>JAZHRO010000077.1:77340000-82340000 GCA_037157565.1 Thalassia testudinum | reverse complement strand
TTAGAGCAGGAGATTTCCTGAGGGAACAGCTTGCACATGCTCTTTGGGTTGATCACAGTGGTAGATGTTGCTCTTCTATAATATAAAATGTGATGTACCTTAAAAGCCACTATGTGGCCAAACTCTTCTGTGCTGACATTGTGATTTTGTTCTCATGCTAGGGATTATGTGTCGTCTACACATTACTGAAATGCATTTTCATTAATTTCCAAGTAATCAGATTTACCTGCTACCCATGTTTTCATTTTGTCTTCTGCTAAAAAATTGCTTCCAAAGATGACGATATATCATATCATAAGTAGTACTACAGGGATGGCTAGTGGATACTTGGCGACGACACACGGCCGGCGATGCACATGTGGATTGACTTGTTTACTGTCACTAGAGGCGAAAGGACCGGAATATTTTGAGGTCATGGATCGCCTTGTCTACACATATGCACTTGTTGATGCAGTATGTACATATACGACTCCATATAATATGTAACGAATGTGTGCCCCAGACGTCTTTTAAGACGTCTGGGAGGTGGCTCAGACGTCGGACAAGACGTCTGGGATAACAACCAGACGTCTGATAAGACGTCTGGGATAGTTTCAAGACGTCTGGAAATCTGTTATTTTCGACACACGCGAGTCGCCTGCGTGCCTGAGCGCGCAGACCGCTTTTTCCCCCTTTTTCTCTCTGCGGCTGCAGGCGGCCTGCCACCTCCTCTCTCCTCTCCGCGCAGCGTTAAAAGGGGCGTGGCTCCCCTCCCGTCTCCACCGTCTTCTTCTTCTTCTCCTTCCTATGCGCGAGGGCGAGCGGACGCGAGGGCGGCAGCTGCGGCCGCAGTGAGCGCGGAGGTGCGGCGTGCGAGGGCGGAGCTCTGCCGTGGGGGCGAGCTCGTCGAAGCGGCTTGGCCGGCTGGCGCAGGGCGCAGGGGGCGCGGAGCGACGCGGAGAGGGACCTGCTGCGGTCTGAGCAGCAGGAGCGCGAGGCGCGACGCGGGCGGCGTAGCGAGCGGAGGCCGAGCAGGGTCCTGATTCTGGAAAAATTTCCAGAATCAGACGTCTGGATTGATAGCCAGACGGCAAGGTCGACGTCTGTAAGATCATACAGACGTCTGAAAGGTGAGTTTCCGCCTTCTTCTTCCTTCTTGTCGACTGACCGTACTGAGGGAGGGGGTTGGCTGTGCGCAGGTTCGCTGATTCGCCATCCTTTGCGAATCAGACGTCTGGAAGTTGTACCAGACGGCGGGAGTGACCTCCAGACGTCCTGAGGGACCATCGAACGTCTGGGATCTAGGAAAGACGTCCCTTCAGACTTCTGGACGTCTGGGAAACCACGCTGAACAGGTAATTCTCTGATCCACCGTTTAAGACGTCTGGAGGGAGTTCCAGACGTCTGAACAGGTATCATCTTTTTCGACCCGTTTACGGCCCGTTCGGGCTCCGTTTTCCGCGATTCGAGTTGCGTTCTTTTCAGAATTAATTCCTCTACTCGTCTACAGTAGCTATACACTGTTTTGAGACACTCCTTGTGTTTGATCCTTGTGATAGGACCTCGTTCGGTTGCAGTCTTGAGAGTCGCGGAGGCGCGCGGGATTCCCGATCACGCCCCCATTACTCCCGTTGTACCTGGTAGAGTGGCTTAAGTTTATTAATAAAATCTGTTAAAGTATGGAACCATAACTAGAAGCTAGGACATTGCATGAATCCTAGGAATGAGAAATGTATGGAATGATAGCTCCTAGGTGATGCATGAATCCTAGGGCTGGAAAACTAGTTGTATGCTAGATCCTAGGATGTGACATGAACCCTAGGATGGAAGAACTAGTGGAATGTATAATACTGCAGTCTTGGAAAAAAAATGGAAGGGAATATAAAGCTGCCTGTAATTTGAATTAATAGCTGTCTGTTATGAATAAAGAAACATGATTGAGATCATGGATTTTTGAGAACGTGAATCTGGAAAGTGAAACATATGATGTTCTGAGATAAATAGCTGGAACCCTAAGGGGAATTAGGAGTGGAAATCCTGGAAAGAAAAAGGAATGGAAACTGAGATGTAGTTTGTACTGTCTCTTGGGTACGCAGTACCAAGGGAAGTACCTGTACCTGTTTAGTGCAGAGTGGGGCCAGCCGCCCCAGGGACCCGGGGTTAGGATTGGCCGCTCTGTACCGACTTGTTGGCCCTCGTGTACGTAGTACCGAGGAGAGCTAGTAGTGTTAGGAGAGTACTAGCTACCCCACGGGCCCCGGGGTTCTGCTAGCCTCCTTCACCGACTTGTTAGGCCCACTAGGGCAAACCAGGGTAGTCAGGCGAGGGTGCGCGGACTGTGGAGGGGCAAGGCCCCGGTTTGGTTACTGTGGAGGGGTTGGACCCCTGTTACTGAGAGGGCTCCGCCCTGGTTCCGTGCTGTGCTTTGGGCGCACCCGTTAACGGAAACGACTGACCGCGTGCCAGTGCAGGCTAGCTACCTGTGCGTTTATCGCGCGTGCCGTAGTCACCGTTACGTCTGTCAGTGACCTTGGGGTGGTTGACTGAGGGTAGGATCACCACGGGGGACTCTCCCGGCCAGGAGAGCACCACGTGCTACTTCTACTTTTGGAAAAGACTGCAATCAAGATCGTTCCCACGAGGACATTCGAGATCAAGTAAAGGATCTGAGAAATAAATGAAATAGTGAGAAAAATTGAAAGATGTGAATAAAGGAAGTAATAAAACATAACAGCTACTGTACACTCTACTGTTGCCTTTAGTTAGTTTGCCACTCTACTCAGCGTTTTGCTGACGTGTTACACTCGTTACCTTTTTCAGGACCAGGTGTTGAGCAGCCAGGGTCGGCGGCTGCAGAGGACGCTGGGCCGAGTAGGGTCCAGTAGAGTTACCACAGCCTTTTGCACCCCTTTTGTTTCTGTTTTAGTGAGTAGTTTTTGTTTCCGCTGTACCTTCTTTACCTGCAGTTCTTGTTATATGATAAATGCTGTTTTACTGTTGTGGTGGTACCTACTGTAGTAGTTTCTTTTCTTACTGCTGTACTTTCTTACTGTTAGTTATATTCATGCTGAATGTGGTTTATCTTACTGTCTTTTGGTTACTTCCTCGTTGGACGACTAGGTCTTGGGATTAGTCAAGTCGGTCCGGTTCTCGTGTCTCGTAGGGACTCGGGAACCAGGTCGTTACATAATATTACATTGAATGGTAATGATGATGTAACCTTTTATTCATGGTAGAGATGCAATTATAGAAAATATGCCAACCAACTACCCCCAACAATCGACTCAACCAGAGCAAAGTCCTTCTTGTCTTTGAAGTACCATGTGTTAGAGCGGAAGATCGCAAATGTATTACGTATTGCTGAGGGAAACGATGAATATGTTGAATACCTTGAGGATCGGGTTAAGGCATTAAAGGAACAAGTAAATGAGTTGAATCGATAAAATGAACTACTGCAAGAGAGGATAGATGAGATTCAAATCGAAGCTAGGGTTATAGAGGTTGAATTACATTCCGCACATGCATCTATAGTTGACAAGATGCGAAATTTGTCTTGTTAGTGTTCTTATTTCATATCCTATCTCATATGTCTTGCTACGATGGAGTGTATAAATTACACTTTATTTCATTATCATTTTATTTATTAACTCTAGTAGGCATACTCTAGTTGACTATTATGTTAATGAATGCAACCTTAATGTTAACTTATGCCTCAGCATACACATTTACATATGCTTAACTGCACTCCATTATTGGTAAAATTTAATAGGATGACAGAAGCTACATGGTTTTTCCATTCTTGTTAAAATTATTGCAATTTATTTTTTTCTATCACAATGTTCAATCATTCATCGTGTTCTGGTGTTTTTTACGAATCATGGAGTCCTTGCTTAGTAACTCTAGTAGACTTACTCTAGTTAACCATTATCTTAATGAATGCGACCTTAGTGTTAACTTATTCCCCAGCATACACATTTACATATTCTTAACTGCAGAACCATTTTTCATATAATATCATTAATGCTTTGTGTGAGTTTGCAGGGTTTGACATTCAACCAAATGAGTAATGATGACAGCATATACCAATCTTGGAGCTTACGTCAGAGAGGGACACATGCTTACTGGTAAATTTTACCATGCCATGGACTAAAACTCAATTGTGTTGGATATCTAGATTTAATCTTAGCATAGTAAGCTCCTTATCTGCAAACAGGGATTGCTTAGGAAATTCCTAAGTCCTGTTGTGGCAGTTGAAATGGCAGCATGCGCTCCTAATGACTTGACTTCAATCTTTGCAATGCTACTTGAGCCCATTTTCCCATTAACATTCATGCTGCTATAGCTGGTGTTGATGCTCCACCTGCCATTATCCATACCACCATTTTGAGTTCGTTGGCTGCTGTTGGGTACAACTCCTGCTACTATTTTGTGCTACACCCATTTTCAATTGTTGCTGCTGGTTTTTCCATTATTGCTAAATTTATTGCAATTTATTTTCTACTATCACAATGTTCAATCATTCATCATGTTCTAGTGTTTTTTACGAATCATGGAAGCACAGCTTAGTAACTGTAGTAGACTTACTCTATTTTAACATTATCTTAATGAATACGACCTTCATGTTAACTTATTCCCTAGCATACACATTTACATATTTTTCACTGTAGAACTATTTTTCATATAATATCATTAATGCTTTGTGTAAGTTTGCAAGGTTTGACATTCAACCAAATGGGCAATGATGGCAGCATGTATCAATCTTGGAACTTACGTCAGAGAAGGACAAATGCTTACTGGTAAATTTTACCAGGCTATGGGCTAAAACTTAATTGTGTTGGATGGCTAGATTTAATCTTAGCAACCCCAATTAGTAAGCTCCTTATTTGCAAACATGGATTGCTTAGGAATTTCCTAAGTCTTGTTGTGGCAATTGAAATGGCAGCATGCACTCCCAATGACTTGACATCAATCTTTGCAATGCTACCTGAGCCCATTTTCCATGGACATTGATGCTGCTGTAGCTGTTACTAATGCTCCACCTGCTTGATCCATATCACCATTGACATTTCGTTGGCTACTGTTGGCTATAGCTCCTACTGTTATTTGTAGCCGCACCCATATGCATGTTCTTGCTGCTGCTCCACCTACCTCATCCATACCACCATTTTGGGTTCATTGGCTATTGTTGGCTACAACTCCTGCTATTATTTGTAGCTGCACCGATATGCAATTGTTGCCTCAGTCTACCATTTTCCTTTTAGATTCTCACTGGCACTTTCATTGTAATTGTGCATCTCTTCTTTATCATTGTAAATTGAATGGACAAACATGTAAAAAGCAAATGTTGCATATTTCACATGTGGAAAACAAATCAGAAAATTTACACTTGCTTATTCTTTGAAGAATTCAGTTGTCATCTTTGTTGATTAGAAAACATTGTGGTCATCTCGAGAGACATGTAGGCGTTTCAATTTTGGTCATAGGATTACCAGCTTTTCTACTTTCCATGCTTCCTTTTTTATCATTTAATTTCATTGCTGATAGCTTTTTATTTGTGGACTTGTTGGGAATCATGGCATTTAGATTTGTAAGTTCAATTTGAGTTTGAGACATCTTCTCTTGTGCTTCCTTATTTTTTTGCACTGTAAGGATGCAAGGTGTCTACCATCTTGGGACTGGATTGGCTTCTTTGAATCGTCATTTGTTGTTTGGCAATCCTTTTATAGGAGGCAGATTACATCTACTTAGAAAAGGGTCCTCGTATGTGTTTTTGATCTTCGAACCGTTTAAGGCTTTTATTTGTGTTGTCTTGGGTTGATGGATGGTGTACCTTTAGTTCGTATAGATGTGTTGGGCACATTAATTTAATGTAATTAGTAGTGCAATAAATATGTCAATTACTCTATCATGTTTACCAATCCCCACATCAGTTACTCTTCACTTCAAGGGGAAAAAGACCTAGCTATGACAGTTGGCTAAAAAAGGAAGTAAAAGTCATTCTTCATCATATTTCACTACTTATCTCAAATTTCTCTGCTCCCAAGTATCTCACGTGAGTGATCTCTATCAAACTTATTCTTAACAAGAAATAGAATTTTGGTGTACAACCTTATTTGCAACAAAAGGTTGATGGATTCACCCATACCTTATTTACCTTCTTATTCATAATTTTTAATCCCACAAATTTCTACATACACCTACACCTCCATTTTCATATTTTATTAAACAAGGGGCAAAATTATCCTTTAACATCTTTCCAACTAACTTCCCCAGCGACTTGACGCATCAACTACCAACTAATCCTACAAAACAATCTCTTCCAACCTAACCAAAAAGGGATCCCATGTTTTCCCCCCACTCAAACCAAACAATAAACCATCACAATCCTAGGTTTGCCTCACAATCCCACAAATACAATTTACAATCCCTCGAAACTAATCCTTGCAAACAAATAGTCCCAAGGGATACATTGTAGTGGCACCCTCAAATTTCCTTGGCTTCGGCTACTGCCCCCGGTAGATTTGCAGAGATGTCCAATCCTTGTTGGAATTAAATTGGAGATGCACCCAACTTTGGTCTCCATTAATTCAACTTTGGAGAATGGGGGAATATTATGTTGCACGCTTGTCTTTTTTGTGAATTAGCTTAATTTTGTGCTTCTTTCCCTCGTAGAAAATGTGAATTCTTCCCCCTCTTCACCTATGCTTATTCCTGTAATGAATTAATATCATTATAATATACGTAAATTATCTACATAGGCATCAATCAACCTAATATGCATAGGCTATTTATTATGCATTATTTACAGCCTATGTATGCTATGTTAACTTAGGAACTAACATAAAATAAACATATTAAGTGGAATAATTATGGAATTATCACTACGAGTACCTCAATTTCGATGATAACTCATGGCTAGCCACCAAAATTGGGAACTACCAAAGTTCTAATGTTGACCACTGGTACCGTTAGCTACCCCAAGTTCAAGGATCTCCAACTTGCAACAATGAACTCTTGGATCACGAGGTTGAGATGTCCAATCTTACAGATCTAGCTAGCATGACCTAATCATTTCATTTTATTCAATTTCTTGTCCAACGCGAGGATTTCTTAATCGAATCGCTCGAGGTTTCACTTGAGACCCTAGGATCCAGTCATCTAATTTAGACCCTTTACAGAGTCAAATAAGTCATCAAATCTAAATTAGGCTAAGAATTAGCCAATTTAAATCATTTTGATTCCTTGTTTAGAGCTTTAGAATTCAATCAACACCACATATGTATTATCAAACATTTGGCTAGGCCATCAAACATCTGATAATGTCAAATAAGTTGTCTAACTCTATGGTTAGGCATCATTAGGAAGGCATGTTGGGGGGTCAAATTTTATCTAAATCATTGAACGTCTGATGGCATCACCATCATTCACTATATCTAACCTAATTTGGCTAAGTTCTAAGGTTAAATTTACCTAATTAGCACATTAAAGAATATAACTCAATTAGGGCTAATGAGAGAGGAATTAATAAAAGTTGGGATTAATTCTGTAATTTTTACAAATAATTATAAATGTAGAATAACTGGAGAGTGAACTTATGGTTAATTGAGGGTCAATTGAGTTTAATTGTCCTAAAAGTGGGTTGGTACTGAATAATTCGTGATTTACATTCAATTTGAATGTTTGATTTTAGTAAAAATCTTAACTTCAATCCTACTTCAATTAAAACAAATCTGATGGAGATAAATGTAGTCTAAATCTTCTAAAAATCATTTAAAATCATTCTATAAGGTTTGGCACAGTCAATTTGATAATCGGAATTTGTTTTGACCTAAAACAGAATCATAGATGGGAATTTGGTATATTTTGGGTCTAATTGTAAATTAACCATGCAAATGAAATCAAAACAAAAAATTGAAGTCACCAAAAACTTTCTTATGTCCAAATTAGGTTACCATAAAAATTGGGACTCATTTGGACTTCATCTTGGCTAAGTTTGCAATTTAGCCCTTGAGTCCTAATTCCCTTACAAGGACCCCCCTAACTCTTCATCTTCTTCACAATAATGCCCCCGCCAACACCTCCACCATTAGCAGCAATGGTGAGAAAGTCAGCGAGATTCGCGCGCGATTTCCTGTTGACTCTCTCCACCTCTCCCTACAAGATTTGGCAAAGTTCTCGTCGTTCTACATCTACCCGTGGTTGTTCCACCGCCATTAGTCTTTGCTGCCGCCCACAATCGTTGGTCGAAGTTGGCACCATTGATGTGAGTTGTTGCGAGCAAACCTCACAACAAATCGCCATTGCTAACTCCTTTACACAGTTATAAATCGTCACGCATCTCTTCCGGCTTTGGTCATGCTCAAGTTGGTCTGGTTCCTCCCCTCTTCTTCTTCCTCTGGTCACCTTCATTGAAGCACCTTGGAGCACTCCTCCGTCCCCGCTTGTCGCCAGTCCTCGCTACCAACCAAGGGCACGATTGCCTTCCTCAAGTCTTCGCCATTCTTCCAACCACAAAAGGTGTCCCTCATACCCTTCTCGTCGTCGCTCCAACATCCTCGTCGCCTCTTCTTCTCCAAATATGGTGAGTATGCCGGCCTCCTCCCCAACCTTCCATCCTCCTCTCAGGTACTCTTTTATCTTCTCCTCTCCCTATAGGGTAGTTTCCCCCCTTTAGATCTAGGATTCGACCACCACACCTTCCTCTTCTCCATCTTCTTCATGAACGGTGAGCTCCGACCATGCTCCAGCGATGCCCTCCACCTCGCTCCATGCCGTCTCACATGCCGCCGACTACCCCACAAACTCCACCTTGACGAGAGCATCCAAACCCCTCAACCAATTTGGGGTTTTGATGCTGCCAATCACCCACCGGACTCTCCTCATCACTGCCATCTTCGTCGAGTTCGTCGGCTCTCCTCCAACCTCCTCACGCCAAATCAGCACCACCAACCCCTACGCCAAGCTCAGGCGGACCTTGTCGACCCCTCGATTTAGAGGTCCATCACCTCTCACACCAAACCACCCTCGTTGGTCGTCGCTATCTTCTCCGACCTCCATCGTCGACTACCCACCTTCCCTGAGCTCACAAGCTTGGTGAGAAACTTCATAAGACGTGATGAGTGGCTGCTCATCATAGCTAAATAGCTAAAGTTAAGCTAGAAACTAGGTTAAACAATGTCAAATAACACATAAAAAAGGTTAAGTGTAGGAGTCAAATAAAAAGACCTAAAACATTAATTCTGTGTTAAAATTGCATAATTAGGTCATTAAACGAGATATTCATGTGAAAAAGGGCAAATGGTGATCCAAGTGTAAATTGAACACACAAACGAGTTTAAAAGTTCAAATCAAAAGTATAATTAACTTCTTAAAAGTTCAATTAAGCTTATATAAAAACTTGACGGCATTTAGACATCATTAAGGCCCTTAAATCAAAGATTTACATTTAGGCCCTTTATGCATTACATTCCATTCATTAGAAAACCTCCTAGAACCTATTTGTAACCAGCAAGGACCTCTTTGTAAGCCCTAAAGACCACTCTATAACTATTCTCTATCACTTATGGGCCTGCCTGCAATTTTTATACCCCTTTGCAGAAGGGTATCCCTG
Organism: Thalassia testudinum; assembly: GCA_037157565.1. NCBI lineage: Eukaryota > Viridiplantae > Streptophyta > Magnoliopsida > Alismatales > Hydrocharitaceae > Thalassia > Thalassia testudinum. Next base: position 82,330,411 of record JAZHRO010000077.1, on the reverse strand, counting down.
TAATTTTTCCAACACATTTCCAGCGCCTGCTGTAGCCCATGCATGCGCTGTAGCACACGAAGAACACGGGCCATCTGGACTGTTGATCTCTCACCTAGATTGATCTGTGCCTCAAATCCCATCCAACAGTCAGTTTTTGATTTGGTAGCCGCGCGCACTCTCTCCTCTCATCCTCTCCGTCCTTGCCATTTATGCCTAATTTCACTCGCATGGTGCTTGGATTCTCTGAAATCTCTACTTAAGCACCCCCTTGGTTGTGCACGCAAAGGATCGCTCCCTCCTACATTCTTAGCGATCATTCATCCACTCCAGCCACCTCTCCCCACCAATCCTCAGTTTTCATAGCCACCGGCTGTGAATACTCCAATTTCTCTCAAACTCTCCTCGTCACTAGGGATGACATACGCCTGAGAACGACCCTGAACTCCACTAGCGAGTTTTCCCTCTGCTGGAGCCCTCTTCCTCCTCCATTCTTCCTCCTTAGCCGTCGGCTAAGGACCCACAAGTCCCATTCTTCCGGTTAGAGTAGATTTACTGTTTTGTAGTTTAGTTGTAGCATTAGTTAGATAGATTAGCAGTATAATTAGAGTTAGAAGTAATCCTGATTTGCTGTGTGATGGGAACACCATCATGAGCCATAACTAGCTCATTTTGACCCAATTAAGTTAGTAAATGCTCCTACATAACTAACTGAAGGTCATAATTCAGTGCATAACCATTCTGAGAGAAAAATAAGAAACTATGATTAAAACTGCAATTTTACCAAAAAATTACCAAATGTAGTACAACCATGGGTTTTCTCAAGGGTTAATAAAGGTCAAATGATCTTAATAAGACAACAAGTGGGTTAGATTAGACAGAAAAGGGTTTGTGTATGTTCTGAGAATTAAATGACTTTTGAAATCTTAAAAACATACCCACTCAATTAACCAAGGTTCTGGTTAGGATAAAATTCACCCAAACCCTCTAAAAGTCATAAAAAAATATTCTCTAAGGTTTAGTACCTTCAATTTGGCCATCATAACCCATCTTGACCTAAAATGGAGTCTCAGACAGATATTTGCCCTAATTTAAATGTTTGCATAAATTACCTAGTCAAACATGGTTAAAACAAAAATCTAACTTCACTATTAGATTCCTTAGGTCCAAATTAGGTTTGTACCAAAATTTGGTCCTAAGGAGAACTTGTCTTGACCTAGTTTGCAAAAAGGTCTTGTCTGCGTACATTTATACCCCTAACTTTCAAAAACCATTGCATTCAGCCCCCTAACTTATTCATCATCTTCACAATTAGGTCCCTCCACCATTATTGTGGAGGAAACCTACTCCGACGACTTTCAACTTTGATTTTCTCCCTAATTGATTGATGAATCTGTTCCAAAATTGGAAGGGAGATTCATCAAGTAATCCTCTCCAATATGAACCCGGTTAGATGCCCTAATTCTTTCCCAATCTCTCATGCGAACGCATGAGGGATTTAGGTCTCTTGAAGCTCCCAAATCTGGCAAGCATTCCTTGATTGGAAGCTTGGCTTTTAAGCACAAAACCCTCTCTAAGGACCTATAAAAGATTCCCTAAGGTCCAACCATTCTCCTTAGCTTGAATTTGTGCCGAAATCCCCCATATTCCTCTCTCCTCTTCTGCCGCAACACTCCGCAAGCTCCAATGGTCTCTCCCTAACTTCTTCGTCGTCCGACCACAAAATCGATGGCAGATTCACCTTCCTCACCGTCCTCCGCGTCGAGCAATACCAGCCGTCGTCGTTCCTTCCCCGTCTTTGTCGCCACCTCTCCTACGATGGTTCGTCTACCCCATGTCCGGCAACCACACTGACGTGGGATCCCTTTCCCTTTCGTCCCTTAGAGTAGGTTCTTAGGTTCCCTATCTCCCTTACTTTCTCACCCTCTATTTCCTAAAATCGACCACCAACAGTACTGAACACCGTCATCTCCTCCATCTCCGATGACTCCTCCGGTGAGGTGTTCCCACTGCTATGCACCTCCATCCACCCCTCCGATCACCCTACAACCTCCACTGCACCTTCTCGCCCATTTCCCCTCACTCCATTTGTTCCATCATCCACCCAAACGCCTTCCCGAACAGACCCACTCTCACCGACCGTTCCCATCACCATCTGACCACCATAGCCACCCTCGCTCCACGCCACTGCCACCGTTACATTCGCCATGCCACGGCGATACTGCTAAGCGTTCTAACGTGGCCATAAGCCCCCTTTTCTTGATTTCAGGTAGCAGGCCCAAGATCTGCCATTGCTGTTGAGCTTCGAGCAAGCTTCAAGCTGCTCCAGGTCATGCTACGCCTTGGGGATACCTCCAGGCTATGCGGACTTGAGGCATGCAGAAGTCCAAGTCCTCACGCGAGGGCTTCAACAGCTACGGCCCCATCAATTCAACCAAGTGCCATGCTGCTGCGTTGCGCGGAAGAAAGGTGGGACATTTAGTCCCACCTCGTATACGAAGAGGCACTTTCAGCTGCATAAATTGAATAAGTGAATGAGGTTGTTTGCCTCCAAACACTGAGGGTGAGGTCCTCCTCCCCCTTCATCTGGACTCGTCCATGACACCTCACCCACGAACCTGGCCTGACTCGACCTGACCTGCACTCCTCGCTCACCACCACACGCCGGTGAGCCTGGACCCGGGTATGCACTAGGTCTGATTACCCGATCGACTATGGCTCTGGGAGAGCGAGACTGAAATAGAAAGAGAGAGGAGAGTTGCGTAGGGGAAGGGGGTTTTTTGTTCTGGGAAGATTGGCTCCGACACTTAGTTAGATTCAGAAGGCAGAAAGGCCAGAGAAGAAGAAAGCCTAAGGAAGAAGAAGAAGAGGAGGAGGATTGCAGGGCTGAAGGCAGAAGAAGAAGAAGAAGGATCGCTAAGCTGAAGGCCTAAGAAGAATAGAAGAAGGAAGAGCAAAGCAGAGTTAGAGAAGAAGAAGAAGAAAGGAAGAATCAGAGAAAGGAGGACTGTAGCAAAAGTCATTTAAGACGTCTGATTGCAAAATCAGACGTCTTAAATGACTTTTGCTACAGTCAAAATCAGACGTTTAAATTCATATTCCCTTCTTTAGTACATTTTGAGTAACTATTCTATGTATTAGACTTATAATTGGTGATTCACATCACCATTATTTTGTCTAAAACTCTTTTTACTCTTCATATACTCATATGCTCTACATTGCAAATTGATTTTTGAGTAATATTTTGTGTTCAAATTACATTAACTGTTGAGATTAGTGTGTGAATTCCATTTGCTCCCTGTGTTCGACCTCGGAATCTTTTCGAGTAATAAAAATTGTATTTATTTTCAAAGAGATTTTGACTATACTGCAATGCGACACTTTTAAACATTGATCTCGCCTTGCGAGCATTGTGCGTGTTAGTTTAGCATTAAGAGTAGATTTAGATTAAAACCCACCCCTCACCTCCTCTAATCATTCCAGATCAAAGGGGAATATTTCCTCAATCACTGTTCATGATTTTTCCTCGACATATTTTCATATCGCTTCTAATTCCATTGATTTTATTCCGCAATTCACCCATTCATTAGATCTAATTTCAAATCTGAGTGGTTTCCAACCTCAGATATGAAATTAGCATCAAAAACCATTTTAGAGGCTTCTCATTCATCCCACTTAGTTCACAAAAGCCTCTAATTTGAGCTTTAAATAGAACCAGTTTGCTGGATTTTCTTGAATTTCAGATTACAAGATTTTTGATCATTTGAGCTTTGAATGGTTTCTAATCGAGCAAACTGAGACACTCTTGTTTGATTCACTGTTTGGCTGGGAATCTGAGATGAATTCTGACATCAGAATCCATCTCAGATGAGCCATAATCTGATCTAAATTCTTGTGAGGATTTGAATGCTTTTAATGCATGGTTGAGCCAAAGAAAATCAACTTTGTTGATTTGAAACTCTACCTTGTATTCATTAGTTGATTTTAAAGTGCAGTTCTGATTCTTAACCCAAGGAATTCTCAATATTCCTTAGGGTTTCAAAGTCCTGGGATTTAAGTTTTTTTTGGATTTACTATGTTGATTCTAACCCTTGCTACATGCTGTCTATAGCATTAGAAGGAGTTAGATCAGTAGTTTTTCTGATCTGATTTGATGAGATTTTATTGACAAGGGATCTTGATTTTAAGTTGCATTCCCGAGTGGTTTTTCTGTAATATGTGAATTTAAACCCTTGTCAGATGGTGTTTATAAAATTTCTGTTTTGTGTTTGTAAATCCTAGAGTCAGTAAATTGCTGCAATTGCAGCTACATTCCCACTAAACCCAGCTAAGTAATTCCTGAATCAGTTATTTTGTATTCTTGATTAGGTTCTGTTGAATCTGATCTGGGGTATAAGTGACTAAATTAGGAGATAAGTAGTTGAGTTTAGGTTCTTTACTGCTGCATACTTAGTTTTCTTCCAGATGGATTAACTGCAGTAGCAGTTAAGCAGTTTGAAGAGGAATTTGGTTTGCTGCAGTGATTGTGTTCAGTAGCTAGTGTTGCTGTCTATGTTAGTGATTGCTGGATGTGCAGTTTGCTGAGAGTTCAGCGGCTGCTTTGCTACTGCATTTCCTATTGCTAGTTATCTGTTGCTGGTGCAGTAGTAGAGAAATCAGTGGACAGTAGGTGTAGATTAAATTCTATAATTTGCTGATATGTAGCATAAGGGTATTGAGTTGTAAGCAAGCTTTCATGTAATTTTAATATATCTTTAAACATCATTTGAATGCTTGTAATCCTGTTAGAATTCTTTGTCAGCTAATTGTCTTAATGCCTAACTGTCCATTAAGTTTGATTAAATGAAATCCATGTGGAATTGTGTGCTTAAATGTTATATCTTTTCTATATATTGTGTTGAAACTGTTGAGGCAGTCTACTGCCTCTTAACCCACTTATGTTCCATTCTTAGCCTTAGAACCCACTTAGAAAATCCTTTGTAAGGCTTAGAATGTGTTCACTTTGGAATTAAATAAAAACCATATAAAAATTCAAAAAAAAAAAAAACCTATCTTGGTGAAGATCAGGTATTTTTCTAAGTATATGCCAAGTTTCATAGTACTCCGAACTCCCAGCTTGATAAAACATACCAGCCGATGGTTTGGAACTTAATAAAAGAAACTAAACATAAAAATACCAAAAACACTCTTTTCCTCATCTATTTCTTTCCATCCCATCTCTTACCTCCATAAAAAACTTAAAAACCATAAAAAGTGAAAAAACCCCAAAAATACCAAAAATCCATTGTATACTATGTATATAAGTGTAAATATAAGCTATTTAGTGAGTAGATATATATCTATAGTGTAAATTATACATATATAAGGTGTAAATAACTTATGTATATATTGTAGTATGTAAACTAAGTATTTAAGTTAGATTATACTATATATATCTTAATTATATAACTATTTATTAATTAAACTAACTTATATGTACTAATAAGCTATATAAATTAATAAACTCTAAAAATAAGCTTATTTAGTTATGATACTGTAAATACAAATTTATATATATATTATAAACATTTTAACCTTGTACCATAATTTAATTATATATGTAGAATAAATAAGTAATTTATTAAGTTACTAGTTAAGTTATTAAGTTAAATTGAAATAAATTAGTAATTTAAGTTAAAATTAAGTTAACTTATACTGTACATCTATACTAATGTATTTTAAGTAAATTAACCTAATTTAAGTATATTTATAATGTAAATACTATTTAAACTTAATTTATAAACAAAACAGTCCAAAATAAACTAACCAAATGTAAATAAAATAGAAATAAAACTTGTAAAATATAATAAAAATCTGTATTAAATACTTTAATATATATGCTAACTCTGTATAAGGTCAATTTGACCATATATTAACTAATTTATACGTAATTAAGAAATAAAACCTAAAATTAAGTGTGTATAAACTGTATACTTTATCTAATTTATTTATATAGTAAATATAATTAAATTTATAAATTAACTATACAATTGTATAGTACTATGTAAATACTTTATTATCATATAATTTTATTTTATTTTATAATAAAATATGGCCCTTGAATTGAGGGCCAAAATAGTGAAACCAACACAGGGCGCTGGATTTCCAGCGTGGAATTGGCACACATAGTACCACATCATAAGCCACGGGCCATGCTGTGCTATAAATTGAAAAAGTTAAGTGGGATGTTTAGTCGTCGTGCGCTCGGCGCACAACAACCAAACGTACCCATTACTTCTAACCCAATTATTAAGCATATGTGACACTGTGTGGGCGAGAGGCCGAGTGCTGTGCTAGGGCTTGTTTAAGCTCAAATGTGAGCTTAAAACGTGATTAACAGGCCTAATTAAGAATTAGGCCGGCACTGAGTAGAGGTTTGGTCCCATTCAGTCCTCGGGTGCTGTGTATCCCTCAAACGGTGCTGCCCGCTAATTAAACACTAATTTTTGGATTATTAAGGGTCATAGTGATTAAGAGAGGAGATGAAATGCGGCTAAGTGTCAGAACTGAAAGGGAGAAGAGAAGATAAGAGAGTGAACAGAGAAAATTGGCTAAGTGTCATAAGAGTTAAGAAGAAGAACGCATAATTAGAAGAGAGAACTTAGAACAAAAGAAGAGAAGAAAGAAGTATACGTATATTCGTATGTATAGTATAGTATATATATGTATATATAAATGAATAAGTATAACGTAAATAATAAGTATATGTATAGTATACATAAGTAGTATAGAAGTGTTTGAGCTATATTTGTATATAAATAACTATGTAGCTGTACTGATAGAATAAACCGTCACTATAGGTGAAATAACTGTCGCTATAGACCCTAGTTTCTACTTTAGAATTTGTATATAGTTTTTCTGGGGTTTAGCGACGTTTACATTTGTCACTGTAGCTCCTATATATGTTACATATATGTTAGTATATTAAGTTAAGTATAGTATGTATTATTAGTAATTATTGTATATTTATGTAAGTATTAGTAATATGACTTATAAATAGATAGTATAGAGTATATTTATGTAGTGTTTGATGCTTGTTTGTAATTAGGTTTTTGCAAGCATATTAATAGATTCTTTTTGTTTATAATTAAGCTATTGATTCATTCATTTGCACATAAAATTGATCTTTTTGGAATTAAAGAGTAGTATTGGACTTAGAGAGTGATGTATATCAATAACTGCCTCCCAGTGAACGACCTGTAATAAACCAGTAAAATTATATAAATTAAATAAAATGGATGCGAAAACGGTTTGTATTTGTGACACATACTACAACAACGATAATTTTTTATACGAATCGTGTACTTCGCTGACAAGACACCAACGAAACCTTCACCTTACCACAGTAAGAAACCCTTTGAAGGATCTCCAGCATCCTCACCGGACCTCCTCCTTGCAGGCTGCATGCAGGGAAGAGAAGAGCTTGAGCTCTTGATGCTGCAGGGACCCATCTGCAAGAAGTAAAGTTGGTAGGGACCAATTTGCAAATTCATAGGGACTTGAAAGGAAGCAATCAAGGACCTAATTGTAAGGTTTACTAAGGACCTAATTGTAATTTTCAAGGATAGGCTTGAAGATATAATTTTGAGTAGTTGAACATCTATTTTAAGTAGTGGTTGCCTGATTTTTTGTATGGAAATCTTATATCTAGAGCATTAATAACTTAGTACTTTATTTATGCTTAATCACATTATTCATTTCATATTCTCAATTAAGCATCAATTAAGATGAAAATGTATGCAATTGTTGAACTAAGATGAGGCAACCAAATTAGATATTTTGAATTAGATTTTATGCGTAAGAAAATATCTAATTTATTGTATCTAGTTCTACTTGAATTGAATAGTGGTAATCGCACATTAACTTGCTCTCAGAGATGACCTCAGATTTTTCTGATTAATTCGAGTATTATAAATTTAAATATTAGATTCGCTTAATCAATTATACTACGACGCGTGTTTTTGAAAAACGATCGAAGCGAAGCAACAACGTCCAACAACACTATTAGACATTTAGATGGACCATTAGACGACACATTTTTGATGTGTGTCATCTGATCAATCGATCAAACATTGCCTGGACAGATCCTTTCTTCACAAGAAAGCTCTAACTACTCCAACGAACGGCTAATTTCAAGGTTAGACAATTGATCTTACAGAATAGGTCATCTAACCTAAAGATTAGACATTTGCCGGATGCTTTAGGCTTAGAGAGAGCTTGGAATCAAAGATCTTGGATCCCAAACCCCATCCTATCTATTCCAGACATCCATAAACTACATTTATTAGTACCAACCCAAGTAAGGAGCATAAGGAATACTTAAAATCTCAATAAAAATAGGGTTAACAAATTTAATCAAGAAAAGCACGCTACAAGGATCACCTCTAACATGCTCACAAGGTAATAATCACTAGAAATCATCATATGCAGTTGTATCTACATGTGCTAAGGATAGCAAAGAAAAATAACTACCTCCTTCTCTCCCAACTTACCTCGCAAGTACTAATACAGAAAGATAATTCAAGAGGTAGAACACCCTACCTCAGATGTGGGTTCAAGTTCTCCTTTTCCTAGGTTGTCTTCTTGTCTAGCACCTTCCTCTTCTTCCTATGCAGCTTCCCTCTCTTCCCCAACCATAAAGATCGAGCTCCACCCTTGGTCACAGTAACAATAACACCCCTTTCCTCTTCCACCCCTTCCTCAACTCCCTTTGAAACACCAAGATTTCAAGCATCAAAATAGGGAAGTGAGATGGTGAAGAAGAAGAGGGAAACTTACCAATAGTTGGAGCTTCAACTGCACCAAATAGATTCTCAAATCTCCAACAGCAGAGGAGAGGAAGGAGGAGGATTGGTGGTGAAGGAGAAGATGAGAGGAGTCAAGAGAGAGGAGAAGTGAGGAGAAATAAGTGGTGGAGGCTCCTTTTATAGTAGGGATGCCACCACTTAAGATTTGGTAAAATTTGCAAAGAGGTCCTTCCACCCAAAAGCCCTATTTACAGAAGAGTCTATGAACTAAAATTTCTCACAATCAGTCCCTCAAGCCACATTGTTAAAGCTCTCTATGGTAGTTAATCCATTAAGCTAAGATTTAAGGAATTGGGTTTTAAGTATCCCATAAACTAATTATTAAGGTCTTAATAAGGGTTTGATTAAGTGTAAAAAAGTTATTAAAATTCAAACCCTTACATCAATCAAGCAATGAAAGGCAAGATGTGTCTCCAAAGATGCAACTGCTTCATTGGGAACGTCATAGCAACACAAACTACTCTAAGCTCCATCTCACAATTAGCCTTTCTCAGCAATTGAGGTTTAACCTATGCATTAGACCTCCATTCTAACTAATAGCATTAGAGAAATAGGTGTGGCATTGATGGCAATTAGTGAATCATGTGGAAGATGGAGTTAATGACCTACTCTTTTGGGTGAGATTCGTTATCATTCCATTGTTGCTTGTTAGGTTTAGACAACTAAAGAGGCCACTACACATCTAAATAGCTCTCATGCAATTGCTTGAAGGTTAGGTGCCATTCACGCCCATTCTTTAGGCTTAGACACTTGAATGATCAAGTTTAGGCATCTAAAACTAGTCTAAAGAAAATTTAAGCTTTCCACTTGCTCTCAAATTTGGAATTGGGTGAATTCACACCTAGCCCCTCACAATAAGACTATTTACTATTTAAGGCTTAAGGTTCTAAGGCATATCATAAGCCTCCTTGAATTCATTGAGGTGGTTATATTTTTCTATCTTATAACTTGATGTCTACCATTTAAGGATTTCAAAATCTATTTCTATTGATATTGTAGAACACCCTTCCTACTACTAAAGATACTTAATTGGTTCACATTTCTTAGGTTATAATAACCTAATATACTAATTTATCTGACCTACTTAATTCTAGACTTCCCCTTGGTTGAATGAGGTTGTCCCATGGTTAACCAAGGGTTATGTAATTTATTAGAAAAGGGAGCCTACACTTAAGTGCCAAAAAAGTTTCCTACACCCACACTATATTTTTCTCTACAAATAATGTTTTGAAAAGAAAATTTGGAGACTGGATCACTTCAAATAAACATAGAATGTAGCAAATTACAAGTTAATTCTACACCTTTAGTGCTTACATCAAATATGATAAATTTTCAACATTTTTCAATGATTTAAACATTAGCAAAATTTGACCCACTTGATGAAGAGGTTAAGAATATTTGTCTTGGATGAAATTTAGAATACATATCAGTTTAGTGAACCTATAAAGTTCAAAATATTACATGTAAACAAAGATGAGCGTTGATATAAAAAATGTTTATCACACTGGAATATAGTCTCCCAGCCCTCTTAATTTATTTATTCATGAGATTCACCCTTAGTTGGATAGGCATCTAGCATGTTTGATCAGACTTGAAGCAGAGTCAGACCTAAGGAGTTTCAATGACTCTATTCATCATTCTAATCACTTATTATCCAAGTCTAAACCTTTTCATTCCCTTCTCAAGACCTCTATGGTAGGTTAGGGACACTTTTGAACATTTTTTATAGCAAGTAACCAAACTATTTAAATTACTTAAATTTTAGCAAAACTAAACTTAAAATTGTTGATAAGGTAACTTGGGTGGAATTCCCATTCTACTTAGCAAGTGATCTAAAATTGTGAATCTAAGGCCAAGGAGATAATGCTCTCCTCCTATAGAAGTCACTAGGACTCCAAGGACTTGGGTGAAACCTAGGCCATTGCCATTGAGATGTCTCCTTCCCACACGTACTGCATTGCATCTACATCGCATTGCCACCTTTTGCTGTTAGATTGCCTAGTCGAATCATCGAAGATCCTTACTGAAGTGGCCCATAGTCAACTAAACACTCTTCTATCTTGCCATGAGAGTTTCACATCCAATTCCTTACAAATTCATGTGAGTTTTGATAACCTGTAGGGGGTATTTATATCCTGTAATGCCTTGGGGTCTGTAACGACCCGGTTCCCGAGTCCCTACGAGACACGAGAACCGGACCGACTCGACTAATCCCAAGACCCAGTCGTCCAACGAGGAAGTAACCAAAAGACAGTAAAATAAACCACATTCAGCATGAATATAACAAACAGTAAGAAAGTACAGCAGTAAGGAAAGAAACTACTACAGTAGGCACCACCACAACAGTAAAACAACATTTATCATATAACAAAAACTGCAGGTAAAGAAGGTACAGCGGAAACAAAACTACTCACTAGAACAGAAACAAAAAGGGGTACAAAGCTGGGGTAACTCTACTGGACCTTACTCGGCCCAGCGTCCTCTGCAGCCGCCGACCCTGGCTGCTCAACACCTGGTCCTGAAAAAGGTAACGAGTGTAACACGTCAGCAAAACGCTGAGTAGAGTGGCAAACTAACTAAAGGCAACAGTAGAGTGTACAGTAGCTATTATGTTCTATTGCTTCCTTTATTTACATCTTTCAATTTTTCTCACTATTTCATTTATTTCTCAGATCCTTTACTTGATCTCGAATGTCCTCGTGGGACGATCTTGATTGCAGTCTTTTCCAAAAGTAGAAGTAGCACGTGGTGCTCTCCTGGCCGGGAGAGTCCCCCGTGGTGATCCTACCCTCAGTCAACCACCCCAAGGTCACTGACAGACGTAACGGTGACTACGGCACGCGCGATAAACGCACAGGTAGCTAGCCCGCACTGGCACGCGGTCAGTCGTTTCCGTTAACGGGTGCGCCCAAAGCACAGCACGGAACCAGGGCAGAGCCCTCTCAGTAACAGGGGTCCAACCCCTCCACAGTAACCAAACCGGGGCCTTGCCCCTCCACAGTCCGCGCACCCTCGCCTGACTACCCTGGTTTGCCCTAGTGGGCCTAACAAGTCGGTGAAGGAGGCTAGCAGAACCCCGGGGCCCGTGGGGTAGCTAGTACTCTCCTAACACTACTAGCTCTCCTCGGTACTATGTACACGAGGGCCAACAAGTCGGTACAGAGCGGCCAATCCTAACCCCGGGTCCCTGGGGCGGCTGGCCCCACTCTGCACTAAACAGGTACAGGTACTTCCCTTGGTACTGCGTACCCAAGAGACAGTACAAACTACATCTCAGTTCCATTCCTTTTTCTTTCCAGGAGTTCCACTCCTAATTCCCCGTAGGGTTCCAGCTCTTTATCTCAGAACATCATATGTTTCACTTTCCAGATTCACGTTCTCAAATTCCATGATCTCAAACATGTTTCTTTATTCATAACAGGCAGCTGTTAATTAAATTTACAGGCAGCTTTATATATTCCCTTCCATTTTTCCAAGACTGCAGTAATATACATTCCACTAGTTTTTCCATCCTAGGATTCATGCCATATCCTAGGATCTATCATACAATCTAGTTTTCCGACCCTAGGATTCATGCAACACCTAGGAGCTATCATTCCATATATTTCTCATTCCTAGGATTCATGCAATGCCCTAGGTTCTAGTTATGGTTCCATACTTTAACAGATTTTATTAATACTTAAAGCCACTCTACCAGGTACAACGGGAGTAATGGGGGCGTGATCGGGAATCCCGCGCGCCTCCGCGACTCTCAAGACTGCAACCGAACGAGGTCCTATCACAAGGATCAAACACAAGGAGTGTCTCAAAACAGTGTATAGCAACTGTAGGTGGGTAGAGGAATTAATTCTGAAACGAACGCAACTCGAATCGCGGAAAACGGAGCCCAAACGGGCCCTAAACGGGTCGAGAAAGACGATACTGTGCAAAATCAGACGTCTGGAACTCCTTCCAGACGTCTTAAACGGTGGATCAGAGAATTACCTGTTCGGCTTGGTTCCCCGGACGTCCAGAAGTCTGCGGGGACGTCTGCCTAGATCCAAGACGTCCGATGGTCCCTCCGGACGTCTGGAGGTCACTCCCGCCGTCTGGTACAACTTCCAGACGTCTGATTCGCAAAGGATGACGAATCAGAGAACCTGCGCACAGCCAAGCCCCCTCCCTCAGTACGGTCAGTCGACAAGAAGGAAGAAGAAAGCGGAAACTCACTTTCAGACGTCTGTATGATCTCACAGACGTCGACCCTGCCGTCTGGATATCAATCCAGACGTCTGATTCTTGAAATTTTTTCCAGAATCAGAACCCTGCTCGGCCTCTGCTCGCGACGCCTCCCGCGTCGCACCTCGCGCGTCTGCTGCTCAGCCCGCACAGGTCCCTCTCCGCTACGCTCCGCGCCCCCTGCGCCTTCCGCCGGCCGGCCAAGCCGCTCTGGGCGAGCTCGCCCTCGCGGCAGAGCCCCGCCTTCGCACGCCGCAGCTCCTCCGCGCTCACTGCGGCTGCCGCTGCCGCTGCGCCCTCGCGTCCGCTCGCTCTCGCGCACAGGCAGGAGAAGAAGGAGGAAGATGGTGAAGACGGGAGGGGAGGCGCGCCCCCCCCTTTTAACGCCGCGCGGAGAGGAGAGAGAAGGCGGTCGCAGCCGAGAGAAAGAGGGCAGAAACGCAGGTCTGCGCGCACAGGCGCGCAGACGAATCTCCCGTGCGAACCTAACTGTTCTCCAGACGTCTGTAAACTATCCCGGACGTCTGATCAGACGTCTGGATTTGATCCCAGACGTCTAGTACGACGTCTGGGCCACCTCCCAGACGTCTTAAAAGGCGTCTGGGGCACGCGCTCGTTACAGGGTCCTAACTTAAACACACCACTAGCCTACGCCACCTACCTACTACCTAGTTAACATTGTTGAGCCACAAGCCTCAATGGACCTGCCACCATGGCTCAAAATTCTTGAGCCCATGTTAGCTAATAGCAACTCTTATATATCACTTGAAAGTCTCTTAAGTTTCACACGTGATACTATATATTTGGGGGGCACGTGATACTATATATTGAGTTGACATTCTCCCTCACCCTAGGGTGGTAAACCTCCTCAAGGGGTAGCCCTTTCCTACTGGCCTTCTTTCTAGTGGTGGCTCTAGCTCTTTGGTAGTCCTTTCCTCCTATTAGAGGGGAGTTGTGCTCTAATACCATTCTATAATGTCCTAGGGTCCCAACCCGAGCACGCCACCTGACTGCTACCTAGTTAACATTGTTGAGTCACAAATCTCATTAGACTTGCTATCAACTTGTTCAAAATGCTTAAACTCATGTTAACTAATAATATGCCTCCACCCTTACATACTATTTAAAACTCTCTTAAGTTTTCCATGCGATACTATTTTTTTTGTGGACACATTGAGGTGCTTACTTATCCCTTTCATTGACCAAGAGATTTTGCCTCCAATTGGACCATAATTGTAGCACAAATGGTGCATATTTCATCATGAAATCCATGTGGGTTCATGTGTAGTAGTATGAGTTTGGACATCTAAACTTATCCTTGATTGGTGTACATTAAATCTAAAGTTATCTTGATTTCACCCTTTTGTAAGTATCTTTTACCACCCTTAGCGACCAGCCCTACCCATGATCGACCCAGGCAGTTAATATCTTTTCCCTACTACTTACCACAACATTGTAAACCATAGTTTGCAAGGGTAATTAAATAGTAGGTATTACACTTACTAAGTTGATGTAAAGGGTCTTCCTAGGTGGCATGCAGACAAGGGAAAATGTTATTATAGAAAGGTTGGAAAATTGTGTTTAAGATTATGACTCCCTAGTTACTTGGATCTTTTATGAATTTACTTGTCATTTACACTTCCAAACTCAAATTCATGTGAATTTGGTATGGATGGAATCATTGTATACAAGGAATTTGAATTTACCCTTGGAGTTCCTCTTTCAAAGTCATTAAGTAACAACTTTTTTGAACGAACATCTCCTCAAAGCTTAGACTAAACTCGAGTTTGAAAAGTGTGTGAGTCCCATGATAACACATTACAATGTACTTAAGAATGTAGGTTCTTCTTAAATTTCCCTGGGCTGCTTCTAAGATGTTAAGTTCTTCTCTACTTGCAAGTCTTTCCAACTAAGAATGTGATTCTCACTGCAACATGCCTCCTCAAGTCTAAAATATGGAATACATTATAAATCTTTGCTGCATATGGGGTAATGAAAGTGTGTATGTAATCAATCTAATTAGATCTAGGATGGTACAAGGCCTGCATATTGTGGTGCTAGTTTTCCACCACCCCAAACCTCTGGATGACCTTTACAAGAGACACTTTGTGGATGACAAAATCTTCAACTTGGAATTGTATATCCTTTAATTTTCTACTCATGATTTATTTGATGGCTCTAAATTGTTGGTAATATTCTAAAGGTCTACCCAATAGTTTCTCAACTTTGTCTTATAGCCTAGTTGTACTCGCTATGACCATATTCTAATGACAAACCATCTAAAATTCAAGTTATATGTGAGTTTTTAAATCAGTAAATGGATTGTTAAGGCCTACTTTGCAGAGAGGGATAACCCCTATTTTTGGAAGTTATCCCGTGTTTATGGTGAGGGTTAACTTAACCCTTATTTGCCTTACTAACCTATGGTATCCCAACCTATGTTGGGGTAGGAGTTGGGATAACATGTAAGTTAACCACTATTTTATCTCTCCTCACTTGTGCCCTCTCACATGCAATATTTTCTAACATGCTCCTTCCATTCTAATATAAACAAAAAAGCACCAACTAACTTACTTACCATCCTAAAGACATGTCTTTTTCAACCTTATCCTATTCTATCCCCATATTCAAGTAAATAACCTCCTTTTACATCATAAGTTAACCTATATTCTTAATCTTTGTTCAATAAACACAAACAAAAATTAAACCTTATTTCAAATAAATACAAATATGGATTATCTCCTAAAGCTAACCTAGATTAGTTAATCTTTACCGTAAACTAACCCCAAGTACTTTAAAACCTTATTTAAACTTAATTCACATTCGTTGAATTACTTAATCCAAACCTATTTGACCTGACTTAGTTGTGTCTATAAATCTTTATTCGCTTTTAACATAAATCTAAAAACTAAAACTTTAAGTGTGAAATTAAACTTCTCGAGGCTACTCCATTGCGCTTCACTTCCAGTTTTCCACGTCACATCTCACACTTTTTTTCATAATTCTCTCGGCTCTTTTCAATATATTGTTGCAAGATTGAATCCGTAACTTTTATAATCGTACCCCTGCAACTTATTAGTTCTTTTCCAAACATATGTAGATGATAATTGGCATAATCCAATCATATCAATCTAATCCAGTTACAAACATAACCAATATTTGTCAAGAATTATTTAATCAAGTACACCCGATATTCTGATTTGCAAAAAATAAAAAACAGAAAAAAATACACCCGATATTCCGTAAATTCTCCTAATAATTTGTAAACACCAAAATCACGTCATGTTTATAAGTTTTAGCATACGTACCCAAACATTCTTTCATATCTCAGGTCTAATTTACGTGGGAGATTAATTTCTTAAAAAAGATGTTAACTTTCATTTACTTGATTATTAAACTCTTAATTTGGTAACCTAGGTTTATCCACTTTAATATGGATTTGTCTAATACCAATTTCAATTGATGTTGGTAAAATCTATGTTAAAATTATACACCACTCGTATCTCTGACATCCCTCATATTTTATATACTTAACACCATTATCAAGTAAATGTTACAAAGGTTAATATCACAACTGAACACCAATTCAAATAAACATAAACTGGTATTAACACAACTCTGTAAGTAAACACAATTACAAGTTAACACTAGTTTTACATTTCTTAATACCACTTTCCTAATCCTCTAAGCAAACTAACCCTTAATGTCTCAGCAAAACCTCCACCCATCACCTTCATCACGTGCTCACCACCCCTTCCTCCTCCACGTGATCTCCATCTATGTTCTTCTTGTTGAACATCAATGGAGAAAGGATGGATTCGTGGTCGCTCGAAATAGAAGACAATTATGGGCATGTGGCAGTGCTTGCAGATGACAAGAGCAAGCTTCCATCTGCCATTTGTGACAAAGAGAAACCTTATGAGCATCACAAAGAGATGGAGACACGATACCAAATTCATCATCCGCTGCTGTATCTTTGCATCTTCTCATGTATTAGTGCTTAGCATTTGTAATCTACTGGATGTGATAAATGAATTGATGTATTATAAATTATATGTTGGTGTGATTTAAATGTAGAAAAATTTTCTCATTAGTTTATTTTATATTTAATGTTGGCTTAATTGTTATTGTTGTTTCGTTAAAATATGAGGTAAGTTAAGCTGGTTAAATGTGATAGTCAAATTTATATGTTATGGGTATATAATTGAGTTGAAAGTTGTCATAAATCATATACCTTGAAGAACTACTCATGTACACACAGGAAACCATGGTTGTAACCCACAACCAAACGGGGCCACCGTAGGACATTGCCAACTACTGATCTTGTATTTGATTTACCTCTCGGTGGTCAAAACCCAAGTTAGAGTATTGCTTGGAGTCCCATCTCCTTGTATACACTAAACCTAAGGGAAACCTTACCGTAATTAGACTTAGGATCATTATCTTAAATATTTATTTACACAATTTTCTGAGTCTATTTTATATTAACATCAGTTTCACTTGCTGCTTTCATCATATATTAGCTTTAGTTTCTGCTTCTGCATACTCTTTGTTTGCAGTAGTAAGTTGTGTTCAGTGTCGCACTTCTTTTTCTTAACCAAAAAATTCCTCAATTTTTCTATAACTTCATTTAAAATAATGGGCACTCCTAAAAGTTTTATTTAAAAGTTCATAATAGGAGAATTATAAGATTTCATGCTATAGAAAACGGTCGGTCGACGGTAGCCTCATAGATAAAGCGATTAAGGGTCATGTAGTTTTTAAAATTTTAGTCGTCAGAGTACTGTGACAACTTTTTCTAGGTTCTCGCTGTACCAATCAAACCTTGATTAAAATTTCATGATCAGAATAATTTGCAGAAAATTTAGGAAAATTCTTGGATGTTATTGTACTTAAATCCATATTCGAAACTTGATTTCCTACTTTCGTGATTTTTTATTGAATCGTGTGCTTTGGATATTGGTGTGAAATTTGGTTGGATTTTTATTTAGGATGTTTGGGACTTGCAAAAACATTACCATATTTTTCTGCAATTTTTAATGGATCTTTTATCAAACACTTTTCTACACACATTTCTTAATATACACGATTTTGTTTTTCGCAAGGTAATCTCTACCTAGGGGAAGAAGCAAATTACATCCAAACGTAGCCCACAAGAGAGTGAAGAGAGGAGACGAGACCACCGTATCATTTGAGGAGGCACCTGAGAAAAGAGAGTACTCAGTGAGAACACAAACGAACAACAACAACAAAAAAAAAAAAACAAACATAAAAAAATGGAGCAAAGAAGGCATCCAAAATAAAAGCTTCCCAACCATGTTTCACACCATCAAAGCGAAGTCGGCAATCACGTAAAATGGGAGAATCCACAAATAGATATTGGGGAGAATCCGATGGTATTAAGCTTAGTCTTTAGTGTGTCTTTTAAAAGCAAAATGGTCGCGGATGTGATGACATAAGATGAGATGAGTAAAGATGACATCTATGAATCGAAAATGACACCAACAGTTGTAAAACAACTAATGTATAGGCATTGGGAGCCACGGAAAAAAAGGTTACCTTAAATGTTACAATAGGCACTGTAACTACTCAACCAAGAGATGTTACTATAGCATCCAACATCAGTAGGAGTAGTCACACCACACAACACCATCAAAGGTACACAAGGGACGATGATGTTAGCGGATCACCGACAAGCAACGATGTCATTGGCAGAAGGTCTTGCAAGCCACCCGCAGAAGATCCATCAACCCCATCGACACTCATCACTTCAATCGACCAAGGTTGCATAATAGAGAATCGATTGAAGGGGTGATGGAGATGATCCGTGAGGGGAGGAGAGCCCCAATCAACACAATGCCCAACTGGGCCCCATTGAATGGTGATGAAGGGTTGGGTTTAGAGGGGATTGAAGGGGAAAAGGGAAATAGTGCGAAGATTAGGGTTAGTACTTGAGTTTGCATGTATTCATTCTTAGGATTAATTTTATTTTTTTCATGCATTTTTAGGTAATAACAGGTAGTGAAATATTTTAACACACAATCCTTGGATATATATCTTGGCTTCTTTGAGGGATCAATATTTTATACAAGTCCTATACTTTTGTTTGTTGTTTCCTTGCTTTCTCAATCAATATTTATTACAAAATGCATGGATATAACAGATGTGATCTTTACCATGTATGTTGATATTTAATGTGTGAATTTGTTGAGTGGATTTCACACATGAAAAGTAACGTAAGTACTTTCACAAGGTGAGACCCACCATCACCTAAATAGCAACCACCACTTTAGTGAAACATACAAGTGATTGTTGGTACTAAAATAAAATGCAGTAATTTTTTAAATTACATTGATGTAATGAAATAAATATTACTGGTGTAATTTGATTTTATGAAAGTGCATTTCATTTTTCTTTTTTATACTTATTTTGAACCACAATCAAATATCACTGATGATTTTTGTATCTGAATCAAGTATTGTCACGATCCGATCCTAGATCCTTACAGGACTCGAGATCGACTCGTCTCGACTAATCCCAAGACCCAGTTGTCTAATGAGAAATAATAAAATAACATGCATCAATCCACAACCACACAAGTAATGTAACTAAGTAAAGAGAAATTGGCAACAAAAGGAGAAACAAAACAGTAATACTAAAATATTACATGCCTTCAAGAATAGAAATAGAGCCATCACAACCAAAAACTAGTACATAGATGATAGAGAATACAGTGGAAAAGTGCTGGAAAGTGTAACTACAGAAACTTACTAGCAGTAAAAACTACAGCTAGGCTCGACTAGGCCTAGCGTCCTCAATAGCCAGTGACTCTGACCTATACAAGGCTATACATCTGGAGTCAGCTAACGCTGAGTAGAGTGGTAGCCAAAATATAAAATGAATTTAACAAATAGCTTAACATATTACTTTCCGATTCCAATATCTTATAACGGTTTGTTGTGTAAAGATCTCTAATCAGGATTCATTACATTACTAAATCTTCTTGTTCCCTAAAGGAACAATCTTGCATGCAGTTTTTCCGTGATGTAGGATGCACACGTGGCACTCTCCTGGCCGAGAGAGTGCCTCCGTGGTAGTCCTACACCCAGTCTACCACCTCGAGGTCATGGTCGCGACGTAGCGGTGACTACGGCACACGTGATAAGCACGTGGTTAGCTATCTCGTACTGGAACACGGTCAGTCGTTTCCACTAGCAGGTATGCCCAAACATACAGTACAGAATAGCACAGGGCCTTGCTCTCTCAGAATAGAACAGGGGTCTCGCCCCTCCACAGTCCACGTACCCTCGTTCAACTATCCCGATTTGCCCAATGGGCTAACAAGAGTCATTGTAGGGTGGCCATGCCTAACCTCGGGCCCCCTGGGGCGACTAGCTCCCTCCTACACTAAGTAGCTCACCTCGGTACCACGTACGCGAGGGCAAACAGGAGTCGACGTAGAGTAGGCAAACTCACCCCAAGTCTCAACCCAAGGGTGACAAGCTCCCCTCTACACTACAAGGGATAGTTGCTCTCTTCAGTACTGTGTACATGAAGGTCAGCTCACTTCCCTTAACAGCCGCCCGTGGGTGAAATTTCCATAACCATCCGGTTCTCCGTGCTACGGTATTCTCGTCTCGTTCTACATTCCCGGTAGAGTTTGTACATGAATTTCTCTATATCCGGTTTGATATATACAGAACAAGCAGCTCAATCACAGTACAGGTTTGTTCATAATGTGGTCCATTCCAGATAATACAGACAGCTCATGATTTACTCAATCATTCACATGCATTTTTCTCTAGCCCTAGTGTTCATGTCACAACCTAGGGTTCAATTGAATAGATGTATTCTAGAGCATACGTTTATTTCTTCCTAAGATTCATCTTACATCCTAGGTTTTAACTAATTGCATACATTTTATTAACTTGGAGATTTATAGTCAGAACCACTCTACTAGGATAACCGGGTGAAATGGGGGCTCGTACAGCAGCTCTCGACGTCTCCGCAGGTCTCGTACACTCGACGGATGGGAGACCTAAGACATGGATTGACAGGTCAAAAGGGTTCAAAACGCTATAGACAAGGTACCATTACATGGAGAAAAACGTATGGGAAAAAAAGACGTTTCGTTTACAGAAAATTGACATCGTTTGGGCCTTGTACGGGCCTAAAAACACAAGGTTAGACAGAAATCAGACGTCTTAAACTAACTCATAGGCATACCTCTCTCGGGGGGCCTGTATTGGACGTTTGGAATGTAATACCGACATCCGAGGGTTCCATCAGACGCCTAGAGATTCTTCTGGACGTCTGAAACTGCCACGATCCTCGCTTCGACGCGCCTCCCAACCTCTGACACGTGCATGCATTGTCAGGACTTGGCAGAGAAAATACGAGAAAACAAATCTCTACCAAACATCTCATATTACCTTCGAACGTCCTGCCCGACGTCTGGAGGTCACTCCGGACATCTGATTCCGCGGAAAATGACTTCCGCAGAATCGTTATGGGCTCTCCTCGCTGTAGAAGCTGTAGCAGAGCAGCACAGCGCCCTCAGCTTCTCCTCTCTCTCTGGCTCCCTACTCTCCGCTCGCTCTCTCCCTCTCTGGCTCAGCTGCAACAGCGTGAGACGAAGAGGAGGAGGAGGAGGTTTATAAAGGGAGAGGGGGTGAAGGGAACGGCATGGGCGAGGGAGTGGTGTAGAGTGGGGAGGTGTTGACAAGGCGAAATCGGGTTTATAAAATAAATGATGCGTCGTAGTATATTTGAAATCGCCTTGAAAACAAATAAATTTTATTACTCGAATTTTAAGTCCGACGTTGAACACAGGGAGCAAATGGAATTCATACACTAATCTCAATAATATATGCAATTTGAACACATGAATTTACACAAAACCTAATTCATAATGTAACGCAGGAGTATATGATTAATAAAAATGTGGCATAAAAGAGAAATTAGACGTCTTAAAAAGGTTTGATTTGTCTTTCATCTTTTGCTTCTTCTCTTGGCTCTTTCTTCTCTTTCTCTTCTTTTCTTCTCTGTCCTTGTTTCCTTCTTTCTTTCTCTAGCTCTTCTTTTCTTCTCTGGCAGCGGCTTCTTTCTTTGTCTGCTTTTTCCTTTCTGCCTTGACTTTCTTTGGCTTTTGGTTCTTCCTTTGCCTGCAACCTCTTTCTCCTTTGTCTTGTTCTTCCTTCTTTCTTCTTCTTCCTTCTTTCTTTCTTTGGTTCAGCTCTACCATCTTTGCAACCTACTCTTTCCTCAGCTTCCTCTGCAGTCCTCTTCTCCTTAGCTTCTTTAGCTTCCTCCTCCTTAGCTTCCTCCTTCAGCTTCCTCTTCTTTCTCTTCAGCCTTCTTCTTCTTTGTAGCTTCTTCTGCCTTGAGCTTTTCCTTCCTTCTTTCTCTGGCTCCTCTTCTCCTTCTTCTTTTCCCTGCAAGCAAGTGCAAAACCTACCCTTACACTCCCCCGCGAACTCTCTCTCTTTTCTCTCTTAGGCTCGCTCTCCCAGAGCCTTTCTCAGGTAAACGGGTCGGGTTAGCGCACCCGGGTCCAGGCGCACCGGCGTGGGTGATGCGTGAGGAGTGTTGGGTAATCGGGTTAGGCTGCCAGGTTCGCATAGCGTGGGCACGGATGAGGTGTGAGTGAGCGAGAGGACCTCACCCTGTGTCAGGAGGCGATAAGCCCCTGACACAAATTCAACTTATACCGCTCCACCTCCTCCAAAATTATCAAGGTGGGACTAAAAGTCCCACCTGCCTCGTGCTCACCCGCAGGAGGTGCCTTGCTCAATTATTGTGGCTGCAGTGTGCTCCAAAGCCAATCTCCTAGCTAGAAGCATGCGTGATGAGAATCCGCGTCGTCTGGACCTAGATGCCTGAAGCGAGGCTTCCTAGAGTGAGCTTGCAAGCTCCTTCATGTCTGCTCCAATGGCGATCAAGGTCGAAACCTGCTTTCAAGTAAAACAATCTTGCAGCCTCATTAGAATACGCAGGAGGCTTCGCCATGACACGGAAAAGGTGACTCGGTGGGTGGCGTGGCGTGGGGCGGCCTAGGCGTGCGTGCCTATGTCTGTCTGTGGCCGTGGTGATGGGTCTATTCGGGGGCAGTGTGTGGTGGCTGTGGCGGTCGATGGAGAGGGGGAATATGATCAGTGGAAGGTGGTGGAGCTTCTAAGGGGTTTGGCGAGGTGGACGAGTGTGTGGAGTGATGGAGACACCTCGCCGGTGGTCTGCCGAAGGTGGAGACGATGGTGGTGGTCTGTGGTGGTCGAGGGGTGTCTTGGGAAATAAAGAGGGGGAAAATAAAGAGTAGAGAGAGGGGAAGATACCTAACATAGTTTAAGGATGAAGGGGGGAGAGATGGCGGTCGGCGCATACCTGCCGCCGCTGGAGACAAAGGTCTAGTTAGAAGGGGACGGTGACGACGAAGAGGTTGCGGGCGCGTGCGCAGGTATGGTGCGACGCGGATGACTGAGGCGAAGACAACTCTGCCACTGGTTTTGTGGCAAAGTGATGAGAGGAGGGAGGAGGAGTCGTCGGAGTTCGCTAGGTGTTTGGCCAGAGGAGAAGAGACGAATTTGAGGGGTTGTCTCCGACCAAACCAATCTAAATCTGAGCAGTAGGGTCAAGGGGAACTTTTATAGACATAGGTAGAGGGCCTTGTGCTTGGAAGTCATGCTTCCAAGCACGGGCATCCTCGTCGGAGTAGGATTGCAAGAGATACCCAAATCTCTCATGCATTCGCATGAGAGATTGGGTGACAATCAGGGCTTGAAATTGCATTCAGATGATCGGGAATTCCTCAAAGAATCTCCCTTTCAAATTTGAGAGGGAGCCTTTCAGGAATCTAGGAGAAATCCCCTCTTGAATCCTCACTAGAGTAGGACTCCTCTGCTATAATGGCGAAGGGACCTAATTGCAAAGAATGAAGAGGAAGATAGGGGGGTATCCGCAAGGTTTTCAAAAGCTAGGGGTATAAAAGTAATTGGGTTGGACTGTTTTGCAAAGTAGGTCAAGGTGAACTCCCCTTAGGTCCAAATTTTGGTATAAACCTAATTTGGACCTAAGGAATCCAATGATGAAGTTGGATTTTAGGTTTTACCATGTTTGACTGGGCATTTTATACAAAAACTAATTCGAGGCAAATATTTGACTAGGACCCCTATTTAGGTCAAAATAGGTTCCAAAGGTCAAATTGAAGGTTATAAACCTTAGAGGATATTTTTCCATGAATTTTAGAGGGTTTAGGTGAATTTTATCCTTACCATAACCTTGTTGAATTAAGTAGGTCTGTTTTAGGGTTACAAGAAGTCATTTAATTCTCAGATTCCACATTAACCCTTTTCTGATTGAACCAACCCACTTTTTATCTTGTTACGACCATTTGACCTATGTTTAGCCCCTGACAAATCCCGTTGTTGTACTGCAATGGTAAAATTACAGTTTTACCCTTTATTTCTTACTTTTCTTTTAAACTAATTATTCCTTGAATTAGGCCCTTCACTTGGTTATGTAGGAGCTTTTGTTCTCTTTTTTAGGTCAAAATGAGCTAGTCAGGACTCATGATGGTGTTCCCATCATACCCCCATGCCTAGCTTTTGCTAGTGTCTTAGCAAAATTTTAAGGTTTTAACTTCTGTTCTAAACCATGAGTTTCTTTCACAATTTATGATGAGTGCTTTTTTTCTTTTTCTTTTTGATTAGGCTAGAATGCCGATAGTATGCCTAAAGGTACTCAAGTACCAACTAAGATCCGGACCTGTCCAGCTCTAGCCTCGATCCTCCGTGAAGGTTTTTAAAGCCTACAGGAACTATCCTAAGGTTCGTTGGACTCCGCGGTTAAAGCATCTGTGCTTGAGACATTTTTAGCGTTGGTTTAGTTTGCAGTGCATTTTTTTGTAAGAGAGAGACAGAGGATTTATTTGTTTGGAGAGTTTTCTCCCTCTTTTCTTTTTATTTCTAGCTTCAGATTGGCTTTTGAACATGGTCTGTATCGAATTCCTTGTCCCCATCATCAATCATCAAAGGTCCCAGGCAATTGATGCTTCGTGATAGCATCGCCCATGGTAACCCCCAGAACCTTGGCTTTTGAGATTTTGAGATAATCTCACCCATGGCATTCTGTAGTGTTAAGACCTGTAATGTTTGAACCTTTTAAGACGTCTGGACTGTGGGTCAGACGTCTGAACACCTTCCCAAACATCTGGATATCAAAAATTTTAAGTATGAGCTCGTGTCTGCACGCGTGCTGCGTGTAGACAGTACTCTTGTTTTTCCTCCCCTTCTTCTCTCTCTCCCCGCCTCCAACAAAACCCTAACCCACCGATCTATAAAACCCCTCCTCCTCTCTCGTTCTCCTCACTTCCCAGCCACCTTCCTCTCTTCTTCCCCGGAGAGAGTGAGAGCGCGAGAGCGGCGTAGAGGAGGAGCGGCATCAGAAGGAGAAGAGGTGAGCTCGTGAGCTCGCGTGGGAGCTCACTGGTGAGCGCATGGTCGGAGCGGTGCATGCACGAGGCGGAGGAGTGCGTCGGGGAGGTCCCCCCGACACTACTGCAGCTAGAGCTGCAGGCGAGGGGGCGCGACGCGGCCACGCGCAGTGTGAGAGTAGCGGAAGCAGGTTCTGGTTCTGGGTTTTTCCCAGAATCAGACGTCTGGAGTGACCTCCAGATGATGGTGCGGACGTCTGGAGGTGGTTCCAGACATCTGAGGAGAGGGCTTCGCGAAGGTACCTCCTCTTTGCAGATATGGCCATGTAGGCCGCTCCGCTGATACCCTGTTGCATGCCCTTTTGAGAAGATTGCATGGTTTCATGCAAGATTCGCTTCGGGAAGGCGCGGGACACGCCCTCCCACACATTTCAGACATCTAGGCGACGTACTAGACGACGGGAAGCACTTTCAGATGTCTGGAGAGGTGGTCGGACGTCTGGAGCTGGGTCCAGATGATCCATAAGAGTTCTTGGACGTCTGAGGATTGGCATAGTGACTTAGGTATGATACTAGACACTTTTGAGACGTCTGGAAATTGTTCCAGATGTCTGATTTGAGACAGAAACCCTATTTTTGACCTATTTAGGGTCCATTTGAGCTCCATTTTACGCAATTAAGATACGGTTGTGTTCCTTGTGAGTTCCTCTACTTGTTAGAAGGCTTTTCATACTGTTTTGATAATTTCCTTGTGATTGTTCCTTATTATAGGAGTTTGTTCCATTGCAGGTTCGGGGCTTGCTGAGGCACGTGAGCCTACCATTCAAGCCCCCAATACTCTTGCGTTTACTGGTAGAGTGGCTTCCCCCTAATTTAATTATAACCTAAAGCATGTGTGGAATGAATGATTAGAACCTAAGATATGGCTTGAATCCTATGACGAGAAATACTTGAAATGTCTGTATTGGATGATTGAATTGCAGTCTTAAATGAGTAGATAGAATGATAACAATTGCCTGTAAATGAATAACAGCTGCCTGTGAAATATGAAGTGCTTGTGCTAGTTAACTGTTGCATGTAAATTTCCTGTTGTATATATTAAATGACATAATACGAGCTGCATGTATATAACCTTAGAATGTTAATGTGAATAATGGAAATACGAGCTACCTGTGTATAACCTGTGTATGGAAATGTGAACAATAGCAATGCAAACTGCTTATGTATAAACTGAGAATGGAAATAGAAATGATGAAACTTGGTATGACATGTCATGAGGAATATGAGCATGAGCCCTACGGGGAATTAGGAGTAGAGCTCCTAGAACTAAATAGAATGGATCTGGAAATGTGAGTAGGGAAGTGAGCTGGCCCTTGAGTACCGAGTACCAAGGAGAGTGACTGTCCCCCTGTTTAGTGCAGAGCGGAGCTAGCCACCCTTGGGTTGGGACCCGGAGTTAGGATTGGCTACTCTGTACCGACTTCTTGGCCCTCGCATACACGGTACCGGGGAGAGCTACTATTGTAGGGAGACAGCTAGCCACCCCACGGGGCCCGGGGTTCAACTAGTCGCCCTACACCGACTTGTTAGGCCCACTGGGCAAACCAGGGTAGTCAAGCGAGGGTACGCAGACTGTGGAAGGGCGAGACCCCTATTTGGTTCTTAAGGGCTAGTCCCCTGTTATTGAGAGGGCTGGGCCCTATACTGGTTTCGTGTTGTACTTTGGGCGCACCCATTAATGGAAACGACTGACCGCGTGCCAGTGCGGGGTAGCTACCCGTGCGCTTATCGCGCGTGCCGTAGTCACCATTGCGTCTGTTCGTGGCCTTGGGGTGGTTAACTGGGTGTAAGATCACCACGAGGGACTCTCCCGGCCAGAAGAGTACCACGCGTGCCTTCTACTCTTCGGAAAAGACTGCAATCAAGATCGTTCCCGCGGGGAACATTCGAGATCAAGAAAGAGACCTGATAAATAAACCAAGTGACGAAAAAGAATAATTAGTTAAAGAAAGTAATTGAAAAACAATAGCTACCTGTCCACTTTTACTGCTTAGATAGTTGGTTGCCACTCTACTCAGCATGGTGTTGAGCAGCCAGAGCCTATGGCTGCAGAGGATGCTAGGCCCAGTAGAGCCCAGTAGTGTAGCTTCTTGTTGTACTTCTTTCTGTTGTAGTGAGTAGACTCTTGTACCCTTATGTTCTGTACTTTTACGTTCTGTACTTTATATTCCTGTACCTTGTTATTTTCAAATGTTGTGGTGGTGATATGTACTGTAACAGTTTTTACTTCTTTATTGCTGTACCTTTTTACTGTTAGTTGCTTAGCATAATGAATGTGGTTTACTTTCCTGCTTTTTGGTTGCTTTCTCGTTGGATGATTGGGTCTTGGGATCAGTCAAATCGGTCCGGTCTCGTGTCCTGTAGGGATTTGGGAACTAGGTCGTAACATGTAGCCAAATCTAGACCCTAGCAATCGACATTTCGTGATAATGCCTCCCATGGCATCTGAACTAGTAGGGTGCTTACATGCCCCCAGTATGATATGTAAATATCCTAGGAGACAAGTATCGAGGAGACGATATGTTGTTACACATCTTCGAGGGGAATTTCCTGCCTCTCCATGCCGGGAACTCGTTCAAATCAACTTGTGTTGATCGGCCGCTCCTAAACTAGGCAACTTTTTTCAGAACATTTAAACACTTTTGCGTGATTTTGATAGCTATGTGCACTAAACTACTGTGTGTGGATTGGGGTGCTTAGGTTACCGAGTCCCGCAAATCGAAGGTCAGTTAATAAGGTCGAATACTCCCTAAGCCTTAGACCTAATACTTAATCTCCGCATTTTCCCCAACCTCTTGAAGGTTATCCAGATATTAGCAGATACTCGAATTTTTAAGCCTAAGAGTCTAGCCCAAAAGGCCTAAGATCATCGTTCCTACTAATATATTTTGTGTCTCGTTAGCACTTTTTTCCTTCATTTTTCTTTTCCTTAATGTGGTCTAGAACTTCCGTTAATCCCTTAATTTCTTACTAATGACTATCTCTTTTTTCTTTTTCTTTTCCTTTTGTGCTCCCTTTTTGTCGTTTTGCTCTTTTCCTCCTCATGTTTATATGGCCTCAAAATTTTCTTCCCTCTAATTTTTTGTTCTTTGTCATAATTTTCTATTTTTTTGGAATTTTTGACATATGTGAATTTTTTGTGAGAATCCTTCTGACTTTTCTTGATTTCTATATGTTTGCACTTTACTACCCCCCATGCCTAAGTTTTGCAATGTCCTCATTGTAAACGAAGGGTGTGAACAGTGTTGGGTTCAGGAACTTAGGACAGGATTTATCGGGTGGGCGAATGGGTCAGGAATGATTGTTACGGACGATATCATGCTCTGGTACGTGTACCAGAGGTGGGATAGACTATTCTAAGGCTGAACTCAGGGTGCAATAGATGTGAAGTACTGACGGATAATCAGACAAATCTTGGGTTTTTGGAATGACGGGTTGCCTCCCGTTAAGCGCTAAATTCAACGCCTTCAGTCGAGCAAGAAATGGGATGGAGAGGGAGTGGTCAAATCAGCAGAGTTTTGTAGAACAAGCACCTTGATCAAGAGTCTGATTGGCCCAACCAGGTGCTTGTTCAAATCCATAGGCTGATGATGCAGCCCAAACCCTATTAATCTGGTGCGTTGATAAATGTAGATCAAGAGATGTGGAACCCACCATTTGCTATGGAGCTCGGATGGATGTGGAAGTGTAAATTCGGGTTTTGGCTGAGTCAAATCAGCTTGGTCAGAGTAGGGATCCGTAAAATAATCAGTGAATGATGGGGAAATCCTACAGGGGTGATCAAAGAATGATGGAGCATGGTTTTCAGTCTGATCAAAGTTCGAAACCCGGTATATATGTGGAGTTGAATCATCTGCAATCGGCTCAGTAAGAGGGGAATCAGAATAGGAATTGAGTCTGGTTGCAGGTCGAGGTTGAAAACAGGTTTGGATGGGTTCTGTATGTGCGGAAGAGGTGGCTTCAATGAGAATTGTGTATGAGGACTCTTCTAGAAAGGAGTTACAGGTGGTTTCATGTAGAGAGTCCTCATAGTAGCTCTCAAAGTCGAAGGTGAATGCCTGAAGAGTGTCTATAGGATGATGGAAATTTGAGTCGAGAAAAGATTCAAACTCTGGGTCCAGTCACTCTCGGCATTTTCTAGTTGTGATTCTTGAGGATCAAAAAGAAATGTTTCAATGTCGCTGGAACCTGAACTTAAATTAGTGATCTTGGGAACCGGGACCTCAAAGTCGGAGTCAGAGAATGAATCATGTGAGCTGAGGTCGTAGATTGGCTCGTTGTATTCAGGAAATAGAAGTTCTCCGAAATCATTGTAAGATTCGAAATCGTCGAAGATATTGCGAAAATCATATTCTGAATGAGATTCGAGATCATGGGTTCCACTACTAAGTAAATCACATGATGTAGACTTAGCAGCCTGACTTGGGTCTAGCCTATATGTAAATTCTAAGCTTAAAAAGATGTTCTTATTTGGTCTCGGCTCAAATTCTTGGCTTATAGGAAAGACCCAATCAAAACCCCACTCATCCAACTCCTCGATTTCTGTATTGTAGATTGGCATGACTTCCGAAAAATTGATCTGATTCTCTGAGGATGTTGGAGAGGGATATTCATCAAATACAGGCCTAGAATCATACTCTTCATTGACACTTTGATTTTTGTCATACGGGGCCTCCTAATGTTCTCAATAAGTTTCAGATCCAAATTTTAGGCTGAGGATGCAAGTTGATTTACAGAATCTAGGTCAAAGTTACTGTCGAGGGTCACCTTATCAGAATAAGGGGCAGAATTTACACCCTCGGGAGGTTCAGTTCTAATTTCATCATTGCAGGAGTCTCGGAATTCTACGCTTGGTGTCCCAGGGACTAAGGTTGGCTCAACATTGTGTTCTCCTGCAATTGGAACTTCCCAACCTAATTCAATATCAGGCATGTTGTATTACATCTAGGTTGGGAATCCATAACAACTTTGTGCCTCAAAACCAGAGCTTGGGAAATTGGATTGATCCTCAATACTATTCCAAGATGGTTCATCATCTGTTTAGGGCATGTACGGGTATTTCTGATCAATAATTTGTTTCAATAATCTCATCATCTCTTCCCATTTTTCAAGATCATCTTGGTGTTGTTCCCAAAGTATAGGATTTGTCATGCATTGAAGGTATTCAAAGTTATGAAATTTTTCTATCTCAATGTATCCTGTTATAAGAATGTCTCGGGTTGATCCTTTTGTGGCTTCTGTCAATAGCACTTGGGCACAATTTATGATGAAAGTTGTGGTTGTTGGTACACTAACTTGAATGTCTTCTACTGGTGTTGAGGTTTTGTATTCAATTTCATAGAATTCAAGGGCATCCTCAACCATCTTATCTCTCATGGATCTCTGTGATTCAGGTTTCTTGAATGGTAACCCTAAGTAACCAGGCTGCATATTTGGATTAGGTGGTGGAAATCAAGATGTAGAATCAGAATTCGGATCAAGATGTAGAGTCAAGTTGTGAAGTGATTAGATCTGAATAGAGAATCCCACTGAAAATCTATGTGTGTGCTCTAAAGAGAAGGGATGAGGGACTGGATGTGTTTTTGACCTAAACAAGGCACCCAACGATGTTTGGATGACTATGGAGGTTCAGGGCGGATGATACCCCTGGATTGGAAATTTTTCCACCTAAGAATTACCTGGGCAGCTAGAGAGGGCGAGTCCTGCAAGGACCCCTACATGGTAGAGCGTCCCTATGGATTACAGGGTTTCCCCTACCCGACCTCTCTTGTCACTGAGATTCCAGGTAGACCAGAATGGGGACCTTGACCTCTTAAGTCTACCACTTTTATTTCATATCAAAGGTGCTTAGGGTTTGTTACGACCCGGTTCCCGAATCCCTACAGGACGCGAGACCGGCCTGACTCGACTGATCCCAAGACCCAGTCGTCCAACAAGAAATAACCAAAAAGCAGGAAAGTAAACCACATTCACTATGCTAAGCAACTAACAGTAAAAGAGTATGGCAGTAAAGAAAGTAAAAGCTGCTACAGTACATATCACCACCACAACAGTAAACAATATCAAGGTACGGAAATGTAAAGGTGCAGAAATGTAAAGGTACAAAACGTAAAAGTACAAGAGTCTGAACTCACTACAACAAAAATGTACTACAACAGAGGACTACAGCTACTAGGCTCTACTAAGCCCAGCACCCTCTGCAGTCGGAGACTCGGGCTGCTCAACACTTGGACCTGAAAAGGGCTATGAGTACACAAAGTCAGCGAACGCTAAGTAGAGTGGCAACCAACTAACTAAAGTAGTAAAAGTGAACAGGTCGTTGTTTATTCCAATTACTTTATTTTACAAGTTATTCCTTTTCACCCATTGGTTTATTTATCAGATCTCTTTCTTGATCTCGAATGTTCCTTGTGGGAATGATCTTGATTGCAGTCTTTTTTTAAGAGTAGAAGTCACACGTGGTGCTCTCCTGGCTAGGAGAGTCCCCCGTAGTGGTCCTACACCCAGTCAACCACCCCAAGGTCATGGACAAACATAACGGTGTCTACGACACGCGCAATAAGTGCATGGGTAGCTACCCCGCACTGGCACGCGGTCAGTCGTTTCCGCTAACAGGTGTGCCCAAGTACAGCACGGAACAGTATAGGGCCTAGCCCTCTCAGTAACAAGGGTCTAGCCCCTAAGAACCAAACAGGGGTCTCGCCCCTCCACAGTCCACGCACCCTCGCCTAACTATCTTGGTTTACCCAATAGGCCTAACAAGTCGGTGTAGGGTGGCTAGCTGAACCCCAGGCCTCATGGGATGACTAGCTCTCTCCCTACACTAGTAGCTCTCCCCGATACAGTGTATGCGAGGGCCACAAAGTCGGTGCAGAGTGGCCAAACCCACCCCGGGTCTCAACCCGAAGGGTGGCAAGCTCCGCTCTACACTAAGAGGGAACATGCACTCCCCTTGGTATGACGTACTCAAGGGCTAACACACTTCCCGTCACATTTCCAGATCCATTCATTTATTTCCAGGAGCTCTACTCCTAATTTCCCCGTAGGGTTCATGCTCATATTCCTCATGCCATTCCGTACTAGGTTTCATCATTCACATTTCTATTCTCAGGTTATACGCATGCAGCTGGTATTTCTATCATTCACATTTCCATTCTCAGGTTATACACATGTAGCTCGTATTTCTAACATTTAACGTATACAACAGGTAATGTCATATGTAACTGTTTAACTAGCACAGGTAATTCATATTTCACAAGCAGCTCTTGTTCATTAACAGGCAATTGATAACATTTCTATCTACTCATTCAAGACTGCAATTCAATCACTCATACAGACATTTCAAGTACTTCTCGTCCTAGGGTTCATGCCATATCCTAGGTTCTAATCATTCATTCCACACATGCATTCAGGTTTAAAATTAAAATTAGGGGAAGCCACTCTACCAAACAACTTAGGAGTATTGGGGGCTCAAACGGTAGGCTTACGTGCCTCGGCAAGCCCCGAATCCGCAATGGAACGAAGTCCTATAATAAGGAACAATCATAATCGAACATTCGGAACAGTATAGAAAGCCTTCAACAAGTAGAGGAACTCACGAGGAAAACACCAATATCTTGTTTGCGTAAAACAGACCTCAAACGGACCCTAAACGGGTCAAAAACAGGGCTACTGACTCAAATCAGACGTCCGGCACAATGTGCAAACGTCTTAAAAGTGTGCAGGAATGCACCTCAAGATCTGTGTCGACCTCAGACGTCCAGGACCTCTTCTGGACTATCTGAACCTAGCTTCAGATGT
The DNA here is from genome assembly GCA_037157565.1 of Thalassia testudinum. NCBI lineage: Eukaryota > Viridiplantae > Streptophyta > Magnoliopsida > Alismatales > Hydrocharitaceae > Thalassia > Thalassia testudinum. The sequence goes on along the minus strand of JAZHRO010000077.1, from coordinate 82,297,081 downwards.
CCGACCACCTCTCTGGACATCTGGGAGTGCTTCCAGCCGTCTGGTGAGCTGCCTAGATGTCTGAAACGTGTGGGAGGGCATGTCCCGTGCCTTCCCAAAGCAACCCCTACACGCGACAGCAAAAACCTCCACATTAAGCCACGCAAAACGTAGTTGCGGAGCGGCCTGCATGGCTGTATCCGCAAAGAGAAATGCACCCTCACGAAGATCTGACTTCAGACATCTGGAGTCGCCTCCAGATGTCCACTCTATCGTCTGGACGTCACTCCAGACGTCTGATTCTGGGAAAAACCTAGAACCAGAACCTTCTCCTGCTCGCCCTCGCCACGTGCAGCCATGCCTCGCCTCCTCGCCTACAGCTCCGACTGCAGCAGTGTCGGGGACGACTCCCCCGACGCTCTCCTCCTCCCTCACGATCCACTCCGGCCATGCGCTCTCCAGCGAGCTCCCACACGAGCTCGCGAGCTCAAGTCCCTCATCCTCTCCTCATGCCGGCTCTCCTCCTCGTCGATGCTCTCGCACTCTCTCTCGCACTCACTCCTCTCACTACAGTGGGGAGGAAGGGAAGAGGGTGGCTGTGGGGTGGGGAGAACGAGAGGGGAGAAGTGGGGTTTATAAAGAGGAGCTTTAGGGTTTATGTGGAGGAGAGAAGAGGGAAGGAGAGAGAAGCATACTGTCTGCACGCAACCCACGCGCAAACGCAAAGCTGGTACACAAAAATTTTGATTTCCAGACATCTGGGAAGGTGTCCAGATGTCTGACCAGACGTTTGATCGACGATCCAGACGTCTTAAAACGCTCAGGACAGAACAGGTCTTTACAGGGTTCCACTTGAACTTTAGATGTTTTGGTTTTGTGACCTAATTTCAAGGTTAGTTGACCCAACAAGGGGTCAACTTCACCTGACCTGTCTTAAAGATGGCAGAATGACTCTAAGTCAAGACCTAGAAATCACCCTGATTTGACTCCCAATTTATTAGGTCCAAGGTTTTTAAGGTTCAAGTGATTTTAGAGCTTAATTTTAGGGTTTGTCTTGATTAAATCCTTTCAATTAAGGGCTTGGGTAGCACACCGATGTGGGTGGGTTTGTTTCCTTTTATGCAAGCATGTGTGAACTAGCACTCCAAAACCCTATTGTAGAAATCCTAATTTGATTTTATTTCCAATCCTCTTTGATTTTCACAGAAGTTCTCTTTGGACTTCAAACAAGAAGTGTGTAATCCTGCGGAGATTCAAAAATTAAGTATGATCTCTAATAGGCACAAGAATTTGTGGGGTAGGATCTCTAAAAATCGCCCCAAGTTCAATAAGATTTGAAAAAATTTTCACAAAATCAAGAAACTTTTGCCTTATAAATGATAATTACTAAAGAGAATAAGGCAGTTGATTCCTAAATGATTGCTTCCTTTTTGTCTTCCCAGGATTAGGAGATGGATTAGGGAAGAAGATAGAAGATACCTGTCCTGGAGTGGTTGATTTGTGCAGGAGATCTCCTCGTGAAATACCTTGCAAAATCACAGCAAAACAAATAGGGCAGGTTAGTGCTAACATATAATCAAAAGTAATGCGGAGACTAGTGATGAATTGCGCGTTGCTCCCCGGCGACGGTACTAAAATGTTGACAAGGCGAAATCAGGTTTATAAAATAAATGATGCATCGTAGTATAGTTGAAATCGCCTTGAAAATAAATAAATTTTATTATTCAAATTTTAAGTCCGAGGTCAAATGATGAGAACCTCATCATGAGCCATAACTAGCTCATTTTGACCTAATACAAAGGATAAAAGCTCCTACATAACTCAAGGAAAGGCTTAACTCAGAGAATTCTGAGTTTAAGGAGAAAACAAGTCATAAGGGGTAAAAATGCAATTTTACCAGTATAATCTGCATACAGGGTAATTCAGGGCCCAAACATAGGTCAAAGCAACTTAATAAGAATAAAAGTGGGATGAGATGATCTAGCAAGGGCTACAGCAATTCCAAGAAACTAAATGATAATCTGTAACCCTAAAACAACCCACTTCAATTCACGAGGTTCGAGGCAAAGTAAAAATAGAATAAACCCTCTAAAATTCATAGAAAAATAATTTCTAGGGTTTAGAACCTTCAATTTGGCCTTCAGAACCCATTTTGACCTACATTGAGAACCATGCCCAATTAATAACTTAATTTGGGTTTTCGCATAAATTGACCGGTCAAACAAGGTTTAATATAGAAATGAAATTCACCATCAGATTCCTTAGGTCCTAATTAGTCATGTATAAAAACTTGAGCCTAAGAAGAAACCTCCTTGACCAACTTTACACTTTGGTCCTCATATATTTACTTTTTGGCCATCAACTTTTGAACCCTCGCATTTTGGCCCCTAACTCTCCTTCGTTCTTTGCGTTCAGGTCCCCCCTGCAAAACCTGCCAGCACCATGCTCCGGCGACCTTGCGCGGAGCATGGCGCCGCGCAGGGTGAGGGGGAGAGCCTGGCAAGTAAACCGGGGGTGCCCTGCGTCGTCAGCCGTCGCAGGGACACCCCCCTGGTCGCTGTAACCCACCATACCGGCCGTGCGAACGCACGGACGGTATGGGTTTCCATCTCCGGCGTCCTCCGGCGAGGGAGACACGTCGTCTCCCTCCGCCTTCCTCCCTATTTTGATCCCTATAAATACCCCCGTCGCTCCACCGACCTCGGCAGCTCGGATCTGACGGAGAAAACCCCCAACTTTCCTCTCCTCTCACTCCGGCAGACGCCCACCAGCTCCGGCGGTTCTTCCTCCTCCTCCTCTTCGCTCTGCCGCAATACCAGCAGCAGAGACTTCCTCCCCTGCTCTTCCCGCGCCACGCCGTACCCAGCTGGTGCCTCTCCGGCTCTCTGCTCGCCGCCGCCCCTTCCCCTGGGCATCTTCTTCTCCGGCGACAGTCGATACGACTGTCGCCCTGCCCCGGCCCCTTTCGTCTCCGTAGCTAGGTCAGAACTCCTCCCCATCTCCCCCTCTTTCTTTTCCTCACTGTCTTTTATTTGATTAAACCCTCGACCGCTCCTGTTCACCCTCACCTTCTCCGCCTCCGGCCATCCTCCAGCGAGCCGCTCCCATAACCTCAGCAACCCACACAGCTCGCCGACCACCGCAGAACCTCCGCCTCCTCATCTTGATCAACCCCCGCCCTTCCACTTCCCCCACATCACCCTCTGCAACCCCACCGAACAAACCCATCTTCCGACCCACAGTCCAACCTAGGGCAGCCCCTGCACGCCGCCCCACGCCTCGCCACCTCCCACACGAGCTTCGCCGCACTCTGGCGAAGCTCCCAGCACCTTCTGATTAGGCCGAGAGGCCGTTTTGCTGTGAACAGGCCACCCGACCTCCGCCGCCATTGCCGTGCAGAAGGAGCTGCTTCCGCCTGCAGCTGCAGGCGCCCCACGCCCAGATTCGACTCCCAGACCTTGCGAGGCGTTTCGACAAAGCATCAGGCTCGCAGCTGGGGCGAAGGCCTCGCGTGAAGCTGCGATCGCCCGCTGCTTTCTCCGCTGCGGGCGCTCAATTAGGGTGGGACATTTAGTCCCACCTCGGAAAAGTCTGAAGAGGCGCAGCAGTATAAGGCGCAAAAGTGCTGGAGGCTTACTGCCTCAGCACACGGGGTGAGGTCCCCTACACCCGCCCGGTTACCCGGTCTCGTCCGCGCTCACGCCCCGCGGACCTGGCCCTACCCGACTTAGACTGACCTGCACTCCTCGCCCACCACACACGCCGGTGGGCCTGGACCCGGGCGCGACCCGTACCCGACTACCCGGCAGCTCTGGGAGAGCTTTCCCAAGAGCGGATTCTGAGAGAGAGAGACGTGGGGGGGGGAAGGGTAGAGTAGGTTTTGTCCTCCGACATAAACTCTGAAGTGTGCAGGCACAGGTGAAGAAGAAGGACCGCGGAAGAAGAAGGAAGCTGAGGGAGACACTGTAGCAACAAGCGGTTTAAGTCGTCTGATTGGAAAATCAGACGACGTCCTGAAGGGAAAAGAAGAAAGAAGAAGAGACGACGTCCTGATAGGAAAAAGAAAGAAGAAAGAAGGAGATCTGAAGAACAACAGAAGAAGGCGAGGCAGAGGAGAACACAAAAGAACAAGGGAAGAACTGAAAGAAGAGAAGCACGAGAAGAAGATCTGAAGAAAGGAAAAGAAGAAAGAAAGGAAAAGAAGAACAGGACCGCTCTGCAGAAGAAAAAGGAAGAGCAGGAACAGCTGAAAGAAAGAAGAAGAACATCACCACTGCAGATAAAGAAGAAGAAGATAACAGAAGATCTGAGACGAGGAGAAGCAAAGAGAAAAGAAGAAAAGACAACAAATGCTTTCTCTCTCTCTTTCTTTATTTTTGTAAAAGAAACTTGTACCCCTAAAATACAACTTGCTCCCTGAGTTCGACCTCGGGAACTCTTTTATTTTCCGAGTAAAAAAATTATATATTTGAAATGATGGCAATAACTGGCTATACTACAACGCTATAACAATAAAACCCAGTTATATCTGACTTTTCATCAAACACAGGGAGTAAATGAAATTCATACACTAATCTCAATAATAGATGCAATTTGAACACATGAATTTACTCAAAACCTAATTCATAATGTAAAGCAAGAGTATATGATTAATAAAAATGTAGCATAAAAGAGGAATTGGACGTCTTAAAAAGGTTTGATTTGTCTTTCTTCTTTTGCTTCTTCTCTTGGCTCTTTCTTCTCTTTCTCTTCTTTTCTTCTCTATCCTTCTTTCCTTCTTTCTTTCTCTAGCACTTCTTTTCTTCTCTGGCGGTGGCTTCTTTCTTTGTCCGCTTTTTCCTTTCTGCCTTGACTTTCTTTGGCTTTTGGTTCTTCCTTTGCCTGCGGCCTCTTCTCCTTCTTTCTTCTTCTTCCTTCCTTCTTTCTTTCTTTAGTTCGACTCTACCTTCTCTGCAACCTACTCTTTCCTCAGCTTCCTCTGCGATCTTCTTCTCCTTAGCTTCTTCAGCTTCCTCCTCCTTAGCTTCCTCCTTCAGCTTCCTCTTCTTTCTCTTCAGCCTTCTTCTCTGCAGCTTCTTCTGCCTTGAGCATTTCCTTCCTTCTTTCTCCGGCTCCTCTTCTCCTTATTCTTTTCCCTGCAAGCAAGTACAAAACCTACCCCTACCCTCCCCTGCGAACTCTCTCTCTCTTTTCTCTCTTAGGCTCGCTCTCCTAGAGCCTTTCTAAGGTAAACGGGTCGGGTTAGCGCGCCCAGGTCCAGGCGCACCGACGTGGGTGATGCGCAAGGAGTGCTAGGTAATCGGGTCAGGCTGCCAGGTCCGCGTAGCGTGGGCACGGACGAGGAGTGAGTGGGCTAGGGGACCTCACCCCATGTCAGGAGGCGATAAGCCTCTGACACAAATTCAACTTATACCGCTCCACCACCTCCAAACTTACCGAGGTGGGACAAAAAGTCCCACCCACCTCACGCGCACCCACAGGAGGTGCCTTGCTCAATTGCTATGGCTGCAGTGCGCTCCAAAGCCAATCTCCTGGCTGGAAGTGTGCGTAATGCGAATCCGCGTCGTCTGGACCTAGATGCCTGGAGCAAGGCTGCCTAGAGTGAGCTTGCAAGTTCCTTCACGTCTACTCCAATGGCGGTCGAGGTCGAAACCTGCTCTCAAGTAAAACGACCTTGCGGCCTCATTAGAATACGCAGGAGGCTTCGCCGTGACACGGCAAAGGTGACTCTGTGGGTGGCGTGGCGTGGGGCGACTTAGGTGTGCTTGCCTAGGTCGGTCAGTGGCCGTGGTGATGGGTCTGTTTAGGGGCAGTGTGTGGAGGCTGTGGCGGTCGATGGAGAGGGGGAATATGATCAGTGGAAGGTAGAGGAGCTTCTGAGGGGCTTGGTGAGGTGGACAAGTGTGTGGAGTGATGGAGACACCTCGCCTGTGGTCTGCCAGAGGTGGAGACGATGGTGGTGGTCTGCGGTGGTCGAGGGGTGTTTTGGGAAATAAAGAGGGGCAAAATAAAGAGTAGAGAGAGGGAAAGATACCTAACCTAGTTTAAGGATGAAGGGGGGCGAGATGCGGTCGGCGCGTACCTGCCGCCGCCGAAGATGAAGGTCCAGTTAGAATTGGACGACGACGATGAAGAGGTTGTGGGCGCGTGCGCAGGTATGGCACGACGTGGACGACAGAGGTAGAGACAACTTTGCCACTAGTTTTGTGGCAAAGTGAAGAGAGGAGGGAGGAGGAGTCGCCGGAGCTCGCTGGGTGTTTGTCCAAAGGAGAAGAGATGAATTTGAGGGGTTGTCTCCAGCCAAACCAAGCTAAATCTGAGCGGTAGGTTCAAGGGGAGCCTTTATAGACACAGACAGAGGGCCTTGTGCTTGGAAGGCAAGCTTCCAAGCACGGACATCCTTGCCGGAGTTGGATTGCGAGAGATATCCAAATCTCCCATGCATTCGCATGAGTGATTGGGTGACAATTAGGGCTTGAAATTGCGTTCAGATGATCGGGAATTCCTCAGAGAATCTCCCTTTCAAATTTGAGAGGGAGTCTCTGAGGAATCAAGGAGAAATCCCCTCTTGAATCCTCACCGGAGTAGGACTCCTCCATTGTAATGGTAGAGGGACCTAATTGCAAAGAATGACAAGGAAGATAGGGTGGTATCCGCAAGGTTTTCAAAAGCTAGGGGTATAAAAGTAATTGAGTTAGACTATTTTGCAAAGTAGGTTAAGGTGAACTCCCCTTAGGTCCAACTTTTGGTATAAACCTAATTTTGACCTAAGGAATTCAATGGCGAAGTTATATTTTAGTTTTGACCACTTTTGATTGGGCATTTTATACAAAAACCCAATTTAGGGCAAATATTTGACTAGGACCCCTATTTAGGTCAAAATAGGTTCCAAAGGTCAAATTGAAGGTTCTAAGCCCTAGAGGATATTTTTTCATGAATTTTAGAGGGTTTAGGTGAATTTTATCTTGAACAGAACCTTGTTGAATTAAGTGGGTTTGTTTTAGGGTTACAAGAAGTCATTTAATTCCGAGATTTCACATTAACCCTTTGTTGATTGAACCAACCCACTTTTTATCTTGTTAAGACCATTTGACCTATGTTTAGCCCCAGAAAAATTTCGCTGTTGTACTGCAATTTTACCATTTGTTTCTTACTTTTCTTTTAGACTGATTATTCCTTGAATTAGGCCCTTCACTTGGTTATGTGGGAGCTTTTGTTCTCTTTTCTAGGTCAAAATGAGCTAGTTAGGGCTTATGATGGTGTTCTCATCAGAAGGAGTGTGGGAGATGGCTGTCGCAGGGGAAGGAGCGGTGAGGCGTGGGGTGAGGGAGAAAGGCATGGCGTGCGTACGGTACGCGCAGAAGAGAAAAAGTATTTTCAGACGTCTGGAGATCTCTCCAGATGTCTGGTGAACATTCCAGACATCTTAAACTACCAAAAGGTGACGGGTTATTTCAACATAACAAACTTAAAGGAAGTTTCATCCTCAAAACATGAGCTAACTAGAGTGTGGAAAATAACGTAGCAGCGTATAACAAACTTAAAGAGGATCGAAGTAGGTTTGAAGAGTCATACCCTTGAAAAGCTTCAAGTATTGCTCTCGCATTGACGCCTCAGGCTCCCAATTCGCCTCCTCGTACCGCTGGCTTCTCCACAGGACTTTTACTAGGGGTACCTCCTTCCGTCTTAGACTCCAGATGGGAAATACGTCGTGCACTCCAAAGTGCTGGGAAGGAAGGGCAAGCCAATAAGCGACGGGTCCTACCCATTCTAAGACCTCAAAAGGCCCCACAAATCTTAGTGTATGCTTTCCTCTCACCCCAAACAGCTGCAAGCCCTTCATGGGCGAAACATGGAGGAAGACGTGATCCCTAACCTGAAATTGTTCCTCTCTACGCTTCAGATCAACGTAGCTCTTCTACCTGCTCCTGATAGTACGTAGTCATCGATGGATCTGCTCGATCACCTCCTAACTCTGGCGTATCAGCCGGGGACCAACCTCCCACTTGGTCCCCACCTCAACCCAACTCAAGGGAGCCGTACACTTCCTCCCGTACAGAGCCTCATATAGTGCCATGCTGATGCTTGAGTGATAACTGTTGTTGTATGCAAACTCTACCAGGGGAAAATGCTCCTCCCAGGAGCCCCTCTAGTCCAGTACGTAGGCGCGTAGAAGGTTCTCAAGGGTCTGGATGGTGCGCTCCGACTGTCCGTCTGTTTGGGGATGATAAGCTATACTGAATCTCAGATGAGTCCCCAAAGCCCGCTGAAACTCCACCCAGAATTGGGAAGTGAAACGAGTCTCTGTCTGAAATAATCTCGCGGGGGACCCCATGAAGGCGAACCACGTCTCTGATGTATCGCTCCGCCAACTGTGGTGGTCCAAAAGTGACTCGGATCGGCAGAAACCGTGTCGTCTTTGTCAATCTATCTACAACCACCCAAACTGCATCATGTCCTCGCTATGTCACAAGTAATCCCACTATCAGGTCCATAGTGACACTCCCCCACTTCCATTCTGGCACGGGAAGTGGCTGCAACGGCTCTGCAGGCCTCTGGTGCTCGGTCTTCACCTGCAGGCATATCAGACACTGTTGAACGAAAAGACCCACATCCCACTTCATGCCCCTCCACCAGAAATCACGTCGTAGGTCGTGATACATCTTCATGTTCTCAGGATGTATGCTAAATCTGGATCCATGTGCCTCAGTCAGGAGCTCCCTCAACAGCTCCTCGTCTCTAGGAACGCACAAGTGTCCCCTCATATACAGGACTCCATCAGTAAACGAGAACTCTCCTGGGCTCCCTGCCAATACTCGGTCTCGTTGTGTCCGTAGGAATGGGTCCATCATCTATCCAATCACGATGCGATCCATCAGCTCTAGTCGTGTTCGCCTCGCCACTATCACTACCCCGTAGTACCCCTGTGACTCCTGGGGTCTCCAGCTACTCAACTCCTCCATGAGTCTCCAACTCCATGCTCGTAGGCAAGACAAGTAAGCGGGCGCCTTCCGGCTCAAGGCATCAGCCACCACATTGGCCTTCCCTGGGTGGTAGGAGATGTTGCAATCGTAGTCCTTTAGGAGCTCCAACCAACGTCTCTGCCTCATGTTGAGCTCCTTCTGGTCAAATAGATATCTGAGGCTCTTATGGTCAGTGAAAATCTCGAACGTCTCTCCATACAAGTAATGCCTCCAGGTCTTCAGTGCGAGGACAACTATCGCCAACTCCAATTCATGGGTGGGGTAGTTATGCTCATGGGGCTTCAGTTGTTGTGAAACGTAGGCGACAACATGACCCCGTTGCATGAGCACACCCCCCAACCCCTGCAACGAGGCGTCTATGTAGACGACTAATCCACCACCGCTGTTAGGGATGGTGAGTACAGGAGCTGAGGTCAGCCTCCCCTTCAGCTCCTGAAAGCAAGACTCACACTTGTCTGTCCAAGCGAAGGGTACGTCCTTTTGTGTCAACTGAGTCAAAGGACGTGCAATCTGCGAGAATCCTCGGATAAACCATCTGTAGTAACTAGCCAGCCCCAAGAAACTGCGAATCTCTGTCACTGTATGCGGCCTCTCCCACCTGAGTACTACCTCTACTTTGGCTGGATCCATAGCCAATCCATCCTCTGAGATCACATGGCCTAAGAAGGTGACCTATCTCAACCAGAACTTGCACTTGTTGTACTTGGCGTACAACATATGCCATCGCAAAGTATCCAAGACCATGTGGAGATGCTACACATGCTGTGTCTGATCTAGAGAGTAAATGAGTACGTTGTTAATGAAAACCACTACGAACTGATCCAAATACGACCGGAAGACACGGTTCATTAGATCCATGAAAGCAACGGGGGCGTTGGTTAGCCCAAATGGCATGACCAAGAACTCATAGTGACCATATCGCGTACGAAAGGCTGCCTTGGAGACGTCAGTCTCCTTAATCCTCAGCTGATGGTAGCCCGACCTCAGATCTATCTTGGAGAATACCGTAGCATCTCTCAGCTGGTCGAGGAGGTCATCTATGCGTGGCAACGGGTACTTATTCTTAACAGTGACCCGGTTTAGCTATCTGTAGTCTATGCACAGTTGAAGAGTATCGTCCTTCTTCCTCACAAACAGAAAGAGGGCTCCCCACAGGGAGGTACTTGGCCACACGAAGCCCTTCTCTAGCAGCTCCTATAGCTGTGACTTGAGCTCTCGCAGCTCAAGAGGGGCCATCTGGTATGGTGCAGTAGAAATGGGGTCGGTCCCCGGCACCAGTGAGATATCAAACTCGATCTCCCGCTTAGGTGGCAATCCTGGCAACTGTTACGAACGCATTCCAAGATGTTTTTTTAAGACGTCTGGGAGGTTGCCCAGACGTCTGACCAGACGTCTGGAACCACTTCCAGACATCTGGGATCTATTTTTCTGTGGCATGCGGGGCTGCGTCTGCACGCAGGCGCTCGCAGACCTGCCATCGCCGCACCTTCCCCTTTTTCCCTCTCTCCTCCTGCAGGCGTAGACTGCGCTCTCTCTCTTTCTCTCTCCCCTCGCGGCCTTATAAGGCCCTCGCCTTCTCCCTCACTCTCATCTCCTCTGCTTCCTTCTTCTTCCAGCCGGTGCGAGAGTGCGAGCGCGAGCGGGCGGCGGTAGCGGCAGCCTCGGCGAGTTGCGGGAGGAGGTGTTGCGCGAGGGAGGAGACGCCCGACCGTGAGGGCTCGAGCTCGCCGGGGCAGCTAGAGCCGGCCGGCGGGGGAGCCGCGGGCGTGGAGCGTCACTGGAGGGCTGCTGCACCTCGAGTAGTAGGCAGACGAGGCGCAGCGCAGCCGTGCGTCGTGGGCGGAGAGCGATTCGAGCCCTGATTCTGGAAATTTTTCCAGAATCAGACGTCTGGGCTTCCAACCAGACGACGGTGAAGACGTCTGGAGGACTGTCCAGACGTCTGGCAAGTAAGTTATTTTCGTCCTTCTTCCTTTTCTGCGACTGTTCGTACTGAGCACGAGGAGTGGGTACGTGCAGGTTCTGAGATTCGCCATCCAATGCGAATCAGACGTCTAGCCGCAGTGCCAGACGATGGGAAGGACTTCCAGACGTTCGGGGTGACCATCGGACGTCTGGGAACTAGGCCAGACGCCTCCGCAGGCTTCTGGACGTCTGAGAGACTACGCAGAACACAGGTACCATCTGACCCACATTTTAATACGTCTGGAAGAGGTTCCAGACGTCTGATTTTGGACTGTTTCGTCGTTTTCGACCCGTTTAGGGCCCGTTCGGAGTCCGTTTTCCGCGTTTCGAGTTGCGTTCTTTTCGGAATAAGATCCTCTACCCGTTTACAGTAATTATATATTGTTCTGAGAAACTCCTTGTGTTTGATCCTTATGATAGGACCCCGTTCCATTTTAGTCTTGGGGATTGCGGAGGCTCGCGGGATTTCCAACCATGCCCCCAGTACTCCCGTTGTAGCTGGTAGAGTGGCTTTAGAAATTATTAACATAATTTGTTACAATTATGGAACAATTAATAGAACCTAGGACATTGCATGAATCCTAGGAATGAGAAACCAGATTGAATGATAGATCCTAGGGTATTGCATGAATCCTAGGGTCGGAAAACTAGATTGAATGATAGATCCTAGGGTACGGCATGAATCCTAGGACTGGAAAACTAGTGAAATGAATATAGATATTGCAGTCTTGGAAACTGTGGAAAGGAAATAATAGCTGCCTATAGATTGATTTAACAGCTGCCTGTTATGAATAAATGAACATGGTTGAGAATATGGGTTGTATGAAGGTGAAACTGGAAAGGTGAAACCTGAATGTGCTGAGTTAAAAGAGCTGGAACCCTCCGGGGAATTAGGAGTAGAACTCCTGGAAAGAGAATGAAATGGAACTGAGAAAGAAAGAAGTGGAGGTGCGTTGTCTCTTGCGTACGTAGTGCCAGGGGAAGCGCCTGTTACCTGCTTAGTACAGAGCGGAGCCAGCTGCCCCAGGGACCCGGGGTTAGGTCTGGCCACTTTGTACCGACTTGTTGGCCCTCGTGTACACAGTATCGAGGAGAGCTACTAGTGTAGGCCGAGTACTAGCTACCCCACGGGCCCCAGGGTTCTGCTAGCTCACCTACACCGACTTGTTAGGCCCACTGGGCAAACCAGGGTAGTCAGGCGAGGGTGCGTGGACTGTGGAGGGGCAAGGCCCCTGTTTGGTTACTGTGGAGGGGTTGGACCCCTGTTACTGAGAGGGCTCTGCCCTATACTGGTTCCGTGCTGTGCTTTGGGCGCACCCATTAACGGAAACGACTGACCGCGTGCCAGTGCGGGGTAGCTACCCGTGCGTTTACCGCGCGTGCCGTAGTCACCGTTACGTATGTCAGTGACCTTGGGGTGGTTGACAGAGAGTAGGATCACCACGGGGGACTCTCCTGGCCAGGAGAGCACCACGTGTTACTTCTATTGTTCGGAAAAGATTGCAATTAAGATCGTTCCCACGAGGAACATTCGAGATCAAGTGAAGGATCTGAGAAATAGATAAATTGTGAAACAATAGAAAGACGTAAATAAAGGAAGAAAGAAAATAAAACAGATACTGTACACTTTACTGCTTCTTTAGTTTAGCTGCCACTCTACTCAGCATTTTGCTGACGTGTTACACTCGTTACTTTTCAGGACCAGGTGTTGAGCAGCCAGGGTCAGCGGCTGCAGAAGACGCTGGGCCGAGTAGGGTCCAGTAGAGTTACCACTGTTCTTTTGTGCCATTTTTGTTCCACTGTAGTGAGTAGTTCTTGTTACTCTCTGTACTTTTCTTTACTCGTAGTTCATGTTATGTTATAAATGTTGTTCTACTGTTGTGGTGGTACATGCTGTAGTAGTTCTTTTTCTTATTGCTGTATTTTGTTACTGTCAGTTATATTTCATGTTGAATGTGATTTATTTTACTGCTCTTTTGGTTACTTCCTCATTGGACGACTAGGTCTTGGGATTAGTCGAGTCGGTCCGGTTCTCGTGTCTCGTAGGGACTCGGGAATCGGGTCGTTACAGCAGCTCCTCTGGAAAGACGTTGGGGTACTCTCGGACCACTGGAATGCTCTGTAAGCTGACCACAGGGCTTGGCTCTGCTAGGACACAAGCAAGGAAGCCCTCGCACCCCTTGCTCAGTAGCTTCCCTACCTGAAGCGTGGAGCTGCATCTGAATCCTCCGTCTACTGGCTGGCCGTGGAACTCAAAGGGAGGCAACCGTGATATGGAGAAAACAATCTTTCTCCCAAAGAAGTCTACAAGGGCAAGACATGCGGTTAACCAGTCCATCCCCAAGATCACACCAAAATCCTCATCGGGATCATGATCAGGTCTATCGGAAGACTATATCCCCTATCGTGACCTCACCATCAGTGAAAACCTCCTCGGCAGTGAACACCTGCCGACCTGGACCTCTAATCAAGAAGGGATCCTCTAAAAGTACACTGCTCGACCCCATGCTGACAGCAAAATCCACAGAAACAAACGAATGTGTGGCACCGGAATCGAAAAGCGTGTAAATAAGCCTGCCGAAAATAGTAACCATACCTGCCACTACGGAGCCTAAAGCTCTAGCATCTCCATGAGTCAGGGCGTTAACAAGCCCCTCAGCCCTCAGTGCAGAAGAAGCAGCCATGCTCTGGGTTGGGCGGGAGGCAGCAGGCCGGTACCCTCCTCGTAACTGTTGTCCTCCTCCTTAGGCCTAGTAATTGCAGCTGCCAGATCGACCTCCAGTGCTCGGTGCTAGGAGCGTCGGCTGCGCTCCGATCCTAGATGGACAATTCCTCCGTATGTGGCCCGAATGGCCACACTGATAGCAGAGGGGTATACGACCTCCTCCCTCTATCTGCTGTCCTTACTGGTGACTAGGCGGGGGTCTGCTGCAATCGATTGGTCCCTGTCAGGGACCCCCAAAGGTCCCTGGTGGACCCACAAAATGGGACGGCTCCCCTGCTAGTGCCTGGTGCCTCTTCTCCCGACGGACCTATGAATGCTCATGCGGGTAGGGCCTCTTCCGTCCTCCTCCATTGGTGTCTCGCACGGACGGGTTGGTCTCCTCGTAGGTCATGGTAACCTCAACTACACAGGTATAGGTAGGCAGCTTCAGGGGCTTTACATACCCTCGAATGCCGAGTCGGAGGCTCTCGATGAACCTCCACAGGCGCTCCTCCTCGATAGACGTAGTTGTTGGGGCTAAGCGCGACAGCTCCAGGAAACGCTTACGGTACACGCTAACCGTCATCAACCCCTGGCAAAGAGTGTGAAACTCCCGCCTCCTCTGATCCTGCCAAGTCTGTAGGAAGTACTGCTCACAGAAGAGCGCCACAAACCGATCCCACGCCAGCTCTCCCTCCTTCTGTCCTCTGACTGCCCTCCACCACCTATGAGCTACACTCTCCAGGTGATACGTGGCGAAGGCCACGTGGCACTCCACAGTAGGACAGAGGGTGTCAAAGATCTTTTCCATCTGCTTCAGCTAATCCTCTGCCTCAGACGGGCTCTCCTCCCCATTGAAGGAAGGGGGCTTCAGCTTCCTGAACTGGCTGAAGACCTCGTGGTGCAACCGCAACGAGGGAATGGGTGCACCTCCAGGCAAGGACTCCTGCCTCGAATTGTCTAAAGGAGGTGGGGGCGGTGGAGGATCACTTCCTCCCCCTCCAGCTCGTCCAACGTCGTGGCGGCTCCCTTGCCCCACGAAGGACTCCCCCTCCGTATCCCCAGGAAGAGGAGGCTGATGGAGCTCCTCCCGTATTAGATCCCGGATTAGCTGGGTGAGGTCTAGGGTCTGAATGCCCGAAAGGAGAGGTGGAGCAGCCCCATCCTCGGCCATCGCTCGCACTCCCCTGTGACCACGCCCTCGACCACGACCACATCTGCGACCTGCCTCAAGAGCTCCTTGGCGACGCATCTCTTGCACAGAGATCGAAAAGAAACAGGAATGTTGGTGACTATTTGATTGCAGAAGAGACGTAAGACTCGGAAATGACAATCAAGATAAAATGTTGTGATGCCTATCCTAGCTACATGTACAAGTGTGGTGATTTCAAACTATTTGGTTCATTTCTCGGGACGACCTTGCTCTGATACCATCTTGTCACGACCCAATCCCAAATCCCTATAGGACCCGAGACCGACTCGCCTCGACTAATCCCAAGACCCAGTCGTCCAACAAGAAATAACCAAATAACATGCATCAATCCACAACCACACAAGTAATGTAACTAAGCAGAGAGAAATTGGTAACAAAAGGAGAAGCAGAACAATAATACTAAAATATTACATGCCTTTAAGAACAGAAATACAACCATCACAACCAAAAACTGGTACATAGATGATAAAGAATACAATAGAAAAGTGCTGGAAAGTTGATGGGAACACCATCATGAGTCATAATTAGCTCATTTTGATTCAATTAAGCCAAAAAATACTCCTACATAACCGCCAGAGTCACAAGTCATTGCATATTCATTTTGAAAGAAAAATAAGAAGCTAGGGCTAAAACTGTAATTTTACCAGCTCATCTTGAATGCAGTTCAACCAAGGATTTTCTCAGGGGTTGAATGAAGGTCAACTGGTCTTAAAAAGATAACAAATGGGACAAGGCAGACAGAAAAGGGTTTGCACGTGTTCTGAGAATTAAATGACTTTTGAAACTTTAAAAACAGAATCGCTTAATTAACTGAGGTTCTGATCAGGATAAAATTCACCTAAACCCTTTAAAATTCATAGAAAAATATTTTATAGGGTTTATAACTTTCAATTTGACCATCAGAACCCGTTTTGACCCAAAACAGATCCACAGACAGACATTTTCCCTAATTTATGTTTTTACATAAATTACCCAATAAAACATAGTCAAAACCAAAATCTAACTTCACCATTGGATTCCTTATGTCCAAATTAGGTTTGTATAAAGTCTTGGACCTAAGATGAGTTTTTCTTGACCTAGTTTACAAATTGGTCCTGTCTAATTTCATTTCTACCCTTAACTTTCAAAATCCTTTCAAATAGATCCCTAACTTTTTTTTTATTCACATAAAAAGGTCCCTGTCGCCATTAATCCTATTCCTACTTGCTCCGGCGACCTTAAAATGGAAAGAACGCCCTAATTTCTTGACGAATCCCTTTCAAAATTGAAAGGGAAGTTCGTCAAGAAATTTCCTTCCTATTGGACCCAATCCTAAGCCCTAGAAATTACCCAATCTCTCATGCGAACGCATGAGAGATTTGGGTATCAAGGAACTCCCAAATCCAGTGAGGCTTTCCAAGCTTGGGAAGCTTTATTCCCAAGCCTAGGCAGTCTCTAAAGGCCTATAAAAAGACCCTCAGGCCTCACCGAACTTCCTACGCTCGAAATCGGCTGAGATTCCGCATAATTCTTCTCTCTCTTTCAAGGCCGAAGGTTCCTCAACGTCCAGCGATCCCCTCTACCTTTCCTCGTCGTCCGTCCGCAATACCAACAGCGGATCTATCTTCTTCACCTCCTTTCGCGTCTCGCCGTACCAGCAGACGCCTCCTTCTCCGTCATCCTCGCCGTTTCTCCTTCACCGAAACCACCTATGTCTCTGGCGTCGACCACACCTCAATCGACGCCATCTTCGCCTCAGTTCGTCCAACAACCTCCTAGCTAAGTCCCTTACCTTTTGTTCTTCATTCTTACACTCACCCCACTTTAAATCGACCACCGACAACCCTCTGCGACTTCATCTCCTCCATCTCTGGCGACCACTCCGGTGAAGGATTCCGCCCGCTACATGCAACCATCCCCTTCACTGACCACCCTATAAGCTCCACCTCACCTTCCCTCACAAAATCCACCTCTTATTTCATTCTCTTGCTCACTCAAACTCACACCCGAACAAACCCATCATCTCCGACCGTTCCCATCACCGTCCGGCCACCACAGCTACTTTCGCTTCATGCCACCACCCCCATCACATTCACCGTGCTCCGACGATCATTCCTGAACGTTTTAACACGGCTGAGAGGCCCTATTGCTGATTTTAGCTCTTCAGGTGGAGCTCGCCATTAATGCAGGCTTCGAGCAAGCTTTGAAGTTGCTCCAGGTGCCTTTGCTCCAGAATTTCACCTCCAGGCGACGCGGAAAGCTTCCAGGCCTTCGTCCAGGCTGACAATTGGAGGAGTCTACCTCCTCATTGCACTAATTTGACAGAGCTACTGCTGCGACTGCACGAAGAAAGGAGGTTCAGATAGTCCCACCTTGGAAGCGGCAGAGTCCCTGTGCACGAATAAATTGCAAAAGTGTTAGAGGCTATTCGCCTCATAACACGGGGTGAGGTTCCTCTCACCCACGCACACCTGTGCCTCGTCCGCAACTCTGTCCCCCGCGGATCTGGCCGACCCGGTTACTCACCTAGACTGACCTGCACTCCTCGCTCACTACCACACGCCGGTGAGCCTGGACCCGAGTGCGTATGATCCAATAACCCAATTACCCGTGGCCCTAGGAGGGTGGAGCCTAAGAGAGAGAAGGAAAGGAGAGATTGCGCAGGGGTAGGGAAGGGTTTTGATGCTGAAGGCTTTGGCTGACACTTAGCCAATTTGAGAAGTTCCCCACTCCTGTGAGAAGAAGAAGGAAGCAGAAGCAGAGAGAAAGAAGAGAGCTGCACAAGCAAAGAAGAAGAAGGAGAGGAATCCCAGCAGAGAAAGAAGAAGAAGCAGCAAGAAGGAAGGAACAAAGAACGAAGACGAAATCCAAGCACTGTAGAATCATACTTTTAAGACGTCTGATCCTACCATCAGAGAACACATTTGAGCATTATTTCATCTATTGATATTTGAGTTCCTTAGCTATTATTGTAAGGAGTATATGGTGGTTTAAACCACCATTTTACTCCATTATTTTTGCAAATTGATACTTGATCCTAGTGCTACATTATTGTGAAATAATTCTTGATTTCAATTCTATAGCTTTCTTGTCTTATATTTCAATTCTTGAGATTTAAATTCCCATATTACGCCATGTGTTCGACCTTGAAACTATTTCGAGTAATAAAATCTATTTGTTTTCAAAGTGATTTCAACTATATTACAACGCTTTACTTTAAAAACTTGATTTCGCCTTGTCAACAAAAATGTAACTACAGAAACTCACAAGTAGCAGAAACTACAACTGGGCTTGTCTATGCCCAACGTCCTCAGCAACCAATGACTTGGGCTGCTCAAATCCCTGACCTGTACAAGGTTATACTGGAGTCAGCTAACATTGAGTAGAGTGGTGGATAAAATATAAAATGCATTTAAAAAGTAGCTTAACATATTACTTTCCTATTCCAATAACATATAACGGTTTATTGTATAGAGATCTGTAATCAGGATCCATTACATTACTTAATCTTCTTGTTCCTTAAAGGAATGATCTTGCTTGCAGTTTTCTCGTGATGTAGGATGCACACGTGGCACTCTCCTGGCTGGGAGAGTGCCTCCATGGTAGTCCTACACCCGGTATACCACCCCGAGGTCATGGTCGCGATGTAGCGATGACTACGGCACACCTGATAAGTGCGTAGGTAGCTACCCCGCACTGGCACGCGGTCAGTCATTTCCACTAGCGGGTACGCCTAAACATATAGTATGGAACAGCGCAGGGTGTTACGACCCGGTTCCCGGATCCCTATAGGACCTGAGATCGACTCGCTTCGACTAATCCCAAGACCTAATCGTCCAACAAGAAAGAACCAAAAGCAGGAAAATAAACCACATTCACACATGCAATATAACTAAGTAGAAGAAAAGAACGAAGCAATAAAGAAAGTAGAACAACTATCTCAAAACATAGTACATGCCACCACAACAACAACAAAAAGCGGAAAGGAAACAGAAAGTAACAGGAACAGTAAAATATATGTCCATTACTCACTACAACAGTAGAAAAATGAAAAAGCTGAAAGAACGACTACGGCTGGGCTCGATTGGGCCCAGCACCCTCTGCAGCTTGAAATTCGGGCTGCTCAACTCCTGGTTCTGAACAGGGTTACGAAAAGACAGAGTCAGTGAACACTAAGTAGAGTGGTGTTTACATTATTTATGTGCAAGTAAAGTAAAACAACAAGCAGGTTTATTTCTCATTTCTATTTATCTCATTTACATGTTTCTGGTTCATCTATTTCTCAAAGTATCCATGTATTTCTTGATCTTGCATGTTCCTCATGGGAACAATCTTGATTGCGGTCTTTTTCGTGGAGTAGAAGGTACACGTGGTACTCTCCTGGCCGGGAGAGTCCTGGTGAGCGTCTTGTGAAGTGTTGTTTGCTCAAACAAGGGCACTGAGGCTCGGCCTCGAGGGGAGTGAATTTCTAAAGGAGGTTTTAAGGACCTCCTACCAAACATACACTGATGGAGAGGATGAGTTTAGCAGGTGCTGGACCTAATTAAGACACCCAGAATGTTGGGTGACTATAGAGGTTTAGGGCAGATGGACCCCTTGATCAAAAGATCGACCACCTGAGAATTACCTGGGCAGCCAGAGAGGGTGAGTCCCGCGAAGACCCCTACACGGTAGAGCGTCCCCACGGGTTACAGGATTTCCCCCACCCGACCTCTCTTGTCACTAAGATTTCAGGTAGACCAGAATGGGGATCTTGACCTCTTAAGTCTACCACTTTTAGTTAGGATCAAGGTGCTTAGGTTTTCACTTGAACTTTAGCCTTTTGAGTGCAAAGAGTGACCTAAGTTGAAGGTTGGTTGACCCAAGGGGTTATCTTCACCTGCTAGTTCCTTTGAGAGCTTATTAGGTCTTTGTCTTTTAGGGTTCAAGTGTTTTTAAGAGCCAAATTTCTTAGGGTTTCTCTGAATAGATACTTTCAAACAATGGCTTAGGCACACTTCTTTTGAGAATTCTCAATTCTTGCTCAAGAAGTGTGTCTCTAAAACACTAATTTTGGATCTTATGTTGGCTCTACTTGATCCAGTTAGCTTCCTTTTGATTGGGTAATTAGAGCTCAGGCAAGAAGGTGTTAGCCCTAAATACCCTTAATGGATGTGCAGAAATAGTGTGTTGAAATTGAAAACAGGCAGCTTCGATGATTTACTAAATATGGAAGACAGGTTATACCTATATTGCTTATTCTTTCTTTTTCTTCCTCTTTAGAATTTAGGGGTTAAAATGAGAGGATAGAAAATTACCTGTCCCAGGTGTGGTTGTTGTGCGGCTGCTTGTTGATTTCCTGTGATTGCACACAAAAGAGAAGAGATTAATAAAAACTCTAAAAATAGTGAATTAATGGCTTCTAGAATAGCCCTTGCTCCCTGGCAACGGCGCCAAAAACTGGTGAGCGTCTTGCCTGTCTTTATTTATATTCGTTGTGGTATATGACAAAACAGTTACCAGTTTAATACAATTTTTTACTCGGAACAAGATTCTCGTGGTTGAACTCAGGGAGCAACTATAATTCTAGAAACATAAATTCACAATATAAGGTTTTACAAAAATTAAGAGATAGAGAGAGAGGGAGCAAAAGTTCTCTTTTGTTAGCTTCTTCTTCTTCTCTCTTTCTCTTCTCTTTTCTTCTTCTCTTGCAGCTGCTTCTTCTCTTCCTTCAATCTGCCTTCTTTTCTCTTCTTTTCTTTCTGCAGTTGTGGTGACCCTTTCTCTTTTCCCTTTTCTTCTTTTCTTCCTTGCGGCTGCAGGGCTTCTACCTTCAGCTGCTAAGTCTTCTTTTCTTCTTCATTCTTTTCTTTTTCTTCTTCTGCTCTTGCCATTCCTCCTCTTTCTTTTCTTTCTTCTTCCAGTCTTCTTCTTTGCTTCTCCTCTTTCTTCTTCCTTCTTTCTGCTCTGGCCGCTGACCTTCCGTCATCTGACCTGGTGCTCAAACGACTTAACTATGCATTTGCTACAGTGCGACTCCTTTTCTTCTTCTTCTTCTTCAGCTCCTCTCCTTCCTTTCTTCTTCAGCTGCTCAGTGCAACTAAGTCTTTCAGCTGCTCCTCCTCTCTTCTTCCTTCGCCTGCTTCTTCTTTTTCCTTCTTCCCTGCGCGCACACACAATGATCAGTGCAAAACCTACCCCAACCCCTTCCCCGCATCTCTCTCTTTCTCTAAATCTCTCTTTAGGAAAGCTCTCCAAGAGTCGGGTAATCGGGTTCGGGTTGCGCGCCCAGGACCAGGCCCACCAGCGTGCGGTGGTGGGTGAGGAGTGCTTGGTCGAGTAGTTGGATTCGGCCCAGACCGCGGGGCGTGAGCGCGGGCGAGGGCAGGCGAGCGCGTGGCGTGCTGCGTGCGAGTGAGGGACCTGACCCCTGTGTATCGAAGGCAAACAACCCAATACGCTTTTTCAATTTAAGTGTGGGTGCGAGGCCACACACTTACGAGGTGGGACTAAAGTCCCACCTCCAATCCGCGCGGCCTCAGGCGAGAAGACATTGCCAATTGGGGCAGCAGCGAACGTTCGCACCCCCAATCGCAAGCCTGGGCATGCTCGCGGAACCAACCCGTGCTATCTGGAGCGCGCGCCTGGGCTGGAGACGTCCTGGAGCTGCTTGCGAAGGAGCTTCAGTAGCTCTTCAATGGCGGTGAGGAGGCGCTGACCTGAAAACACAAGGACAGCCTCGCGGTCGCATCAGATAACGTAGGGAGCTTCGCCAGAGGGCGGCGAAGGCAGTGCGAGGGTCGGCGATGCGCGAATGTGCTTGTGGAGGTGAGCCTAGGGCAGACTGTGAGTGTGGGAGTGGGTTTGTTCGGGGGGTGGTCGGGCGATGAATGGAGTGGGGGAAACAGTTGAGTGGAGTGAGGGGGAGCTTATGGGCTTGTCGGCAAGGGGTGAGGTGATCTGTGGAGGTGGAATGACCTCGCCGGAGATGGTGACCGGAGATGGAGCAGATGGAGGTGGAAGTGGTGGTCGGTGGATTACAAGGGTAAATCAGGAAGGGGAAAATGTAAAAGAGAGAGAGAGAAAATTTCCTACCTACTTAATTGACGAAGGGGGAGAGGGAGGCATCCAGCTCGTGCTTGCTGGAGCTGAGGACGAAGATGACCAGGAGGAGGTTATCGGCGACGAGGAGGTGGTCTGAGGGCGCTAGCTGGTACGGCCTGGCGCGGGACGATGGGGCAGAGTGGACTCTGCTGCAGGTAGGGTAGCAGAGCGACGAAGAGGAGGGAGGTTCGCCGGAAGCTCGGGCTGCCTGACCGGAGAGGGAAGAGACGAAATGTAGGGTGTTTCTTCGCCAGAAGAAGCTTGCAGGAGACGGTAGACCCTGCCGCTCCTTAAATAGGCACTGGCGAAGGGAGGAGATCGAGGAGACGACGTGCCAGGCTTGCCAGAGAGTGGCTGGAAATGGACACCCATGCCTTTCGTGCGTTCGCACGAGAGGCATGGTCAGTTGCAGAGGCTAGGGGAGGGTCCCTGCGACAGAGGACATCGTGGGGAACTCCCCGCTTGTTCCTGAGGATGGCAGCCTTGTCTCGCGCGGTGACATCCTCTACGCAAGGTCGTCGGAGGTATGGTGCTGCGCAGAAATGGCAGGGGGGACCGTTCTTCAAAGAACGATGAAAAGATAAGGGGTAAATCGCAAGGGTTTCAAAAGATAAGGGTTAAAAAGTAAATTAAGAGGACCAATTTGTAAAGTCGGTCAAGATGGTCTTTTCTTAAGCCCAAATTTTTATACCAGACTAATTTGAACCTAAGGATTTTAATAGTCAAATTTGATTTGAGGTTGGACCATGTTTGACTGGTCAATTTATGCAAAAATCCAAATTAAGTAATAAATTGGGCATGGTT
This sequence comes from Thalassia testudinum, assembly GCA_037157565.1. NCBI lineage: Eukaryota > Viridiplantae > Streptophyta > Magnoliopsida > Alismatales > Hydrocharitaceae > Thalassia > Thalassia testudinum. The sequence goes on along the minus strand of JAZHRO010000077.1, from coordinate 82,274,370 downwards.
CTCATTTTAGGTCAAAATAGGTTGCAAAGGCCAAATTGAAGGTTCTAAACCCTAGGGAATATTTTTCTATGAAGTTTAGATGATTTAGTTGATTTTTATCCTACCTCGAACCTCGTGAATTAAAGTAGATTTGTTTCAAGGTTACAGAATGTCATTTAATTCCTAGAAGTTACTATAACCTTTTTCAGATCAGATCATCCCACTTCCCTCCTTATTAAGATCGTTTGACCAGTGTTTGGATCCTTAATTACCCTGTTTGCATACTACCTTAGTGAAATTACAGTTTTACCCCTTATGATTTGTTTTATTCTTTAACTCAAAATTCTCTGAGTTAAGCCTCTCTTTAGGTTTTGTAGGAGCTTTTTCACACTTATTTGGATTAAATTATGCTAGTTAGGGTTCATGATGAGGTTCTCATCAAGTCTCCCACAGTAATCCTACACCCAGTCAACCTCCCCAAGGTCACTGTCGAGACGTAGCAGTGACTATGGCATGCGTGATAAGCGCACGGGTAGCTACCCCGCACTGACACGCAGTCAGTCGTTTCCGCTAGCGAGTACGCTCAAAGTACAGCACGGAACAGTACAGGGTCTTGCCGTCTCAGAACCAAACAGAGGCTCGCCCCTCCACAGTCCGCGTACCCTCGTCCGACTACCCCGGTTTGCCCAAAGAGCCTAACAAAGTCGGTGTAGGGTGGCTAGCTGAACCCAGGGCCCCATGGAGTGGCTAGCTCCCTCCCTACACTAGTAGCACACCTCGGTACCACGTACGCGAGGGCCAATAGGAATCGGTGTAGAGTGATCAATTCTAACCTCGGGTCTCAACCCAAGGGAGGATAGCTCCACTTTACACTAAAAAAGGACAGTTGCCCTCCTTGATACTGCGTACACAAGGGCCAACTCACTTCCCATCTACATTCCAGATTCCTTTCATCCACAGGAGTTCTACTCCTAATTCCCCGTAGGGTTCATGCTCATATTCATCTCATTTATCCATTTCTAGATCTCATGTTTCATAATTCGTTCCTCATCCATATACAGGCAGCTCGTGTTTTCATAATTCAGTTCTCAATCATAAACATGCAACTTGTGGTTTCACAGCTCAATTTCTCAGTTACATACAAGCAGCTCGTGTTTTAACATGCATCTCAAATAAACCAGAGTAGTTCAACATTATGCTCATACATTTCTACCGTAGGGTTCATTCCACATCCTAGAGTTTCAATCAATTTAATCTAAGCAGGCATATTCTTTATTCATGTCTTAATAAATGCATTAAACCACTCTACCGGGTATCACGGGAGGAATGGGGGCCTGTAACACAGATCTCGTCGTCTCCGAGGGCCCCGAACACGCCACCAGTTGGTAACGTGTACCAGCGACCAATGTACATTAGATGAGATCAAAATAGTAGATACTCAACACGAACACGTAGAGGAGCTCGAGTGGAAAACATCATTACTTCATTTGTGGAAATCCGATTCCGTTTGGACCTTAAACGGGCTAGAAACGCGGTTACTGATCAAAATCAGACGTCTGGGACTAGTCCCAGACGTCTTAAAAGAGGTTAGAACTCACCTTACACTTCCTGTGGCTGCTTCAAACGTCCAGACTCCCTCTGCGATCGTCTAGGGGCAGCTCCAGACGTTGGACAAGGTCTCCGATCGTTTGGAAGTACCTTCGAATGTCTGGCGACGTGATCAAACGTCCAAAAGTACTTGGGAAAGCGCACCACACGCCTTCCCAAAGCCGTCACCTGTGTACAAACAACGTAGGCACAAAAATTACCTGACATCCCTTGCGCTACGATCTGCATGGAGGAAAGTAGTGCAGGAAGATACGTACCTTGCGCGATATGTGCTTTTAGACGTCCAGCCTCATCTCCGAACGTCTTGGTGCCTTGCCAGTCATCTGGACGATAACCCAGACGTCTGATACTGGAAAACCTCTAGTATCAGAACCTCCTTCGCGTAGCTCTTCTCCTCGCAATGCCGCCAGCAGCGCACCACAGCAGCTTCAACAGCTGCAAAGGGCTGGGAGGCTGCCTCCCCGAGCCCTTTCTCCTCACGCACACGCCCACCGCCTGCCGTGCGAGCTCCACTGAGCTCCCGAAGGTCCTCCGACCTTCCACGCTCTCTTTCTTCCTCTCTCTTCCTCTCTCCTTCCCGTCCTCTCTCACTCGTCCTCCCTCTCGTCACTCTCACTCTCCCTCGCCACTTCCTTACAGTGAGGAAGAGTTGGAGGTGGTGGTGGCTGGTGGTGAGGGGGTGAGGGTGGTGAGGAGGAAGGGTTTAAATAGGATAGGTTTAGGGTTTAAGGGGGTGAGGGTGCAGGGAGAGAGAGGCCTCTACGAGCTGCCCGCACACAGAGCGCAAAGCGCAGCACGAAAATCTCACTTTCAAACATTCGAGAACGTGTCCAGACGTCTGACTGAAACTCTAGACGTCTTATTCGGCTAAAAATGCAACGGGTCATTTCACAAGGCCTTGCCCTCTCAGAATAGAATAGGCGTCTCGCCCCTCCACAGTCCACGTACCCTCGTCCGACTATCCCGGTTTGCCCAACGGGCTAACAAGAGTCAGTGTAGGGTGTCCATGCCTAACCCTGGACCCCTTGGGTGGCTAGCTCCCCCCTACACTAAGTAGCTCACCTCGGTACTACGTATGCGAGGGCCAACAGGAGTCGACGTAGAGTGGCCAAACTCACCCCGAGTCGCAACCCAAGGGCGGCAAGCTCCCCTCTACACTACAAGGGATAGTTGCTCTCTTTGGTACTACGTACACGAAGGTCAGCTCACTTCCCTTAATGGCTTCCCGTGAGCGGAAATTCCAGAACCATCCAGTTCTCCGTGCTATGGTATTCTTGTCTCGTTCTACATTCCTCGTAGGGTTTGTACATGAATTTCTCTATATCCAGTTTGATATATATAGAACAGGCAGCTCAATCACAATACAGGTTTGTTCATAATGTGGCCCATTCCAAATAATACAGACAGCTCATGATTTACTCAATCATTCACATACATTTTTCTCTAGCCCTAGTGTTCATGTCATAACCTAAGGTTCAATTGAATAGATGTATTCTAAAGCATACGTTTATTTCTTCCTAGGATTCATCTCACATCCTAGGTTTTAACTAATTGCATACATTTTATTAACTTGGAGATTTATAGTCAGAACCACTCTACCAGGATAACCAGATGGAATGGGGGCTCGTACAGTAGCTCCTGATGTCTCCGCAGGTCCGGTACACTCGACGGATGGGAGACCTAAGACATGGATTAACAGGTCAAAGGATTCAAAATGCTATAGACAAGGTACCATTACATGGAGAAAAATGTATGAGAAATAAAGACGTTTCATTTACGGAAAATCGACATCGTTTGGGCCTTGTATGGGCCTAAAAACACGAGGTCTGATAGAAATCAGACGTCTGGAAGTGGTCCCAAACGTCTTAAACTAACTCGCAGGCATACCTCTCTCGGGGCGCGTCTATCGGACGTTTGGAACACAGTGTCGACGTTCGAGGGTTCCGTTAAACCTCTGGAGATGCTCCTGGACGTCTGAAACTACCTCGGTCCTCGCTCCGATGCGCCTCCCAACATCTGACACATGCGCGTGCATTGTCAAGACTTGGCAGAAAAAATATGGGAAAACAAATCTCTACCATACGTCTCATATTACCTTTGGACGTCCTCCCCCACGTTTGGAGGTCACTCCAGACGTCTAATTCCGTAAAAAATGACTTCTGCAGAACAGTTATGGGCTCTCCTCGCTGCAGAAGCTGTAGTAGAGCAGCACGGTGCCCTCCGCTTCTCCGCTCGCTCTCTCCCTCTCTTGCTCAATTGTAACGGCGTGAGACGAAGAGGAGGAGGGGGGTTTATAAAGGGAGAGGGGGTGAGGGGAACGGTGTGGGCGAGGGAGTGGTGCGGAGTGGGGAGGAGTGCGGGAGATGGTTGTTGCAGGGGAAGGAGCGATGAGGCGCGGGGTGAGGGAGAAAGGAGTGGCGTGTGTACGGTATGCACGGAAGAGAAAAAGTATTTTCAAACGTCCAACGATCTTTTCAGACGTCTAGACAGACGTCTGGTGAATATTTCAGACGTCTTGAACTACCAAAAGGTGACGGGTCATTTCAAATATCACTAGTGATTTTTAGTTACTAACCAAATATCATAAGTAATATTTGAAATATTATTGGTAAATTTTAGTTGTAGGTAAAAATTGCTAATGATTTCTGGACTTTGGTGGATAATATTTGGTGTCTTTGATAGGCCCCACATGCGAAAAGCAATATAAATACTATCATGTAATGGGATCTATCACCACTCAAATAGCCACCACAACTTGTGAGTAAAGACACAGGTGATTGTTGTTCTAAATCAAAATACACTATAATGTTTAAAATTACACCAATGCAATATAAGAAAAATCACTAATGCAATTTAATTTAAGGAAGACGTATTTCATTTTGCCTTTCTATATTTGTTTTGAATTAAATATCACCCATGATTTTAATTACCAATCAAATATCATTGGTAACATCTGAAATATATGCAATGATTTTTTAGTTGTAGGTGAAAACCATTGATGATTTCTAGATCTTTGATGGGTGATAGGTCCCACCACATGTTCGGTAAGGGACGTGTGAACTTTTATGTGACAATGATAAATATCACCGATGATATTTTAAATGTACTAATATATTTTACTGATGGATCTCACCTAAGTGAAAAAAGTACCCATATAAAAGGATCACTTGTCGTGATCTCAAATTTTACGTTGCATTTGATATTTTAATATTCTTATCTTTATTATCATTATTCATAATGTCCTTTCTCAAGTAATCACACACATTCTTAAACATTTCTACCTCTCATGTAATTACTTGTATTAATTTGAAGTAACCTACCTAATAATTATCCTGTGTTCAGAGGTGGGCATTTGATTGATTTAAATGTGTAGTCGAGTTACTTCGGATCTGGGCTGAGAAAATAATCTCACCTGACCCAATTAAGTTGGACACGGTGATGCTATTTGGGTTTGTTAATAATTTGAATCGATTGATTAGGGTGAAATTCAAATTCTTTTATATATTTATTAACAATATTAACATGTTATATTGTTCACACTTTCTTCTTTGGGGTGGTTGGCAACGAATCCAAAATTTGAGAGCACAGGTCAATGACAACCTATCAATGCAAACTCCCAGAAAAAATTAGGACAGATCATCTCGCATTTACGTATCATTTAAAAGATACATATTCCACGTGAATGGATACCACGGATGATATTTTATCTCACCGGACATCACCCGTTAATGCATCCCAATAAATTTCAAAATCTCACCGATGGTATTTTATTTTAAAATCAAGTATTATCGATGATGTTTTAAATATTACGATTATTTAAAAATATTATTTAGATGGATCGAGTTAAAAGTATTTGGATCCATAAGTTAACCTCGTAATCTTACAATCTGAGTCTTAATTTAATCCAAATCTAATGTCGTGCTCGATGATCTGGATGAATCGTTTGGATCGAGTGAAATGTGCTTACTTCGAGTCTTTTATTACTTGAACAGTTGTACTTATGAAATGGGCTGACAAATAAAGAGGTCGAAAAAGAAAGAGATCTACCCAGTGCTCCTCGAGGTCTCCGTTTCTCCCTCTCTCTCCCGTATCCCCCCCCCCCCTCCATCTCCCTTCTCCCTATCTCCACGACCCGAAGCCTTCCCCTCCCTCTCCCTCTCCCTCTCGCGCACGTCCGCCCACTAGGGTTTACTTTTCCTTACCCCACTCGCCATGGAAGCCAAACCAACCGCCCCCACGGCCGAGAACGCCCCCAGCGAAGACGCGGATGCCACGATGAAGCAGGAGGGGGATGGAGACGGGGACCCGTCGAGCCAATTCCTGGACCTGACGAGCTTCCAACTGCACGATCTGTCGGAGGTGGAGATCCCCGAGGGTTTAGTGGACCTCGACCTGACGGCCAACAGGCTCTCCTCCATCGACCCTCGCATCACCTCCCTCTCCCAACTCCGCAAGCTCTCCCTCCGCCAGAACCTCTTCAACGACCTCTCCCTCGAACCTCTCTCCCTATCCCACCCCCTCTCCTCCCTCCAGGTAGATCCCTTTTTTTTTCTTTTTTTCCATCTACTATCATCACCATCACCGTCATCCTCATCATTATCATACATCTAGATGTCGATTTCCGTCAAGCGGAGGTTCCTTTGGAGAGAAGAAGGAATGAGCATTGCTGCGTGGGCTGATTCGATCCGTCGATGCCCCTCCGGTCATGGATCGTGATCGGGGATTGTTTCGCGCTCGGCGTGTGTTGGTCTTCTTGTGCTCTTGTTTTCTCGCGTGTTTCGAAGAACCGATTGGTTCGATGCGTAATTGAGCTCTTGCCCCTTGGAGGTGGGAGGAAATTCGGTTCGAAACTTAGGATCCGGTGATGGATTGGTCGCTCTTTGCTAGCTAGGGATTGCTTTGTTCTTGGTCTCGTCATGCTCTTGTTTTCGAGATCTCGTTCCGCTGACTGATCGGTTCGACGAGTATCTAGCTTTTGGTCCTTTGGAGTTGGAAGGAAATTCAGTTTGGAATTTAGGATCCCTTCGTGCTTTGGTCGTCATTTGTGGTTGATTGGAGTCTAGATGGCTTTGTCGAAGCATGATGCCAGGATCTACGCCGGATATGCCGTTATAGTGGTGGATGCTTTTGTTATCTTCATAGATTGGTCAACTATTGTCTTTTTGTGATGCATTGGTGATGATTGCCATCGTCGTGTACTCACCTTTCCCTCTTTGAAAAAGGAGAAGTCTTGACATGATAAGACTTTGAAAGTTTCGATTATTTGCTTGCTCCATCTTGTGTTGTGCAGTGCTGTAATCTGAGAGCGGTTTTTTTTTTTTTTTTTCTTTTGTCTGCAGGAGCTGATCTTGAGGGATAACAAGCTGACGCGGGTACCGGATGTCAGCATCTTCAGGAACCTTAGTGTCTTTGATGTCTCGTTTAATGAGATACCATCTTTGTCTGGATTATCAACGGCTTCAAGCACTATCAAGGAGCTTTATGTGTCCAAGAATGAAGTGAATAGAGTGATGGAACTCGAACACCTGCATGCTCTACAGATCCTTGAACTTGGTTCGAACAAGTTAAGGGTGAGCATTCTGAAATGTGATAACTGGAGCGATATATCTGGGGATGTTGCAGGTGTTTTATTTCTGATGCTATGTGTCATCAACGATTGTCATTGTTCCCCATACATAATATTACTTGGTCCGTATCATAAATGATTACTATCTGTACAATTACTGTCCATATGATATTGCTTATATTTAGGGTGTCTTGGACATTCACAGTAATTGGTGGATTCTGGAGATCACTATATCGCCATTACTTGAACCTTCTGCTTTTAGGCTGAGTTTGGAGTAATCATCGGCAACTTTAACCTGAAAATCCTATGTTTTAGAATGATTATAATTGGGGAAGGGGGACAACTTATAGCTAAACTTTTCTTTCTCTCTCTAACTATTCCTTTTTATCTTTCCAAAAAATAAAAGCTATTCCTTTTTGAATGTTAAAGATTATAGAGGCTAAATCTGCACCTTTTGAGATAATGAGTGAAGTTAACAGAAATCCTTTTTGTCATAAGTTTAGACCCATAGTCATCATTCTGTGGTCCAGGATAAAAACTGAGAAATGTAAGTTAACTATGGTGAAGTTTATAAGTAAGTTACACTACCGACTTGGAAATAGAAACGTGGGAAATTATTGTGTTTTGCTGTACTGAAATTACTTTACCTTGATTTTAAGTACTGAAGAAGATTTTATGCAAACAAAATAGTGAATGTCTCATTGTTTTAAACCTTATATGCTTCTCTTTTTCGGAAAGAAACATTTAGATCACTAAGGAGGTTGGCAATCATATGAAACCATGTTCTCAAAACACTGTCATTTTTCTCTTCAATCCCTGCCCTAAAGGACTAATTTTTCCCAACAAATGGACCATTACATACCTGACTGAAGCCCTATGCTTTGTAGAATTACCAGGTCATTGAGCTCGCAAGAAAACAGATCTGAGAAATTATTTAGACATGAACATTTGAAAGTAAAGGCTACCAAATGAAAGCAAATGAAATTTATAAGTAAAGACTGGGCCCAAGGTAAAGCAACTTATTTACTTGCAACCAATTGTTGATGTACAGCTGATGCACTGGCATCTAGCACAAGTATCTTATTGCCACTTGTCCCTTCTTTTGTAATTTCATTGTGGTTTTGTTCTCTGTTTGGCATTTGAGATTGAACTCAGTCTAGACAAATCACTTTTAGGTGGTTGTGGATTCAGGTAATGGAAAAGCTGGAGAATCTAACAAATCTACAGGAGCTGTGGCTTGGGAGGAACCGCATCAAGGCAGTAAATTTGTGTGGACTGAGGTGCATTAAGAAAATAAGCCTACAGAGTAATCGTTTAACGGCCATGTCAGGGTTTCAAGTATGTGATTCCAAGTTTTATGATCCAATTTTTCATTTGGATTTTAGTAACATGTGGGGTATGTGTGATGAATATTTGTAAGAATGTGATTTTTTTCTCCCTCTTCCCCAGGATTGTGTTGCTCTAGAGGAGCTTTACCTCAGTCATAATGGAATAACCAAGATGGAAGGCCTGTCAACCTTAGTTAATCTCCGTGTCTTGGATGTCTCTTCGAATAAACTTACCTCTGTCGATGATATTCAGGCCTTGACAAAGTACTGCTATCTGCTGGAACTCAGATTTTTTTTCCCTTTCCTTCTTTCTGAATTTAAAGCAAGTTATAAATTTTTTTAGGTTGGAAGATCTTTGGCTAAATGACAACCAAATAACATCGTTGGAAGGCCTTGAAGTGGCTGTTGCTGGTTCAAGGGAGACTCTCACAACCATATACCTGGAAAACAACCCATGTGTATGGTTCTTTGTTAAAGACATCTCTAACTCTTATATTTAAATGTTTTGATTTGTAGCCATTTTATTCAACCATCATGTTGGTATTGGGCTCTTTTCTAGTGGGATGTTAATAAGGGTTAGTTCCATACCTCGCTGCTCCACCTTGTCTAAGGAAACTAGATGCTTGGACTAGAGCAAAGGACATTGACATTATTTTTGGAAACAAGGATTGTCTAACTCTGGCTTTTTGAACAATAATGGAAAAGCCACTTCTGTTTGTGCTTTTTCCACAGTTATGGTCAAAATTGAGAGCTTACCTCTTCACCAAAAAAAAAGAAAAGATCAAAGCTGAGAGCTGACAGTCCACTGATGATATTTCTATCTGCTTAAAACTGGGTTTATTGATCTCCCTAAATTTCTTCTCTTTGCTGTAAGCATTAAGAAAGACCGAAATAGAAAGCTGTGTATAATTTGTATGGACAATATGAATACATGCATGTATGCAGTTGTGTATGTATCTGTGTTCCTGTGTTTGCACTTTCATCTGGCTATTTAAGGTAGGGTCTGGTAGGCTTTCTCAGTGTGAAGTTTGCAGTGCTCCAAATCCAACTTTCTCCTGAGGAACTATCTCAGCACAAACTTGAAAGATTTGTCAAAATTAAGGGGACCAAGATGTAATTCGGTTGAATAAATCTCACAATTTTGGCAAAGGGGAAATGGCAATTGCCTTTGGGCCATCTGGGTCCTTGGAGAGGCATCTGAGGGATCTGTCTTGTAGCCTGAAACCAGAGCATCCTTCCAAGTACAAGAAACAATGAAGATGTATAGCTAGTATCCCCAAACTGAGTTCAATAGTCGTACTTTCCAACTTTGCGGCATTCATCATGTACTCTTGTAGAGCTTCAAACTTTTTGCTTAACCTGTAATGAAAAAGTCAAGATTTGTTCCTCTTTTTTGCCCAAAAGTAGGTAGGTTCAAGAATCTTTTGTGAGAAGAAATCCAAGTATCCAATTCTGTTCCCTGGCACCACCAACCAATTTAGGGCAATGAACTTCGAGACCTTTGCAACTCCCAGAAAGAAGCCACCTAATTATCCAGCCGTGATGGTTGGGCCTGGGACTAAGCATGCATTTGGTTGCCACACCTCCATCCAGCAACTCAACAAATGCAAGGGAAGATGCCTCTCCAGGGAGGTAAATGTGTAGTCTGGGAAGAAACCATCCTACACCCCACCCCTCGGTAGCATTCAGTGGAGTGCAGGGAAGAACCCTGTGTCACAGGGACTCAGTTTTGAGGTCAATGACTGAGAACAACCGTGTTACAGATGACATTGCTTCTAGTCAGTGCAGCGAAAGGGTCATCAACTCCACAGAAGCTTCAGTGGAGAGGTTGCCTGACAATTAGGAAATTTTATCTGCTGAAAGATCTGAGGAGGCTTATCTTCAAAATTGGATACATAAACAACCAGAGTTGGGTCAAGATCCAAACAAGTTGGAGTCTCAAGCCCTACCCGTCAAGCATGGTTGTTGCAATCAAACGGGTAGTATCCAAGCAGACACACAGCAATGGTTAGGGGAAATAATTGATTCAAGTAAAAAACCCAGCACCTCCCTCCACTGGCCAGTGCTGGAATTGAACTTGTTACAGCTGGTAACTATAGCTTCCCCTCATCAATCGCTGCATGCATCATCCTACAATGGTAACCCCTCTTAGCCATAATCTCTGATAGTCTCCTCTGTGAAAATTGACAGTTATCACCTGCCAATCAACAAAGACAACCACATAATAGGAACGATGAACAATTGTCAAGAATAGAACCTCCACTCTAGCCTCAATCTGGAGAGGCTCTGGTCTAAGAATCAAGGAATCAAAACATCTCCTAACCTCACAAGTGATGCTGCAACAGGTTCTTCACAACCTTTAAGTTTGAAGGTCAAAATTTTTGTATGGCTATTAAGTATTAAGAATGGGGAAGACTACTCACAAAAAGCTTCCACAAGCAGATTTCAACACCGAGGATGTTGATTGTGTGTTTTGTGGGCAGGCAGCTGCAAATAGCCATCTTTTGTTCTTTGATTCCCTGTTTGCAGCTGCAGTTTGGAGCAAGATGGACAGGGATTGGGTGGACGCATCTTCAGATTTAGCTTTTTGCAAGATTGGGATGCTGGCAAGGTGGTTCATATTGAAAAAAGAGCGATCAAGGCCTTTTGCAGTTTTATGGGTTTCGTGGTTGCAAACGAATGGTGTGGTGTTTAAGAATGAACATTGTAGTTTGGTTGGGGTAGTGTTTGATATCTGTGGTATTTAGAGGGGTTGGAACGCCATTATGTAATTTGGCCTTTCTTGAAGGTTAATCAAATTATGTAGTCACTGGCCTGAGTGATTATCCTTTTTCCTTAAGGAAAAAACTATTCATATGAAGTGGTTTAGACAACAGACACCACAGGCAAAATGATCCATGAAATCGAATCGCCTTTGTCAGCCTCCAAAACTCAGATGGCAGTGATCCCCATGTTCATCGTCTCCCACATGCTAGACCCAGGAGTGGTGGATTAACCTTTCCAGAGAAATGCAGCAACTGTTTCACTTGGTGTGCTGCAGTGGCTCTCAACTAGTGGTGTCACATCTAATGATGGGCATTACCTTGATATAGATATTCAGACCTCTAGTACCTAATGCAATGCAGTCTCCACTGATCTGTTTGAAATTGGACACCTAGACCTTCGATGCCTGGCACTTGCATATGCAAACACTTCAGAGTAAATTTGATACCATTGACATGGACAAACGACTCGTCAGTGATGAACACCACAATCTCCATCAACAACTTGATGCCTGCTTCAACAACCTGCCAATCCTCTTGTTTTAATCCTTCATTGTGTCTCTTGTTTGATCATATAATTATCAATGTCTTATATTGATTCAAGAATCACAATGAATGTGGTGAGAGAAAATTGAACCTGGAAACTGTGACTTTCGGTTATGTTTTAGGATCCACTTTTATTACAATTTAATTTGTTCAGTATTCATACATTTGATTTAGTCCCAGAAAAGTCATGCATGGGGGTTCCAAACCCCCTCTTGGGTTGCAAAGTAAGGTCGCTGGGGTAGCTCTCTTAAGGGCATTTTTCTCCACACGGTGGCACCATGTGTTTTTTCATTTATTTATATATTTATTCTTGAAAAGATTCATTTATTTATTTATCAATTCTACTTTTGCTGTTCTTTGCAGGCAAAGTCATCAGACTACACATCTGTTTTGCGCCAAAAATTCCCCAACCTTCAACAGCTTGACTCAGATGTATTCTGATTGGAAGTTAATTTATACGAGCTATACATGCATCCAGCTGCGGTTAGTAAATTGGTACATTTTTTTGACTTAAACTTTCAGCTGAAAGGAACTTAGTTTTGATAGATAAATTCTATCCCTCATATAACCCCATGAAATCATAATTTCTGCCGGGTGAAATGAATCCCTTTTTTCTCAAATTAGAAGTGCCTTTCTTTAGTGAAAAGAACTCTTCAGTACCTCAAAAATAGGGACTTTTCAGTTGTGCATAGTTTTATATATTACATCCTCTTGATCACCTTTCCATTTGAAGTTATGGCATGTTGAAAACTTCTGCTAAAGCTGATTTGAGAGGGTTTCGCTGCTTATTGGTTAAGGCACATACAAGTATATATATGCCATATCACATCTAATATCTTCATTTTCTTCTTTTTCTTGTTATACGGCGTTAACTAGTATCTTAATTTATGCTTCATGATTTATTAATCTATTTTTCTTGTTCCGGGCACCATTATTTCTTCCGAACTGAACTCTATCTAGCATTATGAGTAGTTTTTTTTTTCTTTTTCGGCTATTTGACGTTAAGACACTCGAAAAGCTTGATAAAGAGCTAAAGAATGACACTTTTCAAATATACGATATTTTGTCGGACTGTCATCACACATTCTTGTCAGATTCTAATTGAGCAGCAATCTCGCCTGTGCAACAAGAAAAACCATATAATGGTTACTGTTTGTGTAGATAATTATGCCTCACGAAATTAGCTAGTTTTCTCAGACATAAAATTAATGGTATAATATAGCATTTTAGCTTGTCCAGAATGTCTATTAAACTAGTTTGAGACTCCCAAGGAAATTTATAAGCAGAATTTAATTTTTTCTGCTTTGTTTAAAGTTATTGAGTAAATACACACATAAGATGAAGATTCATTTTGTTCATAATGACAAACCCAGAATCTTTGTATTCTACGGTTATGATAAATCTTCTTATTTCGAGGGTTTTGATTTCTCTTACTTATCAAGAGAATCTGTCTAGGGTAAAATGGAACATAAACTCACGATGACCCAAGCAAGACGGCCATATGAATGATAATTTAGTTTCCAATTTGAATCATGTTTATCGTTTCCTTCTTCTGCATGCGCTCAAATCTCCCAAAATTTGACAATCTCTTCTTATTGGTGAGGTGAAGCTTGCTTCTTTGCCTCTACATTTCTCGAAAATGCCTTTTTTGCTTTAATACTTTTGACTCATTTTGTGGCATGGACATTATGGAGAACTTTCATTCACTGTTTATATCCTGACCATTAAAGTGTTTGCTTCTTTTACCAGTATTGTTGTGCTGGCTAATAGATTTTTGTTTGTTTTCTATTTTCCCAGCTCGTGCGACCGAGTTTATCAACCTTTTTTCAGGAAAAAGAGTGGTATACCACTGGTTTCGGCAGTTCAAATGCTGCCTACATGACAATTCCAATTAACTGGATGCGGGTTTGCTTCTGTTTGAGTTCTTTATTTCCGACGCTTCTCATACATTCCCTTTGGCAAGAGTTCCATCTCCGGAGCAAAACTTGATGCCCTGACGCTTCTTCTGGTCAATCGGCAAACTTTTATAATATGCGAGTTGTTGGTAAGAGATCAAGATCTGGAGCCGGTCTCCTTTGTTGTAATTTAACAATAATTTCAAGGTTTTTGATTAAACAACCTTTTGAACTTGATGAGTGTTTTTACATATCATCCCCCGTGTTTATTTGGTTGAGGATTATAAAGAAAGAAATCTTCTGCACGGTTGATTATCCATGGTGTAACATCATTAGCTTGGATCAGAGCCATACTCTCATTTGCAAGTTCTCTGCAAGCTGTGATCACTTGAAAGGATCAACGATCTTGGCGTTGCTACTGTCCTTATCCGTTGATATGGGCCTTATCGAGCTATGTTTTAGATTTGGTCTAACATATGATGGCCGCTTTTTTGTATTTGTATTTGTACTGTTCCCGGTAGTCGAAGTTGTTTTTCTTTCACTATTAATTGCATGTTCTCGAGGCGTTTCTTCGTTCTCGCATGAGCATTGTGCGTATGGGTCTCTCTCTCTCTCTCAAGCCAAAGAAAATCACTTATCAAAACAAACATTACACAACCTGAGGGTTGCATTAGTATGTCTGACAGACAAGGAGAAGAGGGAGGGTTCATCCCCAAAGTGTTGGGAATTCTATGTAAGGATGTAAGTTTCGATAAATCTGATCTAACTCAAGTAAAAAAAAAAAAAAGGTAAAGTTTAATATGAGTTCGATGAGGTTTTGGTATGGGTCTTATCTAAAAAGTTAATATAAAATTCTGATTGGATTTTGATATGGACATGTGTATGAATTTATATCAGATTATCTTATACGAATATTTGAATAAAATTTTTATTTACTTGAGATATATTTCAATTTTATCTTAAGGTCCTCATTTCCTTACCTTTAATCACGTTTATGAAGTTTTTATTAAATATTTATTTTGAAAATGGATGTTTTTTTATTTGAAAGATACTTATATTTAATTTTTTTTTGTATTTTTATTTTTGATGTATTTCTCCTAAAATGTTCTTTTTGTAATAATTTTAGTGGAGATCAATAAAATTAGACTAACTCAACCTCTTATGTTGAGAGTTTGTTAAAAATAAATAATTAATAAATTATGTTATAGAATTTTTTTTTTCTTGAATTTTAATTTAGTATGATTTGATTGTAAAATCAATTTATAAATAAGTATTCGATGGATAAATGATTATCTGATGGATTTAAATTTTTATATCCGATTAAGTAAATAGGTAATGTATGAATATAAATTTTGTAAATAGATATGAATATAGGTATGATTTAGTTAAACTTGATTGGAATTCAATTCATTTGCATTCCTAATTCTATGGTACTCTTCATGGTCCGTACTCTCCTTAATTTTTGAGTTACATAAAAAATGTAAATTATCCTTAGGTTTTTAATCAAAATAAAGTAAGAATTTGGTTATTTACGTCAACTCCGGTGAAGCATGCATATGTGGTTGAATGGTTAAATTATTGATGGCTTTCTAAAGTTCATATGTATAAAAATGCATAACGCTATGTGTTATGTGAGTCAAAGATATGTAAATGTGATCTTGATATTATAATTTGGTATTTAATGTAAAAGAATAAAAAAAATGTAAGTGCTCTCTTGCTTAAAAAGGTTATTATTACTTTGAATCAAAGTGTATTGATCCAAAATGATCTAGCACAACTTACAGCTACCTATCATTCACCTTGACTCTCCCTGTTCTCTGTTATTCTCCCTACATGCGATAGAAAGAAACCCTAAGCTTGGGGCTTTGATCGATCAGAGTTGGCTGATTGAAGCCTCCCCTAGTTCCTTTAGACCTCCCCTCTCCCTCCCCCAACCTCCTTATACTTAGATCAAAGTTGCATCTCGACATGCAAAGCACATGGAGCTCGCACTCCTTGACGCTCTGACTACGGTTGGCCTCCCTTTTCTTCAACATCGTCGCCGTGGGGAGGATTGATGTGGCTCTCGAGGTGTTAGCTGTTCTGCTAGAGTGCGTGTAGGGGGGCTGTGGTCTCCACTCGATCGACGTTGGTGGCACTGCTGCGGTGTTTGGATCATTGTTGTCGAATGGTCGTCTTGTCATTTCGGTTGCGTGGGATTGTCGACTTTTGCCTCGTTGCTGGATGTGTGGCTGCGCGGAGTCTCCTCGTCAGTGATCTCGCTTCGGCTGTAGCTGCGAGGGAGCTAGCGAGGGTGCGGGTGTTTGTGTTGTTCTGCTGTTGTTGTGGTTATTTCTTTGTGTCGTGGTAGAGCTTGGTCTTCTTTTTTCTTGTCTTTTTTGTGTAGCTTTGTTTTGTTTAGGGATCGCGTGTGACCCTAGGCTTATACGGTCGATTTTCTTGACGTTTTGTTAGTTGTCGATTTCGGCCTTTTGGTCATTCTATATCGACTTACTCGTTACGTGATCTCTGAGATCTTCTCGTTGACACTTGTCATTCTACGAGCATGGGGTCGCCCTTCTTCGGGAGGTTAACCGATTCCTGGTCATGGGATGCATTTTCTTTTTCTTTTTTTCCTATCTCTTTTCTTAGTTTTGGCCTTTCTCCATTTCACGGGACGTCACCTTTCCTTATTGAGGGCATTTAGGCTTTTTTCGTTTCTCTCTTCCCCTCGAGAGCGCATCCTCTTGTATCATGTTCTTCCTTTAAATGAATTTTCTTTTCAAAAAAGAAAAAAGATTTAATACTGGTACAATCTTATTTATTACGAAAGTTACCATTATTTTAAATTAAAATGTACTGATGTAAAATGATTTTACATTGGTATAATTTTATTTTATATTGATGTAAAATAATTTTAAAATAAGATTTTATTCTTATAAAATAATTTTAGAGTGATTTTATATCAATATAAAATAATTTTATATCAATGTAAATTAATTTCATTGTTGATTTAAAAATGATAATAAGTTTTTTAATAATACGTGAAAAGTTGAAATGTGAAGTAATCTTTTGAAAGTTTTATATTTTTTTTTATCCACGGCTCTCTCTAAATAATGGTAGTAACGTATTAAAACGTTCGCATGGTGTCAACGTGCTTGGTGACTTGGTGCTTTGGCAGGGGGCAGAAACGTACAATTGGAAATTTACGTGGTATTTTAAATGATGCCAACTGGTTAGGAGATTCCGTTTCTCCGTGTATAAAGTGAAGATAGAAGTGTAGGCATCTTTACATGTTCATCCCTTCGTGATATAGCTTTAGCGGGGTCACATGGATTCCTTGCGTTTTTCTTTAATGGGTTGAATTTTATATTGTGTTAAGTTGAAAAGGATAAGGAAGTGGTAGAGGCTTCTAAGGTAACATATCCTATTAGGGACATCTTGATCCTCTTACCTGGCAAGTGCATAATATGGTTAGGGACTACTCTTTCTGGTTGAACAGCCATTTGGGTGGGAACTGCTGTCATATTAGTGGGAGTTTCAATTTTATTGCTCACGTACCTTGCACAGATTTGTAAAATGTAATGAAACTTTTGCACATAATATAGTACAAGTGTAGAAGAACCACACGCACCATCCTTTCCATCCCTTCCCCACTGCCTGAGCTTCCCCCGTGAGGTGTCCTCTTAGTATGGGTGTGTGAGTGGTTCCACCTAAAAGCACGCGCACAGCTTTTGGGGACTCCCTTTGAATCTCCTACTATATCTTCTCAACCATAGGTGGGATCCCTTACTTCCTTCCTTCCTTCCTTTCTTTCATCCATAACAGAAGTGGGGGGTGAGGTGAGAGCAGCAGCTGTTCTGTTGCGAAGACCCAATTGGGAAACTTTGTGGGTCGTCCTTTCCAGAGGGTGTATAGGGGCATGGCCGATAAGATCACCCAAATCGCCGCCGGCGAAGCCCACACCCTCGCTCTCACCGGTGAGGGCCTAATTGGGTTCCCTTACTTTCTTATTGGATATTACTATATCTGGGTTTTTTCTTTTTCTTCGATCCCTGCGTGTATGCTTGTTGTTGCTTAGTTGCTTTGTTGTTGGTTTGGAATAGGAGGCCCCGTGGGGACTACTTGGAGTGGTAAAAATGAGCTCTTTGATGTTTCCTTTCAGAAGTTGTGTTGGGCTGTGCCCTTGATTTGGAACTCTTGAGGTTCATGTCACGCGAGTTGGATGTGTACCCCAATTTTATTTTGATTGATGAGGGATTCCCAAAACTTGTGTTGAGGAGGGGGCCGTTGTTCGAGTTAATTGAGGATGTTTCCAGGCTATTGTTGCGATACAGATCGTCGGAATTTTCTCGTGGGAATGCAATTTTGTGTCATTGCTAGGAAGAGATCTAAATGGATTTTCGGTTTGTACCGTGTAATAGAAAGAGAGTCGAGGTGTGCTTGATGCTAATGAAAAACTGCTCAAATTCAACCTTTTGTATACTGATGGGATTGGTATGCTTATATACTCGTATGATTTTGGAAAATCCAATTGGAATGTGCTTTTACGACTTGTCAAGTAAACACTTTGTTGGAGATTAGAGGGGAATATCACTAGAGAGGGCCACTCCTATTTCAAATCCTAATATAATCTTCTAAAATAACAAACAAATCTCTCACAAACATATCACTAACAAACTCTCCTAAATTAATAACTCTAATATCTCCAACAACTTTTTTTATTTTTTTACACTATGTCTAGATTTTAGCCAAAACCTAGTTTTGGAGTAAATAAAAATTTCTGCTCATGTCCATCTATTTCTTTGCTATGCTTGAGTTTGGTAGATGAAGTTCACCATCGGCTTGAAAACTCCACATACACAAGTTGTTTGCTTTTGACTTTGATTTGTCCCCTCAATTATAATTGGTTCATATGTGATTAATATCTATGTTTTTTATTTGACAAATTGAAAGGTTATGTCAGTTAGGTACATGGAAATTTAGGATTGTATTTGTGCTCTTCTTTGTAGAGTATATCATGTAGGTAGCTGCAGTTTTATGCTCAATTATTTCCTTTCTTCGCAAGTTTGTCGATCTATGTGTTCTATAATATCTGCATTTTCTTCCTAACAAAACAAAAGCGCTTCCCTCTACTTCTTATGATAATGTGCTCGCTTATTTCAGAAGTCTAGGAATGATCTGTAAAAATCAGCATATAGTACAAAAAGTGAAACACCCAAGCTCTGATGACACTGATTACTATTTTTTAGAACATAGTTTAGAGGTTTTAGTGCTGATTTGCTGTAATGCAGCGGCTGGAAAAGTGTTTTCATGGGGAAGAGGGACACTTGGTCGATTAGGAAATGGTAAGGAAGAAGATCAGCTTCTCCCAGCCCAAGTTAGATTCAGCAGCGCAAGGAAACAGGGTATAAGTACTGAGCTTGATGGAGGAAATTCACGATTCATTGCAGTTGCTGCTGGTGCTTATCACAGCCTAGCTCTTAGAGGTTTGCATCTGACTTTTTTCACTTCTGTTTATTGATATCCAGTGAAGTGTGCAAGTAAACATCAAGATGGCATGGGCTTAGTTGGAGTTGGTATCCACTTATATTTGGTTATATTTGACTCTATGTATTTACAGAATATGTGAATTGTAACTTTATTTTCATGATATTTTCATCCTTTTCTAAGTAAAATCAACAATTTACTCTGTATTTGCAAATGCCAGATTGATGTGGCTATACTGATCTATGTTCTGAGAGTACCTGATACACGCCCTGTCCAGCTGGCAGTTGCATGATCTTTGTCGGCTGACACCAGATAAGGAGAGAAGGAAGAAGATGGGCTACGTATAGACCAATCGGTCATTTTGGTTGTATTTAAGCAGTAGTGTTACCTTATTTTGGGAGTGTTTTGGATCTTCCCTCCCCAATGCACAAGGGTTGCATGGGGAAGGATAGACTGTGTCCTTGAGTCAATCGGTGTTGTTTGACGTGCTTCAACGGGTGGGCAGGAGGAGGGACTATATATGTAAGTCTCCATCTCTTATGAATGCCTGAAATCCTTAGTCCTATCCATTATATTAGCTCTTGTGGTTGTTTGGTTCCACCACCTACAATGGCCCCTCGTCGCACACCTCGCCTACCTCCCATTCTGTGACGATCACCTTGCTTCCATCCTACCACAAACATCCCTATCAACGTAGCATCAGAGCCACACGAACCTCGGACCATGGGGGACAATACTGTGTTGCCAGACTCCAAGCTGGACACCCTAGTGCGCTCACAGCAGGAGATGGTCGGCATGCTGCAACAACAAACTCATGCATTGAACGAACTCTTGCAGATCATATGGGAGACCAAGGTAGGGGACCATGCGTCCTTTAGCTGGGGTTGGGAGCAGCCTTAACCACTGCCTTGACATTGCAAAGGAATAGGGGAGGGCGAAGGGTCCACTGAGGGGTCCGCCACCCTTATGAAGGCCGTCAAATTAGTATTTCCACACTAGTCATGGTAAGGCCCTGTAGGGTGGTTGTGGAGGTTCGAATGCTATCTAGCGTTCCATCAGGTTGCTGAGGAAGGAAAGGTCAGCCTTGCAGTCCTACACCTAGAGGGTGAGGCGAACTAGTGGCTACATTGGAGTGGGAGGACTTCAAGAAGGAGCTGTTAGCGCACTTCAGGCGAAATGCCTATGACCAGTCATTGGCGGAGCTTTGCTGCCTGAGGCAGATGACGACCATCCTTGAATTCTATGCGTGGTTCAAAGCCTTGGAGGACCAAGTCCCTACCATGACGGAAGAAAACTTTGTGGAGATCTTTGTCTCAAGTCTCAAGAATGAGCTGATGACGGAGGTCCTCGTCCTTGAACCAAAGACGATGGCGCAGGCATTAAAGTACGACAAGGTCTTCGAGGAGCGCAACGCTAGGCATGCTCGGACCCCTTGGGGTGCGAGCGGTGGGAGCAACCTTCAACCGCCACTGAGGCCAGTGCCCATCGCCCCGACGGAAGAGCTAGCGAAGATGTCGATCTTCAAGAAGTTGACGCCGACAGAGATGGCGTAGCATTAGAGGCAGCAACTGTGCTATAATTGCGATGAGAAGTACGCACTGGGGCACTGCTGCAAGGCAAAGGTTTTCTACGCAGTGATGGATGATGCGGAGGACTGGCAGGAAACCACCGATACCCCGCTTGACCACATGGACACCGATGAACACCTTTCGTTGCATGCCATGACTGGTCAAGGAGGGGCAGGCCTCCTTCGGTTGGAGCTCATAGCGACGGCAAGGGGAGGCATTGCTCTCATCGGCGTAGGGGAGTTCGAATAACTTTGTCAACCCTAGCTTAATTCCCCCTCTCACCCATGTACCATCTTAGGGCGTGTAATGCGGATAATGGGGCAATAGGAGCCACCCTCAGCACCACCGAGAGGGTAGAGCAACTTCTCTTCACTCTATAGGGCCTCCCTCATCGATTGGATGCGCATGTTCTTAGCCTAGGAACATTCGATGTTATCCTCGGTGTTCCTTGGATCCGTTCCTTGGGCTCCACCTCGTAGGACCTTGACTCCCTCACACTCACTTATGATGGGGAGCCGGTGATCCTATAGGGACTACTATCGGGCGAAGGATCCTTGCTGCCCATGGAGCTCTGGCATGCAATAGCAGAGGCGACAGAGTTGTACTTATGCTCCTTTGAGGTATTGCCTAGACTCGCCACGCTTGGCCGAGGACCCATAGATGTGTGCCCTTCTAGAGGAGTTCCGAGACGTCTTTGGCGAGTCGCACGACCTTCCCCCTACGTGCGATGAGTCTCACGCTATTACATTTCACGTTGATGCCTCCTTGATGGCGGTGGCTCCCTATAGACATGGGTGGGCTTAGAAGAACGAGATTGAGCGGCATATCAAGTTCTTCCTCTAGGAGAACCTCATCCACCCAAGTAAGAGTCCCTTTGCTTCCCATGCCCTTTTGGTCCGCAAAAAAGATGGAACATGGTGATTTTTTGTGGATTATAGAGCCCTTAACGAACGTATTGCTAAGGATAAATATCCTATACCCATTATCGATGACCTTTTGGATGACTTACGGGGTGCCACCTTCTTCACCAAATTGGATCTCTGCTCCGGCTACCATTAGATTCATATGCACGAGGACCTCTTCAAGATGGCGTTTCGCAAGCATGATGGCCATTACGAGTTCCTCGTGATGCCATTCGGCTTGTGCAATGCGCCATCTACATTCTAGCGCATGATGAGGTTGTCCCTCTGCAACTCCGTCTTGGTCTTCTTCAACGATATCATTGTCTACAGTTGCATGTGGGATGCCTACCTCTGCCATGTGTGTAAGGTCCTTGAGCTACTTTGAATGCAACGCTTCTACATCAAGCCCACCAAGTGCTCCTTCGGCGTCACGCAAGTGGAGTACCTGGGGCATAGTCTCCGCAAGGGGTGTCGAGGTCGACCCCGCCAAAATCGACGTGGTCATCTTGTGGCCCACGCCAACCACGGTCAAAGCCTTGCGTGGATTCTTGGGCTTGGCCGGATACTACCGGCAATTCGTTCACAACTTTAGCATCATCGCAACCACTCTCCATGGCTTATTGAAGCAGGGCCAATTCCTATGGGACCACGAAGTAGAACATGCCTTTACCAGCCTCAAGCGGCCCTCGCCTCCACATCGATCCTCGCTCTACCCAATTTCTCCTTACCCTTCGTCATCGAATGTAATGCATCCGACAGTGGTGTGCGTGCGGTCCTAATGCAAGACAACCACCCCTTGGCCTACTTGAGCCAACCACTCATGCTACATCAGGCCATGTTTTCCACTTACGAAAAGGAATTGAATGCCTTGGTGCTGGCTGCCACTAAGTGGGACCGCTATCTCCTTACTGGCCGCTTCATAGTCCGCATAAATCTCCGAACCTTGAAGTTCCTACTTCGCCAACGACTCACCTCTGTACGCCAACAGAAATGGGTCACGAAACTAACCCCTTGCAATTTTGACATTGTCTATCGCAGGGGGCGCACAACCATGCGGTTGATGCCTTGTCACGACACGAGGAGGCGGATGAAGTGGCTTGCGCCATTTCAATGGTCCATACGCTGTGGGTAGACCGCTTGCGAGGAGAGTACGATGCCTATGACGATTACCAACAAGCATCTTCGTTGGCAGAGGACATGTATGTTGACTTCACCAAGTGGGCCAAGCAGGATGGGCTCCTTTATTATTGCAGTCGACTCTTCGTTGTGCCTGCCTTACCGCTCATCAAGCAGCTCTCGTAGGAGTACCATTCCACTCCCTACTGGAGACACGCAAGGTACGATAAGACCTTGCAGAGGCTTCGGCGTGACTTCTTTTGGTTCTCCATTTTTGGTTCTCCATGCAATCCATGGTTAGGTGTTGGGTATGCAATTGTAATGTCTGTCAACAACACAAGGCAAGCACCCAAGCCCCCATTGGCCTCCTTTAGCCACTCCCCATTCTCAACTTGATTTGGGAAGAGCTGTCGATGGACTTCGTCGAAGCGCTCCCAACGGATCACAGCTACACTATCTTACTTGTGGTGGTTGATCATTTATCCAAGTATGTACATTTCGCGCCAATGCGCCCCCCCTACACGATCGTTGAGGTTGCTCGAGTGTTCGTCAAGTGCGTCATGAAATTACATGGCGTGCCCCATGCCACCGTTAGCGATCGCAATCATGACTCCATCTTCACTAGCCACTTATAGAAAGAGCTCTTCAAGTTGCTGGGTACTCATATGCAATTCTCCTCCGCTTACCATCCTTAAATAAATGGTTAGACTGAGGTAGTGAATTGTAGCTTGGGGTCCTATTTGCGTAGTTTTTGTAGCGAACACTCGCATTCTTGGTTCGGTGGCTACTGTGGGCAGAGTATTCTTTCAACACCAACTACCATTCAAGCACTAGGATGACCCCATTTGAAGCTATCTACGGGCATCCACCGCCCAAGCTTCGTGATTACATTCGTGGGGAAGCACTCTCCGTAGAGGTAGCTCATAGCCTCCTCACTTGGGACGCTATCCTTCACAAGTTGAAGGAGAAATTGAGGCATACCCAAGATCGAATGAGATCTTTTGCTAATTCACATCGTAGGGAGGTGAACTACTAGGTGGGTCAGCAAGTTTATTTGCGCCTTTCACCTTTCAGAGCTACCCTCCTTACAGGCCAACCACACACGCTGTCGCCGAAGTACTATGGCCCCTTTCTACTTGTGCGATGCGTGAGCAACGCCGCTTATGAGCTGTAACTCCTACTTGGGTGCCACATCCACCCTATTTTCCATGTCTCAGCTCAAACGCACCATGGTCGCCACATCCCAGTAGCCACCCCACCGATCCAGTGGCTACCATACGACGACCACGGGTGCTACCCGGATCGTATTCTTAGCTGTTGCCTAGTTCGTTGTGGAGATGCACCAGCCATAGAGGTCCTTGTTCTTTGGGTCGGAGGCGACAAGACCACCGCAACGTGGGAAGACTACCAAGGCCTTCAGGCACAATTCCCTGATTGGGTGCTCGAGGATGAAGCGTGCTTTCGAGGCAGGAGACGTTGATACACGCCCTGTCCAGCTGGCAGTCGCATGATCTTCCTTAGCTGACACTAGATAAGAAGAGAAGGAAGAAGATGGGTTGCGTATAGACCAATGGGTCATTTTGGCTATATTTAAGCAGTAGTGTTACCTTATTTTGGGAGTCTGTAAGCATGTGTTTTGGGTCTTCCCTCCCCAAGGCACAAGGGTTGCATGAGGAAGGATAGATTGTGTCCCTGAGTCAATTGATGTTGTTTGACATGCCTCATCAAGTGGGCAGGAGTAGGGACTATCTATGTAAGTCTCCATCTCTTATGAATGCATGAAATCCTGAGTTCTATCCATTATATTAGCTGTTGTGGTTGTTTGGTTCCACCACCCACAACGGCCCCTCGTTGTACACCTCGCTGACCTCCCATTTTGTGACACTCACCTCGCTTCCATCCTACCATAAACATCCCTATAAGTAACTTATCACATCTAAGGATGCAGAAAGAAAGAAATAGCCAGTTATAGTGGTAGTGCTTCTCTACTCAAGCCAATTGGTTGCATTGGATGATATCACATGAAAGTGAATAGTTTGTTGTTTGAATAGTTGGTTAAAAATTGAGATAGTAACTTTTGTCTATGATGGGCCTTGGAGGCCGCCGTCAAAGTTGCCGAGGGCCATCAAAGAATTTATAAGCACAGAAAATGTAACATAGCTACAAAAATATAGAAATTGGCAATCAACCACATGAACACATGGAATTGTTGACCTAGTTCCACCCTTGAATGGGTGTACGTCTGGGGAGGAGAGCTAACCCTTAATATCCACTATGTGTAGGGAAAATATAGTGGTAGGCTGTAGAGCCTTGGCTTGCCCCCATTGGGTGTGTGTGTCTGTCCCCCCTTCTTTGTGGAATGGAAACCAAATTTATAGATTACAAAATATGGAGGTTACACTTTTGGAAGTGTAACCGTCGACATAATGGAGGATAATGGAGAGTTAGTGGGGAGTAATTATGTTGACTCGTAACCGCTCAGTGTTCCCTCTCTTCGCATTCCCGCGTGGATCGAGTCCAAGAGGGTTTGACAGGTCTATTCACGAACCAATTGGGCTTATTTTGTGAGGTTAATTTCTTCCCTCATTAGTTGCCCCCACTCTCATAGTCTGGCTGTGTCAATTGCAAGAGTAGACTTCTTTCTCTTTTTATCCTCGTGCGGATGTTACCCTTACCCCTAGCAACTATCACCTGGTAGTATCGGGGGGTAGGTGCTCTATTGCCCCCGCTTATCTCTTGGGGAGGGGAAGGAGTGTGTGCAAACCGTCTCATGAAAAAATAGGTGATTAATAAAATATAATTCGTAATAGAAGTGGGAGAATTCAATTCCCAACTTTGAACTTGATCTCGACCTATTGTCCGTATTGGCTAAATTGAAGTACCTACGCTCTCCCGCCAAGGTTCCTTGCATGGAACAGATGCTCGCAAGGGGCTTGGGGTTTGCCCTAGTTGGGGTATCCACTGGTACCCTGTCCTACGTGGGTGGCATGTGCTTGTTGGTAACACGAGGGAATTTTTCAGTCCCAGTGTGTACTAATTCACAGGTGGGTGGGGAGATAAGTGGTTTAGAGATAATCTAAATTTTGTTAAGATAAACATCAATTTTATGAAATGCAAAAATTTTACTTATCTTTGCATGGGAGGAGGGATGTGTGGAGCATTGCTTGCTCGTTGACGAGCTTATTGGCCTCATAAAATTTTCCTCCAATTTTCATTGTCGTTGATGAAAGAGCCATAATTTAAGATGACTAGCTGGCCAATGAAGGCCTAAGCGACACTTGTCTGGAGAGCTTAATTGGCTCTTCAATCATCAAATTTCAGTCGGAACCTCCACCATTAGTTAGCCTTTCCTTCGTTAAATTTCAGCCCACTGAAACCGCATGCATGCCTAAAGGTGAGTTCCAACTCACCCCAACTTTGCCAGGGAGAGCAAAGATAGGAATTGCAATGTAGTATATGGTATCCAATGCAGCCGGATCTAGTCGTATTCCCTCTTTTGTTTTTATGAATTGTAGAGGCTTGCCATTTAATGGGCCATTTGATGGATATGGTGGCGCTACTTTGGACTAAGGTGAAAAAGTGCCAATGCCAATGGATAGCTGCAACTGACAGCAATATAAGAAGGCACACAAATGCATGCAATGCAAATGTGACACGGTTAAGCAGCGAGATAAATTAAAAAGTAAAAGGCACTTCTCTTTTGGTCACGTTTGAACTGGGACGTTGCCCTCCTTTAGTTTTTTTATCTTCCTGCCCTAATGCCTTTATTGGTGGATATTTTTGTTTGAGCATCGGCTGAAGACGAGGGTAGTTGGTGCCCCACTTCATGCTTGAGGAAGCCAGCTGGTTAGACATTAGAGATCGGTGCCTTACTCCAAACATGGCTAGATGAGGCTCGTAGCAAGTGGAGCTTGTGGCAGGGCTAAGAGTCGACTACTTGAAGGATCCCATAGGCAAGGAGTCGCTAGCGAGAGGAGCTTCATCTTGGGAGGACAACCGGCCGTTCCCGATCTCAACCCCAACTGGGTGGTGGGGTTCTGGCAGGAAGATCCTTGCTGTTGGAGAGATTTACTGGGGGCGTTAAGACTTGCGAAGGTGACGTAGGCCTTGGAAGGAGAGTGACCACGCTCCCTTCAAGCGCACACGATGATGATGGCACCATTTGATGGGCCTCGGAGGCGGCCATCAAGGCCGCTGAGGGCCATTAAAGAATTTGTAAGCACGAGAAATGTAACATAGCCACAAAAATATAGAAATTAGTAATCAACCACATGAACACATGGAATTGTTGACTCAGTTCCACCCTTGAATGGGTGTACGTCTGGGCAGGAGATCTAACCCTCAATATCCATTATATGTGGGGAAAATACAAGAAGTGGTAGGCTGTAGAGCCTTGGCTTTCCTCCATTGGGTGGGTGTGTCTGTCCCCCCCTTCTTTGTGGAATGGGAACCAAATTTATAGAGTACACAATATGGGAGGTTACACTTTTGGAAGTGTAACCGTTGACATAATGGAGGATAATGGAGACTTAGTGGGGAGTAATTATGTTGACTCGTAACCACTCTCTGTTCCCCACCTCTTTGCATTCTCGCGCGGATCGAGTCCAAGCAGGTTCGGTTGGTCTATTCACGAGCCGATTGGACTTATTTTGTGAGGTCAATTTCTTCCCTCATCAATCCAATAATCTCAAGGTGAACTTTAGCCTTCGTGTACAATAAGACGATTAAAGAAAAAGCACACAAAGACACTCCGAATTAGCTTTGAGTGCAAAGCCTCGAACTATCATTATGTGTAGAGAGAAGATCCTTTGTTTTTTTCTATGGCTTGAGCAACTTATGCATTGGTTGCTCTCAATGTATAAAGAAATTGGAAAAACAGTAGCTTGATCAGTCAGTAGTTTTTCCAAAGGACATATACGGATGACATTCTTGGCAAAAAGGCAAGACAAAGCCTTCTTGCAAATTAGCTTGTATAATTTTTGTTTGAAAAAATGGCAGTCTACTTTTATACTCATTTTCTTCAAGAACCTGTGATTGCTTGCAATCAATAAAGCACAAAAGATATCATCAAAGATGATTATCATGGTATTTGTATTGGTTGGGAAACACAATCTTACCCAAGTTTGGAGATGTTACTACTGTTGCTAGACATGTGTAATGATTCCAATGTAATTTAGAATATTAAAACCAATACCATTGTGATGGTAATGGGTGTCATACATCAATGCTAGTCCGACAGCCTTTAAATAATAGTCCTAATGTCCCTCCATTGCCTGTGTTACACAGGAAATGGCTGGAATCAAGGTGAAGGTTCCTACCGTTAGCGTACTTATGATAGTCTCCCTGCTCCTTTATGTCTTGCCAGCATATGCATACATCTGGAATCACTATTGGCTTCTGACAGTGGCATGTTGGTTTATGGTTGGAAAAGGATGAGACAGAGCACATTGTATAGAAGTGTAAAAGGGTCAGATAGCAGTTTATTCTGTTATAATTGAGCAAGGAAAGTATCTGCAAAGGAATAACTACTAGGGTACCTTCCCTATTCAGCTAGGAATTAAGAGATTAGGAAAATCAATTTCAAAAAGTTCACCATCATCTCTCTGTTATATAAGTAAACAGACAACTTATTTGGCAGGCTAGAATATTTAAACTGCCCCTCTTCGAAAAAAAAAACTGATATTGTAGTCAGGTTATATGTTAACATATAGTGATTTTTATGTTTTATATTTTTTCCTTGTATGGGCTTAACTGTACTTTCACTCCTTGGTCTCTCTCTATATAAGAAAGCCCAGGGTTTTCTATATTGAATCGAATCATTTCAGCCAACTTGGTATCAGAGCAGCGGTTCTAGACTGGTGCCCTAGGTATCCCACCCAAGTAGGCCTCCAACCCATCCACCAAATCCTTCTCTTCTCTTCTTCCTCACTGCTGCTGGTTCCCTCTTAGTCGGCAGCAGCAGCACCAACTGCAGGAGCATCAGCCGCCCAGGTGCAACAACGCGAAGAGGAAATGGGGGGGGGCCTCGCCGACGTCGCCCAGCGCCGCCGGTGGGCTGCCCGATCCCGGCGGTGCCATCCAGATCTGCTCCTCCTCGTGGTTGCTCAAGAGTCGCTTGGCCACCGCAAGTGCCCAGATGGTTCATCTGCTGCTGCCATTGATGGAATGTTGATTATTGTTGTTGCTTCAAGAAGTTTGGAGTGATGAGAGATTGAAGTGCACACACACGTGGGGTGTGTATTCCTCGTATTGTATGATCCTTGGGGTATGCATTCCCCTTTTTCCTTGGATGTGATCTACTTGACACTTATGGCAGAATTTGTAAGTCTCGTACATAAGGAGCATTACAAGAGCCACCATGGAGTAAGGTGGCTAATCGACTCTGGTGCGTCGCAGCATCTGTGCGGTGATCAGACCTCTTTTCGTTCGCTACAATCTGTTCCCCCAGGAAGGACTGTACAGATTACTGACGGTAGATACACCCCAGTTAGGGGTAAGGGGGAGGTGTCCGTGACCCCTAGTTTGTAGCTATCTGGTGCATTGCACGTACCAGAATTCTCACTGAGTCTGTTGTCAGTGAGCAGAATCACGAAGGATCTCAACTGTAGAGTCATCTTTGATGATGTCGGATGTGTTGTTCAGGACAAGCTCACTGGGAGGACTATTGTCAAAGGTATAGAGGAGAATGGTGTTTACCGTCTGGGACAGGAGCCATTTGCAGGGGTTACTCGATATGGTAGTGGGAGTGTTCTACAGTGGCATGTTCGTCTTGGCCACTTGTCTCTGGATCGCCTCAAGAGGGTGATACCACATATTTCCCTAGTTGCTACCATACAGTGCGATGCTTGCCAATTGGGTAAGTACCATCGATCCTCTTTTCCAATTAGCACATCTCCTGGATCTTCGACATTATTTCAGATGCTCCATATGGATGTATGGGGACCGAGCAGAGTCCTAGATCGGATGGGACACTGGTACTACCTGGTTGTCGTAGATGATTTCTCTAGAGCCACATGGGTGTTCTTGCTGAAAAGCAAGGCAAAGGTTGGAGGATGCATAGAGACCCTTCTTTTGGAGATCAACACACAGTATTCAGCCACAGTGAAGATAGTGCGGACTGATAATGCTCGAGTTCTGCACTACTAGACTTAAGGAGGTCTATAGGACCCGTGGGATTGTCCACCAGATTACTTGTCCTCACACTTCACAGCGGGGTTGCAGAGAAGAAGCATAGGCACTTGTTAGATGTTGCTTGTATACTATTAATTCATCATAATGTACCGCAGAGATACTGGGGGATACAGTTCTGACAGCAACTTATCTCATCAACAGGATGCCTAGCTCAGTTCTTCACGAGCAGATACTGGTTCTTCTGCATCCAGACGACGAGTTATTTCATGTGCCTCCTAGGACCTTTGGATGTATTGCATTCGTCCATGTGCCATCACTTGGTCATGACAAGCTGGCTCCCTACGCTATCAAGTGCATATTTTTGGGGTACTCTAGGGCACAGAAGGGGTATCGTTGCTATGATCCTTTGCAAAATAGACATTATGTTAGTGCTGATATGACTTTCCATGAGGATACACCATATTTCTCAGTCATTGGACAGAGGAGCTCTTGTAATGATGTTGCCTTTCCTCCTTTACCTGTTTCGTATACAGAGACTCAGGTGTCTACTTCTCAGTTTAGACCTTTAGCTGATAAATAGATGAGTTCTTTCTCCTGGGATGACTTTAAGAAATTGCACGGGCCATTGCATACCTATCAAAGGCATCATACTACCTTTTCAGAGGCCTTCTCTCTCACCAGCAGCCGATAGTTCACAGGTAGTTGAGAGGAGACCTGATGCCAGTGATAGTTTGGTTAGACCTAACTTCCCAGATAGTGCAGATCACCATAGTGGCGAGGCTCCTTCTGCAGCAACTAAGTTAGAGGTACCGGATGATTCAGATCTCCCTATTGCCATTAAGAGGGCACCGCGCACCTGTGAGTCCAGATATCGGGTCACAGGTAGCTTGGCTACTGATGGTCTTGTTCCTCAACGACGTCACACATTCCGTCTACCTACCAGCAGGCTATGCTTGATTCGAAGTGGCGTCAATCCATGGAGGATGAGATGGCAGCATTTCAAAGTAGACAGACTTGGGATCTCATCTCACTTCCTACTGACGCACGACTGGTTGGCTCCCGATGGGTCTTTGCCTTGAAATACAACCCTGATGGGTCTATTTCAAGGTATAAGGCTAGGCTAATAGCAAAGAGGTTCACTCAGACATATGGGGTGAACTTCTTTGATACTTTCTCCCCTGTTGCGCGGCTTGCCACTGTCCGGATACTTATTTCTGTTGCTGCTCACAGAGACTGGCTGTTATACCAGCTGGACGTGAAGAACACCTTTCTCTATGGTGATCTTCAAAAAGAGGTTTACATGCAGCAGCCCCCGGGTTTGAGGTTTAGGGGGAGTGTGTGTGTAGATTACGAAAGGCAACCTATGGTTTGAAGCAAAGTCCCAGGGCATGGTTTCAGAAGTTATCAGAGGTGTTCCACCAGATTGGTTTGAGTCGCTCCACTTTTGATAACTTCTTATTTACTAGGAAGACTGACAGGGGGACTGTGGCACTCCTGGTATATGTTGATGATCTTATCATCACCGGAGATGACAGAGATGGGATAGATGAAATTAAGAGGCACTTATTAAAGAAATTTGTTATGAAGGATCTGGGATAGTTGAGGTATTTCTTAAGCATTGAGGTTGCACGTGGTAGGGATGGAGTGGTGCTCTCGCAGAGGAAGTATGATCTTGATCTTCGGGAGACTGGCATGTTAGCAGCTAAGGCTGCAAATATTCTTATGGATCCCAAGGTCCATCTATATGATGAGAAATCTGAGGTGGTTGACAGTCGAGCATACAGGCAGCTGGTGGGTAAGCTTCTTTACCTCACCATCACTCGTCCAGACTTGTCTCTGTCAGTTGGTAGACTTAGCCAGTTTATGGATAAGCCAATTAGGCAGCACTGGGAGGCTGCAATGCAGGTGCTTAGGTATGTGAAGAAAGCACTTAGATGAGAATTACTATTCCGTAAGGGAACGCCCATGGAGATTGTAGCATACTCTGACGCTGATTATGCTGGCTGTGTTGGGGACAGAAAATCGACCATAGGTTTTTGCACCTTTGTTGCAGGCAACCTGGTTATTTAGAGGAGCAAGAAGCAAGCGGTTTTATTTAGATCCAGTGTGGAGTCAAAGTACAGGGCCATGGCCCAGACAGCCACTGAAATGGTTTCGGTCAAGTCAGTTTTGTTAGATCTTCATGTTTCTCTGGATAGCTCTATGGAGATGCGGTGTGACAACAAAGCAACGACCTACATTACCAATAACCCTATGTTTCACGAGAGGACAAAGCATGTAGAGATTAACTGTCATTACACTCGAGATCTCATTTAGCGTGGGAGTTTACATACCACGAGTGTTACTTCTAAGGAGCAAGCTGCATATATCTTCACAAAGCCCCTTGCGAGATCTACCTTTGAGGCGTGTTGTTCCAAGCTGAGCATGATAGATATTCATGCTCCAGCCTGAGGGGGAGTGTTAACATATAGTGATTTTTATGTTTTATATTTTTTCCTTGTATAGGCTTAACTGAACTTTCACTCCTTGGTCTCTCTCTATATAAGAGAGCCTAGGGTTTTCTATATTGAATTGAATCATTTCAGCCAACTTTATATACTCACAAAATGAAAAAAAAAATAAAAAAAAAATAAAAAAATAATAGTTTTCTTTATGACAGTTGAGCAATCACTGTGAAGTTTGATTTTGTTTTTTATTAAGTGAACGGAAACTTACATCTTGGCTTGCATATAGCTGAATACCTTGAATATTTCCGGCTTTTTTGGCTTCGTGGACTGGATTAGTTGTCACTTTAATAGTGAATGTGGCAGCTTTTAATCAGCTACCACAGTGAGCTAACCTAAAGGCATATCTGCTTTATTTGATCAGTTTCCAAAATCATGGTATGGTTGTTTCCCTTGTGCATGTCCTAATTGTTGAATATGGTGCAGTTTTTGCATGGAAATTTAGTCATGATTGTGTCACAATGTGCTTTTTACTTTGAATGGCATCCGTCGACCAATTTGTTTTAGATTTTATGCTGCTTTCTTTATCTTTCTCGGGTTTTAATGACAAACTTGCAATGGACAGATGATGGTTCCATATGGTCATGGGGTTATAATGTCTGTATCCTTTCATTTCTTTATTTAATCTTAAAGTTGAAGTGAGATATCCTATGTTGGTTACTTCCTTGACTGTGACATGGATGGCCAACTTGGTCAAGGACGAGAGAATTCTTCTGTTCCTCTCTTGCTAGAACGGTTCTTGGAGTTGGACACTTCAGAGGGATTAACAGAATCTGAAGAGAAGAACCCTTTGAAGGTAAGAGATGATGTTTTTGACTCCCACTTTCCACTTACGAGTGGTGAGTTAAGATGTGATGGTTCTAAAGAAAATGCACTTCCATTTTATTAAGACAATAAAGGAACAATTTTGGAATCCCTTAACATGAGTCAGTTCTCCAGAAACTGCATTTCATTGCTTTCGTTGTTGAGTTTTTTATTTAATCGAAATGCATTTTATATTTCTAGAAGTTTCCTGCTATAAGTGCCTCGAACCAGCTTGTTCTTTTTTCTTTTAAGCTTCCCATTTCCTTCAACAGCCTCAGTAGCATCATGAAATGCTAGCTTCTTGCATAGAGGGGAGCATGTGGGGTTCTAAACTTTGTAGCAAGTTCAAACTCAATGAATAATCATATTATGCCTCTGTTTCCTAATTTTGCTGGGAATGGGATGATCATGGTCCTTTAACGAAAAAATGATACATTTTGACTGGCATGCAAGTGCAGATTTGTTCTGTTAAAGCTGGAGGAATGATGTCATCTGCAATTGATAGCCTTGGGGGCCTATGGATGTGGGGCAACTGCCCACAGCCAAATGACACTGAAGTTGGTGAATCTTGTCTTATTATGTGCCCTGATCCAATTCCAGTTTGGGAGTTCCATGGTCGTGTCGTCGTTAAAGTGGCATGTGGAAACGAGCATGTTCTGGCTTTAGTTAGTGCCGGGGAAACGTTTAGAGGGGACGACCTCATCTGCTTCTCTTGGGGTAACAACAAATATGGACAGCTGGGCTTGGGAGACGTGGAGAACAGGCCACGGCCTCAACTGGTCACGATGTTCAATGAGGAGTCTCCATTGTCTCTTTATGAAATAGCATGCGGTGCCTTCCATTCAGCTGTACTGACCCAGGGGAAATCCGCAGGAGAAGAGATCGGTTGCAAGTGCTGGACATTTGGTCTTGGGGAAAATGGGCAGCTTGGACTGGGGACAACTACCAATTCCTGGTTTCCTGAACTGGTTTCCAAATTACCCGAGGATGCAATTCTGATTTCGCTTGACTGTGGTCTCTTCCATAGTTGTGTTGTCTCTGCTACAGGTGATGTCTGGTCTTGGGGAATGGCAAGTGGCCGTGGATTATGCCCTGATACTTCAGGAAAGGATGGTGGGGATGCCCTCTATCCTGTAAGTGCCCTTTCTAAGGAAAACGGCGGTCTTAAATTTCCGCTTCCAGTACAAGTTGCTTGTGGGGCAGCTCTTACGGTTCTTGTAACCGATGATGGTTATAAGCTCTGGGCATGGGGCAGGGGGAGAAATGGTGTACTGGGTAGGGGGAACACAGACGACAGTTTTGCTCCTTGTATTTCGATGTGGCCACCTCATGATGGTGCAATCAAGAACAAGGAAGTAAAGACTGGGAGTAGCCAAAGAAGAAACCAGAGTCGCCAAAGCCGGATGTCGGCGGAGTTTGATCAGAAGCTATCTGTAGCTTTAGAGGAAGCACAATCCCTACGGTTGAGGCTGACACTGATGGAACGGTATGCCACTTTGCTCCATGTTTCAGTGTTCGGAAGGCCCTTTGCAGAGCAAGATCTCCCGCAATCACCGAGGGAGTTGGATGTTTTCGATATCAAGGCCGAGTTGGAGAATGCAGTTGAGTCAGCAGATGATGCCACGCTCTCCCGTATGGAGATGTTCTATAGGAGCATGCTTAGAAATGTGAAAAACACTATAATGAAGAGGAAGGTAAGAGATGTGGTGAAAGAGTGCCTGCTCTCTGAACAAACAAAACGAGCATCCGATTGAGAGTGCCAACCATGCTATTCAACAAAAGCTATCGTACCTGTTTCTTTTGCCAGACGTTTTCTTCAAAGGGTATTTGAGATGCTGCTCAACAGAAGCATTTCCCTTGTTTCAAGAGCAAAAGCACACTAATACAACTCTGAGGGAACTCGAGCAAGTTGCTTATAGTCATTACCTGTTCTTCTGAAGGCCCTTGTGCATCGTGCTGATACAGGAAAATGTGGTCTCAATAAAGGTCATAGATGGAGTTGGATTTCTTCTGTTACGATTTATCCAAATCCTGTAAATATCTGGAGTGTTCATCCCCCAAACGTTGCATTGGATTTCTTATTTTCAGTGATTTCTGGGTTGAAATGCTGATGAAATCATCCCAGATGTTGCTAAACATGGTGTTACAAAGTTTTTATTTCTTTCTGTAGTCTTATTGACATTGATTACTAGAGGCCTGCAACACAGAAATGTCTCCATATTCCACACGTCCGTAGCATAGGTGAATCTTTTGAAAATGAATGTTCCTTCATGAAAATAAAAGGAATAGGGGTGATGCTAAATGTACCAATTATTTCAAAAAGAGGGTGCTACTCAGAATTATTCTGCTCAAATCTGCAGTGCTATAGATCCCGATACAAGTCGAAGAGATGCTAATAATCTTGGTTTGTGTAGGATAAATTTTAAAATTACCTTTTCTTACAAAGCATCTGTAGGAACAAAGATATGCAAATTATTTATTCCTTATAACCCTAATCCTTTTATACAGAGAGAAGTAAAAGGAAAAATTACATGAAACTCCAACCAAATTACAGGAATAAACTAAATTAAAGGACATATTTTAAGATTCCCCTCAAATTAAAGTATGTATGTTAACCACATAGGTGCACATGAATTGGATTGGATTTTAACATATTCATAACCCGATCTAATAATTTTATATTAATATTTTTGTATTCCAATCCAATCATATTAGGATCCAATCCGATCCATAAAATTTTTTATTGGAATGGATTTTTTTGGGATTAGTTGGTTGATTCTTACTTCGAGAATTTTGTGGTACATGATTTTGTCTGTCAATATGTATATATACTTATTTTTTTATATTTTTCATTTCAAATATACTTTGCAAAGTGGATTGGAATATTTATTGATATGCTTATGTTAACTAAATATTTTTGAACTTGGATATTTAAAAACCATCGATTCACATCCTAATTATTCCCTGCAAAATATACTGTTTAATTAGTGACCTCCTCTACTAAATAAGCCAATACTATCAATTTTTGCAACTTTGGCATTACATATTTGATTGGCATTTTTTTTTTGAATTCATATATTATCACAAGACAACGATTTAATCTATGAAGTAGGATTCTGGAAGTAAGTTCATGATATTATGATCTTTATCAAAGAGGGAAAAGGGATGGGATATCCTTTGATAGGGAAAACATGATTACTATACAGTGAGCTATTAATTATTCTCAATTATTATAATTTCCTAGTTATTAATTCTATTTATCTGTGACTACCTATATTTTGGTTGTTAAGCTATTCAAATTAATTCCTTTGGAAGGGTCAAGGAGATTTTGTTGTGATATTTTCTAAACAATCGGGTTGAAATAATACACCTCCTTGGTTGAGAGAATAGCTTGCACCTATTTTACTACCTAGTTAACCATTCTGGGTTCTCATCCTCAGTGAAGTAGTTCGTGTGATATGCATGTAGGGAGTTACCTCGCATTAGCATACAACCAATCATCTTCATTACAGTATACGAAAGTAATAACATCAACTCCTCACGACATTGGTACATACCCACTGCACCTAATTATCCAATTGGCCAAATAACATAATCAAAAGTCATAAGGAGGTTAGCTTACTTCCTAAGCTAGTCTTTACTTCTAACAAGTATAGCCGATCAAACCATTGATACTGCATATAGCCGGTCGTGTAGTTGATACTAGGCACAAGACTGACCTCTAAAGTGTCACCAGTTTTACGACGTTTCATATTTGCCAATAATCCAGCCATTCATTATTTTAATCTCAATCTATTTTCCATCACTGTACTTGCATCATTGGTATTAGAGATGATCTAGTTACATTGCTACAATACAATTCTTTAGATTTCCATTAATTAACCACATAGTTATATTAGACTAATCATCAGTAGATTTCATGAGTTATCCTTAATCATTAGTCACAAATTCACAAGATAAGACATCATTAATGTCATTAGCTGAATTTTGTGTACCCATAGTAAGGAAGGTAGAAAATTTTCACTAACTAGGACTCTGGAACTTAGAAAGAAGCTTTGGATAATATATATTCAATATGGTGAACATTTTATGGAAAACCAACAAAAGTCATACAAGGATAGAGCAATGAGACCCTAAACTTGAATTTTCGTACCCGACTTAGATTTTCCTGCCTGTAAGAAACCCAATGCCTTTTGTTTCACGCAAATCAGAGCATCGCAACCTATATTATGGGAATTTTCTGAGAAAACCATCACATTTTGAAACCTGCAATGTTCCACCAGAAAAATTTATTTTGGAAATCCTAGGGAAAATTGAAAACCAACGACACTAATTTCATGCAAATTTGTGGTCAATAGCCCCCTTTTCAGAATGCTAGCATGTTTCCCATTTTGTAGTCTTTTAGCGTATTTTTAATTGCGTTTTAGCCTAAAATTTTTGAAATGCAAATTGAGATGCAAGCCTAACATCTAAGGTCACCTCGATGTTCCTCTCCAGGAGACGAGTCCAACAGACTTCGTTGTGCGTGAATCAAAGTTTCCGAGGCATAGAAACGAGGTAATGCAGGTTTCATTTTTGTTATTTTTGTAAGAAAAAAGGGGAGAGACCTTCATTCCAAGACCAATCCACCAAATTTAAATCTTGCACGATGGTAGGTGAACCTAGGATCCCACCTTAGGTACCCCTCACCATTAGATAAAGATGAATTGACATGAGGGGATTCATGCCAATTCATCATATTGGTGAGAAACAAGTATCATTGGAAAATTTATGACGAAAGGAATCTAACGATACTCTACATAACACCTTCTGAGTTATGTTAACTTAATTTACGCTCAACATGCATCGACGGGTTCGTCATTGTCACTTGGAAAATTTGAGGCATGCCACTTTGTTGTTGAATTGACAAGATTCCTATATTGTTGTAATGGAGGAGATAGGTTTGATGAATCCCTTCTTATGTAAATCTACTTACATGTTAAATCTCTCATGATTCTAGGTACCGGGACTAAAAAATTTAGAGACATTCTAATTTTTTTTTTAATGAATTGCTTTAGAATTTGGTAATATAATATTCTCTTTATTGTTGGACGGCAATGTTGGTGGAGATGGAAATAAAGCCTTCGGTCCTCTTCTGGATGTTTTTGTCTTTTTTTGGTTAAATACCCTGTTCGGCCACGTGAAGGTGGAGAGAACGACAGAGGGAGGGGTATTGCAAAATGTGCCCTATTTTTCCTTGGTTGACTCGAGCGGCTGTTGGTTTTGTGGCTGCCGAGGATCATCTACTCCCCGTGCTCTTTTACGATCAATTGTTGTGAGAGGTTGATTGAGAAGGGATCTACATCAACGTCGTAGGAGGGAGGCCATCCAAATACAGATTTGCGAAGGCTATTTGGTGGGAAGCTTACGCATAATTTTTGGTTATATTCTACCACCTATCATTGTTGGTTTACTGTGGCATTGCGAAGGAGGTTGACTTTTTGTATTCTCTGGTTAAGAAGGATACTTTTTCTCTGGTTACAGTAGGTTAATTTTGAGATGTGTTTATTATGTAATTTTTTATCTTCACGTATTTGGAAGATTTTTTCACGTTAAAAAATATCATGGTTGTGATTAATGGTAGGTAGATCTGGCATTGAGATTGAGAATTCTATTGATGTAGATTTTGGACATTGCATGGGTCGTTCGGTTTGAACTTTGATATAAGAAATCTCTTTCTTATTGGGATATGTGAGATTTTGGTGTTCATTTTAATCATTCCACACATATGATTAACTCAGCTTTGTCGCTGCATGACTGCGAATTCCACAGAACGAATGGTGTAATGGAGATTGCAAGGCTTGGATTGTATAAAAAAAGCATCAATCAGATAGACTTATTACCTATGATAAATACGTATTTCCTTTTATATATAGTTACTCTAACTAAATGAACTACATGGCTTTTGTTGCATTACGCAGATATAAGTGCGAATGTAGAAAACTTTTCATATACCTAAGTGTAGATTAGTGAATACATATAATGCCTAAGGGAGCCTACATTAGAGTGTAAGAAAATTTTTCTATCCATCTTTAGATCTTTGTCCACTAATAATATTTTGAAATAAAACTTTAGAGATTTAGATTTTGACATATAAGTATGTTATGTTTCAAATTTTAAGATAATCGAACACCTCTAGCTCTTGTATTAAAGGTAATTAGCTTTCAACAGTTTGAAAATTGTCAGAAAGTTGACGCACTTGATGGAGGGGTTATGAGTGCTATCTTGGATGAAATTTGAAATATATATTATTATTAGTTAATAATAATTTTATCCTACAAAATTTCATTTTCAAATATTACATGTGGATAAAGATATAGACGTGGATATAGATAACTTTTCCTGGTTGAAACCTACTTAAATAGGTCCTATTTGGGTTCGTAACAAGGGAAGTAGGTCCGTTCAAAGAAATAAGCACACAAGAAAGATAAGAAAAGAAAGATAAGAGATTTGATTACTCAATGCTTCCTATAATGGTATATGTTTGGAGAGAGTAAGAATACTCCTAAATTTTACAAGCTTTTGGTTTGAGTACAAAAGGTAACCTCTCTTTCTCTCTCTATGTGCGTGTGCCCTTCACTAGGGGAACGTTGTCTATTTATTTGTTGTCCACCCTATAACGCATGTAATGCCTTGTTTGCGGATTCTCTGGGTAGAATAATTGCAATCATTTGAATGGTTATCCCAATGAATGTGAAGCCCTGGACTTAGTTGTAACCGTCATTCCAGAGTGGATGGTAGAAGAACTCATCCGCTTGGTTCTCAAATGGGCAAAGTGGACAATCCATCTCACTTTCCAAGTGGTCTAGGCTTACACCACTTGGTATATCTTTCTCTGGATTGTCATGCAGATTGAGCATATGTTGCCTGGTATGTCTCAAGATGAAAATATGTTGCCTGACTCATTCAGGTAGAAGATAGCTCGGATGTCTGCCATCTTATTAGGCGACTAGGTGGCTTGCCGGATGTATTTTTTAATGGATGGTTCTCGTTTGACCCAGTAAGATTGCATAGGAGGGTTTTCGAGTATTACCTGATTACCAACCTAAGGACGATTTTACATGTTTTGCTTGTTTGGGCCTTTTTGGACTTATTATTGGGCCATGACCCTTGAAGAGGCCTTAAAGAGTTAAGCTTCATTAAGGAATTTTCTCCCTCATCCGTTCCCACATATATAATATGTCTGCACATATTGTGTAAATGAATATATAAGTTGTACTAATTAAATAGCTAAATATAAACATCTATATAGTAATTTTATATACATATACATATGGAATACTAATATGTCTGCACATATATGCTAAAAATTTATGGCTTATACTATCTAATATACGTATTTTGATAGAGTATAGATCATAGACTATACTGTCCGTACACATATATGTAAAAAGGATAAAGAAAAATAAGTTACTTAAACCTTGATCCCTCCCCTCTCCCATGCTTGAGCTAAGTAGAATCGTTACACAATTAGCCAAAATGAGAAATTTCAAGGAATATTTTCTTAGTAAAGCATCTTTTGTTAAGTGACCCTTGAATTGAACTCAAATGAACAAACATACGTATCATACTTCTTATCAAGCTATTATTAAACTTATTCATTTTAATTAATTTTGAATATATGTAAACTATTAATGAACCGTACTGAAATTTTTAGAATCTTTATCAAATCGAACTTGAATGTGGATAATTAAATATATAACAAACTCAAATCAAACTCAGACTTTGAACATCTTATCATGTGTATGATTGAGTTTGTTGGATTCGATTAAAAATCCTAATTGGGAGGTATGTGAGTATGCAAAGAAGCCATGACCTTTTCCTATCAAATCACATGGATCAGTGTTAATGTTGCCAAATCATAAGTACTTCCAGATGCCTTGATCAGTTTCCTAAATAATTATAAGGTATGCTTGGATTTACTCATTAAGTTGAACACATCAAATAGCATCAATGATTGCACTTTTTGAAAGATTTATGCATTGAATCCATAAGCTTTTATCATGGGAAGAAATTATCGAAAATTGATAAAATAGGGGTACATTGCATACAACAATGCATGGGGAAAATCATGGAGGATACTTACGATCCTAACTAGACATTTTCACAAAATACAAGTTAAATATCTTCCAAGGCTGCTTGTGTTTGGACACTGGATGCAGGCTTTGATTAGCCACTAGAGTTGTGTATACAATGCTTTAAAAATTAAATTAGGCTGGTTGATTAATCAGAAATTGATGCCTTGCAAGCCAAATCATTTGGATAATAAAGTTAAAATTGATATAAATCGATCAAAATTATGTTGGACCAACCAATCATCCAATTTGATCATTTTCTTAAGAGCTAAAAATTTTTTTAAAAAAGAAATCATGTTTTTAGAAACCCTCCCATAGTAGCGCCTACCCCCAACACCCCCAAGTCTTGACACCCTCCCATAGCACCCCGTCTCCCTACACCCACAAAACCTTATCTTACACCCTTCTCTCATTGCTCCCCACCGCTCCCTCACCAGTGCTCATCATTGGAACATGAAATGACCCGTTGCCTTTTTGGTAACTTAAGATGTCTGGAATGTTCACCAGACATTTGTCCAGACGCCTGGAGAGAGAGCCAGATGTCTGAAAATACTTTTTCTTTTCGACACGTACCGTGCGCATGCCACTCCCTTGCCCACACCTCACACCTCACTGCTCCTTCCCTTGTGACGGCCATCACCCGTGCTCCGCACCACTCCCTGCGACGCCCACGCCTTTCCCCTCACCTCCTCTCCCTTTATAAACTCCCCTCCTCCTCTTCATTTCAGAGAGAGCAAGCGGAGAGCAGAGAGCGGGTCTAAGTGCTAGAGCGGAGGGCATCGTGTTGCTCTGCTGCAGCGTCTACAACGAGGAAAGCCAGAGCGGTTTCGCGGAAGTCTTTTTTTTTCCGCGGAATCAGACATCTGGAACGGCATCCAGATGTCTTATCAGACGTCCGAAGGTAGAATGAGACGTCTGGTAGAGATCTATTTTTCTGTATTTTCCTTTGCCAAAGTCCTGACAATGCACGTACATGTGTCAGAGGTTGGGAGGCGGACTGAAACAGTTTCAGACGTCGGGAAGTATCTCCAGACGTCTGACGTAACCCTCGAACGTCGGCACTACGTTCCAAACATCCGATAGAGACACCCTAGGAGAGGTATGCCTGTGAGTCATTTAAGACGTTTGGCCCCCTTTCTCAGACATCTGATTTCTGTCAAACCTCATGTTTTAGGCCCGTACAAGGCCCAAATAAGGTTGATTTTCCGTAAACGAAACATCGTTGTTTTTCGTACGAATTTCTTCACGTAATGGTACCTTGTTTGTATCTTTTGGAATCCTTTTGACCTGTCCATTCACGTCTTAGGTTCCAGTTCATCAAGTGTACGGAACCTACGGAGATATCGGGAGCTGATGTAGGAGACCCCATTCCACCCGGTTATCCTGGTAGAGTGGTTCTAACTATAAATTTCCAAGTTAATAAAATGCATGCAATTAGTTAAACCTAGGAAGTGAGATAAATCCAAGGAAGGAATAATCATATACTCTAGATTACATTTATTTATTTGAACCCTAGGTTGTAACATGAACACTAGGGTTGAAAGAAAAAAAAATGCATATAAATGATTGAGTAAACCATGAGCTGCCTGTATTATATAAATGGACCACATTATGAACAAACCTATACTGTGATTGAGCTGCCTGTTCTATAATATCATCAAACTGGGTATAGGAAAATTCCTATACGAACCCTACAGGGAATGTAGAACGAAAAGAGTATACCGTAGTACGGAGAACCAGATGGTTTAGGAATTGTCACCTACAGGCGGCCATTAAGGGAAGTGAGCTGACCTTCGTGTATATGGTACTGAAGAGAGCAACTATCCTTTGTAGTGTAGAGGGGAGCTTGCAGCCTTTGGGTTAAGACCCGGGGTGAGTTTGGCCACTCTACGTCGATTCTTGCTGGCCCTCATGTACGTGGTACCGACGTGAATTACGTAGTGTAGGGGGGAGCTAGCCACCCCAGGGGGCCGGGGTTAGGCATGGCCACCCTACACCGACTCTTGTTAGCCCGTTAGGCAAATCGGAATAGTCGGACGAGGGTACGCGGACTGAGAAGGGGCGAGACCCCTGTTCTATTTTGAGAGGGCAAGGCCCTGTGCTGTTCCGCACTGTACGTTTGGGGCGTATCCGCTAGCGGAAACGACTGACCGCGTGCCAGTATGGGGTAGCTACCCAAGCGCTTATCATGTGTGTCGTAGTCACCGCTACGTCGCGACCATAACCTCGGGGTGGTAGACCGGGTGTAGGACTACCACGGAGGGACTTTCCCAGTCAGAAGAGTGCCACATGTGCATCCTGCATCACGAGAAAACTACAAGCAAGATCGTTCCTTTAGGGAACAGGAAGATTAAAGTAATGTAATGGATCCTGATTAGAGATTTTTATACAGCAACACGTTATAAGATAATTGGAATCGGGGAATAATATGTTAAATGCAGTTTATGTTTTTAGCCACCACTCTACTTAGCGTTACCTGACTCCATATATATAACTTTGTACAGGTTAGGGATTTGAGCAGCCCGAGCCACTAGCTGCTGAGGATGTTGGGCTTAGTCGAGCCTAGCTATAGTTTCTACTGCTAGTTGTAGTGAGTTCCTGTAGTTATATTTTCAGTACATTTCTGTTATGTTCTTTATCTGTACTAGTTTTGTTGTGATGGCTGTATCTTTGTTCTTGAGGGCATGTAATATTGTAGCATTACCGTTCTTTTTCTCTTGTTGTTGTAAATTTCTTCTTGCTTAATTACATTACTTGTGTGGTTGTAGATTGATGCATGTTATTTGGTTATTTCTCATTGGATGACTGGGTCTTGGGATTAGTCGAGGCGAATCAGTCTCGGGTCCTGTAGGAATCTGGGATCGGGTCATGACATAACGCCATGTCGTCGGACTCTCCTTGTTGATGGCGCCCTAGTGGTCCAAGCAACTCCTATCGATTGTGACCACTCCCACACCTAGCCTACATGACTTCGTGACACCTCCAGCCTCCACGTGACATGCAACGACCCTAGCAGTCGTGACTTCACCTCGCTGGCACCCCTTGGCCACCGCAACACCACCTCAGGGATTGCAATAACCTCCTTACATGAGAGCTCGATTCCTTCCTTTCTCTGTGCCTTCTTCCTAATTTTGAAGAAGAAACACTTCTCTATTGGAATGACAGCTCAGTACCTTTCTTGATTATCACATGCATAATTTCATTTTTGAGCTCATCTAGACTTTTATGGTTTGTGGTAGAATGCATTTTAATGAGTTTCTGTGTTGGAATGAGAGCTCATTTGGTCATCCTTACCATAGCGTGTGCCAATTGCCAATAAACTAAGTAATGCATGTGATTCATATCTATACATATATTGAAGGATTGTGCCTACAGGCACTGTTCACAGTACTATAGCTACTTTCTTAATTTTGAATTTGATTACAAGTAACTGAAGAAAACTTATTGGGAACACAAAATCATTGGTTGGTTCTTTAGTGTTGTCATCAAAATGCATAGTGGGTAGTATATTGATATTGATCAAATCAATAGGGAAATTGGCATGTACTATAATGAAAGAGGTATGTTTAGACACATGATGGTAGGGGTTGGATGCA
Organism: Thalassia testudinum; assembly: GCA_037157565.1. Taxonomy (NCBI): domain Eukaryota; kingdom Viridiplantae; phylum Streptophyta; class Magnoliopsida; order Alismatales; family Hydrocharitaceae; genus Thalassia; species Thalassia testudinum. Next base: position 82,229,482 of record JAZHRO010000077.1, on the reverse strand, counting down.
AAGCTAAATGATATTGTTTGAAGTTTGTTGGGTAGCTCAGCTGGTGAGTATGCTCATACCATCTTATTGAGAATGGTAGGTTCCCAATTCAAGTCTCAACTTACTTGAAAGGATATGTTTGCGGGCTATTTATCTCCCTACCTAAAATGAACGTTATCATCTAAATGATCTTGTTTTCGTGGAGTTTAATTTAACACGAAGGTATATTTGAAATGTTGTATTATAAGTTCAATAATACCATGAATACATCACTTTCTTTGGGATCTTATATCTTTTGATGGAATGGATGTAATTGAGAAGTGAACAGAAGAATCAAAAGATATTCTAGAAGAAGACTTAGAATCTTGGATGGTTCAGGATATAGAAAATTTGGCAATACGGGTATTTGCTTATGATGTATATAAATTTAAATACTTTAGATTTACTTATAATTATTCTTATTGTTCTTATTTTTATGGTTCTTTTAGGAAATCAGTGATGATTGCTTGTAGCTTTTGAAAATCGAGGGAAATTACTCTCATTTTGAGGATACTCTACCTCGGTGAGTAAGAGCTAATAGATTATATTTGCATATGTCAAGGCTACTTCTATGCATGTATTGAACATGTTAAACGTATTTCGGATGCTTGGATATGTCTTTTGGATTGTGTTTAATTTTGTAACCTTTTCTTTGTTAGGGACTGATAAACACCAGTTTATCATCATTCTTATGCATTAAAACAAACCTAGCTCTTAGGATTTTATTCCGCAAACGGGTTTTTGGGCTGCATTTAGGCATAAATTAGGTTAGGCATGCATTGCATTTTTTTATTGTCTTTTTGATATATTTTTGTGAGTGTTAGGGATGAACAGATATACAGATCCCTAAAACCCTAGCACTCAAGAAGGTAAATGGTGAAGGAGAAGCTCAGACTAGCTGGAACTCAGCTTAATCCAGCTCACCATAGCTGGAACCTAGCTCACTTGAACTAGGGTTAGCTCATCCCAGCTCCATTCAGCTAATCTTAGCTGAATGACAGCTCAAGAGAGTTCATCTTAGCTCACCCTAGCTCAAGTCAGCTCAGATCCAGTTCAACTCAGCTGAGTCTAGCTCATCGCAGCTCCTACTAGTCCACAGGGAGCTCTAGCTAGCTCAGCTGAGTTGACAGGAGTTCACCCCAGCTCAGATCCAGCTACATCCAGCTCCACTCAACTCCAGCCAGCTGAAGAAGAACTCATCCCAGCTCAGGAAGCTTAAGTCCAACTCCCGGGGACTTAGCTTAGCTCAACTTAGTTGAGCTAAGCTACCTTAGTTGCCTCAACCAGCTTGATTCTCCCCAGGAGCACCAGACCTAGCTCACCTCAGCTCATTATGGTAGAAGTTAGCTCACTTTAGCTTGGCTTAGCAACTAGCAAAGAACTAGCAAGCTAAGCCAGCTAGAGTAGCTCCCTGCCAACCTCTTCAGCAGCAGCCAGCTCTAGCTCCAGCTCCAGACTTCTCCTCCTCAGCTCCTCCCTCGAAACCCTAGCTCCAACTCCTTCTCCTCTACTCCACCTTTAGCTAAGCTAGCTTAGTTTAGCTAACTAGCAACCAGCTTCTTGGCCATCCACCACCTTCAAATTCAACCCTAGCTAGCTCCACCAACTTAAGCCTACTTAAGCTAGCTACCCTACTCAAGTTGGCGCCACCACCTAGCCATCCCTTCACTCCATTATCACCACCAAAAGACACCATAAGTTGGCGCCAAAAACTACCCCTAACCACCTCTATATTGGCGCCAACTTTCAGCCCTTAATCCACCCTACACCTACCCATATAATCCATCCTAGCCATCCACCTACCCCTCCTTCTAGAACCCTTCTTGGCGCCAACTTAGACCACCTTCTAGAATCCTTTTTGGCGCCAACATCAAGGGGTGTCAACACCCATAACCACCCCTTAGGTGCCCCTTAAGGTGGCGCCAAACACCCTTGGCCATTGGATCCTTAACCACCTCCATCTCTCCATCCTAGCCCTCCATTTCAAGGGTCACCTTAGCCCCCTTCCTATTCTATAAAAACCCACCACCTACCACCATTTTGGGGCATCCTCCATTAGTGTATTTTGCTACCTATACCTACGGCTAAGAAGGAGTAGAGAAGGAGATTAAAGGGGCACATCACCAGCCCTTTTGGTGCCTTCTTCTCCCCACTCTCTTCAACTTGGGCCAAGCCAAGGAGGAGGACTCTTCCACTTCAAGGAGGACGGCTAGGCAAGGGAGAAGGACCTAGGGTGGACGTCCACCCTTGGAGAGAAGCTTAGGGCACGTCCCCTTAGAGCTTGCCTTGGAGGACATCACCTTGGCGGAGCACAGCAAGGAAGGAGTTGGAGGACTTTTTTCAAGATTGGGAGCTACCAACCTTGGAGCAAGAAGCCCTCTTCTTCATCATCTATCTAGAGGATTTGTATTTGCTTTTCTTTATTTTTATTTTTCTAGTAGTAGAAGCATTCCTCTACTAGGCCTTTTTGTAAAACACTTTTCATTAATCTAGTTGCCTTCTTTGCAATTTCTTATTTTCATTTCTACTTGCTTTGTTTTTAGCATTCTTCACTCCCTCTCCCTAATTATTCTAGGCCTCCACTTGCTTAGAGTGAGCTTAGGGAGATGTTCTACTTGCCACTTAGAAGTAGTATTTTAAATTTGAGGTGTAAATCACCTTCCCGCCACCATTTCGCATGTTGTCTTAATTCAAAAACAAAAAAAAATGATATATTGAAAAGATACCAAAAAGAAAGTTGAGATTTACATTCCAAGCAAGAGAATCAATTTTGAAAACATTTGACCTCCTTGGACGACCCTAGATACTCCCCTATCTAGGAATATAAATTTAAGAGTTGATCGATTTTGCGCGTTACAACGACGTAATTAACAAACCGCGTAAAATCGCTATCAGGGACACACTCTGTAACATTGAAATTTAATGCTTAGTTGTTTATAATTTCATGTTAAATGTTTTAAAGTTTTCATGACCATGTTGATTGTTTTAAAATATTATTTTATTATCTTTGTATTGCAATAAATATAGCACGAATTCCATCAAAATGGGAGGTTAGAGCTTGGAAGCAAAGATTGAAAGAATTTCTGATCTTCGTGTTCTTTAAGGTTAGACTCTCAATTTTGGTTATAACTTTTATTTCTGATTTAGTACTCACTAAAAGCTTGCCAATTCTAATATAATTAAAGTTGCAAAATAATTTTTCATACTATATATTTTCATTGATTTTTTTATTGAACATCGATTTAATCTAGTTGAACTAATACAAACTAAAACAAAGATCTTACAATTCAATTTTTTTAAGCATTAAACATTGGTATAAATCATCTGTTGGGTCACTAAAAACTCAAACCAACATCTCATCAATTTAATGATTGATTCAATTTTTAAAACATTTGTGAGAGGGAAAGAGAAAGAGAGAGAGGGAGAGGAGATTTTACATTTGATGGATATGCAGGCGCATCCATGCATTCTTTCTTTCCCAAATCAACGGAAAAGCCACCTGCTCCTTAAAGGAAAAAAAAAGGAATAAAAAAACAGAAAAGCCACTTCCCAGTAATCTCTTCCTTCTAATTAAAAAAATTGCCATCGCACGCGCCTGTAACGTATATTTCCATAAAAAAAAAACCAATTTTTTCTTTTCCCCTTTCTCACACTCATAAATTCAACCTTCAGTCTTCCTCAAAGTTCCACTTCACACACTCAATCACCCATATAGCCACACGATCCTAAATCGAGGGCCGACGATAGCCCCATTCTCTCCACCCCGGATCGCCGCTCGGCGGTCAACAGTCTCCAAAAAGCAACCTCGGGGGACGCCAACCCAATATCCCACGTTCCCCCACTTCGCATCCCCATACCATTTTCTCTCTCTCTCGACCGCGAGACCAAGCGACCCTTTAACTAACCGTAACCGCCTCTTCCCTCCACTCCCTTTAAAGCCCCCCTTCTCTTCCTCTTCCACACATTAATCCCTCCCTCTGCTACCTCCTCTCGTCAACCCACAAAACAATGGCTTCTCCGAGGATCGTCGCCGTCGTCGCCGCCCTCGTCCTCGTAGTTGGCTGCGTGGGAGCGGAGGGGCCCGACCGGTTTCGCGTCGGGGACGAGCAGGGGTGGCGGGTGCCGGATCGGAACGAAACCACCTTATACAACCGTTGGGCAGCCAGGATCCACTTCCGCGTTGGGGATTCCATCTGTATGCCTTCCTCTTCTTCCATAACTCCAGCAAATCTAACATCTCCTCGCCACGTTGCAATCATCTGATACGATTTACGTAGAGAAAAATTACACGGAAGACCTTCAAATAAATAGGGGTCGTCTTTTTGGGAGGGCGGGAACGTCAGAACCGCGAGAGCATTTGTTATTTTGTTGTGGGGTAAGGGGAGGGTATTTTGCATGAGAGAGTCGATTTTTAATATTATTTTCCATATTAGTCCAACTAATCGAGATTTCGTAACATCCTATTCTTTCTTTGTGATTTCGGTGGCGTTAACAGACTTCGAGTACACAAATGACTCGGTGCTGGTGGTGGACAAGAGGGGCTACTACCACTGCAACTCGACCGACCCGATCCACGCCTACCACGACGGCGCGACGTTGGTCGTACTCGACAGGGCGGGGCCCTTCTACTTCATCAGCGGCGAGGTGGACCACTGCAAGAGAGGCCAGAGGCTCACCGTCGACGTCGACGTGGCGTTTCATCCTCCCAGCCAGCCGCCATCTCTCACCCCGCCGCCGCCTCCTTCCCCCTCTGATCAGGCCGTGCCAACTCCGGTGGGCCCCTCGCCATCCTCGATGCCGAATGCTGCCGTCAGGCCCGTGGCTTTGTGGGTTGGAGCAGTGGTGGCAGCGGTTGCACCGGTGCTCCTCAGCGTGGGCCTTTGAGGAATTATTTGTTATGTTTGGGCTCGGGTTTAGTTGCTTGGAAAACATCAGTTGGTCGTTTTGATGCTTTGGTTTGGATTTAGTTTTGGTTTGAGGATTTGTCGTTGCTATGTCGTTAGCTGAAGGTTGTTGGCGCATCATTATATACGTGGGCGGATAGGAATAGTGCTTGATCAGCTGGTTCATGTTATGGTTAGTTGTGGCCCGTGGGAATTGGTATCGTCTACTAAGAATTAGGGAATGGAACCAAGATTGTATCCATATTCCATAGGATGAAAATGACCGATGAAGCAAGGTTTTACCTGCTCGGTATTGCAAAGTGGTGATTAAGGTTGTTTCCCAAATTTCTGAAGTAACCAACTCCGGTAGATGTCCACTGCAAACAGAATTCCAAACCCATTGATGGGACACCAAATTTTAGGCATCGTAAATGCCCTAAATTCCAATAGAAAACCTCAAATTCCTAGAGTCATTCTCCTGCTTTCTCTTATGTGATTGTTTTCGACATATCCCATATTACAATAAAATTAAAAAACCTAACATACCTATCGTTGTAAGAGTAAACATATATTTTCTAATCTCATCCTTCTTCTTTTTACATCATATGCTAACCTTCATTTTTAATCTCTATCCGACAAACATAAATCAAGATTAACCCCATTTTTAAATAAATATAAAAAAAAATTATGTTTCATGGTAAAGATGCCAATTCAGATAAGCTAACCCTTAGCGTAAGTCAATTCTTAAGGGTTAGTTTGTTGATGTATTGAGAAAATAACGTTAAGTAATGTAAAATTGGTGTTAACCTGTAATTGTATTTACTTGTGGTGTGATGTTAACATGAATTTTTGTTTACTTAAATTAATATTAAGTTGTGGTATTAATTCTTATGATATTTACTTAATAGTGATGTTAAAATTACTAAATCCAAGTTAGTATGAGTTAACCCTTGAAATAAATTAGACCTAAAGTTGTAGGCCTGAGATGGAGATGGTGCAGGCTTATGTGGTTCCCCTGTGAATTTGCTGTGGGAGGTTGAACATCTATGTTCCTCGGGACGTGGAACAAGGAAGTGGGGAATTTAATTGGATGAAGCAGCAGACTAGCGGGGAGGGGAGGAGGTGGCGGCAGATGTGGAGGTGAGAACTAAAGTTGCGAGGAGACGTGGCGGCGGAGATCGATGGGGACGCATGTTGGCGAGGAAGGTGAAGGGTTGGGAGATTGGGTTGTTCCAGGGAAGTCAAGTTTCAATGCATGCATGGCAATTCAAGCGGGCAGGGTATATGCCGCTGGAGGATGTGACGTCAAGTTGAATGGAGAAGAGTCAGATACCATCGTGCTGAGAGACGAGGGGAATTAAGCCACGTAGCCGTTGGAGGCGCCTCTCGCAATAGAGGGGGATTTTGAGGAGGGTAGAGTAAAGAAAATTAGCATATCTCACCCCCTATTCCACACAAACCCCACCCCCCACCGTCGACAGAACAACACCAACAGCGGCCTCCTCTCGAGCTCCATCCCCACTCTCCCTCCAGTAACATCCCATTGCCACTAGAGCACATGCCATCGCACACACCATCACCCATCACACTCGTCTCAACCACCATCTCCACACCTACCAACAACTTCCAAAGGGGATCGAGAGGAGGGAGATCAATGGGGGAGGCACCAACTTCAACACACTCGAGTGACAAAAAAAGAAACGAACAACAGAAAAAAAAGCATATTGCAGGGACTAAAGTCAATACAAGACAATTAGAAATTGAGGTTAATGTACAAAGCAAAGCACATCGTACAACACACTAAATTTGAAAACATAGCACATCGTACAACACATAAAATTTGAAAATACAACGTTGTTTTGAAAAGGAGCCAGTTTTATTAGATTTGCTAAAATCTACTTAAGTAACAATTATTATTAGATTTCATGAAATATGCCTTAATTAGGAAGGGAAGAGGGTGTAGATTTGAGAATTGAATTGGTTTTTTATTTTTTATTTTTCAAAAGAAAAAGATAAAAAAAAATAAAAATAAGAAGATGAGTGGGGACTGTGCTAGCAATGATGCAAGTGAGATGGTGGGTGCACCAGATGATCCCTCGTGATGTCGTGGGACACTCAGGATTCAACGCCTTGAGGAATGTGAACGAGGTCCTTGGTTTTTTTCGAAGGAATTTGGTGGAGTTGGTGGGGCTTCTTGTGGCCAGAGGGTTGGGACTGTTGGAGGAGGAATCTCTTGCAAGGCTTGGAAACGACACCGAACATCCACCACGCAAGATACGCAAGGGTGGTTGTTTCTTGGAGACATGATGCTCGGGATGTCCTTGTCCAGGGGAGCACATGGTAGGTGATCTTTGTTCAAGCCATGAACATAGGTGGGTTTCAACTCTTTTTCTCCTTTTATGTGCAAAATGATCAAGCCCAACGAAGGGAGCTTTGGGAGATCTTACTTGACCACCAGGCCTTCTGTTCGGGGCCTTGAGTGGTGATTGGTGGCTTCAATATTGTGAGGGGGGTTGGAGAGAAGATGAGAGGTGGCGAGCTTTTTCATGGAAGTGTAAGGGAATTCCACGCTTGCATTGACTTTGGTGAGGGTTGCATTGCCTCTTGATTGGACAAGTTTCTTTCTTGTGGGGATTGACTCTCCATTTTCCCTACGGAAAAGGTTGAGTACATCCACTCTGATATGAGTGATCATGCATTCCTCCTCCAAAAACTTATTCAAGAGAACATGAAAAGGAGGCCATTTAGATTTCTCAACTATTGGGTTGAGAGGGATGGCTTTCAGGTGCTAGTGAGAAGGGCTTGGAAGTTGGATGTTGACGGCAACCCAATGCTTCAATGCATCCAAAAATTGAAGGTCGTTAAGAAGATGCTCAAGTTGTGAGCATGTAAGGATCTCTCTAGGCCTAGGAGAATGGGGGAGCTGTGTAGGTGGTGTAAAGACCCATTCTGTTCTAAGTCTTTTAAGACGTCTGGACTGTCAGTCAGACGTCTGGTCAGACGTTTAGACTCATTTCCAGACATATGGAAATTGAAAATTTTGTATGTAACTTCGCATCTGCGTGCTGGCTTCGCGTAGACAGTTGTACTCTTTTCTCTCTCTCTTCTCTCTTTCACCAGAACCCTAGCCACACCCTCTATATAAGATCCTCTTCTCCCCTTCCTCTCTTCTCCACTCCACCGCCACCACCTTCTTTCTTTCTCTCCACTGCAGCGAGATGGGCGAGTGTAAAAGAGGGTGAGAGAGCGAGCGACGAGGAGGAGAGGTGGCGTGAAAAGAGGAGGAAGAGCTTGAGCTCGCGAGCTCGTGGGAGCTCGTCGGAGGACGCACGGTTGGAGCGGCGCGTGCGGGAGGAGGAGCCCATCGGGGGAGACGTCCCTAACACTTTGCTGTAGTTGGAGCTGCAGCCAAGGAGGAGAGGCCGTGGCTACGCGAGGCAAAGGGAGCAGGAGGTCGGTCTCGTTCTGGGTTTTTCCCAAAATCAGACGTTTGGTGTATCGTCCAGACGACGGGTTGGACGTCTGGTGACGACACCGGACGTCTGAAAGCAGAGCTTCGCGAAGGTACGTTCCACTTGCAGTTACGGCCATGCAGGCCGCACCGCAAAGCCAATCTGTATGGCTAAAAGTGGGTGATTTGCCTGTAGCGTGCAGGGATAGCTCCGGGAAGGCGCGGGGCACATCCTCCCACGCATTTCGGACGCCTGGACAGCTTACCAGATGACCGGAAGCACTCCCAGACGACTAGAGGAGAGGTCAAACGTCTGGAGTTGGGTCCAGACGGTCAAGTAGGGGTTCTGGATATCTGAAGTCGACGTAGGAACCTGAGGTGCGACCCTGGTTACTTTTAAGACGTCTGGACCTTGTGCCAAATATCTGATTTAGGTCTGCAATCCTGTTTTTGACCAGTTTAGGGGTCCGTTTGAGGTCTGTTTTACGCAAATGAGATATCTGTGGATTCCTTGCGAGTTCCTCTACTTGTTAGAAGACCTTTTATACTGTTCTAAACATTCCGTTGTGTTATGTTCCTTGTTTTAGGATTTCGATCTGTTGCGTATTCGGGGCCTGCAGAGGCACGTGAGCCTGCCGTTCGAGACCCCAGTACTCTCGGGTTGTCTGGTAGAGTGGTTTCCCTTGTTTGAATTATAAATCATAAATGCATATGTAAAATTAGATAACTAGAAACCTAGGATGTGGCATGAATCCTAGGACGAGAAGTACTTGCACTATTTGTATCCGTGTTTGAGATTGCAGTCATAAATGAATGAACAAAAATATGAATAATTGCCTGATAATAAATACGAGCTGCCTATGAAATATGAAATGTTTGTGCTAGTTAAACAGTTACCTGTGACATTACTTGTTGTATATATTAAATGATGGAAATACGAGCTGCATGTGTATAATATGAGAATTGAAATGTGAATAATGAAACCTGGTATGGACAACATGGTGAATACGAGCATGAACCCTATGGGGAATTAGGAGTAGAGCTCATGTGGATAAATGGAATGTACCCGGAAATGTGAGTGGGAAGTGTGCTGGCCCTTGAGTACGTGGTACCAAGTAGAGCAACTGTCCCCTGTTTAGTGTAGAGCGGAGCTAGTCGCCCTTGGGTTGGGACCCGGGGTTAGGATTGGCCACTCTATACCGACTTCTTTGTCCCTCGCATACACTGTATCAGGGAGAGTTACTAGTGTAGGGAGAGAGCTAGCTACCCCACGGGGCTCGGGGTTCAGCTAGCCACCCTATACCGACTTGTTAGGCCCATTGGGCAAACTGGGGTAGTCAGACAAAGGTGCGCGGACTGTGGAGGGGCAAGACCCCTGTTTGGTTTTGAGGTTCTAGACTCCTGTTACTGAGAGGGCTAGGCCCTATACTGTTCCGTGCTGTACTTTGCCGTACCAGCTAGCGGAAACGACTGACCGCGTGCCAGTGCGTGGTAGTTACCCATACGCTTATCGCGTGTGCCGTAGTCACTGCTATGTCTATTTGTGACCTCGGGGTGGTTGACTGGGTGTAGGATCACCACCGGGGACTCTCTCGGCCAGGAGAGCACCACGTATGCCTTCTACTCTTTGGAAAAGAGTGCAATCAAGATCATTCCCACGAGAAACATGTGAGATCAAAAGAGATCTGAAAAGTAAACCAATGGGTGAAAAGGAATGACTTGTAAAACAAAATAATTGGAAAAGATAAATTACCTAATAGCTTTTACTGCTTTAGTTAGTTTGATTACCACTCTACTCATCGTTCGCTGACTCCGTTTTACTCGTACCCCCTTTACAGTTCCAGGAGTTGAGCAGCCCGAGTCGTCGATTGCAGAGGGCACTGGACCCAGTCGAGCCTAGTAATAGTTCATGTTGTTGTACTTCCTTTTTGCTAGTGAGATAGACTGTTGTTACTGTTTCTATTTCTGTACCTTGTTCTACTTTACTGTTGTAGTGGTGATATGTACTATTAGCAGCTTTTATTTCCTTTACTACTTGTACTCTTTTATTGTTAGTTACTTAGCATAGTGAATGCGGTTTACTTTCCTGTTTCTTGGTTATTTCTTATTGGACGATTGGGTCTTGAGATTAGTCGAGTCGAGCCGGTCTCGGGTCCTGTAGGGATTCGGAAATCGGGTCGTCACAGGTCTCTACATGTGACTCACTCTCTCTTGCACGATGACTCCACTAGTGTGGACCTCCAAGTGCAAGAACTCAATACTAGATGCTCCCTTAACATTTTGATTAAAGAGGAGGAGGCCTTTTGGGAGCAAAGGAATAGGGTCGACTGGTTAAAGGGAGGTGATAAGTGCATGACGTTCTTTGCATGGCAACTAGAATTCGATAGAATAGAAACTACATCTCTAAGCTCGTTAGACATGATGGCTCCATTCTAGGTAGAGAAGAGTGCCTCAAGTTGGAGGCTATGAACTACTTTTAGGACCTCTTCAAGAAGGATGCTCGGGACCCACCCCTTCATGGGTTATTGATTCTGTTTGCCAAGAAGGTGTCACAACATGGAAACAACCTACTTATCCCTATTGCCTTTGATGAGGAGATTAAGAATGCACTTTCGAGCATTGGTAAGAATAAATCCTTAGGGCTTGATGGATTTAACAAAATGTTTTTATAGAATTGCTTGGGGGTAATCGGTGGGATGTTTTAGTTGCGATGAGATTTTTCTTTCAGAAAGGTGGGGGGACTTGTCAAAGAGGCCAATCACATGTTCCTTAACCATGTCCCGAAAGGTGACACTATCTCCTCCATTCAAGACTTTCGACCAATAGCTTGTTGCAACACATTGTACAAGGTGATTGCTAAGATTCTTGCCCAACAGTTAAGGTCCTTGCTCCCTTTTTTCATTCTACCATATCAGGGGGCATTCATTTGTGGAAGGTCGATTGCTGATTGTACCTTGCTTTCCCAAGAATTCATGAGCCGATTTAATGTTAGGGGATGTTCTCTAAAGATGTGCATCAAGGTTGACCTATGGAAGGCTTTTGATACAATGTGAAGGGACTTTATTGTTTGGTTTTGTGGTAGTTGGGTTCTCATGATAGATGGATTAATTGGATCATGATGTGCATTGACTACCCTATGGTCTCCCCCCCTTATGAACGCTCTTGCGGGGTTCCTCCCTACCTCTCAAGGATTACAACAAGGAGACCCTCTCTCCTCTCTCCTTTTTCTCCCTCATCATGAACTGCCTCTCCCTCCTCTTAGAGACTTAGGTTTGCAGGGGAGGTGTCACGGTGCCTAAGATCAAGGGAGTGGAGTTCCCATCCCACCACCTTTTCGCTGGTGATGTTCTTATCTTCTCTCAGGCATACACTCTCACTCGACGAGGGGGGGTCCGCAATGTCCTCAATGCCTTTGCCATGCTCTCAGGTCTTTGTCTTAATGCAAACAAAAGTTGCATCCGCCTTTCACATCACATGAGGGGTAGGTGGGAGATTTGCCTTAGGTTCTCTATGTTGGAGGGTCATTTACCCACCAGATATCTTGGTGTACTATTGTGGTCTGGAAGATGTTCCAGGGACGTGTTCCTTGGACTTGAGGATAAGGTCAATGGGCTTCTAGAGGTGTGGCATAGAAAGATGTTGTCAAGGACAGGGAGGGTACAATGAGGGCCTCCTAAATTTTTGGTTGAGCAAAACGGTTGTTCCCTTTGTGGTGCTTTAACGAATTAAGAAGTGATTTGCGTCCTTCATTTTGGATGGGTAGCTGCACTTGGTGCACTGGAGCGAGGTCTACCTTCCTTGTGATGAGGGGGGTCGAAGAGTGTAAGAGTTTGGAGACATTGGTTCTGCTAGCTTCTACCCTAGGCTTGGAGGTTGCATCATGGCGACGACTTGCTTTGGGGATGTTCGATGCATGCTCAATATTCCCCCTCCCCCCTCTTCTATGCCAATGCCAAGGCCGTGGACTCGAGGGTGTGGCGTGAGCTCTTGGCCTACAGGTGTTGGATCTTAAAACTATGCACACAAACACACTAGAATGAGATATTAGCAATAAAAAATATTTGTAAAAAAAATTAAATCACAAAGATATACAGTGGTTTCCACTCACTTAGGTATTCTATTACTTAAATCTCACAGTTTAGGATTTTTAACCCGATTCTTTCAATCCCGAGAGAACCAATTTACTAACCGAGGTAATTAACGGGTTACCTCAACCTAAGTACAACAAACGAGTTATTATAACCCAAATGACCAGCAATAAGAAGAGTACAGGTGTAAAACAGAAACAAAATCTTACAACTAATCACCTAAGCTCCTCAATAACAATTAAAAAGAGTATACCGATTTGAGAGTCTAGGAAAGACGTGAATCACTTCGTAGTTGCGAGAGAATAACTTTAAGCACATGTCGTTGAGCTTGCAAGGTTGCAAAGAGTGTAGATGACAAGCTTCTTTTTCTTTCTTGAGAAATAAGGTGGAAATATGAAAATCTAGCTCTAGAATTTTTCATTGTATTTCTTATATGCAAACTAAGGGTCTAAGAGTCTATTTATAGAGTTAGGATCAATAGAATTTGTCTACTAGACGTTTGGATTTAAATTCCAATGATTATATTCTCAAAATTAATTTTTTAGCTATTCAGATCTAGCTCAACGAATAGCTGGTACCGATACTAAAGTATGAGCACCAGTACTAGTCACTTACTATTTTGTATTTTAAGTTAACTTGTCACAAATGTTACCTATGGGGTACCGATACTAATTATGAGTATCGATACTTGTTGCTTTCAGATTTAGGTTTTAAATGCTTAACACAAATCTATAACCCATTGAAACCGATACTAATCATGGGTTTCGGTACACGTTACCTCCAGTACTGGTATTGATCGTGAGTACCGGTACTTGTGGGGTATAGGTTTATTTTTTTTGAAAAAACCAAATATATAACTCACATATACCAGTACTTATGGGTTAATAAGTATATTTTTAAATACGAATATAATTTTATTATTAGTCTACTTTTGCAAAAATTTTAAACATGAAAAATCAATCTTTTGAATAATCCATTCTTTGAAAGAAATCAGATAATTATAATATTTTATTCCAATGATCGTTATATAATTTTTACGACCTAATTCTTATTTCTGAAAAGTATATATTCTATGAATAAAATAAAAATTCAATCTAATTAACAACTCAAAATCCTATATAAAGATGGTCTAATTAACGATTATTTTACCTTTTGGAAGGAAGAAATATCACCAATTTTTCTTAGCTTTTAGAAAACTTGATGGACATCAACCTTTTGCCTGACAAGAAGATCTTTACCAATGGTAATTTTCACGCAAATTAGGCCAAACATCTAGGCATTACATCATAGGATAATATCATGGAAGAGGGGAATAACTCCAACATACCTTAGGACATAGACAAACTCTAGTTTGGCACTTAATCTAGGTTTGGACTTGAATTAGCTTTTTTTTTTTTTTGGAAAAATAAGACATTCCATTAAGGAAATAAAAAATATATGATGGGATGCAGACAACCTTGAGAGTCTTGCGAAGAATAGAAGCCCCGCTCGAAGAGGGGGAAACTTCAAAATAAGACAACATAACAAAACAAAAACCAAAGCAAAGGAAAAAAGAAGTGTTTACATGGTAATTCCGTAGCAGGTTCGAGAGATTACTTCATGCCACTAGATATGATTGTGCCACCAAATCATTATTGATCAATACGATTTGCACAAATGAGTAATAACAAGTCAAGTATTGGTCATCAACTCAATTGTGATGGAGCCTGTATTCAGATGTGATCTTAAAGAGATACCACAACAATAAGGAAAACAAAGAGCACAGCAACAAAGAGGTCGAGGATGTTAAAAATGGAGGCAAGGTGATTGTGGGGGTGACTCGATTGGTGTAGCACTAACAACTTGCAAACGACACCACATCATTTACCTCGATCAACGACCAAAGATGCTTCAATTGTTGACGATGCCTTGATTAATCGACACCATACCGACGACTAGCTAGAGACACCCCAAATAGCCGATGTGGCCAACAACTAGTCAGTAACAATCTGATTGACTATGATGCCCCAATTGATGAGGAGGTTGCCATCCACTCCGAATGATGACAGTACTAAACCGAGTAGCTGATGCTGCAACCAACCACCCCAGTTGGAGGGAGACCACCAGTGGAGGGAGCTGATCGTGCGATTCCACTCAACTCAGTAATTAAGTTAATTTCACTTAATTAAGAGTAGAAGAAATCACTTAGGTTAACTCGAAGTTGTGTCGGTTGTGTAGTATAGGGTCGAATTAACCTAACATTTTAGAAATTTTTACTGGTTGAGTTCAGGTCGTTCACTGGGAGGTATAATAATTTTCTCCAAATTCACCAATTTTCTTTTATTTCTCTATAAGTTTAGGAGGTATAACTAAGTTGATTTTTTAAACATGAATTTTGCCAAAATATTAATTAAAATGGAGTAACATGCAAAATCCCATAAGAGAACATATTTACTCAAAATGATCTACTTTATTAACAAATAAACATATTAATTTTCTAATTCAATTTCAAAGAAAATTAAGGTAATTAAAAGTTATTCTATTAAAACATGACTTTTTACAATTAAGAATAAAAAGTAATTAAAAATGATGCAAGAAAAGATTTTCTTTAGCCTCTCATCTTCTTTCTTTCTTTAATTTTCTTCTCTCTCAAGCTCTCTTTCTTACCTCTCTTCTTTTATTCTTGTCTTCTCCTGCCTTCTTTTCTTCCCTTAGTCTTCTCCTTTTGTTCCTTAGTCTTTTTCTTCCTTAGTGCCTGTGCTTTCTTTCCTTAGCCTTCAGCTTCAACACTTAGCATTTTAACTTAACATCCTTCAGTGGCTTCTCTTTCAATTCCCTTAAACTTTTAGCTGAATCGGGTTTTTTTTTTATTTTTTTAACCAAAAGTTATTTTATTTGCGGCAAGGTCCTTTCGAGGATACACAGCACCCTGAGACTAGGGTGAGACCAGACCTTACTCGGTCCTCGCCTAATCTCAGTTAGGTTCGTTTTCGATTTATTTCTTATTGGTTCACAGTCTTGAGCCATTTCGGCTCAACCCGACCTCCCAGGCCACTCTCGCCCTCCCAGGGCACAATCTCGCTCACGCCCCCAAGGGCGCACACCTGCAGGCACAAGCCCGCACACAGACACATGCAATGCTCAGATTAGATCGGTAATCGGTGCGCCGAGTGCTGACGACTGAAGAGGCCATGCAATGAGTTCATTTTATCCCCAGGCGCGTGCTCGTGAACTAGCAATGTGGGACTAACCTACCCCTTCCAAACCCAACTTCAAATGATCATAACTTTCTACCCAGAGCTCCAAATTGAGTGATTTCAAGTTTGTTAGAAAGCTCTAAGGTTGATCTACACAATTGCAGGGTCAACTTAAGGTTTTGGAGATGTTTTCCTCTTCAATTTAAAAGATGAAATTAGGGGTTCCTATCGATTATTTAAACGCCTGGAAAGTGAAATTATATCTTCAGAGTCCTCAGATGGACTTTTCTCTTTTATTTAAAGGTCTATACATGTTATACAATTAATTCTGCATTTGTTAGAGTAGATTTTAAGCTCTCAAGACCTTCAGGAGCAGCAGAGAAGCTCTTCACTTCTCTGAAAGCTTCAGAGTTCAGATTTCAGACTTCATTATGTGCAACAGACACTTAAGAATGCTTCTAATCAATTTAAACTAATTCTAAGGGTTATAACAGATTAATCTGGGCAGGATTTAAGTTCAAATTTCAACAAAATACTTCTCCTGTTAGTTTAGGTTCGAAAGTAACCCAAATTGACAAGAACTAAATTCTCACTAAATAAATCATCTGAGCTCACTTTAATCACTTTCAGATCATCAAACAAGTTCCCAGAAATAATTTACACTCCTCAATACCTCAGATTGAACTCAGATCTCCATTAGCAGACTCAGTTTGACTGTGGAAGTACAAAAATTTGACTTTCTGTTCAAAGCTTTTCCACAGGAAATCAAAGTCTCAATTAGAGTCTCCTCAATACCAAGAACTTATTCAGATCTTCAAATAGGTGTTCTGAACAACTTTCTAGGGTTTCAGGCTTGCCGCCTGAACTTAAAAACATGTGTGTTCGACAGAATCAATGGAAGGTTGTTATAGTGTTCTAAGAGTTTAAACAGCTTCAGTGCATCGCACTGAAGCTTCTGAGATCATTAAATGCTTCTTAAATCTTTTTATCAGACTTCTCCAACTCTACCAGAGTTGGAGAAGATGAAGTTCAATCTTCAGCTCCAGTGGCTAAATCCTCAAACAAACATCCTTAAAACAATCAGTGGTCCATTTAATATCATTCTCGAGCTACTCAACAAGTTTTAGAGGCTGAAGCATAAATTTGGCTCGCCAGAGCTCCGGTGAGTCTAGAAAATATGAAAAGTATGTACAGATTGATAAAACTTGCTATTTTTGATTTAGAAAAGATCCTGAGGTTGTAAGGAACCTCAGTACCACATTCAATTCTTCATTTGTCTCTTAAAATGTAATATTTGACAGTGAATTTGTTCTCTTAAAGATCTGATTTGAAATAAGCTCAGGACTTGTTTAACCACTCGATTGAGAGGTTAAAACAAGTCAACAAGTGTTTATATTTATAAATATATATTTAATTTAAGATTTGAACTGTTCCTGAGCCGCCATGGACAGCGAGCTCAGGAACTAAATTACATTTGGGCATTTAATTTATATGTGGTAATTATAGGTATTATAGTGTCGATTAGGGTTCATAGGTGGTGGATAGTTGATGAAGAACCCATGAAGGTGAAATTATCTCGATTACTTTCACCATGGACAGTGATAGTAATCAGTGAAGGTGAAATGTGAATTAGGCGGTTAGGTGATCAATTAAGCAATTAAATGATTTAGAAATGATTATGGAAGATACAGGAAGGTGTACAACGATTTCAAAAGATGAAATTAAGTCTCTGGCGAGCTCAAGGAACTCGCTGGAGTCGGAGAAGATGAGACTAAAATCTAAAATTACTCTAATCTAACTATCTAAACTAGCTAACTAAGCTAGCCTACTCCTACTCCTAATCTACTATTACCTGGACAAAGGGGTCAATAGGGTTCTGCCGAAGGTTCATAGCGGACGACGAAATCAGAGGGTGGAAGAAAGATCTCCGGCGGGCAGATTTGAGATGGAGTAGAGGATTCCTTGGGTCGGCGCCTGTGTCAAAGATGCGGAAGACCACGGCGGATCTCCTCAGCTGATTAAGATGGACGGAGGAAGTCGGAAATGGAATGGAAAGTCGTCGGAGTTTTGGACGAATAGCCTATTGAAGTTGGTTACAGTGTTAGAAGAGGGAAGGGAGTCAACTTGAATAAAATTAGAGGTGTGAGGGGGTATTTATAGCAGTTTGCGACAAAGAGAGTGGCGGGGTCTGGCCGAAGAAGGAGCTTGAGGAGCTTAACCTCCGTCGTCGTCTCCGACGACGGTGAGGTTATCTCCCACTAAATAATAGGATTCCCGGTTAATCCAGACCGGTGGATGAAGTGGAGGTGATGAGCGCAAGCTGCAAGAGCTTGGATAAAGAAGGATGATGTCGGTAGGGCGATAATTGCGCGGTGGGGTGACTCTCTACCGCCAGCCGTTCATTCGGCTGAAGAAGAAGAAGAAGACGAAGAGGGACATAAAAGTAATAAAACTTAAGGACCTGTGTGAAAAATAAGGACCCGATTGTAATGAAAAGTAAGGACTAAAATGTAAACCCAGGTTTTGAAGGTTTATTTTAACTTAGATCTTTTTCAACTTTTTATATATGTTAGTAAATAAGGTAAATATTATGTTTTCACCTTGAATTTACATTTTTTTACCTTTTAGGTTAATTTATTAGATTAAGTAAAATCACTTAAGTTATTATATACTTAGGTTTACATTAAGTTTAAGTTACTTATCTTATTAAGGGAATGATTAATGGGATTTCGAGTCCAATTATTAACTATATTATTAATAATGTTAATTGAATGATAAAATGTCATTTTAAACTTATTTTAAGGTTCTTTACTAAATATCCCTTATTCTATAATTAACCCTTATATGTTCATAATCTTAGCTAATTAACTAGGAAGACTAGTTAATTAGGGGTAATTAGAGATCATGATGAGTGTCTCATTAGGAGCCAATCGGGAATGAAACACAACGAGATCTACAACTGAAGGGGAGGGAGGAATGATGGCAAAATCAACAAACAAAAATGGGTGGGCCTTAGCTTGCTCGATGGCCGACTGAGGCCCCGCTTGATGACAAGAAAGGTTTAGGGTTTAGAGAAAGAAGAAAATGATCTCTCTACCTAAAATGATTCAATGGAGGTCATTTGGAACTCGAATTAACTTATTCCCTCTCTTTTCCTCTCTTATAGCCCGTCAATTCAAGGAGGAATAACCCTTTGAGCTTATCCTTCCTTTTAACCTCTATTTACTAAATATCAACGAGGGCTATTCCTCATTTTGAAGTAAACGATAGCAAGAGTAATCCCTTCGTTTGAAGTAAAGACCAGTAGGGTTATCCTCTCTTTCCGAGTGCTTAAACCATCCAAGTGCCCATACAAATAGAAGGGCATGAGTGTGAAATCAAGTAACTTCATGAGGATATTATCTACAAAAAAAAATCGTGAGTGTAGGAGCGTTATAATAATTTTCGCATACTTACAAGGCCATCTACGTAAAATCCTAAATTACAAAACTCTACCATCCGTCGCCATCGCGAAAAATTCTCCCACCACACCGCTTTCCCCCGCCCTTCCATCGTCCTCGAGAACCCTCTCGCCAATTCTCGACTCCTGTCGGCCCTTCGCCTCCACCACCGTATATAAGCACACCCGGCAGACACCCTCGACGCAACAAACGAACAAAGCAACGTACCTCAATTTTCACGCACATCTTCTTCTATCGCTCTCTTCTAAAATCTCTAACAGCGCAGCAGCAGCAGCAGCTCAAAGATGAACCCAGACAAGTTCACCCACAAGACGAACGAGGCTCTGTTGGCGGCGCTCGAGCTGGCGCAGTCGTCGGGCCACGTCCAGTTCACCCCGGTCCACCTCCTGCAGGCCCTCCTCTCGGACCCCTCGGGCCTCCTCCGCCAGGCCATCTCCAGCGCTTCCCCTTCCCCGGACGGGCCCTCCTCCCTCGAGCGCGTCCTCTCCCAGGCACTCAAGCGCTTCCCTTCCCAGCAACCCCCGCCCGGCGAGGTCCCGGCCTCCACCTCCCTCATCAAGGCCGTCCGCCGCGCCCAGTCCTCCCAGAAGTCCCGCGGCGACACCCACCTCGCCGTCGACCTCCTCCTCCTTGGCCTTCTCGAGGACCCCCACGTCCAGGACTCTCTCAAGGAGGCCGGCGTCAGCCCCGCCCGCGTCCGTCAGGAGGTCGAGCGCCTCCGCGGCGGCGGCGGCTGCGGCGGCAAGAAGGTCGAGTCCGCCACGGGGGACACCAACTTCCAGGCCCTGAGGACCTACGGGAGGGACCTGGTGGAGTCGGCCGGGAAGCTCGACCCGGTGATCGGGAGGGACGAGGAGATTAGGAGGGTTGTGAGGATCCTCTCGAGGAGGACCAAGAACAACCCGGTTCTCATAGGGGAGCCTGGTGTGGGGAAGACCGCGGTGGTGGAAGGGCTCGCGCAGAGGATCGTGAGGGGGGACGTTCCGAGCAACCTGGAGGACGTGAGGCTCGTGGCCCTCGACATGGGGGCGCTGGTGGCCGGCGCCAAGTACCGTGGGGAGTTCGAGGAGAGGCTCAAGGCCGTGCTCAAGGAGGTCGAGGACGCCGACGGCAAGGTCATCCTCTTCATCGACGAGATCCACCTCGCCCTCGGCGCCGGTCAGTTTCCTTTATTCCCTCTTTTAAACTTCTGTTCTTTGTTATGATCCGTCGCGGAGTCCGTGGGAATCCCGCGTGTTTCGCGTGGTCTGTTTGTGAGAGTAAGGAATTGTGGGAGAGTTGGAGGAGTGGAGGAGAATGGGAGGAAACGTTCCTGTACTTTTAAGCGATGAGGTGATTGTAACAGCAAGTGGAAATACCAGTAGCACATGCCTGACTGGGAGAGTAATTGAAAGAAGTCTGGTGCTTGGATGGTTGAAGTAGGTAGTGAAGAATGGCGTGTTTGTTGGCTTTCAGGGAGGACGGAAGGATCGATGGATGCTGCGAATCTGTTCAAGCCGATGCTCGCGCGTGGGCAGCTGAGGTGCATCGGGGCTACGACCTTGGAGGAGCACAGGAAGTACGTGGAGAAGGATGCTGCATTTGAGAGGCGGTTCCAGCAGGTGTATGTTGCAGAGCCTAGCGCTGCGGATACGATTAACATACTGAGAGGATTGAAGGAGAAGTATGAGGGGCACCATGGTGTGAGGATACAGGATAGAGCATTGGTGGTTGCAGCTCAGCTGTCAAGCAGATACATCACTGGTAAGTGTGTCTCCCTTTTTAGCAGGTATATTATGGTCAGCGATTAGTTTTAGCTTCTCAGTTATTATGGCAGTTATCATTCAATTTTTGTGGCCATAAAGGAAGCATGCACATGTATGTGAATTCTCAGTTGCGACCAAAAGAAAGAAAATCTTAAATTATGATTCTCAGGGAAGAAATGCCGGAAATGTCTGTTTACAATTGACTACTTTCACTTTGGAAAATTTATGCGATTTGAAATCTGTAGCAAAATTTAGATTCCATAGAATGTTTCTTTTTCCCACATAAGTTAGGTTAATGCATTTCAAAATGCAATGCAACTACCAACTGTCAAATTGACTCTACTTCCCCATGGGTGGTCTTGGACTGTGCACATTCCTTGGAGAAGTCCAGTACAAATCTCTACATGAAAGTCCATGCAGTTGGTGTTGGCTCTTGATTTAGTTTAGTGTACGTTGGCATCTAACAATGTGATGCTTTTGATAGGTCGTCATTTGCCTGATAAGGCAATTGATTTGGTTGATGAGGCATGTGCAAATGTCAGGGTGCAACTTGACAGTCAACCAGAAGAAATTGACAATCTTGAAAGGAAGAGGATCCAACTGGAAGTTGAACTACATGCACTTGAGAAAGAGAAGGACAAAGCAAGCAAGGCTCGACTTGCGGAGGTAAAGAGGATATATTTGGTCATTACAGCTCTGAAAATTCCCTCTTGTGTTTTTCGCATCTCCTAAGTAATCATCAACTTGGTGTTCTCTATAGGTGAGAAAAGAGCTTGATGATTTGAGGGACAAGTTACAGCCTTTGACGATGAAGTACGAAAAGGAGAAAGAAAGAATCAATGAAATTAGAAGGCTGAAACAACGTAGAGAAGATCTACTGTTCTCATTGCAAGAGGCAGAGAGGAGAATGGATTTGGCACGTGTTGCCGATCTCCGCTACGGTGCCATTCAAGAAGTTGAAGCTGCCATATCAAAGCTTGAGGGAAGTACTGAAGAAAACTTGATGTTGACTGAGACAGTTGGGCCTGACCATATTGCGGAGGTAATATTTGATTGTTCGCATGCTAATAACTTTCTGATTTATCTTTTTCCTTTTTTAGATTGTAACTAACTAGTTCATTGTAGGTTGTGAGCCGTTGGACAGGCATTCCAGTGACCCGACTTGGCCAGAATGAGAAGGAGAGACTTATAGGTCTGGCAGAAAGGCTGCATAAACGAGTTGTTGGCCAGGATCAGGCTGTGGATGCCGTGGCAGAGGCAGTTCTGAGATCAAGAGCAGGCTTGGGTTGTCCACAGCAGCCAACAGGCTCATTCTTATTCTTGGGCCCAACTGGTGTGGGCAAGACAGAGTTAGCCAAGGCTCTCGCTGAGCAGCTCTTTGACGACGAGAATCTCCTAGTCCGCATCGATATGTCAGAGTTCATGGAGCAGCACTCAGTTGCACGCCTTATCGGTGCTCCTCCTGGGTACGTAAAGGTTTTGGTGAGATAGATGCATCAATGGTTATGCAACTCTTGGACTTGTCACATAACACTTGGAATTTTTCAGGTATGTTGGTCATGAGGAAGGCGGGCAACTGACAGAGGCCGTGAGGAGGAGACCATATAGTGTGGTGCTTTTCGACGAGGTGGAAAAGGCACATGTTGCAGTGTTCAACACCTTGCTTCAAGTTCTAGATGATGGCAGGTTGACAGATGGTCATGGCAGAACAGTCGACTTCCGCAACACTGTAATCATAATGACCTCAAATCTTGGGGCGGAGCATCTCCTTGCTGGACTTGTTGGTCAGACTTCTACGCAAATTGCTCGTGATCATGTCATGCAAGAGGTATTGACAGTTAAGAATGCTTGATCTTGGTATGCCAAAGTACATCTAAAGCTACAGGTGCTGATTTCTTTCTATGTTTGCAGGTTAGGAGGTATTTTAAGCCTGAGCTGCTGAACCGGCTCGATGAGATTGTGATTTTCGAGCCTCTTTCACACAAGCAGCTGAGGAAGGTTGCTAGACTCCAAATGAGAGATGTGGCAGCACGGCTTGCTGAAGGGGGTGTTGCTCTAGCAGTCACGGATGCTGCATTGGACATTGTGTTGGCAGAGTCTTATGATCCAGTAAGCATTGAATTGCAAAAATTTTTTATAAGCTATCTGTTGTGTTGAAACGTTTTTGGATGAATCACGATTTGTATTTTTCCTTTGTCCAGATTTATGGTGCCAGGCCTATCAGGAGATGGTTGGAAAAGAAGGTGGTAACAGAGCTCTCAAAGATGCTTATCAAGGGGGATATAGATGAGAACACCACAGTTTACGTTGATGCTGCTCCAGGAAGGAAAGCCTTATCATATAGAGTCGAGAAGAATGGAGGGGTTGTCGATGCTACCACAGGGAAAAAATCAGATATCCTGATCGAGATTCCAAATGGCATGAGAGGTGATGCTGCTCAGGCTGTTAAGAAGCTGAAAGTTGCTGAAGATGAGGAATTTGTAGATATGGATGAAGAATAAGATTCCCTTTTTTGTCTCTTAAAATTGTCTCCTGATATGTGGTCGTCAACCAGTGTTCTGGTAATGCTTGTTGAATGTCTTCTTTTTCACAATGTTGTCAAACTTGTGTTGTAAAAAGTAATAGAAGCTTTTTTGTTTCCCTCAACTTCTGGTGCTATTTCTGCTACCGATGTTCGATTCGCATGTTTATGTGAAGCAATTGAAACATCACTTGTGCTACATTCCCTTCCTTGGTTTTAACAAAATTAAAAAACTGGGGCAGTAGTTACATGTGGAAAATTACAGGTTTTAACATATTGCTTGTCTAGATCAAACTATAAGGCTCGATATTTCCCTATGTTTGTGGGCTTGGCTGATCAAATCTCTGTCCTCACCTTCCCTCCCGACGGGCCACTCCAAAGTCCAAACCATTGCCCCTCCAAAATGCATGTGTTATCTTCGCAAACAACAAGCATCACTTCTAGCAAAGGGAATCATTGGGGTCTATCAAGTTATGGTTGAATGGTGCGAACTGTTAGCCTTAGTAGAAGAAATATAGGTTCAAGTTTTCATTCCTATATTATCTCAAGGATTAGTGCGTGAAGGTTGGCTAATTCTTTTTTAGTTCATTCAAATGAAATTTTGGTTCATCCAAAAGAGGGAATACATATCTGTCATGTCTACCTTGCCCACTTGTTAACCTTTTCTAAATCCCTCGAGGCCAACTCACCTTCCCAATATGGCTTGCATATATTTCCTATTTGGGGAGGTGAAGCTTGTCTCCCGACATGAACTTTGCTGACATCATTAATTTTCCTACCACCTTACTAGGAAGCATACATTTCTCTAACCTAAAAGAAGCTGGATCTTCCACAGTGCACGGTGTATCTTAGAGGTATAGTTTCCCCCCACCCATCCAACTTTATGGAGGCTTTCCAACACAACCTAAAATAGGTCATATCTCAAGACACTCTTGCCAACGAAGAAGTCTTCAAATTAATAAAGAAAAAAGGAAAAGTAAACGACACATTTTATAATGTACGAATGAGAGTGATAGTTTTAATTGATGTATTTTAGATTTTTACTTGTAGAAGTCACTTTTTACCAATGAAAAGTTACTTTCTAAGTGAAAAGTCACTTTTCATAGGTGAAAAATCACATTTTAAGTGGAAAAGTATATTTAATTGGTGAAAAGGTAAAATATACCGATATCTTCATTTTCAACCGATGTATTTTGATTTTCAATCAGCTGAAAATCATTTCCAACTGGTGATTTACATTTTCAACTGATTATTTTGACTACATGTTGCAAAACATGTTGTAACGCACGTTAACGTATTTACTTCCTAAAGAAAATTGTAACCTTTTAGAGATTGTTGAAGACCATTTACCTTCTTATCATGGCTTATAAATAGCTTTCCATTTGATGAGCTAAGGTTTGCCTCTCCATAAATTTTGATGGCATCATCGATATTCTTATTACTTCCTTGATAAGTACATTTCTCCACCGAAACGAATCTGGAGAGGCCAAGTGAGGTACCGTTTCACCCACTCATCCAACTTTACAGAGATTTTATCCAATACAACCTGAAATAGACAACGGCCCGCAACTCCAGCAAAAGGGAAATTTTCAAATATCTTGAAGTTTTCTTCCAATATTTCAAGTTCCAAACAAATTAAAAATCTTTAAGCAAATTGAAAATCTCTTTTGTTGCATTACCTCAAGTCTTGCCAAAAACTAAACACTTTCTAAAACAGTTTTAATCTCCCTCTAAGGTCCCATCCACTCTAGAAAAACGTAGCACATCATTGTCAAACAAGATATGCGAGATAAAAGTGATATCTAATGAATGGCACCTTGACGCGGTCTTGTTCCACTTAGAGATCCATCATCCTTGAGAGCACATTCATGATGATGACAAATAGCAAAGGGAAGAGAAGGGATCACCTTGGCACAAAACTTAAGGGCTTCGTTTGGTTGAGGGACAGAGTTTGCCTCTTCATAAAATTTAAGATGAAATAAATTTTAATGGTATTAGTATAAGTGATGAGTTAGTAGAAATAGATGTGATAGGAGAGTTAATGTATTATAAATTATAATTTGATGTGATTTGAATATAAAGGAGAGAGTTATACTTTATTTATTTTATTTGAAAAATTAAATTATTTTATTATTATTATTTTATTGAAAAGTGAAGTAAGTAGTTAAATGTGATATGTAAATTAATATATTATATTTAAAAATTTGAGATCACATTTAATCCTAACCTATACTATTCATCTTATCTATGTCATATTATCAAATTAATCTTTTTATTCCACTTCCAAACATAGCCTTGATGGTTTAATCAATCCTATGATGCCCCAATTTATCAAGGGTGAAAACGATGCACCACTGCACCCACTCCACTCATCCAGTGGATAGAACCATCTGACTTTAGATCGAATGAAAAAAATCCCTCCTTACATCTTCACAAACTTTATAGGTAACTGCTTTAATTCACATTGTTCATTCTTTACGGTTGAAACCTCTCGTAAACTTCATATCCAAAAGAGATCAATCTAAGAGTCTCTCTCTTTGAAGCATCTTAATTTTTGTTTACTTGCAAATAAGGATTAACGTTTATTTGCATTTACTGAATGAGGGTTAGGAATATGAGTTATCCTGTGATGTGAAAGAGGATGTTTATTTTGAAATGAGGGTTAAAGTGTCAAAAAAAAACATGTTTACCTAATGATAAGTAAGTTAGTTGAAATTATTTTTTATTTTAATAATAATATTTTAATTAGAAAGATTGAATGGTTAACACAAAAGAAATTAACATGTAGTTTCTTTTCCCACCGCCCTCCCTCTATCAACACTCAATCTCACTCTCACTCTCCATCTTTTCGCCCACCTATACCCCAACACTGACATCCCCTCATTCTCTCTCACCCTCTCTATCTCGCATGCTCTCTCTCTCTCTCAATCCCTCTCTCTCTCTCCTGCAGCTTCCCCTTTCTCGTCCTTTGCCCCCCCCCTCTCTCTCTATGTTGCCGATGTCTTTGGAGCCAACGCTGTCGTCCCCTTGGCCACTTCTCGTGCCCATGCGAGGGGAAAATGGGGGGTTTTCACCTCCGCCCTTGTTCTACCCTCAAGTTGGTGACGACAACAGTGGCTACGTGTCCCTCGCCATGCGTTCCCTCCTTCGGTGGAGCAGCCATCGCATTGACTATGATGTAGAATGGATCGCTGTTGCGAACGACAGGGTTGGTGGTTCGTCGCTTGTCTTTCGCGTGAGATTCAAGAGGAGGGGCATCTTCAGGAGAGCAAACCTTGCAAGAGGGGTAGCGGGAGAGAGATAAAATAGGGGTTACAACGAGGGTTCTACTAACCCACGAAGGAACACGGGTTCTAATCGCACGCGTTTTGCGTGTTAGAAATCGGGGTTATAAGTAACCCGTTGTTGTAATTGCAAAACACATCGATCAGATAAAATTTATATTGAAACTTCAAGGGAGTCTCGGGTCGAACACAGGAAGGCGACGTTTACTTTAATTGAAAACTGTGCTTCGATTTGTTTCTTTTTGGTATTTTATGGTTTTGTTATTTTTTCGTATTTTTGTAAGAAGAAAACAAGCAAACGAATCATAAGATAGAGATGGAACAAAAATGGTATAGATATCACTTCAATGTCTATTACAATCAACTATGAAAGCATAAAAGGAGAGGGGGGTGAGAGGAAATCTCCCGAATCGGCTGTTCGGCGAGATGACGGCACCTGGCGAAAGCTTGGACGAAGGAGGTGAGGAGCAGGACGACGGAGGTGAGATGCAGGAGGATGTCGGGTTGAGGAAAGCTTCGGCGTGGCTCTGAAATGGAGGTGAGAAGACGGAGATGATCTGCTACCGGAATGGAGGTGGGAGAATGGCTCCAAGGCGACCTATGAATGGGGATGGGAAGATGGATGAATATTTGGTGAAGTAGAGGTTTGCTACACTAATAGGAGCCTTAAGAGCTTGGGAGTAGGTGGGAGTATAGTAGGTAGAGATGAAGAAAAATGGGAGGGGTAGGGGTCCTTTTATAATGAGGAAAGGATTAAATTCGAATACAGGACATTTAGTGACGGTCATAAACGTTGCTGCAGATCTGCCGCAAACGTCGCTGAACATCCCACTCACACGCCCCTACTACCGCACCGTTGGCACATGTTGTATGCGCCCTTGTCGCGCGCGCATGCGCGATATGCATTGCTGCCTCTGCTGCGCGCTGCGTTGCTGCGTGCGTCGCTGCATTTGTGCGTGTGTGCCTTCGCGCACGCATAAGTACCCGCGCTGCTATGCACGTGCGGTGGCACGTGTGTGCGCATGGGTGGTCTGGGTTGCGCCACGTGGCGTAATCTGGGTCGTTCATCTTCTTTCCTTTGTAGGGGATGCTACAGTGGTCGGATTGAGTTGATTTTCGTGTTGTTGGGTTGCGATCGTCGACCCAAATATATCTGTGTGATCGGATTGTCGTTTGATGCTCCGAATTCCGTCACCTTGTCCCTCGACCGTTGATCTTCCTTGGATTGCATATGGTGCTACGGGACTCCGATCGAGGCGATTTCAGAAGTGTTGGACTCCGATCGTCGTCTTGATCAGATCCATACGGTTTGATCGTCAATCCGAGGCTCTGAAATAAATATCATTCTCTCTTAACCACAAAAAGGATGCAATTAACCTAAATTATATACAACTACTATAAATGCAGAATGATGCATGCTATGCACTATTTATAATATGTGATGCAAATCTAAGCCTAGGAACATGCATAAATAGACATTTTAACCTAAATAAATGTGTCTATATCAGGTTCTCTTAACACAGGATAACCATCCAAAGTTAGGTTCGACCGACCCCCATCGTAAATAAGGGATAACCCTAAAAGAGAGGGGTTATACCCCACCGTAAACCATCCTTTAAGGATGCTTATCTTGAATTTTAACTAGCTACATCTCAAGGAGATCAACCCGTGTGCTTGTTTAATGGCCTATCCATAGATCTCTCATGTACAGGTGGCACTGCACGATGCTTCAGGTTTTTCCCCCATTACCAATGAACTGGCCATACTTGAAATCGACGCTGATTCACAAGTAGAGTATACTTTGGTCCATCAAGAGAACCATGTGAAGGAATGTGGAAAAATGACCTTATAACTTCAAGAGAAGGGGTGCCTTACCCCTGATTTGAGGTCAGGGAAGTTGCATAGGTTAGGGGCAGCTTAGTTGCTAAAATCTTAGAGACAACTTATAAAAACATTGTAGCAAGCAATCAATCTGAAGTTTCTTTAGCCTCGAAGCTTTACTTCCCTTGAGTAATAGAGTTGGAAAAGTGTGATTTAATTCCTTGACCATCTCCCTTCTTGGAAAGAACCTTGCATCCTTCATAACATCTTCAGCCACCATATTTCAGCACTTCCAAAAGAATACTAAGTGAATCGATCTGTCCTAGGAATTTGTCCTTAACACTCCAAACAACCATCCTTATTTCCTTCTCAACTGACATTCTCAATGGCTCCTCATTGTCCTCATCCATCACCCTTCTTCCAATATCATTAATATTTTCTTCACTTCCATCAAAATAAAATTGCGTGAAAAGGCCATCTAAAGCTAGATTTGTAATTAGTTCTATCTCGTTACCATCGTTTCCAACAAATCTCATAATGGCGTAGCAATAATGTCTTACTTTTATAGCCAGAGGTAAAAAATGGATATTCTTATCTCCTTCCTTCAGTCGATAAGCGCAACTTCACCTCAGACATAGGAATGCATGTGTCTTTCGAGGGCACCACAAGGCATGGTCAGCCAATTTAGTTAAGTGGGCTAGTAGGATGGAACAAGGCCCAACAATTTTATAGTTTTTCCAACCCAAGCCTAATCCTGACGCAAGGTAAATGAGTTCACATCAAGCGAGGCATTTACACTTATAATTTCTCGTGTTCACATTCTATATCTGCTTTTAGGATAAAGATAACTCAAATTACATTCATAAAAGTTGTATAAGGAATAACATACTGTAGTCTATTACTTTCTAATCAAGTATAAGCGTGAAAAATGTGTCCAAATGATCTTTCTATGTTAATAACACGTATGTGTTAAACAAAATTGCTCCCAGCATGCCTTGATGATTGAGGCAAGTAATTAAAGAATAGAGTGACTTCAGTCATTTGCAGGTTACGGCAAGATAGATTCTATAAAGAAAAAAAAATCACTGTAAAGTTATCAAATTATTTATCCATGCTTTTATTCTTTACTAATAAAATAATACATATATTTTATATTATGCATATGCTTTACCTTATATTTTACTCTAAAGTAATTAGGGGTAATAGGTCGAGCTAAGTTTGAGCATATTTTGGTGTGAGTCCAACCCATTTACTAATAGGGTTCAGTCAGAAGAGGGTTATGGTGAGAATTAAGAATTAAATGACATTCTGTAACTCTAAAAAAAATTCACTTAATTTCACAAGATTTCAGTCAGGATAAAAATCAACTAAACTCTCTAAAATGCATGGAAAAATATCCCTTAGGGTTTAGAACCTTTAATTTGGCCTTTGGAACCTATTTTGACCTAGATTGGTGCCCTAGCTCAACATTTGACCTAATTTAGGTTTTTGTACAAAATGTCCAGTCAAACGTGGTCAAACCTAAAATCTAACTTTACCATTGGATTCCTTAGGTCCAAATTAGGCTTGTACCAAAATTTGGACCTAAGGGAAGGTCATATTGACCTACTTTGCAAAATAGTCCACCCAATTACATTCTGGCCCCTAACTTTTGAAAACCCTTGCACAAACCCCCTCAACTTTATCATCACTTTTTGCATTCCGGTCCCTCTACCATTGCAGCAGAGGAACCATACCTCCGGCGAAGTTTTGAGAAGGATTTCTCCTCGCTTCCCCAGGGAGCTGCTCTCAGATTTGAAAGGGGGGTTCTTTGAGAAATCTCCTACCGCCTGAGCAGCTTCCCATGCCCTGATTCGCACCAAATCTCTCGTGCGAATGCTCGAGAAGCATGGGTATTGTACCTGCAGCGACCTCTGGCGAGAGTCTTTCTCTTGGAAGCTCACCTTCCAAGCACAAGGCCCTCTGCCTGTGCCTATAAAAGAAGCTCCAGGTCCAGCCGCTTGGGGCAAGCCTGTTTTGGCCGGAGATCTCCCCTGAAATTCATCCTTCCTCGTTTTCGGCCCTCTGCTCGTAGGCTCTGACGACCTCCCCTCCCTCCTCTCGTTGCTTTGCCACCATACCAGTGGTAGGGTTAGCTTTGTCTCATTCCTCCGCGTTGCGCCGCACCAGCGCACACCTCTCTGACTTCCTCCTCGTCGCTGTCATCTCCACCTCAGGGTTGTCTTCCTCGACAACGACATATACACGCCGTCCGCCTCCTCTACTCCCCCTTCGTCCAACACCTTGCAGATAAATCCCCTTCCTCTACTCTTTCTTTTCCCCTTATCTATTTCTAATTTCACTCCCCGACAACCACATATCACGGTCACCTTCTCCACCTCCGGCAGACCACCGACGAGGTGCATCCACCACTCCACGCACCCACCCACCTCGCCAACCACCTCGAAAGCATCGCCTCATCCCACTGATCATTTTCCCCCTCTCCATTAACCGCCACAACCTCCACTCACTCCCCCCGAACACACCCAACCCCATGGCCACAGAACGACCTAGGCACGCATGCCCAGGCCGTCCCGCACCACACCAACACTCGGGCCACCTTCGCCGTGTCACGGCGAAGCATTCTAAGTAATTTGACAAGGCCGTGAGGCCGTATTCGTGTCGACAGGTACAGGTGCCTTGCTCGCCATTGAAGCAAGATTGAAGAAGCTTGCTAGCATCAGCTTCACCTCCAGGTGCCAGGAGTCCAAGTCCCAGACGTTCGGCTTCTCTTCGCGAACAACTTCAGCCCATCAATTGAAGGTCAAAGCCCCGCAGCCTTAGCAATCGAGTGAAGACTTTCTGCAGGCACGCGCAAGAAGCAGGTGGGACATTTAGTCCCTCCTCGGAAGTCTCTGAGCAGGAGGTGTGACATAAATTGAAAAACTGTCAGGGGCTTAGCGCCCCCTGACACGAGGTGAGGTCCCACTCACCCTTCACACCTCGTTCGCGCCCCACGCTCTGCGTATCTGGTATTCGACCCGACTACCTGTGCACTTGCCCACCACACACGCCGGTGGGCCTGGACCCTTGCACGCGAAACCTGACCCGATTACCTGGCTCTAGGTGAGCATTCCCAAGAGAGAAATAGAGAGAGAGAGACGTGGGGGAGGGTATGGGGTAGGTTTTGTTGTGCTGTGCAGGGAAAGGAAGGAGGAGGAGGAGGAAGAGGCAACTGCTGAAGAGAGAAGAAGGAAAAGGAAGGCGCAGCTGAAGCCTAAGGCAAGGTAAGGCCTTTGCAGGGAAGGAAGGACTTAGCCGCAGCTAAGGAAGGCTGAGGAAGCAAAGGCAGAAGGACTTGGAGGCAGAGGCTGAAGAAGAAAGACAAGGTAGAAGAAAGGAAGAAGGAGGAGGAGGAATCAAGAACAGAAGGAGCCGCAGAAGAAGACAGAAGGAAAGGAAGAAGAAAGAGAGGACTTAGCCGCAGAAGAGAAAGAAGAAGAAGAAGCCAGAGAAGGCAAGGGTTGAAGAAAGAGAGAAGCAGGAGTGGCCAAGCAAAAGAAAAAGGCAAGGAAGGAAGAAAGAAGAAAAGAAGAAGAAGAAGCACAGCTGTAGAGGAAAGGAAAAGAAAGAAGAGAGAAAGAGAAGGCCAAAAATCACAAATCAAGCACTGTAGCAAAACTTTTTAAGACGTCTGATTTTTCATCAGATGTCCAATTTTTGGGCATTATTTCTACATTGACATTACTTCTCAATTTTGATTAAATTGGTTATCACTTTTTCTTAAATTTAGAGTTGTGCTCTTAAGTTTTTAAAATACCAATTTGCTCCCTGTGTTCGACTTCGGATACCTAGGTTTTCGAGTAATAAATTGTTATTTGTTTTCACGGTGATTTCATGTATATTGCAACGAACGTCTTTTTAAAACCCCAATCTCGCCACGCAAAACATTTTTTGGCACCGTTGCTGGGGAGCAACGGGCATTTTAGAAGCATTGATCACAACTTCTGATTCAATACTGACTTAATTTCTCTCTTTTGTTGTGTTTGTCTCAAGGAAAGCTGAGGAAAGAAAAGCAACTGCACAACAACCACACCAAGGAATAGGTAAACTTTCATTAGCCCTCTCTCTTAATCCCCTCAAAATCTAAAAAGGAAAATAAAGAAAAATCAATCTAGGGCTACCTGTTTCCATATTTAGTAATTCACAAAAGTTGCCTGATTTTTACTTTCAACACATTTTGAATTGCACATCCAATTAAGGTAACTATGGCTAAAACCTTTTTGATTGAACCCTAGATACCAATTTTTGAGGCAACTAAATTGGACCAACTAGAGCCAACCTACGGATTGCAAAGCTAGGGATTTTAGAGACACATCTTCTTTTAGGAAAATAATTAAAATTTTCAAAAAGAGGTGTGCCTAAGCCTTATTTGAAAAGATCTATCCAAGAGAAACCTTAAGCAAATTAGGCTCTTAATTCATTTGAACCTTAAAAGTAAGGACCTAAAAGCTCTCAAAGGAACAAAGAGGTGAAGTTGGTCCTTTAGGTCAACCAACCTGAAAATTACGTCACTGTTTGCACTCAAAAGACCTAAAGTTCAAGTGGAACCCTAAGCACCTTGATCATAAGTAAAAAAAGATAGACTTAAGAGGTCAAGGTCCCCATTCTGGTATACCTGGAATCTCAGTGACGAGAGGTCGGGTGGGGGAAACCCTATAACCCTTGGGGATGCTCTACTGTGTAGGGGTCTTTGCGGGACTCTCCCTCTTTGGCTGCCCAGGTGTTTCTCAAGTGGACGACCTTTCTGACTGAGGGGTATCATCCGCCCCGAACCTCTATAGTCA
Organism: Thalassia testudinum; assembly: GCA_037157565.1. NCBI lineage: Eukaryota > Viridiplantae > Streptophyta > Magnoliopsida > Alismatales > Hydrocharitaceae > Thalassia > Thalassia testudinum. The sequence continues at coordinate 82,196,208 of JAZHRO010000077.1, read as the reverse complement.
CCCAAAATTTTTTGGGTGTCTCGATTGGGTCCAGCACATTCTAATATCATCAAATCCTTCGGTGCATGTTTGGTAGGAGGTCCTTAAGACCTCCTTTAGAAATCCACTCTCCCCGAGGGCAAGCTTCGACACCCTTGTTTGTGCAGCAACCCCACCACATAGATCTTTCCTCTGATTTAGAACCAAGTTCTCCTTCTTCTTCCATGGTTACGAATGCGCTTTCAAGACGCCTTTTTAAGACGTCTGGGAGGTCTGGAACCCCTTCCAGACGTCTGGGATTTAATTTTTGCGGCACTCAGGATTGCGTCTGCGCGCCTGCGTGCGCAGACCTGCGAACGCCTCTTTTTCCCTCTCTCCTCCTGCAGGCGCAGACTGCGCTCTCTCTCTCTCTCCGTGCGGCCTTATAAGGTCCTCGCCTTCTCCCTCACTCTCATCTCCTCCGCTTCCTTCTTCTTCTTCCAGTCTGTGCTAGAGTGCGAGCGCGAGCGAGTGGCGGCAGCGGCAGCCGTAGAGAGTTGCGGGAGGAGGTGTTGCGTGAGGGAGGAGACGCCCGACCGTGAGGGCTCGAGCTTGCCGGGGCAGCTAGAGCCTGCCGGCGGGGGAGCCGCGGGCGTGGAGCGTCGCTGGAGGGTTGCTGCAGCTCGAGCAGTAGGCGGATGAGGCGCAGCGTGGCCGTGCGTCGCGGGCGAAGAGCGAGTCGAGCCCTGATTTTGGAAATTTTTCCAGAATCAGACGTCTAGGCTTCCAACCAGACGACGGTGGAGACGTCTGGAGGACTGTCCGGACGTCTGGCAAGTAAGTTATTTTCGTCCTTCATCCTTTTCCGCGACCCGTTGTACTGAGAACAATGAGTGGGTAGGTGCAGGTTCTGAGATTTGCCATCCAACGCTAATCAGACATCTGACCGCAGTGCCAGACGACGGGAAGGACTTCCTGACGTCCGGGGTGACCATCCGACGTCTGGGAACTAGGCCAGACGCCCCCGTAGGTTCTGGACATCTGAGAGACTACGCAGAACAAAGGTACCATCTGACCCACATTTTAAGACGTCTGAAAGAGGTTCCAGACGTCTGATATTAGACTGTTTCGTCGTTTTTGACCCGTTTAGGGCCCGTTCGGAGTCCGTTTTCCGCGTTTCGAGTTGCGTTCTTTTCGGAATAAAATCTTCTACCCGTCTACAGTAATTATATACTGTTCTGAGAAACTCCTTGTGTTTGATCCTTGTGGTAGGATCCCGTTCCATTGCAGTCTCGGGGGTTGCGGAGGCGCGCGGGATTTCCGACCACGCCCCCAGTACTTCCATTGTAGCTGGTAGAGTGGCTTTAGAAATTATTAACATAATTTGTTACAATTATAGAACAATTAATAGAACCTAGGGCATTGCATGAATCCTAGGAATGAGAAACCAGATTGAATGATAGATCCTAGGGTATTGCATGAATCCTAGGGCTGGAAAACTAGATTGAATGATAGATCCTAGGGTACGGCATGAATCCTAGGACTGGAAAACTAGTGATATGAATATAGATATTGCAGTCTTGGAAACTGTGGAAAGGAAATAATAGCTGCCTGTAAATTGATTTAACAGCTGCCTATTATGAACAAATGAACATGATTGAGAATATGGGTTGTATGAATGTGAAACTGAAAGGGTGAAACCTGAATGTGCTGAGTTAAAAGAGTTGGAACCCTACGGGGAGTTAGGAGTAGAACTCCTGGAAAGCGAATGAAACGGAACTGAGAAGGAAAGATGTGGAGGTGTGTTGTCTCTTGGGTACGTAGTGCCAGGGGAAGCACCTGTTACCTGCTTAGTACAGAGCGGAGCCAGCCGCCCCAGGTACCCGGGGTTAGGTCTAGCCACTTTGTACCGACTTGTTGGCCCTCGTGTACACAGTACCGAGGAGAGCTACTAGTGTAGAGCGAGTACTAGCTACCCCACGGGCCCCGGGGTTCTGCTAGCTCACCTACACCGACTTGTTAGGCCCACTGGGCAAACGAGGTAGTCAGGCGAGGGTGCGCGGACTGTGGAGGGGCAAGGCCCCTGTTTGGTTACTGTGGAGGGGTTGGACCCCTGTTACAGAGAGGGCTCTGCCCTATACTGGTTCCGTGCTGTGCTTTGGGTGTACCCGTTAACGGAAACGACTGACCGCATGCCAGTGCGGGGTAGCTACCCGTGCGTTTACCGCGCGTGCCGTAGTCACCGTTACGTCTGTCAGTGATCTTGGGGTGGTTGACTGAGAGTAGGATCACCACGGGGGACTCTCCCGGTCAAGAGAGCACCACGTGTCACTTCTACTCTTCGGAAAAGACTACAATCAAGATCGTTCCCATGAGGAACATTCAAGATCAAGTGAAGGATCTGAGAAATAGATAAATTGTGAAACAATAGGAAGACATAAATAAAGGAAGAAAGAAAATAAAACAGCCACTGTACACTTTACTGCTTCTTTAGTTTAGCTGCCACTCTACTCAGCGTTTCGCTGATGTGTTACACTCGTTACTTTTCAGGACCAGGTGTTGAGCAGCCAGGGTCAGCGGCTGCAGAGGACGTTGGGTCGAGTAGGGTCCAGTAGAGTTACCACTGTTCTTTTGTGCCCTTTTTGTTCCACTATAGTGAGTAGTTCTTGTTACTCTCTATACTTTTCTTTACTTGTAGTTCATGTATGTTATAAATGTTGTTCTACTGTTGTGGTGGTACATGCTGTAGTAGTTCCTTTTCTTACTGCTGTATTTTTGTTATTGCTAATTATATTCATGCTGAATGTGGTTTATTTTACTGCTCTTTTGGTTACTTCCTCGTTGGACGACTAGGTCTTGGGATTAGTCGAGTCGATCCGGTTCTCGTTTCTCGTAGGGACTCGGGAATCGGGTCGTTACAAGATGGTATCAGAGCAAGGTCGTCCCGAGAAGTGAATCAACTGACTGGAAAATAACCAATTCACATGTCTATAACTAGAGTAGCCACCACAACATATCTTTTGACATGAGCTCTTAGACGTTTCCGTTAGGTATCGTTCCATATTGACGTGTTCCGTTTTGTTTCGCGTCTCCTTGTAGGAGATGCCTCATCGCGGGACTGGTGAGGCGGGCCGCGGGCGTGACCGAGGATGAGGTCGGCGAGGTGGGCGTGCCGTTACCGACACTTCAGTGGGCCAGCCGCTACTCCCGGGCATCCAGGCCTAGGACCTTGCCCAGCTGATACGGGACATTGTGCGAGAGGAGCTCCACCCACCGCCCCGAGCGCCTCCCCCTGGGGCTGCGGAGGGGGAGTCCTCTGTGGGACCACACGACGAACGCGGTGCTGGACACGGGGGAGGGGATGGGCCGCCGCCGCCCCCACCTTCCTCCAACACTTCTGTGCACGAGGCACCTTTGCCTGGAGGTGCACCAGCATCCCCATTGCAGCGCCACTCCGAGCTCTTCGGACAGTTCCGGAAGCTGAAGCCCCCCTCCTTCAAGGGGGATGAGGACCCGACCGAGGCAGAGGACTGGCTCGAGCAGCTGGAGAAGATTTTGGACACCCTTTGCCCCTGGGTGGAGTGCCGCGTGGACTTTGCCACGTACCAGCTGGAGAGTGCGGCACACAGGTGGTGGAGGGCGGTCAGGGGACAGGAGAGGGACGAGCCGACCTGGGACTGGTTCGTCGCCCTCTTCTGCGAGCAGTACTTTCCCCAGACGTGGCAGGACCAGAGGAGGCGGGAGTTCCACACTCTTCGCCAAGGGACGATGACTGTGAGCGCGTACCGCATGCGTTTCCTGGAGCTGTCCTGCTTTGCAGCGACAGCGGTAGCTACTGAGGAGGAGCGCCTTTGGAGGTTCACCGAGGGGCTCCGGCCTGCGATTCGGGGGTATGTCAAACCCTTGAAGCTGCCTACATTTTCGAGGGTGGTGGAGGCAGCCATGACTTACGAGGAGACCAACCCGTCCGCGCGAGACACTGACGGCGGGCGGAAGAGGCCCTTTCAGCCAGACTTTTCACAGGGCCGGGGAGAGAGGAGACACGTGGCGTCCGCAGGAGAGCCGTCACATTTTGCAGGGCCATCCGTGGCCTTTGGGGGCCCTCGATAGAGGCCAGTCGCCAGCACCGGACCCCCGCCTAGCCGACAACAGGGACCCACTGAGGGCGGGAGTCGGGTTCCCCTCTGTTACCAGTGTGGCCAGCCAGGCCACATCAGGAGGGACTGCCTGTCTAGGGCAGGAGGTCAGCAGATACTTCCCGCGCAGAGCACTGGAGGGCACGCAGGAGGTCGCGGTTCCCAGGCGCGAGGAGGAGGACAGCAGTCACGAGGAGGGTACCGGCCAGCACCTGCCCGTCCGACGCAGAGTGTGGCTGCTTCGTCTGCACCTAGAGCTGAGGGGCGTATCAACGCCCTGACACACAGGGATGCCAGAGCTTTGGGCTCGGTGGTGGCAGGTATGGTTTCTGTTTCCGGCAGACTCGTTTACACACTTTTCGATTCTGGCGCTACGCACTCGTTTGTCGCAGCCAGTTTCGCAGCTAGTTTGGGCCAGGATTATACGCTGTTAGAGAATCCGTTCGTAATCAGAGGTCCGAGTGGTCAGCTGCTTGTAGCTGAGGAGGTGTACACGGATTGCGAGGTCAGCGTCGGGGGACATAGCCTGCCAGCTGACCTGATTATGATATAGATGGAGGACTTTGGCGTAATTCTGGGGATGCACTGGCTGTCCGCTTACCACGCCTTGGTGGACTGTTTTGAGAGGAAGATTGTCTTCTCCATGCCGGAGTTGCCTTCTTTCGAGTTTCACGGACAGCCAGTGGACGGAGGCTTCAGGTGCATTTTGGCACTTCGGGAGGCGAGACTTTTGAGCCAGGGGTGTGAGGGCTTCCTAGCTTGTGTGGTGGCAGAGCCCAGCCCTGTGGCAGACTTCCAGAGCATCCTGGTGGTTAGAGAGTACCCTGACGTGTTTCCAGACGAGTTACCGGGACTACTGCCCGAGCGCGAGATCGAGTTTGAGATCTCGCTAGTACCAGGGACCGGCCCCATCTCCACCACGCCATACAGGATGGCATCGCTTGAGCTACGAGAGCTCAAGTCTCAATTGCAGGACCTTTTGGAGAAGGGTTTCGTGAGGCCCAGTGCGTCTCCTTGGGGAGCCCCGGTACTGTTTGTGAAGAAGAAGGATGGTACCCTACGCCTTTGTGTGGACTACCAACAGCTGAATAGGGTCACCATCAAGAACAGATATCCGCTGCCAAGGATCGATGACTTGTTTGACCAGTTGCGGGGTGCCACGGTGTTCTCCAAGATCGACTTGAGGTCTGGATACCACCAGTTGAGGATCAGGGAGGCAGACGTCTCCAAGATAGCTTTCCGCACCCGGTACGGACACTACGAGTTTTTGGTCATGCCGTTTGGGCTGACCAATGCTCCCGCTGCTTTCATGGACCTGATGAACCGGGTGTTTAGACCGTACTTGGACCAGTTTGTGGTGGTATTCATTGATGATGTACTCATCTATTCTAAAGATCGGATGCAGCACGGATAGCACTTGCGGATGGTTCTGGACACTCTGAGACGGCATAGGCTGTACGCCAAATACAACAAGTGAGAGTTCTGGTTGGGGGAGGTGACCTTCCTAGGTCATGTGATCTCTGGAGACGGCTTGGCGGTGGACCCATCCAAGGTCGAGGCAGTGCTCAGGTGGGAGAGACCGTGTTCAGTCACTGAGATTCGCAGTTTCCTGGGACTGGTAGGCTACTACAGATGATTCATCAGAGGCTTTTCACAGATTTCACATCCTATGACACAGTTGACTCGGAAGGACGTGCCCTTCACTTGGACAGACGCCTGTGAGGTGTGTTTTCAAGAGCTGAAGGAGAGGTTGACCTCGGCTCCCGTGCTCACCATCCCTGACAGTAGTGGTGGGTTCGTTGTGTACACGAACGCCTCCTTGTAGGGGTTAGGAGGTGTGCTCATGCAGGGGGTCACGTTGTCGCTTACGCTTCGTGGCAACTGAAGCCCCATGAGCATACCTACCCTAACCACGACCTGGAGTTGGCAGCTGTCGTCTTCGCGCTGAGGACCTGGAGGCACTACTTGTACGGTGAGACCTTCGAGATTTTCACAGATCACAAGAGCCTCAAATACCTTTTTGATCAGAAGGAGCTCAACAAGAGACAGAGACATTGGTTGGAGCTCCTGAAGGACTACGACTGCAGCATTTCCTATCACCCGGGCAAGGCCAATGTGGTGGCTGATGCCTTGAGCCGGAAGGCGCCCGCACACTTGGCCAGTTTACAGTTACAGAGTTGGAGCCTCTTGGGAGGAGCACCTGCCCCTGGCGGAGTTTTCATACAACAACAGCTATCACTCGAGCATTGGCATGGCTCCCTACGAGGCTCTGTACGGACAGAGGTGTACGGCACCCTTGAGTTGGGTTGAGGTGGGGACCAAGTGGGAGGTTGGCCCCAGGTTGATCCGGCAGAGTCAGGAGGTAGTCGAGCAGATCCACAGGCGACTCCGCACTGTCAGGAGCAGACAGAAGAGCTACGTGGATCGAAAATGCAGAGAGGTGCAGTTTGAGGTTGGGGATCACGTCTTCCTTCGCGTTTCGCCCATGAAGGGCCTGCAGCGGTTTGGGGTGAGAGGGAAGCTCGCGCCGAGGTTCGTGGGGCCCTTTGAGGTCCTGGAGCGGGTTGGACCCGTTGCTTACAGACTTGCCCTCCCTCCATAGCTTTCTGGTGTACACGACGTGTTCCACGTGTCCAACCTCAGGAAGTACGTAGCTGATCCCAATCATGTACTGAGTCACGAGAGCGTCGAGGTGGGCGACGACCTGACCTACCCGGAGTGGCCAGTGCAGATTCTTGACTGAGCCATCCGCAGTTTGAGACGAAAGCAAGTACCCCTGGTGAAGGTTCTGTGGAGGAGCCAGCAGTACGAGGAGGCTACCTGGGAGCTTGAGGCGGCAATGCGGGAGTGGTACCCGGAGCTCTTCGCGGGTACGTCTTTCGGACCGGCTTCGGTCCTCTTTGAGTTTGTTATGTTTTTATATGACGTTTTTCCCGCACCCTAGTTAGCGCAAGTTTCGGGGACGAAACTTCCTTTGAGTTTGTTATATTGTTACGAACGCGCTTTCAAGACGTCTGGGATTTAATTTCTGCGGCACACAAGATTGCGTTTGCACGCCTGCGCACGCAGACCTACGAACGCCTCTTTTTCCCTCTCTCCTCCTGCTGGCGCAGACTGCGCTCTCTCTCTCTCTCTCCCCGCGCGGCCTTATAAGGCCCTCGCCCTCTCCCTCACTCTCATCTCCTCCGCTTCCTTCTTCTTCTTCCTGCCGGTGCGAGAGTGCGAGCGCGAGCGAGCGGCTGCAACGGCAACCGCGGAGAGTTGCGGGAGGAGGCGTTGCGGGAGGGAGGAGACGCCCGACCGTGAGGGCTCGAGCTTGCCAGGGCAGCTACAGCCAGCAGGTGGGGGAGTCGTGGGCGTGGAGCGTCGCTGGAGGGCCGCTGCAGCTCGAGCAGTAGGCGGACGAGGTGTGGCGCAGCCGTGCGTCGCGGGCGGAGAGCAAGTCGAGCCCTGATTCTGGAAATTTTTCCAGAATCAGACGTCTGGGCTTCCAACTAGACGATGGTGGAGACGTCTGGAGGACTGTCCAGACGTCTGGCAAGTAAGTTATTTTCGTCCTTCGTCCTTTTCTGCGACCCGTTGTACTGAGAACGATGAGTGGGTAGGTGCAGGTTCTGAGATTCGCCATCCAACGCGAATCAGACGTCTGGCCGCAGTGCCAGACGACGGGAAGGACTTCCAGACGTCCGGGGTGACCATCGGATGTCTGGGAACTAGGCCAGATGCCCCCACAGGCTTCTGGACGTCTGAGAGACTACGCAGAACAAAGGTACCATCTGACCCACATTTTAATATGTCTGGAAGAGGTTCCAGACGTCTGATATTGGACTGTTTCGTTGTTTTCGACCCGTTTAGGACCCGTTCGGAGTCCGTTTTTCGCGTTTCGAGTTGCGTTCTTTTCGGAATAAAATCTTCTACCCGTCTACAGTAATTATATACTATTATGAGAAACTCCTTGTGTTTGATCCTTGTGATAGGATCCCATTCCATTACAGTCTCGGGGGTTGCGGAGGCGCGCGAGATTTTCGACCACGCCCCCAGTACTTCCGTTGTAGCTGGTAGAGTGGCTTTAAAAATTATTAACATAATTTGTTACAATTATGGAACAATTAATAGAACCTAGGGCATTGCAAATTCCCGCCAACCTGGCACACTTCCTTCGCAACCTCTGCCGAACCTAAATAACATGCCAACCCAGAGGCGCGTTGTGAATCCAAATCCAGGCCACGCACATATGATTTATCAGTCCCCTTCTGTTCCATCACCTGACGGGATGGAAGCTTCGACATCTTATGTAGGATTTCAACAGTAGCCACCCATTTTACCAACCCTAAACCAAAACCAGGTAGGATTAAACTTTGTAACAACCCATAATGGTAAAGCAACTCAAGACCCACCTTACCCAAACCACTCCAAGCCTGGTAGTGATCTAAGCGCTAGGATAGTTATCCAGGATACCCCTATCCCATATCAAGAACCTGGACCTATTCTAGAGGAACCAACCAAGGTTCCATTTCCTGAGGCCTTGACCAAGGGAAAAAGAATAACTAAACCTGTGGCTCCTGAGGAGGATCTGGTCAAGCTCTTTGAACAGGTCCAGATAAACATCCCTTTGATGGATGCAATTCCCATACATTTGCTAGGTTCATTCTCATCCTAGGGTTTTACATGCATCTCAAGTAAACAGTGTAGCCCAACCATACTCATTTGTTCCTACCCTAGGGTTCATTCTCATCCTAAGGTTTTACATGCATCTCAAGTATACAGTGTAGCTCAAACCATACTCATTTGTTCCTGCCCTAGGGTTCATTCAAGTTATTCTAAACATGCAGTTTATTTGTTTAAATCATAATATTAATGTAAACCACTCTACCGGAAAACATGAGAGGAATGTCAGCTCGGATCGCAGATCCCATTGCCTCTGTGGGTCCCACGTACTCGACTGGCTGGAGACCTATACAATTGGCCAACCACATCAAACGAGTCCAAAACTGTATACAAGTGACACTAACTCGTAGAGAACTCAAGCGAAAAACCACGATAGTTCGTTTGCGAAAATCCAATTCCATTTGGGCTCTAAACGGGCCAAAAACATGCACACTGTCTAAAATTAGACGTCAGTACTCACCATGGGTTTCCTGCGGCTTCCTCGGATGTCCAGATCCTTCTGTGATCGTCTAAGGAGAGTTCCGGACATCCTACTCCCCTTCTGGTCATCTGGAAGTACGGTCAGACGTCTGGCGATGTGTCCAGACGTCCAAAAGTACCTCGAAGGGTGCACCTTGCACCTTTCCAACACTCTGCCCTTGCATCGTACGCGCAGAGCTAAAAATGGCCAACCAAATCCCCTGCGATAAGGCCTGCATGGCTGAAAATTGTGCAAAAGCACGTACCTTGGCATTAGCGTGCTTTCAGACGTCCGGCTTCAACTATGGACGTCCCCCTGCTACTCCAGTCATCTGGGATGTGCTCCAGACGTCTGATACTGAAAAGTATCCAGTACGCACAACTCTCGCGAGCCTTCTCTTTCGCGCGGACCCTTCCACACCGCCTGCAGCTGCTACACCAGCAGCTTCAGGAGGTCGCAAAGATCACCTTCGCGAACTCCTCCTCTTCCCCACACATGCTCCTCCGAGCTCCCGCGGTTCCCTCGTGAGCTCCTCCCCTTGAGCTCCTCCTACACTCTCGCTCCCCTCTCCTCCTCCTCCGCGTCCCATCTCTCTTCTTCCTCTCCACTCACCGCGCTGGTGACTGGGAGGAAGGTGGGGACCGGCAGGAGGGAAGGATGGAGGTGGTGGTTGGCTGAGATGGAGAGAGTGGCGTGGGGGTGGGGGTTTAAATAAGAAAGCGTTTAGTGTTTGGGGTGAGGAGAGTGGGGGGTACGTGTACAGCGCACGCGTGGAAAAGAAAATAAGGTACGGTTCTTCTACTTTCAAACGTTTGACCCTCTATCCAGACATCTGGATAGATGTTTCATGGATAATCCAGACATTTTAACAAACCCAAAAGGCAGCGGGTCATTTCACCTAGCTTTCAAGTTAAATTGCAAATGGAGACAAATGTGGAGACAGAGTTTGAGCTCGTATCCATGATGGATTGGAGGAGCTTGACGGAGGAGAAGGAGCTTCGCGTGGAGCGAAATCTTGAAGAAGGAAGGAGATGAAGAATATGATAGATTTCTTTTCTTATTCATTGTAATTTGTTCTTTTGTTGTTCTTTATTTTATTTCTTAGTAGCATGTTAAAGAGCCTCAAAGTACCCTCAAAGTAGTCCTAGCAACACCTGTACAACCCTAGGATACTTAGGTTTTCCTTAAAGAACTTAGAATACAGCCTTATCAGACGTCCAATCTAGAAATCAAACGTCTAACTGTTGACTCAGATGCGCAATAACTTAGGCTGGACTTACTAGGTTCTGTCTATTGTAATTAGACATCCAGACATTAATCCAGATGTCTTAGAAGACGTCTGATGGTTATGCCAGACGTCCAATTAGTGGAACGTTGGCTAATAAAGTTACCATTGAGGAAACTAACCGTTAGGCTTCTATCAGACGTCCGTAGAGGACTCCAAACGTCTGATATATGACCATTGAGCCTCATTGTGAGACAAAATCACCTTTGTCAGATTATCTAACCGTTTGGACCTTGGGAAATCCATTCTCGTAGAACAATAGGTTTCCAGACATCTAGATCTAGTGCCAGACGTCCTGTACGTCGTCTGATGGCCTTACACTAGAACCCTATTTAGGTCTGAATCAAATCAGGAAGGAACCTGCCTAGAATCAGACGACTGACTTAGTTCTCAGATGTTTTAAACTAGTTTTCCAGATGTTTAATGACCCTATTAGAATCATAAATGATTCTGATTATGACCTATTTTGCCTTGGGTTCAACCCCAATGGCTATGGAAGCCTTCTAAAGCCTTCCTAGGCCCTCTATAAATAGAGGAGGACCCTTGCCTTGAGAAGATACACCAAGTAACACACTTTCATACCATATTGTGTCCTTTTGATCTTAAGAAGAAGATCTAGCACTCCAAGCCTTTGTTCTTCATCTAGAGAACTTCAATCCAATTGCACACCCGCTCTCCCTCCGCGATTACGAGAGCGACGAAGCGTCGCCATGTGGTTCATGCATCCGCGTCAAGTCAATGCACTTCCAGCAAACTGAAGTTCCCTTACCTATAATAGCTAGATTTAGCCATATACTTTGTGGCTCTATAGGTTGTATTGTATTTTATCTTTGCTTGTGTTGGATATTCGCTTTGTGAATTCCTGTCTCCATCGAGGGACAAATTACTCCTCATGAAGAGGGGTGGTTTTGAGGTACGTTACCCTCGGGTATAAAGTTGCGTGGTTGTACTGAGGTTGAACTACCCTCATTTTAAGTAGCTCGTTTAGTGGATTTGATCGACTTCATCGATCGGGAAATTCTAACTTGAGAGGGTTAGGTGGTGGTTTTCACCCTGTTTGGGTTTCCACCTAAAAATCACTTGTGCCATTGTGTGATTGCTTTTGTGAGATTGTTATTTATTTTAATTCCACATTTTATACGTCATGCATATCTCACCCCCTCCTGTAGGGAATTACAATATATACATATACACACATCTCACACACACATGTGCACCACATATGCACAAGTAACACTCCACACTTAACTGGTTTTTAGCTCAAGTCTCACACACACAACTCTCCAACACTTAGCCAAATTTCCACCGCTTCTCATCACAATCTAAGCCCTCACTTATAAAAATCCTGGTTTTTAATGAGTGAACCGGGCTTTTCGTAGGATACACTACACCCCTATAGGTAGGACCAGACCAACTACTAAGCCCAATCTTAATTCTTAATTATTTGTATTTTGGTGTATAGCTTCCGCCCAATATTCAACTCAATTGAACCGGGCTCCTAGCCCCAAACCAATTCTCAAATATATGCTCGGAGGATATGGTGTGATGGGTTTAATTCACACCGAGCATTGACGACTAAGGAGGCTTTGGACAGAAATCGTTATATAGTGCTGCACGTACTCGCTCGCCCACGAAGTGGGACTAAACGAGCAAAGGAATTGACTATGTGACACGTTCTGAATTCAAGACTTTGGGCTTTGATTAGCCCATAGTTGTGGGCTATTTAAGTATTTAAGTTCCTACACATTAGGTTAATTCTAACATTTATTTAGTATAAATTAGGATGTAAATAGATTAATTCATAGTTTTAATCTAATTACATAATCCATACATTGCATTCATATCTTAAGTGCATTTAGAATTAGCTTAAAATAGCATTCATCTAATTAGATAACCAATTAGGTATATTGTTTTTATTAACATAGAAGTTGAGGGTCTATACATAAATAACCCTAATATTTTAATAATATTTTCTTTATTCGTCTTTTTTCAGAACGGCTGGCTGCCGCTCCAACGCCCGGGTGATGCAGTGAAGGAGCCATTCAAGGGGGAGCGGATACGGTGGATCTGGTCGGCCGCTGATTTCAAATTTGTTCAGGCCACTACAAAAGGAGCACGGAGGCAGTCGAGCTCAGAGGCCTCCGCCACCGACCCACCACTGTGTAGAGAGAACCTCTCTCTTCCACTCCACACTGCCGGCCTCTACCGTGGCGGCGAGTCTCCACCACCGTGGGCGTGTGGTGTGACAGGCCGCACCGCCATCCGGAGCTCGCCGCATCACCGTGAGCACCCTAGCGTGCAACTTCCTCGCCGTCGACGCAGACCACCACCACCGAGCTACTGATCAGCCACCCTCTCAGTAACTTAAGACGTCTGGTAAATTTCCCAGACGTCTGAAGTTACCCGCTCACCTCCACTTCCTCAGCCTGCACTCTCCAACCGGCCACCAGACCGCCTGCACCTTCCACCGCACACGCCAACCGCCTGCAGCTTCCACCGCGCCAGCGCCCTCCGCAGACCCTCCGCCCACGCCAGCTTCCACCGCACACGCCAACCGCCTGCAGACCACCGCGCAAGCGCCCTCCTGCAGACCACCGCCCACGCACAACCGCGCGCCCTCCTGCAGACCCTCCGCGCACCCACGCACAACCGCCTGCAGACCGCCCAACTGACCACCGCGCACGCCAGCCGCACACGCCAGCCGCAGCAGCCACCCCCGCAGCAGCAGCAGGCGGCGGACTTCACGCCAACAGGCTGCGCAAGCTGCCGGCTGCAGCACCTCCGCCGGAGCTCGTCCGGCCACCTCCGACCGCCACGCGACTCGCCGCCACCACCGATTCGAAGCCCTTGATCCAAGGGACCTCCTCCGAGCTTCCCGCGCCCTGCCATCGGCTCCTCGTCGCGCAAGACAACGGGGAAAAATTCCCCTGTTTTGCTACAGTAAAACATTAATTAAAATTTACATTTTCTGCTATTGCCACATTTTAATCCTATTCTATTGACTCTGCATTGCGGAAAATATCCTGTAGTTTCTCATAATTGCCATTTCAGCATTATTTCTTGCTTAAACCTTAATCTAAAGGCAATCTTGGCTTGGTTCTTGTCCAAATTGACTCCGAACAAACATTTTTAAGTGGCGCGAATTTTAATACGTTATTGCCTCCCTGTGGATACGACCCGCTCCTCTGCGAGTGGTTATTTCTTATTAAAAATTGATTAGTCGATTTTTCCACCACATTAAACTACAAACGACTTAAAAGCGAAAGATCGACCGGTCAAATGGCACTGTTGCCGGGGAGGCAACAGACGCAATAATTTCGCCTAATTTTAGTTTGATTATTTGTCAATTGCACAGAGATTTGACCATTCATTATTTTCTTTTCTGTGCGAGAAAATTTATGCAAGAATCAGCCACTGTGAGAGGAGACCCTTGACGTCGCCAGACGAGAAGTGGACAAGCAATTTTGAAAGGAGGAGAAGGACGAGGACGCGACGGACACCATTGTATTTAATCGCTAATTTAATTAGAATAGAATTAAGACTGAAGACTTAATTTTTCATTACAGTTAGTTTGAAACCCTTGTTCTGGGGTAAATTTTGAGGGGTTTGTTCCCCGATTTTGTTTTGGACCCGTGTTGGGTAATTTTTGGGAGCCTGTTCCCTTTTCTTTAGATTTAGGTTTATTTTTTTTATTATTTCTTTTATTTGCTTGTGCATAAGTAGTTCTAAAAAAAAAAATAGAAAAAGAAAAAAAATGAGCTGCCTGCTAGAAGTTGCCTGGCCTAGGACGAACCATTTAGGTCTGTATGAGCAGCCTCTAGATTTGCTTTTCTGCATTGCGTGCATTTTTGCATCGAAGATCGCTGGAGGCAAGGTACGCATTCTCTTACTTTGCATCCTATTTTTGATCACGCATTGCATTTGGGATTTAATGCGAAGACCACCTAATCTGTACTGAATAAATCTAACAAGTGGTCACATATTTTCTTTAGAAAAAGGACTAATTAAAGGAAGGACATTTTAAAAACCAAGGATTTGATTTTCAAACTTGGCGTGCGATTCAAAGTTCAAAATCTTTGACGGTGTATGCACACTTATTTCACTTGCACCACGGCACGTTTCTAGACACTCCTTAGGTTTGGAAATACTAGGACAAGAGCCCTCCTTTCGTTGGATTTTGAAGTGTTCGGAACTTGAGATCAAAGGTTTTGTAAATCCAAAGAGGGGGATACCCTGTCACGGATTTTTGGGGGTAGTTGAGGAGCACCGCGAAAGCACAGCTTCAAAGGAAGGCTTAGGCCTACTTGCATCCCTCGATCTTCCGTCTTTGGATTTACTTGACCATTTGAGATTTAGGGAAGAACACCTAAGCTCCAACTAGGTCTTTTTAGGCGAGCCGTAGGTCGACAATAGGCACGTAAATTGATTGAACAAATTGTATTGTCACCTGCAATCTGACTTAAAATCAAAAGCCTAAATTGGGAAAGACCTAAAAGGTCCTTTTTGAATTGTGTCTTGCTTGGGGAATTCTGATTGAAGTGTGAGTTAGAATGGACCACATTGATTTTCATCCTTTCACATCTTGCCCACACCCTCACCCCCACTTTGCATCCTTCGATCCCAGACGTCGAGATGGTCCATTCCTTGATGGACATAATGACAATCATTGGGATCCGTTTTACTCCTATTATAGGAGTATTGGCCTAGTTAAGCCCCAAATTAGTGAGCAGAACTCAGGAGCGAGATTTGCTTTGCCCAATATCCCACATACCAAAGAAATACCCAACCCACCCTCCCTGAAAACTTATAATGGTTGGACAAACATTCCTGGGTACTATAAGCCTGAGCCTGACTTCTCTTATGATAGAAATGACCTCTCCTCTTTGAAGATGGAAATACAGAAAATGCAAAATGAAATGAGTGAATTGTTAGGAGAATCTTTGAGAGCAGGCCAACAAGAAAGAGATGAAATTAGCCACCCAATCTGCCCCATTGACGATGACGTACACCCCTCTACAATAGATGCATCTCCCGTGGGAAAGCTACACTTTAAGTTGAAGGGAAATTCTGGGGAGAATAGCTACTTTTCGAGGATCGATTTTGAAACCTCCCCATTAGATGACACTTCCTTGAGAGATCTACACTTTAGGTGGGAGGAAAAAACACATGAAAGTAGCTATGCATTGGATGAAGAACGGTGGCAACCCGAGGAAGATGATGATAAGGTTGAGTATCCACCTGATTTATATTGGAGTCAAAAGAAGGGAATGATGGTACCATTGGAAGACCTCGACCCAGATGATAGTATTTTCGTGACATTTGATGAAGTGGGTCAAAGTCAAGTTGTTAATCCTACCCTCCCTTCTGATCACGATATGGAACTCAAACCCACCCTTAGGGAACCTAACCCTAAAGAAATTGACCTATCTGAGGAGTCTGATGTAACCAATGTAAATAATTTACCTCAGATAGAGCACCCTAGGGGATCTGCTGAGATATTAAATGATTCTAGACCTCGGGTACATGATGAATTGTGTGATGAGGAGGAAGATGAATTATATGAGGAACCTACATTCAAGATTTGGAGTGACACTAAGGGTGATTATGTCTTATTTGAAGAGTTAGCCCCTGAGGATGTCACAAATTTGACCAAATTAGGTTTCCTTGGCACACCCATTGATGATATTTCTCCTCATAATAAAATGATGGAAAATTTGGAAGCAAGTTCTAAGATTTATGTGGATTCACATATAGACTTCGGGGAAGATTTGAGTAAAGAACAAAAACCTGGGGATGACATTGATAGGATAATCTCTAGATCTGTTGCTTCCAACCTGCCTTCATTCACTTCGAAGTCACCCTCTGATTTGCTTATATCTGAAAGCGAAATTGTGACTCCTGATGAAGAGCAGGAAGATCCACGTGATGGTGCAAGGAATGCTAGGGATGAAATTGAGGATTTAGAAAGAGTGTTTGGGATGGACACCAAGCTGATTAAACCCAACCTAGATCTTATGGCCATCCCACAACCTCGTAACTTGGACACCCTAGACGATCCTTGCCTTAGAGAATTGCTCATTTTTGTTCTGACTAGGGGGCTTAACAGACCAATATTTTCTGTAATGGAGTATCGGGTATGGATTGATGATTTCTTTAGTCAGTCCATTACCCTGGGGGTTTATCTCTATACCATTCCTTCCCCATTCTTTTTGGAGGATCCTTGTCATCCTACCCCTACCCCTTTGGAGGTTATTTTAACTGTTTATCCTTTAGAACCTCTTCTGGTGACCTGGGAAGATTTCATTCCCATTTTAGTTGGGCGAGCATTTGCTATCGGGATTCATCATCAGCTCGCCAACATCCTAGGTTACCTATTTTCTAGGCCAACTTTGCTTTGCTCATTTTTAGGGCCTATTTCTGCAATTCTTGAACCTGATTTGCAGGTTCTTCGGCTATTCAGCCCAGCTTTGACCCAGGTAATATCCTTCTATGCAATGAGGACATTGCAGATTTTAGGCATGGGGGGGTGTACTTGGGGATATACATAGCATAATTGCATACATTTGTACATATAAAAAAAAAAAAAAAGTTTTGAGCTTAACTGGCTAAGTCCTGCATTCTTAAGCAAATCAGAACTCTAGCGTAGACTAAGTTAATTCTGGGGTCAAACTTTAGAAGCTAAATGAGCTACTAGCTTTAGACCTTTAGGGTCCTTTGTGGACTTAAAAACTTAAGTAGGAGTTAAGTTGCGGACCATTCCTTAAGAGGTTGAGAAAGGGAAGCTAGGGTTTGAGTTAAAAGGTGGGGTAGTACCTGGAGTCTTATTCTACCTTTTGGTTTACGGGTCCTTGTAACCCAAGCATCCAAATTTTTCACACTTGGTCTGGTAATTAACTTAATTTCTGAAAAGAGATTTGGTTCTCTTAGTTTTGGCTTAAGAGAGGCTTGAAAACACATTTTGATTGGAAGAGTTCCCGCCGCAGGAGAGGTCGAGTATATACTCACCTTGAGGATGCGATGATAACATATTACCTCCTCGGCGCTTGTCTCTTAGGATATCCATCCTACTGGGGGCATGTAAGCGCATTGCGCGGTTCAGGTACCATGGGCGGCTCTATCTCGAAGTGCCGATTGCCATAGGCCTGAATTCGCTTAAGAAATCCATGGGCGATACTATCCCGAAGTGTCGATTGCCAGGAGTTCTTGGGGTCGTTATGGGCGGTGCTATCTCGAAGCATCGAAAGCCAGGCACCCTTCGAGGTATGGTAATGGGGACAATGAATCCGACACAGACCGTGTTGATAGCTGATTTGAGGTTAGACTTAGAAGAATCAAACAAAAAAAAAAAATTATATATATATAGAAAAAATTTTCCTTTAACTCAAATAACTCGGACCAATGCACAAGCACGGATGCTTTAATCTCAGGGATCAATAAACTTTAGGGTAGAGTCAGAAATCAGGGAAACTTGTGCTTGCAACTCGTCTTTAGCCGACCTAGTCTGTAACTTAGCAACTACTTAGGAACCTTGGGTTTAGAACCTGAACTTAATATGCTTCTGAAGGAAGACTAAGTGAGTTGACTAGTCTACTTAGAGTGCTAGGTTTCGCTTAATTTTGCTAGGGACTAGCAAAAACTAGGCATGGGGGTATTTGATTAGCCCATAGTTGTGGGCTATTTAAGTATTTAAGTGCCTACACATTAGGTTAATTCTAACATTTATTTAGTATAAATTAGGATGTAAATAGATTAATTCATAGTTTTAATCTAATTACATAATCCATACATTGCATTCATATCTTAAGTGCATTTAGAATTAGCTTAAAATAGCATTCATCTAATTAGATAACCAATTAGGTATATTGTTTTTATTAACATAGAAGTTGAGGGTCTATACATAAATAACCCTAATATTTTAATAATATTTTCTTTATTCGTCTTCTTTCAGAACGGCTGGCTGCCGCTCCAACGCCCGGGTGATGCAGTGAAGGAGCCATTCAAGGGGGAGCGGATACGGTGGATCTGGTCGGCCGCTGATTTCAAATTTGTTCAGGCCACTACAAAAGGAGCATGGAGGCAGCCGAGCTCAGAGGCCTCCGCCACCGACCCACCACTGTGCAGAGAGAACCTCTCTCTTCCACTCCACACTGCCGGCCTCTACCGTGGCGGCGAGTCTCCACCACCGTGGGCGTGTGGTGAGACAGGCCACACCGCCATCCGGAGCTCGCCGCATCACCGTGAGCACCCTAGCGTGCATCTTCCTCGCCGTCGACGCAGACCACCACCACCGAGCTACTGATCAGCCACCCTCTCAGTAACTTAAGACGTCTGGTAAATTTCCCAGACGTCTGAAGTTACCCGCTCACCTCCACTTCCTCAGCCTGCACTCTCCAACCGGCCACCAGACCGCCTGCACCTTCCACCGCACACGCCAACCGCCTGCAGCTTCCACCGCGCCAGCGCCCTCCGCAGACCCTCCGCCCACGCCAGCTTCCACCGCACACGCCAACCGCCTGCAGACCACCGCGCAAGCGCCCTCCTGCAGACCACCGCCCACGCACAACCGCGCGCCCTCCTGCAGACCCTCCGCGCACCCACGCACAACCGCCTGCAGACCGCCCAACTGACCACCGCGCACGCCAGCCGCACACGCTAGCCGCAGCAGCCACCCCCGCAGCAGCAGCAGGCGGCGGACTTCACGCCAACAGGCTGCGCAAGCTGCCGGCTGCAGCACCTCCGCCGGAGCTCGTCCGGCCACCTCCGACCGCCACGCGACTCGCCGCCACCACCGATTCGAAGCCCTTGATCCAAGGGACCTCCGAGCTTCCCGCGCCCTACCATCGGCTCCTCGTCGCGCAAGACAACGGGGAAAAATTCCCCTGTTTTGCTACAGTAAAACATTAATTAAAATTTACATTTTCTGCCATTGCCACATTTTAATCCTATTCTATTGACTCTGCATTGCGGAAAATATCCTGTAGTTTCTCATAATTGCCATTTTAGCATTATTTCTTGCTTAAACCTTAATCTAAAGGCAATCTTGGCTTGGTTCTTGTCCAAATTGACTCCGGACAAACATTTTTAAGTGGCGCGAATTTTAATACGTTATTGCCTCCCTGTGGATACGACCCGCTCCTCTGCGAGTGGTTATTACTTATTAAAAATTGATTAGTCGATTTTTCCACCACATTAAACTACAAACGACTTAAAAGCGAAAGATCGACCGGTCAGGCTTCGATTTAAGCACCCAATTTTAATCCAAATTTAAAATAAATTATATAGTTAGAAATTCCTTATATAGGATTACTTAATTTATAAAAATAAGTTATTTAATTATATTTAAAATTTGCTTGAAGTTAGTGATTTATACATGTTAATTTAGGGTTTAATTACTTAATTAATGTATAAATTAATAAATTAATAAGTCAATTGACCTTATAATTATTTAATTTACATAAGAAGGTATTTATTACATATTTTTAATTTATTTTTGGTTTTTTATTTTAATTTATGCACATTTATATACACATATTTAAGATATAAATACTATAATATAGTATAAATATATTGAAAATAAGTTAAAAATAATTGAAATAATAGTATACAAGTATATAATATAAATTACCTCAGTGATAAGTTCAATTACTAATTGCTTTTAATTTAACTTAATAAGTTAGTTAATTAACTTAATAATATAATTACATACAATAAATAGCTAATTAAATGATCAATGTACATGTGTCATACAATATATAGTACTTATTTAAATATGTATGTACAGTAATAGATACAATTATACAAGTATACATATTTATTTATAATTATCTTAATTTATTTGCATAAAATCTATTATACATTAATATATAATTATATAACTAAGTTATAAGTACAATGACTCAACATAAATATTTATTTAAATATATATAATATATTTATAAGTTATTTATATACATTTAACTTATATAAGTTAATATTGTTGGTGCTAGAGCACCACGATCATTTGTTTTGATGATAACAAAACACGTGTTATTTAACATTTGCACTTGGAGTCTTAGATTTCAGGTTAATTGCAAATGTAGATGTATCTAAACGGAATTCGAGCTCGCATCCATGACGGATTGGAGGAGCTTGACGGAGAACAGAGGAGATTCACGAGGAGCGCTAGATTGAAGATGGAAGGACAAGAAGAATAGGATAGAATTTTATTTAATCCTCTCATGTACTTTTATCTTTATTTTGTTTGCTCTTTTTATTTCCTTAGAACATTATGTTAAAGAGCCTCAAAGTACCCTAACAGTAGTCCTAGGAACACCCGCACAACCCTAGGATACTTAGGTTTTCTGTAGAATACTTAGAAAACCAATATAGGGTTCAAACAGAGTTTCCAGACGTCTAATTCTCAAATCAGCCGTCCGATAAAGTATTTTATGACGTCTGACTCTTGTTTCAGACGTATGATAACTATTAGGCTGGACTTAGTGCTCTGTCTGATGAAATCAGACGTCCAGACCCTAGACCAGACGTCTTAGGAGACGTCTGATGGATTTGCCAGACGTCTAATTAGTGGACCGTTGGCTGGCTTTGCAAACAGTGTAGAATATGACCGTTAGAGCCTTATCAGACGTCCATAGGACTTTCCAGACGTCTGATAATTGACCGTTTTGCCTCGGCTGACCCAAAATCTCTTCTCAGAGATTTTCTAGCCGTTGCAACGTTTGGAAATCCATTCCCACAGAAAAAGTAGGTTTCCAGACGTCCAGACATAGTGCCAGACGTCCTATATGTAGTCTAATGGACTTGCACTAGAACCCTGTTTAGATCTGATTCAAGTCAGGAAGAGACCTGCCCAAAATCAGACGTCTGACCTTGAAATCAGACGTCTTAAAGTGAACTTCCAGACGTCTGATGCCAGAATTAGACGTCTGATAAGCCTGTCAGAGCAATGATTGTTCCTGATTTCGGGCTGATTCTCTTGGGCTTTGTTCCCAACGACTATAGAACCTTTCCTAAGCCTTCCAAAGCCTTCCTAAGGCCTCTATAAATAGAGGGGAACCTTTGCAACACAAACACACACTTAGAAACACCAAGATACACAAGAAACACTTTGTAATACACTTTCCACTCTCTTGTGTCCTAGCGAGCTCTTGCTCTCCAAGCTCAAGTTCCATTCTCTTGAGAGCATCAAGCTATTGCACACCCGCTCTTTCGCCGTAGTTCACGAGAGCGAAGTTGCGTCGTCGCGTGGCTCACGCACCGTGTCATCAACTCGACGCACTCCTTTCGAAGGGAAGCATCCTATTTCCTATAGAAGCTTAGGTTAAATATTACTTTGTTGGCTCTATAGGATTACTTGTTTTATCTTTGTTATTTGGTTGGGTATTCGCTTTGCGAATTCCCGTCTCCTTCGCGAGACAAAATCCTTCTCGTGAAGAGAAGGGGTTGAGGTACGCTACCCTCGTCTAAGTAGCGTAGTTGTAATTGAGGTTGAATCACCCTCGTTTTAAAGTGATTCGGTTTAGTGATTTTGATCAACTTGGTTGATCGGAAAATCCTAACTCGAGAGGGTTAGGTGGTGGTTTTCACCTGGTTTGGGTTTCCACCTAAAAATACTTTGTGTACTTTGTGTGATTGCATCTTGTAACGACCCGATTCCCGAGTCCCTACGAGACACGAGAACCGGACCGACTCGACTAATCCCAAGACCCAGTCGTCCAACGAGGAAGTAACCAAAAGACAGTAAAATAAACCACATTCAGCATGAATATAACTAACAGTAAGAAAGTACAGCAGTAAGGAAAGAAACTACTACAGTAGGCACCACCATAACAGTAAAACAACAGTTATCATATAACAAAAACTGCAGGTAAAGAAGGTACAGCGGAAACAAAAACTACTCACTAGAACAGAAACAAAAAGGGGTACAAAGCTGGGGTAACTCTACTGGACCCTACTCGGCCCAGCGTCCTCTGCAGCCGCCGACCCTAGCTGCTCAACACCTGGTCCTGAAAAAAGGTAACGAGTGTAACACGTCAGCAAAACGCTGAGTAGAGTGGCAAACTAACTAAAGGCAACAGTAGAGTGTACAGTAGCTGTTATGTTCTATTACTTCCTTTATTTACATCTTTCAATTTTTCTCACTATTTCATTTACTTCTCAGATCCTTTACTTGATCTCGGATGTCCTCGTGGGACGATCTTGATTGCAGTCTTTTCCAAAAGTAGAAGTAGCACGTGGTGCTCTCCTGGCTGGGAGAGTCCCCCGTGGTGATCCTACCCTCAGTCAACCACCCCAAGGTCACTGACAGACGTAACGGTGACTACGGCACGTGCGATAAACGCACAGGTAGCTAGCCCGCACTGGCACGCGGTCAGTCGTTTCCGTTAACGGGTGCGCCCAAAGCACAGCACGGAACCAGGGCAGAGCCCTCTCAGTAACAGGGGTCCAACCCCTCCACAGTAACCAAACCGGGGCCTTGCCCCTCCACAGTCCGCGCACCCTCGCCTGACTACCCTGGTTTGCCCTAGTGGGCCTAACAAGTCGGTGAAGGAGGCTAGCAGAACCCCGGGGCCCGTGGGGTAGCTAGTACTCTCCTAACACTACTAGCTCTCCTCGGTACTACGTACACGAGGGCCAACAAGTCGGTACAGAGCGGCCAAGCCTAACCCCGGGTCCCTGGGGCGGCTGGCCCCACTCTGCACTAAAACAGGTACAGGTACTTCCCTTGGTACTGCGTACCCAAGAGACAGTACAAACTACATCTCAGTTCCATTCCTTTTTCTTTCCAGGAGTTCCACTCCTAATTTCCCGTAGGGTTCCAGCTCTTTATTTCAGAACATCATATGTTTCACTTTCCAGATTCACGTTCTCAATTTCCATGATCTCAAACATGTTTCTTTGTTCATAACAGGCAGCTGTTAATTAATTTCACATGCAGCTTTATATATTCCTTTCCATTTTTCCAAGACTGCAGTAATATACATTCCACTAGTTTTTCCATCCTAGGATTCATGCCATATCCTAGGATCTATCATACAATCTAGTTTTCCGGCCCTAGGATTCATGCAACACCTAGGAGCTATCATTCCATATATTTCTCATTCCTAGGATTCATGCAAGCCCTAGGTTCTAGTTATGGTTCCACACTTTAACAGATTTTATTAATACTTAAAACCACTCTACCAGGTACAACGGGAGTAATGGGGGCGTGATCGGGAATCCCGCGCGCCTCCGCGACTCTCAAGACTGCAACCGAACGAGGTCCTATCACAAGGATCAAACACAAGGAGTGTCTCAAAACAGTGTATAGCTACTGTAGGCGGGTAGAGGAATTAATTCTGAAACGAACGCAACTTGAATCACGGAAAACGGAGCCCAAACGGGCCCTAAACGGGTCGAGAAAGATGATACTGTGCAAAATCAGACGTCTGGAACTCCTTCCAGACGTCTTAAACGGTGGATCAGAGAATTACCTGTTCGGCTTGGTTCCCCGGACGTCCAAAAGTCTGCAGGGACGTCTTTCCTAGATCCTAGACGTCCGATGGTCACTCCGGACGTCTGGAGGTCACTCCCGCCGTCTGGTACAACTTCCAGACGTCTGATTCGCAAAGATGACGAATCAGAGGGCCTGCGCACAGCCAACCCCCCTCCCTCAGTACGGTCAGTCGACAAAAAGAGAAGAAAGAGGAAACTCACCTTTCAGACGTCTGTATGATCTCACAGACGTCGACCTTGCCGTCTGGATATCAATCCAGACGTCTGATTCTGGAAATTTTTCCAGAATCAGAACCTTGCTCGGCCTCCGCTCGCGACGCCGCCCGCGTCTCACCTCGCGCGTCCGCTGCTCCACCCGCAGCAGGTCCCTCTCTGCGACGCTCTGCGCCCCCTGCGCCCTCCGCCGGCCGGCCAAGCCGCTCCCGGCGAGCTCGCCCTCACGGCAGAGCCCCGCCCTCGCACGCCGCAGCTCCTCCGCGCCTACTGCGGCTGCCGCTGCCGCTGCGCCCTCGCGTCCGCTCGCTCTCGCGCACAGGTAGGAGAAGAAGGAGGAAGATGGTGGAGACGGGAGGGGAGGCGCGCCCCCCTTTTAACGCCGCGCGGAGAGGAGAGAGAAGGCGGTCGCAGTCGCCTGCCGCCGCAGAGAAAGAGGCAGGATCGCAGGTCTGCGCGCACAGGCGCGCAGACGAATATCCCGTGCGAGCATAACTGTTCGCCAGACGTCTGTAAACTATCCCGGACGTCTGGTCAGACGTCTGGATGTGATCCCAGACGTCTTTACAGACGTCTGGGCCACCTCCCAGACGTCTTAAAAGACGTCTGGGGCACGCGCTCGTTACAATATAACAAACTCAAAGGAAGTTTCGTCCCCGAAACTTGCGCCAACTAGGGTGCGGGAAGAAGGTGTCCAAATAACCATAACAAACTCAAAGAGGACCGAAGCCGGTCCGAAAAGACGTACCCGCGAAAAGCTCCGGGTACCGCTCCCGCATTGCCGCCTCAGGCTCCCAGGTAGCCTCCCCGTACCGCTGGCTCCTCCACAAAACCTTTACCAGGGGTACTTGCTTTCGTCTCAACCTGCGGACGGCTCGGTCTAGGATCTGCACTGGCCGCTCGGGGTAGGTCAGGTCGTCGCTCACCTCGACGCTCTCGTGACTCAGTACGTGGCTGGGATCGGCTACGTACTTCCTGAGGTTGGACACGTGGAACACTTCGTGCACACCAGAAAGCTGCGGGGGAAGGGCAAGTCTGTAAGCAATGGGTCCAACCCGCTCCAGGACCTCGAAGGGCCCCACGAACCTCGGCGCGAGCTTCCCTCTCACCCCAAACCGCTGTAAGCCCTTCATGGGCGAAACACGAAGAAAGACGTGGTCCCCGACCTCGAACTGCACCTCTCTGCGTCTGCGATCTGCGTAGCTCTTCTGTCTGCTCCTGACAGTGCGGAGTCGTCTGTGGATCTGCTCAACTACCTCCTGACTCTGCCGGATCAACCTGGGGCCAACCTCCCACTTGGTCCCCACCTCAACCCAACTCAAGGGTGCCGTGCATTTCCGTCCGTACAGAGCCTCGTAGGGAGCCATGCCGATGCTCGAGTGATAACTGTTGTTGTATGCAAACTCTGCCAGGGGCAGGTGCTCCTCCCAAGAGCCCCTCCAGTCTAGTACACAGGCACGCAAAAGATCCTCAAGTGTCTGTATCGTGCGTTCCGACTGTCCGTCCGTCTGGGGGTGGTAAGCCGTGCTAAACCTCAACCTCATCCCCAAAGCCTGCTGAAACTCAGCCCAAAACTGGGACGTAACGCGGGTATCCCGGTCGGATACGATCTCCCGCGGAACTCCGTGTAGTCGCACCACATCACGGATATACCTCTCTGCCAACTGTGCTGGTCCCAAAGTGACTCGGATCGGCAAGAATCGTGCCGTCTTCGTCAATCTATCCACTATTACCCAGACTGCGTCGTGTACTCGCTGGGTAACAGGTAAGCCCACCACCAAGTCCATGGTGATGCTCTCCCACTTCCACTCTGGCACTGGAAGCGGCTGAAGCGGCCCTGCAGGCCTCTGATGCTCGGCTTTCACCTGCTGGCACACTAAGCACTGCTGCACGAACTCACCCACATCCCGCTTCATCCCTCTCCACCAGAACTCGCGTCTCGAGTCATGGTACATTTTCGTGTTTCCAGGATGTATGGTGAATCTGGAACTGTGTGCCTCAGTCAGGAGCTCTCTCAACAGCTCCTCGTCTCTGGGGATGCACAGCCGTCCCCTCAAGCGTAACACCTGGTCTGTGAAAGAGAAGTCCCCTGGGTCCCCTGACAGTACTCTGTCGCGCAAAGACTGCAAGTACGGATCGGCCATCTGTCCCGTGATGATGCGGTCTATCAACTCTGGTCTGGTCTGCCGTGTCACCGTCACTGCCCCACAGTACCCTCGTAACTCTAGAGGTCGCCAACTGCCCACCTCGTCCAAAAGGCTCCAACTCTGTAACTGTAGACTGGCCAAGTGTGCGGGTGCCTTACGGCTCAAGGCGTCAGCCACCACATTGGCCTTTCCCGGGTGGTAGGAGATGCTGCAGTCGTAGTCCTTCAGGAGCTCCAACCAACGTCTCTGCCTCATGTTGAGCTCCTTCTGGTCAAAAAGTTATCTGAGGCTCTTGTGATCTGTAAAAATCTCGAAGGTCTCACCGTACAAGTAGTGCCTCCATGTCTTCAGCGCGAAGACAACAGCTGCCAACTCTAGATCGTGGGTAGGGTAGGTATGCTCATGGGGCTTCAGTTGCCGCGAAGCGTAAGCGACCACGTGACCCCTCTGCATGAGCACACCTCCTAACCCCTGCAAGGAAGCGTCCGTGTACACAACGAACCCGCCACTACTGTCAGGGATGGTGAGCACGGGAGCCGAGGTCAACCTCTCCTTCAGCTCCAGAAAACACGCCTCACAGGCGTCTGTCCAAGCGAAAGGCACATCCTTCCGAGTCAACTGTGTCATAGGACGTGCAATCTGCGAAAACCCTCTGATGAACCGTCTGTAGTAACCTGCCAGTCCCAGGAAACTGCGAATCTCAGTGACTGAACGCGGTCTCTCCCACCTGAGCACTGCCTCGACCTTGGCGGGATCCACCGCCAGGCCGTCTCCAGAGATCACATGACCCAAAAAGGTCACCTCCCTCAACCAGAACTCGCACTTGCTGTATTTGGCGTACAGCCTGCGTCGTCTCAGAGTGTCCAGAACCATCCGCAAGTGCTGTCCGTGCTGCGTCCGATCTCTAGAATAGATGAGTACATCATCTATGAAAACCACCACAAACTGGTCCAAGTACGGTCTGAACACCCGGTTCATCAGGTCCATGAAAGCAGCGGGGGCATTGGTCAGCCCAAACGGCATGACCAAAAACTCGTAGTGTCCGTACCGGGTGCGGAAAGCTGTCTTGGAGACGTCGGTCTCCCTGATCCTCAACTGGTGGTATCCAGACCTCAAGTCGATCTTGGAAAACACCGTGGCACCCCGCAACTGGTCAAACAAATCGTCAATCCTCGGCAGCGGATATCTGTTCTTGATGGTGACCCTATTCAGCTGTCGGTAATCCACACAAAGGCGTAGGGTCCCATCCTTCTTCTTCACAAACAGTACCGGGGCTCCCCAGGGAGACGCACTGGGCCTCACGAAACCCTTCTCCAAAAGGTCCTGCAACTGAGACTTGAGCTCTCGCAGCTCAAGCGGTGCCACCCTGTATGGCGCGGTGGAGATGGGGCTGGTCCCTGGTACTAGTGAGATCTCAAACTCGATCTCACGCTCGGGCGGTAGTCCTGGTAACTCGTCTGGAAACACGTCGGGGTACTCTCTGACCACCGGGATGCTCTGGAAGTCTGCCACGGGGCTGTGCTCTGCCACCACACAAGCTAAGAAGCCCTCACACCCCTGGCTCAAAAGTCTCGCCGCCCGAAGTGCCGAAATGCACCTGAAACCTCCGTCCACTGGCTGCCCGTGAAACTCGAAGGAAGGCAACTCCGGAATGGAGAAGACAATCTTCCTCTCAAAGCAGTCTACCAAGGCGTGGTAAGCGGACAGCCAATCCATCCCCAGGATCACCCCAAAGTCCTCCATCTGTATCATAATCAGGTCAGCTGGCAGGCTGTGTCCCCCGATGCTGACCCCGCAACCCGTGTACACCTCCTCAGCTACAAACAGCTGACCACTCGGACCTCTGATTACGAACGGGTTCTCTAACAATGTATAATCCTGGTCCAAACTAACTGCGAAACTGTCTGCGACAAACGAGTGCGTAGCGCCGGAATAGAAAAGCGTGTAAACGAGTCTGCCAGAAACTGAAACCATACCTGCTACCACGGATCCCGAAGCTCTGGCGTCCCTGTGTGTTAGGGCGTTGATACGCCCCTCAGCTCTAGGTGCGGACGAAGCAGCCACACTCTGCGTCGGACGGGTAGGTGCTGGCCGGTACCCTCCTCGCGACTGCGGTCCTCCTCCTCGCGCCTGGAAACCGCGGCCTCCTGCGCGCCCTCCAGTGCTCTGCGCGGGAAGTATCTGCTGACCTCCTGCCCTAGATGGGCAGTCCCTCCTGACGTGGCCCGGCTGGCCACACTGGTAGCAGAGGGGAACCCGACTCCCGCCCTCAGTGAGTCCCTGCTGTCGGCTAGGCGGGGGTCCGGTGCTGGCGACTGGCCCCTGTCGAGGGCCCCCAAAGGCCACTGATGGCCCTGCACAACGTGACGGCTCTCCTGCGGACGCCACGTGTCTCCGCTCTCGCCGGCCCTGTGAGAAGTCTGGCTGAAAGGGCCTCTTCCGCCCGCCGTCGGTCTCTCGCGCGGACGGGTTGGTCTCCTCGTAAGTCATGGCTGCCTCTACCACCCTCGAAAACGTCGGCAGCTTCAGGGGTTTGACATACCCCCGGATCGCAGGCCGGAGCCCCTCGGTGAACCTCCAAAGGCGCTCCTCCTCAGTGGCTACCGCTGTCGCTGCAAAGCGGGACAGCTCCAAGAAACGCGTGCGGTACGCGCTCACGGTCATCGTCCCTTGGCGGAGAGTGTGGAACTCCCGCCTCCTCTGGTCCTGCCACGTCTGGGGAAAGTACTGCTCGCAGAAGAGGGTGACGAACTGGTCCCACGTCGGCTCGTCCCTCTCCTGTCCCCGGACCGCCCTCCACCACCGGTGTGCCGCACTCTCCAACTGGTACGTGGCAAAGGCCACGCGGCACTCCACCGGGGGGCGAAGGGTGTCGAAGATCTTCTCCAGCTGCTCAAGCCAGTCCTCTGCCTCGGTCGGGTCCTCATCCCCCTTGAAGGAGGGGGGCTTCAGCTTCCGGAACTGTCCGAAAAGCTCGAAGTGGTGCTGTAGGGGAGGTGCTGGTGCACCTCCAGGCGAAGGTGCCTCGTGTACAGAAGTGTCGGAGGAAGGTGGGGGCGGCAGGGGCCCATCCCCTCCCTCGTGTCCGGCGTCGCGTCCGTCGCGTGGTCCCACAGAGGACTCCCCCTCTGCAACCCCAGGAGGAGGTGCTCGGGGCGGTGGGTGGAGCTCCTCTCGTACAATATCCGGTATCAATCTGGCGAGGTCCTGGGCCTGGATGCCAGGGAGTGGTGGCTGGTCCACCGAGACGTCAATGACAGCACGTCCACCTCGCCGACCTCGCCCTCGGCCGCGCCCGCGGCCAGTCTCGCCAGTCCCACGACGAGGCATCTCCTGCAAGGAGACGCGAAACAAAACGGAACGTCAAAACAGACGGTACCTAACAACACTTCTAAGAGCTCATGTCAAGAGATATGTTGTGGTGGCTACTCTAGCTATAAACATGTGAATTGGTTAATTTCCAGTCAGTTGATTCACTTCTCGGGACGACCTTGCTCTGATACCATCTTGTAACGACCCGATTCCCGAGTCCCTACGAGACACGAGAACCGGACCGACTCGACTAATCCCAAGACCCAGTCGTCCAACGAGGAAGTAACCAAAAGACAGTAAAATAAACCACATTCAGCATGAATATAACTAACAGTAAGAAAGTACAGCAGTAAGGAAAGAAACTACTACAGTAGGCACCACCATAACAGTAAAACAACAGTTATCATATAACAAAAACTGCAGGTAAAGAAGGTACAGCGGAAACAAAAACTACTCACTAGAACAGAAACAAAAACGGGTACAAAGCTGGGGTAACTCTACTGGACCCTACTCGGCCCAGCGTCCTCTGCAGCCGCCGACCCTGGCTGCTCAACACCTGGTCCTGAAAAAAGGTAACGAGTGTAACACGTCAGCAAAACGCTGAGTAGAGTGGCAAACTAACTAAAGGCAACAGTAGAGTGTACAGTAGCTGTTATGTTCTATTACTTCCTTTATTTACATCTTTCAATTTTTCTCACTATTTCATTTACTTCTCAGATCCTTTACTTGATCTCGGATGTCCTCGTGGGACGATCTTGATTGCAGTCTTTTCCAAAAGTAGAAGTAGCACGTGGTGCTCTCCTGGCCGGGAGAGTCCCCCGTGGTGATCCTACCCTCAGTCAACCACCCCAAGGTCACTGACAGACGTAACGGTGACTACGGCACGCGCGATAAACGCACAGGTAGCTAGCCCGCACTGGCACGCGGTCAGTCGTTTCCGTTAACGGGTGCGCCCAAAGCACAGCACGGAACCAGGGCAGAGCCGTCTCAGTAACAGGGGTCCAACCCCTCCACAGTAACCAAACCGGGGCCTTGGCCCTCCACAGTCCGCGCACCCTCGCCTGACTACCCTGGTTTGCCCTAGTGGGCCTAACAAGTCGGTGAAGGAGGCTAGCAGAACCCCGGGGCCCGTGGGGTAGCTAGTACTCTCCTAACACTACTAGCTCTCCTCGGTACTACGTACACGAGGGCCAACAAGTCGGTACAGAGCGGCCAAGCCTAACCCCGGGTCCCTGGGGCGGCTGGCCCCACTCTGCACTAAAACAGGTACAGGTACTTCCCTTGGTACTGCGTACCCAAGAGACAGTACAAACTACATCTCAGTTCCATTCCTTTTTCTTTCCAGGAGTTCCACTCCTAATTTCCCGTAGGGTTCCATCTCTTTATTTCAGAACATCATATGTTTCACTTTCCAGATTCACGTTCTCAATTTCCATGATCTCAAACATGTTTCTTTGTTCATAACAGGCAGCTGTTAATTAATTTCACAGGCAGCTTTATATATTCCTTTCCATTTTTCCAAGACTGCAGTAATATACATTCCACTAGTTTTTCCATCCTAGGATTCATGCCATATCCTAGGATCTATCATACAATCTAGTTTTCCGGCCCTAGGATTCATGCAACACCTAGGAGCTATCATTCCATATATTTCTCATTCCTAGGATTCATGCAAGCCCTAGGTTCTAGTTATGGTTCCACACTTTAACAGATTTTATTAATACTTAAAACCACTCTACCAGGTACAACGGGAGTAATGGGGGCGTGATCGGGAATCCCGCGCGCCTCCGCGACTCTCAAGACTGCAACCGAACGAGGTCCTATCACAAGGATCAAACACAAGGAGTGTCTCAAAACAGTGTATAGCTACTGTAGGCGGGTAGAGGAATTAATTCTGAAACGAACGCAACTCGAATCATGGAAAACGGAGCCCAAACGGGCCCTAAACGGGTCGAGAAAGATGATACTGTGCAAAATCAGACGTCTGGAACTCCTTCCAGACGTCTTAAACAGTGGATCAGAGAATTACCTGTTCGGCTTGGTTCCCTGGACGTCCAGAAGTCTGCAGGGACGTCTTTCCTAGATCCCAGACGTCCGATGGTCACTCCGGACGTCTGGAGGTCACTCCCGCCGTCTGGTACAACTTCCAGACGTCTGATTCGCAAAGATGACGAATCAGAGGGCCTGCGCACAGCCAACTCCCCTCCCTCAGTACGGTCAGTCGACAAAAAGAGAAGAAAGAGGAAACTCACCTTTCAGACGTCTGTATGATCTCACAGACGTCGACCTTGCCGTCTGGATATCAATCCAGACGTCTGATTCTGGAAATTTTTCCAGAATCAGAACCTTGCTCGGCCTCCGCTCGCGACACCGCCCGCGTCTCACCTCGCGCGTCCGCTGCTCCGCCCGCAGCAGGTCCCTCTCCGCGACGCTCTGCGCCCCCTGCGCCCTCCGCCGGCCGGCCAAGCCGCTCCCGGCGAGCTCGCCCTCACGGCAGAGCCCCGCCCTCGCACGCCGCAGCTCCTCCGCGCCTACTGCGGCTGCCGCTGCGCCCTCGCGTCCGCTCGCTCTCGCGCACAGGCAGGAGAAGAAGGAGGAAGATGGTGGAGACGGGAGGGGAGGCGCGCCCCCCTTTTAACGCCGCGCGGAGAGGAGAGAGAAGGCGGTCGCAGTCGCCTGCCGCTGCAGAGAAAGAGGCAGGATCGCAGGTCTGCGCGCACAGGCGCGCAGACGAATATCCCGTGCGAGCATAACTGTTCGCCAGACGTCTGTAAACTATCCCGGACGTCTGGTCAGACGTCTGGATGTGATCCCAGACGTCTTTACAGACGTCTGGGCCACCTCCTAGACGTCTTAAAAGACGTCTGGGGCACGTGCTCGTTACACATCTTGTGAGATTGTTTATATTTCAATTCCGCATTTTTTATGTTACGCTGATCTCACCCCCTCCTAGTAGGAAACTACAAATATTTACATTTAACTTAGTGTTAAATAGTATATACAAGTATAAATACAATATATAAGGCATTTTTGTGTAATTTTTGGCTTTTTCAGATTTTTATGGTGTTTTTGTGTTTAATATAGATAGGAGAGGAGAGAGAAGAGGTGAGATGTGAGAGAGGGAAATTCTTTTTGTGATTTTTGGATGTGGTTCTTTTATTGAATTTCAGACTAGATTGAGCCGTCGGTTGGTGTATTCTATCAACCTGAGGGTTTGATATACTTTGAAACTTTGCACACACTTAGAAAAATATTTGATCTTACTCAAGAAAGGTTTTTTTTATTTTTTTACAATTTTTTATGATTTTTTATATATTTCCAATTTGGAACAAATGAGGCTTAGAAGGGTTTTCAACTAAAGAACCTGAGCTCTCATACTCCATTCTAGTGGTTGAAACTTCAGCTCAAACACACACACACTCAACACACAATCTAAAAGATGCTTGATGATTTAAACATGATTTTAACATTGAATTCTAATGAAATCTCAGTTTGGGCAGGTTAACCATATGGACTTGCTGTCAATGAATTAAATACAAAAATTACAAGCTATTTCTAATAAGATTGAAGTCCAAACTTGTATATGAATGCCTGTTCTATGATGTTTTAACAATATATTACATTAACAGTCCATTTACATCCAGAAATCAACCTAGAATTCACTTGAACCCTTAATCCAAACCAACTGCTGCAATTGAGCAATTTGTGTTGCTATGATAATTCAACAATGGGTTGTTGTTGGTTTTGTTGCTGCCCACTGTGGCTGCAATTTACAGCAAAATACTATGCAAATCTACTGCCTGAACAACAGCTTGGATGTTGCTGCTTCTATTATTGCATCAACAGCAAGAAGTCTATTTCAAGCCTAATTCAAGGCTTCTAAGTACATTCCAGATCTGAGCAATCCCAAATCTAGTTGTCATAAAGCTCAAAAAAATCTAAGATCATAAAATCACTTGAAATCAAGGTGTCAAAACCATAAAAGACTCTTAAAATCTAGATTTCATATTCCACAACCTCAATAACTCTAGTTTGATCATTACCTTATATTATAGACAATGTAAGGATAATCAATCAAACTAAGCATCAAAAATTATTTTCAAAATGAATCAAAACCTCCTTAACAGTCTTTAAACATTGCTTCAAGCCCTGGAGATTAGATTGAACATATTCTCTTTTAAGATCAGCATGTTGCCCTATTTTGGGCTTTTGTTTAAGGATCCATCCAGATGTTCTGATTACCCAATCACCCTGCACACCATTGGTTGGTGTTCAAGGTGATCTAATGATCCTACAAATATCCATTGGGTCATTGTCTAATCTCAAATCAAAGGATATGATCATCCTTGGCCAAACTACCCAAATCGGCGCTTAAATTGGGCAAATGCTCATTTGATAATAAAACTCCAATCAAATAACATCAAACTCATCGCATTATACCCAATAAGCAAATCCAAACTCGAATCGCTTGATTAAACTCATTTAAGCCCGAATTGACTCCAAATTGCGAGATTGAGCATGAAACACAAATAGGAAAGAATCAAGTGAATCAAGTCAATCAAAACGAGATCAGGGGTCCTTATGAATATATGGAGTGAATGAAGAGACCCTCGGATGATTTTCAGTGCTATCTAGATTACAAAGTCCTAGAACTTTGAACCTAGATATGCTCAGGTGGATTGAGTGGATTGCGAATTAAGACACATGGAAATCAGTAGAATGCAAATTGTGAGGTCATGAGGAAGCTATATGCATCGAGATGATTGCATGAAAAGACCTCTCTGATCTGAATTGATCGAAGAGGGTGAAATTGGATCTACTCTAATCTACTCCTAATCTAGACTAATCATGAGTTGGATTCTGATCTACACTAACTAACACTACTTCTAACTACTCTAGAAAACATTTAAACTACTTAGAAAGCAGTAAAATCTATTCTAAAAGGAAGAATGGGACCTATAGATCTCCACCCGGTGGATGGAGAGGAAGAATAGAGGAAGGATCTCCAACGAGTGAAGAGCCTGCTAGTAAAGCTCTTGGGACTTCTCTTGGTGTTATGTGATCCAGCTTGACATGGACGATCAAGAAGGAAGAAGCTCCACTACTATCACCAATGGAACCGAGTGAACAGGAGGAGAAGAGAGCTGGAGAGGAAGAACGATCGACCTAAGGAAGTAGGAGGGGAGTCGATAGAGCCTGCACGAGCTCAGGAGAATTGCCTATATAGGCGAGGGAGTGGATCAGGTCACCTTAGTGTGTGATTAGGCAGGTAGGTCACCAATGGTGGATGAGGGTTTGGTGTGCGTGCGGGAAGGTTTAAATCAAATTTCCACCATTAGATCAGATCTAAAGGTGGTGACGGAGCTTCTCGCAAAGGCGCGCGAGGATTGGAGGTACATCAACCGTTGGATGGGATGTGCATTGAATGGTCGACAGCTGTAGCTGTTGTTCCTCGCTAGTGAACAATGTGCGGAGCAACTGCAAGTCTTTCAGTGCATTTGCACCGAAAGGCTTTAAGTGAAGGGATGCAAAAATTGCAAGGTAGCCCATAAAAGAGAAGAGGCATGTCAGAATGGTCCCTGAAGGCTTGCAAACACGCCCTTGCGTGTTTTAGGCTTAATAAAATGTTATGGATGAAGGACCTAAGTGTAAACTAGTAAATGCAAGATCCTAATGATGTCCAAATGCAATGGAATTTTTATGGTAGCTTAATTGAACATATTAAAAGTTAATTCAACCCTTGATTTGTACTTTTGAGCTTAGAAATGTGTTCAATTTATAATTGGATCATCAAGTTGTACTTAAGAATAGAATATCTCATTAATTTGACCTAATTATGCATTTTTAACCCAATTTGAGTGTTTGAGGTCATTTCTGTTGATTCTCACACTTAACCTATTTATTGTGTTAATTAGATAGTGTTTAACCTAGTTTCTAGCTTAACTTAGGCATTTTCACCTCATCAAGCAGCCCATTCAACCTCCTACTAGGGTGTCCCCATTCCCACCAGGAGAATGCCAACGTCACCTGCATCAAGTCAATCTAGGTCCCTACGATGGCCTAGTTGGCATTAGTGTTAATACCAAATATGGGCTCGACCTACACTGGTTCTGTTTCAATCGGTTAGCCTTTGATGGCCAGGGTTAGTTCAACTTGGCTTAGAAGAGTTACGCTGACCAGAAACGTAGAGAGGTGCAATTCGAGGTTGGGGATCATGTCTTTCTCCGTGTTTCACCCATGAAGGGCCTGCAGTGTTTTAGGGTGAAAGGGAAGCTTGCACTGAGGTTTGTAGGACCCTTTGAGGTCCTGGAGTGGGTAAGACCCATTGCTTACTGGCTTGCCCTTCCTCCCCAGCTTTCTGGAGTGCACGACGTGTTCCACGTGTCCAACCTCAGGAAGTACGTCGCTGATCCTAGTCACGTTCTGAGCCACGAGAGCGTCAATGTGGGTGACGACCTGACCTACCCCGAGAGATCAGTGCAGATACTAGACAGAGCCGTCCAGAGTTTGAGACGGAAGTAGGTACCACTATTGAAGGTGCTATGGAGAAGCCAGTGATACGAGGAGACGACTTGCCGGAGCTTTTTGAGGGTACGTCTTTTCGGACCTACTTCGATCCTCTTTAAGTTTTTTATGCATTTTATGTTCCTTTTTCCGCACCCTAGCTAGCTCAAGTTTCAGGGACAAAACTTCCTTTAAGTTTGTTATGATGTAAGGACTTGTTACTTTTTGGCCTTTTAAGACATCTGGAGTCTCAGTCAGACGTCTGTCCAGACATCTGGACCTGCTCCCGGACGTCTGAAAGTGGAATTTTCATACTACACTTTGCGCTCTGTGCATGGACAGTGCGCAGAGACCGTCCTCTTCTCTCTCCCTTCCTCATTCTTTCCCAAACCCTAAACCTCACATCTCCTATTTAAACCCCCCTCCTATCTCCTCTCCAAGCCACACACACTAGCCACCACCACCTATAGTGCTTATGTGGGAGCGACGAGAGGGGGCAAGCAAGGAGGAGAGCGCAGGAGGAAGGAGGAGACCTAAGGTCGGAGGAGCTTCGGTGGAAGCTCGGCAGAGCTCGCACGGCCACTGACGGGCACGTATGGGA
Organism: Thalassia testudinum; assembly: GCA_037157565.1. Classification (NCBI taxonomy): domain Eukaryota; kingdom Viridiplantae; phylum Streptophyta; class Magnoliopsida; order Alismatales; family Hydrocharitaceae; genus Thalassia; species Thalassia testudinum. The sequence goes on along the minus strand of JAZHRO010000077.1, from coordinate 82,159,433 downwards.
GGAGGAAAGGGCTCGGGGAGATTGTTAGTTCGACCTCTCATAAATAATATTTTGATGATTTTACAAAAATAAAGAAAAAGAAATAAAATATAGAAATAGCATGTTTTTCTGTCATGATATAATTGCAGGTCTTGTGAATTTTCCAAGATAGATGACTAGGAGCGTGAAGACGCATCAACTTATAGGTCTTAGGCATTTTACATACACATTCAAAAGGGTTGTAATTTTCTTTTGTTGAGTCTAGAAATATTGTAAAGAGCCCCCACAAGATAACATACTCTTAGCTTACTTAGGCTCTCTACACTTAGGAAAAATTAGGAATAAAAACCCAACATAAAACACATATCAGACATCCAACACAGATGTCAGACGTTTGAAATTAAACTTTAAGACGTCTGATCATAGTTTCAGATGTCTAATTACCTATAACATTTTCCCAACATTAGCCTCCAGTCGATGCAACCTTCAATTAGGCATCCATAGGCTTATCCAGATGTCTAATACATACCTTAGATGTCTTTAAACCAATCGTTAGACTACGCTTGCTATTTCCTTCATCATTTTGTAAGACTAATGGTTAGATATACTTTTAGATGTCTGGACGTGTCTCCAGACGTCTAATAATGAACCTTTACCTATTTTCTTTGTGGAGATATGTCAGAAACCAAATCTCTCCTTTTTTTCATTACCTAAGCAAGTTATTAATCACTTTCCAGACGTCTAGGACATTGGACAGATGTCCACACTAACGTCTGATCCTTAAAATCTAGAACCCTATTTGGATCTAATAAAAAATAGAAACAAACCCACTTATAATTAGATGTCCAATTTTATTATAAGACATCTAATAATAGCATATTAAACGTCCACCTAGAACCCTGTTTCGATCCAATGAAAATAGTAAGCTTGATTCATAAAATTAGACGCTTATAATTATAGTCAGACGTCTGACCCAAAAATCAGATGTCTAATCCTACTATCAGAATCATAATTACCCTACTTTGAGTTGGATTTTGTCCCAATCTCTTGGGACTTGCCTCCAACGGCTAGGAGCCCTCTCCTAAGCCTTCTTAAAGGTTCTAAACTTTCCTATCAATATACTATATCCCCTCTTAGGCAACAGACACCCTCTTGAGATATAATTCACTTAGATTATCACTTACTTGCTCATTGCTTCCATTGCCTTTGTACTGTGCAATCACTTTGTTTGGGGCAAACTAACACTCCCACTGTGCTACATATTATCATCTTCAGGGAGTTTCCTTCACCCTTAGTAGATAAGTAAAACTATTCTTATTTTGGGGTGCTTTATAGGGTGCATTTTATAATTCATTTTACTTGATTGTTGTAGTTGGGTATCCGACCTATTGGATCCCCATCTCTTCACTTTGAAGAGAGAAACCTCTGTTTAGGGATTGAAGGTAGGATTTGTAATTGAGGTACACTATCCTCGTTGAAGTAGTGTGGTTAGTGGATTAATCACTTTGTGATCGTAAATCCTTAGTCAAGGGATTGGCTTAGGTGGTGGTTTTCACCCGGTTTGGGTTTCCTCCTAAAAATACTTATTCCTCTTTTTGTAATTGTATTTCATCTTGCAATTATTTTTTTTAAATTCACTATTCGCCCCCTCTCTAGTGCAATTTCATTTGGTATCAGAGCAAGTTTTCACTTTTTGGAGTAACATCCATGGAAGATCCTATGGAGGGAAGAGTAGTATCCATCGGCAGATTGGAGGGGCAATCCACTACCCATCCACCTCTCTTCGTAGGAACCAACTACACGTACTGGAAGCTGAGAATGAAGATGTGGCTTCAAGCGAACAATTTCTCCATCTGGGAGAAATGCGAATCCTCATACAACATTCCCAAAAAACTAGACACAGGATACACAGTGGAGCAGATTCATCACCTTGGCTGAATGTAAAGGCGATGAACTCACTCTAGTGTGCACTTAGCTCGGAGGAGTTCAATCGCATTAACCAATGCACAATTGCCCATGAAATATGGAGAACCTTAGAGGTAACTCATGAAGGTACATCCCGAGTTAAATTCCTCTAAGATTAATGTTTTATCGCAAGAATTTGAAGCCTTCACTATGAAGGAAAATGAGAGACTTGGGGACATGTACATCTGATTCACGTTAATCGTGAATAACCTCAAGTCTCTAGGGAAGACATTCATAAAAGGAGAGCTTCAAGCCAAGCTCCTTCACTCCCTTAGACCCGAATGGGAGCAAAAGGTTACAGCGATAGAAGAAGCCAACCAAGTAGAGGATCTAGACATGGAGAATCTACTTAAGAATCTTATGAGATAAAAATGCACCAAAAGAAGAACTTGATTACACCGGAGCCAAAGAAGAAGACCTTAGCTTTCAAGGCAACATCAGACGATGAGGTAAGTACCGATGATGAAGAATTTGTTTTACTAGCTAAAATATTTAAAAAGTTTCGCAGAAATAGAAAAAAGATCAAGGGAAAGAAAAGGGAAGATGAACCTCTAGTTTGCTACAATTGCAAAAAGAGAGGTCACATAAGGAAGGAGTGCCCCTTGCTCAAAAGGGATGATGAGAAGAAGGTTAAGAAGCTTTCCGACTACAAGAAATTCACAAAGTCCAAGACTTTCAAGAAGAAAGCATTCCAAGCAACTTGGGATGACTCTACCTCTGAAGAAGAAGAAGAAGAGGAGCAAATAAAGAAACAGTGTGCTTGGGACTCATGGCAACCAACGACACATCTGAATCTGAGTTCGAGGAACTTGAGGTAAATTCATATTCCTTAGATGAGTTGCAAGAAGCATTTGATTTATTATATGTAGATCTAAAAGAAACAAAGACAAAAAGTAAATCATTAAAAGTAGAAAACTTTGAGTATAAGGAATTAATAAATGACCTTAATTCTCACTAAAGAAACCACAACTTTAAATATGCAAATAGGAAATCTAATGATTGAAAAAGAATCATTAACAAAGGATTTATATACAATCATGAGTGAACAAAAATTCTTAGATAGAGAAGAACTTCTTGACAAGATTGAGGTTCTTGAAAAATCAAACTCTTTTTAAAAGGATGAAAATGGCCTACTTAGATTAGAAATTAGAGGACTAGAAGATAAACTAGACATAATGAAAATTGAAATAAATCACCTCAAAGAAAAATCAAATCAGTTGCTTGAGGACTTAGCTAAATTTACAGAAGGAAAGGATAACTTGGACAAGCTTATTGCCTATCAAAAACCTTCCTCAAGTAAATTTGGACTAGGCTATTATGAAACTAGCCAAAATGAACCAAAAAAGGATTCTCCTCCAAAGAGAACCACTAACAAATACGGATTTACATTACAATGGATACCGAAAAGACAACTATCACTCTGTTTTGTAGGTTTCAAAGGACATTATAATGTCAAAAATTGGATATACAAAATGAAGAATGGGAAACTCAAATTAGAAAGACCTAAAGAAACACCAAGTCACCAAAGGAAGTCTTTTGTAGGAACAAAGGGACCTACAAGAAAGAAAATAAGGAGACCACCACCATCAAGGAGGCCGAGGGGTAATCGACTTTTGCAACATGTAATCAAACAATCTCAATAAAGCACTGTTGTCGGGTTTTTGTCCCCGGCAACGGCACTAAAAATATGATCGCTGACTATCGATTCATACAAAAAGGGTAGTTGTAGTACATGTCACAAATACAAACCGTTGTCGCGTCAATTTTATTTATTTACTTAATTTTTGCTGGTTTATTCCAAGTCGTTCACTGGAAGGTAGTTATTAATATACATCACTCTCTAAGTCCAATAATATTCTTTAATTCCAAAAAGATTGATTTTATGTACAATAATGAATGAATGAATCAATGAATAAAAGAATAAGTCAATTATATATAAAAGAATGAATTACAATGCTTGCAAACATTTATCTGCAAACAAGCATCAAAAATTATAATTAAATACTTTATATTATTTATTTACAACTTATAATAATAATACTTAACTATATATCCAACAGTAAGTAATTATACTAACTTAACATACTAACATTTACAGTAACATATAATGTACCTACAGTAATGAATATAAGTGTCGCTATAACCTTAGAAAAAACTATATACATATGCTAAGGTAAAAATAAGATCTATACTGGCATTTATTCTATCTACAATGATGGATACGTCTGTCATTAAAGCTATGCCTTATTTATATACATGTATAGCTCAAACACTACTTATACATACTATATGTATTTATGGTATACTATATACATATTATATATATATATACTTATACACACTATGTACATTATATATATATATTATATATTACTTATATACATATATACAGACACGCACGCACACACAGAGCACAAGGCAATTTTTCGTATCCTTCTTTGTTCTTTACTCTTTGTTCTCTCCTTCAATGTTTCATAAACACTTAGTCACTCACAGTTGAGCTTCTTCTTCTCTTTTTCTTTGGTTACTTAAGGCATGATTATTGTCCATCTTTAACAAAAATTAATTTTTAATTTGTGGGCGCCTTTTCGAGGGATACACAGCACCCTTAATGGGTGGGATCAGACCTCTACTAAGAACCACCTTAATTGTTAATTAGGCCCATTAATCTTGGTTTAATGCTCGTTGATGGGCCCATTTAGGCTTACGCACAGTGCACAGCTCCCAGCCATATACCACACTCTCGATCTCATGCCAAAGTTAACGCTCATTCAATGCTTAGATGGATAAAGGGTATGTGTGATCGGGTGCCCGGCGCCCGTGACCACTGGCAAAGCAATAGCAAAAATTACTAATAAGGTGCATTGTTCACTTCAACACGTAGGATGTGGGACTTTGAAGGTGCCCTTCAGCGTTGTAGCTAGCGCTGTTGCATGCTTGATTTGATGATTTTGGCCCTCGATTTGAGGGCCCAAATTAATTCCATTTTCCAAATAAATTATATGTATGTAAAGCCCTTATATATGGCTATATAATTATATAGTTTATTTAAAAAAATAATTATATTTACTATATAAATAAATTAGCTAAAGATTGTGATTTATACACACTGATTTCTGAGTTTATTTTTTAATTACAGTATAAATTAGTTAATTAATGGTCTAATTGACCTATTACAGAGTTAATACATGATAAATTATTTATTACATATTTTTATTGTATTTTACACGTTTTATTTTAATTGATTTACATTTAAATAAGTGATTTTAGGGTGTTTTACATTTAAATTAAGTATAAATAGTATAATACATTATAAATATAGTTAAATTAGTTTAAATTAATTAAAATATACAGTACAAATATACAGTATAACTTAGTCCAGAAATAACTTAATTTACTAATTTATTCTAATTTAATTTAGTAACTTACTTGATAAATTAATAAATTAATTATTTATTGTATATATATAATTAAATTAATTTACATGTGTATTAATGTACATTATACATAGATAAATACATATACATAGTATCATTAATAAACAAGTTTATTTGTAGGGGTTTAAAATTTATTTAGGTTATAGTGCATATAAGTTGGTATAATTAATAGTTAAATATATAAATAGGTTATATACAATTTAAGTTATCTTAAATGCTTAATTTATGTTATAGCATAGATACATAAGTTATATATACATATTATATACATATTATACATTATGTACATATATAGCTTAGGATATAGCTTATATATACATGTATATACATAATATACATAGTGTTTTTAGGTAATTTTGGGGTTTTTCTGATTTTTATGGGTTTTGTGAGTTTTATAGAGGTAGGGGGTGAGAAAGAAAGAGTGAGATGAGAGAAATAGAGTGTTTTTGTATTTTGTTTAAATTTGGGTCTTTTATTAAGTATAAAGGTATACTGAACCGTCGGCTGGTATGTTCTATCAAGCTGGGGTTTCAGATGACCTTGAAACTTGGTATACACCTAGAAATATAGCTAATCATAACCAAGACATGTTTTTTTTTTTGTATTTTTTATATTATTTTTATTTATGTGCAAAGTTAGTACAATTTAGGGCCTTCTAAGAGTTTTAAAGTGTAACCAAAGACCCTAAAAAGAGTTCTAGTTGCTAGAATGGCAATAAAAACTTTCAAAAATGTTCCACATCTCAAATATAAGGTGTTAAAGAAAATAGACATGGTTTTCAATTTAATTTCATTACATTTTCAATGTTTGGACAATTGGACACAAATATAGCTGACAATAAACATTCATTGACAGATTGCGAGCAATCAAATTGGATTTAAAAGTTGTAAAAAATACATGAAAGCTTGTACAAGTTAAACATAACATTACTCATCATGTTAGCTAATAAAGCTCCCATTCTAACACCTACTATCCTACTAATTCAAGGCCATTCAACGACTGCTGCAGCTAGCAGCAGCAACATAAAACAGCAGCAACCACTACAAACAGCAGCTATAGCTCACAGCCGTCCAAGGCACTGTCCAGACGTCTTAAAATTTCCATTTCAAAGGTTGCAGCAGTGCATCTATTCATCAATCCAGTAATGTAGTAGGTCTGATAGGCAGATCCAGTATCTAATATATTCCAAAATCAGACTTTGTCAAGTCTAATTTTTGAATCAAAAACATCCAACTTCAAGGAGTGTTTTGCATCAAGTTTGGGTTAATAACTCCTCAGATATGTAGCTGTTGAAGTAGCACTTTGATATGTAGAATTGGGATTCAAAAATCACATAATAAGCATCCTTAAAAAATCTGACAATACTTGGAAATCATTTTGCAATCAAATAGGGGGTAAGGATCCACATCAAAAATTCTCAAACCATATTCTTCATTGCAAATCAGAGAAAACCACTGACCTAATACCTTCCTAATGCTATAGACAGCATGAAGGAAGTGTTAGAACAATCTATTAAATCCACTGGAATCCCAATTGTCTAAGAACCTTAAAAAATACTGAAAATTCCTTAGGTTGGAAATTGGAATCCCAAACAACAATTTCACTCAAAAATACATGGTAGAACCTCAAATCAACAAGGTTGATCTCCTTGGCTCTCCCACACATTGAAAAGCAATCAAAATCCCCATTCAAACCCAACTCAGACCTAGCTCATTTGAGGAAGAGTTTATCATCAGAACATCTTAAACTCACAGCCAAGGTCTGAATTAAACAAAAATGTATCAATCAACTTGATCAAAAATCCTTTAAAACCCAATTTGATCAAAATCTCACTATCTTGCATTGAAAACCAAATTGAAATCAGATCAAGAGAATCAATTCTTTTCAAATCAGATCAGGGGTCTTTGTGAGCTTCATGACATGAGTGAAGAGACCCCTAGGTGATTTTTGAGCGCAAATCTTCATCTCAAAGCTCGAAAGCATTGGGATGTGAATTTGACTCTAATGAGTGGGTGGATTGAGAAATAAAAATCGAGGGAAATCAGAATGCAAAATGGAATTGTGAAGAGGAAGATCAGTGATCAGCGAGTAAGATGAAATCATCTCCTCTGATATGAGGTGATCAGAGGAGGTGGAGGTGATTTCTACATTAATCTACTCCTAACTAAACTGCAATCACACATCAGATCAGACAATTCTACATCTAATTTCTACTCCTAAATTGCTCTAACTATCACTATAACTAATCTAAAAAGTAGTAAATCCTAATATAATCAGAGGAATGGGACCTTTGGATCTAGAGCCAGCGGCTAAGGAGGAGGAATGGGGGGAGATCTCCAGTGAAGGAAAAGCCCACAAGAGGAGCTTTAGGGTCGTCCTCAGGCACATGTCATCCCTAGTGGCAAGGAGGAAATGGTGGTGAAAAATCACACCGCTATCATTGATGTCGTGAGTGAAAGGAGTAGAAGAACCAGAGGGGACGAAGGGATCGACCTCAAGGAAATAGGAGAGGAGGTCGATGGCTGTGTGCGCCTGAGGGGGGTTGCTTAAGTAGCCTTGATCAGTGAGTGAGCTCACCGCGAGGGTGAAGATAGGCGATTAGGGTATGTGCAGTTGAGATGAGAGGAGAGGCGCGCACGAGGTTCTAATCCAAATGTGGACCGTTGGATGGGATCTGAGGGTAGAGGTGATCGCACACGCCAATTCGCACGAAACTTTGATTGAGGAGTAGCCGCAGATCAAGAAGATCGAAGATTGAATGGCGAGGATCAGTTGTGTTCTTCGTGTGAACAGTGCAACAAGAGGTGCATCGTTCACAGCTTCTAATGGTGATTTTGCAGAAGGGCCCTCAAGCGAAGGGGTATGACATTTTCAAGGAGGCCCATAAGTGATATAAAAAGATTATAGAGTAGCCCTTAGAGGCTTTCAAATAGGTCCCTGCAGGTTACAAATAGATCCTTGGAAGGTTTTCTATGGCTGAAATGTTATGTATAAAGGACCTAAATGAGACTCTATAAATGCGAGGTCCTAATAATGTTCAAATACAACCAAGTTTTTATTAAATCTCAATTGAACATATTAGAAGTTAATTTCACTTTTGATTTGGAGTTTTGAACTCAAATGTTTGTTTAATTTGTAAATGGATCATTATTTTACATTATTTAATAGAATATTTCAATAAATGACCTAATTATACATTTTTAATACAAAATTGATATTTTAGGTCTTTTCTATTATTTCCCACACTTATGCCTTTTTATGTGTCAATTTGATAGTGTTTAACCTAGTTTCTAGCTTAACTTGGGCATTTTAGCTATAATGAGCCACAACTCATCAATGGGTGATGGACTTCGGGTGTTCCAAACACATGACAGGAGACATGCACCTATTTTTGGACCTCCAACCCCGACGGAAGCCTTTTTCACGTATTTTAAAGTTGTCGAAAATAGTAGTATAGTCGCGCAAAAATGTTCGTCAAAAAATGATTTTGTAAAAACAACGAGACTTGAGTTTCAGTTGTTCATCTTTGGAAGGCGTTTGTTCAAATTTGAGATCGATCCTTTATCGCTCTACTTATTTAAAATCGCATGCTGATTTCCAATCTTCGGATTAAAGTTTCACCACTTCTAATGTAAATTCTGATTATATGTGCATGTGTTAGATAGATAACGAAAGTGAAAGCATGAGTTTCAATGCGCATAATTCTAGTGATGTGGTGGCTGTTTACAAAGAATGCATTTATGGTTAAATCTTCTATATTTTTCGAAACCAACATGCTTGTTGCAACATATATATATATATATATATATATATATATATATATGAAAAGCAGGAAACTTGAATCACATGAAATAGATTGCAACCAATAAGCTCATGGTGATTTCCAACATAGAGATATGTATAAAAAATATATCTTTTATTCATTCATTCAGAGGATGTTTGCAACATGGAATTTAGAGGAATGCTCATAAAGGAAAGCTTGAAAAGCACAAATCTTGCTAACAGAAAATGATCGCATACAAGAACCTACGGGAGGATTTTACATGCATCATTGGGAGAGAATAAGAGCTACACTACTAAGCAGTAAATGAAAGCAGTAAAACTATGAAGAGCTAAACTAGTAATCTAGTAGAAAAGAAGGGCATTCGGAGGTGGGTTCCGATGGCCTTTGAGTGGTTGAGAGGAGGAGGGGCGGCTAATGGTGCTTAGGTTGGACCTTGGAGAGAGGTTGGAGAAGTGATCCAGCATCCTGGCATGGAGATGGTGGCAGCCACGGTGGTGCTCCTCGTGGAGGTGGAGTGGATGTGATGGTAGCTAACCTAGATGGATGAATGAATGCCAAGAGATGGATGGGTGCAAATGACCACCCCTTAAGTCTTTTTATAGATCTAAGGGAGTCTCTCTAGAGAAGTGTGGAACTCTCTAGAGAGAGCCCCATAAGTGGCCGGCCATGGAGAGAGAGGGTAGTTCTTAGATCCGTAAAAAGTGGATCTAAGAATTGAATGACTCTTGGTTGCTAAATTTGGCAACCAAGAGTGGCGCCACTTGAAGAGAGTTCTAGAGAACTCTAGATGGGCTTATGTGTGTGAATGGGTGTGTGTGTGTGAGTGTGTGTCCATGCTCTAGGTGGCTAAGTGGTCTAGGTTAGGTCCTAAGGGGTTTAGGTAGGTGTAGGCCTTGAATTAGGGTTGCAAACCCTAATTGCTATGGAGGAATTGCAATTAAACTTAACACAAGTTTAATTAAATGGGTGTAAACCTAATTGAGAGTGAAATAACTCAATTAGGTTGGACTTAGGTCAATTGGTCTCTCCTTGAGTCCAATTGGACTTGTATGGGTTGAGATCTAAGCTCAATTGGACCCTATGAGTCTAATTGATTAGGCAATGGTAATTGACTATGATCTAAGTCAATTAGGTTTAGTGAGGACTTAATTAGGTCCTTAGGAAGGTCTAGAGGTGATGTACTAGGGTTAAGACACCTTAATTTAGGTTCCTATGGGGTTGGAATTGGGTTTAGGGAGCTAGAGATCCAAGCTCAAGGCTTGAATCTCAAAACAGGAACTGGAGAATAGTTCCATACGTCCAAAAATGGAATCAGACATCTTATACTCAAAAATCAGAAGTCCAAACTTGTTGTTTGGACGTCCAATCAGAGTCAGGAGGGTTTCTAGGTTCTGTCTTGGGTATTCTGCAGAAATTGGACATTTGACCAAGTGTCTGGACGTCCAATAACACTGCAGAAGTGGGTTTCAGGTGTGCGGGAGTTGGCTAAGGGTTTTGGACATTCTATAATTCATCTAGACGTCCAGATAAAGGTTGGAATTAGGATTTTAAGGTTTCCTAGGGTGCGGTGACCTAATCTAAGGGTGGCTAAGGCTTGGGGAAGTCTCTAGGCTATCCTAGGGCTGGGATGGACCTAAGTTCTTCACATTTTACCACTTTATTTCTACTTAATAGAGTAGCATACCTTAACTCCCTTATATTATTATATCCTACATCTAATCTAAGTCTTCTGCTCCAACTTTGTTGTAACACCCATTATTCCTGATCTAGCTTTAGATCCAGCTCCAGATCCAGCTTCAGATCCAGCTTATTACCTGTAATTGACATAATGCACTTAATTAGCACATTATAACATTATTTTATGCATAGCTAAAGGAAAGTAGTAAAGATGCAGATAATGCTTATGCATGCATGGATTGCCCTAATTTATATAAGTCCTAGCCTAATTTAGGTTAATTAAGACCTATGATTGCTGCGCAATCATACCCCCTTGCCTAAATCTTGCTAGTCTCTAGCAAATGCAAGACTAAATTATTCACAGAAGGGTCCCTAAGGGATTGATTATTTTATCAAGTGTATGCCTAGAGATTTTTCTCCTTTTTGTTTTCATCCTATGCTCTAGATATCTAGACAATTGTGAAAGTGTAGCTATGTAGCTTTTGCAACAGATTCGAGTGAAAAATTGATACACCTCTAAAGCTTGTACTTGACCTCTAGTAAAAATTCTAGCGGGATAGGCGGACTTCTTCCCTTGGGGTATTTAAGATATTCTTTGGATTCCACCTTGCTTTAAGCTTAGGTAGAGAATCTTAGAGGGAAAAGATTATATATTTGGTGGCTCACTCTCACTTGGTGCTACATAGCAATTAGTACTTCAAAATCTAGATTCCCAAATTATTAAGTCACTCAACTCAAAGAAAGACGAGAAAAACTATGCTCCCTTTTGGTTCCTTTGTATTCATTCTCTCTTTCTCTCTCTCTGTTTTTTTTTTTTAGAGCTTACAATCTCACCAGATTCACACATATGACCTGTATTTGGTGGTCTCACTTGGCATTAACACTTTAATTGAGCTCTCATAACCCTTACACTAAGTTGAAATTCCTCAGCCAGTATTCGGCCAGTCAGAAACACAAGAAAGGTGGGTTAAGGCCATATTTGGTAGATCAAATTTATTTGGTGGTATTACCTCAATGCAAATGAAATAAACACACATTCTTTTTTTTCTTGCTTTTTCTAATTTTTTCTTCTTCTTTCTTCATCATTTTTTTTTCAAAATTACATAACTAGCACACATATCCATGAACTTTATTGAGGAGGCATTATTAAGGATTGGTGGTACTCAAGAGACATTGGGTGGCCTATTTGGTGGAAGTGCCTATTCACGGCACCGGAGAGACAGATAGGACAGTGTATTTCTGACCTTGACATCAATACCCTCCTTCAGCCGAGGATTCCGTAAATAATGGTCGTAACCATCCACCTTAGCCCTAATTTTATGAAAACTCACTCTCCGCGTATTTGCCTTATTTGGTGGCTCTCAAAATTTCACACAAAATGTATACGTAGAAATCGAGAGTGAAAACTATATCTAATCTCAGAGTATTATCACCTAATTATCTAGGATTCCAGATTCCTTGCACTAATCTTAGAGCACCACTACACTCTACGCTCATCTCACACTATTTGGTGGATTTTTGGAGGACAATCTGCCTAACTCCGAAAACACTGTCCAGGGGTTTAGGAGAAGCACTGCTTCTTCTCGACAGACTAAAGATGTTTATCAGCCTTCACCGTGAATCCAGTGCAAATTCTACGTGTGTGTGAAAAAATTGTATTAGATTCCAGATTACAGGAATCAACTAGAAGATAAAATCCCTAATGTATTCTCTTAATAAAATAATCTTATTCATGAGTGCAATATGTATATATGCTATAAATAATTAACCTCTTATATTCGTACTTCACAAAATTTTCCTTTCAGGTTACATTCAGTCTTGACCCTAATTTTAGAACAAAAGGTGAGCAAGTGAGTCGAAAATGGCTGTTGTGGACGATTTCTAGCTCTAATGTGAGCATTGGAGGTGGAGTCGGTTGTTCTTTTATTTAGGGTCCTAAAGTATATTTTACATGCAGCTCCGAGGTTTTCCTAAATGTTGGCATAAAAATTTTCAGTTTTGTTGTATCTACCCCCCATGCCTAAGTTCTTGCATGTCCTCATGCATGAATATAAAAGAAAATAAATGCAGCAGGGAGAGAATGGGTAGAAATCACCTGTAGTTGCTCCTGAAATTATGCATTCAACACTGGCCAACTTGTCAGCATGCAATATGCAAAAAGAAAATATACTAAAAGAAAAGTATGCTATGTATAAAAATGGTTATGTATAGATGATGGTGGAATGTGGGATATGCTATCTATATGTGCTTAGTTTAACGCCTCCAGCTGAGCGAGAATTCAATCACACGTCCTCAATAAGATGAACAATCTCATCAAGTGGAGGAGGTTCTTGGGCCAAAAATGGCTTGAGGCGCTGGCTATTTACCATAGATATATGCCCAGATTTTGGGTCCCTGATCTGGACTGCCCCATTAGGATATGGATGAATCACAACATATGGGCCAGTCCACTTGGACTTGAGCTCCCTTGCGAAAAGTTTTAATCGTGAATCAAACAACCAGACTTGCTGGTTGGGCGTGAATGCTTTCCTCCGGATGTAGCGGTCATGAAAGGCCTTGGTCTTGTCCTTGTATATCAATGTGTTCTCATAGGCCTTCCGCCGGATCTCTTGTAATTCGTTGAGCTAGAGTTTCCGTTCTTGACCTCCTGCATCGAGGTCAAGGTTACATTTTCGCACCGCCGAAAAGGTGCGGTGTTCCAGCTCTACAAGAAGGTGATAGGCCTTGCCATATACCATACGATATGGTGACATTCCGAGTGGGGCCTTGTATGCGGTCCGATATGCCCAGAGTGCATCAACTAACTTATCGAACTAGTCCTTCCTGTCTGGTCTAACCATCTTTTGGAGAATCAGCTTGATCTGATGGTTAGACACTTCAGCCTGCCCATTGGTCTGCGGGTGATACGGGGTGGCTATACGATGATGTACCCCGTATTTCTTTAGTAATGACCTGAAATGGGCATGGATGAAGTGGCTTCCCTCGTTGTTAATCAGAGCTCGGGGTATTCTGAATCTCGCGAAGATGTATTGCCGTACAAAAGAAATGACGGTCTTATGATCAGCCCGTCTCACTGGGATGTTCTCGACCCACTTCGAGACATAGTCGATGGTTAATAATATGTACTCGAAGCCATGCGAGTTCGGAAAAGGGCCCCTAAAATCGATGCCCCAGACGTCGAACACTTCTGCAACCATGATGGGCTGGAGTGGCATCATGTCTCTCCTAGTCATAGAATCGACCGACTGGCATCGTTTGCAGTGTTGGGCATATTCGTGTGTATCTCTAAAAATTGTTGGCTAGAAAAATCTCGACTGCAAAATTTTTGCAGCGGTTTTTTGTCCCGAGAAATGACCACCACAAGCATCATTGTGGCAAAAAGATAACACACTGGGGATCTCAGAATCTGGGATGCATCTTCGAATAATCTGACTCGCTCTAATGCGGAAGAGCAGTGGGTCTTCCCAGAGGTAGAATTTGGCCTCTGCAGTGAATTTGAGTTTCTGGTCCTTGGATAGGTTCGCGGGAATCTTTCTTGCGGCAAGATAGTTCGTGATATCCGCATACTAGGGGAACTCAACAGAGTGAACTGCTAAAAGAGATTCATCTGGAAATTGCTCGTGGATAGGCAGGGAATAAGGAATGTGGCCTGGGTCAGTCTAGATAGGTGATCTACCACAACATTCTGCTTTCCGACTTTGTCGCGGATTTCGATATCAAATTCTTGCAATAGAAGGATCCATCTAATGAGCCGAGGTTTGGCATCCTTCTTTGCCAACAAATGCTGGAGGGCGAAGTGGTCAATGAAGACGATGACTTTGGACCCTAATAGGTAAGATCTAAATTTCTCCAACCCGAATACTCCTGCTAGCAGTTCTTTTTCGGTGATAGTATAATTGCGTTGAGCCTCATTTAGCGTCCTGCTAGCATAGTATATGACAAAAGATTGTTTCTCTCGACGCTGGCCTAAAACAGCACCAACGACAAAATCAGAAGCGTTGCACATCATTTTGAAATCTAGCGACCGGTCGGGTGGTTGGAGAATCGGGGAATCAGAAACAGCACTTCGTAAAGTCTCAAAGGCACTAAGACACGAGGTGTCGAATTCAAATTGGGCATCGGCAACGAGGAGATTCGTCAAAGGCAGTGCAATTTTCGAGAAGTCATGTATAAATCTCCGATAGAAGCCGACGTGACCCAAGAATGATCTGATCTGCTTGACTGAGCTAGGTGGCGGTAAGTGGGAAATAATCTCAGATTTAGGTCGATCGACCTCGAGTCCATTTTTAAAGATCCTGTGCCCTGGTACTATGCCATCCCTCACCATGAAATGGCTTTTCTCCTAGGATAGTACTAGGTTTACCTCAATACACCGTTTCAGGATCTTGGTCAGGTTATCAAGACCAGATGCGAAATCATCTCCGAAAATGGAGAAGACATCCATGAATACCTCCACATAGTCCCCAATCATGTCAGAGAAGATGGCCATCATACAATGCTGAAATGTTGCTGGTGCGTTGCAGAGGCCAAAGGGCATCCGCTTGAAAGCGAATGTTACAAAGGGGCATGTGAATGTGGTCTTGTCTTGATCTTCCGGGCTAATCGCTACTTGATTATAGCCGGAGTATCCATCCAGAAAGCAAAAGAAACTGCGTTCGGCTAACCGTTCCAAGATCTGATCAATGAAAGGCAAAGGAAAGTGATCCTTCTGGGTAGCCGCGTTCAGTTTCCTATAGTCGATGCAGACCCGGCAAGATGTCATAGTGCGGGTCAGGATGGATTTGTCCTTATCATTTTTTACTACGGTGAGTCCTGCTTTCTTGGGTACTATCTGGATCGGACTCACCCATTGGCTGTCTGAGATTGGGTATACAATACCTGCATCCAGCCATTTGATGATCTCCTTCTTAACAACCTCTAGCATATTCGAGCTTAGCTGTCTTTGAGGTTGTCTCGAAGGTTTCACCCCCTCAACCGTGTAAATGTGATGAGTGCAATACGATGGGAGAATACCACGGAGATCAGCAATACTCCACCCTCTAGTAGCCCTATGGTCTTGTAGCATAGAAATCAATTGATGCTCCTATTCTTGGGTTAAGTGGCCATTAATAATGACTCGGTAAGTCTCACTTTTGCCCAAGAACACATACTTAAGTGAGTCAGGTAAGGGCTTTAATTCAATCATGGGTGGGTCAGAGTCAGGAGTGGGAGGAGCAAACTCGAGGGTGGAAATCTGCTGATCCATATGCACATGAATTCCCACTGATTCACTTCCTGTGAAATAATCAGTTGTGTCTGCGTTAACGGGCAACCCGTTAGTTGTGGCCACGTCTTCCTGCAACAACAGGGGCGATTCAGTAGTGTTCGGATCAAGATAGCTAGATTCAAGGGTGTTGTGGTCAGAAACACACCCTAAACAGTCAGATCCTCGGGGAGATATGTGTAGTGCAGTGGTCTCAGTCCCGTGTGGATCGAGGTCCAAGAACCTTGATAGTGCAGATGAATGAGACATTGGGTCATCACAAAGGAGCCCAATGTTACCACAATATGCTGAATCTTCGTCTTCACCATCCTCCTCTATGCGATCATAGTCAAAACTCTTTGATGCCCTAAATATGTCAAGTCGAAGTCACTCATTACCTAAGGCTATCTCCATACACCCAGATGCACAATCAATGTTCGCTTGGGCTGTCGCTAGAAATGGGCAACCCAAAATGATTGGTGCATCTCGAAGATTAGGAGGAACTTCCATATCGAAGAATGAAAAAATCTGCAGGAAAGCAAAATCCGCGGACTTTTACGATCACGTTCTCAACCACCCCCTTCAGTGTTTTTACTGATCTATCAGCCAGCTGAATCGTGACCGAGGTGGGCTTTAACACCCCAAATCGAAATCGATTAAATACGGCAGTAGGAGTTAGGTTGATGGACGAACCCAGATCTGGAAGGGTCCGATCAAATGGAGAATCCTGCAAGAAGCAGGATATGAGTGGGGTACCAGGGTCTTTCTTCTTCGACGGCAAGTCGGCTATAATCACAGCGCTAGCCTCTTTTGATAGTATCGCCTGTCGTCCATTTCTCAGCTATCGCTTCGGGATACAATAGTCCTTGATGAACCTGGCGACAGCAGGGATGTGATCAATTGCTTTGAGGAGGGGGACCTAAATATGTACTTCCTTAAACATTGACTTCAGGTCCTCAAAATTCTGTGTGTCCTTTTTTCGTACTACATTTCGTGTCAGAGCCTCAAGAAAAGGGACAGGAATCTCACAGTCAATTGGCCTCTTACCCTTATCTATCGTAGGTGGCTCCTGAGATGAAGGAGTCAAACCAGCCTGTGGCGAAGGGTGAGAAAAATCAGGACCCACCTGCTTATGTGGTGGGTCGAATGTCTTCCTTCCACTCCTTAATGAGACCGCATTTGCATCAGCTTGCTGTCCATGAGGTAGTGGGGGAGCGGAAGGGGCAGAGTATGCGGGGTTCTGTATCAAAGGCAGCTGGCCTTGAGCATAACTAGGTGGTGTAGGAGGTGCCTGTAATATGGCATGTGACTGTTCTGTGGTGCCTAAAACCTAGGTGGGGTGCCTTGGTTCAGCACATACCGAGGGTTCAAGACAGGTTGGGAGGGCAAGGCTCCCTGAGTCCTATGCTCCTGCAACAGCTGGTTTTGCATGTTCTTTATAGTTTGTATTTGGTCAGCCATCGCTTTCATTATCTGCAAGCTATCCTCTGTAGATTTCCTCATCGATTCTTACAGCTCCTCTTTCAGTGCCTCCAAAGGGTCAGCCTACTTTGGAGGGTGACCGCCAGCTTGGTGCAGCGGTTGGTATATAAAATGGGGTTGCTGCTGTTGAGACGGGAATGGCTGCTGCCTGGGGTACATGTTTTGGGCATTCCCTTATTGCCTGGTCTGGTAGTGTGGATCTTGATGTGGTCTCTGTGAATTACCAGACCAAGGGAAGTTCGGATGCTGACGCCAACCAGGGTTATACGTCTCTGAATACGGGTTATTATTGCCGTATCCTTGGATAGCACTGATGTCCTCGTAGACCGAAGATGTCTGAGACATATATCCATCAAGGGGATACGTATTATAATCTGCAGGTGGTGCGTAACCTTGGTCGTAAGGTGCCAAATCTAGATTGTTTACGAGATCCTGATATGCGAGATCTCGTAAATGAGAAGATGCATCCCGAGTGAGTAGATTAACTCGAGCAGGAGGGGCTCAGGGTGCATAGGAGGGTCTTGGAGTGGCAGAGTTTAGGTTAGATTAACCCTGACTAATCTGGTCAATCTTTTTCTCAATCAGGTTTATTCTATCCAGTTGCTTGACAATGATATCTATGTTGGCTTGAATAGACTTGGTGTGAGCCTCATGGACATCAACTCGCTGCTGACCAGGCCATTGGAACTGGTTCATGGATGCGGCATTCATCGAATTCTTTGCCAAAGATTCGAATAGCTCAAATGCGCTATTCTCATCTTTCGCGAGGAAATTCCCGCCACTAGATGCATCGTCCAGATACCGATGTGTGTCATCTAGCCCATGGTAAAAGATCTGAGCTAGGTGCTATCTGGGTATACCATGGTGCGGGCATTTCTGGAGAAGGTAATGAAATCGGTCCCAGGCGTCATGCAATTTCTCCCCATCTCCTTGGGAGAAAGTCATGATCTCACGCCTCATTGCGTTCGTTTGATCGATTGGGAAGAACTTTTGTAGGAATTCACGTCGTAATTTCGGCCAGGTTCCAATTGGCTTCCCAATGGTCTTGAACCATTATGAAGCTTTGTCCCTCAAAGAAAATGGGAAAAGCTTCATTAGAACAATCCCAAGATTAATGTTCCTGGGTCGAATCGTTTCTGCCAGTCGACTCAGGTCCTCTAAGTGCTGGAACGGATCTTCTCTTGAGTTTCCATAGAAGTAGGTGATGATCAAACCGATCATGTTGGGCTTAAGCTCAAACGCGTCTCCACCCGCTGGAATCCTAACTAAGGGTGCAACGATTGGTGCGGCTGGATCATAGAAATCCCGCAGTTGTTCTCCTCGCGGTGGATGCTGCATCCTATCAAGCGCCATCAAAATGCGATCCATGCTTTGCCGATGACGCTCCTTAGATTCAACCACCCAGGCTTCCAGATGAGCCATCGGGTCCAGATTATCAATATCCTGACCCTATCTAGGCCAAGTCCAGGATTAGCCATTGTGGCTACGGGAGTAGAAGTGGGGGTAGAAGATGGTTCCGGTGAGGTGACTTGCCTCCTTGGGAGTGGCTCCCAAGGTCCAACCAATTATGGTCTAAGTGACCTCCTTCCTTGCATACACCACCCAACCCCTGGGTTGGTGTAGCCAAGCCAGACAAGGCTAAGGCCCTGTTAATCTGATGATCCTTATGAATTAGATGACCAGATTTTTCGTTTTAAGTTCTAATTCCTGAAGAAAATTCATCGTACAACTGACTAAAAGCGATTCCCGCCTCTCGGCTAACCCAACCAAGAGGTTGAAAGCACTCAGTAGTACGACAACGAATTCGGGTTTATTTCGTGTTTTAGACTTGATTTTTAACCTATTTTTCTTCAGTTGGGGTTTTTAGTGAGTGGCCCACAAGGTGACCAACTCACCAACTAAGTAATATACTTGATTAAGTCTAGGTTAGCTCAAATGTAGTCTCTAAATTGTAACCCTAAAGGTGTAACTTAGGGTTCATGCAATTCTAGGGGTTTGTTCTTTTGTTTTTTTTTCTTCAGCAGCAGACCACAAAAATTACAATTAGTTCTCTGACAAAAATTGAAATCTAGTTAACTTGAAATTAGGCAAGTAGATTCCTTTTTCAATTATATTTTCATAGAATATTTTTTTGTAATTTTTACTATTCTAATCGAATTTCTAGAGATTTTTGAATGTCAGGGGTCAGATTTGGAATTTTGACCCCTGATCGATTTTTTGCCTTGACAGTACCAAATGACTTTCAAAAATTTGAAAAAAATATGGAAAATAAATCCAATGAGATTAGATTTCAAACTCCACTGTTTATAGTCAAAACAGATTCATGGATTGCTCGAAATTACTTTTTGAATTTTGAAAAATCCCAAATCTGGGTTAGTCTGACCCCATTTCACTTCGTGAATTTTTAAAAATTGTTTACTTGGAATTTCTTCAAAAGAATGGTGCCGTTTGAAAGATGGTTTGAAAATGAAGGTCCAACCCAAATTTCATATTTTTTTTCACTATTTTTTTGGTAATCGAATTTTTAAAACAGGCTTTGAACCTTGGTCAAAAATCAGAGAATGGTGGAGAAGCTTTTGAAAAGTGTTTGAGTTTGAAATTCAAGCTCTCCACCAAAATGTTTTTTTCTTCTTTTTTTCTCAAAAATTTCTGCAAATTTTTTTTTTCGAAAAAGATTTTTTTTTTCAAAGGATTTTTAAAATATATTTTTTTTTGCTTTTTCAAACTAAACTAGGATTTAAAAAGAAACCTAATCTAGAGTTTTTTGAATTTTATTTTTTTTTATTTTTCATGAAAATGAATAATTTTTTTTTCAAAAGAAATTGCAGGAAGCAAATCTAATCCTAGGGTTCAGAAGAAAACCTAGCCTAAGAAGAGATGTGCACCTGATTTCTTTTTCCACGCTCGTTGTGTGCATAGATTCCGTTTTTCCTGGGTTGTCCTACACATCCAAAAAAAAAGTAGAGGAAGATTTGTCAGTGATAGTTTAAAAGATCGAAATGAAAAAAAATGATGTTGCCTCCCCGGCAACGGCGTCATTTGACGGAAGCCTTTTTCACTCATTTTAAAGTCGTCGAAAATCGTTGTATAGTCGCGCAAAAATGTTCGTCAAAAAATGATTTTGTAAAAATAACAAGACTTGAGTCCCGGTCGTTCGTCTCTGGGAGGCGTTTGTTCAAATCTAAGATCGATCCTTTATTGCTCTACTTATTTAAAATTGCATGCCAGTTTCCAATCTTCGGATTAAAGTTTTGCCACTTCTATTGTAAATTATGATTACATGCGCGTGTGTTAGATAACGAAAGTGAAAGCATGAGTTTCAGTGTGCACAATTCTAGTGATGTGGTGGCTGTTTACAGAAAATGCATTTATAGTTAAATCTTCTATATTTTCCTGAACCGACATGCTTGTTGCAACATATATATATAAATGAAAAGTAGGCAACTTGAATCGCATGAAATAGATTGCAACCAATAAGCTCATGGTGATTTCCAACATAGAGATATGTATAAAAAAATATATCCTTTATTCATTCATTTGGAGGATGTTTGCAACAAGGAATTTAGAGGAATGCTTATAAAGGAAAGCTTGAAAAGCACAAATCTAGCGAACAGAAAATGATTGCATACATGAATCTACGGGGGGATTTTGCATGCATCATTGGGAGAGAATAAGCGCTACACTACTAAGCAATAAATGAAAGCATTAAAACTATGAAGAACTAAACTAGCAATCTAGTAGAAAAGAAGGGCATTCAGAGGTGGGCTACGATGGCCTTTGAGTGGCTGAGAGGAGGAGGGGTGGCCAATGGTGCATAGGCCGACCCTTGGAGAGAGGTTGGAGAAGTGATCCAGCATCCTGGCATGGAGATGGTGGTAGCCATGGTGGTGCTCCTCGTGGAGGTGGAGTGGATGTGAGGGTAGCTAACCTAGATGGATGAATGAATGCCAAGAGATGGATGGGTGCAAATGGCCACCCCTTAGGTCTTTTTATAGACCTAAGGGAGTCTCTCTAGAGAAGTGTGGAACTCTCTAGAGAGAGCCCCATAAGTGGCCGGTCATGGAGAGAGAGGGTAGCTCTTAGATCTAGAAAAAGTGGATCTAAGAATTGAATGACTCTTGGTTGCTAAATTTGGCAACCAAGAGTGGCGCCACTTGAAGAGAGTGTTGGTGTTAGTGTACCACGATCATTTGTTTTGATGATAACAAAACACGTGTTATTTAACATTTGCACTTGGAGTCGTAGATTTCAGGTCAATTGCAAATGTAGACGTGTTTAGACGGAATTCGAGCTCGCATCCAGGACGGATTGGAGGAGCTTGATGGAAAACAGAGGGGATTCGCGAGGAGCGATAGATTGAAGAAGGAAGGACAAGAAGAATAGGATAGAATTCCATTTTATTCCTTTCATGTACATTTGTCGTTATTTTCTTGCTCTTTATTTCCTTAGAAAATTATGTTAAAGAGCCTCAAAGTACCCTAACAGTAGTCCTAGGAACACCGGCACAACCGTAGGATAGTTAGGTTTTCTGTAGAGTACTTAGAAAACCAATATAGGGTTCAAACAGAGTTTCCAAATGTCTAATTCCCAAATCAGATGTCTAATAAAGTGTTTTAAGACGTCTGACTATTGATTCAGACGTCTGATAACTATTAGGCTGGACATAGTTAGTTCTGTCTGATGAAATCAGACGTTCAGACCTTAGACCAGACGTCTTAGGAGACGTCTGATGACTTTGCCAGACGTCCAATTAGTGGACCGTTGGCTGGCTTAGCGAACAGTCAAGAATGTGACCGTCAGAGCCTTATCAGACGTCTATAGGACTTTCCAGATGTCTGATAATTGACCGTTTTGCCTTGGCTGACCCAAAATCTCTTCTCAGAGATTTTCTAGCCGTTGCAACGTTTGGAAATCCATTCCCACAGAAAAAGTAGATTTTCAGACGTCCAGACATAGTGCCAGATGTCCTATATGTCGTCTGATGGACTTGCACAAAAACCCTGTTTAGATTTGATTCAAGTCAGGAAGGAATCCGCCTAGAATCAGACGTCTGACCTTGAAGTCAGACGTCTTAAAGTGAACTTCCAGACGTCTGATGCCAGAATTAGACATCTGATAAGCCTGTCAGAACAATGATTGTTCCTGATTTCGGGCTGATTCTCTTGGGCTTTGCACCCAACGGCTATGGAACCTTTCTTAAGCCTTCCAAAGCCTTCCTAAGGCCTCTATAATTAGAGGGAACCTTTGCAACACAAAAATACACCAAGATACACAAGAAACACTTTGTAATACACTTTCCACTCTCTTGTGTCCTAGCTAGCTCTTGCTCTCCAAGCTCAAGCTCCATTCTCTTGAGAGCATCAAGCTGTTGCGCACCTGCTCTCCCGCCGTTGTTCACGAGAGCGACGTTGCGCCGTCGCGTGGCACATGCATCCGCGTCGTCGACGTACTCCTTTCAAAGGGAAGCATCCTATTTCCTATAGAAGCTTAGGTTCAATATTACTTTGTTGGCTCTATAGGATTACTTGTTTTATCTTTGTTATTTGGTTGGGTATTCGCTTTGCGAATTCCCGTCTCCTTCGTGAGACAACATCCTTCTCGTGAAGAGAAGGGGTTGAGGTACGCTACCCTCATCTAAGTAGAGTGGTTGTAATTAAGGTTGAATCACCCTCGTTTTAAAGTGATTCGGTTTAGTGGATTTTGATCAACTTGGTTGATCGGAAAATCCTAACTCGAGAGGGTTAGGTGGTGGTTTTCACCCGGTTTGGGTTTCCACCTAAAAATACTTTGTGTACTTTGTGTGATTGCATCTTGTGAGATTGTTTCTATATTATTTCCGCAATTATTACGTCACCCCCTCCTATTAGACGAAACTTCATAGAGTTCTAGAGAACTCTAGATGGGCGTGTGTGTGTGAATGGGTGTGTGTGTGTGAGTGTGTGGCCATGCTCTAGGTGGCTAAGTGGTCTAGGTTAGGTCCTAAGGGGTTTAGGTAGGTGTAGGCCTTGAATTAGGGTTGCAAACCCTAATTGCTAAGGAGGAATTGCAATTAAACTTAACACAAGTTTAATTGAATGGGTGTGAACCTAATTGAGTGTGAAATAACTCAATTAGGTTGGGCTTAGGTCAATTGGACTCTCCCTGAGTCCAATCGGACTTGTGTGGGTTGAGATCTGAGTTCAATTGTACCCTATGAGTCCAATTGACTAGGCAATGGTAATTGACTATGATTTAAGTCAATTAGGTTTAGTGAGGACCTAATTAGGTCCTTAGGAAGGTATAGAGGTGATGTACTAGGGTTAGGACACCTTAATTTAGGTTCCTATTGGGTTGGAATTTGGTTTAGGGAGCTAGAGATCCAAGCTTAAGGCTTGAATCTCAAAACAAGAACTGGAGAATAGTTCCAGACGTCCAAAAATGGAATCAGACATCTTATACTCACAAATCAGAAGTCCAGACTTGTTCTCTGGACGTCCAATCAGAGTTAGGAGGGTTTCTAGGTTTTGTCTTGGGTATTCTACAAAAATTGGACGTTTGACCAAGTGTTTGGACATCCAATAACATTGCAGAAGTGGGTTTTAGTTGTGCGGGAGTTGGCTAAGAGTTCTGGACGTCCTATAATTCATCTGGACGTCTAGATAAAGGTTGGAATTAGGGTGTTAAGGTTTCCTAGGGTGCGGTGACCTAATCTAAGGGTGGCTAAGGCTTGGGGAAGTCTCTAGGCTATCCTAGGGCTAGGATGGACCTAGGTTCTTCACATTTTACTACTTTATTTCTACTTAATAGAGTAGCATACCTTAACTCCCTTACATTATTATATCCTACATCTAATTTAAGTCTTTTGCTCCAGCTCTGCTGCAACACCCATTATTCCTGATCCAACTTTAGATCCAGCTCATTACCTATAATTGACACAATGCACTTAATCAGCACATTATAACATTATTTTATGCATAGCTAAAGGAAAGCAGTAACGATGCAGATAATGCTTATGCATGCATGGATTACCCTAATTTATGCTAAGTCCTAACCTAATTTAGGTCAATTAAGACCTATGATTACTGCGCAATCAAACCCTCGGATGGAGGAACGGTTACATATGGCAACAATCACAAGGGCCATATTATTGCTCTTTGTAAAATAGGTAACCCCCTTTCCTTTATCTTAAATGTTTCTTTAGTAAAAGGACTAAAACACAACCTATTAAGTGTTAGTCAGATTTGTGAAAATGGATATAAGGTAGTTTTTACTTAAAAAATATTTGAAATTATGCTTGCATCAACAAATGAAACATTTCTTAAGGAAACTAGGTTTAAAGACATTTATATTATAGAATTTGATAAAGATAGCACTTATGAATGTCTTATAGCTAAAAATGAATTAAATGTATGGCATAGAAGACTAAGACATGTTCATATGAGACTAGTTCAAAAGCTAGTCAAACATGAATTAGTTCAAGGTCTTCCTAAAGGAAAATTTGTAGATGACTTATGTGTGATTCTTGTAAATTAGGAAAAATCATGAAATCTAGTTTTAAAACCAAAGAAGTTATATCCATGTCAAGACTACTAGAATTATTTCTCCTAGATTTGTTTGAACCAACAAAATATGAGAGTCTTAGTGGATGCAAATATTGCTATGTAATTGTAGACGATTTTTCAAGGTTTTCGTGGGTCTCATTATTGAAATCTAAAGATGGAGTGTTTTCCCTCTTTTCTATTTTTTGTAAGAAGGTTCAAACTGAAAAAGGCGACCAAATCACTTGAATTCGTAGTGATCATGGTGGCGAGTTTGAAAATTTCTTGTTTAATGATTTTTGTCAAGAGCATGGTATTACTCATGAGTTCTCTTTCCCTCGGACACCTCAAGAATCGTACTCTTCAAAAGTGTACTCAAACATTGCTCATAGACTCCGGGTTACCAAAGTACTTTTGGGCCGAGGCGATTAATACGGCTTGTTACATGTTAAATCGCATATTAATTCGATCTGGGTTGCGAAAAACTTGCTTTGAACTATATTATGGGAAAATACCCAAGAATAGTTATTTTAAAGTTTCTGGATGCCAATGTTTTGTTTTGAATACCCGTTCTAATTTAGATAAATTTGATGCCAAAGGTGAAAAAGTTATTTTCATTGGTTATTCTTCACATAGTAAGGCATATCGGGTTTTTAATATGACCACATTAATAGTGGAGGAAACCCTTCATGTTCCCTTCGATGAATCACCTTACTCTTCCTCTATTGATCGAGTCAATATAGAAGATGAAGATGATTCTCCTATTTATGTGTTTGACATCCCAAATTTCAATATCCATAATCTTCCAAAAGATTGGATATATCAAGGGGATCATCCTGAAAGTCAAGTCATTGGAAGTGTTTCCAATGGCGATAAAACCTAATCTCATTTTAGTTGCTCTTTCGATCTCTTCACCTTTGTATCTCAAGTTGAATCGAAGAGTGTCGAGGAAGCATGCTCCGAAGAATCTTGGATGATGGCCATGCAGGAGGAACTCAACCAATTTCAAATGAATGAAGTTTGGGATCTAGTACCTAAGCCTGAAGGGTAAACGATAATAGGAACCAAATGGGTATTTCGGAACAAGTTGAATGAATCTAGTGTAATCATTCGGAACAAGGCTCGTTTGGTAGCACAAGGGTACAACCAAGAAGAAGGAATTGATTTTGACAAGACCTACACTCCCGTAGCTTGACTCGAATCAATTTGCATACTTTTTGCGTATGCCGCCTTCCTTGGCTTTAAACTATTTCAAATGGATGTTAAGAGTGCTTTTCTTAACGGATTCATTGAGGAAGTTTTTGTAAAACAACCTCTCGATTTTGAGTCTCATGATAATCCTAACTTTGTCTATAAATTAAACAAGGCATCATATGGTCTAAAGCAAGCTCCTAGAGCTTGGTATGAGAGACTCAGAGTATTTGTTGAGTGCAAACTTCTCTATAGGAGAAGCTGATTCTACATTATTCATTAAAAGAAAAGGAAAAGATAATTTATTAGTTTAAATATATGTAGATGATATTCTCTTTGGTGTTACTAAGGAATCTATGTGTAGAAAGTTCTCTAAGATTATGCAAGAAGAATTCGAAATGAGTTTAATGGGTGAACTTAAGTTTTTCTTGGGTTTACAAATCACTCAACTCGAATTCAAGACCTTTGTGTGTCAATCAAAATACACAAAGGAGATGCTGGAAAAATTTGAGATGGAGAAAAGCAGAGGGAAGAACACTCTTATGAGTGTCACAACCTCCCTAGACTTGGACGAATCAGGTATGCCCATAGATCAAAAACTCTATCGTAGAATGATTGGCTGCTTGTTGTATTTAACCTCTAGTAGACCTGACATTTTATTCAGTACTTGCTTATGTGCAAGGTTCCAATCAAATTTTAAACAATCACACTTAAATGCAGTTAAATGAATATTTAGATACCTAGATGACACATCTAAATATGGTATATTTTACCCTAGGAGTCCACAATTTAACTTGGTCACATGTAGCGATGCGGACTACGCAGGTAGCCACACCAAGAGGAAGAGTACCAGTGAGATGTGCCAATGCTTGGGCGAATCACTACTCTCTTGGTTTTCAAAGAAACAATCTAGTGTAGCCTTATCAACCATGGAGGCTGAATATATAGCCGTCGCTCTAGCGTGTTTCCAAGTGTTATAGATGAAAAATATTTTGAAAGATTTTAATTTGATATTTACTAAGATAACAATATTATGTGATAATACTAGTGCTATCAACCTTTTTAAAAATCCTGTATATCACTCCCGTACAAAACATATTGATGTTTGATATCATTTTTTGAAGGAAATGTACTTAAAGGAGAAATTAATGTTGAATTTATTTGTACTAAATTGCAATTGGCCTATATTTTTAGTAAACATTTGAATTATGATCGTTTCAATTTCATACGTAGGAAACTAGGCATATGTAAGCTAAGTGATATTTGAAGAATTTTGACTTAGTTGAATTTTGTTTGTCATGAATATTGAATGAGTTTTGACTTCATCAAGTTAAAGAACATTCAAACTTAGTTCAAAAATCAAAATGCACATTCTGTACAATATCAGACGTCTGAAAAAACACCAAACGTCTTATACTTAGAAATTAGACGTTTATATATGTTGTACAGACATCGATTTCATTAAGTCATATTTCATTTAAATTGTATTTTAAAATAGTTTTCTAGACATCCGTAAACACCCACAGGCATTTGTCATGTCGTCGAAAATCTTTGACAGACATCTATTTAGCATCAGGGTTAGAAGTGAGGAGGCCCTGGACTCAGGTATCAGACGCCTGAATATTGATTCAGAGATCATATAAGTCATTTGGTTAAAACATCAGACGACAACTTGTAGCTTTGGGTGAAATCTGAGGAGTACTGATTTCAGAGATCAGACGTCTAACTTTGTTTTTAGACGTCTATTCTGTCATCTGATAAAGAAATCAGACGACAACCTGTAGCTTGAATCATTTTCCAGGAAAGTCTATCTGCAGAAATCAAACGTCTAAATAGTTAATTAGACGTCTTGTAGTTCATCTGATCCAAAAATCAGACAATGGGGTCAAAAGGGTTAAAATCCCAAATGGTTAATCCCTACGTCTGACGACGGCACCAGATGTCTAATTTTAGCAAAAATTGTTCTTTTGCTTGTTAGTTCTGGGGGATTTTGAGATGCAACTCTCCCCAACTTCAGGGGGAAGACTTGCTCAACCCCTTGGGGCATATAACCTACACCTCCAAGGTCCCACTCGACCTAAGAAACAAAAGTCCCATCTCTTCAAACCCTTCGTCGACCACGGCTGTTGCTACTGCTGCTCTCGCCGCCAGACGTTCGCGTAGCCTCCCTGTTGACCGACGACCTAGCAACCCACCTCCATGCATGTCCTTCTCCTCCTCCTCACGTCAAGGGGAGCTCCACTGTAGGTATAACCTCATTACCTCTTCTCCTCCCATGGTTTTTGCGAGTCATTGATCATGGTTTTTGAAATGCCCAACATGTTTTGGGGGGTATTCTAAGAATGTGGTTTCAATCTTGTGGCTTGGGTCCTTTTGACCAACATGTGGTTTCAATCTTGAACATGGTCTCTTTTGCCCTGTGAGCTTAAACCCTAGGATCAAGACATAAGGCGTGCAATGTTTTCTCAAAGGTGTGGAACTATCAATATATGTTTGTATCTTGGTTGTATTGGCAAGGGTATTACCTCAAATTGCTCAAGCCATCATCTAAGTGGCTTGGGTCCAAAGGTATATTGCCACATGATTATGGCAGATTGTATTGCCTAAGGCATACTGCCACACACTATTTTTTTTTTTGTGATGTTGTTTGTTGTAGCAAATAGATTGTGTAACGACCCGGTTCCCGAGTCCCTACGAGACACGAGAACCGGACCGACTCAACTAATCCCAAGACCTAGTCGTCCAACGAGGAAGTAACCAAAAGAGCAGTAAAATAAACCACATTCAGCATGAATATAACTAACAGTAAGAAAGTACAGCAGTAAGGAAAGAAACTACCACAGTATGTACCACCACAACAGTAGAACAACATTCATAATATAATTTGAACTGCAGGTAAAGAAAGTACAGCGGAAACAAGAACTACTCACTACAACGTAACAAAAAGAGGTACAAGAGACAGTGGTAACTCTACTGGACCCTACTCGGCCCAGCGTCCTCTGCAGCCGCTGACCCTGGCTGCTCAACACGTGGTCCTGAAAAAGGTAACGAGTGTAACACGTCAGCAAAACGCTGAGTAGAGTGGCAACTAAACTAAAGACAACAGTAGAGTGTACAGTAGCTGTTATGTTCGATTACTTTCTTTATTCACATCTTTCAATTGTCTCACTATTTCATTTATTCCCCAGATCTTTTTCTTGATCTCGAATGTTCCTCGTGGGAACGATCTTGATTGCAGTCTTTTCCAAAAAGTAGAAGTAGCACATGGTGCTCTCCTGGCCGGGAGATTCCCCCGTGGTGATCCTACCCTCAGTCAACCACCCCAAGGTCACTGACAGACGTAACGGTGACTACAGCACGCGCGATAAACGCACAGGTAGCTAACCCGTACTGGCACGCGGTCAGTCGTTTCCGTTAACGGGTGCGCCCAAAGCACAGCACGGAACCAGTCCAGGGCAAAGCCCTCTCAGTAACAGGGGTCCAACCCCTCCACAGTAACCAAAACCGGGGCCTTTCCCCTCCACAGTCCGCGTACCCTCGCCTGACTACCCTGGTTTGCCCCAGCGGGCCTAACAAGTCGGTGTGGGAGCTAGCAGAACCCCGGGGCCCATGGGGTAGCTAGTACCTCCCTACACTAGTAGCTCTCCTCGGTACTACGTACGCGAGGGCCAGCAAGTCGGTACAGAGTGGCCAGTCCTAACCCTGGGTCCCTGGGGCGGCTGGCTCCGCTCTGCACTAAACAGGGGGACAGTCGCTCTCCTTGGTACTCCGTACTCAAGGGCCAGCTCACTTCCCCAATACTATTCCATTCACTTTCCAGGAGTTCTACTCCTACTTCCCCGTAGGGTTCCATCATTTTTACTCAAACATCCAGGTTTCACTTTCCAGTTTCACATTCTTACAATCCATGTTCTCAACCACGTTATTTATTTACAACAGGCAGCTGTTAATTCAAATTACAGGCAGCTTTATATCTCTTTCCATTTTCCAAGACTGCAATATTATACATTCCACTAGTTTTCCCATCCTAGGATTCATGCCATATCCTAGGATCTATCATACAATCTAGTTTTCCAGCCTTAGGATTCATGCAACACCTAGGAGCTATCATTCCATCTATTTCTCATTCCTAGGATTCATGCAATGTCCTAGGTTCTATTTATGGTTCCATAATTTAACAGATTTTATTAATAACTTAAAGCCACTCTACCAGGTACAACGGGAGTAATGGGGACGTGATCGAGAATCCCGCGTGCCTCTGCGACCCTCGAGACTACAACGGAACGGGATCCTATCACAAGGATCAAACACAAGGAGTGTCTCAAAACAGTGTATAGCTACTGTAGACGGGTAGAGGAATTAATTCCGAAAAGAACACAACTCGAATCGCGGAAAACGGAACCCGAACGGGCCCTAAACGGGTCGAAAATGACGCCACTGTGCAAAATCAGACGTCTGGAACTTCTTCCAGACGTCTTAAAAGGTGGATCAGAGAATTACCTTGTTCAGCGTGGTTTCCCAGACATCCAGAAGTCTGCGGGGACGTCTGGCCTATCTCCCAGACGTCCGATGGTCACCCCGGACGTCTGGAGGTCGCTTCCGCCGTCTGGTACTACTGCCAGACGTCTGATTCGCGATGGATGGCGAATCACCGAGCTTGCGCACACCCATCTCCCTCCCTCAGTACGGTCAGTCGACAGGAAGGAAGAAGAAGACGGAAAACTCACCTTTCAGACGTCTGGACAGTCTTCCAGATGTCGACCCCGCCGTCTGTCTATCAGCACAGACGTCTGATTCTGGACCAGGGCGCGACTCGCCCTCTGCTTGCGACGCCGCGCCTCGTCGCACCTCGTGCGCTTGCTGCTCGAGCTGCAGCAGGCCTCCCGCGTCGTTCCACGCCCGCTGCGCTTCCCACCGGCTGGCCCTGGCAGCCCCGGCGAGCTCGACCTCACGGCTGAGCGCCGCTCTCGCACGCAGCACCCCCTTCGCGCTCACGAATATGCTGGTCTGTGCGCTCAGGCGCGCAGACGACTCGCGCGTGTGGAAGATAACGGATTTCCAGACATCTGGAAACGATCCCAGACGTCTGGTCCGACGTCTGGGCCACCTCCCAGACGTCTTAAAAGACGTCTGGGGCACGCGTTCGTTACAATATAACAAAGTCAAAGGAAGTTTCGTCCCCGAAACTTGCGCCAACTAGGGTGCGGGAAAAGATGTCCAATTAACCATAACAAACTCAAAGAGGACCGAAGCCGGTCTGAAAAGACGTACCCGCGAAAAGCTCCGGGTACCGCTCCCGCATTGCCGCCTCAGGCTCCCAGGTAGCCTCCTCGTACCGCTGGCTCCTCCACAAAACCTTTACCAGGGGTACTTTCTTTCGTCTCAAACTGCGGACCGCTCGGTCTAGGATCTGCACTGGCCGCTCGGGGTAGGTCAGGTCGTCGCCCACCTCGACGCTCTCGTGACTCAGTACGTGACTGGAGTCGGCTACGTACTTCCTGAGGTTGGACACGTGGAACACGTCGTGCACACCAGAAAGCTGCGGGGGAAGGGCAAGTCTGTAAGCAACGGGTCCAACCCGCTCCAGGACCTCAAAGGGCCCCACAAACCTCGGCGCGAGCTTCCTTCTCACCCCAAACCGCTGTAAGCCCTTCATGGGCGAAACATGAAGGAAAACGTGGTCCCCAACCTCAAACTGCACCTCTCTGCGTCTCCGATCCGCGTAGCTCTTCTATCTGCTCCTGACAGTGCGGAGTCGTCTGTGGATCTGCTCAACTACCTCTTGACTCTGCCGGATCAACCTGGGGCCAACCTCCCACTTGGTCCCCACCTCAACCCAACTCAAGGGTGCCGTACACTTCCGTCCGTACAGAGCCTCGTAGGGAGCCATGCCGATGCTCGAGTGATAACTGTTGTTGTATGCAAATTCTGCCAGGGGCAGGTGCTCCTCCCAAGAGCCCCTCCAGTCCAGTACACAGGCACGCAAAAGGTCCTCAAGTGTCTGTATCGTGCGCTCAGACTGTCCATCCGTCTGGGGGTGGTAAGCCGTGCTAAACCTCAACCTCGTCCCCAAGGCCTGTTGAAACTCAGCCCAAAATTGGGACGTAAAGCGGGTATCCCGGTCGGATACGATCTCTCGCGGAACTCCATGTAGTCGTACCACATCACGGATATACCTCTCTTCCAACTGTGCTGGTCCCAAAGTGACTCCGATCGGCAAGAATCGCGCCGTCTTCGTCAGTCTATCCACTATTACCCAGACTGCGTCGTGTCCCCGCTGGGTAATAGGTAAGCCCACCACTAAGTCCATGGTGATGCTCTCCCACTTCCACTCTGGCACTGGAAGCGGCTGGCGCGGCCCTGCAGGCCTCTGATGCTCGGCTTTCACCTGCTGGCACAATAAGCACTGCTGCATGAACTCACCCACATCCTGCTTCATCCGTCTCCACCAAAACTCGCGTCTCAAGTCGTGGTACATTTTCGTGTTTCCAGGATGTATGGTGAATCTGGAACCGTGTGCCTCAGTCAGGAGCTCTCTCAACAGCTCCTCGTCTCTAGGAACGTACAACCGTCCCCTCAAGCGTAGCACCTGGTCTGTGAAAGAGAAGTCCCCAGGGTCTCCTGACAGTACTCTGTCGCGCAAAGACTGCAAGTACGGATCGGCCATCTGCCCTGTGATGATGCGGTCTATCAGCTCTGGCCTGGTCGGCCGTGTCACCGTCACTGCCCCACAGTACCCTTGTAACTCTAGAGGTCGCCAACTGCCCACCTCCTCCAAAAGGCTCCAACTCTGTAATTGTAGATTGGCCAAGCGTGCGGGTGCCTTACGGCTCAAGGCATCAGCCACCACATTGGCCTTTCCCGGGTGGTAGGAGATGCTGCAGTCGCAGTCCTTCAGGAGCTCCAACCAACGTCTCTATCTCATGTTGAGCTCCTTCTGGTCAAAAAGATATCTGAGGCTCTTGTGATCAGTAAAAATTTTGAAGGTCTCACGATACAAGTAGTGCCTCCAGGTCTTCAGCGCGAAGACAACAGCTGCCAACTCTAGGTCGTGGGTAGGGTAGGTATGCTCATGGGGCTTCAGTTGCCGCGAAGCGTAAGCAACAACATGACCCCTCTGCATGAGCACACCTCCTAACCCCGGCAAGGAGGCGTCCGTGTACACAACGAACCCGCCACTACTGTCAGGGATGGTGAGCACGGGAGCTGAGGTCAACCTCTCCTTCAGCTCCAGAAAACACGCCTCACAGGCGTCTGTCCAAGCGAAAGGCACGTCCTTCCGGGTCAACTGTGTCATAGGATGCGCAATCTGTGAAAATCCTCTGATGAATCGTCTGTAGTAGCCTGCCAGTCCCAGAAAACTGCGAATCTCAGTGACTAAACGCGGTCTCTCCCACCTGAGCATTGCCTCGACCTTGGCTGGGTCCACCGCCAAGCCGTCTCCAGAGATCACATGACCTAGGAAGGTCACCTCCCTCAACCAGAACTCGCACTTGCTGTATTTGGCGTACAGCCGGCGTCGTCTCAGAGTGTCCAGAACCATCCGCAAGTGCTGTCCGTGCTGCGTCCGATCTCTAGAATAGATGAGTACATCATCTATGAAAACCACCACGAACTGGTCCAAGTACGGTCTGAACACCCGGTTCATCAGGTCCATGAAAGTAGCGGGGGCATTGGTCAGCCCAAACGGCATGACCAAAAACTCGTAGTGTCCGTACCAGGTGCGGAAAGCTGTCTTGGAGACGTCGGTCTCCCTGATCCTCAACTGGTGGTATCCAGACCTCAAGTCTATCTTGGAAAACACTGTGGCACCCCGCAACTGGTCGAATAAATCGTCGATCCTCAGCAGCGGATATCTGTTCTTGATGGTGACCCTGTTCAGCTGTCGGTAGTCCACACAAAAGCGTAGGGTCCCATCCTTCTTCTTCACAAACAGTACCGGGGCTCCCCAGGGGGACGCACTGGGCCTCACGAAACCTTTCTCCAAAAGGTCCTGCAACTGGGACTTGAGCTCTCGTAGCTCAAGCGGTGCCATTCTGTATGGCGCGGTGGAGATGGGGCTGGTCCCTGGTGCTAGTGATATCTCAAACTCAATCTCACGCTCGAGCGGTAGTCCTGGTAACTCGTCTGGAAACACGTCGGGGTACTCTCTGACCACCAGGATGCTCTGGAAGTCTGCCACAGGGCTGGGCTCTGCCACCACACAAGCTAGGAAGCCCTCACACCCCTAGCTCAAAAGTCTCGCCGCCCGAGGTGCCGAAATGCACCTGAAACCTCCATCCACTGGCTGTCCGTGAAACTTGAAAGAAGGCAACTCTGGAATGGAGAAGACAATCTTCCTCTCAAAACAATCCACGAAGGCGTGGTAAGCGGACAGCCAATCCATCCCCAGAACCACTCCAAAGTCCTCCATCTGGATCATAATCAGGTCAGCTGGTAGGCTATGTCCTCTGACGCTGACCTCACAATCCGTGTACACCTCCTCAACTACAAACAGCTAGCCACTCGGACCTCTGATTACGAACGGATTCTCTAACAGTGTATAATCCTGGTCCAAACTAACTGCGAAATTGGCTGCGACAAACGAGTGCGTAGCGCCGGAATCGAAAAGCGTGTAAAGGAGTCTGCCGGAAACTGAAACCATACCTGCGACCATCGATCCCGAAGCTCTAGCGTCCCTGTGTGTCAAGGCATTGATATGCCCTTCAGCTCTAGGTGCGGACGAAGCAGCCACACTCTGTGTCGGACGGGTAGGTGCTGGCCAGTACCCTCCTCGCGACTGCTGTCCTCCTCCTCACGCCTGGGAACTGCGGCCTCCTGCGCGCCCTCCAGTGCTCTGCGCGGGGAGTATCTGCTGACCCCCTGCCCTAGATGGGTAGTCCCTCTTGACGTGGCCCGGCTGGCCACACTGGTAGCAGAGGGGAACCCGACTCCCGCCCTCAGTGGGTCCCTGCTGTCGGCTGGGCGGGGGTCCGGTGCTGGCGACTGGCCCCTGTCGAGGGCCCCCAAAGGCCACTGATGGCCCTGCACAACGTGATGGCTCTCCTGTGGACGCCACGTGTCTCCGTTCTCGCCGGCCCTGTGAAAAGTCTGGCTGGAAGGGCCTCTTCCGCTCGCCGTCGGTGTCTCGTGCGGACGGGTTGGTCTCCTCGTAAGTCATAGCTGCTTCTACCACCCTCGAAAACGTAGGCAGCTTTAGGGGTTTGACATACCCCCGGATCGCAGGCCGGAGCCCCTCGGTGAACCTCCAAAGGCGCTCCTCCTCAGTGGCTACCGCTGTCGCTGCAAAGCGGGACAGCTCCAAGAAACTCGTGCGGTACGCGCTCACAGTCATCGTCCCTTGGCGGAGAGTGTGGAACTCCTGCCTCCTCTGGTCCTGCCACATCTGGGGAAAGTACTGCTCGCAGAAGAGGGTGACGAACTGGTCCCACGTCGGCTTGTCCCTCTCCTGTCCCCGGGCCGCCCTCCACCACCGGTGTGCCGCACTCTCCAGCTGGTACGTGGCAAAGGCCACGCGGCACTCCACCGGGGGGCGAAGGGTGTCAAAGATCTTCTCCAGCTGCTCAAGCCAGTCCTCTGCCTCGGTCGGGTCCTCATCCCCCTTGAAGGATGGGGGCTTCAGCTTCCGGAACTGTCCGAAAAGCTCGAAGTGGCGCTATAGGGGAGGTGCTGGTGCACCTCCAGGCGAAGGTGCCTCGTGTACAGAAGTGTCGGAAGAAGGTGGTGGCGGCAGCGGCCCATCCCCTCCCTCGAGTCCAACGCCGTGTCCGTCGCGTGGTCCCACAGAGGACTCCCCCTCTGCAGCCCCAGGAGGAGGTGCTCAGGGCGGTGGGTGGAGCTCCTCTCGTACAATGTCCCGTATCAGTCTGGCGAGGTCCTGGGCCTGGATGCCCGGGAGTGGTGGCTGGTCCATCGAGACGTCAACAACAGCACGTCCACCTCGCCGACCTCGTCCTAGGCCGCGCCCGCGGCCAGTCTCGCTAGTCCCGCGACGAGGCATCTCCTGTAAGGAGACGCGAAACAAAACGTCAAAACAGACGGTATCTAACGAAACTTCTAAGAGCTCATGTCAAGAGATAGGTTGTGGTGGCTACTCTAGTTATAAACATGTGAATTGGTTATTTTCCAGTCAATTGATTCACTTCTCAGGACAACCTTACTCTGATACCATCTTGTAACGACCCGGTTCCCGAGTCCCTACGAGACACGAGAACCGGACCGACTCAACTAAGCCCAAGACCTAGTCGTCCAACGAGGAAGTAACCAAAAGAGCAGTAAAATAAACCACATTCAGCATGAATATAACTAACAGTAAGAAAGTACAGCAGTAAGGAAAGAAACTACCACAGTATGTACCACCACAACAGTAGAACAACATTCATAATATAATTTGAAATGCAGGTAAAGAAAGTACAGAGGGAACAAGAACTACTCACTACAACGTAACAAAAAGAGGTACAGGAGACAGTGGTAACTCTACTGGACCCTACTCGGCCCAACGTCCTCTGCAGCCGCTGACCCTGGCTACTCAACACCTGGTCCTGAAAAAGGTAACGAGTGTAACACGTTAGCAAAACGCTGAGTAGAGTGGCAACTAAACTAAAGACAACAGTAGAGTGTACAGTAGCTGTTATGTTCGATTACTTTCTTTATTCACATCTTTCAATTGTCTCACTATTTCATTTATTCCCCAGATCTTTTTCTTGATCTCGAATGTTCCTCGTGGGAACGATCTTGATTGCAGTCTTTTCCAAAAAGTAGAAGTAGCATGTGGTGCTCTCCTGGTCGGGAGAGTCCCCCGTGGTGATCCTACCCTTAGTCAACCACCCCAAGGTCACTGACAGACGTAACGGTGACTACGGCATGCGCGATAAACGCACAGGTAGCTAACTCGTACTAGCATGCGGTCAGTCGTTTCCGTTAACGGGTGCGCCCAAAGCACAGCACGGAACCAGTCCAGGGCAGAGCCCTCTCAGTAACAGGGGTCCAACGCCTCCACAGTAACCAAAATCGGGGCCTTGCCCCTCCACAGTCCGCGCACCCTCGCCTGACACCCTGGTTTGCCCCAGCGGGCCTAACAAGTAGGTGTGGGAGGCTAGCAGAACCCCGGGGCCCGTGGGGTAGCTAGTACCTCCCTACACTAGTAGCTCTCCTCGGTACTACGTACGCGAGGGCCAGCAAGTCGGTACAGAGTGGCCATTCCTAACCCCGGGTCCCTGGGGCGGCTGGCTCCGCTCTGCACTAAACAGGGGGACAGTCGCTCTCCTTGGTACTCCGTACTCAAGGGCCAGCTCACTTCCCCAATACTATTCCATTCACTTTCCAGGAGTTCTACTCCTACTTCCCCGTAGGGTTCCATCCTTTTTACTCAAACATCCAGGTTTCACTTTCCAGTTTCACATTCTTACAATCCATGTTCTCAACCACGTTATTTATTCACAACAGGCAGCTGTTAATTCAAATTACAGGCAGCTTTATATCTCTTTCCATTTTCCAAGACTGCAGTATTATACATTCCACTAGTTTTCCCATCCTAGGATTCATGCCATATCCTAGGATCTATCATACAATCTAGTTTTCCAGCCCTAGGATTCATGCAACACCTAGGAGCTATCATTCCATCTATTTCTCATTCCTAGGATTCGTGCAATGTCCTAGGTTCTATTTATGGTTCCATAATTTAACAGATTTTATTAATAACTTAAAGCCACTCTACCAGGTACAACGGGAGTAATGGGGGCGTGATCGGGAATCCCGCGTGCCTCCGCGACCCTCGAGACTGCAACGGAACGGGGTCCTATCACAAGGATCAAACACAAGGAGTGTCTCAAAACAGTGTATAGCTACTGTAGACGGGTAGAGGAATTAATTCCGAAAAGAACGCAACTCGAATCGCGGAAAACGGAACCCGAACGGGCCCTAAACGGGTCGAAAACGACGACACTGTGCAAAATCAGACGTCTGGAACTTCTTCCAGACGTCTTAAAAAGTGGATCAGAGAATTACCTTATTCAGCATGGTTTCCCAGACGTCCAGAAGTCTGCGGGGACGTCTGGCCTAGCTCCCAGACGTCCGATGGTCACCCCGGACGTCTGGAGGTCGCTTCCGCCGTCTGGTACTATTGCCAGACGTCTGATTCGCGATGGATGGCGAATCACCGAGCTTGCGCATACCCATCTCCCTCCCTCAGTACGGTCAGTCGACAGGAAGGAAGAAGAAGACGGAAAACTCACCTTTCAGACGTTTGGACAGTCTTCCAGACGTCGACCCCGCCCTCTGTCTATCAGCACAGACGTCTGATTCTGGAAATTTTTCCAGAACCAGGGCGCGACTCACCCTCCGCTCGCGACGCCATGCCTCGTCGCACCTCGTGCGCCTGCTGCTCGAGCCGCAGCAGGCCTCCTGCGTCGTTCCGCGCTCGCTGCGCTTCCCACCGGCCGGCCCTGGCAGCCCCGGCGAGCTCGACCTCACGGCTGAGCGCCGCTCTCGCACGCAGCACCCCCTCTGCGCTCACTGCGGCCGTCGCCACCGCAGCAACCCCGCGCCCGCTCTCGCGCTCGCTCACTGGAAGAAGAAGAGGAAAGGGGTGGAGGCGACGGAAGCGAGGGGAGGAGTGGTCTTTTTAAGGCCGCGCGAGGAGGAGAGAGAGGGAGCACGGCAGCGGCGTCTACAGCCTTAGAGAGAATAAATGAATATGCGGGTCTGCGCGCTCAAGTGCGCAGACGACCTGCGCGTGTGGAAGATAACGGATTTCCAGACGTCTGGAAACGATCCCAGACGTCTGGTCCGACATCTGGGCCACCTCCCAAACGTCTTAAAAGACGTCTGGGGCACGCGTTCGTTACAGATTGCCTTATGGAATGGCATTTCTTATGCAAATTTGTTGAATGGTTTGTCCTTTGTTTTTCAGGTATCCTATATAAAAAAAAAACCAACCTCACCTTCCAAAACCAACCCACCCAACCTACCCAAAATGCCTCTCCGCCGGAAGCAAGCCGAATGCTCTTCCACTTCCTCTTCCACTTATTTGGCTGACCAATTACGTAGCAACATTGCTAGACAACGGTTTCGTCGCTTCACAAATGCCAAAGTCAAGAGTCCTTGCTTTGTCATATGGAACGATTTTGCACATCTAAACCTTCGGGAATATTTTGAAACCCTTCATCTCTTCCACTATTTTGACCGACAGTTCCACTCTAGCCTTGGAACCGTTGGTGTGTTCCCTGACATGGTCCACCTTTTCTATGCTAACATCGTTGAAGACTACAACAACGATGAACTTGAGTTACATACCCATCTGTTTGGTCGTGCAATTCACATTACCTCCGATTCTATTTCCACTCTTCTTGACATCCCAAATGAGGGAAACGATTTTAATGACATTCTGAGGCAGTACGACTCAAAAGTCATTAACAAAAAATTAATACTACTTGATAAATATGAAGAAAATCTTAGTACTCTACCATGTAAGAACTGTTGGTGCTAGAGCACCGTGATCGTTTATTTTGATGATAACAAAACATGTGTCATTTAACAGTTGCACTTGAAGTCTTAGATTTCAGGGTTATTGCAAATGGAGACGTGGTCAGATGAAGTTTGAACTCACATCCAGGATGGATTGGAGGAGCTTGATGGAGAACAGAGGAGCTTCGTGAGGAGTGATAGCTTGAAGAAGGAAGGAGATGAAGAATAGGATAGATTTCCTTTACTTGTACTCTATGTATTTTTTGTTTCTTTTGTTTCTCTTTATTTTGTTACTTAGATTCATGTTAAAGAGCTTCAAAGAACCCTAAACATTAGTCCGAGGAACACTTGCACAACCCTATGATACTTAGGTTTTATGTAGAGAACTTAGAAAACCAAAATAGGGTTTAAACAGCCTTTTCAGATGTCTAATCTGAAAATCATACGTCTGATAATGAATTTTAAGACGTCTGACTATTGACTCAGACGCCCGATTATATTTAGGCTAGACTTAGTTAGTTCTGTCTAATGAAATCAGACGTCCAGACCTTAGTCAAGACGTCTTAGAAGACATTTGATGATTTTTGCTAGACGTCCAATTAGTGGACCGTTGGCTGGCTTAGCAAACACTGAAGAAAATGATCGTTGCCTTGTATTAGACGTCCGTAGAGGACACCAGACGTCTGATACATGACCATTTTGCCTCGGCTGACCCAAAATCTCTTCTCAGATATTTTATAGCCGTTGCACTCTCTTGGAAATCCATTCCCGCAGAAAAGTAGGTTTCC
The DNA here is from genome assembly GCA_037157565.1 of Thalassia testudinum. NCBI lineage: Eukaryota > Viridiplantae > Streptophyta > Magnoliopsida > Alismatales > Hydrocharitaceae > Thalassia > Thalassia testudinum. Next base: position 82,118,907 of record JAZHRO010000077.1, on the reverse strand, counting down.
AGACATCCAGACATAGTGCCAGACGTCCTGTGTGTCGTCTGATGGACTTTCACTAGAACACTGTTTAGATCTGATTCAAGTCAGGGAGGAAACCCGCCTATAATCAAACATCTGACTTTGTTCCCAGACGTCTTAAGCTGGTTTTCCAAACGTCTGATGCCAGGATCAGACGTCTAATAACCCTGTCAGTGTAATGATTAACCCTGATTTCGGCTTGATTCTCTTGGAGCTTGGACCCAACGGCTATGGAAGCCTTCCAAAACCTTCCAAAGCCTTCCTAAGGCCTCTATAAATAAAGGGGAGCCTTTGCCACTCTAGCATACACTCAAAATATACACCTAGAAGACACCAAGACACATCCAAGCTACATACTTTCCACTCTTTAGTGTCTAAAAGAAGAAGATCATATAGAAGAGAGCTCTTGATCTCCAAGCTTAGTTCTACACCTAGAGAGCTTGATTCCTATTGCACACCTGCTCTCCCTCCGACGATTACGAGAGCGACGAAGCGCTATCGCGTGGTTCAAGCATTTGTGACAAGCCGACGCATTTCCATCAAAGGAAAGTTTCCTAATTCCTATAGAAGCTGGGTTCAAATATTTGTGGCTTTATACGATTGTTGTTATTTTACTTTGTTATTTGGTTGGGTATTCGCTTTGCGAATTCCCGTTTCCTTCATAAGAAAAAATCCTTCTCGTTAAGAGAAGGGGTTTGAGGTACGCTACCCTCGTATAAAGTAGCATGGTTGTAATTGAGGTTGTACTACCCTCGTTTAAGTAGTACATTAGTGGATTTGATCAACTTGGTTGATTGGAAAATCCTAACTCGAGAGGGTTAGGTAGTGGTTTTCACCCGGTTTGGGTTTCCACTTAAAAATAATTGTGTACATTGTGTGATTGTTACATATTTTTATTCCGCATTTTATATTACGTCATGCTGATCTCGCCCCCTCCAAGTAAGTAGGAAACTACAAGAACCTCAAACCCCTTCCCCGACTACTTTCTTGCATTTTTGGTTGGGACCTTCTCAATAAGCTGGGTGGTTTTGATTATATCTCGTGCCAACACAAGGTGCTTCTTTTTGTCGCCGTGCGTCACATACCCTTCAACTTTTGCTGCCTCATTGTTCATGTCATGAATGAGGACCATGGGGCTTCTCTACCTTTTGGGTCCATACTATCCAAGATATTTACAAGCCATCGGATTCCCCTAGATGATTAGGCGGTGGATAAAAGGGTCGAGCCTTACAACCAGGCCATAGTCGCCAGGATGCACATTCTTAGGGAGCATCTTGAGCCAAAAGAAGAGCCAACTGACGAGGAATCACTCCCACCTTTCCCAGATTTCCATGCTGAGCATCCTCTTCTAATAGAAGCTCCTAGATCGAGCTTTGATGAGGCCTGGGATCCTGCCACGGATTCCATCTCTGCGGGCACCTCTCTTTTGATGCAACGAACCAGAGAAATGTACAATTTCATGGGTGACATGTGACGAGACATCAACGAATTTTGCACCAATGTTTGCAATTTGCAGATGGGACAAGGACCCGCTCGCCACTGCTGCCACAATGATCAAGAAGACTAAACTACTTTTAGTTGTCGCTGATGTATTTCCATTATTTCTTTCTTTCTTTCCATGTTGGCATGTATTAAAGGGCTTTGACCCCATACTTATATTTTATTTGGGAACAATAGCTAGTTCGTGGTTAGGCCACATACATTTTCCCTAGTTAGTTTTTTCCTTCATGCTTTGTCAAACATTTTGGTTATACATTTAGCATGCAGTTTTTCTATATTCACATTGTCCTCATGATATCTGTTATGCTTTAACATATGTCTAGCTAAAACATGTTTACTTCATTTATGCCAATTGTAGTTTAGTTCAAGCCATTTAGGAACCCTTATTGATGACATTCAAAAAGGGGGAGAAGAACTTAGGATCATAAAACTAAACTAAAAACTTGATCAAGTGTAGTATAGCATTAAGGGGGAGAAAATAAGATCCTAAACATATATTTTGAAAATCATCAAAAAGGAGGAGATTGTTAGTTTAACCTCTCATAAATAATATTTTGATGATTTTACAAAAATAAAGAAAAAGAAATAAAACATAGAAATATCATATTTTTCTGTCATGATATAATTGCAAGTCTTGTGGATTTTCCAAGATAGATGACTAGGAGTGTGAAGACGCATCAAGTTATAGGTCTTAGGCATTTTATGTACGCATTCAAAAGGGTTGTAATTTTCTTTTATTGAGTCTAGAAATATTGTAAAGAGCCCCCAAAAGATAACATTCTCTTAGCTTACTTAGGCTCTCTACACTTAGGAAAAATTAGGAACAAAAACCTAACACAAAACACATATCAGATGTCCAACACCGATGTCAGACGTCTAATATTAAACTTTAAAATGTCTGATCATAGTTTCAGATGTCTAATTACCTATAACATTTTCCCAACATTAGCCTCCAGTTGATGCAACCTCCAGTTAGACATTCATAGGCTTATCCAGACATCCAATATATACCTCAGACGTCTTTAAACCAACCGTTAGACTATGCTTGCTATTTCCTTCATCATCTTGAGAGACTAATAGTTTGATATACCTTTAGACGTCTGGACATGTCTCCAGACGTCTAATAATGGACCACTACCCATTTTCTTTGCAGAGATATGTCAGAAACCAAATCTTGCTTTTTTCATTACCTAAGCAAGTTATTAATCACTTTCCAGACATCTAGGACATTGGGCAGACATCCACACTGGCGTCTAATCCTTAAAATCTAGAACCCTATTTGGATCTAATAAAAATAGGAATAAACCCACCAATAATTAGACACCCAATTTTATTATCAGACATCTTATAATAGCATATCAGACGTCCACCTAGAACTATGTTTTGATCCAATGAAAATAGTAAGCCTGATTCATAAAATCAGATGTCTATAATTATAGTCAGATGTCTGATAAGACATCTGACCCAAAAATCAGACGTCTGGTCCTGCTATCAGAATCATAATTACCCTACTTTGAGTTGGATTTTGTCCTAATCTCTTGGAACTTGCCTCTAACGTCTAGGAGCCCTCTCCTAAGCCTTCTTGAAGGTTCTAAACTTGCCTACAAATACATTATGTCCCCTCTTAGGCAAGAGACACCCTCTTGAGATATAATTCACTTAGATTATCACTTGCTCATTGCTTCCTTTTCCCTTGTGCTATGCAATCACTCCTTTTAGGGCAAACCAACACTCCCACTGTACTACATATTGTCATCTTCAGGGAGTTTCCTTCACCCTTAGTAGATAAGTAAAACTATTCATATTTTAGGGTGCTATATAGGGTGTATTTTACATTTCATTTTACTTGATTATTGTAGTTGGGTATCTGGCCTGTTGGATCCCTATCTCTTCACTCTGAAGGGAGAAACCTCTGTTTAGGGATAGAATGTGGGATTTGTAATTGAGGTACACTACCCTCGTTGAAGTAGTGTGGTTAGTGGATTGATCACTTTGTGATTGTAAATCCTAAGTCAAGGGATTGGCTTAGGTGGTGGTTTTCACCTGGTTTGAGTTTCCACCTAAAAAAACTTGTGTGTCTTTTTGTGATTGTATTTCATCTTACAATTATTTTTTTAAAATTCACTATTTACCCCCCTCTAGTGCAATTTCAACAAGTAAGTTGTTATGCCACTCATAAGCACTTTGATCAGGAGAGATGGTGAAATGACCCTTCCCAAACGTCATTCGAGAATTTCCTAGAATGATAGGGGTGGGAATGCAATTTTAAACCCCCTGGGTTTAAGTTTGTGGGCTCTACGGGGGAAAAAAGAAGCCTTGTGGGGGCAACCTCGCAATTTCCCCCTCATTTCCCATCATCAACCCAGGCACACACACACCCAAAACCCTAAACCCCTCCCTTTATAAAACCCCCCTCACCCCTCCACTCTCTCCACACCTCCAACACCACCTCCACCTTCACTCCACCTCAGTATAGCCGACAACCATTCCCTTTTCTCCCTCGTCCCCCTTACAGCCATGAGTGGGGGAGGAGGAGGGGAGCAGGAGGAGAGTGGGCGGAAGAGAGAGGAGAGTGAGTAAAGGAGTGGAGGGGAGTAGGAGGTGCGTGGAGAAGGAGAGGAGAGGAGCTCGAAGGAGCTCGAGAGAGGGGGCGGAGCCCTTCAGTGAACCTCCACAGGCGCTCCTCCTCAGTATCCACAACTGTCGCAGCAAAACGTGACAGCTCCAGGAAGCGCATGTAGCTCGCGCTAAGTCATCGTCCCCTTGCGGAGTGTGGAACTCCCGCCTCCTCTGGTCCTACCACATCTGCAGGAAGTACTGCTACCAGAAGAGGGTCACAAACTGGTCCCACGTCGGCTCTGCCCTCTCCTGGCCTCTGACTGCCTTCCACCACCTGTGTGCCGCACTCTCTAGCTGATACATGGCAAAGGCCATGCAGGGGGCGAAGGGTGTCAAACACCTTCTCGATCTGCTCCAGCTAGTCCTCTACCTCAGACGGGTCCTCATCCCCCTTGAAGGAAGGGGCTTCAGCTTCCGAAACTATCCAAAAAGCTCACAGTGCAGCTAGAGTGGGGGAATGGGCACGCCTCCAAGCAAGGAGGGCTCGTGCTCGGAAGTGTCATAGTGCGGTGGGGGAGGTGGAGGACCACCCCCTCCCCCTCGTCCAGCACTACGTCGGTCTCTCGGCCCCACAGAGGACTCCCCCTCCACGTTCCCAGGAAGAGGTGCTCGTGGAGGCGGGTGGAGCTCCTCTAGTACTATGTCCCGTATCAACTGAGCGAGGTCCTGGACCTGAACGCCCGGGAGGAGTGGCTGGTCAACTGACACCTCGAGCCTGGCACGTCCGCCCTTCCAACCTCGTCCATGGCTGCGTCCGTGACCCGCCTCAAGGATCCCATGTCGAGGCATCTCCTGCAAGGAGACACGGAAACAGAATAAAAAGGAGTCAACTCTAATAGACTTCAGCAAAGGAAACTCAGAATAGATGTCAAGCGGTACGTTGTGGTGGTTACTCTAGTTACATGCACGTGAATTGGTTATTCTCAAGCTAATTGGTTCATTTCTCAGGATGACATTGCTCTGATACCATCTTGTTACGACCCGATTCCTAAATCCCTACAGGACACGAGATCGGCTCGACTCGACTAATCCCAAGACCCAGTCATCCAACAAGAAATAATCCAAAAGTAGGAAAGTAAACCATATTTACTATGCTAAGTAACTAACAGTAAAATAATACAAGCAGTAAAGAAGTAAAAGTTGCTATCAGTACATATCACCACCACAACAGTAAAGCGGAAATAAAGTACAGAAACGTAACTGGTAACAAGAGTCTAAACTCACTAACAAAAGAAAGTACTACAATAGGAAGACTACTGCTGGGCTCGACTGGGCCCAACACCCTCTACAGCCGGTGACTCGAGCTGCTCAACACCTGGACCTGAAAAGAGTTATGAGTAAATAAAGTCAGTGAATGCTGAGTAGAGTGGCAACCAATTAACTACAGCAGTAAAAGATAATAGGTAAACTATCTATTCCAATTACTTTATTTTACAAGTTATTCCTTTTCACCCATTGGTTTATTTTTCAAATCTCTTTCTTGATCTTGAATGTTCCTCGTGGGAATGATCTTGATTGCAGTCTTTTCCGAAGAGTAGAAGGCACACGTGGTGCTCTCATGGCTGGGAGAGTCCCCTGTGGTGATCCTACACTCAGTCAACCATCCCAAGGTCACGGACAGACGTAGCAGTGACTACGGCATGTGTGATAAGCGCACGGATAGCTACCCCGCACTGGCATACGGTTAGTCATTTCCGCTAACGAGTACGCCCAAAGTACAACACGGAATAGTATAGGGCCTAGCCCTCTCAGTAACAAGGGTCTAGCCTCTCAGAACCAAACATGGGTCTCGCACCTCCATAGTTCGCGCACCCTCATCTAACTATCCTGGTTTGCCCAGTGGGCCTAACAAGTTGGTGTGGAGTTGCTAGTTGAACCTCGGGCCCCGTGGGGTGGCTAGCTCTCTCCCTGCACTAGTAGCTCTCCCCAGTACAGTGTACACGAGGGCCAAGAAGTCGATGTAGAGTGGTCAATCCTAACCCCAGGTCCCAACCCAAGGGCAGCTAGCTCTGCTCTACACTAAACAGGGGACAGTCGCTCTCCTTGGAACCACATACTCAAGGGCTAGCACACTTCCCACTCACATTTCCAAATTCATTCCATTTATTCACAGGAGCTCTACACCTAATTCCCCTATGGTTCATGCTTGTATTTCTCATGCCATTCCATGCCAGGTTTTATCATTCACATTTCCATTCCTAGGTTATACACATGCAGCTCGTATTTCCATCATTTAACATATACAACAGGTAATGTCACATGTAACTGTTTAACCAGCATAGGTATTTCATATTTCACAGGCAGCTCTTATTTATTAACAGGTAATTGTTAACATTTCTATTCATTCATTTAAGACTGCAATCTCAAACACGCATACATACAATGCAAGTACTTCTCATCCTAGGATTCATGCCACATCCTAGGTTTCTAGTTGTCCAATTCACATATGCATTTAGGTTTTATAATTAAATTATGGGAAGACCACTCTACCAGACAACCCAGGAGTATTGGGGGCTCGAATGGCAGGCTTACGTGCCTCAGGAAGCCCCGAACCTGCAACTGATTGAAGTCCTATAACAAGGAACATACCACAATGGAATATTCAGAATAGTATAAAAGGTCTTCTAACAAGTAGAGGAACTCACAAGGAAAACACTGATATCTTGTTTGTGTAAAACGAACCTCAAACGGACCCTAAACGGGTCAAAAACAAGACTACAGACCTAAATCAGATGTCTGGCACAAGGTCCAGACGTCTTAAAAGTAACCAGAAACTCACCTCAGGTTCTGCGTTGACCTCAGACGTCCAGAACCTCTTCTAGACCGTCTGGACCCAGCTCCAGACGTCCAACCTCTCCTCTGGATGTCCGGGAGTGCTTCCGGTCGTCTGGTAAGCTGTCCAAACATCCGAATCGCGTGGGAGGGCGTGCCCCGCGCCTTCTTGAAGCTGTCATTGCATGTGACAGGCAAAATCCACTGCTTTTAGCCATGCAGATCGAGGTTGCGGTGTGGCCTGCATGGCCGTATCCGCAAAAGGAATGTACCTTCGCGGTAAGCTGCTTTCAGATGTCCGGTGTAGTCACCAGACGTCCACCCCGTCATTTGGACGTCACGTCAGACGTCTGATTCTGGAAAAATCCCAGAATCAGAGTGACTTGTTGCGCTCCCTCACCGCGCGCAGCTGCAGCCTCGCCTCTTCGCCTGCTGCTCCGGTTGCAGTAAGTGTCGGGGAAGTCTCCCCCGACGTGTTCCTCCTCCCGCACGCGCCACTCTGATTGTGTGTCCTCCAGCGAGTCCCCACGAGCTCGCGAGCTCAAGCTCTTCCTCCTCTCCTCTTGTTGCCTCTCCTCCTCGTCGCCGCTCTCGCGCTCTCTCTTGCGCTCGCTCTCCTCGCTGTAGTGGAGAGGAAGGGAAGAAGGTGGCTGGGGTGAAGTGGGGAAGAGAGGAAGGGGGGGAGGGCCTTTTATAAGGTGCGTTAGGGTTTGGATGGAGGAGAGAAGAGGGAAAGAGAGAGAAGAGAGGTACTGTTTGTGCGTAGCCCGCGTGCAGACGCGAAGTCTCGTACCAAAAAAAGGGGTCCAGACGTCTGACCAGATGTCTGATCGACAGTCCAGACGTCTTAAAAGGCTCAGGACTGAACGGGTCTTTACAAATTGCATGTAAATGACTTATCCACCACTCTACTCAGCGTTAGCTGACCACAGATTTATATAACCTGTTTAAATCAGGGAATTGAGCAGCATGTGCCACCGGCTGTAGAGGGTACTGGGCCCAACAAAGCCCAGTCGTAGTTGTTCTTCTCTTTTCCGTCGTAGAGGCTTTTTGTTAGTAGTGAGTACCTTTAGCATGTAGTAACTATTTCTGATATGTTTCTCTCAGTTTTTGTGTGATGGCTATGTCAATGAACATTTCTATTCCGCTTATGGCATGTAATATCTTTAAGATATTATGTGTAGATTCCCTACTAGGAGGGGGTGACGTAATAAATTGTGGAAATATAATGTAAAACAATCTCACAAAATTCAATCACACAATGTACACAATTATTTTTAGGTGGAAACCCAAACCGGGTGAAAACCACCACCTAACCCTCTCGAGTTAGGATTTTCCGATCAACCAAGTTGATCAAATCCACTAAACGAATCACTTAAACGAGGGTGATTCAACCTCAATTACAACCACGCTACTTTATACGAGGGTAGCGTACCTCAAACCCCTTCTCTTCACGAGAAGGATTTTGTCCCACGAAGGAGACGGGAATTCGCAAAGCGAATACCCAACCAAATAACAAAGATAAATAACAACAATCCTATAGAGCCAACAAAGTAATTTTGAACCTAAGCTTCTATAGGAATTACTTCCCTTTGCAAGGAGTGCGTCGAATCGATAACGCGGGTGCGTGAGCTACATGACGGCGCAATGTCGCTCTCGTGAACAACGGCGGGAGAGTGGGTGCGCAAAGGCTTGATGCTCTCAAGATGAAGAACTTGAGCTTGGAGAGCAAGAGCTTTTCTAGGACACAAAAGAGTAGAAAGTATGTTGCTTGGGTGTGTCTTGTGTATCTAGGTGTATGTTTGTGTGCAAGAGGTTCCTCTCTATATATAGAGGCCTTAGGAAAGCTTTGGAAGGCTTAGGAAAGCTTCCATAGCCGTTGGGAGCAAAGCCCAAGAGAATCAGGCCAAAATCTGGAACAATGATTGCACTGATAGGGTTATCAGACGTTTGATCCTGGCATCAGACGTCTGGAAGATCAGTTTAAGACGTCTGAAAACAAGGTCAGACGTCTGATTTTAGGCGGGTTACTCTTTGACTTGAACCAGATCTAAACAGGGTTCTACTGCAAGTCCATCAGACGACATACAGGACGTCTGGCACTATGTCTGGACGTCTGGAAACCTACTTTTTCTGCGGGAATGGATTTCCAAGCGTTGCAACGGCTAGAAAATCTCTGAGAAGAGATTTTGGGTCAGCCGAGGCAAAATGGTCATTTATCAGACATCTGGAAAGGCTTAATGATGTCTGATAAGGCTTTAACGGTCATACCCTTCAGTGTTTGTTGAGCCAGCCAACGGTCCACTAATTGGACGTCTGGCAAAATCATCGACGTCTTATAAGATGTATGATTTTGGAATTAGACGTCTGAAAAGGTTATTTGAACCCTATATTGGTTTTCTAAGTATTCTATAGAAAACCTAAGTGTCCTAGGGTTGTGCAGGTGTTCCTAGGACTACTATTAGGGTACTTTGAGGCTCTTTAACATGATGTTCTAAGGAACAGAAAGAGCAAGGAAATAAAGACAAAAGTACATGAAAGAAATAAACAGAATTCTATCCTATTCTTCTCGTCCTTCCATCTTCAATCTATCGCTCCTCGCGAATCTCCTCTGTTCTCCATCAAACTCCTCCAATCCATCCTGGATGCGAGCTCGAACTCCGTCTAATTACGTCTCCATTTGCAATTGACCTGAAATCTAAAACTCCAAGTGCAAATGTTAAATGACACGTGTTTTGTTATCATCAAAACCAATGATTGTGGCATGTAATATCTTTGAGATATTATGTTCTATTTCCATTACTGCCTATTATCTATTTCTGCTTAGTTATATTACATGTGTGGTTGTGAAATATTTTATGCATTTGGTTATTTCTCGTTGGACGACTAGGCCATGGGATTTAGTCGAGGCGAGCCGATCTCAAGTTCTATAGGGAGCTGGGATCGGGTCATAACAGATGGAAAGACCCAACACATGAATCCATCTGGGCAGCTATGGATCAATATGTACTTTCAATAATTATCGACAAAGATTGTGGGGTTGGAGGCGTCATTGTATTGCAGCAAGATGGGGTGCTTGAAGCGTGAAGGGATAGGGGCATTCATCACCTCTTCCATGATGGGAAAGGTGGTAACGAAGGGACACTTATGTATGCCCCTCATTTCCTGGGAGATCTCCAGTATCCAACCCTCTTTACAGGGGGGAGGGGCAGAGAGACAAGGTGAGAGTTTACCTCAAACACCATTTGGTCTTCCTGATAGTGTCCGAGTCGACCGATCTCCTCGACCTACTACCTTAGGCAAGCATTTTCAACTCGACCCCGTGAAGGTAGTTACTTCCACCCTAGTTGATGCTTTCCTCCACCTTTGCCTTCAAGGTTGCCTCCTTATGATGTCGCACTTCTTAGAGGAACTCGATGTACCACCGATGCTCCTCCTAGATGGTCACCAACTACTTCAAGTCTTTTTTCCCATCTTCCTCCACCTATTGTAGGAGGTCAAGTAGCTCCTACTAGCTAAGAGTTTGGACCTCGAGCAAGTCGACCTTCTCCTAATAGGGGGCATCCTTGTAAGGGTTTGGTGTCTTTGTAAAGTAAGACTCAGACTCTTGACAATGAGGCTCCTTTGTAGGAGCAACCACTTCACCATCCTAGTTCTCGAAGTAGAAAAGCTTCTTCAGCTGGGGCTTTAGAGCTAGTGAGAGTAGTTTTCTTAAGTCCAAGCTTTTCAACCAATAAGCATGTTTGAAAATTCCCACAAATGGTGCCAATTATCAAGTCTAGAGAGACCTAATTCAAGATAATAGATGAACCACCAAGCAATCACACGAGCACAAAAGAAAGTTGGTGACCCAATTCCACCTTAACGATATATGTTTACGAAGGGGATCTTACCCTCTCACTATGTCACGTATTACAGTTGGTGATAATGCCTAGGGTTCAATTCCCTCCTTTACATAAAATATTCTACCCCTTTTATAGGGTGTCAAGGAACGATAATTATGGGTTCAACGTACCCCTTTTATAGGGTTCAACGTAAATTCATCTCCTAGCCGATTATACACTTCCTGACTCGCTCCATCGTCTGTTGTACCTCGGTCGAGAGGTTCACTTAGCCGCCTAGTAGCCACCTAGGTCAAGTTCCCTGGCGGCCTTCCAAGTCAAGTCCTCTAGCAATCATCTAAGCTAAAACCTTTGGCAAGCATCTAGGTCTTCTAGCGGTTATTCAAGTTGGCTAGGCCTAGCGATTCGTAAGCCTCTTGGCTCGAGGATCTTCTCATGAGCTTAATCTAGACTCATTCCCTCGTGGGCCCATGCTTTTTGGGCCCACTCTTTTTTGCCCTCATCAATACCATGCATGGACTATTTCAAATGAAGCTTGACCGACAATTGACCAAGATATAAATTTTCTCATTTTACAATGTATACCAACTTGTTCCACCTCCTACAAGACAATGGATTTCTTTCAACATGCTCAACTTCAACTAAGTTGGGAACTTAGATTTAAGGTCTTTCCATGGTGGCCCAGACCAAGCCCAAACTTGAAATTATCTTGAGTTAAGCTTGGCCAAGATTTTGACCTTCCCACTTTTCCTCTTATTAAGTCCAATTAACCTATGTTTAGCCCTGAAAAATCCCGTTGATGAACTGCAATGGTAAAATTACAGTTTTACTCTTCGTTTTCCAGATTAGTGATCCCTTGAATTAGGCCTTTCTCTTGGTTATGAAGGAGATTTTGTTCTCTTTTTTTAGGTCGAAAAGAGCTAGTTAGGGCTCATGATGAGGTTCTCATCATAGGGCTATTACAGCCACTTCCTTTGCCAGAGTGGAAGTGGGAGAGCATCACCATGAAGTTAGTGGTGGGTCTATCAGTTACCTAGTGGGGACACAACGCAGTTTAGGTGATAGTAGACCGGTTGACGAAGACAGCACGGTTCCTGCCGATTCAAGTCACTTTTGGGCCAGCATAGCTAGCAGAGAGAAATGTCAGAGATGTGGTTCATCTGCATGGAGTCCCTCGCGAGATCGTATCCGATAGGAATACTCGTTTCACTTCCCAGCTCTGGGAAAAGTTTTAACAGGCATTGGGGACCCATCTGAGGTTCAGTATCGCATACCACCCCTAAATTGACGGGTAGTCAGAGCGCACCATATAGACACTCAAGGACCTCCTACATGCTTGTGTACTAGACTGGAGGGGCTCCCGAGAAGAGCATTTGCCCCTGGCAGAGTTTTCATACAATAATAGCTATCATTCTAGTATTGGCATGGCACCTCACGAGGCTCTGTATGGAAGGAGGTGTACTGCACCCTTGAGTTGGGTCGAGGTGGGGACCAAGTGGGAGGTTGTCCCCAGGCTGATCCGGCAGAGTCAGGAGGTGATAAAGTAGATTCACAGACGACTCCGCATTGTCAGGTGTAGGCAGAAGAGCTACGCTGATAGGAAGCGTAGAGAGGTACAGTTCGAGCTTGGGGATCATGTCTTTCTCCGTGTTTCGCCCATGAAGGGCTTGCAGCATTTTGAGGTGAAAGGGAAGCTTGCGTCGAGGTTTGTGGGACCCTTTGAGATCTTGGAGAGGGTTAGACCCGTTGCTTATCGACTTGCCCTTCCTCCCCAGCTCTCTGGAGTGCACGATGTGTTCCACATGTCCAACCTCAGGAGGTACGTCGTCGATCCCAACCACGTTTTTAGCCACGAGAGCGTCAAGGTGGGAGATGACCTGACCTATCCTGAGAGGCCAGTACAGATATTAGACAGAGCCATCCGGAGTCTGAGACGGAAGCAGGTATCACTGGTGAAGGTCCTATGGAGATGCCAGCGGTACGAGGAGTCCACTTGGGAGTCTGAGGCGGCAATGCGAGAATAGTACCTGGAGCTTTTTGAGGGTATGTCTTCTCAAATCTACTTTGATCCTCTTTAAGTTTGTTATGCACTTTTACGACACTTTTTCCTCACCCTAGTTGGCTCAAGTTTTGGGGACGAAACTTCCTTTAAGTTTGTTATGTTGAAATGACCCACTGCCTTTTGGGTTGGTTAAGACGTCTGGATTATCCATTAGACATCTGGATAGAGGGTCGGACATCTGAAAGTAGAAGAATTGTACCTTGTTTTCTTTTCCGCGCGCATGTTACACGGGTACCACCCTCTCTCCTCACCCCAAACCTTAAACCCTTTCCTATTTAAACCCCCACCCTCACGCCACTCTCTCCATCTCCACCAACCACTACCTCCATCCTTCCCTCTTGCTGGCCGCTACCTTCCTCCCAGCCACTAGCGCAGCAAGTGGAGAGGAAGAAGAGAGACAGGACGTGGAGGAGGAGAGGGGAGTGAGAGCGTGGGAGGAGCTCGAGGGGAGGAGCTCGCGAGGGAGCCGTGGGAGCCCGGAGGAACTTGTGCAGGGAGGGGGAGCTCACAAAGGTGATCTTCGCAACCTCTTGAAGTTGCTGGTGTAGCAGCTGCAGGCAGTGTGGAGGGGTCTGCGCGGAGAAGGCTAGCAAGAGTTTTGCGTACTGGATATTTTCCAGTATTAGACGTCTGGAGCACATCCTAGACGTCTAGAGTAGCAGGGGGACGTTCGGAGCTGAAGTCGGACGTTTGAAAGCAAGCTAGTGCCAAGGTACGTGCTTCTGCACGGTTTTCGACCATGCAGGCCTTATCGCAGGGGATTTGGTTGGCCATTTTTTGCTCTGCACGTACGTACGCAGGGGTAGAGTGTTGGAAAGGTGCAAGGTGCACCCTTCGAGGCACTATTGGACGTTTAGACACATCGCCAAATGTTTGACCGTACTTCCAGACGACTAGAAGGGGAGTCCGACATCCGGAACTCTCCTTAGACGATCACGGAAGAATCCAGGCGTCTGAGGAAGCCACAGGAAACCCAAGGTGAGTACTGACATCTTTTAAGACGTCTGGGACTAGTTCTAGACGTTGATTTTGGATAGTGTGCGTGTTTTTGGCCCGTTTAGGGCCCAAATGGAATCGGATTTCCGCAAACAAACTATCATGGTTTTTCGCTTGAGTTCTGTATGAGTTAGTGTCACTTGTATACAGTTTTGGACTCGTTTGATGTGGTTGACCAATTGTATAGGTCTCTAGCCAGTCGAGTACGCGAGACCCACGGAGGCGACGGGATCTGCGATCTGAGCCCCCATTCCTCTTGTGTTTTCCGATAGAGTGGTTTACATTAATATTATGATTTAAACAAATAAAATGCATGTTTAGAATAACTTGAATGAACTCTAGAATGAGAGTGAACCCTAGGGCAGGAACAAATGAGTATGGTTTGAGCTACATTGTATACTTAAGATGCATGTAAAACCCTAGGATGAGAATGAACCCTAAGGCAGGAACAAATGAGTATTGTTGAGCTACACTGTTTACTTGAGATGCATGTAAAACCTTAGGATGAGAATGAACCCTAGGGCAGGAACAGATGAGTATGGTTGAGCTACATTGTTTACTTGAGATGCATGTAAAACCCTAAGATGAGAATGAACCTAGCAAATGTATGGGTTATTTTAATGTGATGCTTTCTCAGTTAGTAAATCACGAGCTACTTGTTTCAAGAATGAAACCGATGATGTAATAGAGAAATCGAAAATGTTGGAACATGAAATGAAAGGAATACCAGCATGAACCATACGGGGAATTAGGAGAAGAACTCCTGTAGACAGACAGTGAGATGGCTCTTGTGTACGTGGTACCAAGGAGAGCAACTGTCTCTTTAGTGTAGAGGGGTACTTGCCGCCCGTTGGTTGAGCCCTGGGGTCAGGACTAGTCACTCTACACCGACTCTATTTGGCCCTCATGTACGTGGTATTGACGTGAGCTACTTAGTGTAGGGAGGGAGGTAACCGCTCTAGGGGGCCTGGGGTTAGGATTAGCCGCCCTACACCAACTCTTGTTATGCCCACTAGGCAAACCAGGATAGTCGGACAAAGGTACGTAGACCGTGGAGGGCCGAGACCCCTGTTATGTTCTGAGGGGCGAGACCTCGATTCTGAGAGAGCAAGGCCTTGTACTGTTCCATGCTGTACCTTTAGGTGTACCCGCTAGTGGAAACGATTGACCGCATGCCAGTGCGGGATAGTACTTGCGCACTTATCACGCGTGTCGTAGTCACCGCTACGTTGCGACCGTGGCCTCTGGGTGGTTGACTGGGTGTAGGACTATCATGGGGGACTCTTTCGGCCAGGACAGCACCACGTGTACATCCTACATCATGGAAAAGACTGCAATCAAGATCGTTCCCGTGAGGAACATGCCAGAACAAGAAATGATTTAATGAATAAAGGAGCAACAAATTAGAAGTACTTGGTTGAACTAAATGAAAATGAGTGATTACTTAATTGCATTAATTAATTGCTTGTCTTAATTACATGTAAATGGCTGAATTACCACTCTACTTAGCGTTCGCTATCTTCAGAAATTTTATCACCTTGTTCAGGTCAGGGAGTTGAGCACCCAGCACCACCGACTGTCGAGGGAGGTGGGCCTAGTCGAGCTCAGCCTTAGATGCATTTTCTTACTGTTTCCCTAGCTTCTATCGTAGTAGTGAGTATTTTTGTTCTATGTAATACTGTTTCAGTTATTTTTTTTACTGTACTTTCCTCTGTCGTAGTTGTGATGGCCTATAATATTAATAGACTTTTTGCTCTGACTCTTGTACTGTTTCTGGATTATTTTCTGCTTAGTTACATTGCATGTGTGGTTGTGAATTATTTTCCTCTTTTGGTAATTTCTCATTGGATGACTAGGTCTTGGGATTAGTCGGGGCGGGTCGATCTTGGGTGATGTAGGGATCTGGGATCAGGTTGTAACAAGATGATATTAGAGCAAGGTCATCCTGTGAAATGAACCAAATGATATGAAAAACAGCCACTCACATGCATGTAACTAGGATAGACATCACAACGTATCACTTCGATCTTCGCTTTGAGTCTTATCTCTTGAATCTGTTATCATTGACAGTTCCTGCTCTTTTTCCTGTGTCTCCTTGTAGGAGATGCCTCGTCGGGGAGTTCCTAAGGCAGGCCGCAGACATGGCCGTGGGCAGGGTCGAAGGGGCGGACGTGCCGGACCTGAGGCGCCAGCCGACCCACCTCTTGTTCCGGGCATCCAGGCCTAGGATCTCGCCCAGATGATCCGAGATATCGTACGGGAGGAGCTCTAGCAACCTCCTCAGCCACCCCTCCTTGAGGACGTGGAGGGAGAGTCTTCCGTAGGACAGGGGAACTGCTGCAGTGCCATACGAGCTAGAGGGGGAGGGGGTGATCCTCCACCACCCCCACCACCCTCAGACACTTCTGTGCACGAGCCCTCCTTTCTTGGAGGAGTACTTGTTCCCCCGTTGCAGCTCCACCATGAGCTTTTTGGCTAGTTCCGGAAGCCGAAGCCCCCCTCCTTCAAGGGGGATGAGAGCTCGTCTGGGGCAGAGGATTGGCTGGAGCAGATAGAGAAGGTGTTCGACACCCTTCGCCCACCTACAGAGTGCCACGTGGCCTTTGCCACGTACCAGTTGGAGAGTGCAGCCCACAGGTGGTGGAGGGTAGTCAGAGGCTAGGAGGGGAGAGAGTCGACGTGGGACCAGTTCGTGGCTCTCTTTTGTGAGTAGTATTTCCCGTAGACCTATAAAGACCAGAGGAGGTAGGAGTTCCACACTCTCCGTCAGGGGGTGATGATAGTTAGCGCGTACCAGATGCGTTTCCTGGAGGTGTCACACTTTGCCCCGACAGCTGAGTCTACTGAGGAGGAGCGCCTGTGGAGGTTTATTGAGGGGCTCCGACCTGTGATTCGGGGGTATGTGAAACCACTGAAGTTGCCCACTTTCTCTCGTGTGGTTGAGGCGGTTATGACTTATGAGGAGACCAACTCAACCGCGCGAGACACTGACGGTGGATGGAAGTGGCCCTACTAGCCAGAGTACTCACAGGGTCGTCGGGAGGGGAGGCACACAGCGGACACAGGAGAGTAGTCTCATTCTGTGGGGCCACCAGTGGCCTTTGGGGGCCCCAGACAGGGACCAGCTGCCAGCACCGGACCCCCACCCAGCCACCAGCAGAGACCGACTGAGGGAAGTGGCCATGTTCCTCTCTGCTACCAGTGTGGTTAGCCAGGCCACATCAGGAGGGACTACCCATCTAGGGCTGGAGCACAGTAGATGCTCCCCGCACCGAGTGCTGGAGGCCGAGCTGGCGGCTGTTGTCACCAGGCACGTGGAGGAGGACATCAGTCACGAGGAGGGTACCGGCCAGTTGCTGCCCGCCCGACCTAGAGTGTGGCCACTTTGTCTGCACCTAGGGTTGAGGGGCGTATCAAAGCCCTAACACACAGAGACACCAGGGCTTCAGGTTCTATGGTGGCAGGTATGGTTACTGTTTCTGGAAGATTAGTCTACGTTCTTTTCGATTCTGGTGCCACATTCCTTTGTCTCCTCGAGTTTTGCTATCAGTTTGGGACCGGGCAGCGTACTGTTGAGGTTCTCTTCCTGATTAGAGGGCTAGGTGGATAGTTGTTTGTAGTAGAGGAGGTCTTTACAGACTACGAGGTCACTATAGGGCGACACAGTCTTCTCGCTGTCCTGATTGTAATCCCGATGGAGGACTTTAGCATGATTCTAGGGATGGACTGGCTGTCTGCCTATCACGCTTTGATGGACTATTTTGGGAGGAAGATCATTATATCCATACCAAAGTTGCCTCCCTTCGAGTTTCATGGCCAGCTGGTGGACGGAGGTTTTAGGTGCATCACTGCGCTTCGGGCAGCGAAGCTTTTGGGCCAGGGGTGTGAGGGCTTCTTGGCTTGTGTTGTAGCAAAGCGTAGGCCCATGGTCGACTTTCAGAGCATTCCGGTGGTCTATGAGTACCCCGACATTTTCCTAGAGGAGTTGCCGGGACTACCGCCTGAGCGTGAGATTGAGTTTGAGATCTCACTAGTACCAGGGACCTGCCCCATTTCTACTGCACCGTACAGGATGGTGCCACTTGAGCTGCGAGAGCTCAAGTCACCGTTACAGGACCTATTGGAGAAGGGCTTTGTGAGGCCAAGTGTGTCCCCATGGGGAGCCCCTGTGTTGTTTATGAAGAAGGATGGTTTCCTACGACTTTGTGTTGACTACCGACAGCTGAATCGGGTCACCGTCAAGAACAAGTACTCGATGCCTCGTATCGACAACCTCTTTGACAAGTTGAGAGACGCCACAGTATTCTCTAAGATAGATTTGAGGTCAGGTTACCACCAGCTGAGGATCAAGGAGACCGACGTCTCCAAGATAGCTTTCTGTACTCGGTACGGGCACAACGAGCTCTTGGTAATGCTGTTTGGGCTGAACAATGCCCCCACTGCTTTCATGGATATGATGAACCATGTTTTTAGATCGTACTTAGACCAGTTTGTGGTGGTGTTCATCAACAACGTCCTAGTCTACTCACGGGATCAAGCGCAGCATGGATAGCATTTAGGTATGGTCCTAGATACCCTGAGACGACGCAGGCTGTATGCCAAGTACAACAAGTGAGAGTTTTGGCTGAGACAGGTGACTTTCTTGGGCCACGTGATTTCGGGAGACGGATTGGTCGTGGATCCAGCCAAGGTTGAGGCTGTGCTCAGGTGGGAGAGACCACGCATAGTGATAGAGGTATGCAGCATCCTGGGACTGGCAGGCTACTACCGATGGTTTATTAGAGGGTTCTCTCAGATCGCACGTCCTATGACTCAGCTGACCCCAAAGGACGTGCCCTTTTCCTGGACTGACGAGTGTGAGGCGTGCTTTCAGGAGTTGAAGGAGAGACTGACTTCAGCTCTTATACTTACCATTCCAGATAGTAGTGGCAGGTTCGTGGTTTACACCAATGCATCGTTGCAAGGGTTGGGTGGTGTGCTTATGCAGCAGGGTCACGTTGTTGCTTACGCTTCGCAAAAACTGAAGCCCCATGAGCATAACTACCCCATCCATGACTTGGAGCTGGCAGCAATTGTCTTCGTGTTGAAGACATGGAGATACTACCTGTATGGTGAGACATTCGAGATCTTCACTGACCATAAGAGCCTTAGGTACTTATTTGACCAGAAGGATCTCAACCTGAGGTAGAGATGTTGATTAGAGCTCCTGAAGGACTATGACTGCAGCATCTCCTACCACCCAGGGAAGGTCAATGTGGTGGCCAACGCCTTGAGTTGAAAGGCACCCGCCCACTTGGACAACTTACAGGCACAGAGTTGGAGACTCATGGAGGAGGTGGGCAGTTCGCGACCTCGGGAGTCATGGGAGTACTGCGAGGCAGTGACAGTGACGTGACAGGCATGACCAGAGCTAATAGATCGCCTCATTACAGGACAGATGGCCCATTCATACCTACAAACACTACGAGACAGGGTGTTGACAGGGGACCCCGGAGACTTTTCCTTCTCAGATGAGATACTACGCATGAGGGGACGCCTATGCGTTCCTAGAGATGAGGAGTTGTTGAGAGAGCTCTTGATTAAGGCGCACAGGTCCCGGTTCACTATACATCCCGGAAATACAAAGATGTACCATGATTTGCGGCATAACTTCTGATGGACAGGGATGAAGTGGGATGTTGGTGAGTTTGTCCAACAGTGCTTGATTTGCCAGCAGGTGAAGGCTGAGCACCGGAGGCTTGTAGGGCCGTTACAACCACTTCTTGTGCCAGAGTGGAAGTGGGAGAGCATCACCATGGACTTAGTGGTGGGTCTACCAGTTACCCAGTGTCGACACGACGCAGTTTGGGTGATAGTAGATTGGTTGATGAAGACGGCACGGTTCCTACCGATCTGAGTCACTTTTGGGCCAGCATAGCTAGCAGAGAGATATGTCAAAGATGTGGTGCATCTACACGGAGTCCCTCATGAGATCCTATTTGACAGGGGTACTCATTTCACTTCCCAGTTCTAGGTAGAGTTTCAGCAAACATTGGGGACCTGTCTAAGGTTCAGTACCGCATACCACCCCCAGATAGACGGGCAGTCAGAGTGCACCATATAGACACTCAAGGACCTCCTACGCACTTGTGTACTAGACTGGAGGGGCTCCTAGGAAGAGCATTTTCCCCTGGCAGAGTTTTCATACAATAACAGCTATCATTCGAGTAACGGCATGGCACCTTACGAGGCTCTGTACAGAAGGAGGTGTACTGCACCCTTGAGTTGGGTTGAGGTGAGGACCAAGTGGGAGGTTGGCCCCAGGCTGATCCAGTAGAGTCAGGAGGTGATAAAGAAGATTCATAGGCAACTCGACACTGTCAGGAGTAGGCAGAAGAGCTACACTGATAGGAAGCGTATAGAGGTGCAGTTCGAGGTTGGGGATCATGTCTTTCTCCGTGTTTCACCCATGAAGGGCTTGCAGCATTTTGGGGTGAAAGGGAAGCTTGCATCGAGGTTTGTGGGACCCTTTGAGGTCTTGGAGCGGGTTGGAGCCATTGCTTATTGACTTGCCCTTCCTCCCCAACTCTCTAGAGTGCACGACGTGTTCCACGTGTCCAACCTCAGGAGGTACATCGCTGATCCCAGCCACGTTCTGAGCCACGAGAGCATCGAGGTGGGAGATGACCTGACCTATCCTGAGAGGCCAGTACAGATATTAGACAGAGCAGTCCAGAGTCTGAGATAGAAGTAGGTATCACTGGTGAAGGTCCTATGGAGATGCCAGCGGTACGAGGAGGCCACTTGAGAGCCTGAGGCGGCAGTGCGAGAATAGTACTCGGAGCTTTTTGAGGGTACGTCTTCTCAGATCTACTTTGATCCTCTTTAAGTTTGTTATGTGCTTTTACGGTACTTTTTCCGCACCCTACTTAGCTCAAGTTTTAGGACGAAACTTCCTTTAAGTTTGTTATGTTGAAATGACCCGCTACCTTTTAGGTTGGTTAAGACGTCTGGATAGAGGGTCAGATGTTTGAAGGTAGAAGAATCGTACTTGTTTTCTTTTCCGCGCGCACGCTACACGCGTACCCTCCTCTCTCCTCACTCCAAACCTTAAACCCTTTACTATTTAAACCCCCACCCCCATGCCACTCTCTCCATCTCTACCAACCACCACCTCCATCCTTCCCTCCTGTCGGCCGCCACCTTCCTCCCAACCACTAGCGCAGCTAGTGGAGAGAAAGAAGAGAGATGGGACGCAGAGGAGGAGAGGGGAGCGAGAGCATGGGAGGAGCTCGCGAGGGAGCTGCGAGAGCCTGGAGGAGCTTACGCAGGGAGGGGGAGCTTGAGAAGGTGATCTTTGCAACCTCCTGAAGCTGTTGGCATAGCAGCTGTAGGCGGTGCAAAAGGTTCTGCATGGAGAAGGCTCACGAGAGTTGTGCGTACTGGATATTTTCCAGTATCAGATGTCTGGAGCACATCCTAGACATCTGGAGTAGCAGGGGAATGTCTGGAGCTAAAGCCGGACGTCTGAAAGCACGCTAGTGCCAAGGTACGTGCTTCTGCATGGTTTTTGGCCATGTAGGCCTTATCACAGGGGATTTGGTTGGCCATTTTTAGCTCTACATGTATGTACGTAGGGGTAGAGCATTGGAAAGGTGCAAGGTGTGCCCTTCGAGGCACTTTTGGACATTTAGACACATTGCTAGATGTCTGACCATACTTCTAGACGACTAGAAGAGGAGTTCGACGTCTGGAACTCTTGTCAGACGATCACGGAAGAATCGAAACGTCCGAGGAAGCCGCAGGAAACCCAGGGTGAGTACTGATGTCTTTTAAGATGTTTGGGACTAGTTCCAGACGTCTGATTTTGGACAGTATGCGTGTTTTTGGCCCGTTGAGGACCCAAATGGAATTGGATTTCCGCAAACGAACTATTGTGATTTTTTGCTTGAGTTCTCTATGAGTTAGTGTCACTTGTATACGGTTACCACTCTACTCAGCGTTCGCTGACTTCGAAAATTTTATCACCTTGTTCAGGTCAGGGAGTTGAGCAACCAGCACCATCGGCTGCCGAGGGAGCTAGGCCCAGTCGAGCCCATCCTTAGCTGCGTTTTCTTACTATTTCCCTAGCTTTTGTCGTAGTAGTGAGTATTTTTGTTCTATGTAATACTATTTCAGTTATTTCTTTTGCTGTACTTTCATCTGTCGTAGTTGTGATGGCCTATAATATTGATAGACTTTTCGCTCTGTCTCTTTTTCTGTCTCTGGAGTATTTTCTACTTGGTTACATTGCATGTGTGGTTGTGAATTATTTTCCGCTTTTGGTTATTTCTCGTTGGACGACTAGGTCTTGGGATTAGTCAAGGTGGGCCGGTCTCGGGTCCTGTTGGGATCTGGGATCAGGTCGGAACACTAGGACTCAAAAGCAAATGTTAAATAGCAAGTGTTTTTTTATCATCGAAATAAACGATCGTGGTGCTCTAGCACCAACATATATTGTAACGACCCGATTCCCGAGTCCCTACGAGACACGAGAACCGGACCGACTCGACTAATCCCAAGACCTAGTCGTCCAACGAGGAAGTAACCAAAAGAGCAGTAAAATAAACCACATTCAACATGAAATATAACTAGCAGTAACAAAATAGAGCAGTAAGAAAAAGAACTACTACAGCATGTACCACCACAACAGTAGAACAACATTTAACATAACATGAACTACAAGTAAAGAAAAGTACATAGAGTAACAAGAACTACTCACTACAGTGGAACAAAAAGGGCACAAAAGAACAGTGGTAACCCTACTGGACCCTACTCGGCCCAGCGTCCTCTGCAGCCGCTGACCCTGGCTGCTCAACACCTGGTCCTGAAAAGTAACGAGTGTAACACGTCAGCGAAATGCTGAGTAGAGTGGCAGGTAAATTAAAGAAGCAGTAAAGTGTACATAAGCTGTTTTATTTTCTTTCTTCCTTTATTTACGTCTTTCTATTGTTTCACAATCTATCTATTTCTCAGATCCTTCACTTGATCTCGAATGTTCCTCGTGGGAATGATCTTGATTGCAGTCTTTTCCAAATAGTAGAAGTAACACGTGGTGATCCTACTCTCAGTCAACCACCCCAAGGTCACTGACAGACGTAACGGTGACTATGGCACGCGCGGTAAACGCACGGGTAGCTAACTCGCACTGGCACGCGGTCAGTCGTTTCCGTTAACGAGTGCGCCCAAAGCACAACACGGAACCAGTATAGGGCAGAGCCCTCTCAGTAACAGGGGTCCAACCCCTCCACAGTAACCAAACAGGGGCCTTGCCCCTCCACAGTCCACGCACCCTCGCCTGACTACCCTGGTTTGCCCAGTGGGCCTAACAAGTCGGTGTAGGTGAGCTAGCAGAACCCTGGGGCCCGTGGGGTAGCTAGTACTCGCCCTACACTAGTAGCTCTCCTCGGTACTGTGTACACGAGGGCCAACAAGTCGGTACAAAGTGGCCAGACCTAACCCCGGGTCCCTGGGGCGGTTGGCTCCGCTCTGCACTAAGCACGTAACAGGTGCTTCCCCTGGCACTACGTACCCAAGAGACAACGCACCTCCACATCTTTCCTTCTCAGTTTCATTTCATTCTCTTACCAGGAGTTCTACTCCTAACTCCCCATAGGGTTCTAGCTCTTTTAACTCAGCACATTCAGGTTTCACCCTTTCAGTTTCACGTTCATACAACCCATATTCTCAAACATGTTCATTTATTCATAATAGGCAGCTGTTAAAATCAATTTACATGCAGCTATTTTTTCCTTCCCACAGTTTCCAAGACTGCAATATCTATATTCATTTCACTAGTTTTCCAGTCCTAGGATTCATGCCGTACCCTAGGATCTATCATTCAATCTAGTTTTCCAGCCCTAGGATTCATGCAATACCCATTCAATCTGGTTTCTCATTCCTAGGATTCATGCAATGCCTAGGTTCTATTAATTGTTCCATAATTGTAACAAATTATGTTAATAATTTCTAAAGCCACTCTACCAGCTACAATGGGAGTACTGGGGGCGTGGTTGGAATCCCGCGTGCCTCCGCAACCCCCGAGACTGCAATGGAACGGGGTCCTAACACAAAGATCAAACACAAGGAGTTTCTCAGAATAGTATATAATTACTGTAATTGGGTAGAGGATCTTATGCCGAAAAGAACGCAACTCGAAACGCGAAAAACGGACACCGAGCGGGCCCTAAACGGGTCGAAAACGACGAAACAATCCAAAATCAGACGTCTGGAACCTCTTCCAGACGTCTTAAAAAGTGGGTCAGATGGTACCTTTGTCCTGCGTAGTCTCTCAGACGTCTAGAAGCCTGCGGGGGCGTCTGGCCTAGTTCCCAGACGTCCGATGGTCCCCCCGGCCGTCTGGAAGTCCTTCCAGTCGTTTGGCACTGCGGCCAGACGTCTGATTCGCGTTGGATGCGAATCTCGGAGCCTGCACGTACCACTCCTCGCTCTCAGTACGAACGGTCGCAGAAAAGGAAGAAGGACGAAAATAACTTACTTGCCAGACATTTGGACAATCCTCCAGACGTCTTCACCGTCGTCTGGTTGGAAGCCCAGACGTCTGATTCTGGAAAAATTTCCAGAATCAGAGCTCGACGCGCTCTCCGCCCACGACGCATGGCTGCGCCGCGCCTCGTCCGCCTACTGCTCGAGCTGCAGCAGCCCTCCCGCGTCACTCCGCGTCTGCTGCTCCCCCGCCGGCCGGCTCCAGCTGCCCCGGCAAGCTCGAGCCCTCACGGCCGAGCGTCTCCTCCCTCGTGCAACGCCTCCTCCTGCACACCCGCCACGGCTGCCGCTCGCTCACTCTCGCACTGGCTGGAAGAAGAAGAAGGGAGCGAAGGAGATGAGAGTGAGGGAGAGGGAGAGGGCCCTTTTAATGCCGCGCGGGGAGAGAGAGCGAGAGAGAGGGGCGCAGCCTGCGCCCGCAGGAGGAGAGGGAAAAAGAGGGGCATCTGCAGGTCTGCGCGCGCAGGCGCGCAGACGAAATCCACCGTGCCGCAGAAATTAAATCACAGACATCTGGAAGGGGTTCCAGACGTCTGGTCAGACATCTGGGCCACCTCCCAGACGTCTTAAAAGACGTCTTGAAGCCGCATTCGTAACATATATATATATTTATGTATGTAATATGAGTATAGAGTATGTTTTTATGTAAATTATAGTATAAGCCTTAAGTGGATATGTAAGTTTTTCTAAGGCTTTAGTGACATTTTTATTCATCACTGTAGGTATATATGTCATATGTGTCAGTAAAGATAGTTCTTTTTGGTTTATAGTTTGTACATACTTTTACTAAGGCTATAGTAGCACTTATATATGTCATTGAATATATAGTATATGTTACTAAAGTTATTAGTATATGTTAGCATACTTAGTATACTTAGTATAGTACATATTAGTAGTATTTTTATACCTAAAATTACGTATTGTTTAGGATAATTGTACACAACTAACATAGAGTAGTTTTACTTAGTTGCAGATGGCTGTTTAGTTGTAAATATGTTTGAGGTATTATAGTTAGTATTAATTGATTCATTTTGTACATAATTAACTCATTCAATCATTCTTTAATTCATTGATTCATTTTGTATATATAATTGATATTTTTGGAATAAAGGAGCATTTTTAGAACATAGAGAGTGAAATATATTAATAACTGTCTCCCAGTGAACGACCTGGAATAAACTAGTGGAACTTATGTAAATAAATAAAATGACACGACATTTATTTCATTACAGCTATATTACAACAACGACGACATCATTAAAATCACGTTTTTATGCAATACGGATTTTTCGCGATCATTGCTATGACCATATTCCAATTGTTCCCCGACCTTGAATGCCACAACTACCCCTTGCTAATCCCCTACTTGTGGTGGGCATGAACCAGTCGCAGCTACTAGTGGATGAAGGCAGTGTTGTCGACATCTTTTTCGTCAAAACCCTTGCGAACGTTGAGTTTGAAAAAGGTGACCTCACGCCCTTGCAATACTTGGTGGTGAACTTCGACAACCACAAGGTCATGCCCAAGGGTGAAATTGATCTCCCTGTCACAATCAAGGACAACAATCGATACTTGAATTGGATGACCACATTTATCGTAGCCAATATCATCACCACTTTTGACGACACTATAGGAAGACTCACCACCCACACCTTTGTGGCCACCGCCTCTTCCTACTTCTAGATGGTCATTCTCTTGTCCCCAGCTAGCATCGGGATCGTCTACAAGAATGAATCAACTAGGTAGAAGCTACTCTTCTTAGAGATGGAGTGCATCCTCTAATGCATTCCTTCGAAGCCTCAGAAATGGTGGAAAAAGAGGATAATGATAAATATCGTCAACCTAGTGGGCCATCCTGATGGGGTCCAAGAGCAGAGCCACCAAAAGCCTCACCCTGGGATCCTCTACCATGATGGTCCAACTTTACAAGAGGGATTCCACCAAGTGAGTGTAGATTAACTCAAATCCTACCGATGCAAAGGTTCGAGACTTGGTTGACCTCTTGAGGAGCAACGTTGATGTCTGAGCCTAGTTTGCCAAATATTTACTACACATGGACCCAACCATCATGGAGCACCACCTGAACATCCTCCCAGGTGCTTAACTTGTTAAGCAAGTTCAATGCCACAATTCTGTAGAACAATGGTGGGCGGTGACAAAAGAAAAGATTTGGAAATAAGTATAACACTCCAACTCTTCAATCCTTTTGATGTGAAAGAAATTGAGGAACACCACTTTATCATAGCAACGAATTTATAATCATTACAAGATGAATTTTCATCATTAATGGTAAGTGTTTAATCTAATGGATGTCATGATCATCCATCCATGTCATTAAATAGTGGTAAACCCTAAGCAACTAATAAATATAAGATTGCTGGAAGGGTCGAACTTGGACCATCGAGTGATTTTGTAAATCCGACCTTTAGGATGTTCTGGTAAAGTACATATGTCGAAAAATTAATTTTTCTTTCGAAAGGATTAAATCTATATAGGTGCTCCTCCTCTTCAGAAGTACATTTTATGCCTTCCCTCATAAAGGAGGCATCGAGATCTAGTCCATATGGAGGTGAGCCATTGAATTATTCAAGCGATCCACCTCTCCTCTACTCGAGATCTCACCCCCACCTTTTTGAAATCCTAACCCCCCAACTCTCTTATGCTGCCATTGGGCCCTTGGTTGGCCATTGCGAACTAGTCGGGAACCCTTTCGTTTGTCATCACGACTGATCAACTTTCTGCGACAATTGTCAATCAATCACAATAAAGCGCTATTGTCGAGTTTTTGTCCTCGGCAACGGCGCCAAAAATATGATGTGCAACTCGTCAACAATTATAAGAAAGCATTATTAGTGTCAAAAATATGATCGTCGACTACTGGTTCGCACTAAAAATGGTGTTTTAAATGTCGTTGTCATAAATGCAAACCGATGCTGCGTCAATTTTATTTATTTACTTAATTTTACTGGTTTACTCTAGGTCATTCACTTGAAGGCAGTTATTGATATACATCACTCTTTAAGTCTAAAAATATCCTTTTATTTTAAAAATGTTGATTTTATTTACAAAAATGAATGAAAGAATAAAAAAAATTGCATGAATTGGTTAATTATTTACAAAAGAATTAATTAAAATACATTACAATGCTTGAAAACATTTATACACAAACAAGCATCAAAACTATATATAACTACTCTATATTAATTGTTTACAATTAATGTATATGATACCTGAGTATAGGTACAGCAATAGTTAATAATATCTACTATGCTAAATCATTATAACATACTAATACCTATAGTAACATACATCATATGTACAGTAACATATGTAAGTGTTGCTAAAACTTTAGTAAAATTATATACATAATATAAGGCAAAATACTTATCTTTATTGACATATATAGGTATGTATAGCGACAGATATAAGAGTCGCTAAAGCTCTAGTATTATATATATACATATAAGAGCTTGAACAGTTTACTTACTCTGCACATACTACATGTATATACTATACTATTACAGTATACTTATTTATTTACATTATGTTATATTATTTATATACATATATATTATATACTGTATACTTATAAATACATATACATATATATGTATATACACACACACACACGCATACAACACTCACATATGCACACTAAGGCACAGGGGGGTTTTCAACACTTAGTCGATTTTCAACTTCTCAATCTCCTCTCTTCTCTTCACACTTAGACAAAAATTAGTATTCTTAATTAGGTACATTATTTCCAGATTAAGCTCATTAATGGGCCCAATTAGGCCCTCGCATAGTGCATGGCCCCCGGCCCATGCACCTCACACAATCATGCCATATCATGTTCATAGGTGTCGAGATAGGAGATTATGTGTATGAGGGTGCTCAGCACCATGACAACTGCAACACCAGCATCACAAAATCAACTTATGCTGCTGTAAATGATCTTATGCCCATGATGTGGTGCTATGTTAGTGCCCAAATTGAGTTGCAACTGCACGCAGATGCATCTTTATTAGTCGACTTTTGCCCTCAATTTGAGGGCCATAATTTACTTTAAATTAAAAATAAATTATGCCATTGTAAAGCCCTTATATAGGGCTACATAACTATATAATTACTTTACAAAAATAAGTTAGTTTATTATATAATAAAATTAGGTAAAATTTACTGATTATAGACATTAAATTAGCATTTAATTTATTAATTAAAGTATAAATTAGTTAATTAATCATTAAATTGACTTAATACAATATTAATACACATGATAAATTATTTATTCCATATTTTTATGATATTTTATAAACTTTATTTTAATTAATTGACAATTAAATACATGTTTTAGATGGTTTTTCATATAAATAAACTGCGAATACTATAATACAGTATAAATACGATAATAAATAAGTTAAAAATACTTAGTATAATATATTACAAGTATACACTATAAATTATCTCAGTATTAACTCAATTTACTAATTTATTTTATTTTAACTTAATAAATTACCTAATTAACTTAATAACTTAATTATTTACTGTATATATATAATTAAATTAAGTTACAGGCATTATAATATTTATATTATATATATAAATATGTATGTATAGTATGAAGTATACATATGTACATTTAAATAGGTTTATAGAATTACTTAGTTATTATACAATTAAATTATAAAAATTAATATAAAGTAATACAATAAGATTATATATACATTAAATTATTATAAATAATTAATTTATTACATAGAATACATATACAAGTTATTTATATACATTATGTACATATTATACAATATTTACATATAGCTTAGATTAAATATATATACAAGTATATATATGTATACATGGTATTTTTGGGAGTTTTTGGGTATTTTCTGATTTTTATGGGTTTTATATATATAGTAGAGATAGAGGATGAGGGAGAAAGAGTGAGATGAGAGAGAGAGAGAGAGAGAGAGAGTTGTTTTTGGTGTTTTTGAAGTTAAGTTCTTTTATTAAGTTCCAAGGTATGCTAAACTGTCGGTTGGTATGTTCTACCAAGCCGGGGGTTCAGATTACCTTGAAACTTTGCATACACTTAGAAAAATACCTAATCTTACTCAAGACACTTTTATTTTATTTTTTTGGATTTTTTATATGATTTTTATTTATATATAAATTTGACACAAGTAAGGCCTTGATGAGTGTTTTAACCTAATAACCTAAGGCCTCAAAGAGAGTTCTAGTGGCTAGAAGTGAGATATAGACATTCAAGAACATCCAACACTTCACATAAAAGATACGCAAATAGTTAAACATGATTTTCACTTCAAATTTCATTAATTTTCATAATTGGACAGTTAATTCATGATACAAATAGCTGACAGTGGCTGCTGCTGCTCATCACTAGCTGAAAAGAAAAATCCAAGCATTTGCTACTGCTGCTCATGACAGCAGATGTCTTAAACTTCTAAAGCAGCTGCTACTGCTATTTTAGCAGCAACTCAAATGTGAAACCAATAGCTGGAAGTTGATTAGATCATAAAGAATGTAGCTGCTATGCAACCTTTAATTTATTGCTTTTGGGAGATTTAAGTCACAAATGCGTACTTGCAGATCCAAAAATACACTGATCACACTTTAAGCTCATTAAAAATCAAATTCGTGTATTAAAACTCTCATCAAATGCAACATCTCAAACCCTTCTTAGAAGATCGGATCTGACATATCTACTAAAAATGTCATAGGAAATCAACTCAAATTCATTTCAAACATCTTGAAAATCAAAATGAAGACTCAAATCTCCCAGTTGGCATTTGGCTCTGCGTTTGTCTGTATAGTTATTATAGTCGTTGTGGTATATAACAAAACAGTTACCAGTTTAATACAATTTATTACTCGGAATGACAAGTTTCCCGAGGTCGAACTGAGGGAGCAACTATAATTCTAGAAGCCTATAAATTCTCAATATGAGGTTTTACAAAAATTAAGAGAGAGAGAAAGAATTGGCTTTTTCTTCTTCTCTTTCTGTCTTCTTCTTTGCTTTCTCTTCTTTCTTTTCTTCTTCCTATATTCTTCTTTGCTTCTTCCTGTCTTCTTTTTCTTTCTTCTTCTCTGCTTCTATGGTTCCTCTTTCTCTTTCTCCTTTCTTCCTTTCTGATTTTCTTCTCTTCTTCTTCCTTGCGGCTGCAGAGGCTTCTGCCTTCTCTCTGATTTCCTTCAACTGCTAAGTCTTCCTCCTTTCTTCATCTCTGGTTTTCTTCTTTCTTCTTTTCTTCTTCTTCTTCTTTTCTTCTGCTCTGGCCGTTCCTCTTCTTTCTTTCTCTCCTGTCTTCTTTTTCTTCTTTCTTCTTCTTCAGCAACTGCAGTTTTTCTTTGCTCTGGTTGCTGACCCTCCAACGTCTGACTCGACGCTCAGACGGGCTTAACTGTGCGTTTGCTACAGTGCGGCTCCTCTTTTCTTCCTTCGGCTCCTTTCCTTCCTTTCTTCTTCTTCTTCGCCTGCTTCTTCCTTCTATCCTGCACACACATACACAGATCAGTGCAAAACCTACCCCTACCCCTTCCCTGCATCTCTCTCTCTCTGGATCTCTCTTTGGAAAGCTCTCCTAGAGCTGGGTAATCCGGTCGGGTTGCGCGCCCGGGTCCAAGCACACCGGCATGGGTGGTGCGCGAGGAGTGCACAGGCAGGATAGTCAGGTCGGGTCACCAGGTCCGCATGGGCAGTGCCGCGGATGAGGCACATGAATAGGTGAGGGACCTCACCCCTGTGTGACTGGAGGCAAAAGGCTAATGCAACTTTTCTAATTTAAGTGTGGGCGCGAGGCCCCACAATTACGAGGTGGGACTAAAGTCCCACCTCTACTCCGCACGCCCGCAGGCAAGAAGCAACCGTTGATTTGGGCAGCAGCGAAGGTTTCGCGCTCCCAATCGAGAACCTGGGCACCTTCACTGGCTTTCCCTGCGTCACCTGGAGAGGAGGAGACCTGGAGCTGCCTGCGAAGAAGCTCCAGCAGCTCGTCAATGGCGGCGAGGAGGTTGAACCCTGAAATCACGAAGAGGACATCTCGGCCATGTTAGACAACACAGGGAGCTTCGTCGGAGTGTGGCGAAGGCATTGCGAGGGTCGGCGAGGTGCAAGAGCGCCTGTGTCCGTGTGCCTAGGGCAGACTGTGTGTGCTGAAGTGGGTGTGTTCGGGGGGTGGTCGGGTGGTGAAGGGTGGTGAATGGAGTGGGGGAAACACTTGAGTGGAGTGAGGGGGAGCTTCTGGGCTTGTCGGCGAGGGGTGAAATGGCCTGTGTAGGTGGAGCGACCTCGTCGGAGATGGCGACCGGAGGTGAAGCAGATAAGGGTGGTAGTGGCAGTTGAGGGGTCTGAAATGCTAATTAAATAAGGGAAAAGTGAGAGGAGGGTAAGGGGAAGGTTCCTACCTACTTAGTCGACGAAGAGGGAGAGGAAGTCGTCTGGCTCGTGCCTGTCGGAGCTAGGGACGAAGGTGCCCAGAGGAGGAGTAACGGCGACGAGGAGGGGATCCGGAGACGCCAACTGGTGCGGCCTGGCATGGGAAGACGGGGCTGAGTGGGATCTGCTGTAGGTATGGCAACAGAGTGACGAGGAGGAGAAGGAAAGATCACCAGAATCTTGGGCTATCTGACCAGAGAGGGGAGAGACGAAATCGAGGGTTTTTCTCGGCCAAAACTAGCTTGCCTTGGTCGGACGCCCCTACCGCTCCTTATAAAGGCGCTAGCGAGGAGAGCGGCCCGAGGGAAAGACGTGCAGTGCACGCCGGAGATGGCCGGAGAAGGAGACCCATGCCTCTCGTGCATTCGCACTAGAGGCATGGCCGGTTGCAGGGGTCAGGGGAGGGTCCCTGCGACAGAGGACGACGTAGGGAACCTCCTGCTCGTTCCTGAGAACGGGCGCCATGCCCTGCGCGGCACCAACCTCCGCGCAAGGTCGCTGGAGGTTTGGCATTGCTCAGAAATGGCAGGGAGGACCGTTCTGCAAAGAACGACGAGAAAGATAGGGGGCCATTTGCAAGGGTTTCAAAAGGTAAGGGTCAAAAAGTAATTCAAGAGGACCAATTTGTAAAGTCGGTCAAGATGGTCTTTTCTTAAGCCCAAATTTTTATACCAGCTTAATTTGAACCTAAGGATTTTAATGGTGAAATTTGATTTTAGGTTGGACCATGTTTGATCGGTCAATTTGCGTAAAAACCCAAATTAAGTCATAAATTGGGCATGGTTCTCATTTTAGGTCACAATAGGTTGCAAAGGCCAAATTGAAGGTTCTAAACCCTAGGGAATATTTTCCATGAATTTTAGATGATTTAGTTGATTTTTATCCTACCTCGAACCTCGTGAATTAAAGTGGATTTTTTTAGGATTGTAGAATATCATTTAATTCCTAGAAGTTGTTATAACCCTTTTCAGATCAAATCATCCAACTTCCTTCCTTATTAAGCTCATTTGACCTTCGTTTAGACCCTTAATTACCCTATTGGCACACTGCATTGGTGAAATTGTAATTTTACCCCTTATGATTTATCTTATTCTTTAACTCAGAATTCTCTGAGTTAATCCTCTCTTAAGGTTTTGTAGGAGCTTCTTCACATTTATTTAGATTAAATTGTACCAGCCTAGCTTTTGCTAGTCCCTTAGCAAAATTTTAAGGTTTCAATCATTGCTCTAGACCATGAAGTTCTTAGTGAGTTTAGATAAGTGCTTTTTCTTTTGTAACCTTGATTAGGTCAGAATGCCAACCATAGGCCTAAAAGATACTCTAGTACCAACCAAGATCCAGATCTGTCTAGCCTTAGCCTCAGTCCTTAGCCAAGGTTTTTAAGGCCTACAAGAGCTAACCTAAGGCTTATTAGACTTTGTGGTTAAAGCACCCATGCTTAAGATAATTTTAGCCCTGGTTCAGTTCGCAGTGCATTTTTTAAGAAAGAGAGGTAGAAGATTTATATGTTTGGAGAGTTTTCTCTCTCTTTTTCTTTTTAATTCTAGCTTAGGATTGGCTTCTCAACACGGTCTATATTAGATTCCTTGTCCCCATCATCAATCCTCAAGGGTTCCTGGCAGTCGATGCTTCGAGATAGCACCGCCCATGGTAACCCTCAGAACCCTGGCTTTCGAGATTTCGAGATAATCCCTTCCATGGTGTTCCGTGGCCGAATTCAGACATTGGCAATTGACACTTCGTGATAATGCCATCCATGGAATCTGAACCAGCAGAGTGCTTACATGCCCCCAGTAGGATATGTAAATATCCTAAGAGATAAGCACTAAGGAGATGATATTTTGTTACGCATCTTCGAGGAGAATTTCCCACCTCTCCGTGCTGGGAACTCATCCAAATCAACTTGTGTTGATCGGCCACTCCTACTCTAGGTGTCATTTTCAGAATTTTTGCAACACTTCTGCGTGATTTTGATTTTTATGCTTACTGAACCAGGCTGTGTGAAGTTAGGGTGCTTAGGTTACTGAGTCCCGTAAACCAAAAGTTAATTAACGAGGCCAAATACTCCCTAAGCCTTTGACCTAATACTTAAGCTTTTCATTTTCCTCAACCTCTTGAGGAATGTCTAGATCTTAATGGGTACTAAGAGTCTATCCAAGAATGCCTAAGGTTTGCGTTCTTATTAATCTCGCTGTGCACTTTCCATTTCTTTTCCTGAATGAGGTCTAGAACTTTAGTTAACTCCTTAATTTTTTACCAATGACTATCTCTTTTCTTTCATTTTGTGCTCCTTCTTTTGATCATTTTATTCTTTTTCTCCTCCTCCTTTGTAGAGTCCACAAAATTTCTTTCCTCCTCATTTTTTTTTT
Source organism: Thalassia testudinum (assembly GCA_037157565.1). Lineage (NCBI taxonomy): Eukaryota > Viridiplantae > Streptophyta > Magnoliopsida > Alismatales > Hydrocharitaceae > Thalassia > Thalassia testudinum. The sequence continues at coordinate 82,084,755 of JAZHRO010000077.1, read as the reverse complement.
GGTGTTTTTGGCATATGTGAATTTTTTGTTTAAATCTTTTCTTATGAGTTTTGCACTTTCATGCCCCCCATGCCTAAGATTTGCAATGTCCTCATTGTAACTTATGAGGATTTTTATTTAACTTAGTTCATGTATTAGGACAGATGTTTTGATAAGTGAATGGGTCGGGGTGACTATTGCGGACGATTTCTAATATCAGATGTAAGCACCTGAGGTGGAGTCGGCTGCCCTAAAGGGTGAACCTCAAGTGCGAAGAGGTGTCAGAAAAGGTTTCGGGTTTTTTTCAAAAAGAATAACGGGCTGCCTCCCGTTGAGCGCTGAGTTTTACACCATCGGCTGGGCATAATATGCTTAGGGAAAATGGAGGGTAAATGATGATTCAGCCAAATCTGTAGGGGTTACATCAATGAACGGTTTGAGTCTCTGACTGTTCACGATGAAAGGTTCGGAATCATGGCTGAGCGAACTGATTTCTACGACTCTGTTTCCAAAAACTTGTCGGACAAGGTATGGTCCGACCCACTTGGATCGCAGTTTCCCAGGGAAGAGTTTGAGTCAGGCATCAAAGAGTAGGACCTTCGGACCAGGATGAAAGATCTTTCTAGATATGTGCTTGTCATGGAAGGCTTTAACCCGCTCTTTGTAGATTCACGAGTTCTCGTACACATCAAGGCGTAATTCATCGATCTCGCTTATCTGAACTTTCTGTGGGTTCCAGCCTTAGAAAGATCTAAATTACAGCTTCGTACTGCCCAATAGGCTTTGTGCTCTAGTTCGACGGGAAGGTGACATGCCTTTCCGTACACCAGTTTAAAAGGAGATATGCCTAATTGGGTTTTGTGGGAGGTCTTATAAGCCCACAAAGCTTCCGAAAGTTAGGACGACCAATCCTTCCTGTCAAGCTGACCAGTGACCTGTAGGATTTTCTTGATCTCCCGATTTGATAGCTCAGCTAGACCATTAGTCTGGGGGCGATAAGGAGTGGAGATTCGGTGAGACACCCCGTATTTCGTCATCAGTGACCTAAACTAAGCATTCGTAAAATGGGTCCCCTCGTCAGAGATGATTGCACGAGGAATCCTGAACCGTGAGAAGATATTGTGATGAATGAATTTGATAACGATTTTATGATCACAGGTTCGGGTCGGTATGGCTTCGATCCATTTGGACACGTAATCCACAGCCAGCAGGATGTACTCGAAGCCATCCGAAACAGGAAAGGGGCCCATAAAATCAATCCCCCAAATATCGAAGATTTTGCATACGAGAATCGGTTGCAAAGGCATCATGTCGCGATGGCTCATGTTGCCTAAAGTTTGGCAACGACTGTATGCCTTGCAGTGATTGTATGCGTCCTTGAATAAAGTGGGCCAATAAAAGCCACACTGGAGGATTTTTGACGCAGTTTTGTACCCAGAGAAGTGGCCACCGCATGCCTGGTCATGGCAGAAGGAGAGAATATCATTGATTTCACCTTCTGGGACACATCGCCGGATGATTTAGTCAACACCTATGCAGAAGAGGTACAGATCTTCCCAAATGTAGTACTTGGCATCAGAGCGCAATTTGTCTTTCTTGGCCTTCAGCCAATCAGACGAGATCTGATGAGATGCCAAGTAGTTTACTATATTAGCAAACCATGGAAGTCTAGTACCAATAGTCAGTAGGTGCTCATCAGGGAAATGCTCCTTGATGGGTCCAAAAGGGTTGATGATCTCAGAAGGAAGGTGAGACAAATGGTCAGCTACCATGTTTTGTCTTCCTGCCTTGTCGCGAATCTCGAGGTTGAATTCTTGCAACAGTAAAATCCATCGGATTAGTCGGGGCTTCGCATCCTTCTTTTCAAGGAGATGCCTTACAGCAGTATGATCCCAACAGATGATGACGTGGGAACCCAAGAGATAAGATCGAAAATTTTCAAGGGCAAATACTACGATTAGCAGCTCTTTCTCCGTAACTATATAGTTACGCTGAGCCTCGTCAAGTGTCTTGCTAGCGTAGTAGATGATCACAGGTTTCCCGTCAACTTTCTGCCCCAGAACCGCTCCTACAGCGAAATCAGATGCATCGCACATGATCTCAAAGGGTTGAGACCAATCAGGGGATTATAGGATCGGGGCCTGGGTGACTCGGTCACGAAGGTTCTCAAAGGCTTGAGTGCATTCCTTGGAGATCTCAAAGGGTACATCCTTAGAGAGAAGAGTAGTCAAGGGGCGCACGATTTTCAAAAAATCAGGAATGAAACGACAGTAAAAATCGACGTGCCCTAGAAAAGAACGGATGTCCCTGATCGAGCTAGGCATAGGAAGCCAAGAAATTAGATCACCTTGGCTCAATCCACTTGGATGCCTTTCTCAGAAATTAGATGTCTTAGGACAATCCCCTCAGGCACCATAAAGTGGCTCTTTTCCCAGGAAAGAACCAAATTAATATCGATGCAACGCCTGAGTATATGAACCAAGTGCTGGATGCAATCATCAAATGATGCCCCGAAAACTGAGAAGTCATCCATGAAGACTTCCAGATAATCACCTACCATATCAGAGAATATGGCAAGCATGCACCGTTGAAAAGTTGCGGGTGCATTGCAGAGACTGAAAGGCATCCTTCAGAATGCGTACGTCCCGAGGGGGCAGGTGAACATGGTCTTCTCTTGGCCCTCAGGATGAATAGCCACCTGGTTATAACCGGAGTACCCGTCAAGAAAGAAGAAAAATCGATTTCCCGCTAATTTCTCGGGAATCTGATCAATGAAAGGTAGTGGGAAATGATCCTTCTTTGTGGAGGAATTGAGTCTTCGGTAATCTATGCAAACGCTCCACGAGTTGGCTATTCGGGTAGGTATGATCTCTCTGGTTTCAGTCGTAATGGTGGTGAGTCCTGCCTTTTTAGGCACAACCTGAATTGGACTCACCCAACGACTGTCGGAGATCGGGTAAATGATCCCTGCATCTAACCACTTAATGATCTCCTTTTTCATGACCTCCTGCAGATTGGGATTCAAATGCCTCTGCATCTCACGGGAAGGTCGTGCTCCCTCTTCAGAATAGATACGGTGTGTGTGTAATAAGAGGGACTTATTCCAGTCAAGTCATCGAGAGTCCAACCAATGGCTTCGCGATGTTGTTGGAGAACAGCAATCAGACGGGATTCCTGATCAGGAGTGAGCTTGGAATTTATAATCACAGTAAAAGTCTGATTAGAACCCAAAAATATGTATTTCAAATGATCGGGAAGGGGTTTTAGTTCAAGGATGGGGTTATCAGCAGCAGCGGGTGGTTCAGGGTAAGTGTGAGGTTCAGGGATAGGAGTTATGGGTTTGTCTAAATCAGGGTCTGTCTCCTCTAATTGCGGTTCAAGATCTTTCTGTGGTTGATGAGGCATAATCAGGTTATTCTCAAATTATGTTTCATCAACCAAAGCTCTAATATCACAGATTTGTTCAATGACACCGCAATTAATTCCTTGTTGGGCCTTAAAGATATCAATTTTGAAGGTTTGATTCCCAAATTTTAGCTCTATCTGGCCCTCCTCACAGCTAATGTTGGCCCTAGCAGTGGCCAGGAAAGGTCTCCCTAGAATGATCGGTGTATCCCTAGGGTTTTCAGGTGTGTCCATGTCTAAGACTATGAAGTCTACAGGGAAATAGAAATCCCGTACTCTTACAATAACATCCTCAAGAATCCCTCTAGGTGATTTTATAAATCGATCTGCTAACTGGAGTGTCACCTCAGTCGGTTTTAGCTCGGATTCTTCTAGGTGGTTAAGTAAGGATGTGGGTATCAGATTTATGGAAGCACCCAAGTCTAGCAATGCTCTGTCGAACTGGGTTTCACCTATTTTGCATGAAATCAGGGGAGTACCTGGATCTTTTGCCTTGGGTGGGAGTCTACTCAGGATTACAGAGCTGGCTTGCTCTGATAGTACAATTGGACTGCCACTCTTGGTTCGTGGCTTACGCTGAGGTGTACATACATTCTTCAAGAATCGTGCGTAAGCCGGTACATGGCGAATCGCATCCATCAAGGGGATGTTTATTTGGACTTGCTCAAAGAGCTTGACTAGGTCCTCCTCAGGAGCCACAGGTTTGGTTGTCTTCTTTCCCTTGGTCAAGGCCTCGGGAAATGGAACCTTGGTTGGTTCTTCTAGGATAGGTCCAGGTCTTTGGTCTGGGATCGGGATAGGAACGTCTTGGATTATTGTCCTAGGGTTTGGCTCACTACCAGGCTTGGAGTGGTCTGGATAAGGTGGATCTTGGGTCTCCTTACCACTGCGGGTGGTCACAGAATTCAGTCCTGCCTGGTTCTGGTTAGGGTTTGATAGAATGGGTTGCTGTTGATAACTCGCATAAGAAGTTGAAGCCTCCATCCCGTCAGGTGAAGGAACAGAGGGGGCCTGATAAATCATGTGTGCTTGGCCCGGGTTTGGGTTCATAACGCGCTGCTGGGTCGGCATGTTATTAGGGTTAGGAAGAGGTTAAGAAGGAAGTGTGCCTGGTTGGTGAGAATTTGCCAACTGGGCCAGTTGGTTTCGAACCTCTGTGATTTTGTCCTTGTGTTGCTTCTGAATAGCCGCATTTGTTCTTTGAATGTCAGCCAGAGTCTGAAGGATGAGGGACATTTGGTCTTGGTTTGGCCCTGATGGATAAGTAGGGTTGGACCGAGGCTGAGGCGGCTGGTAAGGACGAGGTGGTTGTGGACGGGGCTAAAAGGGTGGTCTTTGAGTTTGGGAATTTCCCGCCCACTGGAAGTTGGGATGGTTTCGTCATCCAGGATTGTAGGTATTGGAAAATGGGTCATTCTGGATGGTGTTGAGGTCCTCGCAGGTCTGAGGAACCTCTGAAGAGTCAGAGAATGGGGGAGTGGAATTCCCCTGGCTAGTATAGAAAGGGTCGGAGGATCCTCCGATCCGAGAATCAGATGGGGTGGATACGGATCCATCCCAGGAGCAGGTCGGTGGAGAATGTTTTGCACAGTCTCCCGTGTGGAAGGAGGCTGTGCAAAGGAATTATGCGTAGAGGTGGCTCGCTGCAAGTGTTGAGTCAGCTCATCCACCTTCTTCTCAATAATAGAGACCTTGTCCAATCGACTGGCCATCAATTCCAGGTCGACTGATGCGGACAAGCCCTGCATCTCGTGTGCTCCCGTAAGGTTCATCGATGCGTGGGTATTCGTCCTGTTGAATAATCCCATGGAGTCATTATTGATGGAGTTCTCGCACATATTTTCAAGAATCTCCCACACGGTGTCCTCATGCTGACCCATGATATTCCCTCCACAAGTTGCATTGACGAAAAGCCTAATATCTTCACGGAGTCCTTGGTAAAAAGATTGGACTTGTTCCCATTTAGGAACTCCATGATGGGGGCACTTCCTCATGAGATCCTGAAAGCGATCCCATGCCTCATGGAGAGGTTCTCCTGTTTGTTGCGTGAAGTGGGTAATCTGATGGCGCAAGGCATTGGTCCGACCAATGGGAAAGAACTTCTTCAAGAACTCGGACTGAAGTTCCTCCCAATTGTTGATCGGCCGGGTTTGGGTTTGGTACCAATGGGCGGCCTTGTCCATAAGGGAGGAGAACATCTTCATGTGGAGAATATCCCAATTTTGTGCAACTGACCCAAAAGTCTGGGCTAGATGCTTTAGCTGTTTAATGTGTTGGAAGGGGTCTTCAGAATTAAGCCCATGAAATTTAAGTGTGGCATGAATCATGTTGGGCTTTAGTTCAGAATCAGGTCCTCCAGTCGGGATTCTGACTCAAGGCTCAATAGCGACCGCAGCAGGATTATAATGATCTTACATCATGGGACGCTGCGGTGGGTGCATGAAGTTTTGGAAGAGGTCATTGAGTCGCTGGAGCTGGCGCTCCAGATTGTTCTCTTCCTCAACTGGCTGAGCCATTGTGGAAGAAGAAGGTGAGTTAGGTTCGAAGTTGGAGGAGAGGTCTATGTGAAGTGTTGGTTGCACAAACAAGGGCACCGAGGCTCGGCCTCGAGGAGAGTGAATTTCTAAACGAGGTTTCAAGGACCTCCTACCAAACATACACTGATGGAGAGGATGAGTTTAGCAGGTGCTTGACCCAATCAAGACACCCAGAATGTTGGGTGACTATAGAGGTTCGGGGCAGATGGACCCCTTGATTAAAAGATCGTCCACTTGAGAATTACCTGGGCAGCCAGAGAGGGTGAGTCCCACGAAGACCCCTACACGGTAGAGTGCCCCCACGGGTTACAGGGTTTCCCCCACCCGACCTCTCTTGTCACTGAGATTCCAGGTAGACCAGAATGGGGACCTTGACCTCTTAAGTCTACTACTTTTAGTTAGGATTAAGGTGCTTAGGGTTTTCACTTGAACTTTATTCTTTTGAGTGCAAAGAGTGACCTAAGTTGAAGGTTGGTTGACCCAAGGGGTCAACTTTACTTACTAGTTCCTTTGAGAGCTTATTAGGTCTTGTTTTTCTTTTTTTTTAGGGGTTCAAGTGTTTTTAAAGAGTCAAATTGTTTAGGGTTTCTCTGAATAGGTGCTTTCAGACAATGGCTTAGGCACACCTCTTTTGGGAATCTCTTTTCTTGCTTAGAGAAGTGTGTCTCTACAACCTTAGCTTTTGAATCTTATATTGGCTCTAATTGGTCCAGTTAGTTACCTTTAGATTGGGTAATTAGGGCTCAAGCAAGAAGGTTTTAGCCCTAAATACCCTTAATGGATGTACAGATATACTGTGTTGAAATTGAAAACAGGCAGCTTTGATGATTTACTAAGTATGGAAGACAGGTTATGCCCAAATTGCTTTTTCTTTCTTTTTCTTTCTCTTTAGAATTTAGGGGTTAAAATGAGAGGATAGAAAATTACCTGTCCTAGGTGTGGTTGTTGTGCGGCTGCTTGTTGTCCTCTTGATTTCCTGTGCTTGCACAACTAAAGAGAAGAGATCAATAGAGACTCAAAAATTGTGAATTAATAGCTTCTAGAATAGCCATTGCTCCCCGGCAACGGTGCCAAAAACTGGCTCTACGTTTATCTATATAGTTATTATAGTCGTTGTGGTATATAACAAAACAGTTACCAGTTTAATACAATTTATTATCCGGAATGACAAGTTTCCCGAGGTCGAACTCAGGAAGCAACTATAATTCTAGAAGCCTATAAATTCTCAATATAAGGTTTTACAAAAATTAAGAGAGAGAGAAAGAATTGGCCTTTTCTTCTTCTCTTTCTATCTTCTTCTTTTCTTTCTCTTCTTTCTTTTCTTCTTCCTGTATTCTTCTTTACTTCTTCCTGTCTTCTTCGTTTTCTTTCTTCTTCTCTGCTTCTGTGGTTCCTCTTTCTCTTTCTCCTTTCTTCCTTTCTGATTTTCTTCTCTTCTTCTTCCTTGCGGCTGCAGAGGCTTCTGCCTTCTCTCTGATTTCCTTCAGCTGCTAAGTCTTCCTCCTTTCTTCATCTCTGGTTTTCTTCTTTCTTCTTTTCTTCTTCTTCTTCTTTTCTTCTGCTCTGGCTGTTCCTCTTCTTTCTTTCTTTCTCTCCTGTCTTCTTCTTTTCTTCTTTCTTCTTCTTCAGCAGCTGCAGTTTTTCTCTACTCTGGCTGCTGACCCTCCGACGTCTGACTCGGTGCTCAGACGGCTTAACTGTGCGTTTGCTACAGTGCGGCTCCTCTTTTCTTCCTTCGGCTCCATTCCTTCCTTTCTTCTTCTTCTTCCCCTGCTTCTTCCTTCTATCCTGTGCACACATACACAGATCAGTGCAAAACCTACCCCTACCCCTTCCCCGCGTCTCTCTCTCTCTGGATCTCTCTTTGGAAAGCTCTCCCAGAGCCGGGTAATCGGGTCGGGTTGCGCACCCGAGTCCAGGCGCACCGGCGTGGGTGGTGCGCGAGGAGTGCACAGGCAGGATAGTCGAGTCGGGTCACCAGGTCCGCGTGGGCAGTGCTGCAGACGAGGCACGTGAATAGGTGAGGGACCTCACCCTTGTGTGATTGGAGGCAAACGGCTAATGTCACTTTTTCAATTTAAGTGTGGGCGCGAGGCCACACACTTACGAGGTGGGAATAAAGTCCCACCTCTGCTCCGCGTGCCCACAGGCGAGAAGTAGCCGTTGATTTGGGCAGCAACGAAGGTTTCGCGCTCCCAATCGAGAACCTGGGCAACTTCACTAGCTTGCCCCACGTCACCTGGAGCTCACACCTGGAGAGGAGACCTGGAGCTGCCTGCGAAGAAGCTCCAGCAGCTCGTCAATGGCGACGAGGAGGTTGAACCCTGAAATCACGAAGGCGACCTCCCGGCCATGTTAGACAACACAGGGAGCTTTGCCGGAGTGTGGCGAAGGCATTGCGAGGGTCGACGAGGCGCAAGAGCGCCTGTGTCCGTGTGCCTAGGGCAGACTGTGTGTGCTGAAGTGGGTGTGTTCGGGGGGTGGTCGGGAGGTGAAAGGCGGTGAATGGAGTGGGGAAAACACTTGAGTGGAGTGAGGGGGAGCTTCTGGGCTTGTCGGCGAGGGGTGAAATGGCCTGTGGAGGTGGAGCAACCTCGCCGGAGATGGTGACCAGAGGTGAAGTAGATGAGGGTAGTAGTGGCAGTCGAGGAGTCTGAAATGCTAATTAAATAAGGGAAAAGTGAGAGGAGGGTAAGGGGAAGGTTCCTACCTACTTAGTCAAGGAAGAGGGAGGGGAAGCCGTCCGGCTCGTGCCTGCCGGAGCTGGGGACGAAGGTGCCCAGAGGAGGAGTAATGGCGACAAGGAGGGGATCCGGAGATGCCAGCTGGTGCGGCCTGGCGTGGGAAGACGGGGCAAGGTGGGCTCTGCTGCAGGTATGGAAGTAGAGAGGCGAGGAGGAGAAGGAAAGATCGCCGGAAGCTTGGGCTGTCTGACCGAAGAGGGGAGAGACGAAATCGAGGGTTTTTCTCGGCCAAAACTAGCTTGCCTTGGTCGGACGCCCTTGCCGCTCCTTATAAAGGCGCTGGCGAGGAGAGCGGCCCGAGGGAAAGACATGCAGTGCACGTCGAAGATGGCCGGAGAAGGAGACACATGCCTATCGTGCGTTCGCACGAGAGGCATGGCCGATTGCAGGGGTCAGGGGAGGGTCCCTGCGACAGAGGACGACGCAGGGAACCTCCCGCTCATTCCTGAGAACGAGCGCCATGCCCTGCGCGGCGCCAACCTCCGCGCAAGGTCGCCGAAGGTATGGCATTGCTCAGAAATGGCAGGGAGGATCGTTCTGCAAAGAACGATGAGAAAGATAGGGGGCCATTTGCAAGGGTTTCAAAAGATAAGGGTCAAAAAGTAATTCAAGAGGACCAATTTGTAAAGTCGGTCAAGATGGTCTTTTCTTAAGTCCAAATTTTTATACCAGCCTAATTTGAACCTAAGGATTTTAATGGTGAAATTTGATTTTAGGTTGGACCATGTTTGACTGGTCAATTTGATTAAAAACCCAAATTAAGTCATAAATTGGGCATGGTTCTCATTTTAGGTCAAAATAGGTTGCAAAGGCCAAATTGATGGTTTTAAACCCTAGGAAATATTTTTCCATGAATTTTAGAGGCTTTATTTAATTTTATCCTGCCTCGAACCTCGTGAATTAAAGTGGGTTTTTTTAGGGTTACAGAATGTTATTTAATTCCTAGAAGTTGTTATAACCCTTTTCAGATCAGATCATCTCACTTTCCTCCTTATTAAGCTCATTTGACCATCATTTAGACCCTTAATTACCCTGTTTGCGCACTGCATTGGTGAAATTACAGTTTTACCACTTATGATTTGTCTTATTCTTTAACTCAGAATTCTCTGAGTTAAGCCTCTCTTAAGGTTTTGTAGGAGCTTCTTTACACTTATTTAGATTAAATTATGCCAGTTAGGGTTTATGATGAGGCTCTCATCAGCATTAACATCTTAATAGGACCTCCATCTTATACAAAGTTCCTGATCAAGATATCAAAGCATGAAAACTCCATTCCAAATCCATCCCATCTGAATATGCAGACATGAAGAGAGCCTCAAATTAGCAAGGCTGATTATCCTTAGCTCTAGCATCTAAAAATCCATTTGAAAACCATAATGCGAAGAGAAATTGGGTGTAAGCTCATCTACAATTCAAATTCAGAATAAAACACGCAAGGCTCATTGCAACTACCTCTTCTTCACCCCCTCATCTCCCTTTCACATTTTGGATCATTCTCCACCTGGAGGAGGACTTATCGAGTTTGGGTTCCTTGGTTTTTATTGCTCACGATGGCTATCTTCCAGTACTCATGGTGGAGCTATGGTCCTTAATGGGTCATTGTCTCAGTTCCAAATGTAACCTGCATCTGGAGCAATTGTGTGAAGTACTCAAATTTGGTTGCGATGAACACTTATCGATTCTATGCTCATCGGATCTTATTGCTATCCACAATGACATGGAGCCAAACCTTTTCGAGATGGCGTGGGTGACGCTTGAGATGCATGTTATCATTCTTGCTGATGGCATGCCTCCCCTCGACTTTTCTTCAAGTCGAAGATCTTCGTCTAATTCGTAGGAGAGAGTTTCCATTTTCGATCAATGGCCGCAGACTTTGATCCACTCAACTCCTGTACTTAGTACCCCTTGCTTGATCTACTTTTATGCCTCCCCCTTGGTTGTGTGACCATGGTCGGAGCCCAATCCAACATTGGCTCTTCCTATTCTTGTGATTATTATGTTGCAGTATGGTTGCCCCAATCTTTTGAGCAGATAATTTCTTATTTTTCTGGTTCATTTCATGTTGCATGGAGCTGTCTATAGTTGATGATCATACTTTTGGTTGACTACCCCTCCATAAACCTATCTGTGTGATTGCTATATTTATATCCTTACTGTATTGTAGGATGCAAGGTGTTGATAGAAGGTTGTCATCTTCAATGGCTTTTGTTCGTTTTGGATTGAGTTTGGCATTGTAGCCTTCCCTCATTAGGAGGTTGGATGGATCTCAGTGTTGGAGGAAGCTTTGGAGGAGTTACTTTGACAAAGGTTTTAGGCAGGAGTGCCAGATTGAGTTGAAGTATTGAGGTTTAAGGTGATTGAGTTCCACAACCTAGTCTTTCTTTGTTCTCTTTCTGATGTTAGGGACCATGTGTGATAGAGCACCTCCATACAACTGACATATAGCTTGGCTCATTCCAACTTCTGGAATATGTAAAATTTCTCATTTGCACAGATCAGATGGATCATTGAGAGTTACTTCCGGTGGTGCAGTTGTCATCTATGAACGTGGAGCAACAACTAAAGAGATCCACCATGCTGCTAGGAATCTTGCATTGTGGACATCTTTGTTTCTCCTTTATTGCCTTTTCTCCTTTTCTTATTTTTGCTTTGTTGTTGTAGTTTTGTTCTTTGCCTATGACCACAAACACCCCCCCCCCCCCCCCCCCCCCCCCTCCCGTGCAAGGGCAGTTGAGTTACCCTCCTGGTGAGGGTGTGGAGTCTCCTCTTTCCTTTCTTGCTTAAGGTTGCAACCTTCTTATTAGTTCTTTCACTATTAATGAAGTTCTGGCAAAAAAAAGATCTGGTCCATAGTCTCAAAGGACCACTTCGCTAGCCCATGCAAAATTTGGGGACTTCGATCGTAGGTGGTGAGACTAAGCGTGTGGTGGACCTAACGACACATGACTTTTACTTTTCTTGGTCGATTTAGAGTTGGCAAGGGATTGATGCAGCGCGTGCATATAGATTTTTTCTTGGGGTATTTGGGCCTCGAGCATCTTTGGGTGCTTGGCTCGGATTAGCCCTAGAGTTGTGCTTGGTTTGGATTTTTTGTGCAACTTTTTTGGATAGAGGGAGGGGATTTTATGTAAGAGGGTTGGAACGCACATCCATGTATCCTTTTAGGCTTTTTCTTTTTTCTTTTATTTATCTTATGGAAGTCATGAGATAGTTTTTTATTCATCCATCTCTCCCCGGTGAAAGCTGTGACAGAGGAACGAGGAATGGGAGGGCATAGTACTTCAGAAGAAAGGATAACCAACTACCACTTTTACCCTTAAAATATAAACAAAAGGAAAGCCTAATCTATTGGATTACGATTTGCCACCTTTATATGTAGGAAAAGCAAGCTAAGGAAAAAGAAAACCTGCAACAGAAGCTAAGGAGTAGGTAAAATTAGTGCCCAGAAGTATATATACTTAGTGTAGCAAATGATGCACTTCAAGAGCCAGCATTTGTGACAGTAGTAACAAGTTGCCATTTAATATGAATGCTGAGGTACCCTTTGATATCTACCTGTATGGAGAATCCGCTTTGGATTGACTCCCCTGGTATCTCCTTCCTTCTCTCACCACCTTCCAACCTGTTGGGAGTATAGAGTTCGAATTGTGAAGTTGCCTCTTTCATGTTCGATCGCACATTGCTTCAACCTGATCCCTGGCTGATCGTAGTAGACCACAAATACGAATGGAAGATGCACCATATTAAAAGAAGATAAGAGATCTTTATTATGGTCAACCTTGCACATAGATTATATGCCTTTATTAAAAGTAAAATGAATGTGATTGTGACTTGCATATCAACTAATAAACATGTGTATGCTGGGCTGAGCACGGGGTCAAGCAGCCCTTTAAGCCCAAGCAAGGTTAAGGCCAAGCCCATTTAAGTAGGTAGGCTCGTACTTGGGGTCCTGGACTTTTTAATTTGTAAGAACTTGACCTATACCGAATTTCAATCCAAAGTAAATGGATTACAATTGGGCTGGGTCAGGCCCATTTATTAGTTAAAAAGAAGGTTGTCGTCTACAATTTATTGTGTTTAAAGTGTGTAGACATGGCACGAGTGTATGAGTTAACCAAAAAGCCTAAGAATGAGTTAACTACAAAGCCTAAGAGTGATGGGATTAAGAAGATTTGTATAACTTGAATTTAATTGAAAATGAATATAAAATTATTTTATTTATCATTAGAATAATAAATCAAAGCCATAAACTTTTAAATTGAGTACACTTACCAGCAAGTGCAACTAAAGTAATATAACAAAGAAGCTTGAAATATTGGTAGAGTTGAGATCAAAAAGTTAGTTGTGCTTTTTTAGAGAGATGTCCATGGAATTTAGTTTTCTTAGCTTTTATTTACTATGTATATATACATTACACCTTTGTATATTGTAAGAGCTTTAAATGGGCCTTCAAATGGGTTAGGCCTTGGGTTGGGTTAGGTTGGACTTGGGTTGACCAAGGCCCCAACCTTAGCCCATTTAAAAATGAATTAAATTATTGATTTAGGCTCAACCCTAGTGCTTATGGGCTTGAGCCTAGGCTAATCCTAGTCGATCAGGCTCTGAGCTAAGGTGACCTAGCTCAATGCTTAGCTTATGTTCCTGTGAGCTTGCAAATATATTCATTTTTGAAATGCCATTTGTTTTAATAAATATGTCCTCAAATCTTGTGCTTCGTTAGACATTCTCTAGAATAAAATTATTTTGGGTTACGATTTTCAATTCCATGTAATGTCATTCCACTTCCACCAAGTTGTCCTTTAATTTCATTGTAATATCTCAGAATGCCATCAATTTTTTTATTCTTAAAACAAAACCCATTTGCCCCATCCTAATAAAGAAGTTACTTTGTTCTAAATAATTTTTAGGAAATACACCTCCCTAATTTTTGACCTAGATTGTGATAGTAGAGGACATTAACTTTATTTTGATGATTTAGCATTCATCCGAGGGATACATCTAAGGTCAACTTGATTTGCATATGAATTTGGTAAGGGAGGAATTTTACTTGAAAAAATTAGGTCTAAGAGCCATTGAGGTCCACTTTAGATCGGTATAAGTCTAAGGATCCCCACAAGCAAAATTTTGTAGGCAATGGCCTAATAGGCCCAAATAGAATATAAACCCTTAGTGGAATCTAACCCATGGATTTGACTAAATTTACCCAGAGGATTTGGCTAAGAACTACAAACAGCATTCTTCGAATGACCATTTGCTAGATGCAGACCCGGTAGGGTCTTTAGGGACCGATTAAATGGAGATGGATGTTTATTTAACTAATCTAATATAATTTATAATATGATATAATTCGATGTATGCGTACACACACCTAAGGGAATTAAATTTAAAATTTCCTTAATTATAATTTAATTAGCCATCAAAGTCCATCCATACCTAAAACTAATGTTTTAAATTTCTTTGACGTTCCACTTCTCTCATATCCCAAATTTAAAAATTAAAATTCCCACCCTCATTCCACGATTCTCACCTCTCCCAAGTTCCCCAAACCTTGTCCTACTATCCCAAATTTCTCCCCCACCGAACTCATTTAATCTTAAAGTACCTCACATTGACATGCACAGTCTCAATTTTCATATTATTCTTTTTATGTATATCCAAATTTTTATATATATCTATCAAATTTAATATTATCAGGTATATATTTATTTTTTTTAGTACTTCTATATAACTATCATTTTTTTTATTTTTACCTATTTTATTTATTTTTTTTAGAAGATAAAAGTTATTTATGAGATTAAAATATATTATTATTAATCATGAAAGACATATATAAAATATGTAAGGGATAAATATAAATTTTGAATCTTTAGATTGGTCAACAACTTATTCATTCTGATTCAACTCGATCCAATTTTTATAGGTTGATTTGGATTGAACTTTGTATCGTAACACGTTGGATTGAGTTGAAAAGCTTCTCATTTTTGTTGCTTCTGTTGGAGGTATTGAACAATCTTTTTGCATGTCTTGAAGTTGTTGGCCTTTTCTTTGGGACTTTTGGGGTATGTATTATTGTGCGTGGGATGTAATCGGTTGGAAAAACTCAAGGTTTTTTTGAGTAACTTCTATGTACTCTGTAATGGACCTATATACATTTTCATATTTAAGGTTAAGGACATACTACTGTTAAATGCAAGAGCCACATAGGCTTCCTAAATTAGCAATTATTTTAACTATTCTAAATGTTTGAGGGCAATTTCTTGAATCATATGTCATGTTATTGAAGTTTTTTTTTTTTTTCAAGAAAGACTTTCATTGATGGAAAGGAGAATATATCACAACATCACTCCTAAAAAGAGGAACGCATCTTTCAAGATAAGGAGTAACACTCGGTTAAGAAAGCAAAAATAAAACACACATACATAATCACATATGTACGATCCTGCTTTTGCAACATGCTTACGTATGGATAACGATTCACGTTATAGAACGACATCAATGATTTACATGAGATAGGAAAAATCAATAGACAAATAATGATCGATACCTAATCATGTTAAATTTGGATTAGAGCGTGGCCCATCAGCAGAAAGGTGAACAACAAAAAAATAAAGAAAAAAGATAAAATACAGCCATAAAAAATAATTGAGAATACCATTAATCAGGTGCAAAAATGATAATGGAAGTATCCCAACCCAAGACTACTCACAGCAGCTTTGCAAAACCAGTTGTTCGATGATGGTGTTTCCTTGGACAAATTTCGTTATAATTAGATTCCTCTGTCATTCGATGGCTGTTTAAGCTAATTAGTTGGTACCTCGGGTTTTCATGTGAGCTTTTACGGTCTGAATATTTCTTTTAATCGATCTTATATATATATATACACAAAGATATTAAAAAAATTAATTTTTTGATTTTGTTACTGTATTTAACAGGACATGGGTAAAAAATACACATTTTATAACCTAAGAAGATATAAATGTGATCCTTACTCCATTTATCTAAAAAAATATTGTGTTCAAATTAATTATGAAATCATTTTATATCAATATAAATCATTGAAATTATTTGATATCAATGTAAATTATTGAAATCACTTTCAAAATTATTTTGTATCGATGTAAAATCATTCGATCATCTTCAGAATCACTTTGTATCGATACAAAATTATTTTAGAATCATTTTACATTAATGAAAAATAAGATTACACTTACGCATTTTAATTCAAAGTGATGGTTGTAACTTTCGTAATCATTTTATACCTGTTCAAAATAAAATTACACATATAAAATCATTTGCACACATGTATTTTGATTTAAAGTGATAGTAATTTTTTTAAGTTAAATGGACCCACTACATAACATAATTTACATTTTTTTCTTATTTTACATTAAATATCAATTATCAAATATGAACTACATTTATAATTTGTTACATTACATTTTATATCACCCTTTACATTTCTTTATATTTTTACTATTCAATAATACATGTTACCTTAAAATAAAGCGATACGTTGTGCACCACGACATCTTATGTAAAATGACCAAAATATCCAAATATTTTTAAGAATTAAATAAATTTTATCTATCCATTCTTTCTTAATATTTTGTAAGGGTATCTAACCATTTATCCGTACATCATGTTTGGTGGAAAACAAAAAAAAAGTCCTATCCCTTTAAGAGGCGAAGTGTGAATTGATAGACACATCTATTTATATATATGTTTATAGGGTGGGTTATATCATTCTAATAAATTCTAATATAAATTTAGATGTGCTTAATTTTTGCTAATTTATTATTTTTATAAATAAAAGAAAACAAAAGCATCTATGCATTAATATAAAGTCTAGGAATATATATATACATTGATGTTTGATTGCATGGAGGGGATAACCGAGAGAGAGAGCACGGGGGACATGGAGTGGCGGAAATTTTTCTACGACACAGAGGGACGCAAATTTTAAAACCGTGCTGCAGTCACGAGAACAGGGACTGCACCATATATAGAATTAACTTTTAGCTCACGTCTTGGTCGGGGTAATACAAAAAGTAAAAATTATATCAAAATTTTATGATCAAAAGATCACTACAATTCAAAATAAATAAAGTTAAAATATAAAAAAATATAAATTATAACATATTTTATAATTCGTGGTAATTTTAATTGATATATTTTAATTTTTTTGATAATTAAAAATTAAAATACATCAATTAAAAATAAAAATATAATGATGTATTTTAACTTTTATTAGTGGAAAATGAATTTTTACTTAAAAAGTAAATTTTTAAATATTTTTTTATATATAAATTTTGAATTTATGGTTTAGGATAAAAATTAATTTTTAAGTAAAAAATCACTTACCGTTGACGAAAAAATAATTTAATTTAAGTGTAAAATTTATTAAAAATTAAAATGTATCTATATATTGTTATTTTTAAATGATGTTCTCGATTTTTTATTAGTGAAAAATTAAAATACATTAACTAAAATTTAAAATAGATCGATATATTTTGTATTGCTTTACTATGGTAAGATTTTCATGTTTATCATACCTAAATTATGATATGATTCCTATACTTTACTTCTTTTATTTGTCAGAGAGAGAGACGTGGGAGGGACAGAGAGAGATGTAATAGACGGAAAGAAGAGAGAGGTAAAAAAATAAAAAAAATAGTGTTTAAATTAAAAAAGATTCGACATGAACAGCAGCCACAGCGTCATGCCCATGCCAAAACATTAGATACCGAGATAGTACATATATGGTGTTCTCATTGCTCTTAATAAAGATATCACTATTTGACTATTTCCTATTGGCACGATGATGTTCGAGAAGCTAAAGACCAAGGGTGTCAGTTCTTTCAATAGTGACGTGCTAATCATGGAGATCTTTTCTTGTTTCAGATCCAGATCTGGAATACGTAGAGCCACGGATCTTCCTCTATCCTCAAAGATAAACTATTAAATCATGCTGATTAGTCTATGCTAAGATGTGATTATTTACCACAAAGAGCTATATATTTTAAACGGTTATCTTATCCTGTCGCTTAATTTATGCTAAGATTTCATTTATGGTACCATCGGGAGCTTAACTTATTTAGCCGTTATCTTCACCAAATCCATAAGAGCAATGCTCGTCACATAAAGTAGCTTTCTACTTTGGTTGTAAACTAACCCGAAATCGATTAGTGTTGCGCACTAAACAGTGACGTGATCACCATGGCAAGGCAATTCCGGTTAGGAAATAGTAAGGTGGGGTCTAATCGTGTGAATATTATAAGAATGTGTGATGCATGAGGTTGGTTTGCCTGATCACTCATTGATTGGAAGAATCGGAATCTGTGATCTTACCTTTCATGGCACTATTTCTTTGATGTCTCTGTCCAGAAGGCGAATAGTTTTTGTGTTTTTTAATAAATTAATTAAGTTTCGCATTAGTCAAAAAGATGGAGATCAATCTGATGCCGACGGGTCAAACAAATTTATTTTATTTTATTTTTATATTTTTTAAAATTTTATAGTCACAGTAAACTATGAAGGATCTTTTTGAGGCAATCAGCTAGAATTGTACGTGTCAATGTATATTTTGAAGCATTGATTGATCTTAAGAGTTTTTTCAAATTATTTTTAAATTTTGCATCTCAATCTTTAAATCAACAGGTATCCTTCTAAACAATACATATATTGTTAATATGTATGGAATCCTAAACTTGAGAAGGATACTGTTGTAAAAATATAAACACACTACGAAAAATATGACATCCTTACACCCACGTAACATATCATGGGTTATGTAACTTTTTTAATAAAAACAGACATGTCATGTGTAAATAAATTTACGTAAAAAGACGTATCCACCAAATATTTTCCGTGAGATTCCTTTCCCAATATCCATCGAAAATAATTTGTTTTGTCCTGTGGTCACAGCTACGCGTCAAACATCGGATACAATCTACGTTAAGGAACCGTGGATTTCTGGATGTCGTGCACCTGCAAATTAATGACCCATTTGTCGACCCGAGTACAAAATTATAGCGAGTTCCGGTTCACTCCGAAGAAATATTGTATATTATTGTGCGAATATGTTGTGCTGTTCTCATTGCACGGCAAATCGAGGAGAATCTAAAAATTATGTTTTGTGGCATTAGAATTTAATTCTTCTCCATTAGGCTATACTTGGTAAGCGCAATAATAAGAAAATAGGGAATTGCATCTGGAATCGCTGGCTGGAGGAATAAGAGATGGAATAAGTTTTTTTTCCATATTTGATTTGGAAGTTGGACTTGTGGTGGAACGGAGGCAGTCTTATTCCTCGTTTGCGGGAATGGAGTCGTTTGGTAGGAGGAATATGTATGGTGAATAACCTGGATTTTGGTTAGGTTAATTTATGTAATATTGGCAAAAATATCAGAGCAAGATGTATCTTTGTAGTAACTTATTGATATAATTACGTAAGTTTAACATGGATGATAATGATTTGCTTGAAATTAGAGAAATTAAACATGGAAAGAAGGATATCATTAATATGCAACTATTGTTCCGATGGTGTGTTTGGGAGTTAATCTAATTCTTTTTTGTTTTAATACTAGAGCATTATGTGTTGAATTAATTTGAATGTGGGAGAAGTAAACCAATTATTATGCTCATATAAGTTATTAGTAGATTTTGAACAATTAAATTTATTGATATTATGATATTTATTTGTACATATCACTTAAATTTGACACTGATCAATACCCGAGGAATAAAAAAAATTAGACATTGTTGCATATATATGTACACATTACAAATTACCGACATTGCATTGTCGGGAATTGAAATATAACTTTGACATGTTATATAGATACATGTAGCCGTCATGCTTGTGTGAAAATTTGACTTCTGCAGCCTTTGTTTATTGCAAACTCAATTCAAAGTTAATAACTTCATTAGCCACCAATATTCTAACTTGCATGTGTGATAGGTAACTTGTTGACATTTGAGGAGGCCACGCATAAGACGAGTAATTATTTAGAAGTGAAATGACATACTTACCTAAAGGCAAAGCATAGAGGTGATGTGTGGATCGTTCTCGGATTAATTTGGTGGTTGTCTCGGTGGTTTAAATGTTGGCTCAGGATATGAACACTAGTCTCATCAGTGAAGTGGAGTCAAGGATTGGCAGCGCATATACGAGTATGTAACCCATTGTGGGATGGCGTAGTAGTGGAGATAAAATTAACTTGCAAATCCCAAAAAAGAAATCAATGCGTTCACTAAATGCGAGAAACAAGAGGATATCTCAAAACGAACACATCAAACAGCTATATGTAGCAGCAACAAAAAGAGAAGTCACGAGTTACGCACCAAAGAGCCATTATATATAGCTACAATAAAGTATAGTAGCAAATTTGCAGTAGTGAAGTAACAAAGGTAAACAAGAAAGAATGAAATGGAATAAATGAAGTGTAAGAAAATTAGAAGCAATTTGAAATCAAAAGCAAGCAACAACCATAAATATATAGCAGCAGATGTCCACTGAAATCAATGGTAACCGCAACCCCTTAATAACAAATAACACTGTAGATGTCCACTGAAATTAGCAGCGAAAGGAGAAACGACAATTATAGCAGAATCTATACATGCAAACTGTCATAGAAATATCTATCATAAAGTAAACCACGAAGACAAGATCAAATAAGTAAACCATCATGAGATAAAAACAAAATAGCAGGAACCATTGAAAACCACAAGTTCGGAGAGAAAAACAACCACTAAGAATAGCCACCGTACAGTAAAGATGATAAATCTCAAGAACGAATTTAAACAACAAAACAACATAGCAAAATAAGAGGAAGGAAGCCAAGCGAAATCAAACGCCAAAAAGGGTAATAGTTGCCATCTATGGCCATCCATAACAATCCCCTAAGTGATCAAATAAGAGATTGTATTTTCCATCTAAGACCATCCATGCTAACCTCTTGTTTGATCAATTAAGCGATTGTGGTTGCCAACGATGGACTGATGGCATCGCATTCATCATCTATTTCTAGCTTAATTTGACTAGATTTTAGAGCTTAATTCACTTAATTTATACATTAAAAAGGGTATAATTTAATCAGGAAGGATTAGAGGAGAAGAATGACTAAATGAACCCAAAAGGTAGCTAAATAGGCCCAAGCTGGTAAATTTAGGGTTTTTTTGAAATCAGGCTAAATAATAAATAATTAAACCCTAATTTCAGCCTAACCAAAATTGATATGGTTCCAATGAAAATAAAGGTGACTTAACCCTGCTATAAATCATTTAAAAATATTCTATAAGGGTTAGCATAGTTAATTAGGTCAAAGGAACCTATTATAAGCACAATTAGAAATCTATGTCATTAATTAACGTATTTTGGGTTAGAATATAAAATCACCAACCAAATGACATTGAAACCCAAAATTAAAGTTAGAAATAGATTCCCTAGGATCTAATTAAGCTACCATAAAAAGTTGGGCCTAATTTGACCTCATTTGCACGTACTTTGCATTCCAGGCCTTAACTTTCAAAAGTCTTTCAAATAGGTCTAAAAATTATTACTTCTAGGTCCTCATTTTCTTTCATCAAGATCCTTGCTTGACGTCACGCTGATATCAGTTGTCTTCCTCCTCGACTTGCCCTTGACTGAGTTTCTCGCCGAGTTTCAAGCGCAAATTCTAGCTACTAGAGGTCGTAGCTACCCTTGACATCTTAAGAGGAATTGTTCCTCTCTCCATTCTATGTTTGCCGACGATGGCTACACCATGGAAGATCCTGTCTTCCTCTCTCTCTCCTTGGTCAAAAGCAAGTCCAGTAGTTGTGAGCTCGAAGGAGCTTCTCACGCAACTGCTGGCCCTTGTGAACCCTTGATTTGGTTATAAAGGTCCGCATGACTCCATTGAGTTGTTTTGTCTAGAAATCAAGCGCCCAAACCTCCTCCTCACCTTCCTTTGTGCGTTGCCATTGCTAGACCTTGAGGTCTTCTTCGACTCATTGCTCCGCCGGCTCTCGCCACCAAATGAGAGCGTGGCTACCCTCTCCCTATCCTCTCTGGTATGACTCGAACCCGGCCCCTCATGGAACTCAGGGACGGCCCACCTTGACTAATCCCAAGATCCAATTGTCTATCGAGAAATAAGCCACATGCAAAAAGAAATACAACATTTCATACATGCAATATAATTAGGCATTAAATAAAAAGCAGCAACAGAATAGAATAGTAGATTCCAAAGGACAACACGTCATAGGCGAAAAGTAGAGTTTTCTAATTAGTCATCACAACAAGAATAAAAAGATGTAAAGTAACAATAAGTTCCAAAACACTAAAAATACTCACTAACAGTAAACAGTGCCTCTGAAATAGAAACGGAAAAGAAACTGACTACTACTAGGTGTTCGGCACGTAAAAGATTATTTAGTTGTAGTATAGTGCGAAAACACGTCAACAAATAAATTTATAAAATCCGGTGAGTACCGAGTCGTTTGCAGGGAGGCACTCTCAATTTTAACAGAAGCTTTTCAATAACACTAATTCTAAATATATATATATATGTATATATGTATAAAGAGGCATTAGATATCCATAAGATCATATTTCATTGCATTGATAAAGAGTTTTTCCCAGTAGAAATTGTTATGCAAAAAGTAGAGATAGATAGATAGATAGAGAGAGAGAGAAGGAGGTAGAGAGACGCCGCCGCTTGTAGGATGCTTGTGCGAGATGTGGCGGCACCTTGGATCCAGAGCATTGAGATGAAGGGCGGAGGGGAGTTGTAGAGGGAGAGCTTGGTTTGGAGGAAGGTGGAAGAGAGATGCCTGGAGTTGATCCATCCAAGGGGGGCTTTGGCCTTCTTTTATAGTTTTTATGGAGGGAAAAAAGGGTATTTTGGCCCTCCATCTCGTGCAACAACCTTAGGCCAATCAGATTCGTCGATCGGAAGATCAACGGCTCTAATTTGGCCTCAAAATAGCCTCATATGTGCCCTCTACTCTCTGCTTCAACTTGATGGTGACACGTGGTAGCTTCTGCGCCTTAGGATCATGATCTGACGATCTGGCATTCTCCTCGCGCCCTCTTCAATGCTCGCCCTCTCCCCTCGTTTTAGCACTCGATCCTTGACCGTTCGATCTTACGATCGGACTAACCAGATTTGCACTCGCGAGCTCTTTGAATTTAAGTTCGCGTGCCAATCTCTCCTTAGTTGTCTGATCTTACGATTGGATGGCTTAAATGCATGCAGTGCACCACCTTCACAAAAGGCGCATGAGATTGTACCACGTGGTCGCGTCTGCATCCTTCGATCTCCATCCAACGGGCAATAGTGCCTGCACCTCGCCTCTTTCTTGATTTGAGAATTGTGTGGATCAAACCCGTGCTCTTCGCTCACGATTGACCGCTCAAACCAACATGCTGAGGCCTTTGCTTTGTTTCATTTACATTTTAAGGCAACTTATTCTTGTCCGTTGGATGAAGATCCAACGGTCAAGATCTTCTCCTTCTTTGATGAGGCACTGTTGGATGGGCGACGTGGAGGGTTTATGGACTGTTGGATGGCCATCTAACGATCGACAGCGAGCGAGGGATGGCCTTCAGAGATGGGCCGGCAGAAAGGGGCAGTTGTGTTGGCGCCACATGGCGCCATCATGGCCGTTTATCTTCGTTTCTTTGTATCTGCTGATGTAGACCTCTTATCAGGTTGATTTTTACGTCGTTGGATTACGATCATTGATTCGGATGCATCTGTGCGGTTGAATCTTTCATTTGAGGCTTGGATCTTTGTCCGCTTGCTTCATGATCTCCATTCTTCTATGGACTACACACGATGCTCTGGTGATCTGATTGAGACGATTTCGGAAGCGTTGGACTCTCATCGTCGTTCTGATTAGATCTGTATGGTCTGATCTATCATCCGCGGCTTCGAATCATCTGTAATTTATTTCATCTCTCTTTTAGTACATAAAATGACAATATTATCTACATGAATAATAAACTGGCTATTGTGCAAATTATGATGCCTATGAATGCATTATTCTTAAATTATGCTAGAATCTAGCTTAATTCAGGTGATTTAGGTTGCATGATTGTTGTGCAATCACACACCTATGCCTAAATCTTGCTAGTCCCTAGCAAATGCATGACTAAATGCAAAGTGGTCCTACATGAGTAATTTTTATCAAGAGTTTGACTAGAGGTTTATGTCTTTTATTTTCATCCGAAGCTTTGGTAATCCAAGTAATCGTGAATGCGTTTTTTTGTAGCCTATGCAATAGATCCAAGTGAAAGTCAATCCTCATCTAAAGCTCATACTTGACCCTTAGTAAAATTCTATTGGGATAGGCAAACTTCTTCCCTCAGGGTTATAAAGTAACTTATATATTTAACCCTAGCTTTTGGCTTAGGTAGAAGATTTCTGAGTCAAGTTTGTATTTGGTGGCTCACACTCATCTGGTGCTGCATATAGACTAATACTTTAGAACCTAGATTACTAGATTATTAAATAATTCAACTCAAAGAGAGGCGGAGAAATTGTGCTCTCTTTAGTTCATTTGTACTTATTCTCTCTCTTTCTTTTTCTTTCTTTTTCTCTTTTTTTTCTTATCTTATCTTATCTTTTCTTTCATTTTGAGCTCACAATCCCACCAGATTTATCAGTATATTTGGTGATCTCTCCTGGCATTAACACTTTGATTAGGTTCTGATAACTCTACGACTAAGTCAGAATTCCTCAACCTGTATTCAGGTGGTTAGAAATACAGAAAAGTATGTAAACACTGTATTTGGTGGATCGTGAGAGTGGTAGGTGTTGTTGCCTCAATACATGTAACGAACGCGTGCCCCAGACGTCGGTACAGACGTCTGGGATCACATCCAGACGTCTGGAAAACAGTTTTTTTCGCACGGGAGAGTCGTCTGCGCGCCTGTGCGCGCAGACCCGCGATTCCTCTCTCTCTGCAGCTGCAGGCGGCCTGCCACCCCCTCTCTCCTCCTCGCGCGGCCTTGAAAGGGCCACGCCTCCCCTCCCGTCTCCACAGCCTCCTCTTTCTTCTCCTTCCTGTGCGCGAGAGCGAGCGGACGCGAGGGCGGCAGCGACGGCCGCAGTGAGCGTGGAGGTGCGGTGTGCGAGGGCGGAGCTCTGCCGTGAGGGCGAGCTCGCCGGAGCGGCTTGGCCGGCCGGCGGAGGGCGCAGGGGGCGCGGAGTGACGCGGAGAGGGACCTGCTGCGGTCTGAGCAGCAGACGCGTGAGGTGCGACGCGGGCGGCGTCGCGAGCGGAGGCCGAGCAGCGCCCTGATTCTGGAAAAATTTCCAGAATCAGACGTCTGGGTTGACAGCCAGACGGCGAGATAGACGTCTTTAAGCCATTACAGACGTCTGAAAGGTGAGTTTACCGCCTTCTCCTTCCTTCCTGTCGACTGACCGTACTAAGGGAGGGAGTTGGCTGTGCGCAGGCTCGCTGATTCACCATCCTTTGCGAATCAGACGTCTGGAAGTTGTACCAGACGGCGGGAGTGACCTCCAGACGTCCGGGGTGACCATCGGACGTCTGGGAGCTAGGCCAGACGTCCCCGCAGACTTCTGGATGTCTGGGAAACCACGCTGAACAGGTAATTCTCTGATCCACTTTTTTAAGACGTCTGGAAGAAGTTCCAGACGTCTGATTTTGCACAGTATCGTCTTTTACGACCCGTTTAGGGCCCGTTCGGGCTCCGTTTTCCACGATTCGAGTTGCGTTCTTTTCAGAATTAATTCCTCTACCCGTCTACAGTAGCTATACACTATTTTGAGACACTCCTTGTGTTGATCCTTGTGATAGGACCTCGTTCGGTTGCAGTCTTGAGAGTCACGGAGGCACGCGGGATTCCCGATCGCGCCCCCATTACTCCCCTTGTACCTGGTAGAGTGGCTTTAAGTATTAATAAAATCTGTTAAAGTATGGAACCATAACTAGAACCTAGGGCATTGCATGAATCCTAGGAATGAGAAATATATGGAATGATAGCTCCTAGGTGTTGCATGAATCCTAGGGCCGGAAAACTAGATTGTATGATAGATCCTAGGATATGGCATGAATCCTAGGATGGAAAAACTAGTGGAATGTATATTACTGCAGTCTTGGAAAAATGGAAAGGAATATATAAAGCTGCCTGTAAATTGAATTAACAGCTGCCTGTTATGAATAAGGAACATGACTGAAATCATGGTTTGTAAGAATGTGAAACTGGAAAGTGAAACATAAGATGTTCTGAGATTAAAGGATGGAACCCTACGGGGAATTAGGAGTGGAACTCCTGGAAAGAGAAAGGAATGGAACTGAGATGTTGTTCGTACTGTCTCTTGGGTACGCAGTACCAAGGGAAGTACCTGTACCTGTTTAGTGCAGAGTGGGGCCAGCCACCCCAGGGACCCGGGGTTAGGATTGGCCGCTCTGTACCGACTTGCTGGCCCTCGTGTACGTAGTACCGAGGAGAGCTACTAGTGTTAGGAGAGTACTAGCTACCCCACGGGCCCCGGGGTTCTGCTAGCCTCCTTCACCGACTTGTTAGGCCCACTAGGGCAAACCAGGGTAGTCAGGCGAGGGTGCACGGACTGTGGAGGGGCAAGGCCCCGGTTTGGTTACTGTGGAGGTGTTGGACCCCTGTTACTGAGAGGGCTCTGCCCTGGTTCCGTGCTGTGCTTTGGGCGCACCCGTTAACGGAAACGACTGACCGCATGCCAGTGCGGGCTAGCTACCTGTGCGTTTATCGCGCGTGCCGTAGTCACCGTTACGTCTGTCAGTGACCTTGGGGTGGTTGACTGAGGGTAGGATCACCACGGGGGACTCTCCCGGCCAGGAGAGCACCACGTGCTACTTCTACTTTTGGAAAAGACTGCAATCAAGATCGTTCCCACGAGGACATTCGAGATCAAGTAAAGGATCTGAGAAATAAATGAAATAGTGAGAAAAATTGAAAGATGTGAATAAAGGAAGTAATAGAACTTAACAGCTACTGTACACTCTACTGTTGCCTTTAGTTAGTTTTCCACTCTACTCAGCGTTTTGCTGACGTGTTACACTCGTTACCTTTTTCGGGACCAAGTGTTGAGCAGCCAGGGTCGGCGGCTGCAGAGGACGCTGGGCCGAGTAGGGTCCAGTAGAGTTACCACAGCCTTTTGTACCTCTTTTGTTTCTGTTCTAGTGAGTAGTTTTTGGTTTCCGCTGTACCTTCTTTACCTGCAGTTTTTGTTATCTGATAAATGTTGTTTTACTGTTGTGGTGGTACCTACTGTAGTAGCTTCTTTCCTTACTGCTGTACTTTCTTACTGTTAGTTATATTCATGCTGAATGTGGTTTATTTTACTGTCTTTTGGTTACTTCCTCGTTGGACGACTAGGTCTTGGGATTAGTCGAGTCGGTCCGGTTCTCGTGTCTCGTAGGGACTCGGGAACCGGGTCATTACAAGATGGTATCAGAGCAAGGTCGTCCCGAGAAGTGAATCAACTGACTGGAAAATAACCGATTCACATGTTTATAGCTAGAGTAGCCACCACAACATATCTCTTGACATGAGCTCTTAGAAGTTTTGTTAGGTACCGTCTGTTTTGATGTTTCCGTTTTGTTTCGCGTCTCCTTGCAGGAGATGCCTCGTCGCGGGACTGGCGAGACTGGCCGCGGGCGCGGACGAGGACGAGGTCGGTGAGGTGGACGTGCTGTCGTTGACGTCTCGGTGGACCAGCCACCACTCCCTGGCATCCAGGCCCAGGACCTCACCAGACTGATTCGAGATATTGTACGAGAGGAGCTCCACCCACCGCCCCGAGCACCTCCTCCTGGGGTTGCAGAGAAGGAGTCCTCTGTGGGACCACGCGACGGACACGACGCTGGACACGAGGGAGGGGATGGGCCGCTGCCGCCCCCACCTTCCTCCGACACTTCTGTACACGAGGCACCTTCGCCTGGAGGTGCACCAGCACCTCCCCTACAGCGCCACTTCGAGCTTTTTGGACAGTTCCGGAAGCTGAAGCCCCCCTCCTTTAAGGGGGATGAGGACCCGACCGAGGCAGAGGACTGGCTTGAGCAGCTGGAGAAGATCTTCGGCACCCTTCGCCCCCCGGTGGAGTGCCGCGTGGCCTTTGCCACGTACCAGTTGGAGAGTGCGGCACACCGGTGGTGGAGGGCGGTTCGGGGACAGGACAGGGACGAGCCGACGTGGGACCAGTTCGTCACCCTCTTTTGCGAGCAGTACTTTCCCCAGACGTGGCAGGACCAGAGGAGGCGGGAGTTCCATACTCTCCGCCAGGGGACGATGACTGTGAGCGCGTACTGCACGCGTTTCTTGGAGCTGTCCCGCTTTGCAGCGACAGCGGTAGCCACTGAGGAGGAGCGCCTTTGGAGGTTCACCGAGGGGCTCCGACCAGCGATCCGGGGGTATGTCAAACCCCTGAAGCTGCCGACGTTTTCGAGGGTGGTAGAGGCAGCTATGACTTACGAGGAGACCAACCCGTCCGCGCGAGAGACCAACGGCGGGCGGAAGAGGCCCTTTCAGCCAGACTTCTCACAGGGCCGGCGTGAACGGAGACACGTGGCGTCCGCAGGAGAGCCGTCACGTTGTGCAGGACCATCATTGGCCTTTGGGGGCCCTCGACAGGGGCCAGTCGCCAGCACCGGACCCCCGCCTAGCCGACAGCAGGGACTCACTGAGGGCGGGAGTCGGGTTCCCCTCTGCTACCAGTGTGGCCAGCCGGGCCACGTCAGGAGGGACTGCCCATCTAGGGCAGGAGGTCAGCAGATACTTCCCGTGCAGAGCACTGGAGGGCGCGCAGGAGGCCACGGTTCCCAGGCACGAGGAGGAGGACAGCAGTCGCGAGGAGGGTACCGGCCAGCACCTACCCGTCCGACGCAGAGTGTGGCTACTTCGTCCGCACCTAGAGCTGAGGGGCGTATCAACGCCCTAACACATAGGGACGCCAGAGCATCGGGATCCGTGGTAGCAGGTATGGTTTCAGTTTCTGGCAGACTCGTTTACACGCTTTTCGATTCCGGCGCTACGCACTCGTTTGTCGCAGCCAGTTTCGCAGTTAGTTTGGACCAGGATTATACACTGTTAGAGAATCCGTTGGTAATCAGAGGTCCGAGTGGTCAGCTATTTGTAGCTGAGGAGGTATACACAGATTGCGAGGTCAGCGTTGGAGGACATAGCCTGCCAGCTGACCTGATTATGATACAGATGGAGGACTTTGGAGTGATTCTGGGGATGGATTGGCTGTCCGCTTACCACGCCTTGGTAGACTGTTTTGAGAGGAAGATTGTCTTCTCCATTCCGGAGTTGCCTTCTTTCGAGTTTCACGGGCAGCTAGTGGACGGAGGTTTCAGGTGCATTTCGGCACTTCGGGCGGCGAGACTTTTGAGCCAGGGGTGTGAGGGCTTCCTAGCCTGTGTGGTGGCAGAGCCCAGCCCTGTGGCAGTCTTCCAGAGCATCCC
This sequence comes from Thalassia testudinum, assembly GCA_037157565.1. Classification (NCBI taxonomy): domain Eukaryota; kingdom Viridiplantae; phylum Streptophyta; class Magnoliopsida; order Alismatales; family Hydrocharitaceae; genus Thalassia; species Thalassia testudinum. The sequence continues at coordinate 82,055,633 of JAZHRO010000077.1, read as the reverse complement.
GGTGGTCAGAGAGTTCCCCGACGTGTTTCCAGACGAGTTACCAGGACTACCGCCCGAGCGTGAGATCGAGTTTGAGATCTCACTAGTACCAGGGACTAGCCCCATCTCCACCGCGCCATACAGGATGGCACCGCTTGAGCTGCGAGAGCTCAAGTCCCAGTTGCAGGACCTTTTGGAGAAAGGTTTCGTGAGGCCCAGTGCGTCTCCCTGGGGAGCCCCGGTACTGTTTGTGAAGAAGAAGGATGGGACCCTACGCCTTTGTGTGGACTACCGACAGCTGAATAGGGTCACCATCAAGAACAGATATCCGCTGCCGAGGATCGACGATTTGTTTGACCAGTTGCGGGGTGCCACGGTGTTTTCCAAGATAGACTTGAGGTCTGGATACCACCAGTTGAGGATCAGGGAGACCGACGTCTCCAAGACAGCTTTCCGCACCCGGTACGGACACTACGAGTTTTTGGTCATGCCGTTTGGGCTGACCAATGCCCCCACTGCTTTCATGGACCTGATGAACAGGGTGTTTAGACTGTACTTGGATCAGTTCGTGGTGGTTTTCATAGATGATGTGCTCATCTATTCTAGAGATCGGACGCAGCACGGACAGCACTTGCGGATGGTTTTGGACACTCTGAGACGACGCAGGCTGTACGCCAAATACAGCAAGTGCGAGTTCTGGTTGAGGGAGGTGACCTTCTTGGGTCATGTGATCTCTGGTGACGGCCTAGCGGTGGACCCCGCCAAGGTCGAGGCAGTGCTCAGGTGGGAGAGACCGCGTTCAGTCACTGAGATTCGCAGTTTCCTGGGACTGGCAGGTTACTACAGACGGTTCATCAGAGGATTTTCACAAATTGCGCATCCTATGACACAGTTGACCCGGAAGGACGTGCCTTTCGCTTGGACAGACGCCTGTGAGGCGTGTTTTCTGGAGCTGAAGGAGAGGTTGACCTCGGCTCCAGTGCTCACCATCCCTGATAGTAGTGGCGGGTTCGTTGTGTACACGGACGCTTCCTTGCAGGGGTTAGGAGGTGTGCTCATGCAGAGGGGTCATGTTGTCGCTTACGCTTCGCGGCAACTGAAGCCCCATGAGCATACCTACCCTACCCACGACCTAGAGTTGGCAGCTGTTGTCTTCGCGCTGAAGACCTGGAGGCACTACTTGTACGGTGAGATCTTCGAGATTTTTACAGATCACAAGAGCCTCAGATATCTTTTTGACCAGAAGGAGCTCAACATGAGACAGAGACGTTGGTTGGAGCTCCTGAAGGACTACGATTGCAGCATCTCCTACCACCCGGGAAAGGCCAATGTGGTGGCTGACGCCTTGAGCCGTAAGGCGCCCGCACGCTTGGCCAGTCTACAGTTACAAAGTTGGAGCCTTTTGGAGGAGGTGGGCAGTTGGCGACCTCTAGAGTTACGAGGGTACTGTGGGGCAGTGACGGTGACACGGCAGACCAGGCCAGAGCTGATAGACCGTATCATCACAGGACAGATGGCTGATCCGTACTTGCAGTCTTTGCACGACAGAGTACTATCAGGGGACCCAGGGGACTTCTCTTTCACAGACCAGGTGTTACGCTTGAGGGGACGGTTGTGCGTTCCCAGAGACGAGGAGCTGTTGAGAGAGCTCCTGACTGAGGCACACGGTTCCAGATTCACCATACATCCCGGAAACACGAAAATGTACCATGACTTGAGATGCGAGTTTTGGTGGAGAGGGATGAAGCAGGATGTGGGTGAGTTCGTGCAGCAGTGCTTAGTGTGCCAGCAGGTGAAAGCCGAGCATCAGAGGCCTGCAGGGCCGCTTCAGCCGCTTCCAGTGCCAGAGTGGAAGTGGGAGAGCATCACCATGGACTTGGTGGTGGGCTTACCTGTTACCCAGCGGGGACATGACGCAGTCTGGGTAATAGTGGATAGATTGACGAAGACGGCACGTTTCTTGCCGATCCGAGTCACTTTGGGACCAGCACAGTTGGCAGAGAGGTATATCCGTGATGTGGTGCGACTACACGGAGTTCCGCGGGAGATCGTATCCGACCGGGATACCCGCTTTACGTCCCAGTTTTGGGCTGAGTTTCAGCAGGCCTTGGGGACGAGGTTGAGGTTTAGCACGGCTTACCACCCCCAGACGGACGGACAGTCTGAGCGCACGATACAGACACTTGAGGACCTTTTGCGTGCCTGTGTACTGTACTGGAGGGGCTCTTGAAAGGAGCACCTGCCCCTGGCGGAGTTTGCATACAACAACAGTTATCACTCGAGCATCGGCATGGCTCCCTACGAGGCTCTGTACGGACGGAAATGCACGGCACCCTTGAGTTGGGTTGAGGTGGGGACCAAGTGGGAGGTTGGCCCCAGGTTGATCCGGCAGAGTCAGGAGGTAGTTGAGCAGATCCATAGACGACTCCGCACTGTCAGGAGCAGACAGAAGAGCTACGCGGATCGCAGACGCAGAGAGGTGCAGTTCGAGGTTGGGGACCACGTCTTCCTTCGTGTTTCGCCCATGAAGGGCTTACAGCGGTTTGGGGTGAGAGGGAAGCTCGCGCCGAGGTTCGTGGGGCCCTTTGAGGTCCTGGAGCGGGTTGGACCCGTTGCTTACAGACTTGCCCTTCCCCCGCAGCTTTCTGGTGTGCACGACGTGTTCCACGTGTCCAACCTCAGGAAGTACGTGGCCGATTCCAGTCACGTACTGAGTCACGAGAGCGTCGAGGTGAGCGACGACCTGACCTACCCCGAGCGGCCAGTGCAGATCCTAGACCGAGCCATCCGCAGGTTGAGACGAAAGCAAGTACCCCTGGTAAAGGTTTTGTGGAGGAGCCAGCGGTACGAGGAGGTGAAAGAGAGATATAACCAGGTTTTATTGTTATAGCGTTGTAGTATAGCCAGTTATTGCCATCATTTCAAATATATAAATTTTTTACTCGGAAAATAAAAGAGTTCCCGAGGTCGAACTCAGGGAGCAAGTTGTATTCTAGGGGTACAAGTTTCTTTTACAAAAATAAAGAAAGAGAGAGAAAGAATTTGTTGTCTTTTCTTCTTTTCTCTTTGCTTCTCCTCGTCTCAGATCTTCGGTTATCTTCTTCTTCTTTATCTGCAGTGGTGATGTTCTTCTTCTTCTTTCAGCTGTTCCTGCTCTTCTTTTTCTTTTGCAGAGCGGTCCTGTTCTTCTTCTTTTCCTTTCTTTCTTTTTTTCCTTTCTTCAGATCTTCTTCTCTTTTTCTTCTTCTTTCAGTTCTTCCCTTGTTCTTTTGTGTTCTCCTCTGCCTCGCCTTCTTCTGTTGTTCTTCAGATCTCCTTCTTTCTTCTTTTCCTGTCAGAACGTCGTCTCTCCTTCTTTCTTCTTTTCCCTTCAGGACGTTGTCTGATTTTCCAATCAGACGACTTAAACCGCTTGTTGCTACAGTGTCTCCCTTAGCTTCCTTCTTCTTCCACGGTCCTTCTTCTTCACCTGTGCCTGCACACTTCAGAGTTTACGTCAGAGGACAAAACCTACTCTACCCTCCCCCCTTGCGTCTCTCTCTCTCAGAATCCGCTCTTGGGAAAGCTCTCCCAGAGCTGCCGGGTAGTCGGGTACGGGTCGCGCCCGGGTCCAGGCCCACCGGCGTGTGTGGTGGGCGAGGAGTGCAGGTCAGTCTAAGTCGGGTCGGGCCAGGTCCGCGGGGCCTGAGCGCGGACGAGACCGGGTAACCGGGCGGGTGAAGGGGACCTCACCCCGTGTGCTGAGGCAGTAAGCCTCCAGCACTTTTGCGCCTTATACCGCTGCGCCTCTTCAGACTTTTCCGAGGTGGGACTAAATGTCCCACCCTAATTGAGCGCCCGCAGCGGAGAAAGCAGCGGGCGATCGCGGCTTCACGCGAGGCCTTCGCCCCAGCTGCGAGCCTGATGCTTTGTCGAAACGCCTCGCAATGCCTGGGAGTCGAATCTGGGCGTGGCGCACCTGCAGCTGCAGGCGGAAGCAGCTCCTTCTGCACCGCAATGGCGGCGGAGGTCGGGTGGCCTGTTCACAGCAAAACGGCCTCTCGGCCTAATCAGAAGGTGCCGGGAGCTTCGCCAGAGTGCGGCGAAGCTCGTGTGGGTGGTGGCGAGGCGTGGGGCGGCGTGCAAGGGCTGCCCTAGGTCGGACTGTGGGTCGGAAGATGGGTTTGTTCGGTGGGGTTGCAGAGGGTGATGTGGGGGAAGTGGAAGGGCGGGGGTTGATCAGGATAAGGAGGCGGAGGTTCTGCGGTGGTCGGCGAGCCGTGTGGGTTGCTGGGGTGATGGGGGGGTCTCGCCGGAGTTTGGCCGGAGACGGAGGGGGTGACGGTGGACAGGAGCGGTCGAGGGTTTAATCAAATAAAAGACAGTGAGGAAAAGTAAGAGGGGGAGATGGGGAGGAGTTCTGACCTAGCTACGGAGACGAAAGGGGGAGCAGCAGGGCGACAGTCGTATCGACTGTCGCCGGAGAAGAAGATGCCCAGGGGAAGGGGCGGCGGCGAGCAGAGAGCCGGAGAGGCGCCAGCTGGGTGCGGCGTGGCGCGGGAAGAGCAGGGGAGGAAGTCTCTGCTGCTGGTATTGCGGCAGAGCGAAGAAGAGGAGGAGGAGGAACCGCCGGAGCTGGTGGGCGTCTGCCGGAGTGAGAGGAGAGGAAAGTTGGGGGTTTTCTCCGTCAGATCCGAGCTGGGAAGAACGGTGGAGCAACGGGGGTATTTATAGGGACCGAATCAGGGAGGAAGGCGGAGGGAGACGACGTGTCTCCCTCGCCGGAGCACGTCGGAGATGGAAACCCATACCGTCCGTGCGTTCGCACGGCCGGTATGGTGGGTTACAGCGACCAGGGGGGTGTCCCTGCGACGGCTGACGACGCAGGGCACCCCCGGTTTACTTGCCAGGCTCTCCCCCTCACCCTGCGCGGCGCCATGCTCCGCGCAAGGTCGCCGGAGCATGGTGCTGGCAGGTTTTGCAGGGGGGACCTGAACGCAAAGAACGAAGGAGAGTTAGGGGCCAAAATGCGATGGTTCAAAAGTTGAGGGCCAAAAAGTAAATATATGAGGACCAAAGTGTAAAGTTGGTCAAGGAGGTTTCTTCTTAGGCTCAAGTTTTTATACATGACTAATTAGGACCTAAGGAATATGATGGTGAATTTCATTTCTATATTAAACCTTGTTTGACCGGTCAATTTATGCGAAAACCCAAATTAAGTTATTAATTGGGCATGGTTCTCAATGTAGGTCAAAATGGGTTCTGAAGGCCAAATTGAAGGTTCTAAACCCTAGAGATTATTTTTCTATGAATTTTAGAGGGTTTATTCTATTTTTACTTTGCCTCGAACCTCGTGAATTGAAGTGGGTTGTTTTAGGGTTACAGATTATCATTTAGTTTCTTGGAATTGCTGTAGCCCTTGCTAGATCATCTCATCCCACTTTTGTTCTTATTAAGTTGCTTTGACCTATGTTTGGGCCCTGAATTACCCCGTATGCAGATTATACTGGTAAAATTGCATTTTTACCCATTATGACTTGTTTTCTCCTTAAACTCAGAATTCTCTGAGTTAAGCCTCTCCTTGAGTTATGTAGGAGCTTTTATCTTTTGTATTAGGTCAAAATGAGCTAGTTATGGCTCATGATGAGGTTCTCATCATACCCCCATGCCTAGCTTTTGCTAGTCCCTTAGCAAAAACTTAAGGTTTCAACCCTTGTTCTAGACCATGAAGTTTTTAATAGTTTTAGATAAGTGCCTTTTTTATTTGAGCATAGATTAGGTTAGAATGCTGACCATAGGCCTAAAAGGTACTCTAGTACCAATCAAGATCCAAATCTGTCTAGCCTTAGCCTCAGTCTTTAGCAAAGGTTTTTAAGGTCCACAAGAACTAACCTAAGGTTTATTGGACTTTGTGGTTAAAGCACCCGTGCTTGAAATGATTTTAGCCCTGGCTCAGTTCGCAGTGCGTTTTGTAAGAGAGAGATAGAAAGTTTTTCTGTTTGGAGAGTTTTCTCTCTCTTTTTCTTTTTAGTTCTAGCCTAGGATTGGCTTTTCAACACGGTCTGTATCAGATTCCTTGCTCCCATCATCAATCCTCAAGGGTTCCTGGCGATCGATGCTTCGAGATAGCACCGCCCATGGCAACCCCCGGAACCCTGGCTATTGAGATTTCGAGATAATCCCATCCATGGTGTTCCGTGGCCGAATCCAGACCCTGGCAATTGACACTTCGAGATAATGCCATCCATGGAATCTGAACCAGCAGAGTGCTTATATGCCCCCAGTAGGATATGTAAATATCCTAAGAGACAAGCACCGAGGAGATGATGTTTTGTTACGCATCTTCGAGGGGATTTCCCACCTCTCCGCGCTGGGAACTCGTCCAAATCAACTTGTGTTGATCGGCCGCTCCTATTCTAGGTGTTCTTTTCAGAATTTTGCGACGCTTCTGCGTGATTCTGATTTTTACGCTTACTGAACCAGGCTGTGTGTGAGGTTAGGGTGCTTAGGTTACTGAGTCCCGTAAACCAAAAATTAGTTAACGAGGCCAAATACTCCCTAAGCCTTAGACCTAATACTTCAGCTTTTCATTTTCCTCAACCTCTTGAGGAGTGTCCAGATCTTAATGGGTACTAAGAGTCTATTCAAGAATGCCTAAGGTTTGCATTCTTACTAATCTCATTGTGCACTTTTCAGTTATTTTCTTGAATGAGGTCTAGAACTTAGGTTAATTCCTTAGTTCCTTACTAATGACTATCACCTTTTCTCATAATTTTGTGCTCCTTTTTCATTTTGTTTCTTTTCTCCTTCACAAAATTTCCTTCTCCTTTTATTCTTTTTCGAAATTTTTTTTAATTTTTATGGTGTTTTTGGCATATGTGAATATTTTTGTTTGAAACCTTTTCTTACAAGTTTTGCACTTTCATACCCCCCCATGCCTAAGATTTGCAATGTCCTCATTGTAACCTAGGGGGTTTTTATTTAACTTAGTTCATTCCTTAAGACAGAAATTTGGATGAGTGAATGGGTCGGGGTGACTGTTGCGGACGATTTCTAATCTCAGATGCAAGCACCTGAGGTGGAGTCGGCTGTCTTAAAGTGTGAACTTCAAGTGCAAAAAGGTGTCAGAACAAGTTTCAGGTTTAGAATGACGGGCTGCCTCCCGTTAAGCGCTGAGTTTTACGCCATCGGCTGGGCGCAATAAGCTCAAGGGGAAAGGAGGATATAAGATGCTTCAGCCAAATCAGTAGAAGTTACATCAATGAACGGCTTGAGTCTCTGACCGTTCACGATGAAAGGTTCAGAATCGTGGCTGAGTGGACTGATTTCGATTGCTCCATTTCCACAAAACCTGTCGGACCAAATATGGTCCGACCCACTTGGATCTCAGTTTTCCTGGGAAGAGTTTTAGTCGGGCATCAAAGAGTAGGACCTTTTGACCAGGATGAACGATCTTTCTCGAGATGTGTTTGTCGTGGAAGGCTTTAACCCGCTCCTTGTAGATTTGCGAGTTCTCGTACGCGTCTAGGCGTAATTCATCGATCTCGCTGATTTGGAGTTTTCTGTGGGTCCCAGCCTTGGAAAGATCTAGATTACAGTTCCGTACTGCCCAATAGGCTTTATGCTCCAGTTCTACGGGAAGGTGGCATGCCTTTCCGTACACCAGTCTAAAGGGAGACATGCCCAATTGGGTCTTGTGGGCGGTCCTATAGGCCCACAATGCTTCCGGAAGTCGGGACGACCAGTCCTTCCTGTCAGGTCGAACAGTGACTTGCAGGATTTTCTTGATCTCCCGATTAGACAGCTCAGCTAGACCATTAGTTTGGGGGTGGTAAGGAGTAGAGATTCGGTGAGACACCCCGTATTTGGTCATCAGTGACCTAAACTGAGCATTTGTGAAATGGGTCCCCCCATCAGAGATTATTGCACGAGGAATCCCGAACCTTGAGAAAATGTGTTGATGAATGAATTTGAGAACGATTTTGTGATCACAGGTTCGGGTCGGTATGGCTTCGATCCATTTGGACACGTAGTCCACAGCCAACAGAATGTATTCGAAACCATCCGAAACAGGAAAGGGGCCCATAAAATCAATCCCCCAAACATCAAAGATTTCGCATACTAGAATCGATTGCATAGGCATCATGTCGCGATGGCTCATGTTGCCCAAAGTCTGGCAACGACTGCATGCCTTGCAGTGATTGTATGCGTCTTTGAACAGTGTGGGCCAATAAAAGCCGCACTGGAGGACTTTTGATGTGGTTTTATGCCCGGCGAAATGGCCACCGCATGCCTGGTTATGGCAGAAAGAGAGGATATTGTTGAATTCCCCTTCCGGGACACATCTCCAGATGATCTGATCGGCACCTATGCGGAAGAGGTACGGGTCTTCCCAAATGTAATACTTGGCATCGGAGCGTAATTTGTCTTTCTTGGCCTTCGGCCAATCGGACGGGATCTGATGAGATGCCAAGTGATTTACTACATTAGCAAACCATGGAAGGCTAGTACCAATAGTCAGCAGGTGCTCATCGGGAAAATGCTCAGTGATGGGTCTGGAAGGGTTAATTATTTCAGAAGGAAGACGGGACAAGTGATCAGCTACCACATTTTGCTTTCCCGCTTTGTCGCGAATCTCAAGGTCAAATTCTTGCAACAGCAAGATCCATCGGATTAATCGAGGTTTCGCATCCTTCTTTGCAAGGAGATGTCTCACAGCTGTGTGATCCGAGTATATGATGACACGGGAACCCAGAAGGTACGATCTGAACTTTTCTAGGGCAAATACTACAGCTAGCAGCTCTTTCTCAGTAACCGTATAGTTACGCTGAGCCTCATCGAGTGTTTTGCTGGCGTAGTAAATGGCCACAGGTTTCCTGTCAATTTTCTGCCCCAAAATCGCTCCTACAGCGAAGTCGGATGCATCGCACATGATCTCAAAGGGTTGAGACCAATCAGGGGACTGTAGGATCGGAGCTTGGGTGACTCGGTCACGCAGGATTTCAAATGCTTGAGTGCATTCCTTGGAAATTTCAAAAGGAACATCCTTGGAGAGAAGAGTGGTCAGGGGACGCGCGATTTTTGAAAAATTAGGGATAAATCGTCGATAAAAATCGACATGCCCTAAAAAGGAACGGATGTCCCTGATCGAGCTAGGCATAGGAAGGTGAGAAATCAGATTAACCTTAGCTCGATCCACTTGGATACCTTTCTCCGAAATTGAGTGTCCCAGGACAATTCCCTCAGGCACCATGAAATGGCTCTTTTCCCAGGAAAGAACCAAATTCACATCGATGCACCGCCTGAGTATCTGGACCAAGTGTTGGAGGCAATCGTCGAATGATGCTCCGAAAACTGAAAAGTCATCCATGAAGACTTCCATATAATCACCTACCATATCTGAGAATATGGCAAGCATGCATCGCTGAAAAGTAGCGGGTGCATTGCAAAGACCGAAAGGCATCCTTCGGAAAGCGTATGTTCCGAAGGGGCAGGTGAACGTGATCTTTTCTTGGTCCTCAGGATGGATTACCACCTGGTTATAACCGGAGTACCCGTCAAGAAAGCAGAAGAACTTATTTCCCGCAAGTTTTTCGAGAATTTGATCAATGAAGGGTAGTGGGAAATGATCCTTCTTCGTGGAGGAATTGAGTCGGCGGTAATCTATACAGACTCTCCACGAGTTGGCTAATCGGGTAGGAATGATTTCTCCGGTCTCAGTCGTTATAGTGGTGAGTCCTGCCTTCTTGGGCACGACCTGAATTGGGCTCACCCAACGACTATCGGAGATCGGGTAGATGATCCCGGCATCTAACCACTTGATGATCTCCTTTTTCACGACCTCCTGCAGATTGGGGTTTAAGCGTCTCTGCATTTCACGAGAAGGTCGTGTGCCCTCTTCTGAATAGATATGATGAGTACAATAAGAGGGACTTATTCCAGCCAAATCATCGAGAGTCCATCCGATGGCTCTGCGATGTTGCTGGAGGACAACAATCAGACGGGATTCCTGTTCAGGACTGAGGTTGGAATTGATAATCACAGGAAGGGTCTTATTAGAACCCAAAAAGACGTATTTCAAGTGAGCAGGAAGGGGTTTCAGTTCGAGGATGGGGTTTTCAGCAGCAGCGGGTGGTTCAGTATAGATGTGAGGTTCAAGGGTGGGAGTTACTGGGTTGTTCATATCTGGATTCGACTCCTCTGTTTGCGGGTCAAGATCCTTCTGTGGTTGATGAGGCATAATCAAGTCATTCTGGAGGTGTGATTCATCAACCAAAGTCTTGATGTCACAAATTTGTTCGATGATGCCGCAATTAATTCCTTGTTGGGCCTTAAATATATCAATTTTCAGTGTTTGATCTCCAAACTTAAGCTCTATTTGGCCCTCCTCACAGCTGATGTTGGCTCTAGCAGTAGCCAAGAAAGGTCTCCCTAGAATGATTGGTGTATCCCTAGGGTTCTTAGGTGCATCCATATCTAAGACTATAAAGTCCACTGGAAAATAGAAATCCCGCACTCTTACGATAACATCCTCGAGAATCCCTTTTGGTGACTTTATAGATCGATCTGCTAATTGTAATGTCACCTCGGTTGGTTTTAGCTCAGATTCTTCTAGATGGTCAAGTAAGGATGTGGGTATCAGGTTTATGGATGCACCCAAGTCTAATAATGCTCTATCAAATTGGGTACCACCTATCTTACAGGAAATCAGGGGAGTCCCAGGATCTTTTGCCTTGGGTGGGAGTCTACTAAGGATTACAGAGCTGGCTTGCTCTGACAGAACAATTGGGCTCCCTCCCTTGGTTCGCGGCTTACGCTGGGGTGTACATATATTCTTTAGAAATCGTGCGTAAGCTGGTACGTGGCGGATTGCATCCATCAAGGGGATGTTTATGTGGACCTGCTCAAAGAGCTTGACCAGGTCCTCCTCAGGGGCCACGGGTTTGGTGATCTTCTTTCCCTTGGTCAGGGCCTCGGGAAACGGGATCTTGGTAGGTTCTTCTAGGATAGGTCCAGGTTGTGGATCCGGAACAGCGGTATCTTGGATAACTATCCTAGGGTCATGGTTATCAGGCTTGGAGTGGTTTGGATGATGCGGGTCTTGAGTTGTTTTACCACTACGTGTTGTTACAGAATTTAATCCGGCCTGATTTTGGTTTGGGTTTGGTAAGAGGGGTGGCTGCTGCTGAAATCCCGCATAAGAAGTTGAGGCTTCCATCTCGTCTGGAGATGGAGCAGTAGGGGCCTGATAAATCCATTGAGCGTGGCCTAAATTTGGATTCATAACGCGCTTCTGGGTTGGCACGTTATTTGGGTTAGGAAGAGGTTGGGAAGGGAGTGTGCCTGGCTGGCGAGAATTTGCCAACTGGGCCAGTTGAGTTTTAACTTCTGTAAGCTCGTCCTTGTGCTGTTTTTGAATAGCCGCATTCGTTTTTTGAATGCCAGCCAGAGTATGAAGGATTAGGGACATTTGATCCTGATTTGGCCCTGATGGATAAGTAGGGTTGGGCCGAGGCTGAGGCGGCTGGTAATGACGAGAGGGCTGTGGGCGGGACTGAAAAGGTGGTCTTTGGGTTTGGGAATTTCCCGCCCACTGAAAATTGGGATGGTTTCGCCATCCAGGATTGTAAGTGTTGGAGAATGGGTCGTTCTGGATGGCGTTGAGGTCCTCGCAGGTCTGAGGAACCTCTTGAGAATCAGGGAAAGGGGAAATGGAGTTCCCCCGGCTGGTGTAGAAAGGATCGGATGATCCTCCGATCCATGAATCAGATGGGGATGGATATGGATCCATCCCAGGGGAAGATCGGTGGAGGATGTTTTGCACAGTCTCCTGTGTGGAAGGAGGTTGTGCAAAGGAGTTACGCGCGGAGGTGGCTCGCTGCAAGTGCTGAGTCAGCTCATCCACCTTCTTTTCAATGATTGAGACCTTGTCCAATCGACTGGCCATTAATTCCAGGTCGACTGATGCGGACAGGCCCTGCATCTCATGTGCTCCCTTAAGATTCGTCGCTGCGCGGGTATTCGTCCTGTCGAATAATCCCATGGAGTCATTGTTGATGGAGTTCTCGCACATGTTTTCGAGAATCTCCCATACGGTGTCTTCATGTTGACCCATGATGTTTCCTCCGCAAGTTGCATTGACGAAAAGGCGGATTTCCTCACGGAGTCCCTGGTAAAAAGATTGGACTTGTTCCCATTTAGGAACTCCGTGATGGGGGCACTTTCTCATGAGATCCTGAAAACGATCCCATGCCTCATGGAGAGGTTCTCCTGATTGTTGAGTGAAGTGTGTAATCTGATGGCGCAAGGCGTTGGTCCGACCAACGGGAAAAAACTTCTTCAAAAACTCGGATTGAAGTTCTTCCCAAGTGTTGATCGGCCGGGTCTGAGTTTGATACCAATGGGCGGCCTTGTCCATAAGAGAAAAGGAGAACATCTTCATGAGAAGAATATCCCGATTTTGCGCATCTGATCCAAAAGTGTGGGCCAGATGCTTTAGCTGTTTGATGTGCTGGAAGGGATCTTCAGAATTAAGCCCATGGAATTTAGGTATAGCATGAATCATGTTGGGCTTTAATTCGGAATCAGGTCCTCCAGTCGGGATTCTGACTCGAGGCTCAATGGCCACCGCAGCAGGATTGTAGTGGTCCCGCATCATAGGACGCTGTGGTGGGTGCACGAAGTTTTGGAAGAGGTCATTGAGTCGCTGGAGCTGGTGTTCCAGATTATTTTCTTCCTCAACTGGCTGAGCCATGATGGGGGAAGAAGAAGAACTTGGTTCTGAATCAGAAGAGAGAATAATGTGAGGGTGTTGCTGCACAAACACGGGCGTCGAGGCTTGGTCTTGACGAGAGCGAATTTCTAAAGGAGGTCTTAAGGGTGGTCTTAGGGACCTCCTTCCGTACATGCACTGTTGGAAGAGGTAAGTTTAGAAGGTGCTGGACCCAATCAAGACACCCAAAAATGTGTTGGGTGACTATAGAGGTGCGGGGCAGATGGACCCCTTGATCAGAAAGATCGTCCACCTGAGAATTACCTGGGCAGCCAGAGAGGGAGAGTCCCGCGAAGACCCCTACACGGTAGAGCGTCCCCACGGGTTACAGGGTTTCCCCCACCCGACCTCTCTTGTCACTGCGGTTCCAGGTAGACCAGAATGGGGATCTTGACCTCTTAAGTCTACCAATTTTAAGATCAGGGTGCTTAAGGTTTCACTTGAACTTTAGTCTTTTAAGTGCAAAGAGTGACCTAATTTAAGGTTGGTTGACCCAAGGGGTCAACTTTACCTCTTGTTTTCTTTGAGAGCTTTTAGGTCTTGTCTTTTAGGGTTCAAGTGTTTAGAGAGCCAATTGTTTTAGGTTTTCTTTTGAATAGGTATTTTCAATCAATGGTTTAGGCACACTTCTTTTGGATTTTCTCCATTCTTGATTTAAGTAGTGTGTCTCTAAAACCCTAATGTTGAATCTTATGTTGGCTCTACTTGGTCCAGTTAGTTTTTTGTTGGGTAATTAGGGCTCAAGCAAGAATGTGTTAGCCCTTAAATACCCTTAATAGTGTGCAGGACTAATGAGTTGAAAACATGCAACTCTTTATGGTTACTAAGTATGGAAGACAGGTTAGCCCTATATTGCTTGTTCCTTTCTTTTCTTCCTCTTTAGAGTTTAGGGGTTAATAGCGAGAGGAAAAATTTACCTATCCTCGGAGTGGTTGTCGTGCAGTTGCTTGTCTTCTTGATTTCCTGTAGTTTTCTGCACAAAAGAGAGGAGATTATCAGAAATTAAAAAGAAACAGGAATGTTTACCTCTAGAATAGCCGTTGCTCCCCGGCAACGACGCCAAAATGAAAGAGAGATATAACCGGGTTTTATTGTTATAGCGTTGTAGTATAGCCAGTTATTGCCATCATTTCAAATATATAAATTTTTTACTCGAAAAATAAAAGAGTTCCCGAGGTCGAACTCAGGGAGCAAGTTTTATTCTAGGGGTACAAGTTTCTTTTACAAAAATAAAGAATGAGAGAGAAAGAATTTGTTGTCTTTTCTTCTTTTCTCTTTGCTTCTCCTCGTCTCAGATCTTCTGTTATCTTCTTCTTCTTTATCTGCAGTGGTGATGTTCTTCTTCTTCTTTCAGCTGTTCCTGCTCTTCTTTTTCTTTTGCAGAGCGGTCCTGTTCTTCTTCTTTTCCTTTCTTTCTTCTTTTCCTTTCTTCAGATCTTCTTCTCTTTTTCTTCTTCTTTCAGTTCTTCCCTTGTTCTTTTGTGTTCTCCTCTGCCTCGCCTTCTTCTGTTGTTCTTCAGATCTCCTTTCTTCTTTTCCTGTCAGGACGTCGTCTCTCCTTCTTTCTTCTTTTCCCTTCAGGACGTCGTCTGATTTTCCAATCAGACGACTTAAACCGCTTGTTGCTACAGTGTCTCCCTCAGCTTCCTTCTTCTTCCGCGGTCCTTCTTCTTCACCTGTGCCTGCACACTTCAGAGTTTACGTCAGAGGACAAAACCTACTCTACCCTCCCCCCCCACGTCTCTCTCTCTCAGAATCCGCTCTTGGGAAAGCTCTCCCAGAGCTGCCGGGTAGTCGGGTACGGGTCGCGCCCGGGTCCAGGCCCACCGGCGTGTGTGGTGGGCGAGGAGTGCAGGTCAGTCTAAGTCGGGTCGGGCCAGGTCCGCGGGGCGTGAGCGCGGACGAGACCGGGTAACCGGGCGGGTGAAGGGGACCTCACCCCGTGTGCTGAGGCAGTAAGCCTCCAGCACTTTTGCGCCTTATACCGCTGCGCCTCTTCAGACTTTTCCGAGGTGGGACTAAATGTCCCACCCTAATTGAGCGCCTGCAGTGGAGAAAGCAGCGGGAGATCGCGGCTTCACGCGAGGCCTTCGCCCCAGCTGCGAGCCTGATGCTTTGTCGAAACACCTCGCAATGCCTGGGAGTCGAATCTGGGCGTGGCGCGCCTGCAGCTGCAGGCGGAAGCAGCTCCTTCTGCACGGTAATGGCGGCGGAGGTCGGGTGGCCTGTTCACAGCAAAACGGCCTCTCGGCCTAATCAGAAGGTGCCGGGAGCTTCGCCAGAGTGCGGCGAAGCTCGTGTGGGTGGTGGCGAGGCGTGGGGCGGCGTGCAAGGGCTGCCCTAGGTCGGACTGTGGGTCGGAAGATGGGTTTGTTCGGTGGGGTTGCAGAGGGTGATGTGGGGGAAGTGGAAGGGCGGGGGTTGATCAGGATGAGGAGGCGGAGGTTCTGCGGTGGTCGGTGAGCCGTGTGGGTTGCTGGGGTGATGGGGGGGTCTCGACGGAGGGGGTGACGGTGGACAGGAGCGGTCGAGGGTTTAATCAAATAAAAGACAGTGAGGAAAAGTAAGAGGGGGAGATGGGGAGGAGTTCTGACCTAGCTACGGAGACGAAAGGGGGAGCAGCAGGGCGACAGTCGTATCGACTGTCGCCGGAGAAGAAGATGCCCAGGGGAAGGGGCGGCGGCGAGCAGAGAGCCGGAGAGGCGCCAGCTGGGTGCGGCGTGGCGCGGGAAGAGCAGGGGAGGAAGTCTCTGCTGCTGGTATTGCGGCAGAGCGAAGAGGAGGAGGAGGAGGAACCGCCGGAGCTGGTGGGCGTCTGCCGGAGTGAGAGGAGAGGAAAGTTGGGGGTTTTCTCCGTCAGATCCGAGCTGGGAAGAACGGTGGAGCAACGGGGGTATTTATAGGGACCGAATCAGGGAGGAAGGCGGAGGGAGACGACATGTCTCCCTCGCCGGAGCACGTCGGAGATGGAAACCCATACCGTCCGTGTGTTCGCACGGCCGGTATGGTGGGTTACAGCGACCAGGGGGGTGTCCCTGCGACGGCTGACGACGCAGGGCACCCCCGGTTTACTTGCCAGGCTCTCCCCCTCACCCTGCGCGGCGCCATGCTCCGCGGAAGGTCGTCGGAGCATGGTGCTGGCAGGTTTTGCAAGGGGGACCTGAACGCAAAGAACGAAGGAGAGTTAGGGGCCAAAATGCGAGGGTTCAAAAGTTGAGGGCCAAAAAGTAAATATATGAGGACCAAAGTGTAAAGTTGGTCAAGGAGGTTTCTTCTTAGGCTCGAGTTTTTATACATGACTAATTAGGACCTAAGGAATCTGATGGTGAATTTCATTTCTATATTAAACCTTGTTTGACCGGTCAATTTATGCGAAAACCCAAATTAAGTTATTAATTGGGCATGGTTCTCAATGTAGGTCAAAATGGGTTCTGAAGGTCAAATTGAAGGTTCTAAACCCTAGAGATTATTTTTCTATGAATTTTAGAGGGTTTATTCTATTTTTACTTTGCCTCGAACCTCGTGAATTGAAGTGGGTTGTTTTAGGATTACAGATTATCATTTAGTTTCTTGGAATTGCTGTAGCCCTTGCTAGATCATCTCATCCCACTTTTGTTCTTATTAAGTTGCTTTGACCTATGTTTGGGCCCTGAATTACCCCGTATGCAGATTATACTAGTAAAATTGCATTTTTACCCATTATGACTTGTTTTCTCCTTAAACTCAGAATTCTCTGAGTTAAGCCTTTCCATGAGTTATGTAGGAGCTTTTATCTTTTGTATTAGGTCAAAATGAGCTAGTTATGGCTCATGATGAGGTTCTCATCAGGAGGCTACCTGGGAGCCTGAGGCGGCAATGCGGGAGCGGTACCCGGAGCTTTCCGCGGGTACGTCTTTTCGGACCGGCTTCGGTCCTCTTTGAGTTTGTTATGGTTATCTGGACATCTTTTTTTTCCGCACCCTAGTTGGCGCAAGTTTCGGGGACGAAACTTCCTTTGAGTTTGTTATATTGTAACGAACGCGTGCCCCAGACGTCTTTTAAGACGTCTGGGAGGTGGCCCAGACGTCGGTACAGACGTCTGGGATCACATCCAGACGTCTGGAAAATAGTTTTTTTCGCACGGGAGAGTCGTCTGCGCGCTTGTGCGCGCAGACCCGCGATTCCTCTCTCTCTCTCCCTCTTTTTCCCTCTCTCTCTCTGCGGCTGCAGGCGGCCTGCCACCCCCTCTCTCCTCCTCGCGCGGCCTTAAAAGGGCCACGCCTCCCCTCCCGTCTCCACAGCCTCCTCCTTCTTCTCCTTCCTGTGCGCGAGAGCGAGCGGACGCGAGGGCGGCAGCGACGGCCGCAGTGAACGCGGAGGTGCGGCGTGCGAGGGCGGAGCTCTGCCGTATGGGCGAGCTTGCCGGAGCGGCTTGGCCGGCCGGTGGAGGGCGCAGGGGGCGCGGAGTGACGCGGAGAGGGACCTGCTGCGGTCTGAGCAGCAGACGCGCGAGGTGCGACGCGGGCGGCGTCGCGAGCGGAGGCCGAGCAGCGCCCTGATTCTGGAAAAATTTCCAGAATCAGACGTCTGGGTTGACAGCCAGACGGCGAGATAGACGTCTTTAAGCCATTACAGACGTCTGAAAGGTGAGTTTACCGCCTTCTCCTTCCTTCCTGTCGACTGACCGTACTAAGGGAGGGAGTTGGCTGTGCGCAGGCTCGCTGATTCGCCATCCTTTGCGAATCAGACGTCTGGAAGTTGTACCAGACGGCGGGAGTGACCTCCAGACGTCCGGGGTGACCATCGGACGTCTGGGAGCTAGGCCAGACGTCCCCGCAGACTTCTGGACGTCTGGGAAACCACGCTGAACAGGTAATTCTCTGATCCACTTTTTTAAGACGTCTGGAAGAAGTTCCAGACGTCTGATTTTGCACAGTATCGTCTTTTACGACCCGTTTAGGGCCCGTTCGGGCTCCGTTTTCCGCGATTCGAGTTGCGTTCTTTTCAGAATTAATTCCTCTACCCATCTACAGTAGCTATACACTGTTTTGAGACACTCCTTGTGTTGATCCTTGTGATAGGACCTCGTTCGGTTGCAGTCTTGAGAGTCACGGAGGCATGCGGGATTCCCGATCGCGCCCCCATTACTCCCGTTGTACCTGGTAGAGTGGCTTTAAGTATTAATAAAATCTGTTAAAGTATGGAACCATAACTAGAACCTAGGGCATTGCATGAATCCTAGGAATGAGAAATATATGGAATGATAGCTCCTAGGTGTTGCATGAATCCTAGGGTCGGAAAACTAGATTGTATGATAGATCCTAGGATATGGCATGAATCCTAGGATGGAAAAACTAGTGGAATGTATATTACTGCAGTCTTGGAAAAATGGAAAGGAATATATAAAACTGCCTGTAAATTGAATTAACAGCTGCCTGTTATGAATAAGGAACATGACTGAAATCATGGTTTGTAAGAACGTGAAACTGGAAAGTGAAACATAAGATCTTCTGAGATTAAAGGATGGAACCCTACGGGGAATTAGGAGTGGAACTCCTGGAAAGAGAAAGGAATGGAACTGAGATGTTGTTCGTACTGTCTCTTGGGTACGCAGTACCAAGGGAAGTACCTGTACCTGTTTAGTGCAGAGTGGGGCCAGCCACCCCAGGGACCCGGGGTTAGGATTGGCCGCTCTGTACCGACTTGCTGGCCCTCGTGTACGTAGTACCGAGGAGAGCTACTAGTGTTAGGAGAGTACTAGCTACCCCACGGGCCCCGGGGTTCTGCTAGCCTCCTTCACCGACTTGTTAGGCCCACTAGGGCAAACCAGGGTAGTCAGGCGAGGGTGCGCGGACTGTGGAGGGGCAAGGCCCCGGTTTGGTTACTGTGGAGGGGTTGGACCCCTGTTACTGAGAGGGCTCTGCCCTGGTTCCGTGCTGTGCTTTGGGCGCACCCGTTAACGGAAACGACTGACCGCGTGCCAGTGCGGGCTAGCTACCTGTGCGTTTATCGCGCATGCCGTAGTCACCGTTACGTCTGTTAGTGACCTTAGGGTGGTTGACTGAGGGTAGGATCACCACGGGGGACTCTCCCGGCCAGGAGAGCACCACGTGCTACTTCTACTTTTGGAAAAGACTGCAATCAAGATCGTTCCCACGAGGACATTCGAGATCAAGTAAAGGATCTGAGAAATAAATGAAATAGTGAGAAAAATTGAAAGATGTGAATAAAGGAAGTAATAGAACTTAACAGCTACTGTACACTCTACTGTTGCCTTTAGTTAGTTTGCCACTCTACTCAGCGTTTTGCTGACGTGTTACACTCGTTACCTTTTTCAGGACCAAGTGTTGAGCAGCCAGGGTCGGCGGCTGCAGAGGACGCTGGGCCGAGTAGGGTCCAGTAGAGTTACCACAGCCTTTTGTACCTCTTTTGTTTCTGTTCTAGTGAGTAGTTTTTAGTTTCCACTGTACCTTCTTTACCTGCAGTTTTTGTTATCTGATAAATGTTGTTTTACTGTTGTGGTGGTACCTACTGTAGTAGTTTCTTTCCTTACTGCTGTACTTTCTTACTGTTAGTTATATTCATGCTGAATGTGGTTTATTTTACTGTCTTTTGGTTACTTCCTCGTTGGACGACTAGGTCTTGGGATTAGTCGAGTCGGTCCGGTTCTCGTGCCTCGTAGGGACTCGGGAACCGGGTCATTACAATACACTTGAAATAAACTCTAAAAATACTTATAAACTCTTTTTTTTCTTTCTTTCTTTTCTACCTCTCTTTTTTATTTTTTCTTTTTTCTTTTGTATATATATATTTCTATACGCATAGACATATATACCTCTCTTTTTTTCTTTTTCTTTTTGCATCCAGACATCTACTAATGCGACGCAATATCACATACGACTTTTATTTGAGTCATTATTCAAGATTGGAGGATGTTCAAGAGGATATCGGGTGACTTATTTGGTGGAAGTGCCTATTCTTGGCATCGGGAAATGAATGGATAGAACAGTGTATTTCTGACTTTGATATTAATACCTTCCTTCAGTCAAGTATTCCGCAAAGGACGGTCGTGACTATCCACCTCAGTCTTAGTTTTATCAGAACCAATTCTCTGCGTATTTGCCTTATTTGGTGGCTCTCAAGATATTCATATTAAAAATTTGTACGCAGAAACTAAGAGCGAAAATTATGCCTAACTCCGAGTATCATTATCTAATTATCCAGAAGTTAGGATTCATACTAGCCTTAGAGCATCAGTAGACTTTCTACTCTCACCTCACACTTGTTTGGTGGATCTGCTAGAAGATAGCTTGCCTGACTCCCTAATTACTGTCCAAGGGCTTAGGAGGAAAAGCATTGCTTCTTCTTGACAAACTAAAACTATTTATCGATCTTCACAGAGGATCCATTGCAAATTCTACGTGTAAGTGTGAAATTATACTGGATTCTAAACTCAGGAATTAAATTAAAAATAAATCCCTAATAAAACCTTGTTGGAACATTTCTTTAGGCCTAAATGCATTTTTTTTTGACATAAAATAAGACATGCAATGTCCATCCCCCCATACCTATTCATTACAATGTCCTCATTGAAATGTATGCATGAAAATCAAAATATAATAAGCAAGAGGAGGGGATATCACTTGACTATGCTTGGTGATCTAGGTCAGCATGGATGTAAAGGATGAAAAACTACCTGTAAAGAGTATTGGGTTGCCTCCCACCAGCTAGCGCTAAGTTTAACGTCATTTGCTGGACTTAAACTCAAAAATGAATGATCGGATTAATGGGTTGAGTCAGGATTAAAATGAAGATATGATCATGTAATGCAAGGATCAGTAATCCACAAATGCAGATTAGCTGATGGAGAATACCAAGCCCAAAAGGTCAGAAAAATAAAGTGAATGCGCTTGATACTATTTGCAGCCAGATGCTACAAAAGAGAAAAATTGGTGCGGGTGCCAAAGTGGAAATTAGATAGTGGCAACCCTAAAAAGTGATGCATGAGGAACGAAGATGAGGTGGATATAGGGCGGTTCATGGGGAATAAATCATATGGGTCCTGAGAGTGATGGGAAATGAAAGTAGGAACCTTAGTGGTGTAGTCTGAAATGGTATAGGAGATCACTTTGCAAGTCAAGTTAGGTATGGATGGATGTCGAGTAGGTGAGTCAAATAAGATCCAGTGGTCCATCTCAATAGTTCTGGACTTATCAGAATCTTCAATCTTATCCTTGGGGTGATCAAAAGTCTCATTCGAGTCGCTTAAATCTTGTTTTAATTCATTTTTCCTTAGAACCATTTCCTCGGGAGGAGTAGGATCGGGGTTTGGATTAGTTAACACCTCAAATCCTTTTTGGATTATATCTTCTGAGGGAATGTCTTGTTTTTCATCAATCAAGTCAACTTCTTCAAAATTCCATGATTCAGCTAAATTCTTTGCTTCCTCAGATAGATCTTCATAAGTCATCCCCAGTAATTCTGCAATTTCTTGAACATCTTTTTCATAAGGGGATTGTTTGTCTTGTTCAATCTTGAGTTGTTGGGGATAAGGGTTAGATTTTTCTTCAGAACTCTGGTGGATGGGAAGAGAAGGGTGCGAATTAGCTGAAATAGAAGTGACAGTAGATTCGGCTTTTATATGGGATATCTTAGAATGATTAGTATCACCAAATTTAGATATCTAATCATTTAAGCACATCTAATCATGGTAATCCTCAGACAAGAACACATCAGAGCCATCCAACCGTGCTTGGCTGGGAGTGTCATTGTCCCCAATCTTTCTATTTTCTTGATCTTACTTTGATTTTCCCAAATCATCCATGTAGTCCAATTGTGTGTCTTTAAACATAAAAGACTCATACTCCAGCCCACCATGGATTGGCTCCTCAAAATAGAATTGTTGCAATCCAGGGCCTAAATCAAGATGTATTTCTTCAAGCGAGCCTTCCTCCTTAAAGTCAACTTTTGGGATATCAAAATTATTTATCAGTTCAGCTGTAGGCCTAAGTAGGATCTATTCTGTATAATCACAAGGCTGATGGGTGGGCTCAATGTATGTAGAGGTTGGGATTGGATAAGATGCCATACTTATGGTTGGATCCTGAACCTTTAATTGCTTACCACCAACTTGTGGCATACTTGGACCAGGTTTATCACCTTGTGCTTTCCGAATTCTATTGAGCTATTTTGTTAGATTATCTGTATTTCTTTCATTAGCTTCTCTCATCCCTTGGACTACTTGGAGTAATTGGGTGATCTTAGGGTCACTGTCATGGTCAGGGATTTGAGCAAGTTGAGGATAATAATTTTTAGAATTTCTAACATCAGTCAAATCAAAATATCTATCATTTGAATACCTAGGTAAGAATCATAGCCTTGGTTTGGTGTTGTAGGATGATTGCGCAGCAATCATACGTCTTAATTGACCTAAATTAGGCTAGGACTTAGCATAAGTTAAGGTAATTCATGCATGCATAAGCATTATTAGCACCTTTACTGCTTTCTTTTAGCTATGCATAAAATAATGCTATAATGTACTGATTAGGTGCATTATGGCAATTGTAGATAATAAGCTGATCAGAAGCTAGATCTAAAGCTAGATCTAAAGCTGGATCTGAAGAATAAAGAATAACTGGTGTTGCAACAGAGCTGGAGTGGAAGACCTAGATTAGATGTAGTAGATAATAATGTAAGGGAGTTAAGGTATGCTATTTTATTAAGTAGGAATAGAGCAATGGCTAGACGCGACTCCCCTATAGTTTTTATTATTTCGTCGTAGTATAGTATAGAGAAGTGGTTACCAGTTTAATACAATTTGTTACTCGGAAAAAGAGTTCCCGAGGTCGAACTCAGGGAGCAAGTTGTATTCTAGGAGTACAATGTTTCTTTGTTACAAAAATAAAAGAGAGAGAGGGAGAAATAAATCTTAGTCTTGTGGCTTCTCTTCTCTCTCTTAGCTCATCTTCTTCTATTCTTGGATCTTTTTCCTTGATCTTCTGCCTTCAGTCTTCTTATTTCTTCTCTTCTTCAGAGCTTCTCGTCTTCTTCTCTTCTTTCAGCTCTGTCTTTCTTCAGCTTCGTTTTTTCTTCTTTCTTCTTTCTGCCTCAGCTGCAGAGCTTTTCTTCTTGCGGTCCCCTGCCTTGCTCAGCTGCACGGCTTCTCTGTTCTCCTTCTTTCTCTGCAGTCCTTCTTCTGCAGAGCGTCGTCTGATTTTCCAATTAGACAACTTAAATCACCGCTGCTACAGTGCTCCACCTTCTTCTTCCTTCGGTCTTCTCCATCTTGCTATCTGTTCTTCTTCTTCTTCTCTACACTGCACCCTGTTCTCTTCTTCTTCTCTGCCTCGGCCTGCACAGAGCAAAACCTACCCCTTTCCCTCTACCCGCACGTCTCTCTCTCTCTCAAGACTTCGCTCGTAGGATAGCTCTCCCAGAGCCGCCGGGTAATCGGGTTAGGCTTCGCACCCGGGACCAGGCGCACCGGCAGGTGGGTGATGCACGAGGAGTGCTCAGGATAGGTTTGGGTCGGATTCGCCGAATCCGCGTGGTGAGCTCGTGGACCGGGCGGGTGAATGGGCGTGGGACCTCACCTCGGTGCATTCGGAGGCAATTTAAAGGGGTGCGCGGCTTCAGGATCTTCCGAGGTGGGACTAAATGTCCCACCCCAATTCGGCACCTGCAGTTGAGAAAGCTGCAGGCATTCGAGGCTGTTGCTAGGTCTTCTCTTCAGCTGAAGGCCTGGGCAGCTGCGTGGTCGCAATCTGCGCGTCCTGGAGCATAGGCCTGGGCGGAAGCGCAGCTGCAGCTGCAGGTTGAAGCAGCTTCACCTGTTCGGCAATGGCAACGAAGGATGGGTAACCTGTCCACTGAGATACGGCCTCTCGGCTTAGTCAGAAGGTGCAGGGAGCTTCGCCGGAGTGCGGCGAAGCTCGTGCGGGTGGTGGCGAGGCGTGGGGCTGCGTGTAGGGGCTGCCCTAGGTCAGACTGTGGCCGGGGGAATGGGTTTGTTCGGGGGAGTGATGTGGAGGTGAGGAGTGGCAGTGAAAGGGCGGAAATGGTTCAGTGGGACGAGGCGGAGGTTTTGGGCCGGTCGGCGAGTCGTGTGAAGTGGCGGAATGATGGGAGCGACTCGCCGGAGGTGGGCCGGAGGCGTGGAAGATGATGGTGGTCGGGTCGGTCGAGGGTTTGATTGAGCAAATTAAAATAGGGAAAAGAAAAAGGGGAGGAAGAGAAGTAACTGTTACCTACTTGCAGGGACGAAGGGGGAGGAGCAGGGCGGCAGTCGTGTCGACTGTCGCCGGAGAAGAAGGTACCCAGTGGGGGTGGACGGCGGCGACGACGGGGCTGAAGCAGCGCGCGCGGGTATTGCGCGACGCGGAGGAGAATCAGGAAGAAGTCACTGCCATTGGTTTTGTGGCAGAGAGAAGAGGAAAGGAAAGGGAGCTCGCCGGAGCTCGCTGGGTGTCTGCTGGAGTGGGAAGAGAAGAAAGTTGTGGGTGGTTCTCCGTCAGAATCGAGCTACTGAATGTGGCAGACGGTGGCGGCTTTTATAGAGGCGAAATCAGAGAGGAGGGCGGAGGGAGACGACGTGCCTCCCTCGCCGGAGGATGGCCGGATCGCGACCCATACCTTCTGCGTGTTCGCACGGAAGGTGTGGGTAATGACAGAGATCGTGGAGTTGTCCCTGCGACAGCAGACGTCGCAGGGAACACCCCGTTGACTTGGTAGGGGGTCGCCCTCACCTTGCGTGGCGCCATGCCTCGCCGAAGCATGGCGCTGCTCAGGGTTTTGCAGGGAGGACCCAAATGCAAAAAAAATGATGAAGAATTAGGGGCCAAAATGCAAGGGTTTCAAAAGTTGAGGGTCAAAAAGTAATGGATAAGGACCAAAATGCAAAGTCGGTCAAGAAGGTCTCTTCTTAGGCTCAAGCTTTTATGCATGACTAAATGGGACCTAAGGATTCTAATGGTGAATTTTATTTCTAAGTCAGACCTTGTTTGACTAGCCAATTTACGTAAAAACCTAAATTAAATCATTAATTGGGCATGGTTCTCAATGTTGGTCAAAATGGGTTCCTAAGGCTAAATTGAAGGTTCTAAACCTTAAAGATTATTTTTATATGAATTTTAAAGGGTTTAGTATATTTTTTCTTTGCCTCGAACCTCGTGAATTGAAGTGGGTTTGTTTTAGGATTACAGATTGTCATTTAATTCCTTGGAGTTGCTGTAGCCCTTATCAGATCAAATCATCCCACTTTCCTTCTTATTAGGTTAGTTTGACCTATGTTTGGACCCTGAGTTACCCTGTTTGCAGATTGTGCTGGTAAAATTGCATTTTTACCCCATATGACTTGTTTTCTTCTTAGACTCAGAATTCTCTGAGTTGAGCCTTTCCTTGAGTTATGTAGGAGCTTTTATCCTCTGTATTAGGTCAAAATGAGCTATTTATGGATCATGATGAGGTTCTCATCAAGCAATAAATTGTGAAGAACTTAGGTCCATCCTAGCCCTATGATAGCCTAGAAGCTTTCCCAAGCCTTAGCCACCCTTAGATTAGGTCACCGTACCCTAGGAAACCTTAAAACCCTAATTCTAGCCTCTATCTGGACGTTCAGATGAGTTATAGGACGTCCAGAACCCTTAGCCAACTCCCGCACACCTTCAATTTCTGCGGTGTTTTTGGACGTCCAAACACTTGGTCAGACGTCCAATTTATGCAAAATACCCAAGACAGAACCTAGAATTCCTCCTAACTCTGATTGGATGTCTAGAAAATAAGTCTAGACTTCTGATTTCTCATTATAAGATGTCTAATAACTTTATTGGATGTCCAGAACTGCCCTCCAGACCCTATTTTGAGATTTAAGCCTTGATCTTGGATCTCTAGCCCCCTAAACCCAATTCTAACCCCCTGGTAACCTAAATTAAGGTGCCCTAACCCTAGTACATCACCTCTAAATCTCCCTAAGGACCTAATTAGGTCCTCACTAAACCTAATTGACTTGGATCACAGTCAATCTCTTCAGTCTATTCAATTGGACTCATTGAGTCTAATTGAGCCCTGATCTCAGCACACACTGTCCAATTGGACTTAGTGAGAGTCCAATTGACCTAGACCTGACTCAATTGAGTTATTTTACTCTCAATTAGGTTTCCATACACCCAATTAAACTTGTATTAAGTTTAATTGCACTTTACCTAAGTGAATTAGGGTTTACAACCCAAATTTGAGACCTACCTTGACCTAAATCCACTAGAATCTAACCTAATCAACCTAGTGATGAGAGCCTCATCATGAGCCATAAATAGCTCATTTTGACCCAATAAAAAAAGATAAAAGCTCCTACATAACCTAGAAGAAGGCTTAACTGAAGGAACAAGTGCTCTGAGAAGAAAACATGAAATAAAGGTTAAAACTACAATTTTAACATTGCAGTACATAAACGGGATTTCTCAGAGGCAAAACATAGGTCAAACGGTCTAAATGAGATAAAAAGTGGGTTGAGTCAATCAGAAATGGGTTTATGGGCAATCAAAGAATTAAATGACACTTGGTAACCCTAAAACAAACCTGCTTAAATTAACAAGGTTCAGGTAAGAATAAAAATCAAGTAAACCCTCTAAAAATCATGAAAAAACATCATCTAGGGTTTAGAACACTTAATTTGGCCTTTGGAACCCAGTTTGACCTAGATTAGGGTCCTAGCTCTTCAATTAACCTAATTTGGGTTTTTATGCAAAATGTCCAGTCAAACGTGGTCAAACATAAAATCCAACTTCACCATTGGATTCCCTAGGTCAAAATTAGGTTTATACCAAAATTTAGACCTAAGGGGAGGTCATCTTGACCTACTTTGCAATTTAGTACACCCAAATCACAATTTGGTCTCTATCTTTTGAATATCTTTGCAGAGAGCCCCCTAAGTTCCTCGCCCCCTTTGCAAATCGGTCTTGCCGCCATTGTTAGGACAGAACCAAGCTCCAGCGAGGTTTAGAGAGGGATTACTCTCTAATCCCTCAGAGATTCCCTCCTAGAAATGGAAGGGAGATTCTCTGAGGAATTCCCTTCCATCTAAAGCAGATCACGATCTCTGGTGTGAACCCAATCTCTCGTGCGAACGCACGAGAGATTTGGGTATCCACCCTCTTTCCATCTCCGATGAGCCGGCAGAGTTGATTGCACGATTTCCACGTACTGGAAGGTTCGGCCAACACCTATAAAAGGCTCCCCAGACCCTGCTGCAGATCCTAAGCTTGATTTTGACGGAGATCCCCTAAAATTTCCCTCTCTCCCATCTCCGGCCAAAAGACCCGCAAGCTCTGGCGACCTCCTCCCCTCCTTCTCGTCGCTCTACTGCCATACCAGCAGCAGAGTCAACTCCGCCGCTTCCTCCCGCGTCGCGCCGTACCAAGCGCTCGTGTCCCTGACCTCTTCCTCGTTGCCGCTCCCTCCCTCTGGGTCCTTCTTCCTCGACGACGGCAGTTACGCGTCGTCCACTCCGCTGCCTCCCTTCCTTCCAGATCACTCCAGATACCCTCTCCATCCTCTCCTCTCTCTTTTCCCCCTGCTATTTTATCTAATTACCCCCCGACAGTGCCTGAACACCTCCATCTTCCTCGCCTCCGACCGACCTCCGGCGAGCCACCCACACCACTCCGCCCCTCCACACGGCTCGCCAACCCTCTCGTGAGCTCCGCCTCACCACCAGGAACTCATTCCAACCCTCCATTTTCACTCTAGACCTCCACAGTAGCCCCCCGAACAACCCCACACCTCCGGCCATAGGTTGACCTAGGCACGCACGCCTAGGCCATCCTGCGGCCTGCAGCACCGCGCATCATCTTCGCCGTGCCACGGCGAAGGTTCTCAGCTAGTCTGATTGGGCCAATAGGCCGTTCTTGTGTATGACAGGTTGCAGCTCCTGCCGCCATTGACGGTCGAAGCAGCAAGAAGCTCCGTAGCAGCTTCAGGCGCCAGGACTCCCAGGCTGCAGGCGCAGCAGGTTCACGCGAGTGTTGCAAAGCGATTGAGGCCAGCAAGTCACACTGCGAAGCCAGCAGCTGGGGCAATTGCAAGACGAAAGCTCTGCTGGCGTGCGTGAAATCAGGATTGACCAGATAGTCCCACATCGTGGAATCGCAAAACACAGGTATAGTATAAATTGTTTTTGTGTTTTAAGCTTACTGCCTCCGAAAGCACAGGGGTGAGGTCCCTCACCTACCCTCACGCCCGCCTCGTCCGCGGCTTGACCTCACGGATCTGGCAGGATCCGACTCGACCCTAACCTTGAGCACTCCTCGCGCATCACCACCTACCGGTGCGCCTGGTCCCGGGTGCGAAGCCGACCCGATTACCCGTGTGGCTCTGAGAGAGCGGCCTCGAGCGAATTGCAGAGAAAGAGAGAGACGTTTGGGTAGAGGGACGGGGGTAGGTTTTGCATTGGCTGTGGTTTGCGCAGGAGCAGAGGAAGAAGCGAACACTTAGCCGCTGCAGCAAGGGAAGAGAAGAAGAGGCTTTGTGTAGCAGAGAAAGCAGGAGAAGCTTTCGTAGAGAAACAAAGACAAGGAAGAAAACCAAAGAAGAAGACATCTGAAGAAAGGAAGCTGAGCAAGAGATCTGCAGTAAAGACAAAAAGAAAAGGAAGACAAGAGAGAAGCAAAGGCAGAAAGAGAAAGAAATGCAAAGAAGAAGAAGAGCCAACGAAGAAGAAGAAGAGAAAAAAGGAGATTACATTTAAGACGTCTGATATAGAAATCAGACATCCAATTCTATTTTCTTTTACAAATCCTTCTAAAATTCTCTCTTTGAATCAATCATTTTCACTTAACAGTTGTATTCTTTGGTTTTAAAAAGTACTGAGATTGCTCCCCGTGTTCGACCTCGGATACTCTAGTTTTTCGAGTAATAAAATTCTTTATATTTGTTTGAATGTTTTGTCAGTTATACTACAACGTGATATGATTTAAACCTGCACAAAAGCATGAGAACATTTTGGCGCCGTTGCTGGGGAGCAACGGGCACTTTTAAAGCTTTTGATTACAACTTGTCTATCCAATATCTGACTTAACTTCTCTCTTTTGTTGTGTTCAAACAGGGAAAGCAAAACAAAAAGGAAAGAACAATAACTGCACAATAAACTCTCCAAGGAACAGGTAATTTCCATAAGCCCTCTCTCTTAACCCTCTCAAAATCTAAAATGGAAAAAAAAAAGAAAAATCAACTTAGGGCTACCTATTTCATATTTAGTAACTCATCAAGTTGCCTGCTTTTCATTTCAACATATTTTTGTCTGTTCATCCAACTAAGGCAACTAGGGCTAAAACTTTCTTGATTGAGCCCTAGGTGCTAATTTCTGAGGCAACTAAATTGGACCCACTAGAGCCAAGTTAAGGATTGCAAAGCTAGGGTTTTTAGAGACACATCTTCTCTTAAACAAAGAAACAAATTTTCCAAAAAGAGGTGTGCCTAAACCGTGTTTGAAAAGATCTATACAAGAAGAACCCTAAGCAAATCAGGCTGTTAATCCATTTGAACCATAAAAGAAAAGGACCTAAAAAATCTTAAAGGAACAAGAGGTGAAGTTGATCCCTTGGGTCAACCAACCTTAAAATTAGGTCACTTTTGCACTCAAAATACTTAAAAGTTCAAGTGGAACATTAAGCACCTTGATCTTAAAATAAAAAAGGTAGACTTAAGAGGTCAAGGTCCCCATTCTAGTCTACCTGGAATCGCAGTGACAAGAGAGGTCGGGTGGGGGAAACCTTGTAACCCGTGGGGACGCTCTACCGTGTAGGGCTCTTTGCAGGACTCTCCCTCTCTGGCTGCCCAGGTATTTCTCAGGTGGATGATCTTCTGATCTAGGGGTCCATCTGCCCCGAACCTCTATAGTCACCCAACAATTTTTGGGTGTCTTGATTGGGTCTAGCACCTTCTAATCTCATCACATCCTTCGGTGCATGTTCGGTAGGAGGTTCTTAAGACCACCCTTGAGACTTCCTTTAGAAATTCACTCTCGTCGAGGCCAAGCCTCGACGCCCTTGTTTGTGCAGCAACCCCACCTCATAAATCTTTCATCTGATTCAGATCCTAATTCTCCTTCTTCTCCCATCATGGCACAACCCATTGAAGAGGAGAATAACCTTGAACACCAACTTCAACGCCTTAATGATCTCTTTCAGAACTTTGTAAACCCACCGCAGCGACCTATGATGCGAGATCACTATAATCCCACTACGGTGGCAATCAAACCCCGAGTACGAATCCCAATTAGAGGACCTGATTCTGAACTAAAGCCCAATATGATTCATGCCATACCGAAGTTCCATGGGCTTAACTCTGAGGATCCATTCCAACACATCAAACAACTTAAGCATCTGGCCTAGACCTTTAGGTCAGATGTAAAAAACCGGGATATCCTACTCATGAAAATGTTTTCGTTCTCCCTCTTGGACAAGGCCGCACATTGGTATCAAACTCAAACCCGTCCGATCAACACATGGGAGGAACTGCAGTTCGAATTTTTGAAAAAATTCTTCCCCTTTGGCCGGACGAATGCCTTGCGCCACCAGATCACTCATTTCACTCAACAACCGGGAGAACCTCTTCACGAAGCTTGGGATCGATTCCTAGATCTCATGCAAAAGTGCCCCCATCACGGAGTTCCTAAGTGGGAACAAGTCTAGTCTTTTTACCAGGGACTCCGTGAGGATATTCGTTTATTCGTCAATGCAACGTGCGGAGGAAACATCATGGGTCAACACGAGGACACGGTGTGGGAGATTCTCGAAAACATGTGCGAGAGCTCCATAAATAATGACTCCATGGGCTTATTCGACAGGACGAATGCCCGCGCATCGACGAATCTAAGAGGGACACGAGATGCAGGACCTGTCCACTTCCGTCGACTTGGAACTGATGGCCAGTCGGTTGGACAAGGTTTCTGTCATAGAAAAGAAGGTGGACAAGCTAACTCGACATTTGCAGCAAGCCACCTCTGCGCAAAACTCTTTTGCACGACCTCCTCTGGCAAGGGAAACTGTGCAAAACATATATCACCAATCTGCCAAGGGGATGGACCCATATCCACCCCTGTCTGCCTCTCGGACCGGAGTGACCTCCGATCCATTCTACTCGAGTTGGGGGAACTCTGAACCCTCGTATGCTGACTTTTCTGAGGTTCCTCAGAACTGCGAGGACCTTAACGCCATCTAGAATGGCCCATTCTCTAATACCTACAACCCTGGATGGCGAAATCATCCTAACTTTCAGTGGGCGGGAAATTCTCAAAGACCACTATATCAACCCCGTCCACAAGCCCCTCGTCCATATCAGCCGCCTCAGCCTCGGCCCAATCCCACCTACCAATCCGGGCAAAACCAGGATCAACTGACTCTTATCCTTCAAACACTGGCTGACATTCAAAAGATGAATGCGGTAATGCAAAAACAGCACAAGGACGAGATCACAGAGGTTCGCAACCAACTGGCCCAGATGACAAATTCCCGCCAACCTGGCACCCTTCCTTCGTAACCTCTATCCAACCCAAATAACGTGCCGACCCAGAGGCGCGTTATGAATCCAAACTCAGGCCACGCACATTTGATTTATCAGGCCCCTGCTGCTCCATCACCAGACGGGATGGAGGCTTCAACATCTTATGCGGGATTTCAGCAGCAGCCACCCCTCCTACCTAACCCAAACCAAAATCAGGCCGGATTAAACTCTGTAACAACACGTAGTGGTAAAACAACCCAGGACCCACATTATCCGAACCACTCCAAGCCTGATAATAGCCAAGACCCTAGGATAGTTATCCAAGATACTACTGTCCCAGATCAAGAACCTGGACCTATCCTAGAGGAACCAGCTAGGATCCCATTTCCTGAGGCCTTGACAAAAGGAAAAAGAATAACCAAACTTGTGGCTCCTGAGGAGGATCTGGTCAAGCTCTTTGAATAGGTCCAGATAAACATCCCGTTGATGGATGCAATTCGCCACATACCGGCTTACGCAAGATTCTTGAAAGACGTATGTACACCTAAACGTAAGCCGCGAACCAAGGGTGGGAATCCAATCGCACTGTCAGAGCAAGCCAGCTTTGTCATCCTGAGCAAACTCCCACCCAAGGCTAAAGACCCAGGAACTCCCTTGATTTCTTGTAAAATTGGTGAAATCCAATTTGATAGAGCCCTACTAGATCTAGGTGCCTCCATAAATTTAATACCTACATCCCTCCTTGACCACCTTGAAGAATCTGAACTTAAACCCACTGAGGTGACATTGCAGTTAGCCGATCAATCCATCAAGTCACCCAAAGGAATACTCGAGGATATCATTGTTAGGGTAGGAGATTTTTATTTCCCAGTGGACTTCATAGTACTAGACATGGATGCACCTAAGAACCCAAGGGACACACCAATCATATTAGGGAGACCCTTTTTGGCCACTGCTAGGGCAAATATAAACTGCGAAGAGGGACAGATAGAATTGAAATTTAGGAATCAAATATGAAGATTGACATTTTCAAGGCCCAACAAGGGATTAATTGCGGGGTTATAGAGGAAATATGTGATGTCAAAGCCGTGGTTGATGAACTGCATATAGAGGACAACCTGATTATTACTGATCAACCACCAGAGAATAAAAAACCGCTAACAGAGGAGTGCGAACATGATCTTGACACACCTATGACTCCTACCATTGCTCCTGATACAAACCCCGAACCACCCGTGATGAGAGCCTCATCATGAGCCATAACTAGCTCATTTTGACCCAATAAAGAAGATAAAAGCTCCTACATAACTTAGAAGAAGGCTTAACTGAAGGAATAAGTGCTCTGAGAAGAAAACATGAATTAAAGGTTAAAACTGTAATTTTACCATTGTAGTACATAAACGGGATTTCTCAGAGGCAAAACACAGGTCAAAAGGTCTAAATGAGATAAAAAGTGGGTTGAGTCAATCACAAATGGGTTCATGTGCAATCTAGGAAATAAATGACATGTGGTAACCCTAAAACAGACCCGCTTAATTCAACAAGGTTCCAGTCAGGATAAAAATCAATTAAACCCTCTAAAAATCATGGAAAAATATCCCCTAGGGTTTAGAACACTTAATTTTGCCTTTGGAACCCAGTTTGACCTAGATTAGGGTCCTAGTTCATCAATTAACCTAATTTGGGTTTTTACGCAAAATTTCCAGTCAAACGAGGTCAAACCTAAAATCCAACTTCACCATTGGAGTCCTTAGGTCAAAATTAGGTTTGTACCAAAATTTGGACCTAAGGGAGGTCATCTTGACCTACTTTGCAATTTAGTACACCTAAATCACAATTTGGTCCCTATCTTTTGAAAAGCATAACAGAAAGCCCCCTAACTTCCTCGCCACCTTTGCAATCAGGTCCTGCCGCCATTATTAGGGCAGAATCCTGCTCCGACGAGGATTTGAGAGGGAATCCTCTCTGATTCCTCAGAGATCCCCTCCCAGAAATGGAAGGGAGATTCTCTGAGGAATTCCCTTCCATCTGAGGCCAATCTTGATCCCTGGTGTGAACCCAATCTCTCGTGCGAACGCACGAGGGATTTGGGTATCTAAACTCTTTCCATCTCCGGCGACCGACCTCAGACGATTGCGTGCCTTCCACGCCTTGAACGACTGGCCCAGTGCCTATATAAGAACCCACACCTCCGGCCGGTCATCTTCAGCTTGAGTTGGCCGAGTTTCCACCTCCAATTCATCTCCTCCTGCCTGGCCAAAGTTCCCAGCAAGCTCCGGCGAGCTCCCTCTCCCATCCTCTTCGCTCTGCCACCAAACCAGTGGCAGAGTTAGCTTCCTGACTCTCCTCCGCGTCGCGCAGCACCTGCGCATGCCGTCTCAGCCCCGTCGTCGCCGCCGTTCTCCCCCACTGGGCAGCATCTTCTCCGGCGACAGCAGGTACTGCTGTTCGCCTCTCCGTCCCCCTTCATCCCTGTAGTTAGGCCAAGTACCTTCTCCACATTCTCCTCTCTCTTTTTCCCTTACTATTTTATCTACTTACCCCCCGACAGTGCCTGAACACTTCCATCTTCCTCGCCTCCGACCGACCTCCAACGAGCTACCCACACCACTCCGCCCCTCCACACGGCTCGCCAGCCATCTCGTGAGCTCCGCCTCACCACCAGGAATTCATTCCACCCCTCCACTACCACTCCAGACCTCCCCAATCACCCCCCGATCAACCCCACACCTTCGACCACAGGTTGACCTAGGCACGCACGCCTAGGTTGACCTGCGGCCTGCAGCACCATCCACCGCCTTCGCCGTGCTACGGCGAAGGTCTCTAGCTGGTCTGATTAGGCCGAGAGGCTCGTTTTGTGTCTGACAATGTTGATGCTCCTGCCGCCATGGACGACATTTGAAGAAGCTCCGTAGTAGCTCCAGGTGCCAGGGTTCCCAGGCTGCAGGTGCTGCGTAGTTGTGCGAGTGTCGCGAAGTGCCCTGGTCCAGCAAGGAGTGCAAGCAGAGCCAGCAGTTGGGGGGAGGACATGCAAAGTCTGCGGGCGCACGCGAAATCAGGGCAGAGGCTTTAGTCCCACATCGTGGAGAGACGAGGTGCCGCTGCGCCATAAATTGAATTTGTGATATTACCTAATGCCTCCGTAAGTACAGGGGTGAGGTCCCTCACCTGCCCTCACACCCGCCTCGTCCACGGCTTGACCTCGTGGATCTGGCGGGATCCGATCCGACCTAAAACTCTGCACTCCTCGCGCATCACACCACCTGCAGGTGCGCCTGGTCCCAGGTACGATCCGACCCGATTATCGGTGTGGCTCTGGGAGAGCATCCCTGAGTGAATCTCTGGGAGAGAGAGACGTGCGGGTAGAGGGAAAGGGGTAGGTTTTGCTCCTTTGCAGGCAGACTTGAGCTTGGAGAGACTTAGCCGCAAGGAGAAGAGAAGAAGTAGAAGAAGAGACTGAGCGAAGGAGACCAAGGAAGAGGAAGAAGTAAGGCAAAGAAGAAAAAAAGAGAAGGAAGGCAAGGCAGGAGAAGAAACAAAAGCAGGAAGAAGAAAAGCCTTCGCAAGACAAGAAGCAAAGCAGAAAGAGAGAAGAGAAAGAAGAAATAAAGCAAAGACAGAAGCCGAAGAAGAAAAAGAGACTGCAGAAGAAGAGGAATAATCAAAAGAAAAGGGAAAAATACTTTTAAGACGTCTGATCACCAGATCAGACGTCCAATTTCATATTTTTTGTCCTAATTACTTTTAATCGCATACATTCATATTTGAATTAACATTTTGAGTAAATTAGAGTGTTCAATTACATTTTGATTAGTAGTAAATTCCATTTGCTTCCTGTGTTCGACCTCGGATGCTTCGATTTTCGAGTAATAAAATTCTCTATTTGTTTGAACGCTTTGTCGGCTATACTACAACGTGATACACTTTAAACCCGCACAAAAACGTGAGAACAACCCACTGCTGCTGACAACCCTGTCATGGAACTCAAACCCCTTCCCGAACATCTGAAGTACATCTTTTTGGATTCAAATTAGACGTTTCCTGTGATTATCAATTCTCGACTCACACCTGACCAGGAACTCCGTTTGATTTCTATTCTCCAGCAACATCGTAGAGCCATTGGATGGACTCTCGATGATTTGACTAGTATAAGCCCTTCATACTGCACACATCGAATCTACACAGAAGAAGGCACACGACCTTCAAGAGAAATGCAAAGACGCCTAAACCCTAACTTGCAGGAGGTCGTGAAAAAGGAGATCATAAAGTGGTTAGATGCAGGGATCATCTACCCGATCTCCGACAGTCGTTGGGTGAGTCCAATACAAGTGGTGCCTAAGAAGGCAGGACTTACCATCATCACGACTGAAACCGGAGAAGTCATTCCTACCCGAATAGCTAACTCGTGGAGAGTCTGCATTGATTACAGAAGACTCAATTCCTCCACGAAGAAGGATCATTTCCCACTACCGTTTATTGATCAGATCCTCGAGAAACTAGCGGGAAATAGGTTCTTCTGCTTTCTTGACGGGTATTCCGGTTACAACCAGGTGGCAATCCATCCAGAGGACCAAGAAAAGACCACATTCACCTGCCCCTTCGGGATGTACGCGTTTCGAAGGATGCCGTTCGGTCTCTGCAATGCACCCGCAACTTTTCAACGGTGTATGCTTGCCATATTCTCAGATATGGTAGGTGATTATCTGGAAGTCTTCATGGATGACTTTTCAATTTTTGGAGAATCATTTGACGATTGCCTCCAACACTTGGTCCAAATACTCAGGCGGTGCATCGAGGTGAATTTGGTTCTTTCCTGGGAAAAGAGCCATTTCATGGTTCCTGAGGGAATTGTCCTGGGACATCTAATCTCGGAGAAAGGCATCCAAGTGGATCGAGCTAAGGTTAACCTGATTTCCAAGCTCCCTATGCCTAGCTCGATTAAGGACATCCGATCTTTTTTGGGGCACGTCGGTTTCTACCGTCGATTCATCCCTGATTTCTCCAAAATCGCGTGCCCCTTGACCAATCTTCTTTCCAAGGATGTGCCTTTCAAAATTTCCAAGGAATGCACTCAAGCATTTGAGATCTTACATGATCGAGTCACCCAAGCCCCGATCCTACAGTCCCCTGATTGGTCTCAACCCTTTGAGATCATGTGCGATGCATTTGACTTTGCTGTAGGAGCGATTTTGGGGCAGAAAATTGACGGGAAACCTGTGGTCATTTACTACGCCAGCAAAACACTGGATGAGGCTCAGCGTAACTATACGGTTACTGAGAAAGAGCTGCTGGCCGTAGTATTTGCCCTAGAAAAATTCAGATCATACCTTCTGGGTTCCCGTGTTATCATATACTCGGATCACACAGCTGTGAGGCATCTCCTTGCTAAGAAGGACGCGAAACCTCGATTAATTTGATGGATCTTGCTGTTGCAAGAATTTGACCTCGAGATTCGCGACAAGTCGGGAAAGCAAAATGCGGTAGCCGATCACTTGTCCCGCCTTCCTTCTGAAATTATTGATCCTTCTAGACCTATTACAGAACACTTTCTTGATGAGCACCTCCTGACTATCAGTACAAGCTTTCCATGGTTCGCTGATATAGTTAATTACCTGGCATCACATCAGATTCCGTCTGATTGGCCGAAGGCCAAAAAGGACAAATTACGCTCCGATGCCAAGTATTACCTATGGGAAGACCCGTATCTATTCCGCATTGGTGCTGATCAGATAATCCGACGGTGCGTCGTGGAAGTGGAAATCAAAGACATACTCTCATTCTGCCATGACCAGGCGTGCGGTGGACATTTTTCAGGACATAAAACTGCATCAAAAGTCCTCCAGTGTGGCTTTTACTGGCCCACAATTTTCAAGAATGCATACGATCACTGTAAGGCATGTTCCTGTTGCCAGACTCTGGGAAACATGAGCCATCGAGACATGATGCCTCTACAGCCGATCTTGGTATGAGAAATTTTTGATATTTGGGGGATTGATTTCATGGGACCCTTCCCGATCTCGGATGGCTTCGAATACATCTTACTTGCAGTTGACTATGTTTCCAAGTGGATAGAAGCCATTCCGACCAGAACCAACAATCATAAAGTCGTTATAAAATTCCTCCATCAAAACATTTTCTCCAGGTTCAGGATTCCGCGTGCTATAATTTCCGAAGGAGGGACCCATTTTACAAACGCTCAGTTCAGGTCATTGATGACCAAGTACGGGGTGTCACACCGAATCCTTACTCCTTACCACCCCCAAACTAATGGTCTAGTTGAGCTATCTAACCGAGAGATCAAGAAAATCCTTCAGGTTACTGTTCGACCTGATAGAAAAGATTGGTCTTCTCGACTTCCGAAAGCATTGTGGGCCTATAGGACCGCCCACAAGACCCAATTAGGAATGTCTCCCTTCAGACTAGTGTACGGAAAGGCATGTCACCTCCCTGTCGAGTTGGAGCATAAAGCCTATTGGGCAGTACGGACCTGTAATCTTGACCTTTCTAAGGCTGGAACCCACAGAAGACTTCAAATGAGATAGATCGATGAATTACGCCACGACGCGTATGAGAACTCGCGAATTTACAAAGAACGGGTTAAAGCTTTTCACGACAAACAAATTTCTAGAAAGGCCTTTTATCCTGGTCAAAAAGTTTTACTCTTTGATGCCCGACTCAAATTATTCCCAGGAAAGCTAAGATCTAAGTGGGTCGGACCCTACCTAGTCCGACAAATCTTCGGAAATGGAGCCATTGAAATCAGCCCACTCAGTCACGATTCTGAACCTTTTGTCGTGAACAGTCAGAGACTCAAGCCGTTCATTGACATAACCGATATAGATTTGGCTGAATCATCCTTTACCCTCCATTCCTCTTGAGCTCATTGCGCCCAGCCGATGGCGTAAAACTCAGCGCTTAACGGGAGGCAACCCGTCATTCTTTGAAAAAACCCGAAACCTTTTCTGACATCTCTATGCGGAATTCATATTGCACTTTAAGGTTCACCCATTAGAATAGCCGACTTCACCTCAGGTATCCCTACCCGAGATTAGAAATCGTTCGCAACAAGTCATTTCGACCCATTCACTCACCACACACCTGTCCTAATGAATGAACTAAGCTGAATTCGAACCCACCTAATTTACAATGGGGACATTGCAAATCTTAGGCATGGGGGGTATGAAAGTGCAAAATGTCATGAAATTCATATCAAGAAAGGGTTTCAATAAAAAAAAAAAAAGAGATTTGATAGAGGGGAGGAACAATTCAGGGTCATACAAATGAGAGAAGGAAAAGAGTAAAATGACAAAAAGGAGCACAAAAGGAAAATGAAAAGAAATAGTCATTAGTAAAATATTAAGGGGTTAACTGAAGTTCTAGACCGAATCAAGAAAAAGAAAAGAAAAGTGCTACGGAGATATAACAAGAGATTAGCGGGAACGCTGGTCTTAGGCCTCTTGGGCTAGTATCTTTAGCTTAAAAATTCACGTATCCGTTAAAATCGGGATAATCCTCAAGAGGTTGAGGAAAATGCGAAGCTTGAGTATTAGGTCTAAGGCTTAGGAAGTATTCAGCCTCGTTAACTGACCTCCGGTTTGCGGGATTCGGTAACCTAAGCACCCCAAATTCACACACAGTCTGGTTCAGTGCACATAAACATCCAAATCACGCGAAAAGCATTTAATGTTCTGAAAAAATCAATTAGATTAGGAGCAGCCAATAAACACAAGTTGATTTGGATGAGTTCCCAACGCGGAGAGGTGGGAAATTTCCCTCGAAGATGCGTAACAACATATCGTCGCCTCGGTGCTTGTCTCTTAGGATATTTAAATATCCTACTGGGGGCATGTAAGCACTCTGCTGGTTCAGATACCATGGGCGGCATTATCATGAAATGTCGATCGCCAGGGTCTGGATTCGGCCACGGAATGCCATGGGCGGGATTATCACGAAATCTCGAAAGCCAGGGTTCCGGGGGTTTCCATGGGTGGGATTATCTCAAAATCTTGAAAGCCAGGGGCCCTTGAGGATTGATGATGGGGACGAGAAATCCGATACAGACCGTGTTGAGAAGCTAATCCGAAGCTATAAATAAAAAGAAAAGAGAGAGAAAAGCTCTCCAAACAAATAAATCTTCTATCTCTCTCTAACAAAAAA
The DNA here is from genome assembly GCA_037157565.1 of Thalassia testudinum. Lineage (NCBI taxonomy): Eukaryota > Viridiplantae > Streptophyta > Magnoliopsida > Alismatales > Hydrocharitaceae > Thalassia > Thalassia testudinum. The sequence continues at coordinate 82,016,272 of JAZHRO010000077.1, read as the reverse complement.
GGCACTGCAAACTGAACGTAGGCTAAAAATGTCTCAAGCACGGGTGCTTTAACCGTGGAGTCCAACAAACCCTAGGTTAGTTTCTGTGGGCAGTAGAAACCTTTGCGGAGGACTGAGGCTAAAGCGGAACAGGTCCGGATTTTGGTTGGTACTGGAGTACCTCTAGTCCTATTGTCAGCATTCCTACCTAATCACAAAAGAAAAGGAGAAGCACTTATCATGATTGTTGACAGACATTCAGGGTCTAGAACGGAAGTTAAAACTTTGAAATTTTGCTAAGGGACTAGCAAAAGCTAGGCATGGGGGTATGATGAGAGCCTCATCATGAGCCATAACTAGCTCATTTTGACCCAATAAAAAAAGATAAAAGCTCCTACATAACCTAGAAGAAGGCTTAACTGAAGGAACAAGTGCTCTGAGAAGAAAACATGAAATAAAGGTTAAAACTGCAATTTTACCATTGCAGTACATAAACGGGATTTCTCAGAGGCAAAACATATGTCAAATAGTCTAAATGAGATAAAAAGTGGGTTGAGTCAATCAGAAATGGGTTTATGGGCAATCAAAGAATTAAATGACACTTGGTAACCCTAAAACAAACCCGCTTAAATTAACAAGGTTTTGGTCAGAATAAAAATCAAGTAAACCCTCTAAAAATAATGGAAAAACATCCTCTAGGGTTTAGAACACTTAATTTGGCCTTTGGAACCCAGTTTGACCTAGATTAGGGTCCTAGCTCTTCAATTAACCTAATTTGGGTTTTTACGCAAAATATTCAGTCAAACGTGGTCAAACCTAAAATCCAACTTCACCATTGGATTCCCTAGGTCCAAATTAGGTTTATACCAAAATTTGGACCTAAGGGGAGGTCATCTTGACCTACTTTGCAATTTAGTACACCCAAATCATAATTTGGTCCCTATCTTTTGAATATCTTTGCAGAGAGCACCCTAAGTTCTTCGCCCCCTTTGTAAACCGGTCCTTCCGCCATTGTTAGGGAAGAACCAAGCTCCGGTGAGGTTTAGAGAGGGATTACTCTCTAATCCCTTAGAGATTCCCTCCCAGAAATGGAAGGGGGATTCTCTGAGGAATTCCCTTCCATCTAAAGCAGATCACGATCTCTGGTGTGAACCCAATCTCTTGTGTGAACGCATGAGAGATTTGGGTATCCACCCTCTTTCCATCTCCGGCGAGCCGGCAGAGTTGATTGCACGATTTCCACGTGCTGGAAGGTTCGGGAAACACCTATAAAAGGCTCCCCAGACCCTGCCGCAGATCCTAAGCTTGATTTTGACGGAGATCCCCTAAAATTTCCCTCTCTCCCATCTCCGGCCAAAAGACCCGCAAGCTCCGGCGACCTCCTCCCCTCCTTCTCATCGCTCTGATTCCATACCAGCAGCAGAGTCAACTCCGCCGCTTCCTCCCGCGTCGCGCCGTACCAAGCGCTCGTGTCCCTGACCTCATCCTCGTCGCCGCTCCCTCCCTCAGGGTCCTTCTTCCCTGACGACGGCAGTTACGTGCCGTCCACTCCGCTGCCTCCCTTCCTTCCAGATCACTCCAGATACCCTCTCCATCCTCTCCTCTCTCTTTTCCCCCTGCTATTTTATCTAATTACCCCCCGACAGTGCCTGAACACCTCCATCTTCCTCACCTCCGACCAACCTCCGGCGAGCCACCCACACCACTCCGCCCCTCCACACGGCTCGCCAACCCTCTCGTGAGCTCCGCCTCACCACCAGGAACTCATTCCAACCCTCCATTTTCACTCTAGACCTCCACAGTAGCCCCCCGAACAACCCCACACCTCCGGCCACAGGTTGACCTAGGCACGCACGCCTAGGCCGTCCTGCGGCCTGCAGCACCACGCATCATCTTCGCCGTGCCACGGCGAAGGTGCTCAGCTAGTCTGATTGGGCCAATAGGCCGTTCTTGTGTATGACAGGTTGTAGCTCCTGTCGCCATTGACGGTCGAAGCAGCAAGAAGCTCCGTAGCAGCTTCAGGCGCCAGGACTCCCAGGCTGCAGACGCAGCAGGTTCACACGAGTGTTGCGAAGCGATTGAGGCCAGCAAGTCACGCTGCGAAGCTAGCAGCTGGGGCAATTGCAAGACGAAAGCTCTGCGGGCGCGCGCGAAATCAGGATTGACTAGATAGTCCCACATCGTGGAATCGCAAAACACAGGTATAGTATAAATTTTTTTTGTGTTTTAAGCTTACTGCCTCCGAAAGCATAGGGGTGAGGTCCCTCACCTGCCCTCACGCCCACCTCGTCCGCGGCTTGACCTCGCGGATCTGGTGGGATCCGACCCGACCCTAACCTTGAGCACTCCTCGCGCATCACCACCTATCGGTGCACCTGGTCCCGGGTGCGAAGTTGACCCGATTACCTGTGTGGCTCTGAGAGAGCGGCCTCGAGCGAATTGCAGAGAAAGAGAGAGACGTTTGGGTAGAGGGACGGGGGTAGGTTTTGCATTGGCTGTGGTTTGCGTAGGAGCAGAGGAAGAAGCGAACACTTAGCCGTTGCAGCAAGGGAAGAGAAGAAAGAAGAAGAGGCTGTGTGTAGCAGAGAAAGAAGGAGAAGCTTTCGTAGAGAAACAAAGACAAGGAAGAAAACCAAAGAAGAAGAGATCTGAAGAAAGGAAGCTGAGCAAGAGATCTGCAGTAAAGAAAAAAAGAAAAGGAAGACAAGAGAGAAGCAAAGGCAGAAAGAGAAAGAAATGCAAAGAAGAAGAGCCAACGAAGAAGAAGAAGATAAAAAAGGAGATTACATTTAAGACGTCTGATATAGAAATCAGACGTCCAATTCTATTTTCTTTTACAAATCCTTCTAAAATTCTCTCTTTGAATCAATCATTTTCACTTAACAGTTGTATTCTTTGGTTTTAAAAAGTACTGAGATTGCTCCCCGTGTTCGACCTCGGATACTCTAGTTTTTCGAGTAATAAAATTCTTTATATTTGTTTGAACGTTTTGTCGGTTATACTACAACGTGATATGCTTTAAACCTGCACAAAAGCGTGAGAACACCTAGCCACCTAAGTTTCGACCCACACACACCCACACACACCATACACATGAAAATACCTAGCCTAGAGTTTTCTAGAACTTTCTACCATGTGTTGTTACCTTGGTTGCTAAAATTAGCAACCAAGAGCCATTCAATTTTTAGATCACATTTGGTGGATCTAAAATCCACCATCCATCCTCTCTCTCACTCTCCCATGAGCTCCCTGTTCACGGACGTTTCGTGCGGATTTAAAGGCGTATTACGTTGCAGTAGAACCGACAAAACGTTTAAACAAATAATTTTATTACTCGAACAACTAGAGTATCCGAGGTCGAACACAGGGAGCAAACTCAGTACTTTGTAAAACCCAAGAATACAACTGTTAAATGCAAATATAATTGATTCAAAGAGTTTTTAAGAAAGATGTAAAAAAATAGAATTAGACGTCTGATTTATGTATCAGACGTCTTAAATGTGATCTTTCTTTCTCTTTTTCTTCTTCTGCTTTGCCTTTCGGATCTCTTTGCAATCTTCCCTTGTCCTTCTTCTTCTTCTCCTGCGAAGACTTTTAACCTTTCTGTTTTCCTCCTTCTCCTGCGAAGACTTCTTTCTTTCTTCTTCTTCTGTCTTGCTTCTCCTTTCTTCGTTGCCTTCTTCTTCTTCTTTGTCTTGCTTCTACTTCTTTGTCTTGCTTTCTTCTTCTTCTTTGTCTTGCTTCTCCTTTCTTCTGCAGCGGCCACGTCCTTCTCCTGCAATCAGCCTGCCTGCACAGGGAACAAAACCTAACCCTTCTCCCTCTACCCGCGCGTGTCTCTCTCTCTCAAGCAATTCACTCTAACCGCTCTACCAGAGCCACAGTCTCAATCGGGTCGGATCGTACCCGGGACCAGGCGCACCTGCAGGTGTGTGATGCGCGAGGAGTGCGTAGGTCTAGGTCGGGTCGGATCCGCCAGGTCCGCGTGGTCAGGCCGCGGACGAGGCGGGTGGGGTCAGTGAGGGACCTCACCCCTGTGCTTTCGAGGCAGTAAACGTATATCACAAAAACTCTTTATACCATACCTGTGCCTTGAGATTCCACGATGTGGGACTAAACGTTCCGCCCTTCCTTTGCGTGCGCCCGCAGACTCTCGTGTGCAATTGCCCACGCTGAAGGCCCTCCTGGTGCTCCTTGCTGAACTCAGTCACCTCGCAACACTTGCGAGAGTCTGCTGCACCTGCCGCCTGGGAAGCCTGACGCCTGCTGCTGCTCCAAGCTTCCTGCTGCTTCGGCTGTTAATGCCGGCCGGGGCGTTCACCTGAGCTTCCACAGAACGGCCTATTGGCCCAATTAGAATAGCTGGAAACCTTCGCCGTAGCACGGCGAAGGCGGTGGGTGATGCTGCAGGTTGCCGGTCGGCCTAGGCGTGCCCGCCTAGGTCAACCTGTGGCCGGAGATGGTGGGTTGTTCGGGGGGTGGTTATGGAGGTCTGGAGTGGCAGTTGTGGGGTGGATCGAGTTCCTGGTGGTGAGGCGGAGCTCACGAGGTGGTTGGCGAGCCGTGTGGAGTGGCGGAGTGGTGTGGGCGGCTCGCCGGAGTTCGGTCGGTGATGTGGAAGATGAGGGTGGTCAGCGTCGGTCGAGGGGTAATCAGATGAGATAACAGGGGGAAAAGAGAGAGGATAGGATGGAGAGGAGTTCTAACCTAATTGTAAGGACGAAAGGGGACAGAAGGCGGACAGCAGTACTTGCTGTCGCCGGAGAAGATGACGCCCAGTGGGGGAGAACGGCGGCGACGACGGGGCTGAGGCGGCGTGCGCTGGTACTGCGCGACGCGGAGGGAGGTCAGGAAGCTAACTCTGCCACTGGTTTTGTGGCAGAGCGAAGAGGGAGGGGAGGGGGGCTCGCCGGAGCTAGCTGGGGCATTTGGCCGAGCAGGAGGAGAGGAATTGAAGGGGGAAACTCGGCCAAATCAAGCTCAGCCCCTTCGGCCGGAGTTGTGGGTTCTTATATAGGCGCTGGACTTGGTGTGCAGGGCGTGAAGGGCACGTAATTGCCTGAGGTTGGTCGCCGGAGATGGAAAGGAGTTAGGATACCCAAATCTCTCGTGCGTTCGCACGAGAGATTGGGTTCACACCAACGATTGTAATTGACTTTATAAGGAAGGGAATTCCTCAGAGAATCCTCCTTCCATTTCTGGGAGGGAATCTCTGAGGGATTAGAGAGCAATCCCTCTCCGAACCTCGCCGGAGCTCGGTTCTGCCCTAGCAATGGCGGCAGGACCGGTTTGCAAAGGAGGCGAAGAACCTAGGGGGTTCTCTGCAACGGTATTCAAAAGATAGGGACCAATTTGTGATTTGGGTGTACTAAATTGCAAAGTAGGTCAAGATGACCCCTCCTTAGGTCAAAATTTTGGTACAAACCTAATTTGGACCTAAGGAATCCAATGGAGAAGTTAGATTTCAGGTTTGACCTCGTTTGACTGGATATTTTGCGTAAAAACCCAAATTAGGTTAATTGAAGAGCTAGGACCCTAATTTAGGTCAAACTAGGTTCCAAAGGCCAAATTAAGTGTTCTAAACCCTAGAGTATGTTTTTCCATGATTTTTAGAGGGTTTACTTGCTTTTTGTTCTGACCGAAACCTTGTTAATTTAAGCGGGTCTGTTTTAGGGTTACCAAGTGTCTTTTAGTTCTTAGATTGCACATGAACCCATTTCTGATTGACTCAACCCACTTTTTATCTCATTTAGACCATTTGACCTATGTTTTGCCTCTAAGAAATCCTGTTTATCTACTACAATGGTAAAATTGCAGTTTTAACCTTTATTTCATGTTTTCTTCTCAGAGCACTTGTTCCTTCAGTTAGGCCTTCTTCTAGGTTATGTAGGAGCTTTTATCTTCTTTATTGGGTCAAAATGAGCTAGTTATGGCTCATGATGAGGCTCTCATCATACCCCCATGCCTAGCTTTTGCTAGTCCCTTAGCAAAATTTCAAAGTTTTAACTTCCGTTCTAGACACTGAATGTTGTCAATAATGATAAGTGCTTCTCCTTTTTCTTTTGTGATTAGGTGGGAATGCCGACAATAGGCCTAGAGGTACTCAAGTACCAACCAAAATCCGGACCTGTTCCGCTTTAGCCTCAGTCTCTTGCAAAGGTTTCTACGGCCCACAGAACCTAACCTAGGGTTTGTTGGACTCCACGGTTAAAGCACCCGTGCTTGAGAAATTTTTAGCCTAAGTTCAGTTTGCAGTGCGTTTTTTTTGTAAGAGAGAGATAGAAGATTTATTTGTTTGGAGAGCTTTTCTCTCTCTTTTTTTTTTTTATTTCTAGCTTCGGATTAGCTTCTCAACACGGTCTGTATCGGATTCCTCGTCCCCATCATCAATCCTCAAAGGTCCCTGGCTTTCGAGATTTCGAGATAATCCCGCCCATGGCAACCCCCGGAACCCTGGCTTTCGAGATTTCGAGATAATCCCGCCCATGGCATTCCGTGGCCGAATTCAGACCCTGGCGATTGACATTTCGTGATAATGCCACCCATGGTATCTGAACCAGCAGAGTGCTTACATGCCCCCAGTAGGATATTTAAATATCCTAAGAGACAAGCACCGAGGAGACGATATGTTACGCATCTTCGAGGGGAATTTCCCGCCTCTCCGCGCTGGGAACTTGTCCAAATCAACTTGTGTTGATTGGCCGCTCCTAATCTAGGTGACTTTTTCAGAGTATTAAACGCTCTTGCGTGTTTTGAATATTTATGCGCACTGAACCAGACTGTGTGTGAATTTGGGTGCTTAGGTTACCGAATCCCGCAAACCGGAGGTCAGTTAACGAGGCCGAATACTTCCTAAGCCTTAGACCTAATACTTAAGCTTTGCATTTTCCTCAACCTCTTGAGGATTGTCCAGATTTTAACGGATACGTGAATTTTTAAGCAAAAAATCTAGCCCAAGAGGCCTAAGACCAGCGTTCCCGCTAATCTCTTGTTATATCTCTGTAGCATTTTTCTTTTCTTTTTCTTGACTCGGTCTAGAACTTCAGTTAACCCCTTAATCTTTTACTAATGACTTTTTCTTTTTCTTTTCCTTTTGTGCTCCTTTCTTTATTTTTGCTCTTTTTGTCATTTTTCTTTCTTTTCCTCCTCTCATTTGTATGACCCTGAATTGTTCCTCCCCTCTTTTTTTTTTTTTTTTTTTGTATGAAACCCTTTCTTGATATGAATTTTCTGTCATTTTGCACTTTCATACCCCCCCATGCCTAAGATTTGCAATGTCCCCATTGTAAATTAGGTGGGTTCGAATTCAGCTTAGTTCATGTGTTAGGACAGGTGTGTGGTGAGTGAATGGGTCGAAGCGACTTGTTGCGAACGATTTCTAATCTCGGGTAGGTATACCTGAGGTGAAGTCGGCTGTTCTAATGGATGAACCCTAAAGTGCAATATGAGTTCCGCATAGCGATGTCAGAAACGGTTTCAGGTTTTTCAAAGAATGACGGGTTGCCTCCCGTTAAGCGCTGAGTTTTACGCCATCGGCTGGGCGTAATGAGCTCAAGAGGAAAGGAGGGTAAAGGATGACTCAGTCAAATCTATATCGGTCATGTCAATGAACGGCTTGAGTCTCTGCCCATTCACGACAAATGGTTCAGAATCGTGGCTGAGTGGGCTGATTTCAATAGCTCCATTTCCGAAGATTTGGCGGACTAGGTAGGGTCCGACCCACTTGGATCTTAGCTTTCCTGGGAATAGTTTGAGTCGAGCATCAAAGAGTAAAACTTTTTGACCAGGATGAAAGACCTTTCTAGAAATGTGTTTGTCGTGAAAAGCTTTAACCCGTTCTTTGTAAATTCGCGAGTTCTCATATGCGTCGTGGCGTAATTCATCGATCTCGCTCATTTGAAATCTTCTGTGGGTTCCAGCCTTAGAAAGGTCGAGATTACAGGTCCGTACTGCCCAATAGGCTTTATGCTCCAATTCGACGGGGAGGTGACATGCCTTCCCGTACACTAGTCTGAAGGGAGACATTCCTAATTGGGTCTTGTGGGCGGTCCTATAGGCCCACAATGCTTCCGGAAGCCGAGAAGACCAATCTTTTCTATCAGGTCGAACAGTAACCTGAAGGATCTTCTTGATCTCTCGGTTAGATAGCTCAGCTAGACCATTAGTTTGGGGGTGGTAAGGAGTAGAGATTCGGTGTGACACCCCGTATTTGATCATCAGTGACCTGAACTGAGCGTTTGTAAAATGGGTCCCTCCGTCGGAAATTATAGCACGCGGAATCCCGAACCTTGAGAAAATGTTTTGATGAAGGAATTTTATAACGGCTTTATGATTGTTGGTTCGGGTTGGAATGGCTTCTATCCACTTGGAAACATAATCAACTGCGAGTAAAATGTATTCGAAGCCATCCGAGGTAGGAAAGGGTCCCATGAAATCAATCCCCCAAATATCAAAAATTTCGCATACCAAGATCGGCTGTAGAGGCATCATGTCTCTATGGCTCATGTTGCCTAGAGTCTGGCAACGGGAACATGCCTTACAGTGATTGTATGCATCTTTGAAAATTGTGGGCCAGTAGAAACCACACTGGAGGACTTTCGATGCGGTTTTATGTCCTGAAAAATGTCCACCGCATGCCTGGTCATGGCAAAATGAGAGTATGTCTTTGATTTCCACTTCCGTGACGCATCGTCGGATTATCTGATCAGCACCAATGCGGAAGAGATACGGGTCTTCCCATAGGTAATACTTGGCATCGGAACGCAATTTGTCCTTTTTGGCCTTCGACCAATCGGGCGGAATCTGATGTGATGCCAGGTAATTAACAATATCGGCGAACCATGGAAGACTTGTACTGATAGTCAGGAGGTGCTCATCAGGAAAATGTTCTGTAATAGGTCCGGACGGATCAATAATTTCAGGAGGAAGGCGGGATAAATGATCAGCTACCACATTGTGCTTTCCCGCCTTGTCGCGAATCTCGATGTCAAATTCTTGCAACAGCAAGATCCAGCGGATTAATCGAGGTTTCGCGTCCTTCTTGGCTAGGAGATGCCTCACAGCTGTGTGATCCGAGTATATGATAACACGGGAACCCAGAAGGTATGATCTGAATTTTTCCAGGGCAAATACTACGGCCAGCAGCTCTTTCTCAGTAACCGTATAGTTACGCTGAGCCTCATCCAGTGTTTTGCTGGCATAGTAAATGACCACAGGTTTCCCGTCAATTTTCTGCCCCAAAACCGCTCCTACAGCGAAGTCAGATGCATCGCACATGATCTCAAAGGGTTGAGACCAATCAGGGGACTGTAGGATTGGGGCTTGGGTGACTCGGTCACGTAAGATCTCAAATGCTTGAGTGCATTCCTTGGAAATTCCGAAAGGCACATCCTTGGAAAGCAGATTGGTCAGGGGGCGCGCGATTTTGGAGAAATCAGGGATGAATCGACGGTAGAAACCGACGTGCCCCAAAAAAGATCGGATGTCCTTAATCGAGCTAGGCATAGGGAGCTTGGAAATCAGGTTAACCTTAGCTCGATCCACTTGGATGCCTTTCTCTGAGATTAAATGTCCCAGGACAATTCCCTCAGGCACCATGAAATGGCTCTTTTCCCAGGAAAGAACCAAATTCACCTCGATGCACCGCTTGAGTATATGGACCAAGTGTTGGAGGCAATCGTCAAATGATTGTCCAAAAACTGAAAAGTCATCCATGAAGACTTCCAGATAGTCACCTACCATATCTGAGAATATGGCAAGCATGCACCGCTGAAAAGTTGCAGGTGCATTGCAGAGACCGAACGGCATCCTTCGAAACGCGTATGTCCCGAAGGGGCAGGTGAATGTGGTCTTTTCTTGGTCCTCTGGATGGATTGCCACCTGATTGTAACCGGAGTACCCGTCAAGAAAGCAGAAGAATCTATTTCCTGCTAGTTTCTCGAGGATCTGATCAATAAACGGTAGTGGGAAATGATCCTTCTTCGTGGAGGAATTTAGTCTTCTGTAATCAATGCAGACTCTCCACGAATTAGCTATTCGGGTAGGAATGACTTCCCCGGTTTCTGTCGTGATGATGGTAAGTCCTGCCTTCTTAGGTACCACTTGTGTTGGACTCACCCAACGACTGTCGGAGATCGGGTAGATGATCCCTGCATCTAACCACTTAATGATCTCCTTTTTCACGACCTCCTGTAGGTTAGGGTTTAGTCGCCTTTGCATTTCTCTTGAAGGTCGTGAGCCTTCTTCTGTATAGATTCGATGCGTGCAGTATGAAGGGCTTATACCAGTCAAATCATCTAGAGTCCATCCAATGGCTCTACGATGTTGCTGGAGAACAGAAATCAAACGGAGTTCCTGGTCAGGTGTGAGTCGAGAATTGATAATCACAGGAAACGTTTGATTTGAATCCAAAAAGACATATTTTAGATGTTCAGGAAGGGGCTTGAGTTCCATGACAGGATTGTCAGCAGCAGCGGGTGGTTCAGGGTTTGTATCGGGAGCAATGGTAGGAGTCATAGGTGTGTCTAGATTGTGTTCGCACTCCTCTGTTAGCGGTTTTTGATTTTCTAGTGGTTGATCAGAAATAATCAGGTTGTCCTCTATGTGCAGTTCATCAACCACGGTTTTGACATCACAAATTTCCTCTATAACCCCGCAATTAATCCCTTGTTGGGCTTTGAAAATGTCGATCTTCAGATTTTGATTCCCAAATTTTAATTCTATCTGGCCCTCTTCGCAGTTTATATTGGCCCTAGCAGTGGCCAGAAAGGATCTCCCTAATATGATTGGTGTGTCCCTTGGGTTCTTAGGTGCATCCATGTCCAGTACTATGAAGTCCACTGGGAAATAAAAATCTCGTACCCTAACAATGACATCCTCGAGTATTCCTTTGGGTGACTTGATGGATCGATCAGCTAACTGCAATGTCACCTCAGTGGGTTTAAGTTCAGATTCTTCAAGGTGGTCAAGGAGGGATGTAGGTATTAAATTTATGGAGGCACCTAGGTCTAGTAGGGCTCTATCAAGTTGGGTTTCACCAATTTTACAAGAAATCAAGGGGGTTCCTGGGTCTTTAGCCTTGGGTGGGAGTTTGCTCAGGATGACAGAGCTGGCTTGCTCTGACAGTACAATCGGATTCCCATCCTTGGTTCGCGGCTTACGTTTAGGTGTACATATGTCTTTCAAGAATCTTGCGTAAGCCGGTATGTGGCGGATTGCATCCATCAACGGGATGTTTATCTGGACCTGTTCAAAGAGCTTGACCAGATCCTCCTCAGGAGCCACAGGTTTGGTTGTCCTTTTTCCTTTGGTCAAGGCCTCAGGAAATGGGATCCTAGCTGGTTCCTCTAGGATAGGTCCAGGTTCTTGATCTGGGACAGTAGTATCTTGGATGACTACCCTAGGGTCTTGGCGATTATCAGGCTTGGAGTGGTTCAGATAATGTGGGTCTTGTGTTGTTTTACCACTACGTGTTGTTACAGAGTTTAATCCAGCCTGACTTTGGTTTGGGTTAGGTAGGAGAGGTGGCTGCTGCTGAAATTCTGCATAAGATGTAGAAGCCTCCATCCTGTCTGGTGATGGAGTAGCAGGGGCCTGATAAATCAAATGTGCGTGGCCTGAATTTGGATTCATAATGCGCCTCTGGGTCGGCACATTATTTGGGTTGGGCAGAGGTTGCGAAGGAAGGGTGCCAGGTTGGCGAGAATTTGCCATCTGGGCCAGTTGGTTGCGAACCTCTGTGATCTCGTCCTTGTGCTGTTGTTGCATTGCTGCATTCGTTTTTTGAATGTCAGCCAGCGTTTGAAGGATAAGAGTCAATTGATCCTGATTTTGCCCAGATTGGTAGGTGGGATTGGGCCGAGGCTGAGGCGGCTGATATGGACGAGGAGCTTGTGGGCGGGGTTGATATGGTGGTTTTTGAGAGTTTCCCGCCCACTGAAAGTTAGGATGATTTCGCCATCCAGGGTTGTAGGTATTGGAGTATGGGTCGTTCTGGATGGCGTTGAGGTCCTCGCAGTTCTGAGAAACCTCAGGAAAGTCAGAATACGAGGGTTCAGAGTTCCCCCAACTCGAGTAGACGGGATCGGAGGTCACTCCGGTCTGGGAGGTAGACGGGGGTGGATAGGGGCTCATCCCCTTGGCAGGTTGGTGATAGATGTTTTGCACTGTTTCCCTTGCCAGAGGAGGTCGTGCAAAAGAGTTTTGTGTAGAGGTGGCTTGCTGCAAATGTCGAGTTAGCTCGTCCACCTTCTTTTCTATGATAGAGACCTTGTCCAACCGACTGGCCATCAATTCCAGGTCAACAGAAGTGGGCAGGTCCTGCGTCTCATGTGTCCCTCTTAGATTCGTCGATGCGCGGGCATTCGTCCTGTCGAATAAGCCCAAGGAGTCATTGTTTATGGAGTTCTCGCACATATTTTCGAGAATCTCCCACACCGTGTCCTCGTGTTGGCCCATGATGTTTCCTCCACATGTTGCATTGACGATTAGACGAATATCCTCACGGAGTCCCTGGTAAAAAGACTGGACTTGTTCCCACTTAGGAACTCCGTGATGGGGACATTTTCGCATGAGATCTAGGAATCGATCCCAAGCTTCGTGAAGAGGTTCTCCCTGTTGTTGAGTGAAATGAGTGATCTGGTGGCGCAAGGCATTCGTCCGGCCAACAGGGAAGAATTTTTTCAAAAATTCGGACTGTAATTCCTCCCAAGTGTTGATCGGGCGGGTCTGAGTCTGATACCAGTGCGCGGCCTTATCCAAGAGGGAGAACGAAAACATTTTCATGAGTAGGATATCCCGATTTTGTACATCTGACCCGAAAGTCTGGGCCAGATGCTTGAGTTGTTTAATGTGTTGGAATGGATCCTCAGAGTTAAGCCCATGGAACTTTGGTATGGCATGAATCATATTGGGCTTTAGATCAGAATCGGGTCCTCCAATTGGGATTCGTACTCGGGGTTCAATTGCCACCGCAGCGGGATTATAGTGATCTCGCATCATAGGTCGCTGTGGTGGGTTTACAAAGTTCTGAAAGAGATCGTTCAAGCGTTGAAGTTGGTGTTCAAGGTTATTCTCCTCTTCAATGGGTTATGCCATGATGGGAGAAGAAGGAGAATCAGGGTCTGAATCAGATGAAAGATTTATGTGGTGGGGTTGCTGCACAAACAAGGGCGTCGAGGCTTGGCCTCGGCGAGAATGAATTTCTAGAGGGGGTCTTAAAGGTGGTCTTAAGGACCTCCTACCAAACATGCACCGGAAGATGTGATGAGATTAGAAGGTGCTGGACCCAATCAAGACACCCAAGAATTGTTGGGTGACTATAGAGGTTCGGGGCAGATGGACCCCTGGATCAGAAGATCGTCCACCTGAGAAATACCTGGGCAGCCAGAGAGGGAGAGTCCCGCAAAGACCCCTACACGGTAGAGCGTCCCCACGGGTTACAGGGTTTCCCCCACCCGACCTCTCTTGTCACTGCGGTTCCAGGTAGACCAGAATGGGGATCTTGACCTCTTAAGTCTACCTTTTTTTTTATTTTAAGATCAAGGTGCTTAATGTTCCACTTGAACTTTTAAGTATTTTGAGTGCAAAAAGTGACTTAATATTAAGGTTGGTTGACCCGAGGGATCAACTTCACCTCTTGTTCCTTTGAGAGCTTTTAGGTCCTTCCTTTTATGATTCAAATGGATTATCAGCCTGATTTGCTTAGGGTTCCTCTTGTATAAATATTTTCAAACACGGTTTAGGCACACTTCTTTTTGGAAAGTTTGTTTCTTTGTTTTAGAGAAGATGTGTCTCTAAAAACCCTAGCTTTGCAATCCTAACTTGGCTCTAATGGGTCCAATTTAGTTGCCTTAGAATTTAGCACCTAGGGCTCAATCAAGAAAGTTTTAGCCCTAGTTGCCTTAGTTGGATGACAGACAAAAATATGTTGAAATGAAAATCAGGCAACTTGATGAGTTACTAAATATAAGACAGGTAGCCCTAAGTTGACTTCTCCCCTTTTTTTGTTTTTTAGATTGTGAGAGGGTTAAGGGGGAGGGTTTATGGAGATTACCTGCTCCAGTCTGTTGTGCAGTTGCTATTCTTTCCTTTTTGTTTTGCTTTCCCTGATTGAACACAACAAAAGAGAAGTTAAGTCAGATATTAAATAGAAAAGTTGTACTCAAAAGCTTTACAAGTGCCCGTTGCTCCCCGGCAGTGGCGCCAAAATGTTCACGGACGTTTCGTGCGGATTTAAAGGCGTATTACGTTGCAGTAGAACCGACAAAACGTTTAAACAAATAATTTTATTACTCGAACAACTAGAGTATCCGAGGTCGAACACAGGGAGCAAACTCAGTACTTTGTAAAACCCAAGAATACAACTGTTAAATGCAAATATAATTGATTCAAAGTGTTTTTAAGAAAGATGTAAAAAAATAGAATTAGACGTCTGATTTATGTATCAGACGTCTTAAATGTGATCTTTCTTTCTCTTTTTCTTCTTCTGCTTTGCCTTTCGGATCTCTTTGCAATCTTCCCTTGTCCTTCTTCTTCTTCTCCTGCGAAGACTTCTAACCTTTCTGTTTTCCTCCTTCTCCTGCGAAGACTTCTTTCTTTCTTCGTTGCCTTCTTCTTCTTTTTTGTCTTGCTTCTCCTTCTTTGTCTTGCTTTCTTCTTCTTCTTTGTCTTGCTTCTCCTTTCTTCTGCAGCGGCCACATCCTTCTCCTGCAATCAGCCTGCCTGCACAGGGAACAAAACCTAACCCTTCTCCCTCTACCCGCACGTGTCTCTCTCTCTCAAGCAATTCACTCTAACCGCTCTACCAGAGCCACAGTCTCAATCGGGTCGGATCGTACCCGGGACCAGGCGCACCTGCAGGTGTGTGATGCGCGAGGAGTGCGTAGGTCTAGGTCGGGTCGGATCCGCCAGGTCCGCGTGGTCAGGCCGCGGACGAGGCGGGTGGGGTCAGTGAGGGACCTCACCCCTGTGCTTTCGAGGCAGTAAACGTATATCACAAAAACTCTTTATACCATACCTGTGCCTTGAGATTCCACGATGTGGGACTAAACGTTCCGCCCTTCCTTTGCGTGCGCCCGCAGACTCTCGTGTGCAATTGCCCACGCTGAAGGCCCTGCTGGTGCTCCTTGCTGAACTCAGTCACCTCGCAACACTTGCGAGAGTCTGCTGCACCTGCCGCCTGGGAAGCCTGACGCCTGCTGCTGCTCCAAGCTTCCTGCTGCTTCGGCTGTTAATGGCGGCCGGGGCGTTCACCTGAGCTTCCACAGAACGGCCCATTGGCCCAATTAGAATAGCTGGAAACCTTCGCCGTAGCACGGCGAAGGCGGTGGGTGATGCTGCAGGTTGCCGGTCGGCCTAGGCGTGCCCGCCTAGGTCAACCTGTGGCCGGAGATGGTGGGTTGTTCGGGGGGTGGTTATGGAGGTCTGGAGTGGCAGTTGTGGGGTGGAGCGAGTTCCTGGTGGTGAGGCGGAGCTCACGAGGTGGTTGGCGAGCCGTGTGGAGTGGCGGAGTGGTGTGGGCGGCTCGCCGGAGTTCGGTCGGTGATGTGGAAGATGAGGGTGGTCAGCGTCGGTCGAGGGGTAATCAGATGAGATAACAGGGGGAAAAGAGAGAGGATAGGATGGAGAGGAGTTCTAACCTAATTGTAAGGACGAAAGGGGACAGAAGGCGGACAGCAGTACTTGCTGTCGCCGGAGAAGATGACGCCCAGTGGGGGAGAACGGCGGCGACGACGGGGCTGAGGCGGCGTGCGCTGGTACTGCGCGACGCGGAGGGAGGTCAGGAAGCTAACTCTGCCACTGGTTTTGTGGCAGAGCGAAGAGGGAGGGGAGGGGGGCTCGCCGGAGCTAGCTGGGGCATTTGGCCGAGCAGGAGGAGAGGAATTGAAGGGGGAAACTCGGCCAAATCAAGCTCAGCCCCTTCGGCCGGAGTTGTGGGTTCTTATATAGGCGCTGGACTTGGTGTGCAGGGCGTGAAGGGCACGTAATTGCCTGAGGTTGGTCGCCGGAGATGGAAAGGAGTTAGGATACCCAAATCTCTCGTGCGTTCGCACGAGAGATTGGGTTCACACCAACGATTGTAATTGACTTTATAAGGAAGGGAATTCCTCAGAGAATCCTCCTTCCATTTCTGGGAGGGAATCTCTGAGGGATTAGAGAGCAATCCCTCTCCGAACCTCGCCGGAGCTCGGTTCTGCCCTAGCAATGGCGGCAGGACCGGTTTGCAAAGGAGGCGAAGAACCTAGGGGGTTCTCTGCAACGGTATTCAAAAGATAGGGACCAATTTGTGATTTGGGTGTACTAAATTGCAAAGTAGGTCAAGATGACCCCTCCTTAGGTCAAAATTTTGGTACAAACCTAATTTGGACCTAAGGAATCCAATGGAGAAGTTAGATTTCAGGTTTGACCTCGTTTGACTGGATATTTTGCGTAAAAACCCAAATTAGGTTAATTGAAGAGCTAGGACCCTAATTTAGGTCAAACTAGGTTCCAAAGGCCAAATTAAGTGTTCTAAACCCTAGAGTATGTTTTTCCATGATTTGTAGAGGGTTTACTTGCTTTTTGTTCTGACCGAAACCTTGTTAATTTAAGCGGGTCTGTTTTAGGGTTACCAAGTGTCTTTTAGTTCTTAGATTGCACATGAACCCATTTCTGATTGACTCAACCCACTTTTTATCTCATTTAGACCATTTGACCTATGTTTTGCCTCTAAGAAATCCTGTTTATCTACTGCAATGGTAAAATTGCAGTTTTAACCTTTATTTCATGTTTTCTTCTCAGAGCACTTGTTCCTTCAGTTAGGCCTTCTTCTAGGTTATGTAGGAGCTTTTATCTTCTTTATTGGGTCAAAATGAGCTAGTTATGGCTCATGATGAGGCTCTCATCACTCCCACCATAGGCCTCTCTAGAGAATTCCATAATTCTCTAGAGAGCTTCCCTTAGGTCTATAAAAAGACCTAAGGGGTGGCCATTTTGGTCCATCTTGGTCTTTTAGCATAGCTCCACCTTCCATAAGCCATCACCACCTCCACCTCCATGTTCACGAGCTCCACCATGATGTCACCACCTCCACGCCAAGACTAGACCAGGATCAACTTCTCCAACCTCTCTCCAAGGGCAGGCCTAAGCACCATTGGCTGCTCCACTTTCTTTTCTTACCCATTCAAAGGCCATCGGAGCCCACCTCTGAATGCCCTTAGTTCTGCTAGACTAGATTATAATTCTTCATACATTTAATACTTTATTTAATGCTTAGTAGTGTAGCTCCATATTCTCCCCCAATGATGCATGCATAATCCCCCTCATAGATTCATGAATGCAGTCATTTTCTGCTAGCTAGAGTTAAATTTCCTTGTACAAGCATTTCGCTACCTATGCTGTAACCACCATCATGCCTCAATGAAAATATTTATATATATTTATATGTTGAAAATCACCATGTGCCTGATTATCATCTTTTGGTGTGATTAAAGTTGCATGCTTTCAATTTCTAATATTCTGGCAACAGCATGTCGTGCATCAATATGTATTTTGTATAAATCGACATGTGATTTTGAATGAGTAGAGTGAGTGAGATCGAAATTGAATTTGCATTTCCAAAATGCCTCCTAAAGATAAACGACCGGGACTCAAGTCTTGTTATCTTAGAAATTATTTTTGTTGATCGTATTTCACAATTGTACTACGACGTATTTCTGATCAAATATGCGCTCTATGATCCCAACATAGGGTTATCCCAATGAGAAGGTCAAGTTGTTTGGGTAGAATTGGGATAAATTGCAAAGTGATTTTGAGGATAGGATTGATATTCTAGGTATTGGGATTCTGAGGCATATCCCTGATCTGGGGAGAGATGAGTTTGGCTGAACTGGTCCAGATAGTTGGTCATCCCAATCAGGTGCTGATCCTACATGGAGAGTGTCTTTTGAGGTTGTAGAGATCCTTGATATCCAGAGTTTCGTGTGGGATTTGAGGTAGGCTTAGCTATACCTGGGGAATATAAGGTATAGGCAAGGGAATCAAGTCTCGGGTGTTGAGGAGAGTTCTCCCATCCTGAAGAAGTTGGAGTAAGGTAAGGGTTGGGATAGGGAGAAAAGGAGGAATGGTGTGAGGCAAAAGAGCATGGGTCCATGGTTTCCTCCTCAATCAGTTCTTCCTCATGGCAATTAGTAATTGGAATGTATTCAGAAAAATTAGGTCTTCTCCTTAGTTTACTCTCTAAAGGTGGTACCAAATCATGGTTCAGAGACCTTTTAGCATCCATGTACCAGAAGAAAGTTAATAGATGAGAGAGAGAAGACAGACGAGAGAATACCCCGCCCTTTCAATACAAGTAATTAAACTGGTCCTTAGAGTGTTACCCCTAAATAGACCTGATCTTAGCTCCCCAAAACACGACTGGGTTAATCAACCCTTGAATTACTTGGCTGGACGGAAGGGTGGGACCCCCTAGGACACCTCGCACAGCGAGACACCACTAAGGGTTAATGCGGTTATCGCATTGACCCTTTTGTTGATAAGGCTTTTCAGGAGATTGAAGTGTCTCGTTGTAGTAAAATCTCTTAAATCACTCTTCAACAAATAGAATTTATTACTTGAATTAAAGTCCGAGATCGAATATAGGGAGTAAGTGTTGCAATTCACGCACTAATCTCAATTAATATATAAGTGAACATAATAAACGGAGTATAATAAAGATGAATAATTCATGTACTCAAAAAATATGTTCTATAAGAAACTCAAGTACTCAAAAGCTTATTGAGATAAAAGAAAGTAAGAAGACAAAAGAATGGTGATTTAGATCACCACTTATTAAGCATAAATCCCATTTATCAATTAATCTCAAATAAATCAACAGTGATAAGGCAACAGATTCTCTTTTTAGATGACTTAACAGAGCCTCCCTTCCTTTTCTTCAAATGCAAAGCCTCTCTCTCTCCTCTTGAGTTCTTCTCAAGGATTAGTAGAGGCCTCCTTCAGAGGCTAAGTGTAGAGAGCCTTTCTTCTTCTCTTCAAGCCTTAGCACAAGGCACTTCTTCTTTCAAACTCTTTTCATGGCTAAGAGTGGAGAACGGGAAACCAACTCAGAGCAAAACTTGTAATTCCTTACGGGAAGGGGGTGAGATATGTGTGACGTATAAAATGTGGAATAAAAAAGATAACAATCTCACAAATGAAGCAATCACACAAGACACAAGTAATTTTTAGGTGGAAACCCAAACTGGGTAAAAACCACCACCTAACCCTCTCGAGTAAGGATTTCTCGATTGACAAAGTCGATCAAATCCACTATACGAGTCACTTAAATGAGGGTGACTTAACCTCAGTACAACCACACTACTTAATACCCGAGGGTAGTGTACCTCAAAACCCCTTTTCTTCAGAAGAAGGATTTTGTCTCGCGAAGGAGATGGGAATTTGCAATGCAATTACCCAACCAATAACAAAGAGAAAATACAACAATCCTATGGAGCCATAAATATTAACACCTAGCTTGTATAGGAGTTAGGAAACTTCCCTTTGGTGGAAGTGCGTCGATGTGGCGACGTGGATGTTGAACCACGCAGCGACACAACAACTCTCTCGTAACGCAAAGGGAGAGTGGGTGCACAATGGCGATGAAGCTCTCTTGATGTGGAACTAGGCTTTGAAAGCTAGAGCTTCTTCTAGAGTGAATTGACACAATATGAGTGAAAATATTCCTACAAGGTGTGTCTTGACAAGGCAAGGGTCCTCTATTTATAGAGGGCCTAGGAAGACTTTAGAAGGCCTTAGAAGGCTTCCATAGCCGTTGGGGTTGAACCCAACGCAAAACAGGCTGTAATCAGAATCGTTTATGATTCTGATAGGGTCATCAGACATCTGGTCTAGGCATCAGACATCTGGAAACTAGTTTAAGATGTTTGGGAACTAAGTTAGACGTCTAATTCTAGGCGGGTTTCCTTCCTGACTTTGATTAAACCTAAATAGGGTTCTAGTTTAAGGCCATTAGACGACGTACAGGATGTCTGGCACTAGGTTTGGACATCTGAAAACCTATTTGTACTACGAGAATGGATTCCCAAGATAGGTTAACGGCGAGAAGATCTCACAAAGGTGATTTTAGGCCAGTCGAGATAAAACAGTCACATATCAGACATCTGAGGTCCTCTACGGACGTTTGATAGATGCCTAATAGTTATTGTCCTCAACTTCTACTTTGTTAGCTAATGCTCTACTAATTTGACGTCTGGCACAACCATTAGACGTCTTCTAAGACGTTTGGACTAAGGTCTAGTTGTCTGATTTCATCAGACAGAACCAACTAAGTCCAGCCTAAGTCATTGGACGTCCGAGTTAATAGTCAAATGTCTTAAAAGATGCTATCAGACACCTGATTTCCAGATTAGATGTCTGATTAGGTTGTTAGAACCCTATTTTGGTTTTCTAAGTTCTCTACAGAAAATGTAAGTATCCTAGGGTTGTGCAAGTGTTCCTAGGACTACTTTAAGGGTTCTTTGAGGCTCTTTAACATAAGATCTAAGAAATAAATAAAGAGCAAAAACACAGAACAATGAAACAAGAAAGGAAATCTATCCTATTCTTTATCTCCTTCCTTCTTCAAGCTTTCACTCCTAGCGAGGCTCCTTCTCCTTTCTCAAGCTCTTCCAATTCGCCATGGATGCGAGCTCAAACTCTATCTAAACACATCTCCATTTGCAAATATCTTGAAATCTAAGACTTCAAATGCAAATGTTAAATAATACGTGTTTTTCGTGCTAAATTGGTGTTTAAGATTGTCGTGTTGTAGTATAGCCAAAATAGCGCTTAAACAAATAAATTTTATTACTCGAAAAAGTTCCGAGGTCGAACATAGGGAGCAATATGGAATTTAGATCTTAAGAATTGCAATTTAAACACAATATAAGCAATATATAATAGAACTCCAAATAATAATGATATAGAAGTGAAAACAGAAGTCAATAGTGCAAAAAGAATGAGGTAAAATGGTGATTTGAATCACCAAATACCCCTCACAATAACAGCAAATTTCTCAACAGTATCAATCAAATAAAGCCTAGCAATCAAGTATCAGATGGCTGGATGTGTAATCAGACGGCTTAACCGTCTCGAGCTACAGTGTATAGCCCTCTTTTTCTCCTCAGCTGCTTCTTCTTCTTCTTCTCTGTTTCTTCTGTTGTGGCTCCTCTTCTCTTCTTCTTCTTTTCTTTTTCCTCTTCTACTGTGGGTCCTCTCCTTCTTCTATTCATCCTCTTCTCACAGGGAGGGGAACTTCTTGAATTGGCTAAGTGTCAGCCAATTTCCTTTGCAGCAAAACCCTCCCCCTTCCCTGTGCAAGCTCTCTCCTCTCTTTCTCTACTTAGGTCACGCTCTTCCAGAGCCTCCAACAATATAGGGTATATGGGTAATCGGACCTAGAGCGTACCTGGGACAATGATTGCGGGCATGGGTTGCAGTCGAGGTGTGGGTTTTAGGCAGGTCGGGTGTACCAGGTCTACGGAGTAGAGGTTGCAGACGAGGCATGTGAGGGTGCGGGGGACCTCACCCCCCGAGTGTTGAGGCGATAAGCCCTCAACACTTTTGCAACTTATGCGGTAGTGGCGCCTTCAAATCTTCCGAGGTGGGACTATCTAGTCTTTCTCCTTCTGCGTGCAACTGCAGCTGGTACTCCTTGTGATTGCAATCAAAGGCGCAGTCAAAGAGCCAAATTGGCTCTTTGGTTGTGATCTTGGAAGTGCTCCGCAGCGCCTGGGACTTTGCTTGGGGTTTACAGATGCTGAAGCGAGCTTCGAGCTTCGCTCAAAGCTTCCGTAATGGCGATGGAGACCTGGGTACCTAAAAGCACGAAAATGGGCAAAGAGCCCCAGTTAAAAAAGTTCATGAGCCTCGCTAGACCATGGAGGATGCACAGGGGGTGGTCTCGTGGTTCGTGGAAGTGTGTGGTGGGCTGCGGAGGTCAGAGGAGGAACGCGATGGTGGGTGTGTTTGGTGGAGCGATGGAGAGGCTAATGGCCTCAAAGACTAGAGGGCTTTTGCTCTCTGGGACACGGCAGAGGTGTAGAGATGAATGGTGGATGATTTGGTGGAGTGTAGTGTCCGTGCAAGCTCACTGGAGGTATGTCAATGAGGTGGAAGATAGAGGATGGTGAGGCGAGTCGGTGGTCGAAACGGAGCGGCGAGTGTTTGAAAATGAAGAGTGGAAGTCGAGGAGTTATTTAGGAGGGGAGGCAGATGGAGGGGAGAGGAGTTGGCGTTGGTTGAGGTGTGGCCGACGCCGGAGATGAAGCTGCTCTAATGAGAGGTGGTTGGCGAGGATGAAGGGGGGGTAGGAGCATCGGCGGGTGTTGCTTGACGTGGAAGAAGGCAAGGAGGAAGAGTCTGCCACTGGTATTATGGTCAGACAGCGAGGGAAGGCAGGGAGAGTCGCTGGAGCTTGAAGAGCAAATCGGCCAGTGGAGGAGAGAGGAATTTGTGGGATTCTCTGGTCGAATTCAAGCTTGGAGGATTGGGCAAGCCTGGGGAGTCTTTATATAGGTGTCAGGGGGTTGATTAGAGCTTGGAAGCCAAGCTTTCAAGCTTGGAAGGTCGCTGGAGTTGGAAACCCAAATTTCTCATGCATTCGCATGACAAATTGGGAAAGAATTAAAGCATAAGAATCGGTCTAATTGAAAGAGGATTTCAAGAGGAATCTCCGGTTCAAATTTGAGAATGTTTCATCAATTAATCAAGGAGAAATCCTTGATTGATTGTCACCAGAGTTGTAGGATTAGGAGTTTTGAGCGGTAGGGACCTCTTTGTGAGGATGACAACAAAGTTAGGGACCTATTTGAAATTTTTTTTGAAATTTAAGGGTAGAAATGTAATTAGACAGGACCAATTTGCAAACTAGGTCAAGATAAACTCATTTTGGGTCTAAATTTTGGTACAAACCTAATTTGGTCCTAAGGAATCCAATGGTGAAGTTAGATTTTGGTTTTGACCATGTTTGACTAGGTAATTTATGTAAAAATCAAAATTAGGGTAAATGTCTGTCTGTGATTCTGTTTTGGATCAAAACGGGTTTTGCTAGTTAAATTAAAGGCTTTAAACTGTAGAGAATATTTTTCTATGAATTTTAGAGGGTTTAGGTGAATTTTATCCTGATCAGAACCTCAGTTAATTAAACAGGTCTGTTTTTAGGATTTCAAAAGTCATTTAATTCTCAAAACACGTGCAAATCCTTTTCTGATTGTTCTAACCCATTTATTATCTTCTTAAGACCAATTGACCTTTATTCAACCCCTGAGAAAACCCGTGGTTGTACTGCATTCATGATAAGCTAATAAAATGACAGTTTTAACCCTAATTTTTTATTTTTCCTTCAAAATGATTATGCAATGACTTGTGACTCTCTGACGGTTATGTAGGAGCATTTACTGACTTAATTGGGTCAAAATAAGCTTATTATGACTTATGATGGTGTTCCTATCATACCCCCATGCCTAGCTTTTGTTAGTCCCCAAGAAAAATTTCAAGGTATTAACTTTGATTCTAGACCATAAAACCTTTTGATGCTTAAAAACTTTGATGTGTGCTTCCTTTTGTAGATTAGGTTAGAATGCCAATAGTATTCGTAGAGGTACCCAACTACCAACCAAGATCTGGACCTAACCAGCTCTAGCCTCAATTTACTACGAAGGTTTCTAAGACCCACAGGAACTAACCTAAGGTTCGTTGAACTCTGCGGTTAAAGCACCTGTGCTTGTAACATATTTTAGCCCAGGTTCACTTTGCAGTTCGTTTTTGTCGGAGAGAGATAGAGGAATTTTTCTTTATTTTTGGAGAGTTTTCTCTCTTTTTTCTTTTTATTTCTAGCTTCGGATTAACTTTACAGCACGGTTTGTATTGGATTCCTAGTCCCCACCATCAATTCTTGTAGGGACCCTGGCAATCGATGCTTCAAGATAACACTGTCCATGGGAACCCCCAAAACTCTAGCTTTCAAGATTTCGAGATAATCCCACCCATGGCGTTTTGTAGCTAAATCCAGACCCTAGCAACCGACATTTCAAGATAATGCCACCCATGGCGTCTGAACCAGCATAGGGTGCTTACATGCCCCTGATAGGATATGTAGATATCCTAGGAGATAAGCACCGAGGAGATGATATGTTATTGAGCATCTTCGAGGGGAATTTCCCTCCTCTCTGCACCGAGAACTCATCCAAATCAACTTGTGTTGATCAGTTGCTCCTAATCTAGGTAACTTTTTCAGAACAAGTTTAACGTATTTGCGTGATTTTGATACTTAGGTGCACTGAGCCAGACTATGTGTGGATTGGGGTGTTTAGGTTATCGAGTCCTGCAAACCAGTGGTCAGTTAACGAGGCCAAATAATCCCTAAGCCTTAGACCTAATACTTAAGTTTTGCATTTTTCCTAACCTCTTGAGGACTATCTAGATCTTAGTGGGTACTTGAATTTTTAAGCCTAGGATTATAGCCCAAGAGGCCTAAATTCAGCGTTCCTACTATCACTTCTTTTATCACTTTTTGCTTTTCATTTTCTTTGATTTGGTCTAGAACTAAGTTAATTCCTTAATCTTTTACTAATGACTATCTCTTTTTCTTTTCTTTTCAAATTATGCTCCTTTTTGACATTTTTATCTCCCTTTTTCTCCTCAAAATCTGATATGCAATTAATTCAAAATTTCCTCCCTTCTATCATTTTTATTCTTTTTTCAAAATTTTTTTATTTTTTTGGTATTTTTGGAATATGTGAGTTTTTTGATGAAACCTTTCTTGTGAAGTGATTTTCACGGTGTTTTGCACTTTAATACCCCCCCATGCCTATGATTTGCGATGTCCTCATTGTAAATTAGGTGGGTTCGAGTTCAACTAGATCATTCATTAGAACAGGTGTTGGGTGGGTGAATGGGTTGGGGTGACTTGTTGCGGACAATTTCAAGCTCGGGTATAGGTACTAGAGGTGGAGTCGGTTGTTCTAATGGATGAACCCTAAAGTGCAATATGAGTTCATCATATGATGTGTCAGGAAGGGTTTCAGGTTTTTCAAAATGACAAGTTGCCTCCCGTTAAGCGCTGAGTTTAGCGCCATCAGCCAGGTGCAATGAGCTCAGGGAGAAAGGAGGGTAAAAGATATCTCAGCCAAATTTGTATTGGTGAGTTCAATGAACGGTTTGAGTCTTTGACTGTTCACGACAAAAGGTTCTGAATCATGGCTGAGTTGACTGATTTTTACAGCTCCATTTCCAAAGATTCGTTGGATAAGGTATGGTCCAATCCATTTTGATCTGAGTTTTCCTGTGAATAATTTGAGTTTAACGTCAAAGAGTAGGACTTTTTGACCAGGGAAAAAGATCTTTCTGGATATGTGCTTATCGTGAAAGGCCTTAACCTGCTCTTTGTAAATTCGCGAGTTCTCATGTACGTCATGGCATAATTCATCGATCTTGCTCATTTGAAGCTTTTTGTGGGTTCCTGCCTTTGATAGATCGAGATTACAGTTTCGTACTGCCTAATAGGCTTTGTGCTCTAATTCGATGGGGAGGTGACATGCTTTCCTGTACACTAATCTGAAGGGAGACATGCCTAATTGGGTTTTGTGGGTGATCTTATAAGCCCATAAAGCTTCCGGAAGTCAGGATGACCAATCTTTCCTGTTAGGTCGAACAGTGACCTGGAGGATTTTCTTGATCTCCCGATTCGATAGCTCAGTTAGACCGTTGGTTTGGGGGCAATAAGGAGTAGAGATTCGGTGTGACACCCCATATTTGGTCATCAGTGATCTGAACTGAGCATTCGTGAAATGGGTCCCTCCATTGGAGATTATGTCACGTGGAATCCTGAATCAAGAAAAGATGTTCTGATGAATGAATTTGATAACCACCTTATGATCGTTGGTTCGGGTCAGAATGGCTTCGATTCATTTGGACACGTAGTCAATAGAGAGAAGAATGTATTCGAAGCCGTTTGAAATAAGGAAGGGTCCCATAAAATCAATCCCCCATATATCGAAGATTTCGCATACAAGAATTGGTTGTAAGGGCATCATATCACGATGGCTCATGTTCCCTAAGGTCTGGTAATGAGTGCATGCCTTACAGTGATTGTATGCGTCTTTGAAAATTTGTGGGCCAATAGAAGCCGCACTGGAGGACTTTTGCTGTAGTTTTATGACCAGAGAAGTGTCCACTGCATGCCTAGTCATGGCAGAAGGACAAAATGTCCTGAATTTTCACTTCCAGAACACATCGTCGGATGATCTGATTAGCACCAATGCGGAAGAGATACGGGTCTTCCCAAAAGTAGTACTTGGCATCGGAAAGTAATTTGTCCTTCTTGGCTTTCGGCTAATCGGATGGTATCTGATGTGATGCCAAGTAGTTTACTAGATCAGCAAACCATGGAAGTCCTGTACTAATAGTTAGGAGGTGCTCATCGGGAAAATGTTCAGTAATGGGTCCGGAAGGGTTGATAATATCAGAAAGAAGGCGGGATAAGTGATCAACTACCACATTCTATTTCCCTGCTTTGTCGCGAATCTCGAGATCAAATTCTTGCAACACCAAGATTCAGTGGATTAGTCGAGGTTCGCATCCTTCTTCGCAAGGAGATGCCTCACAGTGGTGTGATTTGAGTAAATGATAATACAGGAACCCAAAAGATACGATCTGAACTTTTCCAGGGTAAATACTACGGCTAGCAGCCCCTTCTCACTAACTGTGTAGTTACACTGAGCCTCGTCAAGTGTTTTACTAGCGTAGTAAATGACCATGGGTTTCCCGTTTATTTTCTGCTCGAGCACCGCACCTACAGCGTAATTAGATGCATCGCACATGATCTCAAAGGGTTGAGACCAATCAGGGGGCTGCAGGATAGGTGCTTGGGAAACTTGATCACGTAGGACTTCAAATGCCTGAGTGCACTCCTTGGTGATTTCAAAAGGGACATCCCTAGATAGAAGATTAGTCAGGGGGCGCGTGATTTCGAGAAATCGGGAATTAATCAACGGTAAAAATCGACTTGCCCCAGGAAGGATCGGATGTCTTTGATCGAGCTAGGAATAGGGAGTTTGGAAATCAAATTCACCTTGGCTTGATCAACCTGGATGCCCTTTTCAGAGATAAGATGTCCTAGGACTATTCCCTTAGGTACCATGAAGTGGCTCTTTTCCCAGGAAAGAACCAAGTTCACGTCAATGCACAGCCTGAGGATCTGGACCAAGTGCAAGAGGAAATCGTCGAATGATTCACCAAATACCGAGAAGTCGTCCATGAAGACTTCAAGATACTCACCTACCATATCTGAGAATATGGCAAGCATGCACCGCTGAAAAGTAGCAGGTGCATTGCAGAGACTGAACGGCATCCTTCGGAATGCGTAAGTTCCGAAGGGGCAGGTGAAGGTGGTCTTTTCTTGGTCCTCGAGATGGATTGCGACCTGGTTGTAACAATAGTACCTGTCCAGAAATCAGAAGAATCGATTTCTCGCTAGTTTCTCGAGAATCTGATCAATGAACGGTAGTGGGAAATGATCCTTCTTCATGGAGGAATTTAGTCTTCTGTAATCAATGCAGACTCTCCACGAGTTTGCTATACGGGTCGATATGATTTCTCTGATTTCAGTCGTGATGATGGTGAGCCTTGACTTTTTAGGCACAACTTGGATTGGACTCACCCATCGACTGTCAGAGATCGGGTAGATGATCCCTGCATCTAACCACTTGATAATCTCCTTTTTCACGACATCCTGCATATTGGGATTTAGACGTCTCTGCATTTCACAGGATGGTCATGATCCCTCTTCAGTGTAGATGTGGTGTGTGCGGTATGAGGGGCTAATACTAGTGAGATCATCGAGAGCTCATCCAATGGCTCTTCGAAGTTGTTGGAGAATAGAAATTAGGTATGTTTCCTGATCAGGTGTGAGTCAGGAGTTGATAATCACAGGAAACGTCTGATTGGAACCCAAAAAGACGTACTTAAGATGATCGGGAAGAGGCTTTAATTCCAAAACCAGGTTTTCAGCAGCAGCAAGTAGTTCAGGATGGATGTTAGGAGAAAAGGAAGGAGCTATGGGTGTGTCTAGGTTGAGTTTGGGCTCCTCTAATTATGGGTTTTGATCCTCTTGTGGTTGATTAGAAATAGTCGGGTTCTCGATGAAGTCGTCAACCACTGCTTCAATATCGCAAATTTGTTCTATGACTCCGCAATTAATTCCTTGTTGGGCCTTAAAGATGTCGATCTTTAGTGTCTTGCTCCCAAATTTCAATTCAATTTGGCCCTCCTCATAATTGATATTGGCCCTAGTAGTGGCCAGAAAGGGTCTCCCTAATATGATCGGTGTATTCTTCACATTCTCAGGAGCATCCATGTCTAAAATGATGAAATCCACTGGGAAATAGAAATCATGCACCCTAGCTATGACATCTTCAAGAATTCCTTTTGGTGACTTAATTGATCGGTCTACTAGTTGTAAAGTCATTTCAGTCGGTTTAAGCTCAGATTCCTCAAAGTAGTTTAGTAGGGATGTGGGTATCAAATTTATGGAGGCTCCTAAGCCTAATAAAGCTCAGTCAAATCGTATATCACCGATTTCACAGGAGATCAAAGGGGTGCCTAGGTCTTTAGCCTTAGGTGGGAGTTTGCTCAAAATGACAGAGCTGGCTTGCTCTAACAGTACAATCAGATTCTCGTCTTTGGTTCGTGGCTTACGCTTTGGTGTACATACGTCTTTCAAAAATCGTGCGTAAGCTGGTACGTGACATATCACATCTATCAAGGGGATGTTTATATGGACCTGCTCAAAGAGCTTAACCAGGCCCTCCTCAGGTGCCACGGTTTTGGTTATCCTTTTTCCCTTGGTCAAGGCCTCAGGAAATGGAACTTTAGATAGTTCCTCTAGAATGGGTCCAGGTTCTTGATCTGGGATAGAGGTGTCCTGGATGACTATCCTTGGGTTAGGGTTTATACTACCAGGCTGGGTTTGGCTTGGATAAGGTGGGGCTTGTGTTGTTTTGCTAGTGCAGGTAGTAACATAATTTAATCCTGCCTGGTTTTGGTTTGGAGTGAGTAGAAGAGGTGCTTGCTGCTGGTAACTCGTATATGATGTCGAAGCCTCCATCCCGTCGGGTGATGGAATAGAAGGGGCCTAATAAACAAAGTGAGCTTGGCTTGGATATGGGTTCATAACGTGCCTCTGGTTTGGTACGTTATTCGGATTAGGCAGAGGTTGCGAAGGAAGTGTACCAGGTTGGCAAGGATTTGCCATCTGGGCAAGTTGATTGCGAACCTCTGTGATCTCGTCTCTGTGCTGTTTTTGCATAGCCGCATTCATCTTCTAAATGTCAGCCAGAGTCTGAAGGATAAGAGTTATTTGATCTATCTGAGTCAGCCCAGATTGGTAAGTTGGGTTAGGCCGAGGCTGAGGCGGCTGATATGGACGAGGAGCTTGTGGTTGTGGCGGATATTGAGGTCTTTGATTTTGATTATTGCCTGACCACGTGAAGTTGGGATGATTACACCATCCAGGGTTGCAGGTGTTTGAGAATGGATCATTTTGAATGGCATTGAGGTCCTCGCAGGTCTGAGGAACCTCAGGAAAATCAGAATATGAGGGTTCAGAGTTCCCCCAACTAGAGTAGGTGGATCTAGAGTTTCCTCCGTAGCCAGAATCAGACGGGGGTGGATAGGGTTCCATCCCCTGAGAAGGTCGGTGATAGATGTTGTGCACGGCCTCCCTGCCAGAGGGTGGTTGTGTGAACGGGTTTTACGCAGAGGTGGCTCGTTGCAAATGCCGAGTTAGCTCATCCACCTTCTTCTCAATAATAGAGACCTTGTTCAGATGACTGGCCATCAGTTCCAAGTCGACGGAAGAGGACAGGCCCTACATCTCATGTGCTCCCTTTGGATTCGTCAATGCACGGGCATTCATCCGGTCGAACATGCCCATGGATTCATTATTGATGGAGTTCTCGCACATATTCTCGAGAATCTCCCACATGGTGTCTTTGTGTTGACCCATGATGTTTTCTCCGCAAGTTGCATTGACGAATAATCTAACATCCTCATGAAGTCCCTGGTAAAAAGATTAGACTTGTTCCCATTTAGGAACTCCATGATGGGGGCACTTTCGCATGAGATCCAGAAAACGATCCCATGCTTTGTGAATTAGTTCTCCTGCTTGTTGTGTGAAATGTGTGATCTGGTGTCGTAAAGCATTTGTCTGACCAATAGGGAAGAACTTTATTAGAAACTTGGATTGAAGTTTTGCCCAAGTGTTGATTGGACGCGTTTGGGTTTGGTACTAGTGAGTAGCTTTATCCATGAGAGAAAAGGAGAACATTTTCATGAGTAGAATATCCTAATTTGGAGCTTCTGACCCGAAGGTTTGGGCCAGATGCTTGAGTGGTTTAATATGCTGGAAAGGATCTTTAGAATTACACCCATGGAATTTGGGAATGACATGAATCATGTTGGGCTTGAGTTCAGTGTTAGGACCTCCAGCGGGGATTTGTACTCGAGGTTTGATTGCCATCGAGTGAGATTGTAGTGATCTTGCATCATTGGATGCTGTGGTGGGTTTACAAAGGCTTGGAATAGATCATTGAGGCGTTGAAGTTGATTTTCAAGATTATTTTCTTCTACGGGTTGTGCCATGATGATGTATGAAAGAGAATCAGGTTCAGATGAATCGGAAGAGATATCAATAGGATTGGGTTGTTGCATAAACAAGGAGGTCGAGGCTTGTCCTCGACGTGAATGAGTGACTAAAGGAGGCATCAGGGATGGTCTTAGAGATCTCCTCCCGAATATGCATCGATGGAGTAGATGAGAGGTAGAATGTGATGGACCCAATCAAGACACCCAAAAAATTTTGGATGATTATAGAGGTTCGGGGCAGATGATGCCCCTTAGTCAGAAAGTCGTTCACCTGAGAATTACCTAGGCAGCCAGAGAGGGAGTCCTGAAAAGACCCCTACATGGTAGAGCGCCCCCACGGGTTACAGGGTTTTCCCAACCTGACCTCTCTTGTAACTGATGTTCCAGGTAGATCAGAATGGAGACTTGACCTCTTAAATCTTCCAGTTTTAATTAAGAGCAAGGGTGCTTTAGAATTTCACTTGAACTTTAAGATATGTTGAGTGAAAAAGTGACCTAATTTGAAGATTGGTTGACCCAACAAGGTGGGCCAACTTCACTTGTATGATTCGTGAAAATTTAGGTCCCTCTTTTAGTGTTCAAATGACTTTAAGAGCCTGATTTTAGGGTTTTGCTTGAATAGATCAGTTCAATCAAGGTCTAGGCACACATGATTTGGAAAGATGACTTCTTGATTAAGCAAGTGTGTCTCTAAAAATCCTAAACTGGAATCCTTAATTGGCTCTAATTTGGACCACTTTAATTTGTCCAAAGGTGGTACCTAGGGCTTAAACAAGAATGTGATAGCCTTAGGTACCTTAAGCTTTAAGTGGGTGCACAAATCAGGATTTGTTGTTCAAATAAAATGTATCAACTCAGGCAACTTGATGAATTATCTACAGATACAATGCAAGTCGCTCTAATTGATTTTTTTTCTTTTATTCTTTTTAGAATGAGGGGCTTAAGAGAGGGAGTAGTTAGAACTTACCTGCCCCTGGCGTGTTTACTGTGCAGTTGATCTTCTTTCAATGTATCCCTCCTGAAACAACCACAGCAAAAGAGATATAGCAAGTTAGAATTTGAATTAGGAATTGCAATCAAGAGTTTTAAATTGCCCGTTGCTCCCCGGCAATGGCGCCAAAATGTTTTTCGCACTAAATCGGTGTTTAAGATTGTCGTGTTGTAGTATAGCCAAAATAGCGCTTAAACAAATAAATTTTTACTCGAAAAAGTTTTGAGGTCGAACACAGGGAGCAATATGGAATTTAGATCTCAAGAATTGCAATTTAAACACAATATAACCAATATATAATAGAACTCCAAACAATAATGATATAGAAGTGAAAATAGATGTCAAAAGTGCAAAAAGAATGAGGTAAAATGGTGATCTGAATCACCAAATACCCCTCACAATAACAACAAATTTCTCAACAGTATTAATCAAATAAAGCCTAGCAATCAAGTATTAGATGACTGGATGTGTAATCAGACGTCTTAACCGTCTCGAGATACAGTGTATAGCCCTCTTTTTCTCCTCAGCTGCTTCTTCTTCTTCTCTGTTTCTTCTGCTGCGGCTCTTCTCTTCTTTTCTTCTTCCTCTTCTACTGTGGGTCCTCTCCTTCTTCTGTTCAGCCTCTTCTCACAGGGAGGGGAACTTCTTGAATTAGCTAAGTGTCAGCCAACTTCCTCTACAGTAAAACCCTCCCCCTTCCCTATACAAGCTCTCTCCTCTCTTTCTCTACTTAGGTCATGCTCTCCCAGAGCCTCCAACAGTACCGGGTATATGGGTAATCGAACCTAGAGCGTACCCGGGACCAGGATTGCAGGCGTGGGTCGCAACTGAGGTGTGGGTTTTAGGAGGGTCGGGTGTACTAGGTTCGTGGAGGAGAGGCTGCAGACAAGGCACGTGAGGGTGCAGGGGACCTCACCTCCCGAGTGTTGAGGCGATAAGCCCTCAACACTTTTGCAACTTATGCGATGGCGACGCCTTCAAATCTTTCGAGGTGGGACTATCTAGTCTTCCTCCTTTTGCATGTAGCTGCAGCTGATACTCCTTGTGATTGCGGTCAAAGATGCAGCCAAAGAGCCAAATTGGCTCTTTGGTTGTGATCCTGGAAGTGCTCCGCAGTGCCTGGGACTTCGCTTGGGGTTTGTAGATGCTGAAGCGAGCTTCGAACTTCACTCGAAGCTTCGGTAATGGTGACGGAGACCTGGGTACCTGAAAGCACGAAAACGGGCTAAGAGCCCCAGTTAAAACAGTTCATGAGCTTCGCTAGACCATGGCGGATGCACAGGGGATGGTCTCATGGTTCGTGGAGGTGTGTGGTGGGCTGTGGAGGTCGGAGGAGGAACCCGACGATGGGTGTGTTCGGTGGAGCAGTGGAGAGGCTAATGGCCTTGAAGACCAGAGGGCTTTTGCTCTCTGGGACACGACAGAGATGTAGAGATGAACGACGGCCGATTTGGTGGAGTGTAGTGGTCGTGCAAGCTCACCAAAGGTACGCCGGTGAGGTGGAAGACGGAGGACGGTGAGGCGAGTCAGTGGTCGAAACGGAGCGGCGAGTGTCTGAAAAAGAAGAGTGGAAATCAAGGAGTTGTTTAGGAGGGGAGGCAGATGAAGGGGAGCGGAGTTGGCGCTGGTTGAGGTGTGGCCGGTGCCGGAGACAAAGTTGCTCTGATGAGAGGTGGTCGATGAGGATGAAGGGGGGGTAGAAGCGCCAACGGGTGTTGCTCGACGCGGAAGAAGGCAAGGAGGAAGAGTCTGCCACTGGTATTATGGTCAGACGATGAGGGAAGGTAGGGAGAGTCTCCCGAGCTTGAAGAGCAAATCGGCCGGAGAAGGAGAGAGGAATTTGTGGGATTCTTTGGTCAAATTCAAGCTTGGAGGATTGGGCAAGCCTAGGGAGTCTTTATATAGGTGTCAGGGGGTTGATTAGAGCTTGGAAGCCAAGCTTTCAAGCTTGGAAGGTCGCCGAAGTTGGAAACCCAAATTTCTCATGTGTTCGTATGAGAAATTGGGAAAGAATTGAAGCACAAGAATCGGTTTGATTGAAAGAGGATTTCAAGAGGAATCTTTGGTTCAATTTTGAGAATGTTTCATCAATTAATTAAGGAGAAATCCTTGATTGATTGTCGCCGGAGTTGTAGGATTAGGAGTTCTGTGTGGTAGGGACCTCTTTGTGAAGATGACAACAAAGTTAGGGACCTATTTGAAAATTTTTTGAAAGTTAAGGGTAGAAATGTAATTAAACAGGACCAATTTACAAACTAGGTCAAGTCAAATCATTTTGGGTCTAAATTTTGGTAGAAACCTAATTTGGACCTAAGGAATCCAATGGTGAAGTTGCATTTTGGTTTTGACCATGTTTGACTAGGTAATTTATGCAAAAACCAAAATTAGGACAAATGTCTGTCTGTGATTCTATTTTGGGTCAAAACGGGTTCTGCTGGTTAAATTGAAGGTTCTAAACCCTAGAGAATATTTTTCTATGAATTTTAGATGGTTTAGGTGAATTTTATCCTGATCATAACTTTAGTTAATTAAACGGGTCTATTTTTAGGGTTTCAAAAGTCATTTAATTCTCAAAACACGTGCAAATCCTTTTTTGATTGTTCTAACCCACTTATTATCTTCTTAAGACCAATTGACCTTTATTCAACCTTGGGAAAACTCGTGGTTGTACTGCATTCATGATAAGCTAGTAAAAATATAGGTTTAACCCTAGTTTCTTATTTTTTCTTCAGAATGATTATGCAATGACTTGTGACTCTCTGGCGGTTATGTCGGAGCATTTACTGACTTAATTGGGTCAAAATAAGCTAGTTATGGCTTATGATGGTGTTCCCATTATACTCCCATGCCTAGCTTTTACTAGTCCCTAAGCAAAATTTCAAGGTATTAACTTTGATTCTAGACCATAAAACTTTTGATGCTTAAAAACTTTGATGTGTGCTTCCTTTTGTAGATTAGGTTAGAATGCCAATAGTAGGCCTAGAGGTACTCAAGTACCAACCAAGATCTGGACATGTCCAGCTCTAGCGTCAGTCTGCCTCGAAGGTTTCTAAGGTCCACAAGAACTAACCTAAGGTTCGTTGAACTCCGCAGTTAAAGCACCCGTGCTTGTAACATGTTTTAGCCCATGTTCACTTTGTAGTACATTTTTGTCAGAGAGAG
The DNA here is from genome assembly GCA_037157565.1 of Thalassia testudinum. Lineage (NCBI taxonomy): Eukaryota > Viridiplantae > Streptophyta > Magnoliopsida > Alismatales > Hydrocharitaceae > Thalassia > Thalassia testudinum. The sequence continues at coordinate 81,981,480 of JAZHRO010000077.1, read as the reverse complement.
ATAGAGGAATTTTTCTTTATTTTTGGAGAGTTTTATCTTTCTTTTTTTTTTATTTATAGCTTTGGATTAGCTTTACAACACGGTTTGTATTAGATTCTTAGTCCCCACCATCAATCCTTACAGGGTCCTTGGCAATTGATGCTTCGAAATAGCATCGCCCATGGCAAACCCCAGAACCTTGACTTTCGAGATTTCGAGATAATCTTGCCCATGGCATTCTATAACTATATCTAGACCCTAGCAATCAACATTTCGAGATAATGCTGCCCATGGCATCTGAACCAGCACAGGGTGCTTACATGCCCCCAGTAGGATATGTAAATATCCTAGGAGACAAGCATCGAGGAGATGATATGTTATTGAGCATCTTCGAGGGGAATTTCCCTCCTCTCTACTCTGGGAACTCGTCTAAATCAATTTGTGTTGATCAGCCGCTCCTAATCTAGGTAACCTTTTCAGAACAAGTTTAATGCATTTGTGTAATTTTGATACTTAGGTGCACTGAGCCAGACTATGTGTGGATTGGGGTGCTTAGGTTACCGAGTTCCATAAACCAGAAGTCAGTTAATGAAGCTGAATAATCCATAAGCCTTAGACCTAATACTTAAGCTTCACATTTTCCCCAACCTCTTGAGGACTATCCAGATCTTAGTGGTACTTGAATTTTTAAGCCTAGGATTATAGCCCAAGAGGCCTAAAATCAACGTTCCTACTATTCTCTTCTTTCAGCACTTTTGGCTTTTCATTTTCTTTGATTTAGTCTAGAACTAAGTCAATTCCTTAATATTTTACTAGTGACTATCGATTTATCTTTTCTTTTCAAATTGTGCTCCTTTTTGACATTTCTATCTCCTCCCTTTTTCTCCTCAAAATCTGATATGCAATCAATTCAAAATTTCCTTCCTTCTCCTAATTTTGTTCTTTTTTCAAAATTATTTTATTTTTTTTGGTATTTTTGGAATATGTAATTTTTTTGATGAAACCCTTTCTTGTGAAGTGATTATCGTGGCGTTTTGCACTTTAATACCTCCCCATGCCTATGATTTGCAATGTCTTCATTGTAAATTAGGTGGCTTTGAGTTCAGCTTAGATCATTCATTAGAACAGGTGTTGGGTGGGTGAATGGGTCGGGGTGACTTGTTGTGGACGATTTCAAGCTCAGGTATTGGTACCAGAGGTGGAGTCAGCTGTTTTAATGGATGAACCCTAAAGTGCAATATGAGTTCAACATAAGATGTGTCAGGAAGGGTTTCAGGTTTTTCAAAATGACAGGTTGCCTCCCGTTAAGCACTGAGTTTAACGCCATTAGTTGCGTGCAATGAGCTCAGGGAGAATGGAGGGTACAAGATATCTCAGCCAAATTTGTATCAGTGAGTTCAATGAATTGTTTGAGTCTTTGATCGTTCATGACAAAAGGTTTTGAATCGTGGCTGAGTTGACTGATTTTTACAGCTCCATTTCCAAAGATTCGTTGGATAAGGTATGGTCCATTCCATTTTGATCTGAGTTTTCCTGGGAACAATTTGAGTTTGGCATCAAAGAGTAGGACTTTTTGACCAGGGAAAAAGATCTTTCTGGATATGTGCTTGTCGTGAAGCCCTCCCCCACTCTCTCTTTTCTTTCCTCCTTTCCCTTTCTTTCTCTCTCAAACCCGGGTATATAAGCGGGTAAATAGATCTGGGTAATCGGGTTTGGCCAAACCCACGTGCATGTGTGCACGGGTGAGGCGTGAGGTGCTAGGAGCCACGTGAGGGGGACCTGACCCCCCTTTGTGTTCAGGCAATGAGACTAAACCATAATTACAATTTATCTACCAGCATCAGCTTGTGACTTTACGATGTGGGACTATATGTCCCACATGCCCTTCGTGAAGTCCTGTGCGAGCTGCAGCTGATGCTTTCCTTGATTGCGGTTGAACCAAGCCCCGGTAACCACAATTGAGAAGCTGGGAAGCCTCCTGGAGGTGCTCCACAATACTTGGGCATTACAGTGTTGAAGAACTCGACTAGAACTCGAAGAACACGGGTGGCGCATATGGCAGCGACGACGATGGACGGTGGAACCTGCAAGTCACAAACACAGCCTTTTGGCCACATTAAAACAGCTCGCAAGCATCGCCAGTGGATGAGGAGTGCGGTGGTGGTGATCTTGTGGCATGAGATGGCATGAGATGGTGAGTTGAAGTCGGTGAAGGTGGACGGCAATGGGTTTGTTCGGTGGAGAGCTAGGGTGAGCGATGGAGAAAAATATGAGAGCTTTTGATGGAGGGAGTATGGCAGAGCTTTTGGGAGTGGAACGGAGGTGTTTGGTGGTGTGTAATGGTGGTGCGAACTCACCAGAGTACGCATTGGAGTTGGGGAAGATTACGAGGGAGGTGGTGATATGGTGGTCAAATTGAGAAATTAAAGGGAGAAAAAGAATGGAGAGAGGAAAAAGGACCTAGAATTACGGACGAAGGAGTTAGGGCGGGGTCGGCTGTGGTTGGCTGGCGCCAAGGACGAAGGATTTCTTCGATGAGGGAGACGGCAAGGAGGAAGGGGCTAGGGTACCTCTAAGTTGACCATCAAGAGGCGGAGGAAGTCGGGGAGGAAGGAAACACTCCTAATTTGGCCGTTGGGAGGCCGTAGGATGACGGAGGAGGAGGCTCGTTGGAGCTAGGGTGGAGGCGGCTGGAGAGGGAGTTTGAAGAGGGTTTTTGGGCCAAAACCTAGCTAAGGAGCACAGCCTTGCATTGGGCCTGCTTTTATAGGGCTTAGGATGGAGTTCCAAGCTTTGAAACAAGCTTGGAAACTCTGAGCTTCTTGCACATGTGGGATACCCACATCTCCCATGTGTTCACATGGGAGATTGGGAAAGAATTAGAGTCCAAGGCTGGGTTTGATTGAAAGAGAATTCCTCAAGGAATCTCTAGTTCAAATCTGGGACTGATTGATTGAGAATCGAGTGAGAAACTCTCACCAGAGCTCAACATGGTCACACCAATGGTGGAAGGGACTTAAATGTGAATACAATGAATAATTTAGGGGGGTCCCTACAAGGATTTCAAAAGCTGAGGGGTTCTTTGTAAGAAAAAGAGTTAAAACAGGATTGAAATGCAAATTAGGTCTATATGATCTCTGATTGGCCCCAAATTTTGGTACAAACCTAATTTTGACCTAAGGAATCTGATGGTGAAGTTGGATTTAGGTTTTGACCAATTTTGATTGGGTAAATTATGTAGAAACCTAAATTAGGGCAACTATCTGTCTGAGACTCTATTTTAGGTCAAATGGGCTCTGATGGTCAAATCAAGAAAGCCAAACCCTAGGAAATATTTTTTATATAATTTTTTGAGGGTTTAGGTGAATTTTATCTTGATCAGAACCTTAGTTAATTAAGTGGGTCTATTTTTAGGGTTTTAGATGTCATTTAATTCTCGTAACAAGTAAAAACCTATTTCTGTCTGCATGAACCCACTTATTAGGCATTTATGATCATTTGACCTTTAATAAACTCCTGGGAAAACCCACGGTTGTTTTGCAATTAGGATATTTTGTTAAAACTATAGATTTACCCCTGTTTTCATGTTTATTTCTCAGAAAGGATATGCAATGAATTATGGTCCTCTGACATTTATGTAGGAGCATTTATCTATTGATTATGGAAAATAAAAGCTAGATATGGCTGATGATGATGTTATTATCATACTCTCATAACTAACTTTTTCAAGTCCCTTAGCAAAATCTTATGAAATTAACTTGAATTCTAGACCATGCATTGATGCTCAAAGTCCTGATTTATTCTTCTTTTTAGAAATTAGGTCAGAATACTAATAGTAGGCTTAGAGGTACTCAAGTACCAACCAAGTTCCAAACCTGACTAGCTTTAGCCTCAGTCTGCTGCGAAGGTTTCTAAGGCCCACAGAAACTAACCTAAGGTTCGTTGAACCCTGCGGTTAAAGCACCCGTGCTTATAGCATGGTTAGTCCCAGTTCAGTTTGCAGTGCGTTTTTGTAAGAGAGAGGGATAAAAGAATTTTTGCATTTTTGAAGAGTTTTCTCTCTCTTTTTCTTTATTATTTCTAGCTTCGGATTAGCTCAAAGACACGGTCTATATTAGATTCCTTGCTCCTAACATCAATCCTCGTAGGGTCTTGGCAATCGATGCTTCGGGATAGCACCGTCCATGGCAACCCCCAGAACTTGGCTTTTGACACTTCGGGATGCTGCTGCTCATGGCATTATGTAGCTAAATTCAGACCCTGGCAATCGACATTTCATGATAATGCCAACCATTGCATCTAAACCAATACAAGGTGCTTACGTGCCCCCACTAGGATATTTAGATATCCTATGAGACAAGCACTGAGGAGACAGTATGTTATTACGCATCTTAGAGGAGAATTTCTCACCTTTTCGTGCCGGGAACTCATCCAAATCAACTTGTGTTGATAAGTCGCTCCTAGTCTGGGTAGCTTTTTCAGAACATGAAACACTTTTGCGTGATTTTGATTATAAGCACACTGAACTAGACTTGTGTGTGGATTAGGGTGCTTAGGTTACCGAATCTTGCAAACCAAAGGTCAATTAATGAGGCTGAATGATCCCTAAGCTTTAGACCTAACACATAAGCTTCGCATTTTCCTCAACCTCTTGAAAATTATCGAGATCTTAATGGATACTTGAATGTTTAAGCCTAAAACAAGCCCAAGAGGCCTAAGATCAGCACTTATACTAATCTCTATGTCTTTCTGTTCTTTTAGGACTTAACTTTTTTCTTTTGATTTGGTCTAGAACTTAAGTAGATTTCATAATCATTTACTAATAAATATCCCTTTTTTGTTTCAAAATGTGCTCCTTTTTGACATTTAAAACACCTCCTCTTATCCTCCTCAAGAATGATATGCAAAATTTAAGCTCACAAAATTTCCTCCCCTTTCCATTTTTTTATTCTTTTTCAATTTTTTTATTCTTTTGAATTTTTTGAATGAGAAATTTTTTTGTAAGAATCCTTTAGAAACTTGAATTTTTATGTGTTTGCACTTTAACACCCCCTATGCCTAAGTTTTGCAATGCCCTCATTGTAAACATGAGGGTATGAAATTAGCTTGGTTCATGGGTTAGAACAGGGTCAAAAGGGTGGTAAAACTAGTCGGATGACTGTTGCGGACGATTTCAAGCTCTGGTACGAGTACCAAAGGTGGAGTCAGCTATTTTAAAACTGAACTTAGAGTGCAGTAGACGTGAAGCTCAAAAAGAATAATCAGAAGGATCTCAGCTTTTTGAAATGACGGGTTGCCTCCTGTTAAGCGCTAAATTCAATGCCTTCAGCAAAGCAGAAAGTGGTCATGGAGAAGGAGTGGTCAAATCAGATGAATTTTGTAGAACAAGCACCTTGATCAATAGCCTGGTTGATCCAACCAGGTGCTTCTTCAAATCAATAGGCTGATGATGCAGCCCAAACCCAAACAGTATGGTGGGTTGATGGATGTGGATCAAGAGATATGGTGCCCACCAGATACTCTGTGACTCAGAAGGATGTGGATATGAAAATCCAGGGTTTGGCTAATTCGATTTAGCTTAGTTTGAGTAGGGATCCTCAAAAGAGAATGGAGCTATAGAGGATGTAGGAACCCTACAAATAGGATCAGAAAAAGATAGGACATGATTAGTAGTTTGATCGATATCTGAAACCCGATCACAATGTGGAGAGGGATCAGGTATGACTAGATCAGAGAGAGGAGAATCAGAATAGAAATTGATTCTGGTTGCGGGTCGGAGGTGGAATCAGATTTGAGTGGGTTCCGTATGTGCTGTAGAAGAGGTGGCTTCCAAGAGAACTGTGTGTGAGGGCTCCTTTAGAAATGGTTCAAAGGTAGGTGTATCTAGAGAGTCCTCATAGAGCCCATTAAAATCAAATGTAAATGCCTGGAGAGTGCTTATAGGATCATGAAAATAGGAGTCATGAAAAGATTCAAACTATGGATTGCATACACTCTCGGCACTTGTAGTTTCTGAATCCTGTAGATCATAAAGGAATGATTCCAAGTTAATGGAACTTGATTTTGAATCGATGATCTCAGGATCAGGGACCTCAGAGTCAGAGTCGAAGAATGGGTTGTGGATGTTGAGGTCGTAAATTGGCTCGTAGTCATCAGGAAACAAAGATTATCTGAAATCATAGTAAGATTCGAAATCATTGGAGAATTTACGAAGATAGTGTTTTGAACTTGATTCCAGATCGGATGTTCCACCACAGAGTGAATCGAGATGTGGAGAAGCAGCAACTTCACTTGGATCTAACCTAAACTCAAAATCCAAGCTCAAAAAGGTGTCCCTATTAGGCATGGGCTCGGGTTCTTGGCTCCTAGGAAAGACCCAATCAAATCCCAACTCTTCCAGCTCCTTGATTTCTGTGTCGTAAATTGGCGTGTAGCTTTCTCCCTACACAAAAGTGGTAGTAGCTCTCCTCGGTACCATGTACACGAGGGCCAGCCCACTTTCTTTACCCAAGTCCAACAACTGCCACGCCTATATAGGCAAACTATTCCATCACATCCGAGTATCCATGTCACTGTACTTAAGCTACTTTCCCAGTTCCCTGTAGGGTTCGTGCATAGTACTCGTCTCATTCCAATAAGTCACATGTATCCTTATTCACATTTAGGTTTTTAATCATAGAAACAGGCAGCTTGTGATACAACAATAAAAGCATTTAATTACATCAGTTGAGTTACCATTTACTCACAGTATGGAATTTATCAGCATGCATACTTAAATTGTGTCAAGTGAGTTCATGCACTGAACATAAACATACACATCCTCAATCCTAGGGTTCATTCCATGACCTAGGTTTCAAGCAGAGTTTTGTAGTTCAACATTTAATTAATAGGAACAAACATCAGGAGTAGAGAGGACCACTCTACCAAAGGGTACGGGTGATATCGGGGCACAGACGGTGGGTCCCAATGCCTCTGCAAGTCCCATGTGAGCTACAGACTGGAGGCCTACACCAAATCTTTGGTCAAACTAGGCATTAATATCGTTGACCAACATTTCAGTATGTCAAATAACCTCAAAACAGTGTGGAAACAATTTTAACACGTAGGAAATTCAAAAAGGAATCCAATGATACCTTGATTGTGCAAATCTGACTCCGTTTGGGCCCTGAACTGGTCTAAACACGCGTGCCCTGACTGAAATCAGACGTTTGGGGTGAGTCCTAGACGTCTTAAATGCGTGCAGGAACCCACCTTGCGTTCCTGCTTCTACTCCCATTGTCTGCTACCCCTCACGGCCGTTTAAGGGTGCTATCGGACGTAAGACACTTTGCCCGATCATCTGGGAGTGCAGTAGGACGTCTGATACCACCTTCAGACATCCTAAAGCACCTCAAAATTCGCACCAGCGTGCCTTTCCAATGCTCTCGCCCTTATACAGACCTACGAAGCTACACATCACACGCTACGATAGCAAGGACAACGCACACACGACACAAGCTCCTTGAGTAGAGCTTACCTCAGTACTAAGCGCATTAACAGACGTTCGGAGGTCTCTCTAGATGTAAGAGGAGTCCTCCAGTTGTCTAAAAAGCATCACAGATGTCTGAAAATCATGCAAATCATGGCTTCCTCACGTGCAGGACCTTCCTCGCAGTGTGACTCCTCGTTTGCTGCACCACTCCTCGAGCCTCGCAGTAGCAACAGTGCAGCACAGCCTTCACGCTAACCCTCTCCCTCCCGCACAGCTCTCTCCCCTTCTTGATCTCTCCCCAACCTTCACCCTCTCCTTTAGCACTCACTCCCTCCCTCGCTGGCAAGGGAGCAAGTGGGAAAAATGGGGGGGGGGGGGGGGGTTGTGCGCTATTGGAAGGATGGAATGGAAGGGGGCGTGGATCCCGAGGTGAGGTTTTTAAGGGTTTTATAGGAGAGGGGGAAGTAGGGTTTTAGGGTGCTTTGGGTGGTGTGGGGTTGGGGTTAATTGCGGTTTTGACCTTGTGGTGTCGGACCTGGTTAGGTTGTTAATATGGTGATTTTATCGTTGAAGTGTGTATAGTGGTTAACCTAAATCGGACCTAACCATCTCTTTACAAAATTTTTAACCTGGCCTACTTGATTTTATCTTGGTCACTTTTAGACCCAGGGTCTAACTCAGGGAAGTGGGGTTACAAGTTAAGTTTCTACGCCTTTCCTACAATGAATCTCTTCCGTTCATTTATTGTGTTTTTGGTGTCTTTCTATTTAGATTTTTTTTCTGATAATCTTTGTCCTTGAGGCACACCCTCAAAATTAGGTTCTTGGCTTTAAACCAAATTAGGGTTCCAAAACGGGTCTTGCTATTCGCAAGACAGAGTACCTGCAAGTCAAGGATTATCTTTTCTCTTTTATATTTTTTTTATCTTTTTATTGGCATGAAAGAGAGATAGAAATAAAGTAAATATAGTATAGATATATATGTATATACTATATATGTATAAAGGGGTGGGGGTGGAGGAAGAGATGGAGTATAGCACTGTGTTGAGTTGGTCGTCGTCTAGAAAGATGCAACCAACAGGACGAGGTGCCGCGTGTAAGGTGGATTGGTGGAAGATGAATGGGAACACGCTTTTTGTACGCGTGTATCGGGGAATATCAGCAACTGGTGCAGATATTCCCGTGATACCACGTATGGTAAGTAATGTGAAAAAATATATATATGTATATATGTAAATATATCTATATGTATATATATATATAGGGTTATGAATATATAGGTATATATAAGTAGTTATATATGTATTTATATATATATATATATAAGTATATGTATAGATAGATATATGTATAGATCTATATATATATATCTATATATGTATAAGTATGTATATATAACTATATAGACGTAAATATATATATTGTATAGATCTATATATACATATCTATATATGTATAAGTTTGTATATATAACTATATATATATATATGTATATAGATATATGTAGATAGATATGTGTATATACATGTATATATGTATATATAGTTCTATAGATAGATATGTATATATGTATATATATTTATATATATATATATCTATGTATGTATAAGTATATGTATATATATATGTATATATATATATAAGTATATAGATGTGTATATATATATATATATATGTATATATGTATGTATGTATATAGACTAATACATAGTTATATAAGTACTAATATATGTATGGATATATGTAGATATGTATATATATATATATGTAAATATATATGTATATGTAAGTATATATATATATATGTATGTATGTATGTATGTATGTATGTATGTATACTAATACTTAAGTATATAGATACTATTATATGTATAGATATAAGTATATATATATATACGTATATATATACATATATATATGTATATAAATAAATATAGATATAAATAAATAAATAAATAAATAAAATATATATATAAGTATATAATAGTGTATAGGTATTTGTGTGCTAGAGTGTGAGGGTGTGTGTATTTGCAGAGAGAGAGGGAGAGTGTGCTGTGAGAGAGATAGAGAGAGAGAGCGGGAGAGAGAGCGCCTGCTGTGTGAAGGAGGCGAGTTAAGACGTCTGCAGCCGTGGAGCGTCGTCTGGAGGTCCACACGCGTGCGCAGGCGCGTATGCGCACGGAGAGGCGCACACATGAAGGGGAGTTGGCGCGGAGGAGAGAAGAGGACCGCAGTGCACCGCGTTGTGTGAAGGGCTGGAGCGGGCGCTGCAGGCATACGCGGTGAAGAGAGCAGGCGAAGGTAGGCGCTGGGAGAGGCGGGCGCACGCAGATGTACGTGGGCGGGTGCGGGCGACGGGGGTCGAGATGCGCACGGGGGCTGCGGCCGATTGTGGCGCGTCGGGTGACCGGTTAAGTGAGAAACTCACCGGTCACCCCACTGTAGCCACAGTGTTCCGCAGAAACGCGTGAACAGTGGCTACAGTGGCCGGGCTAGCCGCGCAATCGCTTGCTGTAGGTGCTGAGTGCAGATAACTCGGCGCGCGCGGTGGAGTGGCTCTAGCTGGTGGCTTGCGGGTGGGATGTCGCGACAGAGCGCGCAGAGAGGGCTGTTGGCATGCGCGGTGGAGGGTGAGGGTGACTTGCTGCTTGCTTTGAGGCTTGTGGGTGCTGCTGGCATGCGGTGAAGCTTGGTCGGCCGCTGTAGTGGCGCGTGGTGGCTGGTTGTGGAAGAGAGAGCACGACAGGGCGCTTGTGTGAAGAAGCTGGAGGCAAGGGCACTTGCAAGCATGCGCGGAAGGCGAGGGCGACCTGCAGGCGTGCGTGGAAAGGGCTGGGGTGGCTGCTGCTGCCTTGCTGCGTGCTGCCGCCTTGCTGCCGCTGCTGGAGCTTTGAGCTTCAAGCGTGAAGCTTCCACTCCAATGGCTGAAGTGGCGTGGTCGTTCAAACAGGGAAAAGAAGGTCACCACGCTCACCGGCTCTTTGAAGAGCTAGGCAGTGGTGGTCTCACTGTGGTGGGTGTGTGAAGACGTCGGTTTTGTATTTGTTATAACGTTGTAGTAAAGCCGGTTGTTACCAACGTTTCATATAAAAATTTTTTTACTCGGAAAAATGAAAGAGTTCCCGAGGTCGAACTCAGGGTGCAAGTTGTATTCTAGAGATATACATGTTTCTTTTACAAAATAAAGAGAGAGGGAAAGAATTTGTTGTGATGTTCTTCTTTCTTTCTCTTTCTTCAGATCTCCTTCTTCTTCTTCCTTGGTTTCTGCTACGGTGATAATCTTCTTCTGCAATCGTGGTGACCCTCTCTCTTTTCCCTTCTTTTTTTTTCTTTATGGCTGCAGAGCTTCTGCCTTCAGCTACTAAGTCTTTCCTTCTTCTTCTTCTGCTTCGGCCGTTGCTCTTCTTTCTTCTTCAGCCTGCCTTCTTTCCTGCTCTGGCTGCTGTCTTTCCGTCGTCTGACCCGGTGCTTCGACGACTTAACTGAGCATTTGCTACAGTGCAGCTCCTTCTTCTTCGGCCTGCACTTCTTCTTCCGCGGGTCTTCTTCTTCTTCTTTGGCCTGCACACTTCAGAGTTTTTTTTTTTTCGTCAAGAGGCAAAACCTACTCTACCCTCCCCCCCCCCCGCGTCTCTCTTTCTCTCTGAAACCACTCTTGGGAAAGCTCTCCCAGAGCTACCGGGTAATCGGGTTCGGGTCAGGCCCGGGTCCAGGCCCACCGGCGTGCGTGGTGGGCGAGGAGTGCAGGTCAGTCTAATCGGGTCGGGCCAGGTCCGCGGAGCGTAGTCACGGACGAGGCCGGGTCGGGTGAGAGGGACCTCACGCCGTGGTCAGGAGGCAGACAGCATAAGGCACTTTTTGCCTTTATGCGTCTGCGCGCCTCCGAGAAGTTCCGAGGTGGGACTAAATGTCCCACCCCAATTGAGCGCCCGTCGCGGAGGGAGCAGTGGGCGATCGTGTCTTCACACGCGGCTTTCGCCCCGTCTGTGAGCCTGGGACGTTTCGCGGAGACTCCCTGCGCAACCTGGGAGTCGAACCTGGGCGAAGGCGTGCCTGCAGCTGCAGGTGAAGGAGCTCTGCCTGCTCAGTAATGGCGACGGCGGGCGAGTCACCTGGTCACAGAAGAACGGCCTCTCGGCCAAATCAGACAGGCGGGGGACCTTCGCCGTGGCACGGCGAAGGTGGTCAGGGGGTCTGCAGGGGGCGAGATGGAGCTAACAGGTCGTCCTAGGTCAAACTGTGAGCGAGGAAGTGGGTGTGTTCGGTGGATCTGCAGAGGGTGTTTGGTGGGAAGTGGAGGGGCGGAAGAGGATCAGGGTGAGGAGGCGGAGGTTCTGCGGTGGTCGGCGAGCCGTGTGGGTCGCTGAGGTGATGGGAGCGGCTCGCCGGAGGGTGGTCGGAGGCGGAGAGGATGAGGGTGAACAGGAGCGGTCGAGGGTTTAATTGACTAAATTGAAAGCGGGGAAAGAAAGAGGAGAAGGGGAGTAGTTCTAACTTAACTGCAGGGACGAAGGGGGAGGAACAGGGCGACAGTCGTATCGACTGTCGCCGGAGAAGACGATGCTCAGGGAGAGGGGCGGCGGCGAGCAGAGAGCCGGAGAGGCGCCAGCTGGGTGCGGCGTGGCGCGGGAAGAGCAGGGGAGGAAGTCTCTGCTGCTGGTATTGCGGCAGAGCGAAGAGGTGGAGGGGGAGGAAGCCGCCGGAGCTGGTGAGCGTCTGCCGGAGGAAGAAGAGAAGAAAGCTGGGGGTTTTCTCCGTCAGATCCAGGCTGCCCTGGTCGGTGGAGCAGCGGGGGGTATTTATAGGGATGAAACAGGGAGGAAGGCGGAGGGAGACGACGTGTCTCCCTCGCCGGAGAATGGTCGGAATATGAACCCATACCGTCCGTGCGTTCGCACGGCCGGTATGGTGGGCTACAATGACCAGGGGGGTGCCCCTGCGACGGCTGACGACGCAGGGCACCCCCGGTATACTTGCCAGGTCCCCCACCTCACCCTGCGCGGCGCCATGCTCCGCGCAAGGTCGCCGGAGCATGGTGCTGGCAGGGTTTTGCAGGAGGGACCTGATTGCAAAGAACGAAGGAGAGTTAGGGGCCAAAATGCGAGGGTTCAAAAGTTGAGGGCCAAAGAGTAAATATATGAGGACCAAAGTGTGAAGTCGGTCAAGGGGGTTTCTTCTTAGGCTCAAGTTTTTATACATGACTAATTAAGACCTAAGGAATCTGATGGTGAATTTCATTTTCATATTAAACCTTTTTTTGACCGGTCAATTTGCGCAAAAACCCAAATTAAGTTATTAATTGGGCATGGTTCTCAATGTAGGTCAAAATGGGTTCTAAAGGCCAAATTGAAGGTTCTAAACCCTAGAGATTATTTTTCTATGAATTTTAGAGGGTTTATTCTATTTTTACTTTGCCTCGAACCTTGTGAATTGAAGTGGGTTGTTTTAGGGTTACAGATTATCATTTGGTTCCTTGGAAGTGCTGTAGCCCTTGCTAGATCATCTCATCCCACTTTTATTCTTATTAAGATGTTTTGACCTGTGTTTGGGCCCTGAATTACCTTGTATGCAGATTATACTGGTAAAATTGCACTTTTACCCCTTATGACTGGTTTTCTTCTCAAACTCAGAATTCTCTGAGTTAAGCCTTTCCTTGAGATATGTAGGAGCTTTTATCCTTTGTATTGGGTCAAAATGAGCTAGTTATGGCTCATGATGAGGTTCTCATCATACCCCCATGCCTAGCTTTTGCTAGTCCCTTAGCAAAAACTTAAGGTTTCAACCCTTGTTCTAGACCATGAAGTTTTTAATGGTTTTAGATAAGTGCCTTTTTTATTTGAGCATAGATTAGGTTAGAATGCTGACCATAGGCCTAAAAGGTACTCTAGTACCAATCAAGATCCAAATCTGTCTAGCCTTAGCCTCAGTCTTTTAGCAAAGGTTTTTAAGGCCCACAAGAACTAACCTAAGGTTTATTGGACTTCGTGGTTAAAGCACCCGTGCTTGAAATGATTTTAGCCCTGGCTCAGTTCGCAGTGCGTTTTGTAAGAGAGAGATAGAAAGTTTTTCTGTTTGGAGAGTTTTCTCTCTCTTTTTCTTTTTAGTTCTAGCCTAGGATTGGCTTTTCAACACGGTCTGTATCAGATTCCTTGCTCCCATCATCAATCCTCAAGGGTTCCTGGCGATCGATGCTTCGAGCTAGCACCGCCCATGGCAACCCCCGGAACCCTGGCTATTGAGATTTCGAGATAATCCCATCCATGGTATTCCGTGGCCGAATCCAGACCCTGGCAATTGACACTTCGAGATAATGCCATCCATGGAATCTGAACCAGCAGAGTGCTTACATGCCCCCCGTAGGATATGTAAATATCCTAAGAGACAAGCACCGAGGAGATGATATTTTGTTACGCATCTTCGAGGGGATTTCCCGCCTCTCTGCGCTGGGAACTCATCCAAATCAACTTGTGTTGATCGGCCGCTCCTATTCTAGGTGTTCTTTTCAGATTTTTGCGACGCTTCTGCGTGATTCTGATTTTTTACGCTTACTGAACCAGGCTGTGTGTGAGATTAGGGTGCTTAGGTTACTGAGTCCCGTAAACCAAAAATTTGTTAACGAGGCCGAATAGTCCCTAGGCCTTAGACCTAATACTTCAGCTTTTCATTTTCCTCAACCTCTTGAGGAGTGTCCAGATCTTAATGGGTACTAAGAGTCTATTCAAGAATGCCTAAGGTTTGCATTCTTTACTAATCTTATTGTGCACTTTTCAGTTATTTTCTTGAATGAGGTCTAGAACTTAGGTTAATTCCTTAGTTCCTTACTAATGACTATCACCTTTTCTCATAATTTTGTGCTCCTTTTTCATTTTGTTTCTTTTCTCCTTCTCCTTCACAAAATTTCCTTTCTCCTCTTTCCTCTTATTCTTTTTCAAAAATTTTTAATTTTTATGGTGTTTTTGGCATATGTGAATTTTTTTGTTTGAAACCTTTTCCTACAAGTTTTTGCACTTTCCTACCCCCCCATGCCTAAGATTTGCAATGTCCTCATTGTAACCTAGGGGTTTTTATTCAACTAAGTTCATACATTAGGATAGCTGTTTTGATGAGTGAATGGGTCGGGGTGACTGTTGCGGACGATTTCTAATCTCAGATGCAAGCACCTGAGGTGGAGTCGGCTGTCCTAAAGTGTGAACTTCAAGTGCAAAAAGCTGTCAGAACAAGTTTCAGGTTTTCAAAGAGAATGACGGGCTGCCTCCCGTTGAGCGCTAAATTTGATGCCTTCAGCCAAGCGGGAAATGCGATGGAGAGGGGATGGTCAAATCAGCGGAGTTTTGTAAGACAAGCACCTTGATTAAGAGCCTGGTTGGTCCAACCAGGTGCTTGTTCAGATCAACAGGCTGATGATGCAGCCCAAACCCAATCAATCTGGTGGGTTGATAGATGTGGATAAAAAGGTGTGGTGCCCACCATAAACTATGAAGCTCAGATGGATGTGGAAGTGTAAACGCAGGGTTTGGCTGAGCCGAATCAGCCTGGTCAGAGTAGGGACCCGTAGGATAATCAGTGGTTGATGCAGGAACCCTATAGGGGTGATCAGAGAATGATAGAGCATGGTATGTAGTCTGATCAATGTTCGAAACCCGATGTGGAAATGCAATCGGCTCGGTGAGAGGTGAATCTGAATAGAAATTGACTCCGGTTGCGGGTCAGGGTTTGGGAGAGGTTTTGATCCGTTCTGTGTGTGCGGACGAGGTGGCCATTGTGTACGAGGGCTCTTCTAGAAACAGATGATAGGTGGTTTTCTGTAGAGAGTCCTCTGGGTAACTATCAAATGCCGGAAGAGTGTTTGTAGGATGAGAGGAATCGGATTCGAGAAAAAATTTGGATTCTTGGTTGCAATTACTCTTGGTATTTTCTGTTTTTGGTTCCTGAGGATCGAAAAGGAATGATTCTGTGTTATCGGTGATCTCGGGAATCAGGACCTCAGAGTCGGAGTTAAAGTCATGAGAACTGAGGTCGTAGATAGGCCTGACGTGTTCAGAAAGGGGAATCTCTCCGCAATTATAGTCAGATTTGAAATTGTCGGAGAGTTGGCGAAAATGAGATTCATGATCATGAATTCCACCACAGCAAAAATCATCAAATGTGGAATCAGCAGCCTGACTGGGTTCTAGCCTATATGTCAATTCTGGGCTCAAAAAGGTGTTCTGTTCAAGCTCGAAGCTGGTAGGATAGACCCCATTAAAATCTTGCTCATCCAACTCCTCAGTTTCTGTATCATAAATTGGCATGTTTTCTGAAAAATCGATCAGATTTCCTGAGGATGTTGGAGAGGGATATTCATTAAATAGAGGCCCGGAATCATATTCTGTAAAAATTTGATCTTTCTCATAAAGGGCCTCATAATCTTCCCAATAAGTTTCAGATCTAGGTTCTAGGCTTAGGATGTGGGTAGAATTATTAGAACCTAAGTCCGAATAACCTTCGAGGGCCACCTTATCAAAATAAGGGGCGGAATTTATACCCTCAGAAGGTTCAGTTCTGATCTCATTATTGCAGGAGTTTTGAAATTCTAGGCTTGGCAATTCATGGTCTAAGTTTGGCTCATCATTGTGTTCTCCTGCAATATCCCAACCTAATTCAACATTGTCTTCTATCTGGGTTGGGATTTTACAACCACTTTGTGCCTCAATCCCGAGATCTGGGAAACTGGATTGTTCCTTAATATTGTTCCAAGATGGTTCATCCTCTGTTTCTGGTATATACGGGTATTTCTGGTTGATAATTTGTTCTACTGACTTCATCATTTCTACCCGTTTCATAAGGGCATCTTGGTGTTGTTCCCAAAGTACAGGATTTGTCAAGCATTGAAGGTATTCAGATTGGTGTAATTTTTCCATCTCAATGTATCCTGTCATGAGCATATCTCGGGTTGATCCTTTTGAAATTTCAGTCAATAGAATTTGGGCACAGTTTATGATGAAAGCTGTGGTTGTTGGGACATCAACCTGAATGTTTTCTACTGGTGTTGAGGGTTTGATTTCATAGATTTCAAGGGCATCCTCAATCATCTTATCTTTCATGGATCTCAGATATTCAGGTTTTTTGAATGGTAGTCTTGCTAGGTAATTAGGCTGCATCTTCGAATCAGGTGGTGGAATCAAGATATAGAATCAAAGTTTGAATCAAGATGGAAGAAGGGGATTTTGTTCAGAATCAGAGGAAAGAGGGGCTATGTGAATGATTTCTGCAAGAACAAAGGAGCCGAGGCTTAGCCTCGGGGAGAGTGAATTTCTATAGGAGGTTTCAAGGACCTCCTGAAAAATACTGACGGGCTGGATGAGATAAGCAGGTGCTGGACCCAATCAAGACACCCAAAAATTGTTGGGTGACTATAGAGGTTCGGGGCAGATGGACCCCTTGATCAGAAAGATCGTCCACCTGAGAATTACCTGGGCAGCCAGAGAGGGAGAGTCCCGTGAAGACCCCTACACGGTAGAGCGTCCCCACGGGTTACGGGGTTTCCCCCACCCGACCTCTCTTGTCACTGCGGTTCCAGGTAGACCAGAATGGGGATCTTGACCTCTTAAGTCTACCAATTTTAAGATCAGGGTGCTTAAGGTTTCATTTGAACTTTAGTCTTTTTAAGTGCAAAGAGTGACCTAATTTAAGGTTGGTTAACCCAAAGGGGTCAACTTTACCTCTTGTTTTCTTTGAGAGCTTTTTGGGTCCTTTCTTTTAGGGTTCAAGTGTTTAGAGAGAGCCAATTGTTTAGGATTTTTCTTGTTAATAGGTATTTTCAGACAAGGGTTTGGGCACACTTCATTGGGTTTTTCTCCATTCTTGATTTAAGTAGTGTGTCTCTAAAACCCTAATGTTGAATCTTAGGTTGGCTCTACTTGGTCCAGTTAGTCCTTTGTTGGGTAATTAGGGCTCAAGCAAGAATGTGTTAGCCCTTAAATACCCCTAATAGTGTGCAGGACTAATGAGTTGAAAACATGCAACTCTTTATGGTTACTAAGTATGGAAGACAGGTTAGCCTTATATTGCTTGTTCTTTTCTTTTCTTCCTCTTTAGAGTTTAGGGGTTAATAGCGAGAGGAAAAATTTACCTGTCTTCGGAGTGGTTGTCGTGTGGTTGCTTGTCTTCTCAAGTTCCTGTAGCTGCACAAAAGAGGAGATTATCAGAAATTAAAAGAAACAGGAATGTTTACCTCTAGAATAGCCGTTGCTCCCCGGCAGCGGCGCCAAAATGAAGACGTCGGTTTTGTATTTGTTATAACGTTGTAGTAAAGCCGGTTGTTACCAACGTTTCATATAAAAATTTTTTTACTCGGAAAAATGAAAGAGTTCCCGAGGTCGAACTCAGGGAGCAAGTTGTATTCTAGAGATATACATGTTTCTTTTACAAAATAAAGAGAGAGGGAAAGAATTTGTTGTGATGTTCTTCTTTCTTTCTCTTTCTTCAGATCTCCTTCTTCTTCTTCCTTGGTTTCTGCTACGGTGATAATCTTCTTCTGCAATCGTGGTGACCCTCTCTTCTTCTTCCTGCTGTTCCTGCGTTGGTGATGTTTTTCTTTCTTCAGAGCTCCTTGTTCTTCTTCTTCTTTGGTTTTCTGCCTTGACCTCTCTTCTTCTTCTTCTGCAATCGTGGTGACCCTCTCTCTTTTCCCTTCTTTTTTTTCTTTATGGCTGCAGAGCTTCTGCCTTCAGCTACTAAGTCTTTCCTTCTTCTTCTTCTGCTTCGGCCGTTGCTCTTCTTTCTTCTTCAGCCTGCCTTCTTTCCTGCTCTGGCTGCTGTCCTTCCGTCGTCTGACCCGGTGCTTCGACGACTTAACTGAGCATTTGCTACAGTGCAGCTCCTTCTTCTTCGGCCTGCACTTCTTCTTCCGCGGGTCTTCTTCTTCTTCTTTGGCCTGCACACTTCAGAGTTTTTTTTTTTTCATCAAGAGGCAAAACCTACTCTACCCTCCCCCCCCCCCCCGCGTCTCTCTTTCTCTCTGAAACCACTCTTGGGAAAGCTCTCCCAGAGCTACCGGGTAATCGGGTTCGGGTCAGGCCCGGGTCCAGGCCCACCGGCGTGCGTGGTGGGCGAGGAGTGCAGGTCAGTCTAATCGGGTCGGGCCAGGTCCGCGGAGCGTAGTCACGGACGAGGCCGGGTCGGGTGAGAGGGACCTCACCCCGTGGTCAGGAGGCAGACAGCATAAGGCACTTTTTGCCTTTATGCGTCTGCGCGCCTCCGAGAAGTTCCGAGGTGGGACTAAATGTCCCACCCCAATTGAGCGCCCGTCGCGGAGGGAGCAGTGGGCGATCGTGTCTTCACGCGCGGCTTTCGCCCCGTCTGTGAGCCTGGGACGTTTCGCGGAGACTCCCTGCGCAACCTGGGAGTCGAACCTGGGCGAAGGCGTGCCTGCAGCTGCAGGTGAAGGAGCTCTGCCTGCTCAGTAATGGCGACGGCGGGCGAGTCACCTGGTCACAGAAGAACGGCCTCTCGGCCAAATCAGACAGGCGGGGGACCTTCGCCGTGGCACGGCGAAGGTGGTCAGGGGGTCTGCAGGGGGCGAGATGGAGCTAACAGGTCGTCCTAGGTCAAACTGTGAGCGAGGAAGTGGGTGTGTTCGGTGGATCTGCAGAGGGTGTTTGGTGGGAAGTGGAGGGGCGGAAGAGGATCAGGGTGAGGAGGCGGAGGTTCTGCGGTGGTCGGTGAGCCGTGTGGGTCGCTGAGGTGATGGGAGCGGCTCGCCGGAGGGTGGTCGGAGGCGGAGAGGATGAGGGTGAACAGGAGCGGTCGAGGGTTTAATTGACTAAATTGAAAGCGGGGAAAGAAAGAGGAGAAGAAGGGGAGTAGTTCTAACTTAACTGCAGGGACGAAGGGGGAGGAACAGGGCGACAGTCGTATCGACTGTCGCCGGAGAAGACGATGCTCAGGGAGAGGGGCGGCGGCGAGCAGAGAGCCGGAGAGGCGCCAGCTGGGTGCGGCGTGGCGCGGGAAGAGCAGGGGAGGAAGTCTCTGCTGCTGGTATTGCGGCAGAGCGAAGAGGTGGAGGGGGAGGAAGCCGCCGGAGCTGGTGAGCGTCTGCCGGAGGAAGAAGAGAAGAAAGCTGGGGGTTTTCTCCGTCAGATCCAGGCTGCCCTGGTCGGTGGAGCAGCGGGGGGTATTTATAGGGATGAAACAGGGAGGAAGGCGGAGGGAGACGACGTGTCTCCCTCGCCGGAGAATGGTCGGAATATGAACCCATACCGTCCGTGCGTTCGCACGGCCGGTATGGTGGGCTACAATGACCAGGGGGGTGCCCCTGCGACGGCTGACGACGCAGGGCACCCCCGGTATACTTGCCAGGTCCCCCACCTCACCCTGCGCGGCGCCATGCTCCGCGCAAGGTCGCCGGAGCATGGTGCTGGCAGGGTTTTGCAGGAGGGACCTGATTGCAAAGAACGAAGGAGAGTTAGGGGCCAAAATGCGAGGGTTCAAAAGTTGAGGGCCAAAGAGTAAATATATGAGGACCAAAGTGTGAAGTCGGTCAAGGGGGTTTCTTCTTAGGCTCAAGTTTTTATACATGACTAATTAAGACCTAAGGAATCTGATGGTGAATTTCATTTTCATATTAAACCTTTTTTTGACCGATCAATTTGCGCAAAAACCCAAATTAAGTTATTAATTGGGCATGGTTCTCAATGTAGGTCAAAATGGGTTCTAAAGGCCAAATTGAAGGTTCTAAACCCTAGAGATTATTTTTCTATGAATTTTAGAGGGTTTATTCTATTTTTACTTTGCCTCGAACCTTGTGAATTGAAGTGGGTTGTTTTAGGGTTACAGATTATCATTTGGTTCCTTGGAAGTGCTGTAGCCCTTGCTAGATCATCTCATCCCACTTTTATTCTTATTAAGCTGTTTTGACCTGTGTTTGGGCCCTGAATTACCCTGTATGCAGATTATACTGGTAAAATTGCACTTTTACCCCTTATGACTGGTTTTCTTCTCAAACTCAGAATTCTCTGAGTTAAGCCTTTCCTTGAGATATGTAGGAGCTTTTATCCTTTGTATTGGGTCAAAATGAGCTAGTTATGGCTCATGATGAGGTTCTCATCAGTGTGCACCACAATGATAACTCCTGCCCGCAGGGTGTCTCCTCTGAGGAGGAGGTCTTGCGTATGGAGGGAGAGGGAGGAGATGGTGGCCTGGAAGGAGAAGTGGAGCTGCAGTGTTTTTGGCTAGGGACCAGGCTGATTGCAAAGAAGGAGCCGTGCTCTTTTTAAAGAAGAGGAAGCCATGCACGGCCATGCCCTGGCTGTGCATGGCTCATGCATGGCTTGGCAGGGAGTGGCGAGCAGGGAATGGTGTTGCAGAGCATGGCGCGAAGAGGGAGGTATTTCCATGCATTGCAACCGTGGGAAGAAGAATTCCAAAGTCAAATAGAAATAGAAAATGGAAATTTTGCGAAGCAGCACTTGAGGAAAAATGTAATCGCGAGGCCATTTTATTTCACTCTCCTCCCATCTTAATTAAATTCATGCATGCGTGTATTTTTACAATGCGATTATGGAGACCTAATATGCATTGGTAATGCTTGGAAATAGCACAAGATGGCACAATTACAGGTGTATTTTTGCGGTGCAATCATACCCCCATGCTTATCTTTTGCTAGTCTCTAGCAAAGCAGTATTTAGAAATAATCTTAAGCTGAAGAATTTCTTCTGAGGCGATATAGGTGTGTTTATTGTTGGATATTGTGAGAACCAATTGCAGAGAAGACTACCGGTACTTTAAGTCTCACATGATAAAGATCATCTCTCGACTAACTAGGACTCTTGATATTTAAACCTTAAGTACGATTTCCAGGACCCAGGAGGTTTTTGCCGTACTTGAGAGCTCAAGAGGTTATGGCTAGTGCTTAGTGAAGGATCAATACTGACCAGATGAACATTAAGACTCAAGCCCAGGGTTTCACGAATTTTTATGTACAGGTTGGTCCCAGTTTCAGCTCGTGTTTTCGGATTGACCCTTAAGAAGATGATGGAAAACTCAACTCCCATTTTCTGATATTTATGGCTCATATGAAAAACAGGGTATTTGCGACTTGCCCTGAAGAACTTTTTTAGGGTAGAGACTTTACAGACATTTGTGAGATATACTGACTTATTTGCATTTTTTTTTTTTGAAACACATGTTAGTATATCTCTTACAACATTATTTGGAGGAGCACACTTTTCTTTTTGGTGGGAGAGTTCTTTCTTGGTGGAAAGAGTCGCTCCTAAACACAAGACTAAAGCCTGGGATAAAAAGTCTACCTGTGTGCATAGGTAAGGACTCCACCTTCCCTAATGAACACTAGGGTTGGATCTTATGTTCACCTGGTCTTTCTTGATATGTGTAGTGTGAACCAAGTTTACTTAAGCTCTCAAGTAGAAGCAAACCAACGAATCCTGTACTGGTGTCTCAGGTACAAGAATACGTCCTTAGTTAGGAGAGATTCCGATCTATCTTGTCAATGCTCAAGTGAATTAAGCTAAGCCTGAGCGAATCAAGCTTCTGTGGCCTAGAAAGTCTTCAAAACAGTGGTTGAATATCCATAAACACTTATTGTATTTTTGTTTCAGCCTTCAGATCATTACTAAACACCATTTTTTTTTTGTATATAGATAGAAATTGCATGATACCATAAAATACCCAGATCCTATGGATGCCTATCCACCCCCCATGCCAAACGATGCTATGTCCTCATATGCATGTATGGAAGGGTAGAGAACGGATGGAAGATCGGGTAACGAGAGCTAAAGTGCAGGGTATATAGCAGGGTGGTAGGGTGGGTGGATGGTGAAGTGAAAAGTGAAGTGATCGTGACAGTGAAGTGAAAAGTGATGGTGGATGGTGAGTGTTGTTGGGGTGCCTCCCAACGAGCGCTGAATTTAACGTCCCCAGATGGACTCAGAATGAGGCAAAGAATTAGTTACCCTCCAGCAGGGCAACGTTTCTCCAACGGGGCAGGTTCATGAGTCAGATAGGGTTTCAAACGCTACCCGTTGATCGTAAATTTACGCCTAGATTTGGGATCTTCGATCTCGACGACCCCGTTGGGGAATGGTCTTGAGACCAGGAAAGGACCAATCCATTTGGACTTCAATTTCCTAGGAAAGAATTTGAGTCGGGCATTATAGAACCAAACTTGCTGAGATGGCTCAAATTCTTTCCGCCGAATATGGCTGTCATGAAAAGCCTTAGTGCGTTGTTTGAAAGTTAAAGCAGAATCATAGGCTTCACGACGAAGCTCTTCCAGCTCCTGGATTTGGAGTTTCCTTTCTCGACCACACAGGTCTAGGTCGAGGTTACATTGGCGAACCGCCCAATAAGCGTGGTGCTCCAACTCCACGGGCAAATGACAAGGCTTCCTGTAAATGATTCTCTACAGAGACATACCAAGGGGAGCCTTGAAGGCGGTTCGATATGCTCAAAGTGCATCAATTAGCTTGTCGGACCAATCCTTACGGTCAGGCCGAACCGTTTTCTGGAGAATCTGCTTGATTTGCCGGTTCGACACCTCTGCCTGGCCGTTCGTCTGAGGATGATACAGGGATTCGATAAGATGGTAGACTCTGTATTTCCTCAGAAGTGGCCGAAAAGAAGTATGGGTAAAGTGGCTTCCTCCATCCGAGATAATGGCTCGAGGGATCCCAAAGTGCGCAAAGATGTGGTCTTTGACAAAGTGAGTGGATATAACATGGTCAGCACGGCGTGCGGGAATAGCCTCGATCCATTTCGAAACATAGTCAACGACCACGAGGATGAATTCGAAGCCGTTGGAAGGAGGAAAGGACCCATGAAATCAATTCCCCAAATGTTGAAGATTTCTGCAGCTAGGATGGGTTGCAAGGGCATCATGTCACGACGTGACATTGACCCTAACGACTGGCACCTAGTGCAATGCTTGGCATAATTATGTGCATCCTGGTGAAGGAGGGTCAAAAGAAACCGCACTGCAGCACCTTGGCTGCAGTTTTCCTCCCAGAGAAATGGCCTCCGCAGGCCTGATCGTGGCAGAAGGATAGCCAACTAGGGAACTCGCTGTCAGGAACACAGCGACGGATAATTTGATCAGTACCTATGCGAAAAAGAAGTGGATTATCCCAGAAATAATACTTTGCTTCTGCCATGAGACGCTCGCGTTGGTTTTTAGGTCAGCCACGTGGAAGGGATCCAGAAGCAAGGTAATTGGCAATGTCGGCATACCACAGTCCACTTGCCACATTTATTGCCAATAGGTGCTCATCAAGAAAAATTTCATTGATCGGCAGAGTAAGTCTAATATGATCAGGGTCCAGTCTGGAAAGGTGATCAGCCACAACATTCTGGGCTCCGGCCTTATCGCGGATCTCAATGTCAAATTCTTGGAGCAGAAGGATCCAATGAATCAGTTTAGGCTTGGCATCCTTCTTGTGCATGAGATGGCGAATGGCCGCGTGATCAGTGAAAACAATAACGTGAGAGCCCAGAAGGTAAGAGCGGAATTTCTCCAACCCAAAGATGACTGCTAGTAGTTCTTTTTCAGTGGTAGTATAATTACGCTGGGCCTCGTCCAACATCTTACTGGCGTAGTACACTACGAAGGGGTGTCTATCGCATCTTTGTCCCAGGATGGCTCAAACTGCAAGGTCGAAATCGTCACACATGAGTTCAAAGTCGAGGGACCAATCAGGTGGCTGGAGAACAGGGGCCTTGGTGACAGTATTGCGCAGCTGCGTGAATGCTCGTATGCAGTCGGGGCCCATATCGAAGGGTACGTTGGTCGATAGGAGATGAGTTAACAGTCGAGAAATCTTGGAGAAGTCTTTGATAAATCTCCTATAGAAACCGACGTGTCCCAGGAAGGAGCAGATTTGTTTGATAGAGCCAGGCACAGGTAAATCAGCAATGACATCAAGCTTAGCTCTGTCAACCTCGATACCCCTATCGGAGATGATATGTCCGAGAACAATTCCCTCGTGCACCATAAAATGACTTTTTTCCCAGGAAAGCACGAGGTTTACATCAATACATCTCCTAAGGATATGAGTCAGGTTGGCAAGACATTCATCGAAAGGTGGTCCAAAGACCGAAAAGTCATCCATGAAGACCTTGAGAAAGTCACCCACCATGTCATGGAATATCGCCAGCATACATCTTTGGAATGTTGCTGGCGCGTTGCAAAGTCCGAACGACATCCTTCTAAATGCGAAGGTGCGGAAGGGGTAGGTAAAGGTGGTTTTCTCTTGGTCCTGGGGGTCAATTGCCACCTGGTTATATCCAGAGAATCCATCCAGGAAACAGAAAAATTTATTTCCCGCTAACCGCTTTAGGATTTGGTCAATGAGTGGTAGCGGAAAGTGATCTTTCTTGGTTGCAGCATTGAGTTTCCTATAATCTACACACACTCTCCAAGATGTAGGAGTGCGTGTAGGGATGGATTCGCCCCTGTCATTGACACGGATGGTGAGTCCGACCTTTTTGGGCACAACGTGAATCGGACTCACCCAGCAGGTAGATTATACTCGCATTCAGCCACTTAATGATTCTTTCTTAATGACCTCCTGCATGTTAGGGTTGAGACGTCACTGCATCTCGCAGGAAGGTCGAGCCTCCTCCGTATATATACGGTGAGTGTAGTAGGAGGGGCTAATGCCAGATAAGTCTAATAAGGACCATCCAATAGCTGCCTTGTGTTCTATGAGGACCTTAGTTAGTTTGCACTCTTGCTCCCTGGTCAATTTTGAACTGATGATTACAGGGAGCGTTTCATTTGGCCCTAGGAAAATATACTTAAGTGTACTAGGTAGCTCTTTCAGCTCAGGAGTGGATGGTGAAAGATCTGGCATTTCTTGGGACAAGAGTGTCCCAGACGGGTTGGAGAACAAGTCAGGAGGAAGAAATTGGCCTTCAGATTGGCCAAGAAGAGGGGCTTCTTGGATAGATGGATCCAAAAAAGAATAGCCGCAGTGAGAAGTACATGGGCTCAAGGTCCCAGTGTGGATTTGGAAATCTGCCTGATTTGGCAGAAAAGAAAGGGCAATTTGGTCTTTAAGAGTGTGGACCGGTGGTGAGTAGCCCGGATATGACTCAGACCACGAGGTATGGGAAGTGGAGAAAACCTCATCAGAAGTCTAGTCAGGAGAAGGTATGGGACAAGGGAGGGATGGGGGAACGTCACAATTTGTGTTGGTCAGGCAGTAGTTAATGTTTACAGGTAATCTGCAGCAGTCAGAATAAGTCCCAAGTAGTCTGATACACGCACTGACAGCCATGTCCTCATTTGACGTGTCATCTTCGATGCAATCGCAATCAAAGTTCTTGGCTGCCTTGAAGATGTTAAGCCTGAGCTTTTCGGATCCAACGGTAATCTCAATACAACTCAACTCGTAGTCGATACGGGCGCGGGCTGTGGCCAAGAAAGGTCGACCAAGGATGATTGGACAATCAGAAAGTGAGCTAGGAACTTCCATATCTAAAACAGGAAAGTCAACAGGAAAACAAAGACTGTTGACCCTAACCACCACGTCTTCCACCACACCCTTCGAGATTTTGGCAGAACGATCTGCCAACTGTAACGTGACAGGGGTGGGTTTCAGATTTCCCAAGGAAAATTTTTTGAGCATGATGGTCGGTATGAGATTGATGGAAGATCCTAGATCAAGCAGGGCACGGTTAAAACTGCAGCCTTGGATGCTATAGGAAATAAGCGGTGTGCCCGGATCTTTCTACTTCGGTGGTAGGTTTGACAGTATAGCACAACTCGCATGAGGCGAGAGAACCACCGGATTCTTATTTTTCTTTGACTGTCGCCTGGGTGTTGTGTAGTCTTTGAAAAATCGGGCGATAGTAGGTATGTGGTCGATAGCCTCGAGCAGGGGTACCTTGATTTCTACATCCCTGAACAAATTACGTAGGTTATCAAAGGCCTGCATATCTTTCTTCTTGCCTTTTGGCTCCCTTAGTAGAGCCTCAGGGAATGGAACTGATTCTGGTACCAATTTGGGTGTATCATCCTCTCGCGAATGCGGTGCGCATCTTGAATGAGAGGGCGATGAAGAAGATGGGCTGGGATCAGGTTGAGGCAGATCAATGGTCTGCTTATCACTCCTCGTAGTGATAGCATTGGACGAAACGGGTCCAGTGGGATCATACGGCGGAGGAGGGTTTGCAATAGGGACATAAGAGTGCGGTGCTGTAGTGGGATTAGCCTGAAATCCCGGTGGAATGCTCAGAGCTTGCAGAATTTGATTAACCTACCCCTGAGAAGGTTGTACCTGTGGTTGAGGACCACAGGGTACGAAGTTTCACGGGTTTGGAACAAGTTGGGCAGGAAGAGTGCCCTGAGATCGAGTCGCCATGCGTAGTTGACTGATCTCAGCATTCTGCTGCGCCAATTGGTGCTGAAGAGAGGTCATGTTCTCCTCATGGCACTTTGACATTTTCATCATCATTCTCATCAATTTGTTAAGAGGACTTGATGTGTGTTCGGTTTGCGGAACGCAAGGCCTGATGGCGGATTCGCCATAGGATTAGACTGGGTCCTTGGGATGACGGGTGCGAACGGTCGCATTGGTCCACCCGCGGGGTTTTGGCACTGTGGGTTGTTGGACCATGCGAAATTCGGATGATTTCGCCACCCTGGGTTATAAGTGGCAGAGAACGGGTTGTTCCCCAGGACGCAAGCACCTTCTATGCCAGAAGATGCATCTGCATGTAAATATGCGTCCGAGCACATAGAGGCTTGGTCCTCCGTGTCAAAATACTGGCTCGCAGAAGCTAGTTTCACATGACTTACCGAGTCGATCGGCATGACACTCGGTAAGGAAGGTCTTACAGGGTTTCTCGGGATAAGCCTGGTGTTGGTAGAATTGGAATTGTGACGAAGTGGTGAGGGGGTGTTTGCCATAGAATGGGCGGGGTTGGCCAGAAGCTCATCTAGCTTCTTGTGCACGATGGAGACTTCATCCAGTTTTTGTGCGATAAGGCTTAGATCTGTGGATGAATGGGAGGGTCCCGTCTCAACTTTGTGAACATTTCGGGGCTGGCTGGTACGATTAAAGGCGACAATGGAAGCATTGTTCATTGAGTTTTCACTCATATTTTCAAACAATTCAAATGCTCCATTCTCGCCTTTATTCATAAAGTTCCCTCCGCAGGAAGCGTCTGCAATCTACTTTAAAGTCTCATTTAGCCCATAGTAGAAAATCTGGTCTATATGCCACTTAGGCAGACCGTGGTGCGGACACTTCCTGAGGAGGTCATTATACCTCTCCCATGCCTCATGAAATTGTTTGCCGTTTTGTTGCGTAAATGAAGTGATAGCACGGCAAAGCGCATTGGTTCTCTTCCCAAGAGTGGATGGTTCTCCCAAGGGTGCGTAACCACTACGACGCATTATCTCGCAATGAAAACGGGAACATTTTCATGAGGACTATAGGTAACCCGATATTTCTTGGTTTAACAGTTTCAGCCAGTCAGGTTAGGTCTTCCAAGTGGAGAAAAGGATCTTCACTTGCAAGACCATGGAAGTGAAAATTAATTAGGCCAATTATGTTAGGCTTCAATTCAAAGTCGTCCCCGCCCATGGGGACTCAAATTTGTCCTACGTCTTTGTAGCAGCGGGATTTTGATAAGAGCTAAGAGACCTAGGCTCCTCCCGTTCGGGAGGGTTCTGCATTTCCTCCAATGTTTCCCTAATGGCCTCAATTCGTTCATTATACATTTCCATTTGGGCTTGGAGGCAGGTTATGGGATCTAAGGCTCCACCACCTGGTGGGTTCTGAGGGCGGTTTCCTCTCTCAGGATTTGGGGGTCGACGTGTAGCCATGTTTGTGGAGGAGGAGGACGATTCGGCTCCTTTTCTAAAATTATCAGGCAATTCAAACAGTTCAGGGTTTTGTGACCTCCTGACAAACATGCACTACCGCAGGAAGAATTGGGGGGATAAGAAGGGAAAAGAGATGAGAGAAATGATGCTGCAAAGGTACACTTGATGACAAATCAATTCAATCAAATTCCTAACCTCTACAGTGTGCCCTTAGACTTAAAGATCTAAGTTACCTACTATCACGAACTACGGAATCGAATGCGAGCACCGCGGAACCACTAGGCCAGATTGAATGGCCGTTTGCCCCAGTCTTAGACACCCGAAAGCACGTGGGAACCCTCACCAGAACGTAGACGCTACACGCAGGTAGTTAGACCTCCAATCCTTAATAAGGGTCAAGTTACTACCAATTTTAGTTAGAGGCTTAGGGTCAAGTGCTTTTGGAATGTGAAGGGCATTGTTTACGGGCAATGCCCACATGATTGATTTTCAGAGTGTGTAAAACAAGCATGCAACGGGGAAATCTCCCTTAATTGAAGTTTTAATTGGTGAATGGTTTTTAGAATTCAGCCTTAAGTAGTATGAATTTTAGGATTTCGCTGAAATACCAATTCAACCAATCTCCGGGTTTTGAGAGAATACAGGTTTTCTTCTTCTCTTCTAAGCCCAACAAACCCTTCTTTAATGTCAGTTAGTTAATGATTGCTAAAATGCAATGGGCTTCCCTAATTGGAGATTTCTATGTGTAGATGCAAGAATCAATTTTAGATTAGTGTGAAAGGGAACAAAAGCACTTCAATTCAAGTGCTCCCAATCACCAACAAGATTTCCACACAAGGCTCAACCAAAAGATAAGGAAAATCAAATTATTGGGGTTGAAGTATTCGGGATCGAATCTTAGGCAAGTTGAAAAGTCGTGGTGGGGTTGGAATCAACTCAATTCCAAGTCTCCCCACCAAAAATGTGATCCCGAATTTGCAGATAAGTGAGGCAAAGAGCGGTGCAATCAATCTTTTTATGTTTGCCTCAAAGAATACTTCCCACGGTGAAAAATTCAAGAATAAAGATTCTTGGATTTTTGCTAAGCGAAGTAGGGTGGGAAATCTGGGGGCGGTGGGAGTAAAGGCAATCGATCAAACAAGTGAATTTTAATCCACTTGCCCCAAGAGATCCTAAGAAGTTTTTCTAGTTTTTAGTTTTTTTTTTATTATTATTAAGGTTACAAGTTAACCTAAATTGCTAAGAAAAGAAGACCTACTTGTTCGACAATGTGTGCGAAGCTCCAATGTGGTGTCGGCGTCTTCACGCTCTCGTTCTCGCCTTAGATCTGCTCATTTCTTCGACTTCGTCTACTTGCCTTCTCGCAACAGGTTCACCTGTACAACAACAAACAAAAACACCCGTGAAGAGAAGGGTGTGAGAAGAGAAAAATTGCAGGAATGGAGTAAAAACTTACTTGAAGGCGCACTTCCCCAGCAACGGCGCTAGAAAAGGTGTGGTGTCGGACCCGGTTAGGTTGTCAATATGGTGATTTTATCGTTGAAGTGTGCATAGTGGTTAACCAAAATCGGACCTAACCATCTCTTTACAAAATTTTTAACTTGGCCTATTTGATTTTATCTTGGTCACTTTTAGGCCCAGGGTCGAACTCAGGGAAGTGGGCTTACAAGTCAAGTTTCTATGCCTTTCCTACAACGAATCTCTTCCGTTCGTTTATTGTGATTTTGGTGTTTTTCTATTTAGATTTTTTTCTGATAATCTTTGTCCTTGAGGCACACCCTCAAAATTAGGTTCTTGGCTTTAAGCCAAATTAGGGTTCCAAAATGGGTCTTGCTATTCGCAAGACAGAGTACCTGCAAGTCAAGGATTATCTTTTCTCTTTTATATTTTTTTATCTTTTTATTGGCATGAAAGAGAAATAGAAATAAAGTAAATATAGTATAGATATATATGTATATACTCTATATGTATAAAGGGGTGGGGGTGGAGACAGAGATGGAGTGTAGCACGGTGTTGAGTCGGTCGTCGTCTAGAAAGATGCAACCAACAGGACGAGGTGCCACGTGTAAGGTGGATTGGTGGAAGATGAATGGGAACACGCTTTTTGTACGCATGTATCGGGGAATATCACCAACTGGTGTAGATATTCCCGCGATACCACGTATGGTAAGTAATGTGAAAAAATATATATATATGTAAATATATCTATATGTATATATATATATATATATATAGGGTTATGAATATATAGGTATATATATGTAGTTATATATGTATAAGTAAGTATATATAACTATATAGATGTAAATATATATATATATATATATATATATATATAGTAATATATGTATATAGATATATGTAGATAGATATGTGTATATATATGTATATATAGTTCTATAGATAGATATGTATATATGTATATATCTATGTATGTATAAGTATATGTATATATATATGTATACATATATATATATATATATATATATGTATACATATATATATATATATATATATGTATATAGATGTATATATATATATATATGTATGTATATAGATTAATACATAGTTATATAAGTACTAATATATGTATAGATATATGTATATATATATATATATATATATATATATATAAGTATATATATATATGTAAATATATATGTATATGTAAGTATATAGATATATATATATATATATATGTATGTATACTAATACTTAAGTATATACATACTATTATATGTATAGATATAAGTATATATATATACGTATATATATACATATATATATGTATATAAATATATATAGATATAAGTATATATATGTATGTATATATATATACATATATATAAGTATATAATAGTGTATAGGTGTGTGTGTGCGAGAGTGTGAGGGTGTGTGTATTTGCAGAGAGAGAGGGAGAGTGCGCTATGAGAGAGACAGAGAGAGAGAGAGAGAGTGGGAGAGAGAGCATCTGCTGTGTGAAGGAGGCGAGTTAAGACGTCTGCAGTCGTGGAGCGTCGTCTGGAGGTCCACACGCGTGCGCAGGCGCGTATGCGCGCGGAGAGGCGCTCGCACGCAAGGGAGTTGGCGCGGAGGAGAGAAGAGGACCGCAACGCACCGCGCTGCGCGAAGGGCTGGAGCGGGCGCTGGTAGGCGTACGTTGTGAAGGGAGCGGGCGAAGGCAGGCGCTGGGAGAGGTGGGCGCACGCAGACGTACGCGGGCGGGTGTGGGCGACGCGGGCCGAGATGCCCACGCGGGATGTGGCCGGTTGCAGTGTGCCGAGTGACCGGTTAAGTGAGAAACTCACCGGTCACCCCACTGTAGCCACAGTGTTCCGCAAAAACGGGTGAACAGTGGCCAGGCGAGCCGCGCAACCGCCTGCTGTAGGTGCTGTGAGTGCGAACGGCTCAGCGCACGTGGTGGAGTGGCTCCGGCTGGTGGCTTGCGGGCGGGATGTCGTGATAGAGCGCGCAGAGAGGGCTACTGGCGTGCGCGGTGGAGGGCGAGGGTGACCTGCTGTTTGCGCGGAGGCTTGCAGGTGCTGCTGGCGTGCAGTGAAGCTTGGCTGGCCGCTGCAGTGGCACGAGGTGGCCGGTTGTGGAAGAGAGAGCGCGACAGGGCGCTTGCGCAGAGAAGCTGGAGGCGAGGGCGCCTGTAGGCGTGTGCGGAAGGCGAGGGTGGCCTGCAGGCGTGCGCGGAGAGGGCTGGGGTGGCTGTTGCTGCCTTGTTGCTACTGCTGCTGGAGCTTTGAGCTTCAAGCTTGAAGCTTCCGCTCCAATGGCTGAAGTGGCATGGTCGTTCAAACAGGGAAAAGAAGGCCACCACGCCCACCAGCTCTTTGAAGAGATGGGTGGTGGTGGTCTCACTGTGGTGGGTGTGCACCACAATGATAACTCCTGCCCACAGGGTGTCTCCTCTGAGGAGGAGTTCCTGCGTATGGAGGGAGAGGGAGGAGATGGTGGCCTAGAAGGAGAAGTGGAGCTGCAGTGTTTTTGGCTGGGGACCAGGCTGATTGCAAAGAAGGAGCTATGGTCTTTTTAAAGAAGAGGAAGCCATGCACGGCCATGCCTTGGTTGTGCATGGCTTGGCAGGGAATGGTGTTGTAGAGCATGGCACGAGGAGGAAGGTGTTTCCATGCATTGCAGCCGCGGGAAGAAGAATTCCAAAGTCAAATAGAAATAGAAAATGGAAATTTTGAGAAGCAGCACTTGAGGAAAAATGTAATCGCGAGGCCATTTTATTTCACTCTCCTCCCCTCTTAATTAAATGCCTGCATGCGTGTATTTTTACAATGCGACTATGGAGACCTAATATGAATTGGTAATGCTAGGAAATAACACAAGACGGCACAATTGCAGGTGTATTTTTGTGGTGCAATCACCTTGCAGAACCCCCCATTTCCTACGGAGTCCATAGAACAAGTTCTAAGGGGTTTAAGTTGCACTACACGCCTCCAAAAGCCAAAATAATCCGCACGGGCTCTTTTTGGTGTGCAGGAAATTATGAGAAGGCCCCTAAGGTTCAAGAAAAGCCCAAATGACCCTTAGGAAGGGTCATTTCAACATAACAAACTTAAAGGAAGTTTTGCCCCTGAAACTTGAGCTAAACTAGGATGCTGAATGAAACAGATATGCGCATAACAAACTTAAAGAGGATTAAAGTAGGTCAGAGATGACGTACCCTCAAAAAGCTTCGGGTACTGATTTTGCATCATCGCCTCAGGCTCCCAAGTCGCCTCCTCATGCTGCTGGCTTCTCCATATGACCTTCACCAGTGGCACCTCCTTCCACCTGAAGTTTTTGACAGCTCTATCTAGTATATGTACTGGCCTCTCAGGGTAGGTCAGGTCATCTCCCACCTCGATACGCTCATGGCTCAGAACATGGCTGGGATCGGGGATGTATCTCCTGAGGTTGGACACATGGAACACGTTGTGCACGCCGGATAACTGGTGAGGAAGGGTAAGTTGGTAAGCAATGGGTCTCACATGTTCCAAGACCTCAAAAGGTCCCATAAATCTCGGCATGAGCTTCGCTTTCACCCCAAAATGCTGCAATCTCTTCATGGGATAAACACGGAGGAAGACATGATCCCCAACCTCAAACTGTACCTCCTGGTGCTTCCTGTTAGCGTATCTCTTCTGTCTGCTCCTGATGGTATTGAGTCGTCTGTGAATTTACTCTATTACCTCCTGACTCTGACAGATCAACCTAGGACCAACCTCCCACTTGGTCCCTACCTCGACCCAACTTAGGGGAGTCGTACACTTCCTCTTGTATAATGCCTCATACGGCACCATGCCAATACTCCAGTGGTAGCTGTTGTTGTATGCAAACTCTGCCAGGGGCAAATGCTCCTCCTATGAGCCTCTCCAGTCTAGTACACAGGAACGTAGAAGGTCCTCAAGGGTTTGAATGGTGAGCTCCAATTTCCCGTTGGTTTAGGGGTGGTAGGCAGTGCTGAATCTCAAGTGAGTCTGCAAGGACTACTGGAACTCTGCCCAAAATTAGGAAGTGAAATGGGTATCTTTGTCGGATATGATCTCATGAGGGACTCCGTGAAGGTGCACCACATCTTGGATGTAACGCTCTGCTAACTATATTGGCTCGAAGGTGACTCGGATCGGCAAAAACTGTGTTGTCTTCGTCAACTTGTCCACTATCACCCAAATGACATCGTGTCCCCGCTATGTAACCGGTAGCCCCACTACCAGGTCTATAGTGACACTCTCGCACTTCTACTCTAGCAAAGGAAGTGGCTGTAGCGGCTCTACAGGCCTCTGGTGCTCGGCCTTTAGTTGGTGGAATACCAAACACTATTGTACGAACTCACCAACATCTCGCTTCATCCCCATCCACCAGAAGTCACGTCGCAGATCGTGGTACATCTTGGTGTTCCTGGGATGTATGGTGAACGTGGACCCATGTGCCTCATAGCCAGAAGCTCCCTCAACAGCTTATCGTCTCTAGGAATGCACAAGTGTCCCCTCATACGCAAAATCTCATCAGTAAAAGTGAAGTCTCTTGGGTCCCTTGTCAACACCTTGTCTCACAGTGTCTACAGATACGGGTCAGCCATCTATCCAGCAATGATATAGTCTATAAGCTCTGGTTGTTCCTGTCTCATCACTGTGACTGCCCCGCAGTACCCTCGTGGCTCCTAGGGTTGCCAACTGCCCAGCTCCTCCATGAGTCTCAAACTTCATGCCTGTAAGCTAGCCAAGTGGGCGGTGGCCTTCCTGCTTAAGGATTAGCCACCACATTGGCCTTCCTTGGGTGATAGGAGATGCTGCAGTCATAGTCCTTCAGAAGCTATAACCAATGTCTTTGCCCCATGTTGAGCTCCTTCTGATCAAATAAGTACTTAAGGCTCTTATGATTCGTGAAGATCTCAAAGGTCTCATCGTACAGGTAGTGCCTACAGTACTCGGTGCTGGGAGCATTTGGTATGCTCCGACCCTAGACGGGCAATCCCTCCTCATGTGGCCCAGCTAGCCACATTGGTAGCAGAGAGGGGCACGACCTCCTCCCTTAGTTTGTCCCTACTGGTAACTGGGCGGGGGTCTGGTGCAGGCAGTTGGCCCCTGCCTGGGTCCCCCAAAGGCCATTGGTGGCCCCACAGAGCGGGATGGTTCCCCCACAGGCACCATGTGCCTCCTCTCCTGGCCTCTGACTGCCTTCCACCACCTGTGGGTTGCACTCTCCAACTGGTATGTGGCAAAGGCCATGCAACACTCTGCAGGAGGGTAGAGAGTGTCAAAGATATTCTCCATCTGCTCCAGCCAGTCCTCTACCTCAGATGGGCTCTCCTCCCCCTTGAAAGAGGGGGGCTTTAGCTTCTGAAATTGGGTGAAAAGCTCATGGTGGAGCTGCAACAGGGGAACGAGTGCATCCCTCGGTAGGGAGGACTCGTGCTCGGTAGTGTTTGAGGGTAGTGTTTGTGGTGGAGGATCACCCCCTCCCCCTCCAGCTTGCTTGGTGCTGTGACAACTCCCCTATCTCACGGAGGACTCCTGCTCCACATCCTCAGGGGGAGGTGGCTGAGGAGGAGACTGCTGAAACTCCTCCTGTACTATATCCTACATCAGCTAAGTGAGGTCCGGGGCTTGGATGCTTGGGAGGAGGGGTGGAGTGGCCCTTGCCTCATGCCTTGCATGTCCAACCTCGTAGCCATGCCCACGGCCACGCCCACGGCCTGCCCCATGAGCTCCATGACGAGGCATCTCCTACAAGGAGATGGAAGAAAAATAGAGATTGTCAATGACGCAAGACTAAAATGTGACTCATAAGTGGAGATCAAGATAACACGTTGTGATGGCTATCTTATCTAGATACACGTGAGTGGTTACTTCCAGACCATTTGGTTTATTTCTCAGGATGACCTTGCTCTGATACCATCTTGTTACGACCCCAACTCGGCCCCTCATGGAACCTGGGGATGACCCGCCTTGACTAATCTCAAGACCCAGTTGTCCATTGAGAAATAAACCAAATGCAAAAAGAAATACAAAAATCCACACATGTAATATAGCTAGGCATTAAATAAAAAGGCAGCAACATAATAGAACAGTAGATTCCAAAGGATAACATGACATAGGCGAAAAGTAGAGTTTGCTAACTAGCCATTACAATAAGAATAAACAGATGTAAGGTAACAATAGGTTCCAAAATACTAAAAATACTCACTAACAGTAAACAGTGCCTCTTAAGCGGAAACGGAAAAGAAATGGACTACTGTTGGGCTCGACTGGGCCCAGCACCCTTTGTAGCCAGTGGTACTAGCTACTCACCTCCCTGACCTGAATATATATAATTGTTGTCAGCTAAATATTGAGTAGAGTGGAAAACATAAGTACAAGCTATGCATTTAAAAATTGAAACCCGTAACCTGTTCATCTAATTTTCAGTTATTCATATAGTTACCATCTGGTTCCATTCATAATCATTACTTATTTATTATCCAGGTACTCTAGTAAAGGTCAATGTTATTACTTAATTCACATGTTCCCTAAGGGAACGATCTCGTTGCAGTTTTCCCATGATATAGGATGCACACGTGGCACTCTCCTGGCCGGGAAAGTACCCTGTGGTAGCCCTACACCCAATTTACCACCCTGGGGTTATGGTAGTGATGTAGCGGTGACTACGGCGCTCACGATAAGCACACGGGTAGCTACCCCACATTGGCACACGGTCAGTTCTTTCTGCTAGCGGGTACTCTTTAACGTACAACACAGAGCAGAATAGGGGCCACACTCCTCAATAGTCTGCATACCCTCTCCCGACTATCCTGGTTTGCCTAGTGGGCTTAACAGGAGTCAGGGTAGGGAGGCCATTCCTAACCCTGGGTCCCAACCCAAGGGGAGGCTAGCTCTCTCCTTGGTACCACGTACACGAGGGCCAGCTCACTTTCTATACCCAAGTCCAACCAACCATCACGCCTATATAGGAAAACTAACACATCCGAATATCCATGTCACTGTACTTAAGCTACTTTTCCATTTCCTCGTAGGGTTCGTGCGTAGTACTCATCTCGTTCCAACAAGTCACATGTATCCCTATTCACATTCAGGTTTTTAATCATGGAAACAGGCAACTTGTGATACAATAATAAAAGCCTCCAATTATATCAGTTGAGTTACCATTTACTCACAGTATGGAATTTATCAGCATGCGTACTTAAATTGTGTCAAGCGGGTTCATGCACTAAACATAAACGTACACATCCTCAATCCTAGGGTTCATTTCATGACTTAGGTTTCAAGCAGAGATCTATAGTTCAACTTTCATTTAACAGGAACAAACATCAGGAGTGGAGAGGATCACTCTACCAAAGGGTACGGGTGATATGGGAGCACAGATGGTGGGTCCCAACGCCTCTACAGGTCCCGTGTGCACTACGGATTGGAGGCCTACACCAAATCATTGGTCAAACCAAGCATTAATATCGTTGACCAACATTTCAGTATGTCAAATAGGCTCAAAATAGTGTGGAAACAATTCTAACATGTAGGAAATTTAGAAAGGAATCCAATGATACCTTGATTATGCAAATCTGACTCCGTTTAGGCCCTTAACCGGTCTAAACATGTGTGCCCTGATTGAAATCAGACGTCTGGGGTGAGTCCCAGACATCTTAAATGCATGCAAGAACCCACCTTGCATTCCTACTTCTACTCCCATTGTCTGCTACCCCTCACGGCCGTTTGAGGGTGCTACTGGACATCTGATACTTCGCTTGGTCATTTGGGAGTGCAGTCAGATGTCTAATACCACCTCTAGACGTCCGAAAGCATCTCAAAAGCCGCACTAGTGTGCCTTCCCAATGCTCTCACCCTTGTGTAGACCTACAAAGATACACATCACACGCTACGACAGCAAGGACAACGCACACACGACACAGGCTCTTTGGGCAGAGCTTACCTTGGTACTAAGCACGTTTCTAGACATCCAGAGCTCTCTCTAGACGTCGGTGGAGTCCTCCAACCATCTGCAAAGCATCGCAGACATTTGAAA
This sequence comes from Thalassia testudinum, assembly GCA_037157565.1. NCBI lineage: Eukaryota > Viridiplantae > Streptophyta > Magnoliopsida > Alismatales > Hydrocharitaceae > Thalassia > Thalassia testudinum. The sequence continues at coordinate 81,943,688 of JAZHRO010000077.1, read as the reverse complement.
ATCATGGAAATCGCAGCTTCCTCGCGTGTAGGACCTTCCTCACAGCGCGACTCCTCATTTGCTGCATCGCTCCTCGAGCATTGCAGTAGTAGCAACACAGCACGGCCTTCATGCTCATCCTCTCCCTCCCGCACACCACTTTCCCCCTCCCGATCTCTCCCCAACCTTCACCCTTTCCTCTTGCACTAACTCCCTCCCTCGCTGGCAAGGGAGCAAGGGGGAAAAATGGGGGGGTGGGTGTGCGTCGCTAGAAGGATGGAATGGAGGGGGTGCGGATCCTGAGGCGAGGTTTTTAAGGGTTTTATAGGAGAGGGGGGGTAGGGTTTTAGGGTGTGTGGGGTAGGGGCTAATTGTGGTTTTGACCCCACAGAACTCCCCTTTTTCCCACGGAGTCCACAGAATAAGTTCTAAGGGGTTTAAAATTACGCTACACCCCTCCAAAAGACAAAATACTCTGCATGGGGTCTTTTTGGTGTGCAGGTGACGTGTCTTTATGCGTGTGTGTTAAGAGGTGTCGTTATAGTCGCACTTGATACTTCGATTTTAAAAGAAGTAAACAGAGGTGAGTCCGAGTGTCGGTCTCAGGGAGGCGTGGAAATCGGATTTTTGTTTATCACTTGTTGTCACGGAAAAGGCGGAGTTTTGCTTACGAAAGATGCGATTTTGAAAAGTGAGAGAGAGATAGAGAGAGAGAGAGTTTAGAGTTAGAAACTCTTGGTTTTGATCATGCAACTTGAACAGAAATTAAAATGACAATTGAACGGACAATAACTTCATTAAACAAGCATTCATAGTTTATAACTTACAACATTAAATATATGCTTCAACAAAAGTAATGGAAAGCTTAGCAGAGAGAGAGAGAGAGAGAGAGAGAGAGAGAGAGAGAGAGAGAGAGAGAGAGAGAGAGAGAGGAGAGTGACGAGGCAGCCATGGAGGTGGAGGAGGCTCCGTCGGTGGCTCGTCGTCTCCGACGATTACAAGAGTGCCTAAAGCTAGCTAAGAGAGGAGTGGAGTAGTTGCAAGGGGGAGTGAATTATTGAATGGTGGTTGGAGGGGGTTTAAATAGAGTTAGGGGCTTCCTAAAAGAAGAAGGGGCTTTAGCGACATCCAGAGCATCACTAAAATCGCTTCCAAAAGCGTCGGTGTAGCCCTCTCGCCGCCGGTCAGCCACCCGCCCCATTCCTCCTCGCACGATCTGTGGCCGCTGAACGAGAGCCGTCTGATTGAAGATCGGACGGCTGAGAGTCTTCCTTGCCCCGCTGAGATCGCATCTTGGGCGCGCGTGTGCGCGCGCGTGGGCATTCGTGGGCTACGGTCACATCGCGTGGCGAGATCCTGGCCACCCGCTGCTGATCGGGCGGCCCAATTTCTCCGCGCCCTTCGCCCGCCTTCAAATCCCCCCCCGCGCGGCTCGAACGCGTGTCACGTGGATGCGGGCATGAGCGATAACCGTTGCCCCACGCCCGCGCTTTTGTCGTGGCAACCGCGGGCAGGCACGCGGATCTTGGCCGTTTGATCGAAGATTGATGGCCGAGATTTGTCCTTGGTTGGCTGAAGGCGTGCATGCGGTGGGGGCGGGCTGACGTGGCACAATCTGGGCCATTGATCTCCAAATCAACGGTCAGAACTTCTTAGGCCCATTGTAGGAGCTCCGGACATCGGATTTAGCCGATCTTGAGTCCGTTGGACTCCGTTCATCGTTCTGAATCCATCCGTGCGGTCCGATTGCTCAGCTGAGGCCTGCTTTGACAAATTCTTACACAAATGGCCATTAATACAGTTTATAAGCAATCTTGGTACATGATGCATGCAATGCTCCTATTCTACTTATGTTGTGCCTTTTATTCTAAAGATGGGTTATATTCAACATAATTATTACCCCCTTGTGTGGTGTTATCATACCCCCATGCTTACTCTTTGCTAGTCCCTAGCAAGGTTTATTCTGGTCTTTATTTCCTTGCAGAATTCAAGAAGTAATTGCTTAGGCACTTCGTTACTTGTCAATGGGAGGAAATATACACCGATCTTAATCTACAAAGACTAAGCAGCGCCCGGGTGTCTGCCAAAATACGAATCACCCAAATCCTTGCTTTAATGTATATAACTATACATACGTATATATATATTTTAAGAATTTTTTCGAAATTCAGTGTGGGTTGGTAACTTTTTACGGCTACCCAACCCACCCAAAACTCGGTTAAAACCCTAAGTGCTAAGCATCTTGGTGTGAATGTTGTGATAGACTCACTTAACGTTAATTAAGACAGACTTCGAGTTTCTACGCCTCTAGGTGACCGGAAAAGGAAACAAATTTGCCTGAAGGTGTATTTGTTCGATTGGTAGCTTTCTCCCTACATTTGTTTTAATTGGGGTCAACACAAGGATTTTTCCAGTGTATATCTCCCCGGCTTGTACTACTTCGCCGCTTCTTCCTTAGGTGTTTTGGTCCTTTTTTGTGCAATTATTGAGCTGGGCTCTAGACAACCGACCAATGAGCTGTTACCCACGATTACTTGCCAGCTATACTTGTGCGGTGAAGTGTGGTTTATTTTCTTTTCTTATCCTTTTTTTTTTTTTTATAGGTGGCTTCCCTGATCTCAAATGTACCTAAAGGTAACGAAAAAGAAATGGCCTATGGCTGGGTTCTGGACAACTTGCCAATGGACTGTTACCCACGACAACTTGCCAGCCATACCACCCTAGAGAGTTCATTAGCTACCCAATTTCTGTCAAAATCTCCAAGAAGTGAGTCTGTGCAAAAATGTGTGCAGATGCTTAGACTCAAAGTTTTTCTGAGTTAGAGGGTGAGTTAATAAGTCGTATACTTATTACCTTATTTAGTAGGTGGATTAGAATAGCTTAAGGTTGCAAGGATTCACCGCTAAATCCATATTTTAACGGACACCAGGGCTGATTAAGTCTGGAGGCCTGAAAAGTCTAAGTGTTTAAGTTCTTTCTGTATTATTTCCCACTATTGACAAGTTTCTAATGCCTAAGTTTTCTTCCTAAATTTTTTTTTAATTAATTAATTTATTCATTCAGACTGATTAATTGGGCTCAGGATTATGCAATTTACCACCCCCCATGCTTAAGTTGGACAATGTCCTCATTAGTAGATACATGATGCAAAAGGGTTCAAAAAGATAGCACCTGAGTGACGTGAACTACCAGATCAGTCTGAATCCTCTGGGTTGCCTCCCAGGAAGCGTTGAGTTTAACGCTTCTAGCTGGGTGGTGCTCGGTGTCAGCCCTCAACGAGGGTGACACTTTCCTTGGGGGGTACCTGGGCCAGGAAATGCTTCAATCTTTGACCATTAACTGTAAAAGTGTGCCCAGTGTTAAGATCAGCGATTTCAACCGCCCCATTAGAATAGGGCTTAACCACCCAAAATGGTCCTATCCATTTGGACCTGAGTTTCCCTGGGAAGAGTTTTAGGCGTGCATCAAACAACCAAACTTGCTGGTTAGGCTTAAAGGTTTTTCTATGAATGAGTCGGTCGTGAACAACTTTCATTTTCTCCTTATACAGTCGACTATTGTCAAAGGCGTCCCGACGGATTTCTTCGAGCTCAGATAATTGCAGGGTCCTCTGCGCACCGGCTAACTGGGGATCCATGTTACACTGCTTGACAGCCCAGTAGGACCGGTGTTCCAATTCGACAGGAAGATGGCAGGCCTTGCCGAAGACCAGGCGATAAGGCGACATGCCTATCGGGGTCTTGAAAGCGGTCCTGTATGCCCACAGGGCATCATCAAGTCGTGTGGACCAGTCTTTCCTGTAAGGTCTCACAGTCTTTTGTAAAATGTTCTTGATTTGTCTATTGGAGACCTCAGTCTGCCCATTTGTTTGTGGATGATACAGGGTGGCAATGCGGTGGTTTACCCCGTATTTTCTAAGTAGGGCACGGAATTGGGAATGGATAAAATGGCTTCCACTATCACTGATCATGGCCTTGGGTATTCCAAACTGGGAAAAGATGTTCTTCTTCACAAAGTCCATGACAGTCTTGTGATCTCATCGTCGGGTGGCGACGGCTTCAATCCATTTGGAAACATAGTCTACTGAGACCAGGATGTACTCGAAGCCGTTGGATGGTGGAAAGGGGCCCATAAAATCGATACCCCAAACGTCGAAGATTTCGACAATCAAAATGGGCTGAAGGGGCATCATATCTTTCTTGGTCATGGTCCCCAGTGTTTGGCAGCGTGAGCAAGTTTTGGCAAAGATGTGTGCATCCTTAAATAGGGACGGCCAGTAAAATCCAGACTGCAACACTTTTGCAGCTGTTTTCTTTCTAGAGAAGTGGCCGCCACATGCTTGGTCATGACAAAAGAAAAGCACACTCTGAACATCATCTTCAGGGATACACCTTCTGATGATCTGATCAGCACAGAGGCGAAACAGCATGGGATCATCCCAAAAATAGTGCTTGGCCTCAGCCAAGAACCTATCCCGTTGCTGTCTAGACTAGCTGTGCGGGGTTTGTCCTATAACCAGGTAATTAACGTAGTCGGCATACCATGGCATTTTCTTGTCTTGCACGGCTAGGATGTGTTCATCAGGGAAGGTATCAGATAAAGGTAGGGAGGGTTCAATGTGGTCTGGATGAAGTCTCGATAAGTGGTCAGCCACCACATTTTTCGATCCGGCCTTGTCTCGGATTTCCAGGTCAAATTCCTGCAAAAGCAGGATCCATCTGATGAGCCTAGGCTTTGCGCCCTTTTTGGCCAACAGGTGCCGGATGGATGAATGGTCAGTGTAAATAGTCACGTGGGATCCCAGCAAGTATGAGCGGAATTTTTCAAGTCCAAATACTACAACGAGCAACTCTTTTTCTGTGACGGTATAATTACGTTGGGCTTCGTCCAATGCTTTGCTCGTGTAGTAGATCACCATGGGCTTCTTGTCTTGCCTTTGTCCTAGGATAGCGCCTATGGCAAAATCTGATGCATCACACATAATCTCAAAGTCCTGGGACCAGTCTGGGGTTGAAGTACAGGTGTGGTGGAGACTAAGTCTCGGAGGGTGTGATAAGCTTGGATGCAATCAGGAGACATGTGGAATATGGCGTCGTTGGCTAGAAGGTTGGTCAAGGGTTTTGAAAGCTTGGAAAAGTCTTTAATGAACCTTCGGTAGAAGCTAACATGTCCTAGGAAGGAGCGAATCTGCCGGACCAAACTAGGTGGAGGAAGTTTGGAAATTAAATCAACCTTAGCTCGATCTACCTCAATACCCCTATGCGAGACGATGTGACCGAGGACAATTCCTTCTTGAACCATAAAATGGCTCTTTTCCCAACTTAACACCAAGTTAACCTCGATACATCATTTCAGGATTTTCTCCAAGTTGCTTAGACAATGGTCGAATGAATTCCCGAATACAGAGAAATCATCCATAAATACCTCCAAGTATTCACCCACCATTTCTGAAAAAATGGTTAGCATGCAACGCTGGAAGGTCGCAGGTGCATTGCATAACCCGAACGGCATTCGACGGAATGCAAACGTGCCATACGGGCAAGTGAACGTGGTCTTTTCCTAATCTTCTGGAGCAATTGCGACTTGGTTATATCCTGAATATCCATCCAGGAAGCAAAAATACTTCTGCCCTGCCAATCTTTCAAGGATTTGGTCAATGAATGGCAAGGGGAAGTGGTCCTTCTTAGTGGCTTCATTAAGCTTCCTATAATCAATACACACCCGCCATGCGGTAGTGGTGCGGGTGGGGATGGATTCGCCATGATCATTGGTGACAACGGTGAGCCCAGCTTTCTTTGGAACCACTTGAGTGGGGCTCACCCAGGGGCTATCGGAGATAGGGTAGATGATGTCGGCGTCAAGCCACTTGATGATTTCTTTTTTAACGACCTCCCGCATGTTAGGGTTTAAACGTCTCTACATTTGGCGGGAAGGTCAGGCCCCGTCTTCCAGGTAAATCTTGTGGGTGCAATAGGTGGGGCTAATTCCTCTTAAATCTGAAATGGTCCAACCAATGGCGGCCCGATGTTCTGAAAGGGTCGCAGTCAACCTGAGTTCCTGATCCTTAGTTAGATGAGAATTAATAATCACTGGGAAGGTCTGGTCAGGTCCCAAGAAGACGTACTTGAGATTCTTGGGCAATGGTTTAAGTTCGGGTGCGGGTGGGACCACAGTCGATGGGAAGGGAAAGGGCGGTAGTTGATCAACATCGATCTCTTTAAATGGTGTCATGTGATGATACTCAGCCTTACAGAGGTCCACGGGTAATGATGGTGACGGGTCAGAACTATGGGTTTGGTGGTCTGAGACAGAACTGAGGGTGAGGCATTCCTCGATTAAAGTTTCCACAGGATCATGTTCCTCAATGTAATCACAATCAAAAGACTTTGTCGCCCGGAAGATATCCAATTGCATTTTCCTGTCCCCAAAGGCGATTTCCATACATCCCGTGTCGCAATCAATGTTTGCTTTAGTCGTAGCTAAGAAAGGTCTGCCTAAAATTATGGGTGCATTCTGTAATTTTTCAGGGACTTCCATGTCGAGCACCAAAAAGTCGACCGGGAAATAGAAGTCCTTGACCCGTACAATTACGTCCTCGACAACCCCCTTCGGGGTTTTCACAAATCTATCAGCCAGCTGGATGGTGACAGGGGTTGGTGTCAGCTCCCCAAAACCAAATTGGTGGTACAGGGTTGTTGGAATTAGATTGATAGAAGCACCTAGGTCCAGGAGCGCTCTATCAAATGTCATGTCCCCGATATTGCAGGAAATCAGGGGCGCTCCTGGGTTAGTTCGCTTGAGTGGAAGGTTGCTTGATATCACGGAACTTGCTTGCTCAGAAAGTACAACCTTCCTAGGTGCTTGCGGTCTCGACTTACGCTTGGGTGTACAGGCATCCTCTAAGAACTTGGCGTAAGCAGGGATGTGTTTAATGGCTTCTAGGTGCGGAATATTAATCTGTACTTGCTTAAAAATTTCCAACAGCTCCTCAGTTTCCACAGTATTCTTCTTTTTCTTGATTGTCTCCAAGGCCTAAGGGTAGGGCGTCTGAATGTGGATTGGTTCCATGTCTGGGTCCTTGGTTGGTGCCTCTTCTGAGTCAGGTATTTCAACAGGTAAAGTCTCGGGGGGAGTCGGCCATTTGGGATCCTGGGTTTTGGTGCCGCTTCTCAAGGTCACCGCATTCGCAGAGGCATTGGGGCCATGGGTTGATCCTTGAGGAGACGAGGATGAAGAAGCGCCAAACCCAGGAGGTGTTTGCGAGGCTGGCTGGACCATGTGAGCCTGCCCGGTGTTGCTTTGGAACCCTTGAGAATTGGGGCCTCTGTTAATTATATTTTGCAGGTTCGGTTGTGGTTGGGAAGGTAGGGATCCTTGTTGTTTACAGTCCAAGAGTTGGCTTAACTATCCCTTTACCAAGGCCATTTCCTCTTGATGTTTCTGGTTCATGTCAGCCATCATCTTTATTAAGTTATCCATTTGGTTTTGTGGGGGAGGGGCCGCCCTATTCTGGTTATATTAGGGTCTAACTGGTGGTCCTTGATGATAGGGGGGCAAGTGTGGCTGCTGGTTTGGCCTGGGCTGGTTTTAGAATTGCGGTGGTTTTTGGTTTGTCCAACCAAAGTTGGGGTGGTTACGCTAGCTGGTGTTGTAAGTGTTGGAGAAAGGGTTAGGTTTCCCATAACCTTGGATAGCTTGCACATCTTCTAGGATAGCCGATGTTGATGAAGAGGGAAGGGAGAAATCAAGGGTCGAGGGAGCAAAGGTCCCTCCCTGGAACGTGGTCGGGGGTTGTTCCAGGTTCAGTTGGGTGAAGGGCTGGACTAGGTCAACATTATGTGCTCCCTTTGCTAGGGAGAAAGTCTGCAAGGGGTTCCTGGTCTGATTTAGTAGCTCATCAATCTTTTTGTCCATCAATTCCACTCGATCTAACTTTTTGGCAATGATGTCCATGTCAACCAATCCAGAATTTGCTTGCACCTCATAGATCCGCCACGGGGTTGACTGGACCTGTTAAACTGGTTCATGGAGGCATTGTTGAGCGAATTCTCGCTCATAGACTCAAAGAGCTCAAACGCGCTCTCCTCATCTTTGTTTAGGAATTTTCCCCCGCATGAGTCATCAACAAAGTTCCATAGGTTGCTGTCCAGACCGTGGTAGAAGATCTGGGCCAATTGCCACCTTGGAACTTCGTGGTGTGGGCATTTCCTCAAAAGTTCATTAAATCTTTCCCATGCCTCATGAAATTGTTCCCCACCCTGGAGTGTGAAGGTAGTGATAGCTCTTCTGAGGGCATTGGTCTTTCCTATGGGGAAGAATTTCTTTAAAAATGCATGCCTCAGTTCTTCCCAGGTGGTGATGGGTCTACCTAGGGTTCTAAGCCAATGAGAAGCCTTGTCTCTTAATGAGAAAGGGAACATCTTGATTAGAACAATGTCAAGGCTAATGTTCCTAGGTTTCACCGTTCGTGCTATGCGGTTGAGATCCTCTAGGTGCTGAAAGGGGTCCTCATTTGAGCTTTCATGAAAGTGGCTCTGGATCAGACTTAAGACATTCGGTTTTAGCTCAAAATCATCTCCCCCCTTGGGGATCCTAAGGTGGGGCTCGACTCTAATAGCAGAAGGGTTATAAAAATCATGGAGAGGTCTTGGCTAGTCTTGAAATGGAGGTAAATCAAGTGGTGGTTGTCCTAGTATGTCGTAGAAAGGTGGTGGTGGTTGTTCTTAGCCTCATCTACCCTAGGTTCAGCCATGTTTTCAATAGAATTACGTCACCTAGATTCCTGCCCCAAAACACACAACTCGGGATGCAGTGAGCGCCTCCCGTGCATACACTAGAGAAGAACAGGAGGGGATGCGGAGGGTGACAGATGCGAGAAATGTGTTTCAATCAAGCACCCAAGCCTAGTCCTTATGGTGTATTCCTCAGGAGACCTAGAAATTTCACAAAGGGTGATTAAGTCCGTAAGCACTGGACTCCCCTTCCCAAGGCTAATCTGGCTAGGTTGATTACGAGGGGATTGCAGGGAAGGTTCTTCCTTTGGCTTGCGCCTCCGATTCCATAGACCCTACAACCGCGGTCGTTTGACACTGCCCCGCGGCCTAGTCACCAGATTCTACCAAGGGAATGAAAGCCAAGTGCCTAGCGAACAAAATCTCACCTTTTGAGACTTAATTCAGTCCTGCCTAGGGCACGTCTACTCAGTTTTAAAGGGTTAGTATAGTGCTTGTGCTTAGGGTGATGTGATGAGGAGTTGATTGGGGTGGTGTCTCTTAATTTTCCACTTTCAAAGTGTGTGCTTCTAGCAAAACATGGTTTTCAAGCAAGGATTTGTTAAGATGTGGTGTCTTTTAGTGTTTCATCCTTACTTTAGTACATTTTTAGGGTTGACATGTCTTAATGTTTTTAAACAAGTTTCAGTGGGCACGTCAAGTTCTGCACACAACTTGGTGAAAGTAGATTTCCTTTTCTTTTGTAGAGGCTCTAAAACCCTAGTGTACTCATCCTGATGATCATGCAGCTTCTATTAGATGAGTCAGTTTTAGGGTTGAGTGGTGCGGCCCAGGTCAATTCACGGTGGCTTCGCAAACACCACTCAAGAAAAAGAAAAGAACACTCCAAGAATTTATTCAGAATGTTAGAGTGTACATTTTTTTGTGGGGTGATGTGTTAAGGATGTGGGTCAAGTAATCATACACCACGCCAATTTTTTTTTTCAGTTTTTACAATTTTTTTAGCTTTTTCACGCAAGAAAACAATGAGAGACAGGTTACTCACTATCGGTCCTCGAGGCGCCTACTCCCTTACTACCGTCGTGGAATGCATCGCTTCGCCGTCCATGCACCAAATTCTTGCAACCGTCAAGTAAAAAGGAAAATAGGGCATTAGACAATGTGAGAATGAGTGTGGAATGGAGGTGATAAAACAAATCCGTTGCCTCCCCGGCAACGGCGCCAAAAACTGACGTGTCTTTGTGCGTGTGTGTTAAGAGGTGTCGTTATAGTCGCACTTGATACGTTGGTTTTAAAAGAAGTAAACGGAGGTGAGTTCGAGTGTCGGTCTCAGGGAGGCGTGGAAATCGGATTTTTGTTTATCACTTGTTGTCATGGAAAAGGCGGAGTTTTGCTTGCGAAAGATGCGATTTTGAAAAGCGAGAGAGAGATAGAGAGAGAGTTTAGAGTTAGAAAGCTCTTGGTTTTGATCATGCAACTTGAACAGAAATTAAAATGGCAATTGAACGGACAATAACTTCATTAAACATGCATTCATAGTTTATAACTTACAACATTAAATATATGCTTCAACAAAAGTAATGGAAATCTTAGCAGAGAGTGAGAGTGAGAGAGAGAGTGGAGAGCGACGAGGCAGCCACGACGGTGGAGGAGGCTTCGTCAGCGGTTCGTCGTCTCCGACGATTACAAGAGTGCCTAAGGCTAGCTAAGAGAGGAGTGGAGTAGTTGCAAGGGGGAGTGAATCCTTGAATGGTGGTTGGAGGGGGTTTAAATAGAGTTAGGGACTTCCTAAAAGAAGAAGGGGCTTTAGCGACATCTAGAGCATCGCTAAAATCGCTTCCAAAAGCGTTGGTGTAGCCCTCTCGCCGCCGGTCAGCCGCCCTCCCCGTTCCTCCTCACACGATCCGTGGCCATTGAACGGAGCTGTCTGATCGAAGATTGGATGGCTGAGAGTCTTCCTTGCCCGCGCTGAGATCGCGCCTCGGGTGCGCGTGTGCGCGCGCGTCTCCACCTGGTGTGCGCTGCGGTTGCGCCGCGTGGCGAGATCCTGTCGCCCACTGCTGATCGGGCGGCCCAATTTCTCCACGCCCTTCACCCACCTTCAAATGCCCCCTCGCGTGGCTCGAACGTGCGTCGCGTGGATGCGGGCGTGCGCGCTAACCGTTGCGCCACGCCCGCGCTTTTGTCACGGCGACCGCGGGCGGGCATGTGGATCTCGGCCGTTCGATCGAAGATCGACGACCAAGATTTGTCCTTGGGTGGCTGAAGGCGTGCGTGCGGTGGGGGCGGGCTGACGTGGCACAATCTGGGCCGTTGATCTCCAGATCAACGGTCAGAACTTCTTGGGCCCATTGTAGGAGCTCCGGATGTCGGATTTGGCCGATCTTGAGTCCGTTGGACTCCGTTCGTCGTTCTGAATCCATCCGTGCGGTATGATTGCTCATCTGAGGCCTGCTTTGACAAATGCTTACACAAATGGCCATTAATACAGTTTATAAGCAATCTTGGTACATGATGTATGCAATGCTCCTATTCTACTTATGTTGTTCCTTTTATTCTAAAGATGGGTTATATTCAACATAATTATTACCCCCTTGTGTGGTGTTATCAGCAGGAAATTATGAGAAGTCCCCTAAGGTTCAAGAAAAGTCTAAATGACCCTTAAGAAGGGTCATTTCACTGGCCGTGCTCCCCAGCAAAGGAGGTGGCTCTCCGACCCCTTCCTTGACCTCAACCTCTTCCTGATTTCCTCACCGGAGGCTCATCATCACCAACAGTTTCCTCACCTCCTTCTTCCTGATAGAATTAGGGTTTTTACTCCCCCTCTCCTCCTCTAGCTTCTCGCCTCTCTATTTTGTTATTTCAACCACACCTCACGTCCACTGATCACCACCTTAAGGAGCTCCGACGAGCTCCTTCGCCACACCACCTCATGAGTTCACATAGCACCTAGACCTAAGGACACACTTCGAGGTTTGCCCCTGAAGCTTCCGGCTTAACTTGGGACCGAAAGGTCTATTCTATTGTCTACAGGCCTTTGTCGGACTTGCTCTTCGTCTTCGTCTCCACAGCAACTCTCTAGCCATGTCCAACGAAGCTCGCCACACCATCCAGTGCCCTAATCTAAGAAGGAGTTCATCAATTGAAAGTGCCAAAGTCACCTCCAATAATCCCCAATTACATCTGGGAGATCGGATAGCTGGAGGAGAAGAATCTTGATCGGAGACCAGAGCTGCTTGGACAAGTGAGATAGGTGGGACACTTAGTCCCAACTTGGAAGTTGAAGAAAGCTGCTCGTGATATATTACCAATTGGTCCCCCGACCCCATCTCCCGAGCAACAGGGGGTCGGGTCCCTAATGCACGTGCACAAGTGCGCCTGCACACTGGCCTACGCTGGGTTTATTTGAGAAAGGAAGGACAGAGGTCCATTACGGGCATGGGCCCAGTGGGATTGGGTTGGGTTTTGTCATTGGAAGAAGAGAAGAAAAATGAGAAACGTGGCCCACTCCTCACTTGAGCTGAACGTGTAATTTCTTTTAGAAGAAAGTAATTTTTTTGCTACATATATCTCTCATCTTTTTGCTTTGAATACCTACTTGAACACCATACATTGAGTTTGAATAACTATTTTTATATGATTACATCCTCTTTATGTCAAACTCTTGAACTTGGATTCATTGAATATAACTGAGTAGTGATAGTTGCGCATAGCTTGCTCCCAGAGACGACCTCAAATTTTTCTGATAATTTGAATAATAGAAATTTCTAGTGTTAATTAGCTTTAGTCAATAGTACTATGATGAGATTTAAACATGACTTAAGCTAGTTAACAACATCCATGTTGTTGAATGCAGAAAACTACGTGATCGAAGTTAGATTTGAAAAAACCCGTCATTGTAGTGCAATTTGTGAAGTAATCCGTCAACAGATAAAATTTTATCCAAATTCATAAAGAAATTCCGGGTCAAACACAGGGAGGCTAGGTCGATCTTAAATCTGTGATTATATTTTTCTTTTTGTATTTTTGTTTGAAAATGAGATAATTACAATGGAATTGATATAAACAATGAGAGAGAGAGAACAATCACTTGATAAAATCATATTATTTTTACAATTAGAAAGTGGGAAATGATTACAACTAGAAAGTGGGAAATTCTATTCTAGAAAGTGATTAAAAAGAAGGGAGAGAGATGTTATTCTCCTAGACGAATGCTTGGAGGACGAGTTGGATGGAGCGATGCCTGGAAGACAGAGGACGGAGTAGGAAGGAGGAAAAAGCAGGAAGAAGCAGGAACAAGGCAGCATGTCATCGCTGTCGCGGGATCCATTTCTGGAAAGGCGGTGAGAAAACTTGGATTTGGCTCTAGAGTAGTATCCTAGGTGTGGGACAAGCTTGTCTTGAGCTTTAGAGAGGGAGAGAGGTGAAGGAAGGGATGGGAATTTTGTAGGACAGGGGTCTCCTTTTATAGTTGCAAGGATTGGGGGCATTTTGGTCATTCCATATTCAAAAACATTAAAATCAGGTCTTTAGTGACTGATTTATCAGTAACTAAAGGTCTGATCGTAGGCAACGTGCGTGCGCTACGCACACCTCTTCCTCTCCCGTGCCTTAATGCCAAGCGTACGTCCAAGAAATCTCAGCTGTTCGATCATGAGATCGGACTACTTAGATCGCTCCTCGCCCGCTTCAGCTGTGCGCGCCTGCGCGTGTGATCGGGCATGAGGAGGTGTGTTTGATCGCGCATGCACTCGATTGGGCGATTTGGGCTATTCGCAGCTGATCGTATGGTCAAGATAAAACGTGTGTGTGCCTCTAATCGCAAGTCGAACCCGCGCCCCGTGCTTGCGCATGGGCACTCGACCGCTGCACTACGGTTGGTTCTTCGTCGCGCTTACGTTTTAAGCGCGTGCATCCGTGGCTGTTGGATCAAGATCGAACAACCCAGATCTCGCCTCGCTTGTGTCTTCAGAGGATGAGAAACAATGCTGTGGCCGATTTGGGCGGCTGTGATGGCACCACGTGGCATCATCATGACCGTCCATCTTTTGTGACACGTAGAATGTGCCATGGATGTCAGATTGAGTTGATTTTCACGTTGTTAGGCTGCGATCATCGATCTGAACCCATCCATGTGGTCGGATTTGTCATCTGAAGTGTGGATTGACACCATCTTGGCCCTTGATCTCTGGACTTCCTCGAACTATATTTGATGCTACGGATGTCCGATCAGGCCGATCTTGGATTCGTTGAACCCCCGTCGCCACCCTGATCAGATCCATACAGTTGGATCTTTCATCCGAAGCCTTGATTAAAAATCACCCTGTCCCTGACCATAAAAGGAGACAATTACTATACAATTTATACAAGTTGACCTAAATGCATGATTATGCATGTTATGCAATATTTACAATGCATGATGCTAATATGACACTAAGAACATGCATTAATAGACATTTTTGGCTATTTAGATGTATGCATATCACACCCCCATGCATATCTTTTGGTAGTCCCTAGCAAAAAGTACATGTTATTTGTAAAAGAGTTAGGATTGGATTACTCGGGCAAAAGTCATTTTCAACATTAAGAAATATTTTACTTAGGACCTGAACTTTCAAAGACACAAGAGCGCCTAGGTAGCTGCCAAAATGCAGACCGCCTCAAGCCCTCGCCTTATTCAAAGAAAGATCTCTTTTTCTCCTTTTTCTTCTTTTCTAATTTTTTTTGAATATTTGAGTTTAGGATTAGTAAGCGGCTTTCTACGGCCACTCAACCCACCCAGGATTTGATGAGAACCCTAAGTTCTAAGCATCTTTTTGTGAATGTGATAGACTCGTTGATTGACAATCAGAATGGACTTCAGGGTTCTATGCCTCTAGGTGCCCTTAAAAAAAATTCTGCCTAAAGGTGTATCTATACAATCGGTAGCTTTCTCCCTACTTTTATTTTTATGGGGTCAACACAAGGGTGAATTTAGTGTATATCTCCCCAGCTTATTCTAGTTCTTCACTTCTTCCTAAGTGTTTTAGGAATTTAACATGCATTTCTTGAGCTGGGATCTGGACAACCTACCAATGGGCTGTTACCCACGATAACTTACGAGCCATACTCATGCGGTAAAGTGTGGCTTATTATTTTTTTCTTTTCTCCTTTTCTTTTTCTTTTTCTTTTGAGTAGGTGGCTCCCCTAGTCTAAGATTTACCTAAAGGCAGCAGGAAAAGAATGGTCCAGTGGTTGGGCTCTGGACCTACCTATGGTTGTTACCCACGATAACTTACCAGCCATACCACCCTAGAAGGTTCATTAGCTACCCAATTTCCGTTAAAATTGTCTAACAATGAGTCAGTGCGAATAGTGTGTAGATGCTTAGACTTAAAGTTCCCTCAAATCAGATGGCATGTTGATAAGTCGTGTACTTATCACCCAGACTTATTTAATAAAATTGAAATAGAATTAAGGATAGCAAGAACTTGATAAACAAATCCACATTTTAGTGGATATTCGGGCTGAATAAGCTCACAGACCTGAAGGGTATTAGTGTTCAGATCCTATTGTAATATTTCTTAAGATTGAAAAGTCCTAATGCCCAAGTATTCTTTCCTAATTCAATTTCTTTTTTTAAGAAAAACAAGTTGAATTTACAAGAATTCCACATAGCTGACAAAGTGATTCAGAAATGAATCCACCCCCCCATGCTTAGTTGATGCAATGTCTGCATTGAGAATAAAAGACATGAAAGGAAGAGTAGAATGTAGAAGATATCACCTGATGCTCGGGTTAGCTCTAAGTCAGACTGTACAATTGCTGAGATTAATGCCATCAGCAAGGCGAAGTCCAGCCAAAGAATTCACAACATGATGAGAGCAACCGTGTCTGAGACAGGTTCTGGAACAATACGGTCAATAAAAGGCTTCAGACGTTGACCGTTGACTTTAAATGAATTACCTGTCTTTGGGTCAGAAATCTGAACGACCCCATTTGGAAATATCTAATCGATGATGAACGGGCCATTTCATTTTGACCTAAGTTTGTCGGGAAAGAGCTTAAGTCGAGAAGCAAAGAGCTAGACCTTCTAGTTCAGCTCAAAGCTCTTGCAGGATATCAATTGGTCATGAAGAGCTTTGGTCTGAGCCTTGTAGATCTTGGCATTCTCATATGAGTTGTTTCTAAGCTCCTCCAACTTAGATAGTTCGAGTTTCCTGATCTTTACGGCTAAACTCAAATCCATATTACACTGCTTGATTGCCCAGAATGCCCTATGTTCAATTTCTATGGGTAAATGGCATGCCTTTCCATACACCAGAAACTGTGACATGATGATAGGTGTTTTATACGCCGTACGGTGGGCCCAAAGAGCATCCTCAAGCTTTTGAGTCCAGTCTTTATGATCAGGCCTAACCGTTTTCTGAAGAATATTCTTGATCTCTCGATTGGAGATCTCGGCCTGTCCATTCGTCTGGGGATGGTAAGGTGTGAAAATTCTATGATTTACCTCGCATTTTTCCAGTAAGTTATGGAACTGGGCATTAGTGAAGTGAGTACCACCATCGCTGATGATGGCCCTCGGAATCCCGAACCGGCTGAAGATGTTCTTCTTGACGAAATCAATGACCACCCTGTGGTCGTTGGTTCAGGTGGGAATAGCCTCGATCCACTTGGACATGTAATCAATAGTGATGAGAATGTACTGGTGTCCAAATGAAGGGAGCAAGGGTCCCATGAAATCGATACCCCAAACATCGAAGATTTTGACGGGAAGAATCAGGTTTAGGGGCATCATGTCTCTCTTGGTTATGCTCCCAAGTGCCTGGCATCGGGAACATGACCTCAAGAATTCCTGGGCATACTTGAATAAATTCGGCCAAAAAAATCTAGATTACAAAATCTTTGCAGCCATCTTTTCCCCGAAGAAATGTCCACTACACGCAGATGCATGGCAGAACTCAAGTATACTTTTGAATTCATTCTCCAGAACACATCGGCGAATAATCTGATCAGATTCGATGCGGTGCAATTCAGGGTCCTCCCAAAAGTAATATTTGGCCTCAGATTTGAGTTTATCTCGTTGTTGCTTAGTCCAATCCTGAGGGATTTGACCAACGGCCAAATAATTTACGATGTCTACAAACCACAGGGTTTAGACACTTAAAACTGCAAGGATAGTCTCGTCCGGAAAAGTATCAGCAATTGGAATATCTAGATGAGAAGAATCACTCAAAAGTCTCGAAAGATGATCTGCCACTACATTCTGTGCCCTGAATTTATCTTTGATTTCAAGATCGAATTCTTGAAGCAGAAGAATGCATCGAATAAGCTGGGGTTTGGTATCCTTTTTGGCCAAGAGATGTCTCAAGGCCAAGTAGTCGGTATATATTATAACATGAGATCCTAAGAGATAAGCCTTGAATTTCTCCAAAGCAAATACTACAGTTAACAATTCCTTCTCAGTAACAGTGTAATTCCTCTGGGCCTCGTCCAGAGTTTTGCTAGCGTAGTAAATGACAGAGGGCTTCCTGTCAATCTTCTGACCCAAAATAGCCCCGACCACGTAATTAGAAGCGTCGATCATGATCTCAAATGGGGCTATCCAAACCAGTGGTTGCAACACCGGAGCACAAGTGACTGTCGTTTTAAGAAGATCAAATGCCCTATGGCATGATTCGTTGAAATCAAATGGCGTATCTTTGGTGAGAAGATTGCTCAGAGGGTGAGAAACCTTAGAGAAGTATTTGATGAACCTCCTATAGAACCCCGCATGACCAAGAAATGATCAAATTTGTTTGACAAATGTGGGAGGAGGAAGTTTAGAGATAGCATCAACCTTAGATTTGTCAACTTCGATTCCCCATTCAGAGATTACATGACCCAAGATGATGCCTTCTTGTGTCATGAAATGACTCTTTTTCCAGCTAAGGACTAGTCTTGTTTTGATGCATCTTTTAAGAATCATTTTAAGATTAGCCAAGCAAGAATCAAACGATTCTCCGAAGATAGAGAAATCGTCCATGAAGACTTCCATAAACTCTCCCATCATGTCAGAGAATATGGCTAGCATACACCTTTGAAAAGTCGCGGGTGCATTGCATATGCTGAAAGGCATCCTAAAGAAAGCAAAGGTTCCGTAGGGACAGGTGAAAGTTATTTTTTTCCTAATTCTCGGGATGGATAGGGACTTGATTGTATCCCGAGTAACCGTCTAGGAAATAGAAGTACTTTTGTCCGGCTAGTCTTTCCAGGATTTGATCAATAAAGGGAAAAGGGAAATGATCCTTTTTCGTGGCTGTGTTCAGCTTCCTGTAATCAATACAAACCTTCCAAGAGGAAGATGAATGAGTTGTGATAGATTCTCCTTTCTCGTTAGTCACAATGGTAATCCCAGCTTTCTTGGAAATAATTTGCACGGGAATTACCCAAGGACTATCAGAGATCAAATAAATGATTCCTGCATCAAGCCACTTGATAATTTCCTTCTTGACCACTTCTCACATATTAGGGTTTAATCTCCCCTGCATTTGGCAAGAAAGGTGGGATCCATCTTCTAAGAATATTCTATGATTGCAGTAAGATGGCTCGATTCCCCTAAGGTCATGAATGGTCTAACCAATTGCCTCCTTGTGTTCCTTTAGGACCTTGATTAGTTTAATCTCCTGCTCCGTAGTTAATCTAGCACTGATAATCACAGGGAGCATCTTTTGAGGTCCCAAAAATTGATATTTCAAATTCTCAGGCAATGGTTTCAGTTCGAGCTAGGGCAGGTTTAGGATTGATGGTAAGGATGATGCTGATGAAGATTCATTAAGCAGAAGAGGTTGAAAATGAACAAAATTAATAACCTCTTCAGAATGTGGCGGGTTTACCACAGAGGATTGCGGGTAAGGTCCATCACAACAGGAGGAACATTCGATTGCAGAAACCACCATACATGTTTCAATGTTCAAATTGTCTTCCTCAAGTTCCTCTATAAATCCACAATCCTCGAATTTGTTAATAGCCTTAAAAATATCCAATTTCAATTTCTGATCCCCAAAGGCGATTTCCATGCTACCGCTGTCACAGTTGATATTAGCCTTAGCGGTAGCCAGGAATAGATGCCCTAGAATGATGGACGTGTTCCTTAAATTCTCAGGTACATCTATGTCAAGGACAAGGAAATCTACAGGAAAATAGAAATCCTTAACCTTGACAATAACATCTTCAATAATGCCGCGTGGATTTGTGACCGAGTAGTCCGCTAACTGCAGCGTTATTGAAGTTGGCCGAAGTTCACCTAATCTGAACTTCTCGTAAAGAGAAGTTGGAATTAGGTTAATAGATGCACCTAGATCCAGAAGTGCTTTAGCAAAGGTGTAATCTTCGATGGCACAAGAAATCAAAGAAGCACCTGGATCTCTCTTTTTCTGAGGAAGGTGATGTAGGATAGCAGAACTAGCCTACTCGGAGAGTACCACCTTCATCGGAATAGATTCCCTTGTCTTACGCTTTTGTGTGCATAAATCCTTTAAAAATTTAGCATAAGCTGATATGTGTTTATAGCATTGAGGAGCAAGATATTGATCTCGACATTCTTGAATATATTCAAGAGCTCCTTGTTACTATCAACAGGGTTCTTCTTCCTAGGTTTAATCAAGGCATCGGGAAAAGGAACATGAGTTAGATCTTTGCAATCAGGTTCTTGAGCCTTGATTTCTTCTTCAGAGTTCTCCTTTCTCTCCTCAGGCTCTCCAGAATTTGGTAAATCAGAGTAGTGTGGTTGTGAATCCTGAGTTTGTTTTCCACTTCTCAAGGTAACAGAATTAGCAGATGCATATGGGTTTGGATCTTGGAGAGGTTAGGAAAGATTGGAGGAGCTTCATTAGCCAGAAACCTTTGATTTGAAGAAGAAGCAGAAGAGGAAGGACCCTACTCAACCACCTGAGCATGTGCATGCGGGTCCCTTTGATTCTCGTACCCTTGGGCTTGATTGCCCGGATTTTGGATATTACGTGGGTTGGGTATGGGTTGAGATGGCAGAGATCCAAGTTGATTAGAATTAGCCATGAACCCAGTTTGCAAGTTGTCCAACAAAGTTTTCATTTGCTGCATAAGTTGGAGCATAGATCCTTGCATTTCTACCATCTGTCGGTTCAAATCAGCTTACCTTACGAGTTGATGGACATTCCAAGCTGGCTGATTGAGCTGATTTAGGGGCAGCTAAGTGTAAACATGACCTTGACCCATTGGTCTTTGCGGAGCATAGTTGCTGGGTTGGAATTGGGCTTGCTGCCCCGGGTTTTTCCAAGAGAAGTTAGGGTGATTCCTCCAACTAGGATTATAAGCATTAGAGTAAGGGTTGGACCAAATGTTCTTCTGTACAGCATAGACATCCTCATAGGGTGAGGATGGAGAGAAAGAGGAGGGATCAGAGAAACTTGGATCAAAGGTCCCAGTTTGGAACTCGTGGGGTTCTGAATAATGCTGGCTCACAGGTTGAGCCGCATCAAGTTGATTCACGAACTCTCGTCTGGAAGGAGCTCGTGTCGAATGGAATCCTGAATTCTAGGATTGAGTGGATCGAGAATTGTTCATTGAGTTTCTAGCCATCCACTCCTCCATCCTTTTAGTAACTAAGTCTACCTTACCTAGTTTATTGCAAATCAATTCCATATCGAATGAATGAGAGTCGTGGACTTCATTAACATTCGATCTGGGTTGTTTGGACCGGTTAAAAGTGTCCATTGAGGCATGATTGATTGAATTTTCACTCATCTCCTCCAACAAATTGTGTGCGCTATTTGCATCTTTGTTGAGGAAATTGTCTCTGCAAGAAGCGCCCACATGATTTTTTAGTTTCTCAGTCAACCTATGGTAGAAGATCTACACGAGCTGCCATTTCGGCATCTTGTGGTGCGGACACCTCAACAATAAGTCCTGGAATTGCTCCCAGGCAACATGAAATTGCTCCCTCGACCACTGCGTGAAGGTAGTAATCGCCCATCTCAGAGCATTGGTATGTTCGACAGGGAAGAATTTCTTCAGGAAAGTTGATTTCAGATCATTCCATGTTGCAATTGGCCTTCCTATGGTCCTGTACCAATGAGTGGCTTTATCCCTAAGAAAGTGGAGAAAGAGCCTCATGATCATCTACTCTTCATTCACATTTCGTGCCTTGGTGGTCTGGACCAAAGTGGTCAAGTCCTCCAAGTGCTGAAATGAGTCTTCAGAGCCAAGCCCATGAAAGTGTTTGATTAGGCTTAATACCTGGGGCATGATTTCTATGTCTTCGGTAGGAATCTGGATGCGGGGACGTTCCCTGTAATTTGAAGGATCATAAAAATCCTTCAAGGGCTGAGTGCCCTGCATTCTCTGGAACCATTCTTGTATTCTCTGCATTTGTTCCAACTGCCTTTGAAATACCTCCTGTGGATTCTATGGCAAAGGAGGTTGTTGATCGGCCATGGGATCAATTTGGCCAAAATCCAATCTATGCCTCTTAGAATACTCTAGTGGTCCTTCCAATCGGGGATTCAGTGACCTCCTTCCTAGCATAAACTAGGAAGAGGTCGGAAGGACTGGGGATAAGAACCCTGCAGCATAACAAAATAAGCCTATCCTTAAGTGGGGTAGCCTAAGGATCTACAAACTCTCATAATCTGCCTTAAGATTATAGAAAATTTACTCTACTTGCATCCAATCAATCCAACCAGTTAGGAGGGGTTGGGGAGAAGGTTCTTCCTTCGACTTGTGCCTCCAATTCCGAGTGTACCCCCCAGCCGCGGTCGTTTGACGCTACTCCCCTAGCTAGACATCAAATTGATTGGTACAAGAAGGTTAATTGTAAACAATCTCAGACTGGGTCCTGAAGAGTGAATCGGTCCTTAAGGCCAACGTCTACTTGATTTTATTTAGGCCTGGGATTGTAGTGCTTATGGAATGTGGTGGGCCCTTAAGATGGGCTGTGCCCTTAATGATTGATTGAATATGTGTGAGTGCGTGCACAACTAGGGTTTTCAAGTAAGATTATTTTTGATGAGTGGATTTTAAGGTTCAAATCTTGCTTAAGTAGCTTTTAGGGTTTGGAATTAGGTTAATTCAATCAAGTTTCAAGGCAAACCAGATTTTCAACCACGGGTGAAGATCTGTTTCCTTTTGAAATCAAATGTAAAGTGGAGTGCCTGGTATTGACCTAAATTGAAAACCCTAAAGGGAAGCTACTTGGTGAGTTGATTTTAGATTAAGTGGTGTGGCTCAAACAACTCAAACAATTGGCCAAAATTGCACCACAAAGTTAGGTACACAAAATGATTGACCTAGATTGATTTCTACTCTTTTATATGTTGATTTACGTGTACTGGTTCCACAGATCAGAATCCGGTTGAGTAGATAAAAGTCAATTAGGTTATGTGCCTTGAATGTGGGTGTATGTAGTATGTATGTTGATTTACCCCACAAGAAATATCTTTTTATTAACTTTTTTATATATATGAGGGTGAGATGAATGTGAGTGGAAATCCAAGCAACCAAACTAACCCTAGGGTTTATGTAAACACGTAGGTTAATTGGGGTTTGAATTAATGCTGTGAAATGAAATCAATGGATGGGGAAGAATGGGAAGCACTTACAGTTGTCTTCAACTGCACTTTACTCCGATCTGCCACTTGAAGATTCCCTATTAAGGTACCTACAAAACAATAGATGAGAAATAAAGCAAGTTAGAAAACAACCAAGTGCGTGAAATGCGGAAATAAAATCGAAAATCATTGCCTCCCCAGCAATGGCGCCAAAATGTTGAATGCGGAAAATTACGCGATCGAAGTTGGATTTGAAAAAACATGTCGTTGTAGTACGATTTGCGAAGTAATCTGTCAACAGATAAAATTTTACCAAAATTCGTAAAGAAATTCCAAGTTGAACATAGGGAGGCTACGTCAATATTAAATCCGCGATTATATATATATTTGTATTTTTGTTTAAAAATGAGATAATTACAATGGAATTGATATAAATAATAAGAGAAAGAGAGAGAGAGAGAGAGAGAACAATCAGTTGATAAAATAATACTATTTTTACAACTAGAAAGAGGGAAATTCTATTCTAGAAAGCGATTAAAAAGAAGGGAGAGAGATGCTATCCTCCTCGACGAATGCTTGGAGGACGAGCTGAATGGAGCAATGCTTGGGAGACGGAGGATAGAGCAGGAAGAAGGAGGACGAAGCAAGAAGGAGCAGGAACGAAGCATCACGTCGTCATCATCGCGGAATCTACTTCTGGAATGGGGGCGACAAAACTTAGATTTGGCTCTAGAGTAGCATCCCAGGTGTGGGACAAGCTTTTCTTGAGCTTTGAAGAGGGAGAGAGGTGAAGGAAGGGATGATAATTTCGTAGGGTAGGGGTCTCCTTTTATAGTTGCAAGGATTGGGGGCAATTTGGTCATTCCATATTCAAAAACATTAAAATTAGGTCTTTAATGACGGATTTATCCGTAACTAAAGGTCTGATCATGGGCGATGTGCGGGCACTGCGTGCGCAAGCGCATGTCCAAGAAATCTCAGTCGTCTGATTGCGAGATCGGATGGCTCAAATCGCTCCTCGCCCGCTTTAGCTGCGTGTGCCGGCGCGTGCGATCAGGCATGAGGCGGTGCGTTTGATCGCACGTGTGCCCGATTGGGTGATCTGGGCCATTCACAGCTGATCGCACGGTCGAGATAAAATGCGCGTGCTCCTCTGATCGCGAGTCGAACTCGCTCCCTGTGCTTGCGCAGGGGCGCTCGACCACTACGCTACAGCCAGTTCTTTATCGTGCTTAATTTTTAAGCGCGTGTGTTCGTGGCCGTTAGATCAAGATCCAACAACCCAGATCTCGCCTTACCCGTGCCTTTAGAGGATGAGAAGCGATGCTACGGCCGATTTGGGTGGCTGTGATGGTGCCACGTGGTGCCATCATTGCCGTCCATCTTCTGTGACATGTAGAAGGTGCCATGGATGTCAGATTGAGCCGATTTTTACGTTGTTAGGTTGCGATCATTGATCCGAATCCATCCATGCGATCAATTTTGTCATCTAAAGTATGGATTGACACCATCTTGACCCTTGATCTCTAGGCTTCCTCAGACTATATCTGATGCTGCGGATGTCCGATCAGGGTGATCTTGGAGTCATTGAACTCCCGTCGTCGTCCTGATCAGATCCGTGTGGTTGGATCTTCTGTCCGAAGCCTTGATTAAAAATCACCCTGTCCCTACCCATAAAAGGAGATAATTACTATACAATTTATACAATTTGACCTAAATGCATGAATATGCATGTTATGTAATATTTACAATGCATGATGCTAATATGACACTAAGAACATGCATTAATAGACATTTTTGCCTATTTAGATGTGTGCACATCACATGCCAATCCTACAACTAATGGTTATGTGACCTAAATATCGCTTGCCTATCATAGGACTTCGTTCTTTATCCATCCCCTTCATTGGAAATGTGTCCAATTCTCATCATTACCAAAACATATATATCTGAAAATAATATGAAAATAAGAAATTGTTAGGATTTTCAAGCAAGCAAGCAGTAATATAAAAAATTAGTTACTAAGTTTTGTTATAAAGCAGTTCTATCATAAGCTAAAACTAACATAATGTTCCAACATCAACATCTAAGATAGAGGTGTCTAAATCCATATCTAAATTCAAATAGTCACCAACATAGGAAAGTACAAAGACATAGGAAAATCTAGGAAAGATGCATTCATTGGATGTTTTTTTGCCAACGTTTCCTCCTGCACGGCTAAGTCAACTTCAAGTTGCTCGTCTAGTTGTGCAACTCTGTGTTTTAGAAAATGAACTTCATCTTGCATTGATAGAAGCTCCACTTCGAAGGCATTGTATTCCACCATACTATCATTGAGTGTGGAACCTATTTCTGCAAGTTCTTATTGAAGATTCTAATGTACTCGTTAGATTTCTCTACCTATGTAAACTCCTTTTCTAATTTATTGTACAGAAAGACTAGGAAATGAAACTCTTTCAAGGTCTGAAATGTGTAGAAATGTGTCATAGGTAAGTTGTAACCACACTCCTACAAAGAAATTTAAAGAAGGGTTAGGTCATGAATGCCATAGATATTACACCACTCTATCTAATTTCTGGTTGGTGTCATTGTAAATGGCCAAATCTCCATTTAGTTAATACCATTGACAATTCCCAGCAATTTTAAACTTGTTGGATACTTTATCCTGCTCTCTTAAACTAGCATTTCATATAGAATTAATTTTTTAACCAAATAACGGTATCCATACTAAAAACATATCAACAAAACAACAATTTCATTAAATCATATCAACCACAAAGAAGCAAAGTGACGAACAGTCCTCGTGGAGATTAGCACTTAACTATACTGAACAGATAAATGGAGGAAATAATTCTCTCAACACAGAACAGATAACATGACATTGTAGAGCAAATAATCAAGAACATGGACTTAAAGGGATCCATCTTTTTAAATAACATTCTATTCTTTGTACTCATCATGACATTAAGGTCTCTGTTTTGCTGAATAAATTGACCAAATGAAAAGTTTAGATAGAAAAACAACATTGCAGGAGATACTCCCCCAAATAAGGAAATATAATCATATGAAACATCAACATATAGAGGATATATGATAAGAAACTAAGTATGTATTCACTGTTTATTCCTTGCTTATTTCATCATGACATCATTATATTGACTATTTATATGACACCATGCCATAACAAGATATATAGAAAAAGACAAGGCTATCTGCACAATATTTTTCATCAAATAATCCATGTTTTCGCAATGGAATGTACCTCAAAGCCATAAAACTCATGTCATAGATAGATAACTTCTCACATAGCTAAGTTTATTATTTTTCAAATAAAATGAAAAAAGGAAGGAAGAGGTCACAAGTAACTCTGTTTCATTAGTTTAGAGTGGTTACCTACCAACAACACAGGTTGTGAGCTCCTCGTGCACATCCTTCACTTGATTGAGTAGCAACAACTCCTCGATGGAACCAAGTTCAACTGCAACGATAAGAAGTTCATGATTAGTATAACATCTCAGAAGATTACAAAGGAAAGATATTGCAAGAAGATTGTAAAGTACACTCCTCCTCTTCCAAGAACAAATCCAAGACAACCCACAGGATACCATCTAACACCCCTAACCACCATTTATAGCAATCTCTACTCATCCTCATCTGTATTGAATCCCATTTATCATCACTAATGCAACCACATGAGGAGGAAGACAGGCTTAGTGGAATCATGGCCATCAAGGCCACTATCTGATAACAATTTCAATGCTCGCCTAGCCACAGTCAACAAGAAATCCCAGGTAGGAATTGAACCATATAATGTCCACAAGGAACCAAAAATCAATAGGGCCACAAAAGGGGCAAAGGTATTGAATGGCAAGATGCTGCTCCCAAGGGTTAAAGTAAATGCAGATTCCCACCAACTAGAGCAAGGTCATCGATTGAATATCCCACCAACCACAATAAATAACACAAGAAGTAAAGTCGAACACCCAAACCCTAAGATCGTTATGTAGAGAGGATGATAAGAATTTACGTGTGATCGAGAATACCAGCACAGTAAATAACACAAGAAGTAAAGTTGTACACCAAAACCCTAGGATCGCTACGTAGAAAGGACAGTAGGAATCCACGCGTGATCGAGAATACCACATGACATCAATGGCATCGTAGAACACCAACCACAACACGATAATGAAAACCACTCCCACCACAGCAAGGTACACTCCCAAACCAACAGTGGTGAACATGCACCAAAATAGCAATCGAAAATAATAGCCACAAAGAGGGCATACCCTTATTAATCAATCAACAAAAAAATGTCAAAACACCTTGCTTGATGCGATTATGTTAAAATCAAACAAGGTGAACCAAAACCTAAATCAATGCGATTAAACCCTTGGAAGAAAAGGAAACATCATTGACTCATCTCTTCTAATAGCAACTGCCATGAAGACTAGTTGCGTTTCTAGCCAATAGATCTCCATCTCCAGCATGATTAAGAGCGTCGAGAAGCGGGGAGGTGAATGGTCACGAACAACGATGACTGCATGACAGAGGAGTACGTAGAGGGCATCCGGATTAGGGGTAGCGGAATGAAGAGGAGGAATAATACCTCTTCCACCCTTACTGCAGAATGAGTTTACACAAGAAAAAATGAAGTTAATTCGTCTCTTTTTCCACAGGATTTAAGGGGCCCAAACAGGGAATCACCCATCTTATTCCTCAAACCAAACGAACCCTTAGGGTTTAAGAGCTATATATATATATATATATATATATGTTCATTATCCTAAATGAAATAAGAAATATTAGGATATATTAACAATTGATTTAAGGTAAGAAACTGTCTAACATGAAAATAACTTTTATCAAAAAATGGTTTTACATATATGCCACTAGAAATATTTGGAAAGACATATATACCCTCATATATTTCATATTTACCTATGCATCTGATGAGGGAAAAAAAGTCAGATCCAAAATAGTTGGCTCAATAAGCCCAGTCGACCTAAAGAATGTGCTGGCTTGATCTTAGGAAGAAGCAAGTTTGCAACAATAGACCTAATGGCATGTCACCACTTTAGACGGCATGGTTGGTCTCTTGGTTGATCTGGCTAACCCAGTTGGATAGATCCATAGGCCCACATCACCAGTACAGCTAGCCGACGCTCCTACTCAATAAGAGCAACTTGATGACCCTTGGGCGGGAAAGCTAGACACCTAGTCATTCCAAGAAAAAGAAATAGGACTGATCGATTCGCCTGACCCCATGTTTGAGCAAGGCATTGCATCCAACTCCTAGGAGAGGAAAGCCCAAGTGATGTTCACCCTAAAGGTGCACTACAGGAAAAAGAGTCGTTGCCAAATAGCGTCACAGAAAATTATATTCTAGTAACATTTTGGTGACAGGTTTTTTCCAAAATAGTTGCCACTACTTTGCCCTTGCTAATCGAAAAGTAGATATTCTGATGATGATGTAAAATCATTATCATATGTTTTCAGCAACAGTTTCAATACTTGCGATAGTTCTAAAATCATCGCTAAAGGTTTCAAAAAAAAAAACTTGCTTTATCGACTAAACATAAATTGTCATTAACTTATGGTTTATAAATTGCCATCAATATATGTTACGAACGCAGCTTCAAAACGTCTTTTAAGACGTCTAGGAGATGGCACCCCTTCCAGAAGTCTGGGATTTAATCTCCGTGGCACGGTGGATTTCGTCTGCGCGCCTGCGCGTGCAGACCTGCAAAGCCCTCTTTTCCCCTCTCACCTTCGCAGGCGCAGTGCTGCCCCCCCTCTCTCTCTCTCCCCGCGCGGCTTTAAAAAGGCTCGCCCTCTCCCTCACTCTCGTCTCCTCCACTCCCTTCTTCTTCTTCTTCCAGCAAGTGCGAGCATGAGCGAGCGGCGGCAGCGGCAGCCGCGGCGGGTGTGCGGGAGGAGGCGTTGTGCGAGGGAGGAGACGCTCGACCGTGAGGGCTCGAGCTTGCCGGGGCAGCGAGAGCCGGCCGGTGGGGGAGCAGCGGGTGCAGAGTGGCGTAGGAAGGCTGCTGCAGCTCGAGCAGCAGGCGGACGAGGCGCAGCGCGGCCCTGCGTCGCGGGCGGAGAGCGCGTCGAGCTCTGATTCTGGAAGTTTTTCCAGAATCAGACGTCTGGGATTCCAACTCGACGACGGTGAAGACGTCTGGAGGACTGTCTAGATGTCTGGTAAGTAAGTTATTTTTCGTCCTTTGTCCTTTTCTGCGACCGTTGTACTGAGAGCGATGAGTGGGTATGTGCAGGCGCTGAGATTCTCATCCAACGCGAATCAGACGTCTGGCTGCAGTTCCAGACGACCGGAAGGATTTCCAGACGTCCGGGGTGACCATCGGACGTCTGGGAACTAGGCCAGACGCCCTCGCAGGCTTCTGGACATCTGAGAGACTGCACAGAGCGAAGGTATCCTCTGAACCACTTTTTAAGACATTTGGAAGAGGTTCCAGACGTCTGATTTTGGACTGTTCCGTCATTTTCGACCTGTTTAGGGCCCGTTCGGAGTCCGTTTCCTGCATTTCGAGTTGCGTTCTTTTCGGAATAAAATCCTCTACCCGTCTACAGTAATTATATACTGTTCTGAGAAACTCCTTGTGTTTGATCCTTGTGATAGGACCCCGTTCCATTTCAGTCTTGGGGATTGCGGAGGCACGTGGGATTTCCGACCACTCCCCCAGTACTTCTGTTGTAGCTGGTAGAGTGGGTTTAGAAATTATTAACATAATTTGTTACAATTATGGAACAATTAATAGAACCTAGGGCATTGCATGAATCCTAGGAATGAGAAACCAGATTGAATGATAGATCCTGGGGTATTGCATGAATCCTAGGGCTGGAAAACTAGATTGAATGATAGATCCTAGGGTACGACATGAATCCTAGGACTGGAAAACTAGTGAAATGAACATACATATTGCAGTCTTGGAAAATGTGGAAAGGAAATAATAGCTTCCTGTAAATTGATTTAACAGCTGCCTATTATGAATAAATGAACATGATTGAGAATATGAGTTATATGAACGTGAAACTGGAAAGGTGAAACCTGAATGTGCTGAGTTAAAAGAGCTGGAACCCTACGGGGAATTAGGAGTAGAACTCCTGGAAAGAGAATGAAATGGAACTGAGAAAGAAAGATGTGGAGGTGCGTTGTCTCTTGGGTACGTAGTGCTAGGGGAAGCACCTGTTACCTGCTTAGTGCAGAGCGGAGCCAGTCGCCCCAGGGACCCGGGGTTAGGTCTGGCCACTTTGTACCGACTTGTTGGCCCTTGTGTACACAGTACCGAGGAGAGCTACTAGTGTAGGGCGAGTACTAGCTACCCCACGTGCCCCGGGGTTCTGCTAGCTCACCTGCACCGACTTGCTAGGCCCACTGGGCAAACCAGGGTAGTCAGGTGAGGGTGCGCGGACTGTGGAGGGGCAAGGCCCCTGTTTGGTTACTGTGGAGGGGTTCGACCCCTGTTACTAAGAGGGCTCTGCCTTGTGCTGGTTCCGTGCTGTGCTTTGGGTGCACCTATTAACGGAAACGACTGACCGCGTGCCAGTGCGGGTTAGCTACCTGTGCGTTTATCGCGCGTGCCGTAGTCACCATTACGCCTGTCCGTGACCTTGGGGTGGTTGACTGAGAGTAGGATCACCACGGGGGACTCTCCCGGCCAGGAGAGCACCACGTGTTACTTCTACTGCTCGGAAAAGACTGCAATCAAGATCGTTCCCACGAGGAACATTCGAGATCAAGTGAAGGATCTGAGAAATAGATAAATTGTGAAACAATAGAAAGACGTAAATAAAGGGAGAAAGAAAATAAAACAGCTACTGTACACTTTACTGCTTCTTTAGTTTTAGCTGCCACTCTACTCAGCGTTTCGCTGACGTGTTACACCCGTTACTTTTCAGGACCAGGTGTTGAGCAGCCAGGGTCAGCGGCTGCAGAGGACGCTGGGCCGAGTAGGGTCTAGTAGAGTTACCACTGTTCTTTTGTGCCCTTTTTGCTCCACTGTAGTGAGTAGTTTTTGTTACTCCCGCACTTTTCTTTACTTGTAGTTCTTGTTATGTTATAAATGTTGTTCTACTGTTGTGGTGGTATATGCTGTAGTAGTTCTTTTCCTTACTGCTGTATTTTGTTACTGCTAGTTATATTTCATGTTGAATGTGGTTTATTTTACTGCTCTTTTGGTTACTTCCTCGTTGGACGAATAGGTCTTGGGATTAGTCGAGTCGGTCCGGTTCTCGTGTCTCGTAGGGACTCGGGAATCGGGTCGTTACAATATATATTTGACAATGATTATTTTCTAATTATCGCTAAATGTTAGTAGATGTGAAGAAATTGTAGAATATCTAGCAATGTTATAAAACCATAAGCAAGGATGGTTTTTTAT
The DNA here is from genome assembly GCA_037157565.1 of Thalassia testudinum. Lineage (NCBI taxonomy): Eukaryota > Viridiplantae > Streptophyta > Magnoliopsida > Alismatales > Hydrocharitaceae > Thalassia > Thalassia testudinum. The sequence continues at coordinate 81,913,028 of JAZHRO010000077.1, read as the reverse complement.
GAATTGTTGCAAAATGTGTATATGTAGTTTTATATATCTAATTTTTTAATTATTTACAAACTTGTATAAAGAACACAAAACATCAATTCCACAATGCATGCAAATAAACCACAAATATTAAAACCAATCACACATTTGAAACAAACATGCAATACATACACATATATTTTGCAAATGAATAACATTTCAATAAAAAATTAATATATTTTGTGAATAAACAACATTTTAATGAAGAATTAATTTGTAAAAATAAGTTTACAAATCATACAATGGGAAATGTATATATACATACATTATGCCTTAGACTCCCTAAAATTATCATCTCAACGCTGTGTGAAGTGGAAGGATGTATGATCTAGCTTGTCCATTCGCAGTATAGTCATGAGCTCCTGGAACTGCTGACTCTACTGCTACATTTAGTGATTCTGCCACTCCATTCAACGAGTAGCTTACAACAACTGGGAGGTCACATCGTCAAGTTGGTCCTACCTTTTCTTGTCTTGATGTTGCAATGTCTCCACTTGTGTCCTTAGCATATCAACAACTACTAAAGATGATGATGACCCCTTCCTCCCATAGCAATTAGAGACTATGCTATGAATGAAACCTCCACTCTCCAATGGCATAACAACCTTGAATGCCTCCTTTTGGTGTCATAGGAGGTTGCTAACTAGTCCCAGGGTTCTCATCTGTAACCTTAGGAAGATGAATCAACTCCATCATACATTCTTAAATATATTTAAAATTATGCTAAGTATTATCATATGAAAATAATTATAAAATTATAATTAAATATTTTTAGTATAACTTACATGTCTCTCCAGGCATGTTTGATGAACCCATGCTCACTTGCTCTCGGATGTGAGCTTGTTATGAGTTACCTTTATAGACTCCAACTTGATCAAGCTGGGCACCTTTGTGCATATTTGACTATAAATTTCATAAATAAATTAACATATCATAATTTCTAACATGTATGTTTTTAATGTAAAGGATATATGTATATACTTACATATCTAATCTTCATTAAGTCTATGCTCATTTGACCCGAGAGCAGGTCTATGGTGGAGCTTTAGTTCTATTGGCCTTGTTCTTCTTGACTTACTCCTATACGAAAGAAATATTTTAATTAGTAAAAAATTATATCAGTTATTGTAAGTATAAATAATTAAACACATAAATATTGATTTACCTCAGACGATGGGTTTCTCTAATGCTTACATGCTTCCCTTTAGATGTCAGGTGATATTGTAGGAGGCACATTCTTCAATGCCTCATCATGTGGGCTATTGTTATGGTACTAAATTATATATTGTTAAGACCTGTGCTCTTAAGCCTTTTTAAGACGTCCGGACTTTAGGTCAGACGTCTGGTAAGACATCTGGACTGAGGGTCAGATGTCATGTAAGATGTCTAGACTCATTCCCAGACGTTTGAAAATCAAAAATTTTGAGTACGACCTCGCGTCTGTGCGCGTGCTGCGTGCAGACAGTACACTTCCCTCGTTTTCTTCTTCTTCTCTCTCCTTCCACTCTGACGAAAACCCTAAGCCCTCGCCCTTATAAAGCCCCCCTCATCTCCTTCGTTCCACCCCACTTCCCAGCCACTTTCCTCCTTCCTCTAGTGAGAGCAGTAGAGCGAGAATGATGGATAGAAGGAGCGGCGTGAGAGGAGAGGAGGAGTAGCGTGAGAAGGAGAGGAGAGCAAGCTTGCGAGCTCACGTGGGAGCTCACCGGTGAGCTCACGGCCGGAGCGACGCGTGCGCAATGTGGAGGAGTGTGTCGGGGAGGTCCTCCTCGACACTACTGCAGCCGGAGTAGCAGGTGGGAGGGCGCGGTGCGGCCATGCGCGACGTGAGAGGGTGGAAGCAGGTTCTGGTTCTGGGTTTTTCCTAGAATTAGACATCTGGAGAGGTGTCTAGACGACATAGCCAACGTCTGGAGGAGGTTACAGACGTCTGAGGCATAGATTTCGCGAAGGTACGTCTTCTTTGCGGATACAGCCATGCAGGCCGCTCCGCCAAGGCACTGTTGCATACTTTTTTGAGGAGATTCGGTGGATTCACGCAGGTTTCACTTCAGGAAGGCACAGGCCATGCCCTCCCATGCAATTTGGATGTCTGGGCGATCTACCAGATGACGGGAAGCACTTCCAGACATCCGGAGAGGTGGTCGGACGTCTGGAACTGGGTCTAGACGGTCTAGTGGAGTTCCTGGATGCCTGAGGAGTGGCGCAGGACTTGAGGTATGGCACTGGACACTTTTAAGATGTATGGAAGTTGTTCTAGACGTCTGATTTGAGTCAGGAACACTGTTTTTGACCTGTTTAGGGTCCGTTTGAGCTCCGATTTCCGCAATTAAGATACCGATGTTTCCGGTATGAATTCCTCTATTTGTTAGAAGACTTTTTATATTGTTCTAAGTATTCTCTTATGATTGATCCTTGTGATAGGATTGGTTTCCGTTGCGGGTTCAGGGCTTGCTGAGGCACGTGAGCCTACCGTTCAAGCCCCCATTACTCCTGGGTTTACTAGTAGAGTGGCTTCCCCTTATTTTAATTAAAACCTAAATGCATGTGTGGAATGAATAATTAGAGCCTAGGATATGGCATGAATCCTAGGACTAGAAATACTGGAATGTCTGTATTGAATGAATGGATTGCAGTCTTGAATGAGTAGATAGAATGGTAACAAATGCCTGTAAATGAATAATAGTTGACTATGAAATATGTAGTACTTGTGTTAGTTAATTGTTGAATGTAATTTTCCTGTCACACACATAATATGAGCTGCATGTATATAGTTTGAAAATGGAAAGGTGAATGTTGGAAACACGAGCTATCTGAATATGGAAATGTGATCGATAGAATTACAAATTACATGTGTATAACCTGAGAATGGGAATCGAAATGATGAAACCTGGCATGGAATGACATGAGGAATATGAGCATCAACCCTATGGTGAATTAGGAGTAGAGCTCCTGGAAATAAATGGATTGGAACTGGAAATGTGAGTGGGGAAGTGAGCTGGCCCTTAAGTACGGAGTACCAAGGAGAGCGACTGTCCCCCCTCTGTTTAGTGTAGAGCAGAGCTAGCCACCCTTGGATCGGGACTCGGGGTTAGGATTGGCCACTCTGTACCGACTTCTTGGCCCTCGCGTATACAATACCGAGGAGAGCTACTAGTGTAGGGAGAGAGCTAGCCACCCCACGGGGCTCGGGGTTCAGCTAGCCACCCTACTCCGACTTGTTAAGCCCATTGGGCAAACTAAGGTAGTCAGGCGAGGGTGCGTGGACTATGGAGGGGCGAGACCCCTGTTTGGTTCTTATGGGCTAGACCCCTGTTACTGAGAGGGCTATGCCCTATACTGGTTCCGTGTTGTGCCTTGGGCTCACCCGCTAACGGAAACGACTGACTGCGTGCCAGTTTGGGGTAGCTACCCATGCACTTATCGCATGTGCCGTAGTCACCGTTACATCTATCTGTGACCTTGGGGTGGTTGACTGGGTGTAGGATCACCACGGGGGACTCTCCTGGACAGGAGAGCACCACGTGCGACTTCTACTATTCGGAAAAGACTGTAATCAAGATCATTCCCATGAGGAACATTCGAGATCAAGAAAGAGACCTGATAAATAAACCAAGTGGTGAAAGAAAGAATAATTAGTTAAAGAAAGAAAGAAATTGAAAAACAACAGCTACCTGTCCACCTTTACTGCTTTAGTTAGTTGGTTGCCACTCTACTCAGCGTTCGCTGACGTTTTGTACTCATAACCCCTTTTCAGGTCAAGGTGTTGAGTAGCCAGAGCCTACGACTGCAGAGGGTATTGGGCCCAGTACAGTCCAATAGTTGTAGCTTTCTGTTGTACTCCTTTTTCAGTTGTAGTGAGTAGTTCTTGCACCTCTGTACTTTGACATTTGTACTTTATATTCCTGTACCCGTTTACTTTTATATTGTTGTGGTGGTGTGTACTGTAGTAGTTTTCCTTCTTCACTGTTGTACTTTTGTTATTGTTAGTTGCTTAGCATAGTGAATGTGGTTTACTTTCCTACTTTTTGGTTACTTTCTCGTTGGACGATTGGGTCTTGGGATCAGTCGAGTCGGTCTGGTCTCGTGTCATGTCGGGATTCGGGAATCGGATCGTAACATATATTTATAGAAAATGTTAGCAACACTGGAACAATTTATATATACAAGATGTTAACATTATAAATTTTCTTATCGTACTTTTCATCTTCTTTCTCCAATCACAATGGATTTTGCTCGTTTGTTTTAGAATATATTTGGGCACCATTGAATCGAGACCTTAATCACATATCCCCTGCATTTCACATTATAAATATTATAAAAATTAATTGCTACTAAGATATATAAAAGCAAAAGGTCGTTAGGAATTACCTCTAACTCTCTAATCAGTACCCTCTTCAACTCTTTCGAGACCTTCCTCTAGTCAAAGCATGAAAGTGACACAATTATCTTCACAATCATGGAGAGCTTGCCATTGAACTTGGGAAAGTGCACTGCTTCTCCCAGTGGAGTGATCGTGACTTTGAATCTGGTGCCCTGTAGGAATTTGTTTAGGTCTGCATTTCATGTCATACACCTTCCTATTGATTTCATAATTGAAAGAAAAAGAGAACATAATTGATGTACCATCTGGATCGCTAGTTAATTAGGGTTAATTATCACGTCGTAGTATAATATTGTAATCCAGATGGATGTCATTTATTTATATATAATTTTACTGGTTTTATTCTAGGTTGTCGTTCATTAGGAGACATTTATTAGTATACATCACTCTAGATTATCAAAAAATCATCTTTTATTCCAAAAATATTAAGTTATTTACAATAGAATGAATGAGAAATGAAAGAATGAACTAATCTAAGTCAACTATTTACAAAAAAATAGATAAATTAATGTTAATGACAATATCTCAAGAATATACACAAGGTAAGGGCATCAAAAACTATTCTAAGCTACTTATATACAAAATTGATTAATGACTTAAAACTATTTACATATAAGCACAAAAAGAATATAGATTATAATACTAAGTTAGTATCTAATTCATGCTATTACTATACATTATTTACAATACAATACATAAATATACATACTAACTAACCTATATATATATAACTTGTAATATAATATATAAATGTAAATGCATAAATCAAATTGTAATATAATATATAAATGTAATATAAGTAAGGACCGTGACATCATACTAAACATGATATGGTTTTAGATTGTAATACAAAAAAAATACTTGCTTTTGTGGGTGATTTAAATAGAGTTTCTTGTACCACAAGATATGAGAGATAGTTCATTGCTTGAATAAGAAGGTGCACCGATGACAACAAAGGTAAAAACATTTTTAATATAATATAAATATGACAAAAATATTTTTAATATAATATAAATATAAAAAATGAGTTTTAATACAAGAGTATTCATTAAATGTAATGATGAAATGAAATATGTTTAAAATCTATTATAATATATTAATTAAAGTAACAAATGGATATTGTAATACAAATTTAAACACCTTATTGGAGGAGATGGGAAGCATATATAATTTACATTTTAAAAATTTTGTAATACAAATAATATCATGGAAACTTGATGTAATACAACAAAATAATGAGAGGGTTGGGTGTTGGAAAATGTGAAAAGACATATTCCAAGAAATGAAATGCAAAGTATTAATAAGAAAAAAAAAGCATTCACAACCCTGTTACAAGAATATTTCATATGTGTAACATTCATAAATATGATATTAAATATAAATAGATAATTTCATAAATGATCTAGTGGTTTCACTCATATTTCACAAAACCATTAACTAAATACAAAAGTGATTTCATTGAAGCAAGCATCCATTCGACGATCACTAATTTGGGCTCAAACGAATGTTTATTAGCACTTTGCTCACTCGATACTTTTTCTACACACACTTATACATATGGGGTGGATCCAGAGAACATAGTGCTTACAAAATAAGTGATGAGCACGTAATATAGTTCATTAGATTAAGATCACATGAATATGTTAAATATTACTCATACCAACGAAAGTGGTATTGGAATAGTTTCGAGATTGAAGGTGCTTAACATAAATATAATTCACGTGCATCTACAATTATTAAGTTACCAAAAATATAGGACGTGATAATTACTAATCATATCAACATATTTTAAAAATAGATGTGTGTAGATTGATTGTAATACAACAACAAAAAATTTAAAATCATAAATATCCATATTAAATATGTAAGAATATGAAAAAGTAAGACCAGCCAAGTAAATCCAACTATTTGCTGTCTGAAATTAGAGAAGAATCTATGATACTATCTGTAAAATTATTTGTAATGATAAGTGTGTACAGTTGTAATAGTTTATGCACTAAAACATACTCTACCTTTGTTGTCGGTTGGAAATTGACAGCAAAGCCCCTCTAACCGATGCCATTAAGTGATGCCGTTAAGAACGTTACTATTTCATTTCCGTCGGTTAGAGGGCACATCCGACATCAAAATAGTGTTCAACCACTGGATGGATTGGATGTTTCGATGTCATTTTAAAACTGATGGGAATTGTATTTATCATCGCTTATCAAATGAGTGACGACAGTTATATGTCACTTTTTCCTGCCTTTACGCGCCATTTCTTAAGTTTCGCCGTCTTTTAAATAAATTTGCCGTTGCTTATACTTTTGTCATCCCTTTTCCTTAAAAGAGACGGCATAAAGGTGATGGCAAAAATATTTTTGCCGTCACTTGTCCTAATAAGCGACAGCATAGAGGTGACGGTTAAAATATTTTATTGTCACTTGTCCTAATAAGCGATAGCATCGAGGTGACGGTAAAAATATTTTTGCCGTCACTTATTTTGCCATCACTTGTCATAATAAACGATGGCATAAAAGAGGAGCTGTGGTTCTCTCAAACCATAGATGCCTCGCTTATTGTGGTAAGTGACGACAAAAATATTTTTACTGTCACTTCTATGCCATCGCTTATTCAAATAAGCGACGATAAATGTATGGGTTTTTTTTTTCCTTAATTTTCAAAATGATGGGAACTATCTACTAAACATACATAAAAGATTTGCTTTTATACAAAAACAACTAATAAAAATGAAGGGAAGTTTATATTTCATAAATATAAAGTCTAGTACATAAAAAGTTTGAAAATGAAATATTTACATAAAACGGATAACATGAAAAACATGACAAAAGAAAATGGATAAAAATTAAAATGCTGCTGCCCTGATGCCACTAGCTCCACCTACACCACCCACGTCATCGTCGTCGTCTCGTCTATAGATGCTGGGATTTGATGAGGACGGACGCTCTGACTATCACTTCTTCAGAAGAATGGATCGAAGCGTCTAAAGTTTATCATCTATGGTATTCATCTTATTCTTCATCTCTACCTCTCTCTTCTCCCTCTCCTCCTCTTGTCTCTGTAGTGTGTCGATCTTTTGATGCAGCTGATCGAGGACACTAGATGAGACGACACCTTTCCTCCCATACTAGGTGGATAACGTGTGTGCCCTCCTTGCACTACGAACGAAACCACTGTAGTCCAGTGGCATTACTCTCCTAAATGCCTCCTTTGGATCCAAAGGCTGGTGGATGCCATCGGAGGTCACGTCAGTGGGTGGATGTGATGAGTCCACTTTAGTGGATCATTATTCGATCTAAGTACTTTCTAATTAGTTATTCTTCGTGTTAATTAATTAGAAGTTATATGGCAATTCACTTTAGTCTGCATATAATTTTATGCATCAATTTTACACTTAATAACATATGAGATGGTAACATAATTGATTTGATGGATGCAGGCTAGGTGGAAGAGTTTAGACGTCCATCTTTGCGTCTATAAGATGTTTGGAGATAAGGTCGAACGTTTCGGAATTGCCATCATGAACTCACTGATTCCACACTTTTTAAGATGTCTGGAGTGTTTACAAGATGTCTGATGATGATATTGCCAGGTAGATCTTACCATTCCAACCACTCGTGATCTTCACCGAGTGATTGGAGAACGTTCAGCGAAAGAAATCAGCAAGTGGTTTTTATAGAAGAAGGCAGTGGTCGTAGGAGGGATCATCTATCCCCTCCCCTGGCGGGGACCTCCTCCATCGGCTACACCGTGAAGCATCGCTTGCATTGTGGACCCAGCGCTCACCATGGCTTGAGCTCTCCATCGTCAACCTTCCCCTACCATGGTGTGTGCGGTGATAGTGCGCACACCATCACTGTCATCAACACCATCATCCACAGACCACCCACCTCACCTTCTTCTTCCTCGCGTGCTCATAGCCACCCCCATGCGCAACATCCACCAAGCTGCAGCACCACCTTCATCCTCTTCCTCTCCACTCACAAGGTCACGACCATCCTCCTTGCGCATGCAAACCTCAAGTAGCCATGCATGGCCATCCTCCTCATGTGCGTGTGCATCGTCATCGCCAACACGCTCCCCTCGCCTTCACGAGTGCTTCCACACCATCCGCGCCACCAACCAACAACCTGCGCGCTGGTGAGCCGCCGCCGCCGCCTGCCCTCTTGATGTTAACACGTTTTAATCACATAAACTGTCAATTTATGCATGTTCTTAGGCATATAGTTGCATCATACATAAGTATTACATAATATGCATCATCTCGTATTTAGGTTAGGTTGTATAAATTTAAGGTTAATTTCTCCTTTTTATGGTCAGGTGATATGGAGACATTTAATCGGGGACTCAAATTGAAGACCCAACCATACGAATCTGATTAGGGTGACGATTGGAGTTCAACAACTCCAAGATCACCCCGATCGGACTTCCGTAGCATCAGATGCAATCCGAGAAAGAACAGAGGTCAAGGAGCCAGGTGATGTAAATCCATTCTTCAGAGGGCAAATCTGACCACACGGATGGGTTCAAATCGACGGTCGCAGCCCAACGACGTGAAAATTGATCTAATCAGACATCCGTGGCACCACCTACAAACATGTGAAGATGGATGGCCAAGATGGTGCCACGTGCTGCCATCTTGGCCACCCAAATCGACCCAACTAAATGGCAAGGACCCGCTGCGCCTTCTCTCTCCTCGCATGCACGGTTAGATCTGGGCCGTTGGATCTTGATCCAATGGCCATGGGTGCACGTGCATTGGATGGAAACTTGACGAAGTGGTGGCCTTGGTGCATTGGTCGGCCGCGCTACTTGCAACCAATAGGCATGAGTTCGAAGCGCGCCTCTCTTCAAATCAAGCAGACGCGCGGAACCAGCTCAATTAAGCCATTGGATGGCAAGCGGACATTCAGATGGAGTGCGACGTGGCATCACCAGATCACGCAGATCACGCACATGTGATCAGACGCACGATCAAATGCGCAGGCATTAGAGGAGCTGAAGTGGAAGCAGGCACGCACATCTCTCGGCCGTCCAATCTCGCGATCGGATGATTGAGATCATCTAATCATGGGAGAAGCGTTGAGTGCATGGGGAGAGGAGAAGGTGGCACGTGAGCGGACCTATGCCTGCGTTCAGGTCTTTAGTGACGAATAAATCTTTCACTAAAAACCTGTGCATTAAATTTTTAAGCATGAATTGACCCATTTTCCCTCAACCTGTACACCTATAAAAAGGCCTACGCCCCCCACATTTCATTCATCCCTTCCTCTCTTCTCTCACCCCCTCCAAAGCTCTAAGAGCTTGTCCTAAGCCTAGGATGATCCTTTATAGTTAAAAATATAATTTTTCCATCTTCTCATCCTATTCGTGGAGCATTCTGCGGTGGTCCTTTCACCACCATTCAGGAAGCGGATCCTACTGCGATGTCTCCTTGCCTCGTTCTCCGTCGTCCGTCGTTGTTCTCCTTCGTCCCACATCTCACCACCTTCGTTCGGGCACTCTGTCAATGTAGCTCGTCCTCCAAGTAGCCGTCGAGGAGGATAACTTCTCTCCACCTTCTCTTTACTGCTTTCTAGAGTAGATTTACCTCTTTCTAGTTGTAAGATTTCCCGCTTTCTACTGTAGTGATTAGTTGTAATAGACATCATTCTGTGGTTATGAAATATTTGTTTATTCCATCTCTATTTTGTCTTTATTTGTGATATTCTCTCCCTCTCTTCTATTTATTATCTTTAAGTAGATAGCTAGTTTTGAATAAATTCGACTAGTTAATCTGCTTTGTGACAATAAAACAAACATGATTTTTAATCAAACGTCCGCCTCCCTATGTTCGACCCGAAATTCCTTTTGATTTTCGGTAAAATTTATCTGTTGATGGTTTTTTTCGCAAATTGTGCTACAATGATGGGTTTTCAAAACTCAACTCTATTTGTGACGCTTATTTCAGCTCCAACATTTTGGTGCCGTTGCCATGGAGGCAACGCTCTTTGATTTTGCTCATTTTCCCACCTTACTTATCTTTTACCTCACTTCTCTCCTTTCTTATTGTGATTGCAGGTACTCTCATGAGGTGAGGAAAAAGCAGTAGATTGGAGTAAAGTGCTGTTGAAGGGTCTGTAAGTTTACCCCCACCTCCCCACCCATTAGATTTCATTCTATCACCTAATAACACAAACCCTAATTAACCTAGGAGTTCTCATAAACCCTAAGGTTAATTTTAATTATTTGGTTATCACCTCCACCTGCCTCACCCTCCGCATATAAAGAAAAATTAAAAAAATCTCACTGAGGTACACAACCTCTTTTGATTCTTCATACTCAAATAGTAACCCGATCTTTGGGACCGGTACACTCATCAACACATAATTGAGTAGAAATCGGATTAGGTAATCACTTGTGTGCCGAATTAATTAGTGTATCAAGCCAATTATTTGAGTTGTTTGGGTCGCACTACTTCAACTAAAAATAATTCAAGTAGTTACCACATAGGTTCAACTTTTAGGGATTTACTAGGCACTCCACATTCTTTCAAGCTTTAAAGGAAGACATCTTCACCTGTACTTTCAAAACCTGGTGTACCAACTGAACTTGATTGAATATACCTAAAGTTGAATCCTAAATGGTACTAAGCAAGATTTAAACCCTAAAATTCATCACATCCAAAAATAATCTTTCTTGAAAATCACTGGTTGTGCACGCACACACATATCAATCAAACATTAAGGGTATAACCCAGATAAAGGGCTCATCACATTCCAAAGCACATTCAAACCTAACCCTAATTAAAATAGAGTAAACATTGGCCTTAAGGATTGGACTAGCCCTTCGGAGCCTAGATCGAGATTATTTTTGATTAGTCTATTTCTACCATTCAATTTGATGTTTAGCTAGGGGAGCAGAATCAAATGATCACAGTTGGGGGGTACACTAGGAACCGGAGGCATAAGCCAAAGGAAGAACCTTCTCCCTAGCCCGTCCCTCTAATTGGTTGGATTGACCGGAAAGAAGTAGATCAAATTGTTTCTTTATCTCAAGACAGGTTCTAGGAGTCTGTAGATCTTTAGGCTAGCCCACTTAAGGATATGTTTGATTGTTTGTATTGCAGGGTGCCTTTTCTTCCTCCCGTTTGTCATGAATCCTTCCACATTCTACATGCATTCTCGCTCTTACCCTCCTGATACATCTTATCCTCAATATGATGATCATTATCCTGACTTGTGTTGTAATCAACCATCTACTAGTTGGAATAACTCAAATTGGGGATACAATTCCAGACCTCTGTGTTCAGGGTTTAACCCTGAATACCATGATTGTGATTTTTATCCTTCTCCAAGCTATAATGATTATAGATCTCCACCCGTTAATGATCAATTTAACCTGATCTACAATCAAGAAGGATATCCTGATTACAACTCTTACCCTCCCCTAGATTACAATGCATATAGGTCACCACCCTCTTTGAACAACTAGAAGTGATCTATTATCAGGGAGGGTATCAAGAACCTCAATTCCTTGACTCCCCCAGATTGAACCCCAAACCACCAAACCCTGAACCAAACCATTTGGTTCAAGTGAACCGGGTCCAAGATAGGGTGTTGGCTAACTTAAGGAATACCATTCAATCTTTAGAAGCTTAGCCAACACCCTACACTGAAGAATTGGAGGCTTTGATTAAAATGATTGACGATTTTAACAAATATTTGTTGGATTGTCTCCAGGATGTTAAGGATAAGGAATTGGGTGAGTTTTTACTTGGGAAGTTATCGAAACTGAGGATGAGATTTGTGATTGCTCTAGTCCAATCTTGGGAGGATTCCTAGGATGAACACCTGAAAGGAGAGCCGATGTTAGAATCCACTTAGGCACCTGGGGGGGACATGTTTTACGAGAGCAAGGTTGACCAGGTTGTTCTAGAGAAATCAAATAAGGATGAATTGATTTCTTCACCAGAGTCCCTGAGCCAGGGTACGAGGAAACATATGTCTCCATGGAATAAAAAGTGATTAATGATTTTGAGACATACATTAATGCGGATTTAGAATTCTTTGATTTTGAAGGTGAAGAATCATTATGCGAAGTCTCACATGAGTTTACAGAACACGATTTCATTGAGACGACTGGGCCTGAGGAATTTGGTGAATCAATTGATGGCCCTAAAATTGAGGAATTTGATCCTGTTTGGGCTCGCATGGTGGATTCAAATCCTCATTTCATGGAGGATTCAATTCATAGCCCCGATCCTCAATCACATCCCATTAAGCTTATTGAAGATTTTGATTTTGAAATCACTAGACCAAAGTCAATTCTGATTCATCAACAAAACTTGGACTTGGACATTTTAGATGGGGTGATTAACATGTAAGAGGTCCCAAAATCTGAAGTCCTGATTGCAGAGGATAGGAATTGGGAAATGATGATATGGGAAGCCAATTCCGGAGGAAGCTGAAGACCAAGTCTAAGGGTTCCAATTTGTTTGAAACCACCAACTCTTTACCAGGACCCTTATGACATCTTTAATTCAGAGGATGTCCAACCCAAGTTCACATTCATTGATTATTCTTTTGAGCTTGATTTCTCTGTAACCCAACATTTTGGTCTTAGGTTGCATCTTCACAAATCGCAGGCACAACCCCGCTTGCATGATGATCTTAGGTTTTGGATAATTTTTATCTAGAACCTTAGATATACTTGACCATGGGGTATGGGTCTGTACTACAAGCTGGTCCACATTTGTGGACATTTGCTGGCAGGTCCTGAGGTGAATCTTTTTATCTTGATTCTGACCTACACTTGTGATTTCTTTATTTCTTCTTCTTTGTATAGTGTTCCTAGCTGAAAGCACTAAATTCAGCACGTATACAGTTTCTTTTCATCTCAGAGCCGACTTATTCACACAATTCAGGTGTTTTCTACTGTACTCCACTCTATTTCATGTCTTTTTAATACAATGAGGGCATTGTATTAGATAGGCATAGGGGATGGATATTCATCTCTGAATTATTTCGTTAGCTCCGTAGATTCTTTTTGTTTTCTTTTTATTTATTAAAAAAAAAGAATTAGGAAAGAGAACTTGGGCTTTAGAAAATTTTTAATCTTAGAGAATAAAACTGTATGACTTGAACACTTAGACCCTTCAGGTCTTCGGGCTTAATCAGCCTGGGTGTCTACTAAAATGTGGATTTGTTTATCGAGCCCTCGCCATTCTAAATTTATTTTAAATTGGTTAAATAAGTTGAGGTAATAAGTATACGACTCATCAACTCGCCCTCTGATTTGAGAGGATTTTAAGTCTAAGCATCTACACACTATTTGTACTGACTCACTTTTCGACGATTTTAACAAAATTGGGTAGCTAATGAACCTTCTAGGGTGGTATAGCTGGTAAGTTATCGTGGGTAACAACCCATTGGTAGGTTGTTCAGAGCCCAGTCACATGACCATTCTTTTCCTGCTGCCTTTAGGTAAATCTTAGATCAGGGAAGCCACCTACTTAAAGAAAGAAAAGAGAAAAGAAAAATATTTTTAAAAAAAAGCCACACTTCACCGCACGAGTATGGCTGGCAAGTTATCGTAGGTAACAACCAATTGGCAGGTTGCCCAGATCTCAGCTCAAGAAATGCACATATAATTCTTAAACACTTAGGAAGAAGCAGAGAAGTATAATAAATAGGGGAGATATACATTGGGTTTGCCCTTGTGTTGATCCCATAAAAATAAAGTAGGGAGAAAGCTACCGGTCGAATAGATACACCTTTAGGCAAAATTTCTTTTCAAGGTCGCCTAGTTGCGTAGAAACCTGAAGTCCATTCTAATCACCAATTAGTGAGTCTCACATTTCACACATAAAGATGCTTAGAACTTTGAGTTCTCATCGAGTCTTGGGTGGGTTGAGTGGCTGTAGAAAGCTGCTTCAAAACCCTAAACTCAAAAATAAAAAAAATAGTAAAGAAGAAAAAGAAAAAAAGATCCTTCTTTGAGTAAGGCGAGGGCTTGAGGAGGTCTGCATTTTGGCAGACACCCAGTCACTGTTGTGTCTCTATAGTTCAGGTCTTAGTTGAAATCTCTAAGTGTTGAAAAATAACTATTGCCCAAGATATCTGACCTAATTCTCTTATAAATAGCATGTAGTTTTGCTAGGGACTAGCAAAAGATAGGCATGGGGGTGTGATGTAACAATGTTTATATCATATAAACCGTCTATTTATGCATGTTCTTAGGCATATAGTTGCATCATACATTATAAATATTGCATAACATGCATCATCTTGCATTTAGGTTAGGTTGTATAAATTTTAGGTTAATTTCTCCTTTTTATGGTCAGGTGATAGGGTGACATTTAATCAGGGCCTCGGATTGAATATCCAACCGTACGGATCTGATCAGGGCAACGATTGCAGTTCAATGACTCCAAGATTGTCCCGATTGGACTTCCGTAGCATCAGATGCAATCTGAGAAAGATCAGAGGTCAAGGGACCAGGTGGTGTAAATCCATTCTTCAGACGACAAATCGGACTGCTCAAATTGGTTCAAATCGACGATTGCAGCCCAATGGTGTGAAAATCGATCAAATCGAACATCTGTGGCACCACCTACAAGCATGTGAAGATGGATGGCCAAGATGGTGCCATCTCGGCCACCCAAACCTGCCCAATTAAATGGCGAGGACCTGCCGTGCTTTCTCTTCTCCTCGTTCGCATGGTCAGATCTAGGCCGTTGGATCTTGATCCAATGGCCATGGGCACACACGCCTTGGATGGAAACTTGACTAAGTGGCGGCCTTGGCGCATTGGTCAGCCACACTACTCACAACCAACAGGCGTGAGTTCGAAGCACACCTCGCTTCAAATCAAGCAGACACATGGAACTGGCTCAATTGAGCTATTGGGTGGCAAGCGGACGTTCAAATGGAGTGCGACGTGGCATCACCAGAGCGCACGGATCATGCATGCACGATCAGATGCACGATCGCACGCACGATCAAACGCGCAGGCATTAGAGGCACTGAAGTGGAAGCGGGCACATGCGTCTCTCGACCGTTCGATCTCATGATTGGATGGTTGAGATCATCTAATCGTGGGGGAAGCATTGAGCACGTGGGGAGAGGAGAAGGTGGTGCATGAGCAGATCTACACCCACGTTCAGGTCTTTAGTGATGAATAAATCTATCACAAAAGACCTGTGCATTAAATTTTTAAGCATGAATTGACCCATTTGCCCTCAACCTCTACACCTATAAAAAGGCCTACGCCCCCCACATTTCATTCATCCCTTCCTCTCTTCTCTCACCCCATTCAAAGCTCTAAGAGCTTGTCCCAAACCCTGGATGCTCCTCTAGTGTTAAAAATATAATTTTTCCACCTCATCTCGTTCGTGGAGCATTTCGCGGTGGTCCTCTCACCGCCATTCGGGAAGTAGATCCTGTTGTGACGTCGTCCTGCCTCGTTGTCCATCGTCCGTCGTCATTCTCTTTCGTCCCACATCTCACCACCTTCGTCCGGGTGCTCCGTCAACGCGGCTCGTCCTCCAAGTAGCTGTCGAGGAGGATAACTTCTCTCCACCTTCTCTTTACTACTTTCTAGAGTAAATTTACTACTTTCTAGTTGTAAGATTTCCTGCTTTCTACTGTAGTGATTAGTTGTAATGGACATCATTATGTGGTTATGAAATATTTGTTTATTATATCTCTATTTTATCTTTATTTGTAATATTTTCTCTTTCTCCTATTCATTATTCTTTAAGTAGATCGCTAGTTTTGAATAAATTTGATCAGCTAATCAGCTTCGTGACAATAAAATAAATGCAATTTTTAATCAAACGTCTGCCTCCCTGTATTTGACCGGAATTCCTTTTGGAAAAGACTGCAATCAAGATCATTCGCACGAGGAACATTCGAGATCAAGTGAAGGATCTGAGAAATAGATAAATTTTGAAACAATAGAAAGACGTAAATAAAGGAAGAAAGAAAACTAAAATAGCTACTGTACACTTTACTGTTTCTTTAGTTTAGCTGCCACTCTACTTAGCATTTTGCTGATGTGTTACACTCGTTACCTTTCAGGACCAGGTGTTGAGTAGCCAGGGTCAGTAGCTGCAGAGGACGCTGGGCCGAGTAGGGTCCAGTAGAGTTACCACTGTTCTCTTGTACCTCTTTTTGGTTCCACTGTAGTGAGTAGTTCTTGTTACTGCTGTACTTTTCTTTATCTGCAGTTCATATTATGTTATGAATGTTGTTCTACTGTTGTGGTGGTATATACTGTAGTGGTTTCTTTCCTTACTGCTGTATTTTCTTACTGTTGGTTATATTCATGCTGAATGTGGTTTATTTTACTACTCTTTTGGTTACTTCCTCATTGGATGACCAGGTCTTGGGATTAGTCGAGTCGGTCCGATTCTCGTGTCTCGTAGGGACTCGGGAATTGGGTCGTTACAAGATGGTATCAGAGCAAGGTCGTCCCGAGAAGTGAATCAACTGACTGGAAAATAACCAATTCACATGTTTATAACTAGAGTAGCCACCACAACATATCTTTTGACATGAGCTCTTAGACATTTCCGTTAGGTATCGTTCCGTAGTGACGTGTTCCGTTTTGTTTCGCGTCTTCTTGCAGGAGATGCCTCGTCACGGGACTGGTGAGGCGGGCCGGGGGCGCGGCCGAGGACGAGGTCGGCAAGGTGGGCGTGCCGTTGCCGACGCCTCAGTAGACCAGCCACTACTTCCAGGCGTCCAGGCCCGGGACCTCACCCAGCTGATACTGGATATTGTGCGAGAGGAGCTGCACTCACCGCCCCGAGCGCCTCCCCCTGGGGCTGCTGAGGGGGAGTCCTCTGTGGGACTACTCGACGGACGCGGCGCTGGACACAGGGGAGGGGATGGGCTGCCGCAGCCCCCACCTTCCTCCGACACTTCTGTGCATGAGGCACCTTTGCCTGGAGGTGCACCAGCATCCCCACTGCAGCGCCACTCCGAGCTCTTTGAGCAGTTCTGGAAGCTGAAGCCCCCCTCCTTCAAGGGGGATAAGGACCTGACCGAGGCAGAGGACTAGCTCGAGCAGCTGGAGAATATTTTCGACACCCTTTGCCCCCCGGTGGAGTGCCGTGTGGCCTTTGCCACGTACTAGCTGGAGAGTGCGGCACACAGGTGGTGGAGGGCGGTCCGGGGACAGGAGAGGGACGAGCCGACCTGGGATCGGTTCGTCGCCCTCTTCTACAAGCAGTACTTTCCCCAGACGTGGCAGGACTAGAGGAGGCAGGAGTTCCACACTCTCCGCCAAGGGACGATGACCGTGAGCACGTACCGCACGCGTTTCCTGGAGTTGTCCCGCTTTGCAGTGACAGCGGTAGCCACTGAGGAGGAGCGCCTTTGGAGGTTCACCGAGGGGCTCCGGCCTGCGATTCGGGGGTATGTCAAACCCTTGAAGCTGCCAACATTTTCGAGGGTGGTGGAGGCAGCCATGACTTACGAGGAGACCAACCCGTCCGCGCGAGACACTGACGGTGGGTGGAAGAGGCCCTTTCAGCCAGACTTTTCACAGGGCCGGCGAGAGAGGAGACACATGGCATTCGCAGGAGAGCCGTCACGTTTTACAGGGCCATCAGTGGCCTTTGGGGGCCCTCGACAGGGGCCAGTCGCCAGCACCGGACCCCCGCCCAGCCGACAGAAGGGACCCACTGAGGGCGGGAGTCGGGTTCCCCTCTGTTACCAGTGTGGCCAGCCGGGCCACATCAGGAGGGACTACCCGTCTAGGGTAGGTGGTCAGCAGATACTTCCTGCGCAGAGCACTGGAGGGCGCGCAGGTGGCCGCGGTTACCAGGCGCGAGGAGGAGGACAGCAGTCACGAGGAGGGTACCGGCCAACACCTGCCCGTTCGACGCAGAGTGTGGCTGCTTCGTCCGCACCTAGAGCTGAGGGGCGTATCAACTCCCTGACACACAGGGATGCCAGAGCTTCGGGCTCGGTAGTGGCAGGTATGGTTTTAGTTTCCGGCAGACTCGTTTACACACTTTTCGATTCCGGCGCTACACACTCGTTTGTCGCAGCCAGTTTCGCAGTTAGTTTGGGCCAGGATTATATGTTGTTAGAAAATCCGTTAGTAATCAGAGGTCTGAGTGGTCTGCTATTTGTAGCTGAAGTGGTGTACACAGATTGCGAGGTCAGCATCGGGGGACATAGCTTTCTAGCTGACCTGATTATGATACAGATGGAGGACTTCGGAGTGATTTTGGGGATGGGCTGGCTGTCCGCTTACCATGCCTTGGTAGACTGTTTTGAGAGGAAGATTGTCTTCTCCATGCCGGAGTTGCCTTCTTTTGAGTTTCACGGACAGCCAGTGGATGGAGGCTTCAGGTGCATTTCGGCACTTCGGGCGGCGAGACTTTTGAGCCAGGGGTGTGAGGGCTTCCTAGCTTGTGTGGTGGCAGAGCCCAACCCTATGGAAGACTTCCAGAGCATCCCGGTGGTCAGAGAGTACCCTGACGTGTTTCCAGACGAGTTACCAGGACTACCGCCCGAGCGCGAGATTGAGTTTGAGATCTCGCTAGTACCAGGGACCAGCCCCATCTCCACCGCGCCATACAGGATGGCACCGCTTGAGCTACGAGAGCTTAAGTCTCAGTTGCAGGACCTTTTGGAGAAGGGTTTCGTGAGGCCCAGTGCATCTCCCTGGGGAGCCCCGATACTGTTTGTGAAAAAGAAGGATGGTACCCCACACCTTTGTGTGGACTACCGACAGCTGAATAGGGTCACCATCAAGAACAGATATCCACTGCCGAGGATCGACGACTTGTTTGACCAATTGCGGGGTGCCATGGTGTTCTCCAAGATTGACTTGAGGTCGGGATACCACCAGTTGAGGATCTGGGAGACCGACGTCTCCAAGACAGCTTTCCGCACCCGGTACAGACACTACGAGTTTTTTGTCATGCCGTTTGGGTTGACCAATGCCCCCGCTGCTTTCATGGATTTGATGAACCGGGTGTTTAGACCGTACTTGGACCAGTTCGTGGTGGTTTTCATAGATGATGTACTCATCTATTCTAGAGATCAGACGCAGCACGGACAACACTTGAGGATGGTTCTGGACACTCTTAGACGACGTAGGATGTACGCCAAATACAGCAAGTGCGAGTTCTGGTTGAGGGAGGTGACCTTCTTAGGTCATGTGATCTTTGGAGACGGCTTGGCGGTGGACCCAGCCAAGGTCGAGGCAGTACTCAGGTGGGAGAGACCGCGTTCAGTCATTGAGATTGGCAGTTTCCTGGGACTGGCAGGCTACTACAGACGATTTATCAGAGGGTTTTCACAGATCGTGCGTCCTATGACACAGTTGACCCGGAAGGACGTGCCCTTCGCTTGGAAAGATGCCTATGAGGCGTGTTTTCTAGAGTTGAAGGAGAGGTTGACCTCGGCTCCCGTGCTCACCATCCCTGACAGTAGTGGCAAGTTCGTTATGTACACGGACGCCTCCTTGCAGTGGTTAGGAGGTGTGCTCATGCAGAAGGGTCACGTTGTCGCTTACGCTTCACGGCAACTGAAGCCCCATGAGCATACCTACCCTACCCACGACCTAGAGTTGGCAGCTGTTGTCTTCGTGCTGAAGACTTGGAGGCACTACTTGTACGGTGAGACCTTCGAAATTTTCACAGATCACAAGAGCCTTAGATACCTTTTTGATCAGAAGGAGCTCAACATGAGACAGAGACGTTGGTTGGAGCTCCTGAAGGACTACGACTGCAGCATCTCCTACGACTCGGGAAAGGCCAATGTGGTGGCTGACGCCTTGGGCCGTAAGGCACCCGCACACTTGGCCAGTTTACAGCTACAGAGTTGGAGCCTTTTGGGGGAGGTGGGCAGTTGGCGACCCCTGGAGTTATGGGGGCACTGTGGGGCAGTGACGGTGACACGACAGACAAGGCCAGATCTGATAGACCGTATCATCACAGGACAGATGGCCGATCCGTACTTGCAGTCCTTGCACAACAGAGTACTGTCAGGAGACCCAAGGGACTTCTCTTTCACAGACCAGGTGCTGCGCCTAAGGGGACGGTTGTGCGTTCCCAGCGACGAGGAGCTATTGAGAGAGCTCCTGACTGAGGCACACGGTTCCAGATTCACCATACATCCTGGAAACATGAACATGTACCATGACTTGAGACGCGAGTTTTGGTGGAGGGGGATGAAGCGGGATGTGGGTGAATTCGTGCAGCAGTGCTTAGTATGCCAGCAGGTGAAAGCCGAGCATCAGAGGCCTGCAGGGCTGCTATAGCCGCTTCCAGTGCCAGAGTGGAAGTGGGAGAGCATCACCATGGACTTGGTAGTGGGCTTACCTGTTACCCAGCGAGGACACGACGCTGTCTGGGTAATTGTGGATAGACTGACGAAGACGGCACGATTCTTGCCGATCCAAGTCACTTTGGGACCAGCGCAGTTGGCAGAGAGGTATATCCGCGATGTGGTACGACTACACGGAGTTCCGCGGGAGATCGTATCCAATCGGGATACTCGCTTTACGTCCCAGTTTTGGGCTGAGTTTCAGCAGGCCCTGGGGACGCGGTTGAGGTTTAGTACAGCTTACCACCCCCAGACGGACGGACAGTCCGAGCGTACGATACAGACACTTGAGGACCTTTTGCATGCCTGTGTACTGGACTGGAGGGGCTCTTGGGAGGAGCACCTACCCCTGGCGGAGTTTGCATACAACAACAGTTATCACTCGAGCATCAGCATGGCTCCCTACGAGGCTCTGTACGGACGGAGGTGTACGGCACCCTTGAGTTGGGTTGAGGTGGGAGGTTGGCCCCAGGTTGATCCGGTAGAGTCAGGAGGTAGTCGAGCAGATCCATAGGTGACTCCACACTGTCAGGAGCAGACAGAAGAGTTACGTGGATCGGAGATGCAGAGAGGTGTAGTTTGAGGTTGGGGACCACGTCTTTCTCCGTGTTTCGCCCATGAAGGGCCTGCAGCGGTTTGGGGTGAGGGGGAAGCTCACGCCGAGGTTTGTGGGGCCCTTTGAGGTCCTGGAGCGGGTTGGACCCGTTGCTTACAGGCTTGCCCTCCCTCCCCAGCTTTCTAGTGTGCACGACGTGTTCCACGTGTCCAACCTCCAGAAGTACGTAGCCGATTCCAGTCACGTACTAAGT
Organism: Thalassia testudinum; assembly: GCA_037157565.1. Taxonomy (NCBI): domain Eukaryota; kingdom Viridiplantae; phylum Streptophyta; class Magnoliopsida; order Alismatales; family Hydrocharitaceae; genus Thalassia; species Thalassia testudinum. The sequence continues at coordinate 81,891,477 of JAZHRO010000077.1, read as the reverse complement.
CACGAGAGCGTCGAGGTGGGCGACGACCTGACCTACCCCAAGCGGCCAGTGCAGATTCTAGACCGAGCCGTCTGCAGTTTGAGACGAAAGCAAGTACCCCTGGTAAAGGTTTTGTGGGGGAGCCAGCGATACGAGGAGGCTACCTAGGAGCCTGAGGCGGCAATGCGGGAGCGGTACCCGGAGCTCTTCGCGGGTACATCTTTTCGGACCGGCTTCGGTCCTCTTTGAGTTTGTTATGGTTACTATGACGTTTTTCCCGCAACCTAGTTAGCGCAAGTTTCGGGGACGAAACTTCCTTTGAGTTTGTTATATTGTTACGAACGCGCAGCTTCAGACGTCTTTTAAGACGTCTGGGAGGTGGCCCAGACGTTGGACCAGACGTCTGGAACCCCTTCCAGACGTCTGGGATTCGATTTCAACGGCACGCGCGGTTGCGTCTGCGCGTGCGGTCGCTTTTTCCCTCTCTCCTGCGAGCGCAGGCTGCCCTCTGTCTCGCTCTCTCTCTCTCCCCGCGCGGCTTTAGAAAGCCTCGCCCTCTCCCTCACTCTCATCGCCTCCGCCCCTTTCTCTTCTCCTTCCAGCCAGTGCGAGAGTAAGCGAACGGCGGCGGTGGCAGCCGCGGCAAGTGCGGGAGGAGGTGCTATGCAAGAAGAGGAGGCGCTCGGCCGTGAGGGCGAGCTTTCCGGGGCTGCTAGAGCCGGCCGACGGGGGAGTAGCAGACGCGGGGTGACACGAGAGGCCTACTGCAGCTCGAGCAGCAGGCGGACGAGGTGCGACGCGGCCGTGCGTCGCGGGTGGAGGGCGAGTCGCGCTCTGATTCTAGAAATTTTTCCAGAATCAGACGTCTGGGTTTCCAACCAGACGACGGGGAAGACGTCTCGAGGACTGTCTAGACGTCTGAAAGGTAAGTTATTTTCGTACCTTCTTCCTTTCCTTCGACCGTCCGTACTGAGCACGAGGAATGGGTACACGCAGGTTCTGAGATTTGCATCCAACGCGAATCAGACGTCTGGCAGTGGTGCCAGACGACTGGAGGGACTTCCAGACGTTCGGGTCGACCATCGGACGTCTGGGAACTAGGACAGACGTCCCCGTAGGCTTCTGGACGTCTTAGAGACCACGCAGGACAAGGTACCATCTGATCCCATTTTTTTAAGATGTCTGGAAGAAGTTCCAGACGTCTGATTTTGCACTGTTTCGTCGTTTTTGACCCGTTTAGGGCTCGTTCGTAGTCCGTTTTCCGCGTTTCGAGTTGCATGCTTTTCGGAATTAAATCCTCTACCCGTCTACAGTAGTTGTATACTATTTTGAGAAACTCCTTGTGTTTGATCCTTGTGATAGGACCCCGTTCCGTTGCAGTCTCGGGGGTTGCGGAGGTACGCGGGATTCCCGACCACGCCCCCAGTACGCCTGTTGTAACCGGTAGAGTGGCTTTTAAGTTTATTAGTATAATCTGTTAAATTATGGAACCATAAATAGAACCTAGGACATTGCATGAATCCTAGGAATGAGAAACTAGAATGAATGGTAGATCCTAGGGTGTTGCATGAATCCTAGGGCTGGAAAACTAGATTGTATGATAGATCCTAGGGTATGGCATGAATCCTAGGATGGGAAGAACTAGTGGAATATATGAATACTGCAGTCTTGGAAAATGTGAAAAGGAAATAATAGCTACCTGTAAATTGGTTTAACAGCTGCCTGTTATGAATAAATGAGCATGTCTGAGAATATGGGATGTATGAACGTGAAACTGGAAAGGTGAAACCTGAATGTGCTGAGTTAAAAGAGCTGGAACCCTACGGGGAATTAGGAGTAGAACTCCTGGAAGGTGAATGGAATAGAATTGGGGAAGTGAGCTGGCCCTTGAGTACGAAGTACCAAGGAGAGCGACTGTCCCCCTATTTAGTGCAGAGCAGAGCCAGCCGCCCCAGGGATCCGGGGTTAGGTCTGGCCACTTTGTACCGACTTGCTGGCCCTCGTGTACGCAGTACCGAGGAGAGCTACTAGTGTAGGGCGAGTACTAGCTACCCCACGGGCCACGGGGTTCTGCTAGCTCACCTACACCGACTTGTTAGGCCCACTGAGCAAACCAGGGTAGTCAGGCCAGGGTGCGCGGACTGTGGAGGGGCAAGGCCCCTGTTTGGTTACTGTGGAGGGGTTTGACCCCTGTTACTGAGAGGGCTCTACCCTGTGCTGGTTCCGTGCTGTGCTTTGGGTGCACCCGTTAACGGAAACGAATGACCGCGTGCCAGTGCGGGTTAGCTACCTGTGCGTTTATCGCGCGTGCCGTAGTCACCGTTACGCCTGTCCGTGACCTTGGGGTGGTTGACTGAGAGTAGGATCACCATGGGGGACTCACTCGGCCAGGAGAGCACCACGTGCTACTTCTACTTTTTGGAAAAGACTGCAATCAAGATTGTTCCCACGAGGAACATTCGAGATCAAGTGAAGGATATGAGAAATAGATAAATTTTGAAACAATAGAAAAACGTAAATAGAGGAAGAAAGAAAATTAAAACAGCTACTGTACACTTTACTATTTCTTTAGTTTAGCTGCCACTCTACTCAGCGTTTTGCTGACGTGTTACACTCGTTACTTTCAGGACCAGGTGTTGAGCAGCCAGGGTCATCGGCTTCAGAGGACGCTGGGCCGAGTAGGGTCCAGTAGAGTTACCACTGTTCTCTTGTACCTCTTTTTGGTTCCACTGTAGTGAGTTGTTCTTGTTACCGCTGTACTTTTCTTTACCTGCAGTTCATATTATGTTATGAATGTTGTTCTACTGTTGTGGTGGTATATGCTGTAGTGGTTTCTTTCCTTACTGCTGTATTTTCTTACTGTTGATTATATTCATGCTGAATGTGGTTTATTTTACTGCTCTTTTGGTTACTTCCTCGTTGGACGACCAGGTCTTGGGATTAGTTGAGTCGGTCCGGTTCTTGTGTCTTGTAGGGACTCGGGAATCGGGTCGTTACACGTAGCCCTCATCGTGGCCAATGCCCCCTGAAGTTCTCGTGGCTGGCTACGGCCTCGTCATCGCGTAGGTACAAAGGAAAAAAAAGCTCTATTTTGGGTCGAATTAGTATTTATGTATTATGCCATTGCCGCAACACTATTGATTTATTTTATGAATTAAATTATTCATGTGATATTTCATGCATGCCCTTAGGTTTCCACTCAATTTTTCTCATACACCTAACTCTTATATATTGAATTTGACTTTTAACTTGCATGCATAAAGTATCAACACATGCGGACCATGATTAGAGGAGAGAGCTCAATGTCTTGGATTTTAACTATATTTACCCTACACGCCATTGTGGAAAAATTGCATACATAACCCTCTCATGCTTAAATTATTGTGTGCATCCTTCTTCTCATCTCGTTTCGCAGCAGATTTGGGCACAAATTCCGTACCTAATTGGGCAGATGCAAAGGGAAATATTCGTGAATTTATTACATATTGTTGAATGCGGAAAACTACGCGATCGAAGTTGGTTTCGAAAAACCCTGTTGTTGTAATTCGATTTATGAAGAAATCCATCAACAAATAAATTTATACCGAAATTCTTGGAATTCCGGGTCAAACAGAGGGAGGCTACGTCGATCTAAAATCTGTGATTTACATTTTTTTGCATTTTGGTTTGAAAATGAAATAATTACAATGGAATTGATATAAACAATAAGAAAGAGAAAGAGAGAGAGAGAGAGTGAGTAAGAGAGAGAACAATCACTTAATATGATCAGAATGTTTTTACAACTACAAAGCGAGAAGTGATTACAACTAGAAAGCAAAAAATTCTATTCTAGAAAGTGATTAAAAAGAAGGGAGAAAGATGTTATCATCCTTGACAAATGCTTGGAGGATGAGTTGGACGGAGTGATGCTTGGAAGACAGAGGATGGAGTGGGAAGAAGGAGGACCAAGCAGGAAGAAGCGGGGATGAGGAAGCACGTCGTCGTTGTCATGAGGTCCACTTCTGAAACAGGGGCGAGAAAATTGGATTTAGCTCTAGAATAGCATCCCAGGTGTGGGACAAGCTTCTCTTGAGCTTTGGAGAGGGAGAGAAGTGAAGGAAGGGATGAAGAAGTGGAGGTTGGGTCTCCTTTTATAGTTGTAGGAATTGAGGACAAATTTGTCATTTCAAGCTTAAAACATTAATATCAGGTCTTTAGTGACGAATTTATCCATCACTAAAGGTCTGATCGTGGCCAACGTGCACGCGTCGCGTGCTCCTCCCCACCTTCTGCACTCAAAACGCCCACGTACGTCTTTCAAATCTTAGCCGTCTGATAGCGAGATTGGACGGCTCAGATTTCTCCTCGCGAGCCTTCGTTTGCGCCTTCACCGCGCGCATATGTGCGATCAAGTGTGCGCGCTATGCGTCAGATCTCACGTGTGTGCTATTGGCTGATCTACATTGCTCGCAGCTGATCGCACAGTCACGATTACTCACTCGTGCGCTACAGATGGTGAGTCGAACAAGCGTCGCGCGCTCGCGCAACACCGCTCCACCGCTATGCTGCGGTGCTTGCTTTGTCACAGTTATGCATTACACGCATGTGCTTTACGGCCATTGGATCAAGATCCAACAGCCCAGATCGTGCGTTGGAAGTCCTTTGGAGATGCAGCGGTGGTTCTTAGGGCCATCCATCTTCTACGTGTTGTAGATGGTGCCACTGATGTCGGATTGAGCCGATTTTCACACCGTTAGGCTGCGATCATCGATGTGAACCCATCCGTGCGGTCGGATTTGTTGTATGAAGTGCAGATTGGCACCATCTTGGCCCTTGATCTTTAGGCTTCCTCGATCTCTATCTAGTGCTATGGATGTTCGATCAAGGCGATCTTGGAGTCGTTGAACTCCAATCGTCGCCCTGATCAGATCCGTACGGTTGGATCTTTGATCCGAGGCTCCGATTAAAAATCATCCTGTCCCTGACCATAAAAAGAGACGATTGCTATAAAATTTATACAACTTGACCTAAATGCATGATTATACATGTTATGTACTATTTACAATGTATGATGCTAATATGACACTAAGAAAATGCATTAATAGACATTTTTTGCTGTTTAGATGTATGCACATCACCTATATTCTTCCCTGTGGATATGACCCAACTCATTGTGGTTAGATTTAATGAATTTTTGAGACGAGATTTTCATCACATAAAATACTACAATGATAAATCATTTTATTATGACTATCTTAATTAAGCAAAAATCTCGTCGTCAAATGGCATCGTTGCCGGAGAGGCAACAGATGCAATAGGTTCACCTGGTTTATTTTTTATTATTTTGAGGTGCACATTTCTCTGACCATTCTCTTTTCTTCTGTGAGAGGTACATTCGTTAGAAGGAGCATGCAATGGAGACAATACGGTTGGTGGACCTTGACACTACTTGGAGGATGACAATAGGAGTCTGTGGGCCTTGATCCCACACACCTAAAGATGCACGGAGGAACGTCTAGGATGATTCTGCCTCTTAGATTGCTGATTTAGCATTTTAAAGTAGACTCTTAGGATTTAGTTTAATTATATGTTTTCTCGCCCTTGTAATTGGGGGCTAGTTTTTGGGGGTGTCCCTAGTTCTTTAGATTCTAAGTTTATTCTTAGTTAGTTAGTTTCTTTTAATTGGGCATTTATATATATATAAAATTTTGAACTACCTGCTAGAAGTTGCATATCTATTGTGCGACCATCTAGGATTGAATGAATAGCATCTAGTTTATATTTCTACATTGCAGACATCTTGCATTGAAGAGTGCTGGAGTAAGGTACGTCTTTTCTTGAACATCAATTACCTATCATGCATCTGCATTGAACTTAAATCTAAGACCAGTAAAGTGTTTGAATCTAATTAAGTTAGTGGTCACTTTAAGAAATTGGGACCGCTAAGAGGTTGGATCTTAAAATCAGTGACTTTAATTGCGTGCGAAAGGACTTGTTTGTGGGATTTTAAATCACAAAATACATACGTGTGTTGCACACCTGAGACACTATGCACATCACACATAAGGTCACTAGATAAATTTCTACCTCTCCTCTTTGCACGACAAGGGAAGTTAGTCAGAAATCAATAAGCCTATCCACCAAGTTACTTTGGTTCCTCGTGCGTGGGCTCGATTCAAGATTTCCATCCCTTGCGAGTAGGTTGTAGGCACCAACGAAGGTTGGCCTAAGAAGCGTAATTCTTGCAAAAATTGTTTGGCCACCAACTAAATACTTAATTCTAAGACCTATAATCTACTAAAAACAGATCCCACTATATTTGCGTTTGTTTTGACAGTGGTAGAACTCTCTAGGAAGTTTCTATTTTTATTCTGATTTCTTCTAAGTCCTAAGAGAGTTAAACCTTTTTAGCTTAAAGAAATGAATCACCCTTACTCCTATCATTTATATTATTAGAGTTAATACTTCCCATCTATTAAGGAGAAGAGGCGGGAAATGGCTCAAGGGTTTGGGAGGGACGATGGCGGCGGCGGAGGGGCTGATGATGGATGGTGAACATGGAGATCCAGGGGATGGCGATGCAGGGATTCTAGTAGGAAAACCTTCAATTCAACCTCCCGTAGGATGTGGGCAGAGGGTAGGAATGGGAGATGGAATCAGAAGAACGGAGATGTTGTTTGCTATAGATGTAGAAGGTGAGGGCACATGATGGTCGTTTGTAGGGATTAGATTCTTTTCCTTGAGTGCGGCGGCTTGGGGCAAGGGAGGGATTCATGCGGTAAGAGAAAGACATTGAAACCCTACGAAGATAAGGTGCCCTGCAACCAAGTTTGGGGGAGGATCTGTCTATCCCCCCTAAGGTTCTGGACCAGGTGATGGATGTGGAGGTTCCTTATGCTGATGAAGTCGCTGCTATTGAGTTCATGCTACAGGGCACCCTAATTGGGGCGATCACGATGGGGTCTGTGAGTCTTGATGAAATATGTAGATTGGTGAGTTATCTGTCCTTTTCTCCTCTAATTAGAAGATCTAGACGTTGGGTAAATCGAGATTTGTTTTATTTGGGCTGGGAATGCTCAATGTGGAGAAACTTCGATTTAGCACAAGTTGTTTCGATTGTTTAATGATAATTTGGCGACTGGTCTTGCCTTTTGACGGTGCCTCACAGGAGAGGCCTCCTCAGCGTGTAGAGGTCAGGATGGGGAGATTGGAGATTTGGGGCCTACCCCTACATTTGAGGACACAAGGTGCCACTCTTGAAGAGGGCGTTGAGGTGGGATTGCAAGAAGGGGATGGAAGGTCTATAGTGGTGCAGGTTCGAGTGATTAGAGGGGGGTCTGTGCTGGAGAAAATTATTCTTCGATATAAGGGAAGTTCATGGATGCTCCGTCTGAAAATATTGTTTGGCGAAGTGTGGGCTACTAAATAGGGGGATGGAAGATCCTTTGCAGAGGTAGTCAGTGGTAGGAGCAAACTTGAATATTGTAATAACGTATAGGTTGACTGTTTAGAGCCTAAGAAAAGGAAGGAACACCATGAATTGGAGGGTTTGGAAGATGAGGCCATAGCTTCTGACCAGCCTATCAAGGTGATGGTTGAATGTAGTGATGTTGGTGGGGATCGGGAAGGTAGCTATGCAATGGAGGGAATACAAGGGAGAGAGTTGGAGGAAGGGCAAGATGGGAAGGCTATGATGGTGCTTAATCCTGCTACTGTGGGGAGTTTAAAGTTTGGTGTAGGATCTTCCTACAAAATGAAGGCAGTTAGGTCTCCCTACAAGTTGAGGGGACGCACGGTGGGAGGTGGGAAGGGGACTGATGAGAAGGCCATTGTGGCTATTTTGTAGGTGGAACGCTTTCCAAATGGAAAGATGGGTGATAATCAGGTGAAGGAATGAAGATCCTCACCTAGAATGTGTGTGAGTTGTGTGATGACATTTGGAAGGCATCTCTGGCACACTACTTGTGGGAGTGGGAAGTGGATTGTGCACTCTTACAGGAGACACATCTCGAAGAAGGGGATGCCTCTATGTGGTCCTCATTGTTGCAGAATGGACAGGTAGAGGTGTGATCTTTAGATGTGGTGGGAAGATCTCGTGGCTTGTCTATCTGGTGGAAGCGATCTTGTCTAATACTAATGGTCTCATGGAAGGAGACTCACCAATTGACATGCAGGTTCAGAACGAGCTGTAGTGAACATGAATTTTATGTTACATGTATATATGATCCGTGTGCAGCTACCCAGAGATTTGGATTGTGGGATAAACCTTCTCATGTGGCAGTAAGGACATCTGGGAGGCCATGGTTGGTGGGGGGTGATTTCAACTGCACACTGTCTGAGGTAGACAGGGCAAGCGGGAGGGTTGATCAAGCATCAACGGGGTTTCATATGGCCATTGCAGAGCTGGGTCTAAATGAATATCCATCCACTAGAGCTGAATACATGGAGGAATGGTAATGGGCAAATGTCCAAGTTGGATCACTTCTTCGGGAACTCTGAATTGCTAAAGACGTTCCAATTATCATCGGTGGTAGGCCTGGTTCGTCCTTTTTCATATCATACTCCGCTCTTGTGGGATTGTGGTGAAGGTTCCTTGTGTGGTACCTATTTTAAATTTAGGAAGTCATGGCTTAAGGAGGAAGGCATAGGGAGATGATTTCTCATTGGTGGAACTCAAAGCTCGTGGTTGGCTCTGCAACCGTTAGGTTAACCACTAAACTAAGGGAGTTGCGTAACGTTTTGAGGGAATTCGGATGCACCTCTAAGATTTTGAGAGGTCAATGACGATCTGAGGCTCTAGAGATGGTGAAGAATCTAGATATCAGAGAAGATATGGGCCTGATGTCTGAGGAGGAAAGGTGCCAGCGTATCCATTGGCAGTCAGTGGTGGCTGAGAAGGACTTGAAGAGAGAAATCGACTGAAGGGAGAAATCTCAACAATTGTGGTTGAAAGAAGGGGACGCGAACACTAAGTTCTTCCACTTAGCAGCCAGTTCAAGACGGCATCACAATCTCATAGCTACATTGAGAGTGGGGGATCAAGCCCTCACGACTATGGATGAAATCAAAAGAGAAACAATCAACTTTTTCAAGAATTCCACTAGATCCATTGGGAGGGGGCAATGGAGGATGAAATCTTCAGATATGCTAAGAGTTGGAAATGAGGAGGGGGAATAGTTGATAGCACCTATCTCTGAGCAAGAGGTGGTGGAAGCCATGCAAGATCTGAATGCTGAAGGGTCTCCAGGCCCAGATGGTTTCCAGATTTTTTTCTACAAGGAATTTTGGCCAACTGTAAAGGCTGATGTGTTGGAGGTCATAAGAGAGTTTCAGGTTGGGAACTCTGGAGTTGAGAGATTTAATAGATCCTATCTATTCTTGTTACCAAAGAAGTTGGGGGTAGAGAGCCTATCAAAGTTTAGACCGATTGCCTTGTCCAACTCCATTTAACTAATTATTGGGAAAATTTTGGCCAATAGATTGAAGAGGGTACTAAAGGACTTGATCAGCCTGGTGCAATCCGCCTTTCTTCCTGATAGGTCTTTGTAGGAATCTTTCATTGTTGCATAGGAAGTTGTGATGGGGTGGCGTAAAAGAAGGTGTAAGGCCTATATGTGGAAGGTGGACTTTAGGCGAGCGTACGATTCAGTATCTTGGCATTATCTATGGGAAATGTTTAAGCGAAGGGGATTCCCTTCTATTTGGATCCAATGGATGAAGAGATACATAACATCTTTTTCTCCATTGATCAATGGGAAACCATGTGGTAATTGGATTCAGCCGCAATACGGAGTCCGACAGGGATGCCCCTTGGCTCACTTGGTCTTCAACTTGGCCATGGATACCCTTGCTAGGTTTGCTTGGAAGTTATCAGGTGTGGGCATGGTCAGAGGGTATTCAATGTCGAACTCTCGATCTTTGGCATCGATTCTCCAATATGCTAACGACACAGTCCTTTTTGTGGAGGGTGGTGCAAGGGAAGCTAAGGTGTTGTTTAGCATGGTATCTATTTTTGGGGAAATTTCTGGCTTGAAGCTCAATGGAGACAAGTCCTTCGTGATTTGCTTCGGAATGGGGGGGCAGGAGAGCACCACAATTTCTGAAATTCTGCACACTCCAATCACTACTTTGCCCGTGAAATACTTGGGGTTGCCACTGAAAGACTCGAAACTGAAAAAAAGTGATTGGAAAGTCCTCTTCGACAAAATTGCTGTGAAGCTTGAGAACTGGAGTAGTCATTTTCTATTTTAGGGGGGGAAACTGATCCTTCTAAATACTGTCATCACCTCCATTCCAGTGTTTTATTTCTCCATGTTCAAATCTCCAAAATCTGTATGGAAGAGGTTGGATGTGTTGCGCAAATGATTCTTTTGGAAAGGGGTTAAGTCCGAAGGGAATTTCCTCTAGCCGGTGAAATGGTGTGGGATGTGCAGACCAAAGAAGGAGGGTGGTATGGAGATACGATCATTGAAGGAATTCAATGATTCTATACTGCTGAAATGGGTGATTAAACTTCTTGGTGGTGGCAGCAACTTGTGGACTGAATTGATCATGGATTCATATGGAGTTTCACACATGGAGCGATCAAGATTGAAACCATGCAGACCTTCACCTTTCTGGAAATTAGTGGCCAAAGCTATGCAAGAGAACTGGCAGCACTTCAAGCCGTTGCTTGGCGATGGTGTAGACTTTATGTTCTAGACTGACCGATGGTCTCAGAGGGGGCAGCTGAAAGACATGTATCCACGAGCATTTGCTGCAGCAGTAGAGCAAGTAGCGTCAGTGGTCAGTTGCTGGGATGTAGACTGCAAGCTTTGGGCACCAGCTGGGTGCAATGTGCGTGAAGGTGGCAGAGCAAGAGAAGAGATGGACAGATTGCTTCATGATCTAGAAAGCTTCGCGCCAAAGGGTGGAGTGGATAGGTTTGAATGGTCTCATGGAAGTTTCACGTCGGCTGCAGCATATAGTGTTTTATCGCGTGGAAATGATCCAACTGACATGGAGGAGATTGATAGACAATGCGTAGGTTTATGGAAGCTACACATACCCCTTAAAGTACAAATTTTCCTCTGGATGTGTAGAAGAGGACTTGTCACGGGAGAGCTGCGACACAAAAGGATGGGAACCCAACTACAACATTGCCCCCTATGCAATTTCCCCATTGATAGTGCGAGACATCTATTCTCATCGTGTTTGGTGACTGACCAAATATGGAGATCTATGTGTGGATATCCCTTGCCAACGTGGGAAGGCCTTTGGAGGGATTTTCAAATGCATGGGAAACTACAAGTAACTATGGCAGCTGTGCTTTGGAGTGTGTGGAGGGTTAGAAATGAGAAATTATTTAAGGGGTTGTCGGTGTGTGTGGGGAAAATTGTGTGGAGTTGTAACTCTATTGTTTAGGCGTGGAGTGATTCTTTGTAAATTCTTATAGTTGATTTTTTAATAGAATAATTCCTAATTTGTTATCATTTTCGATAGCATTCCTTTCAATCTCAAAAGAATAATACTTCCCATCTTTTAATCAGGATCCCATGCCCCGAATATATCCATCCTTTGATGGGTACAATGAAAATTCATGGGATCAATCATATTCCTATCCTGGGAGTACTGGCCCAATAACTCCCACTTTTGAGTGGAACCTTGGAGAGAGATTTTCTACCCCAGGAGTCCCCACTACTTTGCCAACACCCAGCCCTCCCACCTTTCATGATTTTACTTATCAAGGTTGGACTAACACTCCTAGGCAACCTGAGGCTGAGATTGACTATCCTCTCTAATCTGACGGCAGCCTCTCCTTTTTTATGATAGAAATGTAAGAACAACAAAAAGAAATGACGGAGTCTATGGGAGAGATGTTGAAGAATAATCAACGACTGAATGAGAAAATTTATCAGCTTAGCTACTCTCTTACTATTGATTTTGATCCCTACTTGTACAATCGTGATCATCAAAAAGATTCGGAGGAAACAACAGCTAATAGCGATCTCGTTTTGAGTAGCTATCACTTAGACTCTCCCCATGAGAGACGGCTACTAGAGGAGAACTATCTTAATGATTATCCACTTGAGCTATATTAGAGTCAAAAGAAAGGGAAGATGGTACCACTTGAGGACCTTGACCCCGCTGACAGTATTTTTCTTACCCCTGATAAACCGGGTCAAGGTTATATTATTCATGCCACTTCCCCTAGTAATCATGTGGTGGAACCCCATTCTACCCTTAGTAAGCCTAATCCCGACCCTCCACTTAGGGAACCAACACCTACCATTCATCATTATTAGGATTTACATGTGCGCAATGAAGGTGACCCAAGGGAATGGAGGATGAATTGAATCAATTTTGGTCTCAGGGATACAAAGAGTCTATTTTAGAGGAGGATGATAACCCAATGGAGGAACTTGGACTTCAAGTTTGGAGTGAATCTCGAGGGGATTATTTATTATTTGAGGACTTACCCCAGAGGATATTAATGATTTGGTGAAATCCAGATTTCTCCCTACTTTTGATTTTGAAAATCATCATCTACAAAATTAGGAAGATTGGGAGTTGATGTTGGAGGAGGACGAACATAATAGTGAGAAACCTAGGAGAGACTCTCGGGGATAATACACATCAATTGAGGATTTATGCCCAAAGGAGAATAAAGAATTGAGTGATATAGGCTTACTCCAAAACATTAAGACTGATCCTCCTTCAGAAATAATTGAGGATATTGAAGAAACTCCTCTCTTTACTGGTGAATCATATATACACCCTGACAAAAACTTAACTGAACCAAAAGAATCCAGGGATGAAATTAATGATAATGATTCTGTTGCTTCGACCCTGCCATCAAATAAATGTGATTTGGAGTCCACCATTGATTCATATATACTGGAAGGTGAAAATATGACTCCAATTCTTGAGGAAATCATTAATGATAGGCAGGGTGACTTCAATTTTTCTACAACACCTATTAGGGAGAATAATACAGAATCTGAATTGTTGTTGGAACTGGACTTGACACAGACTAAGCCCTCCTTAGACTTAATCATTACCTTCCAACACCACAATCAACCCTTACACTCCCTAACCGATCCTTGGCTCAAGTCTTTGCTCATATACATTCTTTCTGGGGAGAAAATCAGGTCAGTACATCCTCGAGTGGAATGACGAGTTTGGATTGATGCTTGTACTTTTACTCTCGCCATTCAAGGGTTTGACATATTTATGATTATATATTTTAAAACCCTTCCTACTTTGAAGGACCCTTGTTATCCTCCTCTTATTCCATTTCAAGAGGTCCCTTCTTCTGTTACTCTTTTTCCTAGACCTCTCCAGGTAGCCTGCGAGGTGGTCTGTTTTCATGTTTTCTCGCGAGCATTTGGAATCATGCTGCATCATCAGCTCGCCAACATCCGTGGCTACCTGTTTTCTAGGCCCACACTGTTACACACATTTTTAGGGCCTAGCTCTTTCTATTCGGAACCAGTCTAGCTGGCGACAAAAAATGCAGTACTTGTTGGGAGGCAACCCAACGTCCTGAATAATGCCTTCACCAGATGATTTCCTTCCTTTCTCCCCTTGTTTTAATTTTACAATGAGGACATTGTAGGATTTTGGCATGGGGGGTGCATTTTACATTTTTAGGCAGTATTCATGCATTTAGGTTAGGTGCATTAAAAAAAAAGGGAAAGAAAAAATCTCTTTTATTTTCTTGAGCTGAATTGGTTAGCCCTAGCAAAATATATTTATTAAGGAGGTTTCATTGAAGATTTTCTTCTTAAATTATTTCTTAAGTTTAGAATCAGTACATTTACTTCACTTGCACGTAGATTGGGTAATGAATCTTTTAAGAGAACCAATAAATATTTTTAGCCTGCTGAATCCTTGGACAATTAGTAGGGAGTCAGGCATACTATCTTCTATTAGATCCACCTAATATTTATGAAGAGAAAGTACAGACTACTGCTGTGCTAAGTCTAGTGCAAGGACTCTTTACTTCTGGATAATTGAATGATGATACCTCAAAGTTAGGTATGGTTTTCGCATGCAAATGTTGTGTGAATTCTTGATAATCACTAAATAAGGCAGATACATAAAGATTGAGTCCTAATAAACCTATGACTATGGTGGATGATTACAATTGTCCTTCATAGAGTCCTCTGCTGAAGGAGGGTAGTAGTGTTAAAGGTCAGAAATACGCTTGTTGCATCCATTCCTTCCCAGTGCTGAGAGTAGGCACTTCCACCAAATAAGCCACACAATATCCTCTTGAATATCATTTTCCCCAATAATGTCTCATAAATAAAAGTTTGCATCGTGTGTGCGTTGGTAGTTAAAAAAAAAAAAGAAGAAAGAGAGAAGAAAAAAAAACATATATTTAGAAAGATATATATAAAGACAGAAAAAAAGGAAAAAGAAAAAGAAAGAAGAGTTCAAGTTTATAGCTTTGTTTCCGTGTCATTTTGCATCATATATCGATGTCTTTGAGGCGACAAAAGCACCCATTTGCGATTCACCAAATATGACCCATACCTATTTTTTAGTATTTCTAATTGCCCGAATACTGGCCGAGGACTTCTAACTTAGTGGTAGGGTTATTAGGACTCTAATTGAAGTGGGAATGCCATGTAAGGTCACCAAACACTGAGTACATGGACAAAATCAGGTGAGATGTGTAATCTTAGAAGGAAAAGAAAGAAGAAGTGAGCGCAAAGGAACATCAAGAGAGCACAGTTTTGTTTAGTCTCTTTCTGGGTTGACTCATTTGATAGTCTAGAGATTTAGAGTCTGCAATACAAGACTACATGTAGCATCAAATGAGTATGAGCCATCAATTACGAATACATTTAACTTAGTATCTCCTACCTAAGCCAAAAAGCCGAGGTTAAACTATAGATTATTTTTTGTTTTATCTCTGAAGGAAGAAGCTGCCTATCCTAATAAAATGTTTACCAAGGGTTAAGTACGAACTATAAATGTAAGCTGGTTTTTTACTTGGATCCATTACTTAGGCTACTGTTACTTCACATTTATCCAGATCTGTAAATGTTTGGAATAAGAAAAGAAGTCTTTTAATAGAATTATACACCTTGCATTCATTTCTTTTACTAGGGACTAGCAAAACTTAGGCATGGGGGCATTTGATAAGTCTACTTTAGTGAATCATTATTTGGTCTAAGTACTCTCTAATTAGTTATTCTTAATGTTAATTAGTCAGGAGTTATATTGCAATTCACTTTAGTCTGCATATAATTTTATGCATTAATTTTACACTTAATAACATATGAGATGGTAACATAATTGATTTGATGGATGCATGCTAGGTGGAAGAGTTTAGACGTCCATTTTTGCATCTATAAGATGTCTATAGATAAGGTTAGACATCTAAAAACCACCATCATAAATTCATTGATTCCACACTTTTTAAGACATCTACAGTGTTTATTAGATGTCTGAGAAAGATATTGCCAGGCGGATCATACTGTTTCAACCACTTGTGATCTTTGCCGAGTGGTTGGAGAACATTCGGCAAAAGAAATTAGCAGGTGTTTTTTATAGAAGGCAGCAGCTGTAGGAGGGATCATCTATCCCCTCCCTTTGGCGGGGACCTCCTCCATCGTCTGCACCGTGGACTCAGTGTGCATCGTGGCCTGAGCACTCCACTGTCAACCTTCCCCTGCTGTGGTGTGAGCGGTGATAGTGCGAACACCATCATCAGCATCAACACCATCATCCACAAACCACCCGCCTCACCTTCTTCTTCCTCGCATGCTCACAACCACACCCTTGTGCAAAACCCACCAGGTTGTAGCACCACCTTCATCCTCTTCCTCTCCACTCACAAGGTCATGACCATCCTCCTTGCGCTTTCAAACCTCCAGCAGCCACGCACGGCCATCGTCCTCATGTGTGCGTGCATGCGTGCACCCATAGCAACCTGCCTCCTCCCTCGACAATGCGAGCTTTCCCACCAAGCTCATCGTTCATCTTCTTCATCACCATCAACAGGAAGAGAACCCAAATCTCTAAGCAGATCCTTTTCCGCATAGCCACCTCAACGCGCCATGAAACTCTGCACCGTCAACACCAACATGCTCCCTTCGCCTTTACGAGTGCTTCCACGCCATCTGTGCCACCATCGACAACCCGCACGCTGGTGAGCCGCCGCCACCATTGTCGGCCCTCCCCATCGCTAGTGAGAGCTTTGGCCACCGTTCGACGCATTGTCACCACCCACGCATAGCCCTCATCGTGGCTAACCTCCACCGAAGTTCTTGCGGCCGACCGTGTCCTCGTCATCGCATACGTACAAAGAAAAGAAAAGCTCTGTTTTGGATTAAATTAGTATTTATGTATTATGCCATTGCCAGAACACTATTGATTTATGTTATGAATTAAATTATTCATGTGATATTTCATGCATGCCCTTAAGTTTCCACTCAATTTTGTCATATACTTAACTCTTATACGTTGATTTTGACTTTTAACTTGCATGCATAAAGTATCAACACATGCGGACCATGATTAGAGGAGCTCAATGTCATGGATTTTAACTATATTTACCCTACACGCCATTGTGGGAAAATTGCACACATAACCCTCTCATGCTTAAATTATTGTGTGCATCCTTCTTCTCACCTCGTTTTGCAGTAGATTTGGGCACAAATTCTATAGCTGATTGGGTAGATATAAAGGGAAATATTCGTGAATTTATTGCATCTATTCCTCCCTGCGGATATGACTTAACTCGTTGTGGTTAGATTTAATGAATTTTTGATACGAGATTTCCACACATAAAATACTACAATGATAAATCATTTTATTATGACTATCTTAATTAAGCAAAAATCTCGTCCTTAGGATGCACTAAGTGTACCATTTGCTCTTAAATGTATTAAAAAATATTATTCTAATATATATGTACAAATTTATACATTTTTTGAGTTTAAGAAACTTACGTGTTTCTCCTGGTATGACTCATGAATCCACTTACGAGCACCGTCAACTACAACCTTACTATGGGGTGACCTCAGAGATATCCACCCTCCTCATTTTCATCCCATCATGTGTAGCGGACTGAAAATATAAAAATAATATAATTATATTAAGCTAACTTAAAAATTAAGTAATATTCAACTAAAAAGTAGTTTCAACACTAATATAATGGCTCTTGACTGTTTCGATGCTCTTTCGACCCAAACAATGGGTCTTTGGTGGAGCTTTGGCCCTATTGGCCTTACTTTTTCTTGCTTGTTCCTGTAGATATACACAATAATATTTTTTATGAATTTAAGATATATGAAATTAATAGAATCATTTTTAATCATTTAATAAACTCCATCCTACGATTCAGCCAATGCTCACATACCTTCTTCCAATCTTCAGGCATGACATCAGGAGGATAATTCTCCATTGCCTCCTCGGGTGAACTACAGTTTGAGAAAAAGTAAATACCAAATATAAATTGTTAGAAATGATATATGAAATTATCTACATAATAAAAATGTAAATGTTTAAAATTATTGCATTTCTCCTAGTCTCTGTCCTTCAATCTCTATGGATTTTGGTGGAGTGCTTAAGGATATATCGGGAGGCATTGAGGTCGTCACCCCAATCGTAATTTGCCTACATTAATTTTTTTTAAAAAAAGGTCAATCTTACTTGATAATAATTTTAATATAAAGTTATAAAAGAAATAACTTTGATAAATGAAATTACCTCCAACTGTCGGAGGAGTTGCCTCTTCAGCTCTGCGGGTACCTTCCTCCAGTCGAAGTAGCAAATGGGCGCAATGAACTTAACTATTGTGCCCACTCGACTGATGAAGCCTAGGTGATTCTCCACCTCCCCTATGGTTCTAAGCCTGATTGTTATTCTCAAGCCCTCGGAGACACGCTGGAGGTATAGATTCTTTGTCTTCCCCCGTCCTCTACTTACGTTACCTATGTAAACATTAATAATATTCATTATATTTTTCTAAAGTTATAATAAACTTTAAAATATATAACTAATTTACTTCTTAAAGGTATAGGAGTTCTTACCAAAACTTGTGCCCTCCGCTAAGGGGTTCACATGAACTAGGGACATACTACCCACCATCTCATCCTCCGCCTCCTCCCACTCCTCTCCCGCCTCCTCCCCTTCCTCCTCCCCCTCCTAATTTGATGCTCCATAATCTGGATCATCCTCTACTCGCTCTGCTAAGGTATGAGCAATCTACTTCCCCTTTCCCTCCCCCCTCGCATGTAGTAAATGTGCCATTTCCCCGGGTCGTATGAAACATGATTGGGGGGAGCACGGGGGTGGCTGAACCTGTTGTCGGGGTGGTGGCAAGCCTAAGGAGACGAATCGAGCTGGGTGGATGGCTGTATCTTAGGAGGACCCTTTCTTTTGGATTTTTTATTAAACAACTTCATCAGTAACAAGAAAAAATGCAATAATTAATATAATTGAAAATCATTAATATATAAATCATTAATAAAAAAGTTAGGCAAACATTAAAAAAATATTTAAAAATTTTGGCAGAGTTTCCTATTAAATTTGGAGGTTTCTCTATAAACCTACATATTAAAATGAAAGTGGGCACACCTTACATTAAAAAAATTACAAAGATAAACCACAAAAACTTTAATATTTATAACTCAAAGCAAATGCAAGTTATTCAAAGGATGATTCTAAATCTAAGTTCTAAGTTAACGATAATATGTTCATATCCAACGTTTACTAAAGTCAATTTCAATAGCCCAACATCTATATATATTTTTCACTCACCCTCAACCATTTTCCTCCAACTCCCCCCATTTGAATAATAGCCCCTCCTCCCCCCAATGATTTTACTTTCTAGGAAGGTAATTGTACAATGCATCTCCTCAATGCCCCTCCAAATAAACCGAACGGAGGCATATGCATTCAAGCATACGTAAGCACACAAGTGTCATATAATTCACAATCTTTTAAGAAAAAAGCCACTTGTTTTCTTATGCCATAGATTCTAGGAGTCTATCATTTACACATTTCTAATGGTGATTCTATATATACATTTCCCCAAGACTTGTCTACATTGGTTCCATGCTGAGGCAACTCGATTAGTTGATGAAAATTAAAAGAGAATTAATGAAGTGATGTCACTAGCTAGTTCTAGCTAGCAACGTGATGTACTTACTCTCGTAATTAGTTCTAAGAGGATGTAGAAGCATTAGCTGACGGAATCTGTTAGATTTGTTGTAACCCAAAATTTGAAGTTTTTCTATAGACCTATATAGCACATAAGTGGGTACACCTCACATCTATTCAAATTAACGAAATATAAAGCAACTAATTGGGTACACTCCACATCCATCCAAATAAAATAGCTAAACATGCAACAAAAGTTGGTACACCTCACATCTATTCAATGAAATAAAAAATAATATATGGGCACACCCCACATCTAGCAAAAACATATAATTTCATCCAAATAAATTAAAGACATTGAAATTATACCTCTAATTACAATAACCTCCGAGTATGCCCATCATCGATAACCTGTAATTTAAAAAATAAAAGTAATTAAATAAAACATTATAAATGCTAGTGTAGAGAAAATAAATAAATAAAAAGTGTAGTGAGTAAAAGTAACATATTTTGAACATGTGTGCGCGAGTAGGTTTAATGTTTGGTATTTGTAGTGTATAGAAAATGCTAGTAGAAGTTTAGGTTTCTTAAATTTGAATATGAATTTAATTTAAACATAAATGAAATAAAGCAAAGAAATTGTTACTAACCTTAGATGTCCACATCTATTGCATTTGAATCTATATGACCTTCTTCCATTAATTCTTGGTATGCTTTAGATTGTGCGTCAAAATGATTACGCGATACTGTTCTTATTGGTATAATCCATCTCCTTTAGCAATTATCGGGGACATAGAAAACTTGTGCCACTTGATATGCCAATGTGAATGGTTCATTAGACTGAAGAATTTGATGATTAGGATTTAAGCTCAAGAAATTGTGTTTCTTGTTAATTTTGAAACCAGTGCCCTCTTTAAAAACATCAAACTAATGACACTTAAATAGGACAACTCTGCAATCATATCTGAATTTGATATCCATAATTTCTTTAATTTTATCATATTATTCATTTGGACCGGTAAAAAGATTTGAATCAACAACAACTTCGGCCTGTTGTGTAACTTTTCTATTATCAATTTCTTTTATTCAGAATTTGGACCCATTTATCATATACCCAGAGTGGTAATGTGCATAATGCAATGGTGTATCGGCAATTACATCAAATTCTAGTATCCATCGTGGGTCCTTATCATCTTTCAATTGATTAACTCGATCTTTAAACCAATCTAAGAAGCCAAATTCGGTTGTCCTAGAAAGAGGTAATCATTTGAATTCCTTGTAGAATGGATTAATTTTAGGAATTTGTTTTAAAATATATAGATGTGCCCAATGTCTATCATTTTCTGAAATAGTCTTGTACTCTATATGAATAATTGACCTTCCCTTGATATAAAAAATTGACAAATATTCTTCATCACTGTTATTATATTCTCCCTCATAGTTCCTTCGAAGTTTATTAAAGCGGTTGTCTGTTTTATTCATGTACATGGAGGTAAAATTTATACACTCCATGAGATACCCTTTTAGAATTGAACTTTTGGCTTTACCTTGTTTAAAGCATATTCTTTAAGTTTTTTCAGAAATCGCTCCATAGGATATATCCATTTGAATTGTATGGGTCCACGAGTCTTGCTTCATTTGCAAGATGCAACGTGAGATGAACCATTATATTGAAAATGGTTAGGGGAAGAATCTATTCCATCTTACAGAGAGTAATGACTATCTGTTTATCCCAGTGATCCAGCGTATCATTTTGTAGCATTTTTGAACAAACAGCTTTGAAATATCTACTCATCTCTGTGAATAAATCAACAACTAGCTCTAGCAGTATCCCCCATATCGCTAGTGGAAACAATACTTGCATATAAATGTGGGAGTCATAACTTTTCAAGCCAGATATCTTTTCTTGCGCTTCATTCACACAACAAGAAAGCTGCGACGAAAAACTATCTGGCACCTAAATTTCCTTTATGAAGGAGAACAATCTACTCTTTTGGTCTTGATTCTAGCTGTAAATAGTAGGTGGGAAGTAACTATCTTCCTCATGAATGTACAGCTCCGGACGTATCTCCAAACTCTTCATATCTTTTTTTATTTTCACTGTGTCCTTTAGATCATTGGTCAGATTTAATTCATCTAAGATGTTATCTATCAAATTCTTTTCGATGTGCATAACATTGAAATTATGACATATTGTAAGATCTTTCCAATATGGCAGCTCGATAAAGAAAATACTTTTATTTAGAAACCCATAATTTCTCAAGGCTATCTGGTCTTATTTGAATGGTCAACCCAATCGTATCTCACCCATTTCTTGTAATCTCTCCATTATAATCTGACGTCGTAACTTGATAGAATTTGTACTAAGCTTATTCTTTAGATTTTTCTTTGAATACCAACACGTCTTGCCATTAAATTTACCCATGAACTATGATCTTCGCCATTTACGTTCAATGGGTAGAAATCTACGATACCCTAAGTAACATAATTTCTTACTTTCCAGTAGTCGTAGGTGATGAGTATCTTCTATAAAGACTAGGCAAGCAATCTTTTCTTTAATGCTCCAACCTGACAAATTTTCGTATGTCAGGAAATCGTTTATGGTCCACAACAGTGCTGCATGCATATTCTAAAATTCTTTCTTTCCTGCATCATACGTCATCACGCTAGTGTACTACAACTATTTTAGTTCATTGATTAATGGTTGGAGATAAACATCTATCGCATTTCCTGGATGTTTTGGATTGCAGATTTATAGGGTCAGCATTATGAATGACGATCTTATACACAACTAGGGAGATAAGTTATAAGTGACCATTATCATTGACCATATAGAGTACGACGGGTACATACTCTTAAATGGATTGAATCCATCACTTGTACGACCCAATCGCACGTTCCTTGCTTCTAAAGGAAATAAATTATTTATCTCATCAAATCTCTCCCACTCCTCTGAATCAGTAGGATGGCGTATTCTTTCATCTTGGGATTTACAATCCTGGTGCCATGTCATTCACCATGCAGTTTTAGTTGTTATAAAAAGACATTGAAGCCTAGGTGTCAGTGGGAAGTAACGAAGAACCTTCTGAGGTTGTTTCCTCTTACTTTCATTTTTACCTTCTTTATATCTCTCATGTCCATATTCAGGATAGTTACTCAAGTTTGCAAATTCATTTATGAAAAGAATGCTTTCATTTGAACATGCATCTATCTTCTGATAGTCCAAACCAAGCTTGCTAATCTGTATCCTTGTGTCATACCATGAAACCGGAAAGCCATTAGGGTTATTCAACAGCTCAGCAATAAACTAAAGTATTTCTGACATGAATTTAGCATTAACTCTGTTCATAACCTTTAATTGAAACATCTTCAATAAAAATGATAACATTGACATTTTTGTAACACCGGGAGCAATAGGATCCTCAGCTGCCTTAATAGCATCATAGAAAGGATCAAAACTGAATGGATCTTTCTCATCTGTATTTATATCCTCTCCTGCTCTCATCTCGTTCAACATTTCTTGTATTTCTTCACCTCCGCTATCAATAATTTCCTTGTCGATCTCTTCGTCAACAGTGTTCTCATTGTTTATAACTTTTTCAACTAACTCCTCTCCATGAGCTACCCAAGTAGTGTAATGCTTCCACCACTAAAATGATCCTTCCCGAAGGTCGTTCAGGAATTTTCTGGAATGGTAGGGGTGTGAATGTAATTTTAAACCTCCTAAGTTTTAGTTGTGGGCTCTGTGGGGAAAAAAGAAGACCTTGCGGGGTCAACTTCGTAATTTACCCTTACTTTCCACCCTCAACCCACGCACACACACACCCAAAACCCTAAACCCTTCCCTTTATAAACACCCCCCATCACCTCTCCACCCTCTCCACACCCACCGACGCTACCTCCACTCCTCCACCCTCACTACCTCCAATCCACCCTCTTTGCAGCCGGCAACCTTCTTTTCCCCCATCCCCTTGCAGCTGTGAGTGGGGGAGGAGAGGAGGGGAGTAGGAGGTGCATGGAGGAGAGAGAGAGAGCGTTGGCTAAGGAGAGAGAGCGTGGGCGAGGGAAGGAGCTCAGGAAAGAAGTAGGGAGAGAAGTATGTGACCTGAAGCTTCTGCTGAGCAGATCTCTACTACAGTTGCAGCAGCACGTGGAGGAGGAGCTGTAGAAGTTCTTTGCGGGGAAGCTCTGTGCATGAACATTTCTTCATTATTAGACATCTGCAACCTCTGTCAGACATCAGGAGGGGTCATTGGATGTCCAGAGAGGGCTCAGGACATCTAACAACACATAGGGTGTCGAGGTACGTACCTTGCACGAGCCTACATGCATGTACGGTCATATTTAGGAGTCGCATTTTCACTATGCATGCATGCACAGGTACGAGGGCATTGGAAAGACATGTGGCACGACATTCGAGGTTGTTACGAACACGCGACTTCAGACGTCTTTTAAGACATCTGGGATGTGGCCCAGACGTCGGACCAGACGTCTGGAACCCCTTTCAGACGTCTGGGATTCGATTTCGGCGGCACGCGCGATTGCGTCTGGGGTGCCTTTTCCCCTCTCTCCTGCGACCGCAGGCTGCGCCCTCTGTTCCGCTCTCTCTCTCCTCCCTGCGCGGCTTCAAAATGCCACACCCTCTCCCTCACTCTCATCACCTCCGCCCCCTTCCTCTTCTCCTTCCAACCGGTGCGCGAGTGCGAGCGCGAGTGAGCGGCGACAGCGACAGGCGCGGTGAGCGTGGGAGGAGGTGCTGCGCGAGGGAGGAGGCGCTCGACCGTGAGGGCGAGCATGCCGGGGCTGTTAGGGCCGACCGGCGGGGGGAGCAGCAGACGCGGGGTGACGCGGGAGGCCTACTACAGCTCGAGCAGCAGGCGGACGAGACGCGGCGCGGCCGTGCATCGTGAGCGGAGGGCGAGTCACACCCTGATTCTGGAAATTTTTCCATAATCAGACGTCTGGGCTTCCAACCAGATGACGGGGAGGACGTCTGGAGGATTGTCCAGACGTCTGAAAGGTGAGTTTTTTTTCATCCTTCTTCCTTTTCTCCGGTCGTCCGTACTGAGAGAGAGAAATGGGTACGCGCAGGTTCTGGATTCGCCATCCAACGTAAATCAGACGTCTGGCTGCAGTGCCAGACGACAGGAACGACTTCCAGACATCCGGGGTGACCATCGGACGTCTGGGAACTAGGCCAGACGCCCCTGCAGGCTTCTGAACGTTTGAGAGACCACGCAGGACAAGGTACCATCTGATCCCCATTTTTAAGACGTCTGGAAGAAGTTCCAGACGTCTGATTTTGCACTGTTTCGTCGTTTTCGACCCGTTTAGGGCCCGTTCGGAGTCCATTTTCCGCGTTTCGAGTTGCGTGCTTTTCAGAATTAAATCCTCTACCCGTCTACAGTAGTTGTATACTATTTTGAGAAACTCCTTGTGTTTGATCCTTGTGATAGGACCACGTTCCGTTGCAGTCTCGGGGGTTGCGGAGGTACGCGAGATTCCCGACCACGCCCCCAGTACGCCTGTTGTAACCGGTAGAGTGGCTTTTAAGTTTATTAGTATAATTTGTTAAATTATGGAACCATAAGTGGAACCTAGGACATTGCATGAATCCTAGGAATGAGAAATAGATTGAATGATAGATCCTAGGTGTTGCATGAATCCTAGGGCAGGAAAACTAGATTGTATGATAGATCCTAGGATATCTCATGAATCCTAGGATGGGGAAAATTAGTGGAATATATGAATACTGCAGTCTTGGAAAAATGGAAAGGAACAAATAGCTGCCTGTAAATCGAATTAACAGTCGCCTGTTATGAATAAATAAACGTGACTGAGAACATGGATTGTAAGAACGTGAAACTGGAAAGTGAAACCTAGATGTTCTGAGTTAAAAGAGATGGAACCCTACGGGGAATTAGGAGTGGAACTCCTGGAAAGAGAAAGGAATGGAACTGAGAAAGAAAGACGTGGTAGTGTGCCGTCTCTTGGGTACGTAGTACCAAGGGAAGTACCTGTACCTGTTTAGTGCAGAGCGGAGCCAGCTGCCCCAGGGGCCCGGGGTTAGGACTGGCCACTTTGTACCGACTTGCTGGCCCACGTGTACGTAGTACCGAGGAGAGGTACTAGTGTAGGGAGGTACTAGCTACCCCACGGGCCCCAGGGTTCTGCTAGCCTCCTACACCGACTTGTTAGGCCCACTGAGGTAAACCAGGGTAGTCAGGCGAGGGTACGCGGACTGTGGAGTGGCAAGGCCCCTGTTTGGTTACTGTGGAGGGGTTGGACCCCCTGTTACTGAGAGGGCTCTGCCCTGTACTGGTTCCGTGCTGTGCTTTGGGCGCACCCGTTAAAGGAAACGATTGATCGCGTGCCAGTGCGGGTTAGCTACCTGTGCATTTATCGCGCGTGCCGTAGTCACCGTTACGCCTATCCGTGACCTTGGGGTGGTTGACTGAGAGTAGGATCACCACGGGGGACTCTCCTGGCTAGGAGAGCACCACGTGCTACTTCTACTTTTTGGAAAAGACTGCAATCAAGATCGTTCTCACGATGAACATTCGAGATCAAGTAAAGGATCTAAGAAATAAATGAAATTGTGAGACAATTGAAAGACTTAAATAAAGAAAGTAACAGAACATAACAGCTACTGTACACTCTACTGTTTCTTTAGTTTTAGTTGCCACTCTACTCAGCGTTTTGCTGACGTGTTACACTCGTTACCTTTCAGGATCAGGTGTTGAGCAGCCAGGGTCAGCGGCTGCAGAGGACGCTGGGCCGAGTAGGGTCCAGTAGAGTTACCACTGTTCTCTTGTACCTCTTTTTGTTCCACTGTAGTGAGTAGTTCTTGTTACCGCTGTACTTTTCTTTACCTGCAGTTCATATTATGTTATGAATGTTGTTCTACTGTTGTGGTGGTATATACTGTAGTGGTTTCTTTCCTTACTGCTGTATTTTCTTACTGTTAGTTATTTTCATGCTGAATGTGATTTATTTTTCTGCTCTTTTGGTTACTTCCTCGTTGGACGACTAGGTCTTGGGATTAGTCGAGTCGGTCCGGTTCTCGTGTCTCGTAGGGACTCGGGAATTGGGTCGTTACAAGATGGTATCAGAGCAAGGTCGTCCCGAGAAGTGAATCAACTGACTGGAAAATAACCAATTCACATGTCTATAGCTAGAGTAGCCACCACAGCATACCTTTTGACATGAACTCTTAGACGTTTTCGTTAGGTATCGTTCCGTATTGACATGTTTCATTTTGTTTCGTGTCTCCATTGTAGGAGATGCCTTGTTGTGGAACTAAGAGGGTGGGCCGCGGGTGCGGCCGAGGTCGGAGCCCGAGGGACAGATGTGTCGGGCTTGGAGTACATACTACCCCTCCTCTTCTCCTGAGCATACCGTCTTCGGGCCTCGTCCAACTGATTCGAGAGGTGGTTCGAGAAGAATTTCAGCTTCCACCCACATCGCCACCCCCTCCTCCCCCTTCCGAGCATATGACAGGGGAGTTGGTGGTGGAACGAGATTTCCGCCGTCACACTAGGCGTGTTAGGAGAACTCAAAGGAGACACGTGGCGTTCG
The DNA here is from genome assembly GCA_037157565.1 of Thalassia testudinum. Classification (NCBI taxonomy): domain Eukaryota; kingdom Viridiplantae; phylum Streptophyta; class Magnoliopsida; order Alismatales; family Hydrocharitaceae; genus Thalassia; species Thalassia testudinum. Next base: position 81,864,840 of record JAZHRO010000077.1, on the reverse strand, counting down.
CAGGAGAGTCGTCACGTTTTGCAGGGCCATCAGTGGCCTTTGGGGTCCCTCGACAGGGGCCAGTAGCCAGCACCGGACCCCCGCCCAGTTGACAGCAGGGACCCACTGAGGGCGGGAGTTGGGTTCCCCTCTGTTACTAGTGTGGCCAGCCGGGCCACATCAGGAGGGACTGCCCGTCTAGGGAAGGGGGTCAGCAGATACTTCCCGCGCAGAGCTCTGGAGGGCGCGCAGGAGGCCACGGTTCCCAGGCGCGAGGAGGAGGACAGCAGTCGCAAGGAGGGTACCGGCCAGCACCTACCCGTCCGACGCAGAGTGTGGCTGCTTCGTCCGCACCTAGAGCTGAAGGGCGTATCAACGCCCTGACACACAGGGATGCCAGAGCTTCGGGATCGGTGGTAGCAGGTATGGTTTTAGTTTCCAGCAGACTCTTTTACACGTTTTCGATTTCGGCGCTACGCATTCGTTTGTTGTAGCCAGTTTTGCAGTTAGATTGGACCAGGATTATACACTGTTAGAGAATCCGTTCGTAATCAGAGGTCCGAGTGGTCAGCTGTTTGTAGCTGAAGAGGTGTACACGGATTGCGAGGTCAGCGTCGGGGGACATAGCCTGCCAGCTGACCTGATTATGATACAGATGGAGGACTTTGGAGTGATTCTGGGGATGGATTGGTTGTCCGCTTACCACGCCTTGGTGGACTATTTTGAGAGGAAGATCGTATTCTCCATTCTGGAGTTGCCTTCTTTCGAGTTTCAAGGACAGCCAGTGGACGGAGGTTTCAGGTGCATCTCGGCACTTCGGGCGGCGAGACTTTTGAGCCAGGGGTGTGAGGGCTTCCTAGCTTGTGTGGTGGCAGAGCCCAGCCCTGTGGCAGACTTCCAGAGCATCCCGGTAGTCAGAGAGTACCCTGACGTGTTTCCAGACGAGTTACCAGGACTATCGCCCAAGCGCGAGGTCGAGTTTGAGATCTCGCTAGTACCAGGGACCAGCCCCATCTCCATCGCGCCATACAGGATGGCACCGCTTGAGCTGCGAAAGCTCAAGTCCCAGTTGTAGGACCTTTTGGAGAAAGGTTTCGTGAGGCCCAGTGCGTTTCCCTGGGGAGCCTCGGTACTATTTGTGAAGAAGAAGGATGGCACCTTACGCCTTTGTGTGGACTACCGACAGCTGAATAGGGTCACCATCAAGAACAGATATCCGCTGCCGAGGATCAATGACCTGTTTAACCAGTTGCGGGGTGCCACGGTGTTCTCCAAGATTGACTTGAGGCATGGATACCACTAGTTGAGGATCAGGGAGACCGACATCTCCAAGACAGCTTTCCGCACCCGGTACAGACACTACGAGTTTTTGGTCATGCTGTTTGGGCTGACCAATGCCCCCGCTGCTTTCATGGATCTGATGAACCGGGTGTTTAGACCGTACTTGGACCAGTTCGTGGTGGTTTTCATAGATGATGTACTCATCTATTCTTGAGATCGGACACAGCACGGACAGCACTTGCAGATGGTTCTGGACATAGTGAGATGCATAGGTTGTATGCCAAATACAGCAAGTGCAAGTTCTGGTTGAGGGAGGTGACCTTCTTAGGTCATGTGATCTCTGGAGACGGCTTGGCAGTGGACCCAGCCAAGGTCGAGGCAATACTTAGGTGGGAGAGACCGCGTTCAGTCACTGAGATTCGCAGTTTTCTGGGACTAGCAGGCTACTACAGACGATTCATCAGAGGTTTTTCACAGATTGCGCGTCCTATGACACAGTTGACCCGGAAGGACGAGCCCTTCGCTTGGACAGACGCCTGTGAGGCATGTTTTCTGGAGCTGAAGGAGAGGTTGACCTCGACTCCCGTGCTCACCATCCCTGACAGTAGTGGCGGGTTCGTTGTGTACACGGACGCCTCCTTGCAGGGGTTAGGAGGTGTGCTCATGCAGAGGGGTCACGTTGTCGCTTACGCTTCGCGGCAACTAAAGCCCCATGAGCATACCTACCCTACCCACGACCTAGAGTTGGCAGCTGTTGTCTTCGCGCTGAAGACCTGGAGGCACTACTTGTACGGTGAGACCTTCGAAATTTTCACAGATCACAAGAGCCTCAGATACCTTTTTGATCAGAAGGAGCTCAACATGAGACAGAGACATTGGTTGGAGCTCTTGAAGGACTACGACTGCAGCATCTCCTACCACCCGGGAAGGGCCAATGTGGTGGCTGATGCCTTGAGCTGTAAGGAGCCCGCACACTTGGCCAGTTTACAGTTACAGAGTTGGAGCCTTTTGGAGGAGGTGGGCAGTTGGCGACCTCTAGAGTTACGGGGGTACTGTGGGGCAGTGACTGTGACACGGCAAACTAGGCCAGAGCTGATAGACCGCATCATCACAGGATAGATGGTCGATCCGTACTTGCAGTCCTTGCGCGATAGAGTACTGTCGGGATACCCAGGGAACTTCTCTTTCACAGACCAGGTGCTGCGCCTGAGGGGACGGTTGTGCGTCCCCAGAGACGAGGAGCTGTTGAGAGAGCTCCTGACTGAGGCACACGGTTCTAGATTCACCATACATCCCGGAAGCACGAAGATGTACCACGACTTGAGACGCGAGTTTTGGTGGAGGGGGATGAAGCGGGATGTGGGTGAATTCGTGCAGCAGTGCTTAGTGTGCTAGCAGGTGAAAGCCGAGCATCAGAGGCCTGCAGGGCCGCTACAGCCGCTTCCAGTGCCAGAGTGGAAGTAGGAGAGCATCACCATGGACTTGGTGTTGGGCTTACCTGTTACCCAGCGAGGACACGACGCAGTCTGGGTAATTATGGATAGACTGACGAAGACGGCACGATTCTTGCTGATTCGAGTCACTTTGGGACCAGCACAGTTGGCAGAGAGGTATATCCGTGACGTGGTACGACTACACGGAGTTCCGCAGGAGATCGTATCTGACCGGGATACCCGCTTTATGTCCCAGTTTTGGGCTGAGTTTCAGCGAGCCCTGGGGACGTAGTTGAGGTTTAGTACAGCTTACCACCCCCAGACGGACGGACAGTCTGAGCGCACGATACAGACACTTGAGGACCTTTTGCGTGCCTGTGTATTGGACTGGAGGGGCTCTTGGGTGGAGCACCTGCCCCTAGCGGAGTTTGCATACAACAATAGTTATCACTCGAGCATCAGCATGGCTCCCTACGAGGCTCTGTACGGACGGAGGTGTACTGCACCCTTGAGTTGGGTTGAGGTGGGGACCAAGTGGGAGGTGGGCCCCAGGTTGATCCGGCAGAGTGAGGAGGTAGTCGAGCAGATCCACAGGCAACTCCGCACTGTCAGGAGCAGACAGAAGTGCTACGCGGATCGGAGACGCAGAGAGGTGTAGTTTGAGGTTGGGGACCACGTCTTCCTTCGTGTTTCTCCCATGAAGGGCCTACAACGGTTTGGGGTGAGAGGGAAGCTCGCGCCGAGGTTCGTGGGGCCCTTTGAGGTCCTGGAGCGGGTTGGACCCGTTGCTTAAAGACTTGCCCTCCCCCCGTAGCTTTCTGGTGTGCACGACGTGTTCCACTTGTCCAACCTCAGGAAGTACGTAGCCGATCCCAGTCACGTACTGAGTCACGAGAGCGTCGAGGTGGGCGACGACCTGACCTACCCCGAGCGGCCAGTGCAGATTCTAAGCCGAGCCGTCCGCAGTTTGAGATGAAAGCAAGTACCCCTGGTAAAGGTTTTGTGGAGGAGCCAGCGGTACGAGGAGGCTACCTGGGAGCCTGAGGCGGCAAGGCGGGAGCGGTACCCGGAGCTCTTCGCAGGTACGTCTTTTCAGACTGGCTTCGATCCTCTTTGAGTTTGTTATGGTTACTATGACGTTTTTCCCGCACCCTAGTTAGCGCAAGTTTCGGGGATGAAACTTCCTTTGAGTTTGTTATATTGTTACGAACGCGCGGCTTCAGACGTCTTTTAAGACATCTGGGATGTGGCCCAGACGTCGGACCAGACGTTTGGAACTCCTTCCAGACGTCTGGGATTCGGTTTCGGCGGCACGCACGGTTGCGTCTACGCGCCTGCGCGCGCAGACCTGCGGGTGCCTTTTCCCCTCTCTCCTTCGGCCGCAGGCTGTGCCCTCTGTTTCGCTCTCTCTCTCCTACCCGCGCGGCTTTAAAACGCCATGCCCTCTCCCTCACTCTCGTCACCTCCGCCCCCTTCCTCTTCTCCTTCCAGCTGGTGCGCGAGTGCGAGTGACCTGCGGCAGCGACAGCCGCGGTGAGCGTGGGAGGAGGTGTTGTGCGAGGGAGGAGGCGCTCGACCGTGAGGGCGAGCTTGCCGGGGCTGCTAGGGTCGGCCGGCGGGGGGACCAGCAGACGCGAGGTGACACGGGAGGTCTGCTGCAGCACGAGCAGCAGGCGGACGAGATGTGGCACGGCCGTGCGTTGCGAGCGGAGGGCGAGTCACGCCCTGATTCTGGAAATTTTTCCAGAATCAGACGTCTGGGCTTCCGACCAGACGACGGGGAGGACGTCTGGAGGACTGTCCAGACGTCTGAAAGGTGAGTTATTTTTCGTCCTTCTTCCTTTTCTTCGACCGTCCGTACGGAGAGAGAGAAATGGGTACGCGCAGGTTCTGGATTCGCCATCCAACGCGAATCAGACTTCTAGCTGTAGTGCCAGACGACGGGAACGACTTCCAGACGTCCGGGGTGACCATCGGACGTCTGGGAACTAGGCCAGACACCCCCGCAGGCTTTTAGACGTCTGAGAGACCACGCAGGACAAGGTACCATCTGATCCCCATTTTTAAGACGTCTAGAAGAAGTTCCAGACGTCTGATTTTGCACTATTTCTTCATTTTCGACCCGTTTAGGGCCCGTTCGGAGTCCGTTTTCCACGTTTCGAGTTGCGTGCTTTTCGGAATTAAATCCTCTACCCGTCTATAGTAGTTGTATACTGTTTTGAGAAACTCCTTGTGTTTGATCCTTGTGATAGGACCCCGTTTCGTTGTAGTCTCGGGGGTTGTGGAGGTACGCGGGATTCCCGACCACGCCCCCAGTACGCCTGTTGTAACCGGTAGAGTGGCTTTTAAGTTTATTAGTATAATCTATTAAATTATGGAGCCATAAATAGAACCTAGGACATTGCATGAATCCTAGGAATGAGAAACTAGAATGAATGATAGATCCTAGGGTGTTGCATGAATGCTAGGGCTGGAAAACTAGATTGTATGATAGATCCTAGGGTATGGCATGAATCCTAGGATGGGAAGAACTAGTGGAATATATGAATACTGCAGTATTGGAAAATGTGGAAAGGAAATAATAGCTACCTGTAAATTGGTTTAACAGCTGCCTGTTATGAATAAATGAGCATGTCTGAGAATATGGGATGTATGAACGTGAAACTGGAAAGTGAAACCTAGATGTTCTGAGTTAAAAGAGCTGGAACCCTACGGGGAATTAGGAGTGGAACTCCTGGAAAGAGAAAGGAATGGAAATGAGAAAGAAAGACGTGGTAGTGTGCTGTCTCTTGGGTACGTAGTACCAAGGGAAGTACCTGTACCTGTTTAGTGCAGAGCGGAGCCAGCCGCCCCAGGGACCCGGGGTTAGGACTGGCCACTTTGTATCGACTTGCTGGCCCTCGTGTACGTAGTACCGAGGAGAGCTTCTAGTCTAGGGAGGTACTAGCTACCCCACGTGCCCCGGGGTTCTGCTAGCCTCCTACACCGACTTGTTAGGCCCACTGGGGCAAACCAGGGTAGTCAGGCGAGGGTGCGCGGACTGTGGAGGGGCAAGGCCCCTGTTTGGTTACTGTGGAGGGGTTGGACCCCCTGTTACTGAGAGGGCTCTGCCCTGTACTGGTTCCGTGCTATTCTTTGGGCGCACCCGTTAACGGAAACGACTGACCGCATGCCAGTGCGGGTTAGCTACCTGTGCATTTATCGCGCGTGCCGTAGTCACCGTTACGTTTGACTGTGACCTTGGGGTGGTTGACTGAGAGTAGGATCACCACGGGGGACTCTCTCGGCCAGGAGAGCACCACGTGCTACTTCTACTTTTTGGAAAAGACTGCAATCAAGATCGTTCCCACGAGGAACATTCGAGATCAAGTAAAGGATCTAAGAAATAAATGAAATCGTGAGACAATTGAAAGACGTAAATAAAGAAAGTAACAGAACATAACAGCTACTGTACACTCTACTGTTTCTTTAGTTTTAGTTGCCACTCTACTCAGCGTTTTGCTGACGTGTTACACTCGTTACCTTTCAGGACCAAGTGTTGAGCAGCCAGGGTCAGCGGCTGCAGAGGACGCTGGGCTGAGTAGGGTCCAGTAGAGTTACCACTGTTCTTTTGTACCTCTTTTTGTTCCACTGTAGTGAGTAGTTCTTGTTACCGCTGTACTTTTATTTACCTGCAGTTCATATTATGTTATGAATGTTGTTCTACTGTTGTGGTGGTATATACTATAGTGGTTTCTTTCCTTACTGCTGTATTTTCTTACAGTTAGTTATATTCATGCTGAATGTGGTTTATTTTACTGCTCTTTTGGTTACTTCCTTGTTGGACGGCTAGGTCTTGGGATTAGTCGAGTCAGACCGGTTCTCGTGTCTCGTAGGGACTCGGGAATCGGGTCGTTACAGAGGTGCTTTAGGACGTCTGGAGGCCATGTCAGACGTCTGGAAGCTCCCTTAGATGGCTGCGAAGGGGTTCAGACATCTAAAAAAGATGTAGGAAAGCAAGGTGAGCTACTACGTTCGTTTAAGACATCTAGGACTCATTCCAGACGTTTGAATTTGGTCAGAGTGGATGATTTTGGGTCAGTTTAGGGCCCAAACGGAGTCGATTTTACGTAAATAATGTATCATTGGTTTCCTTTCGGAATTCTCTACATGTTAGTGTCATAGCTATGCTATTTTAAGCTCATTTGTCATGTTGGTCAATGATATAGGTCTCAAGTTTGTAGTGTACACGGGACCCACGAAGATGTCGAGATCTACCATACGAGCCCCCATTCTACTCGTATACACTGATAGAGTGGTCATCTCTAATACTGTGATTTAAAAGATTAAAGTGCATGCTATATTAGAAATATCTGATTGAACCCTAGGATATGAAATGAACCCTAAGCCTGAGGAGAATGAATGTATAATACTTGAACCACGCTATTATACTCTGAAATGTATGTTAAAGTCTTTACTGCTAGCAACTGAATAGTTAATTGATGTGGTGATTGCTTAATTTGTTAAACCACGAGCTACCTGCTATACGATTAAGAACCGAAATGTGAATGGAGATATATTCCGTATCATGAAATAAGACGAATGCTGATGCACGAACCCTATGGGGAATTAAAAAAGGAAATCAAAATACTGTGATATGAAAATCTGATGTGTGTTGGAACAAGTTGCCTACGGGCTGGTTGGTTGTATGGGCTTGGTTATGGAAAGTGAGCTGGCCCTCGTGTACACGGTACCGAGGAGAGCTACTGTTGCTTTAGTGGAAGGGGAGCTAGCCGTCCCTTGGGTTGGGATTTAGGGTTAGGATTGGTAACCCTACACCGACTCCTGTTAGGCCCACTTGGCAAATCGGGATAGTCGGGTGAGGGTACGTAGACTGTTGAGGGGTGTGGCCCCTATTATGTTTCTATGCTGTATGTTTGGGCATACCTGTTAGCGAAAACGACTAACCATGTTGCAGTGCAGGGTAGCTATCCGTGCGTTTATCACATGTGTTGTAGTCATCGTTACGTTGTGGCCATGACCCCAGGGTAATAGACTGGGTGTAGGACTACCATGGGGTACTCTCTTAGCCAGGAGAGTGCCACATGTACATCCTACATCGCAGGAAGACTGTATCAAGATCATTTCCTTAGCGAATAAGTGGATTTGAGAAATGTTGTTGACCCTTGTTTAGAATAACCGAATCAGAAACATATAGATGATATAAATGAAAACAGTTGATAATACATACTTGGAAAATTGTATGATAGTTAGCTGCTTGTTTGTTTATGTTTAATTGCATATAAATGACATATACACCACTCTACTCAGCGTCAGCTGACCAAACATATATATAACCATGTTCAGGTCAAAGAGTTGAGCAGCTTGCGCCATTGGTTGCAGAGGGTGCTAGGCCCAGCCGAGGCCAGCCATAGTTATTTTTTCTCTTTTCCATTGCAGAGGCTTTTTTGTTAGTAGTGAGTATCTTTAGCATGTAATACCTGTTTCTGTTATGTTCTCTTTGCTTCAGTGTGATGGCTATGTTTGTAATCATACTTTCTGCTTGTGGAATGTTGTACCTTGAGATTTTTGTTCTATTTTCCATTACTGCCTATTATATATTTCCTACTTAGTTACATTGCATGTGTGATTGTGGAATGATTTGGTGCATTTAACTATTTCTCGTTGGATGACTATGTCTTGAGATTTAGTCAAGGCGAGCTATTCTTGGGTTTCGTAGGAAGCCAGGATTGGGTCGTAACAACCACCCATTACAAATCAAGTGCTCAAGCACAATATTACGATCATGGAAGGAACCATTCAAACATCTTCTGCATGGGTAGAAGATATTATTAAGTTGATCTCCTCACCTAATTATCTTCCTATCGTTATCAAAGGCCTAATCCAAGAATGAAATTACTCCATCCTTATATCCGACGTAATCTGAACCTTGCAATTCAATCCAAGATTTATCCATTATAACCTAAAATTTAATGTAAACAAATCACTTATTATGAAGGGAAATGACTGAATGATGTGCATCTTGATTAAAATTTTCACTTTATAGTCCATCTTCAAAGATTTGATCACAACTTAGGTTTTCTTGTTACATGTAACCTTAGTGGATTGAAATTTCAGCAGCATCTCCCCTTTCTTTTCCAGTATACCCCTCAACACTAACCTAAGTTACATTTCCTTTAACGCTCAATTAAGGGTATCGTAGGAAAATAGATAAGATTAGTTGGTATACCGGAGAAGAGAAAGAAGAAGAAATCAAAATTTCACCACACAAGCTTACATGTAACGAACAAAACTAAGTTGTGATCAAATCTCTAAGAACCTTCTTTAGTTCGGTACTTGACCAAACTAAAGTGGATTGAGTTTTATGGCATGCTACAAAGACAACACATCATGCATGTAAGTGATGTATACATACACTTCCTGCATTGTCCGTATAACATGATCATAAGTCTCGACAGACGAGTAATTTGGACAAAATTTGACTCAAAGGGCTTTTATCCTAGGGGTTAGAATACATAATGTTTGGTCTCGCGTGCATATATCTTCTTTAGCAAGTGTGTGTATCTAAAATAATTCTCAATTGTAAAGAAATTGACATTAAACATAAGCATCTGATAAGAAATAAAATTATTTTCTTTGAATGCTAAAAACAAATGTACAAAATGTTATTTTATCATAACACGATTCAAATAAGCTCTGTAGAGCTTCGAACTTTATAGACACAGGTAACTTCAGAACTCTATAGAATCTATTCTAACAAATTTCTTTTATCTTAAAGATTATTTTACGTCCATTAGAAGTAAGATAAGAAGCTCCAAGTTTCATTGTAGCTTCGAGTTGACCAACATTAGACTAAAAATTGGCTTTTTCTAGTAGTGCTAGCCCAACTCAATCCCTAAACCCAAGTCCAACCCAACCACCCTAACCTTAGCCCAACTCAATCCCTAAACCCTAGCCCAACCCAACCACCCTAACCCTATACCCAACCCATTACCAAACCTAAACAACATATATTAAACCCAACACGACACAAATCAATCATCATCCAACCCAAACCCCAACCGTAAGTCTTAACCATCCCAACCATAACCTAACCATCTTAAACCATCTCAACTCCTTTCCAAACCTAACTATTATCCTACCCAAATCCTAACATAACCTAACCAAAGACCAACCTAACCTTAAATCCCCAACCAACCAATACATTGAAGAATTTTAAAAATTTTGACAGAGTTTTCCCTTTAAATTTTATTTTTTCTCATAAACTTGCATATCAAAATAACACACATAATAAAAGTAGGCACATCCTACAATAACAGTGCATCACACAAAAGCATAAAAGTGCATAAAAAGATAATATATGTGGGCACACCCCACCATTCATTCAAGTAAAAGATTATATGTGGGCACACCCACATGTAATAAATCCTAACAATGCATTCAAAACATGTAAAAGTGGGAACACCCCACCATACATTCAAAAAAATGACAATATGTGGGCACACCCCACATCTAATATAATCCTAAAATACTATAAAAATAAATTATAAAAAATAAAATTATGCCTCCGATGTACTACAGCCTCTGAGCGTGATCGTCACCAACAACCTGTAAGTTCAATAGCGCACAATAAATTAAATAACAAACCATTATGTTATTAATAACTTAAGTAATTAGTTTAATTTAAGGAAAGGAAGATGAGAAGGGAATGAGGAAGAGGGGGCAGGTGGAGGAGGATAAGGAGGGTGGCAGTAGTGAGGAGAGGAGGATGGGGGATGGTAGTTGGGAGAAGGAGGAGTGGCAAGCGGCGGAGGAAGGGCAAGGAGGGGGAGGAGGAAGGGAAGGAGTAGTGGAGGAGGATGAGGAGGAGGGGAATGGGTGGGGGTAGTGGTGGAGGATGAGGACGAGTGGAATGGGCAGGGGCAGTGGAGGAAGATGAGGAGGAGGGGAATGGCAATTGGGAGGACGAGGAAGGGAAGGGGCAGTGGAGGAGGATGAGGAGGAGGGGAATGGTAGTTGGGAGGATGAGGAGGGGAAGGTGATGAGGTGTGGCTCATCATACATAAAATGCCCAAGTTAAGTTAGAAAATAGGTTAAACACTACTGAATTAACACATAAAAAGGATTAAGTGTGGGAAATAGTGAAAAGGACCTAAAACATCAAATTTGTGTTAAAATACGAAATTAAGTCATAAAATGAGATATTCTATTCATTAATGAAAGATGATGGTCCAATTGAAAATTAAACACACATTCAAGTTCAAAAGCTCAAATTAAAAGTGAAATCAACTTCTAAAATGTTCAATTATGCTTTAATAAAACCTTTGTGGTAGTTGGACATTATTAGGACCTCGCATTTATTAGATTACATTTAGGTCCTTTGTTCACATACATTTCATCCATATAAAAACTTCCAAAGACCATTTTGTAAGCCACAAGGACCTCTTTGCTTAGACCTAGGGATGACTCTGCATTACTTCCTCACCACTTATGGGTTTGCATGCAAATATCCTATCGCTTCGCATCATAGGGTCTCCTTGCAATTTTCCCTATACACCTGAAGCTGTGTTGTAGCCGCACGTGCACTGTAGCGGCTCAAGAACACAGAGCATCACAGCCGTTGATTCCTTGCACTCATGATCTGATGGTCGAAACCAAATCGAAGCTTCGCGTGCATCGACGCTGCAATCACCCCTTGCCCCAGATCTCATCCAACAGTCGACCTTCGAATTAAAACTTTCATGCACCCTCACAAGCCCATCCCACTGTTGAAGCCCTAAGCGTTTGATCTCATACAATGAAGAGTGTTGAAAGAAGTATTCTTTTCATGAAGAAATACACTCTTGTTCTTAATAGAGTAGAAATGGCAAATTGCCGGTCATTACAAACTTTAGTGGCATCTTTATTAAAATCAAATTCTATTCAAGTTTCCAATAGAGATGTTACTCGTTATCATTTGTAATATGTTATCTCAATCAACCTAGAATCTCAATTGTTAACAAAATTTGTCAATTTATGAACAATTAATAGTTGATCTTTAGGAACATGTCGAGAAGTTCTTACACTATTGTTAAGACCCATGCTGTTTAAGCCTTTTAAGACGTCTGGACTTTAGGTTAGATGTCTGGTAAGATGTCTGGACTCATTCCCAGATGTCTGAAAATCGACAATCTTGGGTACGAACTCGCATCTGCACGCGTGCTGCACGCAGACAGTACACTTGTCTTTTCCCTCCTCTCCCTCTTTCGCCCCAGCAAAACCCTAAACAACAACCTTATATAAATCCCTCCTCCACCTTCATTTCCCCCACTTCCCAGCCACCTTCCTTCTTCCCTCTAGCGAGAGCGACAGAGCAAGCGAGAGCACAGGAATGGCGTGAGAAGGAGAGGAGGAGCAGCGTGAGAAGGAGAGGAGGAGTTGAGCTTGCGAGCTCGCGTGGGAGCTCGTGGGTGAGCGCACTGCCGGGGTAGTGCGTGTGTGAGACGGAGGAGTGCATCGGGGAGGTCCTCCCTAACACTACTGTAGCCGGAGCTGCAGGCGAGAGGACGCAGTGCGGCCATGTGTGGCGTGAGAGGGCAGAAGCAGGTTCTGGTTCTGGGTTTTTCCTAGAATCAGACGTTTGGAGAGACGTCCAAACGACGTAGTCGACGTATGGGGGAGGTTCCAGACGTGTGTGGAGGAAGTCTCACGAAGGTACATCCCTTTGCGGATACGGCCATGCAGGTTGCTCCGCCGACACCCCTTTTGCATGCCAATTTGAGAAGATCGGATATTTGCATGCAGGATTCACTTCGGGAAGGCACAGGACACGCCCTCCCACTCATTTCAGATGTCTGGGCGACCTATCAGATGACGAGAAGTGCTTCCAAACGTCCGGAGAGGTGGTCGGATGTCTGGAACTAGGTCCAGACGATCCAAAGGAGTTCCTGGACATCTGAGGATTGGCGCAGGGCTTGAGGTATGGCACTGGACACTTTTAAGATGTCTGGAAGTTGTTCTAGACGTCTGAGTTGAGTCAGGAACACTGTTTTTGACCCGTTTAGGGTTTGTTTGAGGTCCATTTTCCGTAAATAAAATATCGATGTTTTCCATATGATTTCCCTTACTTGTTAGAAGACTTTCTATACTGTTCTGAATATTCTCTTGTGATTGATCCTTGTGATAGGACTTCTTTCTGTTGCAGGTTAGGGGCTTGCTGAGGCACGTGAGCCTGTCGTTCAAGCCCCCACTACTCCTAGGTTTACTGGTAGAGTGGCTTCCCTTAATTTAAAAACAAACCTGAATGCATGTGAGGAATGAATGATTAGAACATAGGGTATGGCATGAATCCTAGGACTAGAAATACTGGAATGTCCATATTGAATGAATGGATTGCAGTCTTGAATGAGTAGATAGAATGATAACAATTGCCTGTAAATGAATAACAGTTGCCTGCGAAATATGTAGTACTTGTTCTAGTTAACTGATGAGAGCCTCATCATGAACCCTAACTGGCACAATTTGATCTAAATAAGTGTGAAAAAGCTCCTACAAAGCCTAAAGAAAAGCCTAACTCAGAGAATTCTAAATAGAAGAATAAAGCAAGTCATAAGGGGTAAAACTGTAATTTTACCAATGCAGTGCACAATCAGGGCATCTAAGGATCTGAATACAGGTCAAATGGGCTTAATAAGAAAGAAAGTGGGTTAGCTTGAGCCGAAAAGCGTTATAGCAACTTCTAGGAATTAAATGACATTCTGTAATCCTAAAAACAAACTCGTTTTAATTTACGAGGTTCTAGGTAGGATAAAAATCAATTGAACCCTCTAAAATTCATGAAAAAATATTTCCTAGGGTTTAGAACCTTCAATTTGTCCTTTGCAACCTATCTTGACCTAAATTGATAACCATGCCCAAATTCTGACCTAATTTGGGTTTTTGTGCAAATTGACCAATAAAAAATGGTCAAACCTAAAATCAAATTACACCATTGAATTCCTTAGGTTTAAATTAGGTTGGTACAAAAATTTAGGCCTAAGAGAAGACTATCTTGACCGACTTTACAAATTGGTCCTCTTGAATTACTTTTTGACCCTTATCTTTTTAAACCCTTGCATTTAGCCTCCTATCCTCTCTTCATTCTTTGCAGAATGGTCCTTCTTGCCACCCCACATAGGCACCATACCTCCGGCGACCTTGCGCGGAGGATGGTGCCGCGCAGGGTATGGGGACAGCTCTCAGGAACGAACAGGGGGTTCCCTATGTCGTCCTCTTTTGCAGGGACCCTCCCCTTTGACCTGCGGCCACCCATGACTCTCGTGCGAGCACACGAAAGGCATGGGTCTCCATATCCTACCATCTCCAGTGAGCTCCTCACGTCACCCCCTCGAGATCCTCTCCTCGCCAGCACCTCTATAAGAAGCAACAGGGGTAGCCGTTTCTGGCAAGCTGGTTTTGGCCGAAGAACACCTCAAACTTCATCTCCTCTCACTCCGGTCAGACAGCCCAAGCTTCCAGCGATCTTTCTTCCTCCTCCTCATCGCTCTGCTGCCATACCTGCAGCAGAGCTCACTCCACCTCATCTTCCCACGCCAGGCCGCACCAGCTGGCGCCTCCAGATCCCCTCTTCGTCGCCATTACCCCCTTCTTGGCACCTTCGTCCCCAGCTCTGACAGGAACGCGTCGAGCGCCCCCTCTTTCCCTCTTCGTCAATTAAGTAGGTAGAAACCTTCCTCTTGTTATCCTCTTAATTTTCCCCTCTTAAATTGGCACTTTTCACTCCTCGACTGCCGCTACCACCTCCATCTGCTCCACCTCGACAGGCCATTCCACCCCTCGCCGACAAGCTCAGAAGCTCCCCCTCAGTCCACTCAAGCATTTCCCCCACTCACACCGCCGCTCCACACACCCACCTGCACCTCTGCAGTGTGCCCTAGGCACACGGCCACAAGCATTTTCTCGCCACACCGCCTTTGTCGTACTTTGGCGAAGCTTCCTGAGCTGTCTGATGTGGCTGTGAGGCCGTTTTAGTGCTTTCGGGTCTCGGCCCCCTCACCTCCATTGACGAGTAGCAGGAGCTGCTTAGGGAGAAGCTCCAGGTCCCTTCAGCACCAGGCGCAGGCCCCAGGCAACGCGGGAGACTTCCGCGATCTTGCCTAGGTTCTCAATTGGGGTCGCAAGCCTTCACTGTTGCCCCAATTGCTCGAAGCCTTCTGCCTGCAGGCACGCAGAGAAAAGGTGGGACTTTAGTCCCACCTTAGAAGTGTGTGGCCACACGCCCACACATAAATTGTAAAAGTGCTATTAGCCAATCGCCTCCGAATACACATGGGGTGAGGTCCCTCACCTAAACACCGCCCTTGTCCGTGAGCTCATCACACGGATCTGGCACGACCTAACCCGACACCCTCCTGTGCACTCCTCGCACTCCACCCACGCCGGTGCGCCTGGACCCGGGCACGCGACCCGACCTGATTACCCGATTCTGGGAGAGTGTACCAAAGAGAGATTCAGAGAGAGAGAGACACAGGAAGAGGGTAGGGTAGGTTTTGCGCTGAACTTGTGTGTGTGTGCAGGGAACAGGTGAGGAAGGAAAAACAAGGAGCTGCTGAAGAGAAGAAGGAAGGAAGAAAGAAAGAAGAAGAAAGGAGAAGGAAGGAAGGAGAGAAGGAGAAGAAAAGAAGACAGCAGGGGCACTGTAGCAACAGTGCAGTTAAGGCGTCTGATTTCTAAATCAGATGTTGGAAAGAAAGGAAGGAGTGGAGAGAAGAGCAGAGGACAGGCCAGAGAAAAAGAAAGAGAAAAGAGAAGGAGGGAGCCTCTGCAGCAAAGAAGAAGAAGATGCAGAAGAAAGAAGAAAATCAGAGAAAAAGGGAAGAAGGAGGAAGAAGAAGAAGGACATAGCAGCTGGAGAAAGAAAGAAAGAGAAGGAGGTAGCTGCAATAAAGAAAAAAGAAGAAGAAAGAAGAAGACAGGCTGAAGAAGAGAATTGGCTGAAAGAGAAGAATAAGAGAGAAGAAGAAAAAGCCAAGAAGAGAACTTTTGCTCTCTCTCTCTCCTTTGTCATAATTTCTTTTTGTAAAATAATATTGTGAATTCATATGCTTCTGGAATCATAGTTTCCTCCCTGAGTTCGACCTCGGGAAACTTTTAATTCTGAGTAATAAATTGTAAACTGGTAGTAGCTTTTCATGATATACTACAATGCCTAGAACTTCAAAATACACGAAACCCTAGCACCAAGCTACCATTAATTGTTGTATGTAACTTTCCTATTGCACACGTGAAATGACATAATATGAGCTATATGTATATAATTTGGAAATGGAAAGGTGAATGTTAGAAACACGAGCTACCTGTAAATAACTTGAATGTGGAAATGTGAACGATAGAATTACAAGTTGCATGTGTATAACCTGAGAATGGAAATATAAATGATGAAACCTAGTATGGAATGGCATGAGGAATATGAGCATTAGCCCTACGGAGAATTAGGAGTAGAGCTCCTGGAAATAAATGGAATGGAACTGAAAATGTGAGTGGGGAAATGAGCTGGCCCTTAAGTACGGAGTACCAAGGAGAGCGACTGTCCCCCTATTTAGTGAAGAGCCGAGCTAGCCACCCTTGGGTTGGGACCTGGGGTTAGGATTGGCCACTCTGTACTAACTTCTTGGCCCTCGCGTACACAGTACCGAGGAGAGCTACTAGTGTAGGGAGAGAGCTAGCCACCCCACGGGGCCCGGAGTTCAGCTAGCCACCCTACACCAACTTGTTAGGCCCATTGGGCAAACTAGGGTAGTCAGGAGAGGGTGCGCAGACTGTGGAGGGGAGAGACCCCTGTTTGGTTCTTAGGGACTAGACCCCTGTTATTGTGAGGGCTAGGCCCTATACTGGTTCCATGTTGTGCCTTGGGTGCACCTGCTAACGGAAACGACTAACTACATGCTAGTGCAAGGTAGCTACCCGTGCGCTTATCGCGCATGCCGTAGTCACCGTTACGTTTGTTCGTGACCTTGGGGTGGTTGACTGGGTGTAGGATCACCACGGGGGACTCTCTCGGCCAGGAGAGGACCACGTGCGCCTTCTACTCCTCGGGAAAGACTGCAATCAAGATCGTTCCCACGAGGAGCATTCGAGATCAAGAAGGAGACCAGATAAATAAACCAAGTGGTGAAAAAGAATAATTAGTTAAAGAAAGTAATTGAAAAACAACAGCTACCTGTCCACATTTACTGCTTTAGTTAGTTGGCTGCCACTCTACTCAGTGTTCACTGACATTATGTACTCATAACCCCTTTTCAGGTCTAGGTGTTGAGCAGCCAAAGCCTATAGCTGCAGAGGGTGCTGGGCCTAGTAGAGCCTAGTAGATGTAGTTTCCCTTACTGTACTCTTTTGTAGTAGTGAGTAGACTTTTGTACTCTTACATTCTGTACTTTATATTCTTGTATCTGGTTACTTTTCTACTATTGTGGTGGTGCGTACTGTAGTAGTTTTACTTCTTTACTGCTGTACTTTTGTTATTGTTAGTTGCATAGCATAGTGAATGTGGTTTACTTTCCTGCTTTTTGGTTGCTTTCTTGTTGGATGGCTGGGTCTTGGGATTAGTCGAGTCGGTCCGGTCTCGTGTCCTGTAGGGATTCGGGAATTGGGTTGTAACAAGATGGTATCAGAGCAAGGTCGTCCCGAGAAGTGAACCAACTTGCTTGAGAATAACCAATTCATGTGCTTGTAACTAGAGTAACCACCACAACATACCTTTTGACATTTGTCCTGAGGTTCTTTTGTTGAATGTCCGTTGGAATTGACATTTTTCTGTTCTGTTGTTCGCGTCTCCTTACAGGAGATGCCTTGACATGGAGTCATTGAGGCGGGTCGCAAATGTAGCCGTGGACGAGGTCGGAGGGCCGGACGTGTTGAGCCCGACGTTTCAGTGGACCAGCCACTACTTCTGGGCGTTCAGGGTCAGGACCTCACCCAACTAATATGGGAGATTGTGTGAGAGGAGCTCCACCTGCCTCCACGGGCGCCTCTCCCTGGGGACGTGGAGGGGGAGTCCTCTGTGGGACCGCGAGATAGACGCAGTGCTGGAGGTGGGGGAGGGGTGGTCCTCCACCGCCCCACTGTCCTCTGACACTTCCAAGAACGAGCCCTCCCTGTTTAGAGGTGTACCCGTTTCCCCAATTCAGTGCCATTACGAGCTTTTCGGACAGTTCCAAAAGCTGAAGCCCCCCTCCTTCAAGGGGGATGAGGACTGGATCGAGGCAGAGGACTGGCTCGAGCAGATCAAGAAGGTGTTTGACACCCTTCAACCCTGTGCGGAGTGCCGCGTGGCCTTTGCCACATACCAGCTGGAGAGTGCGGCACATAGGCGGTGGAGGGTGGTCAGAGGTCAGGAGAGGGCAGAGTCGACATGGGACCAGTTTTCACCCTCTTCTGCGAGCAGTACTTCCCGCAGATATGGCAGGATCAGAGGAGGCGGGAGTTCCACACTCTCCGCCAAGGGACGATGACTGTGAGCGCATATCGCACGTGTTTTCTGGAGCTGTCTCATTTCGCCGCGATAGTTGTGGCTATTGAGGAGGAGCGCCTGTGGAGGTTCACCGAGGGGCTCTAGCCTGCTATTCGGGAGTATGTCAAACCCCTGAAGCTGCCTACGTTCTCGAGGGTGGTGGAAGCAGCTATGACATATGAGGAGACCAACCTGGCCGCACGTGACACTGACAGCGGACGGAAGAGGCCCTACCAGCCAGACTACTCACAGGGCCGACGAGAGAGGAGGCACACGGTGCCTACAGGAGAGCTGTCACGCTTTGCAGGGCCGTCAATGGCGTTTGGGGGCCCCCGACAGGGGCCAGCTGCTAGCACTGGACCCCCGCCCAGCCGTCAGCAGGGACCTACCGAGGGCGGGAGTCGAGTTCCCCTTTTCTACTAGTGTGGCCAGCCAGGCCACATCAGGAGGGACTACCCGTCTAGGGATGCAGGTCAGCAGATGCTCCCTGCACCGAGCGCTGGAGGACGAGTAGGAGTTCGTAGTTCCCAGGCGCATGGGGAGGATAGCAGTTGAGGGGAGGGTACCGGCCAGTGGTTACCCGTCTGACGTAGAGTGTGGCTGCTTCTTCCACACCGAGAGCTGAGGGGCGTATCAACGCTCTGATACATAGAGATGCCAAAGCTTCAGGTTCAGTGGTGATAGGTATGATTACAGTTTCTGGCAGACTAGTTTACACACTTTTTGATTCCGGCGCCATGCACTCGTTTGTTGCTGCTAGTTTTGCGATCAGTTTGGGACAGGAGTGTGTGTTGTTAGAGGATCCTTTTGTGATCTGAGGTCCGGGTGGTCAGCTGTTTGTAGCGGAGGAGGTTTACACAGGGTATGAGGTCAGTGTTGGGGGACACAGCCTCCCCGCTAATCTGATTGTGATACCGATGGAGGACTTTGGCGTGATTCTAGGGATGGACTGGCTGTCCGCTTACCACGCTTTGGTGGACTGTTTTGAGAGGAAGATCGTCTTCTCCATACTGGAGATGCCTTCTTTCGAGTTTCACGGACAACCGATGAACGGAGGCTTCAGGTGCATTTCTGCACTTCGGGCGGCGAGACTTTTGGGCCAGGGGTGTGAGGGCTTTCTGGCTTGTGTAGTGGCAGAGCCCAGCCCCGTGACAGACTTTTAGAGCATCCCGGTGGTCAGAGAGTACCCTAACATGTTTCCAGAAGAGCTACCAAGACTACCACCTGAGTGTGAGATCGAGTTTGAGATCTCACTGGTACCGGGGACCTACCCAATTTTTATAACACCTTACAAGATGGCACCACTTGAGCTACGAGAGCTCAAGTCCTAGTTGCAGGTCCTTCTGGAGAAGGGTTTTGTGAGGCCCAGTGCGTCTCCGTGGGGAGCCCCGGTATTATTTGTGAAGAAGAAGGATGGTACCCTACGCCTTTGTGTGGACTATAGACAGCTGAATAAGGTCACCATCAAGAATAGGTATCCGCTGCCGAGGATTGATGATCTGTTTGACCAGTTGCGAGGTGTCACGATTTTCTCCAAGATAAACTTGAGGTCTGGCTACCACCAATTGAGGATCAAGGAGACCAACGTCTCGAAGACAGCTTTCCGCATTTGGTACGGACACTACGAGTTGTTGGTCATGCCGTTTGGGTTGACCAACGCCCCCGCTACTTTCATGGATTTGATAAATCGGGTGTTCATACCATATCTGGATCAGTTCGTGGTGGTATTTATCGACGATGTGCTCATCTACTCGCAGGATCAGGCACAGCACGGACAACACTTGCAGATGATTTTGGACACATTGAGGTGATGTAAGCTGTATGCCAAATACAGCAACTGCAAGTTCTGGTTGAGGCAGTTGACCTTCTTAGGTCATGTGATTTCAGGGGATGGCTTGGCTGTGGACCCAGCTAAGGTAGAGGCAGTGCTCAGGTAGGAGAGACCACGTATAGTGACAGAGATCCGCAGTTTCTTAGGACTAGCAGGTTACTATCGGCGGTTTATCAGGGGTTTCTCGCAGATTGCACGTCCTATGACACAGTTGACTCGGAAGGACGTGCCCTTTTCTTGGACAGACGCTTGTGAGGCATGTTTTTAGGAGTTGAAGGAGAGATTGACTTCGGCTCCTGTGCTTACCATTCCAGACAGCAGTGGTGATTTCGTTGTGTACACGGATGCCTCTTTGCAGGGGTTAGGGGGTGTGCTCATGCAGTGGGGTCATGTTGTCGCTTACGCTTCGCGGCAACTGAAGCCCCATGAGCATAGCTACCCTACCCATGACTTAGAGCTGACTGCTGTCATCTTCGCACTGAAGACTTGGAGGCACTACCTATACGGTGAGACTTTTGATATATTCACGGATCATAAGAGCCTCAGGTACTTGTTTGTTCAGAAAGAGCTTAACATGAGATAGAGACGTTGGTTAGAGCTCCTGAAGGACTATGACTGCAGCTTCTCCTACCATCCCGGGAAGGCCAACATGGTGGCTGATGCCTTGAGCTGGAAGGCGCTTGCCCACTTAACTAGTTTACAGGCATAGAGTTGGAGACTTATGGAGGAGTTGGGCAGTTGACGACCCCTAGAGTTACTGGGGCTCTGTAGGGTAATGATTGTGACACGGCAGACGAGACCAGAGCTGATAGACCGCATCATCACAGGACAGATGACAGGCCCATACCTGCAGTCGTTGCGTGACAGAGTACTGTCAAGGGACCCTGGAGACTTCTCCTTTACTGACGAGGTACTGTGCATGAGGGGACGTTTGCACGTTCCCAGGGACGAGGAGTTGTTGAGAGAGCTCCTGACTAAGGCACACGGTTCCAGGTTCATCATACATCCCAGGAGCACAAAGATGTATCATGATCTGAGACGTGACTTCTGGTGGAGGGGGATGAAGTGAGATGTAGGTGAGTTCGTGCAGTAGTGTTTAGTGTGCCAGCAGGTGAAGGCCAAGCATCAGAGGCCTGCAAGGCCATTGCAGCCACTTCCAGTGCCAGAGTGGAAGTGGGAGAGCATCACCATGGACTTGGTGGTGGGCTTGCCCGTTACCCAGCGAGGGCACGACGCAGTTTGGGTGATTGTAGATAGACTGATGAAGACGGCACGTTTCTTGCTGATTCGAGTCACCTTTGGACCAGCGTGGTTGGCAGAGAGGTATATTCGTGACGTGGTAGGTCTGCACGGAGTTCCGGGTGAGATTGTATCCGACCGGGATACCCGTTTTACATCCCAGTTTTGGGCTGAGTTTCAGCAGGCTTTGTGGACACGGTTGAGGTTCAGCACAGCATAACACCCCCAGACGGATGGACAGTCAGAGCGCACGATACAGACTCTTGAGGACCTTTTGCATGCCTATGTACTAGACTGGAGGGGCTCCTGGGAGGAGCACTTGGCCTTGGCAGAGTTTGCATATAATAACAGCTATCACTCTAGCATCGGCATGGCACCCTACGAGGCTCTGTACGGATGGAAGTGTACTGCACCCTTGAGTTGGGTTGAGGTAGGGACCAAGTGGGAGGTTGGCTTCAGGGTGATCCAACAGAGTCAGGAGGTGATTGAGTAGATTCACAAACGACTTCGCACTGTTAGGAGCAGACAGAAGAGCTATGCCGATCGGAAGCACAAAGAGGTCCAGTTCGAGGTTGGGGACCACGTCTTTCTACGCGTTTCACCCATGAAGGGCCTACAGTGTTTTTGGGTGAAAAGGAAGCTCACGTCGAGGTTTTTGGGGCCCTTTGAGGTCCTGGAGCGGGTAGGACCCGTTGCTTACAGGCTTTCCCTTCCTCCCCAGCTTTCTGGTGTGCACGACGTGTTCCATGTGCCCAACGTCAGGAATTACGTCGCCGATCCTAGTCACGTTTTGAGCCACGAGAGTGTCAAGGTGGGTGATGACTTGACCTACCCCGAGCGACTAGTGCAGATACTAGACAGAACCGTCTGGAGTTTGAGACGGAAGCAGGTACCCCTGGTGAAGGCCATGTCGAGGAGCCAGAGGCACGAGGAGGCTACCTGGGAGCCTGAGGTGGCGATGCGAGAGCGGTACCTAGAGATTTTTGAGGATATGTCTTTTCGGACCGGCTTCGATCCTCTTTAAGTTTGTTATGTGTATGTTGTTCTTTTTCCTGCACCCTAGCTAGCTCAAGTTTCAGGGATGAAACTTCCTTTAAGTTTGTTATGATGTTAAGACACGTGCTGCTTAAGCCTTTTCAGACGTCTGGACTTTAGGTAAGACGTCTGGACTGAGGGTTAGACGTCTAGTAAGACGTCTGGACTCATTCCTAGACGTCTGAAAATCGAAAATCTTGGGTATGAACTCGCGTCTGTGCTCATGCTGTTCGCAGACAGTACCCTTGCCTTTTCCCTCCTTCTTTTCTCTCTCTTCCGCCCCAGCAAAACCCTAAACACCAACCTTATATAAACCCCTCCACCTTCGTTTCCCCCACTTCCCAGCCACCTTCCTTCTTCCCTCCAGTGAGAGCGGCAGAGCAAGCAAGAGTGCGGGAGTGGCATGAGAAGGAGAGGATGTAACGACCCGATTCTCGAATCCCTACGAGACACGAGAATCGGACCGACTCGACTGATCCCAAGACCCAGTCATCCAACGAGAAAGTAACCAAAAGAGCAGTAAATAAACCACATTCAACATGTATATAACTAGCAGTAACAAAATACAGTAGTAGAGAAAAGAAATACTACAGTATACACCACCACAACAGTAGAGAAATAAACATATACATAAACATGAAGCTTACAATAAATAGAGTACAGGGGGTAACAGAAACTACTCACTACAATGGAAAGAAAAGTACAGTGGTACTTCAAGTAACACTACTGGGCTCTACTAGGCCCAGCTCCCTCTGCAGCCGCCGACTCTGGCTGCTCAACACCTGGTCCTGAAAAGGTAACAAGGGTGACATGTCAACGAAATGCTGAGTAGAGTGGCAACTAAAAGCTAAAGTAAGCAGTGGAGTGGATAGTAGCTGTTATATTTTTACTTTCTTTCTTTATATTTTTCCATTTATTCACTATTGATTATTTCTCAGATCCTTCTCTTGATCTTGAATGTTCCTTGTGGGAACGATCTTGATTGCAGTCTTTTCCGAAAAGTAGAAGTAACACGTGGTGCTCTCCTGGCCGGGAGAGTCCCCCGTGGTGGTCCTACCCTCAGTCAACCACCCCAAGGTTGCTGACAGATGTAACGGTGACTGCGGCACGTGCGATAAACGCACGGGTAGCTACCCCGCACTGGCACGCGGTCAGTCGTTTCCGTTAACGGGTGCGCCCAAAGCACAGCACGGAACCAGTATAGGGTAGAGCCCTTGAGTAACAGGGGTCCAGCCCCTCCACAGTAACCAAATAGGGGTCTTGCCCCTCCACAGTCCGCGCACCCTCGCCTGACTACCCTAGTTTGCCCAGTGGGCCTAACAAGTCGGTGTAGGAGGGCTAGCAGAACCCCGGGGCCCGTGGGGTAGCTAATGCTCTCCCTACACTAGTAGCTCTCCTCGGTACTGTGTACACGAGGGCCAAAAGTTAGTACAAAGTGGCCAGACCTAACCTTGGGTCCCTGGGGTGGCTAGCTCAGCTTTGCTCTAAACAGGGGGACAGTTGCTCTCCATGGTACTCCATACTCAAGGGCCAGCTCACTTCCCCAATTCTATTCCATTCACTTTCCAAGAGTTCTACTCCTAATTCCCCGTAGGGTTCATGCTCTTTTAACTCAGCCAATTTAGGTTTCACCGTTCCAGCTTTATACCCATATAGCCCATATTCTCAACCGTAATTATTCATTCATAAACAGGTAGCTGCTAACCAATTTATAGGCAGTTATCATTTCCTTTCTACTTTTCCAAGACTATAATGTATATATATATTCAACTAGTTTTCCAATCCTAGGAATCATGCCATACCCTAGGATCTATCATTCAATCTAGTTTTTCAGTCCTAGGATTCATGCAATACCCTAGGATCTATCATTCAATCTAATTTTTCAGCCCTAGGGGTTCATGCAATGCCCTAGACTCTATTAATTATTTCACAATTTCATAATTTTTGATAAATAATTGAAAAGGCCACTCTACCTGCAAAATTGGGAGTGCTGAGGGCGGGTCGGCAATCCCGCGTGCCTCTGCAACCCCCAAAGCTGTAACGGAACGGGGTCCTAACACAAGGATCAACACAAGGAGTTACTCAGAACATTATACAATTACTGTAAACATGTAGAGGAAATAAATCTGGGAAGAATGAAACTTGAAACGTGGAAAACAAACTCTGAACGGACCCTAAACGGGTGAAAAACGACGAGTCTGCCCAAAATCAGACGTCTGGAACTTCTTCCAGACGTCTTAAAAGGTCGATCATGCCATACCTTGGTCTGCGCAGTCCTTCAGACGTCCAGAAGCCCGCTGGATCATCTGGACTTAGTTTCCAGACGTCTGGTTGTCACCCCGGACGTCTGGAGGTCCTCTCCGTCGTCTGGTACTGTTCCCAGACATCTTATTCGTGTGGGATAGTGAGCCCTCGCGCCCTTCCGAACAAAACCTGCACACATACACACCCGCTCTCATCACGAAGAGGTGCAGAAGAACGCGGCGGACGGCTGCATGGCCGTACACGTGTAAAAAGGGAAGGTAAGAAAATATTGTACCTGTCAGAAGTCTGGACCTTGCTCCAGACGTCTTCTTCGTTGTCTGGACGTAAGTCCAGACGTCTGATCCTGGGAAATTTTCCCAGGATCAAGACCCTTTTGGCTCTACGCCCGCAGCGCACGGCCGTGCCACGCCACGTCCGCCTACTGCCCGAGCTGCAGTAGCTCCTCTGCGACACCCCATGCTTGCTACTCTCCTGTCGGCCGGCTCTAGCTGCCCCAGCAAGCTCGTATTCTCGTGGTCGAGCTTCTACTTCCTCTCGCAACAACCCCTCCTTCCCGTACGCCCGCAGCAGCCGCTGCTGCCGCTCTCGCTGGCAGGGAGAAGGAGAAGAAGAAGGCGGTGGAGTGAGGGTGAGGGAGAGGGGAAATGTATTTGTAGGCAGCACAGGGAGAGAGAGAGAGGAAGGCTGCGTCGTCTGCACGGAGGGAGAGAAAAAGAAGAATGAAGGCGGCGGGTTCAGTCTGTGCGCACACGCGCGTAGACGCGAACCCGTACGTCGAAAAAAATTTAATACCAGATGTCTGGGAAGGCTTCCCGACGTCTGGCCAGACATTTGGGCCAGTTCCTAGACGTCTTAAACGACTCTTGATGCCCAGGTCGTGACAGAGGAGGAGCAGTGTGACAAGGAGAGGAGGAGTTGAGCTTGCGAGCTCGCGTGGGAGCTCGTCGGTAAGCACACGGCTGGAGGGGCGCATGCGCGAGATGAAGGAGTGAGTCGAGGAGGTCCTCCCTGACACTGCTGTAGCTGGAGCTGCAAGCGAGAGGACGCGACGTGGCCACGCGCAGTGCGAGAGGGTGGAAAAAGGTTCTGGTTCTGGGTTTTTCCCAGAATCTGACGTCTGGAGCGACGTCCAAATGATGTAGCCGACGTTTGGAGGAGGTTCCAGATGTCTGAGGAGGAAGTCTTGCGAAGGTACGTCCCTTTGCGGATACGGCCATGCAGGCCGCTTCGCCGACACTCCTTTTGCATGCCAATTAGAGAAGATCGGATATCTGCGTGCAGGATTCGCTTTGGGTATTTCAGATGTCTGGGCGACCTATCAGACGACGGGAAGCGCTTCTAGATGTCCGGAGAGGTGGTCGGACATCTGGAACTAGGTCCAGACGATCCAGAGGAGTTCCTGGACGTCTGAGGATTGGCGCAGGGCTTGAGGTATGGCACTGGACACTTTTAAGACGTCTGGAAGTTGTTCCAGACATCTTAGTTGAGTCAGAAACACTGTTTTTGACCTGTTTAGGGTTCGTTTGAGGTCTACCTTCAGTAAATAAGATACCGATGTTTTCCATATGATTTCCTCTACTTGTTAGAAGACTTTTTATACTGTTCTGAATATTCTCTTGTGATTGATCCTTGTGATAGGACCTCGTTCCGTTGTAGGTTCGGGGCTTGCTGAGGCACGTGAGCTTGCTATTTAAGCCCCCACTACTCCTGGGTTTACTGGTAGAGTGGCTTCCCCTAATTTAAATAGAAACCTGAATGCATGCGCGGAATGAATGATTAGAACCTAGGGTATGGCATGAATCCTAGGACTAGAAATGCTAGAATGTCAGTATTGAATGAATGGATTGCAGTTTTAAATGAGTAGATAGAATGATAATAATTGCCTGTAAATGAATAACAGTTGCCTGTAAAATATATAGTACTTGTGCTAGTTAACTATTGTATGTAACTTTCCTGTCGCACACGTGAAATGACATAATATGAGCTGCATGTATATAATTTGGAAACGGAAAGGTGAATGTTGGAAACACGAGCTACTTGTGAATAACCTGAATGTGGAAATGTGAATGATAGAATTACAAGTTGCATGTGTATAACCTAAGAATGGAAATAGAAATGATGAAACCTGGTATGGAATGGCATGAGGAATTTGAGCATGAGCCCTACGGGGAATTAGGAGTAGCGCTCCTGGAAATAAATGGAATGGAACTGGAAATATGAGTAGGGAAGTGAGCTGGCCCTTGAGTATGGAGTACCAAGGAGAGCGACTGTCACCCTATTTAGTGTAGAGCGGAGCTGGTCGCCCTTGGGTTGGGACCCGAGGTTAGGATTGGCCACTCTGTATCGACTTCTTGGCCCTCGCATACACAGTACCGGAGAGAGCTACTAGTGTAGGGAGAGAACTAGCCATCCCATGGGGCCTGGGATTCAGCTAGCCACCCTACACCAACTTGTTAGGCCCACTGGGCAAACAAGGGTAGTCAGGTGAGGGTGTGCGGACTGTGGAGGGGCGAGACTCCTGTCTGGTTCTTAGGGGCTAGACCCCTGTTACTGAGAGGGCTAGGCCCTATACTGGTTCCGTATTGTGCTTTGGGCACACCCGCTAATGGAAACGACTGATCGTGTCTAGTGCGGGGTAGCTACCCGTGGGCTTATCACGTGTGCCGTAGTCACCATTATGTCTGTCCATGACCTTGGGGTGATTGACTGGGTGTAGGATCACCACGGGGGACTCTCTCGGTCAGGAGAGAACCACATGCGCCTTCTACTCCTCGGAAAAGACTGCAATTAAGATCGTTTCCACGAGGAACATTCGAGATCAAGAAAAAGACTTGATAAATAAATCAAGTGGTGAAAAAGAATAATTAGTTAAAGAAAGTAATTGAAAAACAACAGTTACCTATCCACCTTTACTACTTTAGTTAGTTGGTTGCCACTCTACTCAGCGTTCGCTGACGTTGTGTACTCATAACCCCTTTTCAGGTCTAAGTGTTGAGCAGCCAAAGCCTTCGGCTGCAGAGGGTGTTGGGCCTAGTAAAGCCCAGTAGCTGTAGTTTCCCTTGCTGTACGCTTTTGTAGTAGTGAGTAGACTTTTGTATTCTTACATTCTATACTTTATATTCTTGTACCTGGTTACTTTTCTACTGTTATGGTGGTGTGTACTATAGTAGTTTTACTTCTTTACTGCTGTACTTTTGTTACTATTAGTTGCGTAGCATAGTGAATGTAGTTTACTTTCCTGCTTTTTGATTACTTTCTCGTTGGACGACTGGGTCTTGGAATCAGTCGAGTCGGTCGATCTCGTGTCCTATAGGGATTCGAGAACCAGGTTATAACAACTATCTAAAATGAATAATTTCATATAGCCTATGGATATGTAAATCATCCTACAATATTGGCCACCTCACATAAAGATAGTTGATAGTCTAGTAGCTATTTTACATTTCTTACATGGAATCTTATTTCTTGGTCATTAAACAAACTAATAAATTACGTCATGCCTCTTTGGTGATAGGAGGAAAGGCATTAATTTGTACCACTACACAATTAATCCGATCATATTTCTTACTTAAAGAGCTATATATAACCATAGGATCATTTCCAGACCTTTGGCGTGATAATATTAGTTTCACACATTTACTAGCAAATCCAATTGTCATAATCACATAAGACATACAAAAGTTAATTTTCATTTTTCTATGAACAAAGTGGCTAGAGGCCCTCTTGTAGTCTCATCTCTTAAAGAAACTAACTAGCATACAGCTTGAAAAAATCACTTGATTATGTAATTTTGTACATTTACCTTTGATTTTAATTTTTTGGTCGTTGGTTCTAGAGGAGGTTGTATGGGATGGACTATACTTGTCATTCCTTGAGTTTGTAACTTTTGCTTCTTTTTTGATGTTCTTGGTGGGTTAGATCCATGCTTGCTTACCATTTTAGTTTAATGTAAATCCTCTTTCTATTGAAAAAGAAAAATCTTGAAGCAACCACTTTCAAGATACAACTCCAACTTATTTTGTTGTAAGTTATGCCTCTAATCTTAATAATTTTAAGTCATGCAGTTCTTCCATTTGAGTGGAATATAAAGATATATAACATCATCATAATTGATTCAAGGTCACTATTGGTCAACGGATAAGAGAAACTAGATTTTGGATAAGATAGCTTTTGTTTATGTTATTAGGATTATACGGGATAGAATTTTTTGTGTCACTTTGTAAATCTTAACCTATGATACATTAAAATAAATAGTAGAGGCACGTATGAATGTGCACCATTTGAATACAAAAGTACTTACTCTATCAAGTTATAAATGGCTCTGTATATAAGCATAAACTCTCCTACGAACTCTCAAAATTAAACATGAAAATATATTATCAAAATTTAATTAGATCATAATAGGATCAATTAGAAAACAACACACTCGTCAATACTTTAACCTTGAGAATGATTGATGATGATAATTAGGTTGAAATTCACATCAAAATAATCACCATATTTTATGTTAATCCTAGTAGGATAAATTTCTTAGAGGATAATTTATTTACGCAAGAGTACTTAATTGAGATTACTTAGAAGCAAAGCTATATCCTTCTCTATTGTCTAACACTAAACATTTAACATTCATGATATACTCTAATCATTCAATAACTCCCTTTGGTACAAGAAAGGCACTGTGTAATCATGATGATGTAATGACATTGAATTCTCATCAACAGGCCCATGATCGCTTATTTTCTATCAATCAATCATGTTGAGTTGTCAACGCACATGATCTGAAAATTATCATGAAATGACATTCATATATCTTCGAGGTGACAGATTGTCTGATTTCGACGATTAAATCAATTAACATTTTGGTGAAGGCATATATGTACCTTCTAACATTGTATGATTTACCGTGACTTGACAAATGCTATCAATCATCTTTCTTTTTGAGAATTTTTAGATATATTTCATTATAAACTTTGGATAATGCATAATTACCATTACATGGATACCACTATACAAAATTGTATTACCTACAAAAGTTCTCCTGGATTAACACCTGTGAAAATATTAGTCGTTTTTATTTGAAACATTAACAAATTATTCTTTTTGTGCTTAAATTGCATTATGAGTATCACTTAGGGTTCGTTTGGTAATAAGGTTAAAGAAGGTTAAAATAAAATAAATGGAAATAATATTTGTTTGGGTGATGGAATAAAGAGAGAGTTAAGTATATGGTTAAAATAATTGATGTATTGATGTAATGTTAGTGATATTTGTTTAATAATATAAGTAGGAGTGAAGAATATTAGTAGGTATTTACTTAATATTAAAAGTGTGAGTAGAGAGTGTAGTAGGTATTTTTAAAAATAAAAGTAAGTGGGAATGATTGCCCCCACCAGATGGTTCAACTGGTAAGGTTCTTATACTACTATTGGAAGAATGGGGTCACTGGTTCGAGTCTTGTCAATGCTGAATTTACCTATAGACCGCAGAGTTGAGACGCTTGCAGTCTCCTGAGGACTACCTCGCAAGAGGAAACCTAGTCATAAAAAAAAAAGAGTGGGAATGATTGAAAATTATTCTATAAGAGTATACGTTAAAATGATGGAGAAAACTTGAAAAAAATTTTGGATAGCCCTTAACCTAGGATAACCCCATTACCAAATGGAGCCCCCTTCCCTACCTTTCACCCCTTCTATTTCCATTTTCATTTTCTCGATCACTTATAAATATGGTTAAAGTATAATCTCATGTCAAGAGAACAACATTTTCCTAGACATTTTGTGAGTAGCATAAATGTAACTATGAAGTTTAGGATGGCATTTATATAAAATCAAAAGTTTATAGTATCATATTAATTAACACCTTTACAACTCTTTTTACACCTTTTATTACTCCTTATAATAATGCCCACTTGTCTATTATTATGTAATCTAATTTGGTAGAGTAAGACAATTAGAGAGGAAAAACCTAATCCTCTCCACATGTCAAATACAAGTTGACCCCTATATATGTACAGAAAATAGGGGTTCACATAGCTTGAGTTTAATCCACAACTTGATTGAACCTTCCTTATTAGGGAATGTGTGGTTTTTGAAGTTTTCGTGGGGTTGGGTTGTGCTTTGATCAACCTATTAAGTAACAAGTTTAGCTAGTTTGAATCAAAGTAATCCAGCTGAACTTACCTAATTCTTTTATCCCCCTAATTAATCCATTGTAGTATTACACCTACACCTAACTCAACCCTTTGTCCACCTCAAAATGCCATACTCATATCTCACACATACTATTTTCTCGAGTATGCATGGTCATGTTTCTTACACTATATTCCATTAAACACTTGAATCTTTTCTTTTAGCTAAGCCCTTTTTTTTTAAAAAAAAATGTCATTTTTAGTTTTAATTTACAACATTGGGTTTATTATAGTTTGAAATTTAAACATATGAATTCAAGAGTTTAATATTTTAGAAAATTAATAAGAAAATATATTAATAAAAGCCATTAATTTGAATAGTCAACAACTTGATCTAATCTAACCTGACCTCACTCATAAATTGACTAAGTTAAGTAGTAGGTAGGATTAGGATTGGTCAAAAAACTTCAAACCCATTAACCTTAGGTTGAGCCATGAATTAGGACACAACCCAACCATCCCATTCCTGTGCATCGAAACAAGATTAGATTATGTTGGTCAGGCATGACAACATCTGAAATATGCCACCCCTTTTATATAGTTGAAAATACTAGCTCCATCCTTGAAATACATGATACTCAAATTCATGATAAATGTCATGACAATGGACACATTTATTTTTTCAAACGTCTAGAAATCATAGTAATCTTGTAACGTATTCTTTTGAGACATTTTATCTGAACCTATTGTAACATATCCTTTAAAGATGTTTAGACCAATCATCTCAAAAGGATATGTCACAGTAGAGATTTCTTGATGTTAAGATGTTAATTTTGGTTAAACAACTAGATAATATTACAATTAATTGGATGTTTAGGAAATAAATATCTAAAAAAATCGTTTCTCTTGTAGTGTTGTCCAAAGCATAGAAAGATATAACTGAAGAAAATCCTAAGAGAGCCATTACAATGCATAAGTTATGCTGTCAACTCTACTTAATTATATTCATGAACTCAAATTCTCCCATGATGTATGTCTTAATTAACCAAAATAGCAATGATGCTTATATCCTTTCTATGAGACTTGGCATGTGTTGAGATTCTTTTGAACCTTATAAATTTTATTTTCTTGGTGATTGTGATTCTCTTTCCAACCTCTCCCCCTTTTATATTCGGCAATAGGCTCTTGCATTTCTCAATCATAATTAGAGATGTGAGGGATCAATGTTTGTTTGTAAAAGAACAAGGCCACTGATTCCATATCAAGATATGGCCATGAATTTTAAATGCAAAGAAGCCTAATCCCTCTATACATTTCGGACGTTCCGTAGAAATATATACTAGATGCATACTTAAAAATACTTCATTCTGTTGCCTAGACTATCAATTTAATCTCTTATAATCATTAATAAATGTCCTGCACGGAAATATGCACTTCATCTACACTAATTGCCATACATAACCTTTTATTTAAATAACGTGTAGTTCATATCCAGATGTACACAGAGCGGTGAGTTAATCCATTTACATATCTTAGCGAGTTAAAATTATTTCACAGAGAAAGTAAAATAATTTTAGTTTAAGTTAAATGAGACTTAATCTGATGTAAATTTGAGTCGATTTAGGTGATAGATTAAACATTTAATTTGATACAACTCCTCTTAATTTGACAACCAAACAGGATCCAAAGATATATAAAGATACCATACCACAAATTAACATCCATAAGGTGAGACCCCTCTAATCATTATCCTTTGTCAAACTATTGCCAACCTATATGAAATTGCTCCTTCCTCCTTTTTTTGTGTTGTCCCCCGACTTAAAGATCTGATGATGGCACACAGACATCATGATCACGATTACTTGTAAACTGCTAATTAAAGTGAGCCCACCAAGTTCGTCCCCAACCAACTCAACCAACCGATCCTACTTAGGGGAGGCCATGTAGGGCTCTTTGCTTTCACTGCTCGGTCAAATGGGGACCAACTTCCCCAATTAATTTTATGGTTACCATTGCCAAATCTTGTTGAGGCGAATCATTAGGACGCAAGCACAAGGACCAAATTGACTCGTCGCGGGTCCCATACCTCATTGCATTGAAGAGATATAATGAGATATAAAGATACCACAGCAACTTGACCTCTTCGTTCGAGACAAATGGCAACCATTTTTATCACCCTTAACGAGGGCCTCAATGATTTGATTCCCGAGTGTTTTCTGTCTTGCATCCAAAACGTGACGACGACAAGTTTAATCAATCTTTCCTGCGGTGTATTATAAAGAAATATTTTCATCAAACGTGGTACAGATGAAGCTGAAGACGGGAATTTCACCGGAAAATCGTGTGCAATAACACGAGATCCCATCCTTGATTAGATTGGGAACTTAAAAATTAGACTAACGCTTTGTCCGAGCGTCATTCTACGAACTTTTTCGCGACGGGTAAAATTACGTGCTTCTGATCAGGCGTGGATTTTTCACACGAGGAAACCATTTCTCTAAAAATTGTACTTTTGAGTGACGTCAGTGATTTACTTTAACTGAAGGCGATGGTTCGAGGGTGACAGGTGGTTCGTGGAAATAAGACTTTGTGGCGTGGGAGGTTTGATTGGTCAGACAAACGTTTGTTATAACGTCCATTAAGCTGGACAAAGCTGTGATGTATCCGGTAAGGCTTTACAGATCTCCGTGTCAAATCATTTGTGGAAGGTTAGTGCATCCATTTACTCGGGTCAAAGGTATAAACTTGGGTTAGGGTCTTGAACTTTTACAGCAGGGATCATAAAGTTTCATTAATTAAAAGGATGATTGTTGGGATATGATCTTCACCCATCAACCAAATGGCAAGCTAGATTTTCTAATTAGTTAGGAGCTGCATAGTTGAGCTCTTAGGAATACAGAAAGACACATCAAGATTAAAGAAAAGCTAAATAGGGGGGCGGGGGTGTTAGTTGTGTGGTGGTGATTAGTGTAATCAATGATAAATGTAAAAGTTAAATACATTAGAAATGCATAAGATAATCAAATTACAAGAGATATGGAAATTTTCAGGTGAAGATCCCTACAAGTAAAAATCGTCATAAGTAAAAGCCACCACCAAAGTTTTCTCGACTAATGATTTTTCAATGAAAAGGTGATCAAATCTACTAAATCACACCACTTTAACCCGTGGGTGGTGTAACATCAAAACAACACACACCGGACCACACCCATGCAATTTTATTTTCAAAAGATAGGAATCCACAGATCGGATACCTAACAATGACAAAGAGCAAAATAAAAACTACAATCAAAGACCTATAAAACCTGTAAAGATCCGTTTTGTTTTGAGCCTTTTAAGACGTCTGGACTTTTAGTCAGACATCTGGATCCCTTCCCAGACGTCTGGAAATTGAAAATTTTGTATGCATGCTCGCGTTTGCTCGTTGGCTGCACGCAGATAGACTCCTCTTTTCTCTCTCTCTCTTCTCTCCCCCACCAGAACCCTAGCGCACTCCCTATATAACCCCTCTCTCCCCTTCCTCTCTTCCCCACTCCACCACCACCACATTCCTTCTTCCCCTCCACTGCAGCGAGAGGAGCAAGCGTGAGAGACGGCACGAGAGCGAGGAGCAAGGAGGAAGAGCTTGTGTCCACGCGCTCGTGGGAGCTCGCTGGAGGACGCACCACCGGAGCGTCGCATGCGGGAGGAGGAATGCGTCGGGGGAGACGTCCCCGACACTTTGCCGCAGCCGGAGCTGCAGACGAGGAGGAGGGTCTGCGGCTGCATGCGGCGAGAGGAGCAGGAGGTTGGTTTGGTTTTGGGATTTTCCCAGAATCAGACGTTTGGCATGTTGTCCAGACGATGGATTGGACGTCTGGTGACTACACCGGATGTCTGAAAGCAGAGCTTTGCAAAGGTATGTTCCTCTTGTGGTTACGGCCATGCAGGCCACACCACAGTTTCGATCTGCGTGACTAAAAGAGGAAGATATGGTATGTCGCATGCAGGGATAGCTTCAGGAAGGTACGGGGCACGCCCTCCCATGCGTTTCGGACGTCTGGACAGCTTACCAGAAGACCAGAAGCACTCCTAAACGACTGGAGGAGAGGTCGGATGTCTGGAGCTGGGTCTAGACAATCAAGTAGGGGTTCTGGACGTCTGAAGTTGACGTAGGAACCTGAGGTGAGACCTTGGTTACTTTTAAGACGTCTGGTCCTTGTGCCAGACGTCAGATTTAGGTCTGCAGTCCTATTTTTGACCTGTTTAGGATCCGTTTGAGGTCCGTTTTACGCAAACGAGATATCTGTGATTTCCTTGTGAGTTCCTCTACATGTTAGAAATCCTTATATACTGTTCTGAATGTTCCATTGTGGCATATTCCTTGGTATAGGATTTCTATCTGTTGCATGTTCGGTGCCTACAGAGGCACGTAAGCCTGCTATTCAAGCTCCCAGTACTCCCGGATTGTCTGGTAGAGTGGTTTTCCTTATTTTAATCATAAATCATAACTGCATATGTGAAATTGGATAACTAGAAACCTAGGATGTGGCATGAATCCTAGGACGAGAAGTACTTACACTGTTTGTATGCATGTTTGAGATTGCAATCATAGATGAATTAATAGAAATGTAAATAACTATCTGTTAATAAATACGAGTTGCCTGTGAAATATAAAATGCCTGTGCTAGTTAAACAGTTACCTGTGATATTACTTGTTATATATGTTAAACAATGGAAATACAAGCTGCAGGTGTATAATATGAAAATAGAAATATGAATGATGAAACCTGGTATGGAATAACATGGTGAATACGAGCATGAACCCTATGGGGAATTAGGAGTAGAGCTCCTGTAAATAAATGGAATGGATCCGAAAATGTGAGTGGGAAGTGTGCTGGCCCTTAAGTACGTGGTACCAAGGAGAGCGACTGTCCCCTATTTAGTGTAGGGCGAAGCTAGCCACCCTTGGGTTGGGACCTGAGGTTAGGATTGGCCACCCTACACCGACTTCTTTGGCCCTCATGTACACTGTACTGGGGAGAGCTACTAGTGTAGGAGTGAACTAGCCACCCCACGCGGCCCGGGGTCCAGCTAGCCACCCTACACCAACTTGTTAGGCCCACTGGCAAACAGGGGTAGTTAGACGAGGGTGCACGGACTGTGGAGGGGCCAGAACCCCGTTTGGTTCTGACGGGCTAGACCCCTGTTAATGAGAGGGTTAGGCCCTATACTGTTTCGTACTATACTTTGGGCATACACACTAGCGGAAACGACTAACCGCGTGTCAATGCGGGGTAGCTACCCGTGCGCTTATCACGCGTGCCGTAGTCACCACGTCTGTCCATGATCTCAGGGTGGTTGACTGGGTGTAGGATCACCACTGGGGACTCTCCCAGCCAGGAGAGCACCAGGTGCGCCTTTTACTCTTCAGAAAAGACTGTAATCAAGATCATTCCCACAAGGAACATTCGAGATCGAGAAAGAGATCTGAAAGTAAACCAATGGGTAAAAGGAAATGACTAGTAAAATAAAATAACTGGAAAAGATAAATTTATCTGTTAGCCTTTACTGCTTTAGTTAGTTTGGTTACAACTCTACTCAGCGTTCGCTGACTCCGTTTACTTGTAACCCTTTTCAGGTCCAGGTGTTGAGCAGCCCGAGTCATCGGCTACATAGGGTGCTAGGTCCAGTCGAGCCTAGCAGTAGTTCCTATTGTGGGTGTACTTTCTTTTTGCTAGTGAGTTAGACTGTTGTTACCATTTCTATTTCTGTACTTTATTCTACTTTACTGTTGTGGTGGTGATATGTACTGTTAACAGCTTTTATTTCCTTTACTGCTTGTACTTTTTTACTATTAGTTACTTAGCATAGTGAATGTGGTTTACTTTCCTACTTTTTGGTTATTTCTTATTGGACGATTGGGTCTTGGGATTAGTCGAGTCAAGCTGGTCTCAGGTCCTGTAGGGATTCGGGAACCAGGTCGTAACAGAACCCAAGAGTGGAGAATGATTAGGATATAATGGATCTAAGAATACTCCCTGATGTGCTGGTTGACTTGAGTGTTGAGCATAGGGAAAATAGCTCTTAGTGAATGTATAAATGAGGGTAGAGAACTAAGAGAGCTTTAGCAAAGCTTGGAGAGTTAGAGAGTGTTAGCAAGTATATTTAAGTCGCCAAAGGTTGCGACTTAGCTTAAAGATACAAAGGGATATTTATAGAACTCATAGAATGGCTTGAGAGGGCTTAAGAGTGGTCTAATAGTTGTTGGAAACAATTTGGGTTAAGTTTGCACATGCACAAAAATGTTTGCCAAGAGATAAGCAACTAGCAGGCATCAGTAGACATTTGATTGATTTGTTAGACATCTAGAAGTCAAAATTCATTCGTCTATCAAATGTGGAGGTCGACTGATTTGCATTTGCTAAGAAAATAGGTCCATCAGATATCTGGCCAAAGTATCAATCGACTTGTTTTGCAATAAGCTTCATTTGATCATAAAATGAGACATCTAATGAGAGGACCAAAGGTTCCTGGACTTTACTTAAGAGATCGAATCTTTTGCAGAGTTCATGGACTAAGGCATTGGATGATTTAGATGACGATTGAGAATACTATCAGAGGTCTAACATGAATACTAAAAGATGGTCAAACGTTTAAAAAAGTTGGGAAAGGAGCTCCGCAAACTTGACACAATCAGAATGGTTGATTTGATTCCTAACATCTTTCTATGTGTCGACATGGATGGTCATCAGATGTCTAAAGTGAGGTATTGACCTTTGATAGAAAGGTTAAATGTTTAGTATTGAAAGGTAAAGTTAGTTATTTTGAGTCATCAATCAGTTGACTTTTGTTTAAGTTGTTAGATGATCACATGACTTATAAGTCATCTGATCATGTAGGAAGATGTTTAATGATAAGGTTGGAAATCTGATAACCTAATTAAGGTGGACACTGAGCTACTAATAGTCAGTACGGGGGACGTTTAGTAAATAGGTTCGATGGCAGATAATGAGGTTTTAGACGTCTGACAAAGGCATTGGACATCTAGTTTGTGTTGGATATTTTTGTTTTGGATTTCTTTCAAAGTTTAGAGTTTATCTAAGTATCCTAAGGTTATGTGAGTGATGTTTAGGACTAGATTAGCATACTTGGCTCTTTACGTCATTTCTAAAATATAAGAAAGATAAAATACATCAAATGGAATACAAGGACAAAACTAAAGATCTAATCTTCTTCTCGCTTTTTTCTTCTTGGTCTTCAACTTATTTCCTTCTTTTCTTCTTTGTTTTGGCTCCTTGTTTCTGAAATGTTAGTCCTCTAGGAACAATATAAAAATTATATGTTTGTTATCATCAAATGCAAATACAATGGTGCTTATGTACCAACAATCTCCCCATTTTTAATGATAATAAATCTTCATAAACAAAATACATTTTAGGGTGTGAAATTAATTATAAGAATTTTATTTATCTACCCAATTTTTCATTCTCCACTTTTTGACATTATCAAAAAGAGATGATTTTCTTCTACCCCCTAATTTTTGCTTCAAAGAAATGTTGCTATGGTAAACTCTTTCCTTTTTTTGCTTTCCATCTACCACATAATCTAATATCCTCCTTTTTAGGACAAATTAAAGCAAGAAAAGATTTAGCTCCCCTAAACAATTTTCTCCCCCAGTTTATTTCTTTAAAATAAGATATGCTCCCCCTATCTTAATGCTTCTTCTAAATAGATCATCAAACTCGATTTCTCAAAACAAGGAAATAAACTTACCAAATGAAGGGAAAATACTTCCAAATGCCAAATGAAAGAGATACCAAATGCAAGTAATTTATCTCCAATGATATGGGGTCCATCTTCCATGTCCATTTGTTTGTCTAATCACCTTGACTCTTTGTTCATGTACTTCATTGAAGTTTTCTTTAAGACTAGATAGATCCTTTTTCATAAAATCTACTTTCCCTTTTAGTAAAGAGATTTCTATCTTCAAAGAACTATTCTCTTTAAGAAGTTTGGTTTTATCTTTTTCAAGGCTTGTACTTTGTCTTATAGGCTCAGGCTTTTCATTTTCAAGAGAACTATAAGAATTTTTCAACTTCTTATTTTCTATTTTTAATAACCTACTAAGTTTATAAAGCTCACTAAAGGCATCTTGTAATTCTTCATAAGTAAAAGATGATACCTCATTGTCATTGCTTTCTTCATCTTTTTGGTCCTCAAGCACCATGAAACCAAGGCACGCAATCTTCTTGTTTGGGTTCTCATTTTCTCCATCTTCCTCTTCTTCTTCCTTGGAGCTAAAGTCATCCCAAGTAGCTTGGAGTGTTTTTTTCTTGAATTTCTTTGACTTGATGTACCTTATTTTCTCTTCCGTCTTTCTATCCTTCTTCAACAGAGGACATTCATTCTTGAAATGCCCTTTTTTATTGCAATTGTACCATCTAATCAATTCTTCTTCCTTTTTCTTAAAATCCCTATTCCTAAAAAGCTTTCAAAATTTCTTAGTAAATAAAAGTTCTTCATCATCGAAGCTTACCTCATTATCGAAATTTGCCTTGAAGGTAAATGATTTCTTCTTCAATTCTGGTGTGTTCATTTTTTTCTACTCCATTTTGTTTTCATACACCATGAGGTTCCCTAACAACTCATCCATGTTGAGATCCTCAATTTGATGAGCTTCCACAATGACCATCACCTTTTGTTCCCATTTCAGTGCAAGGAAACACAATAGCTTGGCTTGGAGTTCACCATTCACAAAGGATTACCCCAAGGACTTGAGATTGTTCACTATCAAAGTGAACCTTATGTACATCTCATTCAGTTTCTCATCTTCCTTCATAGAAAATGCTTCAGATTCCTATGGTAAAAGATTAATCTTGGTAGTTTTGACTTTGTTCGTACCTTCATGGGTTACCTCCCATGTTCTCCATATATCGTGAGTGGTCACACAATGAGATATGTGGTTGAACTCATTAGAGTTGAGTGTGTAGCATAATCATCGCCTTTGCATTGAGGGTCAAGTGCCTCACTGGATCTTTCAAATATTCTTGTGCTAGTCTCTCTAGAATTACGTAGGTGGATTTGTACTTTTCCCATACTTCAAAATCGTTTGCCTACAACCTCATTTTCATTTATAATTTCCAATATGAAAAATTTATACCTTCAAATAGAGGTGGTTGGATAAAGGATTGTGTTTCTCTTCTTTCAGTTACAAAAGTCTTCCCCTCCATCGAATCCTCATTGGTTTGTTATGCCAATGTGCAAGAACTTGCTTTGATACCAACTGAGAATGCATTAAAGAGGTGTTGATTACGGTAATGGAGGATAAATGTAAATTTCAACAAAATAGAACTGCATAAGATAATCATACCACAAGTGATAAATTTTTAGGTGGAAACTCTTACGAGTAGAAACCATCACCTAAGTTTCCTCGACTTATAATTTTCTGATTGAAAAGGTGATCAATTCCACAAAACCACACCACTTTATTCTGAGGGTGGTGTAACCTTAAGGCAACATGCATTAAACCCAACCGATGTCTCCAAGAGATGGGAATCTATAGATCGGATACCCAATAACAATGGTAAACAAGAAAATAAAAACTGCAATTAATGTAGGGGTTAATAGGGTAGCACAACTGGTGTGCCGGTTCCCCATAAGACTTCTCTGTGCAGGGTGCGCGGGTTCGAAACCCTGTGGCTTGCCCAGATGCACATAGCTCCATTATGGGTGGATGTGCCGTTGGTATGTGTCCAACCACCCCAACTCGGTGCCAGAGAGTGGCCATGGCTCTGATCATGGAGGAGCTCCATGGAAAGTGAGAAATTTAGGGCCCCTTTTGTTATAAAAAAAAAACTACAATTAAAGACCTATTGATGAGATGTGGCTCATCATAGTTAAAATGTCTAAGTTAATTTAGAAACTTGGTTAAACACTATCTAATTAACATAATAAATAGGTTAAGTGAGAGAATTAACAGTAATGACCTAAAACATCAATTTTGGTGTTAAAAATGCATAATTAGGTTAATATATGGGATATTCTATATATAAACAGATATTGGTGATCCAAATGTCAATTGAACACATTTTGAGCCCCAAAGTACAAATCAAGGGTGAAATCATGTTCTAATATGTTTAAATAAGCTCCAAGAAAAATTTCATGGCATTTGGACATTACTAGGACCATGCATTTAGTTGTTTACATATAGGTCCTTAGTGCATTAACATTTCCTAAGCATTTAAGTCGCCAAGGGGTCATTTGCAAAGCATGCAGGGATCACTCTATCATGATTCTTCTCACTAATGGGTTTGTTCTGCAATTTTTATACCCCTTCAATATAAGCCCTCCTGTGCAAAAAGCCCAAAAGACCTGATGTAGGCTTTCTCCTCTAGTGCACTACTCATGAGCAAGAACACAAGTCACAGCCAATCTCTAGATCTTTGATCCTACGGTGAATTCATCCCCCATCCATCGCACACCTTTGCACGGAGCATTGCTACCCCACTTAGATCCCATCATATGGTCTAGATTTGGTCTATTCTTTCCCGTGCACCTATCTATCCTCCTCTCATCCACCATTGATACCTAATACATTTAATCTCACTAAACAGTGATCGTATCTTGCCTTTGATGAAGACACATTTAATTAGGATAAACAACCAATTTATGCATGTTCCTAAGCTTAGATATGCATTCCATGTTATAAATATTGCATACCATGCACCATTCTACATTTAGAGTAGTCTGCATAAATTTTAGGTTAATTGCATCCTTTTATGACCAGGAGAGAAGGAGATTTAATTCAGAGCCTCAGATTGACAATCCGATTGTAGGGATCTGATCAAGACGACGA
The DNA here is from genome assembly GCA_037157565.1 of Thalassia testudinum. Lineage (NCBI taxonomy): Eukaryota > Viridiplantae > Streptophyta > Magnoliopsida > Alismatales > Hydrocharitaceae > Thalassia > Thalassia testudinum. The sequence continues at coordinate 81,823,326 of JAZHRO010000077.1, read as the reverse complement.
TCAGAGTTCAATGCCTCCAAAATCATTTTGATCGAAGTCCCATAGCACCTTATGCAGTATGAGGAAGATCAACGGCCAAGGGACTAGGTGATGCAATTCAGAGCTTCAAACGATAAATCTAACTGCACGAATGGATTCGGGTCGACGATCACAACCCAATGGCATGAAAATCGACTCAATCTGACTTCTATAGTAGCCCCTACAAAGGAAAGAAGATAGACGACCCCGATCGCACCACATGGCGCTATCCAGGCTACCCATAGGCTTGCACGCACCACCACACGGGTGTAACAGTAGGTGCGCGGAGGCAATGTAGCACACGGAGGCAACACAGTGTGTGAAGGCAACACAGCGTGCAAGCAGGCATGCGCGACATGGTTGCGCGGAGCATGCACCTGGGTCGTGTGAGCTGGAGCTTTAGCGATGCTTGTGGTGGATCTTCAGCGACGTTTATGGCTGTCACTAAATGTATGAAATGGATCCTTTCCTCCACTATCAAAGGACCCCTACCCCTCCCATTCTTCTTCATGTCTTCCTTTCTTTCCCTCACCACCTCCAAGGCTCTAGAGAGAGCTTGTCCCAAGCCTAGGATGCTCCTCTATAGTACAAAACCAAATATTTTTCCCGCCTCTCATCCTCTTTCGTGGAGCATCCTATGGCAGTCCTCTCACCACCTTTCGGTAAGTAGATCTTTGCCGCGACTCCATCCTGTCCCATCCTCCTTCCTTCGCCGCTGTTCTTCTTCCGTTAGCTTCCTACCACCATCATCTAGGCGACGTCAGAGTGAGCCGTTCTCCAAGCAACCGTTGAGGGGGACTTGATGAGAACCTCATCATGAGCCATAACTAGCTCATTTTGACCCAATACAAAGGATAAAAGCTCCTACATAACTCAAGGAAAGGCTTAACTCAGAGAATTCTGAGTTTGAGAAGAAAACAAGTCATAAGGGGTAAAAGTACAATTTTACTAGTATAATCTGCATACAGGGTAATTCAGGGCCCAAACATAGGTCAAAGCAGCTTAATAAGAATAAAAGTGGGATGAAATGATCTAGCAAGGGCTACAGCACCTCCAAGAAACCAAATGATAATCTGTAACCTTAAAACAACCCACTTCAATTCACAAGGTTCGAGGCAAAGTAAAAATAGAATAAACCCTCTAAAATTCATAGAAAAATAATCTCTAGGGTTTAGAACCTTCAATTTGGCCTTTAGAACCCATTTTGACCTACATTGAGAACCATGCCCAATTAATAACTTAATTTGGGTTTTTGCGCAAATTGACCGGTCAAACAAGGTTTAATATGGAAATGAAATTCACCATCAGATTCCTTAGGTCCTAATTAGTCATGTATAAAAACTTGAGCCTAAGAAGAAACCTCCTTGACCGACTTTACACTTTGGTCCTCATATATTTACTCTTTGGCCCTCAACTTTTGAACCCTCGCATTTTGGCCCCTAACTCTCCTTCGTTCTTTGCAACCAGGTCCCTCCTGCAAAACCTGCCAGCACCATGCTCCGGCGACCTTACGCGGAGCATGGCGCCGCGCAGGGTGAGGTGGGGGACCTGGCAAGTAAACCGGGGGTGCCCTGCGTCGTCAGCCGTCGCAGGGACACCCCCCTGGTCATCGTAACCCACCATACCGGCCGTGCGAACGCACGGACGGTATGGGTTCTTGTTTCCGACCATCCTCCGGCGAGGGAGACACGTCGTCTCCCTCCGCCTTCCTCCCTGTTTGCTCCCTATAAATACCCCCCGCTGCTCCACCGACCAGGGCAGCCTGGATCTGACGGAGAAAATCCCCAACTTTCTTCTCTTCTTCCTCCGGCAGACGCTCACCAGCTCCGGCGGTTTCCTCCCCCTCCACCTCTTCGCTCTGCCGCAATACCAGCAGCAGAGACTTCCTCCCCTGCTCTTCCCGCGCCACGCCGCACCCAGCTGGCGCCTCTCCGGCTCTCTGCTCGCCGCCGCCCCTTTCCCTGAGCATCGTCTTCTCCGGTGACAGTCGATACGACTGTCGCCCTGTTCCTCCCCCTTCGTCCCTGCAAGTAAGCTAGAGTTACTCCCCTTCTCCTCCTCTTTCTTTCCCCGCTTTCAATTTATTCAATTAAGCCCTCTACCGACCCTGACCACCTTCACCCCCTTCGCCTCCGACCACCCTCCGGCGAGCCGCTCCCATCACCTCAGCAACCCACACGGCTCGCCGACCCTCACCGAACCTCCGCCTCATCACACTGAGCACCCCCCACCCCTCCACTGCCACTCCACACCTCTGTAACACTCCCCCGAACAAACCCATTCCTCCGGTTGCAGTCCGACCCAGGGCTGCCGCCAGACACCTCCTTGCGGCCTGCCGCGTAGCTCCTCACCTACGCCGTGCCACGGCGAAGGTTCCCCAGTGGTTTGATTAGGCCGCAAGGCCATATTCGTGTCCGACAGGCTTTGAGGTTCGACCGCCATTGACGCACATTGAAGCAGCTTCTCCCGCGCTCCAGGCTTGAGGACTCCAGGTCTCCAGCTGCTGCGGAGTACGGGGCGTCTTGCGAAGGCAGCCAGCCAGCAACTTATGCAAATAGAAGCCGCAGCTGCAGAAGCCAGGCCGCGGTCTCCCAGCAGGCGCACGCGAGGAACGGTCTGCGTTTAGTCCCACATCGGTAAGCCTCACACACGTTCCACTGTTTAAATTGATTTCGTGCACTAGCCTCATTGCCTCAGTATACGGGGTGAGGTCCCCTTACACCCGCCCGGTTACCCGGTCTCGTCCGCGCTCACGCCTCGCGGACCTGACCCGACCCGACTTTGACTGACCTGCACTCCTCGCCCACCACGCACGCCGGTGGGCCTGGACCCGGGCCTGACCCGAACCCGATTACCCGGTAGCTCTGGGAGAGCTTTCCCAAGAGTGGTTTCAGAGAGAAAGAGAGACGCGGGGGGGGGAGGGTAGAGTAGGTTTTGCCTCTTGACGAAAAACCCTGAACTGTGCAGGCCAAAGAAGAAGAAGAAGACCCGCGGAAGAAGAAGGAGCTGCACTGTAGCAAAGGCATAGTTAAGTCGTCTAAGCACCGGGTCAGACGACGGAAGGTCAGCAGCCAGAGCAGGAAAGAAGGCAAGCTGAAAAAGAAGGCAGGCTGAAGAAGAAGGAAGAGCAACGGCCAAAGCAGAAGAAGAAGAAAGGAAGACTTAGTAGCTGAAGGCAGAAGCTCTGCAGCCATAAAGAAGAAGAAGAGAGGTCAAGGCAGAAACCAAGGAAGAAGAACAAAGAGATCTGAAGAGGAGCATCACCTCTGCAGAACGAAGAAGAAGAACAAGGAGATCTGAAGAAAGAAGAACATCACCAAAGCAGGAACAGCAGGAAGAAAAAGAAGAGCATCACCATTGCAGAAGAAGAACATCACCTCTGCAGAACAGAGAGAGAAGGAGATCTAAAGAAAGAGAGAAAGAAGAGCATCCCCTCTGCAGAACATAGAGAAAACAACAAATTCTTTCCCTCTCTCTTTCTTTTTGTAAAAGAAACATGTATATCTCTAGAATACAACTTGCTCCCTGAGTTCGACCTCGGGAACTCTTTTATTTTCCGAGTAAAAAATTTATATTTGAAGTGTTGGTAATAACCGGCTTTACTACAACGTTATAACTAAAACCCGGTTGAAACGAACCGACTCCATTTTTTTGGCGCCGTTGCCGGGGAGCAACGGCTATTCTAGAGGTAAAAATTCCTGTATCTTTTAATTTCTGATAATCTCCTCTCTTTTGTGCAGCTACAGGAACTCAAGAAGACAAGCAACCACACGACAACCACTCCGAAGACAGGTAAATCTTTCCTCTCACTATTAACCCCTAAACTCTAAAGAGGAAGAAAAGAAAAGAACAAGCAATATAGGGCTAACCTGTCTTCCATACTTAGTAACCATAAAGAGTTGCATGTTTTCAACTCATCACTCCTGCACACTATTAAGGGTATTTAAGGGCTAACACATTCTTGCTTGAGCCCTAATTGCCCAACAAAGAGTTAAATGGACCAAGTAGAGCCAACATAAGGTCAAACATTAGGATTTCAGTAGAGACACACCCCTTAATCAAGAATTGAGGAAATCCAAAAGAGGTGTGCCCAAGCCATTGATTGAAAATAATTAACAAGAAAAATCCTAAACAATTGGCTCTCTCTAAACACTTGAACCCTAAAAAGACAGGACCTAAAAGCTCTTAAAGAAAACAAGAGGTAAAGTTGACCCCTTGGGTCAACCAACCTTAAATTAGGTCACTCGTTGCACCTAAAAGGACTAAAGTTCAAGTGAAACCTTAAGCACCCTGATCTTAAAATTGGTAGACTTAAGAGGTCAAGATCCCCATTCTGGTCTACCTGGAACCGCAGTGACAAGAGAGGTCGAGTGGGGGAAACCCTGTAACCCGTGGGGACGCTCTACCGTGTAGGGGTCTTCGCGGGACTCTCCCTCTCTGGCTGCCCAGGTAATTCTCAGGTGGACGATCTTTCTGATCAAGGGGTCCATCTGCCCCGCACCTCTATAGTCACCCAACATATTTTTTGGGTGTCTTGATTGGGTCCAGCACCTTCTAAACTTACCTCTTCCAACTGTGCATGTACGGAAGGAGGTCCCTAGGACCACCCTTAAGACCTCCTTTAGAAATTCACTCTCGTCAAGGCCAAGCCTCGACGCCCGTGTTTGTGCACAACACCCTCACATTATTCTCTCTCCTGATTCAGAACCAAGTTCTTCTTCTTCCCCCATTATGGCTCAGCCAGTTGAGGAAGAAAATAATCTGGAACACCAGCTCCAGCGACTCAATGACCTCTTCCAAAACTTCGTGCACCCACCACAGCGTCCTATGATGCGGGACCACTACAATCCTGCTGCGGTGGCCATTGAGCCTCGAGTCAGAATCCCGACTGGAGGACCTGATTCCGAACTAAAGCCCAACATGATTCATGCTATACCTAAATTCCATGGGCTTAATTCTGAAGATCCCTTCCAGCACATCAAACAGCTAAAGCATCTGGCCCACACTTTTGGATCAGATGCGCAAAATCGGGATATTCTTCTCATGAAGATGTTCTCCTTTTCTCTTATGGACAAGGCCGCCCATTGGTATCAAACTCAGACCCGGCCGATCAACACTTGGGAAGAACTTCAATCCGAGTTTTTGAAAAAGTTCTTTCCCGTTGGTCGGACCAACGCCTTGCGCCATCAGATTACACACTTCACTCAACAATCAGGAGAACCTCTCCATGAGGCATGGGATCGTTTTCAGGATCTCATGAGAAAGTGCCCCCATCACGGAGTTCCTAAATGGGAACAAGTCCAATCTTTTTACCAGGGACTCCGTGAGGACATCCGCCTTTTCGTCAATGCAACTTGCGGAGGAAACATCATGGGTCAACATGAAGACACCATATGGGAGATTCTCGAAAACATGTGCGAGAACTCCATCAACAATGACTCCATGGGATTATTCGACAGGACGAATACCCGCGCAGCGACGAATCTTAAGGGGGCACATGAGACGCAGGGCCTGTCCGCATCAGTCGACCTGGAATTAATGGCCAGTCGATTGGACAAGGTCTCAATCATTGAAAAGAAGGTGGATGAGCTGACTCAGCACTTGCAGCGAGCCACCTCTGCGCGTAACTCCTTTGCACAACCTCCTTCCACACAGGAGACTGTGCAAAACATCCTCCACCGATCCTCCCCTGGGATGGATCCATATCCATCCCCATCTGATTCTTGGACTGGAAGATCATCCGATCCTTTCTACACCAGCCGGGGAAACTCCATTCCTCCTTTCCCTGACTCTCAGGAGGTTCCTCAGATCTGCGAGGACCTCAACGCCATCCAGAACGACCCATTCTCCAACACTTACAACCCTGGATGGCGAAACCATCCCAATTTTCAGTGGGCGGGAAATTCCCAAACCCAAAGACCACCTTTTCAGTCCCGCCCACAGCCCTCTCATCACTACCAGCCACCTCAGCCTCGGCCCAACCCTACTTATCCATCAGGGCCAAATCAAGATCAAATGTCCTTAATCCTTCAGACTCTGGCTGACATTCAAAAATCGAATGCGGCTATTCAAAAACAGCACAAGGACGAACTTACTGAAGTTAAAACTCAGCTGGCCCAGTTGGCAAATTCTCGCCAGCCAGGCACACTCCCTTCCCAACCTCTTCCTAACCCAAATAACGTGCCAACCCAGAAGCGCGTTATGAATCCAAATTTAGGCCACGCTCAATGGATTTATCAGGCCCCTACTGCTCCATCTCCAGACGAGATGGAAGCCTCAACTTCTCAGGCGGGATTTCAGCAGCAGCCACCCCTCCTACCAAACCCAAACCAAAATCAGGCCGGATTAAATTCTGTAACAACACGTAGTGGTAAGACAACTCAGGACCCGCATTATCCAAACCACTCCCAGCCTGATAACCATGACCCTAGGATAGTTATCCAAGGTACCGCTGTTCCAGACCAACAACCTGGACCTATCCTAGAGGAACCAACCAAGATCCCGTTTCCCGAGGCCCTGACCAAGGGAAAGAAGACCACCAAACCCGTGGCCCCTGAGGAGGACCTGGTCAAGCTCTTTGAGCAGGTCCACATAAACATCCCCTTGATGGATGCAATCCGCCACGTACCAGCTTACGCACAATTTCTAAAGAATATATGTACACCCCAGCGTAAGCCGCGAACCAAGGGAGGGAGCCCAATTGTTCTGTCAGAGCAAGCCAGCTCTGTAATCCTTAGTAGACTCCCACCCAAGGCAAAAGATCCTGGAACTCCCCTGATCTCCTGTAAGATAGGTGGTACCCAATTTGATAGAGCATTGTTAGACTTAGGTGCATCTATAAATCTGATACCCACATCCTTACTTGACCATCTGGAAGAATCTGAGCTGAAACCAACCGAGGTGACATTACAATTAGCAGATCGATCTATAAAGTCACCAAAAGGGATTCTCGAGGATGTTATCGTGAGAGTGCGGGATTTCTATTTTCCAGTGGACTTTATAGTCTTAGACATGGATGCACCTGAGAACCCTAGGGATACACCAATCATTCTAGGGAGACCTTTCTTGGCTACTGCTAGAGCCAACATCAGCTGTGAGGAGGGCCAAATAGAGCTTAAGTTTGGAGATCAAACACTGAAAATTGATATATTTAAGGCCCAACAAGGAATTAATTGCGGCGTCATCGAGCAAATTTGTGACATCAAGACTTTGGTTGATGAATCACACCTCCAGAATGACTTGAGTATGCCTCATCAACCACAGAAGGATCTTGACCCGCAAACAGAGGAGTCAAATCCAGATGTGAACAACCCAGTAACTCCCACCCTTGAACCTCACATCTATACTGAACCACCCGCTGCTGCTGAAAACCCCATCCTCGAACTGAAACCCCTTCCTGCTCATTTAAAATACATCTTTTTGGGTTCTAATCAGACCCTTCCTGTGATCATCAATTCCAACCTCAGTCCTGAATAGGAATCCCGTCTGATTGTTGTCCTCCAGCAACATCGCAGAGCCATCGGATGGACTCTCGATGATTTGACTGGAATAAGTCCCTCTTATTGTACTCATCATATCTATTCAGAAGAGGGCACACGACCTTCTCGTGAAATGCAGAGACGCTTAAACCCCAATCTGCAGGAGGTCGTGAAAAAGGAGATCATCAAGTGGTTAGATGCCGGGATCATCTACCCGATCTCCGATAGTCGTTGGGTGAGCCCAATTCAGGTCGTGCCCAAGAAGGCAGGACTCACCACTATAACGACTGAGACCGGAGAAATCATTCCTACCCGATTAGCCAACTCGTGGAGAGTCTGTATAGATTACCGTCGACTCAATTCCTCCACGAAGAAGGATCATTTCCCACTACCCTTCATTGATCAAATTCTCGAAAAACTAGCGGGAAATAGGTTCTTCTGCTTTCTTGACGGGTACTCCGGTTATAACCAAGTGGCAATCCATCCTGAGGACCAAGAAAAGACCACGTTCACCTGCCCCTTCGGAACATACGCTTTCCGAAGGATGCCTTTCGGTCTTTGCAATGCACCCGCTACTTTTCAGCGATGCATGCTTGCCATATTCTCAGATATGGTAGGTGATTATCTGGAAGTCTTCATGGATGACTTTTCAGTTTTCGGAGCATCATTCGACGATTGCCTCCAACACTTGGTCCAGATACTCAGGCGGTGCATCGACGTGAATTTGGTTCTTTCCTGGGAAAAGAGCCATTTCATGGTGCCTGAGGGAATTGTCCTGGGACACTCAATTTCGGAGAAAGGTATCCAAGTGGATCGAGCTAAGGTTAATCTGATTTCTCACCTTCCTATGCCTAGCTCGATCAGGGACATCCGATCCTTTTTAGGGCATGTCGGTTTTTATCGACGATTTATCCCTGATTTTTCAAAAATCGCACGCCCCCTGACCACTCTTCTCTCCAAGGATGTTCCCTTCGAAATCTCCAAGGAATGCACTCAAGCATTTGAAATCCTGCGTGACCGAGTCACCCAAGCCCCGATCCTACAGTCCCCTGATTGGTCTCAACCCTTTGAGATCATGTGTGATGCATCCGACTTCGCTGTAGGAGCGGTTTTGGGGCAGAAAAATGACAAGAAACCTGTGGTCATTTACTACGCCAGCAAAACACTCGATGAGGCTCAGCGTAACTATACAGTTACTTAGAAAGAGCTGCTAGCTGTAGTATTTGCCCTAGAGAAGTTCAGATCGTACCTTCTGGGTTCCCATGTCATCATATACTCGGATCACACGGCTGTGAGGCATCTCCTTGCTAAGAAGGACGCGAAGCCTCGATTAATCCGATGGATCTTGCTGTTGCAAGAATTTGACCTTGAGATTCGCGACAAAGCGGGAAAACAAAACGTGGTAGCTGATCACTTGTCCCGTCTTCCTTCTGAAATAATCGGCCCCTCCGGACCCATCACGGAGCATTTTCTCGATGAGCACCTGCTGACTATTGGTACTAGCCTTCCATGGTTCGCTAATATTGTAAATTACTTGGCATCTCATCAGACCCCATCCGATTGGCCGAAGGCCAAGAAAGACAAATTACGCTCCGATGCCAAGTATTACATTTGGGAAGACCCGTACCTCTTCCGCATAGGTGCCGATCAGATCATCCGGAGATGTGTCCCGGAAGGGGAAGTCAACAATATCCTCTCTTTCTGCCATGACCAGGCATGCGGTGGCCATTTTGCCGGGCATAAAACCGCAGCAAAAGTCCTCCAGTGCGGCTTTTACTGGCCCACACTATTCAAAGACGCATACAGTCATTGCAAGGCATGCAGTCGTTGCCAGACTTTGGGCAACATGAGCCGTCGCGACATGATGCCTATGCAACCGATTCTAGTATGCGAAATCTTTGATGTTTGGGGGATTGATTTTATGGGCCCCTTTCCTATTTCGGATGGTTTCGAATACATTCTGTTGGCTGTGGACTACGTGTCCAAATGGATCGAAGCCATACCGACCCGAACCTGTGATCACAAAATCGTTCTCAAATTCATTCATCAACACATTTTCTCAAGGTTCGGGATTCCTCGTGCAATAATCTCTGATGGGGGGACCCATTTCACAAATGCTCAGTTTAGGTCACTGATGACCAAATACGGGGTGTCTCACCGAATCTCTACTCCTTACCACCCCCAAACTAATGGTCTAGCTGAGCTGTCTAATCGGGAGATCAAGAAAATCCTGCAAGTCACTGTTCGACCTGACAGGAAGGACTGGTCGTCCCGACTTCCGGAAGCATTGTGGGCCTATAGGACCGCCCACAAGACCCAATTAGGCATGTCTCCCTTTAGACTGGTGTACGGAAAGGCATGCCACCTTCCCGTCGAACTGGAGCATAAAGCCTATTGGGCAGTACGGAACTGTAATCTAGATCTTTCCAAGGCTGGGACCCACAGAAAACTCCAAATCAGCGAGATCGATGAATTACGCAGAGACGCGTACGAGAACTCGCAAATCTACAAGGAGCGGGTTAAAGCCTTCCACGACAAACACATCTCGAGAAAGATCTTTCATCCTGGTCAAAAGGTCCTACTCTTTGATGCCCGACTCAAACTCTTCCCAGGAAAACTGAGATCTAAGTGGGTCGGACCATATTTAGTCCGACAGGTTTTTAGAAATGGAGCAATCGAAATCAGTCCACTCAGCCACGATTCTGAACCTTTCATCGTGAACGGTCAGAGACTCAAGCCGTTCATCGATGTAACTTCTACTGATTTGGCTGAGGCATCTTATATCCTCCGTTCCCCTTGAGCTTATTGCGCCCAGCCGATGGCGTAAAACTCAGCGCTTAACGGGAGGCAGCCCGTCATTCTCGTTGAAAACCTGAAACTTGTTCTGACACCTTTCAGCACTCGAAGTTCACCCTTATAGACAGCCGACCCCAACTCAGATGTTCGCATCTGAGATTTGAAATCGTCCGCAAAAATTCAACCCGACCCATCCACTCACCCAAATTTCTGTCTTAAGGAATGAACTAAGACCCCCTAGGTTACAATGAGGACATTGCAAATCTTAGGCATGGGGGGGTATGAAAGAACAAAAACTCGTAAGAAAAGGTTTCAAACAAAAAAATTCACATATGCCAAAAACACCATAAAAATTAAAAAAATTTTCGAAAAAGAACAAGAGGAAAAGAGGAGAAGGAAATTTTGCGAAGGAGAAAAGAAACAAAAGGAAAAAGGAGCACAAAATTATGAGAAAAAGTGATAGTCATTAGTAAGGAACTAAGGAATTAACCTAAGTTCTAGACCTCATTCAAGAAAATAACTGAAAAGTGCACAATAAGATTAGTAAAGAATGCAAACCTTAGGCATTCTTGAATAGACTCTTAGTACCCATTAAGATCTGGACACTCCTCAAGAGGTTGAGGAAAATGAAAAGCTGAAGTATTAGGTCTAAGGCTTAGGGAGTATTCGGCCTCGTTAACTAATTTTTGGTTTACGGGACTCAGTAACCTAAGCACCCTAATCTCACACACAGCCTGGTTCAGTAAGCGTAAAAATCAGAATCACGCAGAAGCGTCACAAAAATCTGAAAAGAACACCTAGAATAGGAGCGGCCGATCAACACAAGTTGATTTGGACGAGTTCCCAGCGCAGAGAGGCGGGGAAATCCCCTCGAAGATGCGTAACAAAATATCATCTCCTCGGTGCTTGTCTCTTAGGATATTTACATATCCTACTGGGGGCATGTAAGCACTCTGCTGGTTCAGATTCCATGGATGGCATTACCTCGAAGTGTCAATTGCCAGGGTCTGGATTCGGCCACGGAATACCATGGATGGGATTATCTCGAAATCTCAATAGCCAGGGTTCCGGGGGTTGCCATGGGCGGTGCTATCTCGAAGCATCGATCACCAGGAACCCTTGAGGATTGATGATGGGAGCAAGGAATCTGATACAGACCGTGTTGAAAAGCCAATCCTAGGCTAGAACTAAAAAGAAAAAGAGAGAGAAAACTCTCCAAACAGAAAAACTTTCTATCTCTCTCTTACAAAACGCACTGCGAACTGAGCCAGGGCTAAAATCATTTCAAGCACGGGTGCTTTAACCACGAAGTCCAATAAACCTTAGGTTAGTTCTTGTGGGCCTTAAAAAGCTTTGCTAAAAGACTGAGGCTAAGGCTAGACAGATTTGGATCTTGATTGGTACTAGAGTACCTTTTAGGCCTATGGTCAGCATTCTAACCTAATCTATGCTCAAATAAAAAAGGCACTTATCTAAAACCATTAAAAACTTCATGGTCTAGAACAAGGGTTGAAACCTTAAGTTTTTGCTAAGGGACTAGCAAAAGCTAGGCATGGGGGTATGATGAGAACCTCATCATGAGCCATAACTAGCTCATTTTGACCCAATACAAAGGATAAAAGCTCCTACATAACTCAAGGAAAGGCTTAACTCAGAGAATTCTGAGTTTGAGAAGAAAACAAGTCATAAGGGGTAAAAGTGCAATTTTACCAGTATAATCTGCATACAGGGTAATTCAGGGCCCAAACATATGTCAAAGCAGCTTAATAAGAATAAAAGTGGGATGAAATGATCTAGCAAGGGCTACAGCACCTCCAAGAAACCAAATGATAATCTGTAACCCTAAAACAACCCACTTCAATTCACAAGGTTCGAGGCAAAGTAAAAATAGAATAAACCCTCTAAAATTCATAGAAAAATAATCTCTAGGGTTTAGAACCTTCAATTTGGCCTTTAGAACCCATTTTGACCTACATTGAGAACCATGCCCAATTAATAACTTAATTTGGGTTTTTGCGCAAATTGACTGATCAAACAAGGTTTAATATGGAAATGAAATTCACCATCAGATTCCTTAGGTCCTAATTAGTCATGTATAAAAACTTGAGCCTAAGAAGAAACCTCCTTGACCGACTTTACACTTTGGTCCTCATATATTTACTCTTTGGCCCTCAACTTTTGAACCCTCGCATTTTGGCCCCTAACTCTCCTTCGTTCTTTGCAACCAGGTCCCTCCTGCAAAACCTGCCAGCACCATGCTCCGGCGACCTTGCGCGGAGCATGGCGCCGCGCAGGGTGAGGTGGGGGACCTGGCAAGTAAACCGGGGGTGCCCTGCATCGTCAGCCGTCGCAGGGACACCCCCCTGGTCATCGTAACCCACCATACCGGCCATGCGAACGCACGGACGGTATGGGTTCTTGTTTCCGACCATCCTCCGGCGAGGGAGACACGTCGTCTCCCTCTGCCTTCCTCCCTGTTTGCTCCCTATAAATACCCCCCGCTGCTCCACCGACCAGGGCAGCCTGGATCTGACGGAGAAAATCCCCAACTTTCTTCTCTTCTTCCTCCGGCAGACGCTCACCAGCTCCGGCGGTTTCCTACCCCTCCACCTCTTCGCTCTGCCGCAATACCAGCAGCAGAGACTTCCTCCCCTGCTCTTCCCGCGCCACGCCGCACCCAGCTGGCGCCTCTCCGGCTCTCTGCTCGCCGCCGCCCCTTTCCCTGAGCATCGTCTTCTCCGGCGACAGTCGATACGACTGTCGCCCTGTTCCTCCCCCTTCGTCCCTGCAAGTAAGCTAGAGTTACTCCCCTTCTCCTCTTTCTTTCCCCGCTTTCAATTTATTCAATTAAGCCCTCTACCGACCCTGACCACCTTCACCCCCTTCGCCTCCGACCACCCTCCGGCGAGCCGCTCCCATCACCTCAGCAACCCACACGGCTCGCCGACCCTCACCGAACCTCCGCCTCATCACACTGAGCACCCCCCACCCCTCCACTGCCACTCCACACCTCCGTAACACTCCCCCGAACAAACCCATTCCTCCGGTTGCAGTCCGACCCAGGGCTGCCGCCAGACACCTCCTTGCGGCCTGCCGCGCAGCTCCTCACCTTCGCCGTGCCACGGCGAAGGTTCCCCAGTGGTTTGATTAGGCCGCAAGGCCATATTCGTGTCCGACAGGCTTTGAGGTTCGACCGCCATTGACGCACATTGAAGCAGCTTCTCCCGCGCTCCAGGCTTGAGGACTCCAGGTCTCCAGCTGCTGCGGAGTACGGGGCGTCTTGCGAAGGCAGCCAGCCAGCAACTTATGCAAATAGAGACGCGGGGGGGGGAGGGTAGAGTAGGTTTTGCCTCTTGACGAAAAACCCTGAAGTGTGCAGGCCAAAGAAGAAGAAGAAGACCCGCGGAAGAAGAAGGAGCTGCACTGTAGCAAAGGCATAGTTAAGTCGTCTAAGCACCGGGTCAGACGACGGAAGGTCAGCAGCCAGAGCAGGAAAGAAGGCAGGCTGAAAAAGAAGGCAGGCTGAAGAAGAAGGAAGAGCAACGGCCAAAGCAGAAGAAGAAGAAAGGAAGACTTAGTAGCTGAAGGCAGAAGCTCTGCAGCCACAAAGAAGAAGAAGAGAGGTCAAGGCAGAAACCAAGGAAGAAGAACAAAGAGATCTGAAGAGGAGCATCACCTCTGCAGAACGAAGAAGAAGAACAAGGAGCTCTGAAGAAAGAAGAACATCACCAAAGCAGGAACAGCAGGAAGAAAAAGAAGTGCATCACCATTGCAGAAGAAGAACATCACCTCTGCAGAACAGAGAGAGAAGGAGATCTAAAGAAAGAGAGAAAGAAGAGCATCCCCTCTGCAGAACAAAGAGAAAACAACAAATTCTTTCCCTCTCTCTTTCTTTTTGTAAAAGAAACATGTATATCTCTAGAATACAACTTGCTCCCTGAGTTCGACCTCGGGAACTCTTTTATTTTCCGAGTAAAAAATTTATATTTGAAGTGTTGGTAATAACCGGCTTTACTACAACGTTATAACTAAAACCCGGTTGAAACGAACCGACTCCAGGACTCTTCTCCCTTCTTTCTATCTTTAGAGCTTTTGTAGTGTAGTTTTCTGATTTCTATTTGTAGTAAACATTTGTTTAGATAAATATATTGATGTTCTCTCTCTCTCTTTTATTTTGCAAGTAGATTAATTAGATAAACATTTGTCGATCTAATCTCCTGCTTTCTAAAAATACCAAAAAAATCATAAAAGTAAAAAACAACAAAAACAAATAAAATCGAAACGCAGATTTCACATAACCAAATGTTCGCCTTCCTATGTTTGACACGGGACTCCCTTGGAGTTTCGGTTATAAATTTTATTTGGTAGCAGATTCTATGCACTACAACGATAGGTTTTCGAACTCCAATCTTTTTGCGTATAGAATCACGCTCACCATTTTAGCACCGTTGCAGGGGAGGCAACGCTCTTTGTTTGTTTTTCGCGTTTTCCGCCTTAACTTTTTAGCTCACTTTACTCCTTTCTTTCTGTGATTACAGGTACCCTTACAAGGTGAGCAAAAGTGGATATATCAGAGTAAAGTGCGATTAGAAGGTTTTGTAAGTGTATCCTCCCACCCAACCACTAGATTTCCATTTCATCACCTAATAACTAAAACTCTAATCAATCTAGGTGTTTTTATAAACCCTAGGAAGGATCTGATTGTTTGATTGTCACTTCACCTCACCTGTAACAAACGCATGCTTCAGACGTCTGGGAGGTGGCCCAGACGTCTGAACAGACATCTGGAACCACTTTCAGACGTCTGAAAATCGGTTATTTTTGGCACCAACAGTTTCGTCTGCGTGCCTGAGCGTGCAGACCTACGAACGCTCTCTCTCTCTCTCTCTTTTTCCCTCTCTCCTGCGACCGCAGGCTGTCTGTCCGCTCTCTCTCTCCTCCCCGCGCGGCTTTAAAAGGGCACGCCCCCACCCTCACTCTCATCACCTCCGCCCCCTTCCTCTTCTCCTTCCAGCAGATGTGCGTGAGCGAGCGCGAGTGAGCGGCGGCGGCGACAGTCGTGGCGGGTGTGAGAGGAGGTGCTGCGCGGGGGAGGAGGCGTCTGCCGTGAGGGCTCGAGCCTGCAGGGGCAGGGGGAGCCGGCCGGCGGGGGTGCAGCAGACGCGGGGTGGCGTAGGAGGCCTACTGCAGCTCGAGCAGCAGGCGGAGCACTCGCAGCGCGGTCGTGCATCGCGAGCGAAGGGCGAGTTGCGCCCTGGTTCTGGAAACTTTTCCAGAATCAGACGTCTGGGATTCTAGCCAGACGATTGGAACGACGTCTGGAAGACTGTCCAGATGTCTGAAAGGTGAGTTATTCTATCTTCTTCGTTTTCTTCGATTGACCGTACTGAGAGAGAGAGGAAATGGGTACACGCAGGGTCTGAGATTCGCATCCAACGCGAATCAGACATCTGGCTGCAGTGACAGACGACTTGAGTGACTTCCAGACGTCTGGGGTGACCATCGGACGTCTGGGAACTAGGCCAGACGCCCCCGCAGGCTTCTGGATGTCTGAGAGACCACGCAGAGCAAGGTAACCCCTGATCCACTTTTTAAGACGTCTGGAATAATTTCCAGATGTCTGATTTTGCACTGTTTCGTCGTTTTCAACTTGTTTTGGGCTTGTTCGGGTTCCGTTTTCCGCATTTTGAGTTGCGTTCTTTTCGGAATTAAATCCTCTACCTGTCTACAGTAGCTGTATACTGTTTTGAGAAATTCTTTGTGTTTGATCCTTGTGATAGGACCCCATTCCGTTGCAGTCTCGGGGGTTGCGGAGGCACGCGGGATTCCCGACCACGCCCCCAGTTCGCCTGTTGTAACCGGTAGAGTGGCTTTAAGTATAATCTGTTAAATTATGAAACCATAAATAGAACCTAGGACATTGCATGAATCCTAGGAATGAGAAATAGATTGAATGGTAGATCCTAGGGTGTTGCATGAATCCTAGGGCTGGAAAACTAGATTGTATGATAGATCCTAGGATATGGCATGAATCCTAGGACGGGAAAACTAGTGGAATGTATGAATACTGCAGTCTTGGAAAATGTGGAAAGGAAATAATAGCTGCCTGTGAATTGAATTAACAGCTGCTAGCTATGAATAAATAAACGTGATTGAGAACATGGATTGTAAGAACGTGAAAATGGAAAGTGAAACCTGCACGTTCTGAGTTAAAAGAGCTGGAACCCTATGGGAAATTAGGAGTAGAACTCCTGGAAAGTGAATGGAATAGAATTGGGGAAGTGAGCTGGCCCTTGAGTACGGAGTACCAAGGAGAGCGACTGTCCCCCTGTTTAGTGCAGAGCGGAGCCAGCTGCCCCAGGGACCCGGGGTTAGGACTGGCCACTCTGTACCGACTTGCTGGCCCTCATGTACATAGTACCGAGGAGAGCTACTAGTGTAGGGAGGTACTAGCTACCCCACGGGCCCCGGGGTTCTGCTAGCCTCCTACACCGACTTGTTAGGCCCACTGGGGCAAACCAAGGTAGTCAGGCGAGGGTGCGCGGACTGTGGAGAGGCAAGGCCCCTGTTTGGTTACTGTGGAGGGGTTGGACCCCTATTACTGAGAGGGCTCTGCCCTGTACTGGTTCCGCGCTGTGCTTTGGGCGCACTCGTTAACGGAAACGACTGACCGCGTGCCAGTGTGGGTTAGCTACCCGTGCGTTTACCGCGTGTGCCGTAGTCACCATTACGTCTGTCAGTGACCTTGGGGTGGTTGACTGAGAGTAGGATCACCACGGGGGACTCTCCCGGTCAGGAGAGCACCACGTGCTACTTCTACTGTTCAGAAAAGACTGCAATCAAGATCGTTCCCACGAGGAACATTCGAGATCAAGTGAAGGATCTAAGAAATAGATAAATTGTGAAACAATAAAAAGGCGTAAATAAAGGAAGAAAGAAAATTAAAACAGCTACTGTACACTTTACTGTTTCTTTAGTTTAGCTGCCACTCTACTCAGTATTTTGCTGATGTGTTACACTCGTTACCTTTCAGGACCAGGTGTTGAGCAGCCAGGGTCAGCGACTGCAGAGGACGCTGGGCCGAGTAGGGTCCAGTAGAGTTACCACTGTTCTCTTGTACCTCTTTTTGGTTCCACTGTAGTGAGTAGTTCTTGTTTCCACTGTACTTTTCTTTACCTGCAGTTCATATTATGTTATGAATGTTGTTCTACTGTTGTGGTGGTACATACTGTAGTAGTTTATTTCCTTACTGCTGTATTTTCTTACTGTTAGTTATAGTCATGTTGAATGTGTTTTATTTTACTGCTCTTTTGGTTACTTCCTCGTTGGACGACCAGGTCTTGGGTTTAGTCGAGTCGGTCCGGTTCTCGTGTCTCGTAGGAACTTGGGAATCGGGTCGTTACAAGATGGTATCAGAGCATGGTCATCCCGAGAAGTGAATCAACTGACTAGAAAATAACCAATTCACATGTCTATAACTAGAGTAGCCACCACAACATATCTTTTGACATGAGTTCTTAGACGTTTCCGTTAGCTATCGTTCCGTAGTGACGTGTTCCGTTTTGTTTCACGTCTCCTTGCAGGAGATGCCTCGTCGTGGGACCAGTGAGGCGGGCCGCTGGCGCGGCCGAGGATGAGGTCGGTGAGGTGGGCGTGCCGTTGCCGACACCCCAGTGGACCAGCCACTACTCCCGGGGTCCAAGCCCAGGACCTCGCCCGGTTGATACGAGACATTGTACGAGAGGAGCTCCACCCACTGCCCCGAGCGCCTCACCCTGGGGCTGCGGAGGGGGAGTCCTCTGTGGGACCACTCGACGGACGTGGCGCTGGACACGGGGGAGGGGATGGGCCGCCGCAGCCCCCACCTTCCTCCGATACTTCTGTGTACGAGGCACCGTTGCCTAGGGGTGGACCAGCATCCCCACTGCAGCGCCACTCTGAGCTCTTCGGGCAGTTCCGGAAGCTGAAGCCCCCCTCTTTCAAGGGGGATGAGGACCCGACCGAGGCAGAGGACTGGGTTGAGCAGCTGGAGAAGATCTTCGACACCCTTCGCCCCCCAGTGGAGTGCCACGTGGCCTTTGCCACGTACCAGTTGGAGAGTGTGGCACACAGGTGGTGGAGGGCAGTTCGGGGACAGGAGAGGGACGAGCCGACCTGGGATCGGTTCGTTGCCCTCTTCTACGAGCAGTACATTCCCCAGACGTGGTAGGACCAGAGGAGGCAGGAGTTCCACACTCTCCGCCAAGGGACGATGACTGTGAGCGCGTACCGCACGCGTTTCCTGGAGCTATCCCGCTTTACAGTGACAGCAGTAGCCACAGAGGAGCGCCTTTGGAGGTTCACCTAGGGGCTCCGGCCTGCGATCAGGGGGTATGTCAAACCCCTGAAGCTGCCTACGATTTCGAGGGTGGTAGAGGCAGCTATGACTTATGAGGAGACCAACCCGTCCACGCGAGACACTGACGACGGGTGGAAGAGGCCCTTTCAGCCGGACTTTTCACAGGGCCGACGAGAGAGGAGACACGTGGCATCCGCAGGAGAGCCGTCACGTTTTACAGGGCCATCAGTGGCCTTTGGAGGCCCTCGACAGGGGCCAGTCGCCAGCACCGGACCCCCGCCCAGCCGACAGCCGGGACCCACTGAGGGCGGGAGTCGGGTTCCCCTCTGTTACCAGTGTGGCCATCCAGGCCACATCAGGAGGGACTGCCCGTCTAGGGTAGGAGGTCAGCGGATACTCCCCGCGCAGAGCACTGGAGGGTGCGCAGGAGGCCGTGGCTCCCAGGCGCGAGGAGGAGGACAGCAGTCACGAGGAGGGTACCGGCCAGCACCTACCCGTCCGACGTAGAGTGTGGCTGCTTCGTCCGCACCTAGAGCTGAGGGGCGTATCAACGCCCTGACACACAGGGATGCCAGAGCTTCGAGCTCGATAGTGGCAGGTATGGTTTCAGTTTCCGGCAGACTCGTTTACACGCTTTTCGATTCTGGCGCTACGCACTCGTTTGTCGCAGCCAGTTTCGCAGTTAGTTTGGGCCAGGATTATACACTATTAGAAAATCCGTTCGTAATCAGAGGTCCGAGTGGTCAGCTGTTTGTAGCTAAGGAGGTGTACACGGATTGCGAGGTTAGCGTCGGGGGACATAGCCTGCCAGCTGACCTGATTATGATACAGATGGAGGACTTTGGGGCGATTCTGGGGATGGATTGGCTGTCCGCTTACCATGCCTTGGTGGACTGTTTTGAGAGGAAGATTGTCTTCTCCATGCTGGAGTTGCCTTCTTTCGAGTTTCACGGACAGCTAGTGGATGGAGGTTTCAGGTGCATTTCGGCACTTCGGGTGGCGAGACTTTTGAGCCAGGGGTGTGAGGGCTTCCTAGCTTGTGTGGTGGCAGAGCCCAGCCATGTGGCAGACTTCCAGAGTATCCCGGTGGTCAGAGAGTACCCTGACGTGTTTCCAGACGAGTTACCAGGACTACCGCCTGATCGTGAGATCGAGTTTGAGATCTCACTAGTACCAGGGACCAGCCCCATCTCCACCGCGCCATACAGGATGGCACCGCTTGAGCTACGAGAGCTCAAGTCCCAGTTGCAGGACCTTTTGGAGAAAGGTTTCATGAGGCCCAGTGCGTCTCCCTAGGGAGCCCTGGTACTGTTTGTGAAGAAGAAGGATGGGACCTTACGCCTTTGTGTGGACTACCGACAGCTGAATAGGGTCACCATCAAGAACAGATATCCACTGCCGAGGATCGACGACTTGTTTGACCAATTGCGGGGTGCCACGGTGTTCTCCAAGATCGGCTTGAGGTCTAGATACCACCAGTTGAGGATCAGGGAGACCGACGTCTCCAAGACAGCTTTCCGCACCCGGTACGGACACTACGAGTTTTTGGTCATGCCGTTTGGGCTGACCAATGCCCCCGCTGCTTTCATGGATCTGATGAACCGGGTGTTTAGACCTTACTTGGACCAGTTCGTGGTGGTTTTCATAGATGTTGTACTCGTCTATTCTAGAGATCAGACGCAGCACGGACAGCACTTGCGGATGGTTTTGGACACTCTTAGACGACGTAGCCTGTAAGCCAAATATAGCAAGTGCGAGTTCTGGTTGAGGGAGGTGACCTTCTTAGGTCATGTGATCTCGGGAGACGGCTTGGCGGTGGACCCAGCCAAGGTCGAGGCAGTGCTTAGGTGGGAGAGACCGCGTTCAGTCACTGAGATTCGCAGTTTCCTGGGACTGGTAGGTTACTACAGACGATTCATCAGAGGTTTTTCACAGATCGTGCGTCCTATGACACAGTTGACCGGGAAGGACGTGCCTTTCGCTTGGACAGACGCCTGTGAGGCGTGTTTTCTGGAGCTGAAGGAGAGGTTGACCTCGGCTCCCATGCTCACCATCCCTGACAGTAGTGGTGGGTTCGTTGTGTACACGGACGCCTCCTTGCAGGGGTTAGGAGGTGTGCTCATGCAGAGGGGTCACGTTTTCGCTTACGCTTCGTGGAAATTGAAGCCCCATGAGCATACCTACCCTACCCACGACCTAGAGTTGGCAGCAGTTGTCTTCGCGCTGAAGACCTGGAGGCACTACTTGTACGGTGAGACCTTCGAGATTTTCACAGATCACAAGAGCCTCAGATACCTTTTTGATCAGAAGGAGCTCAACATGAGACAGAGACGTTGGTTGGAGCTCCTAAAGGACTACGACTGCAGCATCTCCTACCACCTGGGAAAGGCCAATGTGGTGGCTGACGCCTTGAGCTGTAAGGCACCTGCACACTTGGCCAGTTTACAGTTACAGAGTTGGAGCCTTTTGGAGGAGGTGGGCAGTTGGCGACCCTTGGAGTTACGGGGGCACTGTGGGGCAGTGACGGTGACACGACAGACTAGGCCGGAGCTGATAGACCGCATCATCACCGGAGAGATGGCCGATCCGTACTTGTAGTCCTTGCGCGACAGAGTACTGTCAGGAGACCCGAGGAACTTCTCTTTCACAGACCAGATGCTGCTCCTAAGGGGACGGTTGTGCGTTCCCAGAGACGAGGAGCTGTTGAGAGAGCTCCTGACTGAGGCACACGGTTCCAGGTTCACCATACATCCCGGAAACACGAAGATGTACCACGACTTGAGACGCGAGTTTTGGTGGAGGGGGATGAAGCGGGATGTGGGTGAATTCGTACAGCAGTGCTTAGTGTGCCAGTAGGTGAAAGCCGAGCATCAGAGGCCTGCAGGGCCGCTACAGCCGCTTCCAGTGCCAGAGTGGAAGTGGGAGAGCATCACCATGGACTTGGTGGTGGGCTTACCTGTTACCCAGCGAGGACACGACGCAGTCTGGGTAATAGTGGATAGACTGATGAAGACGGCACGTTTCCTGCCGATCTGAGTCACTTTGGGACTAGCACAGTTGGCAGAGAGGTATATCCGTGATGTGGTACGACTACACGGAGTTCCACGGGAGATCATATCCGACTGGGATACCCGCTTTACGTCCCAGTTTTGGGCTGTGTTTCAGCAGGCCCTGGGGACGCGATTGAGGTTTAGTACAGCTTACCACCCCCAGACGGACGGACAGTCTGAGCGCACGATACAGACACTTGAGGACCTTTTACGTGCCTGTGTACTGGACTGGAGGGGCTCTTGGGAGGAACACCTGCCCCTAGCGGAGTTCGCATACAACAGTTATCACTCGAGTATCGGCATGGCTCCCTACGAGGCTCTGTACGGACGGAGGTGTACCTCACCCTTGAGTTGGGTTGAGGTGGGGACCAAGTGGGAGGCTGGCCCCAGGTTGATCCAGCAGAGTCAGGAGGTGGTCCAACAGATCCACAGGCGACTCTGCACTGTCAGGAGCAGACAGAAGAGCTACGCGGATCGGAGACGCAGAGAGGTGCAGTTTGAGGTTAGGGACCACGTCTTTCTTCGTGTTTCGCCCATGAAGGGCCTGCAGCAGTTTGGGGTGAGAGGGAAGCTCGCGCCTAGGTTTGTGGGGCCCTTTGAGGTCCTGGAGCGGGTTGGACCCGTTGCTTATAGGCTTGCCCTCCCCCTGCAGCTTTCTGGTGTGCACGGCGTGTTCCACGTGTCCAACCTCAGGAAGTACGTAGCCGATCCCAGTCACGTACTGAGTCACGAGAGCGTCGAGCTGGGTGACGACCTGACCTACCCCGAGCGGCCAGTGCAGATTCTAGACCGTGCCGTCCGCAGTTTGAGACGAAAGCAAGTACCCCTGGTAAAGGTTTTGTGGAGGAGCCAACGGTACGAGGAGGCTACCTGGGAGCCTGAGGCGGCAATGCGGGAGCGGTACCCAGAGCTTTTTGTGGGTACGTCTTTTCGGACCGGCTTCAGTCCTCTTTGAGTTTGTTATGGTTATTTTGACGTCTTTTCCGCACCCTAGTTAGCACAAGTTTCGGGGACGAAACTTCCTTTGAGTTTGTTATATTGTAACGAACGCGCGCTTCAAACATCTTTTAAGACGTCTGGGAGGTGGCCTAGACGTCTGAACAGACGTCTGGAACCACTTCCAGACGTCTGCAAATCGGTTATTTTTGGCACCAACGTTTTCTTCTGCGCGCCTGAGTGCGCAGACCTGCGAACGCTCTCTCTCTCTTTTTCCCTCTCTCCTGCGGCCGCAGGCTGTCTGTCCGCTCTCTCTCTCCTCCCCGCGCGGCTTTAAAAGGGCACGCCCCCTCCCTCACTCTCATCACCTCCGCCCCCTCCCTCTTCTCCTTCCAGCCGGTGCACGTGAGCAAGCGCGAGTGAGCGGCGGCGGCGACAGTCGCGGCGGGTGCGAGAGGAGGTACTGCGCGGGGGAGGAGGCGTCGGCCATGAGGGCTCGAGCCTGCCGGGGCAGCAGGAGCCGGCCGGTGGCGGCGCAGCAGACGCGGGGTGGCGCGGGAGGCCTGCTGGAGCTCGAGCAGCAGGCGGAGCACTCGCAGCGCAGCTGTGCGTCGCGAGCGGAGGGCGAGTCGCACTCTGGTTCTGGAAACTTTTCCAGAATCAGACGTCTGGGATTCTAGGCAGACGACTGGAACGATGTCGGGAAGACTGTCCAGACGTCTGAAAGGTGAGTTATTCCGTCTTCTTCATTTTCTTCGATTGACCGTACTAAGAGAGAGAGGAAATGGGTACGCGCAGGGTCTGAGATTCGCATCCAACGCGAATCAGACGTCTGGCTGCAGTGACAGACAACTTGAGCGACTTCCAGACATCCGGGGTGACCATCGGACGTCTGGGAACTAGGCCAGATGCCCCTGCAGGCTTCTGGACGTCTGAGAGACCACACAGAGCAAGGTAACCCCTGATCCACTTTTTAAGATGTCTGGAATAATTTCCAGACGTCTCATTTTGCATTGTTTCGTCATTTTCGACCCGTTTTGGGCCCGTTCAGGTTCCGTTTTTCGCGTTTCGAGTTGCGTTCTTTTCGAAATTAAATCCTCTACCTGTCTACAGTAGCTGTATACTATTTTGAGAAATTCCTTGTGTTTGATCCTTGTGATAGGACCCCATTCCGTTGCAGTCTCGAGGGTTGCGGAGGCACACGGGATTCCCGACCACGCCCCCAGTTCGCCTGTTGTAACCAGTAGAGTGGCTTTAATTATAATCTGTTAAATTATGAAACCATAAATAGAACCTAGGATATTGCATGAATCCTAGGAATGAGAAATAGATTGAATGGTAGATCCTAGGGTATTGCATGAATCCTAGGGCTGGAAAACTAGATTGTATGATAGATCCTAGGATATGGCATGAATCCTAGGATGGGAAAACTAGTGGAATGTATGAATACTGCAGTCTTGGAAAATGTGGAAAGGAAATAATAGCTACCTGTGAATTGAATTAACAGCTGCCAGCTATGAATAAATAAACGTGATTGAGAACATGGATTGTAAGAACGTGAAACTGGAAAGTGAAACCTGGATGTTCTAAGTTAAAAGAGCTGGAACCCTACGGTAAATTAGGAGTAGAACTCCTGGAAAGTGAATGGAATAGAATTGGGGAAGTGAGCTGGCCCTTGAGTACGGAGTACCAAGGAGAGCGACTGTCCCCCTATTTAGTGCAGAGCGGAGCCAGCTACCCCAGGGACCTGGGGTTAGGACTGGCCACTCTGTACCGACTTGCTGGCCCTCATGTACGTAGTACCGAGGAGAGCTACTAGTGTAGGGAGGTACTAGCTACACCACGGGCCCCGGGGTTCTGCTAGCCTCCTACACCGACTTGTTAGGCCCACTGGGGCAAACCAGGGTAGTCAGGCGAGGGTGCGCGGACTGTGGAGAGGCAAGGCCCCTGTTTGGTTACTGTGGAGGGGTTGGACCCCTGTTACTGAGAGGGCTTTGCCCTGTACTGGTTCCGTGCTGTGCTTTGGGCGCACCCGTTAACGGAAATGACTGACCGCGTGCCATTGCGAGTTAGCTACTCGTGCGTTTACCGCGCGTGTCATAGTCACCGTTACGTCTGTCAGTGACCTTGGGATGGTTGACTGAGAGTAGGATCACCACGGGGGACTCTCCTGGCCAGGAGAGCACCACGTGTTACTTCTACTGTTCGGAAAAGACTGCAATCAAGATCGTTCCCACGAGGAACATTCGAGATCAAGTGAAGGATCTGAGAAATAGATAAATTGTGAAACAACAGAAAGGCGTAAATAAAGGAAGAAAGAAAATTAAAACAGCTACTGTACACTTTACCGTTTCCTTAGTTTAGCTGCCACTCTACTCAGCGTTTTGCTGACGTGTTACACTCGTTACCTTTCATGACCAGGTGTTGAGCAGCCAGGGTCAGCGGCTGCAGAGGACGCTGGGCCGAGTAGGGTCCAGTAAAGTTACCACTGTTCTCTTGTACCTCTTTTTGGTTCCACTGCAGTGAGTAGTTCTTGTTTCCGCTGTACTTTTCTTTACCTGCAGTTCATATTATGTTATGAATGTTGTTCTACTGTTGTGGTGGTATATACTGTAGTAGTTTCTTTCCTTACTGCTGTATTTTCTTACTGTTAGTTATATTCATGTTGAATGTGGTTTACTGCTCTTTTGGTTACTTCCTCGTTAGACGACCATGTCTTGGGTTTAGTCGAGTCGGTCCGATTCTCATGTCTCGTAGGGACTTGGGAATTGGGTCGTTACATCACCTCACCCACCTGAATAAATTAAAAAAAAAAAGATTACTTAACCACCCATCCCGATGTTAATCTGACCAGGTTGATTATGAGGGGGTTGAAGGGAAGGTTCTTCCTTTGGCTTTCGTCACCGATTCCATAGACCCCATAACCGCGGCCGTTTGACACTTCCTCGTAGCCTATACACCAGATTTTACAAAGGGAATGAAGGCCAAGTGCCTAGCAAACCTAATCACACCTTCAAGACGTAGACTAGCCCTACCTAGGGCATGTCTACTCCATTTTAATGAAAGGCTAGGCTAGTGCTTATGCTTAGGATATGTCATGAGGCATTGTTTGGGGTTGTGCCTCTTAGTTAACCGATTTGAGCGTGTGTGTGCACTTAACAAAACATGGTTCTCAAGTAAGGATTTTAGGATGTGGTGTCTTTTAATGATTTGTCCTTACTTTAATGCCTTTTAAGGTTGAAGTTCCTTAATGTTTTCAAACAAGGTTCAAGTGGGCACACAAGGTTTTACACACAATGGGTGAAAGCTAATTCCCTTTAGAATGATGTTGCCCTAGAAAAATAATCATAGTGTATTCACCCTAGCGTCAATGCAATTCTACCAAGTGAGTTGATTTTAATTATGGTGAGTGGTGCGGCCAAAGTGAAGTCATGGTAGCTTCACAAACACCACTCAAAAGAAAATAGAACACTCCAAAAAGATTATCTTTTCAAGAATGTTAGAGTTTTTTTTTTTTTTTTGGTTGGGTGATGAGTTTTGAATGTGGGTCAAGTAGCCATTCACCACGCCAATTTTATATTTTTATATTTTTTTGTATTCTTTTAGGCAAGCAAACAATCAATGGATGGAGTAATACTCACAACTGTCTTCACAGCACTTCGCTCTTGGTCTACTGTCTTGGATCGCACTCTTCCATCGCCCAAGCATCGAGTTCCTGCAACCAATCAAATAGAGAGAGCAAAATGAGTTAGAAGATGTGAATACAAAAGCAGAATAAAAGCGACAAAAGAAATCTGTTGCCTCCCCGGCAACGGCACCAAAAACTGACACACACGGAACGTGTTTGTTTAATTATGCCATTGTATGCGTTCACGACGTTGGTTATTATTTAAGAAGTGAATTTGGTGAGTCCAAGTGTCGAACACGAGGAGGCGTGAAATCGGATTAGTTTGTCACTTTAGTTGTCATAAGAATGGTTGGTTTGCTTACTTACGTGAAAACACAAGAGAGAGAGTAGGGTTAGAAATCGTGTTTAAAACATGATGATCATTCTAGAAGATGTGAGCTATGATATATGAAACATCATCAACATATAGCATGCAATTAAAGTTTGTTTACAACTACAATAATAGATGAAAGCTTAAACAAGTGCAACATAAACTAAAGTAAAGAGAGTGCAAGGGGGAGTCAAGGCGGCCACGGCGGTGGAGGGAGGCTCCGTCGGCGGCTTGACAATTCTGGGGTGGGTATGGAGTATTTGGTGGAGCTAGGAGAAGACTAGAGTAGCATGGAAGGTGTATGTGTATTGAATGGCATTGAATGGGGTGGTTGAGGAGGTTTATATAGAGAAGAGGGGTTTCCAAACTAAGGGTTTTAGAGACATCCGAGGCGTTGCTAAACCCATTCCAGAAATGTTGGTGAAGCCCCTCACCCACCTGTCCAAGCGCGCGTGCGTCCTTCCTTCTCCC
Source organism: Thalassia testudinum (assembly GCA_037157565.1). Taxonomy (NCBI): domain Eukaryota; kingdom Viridiplantae; phylum Streptophyta; class Magnoliopsida; order Alismatales; family Hydrocharitaceae; genus Thalassia; species Thalassia testudinum. The sequence goes on along the minus strand of JAZHRO010000077.1, from coordinate 81,796,241 downwards.
ACGCGATCCATGTGCGCGCCATGTGGACCGTCCAATTAAAGATCAGATGGCTGAGAGTGTGCCCTGAGCACTGGTTGAGATCGCTCTTGCATGCGTGGAGTGCGTGCCTCGCGTGTGATAATGAGTGTTCTCATAAAGTGCGTGAGAGTGCGCCATGTTGCTTCCATCTGCGTCGTTCAACGTTAATTAGACGGCCTAATTTACCTGCGATGCATGCTGGGGTGCAATTTGGGGTGCGGTGGGAGTCGAACGCTCACCTCTCGCTTGCGAGGGTGAGGCGCTACCACTACACTACCTTCGCACTTAGTCGCCCAGACAAGATCAGGAGCAGGCACTAGCAACCGTTGGATGGAGATCCAACGGTTAGATCTTCACGCTGAAGGTGCTTGGGCGCGGTGGATGAGGTGTTGAGCTCGTGGATTCTCAGCCGTCCGATGAGAGATGTGCGGCTAAGATTGTGCGATTAAGAGAGAGAGCGGCGGATGCGAGTAGGTAGGCGCCACGTGGTGAGTTATGGGCCATTAATCATCAGATCAATGATCAGAACTTCTTGGGCTAGGTGAGGAAGCTCTGAATATCGGATTTAAGTGATTTCAAGTCCGTTGGACTCCATTCATCGATCTAAATCCATCCATATGGTTCGATTGCTCGTTTGAGGCCTATTTCAACATGCACTTGTACATATGGCCATTAAACATTGATTTATAAGCAATCTTAAATCGTAATGCATGCAGTGCCCTATGCCCATCATGACATGTTATTAGTGTGCATATATCCTCAAAACTAACCCCAGTTGATGGAATTATCATCATTGAATGCAGAGTTATCATGGTGCTATTTAGGCTAGCCATGGGCGCGCATGCACCATCGCATGCGCGTAGCAGTGGGTACACGGAGGTAGTGCAGTGCACATAAAGCACAGAGGCAACACAGCGCATGGAGGTAGTGAATGCTAGCGAGCGTGCGTAAGAGCCACGCGTGGGGTGTGTGAGCTGAAGCTTTAGTGACGCTTGCAGCAGATCTTCAGCGACATTTATGGCTGTCACTAAATGTCTTATGTACAAAATAGATCCTTTCCTCCATTATAAAAGGACCCCTACCCCTCTCATTATTCTTCATCTTTTCGTTTCTTTCCCTCACCACCTCTAATGCTTTAGAGAGAGTTTGTCCCAAGCCCAAGATGCACATATAGAGTAGAAAATCAAATATTTTTCTCGCCTCTCATCTCCCTTCGTGGAGCATCCTATGGTCGTCCTCTCACCACCTTTCAAGAAGTAGATCGTTGCCACGATGTCATCGTATCCTGTCCTCCTTCCTCCACCACTATTCTCCTTCATTCAGCTTCCCACCACCTTCATCCAGGCGACGTCAGAGCGAGTCATCCACCAAGCGACCGTCGAGGGGGACTCTTCTCACCTCTCTCTATCTTTAGAGCTTTTGTAGTGTAGTTTTCTGCTTTCTATCTATAGCAAACATTTGTTTAAATAAATATATTGATGTTCTCTCTCTCTTATTTTACAAGTAGATTAATTAGATAGGCATTTGTCGATCTGATCTCTTGCTTTCTAAAAATACCAAAAAAAACATAAAAGAAAAAAATAACAAATATAAATAAAATTGAAATGAGGATTTCACAAAACCAAAAGTTTGCCTCTTAGTGTTCGACTCGAGACTCCTTGGAGTTTCAATTCTAAATTTTATCTGGCAACGGATTTCTACACACTACGATGATAGGTTTTCTAACTCAAATCTTTTCGTGTACAGAATTATGCTCACCAACCCTCAACCTTAAAACCATTGCCATGTAGCCCTGCACACAACGCCAGCTCCCTCCCCATTTGAGTTGGTCATTCGTCCAAGTCTTCAGCCTTCTTCCTCCATCAAGGTCATTTGTGATAGAGGGGACTCTTCTTCCTTATTTTCGTTGCCACAACAGCCTGCTGTAGATTTAGGGACCTCATTCCTCCGCTGAAGATCCTCTCCTCCCCTTTGTCGTTGTAGTAACCAGTTGTAGCCCAGGCATCCCATTCTTTCTCTTAGCTAGGACTTTACATGCTGTCCTAGATAGATTTAAATGCTTTTTAGATAGATTTATGGCATTCTAGCTTAGTTTATATCAATTAGATTAGAAATTATTAGTTGACTTGATCTGATTTAGTTTAGATTAGGAGTAGATTAGAGTAGATCCAATTTCACCCTCTTTGATCAATTCAGATCGGAGAGGTTTTTTATCGCATTCATATCGATTCACTGATCTTCCTCTACACCTCACAAACCATTTTCACTGATTTCCTTGTGTTTTTAATTCATAATCCACCTCATCCATCAAAGTTGAATTGGGTCTGAAGTTCACCAACTTCTACATCCAATTCACGCTCAAATCCACATGGGGGTCTTCTCATTCACTCCATACATTCACAATGACCCTCGATCTTGATTTGATTGCTTCGATTCACTCAATTCTTTTAGATTTGTGTTTCACCCCCAATCTTGCAATTTGGAGTTAATTCGAGTTTAAACAAGTTTATTTGAGCAAATTGAGTTTTTATTCACTTAATTAGGTGCAATGCGATGATTTTAAGATGTTTCAAGTGGATTTTTGTATTTAGGGGGAGCACAAGCCCAATTTGAGTTGCATTTTGGGTAGTTTAGCCAAGGAATCTCAGATTCACTGAGATGAGGCTTAACAATGACCCATCTGATTTTTCTAGAATTGCCTAAGGTCCTAAACACTAATTGATAGTGTTTAGGAGCTCTTGGTGATCAGATTACCTGGCAAATCCGAAACAAAAGACCCAAAATAGGGCAACATGTTGACCTTAAGAGAAAATGAGTTCAATCTGATTTCCAGGGTTTAAATGAGTTTTTAAGGACTGTAATGGAGGTTCTTATTCATGTTGCAAATGAATTTGATATTTAGTTTGATCTATTCCCTTTACATTGTCTATAATGTAAGGTAACAGTCAAACTAGATTTCTTAAGGTTTTTGGACTTGTGATTTGATTTGAATGAGTTTTAGATCTTCTTTGGAGGTTTTACAAGATATGAGAATTGAATTTTCAAAGATGAAAGCTGATCTAGTGTGTGAAGAGTCTTTATGTAGATTCGTATCTCTGATTTTAGTGGATATGAGGATGAAGGATTTTAATGAGGATTATTGCTCTCAGATCTTATTTTTCAGATCTGAGAGTGGTATTTGGAGCACTGTTTCAAACCTTAATGGTCTGATTCAGCTGCTGAACAACAACATTTAGCTGCTGATTACATTGGCAGCAGTAGTAGCAACATCTAGTTGAGTGTTGTTCTGAACAACAGCACTGATCTGAGTCAGTTGGCTCATCTGAAGAAGATTTGAAGATTTAAGGAGCTGACATTATTTTTTAATTTGAGAACTTAATGTCATAAGTATTCATGTACAAGCATTTGACTTCAATCTGATTTTAATGTCATGTAATCCATGTTTTGATTCATTATCAGCATGCATGAAATGTATAAATCTATCCCAACTAAGATTTGATGAAATTCAATGTCAAAATCTTGTTTAGATGTTCAAACACCTTTCTTGTGATGCATGGAGTGTGTTTAAATTCTAATATGCCAGTTCCAGCCAGCAGATCCAATTTTGAGGCCTCAGGTTCATCTTTCACAAACCATTTTAGGACTTGTGTGTGAATTTGTAAATAAATAAAAAATCTTTAAAAAATCATAGAAAAATAAAATAAATGTGTCTTGAGTAGGATTAGGTATTTCTTTAATTGTTTGCAAAGTTTCAAAGCATTCTGAACCTTGTAGCTGGTATAACGTACCAGCTGACGGTTTAGTTTACTTTGAAATTTAATAAAAGAAATCAAGTTGAAAAACACAAAAAGAAAAATTATTTCCTCATCTCACCTTCTCTCTCTCTCCTCTTATCTTTATAATACATAAAAATGTTATAAAAAGTTAAAAATACCAAAAAATACCTAAAAATACCATGTACATAATATTTATATTTGTAAATATAACTTAAAACTAAGTTAAATGTAAGTAATAACTTATATATCTATATTGTACATAACTAATGTATATATGTATTATACTTATTTAAGTAAGTATTTATATTGGTTTATACTGTATATATATATATATATTTATTTATATTTATATTTATTTATAGTAAATTATATGTACATATACTAAAGTAAATACAAATATATATGTATATATGTATAATCATATCTATTACTGTACATACGTATTTAAGTAATTATTATATACTGTATGATACATGTACATTTATTTATTTAAAGTATTTATTGTATGTATTTAAGTTATTAAGTTAAAATAAAATAAATTAGTAATTTAAGTTATTACTAGAGTAACTTATATTGTATATTTGTATAGAATAATTTTAAATATTTTCAACATATTTATAATGTATTTATACTACATAATAGTATTTATAACTAAATTATGTATATACCTAATAAAAACGTGTATATAATTGTATATAAACTAAAATCAACAACTAAAAATAAGTTTAAAATGTATATTAAATACTTTATTATGTATATTAACTAATTTATAGGTCAATTGACTCATCAATCTATTGATTTATGCATTAATTAGGTAATTAAGCACTACTTAAACATGTATAAATCACTAACTTTAAGAAAATTTTAAATATATTTAAAAAATTAATTATAGTAAATTAACTACATAATTATGTAGCCCTATGTAAGAGTTTTCTAACTATATAATTTATTTTGAAATTGGATATCATTAAGGCACTTAATTCGAGGCCCAAACTTGGACTTAGAACACATGTTATGTGTGCCTAAATTGGCGCTGAGATAGTGTCATATCATGGAGCTTGGAGCTCCTGCAGTCATATAATAGCACCGGTGCTGATGACCCATTCGGTCGTCAGCACTGGGCGCAAAGAATACATGAGCATACTATTATCCTCAATTTGAGTGCATGCATGCGGGTGCGTGTGTGTGTGTGGGTGCGTGTAGGCACGTGGGTTGGGCCTATTTGGCCTAAAATAAATTGGCAAAAATATACCTAATAAAAACTAGGAACTAATTCATAGTAGTGGTTTGTTCAGGCTCTAAGAGGGGCTGTTGATCCCGCGAAGTGAACCGGGTCCGCCTAATAATACAAATTTTTGGTTAAGTTGGCTAAGTAAGAACTAAGAAAGAGTGAGTGAGAGTGCCTAAATTACACTAAGTGTTGTTAGTGTGAGCACAAGTGTTAGTGTGTGTATGTGTGTTGTGTTAGTACAGTGAGTTTTATATATATGTATGGTATATATATGTATATGTATATATATATATATAAGTACGTACATACGTATGTAATATATAAGTATAGAGTATACATATGTTGTATAAATGTAGATATAAACATATAATATAAGTATAGAAAAGTAGAGTATATATATATGTACTTTAGTTTACATATAGTTTTGAGTAACTTCTATATATGTCATTATATGTACATTACATGTTACTATAGGTGTTAATATAGGTTAGTATAACTTAGCATAGCATATATTGATTAGTATTTTTGTACCTATACTTTGGTATTAATTAGTACAGTTATAATAACTAACATAGAGTAGTTTAATGAGTTTTTCATGCCTTTTAGTTGTAAATATGTTTGCGGCATTATAATTAGAATTAATTTATTCTTTTTGTATATAATTAACTCAATTAATTCATTATTTGATTCATTGATTCAATTGTAAATAGACTTTATATTTTTGAAATAAAAGAGCATTTTTGGATAATAGAGAGATGTTTATCAATAATTACCTCTTAGTGAACAACCTGGAATAAATCATTAAAAATTATGTAAATAAATAATGATTGAACAACCATCTGGATTGTGATTATACCATAATAATGACATATAATTAACAAACGATTTAGATGTGCGAACACCTATAGAGCCCAAGGATGGACAATGATGTACACTACAATAGATCTAAGAATACTCCTTGATGTGTTGGTTGAATTAAGTGTTGAGCATAGGGTAAATAGCTCTTAGTGAATGTATGAGTGATTGTAGAGACCTGAGAAAGCTTTAGTAAAGCTTGGAGAGCTAGAGATTGTGAACAAGTACATTTAAGTCTCCAAAGGTTGTGACTTAGCTTAAAGATGCTAGGGCATATTTATAGAACTCATTGAATGGCTTCAGAGGGCTTGAGAGTGGTCTGATAGCCATTGGAAATAATTGGGGTTAAGTTGGCTCGCACACGGAAAAGTCTACCAAGAGATAAGCCACTAACAAGCATCAACAAATGTTTAATTAATTTGTTAGACATCTAGAAGTTAGAAATCAATCGTTTGTCAAAAGTGGAGGTCAATTGATTTGCATTTAGTAAGAAAATAGGCCAAAAATATATAAAGCCAAATTATGTCATATGGTCATAAAATGAGCCATCTCATGAGATGACCAGAGGTTCCTGGACTTGGCTTTAGGGATCAAATCTTCTGTAGGGTTCATGGTCTAAAGTGTCAAACATCTTGGACGACATCTGGGAATGCTATTAGAGGTCTAATGTGCATATTGAAAAGATGGTCAGACATCTGAAAACGTTGGGAAAGGAGATTCGCAAACCTGACATAATTAGAATGATTAATTTGATTCCTAACATCTTTCTATGTACCAACTAGGATGGTTATCAAACATCTGAAGCGACGTATGGACATTTGAGAGAATGGTTAGACACCTAGTATTGAAAGGTAAAGTTGGTTATTTTGAGTCATCAATCAGTCGATGCTTGTTCAAGTTGTCAAATAACCAAGTGATTTATATGTTGTCTAATTATGTGAGTAGATGTCTAATAATAAGGTTGGATGTCTGATATCCTAAGGTGAACATTGGGCTACCAAAAGTTAGTATAGGGTGTTGGTGCAAGTGCACCATGATCGTTGATTTTGATGATAACAAAACATTTGAATTTTATCATTTGCAATTGAGCTTAAGATTTTAATATTATTGCAAATGGAAATAAGTGTGAAGATGCTCAAGCTCAAGACCATGGAGGAATGGAGGAGCTTGATGGAGAAGATGGAGCTTTGCTTAGGGCTAAAGCTTGAAGAAGGAGAATGAAGAATAGGATAGATGGTTATTTTAAGTGTACATGTATTTGTTTTTGCTCTTTATTTACTTAGAATTGTTGTAAGGAGCCTAAAATATATTAACCTAAGTCCTAGGAATACTTACCTATCTTTAAAACACTTAGGAAAATCTTAAAATAGACTTACAAAACCAAAACCATAATCAAACAGCTTTATCAGATGTCCAAGATGTTTACCAGATGTTTGATGTTTAGATCAGACGTCTAATATAGAGCTGTTGGATATTGTTAGAGCACAATCTTCTCAAGACACTTATCCCATATTTTTATATTATTTTCAGACATCCAAGACCCTATCTAAATATCTGATAAAAAGACATTGGACCCTGTCAGACCCAAATCCAACCGTTAGCTTCTCAAGAATCAATTCTCGCAGAGTTCCCTTTATTCTAGACGTCCAAACCCTTGATCTGACATCCAATAAGACGTCTGACATCTGCGCAATAGAATCCCTGTTTTGATCTGATCATATCCAGGAACAACCCCCACATAATTAGACATCCAATATTAGTTTCAGATGTCTTAAAACTCACATTTAGACATCTAGGGCTTAATGTTAAGATCCCTGTTTAGGTCCAATTATTTCCAGGAACACCACCCTTCAGGTTCAGACGTCCGAAAAGATAGTTAGTCGATTAATATATCCTTATCAGACATCTAACCTAAAAATTAGATGTATGTTTCTGCTACTAGAGTCATTATGACCTTGATTTCAACCTGATTCTTCTTGGATTTTATCCCAACGGCTATGAGGCCTCTCTAAGGCCTTCTTGAAGGTTCCTAAGGCCTCTATAAATAAATGAGGACCTCTCCTTTGTTGAGATCACCGAAGAGACAATTATTTCTTCCATTTAAGTGTTTAAGAGAAAGAAATCATCTAGAAGAGAAGTCCCTGCTCTCCAATCTTTCTACTATATATCAGAGCCACTAACAGAAAATTCCCCATTCTCGATGGTGAAAATTCGACCGTTATATAACAATCGAGAATAATAATATTCTTGACCATTATATGATGTAACGGTTGCCAAAAGTCCGATCATTAACTTTCTCACCTACCCATAAGGCGGAGTAGTTGAGACCATTCTTGACTTCTTATAATGGTCGAGAATAAAAATATACTTGACCATTATTGAATAAACGATCAATGATAACCTCCTCGGAAATCGTTGATGTTAAAAAGTTATTTTTCAAATGCATTTGTCAACTGTTCCATCTAAAATGGTTAAGAAAAGTCAAGGTGAAAACTCAGCATGGCCAACTCTTTTCCCTTTCCTTAATTTCTTTCCCGGCCTAGATCGAGTTCTCCTCCCCCTCCGACGCAGACAACCACTCCTCCTCCCCCTCCATCGACGATGGCACACTAGCTCGACGCCACTTAAGCAAGGCGCTCCTCCTGCACCCCTCCCTTGATTAGGATTCGATATCCTCCTCCTCTACCCCCTCCTCTCATCGATGCCGCCGCCCTCGACCCCTCGCCGCGTCCCCACTCCCTCCACCCCTTGGTAGTGACCTCCTCATCCTCCTCCTACCATCAACACCTCATCTTTCCCTTCTCCCATTACCTCCTCCTTGATGCACACAACAGCTACCACCTGATCGACATGCATAGAAGCTACCCCCTCCTGATGGTAACACCATCAGGAGTCCTAACTAGCCAAAATTAGTTAGATTCAAATGATAAATGCTCCTAAATGATCGTCTGAGGGTCATTATTCCATACTGAACTCTTCTGAGGAGAAGACAGAAAAACGAGGTTAATTCTATTGTTTACCATTCCATCATTAATGCAGATTAATCAAGGTGTGAATTTAAGGTCAAATGAACTCAAAAGACTAAAAAGTGAGCTCACATTAACTTAATCAGGGCTTCATGCATTTCAGGAATTAAAATATCATTGAAAACCCTAATAATCAACCCCACTTAAATTGAAAGGATTATGATCAAGATAAATTCAATGTAAACCTCCTAAAAATAATTGAAAAAATATTCTGAGTTTTGGTACCTTCACTTTGACTATCTGAACCCTTTTTGACCAGAAATAGAGTTTCAGACGGGAATTTGCCTTAATCTGGGTTTATGTGCAATTTATCCAACTAAACGTGGTCAAAACTCAAATCCAAGTTCACCATTAGATTCCTTGGGTCCAAATTAGGTTAACACCAAAATTTAGGCTCAATCATAGTCCATCTTGACTTAGTTTGTATTTTGGTCCCTAAAAACTCTATTTCTCATATCCAGACCCCAGGGTTTCACATTTCTTGATCTTCTTCGCAAAAATACCCTTGCCGCCTGAAATCACTTGATTCCTAAATAGGAGTCAAACCCATGGGTTGCTGATGCTACCAACCAAATCTCCTTTAAATCTCACCAAAATTGGTGAGATTAGAAATCAACTTGTTCCCGATCAATCATACACCTTCTCGAGACCCAACAAAATCGGATCTCTCGCCGGTGAAACTTGCATTTTCTAGATTTGGAGTTGCCAATTTCATGATTCCTAATCATGAATTCTTCCTAATTGAGGAACATTTGAGCTCTATATAAGCTCCCTTACATCCCAACGTGCTCCTTAGCCAAGATTTGATCAGAATTCTCCCTCCTCCTCCTCCTCCTCTAGCCATTATCATCTTTGGCTCCGGCAAGCCTCTTCGCCTCCTTCGTTTGGCCATCCAACCACCCAATTGGGTGACCTACATCCTTCCCCACTTCCTCGCAATCGTCGCCAGCCAAAACATGGTCGCTTTTGACCTCTTCTTCCTCGCTGATACCTCCGCCAGGCTTTACCTTCATCTTCGCATCCGACCGGCCAACGCCGTATGCATCTCACCTCCTCAAGCTCCCTTAAATTCCCTAATCTCTCCCTCTCCCTCTCTAGACTCTTTCTAAGCCCTTAGGACCTAGTTGCAACTGCCGTCATCATTCCAACCACCATTTTTATTATCTTTATTTTTTTATTCTAAGATACAATTATGAGCATTAATTGATTATTCTTATATTTGTGTTTGGATATTAATTGCATACATCATTATTTCTTGTTGTTGTGATTGGTGGATTGAATTGTTATACTTACTCCCTGTGAACGGCGTCGAAACTCACAGTTTTTTCTAGCACTTATAAATTTTAAGTGTTATGCTTTTATCGCTTATACTATGACATATCTATTTTCTAAAACATGGTAGAAGTGCTACAACACCTCCTCCCATCGCCTCCACCATGACCACGATCACCTCTCCTCCCTCCGCGACCACCATCACCGTGACAACCACCACCACCTCCAACACCTTCCATGGCCTCCTCCTCCGCTCCTCCTCCATTCCCCTTCCTTGGCAGTGCCCTCTCCTCCTTCCCTCACCACCACCACCAGCCCTCCAAACCAACATCAGTAGTAGCTCCTCTCCTCTCCTGCTTAAATCCTCTCTCTGCCCTACCAAACACAACCTCCATCATCCTCATCCCTTGCCCCCTCTTCTCCTTAGTCAATATTACTTGTTAAATTTTTTATTTTTTAAGTAGTTAGGTTAGGTTTGATTACAATAATTGAATACAATTAATGCTTTGTTAATTATGTGTAATTGCATTGCATTGTTTGAATTAACATGTTAATTGTGTAAATTGAATGTTTAGTTAATTATTTTAACTTAAATGTTTTGTATAATAACATGTTAATTATTTTTTGTGGGTGGTGCTGGAGGAAGGGAGGAAAGATGGAGGAAGGGGGTACCGGAGGAGGGAGAGGATGGTAAGGGGGGAGATGGGAAGAGGCAGGCGACATTAGAGGAGGTAGGGGGAGGTGGGAGGATGAAGGAGAAGGTAGGAGGAGGAAGGTCTTGAGGAGGAACTAGAGGATAGAATTGCAAGAGGAGGGAGGAGGGAAGGGGAGGTGGGAGGAGGAGGGTTTAGAGGAGGAGGGCTCGAGGGAGAGGGAAGAGGAGGAGAGAATCAAAGGAGGAGGGATGAGCAAAGAATCAAAGGAAGGGGAACATAGGAGAATAAGCAAGAGGGTGAGGTGGAGGAGAGGGTTGGGGTGGAGAGAGTTACAGTTAGAAAAGTAATTTATAATTAAAATATTTGATATTTATGTTTCATTATGATATTTTTATTACAACTTTATAGATATACACACTTGCACAAATTTAGATGCACTTGATGACAAACAATAGGAGTAACCCTTAATGTATAAGTTGTGAGAGAGATATAACCGTGTCAAAATACTTGCCTGTCGAGACTTATGATCATGTTATGCAGACAATGTGGAGTGTGTATACTTCACTTACATGCACAATGCATTATTTTTATAGCATGCCATAAGACTCGATCGTCTTTAGTTCTGTGAAGATCCCGGGCTAAAGAGGGTCCTTGAAGATTTAATTACAACTTAGGGTTACTTCTTGCATGTAACTAGTGTTTGGAGAAATTTTGGTCGCATTTTCTCGCTTTTCTCCAGTATACCAACTAATCTTACCTCTGTTCCTAAAGTACCCTTAGTGTGGCCTACTGGGAATGTTGTTAAGTTTAGCCTTGGGGGGTATACTAGAGGAGTGCGGGGAAATGCTGCTAAAATTTCTCTAAACACTGGTTGCAAATGCATTGATCAATTTCTTACTCAACTCAGTTAATTAAGTTAATTTCACTTAATTAAGAGTAGAGAAAAGTAACTTAGGTTAACTCGAAGTTGTGTCGATTGTGTAGTATAGGGTCGAATTAACCTAACATTTTAGAATTTTTTTTACTGGTTGAGTCCAGGTCGTTCGCTGGGAGGTATAATTCATTCTAAATTCGCTAGTTATCTTTTATTTTCTTTATAAGTTTAGGAGGTATATTAAAGTTAACTTTGGAAGCATGAATTTTACTAAAAATTGATTAGAATGGAATAACAAGAAAAATCCCATAAGAGAACATATTTACTCAAATAATCTACTTTATTAACAAGTAAACATGTTAATTTTCAATTTATTTTAAAGAAATTAAGGCAATATAAAATTCTATTAAAACATGCCTTATTACAACATTTAACAACAAGAAGAAATTTAAAATAATGCAAGAAAAATAAATTCTTCTCTTTATTTCTTCAACCTCTATCTCTCTCTTTTCTTTTTATTCTTTCTTTCTTTCTTTCTTTTTTACTCTCTCGACTCTTTTCTCTCTTTCTTTCTTCTCTTCTTCTGCTCCTGCCTTCTTCTTCCCTTAGTATTTCTTTAAGCCTCTTCCTTAGTCTTCATGCCTGTTCCTTCTCTTTCTCTTTTTTACCACTTAGTGATTTCATCACTTTAGCTCTTCTGCTTCCCTACTCCTCTGAACCTTTTGTTGAACTAGGTTAGTTTGCTCTTTTAACCAAAAATTATTTTTATTTGCGGCGAGGTCCTTTCGAGGATACACAGTACCCTGAGACCAGGGTGGGACTAGACCCTACTCGTCCTCGCCTGATTTCATTAGGTTCGATTTCGATTTATTTTTTTTCGGTTCATAGTTTCGAGCCAACTGGCCCTCTCAAGCTGAATCGGCTCACGCCTCCTAGGTCTCACCCTCCCACGGCCAACACATTCGCACACCCACTTGGGCACACACCCGCAGGCACACACGCCCACACACACACACACACATGCTCGAATGGTCAGATGTTCAGATCACGCCGAGTGCCTGACGACTGGCATGCCTACTGCACAAATTCCTTTTGTTCTGAAGCGCGTGCTCAAAAACTACCGATGTGGGCTATGGTTCCCCGCTTCAGACCCAACTTCAATTGACGATATCTCCCTACTCAGAGCTTCAAATCAAGCGATTCAAAGCCTGATGGAAAGCTCTAAGGTAGATCTATAAGGTTGTGTTCATCACGCTTGATCGAGTTTTAAAAGATAAGACATTGTAGTATAGCCGACAAAGCATTCAAACAAATAAAGAGTTTTCTATTACTCGAAAATCGGAGCATCCGAGGTCGAACACAGGGAGCAATTGGAATTTACTACTAATCAAAATGTAATTGAACACTCTAATTTACTCAAAACTTAAATTCAAACATGAATGTATGCGGGTAAAGAGTAATTAGGACAAAAGAGTAAAATTGGACGTCTGATCTTATGATCAGACGTCTTAAAAGTATTTTCCCTTTTTCTTTTGCTTTCTACAGTCTTCACTTTGCCTTTCTTTTTCTCTTCTGTCTTCTTCTTCTCACTTTAGATTCTGCTTCTACTTCCTTGATCTTCTACCTTGGCTTTTCTTCTTCTTTCTCTGCCGTCTCTCCTTCTTCCTTCTTGGCTCCTGCGAAGGCTTCTTCTTCTTCCTTGGTCTTCTGTTCTTCCTGCCTTTGCTTCTCTTCTCTGCTTTCTTCTCAGCAGTCTCTCTTCTTTTACTTCCTCTCTTCTTCTTCCTCACGGCTAAGTCTCTCTTCCTCAGCGTTCAGCCTGCCAACACAGAGAGCAAAACCTACCCCTTTCCCTCTACCCAAATGTCTCTCTCTCTGCAATTCGCTCAAGGACGCTCTCCCAGAGCCACACGGGTAATCGGGTCAGATTTTGCACCTAGGACCAGGTGCACCGGCAGGTGGGTGATGCGCGAGGTGTGCTCATGATGGGTTGGGTCAGATCCCACCAGATCTGCGAGGTGAAACCACGGACGAGGCGAGTGGGTCAGGTGAGGGACCTCACCCCTGTGTGTTCGGAGGCAACTAAGCAATATCACAAATTCAACTTATAGCATACCCGCGCTTCGCGTTTCAACGATGTGGGACTAAAGTCTTTGCCCCGCTCTTGTGCACGCCCGCAGATCCTTCATGCGATTGCCACAGCTGCAGACTTCGCAGCGCTCCTTGCTGACCTCGACCTCTTCGCACCGCTCGCGCGAGTTTGCTGCGCCTGAAGCCTGGAAGACCTGACGCCTAGAGCTACTGCGAAGCTGCTTCAACCTTCGTCAATGGCTGTAGGAGCTTTGATACTGTCAAACACAAAACGAGCCTCTCGGCTCAATCAAACCAGCTGGGGACCTTCGCCGTGGCACGGCGAAGGTGGTGAGCCATGCGGCAGGCCGTGGGATGGCCTAGGCATGCGTGCCTAGGTCAACCTGTGGCCAGAAGTGTGGGATTGTTCGGGGGACTATGGTGGAGGGGTAGAGGGATGGCTGATGGGCGGAAGTTGTTCCTTGTGGTGAGGCGGAGCTTATGAGTCGGTTGGCGAGCCGTGTGGAGGGGCGGAATGGTGGATGCGGCTCGCCGGAGGTCGGTCGGAGGCGAGGAAGATGGAGGTGGTCAACGATGGTCGAGAGGCAATTAAATGAAGTAACAGGGGGAAAAGAGAGAGGGGAAGATGGAGAACAAATCTATCCTAATTACTGGGAAGAAGGGGACAGAGAGGCGGACAGCTGTACCCGCTGTCGCCGGAGAAGATGTTGCCCAGTGGAGGAGGAAGGCGGCGACGACGGGGCTGACGCGGCGTGCACGGGTGTTGCGTGACGTGGAGGGGAATCAGGAAGATAACTCTGCCACTAGTTTTGTGGCAGAGCAAAGAGGGAGGGGAGGGGGGCTCGCCGGAGCTCGCTGGGTTCTTGGCTGGAGAAGAAGAGACGAATTGGAGGTGGACGTCTGGCCAAGTCATGCTAAAGATGAGCGACCGGAGGTGTGGGTTCTTTTATAGGCACTGGGCCGTGCTTTCAGAGCATGGAGGGCACACCTATTGTCTCTGATGGCTCGCCGGAGTAGGAAAGAGGTTAGATACCCAAATCCCTTGTGCGTTCGCATGAGAGATTGGGTTCACACCAGAGATTGTGATTGGCCGTAGATGGAAGGGAATTCCTCAGAGAATCTCCCTTCCATTTTGGGAGGGGATCTCTGAGGAATCAGAGAGTAATCCCTCTCTAAACCTCGCCGGAGGTTGCTCCTGCCCTAACAATGGCGGCAGGACCTGATTGCAAAGGTGGCGAGGAAATTAGGGGGCTCTCTGCAAGGATTTTCAGATCTAGGTTCTAGGCTTAGGATGTGGGTTGAACTACTAGAATCTAGGTCTGAATAACCTTCGAGGGTCACCTTATCAGAATAAGGGACAGAATTTATACCCTCGAGAGGTTCAGTTCTACTCTCATTATTGCAGGAGTTTTGGGATTCTGGAATGGGCTCAACATTGTATTTTCCTGCATTTGGAGCTTCCCAACCTTCTTCAATATCAGGTACATTGTATTCTATCTGGGTTGGGAATCCACAACCATTTTGTGCCTCAAACCTGAGATCAGATTTATCCTCGATGTTGTCCCAAGATAGTTCCTCCTCTGTTTGTGGTATATACGGGTATTTCTGGTCAATAACTTGTTTTATTAATCTCATTATCTCTTCCCGTTTTTCAAGACTATCTTGGTGTTGCTTCCAAAGTCGAGGATTTGTCATACATTGAAGGTATTCAATATTGTGCAGTTTTTCTATCTCAATGTATGCAGTAATGAGCAAGTCACGGGTTGATCCTTTGTTGGCTTCTGCTAATAGTACTTGGGCACACGTTATGACAAAGGTTGTGGTTGTTGGGACATCAACCTGAATGTTTCCTACTGTTGTTGAGGTTTCTTCATTTTCATAGAATTTCATGGCATCCTTAATCATTTTATCTCTCATGGATCTCTGATATTCAGGTTTCTCGAATGGTAGTCCTAGGTGGTTTGGCTGCATATTTGGATCAGGTGGTGGAGTCAAGATGTAGAATCAAAGTTTATGAATCAAGATGTAGAATCAAGTTATGAAGCGATCAGATCTGAATAACGAGTCTCACTGAAAATGTGTATGTGTGATCTAAAGAGAAAAGATGAGGGACTGGAGATGTTTTTGACCCAATCAAGACACCCAAAGATGTTTGGATGACTATGGAGGTTCGGGCCAGATGGACCCCTGGATCAGAAGATCGTCCACCTGAGAATTGCCTGGGCAGCCAGAGAGGGAGAGTCCCGCAAAGACCCCTACACGGTAGAGCGTCCCCACGGGTTACAGGGTTTCCCCCACCCGACCTCTCTTGTCACTGAGGTTCCAAGTAGACCAGAATGGGGACCTTGACCTCTTAAGTCTACCATTTTTATTTCAAAGGTGCTTTAGGGTTCTCACTTGAACTTTAGATGTTTTGATATTGTGACCTAATTTAGAGGTTGGTTGACCCAATGGGTCAACTTCACCTGACCTGTCCTATAGATGGCAGACTGATTCTAGGTTTAAAGCCTAGAGATCACCTTGATTTGACACCCAGGTTATTAGGTCCAGAAATTTTAAGATTCAAGTGATTTTAGAGCTTCTTTTTTTTTCTTAGGGTTTGTCTTTTTTAGCTTTCTTCAATCAAGGTCTTGGGTAGCACACTGATGCGGGAGGGTTTATTTCCTTTTATGCAGGCATGTGTGACTAACACTCCAAGATCCTACTGTAGAGCCCTAATTTGGTTCTATTTCCAATCCTCTTTTTCTTTTTGAAAAGGTTCTCTTTGGACTTTAAAAGCAAGAAATGTGTTGTCCACAGAGATTACGCGTTATTTCTATTAGGCACAAGAATTTGTGGGATGGAATCTAAAAAATCGCTCCAACTTCAAGAAGATTTGAAAAATTTTCGCAAAATCAGGAAATGTTTGCCTTAAAATGGTGATTACTATAGAAAGAAGGCAATTGATTCCTAAATTGATTTTCTTCCTTTTGGATTTTCAGGATTAGGGGAAGGTTTAAGGAAGAAAAGAAATTACCTGCCCTGGAGTGGTTGACTTGCGGGAGGGATTTTCTCGTGAAATACCTGCAAGATCAAAACAAAGCAACGTAGGGCAAGTTAGTGTTCAATATGATAAAAAGAATGTAGAGACTAGTGATAAATTGCGCGTTGCTCCCCGGCAACGGCGCCAAAATGTTCGTCACGCTTGATCGGGTTTTAAAAGATAAGATGTTGTAGTATAGCCGTCAAAGCGTTCAAACAAATAAAGAGTTTTTTATTACTCAAAAATCGGAGTATCCGATGTCGAACACAGGGAGCAATTGGAATTTACTACTAATCAAAATGTAATTGAACACTCTAATTTACTCAAAACTTAAATTCAAACATGAATGTATGCGGGTAAAGAGTAATTAGGACAAAAGAGTAAAATTGGACGTCTGATCTTGTGATCAGACATCTTAAAAGTATTTTCCCTTTTTCTTTTGCTTTCTGCAGTCTTCACTTTGCCTTTCTTTTTCTCTTCTGTCTTCTTCTTCTCACTTTAGATTCTGCTTCTACTTCCTTGATCTTCTGCCTTGGCTTTTCTTCTTCTTTCTCTGCCGTCTCTCCTTCTTCCTTCTTGGCTTCTGGGAAGGCTTCTTCTTCTTCCTTGGTCTTCTGTTCTTCCTGCCTTTGCTTCTCTTCTCTACTTTCTTCTCAGCAGTCTCTCTTCTTTTACTTCCTCTCTTCTTCTTCCTCGCGGCTAAGTCTTTCTTCCTCAGCGTTCAGCCTGCCAACACAAAGAGCAAAACCTACCCCTTTCCCTCTACCCAAACGTCTCTCTCTCTCTGCAATTCGCTCAAGGATGCTCTCCCAGAGCCACACGGGTAATCGGGTCGGATTTCGCACTCAGGACCAGGCGCACCGGCAGGTGGGTGATGCACGAGGTGTGCTCAGGATGGGTCGGGTCGGATCCCTCCAGATCCGCGAGGTGAAACCGCAGACGAGGCGAGTGGGTCAGGTGAGGGACCTCACCCCTGTGCGTTCGGAGGCAACTAAGCAATATCACAAATTCAACTTATAGCATACCTGCGCTTCGCGTTTCAACAATGTGGGACTAAAGTCTCTGCCCCGCTTTCGCGCGCGCCCGCAGATCCTTCATGAGATTTCCACAGCTGCAGACTTCGCAGCGCTCCTTGCTGAGCCAGACCTCTTCACATCGCTCGCACGAGTCTGCTGCTCCTGAAGCCTGGAAGACCTGACGCCTAGAGCTGCTGCGAAGCTACTTCAACCTTCGTCAATGGCGGCAGGAGCTTTGATACTGCAAACACAAAACGAGCCTCTCGGCTCAATCAGACCAGCTGGGGACCTTCGCCGTGGCACGGCGAAGGTGGTAAGCCATGCGGCAGGCCGTGGGATGGCCTAGGCGTGCGTGCCTAGGTCAACCTGTGGCCGGAAGTGTGGGGTTGTTCGAGGGACTGTGGTGGAGGTGTAGAGGGATGGCTGATGGGCGGAAGTTGTTCCTTGTGGTGAGGCGGAGCTTATGAGTCTGTTGGCGAGCCGTGTGGAGGGGCGGAATGGTTGATGCGGCTCGCCGGAGGTCGGTCGGAGGTGAGGAAGATGGAGGTGGTCAGCGATGGTCGGGCAATTAAATGAAATAACAGGGGGAAAAGAGAGAGGGGAAGATGGAGAACAAATCTATCCTAGTTACAGGGACGAAGGGGACAGAGAGGCGGACAGCTGTACCTGCTGTCGCCAGAGAAGACGTTGCCCAGTGGAGGAGGACGGCGGCGACGACGGGGCTGAGGCGGCGTGCACGGGTGTTGTGCGACGCGGAGGGGAATCAGGAAGATAACTCTGCCACTGGTTTATGGCAGAGCGAAGAGGGAGGGGAGGGGGGCTCACCGGAGCTCGCTGGGTTCTTGGCCGAAGAAGAAGAGACGAATTGGTGGTGGACGTCCGGCCAAGTCAGGCTAAAGATGAGCGGCCGGAGGTGTGGGTTCTTTTATGGGCACTAGGCCGTGCTTTCAGAGCGTGGAGGGCACGCCTATTTCCTCTGATGGCTCGCCGGAGTAGGAAAGAGGTTAGATACCCAAATCCCTTGTGCGTTCGCACGAGAGATTGGGTTCACACCAGAGATTGTGATTGGCCGTAGATGGAAGGAAATTCCTCAGAGGATGTCCCTTCCATTTCTGGGAGGGGATCTCTGAGGAATCAGAGAGTAATCCCTCTCTAAACCTCACCAGAGGTTGCTCCTGCCCTAACAATGGCGGCAGGACCTGATTGCAAAGGTGGATAGGAAATTAGGGGGCTCTCTGCAAGGATTTTCAAAAGATAGGGACCAAATTATGATTTTGGTGTACTAAATTGCAAAGTAGGTCAAGATGACCACCCCTTAGGTCCAAATTTTGGTATAAACCTAATTTGGACCTAAGGAATCCAATTCTGAAGTTGGATTTTAGGTTTGACCTCGTTTGACTAGACATTTTGTGTAAAAACCCAAATTAGGTTACTTGAAGAGCTAGGACCCTAATCTAGGTCAAACTGGGTTCCAAAGGCCAAACTAAGTGCTCTAAACCCTAGAGGATATTTTTCCATGATTTTTAGAGGGTTTAATTGATTTTTATCCTGACCGGAACCTTGTTGATTTAAACGGGTCTGTTTTAGGGTTACCAAATGTCATTTAATTCCTAGATTGCACATGAACCCATTTCTGATTGACTCAACCCACTTTTTATTTCATTTAGACCTTTTGACCTATGTTTTGCCTCTGAGAAATCCCGTTTATGCACTGCAATGGTAAAATTGTAGTTTTAACCTTTAATTCATGTTTTCTTCTCAGAGCACTTACTTCCTCATTAAGGCCTTCTTCTAGGTTATGTAGGAGCTTTTATCTCCTTTATTAGGTCAAAATGAGCTAGTTATGGCTCATGATAAGGCTCTCATCAGGTTGCAGGGTCAATTTTAGGATAAGAGGATGTTTTCCTCTTCAATTCGAAGAGTGAAATCAGGGGTTCCTACGTGTTTTATTGTCTGGAAATAAAATTTATCTTTGCAGAGTCCACAGATGGACTTAAGCTCTCTCAGTAAGGGTCTAAATGGTTTATATAGATTATTTCGTAGCTTTAGGTAGAGGTTCTGAGCTCTTAAAGCTTCAGGTAACACAGAGAAGCTTCAAACTTCTTTGTAAGCTTCAGAGACAGGAATTTAGACTTAAAATAGGTGAACAGACACAGAAGAACATATCTGATTGATTTCAACTAGTTCTAAGGGTTGTAACAAATTAATCTAGGCAGGATTTCACTTCAAATTTCTTCAAAATGCCACTGCTATCAGTTTGGGTTCGAAAGTAATCCAAACTGGCAAGGTTTGAATTCTCACAAAATATCAAGTCTGAGCTCACTTAAATCTCTTTCAGATCATTCAACAAGATCTCAAAATCCATTGTATCTCATCAATTCCTCAAATCGAGCTCAGAACTCAAGATTCAGACCTAGGTTTGACTGTAAAGGCTTAAAATTAGACTTTATGATTAATGCCTTCTTACAAGGAATTGGAGCCTAAAATAGAATCTCTTCAATCTCAGGAATTTGTTTAGACCCTCAGATAGGTGTTTGAACTAAGGTTTCTAGGGTTCTAAGCTTGTCGTTTGAGCTCCAAAAAGTGTTTGATTGTCAGGACAAATCAGAGGTTGATACACTGTTTGGATCACAGGAATGAACTCAGAGTAAAGCATTGAAGCTTCCAGAACTCTTAAACGTAACTTTAACCTAACTGACAAACTTCTCTAACTCTGCAGGAGTTAGAGAAGATGAAGACTCAATCTCAATCTCTAGACACTAAATCTTCAAATAAACAACCTCAGAGCAATCAGTGATCGTTAAATCATTGATTTGAAGCTTCTCATTTAATTTTGTAGGCTAAAGATCAAAAAATGACTCGCTGGAGCTTGTTGAAGCTCCGGTGAGTCCAGAAAAAGTGCAAACTGTGCACAGAATGGTGAATTGTGCCATTTTTAATCTGAGAAGGTTCCTGAGGTTGCAAGGAACCTCAGGGACTCAATTAATTCTCCATTTGTTCATTAGAGTTAAGGTTTAACAGTGAATTCCATTTCTTAAAGGATCTGTGTTGGTTAATGCTCAGGACCTATTTTCCCACTCAATTGAGTGGTCAAAACAAGTCAACAGATATTTACGATCATAAATATATATAATTAATAGTTTTAACTGCTCTTGGGCTGCCATGGACAGCGAGCTCAGGAGCGTAATTACAATTTGGGTGTGTATATTATAGATGGTAATTACTCATATTAAAGTGTCAATTAGGGTCCTTAGGTTATGAATAAGTGATGGAGAACCCTATGAAGGTGATTCTAAACTCAACTACTATTGCCATGGACAGCGACAGTAGTCGATGGAGGTAAAGGTGAATTAGGCGATTAAGTGATCAAATTAAGTGTTTAAATGGATTGCAAATGGTCGTGAAGGTTAAAGGTGGACAATGATTTAAAAAGATGAAATTAAGGCTCTGGCAAGCTCAAGGAGCTCGCCGGAGTTGAGGAAGATGAAGTTTAAAATCTGACATTACAACTAAACTACCTACCTAACTACCTACCTAAACTACCCTACTCCTACTCCTACTCCTAATCTATTGTTACCTGGATGAAGGGGTCAATAGGGTTCTGTCGAAGGCTCATAGCGGACGATGAAATCAGAGGGTTTCAGGAGAAGATCTCCGGCGGGTAGATTTGGACGGAGCAGAGGATCTCCTTAGTTGTTGGCTGTGTCCAGAGACGCAGCTGACCTCGATGGATCTCCTCAGCTAATCAAGATGAATGGAGGAAGTCGGAGAGTGGTGTGGAAAGTCATCGGAGTTACGAAGAGAATAGCCTATCGAAGTCGGCTACAGTGTTAGAAGAGGGAAGGGAGACAACTTGAGAGAAATCAGAGAGGTGAGGGGGTATTTATAGTAGTTGGCGATGAAGAGAATGGCAAGGTCTGGACGAAGAAGAAGCTTGAGGAGCTTAACCTCCGGCATTGTCTCCAACGACGGTGAGGTTAACTCCCACCAAAAATTAGGATTTCTGATTAATCCAGACTGGTGGATGAAGATGAAGTGGTGAGCCCAAGCTCCAAGAGCTTGGAGAAAGAAGGTTGATGTCGGCAGGGTAGTGATCGTGCGGTGGCATTACTCTCCGTCGTCAGCCGTCCATTCGGATGAAGAAGAAGAAGAAGGAGAAAAGGGACCTAAATGTAATGAAGCTTAAGGACCTATGGGAAAATTAAGGACCCGATTGTAATGACTTTAAGGACCAAAATGTAAACTCAGGTTTTGAAGGTTTATTTTAACTTAGATCTTTTTCAACTTTTTGAATATGTTAGTAAATAAGATAAATATTATGTTTTCACCTTGAATTTACATTTTTGACCTTTTTAAGTTAATTTATTAGATTAAGTAAAATTACTTAAGTTATTATATACTTAGGTATATATTATGTTTAAGTTACTTAACTTATTAATCAAGGGAATGATTAATAAGATTTCGAGTCCAATTATTAATTAAATTGTTAATAATGTTAATTGAATGATAAAATATCATTTGTAGCTTATTTAAAGGTCCTTTACTAAATATTCCTTACTCTATAATTAACCCTTATATATTCATAACCTTGGCTAATTAACTAGGAAGACTAGTTAAGTAGGGGTAATTAGAGATCATGATGAGTCTCTCATCATGCATCAACCGATGGATGTAATCATAAAAACGGGCATTTCCATAGAGTAACCTTGGCATGTTGGTGAACTGCACACTTACAATTTCATCGTCACATCGTCAAAATCGGCATTTCGAACCTTGCCGCAAGCATTGCTAGTAGAGTCCTCATGTCATCCCTGAGGAGGGCAACAAGCTTCTAGGGAAGGCAATGAGGTGGTCGAGGTTGGAGGGAGCGATGTGGGCTAGAAGGTCAATGAGCTTGGGTGAAGGGGGAGGTGGCTTAGGGGGAAGGGGATGGGACTTGCGTAGAGCGGGGAGTGAGTGGTACCTGAGATGGTTAACCCTCGCACTCTTTGTTGGGGGCCCTACCATGGATCTGCATGGAGGGGAAGGGAAGAAGGGAAACACTAGCAAGGGAGGATTTCCAGCCATTGGGGATGGGTAGGGAGGGAAACGAGGATGAGAGGGAAAGGAGAGGAGTGCTCGTCCTTCTGAAGGGGAGTTTTCATAGGGGGAGGAAGGGTAATTTTTGGGGTAGGGTTGCATGCAATGTCAAATTCAATCAAAAGAAAAAGATAACATGAGTTTTCCTTACACTAATGCCTACTGGTGTTAGCAAAATCAGTGTTAAGTACACCAAAATCTAAGTTATGACCATGTAGGTCAACCACTCAAGTAAATAAGCGTTAACCTCTCAAAAGAGGGGTTAATTGATAACTATACACCCAATGATGATAATTCCATCAACTGGGGTTAGTTTTGAGGATATTTGTGCATTAATGACATACCATTATGGTCTTAGGAGCAGTGCATGCATGACGAATTAAGATTGCCTATAATCAATGTTTAATAGCTATCTGTACAAGTGCATGTTGAAACAAGCCTCAGACAAGCAATCGGGCCGTACGGATGGATTCAGATCAACGAATGGAGTCCAACGAACTCAAAATCACTTAAATCCGACATCCAGAGCTCCCTCGACCAGCACAAGAAGTTCTGGCCGTTGATCTAATGATCAATGGCCCACAAGCAGCCTCGTGGTGCTCTCCACTACACCCTCACCCACGAAGTGCTCTCATGCTCATCACGAAGAAGCATTTTAAGCCATCCGATCCAAGGATTGGAGGGCTGAGGACCCGCGACCTTCGACCGTACCGCATCTCTGGCACGCCTAAAGGACTTCAAAATCTGACCGTTGGATCCCCATCCAATGGTCGATATCGCCCATGCTTGATCTCGCCTTTGCACCAACTAACGAAGGCAGCACAGTGGTCAAACGCTCGCACTCGCAAGTAGCGACGAGCGTTCGACCCCTGCTGCACCCTAAATCGCGCCCCAGCCAGCACCACAGCTGATTCAGGCCGTCCGATCACCTTTGAACGACTCTAAGGCAGGATACGTGGTGCGCTCTCACACGCCCGATGCGAACGCATGAGATCACACACAGGCGCGCACTCAAAGCTCGCAACGTGATCTGAACCAGTGCTCAGGGTGCAATCTAAAGATCAGACGACCCACGTTGCGCACACACAGATCGCACAGAAGAAGAAGCACAGGGGCACGCACGGTGGGCATGGGACTTCAGCAATGCTTCTGGACAGGGTATGGTGACGTATCGGACGTCACTAAAGGCCCATACCTCTTTGGGAAGCCCTCTTCTACTATATAAACCCCCTCAATCACCCCATTCAAAACCATTCAATTCACACACACTCTCCATGCAATACTAGCCCTCTCCTAGCTCCACCAAGCATCCCATATTTGCCTCAGAGTTGTCGAGCCACCGATGGAGCCCCCTTCCACTGCTATGGCCGCCTTGCCTCCTCCTCGCACTCTTCTTACTTTAGTTTTATGTCGCACTTGTTTAAGCTTTCATCTATTGCTATAGTTGTAAACAAACTCTCGTTGCATGCTATATGTTAATGTTGTTTCTTAAATCATAGCTCACATCTTCTTAGAAGGAATGTCATGATTTAAAAACAAGCTCTAACCCTAATCTCTCTCTCTATCTCTCTCTTTCTCATTTTCTCATAAGCAAACCAAACATTCCTGTGACAACTAAAGCAACATACTAATCTGATTTCACGCCTCCTCGTGTTCAACACTTGAACTCACAAAATCCACATCTTAAATTAAAACCAACGTCGTGAACGCATGCTACAATGACATAATTAAAGCAACGCATTTCGCGCGCATCAGTTTTTGGCACCGTTGCCGAGGAGGCAACAGATTTCTTTTGTTGCTTTCATCCTACATTCATATTCACATCTTCTAACTCATTTTCTCCCTCTACTTGATTGGTTGTAGGAACTCGATGCTTGGGCGGCGAAGGAGCGTGATCCAAGACAGTAGATATGGAGTAAAGTGCTGCGAAGACCTGTTGTGAGTACCACTTCACCTATTGAGTGTTTTCTTGACTAAAAAAAAATACAAAAATATATAAAATCAAAATTGGCGTGGTGAATGGCTACTTGACCCACATTCCAAACTCATCACCCAACCAAAAAAAAATATACACTAACGTTCTTGAAGGGATAATCTTTTTAGAGTGTTCTTTCTTTTGAATATTGTTTGTGAAGCCACCATGACTTGACTTGGGCCACACCACTCACCATAATTAAAATCAACTCACCTAGTAGAATTGCATGAACACTAGGGTGAGTACATTAGGGTTATTTTTCTAGGGCCACATCATTCTAAAGGAAATCAACTTTCGCACGTTGTGTGCAAAACCTTGTGTGCCCACTTAAACCTTGTTTGAAAACATTAAGGAACTTCAACCCTAAATAGCATTAAAGCAAGGACAAATCATTAAAAGACACCACATCCTAAAATCCTTGCTTGAGAACCATGTTTTCTTAAGTGCACACACATGCTCAAATCGGTTAACTAAGAGGCACAACCCCAAACAACGCCTCATCACATATCCTGAGCACAAGCACTAACCTATCCCTCATTAAAATGGAGTAGATGTGCCTTAAGCAGGACTAGTCTAAGTCTTGAAGGTGTGATTAGGTTTGCTAGGCACTTGGCCTTAATTCCCTTTATAGAATTTGGTGTCAAGGCTGCGGGGAAGTGTCAAATGACCACGGTTGTAGGGTCTACGAAACTGGTGGCGAAAGTCAAAGGAAGAACCTTCCCTTCAATCCCCTCGTAATCAACCTGGCCAGATTAACATCAGGAAGGGTGGTTAAGTGCTTATAGATCTGATCATTCCCTTTGAGGCTTCTAGGTCACCTAAGGTATACACTATAAGGACTAGACTTGCTTGTTTTTGCACACACTTTTCGCACCTATCTCTCTCCACATCCCTCCCCGTTCTTCTCTAGTGTATGCATGGGAGACGATAACTTCATCCTGGGTTGTTTGTTTTAGATAGGGAAATCAGGAGGAGACTTGATTTTTCAAGGGATATGGCCGACCCAATAATTGATGAGGTTGAGGACCAACCTCAACCCAATGCTATGGCCATCATTCAGGCCCAAATCTCTGCTAACCACCAACTTCAACAACAACAGATCCAAACCATCATGTAAGCCATACACCAATTACAAAACCCTTAAGGGCAACCCTCACTAAACCCACCTAACACACCACAACCTCCCGAGGGTCAACCAAGGCCTCTCCATGATTTTTACGATCCATCTGCTATACGGATCAAGTCACATCTTAGGGTCCCCAAAGGGGGAGATGATTTTGAGCTAAAACCTAATGTCCTTAGCTTAATTCAAAGACACTTTCATGGGAGCTCAAATGATGACCCCTTACAACACCTAGAGGACCTAGACCAGATCGCCTGGACAGTGAAGCCAAGCAACATCAGCTTGGATATTGTTTTAATTAAGATGTTCCCTTTCTCCCTAAAAGACAAAGCATCTCAATGGCTTAGAACCTTAGGGAGACCCATCTCCACCTCGGAGGAACTGAGGCATGCATTCTTGAAGAAATTTTTCCCCATAGGTAAAACCAATGCCCTCAGAAGAGCCATTACCATATTCACACTACAAGATGGGGAACAATTCCATGAGGCGTGGGAAAGATTTAATGAACTGTTAAGGAAATGCCCACACCATGAGGTTCCAAGGTGGCAATTGGCCCAGATCTTCTACCATGGTCTGGACAGCAACCTTAGGAACTTTGTTGACACCTCATGTGAAGGCAACTTTTTGAACAAAGATGAGGAGAGCGAGTTTGAACTCTTTGAATCTATGAGCAAAAATTTGCTCAACAATGCCTCCATGACCTAATTTTATCGATCCAGTCAACCCTGTGGTGGGATATATGAGGTGTGAGCAAATTCTGGAATGATTGACATGGACATTATAGCCAAAAAAGTTGGATTGAGTTGAGTTGGTGGATAAAAACATTGCTAAGCTGTTGAACCAAACCCAAAACCCACTACAGACTCTCTCCCTAGCAAAGGGAGCTCACAATGTAGATTTGGCGAAGCCAATGAACCAAATACACCTGGAACAACCCCTGACCATGTTCTAGGGAGGGACCTTTGCTCCCTCAAACCCTAATTACTCTCTCCCCTCCCTCTCGACACCTTCTATCTTTGAAGATGTCTAGGCAAGGTTACTCCAAACCTGATCCCTTCTCCAACACCTACAACGTCGGATGGCATAATCACCCGAATTTTGCCTGGACGAACCAAAAATCGAACCAATTCCAGAACCAACCCAGGCCAAACCCTCCCTCCTATCAGCAAGGTCCACTGGTTAGACCACACTATAATCAGAATAGTATGGCCCCTCCCCTACAAAACCAAATGGACATGCTGATAAAAATGATGGCTGATATGAATCAGAAACATTAGGAGGAAATGGCATTAGTGAAGGGACAATTGAGTTAGCTATTGGATTGCAAACAACAGGGGTCCCTTCCTTCTAAGCCACAACCGAACCTGAGAAATGTGGTCAACAGAGGCCCCAATCCTCAAGGGTTCCAAGCCAATCCTGGGCATGCCCACATGATCAAGTAAGCCCCACAGACACCCCCTGGGTTTGGTGCTTCCCTTTCTTCTTCTCAAGGATCTATCCATGGTCCCAACGCCTCAGCCAACGTGGTTACCTTGAGAAGTGACACTAAAACCCAGGACCCTAAATGGACAACCCCTCCCATGACCTCGCTTCCTGAGATTCTTGATTTTGAGGATGAACTGGAGGAACCCAAGGACCCGAAGACAACCAATTCAAACCCAAACACCATATCCTGAGGCCTTGGAGAAAATGAAGAAAAAGAAAATGTAGTTGAGAATGAGGAATTGTTAGTGAATTTCAACCAAGTTCAGATTAATATTCCTATCCTCGAAGCAATCAAGCATATCCCGGCTTACGCTAAGTTCTTGAAGGATGTCTGTACACCAAAGTGTGAGCCGAGAACCCAAGCACCTAGGAAGGTAGTGCTCTCAGAACAAGCTAGTTCAGTGATATTGAGCAGTCTACCTCCCAAACGAACTGGCCCAGGAGCGCCCCTGATATCTTGTAATATTGGGGAATGACATTTGATAAGGCGCTCTTGGACTTAGGTGCCTCAATCAACCTAATCCCGACTACCCTTTATCACTAGTTTGGATTTGGAGAGTTGAAACCCACACCTGTGACTATCCAATTGGCTAATAGATCCGTGAAAATCCCGAAGGGGGTAGTCGAGGAAATAATTGTTCGGGTCAAGGGCTTCTACTTCCCGGTCGACTTTTTGATCCTCGACATGGAAGTTCCCGAACAGCTACAAAACACACCCATCATCCTGGGTAGACCTTTCTTAGCTACGGCTAAAGCGAACATTGATTGTGACATGGGATGCATGGAAATCACCTTTGGAGACAAGAAGATGCAATTGGCTATCTTCAGGGCGACTAAGTCTTTTAATTGTGGCTAGGTTGAGGAGCACAATCCCATGGAACCTCTGGTGGAAGAATGCCTCACTCTTAGCTCTTTAGCAGATCATCTGACTCAACCAATTGATGACTACCCTGACCCACCCCAGTCTATGGAGGTTGACCTTTGTAGAGCTAATTACCTTCAGCAACCTCCATTTGAGGAGATTGATGTTGATCAACTCCCACCTTTCCCTTACCCATCAAATGTTGTCCCACCTACACCCGAACTAAAGCCTTTGCCCGATAATCTCAAGTATGTCTTCCTAGGACATGACCAGACCTTCCCTGTGATTATCAATGCCCATTTAACTAGGGATCAAGAACGTAGGTTGACTGCAACCCTCTCTGAACATCGAACAGCCATTAGGCAGATAATTTCTGACTTAAGAGGAATTAGCCCTACCTATTGCACTCACAAGATCTATTTGGAAGATGGGGCTCGACCTTCTTGCCAAATGTAGAGGCAATTGAACCCGAATATGTGAGAGGTCGTTAAAAAAGAAATAATCAAGTGGCTTGACGCAAACATCATTTACCCAATTTCCGATAGCCCCTGGGTGAGCCCCACTCAAGTGGTACCCATTAAAGTCGGGCTTACCGTGGTTACCAATGACCAGGGCGAATCCTTCCCCACCCATATCGCTATCGCTTGGCGAGTGTGCATCGACTATAGGAAGCTTAATGAGGCCACCAAGAAAGATCATTTCCCTCTACCATTCATTGACCAGATTCTCGAGCGATTGGCAGGGCAGAAATATTTTTGCTTCCTGGATGGATATTCAGGATACAACTAAGTTGCTATTGCACCAGAGGATCAAGAGAAGACCACATTCACTTGCCTAATGGCACATTCACATTCCGTAGTATGCCATTCGGGCTATGCAATGCACCCGCTACCTTTCAGCTTTGCATGCTAGCCATCTTTTCAGAGATGGTGGGTGAATAGCTGGAGGTCTTTATGGATGATTTCTCCATGTTCGGGAACTCATTCGACCATTATCTTAGTAACTTGGAAAAGATCCTGAAGCAATGTATCGAGGTCAACCTGGTTTTAAGTTGGGAAAAGAGCCATTTCATGGTTTAAGAAGGGATTGTCCTCGGCCACATCGTCTCGCATAGGGGCATCAAAGTTGATCGAGCTAAGGTTGATTTAATTTCCAAACTTCCACCTCCTAGCTCGATCAAGCAAATCATATCTTTCCTAGGACATGTTGGCTTCTATAGAAGGTTCATTAAGGATTTTTCCAAACTTTCTAAGCCCTTGACTGACCTTCTAGCCAACGATGTCATTTTTCACATGACACATGATTTCATTAAGGCCTACAACACCCTTAGGGAAACAGTCTCCACTGCACCTATTTTACAACCCCCAGACTGGTCCCAAGACTTTGAGATAATGTGCGATGCGCCAAATTTTGCTGTTAGTGTTGTCCTAGGACAAAGAAGAGAGAAGAAACCCATGGTGATCTACTACGCGAGCAAAACATTGGATGAGGCTCAACGGAATTACACTGTCACAGAAAAAGAACTGCTTGCCGTAGTCTTTGGGTTAGAAAAGTTTAGATCAGACCTTCTAGGATCCCACGTGACGGTTTATACTGACCACTCGGCTATTTGGCATTTGTTGGCCAAAAAGGATGCTAAACCCAGGCTCATCAGATGGATCCTGCTTTTGCAGGAATTTGACCTGGAAATACGTGACAAAGCCGGGCCCAAGAACATTGTAGCTGACCACTTGTCTAAACTTCACCCAGACCACATTGAACCCTCATTACCCTTAACCAACACCTTCCCTGATGAACAACTTCTAGCCGTGCAGGGAAGGAGGCTACCCTAGTATGCAGACTTAGTCAACTATCTAGCAGTAGGATAGACTCCACATGATTGGTTTAGACAGCAACAGGATAAGTTCTTGGCTAAAGCCAAGCACTATTTCTGCGATGATCCTATGCTATTTAGACTCTGTACTGACCAGATCATTAGGAGGTGTATTCCTGAAGAGGAAGTCTAAAGTGTGCTATCCTTCTGTCATGACCAAGCCTATGCTGGCCACTTCATTGGGAAGCACACAGCTGCAAAAGTTTTGCAGTCCAGATTCTATTGGCCATCCTTATTCAAGGATGCAAACAGCATTGCGAAGACTTGCTCTCGGTGCCAGACATTAGGGACTATGACCAGAAAGGATATGATGCCCCTACAGCCCATTCTGATTGTCAAAATTTTTGATGTCTGGGGCATCGATTTTATGGGTCCCTTCCCACCATCCAACAGCTTCAAGTACATATTAGTCTCATGGACTATGTCTCGAAATGGATTGAAGCCGTAGCCACTCGAAGATGTGACCATAAGACTGTCATGGACTTTGTTAAGCAAAACATCTTCTCTCGATTTGGGATACCAAAGGAGATGATCAGTGATGGTGGGAGTCACTTTATTCATGCCCAATTCCGTGTCTTACTTAGAAAATATGGGGTTACTCACCGCATTGCCACCCGGTATCACCCGCAAACAACGGGCAAACTGAGGTTTCTAATAGGCAGATCAAGAATATTCTGCAAAAGACTATGAGACTTGACTGAAAGAATTGGTCCACACGATTGGATGATGCCCTTTGGGCATACAGGACCTCTTTTAAGATCCCGATAGGCATGTTGCCTTATCGATTGGTCTTTGGAAAGGCTTGCCACATTTTGGTCGAGTTGGAACATCGGGCATACTAGGCTATTGAGTAGTGTAATATGGATTCCTAATTGGCCAAAGCACAAAGGACACTCCAACTCTTTAAGCTCAAGGAAATCCGTCGGGATGCTTATGAGAGCAGTCGACTTTACAAAGAGAAGATGAAAGCTGCCCACGACAGACACATTCATAGGAAAACCTTCGAGCCCAATCAGTAAGTCTGGCTTTTTGAATCAAGACTTAAACTTTTCCCCGGGAAGCTGAGATCAAAGTGAACAAGACCATATCAGGTGGTCAAACCTTATCCCAATGGGGTGGTTGAAATTGCAGATCCTAACACTAGGCAAACCTTCCCAGTAAATGACCAGAATTAAAACATTTTCTTGCCCAGGTTCCCCCAAAGGAAGTAATTTCCCTCATTGAAGGTTGACATGGAGCTTCGCCCAGCTAGAGGCAATAAACTCAGCGCTTCTTGGGAGGAAACCCAGAAGATTCAGACTGATCAAGTACATGGTGGCACTCAGGTGATTTCTTTCTGGACCCCCTTGCATACATTTATTTACCAATGAGTACATTGTCCAACTTAAGCATGGGGGGTGGTAATTCGCATTCTATGAGTTTATATTATCAGCATGAATTATGTATAAAGAAAAAAAAAAGAGAAAAGAAAATTAGGAAGGAAAACTTAGGCATTAGGAGCTTGTCAACTGTAGAAAGTAATACGAGAAGAACCTGAACACTTAGACTTTTCAGGCCTTCGGGCATAACCAGCCCAAGTATCCACTAAAATGTGGATTTAGCCTCGAATCCTCGCAACCTTAATTTACATTAATCTAATCAATAAAGTAGGGTGATAAGTATATGACTTATCAACCCGTCCTCTAACTCGGAGGGACTTTTAGTCTAAGCATCTGCACACATTTTTCCACTGACTCACTCCTCGGAGATTTTAACAGAAATTAGGTAGCTAATGAACCTTTTAGGGTGGAATGGCTGGTAAGTTGTCGTGGGTAATAGCCCATTGGTAGGTTTTCTAGAGCCCTGCCACAGGACCATTCTCTTTTATTATTGCCTCTAGGTAAATCTTAGATCAGGGAAGCCACCTACTAAACAACAAAAGAAAATGAAAAGAAAAAGGGAGAAATTAAAAAAAAAAGAAAGCCACACTTCACCGCACGAGTATGGCTAGCAAGTGGTCGTGGGTAACAGCTCATTGGCCGATTGTCTAGAACCCAGCTCACTAAATGCACGAAAAAGCCCAAAACAGTTAAGGGAAAAGTGGGAAAGTAGAGCAATCCAGGGAGATATACACTGGAAGCACCCTTGTGTTGACTCCACACAAAATAAAAGTAGAGAGAAAGCTACTGATCGGACAGATACACCTTTAGGCAAGCATTTTCTTTCTCGGTCACCTAGGGGAGTAGAAATCTGAAGTCTGTTTTAATTACCGTTGTGTGAGTCTATCACAATCTTCACACCAAGATGCTTAGCAGTTAGAGTCTTTTTCGAGTTATGGGTGGGTTGGGTAGCCGTAAAAAGTTACCTACACACTCAACTCCAAAAATCAAAAAAAATGAGAAAAGATGAAAAAGAAAAAAGAATATGTCTCTGTATATATGCTCTAAAGTGAGGACTTAGGCAGTTTGCATTTTGGCAGGCACATAGACACTGTTTAGTCTTTATGGATTAGGCTCTTAGTATATATTTCCTCTCGTTGACAAGCAACATATGTCTAAGTAATCAATTCCTAATTCTGACTGAAAATTACGGCTAGGATAAACTTTGCTAGGGACTAGCAAGGGATGAGCATGGGGGTATGATAACTCTACACCCAATGATGATAATTACATCAACTGGGGTTAGTTTTGAGGATATTTGTGCATTAATGATATACCACTATGGGCTTAGGAGCATTGCATGAATGACGAATTAAGATTGCTTATAATCAATGTTTAATGGCTATGTGTACAAGTGCATGTTGAAACAGACCTCAAATGAGCAATCAGACTGCATGGATGGATTAGAACGACGAATGGAGTCCAACAAACTTGAAATCACTTAAATCAAACAAGTGGAGCTCCCTTGACTAGGCCAAGAAGTTCCCACAAGTGGCCATGTGGCACTCTCCACCGCACCCTCACCCGCGCAACACCCTCACGCTCATCACGAAGAAGCATTTTAAGTCATCTGATCCTTGAGGACCTGTAAGCTTCAACCACAACGCATCTCCAGCACGCCCAAAGGACTTCAAAATCAGACCATTGGATCCCCATCCAATGGTCAATATCTCCTGTGCCTGATCTCGCCTCTGCACCAACTAGCGAAGGTAGCACATCAGTCGAACACTTGCACTCGCAAGCAGCGGCAAGCATTCGACCCCCACTGCGCCCCAAATCACACCCCAGTCCGCACCGCAGCTAATTCAGGCCGTTCGATCACCATTGAATGGCTCTAAGGTAGGCTACGCGGCACGCTCTCATGCGCCCAATGCGAACGAGTGCGATCACGCGTAGGTGGGCGCTCAAAGCTCGCACGCGATCTGAACCAGTGCTCAAGGCATGATCTTAGCCATCCGATCTTTAATTGGATGGCCCACGTTGCACACACACGGATCACGTGGAAGAAGAAGCACAGGCACATGGACTACAGGTGTGGGACTTC
This sequence comes from Thalassia testudinum, assembly GCA_037157565.1. Taxonomy (NCBI): domain Eukaryota; kingdom Viridiplantae; phylum Streptophyta; class Magnoliopsida; order Alismatales; family Hydrocharitaceae; genus Thalassia; species Thalassia testudinum. The sequence goes on along the minus strand of JAZHRO010000077.1, from coordinate 81,762,545 downwards.
AGCGACTCTTCTAGACAGGGTATGGCGACGTACCGGACGTCACTAAAGGCCCATACCTCTTTTGGAAGCCCTCTTCTACTATATAAACCCCCTCAATCACCCCATTCAAAACCATTCAATTCACACACACTCTCCATGCAATACTAACCCTCTCCTACCTCCACCAAGCATCCCATATCCGCCCTAGAGTTGTCTAGCTGCCAACGGAGCCCCCTCCACCACCGTGGCCGCCTTGCCTTTTCCTCGCACTCTTCTTACTTTAGTTTTATGTCGCAATTGTTTAAGCTTTCATCTATTGCTGTAGTTGTAAACAAACTCTAGTTGCATGCTATATGTTAATGTTGTTTCTTACATCATAGCTCACATCTTCTTAGAATGAATGCCATGATTTAAACACAAGCTCTAATCCTAATCTCTCTCTCTCTATCTCTTTCTTATTTTCTCGGAAGCAAACCAAACATTTCTGTGACAACTAAAGCAACAAACTAATTTGATTTCACCCATCCTCGTGTTCGATACTTGGACTCACCAAATCCACATCTTAAATTAAAACCGACGTCGCAAACGCATGCTACAATGACATAATTAAACCAATGCGTTCCGTACATGTCATTAACCTGGCAAGTCAGCTAACCCATATAGGTATGTTTGTTCTTTATTACCTTTCATGTTAGTTTCTTTCTTTTATTAGAAGATGAATGTAGTAAATGATTTTGTATATCTTTAGTATAGACCTTTTAATTGTTTTAGGTGTTAATGTCATTGTGTTAATAGCATAATTGGGAAGAAATAAACTTTACACTTGAAACTTTGCATTAGCTAATAGGAAGCCATGTACAAAGTATAAAATCATGCATAATTAAAAAAGAAAATATTTCTATTTCATCCAATACAAAATTGTACGAATTGGATTGCATTGGATTAAACACTGAAATGGATTGGATTGGATTGTGAAATCCCAGTCCAGAAAGAGCAACTTGGATTATAGATTTACTAAAATCCAATCCAATTCGATTCATGTGTCCCTCTACCTTGGAAAATATGAAAAATGAGGCAGTAACTTCTTCCATCAATACATTCACACCTTGCTTCATTTCTGCAACTATATATTTAATCCTTTTCCATCTATCCATTCAAAAAGGACAAATTGAAAAACTTTCAAAGCAAGTAACATTGTAGGATATTTGGCTAAAGACAAATGGAAGACAAGAACATGATGACATGATGATCCATTATATTGAGACTAAACATCAAAGCAAGATAACTTGCCATCTCGTGTACTTTATTATAACTATTATAGGTTGATAAAGCCTAATTCAAAGTAGTAACCTAGTTTTCCTAGGCACACAAGAATCTCAATAAGCATCTATATAGCCAAATAATTCAAATATGGGCAAAAAGAGTAGAAGGCGATTTTCTTTTCTAATATCTTTTCGTAAGACATACTAATTTGAGCTTTCAATAGTAATATTAGTCCTCCATCCAGCTAAGAATATAGAAACAAATAAGGGTACATAATAAAAGGGTTGATCAATAGACTTCATATCCTTCCAACAAAGGAAGCATCCAATCATATCTTTAAGCACAAAAAGGGAATACTTTTTACCCACTAGGAGGGTGTCCATAACAATTTAGCTTTCAAATGAAATTGCACCCTAAGAGGGATCTTGAAGTTCTAAATTCTTCAAATTCTCTTCAAGATATCAATTTTATATTCATTTGAGAGGGTAGAATGATAAAAACAAAGTGATAAGCAGATTAAATGAGAAAAGGCCCTTCTTATGGGTGCCTATCCTCATTAAAGGACATGTGCATACTAAAGATATGATTGGTAACATCATAAGTATAAATTGAAAAGATTACCTACCTTCTCCAAGAATCTATAGACCAACCAATAGGTTGAGACACATCAGAGAGAAGCCTACTACTCGAATTATCTAGAAGAAGCAAATTATCCCAATTGATGATCTAATTGTCTGTCCATATGTTGATATATAATCTGTTGCCAATATATGCCTAATGGAACCTTAATGGAATTCTCTTAATCTAAGCCAAATCCTCAAAATTTTAAGACAATAGCATCATAGAAATCTGTCATTAGAAAGGAAATTCCTTTTATTAGCTTATTAATAAATTACCATCACCTTTAACAAGGCATTAACATATTTAGAGTATGAGAGCAATATTATTAAGCAAAGTATCCCTAATACCAAGGTCCCTCAATAATTTAGGTAGAGATATTTGATTCCAAGCTAAAGTGTCAATTCTCTTTTTCTCTACCAAATCGCTCCACCAGAAATTTCTTATTAATCTGTTCATTTTCTAAGCAAAGGTTTTAGTAATTAAATTAGTACCCATTAAAGGACATTAACAACATAGGATAATCGATTTCATCTAAATAGAACATCCCTTGAACCTCTAAGAAGTAGGGCCAAATTTTAGTAGTATTTAGACCCTTGAAAATTGACCATCTTTGGTATACAAGATATGAGTATTGGATTGGTTTTTAATTTGATACATTACATGCTCATATAAGATGCTATTAATCCATAAAGATACATCTTAAAAATAGCACTAATATGTAAGAATATAGGCATGAACGTAGTCAACTTTCCTACCTTGAGTGTAGGCTCCTATATATATTTATAAGGCATAAATTAGGCTATACGACTGGCATACAGTCTCCTTTTCCAAGGCATCAAGTTACATATTTGATAGGGTTTTAATCATTGCTCCATCCAATTCGATATCTCTTTAAGTGTCGCTTCTTTTGCATCTCTCCACATGATGAGGGGCAAAAAGCACCCTCAGATCCAAAACTCCGCGCATAGTCTAGCAGAATATCCTCCTACCCGGTTATAGGGTAAACAGGTGAGTCTGGTCTTATCCGACCGACCTACAACCAACCAGACCAGAATTCGACTCACATTCGAGCAGACCTAGATCCGCCTAACTTGCTAGAAGATTCAGTGCATCCAAGGTCAGAATAACAGCAGTACAGATATGGCTGCCCATAATCTGATAGCGAAGGAACGACCTGACAAAAGATATATCGGAGATCATGGCGAGGATTTTTCCCATGTTATAAATAGCGAAGAGAAACCCCTGAGAGAGAAGGGAGCGATCTATGTAATGCAATCCAAGAGAGAGAGACTTCGAGGGGTTGTAACACCATCGTTCATAGTGGAATTTTGGGAGCCTTACACTCCCCCCAGATGTACACCCCTTACAATGGAACTAGGCAACCAACCTCCTTGTTTCCCTTGTAATGGATTGCCTGAGATTGCTTGTTTGTGGCTATGTTACGTTTCCTGCGATAACAAATTCTTTGATGGCCATTGGAGGCCCTGACGGCAGCCCCTAGGGGTGGGAGGGCCATGCCTCCATAACTCTCTACCTCAACCTCCATGATCAGAAGCCTTAGCAATGGCCTCAACCAGTTGCAACTTGATAAATGCTAGTTTATCATCATTCTTATGACTTAAAACAAACCTAGTTCTTAGGATTTTAACTCCGCAAACAGGTTTTTGGACTGCATTAGGCATAAATTAGGTTAAGCATGCATTATACTTTTTATTATCTTTTTGATGTGTTTATTTGAGTGTTAGGGTTAATCAGATTGTCAGATCCCCAGAACCCTAGCACTTAGGAAAGCAACTGGTGAAGGAGAAGCTCAAACCAGCTGGGACTCAGCCTAATCTAGCTTACCATAGCTGGATACCAACTCACTTGGACTAGGTTTAGCTCATTCTAGCTTCATTTAGCTCATCTCAGCTAAATGGAAACTTAAGATAGCTCATCTTGGCTCACCCTAGCTCAAGTTAGCTCAAATCTGACTCAACTTAGTTGAGTCTAGCTCATCTCAGCTCCCGTCAGTTCACTGGGAGCTCTAACTAGATCAGCTTTGTTGACTGGAGTCCACCTCAGCTCAAGTCCAGCTACCTCCAGCTCTACTAAACTCAAGCTAGCTGAAGATGACTTCACCTAGCTTAGGCCAGCTCAAGTCTAGCTCTCAAGGACTCCACTTAGCTCAACTTAGTTGAGCTAAGCTACCTTAGCTACTCTAGCTAGCTAAGTCCTCCCTGGGAAGATCAGACCCATCTCACCTTAGCATGCCTTAGCAGAAGCTAGCTTATGTTAGCTTGGCTTTGTAGCTAGCAAAGAACTAGCAAGCTAAGCCAGCTAAAGTAGCTCCTTTCCATCTTCTTCAACAGCCACCAGCTCCTATGCAGCTCCAAGCACCTTCTCAGCTCCTCTCCTCAAAATTCTAGCTCCAGATACATCCTCCTCTACTCATCTACTAGCTAAGCTAGTTAAGCTAGCTTAGCTAGCTTAGCTAAGTTCTCCACTCCTTGGTCAGCCACCTTAGCTAACCCTAACTCCACCTACATAACCTTCCACTCCAAGTCCACCTAAGCTCCACCTAAGCTACTCCAACTTGGCGCCAACCCAAGTCATCCCTTCACCCAACCACCACCTCCAAAAGCCACCAAAAAGTGGCACCAAAACCACCTATAACTACCCCATAGTTGGCACCACTTTTTCCCTCCAAAACCCCCTTCATCTCCATCACACATCTTCCCTTTAACCCATCTCCACCATCCACCTAACCGCCCTTCTAGAAACCCCCATGGTGGTGCCAAAACCAAGGCATCTCTCCATGGTTGGTGCCACCTTTAGGTGCCCCTCCATGGCCATAACCACCACCTACACGCCCCCCTACTTGACGCCAACTACCCTCCACCATAGGATCACCTAACCATCTCCTAAAACCCATCCTAGCCCTACACATAATCCCCACACCAACCACCCTTCTCCACCTCTATAAAAACCCTCCTAGCCACCACCAAAAAATCATCCTCCCTTAGTGTTAATTCCACCTTAAGCCCACCTATAACCCACGGCCAAGAAGAAGAAGGAAGAAGATTAAGGAGGCTATCCCTTGCCTCCTTGGTGCCTTCTTCCTCTCCATTCTTCTCCTTGTGCCACGTCAAGAGGAGGAGACTCTCTACAAGGAGGATGGCCAGGCATTGGAGGAGAAATTAGGGTGGTGCACGCCCACCCTTGGAGGAGAAACAAAGGTGGAAGGATCCACCTTGGAGGATCCAAGGCATGCCCCCTTAAGGCTTGCCAAGAGGAGGCCACACCTTGGAGGAGCTTTTCAAGGAAAGGGAGGAGTTCTTTTCAACTACAGGAGCAGCCGTAGTTGGAACAAGGGCTTCATCTTCTTCACCGACATTCAAAGGATTACTGTTTTCATTAATTGTATTTTAATTTCTAGTAGTAGAAGCATTCCTCTACTAGGATTTTTGTAAAACACTTTTTCATCAATCAAAGTTGCCTTTTTCTTAATTAGATTTTGTTGCAATTCTTTTCGCTTTATCTTTAGTGCACTCTCACTCTTTCCTTCTAATTACCCTAGGCCTCCACGTGCCAAGGATGAGTTTAGAAGGAAAGCATTTCTTGTCACTTAGATATTAGATATTAGGTGTTAGTCTTTCCCGCTATTAATTCGCATTGCCTTGTTATTCAAAACAAAAAAAATTATGTATTCAAAAAGTACAAAAAGAAATGTGATTTCCATATTCAAGCAAGAGATTGATTTTTGCAAAAATTGCCTCCTTAGATGACCCTAGATACTCCACTATCGAGGTTTACAAATTTTAAAAGAGAATCGATTTTTGTGCGTTACAACGATCTTAAAAATCCTAATTATAAATCGCATAAAAACCCGATCGCTTTTTGGCACCGTTGCTAGGGTGGCGCAGCTTTGCTTCGATTATTTCTCTTGCTTGATAAGTGGATCTCATCCCCTTGTCTCTTTTTTCTCTTGTGTGTGCAGGTGTAACAAGAAGGAAGCGAGATTTTGAGAAGCTTCAAGTGCCTTGTCTTGTTTTCCCACGAAATTCCAAGTTAGCAATTCTAAACTTGTCACACTTATCTTAAAAAAACTACCAAAAAAATATTAAACTTGGCTTTCAGGATCCTGAACATCTTAATTAAGTGGAGTGATGACAATTAAAATTCATTGTTTGCTTGATTGTTTCATTTAACACCATTTTACTTCAAGTGTTAGTAGTTTGATTTTCGGGTCCAGACTTCTGTGCAGACTTCAAAAATCAATTCGCAACACCACAGGCTCCTAAAATCATGAAATTTCACCCAGTGATTCCATATCAAGTAAGTAAGATTTTTCTTAATTTCAGAGCAATTGGATTTGTATACAATTTTTAAAAATTTGTGGACTAACTAGGGATCATCTCCTCTAATCTCCTTGTTTTGCTACTGTCCATGAATTTTAAGAATTTTTATACTCATCTAACTTTTGTGAAATTTAACTTTTTGGAATCCTTATGAAATTCTAAACATCACATAAAATTACAAAAAATTTTAGCGGCTAGTGGTGTTACTAAAAAGTCCAAAAATACCCTCGAGTATCATTTCTAGACTTTGAACCAGCATAAAGAAAAATGTTTTAAAAATATCAAACAAATTCCTAAAATCACAAAAAAATATTTCTTGGAATCCTTGTTTGATTTTCCATATAGTAGTGGTGTTATTTGCCTTATTTGGACCACTACTTAAAAAGAAAAGCTTAAAACAGATTCATTAATAGTAAATTTCTATTTAAGGATCCAATTCACTTAGGGTTTCTTTTTGATTTGTAGCCCCACAATATAAAGGAAATCTATCTTCACCATTACAACTTGATTTCCCTTTGTTTGTGGCTTTTCAAACTTTTTTGAAAACTTAAAAAGAAAACCCTAAAACACATTAAGCTAAATCAAATCCTAAAAAAGCAGAAATACATGAAATGTATGTGTCAACTTGATTGCTATTGGAATCACTTTACCAATCCTACACACACATAAAAAAAGAAATAGCAGGACATTACCCCAATCAACACCCTCCACATTCCCGTACACATTTTAGCACCCAAGCCTAACTCTAAAACAAGTAGTTACTTGTAACGACCCGGTTCCCGAGTCCCTATGAGACATGAGAACCGGACCGACTCGACTAGTCCCAAGACCTAGTCGTCCAACGAGGAAGTAACCAAAAGAGCAGTAAAATAAATCACATTCAGCATGAATATAACTAACAGTAAGAAAGTACAGCAGTAAGGAAAGAAACTACTACAGTATATACCACCACAACAGTAGAACAACATTTATCATATAACATGAACTGCAGGTAAAGAAAAGTACAGCGGAAACAAGAACTACTCACTATAACGGAAACAAAGAGGTACAAAAGACAGTAGTAACTCTACTGGACCCTACTCGGCCCAGCGTCCTCTGCAGCCGCTGACCCTGGCTGCTCAACACCTGGTCCTGGAAAAGGTAACGAGTGTAACACGTCAGCAAAATGCTGAGTAGAGTGGCAACTAAAGCTAAAGACAACAGTAAAGTGTACAGTAGCTGTTTTGTTCTATTACTTTCTTTATTCACATTTTTCAATTGTCTCACTATTTCATTTATTCCCCAGATCTTTTTCTTAATCTCGAATGTTCCTAGTGGGAACGATCTTGATTGCAGTCTTTTCCAAAAAGTAGAAGTAGCATGTGGTGCTCTCTTGGCCGAGAGAGTCCCCCATGGTGATCCTACCCTCAGTCAACCACCCCAAGGTCACTGACAGACGTAACGGTGACTACGGCACGCGCGATAAACGCACAGGTAGCTAACCCGTACTGGCACACGGTTAGTCGTTTCCGTTAACGGGTGCGCCCAAAGCACAGCACGGAACCAGTCCAGGGCAGAGCCCTCTCAGTAACAGGGGTCCAACCCCTCCATAGTAACCAAACCGGGGCCTTGCCCCTCCACAGTCCGCGCACCCTCGCCTAACTACCCTGGTTTGCCCTAGCGGGCCTAACAAGTCGGTGTGGGAGGCTAGCAGAACCCCGGGGCCCGTGGGGTAGCTAGTACCTCCCTACACTAGTAGCCCTGCTCGGTACTACGTACGCGAGGGCCAGCAAGTCGGTACAGAGTGGCCAGTCCTAACCTCGGGTCCCTGGGGCGACTAGCTCCGCTCTGCACTAAACAGGGGGACAGTCGCTCTCCTTGGTACTCCGTACTCAAGAGCCAGCTCACTTCCCCAAAACTATTCCATTCACCTTCCAGGAGTTCTACTCCTACTTCCCCGTAGGGTTCCATCCTTTTTACTCAAACGTCCAGGTTTCACTTTCCAGTTTCACATTCTTACAATCCATGTTCTCAACCACGTTATTTATTCACAACAGGCAGCTGTTAATTCAAATTACAGGCAGCTTTATATCTCTTTCCATTTTCCAAGACTGCAGTATTATACATTCCACTAGTTTTTCCCCATCCTAGGATTCATGCCATATCATAGGATCTATCATACAATCTAGTTTTCCAGCCCTACGATTCATGCAACACCTAGGAGCTATCATATATTTCTCATTCCTAGGATTCATGCAACGTCCTAGGTTCTAGTTATGGTTCCATACTTTAACAGATTTTATTAATAACTTAAAGCCACTCTACCAGGTACAACGGGAGTAATGGGCGTGTGATCGGGAATCCCGCGTGCCTCCGCGACTCCCAAGACTACAATTGAAGGAGGTCCTATCACAAGGATCAAACATAAGGAGTGTCTCAAAACAGTGTATAGCTACTGTAGACGGGTAGAGGAATTAATTATGAAAGGAACGCAACTCGAATCGCGGAAAATGGAACCCGAACGGGCCCTAAACGGGTCAAAAATGACGACACTGTGCAAAATCAGACGTCTAGAACTTATTCAAGACGTCTTAAAAAGTGGATCAGAGAATTACCTGCTCAGCGTGGTTTCCCAGACATCCAGAAGTCTGCGGAGACGTCTGGCCTTTCTCCCAGACGTCCGATGGTCACCCCGGACGTCTGGAGGTCACTCCCGCGTCTAGTACAACAGACAGACGTCTGATTCGCGTTGGATGGCGAATCACCGAGCCTGCGCACACCCATCTCCCTCCCTCAGTACGGTCAGTCGACAGGAAGGAAGAAGAAGACGGAAAACTCACCTTTCAGACGACTGTAAGATCTACCAGACGTCGCCCTCGCCGTCTGCCTATCAACCCAGACGTCCGATTCTGGAAATTTTTCCAGAACAGGGCGCCACCCGGCTTCCGCTCGCAACGCCGCCCGCGTCGCACCTCGTGCGCCTGCTGCTCAGACCACAGCAGTCCCCCCCTCCGCGTCGCTCCGCGCCCCCTGCACCCTCCGCCGGCCGGCCCTAGCAGCCTCGGCGAGCTCGCCCTCACGGCAGAGCTCCGCTCTTGCACGCAACACCTCCTCCGCGCTCACTGCGGCCGCCGCTGCCGCCCTCGCGCTCACTCTCGCGCTCTGGCTGAAGGAGAAGAGAAAGGAGACGGTGGTGACAGAGTGAGGGGAGGTGTGCCCTTTTAAGGCCGCGCGGAGAGGAGAGAGAAGGATTCGCGGCAGGGGAATCTACAGCCGCAGGAGGAAGGAAAGGCGAATATGCAGTCTGCGCGCTCAGGCGTGCAGACAACTCACGCGTGTCGAAAATAACGGATTTCCAGACGTCTGGAAACGATCCCAGACGTCTGGTCAGACGTCTGGACCACCTCCCAGACGTCTTAAAAGACGTCTGGGGCACACGTCCGTTACATTACTTAACCACTTAAGGTCTTCATCCACTTTAGGCTTGATATCCAATATCTAAGGATTATTAAACGTTCCTAATTCTCTTTGACAATGTGGCATTAAACTTAAGGGGAAGTCAAATGACCAGTGAGGGTTTATACAAGCCCCTGGTGATTTTCCCAGGACATGCTTGGGCCCAATTCACCTCTTTAGTCTAGCCAGGTTCTCTTTTGGGAAGTGGGTTCACTTATTAATTTCTTATTCATTGGGTTCCCAAGTCTTAGGTTTGTAAGGAGTCAACCTTAAGACAAGAATAGGATTAGTTGTTTGAATTGTACACTTTCTCTCATCTCCATCTCTTCTCCTCCCCTCTTGTTCTTCCATTTTATGCATGGGGTATGGTCCCAAAATTCTCACTTTGAGGGATCCTTTGATTTTGCCCCTGTGCTAAAAGATCGCTTTTTCCATCTTCTTTTAAAAAAATGGAAAATCAACAAAACAGGTCCACTAACCCTTCCACCTCCACCTCTAATCCCACCTCTAATCCCACTTCTAATCCCAATTATGACCCTTCCACCCAAAACAACCCCTCTACCTGTGACTTCCCGCACCTGGGGCTTCCTAATGCTGATTTGCCTCAATCTCAACAACAAGCCCACCCGCCTAATCTTTACTCCTTGATGGCTGAGCAGATTGCTCAACTTCATGCCGATCAACAACTGTTGACTAGGAATATCACAAACCTAGCCAACCAAAGGCCAAACCCACCACCCCGTCAGTAGCCTGTCGTTCCTCTAAAGGATTTCTATGATCCTTCTTACTATAAGGAAAGATCGGAGGTGGTCATACCTGAAGGGGACTTCAAGATCAAACTGGTCATTTTTAATCTTATTAAGCATTTCCATGGCTTTCTTAGGGAAGACCCGTTCAGCCATCTTGAAGAACTAACTCTTCTTGCACAAAGAACTTGTTCCCGCAATGTGCAAGAAGACCTTTGGCTGATGCGACTATTCCCATTATTTCTTAAAGATAAGGCCATTTATTGGTTTAGAACCACTGGCCGACCTATCACCACTTGGCCTTAGCTCAAAAGTGACTTCCTCAAGAAAGTTTTTCACATAGGTCATACTAATTAGTTGCGAAGATCTATTACAAACTTTCAACAAAAATCTGGGGAGACTTTTCATGATTCTTGGGAAAGATTTCAAGATCTCCTAAGAAGTTGCCTGCACCATGAGATTCTCTTATGGCAGCTCATACAGATCTTCTATCATGGATTAGAAGAGCAAATTCGACGTTTCATCGATGCCTCATGTGGCGACTTCTTAAATAAGGATGCAGAGAGTGCTTATGACCTCTTTGAAGAAATGAGTGAAAACTCATTTAATCAAGCTTCCATGAACACCTTTGGCAGAACTTCAAACCTGCAGTTCGGTGTTCATTAAATAGGCACTCAATCTATCCCTGTCACCCAAGATGATCTTCAAATGATCACCCAAAAACTCAACCAGATGCAAATTAATCAAAAGAAAATTGAGGAAAGACTTGCCACACTTACCCAAGCTCCACACAGTCCACATCTAACCCAGCCTAACATTCCACAAAGAGAAAATTTGCACAATCTAAACACTACCCCTACTGATTATCACCAATATTCTGAGGCTTTGTATGACTCACTGGGGAATTACAACTATCCAAACCTTAACCACACTCAAAATTTTTCTGCTCTCCAGGAGAAATTTAGAAATTCTTCCAACTGGAAGAATAACCCAAACCACTCTTGGAATAACCCGGTTCCTCCTAAACATCAAATCAATTTAATGGGTATGGGTCGAATCTGATCTTTCATCTTGGGCCATCTCAACAAGACATCAATGCCCAGATAATGAAAACCCTGTAGGACATGCAAAGTAAAATGACGGAAGTAACCTGTGCTCTCACAAATCTGAATAATCAGATTGGGGTTACACCAAGACCTGCAGGACATCTGTCCTCCCAACCCATACCTAATCCTAATCATCAAAGGAACTAGTATCCAGGCAGAAATCAACATTACCATAATCAGCCTCCTACTAATCCATCACCTCAACAGCCACCCAGGTTTCCACAACAACAGGTCTCTCCACGTCCTCCAAATAATAACTCGATTGCACATGCAATTACTTTGAGGAGTGGAAAAACCACCACTAATCCCGAGCCTTCCCAACAACCTGGTGAATCCCCATTCATATTTAGTTTACATACTTATAATTATTTATTTACATTATTTATATACATAGGGCCTCTCTCACACAACCGGTTCAACTAATGTTTAGTTAACCAAAATTTTGGTTTTTAATTGGCGAACCAGTCTTTCGTGGGAAACACAACACTCTCTCAGGTGAGACCAGACCACTACTAAACCCTGTTCTAGTTCAATTATTATGCATTTAATTTGGTTTCAGGCCCAATATTGGGCTTGATGTAAACACATTTACACTACTTAAAATGTCTATTTATGCATGTTCTTAAGCATAGGATTGCATTTCATGATATAAATATTGCATAACATGCATCATCTTGCATTTAGAGTAGTTTGAATAAAATGGAGGTTAATTGTCTCCTTTTATGTGCTTGGACAGGGCAAACATTTTATCGGGGCCTTGGATCAAAGATCCAACCATGTGGATGTGATCAGGGTGACGATTGGAGTTCAACGACTCCAAGATCGCCCTAATTAGGCATCCGTAGCATCAGATAGTGACCGGGGAACCCTAGAAGATCAAGGGTCAGGATGGTGTAAATCTGCACTTCAGATGACAAATCCGACCGTACGGATGAATTCGGATCGATGATCGCAGCCCAACGACACAAAAATCGAGTCAATCCGACATCTGTGGCACCATCTACAACTTCCAGAATATGGGCGGCCAAGATGGCACCACGTGGTGCCATCTCGGTCGCCCAAACGGCCGCTTACATTCTATGAAGTCCCACACCCGCTCGCTCTCCGCCGTTGGATCTTGATCCAACGGCTGTGGTCAGCCGCGCCTAAAAGCGTCCACTCGACCATCCGCGCCCCGTAGCGTAGCGGTCGAGTGCGCTTACGCAAGCGGCGGGCGTGGGTTCGAGCCGCAGCGAAGGGCTGGAAGGCGCAGGCGATTGAGCGTGGGCGGGCGTTGGATTGCGATCGGACGGCCGCACACGCCCGATAGCATTTACGCGCGATTGAACGAGCGGCATGGACGCACGATCGCACGCGCCAAGCGGGCGCACGACGAGTGGGTGGAGATGTGTCTTAATTCGTCCGATCTCACGATCGGACGGTGGAGAACTGATGGACGTGCGTATGCGTTGTAGAAGCGGGCAGCCGTGGAGGCGCGCATGGGCGCGGGAGCTACGCCCACGTTGGGAGCTTTAGTGACGGATTTATCCATCACTAAAGACCTCTCATTTATTATTTTAAAGTTGTAATGTCCATTTTGCCCCCACTCCTTGCAACTATAAAAGGAGACCCCCTTCATATGAAATTCTCATCCCTTCCTTCTCCTCTCTACCCCTCCAAAGCTCAAGAGAAGCTTGTCCCATACCCGGGATTCTTCTCGCGAGATAAAGTCCAAATTTTCATCTCCCTTCGGAAGTGGATCCCGCGACGACGACGGTGTGCTGCTCCGTTCCCGTTCTTCTGCTTCGTCCTCCTTTGTCCTTCGTTCTCCTTCGTCCAGGTGTCGTCCCGTCCGACTCGTCCTCCAAGCGACCGTCGAGGAGGATTTCTCTCTCCTTATTCTTTTTACTACTTTCTAGTATAGATTTACTATTTTCTAGTGTAGTTCTGCTCGTCCTCCAAGCGACCGTCGAGGAGGACATTTCTCCCTCCATTCTTTTAATGCTTTCTAGAGTAAATTTATCACTTTCTAGAGTAATTATTTTATGCTTTGTAGTTGTAAGAGTGAAATGAACAATCTCCTTAATGACAAATTCCCTGTTTATTCTACATCTCATTTTGATTTCTCTGTGTAATATTCTCTTTCTCTCTTACTCTCTCTCTCTCTCTTCTATTTATTGTAAATAATTAGATAGTTTTAAATTGAATTACTTTGTGACAAATAAAAAGAAACGCGTAGTTTTTAAATCAAACGTCCGCCTCCTTGTGTTCGACCCAGAATTTTCATTTCGATATAAATTTTATTTGTTGAACACGAATTCTTCGCTTTCAAGCTACAACGACAGGTTTTCCAAAACAGAACACGTTAGCTATAGCGATTCGCACGTCTCAACATTTTGGCGCCATTGCCAGGGAGCAATTCGTGTGTTCAACATTTTGGCGCCATTGCCAGGGAGGCAACGATCTTTGATTTCTCTTTGCGTTTTGTAACTTACAAATCATTTACCTCACTTTTCTCCTTTCTTATTGTAATTGCTGGTACTCTTTTGAGACAAGCAAAAGCGGTAGATTGGAGTAAAGTGCTGTGGAAGGTTTTGTAAGTTATCCCCCATTCTTTCCCCCTCCATAGATTTCATTCGCCACATTAAATCCAAATTCCAATTAACCTAGGCATTTGTATAAATCCTAGGAATAGTTTGGTTGTTTGGATTCTCACTCACATTCATTCCACCTTCATTTATATTAAAAAAAAAATAAAAAGATAATTTTGTCGGGCAATTTTCAACAAACATACAATGTACACCCACATTCAAAGGCACTTAACCGAATTGATTCGTTTCTACTCAACCGAGTTCTGATCTGTGGAACCAGTACACATAAAGCAACATATAAAAGAGTAGAAATCATTCTAGGTTAACCATCTTTGTGTGCCTAACTTAGTGGTGCATTTGTGGTCAATTGTTTAAGTTGATTAGGTTGTACCACTTCAAATAAAATAAACTCATCAAGTAGCTGCCAATTAGGTTCAACTCTTAGGGATTTACCAGGCACTCCACATTCTTTTTAAGCTTTAAAGGAAAACATCTTCACCTGTGCTTGCAAAACCTGGTGTGCCAATGAAACTTGTTTGAAAACACCTAAAGTTGAATCCTAAAAGCTACTAAGCAAGATTTGAACCTTAAAATTTACCACCTCAAAAATAATCTTGCTTGAAAACCACTGGTTGTGCACGCACACACAAATCAATCAATCATTAAGGGCACAAGCCATTTAAAGGGCCCATCACATTCCAAAGCACATTCAAACCTAGCCCTAAATAAAACAGAGTAGATGTTGGCCTTAAGGATTGAACTCGCTCTTCAAAACTTAGAACGAGATTATTTTCGATTAGTCTATTTCTACTGTTCAATCTGATGTCTAGCTAGGGGAGCAGAGTCAAACGATCGCGGCTGGGGGGTACACTGCAACCGGAGGCGCAAGCCAAAGGAAGAACCTTCTCCCCAGTCCCTCCTTCTAACTGGTTGGATTGAACAGAGGGAAGTAGATCAAATCGTTCCTTTATCTCAAGATGGGTTTTGAGAGTCTGTAGGTCTTTAGGCTAACCCAATTAAGGACAGGTTTGATTGTTTGTATTGCAGGGCACCTTTCTTCCTCCTGTGTCTCATGAATCCTTCCACATATTTCACGCATTCCCGCTCTTTCCCTCCTGTTGTGAATTATCCTCAACATGACGATTATCCCAACTCGTATTGTAATCAACCATCAGTCAGTTGGGATAATTCGGATTGGGGATATAGTTCCAGACCCCCGTGTTTAGGGTCTAACCCTGAACACTTTGATTGTGATTTGTATCCTTCTCAGAGCTACATCGATTATAAATCATCTTCCTTTCATGCACAACCTAATACGATCTACAATCAAGAAGGATACACCGATCTTTACCCAACCTCTGATTTCACTGCCTTTAGGTCATCACCATCTTTTGAACAATCTGAAATGACCTATTTTCAAGAAGGGTATAACGAATCTCAATTCGTTAATTCCCCTGCATTGAGCCCAAACCCGCCCAACCCTGAACCAAATCATTTGGTTCAGGTTAACCAGGTTCAAGATAAGGCTCTGGCTAATTTGAGGAATGTCATACAATCTTTAGAAGTTCAGCCAATACCTTGCATTGAGAGATTGGAGCCCCTGATTGAAATGATTGATGATTTAAATAAGTCTTTGTTGGATTGGCTCCTAGATGTTAAGGATAAGAACCTGGTGAGTTTCTACTTGGGAAATTAGCGAAATTGAGGATGAGATTTGTGGTTGCTTTGATTCAATCTTGGGATGATTCCCAGGATGAACCCTCTTCAGGAAAGACAATGAAAGAACCCGCTCAGGCACTTGTTAGGGGGGACACGTGTTACGAGGCTGACCAGATTGAATTAAAGTGACCAATTAAGGAAGATCTGATTTCTTCACCTGAGATCCCTGAGCCAAGTTACGAGGAAACGTATGTCTCCTTGGAACAGAAAGTGACAAATGATTTTGGGATATACATTGATACAGATCCTGATTTCTTTTATGGTGAAGATTCAAGTTGCGAAGTCTCACGCGAGTTTTCTGAACACGATTTCTGTGAG
Organism: Thalassia testudinum; assembly: GCA_037157565.1. Classification (NCBI taxonomy): domain Eukaryota; kingdom Viridiplantae; phylum Streptophyta; class Magnoliopsida; order Alismatales; family Hydrocharitaceae; genus Thalassia; species Thalassia testudinum. Next base: position 81,746,448 of record JAZHRO010000077.1, on the reverse strand, counting down.
ACGATTGGGCCTGAGGAATCTGATAGATCATTTGATAGCCCAATAATTGAGGAAACTTATCTTAGGGCACGTATTACGGATCCAGAATTACATTTTCTAGAGGATTCAATTCAATGCCCTGATTGTCAATTACACCCCGTTGAGCTTATTGATGATTCTAATTCCGAGATAATTAGACCCAAGTCAATTTTGATTCTACCACATCATTTAGACTTGGAGATTTCAAACGGGGTGATTAATATACAAGAGGTCCTGGAATTTGATATGTTGATTGAGGAGGATAGGAGCTGGGAAGTTCTGATTTGGGAAGTTAATTTTGGAGGAAATGGAAGATTGAGTCGAAGGGTTCCTTTTAAGCTGAAACCATCAAATCAGAACCCTTACGATATTTGTTTCGAGGATGTCAAACTCAAGCACACATTCAACGATTATCCTTTTGAGCTTCAATTCTCTATGACTCAACTTTTTGGTCTTGGGTTGCATCCTTATAAATCGCAGGCCTGACCCCGCTTGCATTCTGATTTTAGGTTTTGGGTAATTTTTATCCAGAACCTAAGATATTCTCTATTATGGGGAATGGGTCTGCACCACAATCTGGTCAACATCTGTGGACAGTTGTTGTTAGGTCAGAAGATTCTTCTGTTTATTCTAATTCTGACCTGCACTTGTGAATTCTTCATTTCTTTTCTTTGTATAGTGTGCCTAGCTGAAGGCACTAAACTCAGCACATATACAGTTTTTCTTAATTTTCATCTCGGAGCGGACCTGACATTCACGCAATTCAGGTGCTTTCTACGCTTGTCCACTCTGTTTTTATGTCTTTTCAATAAAATGAAGACATTGCATTAGATAGGCATGGGGGGGTGGATATTTATCTCTGAATTCATTCGTCAGCTCCGTAGATTTTTTTTATCTTCTTTTATAAAAAAAAAATTGGAATTAGGAAAGACAATTCGGGTTTAAGAAAATTTTCAATCTTAGGAAATACTACATTATGATTTGAACGCAAAGACCCTTCAGGTCTTTGGACTTAATTAGCCCGTGTATCCACTAAAATGTGGATTTGTCTTTGAGTCCTCGCCATCTTAATTCTATTGTAATTGGAATAAATAAGTTTGGGTGATAAGTACACGACTTATCAACCCGCCCTCTAATTTGAGGGAATTTTGAGTCTTAAACATCTATACACTATCTTTGCACTGACTCGTTGTTTGGCGATTTTAACGGAAATTGAGTAGCTAATGAACCTTCTAGGGTGATATGGCTGGCAAGTTATCCTGGGTAACAGCCCATAGGTAGGTTGTCCAGAGCCTAGTTACTGGACCTTTCTCTTTTTGCTGCCTTTAGGTAAATCTTAGATCAGGGAAGCCACCTACTTAAAAGAAACAAAAAAAAGGGAGAAAAGAACAAAAAGAAATAAGCCACACTTCGCTGCACGAGTACAGTTGGCAAGTTGTCAGTGGTAACAGCTCATAGACCGGTTGTCCAGAACCCAGCTCAGTAAATGCACTAAAAATTCCCAAAACACTTAGGAAGAAGCGGTGAAGTAGAATAAACCGGGGAGATTGATAGGTGGTGGTTGTTGAAATGGTTGTTGTAAATGATTGTTGATTATGTCGTTGTAGTATAGGGTGTATAATATAACATTAAGGATGTCGTATAGTGGTGAGTATGGGTGAGTTCCAGTCATTACAACCATTATTATCATTTGCTTATTTATCTAATTTTTACTGGTTTTGTTCCAGGTCGTTCACTGGGAGGCAATTTATTGAATTTAATTCGGTCACTCTTTGATTATCTCAAAATTGTCTTCTTATTCAAAAAAGAAACTTTTCATTTTATTAAAGAATGAATGAATGTGTGTTTTATTTACCTAATTACTAAGAAATGCTTGCAAAAACACTAACTATGAACAAGCATCAAACAATCTATTATTATACTCTAAACTATGTATTTACAAGTTATCCTATTAGTACTATCATAATAGTATATAATACATTAGAATGCAATGGTGTAGAAATTTAACTTATTAGTCTGTTATGTATAGTAACATATACAGCAGTTTCAGTGACAGATATAAGCGTCGCTAAATCTCAGAAAACACTATATACAACCTAAAGAGGCAAAACTGAGATCTTTAGCGACGTTTATAGTGTCACTTTATTCTGTTAGTAATTATATAGATTTACTTATACGTATGTATACTACTTATTCTTTTTCTTTGTTTCTCTTTCATTCTTCATTAAGTCTCTGTTCTTTGTATTCTTAACTCCTGTTCTTCTTGTGTTCATATTTCTGTTTTCTTCTAAGTATTCATCTTCTTCTTTCTCTTTTTATTACTCTTGTTCTTTTCTTTTCTTTTCTCGTGTTAACTCTTTGTTCTTCTCTTTGTTAACTCTTCTGTCTTAGCATATTTCAGAGGCTGCGGTGGGGAGGGGATTAGGCTAATGTCATTAGTTTAAAACGTGTTTAGTTTGCGGGCACGCTTTTCGAGGGATACACAGCACCCTAAGGGTGGGACCAGACCTCTACTAAGCGCGCCCTAATCTCAGATTAGGTGGCTTAATTATGTCTTTAATCTCAGCGCCAGGCCTCAGCCCAACGCCATATGCTCGCACACGCTCGGGCCCCCGGCCACACACACGTCACATATTTATCTCAAATCAGACAGAGTACTCAGACCAGAGCTCAACGGGTAATCGGGTCAGATGTTCAAAGGCAGTGTTTCGGGCGCCCGGCGCCCGTGACGACTGGCCTATAAGAAACACAAATTACATTTATGTGGCTGCGCTTGACTTGCAGCACACGATGTGGTGCTATTCCAGCGCCACATCGTGCGCTGGAAATCAGGCGCAGCTGCGTCTGTTCGTGCTTTTGGCCCTTGATTTGGGGGCCATAAATTATAAAATAAAATAAAATAAAATATGGTTAATAAAGTATTTACATAATACTACATAATTGATTAATTAATTTTGAATTTTAAATATGTTTACTATACAAATAAATTCGCTAAACTAGGCTGATTGTACAGGTTGATTTAGGTGATTAAATAGTTAATTACTTATAAAATAGTTAGTACATGGTCTAATTGACCTTATACAGATTCAATTTACATACTTAAGTATTTTATACATATTTTTATTGTATATTTACGAATTTATTTCTATTTTATTTAAGTTAAACTAGCTGTTCTGGGTGTTTTAACAGTGTCAGTGGCTTAAGCCACTGTCAAATGGGCTAACTGCTGCTGCAGTTAGTCCATTTGAAGAGGGGGAAAGTATTCACAGATGAGAGGGGAATTTAGAGAAGAGGAGAATTTAGAGAAGAGGAGAATGTAGCTGCAGTTTGCAGCATTTTACTGTATAACTGGGAATAAGAGAAAATTCAGAACAAACTAAAAATTAAAGAGTTGAAATCCAAATCTGATAAGGGTATAAATCTCACGAAAATCACATAAGAATTCAGTTCAAATACCCACAAGGAAAAGCCCTTATCAAAAGCATCATTTCAGATCAAAACACAAATGGCAGTGAGTTAGTCTTCCTAATGCCATAGACAGCATGAAGGAAGACTTAACTCAATCAATTAAAACCAAAAACATACAATCCCAGTTTCTTGCAACCTTAAGGAGTATGGAAAACTCCTTAGGTTAGAGAATCACCATACAAAAATAATTATCAAACAGGTGGTGTATGGCAGTTCTGAAATGACAAATCAGAAAAAGAATGCATTAAAGGAATTTATAAAAGCTAGCGAATGCATTCAGATCAAGGCAGAAGCAAATTCATGAAAGGCTCTTCTGATTTGTTCTCTGTCACCAGAGAACTTCTCAGAATCCTTGCCCTCAAGGAAAACCAAAATCCCTTCAATTTGTCAGATCTGTCAAGACATTTCAGAAAGCAAAATCTCTTCAAAACCCATGTTAAAGTGAATCTGACAAACTGAGGCAATCAATCTAAAATAAAAGGGGCTTTTGTGAACACAAATGGGGTGAGTGAGAAGCCCCAAATGGTGCTTGTGACGCCAATTTCAGATCTGAGGCAGTACACCATCAGATCTGGAATTGGGTCCGGATGTGTGGGTGATTGGTGAAAAATTCGTCGTTAAAAGGAAAAAAAATAAGAATCAGAATCTGGATGATGGGAAAAACAAAACATGAAGAGGGAGATAAATTGAATAGTGAACAGATGATTCTTCCCCTCTGATCTGGACTGATCAGAGGAGGTGAGGGAGGGGATCTAATACTAATTCTACTCCTAAGACTAATCTAACTACAGCTAACATTAAACACTAACAATTAAAACTAAATCTATTCTAAACTACTGTAAACTAAATCTAACACTACTTGTGCAGAATTAAAAACTAAACTAAAAGGAAGAATGGGACCTATGGGACCTTAGCCGGCGGCTAAGGAGGAAGAAAGGAGGAGGGTGACTCCAGCGGAGGGAAGAGTCTGCTAGTGAGACTCCAGGGTCGTCCTCAGGTGCTACGAGGTCCTTAGCGACGAGGAGGGTCGAGAGCAGGCGATGATTCCACAGCCGGTGGCTGTGAAATCAGGGTCTAGATGAGGAGGAGAGACTGGAGTGGAAGAATTGATCGCTAAGAGATGTAGGAGGGAGCGATCCTTCGCGCGCGACACCACTGAGGTGCTTAAATAGTAGCTCAGTGACTGAGATCACCGCAAGGGTGAGGTTAATCAGAATCAGGCCGGCGGTGAGGATGAGATGGGTAGAGCGCGCGGCGAGTCAAGAGAGAAATCTGACCGTCAGATGAGATCTGGGAAGAGAGGTGAACGCACGCACCGAATCGCGCGAAGGTTCCATTTGAATCCAGCCGCAGATCGAGATCAAAAGTGCGATGGACGGTCGAGAATGGCTGTGTTCTTCGCGCGCTACAGTGCGCGTGAAGAACACAGGCTTCTCTCTGAAATGAGGGAAAATTTGCAGACGGACCCTTAGAAGAAGGGGTAGAACATTTGCATGCAGGCCCAAAAGCGAGAAGAATAGCAGCTGGAAGGGCCCTGCAGTCTTACAAAAGGGTCCCTGCGGCTTGCAAATAGGTCCAAAAAGGAGTTTTGAAGGGTAGAAATGTAATGCATGAAGGACCTAATTGTAATCTATTTATTTCTAAGCCTAAATGATGTCCAATTGCTTTCAAATTTTTACATGTGCTTAATTGAACATTTAAGACATTGATTTTACCTCTGATCTATCTTTTCAAACTTGTTATGTGTTCAATTGATGCATGGATCATCATTTGTTCTTTAATTTTCAGAATATCTTATTTTTGTGACCTAATTAGGAGATTTTAACACACATTAAAAGTTTTAGGTCTTTTCTTTAATTCCCACACTTAACCCTTTTTATGTGTTAATTTGATATTGTTTTGCTTAGTATCTAGCTTAATTTCGGCCTTTTAGCTATGATGAGTAGCCACTCATCATACCCCCATGCTTACGTTTTGCTAGTCCCTTAGCAAACAATCTGTTGAAGTGTAAGGCAATTTAAGTATCAGCAAGGTAAGTGTGTAAAGATATCTTTTTCTTCTTTCAAAAATTTTTAAGTGTTTATGATGATGATCTTTAAGCTCAAACATTTTCCCATACCAACTGTGTTTTTGGACATTGTGAGAACCTGGTTACTGAGGATAACCTACCAGAACTCGAGGCTTAAATGACATAGACCATCTCTCAACCAACAAGGACTCTTGATATTTAAACCTTAAGTCGAATTCCAGGACTCAGGAGGTTTTACAGAGACTCAGAATACTACGAAGTTATGGCTGTGCTTTGTGATAAGTCAGGACTAACCAGGTGAATTCTAAGGCTCATTCCCGGGGTTTCACTTCTTTTTAAGTCCAGGTTGGTCCTAACTTCAGCTCATGTTTTCGGATGACTCTAAAAAATTGATGGTATTCAAACCCAACCCTTATTGTATTTGTGGCTCAGAGAAGATTTTTTTGGTGGAAAAATAGGGTATTTATTTTGAACCCTGAAAACATTTTTTGGTGGAAGAGTTTTTTTTCAGACTTTTTGGAGAACATACTTGACTTTTTTTTTTTTTTTTTTTTTGAACAGTATGTCTCCAAAACTTATTTGGTAGAGCGCACTGTATTTGGTGGGTGAATTTTTTTGTGGAAAGAGCTTCTCCTAGACACAAGACTAAAGATTAGGACAAAGAGTCTACCTGCACGCATAGGTAAGGACTCCACCTTCCCTAATGAACACAAGGGTTGAGGTTTAGGTTCAAGTGGTCTTTCCTGACATTGTGTAGTGTAAGCCAAGGTTACTTAGACTCCTAAGTCAAAGCAAACCAACGAATCCTGTACTGGTGACTCAGGTACAAGAATTGTCCTAAAGTTAGGAGAGACTGTGGTCTATCTTGTCAAGGCTCGAAGTGTATTAAGCCTAAGCTTGTATCAAGCTCCTATGGCCCGGCAGGTCAAACCAGTAACGGTTGAATGTCCATAGACACTTATTCTATTTTTTTTTTTTTTTTTTTTTTTAGCTATAAGATCACTTATCTTTTCTTTCTTTTTCTTTTTCTTTTTCTCCCTCCCCTCTTGAAATGAATGTCCTCCTTTGATAATGAAGTACATGTCCCTTATTGTATTTTTGGAATTTTTCTGATTTGTTATTTTTTTGTATTTTTAGCTTTAAGAATTTTTTTTTTTTTTTTTTCAAAAAAATTTTTTTCAAAATTTTTTAATTTTTTTTTGAAGTATATAATTTTTTAATAATACTATATGTACTATAGTTGTGTCTATAATTGCATTTTGGTTTAAATGGTTTACCATTTACACCCCCCCATGCTTAAATGTTTCAATGTCCTCATTGAATGAAAGGGTGGATGCAAATGCATGCTCTGCTTTTCACTATCCTAGGCTGGGTGATGGAAGGAAGTCGGAATGAGGAGATAAAATCTCTGTGCGGACGATTTTAAGTCTGATCTAAGATCAGAGTGAACCGTCGGGCTAGGAAGTGAAATGCATGACATGTGTGCAATGAATGTATGCTCAGAATGCAAGGGTAGACACTATATGCAAATAAAGGCAAGAGTAAGAAAGGTGTAAAACAGCTATATACAAGGGTAGGTGTTTGCTAAGTTTAACGCCTTCAGCTAGGCGAAAACTTACATGGTAATTCAAAATGTAGGAGCGAAATGGTGGAATTGACAAGTCTGAGATCCTGCGGCTCAATGAAAGGTTTCAGTCTTTGTCCATTAACAATAAAGGGTTCAGATTTGTCAAGTTCAGTGATCTCAACGGCTCCATTATCAAATAATCTCAAGATCATGTTGATTCAGTGTTATGCACTGGTTGTGAAATGTCATGTGTTTGGTCTTGCAGTGCTGGTCTAGGTTGGACATACCTTTGAGCAGGTATGTTCCTAGGGTTGGGTTGTGCTTGGGATGGGAGTGAATGTGGTTGACGGGACTCCGTCAAGTGTGATAGCTGGGCTCTCATCTCCGCTAAGGCCGCGTCCTGTCTCTGCTGCATAGCAATATTCTGTTGTTGCATATCAGCAAGAGCTTTCATGATAGACCCCAACTGGTCATCTCGTGTAGGCCCAGATTGAGAGTATTGGGTGGGCCTGGGTTGGGGTTGCTGGTAGGTACGCGGTGGATATCCGTGTGATTGTGGAGGTGGTGCTCAGATCGGGTTGTGTAATGGTGGTGCAGATGGTTGTTGAAAAGGAGGTCTTTGTGAATTTCCCGACCACGAGAAATTTGGATGATTACGCCATCCAGGGTTATAGGTTTGTGTGAAAGGATCATTGTGAATGGCATGAAGCTCCTCCGAAGCTCCAGAAGGTGCAGGGAAGTCAGTGAAGGGAGGAACAAAGGTTCCTCCAACCGGTGAAGGATATGGAAATGGAAAATCCGGTAATGCAGTTTGTGTCACAGAAAGGTTATTCACAGTTTCCCTCCCTGTGGGAAACTGAGAAGAAGTGTTTTGTGCTGGTGACTGAGAAGAAGAAGATGGGTGTTTTGAGAGAAATTTCCATACTTCATCTACTTTCTTCTCGATTAAGCCCACTTTATCCAGTTGACTAGCCAGTATCTCTAAGTCTTTGCTACTGGATTGGGCTTCATGTACCCCCGTGTGTGAGTGGGAATGTGAGGACTTTCTATTAAACACGCTCATTGAAGCATTGTTAATAGAGTTTTCGGCCATGCCTTCAAAGAGCTCAAAGGCTGAGTCCTCGTCCCGACACAGGAAATTGCCTCCACAAGCGGCATCTACAAAATTCCGTGTGTCATCATGGAGCCCATGGTAGAAGATCTGGACCTGTTGCCAGCGTGGGACACCATGGTGGGGACATTTTCTCAAAAGCTCATGGAATCTCTCCCAAGCCTCGTGCATAGGTTCTCCTAAATTCTGGGTGAAGGTGGTGATGGCACGCCTTAAGGCATTAGTGCGGCCTACAGGAAAGTACTTCTTTAAGAACTCATGTTCTAAAGAAGCCCAGGAATCTATAGGTGTAGTCCGTGCAAGTGTTCTAAACCAAAAGGCTGCCTTATCTTTTAATGAAAAGGAGAACATTTTCATCAAAAGCGTGTGCTGATCATGTCCTTGCGGACCCAAAGTTTGGGCAAGATTCTTCAGCTCCTCTAAATGCTGAAAAGGGTCCTCAGAAGCAAGTCCATGGAAGTGAGGAATGAGTGCTATAATGTTCGGCTTCAGTTCAGCAGCACGACCCCCATTGGGATAACGTACCACAGGCATTGGTTGGGCAACTGCGGGATTATAATAATCTCGTAGTTGAGGTCTACGGGGTTGGGGTGGTGCCTGAGGATTTCTAGGTTGAAGTGGTTGTGGTTGGGGGTTAGCTAATAGATTTACAGCTTGAGCAAGCTGTTGCACCTGTTGGGTTAAGGTATTCATTTGTAGTTGTGTATCGAAAAGGTGCTGAAGATGAGGCATAGGTCCTCTCTCCGGGGGTGGATTAGGATGATTAGGATAAGGTGGAGGTTGGAACCTAGGGATAGGTGGTTGCTGTGGTAGAGGATGTGCAACTAAGTCTAGAGGAAGTTCTTCAAAATCCTCAAAGTGTGAAGAATCAAGATCATCCTCTTGGCGAGGGGGATTGTGGAAAGTATTTTGAGACTCAGGAGGTAAGGGATTAGAAGTGGAAGGCAAAGAAGATGATGCAGTAGCTTGGGTAGCAGTACCCAAGGGGAGTACAAGTTCTGGGTTTTGGGATCTCCTACCTTCCATTGAGTTGATTTTTTGAAATCCCGTTTACTCTAATTCGATCCAACTCAATGGGAAAAAAAAAAAAAAAAAAAATTTTAACGTTCACAATAAAACAGAAGAATCCCAATAAAATCTCAATTCAAGAAGACCACTCAATCGAAATGAATCGGAGAAAATTTTTCCTAGAGGCTGCTACGCAAAGTATGTTATACGCAAACAATTGTTTCAAGCAATTGTACGTATCCTAAGATAAACCTAGCGAAGTGCAGACCTCTAGAATCCACTGGGAATCTGGATAAGACTGAGCGTGCGAATCCAGATCCTGTGGTTGCAGAAAGATGAGGTAGAAACCCGTGTATTGTGGCCTTAAGTGATCGTGCTGTGTGCATGATAACATTCAACACAAGGCGATTAAAATCTCAAACATGGTTTCACCCAATTTTGCTATCTCCTTTTTGATTTAATTGAAGTGATTAAAATGTGTTTTCTATGCTGCTCGTTTCACTTTTTTACTAAATTCAGAACAAGTAGTGGTCTTCTTTAATTTTAAGTCAAATGCAAATATGGCAGGAGTTAGAGTTAGGTAAGAAATGCGTACCTGACTCCAGCAATCTTCTAATGCAGATTTGACTTGAATTAAAATCTAGCAGGAATGAAATGCAATCCTAAAAATGGATGCCTGAGGTTATGCTGCTGCTAGATAAGTATGAGGTCTTTTTGATTTTTTTCTGAAAAATTTTATATGCAATTCAAAAGTAAGGAAAGAAATTAAGAAGATAAAGAAATAAAGTCCAGATAGTCCAGAATTATTACAAAAATTGTGTGAGAACAAGCTCTCACAACTTATGACTAACAATTGCTCCTAATCAATAAACCTAAAACTATCTATACTAAAACTAATACTAAAATCCTACAGCGACTTCGAGGCAAAACTCCACCAGGAAGACGGATCTGGAGCGCAGCGACTCCACCAGGAAGACGACACTCCTCCTCAAGTGCTGTGGAAAAAACAAATGATTAGTAAAAGAATAAAGGAATGTATACACAATTAATTCAATGGAAAATAAAAGCAATTATAATGAATGAATGAAGAATTTCTATATACAAAAGAATGAAAAGAAAATTTTGGTGCAAAGAGCGTTGCCTCCCCGGCAACGGCGCCAAAATAATGATAGGTGGTGGTTGTTGAAATGGTTGTTGTAAATGATTGTTGATTATGTCATTGTAGTATAGGGTGTATAATATAACATTAAGGATGTCGTATAGTGGTGAGTATGGGTGAGTTCCAGTCATTACAACCATTATTATCATTTGCTTATTTATCTAATTTTTACTGGTTTTGTTCCAGGTCGTTCACTGGGAGGCAATTTATTGAATTTAATTCGGTCACTCTTTGATTATCTCAAAATTGTCTTCTTATTCAAAAAAGAAACTTTTCATTTTATTAAAGAATGAATGAATGTGTGTTTTATTTACCTAATTACTAAGAAATGCTTGCAAAAACACTAACTATGAACAAGCATCAAACAATCTATTATTATACTCTAAACTATGTATTTACAAGTTATCCTATTAGTACTATCATAATAGTATATAATACATTAGAATGCAATGGTGTAGAAATTTAACTTATTAGTCTGTTATGTATAGTAACATATACAGCAGTTTCAGTGACAGATATAAGCGTCGCTAAATCTCAGAAAACACTATATACAACCTAAAGAGGCAAAACTGAGATCTTTAGCGACGTTTATAGTGTCACTTTATTCTGTTAGTAATTATATAGATTTACTTATACGTATGTATACTACTTATTCTTTTTCTTTGTTTCTCTTTCATTCTTCATTAAGTCTCTGTTCTTTGTATTCTTAACTCATGTTCTTCTTGTGTTCATATTTCTGTTTTCTTCTAAGTATTCATCTTCTTCTTTCTCTTTTTATTACTCTTGTTCTTTTCTTTTCTTTTCTCGTGTTAACTCTTTGTTCTTCTCTTTGTTAACTCTTCTGTCTTAGCATATTTCAGAGGCTGCGGTGGGGAGGGGATTAGGCTAATGTCATTAGTTTAAAACGTGTTTAGTTTGCGGGCACGCTTTTCGAGGGATACACAGCACCCTAAGGGTGGGACCAGACCTCTACTAAGCGCGCCCTAATCTCAGATTAGGTGGCTTAATTATGTCTTTAATCTCAGCGCCAGGCCTCAGCCCAACGCCATATGCTCGCACACGCTCGGGCCCCCGGCCACACACACGTCACATATTTATCTCAAATCAGACAGAGTACTCAGACCAGAGCTCAACGGGTAATCGGGTCAGATGTTCAAAGGCAGTGTTTCGGGCGCCCGGCGCCCGTGACGACTGGCCTATAAGAAACACAAATTACATTTATGTGGCTGCGCTTGACTTGCAGCACACGATGTGGTGCTATTCCAGCGCCACATCGTGCGCTGGAAATCAGGCGCAGCTGCGTCTGTTCGTGCTTTTGGCCCTTGATTTGGGGGCCATAAATTATAAAATAAAATAAAATAAAATATGGTTAATAAAGTATTTACATAATACTACATAATTGATTAATTAATTTTGAATTTTAAATATGTTTACTATACAAATAAATTCGCTAAACTAGGCTGATTGTACAGGTTGATTTAGGTGATTAAATAGTTAATTACTTATAAAATAGTTAGTACATGGTCTAATTGACCTTATACAGATTCAATTTACATACTTAAGTATTTTATACATATTTTTATTGTATATTTACGAATTTATTTCTATTTTATTTAAGTTAAACTAGCTGTTCTGGGTGTTTTAACAGTGTCAGTGGCTTAAGCCACTGTCAAATGGGCTAACTGCTGCTGCAGTTAGTCCATTTGAAGAGGGGGAAAGTATTCACAGATGAGAGGGGAATTTAGAGAAGAGGAGAATTTAGAGAAGAGGGGAATGTAGCTGCAGTTTGCAGCATTTTACTGTATAACTGGGAATAAGAGAAAATTCAGAACAAACTAAAAATTAAAGAGTTGAAATCCAAATCTGATAAGGGTATAAATCTCACGAAAATCACATAAGAATTCAGTTCAAATACCCACAAGGAAAAGCCCTTATCAAAAGCATCATTTCAGATCAAAACACAAATGGCAGTGAGTTAGTCTTCCTAATGCCATAGACAGCATGAAGGAAGACTTAACTCAATCAATTAAAACCAAAAACATACAATCCCAGTTTCTTGCAACCTTAAGGAGTATGGAAAACTCCTTAGGTTAGAGAATCACCATACAAAAATAATTATCAAACAGGTGGTGTATGGCAGTTCTGAAATGACAAATCAGAAAAAGAATGCATTAAAGGAATTTATAAAAGCTAGCGAATGCATTCAGATCAAGGCAGAAGAAAATTCATGAAAGGCTCTTCTGATTTGTTCTCTGTCACCAGAGAACTTCTCAGAATCCTTGCCCTCAAGGAAAACCAAAATCCCTTCAATTTGTCAGATCTGTCAAGACATTTCAGAAAGCAAAATCTCTTCAAAACCCATGTTAAAGTGAATCTGACAAACTGAGGCAATCAATCTAAAATAAAAGGGGCTTTTGTGAACACAAATGGGGTGAGTGAGAAGCCCCAAATGGTGCTTGTGACGCCAATTTCAGATCTGAGGCAGTACACCATCAGATCTGGAATTGGGTCCGGATGTGTGGGTGATTGGTGAAAAATTCGTCGTTAAAAGGAAAAAAAATAAGAATCAGAATCTGGATGATGGGAAAAACAAAACATGAAGAGGGAGATAAATTGAATAGTGAACAGATGATTCTTCCCCTCTGATCTGGACTGATCAGAGGAGGTGAGGGAGGGGATCTAATACTAATTCTACTCCTAAGACTAATCTAACTACAGCTAACATTAAACACTAACAATTAAAACTAAATCTATTCTAAACTACTGTAAACTAAATCTAACACTACTTGTGCAGAATTAAAAACTAAACTAAAAGGAAGAATGGGACCTATGGGACCTTAGCCGGCGGCTAAGGAGGAAGAAAGGAGGAGGGTGACTCCAGCGGAGGGAAGAGTCTGCTAGTGAGACTCCAGGGTCGTCCTCAGGTGCTACGAGGTCCTTAGCGACGAGGAGGGTCGAGAGCAGGCGATGATTCCACAGCCGGTGGCTGTGAAATCAGGGTCTAGATGAGGAGGAGAGACTGGAGTGGAAGAATTGATCGCTAAGAGATGTAGGAGGGAGCGATCCTTCGCGCGCGACACCACTGAGGTGCTTAAATAGTAGCTCAGTGACTGAGATCACCGCAAGGGTGAGGTTAATCAGAATCAGGCCGGCGGTGAGGATGAGATGGGTAGAGCGCGCGGCGAGTCAAGAGAGAAATCTGACCGTCAGATGAGATCTGGGAAGAGAGGTGAACGCACGCACCGAATCGCGCGAAGGTTCCATTTGAATCCAGCCGCAGATCGAGATCAAAAGTGCGATGGACGGTCGAGAATGGCTGTGTTCTTCGCGCGCTACAGTGCGCGTGAAGAACACAGGCTTCTCTCTGAAATGAGGGAAAATTTGCAGACGGACCCTTAGAAGAAGGGGTAGAACATTTGCATGCAGGCCCAAAAGCGAGAAGAATAGCAGCTGGAAGGGCCCTGCAGTCTTACAAAAGGGTCCCTGCGGCTTGCAAATAGGTCCAAAAAGGAGTTTTGAAGGGTAGAAATGTAATGCATGAAGGACCTAATTGTAATCTATTTATTTCTAAGCCTAAATGATGTCCAATTGCTTTCAAATTTTTACATGTGCTTAATTGAACATTTAAGACATTGATTTTACCTCTGATCTATCTTTTCAAACTTGTTATGTGTTCAATTGATGCATGGATCATCATTTGTTCTTTAATTTTCAGAATATCTTATTTTTGTGACCTAATTAGGAGATTTTAACACACATTAAAAGTTTTAGGTCTTTTCTTTAATTCCCACACTTAACCCTTTTTATGTGTTAATTTGATATTGTTTTGCTTAGTATCTAGCTTAATTTCGGCCTTTTAGCTATGATGAGTAGCCACTCATCAGAGATATACACTGGATTCACCCTTGTGTTGACCCCGTAAAAAAATAAAAGTAGGGAGAAAGCTACCTGTTGTAAAGATATACCTTTAGGCAGAATTCTTTTTGAGGTCACCTAGAGGCGTAGAAATCCGAAGTCCATTTTAATTACCAATCAATGAGTCTATCACAATTACAATAAGATGCTTAAAGCTTAGGGTTCTCATCAAATCTTGGGTGAGTTGAATGGCCGTAGAAAGTCACTCTTAAACCCTAAAATTTGAAAATTCAAAAAAATTAGAAAAGAGTAAAAAGAAAAAAAGAATTTTTCTTTGAATAAGGCAAGGCTTGAGGCGGTCTGCATTTTGGCTGATACTCGGGCACTGTTGTGTCTTTGAAAGTTCAGTTCCTAAGTAGACAATTTCTTAATGATTGAAAATAACTCAGGTCCAAATAATCCAACCTAATTCTTTTATAAATGGCATATAGTTTTTACTAGGGACTAGCAAAAGATAGGCATGGGGTTATGATGCAAAACACATTTACACTACTTAAAATGTCTATTGATGCATGTTCTTAAGCATAGGATTGCATTTCATGATATAAATATTGCATAATATGCATCATCTTGCATTTAGAGTAGTTTGAATAAAATGGAGGTTAATTGTCTCCTTTTCTATGCTTGGACAGGGCAAACATTTTATCGGGGCCTCGGATCAAAGATCCAACCGTATGGATGTGATCAGGGTGACAATTGGAGTTCAACGACTCTAAGATCACCCTAATCAGGCATCCGTAGCATCAGATAGTGATCAGGGAACCCTAGAAGATCAAGGGCCAGGATGGTGTAAATCTACACTTCAGATGACAAATCCGACCGCACGGATGAATTCGGATCGTCAATCGCAGCCCAACGACATAATAATCGAGTCAATCCGACATCCGTGGCACCATCTACAACTTCTAGAAGATGGACGGCCAAGATGGCGCCACGTGGCACCATCTCGGCCGCCCAAACGACCGCTTACATTTTATGAAGCCCCACACCCGCTCTCTCTCCGCCGTTGGATCTTGATCCAACGGCTGTGGTCAGCCGCGCCTAAAAGCGTCCACCCGACCATCCGTGCCCCGTAGCGCAGCGGTTGAGCGCGCTTATGCAAATGGCAGGCGCAGGTTCGAGCCGCAGCAAAGGGCTGGAAGGCGCGGGCGATTGAGCGTGGGCGGGCGTTGGATCACGATCGGATGGCTTCACGCGCCCGATAGCGTTTACGCGCGATTGAACGTGTAGCATGGACGCGCGATCGCACGCGCCAAGCGGGCGCACAACGAGCGGGCCGAGATGCGTCTTAAGTCGTCCGATCTCGCGATCGGACGGCTGAGAACTGATGGACGTGCGTATGCGTTGTAGAAGCGGGCAGCCGTGGAGGCGCGCGTGGGCACGGGAGCTACGCCCACGTTGGGGGCTTTAGTGACGGATTTATCCGTCACTAAAGACCCCTCATTTATTATTTTAAAGTTGTAATGTCAATTTTGCCCCACTCCTTGCAACTATAAAAGGAGACCCCCTCCATACGAAATTCTCATCCCTTCCTTCTCCTCTCTACCCTTCCAAAGCTCAAGAGAAGCTTTTCCCACACCCAGGATGCTTCTCGCGAGATAGAGTCCAAATTTTCGTCCCCCTTCGGAAGTGGATCCCGCGACGACGACGGCGTGCTGCTCCATTCCCGTTCTTCTGCTTCGTCCTGCTTCGTTCTCCTTCATCCAGGCGTCGTCCCGTCCGGCTCATCCTCCAAGTGACCATCGAGGAGGATTTCTCTCTCCCTATTCTTTTTACTGCTTTCTAGTGTAGTTCTGCTCGTCCTCCAAGCGACCGTCGAGGAGGACATTTCTCCCTCCATTCTTTTAATGCTTTCTAGAGTAATTATTTTATGCTTTGTAGTTGTAAGAGTGAAATGAACAATCTCCTTAATGATAAATTCCCTGTTTATTCTACATCTCATTTTAATTTCTCTATGTAACATTCTCTTTCTCTCTTACTCTCTCTCTCTCTTCTATTTATTGTAAATAATTAGATAGTTTTAAATTGAATTACTTTATGACAAATAAAAAGAAACGCGTAGTTTTTAAATCAAACGTCCGCTTTCCTGTGTTCGACCCGGAATTTTCATTTCGGTATAAATTTTATTTGTTGAACACGAATTCTTCGCTTTCAAGCTACAACGACAGGTTTTCCAAAACCAAACATGTTAGCGTAGCAATTCGTGCGTTCAACATTTTGATCAAAGTGCGTGGCCCCTGGCCCAAGCACTATTCCAATATATCATCATATGCTCAAGAGGATCACGAATTGGTATGGGTATGTGATGTACGCCCAGCACAAGTCGACTGGGTAGGCATTGGATGGAATTCAACTTATACGGTGTTTCCTACTCCACCGTTAATGATGTGGGACTATCCCACAGGTTGAAATGTGCATTGCTGTGCGTGCGGCTACGTGTGGATTTTACAATTTTGGCCCTCGATTTGAGGGCCATAAATTAATGTAAATTAAAATTAAATTATATCATTATAAAGCCCTTATATAGGGCTACATAATTATGTAATTAGTTTATATAAATAAGTTATTTACATATATAATAAAATTAGTTAAAAGTGTCTGTTTGTACATGTTAAATTATATATTAATTTGTTAATTAAAGTATAAATTAGTTAATTAATAACACAATTGACCTTATACAGTATTAATATACATAATAAATTATTTATTACACATTTTTATTATATTTTAGAAGATTTATTTTAATTTATATACAATTAAATACATGTTTTGGATAGTTTTACATATAAATAATCTATAAATACTTTAATATAGTATAAATATAGTATAAGTAGGTTAAAAATAGTTAACATAATATAATATAAGCATACATTATAACTTACTTCAGTATTAGGTTAAATTAGTAATTTATTTTATTTTAAGTTAATAATATACTTAGTTAACTTACTAACTTAATTATTTACTGTAAATATATAATTAAATTAAATTACAGGTACTATACAGTATATAATACATATATAAATACATATGTATAGTATTAGGTATAAATATGTACATTTAAATAGGTCTACATAATTACTTAGTTTAGTATGTATTTAGTTTATATAAATTAATATCTAATAACACAATAAAGTTATATATGTAAAATATCACTCTAAATACTTAATTTAATTTATAAAATACATATATAAGCTATTTAAACATATTATATGCATATTATACAATATATATATATAGCTTAGGTTAAATTATATATACAAGTATATACACAATGTACAAGGTATTTTTAGGTGTTTTTGGGATTTTTCTGATTTTTAGGGTTTTTATAGGTTTAGGGGAGTTAGGGTATGAGAGAGAAAGAGTGAGATGAGAGAGATAGAATTGTTTTTGGTGTTTTTGGTTTGATATTCTTTATTAAATTCTAAGATATACTGAACTATCGGCTTATATATTCTACCAAGTTGGAGGTTCAGATTACCTTAAAATTTGAAATACACCTAAAAATATTTCTAATCCTACTCAAGACACCTTTATTTTATTTTTTTGAAATGTTCTATGATTTTTATTTATATACAAAGCAACCCAATTCTAGGCCTTGATGAGTATTGGAAAGGGAAATCTAAGGCCTAGAATTCTATTCTAATGGTTTGACGTTCAGTTAAAGCATTTACAAACACTTAACACAAAACATGGGAGATGATTGAGCATTTAAACATGATTTTCACAATGTATTTTGTTAAAAAAAACTCAATTTGGATAGATATACACATGAAATGAGTTGAAAATGAATCTAATGAGCATAATCAAGCAATTCAAATTAAATAAATGTCCATTTCAGATACAGGAATGCTTGTACATGAACCCATACATTATAGCATACATCAGCTCTTCATCGATCCCATCAAAAAGCTCAAGTTCAGCAACTAAGGCAACTACTCAAATTCAACTACTAAGTAGCTACGATTGCAGCTTAAAACAATAGCTCAGATGCTACTGAAGGTGCGCAAACGTTGTCACAACCTATCAATCAGCTTAATACAATGTTGTAGTCATTTTTGCAGCCAATAGCTATTTCTTATGCTCAATTACTCAGCAGCAATATCTGTTGCAATTAACTCAGAAAGCTTAAACCCGACCTTTCTGGGTTTGGTCTGATTGAATCCATACTCCCATAAGTGCAAGTCAAAACATTCAATACACGTTTCAGATGTTTCAAATCTTTGTCAGAAAGTCTAAAAACTTTACCATTCAAATCTAAGATCTAAAAAAAATATAAGAGAACTTAATTAATCTATTTTCTTATGTCATAGACAACATAAGAGAAATAGGTTAACTTAGGTACTCAAATTAGCATAAAAATCTTCTCAAACACTCATTAAGCATTTCATACCTCATTAAACTCATACATATCAAATTATGTTAGATTTGAGCTCAGAAAACCACTTGGAGTACAAAAATTAGATGTTGCTTAGTTAGGCCTTTGCTTTTGAATCACCCAAATGAATTGTTCATCTAGAGTTTCTGCACACCATTGATTGGCGTACAAGAGTTCTAGGTGACTCATGAAAATCAGTTGGATCATTGCTTGAGCCTCGAATCAATGCATTTGATTCTCATTGGCTCAAGCTACCACACTTCCAAAAAATAATCATTGTGATTAAAAATTGGGCAAAAGCATATTGAATGCTAAAAATTGAGTTAAAAACAGCTTAAGCCCATTGCATTCAAACCAGTAAAATACAAGAAAACTCAATTTGATCATTTAAAATAGATCGACTTCAATTTTAATCATAAATTCCCAAATCACCAAAACCAATGAATCTGATGCAAATGCTCAAATTTATTCAATTCAAATTAGATCGGGGGGTCTTTGTGGATTTATGGAATGAGTGGGAGACCCTCCATGTGGATTTTAGGTGCTAATTCAAATCTAGAAACTAAAATTCCCAGATCTGAATTAGGCCTTAATGAAGGGGTGAACAGTGATTAAAATGTGAGAATATCAAAGAATATGGATTATGAGATGTGCAAGGAGATCAGTGAATCAATGCAAGAATTCGAAAATCTCCTCTCTAATCTGAATTAATTAGAGAAGTCGGATCGGATGTAATCTATCTACTCCTAACTAATCTAACAAAACAATGAATTCCATCATCTAATCTACTCCTAAGCTAATCTAAACTACACTAACAGATACTACACTAATCTAGAAAGCAATTAAACTAGTTATCAAAGTAGTAAATCTAGCTAAGGGAAGAAGGTGATGTCCAAGGTCACCAGCAGATGGCTGATGACAAAGAAAGGGAAGAAGACCCTTCAGCTCATGAGGGAGGTGTCCAAGAGCTTTAAGCCGGTGGCTGGAGGTGATCGACGGAGGGAGAAGAACCCACTCTGTCACCATGGGCAATGAAAGGGGTTGGAAAGCTGAGGGAGTAAATCAAAAGGAACCACTCAGGGAGAGGGAGCTGGTTCATCTACGTGCAAGCTCAAGGAGGAGCTTAAGTAGGCTTGTCACTGATTGCACTCACCGCAGTGGTGAGATTAAATGATTAGGTCATGAGCAATGGAGATGGAGAAAAAGGAGCGCGCGAAGCTCAAATCCAAATATCAGCCGTTGGGTGAGATTTGGAGGGAAGGGTGAACCTATGCACAAAGTCGCGCGAAGCTTCTATTAGGAACGACCGTTTATCAAGGGAAACAAGGGAGCGACAACTGAGATCAGCCGTGTTCTTGTGCCGCTACAGTGGTCTCATGCTCACAGGTCTATTGGAGATTTTGTACAAAGGCCCAAACAGGCGAAGCGGTAGGAATTTTGTGAAGGAACCTGTAAGTAAAGGAGTCTATAGCAGCGCGGTCTCTGAATGTCTGCAAAGAAGCCCCTACAGCTATCAAAAAGGCCTTTAAAGGTTTTAAATGAATGAAATGTGCTGTAACTTGAGGACCTAGATGTAATGTAATTAATGCAAGGTCCTAATGATCTCCAAATGCTACTAAGTTTTTCTTAAAGCCCAATTGAACATTTAGGATGTTAATTTCTCTTTCAATTTGATCTTTTGAACCCAAATATGTGTTCAATTTGCAATGGATCATCGATTTGTATTAATGAATAGAATATCTCATTTTATGACCTAAGTTTGCATTTTTAACACAAATTGGATGTTTTAGGTCATTTTTGTTACTTCCCACACATAACCCTTTTCTTATGTTAATTGTGTAGTGTTTAACCTAGTTCCTAGCTTAACTTGTGCATTTTAGCTATGATGAGCC
Source organism: Thalassia testudinum (assembly GCA_037157565.1). NCBI lineage: Eukaryota > Viridiplantae > Streptophyta > Magnoliopsida > Alismatales > Hydrocharitaceae > Thalassia > Thalassia testudinum. The sequence goes on along the minus strand of JAZHRO010000077.1, from coordinate 81,725,906 downwards.
ATGCCTCATTAATCCTCACATCCTAAGTTCCACTTAAAGAGTGATGCTGCCCCTTAAGGCTGGCAGGAACTAAGGTTTCGACACTCGGTGTTCCAAATTCATATAATGCTACCTCTTAAGGCCAGCAGGAACTGAGGCTCCCATGCCCTACATTCCAGTCGATACAATGCTGTCACTTAAGGTTGGTAGGAACTCAAGCCTTGTTCATCGTAAAATGCATTAAAAGATTTTGTATCATTGTAGTTGCAAATCTCGTCGAAACAAATAAATTTAAAAATATTTCAGTAAGTACCGAGTCTTCGCAGGGAGGCAAAACGTGATTTTTAAAGCTCTTCATACTAACTAATCTAACCTAATGAAAGCATGGAAGTAGAGATCAATTATTCAGAAAATCATATTTCTATTATTACTTAGAAATAGTTTCCAAACTAGAAATTAAAAAAACTATGCTAAAGAATAAAGAGAGAGAAAAGTAGATGAAGGACGATGTTGCTTGAGGGATGCTTATGTGAAGTGTGACAACAATTCAGATCCAGAGTGCTGGGAAGAAGATCGGAGAGAAGTTGCAGAGAGAGAGAGGCTGGAGATGTGTCTGGTGGGAGTTGCCTTTCAACTGGGGCTTTGGGGCTCTTTCTATAGTTTCTATGAGGGGTAAAGTGGGTATTTAGGCCTCCCAACTCATGCAACAACCTAGGTGTGATCAGATCCATCGATCGAGAGATCAACAGCTCTAATTGCACCTAAAAATAACCTCAAACGTGCCTCATACGTGCGGAACGTACGAGATGCCGACATGTGGCAGCTTCTGAGCCATTGGATCACAATCTGCCACACCACTTGCACTCCTCGTGCGCTTCATCGTGCGTGCGTGTGTGCATTCAATTTCAATCATCCGATCATGAGATCGAACAGCTTACGTTGCGTGCCACACCGCCTTAAGACCCGCATGCAATGGGCTTCAGTTCGAGCATTACATCACGCGTGCATCGCATCGCCGAATCGGTCGAGCGTCGTCATGCCACGCCGTCGTATCTTCGCCATTCAATCTCATCCAATGGTTCAATTACGTGCAAACACCATCGCCTCTTTGATTTTCTATTCATCCTGATTCAATCACGTGCCTCGTGCTCTCATGCGAGCGCACTAACCAATGCACTGCGGACTCTATTGTGTTGCAGTTTGGTTTTAGCATGCAGTTGTTCTCAGCCATTGGATGGAGATCCAATGGCTAAGATGGACTCGTTGCTGAAGACACGGTGAGGGGCAACGTGGCTTGATCCAACAAGCCACAATGAGGCTTCAGCGGTTAGGGCACGACAGGGGATCGTTGGGATGGTGCCACGTGACACCATCTTGACCGTCCATCTTCCCACCTTTGTAGTTGATACTACAAGGCTCCGATTGAGCTAATTTTTGCACCGTTGGACTGCGACTATTGATCCGAATCCATCCATGTGGTCGAATTTGTTATCTAACATTTGGATCTCTACTATCTTGCTCCTTAGCCTCTGATCTTCTATGGGCTGAATGTGGTGTTACGGAAGTTTGATTAAGACGATTTCAGAAGCGCTAGACTCCCAACGTCATTCTAATTAGATCCATACGGTCTGATCTATCATTTGCAACATCGAATCTTCTACAATTAATATACCCTCTCTCTCAAAGCATAAAATAGCATTATTATCTATAAGGCTAGCAAGTCAACTATGATGTTGATGCATGCATTGTCCCTAAGTTTAGCTAAAATCTAACTTAATTCAGGTAGATTAGGTCCTATAATTACTGTGCAATCAAGCCTACACACCCAGCATCATGCCACCTCTCAAGCGTGACAAGAACTCAGCCGCCCCATGGCCTAAGTTTCATCTATACGATGCTACCTCGTAAGGCCGATGAGGACTTGGGCCCCCACACCCAGGGTTCCACTTAATATAACACTGTCTTTTAAGGCTAGCCAACACTCGGACTTCCAACGGTAGAAGATCCAGGCAGGGTCCTAAATAGATTTCCTCTTGCACTTTCCCTACTCCCCAACAGGATGCCAGGGGTACAATCAAGAAGGCCAACACACAGTGGTGTTACACCCTGCAGCCAATCGGACAAGCCTTCCTTTCTTCACCTATGATAAGGACATGCCTCGCAATAGAGTAACCACATCCAAAATGACCAGGTCGACAAAAGCCTTTGTTGATGTAGTCTCTATCATGAGGATGCCACCAAGCCTGTCCAGGTCAAAGTGGACCCTGATCCCTCTGAGAGTCATCACTCTTGCTCGAGCCCAGCACAGTAAAATCAGCATGGACTGCCAGCAACCTACCAGATGAAGGCCTCATCCCCAGCCTAGCCACCGGCCCAATACTCGAGTGAAGGGCCTGAAGCAAGTACTACCAAATCAGCCCTACTTCGGCAAACAAAATTCCTACCTCAAACAGATGAGAGTCCATTTCAGTACAAAGCCACACCCTTAAAGACCCATGCTTAAGGTATGGAAAAAAGCACCCGTTTGCACCTTGACCCTGAAAAAGGGCATGTTCAAGTTCTCACATGAAGAGCTTCGAGGGACCTTAGTCCCCAGTAGAGAGACAGGCAAACTTCGGCAAGATCTAAACAACCATGGCCCTTGAGCTCTCAAGCACCTAGAAAAGGATCTAGACATTGCTCGACAAAATCGCCTCCTTAGGCCGATCTTGTTGTAGCCTTTCGACTAACCCCTCTCCTCCTTCGAGTGCATCTGGAGGGGCCTTGGGCAGCTCCGGCAAAACTCACGGCTAAGCTCCTAGAGTTCAAAACCCAAATATGCAACAACGGAATAAAATCAGAGGCACAACTTGGAGAGCCTGGGTGGCCTCCCCACTTTGCCCTAGAAACTATACACTAATAGCCCATTCACGACGGCTTGCCCCGGAGCTGGCATAACCCTAACCGCTCCAAACTGCGCTGCTTATGAGTACGCTGCCAAGCTACTCTTCCTAGAATCCAACATCCAGGCGAAGTATGGAACAACACCCAACGGCCCACCACATTTTGACTCAAAGGCGATTAAAACAAATGGACATTTCCCACCCCCTTCTCAAGCAACCTCATAAGGAAAACACCCAGGAAGGAGGCACTTGAAGAAATAATAGCCAAGTCAAACAAAATGAGGCTGCAACAGCCGCCTGCAATAGATGGGCTGGCTAATTAATGATCTCAAAGGCATACCAGATTGGATAAAAGGGTGAAGCCTCCATGCCGAGTCATTCAAGCAAAAAATTGAAACGACCCATGGAAGGGATCAAAATTCATAAAAGTAGTCCATGCAACTCTTGCAAATATCAACTCCCAAGCGGTGAAACAATCCTGCACACTCACCATATATGCAATTCATTATAAAAAGACAACAATACAAAGAAACGTTCCCCTTTGCATAAAAGGTGTTGCCTACTACATTTCCCGGAAGCATTATAACTGACTAGCCCATAAAAAAAGAAAGAAAAGAGGGGAGCTCGATAAGGGAAATACAAAAGCAACGGCAACACCACTTATTAGGACTCAGTGGCTTCATCCCGAGTCTTCAAAAGGCTAATCGGCTATTTAGGTGATCTCACAACTATTGGAGGACCTAACTTCGACACCTCTTCTTTAGGAGCCTATCTTTCCTAACGTGTTCCAACTCAAGCACCTTCTTGCCCATGTCCTCCTTGAGCTGCAGGGCCTCAAAAGGGTCAGCCCTCAAGCTTTCTACCCCTCCCTAGCGAAGGAATGTCCTGTTTCCAGGACATGCACCTCCTTCTTCACCAAAAGGATGGTAGTATGAGAAGCTTCCATGCACTTTGACAAGTCTTGTAGAGACACGATTACCGCCTCATACACCCCAACAAGGCCCTCCCTCAACCCCTCGGTAAGTGAACTGCCTCAGGCCTCAGCAGGTTTCACTCAGCTCCTCAAGCAGCCGGAGTGGCTCACAGGTGCCGGAGCATGTACCTTTTGATGGCGGTATGACTATGCGTGACTAGGTTTTGTTGTGGTGTTGTAGTACAGCTAGTCATTGCCATTATTACAAATATTTTTTACTCGGAAAACAAAAGTTCTCCCGAGGTCGAACTCAGGGAGCAAGTTGTATTCTAAGAGGTACAAAGTTTCTATTACAAAAATAAAGAGAGAGAGAGAGAGAGAGAGGGGAAAATTTGGCTTCTTCTTCTCTTCTTTCTTCTTCTTATCTTTTTGGTTGTTCTTCCCCTGTGCTTTCTTCTCTTCTCTTTCTTTTTCTTCTTGGTCTTCCTTCTTGTTCTTCAGATCTTCTTTTTCTTCTTTGTCCTCGTGTTCTTCTTTTCTTCTTGCTTCTCTTCTTCTTGTCTTCTCTTCCTTTTTCTTTTTCTTCTGATCTTTGCTTCTTCACTTGGCCTCTCCTTCTTTCTTCTCTTCCTGTTCTGCAGCTGCTAAGTGCTTGCTGCTTTCCTCTTCTTTTTTCTTCTTGGTTGCGGTTCTGTCCTTCTTTTCTTCTTCTTCTTCTTTGTCTTCAGGACGTCGTCTGATTTTTCAATCAGACGACTTAAACTGTTGCTGCTACAGTGTGTCTCCTTCTTCTTCTTCTTCACCTATGCCTGCACACTCACGGTTTAAGTCAGAGGGCAAAACCTACTCTACCCTCCCCCCGCGTCTCTCTCTCTCAGAATTCACTCTTAGGAAAGCTCTCCCAGAGCAACCGGTTAATCGGGTACGTGGGTCGCGCCCGGGTCCAGGCCCACCGGCGTGCGGTGATGGGCGAGGAGTGCAGGTCGGGCTAATCGGGTCGGGCCAGGTCCGCGGGGTGTGAGCGCGGACGAGGCTGGGTAGTCGGGCAGGTGAGAGGGACCTCACCCCGTGATCAAGAGGCGAACAGCTTAAGGCACTTTTTGCCTTTAAGCGCTCGCGTGCCTCTCAAAGTTTTCGAGGTGGGACTAAATGTCCCACCCCAATTGAGCACCTGCAGCAGAGGAGGCACCTGGCAATCACGGCTTCACGCGAGGCCTTCGCCCCAGCTGCGAGCCTGGGACTCTTCGCGAAGATGCCCCGCCCAGCCTGGGAGTCGGACCTGGGCGAAGCACACCTGGAGCTGCAGGTTGAAGGTGCTTCTTCAGCGCAGCAATGGCGACAGCGGTCGAGATACCTGTCCACAGAGGAATGGCCTCTCGGCCTAATCAGATACGCGGAGAACCTTCGCCGTGGAACAACGAAGGTGGTGGGGGGTCTAGCAGGCGGCGGGGCGGAGCATGAGGGCCGCCCTAGGTCAAATTGCAGTGCGACAAATGGGTTTGTTCGGGGGGTCTGCAGAGGGCGAGTGGCGAGAAGTGGAAGGGCGGAGGTTGATCAGGGTGAGGAGGCTGAGGTTCTGTGAAGGTCGGCGAGTCGTGTGGGGTGGTGGAGTGATGGGGGTGTCTCGCCGAAGGGTAGCCGGAGACGAAGGGGGTGACGGTGGTCAGGGTCGGAATCGAGGGCGACAGTAAAGGTTTAAAGTGAGGAAAAGGAAGAGGGGAGGAAAAGGAGAAGTTATACCTACTTAGCAGGACGAGGAGGAGCCGAAGCAGGCGACAGTCGATACGACTGTCGCCGGAGAAGAAGCTGCCCAGGGGAAGGAGCGACGGTGAGGAGAGGGCCAGAGAAGCTCGCGCTGGGTGCGACGCGGCGCGGGAAGAGTGAGGGAAGGCAACCCTGCTGCTGGTAGTGCAGTAGGGCGACGAGGAGGAGGAGGAGGAGAAGCCGCCGGAGCAAGGGGGGGTCTGTCGGAGTGGGAAGAGAGGGGGTATCTCCGTCAGATCCGAGCTGGGAAGAACGGCGGAGCGACGGGGGTATTTATAGGGGTAGAACCAGAGAGGAGGGCGGAGGGAGACGACGTGTCTCCCTCGCCGGAGGACGCCGGAGGAAGGATACCCATACCGTCCGTGCGTTCGCACGGCCGGTATGGGTGGTTGCAGCCAACAGGGGGGTGTTCCTGCGATGGCTGACGACGTAGGGCACCCCCATTTGACTTTGGCAGGCTCCCTCCCTTATCCTGTGTGGCGCCATGCTCCGCGCAAGGTCGCCGGAGCATGGTGCTGCTCAAGTTTTGCAAGAGGGACCTAAACGTAAAGAACGAAGGAGAGTTAGGGGCCAAAATGTGAGGGTTCAAAAGTTGAGGGCCAGAAAGTAAATGTATGAGGACCAAAGTGTAAAGTTGGTCAAGAAGGTTTCTTCTTAAGCTCAAGTTTTTATACATGACTAATTAGGACCTAAGGATTCTGATGGTGAATTTTATTTCTAGATTAAACCTTGTTTGACCGGTCAATTTACGTAAAAATCCAAATTAAGTTGTTAATTGGGCATGGTTCTCAATGTAGGTCAAAATGGGTTCCTAAGGCCAAATTGAAGGTTCTAAACCCTAGAGATTATTTTTATATGAATTTTAGAGGGTTTATTCTATTTTTACTTTTCCTCAAACCTCGTGTATTTCAGTGGGTTTGTTTTTAGGGTTACAGGATGTCATTTAATTCTTCGGAGTTGCTGTAGCCCTTGTTGAGTCATTTCATCTCACTTTTCTTCTTATTAGGTTATTTTGACCTATGTTTGGACCCTGAGTTACCCTGTTTTCAGATTGAATTGGTGAAATTACATTTTTACCCCTCAGTTTATATTTTCTTTACAAACTCAGAATCTCTCTGAGCCAAGCCTTTCTAAGGTTATGTAGGAGCTTTTATTCTCTGTATTAGGTCAAAATGAGCTAGTTATGGCTTATGATGAGGTTCTCATCACCTTTCCAAGTAAGGGGCACTACTCAGAGTCCCCAACCTGGTCGACACCACCTTGCTGGACACGAGGCCTTTAGCAAGCCCTTCCACGAATGATCTCCTGATAGACCCAGCTATCTGGCCAATCGTCTAGGGGCCCATGATGAGAGGCTCATCATGGGTCCTAATTACCCCTAATTAACTAGTTTCCCTAGTTAATTTGCTAGGAATATGTATATATCAGGGTTAATTATGCAATAAGGGATAAATAAATAAAGGACTTAAAAATAAGTTAAAAATGCCTAATTATCAGTCAATTAATATTATTAATAACTTAATTAATAAATGGGCTCGAAATACTATTAATTAGTTACCTAATTAATATCTTATTTAACTTAAGAATAACTTAAGACCTAAGTCTTTAATAACTTAAGTAAATAAATTTAATAAATATAAATAAATACATGGATTTAATATAATATTTAACGAAATTATAAATATATATAAAAATTTAGAAAAGAAAATAATTTAAATTAACCTTAAAAGCCACTATTTGCATTTTAGTCCCTATAATTTATTACAATTGAGTCCTTTTCCTTTCATCTAGGTCCTCAACTTTCCTTGCACATAGGTCCCTATGTACACCATCTTCTTTTCTTCTTCACATGCTTCGACGGCTCACGATTGGCGGTGCGTTTACCTCACGATCACCGTCCATCCTCCGTCAGAACACCTTCGCCAAGCTTCCAAAGTTTGTGCTCACCACCCCAACTCCATCCACCAGTCCGGATTTGCCCTAAATCCTAATTAGGTCACGGCGTTAACTTCACTGGCATCTGAGATGACGTCGGAGGTTAAGCTATACCTAGACACAAACCCGTCCAGATTCTTCCCCATTCACAGTCGCCAAACCCTATAAATAGGCCTGAGCCCCTCTGATTTGAGGGGGATCAGCTCCCTTCCCCTCTCCACCTCACCGTAGCTGGTCAGTAGGTTCTTCGGCAACTCCGACGTCTACATTCTCATTCTCGAGCATGGCTGCCGAGGACGCACTACCTCTCTCACCTCCTCTTCCTCTCTATTGCCTTGCCAACGGCAACTGAGCGCCCCACTCTCCCTCTGATCTCCTCTTCATTCGGCCGAAGCTTCTCTTCTCACCCAATCAAGATTTCGATCCCATTCTCGCCCTGCCAACAACAAGATCCTTCACCTCCTTCGTCAAGTAAGTAGTCTTAACTCTTAAGAGTAGGTTTAGTTAGGTAATTAGATAGAATTAGCTTAGTTTAGTTAGCTTCAATAGTTTCTTCTCCCACTCCAGCAAGGTCAAATCCGATCTCGTTGGACATCGATTCACCCTTGCTTCCATACTGTCACTTATCTCTACTTTCCACGATCATCCTTCGCTTCTTTTCTCCCTGTTTTATCAGCTGAATCGCCTAGATCACTTCCACCTTCGCCGAAGACCTCCACTATCCATGGTAGAGACCTCCGAGCTTAGAACACACTCATTGGGGCCCTCCATCGCCTTATCATCACTTAAGGGCCCCATTCGACTTATCAATTAGCAAAATAATTGCCTATATTCATATCAACCTTTGAGACACTGTCCATGGTGAGTTCAGAGGGGTTAATCCACCTAGTCATCCATCTACGAATCATCGTAGTACACTGATAAATGCCAGTTTATCATCATTCTTTTGCATTAAAACAATCCTAGTTCTTAGGGTTTTGCTTCGCAAAAAGGTTTTTGGGTTGCATTTTGTCATAAACTAGGTTAGGCATGCATTGAATTTTTTATTGTCTTTTTAATGTGTTTTTGTGAGTGTTAGGGATGAACAGATTAATAGATCCCCAGAACCCTAGTACTCAGGAAGGCAACAGGCGAGGGAGAAGCTCAAACTAGCTGGAACTCAGCTTGATCCAGCTCACCATAGCTGGAATCCAGCTCACTTGGACTAGGATCAGCTCATCCTAGATCCATTCAGCTCATCTCAGCTGAATAGTAGCTCAAGAGAGCTCATCTCAGCTCACCCTAGCTTAGGTCAGCTCAGATCTAGCTCAACTTAGCTGAATCTAGCTCATCTCAGCTCCCATTAGTTCACAAGGAGCTCTAGCTAGCTCAGCTGAGTTGACTGGAGTTCACCTCAGCTCAGGTCCAGTTGCATCCAACTCCACTCAACTCTAGCCAGCTGAAGATGACTTCATTCCAGCTCAGGAAGCTCAAGTCTAGCTCTTGGGGACTCAGCTTAGCTCAACTTAATTGAGCTAACCTACCTTAGTTGCCTCAACCAGCTCGATCCTCCCTGGAAGCACCAGACCCAGCTCTCCTCAGCTCAATTCAGCAGAAGCCAGCTCACTTTAGCTTGGCTTAGCAGATAGCAAAGAACTAACAAGCTAAGCCAGCTAGAGTAGCCCCATGCTAGCCTCTTTAGCAGCTACTAGCTCCAGTTCAGCTCCGGACTCTTCATATCCAGCTCCTCTCCTCAAACCCTAGCTCCCATTGCCTACTCCTCTACTCCACTACTATCTAAGCTAACTTAGCTTAGCTAGGCTCTAGCTCCCTTGGCATTTACCACCTTAAAACCCCACCTAACTAGCTCCACCAATTAACCCTAACCCTAAGTCCACTTTAGCTACCTAGTCAACCCTACTCTTGGCGCCAACCATAGGCACCCTTCCACCCCAATCAACCACCGAAAGACTCCACCATTTTGGTGCCAAAAACCACCATAACCACCTCCATTTTTGCGCCACTTTTTCCCTCCAAAATCCCCTTCATCTGCACCACATATCTTCCCTTAAATCCATCTCCACCATCCACCTAACCCCCTTCTAGAAGACCCTAGGTTGGGGCCAAAATGGTGGTGTCTCTCCACCACCAAAAGCCACCAACACCACCATAACTACCACCCTTAGATGACCCTTGGGTTGGCACCATTTATTCCTAGCCCTAGATCTCTAACCACCACCCAAAAGCCTATCCTAGCCCTCCATTAAAGGCCACGCCAACCACCCCCATCCACCTCTATAAAAGCCCATCACCTACCACCATCTTCTTCATCCTCCATTAGTGTTTTATTCCACCTTAGACCTACCTACATCTACAGCCAAGAAGAAGGAGTAGAGAAGGAGATTAAGGGGACACATCACCCGCCCCCTTGGTGCCTTCTTCTCCCCACTCTCTTCTTTCTTGTGCCACGCCAAGGAGGAGGAATCTTCTACTTCAAGGAGGATGGCCAAGCAAAGGAGAAGGACTTAGGGTGGACGTCCACCCTTGGAGAGAAGCATAGGGCACGCCCCTTAAGGGTTTGCCTTGGAGGACATCATCTTGGCGGAGCTATAGAAGGAAGGAGATGAAGACCTTCTTTTCAAGCCCGGGAGCTACCAGGCTTGGAGCAAGAAGAGCTTCATCCTCTTCATCACCATCATCATCTAAAGGATTTGTCTTTATTCTGTTTTTCAATTTTTTTTGTAGAAGCATTCATCTACTAGTAGACAATTTCCTTTAATAAAAAAAAAGAAGTTGCCTTGATTTCTTGTTGCACTCTTTTTATTGTATTACCTTGCTTTCCCTTTAGTGTAGTTTCACTCCTCCTTTCTAATTAACCTAGGCCTCCACGTGCCTAGGTTGAGCTTAGAAAGGGGATAATTTTTGTCACTTAGATTAGCATAGTAAGTGTAGTAATTTTTCCTGCCAACAACTTCACATGTTACCTTAATTTCAAAAACATAAAAATGATATATTGAAAAAGACCCAAAAAGAAAGGTGAATTCCATTTTCGAAGCAAGAGATTTAATTTTTGCAAACTTGCCTCCTTGGATGACCCTAGATACCCCACTATCTAGGTTTATAAATTTAATAGTTGATCTATTTTGCTCGTTACAATGACGTATTTTACAAACCGTGGAAAATCGGCATCATACGCTAAATATCATTTCCCCTCACTCAATTGAGTGAGAGGGATAGCTGTGAGTTCTAGCGAACTCAGTTCCATTTCTTTTTTCAATTCGAAGATAATTCAAGTTTTAATCTAGTATGGGAGTTAATTGTGGTCTTCTTGATGTTCAAAATGGCTTAGGGAAGCTTTTGAGATCGTTCATGGTTTGAATTAATGAGTTTTTCACTCCATTCTTTCAGAATCGGATTTATAGAAGCTTCAGTGAGCTCCAACAAGTCAAAGTCAGGTTTCAGCTCTCGATAGATTTTGTGAAGCTCCAGAATGCCTAATTGAGACCTAAGGATCATGATTTGATGTTTATTTTGTTGTTTTATCTTCTGGAGCTTAGTGTATACCTCCGTCTCTTCCAACTCCAGTGGAGTTGGGTAGATTTTTCCGTTAGGTTTCAGGCCTTGGTTTTAGGTCCAGAAGCAAGTGCACAACCTACTGATGTTCTATGCACTCTCTAATTTCTTCGAGAGTCGCTGGTTTGTTCTGACGAATAAACCCACTTTGGAGCTTAGGCGATGAAGCCTAAGACCTTAACAAATTCCATCAAAATTAGTTTTTGAGGTTCTCAATCAATTCCTAAGACAATGGAGTCGATTTAGGATTTGAATTTGATCTGAGGGAGTTCAATTTGGAAAGTCAACTCCAGGATGGTTTTAGTCAACTCTAGGTCTGAATTGATGATTGGATGGTTAGTTTAGGGTTTTGATGAGTTAGAATCACTTATGGGTTGTTATAGAGGATAACCAAATCAAATTGAGTAAGTTTTATTAAGTGGGCCAATTTAGCTACTGCTCAATTTGGGTTCTTTTGAATCCAATACTGAGTTTCCTTTGTTCTTGGCAAATTTTGGATATCATTACTGCCCAGATCATATCATAATAACCTGCAAAGTTTGTTCAGTCTATTCTGAGAGGTTGTTAGCTCCCCACTAACCTATTTAGAGCTCAATTCTGAGCTTTGGAGCTTCAGTATGAAGCTCTGAAGCCTAGCTTTCTTCTTAGAGCTGTTTAGAGCCCCCTTCTTCGTGCTTTAGGAGTGGAATTCTATCCTAAAGAAGTCCAAAACCTCTTTTGGTGGTCAAGCGCATGTCTGCAGGTCATATGACTTGAAGTTGCTCCTGAAAGCCATGAATGGCTGTGTGAACCCTTCTTCGTCCTTCAAATCGATAGGCCAAGATTCCTCTGAGCATCAAATTGAGTTTGATTTCTGAAAGAGCACACCTAGGGCTTTTGATCGAGCCTTTGCTCGATCGAAGCCATAAACCATAGAGGCTAGAATCTTCATCGGAAGATCGACCTGAACCTGGGAAACTTAGTCCCACATCGGTAGTCCATGGCGCCATGCCATGGTTTATTACGAATTTACGTAGACGACATTTCAGTCGTCAGCGCAAGGCACAAGTATTAAGCATATGGGTGCAGGTGTGTGCAAGTGCACGTACTTACGCATGGGTGTGTGTGTGTGCCCGTGAGGGCGAGGATGTGTGTTGGCCTGGGAGGCCGGATACTGTGCATGCTATAAATTGAGAAAAATCCACCAATAAAGAACCAGGCCCAAGCTCAAGTAGGGTTTGGTCCCACCCATATCGAGTGATGTGTATCCCCGAACGAGCATGGGCCGCCCACTAAAAACATATTTTTGAAGTGAAGAGAAATTAATAGGCTAAGTGTGGAATTTATAAGGCACAGTAAAAAAGTTAAGGTTTAAGGAAAATCTAAGGAAAGGAAAGAGTTTGAGGAAAAGATAAAAGGAAGAGTGAAGGGAGAGCTTAAGGAAATGGCTAGAGAAACAAAAGAGAGAAAGAGAGTGAGAAAGAGAGAGCAACAATAGAGTAAGTAAAGAAGAAACAAAGAGGGATTAAGAATGAAGGAGAAATCAGATGTCTTGCCTTAATTTTAACCATCTAATTCCTACTTTTAAGATGTCCAATCTTCTCATCAGACGTCTGATTTCAGGGTTGAAGCAGTTATTGAATTTTTTTTTTTAGCTTTCAATGTTGTAATAAGGCTTGTTATCATTTGTATTACATTCTATGCCTTATATCTATGTAATAAAAATTGCAATAACAATGTTTACTTGATTTTAAATGATAAACTTCTTTTGTAAACTTGTCTCTTCATAATGGAACATTACATGCTTTTAATTATGAAATTATGCTATATTCATCTATTTAAAATATTGTAATTATAATCTGATTAATTAATTGATTCTTAATTATGTTTCAGAGATTAAATGGTGAATTAGGATTAAGTTATGCCTCACAGTAAACGACCTGGACTCAACCAGTTAAAAAGAAATAAAAATCTAAAATGTTATGTTAACTTGACCCTATACTACCCTCATGACATTAATTCGAGTTAACCTAAGTTACATTCTTGCACAATTAATTAAGCCTAAATAACTTAATTAATTGTGTTGAGGAATTTAAAGACCATTTTAATGGCATCGTTGCTGGGGAGGTAACTGTATTGTTATATTCGCCATTATTTGTAAATAATTCATTTTACTAATTTGCTTTTGTTTCGTATGTTTTCTGTATTCTTTTCAGGGATATATTTACAAGTATTCTAAGGAAAGGAGGCGGGTTTTCTATTTTTGTTTTTCATATTTCCATTATACGTACCATTGTGAGTATTTCTTTCTTAGTCTTTAGTATAGATTATATTATTGCATTTAGAAAGAGAAATTAAAAAAAATACAAAAATACGCATACCTTTCTGACTAGCAGCAGCATATTTTAGGCATACACTCTTAGGAGTGCATTATCCACTAGTATTTGCAAAATCTGACTCAGGATTTTCTTATTTTTCTCACATCAGTGGGAAAACACATGCAAAACCCGCGTAGATCCTTGGCCACGGAGAATTAACAAGATCATTTTTTGTTTGAAATTACTTAAAAAGTGGTCACCTTACTTCTTTCTATCATTTTATGAAAAAAATTAAGTAAAAAGAGGCAATTAAAACTCGTGACTCAATCTATTTTCAGAATGCATGCAGGTTTTTACGCTCTCGTTTGTTGCATGCTATCTTGCACACAGAGCGATCACTGGAGTCACATGAGTTCGATTTTTCTATCTCTCCTCTTTGCACCTCTTAAGGATCTGGTTGAAGATCAACAAGTCTGTCTCATTACTAGAGCCCCGGGGAGCTAGTAGTAAGCAGTCTCAATCTTAAACCTTATACCTTTGAGTTTAGGGTGCGTACATACGTAGACACAGGTTTAGGACACATATTCTGATACTGATATTATACTTGTTTGCGTCCAAGCTATTTTTGCGTATTTTAGGATTCTTCTTTTCCTTTGAAAAGAACAAAAACCTATTTTTCATGCACTGTTTTTGGGTCTTGTTTGCCGCTGTTTTTTTGTAATGGTGTAAGTGTGCCTTTGCACAATCTTTTGGTTTATGCACAGGAGGCGATCCCTGAAACCGCCTCTTGTATCTCCATTGACAGGTATTCCTAGACCGGTTGCGTTGAAGCAACCAATTAATTTCCCATCAATACATCTGCCTTTTCTGCATTTGATCTTATGGACCAAACGCAGAATCAGAATCCCGAGATCCCTTCCTCTTTCGGTCAGGGGGAGATGTCGCCTTTTGATATCCATGAGGGGCTCCTGAACCAGAATTTACAAATGCTCGAGCAGAACCGTCAAATCAATCTGTTGACGATTGCTCTCCAGAACTTGCATAACTTGCAAACACGTCCTCCACCTTGACTTGAGGCAGGTTTTGATCCCCCTGATTTCCCAAATCCACCTTGTCATAGGCCTCTACTCCGAGACTATTATAATCCATCCAATGCACAAGTAGAGCCTAATATTAGGATTCCCGTTGGGGAAAACGATCTAGAATTAAAACCAAATATTATAAGTCTAATCCCACACTATCACGGGTTTGCATTCGAGGATCCATTCCAACACATTGAAGATCTAGAAAATCTATCACAAACTCTTGGTCCTCAAAATCAAAACTGAGAAATCCTACTTATGAAGATGTTCTCTTTCAGCCTTAAGGGCAAGGCTACCTATTGGTATATAACGATAGCACGACCAATCTCGACTTGGGCTGAACTTGAATCCGCATTTCTGAAGAAATTCTTCCCTATTGGTCGCACCAACGCCCTTAGGCGAGCCATCACCACCTTTTCCCAGAATCAAGGAGAACCAATTCATGAAGCGTGGGAACACTTTCATGAATTGCAAAGGAAATGCCCACATCACGACATTCCTCGTTGGCAACTAATGCATATCTTTTACTATGGATTATAAGAGGGCATTCGCAATCTGGTTGATGCCTCTTGTGGAGGGAATTTTCTGAATCGCGACACAGAATCCGCCTCAGAACTATTTGAAGGGATGGCAGAAAACTCGATCAACAATGCATCAATGTAGCAATTCATGCGAGGAAACCCGCATCAAAATCCACATCCAAACTCGCATCAGAAGGGCATTCACGAGATCGGAAATCTGTCCAGTTCTAAGGATTTAGAGATCATTCCGGAAAAATTGGACAAAGTCGATATCGTAGCGAAGCATCTCGACGAGGTTAGAAACATGATGAAATCTCTTACGCCTCTGATCGCTAGACAAAATCCCACACATTTACCTGTTTCGCAATTTCCCACGAGGGAGAATTTATGAATAATCTGGATTCTAGAGATCCATCTTCCTTGGGTTTTCTATCTACTCCTACACCAACCCAAGGAGGGACCTTTGTCCCACAATCTTTCCCACCTCTATCCCCACTTCCTATTTTTGTAGAAAACACACCTTATCCTTCTAATTTGAATGCCATTCTGGGATACGCACCGAGATCGAACCCATATTATAATACCTATAATCCTGGATGGCATAATCATCCTAATTTCTCTTGGTTTGACCATTCACAAAGACCATCATATCCAACTTAGACTAGGAAAAACCCACCTACATTGTCGTTTCAGCAACCAAACACGAGGCCATTTCACGCGGGTTCACAAAACTTCGCAAGGCCAAATAAAGATTCGCAGCTCGACCAGATTTTGGGAGCTATGACTGAGAGCCAGCAACAGAATGCTGAGGCTCTTACTGAGGTCCAATGGCAATGTTCGGCAGAACTGGCTGATCTCAGGGGCCAAATCACGCAATTAGCTGAATCTCGTCAGTCAGGGGCCCTTCCATCCTAGCCAGTTCCAGAATATCCAATAGAGATTTCACCCAGGAGGTCAAAATCTGAATTAGGGACAAGTCCACTTAACCAAATACCCCTGAATCAAAACCAGAATCAGAATCCAAATCCACCCTCTGCTGCATCTATTGATTTTGAGTATCTAAATCAGCAACACTATCTGACTCAAGAAGGTCAACCTCTACTACCGAATCCAACTTTTCAGAATCAACAAGCATCTTCTTCTTCACTAGCTTCTTCACATGCGAGTATTAACTCTATTACAACCCACCGTGGGACTTCCACTAGGGATCTAATAGATCAACGAAACTTATCCCAAGACCCTAGTACATCTAGAATAGCCCCTGTTTCTACACCCGTGAGAGATGAAGAACCCGATCACGCAATTCCCGCTAATTTGCGAGATCAGGTGGACCTCTCCGTAGAATAGGAAATCCAAGTTCCATTCCCTGAAGCCCTGAAGAAGACTAGGAAAAAAAATAACCTGCTACATTAGATGAGGATTTTGTTAAAATTTTTGAACAGGTACACATTAGTATCCCACTCCTAGATGCTATTAAACACATTCCGACTTATGCGAGATTTCTCAAGGAGTTGTGTACTCCTAAAAGTAAGCTGAGGAAAGGAAGCACTATGGTACTCTCGGAGCAAGTGAGCCCTATTATCTCGAGTACGCTTCCTTTGAAAAAGAAAGACCCAGGTTCTCCATTTATTTCCTGTATAATTGGGGAACAACGCTTTGATAGAGCCCTCCTAGATTTAGGAGCATCCATTAATTTGATTCCAACTTCCCTAATTGAGTATTTTGATGTTGACACACTTAAACCTTCTGATCTGACTCTACAATTAGCAGATAGATCTATTAAGTCACCTAGGGGAGTTTTGGAGGATGTGATCATTAGAGTTCAAGACTTCTATTTTCTGATGGATTTTATTGTCTTAGATATGGAAGTTCCTGAACGAGTTAGTGATACCCCAATTATCTTAGGGAGACCCTTTTTGGCCACTGCAAAGGCCAACATAGATTGTGACTCTAGAAAGATTGAGTTAAAATTTGGGGAGAAGATAATAAAATTGGATATATTTAGAGCTTCTCGAGGATTAGATTGCAACTGGATCGAGGAAATCAGATCTATTTCAATTTTTTAGGATGACCCTAGTTCCTTAGAACTAGAAAACACGTCTTTTGATATCATGTATCCTCAAAATGAAAACCCATTTTCAGAATCTGTACTTGACCCCGTATCTGAATCACATGACTCATTTCAACCACTTTTTGCAATCGAAAATCCTACCCCAAATCTTGCTGTTGATCCGACTCCTGCACTCGAATTAAAGCATTGCTTGACAATTTGAAGTATGTCTATCTCGACTCTGATTAGAAACATCCTGTGATCGTCAACTCTCATTTATCTCTGAAACAAGAAAAGAAACTAATTGAGGTTTTATGAGAACATAAGAAGGCAATCGGGTGGACTTTACATGTTCTCACCGAGATTAGCCCCAATTATTATACTCATCACATCTATATAGAAGATGGGGCATGACCTTCAAGAGAAGCTCAAAGACGTTTAAATCTGAATCTGAAGGAGGTCATAAAGAAAGAAATAATCAAGTGGCTAGATGATGACATTATATATCCTATATCCAATAGCCCTTGGGTGAGTCTAATTCAAGTGATACCTAAAAAGGCAGGACTCAACATAATCAAGACCGAATCTCGAGAAACCATTCCCACACAAATTGCGAATTCATGGCAGGTTTGCATCGATATCGCAAGCTCAACACGGTTACAAAGAAGGACCACTTTCCCTTACCATTCATTGATCAGATCCTTGAGAGATTAGCTGGTAATAGGTTCTTCTGCTTCTTGGATGGTTACTCTGGATACAATCAGGTCACAATCTATCCCGAAGACCAAGAGAAAATCACTTTCACCTGCCCCTTCAGAACCTTTGCTTTCCAAAGAATGCCATTTGGGCTTTGCAACGCACCTACGACTTTTCAGCGTTGCATGTTAGTCGTTTTCACTGAAATGGTAGGTGAATACATGGAAGTATTCATGGATGATTTTTCTATCTTCAAGGAAACATTTGATATTTGTCTGGATAATTTGTCGAAGATTCTTAAGAGATGTATTGAAGTGAATCTTGTCTTCAGCTGGGAGAAGAACCATTTTATGGTTCAAGAGGGCATTGTCCTTGGCCACCTTGTGTCTGAGCAAGGTATCCAAGTAGATCGAGCCAAGATCAATCAAATCTCAAATCTTCCAATTCCTGACTTAATCAAGGGCATCCGATCTTTTCTCGGGCATGTGGTTTTCTACAGAAGATTTATACTCGACTTTTCGAAGATTGCCTGACCACTCAAAATCCTCCTCACAAAGGACACGACTTTTGAGATGAGTGAGGAGTGTATATCTACATTTAAGACATTGAGAGACAGAGTTATACAGGCTCTGATCCAGCAACCGCCTAATTGGGATTCCATTTGAAATCATGTGTGACGCATCAGATTACGCAGTTGGAGCTATACTTGGATAGAAAATTGAGAAAAATCCGGTAGTGATTTACTATGCTAGTAAGACCTTGAATGAGGCACAAAGGAACTACACAGTTACAGAAAAGGAATTATTAGCGATAGTATTTGGATTAGAAAAGTTCAGATCTTATATACTCGGATCTCGAATCGTTATGTACTCTGATCACTCAGCTATTAGACACCTATCCAAAAAGGACACGAAACCTAGGTTGATTAGATGGATCTTGCTTTTGCAAGAATTCGACCTAGAAATTCGTGATAAGGCGGGATGACAGAATGTTGTTACTGACCACCTTTCCCACCTTCCTTCTGAGATTATTGAATCATCTCCTCCAATCATTGAGCACTTCCCTGATGAACATCTTTTGACTATATTGTCAGATCTTCCTTGCCATGCAGACATCGTCAATTATTTAGTTACACATCAATTCCTGCCCGATTGGGACTGGAATCGCAAATCACGACTCAGATTAGAAGCCAAATACTATTTCTGGGAAGATCCATATCTGTTTTGACTCTGCAACGATCAAATCATCAAGCGTTGTGTTATTTCCTCCGAGATCGATTCCATTCTTTCCTTTTGTCATGACCAAGCTTGTGGCGGTCATTTTCCTAGTTGTAAGACCGCTGCAAAAGTTTTGCAATGCGGGTTTTATTGGCCCACTTTATTTGCAGATTCACAAACGTATTGTAAGGCGTACAGTCACTGCCAAACTCATGGTAGCATGTCTCGCAAAGACATGATGCCTCTGAACCCGATGTAGTCTGTGAGATTTTTGATATCTGGGGCATAGATTTCATGGGTCAGTTTCCTCCTCTTCTGGCTTCGAGTATACTTTACTCACAGTTGATTACGTCTCTCGTTGGATCGAAGCCGTACCCACATGCACAAACGATCACAGATTTGTCATACCTTTTATTCAAAATCATATCATCTCTCATTTTGGGGTACCCTGCGCCATCATTTCTGACGGCGGATCCCATTTTAACAACGCCAGTTTAAGAACCTACTCAGGGATCACACATCGTATTTCTACACCTTATCATCTCCAAACCAATGGGCAAACCAAGGTCTCTAATCGAGAGATCAAAAAGATCCTTCAAATGACAATCCAACCTAATAGGAAGGATTGGTCTTCTTGTTTAGACGAGGCTTTGTGGGCTTATATGACTACCCACAAAACACCAATAGGCATGTCACCATACAAACTTGTTTACGGGAAACCCTGTCATCTTCCCATAAAAATCAAACACATGGCCTATTGGGCAATTAAAGCCTATAATTTGGACCTCGCGAAGGCTGGTGAGCACCGTAAGTTGCAACTTAGTGAACTTGAGGAATTACAACATGATTCCTATGAGAGTTCAAAGCTGTATAAGGAAAAATTGAAAGCCTTCCATGATCGACACATTTCCCGCAAGTCTTTCACACCTGGTCAAAAGGTATTGCTCTTTGATGCCCGTCTGAAGCTCTTCCCTGGGAAACTTAGGTCTAAATGGCAAGGTCCATTTATTTTAGTTAGAGTCTTCAACAATAGAGCTATCGAAATCACCGAACCCAATAAGGATCAACCCTTCAAAGTTAATGGTCAACATTTAAAACCTTTCTTGGAACCACATGTTTTGGGTCTTGTTGGAGACTATTACATGCTCCACTAGGGTTTACATCCATCTTTCCACCACTCATTCCGTATATAGCTGTTTCCTGCTTTTCACACTTTTCTCTACTTATACACTCGAATCTGTACCTGAATTACCACTTATTTTACACTGATTACCTTTACTTAGTCCGACTAACCACTCTGACTTTGGTCAAAATAGAAATTGTCCTTACAGAGATCTTTGATATCCTCTTTTCGACTCCTTCCGTCACCCTACACTAAGTGAAGTATAATATCTTTTCCACCCTTTTTATAATGAGGACATTGTAATATTTTGACTTGGGAGGGGTGTGAAGTGACATTTTCACTTCAAGTGTATTGGTAGATAAAAGAAAAAATATAAAAAAGAAATTAAATACCCACGAAATTATAAAAAATAGAAATACCCAAAAATTAATTTTTTTAAAAAAAAGTGAAAAATACCCTAAAATTTTGAAAACTTTTGAAAAATTCATAAAAATTTGAAATTTTTTATAAAGCATAAAAATAAAAATATACAAATTGAAAAATTACAAAACCATAAAAATAATAAAGGGGTTTCACATTTATAATAAAGAAGAAAAAGAAGATAATATATATATACTTATGTATATTAGTAATTAAAAGCTTAATTTTTCTTTTAGGTCAGAAATCAAATATATATATATATATATTGTAAATAGTATTGCATGAGAACATTGAATCCTTACTTGGACTTTTACTTAAATATCTTTTCAAAACACGTATTTGTTTTACGAAATTTTGAATGGGAATTTGTTTGAGTTAGAGTCTGAAACCCTAAGGATCTGTTTTTCCACTCTTTACCCTAAAATAAAGTAATTAAGGTGTATTAAGTTTAAAACTTGAGTTTTGGAATTAAATTGTAACTTTCTTGGTCAATTAGACTAAATAAGTCCTTTCACTTTTTGAACATCTATTTTTACCACCAAGTTAAGTGAAAAGGCCAGATATTTAGAGTTAATTAAGTAAAGAGTTGGTAGAATCTTAGTCTTAAGGTCTATCAGGCTATAAGTAGCTTAATCAACTAAGGACATTCATCTAGACTTAGCGAGTTGTGTCTTGACATATCCTACGAGAGGAAACTAAGAGTTTAAAGGACCAGAGAGTGAATGGCTTTGCTATCCAAGCTATGGTTTGAGAGCTAAGTAACCTAAGCGTCTAAAATTCACATGCAGAGTTGTCTTGTTGGCATCTGAGACTGCGAAAATACAGAGGTTAAGAGATCGATTCTAAATCCTCTTTAGTCCAAGGATTTTCGTGAGGCGACTCTTAAAAGGGTGAAGGATGTGCCACTCACTTAGAAAAAAGATATGGAGTACTATTTTAGTAAGAAAAATGAGGAGGAGAAAAATAAAAAAAATAAAAATAATAATACACCCTGCAGTTAAGCGTCTTGGTACAAATGGGTGCTTATGGAGTTTTGTCCACCAAATAAAGCATCTCGATACAAATGGATGCTACCCTTCCTTCCATCAAATAAAAGAACACCTCGCAACATATGGGTGTTTTATCCTATAGAAAAGAGTTGAAAAAAATATGGAGATAAAAATTAGGAATAAGAGACCCAGTGGTCCACCGGAGAGATATACACAAAAGGTGTTGACCTCGGGATAGAAAATTGGTGAGGAGAAAGCAACGAAATCTGAGTAAGGTCAAGCCAAAGGTTTGAATTGGAATAACCTGGATTGGAAATTGATGTCTTAAGATCTGGATTTTTACAACTTTGGATTCCTTTAGGACAATTCCCTTCACAAGCACGGTTGCTTTAAAATCATAGCAACCGAACCTTTGTATTGGGCAGTGAAGCCTAGGAAATCCAATTTTGAGAACTTGCTGTTGAGGCCTAAAGGAGAAAGATTGACAAAACCCTAAGTCTAGAAGTCTATCCTTGGTGATGTGGGCTGGCAGATTAGGATTTTACCACTTCAAGTTTAGTTAATAAAGGGCATCTGACTAATTTGCTAAAACTTGGGTTGATAAAAATTAGATTTCATAAACTTAAGGATTAACTTAAGTCTATTGAGTTTTTGAGTTAAAATTTAATTTCCAACTCTTGAGTTTTGTTTTCTTAAAACACTTTGAATTCTGAGTTTCTAGGGTTTAGAGTGATTACAGAGAATAAGAGGGTTTTTGGTATTCTGATTTTTAATAAAATTCTTGTCGAGAGCTCTGTTTTTTAACAGAGTGTGTTTTGAGAAGTTTATTTAAGTTTTTAAGTCTAAGTAAAGAGATTCCTACAAAATGCTCTGCATATTTATGGATACTTATTTATATAAACATAAAATCTAAAAAATTTTGAATATCCAAAATTCTGAACTAAGCATTCCTCTACTTAGTTTTTTAAATCATCATATTTCTGGTTAATTCTGCTAGGGACTAGCAAAACTTTAGCTTGGGGGTATGATAAAAGGCTCATCATAGCTTCTAATTATCCCTAATTAACTAGTTTCCCTAGTTAATTAGCTAGGAATACGTATATAAAAGGGTTAATTATGTAATAAGGGACAAATCAATAAAGGATTTAAAAATAAGTTAAAAATGCCTAATTATCAGTCAATTAATATTATTAATAACTTAATTAATAATTGGGCTCGAAATAATATTAATTAGTTACCTAATTAATATCTTATTTAACTTAAGAATAACTTAAGACCTAAGTCTTTAATAACTTAAGTAAATAAATTTAATAAATATAAATAAATAGGTCAAAAATGTGAATACATGACTTTAATATAATATTTAGCTAAATTATAAATATATATAAAAGGTTAGAAAGGAAAATAATTTAAATTAACCTTAAAAGTCTCTGTTTGCATTTTGGTCCCTATAATTTATTACAATCGAGTCCTCCTTTCATCTAGGTCCTTATCTTTCCTTGCACATAGGTTCCTATGTACACCATCTTCTTTTCTTCTTCACGCACTTCGACGGCTCACGATCGGCGACATATTTACCTTACGATCACCATCCATCCTCCGTCAGAACACCTTCGCCAAGCTTCCAAAGCTTGCGCTCACCACCCCAACTCCATCCACCGGTCCGGATTTGCCCTAAATCCTAATTAGGTCACGGCATTAACCTCATCAGCGTCGGAGACGACGTCGAAGGTTAAGCTGTACCTAGACACAAACCCCTCCAGATTCTTCCCCCTTAACAGCCGCCAAACCCTGTTAATAGGCCTGAACCCCTCTGATTTGAGGGATCAGCTCCCTTCCCCTCTCCATCTCACCGTAGCTGGTCACTAGGTTCTTCCGCAACTCCGGCGCCTCTGTTCTCCTTCTTAAGCGTGGCCACCGAGGACGCGTTGCCTCTCTCACCTCCTCTTTCTCTCTATCGCCCTACCAACAGCGACTGAGCACCCCACTCTCCCTTTGATCTCCGCTTCGTTCGGTCGGAGCTTCTCTTCTCACCCAATCTAGATTTTGATCCCATTCTCACCCTGCTAGCGGCGAGATCCCTCACCTCCGTCATCAAGTAAGTAGTCATAACTCTTAGGAGTAAGTTTAGCTAGGTAATTAGATAGAATTAGCTTAGTTTAGTTAGCTTCAATAGTTTCTTCTCCGACTCCAGCGAGGTCAAATCCGATCTCGCTGGACATCGATTCACCCTTGCTTCCATACTGTCACTTATCTCTACTTTCCACGATCATCCTCCGCTTATTTTCTCCCTATTTATCAGCTGAATCACCTAGATCACTACCACCTTCACTAGAGACCTCCACTGTTCATGGAGGAGGCCTTCGAGCTTAGAACACACAAATTGGGGCCCTCCATCGCCTTATCATCACTTAAGGGCCCCGTTTGACTTATCAATTAGCGAAATAATCACCTATATTCAAAAAGCCTATATTCATATCAACCTCTGAGCCACTGTCCATGGCTATTTTAGAGGGGTTAATCTGCCTAGTCATCCATCTACGAATCATCACTGTACACTAAATATCATTTCCCCTCACTCAATTGAGTGAGAGGGACAGCTGTGAGTTCTAGCGAGCTCAGTTCCATTTCTTTTTGCAATTCGAAGATAATTCAAGTTTTAATCTAGTATGGGAGTTAATTGTGGTCTTCTTGACATTCAGAATGGCTTCAAGAAGCTTTTAAGATCGTTCATGGTTTGAATGAATGAGTTTTTCACTCCATTCGTTCAGAATCGGATTTACCGGAGCTCTGGCGAGCTCCGGTGAGTCAAAGTCACGTTTCAGCTCTCAATAGATTTTGTGAAGCTCCAGAATGCCTAATTGAGACCTAAGGATCATGATTTGATGTTTATTTTGTTGTTTTATCTTCTAGAGCTCAATGTATACCTCCTTCTTCTCCAACTCCAGTGGAGTTGGGGAGATTTTTCCGTTAGGTTTCAGGCCTAGGTTTTAGGTCCAGAAGCAAGTGCGCAACCTACTGATGTTCTGTGCACTCTCTGATTGCTTCGAGAGTCGCTGGTTTGTTCTAACGAACAAACCCACTTTGGAGCTCAGGTGATGAAGCCTGAGACCTTAACAAATTCCATCAAAATTAGTTTTTGAGGTTCTGAATCAATTCCTTAGACAGAATGGGGTCAATTTAGGATTTGAATATGATCTGAGGGAGTTCAATTTGTAAAGTCAACTCTAGGCTTGAATTGATGATTGAATGGTTGGTTTAGGCTTTTGATGAGTTAGAATCACCTCTGGGTTGTTATAGAGAATAACCAAATCAAATTGAGTAAGTTTTATTAAGGAAGTGGGCCAATTTAGCTACTACTCAATTTGGGTTCTTCTGAATCCAATACTGAGTTTCCTTTGTTCTTAGCAAATTTTAGATGTCAATGCTGCCCAAATCAGATCATAATAACATGCAGAGGTTGTTCGGTCTGTTCTGAGAGGTCGTTAGCTCTCCACTGACCTATTCAGAGCTCAATTCTGAGCCTTGGAGCTTCAGTACGAAGCTCTGAAGCCTATCTTTCTTCCTAGAGCTGTTTAGAGCCCCCTTCTTCATGCTTTAGGAGTGGAATTCTATCCTGAAGAAGTCCAAAACCTCTTTTGGTGGTCAAACGCATGTCTACAGGTCATATGACCTGAAGCTACTCCTGAAAGCCATGAATGGCTGTGTGAACCCTTCTTCTTCATCCTTCAAATTGATAGGCCAAGCTTCCTCTAAGCATCAAATTGATGCTGATTTCTGAAAGAGCACGCTTAGGGCTCTTGATCAAGCCTTTGCTCGATCGAAGCCATAAACCATAGAGGTTAGAATCTTCATCAGAAGATCGACCTAAACCTGGGAAACTTAGTCCCACATTGGTAGTCCATGGCGCCGTGCCATGGTTTATTATGAATTTGTGCAGACGACGTTTCGATCGTCAGCGCAGGGTGCAAGTATTGAGCATATGGGTGCAGGTGCATGCATGTGCACGTGCCTGTGCATGGGTGTGTGTGTGCGCCCGTGAGGCTGAGGATGTGTGTTGGCCTGGGAGGTCGGATACTGTGCATGCTATAAATTGAGAAAAATCCACCAATAAAGAACCAGGCCCAAGCTCAAGTAGGGTCTGGTCCCACCCATATCAGGTGCTATGTATCCCCGAATGAGCTTCGGCCGCCCACTAAAAACATATTTTTGAAGTGAAGAGAAATTAATAGGCTAAGTATGGAATTTATAAGGTACAATAAAGAAGTTAAGGTTTAAGGAAAATATAAGGAAAGGAAAGAGCTTGAGGATAAGATAAAAGGAAGAGTGAAGGGAGAGCTTAAGGAAATGGCTAGAGAAATAAAAGAGAGAAAGAGAGTGAGAAAGGGAGAGCAACGACCAAACAAGTAAAGAAGAAACAAAGAGGGCTGAAGAATGAAGGAGAAATCAAATGTCTTTCCTTAATTTTAACCATCTAATTCCTACTTTTAAGACGTCCAATCTTCCCATCAAACCTTTGATTTCAGCCTTGTGTCCATGTAATCAAAATTGCAATAACACTATTTACTTGATTTTAAATTATTAACTTCTTTTGTAAACTTGTCTCTTCATAATGGAATATTGCATGCTTTTAATTGTGAAATTCTTGTGCTATACTCATGTGTTTTAAATATTGTAATTATAATTTGATTAATTAATTGATTCTTAACTATGTTTTAGAGATTAAATGGTGAATTAAGATTAAATTATGCCTCCAAGTAAATGACTTGAACTCAACCAATTAAAAAGAAATAAAAATCTAAAATGTTAGGTTAACTTGACCCTATACTACACTCACGACATTAATTCGAGTTAACCTAAGTTACATTCTTGTGTAATTAATTAAGCCTAAATAACTTAATTAATTGTGTTAAGGAATTTAATGACCAGCCATCTGGCCGAAAGGATCCGCTCCTGTCGTCGCCCTCATCGAAGCTTTGGCCGGGCAAATACATTGCCACATGAGGAGCCACCGGTAGTAGCAACCTCCTGCACCACCCTCGTAGAGTCACTAAGAGAGTCGACCACTGCGGAAAAGGTGTTAAGCCTCCCTATTAGAGCAGCCTCTACCCGGGCCCTGAGTGGTAAGTCCGTAGCCATGTACCCCTTGGATGGTCCAAGCAGACCAAGAGGAACTAATAACCCTACTGGGATGTCCCCTGACTCACCCCCACTCGAGCCTAAAGGAGTAGCCATAGTTGACTCCCCCAGAACAAGCATCCCACTAGTCTCTCCCCGCAGGGGCTTTGAGGGATCCTACTTCGCCTCCACTTTGCTTCTTGCCTCCCTCCTCTTGAACTCTTCAAAAATAAGAGGATCCCCACTTCTTGCCCTGCCCCATAGGCCTTGTAATGCCCCAAAATCCAAGTTTTGAGTCATTTCAAGGTGATTCAGGTCAATTCGAAATTGGAAACCTGGTTGTGGGTTGGTGCTAGTGTCAGCACCTCCTTAAATTGCCAAAAAATGCGTATTTCAAGTCAACCCTATCTAAAAGTTGTCAAAAGGGTGCCCTATATGGTACCATTGGATTCATATCGTTGTAATCTTTCTGGCGACACTTCTTTCGCACAAATTTGAGGTATATAGCTCTAGTTATGGCCAAAAGAATTCAAGAAGGACCTAAATATAAGGTGGACCCAACCCTAGGGGTAATTTCGATATTTCATCCTCCTAAACCTATTTACAACAACTTATGGGCCTATATAGGGATCCCTTTGGGTCCTTGGGTCGTCATCTTCTCTAAGTCTCTTAAATTAAGAGATGAAGACAGAAGGAAAAGCTTAAACATTTCCTTCATTTAAATCCAAAAAATATTTCCTCGAGACCCGAGTGCAAACCCGCAAAACCTGGGCTTCCACTGCAAAATTTGTGGTCAAGATGGCAGTGGGAGTCGAGGGCACGACACGTGGTGCCGATGGCTCGTGCAGAGGTGATGCATGGCGAGGCAAAAGTGCGTACGCGCTCGTGCGTTTGCATAGAGCAAGAAAGCGCAGCAACATGACGCGTGTCACGCATCGAGTGGTGGGGCGTGAGATAAGGGCGATCCAAAGTGCACAATAGTAGCCAATCACCATGCAACACATGTCAAGTGTAGTTTAGAGTGGACCAGTGGGCTGGTCTGGGTGAACCGGTTCGATTCAAGATGCCCTCGTGCTATTTTGTCCCATTCAAGGCCTTCCTAACCTCAGATTTAGACAAATAAGGTAGCGTTGGAATTGTATCGATGCGTACTACACGTTGGCATAGTCTATTTGCACTTTTGAGTTTCATTCCTTTAGTGAAAAATTAGAAACGTAATTAGGTATTTTCAAACCTATTTTTGGTCCGCATGAACTAAGTCTTACTCTGTGGTGTGTGCGTGGATCCTAAGGTAGGTGTGGAGACTGCCCCAGGCCCTGTGTGCATGATACAGAGTCACTGTGACCCTCCGGTAACATTAGATAGAGTAGAATACCCCTCCTCTCGATCCCGTCTGATTTAGGTGCCTATGGACCCATCAGGTGTAATTTCTCACATGTACTGCTTGATTCACATATGTCCCTCCTTGTTGCTGATTTTGGAACCCCTCTAGTAGTTTCCGTAACTTATGGGAACTTTAAATAAGAAAGAACCTATTTTTATGAGAAGGATTAAGAGGTAATGATTATATACATCCTTGTTATCACATGCGTCAAATGAACTCCAATTTCTGTAAAACAAGTTCTGTTGGGTTCATTGATAAATAAATAGTATGGGACCACTGTAGTAATTTGGAAATTATCTATAAATTGATCCATTTGAAGGTTAACGTGAATAGTCTAATAATCCTGGACTAAATAATGTGGGATTATTAAGTATGGATGGATCTAATGAAAATAAGATACAGTTATCTGGAATTGTCTATAAAATCATGCGATGGATATGTCAAGAATTAAAGGAATAAGATAACTAGTTTTAGCCTCACTGCTCGCTGGAGTTTGGCTGTAGCTTTGGTCTTTCAGACCGGTTTCAGGGGCTGGTTTAGGGAGTTGCTGGCCTCCCTACGACTCTTTGGTTAGGCTTAGTGACCAACTAGGATAGCAGGACGTGGGGCTCGAGGTTTGGTTCTTTCTCGATCGAAGGGTGGGTCATTGGTTGTCTGTGGTTCAACGTACGTAGTGCTTATACGTGTTCACGCTACACGACGTAGCCACCACCCCTTTTCGCAATGACCCCAAGGTAATGGAGTGTGGTGACTCAATGGATATAAGCAGTCTTCCCGGCCAGGAGGATAGCTTATACCGATCTTGCACTACAGGAAGTTACGCGAGATCGTCTCATGCTTGAGACCTCTATTTACAAATTGTGAACTATAAGAATATGGGCAAGGTACATGAACGGAGTTAGCTAAGAAATAAACTATAAACGGATGAACAGTTGATATAGTGCCCCTTCTTTGTACTTCTGTTACTGTTACCACTTGTTTCGTTATCTACTCTATTTAGTTTTCACTGACATATAGTTTTGGGTTCCGTACTCAAGTGTTGCTGAGCAGTCGAGTACAACAGCTATCGTCGATCAGGCTTCTGTGGAACCGGGTGCTACCTGAGGAGACGGTTCGTACTGAGCCAGTGGCTCGTAGTAGTAGTTTTCTTTCCACTATTAGATTTTCTTTTCATGTCTTTTGGTGATTGTAGGAGACTCTCCTTACTTTCTATTTTATGGTGAATTTTAATTATATTGTTAGCATTTTAGTTTTCTTTCATTTAATGCATCATGAATGAATATTGGTTATTGACACTTTATGGCTTTGTGTTGGGTGACTACGATCTTGTGGGTATTCATGCTGGTTGGTAGCACATGGCGACCTAGGCTCTATCACTTGGCGAGACTCGGGACCTGTGATGGGAGGAACCACCGCGACACCCAAAGTTGTTTGGCCGAACAAACTGCCCGAAGGCTGCAACAAAAATCAAATCAAAATAAATGCAAAAGATATGAAGAAAAAGGGGTCCAAATGTACCTTTCGCCACAAAGAATAGGCAAGCCTCAAAACTAGGAATGCCTCAATAGGCATCTTGGCTACAAAAGTCCCACAAAAGGTCCTAGAACCTTCAACTCAACCCATGTGCTAAACAGGGGCAACAAACCAAATTTACCCTTACCTGCAGGCCTGGACATAATCTCTATCTATCCACTCTACCGAACACGGACATCCAACATCAAAATCTTGTTAAAAGAATGAGCGAAAGGAAAGTTCCTCAGGACAACTACCAAATCATTCGGATGCAATAAAAAGGTTGGAGGGGCATGAACCCCAATCCTACCCTCAACCCCTATTTACAAACCCCCTTAGGGCGTTTCCATTACCCCCCTAGAGCGCGGGTTCCCAAGGGATGAAATCTCCCAGAATACGGCATGTATTCCATAGCATCCCACCTAAACTGACAAATCTTCGGTCAAGATTCTATGCATTACATCGCCCTATGTGAATATTCTGATGCCACAGTAGCATCAAATGCCTCACTGACAAGTGCAACATTTGAGGCCATGACTACTCATTTTAACAATGATTAATGATTGTCTTGTCAAACTACATGACGAAACAATTTCCTAAATGTCTCCTCTTACGGCCGACCAAGGAGCCTTAGGCGCAAAAGAACGCCAGGCTCCCTACCACACAAATGCCGCCTCTTAAGGTCGGCCAAGGAGCCTTAGGTGTGAAAGAACTCTAGGCTCCCTACAACAAATGCTACCTCTTAAGGTCGACCAAGGAACCTTAGGCACGAAAGAGCGCTAGGCCCCCTTCAACAAATGCTACCTCTTAAGACAGGCCAAGGAGCCTTAGGCATAAAAGAACGTGAAGGAGCCTTAGGTACGAAAGAACGCCAAGCCCCCTAGAACAAGCGCTGCCTCTTAAGGTCGACCAAGGAGTCTTAGGCTCGAAAAAACGCCAGGCTCTCTACAAAAAATGCCACCTCTTAAGGCCAACGAAGGAGCCTTAGGCGCAAAAGAACACCAAGGCCCCTACAACGAACATTGCCTCTTAAGGCCAGCCAAGGAGCCTTAGGCGCAAAAGACCGCTAAGTTCCCTACCACAAACGCCACCTCTTAGGGCCAGCAAAGGAGCCTTAGGTACGAAAAAACGCTGGGCTCCCTACCACAAACGTCGCCTCTTAAGGCTGGCGAAGGAGTCTTAGGCGCGAAAAAACACAAGGCTCCGTACCACAAATGTCGCCTCTTAAGGTTAGCGAAGGAGCCTTAAGCGTGAAAGAATGCCAAGTGCCCTACAACAAATGTCACCTCTTAAGGCCAGCTAAAGAGCCTTAGGCATAAAAGAATGCTAGGCTCTCTACCACAAACGCTGCCTACTAAGGCTGGCTAAGGAGCCTTAGGCACAAAAGAATGCCAAGCTCCCTACAGCAAACATCGCCTCTTAACGATGGCTGGAACCATAGCTGACACGCCAGCATTCCATAATAGTGTCGCCCCTAAAGGCCGACAAGAAGTCAAAAAAAAAATTCCTTACAGCTAACCTCTTACAGTCAACAGAAAACATAGGTACCTTGTCTGCTAGCCTCCTGCAACTCCACCTTCATAATAAATGTTCTACCCGCTTCACACTAGCCGGTACAACATTTGGGAGCATCATCTACTACAGAGTTTTGAGCCCACGGATTCACCTGCCCAGTTATAAGGTAAGCAAGTGGGTAACCAACCTCCTTGTTTCCCTTGTGATGGATTGCTTAAGATTGCTTGTTTGTGGCTATGTTACGTTTCCTACGATAACAAATTCTTTGATGGCCATCAGTGGCCCTGACGGCAGCCCCCAGGGCCCATCACCACTTAAGTGCTATGCTTCTTAGTTGTCTAATTGCTCACCTACTCATGATTGCTCTTTGGTGATGCACTCCATTTTCTTCTCATCTCTTGAGCTAACCTTTCTTCTTTTTCTCATACCCAATAGTTCAAAGAACTCATTATTGGCGCATTTACTCCCTATAGTTTGATCTCCTCTTGATTTGCTCATATAGACTTCATTGAAGAAGTGCTCCCACTCCTTTCAATGGATCAATGTTGGATGATCCAATTTGATAAGAGAGGAAAACTCTAACCCACTAGAAGTGGCTCAGGAAGCCTAAGGAAGCCCTCAATTGTGTCAAGGAAGGAGCCCACTCAATCACAGAATGAGGAAAGTTAGTGGTGCTCGTTATGGATAGCCTGCCTACGTGGACAACTTGAAATTAATGCATATGTGGTCCCCTCATCCTGGAATTTTGCAGAGATATCTCGAGAGGCTTAGATTTTCTTTGGGAGCAAGGGCTTGAAGTGTTGGTGGACAAATTATATCCAAGCCCTTGTAACTTAGCAAAATTGCATTTTGCCCCTCATAGAATGAATTTTTTTTTTTTTAATTCTCCTCTATAGCTTTCCGTTCCCAAAAGCCACTCCCACATTTTATTCCTATAAAAATTGAGATTACTATAATATATATAAATTATGTATAAATGCAATTATGAGCCTAATATGCCTAGAATAGTTATGATGCACTATTCATAATATAAATATGATGTGTTTACTTAGGAATTAGTCTAATTTAGGAATATTAAGTGTATTAACTATGTAGTTATTAGGAGAGGGTTTGTGAGAAGAGAAGGAGGGTTTGCGAGGGGAAGGGGAGGGGTCAGGCAAACGTGCACAAGGGTAAACCCTACTTTCGTTGACAGCTTATGGTATAACTGTCGCCAAAATGATTTAAAAAGATATCAACCATTTCTTATTTCAAGAGTTAGTTAATAATAACCAACACCAATGACCAATTAGTATCGGTTAAAAACTGTAGCCGATAATGACAATAGTTTACACTCAACATGTGTTTTGGGGAGAACTATTGCCCATGGTTTAAATATTTACCATAGAGAATGGATGCTATTGGAGACGGTTGTGAAATGATCGAATTATAACTATTTCTAATGATCGATTTTCTTGTAGTGTTCAACCATTTATCCCAATATTTCCTTCCTACTTATCAAATTTCTACTTATCAAATGGCCACTTAGGTTTAAAGTAAACAAATGCTTGAATTTCAATCGTATAAACGAATAACTATTATTAATTGCGATTCCTGATGAGGGAGGAAATTTCCCTCACAAAAATAAGCCCAAGAGGTTCATAATCAAACCAACGAGATTCCAGTTCTCCTGATCTAGTTCGGTATGAAAGGCTAAGAGATGCAAGTCAACTCCACTTCCTTGGTGGTTACACAAGTCCACTCCACTTCCTAGATGGTTATGCATGTTAAACTCTACCTTGGCAGTTACACTTCTCCAATAGTGTAACCGCCCATTTTTGTACTCTATAAAAGGTACCCACAACATACATGGTGAGAGTTAACAACCTAAAGGGGATACAACTCATTATCTTATTGTATTTTCTATTTTTCTATTCATAGTCAATATTAAGGGTTAGATCCCCTCCCCAGATATATGCCCATATCATGTGAAGCTAGGTTACCAACCCCTATTTTCATGTGAATGCTTGCTTACTTTTATTTTTCTTGGCTCTATTATGTTTCTCGCTATTTCAAACCCACACAAATGGATCCTATTTGGGTTCCGAAATAGGAGTAGGGTCCACTCAATCAAACTATAACACAAAGCTGAGAGAATTGATTACCCAATTCCACCTAAAATGGTGTAAGTTTGGGGAGAGCCAGGATACTCAAATTCCACTAATCTCATTTTTTAGTACAAGAAATGCAATATCTCTCTCTCTCGCTGCTCGCGCTCATGTGTCCCTTTCTCTCGAGGGGTCCGCGTATATATTTACTCTATATTTCATACAACACGTGGCACCTTGCTGATTCCCCAGGAAGTGGGGATCTTGGTATCCCGAGTGGTTTGTTACGAGTAACTTTCATGACACCACGTTCTACTCATTCTCAAAATCATGGTTGTGATGGCAACCATCACACTGTCGACGGTGAACCAGAAGAAGTCTTCCACCTAAGGCTTAGGCAATTTTGAGAAAAAAGTCTATCTGAACCTCCAGCTACTTTGGGGTTGCGTCAAGTAAGATATATCCTCTAAGATCATTAAGCGAGGGTAACATACTTCAATCAAGGTATCCGTTTGGCTTGCCAGGAGGGTTCAACTCACTCCTATCGGTAGGGCCAGATGGATAACGTCATATTTGTCGGACATGCTTTGATTCTTCTCCTATGTCTAGATGGGTTTTCAGGTTAAATTTTCTTTGTATTATTTATTTGGCCTCATTAGGTCTTTTCAAGATTAACAATGGACTTATTTGGACCCATTTGAGCTTAAGAATCTTCTAATCAATTAGGCTTTGGCAAATTTTCCTCCCCTCTTCATACACATTTTACATAATTTTTAATGACCTTTGATAGCCTCAATTGCGGCCTCCAAAGTCCAAAAAATAATGTGGTATGTGGGAAACGTGGATGAAAGGCTATGTTTTTCCCATGCATGGGCCACAGTCTGATTCCAATGGAGGCGAATACTTCATGGTAACAATCTCGTTAATGGAGAAATAAGCGCTCCAAACACCCCCATTATTTTCATCTTATGATATTACATGAATCCCTTTCTCCCGGAATGGCCACAGCGACTGAGTCATAGCAAATATCCAATTATATGACATACGTATCCAAGATCAAATATATATGTCATAAAAAAAACGATATGCGATGAATTCGAGTTGCTCGGCGGCTAAGGTACCCCCCGGCCATAGATCACGCGAGGGGCCCGTCATGTCGCCGATCAAGGCGTGGATCCTCTCCAGCCAGAGTTTCCCCCAACCATAAGCACGGCTTTAGGCGGCGACGGGCAAGGAGGACAGATCGCCATCCGGCTAAGGCTCACCTCCCAACCAGATGAGCTCCCTCGCCACGGCCTCCCCGCCAGAGTTCCACCTGCCTGAGGTTCACCCGCCACCGGCCAGGGATCCCATCGGTCTTGACTCTTCAGCAGAGGAGCAAGAGCTCGCCGGAGGTTAACTCCTACAGCTCTGAAGGAACCCACCACCCAAGCAAAAGGTTTCACCACCGGTAGAGGATCCTTTCCCACTGGATGAGTTACCTTATCATTTTTTTTCTCAATAAAACATAATAAATAATAATATACGTATATGAGAAATAAGGCGGCGAGATGAAGACAAGAAATGGGACCACCGGCGAAAGCCACTCACGGTCGCCTGTACCTTCATATAAAGATAAAAAAAGAAGCACGTGCATGGCTGGAGTTTCATTTCCCTTTTTTCTTAGAGAAGAAGTCCGCGATGGCACTCGTGGCATACGGAAGCGTCTAAAAAGGCGGAGGAACAACCAAAACGTTAGGTCAGTCTCTCATTTGCCTTTCATATTGCAAATTAAGCCCATTTAGTTTCTACAATATTCAAGTAGCCTACCGCTTCTCAAGTATTTAATTTATATGTTAATCATTTTGAGGTGATACGTTCGTTCCAGCAATTGGGATTTCGCATGAAACTCGTGCCCTGATTGAAACCTCCTAATTAATCGTAGGATTCGAAATTACATAGAGATAGGAGAATTGTTTATTCAGTTCCACCACGAAAGGATATACATCTAGGGGAAAGTGATGCTCCCAAATATGCACCATTAGGGAACAAAATATAATCTCTCTTTCTCTCTCGAATTTCCTGAGAGAGGGTCTCGAAGGTTTCTTTTCGCTATTTATAGTGCTAGGATCCATCCTTTACAAGATCTTCTAACTATATATGCCAGTTGTCATGATATGTATGTTGTCAAGTTATTAATTACACCAGTCATGCCATCATTTATTAAGGGCATGGCCATGTTGGACTTTTCTCGCTGCCTACTTGTTAGTGGTTAGCACCGGATCCTTAGGTGAGTCGAGTCTCCCTTGGACCCACTTATATCCGAGCCTTTTCGAGTGTAGGTTGGTCGGATCCTCGGACCCGCCTGTATTTGAGCCTTTCTAGGTGTAGGCGGGTCGAATCCCTCTTGTTGGTCTTTTCGCGGAGTTTTAAGTCCGAGGGTATTTTTTGCCTCTCATCATATGCCCCTTACTCTCTGGTTAATAGATGCTTGTTGAGAGAGTAACTATAGTGGTAAAACTTCACGACAGGTAATGGCCCCAAATGGTGCCCTGGCTTGTTCGTTTAAGTGGGGGAGTATTTGTTATGGAGCGGGATTTGTAATTTTGAGCAGCTGAAGTGGCTTTGGCGTCACCGTCTTTGGAGCGAGATGGAAAACCTGGTTGTTCCACCTCCTCCTGAATCTTGGAATATACTGGAACAAATATATCGTCATTCGATACGAGGGAAGCCCTTCCTGAAATACCTCCAAGTGTGGGATATCTTCGAGCCATGAGTACCTTGACAGCTGTAGTTGGAAGTTGGGTGATTGTTAGTCTTTGCTTTTATAACCAAATGTAGTTCTATCTATGTAGGCGTTGTGTGGATGTACTCTTGTATTTTCAATATGTGTAAGTTCGGTATGGTGATGGAAGTGGACTTACGTAAGTTGATGTAAATGAAAATGCATTGACATTGCAATCCAGTTCGAATATTTTCTAAGCAACGTTGGCCTCCAATCATGCTATATTCTTTCTAGTTATCAATGTTCAACATTGATTTCACTGCATTCCAGGGATGGAACCCTGGAGGATTGATCAATACTTGAGCAGCTCCGAGGAGGATGAAATGGCAATAGTAGAAATGATTCTACCGCTAGCAGTGCAATATGTTGAATGTCACAAACACATTCCAAGGAGGCCAAGAAACACAAACCCTATGACAGGTCATTTGTGGGTTCATGATGCATTGGACAGTCACCCATCTAGATGTTATGATGAGTTTTGACTATCGAAGTAATGCTTTCATGCTTTGGTGGACACCATGTCGACTCGAAGATTGATGAGAGATACAAGAAACACCACTGTAAGGGAGCAAGTTGCAATTGTCCTATCGATTTTCGGACATAGAGGATCCAATCGCTATGTCATGGAATGCTTCTAGCACTCTGGGGAGACCATAAGTCGATACTTTAACAAGGGCTTGAAGGCTATTGTTACCCTTAAAAAGGATTTCATCCGACAACCACGAGCTGACACACTAGTTCCTGAGAAGATTGCAACCAATCCTAACTTCTATCCTTATTTCAAGGTAACATCATGACTAACAATATGTGTACCGAAAGTGGTATTATTTTGTTTCATAACCCTCCAAAGTGACTTCGAGTTAAGTGCATGTAGGAAGTCATTGGTGCAATTGATGGATGTCATGTATGTGCCACAGTGAAAGCTTCCGACCAAGCAAGGTTTAGAAACAGGAAAGGGTACACTAGCCAGAATGTCCTTGCAGTGGTCGATTTCAACTTGGAATTTCTTTTTGTTGCAACTGGATTTGAAGGTTCTGCAGCGAATATGCGAGTTCTCCAATGGGCCCTAAATTTTGGTGATTTCAAAGTCCCATCTGGTCAGAGATACTTGGGTGATTTGGGATACACAAATACAGAGAGGTTCCTTGCACCATTTCGAGGTGTCACCTACCACCTTCAGGAATGCAGAGAACGTGCTTACCAGAATGAGAAGCAATTATACAACCATCGCCATGCACAATTGAGACAGGTGGTGGAAAGGGCATCTGATGTTCTTAAGAAGCGATTTAGTTTTCTGGACAAGAGGCCATTCTACTCTTTCAGAATGCAGGGACGTATTGTTATGGCTACATGCATTATACATAATTTCATTCGTCGATTTGTAGTCGACGATTTGTTCTTTGCTGATGGTCTTCAAGAATTTGAAGATTTTGGTGACATGGAGGTTAGTCATGGAGTTGATGCTGATGAGGTTAGGGGCAGAGAGTTTATCTGTGACCAAATTGCATGACAGCTTTGGGATGCATACCGTCTACATCATTGAGCATACGTATACGCTGTCCATGCAACAATCTTATTTTGAATGTTTACCATTGCAACAAGACTCTATCATAGTTAGACCTGTAGTCATAGTTTGAGTAATCTCCAGTTCGACAGCTTGAATGGTTTTATTACTAATATGTCATTACATTTCACTATGCTTTATTCCTAGCTTTCCAAATTACACTTTTACTGCATTTGAAGTATTTTACAAGTATGGAGAGACCTCCTCAACAAATTTCCCATTGTTGGCATAATGGTAGAGAATGTCTATGCCACGACAACTATGTTTTGGTATTTGACACAAATGATCACGAAAATGAGTCTGTTCATGATCTCCTATTCTACGTATGCCCCTAAGGAGATGCTGTAAGTAAACCCTCTGACACGTACCCATCTTATTATTTTAAACAATTACCATCCCATATTGATGAACATTTTCCTCTCGATTGTGGATACAGGAACTTGACCATGGCTCATTTTTACACATTCTTCTCGTTGAAGGCTGAATTTCACTTCCTAGCATTCCTTTACGATAAGTTGGAAAAGGAGTACAAACAACTAGGAAAATCTACTGACAACTACATTCTACAACTCCAAAAATAGCCTCTCCCAAATGGAATTAACACTAAATACTACTATCATGGAATACCATGGTTTGGAAGCGGAGCTTCATGCATCAGAAGCGGAAGTTGATATCTTAAAAAATAGGATCCATAAGCTAGAGGAGGAACTTGAAGTGAATTCAGCTATGCAAGATAAACCTTAGCAACAAATATGAGATGAATGCATGTTTAGTAAACTTCCATAAATATCCGTACCTTATTTGCATTTCTGTGGTCCAAACTTGGTGAGGTCAATCGGATCGAGACATTAAAATGGGATCTATCTACCTTAGGCCTGTAGTTGTTGGTGGTTAACTACTTTAACAATACCCTGTCTTTTAATTTAAACTTTTTGAATGCTACTTTTTTAATGTTAGAATAACAAACTTTGTGATTATTTTTAATTTCCATGTTAGCCTAATATGTGGTTGCTTTTCCATGGCAGTAATCCATTTTTGGCAATGATGATATTTGGACACAATCACCATTGATGGGTTGTATAATGATGGGAGTCCTGAGATAAGCAAGCGATATATAGGTGACCTATCGAGGACGACCCAAAATTTGCCTCCCTAATATGTTTGTTGATCACTAAATAGGTTGGCTTGGATTGTCATATACGGTAACCCCAAAACCTTTTAATTTTACAAGGTACATTGGCATGGATGACCGCATTTGGCAACCCCAACCTATTTTGTGATTGTAAACTGTAGAAATCTTTTATTTCCTTTCATTTCATTTTTGTTTGCCTTAAATTTTCACTCCATTGCTATTTTTTGGATTTCCTTTTCTCCTGAATTTCACATATAAGCATTAGTTTTTCATTGCGCTTCACACGTTTCAATTGTTACTTGTTCATTTCAAATTTACCTCCTTCTTGATGCCGCAACCATTCGTTTGAAAGTCATTTGATAAGTTTTTCCGAAATGCAAGTTTTGTATAGCGTTCACACCTTCACTACATTTGGTATTTTAACATCATTTCTTGCGAATAAATTTCAGTCATTATAGTTTCATATCTCAGCACATCTAATTACATACTATCAGTTTGTATGTTTTCCATACTTAAAAATATCAACAAGCTAGTAATGTTCTTTCTAGTTTGATTTTTAATGATTGTACATATCACTAAGTTTATTGCTCTGTTATATCAAACTATCTATTTTATCAAATTTTTTTGTTTTTATTTTTGGTTTGAAGTTTTCTTTTGTGCAGTTTTTTTTTTTGTTTTTCGTCCATCCATTCTTCGGGTCGTTATCATAATAGGTTAACCGTATACGCAAGTCTACTCCTTGACTTCATGTCAGTGAAAATATTACTGTCCAATACTTGAGCCAAATAACAATTCATCATCATTCCAAAGGTGTGAAGACAAGGCAAATGCAAGTATACAATACTATGCCTAAGTACATGTTGAGAAGGTACGTCCCACTAATTGTGTCAAACTACAATTTCATTGCATTCATGTTATTGTCTGATTTTTGAATAACTTCTCATGTGTCCATGCAAGTAAGGAAATATGATGTAATTCTATTGTACCATGTTCGAATGGTGATTCACCAATGAAGGTTGTTGTCCATATTGTAGCTATATGATCACAGATATGTCATGGTGTCAACAATGTATCAATTGATATATCCATTTCCCATCAACGAAATATGTATATGTTGTATTTAGACTCAACGAAAACCCATTTGTAGCTCTTCTCATATTCATACCGATTGTAATGTATACTTTGAATGATATGTACATTTCACATTCTAATTAATAAAATGATATGTTTCTATGTCTTCATCCATATTGTTGTTGCAATATTGCAGCTTACTTTCAACATTTAGTTGTTGTTCATCCTCAGGCTTTGAGATGCCTTTATATCAATTGCATATATAAAAGTATCTTCCATCTTCATAAATTAAACATGTTCACAAATCATCTCCTCTTTATAAAACTTGGAAGCAAATACCCACCAATCACCATTGCAGTTGTACGCCATCAATATCACTACAAACCAGAATACTTGAATGTGTTAAGTCCACTTGCTAAGTATAAATTGACTTTGGAAATATTATACATCTACTATATCATTTAAGCACAAATATTGGTTGTTAGAAATCAATAATAGTCAACCATGGGATGTGATGTCAATGTCAAACTATCCCATAAAGCATTATTATTGTAGTCTAACATTGATTGCCTCCAATCAAATCGTTGATCTCCTATACATCATTCCAAAAATTACCCACATTTAACATCCCTCCCAAGGGTACTTTCATCCAATCTACTACTTATTCCTACCTTTTTGCCCAAACAATACATCACATACTCATTTATTCCCCCTTTTCATTCCACGCACCAAATACTACAATTCCTCCAAACAAAGAACAAATGACATCTATTCCTCTGCAACTTCAACTACGAATCCAAATAGCAAAAGGCATTTATTCCCCTACTTATTCCACCAAATACCTATCTATATGCAATTCCTCCAAAACAAATTCCATAAACCAAACATAGACTTAAAGAGTTGGACAACTGTTTTGTCTGTCGGCCTTAAGAGGCGACAAAAGGCTCATTCGCCTATTATGTTGTTTGACCTTAAGAGGTGTCTTCATGCGTGTTTGCCTAGTGTCTGTCGTCCTTAAGAGGCAGTTGGAGGCGTATTTGCCAATAGTTCCACTAGCCTTAAGAGGCGGCTTAAGGCGTATTCACCTACTATATTGCCAGCCTTAGGAGGTGGCATAAGGCGCATCCGCTTGTTGTATTACCAGCCTTAGGAGGCAGTGTAAGGCACGTCCGCCTATTCAATTGCTACGAGTAATGGCCAATTACTATGGGATTTAAATTTTGTCTTATTGCTTGACAAGATCGGCATTAATTACCTTCATGATTCAGTTTTAAGGCTTACAATACTACATTTGATAGGGATGTGACCGGTATTATTGTCATGTAAGATATGTGCTCACAGGCATTAAATGCCGGTAATGATTAGAGGTGTCCCTGCCTTAAAGGGGATATTTTTTGAAATCCTTGT
Source organism: Thalassia testudinum (assembly GCA_037157565.1). Classification (NCBI taxonomy): domain Eukaryota; kingdom Viridiplantae; phylum Streptophyta; class Magnoliopsida; order Alismatales; family Hydrocharitaceae; genus Thalassia; species Thalassia testudinum. Next base: position 81,684,932 of record JAZHRO010000077.1, on the reverse strand, counting down.
CGATACAGTAGGATTTTATTTTTGAAACATGTGCCCCACAAGGGGGGAACCGCTCAATACGAGGGTTATAAATAAGGGGTGTGGGGCATAGTAAATGCCCCACTTGTCCCTTAGTGAGTGCTCTCTGTTGGTGGTGCGGAGCCTTCCTACTCAGGCAAAGTGCGAGGAGGTGTTGTCTCGAAGCTCCTTTTTCCGATGAGTGTCGAGACACTATTCACGATGTCTGGACTCGCAGGCAAGGGTAAGTTCTCATCTTTGTCCGACATCTCACCTGAGATGAGGGAGCTTTATACCTTTGCTTCCTACTTTCATAGTCGTTCTGCTAATAAGGCATTTTTGAGTGAGTAAAGGCTCGACGGAGTTTCATTCCACCCTTGCGGGTCGCAGACCCGCCTATGCTCGCACGGGTCTAAGGACTCGTTCATTATCTGTAAATATGCCATTGAATATGACATATGAATTCCCTTGAACCCTTTCTTGTGCTAGTTTCTTGTTTACTGCCGCCTGGCCCTTTCTCAACTCAACCTAAATTGTTGGCTGGTGTTGAATGCTTTTACTACCATTTATTTTCACTTGCAGATTATCCCCCACCTAGGCTTGTTCCACTTGCATTTTAGCCTCATGCCCCTCAAGGTCAAGAAGGGGAAACCCCCATTTGGTACCTATACACTGTACAATCGGCACACCAAATACAATTTAATTGACCTGCCCGACAGTTTGAAGGGGCAAGACCACCATTTTTTCTTTATCCCTGTAGAGGGTCACAGCATCCCGTATACTTGGCCAAGTCTGTTTGATAAGGACCTACCGCTTAGGCCTAGGTAGCTTGACCCAGTTGCTCAGGCGAATACCGATAAGATTGTTGAATTTGGACCAATTTCCCACTCAGAGCTCAAGCAGGAAGACTTCTGAGCAGCTTTATGGTGGGTCGCGGATTCATATCCCACGCCATGTAAGTAGGGAGGAGGTGGTGGTAGTAGAACATGTACCCCCCTTTGCTCGTTACTTAATGGCTTGATAACTCCATTGTTTGTTTACAACTTTTGGCTAGTAGGGAGGAGGTGGTGGTGCAGCGGTTCCTATCAACACTGGTCGCATTGAGGGGAGAGGCCCATGGAGCAGAGTGAGGGAAGCCAGTCATCTCACTCCAAGGAACCCAAGAGGAAGGAGGCGGAGGGAGCGAGGAGAAGGTGGAATCCCCTTTCAAGCGCCCAAAGAGGATCTAGGGAATGTTCAATCGTCACTGTCCGCTCGTGAGAGTTCAAGTGGGGCTGAAGTGGGGCATGCCCCAATGGATTCACTGATGTGTGCGTGCGTGTGTGTTTGGAAGTATCATTATAGTTGCACTTGCAACATCGGTTTTAAAGTAAAGAAACAGATGTGAGTCCGAGTGTCAGTCTCAGGGAGGCGTAAAAATCGGATTCTTCTTGTCACTTATTGTCACGAAAATCACGGGGTTTTGCTTGCGAAAAGGTGCGGGTGAAAAGCGAGAAAGAGAGAGAGAGAGAGAGAGATTAGGGTTAGAATTGTTTCATTCGCAACATGCAACTTAAATAGAAAATAAAGCAAGCAATTGAATAGAAAACAACTTCATTAATCATGCAACTTTAGTTCATAATTACAACACTTGATAAATGCTTGAACATAAGTAAAATAAAGCTTAAAAGAAGAAAAGAGAGAGAGAGGGGGGGACGGCGAGGCAGCCACGGTGGTGGAGAGGGCTCCATCGGCGGCTTGTCGTCTCCGGCGATTACAAAAGGGCATAAAGGTAGCTAGGAGGGGAGTAAAACACTTGCAAGTGGAGTGAATGCCTTGAATGGGTGGATGGAAGGGGTTTAAATAGGGAGAAGGGCTTTCCAAATTAAGGGGTTTTAGTGACGTCGACGTCCGGGACGTCGCTAAAACCCTTCCCAAAATGTCGGTGAAGACCCCTACCCGCCGGTCGCTCGCCTGCAGCTGCACTTCTTCGTGCTTGAACCGTGTGCGCGCATCGTAAGTCGTCCGATCGAAGATCGGACAGCTGGGATCCCGCACGGGGTGCACGCCTGGATCGCGCCCTCACACCCACGTCATCGCGTGCATCTGGTCAAGGCACATCAACGGGCGCCACGTCTCGCGATCGCACCCGTCCATTGTCGATCGGGCGGTCCAATTTCACCTGTGCGTGCCTTCTTCTTCGCATTTCAGCGCAACGCAATTCGAACCCACATCACATGAGCGCAGGTGAGAGCTCTGACCGCTGCGCTGCGCCCACTGCTTTGTCGCTGCGAGGGTGGGAGTGCGAGCGGCTCTCAGCAGTTCGATCGAAGATCGACAGCTGAGATTCGTCCTCTGGGTGAAGGTGGAAGTCGGCGGCGATCTGGACGCAGCGAGCGGGTGCCACGTGGCGCACAGTGGGCTGTTGATCATCAAATCAACGATCAGAACTTCTTGGGCCCATTGTAGGAGCTCCGGATGTCGGATTTGGCCGATTTTGAGTCCGTTGGACTCCGTTCATCGCTCTGAATCCATCTGTGCGGTCCGATTGCTCACTTGAGGCCTGCTTTGACAAGTGCTTATACAAATGGCCATTAATACTGTTTTATAAGCAATCTTGACGTATGATGCATGCAATGCTCATATTCTATTTATGATGTGTTATCTGTGCATTTTATTCTTAAGATGGACCCCTTTTAACAGAATTATCACCCCAAGATGTAGTGTTATCATACCCCCATGCTTACTCCTTACTAGTCCCTAGCAAGGTTTATTCTAGCCTTTATTTCCTGTCAGAATTTAAGAAGTAACTACTTAGACACTTCATCACTTGTCAATAGGAGGAAATATACTAAGATCTTAATCTACAAAGACTAAGCAGCGCCCGGGTGTCTGCCAAAATACGAATCGCCTGAATCCTTACTTTAATATATGTAAATATATATATTTTTTTCTTATTTTTAAATTTTTTTGGAATTAAGAGTGGGTTGGTAACGTTTTACGACTACCCAACTCACCCAAAACTCAGACAAAACTCTAAGTGCTAAGCATCTTGGTGTGAAGATCGTGATAGACTCACTCAATGGAAATTTAGACAGACTCCGAGTCTCTACGCTCCTAGGTGACCGAAAGAGGAAGTGTTTTGCCTGAAGGTGTATTTGTTCGATCGGTAGCTTTCTCCCTACGTTTGTTTTAATTGGGGTTAACATAAGGATTTTTCCAATGTATATCTCCCCGGCATGTACTGTTCTCATGTTTTTGTGCGGGTTTAAAGTATATCACGTTGTAATATAACCGACAAAACGTTTAAACAAATATAAAGAATTTTATTACTCGAAAAACTAAAGTATCCGAGGTCTAACATGGGGAGCAAGCTCAGTACTTTTTAACACCAAAGAATACAACTGTTAAATGAAAAGGATTGATTCAAAGAGAGAATTTTAAAAGGGATTTGTGAAATAAAAATAGAATTGGACGTCTGATTTCTGTATCAGACGTCTTAAATGTAATCTCCTTTCTCTCTTCTTCTTCGTTGCTCTTCTCTCTTTCTGCCTTTGCTTCTTGTCTTGTGCAGGCTTCTTCTTCCTGCCTTTGTTTCTTTTATCTTATTTCTTCTTCTGCCTTGCCTTTCTTCTTCTTCACTTGGCCTCTCTTCGTTCTTCTCTTTCTTCTGCCCTGCCTTCCTTCTTCCTTCTCTTTGGTTCTCTACGAAAGCTTCTCCTTTTTCTGCTACACAGCCTCTTCTTCTTTCTTCTCTTCCTGTTCTGCAGCTGCTAAGTGCTCGCTGCTTCCTTTGCTTCTTCCTTCCTGCACACACCACAGCCGAAGCAAAACCTACCCCCATCCCTCTACCCAAGCGTCTCTCTCTCTCACAAGCAATTCGCTCAAGGACGCTCTCCCAGAGCCACACGGGTAGTCGGGTCGGATTCGCACCCGATACCAGGAGCACCGGCAAGTGGTGGTGCACGAGGAGTGCTCAAGGTTTGGGTTGCGGGTCGGATCCCACCGAATCCGCGAGGTCAAGCCGCGGACAAGGCGAGTGTGAGGGCAGGTGAGGGACCTCACCCCTGTGCTTACGGAGGCAATGAGAGTAAAACACAAAATTAATTTATACTATACCTGTGTTTTGCGATCCCACGATGTGGGACTATCTGATCAGGCCTGCTTTCACGCGCGCCAGCAGAATTCTCGTCGTGCAATTTCCCCAGCTGCTGGCTTCGCAACGCGACTTGCTGGCCTAAGTCGCTTCGCAACACCTGCGTGCACCTACTGCACCTGCAACCTGGAAGCCCTGGTGCCTGAAGCTGCTTCAAGCTCCTCGCTGCTTCGACCGTCAATGGCGGCAGGAGCTACAACCTGTTACACAAAAGAACGGCCTATTGGCCCAATCAGATTAGCTGGAAACTTTCGCCGTGGCACGGCGAAGGTGGTGGGCGGCACTGCAGGCTGCAGGTCGGCCTAGGCGTGCGTGCCTAGGTCAACCTGTAGCCGGAGGTGTAGGGTTGTTCGGGGGGCTACTGTAGGGGTCTGGAGTGGCAGTGGAGGGGTGGAACGAGTTCCTGGTGGTGAGGCGGAGCTCACGAGGGGGTTGGCGAGCCGTGTGGAGGGGTGGAGTGGTGTGGGCGGCTCGCCGGAGGTCGGTCGGAGGCGAGGACGATGGAGGTGGTTAGGCACTGTCGGGGGGTAATCAGATAAAATAGCAGGGGGAAAAGAGAGAGGAGAGGATGGAGAGGGATCTGGGGTGATCTGGAAGGAAGGGAGGCAGCGGAGTGGACGTCGCGTAAATGTCATCATCGGGGAAGGACCCTGTGGGAGGGAGCAGCGACGAGGAAGAGGTCAGGAACACGCGCGCTTGGTAGAGCGCGACGTGGGAGGAAGCGGCGGAGTTGACTCTGCTGCTGGTATGGGGAGCTTGCGGGTCTTTTGGCCGGAGATGGGAGAGAGGGAAATTGGAGGGGATCTCCGTCAAAATCAAGCTTAGGTTCTGCGGCAGGGTCTGGGGAGCCTTTTATAGGTGCTGGCCGAACCTTCTAGCGCGTGGAGACCGCGCAATCACCTCCGCCGGCTCACCGGAGTTGGAAAGAGGGTGGATACCCAATCTCTCGTGCGTTCACACGAGAGATTGGCTTCACACCAGCGATTGTAATTGGCTTTAGAAGGAAGGGAATTCCTCAGAGAATCCCCCTTCCATTTCTGGGAGGGAATCTCTGAGGGATTAGAGAGTAATCCCTCTCTAAACCTCGCCGGAGCTCGGTTCTGCCCTAACAATGGCGGCAGGACCGGATTGCAAAGGGGGCGGAAAACTTAGGGGGCTCTCTGCAGAGATATTCAAAAGATAGGGACCAAATTATGCTTTGGGTGTACTAAATTGCAAAGTAGGTCAAGATGACCTCCCCTTAGGTCAAAATTTTGGTACAAACCTAATTTGGATCTAAGGAATCCAATGGTGAAGTTGGATTTTAGGTTTGACCTCGTTTGTCTGGACATTTTGCGTAAAAACCCAAATTAGGTTAATTGAAGAGCTAGGACCCTAATCTCGGTCAAACTGGGTTCCAAGGGCCAAATTAACTGTTCCAAAGTCTAGAGAATGTTTTTACATGACTTTTAGAGGGATTACTTGATTTTTATTCTGATCGGAACCTTCTTAATTTATGCGGGTCTATTTTAGGGTTACCAAGTGTCATTTAATTCTTAGATTGCACATAAACCCATTTCTGATTGACTCAACCCACTTTCTATCTCATTTATACCATTTGACCTATGTTTTACCTTTTAGAAATCCCATTTATGAATTGCAATGGTAAAATTACAGTTTTAACCTTTATTTCATGTTTTCTTCTCAGAGCACTTGTTCATTCAGTTAAGCCATCTGCTAGGTTATGTAGGAGCTTTTATCTTCTTTATTGGGTCAAAATGAGCTAGTTATGGCTCATGATGAGGCTCTCATCGTACCCCCATGCCTAGCTTTTGCTAGTCCCTTAGCAAAATTTCAAAGTTTTAACTTCCATTCTAGACCCTGAGTGTCTGTCAACAATGATAAGTGCTTCTCCTTTTGTGATTAGGTAGGAATGCTGACAATAGGCCTAGAGGTACTCAAGTACCAACCAAAATCTGGACCTGTTCTGCTTTAGCCTCAGTCCTTCGTAAAGGTTTCTACGGCCCACAAAAACTAACCTAGGGTTTGTTTGACTCCGCGGTTAAAGCACCCGTGCTTGAGACATTTTTAGCCTAAGTTCAGTTTGCAATGCGTTTTTGTAAGAGAGAGATAGAAGATTTATTTGTTTGGAGAGCTTTTCTCGCTCTTTTCTTTTTATTTCTAGCTTCGGATTAGCTTCTCAACACTGTCTGTATCGGATTCCTCGTCCCCATCATCAATCCTCAAGGGTCCCTGGCTTTCGAGATTTCTAGATAATCCCGCCCATGGCAACCCCCAGAACCCTGGCTTTCGAGATTTCGAGATAATCCCGCCCATGGCGTTCCGTGGCCGAATTCAACCCCTGGCGATCGACATTTCGTGATAATGCCGCCCATGGTATCTGAACCAGCAGAGTGCTTACCTGCCCCCAGTAGGATATTTAAATATCCTAAGAGACAAGCACCGAGGAGACGATATGTTGTTACGCATCTTTGAGGGGAATTTCCTACCTCTCCGCGCTGGGAACTCGTCCAAATCAATTTGTGTTGATTGGCCGCTCCTAATCTAGGTGACTTTTTCAGAACATTCAACGCTTTTCGCGTGATTTGGATGTTTATGCGCATTGAACCAGACTGTGTGTGAATTTGGGGTGCTTAGGTTACCGAATCCCGCAAATTGGAGGTCAGTTAACGAGGCCAACTACTTCCTAAGCCTTAGACCTAATACTCAAACTTCGCATTTTCCTCAACCTCTTGAGGACTATCCAGATTTGAATGGATACGTGAATTTTTAAGCTAAAGATACTAGCCCAAGAGGCCTAAGACCAGCGTTCCTGCTAACCTCTTGTTATATCTCCGTAGTACTTTTCTTTTCTTTTTCTTGATCCGGTCTAGAACTTCAGTTAACCCCTTAATCTTTTACTAATGACTATTTCTTTTTATTTTCCTTTTGTGCTCCTTTTTGTCATTTTGCTCTCTTTTCTTCCTCTCATTTGTATGACCCTGAATTATTCCTCCCCTCTATCAAGTTCTTTTTTTTTTTTATGAAACCCTTTCTTGATATGAATTTTCTGACATTTTGCACTTTCATACCCCCCCATGCCTAAGATTTGCAATGTCCCCATTGTAAATTAGGTGGGTTCGAATTCAGCTTAGTTCATGCATTAGGACAGGTGTGTGGTGAGTGAATGGGTCGAAGTAACTTGTTGCGAACGATTTCTAATCTCGGGTAGGTATACTTGAGGTGAAGTCGGCTGCTCTAATGGATGAACCCTAAAATGCAATATGAGTTCCGCATAGAGATGTCAGAAAAGGTTTCGGGTTTTTCAAAGAATGACGGGTTGCCTCTCGTTAAGCGCTGAGTTTTACGCCATCGGCTGGGCGCAATGAGCTCAAGAGGAATGGAGGGTAAAGGATGACTCAGCCAAATCTATATCAGTTATGTCAATGAATGGCTTGAGTCTCTGACCGTTCACGACAAAGGGTTCAGAATCGTGGCTGAGTGGGTTGATTTCAATGGCTCCATTTCCGAAGATTTGTCGGACTAGGTAGGGTCCGACCCACTTGGATCTTAGCTTCCCTGGGAATAGTTTTAGTCGGGCATCAAAGAGTAAAACTTTTTGACCAGGATGAAAGACCTTTCCAGAGATGTGTTTGTCGTGAAAAGCTTTAACCCATTCTTTGTAAATTCACGAGTTCTCATACGCGTCGTGGCGTAACTCATCGATCTCGCTCATTTGAAGTCTTCTGTGGGTTCCAGCCTTAGAAAGGTCAAGATTACAAGTCCGTACTGCCCAATAGGCTTTATGCTCCAACTCGACAGGGAGGTGACATGCCTTCCCGTACACTAGTCTGAAGGGAGACATTCCTAATTGGGTCTTGTGGGTGGTCCTATAGGCCACAATGCTTCCGGAAGCCGAGAAGACCAATCCTTTCTATCAGGTCGAACAGTAACCTGAAGGATCTTCTTGATCTCTCGGTTAGATAGCTCAGCTAGACCATTAGTTTGGGGGTGGTAAGGAGTAGAGATTCGGTGTGACACCCCGTATTTGGTCATCAGTGACCTGAACTGAGCGTTTGTAAAATGGGTCCCTCCGTTGAAAATTATAGCACGCGGAATCCAGAACCTTGAAAAAATGTTTTGATGGAGGAATTTTATAACAACTTTATGATTGTTGGTTCGGGTCGGAATGGCTTCTATCCACTTGGAAACATAGTCAACTACGAGTAAGATGTATTCGAAGCCATCCAAGATCGGGAAGGGTCCCATGAAATCAATCCCCCAAATATCAAAAATTTCGCATACCAGGATCGGCTGTAGAGGCATCATGTCTCGATGGCTCATGTTGCCCAGAGTCTGGCAACGGGAACATGCCTTACAGTGATTGTATGCATCCTTGAAAATTATGGGCCAGTAAAAGCCACACTGGAGGACTTTTGCTGCGGTTTTATGTCCTGAAAAATGTCCACCGCATGCCTGGTCATGGAAGAATGAGAGTATGTCTTTGATTTCCACTTCCATGACGCACCGTCGGATTATCTGATCAGCACCAATGCGGAATAGATACGGGTCATCCCATAGGTAGTACTTGGCATCGGAACGCAATATGTCATTTTTGGCCTTCGGCCAATCGGACGGAATCTGATGTGATGCCAAGTAATTAACTATATCAGCGAACCATGGAAGACTTGTATTGATAGTCAGGAGGTGCTCATCAGGAAAATGTTCTGTAATAGGTCCGGAAGGATCAATAATTTCAGAAGGAAGGTGGGACAAGTGATCGGCTACCACATTTTGCTTTCCCACCTTGTCGCGAATCTCAAGGTCAAATTCTTGCAATAGCAAGATCCATCGGATTAATCGAGGTTTCGCATCCTTCTTAGCAAGGAGATGCCTCACAGCTGTATGATCCGAGTATATGATAACACGGGAACCGAGAAGGTATGATCTGAATTTTTCCAGGGCAAATACTACGGCCAGCAGCTCTTTCTCAGTAACCGTATAGTTACGCTGAGCTTCATCCAGTGTTTTGTTGGCGTAGTAAATGACCACAGGTTTCCCGTCAATTTTCTGCCCCAAAACCGCTCCTACAGCGAAGTCAGATGCATCGCACATGATCTCAAAGGGTTGAGACCAATCAGGGGACTGTAGGATCGGGGCTTGGGTGACTCGGTCACGTAGGATTTCAAATGCTTGAGTGCATTCCTTGGAAATTTCGAAAGGCACATTCTTGGAGAGAAGATTGGTCAGGGGGCGTGCGATTTTTGAGAAATAGGGAATGAATCGACGGTAGAAACCGACGTGCCCCAAAAAAGATAGGATGTCCTTAATCGAGCTAGGCATAAGAAGCTTGGAAATTAGGTTAACCTTAGCTCGATCCACTTGGATGCCTTTCTCCGAGATTAGATGTCCCAGGACAATTCCCTCAGGCACCATGAAATGGCTCTTTTCCCAGGAAAGAACCAAATTCACCTCGATGCACCGCTTGAGTATTTGGACCAAGTGTTGGAGGCAATCGTCAAATGATTCTCCAAAAACTGAAAAATCATCCATGAAGACTTCCAGATAATCACCTACCATATCTGAGAATATGGCAAGCATGCACTGCTGAAAAGTTGCAGGTGCATTGCAGAGACCAAACGACATCCTTCGAAACGCGTACGTCCCGAAGGGGCAGGTGAATGTGATCTTTTCTTGGTCCTCTGGATGGATTGCCACCTGATTGTAACCGGAATACCCGTCAAGAAAGCAGAAGAACCTATTTCCCACTAGTTTTTCGAGGATTTGATCAATAAACGGTAGTGGGAAATGATCCGTCTTCGTGGAGGAATTGAGTCTTCTGTAATCAATGCAGACTCTCCACGAGTTAGCTATTCGGGTAGGAATGACCTCCGATTTCAGTCGTGATGATGGTAAGTCCTGCCTTCTTAGGCACCACTTGTATTGGACTCACCCAACGACTGTCGGAGATCGAGTAGATGATCCCTGCATCTAACCACTTTATGATCTCCTTTCTCATGACCTCCTGCAAGTTAGGGTTTAGGTGTCTTTGCATTTCTCTTGAAGGTCGTGCGCCTTCTTCTGTGTAGATTCGATGTGTGCAGTATGAAGGGCTTATACCAGTCAAATCATCAAGAGTCCATCCAATGGCTCTACGATGTTGCTGGAGAACAGAAATCAAACGGAGTTCCTAGTCAGGTGTGAGTCGAGAATTGATAATCACAAGAAATGTCTGATTTGAATCCAGAAAGACGTACTTCAGATGTTCGGGAAGGGGTTTGAGTTCCATGACAGGGTTGTCAGCAGCAGCGGGTGGTTCGGGGTTTGCATCAGGAGCAATGGTAGGAGTCATAGGTGTATCTAGATCATGTTCGCACTCCTCTGTTAGCGATTTTTGATTCTCTAGTGGTTGATCAGGAATAATCAGGTTGTCCTCTATATGCAATTCATCAACCACGGCTTTGACATCACATATTTCCTCAATAACCCCGCAATTAATCCCTTGCTGGGCCTTGAAAATGTCAATCTTCATGTTTTGATTCCCAAATTTTAATTCTATCTGGCCCTCTTCGCAGTTAATGTTGGCCTTAGCAGTGGCCAAAAAGGGTCTCCCTAATATGATTGGTGTGTCCCTTGGGTTCTTAGGTGCATCCATGTCTAGTACTATGAAGTCCACTGGAAAATAAAAATCTCTTACCCTAACAATGACATCCTCGAGTATTCCTTTGGGTGACTTGATGGATCGATCGGCTAACTGCAATGTCACCTCAGTGGGTTTAAGTTCAAATTCTTCAAGGTAGTCAAAGAGGGATGTAGGTATTAAATTTATGGAGGCACCTAGATCTAGTAGGGCTCTATCAAATTAGGTTTCACCAATTTTACAAGAAATCAAGGGAGTTCCTGGGTCTTTAGCCTTGGGTGGGAGTTTGCTCAAGATGACAGAGCTGGCTTGCCCTGACAGTACGATTGGATTCCCATCCTTGGTTCGCAGCTTACGTTTAGGTGTGCATATGTCTTTTAAGAACCTTGCGTAAGCTGGTATGTGGCGGATTACATCCATCAACGGGATGTTTATCTGGACCTGTTCAAAGAGCTTGACCAGATCCTCCTCGGGAGCCATGGGTTTGGTTATTCTTTTTCCTTTGGTCAAGGCCTCAGGAAATGGGATCCTAGCTGGTTCCTCTAGGATAGGTCCAGGTTCTTGATCTGGGACAGTAGTATCTTGGATAACTATCCTAGGGTCTTGGTTATTATCAGGCTTGGAGTGGTTTGGATAATGTGGGTCTTGGGTTATTTTACCACTACGTGTTGTTACAGAATTCAACCCGGCCTGATTTGAGTTAGGTAGGAGGGGTGGCTGCTGCTGAAATTCCGCATAAGATGTTGAAGCCTCCATCCCGTCTGGTGATGGAGTAGCGGGGGCCTGATAAATCACATGTGTTTGGCCTGAATTTGGATTCATAACGCACTTCTGGGTTAGCACGTTATTTGGGTTGGGCAGAGGTTGCGAAGGAAGGGTGCCAAGTTGGCGGGAATTTGCCATCTGGGCCAATTGGTTGCAAACCTCTGTGATTTCGTCCTTGTGCTGTTTTTGCATTGCCGCATTTGTCTTTTGAATGTCAGCCAGTGCTTGAAGGATAAGAGTCATTTGATCCTGGTTTTGCCCGGATTGGTAGGTGGGATTGGGCCGAGGCTGAGGCGGCTGAAATGGACGAGAGGCTTGCGGACGGGGTTGATATGGTGGTCTTTGAGAATTTCCCGCCCACTGAAAGTTAGGATGATTTCGCCATCCAGGGTTGTAGGTATTGGAGAATGGGTCATTCTGGATGGCGTTGAGGTCCTCGCAGTTCTGAGGAACCTCGGGAAAGTCAGAATACGAGGGTTCAGAGTTCCCCCAACTCGAGTAGAATGGACCGGAAGTCACTCCGGTCCGAGAGGCAGACGGGGGTGGATATGGGTCCATCCCCTTGGCAGGTTGGTGATAGATGTTTTGCACAGTTTCCCTTGCCAGAGGAGGTCGTGTAAAAGAGTCTTGCGCAAAGGTGGCTTGCTGCAAATGTCGCGTTAGCTCATCTGCCTTCTTTTCTATGATTGAAACCTTGTCCAACCGACTGGCCATCAGCTCCAAGTCGACGGAAGTGGACAGGTCCTGCATCTCATGTGTCCCTCTTAGATTCGTCGATGTGCGGGCATTCGTCCTGTCGAATAATCCCATGGAGTCATTATTTATGGAGTTCTCGCACATGTTTTCGAGAATCTCCCACACCGTGTCCTCATGTTGACCCATGATGTTTCCTCCGCACGTTGCATTGACGAATAAACGAATATCCTCACAGAGTCCCTGGTAAAAAGACTGGACTTGTTCCCACTTAGGAACTCCGTGATGGGGGCACTTTCGCATGAGATCTAGGAATCGATCCCAAGCTTCGTGAAGAGGTTCTCCCGATTGTTGAGTGAAATGAGTGATCTGGTGGCGCAAGGCATTCGTCCGGCCAACGGGGAAGAATTTTTTCAAAAATTCGGACTGCAGTTCCTCCCATGTGTTGATCGGACGGGTTTGAGTTTGATACCAATGTGCGGCCTTGTCCATGAGGGAGAACGAAAACATTTTCATGAGTAGGATATCTCGGTTTTGTACATCTGACCCGAAGGTCTAGGCCAGATGCTTGAGTTGTTTGATGTGTTGGAATGGATCCTCAGAGTTAAGCCCATGGAACTTCGGTATGGCATGAATCATATTGGGCTTCAGTTCAGAATCAGGTCCTCCAATTGGGATTCGTACTCGAGGTTCGATTGCCACCGCAGCGGGATTATAGTGATCTCGCATCATAGGTCGCTGTGGTGGGTTTACAAAGTTCTGAAAGAGATCATTAAGGCGTTGAAGTTGGTGTTCAAGGTTGTTCTCTTCAATGGGTTGTTCCATGATGGGAGAAGGAGAATCAGGATCTGAATCAGATGAAAGATTTATGTGGTGGGGTTGCTGCACAAACAAGAGCGTCGAGGCTTGGCCTCGGCAAGAGTGAATTTCTAAAGGAGGTCTTAAGGGTGGTCTTAAGGACCTCCTACCGAACATGCACTGAAAGATGTGATGAGATTAGAAGGTGCTGGACCCAATCAAGACACCCAAAAATTTTTGTGTGACTATAGAGGTTCGGGGCAGATGGACCCCTGGATCAGAAGATCGTCCACCTGAGAAATACCTGGGCAGCCAGAGAGGGAGAGTCCCGCAAAGACCCCTACACGGTAGAGCGTCCCCACGGGTTACAGGATTTCCCCCACCCGACCTCTCTTGTCACTGCAGTTCCAGGTAGACCAGAATGGGGACCTTGACCTCTTAAGTCTACTTTTTTTATTTTAAGATCAAGGTGCTTAATGTTCCACTTGAACTTTTAAGTATTTTGAGTGCAAAAAAGTGACCTACTTTTAAGGTTGGTTGACCCAAGGGATCAACTTCACCTCTTGTTCCTTTGAGAGTTTTAGGTCCCTTTTTTATGGTTCAAATGGATTAACAGCCTGATTTGCTTAGGGTTCCTCTTGTATAGATCTTTTCAAACACGGTTTAGGCACACCTCTTTTTGGAAAATTTGTTTCTTTATTTAAGAGAAGATGTGTCTCTAAAAACCCTAGCTTTGCGATCCCTAACTTGGCTCTAGTGGGTCCAATTTAGTTGCCTTAGAAATTAGAACCTAGGGCTCAATCAAGAAAGTTTTAGCCCTAGTTGCCTTAGTTGGATGAACAGACAAAAATATGTTGAAATGAAAATCAGGCAACTTGATGAGTTACTAAATATGAAACAGGTAGCCCTAAGTTGATTTTTCTCTTTTTTTTTTCGTTTTTAGATTTTGAGAGGGTTAAGAGAGAGGGCTTATGGAAATTACCTGTTCCTTGGAGAGTTTGTTGTGCAGTTATTGTTCTTTCCTTTTTGTTTTGCTTTCCCTGCTTGAACACAACAAAAGAGAGAAGTTAAGTCAGATATTAGATAGAAAAGTTGTAATCAAAAGCTTTAAAAGTGCTCGTTGCTCCCCGGCAAAGGCGCCAAAATGTTCTCACGTTTTTGTGCGGGTTTAAAGTATATCACGTTGTAGTATAACCGACAAAACGTTTAAACAAATATAAAGAATTTTATTACTCGAAAAACTAAAGTATCCGAGGTCTAACATGGGGAGCAAGCTCAGTACTTTTTAACACCAAAGAATACAACTGTTAAATGAAAAGGATTGATTCAAAGAGAGAATTTTAAAAGGGATTTGTGAAATAAAAATAGAATTGGACGTCTGATTTTTGTATCAGACGTCTTAAATGTAATCTCCTTTCTCTCTTCTTCTTCGTTGCTCTTCTCTCTTTCTGCCTTTGCTTCTTGTCTTGTGCAGGCTTCTTCTTCCTGCCTTTGTTTCTTTTATCTTATTTCTTCTTCTGCCTTGCCTTTCTTCTTCTTCACTTGGCCTCTCTTCGTTCTTCTCTTTCTTCTGCCTTGCCTTCCTTCTTGCTTCTCTTTGGTTCTCTACGAAAGCTTCTCCTTTTTCTACTACACAGCCTCTTCTTCTTTCTTCTCTTCCTGTTCTGCAGCTGCTAAGTGCTCGCTGCTTCCTTTGCTTCTTCCTTCCTGCACACACCACAGCCGAAGCAAACCTACCCCCATCCCTCTACCCAAGCGTCTCTCTCTCTCACAAGCAATTCGCTCAAGGACGCTCTCCCAGAGCCACACGGGTAGTCGGGTCAGATTCGCACCTGGTACCAGGCGCATCGGCAAGTGGTGTTGCATGAGGAGTGCTCAAGGTTTGGGTTGCGGGTCGGATCCCACCGGATCCGCGAGGTCAAGCCGCGGACGAAGCGAGTGTGAGGGCAGGTGAGGGACCTCACCCCTGTGCTTACGGAGGCAATGAGAGTAAAACACAAAAATAATTTATACTATACCTGTGTTTTGCGATCCCACGATGTGGGACTATCTGGTCAGGCCTGCTTTCACGCGTGCCCGCAGAATTCTCGTCGTGCAATTTCCCCAGCTGCTGGCTTCGCAGCGCGACTTGCTGGCCTAAGTCGCTTCGCAACACCTGCGTGCACCTGCTGCACCTGCAACCTGGAAGCCCTGGTGCCTGAAGCTGCTTCAAGCTCCTCGCTGCTTCGACCGTCAATGGCGGCAGGAGCTACAACCTGTTACACACAAGAACGGCCTATTGGCCCAATCAGATTAGTTGGAAACTTTCGCCGTGGCACGGCGAAGGCGGTGGGTGGTGCTGCAGGCTGCAGGTCGGCCTAGGCGTGCGTGCCTAGGTCAACCTGTAGCCGGAGGTGTGGGGTTGTTCGGGGGGCTACTGTGGGGGTCTGGAGTGGCAGTGGAGGGGTGGAACGAGTTCCTGGTGGTGAGGGGGAGCTCACGAGGGGGTTGGCGAGCCGTGTGGAGGGGCGGAGTGGTGTGGGCGGCTCACCGGAGGTCGGTCGGAGGCGAGGACGATGGAGGTGGTTAGGCACTGTCGGGGGGTAATCAGATAAAATAGCAGGGGGAAAAGAGAGAGGAGAGGATGGAGAGGGTATCTGGGGTGATCTGGAAGGAAGGGAGGCAGTGGAGTGGATGATGCATAAATGCCGTCGTCGGGGAAGAAGGACCCTGAGGGAGGGAGCAGCGACGAGGAAGAGGTCAGGAACACGCGCGCTTGGTAGAGCGCGACGTGGGAGGAAGCGGCGGAGTTGACTCTACTGCTGGTATGGCAGCAGAGCAACGAGAAGGAGGAGAGGAGGTCGCCGGAGCTTGCGGGTCTTTTGGCCGGAGATGGGAGAGAGGGAAATTGGAGGGGATCTCCGTCAAAATCAAGCTTAGGTTCTGCGGCAGGGTCTGGGGAGCCTTTTATAGGCGCTGGCCGAACCTTCTAGCGCGTGGAGACCGCACAATCACCTCCGCCGACTCACCGGAGTTGGAAAGAGGGTGGATACCCAATCTCTCGTGCATTCACACGAGAGATTGGGTTCACACCAGCGATTGTAATTGGCTTTAGAAGGAAGGGAATTCCTCAGAGAATCCCCCTTCCATTTCTGGGAGGGAATCTCTGAGGGATTAGAGAGTAATCCCTCTCTAAACCTCGCCGGAGCTCAGTTCTGCCCTAACAATGGTGGCAGGACCGGATTGCAAAGGGGGTGGAAAACTTAGGGGGCTCTCTACAGAGATATTCAAAAGATAGGGACCAAATTATGCTTTGGGTGTACTAAATTACAAAGTAGGTCAAGATGACCTCCCCTTAGGTCAAAATTTTGGTACAAACCTAATTTGGACCTAAGAAATCCAATGGTGAAGTTGGATTTTAGGTTTGACCTCGTTTGTTTGGATATTTTGCGTAAAAACCCAAATTAGGTTAATTGAAGAGCTAGGACCCTAATCTAGGTCAAACTGGGTTCCAAGGGCCAAATTAAGTGTTCCAAACTCTAGAGAATGTTTTTACATGACTTTTAGAGGGCTTAATTGATTTTTATTCTGATCGGAACCTTCTTAATTTATGCGGGTCTGTTTTAGGGTTACCAAGTGTCATTTAATTCTTAGATTGCACATAAACCCATTTCTGATTGACTCAACCCACTTTTTATCTCATTTAGACCATTTGACCTATGTTTTGCCTCTGGGAAATCCAGTTTATGAACTGCAATGGTAAAATTGCAATTTTAACCTTTATTTCATGTTTTCTTCTCAGAGCACTTGTTCCTTCAGTTAAACCGTCTTCTAGGTTATGTAGGAGCTTTTATCTTCTTTATTTGGTCAAAATGAGCTAGTTATGGCTCATGATGAGGCTCTCATCTTGTACTACTTCCCTGCTTCTTCCTTAAGTGTTTTGGTTCTTTTTGTGCAATTACTGAGCTAGGCTCTGGACAACCGACCAATGGGCTGTTACCTACGATCACTTGCCAGCCATACTCGTGCGGTGAAGTGTGGTTTATTTTGTTTTCTTTTTATTCTCCATTTTCTTTTTTTTTCAGTAGGTGGCTTCCCTAATCTTAAATTTATGTGAAGGCAATGAAGAAGTGGTCCCATGGCTGGGCTCTGGACAACCTGCCTATGGGTTGTTACCCACGACAACTTGCCAGCCATACCACCCTAGAGAGTTCATTAGCTACCCAATTTCTATCAGAATCTCCGAGGAGTGAGTCTGTGCAAAAATGTGTGCAGATGCTTAGACTTAAAGTCTTTCTGAGTTAGAGGGTGAGTTGATAAGTCATATACTTATCACCTTATTTAGCTAGTGCATTAGAGTAGCTTAAGGTTGCAAGGATTTGAAGCTAAATCCATATTTTAACGGATACCAAGGCTGATTAAGCCTAAAGGCCTGAAAAGTCTAAGTGTTCAAATTCTTTTTGTATTATTTCCCACTATTGACAAATTTCTAATGCCTAAGTTTCTTCCTAAATTCAACTTTTTTTTAATTTTTAATTTTTAATTTTATTCTATTCAGACTGATTAAATGAGCTCAGGATCATGCAATTTACGACCCTCCCCCATGCTTAAGTTGGACAATGTCCTCATTGGCAAATACATGGATGCAACAGGGGTTCAAAAAAAGATATTACCTGAGTGACGTAGAATACCGGATTAGTCTGAATCCACTGGGTTGCCTCCCAGGAAGCGTTGAGTTTAATGCCTCCAGCTGGGTGGTGCTTCGTGTCATCCCTCAATGAGGGTGACACTCTCCTTTGGGGGAACCTAGGCTAGGAAGTGTTTCAATCTTTGGCCATTGACTGTAAAAGTGTGCCCAGTGTTCGGATCAGCGATTTCAACCACCCCATTGGAGTGAGGCTTGACCACCCTAAATGGTCCTATCCACTTGGACCTGAGTTTCCCTGGAAAGAGTTTTAGGCTAGCATCGAAAAGCCAGACTTGCTAGTTAGGCTCAAAGGTCTTTCTATGGATGAGTCGATCGTGGATGGCTTTCATTTTCTCCTTATACAGTCGACTGTTCTCAAAGGCATCCCGACAAATTTCTTCAAGCTCAGAGAGTTGGAGCGTCCTCTGTGCACTGGCTAACTAAGGATCCATGTTACACTGTTTGACAGCCCAGTAAGCCCGGTGTTCCAATTTGACAGGAAGGTGGCAGGCTTTGCCAAAGACCAGGCGATAAGGCGACATGCCTATCGGGGTCTTGAAAGCGGTCCTGTATGCCCATAGGGCATCATCCAGTCATGTGAACCAGTCATTCCTGTCAGGTCCCACATCTTCTGTAAAATGTTCTTGATTTGTCTATTTGAGACCTCGGTCTGCCCATTTATTTGCGGATGATATGGGGTAGCAATGCGGTGGTTAACCCTGTATTTTCTAAGTAGGGCACGGAATTGGGAGTGAATAAAATGACTTCCACGTGATCATGGCCTTTGGTATTCTAAACTGGGAAAAAATGTTCTGCTTAACAAAGTCCATGACAGTATTATGATCGCATTGGCGGGTGGCGATGGCTTCAATGCATTTAGAAACATAGTCTATCGAGACTAGGATGTACTCAAAGCCGTTGGATGGTGGAAAGGGGCCCATAAAATCGATACCCCAAACGTCGAAGATTTTGACAATCAAAATGGGCTGGAGGGACATCATATCTTTTCTGGTCATGGTCCCTAGGAAGACATACTTGAGATTCTCAGGTAGTGGCTTAAGTTCAGGTGCGGGTGGAACAATAGTCGACGGGAAAGGGAAAGGCGAGAGTTGATCAAGATCGATCTCCTCAAATGGTATTGTTTGATGGTAATCAGCCTTACAGAGGTCCATGGGTAGCAATGGTGACGGGTCAGAATAGTCATTACAGGATTGGTGGTCTGAGACAGAACTAAGGGTGAGGCATTCCTCGACCAAAGTTTCCACGGGATCATGTTCCTCAACACAATCGCAATCAAAAGACTTTGTCACCCGGAAGATATCCAACTGCATTTTCTTGTCTCCGAAGGTGATTTCCATGCATCCCGTGTCACAATCAATGTTTGCCTAAGCCGTAGCTAAGAAAGATCTGCCTAAGATTATGGGTGTGTTCTGTAATTTTTCAGGGACTTCCATGTCGAGCACCAAGAAGTCGACCGGGAAATAGAAGTTCTTAACCTGCACAATCACATCCTCGACAACCTCCTTCGGGGCCTTCACAGATCTATCAGCCAGCTGGATGGTGACAGGTGTGGGTGTCAACTCTCTGAAACCAAATTGGTGGTACAGGGTTGTTGGAATCAGATTGATAGAAGCACCTAAGTCCAGGAGCGCTCTATCAAATGTCATGTCCCTGATATTACAGGATATCAGCGGTGCTCCTAGGTCAGTTCGCTTAAGCGGAAGGTTGCTTGATATTACAAAACTTGCTTGCTCGGAGAGCACAACCTTCCTAGGTGCTTGAGGTTTTGGCTTACATTTGGCTGTACAGGCATCCTTTAAAAACTTGGCGTAAGCTGGGATGTGCTTAACGGCTTCGAGGAGCGGAATATTAATCTGAACCTGCTTAAAGATCTCCAAAAGCTCCTCAGTTTCCACAACATTTTTCTTCTTCTTGATTGTCTCCAAGGCCTCAGGGTAGGGTGTCTGAACATGGATAGGATCTATTTCTGGGTCCTTGGGTTTTTCTAGTGCCTCTTCTGAGCCGGGTATTTCAGTTGGTGAAGTCTCGGGGAGAGTTAGCCATTTGGGATCCTGGGTTTTGGTGCCGCTTCTCAAGGTTACCGCATTCGCAGAGGCATTAGGACCATGGGTTGATCCTTGAGAAGACGAGGACGAAGAAGCACCAAACCAAGGGGGAGTTTGTGGGGCTGGCTGAACCATGTAAGCCTACTTGGGATTGCCCTGGAACCCTTGCAAATTGGGGCCTCTGTTAATTATGTTTCACGCATTTGGTTATGGCTAGGAAGGTAGGGACCCATGTTGTTTACAGTCCAAAAGTTGGCTTAACTGTCCCTTTACTAAGGCCATTTCTTCTTGATGTTTCTAGTTCATTTCAGCCATCATCTGTATCAAGGTGTCCTTTTGGTTTTGCGAGGGAAGGGCCGCCCTATTTGGATTATATGGGGGTCTAACTGGTGGTCCTTGCTGATAGGGGGCAAGTTTGGCTGCTGGTTTGGCTTGGGCTTGTTCTAGAATTGAGGTGGTTTTTGGTTTGTCCAACCAAAGTTGGGTGATTACGCTAGCCAGTGTTGTAAGTGTTGGAGAAAGGGTTAGGTTTAGCATAACCTTGGACAGCCTGTACATCTTCAAGGATAGCAGAAGTCGATGGGGAGGGAAGAGAGTAATCAAGGGTTGAGGGAGCAAAGGTCCCTCCCTGGAATGTGGTCAGGGGTTGTTCCAGGTTCAGTTGGCTTAAGGACTAGACTAGGTCAACATTATGTGCTCCCTTTGCTAGGGAGAAGGTCTATAACAGATTCCTAGTCTGGTTCAGTAGTTCATCAATCTTTTATCTACCAATTCCACTCGATCTAGTTTCTTGGCAATGATGTCCACGTCAACCATTCCAGAATTTGCTTGTACCTCATAAATCCCGCCACGGGGTTGATTGGATCGGTTAAACTGGGTCATGGAGGCATTGTTGGGCAAATTTTCGCTCATAGACTCAAAGAGCTCAAACGCGCTCTCCTCTTCCTTGTTCAGGAAGTTCCCCCCGCATGAGGTATCGACGAAGTTCCGTAGGTTGCTGTCCAGACTATGGTAGAAGATCTGGGCCAATTGCCACCGTGGTACTTCGTGGTGTGGGTATTTCCTCAAGAGTTCATTAAATCTTTCCCACGCCTCATGGAACTGTTCCCCACCTTGGAGTGTAAAGGTAGTAATGGCTCTTCTAAGGGCATTAGTCTTTCCTATGGGGAAGAATTTCTTCAAGAATGCATGCCTCAGTTCTTCCTAGGTGGTGATGGGTCTACCTAGGGTTCTAAGCCAGTGAGATGCCTTGTCTCTCAGTGAGAAGGGAAACATCTTAATCAAAACAATGTCAAGGCTAATGTTCCTAGGTTTCACAGTTCGGGCTATCCAGTCAAGATCCTCTAGGTGCTGGAAGGGGTCCTCATTTGAGCTTCCATGGAAGTGGCTCTGAATCAGACTCAAAACATTTGGTTTTAGCTCAAAATCATCTCCCCCTTCGGGGATCCTATGGTGCGGCTCAACTTGAATCGCAAAAGGATTGTAGAAGTCGCGGAGGGGCCTAGATTGGTCTTGGAATGGTGGTAGATCAGGTGACGGTTGCCCTTGTGGGCCTTGGAAAGGTGGTGGTGGTTGCCCTTGTGGGTTCTGCAATCGGTGTATGGCTTGCATGATAGTGTGGATCTGTTGTTGCTGAAGCCGGTGGTTTGCGTTAATCTGGGCTTGGATGATGGCCATTGTGTCCGGTGGGGGTTGGTCCTCAACCTCATCTACCCTAGGTTAAGCCATGTTTCTAATAGAATCAAGTCACCTGAATTCCCGTCCCAAAACAAACACTCAGGATGCAATGAGCGTCTCCCGTGCATACACTAGAGAAGAATAGGAGGGGATGCGGAGAGTGACAGATGAGAGAAGTGTGTGTTCAATCAAGCAAACAATCCTAGTCCTTATGGTGTATTCCTTAGGAGACCTAGAAATCTCAAAAAGGGTGATTAAGTCCGTAAGCACTGGACTCCCCTTCACAAAGCTAATCTGGCTAGGTTGATTATGAGGGGATTGCAGGGAAGGTTCTTCCGTTGGCTTGCGCCACCGGTTCCATAGACCCCACAACCGCGGTCGTTTGACACTACCCCGCAGCCTAGTCACTAGATTCTACCAAGGGAATGAAAGCCAAGTGCCCAGCGAACAAAACCTTGCCTCTCGAGACTTAACTCAGTCCTGCCTAGGGCACGTCTACTCAGTTTTAAAAGGGCTAGGATAGTGCTTGTGCTAGGGTTATGTGATGAGGCGTTGATTGGGGTAGTGCCTCTTAGTTTTCCACTTTCAGTGTGTGTGCTTCTATCAAAACATGATTTTGAAGCAAGGATTCTTTTTAAGATGTGTCTTTTAATGTTTCATCCTTACTTTAGTGTCTTTTAGGATTGACATGTCTTAATATTTTCAGACAAGTTTCAGTGGGCACACCAAGTTTTGTACACAATTCGGTGAAAGTAGATTTCCTTTTATTGTGTAGAGGCTCTAAAACCCTAATGTACTCATCCTAATGATCATGCAGCTTCTATTAGATGAGTCATTTTTAGGGTTGAGTGGTGCGACCCAAGTCAATCCAAGGTGGCTTCGTAAACACCACTCAAAAAGAGAAAAGAACACTCCAAGAATTTATTCAGAATGTTAGAGTGTATATTTTTTTGTTGGGTGATGTGTTAAGGATGTGGGTCAGGTAATCATACACCACGCCAATTTTTTTCAATCTTACAATTTTTTTTTACATTTTCAAGCAAGCAAACAATCATGAGTGAAGAACTACTCACGATCGGTCCTTGTTGCACCTACTCCCTTGTTACCGTCATGAGTTGCGCTGCTTCACCATCCCAGCGCCGAATTCCTGCATCCATCAAGTAAAAGGAGACAAGGCATTAGATGCTGTGAGCATGGATGTAAAATGGAAGTGACAAAACAAATCCGTTGCCACCCCGGCAACGGCGCCAAAAACTGACGTGCACGTGCGCGTGTGTTTGGAAGTGTCGTTATAGTTGCACTTGCGACGTCGGTTTTAAAGTAAAGAAATGGATGTAAGTCCGAGTGTCGGCCTCAAGGAGGCGTAAAAACTGGATTCTTCTTGTCACTTATTTTCATGAAAATCATGGGGTTTTGCTTGCGAAAAGGCACGGGTGAAAAGAGAGAGAGAGAGAGAGAGAGATTAGGGTTAGAATTGTTTCATTCGCAACATGCAACTTAAATAGAAAATAGAGCAAGCAATTGAATAGAAAACAACTTCATTAATCATGCAACTTTAGTTCATAATTACAACACTAGATAAATGCTTGAACTTAAGTAAAGCTTAAAAGAAGGGAAGAGAGAGAGGGGGGGGGACGACGAGGCAGCCACGGTGGTGGATAGGGCTCCGTCAGCGGCTCGTCGTCTCCGGCAATTACAAAAGGTCTTAAAGGTAGCTAGGAGGAGGGTAGAACACTTGCAAGTTGAGTGAATGCCTTGAATGGGTGGTTGGAAGGGGTTTAAATAGGGAGAAAGGCTTTCCAAATGAAGAAGGGGTTTTAGTGACGTCAACGTCCGGGACGTCGCTAAAACCCTTCCCAAAACATCGATGAAGGCCCCTGCCCGCCAGTCACTCGCCCGCAGCTGTGCTTCTTTGCTCCTAATCCGTGTGCGCACGTCGTAAGTCATCCGATCGAAGATTGGATGGCTGGGATCCCGCGCAGGGTGCACGCCTAGATCGTGCCCTCGTACCCTTGTCATCGCGCGCGTCTGGTCAGGGCGCATTTGCGGGCTCCACGTCTCGCGATCGCACCCGTCCGCTGCCGATCGAGTGGTCCAATTTCGCCCGCGCACGCCTTCGTCTAGGCATTTCAGCACAGTGCGATTCGAACTGGCATTGCGTGAGCATGGGTGAGTGCTCCGACCACTGCGTTGCGCCCACTGCTTTGTCGCGGCGAGGGTGGGCGCGCGAGCGGCTCTCAGCCATTCAATCGAAGATCGATGGCTGAGATTCGCCCTCCGGGTGAAGGTGGAAGCAGGCGGCGCTCTGGACATAGTGAGCAGGCACCACATGGCACGTCGTGGGCTGTTGATCATCATATCAACGGTTAGAACTTCTTGGGCCCATTGTAAGAGCTCCGGATGTCGGATTTTGCTGATTTCGAGTTCGTTGGACTCCGTTCATCCTCTAAATCCATCCGTGCGATCCGATTGCTCATCTGAGGTCTGCTTTAACAAGTGCTTATACAAATGGCCATTAATACTGTTTTATAAGCAATCTTGACGTATGATGCATGCAATGCTCCCATTCTATTTATGATGTGTTATCTATGCATTTTATTCTTAAGATGGACCCCATTTAACAGAATTATCACCCCAAGATGCAGTGTTATCATTCACCTACTGCCTCAGACCCGCCTAGGCCACCAGAGGGGTGTGTCATCCTCGACTCTCCACCTGTTGCCGTAGCTAAGAAGGCTCCTTTAGGCAGTGTGAGTGCATCCAACACCCCATCTGAGCCAGTCGACGCCTTTTCTAAGTTGGCGTAGGAAGTGGCCATGAGCAGGGGCTTCCATAGTGGGAGCATTTTCGCACAACCGCACTTTAGGCAGAGTTCGACGGGGATGAGGGTGCCAGTGGACCCTTCGAGCGGAGGAGGACCTGGGATGATAGGGCAGATGGTCAGATCTACCAAGGGATCAATTTTGGAAGACACCAACACTAAGACTATACCTGGCCGAGTTGTCCCAATCTCAACCGACAGTCTTGGGGGGTCCAGTGGTTCAGGCGAGGGGCTTACCATGGAGAGGTAGCTCATCCAACATTTGGACGATGCCATCTCTTGGGCCATCTCCCTGTCAGGGAGCATGCACTTGAATCACGTGTTCTACTACTACCTTCGAGTAGTAAGCCTTGCCTCATTTTGCCCTTTACTTATCCTTTTGGAAGGATTTCTTTTTATGTCTGCCCTTGGTTGTGAGCAAGTGGAGCTTCTAAGGACAACCTTTGTTCCTCAAGGCAATGCTCCTGCCAGCACTACTGGGCCTGGCAAGCTTTCTGGAGAGGTTGAGATGCTCGCGAAGTAGGCTGTGACGACTAGGGAGGAACAGCACAACTTTGCCCGCTGTGTGGAGGAGGCATCTACCACCTAAGAAAAGGTGAAGAAGAAAGCAGACGACGCTCTTCGCCAGCTGCAGTCGTAGCAGCAAATGGCCTACCAAGTCTCCTAGCTAGAGGAGGAGCTAAGGAAGGTCCAGAAGGCTTTGAGGCGGATCGTTGCCCAGGACGAGAGGCTGGAGGGTAGCCTTATTGGAGCCCACAAGACTGAAGTCGTGGCTCTGCAAGGCTATCTGAGCACCTGCAGACTTCCTGTACCAACATCCTCTCTTTGAAGGAGGAGGTGCAGGTGGTAAGAGCCGAGCACTCTTTGATGGTGGAGGGATATTAGGTGGTCCTTGAGGAAGAGTGCATTGACTTAAGCATAGCTATCGAAAAACTTACCGAGGTGTCGACAAGTCAGGAGGCACTAAAGGCTGACCTTGGCAAGGCTCAGCAGCTCGCGGAGGACCGAGGAAAGGCAATATGCAAGCTAGAGAGAGCTGGCCAGCTGGGGCTCGATCCTAACATGGCGATGAGGTTCTTCGCCACTGACCCTTCAATGGAGAAGAACTGGGAGGCCTTGTCAAGGGAGGTGGGAAAGCACACCCTGGCGATGGTGTAGGCCCTACTGGAAGGCAAACGCTCCTCCGTGGAGGAGTTGTGCGGCCGGTCTATGGACCAGCTCTTGTCCAAGCATGACCTTCAAAAAGCTGAAGGTCATGTTGTGGACAAGGCTCCTATAGAATCGCCTGAGGATGAGGTGGAGCCGGAGCCCTCGAGCCAACCGGGAAGCCTGGCCCCTGAGGAGGAGGCGCCCAAGGTGGATCGGTCAGGGGTTACGGGGTTGCTAGTTCATCTAAGCAGTTCTCCTCGGGTTGCCTCATTGTTGCTCAAAATGCCTGGAGTGGACATCTTCGGAGACTGGTAGTGAAGGCACTTAGTCTTCGGAGTGGTCCTGTTATCTTTTCCCGACTTTCTTTCTTTCTTTTTTTTTTTAGATGTAATAGGCAACACTCTTTTTGAATGAAAGAAAATTTATATCTTTATTACTTGTCTGTGTTTATACATAGAACAAACGTAAGTTGCTCGCATGCCAGGTGCAGGGGATGCTTTTGCTATCTAGGGTCTGTAACTCATATAAGTCTCGCAGACTGTTTTTACGAATCTTATAAGGCCTTTCCTAGTGTGAGTCTAATTTCCCGCCTAACTGACTTGGCATGGAGACTTCGCACTTGTGTTGGACTAAGTCTCCTTGGGAGAATGTCCACATATGAATCCGCTTATTATAGGCTGCAGCGGTCGATTCTTTATGTTTGAGCATTGCCTCTGATGCCTTGCCTCTTAGCTCATCCACAAGGTCTACGGATAAGCAAACTTGGTCATCATTGGTGTTAAGGTCATAGAGTTGTATGCTGTAAGTGGGGGGGACTATTTCGATAGGCAGTCAGGCTTCCATGCCATATACAAGACTGAGTGATGTATGGCCTGTGCAAGTCCTATAGCTCCAAAGCATGTCCAGCAGCTTGTTTACCCATCTCCCTTTAGCTGAATCCAGCCAACATTTTAGCACTGAGATGATGGTGCGGTTGGTGAAACGCTTGGTTCGGGACAACTGGGTTTTATTGTTATAACGTTGTAGTATAGCCAGTTATTACCAACATTTCAAATATATAAATTTTTTTACTCGGAAAATAAAAGAGTTCCCGAGGTCGAACTCAGGGAGCAAGTTGTATTCTAGAGATATACATGTTTCTTTTACAAAATAAAGAAAGAGAGAGGGAAAGAATTTGTTGTTCTCTTTGTTTTCTCCTCGTGATGTTCTTCTTTCTTACTTTCTTCAGATCTCCTACTTCTTCTTTGTTCTGCAGAGGTGATGCTCCTCTTTCTTTCTTCAGATCTCCTTCTTCTTCTTCCTTGGTTTCTGTCTTGGTCTCTCTTCTTCTTTTTCTGCAGTCTCTTCTGTGAAGGTTTCTTCTTGTTTCTCCTCCCTGCGGCTAAGTGTCAGCTTCTTCTTTTCTTTTTCAGCCAGGGACGTCACCCCTCCTTTCTTCTTTTCCCTTCAGGCCGTCGTCTGATTTCCAAATCAGACGACTTAACTACCTGTTGCTACAGTCAGCTTCCTTCTTCTTCCGCGGGTCTTCTTCTTCGCATGTGCCTGCACACTTCAGAGTTTTTCGTCAGAGGCAAAACCTACTCTACCCTCCCCCCCCCGCGTCTCTCTCTCTCTCTGAAACCACTCTTGGGAAAGCTCTCCCAGAGCTGCCGGGTAACCGGGTTCGGGTCAGGCCCGGGTCCAGGCCCACCGGCGTGCGTGGTGGGCGAGGAGTGCAGGTCAGTCTTAGGTCGGGTCGGGTCGGGTCAGGTCAGGTCCGCGGGGCGTGAGCGCGGACGAGACCGGGTAACCGGGCGGGTGAAGGGGACCTCACCCCGTGTGCTGAGGCAGTAAGCCTCCAGCACTTTTGCATCTTATGTCGCTGCGACTCTTCAGGCGTTTCCGAGGTGGGACTAAATGTCCCACCTCAATTGCGCGCCCGCAGCGGGGAAATCAGCAGGAGATTGCGGCGTCACGCGAAGCTTTCTTCCTTAGCTGCGAACCTGGTGTTTTGCCAAAACGCCTCGCAAGGCCTGGGAGTTGAATCTGGGCTTGGCGCTGAGCGTGGCGCGCCTGTAGCTGCAGGCGGAAGCAGTTCCTCCTGCGCGGCAATGGCGGCGGAGGTCGGGTGGTCTGTTCACAAGAAAACGGCCTCTCGGCCTAATCAGAAAGTGCCAGGAGCTTCGCCAGGGTGCGGCGAAGCTCGTGTGGGTGGTGGCGAGGCGCGGGGCGGCGTGTGAGGGCTGCCCTAGGTCGGACTGTGGGTCGGAGGATGGGTCTGTTCGGTGGGGTTGCAGAGGGTGATGTGGGGGAAGTGGCAGGGCGGAGGTTGATCAGGGTGAGGAGGCGGAGGTCCTGCGGTGGTCGGCGAGCCGTGTGGGTTGCTGAGGTGATGGGAGCGGCTGGCCGGAGGATGGCCGGAGGCGGAGAAGGTGAGGGTGAACAGGAGCGGTCGAGGGTTTAATCAAATAAAAGACAGTGAGGAAAAGAAAGAGGGGGAGATGGGGAGGAGTTCTGACCTAGCTACGGAGACGAAAGGGGCCGGGGCAGGGCGACAGTCGTATCGACTGTCGCCGGAGAAGAAGATGCCCAGGGGAAAGGGCGGCGGCGAGCAGAGGGCTGGAGAGGCGCCAGCTGGGTACGGCGTGGCGCAGGAAGAGCAGGGGAGGAGGTCTCTGCTGCTGGTATTGCGACAGAGCGAAGAGGAGGAGGAGGAGGAACCGCCGGAGCTGGTGGGCGTCTGCCGGAGGGAGAGGAGAAGAAAGTTGGGGGTTTTCTCCGTCAGACCCGAGCTGCCCCGGTCGGTGGAGCAACGGGGGGTATTTATAGGGATCAAACAGGGAGGAAGGCGGAGGGAGACGACGTGTCTCCCTCGCCGGAGAATGGCCGGAAACAAGAACCCATACCGTCCGTGCGTTCGCACGGCCGGTATGGTGGGTTATAACGACCAGGGGGGTGTCCCTGCGATGGCTGACGACGCAAGGCACCCCCGGTTTACTTGCCAGGTCCCCCACCTCACCCTGCGCGGCGCCATGCTCCGCGCAAGGTCGCCGGAGCATGGTGCTGGCAGGTTTTGCAGGAGGGACCTGATTGCAAAGAACGAAGGAGAGTTAGGGGCCAAAATGCGAGGGTTCAAAAGTTGAGGGCCAAAGAGTAAATATATGAGGACCAAAGTGTAAAGTCGGTCAAGGAGGTTTCTTCTTAGGCTCAAGTTTTTATACATGACTAATTAGGACCTAAGGAATCTGATGGTGAATTTCATTTCCATATTAAACCTTGTTTGACCGGTCAATTTACGCAAAAACCCAAATTAAGTTATTAATTGGGCATGGTTCTCAATGTAGGTCAAAAAGGGTTCTGAAGGCCAAATTGAAGGTTCTAAACCCTGGAGATTATTTTTCTATGAATTTTAGAGGGTTTATTATATTTTTACTTTGCCTCAAACCTTGTGAATTGAAGTGGGTTGCTTTGGGGTTACAGATTATCATTTAGTTTCTTGGAATTGCTGTAGCCCTTGCTAGATCATTTCATCCCACTCTTATTCTTATTAAGCTGCTTTGACCTATGTTTGGGCCCTGAATTACCCTGTATGCAGATTATACTGGTAAAATTGCATTTTTACCCCTTATGACTTATTTTCTTCTCAAACTCAGGATTCTCTGAGTTAAGCCTTTCCTTGAGATATGTAGGAGCTTTTATCCTTTGTATTAGGTCAAAATGAGCTAGTTATGGCTCAAGATGAGGTTCTCATCATACCCCCATGCCTAGCTTTTGCTAGTCCCTTAGCAAAAACTTAAGGTTTCAACCCTTGTTCTAGACCATGAAGTTTTTAATAGTTTTAGATAAGTGCCTTTTTTATTTGAGCATAGATTTGGTTAGAATACTGACCATAGGCCTAAAAGGTACTCTAGTACCAATCAAGATCCAAATCTGTCTAGCCTTAGCCTCAGTCTTTTAGCAAAGGTTTTTAAGGCCCACAAGAACTAACCTAAGGTTTATTGGACTTTGTGGTTAAAGCACCCGTGCTTGAAATGATTTTAGCCCTGGCTCAATTCGCAGTGCGTTTTGTAAGAGAGAGATAGAAAGTTTTTCTGTTTGGAGAGTTTTCTCTCTCTTTTTCTTTTTAGTTCTAGCCTAGGATTGGCTTTTCAACACGGTCTGTATCAGATTCCTTGCTCCCATCATCAATCCTCAAGGGTTCCTGGCGATCGATGCTTCGAGATAGCACCGCCCATGGCAACCCCCGGAACCCTGGCTATTGAGATTTCGAGATAATCCCATCCATGGTATTCCGTGGCCGAATCCAGACCCTGGCAATTGACACTTCGAGATAATGCCATCCATGGAATCTGAATCAGTAGAGTGCTTACATGCCCCCAGTAGGATATGTAAATATCCTAAGAGACAAGCACCGAGGAGATGATATTTTGTTACGCATCTTCGACGGGATTTCCCGCCTCTCCGCGCTGGGAACTCGTCCAAATCAACTTGTGTTGATCGGCCGCTCCTATTCTAGGTGTTCTTTTCAGATTTTTGCGACGCTTCTGCGTGATTCTGATTTTTACGCTTACTGAACCAGGCTGTGTGTGAGGTTAGGGTGCTTAGGTTACTGAGTCCCGTAAACCAAAAATTAGTTAACGAGGCCGAATACTCCCTAAGCCTTAGACCTAATACTTCAGCTTTTCATTTTCCTCAACCTCTTGAGGAGTGTCCAGATCTTAATGGGTACTAAGAGTCTATTCAAGAATGCCTAAGGTTTGCATTCTTACTAATCTCATTGTGCACTTTTCAGTTATTTTCTTGAATGAGGTCTAGAACTTAGGTTAATTCCTTAGTTCCTTACTAATGACTATCACCTTTTCTTATAATTTTGTGCTCCTTTTTCATTTTGTTTTTCTTCTCCTTCACAAAATTTCCTTCTCCTCTTTTCCTCTTATTCTTTTTCGAAAATTTTTTAATTTTTATGGTGTTTTTGGCATATGTGAATATTTTTTTGTTTGAAACCTTTTCTTACAAGTTTTTGTACTTTCCTACCCCCCCATGCCTAAGATTTGCAATGTCCTCATTGTAACCTAGGGGTTTTTATTCAACTAAGTTCATACATTAGGATAGCTGTTTTGATGAATCTCAGATGCAAGCACCTGAGGTGGAGTTGGCTGCCCTAAAGTGTGAACTTCAAGTGTAAAAAGCTGTCAGAACAAGTTTCAGGTTTTCAAAGAGAATGACGGGCTGCCTCCCGTTGAGCGCTAAATTTGATGCCTTCAGCCAAGCGGGAAATGCGATGGAGAGGGGATGGTTAAGTCAGCAGAGTTTTGTAAGACAAGCACCTTGATTAAGAGCCTGGTTGGTCCAACCAGGTGCTTGTTCAGATCAACAGGCTGATGTTGCAGCCCAAACCCAATCAATCTGGTGGGTTGATAGATGTGGATAAAAAGGTGTGGAACCCACCATAAACTATGAAGCTCAGATAGATGTGGAAGTGTAAACGCAGGGTTTGGCTGAGTCGAATCAGCCTGGTCAGAGTAGGGATTCGTAGAATAATCAATGAATGACGCGGAAACCCTACAGGGGTGATCAGAGAATGATAGAGCATGGTATGTAGTCTGATCAATGTTCGAAACCCGATGTGGAAATGCAATCGGCTCGGTGAGAGGTGAATCTGAATAGAAATTGAGTCCGGTTGCGGGTCGGGGTTTGGGAGAGGTTTTGATCCGTTCTGTGTGTGCGGACGAGGTGGCCATTGTGTACGAGGGCTCTTCTAGAGACGGATGATAGGTGGTTTCCTGTAGAGAGTCCTCTGGGTAACTATCAAATGCCGGAAGAGTGTTTGTAGGATGAAAGGAATCGGATTCGAGAAAAAATTTGGATTCTTGGTTGCAATCACTCTTGGCATTTTCTGTTTTTGGTTCCTGAGGATCGAAAATGAATGATTCTGTGTTATCGGTGATCTCGGGAATCAGGACCTCAGAGTCGGAGTTAGAGTCATGAGAACTGAGGTCGTAGATAGGCCTGGCGTGTTCAGGAAGGGGAATCTCTCCGCAATTATAGTCAGATCTGAAATTGTCGGAGAGTTGGCGAAAATGAGATTCATGATCATGAATTCCACCACAGCAAAGATCATTAGATGTGGAATCAGCAGCCTGACTGGGTTCTAGCCTATATGTCAATTCTGGGCTCAAAAAGATGTTCTGTTCAAGCTCTAAGCTGGTAGGATAGACCCCATTAAAACCTTGCTCATCCAACTCCTCAGTTTCTGTATCGTAAATTGGTATATCTTTTGAAAAATCAATCAGATTTCCTGAGGATGTTGGAAAAGGACATTCATCAAATAGAGGCCCAGAATCATGTTCTTCTTTAGAAATTTTATCTTTCTCATATGGGGCCTCATAATCTTCCCAATAAGTTTCAGATCTAGATTCTAGGTTTAGGATGTGGGTAGGATTACTAGAATCGAAGTCCGAATGACCTTCGAGGGTTACCTTATCAAAACAAGGGGCGGAATTTATACCCTCCAGAGGTTCAATTCTAATCTTGTTATTGCAGGAGTCTTGGAGTTCTAAGCTTGGCAATTCATGGTCTAAGTTTGGCTTATCATTGTGTTCTCCTGCAATATCCCAACCTAATTCAACATTGTCTTCTATCTGGGTTGGGATTTTACAACCACTTTGTGCCTCAATCCCGAGATCTGGGAAACTGGATTGTTCCTTAATTTTGTTCCAAGATGGTTCATCCTCTGTTTCTGGTATATACGGGTATTTCTGGTTGATAATTTGTTCTACTGATTTCATCATTTCTACCCATTTCATAAGGGCATCTTGGTGTTGTTCCCAAAGTACAGGATTTGTCCAGCATTGAAGGTATTCAGATTGGTGTAATTTTTCCATCTCAATGTATCCTGTCATGAGTATATCTCGGGTTGATCCTTTTGAAATTTCAGTCAATAGAATTTGGGCACAGTTTATGATGAAAGCTGTGGTTGTTGGGACATCAACCTGAATGTTTTCTACTGGTGTTGAGGGTTTGATTTCATAGATTTCAAGGGCATCCTCAATCATCTTATCTTTCATGGATCTCAGATATTCAGGTTTTTTGAATGGTAGTCTTGCTAGGTAATTAGGCTGCATAATTGGATTAGGTGGTGGAATCAAGATATAGAATCAAAGTTTGAATCAAGATGGAAGAAGGGGATTTTGTTCAGTAATCAGAGGAAAGAGGGGCTATGTGAATGATTTCTGCAAAAACAAAGGAGCCGAGGCTTAGCCTCGGGGAGAGTGAATTTCTATAGGAGGTTTCAAGGACCTCCTGAAAAACACTGAAGGGCTGGATGAGATAAGCAGGTGCTGGACCCAATCAAGACACCCAAAAATTGTTGGGTGACTATAGAGGTTTGGGGCAGATGGACCCCTTGATCAGAAAGATCTTCCACCTGAGAATTACCTGGGCAGCCAGAGAGGGAGAGTCCCGCGAAGACCCCTACACGGTAGAGCGTCCCCACGGGTTACAGGGTTTCCCCCACCCGACCTCTCTTGTCACTGCGGTTCCAGGTAGACCAGGATGGGGATCTTGACCTCTTAAGTCTACCAATTTTAGTTTAAGATCAGGGTGCTTAAAGTTACACTTGAACTCTTAGGTATTTTGAGTGAGAAAGTGACCTAATTTTAAGGTTGGTTGACCCAAGGGGTCAACTTTACCTCTTGTTTCCTTTGAGAGCTTTTGGGTCTTGTCTTTTAGGGTTCAAGTGTTTAGAGAGCCAATTGTTTTAGGTTTTCTTTGAATAGGTATTTTCAGACAAGGGCTTGGGCACACTTCATTTGGTTTTCTCAATTCTTGCTTAAGGAGTGTGTCTCTAAATCCCTAGTGTTGGATCCTAGGTTGGCTCTACTTGGTCCAGTTAATTCTTTGTTGGGCAATTAGGGCTCAAGCAAGAATGTGTTAGCCCTTAAATACCCTTAATAGTGTGCAGGAGTGATGAGTTGAAAACATGCAACTCTTTATGGTTACTAAGTATGGAAGACAGGTTAGCCCTATATTGCTTGTTCTTTTCTTTTCTTCCTCTTTAGAGTTTAGGGGTTAATAGTGAGAGGAAAAATTTACCTGTCTTCGGAGTGGTTGTCGTGTGGTTGCTTGTCTTCTTGAGTTCCTGTAGTTTTTTCTTGCACAAAAGAGAGGAGATTATCAGAAATTAAAAAGAAACAGGAATGTTTACCTCTAGAATAGCCGTTGCTCCCCGGCAACGGCGCCAAAATGAAACGCTTGGTTCGGGACAACTGGGTTTTATTGTTATAACGTTGTAGTATAGCCAGTTATTACCAACATTTCAAATATATAAATTTTTTTACTCGGAAAATAAAAGAGTTCCCGAGGTCGAACTCAGGGAGCAAGTTGTATTCTAGAGATATACATGTTTCTTTTACAAAATAAAGAAAGAGAGAGGGAAAGAATTTGTTGTTCTCTTTGTTTTCTCCTCGTGATGTTCTTCTTTCTTACTTTCTTCAGATCTCCTACTTCTTCTTTGTTCTGCAGAGGTGATGCTCCTCTTTCTTTCTTCAGATCTCCTTCTTCTTCTTCCTTGGTTTCTGTCTTGGTCTCTCTTCTTCTTTTTCTGCAGTCTCTTCTGTGAAGGTTTCTTCTTGTTTCTCCTCCCTGCGGCTAAGTGTCAGCTTCTTCTTTTCTTTTTCAGCCAGGGACGTCACCCCTCCTTTCTTCTTTTCCCTTCAGGCCGTCGTCTGATTTCCAAATCAGACGACTTAACTACCTGTTGCTACAGTCAGCTTCCTTCTTCTTCCGCGGGTCTTCTTCTTCGCCTGTGCCTGCACACTTCAGAGTTTTTCGTCAGAGGCAAAACCTACTCTACCCTCCCCCCCCCCCCCCGCGTCTCTCTCTCTCTCTGAAACCACTCTTGGGAAAGCTCTCCCAGAGCTGCCGGGTAACCGGGTTCGGGTCAGGCCCGGGTCCAGGCCCACCGGCGTGCGTGGTGGGCGAGGAGTGCAGGTCAGTCTTAGGTCGGGTCGGGTCAGGTCAGGTCAGGTCCGCGGGGCGTGAGCGCGGACGAGACCGGGTAACCGGGCGGGTGAAGGGGACCTCACCCCGTGTGCTGAGGCAGTAAGCCTCCAGCACTTTTGCATCTTATGTCGCTGCGACTCTTCAGGCGTTTCCGAGGTGGGACTAAATGTCCCACCTCAATTGCGCGCCCGCAGCGGGGAAATCAGCAGGAGATTGCGGCGTCACGCGAAGCTTTCTTCCTTAGCTGCGAACCTGGTGTTTTGCCAAAACGCCTCGCAAGGCCTGGGAGTTGAATCTGGGCTTGGCGCTGAGCGTGGCGCGCCTGTAGCTACAGGCGGAAGCAGTTCCTCCTGCGCGGCAATGGCGGCGGAGGTCGGGTGGTCTGTTCACAAGAAAACGGCCTCTCGGCCTAATCAGAAAGTGCCAGGAGCTTCGCCAGGGTGCGGCGAAGCTCGTGTGGGTGGTGGCGAGGCGCGGGGCGGCGTGCGAGGGCTGCCCTAGGTCGGACTGTGGGTCGGAGGATGGGTCTGTTCGGTGGGGTTGCAGAGGGTGATGTGGGGGAAGTGGCAGGGCGGAGGTTGATCAGGGTGAGGAGGCGGAGGTCCTGCGGTGGTCGGCGAGCCGTGTGGGTTGCTGAGGTGATGGGAGCGGCTCGCCGGAGGATGGCCGGAGGCGGAGAAGGTGAGGGTGAACAGGAGCGGTCGAGGGTTTAATCAAATAAAAGACAGTGAGGAAAAGAAAGAGGGGGAGATGGGGAGGAGTTCTGACCTAGCTACGGAGACGAAAGGGGCCGGGGCAGGGCGACAGTCGTATCGACTGTCGCCGGAGAAGAAGATGCCCAGGGGAAAGGGCGGCGGCGAGCAGAGGGCTGGAGAGGCGCCAGCTGGGTACGGCGTGGCGCAGGAAGAGCAGGGGAGGAGGTCTCTGCTGCTGGTATTGCGACAGAGCGAAGAGGAGGAGGAGGAGGAACCGCCGGAGCTGGTGGGCGTCTGCCGGAGGGAGAGGAGAAGAAAGTTGGGGGTTTTCTCCGTCAGACCCGAGCTGCCCCGGTCGGTGGAGCAACGGGGGGTATTTATAGGGATCAAACAGGGAGGAAGGCGGAGGGAGACGACGTGTCTCCCTCGCCGGAGAATGGCCGGAAACAAGAACCCATACCGTCCGTGCGTTCGCACGGCTGGTATGGTGGGTTATAACGACCAGGGGGGTGTCCCTGCGACGGCTGACGACGCAAGGCACCCCCGGTTTACTTGCCAGGTCCCCCACCTCACCCTGCGCTGCGCCATGCTCCGCGCAAGGTCGCCGGAGCATGGTGCTGGCAGGTTTTGCAGGAGGGACCTGATTGCAAAGAACGAAGGAGAGTTAGGGGCCAAAATGCGAGGGTTCAAAAGTTGAGGGCCAAAGAGTAAATATATGAGGACCAAAGTGTAAAGTCGGTCAAGGAGGTTTCTTCTTAGGCTCAAGTTTTTATACATGACTAATTAGGACCTAAGGAATCTGATGGTGAATTTCATTTCCATATTAAACCTTGTTTGACTGGTCAATTTACGCAAAAACCCAAATTAAGTTATTAATTGGGCATGGTTCTCAATGTAGGTCAAAAAGGGTTCTGAAGGCCAAATTGAAGGTTCTAAACCCTGGAGATTATTTTTCTATGAATTTTAGAGGGTTTATTATATTTTTACTTTGCCTCGAACCTTGTGAATTGAAGTGGGTTGTTTTAGGGTTACAGATTATCATTTAGTTTCTTGGAATTGCTGTAGCCCTTGCTAGATCATTTCATCCCACTCTTATTCTTATTAAGCTGCTTTGACCTATGTTTGGGCCCTGAATTACCCTGTATGCAGATTATACTGGTAAAATTGCATTTTTACCCCTTATGACTTGTTTTCTTCTCAAACTCAGGATTCTCTGAGTTAAGCCTTTCCTTGAGATATGTAGGAGCTTTTATCCTTTGTATTAGGTCAAAATGAGCTAGTTATGGCTCATGATGAGGTTCTCATCAGTTGGTCACTTCCACTTGTCTGTTCGCCTAGGGATGTCCAACAGACGTAAAGCATAAGAGGATATCCCAACTAGTGCAAAATTCCTCGAATTTTTTGCAGGCAAACTGGGTGCTATTGTCTGTGACAATATAGTGAGGTATCCCATATCGAGCTATAATGCTTTTGTGGATAAAGAAGATAACTATATCAGCTGTTGGGCTAGCCATGGCCTTAGCTTCGACCCATTTGGAGAAGTAATTGACAGCCACCAGTATGAACCACTTTTGAGACGGGGTTGGCAGGAAAGGGCCAACGAAATCCATGCCCCATTCTGCAAAGAGGATGGGTCACATTATAGGCACCAACTTTCTTGCCAACAAGTGGTGCAGAGTAGCGAACCTCTAGCACTTATCACACTTGCACACGAAGTCCTTGCAGTGTTGTTTCATTTGGGACCAGAAATAGCCCACCTGGAATAGTCGAGCCAAAAGTGCCTTGTACCCTTCGTGATTTCTGCACACGCCTCCATGGGCTTCTCGAAGGACCTGGGTTGCTTCCTCTTTTGTTAGGCAGCACAATCGGGGGGTGGAATACCCCTGCTTATACAGTTTCCCCTCTATCAAGGTGTACCTTGAGGCTTTCAGGCGGAAGGCCCTAAGCCGTAGTTCCCTCGTAGGTAGCTCGTAGAGTTTAGATAAATGATGATAGGCGTCATCCAAGAGATCAACTGCTCTATCGTGAACATCTTGAGAGCTAGTACAGTAGGCTCTTTTAGGGTCTGGAGGCAGATATCCTCCTCTTGTCCCAGAGGGATGGTAGTAGCGAGTCTGCCCAACATGTCTGCTAGGGGGTTGTCTGCTCTAGGCACCTGGCTGATCAAGACGGTCTTAATGTCTGCCAACTCCTCTCTGACCTTGTTACCATATAAGATCATATTTGGATCTCGAGCTTGGTATTCTCCATTTATTTTATTGGCGACCAACTGAGAATCCGTGTAAATCTCCAACGAGGTGACTCCTATGGATTTGGCTACCCGGATGCCTGCCATCATGGCCTCATACTCCACCTGGTTATTGGATGTAAGGAAGTCCAATGTGATGGCGTATTTATGGGTAACCCGTCTGGGGCGATCAAAGCTATCCCAGCCCCAAACCCAGCTGTCATAGACAAGCCGTCCACATACAACTGCTAGCAGAGCGTGAGGGAGGCATCGAAGTCTGTGAATTCTGCCACAAAATCTATGAGGACTTATTCTTTGATAGCTCTACTTGGCTGGTACTTGACGTCGAATTCCGCCAACTCCATAGCTCATTTGATTTGTCATGCAAACCCCGTCGGCTTATATAGCATTCACCGTAGAGGGTAGTCCGACAGGACCATTATAGTGTCAACTTGGAAGTATGGCCATAGCTTCCTAACTGCAGTGACCAGAGCTAGCCTTAGTTTCTCGACAATTGTATACTTAGCTTCTGTGCCTTGATAAGTCTTGCTGACGAAGTATTGTTGTTGCGTGAAAATCATCTTTTAGAAATGCACGTCATAATATAGGACAAAAATTGCGACAACACTTAAATTTATAAAACACAAAATCAGGAAATTGAGTCTGAGGTCGTCTGCAAGGAGCAAATTGGCAATTCAATCACTAATCACAATAATGAGAGGAGATATGCAAATATATT
The DNA here is from genome assembly GCA_037157565.1 of Thalassia testudinum. NCBI lineage: Eukaryota > Viridiplantae > Streptophyta > Magnoliopsida > Alismatales > Hydrocharitaceae > Thalassia > Thalassia testudinum. The sequence goes on along the minus strand of JAZHRO010000077.1, from coordinate 81,646,903 downwards.
CAAAACGATGCTCAATGTATATGTCAGAATAATATAGCAATAAAAACCAGGAATGAGAGTGAAGAAAATTAGGTTAAAATGGTGGTTTGGACCACCTGTTGAAGCGATCTAGAGAGGATTAAGATTAAGTTATCATCATTGTAGTGCAAAATCCTCAATTGATCTCTCAACAAATAAAATTTATAAACTCCGATATCTAGAAATGAAGTCCAAGGTCAAACACAGAAAGCAAACAGTAATTCGCACGCTAACCTTAATTAAAAGTATAAATGAGCACAATGTATAAGTAAAATAATGATATTCAATGAATGCTAATTTGTCACGTTAGATATTCAATGAAGCTCAATGTATTTCAAGAGTTAAAGAGGATAAAAAGATATCTAAGACAAAATAATGGTGATTTAGATCACAAATTATTAGCCTAAGCACATGTATATCAACTATTCAAATGATGTTAAATAAATGAACAGTACTCAGATGTCTGATTTGAGAATCAGACGACTTAAATGCTCTCTGCTACAATACTCTTCTATTCTTCACTTTGGTTTCTTCTCCTTCTTCTCTCCTTTCTTCCTTAGCCCTTCTCTTCTTCTCAGGCACGACCAAGGGTCTTCTCTTCTTTTGCCTTTCGAAGCCTTCTCCTTTTCTTCAGTTCTTCCTCTTTCTTTCTTACGCACAAGGGGAGCAAACCCTTCCTCGCGACTAAGTGTTGAGTCTCCTTTCTTCAGAGCAAAACCCCCCTTTCCCCCGCTCTCTCTTTCTTTCCTTCCTTCTCTTTCTCTCAAACCAGGCTTATCGGGTATTCGGGTCGCATACCCGGGTCTAGGGCTACGGGCGTGGATCACAACCGAGGAGTGAGAGAGGTTTAGGCGGGTTGGGTGTGCAGGTATGAGGGACCTCACCCCGGTGTACTTGAGGCGATAAGCCCAAGTGAGAAATTCAATATATGCGCGTGCGGTCACTAATTATCCACATCCGATGTGGGACTAAATGTCCCTCTTATTTCTTGCATGCACTTGCAGTGTGGCTTCCTCATTCAGTTGGCATGTCCGCTGTGAGGGCACCTCCAATTGAGGCAACAGGAGTGGGTGATGCCTTCGATTGAGGACCTGAAGAGGGTCCTAGGAGACTTCCACGTCACTAGGAGGTGCAACCTAGGCCTCGCATGGCTAAGAACATGAAGAGCAACATCGACGCTAATGGTGCTGCTGTAGCGAACCTTGAAAATCACGAACACAGCCTCTCGGCGACATTAAAATAGTTCATAAGGGTCACCAGGGCACAGCGAATGCGGTGGTGGTCGTGGCATGGGGCAAGAAGCGTTGTGGAGGTCTGGCGATGACAAAGAATGGCATGTGAAGGTGGGTTGGTCGACAGGCATTTAGAGGGATGAATAGCCCTAAATAGGAGAGGGTTTTGGTTCGGATGGATGAGGTGGGGGTGTATGACATGTTGGCGAGTTGATTGGTGGATTGTGGAGGTGGGGCAGACTCAACGGAGTGGTGGTCGGAGGTGAGGGAGACAATGGTGTGAGTTCAGTTGAGGGATTCTTTTTAGGTTTTTGGATAGGAAAACTAACCTAAGGAACTAAAGGGACCTAACTACCTACTTTAAGGGATGAAAGGGGTAGGATTGACACTAGCATTGGCAGACCAGTGACTTGGAAGATGAAGTCTCCATGAGCGGGACGGTGACGAAGAAAGGGAGAGGATAGCCCTCGCTTTCACTGGCGAGGCACGGAGGAAGATGAGGAAGAGGATAGGCATGCCAATTTGGCCGTTGGCTGCATGTAGGATGAAGGGGATGGATGACCACCAGAGCTTGGTCGGAGAGGAGCCAGAGGTAGGGTTAGGAAGAGATTTTTTGCCCCAAACCTTGCTAAATAGCACGACCTTACAATAGGCGTGCTTTTATAGGTGTTAGATGGTCGTTCCAAGCTTGGAATCCAAGCTTGAAAGCTTGGAAACTCAACCAAGAAGGAAACCCCCAAACCTTTGAAAGGTTCACATGAGCTTTTGGGAAGGTATCAGAACCCAATGAATGGCTCAAATGGAAGGAGATTGTCTCAGGAGTTCTCCTTCCAAATTTGGAAGGGTTTCGTCAATCAATCAGGGAGAACTCTCCAAGCAAAGGTCGCCAGTGAAGTAGGTTTAAGAGTTGAAGGTGGAGGGGACCTGTTGGTGAAGAAGAAGATAAATATAAGGGCCTATTTGCAAAGAATTCAAAAGTTAGGGGCATGCATGTGAGAGAAAGGACTCAAATTGGACCAAAATGCAAATTAGGTCAAGATAATCTCTGATTAGGCCCACATTTTGGTACAAACCTAATTTGGACCCAAGGAACTGATGGTGACATCATATTTTGGGTTTGACCAAGTTTGACTGGGAAAATTATGCAAAAATCTAAATTAGGGCAACTATCTGTCTGAGACTATTTTAGGTCAAAATGGGTTCCAATGGTCAAAGCAAAGGTACCAAACCTTAGGGAATATTTTTATATGATTTTAGAAGGTTTAGGTGAATTTTATCCTGACCAGAATCTCAGTGAATTAAGCAGATCTATTTTAGTGTTTCAGATGTCATTTAATTCTTGAAATGCGTGAAAACCCGTTTCTGTCTGTATGAACCCACTTATTAGACATTTATAACCATTTGACATTTAATTAAACCTTAGGAAACCTTGTGATTGTTCTGTAATTAAGATATTCTCTTAAAACTGTAGTTTTACCCCTATTTTCATATTTATTTCTCAGAATGGATATGTAGTGAATTACAGTCTTCTGGCGGTTATGTAGGAGCATTTATCAATTGATTATAACTAATTTAAGCTAGATATGCCTGATGATGATGTTATCATCACCACCAATTTAACCCTACAATTAAGGTCTAATTAACCAAATAATTCAACAATACTCTCAATCAAATACCCACAGTAACCAATGAATCAGAACCGGTCAAGCACCAAATCAAATGATAGTGTAAGGCCTAGACGCCTTAACTCAAACATCAAAGAACCAAGGCAAAGCACCACAGAAGAGACACAAGGGTCTCGTAGGCTAAGTGCTGAGAGAGGAGGGCACGAATCTTGAGGTGCAAAAACCCCCCTCCTCCTAAGAATTTCCTTCCTCAGAACCAAGTCAAACCCAGATAACCGGGTAAACGGATCCAGCCTAGACCTGTAGGTGTGATTGCGAGTGAGGGCACGTGAGTGATAAGTCCAATTTATTAGACATTTATTTGGCTTAAGTACATATGGAATACATTTCCTTATAGTTTGATAACCTAAGCTAAGTAGTAATTAATCTTAGCTTACGAATATTTTTGTATCTGCTTTGCATTCTAATACATACATTTATACTTCCTATTTGATATGTGTATGCAAAGAAAAAAAAAATGTATAATAGGTGGCTGGACATGAATTAGCATTTGAACGAGGGTATGCCCATAGTTATCCCTCACCGCCACTCCCTCTGCCAGTGTTCAAATCCAACAGTTGCGCATGCGAAGGAGGAGGCAAGTGATGTGGATCTGAAACTTTATCTCTTTGGGGGTTTGAGGCATGGGCGCTGGGGGGGCCTCTCCACCATGAAGCAGAGCATGCATCGTAGCCAGCCACATGCACTGTGACACCCCCACCGCATGCCACCGCTCAGCCACTGCCAGGCCGACCTTACGCACAGGCCCTGCGTGTCACTGCCAACGCACGCATGCCTCTTTCACAGCAAACTATGCACTTCCTCCTCGTCTGTGACAGCAACATCGACCGTGCACTTCCTCCACGACCGCGAGTGGTCTCTGGCACACCCCCCCACAGCACCACCCACTGGTGTCATCTCCGCCGCACACCAGCAGCAGCACCCACCGTGCGCAACAGACGTGCACAACCACAGCCGTACGGCCCATCCTTCCTTCTTCTTCATCTCCACCGATTGCAGCTACAACCACAGAAGAAGAACCCAATGCCATCAACACGTAGCCACCACTACATGCCACCGTTCTCCACGTCGTCACCTTTGTTGAGCTCTCCTCAACCTCACGAGCTCAGCCACGCCCTCAGACACGCCAGCCGCGGCCATGTCCACTGGCGAGCTGCCTCCACCGTCGTCGCTCCTCCGCATTGCCAGCATCAACTTTGGCTGCCGTTCAGAGCGCCACCACCACCATTGGAAAGCTCTCGTCGTGGTCGACCTCCCTCGAGCTCCTCGGCCTCCACCATGGACTCCTCTTCGCGTGACATCAAGAGGAAGAATTCCTCTGTTTTGCTTTCTAATAAAAATTACCAAACATGCCATTGCCAAAAACACTATTGCAATATTTGATTAATTAGTCTATGTGAGTGAAATTGCATGCATGCACTTAAGGTTTATATTATTTCTTTCATGCACTTAACTCTTATATGTTGAGTTTGACACATACATAAAATCTCATCAAGGCACTCACATGACCTAAAGGAGAGCCAAATTTCTTGAAATATAGTTATGTTACATGTCATTGCAAGTTATTTCATGGAAGGAAAATTACATACATACCCTTGCATTCTTAAATTATCACGTGTTCCTTCTTTTCGCCTTGTTTCGCATTAGATTTGAGCATGGATTGCACACTTGATTAAACAAATACAACGGAAAAATGTTTTGTGAATTTATTTTATCTAATCCTCGCTATGGATACAACCTAAAGTGTGGTGTTATTTCAGTATTTTAGTAACTTTGATCGAGTTTTTTTTTAACCACATTATTTACTACAACGCATATTTTCCTGACATCATATTTCTGCGATCGAAAAAACTTTCGATCAAATGGCGTCGTTGTAGGGGAGGCAACAGATGTAATAATTTCACCTGATTTTTATTTCTGATTATTTATCATCGCGCAGTGATCTGACCAGTTGTTATCTTTTCTGTGCGAGGAATCTGTGGAGGTAACAGGCGCAGCTGGGAGACGATGTTGACCTTGAGTGATGCCCACACACGGGGAAGATGCAGGAGACCTGGATCCTGCTTCCATAGGGGATTCCCCTTTGTCACAAGTTTTATTCCTGTTTTCTCACCCTTGTAGTAATTGGGGCTGATTTTTGGGGGTCAGTCCCCACATTCTTTAGAGGCTAGGGGCTATATTTTTGCTACTCGCGTGATTCATTTTTCTACATGTTTTCCTCTAAAACAAACACAATAAAATATCGAGTTGCCTGTTAGGAGTTGCATGCCCCTAGGTGCACGCATTTTTGAGTGATTGAGCAGCACATTAGATCTCATTGTTACATTGCAAGCATAGCTGCACTAAGATTGCTGGAGGTAGGTACACCTTTCTAACTTTTTTGCATCCAGCTCCTGTTCATGCATTTGCATTCGAGTTAAAATTCAAGACCATAAAGTTGAGTGAAATTACTTAATCCAGTGGTCGCCTAACTACAATTAGGACTGATAATCAGATTTGACCTTAAAACCAAATCACACTTGATATTATTCAAAGGGACTTGTCTGCGTTTTCAAAATAAAAATGATTTACGGTGTGATGCACACGTCTGGCACTGAGCACGCACATTAGGCACCACACTAAGGCTCGATCCCTTAAGGCTACAGGCACCAATCTCTTTATCGGTGCAGACCCTCCTATCGTGCTTTGTGGTGGTGCTATTATCATTTGACCAAGTGTTTTGATACTTCACGGAGGGGGACACCCCTTAATGGAACAAAAGGGTAGTTAAGAGGCACCGCGTATGCATCGCCTCAAAGGAAGGGTTCGCCCTACTTGCATCCCTTTGTTCATCCTTGGAGTAACTTCTCACTTGATCACCTGGGAGTATCATCTAAGCAAAGTATAGGTCACAAGGCACTCAAGAATTAGGTCACGTAATTGTTGTGAATAACTTGTTTGGGCATCTATATCAACCAATTCTACCTCTGCAACAAAGAAGGTTAAGATCTTAAGTCATCACCCCTCTTATACCACTTACATAGGAACGGAAGGATAAGCCTTGACCTTTTGACCTATCTTTGGAGTGGAAGTTTCACTTACTCAATCAACAAGAACTTGAATTGTGATTGATATTGTATGCTTGGTAGACGCTCTCTTAAGGCAGTCTAGTGTTTGATCCTGAGCCCGAGAGAATTCTTAGGAGAGCCCACCAAGGAGAGAAAAGAGAAGACATGGCTGACCAAGGAGCAAATCAACAAAGGACCCTGAGGGACTATTTTATTCCAACCAATCAACCTGCTCATGCACTGAGATGACCGGCAGGGGATAATCCATATGAGATCAAGAGAGCTACCATATCTTTGTTGCCCTCCTTTTATGGTACTACTAGGGAGGACCCCTATCGACATTTGGAGGAATTCACTGAGGTCTGTTCCACGATGAAGCCCTGATGAGGACTCTATTCCCATTCTCCCTAAAGGATAAGGCCAAGCACCGGTATCATACCCTAGATGCAAGGGTAAATGATTGGGCCACCCTTAAGGGAGAATTCTTGAAAAAGTATTTTCCTATGAGTAAGACCAACCATTACAGAAGAGAGATTATGGGTTTTACTCAACAGGAAGGGGAGCAATTTCATGAGACCTGGGAGTGCCTTAATGACCTTCTTAGGTTATGTCCCCACCATCAGGTGCCAAGATGGTAGTTGGTCGAAAGGTTTTATAATGGATTATCTGAAAGGCATAGGCAAACCATCAATGTAGCCTATTGGTCGGGCTCGGATAGGTTATGTTAATATGGTAATTTAATCGTTGTAATGAGTATAGTGGTTAACCTAAATTGAGCCTAACCATCTTTTTACAAAATTTTTAACCTGGCCTACTTGATTTTATCTTGGTCACTTTTAAGTCCAGGGTCGAACTCAGGGAAGCGGGATTAGAGGTGAATAAGTTTCTACGCCTGTCCTACAACGAATCTCTTCTATTCGTTTATTATGTTTTTGGTGTTTTTCTATTTAAGATTTTTTTCTGATAATTTTTGTCCTTAAGGTACACCCTCAAAATCAGGTTCTTAGCTTTGAGCCAAATTAGGGTTCCAAAACTGGTCTTGCTATTCTCAAGACCGAGTACCTGCAAGTCAAGGATTATCTTTTCTCTTTTATATACTTTTCTATCTTTTTAATAGCAGGAAAGAGAAATAGAAATAAGATAAATATAGTATGTATATATATATATATATTATATATATATAGGGGTGGGGGTGGAGGTGGAAATGGCGTGTAGCACGGTATTGAGTTGATCGTCGTCTAGGAAGACGCAACCAATAGGACGAAGTGTCGCGTGGAGTGTAGGATGGATGGGCGGAAGGTGTGTGCGGAGACGCTTTCTATACTCGTGTATAGGGGAATATCAGCAACTGATGCAGATATTCCTGCGATACACGTGTGGTAGGTGATATGAAAATTTATATATATGTATTTATATAAATATATATTTATATGTATAGATATAGATATGGTTATAATTATATAGGTGTATATGTAGTTATATATGTGTGTGTATATATATATATATATGTATGTATATGTATATATACATATAGATATGTAAATATATATATCTATAGATAGATGTATGTATATATATATATATTTATTTATTTATAATTAGATATATATGTATGTATATATAACTATATATAGATATAGATATATATATATATATATAGTAATATATGTATATAGTTATATATATGTATATATGTATATAGATATATTAGTATAAGTATCTATGTATATAGATATATGTAGATGGATATATATATATGTATTTATAGCTATAGATATATATGTATATATGTATGTATATTTGTATATATATATATGTATAAATATATGTGTATATATACGTATATATATATATGTATATATACTTATACTTAGTTGTGTAGGTAATAATATATGTATAGATATATGTATATATATATATATATATATATGTATATAAATATATATATATATAAATATATATACGCATATATATATATATAAGTATATAGTCGTGTACAAGTGAGTGAGTGTGTGTGTACACGTAAGTCTGTACAAGTGTGGTGTGTGTGAGTGAGTGAGGTGTGTGTCTGTGAGAAAGAGAGAGAGAGAGAGAGAGCATCTGCTGGTTAAGTCATCCAGAGGCTTCAGCCGATGTCTGGTGGCGCACGCAGGAGCGTGCACGCGCAGGCGTAGGCGCGCGCACTGAAGGGAGCGGTGTGAGGGTGTAGTGCAGCGCACTACGTGGCGCAGTGCACCGCGTTGCGCGCTGAGGTGAACACGGGCGAAGAAACAGGCGCTGGAGTAGACGCAACGGGCGCAAGCGTACGTGGAAGCAGGCGTGGACGAGCTGGCGACGATTGCGGCACGGAGAGAGAGCGTGTGGTGACCGGATAAGAGAGAAACTTTTCGGTCACCGCACTGTAGCTACAGTGTCACGCTCTCTAGCGTGAATAGTAGCTACAGTGCACACTCGGCGCGGGCGACCGTCTGTGGACGATTCTGCATGCGCGGGGGCTGTGGAGCGGGCCTGCGCGTGCGAAAGGAGCTGCGCCGGCTGCTGCAGGGGCACGCGGTGGCCTTCGCGTAGGCAAGAGGCTGCTGCACCGTGCTGCTGCTGCTGCTGAGCTTCCAAGCTTGAGTCTACGGCAATGGTGGAAGTGCTTGAATGTAGAAAATAGAGAGGTGAACCACCACGCCCACCAGCTCTCTGATGAGCTGGGCGGTGGTGGGACTCACAGTGGTAGTCGTGTACCACTGTGAGCTGCTCCTGCCCGCAGCGTAGCTCCTCAGGAGGAAGAGAGGCTGCATATGGAGGGAAGAGGGGAGGAGATGAACTGGAGAAGGAAGGGTGCTGTGTGTGTTGTGTGTACCAGGCTCCCCGCATGGAAGATGGTTGTGCCCTTTTTAAAGAGGAATGAGGCATGCACAGCCATGCCCTGGGCTGCATGCATGGCTAAGCATGCGGCTGGAAGGGAGTGACGCGAAGAAGAAGCAGCCATGACCTGTAGCCATGCAGAGAAGAAATTCAAAGCCAAATAAAAATGAAGATGGTGTTTTTGCGAGGCAGCACTTAAAGAATATGTTAATTACAAGGCCAATTTATTCACTCTCCTCCCCTCTCAAATGCATGCATGCGTTTATTTTTACAAATGCGACTATGGCTACCTAATATGCAATGGCAATGCTAGGAAATAACACAAGATGACACTTTTATTGGTGTATTTTTTGCTATGCAATCATACCCCCATGCCTATCTTTTGCTAGTCCCTAGCAAAACATTTTGTACTGTATTTAGAAATGATCATAAGCTGAAGATTTTCTTCTGAGGTGACATAGGTGTGTTTATGTGTTGGATATTGTGAGAACCAATTGTAGAGAAGACTACCAATACTTTAAGTCTTACATGACATAGACCATCTCTCAACTAACCTAGACTCTTGATATTTAAACCTTAAGTACAATTTTCAGGACCCAGGAGGTTTTTGCCGTACTCGAGAGCTCAAGAGATTATGGCTTGTGCATAGTGAAGGATCAAGACTGACCATATGAACATTAAGACTCAAGCCCAGGGTTTCACGAATTTTTAAGTGCAGGTTGGTCCCAGTTTCAGCTCGTGTCTTTGGATTGACCCTTAAAAAGATGACGGAAAACTCAACTCCCATTTTATTACATTTGTGGCTCAAGGAAAACAGGGTATTTGTAACTTGCCCTGAAGAACTTTTGTAGGGGGAAGACTTTACAGACATTTGCGAGATATACTGACTTATTTATATCTTTTTTTTTTTTGAAACACATGTCAGTATATCTCTTACAACTTTTTTTGGAGGAGCACACTTTTCTTTTGGTGGGAGAGTTCCTTTTTGGTGGAAAGAGTCTCTCCTAAACACAAGACTAAAGCCTGGGATAAAAAGTCTACCTGCGCACACAGGTAAGGACTCCACCTTCCCTAATGAACACTAGGGTTGGATCTTATATTCACCTGGTCTTTCTTGATATGTGTAGTGTGAACCAAGATTACTTAGGCTCTCGAGTAGAAGCAAACCAACGAATCCTGTACTGGTGTCTCAGGTACAAGAATACGTCCTAAGTTAGGACAGATTCCGATCTATTTTGTCAATGCTCAAGTGAATTAAGCCGAGCCTGAGCGAATCAAGCTTCTGTAGCCTGGAAAGTCTTCAAAACAGTGGTTGAATATCCATAAACACTTATTGTATTTTTGTTTCGGCCTTCAGATCATTACTAAACACCATTTTTTTTTATTAACATATTTATAGATAGATGGAGACTGCAAGATATCATAAAATACCCAAATCCTATGGATGCCTATCCACCCCCCCATGCCAAATGATGCTATGTCCTCATATGCATGCAGGGTAGGGTAGAGGAAGGACCAAAGATCAGGTAACAAGAGCTGAGGTGCAGGGTATATAGCAGGGTGGTAGGGTGGGTGGATGGTGGGTGGTGAAGTGAAAAGTGAAGTGAGCGGGACAGTGGCGGAGTGTTGTTGGGGTGTCTCCCAACGAGCACTGAATTTAACCTCCCCAGCTGGACTCAGAATGAGGCACAACCTTAGTTACCCTCCAGCTGGGCAACAGTTTCTCCAATGGGGGTAGGTTCATGAGTAAGATAGGGTTTCAAATGCTGCCCACTGACCGTAAATTTATGCCTAGATTTGGGATCTTCAATCTCAACAGCCCCGTTGGGAAATGGTCTCGAGACCAGGAAAGGACCAGTCCATTTGGACTTCAATTTCCTAAGAAAGAATTTGAGCCGGGCATTATAGAGCTAAACTTGCTGAGATGGCTCAAATTCCTTCCGCCGAATACGGCTGTCGTGAAAAGCCTTAGTGCATTGCTTGAAAGTTAAGGCAGAATCATAGGCTTCACGATGGAGCTCTTCCAGCTCCTGGAGTTGGAGTTTCCTTTCTCGACCACACTGGCCTGGGTCGAGGTTACATTGGCGAACCACCCAATAAGCGCAGTGCTCCAACTCCACGGGCAAATGACAAGGCTTCCCGTAAATGATTCTATAAGGAGACATACCAAAGGGAGCCTTGAATGCAGTCCAATACACCCAAAGTGTGTCTATCAGCTTGTCGAACCAATCCTTGCGGTCAAGCTGAACCGTTTTCTGGAGAATTTGCTTGATTTGCCGGTTCGACACCTCTGCCTGGCTGTTCGTCTGAGGATGATACGGGGATGCGATATGATGGTGGACTCCATATTTCCTCAGAAGTGCCCGAAAAGACGCATGGGTAAAGTGGCTTTCTCCATCCGAGATAATGGCTCGAGGGATCCCAAAGCACGCAAAGATGTCGTCTTTAACAAATCGAGTGGATATAATATGGTTAGCACGGCACGTGGGAATAGCCTCAATCCATTTCGAAACATAATCAACAGCCACGAGAATGAATTCAAAGCCGTTGGAAGGAGGAAAGGGACCCATGAAATCAATTCCCCAAATGTCGAAGATTTCCATAGCTAGGATGGGTTGTAAGGGCATCATGTCATGACGTGACATTGACCTTAACGACTGGCACCTAGTGCAATGTTTGGCATAATTGTGTGCATCCTGGTGAAGGGAGGGCCAAAAGAAATTGCACTGCAACACCTTGGCTGCAGTTTTCCTCCCAGAGAAATGGCCTCTGCAGGCCTGATCGTGGCAAAAGGATAGCACACTGGGGAATTCGCTGTCAGGAATACAGCGACAGATGATTTGATCAGCACCTATTCGAAAAAGAAGTGGATTATCCCAGAAATAATACTTTGCTTCTGCCATGAGACGCTCGCGCTAGTTTTTAGGCCATCCATGTGGAAGGGATCCAGAAGCAAGGTAATTGGCAATGTCGGCATACCAAGGTCCACTTGCCACATTAATTGCCAATAGGTGCTCATCAGGAAAAATCTCATTAATCAGCAGAATAAGTCCAATATGGTCAGGGTCCAGTCTAGAAAGATGATCAGCCACAACATTCTGGGCTTCGGCCTTATCGCGGATCTCAATGTCAAATTCTTGGAGCAGAAAGATCCAACGAATCAGTCTAGGTTTGTCATCCTTCTTATGCATGATATGCCAAATGGCCGCGTGATCAGTGAAAACAATAACATGTGAGCCCAGAAGATAAGAGCGGAATTTCTCTAGCCCAAAGACGATCGCCAGTAGTTCTTTCTCAGTGGTAGTATAATTACGCTGGGCCTCGTCCAACGTCTTACTGGCATAGTACACCACGAAGGGGTGTCTATCGCGTCTTTGTCCCAGGATGGCTTCGACTACAAGGTCGGAAGCGTCACACATGAGTTCAAGGTCGAGAGACCAATCAGGTGGCTGGAGAACAGGGGCCTTGGTGACAGCATTATGCAGCTGCATGAATGCTCGTATGCAGTCGGGGCCCATATCGAAGGGCACGTCGGTTGATAGGAGATGAGTTAAAGGTCGTGAAATCTTGGAGAAATCTTTGATGAATCTCCTATAGAAACCGACATGTCCCAGGAAGGAGCGGATTTGTTTGATAGAGCTAGGCACAGGTAAATCAGCAATTACATCAAGCTTAGCTCTGTCAACCTCAATACCCCTATCAGAGATGATATGTCCGAGAACAATTCCCTCGTGTACCATAAAATGACTTTTTTCCCAGGAAAGCACGAGGTTTACATCAATACATCTCCTAAGGATACGAATTAGGTTGGCAAGACAGTCATCAAAAGAGGGTCCAAAGACTGAAAAGTCATCCATGAAGACCTTGAGAAAGTCACCCACCATGTCATGAAATATTGCCAGCATACATCTCTGGAAAGTTGCTGGCGCGTTACAAAGTCCGAACGGCATCCTTCTAAATGCAAAGGTGCCGAAGGGGTAGGTAAAGGTGGTTTACTCTTGGTCCTGGGGGTCAATTGCCACCTGGTTATATCCTAAGAATCCATCCAGGAAACAGAAAAATTTATTTCTCGCTAATCGCTCTAGGATTTGGTCAATGAAAGGTAGAGGAAAGTGATCATTCTTAGTTGCAGCATTGAGTTTCCTATAATCTACACACACTCTCCAAGATGTAGGATTGCGTGTAGGGTTGGATTCGCCCCTGTCATTGACACGGATGGTGAGTCCTGCCTTTTTGGGCACGACGTGAATCGGAATCACCCAGGAGCTATCGCTGATCGGATAGATTATACCCGCATCCAGCCACTTAATAATTTCCTTCTTAACAACCTCCCACATGTTAGGGTTGAGACGTCGCTGCATCTCGCGGGAAGGTCGAGCCTCCTCCTCCGTATATATACGGTGAGTGCAGTAGGAGGGGCTAATGCCAGTTAAGTCTGATAAAGACCATCCAATGGCTGCCTTGTGTTCCATAAGGACCTTCGTTAGTTTGCACTCTTGCTCCCTGGTCAATTTTGAACTGATGATTATGGGGAGCATTTCATTTGGTCCCAAGAAAACATACTTAAGTGTACTAGGCAGCTCTTTCAGCTCGGGAGTGGATGGTGAAAGATCTGGCATTTCTTGGGACGAGAGTGTCAGATTTTGGAACAAGTACTTCTGTTTCCGTGATGGGTATTCTGGGTATAATCAGATAGTCATCTTTCCTAATGATCAGGAGCGTACTACCTTCACAAGCCCGTATGGTGCATTTGCATTCCGTCAAATGCCATTCAGGTTATGTAATGCTCCTGCCACTTTCCAACGTTGTATGATGGCTATCTTTTCTGATATGATCGACGAGTTTTTAGAGATTTTCATGGATGACTTCTCCATTTACAGCTCGTCATTTGACCTATGCCTTTCTCACCTTGATAAAGTCTTAACCCATTGCGAAGAGGCAAAGCTGGTGCTTAGTTGGGAGAAAAGCCACTTTATGGTCCAGCAGGGCATTGTATTAGGTCATGTGGTTTCCGAGAGAGGATTAGAGGTGGACACCGCAAAAATTGATTTCATCTCTAAGCCTCCATCACCCGCCAATATTCGTCAGGTTAGATCTTTCCTTGGCCATGCTGGATTTTATAGCCGCTTCATTAGAGATTTCAGTAAAATCTCTAAGCCACTCTGTGACCTGTTAGCGAAGGATGTTTCCTTCAATTTTGATGATAGATGTGGCAAGGCTTTCCAAGTCTTAAAGAAATCCCTTATTACCGCGCTGATTCTCCAAGCACCAAATTAGACCCTCCCATTTGAGCTAATGTGCGATGCTTCTGATTTTGCAGTGGGAGCGGTCTTAGGTCAAAGGGTTGATGGCAAACCTCATGTGCTGCATTATGCCAGTAAGACCCTTATGGATCTTCAGCAAAACTACACAGTCATTGAAAAGGAACTTCTTGATGTAGTATTTTCTTTGGAAAAGTTTCGATCTTATCTTTTGGGATCCAAGGTTGTGGTGTTCACTGATCATTCTGCCTTAAAACATCTTCTTGCTAAAAAGGACACCAAACCTCGCCTAATTCGTTGGATTCTGCTACTCCAGGAGTTTGACCTGAAAATTAAAGATAAGAAAGGAGTTGAGAATGTGGTAGCAGATCATCTATCTAGAATCCCTATTGAAGCATCAAACCCTACTGGCGGTATCCAAGAGACTTTCCCTGATGAGTCTCTGATGGCCATGGAGGCCAAAACTCTTTGGTTCGCTGACATAGTGAACTATATGGTCACGGGCATTACCCCCAATACTTGGGACAAGCAGCAGCGAGATAGGTTTCTTGCTGACGCTAAATTTTATCACTGGGAGGAACCCAAAATTTATAGAATAGGCCCTAACCAGCTTTTCGGTCATTGCGTCCCTGACGAAGAACAAAGAAGTGTTCTGAGTTTCTACCATGACCTCCACTGTGGGGGACATTTTAGTGGGAAAAAGACTACCCATAAGGTTCTTCAATCTGGCTTTTGGTGGCTCACATTATTCCGAGATGCACATACATATGTGGGTGCATGTCTAAATTGCCAGCAGATGGGAACCATCGGAAAAAGGGATGAGATGCCCCAGCAACCTATCCTCCCTATTGAGATCTTTGATATTTGGGGCATCAACTTCATGGGTATGTTTCCTGTGTCCTTCAGATATGAGTACATCCTTGTGGTTGTGGACTATGTATCGAAATGGATAGAAGCCACCCCCATGCGAACCAATGACCATTCTGTGGTCTTGGGTTTTGTTAAGGCTGATATCATTTCTCTGTACAGATGTCCAAAGATGATCATAAGTGATGGAGGACCTCACTTCAAAAACGTACACTTCACAAGACTACTCCAAAATTTGGGAGTTAACCACATGATAGCCACACCTTACCATCCCCAAACGAGTGGACAAGTTGAAGTGTCTAATAGGGAGATTAAATGAATTTTAGAAAAAACTGTCAGGCCAGATAGTAAGGATTAGTCTAAAAAACTAAATGATGCTCTTTGGGCCTACAGAACCTCGTATAAGACTCCCTTGGGCATGTCTCCTTTCCGTCTTGTCTATGGAAAGGCATGTCATCTTCCCGTTGAAATCCAACATAAAGCCTATTGGGCTATTAAAAATGTTAACTTGAATCTGGATAAAGTGAGAAAGGCACGTATGTTAGAGTTAAGTGAGCTTGAGGAGCTTCGTAATGAAGCCTATGAAACTTCTCAAGCTTACAAGCAACATACAAAGGTCTTCCATGACAAGCAGATCATTAGAAAGACTTTTGAGCCCAACCAGTGGGTCTGGCTTTTCAATTCCAGACTTAAATTATTTCTAGGAAAGCTCAAGTCCCACTGGGATGGGCCGTACATTGTTATCAATACTTTCCCTCATGGAGCTGTAAAAATTTGGAACTCTACTTCTGGTGCGAGCTTTAAGGTAAATGGCCAGCGACTTAAACCTTATTTTACTCTTTCAGATGGCCAGGTTTTGGACGCACTTTGGCTTGAGGAGCCTTAGCTCCTCCCACTCTCCTTCTCAGGTGATATTCTTCTATGTCTGCATTTTTCCAATGAGGACATTGTCAATCTTAGGCATGGGGGGGTATAACCTGAGGATGTTTATAGCATTTATAAATATTTGCATACATTTAGGATAGTGATTTATAAAAAAAAAGAAAAAAGAAGAAGAAGACAATCTTTTATTTTCTTGAGCTGAATTGGTTAGTCCCTAGCAGAAAAGTTATCAAAGAGGTGTCATTTAAGATTTTCTTTCTTAAGTTTATAATCCAATACAATTACATTCACTTGCACATAGACTGGATAATGGATCTTTATAGAAAACCAATAAACATTTTTAGTCTACTGAACCCATGGACAATTAATAGGGAGTCAGGCATACAATCTTCTATTAGATCCACCTCATATTTGTGAGAAGAAAGCAGAGAGCTTACTGGTGCGCTAAGTCTAGTGCAAAGACTCTTAAGTTCTGGATAATTAGATGATGATACCTCAGAGTTAGGCATGGTTTTCGCTCTCTGTTCCTATGTGCAAACATTGTGTGAATTCCTAAGAGTCACCAAATAAGGTAGATACACAGAAATGAGTCTTAATAAAACTATGACTATGATGGATGATTACGATCGTCCTTCATAGAGTCCTCAGCTGAAGGAGGTAATAGTATCAAAGGTCAAAAATACGCTTGTCCTATCATTCCTTCCCAGTGCCGAGAGTAGACACTGCCACCAAATAAGCCACACAATATCCTCTTGACCACCATCATTCCTAATAATGCCTCATAAATAAAAGTTTGCATCGTGTTATGTTGATTTATAAAAAAAAAAGAAAAGAAAAGAAAAAAAAAAGGAGAGAAAGAAGAAAGAAAATAGTTCAAGTTTATAGTTTTATCTTCGTATCATTTTTTCATTATATGTTGATGTTTTTGAGGCAATAATAAAAACACCCATTGCGATCCCCCAAATATGACCCTTACCTACTTTTCAGTATTTCTGACCGCCCGAATATTGGCTGAGGTCCTCTAACTTAGTTGTAGGGTTATTAGGACTTTAATTGAAGTGTGAATGCCATGTGAGGCCACCAAACAGTGAGTATATTTACAAAATCTGGTGAGATTTGTGATCTCAGAAAGAAGGAAAAGAGTAAGTACAAAGGAACATCAAGAGAGCATAGTAGTTTAGCCTCTCTCTAAGTTGACTTGTTTGGTAATCTAGAGATCTAGAGTCTGTAGTACTAGATTACTTGTAGCACCAGATGAGTGTGTGCCGCCAAACATGAATCCATTCAACTAAGTTTCTCCTACCTAAGCCAAAAAGTCAAGGTCAAATAATAGATTATTTTCTGCTTTATCCCCGAGGGAAGCAGTTGCCAATCCCGATAGAAATATTTACCAAGGGTTAAGTACGAGCTTCAAATGTAAGTTGTCTTTTCATTTGGATTCGTTACCTAGACTACAATCACTTCACATTTGTCTAGATCTCTAAGTTTTTGGAATAAGAAAAGGAGAAATCTTTTTTGTTGCTTCCATTGTTTTTCACTTTTTGCTTGGGACTAGCAAAACTTAGGCATGGGGGAATTTGATAAGTCCAATTTATTGGACATTTATTTGGCTTAAGTACATATGGAATACATTTCCTTATAGTTTAATGACCTAAGCTAAGTAGTAATTAATCGTAGCTTACGAATATTTTTGTATTTGCTTTGCATTCTAATACATACATTTATACTTCTTATTTGATATGTGCATGCAGAGAAAAAAAAAAGTATAATAGATGGCTGAACATGAATTAGCATTTGAAGGAGGGTATGCCCATAATTTTCCCTCACCGCCACTCCTTCCGCTAGTGTTCAAATCCAATGGTTGCGCATGCGAAGGAGGAGGCGGGCGATGTGGATCTAGAACTTTATCTCTTCGAGGGTTTGAGGCATGGGTGCTGGGGGGGCCTCTCCATTGTGAAGCAGAGAATGCACCGCAGCCAGCTATGCACACTGTGACACCCCCACCGTGCACCACCACTCAGCCACAGCCAGGCCGCCCTCGTGCGTAGGCCCTACGTGTCACCGCCAACGCACGTATGCCTCTTTCACAGCAAACCGTGCCCTTCCTCCTCGTCTGTGACAGCAACATCGACCGCGCACTTCCTCTACGACCACGAGCAGTCTCTGGCGCACCCCCCCTGCAGTGCCACCCACCGGCGCCACTTCCTCGCTCACAAGCAGCAGCGCCCACAGTGCACAATAGGCATGCGCAACCACAGCCGCACGACCCGTCCTTCCTTCTTCTTCTTCATCTCCACCGGTTGCAACTACACCCACCAAAGAAGAACCCAACGCCATCAACACGTAGCTACCACTACACGCCACTGTTCTCCATGTCATCACTTTTGTCGAGCTCTCCTCGACCTCACGAGCTTGGCCACGCCCTCAGACATGCCAACCATGGCCACGTCTACCTGCGAGCTGCCTCCAACATCGTCGCTCCTCCTCGTCGCTAGTGTCAACTCCGACCACCGTTCAGAGTGCCACCACCACCATCGGAAAGCTCTCGTCGTGGTCGACCTTCCTCGAGCTCCTCGACAATCCACCATCGATTCCTCTTCGCACGACATCAAGAGGAAGAATTCCTCTATTTTGCTTTCTAATAAAAATTACCAAACATGCAATTGCCGAAAACACTATTGCAATATTTGATTAATTAATCTATTTGAGTGAAATTGCATGCATGCACTTAAGGTTTATATTATTTCTTTCGTGCACTTAACTCTTATATGTTGAGTTTGACACATACATAAAATCTCATCCAGGCACTCACATGACCTAAAGGAGAGCCAAATTTCTTGAAATATAGTTATGTTACATGTCATTACAAGTTATTTCATGGAAGGAAAATTACATACATACCCCTATATTCTTAAATTATCACGTGTTCCTTTTTTCTCCTTGTTTCGCATCATATTTGAGCATGGATTGTGCACTTGATTAAACAAATACAAAGGAAAAATATTTTGTGAATTCATTGCATCTAATCCACCCTGTGGATACGACCTAAAGTGTGGTGTTATTTCAGTATTTTAGTAACTTTGATCGAGTTTTTTTTCAACCACATTATTTACTATGACGCATATTTTCCTATCATATTTCTGCAAGCAAAAAAACTTCCGATCAATGAGCGAGCACATACATGGGGCGTGTGTAGGGGACTTCACCCCCCGTGTGTTCGAGGCAAGTAGCCTAATAAGCGGGTTTTCACAAGGGGAAAGTTAAGGTTTTGAGAAACCTGTCGTCGTAGTTGCAAAACTCGCTATCAAATAAAATTTATAACTGAAACTCAAAAGGGAGTCCTGGGTCGAATAGGGGGAGGCAAACATTTGATTTTGAAATCCGCATTTCGCTTTTATTTTCTTTTGTTGTTTTTATCTTTGTAATTTTTTTGTGTTTTTAGAAAGCAAGAGATCAAATCGACAAATGTTTATCGAACTAATCTATTTGCAAAATAAGAGAGAGAGAGGAAGAGAGAATATCAATATATTTATCTAAACAAATGTTTACTACAGACGGAAAGTGGAAAACTACACTACAAAAGCGATAAAGATAGAATGGATTGAGAAGAGTCCCCCTCGATGGTCACTTAGAGGATGACTCACTTTGATAGTGCCTCGGATGAAGGTGGGGAGGAGCTGGATGAAGGAGAATGGCTGCGGAAGGAGGAGGACAAGATGAGACAGCGTCATGGGGAGGATCTTCTTTCGGAAGGTGGTGAGAGGATGACCACGGGATGCTCCACGAATGGGGGTGAGAGGTAGGAAAATATTTTGGTTTTCTACTCTAGAGGAGCATCCTGAGCTTGGGACAAGCTCTCTCTAGAGAGCCTTGGAGGTGGTGAGGGAAAGAAAGGAAGTGATGAAGAAGAATGGGAGGGGTAGCGGTCCTTTCATAATGGAGGAAAGAATCAATTTCGTACATAGGACATTTAGTGACAGCCATAAACGTCATTGAAGATCTATGGCAAGTGTCGCTAAAGCTCCAGCTCACGCACACTCCACGCACTCGTGTCGCGTGACCTGCGGACCCTACGTTTCCTCCACACGCTCGTGCACTACACACGTGCGGTGGTATGTGCGCACCCATGGGCGGTCTAGATAGCACCACGTGGTGTGATTTGGGCCATCTATCTTCTTTCCTTTGTAGGGGCTGCTACAGAGGTCAAATTGAGTTGATTTTTACGCCATTGAGCTGCGATTGTCGACCTGAATCCATCCGTGCATTCGGATTTGTCATTTTAAGCGTCCAATTATGTCACCTAGTCCCTTGGTCGTTGATCTTCCTCAGACTGCATAAGGTGCTACGGGACTTCGATCAAGACGATTTCTGAGACGTTAGACTCCAATCGTCATCCTGATCAAATTTATATAGTCGGATCATCAATCCGAGGCTCCAAATTAAATCACCTCTCCTATCCATAAAAGGACGCAATTAACCTAAAATTTATATAGACTACACTAAATGCATAATGATGCATTGTATGCAATATTTATAACATAGAATGCATATCTAAGCTTAGGAACATGCATAAATAGGCAGTTTATCCTAATTAAATGTGCCTTCATCATACCCCCATGCTCATCTTTTACTAGTCCCTAGCAAAATTAAATTAAACTAAATGTTATGTATAAAAATAAAATTAGGATTTGATTACTTAAGCAAAATTTGTTGATTAAAAAGTTTCAAGGACCTAATTACAAAAACTCAACAGTACCCGGGTGTTTGCCAAAATGCAAACTTCCCAAGTCCTTGCCTTATCTTGAAAAGGGAAGATACATTTTTTTGCTTTTTCTTCTTTTCTAATTTTTTTTGGAATTTTGGAGTTGAGCGTTTCGGGATAACTTTTTACGGCTACTCGACCCACCCAAGACTTGAAAAGGGCCCTAAGTGCTAAGCATCTTGTAAAAAAGTGATAGACTCACTTTGCGGCCATTAAAACGAACTTCAGGTTTCTACAACCTTAGGTGACCTTAAGAGTTTCTACCTAAAGGTCTATCTTTCCGATCAATAGCTTTCTCCCTATTTTTTTTTATGAGGTCAACACAAGGGCAAACCCAGTGTATATCTCCCTAGTTTATTCTAGTTCCCCACTTCTTCCCTAAGTGTTTTCAAAATTATTTGTGTATTTTTGTAGGTTGGGCTCTAAACAACCAGCTAATGGGTTGTTACCTACGACAACTTGCTAGCCATACTCGTGCAGTGAAATGTAGTTTATTTTTCTCTTTTTTCTACTTTTCCATTTTTTCTTTTTATTATTTAGTATCATTTTTTCTTTTTCTAAGTAGGTGGCTTTCTTGATCTAAGATTTACCTAAAAGTAGTAGAAATGAGTATGGTTATGTAGCTCGACTTTAGACAACCGACCAATGGGCTATTACCCATGACAACTTGCTAGCCATACTACCCTAGAAAGTTCATTAGCTACCTAATTTTTGTAAAAATCATCGAAAAGTGAGTTAGTGCAAATAGTGCGTAGATGCTTAGACTTAAAGTCCCCTCAAATCAGAGAGCTGGTAGTCGTATACTTATCACCCCAATTTATTGGCCAAATTAGAATAAAATTACTTGGCAAGGACTCGAGACCAACTTCACATTCGAGTAGACACCTAGACTGATTAAGCCCCAAGACCTGAAGAGTCTAAGTGTTCAGGTCCTAAAGTATCATTTCCTAAAGTTAACTCCTAATGCCTAAGTTCTCTTCTCCTAATTCTAACTTTTTTTTTTAAAGAAAATAAAAGAAATTCCACAGAGCTAACAAAATATTTTCAGGACTAAGTATCCACCCCCCATACCTAAATGATGTAATATCCTCATTGTAGAAATAAAGACATGAAAAGGGTGGAATAAATAGAATATCGCCTGAATTTCATGAAAATCCGATCAGCTCTGCAGAGAAAATGGAATATCCACACGTGTTAAGTTTATTGCCTTCAGCTAGGCATATTATACAAATAAAGAAGAGGTTAAGAATTCATAGGTGTAAGTCAAAATCAAAATAAAAATATTGATCTCAAGACCTTCCAACAAGTGTCCACAGATGTGGACCAAATTATGATGTTGACCGATGCCCCAGGGTCGAGTAGTTCTAAGGTTCTAGATGAAAATCACCTAAAACTAAAGATTATTGTGTTTGAAGGGCCGGGCCTATGGTTTGGTGGTGTGCAACCGAAGACTAAAGTGGCGGACAATGGGTAGATCTGGTTCAATAGATTCATGTGTCCACTTAGAGTTCAGCTCAGCAAGATAATCAATTATTCTGTACTTGGGTTGCATGACAAATATATCATAAGGGTCTTGATAGAAGGTTAGGGGTTTTAGATCAATAGGAACCCTTAAATCCAACATTGTACTTCCCTCACAATTAGCCTCCCAGTTTTCATTTCCAAATTCCTGTCTTCCAAGATGAAGTGTTCAGTTTCCGAGGCCTCATGATCGTTGTACACCCCATCAAAGATATCCAAGTCAAACAATTGTGGCTGAATCAGAATTGACTTGGATTCAATCATTTGCAAATCAAAATCAATCATCTCTTTGGGGTGTGTTTGAAGGTTAGGGCTACCGATTGGATCATCTATTATAATAGGATCAGAATCCTCCATGTCAGCCCCAATTAGATCAGAATCCTCAGTTTTGGACTATTGAATGGTTCATCATGCTCCTCGAGTCCATTAGTCTCACTAAAATCATCTCCTTAAACTCAAGTGAGACTTCACCAAGAGATTCCTCACCCTCAGAATCAAAGAATTCATGATCCTCATTTATATATGTCTCAAAGTTATCTATCATTTCTTGGTCCATGGAGACATTTTTCCTCATTTCCTAGCCCGGGGGTCTCAGGTGAGGCAATCAGTTCATCCTCAATCAGTTGCTCTTGGCCAACTTGGTCATCTCCGATCTCAGAAAATGTATCCCCCCCGACGGGCACCTGAGTGGGTTCAAACATTGGCTCTCCTAAAGGGAGTTCATCTTGAGTATCATCTCAAGATTGGACTAAGGCAACCACAATTTCATCCTCAATATCGATAATTTCCCAAGTAGAAACTCTCCTGGGCCCCTATCGTTAACATCTTGGAGCCAGTCCAATAACGAACTATTAAGCTCATCAATCATTTTGATCATGGGCTCCAATGCTTCAGTGTATGGTGTTGGCTAAGCTTCTAAAGATTGTATAGTGTTTCTCAAGTTAGCCAACACCCTATCTTGGACCTGGTTCACCTAAATCGAATGGTTCGATTCAAGGTTGGGTGGGTTTGGGTTAAAACTAGGGGAGTCAAGAAATTGAGGTCCTCCCTAATAATAGGTCATTTTAGGTTATTCAAAGAATGGTAGTGACCTATGTTCAGCATAATCCTGGGGAGGGTAAGAGTTATAGTCAACATATCCTTCTTGATTGTAGATCGGGTTAGGTTGATCATCAAAGGGTAGAGATCTATAATCATTGTAGGCGTGAGAAGGATAATAATCATAGTCTTGTTGTCTAGGGTTAGGTCCTGGACACTAAGGTCCATATTCATATTCCCAATCAAAGTTATCCCGGCTAGTGGATGGGTAATCATAAGTCGAGTCAGGATAGTAATCATCTTGAGGATAAGTAGTGGTAGGAGGGTAGGATTTGAAATGTATGTAGGATGTGGA
The DNA here is from genome assembly GCA_037157565.1 of Thalassia testudinum. Classification (NCBI taxonomy): domain Eukaryota; kingdom Viridiplantae; phylum Streptophyta; class Magnoliopsida; order Alismatales; family Hydrocharitaceae; genus Thalassia; species Thalassia testudinum. Next base: position 81,623,379 of record JAZHRO010000077.1, on the reverse strand, counting down.
AGCATACATGGTGAAGTAGGAGGGCAAACAGAACAGAGAAAGGTACCCTGCAATATAATCAAAAAACCTGTCCTTAAATTAGGTAGCTTAAGGACCTATGCTTTAGAAATGAACTCTGACCACACAACAAATTTGGTGTTGTCCTTACTCCCGAAGGTGGTAAAGTTGGGCCGGCGAAGCAGGGGGAGCATGTCCTGAGGGCCGTTAAATATGAGAAATCCTTGCTTACTTAAGTCATTGACAATCGGGCCTCCTAACTTAGCACTGTTTGAAGTAAGAAAACGTCACTAATTCAAAATGCGTTCAAGAGAACACCCTAAAATGGACTCAATGAATCCTAAGCCCAATGTCTACTCAATTTTAATTAAGGCTTAGAATGATCATGCTCTTGGAATGTGATGGGCCCTTTAAATGGGTTGTGCCCTAAAAAATCAGTTAATATGTGTGTGCGTGCATAACCAATGGTTTGCAAACAAGGTTATTTGATGATGTGTCTTTTAGGGTTTAACCTTGTTTAGTAGCCTTTTAGGGTTTAATCTTTAGGTTCGTTCAATCAGGTTTAGTAGAACACTCTAAGTTTTGCAAGCACCGGTGATGATATATTCCTTTAAAAATCAGCAAAAAATGTGGAGTGCATACTTTAGCCCTAAAAATCAATCAACCCTATGAAGCAAGCTACTGATGAATCACTTTTATCTTCAGTGGTGCGGCCCAAACAATTCAATCAATTGGCCTGTTGCACCACTTAGTTAAGGCACACAAATGTTTAACCTATTCAAATTTTCTACTCACTTATTTGTGCGTTGAGTTAAGGTGTACCGGATCCACGGGTTAGATTCCGGTTAAGTGGTAGAATCAGGGTGATTGTGCACCTTAGGATAAGAATTTGTAGGTGTTAAGTGTGTAGCTTTCAGTTAAATCCCACAAAAGAAGAGTATTTTTTTATTTTATTTTATGTGGGTGGGTGAGGTGAGTTAAGTGACAATCAAATAACCAAGATCTAACCTGGGGTTTATGCAAGCACCTAAGTTGATTTGGGTTTGAGTTATTAGTGTGGCGAAATGAAATCTAGGGTAGGGGTGGTGGGGTATACTTACAGAATCTTATAACCGCACTTTACTCCAATCTATCCACTTTGGCTTGCCTTGGAAGGCCAAAGGGTACCTATAATCACAGAAAGAAAGGAGCAAAGTGAGCTAAAAAAGTTAAGGTAGAAAAAAAACAAAGAGCGTTGCCTCCCTAGCAACGGTGCCACAATGGTAAGCGGGTTTTCTCGAGGGAAAAGTTAGGGTTTTGAGAAACCCATCGTCGTAGTTGCAAAACTCACTATCAAATAAAATTTGTAATCAAAACTCAAAAGGGAGTCCCAGGTCGAACACGGGGAGGCGAACGTTTGGTTTTGAAATCCGCATTTCACTTTTATTTCTTTTTTTTGTTTTTATATTTTGTAATTTTTTTGTATTTTAGAAAGCAAGAGATCAGATCGATAAATATTTATCTAACTAATCTACTTGCAAAATAAGAGAGAGAATATCAATATATTTATCTAAACAAATGTTTGCTACAGATAGAAAGCGAAAAACTATACTACAAAAGTGATAAAGATAGAATGGGTTGAGAAGAGTCACCCTCGACGGTTGCTTGGAGGACGACTCACTCTGATGGCACCCTGGATGATGGTGGGGAGAAGCTGGATGAAGAAGAATGGCGGCGAAAGGAGGACGGGATGGGACGGCGTTGCAGCGAGGATCTTCTTTCGAAAGGTGGTGAGAGGACGGCCACGAGATGCTCCACGAATGGGGGTGAGAGGCAAGAAAATATTTTTTTATTTTCTACTCTAGAGGAGCATCCCGAGCTTGGGACATGCTCTCTCTAGAGCCTTGGAGGTGGTGAGAGAAAGAAAGAAAGTGATGAAGAAGAATAGGAGGGGTACGAGTCCTTTTATAGTGGACCAAAGAATCCATTTCGTACATAGGACATTTAGTGACAGCCATAAATGTCACTGAAGATCCACTACAAGTGTCGCTAAAGCTCCCGCTCATGCGCCCCAAGAGCTGCACTCGCGCATGCGCTTCGCGCACCCAAGTCGCGCAAGCCCGCTGGCGCTACGTCGCCTCCATGCGCTAAGCGGTCCACGTGCGCCTGCTGCTACATGTGCCCGTGCAGTGGTGCACACGCGTGCCCATGGGTGGCTTGGATAGCGCCACGTGGCACGATTTGGGCCATCTATCTTCTTTCCTTTGTAGGGGCTGCTACAGAAGTTGGATTGAGTAGATTTTTGCATTGTTAGGCTGTGATCGTCGACCTGAATCCATCCGTGTAATCAATTTATCGCTTGAAGCTCTGAATTGCATCACTTAGTCCCTTAGTCATTGATCTTCTTTAGGCTACATAAGGTGTTATGGGACTCCAATCAAGATGATTTCGAAGGCGTTGGACTCCGATTGTCATCCTAATCAGATCCATATGGTTGGATCGTCAATCTAAGGCTCCAAATTAAATCTCCTTCTCTCCTGGCCATAAAAGGATGCAATTAACCTAAAATTTATACAGACTACTCTAAATGGAGAATGATGCATGCTATGCAATGTTTATAACATGGAATGTATATCTACGCTTAGGAACATGCATAAATATGCAGTTTATCCTAATTAAGTGTGTCTTCATCACAACCTTCTTCATATTCACATAATATACACCTTCACGAGTTCTAACATCCCCAAGGTGGGACTAAGTTGTTGCTTCCTCCTTTGCGTAGCTGCAACTGAAGACCTCGAGGAATTGGGGTAGCGATTGCTGTTGCTCCGCTCGATTGAAGACCTAGGAAACTGCAATGGGTGAGTCCACGTCTACCGAAAGCAGTTGCGAGATGAATAATGGCCGGAGTGGAGCGAACGACATCAGGAAAGGCAATGGCGACAACGGAGCTCCTGTTGGTACCTGCAAACCAAAATACAGCCTTGCAGTCCTGTCAAATATGTTCAAAAGCTTTGTCGGTGTCTGGCGAGTGCAATGATGGTCGTGGCGTGTTGTGAAGGTGAGTGTCAGTGTGTCAAGGTCGAAGAGGGTGAACAGAAGAGGTGGTGCACGGTGGCGTGATGGAGTGATCAGAACACCAAATTGGGTGAGGGCTTTTGTACGGTAGGTCAGGGCGGAGCTTATGGATGTGGCGGCGTGTGGTTTCGTGCGGTGGAGCGGCGGCGCAGACTCACCGGAGTCAGGCCAAAGTTGAGGAAGATGACGGGGATGTAAGTGGTGTTGTGGTCGATCCTAAGGTCTAGGTAGGGTGAAATGAAGAAGGGAAGGAGAGAAAGAGATTAAGGCACTTAGCCGGTCGAGAGAGAGAAGGATTGGTGCCAGCTGTGATTGGTCGTTACCGAGGAGATGACGATTTTGGCAAAGGGAACGACAGCAAAGACGAGGTTAAATACGGAGCTTTGGCTAGCGAGTGTCGGAAGAAGCTTAAGAAGATGATGGTGCATCTAATTTGGCTATTGAACCCATGGAAGTGGAGGCTCGAGAAGGTTGTTGGAGCTCAAGATGAAGGTGGCCGGAGAAGAGAAGAAGAGGGAGTTTTAGGCCTATTCTGAGCTAAGGAGGACGGTTATGGTTCGAGGGCTCTTTATAGAGCTCAGGATTGAGCTCTAAGCATGGAAAACAGCCTGATTTGGCCGCGAAATTAGGGAAAAAGATCCTTTGATTTCTTCGAGCTCGTTCGAGCTTCAGGGTGCGAATCAAGGTCTCTGATCTGGTTCGATTGATTGAAAAATCCCTTAAGATCAATCCCTCCAAATTTGAAGGGATTTGGTCTTGATTTGAGAGAGAAATCTCTCCAAGAATCTTAGCCTGAAGTGTGCTCCCACCACCAATGGCAGCAGGGACCTATATGAAGAAAAAGATGAGAAGTTAGGGGCCTTTTTGTAATAAACTCGAAACCTAAGGGGCTAAATGCAAGAAATAAGATTTACAAGGATTAAATTTCAAACTAGGTCAAGATGAACTCTAATTAGGCCCAAATTTTGGCCTTAATCTAATTTAGACCCAAAGAATCTAATGGTAAACTCAGATTTGAGTTTTGACTATGTTTGACTAGGCAATTTGCACAGAAGCCTAATTTGGGGCAAAATTTCATTTGCAACTCTATTCTAGGTCAAAATACATTCAAATGCATAAACCAAGGGTACCAAACCTCTTAGAATATTTTTCAATGAATTTTAGGAGGTTTAGATGAATTTTATCTTGATCATAACATCTTTAATTTAATCAGGTTTGAAATTAGGGTTCTGGTGTGCTATTTTAGTTCTCGAAACACGTGAAACCCTATTTCTATCAGTGTTGACCCACTTTTTAGATTTTTTGAGCTTATTTGACCTTTATTTAACCCTGAGAGAACCTGTGGTTAATCTATGCTTGTGATATGCTATTAAAATTATATAATTAACCCTGATTTCCTATTCTTCTCTCAAATCAGAATAATATGGAATTACGACCCTCGAATGATTATCTAGGAGCTTTTATCAATCATACCTAACTAAAAGTAGCTATTTAGGGCCTATGATGGTGTTCCCATCATATCCCCATGCCTAGTTGTTGCTAGTCCCTAGCAAAATCTTATGGATCAAAACCAGGTTTCTAAGTCGGATGTAACCATCAGGATGCCCTACTAAGCCACATCTCTAGAAATCAAATCAAAATACCAACAATAGGCCTAAAAGTACTTAAGTACCAGCTAGGATCTAGACCTGACCAGCTTCAACCTGAGTCTGCTGCAAAGCTTTCTAAGGCCCCCAAAAACTACCCAGAGGTTTGTTGACCTCAGCGATTAAAGAACCCATGCATTAGGCGTATCAAGTCCAGGTTCAGTTTGCCAGTGAGTTTTGATAAGAGAGAGATAGAGAAGGATTTTTCATTTTGATAGTTTTCTCTCATTTCTTTTTATATTTCCATAGATCCAACCTTGAATTGGCCCTAAACACGATCTCTATCAGATTCCTTGTCCCCACCATTAATCTTTAAAGAGTCCCTGGCAATCGATACTTCGGGATAGCACTACCCATGGCAACCCCCAGAACCCTGGCTTTCGACACTTCGGGATAGTGCCGCCCATGGCATTCTGTAGCTAAATTCAAGCCCTGGCAATCGACATTTAGGGATAATCTTGCCCATGGCACCTGAACCAGTACAAGGTGCTTACATGCCCCCGGTAGGATATTTAGATATCCTAGAAGACAAACACCGAGGAGATGATATGTTAATACACATCTTCGAGGGGAATTTTCCACCTCTCCACACCAGGAACTCGTCCAATCAACTTATGTCTTTGAGTTGCTCCTACGCTAAATCTTCAGGACGATTTTCTCAAAACAGAACACTTTTGGCATGATTTCTTTATTAAGCGCACTAAACTAGACTAGTGTGTGGATTTTGGGTGCTTAGGTTACCAAGTCCTACAAACCAATGGGCTGGCAACAGGGCCAAATAATCCTTAAGCCTTAGACCTACTACATCAGCTTTGCATTTTCCTCAACCTTTTGAAGACTAATCCTGATCTTAATGAATACGTGAGTGTTTAAGCCCTAGAATAAGCCCAATATTCTAGCAAAATATTGGCAGAACCTGTCCGCCAACTCTTGAAAGCATGTATCTGTCCGGTCAGCAATTCATTGAACCACTTATATGCCATGCCGAATAGGTAGGACCAGAATACTCGGCAGAGCACTCCAACAGGGCAGCCATGCACCAACATCATCTGACGGTAACTCCCAACAAAGCTGTTGGGGTCCGCCGTTCCATCATATTGGGCCATGACAGGTTGCCTGAATTTATTTGGTAGGAGGGCTGTCATCACCTCCTCAGTGAAAGGATAGGTGGTGACGTAAGCACGGGGGTGTATACCCCACATTACCCTAGTGACTCGGTGAACAATCTTAAGGATTGAGCCTCTGCTGCTGGTCAACACGGATTGTGCCCCTGAGTTCTCTTCCAACGAAGGCAGGCGGGGAACTTTAGGTCGATCAAGAGTCCTCAGTGAAAGGATAAGTGGTGACGTAAGCTAGGGGCGTATACCCCGCATTGCGCTAGTGACCTGGCAAACAATCTCAGGGATCGAGCCTCCGCTACTGGTCGCCACAAGCTATGCCCCTAAATTCTCTTCCAACGAAGGTGGGTGGGAACTTTAGGCAAGTCATGAGGGGCTTCCCATTTCTGGCTACTAAGCTCTCATTTTAGTTTTTCGAGCTGTTCACACGGGCGGACATTCTCATCCCCCACGGTACGACCCACCTTTGTTGCTCATCTTCTAGGCTTGACTGGCGAGGCTCCTTCGGGGGGGTTTTGCCGAACTCCCGGATCTGTTTGATTTCCAGGATTTTCTCTGTAACCGAAAGCACTTCAGTCCTAAGAGCCGCCAGCCTAGCCCGATACTACTCCTCCCTCACCTGCATTTCCAGGAGAGGGTTATGCTCAGGGTCTTCCAGCAGTTGACCAAGGACTCTCTGCTTCTCCTTGCTTGGCCCAGGCGGCTGAGGGTGTCTCTTAGACACCGAGACACTGGATTCAGCCTGGACCGGTGCTTTCTTAGGGCTGGTGTGGGAGGAGTTACAAGTCGTAGGAGCCATTGGGAGGACTCTGAGAAATAGGAAACATTATCAACTGATAATCACTTCCCACAGACGGTGCCAATTAATCGAAACCTCCTAATTGATCGAAGGGTCTGACTCAACGAATCGAGTAATCACACAAAGACAGGAGAATTGTTTACCCAGTTCCACCTCAAAAGGGTGTACGTTTGAGGGGACAATGATGATCCTAAATATGCACTATCAAAGAACAAGAATACAATCTCTCTTTCTCTCTCGAATTGCCTGAGAGAGGACCTTGAGAGCCTCTTATCGCTATTTATAGTGCTAGGATCTGTTCTTTTTGCAAGATCTTCTGATAAGATGCACTCGTTGCCAGGCTATGTATGTTGTCAGGTTATTAATTGCGGTGGCCATGCCATCATTTATTGAGGGCACGACCGTGTTGGACTTTTTTCGCCACCTACTTGTTAGTGGTTAGCGCCGGATCCTTAGGCAGGTTAGGTCCCCCTTGGGCCCGACTGTATCCGAGCTTTTCTAAGTGGAGGCAGTTCAGATCTTCAGACCCGCCTGTATTTGAGCCTTTCTAGGTGTAGGCAAGTCAAATCCATCTTGTTGACCTTTTCATAGAGTTTTAAGTCCGTTGCCCCTCATCACACCTCGACTCATCTCCCCACTTGACACACATCGAAACTGAATAACTCTCTCATTTCCAAAAGTATGAGCCACCCATATGAGATGGCTGCGAAAGAATATCCCCACAAAAGTGGACCCCAAGTCTCCTGCGAGCATAGGCTTTGCGTGAGAAATGTTAGCATACTAGTGTGGGCTACATCTTAGAGAGGTATGTAGGAGAACCTGGGTACTTCTGTTTCACTAGCATGGACAATGGGTTGAGATTGAGTCGAAGACAGGATGTGAACTCCAGTACTTAGGTTGTGAGTTCTATTAATTTTTTACCAACCACTTGTTTTTTCAAGAAAATCCACAACACCCTCCCCTCCCCAATCCTTGCCACCTCGAGAGGGGAGAGCAAGGGAGCACCTATCCCTCGACACTACCGAGCAATAGCTACTAGGGGAAGGAAACACCCTGACGAGTCGATCTTCACTTTCTTTGAAATTTTAAACATAAAATGATGTCTCGTTGTAAAGCTTTTGTGGTGGAAAATCGACTATCAAAAAAATTAATTATTTCTAACCTAAGTGGATTAGGTTGTCTTCACAGGGAGAAATTAGCCTATTAAATAAGTGTTGTCTCGTTTATTTGGGAATATCAATGGGTATGCTTATTTATTAATGCAACTCATTTCCCACATAAATGCTCATTCTAAGCTATTGATAAAAAATGCAAGTGTTTAATGCAAAATCACCACAATATAATATTCTATTAACCAGTGATCTTGGCAATGAAAATCAATGTAAAGATTAATCTTCCATAAAAGCTACCTTATTCATTATACTCAATATCCTAATCATGAATAAATGCAATCAGTTGTAATTCAGATAAACTGGAGGGATATTCATGCAAATCTAACTGAATATAATAATAAGACAAATAAATGAATAGTAAGTTGCAATGGCATTCACATGTAATTTTTAATCTAATCAGAAATAGAGCATGTTGTTCTTAGCGCTCGCGCAAGGAGAAGGAGCCGAGATCGAGTTCGAGGTTCTCGGTGGGGGCTATTCAAATCACGGGCTTCGCATTGGTGCCCTTGGCGTTGGTCGGAATGGCCACCGACGGCCAATCGTAGTTGGAGAGGCCAGTGGCGGGCGGATGCCTATGGGTGGCCGTGGCTTGCAGGGATGGTTGGACGTGCGCGTGGATGTCGGGGATGAGTTCAACAACGCATGGCTTTGTGATTGCGGAGGTGACTCAATCGACAATGATCGAACATGGTGGTGTGAGGCAATGGCCAGCAAGGGCGGGCTTGGGTTCTTTTGGAGAAGATGACGAATAATGCTTTGGAGAGGAGGTACTACAACCATTATTGTGGCCACACGATGGTGGTGCGATTGCATGGATGGCGTGCATGCACGGGCGCACAGGTTGGAGGTGCGTGAGGATGTTGCGCTACCTGTTGTGCACAAGGGCACGCACTGCTGTGACACCGGAGGGTCTTTGCTGTTGGATGCAAATAAGGGAAGAAGAGAAGAGGAAGAATGAAGGTGGAGATGGCCTACAGCAAGGATGCGGTACGATGGCCACACGCTGTCACTGCGTGGCCGATGGAGGTGGAGGTTGCGGTGGCATGTGATAACACCACACAAGGGGGTAGTAATTAGGTTGAATATGGCCCATCTTTAGAATAAAAGGCACAACATAAAGTAGAATAGGAGCATTTCATGCATCAAGTACCAAGATTGCTTATAAACTGTATTAATGGCCATTTGTGTAAAGCATTTGTCAAATCAGGCCTCAGATGAGTAATCGAACCACACGGATGGATTCAGAACGACGAACGGAGTCCAACGGACTCAAGATCGGCCAAATCCGACATCCGGAGCTCCCACAATGGGCCCAAGAAATTCTGACCGTTGATCTGGAGATCAACAGCCCAGAGAACGCCATGTCGCCCCTCCCCCACCGCTCGCACACCCTCAAGCCAGCCAAAGACGAATCTCGGCCATTGATCTTCTATCGAATGGCCGAGATCCGCACGCTCGCCCGCGATCGCCGCGACAAAGCGCGGGCGTGGCGCAACGGTTAGTGCGCACGCCCGCATCGCCGTGACGTGTGTTCGAGCCGCGAGGAGCGGGATTTGAAGGCAGGCGAAGGGTGCGGAAAAATTGGGCCGCCCGATCAGCAGCAGGCGGCCACGACCTCGCCACACGGCACGACCGCAGCACACGAGCTCCCGCGCGCGCGCGCACGCCGGGCGGAAACGCACGCGCGCACGAGCGCCCGAGGCGCGATCTCAGCGCGGGCGCCGAAGGCTCTCAGCCGTCCGATCTTCAATCGGACGGCTCTCGATCAGCGGCCACGGATCGCGCGGAGAAGAAGACCGGGGCGGGCAGCTGACCGACGGCAAGAGGGCTTCACCGACGTTTATAGAAGAGGTTTTAGCAACGCTCTGGATGTCGCTAAAGCCCATTCTTCTTTTAGAAAGCCCTTAACTCTATTTAAACCCCCTTCTACCACCATTCAAGGCATACTCTCCCACTTGCAACTACTCCACTCCTCTCCTAGCTAGTTTTAGGCACTCTTGTAATCGTCGGAGATGACTAGCCGCCGACAGAGCCTCCTCCACCGTCGTGGCTGCCTCGTCGCTCTCCACTCTCTCTCTATCTCTCTCTCTCTCTTTTAAGCTTTCATTTACTTTTGTTGAAGCATGTATTTAATGTTGTAAACCATGAACTATGAATGCATGTTTAATGAAATTATTTTCCGTTCAGTCGCCATTTTAATTTCTGTTTAAAGTGCATGATCAAAACTAAGAAATTTCTAACCTTAAACTCTCTCTCTCGCTCTCGCTTTTCAAAAATGTCTCTTTCGCAAGCAAAACTCCGCCTTTTTCGTGACAACAAGTGATAAACAAAATCCGATTTCCACGCCTCCCTGAGACCGACACCCGGACTCACCTCCGTTTACTTCTTTTAAAACCGACGTATCAAGTGCGACTATAACGACACCTCTTAACACACACGCACTACGGCACATCAGTTTTTGGCGCCGTTGCCGGGGAGGCAACGGATTTGTTTTATCACCTCCATTCCGCATTCATTCTCACATCGTCTAATGCCCTATTTTCCTTTTTACTTGACGGTTGCAGGAATTCGGCGCATGGACGGCGAAGCGATGCATTCCACGATGGTAGCAAGGGAGTAGGCGCCTCGAGGACCGATAGTGAGCAATCTCTCTCTCATTGTTTGCTTGCGTGAAAAAGCTAAAAAAATTGTAAAAAACTGAAAAAATTGGCGTGGTGAATGATTGCTTGACCCACATTCCTAACACATCACCCTACAGAAAAATGTACACTCTAATATGCTGAATAAATTCTTGGAGTGTTCTTTTCTTTCTTGAGTGGTGTTTGCGAAGCCACCATGAGTTGACCTGGGCCGCACCACTCAACCCTAAAACTGACTCATCTAATAGAAGTTGCATGATCATTAGGATGAGTACACTAGGGTTTTAGAGCCTCTACAAAATAAAAAGGAAATCTACTTTCAGCGAATTGTGTATAGAACTTGACGTGCCCACTGAAACTTGGCTGAAAACACTAAGACACGTCAACCCTAAAATGTACTAAAGTAAGGATGAAACATTAAAAGACACCACATCTTAATAAATCCTTGCTTAAAAACCATGTTTTGCTAGAAGCACACACTTTGAAAGTGGAAAATTAAGAGGCACCACCCCAATCAACGCCTCATCACATCACCCTAAGCACAAGCACTATCCTAACCTTTTAAAACTGAGTAGACGTGCCCTAGGCAGGACTGAGTTAAGTCTCAAAAGGAGAGGTTTTGTTTGCTAGGCACTTGGCTTTCATTCCTTTGGTAGAATCTGGTGACTAGGCTGCGGGGCAGTGTCAAACGACCGCGGTTGTGGGGTAAATGGAACCGGAGGCGCAAGCCAAAGGAAGAACCTTTTCTGCAATCCCCTCGTAATCAACCTAGCCAGATTAGTCTTGGGAAGGGGAGTCCAGTGCTTACGGACTTAATCACCCTTTATGAGATTTCTAGGTCTCCTAAGGAATACACCATAAGGATTAGGCTTGAGTGCTTGATTGAAACACATTTCTCGCATCTGTCGCCCTCCGCATCCCCTCCTGTTCTTCTCTAGTGTATGCACGGGAGGCGCTCACTGCATCCTGAATTGTGTGTTTTGGGGTAGGAATCTAGGCGACGTAATTCTGTTGAAAACATGGCTGAACCTAGGATAGATGAGGCTGAAGATCAACCCCCACCAGATGCTATGGCCATCATCCAAGCTCAAATCAATGCTAACCATCGGCTTCAGCAACAACAAATCCACACCTTCATGCAAGCCATACAACGGTTACAGAACCCGCAAGAACAACCACCACCTTTCCACGACATACCAGGACAACCACCACTTGATTTACCTCCATTTCAGGACTAGCCAAGACCTCTCCGTGATTTCTATAATCCCTCTGCTATTAGAGTTGAGCCACACCTTAGGATCCCCGAGGGGGGAGATGATTTTGAGTTGAAACCAAACGTCTTAAGTTTGATCTAGAGCCACTTTCATGGAAGCTCAAATGAGGACCCCTTTCAACACCTAGAGGATCTCGACCGCATAGCACGAACGGTGAAACCTAGGAACATTAGCCTTGACATTGTTCTAATCAAGATGTTCCCTTTCTCATTAAGAGACAAGGCTTCTCATTGGCTTAGAACCCTAGGTAGACCAATCACCACCTAGGAAGAACTGAGGCATGCATTTTTAAAGAAATTCTTCCCCATAGGAAAGACCAATGCCCTCAGAAGAGCTATCACTACCTTCACACTCCAAGGTGGAGAACAATTTCATGAGGCGTGGGAAAGATTTAATGAACTTTTGAGGAAATGCCCACACCACGAAGTCCCAAGGTGGAAATTGGCCCAGATCTTTTACCACGGTCTGGACAGCAACCTACGGAACTTCGTCGATGCCTCATGCGGGGGAAACTTCCTAACCAAAGATGAGGAGAGCACGTTTGAGCTCTTTGAGTCTATGAGCGAGAATTCGCTCAACAATGCCTCCATGAACCAGTTTAACAGGTCCAGTCAACCCCGTGGCGGGATTTATGAGGTACAAGCAAATTCTGGAATGGTTGACATGGACATCATTGCCAAAAAGTTAGATCGAGTGGAATTGGTGGACAAAAAGATTGATGAGCTAATGAATCAGACCAAGAACCCCTTGCAGACTTTCTCCCTAGCAAAGGGAGCACATAATGTTGACCTGGTCCAACCCTTCACCCAAATGAACCTGGAACAACCCCCGACCACATTCCAGGGAGGGACCTTTGCTCCCTCGACCCTTGATTACTCCCTTCCCTCTTCATCAACTTCGGCTATCTTAGAAGATGTGCAAGTCGTCCAAGGTTATGCGAAACCTGACCCTTTCTCCAACACTTACAACACCGGCTGGCGTAATCACCCCAACTTTGGTTAGACAAACCAGAAACCACCGCAATTTCAAAACCAGCCCAGGACAAACCAGCAGCCACACTTGCCCCCTATCAGCAAGGACCACAAGTTAGACCCCAATATAACCAGAATAGGGCGGCCCCTCCCCCACAAAACCAAATGGATACCTTAATAAAGATGATGGCTAACATGAACCAGAAACATCAGGAAGAAATGGCGTTGGTAAAGGGACAGTTAAGCCAACTTTTGGACTGTAAACAGCAAGGATCTCTACCTTCCCAACCACAACCGAACCCGCGAAACATAATTAACAGAGGCCCCAATTCGCAAGGGTTCCAAGGCAATCCCGGGCAGGCTCACATGGTCCAGCCAGCCCCACAAACACCTCCTGGGTTTGGCGCTTCTTCATCCTCGTCTTCTCAAGGATCATCCCATTGCCCCAATGCCTCTGTAAATGCTGTGACCTTGAGAAGCGGCACCAAAATCCAGGATCCCAAATGGCCGACTCTCCTGAGACTTTACCTATTGAAATACCCGACTCAAAAGAGGCACCAACCAAGGACCCAGACATGGAACCAGTCCACATTCAGACACCCTACCCTGAGGCCTTAGAAACAATTAAGAAAAAGAAGAATGCTGTGGAAACTGAGGAGCTGTTGGAGATTTTTAAGCACGTACAGATTAATATTCCGCTCTTAGAAGCCATCAAACACATCCCCGCTTATGCCAAGTTCTTAAAGGATGCCTATACACCCAAGCGTAAGCCGAGACCTCAAGCACCTAGGAAGGTTGTACTCTCTGAGCAAGCAAGTTCCGTGATATCAAGCAACCTTCCACTCAAACGAACTGACCCAGGAGCGCCCCTGATTTCCTGCAATATCGGGGACATGACATTTGATAGAGCGCTCCTAGACCTAGGTGCTTCTATCAATCTAATTCCAACAACCCTGTACCACCAATTTGGTATTGGGGAGCTGGCACCAACCCCTGTCACCATCCAGCTGGCAGATAGATCAGTGAAAACCCTGAAGGGGGTTGTCGAGGACGTTATTGTACGGGTCAAGGACTTCTATTTCCCAGTCGACTTTTTGGTTCTCGACATGGAGGTCCCTGAAAAATTACAGAATGCACCCATAATCTTAGGCAGACCTTTCTTGGCTACGGCTAAAGCAAACATCGACTGCGACACGGGATGTATGGAAATCGCCTTCGGAGACAGGAAAATGCAATTGGATATCTTCCGGGCGACAAAGTCTTTTGATTGCGATTACATTGAGGAACATGATCCCGTGGAAACTTTAATCAAGGAATGCCTTACCCTCAGCTCTGTCTCAGACCACCAAACCAGTAGTTCTGACCCGTCACCATCATTACCCGTGGACCTCTGTAAGGCTAAGTATCATCACATAACACCATTTGAAGAGATCGATGTTGATCAACTACCGCCCTTTCCATTCCCATCAACTGTGGTCCCACCCGCACCTGAACTTAAACCATTGCCCAAGAATCTCAAGTATGTCTTCTTGGGACCTGACCAGACCTTCCCAGTGATTATTAATTCCCATCTAACCAAGGATCAGGAATTAAAGTTGACTGCAACTCTTTCAGAACATCGGGCCGCCATTGGTTGGACCATCTCGAATCTAAGAGGAATTAGCCCCACCTATTGCACCCACAAGATTTACCTGGAAGACGGGGCCCGACCTTCCCGCCAGATGCAGAGATAGTTAAACCCTAACATGCGGGAGGTTGTTAAAAAAAAAATTATCAAGTGGCTCGACGCCGACATCATCTACCCTATCTCTGATAGCCCCTGGGTGAGCCCCACTCAAGTGGTTCCAAAGAAGGCTGGGCTCACCGTTGTCACTAATGATCATGGCGAATCCATCCCCACCTGCACCACCACCGCATGGCGGGTGTGTATTGATTATAGGAAGCTTAATGAAGCCACTAAGAACGACCACTTCCCCTTGCCATTCGTTGACCAAATCCTTGAAAGATTGGCAGGGCAGATGTATTTTTGCTTCCTGGATGGATATTTAGGATATAACCAAGTCGCAATTGCTCCGGAAGATCAAGAAAAGACCACATTCACTTGCCTGTATGGCACGTTTGCATTCCGTCAAATGCCGTTCAGGTTATGCAATGCACCTGCGACCTTCCAGCGTTGCATGCTAGCCATTTTTTCAGAAATGGTGGGTGAATACTTGGAGGTCTTTATGGATGATTTCTCAGTATTCGAGAATTCATTCGACCATTGTTTGAGCAACTTGGAGAAAATCCTGAAACGATGTATCGAGGTTAACTTGGTATTAAGTTGGGAAAAGAGCCATTTTATGGTTCAAGAAGGAATTGTCCTCGGACACATCGTTTCACACAGGGGCATCGAGCTAAGGTTGATTTAATTTTCAAACTTCCTCCACCTAGTTCGGTCCGGCAGATTCGCTGTTTCCTAGGACATGTTGGCTTCTACCGAAGGTTCATCAAAGATTTTTCCAAACTTTCCAAACCCTTGACCGACCTTCTAGCCAACGACGCCACTTTCCACATGTCTCCTGATTGCATCCAGGCTTATCATACCCTCCGGGACTTAGTCTCCACCGCTCCTGTACTTCAACCCCCAGACTGGTCCCAGGATTTTGAGATTATGTGTGACGCATCAGATTTTGCCATAGGCGCTGTCCTGGGACAAAGGCAAGACAAGAAGCCCATGGTGATCTACTACGCGAGCAAAACATTGGACGAGGCCCAACGTAATTATACGGTCACAGAAAAAGAGTTGCTCGCTGTAGTCTTTGGACTAGAAAAATTCCGATCATACTTGCTGGGATCCTACATGACTATCTACACCGACCATTCAGCCATTCGACACCTGTTGGCCAAAAAGGACGCAAAACCCAGGCTCATCAGATGGATCCTGCTTTTGCAGGAATTTGACCTGGAAATCCGAGACAAGGCCGGATCGAAAAATGTGGTGGCTGACCACTGATGTAAACACATTTACACTACTTAAAATGTCTATTTATGCATGTTCTTAAGCATAGGATTGCATTTAATGATATAAATATTGCATTACATGCATCATCTTGCATTTAGAGTAGTTTGAATAAAATGGAGGTTAATTGTCTCCTTTTATGTGCTTGGACAGGGCAAATATTTTATCGGGGCCTCGGATCAAAGATCCAACCATATGGATATGATCAGGGCGACGATTGGAGTTCAACGACTCCAAGATCGCCCTAATCAGGCATCCGTAGCATCAGATAGAGACCGGGGAACCCTAGAAGATCAAGGGCCAGGATGGTGTAAATCCACACTTCAGATGGAAAATCCGACCGCACGGATGAATTCGGATCGACGATCGCAGCCCAACGACACAAAAATCGAGTCAATCCGACATCCGTGGCACCATCTACAACTTCCAGAAGATGGACGGCCAAGATGGCGCCACGTGGTGCCATCTCAGTCGCCCAATCGGCCGCATGCGTCTTGTGAAGACCACGCACCGTCTCCTCTCCGCCGTTGGATCTCGATCCAACGGCTGCGGTCGCTCGCGCTTAAAAACGTCCGCGCGACCATTTCGCCCGCGTAGCGCAGCGGCGACGCAGCTGCGAGCAAAGCGGAGGTCGCGGGTTCGAGCCGCGGTGAGGGGGTGGAAGGCGCGGGCGAGCGGGCGCGCACGAGCGTCAGATGAAGATCCAACGGCTGCGCGCGCTCAATCAGGACGACGCGCGATTGGACGCCGGGCGTAACGCACGATCACACGCGGGCGGTGCGCTATGCAGCGGGCGCGGACGCGATCTAAGCCGTCCGATCTCGCGATCGGACGGCTGAAAATCAAGCGACGTGCGTAGGCGTTACGCGCGCGGCCAGCCGAGCGGGCGCGCGTGGGCACGGCGGCGACGGCGACGTCGGGGCTTTAGCGACGGTTTTATCCGTCACTAAAGACCCCTTATTTATTATTTTGAAGATGTAATGTCCATTTTGCCCCCACTCCTTGCAACTATAAAAGGAGACCCCCTCCATACGAAATTTTCATCCCTTCCTTCTCCTCTCTACCTCTCCAAAGCTCAAGAGAAGCTTGTCCCACACCCGGGATGCTTCTCGCGAGATAAAGTCCAAATTTTCGTCCCCCTTCGGAAGTGGATCCCGCGACGACGACGGCGTGCTGCTTCGTTCCCGTTCTTCTGCTTCGTCCTCCTTCGTCCTGCTTCGTTCTCCTTCGTCCAGGCGTCGTCCCGTCCGGCTCGTCCTCCAAGCGACCGTCGAGGAGGATTCTCTCTCCCTATTCTTTTTACTGCTTTCTAGTATAGATTTACTGCTTTCTAGAGTAGTCTATTCGTCCTCCGAGCGATCGTCGAGGAGGACATTTCTCCCTCCATTCTTTTAATGCTTTCTAGAGTAATTGTTTTATGTTTTCTAGTTGTAACGAAAGAACTCTTTTATGATAAATTCCTTGTCTATTCTATATCTCATTTTGATTTCCATGTATAGTATTCCTTCTCTCTCTCTTACTCCCTCTCTCTCTTTTATTTGTTGTAGATACTTAGATAGTTTAAATTGAATTTCTTTGTGACAAAATAAAAAGAAACGCGAAGTTTTTAAATCAAACGTTTGCCTCCCTGTGTTCGACCCGGAATTTTAATTTCGGTATAAATTTTATTTGTTGAACACGAATCCTTCGCTTTCGAACTACAACGACGGGTTTTCCAAAACCGAACACGTTGGCGTAGGTTCGTAAATAAGTTCAACAACCACCTATCAAGACTTCATCTAGACCACATTGGACCCTCCCTACCTCTATCTGATACCTTCCCTGATGAACACATCCTAGCCGTGCAAGACAAGAAAATGCCATGGTATGCTGACTATGTCAACTACCTGGTTATAGGACAAACCCCGCACAGCTGGTCCAGACAGCAACGGGACAGGTTCTTGGCTGAGGCCAAGCACTATTTCTAGGATGATCCCATGCTGTTTCGCCTCTGTGCTGATCAGATCATCAGGAGGTGCCTCCCCGAAGATGAAGTTCAGAGTGTGCTTTCCTTTGTCATGACCAAGCGTGTGGCGGCCATTTCTTTGGCAAGAAAACAGCTGCAAAAGTTTTGCAGTCTGGATTTTATTGGCCGTCCCTATTTAAGGATGCACACATCTTTGCCAAGACTTGCGCACGATGCCAAACACTGGGGACCATGACCAAGAAAGATATGATGCCCCTTCAGCCCATTTTGATTGTCGAAATCTTCGACGTTTGGGGCATCGATTTTATGGGCCCCTTTCCACCATCCAACGGCTTCGAGTACATCCTGGTCTCGGTAGACTATGTTTCCAAATGGATTGAAGCCATCGCCACTCGACGATGCAATCACAAGACGATCATGGACTTTGTGAAGAAGAACATCTTTTCCCGTTTTGGAATACCCAAGGCCATGATCAGTGATGGTGGAAGCCATTTTATCCATTCCCAATTCCATGCCCTACTTAGAAAATACGGGGTAAACCACCGCATTGCCACCCCGTATCATCCACAAACAAATGGACAGACTGAGGCCTCAAACAGACAAATCAAGAATATTTTACAGAAGACTGTGAGACCTGACAGGAAAGACTGGTCCACACGACTTGATGATGCCCTGTGGGCATACAGGACCGCTTTTAAGACCCCGATAGGCATGTCACCTTATCACTTGGTCTTTGGCAAAACTTGCCATCTTCCTGTCGAATTGGAACACCGGGCTTACTGGGCTGTCAAGCAATGTAACATGGATCCCAGTTAGCCTGTGCGCAAAGGACGCTTCAATTATCTGAGCTGGAAGAAATTCGTCGGGACGCCTTTGACAATAGTCGGCTATATAAGGAGAAAATGAAAGTCGTCCACGACCGACTCATTCATAGAAAAACCTTTGAGCTGAACCAACAAGTCTGGCTGTTTGATGCACGCCTGAAACTCTTCCCAGGGAAACTTAGGTCCAAATGGACAGGACCATTTCGGGTGATCAAGCCCTATTCTAATGGGGCGGTTGAAATCGCTGATCTTAACACTGGGCACACTTTTACAATTAATGGTCAAAGATTGAAGCATTTCCTGGCCCAGGTACCCCCTAAGGAAAGTGTCACCCTCGTTGAGGGCTGACACCAAGCACCGCCCAGCTGGAGGCGTTAAACTCAGTGCTTCCTGGGAGGCAACCTAGAGGATTCAGACTGATCTGGTAGTTTACGTCACTCAAGTACTATTTTTTTGAACCCTTTTGCATCCATGTACTTGCCAATGAGGACATTGTCCAACTTAAGCATGGGGGGGTGGTAAATTGCATAATCCTGAGCTTAATTAATCAGTCTGAATTAATTAATTAATTAAAAAAAATGATGAATTTAGGAAGAAAACTTAGGCATTAGAAACTTGTCAATAGTGGGAAATAATACAAAAAGAACTTAAACACTTAGACTTTTCAGGCCTTCAAACTTAATCAGCCCTGGTGTCCGTTAAAATATGGATTTAGCGGCGAATCCTTGCAACTTTAAGCTATTCTAATCCTACTACTAAATAAGGTAATAAGTATACGACTTATCAACTCACCCTCTAACTCAAGAAAACTTTGAGTCTAAGCATCTGCACACATTTTTGCACAGACTCACTTCTCGGAGATTTTGACAGAAATTGGGTAGCTAATGAACTCTCTAGGGTGGTATTGCTGGCAAGTTGTCGTGGGTAACAGCCCATTGGCAGGTTGTCCAGAACCCAGCCACAGGCCATTTCCTTTTCGCTGCCTCTAGGTACATTTGAGATCAAGGAAGCCACCTACGAAAAAAGAAGAAGAAGAAGAAGAAGAAGAAATGAAAACAAACCACACTTCACTGCACAAGTATGGCTGGCAAGTGATCGTGGGTAACAGCCCATTGGTCGGTTGTCCAGAGCCCAGCTTAATAATTGCACAAAAAAGACCAAAACACCTAAGGAAGAAGCGGGGAAGTAGTATAAGCCGGGGAGATATACACTGGAAAATCCTTGTGTTGACCCCAAGTAAAACGAACGTAGGGAGAAAGCTACCAATCGAACAAATACACCTTCAGGCAAAAATATTTTCTTTTTCGGTCACCTAGAGGCGTAGAAACTCGAAGTCTGTCTCAATTACCATTAAGTGAGTCTATCACAACATTCACACCAAGATGCTTAGCATTTAGGGTTTTGACCGAGTTTTGGGTGGGTTGGGTAGCCGTAAAAAGTTACCAACCCACACTGAATTCCGAAAAAATTCTAAGAAAATATACATACGTATACATATGTACATTAAAGCAAGGATTCGGGCGAGTCGTATTTTGGCAGACACTCGGGCACTGCTTAGTCTTTGTAGATTAAGATCTTCGTATATTTCCTCTTATTGACAAGTAACGAAGTGCCTAAGCAATTACTTCTTGAATTCTCCAAGGAAATAAAGGCTAGAATAAACCTTGCTAGGGACTAGAAAGGAGTAAGCATGGGGGTATGATAACACCACACAAGGGGGTAGTAATTAGGTTGAATATGGCCCATCTTTAGAATAAAAGGCACAACATAAAGTAGAATAGGAGCATTGCATGCATCAAGTACCAAGATTGCTTATAAACTATATTAATGGCCATTTGTGTAAAGCATTTGTCAAAGCAGGCCTCAGATGAGCAATTGGACCGCACGGATGGATTCAGAATGACGAACGGAGTCCAACGGACTCAAGATCGGCCAAATCCGACATCCGAAGCTCCCACAATGGGCCCAAGAAATTCTGACAGTTGATCTGGAGATCAACGGCCCAGAGAGCGCCACGTCGCCCTGCCCCCACCGCTCGCACACCCTCAAGCCAGCCAAAGACGAATCTCGGTCGTTGATCTTCGATCGAACGGTCGAGATCCGCACGCTCGCCCGCGGTCGCTGTGACAAAGCGCGGGGGTGGCGCAACGGTTAGTGCGCACGCCCGCATCGCCGCGACGCGCGTTCGAGCCGTGAGGAGAGGGATTTGAAGGCGGGCGAAGGGCGCGGAAAAATTGGGCTGCCCGATCAGCAGCGGGCGGCCACGACCTCGCCACGCGACGCGACCGCAGCGCACGAGCGCCCACGCGCGTGCGCACGCCGGGCGGAAACGCGCACGCGCACGCGCGCCCGAGGCGCGATCTCAGCGCGGGCACCGAAGGCTCTCAGCCGTCCGATCTTCGATCGGACGGCTCTCGATCAGTGGCCACGGATCGCGTGGAGAAGAAGACCGGGGCAAGTGGCTGACCGACGGCAAGAGGGCTTCACCGACGTTTATAGAAGCGGTTTTAGCGACGCTCTGGATGTCGCTAAAGCCCATTCTTCTTTTAGGAAGCCCTTAACTCTATTTAAACCCCCTTCTACCACCATTCAAGTCATACTCACCCACTTGCAACTACTCCACTCCTCTCTTAGCTAGTTTTAGGCACTCTTGTAATCGCCGGAGATGACGAGCCGTCGACGGAGCCTCCTCCACCGCCGTGGCTGCCTCGTCACTCTCCACTCTCTCTCTATCTCTATCTCTCTCTTTTAAGCTTTCATTTACTTTTGTTGAAGCATGTATTTAATGTTGTAAACCATGAACTATGAATGCATGTTTAATGAAATTATTTTCCGTTCAGTCTCCATTTTAATTTCTGTTTAAAGTGCATGATCAAAACTAATAACTTTCTAACCTTAAACTCTCTCTCTCGCTCTCGCTTTTCAAAACTGTCTCTTTCGCAAGCAAAACTCCACCTTTTTTGTGACAAGTGATAAACAAAATCCGATTTCCACGCCTACCTGAGACCGACACTCGGACTCACCTCCGTTTACTTCTTTTAAAACCGACGTATCAAGTGCGACTATAACGACACCTCTTAACACACACGCACTACGGCACGTCAGCATGGTGAAGAAGCTCGCAAAGGTTCATAGTGTGCACTTATGGGTTCACGGTGTAAGCTTGTGTCACGGTAGTGGAGATGGAGGTGATCCCAGCAGGGGGGAGGATTGGCTCCCTTCTGCAGATGGCCCACCTCCTCATAAAATGATCTTCATTTGTTTTCCTTCAGCTACGCCCTTCTCCAACCACTCGCAAAGATTGCGAGTGGTTGGAACGGTAGAATCCGCCAGGCAACATCTTCATCAGACGTCTGATTAGATCTACAAACGTCTTAAAAATGTAGATATCAGTAAGTTCATGATGGTGATCCTAGATGTCCATCATTTTCTCCAGACGTCTTATAGATGTAGAAATGGACGTCTAAACTCTTGTACCTAGCCTACATTCATCGAATAAACTATGTTATCATATCAGATGTTATTAAATGTAAAATTGACGTATAAAATTATATGCAATCTAAAGTAAATTACCATATATCTCCTAGTCAATTAACAACTAAGAGCAAATAATTAAAGAGTACTTAGGCTAAATAATGGTCCACTAAAGTGGACTTATCACACCCTCGAATGAAGACATATAAAGAAGATAATTTTACTCTCACGGTTGACACAGCTAGATTACGAGAGTGGAGGCATATTGTTACGACCCGGTTCCCAAATCCCTACAAGACCCGAGACTGGCTTGACTCGACTAATCCCAAGACCTAGTCATCCAACAAGAAATAACCGAAAAGCAGGAAAATAAACCACATTCACTATGCAATGTAACTAACAGTAAAAACGTACAAGTAGTAAGGAAAATAAAAGCTGCTAACTAGTACATACCACCACAACAACAGGAAAGTAGAACAAAAGTACAGTAACAGAAACAATAAACAAAGTCCGAAACTCACTAACAGAAAGGAAGTACAACAACAGTAAGACTATTGATGGGCTCGACTGGGCCCAACACCCTCTGCAGCCAGTAACTCGGGCTGCTCAACTCCTGGACCTGTAAAGGGGTTATGAGAAAACGGAGTCAGCGAACGCTGAATAGAGTGGTAACCAGACTATCTAAGGCAGTAAAAGCTAACAAGAAAATTTATCTTTTACAATTATTTTATTTTACAAGTAATTCCTTTTCACCCCATTGGTTTACTTTCAGATTTCTTTCTTGATCTTGCATGTTCCTCGTGGGAACGATCTTGATTGTAATCTTTTCTGAAGAGTAGAAGGCACACGTGGTGCTCTCCTGGCCGGGATAGTCTCCCGTGGTAGTCCTACACCCAGCCAACCACCCCGAGGTCACTGACAGATGTAGCGGTGACTACAGCACGCATGATAAGCGCATTGGTAGCTACCTCGCACTGGCACGCGGTCAGTCGTTTCCGCTAGCGGGTATGCCCAAGGTACAGCACGGAACAGTATACGGCCTAGCCCTCTCAAAAACAGGGGTCTCACCCCTCAGAACCAAATAGGGGTCTCACCCTTCCACAGTCTACACACCCTCGTCTGACTACCCCTGTTTGCCCAGTGGGCCTAACAAGTCGGTGTAGAGTGGCTAGCTGAACCCCGGGCCCCGTTGGGTGACTAGCTTCCTCCCTACACTAGTAGCTCTCCCTGGTACTGTATACACAAGGGCCAACAGAAGTTAGTGTAGAGTGGCCATTCCTAACCCCAGGTCCCAACCCAAGGGCGGCTAGCTCCTCTCTACACTAAAAGGGAACAGTCGCTCTTCTTGGTACCACGTAATCAAGGGCCAGCACACTTCTCACTCACATTTCCAGACCTTTCCATTCATCCACAGGAGCTCTATTCCTAACTCCCCGTAGGTTTCATGCTCATATTCACCATATTATTCCATACCAGGTTTCATCATTCACAGTTACATTCTCATATTATACACATGTAACTCGTATTTCCACAATTAACATATGCAACAAGTGATATCACAGTAGCTATTTAGTTATCTCAGGCATTTCATATTCTAACAGGCAGCTCATATTTATTAACAGGCAGTTGTTTACAATTCAGCTCATTCATTTATGACTGCAATCTCAATCACACATACAAACAGTACAACTATTTCTCATCCTAGGATTCATGCCACATCCTAAGTTTCTAGTTATCTAATTTTCATATATGTATTCATGTTTTATAAATAGAACAGGGGAAACCACTTTACCAGACAATCCGGGTGTACTGGGGGCTCGAACTGCAGGCTCTCATGCCTCTGCAATCCCCAGACACGTAACAGAGCGAAGTCCTATACCAAGGAACACGTCACAATGGAATGTTCAGAACAGTATATAAAGGTTTCTAACATGTAGAGGAACTCATAAGGAAAACACAGATATTTCGTTTGCGTAAAACGGACCCCGATCGAATCCTAAACAGGTCAAAAACAAGTCTACAGACTCAAATCAGACATCTGGAACCAAGTCCAGACGTCTTAAAAGTCACCAAAGTCTCACCTCAAGTCCTTACGTCAACTTCAGACATCCAGGACTCCTACTTGACCGTCTGGACTCAGCTCCAAACGTCCGACCTATCTTCCAGTCGTCTGGGGGTACTTCCGATCGTCTGGTAAGCTGTCCAGATGTTCGAAAAGCGTGGAAGGGCATGCCAAGCGCCTTCACAAAGCTGCTCCTATGCATGACAGAGTAGCACAACCCTTTTTAGCCCGACAAATCACACTGCGGTGTGGCCTGCATGGCCGTAACAGCAAGGAAGATGTACCTGCATGAAAACCCGCTTTCAGACGTCCGGTGTCATCACCAGACGTCCAGCCCATCGTCCGGAAGGCATTTCGGACATCTGATACTGGAAAAACTCCAGTATCAGACCGCACTCCCACTTTTCTCGCCGTGCTCCACCATGGCTCCTCCTACTTGGTTGCAGCTCTGACCACTGCAGGAAGTCGGGGACGACTCCCTGATGCTCTCCTCCTCCTGCAAGCGCCGCGGTGGCCGTGCGACCCTCCGGCGAGCTCCCACAAAGATCGCGAGCTCAACCTCCTCCTTCTCTTCGCGCCGCTCCTCCTCCTCGCTCTTACTCCCTCTCTCTCGCATGCCTCCTCACGGTAGTGGAGTAGGGAGTAAGGTGGTGGTGATGGAGTGGAGAGGAAGGGGGCACTTATATAGGCAACTAGGTTAGGGTTCGACAAGGGGGAGGAGAGGAAGAGAGAGAAGGAAAAAGGGTATGCGCGTTGGCTATGCGTAGAACCAACTTTGCATACAGATTTTTTAATTTCCATACGTCAGGAAAGGGATCCAGACGTCTGACCAGAAATCTGACTGACAGTCCAGACATCTTAAAAGGTTCAAAATAAAATTGATCTTTACACATATGATAAGGGAGGAAATTTTCTTTACAAAAATAAGCCTAAGAGGCTCATGATCAAACCAATGAGATTCCAGTCCATTGAACCTAGTTCGCTCTAGAAGGCGAACAGACACAAGTCAACTCCACTTTCTTATTGGTTATCTGAGTGATCCACTTCACTTCCTAGGTAGTTACATGAGTCCACTCTAATTCTTCATTAGTTACACCAGTCAAACTCTATTTCCTTAACGATTACACTTCTCCAAAAATATAGCCACCCATTTTTGTACTATATAAAAAGGACCTCCTCCCTACATGATGAGGGGGCAACAACTCAAAGGGTATACAACTTATTATCTCGTATTTTCTATTTTTCTATATATAGTGGATATTAAAGGTTTGATTTCCTTCACAGACATACACTCTTACCAAGTGAAATTGGATACTTGTTTACTTTTATTTTTCTTAACTTTGTTATGTTTCTCGTATTCTACAAAATTTTTTTGATAACTTTCGATGATTTCGACGGCAACTTCCGAAACCTATCAATTCTAATATTTCATATTTAGAAAAAAATCTATATTTTCTTTCGCAGGAATGCTTTAATTAAAAAATTACTTTAATAGATTAATTATAATTACTTTTGAAGGTGCAAGCATGATATGACAATTGACAAGACATTTGCTACTCATTAGCCAAGATCTAGATAGTTAACTACAAATTAAGTAATACAGAATAATAAGAGTGCTAGTTAATAAGCGAGTTAATTAATTGAATAACCACCTATATACTTAGACAACTGACATTTTATCCGTAAATTTATTAAGTAGCTTAGGTGCTAGAAGGGGCATAGTGGATCTAGCTAGGCATTTAGCTAATTAAATCTAGGTACATGTTCAGTGTACAATGTGTCTGAGACTATGGTCTACTATGTGAATACCAGATATAGCTATTTAAGGTTTGAGAGGAAGATTATAAAATAATAGGAGAAATTTTACAAAAAAGGAGAAGTATTGACGAAATCTTCTTGAAATGATGAAATAGTGCCGAACTTTCTGTGAAATAGCGAAATTTTCAGGTCAAAATCGAAATGTCACAATGCTATGAGATCGTTTATTTCGAAATCACAGAATTTCGAAACATAGATTGTGTCTGAAATTAAGGGGTCGCCCACAGAAATGCGAAATTTATCCACCAATGCCATCAAAATCTATTAATCTCACTATCTTTCAACTTAAACCCAAGCTTTCAAAATAGTAAAAAAAATTAGAGGCAAATTACCAATGGCCTATCAAATCACATCTAAAGGGACTTAACCAATGAGATCAATTAGTAGATGTGGAAGATCCCAAGACTTAATTTACTTGAAAAGTTAAATCCTTTAAAGAGAAATTAACCTTTATTTATTTGACTAATTGATCTTTTATTTATTAACTTAAGTTTAACCACTTCTAATTGATATTAACTAAAATCATATCTTTAATATCTTTCATATTTTATATATCTAATACTATCACTAAATAAATACTATAATAATTAACATAATAATATAATATCCATTCAAATAAATAAAAATTAATATTAATTTTACTATATAAATAAATATAATTATAAATTAACATTAATTTCATATATTTTAACGTCACTTTTCTGATCCATCGAGTAAACAAACTTTAAAGGTCTCCTCTGCCTTACGCAATGATGCCTGAGATGTTTGCCATTGAATGAATACTCTGAAAGATAACGTAATCAATTTTTGGGGAGCATTAATTAATAATTACGGTCCTTCTCACTCTTCCCTGCACGAGTTCGGTCCATTGTATATTGAAATTTTTTGTAGTTTGTCTGTAAAAGAAAAGCAGATTGCAGCTTCTAATAATAGGAAAATCCCGCACATTGAGACGTTAATTAAAAAAAGTAGGAGAAATGAAGCATCTTGTTAGTTGAATGAACATGTTAACCTCAGAAACTGAGGGAGGAGGTTTTTCGTGAAAAAAAAACCAAGGTGAGCCATTAAGAAAATAGGCAAAAAAAATACAATAAGATGTAAACACAACAAAGAGAGAGACAGATGACAACCAAAACACACCTTCGAAGAGAGGTGAATCGAAATGTCTCAAAGCTGAAGAAAATACCAAAATACAATAACAACAAATACAAAACAAAAATAACAAAGAGGACAAAAAGGGTTAGATGAAATTCAAATTTCAAATTATTTGTATTTATCCTGTATAACAAAATCAAATCTATCTCCTATAATCATCGAATGCCTGCAACAAACACGCCAAATTAGCTGAGCTCCACAACTCCATGAAACTGTTGTAACCTATCTTGTAATCAACCCAGGATGAACGTCATCATCTATCTTGTAATCACCATTATAAATAAAGATCAATAGGGGACTTTACATTTTGAGTCGAATATCTACATTAACATAGTATCTAGAGCCTTCCCAACCCTTACCCAACCCCAAGTCACCGTTGCTCACACCTCCATCCAGCGGCAACCTCATCTCAGCTTCTATTCGAGGCTTGGTCTTGTAGCCCCTTCTCGTCGAGGTCACACGCAGTGACGTTTGCCAACAATCACCCCATATGTCGTTGTTGCTCGATGCCTCCACGCATTGTCGCACGTGCCTCCCCTCTCGCCATCGAACAACACCAACCATGTCACCCAATCACTAATCGTCAAAGTTGATCCCCTCGCCGATCTCCATCTTCGATCAACTCCCCACTTCACCCTCACTCTCTTTGCCCATTCCTCCCCCTCGTCGCCAAAACCTCACCCCCAACCCGAACACCCACCGGCAAGCAACAACCCTTTCTACCCCTACTTGATACCCTTTAAACCCCATGCTATATTGCCAAACCATGGATGCCCTCTAGTATCTCTTACTTATTCAACCAGATATCTCATTTGCTATCAATAAAGTATGTCAATTTATGAACAATCCTTCCATTGCCTACTGGGACCACATTAAATGCATTCCACGATACTTGAAAGGGACTATCACCAATGGCCTACATATTTGTGCAAGCCTTTTTTTCAACTCATCAAGCATATTCTGATACTAACTGGGCTAGTTGTACAGATGATCGTCGCTCCTCCAAAGTGTACCTCGTTTCCATGGGCAACAATCTTATCACTTGGTCCTCCAAAAAGCATTGAACAATCTCTCGATCCTTAATTAAATCAGAATATAAAGCCATTGCAAATGCTACTGCAAAACTTATATGGCTTGCTCGCTACAAAAGGTGTTACATATTCTCACCTCCTCCCCTCCAGTTCTCTAGTGCGATAATATTGAAGCCACATACTTATTAACTAGCATTGTCTTCCATGCCCACACCAAACACATTGAGGTCGACTATCAGTTCATCTGCGAGCAAGCGTCGCATGGCCAACTTCAAGTCAAATTTATCTCAACCAAAGACCAATTAGCTAACTTTGTGACAAAAACATTGCTACACAAATTCTTCACTTGATATGCCTCAAAATTGGCATTCAATAATTAGGCATCATGTAACTTTACTTATTGCAAGGGGATGTTAGATGAAATTTAATTTTAATTTTATTTTTATTTATCCTATCTAACAAAATCAAATCTATCTCCAATAATCGCACAATGCTTATAACAAACACGCCAAATCCGTTGAGTTCCTTGGAGCCATAAAATTGTCGCAACTTATCTTGTAGTCGCCCATTATAAATAAAGATCTACGGAGGGCTCTACATTTTGAGCCTAATACGTACAATAACAGAAAGTACCAACCAAACTTTGAGGGTGGAGTGAAGACAAAGAAGACGGAGAGCATGCACATCGAGAAGAAAGCGAACTGCCAAGTACACTGAGGTTGTATCAAACATAACCCATGCTCAATTATTATTTTGTAAATGTCTTGAAAATAATTAAACAAAAAATGAAAAGAAAATAGGTTGTGACTTTCTCGACCACTTTTTGTTTTTTTTAAAGAAAATTTTCATTAATAAAGGGGAAGTATCCAATACAAAATGATGTACTTTACAGGCGAAGGGAGAGAATAGAAAAAGCCTAACACCCTCATGGGGTGGGAGGTTACACCCCGTAGAAATGGGAGAGACCAAAACACATAAGATAACAAGATAAGAAATAAAGGGAAAAGAAAAAAGAATGCATCGTGCGATTCGGAATCGAACGATCTCTCAAAAGAGATCGATCCCATGTTCGTAGAACGATGAGACACCAATGAGATGAAAATCTCGATGACCGCGCTAGCGAGTTTACCGAACAAGTCAGAATCTGACACACGTTAGGAGAACTTGGCCGAGATTACACGGGGTCATACATGATCCCCAAAACAAAACAAACACACTACAAAGTAAGAAAAAAGAACCACCACTCCCATAAATCGAACATCCACTCTCGACTGCCGCCTACTCCCTCGACCCGAATGCCTGCCATGACTTGACATCCGTACACCTGCAATCCCCATTGAAATTGTGACCATCATGACCGGATGCGCCACTGATGAGGTATAGCTTATCATAGTAAAAATGCCCAAGTTACGCTAGAAACTAGATTAAACACTACATTATTAACATGATAAAAGGGTTAAGTGTAGAAATTTAGGAAAAATAACTAAAACATCAAATTGGTGTTAAAAATGCATAATTAGGTCAATTAATGAGATATTTTATTCATAAATACAAATTGATGATCCAATTGCAAATTGAACACATGTTTGAGTAAAAAGTACAAATCAAGAGTTGAATTAACTTTTTAAATGATCAATTGTGTTCCAATAAAAATCTCATAGCATTTGGACATCAATAGGACCCTGCATTCATTAGATTACATATAGGTCCTCATGCATTAATATTTTTATTTACATTTAAAGTCACAAGGACCTTTTTGAAAATCGTAGGGGCTACTTTGAGAGATTCCAAGGACTGCTCTGCCATCATTTTTATCACTAATGGACTTCATTGTAAAATTTCTACCTCTTTGTAAGGGGCTTCTCTTGCAGAAAGCCCAACTGACCTGTAGTTGTGCATGCACTGTTCCTCATGAAGAACACGAGGGGCAGTTGCCATTGATTCCTTGCACCCGTGATCTAACGGTAGATCCTTCATTGCTGCTCCTACACCTTTGCACGGTGCAACGTCACCACCTCTAGATCTAATCCAATGGCGCACTTTTGGTTTTGAACTTCTCGCCTTCCCATCTTCCTCTCATCCACTGTTAAACCTAAATCCACCTAATCTCACCATTACGGTGCTCAGATCACTTGCACACCTATATAGGAACCATCTCTGAGCTCACGCACGCCTATTAGCTCCCCTCCTACATCTCTTGAGCTAGTCCCTTCCTCCATCCAGTTCAGCTCCTCACTTAGCCTCCAATTCCATCGCCTGGGCGGTGGAGTTCAATTTCTTTGACTCTCCTCGCTGCTAAGGATTGCGAAACACCTAAGGCTGACTTGAGCTCCACTAGTGAGCTTTCTCTCTGCCAGAGCTCCTCCCCCATTCGTCGCTGCAACCACTAGCTGTAGATCTTCTCACAGGTCCCATTCCTCTGATTAGATTAGGTTTTAATGCTTGCTAGATTAGTTATAGTGTTAGTTAGTGTAGTATAGATCAGTTAGGAGTAGATTAGATTTAGTGGTTGATTAGCTTAGATTAGAGTTAAAGTAGATTAGTATCAATCATGCCCTCTCTGATGAATTCAGATCAAAGAGGTGTTTTTCCACCTTCATCTAGATGCATTAATCTCCCTCTACACTCCACGATTCGTTTCTGATTTTTCCTCGAATTTTTATTCATCATTCACCCCTTCATCAAGGCTAAATTCAGATCTAAAGTTTTGGCTTCTAGATCTGAATTTGCACCTAAAATTCACCTGGGGGGTTTCTCATTCACTCTATAAATTCACAAAGACCCCCTGATCTAGTTTTAATTAAACTGATTTGCTCTATTCTTTCATATTTGGATTTCACGCCCAATTTCGTAATTTAGAGTCAATTTGGTTTTAAACAGATTCAATTGAGCGATTCGAGTTTTTATTCACTCAATTAGGTACAATGCAATGGATCTAAGATGTTTGATTTGATTTTTAATTTTTAGATAAGTAGAAACCCAATTTGAGTTGCATTTTGGATAGTTTGACGAAGAATAATTAGTGATACTGATTTGAGGTTGAACAAGGACCCAAGTGATTATGAGATGATCACTAGATTATCTTAAACACTAATTAATGGTGTTCAAGAAGATCAGATGATCTTATCAATAATCAAATTAAAACAAAAGCCTAAATTAGGGCAACATGTTGATTTTGAAAGAGAACAAGTTCAATTTGATTTCTAGAGTTTAAAGGAGATTTTAAGGATTGACATGGAGGTTTTGATTCATTTTGGAAGTAATTTTTGATGCTTTGTTTGATCGATTATCCTTACATTGTCTATAATGAAGGGTAATGATCAAACTAAATTTATTGAGGTGTGGAATGTGAACTTTGGATTTTAAGGGTCTTATCTGGTTTTTACACCCTGATTTCATGTGATTGAATGATCTGAGATTTTTTTTCTGAGCCTTATGACAATTTGATTTGGGATTGAGTCAGATTTGAAATGGATTTAGAAGTCTTGAGTCAGGTTTGGATTAAGCTTCTTGCTATTGATGCAGCAGCAAAAAGTAATAGCAACATTCAATCTGCTATTCAAGCAGCAAGTTTGTATATTTGCTGCTATTACGACCTGGTTCTCGAATCCCTACAGGACCCGAGACCGGCTCAACTCGACTCGACTAAACCGAAGATCCAGTCATCCAACAAGAAAATAACCAAAAAGTAGGAAAGTAAATCACATTCACTATGCTAAGTAACTAACAATAAAAGAGTACAAGCAGTAAAGGAAGTAAAAGCTGCTAACGGTACATATCACCACCACAACAGTAAAGCGAAAATAAAGTACAGAAACGTAAATGGTAACAAGAGTCTGAACTCACTAACAAAAGAAAGTACAACAACAGGAAGACTACTGCTGGGCTCAACTTGGCTCAGTACCCTCTGCAGCCGGTGACTCAAGCTGCTCAACACTTGGACCTGAAAAGGGTTATGAGTAAACAGAGTCAGCGAATGCTGAGTAGAGTGGTAACCAACTAACTAAAGCAGTAAAAGCTAACAGGTAATTTATCTTTTCTAATTACTTTATTTTACAAGTTATTCCTTTTCACCCATTGGTTTATTTTTCAGATCTCTTTCTTGATCTCGAATGTTCCTTGTGGGAACGATCTTGATTGTAGTCTTTTCCGAAGAGTAGAAGGCACACGTGGTGCTCTCCTGGCCGAGAGAGTCCCCCGTGGTGAGCCTACACCCAGTCAACCACTCCGAGGTCACGGACAGATGTAGCGGTGACTACGGCAAGCGCGATAAGCACACGGGTAGCTACCTCGCACTGGCACGCGGTCAGTCGTTTTCGCTAGCGGGTACGCCCAAAGTACAACACGGAACATGTGATTTTAGGGGATGGATTGGCTGTGGATCCAGCTAAGGTAGAGGCAGTACTCAAGTGGGAGAGGCCACGTACAGTGACAGAGATACGCAGTTTCTTGGGACTGGCAGGTTACTACCGGTGGTTTATCAAGGGTTTCTCGCAAATTGCGCATCCTATGACTCAGTTGACCGGGAAGGACGTGCCCTTTGCTTGGACAGACGCTTGTGAGGCATGTTTTTAGGAGTTGAAGGAGAGCTGATTTTGGCTCCTGTGCTTACCATCCTAGATAGCAGTGGTGGTTTTGTTGTCTACACAGATGCTTCTTTGCAGGGGTTAGGGGGTGTGCTCATGCAGCGAGGTCACGTTGTCACTTATGTTTTGTGGCAACTAAAGCCCCATGAGCATAGCTACCCTACCTATGACTTAGAGTTGGCAGTTGTTGTCTTCGCACTGAAGACATTGAGGCACTACCTTTACGGCGAGACCTTTGAGATTTTCATGGATCATAAGAGCCTCAAGTACTTGTTTGATCAGAAGGAGCTTAACATGAGACAGAGACGTTGGTTAGAGCTCTTGAAGGACTATGACTGCAACATCTCCAACCATCCGGGGAAGGCCAACGTGGTGGCTGACGCCTTGAGCTGGAAGGTGCCAGCCCACTTGGCCAACTTACAAGCACAGAGTTGGAGACTTATGGAGGAGTTTGGCAGTTGGCGAACAATAGAGTTACAGGGGCATTGTGGGGAAGTGACAGTGACACGACAGACGAGACCAAAGCTGATAAACCGCATCATCATAGGACAGATGACAAATCCGTACCTGTAGTCGTTGCAAGACAGAGTACCGTCAGGGGACCCAAGAGACTTCTCTTTTACAGACGAGATGCTGTGCAGGAGGGGACGTTTGTGCGTTCTCAGGGACGAGGAGCTGTTGAGAGAGCTCCTGACTGAGGCACACGGGTCCAGGTTCACCATACATCCTGGGAACACAAAGATGTATCATGATTTGAGACGTGACTTTTGGTAGAGAGGGATGAAGCAGGATGTAGGTGAGTTCGTGCAGTAGTGTTTGGTGTACCAGCAGGTGAAGGCCGAGCATCAGAGGCCTGCAGGGCCGTTGCAGTCACTTCATGTGCCTGAGTGGAAGCGGGAGAGTATCACCGTAGACTTGGTGGTGGGCTTACCCATCACCCAGCGAGGACACGACGCAGTCTGGGTGATTGACAGATTGACGAAGACGGCACGTTTTTTGCCAATTCGAGTCACATTAAGACCAGCGCAGTTGGTGAAGAGGTATATTCGTGACGTGGTACGTCTGCATGGAGTTCCGTGTGAGATTGTATCCAACTGGGATACCTATTTTACTTCCCAGTTTTGGGCTGAGTTTTAGCAGGCCTTGGGGACACGGTTGAGGTTCAGTACGGCGTACCACCCCCAGACGGACGGATAGTCAGAGCGCACGATACAGACACTTGAGGACCTTTTGCGCACCTGTGTGCTAGACTATAGGGGCTCTTGGGAGGAGCACTTACCTCTGGCAGAGTTTGCATATAATAACAGCTATCACTCGAATATCGGCATGGCACCCTACGAGGCTCTGTACGGACGGAGGTGTACTGCGCCCTTGAGTTGGGTTGAGGTGGGGACCAAGTGGGAGGTTGGCCCCAGGCTGATCCGGCAGAGTTAGGAGGTGATAGAGCAGATTCATAGACAACTTCGCACTGTCAGGAGTAGACAGAAGAGTTATGCCGATTGGAAGCGTAGAGAGGTGCAGTTCAAGGTTGGGGATCATGTCTTTCTTCGCATTTCGCCCATGAAGGGCCTGCAGCATTTTGGGGTGAAAGGGAAGCTTGTGTCGAGGTTTGTGGGGCCCTTTGAGGTCCTAGAGCGGGTAGGACCCATTGCTTACAGGCTTACCCTTTCTCCCCAGCTTTCTAGTGTGCACAACGTGTTCCACTTGTCCAACCTCAGGAAGTACGTCGCCGATCCCAGTGATGTTCTGAGCCACGAGAGTGTCGAGGTGGGTGACGACCTGACCTACCTCGAGCGACCAGTACTGATACTAGACAGAGCCGTCCGGAGTTTGAGACGGAAGTAGGTACCCCTGGTGAAGGTCCTGTGGAGGAGCCAGAGGTACGAGGAGGCTACCTAGGAGCCTGAGGCGGCGATGCGAGAGCGGTACCCGGAGCTTTTTGAGGGTACGTCTTTTCGAACCGACTTTGGTCCTCTTTAAGTTTGTTATGCATATATAGTTCTTTTTTCGCACCCTAGCTAGCTCAAGTTTCGGGGACAAAACTTCCTTTAAGTATGTTATGATGTAAAGATCGTTCTGTCCTGAGCCTTTTAAGACGTCTGGACTGTCGGCCAGACGTCTGGATCCCTTCCCAGACATCTGGAAATTGAAAATTTGGTACGTGACTTTGTGTCTGCACGTGAGCTACGCGCAGACAGTACTGTAGGTTCTTCCCTACGAGGAGGGGTGACGTAATAATTGCGGAAATAAAATATATAAAGCAATCTCACAAAATAAGCAATCACAAAATGTACACAAGTAATTTTTAGGTGGAAACCTAAACCGGGTGAAAACCACCACCTAACCCTCTCGAGTTAGGATTTTCCGATCAACCTAGTTGATCAAATCCACTAACCGAATCACTTTAAAACGAGGGTGATTCAACCTCAGTACAACCACGCTACAAGTACGAGGGTAGCGTTCCTCAACCCCTTCTCTCCACGAGAAGGATTTTGTCCCACGAAGGAGACGGGAATTCGCAAATCGAATACCCAACAAAATAACAAAGATAAAAGAAACAACAAGTCCTATAGAGCCAACAAAGTAATTATAAACCTAGCTTCTATAGGAATAAGGAAACTCCCCTTTGCAAGGAGTGCGTCGACGATGACGCGGGTGCGTGAGCCACGCAACGGCGCAACTTCGCTCTCGTAGACAACGGCGGGAGAGCGGGTGCGCAACGGTTTGATGCTCTCAAGATGTAGAACTTGAGCTTAGAGAGCAAGAGCTTCTTAGACACAAGAGTGTGAAAGTGTGTAGCTAAGTGTATCCAAGTGTGTATTTGTGTTGCAAGGGTTCCCCTCTATTTATAGAGGCCTTAGGAAGGCTTTGGAAGGCTTAGAAAGGGTTCTATAGCCGTTGGGAACAAAGTCCAAGAGAATCAGGCCGAAATCAGGATAATGATTACATTTGACAGGGTTATCAGACGTCTAACTCTGGCATCAGACGTCTGGAAGGCCACTTTAAGACGTCTGATTTCAAGGTCAGACGTCTGATTCTATGCGGGTTTCTCCCTGACTTGAATCAGATCTAAACAGGGTTTTTGTGCAAGTCCATCAGACGACATACAGGACGTCTGGCACTAAGTATGGACGTCTGGAAACCTACTTTTACTGTGGGAATTGATTTCCAAACGTTGCAACGGCTAGAAAATCTCTGAGAAGAGATTTTGGGTCAGCCGAGGCAAAACGATCATTTATTAGACGTCTGGAAAGGCCTAAGGACGTCTGATAAGGCTCTAACGGTCATATTCTTGACTGTTTGCTAAGCCAGCCAACGGTCCACTATCTGGACGTCTGGCAAGTCCATCAGACATCTTCTAAGACGTCTGAACTAAGGTCTGGACGTCTGATTTCATCAGACAGAACTAGCTATGTCCAGCCTAACAGTTATCAGACGTCTGAAACAACAGTCAGACGTCTTACAATACTTTATCAGACGTCTGATTTGGGAATTAGACGTCTGGAAGTGCTGTTTGAACCCTATATTGGTTTTCTAAGTATTTTACAGAAAACCTAAGTATCCTAGGGTTGTGCCGGCGTTCCTAGGACTACTGTTAGGGTTCTTTGAGGCTCTTTAACATAAAATATCTAAGGAAATAAAGAGCAACAAAAGAAACGAAAAGATACAACAAGTACAAAAGAAGGAAATCTATCATATTCTTTATTTCCTTCCATCTTCAATCTTTCGCTCCACGCGAACCTCCTCTGTTTTCCGTCAAGCTCCTCCAATCCGTCCTGGATGTGAGCTCGAACTCCGTCTAAACACGTCCACATTTGCAATTGACCTGAAATCTAGGACTCAAATTGCAAATGTTAAATAACACGTGTTTTGTTATCATCAAAACAAATGATCGTGGTGCTCTAGCACCAACAATCTCCTCCTTTTTGATGATGACAAAACCGTAAATAATGCATAAAAATCCTCCCCCTTTTTGACATTATCAAAAAGGTTTGATTGGTTTTAAATTTCCTATAACTCTCCCTTAAAACATGCTCTTCTATGAGTTTCTTTTGACAAAGGTAATGTCCTCCCCCTTTTTGTAACAATGAGATAGCTATTATTTTTCTCCCCCTTACTAAAGGAAAATTAGCTACCTTATATCTCCCCCTTAAAAATTGACAATTAGCTCATCTTTTTTTTTAATTCCCCTATCTAAATGCTTATGATAAAAAGATAGGGTAAAGTGTTTTACCTCACCTACCATGGCCAAAAAAATGGCCCGAATGGTGGTGGTGGATGCCACATCGGATGGGGCTCCCATCCGTAGCTTGGAGGCCCGGGCATCGGCGCCGGTCTCCAATCTGGTGGTCGACGTGCGGCGGGTCCGTCGTTCGTTTGCCGTCTCGTCGGTCTTCTTGTTCTCCTCCTTGGTCTACTCCTTGGTTCTCCCAATTCGAGTTGACCAGCCTTGAGCTTGTAGGTCCAGTCCTTTGTGTTGTAATCATCCCTGAAACCTACAAAACAAGATTCTAATTTTTTCTTCGGTATCCAAGTAAGCTTGGATCCGGATCTGTTAGCGGGTCTCCTTGATGGAGATCCTTTCTCAACCTTAGGGCTATAAAAATTATCTACTTTATTGATTAATTTGTTGGAGTTTTCCCTAAGACATGCAATTTCTTTTTCTATAATACTCATCTTAGTCTTTAAATTAGAGATTTCTAACTTTAGACTATCATTTTCCTCAATCAATTTATTATTTTCATTGATGAGGTCTTGATTTTCTAATAATAGGTTATCAATTCTAGGACTAGCTTCTATGTCCTTAAGTTGTTTTTCTAACCTATCATTTTCATTTTTAAGAAAACTAAGGTTCTTTTTAATACTTTTGTTTTCTATTTTAAGTGATTTACTAATCTCAAATAGTTCATTAAAAGCTTCTTGTAAATCAAAATTTACCTCATTGTCGCTGTCGTCGCTTCCGCTTTCGCTGTCGCTATTGCTTTCTCTGGCCATGAAACCAAAGCAAGCGGTTTCCTCCTTCTCGAGATCTTTTTCCGAGCTCGTCTCCTCATGAGTGCCTTCCAACCTCATCCATATCTCGTGGGCAGTGGTGCACTCTTGGATTCGTTCGAATTCCTTTATACTCAGCGCGCAATACAAGGCATTCATTGCCTTTGCGTTGAGGTTGAGATTCCGAACCTGATCTTCTGAGTAACCTCTTGCGGGTTTCTTGGGAATCGCAAATGCGGATTCGCATTTTTCCCACACCCGGAAGTCGTAGGCCTGCAACCACATAGTCATACGATTTTTCCAATAAACGAAATCTATACCTGCAAAGTATGGTGGTCGCGAGGTATCGTGTCCTTCGGTGCACACGAATGCTTTTCCCTCCATATCTAGATCCTCGCCGGTTTGTAACGCCGATTTTGCGAGACATGCTCTGATACCAAATGTATGTTCTTCCCTACGAGGAGGGGTGACGTAATAATTGCGGAAATAAAATATATAAAGCAATCTCACAAAATAAGCAATCACAAAATGTACACAAGTAATTTTTAGGTGGAAACCCAAATCGGGTGAAAACCACCACCTAACCCTCTCGAGTTAGGATTTTCCGATCAACCTAGTTGATCAAATCCACTAACCGAATCACTTTAAAACGAGGGTGATTCAACCTCAGTACAACCACGCTACAAGTACGAGGGTAGCGTTCCTCAACCCCTTCTCTCCACGAGAAGGATTTTGTCCCACGAAGGAGACGGGAATTCGCAAAGCGAATACCCAACAAAATAACAAAGATAAAAGAAACAACAAGTCCTATAGAGCCAACAAAGTAATTATAAACCTAGCTTCTATAGGAATAAGGAAACTCCCCTTTGCAAGGAGTGCGTCGACGATGACGTGGGCGCGTGAGCCACGCAACGGCACAACTTCGCTCTCGTAGACAACGGCGGGAGAGTGGGTGCGCAACGGTTTGATGCTCTCAAGATGTAGAACTTGAGCTTAGAGAGCAAGAGCTTCTTAGACACAAGAGTGTGAAAGTGTGTAGCTAAGTGTATCCAAGTGTGTATTTGTGTTGCAAGGGTTCCCCTCTATTTATAGAGGCCTTAGGAAGGCTTTGGAAGGCTTAGAAAGGGTTCTATAGCCGTTGGGAACAAAGTCCAAGAGAATCAGGCCGAAATCAGGATAATGATTACATTTGACAGGGTTATCAGACGTCTAACTCTGGCATCAGACGTCTGGAAGGCCACTTTAAGACGTCTGATTTCAAGGTCAGACGTCTGATTCTATGCGGGTTTCTCCCTGACTTGAATCAGATCTAAACAGGGTTTTTGTGCAAGTCCATCAGACGACATACAGGACGTCTGGCACTAAGTATGGACGTCTGGAAACCTACTTTTACTGTGGGAATTGATTTCCAAACGTTGCAACGGCTAGAAAATCTCTGAGAAGAGATTTTGGGTCAGCCGAGGCAAAACGATCATTTATTAGACGTCTGGAAAGGCCTAAGGACGTCTGATAAGGCTCTAACGGTCATATTCTTGACTGTTTGCTAAGCCAGCCAACGGTCCACTATCTGGACGTCTGGCAAGTCCATCAGACATCTTCTAAGACGTCTGAACTAAGGTCTGGACGTCTGATTTCATCAGACAGAACTAGCTATGTCCAGCCTAACAGTTATCAGACGTCTGAAACAACAGTCAGACGTCTTACAATACTTTATCAGACGTCTGATTTGGGAATTAGACGTCTGGAAGTGCTGTTTGAACCCTATATTGGTTTTCTAAGTATTTTACAGAAAACCTAAGTATCCTAGGGTTGTGCCGGCGTTCCTAGGACTACTGTTAGGGTTCTTTGAGGCTCTTTAACATAAAATATCTAAGGAAATAAAGAGCAACAAAAGAAACGAAAAGATACAACAAGTACAAAAGAAGGAAATCTATCATATTCTTTATTTCCTTCCATCTTCAATCTTTCGCTCCACGCGAACCTCCTCTGTTTTCCGTCAAGCTCCTCCAATCCGTCCTGGATGTGAG
Organism: Thalassia testudinum; assembly: GCA_037157565.1. NCBI lineage: Eukaryota > Viridiplantae > Streptophyta > Magnoliopsida > Alismatales > Hydrocharitaceae > Thalassia > Thalassia testudinum. The sequence continues at coordinate 81,583,770 of JAZHRO010000077.1, read as the reverse complement.
CTCGAACTCCGTCTAAACACGTCCACATTTGCAATTGACCTGAAATCTAGGACTCAAATTGCAAATGTTAAATAACACGTGTTTTGTTATCATCAAAACAAATGATCGTGGTGCTCTAGCACCAACAATCTCCTCCTTTTTGATGATGACAAAACCGTAAATAATGCATAAAAATCCTCCCCCTTTTTGACATTATCAAAAAGGTTTGATTGGTTTTAAATTTCCTATAACTCTCCCTTAAAACATGCTCTTCTATGAGTTTCTTTTGACAAAGGTAATGTCCTCCCCCTTTTTGTAACAATGAGATAGCTATTATTTTTCTCCCCCTTACTAAAGGAAAATTAGCTACCTTATATCTCCCCCTTAAAAATTGACAATTAGCTCATCTTTTTTTTTAATTCCCCTATCTAAATGCTTATGATAAAAAGATAGGGTAAAGTGTTTTACCTCACCTACCATGGCCAAAAAAATGGCCCGAATGGTGGTGGTGGATGCCACATCGGATGGGGCTCCCATCCGTAGCTTGGAGGCCCGGGCATCGGCGCCGGTCTCCAATCTGGTGGTCGACGTGCGGCGGGTCCGTCGTTCGTTTGCCGTCTCGTCGGTCTTCTTGTTCTCCTCCTTGGTCTACTCCTTGGTTCTCCCAATTCGAGTTGACCAGCCTTGAGCTTGTAGGTCCAGTCCTTTGTGTTGTAATCATCCCTGAAACCTACAAAACAAGATTCTAATTTTTTCTTCGGTATCCAAGTAAGCTTGGATCCGGATCTGTTAGCGGGTCTCCTTGATGGAGATCCTTTCTCAACCTTAGGGCTATAAAAATTATCTACTTTATTGATTAATTTGTTGGAGTTTTCCCTAAGACATGCAATTTCTTTTTCTATAATACTCATCTTAGTCTTTAAATTAGAGATTTCTAACTTTAGACTATCATTTTCCTCAATCAATTTATTATTTTCATTGATGAGGTCTTGATTTTCTAATAATAGGTTATCAATTCTAGGACTAGCTTCTATGTCCTTAAGTTGTTTTTCTAACCTATCATTTTCATTTTTAAGAAAACTAAGGTTCTTTTTAATACTTTTGTTTTCTATTTTAAGTGATTTACTAATCTCAAATAGTTCATTAAAAGCTTCTTGTAAATCAAAATTTACCTCATTGTCGCTGTCGTCGCTTCCGCTTTCGCTGTCGCTATTGCTTTCTCTGGCCATGAAACCAAAGCAAGCGGTTTCCTCCTTCTCGAGATCTTTTTCCGAGCTCGTCTCCTCATGAGTGCCTTCCAACCTCATCCATATCTCGTGGGCAGTGGTGCACTCTTGGATTCGTTCGAATTCCTTTATACTCAGCGCGCAATACAAGGCATTCATTGCCTTTGCGTTGAGGTTGAGATTCCGAACCTGATCTTCTGAGTAACCTCTTGCGGGTTTCTTGGGAATCGCAAATGCGGATTCGCATTTTTCCCACACCCGGAAGTCGTAGGCCTGCAACCACATAGTCATACGATTTTTCCAATAAACGAAATCTATACCTGCAAAGTATGGTGGTCGCGAGGTATCGTGTCCTTCGGTGCACACGAATGCTTTTCCCTCCATATCTAGATCCTCGCCGGTTTGTAACGCCGATTTTGCGAGACATGCTCTGATACCAAATGTATGTTCTTCCCTACGAGGAGGGGTGACGTAATAATTGCGGAAATAAAATATATAAAGCAATCTCACAAAATAAGCAATCACAAAATGTACACAAGTAATTTTTAGGTGGAAACCCAAATCGGGTGAAAACCACCACCTAACCCTCTCGAGTTAGGATTTTCCGATCAACCTAGTTGATCAAATCCACTAACCGAATCACTTTAAAACGAGGGTGATTCAACCTCAGTACAACCACGCTACAAGTACGAGGGTAGCGTTCCTCAACCCCTTCTCTCCACGAGAAGGATTTTGTCCCACGAAGGAGACGGGAATTCGCAAAGCGAATACCCAACAAAATAACAAAGATAAAAGAAACAACAAGTCCTATAGAGCCAACAAAGTAATTATAAACCTAGCTTCTATAGGAATAAGGAAACTCCCCTTTGCAAGGAGTGCGTCGACGATGACGTGGGCGCGTGAGCCACGCAACGGCACAACTTCGCTCTCGTAGACAACGGCGGGAGAGTGGGTGCGCAACGGTTTGATGCTCTCAAGATGTAGAACTTGAGCTTAGAGAGAAAGAGCTTCTTAGACACAAGAGTGTGAAAGTGTGTAGCTAAGTGTATCCAAGTGTGTATTTGTGTTGCAAGGGTTCCCCTCTATTTATAGAGGCCTTAGGAAGGCTTTGGAAGGCTTAGAAAGGGTTCTATAGCCGTTGGGAACAAAGTCCAAGAGAATCAGGCCGAAATCAGGATAATGATTACATTTGACAGGGTTATCAGACGTCTAACTCTGGCATCAGACGTCTGGAAGGCCACTTTAAGACGTCTGATTTCAAGGTCAGACGTCTGATTCTATGCGGGTTTCTCCCTGACTTGAATCAGATCTAAACAGGGTTTTTGTGCAAGTCCATCAGACGACATACAGGACGTCTGGCACTAAGTATGGACGTCTGGAAACCTACTTTTACTGTGGGAATTGATTTCCAAACGTTGCAACGGCTAGAAAATCTCTGAGAAGAGATTTTGGGTCAGCCGAGGCAAAACGATCATTTATTAGACGTCTGGAAAGGCCTAAGGACGTCTGATAAGGCTCTAACGGTCATATTCTTGACTGTTTGCTAAGCCAGCCAACGGTCCACTATCTGGACGTCTGGCAAGTCCATCAGACATCTTCTAAGACGTCTGAACTAAGGTCTGGACGTCTGATTTCATCAGACAGAACTAGCTATGTCCAGCCTAACAGTTATCAGACGTCTGAAACAACAGTCAGACGTCTTACAATACTTTATCAGACGTCTGATTTGGGAATTAGACGTCTGGAAGTGCTGTTTGAACCCTATATTGGTTTTCTAAGTATTTTACAGAAAACCTAAGTATCCTAGGGTTGTGCCGGCGTTCCTAGGACTACTGTTAGGGTTCTTTGAGGCTCTTTAACATAAAATATCTAAGGAAATAAAGAGCAACAAAAGAAACGAAAAGATACAACAAGTACAAAAGAAGGAAATCTATCATATTCTTTATTTCCTTCCATCTTCAATCTTTCGCTCCACGCGAACCTCCTCTGTTTTCCGTCAAGCTCCTCCAATCCGTCCTGGATGTGAGCTCGAACTCCGTCTAAACACGTCCACATTTGCAATTGACCTGAAATCTAGGACTCAAATTGCAAATGTTAAATAACACGTGTTTTGTTATCATCAAAACAAATGATCGTGGTGCTCTAGCACCAACAATCTCCTCCTTTTTGATGATGACAAAACCGTAAATAATGCATAAAAATCCTCCCCCTTTTTGACATTATCAAAAAGGTTTGATTGGTTTTAAATTTCCTATAACTCTCCCTTAAAACATGCTCTTCTATGAGTTTCTTTTGACAAAGGTAATGTCCTCCCCCTTTTTGTAACAATGAGATAGCTATTATTTTTCTCCCCCTTACTAAAGGAAAATTAGCTACCTTATATCTCCCCCTTAAAAATTGACAATTAGCTCATCTTTTTTTTTAATTCCCCTATCTAAATGCTTATGATAAAAAGATAGGGTAAAGTGTTTTACCTCACCTACCATGGCCAAAAAAATGGCCCGAATGGTGGTGGTGGATGCCACATCGGATGGGGCTCCCATCCGTAGCTTGGAGGCCCGGGCATCGGCGCCGGTCTCCAATCTGGTGGTCGACGTGCGGCGGGTCCGTCGTTCGTTTGCCGTCTCGTCGGTCTTCTTGTTCTCCTCCTTGGTCTACTCCTTGGTTCTCCCAATTCGAGTTGACCAGCCTTGAGCTTGTAGGTCCAGTCCTTTGTGTTGTAATCATCCCTGAAACCTACAAAACAAGATTCTAATTTTTTCTTCGGTATCCAAGTAAGCTTGGATCCGGATCTGTTAGCGGGTCTCCTTGATGGAGATCCTTTCTCAACCTTAGGGCTATAAAAATTATCTACTTTATTGATTAATTTGTTGGAGTTTTCCCTAAGACATGCAATTTCTTTTTCTATAATACTCATCTTAGTCTTTAAATTAGAGATTTCTAACTTTAGACTATCATTTTCCTCAATCAATTTATTATTTTCATTGATGAGGTCTTGATTTTCTAATAATAGGTTATCAATTCTAGGACTAGCTTCTATGTCCTTAAGTTGTTTTTCTAACCTATCATTTTCATTTTTAAGAAAACTAAGGTTCTTTTTAATACTTTTGTTTTCTATTTTAAGTGATTTACTAATCTCAAATAGTTCATTAAAAGCTTCTTGTAAATCAAAATTTACCTCATTGTCGCTGTCGTCGCTTCCGCTTTCGCTGTCGCTATTGCTTTCTCTGGCCATGAAACCAAAGCAAGCGGTTTCCTCCTTCTCGAGATCTTTTTCCGAGCTCGTCTCCTCATGAGTGCCTTCCAACCTCATCCATATCTCGTGGGCAGTGGTGCACTCTTGGATTCGTTCGAATTCCTTTATACTCAGCGCGCAATACAAGGCATTCATTGCCTTTGCGTTGAGGTTGAGATTCCGAACCTGATCTTCTGAGTAACCTCTTGCGGGTTTCTTGGGAATCGCAAATGCGGATTCGCATTTTTCCCACACCCGGAAGTCGTAGGCCTGCAACCACATAGTCATACGATTTTTCCAATAAACGAAATCTATACCTGCAAAGTATGGTGGTCGCGAGGTATCGTGTCCTTCGGTGCACACGAATGCTTTTCCCTCCATATCTAGATCCTCGCCGGTTTGTAACGCCGATTTTGCGAGACATGCTCTGATACCAAATGTATGTTCTTCCCTACGAGGAGGGGTGACGTAATAATTGCGGAAATAAAATATATAAAGCAATCTCACAAAATAAGCAATCACAAAATGTACACAAGTAATTTTTAGGTGGAAACCCAAATCGGGTGAAAACCACCACCTAACCCTCTCGAGTTAGGATTTTCCGATCAACCTAGTTGATCAAATCCACTAACCGAATCACTTTAAAACGAGGGTGATTCAACCTCAGTACAACCACGCTACAAGTACGAGGGTAGCGTTCCTCAACCCCTTCTCTCCACGAGAAGGATTTTGTCCCACGAAGGAGACGGGAATTCGCAAAGCGAATACCCAACAAAATAACAAAGATAAAAGAAACAACAAGTCCTATAGAGCCAACAAAGTAATTATAAACCTAGCTTCTATAGGAATAAGGAAACTCCCCTTTGCAAGGAGTGCGTCGACGATGACGTGGGCGCGTGAGCCACGCAACGGCACAACTTCGCTCTCGTAGACAACGGCGGGAGAGTGGGTGCGCAACGGTTTGATGCTCTCAAGATGTAGAACTTGAGCTTAGAGAGCAAGAGCTTCTTAGACACAAGAGTGTGAAAGTGTGTAGCTAAGTGTATCCAAGTGTGTATTTGTGTTGCAAGGGTTCCCCTCTATTTATAGAGGCCTTAGGAAGGCTTTGGAAGGCTTAGAAAGGGTTCTATAGCCGTTGGGAACAAAGTCCAAGAGAATCAGGCCGAAATCAGGATAATGATTACATTTGACAGGGTTATCAGACGTCTAACTCTGGCATCAGACGTCTGGAAGGCCACTTTAAGACGTCTGATTTCAAGGTCAGACGTCTGATTCTATGCGGGTTTCTCCCTGACTTGAATCAGATCTAAACAGGGTTTTTGTGCAAGTCCATCAGACGACATACAGGACGTCTGGCACTAAGTATGGACGTCTGGAAACCTACTTTTACTGTGGGAATTGATTTCCAAACGTTGCAACGGCTAGAAAATCTCTGAGAAGAGATTTTGGGTCAGCCGAGGCAAAACGATCATTTATTAGACGTCTGGAAAGGCCTAAGGACGTCTGATAAGGCTCTAACGGTCATATTCTTGACTGTTTGCTAAGCCAGCCAACGGTCCACTATCTGGACGTCTGGCAAGTCCATCAGACATCTTCTAAGACGTCTGAACTAAGGTCTGGACGTCTGATTTCATCAGACAGAACTAGCTATGTCCAGCCTAACAGTTATCAGACGTCTGAAACAACAGTCAGACGTCTTACAATACTTTATCAGACGTCTGATTTGGGAATTAGACGTCTGGAAGTGCTGTTTGAACCCTATATTGGTTTTCTAAGTATTTTACAGAAAACCTAAGTATCCTAGGGTTGTGCCGGCGTTCCTAGGACTACTGTTAGGGTTCTTTGAGGCTCTTTAACATAAAATATCTAAGGAAATAAAGAGCAACAAAAGAAACGAAAAGATACAACAAGTACAAAAGAAGGAAATCTATCATATTCTTTATTTCCTTCCATCTTCAATCTTTCGCTCCACGCGAACCTCCTCTGTTTTCCGTCAAGCTCCTCCAATCCGTCCTGGATGTGAGCTCGAACTCCGTCTAAACACGTCCACATTTGCAATTGACCTGAAATCTAGGACTCAAATTGCAAATGTTAAATAACACGTGTTTTGTTATCATCAAAACAAATGATCGTGGTGCTCTAGCACCAACAATCTCCTCCTTTTTGATGATGACAAAACCGTAAATAATGCATAAAAATCCTCCCCCTTTTTGACATTATCAAAAAGGTTTGATTGGTTTTAAATTTCCTATAACTCTCCCTTAAAACATGCTCTTCTATGAGTTTCTTTTGACAAAGGTAATGTCCTCCCCCTTTTTGTAACAATGAGATAGCTATTATTTTTCTCCCCCTTACTAAAGGAAAATTAGCTACCTTATATCTCCCCCTTAAAAATTGACAATTAGCTCATCTTTTTTTTTAATTCCCCTATCTAAATGCTTATGATAAAAAGATAGGGTAAAGTGTTTTACCTCACCTACCATGGCCAAAAAAATGGCCCGAATGGTGGTGGTGGATGCCACATCGGATGGGGCTCCCATCCGTAGCTTGGAGGCCCGGGCATCGGCGCCGGTCTCCAATCTGGTGGTCGACGTGCGGCGGGTCCGTCGTTCGTTTGCCGTCTCGTCGGTCTTCTTGTTCTCCTCCTTGGTCTACTCCTTGGTTCTCCCAATTCGAGTTGACCAGCCTTGAGCTTGTAGGTCCAGTCCTTTGTGTTGTAATCATCCCTGAAACCTACAAAACAAGATTCTAATTTTTTCTTCGGTATCCAAGTAAGCTTGGATCCGGATCTGTTAGCGGGTCTCCTTGATGGAGATCCTTTCTCAACCTTAGGGCTATAAAAATTATCTACTTTATTGATTAATTTGTTGGAGTTTTCCCTAAGACATGCAATTTCTTTTTCTATAATACTCATCTTAGTCTTTAAATTAGAGATTTCTAACTTTAGACTATCATTTTCCTCAATCAATTTATTATTTTCATTGATGAGGTCTTGATTTTCTAATAATAGGTTATCAATTCTAGGACTAGCTTCTATGTCCTTAAGTTGTTTTTCTAACCTATCATTTTCATTTTTAAGAAAACTAAGGTTCTTTTTAATACTTTTGTTTTCTATTTTAAGTGATTTACTAATCTCAAATAGTTCATTAAAAGCTTCTTGTAAATCAAAATTTACCTCATTGTCGCTGTCGTCGCTTCCGCTTTCGCTGTCGCTATTGCTTTCTCTGGCCATGAAACCAAAGCAAGCGGTTTCCTCCTTCTCGAGATCTTTTTCCGAGCTCGTCTCCTCATGAGTGCCTTCCAACCTCATCCATATCTCGTGGGCAGTGGTGCACTCTTGGATTCGTTCGAATTCCTTTATACTCAGCGCGCAATACAAGGCATTCATTGCCTTTGCGTTGAGGTTGAGATTCCGAACCTGATCTTCTGAGTAACCTCTTGCGGGTTTCTTGGGAATCGCAAATGCGGATTCGCATTTTTCCCACACCCGGAAGTCGTAGGCCTGCAACCACATAGTCATACGATTTTTCCAATAAACGAAATCTATACCTGCAAAGTATGGTGGTCGCGAGGTATCGTGTCCTTCGGTGCACACGAATGCTTTTCCCTCCATATCTAGATCCTCGCCGGTTTGTAACGCCGATTTTGCGAGACATGCTCTGATACCAAATGTATGTTCTTCCCTACGAGGAGGGGTGACGTAATAATTGCGGAAATAAAATATATAAAGCAATCTCACAAAATAAGCAATCACAAAATGTACACAAGTAATTTTTAGGTGGAAACCCAAATCGGGTGAAAACCACCACCTAACCCTCTCGAGTTAGGATTTTCCGATCAACCTAGTTGATCAAATCCACTAACCGAATCACTTTAAAACGAGGGTGATTCAACCTCAGTACAACCACGCTACAAGTACGAGGGTAGCGTTCCTCAACCCCTTCTCTCCACGAGAAGGATTTTGTCCCACGAAGGAGACGGGAATTCGCAAAGCGAATACCCAACAAAATAACAAAGATAAAAGAAACAACAAGTCCTATAGAGCCAACAAAGTAATTATAAACCTAGCTTCTATAGGAATAAGGAAACTCCCCTTTGCAAGGAGTGCGTCGACGATGACGTGGGCGCGTGAGCCACGCAACGGCACAACTTCGCTCTCGTAGACAACGGCGGGAGAGTGGGTGCGCAACGGTTTGATGCTCTCAAGATGTAGAACTTGAGCTTAGAGAGCAAGAGCTTCTTAGACACAAGAGTGTGAAAGTGTGTAGCTAAGTGTATCCAAGTGTGTATTTGTGTTGCAAGGGTTCCCCTCTATTTATAGAGGCCTTAGGAAGGCTTTGGAAGGCTTAGAAAGGGTTCTATAGCCGTTGGGAACAAAGTCCAAGAGAATCAGGCCGAAATCAGGATAATGATTACATTTGACAGGGTTATCAGACGTCTAACTCTGGCATCAGACGTCTGGAAGGCCACTTTAAGACGTCTGATTTCAAGGTCAGACGTCTGATTCTATGCGGGTTTCTCCCTGACTTGAATCAGATCTAAACAGGGTTTTTGTGCAAGTCCATCAGACGACATACAGGACGTCTGGCACTAAGTATGGACGTCTGGAAACCTACTTTTACTGTGGGAATTGATTTCCAAACGTTGCAACGGCTAGAAAATCTCTGAGAAGAGATTTTGGGTCAGCCGAGGCAAAACGATCATTTATTAGACGTCTGGAAAGGCCTAAGGACGTCTGATAAGGCTCTAACGGTCATATTCTTGACTGTTTGCTAAGCCAGCCAACGGTCCACTATCTGGACGTCTGGCAAGTCCATCAGACATCTTCTAAGACGTCTGAACTAAGGTCTGGACGTCTGATTTCATCAGACAGAACTAGCTATGTCCAGCCTAACAGTTATCAGACGTCTGAAACAACAGTCAGACGTCTTACAATACTTTATCAGACGTCTGATTTGGGAATTAGACGTCTGGAAGTGCTGTTTGAACCCTATATTGGTTTTCTAAGTATTTTACAGAAAACCTAAGTATCCTAGGGTTGTGCCGGCGTTCCTAGGACTACTGTTAGGGTTCTTTGAGGCTCTTTAACATAAAATATCTAAGGAAATAAAGAGCAACAAAAGAAACGAAAAGATACAACAAGTACAAAAGAAGGAAATCTATCATATTCTTTATTTCCTTCCATCTTCAATCTTTCGCTCCACGCGAACCTCCTCTGTTTTCCGTCAAGCTCCTCCAATCCGTCCTGGATGTGAGCTCGAACTCCGTCTAAACACGTCCACATTTGCAATTGACCTGAAATCTAGGACTCAAATTGCAAATGTTAAATAACACGTGTTTTGTTATCATCAAAACAAATGATCGTGGTGCTCTAGCACCAACAATCTCCTCCTTTTTGATGATGACAAAACCGTAAATAATGCATAAAAATCCTCCCCCTTTTTGACATTATCAAAAAGGTTTGATTGGTTTTAAATTTCCTATAACTCTCCCTTAAAACATGCTCTTCTATGAGTTTCTTTTGACAAAGGTAATGTCCTCCCCCTTTTTGTAACAATGAGATAGCTATTATTTTTCTCCCCCTTACTAAAGGAAAATTAGCTACCTTATATCTCCCCCTTAAAAATTGACAATTAGCTCATCTTTTTTTTTAATTCCCCTATCTAAATGCTTATGATAAAAAGATAGGGTAAAGTGTTTTACCTCACCTACCATGGCCAAAAAAATGGCCCGAATGGTGGTGGTGGATGCCACATCGGATGGGGCTCCCATCCGTAGCTTGGAGGCCCGGGCATCGGCGCCGGTCTCCAATCTGGTGGTCGACGTGCGGCGGGTCCGTCGTTCGTTTGCCGTCTCGTCGGTCTTCTTGTTCTCCTCCTTGGTCTACTCCTTGGTTCTCCCAATTCGAGTTGACCAGCCTTGAGCTTGTAGGTCCAGTCCTTTGTGTTGTAATCATCCCTGAAACCTACAAAACAAGATTCTAATTTTTTCTTCGGTATCCAAGTAAGCTTGGATCCGGATCTGTTAGCGGGTCTCCTTGATGGAGATCCTTTCTCAACCTTAGGGCTATAAAAATTATCTACTTTATTGATTAATTTGTTGGAGTTTTCCCTAAGACATGCAATTTCTTTTTCTATAATACTCATCTTAGTCTTTAAATTAGAGATTTCTAACTTTAGACTATCATTTTCCTCAATCAATTTATTATTTTCATTGATGAGGTCTTGATTTTCTAATAATAGGTTATCAATTCTAGGACTAGCTTCTATGTCCTTAAGTTGTTTTTCTAACCTATCATTTTCATTTTTAAGAAAACTAAGGTTCTTTTTAATACTTTTGTTTTCTATTTTAAGTGATTTACTAATCTCAAATAGTTCATTAAAAGCTTCTTGTAAATCAAAATTTACCTCATTGTCGCTGTCGTCGCTTCCGCTTTCGCTGTCGCTATTGCTTTCTCTGGCCATGAAACCAAAGCAAGCGGTTTCCTCCTTCTCGAGATCTTTTTCCGAGCTCGTCTCCTCATGAGTGCCTTCCAACCTCATCCATATCTCGTGGGCAGTGGTGCACTCTTGGATTCGTTCGAATTCCTTTATACTCAGCGCGCAATACAAGGCATTCATTGCCTTTGCGTTGAGGTTGAGATTCCGAACCTGATCTTCTGAGTAACCTCTTGCGGGTTTCTTGGGAATCGCAAATGCGGATTCGCATTTTTCCCACACCCGGAAGTCGTAGGCCTGCAACCACATAGTCATACGATTTTTCCAATAAACGAAATCTATACCTGCAAAGTATGGTGGTCGCGAGGTATCGTGTCCTTCGGTGCACACGAATGCTTTTCCCTCCATATCTAGATCCTCGCCGGTTTGTAACGCCGATTTTGCGAGACATGCTCTGATACCAAATGTATGTTCTTCCCTACGAGGAGGGGTGACGTAATAATTGCGGAAATAAAATATATAAAGCAATCTCACAAAATAAGCAATCACAAAATGTACACAAGTAATTTTTAGGTGGAAACCCAAATCGGGTGAAAACCACCACCTAACCCTCTCGAGTTAGGATTTTCCGATCAACCTAGTTGATCAAATCCACTAACCGAATCACTTTAAAACGAGGGTGATTCAACCTCAGTACAACCACGCTACAAGTACGAGGGTAGCGTTCCTCAACCCCTTCTCTCCACGAGAAGGATTTTGTCCCACGAAGGAGATGGGAATTCGCAAAGCGAATACCCAACAAAATAACAAAGATAAAAGAAACAACAAGTCCTATAGAGCCAACAAAGTAATTATAAACCTAGCTTCTATAGGAATAAGGAAACTCCCCTTTGCAAGGAGTGCGTCGACGATGACGTGGGCGCGTGAGCCACGCAACGGCACAACTTCGCTCTCGTAGACAACGGCGGGAGAGTGGGTGCGCAACGGTTTGATGCTCTCAAGATGTAGAACTTGAGCTTAGAGAGCAAGAGCTTCTTAGACACAAGAGTGTGAAAGTGTGTAGCTAAGTGTATCCAAGTGTGTATTTGTGTTGCAAGGGTTCCCCTCTATTTATAGAGGCCTTAGGAAGGCTTTGGAAGGCTTAGAAAGGGTTCTATAGCCGTTGGGAACAAAGTCCAAGAGAATCAGGCCGAAATCAGGATAATGATTACATTTGACAGGGTTATCAGACGTCTAACTCTGGCATCAGACGTCTGGAAGGCCACTTTAAGACGTCTGATTTCAAGGTCAGACGTCTGATTCTATGCGGGTTTCTCCCTGACTTGAATCAGATCTAAATAGGGTTTTTGTGCAAGTCCATCAGACGACATACAGGACGTCTGGCTCTAAGTATGGACGTCTGGAAACCTACTTTTACTGTGGGAATTGATTTCCAAACGTTGCAACGGCTAGAAAATCTTTGAGAAGAGATTTTGGGTCAGCCGAGGCAAAACGGTCATTTATCAGACTTCTGGAAAGGCCTAAGGACGTCTGATAAGGCTCTAACGGTCATATTCTTGATTGTTTGCTAAGCCAGCCAACGGTCCTCTATCTGGACGTCTGGCAAGTCCATCAAACGTCTTCTAAGACGTCTGAACTAAGGTCTGGACGTCTGATTTCATCAGACAAAACTAGCTATGTCCAGCCTAACAGTTATCAGACGTCTGAAACAACAGTCAGACGTCTTACAATACTTTATCAGACGTCTGATTTGGGAATTAGACGTCTGGAAGTGCTGTTTGAACCCTATATTGGTTTTCTAAGTATTTTACAGAAAACCTAAGTATCCTAGGGTTGTGCCGGTGTTCCTAGGACTACTGTTAGGGTTCTTTGAGGCTCTTTAACATAAAATATCTAAGGAAATAAAGAGCAACAAAAGAAACGAAAAGATACAACAAGTACAAAAGAAGGAAATCTATCATATTCTTTATTTCCTTCCATCTTCAATCTTTCGCTCCACGCGAACCTCCTCTGTTTTCCGTCAAGCTCCTCCAATCCGTCCTGGATGTGAGCTCGAACTCCGTCTAAACACGTCCACATTTGCAATTGACCTGAAATCTAGGACTCAAATTGCAAATGTTAAATAACACGTGTTTTGTTATCATCAAAACAAATGATCGTGGTGCTCTAGCACCAACAAGTACCGCTCTTCTCTCTCTTTCCCCCTTCTCTCCTCCATCTGAACCTTAGTGCACCATTATAAAACCCCTCTCCCCCTCTTCCTCTCTTGCCCACTTCACCACAAGCCACCTTCCTTCCTCCCTCTCCACTGCAGCGAGAAGGCCGAGCGCGAGAGCGAGCAACGAGGAGGAGAGGTGACGTGAGGAGAGGAGGAAGAGCTTGAGCTCACGAGCTCGTGGGAGCTCTCTAGAGGATGCACGGCCGGAGCGACGTGTGCCGGAGGAGGAGTGCGTCGGGGGAGACATCCTCGACACTTTCTACAGCCGGAGCTGCAGGTGAGGAGGTGAGGTCGCGGCTGCACGCGGCGAGGGAGAGCAGCAGATCGTTCTGATTCTGGGTTTTTCCCAGAATCAGACATCTGGAGTGACATCCAGATGACAGAGTGGATGCCTGGTGACAACACCGACATCTAAAAGCAATGTTCTGCGAAGGTATGTTCCTCTTGCGGTTACGACCATGTAGGCCGCACCACAGCCTCAATCTGTATGGCTAAAAGTGGTTGATTTTCCTGTTGCGTGCAGAGATAGCTTCGGGAAGGTGCAGGGCATGCCCTCCCACATGTTTCAAACATCTAGACAGCTTACCAGACGACCGGAAGCACTCCTAGACGTTTAGAGGAGAGGTCGGACGGCTGGAGCTGGGTCCAAACGGTCAAGAAGAGGTTCTGGATGTCTGAGGTTGACGTAGAACCTGAGGTGAGACTCTGGTTACTTTTAAGACGTCTAGACCTTGTGCCAGACATTTGATTTAGGTCTGCAGCCCTATTTTTGACCCGTTTAGGGTCTATTTGAGGTCCATTTGGCAAACAAGATATCGGTGCTTTCTTTGTGAGTTCCTCTACTTGTTAGAAGGCCTTTTGTACTGTTCTGAATGTTACATTGTGGTATGTTCCTTGGTATAGGACTTCGATAGGTTGCGGGTTCGAGGTTTGCTGAGGCATGTGAGCGTGCCATTCGAGCCCCCAATACTCCCGAGTCGTCTAGTAGAGTAGTTTTCCCCTATTTTAATTACAAAAACCTAAAGGCATATGTGAAATTGGATAACTAGAAACTTAGGATGTTGCATGAATCCTAGGACGAGAAGTACTTGCACTGTTTGTATGCGTGCTTGAAATTGCAGTCTTAAATGAATGAATAGAAATGTGAACAATTGCCTGTTAATAAACAAGAGCTACCTGTGAAATATAAAATGCCTGTGCTAGTTAAACAGTTACCTGTGACATTACTTGTTGTATATGTTAAATGATGGAAATACAAGCTGCATGTGTATAATCTGAGAATGGAAATGTAAATGATGAAACCTGGTATGGAATGACATGGGGAATACGAGCATGAACCTTACGGGGGATTAAGAGTAGAGCTCCTATGAATAAATGGAATGGATCTGGAAATATAAGTGGGAAGTGTGCTGGCCCTTGAGTACGTAATACCAAGGAGAGCGACTGTCCCCTGTTTAGTGTAGAGCGGAGCTAGCCGCCCTTGGGTTGGGACCCAGGGTTAGGATTGGCCACTCTACACCGACTTCTTTGGCCCTCACATACACTATACCGGGGAGAGCTACTAGTGTAGGGAGAGAGTTAGCCACCCCACGGGGCCCGAGGTTCAGCTAGCCACCCTCCACCGACTTATTAGGCCCACTGAGCAAACCGGGGTAGTCAGACGAGGGTGCACGGATTGTGGAGGGGCGAGACCCTTGTTTGGTTCTGAGGGACTAAACCCCTGTTACTGAAAGGGCTAGGCCCTATACTGTTCCGTGCAGTACTTTGGGCATACCCGCTAGTGGAAATGACTGACCGCATGCTAGTGTGGGGTAGCTACCCGTGTGCTTATCACGCGTGCCGTAGTCACCGCTACATCTGTCCATGACCTCGGGGTGGTTGATTGGGTGTAGGATCACCACAGAGACTCTCCCGGCCAGGAGAGCACCACGTGTGCCTTCTACTCTTCGGAAAAGACTGCAATCAAGATCGTTCCCATGAGGAATATTCGAGATCAAGAAAGAGATCTGAAAAATAAACCAATGGGTGAAAAGGAATAACTTGTAAAATAAAGTAATTGGAAAAGATAAATTGCCTGTTAGCTTTTACTGCTTTAGTTAGTTGGTTACCACTCTACTCAGCGTTCGCTGACTCTGTTTACTCATAATCCTTTTCAGGGCCAGGTGTTTAGCAGCCCGAGTCACCAGCTGCAGAGGGTGCTGGGCCCAATCGAGCCCATCAGTAGTCTTCCTGTTGTTGTACTTTCTTTTGTTAGTGAGTTCAAACTCTTATTACCGTTTACGTTTCTATACTTTATTTCCGCTTTACTGTTGTGGTGGTGATATGTACTGTTAGCAGCTTTTACTTCCTTTACTGCTTGTACTCTTTTACTGTTAATTACTTAGCATAGTGAATGTGGTTTACTTTCCTGCTTTTTGGTTATTTTCTTGTTGGACGACTGGGTCTTAGGATTAGTCGAGTCGAGCCGGTCTTGGGTCCTGTAAGGATTCAGGAACCGGGTTGTAATAGCTACTAAGTGTGTTGTTGTCTAATCTGAAACCAACAACAACATTAGAAGTAGCTGCTAGTTTGGTGGTGAAATAACAGTAGTTCTTGGCTGCTGAAATAGCAATAGTCTGGGGTGGATTTGAAGGTCTGAACAGGTTAAATTTGGAGTGGATTTTAGTTGTAATGGGAAGCTGGCATGTGTATAATGTTAGGTTAATGATTACAAGCATTCATATACTTGATTTGGATTGTAATTTAATTTAAATTTCTTGTAAAACGTACTTAGAGACTCATTGTCAGTATATTTAAGGCCCAAACTATCCAAAATATAAATTTGAATGAAAACTGAATTGAAAATCATGTTTAAATGTTTGAACATCTTCCGTGTGATGTGCTAAATGTGTTTGAGAGCTTGAATCACTTCTTCAGCCTTCACATCTGATCGCGTTGAACCCACATCATCAACGATGGCTGCCACGACTGGACACCATGAAGAACGCCACCAATGCTAGAGCCAAGCCAAGCCCGACCATCAACCATGACCTCCATGGCCGAATGTGCGCCTCAACTGGACGAGTTCCAACCACACAACCGGATGTGCGCCTCGACTGGACATACGTCAACCATGAAGCCAAGGCCGGACGCAACCCTGGCTGAGAGAGCCAACCTCATATGCCGCCATGGCTGGACCACCACGAGCACACCTCGTCAAAACACGACCGCAGCGATCTTTCACGAAGAGTCGTGCATGTCAAAAAAAAGGGTAGATCTATGTAGAGGGGAGGTCCCAGGGCTAGGAAGGACGATCCAATGAGGGGGGGTGGCGATTGGCCACCTCTCCAAGGCTAGGAAGGACAATCTGATAAAGGGGGAGGCCCCGATCAGTCGAAGGTGACCGATTGGAGCCCCCAAGCTTTGTACTGTGCTTTCCTTCAAGAGGAAAGAAGGGAAGGAGCAGCTTCTTTTTTTTTGAAAATATCTTCATTGAAGGGAAGAACCTGATACAAAAGAACGTGTCTCATAGGAGGAGAGAACAGAGAAGTGTAACGCCCTCAATGAGGGGGAAGTTACTCCCTATAGAAATGGGGGAAAACCAAAACTCAGAAAGAAGATAAGAAGAAAACGGAAAAAGAAAAAGAAAATGCATCCAGTGATCAGGAACCGATCAACCTCCCGAAAGAAGGAGATCCCACGCTCATAGGTACAGTAAGGTGCCAATGAGATGAATCTCAAAGAACGCACCAATGAGTTGATCGAATGATTCTACCAAAAGATCGAAATTGATAACTGAAAACCATCAGAATAGTCATTCGTATAAAGTCCGGGGTCACACGTGGTCCCTCAAAACAAAAAATACCACTAAAAAGGAAAAAGAATGGACCAAACTCACAAACAAAAAGCCAAAACACTCAAACTCCGCAACACTCCACACAAGACATGCGCCAACACTCTGCTGCTGCCCTAATCCGCCTTGCGCAGGCCGAGAGTGGGTAGTGCTGCCGTAGATAGCCCGAACCTCCGCGTGCAGACTGCTGGAGCACGCCGCCGGGCACCACAACCGCATGGCGTCGCCAGACACACCGCATAATGCCATTGCCGCTTGCCACCATCGGAGCACGGCACCACACGTCCAAGTCGCCACCAAGCAAACCGATCGTGCTACGATGAGACTCTGCACCAAGCGGAGAACCCTCCGATCGTGACTAACGGAGCATGACCCCACGATAATCACCACAACCGTCGTTGCCTCATGCACTGTGTTCGACCACTGTTGACCATCACGAGCTTTGCATGTCAAGCCCTTAGTTGTAGAAGAAGTGTAAAGGGAGAAGGAGATGTTTGACAAGAGTGGAGGACTCTAATCAATCCTAATGGATAGATGGGTGCCCCGACTGTAGCATATACTGTTGTCAAAAAAGAGGAACAAAGGAAATGAAAACTTCTCTTACAATCGCATAAGGAGCGGCTTCTTAAAATGGGCTTTGACTTCGTGGATCAGTTAATTAAATGGAATGCAGAAGACAACGAAAAAAGAGTGGAGACCTAACAAATCTACGATTCTTTTAATTAAGATCACGACGGCATGGCAAATCTATCTAACGAAGGAAAACAACGTAATGTTATACGATTTCCAAGAAGGAAAAAAAAATTTTGTGCCGTGGAGACGTGTCGTGTCGTGCATGTGGTCCGTCGAATAAGATCCCTTTCGATCCTGACTGGACCACGAATGATATTATATAGGACCACTTGCATGCAACTTGCTTGCAATTGAGCGGTACTCCAAAGAAGCATTGTGTACTTAAAAGCAGAAGAAAGCATGTGTGTGAGTAGCAACGCAACTGCCTACTTGCCGGTAGGTGAGATTAAATGCGACTACATACAGATCCCGAGCCCAAGGCGAAATTCCTGCCTCGTGAATAACAACATCACTAGTTTTTTCTTTTTCCTTTTTCACTTTTCAGGAGATGATTTTTTAAAACTTGGGAAATTTATACTCTCCAACCACAAACTCATATACAACCTAGTGACAGCCCACGCACACCGCGTCCATCGGTCGCCTTTTGTTTTCCCTGTCTCAACCAAACTCTAGTTGAATGTCGAGCCACAACTAAATTGTTCCTTTCGAATCATCGAAATTATTGCAATGATCGGTCAACAATATTTTTTTTAATGCAGTATAAAAATGTAAAAAGTAATATATCTTTTTATAACATTAAAAGATAAGATATTAAAAAAACTTGAATTTAAAAGTGAGATCAAGTCATGTCTCTCTTAGTGATGAGCATTGAGTTGGGTGACCCACACTGTTCGAAATCCAATCAAATTAGATCAATCCAAGTTCAAGTTTAAAATTAACTTTTCTTAGACTTATGCTATAATTATGACCTATTTATTAAATAGATTGAACCTTGAGTCGAGATTGCCTAAATTCAACTCGATCCATGTGACCCAATTTTGAGATTGGCCTAAGGCCTAATCTCTTGGTACAATTACATCAATATATATATTATCATATATGTATATATATTTATACATATATAGTTATACTATCTATCAAAATATATATTATATATGTATTATACAGTAAACACTAAATAAACTTGGATGCTCCTATTATTTTTTCACCAACAAAATCCTAACCTGCATACTTCCTGCAACTATAAGTTGTGCAATGTAATCCTATAATCACATTCATTCTAGATATGATTCATTACTTCTTGCTATAAAGAAGTGTGGATATATAAATTTGAACTAAATAAGAGCACATAAGAAGTACCCTTATTTTTTATTGTGATTTTCTCCAATTTGATTATATTTGGTTAACTTGTTATATGTTATATATATAGAGTATTCAACCCAAATATTTACAATGCAAGTAGCTAGATCATTTTAGTTGTACGTGTACTAACGAGAATATAAATATTTTCTAATCTACACAAAAGAAAAATATAATAACCATATCATTTACATAGCTGAAAATGATAATTATCTTTTACTAGTCATGTTTTCTTACTTGTACAAAATCATATTGTTATCTATACTTTTAAAATAATTATTCATATGAACCTTGCACTTACATATTATTTTGCATGTATAAGTAACCTAGACAATGATACCATAAATAAATGAATCGAGCTTGGGTAAAGAAATTTTATTTTGGATTGAACCTTGGGCAACCTTTTCAACTTATTTTTTAAATGGACTTGGGTCGAGCCAAACCCAGCTTGCAAGGGATCGACCCAATGCTCATCCCTAGTCTCCCATTTACACCAAAACATAAGGATGTAAGTAGGTAAATGCACGTTGCAACACGTTTTGCAACATGTGGGCACTCACTTATGTTCCCATTCATGTATGTACGCCATTTACACAAAAAAATTAACTCCCCACTCACATATGCATGTGGGCCGAGGTTCACCTATGAGTGAGAAATGATTTACCACTTTACCTATGAACAAAAGATTGTTTTCCACCGGTGGAAACCAAAAGACATTGGTGGAAAATGACAAAACACTGATGTCCTTTACCTTTCCACAGGTGAAAAATGGTTTTCTACTTCACCTATGGCTAGAAGATGTTTTTCAATTGATGGAAAATCAAAACACACCGGTGAAAATAAAAACATGCTAGTGTGTTTTGTCATTCCATCGGTAGAAAATAGTTTTCCACTTTACCTATATTGGTGGAAAAATGCTTTCCACTGGTGGACAATCAAAACACATTGATGGAAAAATTAAAACACACCGGTGTATTTTGACTTTGTACTAGGAGAAAATGAATTTTTACTTCACCTATGGGTGCAAGATGGTTATCTACCGATTGAAAAGTAAAACACACCAGTGAAAAATGTGTTGAAATTGACACATATAGGAAATAAATAAATAAAAACATATACATTTTCAATGTATATGCATAGATAAAAAATATTAAATCAAGCAAGTTAAACATGATTAGGCAAGATCCAGATTAAAATAAAGAATAAATAATATGCAATAGTACAAATAAACAAAACGAGAAGGGATTAGATTTTACTCCGATCAAAATGTCCATTAAGAACTTCCCTTAGAGAAGGTATCGTCCCCCACAATACTGGTGCGTCGAGATATGACGAACTCTTCCCAGGATACGACGATCCACCTCTGAGATTCGGCGCACTCCGCTCTTGGACGTCCTCGAAAACCATCTTAGGAGAACGAAGCCAATGCAATTTGGTTTCCAACCAAATTCCCAATTGATCTACTAACTGAATGGTTTGATCAACCAAAAACTTCTCATAGATCTCTCAATCTCCTCGTGCAAGATCAACAAAAGTGATTGAATATTTTTCTATCAATCTCACGTAGAACGAACACACCAAGAAAGAGAGACAAGAACGAGAGAGAGAGGGAGGGGGAAGAGTGGAGAGAGTTTTTCTGGTCTTGTTGTATGTCAAATGAGAGTCCCCTCGTGACCCTTATATAGAGCCCACGACCAGATATTTAAGGAAATTTTCATTTTATGGAAACACGACAATTGATCGACCAATTAAGTTCATTGATCGACCAATTAAGCCCATTGATCGACCAAAACAATTAGTTGATCAAACTTTACTAATTGGTCGACCAAACCAATTGATCGATTAAGGTAAATACATTAATCGACCAAAACAATTGGTCGACCAATTTTACAATCTGATTTATCAATCCAGGTCAAAATTGTAAAATTAAAAATCCGTAGCAGACGGAGCTTAAGTTTCAAGTTCCAAATTGATTCTCACCCGAGCCCGAGCCCGAGCTCGAGCAGGGGCGAGGTGGGGCACGTACACATGCGTGCGTGGTCCCCAGCCTCACCTCTTACTCTTTGCTACATAAGCCATGTAACGACCCGATTCCCGAATCCCTACGAGACACGAGAATCGGACCGACTCGACTAATCCCAAGACCCAGTCGTCCAACGAGAAAGTAACCAAAAGAGCAGTAAAATAAACCACATTCACCATGTATATAACTAGCAGTAACAAAATACAGCAGTAGAGAAAAGAAATACTACAGTATACACCACCACAACAGTAGAGAAATAAACATATACATAAACATGAAGCTTACAATAAAGAGAATACAGGGGGAAAACAAAACTACTTACAACAACAGCAAAAAGTACAGAAGGTACTACAGGTAACCCTACTGGGCTCTACTAGGCCCAACGCCCTCCGTAGCCGCTGACTCTGGCTGCTCAACACCTGGTCCTGAAAAGGTAACAAAGGTGACACGTCAGCGAAACGTTGAGTAGAGTGGCAACTAAAAGCTAGAAGAAGTAGTAGAGTGGACAGTAGCTGTTATATTTTTACTTTCTTCCTTTATACTTTTCCATTTATTCACTATTGATTTATTCCTCAGACCCTTCTCTTGATCTTGAATGTTCCTCGTGGGAACGATCTTGATTGCAATCTTTCCCGACAAGTAGAAGTAACACGTGGTGCTCTCCTGGCCGGGAGAGTCCCCCGTGGTGGTCCTACCCTCAGTCAACCACCCCAAGGTCGCTGTCAGACGTAACGGTGACTACGGCATGCGCGATAAACGCACGGGTAGCTATCCTGCACTAGCACGCGGTCAGTCGTTTCCGTTAACGGGTGCGCCCAAAGCACAGCACGGAACCAGTATAGGGTAGAGCCCTCTCAGTAACAGGGGTCCAGCCCTTCCACAATAACCAAACAGGGGTCTCGCCCCTCCACAGTCCGCGCACCCTCGCCTGACTACCCTGGTTTGCCTAGTGGGCCTAACAAGTCGGTGTAGGAGAGCTAGCAGAACCCCGGGGCCCGTGGGGTAGCTAGTGCTCTCCCTACACTAGTAGCTCTCCTCGGTACTGTGTACACGAGGGCCAAAAGTTAGTACAAAGTGGCCAGTCCTAACCCTGGGTCCCTGGGGCGGCTAGCTTCGCTCTGCACTAAATAGGGGGACAATCGCTCTCCTTGGTTCTCCGTACTTAAGGGCCAGCTCACTTCCCCAATTTATTCCATTCACCTTCCAGGAGTTCTACTCCTAATTCCCCTAGGGTTCAGGCTCTTTTAACTCAGCCAACTTAGGTTTCACCGTTCCAGGTTTATGTCCATACAATTCATGTTCTCATCCGTAATTATCCATTTATAACAGGCAGCTGTTAACCAATTTACAGGTAGTTATCATTTCCTTTCCACTTTTCCAGACTGCAATGTATATATTCAACTAGTTTTCCAGTCCTAGGATTCATGCCATACCCTAGGATCTATCATTCAATCTAGTTTTCCAGTCCTAAGATTCATGCAATACCCTAGGATCTACCATTCAATCTAATTCCTCAGTCCTAGAGTTCATGCAATGCCCTAGACTCTATCAATTGTTTCATAATTGTACAAATCTTGTTAAATAATTTAAAGGGCCACTCTACTTGCGAAATTGGGAGTACTGGGGGCGTGGTCGGCAATCCCGCGCGCCTCCGCAACCCCCTTAGTCGCAACGAAATGGGGTCCTAACACAAGGATCAACACAAGGAGTTTCTCAGAATGGTATACAATTACTGTAAACAGGTAGAGGAAATAAATCTGGAACAAATGCAACTTGAAACGCGGAAAACGGACTCCGAACGAACCCTAAACGGGCAAAAAACGACGAGTCTGTCCAAAATCAGACGTCTGGAACTTCTTCCAGACGTCTTAAAACGTCGATCATGCCATACCTTCTTCTGCGCAGTCCTTCAGACGTCCAGAAGCTCGCTGGATCGTCTGAAGTCAGTTTCCAGACGTCCGATTGTCACCCCGGACGTCTGGAGGACCTCCCCGTCGTTTGGTACTGTGGCCAGACATCTGATTCGCATGGGATGGCGAGCCCTCGCGCCCTCTCGAACAACACCTGCGCACACACGCATCCGCTCTCATCACGAAAAGGTGTAGAAGAACGCGGCGGACGGCTGTATGGCCGTACATGCATAAAAAGGAGAAAGTAGGAAATTATTGTACCTGTCAGACGTCTGGACCGTCCTCCAGACATCTTCGGCGTCATCTGGACGTAGCTCCAGACATCTGATTCTGGGAAATTTTCCCAGAATCAGGACCCGGTTCGCTCTCCGCCCGCGACGCACGGCCGCATCGCGTCGTGTCTGCCTACTGCCCGAGCTGCGGCAGCCCCTCCGCGACACCCCACGCCCGTAGCTCCCCCACCGGCCGACTCTAGCTGCCTCGGCAAGCTCGCACCCTCGCGGTCGAGCTTCTTCCTTCCTCTCGCAACACTCCTTCCCGCACGCTCGCCACGGCCGCAGCTGCCGCAGTCTCTCGCTCATGCTCTCGCTCGCTCGCAGGGAGAAGGAGAAGATGAAGGCGGATGGAGTGAGGGTGAGGGAGAGGGGAGCGTTTTATAAGGCAGCCGCGAGGAGAGAGAGGGAAATGCGACGCCTGTAGGGAGAGAAAGCGAAGATGAAGGCGGCGGGTTCAATCTGCGCGCACAGGCGCACAGACGGAAACCCGTACGCCGAAAAAATTTATTACCAGATGTCTGGGAAGGGTTTCAGACGTCTGGGCCACTTCCCAGACGTCTTAAACTACGTCTGTTGCTCACGTTCGTAACAAGCCATGAGAGGCAAAAGCCTTTTACACCCACCAAGAGGTTTGTCCACTTCCAGTATGGGACTAAACACCTATCTCAAATCTCACAGATTTCAACATGAATTCCCACGTTACCATATGACAATTGCATCCCAATTGATGCATTTAGGCTCTCAAATTCAACAAAATGAGAATACATTGGTGTGTTTTGCCTTTCCACCAGTAGAAAATGATTTTCCACTTCACTTATGAGTGGAAGATGGTTTCCACTAGTGGAAAACAAAAACGTATCGGGTAAAAAATGAAAACACGCCGATATGATGTGTTTTTCCACCGATGAAAAATAAAAACACAATGGTGTATTTTGCTTCTCCATCAATGAAAAATGGTTTTTCACTTCACCTAAATGGGTGTAAAACCAAAACACATTGATGGAATATGAACACACCGGTGTGTTTTGACTTTCGGCAAGTGGAAAGTGGTTTTTGACCAATGAAAAGTGGTTTCCATTGGAGGAAAACCAAACCACACCAGTTGAAACTGCCACGTAGAGTGGAAACTCATGGTTCTTTCACAGTGCATGTTGCAAAACACGTTGCACCGTGCATTTCTTTACCTTTCCATAGAAGTAATGCAAGTATTGTGAGGTTCACGACCACTCAAAAATGCATCATCACTTTTAAACAAAAAATTCATAAGTACAAAACTAAAAATACACTAATGCAAAATCAAAATGTATCGGTGTAAAATCAAAATCTATAGGCGTAAGGATTTTGTACTTGTGTAAATCACCAAAATCACCATGAAAATTATTTTTTACTGATGTAAAATCACCAAAGTTACCTTCATAATTATTTTACATAGGTGTAAAAATAATTTGTACTTATGCATTTTGATTTAAAGTAAAAAAATACTCATGTATTTAATAACTCATAAAGTGATAATTTTTTTAAGTAAAGTGTATAACCAAACTTACGTTACGTTTTAAATTTATTTACATTATCTAATCACATCCACCCCACCCCGATACATTGTAAAACACATCCCATTTTACAATTTTATACATTTAAACCTGTTTTAAACTCAAAAGTACGTTGATAACTTTAAAATTGTATTCACAGAAGTTCTAACAAAACAGCAGGAATTACATCCTTCCACCAAAACCTGCTATTATCGTTGACTTTATAAAACTAAGCAATCTTACGTGTTACAAAAAGCTCAACCGTCGATGAACATTAAAACATGCCTTACTTGAGAGACAATTATGCCAGGGCAAACAATTTTTAATGATGGCAGAAATGTACCATGGGAATGAATTTGGATAGGCATTAATATCCAAAACTATACGGGAAGAATCAGAGATATCACCCAACGGATATAGGATACTTCTCGAGGAAAGGACCTCCCAAGCAGGTTAGATCCCAGATATCCAATTGGCCACATTTTTATCCTACAGGGAGAAAGAAAAGAAAAACAGTCAAAAAAAAAAGAAAAGTTCTCCCTTTTGCTATTTCTCGACAAGGCACAACTTCATGTCTGTCTCTCCTACTCCCAAAGCTACCGATCTATCTATGGACGGGGTTTCCTTCGAACACTTGTGGACAACACCACCTTTGATCACACCGAGGGTCATGTTTCAATCTGGCCATGCAAATGCAATTCGAAGCTAACTACCCTAAAGTTACTGCAAAGAAAATGTACATCTATAAGTGGCCAAAATATAGGGAAACGTAGCTGGTTATGTATTTCATAATGTATGTTGGTGTGAATGTGATCATCACCTAATAATTGATATTTAATGTAAAGAAATAAAAAAATATAAGATCTATTACGTGATGGATCCCACAACACTGAAAAAAATCATTATGTCACTTTAAACTAAAATATACAGGTGATAAATGATTTTGCACTGGTGTAAAATTATTCTAGAGTGATTTTGCATCAGTATAAAATGATATGATTTTACACCAGTGCAATGTCGTTTTGCACCGATGCAAAATTGTTCTGAAGGTGCAAAATGATTCCAAAAGTGATTTGGTGATTTTATATAGGTACAGAGTGGTTTTGAAGGTGATTTAAGTAGTTTGCACCTATGCAAAATGGTTGTTATTGGTTTGAATACTAGTAAACCCCACCACAAGTCGTTACTTTTTTACGTAAATGGGAGATACATCAAGTAGGGACCATGTTTACACCTCCTTACGTTGTGATGAGGTGTGGCTCATCATAGCTAAAATGCCTAAGTTAAGCTAGAAAATAGGTTAAGCACTATTTTATTAACAATAAATAAGTTAAGTGTAAGAATTAACAGAAATGACATAAAACATCAAATTTAGGTTAAAAATCTATAATTATGTCAATTTATGAGATATGCTATTCATAAATACAAATTGATAATCTAATTGCCAATTGAACACACTTTTAGGTTCAAAAGTTCAAATCAAGAGTAAAATAATGTTCTAAAATGTTCAATTAGCATTCCATCAAAATCTAATGGCATTTGGAGATCATTAAGATCTTGCATTTATGACATTACATATAGGTCCCTCATCCTTCACATTTTCTTAAGTCAAAATCCTCCAAGGACCATTTAGTAAACCACAGGGACCTATTTGCTAGGCTTGGAGGGCTGCTTTGACTTCTTTTCAACCACTTATGGGCCTAGCTGCAAATTGTGCAGCATCACACTTTAAGGGCATCTCTACAATTTTCCCAATTTGCCTAAGTTCATCTGTGTGCACTGTCCACACGAAGAACTGGGCACACAGCTGTTATGATTGTTTGCGCCTTTCATCCGACAATGGATTTGCATCCACTGATTGCGCGCCTTGGCGCGGTGCATCGTCACCACTTCCAGATCTAATCAGACGGTGGGATTTTATCCTAACTCTTCCCACGCGTCTCCTCTTCACATGCCACCATTGGTACCCTAATCGCCTAATTACACCATTGTGGTGATTGAAATCACTCCCTCCCCTAGTTAAGCTTCACCATTGCCTTGGGCACAAGGGATCAGCTCCCCATCTACCTTTCTCGAGATGGTCGTTCACTCCCTCTAGTCTCCTCTTCACATCCTACCTTGGCGCTATTGCTGATGCAATGGAGCTCCACTTCTTCGACTCTCCTCGCCGCTACTGATCTCATTACACCTGAGGGCGACTTCAAGCTTCACTAGTAGGCTTTCCCTCTACTGGAGTACCTTCCTCATTCCTCGCTACAGCCACCAGTTGTAGCTTCTCCCCAAGTCCCATTCTTCTGTTAGCCTAGGTTTTAATGCTTTCTTAGTGTAGTTTGATGCTTTTTAGATTATTTTAGATTAGTTAGAGTAGCAAATACTAGTAGATCTGATCCAATTTAGTTTAGATTAAAGTTAAAGTAGATTAGAGTGATCTCGTCCTCTCTGATCAATCCAAATCGGAGAGCTATTTTTCCACTTTCACATCAATTCATTAATCTTCCTCTACATCTTACAATTCGTATTCCTTGTTTTCCTCGATGTTTTTATTCACAATTCACCTCCTCCATTGTAGCAGCCATTAGATCTGAAGTTCATTAGCTATCAGATCTAATGGCATGCTAAAATCAAATGAGGACCTCCTCATACATTCCATAGATCATAAAGGTCCTCCCTGTGCATGGACTTGAATTTGATTTGATTAGTTAAGGCCGATTTGGTTTTTGTGGTCGATTGAAGATTTTTTTGCAAGCAATTTGGTTTAATATGTTTTAATCAAGTAGATTGAGTTTATTTGGGTATAATTGAGTTTTATATGATTGATTTAAGTCAGTTTGATTGGATTTTGAATGCATGATTTGGTTACACCCAAATTTTAGCATTACTACTATTTTGAGGTAGCTTTAGCCAAGGAGAATCAGATACACTGATTTGAGGTCGAAGTAATGACCTAATCAATTCTAGAAGATCGCAAGGGTGTTCTGAACACTAATCAATGGTGTGCAAATTACCTGAGTGACCAGTTCACAGTGGCAAACCCAAACAAAAGCCCAAGCTGGTGCAACATGGTTGCTTGATGCAAAAGATTTTCAGTCTGATATTTGAGGTTGGACAGAGATGTTGAAGATCAAAGTGAAGATTTGGAGTTGTGTTGAAATGATTTTTAAATACCTAATGTGATCAACCTCCTCTATATTGTCTATGATGTAGGGTGAAGATCATATTAGGGGCTTTAGGGTTCTTCAACT
The DNA here is from genome assembly GCA_037157565.1 of Thalassia testudinum. Lineage (NCBI taxonomy): Eukaryota > Viridiplantae > Streptophyta > Magnoliopsida > Alismatales > Hydrocharitaceae > Thalassia > Thalassia testudinum. The sequence goes on along the minus strand of JAZHRO010000077.1, from coordinate 81,555,932 downwards.
CATGATTTGAATTAAATGGCTTTCAAGTTTTCTTTGGAGTGTTATTAACAAAAATCAGTGTGGATTTCAATGAGTTGATTCAATCTGCAAAGCATTTGATCTACTACTTTGAACTGAGTGTGTTTTCAATAGTATGTTCATCATTGATCTCAAAGGAGAATTTTGGCCGAAATGTTTTGTTGAAATTCATAGACATTAGACCTGAGTTTCTAGATTTAATGAGGACACTAAGAGTTGTGATTAGACTTTTAGAGCAACTGATCATAGCATTTAATCAATGCAGTAGCAGCAACATTGGCTGCTGGGATCTGAGCTGCTGGACTGCAGCAGCTGCAGCCACTGTTTGGCTTGGAATCCAAAGTGGTTATGAAGTGAATCTTAAAGAATTCATGTAGTTGACATGTATACATTGTTAGAACATATGTGTACAAGCATTCATGTACTCGAATTAAATTTTAATTTAATTAGAATTGCTTGTAAATCTCATTTGAAATCCATTGTTAGCATTTTTAATGTACTATATGTCTAAACAAGGTTTTTAATGTAAATTCTTGGTTAAAATCATGTTTAAATATTCAATCATCTTTCTTATACTATGTTGGATGTTTTTGAATGCTAACATGCCTATTCCGGCACTTAGAGTTGAGTTTTAAGGCCTTAGGTTCCCCTTTCACACTCATTTAAGCCTAATTTGAATGAGATTTGTAAATAAATAAAAATAATAAAAAAATAAAATAAACCTGTCTTGAATAAGATCATATATTTGTTTAAGTATTTGCAAAGTATTTTGAACCACTGACTTGGTAGAATATACCGACCGACGGTTCGATATACTTTAAAACATAATAAAAGAATTCAATATAAAAATCACAAAAGGAAATGATTCTTCCCTCATCTCACCTTCTCTCCCTTCTCATATTTCTATTATACATAAAAACACCATAAAAATCAAAAAAAGTAAAAAAAGTTCACAAAAATATCATGATATAGTATTTATACTTGTAAATATAATTAAACACTAAATTATAAGCAAATAATGTAGTATATGTAAATGTTGTACATAAATAACTTATAATTGTATTATATATATTTAAATAAGTAATTAGGTTGAGTTATTATAGATATAACTTTATTATATAATTATATATATTTTTATATTAGATTAAATGTATATATACTAGGATAAATATAAATAAATAAGTAAGCATTTACAATCATATTTATTATTGTACATACATATTTAAATAAGTATTATATACTGTATGAAATATGTACATTGATTTATTCATCTATTCATTGTAGGTAATTAAGTTATTAACTTAATTAAGTGAATCATTAAGTTAAAATAAAATAAATTAGTAAATTAACTTATTACTGAAGTAACTTATACTGTACACTTATATATATTAATTTTGATTATTTTCATTCTATTTATACTGCATATATACTGTATTATAGTATTTATAACTTAAATACGTACATATCTAATAAAAATGTATAAATAAATTCACATAAATTATAATAAATGTTCTAAAATAAATATAAAATGCAAATTAAATACCTTACTATGTATAATAACTAATGTATAATTCAATTGGGCCATTAATTTATTAATTTGCACTTCATTAACAAATTAAACTCTAAATTAACATGTAGACAACACTAAGTTTAACTAATTTTTAAATATAACTAATTAAGTTATTATATTAAATTAACTACACAATTATGTAACCCTATATAAGAGCTTTCTAATGATATAAATTGTTTCTCAAATTGAGGCCCAAAATCTCGACTTTAGAATGCAATTGCACTCCTGCACTCGCTTATTTGTTCCCAAAGGTTAGTCCCACATTATGAGTGGATGACCTTCGCTTGCAGTATAAGTTGAATTCAGCACACGACCTGTTCGGTTGTTAGCGTTGGGCACAACTAATGAACATATACATCCTCGATCTACGTGCATGCCTGCGGGCGAGTGTGTGCATTTTTGTGCACGTGCCTGCGGGTGCGTGTGTGGGTGCATGAGCACGTGGGTGGCTGGGAATCGTGGGCTTATTGGGCTTAAAAATGCATTTACACTAAAAATAAATTAGGGCTTGGGTTTAATAGTGGTCTGGTCCCACCCCATAGGGGTGTTATGTATCCTACGAAAAGCCTGGGCCTGCCCATTAACAAATTTTTGTAAAGTGAGCACTGTGAGTGCATATGTGGCCTAAATTTGGCTAAGTGTTGTAATTAAGGAGAGTGTGCTGTGTGAAGCTAGTTGAAGCGACCCACCACCCCTTTGGCCATTTAAGACGTTTGGGATGTTCACCAGACGTTTGTCCGGACATCTGGGATGTTCACCAAACGTTTGAAAATGCTTTTAGTGCACAACGTACGAGCGCCATACTTCCTCCCTCACCGCGCCTCACCACGCCTTCTCCTGCGACGCCACTCCACGCCATGCTTCGCCTTTCCGTCCCCCTTACCTCCTCTCTCTTTATAAACCTCTCCCCCTCCTCTTCGTTGCCCACTCGTAGTTGAGAGCAGAGAGAAGGCAAGAGCGAGTGAAGAGCGGAGAGCCAAGCGAGAGGAAGCGCGAGGGTGGAGGGTGCAACACCGTTCTATTGCAGCACCTGTAGGCAAGGGGAGCTAGAGCGGTTCCACGGAAGTCATTTTTCCACGGAATTAGACGACTGGAGAGACACCCAGACGTCTTATTAGGCATCCGAAGGTAGAGCAAGACATCTGGTAGAGATCTACTTTCTGTACTTTTTCTCTTTAACAATTCCTGACATCGTACGTGTATGTGTCAGAGGGTGGGAGCGTAGCCGAGGCAGTTTCAGACGTCCGAGAGTACCTCTAGACGTCTGACAGAGTCCTTGGACGTTAGCATTGAGTTCCAGATGTCTGATAGCGGAACACCAAGAGTGCTATCACTGAGAACTATTTTAATACGTCTGGGACCTTTCCCAGACGTCTAATTTCCGTCTGATAGCATGTTTTGGGCCATGTATGGCCCTATTATTATCGCTTTTCCGCAAACGAACCGTTGCTATTTTCCATACGAGTTTCTCTATATAATGATACCTTATTATATCTTTTTGAACCTTTTGGCCCATCAATCCATGTTTTAGGTCTCCAGTCCGTCGGGTGTACGGGACCTGTGGAGACGTTAGGAGCCACTGTACGAGCCCCCATTCCACCCGGTTACCCTGGTAGAGTGGTTACAACCTTAAATCTCTAATTTAATACATGCGAGTAAGTAATCCTAGGACTTGAGATAAACCCTAGGAAGGAATAAACGTATATTCAAGAATAAATTCTTGAACCCTAGGTCTTGGCATGAACACTAGGGTTAGAAGAAACTGCATGTGAATGATTAAGTAATCAAAAGCTGCCTGTTTTTATATAAAATGGACCCCTACTGTAATAAAATGGAAACTGAACTGTTTGTTCCAAACATTCCAACCCGGATGTGAAAAAGAAACTCCTGTACGAACCCCACGGGAAATGTAAACAAGAACACCGTACTACGGAGAACCGGATGGTTCTGGGAATTTGCTGCCTATGGGCAGCTGTTAAGGGAGGTAAGTTGACCTTCGTGTACATGGTACTGAAGAGAGCAACTATTCCTTGTAGTGTAGAGGGGAGCTTGCCGCCCTTTGGTTGGGACCTGGGGTGGGTTTGGCCACTCTACGATGACTCTTACTGGCCCTCGTGTACGTGGTACCGAGGTGAGCTACCTAGTGTATGGGGGAGCTATCCGCCCCAGGGGGCCTGGGACTAGGTATGGCCACCCTACACCGACTCTTGTCAGCCCGTTGGGCAAACCGGGTGGTTGGACGATGGTACGCGGATTGAGGAGGGGTAAGACCCCTGTTCTATTTTGAGAGGGCAAGGCCCTACACTGTTCCGCACTGTACGTTGAGGCGTACCCGCTAGAGGAAATGACTGACTGCGTGCCAGTACGGGATAGCTACCCGCGCGCTTATCACGGTGCCGTAGTCACCGCTACGTCACGACCGTGACCTCGGGGTGGTAGACCAACTATAGGACTACCACGGTGGGACTCCCTCGGCCAGGAGAGTGCCACGTGAGCATCCTATATCACGGGAAGCTGCAAGCAAAATCATTCCTATAGGGAACCAAAAGATTAATTAACAAATCCTAATTAGAGATCTCTACGCACCCACATGTATAATATAATTGGAAAATGGAAAATTCTATGTTAAATGCATGTTCCTTCTTAGCCACCACTCTACTCAGCGTTAGCTGACTCCAGTCAAATATATTCTATACAGGTCAGGGATTTGAGCAACCTGAGCCATCGACTGCTGAGGACGTTGAGCCTAGTCGAGCCTAGCTTTAGTTCTACTACTTGATAGTGAGTTTTTATAGCTTTGTCTTCTGTTACATGTACTCTTTGATGTGATGGCTGTAATATTACTATTCTCTTTCCCCCTGTTGAAATTTTCTTTTTGCTTAGTTACTGTACTTGTGTGATTGTGATTTGTTGAATGTTACTTAGTTATTTCTTGTTGAACAATTGGATCTTGTGATAAACCGAAGCGAGTCAGTCTCAGATCCTGTAAGGATTTAGGACCGGGTCGTGACATTAGTGTTGTGAGTGAGAGTGTATTGAGTGCATACAAAGTATGTACAATATGTATACTGTATGTATATGTATATATAAGTATATATGTATAATAGTATATATGTATAGAGTATACATGTAAATATTATATATATATATGTACGTATTTATAGTATATATACATATATAGGTAGATATAGGATAGTAGAGTAGTATAAGCCTTAAGTGTATATATAAGTTTTTCTAAGGCTTTAATGATATTTTTATCCGTCACTGTAGGTACATATGTCAGTAAATATAATCCTTTTTGCATATTTTTACTGCCGTTATAGCGACACTTATATATATCACTGTACATACATTATATGTTACTAAAGTTATTAGTATATGTTAGTATATCTAGTATAGTACATATTAATAGTTATTTTTGTATTTATATTTAGGTATTATCTAGGATAGTGTATATAACTAATATAAAGTAGTCTTACTTAGTTTTAGATGCCTGTTTAGTTATAAATATGTTTAAGGCATTATAATTAGGATTAATTGATTCTTTTATACATAATTAATTAATTCATTTATTCTTTGATTCATTGATTTATTTTGTAAATATAATTGACATTTTTGGAATTAAAGAGCATTTTTGGAACATAGAGAATGTTGTATATCAATAACTATCTCCCAGTAAATGATCTGAAATAAATCAGTAAAAATTATGTAAATAAATAAAATGACATGACATCTATTTGCATTGTGACACTATACTACAATAACAATATAATTAAATAATTATTTTTGTGCAATACGGATTGTTTGCGATCACGTTTCATTTTGCATCACTTTTTGCATTTGTGTACTGGTGTCCTTATAAGCAAAAGAAATTAGAAGCACAGTTCTACCTTTGCCACTACAGTCGAATCTAATTAGTTGGTAGCCCGTGTGATTTTGCACCAGTGATAAGTTGTTCTGAGTGATTTTGCACTGGTGTAAAGTTATTCTGAGGTGATTTTGCACCGATGCAAAATGACATGATTTTACACTAGTGCAAAATTATTTTGAAGTGCAAAGTAATTCCAAAGGCGATCTGATGATTTTACATAGGTGTAAAGTGGGTCTGAATGTGATTTCAGTAATTTGCACCCATGCAAAATGGTTGTTATTGGTTTGAACAGTAGTGAACCTCACCATATGTCACTACCTTCTTACGTAGAGGGGAGATACATTAAGTAGAGACCACGTTTACAACTCGTTGCGTTGCATTTTTCGTCATCTTTTGCATTTGTATATCTGCATCCTTATAAGTAAAAGAAACTAAAAGCACAGTCCTACCTTTGCCACTATGGTCGAATCTAATTAGTTGGTAGCCCTTGCTTTGCTATATGGTATTTCAACTCATGCTTTGATAGCTCTTGATGTTTACCAACTATTTTGACATAATCAAGTAAAAGAAAAAGGAAAAAAATGATCAATAATCTCCACTAAATTGCTTTGATTTTCCGCATAGAACTCCACCCGACGAAAAAAAGAAAAAGAGAAAATGTGAAAGAAAATAAAAAGGCACAATATTAATTTCCTCTTTAAACCCATCATCTCTTCTTTTATTTACAAAAGGATAACAAAATAGATAGACAAAAGGAAGAAACTTTCAAAATTTATTGCAAACAAAACATAGGAAAAAAAAGGAAAGAAAAATTCTAAGAATATCTCAAACCTATGTATCAAAAGGTTACTTTTTAGTACATATATGATTTGCACCCATAAAGCAAGTGTAATCAGTGGCTTAGCACACCCCAATCAATGAGATAATCCTTGCATTTGTTAACTTCACTTTCTATAAAATATATAAATGCTAAAGATAAATATAATATCTCCACAAACTTCAAACATAAACCACAATTATTTTCCATCATTATTTATTTACATTAATACAAAAAAAATCATTAGATATAATTATTTAGGTAAGTGAATAAAATATCTGGTGGAAAGATAGGGGGAAGCACAGGTACATTAACATCAATGAAATTTACAATTGAGTTTTAAAAGAAAAATAAAAGTAAGAAAAAATGCCAAAGTTGAAATAATGTTTCTTATTTTAGGGCACATTCACCGTCTGTGTTTAATGTAATTTTCTTTTTAAGATCTAGGCATGGTAATGTAAATATCAAAAGACTTTGATATGAAGTAATTGACATTGGAATATAATATAATATAGGATAGTGTTTTCATGACATTAGAATGAATATCAAAATGGACACAACTCATGAGAGTTGTTCGATGGGTAGAAAAGAACAATAGATCAGGTGGATCTGAGGATAGATCATACATTTTTAGTAAGGGAGTGGACTTGAGGTATTCATTTTTATATAATTTTTGTGGACCTCCAAAATTTTCCATATATGCAAACTTTTGAGGGACAATGCCAGTTGTTTTTTCTATATGGAAAATTTTTGTAGGACACTCCCCTAGTTTTTAATATTTTGTGTGAGTCCAAAGCTTTTCACATATGAGAAACTTTTGGAAGACATCCCTTGCTAATAAAGAAGGGTGAGGTTTATTGTTAATTTTATACAAAATCACTTGGAGAATCACCACTTTATATATATTTTTTCAACACTAAATTTACAACATTTTGGGATTTGTTTTATTTTATTTTTTCAAAAAATTGATTTCCACATGTCACTTTTCATGCAACAGTAAATACAATCTCACTTCAATCAGTATCTTTTTATCCTCGTCATGACCAATTCGAATCTCACAAATGATTAATCATTTTTTTAAAATAAATAAATATTATATGGTGGAATGAACGAGAGACAGATGACCAGACGAATGAAAGAGTCATGGGATGAATGATAGAGAGAGATCATGAAAAAATTAATAAAATACAAGGAGTAATTATTGGAAAGATAAAAGATTACTTATGAAGAGTGACAACTATCAGACTTATATCCACGAACATTTATTATATATACAGCTTCCACATTTCTGCCATTACATATCTAATTCCACATTGTCAATCACTGTGAGTCTTGAGATGAGCCACTGGCTCGGAAATTTTCATCGATCCTAGCTTTATGGAGGACTTGATGTTGTGATTGAACTTTAACGATCTAAAATTATTACAACAAGTAATGTAACAACATTGGATTTGAACATCTGTGACATAGATAACATGCAACAATCATAAAAGTTACTCTAGTAATCATAATATGAACGGAAGTCTCATCTCGCCGAGCTCTAGAGTGGTAGCCCTCATTTTAATGGTGACGGGAATAAAGAAGTTCATCTTAATGATATACATTACTAGTGCTCTTGTTAGAGTGTGTTGTTTAACCCAAGGGACATGTTTAGATGGATTCTTGTTCACAATTAAGGGATATTACATTACACAAACTCCAATATATAAGGAGGGAACACAAACACCTGTCATCCATCGGGAAGGAAAATAAGTTTCTACATGTAGGCAGGGACATTAACACCCATTCAGTGAGGGAGAGGGGGCCGATAGGTATTAGGCTCCCTACAGAAATCAACTATTTATGTTTGTGATTTTATCTTCCACTACAATAAAAAAAAAAATCTTTCTAAATCTTTATTTTCCTAAACATTTAAATAATTATGACGTTATGGAGACATTTAACCAAAAAAAATATATATCAAGTTAAATCCATCATGATATACTCCTTGGGGATATTTGATCTCAACACTTTAAGTTTGGTTCAAATGTCTAAATTAAATCTATTATAACAAATGTTTTTCAGACATTTGCCTCAAACATCTTCGATTGGAATGACAGGACAGACCAAATTAACTTAGCATTTATTGTGGTTAAATGTACCATAATTATTTGGATATTTTAGAGATAAATGCCAAGAAAAATCTTTTTTTTCATCTAATGTGCCCAACACATATTCATAACATCATTTTTTGTTGTTATTTCTTATGCAATGGGACGTGGTTTGAGCTATTTATTTTCTGAATAATTAACATTTTAGTTTGTTGTTAAGTAGTGTTAGTTTTATGAAGCATTTTAATTACATTATTTATTGTAGATTGAAAGCTTAAATTGAATTATTTCATTATTTTATCAAACTTTTGGTTAGAAAGTACTAGTGGATCTAACTTTACGATGATAATTTTATTTAAGTTGATGAAATTGCAATGACACCTTTCTTTTGTAATTCCATTTCACAGATGCTTTTCAAATGTCCTCTTATTTCCTTTATCCCAGTTTGCTAATACCCAGATCCACACCAACCCACCTAGTTTAGCTACACCCATCTATATATATAAATGGTATTGACTTTGTTATAAATAAGATGTCTCAACAGCATGCGATTGAGGCAAGGACTAATAGCTGTAATAAACTTGCATTTTCTCATCTTAAGTTTAAATTTCTTATATTTATATATTATTTATTATGTTTTGATTAATTATATTATCTTTTTCTTTTTGATAAGGGATCAAAAGGAAGGGATCCGACACGAAATGCAAACCTAGACAGATTACCACATAGCACAAGAATTTCAATCAGGGTCACTTCTACGGGAGAAGCAAAGCGCTTTCCAAAGTTCAACAACTAGCTCTCGAAGGTTATGAAGATGATTGTGTCACTTTCATGCTTCTAATGGAGGAAAGTCCTGAAGGAGTTGAATAGACAACTAATTGGAAAGTTAAAAGTAATTCGTAACTACCTTTTGATTTTATATACCATAGTAGCATTTGATTTTTATAATATTTATAATGTCAGATACAAGTGATAGTTGATTGGGATTCCAATCCGTTGGTGCTTAAATATATCCTAAAACATGCAGGTAAAATCCATCGTGATTGGAGAGAGAAGATAAAGAGTATGATAACAAAATTTATAATATTAGCATCTTTTATGTATAAATTGTTAAAGTGTTGCTAACATTTTCTATAAATAATTTAGTATTAGAATAATACACAGGCCACATGACGAAGCATCGAGAAATGTACCTCCTACAATATCACCGGACATCTGGAGATCATGTGAGAATTGGAGAAATCCATGGATGGTGCTAAATAAATATTTGTGTTTATTTATATTTCACAATAACTAATATAATTGTTTACTAATCAAAGTATTTCTTTCTTGTAGGGGCTGGCTAAGAAGAGTAAGGCTAATAGAACTAAAGTTCCACCTCAAACCCACTACTTGGGTTGAATATCAATATAGACTCAATGAAGACTAGATGTGTAAGTATATACATTTATCATTTGCATTAAAAACATACATGTTAAAAATTATGATAAGCTAATTCTTTTTATAAAATTTGCAATCGGATATGCATGATTGCGCCCAACTTGATCGGATTAGAGTTTGTGAAGTAACTCATAGTAAGGTCAAGCACCCAGGTGGTGACGCCAGGTGATATGACAAAGTAAAGCAACGATTGAAGAATCGAAGCAGCATTGGAATCTACTCGGCCGACCACTCATTTTTTGGTCCTTTTGTCATTTCTTGTGTCTTGCGTACCAAGTATTATGTACGACCCATTCTACCGTGCTTACCAAGACTATGCCTTCAATAATTTATTAGCTCTAGAAAAGGCTATCGATCAAGTGCAAGTTGTCCCCCAAACCTTTTTGCACGTTGCACGTTCCCCCTCAAGGAGGCAGCCCTAAAGGGCTCCTCCAAGGGATGCGTGCCTCATACCCTATAAAAGGGAGCCTTGTACCAAAGAGAGATCTCTTGATCAGCCACCTTGTACTCAGGCAACACTTCAAAAATATTCTTATAGTGAAAAACTTCGAGGGTTAAGTACCTTTCCTAGATGTACACCTCTTGTGATGGAACTGAATAACTAATTCTTGAGTACTAATAGAAGGGATACTTAGACTCTGAGCACACCTTAGTAGAAGGGTAAAGACATAACTTAAGTGCTTTCTAACCTTTCTACCTTATTCCAGGGTATGGTAAGACTCAATTTCGAGTAATCTCAGAAATCCTACATTTTGGTCAATCATACTAGGTAATTAAATCCTAAGGACTTGAAGAGTCTAAGCCTTAATTCCCAATGTCTTCTCTAAGACTGAAGATTAGGATTTTCTTTTCTAATTAGGAATGCAACAATTTCTTTCTAACTAAGAATGTAATAGCATGAACTAAATGCAACAATTGTAAAATAACTGTAAAATAATAGTTGAGTCACAACAAAACATATTCTAACCACCCCTTCATGGCAAAACTATGCAATGTCCTCAATGAAAATAAAAAAGTAAAGAGAGTAAGGAAAGAATCACCTAAATTCCATCTGTGTTGTCAACCAATGTCGGGTTACCTCCCAACAAGTACTGAATTTAACGTCGATGATGAGGTGAGGCTGCTCGTGCACTAAATCGGTGTTTTAAGATTGTTGCGTTACAGTATAGTCAAAATAGCTCTCAAACAAATAAATTTTATTACTCGAATTTGAAAGTCCGAGGTCGAACATATGGAGCAATATGAATTCATACACTAATCTCAAATAATGCAAATGATCACAAGAATTTAACCCAAATAAACTACTCAAAAATGATAATCAATGTAGAACATGAGTATAACAATAATTCAACATGATAAAAAGAAATCTATAACAAAATAATGGTGATTTAGATCACCAATTATTTAGTATAGATATATGTAAACTAGAGTAATAAATAATGCTACAGTAGACAGGACCAAATATCCACACAGTAGCTTGAATGCTATAGCAATCAAATGTCTCCTTTGGAGATCAGACACCTTAAGTGGCCCTCTCCTTTGTTTCTCCTTTTTCTTCTTCCTTCTCCTTCTTCTACTTTCTTCTTATACGGCTCTCCTTCTTCTGTCCATGACCCTATTCTTCCTTTAGTTCTTCTTTGTACCTTTTCTTCTTCTGCCTTGACTTCTCTTTTCTTTCTCTTCTTATCTTCAAGCCTTCTTCTTCTCTTCTTTCCTTCTCTGCATTTTCTTCACGCACAGAGGGCAGCCATCTCAGATTTTGGCTAAGTGTCGCACGGAGCAAAACCCTCTCCTGCCCTGTGCTCTCTCTCTTTCTCTCCTCTTAGGTTTCGCCCTCCTAAGGCCTCTTAGGGTAGTCGGGTTATCAGGTAGGCGCGCACTCGGGTCTAGGCTCACCGATAGTGGGTGGTGAGTGAGGAGTGAAGGCTTAGACGGGTCGGGTGCACCAGGTTCGCGGGGTATATGTCGCGGACGAGGCACGTAAGGGCGTGAGGACCTCATCCCCTGTGTGCCACTTGAGGCGATAAGCTCATGTGATAAAAATAACTTATGCGGCTTCAAGCTCTCCTTAGTCCACGATGTGGGACTAAATCCCACCGTCTTTCTCTGCATGCGACGACAGCCGCTTCTTCGCATGATTGTGGTCAAAGGCTCAGTAAAGGAGCTAAATTGGCTCCTTGGTTGCGCTCCTGGAGATGTTCTGCTGCACCTAGAGCTTCACCTGGGGCCTGTAGGTGTTGAAGCAGCTTTAAGCTTCGCTCGAAGCTTCACTAATGGTGGCCGAGGTAGAGAAGACTTGAAAACAAGTATACGGCCTTATGGCCAAGTTAAAGAGGTTCAGGAGCTTCGCAAGGATGCGGCGAAGGTGTGGGTGGCGGTGGCGTGTTGCGAAGGTGTGTATAGGTGGTAGGTGAAGATAGAATAGGTCGAAGATGGTGGGTTTGTTCGACGGGGAGTTCAGGTGGACGGGAAGGTGAATAGAGTTAGAGATTTTGTGCGCGGAGGGACGGCGGTACTTTTGGGAGTTGTGGCGAGGCGTGTGGATGAGTGTAGCGTGCGGAGGACCTCGCCAGAGTTGCTGCCGGAGATGGGGAAGATGGAGGTGAGCGGCGGCGTCAAGGGCTATTTTTGAGGTTTTTGGGTATAAAACTAAACCTAAGAGCTAAGATAACTAATCTAACCTAATCTAAATGGATGAACGGGGGAGAATAGCACCGGCGTTGGTAGGCTGGAGCTGGGGAAGAAGGTGCTCCGATGATGGGAACGACGACGATGACAAAGGTATAAGGGCTCCTACTGGTACAACCAAGAGTGGACGAGAGAGAGAAAGAGAATCCGGCCACTGGTTTTGTGACCAGATGACAAAGGATGGTCAGGAGGGGTCGCTGAAGCTTGAGGAGCTTTGCGGCCAAAGAGGAGGGAGGAGGAGGAGGGTTTTCGACTGGAATTCAAGCTAAGGGAGTTTGGCTTGACCTTGGTTCTCTTTTATAGGGCTTAAGAGGGGCTCCTAAGCTTGGAAGCCAAGCTTCCAAGCTTGGAATTGTCACTAGAGTAGGAAACTGTAACGAGCGCGTGCCCCAGACGTCTTTTAAGACGTCTGGGAGGTGGCCCAGACGTCTGTAAGGACGTCTGGGATCACATCCGGACGTCTGACCAGACGTCCGGGATAGTTTACAGACGTCTGGCGAACAGTTATGCTCGCACGGGATATTCGTCTGCACGCCTGTGCGCGCAGACCTGCGATCCTGCATCTTCTCTGCGGCTGCAGGCGACTGCGACCGTCTCTCTCTCCTCTCCGCGCGGCGTTAAAAGGGGGGGGGGCGCGCCTCCCCTCCCGTCTCCACCATCTTCCTCCTTCTCTCCTGCCTGTGCGCGAGAGCGAGCGGACGCGAGGGCGCAGCGGCAGCGGCGGCCGCAGTAGGCGCGGAGGAGCTGCGGCGTGCGAGGGCGGGGCTCTGCCGTGAGGGCGAGCTCGCCGGGAGCGGCTTGGCCGGCCGGCGGAGGGCGCAGGGGGCGCAGAGCGTCGCGGAGAGGGACCTGCTGTGGGCGGAGCAGCGGACGCGCGAGGTGCGGCGCGGGCGGCGTCGCGAGCGGAGGCCGAGCAAGGTTCTGGTTCTGGAAAAATTTCCAGAATCAGACGTCTGGATTGATATCCAGACGGCAAGGTCGACGTCTGTGAGATCATACAGACGTCTGAAAGGTGAGTTTCCGCTTTCTCCTTCTTTTTGTCGACTGACCGTACTGAGGGAGGAGGGTTGGCTGTGCGCAGGTGTTCGGATTCGTCATCCTTTGCGAATCAGACGTCTGGAAGTTGTACCAGACGGCGGGAGTGACCTCCAGACGTCCGGAGAGACCATTGGACGTCTGGGATCTAGGAGAGACGTCCCCACAGACTTCTGGACGTCCGGGGAACCAAGCCGAACAGGTAATTCTCTGATCCACCGTTTAAGACGTCTGGAAGGAGTTCCAGACGTCTGATTTTGCACAGTATTGTCTTTCTCGACCCGTTTAGGGCCCGTTTGGGCTCCGTTTTCCGCGATTCGAGTTGCGTTCGTTTCAGAATTTATTCCTCTACCCGCCTACAGTAGCTATACACTGTTTTGAGACTCTCCTTGTGTTTGATCCTTGTGATAGGACCTCGTTCGGTTGCAGTCTTGAGAGTCGCGGAGGCGCGCGGGATTCCCGACCACGCCCCCATTACTTCCGTTGTACCTGGTAGAGTGGTTTTAAGTATTAATAAAATCTGTTAAAGTATGGAACCATAACTAGAACCTAGGGCATTGCATGAATCCTAGGAATGAGAAATATATGGAATGATAGCTCCTAGGTGTTGCATGAATCCTAGGGCCGGAAAACTAGATTGTATGATAGATCCTAGGATATGGCATGAATCCTAGGATGGAAAAACTAGTGGAATGTATATTACTGCAGTCTTGGAAAAATGGAAAGGAATATATAAGCTGCCTGTGAATTTAACTAACAGCTGCCTGTTATGAACAAAGAAACATGTTTGAGATTATGGAAATTGAGAACGTGAATCTGGAAAGTGAAACATATGATGTTCTGAGATAAGGGCTGGAACCCTACGGGGAATTAGGAGTGGAACTCCTGGAAAGAAAAGGAATGGAACTGAGATGTAGTTTGTACTGTCTCTTGGGTACGCAGTACCAAGGGAAGTACCTGTACCTGTTTTAGTGCAGAGTGGGGCCAGCCGCCCCAGGGACCCGGGGTTAGGCTTGGCCGCTCTGTACCGACTTGTTGGCCCTCGTGTACGTAGTACCGAGGAGAGCTAGTAGTGTTAGGAGAGTACTAGCTACCCCACGGGCCCCGGGGTTCTGCTAGCCTCCTTCACCGACTTGTTAGGCCCACTAGGGCAAACCAGGGTAGTCAGGCGAGGGTGCGCGGACTGTGGAGGGGCAAGGCCCCGGTTTGGTTACTGTGGAGGGGTTGGACCCCTGTTACTGAGAGGGCTCTGCCCTGGTTCCGTGCTGTGCTTTGGGCGCACCCGTTAACGGAAACGACTGACCGCGTGCCAGTACGGGCTAGCTACCTGTGCGTTTATCACGCGTGCCGTAGTCACCGTTACGTCTGTCAGTGACCTTGGGGTGGTTGACTGAGGGTAGGATCACCACGGGGGACTCTCCCGGCCAGGAGAGCACCACGTGCTACTTCTACTTTTGGAAAAGACTGCAATCAAGATCGTCCCACGAGGACATCCGAGATCAAGTAAAGGATCTGAGAAGTAAATGAAATAGTGAGAAAAATTGAAAGATGTAAATAAAGGAAGTAATAGAACATAACAGCTACTGTACACTCTACTGTTGCCTTTAGTTAGTTTGCCACTCTACTCAGCATTTTGCTGACGTGTTACACTCGTTACCTTTTCAGGACCAGGTGTTGAGCAGCCAGGGTCGGCGGCTGCAGAGGACGCTGGGCCGAGTAGGGTCCAGTAGAGTTACCACAGCTTTGTACCTTCTTTTTGTTTCTGTTCTAGTGAGTAGTTTTGTTTCCGTTGTACATTCTTTACCTACAGTTTTTGTTATATGATAAATGTTGTTTTACTGTTGTGGTGGTGCCTACTGTAGTAGTTTCTTTCCTTACTGCTGTACTTTCTTACTGTTAGTTATATTCATGCTGAATGTGGTTTATTTTACTGTCTTTTGGTTACTTCCTCGTTGGACGACTGGGCCTTGGGATTAGTCGAGTCGGTCCGGTTCTCGTGCTCGTAGGGACTCGGGAACCGGGTCGTTACAAGATGGTATCAGAGCAAGGTCGTCCCGAGAAGTGAATCAACTGACTGGAAAATAACCAATTCACATGTTTATAGCTAGAGTAGCCACCACAACATATCTCTTGACTTGAGCTCTTAGAAGTGTTGTTAGGTACCGTCTGTTTTGACGTTTCCGTTTTGTTTCGCGTCTCCTTGCAGGAGGTGCCTCGTCGTGGGACTGGCGAGACTGGCCGCGGGCGCGGCCGAGGGCGAGGTTGGCGAGGTGGACGTGCTGTCGTTGACGTCTCGGTGGACCAGCCACCACTCCCTGGCATCCAGGCCCAGGACCTCGCCAGACTGATACGGGATATTGTACGAGAGGAGCTCCACCCACTGCCCCGAGCACCTCCTCCTGGGGTTGCAGAGGGGGAGTCCTCTGTGGGGCCACGCGACGGACGCGGCGCTAAACACGAGGGAGGGGATGGGCCCCTGCCGCCCCCACCTTCCTCCGACACTTCTGTACACGAGACACCTTCGCCTGGAGGTGCACCAGCACCTCCCCTACAGCACCACTTCGAGCTTTTCGGACAGTTCCGGAAGCTGAAGCCCCCCTCCTTCAAGGGGGATGAGGACCCGACCGAGGCAGAGGACTGGCTTGAGCAGCTGGAGAAGATCTTCGACACCGTTCGCCCCCCGGTGGAGTGCCGCGTGGCCTTTGCCACGTACCAGCTGGAGAGTGCGGCACACCGGTGGTGGAGGGCGGTCCGGGGACAGGAGAGGGACGAGCCGACGTGGGACCAGTTCGTCACCCTCTTCTGCGAGCAGTACTTTCCCCAGACGTGGCAGGACCAGAGGAGGCGGGAGTTCCACACTCTCCGCCAAGGGACGATGACCGTGAGCGCGTACCGCACGCGTTTCTTGGAGCTGTCCCGCTTTGCAGCGACAGCGGTAGCCACTGAGGAGGAGCGCCTTTGGAGGTTCACCGAGGGGCTCCGGCCTGCGATCCGGGGGTATGTCAAACCCCTGAAGCTGCCGACGTTTTCGAGGGTGGTAGAGGCAGCCATGACTTACGAGGAGACCAACCCGTCCGCGTGAGAGACCGACGGCGGGCGGAAGAGGCCCTTTCAGCCAGACTTCTCACAGGGCCGGCGAGAACGGAGACACGTGGCGTCCGCAGGAGAGCCGTCACGTTGTGCAGGGCCATCAGTGGCCTTTGGGGGCCCTCGACAGGGGCCAGTCGCCAGCACCGGACCCCCGCCTAGCCGACAGCAGGGACTCACTGAGGGCGGGAGTCGGGTTCCCCTCTGCTACCAGTGTGGCCAGCCGGGCCACGTCAGGAGGGACTGCCCATCTAGGGCAGGAGGTCAGCAGATACTTCCCGCGCAGAGCACTGGAGGGCGCGCAGGAGGCCGCGGTTTCCAGGCGCGAGGAGGAGGACCGCAGTCGCGAGGAGGGTACCGGCCAGCACCTACCCGTCCGACGCAGAGTGTGGCTGCTTCGTCCGCACCTAGAGCTGAGGGGCGTATCAACGCCCTAACACACAGGGACGCCAGAGCTTCGGGATCCGTGGTAGCAGGTATGGTTTCAGTTTCTGGCAGACTCGTTTACACGCTTTTCGATTCCGGCGCTACGCACTCGTTTGTCGCAGACAGTTTCGCAGTTAGTTTGGACCAGGATTATACATTGTTAGAGAACCCGTTCGTAATCAGAGGTCCGAGTGGTCAGCTGTTTGTAGCTGAGGAGGTGTACACGGGTTGCGGGGTCAGCATCGGGGGACACAGCCTGCCAGCTGACCTGATTATGATACAGATGGAGGACTTTGGGGTGATCCTGGGGATGGATTGGCTGTCCGCTTACCACGCCTTGGTAGACTGCTTTGAGAGGAAGATTGTCTTCTCCATTCCGGAGTTGCCTTCCTTCGAGTTTCACGGGCAGCCAGTGGACGGAGGTTTCAGGTGCATTTCGGCACTTCGGGCGGCGAGACTTTTGAGCCAGGGGTGTGAGGGCTTCTTAGCTTGTGTGGTGGCAGAGCACAGCCCCGTGGCAGACTTCCAGAGCATCCCGGTGGTCAGAGAGTACCCCGATGTGTTTCCAGACGAGTTACCAGGACTACCGCCCGAGCGTGAGATCGAGTTTGAGATCTCACTAGTACCAGGGACCAGCCCCATCTCCACCGCGCCATACAGGATGGCACCGCTTGAGCTGCGAGAGCTCAAGTCTCAGTTGCAGGACCTTTTGGAGAAGGGTTTCGTGAGGCCCAGTGCGTCTCCCTGGGGAGCCCCGGTACTGTTTGTGAAGAAGAAGGATGGGACCCTACGCCTTTGTGTGGATTACCGACAGCTGAATAGGGTCACCATCAAGAACAGATATCCGCTGCCGAGGATTGACGATTTGTTTGACCAGTTGCGGGGTGCCACGGTGTTTTCCAAGATCGACTTGAGGTCTGGATACCACCAGTTGAGGATCAGGGAGACCGACGTCTCCAAGACAGCTTTCCGCACCCGGTACGGACACTACGAGTTTTTGGTCATGCCGTTTGGACTGACCAATGCCCCCGCTGCTTTCATGGACCTGATGAACCGGGTGTTCAGACCGTACTTGGACCAGTTTGTGGTGGTTTTCATAGATGATGTACTCATCTATTCTAGAGATCGGACGCAGCACGGACAGCACTTGCGGATGGTTCTGGACACTCTGAGATGACGCAGGCTGTACGCCAAATACAGCAAGTGCGAGTTCTGGTTGAGGGAGGTGACCTTTTTGGGTCATGTGATCTCTGGAGACGGCCTGGCGGTGGATCCCGCCAAGGTCGAGGCAGTGCTCAGGTGGGAGAGACCGCGTTCAGTCACTGAGATTCGCAGTTTCCTGGGACTGGCAGGTTACTACAGACGGTTCATCAGAGGGTTTTCGCAGATTGCACGTCCTATGACACAGTTGACTCGGAAGGATGTGCCTTTCACTTGGACAGACGCCTGTGAGGCATGTTTTCTGGAGCTGAAGGAGAGGTTGACCTCGGCTCCCGTGCTCACCATTCCTGACAGTAGTGGCGGGTTCGTTGTGTACACGGACGCTTCCTTGCAGGGGTTAGGAGGTGTGCTCATGCAGAGGGGTCACGTGGTCGCTTACGCTTCGCAGCAACTGAAGCCCCATGAGCATACCTACCCTACCCACGACCTAGAGTTGGCAGCTGTTGTCTTCGCGCTGAAGACATGGAGGCACTACTTGTACGGTGAGACCTTCGAGATTTTTACAGATCACAAGAGCCTCAGATATCTTTTTGACCAGAAGGAGCTCAACATGAGACAGAGACGTTGGTTGGAGCTCCTGAAGGACTACGACTGCAGTATCTCCTACCACCCGGGAAAGGCCAATGTGGTGGCTGACGCCTTGAGCCGTAAGGTGCCCGCACGCTTGGCCAGTCTACAGTCACAGAGTTGGAGCCTTTTGGAGGAGGTGGGCAGTTGGCGACCTCTAGAGTTACGAGGGTACTGTGGGGCAGTGACGGTGACACGGCAGACCAGACCAGAGTTGATAGACCGCATCATCACGGGACAGATGGCCGATCCGTACTTGCAGTCTTTGCGCGACAGAGTACTGTCAGGGGACCCAGGGGACTTCTCTTTCACAGACCAGGTGTTACGCTTGAGGGGACGGCTGTGCGTCCCCAGAGACGAGGAGCTGTTGAGAGAGCTCCTGACTGAGGCACACGGTTCCAGATTCACCATACATCCCGGAAACACGAAAATGTACCATGACTTGAGACGCGAGTTCTGGTGGAGAGGGATGAAGCGGGATGTGGGTGAGTTCGTGCAGCAGTGCTTAGTGTGCCAGCAGGTGAAAGCCGAGCATCAGAGGCCTGCGGGGCCGCTTCAGCCGCTTCCAGTGCCAGAGTGGAAGTGGGAGAGCATCACCATGGACTTGGTGGTGGGCTTACCTGTTACCCAGCGAGGACACGACGCGGTCTGGGTAATAGTGGATAGTTTGACGAAGACGGCACGATTCTTACCGATCCGAGTCACTTTGGGACCAGCACAGTTGGCAGAGAGGTATATCCGTGATGTGGTGCGACTACACAGAGTTCCGCGGGAGATCGTATCCGACCGGGATACCCGCTTTACGTCCCAGTTTTGGGCTGAGTTTCAGTAGGCTTTGGGGACGAGGTTGAGGTTTAGCACGGCTTACCACCCCCAGACGGACGGACAGTCGGAACGCACGATACAGACACTTGAGGATCTTTTGCGTGCCTGTGTACTAGACTGGAGGGGCTCTTGGGAGGAGCACCTGCCCCTGGCAGAGTTTGCATACAACAACAGTTATCACTCGAGCATCGGCATGGCTCCCTACGAGGCTCTGTACGGACGGAAATGCACGGCACCCTTGAGTTGGGTTGAGGTGGGGACCAAGTGGGAGGTTGGCCCCAGGTTGATCCGGCAGAGTCAGGAGGTAATTGAGCAGATCCACAGACGACTCCGCACTGTCAGGAGCAGACAGAAGAGCTACGCAGATCGCAGACGCAGAGAGGTGCAGTTCGAGGTTGGGGACCACGTCTTTCTTCGTGTTTCGCCCATGAAGGGCTTACAGCGGTTTGGGGTGAGAGGGAAGCTCGCGCCGAGGTTCGTGGGGCCCTTCGAGGTCCTGGAGCGGGTTGGACCCGTTGCTTACAGACTTGCCCTTCCCCCGCAGCTTTCTGGTGTGCACGACGTGTTCCACGTGTCCAACCTCAGGAAGTACGTCGCCGATCCCAGCCACGTACTGAGTCACGAGAGCGTCGAGGTGAGCGACGACCTGACCTACCCCGAGCGGCCAGTGCAGATCCTAGGCCGAGCCGTCCGCAGGTTGAGACGAAAGCAAGTACCCCTGGTAAAGGTTTTGTGGAGGAGCCAGCGGTACGAGGAGGCTACCTGGGAGCCTGAGGCGGCAATGCGGGAGCGGTACCCAGAGCTTTTCGCGGGTACGTCTTTTCGGACCGGCTTCGGTCCTCTTTGAGTTTGTTATGGTTATTTGGACATCCTTTTTCCGCACCCTAGTTGGCGCAAGTTTCGGGGACGAAACTTCCTTTGAGTTTGTTATATTGTAACGAGCGCGTGCCCCAGACGTCTTTTAAGACGTCTGGGAGGTGGCCCAGACGTCTGTAAGGACGTCTGGGATCACATCCGGACGTCTGACCAGACGTCCGGGATAGTTTACAGACGTCTGGCGAACAGTTATGCTCGCACGGGATATTCGTCTGCGCGCCTGTGCGCGCAGACCTGCGATCCTGCATCTTCTCTGCGGCTGCAGGCGACTGCGACCGTCTCTCTCTCCTCTCCGCGCGGCGTTAAAAGGGGGGGGGGCGCGCCTCCCCTCCCGTCTCCACCATCTTCCTCCTCTCCTGCCTGTGCGCGAGAGCGAGCGGACGCGAGGGCGCAGCGGCAGCGGCGGCCGCAGTAGGCGCGGAGGAGCTGCGGCGTGCGAGGGCGGGGCTCTGCCGTGAGGGCGAGCTCGCCGGGAGCGGCTTGGCCGACCGGCGGAGGGCGCAGGGGGCGCAGAGCGTCGCGGAGAGGGACCTGCTGCGGGCGGAGCAGCGGACGCGCGACGTGCGACGCGGGCGGCGTCGCGAGCGGAGGCCGAGCAAGGTTCTGGTTCTGGAAAAATTTCCAGAATCAGACGTCTGGATTGATATCCAGACGGCAAGGTCGACGTCTGTGAGATCATACAGACGTCTGAAAGGTGAGTTTCCGCTTTCTCCTTCTTTTTGTCGACTGACCGTACTGAGGGAGGAGGGTTGGCTGTGCGCAGGTGTTCGGATTCGTCATCCTTTGCGAATCAGACGTCTGGAAGTTGTACCAGACGGCGGGAGTGACCTCCAGACGTCCGGAGAGACCATCGGACGTCTGGGATCTAGGAGAGACGTCCCCACAGACTTCTGGACGTCCGGGGAACCAAGCCGAACAGGTAATTCTCTGATCCACCGTTTAAGACGTCTGGAAGGAGTTCCAGACGTCTGATTTTGCACAGTATTATCTTTCTCGACCCGTTTAGGGCCCGTTTGGGCTCCGTTTTCCGCGATTCGAGTTGCGTTCGTTTCAGAATTTATTCCTCTACCCGCCTACAGTAGCTATACACTGTTTTGAGACTCTCCTTGTGTTTGATCCTTGTGATAGGACCTCGTTCGGTTGCAGTCTTGAGAGTCGCGGAGGCGCGCGGGATTCCCGACCACGCCCCCATTACTTCCGTTGTACCTGGTAGAGTGGTTTTAAGTATTAATAAAATCTGTTAAAGTATGGAACCATAACTAGAACCTAGGGCATTGCATGAATCCTAGGAATGAGAAATATATGGAATGATAGCTCCTAGGTGTTGCATGAATCCTAGGGCCGGAAAATTAGATTGTATGATAGATCCTAGGATATGGCATGAATCCTAGGATGGAAAAACTAGTGGAATGTATATTACTGCAGTCTTGGAAAAATGGAAAGGAATATATAAGCTGCCTGTGAATTTAATTAACAGCTGCCTGTTATGAACAAAGAAACATGTTTGAGATCATGGAAATTGAGAACCTGAATCTGGAAAGTGAAACATATGATGTTCTGAGATAAAGGGCTGGAACCCTACGGGGAATTAGGAGTGGAACTCCTGGAAAGAAAAGGAATGGAACTGAGATGTAGTTTGTACTGTCTCTTGGGTACGCAGTACCAAGGGAAGTACCTGTACCTGTTTTAGTGCAGAGTGGGGCCAGCCGCCCCAGGGACCCGGGGTTAGGCTTGGCCGCTCTGTACCGACTTGTTGGCCCTCGTGTACGTAGTACCGAGGAGAGCTAGTAGTGTTAGGAGAGTACTAGCTACCCCACGGGCCCCGGGGTTCTGCTAGCCTCCTTCACCGACTTGTTAGGCCCACTAGGGCAAACCAGGGTAGTCAGGCGAGGGTGCGCGGACTGTAGAGGGGCAAGGCCCCGGTTTGGTTACTGTGGAGGGGTTGGACCCCTGTTACTGAGAGGGCTCTGCCCTGGTTCCGTGCTGTGCTTTGGGCGCACCCGTTAACGGAAACGACTGACCGCGTGCCAGTACGGGCTAGCTACCTGTGCGTTTATCGCGCGTGCCGTAGCCACCGTTACGTCTGTCAGTGACCTTGGGGTGGTTGACTGAGGGTAGGATCACCACGGGGGACTCTCCCGGCCAGGAGAGCACCACGTGCTACTTCTACTTTTGGAAAGGACTGCAATCAAGATCGTCCCACGAGGACATCCGAGATCAAGTAAAGGATCTGAGAAGTAAATGAAATAGTGAGAAAAATTGAAAGATGTAAATAAAGGAAGTAATAGAACATAACAGCTACTGTACACTCTACTGTTGCCTTTAGTTAGTTTGCCACTCTACTCAGCATTTTGCTGACGTGTTACACTCGTTACCTTTTCAGGACCAGGTGTTGAGCAGCCAGGGTCGGCGGCTGCAGAGGACGCTGGGCCGAGTAGGGTCCAGTAGAGTTACCACAGCTTTGTACCTTCTTTTTGTTTCTGTTCTAGTGAGTAGTTTTGTTTCCGTTGTACATTCTTTACCTACAGTTTTTGTTATATGATAAATGTTGTTTTACTGTTGTGGTGGTGCCTACTGTAGTAGTTTCTTTCCTTACTGCTGTACTTTCTTACTGTTAGTTATATTCATGCTGAATGTGGTTTATTTTACTGTCTTTTGGTTACTTCCTCGTTGGACGACTGGGTCTTGGGATTAGTCGAGTCGATCCGGTTCTCGTGTCTCGTAAGGACTCGGGAACCGGGTCGTTACAGAAACCCATTTGTTCCATGAGTTCGCATTAGGATTTGGGCAAGAATTGGGGCCCCAGATGTGGCTCAAAAGGAAAGGAATTCCTTGACGAACTTCCCTTTCAAATCTGAAAGGGATTCATCAAGGAATCAAGAAGTTCTTTCTATTTCAAGGTCACCGGTGCTTGTAGGAATAGGATTATTGGTGGTAGGGACCTATTTGTGAAGATGATGACAAAGTTAGGGGTCTATTTGTAAATATTTTGAAAGTTAAGGGCATAAATGTAATCAGACAGGACTAATTTGCAAACTAGGTCAAGACAATTTTAGCTTGGGTCCAAATTTTGGTATAAACCTAATTTGGACCTAAGGAATGCAATGGTGAAGTTGGATTTTGGTCTTGACTGTTGTTGACTGGATAATTTACGCAAAAACTTAAATTAGGGTAAATGTATGTCCGAGACTCTATTTTGGGCCAAAACGGGTTCTAATGGTCAAATTGAAGGTTCCAAACCCTAGAGAATATTTTTCTATGAATTTTAAAGGGTTTAGGTGAATTTTATCCTGACCAGAACTTCAGTTAATTAAGTGGGTGTGTTTTTAAGGTTTCAAAAGTCATTTAATTCTCATAACACGTGTAAACCCTTTTCTGATTATTCTATCTCACTTGTTATCTTTTTAGGATCATTTGACCTTCATTCAACCCATGAGAAAACCCGTGGTTGTTCTGCATTCATAGTAAGCTGGTAAAATTACAGTTTTAACCCTAATTTCCTATTTTTTCCCTCAGAATGATTATGCAGTGACTTGTGACTCTCTGGCAGTTATGCAGGAGCATTTACTGACTTAATTGGGTCAAAATGAGCTAGTTATGGCTCATGATGGTATTCCCATCAATGGATCATCAAAATTAAAATGCCCAAGTTAAGTTAGAAACTAGGTTAAACACTTTCTAATTAATACAATAAATGGGTTAAGTGTGGGAATTAACAGAAATGACCTACAACATCAAAATTGGGTTAAAAATGCATAATTAGGTCAATTTATGAGATATTCTATACACAAATGCAAATTGATGATCCAATTACCAATTGAACACATTTCTAAGTTCAAAAATTCAAATCAAGAGTAAAATCAGGTTCAAATATGTTCAATTAAGCTTCAATAAAAATCTTATGACATTTAGACATCATTAGGACCATGCATTGATCACATTACATTCAGGTCCTTAGGTCATTACATTTTATCTACCTTAAAAAGTCACAAAGGCATTTGTGAAATTCGTAAGGATCTATTTGTTGACTCTAGGGATTGCTCTGATCTATTTCTTCCCACTAATGGGTCTTTACACAATTGTTCTACCCCTTCACCTTAAAGGCCTTAGTGTAAATTCACTAACACACCTGCGGTAACCCTTGTCTTCTTCAGTGTTCCTACACGAGGAACTCAAGCTCCAAAAATCATCCATTTGTGGGATCATTGATCCAATGATGAATTTGCCATCTAAGATTACACGCCTTTGTACGCAACTTCGTCACCTCCTTCAAATTTGATCTAAGGTGGAGGTTTGGTATAAGACTTCTCGCACATCATCCTTTCCATCCCCACCGTTAGACCTAACCTCGCC
Source organism: Thalassia testudinum (assembly GCA_037157565.1). Lineage (NCBI taxonomy): Eukaryota > Viridiplantae > Streptophyta > Magnoliopsida > Alismatales > Hydrocharitaceae > Thalassia > Thalassia testudinum. Next base: position 81,531,048 of record JAZHRO010000077.1, on the reverse strand, counting down.
TAATCCCACTCTACGATCACCTGATCCACTTGTGAGGCTACTTAAGCACCTACCTTGACCCCTGCACGAGCCATCAGCCCCCTCCTACACCTCTCAAGCTGATCCTTCTTCCTCTCTAGCTTCTTCTTCCTATTTCACTTAGCCACATCTATGACAGAGGTGGAGCTTCACCTTCCTCCTTAATCCACATCGCTAAAGATGATGTAAGCCTAAGGATGTCCCTAGAGCTTCACTAGTAAGCTCTTCACTCACTGGAGATCTCTCTCATTTCATCCTCTTCAGCGACCGGCTGTTGATCCAGGAGAGTCCCATTCTTCCTATTACATTAGGTTTTATTGCTTCCTAGGTAGATTTACTGCTTCCTAGTTTAGTTTAGATTAGTTAGAGTAGCAATCATTGGCTAGTCTGATATGAATTAGTTTAGATTTGGAGTGGAGTATATTAGATTCGATTTTGCCCTCTTTACTGAATTCAGATCAGAGAGGTGTTTTCACATTCCTTCGCATGTTCACTGATCTCCCTCATCATCTCACGATTCCATTTTCTTTGTTTTCCCTGTGTTTTGATCCACAATCCACCCCATCCATTAGAGTTGGTTTGGATTTGAAGTTTACCAACTTCTAGATCCAAATCACGATCAAATCCACTTGGAGGTCTCCACATTCACTTCATAAGTTCACAAGGACCCTCGATCTGAATTGAATTGCTTCAATTCGCTAGATTGCTTTGTATTTGGATTTTATGCTCAATCACAAAATTTGGAGCAAATTCAAGTTTAAACAGATTTAATCAAGCGATTAGAGTTTTTAAACTTCAAATTGGGTGCAATGTAATGAATCTAAGTTGTGTTGATTGAAGTTTGATAATCAAATGAGCATTTACTCAATTTTAGCTCCGATTTGGGTAGTTTAGGCAAAGCATGATCATATCCTTTAATTTAAGGCCTAAACCCTGATCCACTGGTTTCTAAGGATTCACCCTGAGGACCTAAACCCTAAGTTTCTAAGGATTCGCATGCGGAAAGGTTCAGAGTTTGGAAACCCCATCGTCGTAGTTTGATTCGAGAGAAAATCCGTTGATCAGATAAAATTTATTATCGAAAGTCGAAAAGTGAGTCCCAGGTCGAACACGGGAAAGCGAACGTTTGGTTTTGAAAGATACGCGTTTCACTTTTTATTTGTTTTTGTCATTTTTGTCTTTTCTAATTTTTTTGGTATTTTTAATAGGGCAAGAGATCAGGTCGACGAAATCTAGCTAATCTACTTGCCAAATAAAAAGAGAGAGATAGAGAGAGAGAAACAATCATATATTTTATAATGAAATGTTTATTACAACTAGGAAAGTGGGAAAACTATACTATGAAAGCAATAAAGATAGAGATAGGTGAGAGAAATCCCCCTCGACAGTCGCTTGGAGGACGACTCGCTCTGACGTCGCCTAGTGGAAGGTGGTGAGGAGCGAGATGAACGAGGATGGAGCTAGAGGACGGAGGGCGGGGCAAGATAGCGTCGCTGCGAGGATCTTCTTCCCAAAGGGAGGTGAGAAGACAACCACGGGATGCTTCACGAAGGGGGATGAGAGGCAGGAATAAATATTTGTTTTCTACTCTAGAGGAGCATCCTGGGCTTGGGACATGCTCTCTCTAGAGCCTTGGAGGTGGTGAGAGGAAGAAAGGAAGAGATGAAGAAAAATGGTCCTTTTATAGTGAAGGAAAGAATCAAACTCGTATATAGAAAATTTAATGATAGTCATAAACGTCGCTGAAGGTCTGCCACAAACGTTGCTAAAGACAGCCCATGCACCCACCAATCGCTGCGCTGGTGTGCATACCACGAGCCTATGTCACGCATGCCCATTGCGCTACTGCGCGTGCATACCTCCACGCGCATGCGCCTGCCCTCGCTGCTGTGCATGTGCAGTGGCACGTGCATGTGCATCGGTGGCCTAGGTTGCGCCACATGGCACGACTTGGGCAGTCCATCTTCTTTTCATTGTAAAGGCTGCAACAGAAGTCAGATTGAGTTGATTTTCACGTCGTTGGGCTGTAATCGTCGACCTGAATCCATCCACGCGGTCGGATTTGTCATTTGAAGCTTCGAATTACATCACCTAGTCCCTTGGCCATTGATCTTCCTCGGACTGCATATGGTGCTACAGGACTTCGATCAAGGCGATTTCAGAGGTGTTGGACTTCGATCGTCATCCTGATCAGATCCGTTTGGTCGGATCGTCAATCCAAGGCTTCGAAATAAATCTCTTTCTCTCTTGACCATAAAAAGGATGCAACTAACCTAAAATATACACAAATACTCTAAATGCAGACTGATGCATGCTATGCAATATTTATAATATGGAATGTAAATCTAAGCCTAGGAGCATGCATAAATAGACATTTTAACCCCCATGCCTATCTTTTGCTAGTCCCTAGCAAAATTAAACTACATGCTATGTATAAAAGCAAAATTAGGACTTGATCGCTTAGGCCTAAGTCGTTTCTTAACAATAGAAAATTTCAACTAAGGTCCTAAACTACGAAAGCTCAACAGTACTCAAGTGTCTGCCAGAATGCAAACCGCCCAAGTCCTCACCTTATTTGAAAAGGGGAGATACATTTTTTATTTTTCTTCTTTTCTAATTTTTTTGGACTTTTGGAGTTTAAGAGTTTCAGAATAACTTTTTACAGCTACCAGACCCGCCCAAGACTCAAAAAGAACTCTAAGTGCTAAGCATCTTGTGAAAGGGTGATAGACTCACTAGGTGGCCATTAAAATGAACTTCGGATTTCTATGACCCTAGTTGACCTAAAAGATTTCTGCCTAGAGGTTTATCCTTCTAAACTGTAGCTTTCTTCCTACTTTTAAATTTTTTATGGGGTCAACACAATGGCGAACCCAGTGTATATATACCCAATTTATTCTACTTTCCCAATTTTTCCCTAAGTGTTTTGGGAATTATTTGTGCATTTTTGTGAGCTGGGCTTTGGACAACCGACCAAGGGGCTATTGGTGGAGTGACTTTTGTCCTTGTTTATATTCGTTGTAGTATATGACAGAACAAGTACTAGCTTAATACAAGATTTTTTTACTCGGAATAACAAGGTTTTCCCGAGGTCGAACTCAGGGAGCAACTAGAATTCTAGAAGTAGAAAGTTCTCAATTAGGTTACAAAAAAATAAGAGAAAGAGAGAGAGAGAGGGGGGGCTAGAGTTCTCTTGACTTCTTCTTCTTCTCTCTTCTTTTCTTTCTTTCTTTCTTCTTTCTTCTGCAGAGTCTTCTTTTCTTGTTGCCTGCTCTGCTTGCTTCTTCTCTTTTCTTTTTCTTCTCTGCGGCAGTGGTGATCTTCCTCTTCTTTTTCTTTCTTTCTTCTTTCTTCTTTTCCTTCCTTGCTTTCTTTAGCCAGCAGCTGTGGTGATTCCGACGTCTGATGCTGTGCTCAAACGACTTATCTGTGACTTTGCTACAGTGCCTTCCTTCTTCTTTTCTTCTTCTTCTGTTTCTCTCCTTCCTTCCTTCTTCTTTTCCTTCCTATCTTCTTCTTCAGCTGCCCTGAGCAGCTAAGGCTTCGGCCGCTTCTCTTCTTCTTCTTTTCCTTTCTACCTTCTTCTTCTTCCTTTCTTCCTGCACGCTCACACAAGGGTCAGAGCAAAACCTACCCCTACCCTTCCCCACGTCTCTCTCTTTCTCAGATTTCTCTTTTAGGACTGCTCTCCCAGAACCGGGTAGTCGGGTGCGGGTATCGCACCCGGGACCAGGCCCACCGGCGTGCGGTGGTGGGAGAGGAGTGCGTGGTTTGGGTAATCGGATCTTGCCTAGACCCGCAGGGCGTGAGCGCGGGCGAGCGAGCGCGTAGCGCGCTGTGTGCGGGAGAGGGACCTGACCCCTGTGTTCGAAGGCGATAAGCCATAGGCAATTTTTCAATTTAAGTGTGGGTGCTTGGCCACGCACTTCCGAGGTGGGACTAAAGTCCCACCTCCCAAATTGGCGTCCGCAGGCGAGCGATCAGCCGCCAATTGAGGCAGCCCGTGAGGCCTTCACCCCAGCTGCGGGCCTGGGTGTCTTCGCGACTCCTGACCACGTGACCTGGGACGCGCACCTGGGTTGGAGGGTGCCTGCAGCTGCAGGTGAAGCTGCTGCAGCTCGTGGACAATGGCGGCGAGGGGCGCGAACCTGAAATCACAGCTACGGCCTCTCGGCCTAGTCAGAATACGTAAGAAGCTTCGCCGAAGTGAGGCGAAGCTTGTGCGATGGTCGGTGGGGTGCGGGAGTGCATGGAGAGGCTGACCTAGGTCAGACTGTGGCCAGAAAGGTGGGTTTGTTCGAGGGGTGGTCGGGTGGCGCTTGGCAGTGAATGGAGAGGGGGCATCGGTGGAGTGGAGTGTGAGGGAGCTTCTGGGCTGGTCAGCGAGGTGTGAGAGTGTCTGTGGTCGTGAGATGGTCTCGCCGGAGGGGGTGATCGGAGGTGGAGAAGGTGAGTCTGGATAGTGGCTGGCGGGTGGTCGAAAGGGCAGATTGGAAGAGGGAAAATAAAAGAGAGAAAGAGAGGAAGCTATCTACCTAATTACTCGACGAAGGGGGAGGGCAGAGCAGCCGGCTCGTGCCTGCTGGAGCCGGAGACGAAGATGCCTTGGAGGAGGGTTTCGGCGACGAGGAAGCAGACGGAAGGCACCAGCGGGTACAGTCTATCGCAGACGACAGGGCAGAGTAAACCTTGCTGCAGGTAGGGCAGCAGAGCGATGAGGAGGAAGAGGAGTTCGCCGGAAGCTTCAGGCTCTCTGATTGGAGGAGAAAGGGATGAAGAGGGGGGTAGTTCTCCGTCAAAGGAAGCTTGAAGGAGTTGGAAAGGTCTACCGCTCTTTATAAAGGGCTTGGCGCGTAGAGAGGGGCGAGGTGGTGTCGTGCCAGCCTCGCTGGAGTATGGCCGGAAGGGACACCCATACCTTCTGCGCGTTTGCATGGAAGGTATGGTGGTTGGCAGAGGTCGTGGGCGGGTCCCTGCGACAGAGAACGTCGCAGGGAACCCCGCTTATGTTCTTGAGGACGGTAGCCCTACCCTGTGCGGTGCCATGCTCCGGGCAAGGTCGCTGGAGTGTGGCGCTACGCAGAAGTTGCAGGGAGGACCGTCCTACAAGGAACGATGAAAAGTTGGGGTCCTAAATGCAAGGGTTTCAAAAGATAAGGGTCAAAAGTAAATAAAGAGTACCAAATTGTAAAATCGATCAAGGAGTTCTCTTCGTAGTCTCAAGCTTTTATACAAGACTAATTTGAACCTAAGGATTTTAATGGTGAATTTTAATTCTAAGTTGGACCATGTTTGACAGACCAATTTGTGCAGAAACCCAAATTAAGTTATTAATTGGCCAGGGTTCTCTTTTTAGGTCAAAATAGGTTTCTAAGGCCAAATTGAAGGTTCTAAACCCTAGAGAATATTTTTATATGAATTTTAGAGGCTTCAGTTGATTTTTATCCTGCCTCGAACCTCATGAATTGAAGTGGATTTATTTTAGGGTTATAGAATGTCATTTAATTCCTAGAAGTTGATATAACCCTTTTTAGATCAGACCATCCCACTTACCTTCTTGTTAAGCTTGTTTGACTTGTGTTTGGACCCTCAATTACCCTGTTTGCAAACTGCATTGGTGAAATTGTAGTTTTACCCCTTATGATTTATTTTATTCTTAAACTCAGAATTCTCTGAGTTAAGCCATTTTTTGGGTCATGTAGGAGCTTTTTCTCACATATCTGGATTAGATTATGCTAGTTAGGGTTCATGATGAGGTTCTCATCATACCCCCAAGCCTAGCTTTTGCTAGTCCCTTAGCAAAAAGCTTAAGGTTTCAACCCTTGTTCTAGACCATGAAGTTCTTAATGATTTTAGATAAGTGCTTTTTCATTTGAAACCTAGATTAAGTTAGAATGCTAACCATAGGCCTAAAAGGTACTCTAGTACTAACCAAGATCCAAATCTATCTAGCCTCAGCCTCAGTCCTTAGCAAAGGTTTTTAAGGCTTACAAGAACTAACCTAAGGTTTATTGGACTTTGTGGTTAAAGCACCCGTGCTTGAGATAATTTTAGCCCTGGCTTAGTTCGCAGTGCGTTTTTGTAGGAGAGGTAGAAGATTTATCTGTTTGGAGTGTTTTCACTCTCTTTTTCCTTTTAATTCTAGCTTAGGATTGGCTTTTCAACATGGTCTGTATCAGATTCCTTGTCCCCATCATCAATCCTCAAAGGTTCCTGGCAGTCGATGCTTCGAGATAGCATCGCCCATGGTAACCCCTAGAACCCTGGCTATTGAGATTTCGAGATAATCCCATCTATGGTGTTCCGTGGTCGAATTCAGATCCTGGCAATTGACATTTCGTGATAATGCCATCCATGGAATCTGAACCAGCAGAGTGCTTACATGCCCCCAGTAGGATATGTAAATATCCTAAGAGACAAGCACCGAGGAGATGATATTTTGTTACCCTTCTTCGAGGGGAATTTCCCACCTCTCTACACTGGGAACTCGTCCAAATCAACTTGTGTTGATCAGCCGCCCCTACTCTAGGTGTCATTTATAGAATTTTTGCAACGCTTTTGCGTGATTTTGATTTTTTATGCTTACTGAACCAGGCTGTGTGTGAAGTTAAGGTGCTTAGGTTACTGCGTCCCGTAAACCAAAAGTTAGTTAATGAGGCCAAATACTCCCTAAGCATTAGACCTAATACTCAAGCTTTTCATTTTCCTCAACCTCTTGAGGAATGTCTAGATCTTAATGGGTACTAAGAGTCTATCCAAGAATGCCTAAGGTTCGCATTCTTACTAATCTCACTTGTGCACTTTTCATTTCTTTTCTTGAATGAGGTCTAGAACTTAGGTTAATTCCTTAGTTTCTTATTAATGACTATCACTTTTTCTTTCATTTTGTGCTCCTTCTTTCCATTTTGTTCCTTTTTCCCTTCCTCCTTCACAAAATTTCTTTCCTTCATCATTTTATTATTCTTTTTCAAATTTTTTTTTAAAATTTTTATGGTGTTTTTGGTATATGTGAATTTTTTCGTTTAAAACCTTTTCTTACAAGTTTTGCACTTTCATACCCCCCCATGCCTAAGATTTGCAATGTCCTCATTATGACTTAGGGGGTTTTTATTCAACTTAGTTCATTCATTAGGACAGATGTTTTGATGAGTGAATAGGTCGGGGTGGCTGTTGCGAACGATTTCTAATCTCAGATGCAAGCACCTGAGGTGGAGTCGGCTGTCCTAAAGGGTGAACCTTAAGTGCACAAAGGTGTCAAAAAAGGTTTCAGGTTTTCAAAGAGAATGACGGGCTGCCTCCCGTTGAGCGCTGAGCTTTACGCCATCAGCTGGGTGCAATATGTTCAGGGAAAATGGAGGATAGATGATGATTCAGCCAAATCAGTAGAAGTTACATCAATGAACGGTTTGAGTCTCTGACCGTTCATGATGAAAGGTTCGGAATCATGGCTGAGCGGACTGATTTCGATAGTTCCATTTCCAAAAACCTGTCGGACCAAGTATGGTCCGACCCACTTGGATCGTAGCTTTCCAGGGAAAAGCTTGAGTCGGGCATCAAAGAGTAGGACCTTCTGACCAGAATGAAAGATCTTTCTAGAGATATGCTTGTCATGGAAGGCTTTAACCCACTCCTTGTAGATTTGCAAGTTCTCGTATGCATCAAGGCGTAATTCATCGATCTCGTTGATTTGAAGCTTTTTGTGGGTTCCAGCCTTAGAAAGATCTAGATTACAACTCCGTACTGCCCAATAGGCTTTGTGCTCCAATTCGACGGGAAGGTGACACGCCTTCCCGTACACCAGTCTAAAGGGAGACATGCCTAATTGGGTTTTGTGGGTGATCCTATAGGCCCACAAGGCTTCTGAAAGTTGAGACGACCAGTCCTTCCTGTCAGGCCGAACAGTGACCTGCAGGATTTTCTTGATCTCCCGATTTGACAGCTCAGCTAGACCATTAGTCTGGGGGTGATAAGGAGTGGAGATTCGGTGAGACACCCCGTATTTGGTCATCAGTGACCTGAACTGAGCATTTGTGAAATGGGTCCCCCCGTCAGAGATGACAGCACAAGGAATCCCGAACCGTGAGAAGATATTGTGATGAATGAATTTAAGAACAATTTTATGATCATAGGTTCGGGTCGGTATGTCTTCGATCCATTTGGACACGTAGTCCATAGCCAGCAAAATGTACTCGAAGCCATCCGAAACAGGAAAGGAGCCCATAAAATCAATCCCCCAAACATCAAAGATTTCGCATACGAGAATCAGCTGCAAAGGCATCATGTCGCGATGGCTCATGTTGCCCAAAGTTTGGCCACGACTGCATGCCTTGCAGTGATTGTATGTGTCCTTGAACAGAGTGGGCCAATAAAAGCCACACTAGAGGATTTTCGATGCGATTTTGTGCCCAGAGAGATGGCCACCTCATGCCTGGTCATGGCAGAAGGAGAGAATATCATTGACTTCACCTTCCGGGACATCTCCGGATGATTTGGTCGGCACCTATGCGAAAGAGGTACGGATCTTCCCAAATGTAATACTTGGCATCAGAGCGCAATTTGTCTTTCTTGGCCTTCAGCCAATCAGACGGGATCTGATGAGATGCCAAGTAGTTTACTATATTAGCAAACCATGGAAGTCTAGTACCAATAGTCAGCAGGTGCTCATCAGGGAAATGCTCCATGATGGGTCCGAAAGGGTTGATGATCTCAGAAGGAAGGTGAGACAAATGATCAACTACCACGTTTTCTCTTCCCGCCTTGTGGCAAATCTCGAGGTCGAATTCTTGCAACAGCAAGATCCATCGAATTAGTCGGGGCTTCGTGTCCTTCTTGGCAAGGAGATGCCTCACAGCTGTGTGATCCGAGTAGATGATGACGTGGGAACCCAGGAGATAAGATCGAAAATTTTCAAGGGCAAATACTACGGCTAGCAGCTCTTTCTCCTTAAGTGTATAGTTACGCTGAGCCTCGTCAAGTGTCTTGCTAGCGTAGTAGATGACCAAGGGTTTCCCGTCAACTTTCTACCCCAGAACCGCTCCTACAGCAAAATCAGATGCATCACACATGATCTCAAAGGGTTGAGACCAATTAGGGGATTGTAGGATCGGGGCCTGGGTGACTCGGTCACGGAGGTTCTCAAAGGCTTGAGTGCATTCCTTGGAGATTTCAAAGGGTACATCCTTATAGTGAAGAGTAGTCAGGGGGCGCGCGATTTTCAAAAAATCAGGAATGAAACTACGGTAAAAATCGATGTGAACCAGAAAAGAACAGATGTCCCTGATCGAGCTAGGCATAGGAAGACAAGAAATTAGATCAACCTTGGCTCGATCCACTTGGATGCCCTTCTCAGAAATCAGATGTCCTAGGACGATCCCCTCAGGTACCATAAAATGGCTCTTTTCCCAGGAAAGAACCAAATTAACGTCGATGCAGCACCTGAGTATATGAACCAAGTGCTGGAGGCAATCATCAAATGATGCCCCAAAAATTGAAAAGTCATCCATGAAGACTTCCAGATAATCACCTACCATATCAGAGAATATGGTAAGCATGCACCGCTGAAAAGTTGCAGGTGCATTGCAGAGATCGAACGGTATCCTTCGGAATGCATATGTTCCGAAGGGGCAGGTGAACGTGGTCTTCTCTTGGTCCTCAGGATGAATAGAAACGTGGTTATAACCGGAGTACCCGTTAAGAAAGCAGAAGAATCGATTTCCTACAAATTTCTCGAGAATCTGATCAATGAAAGGTAGTGGGAAATGATCCTTCTTCATGGAGGAATTGAGTCGTCGGTAATCTATCCAGACTCTCCACGAGTTGGCTAATCGGGTAGGTATGACTTCTTCGATTTCAGTCGTAATGGTGGTGAGCCCTGCCTTTTTAGGCATAGCCTGAATTGGGCTCACCCAACGACTGTCAGAGATCGGGTAGATTATCCCTGCATCTAACCACTTGATGATCTCCTTTTTCACGACCTCCTGCAGATTGGGGTTTAAACGCCTCTGCATTTCACGAGAAGGTCGTGTGCCCTCTTCTGAATAAATACGATGTGTGCAATAAGAGGGACTTATTCCAGTCAGATCATCGAGAGTCCATCCAATGGCTCTGCGATGTTGCTGGAGAACAGCAATCAGACGAGATTCTTGCTCAGGAGTAATCTTGGAATTTATAATCACAGGAAGGGTCTGATTAGAACCCAAAAAGACGTATTTCAAATGATCGGGAAGGGGTTTCAGTTCAAGGATGGGGTTATCAGCAGCAACGGGTGGTTCAGGGCAAATGTGAGGTTCAAGGGTAGGAGTTATGGGTCTGTCTAAATCTGGATTTGACTCCTCTAACTGCGGTTCAAGATCTTTCTGTGGTTGATGAAGTATAATCAGGTCATTCTCAAAATGCATTTCATCAACCAAAGCCCTGATATCACAGATCTGTTCGATGACATCGTAATTGATTCCTTGTTGGACCTTAAATATATCAATTTTGAGGGTCTGATTCTCAAATTTGAGCTCTATTTGGCCCTCCTCATAGCTGATGTTGGCTCTAGCAGTAGCCAAGAAAGGTCTCCCTAGAATGATTGGTGTATCCCTAGGGTTCTCAGGTGCGTCCATGTCCAAGACTATAAAGTCTACAGGGAAATAGAAATCCCGCACTCTTACAATAATATCCTCGAGAATCCCTTTAGATGACTTTATAGATCGATCTGCTAATTGTAGTGTCACCTCAGTTGATTTTAGGTCAGATTCTTCTAGGTGTTTAAGTAAGGATGTGGGTATCAGATTTATGGAAGCACCCAAGTCTAGCAATGCTCTGTCGAATTGGGTTTCACCTATTTTGCAGGAAATCAGGGGAGTACCAGGATCTTTTGCCTTGGGTGGGAGCCTGCTTAGGATTACAGAGTTGGCTTGCTTTGACAGTACAATTGGACTCCTACTCTTCGTTCGCGGCTTACGCTGAGGTGTACACACATTCTTTAAGAATCGTGCATAAGCCGGTACGTGGCGAATTGCATCCATCAAGGGGATGTTTATTTGGACCTGCTCAAAGAGCTTGACCAGGTCCTCCTTAAGAGCCACGGGCTTGGTTGTCTTCTTTCCCTTGGTCAAGGCCTCAGGAAATAGAACCTTGGTTGGTTCTTCTAGGATAGGTCCAGGTCTTTAATCTGGGACAGGGATAGGAACATCCTGGATTACTGTCCTAGGGTTAGGATCACTACCAGGCTTGGAGTGGTCTGGATAAGGTGAATCTTGGGTCTCCTTACCACTACGGGTCGTTACAGAATTCAGTCCTGCCTGGTTTTGGTTAGGGTTGGATAGGATGGGTTGCTGCTGATAGCCCGCATAAGAAGTGGAAGCCTCCATCCCATCAAGTGAAGGAACAGAGGGGGCCTGATAAATCATGTGTGCTTGGCCCGGGTTTGGGTTCAAAATGCACCGCTGGGTCGGTACGTTATTAGGGTTAGGAAGAGGTTGGGAAGGAAGTGTGCCTAGTTGGCGGGAATTTGCCAACTGAGCCAGTTGATTTCGAACCTCCGTAAGTTCATCCTTGTGTTGTTTTTGAATAGCCGCATTTGTTCTTTGAATGTTAGCCAGAGTCTGAAGGATGAGGGACATTTGGTCTTGGTTTGGCCCTGATGGATAAGTAGGGTTGAGCCGAGGCTGAGGCGGCTGGTAAGGATGAGGTGGTTGTGGACGGGGCTAAAAGGGTGGTCTCTGAGTTTGGGAACTTCCCGCCCACTGGAAGTTGGGATGGTTTCGCCATCCAAGGTTGTAGGTGTTGGAGAATGGATCATTCTGGATGGTGTTGAGGTCCTCGCAGGTCTGAGGAACCTCCAAAGAATCAGATAATGGGGAAGTGGAATTCCCCAGGCTAGTATAGAAAGGATCGGAGGATCCTCCAATCCAAGAATCAGGTGGGGGTGGATACGGATCCATCCTAGGAGAAGGTCGGTGGAGAATGTTTTGCACAGTCTCCCGTGTGGAAGGAGGCTGTGCAAAGGAATTATGCGCAGAGGTGGCTCGCTGCAAGTGCTGAGTCAGCTCATCCACCTTCTTCTCGATAATAGAGACCTTGTCCAATCGACTGGCCATAAGTTCCAGGTCGACTGATTCGGACAGGCCCTACGTTTCATGTGCTCCCCTAAGGTTCGTCAATGCGCGGGTATTCGTCCTATCGAATAATCCCATGGAGTCATTATTGATGGAGTTCTCGCACATATTTTCGAGAATCTCCCACATGGTATCCTCATGCTGACCCATGATATTCCCTCCGCAAGTTGCATTGACGAAAAGCCTGATATCTTCACGAAGTCCCTGGTAAAAAGATTGGACTTGTTCCCATTTAGGAACTCCGTGATGGGGGCACTTTCTCATGAGTTCTTGAAAGCGATCGCATGCCACATGGAGAGGTTCTCCCGTTTGCTGAGTGAAGTGGGTAATCTGATGGCGCAAGGCATTGGTCCGACCAACGGGAAAGAATGTTTTCAAGAATTCGGACTGAAGTTCTTCCCAATTGTTGATCGGCCGGATTTGAGTTTGGTACCAATGAGTGGCCTTGTCCATAAGGGAGAAGAAGAACATCTTCATGAGGAGAATGTCCGATTTTGTTCATCTGACCCAAAAGTTTGGGCCAGATGCTTTAACTACTTGATGTGCTGGAAGGGGTCTTCAGAATTAAGCCCATGAAATTTAGGTATGGCATGAATCATATTGGGCTTTAATTCAGAATCAGGTCCTCCAGTCGGGATTCTGACTCGAGGCTCAATGACCACCGCAGCAGGATTATAATGGTCCTGCATCATAGGACGCTGCGGTGGGTGCACAAAGTTCTGGAAGAGGTCATTGAGTCGCTGGAGCTGGTGCTCTAGATTATTTTCTTCCTCAACTAGTTGAGCCATTGTGGAAGAAGAAGGTGAGTTGGGTTCAGAGTTGGAAGAGAGGTCGATGCGAAGTGTTGTTTTCTCAGACAAGGGCACTGAGGCTCGGCCTCAAGGAGGGTGAAGTTCTAAGGGAGGTTTCAAGGACCTCCTACCAAACATACACTGTTGGAAGAGATGAGTTTAGCAGGTGCTGGACCCAATCAAGACACCCAAAATGGAGGGTGACTATAGAGGTGCGGGGCAGATAGACCCCTTGATCAAAAGATCGTCCACCTGAGAATTGCCTGGGCAGCCAGAGAGGGTGAGTCCCGCGAAGACCCCTACACGGTAGAGTGTCCCCACAGGTTATGGGGTTTCCCCCACCCGACCTCTCTTGTCACTGAGATTCCAGGTAGACCAGAATGGGGATCTTGACCTCTTAAGTCTACCACTTTTAGTTTAAGATTAGGGTGCTTAGATTTTCACTTGAACTTTAGGCTTTTTGAGTGCAAAGAGTGACCTGAGTTGAAGGTTGGTTGACCCAAGGGGTCAACTTCACCTGCTAGTTCTTTTGAGAGCTTATTAGGTCTTGTCTTTTAGGGTTCAAGTGTCTTTAAAGAGCCAAGTTGCTTAAGGTTTCTTTGAATAAGTATTTTCAATCAATGGCTTAGGCACACTTTTTTTGGATTTTCTCAATTCTTGATTAAGGAGTGTGTCTCTAAAACCCTAATGTTAAATCCTATGTTGGCTCTACTTGGTCTAGTTAACTCTTTGTTGGGTAATTAGGGCTCAGGAAAGAAGGTGTTAGCCTTGAAATACCCTTAATAGTGTGTGCAGGAATAGTGTTTTGAAAACATGCAGCTGTTACTAGGTATGAAAGACAGGTTATACCTATATTGTTTATTCTTTTCTTTTTCTTCCTCTTTAGAATTTAGGGTTTAATAGAGAGAGGATTACCTATCCTTGGAGTGGTTGTTGTGTGGCTGCTTCTTGATTTTCCTGTACCTACACAAAAGAGAGAAGAGATTATTAGAAACTCACAAATAGAGATTTTATAGCTTCTAGAATAGCCGTTGCTCCCCGGCAACGGCGCCAAAAACTAGTGGAGTGACTTCTGTCTTTGTTTATATTCGTTGTAGTATATGACAGAACAAGTACCAGCTTAATACAAGATTTTTTTACTCGGAATAACAAGGTTTTCCCAAGGTCGAACTCAGGGAGCAACTAGAATTCTAGAAGTAGAAAGTTCTCAATTAGGTTACAAAAAATAAGAGAAAGAGAGAGAGAGAGGGGGGGCTAGAGTTCTCTTGGCTTCTTCTTCTCTCTTCTTTTCTTTCTTTCTTTCTTCTTTCTTCTACAGAGTCTTCTTTTCTTCTTGCCTGCTTTGCTTGCTTTTTCTCTTTTCTTTTTCTTCTCTACGGCAGTGGTGATCTTCCTCTTCTTTTTCTTTCTTTCTTCTTTCTTCTTTTCCTTCCTTGCTTTCTTTAGTCGGCAGCTATGGTGATTCCGACGTCTGATGTTGTGCTCAGACGACTTATCTGTAGCTTTGCTACAGTACCTTCCTTCTTCTTTTCTTCTTTTCCTTCCTGTCTTCTTCTTCTTCAGCTGCCCTGAGCGGCTAAGGCTTCGGCCGCTTCTCTTCTTCTTTTCCTTTCTGCCTTCTTCTTCTTCCTTTCTTCCTACATGCTGACACAAGGGTCAGAGCAAAACCTACCCCTACCCTTCCCCGCGTCTCTCTCTTTCTCAGATTTCTCTCTTAGGACTGCTCTCCCAGAGCCGGGTAATCGGGTGTGGGTATCGCGCTTGGGACCAAGCCCACCGGCGTGCGGTGGTGGGAGAGGAGTGCGCAGTTTGGGTAATCGGATCCTGCCCAGACCCGCGGGGTGTGAGCGCGGGCGAGGGCGAGCGAGCGCGTGGCGCGCTGCCTGCGGGAGAGGGACCTGACCCCTGTGTTTGAAGGCAATAAGTCGTAGGCACTTTTTCAATTTATGTGCAGGCGCTTGGCCACGCACTTCTAAGGTGGGACTAAAGTCCCACCTCCCAAATTGGCGTCCGCAAGCGAGCGATCAGCCGCCAATTGAGGCAGCCCGTGAGGCCTTCGCCCCAGCTGTGGGCCTGGGTGTCTTCGCGACTCTTGCCCGTGCGACCTGGGACGCGCACCTGGGTTGGAGGGTGCCTGCAGCTACAGGTGAGGTTGCTGCAGCTCGTCGACAATGGTGGCGAGGGGCGCGAACCTGAAATCACAGCTACGGCCTCTCGGCCTAGTTAGAATACGTAGGAAGCTTCGTCGGAGTGAGGCAAAGCTTGTGCGATGGTCGGCGGGGTGCAGGAGTGTGTGGAGAGGCTGACCTAGGTTAGACTGTGGCCGGAAAGGTGGTTTTGTTCGGGGGTTGGTCGGGTGGCACTTGGCAGTGAATGGAGAGGGGGATTGGTGGAGTGGGGTGTGAGGGAGCTTATGGGCTGGTTGGCGAGGTGTGAGAGTGTCTGTGGTCATGAGATGGTCTCGCCGGAGGGGGTGATCGGAGGTGGAGAAGGTGAGTCTGAACTGTGGTTGGCGGGTGGTTGAAAGGGCAGATTGGAAGAGGGAAAATACAAGAGAGAAAGAGAGGAAGCTATCTACCTAATTACTCGACGAAGGGGGAGGGGAGAGCAGCCGGCTCGTGCCTGCCGAAGCTGGAGACGAAGATGCCCTAGAGGAGGGTTTCGGCGACGAGGAAGCAGACGGAAGGCGCCAGCGGGTACAGCCTAGCGCGGACGACAGGGTAGAGTAAACCCTGCTGCAGGTAGGGTAGCAGAGCGATGAGGAGGAGGAGGAGTTCGCCGGAAGCTTCGGGCTCTCTGACCGGAGGAGAAAGGGATGAAGAGGGGGGTAGTTCTCCGTCAAAGGAAGCTTGAAGGAGTCGGCAAGGTCTGCCGCTCCTTATAAAGGGCTTGGCGCGCAGAGAGGGGTGAGGTGGCTTCGTGCCAGCCTTGCCGAACTATGGCCTGAAGGGACACCCATACCTTCCACGCATTCGCACGGAAGGTATGGTGGTCAGCAGAGGTCGTGGGCAGGTCCCTGCGACAGAGGATGTCGCAAGGAATCCCGCTTCTATTCTAGTGGACGGCAGCCCTGCCCTGTGCGGCGCCATGCTCCACGCAAGGTTGCCGGAGTATGGCGCTACGCAGAAGTTGCAGGGAGGACCGTTATGCAAAGAATGATGAAAAGTTGGGGACCTAAATGCAAGGGTTTCAAAAGTTATGGGTTAAAAAGTAAATAAAGAGGACTAAATTGTAAAATAGATCAAGGAGGTCTCTTTTTAGGCTCAAGTTTTTATGCAAGACTAATTTGAATCTAAGTATTTTAGTGGTGAATTTTAATTCTAGGTTGGACCATGTTTGACTGACCAATTTGCGTAAAAACCCAAATTAAGTTATTAATTGGCCAAGGTTCTCTTTTTAGGTCAAAATAGGTTTCTAAGGCCAAATTGAAGGTTCTAAACCCTAGAGAATATTTTTCTATGAATTTTAGAGGCTTCAGTTGATTTTTATCATGCCTCGAACCTCATGAATTAAAGTGAATTTGTTTTAAGGTTACAGAATGTCATTTAATTCCTAGAAGTTGATATAACCCTTTTTAGATCAAATCATCTCACTTACCTTCTTGTTAAGCTTGTTTGACCTGTGTTTGGACCCTCAATTACCCTGTTTGCAAACTGCATTGGTGAAATTGTAGTTTTACCCCTTATGATTTGTTTTATTCTTAAACTCAGAATTCTCTGAGTTAAGCCTTTCTTTGGGTCATGTACGAGCTTTTTCTCACATATCTAGGTTAGATTGTGCTAGTTAGGGTTCATGATGAGGTTCTCATCAGCTATTACTCACAGTAACTTGCCAGCCATACTTGTGCGGTGAAGTATGGTTTATTTTTCTAATTTTTCTTCTTTTTTTTTAGTACCATTTTTTTTCTTTTTCTAAGTAGGTGGCTTCCCTGATTTAAGATTTACCTAAAAGCAGTAGAATAAGTGTGGTCAAATAGCTGGGCTCTGAACAACCGGCTAATGGGCTGTTACCCACGGTAACTTGCCAACCATACTACCTTAGAAAGTTCATTAGCTACCCAATTTATGAAGAAACCGTCGAAAAGTGAGTCAGTGCAAATAGTGTGTTAATGCTTAGACTTAAAATCCCCTCAAATCAGAGGACGAGTTGATAAGTCGTGTACTTATCATCCAAATTTATTCGCTAAATTAAAGTAAAATTACTTGATGAGTTCTTAAGACTAAGTCCACACTTGAGTGGACACCCGAGCTAATTAAGCCCGAAGACCTAAAGAGTCTAAGTGTTCAGTTCCTATCGTATCATTTCCTAAAGTTAATAACTTCTAAAAGCCTAAGTTCTCTTCTCCTAATTCTATTTTTTTCCTTTTTTTTGCCTTTTTGAATTTTCAAATTTTTTGTAAAGAAAATAAAAGAAATTCTACAGAGCTAACGAAATAATTTGAAGATTAAGTATCTTCCTCCCCATGCCTAAATGATGCAATGAAAAGGGCAAAATAATAGAATATCACCTAAATTTTGTGACAATCTGGTCAGCTCCGCAGAGAACATGGAATATACACATGTGCTAAATTTTAATGCCTTCATCTAGGCATAATATACATACAAATAAGAATTTGAGAATTCACAAGTGTGGGTTAGAATCAAAATAAAAATATTAATCCTCAAACTTGCTAATAAAAGATGTCCACAGACGTGGACCATATTATGGTACAGACCCATTCCCCAGGTTCAAGTAGTTCTCAAGTTCTGGATGAAAATCACCCAGAATCGAATATTATTGTACTTACGACACCAGGTCTGCAGTTTGGTGGTGTGCAACCCAAGACTAAAATGGCGGACAATGGGTAGATTCGATTCACTCAACTCGGGTGTCCACTTAAAGTTCAACTCAGGAAGATAGTCAATTATTCCAAGCTTGGGTTGCACGTGAAAGATATCATAAGGGTCCTGGTAGAAAGTAAGTGGTTTCAGGTCAATAGGTACCCTTAGATACAAAATTATAGTTCCCTCAGAAATAGCTTCCCAGATTTTTATTTCCAACTTCCTATCTGCCAAGATCAAGGTTTCTTGGACCTCCAGATCATTGTACACCCCATCCAAAATACCCAAGTCCAACAATTGTGGATGAATCAGGATTGACTTGGGTCTGGTGATCTCAAAAATATCATAATTCAGCTCTTCAGGGTGTGGTTGAGCAGTGGGGCTACTACTTGAATCATCAGGATTTGGATCATCCAAGTTAGCCCCAACATGGTCATAATCTTCAATAATCAGGCTATCAAAAGGTTCATCATGCTCCTCAAGCCCATTCGTCTCACTAAAATCCTCTTCGCTAAGCTCAAGTGAGACTTTACCTAAAGATTCTTCACCCTCAGAGTCAAAGAATTCTTGATCCTCATTTATATGTCTTAAAATCATATGTCATTTCATGGTCCATGGAGACATATTTTTCATCATTCCCTGGCTTGGGGATCTTGGGTGAAGAATCGATTCATCCTCAATTGGTTGCTTTAGCCTAACCTGGTCATCTCCGATCTCAGAACATGTATCCCCCCCGACAGGCACTTGAGTAGGTTCAGACATTGGCTCTCCTGAAGGGGGTTTATCTTGAGAATCATCTCAAGATTGGATTGGGGCAACCACAAATTTCATCCTTAGCATAGACAATTTCCCAAGTAGGAACTCACCCAGGCACCTATCCTTAACATTTTGGACTTAATCCAATAAAGAGCTATTAAGCTCATCAATCATTTTTATCATAGGCTCCAATGCTTCAGTGCATGGTGTTGGTTGGGCTTCTAAAGATTGTATGGTGTTCCTCAAGTTAGCCAACACCCTATCTTGGATATGGTTCACCTGAACCGAAAGGTTCGGTTCAGGTTTGGGTGGGTTTGAGTTAAATCTAGGGGAGTCAAGATATCGTGGTTCTCGGGTACCTCCCTGATAGTAGGTCGTTTCAAGTTGTTCAAAGAATGGTGGCAACCTATATTCAGTAGAATATTGTGGAGGGTAAGTGTTATAATCAGCATATCATTCATGGTTGTAGATCTGGTTAGGTTGATCATCAAAGGGTGGAGATCTATAATCATTATAGCTCTAGGAAGGATAGTAATCATAGTCTTGTTGTCCAGGGTTAGACCCTGCACATTGAGGTACGGATTCATATCCCCAATTAAAGTTATCCTGGTTAATGGATAGGTAATTATAAGTCAAGTCGGGATGGTAATCATCTTGGGTATAAGTGGTGGTAGGAGGGTAGGATGGGAAATGAGTGTAGGATGTGGAAGGATACATGGTTGAATAGGAGGGGAAATTAGAAGAAAGAAAGGAGCCCTGCAATACAAGCAATCAACCCTGTCCTTAGGTGAGTTAGCCTAAAGACCTACAGACTCCCAGGACCCGTCTTGAGATTATAACCAATTTGGTCTACTTTTATCTGGTCAATCCAACCAGTTAGGAGGAGCTGTGGAGAAGGTTCTTCCTTTGGCTTGCACCTCTGGTTCTTAGTGTACCCCCAGCCGCAGTTGTTTGACGCTACTCCCCTAGCTAGACATCAGATGGACCAGCAGAAGCAGATTAATAAAAAAAAATCTCAGTCTGAGCCTCGAAGAGCGAATCAATCCTTATGGCCAACGTCTACTCAGTTTTGATTAGGCTTGGGATGATTGTACTCTTGGAATGTGATGGGCCCTCTAGATGGGCTGTTCCCTTAATGATCAATTCAAATGTGTGTGCATGCACAACTAGGGTTTGCAAACACGGTTATTTGATGATGTGTCTTCTAGGGTTTAACCTTGCTTAGTAGCTTTTAGGGTTTAATCCTTAGGTTGGTTCAATAAGGGTTCAGTAGAACACTCCAGGTTTTACAAGCACTATTGATCATGCATTCTTTTAGAAATTAGAAAAAAAATGTGGAGTGCCTGGTTTAGCCCTAAAAATCAACCCTAAGTGGCAAACTACTAATAAATCACTTTTATTTTAAGTGATGTGGCTCAAATAATTCAATCAATTGGCCTGTTACACCACTTAGTTAAGGCACACAACAATGTTTGACCTATTCAAATTTCTACTCACTTATTGGTGTGTTGAGTTAGCGTGTATCGGATCCACAGGTAAGATTCTGGTTAAGTGGTAGAATCGATGTGAAGTGGTGCACCCTTAAGTTGAGAGTTGTGGGTGTTAATGTGTGTCTCTTTCAGAAAATCCCATAATAGAAGAGTATATTTCCTTTTATTATTTTTTTAATATATGCAGGTGGGTGTGGTGAGGCGAAGTGATAATCAAACAATCAGATCAATGCTAAGGTTTATACAAGCACCTAGGTTGATTTGAGTTTGAGTTATTAGTGTAGCGAAATGGAAATTAGGATGGGGGTGGTGGGGGAAAACTTACAAATGCCTCTAGCAGCACTTTACTCCAATCTTCCGCTTCAGCTCCTCGACCGGGTTCCTGCAAGACAATAAATTGAAGAAGAAAGATAGGTTAGAAAAATATGTAAGTAATGCGAAAAAATGAATGATCACGGTGGATTCACACCCGGAAAGGTTCGGAGTTTGGAAAACCCGTCGTTGTAGTTTGATTTGTGAGAAAATCCGTCGATCAGATAAAATTTATAACTGAAACTCAAAAAGTGAATCCTGGGTCGAACACAAGGAAGCAAACGTTTGATTTTGAAAGATACGTGTTTCGCTTTTTATTTGTTTTTGTCATTTTTATCTTTTCTATTTTATTTGGTATTTCTAATAGGACAAGAGATCGGGTTGATAAAATATAGCTAATCTACTTGCAAAATAAAAAGAGAGAAACAAAGAGAGAGAAACAATCATGTATTTTTTATGAAATGTTTATTACAACTAGGAAAGGGGGAAAACTATGCTATGAAAGCAATAAAGATAGAGATAGGTGAGAGAAATCCCCCTCGACGGTCGCTTGGAGGATGACTTGCTCGGACATCGCCTGGAGGAAGGTGGTGAGGAGTGGGACGAACAAGGATGGAGCCGAAGGACGGAGGTAGGGTAGGACGGCATCGTGGCGAGGATCTTCTTCCCAAAGGGAGGTGAGAAGACGGCCACGGGATGCTCCACGAAGGGGAATGAGAGGCGGGAACAAATATTTGTTTTCTACTCTAGAGGAGCATCCGGGGCTTTGGACAAGCTCGCTCTAAAGCCATGGAGGTGGTGAGAGGAAGAAAGGAAGAGATGAAGAAAAATGGGAGGGGTAGGGGTCCTTTTATAGTGGAGGAAAGAATCAAATTCGTATACAGGACATTTAGTGATGGTCATAAACATCGCTGAAGGTCCACCGCAAAAGTCGCTGAACACAGCACATGCACCCACCAATCGCTACGTAAGTGCGCTCCACGGGCCCATGTCGCTCGAGCACATGCGCTACATTGCTGCCGCTGCCTCCGTGCACGCCCATGCATGCCCACTACGCTACCATGCATGCGTGCCTCCATGCGCGTGCACGCGCCCGTGCTGCTGTGCATATATGGTGGCACGTGCATGCACATGAGAGGCCTGGGTTGCACCACGTGGCACGATCTGTGTCGTCCATCTTCTTTTCGTTGTAGGGGCTGCTTTAGAGGTCATATTGAGTCGATTTTGACGTCGTTGGGCTACGATCGTCGACCCAAATCCATCCGCATGGTCGGATTTGTCGTTTGAAGCTCCGAATTACGTCACCTAGTCCTTTGGCCATTGATCTTCCTTGGACTACATATGGTGCTACGAGACTCCGATTAAGGCAATTTTAGAGGCATTGGACTCTGATCGTCATCCTGATCAGATCCGTATAGTCGGATCGTTAATCCGAGACTTTGAAATAAATCCCCTTCTCTCTTGACCACAAAAGGACGCAATTAACCTACATATACATAACTACTCTAAATGCAGAATGATACATGCTATGTAATATTTATAATATGGAATGTAAATCTATGCCTAGGAACATGCATAACTAGGCATTTTAACCTAAATGGATGTGTCTACATCTGGGTCAAATCCCATAGAGATAAGTAAACACCCTATGCTATGCTATACTGAAATGAGAGTGGGTTGGGAGCCTGGCCTGCGGGCGTGAGCCTGGTTTAGTGGTCTGGTCCGATCCGGTCAAACCGGATACGTGTCAGAAGAATGCACTTGAATAGACCTAAAAATAAACTAGGATTAGGCTTAGTAGTGGCCTGGTCCCACCCGTGAGGGTGCTGTGTATCCTACGAAAAGCCCAGTTCACCTATTAAGAACCTAATTTTGGTCTAAAGGCTAAGAGAGTGAGTGTGTGGCCTAAATGTGGCTAAGTGTTGAGTGTTGTTGTATGTGTGTGTTAAGTGCAAGTGTGTTGAGTTGAGTTATGTGTATATATGTGTATACGTATATATGCATAATAATACATATATGTATAGAATATATATATGCAAATAATATATATATATATGTAGAGTATATATATATATATATATGATAAGGAAGATAAAGATAAGTAGAGTATACATATAAGCCTTAAGTGTGTATATAAGTTTCTCTAAGGCTTTAGTGACATTTATCCGTCACTGTAGGCATATATATGTCAGTAAAGATAGTTCTTTTTGCCTTGTACTTAGTACATACTTTTACTAAAGCTATAGCGACACTTATATATGTCACTGTATATGTAGTGTATGTTACTAAAGTTATTATTATATGTTAGTATATTTAGTATAGTACATATTAATAAGTATTTTTGTACCTACACTTAGGTATTATCTAGTATAGTATATATAACTAATCTAGAGTAGTTTAAGTAGTTTTTGATGCTTGTTTAATTGTGATATGTTTAAGGCATTGTAATTGGCATGAATTGATTCTTTTTATACATAATTATTTGATTCATTAATTCCTTCATTCATTGATTCATTTGTAAATAAACTTGATATTTTCGTAATAAAGGAGCATTTTTGGAACAATAGAGAGAGATGTATATCAACAACTGCCTCCCAGTGAATGACCTGGAATAAACCAGTTAAAATTATATAAATAAATAAAATGAAACGACATATGTCTGCATTACAGCTATTCTACAACAACATAATTAAACAACTGTTTTTATGCAATGCAGATTGTCATCGATTAATTTTTGGCACCGTTGCCGAAGACAAAAACCTGACAATAGTGTTCTTATTATGATTGATGGATTATCAGCGACTAGTTGATAGCCAGATAGTGTGTTGCCAAGATTAATCTTCATGGACATAGATGTAAGCCTTAAGAATGAGTGTAATTGATGTAAACATGTTTATATTACATAAAATGTCTACTTATGCATGTTCTTTAGCATAGAATTGCATTACATACTATAAATAACGCATAACATGCATCATCTTGCATTTAGATTAGTCTAAATAAAATGGAGGTTAATTGTCTCCTTTTATGGTTAGGGATAGGACAACTTTTTATCGTACGGATTTGATCAGGGCAATGATTGGAGTTCAACGACTCTAAGATTGCCCTAATCGGATATTTGTAGCATCAGATAGAGAACAAGGAACCCTAGAAGATCAAGGGCCAAGATGGTGTTAATCCGCACTTCAGACGACAAATCCGACCGCAAGGATGTGACGTGCGAAAGACGTGTTTGCTTAAAAGGATCGTTATAGTTCGTGCTCGCAGCGTCGGTTTTAAAAGAAGAAACGGACGTGAGTCCGAGAGGCGTAAAAATCAGATTTTCTTTGTCACTTTATGTCATGGAGATAACGAGTTTTTGCTTGCAAGAAGACGTGGTAGAAAAATGAGTGAGAGAGAGAAAAAGAGAGAGAGAGAGAGAAAGAGTAGGGTTAGAGTCTTTTAAATCATAGCCATTGCTCAAAGTAACATCAACACTATATTAAACATGCAATTTAAGTTTTACAAATACAATAGTAGCTAAATGCTTGAATAAAAAGGTTGTAAAGCAAGATTAAAGGGAAAGAAAGAGAGAGAGAGGAGACGGCGAGGAAGCCACAGTGGTGGAGAGAGGCTCCGTCGACAGCTCGTTGACTCCGTTGACCACAAGAGGGGCTAAAGGGGGCTAAGAGGGTGTTACAACACTTGCAAGATGAATTGAATGCTTTACATGGATGGTTGAGAGGGATTTATATAGGAAGAAGGGGTTTCTAATTTAAGTATGGGCTTTAGGGACGTCCGGGACGTCACTAAACCCATGCTAAAAGCATCGGTGAAGCCCCCTGCCCAACGGTCTCACGTGCACGCCCATTCTTCTTCACGCACGATCCGTGTGTGTGGCTTGAGGGCCGTCCGATCTGAGATCACGCGGGGGGGTGCGCTCACGGATTACTGCTGAGCGTGCGTTGCTGTGCGTCATCGCTCGCGTTCGTCCAAACGCGCCTGATTATGCCGCGTGGCATTGCCGCGGCCGCTCAATGGTGATCGAGCGATCCCATTTGGTCACACGGTCAGTTTCTACGCTTAATCCCATTGCAGGTGCTTCGAACGCGCATCTTGAGGGCATGTTGCGGGGGCGCGACCGCTGCGTTGCCCTCGGGAATGGTCATGCGGAGAAGATTGGGTGCGACTGCTGCCAACCGTTGGATGGGGATCCAACGGTCGGACCTTCATGTGAGGTCGGGCGCGTAGACGCAGAGAGAGCCGGCAAGCGTGCTTTTCAGTCATCCGATCAGAGATCGGATGACATAAAGTGGTGCTACGTGATGAAAGGTGCGAGGGTAGCTCCACGTGGCACGCTATGGGTCGTTGATCTGATGATCAACAACCAGAACTTCTTAGGCTGATAAAGGGAGCTCCAGATGTCGGATTTGGCTGATTTTGAGTCTGTTGGACTCCGTTCGTCACTCTGAATCCATCAGTGCGGTCTGATTGTTCATCTGAGGTCTGTTTTGACATGCACTTGTACTTATGGCCATTAATAATGCACTATAAGTAATCTTGATGTGTGATGCATGCAATGCTCCCATTCCTGTGTCTTCTGTGCATTTTACCCTTAAGACCGACCCCTTTTGGCAGAATTAACATTGTAAAATGTAGTGTTATCATACCCCTATGTTTACACCTTGCTAGTCCCTAGCAAGGTTTATTCTAGCCATTATTTCCAGTCAGAATTTATGAAGTAATTACTTGCCATTTCGTCACTTGTCAATAGGAGGAAATATACTAAGATCCTGATCTACAGAGACCAAGCAGTGCCCGGGTGTCTACCGAAATATGAATCGCCTGAATCCTTGCTTTAAGGCATGTACATATATATATTTTTTTCATCGTTTCTTATTTTTAGATTTTTGGAGTTAAGAGTGCGTTGGTAGCTTTTTACGGGTACCCAACCCACCTAAAACTCGGAAAAAACTCAAAGTGCTAAGCATCTTGGTGTGAAGATTGTGATAGACTCACTCAATGGTAATTTAGACAGACTTCGGGTTTCTACGCCCCTAGGTGACCGGAAAAGGAAGTGTTTTGCCTGAAGGTGTATTTTTTCGATTGGTAGCTTTCTCCTTACGTTTGTTTTACTTGGGGTCAACACAAGGATTTTTCCAATGTATATCTCCCTGGCTTGCTCTACTTCCCCGCTTCTTCCTTAAGTGTTTTGGTTCCTTTTGTGCATTTAATGAGCTGGGTTTTGGACAACCGACCAATGGGCTATTACCCATAATCACTTGCCAGCCATACTCGTGCGGTGAAGTGTGGTTTATTTTGTTCTCTTTTTTACTTCTCTTTTTATTTTATTTTATTTGGTAGGTGGCTTTCCTGATCTCAAATTTACCTAAAGGCAATAAAAAGAAGGTGGTCCCATGGCTGGGCTCTGGACAACCTGCCAATGGGTTGTTACCCATGACAACTTACCAGCCATACCACCCTAGAAAGTTCATTAGCTACCTAATTTCTGTCAGAATCTCCAAGGAGTGAGTCTGTGCAAAAAAATGTGTGCAGATGCTTAGACTAAAAGTCCTTCTGAGTTAGAGGGTAAGTTGATAAGTCGTATACTTATCACCTTATTTAGATGGTGGATTAGAATAAATTAAGGTTGCAAGGATTTGAAGCTAAATTCATATTTTAACGGACACCAGGGCTGATTAAGCCTGAAGGCCTGAAAAGTCTAAGTGTTCAGGTTCTTTCCGTATTATTTCCCACTATTGACAAATTTCTAATGCCTAAGTTTTTCTTCCTAAATTCAATTTTTTTTTCAATTTTATTTTATTTTATTCTATGCAGTCTGATTAAATGAATTCAGAATCATGCAATTTACCACCCCCCCATGCTTAAGTTGGACAATATCCTCATTGACAAGTACATGGATGCAATAGGGGTCAAAAAGATATTACCTAAGTGAAGTACAATACCAAATTAGTCTGAATCTTCTGGGTTGCCTCCAAGGAAGCGTTGAGCTTAATGCCTCCAACTAGGCGGTGCTTTGTGTTCATCCCTCAATGAGGGTGACAACCTCCTTCGAGGGAACCTAGGTGAGGAAGTGTTTCAATCTCTGGCCATTGACCGTGAAGGAGTGCCCAATATTTGGATCTGCGATTTCAACTGCCCCATTGGAGTAGGGCTTGACCACCCTAAATGGTCCTATCCACTTGGACCTGAGCTTCCCTAGAAAGAGTTCTAGACGGGCATCAAAAAGCCAAACTTGCTGATTAGGCTCGAAGGTTTTTCTATGGATGAGTCAGTCATGGATGGCTTTCATTTTCTCCTTGTATAGTCGACCATTCTCAAAAGCATCCCAACAAATTTCCTCTAGCTCAGAGAGTTGGAGCATCCTCTACACACTAGCTAACTGGGGATCCATGTTACACTGCTTGACGACCTAGTAAGCCCGGTGTTCCAACTCGACAGGAAGGTGGCAAGCTTTGCCAAAGACCAGGCGATAAGGCGACATGCCGATTGGGGTCTTGAAAGCGGTCAGGTATGCCCACAGGGCATCATCCAGTCGTGCGGACCAATCCTTCCTGTCAGGTCTCACAGTCTTTTGTAGAATACTCTTGATCTGCCTATTTGAAACCTTGGTCTGCCCATTTGTTTGCGGATGATACAGGGTAGCAATGCGGTGGTTAACCCCGTATTTTCTGAGTAGGGCATGGAATTGGGTGTGGATAAAATGACTTCCACCAAACCGGGAAAGATGTTCTGCTTAACAAAGTCCATGACAGCCTTATGATCGCATCAGCAGGTGACGGCGGCTTCAATCCATTTGGAGACATAGTCTACAAAGACTAAGATGTACTCAAAGCCATTGTATGGTGGGAAGGGGCCCATAAAATCAATACCCCAAACGTCGAAGATCTCGACAATCAAAATGGGCTGGAGGGGCATCATGTCTTTTTTGGTCACGGTCCCCAGAGTCTGACAGCGAGATCAAGTCTTAGCGAAGTTGTGTGCATCTTTAAATAAGGAAGGCCAGTAAAATCCAAACTGCAGAACCTTTGTAGCCATTTTCTTTCCTGATAAGTGGCCACCACAAGCCTGGTCGTGACAAAAAGATAGCACACTCTGAACTTCGTCCTCAGGAATACACCTCCTGATGATCTGGTCAGCACAGAGGTGAAACAGCATGGTATCATCTCAGAAATAATGCTTGGCCTCAGCCAAGAACTTGTTCCATTTCTGTCTGGACCATCTGTGCGAGGTCTAACCTACAACTAGGTAGTTGACATAGTCAGCATACCAAGGTAGTTTCTTGTCTTGCATAGCCAGAATGTGCTCATTGGGAATGGTGTCGGATAAAGGCAGGGATGGCCCAATGTGGTCTGGGTGGATTCTGGATAGGTGGTCAGCCACCACATTCTTTGATCCAGCATTGTCACGGATTTCTAGGGCAAATTCCTGTAAGAGTAGGATCCATCTGATGAGCCTGGGTTTCTCATCCTTTTTAGCCAATAGGTGCCGGATGGCTGAATGGTCCATATAGATATTCACGTGGGATCCCAGAAGGTAAGATCAGAACTTTTCAAGCCCAAAAATTACAGCGAGCAGTTCTTTCTCTGTGACCGTATAATTTCGTTGGGCCTCGTCCAATGTCATGTTCGCGTAGTAGATCACCATGGGTTTCTTGTCTTGTCTTTGTCCTAGGACGGCGCCTATGGAAAATCTGATGCATCACACATGATCTCAAAGTCCTGGGACCAATCCGGGGGCTGAAGTACAGGTGCTGTGGAGACTAAGTCCCAGAGGATGTGGTAAGCCTGGATGCAATCAGAGGTCATGCGGAATAAGGCATTATTGGCCAGAAGGTCGGTTAAGGGTTTGGAAAGCTTGGAGAAGAAATGAACCTTCGGTAGAAGCCAACATGTCCAAGAAATGAACGGATCTGCCAGATCGGGCTCGGTGGAGGAAATTTGGAAATCAAATCAACTTTAGCCTGATCCACCTCAATGCCCCTATGTGATACGATGTGACCGAGGGCGATTCCTTCTTGAACCATGAAATGGCTCTTTTCCCAACTTAACACCAAATTAACCTCGATACATCATTTCAGGATTTTCTCCAAGTTGCTCAAACAGTAGTTGAATGAATTCCCAAATATAGAGAAATCATTCAAAAAGACCTCCAGGTATTCACCCACCATTTCTGAAAAAATGGCTAGCATGCAACGCTGAAAGGTAGCGAGTGCGTTGCATAACCCGAACGGCATACGATGGAATGCAAACATGCCGTATGGGCAATTGAATGTGGTCTTCTCTTGATCTTCAGGAGCAATTGCGACTTGGTTATATCCTAAATATCCATCCAGGAAGCAAAAATACTTTTGCTCTGCCAATCTTTCAAGAATTTGGATGATGAATGGCAGGGGGAAATGATCTTTCTTGGTTGCATCATTGAGTTTCCTATAATCAATACATACCCGCCATGCGGTGGTGGTGCAGGTGGGGATATATTCGCCACGTTCATTGGTGACAACGGTGAGCCCAGCTTTCTTCGAAACCACTTGAGTGGGGCTCACCCAGGGGCTATTAGAGATGGGATAGATGATGTCGGCGTCAAGCCACTTGATAATTTCCTTCTTAAAGACCTCCCACATATTTGGGTTTAACCGTCTCTGCATCTGATAGGAGGGTCATGCCCCATCTTCTAGGTAGATCTTGTGGGTACAATAGGTGGGGATAATTCCTATCAGATCTGAAATAGTCCAACCAATGGTAGTCCTATGTTCTGATAGGGTTGCTGTCAATCTAAGTTCCTGATCCCTAGTTAGGTTGGCATTAATAATTACGGGGAAGGTCTGGTCAGGTCCCAAGAAGACATACTTAAGATTCTCGGGTAGCGACTTTAGTTCAGGTGTGGGTGGAACAATGTTTGATGGAAAGGGGAAAGGTGGGAGTTGATCAACATCAATTTCCTCGAATGGTGTTGGTTGATGGTAATCAGCCTTACAGAGGTCCATGGGCATAGATGGTGATGGGTCAGAACAGTTGTTACAGGATTGGTAGTCCGAGACAGAACTAAGGGTGAGGCATTCCTCGACCAAAGGTTCCATGGGATCGTTTTTCTCAATATAGTCGCAATCAAAAGACTTGGTCACCCGGAAGATATCCAACTGCATTTTCTTGTCTCTGAAGGTGATTTCCATGCATCTCATGTCACAATCGATGGTTGCCTTAGCCGTAGCTAAGAAGGGTCTGCCTAGGATGATGGGTGTCTTCTGTAGATGTTCAAGGACTTCCATGTCGAGCACTAAAAAGTCGACCGGAAAATAGAAGTCCTTGACCTGCACAATAACATCCTCGAAACCCCCTTTGGGGTTTCCACAGATCTATCAGCCAATTGGCTGGTAACAGGTGTGGGTGTCAACTCTCCAAATCCAAATTGGTGGTACGGGGTTGTCGGAATCAGATTGATGGAAGCAACTAGGTCCAGGAGCGCTCTATCAAATGTCATGTCTTCAATATTGCAGGATATTAGGGGTGCTCCTGGGTCAGTTTGCTTAAGCAGAAGGTTGCTTGATATCACAGAACTAGCTTGCTCTAAAAGCACAACCTTCCTAGGTGCTTGAGGTCTTGGCCTATGTTTGGGTGTATAGGCATCCTTTAGAAACTTGGCGTAAGCTGGAATGTGCTTGATGGCTTCGAGGAGTGGAATATTAATCTAAACCTGCTTAAAGATCTCCAAAAACTCCTCAGTTTCCACAACACTTTTCTTCTTCTTGATTGCCTCCAAGGCCTCGGGATATGGTGTCTGAACGTGGATAGGATCTATTTCTGGGTCCTTAGGTTTTTCCAGTGCCTCTTCTAAGTTGGGTGTTTCAGAAGGTGAAGTCTCGGGAAGAGTCGGGATCCTAGGTTTTGGTGCCTCTTCTCAAGGTTACCGCATTTGCAGAGGCATTGAGACCATGGGTTGATCCTGGAGAATACAAGGACGAAGAAGCACCAAACCCAGGGGGTGTTTGTGGGGCTGGCTGGACCATGTGAGCCTGCCCAGGATTGCCTTGGAACCCTTACGAATTGGGGCCTCTGTTAATCATGTTTCGCGGGTTTGGTTGTGGACAGGAAGGCAGGGATCCTTGTTGTTTACAATCCAATAGCTGGCTTAATTGTCATTTCCTCCTGATGTTTTTGGTTCATTTCAGCCATCATCTTTATCAGGGTGTCCATTTGGTTTTGTGGGGGAGGGGCTGCCCTATTTGGATTATATGGGGGTCTAACTGGCGGTCCTTGCTGATAGGGGGGCAAGTTTGGCTATTGGTTTGGTCTGGGATGGTTCTGGAATTGAGGTGATTTCTGGGTTGTCCAAGCAAAGTTTGGGTGATTACCCCAGCCGGTGTTTTAACTGTTCGAGAATGGGTCAACTTTGGAATAACCTTGGATAGCTTGTACGTCTTCAAGGATAGCAGATGTTGAGGGGGAGGGAAGAGAGTAATCAAGGGTTGAGGTAGCAAAGGTCCCTCCCTAGAACATGATCAGGGGTTGTTCCAAGTTCATTTGGCTTAGGGGCTGAACCAGGTCAATATTGTGAGCTCCCTTTGCTAGGGAGAAGGTCTGTAATGGGTTCCTGGTCTGGTTTAGTAGCTCATCTATCATTTTATCCACTAATTTCACTCGATCCAATTTCTTAGCAATGATATCCATGTCAACCATTCCAAAATTTGCTTGTACCTCATAAATCCCACTACGGGGTTGACTGGATCGGCTAAACTGGGTCATGGAGGCATTGTTGAGCAAATTTTCGCTCATAGACTCAAAGAGCTCAAACGCGCTCTCCTCGTCTTTGTTTACGAAGTTCCCCCCACATGAGGCATCGACGAAGTTCCGTAGATTGCTGTCCAGACCGTGGTAGAAGATCTAGGCCAATTGCCACCTTGGTACTTTGTGGTGTGGGCATTTCCTCAATAGTTCATTAAATCTTTCCCACGCCTCATGGAACTGTTCCCCGCCCTGGAGTGTAAAGGTAGTAATGGCTCTTCTGACTGCATTGGTTTTTCCTATAGGGAAGAATTTCTTTAAGAATGCATGCCTCAGTTCTTCCCAGGTGGTGATGGGTCTACCTAGGGTTCTAAGCCAGCGAGATGCTTTGTCTCTTAGCGAAAAGGGGAACATCTTAATCAAAACAATGTCAAGGCTAATGTTCCTAGGTTTCACAGTTCGGGCTATCCGGTCAAGATACTTTAGGTGCTGGAAGGGATCTTCATCTGAGCTTCCGTGGAAGTGGTTCTAAATCAGACTCAGGACATTTGGTTTTAGCTCAAAATCATCTCCCCCTTCGGGGATCCTAAGGTGTGGCTCGACTCGAATAGCGGAAGGATTGTAGAAGTCGTGGAGGGGCCTAGGTTGGTCCTGGAATGGTGGTGGATCAAGTGGCGGCTGCCCTTGTTGGCCTTGGAAAGGTGGTGGTGGTTGCCCTTGTGGGTTCTGCAACCGGTGTATGGCTTGCATGATAGTGTGGATTTGTTGTTGCTGAAGCCGGTGGTTTGTGTTAATCTAGGCCTGGATGATGGCCATTGTGTCTGGTGGGGTTTGGTCCTCAACCTCATCTACTCTAGGTTCAGCCATGTCTCTAGCAGAATCAGGTCGCCTGGATTCCCATCCTAAAACAAACAACTCAGGATGAAGTGATCGTCTCCTATGCATACACTAGAGAAGAACAGGAGGGGATGCGGAGAGCGACAGATGCGAGAAGTGTGTGTGTACAACTAAGCAAACAAGCCTAGTCCTTATAGTGTATTCCTTAGGGGACCTAGAAATCTCCAAAGGGGCGATCAAGTCCGTAAGCACTGGACTTTCCTTCCCAAGGCTAATCTAGCCAAGTTGATTATGAGGGGGTTGTAGGGAAGGTTCTTCCTTTGGCTTGCGCCATCGGTTCCATAGACCCCACAACCGTGGTCGTTTGACACTTTCCCGCAGCCTAGTCACCAGATTCTACTAAGGGAATGAATGCCAAGTGCCCAGCGAACAAAACCACGCCTCTTAAGACTTAACCCAGTCCTTCCTAGGGCACGCCTACTCTATTTTAAAAGGGGCTAGGACAGTGCTTGTGCTTGGGTTATGTCATGAGGCGTTAATTGGGGTAGTGCCTCCTTATTTTCCAATTCCAGTGTGTGTGCTCCTATCAAAACATGATTTTCAAGCAAGGATTTTTAAGATGTGGTATCTTTTAATGTTTGTCCTTACTTTTGTGTCTTGTAGGGTCGACGTGTCTTAATATTTTCAGACAAGTTTCAAGTGCTTACACCAAGTTTTGCACACAATTGGTGAGAGTAGATTTCCTTTGATGTGAAGAGGCTCTAAAACCCTAGAGTGCTCATCCTAGTGTTTATGCAACTGTTATCAGATGAGTTGATTTTAGGGTTGAGTGGTGCGGCCCATGTCAATTCACGGTGGCTTCGCAAACACCACTCAAAAAGAAAGAAGAACACTTCAAAAAGGTTAGGTCATTAAGACTGTTAGAGTATTTTTTTTTTGTTGGGTGATGTGTTGAGGATGTGGGCCAGGCAATCATGCACCACGCCAATTTTTTTCAATTTTACAACTTTTTTAGAATTTTTTTTAACCAAGCAAACAAATACAGGTGAAGAATTACTCATGATTGGTCCTTGTTGCGCTTACTCCATCTTTACTGTCACGAGTTGCACTGCTTCACCATCCAAGCACAGAATTCCTGCAACCATTAAGTAGAAGGAGAAAAGGCATTAGATGATGTGAGCATAGATGTAAAATGGAAGTAACAAAATAAATCCGTTGCCTCCCCAGCAACAGTGCAAAAAACGGACGTGCGAAAGACATGTTTGTTTAAAAGAATTGTTATAATTCGTGCTCGCAGCGTCGGTTTTAAAAGAAGAAACATACGTGAGTCTGAGTGTCGATCACACGGAGGCATAAAAATCAAATTTTCTTTGTCACTTTATGTCACGGAGATAACGAGTTTTTGCTTACAAGAAGACGTGGTAGAAAAATGAGTGAGAGAGAAAAAAAGAGAGAGGGAGAGAGAGTAGGGTTAGAGTCTTTTAAATCATAGCCATTGCTCAAAGTAACATCAACACTATATTAAACATGCAATTCAAGTTTTACAAATACAATAGTAGCTAAATGCCTGAATAAAAAGGAAGTAAAGCTAGATTAAAGGGAAAGAAAGAGAGAGAGAGGGAGACGGTGAGGCGGCCACGGCGGTGGTGAGAGGCTCCGTCGGCGGCTCGTCAACTCCGTTGACTACAAGAGGGGCTAAAGGGGGCTAGTAGGGTGTTATAACACTTGCAAGATGAATTGAATGCTTTACATGGGTGGTTCGGAGGGGTTTATATAGGAAGAAGGGGTTTCTAATTTAAGTATGGGCATTAGCAACGTCCGGGGCATTGCAAACCCATGCTAAAGCGTCGGTGAAGCCCCCTACCCAACGGTCACACGCACATGCCCAATCTTCTTCATGCGAGATCTGTGTGCACAACTTAAGGGTTGTCCGATCAGAGATCGGATGCCTGAGATCACGCGGGGGGGAGGTGCGCTCATGGATTGCTGCTGAGGCACGCACTGCTATGCGTCATCGCACGTGTTCGGCTGAACGCACCTGATTGCGCCGCGTGGCGCTGCTGTGGCCGCTCGATGGTGATCGGGCAGTCCAATTTGGTTGCGCGATCGATTTCTGCGCTTAATCCCACTGTGGGCACTTCGAACGTGCATCTTGAGGGCGTGTTGCGGGGGCGCGACAGCTGCGCTGCCCTCGAGAATGGTCGCGCAAAGAAGATTGGGCGTGGCTGCTGCCGACCATTGGATGGGGATCCAACGGTCGGATCTTCATGTGAGGTCGGCCGCATAGACGCGGAGAGCGCAGGCGAGCATGCTTTTCAGCCGTCCGATCGGAGATCGGATGACTTAAAGTGGTGCTGCGCGATGAAAGGCGCGGGGGTAGCTCCACGTGACGCGTTGTGGGCCGTTGATCTGATTATCAACAACTAGAACTTCTTAGGCTGATAAAGGGAGCTCCAAATGTCTAATTTGGCTGATTTCGAGTCCATTGGACTCTATTCGTCACTCTGAATCCATCCATGCGATCCGATCACTCATCTGAGGCCTGTTTTGACATGCACTTGTACTCATGGCCATTAATAATGCACTATAAGTAATCTTGATGTGCAATGCATGCAATGCTCCTAGTCTTGTGTCTTCTATGCATTTTACCCTTAAGATCGACCCCTTTTGGCAGAATTAACATTGTAAAATGTAGTGTTATCAGGATGGATTCGGATCGTCGATCGTAGCCTAATGGCACGAAAATCGACTCAATCTGATACTTGTGGCACCATCTACATCACCCATAAGATGGACAGCCGAGATAGCGCCACGTGGCACCGTCTCGACCGCCCAACCGGCTGCACGCATCCGCTGAAGCACTTCGCGCCAACACTTCTCCGCTGTTGGATCAAGATCCAACAGCTGCGAGGAGCGCGCGCTTAAGATAAGCGCTCGACTCAAACGCGCCCATAGAACGTTGGTCGAACGCCTTAACGCGGCGTTGAGGTGTGGGATCGAGCCCTCTCACGCCTCAATTGTAGTGGGCATGCGCCCCCATGATCGACCACCCGATGAAGATCCAGTGGCTGTGCGCCCCTGATAGCGTCCACGCGCCATCGCACGCCCCTGCATAATGCGAGATCTCATGCGTTGAGGCGCGCTGATAAGGAGCGGCAAGGAGCGCTCTCAGTCGTTCAATCTCACGATCGAACAGTCGAGATTTAAAGAACGTGAACGTGCGTTGAGGCGAGGGAGGCAAGTAGGCATGCGTGCGTCGCCCACGAAGGCCACGTTCAGGCCTTTAGTGACGGATTTATCCATCACTAAAGGTCCTGAATTAATGATTTCCAACATGTAATGACCAAAATGCCCTCACTCCTTTCAACTATAAAAGGAGACCCCCTCCATACGAAATTCTCATCCCTTCTTCTCTTCTCTCACCCCTTCCAAAGCTCTAAGAGCTTGTCCCAAACCTGGGATGCTCCTCTAGAGTAGAAATCTTAATTTTTCCATCTTCGTCCCCCTTCGTGGAGCATCCTGCAGTTGTCTTCTCTCTGCATTCAAGAAGCGGATCCTACGATGATGACATGCTGCTTTGTTCCCATTCTTCTCGCATCGTCCTCCTTCTTCCCGCTCCGTTCCCCGTCTTCCAGGTGTCATCCCGTCCAGCTCGTCCTCCAAGCGATCGTCGAGGAGGATATCTCTCTCTCTCCATTCTTTTTACTACTTTTTAGAGTAGATTTACTGCTTTCTAGTGTAATCATTTCCCGCTTTCTAGTCGTAATGAGTAGTGTAATGAACAATTTTTTATAATGAAATTCATGTTTATTCTACATCCCTTTTGCTTTTATTTGTAATATTCTCTCTCTCTTCTATTTATTATTTGTTAAATAGTTTTCATCCAGCTATTCTGTTTCGTGACAAATAAAACAAATGCGTATTTTTAATCAAAGGTCCACCTCCCTATGTTCGACCCGGGATTTCTATTCCAGTGTAAATTTTATTTGTTGAACCCGAGTTCTTCACTATTCAAACTACAACGATAGGTTTTTCAAAATCAAATATGATAGCGTAGTAACCCGTCGCTTCAACATTTTGGCACCGTTGCCGGGGAGGCGATGCTTTTTTATTTTTTCGCATTTTCCAACTTACGAATCATTTACCTCACTCCTCTCCTTTCTTATTGTAATTACAGGTACTCTTTTGAGACGAGCAAAAGCGATAGATTGGAGTAAAGTGCTGTTGAAGGTTCTGTAAGTTTTTCCCCACCTCCCACCCACTAGTTTTCATTCCACCACATAATAACACAAACATAAATCAACCTAAGTGTTCTTATAAACTATAAGGTTAGTTTTGTTTGTTTGTTTGACACCTACACTCGCCTCAACCTCCACATTTAAAAAGAAAAATTAAAAAAAAAATCTCATAGAGGTACACAACCTCATCTGATTTTCAAACTCAACCGGTAAACCGATCTTTAGAACAGGTACACACATCCAAACACATAATTGTGTAGAAATCAGATTAGGTAATCACTTATGTGCCTAATTAAGTGGTGCAACAGGCCAATTGTTTGAGTTGATTGGGCCGCACCACTTCAATTAAAATCAACTCATCAAGTAGCTACCGCATAGGTTCAACTCTTAGGGATTTACCAAGCACACCACATTATTTTAAGTTTCAAAGGAAAACATCTTCTCTTGTGCTTTCAAAACCTGGTGTGCCAACAAAACTTGTTTGAAAATACCTAAAGTTGAATCCTAAAAGCTACTAAGCAAGATTTGAACCCTAAAATTCACCGCATCAAAATAATAATCTTGCTTGAAAATCACTGGTTGTGCACGCACACACACATCAATCAATTATTAAGGGCAAAACCCAGATAAAGGGCCCACCACATTCCAAAGCATATTCAAACCTAGCCCTAAATAAAATGGAGTAGACATTGGCCTTAAGGATTCGACTCGCTCTTTGGAGCCCAGAACAAGATTATTTTCGATTAGTCTGTTTGTACTGTTCAATCTGATGTCTTGCTAGGGGAGTAGAATCAAACGATCGTGGTCGGGGGGTACACTAGGAATTAGAGGCACAAGCCGAATGATGAGAAATTCATCATAAACCCTAACTAGCACAATCTAACCAAGATATGTGAGAAAAAGCTTCTACATGACCCAAAGAAAGGCTTAACTCAGAGAATTTTGAGTTTAAGAATAAAATAAATCCTAAGGGGTAAAACTGCAATTTCACCAATGCAGTTTGCAAACAAGGTAATTAAGGGTCCAAACACAGGTCAAACAAGCTTAACAAGAAGGAAAGTGGGATGATCTGATCTAAAAAAGGGTTGTAGCAACTTTCAGGAATTAAATGACATTTTGTAATCCTAAAACACACCCACTTCAATTCACGAGGTTTGAGGCAGGATAAAAATCAACTAAACCCTCTAAAATTCATATAAAAATACTCTCTAGGGCTTAGAACCTTCAATTTGGCCTTAGAAACCTATTTTGACCTAAAAAGAGAACCATGTCCAATTAATAACTTAATTTAGGTTTTTACGCAAATTGGTCAGACAAACATGGTCCAACCTAGAATTAAAATTCACCACTAAAATCCTTAGGTTCAAATTGGTCTTGTATAAAAACTTAAGCCTAAGAAGAGACCTCCTTGACTGACTTTACAATTTAGTCCTCTTCATTTACTTTTTGACCCTTATCTTTTGAAACCCTTGCATTTAGGCTCCCAACTTTTCATCGTTCTTTGCAGAAAGGTCCTCCCTGCAACTTCTGCGCAGCGCCATACTTCGACGACCTTGCACGGAGCATGGCGCCGCGCAGGGCAGGACTACCGTCTTGCAAAGCAAAAGTGGGGTTCCCTGCGATGTCCTCCGTCTTAGGGACCCGCCCATTCCCTCTGCCGACCACCATACCTTCCGTGCGAACGCGTGGAAGGTATGAGGGTCCCTTCCTTCCAAACTCCGGCGAGGCAGGACCCTTCGCACCTCGCCCCTCTCTGCAGGCCAAGCCCTTTATAAAGACCGGCAGACCTTGCCGACTCCTTCAAGCTTCCTCTGGCGGAGAAATACCCCACCCTTCATCTCTTCGTCCTCCGGTCAGAGCGCCCGAAGCTTCCAGCGATCTTCTCCTCTTTCTCCTTGTCGCTCTGCTGCCCTACCTGTAGTAGGGTTTGCCTTGCTCCGTCGTCCGCGCCAGGCTGTACCCGCTAGCTCCCTCCGCCTGTTTCCTTGTCGCTGAAACCCTCCTCCAGGGCGTCTTTGTCTCTAGCTCCGATAGATACGAGCCGGCTGCTCCTCGCCGCCATTGCTGAGCTGCTGCAGCACCTTCACCTGCAGCTGCAGGCTTCCTCCAGCCCAGGCGTGAGTCCCAGGGATGCGGATTGCGTCTGCGAACACGCCCAGGCCTGCAATTTGGTTGCAAGCCTTGCGGCTGCCCCAATTGGCAGCAGTTCCTTTTCCTGCGGGCCCGTGATTTGGGAGGTGGGACTTTAGTCCCACCTCGAAAGTGCGTGGCCAAGTGCCCTCACTTAAATTGAAAAACTGCCTAAGGCTAATCGCCTTCGAACACAGGGGTCAGGTCCCTCTCCCGCACGTGGCACGCCACGCTCTTGTTAGCCCTCGCCCGCGCTCACGCCCTGCAGGTTTGGGCAGGATCTGATTACCCGAACTGCGCACTCCTCGCCCACCACCGCACGCCGGTGGGCCTGGTCCCAGGCGCGATACCCGCACCCGATTACCCGGCTCTGGGAGAGCAGTACTAAGAGAGAAATCTGAGAAAGAGAGAGACGCGAAGAAGGGTAGGGGTAGGTTTTGCTCTGACCCTTGTGTGAGCGTGCAGGAAGAAAGAAAGAAGAAGAAGGCAGGAAGGAAAAGAAGAAGGGAAGCGGCCAAAGCCTTAGTTGCTCAGGGCAGCTGAAGGAGTGAAGGAGAGAAATAGAGGAAGAAGAAAGGAAGAAGAAAAGAACTGTAGCAGAGCCACAGATAAGTTGTCTGAACACAGTATCAGACGTCGGAATCCCCACAGCCACAGAAGGTAGGAAGGAAAAGAAGAGAAAGAAGAAAAAGATAACCACAGCTGCCGGCTAAAGAAAAGAAGGAAAGAAGAACAGAAGAAGAGGCCAAGAAAAGAAGAAAGAAGAAGGCAAGAAGAAAAAGAAGGAAGAAGACATCACTGCCAGAAAAAGAAAGAAAGAAAGAAAAGAAGAAAGAACAAAGAAAGAAAGAAGAAGAAGAGAAGAGAAACGGTCAAGGAAGAAGAAGAAGAAAAGAAAGAGAAGAAGAAGAGGCTAAGATCTCCCTCTCTTTCTCTCTCTCTTATTTTTGTAACATAATAGAGAACTTAATTAGACTTCTAGAAGCATAGTTGCTCCCTGAGTTCGTCCTCAGGAAAACTTTGTTCTGAGTGAAAAATTTGTAATAGTAATCTGGTAGCTGTTTTGTCTTATACTATAACGACTGTATTATAATAAACATAAAGGCACAATAAGCCTTACCACCGGTTACCATTATTTTGGCGCCGTTGCCTGGGAGCAACGGCTATTCTACCAACTATAAAATCTCTATTTGTGAGTTTCTAATAATCTCTTCTCTTCTGTGTGTAGGTACAGGAAAATCAA
Organism: Thalassia testudinum; assembly: GCA_037157565.1. NCBI lineage: Eukaryota > Viridiplantae > Streptophyta > Magnoliopsida > Alismatales > Hydrocharitaceae > Thalassia > Thalassia testudinum. The sequence continues at coordinate 81,491,588 of JAZHRO010000077.1, read as the reverse complement.
GAAGCAGTCACACAACAACCACTCCAAGGACAGGTAATTTCTATCCTCTCTCTATTAACCCCTAAATTCTAAAGAGGAAGAAAAAGAAAAGAATAAACAATATAGGTATAACCTGTCTTTCATACCTAGTAACAGCTGCATAGTTTCAAAACACTATTCCTGCACACACTATTAAGGGTATTTAAGGGCTAACACCTTCTTGCCTGAGCCCTAATTACCCAACAAAGAGTTAACTGGACCAAGTAGAGCCAACATAGGATTTAACATTAGGGTTTTAGAGACACACTCCTTAATCAAGAATTGAGAAAATCCAAAAGAAGTGTGCCTAAGCCATTGATTGAAAATACTTATTCAAAGAAACCCTAAGCAACTTGGCTCTTTAAAGACACTTGAACCCTAAAAGACAAGACCTAATAAGCTCTTAAAAGAACTAGCAGGTGAAGTTGACCCCTTGGGTCAACCAACCTTCAACTCAGGTCACTCTTTGCACTCAAAAAGCCTAAAGTTCAAGTGAAAATCTAAGCACCCTAATCTTAAACTAAAAGTGGTAGACTTAAGAGGTCAATATCCCCATTCTGGTCTACCTGGAATCTCAGTGATAAGAGAGGTTGGGTGGGGGAAACCCTATAACCCATGGGGACACTCTACCGTGTAGGGGTCTTCGCATTACTAACCCTCTCTGGCTACCTAGGTAATTCTCAGGTGGACGATCTTTTGATCAAGGGGTCCATCAGCCCCGCACTTCTATAGTCACCCTCCATTTTGGGTGTCTTGATTGGGTCCAGCACCTGCTAAACTCATCTCTTCCAACAATGTATGTTTGGTAGGAGGTCCTTGAAACCTCCCTTTGAACTTCACCCTCCTCGAGGCCGAGCCTTAGTGCCCTTGTCTGAGAAAACAACACTTCGCATCGACCTCTCTTCCAACTCCGAACCCAACTCATCTTCTTCTTCCACAATGGCTCAGCCAGTTGAGGAAGAAAATAATCTGGAGCACTAGCTCCAGCGACTCAATGACCTCTTCCAGAACTTTGTGCACCCACCGCAGCGTCCTATGATGCGGGACCATTATAATCCTGCTGCGGTGGCCATTGAGCCTCGAGTCAGAATCCCGACTGGAGGACCTGATTCTGAATTAAAGCCTAATATGATTCATGCCATACCTAAATTTCATGGGCTTAATTCTGAAGACCCCTTCCAGCACATCAAACAGTTAAAGCATCTGGCCCAAACTTTTGGGTCAGATGAACAAAATCGGGACATTCTCCTCATGAAGATGTTCTCCTTCTCCCTTATGGACAAGGCCGCTCATTGGTACCAAACGCAGACCCGACCGATCAACAATTGGGAAGAACTTCAGTCCGAGTTCTTGAAGAAGTTCTTTCCCGTTGGTCAGACCAATGCCTTGCGCCATCAGATTACCCATTTCACTCAACAAACGGGAGAACCTCTCCATGAGGCATGGGATCGCTTTCAGGATCTCATGAGAAAGTGCCCCCATCACGGAGTTCCTAAATGGGAAAAAGTCCAGTCTTTTTACCAGGGACTCCGTGAGGATATTAGACTTTTCGTCAATGCAACTTGCGGAGGGAATATCATGGGTCAACATGAGGACACCGTGTGGGATATTCTCGAAAACATGTGCGAGAACTCCATCAACAATGACTCCATGGGATTATTCGACAGGACGAATACCTGTGCATCGACGAACCTTAGGGGTTCACATGAGACGCAGGGCCTGTCCGCATCAGTCGACCTGGAACTAATGGCCAGTCGATTGGAGAAAGTCTCCATCATTGAGAAGAAGGTGGACGAGCTAACTTAGCACTTGCAGTGAGCCACCTCTGCGCATAGTTCCTTTGCACAGCCTCCTTCCACACGGGAGACTGTGCAAAACATTCTCCACCGACCTTCTCCTAGGATGGATCCATATCCACCCCCATCTGATTCTCAGATCGGAGGGTCCTCCGATCCTTTCTATACTACCCCGGGGAATTCCACTTCCCCATTCTCTGATTCTTTGGAGGTTCCTCAGACCTGCGAAGACCTCAACGCCATCCAGAATGATCCATTCTCCAACACCTACAATCCTGGATGGCAAAACCATCCCAACTTCCAGTGCGCGGGAAATTCCCAAACTCAGAGACCACCCTTTCAGCCCCGTCAACAACCATCTCGTCCTTACCAGCCGCCTCAGCCTCGGCCCAACCCTCCTTATCCATCAGGGCCAAACCAGGACCAAATGTCCCTCATCCTTCAGACTCTGGCTGACATTCAAAGAACGAATGCGGCTATTCAGAAACAACACAAGGACGAACTTACAGAGGTTCGAAATCAATTGGCCCAGTTGGCAAATTCTCGCCAACCGGTCACACTTCCTTCCCAACCTCTTCCTAACCCTAATAACATGCCGACCCAGTGGAGCGTTATGAACCCAAACCCAGGCCAAGCACACATGATTTATCAGGCCCCCTCTGTTCCTTCACTTGACGGGATGGAGGCTTCCACTTCTTATGCGGGCTATCAGCAGCAACCCATCCTATCCAACCCTAACCAAAACCAGGCAGGACTGAATTCTGTAACGACCCGTAGTGGTAAAGAGACCCAAAATCCACCCTATCCAAACCACTCCAAGCCTGGTTGTGATCCCAACCCTAGGACAGTAATCCAGGACATTCCTATACCTGTCCCGGATTAAAGACCTGGACCTATCCTAGAAGAACCAACCAAGGTTCCATTTCCTGAGGCCCTGACCAAGGGAAAGAAGACAACCAAGCCCGTGGCTCCTGAGGAGGACTTGGTCAAGCTCTTTGAGCAGGTCCAAATAAACATCCCCTTGATGGATGCAATTCGCCACGTACCAGCTTACGCACGATTCTTAAAGAATGTGTGTAGACCTCAGCGTAAGCCGCGAACGAAGAGTGGGAGTCCAATTGTACTGTCAAAGCAAGCCAACTCTGTAATCCTAAGCAGGCTCCCACCCAAGTCAAAAGATCCTGGTACTCCCCTGATTTCCTGCAAAATAGGTGAAACCCAATTCGACAAAGCATTGCTAGACTTGGGTGCTTCCATAAATCTGATACCCACATCCTTACTTAAACACCTAGAAGAATCTGACCTAAAATCAACTGAGGTGACACTACAATTAGCAGATCGATATATAAAGTCATCTAAAGGGATTCTCGAGGATGTTATTTTAAGAGTGCGGGATTTCTATTTCCCTGTAGACTTTATAGTCTTGGACATGGACGCACCTGAGAACACTAGGGATACACCAATCATTCTAGGGAGACCTTTCCTGGCTACTGTTAGAGCCAACATCAGCTGTGAGGAGAGCCAAATAGAGCTCAAATTTGGAAATCAAACCCTCAAAATTGATATCTTTAAGGCCCAACAAGGAATCAATTGCGGTGTCATCGAACAGATTTGTGATATCAGGGCTTTGGTTGATGAAACGCATTTTGAGAATGACCTGATTATACCTCATCAACCATAGAAAGATCTTGAATTGCAATTAGAGGAGTCAAATCCAGATTTGGACAGACCCATAACTCCTACCCTTGAACCTCACATTTACCCTGAACCACCCGCTGCTGCTGATAACCCCGTCCATGAACTGAAACCCCTTCCCGATCATTTGAAATACATCTTTTTGGGTTCTAATCAGACCCTTCCTGTGATTATAAATTCCAAGCTCACTCCTGATCAGGAATCCCGTCTGATTACTGTTCTCCAGCAACATCGCAGAGCCATTGGATGGACTCTCGATGATCTGACTGGAATAAGTCCCTCTTATTGCACGCATCGTATTTATTTAGAAGAGGGCACATGACCTTCTTGTGAAATGCAGAGACGTTTAAACCCCAATCTGCAGGAGGTCATGAAAAAGGAGATCATCAAGTGGTTAGATGCAGGGATCATCTACCCGATCTCCGACAATTATTGGGTGAGCCCGATTCAGGTTGTGCTTAAAAAGGCAGGGCTCACCACCATTACGATCGAAATTAGAGAAGTATTAGCCAACTCGTGGAGAGTCTGCATAGATTAACGACGACTCAATTCCTCCACGAAGAAGGATCATTTCCCACTACCTTTCATTGATCAGATTCTCGAGAAATTAGCGGGAAATCGATTCTTCTGCTTTCTTGACGGGTACTCTAGTTATGACCAAGTAGCTATTCATCCTGAGGACCAAGAGAAGACCACGTTCACCTGCCCCTTCGGAACTTACGCGTTCCAAAGGATGCCTTTCGGTCTCTGCAATGCACCTGCGACTTTTCAGCGGTGCATGCCTGCCATATTCTCTGATATGGTGGGTGATTATCTGGAAGTCTTCATGGATGACTTCTCAGTTTTCGGGGCATCATTTGATGATTGCCTCCAGCACTTGGTTCATATACTCAGGCACTACAACGATGTTAATTTGGTTCTTTCCTGGGAGAAGAGCCATTTTATGGTGCCTGAGGGGATCGTCCTAGGACATCTGATTTCTGAGAAGGGCATCCAAGTGGATTGAGCCAAGGTTGATCTAATTTCTCGCCTTCCTATGCCTAGCTCGATCAGGGACATCCGTTCTTTTCTAGGGCACGTTGATTTTTACCGTAGTTTCATTTCTGATTTTTCGAAAATCGCCTGCCCCCTGACGACTCTTCTCTCTAAGGATGTACCCTTTGAAATCTCCAAGGAATGCACTCAAGCCTTTGGGAACCTCCGTGACCGAGTCACCCAGGCCCCGATCCTACAATCCCCTGATTGGTCTCAATCCTTTGAGATCATGTGTGATGCGTCTGATTTCGTTGTAGGAGTGGTTTTGGGGTAGAAAGTTAATAGGAAACCTGTGGTCATCTACTACGCTAGCAAGACACTTGATGAGACTCAGCGTAACTATACAGTTACGGAGAAAGAGCTGCTAGCCGTAGTATTTGCCCTTGAAAAATTTCGATCTTATCTCCTAGGTTCCCACGTCATCATCTACTCGGATCACACAGTTGTAAGGCATCTCCTTGCTAAGAAGGACGCGAAGCCCCGACTAATCCGATGGATCTTGCTGTTGCAAGAATTCGACCTCGAGATTCGCGATAAGGCGGGAAGACAAAATGTGGTAGCTAACCATTTGTCCCGCCTTCCTTCTGAGATCATCAACCCTTCTGGACCCATCACGGAGCATTTCCCTGATGAGCACCTGCTGACTATTGGTACTAAACTTCCATGGTTTGCTGATATAGTAAACTACTTGACATCTCATTAGATCCCGTTTGATTGGTCGAAGGCCAAGAAAGACAAATTGCGCTCTGATGCCAAGTATTACATTTGGGAAGATCCATACCTCTTCCACATAGGTGACGACCAAATCATCCAGAGATGTGTTCCGGAAGATGAAGTCAATGATATTCTCTCCTTCTGCCATGACCAGGCATGCGGTGGCCATTTCTCTGGGCACAAAATCGCATCGAAAATCCTCCAGTGTGGCTTTTATTGGCCCACTCTGTTCAAGGACGCATACTATCACTGCAAGGCATGCAGTCGTTGCCAAACTTTGGGCAACATGAGCCATCGTGACATGATGCCTCTGCAGCCGATTCTCATATGCGAAATCTTTGATGTTTGGGATATTGATTTTATGGGCCCCTTTCCTGTTTTGGATAGTTTCGAATATATTCTGCTGGCTGTGGACTACGTGTCCAAATGGATCGAAGCCATACCGACCCGAACCTGTGATCACAAAATCGTTCTCAAATTCATTCATCACAATATCTTCTCACGGTTCGGGATTCGTCGTGCTATCATCTCAGACGGGAGGACCCATTTCACAAATGCTCAGTTCAGGTCACTGCTTAGGACAGCCGACTCTACCTTAGGTGCTTGCACTTGAGATTAGAAATCATCCGCAGCAGTCGCCCCGACCCATTCACTCATCAAAATACCTGTCCTAATGTATGAACTAAGTTGAATAAAAAACCCTTAAGTTACAATGAGGACATTGCAAATCTTAGGCATGGGGGGTATGAAAGTGCAACTTGTAAGAAAAGGTTTTAAACAAAAAAAATTCACATATGCCAAAAACACCATAAAAATTAAAAAATTTTTTGAAAAAAAATAATAATAAAATGAAAGGAGGAAAGAAAATTTTGAGGAGGAGGAGAATAAAAAGAAAAAACAAAATGAAAAGAAGGAGCACAAAATGAAAGAAAAGTGATAGTCATTAGCAAGAAATTAAGGAATTAACCTAAGTTCTAGACCTCATTCAGGAAAAGAAATGGAAAGTGCACAGTGAAGATTAGTAAGAACGTGAACTTTAGGCATTCTTGGATAGACTCTTAGTACTCATTAAGATCTAGACATTCTTAAAGAGGTTGAGGAAAATGAAAGGCTTAAGTATTAAGTCCAAGACCTAGGGAGTATTTGGCCTCATTAACTAACTTTTGGTTTACAGGACTTAATAACCTAAGCACCCTAACTTCACACACAGCCTGGTTCAGTAAGCATAAAAATCGAAATCACGTGGAAGCGTTGCAAAAATTCTGAAAATGACACCTAAAGTAAGAGCGTCCGATCAACACAAGTTGATTTGGACAAGTTCCCAGCGCGGAGAGACGGGAAATTCCCCTCGAAGATGCGTAACAAAATATCATCTCCTCAGTGCTTGTCTCTTAGGATATTTACATATCCTACTGGGGGCATGTAAGCACTCTGCTGGGGCAGATTCCATAGATGGTATTATCCCGAAATGTCAAATGCCAGGGTCAGAATTCGGCCACGGAACACCATGGATGGGATTATCTTGAAATCTCAACAGCCAGGGTTCTGGGGGTTACCATGGGCGGTGCTATCTTAAAGCATCGACTGCCAGGAACCCTTGAGGATTGATGATGGGGATAAGGAATCTGATACAGACCATGTTGAAAAGCCAATCCTAAGCAAGAATTAAAAAGAAAAAGAGAGAGAAAACTCTCCAAACAGATAAATCTTCTATATCTCTTTCTTACAAAATGCACTGCGAACTAAGCCAGGACTAAAATTATCTCAAGCACGGGTGCTTTAACCATAAAGTCCAATAAACCTTAGGTTAGTTCTTGTAGGTCTTAAAAACCTTTGTTAAGGACTAAGGCTGAGGCTAGACAGATCTGGATCTTGGTTGGTACTTGATTACCTTTTAGGCCTATGGTTGGCGTTCTGACCTAATCTAGTTCGCAAAAAAAAAACACTTATCTGAAAACATTAAGAACCTCATGGTCTAGAACAAGGGTTGAAACCTTAAAATTTTGCTAAGGGACTAGCAAAAGCTAGGCATGGGGGTATGATGAGAACCTCATCATAAACCCTAACTAGCACAATTTAACCTAGATATGTGAGAAAAGCTCCTACATGACCCAAAGAAAGGCTTAACTCAGAGAATTCTGAGTTTAAGAATAAAACAAATCCTAAGGGGTAAAACTGTAATTTCACCAATGCAGTTTGCAAACAGGATAATTAAAGGTCCAAACACAAGTCAAACAAGCTTAACAAGAAGGAAAGTGGGATGATCTGATCTAAAAAAGGGTTATAACAACTTTCAGGAATTAAATGACATTCTATAGCCCTAAAACACACCTACTTCAATTCACGAGGTTCGAGGCAGGATAAAAATGAAATAAACCCTCTAAAATTCATAGAAAAATACTCTCTAGGGTTTAGAACCTTCAATTTGGCCTTAGAAACCTATTTTGACCTAAAAAGAGAACCATGCCCAATTAATAACTTAATTTAAGTTTTTACGCAAATTGGTCGAACAAACATGGTCCAACCTAGAATTAAAATTCACCATTAAAATCCTTAGGTTCAAATTGGTCTTGTATAAAAACTTGAGCCTAAGAAGAGACCTCCTTGACCGACTTTACAATTTGATCCTCTTCATTTACTTTTTGACCCTTATCTTTTGAAACCCTTGCATTTAGGCCCCCAACTTTTCATCATTCTTTACAGAACGGTCCTCCCTGCAACTTCTACATAGCACCATACTCCAGCGACCTTGCACGGAGCATGGCACCGTGCAGGGCAGGGCTACCGTCATGCAAAGCAGAAGCGAGGTTCCCTGCGACGTCCTCCGTCAAAGGGACCCGCCCATGCCCTCTGCCGCCCACCATACCTTCCGTGCGAACGCGCGGAAGGTATGGGTGTCCCTTTCGGCCATACTACGGCGAGGCAGGCCCCTTCGCACCTCGCCCCTCTCTGCGCGCTAAGCCCTTTATAAGGACCGGCAATCCTTGCCGGCTCCTTCAAGCTTCCTCTGGCAGAGAAATACCCCACCCTTCATCTCTTCCTCCTCTGGTCAGAGTGCCTGAAGCTTCCGGTGATCTTCTCCTCTTCCTCCTCGTCGCTCTGCTGGCCTACCTGAAGCAGGGTTTGCCTTGCTCCGTCGTTCGCGCCAGACTGTACCCGCTGGCACCCTTCGCCTGTTTCCTTATCACCGAAACCCTCCTCCAGGGCGTCTTCGTCTCCAGCTCCGACAAATACGAGCCGGCTGCTCCTCCCTCCCCCTTCGTCGAGTAACTAGGTACAGAGTTTCCTTTCTCTCTCCCTTGTATTTTCCCCATATTAATTTGCCATTTCAACCACCCGACCGCCACTGCCCAACTCCATCTTCCCCATCTCCGGTCACCTTCTCCGGCGAGGCCATCCCACTGCCACAGAAATCCTTACCCCTCGCCGACCAGCCCAGAGGATCCCCCTCACTCCACTCGATCATTCCCCCCTCTCCATTCACTGCCAATCACCGCCCGACCACCTCCCAAACCAACCCATCTTCCCGCGCAAAGTCTGACCTAGGTCTACCGCCACACGCGTTCTCGCACCTCGTCGAACCCCGCGTTAGCCTCGCCACACTCCGGCGAAGCTTCCCACAATATCTGACTTGGCCGAGAGGCCGTCTCGATGTATTCAGGTCAGCAGCCCCTCGCCACCATTGCTGAGTTGCTGTAGCACCTTCACCTGCAGCTGCAGGCTTCCTCCAGCCCAGGCGCGAGTCCCAGGTGACGCGGATTGCGTCTACGAACACGCCCAGGCCTGCAATTTGGTTGCAAGCCTTGCGGCTGCCCCAATTGGAAACAGTTCCTTCGCAGTCGGGCACGTGATTTGGGAGGTGGGACTTTAGTCCCACCTCAGAAGTGCGTGGCCAAGTGCCCGCACTTAAATTGAAAAACTGCCTAAGGCTAATCGCCTTCGAACACAGGGGTCAGGTCCCTCTCCCACACACGGCACGCCACGTGCTCGCTCGCCCTCGCCCAGGCTCACACCCCACGGGTCTGGGCAGGATCCGATTACCTGAACCGTGCACTTCTCGCCCACCACCGCACGCCGATGGGCCTGGTCCCAGGCACGATACCCGCACCCGATTACCCGGCTTTGGGAGAGCAGTCCTAAGAGAGAAATCTGAGAAAGAGAGAGACGTGGGGAAGGGTAGGGGTAGGTTTTGCTCTTACCCTTGTGTGAGCATGCAGGAAGAAAGAAAGAAGAAGAAGGCAGGAAGGGAAAGAAAAAGAAGGGAAGCGGCCGAAGCCTTAGCCGCTCAGGGCAGCTGAAGAAGGAGTGAAGGAGAGAAACAGAGGAAGAAGAAAGGAAGAAGAAAAGAATTGTAGCAGAGCCACATATAAGTCGTCTGAATGCAGTATCAGACGTCGGAATCCCCACAGCCGCAGAAGGCAGGAAGGAGAAGAAGAGAAAGAAGAAAAAGATCACCACAGCTGCCGGCTAAAGAAAAGAAGGAAAGAAGAACAGAAGAAGAGGCCAAGAAAAGAAGAAAGAAGAAGGCAAGAAGAAAAAGGAGGAAGACATCATTGCCAGAAAGAAAGAAAGAAAAGAAGAAAGAACAAAGAAAGAAAGAAGAAGAGAAGAAGAGAAACGGTCAAGGAAGAAGAAGAAGAAAAGAGAAAGAGAAGAAGAAGCCAAGATCTCCCTCTCTCTCTCTCTCTTATTTTCATAACATAATAGAGAACTTAATTAGACTTCTAAAAGCATAGTTGCTCCCTGAGTTCGATCTCGGGAAAACCTTGTTCTGAGTAAAAAAATTGTAATAGTAATCTACTACCTGTTTTGTCTTATACTATAATGACTGTACTATAATAAACATAAAGACACAACAAGCCTTACCACCGGTTACCACCGAACAAAGAACCTTCTCCCCAGTCTCTCCTTCTAACTGGCTGGATTGAACAGACGAAAGTAGATTAAATCGTTTCTTTATCTCAAGATGGGTTCTGGGAGTCTGTAGGTCTTTAGGCTAGCCCACCTAAGGATAGGTTTGATTGCTTGTATTGCAGGGTGCCTGGCGAAACGGTGGCAGCAACTAGCTTTTCTTAAGTCGTTGTAGTACAGATAGTTATTGCCATCATTTGCTAATATATAATTCTTTTACTCGGAAAATAAAGAGTTCCCGAGGTCGAACTCAGGGAGCAAGTTGTATTCTAGAGATATACATGTTCTATTACAAAAATAAAGAGAGAGAGAGAGATGAAGGTTTGGCTTCTTCTTCTTTTCTTCTTTCTTTCTCTTTGTCTTCTCTTTAGCTTTTGTTCTTCCTGTTCTTCTTTTCTTACTTCAGATCCCCCTTCCGTGCTCTTCTTCTTCTTTTCTTCTTGCTTCTCTTCTTCTTCTGCTTGGCTGCTCCGTCTCTCTTCTTTTCTTCTTTCTTCACCTGTCTTCAGGACGTCGTCTGATTTTCCAATCAGACGACTTAACCCGCGGATGCTACAGTGTTGCTTCAGTTCTTCTTCCTCAGTCCTCTGCTTCGGGCAGCCCTGGCTGCTCTTCTTCCTTAAGTCTTCTTCTCCTTCTCTGTTCAGCGGGCGTCTTTCTTCTTCTTCTCTGCCTGCACACTTGCACAGCTTGATCAGAGGGGCAAAACCTAATTCTACCCTCTCCCCCGCGTTTCTCTCTCACGGAAGCCGCTCTTAGGAAAGCTCTCCCAGAGCTGCCGGGTATTCGGGTACGGGTCGTGCCCAGGTCCAGGCCCACCGGCGTGCGTGGTGGGCGAGGAGTGCAGGTCGGGCTTAGTCGGGTCAGGCCAGGTCCGCGGGGCGTGGTCGCGGACGAGGCCGGGTCGAGCGGGTGAGTGAGAGGGACCTCACCCCATGCTCAGGAGGCAACGAACCTAAGGCACTTTTTGCCTTTATGTGGGCGCGCTCCTCTGAAAAGTTCCGAGGTGGGACTAAATGTCCCACCCCAATTGGGCGCCCGCAGCTGAAGACGCTGCAGGAGTTCGCGGTTGCACGCGAGGCCTTTGCCCCAGCTGCAAGCCTGGGACGCTTCGCGGAGATGCCCCACGCAGCCTGGGAGTCGAACCTGGGCGAATCGCACCTGGAGCTGCAGGTTGAAGGTGCTCCTTCCACGCAGCAATGGCGACGGCGGTCGAGGTACCTGTCCACAGAGGAACGGCCTCTCGGCCTAATCAGATATGCGGAGAAACTTCGCCGTGGCACGGCGAAGGTGGTGGGGGGTCTGGTAGGCGGCGGGGCGGAGCGTGAGGGTCGCCCTAGGTCAAACTGCGGGCGGAGAAGTGGGTTTGTTCGGGGGGTCTGCAGAGGGCGAGTGGCGGGAAGTGGAAGGGCGGAGGTTGATCAGGGTGAGGAGGCGGAGGTTCTGTGAGGGTCGGCGAGGCGTATGGGGCTGTGGAGAGACGGGGGCGTCTCGCCGGAGTTTGGCCGGAGACGAAGGGGGTGACGGTGGACAGGAGCGGTCGAGGGTTTAATCAAATAAAAGACAGTGAGGAAAAGAAAGAGGGGGAGATGGGGAGAAGTTCTGACCTAGCTACGGAGACGAAAGGGGCTGGAGCAAGGCGGCAGTCGTATCGACTGTCGCGAGAGAAGAAGATGCCCAGGGGAAGGGGCGGTGGCGAGGAGAGGGCCGGAGAGGCGCCAGCTGGGTGCGGCGTGGCGTGGGAAGAGCGAGGGAGGGCAACCCTGCAGCTGGTAGTGCGGCAGAGCGACGAGGAGGAAGAGGAGAGGCCGCCGGAGCTGGAGGGCTTCCTGTCGGAGTGGGAAGAGAGGAAGTGGGGGTCTTTCTCCGTCAGGACCGAGCTGCCCAGAACGGCAGAGCGACGGGGGTATTTATAGAGGCGGAATCAGAGAGGAGGGCGGAGGGAGACGACGTGTCTCCCTTGCCGGAGGACGCCGGAGATGGAGACCCATACCGTCCATGCGTTCGCACGGCCGGTATGGTGGGTTGCAGCGACCAGGGGGGTGTTCCTGCGACGGCTGACGACGCAGGGCACCCCCGGTTGTCTTGCCAGACCCTCCCCCTTACCCTGCACGGCGCCATGCTCCGCGCAAGGTCGCCGAAGCATGGTGCTGGTCAGGTTTTGGCAGGAGGAACCTGAATGCAAAGAACAAAGGAGAGTTAGGGGTAGAAATGTGAGGGTTCGAAAGTTGAGGGCCAACAAGTAAATATATGAGGACCAAAGTGTAAAGTTGGTCAAGAAGGTTTCTTCTTAGGCTCAAGTTTTTATACATGACTAATTAGGACCTAAGGAATCTGATGGTGAATTTTATTTCTAGATTAAACCTTGTTTGACTGGTCAATTTATGTAAAAACCCTAATTAAGTTATTAATTGGGCATGGTTCTCAATGTAGGTCAAAAAGTGTTCCGAAGGCCAAATTGAAGGTTCTAAACCCTAGAGATTATTTTTCTATGAATTTTAGAGGGTTTATTCTATTTTTACTTTGCCTCGAACATCGCGAATTGAAGTGGGTTTGTTTTAAGGTTACAGATTATAATTTAGTTCCTTGGAATTGCTGTAGCCCTTATCAGATCATCCCACTTTCCTTCTTATTTGGTTTGTTTGACCTATGTTTGGACCTGTATGCAGATTATACTGGTAAAATTGCATTTTTACCCCTTATGACTTGTTTTCTTCTTAAACTCAGAATTCTCTGAGTTAAGCCTTTCCTTGAGTTATGTAGGAGCTTTTATCCTTTGTATTAGGTCAAAATGAGCTAGTTATGGCTCATGATGAGGTTCTCATCATACCCCCATGCCTAGCTTTTGCTAGTCCCTTAGCAAAAACTTAAGGTTTCAACCCTTGTTCTAGACCATGAAGTTCTTAATAGCTTCAGATAAGTGCTTTTTCATTTGAGCTTAGATTAGGTTAGAATGCTGACCATAGGCCTAAAAGATACTCTAGTACCAATCAAGATCCAAATCTGTCTAGCCTTAGCCTCAGTCCTTAGGAAAGGTTTTTAAGGCCCACAAGAACTAACCTAAGGTTTATTGGACTTTGTGGTTAAAGCACCCGTGCTTGAAATGATTTTAGCCCTGGCTCAGTTCGCAGTGCGTTTTGTAAGAGAGAGAGATAGAAAATTTTTCTGTTTGGAGAGTTTTCTCTCTTTTTCTTTTTAATTCTAGCTTAGGATTGGCTTTTCAACACGGTCTGTATCAGATTCCTTGCTCCCATCATCAATCCTCAAGGGTTCCTGGCAGTCGATGCTTCTAGATAGCACCGCCCATGGCAACCCCCGGAACCCTGGCTATTGAGATTTCGAGATAATCCCATCCATGGTGTTCCGTGGCCGAATCCAGACCCTAGCAATTGACACTTCGAGATAATGCCATCCATGGAATCTGAACCAGCAGAGTGCTTACATGCCCCCAGTAGGATATGTGAATATCCTAAGAGACAAGCACCGAGGAGATGATATTTTGTTACGCATCTTTGAGGGGATTTCCCGCCTCTCCGCGCTGGGAACTCGTCCAAATCAACTTGTGTTGATCGGCCGCTCCTACTCTAGGTGTTCTTTTCAGAATTTTGCGACGCTTCTGCGTGATTTTGATTTTTACGCTTACTGAACCAGGCTGTGTGTGAGGTTAGGGTGCTTAGGTTACTGAGTCCCGTAAACCATAAATTAGTTAATGAGGCCAAATACTCTCTAAGCCTTAGACCTAATACTTCAGCTTTTCATTTTCCTCAACCTCTTGAGGAGTGTCCAGATCTTAATGGGTACTAAGAGTCTATTCAAGAATGCCTAAGGTTTGCGTTCTTACTAATCTCATTATGCACTTTTCAGTTATTTTCTTGAATGAGGTCTAGAACTTAGGTTAATTCCTTAGTTCCTTACTAATGACTATCACCTTTTCTCATAATTTTGTGCTCCTTTTTCATTTTGTTTCTTTTCTCTTCTCCTTCACAAAATTTCCTTCTCCTCTTTTCCTCTTATTCTTTTTCGAAATTTTTTTTAATTTTTATGGTGTTTTTGGCATATGTGAGTTTTTTGTTTGAAACCTTTTCCTACAAGTTTTGCACTTTCATACCCCCCCATGCCTAAGATTTGCAATGTCCTCATTGTAACCTAGGGGGTTTTTATTCAACTTAGTTCATTCCTTAAGACAGAAATTTGGATGAGTGAATGGGTCGGGTTGAATTTTGCGGATGATTTTTAATCCCAGAGGCAAGCATCTGAGGTGGGGTCGGCTGTCTACAAGGGTGAACCTTAAGTGCAAAAAGGTGTCAGAAAAAGGTTTTGGATTTTTAGGAAAATGACGGGTTGCCTCCCGTTAAGCGCTGAGTTTTACGCCATCGGCTGGGCGCAAGAAGCTCAAGGGGAATAGAGGATATAAGATGCTTTAGCCAAATCAGTAGAAGTCACATCAATGAATGGCTTGAGTCTCTGACCGTTCACGATGAAAGGTTCGGAATCGTGGCTGAGTGGCCTGATTTCGATTGCTCCATTTCCAAAAACCTGTCGGACCAAATATGGTCCGACCCACTTGGATCTCAGTTTTCCTGGGAAGAGTTTTAGTCGGGCATCAAAGAGTAGGACCTTTTGACCAGGATGAAAGATCTTTCTTGAGATATGCTTGTCATGGAAGGCTTTAACCCGCTCCTTGTAGATTCGCGAGTTCTCATACGCGTCTAAGCGTAATTCATCGATCTCGCTGATTTGGAGTTTTCTGTGGGTTCCAGCCTTGGAAAGATCTAGATTACAGTTCCGTACTGCCCAATAGGCTTTATGCTCTAGTTCGACGGGAAGGTGACATGCCTTTCCGTACACCAGTCTAAAGGAAGACATGCCTAATTGGGTTTTGTGGGCGGTCCTATAGGCCCACAATGCTTCCGGAAGTCGGGACGACCAGTCCTTCCTGTCAGGCTGAACAGTGACTTGCAGGATTTTCTTGATCTCCCGATTAGACAGCTTAGCTAGACCATTAGTTTGGGGTGATAAGGAGTAGAGATTCGGTGAGACACCCCGTATTTGGTCATCAGTGACCTAAACTGAGCATTTGTGAAATGGGTCCCCCCATCAGAGATTATTGCACGAGGAATCCCGAACCTTGAGAAAATGTTTTGATGAATGAATTAGAGATCGATTTTGTGATCACAGGTTCGGGTCGGTATGGCTTCGATCCATTTGGACACGTAGTCCACAGCCAACAGAATGTATTCGAAACCATCCGAAACAGGAAAGGGGCCCATAAAATCAATCCCCCAAACATCAAAGATTTCGCATACTAGAATCGGTTGCATAGGCATCATGTCGCGATGGCTCATGTTACCAAAGTCTGGCAATGACTGCATGCCTTGCAGTGACTGTACGCGTCTTTGAACAGTGTGGGCCAGTAAAATCCACACTGGAGGACTTTTGATGCGGTTTTATGGGACACATGCCTGGTCATGGCAGAAAGAGAGGACATTGCTGATTTCCTCTTCTGGGACACATCTCCGGATGATCTGATCAGCACCTATGCGGAAGAGGTACGGGTCTTCCCAAATGTAATACTTGGCATCGGAGCGTAATTTGTCCTTCTTGGCCTTTGGCCAATCGGACGGGATCTGATGAGATGCCAAGTAATTTACTACATTAGCAAACCATGGAAGGCTAGTACCGATAGTCAGCAGGTGCTCATCGGGAAAATGCTCAGTGATGGGTCCGGAAGGGTCAATTATTTCAGAAGGAAGACGGACAAGTGATCAGCTACCACATTTTGTTTTCCCGCTTTGTCGCGAATCTCAAGGTCAAATTCTTGCAACAGCAAGATCCATCGGATTAATCAAGGCTTCGCGTCCTTCTTGGCAAGGAGATGCCTTACAGCTGTGTGATCCAAGTAGACGATGACATGGGAACCCAGAAGATACGATCGGAATTTTTCAAGGGCAAATACTACGGCTAGCAGCTCTTTCTCTGTAACCGTATAGTTACGCTGAGCCTCGTCAAGTGTCTTGCTAGCGTAGTAGATGACTACGGGTTTCCCGTCAGCCTTCTGCCCCAAAATCGCTCCTACAGCGAAGTCGGATGCATCGCACATGATCTCAAAGGGTTGAGACCAATCAGGGGACTGTAGGATCGGGGCTTGGGTTACTCGGTCACGCAGGATCTCAAATGCTTCAGTGCATTCCTGGGAAATTTCGAAAGGTACATCCTTGGAGAGAAGAGTGGTCAGGGGGCGCGCGATTTTTGAAAAATCAGGGATAAATCGTCGATAAAAACCGACATGCCCCAAAAAAGATCGGATGTCCTTGATCGAGCTAGGCATAGGAAGGTGAGAAATCTGATCAACCTTAGCTCGGTCCACTTGGATGCCTTTTTCCGAAATTGAGTGCCCCAGGACAATTCCCTCAGGCACCATGAAATGGCTCTTTTCCCAAGAAAGAACCAAATTCACATCGATGCACCGCCTGAGTATCTGGACCAAGTGTTGGAGGCAATCGTCGAATGATGCTCCGAAAATTGAAAAGTCATCCATGAAGACTTCTAGATAATCACCTACCATATCTGAGAATATGGCAAGCATGCATCGCTGAAAAGTAGCGGGTGCATTGTAAAGACCGAAAGGCATCCTTCGGAAAGCGTATGTTCCGAAGGGGCAGGTGAACGTGGTCTTTTCTTGGTCCTCAGGATGGATTGCCACCTGGTTATAACCGGAGTACCCGTCAAGAAAGCAGAAGAACCTATTTCCCGCAAGTTTTTCGAGAATTTGATCAATGAAGGGCAGTGGGAAATGATCCTTCTTCGTGGAGGAATTGAGTCGGCGGTAATCTATACAGACTCTCCACGAGTTGGCTAGTCGGGTAGGAATGATTTCTCCGATCTCAGTCGTTATAGTGGTGAGTCCTGCCTTCTTGGGCACGACCTGAATTGGGCTCACCCAAAGACTATCGGAGATCAGGTAGATAATTCCGGCATCTAACCACTTGATGATCTCCTTTTTCACGACCTGCAGATTGGGGTTTAAGCATCTCTGCATTTCACGAGAAGGTCGTGTGCCCTCTTCTGAATAGATATGATGAGTACAATAGGAGGGACTTATTCCAGTCAAATCATCGAGAGTCCACCCGATGGCTCTGTGATGTTGCTGGAGAACAGTAATCAGATGGGATTCCTGTTCGGGATTGAGGTTGGAATTGATAATCACAGGAAGGGTCTGATCAGAACCCAAAAAGATGTATTTCAAGTGAGCAGGAAGAGGCTTTAACTCGAGGACAGGGTTTTCAGCAGCAGCGGTGGTTCAATGTAGATGTGAGGTTCAAGGGTGGGAGTTACTGGGTTGTGTATGTCTGGATTCGACTCCTCTGTTTGCGGGTCAAGATCCTTCTGTGGTTGATGAGGCATAATCGAGTCATTCTGGAAGTGTGATTCATCAACCAAAGTCCTAACGTCACAAATTTGTTCGATGACACCGCAATTAATTCCTTGTTGGGCCTTAAATATATCAATTTTTAGGGTTTGATCTCCAAACTTAAGCTCTATTTGGCCCTCCTCACAGCTGATGTTGGCTCTAGCAGTAGCCAAGAAAGGTCTCCCTAGAATTATTGGTGTATCCCTAGGGTTCTCAGGTGCGTCCATATCTAAGACTATAAAGTCCACTGGGAAATAGAAATCCCGCACTCTTACGATAACATCCTCGAGAATCCCTTTTGGTGACTTTATAGATCGATCTGCTAATTGTAATGTCACCTCAGTTGGTTTTAGCTCAGATTCTTCTAGATGGTCAAGTAAGGATGTGGGTATCAGGTTTATGGATGCACCCAAGTCTAGCAATGCTCTATCAAATTGGGTACCACCTATCTTGTAGGAAATCAGGGGAGTACCAGGATCTTTTGCCTTGGGTGGGAGTCTACTGAGGATTACAGAGCTGGCTTGCTCTGACAGAACAATTGGGCTCCCTCCCTTGGTTCGCGGCTTACGCTGGGGTGTACATATATTCTTTAGAAATCGTGCGTAAGCTGGTACATGGCGGATTGCATCCATCAAGGGGATGTTTATGTGGACCTGTTCAAAGAGCTTGACCAGGTTCTCCTCAGGGGCCACGGGTTTGGTAGTCTTCTTTCCCTTGGTCAAGGCCTCGGGAAACGGGACCTTAGGTGGTTCTTCTAGGATAGGTCCAGGTTGTGGATCCAGGACAGGGGTGGGGACGTCCTGGATTACTTTCCTAGGCTTGGGATCAATACCCGGCTTGGAGTGGTTCGGATGAGGTGGGTCTTGGGTTTCCTTACCACTACGGGTCGTTACGGAATTAAGTCCTGCCTGGTTTTGGTTGGGATTGGGTAAGATAGCTTGCTGCTGGTAACCTGCAAAAGAAGTGGAGGCCTCTATCCCGTCAGGTGAAGGAACAGAGGGGGCCTGATAAATCATATGGGCATGGCCCGGGTTTGGGTTCATAACGCGCCGCTGGGTTGGCACGTTATTAGGATTAGGCAGAGGTTGGGAGGGAAGAGTACCTGGCTGGCGAGAGTTTGCCAACTGGGTCAATTGGTTACGGACCTCTGTAAGTTCATCCTTGTGTTGTTTTTGGATAGCCGCATTCGTTCTTTGAATGTCAGCCAGGGTCTGAAGGATAAGGGACATTTGATCCTGATTTGGCCCAGATGGGTAAGTAGGGTTGGGCCGAGGCTAAGGCGGCTGGTAAGGACGAGGAGGTTGTGGGCGGGGTTGGAAGGATGATCTTTGGGTTTGGGAATTTCCCGCCCACTGAAAGTTAGGATGGTTTCGCCATCCAGGGTTATATGTGTTGGAGAATGGGTCGTTCTGGATAGCGTGGAGGTCCTCGCAGGTCTGAGGAACCTCCAGAGAGTCAGAGAAAGAGGGAATGGAATTCCCCTGGTAGGTGTAGAAGGAATCAGAAGGACCACCGGGCACAGATTCGGATGATGGGTCCATCCTAGGAGAAGGTCGATGGAGAATGTTTTACACAGTTTCCCTTGTGGAAGGAGGCTGTGCGAAAGGGTTATGCGCAGAGGTGGCTCGCTGCAAATGCTGAGTCAGCTCGTCCACCTTCTTTTTGATAATTGAGACCTTGTCCAATCGACTGGCCATTAATTCCAGGTCGACTGATGCGGACAGGCCCTGCGTCTCATGTGCTCCCCTAAGATTCGTCGATGCGCGGGTATTCATCCTGTCGAATAATCCCATGGAGTCATTGTTGATGGAGTTCTCGCACATGTTTTCGAGAATCTCCCACATGGTGTCTTCATGTTGACCCATGATATTTCCTCCGCAGGTTGCATTGACGAAAAGACGGATGTCCTCACGGAGTCCCTGGTAAAAAGACTGGACTTGTTCCCATTTAGGAACTCCGTGATGGGGGCACTTTCTCATGAGATCCTGGAAACGATCCCATGCCTCATGGAGAGGTTCTCCTGATTGTTGAGTGAAGTACGTAATCTGATGGCGCAAGGCGTTGGTCCGACCAACGGGAAAAAACTTCTTCAAAAACTCAGATTGAAGTTCTTCCCAAGTGTTGATCGGCCGGGTTTGAGTTTGATACCAATGGGCGGCCTTGTCCATAAGAGAAAAGGAGAACATCTTCATGAGAAGAATATCCCGATTTTGCGCATCTGACCCAAAAGTTTGGGCCAGATGCTTTAGCTGTTTGATGTGCTGGAAGGGATCTTCGGAATTAAGCCCATGGAATTTAGGTATAGCATGAATCATGTTGGGCTTCAATTCGGAATCAGGTCCTCCAGTCGGGATTCTGACTCGAGGCTCAATAGCCACTGCAGTAGGATTGTAGTGGTCCCGCATCATAGGACGCTGTGGTGGGTGCACGAAGTTTTGGAAGAGGTCATTGAGTCGCTGGAGCTGGTGCTCCAGATTGTTTTCTTCCTCAACTGGCTGAGCCATGATGGGGGAAGAAGAAGAACTTGGTTCTGAATCAGAAGAGAGAATAATGTGAGGGGGTTGCTGCACAAACACGGGCGTCGAGGCTTGGCCTTGACGAGAGTGAATTTCTAAAGGAGGTCTTAAGGGTGGTCTTAAGGACCTCCTACCGTACATGCACTGTTGGAAGAGATGAGTTTAGAAGGTGCTGGACCCAATCAAGACACCCAAAAATGTGTTGGGTGACTATAGAGGTGCAGGGCAGATGGACCCCTTGATCAGAAAGATCGTCCACCTGAGAATTACCTGGGCAGCCAGAGAGGGAGAGTCCCGCAAAGACCCCTACACGGTAGAGCGTCCCCACGGGTTACAGGGTTTCCCCCACCTGACCTCTCTTGTCACTGCGGTTCCAGGTAGACCAGAATGGGGATCTTGACCTCTTAAGTCTACCAATTTTAGGTTAAGATTAGGGTGCTTAAAGCTACACTTGAACTTTAGTTCTTTGAGTGCAAAGAGTGACCTAATTTAAGGTTGGTTGACCCAAGGGGGCAACTTTACCTCTTGTTTCCTTTGAGAGTTTTTGGGTCTTGTCTTTTAGGGTTCAAGTGTTTAGAGAGCCAATTGTTTTAGGTTTTCTTTGAATAGGTATTTTCAGACAAGGGCTTGGGCACACTTCATTTGGTTTTCTCAATTCTTGCTTAAGGAGTGTGTCTCTAAATCCCTAGTGTTGGATCCTAGGTTGGCTCTACTTGGTCCAGTTAGCTCTTTATTGGGTAATTAGGGCTCAAGCAAGAATGTGTTAGCCCTTAAATACCCTTAATAGTGTACAGTAATAATGGGTTGAAAACATGCAACTTTTTATGGTTACTAAGTATGGAAGACAGGTTAGCCCTATATTGCTTGTTCTTTTCTTTTCTTCCTCTTTAGAGTTTAGGGGTTAATAGCGAGAGGAAGAAAAATTACCTGTCCTCGGAGTGGTTGTCGTGCGGTTGCTTGTCTTCTTGATTTCCTGTAGCTGCACAAAAGAGAGGAGATTATCAGAAACTAAAAGAAACAGGAATGTTTACCTCTAGAATAGCCGTTGCTCCCCGGCAACGGCGCCAACTGGCGAAACAATGGCAGCAACTAGCTTTTCTTAAGTCGTTGTAGTACAGATAGTTATTGCCATCATTTGCTAATATATAATTTTTTTACTCGGAAAATAAAGAGTTCCCGAGGTCGAACTCAGGGAGCAAGTTGTATTCTAGAGATATACATGTTCTATTACAAAAATAAAGAGAGAGAGAGAGATGAAGGTTTGGCTTCTTCTTCTTTTCTTCTTTCTTTCTCTTTGTCTTCTCTTTAGCTTTAGTTCTTCCTGTTCTTCTTTTCTTGCTTCAGATCTCCCTTCCATGCTCTTCTTCTTCTTTTCTTCTTGCTTCTCTTCTTCTTCTGCTTGGCTGCTCCGTCTCTCTTCTTTTCTTCTTTCTTCACCTGTCTTTAGGACGTCGTCTGATTTTCCAATCAGACGACTTAACCCGCGGATGCTACAGTGTTGCTTCAGTTCTTCTTCCTCAGTCCTCTGCTTCGGGCAGCCCTGGCTGCTCTTCTTCCTTAAGTCTTCTTCTCCTTCTCTGTTCAGCGGGCGCCTTTCTTCTTCTTCTCTGCCTGCACACTTGCACAGCTTGATCAGAGGGGCAAAACCTAATTCTACCCTCTCCCCCGCGTTTCTCTCTCACGGAAGCCGCTCTTAGGAAAGCTCTCCCAGAGTTGCCGGGTATTCGGGTACGGGTCGTGCCCGGGTCCAGGCCCACCGGCATGCGTGGTGGGCGAGGAGTGCAGGTCGGGCTTAGTCGGGTCGAGCCAGGTCCGCGGGGCATGGTCGCGGACGAGGCCGGGTCGAGCGGGTGAGTGAGAGGGACCTCACCCCGTGCTCAGGAGGCAACGAACCTAAGGCACTTTTTGCCTTTATGCGGGCGCACTCCTCTGAAAAGTTCCGAGGTAGGACTAAATGTCCCACCCCAATTGGGCGCCCGCAGCTGAAGACGCTGCAGGAGTTCGCGGTTGCACGCGAGGCCTTTGCCCCAGCTGCAAGCCTGGGATGCTTCGCGGAGATGCCCCGCGCAGCCTGGGAGTCGAACCTGGGCGAATCGCACCTGGAGCTGCAGGTTGAAGGTGCTCCTTCCACGCAGCAATGGCGACGGCGGTCGAGGTACCTGTCCACAGAGGAACGGCCTCTCGGCCTAATCAGATACGCGGAGAACCTTCACCGTGGCACGGCGAAGGTGGTGGGGGGTCTGGCAGGCGGCGGGGCGGAGCGTGAGGGTCGCCCTAGGTCAAACTGCGGGCGGAGAAGTGGGTTTGTTCGGGGGGTCTGCAGAGGGCGAGTGGCGGGAAGTGGAAGGGCGGAGGTTGATCAGGGTGAGGAGGCGGAGGTTCTGTGAGGGTCGGCGAGGTGTATGGGGCTGTGGAGCGACGGGGGCGTCTCGCCGGAGTTTGGTCGGAGACGAAGGGGGTGACGGTGGACAGGAGCGGTCGAGGGTTTAATCAAATAAAAGACAGTGAGGAAAAGAAAGAGGGGGAGATGGGGAGAAGTTCTGACCTAGCTACGGAGACGAAAGGGGCTGGAGCAAGGCGGCAGTCGTATCGACTGTCGCCGGAGAAGAAGATGCCCAGGGGAAGGGGCGGCGGCGAGGAGAGGGCCGGAGAGGCGCCAGCTGGGTGCGGCGTGGCGCGGGAAGAGCGAGGGAGGGCAACCCTGCAGCTGGTAGTGCGGCAGAGCGACGAGGAGGAAGAGGAGAGGCCGCCGGAGCTGGAGGGCTTCCTGTCGGAGTGGGAAGAGAGGAAGTGGGGGTCTTTCTCCGTCAGGACCGAGTTGCCCAGAACGGCGAAGCGACGGGGGTATTTATAGAGGCGGAATCAGAGAGGAGGGCGGAGGGAGACGACGTGTCTCCCTCGCCGGAGGACGCCGGAGATGGAGACCCATACCGTCCGTGCGTTCGCACGGCCGGTATGGTGGGTTGCAGCGACCAGGGGGGTGTTCCTGCGACGGCTGACGACGCAGGGCACCCCCGGTTGTCTTGCCAGACCCTCCCCCTTACCCTGCACGGCGCCATGCTCCGCGCAAGGTTGCCGGAGCATGGTGCTGGTCAAGTTTTGGCAGGAGGGACCTGAATGCAAAGAACAAAGGAGAGTTAGGGGCAGAAATGTGAGGGTTCGAAAGTTGAGGGCCAACAAGTAAATATATGAGGACCAAAGTGTAAAGTTGGTCAAGAAGGTTTCTTCTTAGGCTCAAGTTTTTATACATGACTAATTAGGACCTAAGGAATCTGATGGTGAATTTTATTTCTAGATTAAACCTTGTTTGGCCGGTCAATTTACGCAAAAACCCAAATTAAGTTATTAATTGGGCATGGTTCTCAATGTAGGTCAAAAAGGGTTCCGAAGGCCAAATTGAAGGTTCTAAATCCTAGAGATTATTTTTCTATGAATTTTAGAGGGTTTATTCTATTTTTACTTTTCCTCGAACCTCACGAATTGAAGTGGGTTTGTTTTAAGGTTACAGATTATCATTTAGTTCCTTGGAATTGCTGTAGCCCTTATCAGATCATCCCACTTTCCTTTTTATTTGGTTTGTTTGACCTATGTTTGGACCTGTATGCAGATTATACTGGTAAAATTGCATTTTTACCCCTTATGACTTGTTTTCTTCTTAAACTCAGAATTCTCTGAGTTAAGCCTTTCCTTGAGTTATGTAGGAGCTTTTATCCTTTGTATTAGGTCAAAATGAGCTAGTTATGGCTCATGATGAGGTTCTCATCAGTGCCTTTCTTCCTCCTGTCTATCATGAATCCTTCCTCATTTTATACGCATTCCCGCTCTTTCCCTCCTGTTATGAGTTATCCTCAACATGGTGATTATCCTGACTCGTACTGTAATCAACCATCAGTTAGTTGGGATGACTCGGATTGGGATACAGCTCTGGACCTCCGTGTTTAGGGTCTAACCCTGAACACTATAATTGTGAATTCTATCCTTCTCAGAGCCACTTCGATTATAGATCTCCACCCTTTCATGGACAACCTATTACGATCTACAATCAAGGAGGATACAATGATCCTTATTCATCCTCTGATTACACTGCCTTTAGGTCATCACCACCTTTCGAACAATCCGAAATGACCTATTATCAGGAAGGGTATCATGAATCTCAATTTGTTAACTCCTCTGCACTGATCCCAAACCCACCCAACCCTGAACTAAGTCATTTGGTTCAGGTTAACCAAGTTCAAGATAAGGTTTTGGCAAACTTGAGTAATACCATACAATCTTTAAAAGTTTAGCCAATACCTTACGTTGAAGAATTGGAGCCCCTGATTGAAATGATTGATGATCTGAACAAGTATTTGTTGGATTGGCTCCAAGATGTTAAGGATAAGAACCCGGGTGAGTTTCTACCTAGGAAGTTAGTGAAATTGAGAATGAGATTTGTGGTTGCTTTAGTTTAATCGTGGGATGATTCCCAGGATGAACCCCCTTCAGGAGAGCCAATGTCAGAACCTGCTCAGGCACTTGTTTGGGGGGACACGTGTTAGGAGGCTGACCAGATTGATTTAGAGCAACCAATTAAGGATGATCTGATTTCTTCACCTGAGATCCTTGAGTTGGGGTACGAGGAAACGTATGTCTCCATGGATCAAAAAGTGACGGATGATTTTGGGACATACATTAATGCGGATTTTGATTTCTTTGATTCAGATGGTGAAGATTCAGTTTGCAAAGTCTCACATGAGTTTACAGAACACAATTTCTGTGAGATGATTGGGCCTGAGGAATCTGATAGATCATTTGATAGCCCAATAACTAAGGAAACTGATCTTATTGGGGCTCACATGACGGATCCATAATCGCATTTTCTGGAGGATTTAATCTAATGCCCTGATTGTCAGTTACACCCCATTGAGCTTACTAACGATTCTATTCTTGAGATAACTAGACCCAAGTCAATTCTGATTCAACCACATCTTTTAAACTTGGAAATTTCAGATGGGTAATTAATATACAGGAGGTCCCAAAATTTGACATTCTGAAGGAAGATAGGAGCTTGGAAATTCTAATTTGGGAAGCAAACTCTAGAGGAAGCAGAAGACCGAGTTTAAGGGTTCCAATTAAGCTGAAACCATCAAACCAGGACCCTTACGACATTTGTTCTGAGGATGTCGAACCCAAGCACACATTCATTGATTATCCTTTGGAGCTTGATTTCTCTGCAACCCGACTTTTTGGTCTTGAGTTGCATCCTCATAAATCGCAGGCCCAACCCCACTTGCATACTGATTTTAGGTTTTGGGTAATTTTTATCCAAAACCTTAGATATTGTCGATCATGGGGTATGGGTCTGCACCACAATCTGGTACACATTTGTGGACATCTGCTGGCAGGTCAGAGGTTTCTGACCTGCACCTGTGAATTCTTTACTTCTCTTCTTTGCATAGCGTGCCTAGCTGAAGGCACTAAATTCAACACGTATACAGCTTTTGTTTATCCCAAAGCGGACCCGTCATTCACGCAATTCAAGTGCTTTCTACTCTATTCCACTCTGTTTTATGTCTTTTTAATACAATGAGGACATTGCATTAGATAGGCATGGGGGGATGGATATTCATCGCTGAATTATTTCGCTAGCTCTGTAGATTCATTTTATTTTCTTTTATTTAGTTAAAAAATAAAAAAAATTGAATTAGGAAGGAATACTTGGACATTAGGACTTTTCAATCTTAGGAAATATTACATTAGGATTTGAACACAAGACCCTTCTGGTCTTTGGGCTTAATCAGCTTGGGTATCCACTAAAATGTGGATTTGTTTTCAAGTCCTCGCCAACCTGAATTTTATTTTAATTCAATTAAATAAGTTTGGGTGATAAGTACATGACTTATCAACCCACCCTCTGATTTGAGGAAACTTTAAGTCTAAAGCATCTACACACTATCTTGTCACTAACTCGTTGTTCGGCAGTTTTAACGGAAATTGGGTAGCTAATGAACTTTCTAGGGTGATATGGGTAGCAAGTTATCGTAGGTAACAGCCCATAGGTAGGTTGTCCAGAGTCCAGTCACTAGACCATTCTCTTCTTAATGCCTTTAGGTAAATCTTAGACTAGGGAAGCCACCTACTTAAAAAAAGAAAGTCAAAAAGAAAAGAAAAAGAAAAGGAGAAAAGAAAACAAAAGAAATAAACCACACTTCGCTGCACGAGTATGGCTGGCAAATTGTCGATGGTAACAGCTCATCGACTGGTTGTCCAGAACCCAGCTCATGAAATGCACTTAAAATTCCCAAAACACTTAGGAAGAAGCGGAGAAGTACAATAAATCGGGAAGATATACACTGGATTCACTCTTATGTTGACCCCATAAAAATAAAAGTAAGGAGAAAGTTATTGGTCGTAAAGATACACCTTTATACAGAACTCTCTTTTTAAGGTCACCTAGAGGCGTAGAAATCCGAAGTCTGTTCTAATTGCCGATCAAAGAGTCTATCACATTCACAATAAGATGCTTAGAACTTAGGGTTCTCATCAAATCTTGGGTGAGTTGAATGGCCGTAGAAAGCCACACTTTAACCCTAAACTCAAAAATTCAGAAAAAAAAATTAGAAAAGAAGAAAAAGAGAAAAAGAAATTTTTCTTTGAATAAGGCGAGGGCTTGAGGCGGTCTACATTTTGGCAGATACGTGGGCGCTGTTGTGCCTTTGAAAGTTCATATCCTAAGTAAAAAATTTTCTTAATGTTGAAAATAACTTATGCCCAAGTAATCCAACCTAATTATTTTATAAATAGCATGTAGTTTTTGCTAGGGACTAGCAAAATATAGGCATGGGGGTGTGATGTAAACATGTTTATATTGCATAAAATGTCTATTTATGCATGTTCTTAAGCATAGAATTGCATTACATACTATAAATATTGCATAACATGCATCATCTTGCATTTAGATTAATCCGAATAAAATGGAAGTTAATTGTCTCTTTTTATGGTCAGGGACAGGGCAATTTTTTATTGGGGCCTCAGATCGAAGATCCAACCGTAAGGATCTGATCAGGGCGACGATTGGAGTTCAACAACTCCAAGATCGCCCTAATCTGATATTCGTAGCATCAGATAGAGACCAAGGAACCCTAGAAGATCAAGGACCAAGATGGTGTTAATCCACACTTCAGACGACAAATCCAACTGCAAGGATGGATTTGGATCAACGATCATAGCCTAACGATGTGAAAATCAATTCAATCCGATACCTGTGGCACCATCTACATCACCCAAAAGATGGACTGCCAAGATGGTCCCACGTGGTGCCATCTTGGCCACCCAACCAGCCTCACGGATCTGCTGAAGCACTTCACGCCAATGCTTCTCCGCTGTTGGATCAAGATCCAACGGCTGCGAGGCGTGCGCAGTTAAGTTAAGCGCTCGACACAAACGCACCCGTAGCGTGTTGGTCGAGCGGCTTAACGTGGCGTTGAGGCGCGAGATCAAGCCCCTGCATGCCTCAATTGGAGCGGGCGCGGGGGTGCGATCGACCGCCCGATGAAGATTCAGTGGATGTGCACACCTGATAGCGTCCACACGCCATCGCACGCCCCCGCGTGACGCGGGATCTCACGCGTTGAGGCACGCGAATGAGGCACAGCAAGGAGCGCTCTCAGTCGCTCGATCTCACAATCGAACGGCTAAGATTTAAAGAACATGAATGCACATTGAGGCGAAGGGTGGATAGCGGGCGGACGTGCGTCCCCTACGAAGGCCACGTTCAGGCCTTTAGTGATGGATTTATCCGTCACTAAAGGTCCTGAATTAATGATTTTCAACATGTAATGACAAAAATGCCCTCACTCCTTGCAACTATAAAAGGAGACCCCCTCCATACGAAATTCTCATCCCTTCTTCTCTTCTCCCACCCCTTCCAAAGCTCTAAGAGCTTGTCCCAAACCCGGGATGCTTCTCTAGAGTAGAAATCTTAATTTTTCCACCTTCGTCCCCCTTTGTGGAGCATCCTGCGGTTGTCCTCTCTCTGCATTCAAGAAGTGGATCTTGCGACGACGACGACGTGATGCTTCGTTCTCGTTCTTTTCGCATCGTCCTCCTTCTTCCCGCTCCGTTCCCCATCTTCCAGGTGTCATCCCATCCGGCTCATCCTCCAAGCGATCGTTGAGGAGGATCTCTCTCTCTCCATTCTTTTTACTTCTTGTTAGAGTAGATTTACTCCTTTCTAGTGTAATCATTTCTTGCTTTCTAGTCGTAATGAGTAGTGTAATGAACAATTTTTGATAATGAAATCCATGTTTATTCTACATCCCTTTTGCTTTTATTTGTAATATTCTCTCTCTCTTCTATTTATTATTTGTTAAATAGTTTTCAACCAACTATTCTGTTTCGTGACAAATAAAATAAACACATATTTTTAATCAAACGTCCACCTCCTTGTGTTCAACCTAGGATTTCTATTCCGGTATAAATTTTATTTGTTGAACCTGAGTTCTTCGCTATTCAAACTACAACGACAGGTTTTTCAAAATCAAATACGATAGCGTAGTAACCTGTCGCTTCAACAGTAATAAAATAGGCTTAGGGAAGAGATAATTGAGAATATTGGCGAGATGGTGATGAAGTATTAAACCAAACGTTCACCAGTAGAGATCAACTCAAGGAACTTCAAGGGCCACCAAGAGAGGTTTGAAGAATGAAGAATTGTAGGGGATAGCCTCTCTTGAGTCAAAATGTTGAGAATAATAAGGATCTTTGATAGTGACTAGTCTTCTTAAAAGTTTACGCCATATAAGTTCTAACCCTTGAATGTCGAGATCATAGTTACAAGCATCAATCCACATATGCCATTTAATATTAATGTGTGTTAGTTGGATGTTCCCCTTAGATTGAAAGAAGTTCAGCAATTATCTCAACCAAATGTCTTCTGCAAAATGATCAAATCCAAATATGGCTTAATATGTTTAGATTTGATTTCCCAAATTTTTTTTAATTCTTGGATGTCCTTTGTGAATCTAAAAAATGCTTTAAACCCCAATTTCCCATCTACAATGTTAAATCTTGAATCTCCAATGGCATTCACATTCAAATTTTCCTCTGTTTGACCTTTCTAATCTTCGATGTCATGATCAAGAAGTGATTCCAAAGGTAGAACATTATCAAATTCCATGATTTCCAACTCAATTGATTCATAATTTAGCTCAAGATGAGAATCAAGCATTGTCTTACACATTGTGATAGGTAATTCTTTAGTGTCATCCTTAATATTCTCAGTTAGAACAACTTTAGTGTCATCAAAATATGTTTTCTCCAAGAATTCATACTTGGGGTCATTGTATTCTTTTGCCTCTTTCAACCCATTCCCTAGTCCTATATGTAACTTAATCACAATCTCCTTGCTTGTTTCAACATATAGGCTAGCTTCATGACCATTCTCAAAGAGTTCCTTAACTTTCATGGGGGAAAGGAACACTATTTTAACTTTGAGAGGTACAAGTTCACCCTTTAAGCCACTCCAAATTTTAAGCACCTATTCCTTTACCTCCTCCTCTTCCTCCTCTAAATTGGACTCCTTAGGTACCTGAGATGATGCATCCTTAGCAACTTTAATTTGCATTTGAAGTTCCTCAAGTACATCCAACTGTACTGGCATAAGATGTTTAAGATTATTCTCTATATAATTCTAGGGCTTAGTTGTATTGTAGTCCACCTTAGGTTTTGTAACAAAAGTAGGGATGACACACGACTATTACCCTTTTCATCAACTTGAACTATAATGCTATCACTAGGGTCTAGTTCTTCTAATGGCACCATTTTCCCCTTCTTTTGTCTCCAGTATAGCTCGAGTGGATATTGAATCTCATCATCTTCTTCAGGTGGCCATTTATTATAAGTCAAGGCCATTCAAATGCTATCCCTATACTCATATGATAGATTGTGATAATTAGTTTTAGGTGTGGCTCGAGTATGATTTGGTTCATAGAAATGGTCAAAATGCTTTTGTAAGTTATAATCATAGGATGCAGGGTTTCTTCCATGCTCATGATTTTCATAAGGAGTTGAACTAAACGTAGGGCTATTTGTCCAACCACAATACGATGAATTGTAAGGATAGGGTGGGTTGGATGTTTGCATTCATTTTTTTTTTTAAAAAAGATAGGTGTTTGCATTCTACGTGAGGTCTCTGGTGTGGAGATTCCTCTTCCTATGTTGCAGTCAATACCTGGGGAAAACATCTAATCACACTTCATAGGGTGAGGTTAATCCCAATCTCTTGAATTAGGTTCACAAAAGGATGATCCATCAAATGGCAAGTTCTAAAAGAGGGATCATTCTTATAGGCCAAGAAAGATGGGAAGTATTCGCACGACATATCTGGTTGTGTTGGGTAGGTATATGTGTATTCCATGGGTTAGTAACTCTCCCTCACAAAGACCACTTAGGTTTTGGATCAATGGGTTTGAGCCTAGGATCTAAACATCAACGAGCACCAACACAATCAATGTAAGGACCCGTTACTTTTTAGCCTTTTAAGACATCTGGAGTCTCAGTCAGACGTCTGTCTAGACATCTGGACACGTTCTCGGACATCTAAAAGTAAAATTTTTCATACTACGCATTGCGCTCTACGCGCGGGCGACTCGCAGAGACCCGCTCTCACCTTCTCCCTCACCCTGTAAAGCCCTAAACCCCCCTTATATATACCCCCCCTCCTTTCTCCTCTCCACCCCACACACCACAGCCGCCACCACCTTCGGTTTCTTGTGAGGGAGGGGTGAGAGGGAGGAAGGAGGAGAGAGCGAGAGGAGGAGGAGGCCTAAGGTCGGTGGAGCTTCAGTGGAGCTTCGGTGGAAGCTTCACGAAGCTCGCATGGCTGACGGCGGGCGCATGCGTGAGGAAGAGAGGGCTCGGGGAGGCGGCCTCCCGGCCCTCTACAGCGGCGGCTGGAGCTACCACGGCGTGTGGTGAGCGAGCAGAGCAAGCTGCGAGGAGTTTCGGATACTAGGATTTTTCCAATATCAGACGTCTGGAGAGTCGACCAGACGACTGTGGCGGCAGCTAGACATTCGGGTCTGAGACCAGACGTCTGAAAGCACTTATATCACAAGCTAGTCTGGCCTGATTTGGACCTGCGATTTCGTACACAGGTAAAGGCCCTTAGGAAGGCACACGGAACTCTTTTCCACGCATTTTTGGACGTCTGATCACATCACCAGACATCCAGAGGTGCATCTAGGCGACTGGAGGCATTGTCTGACATCTAGAACTACCTTCAGATGATTGCAGAGAAGGTCTGGATGACTGAGGATACTGCAGGAACACAAGGTAAGATCTGACACCTTTTAAGACGTCTGGGATTATTCCCAGATGTCTGATTTTGAACAGTAGGCACGTTTTTGACCCGTTTAGGGTCCGATCGAGGTCCGTTTTACGCAAACGAAATACCTGCACTTTCCTTTCGAGTTTTTCTATGTACTAGAGTCTATTATTCATTGTTTTGAACTCTCCTTTTGTGATGTATTCCCTGGTATAGGGTCTCAGCCTGCTGTGCATTTGGGGCTCACAGAGACATCTGGGTCTACGGTGCAAGCCCCCATTAATCCCATATTCCCTGGTAGAGTGGTTTAATTCCGTTAATAATACTTAAATAAGAATGTGCTTGTGGAAATAATCGAATGGAACCCTAGGATGTGGCATGAACCCTCGGGTAGAGAAATGAATGAGCCTGTTTGTACTGTATGGTTTACTTACATGTGTGATTAAGATAAATTGCTAGTAAGTGCCTATATTATAATTACGAGTTGCCTTTTAGAATATGAGTTGCCTATGTTTAATGAAACTACCTGTGAAAACACCAGTTGCATGTTATTAAGAATTGAACTATGAAAACACGAGCTGCCTGTATATGGATGAGGAATGAGTTATGAAACCTGAGATCTGGATCTGGAAAATGAGGTGCACATGAGCATGAACCCTACGTGGAATTAACTGTGGATAGACGGAAACCTGGAATGCAGATGGGAAGTGTGCTGGTCCTTGAGTACGTGGTACCTGATGATCGATTTTTCGCTTAGCGTTATAGTATTTAAGTGGTGGAAAAATCGACTAATCAAAAATAATGAAAATAACCACTCGTAGAAGAGCAGGTCGTATCCACAGGGAGGCAATGATGCAATCAATACTTTAATTATTTAATGTTATTTCAGATAGTGCGAAATCCCTTTTCAAATTGGACTTAAAACGTGAAGGAAAGTAGGTTTGCAATAACCTAGAAAGTTAAGGGTGTAAGTGCAATTTTCCCTCACAGAAATCCTTAATAAATTTAGGATGAATTAATGCAGTTTTCACGTGATGTGTACGAAAGAAAATTAGCACTTAAATCAAGTCCAAAATCAATCTTTAAACTAGCCAATATCAATACCATGCAATTAGAAAGAACTATGAGTGCTTGAATGCAATTCTGCCATAATATAATAATAATAAAAAAAATCAAATCAGTGGCAATGGCATTGAATGTAATTTTTAATTTCAACAAAAATAGAGCTTTCTTCCTCTCTCCTCGCGAGAGAGAGAGAGAGAACTGCGGGGGTCGATGTAGGGCTCAAGAGGACGGCAAGGTCGAGAGCTTTCCGACGGTGGCAGCGGCGGTGCGGAGGTGGCCGGAGCTGGCCGGCGGAGGTGGCCGGAGCTCCGGCCTGTTGACAAAGAAGGCATAGCTGCTGTAGTGCTTCCTGCGGCTGTGGCGTGTGGGCTTGCGCGTGCACGCTGGTGCGCGGTTGCCTGCTGGCTGCGATCGCAGATGGGCGGTGGAGCACGCTGCTTTGTGGCTAGAGGTAGCTGCAGTTGGTGAGCGCTTGAAGACAGGAAGCGACCTGCAGTGGCTGGAGGTGAAGCGCGCAGGCAGAGAGGGCATGAGCGCTTGCAGCAGGGGCTGGAGGTGGAGCGCGCTTGCAGGCGTGCGGGCAAGGAGCGCGTGAGCATCTGCTGTGGCATGGGTGGAAGGTGATGAGGGATGCTGGAGATGGCGTGCGGGCCGACAGATGGCATGCGGGATGGCAGATGAGCGGTGCGCACGCTGCGGTGCGCTAGAGACGAGGAGAGAGCCAGGCACTGGCTTGAGGCAGCTCCGAAGAACTTGGCGTGCGGTGCCTACTGAGATGATGGGGGCGCTGAAGGGAGGCGGATCTACGGGCAGAGGTGGAGTGCGCCTGTGGGTGCGCCTGCAGATGGATGGAGGCAGGCACGCGGGCGAAGTAGGCACGCTGGTGGGGTGGCGTGAGCGCCTGCAGCAGAGGGGGCACTTGTTCTGGAGAGGGCGGAGCGGGCAGAGGTGCTGTAGGGCATGAGCGCCTGCAGCGTTGGAGGAGAGCGCTGATGGTGCGTGAGCGGGTAGGTGCAGTCACAGTGCACACGAGTTACACGGTGTCCACCCTCTTCCACAGTGAAGCCGTTCCCCGCAAGGGGGGAAAGATCTCCCCTATCCTCGAAGGACGCCGCTTCTTTTTGAACCCCACTCTCCTCCTTTTCCTTCGGCCGCAAGTATCTCCAACTACTTGCAATGATCGCGAGTGGTTGAAACGGTAGATAAGTACGGCTGGTTCCTTCATCAAACGTCTATATGAAGCATCAGACGTCTTAAAAATATAATGCCATGGATTTGTAATTAATAATTCTAGACGTCCAATACAAGTCCCAGATGTCTTATATAAGTAAAAATTAACTCCTGATCTTGCACCTAACCTGCATTTATCAAATCAATTATATTATCATAAAGTATGCTATTAAATGTAAAAATTGAAGCATAAAAGTAAATGCAGGTCAAGGTGAATTGCCATATAACTCCTAATTATTTAACAACTAAGAAGAAATAATTAAATAGTACTTAAGCTAAATAATAGTTCACAAAAGTGGACTTATCAGTACCAAGGAGAGCAACTATCCCCTTTTGTGTAGAGCAAAGCTAGCCTCCCTTGGGTTGAGACCTGGGGTTAGGATTGGCCACTCTACACTGACTCCTATTGGCCCTTGCATACGTGGTACCGAGGCGAGCTACTAGTGTAGGGAGGGAGCTAGCTACCCCACGGGCCCCGGGGTTCAGCTAGCCACCCTACACCGACTTGTTAGGCCCTCTGGGCAAACCGGGGTAGTCAAACAAGGGTGCGCAGACTGCGGAGGGGTGAGACCCCTATTCTGAGAGGGCATGGCCCTATACTGTTCCGTGCTATACTTTGGGCGTACTCGCTAATGGAAATGACTGACCACGTGTTAGTGCGGGGTAGCTACTTATAAGCTTACCACGCGCACCGTAGTTACCGCTACGTCTTGATAGTGACCTCGAGGTGGTTGACTGGGTGTAGGACTACCACGAGGGACTCTCCCGGCTAAGAGAGCACCACGTGTACCTTCTACTCTACGGAAAGGACTGCAATCAAGATCATTCCCACGAGGAAGATGCAAGATCAAGAAATACCTGGATGCTTGAGGGAAATGGGTGAAACGGAAATATATAAAATAGATAAATAGAAATGAGAATTAAACCTGTAGCTTTTACTGTTTTGTACGTATATGATATAGATACCACTCTACTCAGCATTCGCTGACTCTGTCTTTTCATAACACTGTTCAGGACCAAGAGTTGAGCAGCATGAGTTTCCGGTTGCGGAGAGTGATGGGTCCAGTCGAGTCCAGCCATAGTTTTTCTTCAGCACTTCCTTTCTTTTCTCCTCTACTGTTGTAGTAAGTATTAGACTCTTAGTTACTATTCTCTACGACTGTTTACTTTCCTCTTTCCGTTGTTGTTGTTGTTGTGGTGGTATTATTGAGACAGCTGTTCTATTTCCTTTACTGCTTTGTACGTTTCTTCTGCTT
The DNA here is from genome assembly GCA_037157565.1 of Thalassia testudinum. Taxonomy (NCBI): domain Eukaryota; kingdom Viridiplantae; phylum Streptophyta; class Magnoliopsida; order Alismatales; family Hydrocharitaceae; genus Thalassia; species Thalassia testudinum. The sequence continues at coordinate 81,456,636 of JAZHRO010000077.1, read as the reverse complement.
AGTTATATTGCATGTGTGAATATGATTTACTTTCTTGCTTTTGGTTATTTCTTGTTGGATAACTAGGTCTTGGGATTAGTCGAGGCGAGCCGGTCTTGGATCCTGTAGGGATCCGGGAATCAGGTCGCAACAAGATGATATCAGAGCAAGGTCGTCCCGAGAAATGAACCAATTGACTTGAGAATAACCATTCATGTGCATATAACTAGGATAGCTACCACAACGTATCACCTTGATATTCATTCCGAGTCTTTTCTTGAAGTAATTCGGTATCTTTGACCCTCTTATTCTATCTTTCGCGTCTCCTTGCAAGAGATGCCTCGTCGGGGAGTTCTCAAGGCGGGCCATGGTCGCGGCCGTGGACGAGGTCGGAGGTGCGGACGTGCTGGGCCTAAGGTATCAGTTGACCCACCTCTTCTCCCGGTCGTTCAGGCCTAGGATCTCGCCCAGCTAATCAGAGATATCGTGCAAGAGGAGCTCCACCTGCCTCCACGGGTGCCTCTCCCTGAGGACGTGGAGGAGGAGTCCTCGGTGGGATAGAGAGACCGCCACAGCATCGGACGAGCAGGAGGGGGAGGGGGTGGTCCTCCACCTCCCCCACCACACTTTAACACTTCCGAGCATGAGTCCTCCTTGCCTGGAGGCATGCCCGTTCCCCCACTGTAGCTGCACCACAAGCTTTTTGGACAGTTCCGGAAGCTGAAGCCCCCCTTCGTCAAGGGGGATGAGGACCCATCTGAGGCAGAGGGCTGGCTGGAGCAGATAGAGAAGGTGTTCGACACCCTTCGCCCTCCCACAGAGTGCCACGTGGCCTTTGCCACGTACCAGCTGGAGAGCATGGCACACAGGTGGTGGAGGGCAGTCAGAGGCTAGGAGGGGAGAGAGCCGACGTGGGACCAGTTCGTGAGTCTCTTCTGCCAGCAGTACCTTCTGCAGAGCTGGCAGGATCAGAGGAGGCAGGAGTTCCACACTCTCCGCCACAGAACGATGACTGTTAGCGCATACCACATGCATTTTCTGGAGCTATCACGTTTCGCCTTAACAGCTGTATCTACGAAGGAGGAGGACCTATGGAGGTTTACTGAGGGGCTCCGACCTGCTATTCGGGGGTATACCAAACCCTTGAAGCTGCCGACCTTCTCACGAGTGGTTGATACAGCCATGACCTACGAAGAAACCAACCCGGCCACGCAAGACTCTGACAGCAGACGGAAGAGGCCCTACCAGCCAGAGTACTCTCAGGGCCATCGGGAAAGGAGGCATACGACACCCGCAGGAGAGCCATCTCATTTTACAGGGCCATCAGTGGCCTTTGGGGGCCCCAGATAGGGGCTAGTTGCCAGCACCGGACCCTCGCCCAGCCGCCAGCAGGGACCTACTGAGGGAGGAGGTCGTGTTCCACTCTGCTACAAGTGTGGCCAACTGGGCCACATTAGGAGGGACTATCCATCTAGGGTCGGAGCACAGCAGGTGCTCCCCGCACCGAGCACTGGAGGCTGAGCTGGTAGTCGTGGTCCCCAGGTGCATGGGGGAGGGCAGCAGTCACGAGGAGGGTACCGGGTAGCGGTTGCTCGCCCGACCCAGAGTGTAGCTACTTCATCTGCACTGAGGACTGAGGGGTGTATTAACGCCCTAACACACAGAGACCCCAGGGCCTCAGGTTCAGTGGTGGCAGGCATGGTTACTGTTTCTGGCAGATTAGTGTACGTACCTTTTAATTCCGGCGCCACACACTCTTTTGTTGCTGCGCGTTTTGCTGTCAGTTTGAGGCAAGGCAGTATACTGTTAGAGGATCCGTTTGTGATCAGAGGCCAAGGTGGCCAGTTGTTTGTACCTGAGGAGGTCTACATGAACTGTGAGGTCAGTATAGGGGGACACAGCCTCCCCGCTGACCTGATTGTGATACAGATGGAGGATTTTGGCGTGATCCTAGGGATGGACTGGTTGTCCACCTATGACGCCCTGGTGGACTATTTTGGGACGAAGATAATCTTCTCCATACCAGAATTGCCTCCCTTTGAGTTTCGCGAACAGCCAATGGACAGAGGTTTCAGATGCATCTCTGCACTTCGGGCAGCGAGGCTTTTATGCCAAGGGTGTGAGAGCTTTTTGGCCTGTGTAGTGGCAGAGCCTAGCCCCATGGTTGACTTTCAAAGTATTCTGGTGGTTTGCGAGTACCTCGACGTTTTTCCAGAAGAGCTGTCAGGACTATCGCCTGAGCGTGAGATCGAGTTTGAGATCTCACTGGTACCGGGGACTAGCCCCATTTCTACTGCACCGTACCTGATGGCACCGCTTGAGCTGCAAGAGCTCAAGTCACAGCTGCAGGACCTGTTGGAGAAGGGCTTTGTGAGGCCCAGTGCATCCCCGTAGGAGAGGCCACGTACAGTGACAGAGATACACAGCTTTTTGCGACTGGCAGGTTACTATCGGTGATTTATCAGAAGATTCTCTCAGATTGCACGTCCTATGACCCAGTTGACTTTGAAGGATGTGTCCTTTGCCTAAACAGATGAGTGCAAGGCATCTTTTTAGGAGTTGAAGAAGAGACTGACTTCAGCTCCTTTGCTTACCATCCCGGATAGCAGTGGTAGCTTTGTGGTTTACACAGACGCTTCATTGCAGGGGTTAGGGGGTGTGCCCATGCAGTGGGGTCACGTTGTCGCTTACGGTTCATGGCAACTGAAGCCCCATGAGCATAGCTATCCTACCCATGACCTAGAGCTGGCAGCTGTTGACCTTGCACTGAAGGCATGGAGGCACTACCTTTACAGTGAGACTTTCAAGATTTTCACGGATCATAAGAGCCTCAGGTACTTGTTTGACCAGAAGGAGCTCAACATGAGATAGAGACATTGGTTAGAGCTCCTGAAGGACTACGACTGCAGCATCTCCTACCATCTAGGGAAGGCCAATGTGGTGGCTGACGTCTTGAGCTAGAAGGCACTCACCCAATTGGCCAGTTTACAGGCACAAAGTTGGAGACTTATGGAGGAGTTGGGCAGTTGGCCACCTCGAGAGTCATAGGGGTATTGTGGGACAGTGACAGTGACGCGGCAGACGCAACCAGAGCTGATAGACCGCATCATCGTAGGGCAGATGACAGATCTATACTTACAGACGCTGCGAGACATGATGTTGACAGGGGACCCAGGAGACTTTTCCTTTACAGACGAGATATTGCACATGAGGGGACGCTTATGCGTTCCTAGGGACAAGGAGTTGTTGAGAGAGCTCCTGGCTTAGGCGCATGGGTCCAGGTTCACCATACATCCCGGGAACACAAAGATGTATCATGATCTGAGATGAGACTTTTGGTGGAGAGGGATGAAGTAGGATGTTGGTGAGTTTGTGCAGTAGTGTTTGGTGTGCCAACAGGTGAAGGCTGAGCATCAGAGGCTTGTAGGGCCATTGTAGCCACTTCCTGTGCCAAAGTGGAAGTGGGAGAGCATCACCATGGACTTGGTGGTGGGTCTACCGGTTACCCAGTAGGGACACGACGTAGTCTGGGTGATAGTAGACAGGTTGACGAATATGGCACGTTTCCTACCGATCCGAGTCACCTTGGGACCAGCACAGTTGGCAGAGAGATACATTCGAGATGTGATACGCCTGCATGGAGTTCCATGTGAGATTGTATTCGATAGGGATACCCGTTTTACTTCCCAGTTCTAGGCTGAGTTTCAGCAGGCTTTGGAGACACGTTTGAGGTTCAGTACCGCCTACCACCCTCAGATGGACGGACAGTCAGAGCGCACGATACAGACACTTGAGGACCTTTTACGCGCCTGTGTACTAGATTGGAGAGGCTCCTGGGAGGAGCATTTACCCCTGGCAGAGTTTGCATATAATAATAGTTACCACTCAAGCATTGGCATGGCACCTTATGAGGCTCTGTACGGATGGTGTACTACAACTTGAGTTGGGTCGAGGTGGGGACCAAGTGGGAGGTTAGCCCCAGGCTGATCCGGCAGAGTCAAGAGGTGATAGAGCAGATTCACAGACAACTCCGCACTGTCAGGAGCAGGCTGAAGAGTTACGCTGACTGAAAACGCAGGGAGGTGCAGTTAGAGGTTGGGGATCACGTCTTTCTCCGTGTTTCGTCCATGAAGGGCCTGCAGCGTTTTGTGGTGAAAGGGAAGCTTGCACCGAGGTTTGTGGGGCCCTTTGAGGTCCTGGAGCAGGTAGGACCCGTTGCTTACCGGCTTGCCATTCCTCCACAGCTTTCTGGAGTGCACGACGTGTTCCACGTGTCCAACCTCAGGAGGTACGTAGCTGATCCTAGTCACGTTCTGAGCCACGAAAGCATCGAGGTGGGTGATGACCTGACCTATCCCGAGAGACCAGTGCAGATACTAGACAGAGCCGTCCAGAGTTTTAGACGGAAGAAGGTACCACTGGTGAAGGTCCTATGGAGAAGCCAGCGATACGAGGAGGCGACTTGGGAGCCTGAGGCAGCGATGCAAGAGCGGTACCCAAAGCTTTTTGAGGGTACGTCTTTTCAGACCTACTTCAGTCCTCTTTAAGTTTATTATGCGCTTTTTTTTTTTTTGAAACAGAAAGGAGAGCTATCGTCCTGCGATAGCAGTCCGAAGTAGTATATTATGTGCAAAGAAAAGAGATTACAAAAAGGATCCCCAAGACTGTATAGGGACCAGCACTCTCTTACAATATTCTCACAACAAACTGGCCTCTCCTGAAAAAGTCTCTCATTCCTTGCCTTCCATACACACCACAGAGAAGCAGCCATGTGGACATGTGGTTTCCCTCTCACCTCAAACCCATGCCACATAGAATTCCACTCTGGTAAAGGCTCCTGACAAATTTTTCTCCAAATGACATCAGTAACAAGGCAAGAGGAGAAGAGGTGATTTACATTATCAGTGCTCATCTCACATAAAAAACACACATGATGATCAGTACCCAATCTTCTATGGCGTAGATCACTTGTGATTAACCCATCTCTGCTGCACAGCGAAAGAAAGATTTGTACCTTGAGAGGAATTTTTAGCAACCATATCATCTTATCAATGGCATCATGTCCCCATCCCTCTTCAAAATTTAACATTTTGTTATAACCAGATTGGGCACTATAGATCCCATCCCACAGATATCTGTCCTCTGTTCCAGGCCTAGGTCTGAAATTTTCAAGGTCTAATAAAAGCCTTCTCTTCTCATTCCACAGACGGGTAGTTCTTCTGTTGCTGCTGGATTCCACAACATCCAGATTCCAGCTGCTGCTGCTGCAAGACCAGATTTTGCTGACCGTAGCATCCTTGTCAGTTGCTGCATCAAAAGCTCTTGGATAGAGCTCTTTCAAGACCCCCAATTCAAACCATTCCTCCTTCCAGAATCTGAAGGACCTGCCATCTCCAAGTGCTGGTTGCAGCAGATGGAAGTGTTCAGCCAAAGCCTTAGTTACCGAATTCCAGAAAGGTGATGGACAGTTTGGCTGAAGTCTGGAGAACCTGCTGTTGGATGCTCCATATCTATTCCTGATCATTTCAGACCATGGTTTCAGATCACCTTGCAGCAGCTTAATAGCCCATTTGAGCAGCAAGGCATCATTAAAGTGCTGCAAGGATTTGATCCCAAGACCACCCAGCTCCTTAGGATAGCAGACTTGTTCCCATTTGAGAGGCTGCAAGAAGTTGCCCTTGTGTTTAGCTCCCTTCCAAAAAAATCTCTTCCTCATCACATCCAATCTTTTCCAAATGGATCTTGGTGCTTTGAAGATGGAGAAGTAGAAAACAGGGATGGAGGTGATCACCGAATTGAGCAAGATAAGCCTTCCACCTCTGGAAAGGAATTTGTTGTACCAACCATCAAGTTTCAGGGAGATCTTGTCAAAAAGGCAATTCCAATCACCTCTCCTCAATCTGGAAAACCTCAAAGGCAGCCCAAGATATCTGATAGGGAGACTGATGCGGGGAGTCATCAGGATGGCTGCTAAGGCTTCTTGCTCCTCCTCGGAAAAACCAAAGCAGACCAAACTAGACTTGTCCCTATTCAACCTCAGTCCAGAAAGCTCACCAAAGATATCAACCAAGTGATGCAAAGCCAATGCTCCATCCATGGATCCCTCAACAAAAAAGACAGTATCATCTGCATATTGAAGAATGGGAGCCAGACTATTCGTGCAAGAGAGTGAATAACCTCTAACAAGGCCTGCTTCAGAAAGCTTACAAGCAAACCAAGCTAAACTGTCAGCTGCCAGGTTAAAGATCAATGGGGCCAGGGGGCATCCTTGCCTAATGCCACATTGAGGCTGGATCCATGCACCACAAGGTTTCCCATTTATCAAGGGGGTAAAGGAGACCGTGGTAATACATCTCTTAACCCAGGCAATCCAAGTAGGGGGAAAGCCCCTTCTTTTAAACACATCCCATAAATAAGGCCAACTGGTCGAGTCATAAGCCTTGTGAAAATTGACCTTCCACATATTATGCGCTTTTACATTCCTTTCCCGCACCTAGCTAGCTCAAGTTTCAGGGATGAAACACCCTTTAAGTTTGTTATGATGTAAGGACTCGTTACTTTTTAGCCTTTTAAGCCGTCTGGAGTCTCAGTCAGACGTCTGTCCAGACGTTCGGACACATTCCCAAACATCTGAAAGTGAAATTTTTCGTACTGCTCAATGTGCTCTGTGCACGGGCGATGCACAGAGACCTGTCTCACCTTCGCCCTCACCCTGTAAAACCCTAAACCCCCCTTATATATACCCCCTCCTTCCTGCTCTCCACTCCACACACCACAGCCACCACCACCTTCAACTTCTTATGCGGGAGGGGTGAGAGGGAGAAGGAGGAGAGCGTGGGTGGAGGAGGAGGCCTAAGGTTGGTGGACCTTCGGTGAAGCTCGCATGGCCGACGGCAGGTGCATGTGCGAGGAGAAGAAAGCTCGGGGAGGCTGCCCCCCGGCCCTCTGCAGCGGCTGGAGCTGTTACGATGCATGGCGAGCGAGCGGAGCGAGCTACGAGGAGTTTCTGATACTGGGATTTTTCCAGTATTAGACGTCTGAAGAGTCAACCAAACAACCATGGCGGCAGCTAGACGTCTGGTTCTGAGACCAGATGTCTGAAAGCACTTATATCGCAAGGTACGTTCTTTTTCGCGGTTACGACCATGCAGGCCTCGCCGCAGAAGCTGGTCTGGCCTGATTTGGACCTGCAATTTCGTACACAAGTAAAGGCCCTTGGGAAGGCACACAGAAATCTTTTCCACGCATTTTTGGACGTCAGATCACATCACCAGACGTTCGGAGGTGCGTCGAGGCGACCAGAGGCATTGTCCGGCGTCTGGAACTGCCTTCAGATGATCGTAGAGAAGGTCTGGACGACTGAGGATACCACATGAACATAAGGTAAGATCTGACGCCTTTTAAGACATCTGGGATTATTCCCAGATGTCTGATTTTGAATGATAGGCATGTTTTTGACCCATTTAGGGTCTGATCGGGGTCCGTTTTACACAAAAGAAATAACTGCACTTTACTTTGAAGTTCCTCTACGTACTAGAGTCTGTTATACACTATTGTGAACTCTCCTTTTATGATGTATTCCCTGGTATAGGGTCTCAGCCTGCTATGCATTTGGGGCTCGCAGAGACATCTGGGTCTACGGTGCAAGCCCCCATTACTTCCGTATTCTCTGGTAGAGTGGTTTAATTCCATTAATAATACTTAAATAAGAATGTGCTTGTGGAAATAATCGAATGGAACCCTAGGATGTGGCATGAACTGTAGGGTAGAGAAATGAATGAGCCTATTTGTACTGTATGGTTCACATGCATGTGTGATTAAGATAAATTGCTTGTAAGTGCTTATATTATAATTACGAGCTGCCTGTTAGAATATGGGCTGCCTGTGTTTAATGAAACTACCTGTGAAAACACCAGTTGCATGTTATTAAGAATTGAACTATGAAAACATGAGCTACCTGTATATGGATGAGGAATGAATTATGAAACCCGAGATCTGGATCTGGATAATGTGGTGCACATGAGCATGAACCCTACAGGGAATTAGGAGGAGAACTCCTGTGGATAGGCGAAAACCTGGAATGTAGACGGGAAGTGTGCTGGCCCTTGAGTACGCGATACCAAGGAGAGCAACTGTCCCCTTTTGTGTAGAGCGGAGCTAGCCTCCCTTGGGTTGAGACCCGAGGTTAGGATTGGACACTCTACACTGACTCCTGTTAGCCCTCGCGTACGTGGTACTGAGCCGAGCTACTAGTGTAGGGAGGGAGCTAGCCACCCCACGGGGCCCGGGGTTCAGCTAGCCACCCTACACCGACTTGTTAGGTCCTCTAGGCAAACCGAGGGAGTCAAACTAGGGTATGTGGAATGTGGAGGGGCGAGACCCCTGTTCTGAGAGGGCAAGGCCCTATATTGCTCCGTGCTGTACTTTGGGCGTACCCACTAGCGGAAACAACTGACCGCATGTCAGTGAGGGGTAGCTACCCGTGCGCTTATTACGTGTGCCGTAGTCACCGCTACGTCTTGCCAGTGACCTCGGGGTGGTTGACTGGGTGTAGGACTACCATGGGGGACTCTCCCGACCAGGAGAGCTCCACGTGTACCTTCTACTCTACGGAAAAGACTGCAATCAAGATCATTCCCACGAGGAAGATGCAAGATCAAGAAATATCTGGATGCTTGAGAGAAATGGGTGAAACAGAAATATATAAAACAGATAAATAGAAATGAGAATTAAACCTATAGCTTTTATTGTTTTGTACGTAGATGATATAGATGCCACTCTACTCAGCGTTTGCTGACTGTCTTTTCATAGCACAGTTCAAGACTAGGAGTTGAGCAACCCAAGTTTTTAGCTGCAGAGGGTGCTGGGCCCAGTCGAGTCCAGCAGTAATTTTTCTTCAGCACTTCCTTTCTTTTTTCCTCTACTATTGTAGTAAGTATTAGACTCTTAGTTACTGTTCTGCTACTACTGTTTACTTTCTACTTTTCATTGTTGTTGTTGTTGTGATGGTATGTACTAAGACAACTGTTCTATTTCCTTTACTACTTTGTACGTTTCTTCTGCTTAGTTATATTGCATGTGTGAATATGATTTACTTTCTTGCTTTTGGTTATTTCTTGTTGGATGACTAGGTCTTGGGATTAGTCGAGGCGAGCCGGTCTCGGGTCCTATAAGGATCCAGGAACCGGGTCGTAATAATTAACAAGTAGGTCATTTTTCTTTTAGGATTTTTTTTCTAATGTTTTTCCTTTTATATGACTGTGATCAAACAATTAGCAATGCAGTTACGTGATCCTATCCTACTTATGATATGCCTAAAGAAAACTCTACTGCCATCAATAATGAAGGAGGTCTTAAATTGAACTTGCTCACCTCTAGAGTGAATCATGGGTGAGAAAAATTTGTTGATCTTCAGCCAACTCCCTTTTGTCACAACCACATGTGTTAAGCAATGATGAGGTGTGGCTCGTCATAGCTAAAATGCCCAAATTAAGCTAGAAACAGGGTTAAAATACTATCAATTAACACAAGAAATGGGTTAAGTGTAGGAATTAAGGAAAATGACCTAAAACATCAATTTTGTGTTAAAAATGCATAATTAGGTGATATTTTGGAGATTTTCTAGTAATTATGTACATGAATGATCTAAATGCTAATTGAACACCAAAATGAGCACAAATTCACAAATTAATGGTTGGAATATTTTCTAAAATGTTCAATGAATATGCCATAAAAACTTCATTGCATTTGGAATGCATTTGGACCTTGGATTACATGAATTACATATAGGTCCTTCCTTTAGCAAGAGACCTTCACATTTTATAAGTTAAAAATCTGTCAGGGGCTTATTGGTAAGCCCGGAGGACTTTTCTGCATTGGTTTCTTTCATTAATGGGCTCCTTGTGCAATTGTCACACCAGTTCACACCTTGGGCTAAAAGTGCAAAAGCACCAATACACTTGGGTGCACTCATCTCGTGTACTATTCATGATGAAGAACATGATTCACAACTATCGTTCATCCATCTCAGCTAATCCAATGGTGGATCTTCCACCTACCAGCTAGCACTAGCTGGTGCGAAACTCTTCCCGCCCTACTCTAGATCACATCCTGCAGCTCTCATTCAACCCAATCCACTTCACACCCTCTAAACCTAACCTCAGCCATTAATGCACAAAGGCTTGTTACCCACTGAATCTAGTCACCACAGCCTCCCTCATCTATTTAAGGACCTCCATAAGCCTCTTGCGATCTTTCATTGACTCCCTCCCCCCTATGCCGATCATCGTCCACACCTCCAGCTCTATTTCTCCTTCTTCGACCACTAGTGAAAGTAGTGGTGTCTCCTTCCTCTTCATCGCCATAGCAACCCACTGTGGATCTAGGAATCTCATTCACTCCAGTGGAGGTTCTTCCCCTTTCGTCGCTACAGTGACCAGCTACAGCCCAGGAATCTCATTCATCTGTTTAACTAGGATTTCAATCACTTTCATAGATTAGTTTTAATGCCTTCCTCAATAGATTTACTGCTTTTCTAGTGTAGTTTAGATAGTTTAGATTGTAATTCACTGGTTGATTGCTTAGAATTAGAAGTAGATTAGCTTAAATTTAGTTAACCTCGATCTACCATCTTTGATCAATTCAGATCAGAGAGGCAAATTCACCTAACTATTTTGATTCATAGAACTTCCCTACCATCTCACGATCACTTCTATTTCATTCCCTCAAAGTTTTGATCCACTAAACATGTAACGAGCGCGTGCCCCAGACGCCTTTTAAGACGTCTGGGAGGTGGCCCAGACGTCTGTCAAGACGTCTGGGATCACATCCAGACGTCTGACCAGACGTCCGGGATAGTTTACAGACATCTGGCGAACAGTTATGCTCGCACGGGATATTCGTCTGCGCGCCTGTGCGCGCAGACCTGCGATTCTGCCCTTTTTCTCTGCGGCTGCGACCGCCTTCTCTCTCCTCTCCGCGCGGCGTTAAAAGGGGGGGCGCGCCTCCCCTCCCGTCTCCACCATCTTCCTCCTTCTTCTCCTGCCTGTGCGCGAGAGCGAGCGGATGCGAGGGCGCAGCGGCAGCGGCAGCCGCAGTAAGCGCGGAGGAGCTGCGGCGTGCGAGGGCGGGGCTCTGCCGTGAGGGCGAGCTCGCCAGGAGCGGCTTGGCCGGCCGGCGGAGGGCGCGGGGGGCGCGGAGCGTCGCGGAGAGGGACCTGCTGCGGGCGGAGCAGCGTACGCGCGAGGTGCGACGCGGGCGACGTCGCGAGCGGAGGCCGAGCAGGGCTCTGATTCTGGAAAAATTTCCAGAATCAGACGTCTGGATTGATATCCAGACGGCAAGGTCGACGTCTGTGGGATCATACAGACGTCTGAAAGGTGAGTTTCCGCTTTCTTCTTCCTTTTTGTCGACTGACCGTACTGAGGGAGGGGGGTTGGCTGTGCGCAGGTTCTCTGATTCGTCATCCTTGCGAATCAGACGTCTGGAAGTTGTACCAGACGGCAGGAGTGACCTCCAGACGTCCGGAGTGACCATCGGACGTCTGGGATCTAGGAAAGACGTCCCTGCAGACTTCTGGACGTCCGGGGAACCAAGCCGAACAGGTAATTCTCTGATCCACCGTTTAAGACGTCTGGAAGGAGTTCCAGACGTCTGATTTTGCACAGTATCGTCTTTCTCGACCCGTTTAGGGCCCGTTTGGGCTCCGTTTTCCGCGATTCGAGTTGCGTTCGTTTCAGAATTTATTCCTCTACCCGCCTACAGTAGCTATACACTGTTTTGAGACTCTCCTTGTGTTTGATCCTTGTGATAGGACCTCGTTCGGTTGCAGTCTTGAGAGTCGCGGAGGCGCGCGGGATTCCCGGTCACGCCCCCATTACTCCCGTTGTACCTGATAGAGTGGCTTTAAGTATTAATAAAATCTGTTAAAGTATGGAACCATAACTAGAACCTAGGGCATTGCATGAATCCTAGGAATGAGAAATATATGGAATGATAGCTCCTAGGTGTTGCATGAATCCTAGGGTGGAAAAACTAGTGGAATGTATATTACTGCAGTCTTGGAAAATTGGAAAGGAATATATAAAGCTGCCTGTAAAATTAATTAACAGCTGCCTGTTACGAATAAAGAAACATGTTTGAGATCATGGATTTTGAGAATGTGAATCTGGAAAGTGAAACATATGATGTTCTGAGATAAAGAGCTGGAACCCTACGGGGAATTAGGAGTGGAACTCCTGGAAAGAAAAAGGAATGGAACTGAGATGTAGTTTGTACTGTCTCTTGGGTACGCAGTACCAAGGGAAGTACCTGTACCTGTTTAGTGCAGAGTGGGGCCAGCCGCCCCAGGGACCCGGGGTTAGGATTGGCCGCTCTGTACCGACTTGTTGGCCCTCGTGTACGTAGTACCGAGGAGAGCTAGTAGTGTTAGGAGAGTACTAGCTACCCCACGTGCCCCGGGGTTCTGCTAGCCTCCTTCACCGACTTGTTAGGCCCACTAGGGCAAACCAGGGTAGTCAGGCGAGGGTGCACGGACTGTGGAGGGGCAAGGCCCCGGTTTGGTTACTGTGGAGGGGTTGGACCCTTGTTACTGAGAGGGCTCTGCCCTGGTTCCGTGCTGTGCTTTGGACGCACCCGTTAACGGAAACGACTGACCGCGTGCCAGTGCGGGCTAGCTACCTGTGCGTTTATCGCGCGTGCCGTAGTCACCGTTACGTCTGTCAGTGACCTTGGGGTGGTTGACTGAGGGTAGGATCACCACGGGGGACTCTCCCAGCCAGGAGAGCACCACGTGCTACTTCTACTTTTGGAAAAGACTGCAATCAAGATCGTCCCACGAGGACATTCGAGATCAAGTAAAGGATCTGAGAAATAAATGAAATAGTGAGAAAAATTGAGAGATGTAAATAAAGGAAGTAATAGAACATAACAGCTACTGTACACTTCACTGTTGCCTTTAGTTAGTTTGCCACTCTACTCAGCGTTTTGCTGGCGTGTTACACTCGTTACTTTTTTCAGGACCAGGTGTTGAGCAGCCAGGGTCGGCGGCTGCAGAGGACGCTGGGCCGAGTAGGGTCCAGTAGAGTTACCACAGCTTTGTACCCCTTTTTGTTTCTGTTCTAGTGAGTAGTTTTGTTTCCGCTGTACCTTCTTTACCTGCAGTTTTGTTATATGATAAATGTTGTTTTACTGTTGTGGTGGTGCCTACTGTAGTAGTTTCTTTCCTTACTGCTGTACTTTCTTACTGTTAGTTATATTCATGCTGAATGTGGTTTATTTTACTGTCTTTTGGTTACTTCCTCGTTGGACGACTGGGTCTTGGGATTAGTCGAGTCGGTCCGGTTCTCGTGTCTCGTAGGGACTCGGGAACCGGGTCGTTACAAAACATCTCCTCCATCAGAGTCGATTTGGATCTGAAGCTCTCTAGCTTTTAGATCTAAATCGCACTTAATTCCACAAGAGTGTTATCTCATTCACTTCATCTAATCACAATAACCCTCCCTGCCCTTTGAATTATGCTAATTTGATCAATTGAGTTTGATTGAACTTTTGGATCTAATTGAGAGTTTTTTATACAAACATCTTTTTATCAGCTCTAATTGATCAAATTGAGATAACATCTGTTTAATTGGATTTAATGTGAATGAATTGAGCTCTTTTAATGTGAATCTTATTGCCTGATTGAGTCGCGCCTAAATTCTAGCTCAAGTACTATTTTTGTTCTTCACTGAGAGAGCAGAGACTTGTGAAAACCCAAGCATGGATTTGAAGTCTCTGTGATGATCTATCTTGTCATAAAGGATCACCCAGATCACTTATATACCAATCTATGGTGTGCAAGTCTCCTAGGTGATCAAATTACCATGGCGGATCCAGATCAATAACCCACCTAGGCAACAATGACTTTTGATCAATCTTGTTTTATTATGTTAATCAGGAGTTTTATGAGATTTAGAGTGTTTAAATGAAGCTTTGTCAGTGATTTTCCAGTGGTTTCATTGCTTGATTAGATCTTTCCCCTTTATGCTGCCTATTGCATAAGGAGGAGATCAAATTAGGGTTTCTAGGGTTCTATGATCCTTGACTTGATTTGCATTAAACTTCAAACATTTCAGTAAGCATTTGAGATGGTTTAACATGAGATTTTAATGCCTTTAATCAAATCTAAAGTGCATACATCTATTATCCACATCTGGGATGATTTCTAGATTCCAAGTATTCAACACTGTGTTAAGATTTTGATCAAGATGCAAAGATGGTCTATGATAATTCAATCTAGAACACGGAAATGTGATTTGATTGCAGTTTTGAGATTTAAAAATAGATTTGATGAGGTCATGTCAGTAACTGTCACTGCTGAGTTTTTTAACTACTTGAATGAGGTTTCTAATGAGATTTTAATCTTGAATTTAAATGAGTTTGTAAATTATTCAAAGTTGTCATTGAATTTTCTAGAGTGAATAAAGCTTTCATCTACATTTCAGATGTTTGTAGCAGTACTGAATTGCACCAAATCAGATTAAAATGGATTGATTCTTATTTGGCCAATAACAACATTTGTTCTAACTTGCTGAGAAATGGAGCTTAAAGCTTTAAATGCGAATGGTCTGTATACAGTTTGAGCAATTGGATAGATGGTTAGATATTCATGTAAAAAGCATTCATCTACCTGGAACTTACTTTGAATTGAATTTAGAAGCATGCAAAAATCAATTTGAGATCTTTGTCAGCAAATATAATTTCTGAAAACTGTTCAACTGTGGAGTCCGATGTTAAATTGAACAATAAAGATTACTTTCGAGTTTTAATATATTCCTTAATGATGTCTAGATGTTTTAATGTGATAATCGTAGTTTCCAGCGTGTTTGTATGATTGAATTGGCTTTGAATCAATTTTAGTTCATAAAAGAGCCATTTTCCAGCATTCTACTGAAAATATTATGAAAAATATAAAAATAATTGTAAATAAATAAATAAAAATTGGCTTGAGTGAGATTAGGATTAGTTTTAAGTGTGTGTCATTAGATTTAGGTTTAGAATCCATGAGCTAGGAGAACGTACCTACATAAATATCAGTCTTCTTAGGTTTAGAAATAAAAGAAACAATACAAAAACAAACAAAAAAAGTCTTCTTCTTCTCTTCTAAACTTCTCTCCTCTCCCTCTATTCCTATAAAACATAAAAAACAAAATAAAAATTTGAAAAACTCAAAAATCCTACAAAAATACCTATGTAAATATTTTAAATACTTTTAAATATGCATAACTTAAGTAGATATTAAGTTATATTTTTATATAAGAGTATATCTATATTATTTCTACACTATCTATATGGAAATAAGCTATACTAATTATTTATGTTAAGTTATATAGTATAGTAATATATTTATATTTATGTTGTATAATTATGTATGCTATATATATTTAATATATATGTAAATATAAATAACTATATATGTACTTACTAAACTTATATATAACTGTATATATAATTTACAACAATTATTATGTACAGTAATATATCTCCAAATTTATTTACTTATTTATTTATATATTGTACATATTTATATTTATATAAGTTAATTAGATAGATTATTAAGTCAATGTAAGTAAATTAATAAGCTAATGAAATAAATTATATTGTATTATTTTATATTATAATTTAAAGTATTTTTTGTATATTTATAACTTATTCATACTATAAATAGTATGTATATTTTATAATATAAGTACTATATATATACCATGTATTTAAATGTGTATATATAGAAATAATTCAATAAAAATCAATTAAAAATATTTATTAATTAGCTAATAATGTAAATGAACTAAATTAAGAATCTGTTATATCATCAATTCAGTAATTTGTACTTTAATTAAGGAATTAAGCCTAAACTAAACAAGTGTTTTTCAATAATCTTAACCTAATTTTAAATATAATTATATAGTTAATTAATGTAAATAAATTAGAACATATGAAAGCCTTATGTATAGGCTACATGACCACATAATTTAATTTTAAATTATATCCCTAATTACCCCCTAATTAATTCTCTAAAAACTCAAATAAATCACGTAGTCTTGCACCATTTTGGCGCTTAACAAAGTACCATATCGAAAATGCCAAAATTGCTTAAGTGATATATAAAGAATTCCACCCAACAACCTCCCATCCAGTATAGGGGTTGAATCCCTATTGAGCATATATTTCAGGCATTTGGGGGAGAGAGAGAGAGAGAGAGAGAGGTATGGGTTGATGGTCGTAGACGACTAGGTTGCATTAAAAAGGTTATTTTATGTGTCATTATCATAGTATAGACATCACAAATGTAAACCGATGTTGCATCATTTTTATTTTATTACAAGTTTTACTGATTTATTCTAGGTCGTTACTAGGAGGTAGTTATTGATATATATCACTCTTTAAGTCCAAAAAAATTCTTTCCTTCCAAAAATGTCAAATTTTTATTTACAAAATGAATGAATGAATCAAAAAATTAATGAACTAGTCAATAATATACAAAAGAATAAATTAATATACATTACAATGCCTTAAACAATTGTACAATGAACATGAATCAAAAACTACCTCTACTACACTATGAATTCTTTACAACTAATATAAGTAATACCTAAGTATAAATATAAAAATAGCTACTAATATCTACCATACTAAGTTATATCAACATACTAATATCTATAGTAACATATATTAAGTATACAGTAACATATATATACACCTCTATAGCCTTAATAACATATGTACATAACCTAAGGCAAAAATAGTTATCTATACTAACATATAAATAGATATACAGTGACGAATGGGTCTATCACTAAAGTTCGTATGTTATTTATGTACATATAGGAGCTTAAACAATACTTGCACTCTACTATTTATACTTATATACATATTTACTACTTATATACATATGCTATATACTTATACTATATGTATTATACATATATATATACACACTCACATACAACTGTAGAGTGCCTAACACTTAGCCTACATATATATATGTACGTTTGGCTCACTCTCCTCTCCTTTCTCTTCTTCAATACTTAGAAGTTTTAGGACTCCTCTTCTTCGGTTCAACATTCCCCAACCCAAAAATTGGGTTTAATGGGCGGGCCAGCCCAAGTTCGGAGGATGCACAACACCCATATGGGTGTGATGAACAAGATTTCGTACGCGAAAAGTTTTGAGTTAGAAAACCCATCATCGTAGTGTGTAAAAATCCACTACCAAATAAAATTTATAACCGAAGCTCGAGATGAGCCTCGGGTCAAACACGAGGAGGCAAACATTTGGTTTGTGAAATCCGCACTTTCGATTTTATTTGTTTTTGTTGTTTTTATCTTTTATAATTTTTTTGGTACTTTGTACGACAAGAGATCAGATTGACGAAATATTTATCTAACTAATCTACTCTACAACTAATTAGAGAGGGAGAGAGAGAGAACATCAATATATATATCTAAACAGAGTTTGCTATAGATAGAAAAGCAGAAAATGACACTAGAAAGCAAATAAAAGATATAGAGGTGAGAAGAATCCCCCTCGATGGTCTTTGGGAGGACGACTCGCTTTAACAATGCCTCAGACGAAGGTGGCGAGAGGCTAGATGAAGAAGAACGACGTCAAAGGAAGGAGGACGGGGAGTGACGGCGTCACGGTGAGGATCTTCTTCTAGAAGGTGGTGAGAGGACGGTCGCGGGATGCTCCACGAAGGGGGGTGAGAAGCCGGAAAAAATGTTTAATTTCTACTCTAGAGGATCATCTCGGGCTTGGGACAAGCTCTTTCTAGAGCCTTGGTGGTGGTGAGTGTTGAAGTTCGTAGAACGCGTGTTTGCTAGGAAAACATCGTAGTATAGTACGCAATACGATCAAACAAAAATATTTGTAAAAAGATAACGAGACTTGGAGTCTTGATTGTTCATCTCTGAGAGGCGTTTGTGCAAATCTGAAATCGATCTTCTATCGCTCTACTTTATTTAAAATAGCATGCCGATCCATGATTATTACGTATTTAAGTACGACATGCTTAGTTGCAAGAATATCAAGAGTTAAAAACAGGCAACATTAATCACACAAAAGATATTGCAATGAGCTCAT
This sequence comes from Thalassia testudinum, assembly GCA_037157565.1. Classification (NCBI taxonomy): domain Eukaryota; kingdom Viridiplantae; phylum Streptophyta; class Magnoliopsida; order Alismatales; family Hydrocharitaceae; genus Thalassia; species Thalassia testudinum. The sequence goes on along the minus strand of JAZHRO010000077.1, from coordinate 81,438,537 downwards.
GGTAATTTCTCAGCACATAGACATATATATAGAAAATATATTTTTCATTCATTCAGAGAAGTGTTTGCAATAGGAAATGTAGAGGAAAGCTTGTACAGGAATGCTTGAAAATGTAAATCTAGCTACCAAAAAATGACGCATACAAGAATCTACGGGGGGATTTTGCATGCATCATTGGGGGAGAATAAGGTCTACACTACTAAGCAGTAAATGTAAAGAGCTAGCTACTAATCTATCAGAAGTGAGGGCATTCAGAGGTGGGCTCCGATGGCCTTGGAGTGGTGGAGAGGAGAAAGAGGGTGGCCAATGGAGCTTAGGCCGACCCTTGGAAAGAGGTTGGAGGAGTGATCCAGCATCCTGGCATGGTGTCCTTCATGGTGGTGCTCAGCTCGTGGAGATGGAGTGGAGGTGGTGGTGGCTAGCCTAAGTGGAGGTGGATGGAGCCAAGCAAGTATGGACAAAAAAGTGGATGGGTGCAAATGGTCACCCCTTGGGTCTTTTTATAGACCTAAGGGAAGATCTCTAGAGAATTATGGAATTCTCTAAAGAGGCCTATTGTGGGAGCTCATGGGAGAGTGAGAGAGAGAGAGGATGGATGGTGGTTTTTAGATCCACCAAATGTGGATCTAAAAATTGAATGGCTCTTGGTTGCTAATTTTAGCAACCAAGGCAACCACACATGGTAGAGAGTTCTAGAGAACTCTAGGCTAGGTATTTTCATGTGGATGGTGTGTGTGGGTGTGTGTGGGTCAAAACTTAGGTGGCTAGGTTGATTAGGTTAGGTTCTAGTGGGTTTAGGTCAAGGTATCTCTCAAATTAGGGTTATAAACCCTAATTCACTAAGGTAAAGTGCAATTAAACTTAATACAAGTTTAATTGGGTGTGTGGAAACTTAATTGAGAGTAAAACAACTCAATTAATTTAGGTCTAGGTCAATTGGACTCTCAATGAGTCCAATTGGACAGTGTGTGCTGAGATCAAGGCTCAATTGGACTCAATGAGTCCAATTGAATAGGCTGATGGAATTGACTAAGATCCAAGTCAATTAGGTTTAACGAGGACCTAATTAGTTCCTTAGGGAGGTCTAGAGGTGATGTACTAGGGTTAGGACACGTTAATTTATGTTCCTATGGGGTTGGAATTGGGTTTGGGGACCTAGAGATCCAAGATCAAGGCCTGAATCTCAAAATAGGAACTGGAGAGCAGTATCAGATGTCTAATAATAGTGTCAGATGTCTTATACTCAAAAATAAGAAGTCCAGACTTGTTGTCTGGACGTCCAATCAGAGTCAGGAAGGATTCAAGGTTCTGTCTTGGGTATTCTGCAGAAATTGGATGTCTGACCAAGTGTCTGGACATCCAATAACACTGCAGAAGTGGGTTTAAGGTGTGTGGGAGTTGGCTAAGGGTTCTGGACGTCCTATAATTCTTCTGGACGTCCAGATAAGGGTTGGAACTAGGGTTTTGGGCCTTTCTAGGGTGCTGTGAACTAATCTAAGGGTGGCTAAGGCTTAGGGAAGTCTCTAGGCTATCCAAGGGGTAGGATGGATCTAAGCTATTCACATTTTACTGCTTTATTTGTACTTAATAGAATAGCAAACCTTGATTCCCTTACATCATTATTCCTATATCTAATCTAAGTCTTTGGCTCCAGCTCTACTGCAACACCCGTTATTCCTGATCCAGCTTCACATCCAGCTCCAAATCCAGCTTTTGATCAGCTTATTCCCTGCAATCGACATAATACACTTAATCAACACATTATAATATTATTTTATGCATAGCTAAAGTAAAGCATTAAAGATGTAAATAATGCTTATGCATGCATGAATTGCCCTAACTTATGCTAAGTCCTAGCCTAATTTAGGTCAATTAAGAACTATGATTGTTGTGCAATTAGAGAGGGAGAGAAAGGAAGAGATGAAGAGAAATGGAAGGGGTAAGGGTCCTTTTATAGTGAACGAGAAGAGGCTAAATTAGGCATGGGTCGATAGTGATAGTAAAGACGTCGCTAAAGCTCTAGCTCAAGCATCGCTGTAAGGTCTAGCTCACGCGCCCACACTGGAGTTCGCTACACGGGTGCGGTCGATGGTGAACCGTTCGATAGAAAATGGACAACTGGGATTGCGCTCAGATCGCGTGCTCAGATTGCGCATCAAATAGAGCATTGGTCCGCATGTGCAATCGCCCATTACCGCCCGACCACATCCGCGCTCATCCATTGCACCACGTGGTTGGTTTTACGTCATTCGATGAGGATTGCGCAGCTCTAATTGGTCGCTCACACCTGTGCAGTTGATTGGAAGTGTCGGAGGGAGAGAACCTGTGCCACGAGTTTGCAAGTGACACTCGCAACCAATGCGACACGTGGCTGGATTGTCGAATGGAGGATCAAGGTGGCATGAGATCTCGATCGTTGGATGGAGATCCAACGGTGGAGAATCAAAGCTAATGAGCTCCTTAGATGAAGCGGGCAACGTGGCGTCACAAGGGCCTTTCGATGGACATCCAACGACCCAGATCTCGCGAGGGAAACACCTTTGAGGAAAGGCAGCTGCTGAGGGCGGATTTGGGCTACTAGGATGGTGCCATGTGGCATTATTCTAGCCGTCCATTTTCTTTGCTTTGTAGATGACGCCACGGACGTCGAATTGGGTCAATTTTTGCGTCGTTGGGCTGTGATCGTCGAATCGAATCCATCCACGTAGTTGGATTTGTCATTTGAAGCTCCAAATTGCATCACCTCACCCCTTGGCCGTTGATCTTCCTCGAACTGCACAATGTGTTACAGGACTCCAATCAAGATGATGTCAAAGGCGTTGGAGTTCGATCGTTGTCTTGATCAGATTCGTACAGTTGAATCGTCAATCCAAGGCCCTGAAATAAATCTCCTTTACTCCTGGCCACAAAAGGACGTGAATTAACCTAAAATTTATGCAAACTATTCTAAATGCAGAATGATGCATGCTATGTAGTATTTATAATATGGAATGCATCTCTAAGCTTACGAACATGCATAAATAGGCATTTTAACCTAAATGGACGTGTACACATCTGGGTGGGACTAGAGCCCTACTAATAGGCCACCCTAGTTCATTTTAGGTGGATTTTTATGCATTTTCTAGGCCCATAATAGGCCCACACACACTCGCACGCCCACACACCTGCACACTCATGCGCACATGCATGCACCCATGCACGCCTACAGGTGCACGTGACACACAGTTCGAGGAAACCTATATGCATGCTCAAGAGGATTTATTTGGTGCCCACCACCTAACGACTGCTAAGGCCATCAGACAAATTCGACTTATACCGCTTTGAGTAGTCCATAGGCCACAACATCTGAGGGGTGCTATGTGCTACAATGCGTCGAGATTCAAGATTTTTGGCCCTCAATTCGAGGGCCATAAATTAATATAAATTAAAAATAAATTATATAATTATGAAGCTCTTACATAGGGCTACATAATTATACAATTAATTTATAGAAATAAGTTAATTAGATATATAATAAAATTAGTCAAATTTGACAGTTTATATACCTTAGATTAGGGATTAATTTGTTAATTAACGTATAAATTAGTAATTTAATTACCAAATTGACTTTATACAAAGTTAATTTATATAATAAATTATTTATTAAATATTTTAAATTTATTTTAAAGGCATTATTTTAATTTATTTACATTTAAATACATGTTTAAGTTAGTTTTACATATAAATAATTTATAAATACTATAATACATTATAAATATAGTATAAACAGATTGAAAATACTTAATATAACATTATACAAGTGTACATAATAAATTATTTCAGTGTTAACTTAAATTACTAGTTTATTTTATTTTAAGTTAATAATTTAATTTACTTAATAACTTAATTACATACAGTAATTACCCAATTAAATTAAATTATAGGTATTATGCAATTCATATTATATAGTTAAATATGTATGTACAGTATTAGATATAGTTATGTACATATAGATAGGTTTATATAATTAGTTATGTTATTATACATTTAATTAATATAAATTAATAAATAATTATACTATAAGGTTATATATACAATAAATCATTCTAAATACTTAATTTAATATATAGAATACATATATAAGTTATTTATATATGTTTTGTGCATAGTGTATAATATATACATATAGCTTAGGTTTAATTTATATCATACAAGTATATACATAGTATACAAGGTATTTTTAGGTATTCTTGGGATTTTTCTAATTTTTAGAGATTTTATATATATAAGAGAGATAGGGGATAAGAGAGAAAGGGTGAGATGAGAGAGGAAGAATTTCTTTTTGGTGTTTTTGATATTTGGATCTTTATTAAATTCCAATGTATACTGAACCGTCGGCTGGTATGTTCTATCAATATGGGGATTCATATTACCTTAAAACTTAGCACACACCTAGAAAATTACCTGATCTTACTCAAGACAGGTTGATTTTATTTTTTTTATGATTTTTTTCTAATTTTTTGTGTATTTTCAATCTCACGCAAATGTGGCTTAGAATAGGTTTTCAACAAAGAACCTAGGCCTTATAATTCAATCCTAAGTGCTGGAATAGTGGTTTAAGAAATCATACACATTCATCACATCACATGAAATAAGATGGAGCAATTCAACATGATTTCCACAATGAATTCCATTAAATTCACATGTTGGAGAGATTATGCAATCAAACAACCTGACAAAGAGCTGAAATCAGAATTTTCGTGCTCAATTTCAATCTAAATTGAATCTATAACAGTACATGAATGCTTGAACATGAAATCCTAACATTACAAAATAGTGTCAGCTTCCTTAATCCTCAAATTAACCTTAGAATCCAATTTAAACTCTTCTTCCAAAACTGCTGTTGCTATCAGACTCATCAACTGTTCCAACTACTACTGATGCATCTCAGATGGTGTCACAACAAATTGGACGGCTTAAAACAATTCTGCAGCTATTGCTGCAGCCATTTCAGCAACTGCTCAGAGCATGAAACCAGCAGTTGGAAGCTACTGCTGCACTTGTTGTGCGTCCCAGCAACCACTGCTGCTATGTTACTGCCAAAACCAATACATGAAATCCCAAAGGTCTTCATCTTGAAATCATCATAAAAACAAATCAAGAGGTCCAAAACTCATCTCCAACCCAGATCTTATGCGAAAATCCAATGATAACCTAGCTGATCTCTTCTATCAAGCCATAGATAGCCTAATAGAAAGAGATCAATAGGGCACTGAAAATCCACTCAAAATAACTTCCAATCCTTCATTAAAATCTATCAAATCTCAACTAAAATAGTGATCAGCCACGAAGATATGTTCAAATTCAGGTCACATGTCATCCATTTGGAATTTTTAATACAAGCTCACCAAGATGATTTGATCATATAGGATACCTGCACACCATTGATTGGTGTTCAGGTATCTAATGTAATGCTAACCATCCATTTAGGTCATTGTCTAGACCTCAAATCAGTGTAACTGACTTTCATTGGCCTAAACTGCCTAATATTCAACAAAACTAAAAAATCAAATCAAGTTTGGCCCTGAGCTTAGAAAACAAATCAGAATTCAATCAGTACAACTCATACCCATTGCATTCAAACCAATCAAGTAAATCCAAACTTAATAAGATCAATTAAAACTGATAGAATTCAAAGTTCTCATTAAATGCATAAATCAGCCCATGAAATCAAATCTGATTCAAATGGTCAAATCAAGTGCAATTTAGCTCAAGGGAGAGTGATTGTGGCTTAATGACATGAATGAGATCACCCTCAAGTGGTATTTGAGCACACTATGAATCTAGAAACTATGGAGCTTTCGATCCATAGTGGCATTGATGAATGGGATGAAATGTGGATCAAAACACTAGGGAAAACAGAAAGAATGGAATCGTGAGATTATGAGGGAGATCAGTGAACATGTGGATGAAATTGAAATCGTCTCCTCTGATCTGAGTTGATCAGAGGAGGTGAGGGAGATTTACCCTAATCTACTCCTATCTAACTATTGAATCCAGAATTTGTATAGCTAATTCTAATCTATTTAATCTATACTGCCATGGGTGGCGGAATAGGGGTTATGTGGAGAAGTTGGAGAGGACGAAGGGATCGCCGAAAGGAAGTAGGAGGGGAGGTCGATGGCACGCGCGAGGAGCTCTAGAGTAACTTAAGTAGCCAAATCAGTGATTGTAGTCATCGCGAGGGTGGATTTAGTCATTTAGGGCAACAACGGTGGATGCAAGCTTGAGAGAGGCACGAAGGGACCAAAATGAAATCCCACCGTCAGGTTGAATCTGGATAGGATGGTGATTCAACACGTAAGAGTGTGCGCAAATTGGATGAGGCTCGATCATAGGATCAAGGTGCACAAGAGCAACGGTCGTGATTTGCTGAGTTTGTGAGAGCTACAGTGGATTGCCGCTCCCAAGTCTAATGGGAAAATTGCTAGGATGCCCACTAAAGGCGAAGTGGTAGAACATTTTGAAGAAGGCCCATTAGTGGTAAGATTTAATGTAGCTTGGTCCTTGAGATTTGCAAAGAGGCCCCCTAACAGTTTGCAATTAGGTCCTTAAGGGTTTTAAACGTAGAAGAGTGTATGCTTTAAAGGACCTAGGCAAAAAATCGTTAATGCATGGTCCTAATGATGTCTAAATGAAATTAAGCTTTTATTGAAGTCCAATTGAACATTTAGGAAGTTGATTTTTGTTTCAATTTGATCTTTTGAACCAAAATGTATGTTCAATTTGCAATTTGGATCACCATATTCTACTTTTGTAATAGAATATTTCATTTTATGACCTAATTATGTGTTTTTAACATACATTTGCCATTTTAGGTCATTTCTATTAATTCTCACACTTAACCCTTTTCTTGTATTAATTGTATAGTGTTTAGCTTAGTTTCTAGCTTAACTTGGGCATTTTAACTATGTTGAGTCACACCTCATCAGCCGACTGGGCCTAAAATGGACCTGATTATGTACATAAATATGTATACCCCCATCACTATGGGCTGACCTAGTAGTGGTACTGATCCAGCCCCGTAAGGGAACGTTGATCTTACGAAAAGTTGGCCCAAAAATCAAATTTTTTGGGTTAAAGGGAAGAATAAGTAGCTAAGTTAAGTGTAAAATAATTAAGTGTTGTGCAGTGTAGTGTGTTAGTGTTAAATTAACTTAGTGTGTACGTGCATAAGTGTTGTATGTCTATATGTATGTGTTATAAAGTCCTTATATATATATATATATATTAGTGTGTTAATACATTAGTAATGTATATAAGTGTTGAGTTTATAGTTAGTGTCCTATAGAAAACTCTATATATTTAGTAGTCTATTTATGCATGTATAGTTAAGTATTATGAAAATGAAATCGTGTTTTTGCCTTATTTTGTATATAAATGTTTTTAAGGCTTTCATATATATATAAGTAGTGATGGATATATTAGTAGTATGTATTTATATAGTACATATAAATAGTTACTATTATATTTGTGTTCCATGTATATACATATTTGTCTTAGTTAGTATGTATGTATATATATATTTTATAGATGTTGTATATTATGTATATTAGTAGCATTAGTTACATGATTAACATAGCTTAGTTTAGAATAGTTTTTGATGTCTTTAATCTTGTATATATTCTTAAGGCATTGTCATTAACAATAATTCATTCATTTTTATACATAACTGACTTAAATTAGTTCTTTCTTTGATTCTTTCATTTATAATTCATTTTGTTGCAAATAAACTTAAGATTTTTGGAATAAAAGATGATTTTTGGATAATAGAGAGTGATGTATATCAATAACTGCTTCCTAGTGAACAACTTGTAATAAAAAGAGTAAATATTGTATATAAATAAATGGCATCCTTTTGGATTGCGATACTATACTACAACGTGCTAATTAACTAGCAATTCAGAATGCTGATCAAGCAACATGGCCATGAAAATGCAAACAAGGCCTTTAGCAATCTATGGATGTGTTTCAAACTTTCACTCTTATGTTAATCCCTTTTAATGTACTCACTTATTAGATAGATTCAATAAAATCAAGTAGGATTAATCTTTTCTTTTTAGTTAAGGCAAGATATCACAGAGAATGCATGAACAGGCAACTAAGAAAGATGTGTACTTACTACCAGTACTCTACTAAAATGCAAGAAATCAGAATTAAAATGTAGAGGCATATGCAACCTAAAATGAATGCCTATGGATATGTGACTCCGAAATAAGATGATTTTTTTAGGTAAAAATATTCTTTTTATCAATGCAAGCAAGCAATCAAACTCTAAAATAACTAAAGAGAAAGAAAGAGTAGAGAGCAATAGTCTAAAGTCTGGTTAGAAGAGAAAATGGTAAAGTAAATTCTTTCTTACCACTAACCCTAATACAAGATGTCTAAAAGAAAAATAAAATTCCTAAAACACCCAAATCCTAAATCCACTCTTCTCTCCACAAGTCTTCAAGATAACCTCCCAACAACTGATGTTTCGCACCACTAAGGATCGCCAAAATGGGTTGATAGGATCTAAAAATAGATTGGCTATCTACGCGCACAAAAACTCAAACACAAAATCAGTAATAACAAGAAAATTTACACAATCAACCAAACCACAGAAATTGGCATAATATGTATAGTGGTTCCCCTCCCTTGGGTACTCCACTACCTAAGCCTCCTAGCTTATGGTTTTTAACTCGATTCCCTCAACCCCAAGAGAATCAATTTACTAAACTGAGGTAATTAACGAGTTACCTCAACCCAAGTACAAGAAAACGGGTTTGTTACAACCCAACGAGAAAATGCTCAAGAACAAATGAAATACAAGTGTAAGACAGAAAAGATCTTACAACTAAGACCTAAGCCTCTCAACAAATATATAAAAGATGATACCAGTTTGAGAACCTAGGAAGGACGTGAATCACCTTGAATTGCGTATGAAAAACACATCAATGTGTTTGCAAAATCGTAGCACGATTGGAAAGTAGTAAACACGATTTCCTCTCTTTAAATATGGTGGAAAATATGAAATATAGCTTTAGAAATAATTCTTATGTTTCTTGTATGCAAACAAAGAGTCCTAGGGTCATTTTATAGAGTTTAGGACCTAGGATACTCGTCTACTAGATGTTGGGATTTAATTCCCAACGTTCACATTTACAAAATTAATATCCAGCCATTCTGTTTTGGGCCAACGACTAGCTGGTACCGGTGCTAGCAGGTCACTACCACCAGTACATGAGTTCTGATACTGGTACTCATGATGAGTACCGGTACTTGTGACTCCCAGGTTTGAAATTCCTTGGGCACAGTAACCTACCTGTACTGGTACTCATCATGGGTACTGGTACTTGTAAGGTTTAAGCCAGAAATAAGGCTTCAACCTGTGGCCAACATGTACCAGTATGCATGGTTGGTACCGGTACTTGTTGTTCATAGTTTGAGACAAATTCTCAAACCTGTGCCTTGCAAATACCAATACTGATGAACAATACCGATACTTGCTTACAAGTACTTGTTTTAAGTGTTTTAATCCATTACATACTTTGAAAATGTTCGCAATATAAATCCTAATTTATCTTTAATTGATTTTACATTCTAAGTTATGATTCTTTGTTAAGAGGCATATACAATCTATAAATATAAAATCTAAATTAAAAGGTCGAAGATGATCTTCTCCTCCTCGACTCTTCCTTGTCATCTTGCCTCCTTCTTATCATGATCTTCTCCTTTTCATCAATCCTCCATCATTTCCAGTTTGCCTTGATCCTTCACCTAAATTTGGAAAATACTTAATGGCAAACATTAATCCATAATAATTTTGTTAACACCAAAACAAGATGTGGAACAAGGTTCCAAAAATCTCTCCCTTTTTGGTATTGACAAAACTATCTAGCAAAGAGATAATTATGAATAAAAATTTAACAATGTTATATGAAGGAAACATTTTTTTTTAATTAAACTCTCCCCCTCAAAATATGCTCCCCCTAAAAATATTACTATTTTCCCTTTATCTTTCTCTTCCTTTTCGTCAAGTACAAAAAAAGTGAAGAAATATCATACCATAAAATTTACCAATAGTAAAATGTAGCTTGTGGATACCAAGCATCTCTCATCTAACACTATTGGTCTTCATTCAACCTATAGAAAGGTTGAAGTGTTCCGTTATGTGCCTTGAACACCCATTTGTTACTTTGATCTACTCCTGCAAAATAAAAATCTTTTCTAGGCACCCATTTTCTTGTGGGTCCTTTAGAGTTAGCACCTTTCAAATACTAAGATTTATAGACCTTTTTAGTGTTAGATCTATAATTCTTGGGATTTTTAGCCTTTTGATACATCAATGCATGCCTAGGTGCATGTGATTGATTTTGTGTGTTCTTTTTATTTTTAAACTTTGCTTTTAAATCATCACAAAATTATATATTTAACCTAGTTGTTGTTTTTAGATTATTTAAAGTTCCTTTAAAGTGATCATAAATATCTTGTATTTCTAATATCTTTGCATGCAACTAATTATTAGTTTCTTTTGACATTTCTAATTCTATTTCTAAATATGATTTTTCTAATTCTAATATTTGATAATTATTCTTTAAAACCTTATTTTCTTTTTTAAATGATCTAGCTTTATGATATAATTCTTCATATTCTTCTAATAATTCTTCAAAAGAGAAATCAGGATTTACCTCATTATCCATGTCTTCCGTAGTTGCTACTAAGCAAAGATGTGCGACCTCATCGTCATCTTAATTTTTGGCTCATTTAGATAAATGAACCGAACCTGAATAAAGTAGGATCGTTTAGGTTTGATTCGATAAAAGTTTGATATATATATATACATATTAAATTTAGACCTACAAGGGTCACAACCAATTACCACTACTCTCGCTACTGTCACATTCTCATCCCCAAAGTAGACTTCACCTCCCAAGATTGGAACATGCGTTGGCAAGACAACTCAAGGGACACCTCCCTTATATATTTTGTAGACTATACAGGTATGTTTTGTTATTAATATTTTTCCTTTTGAGAAACATGCCATGAAATGCTTATGATATAATTTTTATATTTTTAAATTTTTTGTTCCATGTTTTATTTTTTTTTAATTATGATTTATTACATTTGCATTTATAACAAAATATTATACTTTAAAAGAATCATAAATAAACCTTTAAACGAACCCTTAAAATGAACCCTAAATAAATCGAACCTAAATTAACAACATTTCAAACTTTACACTTAAACAAACCATAAACAAACGAATTGAACCTTTGATAACAAAAACGAATCGAATCAAACCTCGCTCTTATTTTTTCTTATTAAACCCAAACTTTGAAAAACTGTGTTATCGAACCGAATTGAACTTACGTAGGTTCGCACAAGTTTGATTCATTTACACCCCTATCTCTTGATGACTTCCATCTCCACAACCTTCTCCAATTGTTGCTGCTAGCTCCTTCTCCAGAAACCCCCCTCCTCCTCTATAACAGTTCAAGAAAGGAAAGTCTGTTATTGTTATTCTTCTTTAATTAAGAGTTATGATCTCTCATTTCATATGATTATTAGTGGAATGTAATGTTGCAAATTAGTTAATAGCTTTTATCTTAGAGTTCATTTCGTATAATTGGTAGTGGAATTCTTAAATGAACCTTAAATGAACTAAACCTAAACAAAATAGATTCACTCGAGTTCAATTAGTAAAATAAATGAACCAAATCTGAACAATGATTTAGGCTTGTTAGATACATGAACCAAACCTAAACAAGGTAGGTTCACTCGAGTTTGGCTCGTTTACACCCCTAATTCCTGGTGGATGAAGGCAGTGCAGTGGACGTCCTATTCTGGGAAACACTACTCAAGCTGGGTTTCAAAGAAGAACACCTCTTGCCATCAACTCACCTGGTCATAGGGTTTAGCAATCACAAGGTGATGCAGAAAGGGGAGATAACCTGCCCTTATCAATTTATGATGGGGACAGGCACCTGAACAGGATGGCCACATTCATAGTGGCCAGGTTGACAACGACATTTGATGGCATCAACTGCCATCCAATGACCCATGCCTTCTTCCTAATCCCCTCCTCTTATTTCCAATTTATGATCTTCTAAACCCCTCGAGGGGTAGGGATAGTGCATGGGGATCAAACGGCCAGGCGCGAGCTCCTTAGGATCGAGTTGGAGCGGTCCATGGAGCCTAATGGGAACACTATCATGAGCCTTAACTAGCCCATTTTAATCTGGAATAAAAGATAAAAGCTCATACATATTCATCTGAGGGTTATATCTCCACCTTATTATATTTTGGGAAGAAAATAAGAAACCAGGGTTAATTCTGTAATTTTAACAATAAATCACGAACAAAAAATAACCAAAATGTTTGCTAGGGGTGTATTAAAGGTTAAATGAGCATTAAAGGCTAATAAGTGGTTCCATACAGACAAAAATAGGATTTCACGCATTTTGAGAACTAATATAGCACCCAAAATCCTAATTTCAAACCCGCTTAAATTGCTGAGGTTATGATGAGGATAAAATTTATCTAAAACTTCTAAAATTCATAGAAAAACATTCCTTAAGGTTTGGTATTCTTGATTTGACCTTTGAAACCCATTTTGACCTCAGATAGAGTCTCAGACAGAAAGTTGCCCTAAATTGGGTTTATGCACAAGTTGCCTAGTTAAACTTAGCCAAAACCGAAATATGACTTCACCATCAGATTTCTTGGGTCAAAATTAGGTTTGTACCAAAATTTGGGCCCAATCAAAGTCCATCTTGACCTAGTTTACATTTTGGTCCAGTCTGACTCTTTCTCTCTTATCATAACCCTAACTTTTGAAATTGTTGCAATCAAGTCCCTAACTTTCTCATCGTTCTTTGCAAATGGGTTCCTACCACCATTGGTGTGAACACACCAAGCTCCATCGAGATTCGAGTGAGGATTTCTCGCTTGATTCTCAATCAAACTCTCCCAAAATTGAAAGGAATATTCCTTAAGGAATTCCCTTTCAAATAAACCTAGCCATGGACCTTGATTTCTTCCCAATCTCCCATGCGAACGCTTGGAAGATGTGGGAATCCAGTTTGGGCAAAATTCTCGAGCTTCGCAAGCTTCTTTCCAAGCTTGGAGCTCCTCTTTTTAGGCCTATAAGAGGATCAGGGGTAAGAATCCTCGCTCAACAAGTTTTGGCTAGAGAAACCCCTCCTTCCCTCTCTAGCCACCTTCGCAATTTGCTCCTACAACCCTCTCCACTCTCCTTGTCCGACCATCCAACAATCAAATTTGATGGCCCCCTACCTTCCTCCGTCTCTTCCGCATCTCTCCGGCCAATGAAAGACTGCTCTCTGCCAGTTCATCATCGCCGCCAACTCTCCGAACTCCTTCACCTTCTTCGACTCCGGCTTGCCAACGCTGATACTCAAAACACCCTTTACTTCCTCTCTCCCTCTACTTCCTTTCTCGATACTCACAACACCCTCACAACCACTGTATCGCTCACTACCCCACCTTTGTCCTCTGCTCCGGTAAAACTTTAGTGAAGCATCCCCGACACCACACACCTCCAAACATCCCCCAACCACCTCTACAAGCTTCACCACACCACCCTCTACAAAAGCCCTCAACCAATTTCACCTTCCACCCACTACAACTCCTCCCCAAACACCACCTTCTTCGCTCAACGTCTCCGTCACCATCAGCCCTCCGCAGAACACCACACGCCACACCACTACCACCAATGCACTCGCCGCACACCGGTGAAACTTTTGAACATATTTGATGTGGCCACGAGGCTGTATTCTTGGTTTCAGGTGATCACCGGACCTCCATCGTTGCCCTCGACTTCACCGACCTCATCCGCAGTCCTCCAGCCACGAGATCTCCAGGCAACTCCCCCAAACGCTGCGGACTCCCTTCAGGTGCATCTCCAGGTTCCCAATTACAGCCTTCATCCGCAACTGCTACCTCAATCGAAGCCTTCAACCTCTAGTTGCAAGCAAAGAAAGACTGTGGGACCTTTAGTCCCACATCGTAAAGACTGAAGCTGCTTGTGCGGAATAAAAGTGTTTTGTACCCCCGACCACTCGCCCAAGACACGGGGGTCGAGTCCCCAGCCATCCTTCACCTCCTTAACCTGCCTCTGCACTCCTCACTTGTGACCCACGCCCACAAGCCTAGTCCTGTTTAGGCCCAGTTACCCACCTAATTACCCGACTAAACCTGGGTCTCTGAGAAAAGAAGAGGAGGAAAAAGACAGAGGGGGGGTTTTGCCCTTTTGATCTCTCTTCCCTTAGCCAATCCTGAGGCCTTTGCCTCTACTGTGATATGGTTGCCTCTCTCCCTTGAGGCACAAAGGAAAGAAAAGAGAACTTTGCCTCTTCTGAGAAGTTGTGTTTTGGTGGTTCTGAAGTTACTATTGGTTCATTTAAATTGATTGACATGAAAAATTTGATTGAGATATACTGTGCATTTATTTGAGCTTAATATTAGGGGTTAATTTGGTGATTCAAATCTCCATTTTAACCCATTCTTTTTTCACCTTGCTACTGGATTTCATATCTATATCATTTTGAGTAGTTCTAAATAAAGTTTTGATCATAATTATTTATATTTCTTGTGATTAGTGAAATTGAATTGCTATTAATTGCTCCCTGTGTTCAACCTCAGATTCTTCTTGTGAATCTGAGTTATAAATTTAAATGTTTTCAAGCAATTGAGGCTTTGCTACAACGAAACGACTTAAAACTCCTCAATAGCACGTTAACATTTTAGCACCATTACCGAGGAGCAATGCATAGTTTGATTTCACTAATTACAATTTCTAATCTGATACTAACTTGTCTTTTCTACTTTGTTGTGATTGTGTGAGGTACATTTGAAAAGATCAGCCGCACGACAGCCACTCCAGGGGCAGGTAATCTCATTTCCATCTTCTTAAGCCCCCTATTTCTGCAAGAATTGAAAAGAAATCAATTAAGATCAACTTGCATTCCTTGTTAGACTTAATCACTTGAGTTGCCTGATTTGATTCATTTTTAGAGATCCCCATCCATATTTCTACACCTACTAAGGATCTAAGGTGCCTAGGGCTGTTCACCTTCTATATTGAGCCCTAGGTGCCACATTTGGAAAGAACAGATTGGACAAAAGAGCCAAATTAGGGTTTCCATCTTAGGGTTGAGAAAACACACTTTCCTGAAACAAAGAGAATTGATTTTCCCGCATTGTGTGTCACTTAAACCCTTGTTTGAATTGCCTAATCAAGAGAACCCTAAAATAAAGTTTTAATCATCCACTTGAATCCTAAAAATTGGGACTTAATAACCTATTTGCAAATCACTTAGGGTGATTGTGGGTTCATTACCCAACTCATCCTCAACTTTAGGGTAGGTTAGGTGAAGTTGATCCACCTTGTGGGTCCACCAACCTTCAAATTAGGTCACCAAGCACAAATTAAATCTAAAGTTCAAGTGAAATTTTAAGCACCTTAATTTAGGATTAAAATTTGGTAGACTTAAGAAGTCAAGTTATTCATTCCGGTCTACTTGGATCCACGGTGACAAGGTCGGGAGGGGGAAACCCTGTAACTCATGGGGATGCTCTACCATGTAGGGATCTTTGCGGGACTCTCCCTTCTTGGCTGCCCAAGTATTTCTCAGGTGGTCGACTTTCTAATCAAAAGGTATCATCTGCCTCGAACCTCCTTAGTCATCCAAAGATTTTTGGGTGCCTCGATTGGTTCCATCACATATCTCTGTCCCTCATCTGATTCCCTAGTGCATGTTTGGGAGGAGGTCCTTAAGACTACCCTTGAGGCCTCCATTAGCTATTCACTCTCATCGAGGTCAAGCCTCGACTCACTTGTTTGTGCTACCTCCCGACCAGATTGAAATCTCTTCTGACTCATTTGAGCCTAGATCTCCTTCATCCATAGCCATGGAATACCAAGAAGAAGATCTCTAGAATCAACTCCAGCACCTCAACGATCTATTCCAGGCATTCATGAATCCACCGCAGCATCCTATGATGTGAAATCATTACAATCCCACTGCGATAGCATTCAAACTTAGAGTTCAAATCCTTGCTGGAGGACCTGATACTGAACTCAAGCCCAACATGATTCATGTTATCCCTAAATTTCATGGGTTGAACTCCGAGGATCCCTTCCAGCATATCAAACAACTCAAGCATCTGGCCAAGACCTTTGAGACAACTGCTCAAGATCAGGACATCTTGCTCATGAAGATGTTCTCCCTCTCCCTCATGGACAAGGCTGCCCAGTGGTACCAAACCCTAACTCAACCAAATCCGAATTTCTGAAGAAGTTTTTTCCCATTGGTCGGACAAATGCATTAAGGCACCAGATCGCGCACTTTACTCAGAATGCAGGAGAACCACTTCATGAGGCATAGGATCACTTTCTGGATATAATGCGGAAATGCCCCCATCACGGAGTTCCTAAATTGGAACAAGTCCAATCTTTTTACTAGGGACTCCATGAAGATATTAGATTATTCATCAATGAAACCTGCGGTGGCAACATCATGGGTCAGCAAGAGGACACCATGTGGGAGATCTTGGAGAATATGTATGGAAACTCCATCAATAATGAATCCATGGGCATGTTTGACCAGACGACTGCCCGTGCATTGACGAACACCCGAGGAGCACATGAAACCCAAGGCCTGTCCACACCCGTCGATCTAGAACTAGTGGCTAGTCGCCTGGACAAGGTCTCAATTATCGAAAAGAAGGTGGACGAATTGACCCAACACTTGCAGAGAGCCACCTCAGCATAGCAAAACCCATTTGCGCAACTGCCCTTTGGTAGGGAGGCTATGCATAACATCTATCACCACTCTTCCTAGGGGATGGACCCATATCCACCACCTTCTTATCATGGTTGCAGAGGAAACTCTGGACCAACCTACTCTAGTTGAGGGAATTCTGAACCCTCATAATCTAACTTCTCTGGGCTTCCTCAAACTTGTGAGGACCTCAACGCCATCCAGAATGATCCATTCTCAAACACTTATAATCCTGGATGGCGTAATCATCCCAATTTCACGTGGTCAGGGAACAAACAAAATTCAAGATCTCAAGTCCAGCTTCGACCACAAGCTCCACGCCCATATCAGCCTGCTCAGCCTAGGCCCAATCCGAATTACCAACCCGGGCTGACATGGGAAGATCAAATGTCCCTAATCCTTCAAACCCTAGTTGACATTCAAAAGATGAATGCGATTGTGCAAAAATAACACAAGGACAAGATCACAGAGGTCTGTAATCAGCTCACACAGATGGCGAATTCTTGCCAGCCTGGTGCACTTCCTTCACAACCTCTTCTCGGGATATCAGTAGCAACCACCACTTCTACCAACCCCAAACCAAAATCAAGTAGGACTAAATTCTGTTACCACCCGTAGTGGCAAGACAACTCAGGATCCACCTTATCCAAGCCACTCTAAGCCTTATAGTTCAAAGCCTAACCCTAGGTTGGTTATCCAAGACACCCCTATCCCAGATCATGAACCTGAACCAAGAGAGCTTCGCCTGTGGATCGATCGAATACTAGAGGGGAGAATAGTATCGCTCTTGAAATAGTAAAAGAGAAAAATAAATTCACATCAACAATCAATCACAAATTACACCTGGATTTAGATTGGAAATCCAAATCGGGTGAAAACCACTATCTAAGCCTCTCGACTTAGGATTTTTTCGACTAGTCAAGACTAGTCAATCCACTATAGTACCACTTGAACAAGGATGGCACAACCTCTTTACAACCACTTCTCTTTTTATCCTGAAGAGAAGAACAACAACCACTTCTCTAACACCTTGGAATCCGTTAATCGAAGACAACAAAGTTGAATAAAAAATAAAAATATCTATGGAACCTCAACAATAGATCAAACCAGGATTTTAGCAGAGGTTCGAAATGTCGTGCTCTTGAAAGACGTGAATAGCGAAGTGTAGAACACTTTGAAATAAGCACTAGAATCTCTGGCTTTTTAGTGTATTTTTATTGAAAGTAGTTAATTGAAAGGGCTACGTATGACCTCTATTTATATAAAAGATTGGCTTCACAAGGAAATGATATTGGTCAAACAATTAAGGTATTTTTTTCAATCAAAAAGCTATTTAGTCGATCAATTAAGTTGTTTGATCAATCATAGGTTGAGGATGGTTATGAGCTTGGGAGGTGCCTGGCAAGCCTTCCATGGAGGGTTTTCTCCAAACCCGCACTTTGGAGAAGAACCCGACCCCATAGAAGGCTAGGAAGGACTCGAGCTTTGCTTGAGAAGAGCTAGATAAATTTATTTAGCTAGATCTGTTCCGAACTAGCATTCGTCAGTGAGCTAGTTCTGAGAATAAGAAGTAGAATTTATTTTTCTTATTCGAAGAACGCAGCGGTTTAGGGTTTAGGGTTTAGCTTGGATGGTCGATCAATAGGATTTTAATCAATTTCCTAAAAAGGATTGGATTGATCGATTAGTAAACTTGGTTGATTGACCAACAAGTTTTGGTCGATCAAAAATAAATATTGGTTGATCAATAACCCTAAAAGTTGGTTTTCAAAGAAGCACGAAAAGCTGTTTGATTGCTTTATTTTTTAGGTTCCTTACAATGATATCCTAGACTCAAATAAAAAAGAAAATAACACGCATCAGCAACTATCTGAACTTGATTCAAAAGAGAAGCTTTAATTTGGGATGGTCCTGAAATATTAGTGTAGCAATAAACATAATTTTGGTGCATCAAAACAGAGGTGCTTACAAACAAATCCTAGAGGAACCTATAGAGGTTCCATTTCTTGTGGCTTTATCCAAAGGAAAAAGGAAATCCATACCCATGGCACTTGAGGAAGATCTGGTCAAACTCTTTAAGCAAGTCCAAATAAACATCCCTTTGATGGACGCAATTGCAAGATTTCTGAAGGATTTGTATACACCTAAGCGTAAGCTACAAACCAAAGATGGGAGTCCAATCGTATTGTCTAAGCAAGTTAGCTCGATCATTTTGGGCAAGCTCCAGCAAAAAGGAAAAGATCCTGGCACCCCTTTGATCTCCTGTAAAATCGATGATCTAGAATTTGATCGAGCGTTATTGGATCTAAAAGCCTCCATAAACTTGATACCTAAATCCCTACTAGACCATCACGAGGAAACTGAGCTCAAACCAATAGAGGTGACCTTGCAGTTAGCAGACCGATCAATCAAGTCACCTAGAGAAATTCTCGAGGATGTTCTAGTTCGGATTCATGATTTCTACTTCCCAGTGGACTTTATTGTATTAGATATGGATACTCTTGAGAATCTGAAGAACACACCGATCATTTTAGGAAGACCATTCCTAGCCACAGCTAGGGCAAATATCAATTGTGAAGAGGGCCAGATCGAGTTAAAATTCGGGAACCAGACATTAAAGATTGATATCTTCAAGGCCCAGAAAGGAATCAACTGTGGGGTAATTGAGGAAGTATGTGACATTAGTTCTATGGTTGAGGACCCACTTGCAGAGGAAGACTCGATTATTCTTGATCCTCAACCACAAGAAAATTTTGACCCACAGTTAGAGGTGCCCAGAACTGACCCAGATTCACCTCTAGCTCCCACTTTATCTTCTGAGGCCCATCCCAAACCCCCACCTACTGTTGATAACCTGGTTATGGAGTTAAAACCCCTCCTAAATCATCTGAAATATGTATTCTTGGGTTCTAATCAAACATTTCCTATGATTATCAATTCCTGACTCACATCTAATCAGGAAACAAAGCTAATTTCTGTTCTCCAGCAGCATCGGACAGCCATTGGATGGACTCTCGATGATTTGACTGGTATTAGTCCCTCTTATTGCACACACCGTATCTACACTAAAGAGGGCTCACGACCATCTTGAGAGATGTAGAGTAGACTCAATTCGACTCTTCAGGAGGTCATGAAGAAAGTGATCATCAAATGGTTAGATGCTGGTATTATCTACCTGATCTCTAACAGCCGTTGGGTGAGCCCGATCCAGGTTGTGCCTAAAAAGGCAGGACTCACTGTTATCACAACTGAATCTAGAGAGACCATCCTAACCCGCATCGTGAATTCATGGAGAGTCTGCATTGACTACCGAAGACTGAATGCCTCCACAAAGAAAGATCATTTCTCACTACCATTTATTGATCAGATTCTCGAGAAATTGGCGGGAAATCGATTCTTCTATTTTTTAGATGGTTACTCTAGGTATAATCTGTTGGTGCTAGAGCACCACGATCATTTGTTTTGATGATAACAAAACACGTGTTATTTAACATTTGCAATTTGAGTCCTAGATTTCAGGTCAATTGCAAATGAAGACGTGTTTAGACGGAACTCGAGCTCGCATCCAGGACGGATTGGAGGAGCTTGACGGAAAATAGAGGAGGTTCGCGTGGAGCGAAAGATTGGAGATGGAAGACAAGAAGAATAGGATAGATTCTTTTTTATCCTTTCATGTATCTCTTGTATTTATTTTCTTGCTCTTTATTTTCCTTAGACATTATGTTAAAGAGCCTCAAAGAACCCTAACAGTAGTCCTAGGAACACCTGCACAACCCTAGGATACGTAGGTTTTCTGTAGAACACTTAGAAAACCAATATAGGGTTAAAACTGACTTTCCAGACGTCTAATTCACGAATCAGACGTCTGATAAAGGATTTTAAGACGTCTGACTGTTGTTTCAGACGTCTGATAACTGTTAGGCTGGACATAGTTAGTTCTGTCTGATGAATTCAGACGTCCAGACCTTATACCAGACGTCTTAGAAGACGTCTGATGACTTTGCCAGACGTCCAGTTAGTGGACCGTTGGCTGGCTTAGAAGACACTGAAGAATATGACCGTTAGAGCCTTATCAGACGTCCATAGGACTTCACAGACGTCTGATAAATGACCGTTTTACCTCGGCTGACCCAAAATCTCTTCTCAGAGATTTTCTAGCCGTTGCAACGTTTGGAAATCAATTCCCACGGTAAAAGTAGGTTTCCAGACGTCCAGACTTAGTGCCAGACGTCCTCTATGTCGTCTGATGGACTTGTACAAAAACCCTGTTTAGATCTGATTCAAGTCAGGGAGAAACCCGCACAGAATCAGACGTCTGACCTTGGAATCAGACGTCTTAAAGTGGCCTTCCAGACGTCTGATGCCAGAGTTAGACGTCTGATAACCCTGTGAAGTGTAATCATTGTCCTGATTTCGGCCTGATTCTCTTGGGCTTTGCACCCAACGGCTATGGAAGCTTTTCCAAGCCTTCCAAAGCCTTCCTAAGGCCTCTATAAATAGAGGGGAACCTTTGTAAACAAAAACACACAAGATACACAAGAAGAACAACATAAGAGACACTTAGAAATACACTTGGATACACTTAGCTACACATTTTCACACTCTTGTGTCCAAGAAGTTCTTGCTCTCCAAGCTCAAGCTCTACATCTTGAGAGCATCAAACAGTTTGCGCGCCCGCTCTCCCGCTGTTGATAACGAGAGCGACGTAGCGCCATCGCGTGGCACACGCACCGCGTCATCGTCGACGCACTCCTTGCAAAGGGGAGTTTCCTATTTCCTATAGAAGCTAGGTTTAATTTTGTTGGCTCTATAGGACTGTTGTTTTATTTTATCTTTGTATTTTGGTTGGGTATTCGCTTTGCGAATTCCCGTCTCCTTCGTGGGACAAAATCCTTCTCGTGGAGAGAAGGGGTTGAGGAACGCTACCCTCGTACTTGTAGCGTGGTTGTATTGAGGTTGAATCACCCTCGTTCAAAGTGATTCGGTTAGTGGATTTGATCAACTTGGTTGATCGGAAAATCCTAACTCGAGAGGGTTAGGTGGTGGTTTTCACCCGGTTTGGGTTTCCACCTAAAAATCTTTGTGTACATTGTGCGATTGCTTATTTTTGTGAGATTGCTTTATATATTTTTATTTCCGCAATTTTATTAGGTCACCCCTCCTGGTAGGGAAGAACCTTCATAATCAAGTGGCAATTCATCCAAAGGATCAGGAAAAGACCACCTTTACCTGCCCCTACGGTACATACGCATTCCGTAGGATGCCATTTGGGTTATGCAATGCACCCGCCACCTTTCAGTAGTGCATGCTAGCCATATTCTCCGACATGGTAGGTAAGTACCTTGAAGTATTCATGGACTACGTCTCGGTATTTGGTGAATCCTTTTGATGAGTGCCTCCTACATCTGGTCGTCCTCAAAAGATGCATTGAAGTGAACCTAGTTCTCTCCTGGGAAAAGAGCCACTTCATGGTTCCTGAAGGCATCGTTCTGGGACATCTCGTCTCTGAGAGAGGTATTCAAGTCAATCGAGCCAAGGTGAATTTGATTTCCAAGCTTCCTGTGCCTAACTCCTGGGGCACATGGGTTTTTATCAACGATTTATATCTGATTTTTCCAAGATCGCACGCCCCTTGACGAACCTCTTCTCAAAACACATGCCTTTCGAGATGACGAGTTTGTGCATTTACGCATTTGAGATCCTGCATGACTGAGTCACCCAAGCACCAATCTTGCAATCCCCTAACTAGTCTCAACCCTTTGAGATCATGTGTGATGCTTCTGACTACACAATAGGAGCGGTGTTAGGGCAAAAAATTGACGGGAAACCCGTGGTCATATATTACACCAGCAAGATATTAGACGAGGCTTAGCATAATTACAAAATTATGGATAAAGAGCTGCTGGCTGTCATATTTGGCCTGGAAAAATTCAGATCATACCTCTTAGGTTCCCATGTCATTATATACTTGGATCGCACCATAGTGAGGCACTTAGTCATGAAGAAGAATGCGAAACCTAGATTAATCTGATGGATCTTGCTATTGCAAGAATTTAACCTTGAAATTCACGACAAGGCGGGAAAGCAGAATGTGGTAGCTGACCATTTATCTCGCCTTCCTTCTTCGGTCATTGACCCATTCGAACCTATTACCGAGCATTTCCCGGATGAACATCTGTTGGCCATTAACGAACTTCCCTGGTTTGCTGATATGATAAACTACTTAGTTACGAGGAAAGTCCCTCCAGATTGGGTGACTTCCAGGAGGGACAAGTTTATTTCTGATGCCAAGTACTACATTTGGGAAGAATTGTACCTCTTCCATATTGGCAATGATCAGGTAATCCAGAGATGCATTCCTGACAACGAGATCAATAACGTCATCTTATTCTGTCAGGACCAGGCCTGCGGTGGCCATTTCTCTGGTTGGAAAAAGATAGTGAAGATCCTATAGTGTGGGTTCTTTTGGCCAACAATGTTCAAAGATGCACAAACTTATTGTAGGGCATGCACTCGTTCTCAGACCTTAGGCAACATGGGCCCACATGATATGATGCCCTTGAATTCGATCATCGTGTGCGAAATCTTTGACATCTACGGATCGAAGCCATCCCCACCAGAATAAGTGACCATAAAGTTATTGTTTAGTTCATTCAAGAGAACATCTTTTCCAGATTTGGGGTTCCAAACGCCATCATCAGTGATGGCAGGTCTCAATTCGCCAATGTGCACTTCTAGTCCCTGATAAAAAAGTATGGGGTTCGACTCCTTACCACCCCCAGACTAATGGATTGGCAGAACTGTCAAATCGGGATATCAAGAAGATCCTTCAAGTCACTGTTCAGCCTGACAAGAAGGATTGGTCTACTCGCCTTCCGAAAGCCTTGTGGACCTATAGGATCGCCCATAAGACCTAGTTAGGCATGTCTCCCTTCAAACTCATGTACGGGAAGACATGTCACCTCCTCATGGAAATGGAGCATAAAGCCTACTCGGCAGTACGGAAGTGCAATCTAGATCTTGTGAAGGCTGGAATCCACCATCGGTTGCAATTGAGCGAGATCAAGGAGTTACGCAATGACACGTATGAGAATTCGCGAATCTACAAAGAGCACGTGAAAGTCTTCCATGATAGGCACATTTCACGAAAAACCTTCCACCCTGGTCAGAAAGTACTACTCTTTGATGCCAAACTCAAGCTATTCCCAAGCAAGCTCAAATCTAAATGGATTGGACCATTTCTAGTGAGATGAGTATTTCGAAATGGAGTTGTTGAAATCAGTGAACTCAATGACTCTAAACCTTTTGTTGTGAATGGTCAGAGACTCAAACCGTTCAGCAAACTTACTAACACAAATTTGACTGTAGTATCTTTTGACCTCCATTCTCCCTGAGCTTCATTGCGCCCAGCTGATGGCGTTAAACTTAACGCTTAACGAGAGGCAACCCATCATCTTTTGAAAAACCTAAAACCTTCCTGACATATCCTTTTGTTGAATTCATATTGCACTTTAAGGTTCATCCATTAGAATAGCCGACTCCACCTTTGATACTTATATCAAAGCTTGAAATCATTCGCAACAATCATTCTGACCCATTCACCACCCATTTGTTCTAATGTACGATCTAAATTGAACTCAAACCCACCTAATTTACAATGGGAACATTTCAAATCTTAGGCATGGGGGTATTAAAGTGCAAAATGCTATGAAATCAATGCATGCAAGGGTTTCAAAAAAATAAAAAAAAATAAAAATAAAAGAGGAGAAAAGAGGAGAGGAGAGGTCATTTTGAGCTGAATGAAAAAAGAGAGGGAAGGAAAAGAAAAGAAAGAAGAAAAAGGAGCAAACAAAAAGAAAAGAAAATGAATTAGTCTCTTGAAATTTAATATGGAACCTACCTAACTTATAGGTTGGATCAGATGATCAATTAAGACTTAGAAGGCTAAAACTTAGGGAATTAGTGGTGGATACCGACCTTAGGCCTCTTGGATCTATTCTAAGGTTTAAACACTCAAGTATCCATTAAGATTCGGATTAATCCTCAAGAGGTTGAGGAAAAAGCGAAGCCAATGTATTAGATCTAAGGCTTAGAGTATTCAACCCTGTTTCCTGGCCATTGATTTGCGGGACTTGGTAACCTAAGCACCCAAAATCACACACTTAGTCTGGTTCAGTGTGCTTAATAAAGAAAAACTCATGCCAAAAGTGTTCTGTTCTAAAAAGTCATCTCAAAGATCTAGCTTAGGAGTGGCTTGACAACACAAGTTGATTGGATGAGTTCCCGATGCGAAGAGGTGGGAATTCCCCTCAAAGATGTGTAATAACATATCGTATCCTCGGTGCTTGTCTCCTAGGATATCTAAATATCTTACCGGGGGCATGTAAGCAACTTATGCTAGTTCAGGTGCCATGGGCAGGATTATCCTGAAATGTCGATTGCCAGGGCCTGAATTTAGCTACAGAATGCCGTGGGCGACACTATCCCGAAGTGTCAAAAGCCAAGGTTCTAAGGGTTGCCATGGGCGGTGCTATCCCGAAGCATCAAATGCCAAGGACCCTTCAAGGATTGATGGTGGGGACAAGAAATATGATGCAGACCGTGTTTAGGGCCATTCGAGGCTCAATTTAGGGAAAAATAAAAAAAAAGAGAGAAAACTCTCCAAATGAAAAATCCTTCTCTATCTTTCTCTTACAAAAATGTACTGGCAAACTGAACCTGGATATGTTACCTCTATGCACGAGTGTTTTAACCAGTGGGGTCAACGAACCTTTGGGCAGTTTTTGTGGGCCTTAGAAACCTTCATGGCAGACTCAGGCTGAAGCTGGACAGGTTTGGATCTTGGCTGATGCTTGAGTACCTCTAGGCCTATTATTGGTATTCTTATCTGATTTCTAGAGATGCAGCTTAGTAAGGCACCCTGATGGTTACATCCAACCTAGAGACCTGGTTTAATCCATATGATATTTTGCTAAGGGACTAGCAAAAGCTAGGCATGGGGGTAAGATGTGAACACCATCATGAGCCTTAACTAGCCCATTTTAGTCTGGAATAAAAGATAAAAACTCCTACACATTCATCTGAGGGTTATATCTCTAGCTTGTTATGTTTTGAGAAGATAACAAGAAACCAGGGTTAATTCTGTAATTTTAACAGTAAATCATGAACACAGAATAACCAAGGGGTTTTCTAAGGGTGAATTAAAGGTCAAATGAGCATTAAAGGCTAATAAGTTGGTTTATGCAGATAGAAACAGGGTTTCGCACATTTCGAGAACTAATACAGCACCCAAAATCCTAATTTCAAACCTACTTAAATTATTGAGGTTCTGGTTAGGATAAAATTCACCTAAACCTTCTAAAATTTATAGAAAAATATTCCTCAAGGTTTGGTATCCTTGATTTGACCTTTGGAACCCAATTTAACCTTAGACAAACTCTCAGACAAAAAGTTGCCCTAAATTGGATTTCTATGCAGAATATCTAGTCAAACTTGATCAAAATTGAAATCCAACTTCACCATTACATTCCTTGGGTCGAAATTAGTTTGTACTAAAATTTGGGCCCAATCAGAGTCCATCTTGACCTAGTTTTCATTTTGGTCTAGTTTGACTCTTTCTCTCTCATTCATAACGCTAACTTTTGAAATTGTTGCAATCAGGTCCCTAACTTTCTCATCATTCTTTGAAAATGGGTCCCTGTCACCATTGGTGTAAACACACCAAGCTCCATTGAGATTCGAACGAGAATTTCTTGCTCGATTCTCAATCAAACTCTCCCAAAATTGAAAGGGAGATTCCTTGAGGAATTCCCTTCCAAATAAACTCGGCCACGGACCTTGATTCTTTCCTAATCTCCCATACGAACACATGAAAGCTGTGGGTATCCAGTTTGCATGAAATTCTCGAGCTTCGCAAGCTTGTTTTCAAGCTTGGAGCTCCTCTTTTTAGGCGTATAAAAGGATCAGGGGCAAGAAACCTTGCTCCTTAGCAAGTTTTAGACAGAGAAACCCCTCCTCCTTCCCTCTCTAGCCACCTTCGCACCTTGCTCCGGCGACCCTCTCCACATCCAGTCGTCCAACAATCAAATTTGACGGCCCCTTGCCTTCCTCCGTCTCTTCCGCATCTGTCCGGCCAATGAGAGACTGCTCTCCACCAGTTCATCGTCACCACCAACTCTCCGAACTCCTTCATCTTCTTCAACTCCGGCTCGCCAACGCCGATGCTCTCCATCCGCCTCTTTCCCCCCTAAGTCACTTTATCTCTCCCTCTACTTCCTTTTCCGATACCCAACACCCTCACAACCACTGTATCGCTTGCTACCCCCACCTTCGTCCTCCGCTCCGACGACACTCCGGCGAAGCATCCCCAACGCCACACACCTCCAAACATCCCTGCGCCACCTCCATGAGCTTCACCACACCACCCTCTACAAAAGCCCTCAGCCAATTTTACCGTCCACCTACGGCAACTCCTTTGTGAACACCACCTTCATTGCTCGTTGTCTCCGTCACCGTCAACCCTCCGCATACCACCACACGCCACACCACCGCCACCAATGCACTCGCCGCACATCGATGAAGCTTTTGAGCATATTTGACGTGGCCGCAAGGCCGTATTCTTGGTTTCATGTGACCATTGGACCTCTGCTGTCGCCCTCGACTTCGTCGACCTCGTCCGCAGTCCTCAGACCATGAGAACTCCAGGCAACTTCCCCATATGCTGCGAACTCCCTTCAAGTGCATCTACAGGTTCCCAATTGGAGCCTTCATCTGCAGCTGCTGCCTTAATCGAAGCCTTCAGCTGCGCGCAAAGAAATATTGTAGGACATTTAGTCCCACATCGTAAAGACTGAAGCTGCTTGTGTGGAATAAAAGTGTTTTGTGCCCCCAACCCCTCGCCCAAGACACAGGGGTCGGGTCCCCAACCATCCTTCACCCGCTTAACCTGCCTTTTCATTCCTCGCTTGCAACCCATGCCCATATGCCTGGTCTCATTCTCACCCGGTTACCCACCCGATTACCCAGCTAAACCTGGGTCTCTAAGAAAAGAAGAGGAAAGAGAGAGAAGGGGGGGGGTTTGCCCTTCTGATCTCTCACCCCTTGGATGCTTGTGTGTCCCTCTCTCTCCATCTCACCGTGGAAACCCTATTAGACTAATCTCACCCTTGCGGTGATCTGATCTCCACGCGCACCCATATAAGCTGCTACCTAACCTCCTCACGCGAGCATCAGCTCCTCTCCTACATTCCTAAGTTGATCCTTATGTCCTCTCTGGCTTCCTCTCCACATAGCCCCTGTTTTGCAGCCCATGGCGAAGGAATTCCATCTTCTCCAATCAATTCTCACCGCTACAGACTTCACAGCACCTGAGGGAAAAATTAAGTCCCATTAGTGGACTTTCACTCTGCTGGAGCACTGATTGCACAGCAATCATAGGTCTTAATTAACTTAGATTAAGCTAGGACTTAGCATAAGTTAGGGTTATTCATGCATGCATATGCATTATCTGCATCTTTACTGCTTTCCTTTAGCTATGCATAAAATAATGTTATAATGTGCTGATTAAGTGCATTATGTCGATTGCAGGGAATAAGCAGATCTGGAGCTGGATTTGGAGCAGAATCTGAAGCTAGATCTAGAATAACGGGAGTTGCAGCAGAGCTAGAGCACAAGGCTTAGATTAGATGTAGGAATAATAATGTAAGGGAGTTAAAGGTTTTCTATTCTATTAAGTAGGAATAAAGCAGTAAAATGTGAAGAGCTTAGGTCCATCCTAGCCCTAGGATAGCCTAGAGACCTCCCCAAGCCTTAGCCACCCTTAGATTTGGTCACTGCACCCTAGGAAGCCCTAAAACCCTAGTTCCAACCCTTCTCTGGACATCCAGATAAGTTTTAGGACGTCCAGAACCCTTAGCCAACTCCCGCACACTTCAAACCCACTTCTGCAATGTTATTGGATGTCCAGACACTTTGTCAGACGCCCAATTTCTGTAGAATACCCAAAATAGAACCCGAAATCCTTCCTAACTCTGATTGGACATCCAGACAACAAGTCTGGACTTCTGATTTTTGAGTATAAGACGTCTGATTCTATTATTAGACGTCTGATACTGCTCTCCAATTTCTGTTTTGAGATTTAAGCCTTGATCTTGGATCTTTAGGTCCCTAAACCCAACTCCAACCCCATAGGAACCTAAATTAAGGTGCCTTAACCCTAGTACATCACCTCTAGACCTCCCTAAGGACCTAATTAGGTCCTCACTAAACCTAATTGACTTGGATCTTAGTCAATTCCATCAGCCTATTCAATTGGACTCATTGAGTCCAATTGAGCCTTAATCTCAGCACACACTGTCCAATTGGACTCAGTGAGAGTCCAATTGACCTAGACCTAAATTAATTGAGTTGTTTTACTCTCAATTAAGTTTCCACACACCCAATTAAACTTGTATTAAGTTTAATTGCACTTTACCTTAGTGAATTAGGGTTTATAACCCTAATTTGAGACATACCTTGACCTAAACCCACTAGAACCTAACCTAATCAACCTAGCCACCTAAGTTTCAACCCACACACACCCACACACACCATCCACACAAAAATATCTAGCCTAGAGTTCTATAGAACTCTCTATCATGTGTGGTTGCCTTGGTTGCCAAAAATAGCAACCAAGAGCCATTCAATTTTTAGATCCACATTTGGTGGATCTAAAAACCACCATCCACCCTCTCTCTCTCACTCTCCCACGAGCTCCCACCATAGGCCTATCTACAGAATTCCATAATTCTCTAGAGAGCTTCCCTTAGGTCTATAAAAAGACCCAATGGGTGGCCATTTGCACCCATTCACTTCCTTGGCATTCATTCCACTTAGGCTAGCCACTCCCATCTCAACTCCACCTCCACAAGTTGAGCACCACCATGGAGGCCATCATCTCCACTCCAGGAAGCTGGATCAGCTCCCCAACCTCTCTCTAAGGGCCGACCTAAACTCCATTGGCTGCCCCTCCTTCTCTCAGCCACTCAAAGGGCATCGGAGACCACCTCCGAATGCCCTTCATTCTGCTAGATTAGTAGCTTAGCTTTTTGTATATTTACTGCTTTTATTTGCTGCTTAGTAGTATAGTCTTACTTCTCCCCCAATGATGCATGTGAAATCCCCCCGTTGATTGTTGTATGCAATCGTTTTCTAGTAGCTAGGTTTAATTTTTAATTATTCATGTAAAAGCTTTCCTCTAGATTTCCTCGTGCAACAACTCTCCAATGATGAATGAAATTGCATTTTTATATATATATCTCTTATTTGTTTGAAATCACCACGAGCTGAATGATTATCATATTTGCATGCCTGTTCTTTAAATGTCTATATATTACACACCAGCATGTTGATTCCGGAGGATATCGAAAATCTGACAATAAATGCTTTCTCCATAACTAATCACCACCTCACTAGAATCGTGCGCACAGAAACTCACACGTTCACTTTTGTGATTTACTTGATGCATGCGCATGTGATCCGAGTTAATAACAGGAGCAGTGAAGTCTTAGTTAGGAGATTGGGAACTGGCATGCATCTTTAAACAAAGTAGAGCGGCTTTAAAAATAAAAGATCGATTTCAAAAGCGAAAATAATGCCTCCTAGAGACAAACGACCGAGACTCAAAGTCTCGTTATTTTTATAAAACAATATCTTTGTTGGATCGTATTTCGTGACTATACTGCAACGCACTCCTTTTCATATCAAAAACGCGAGCTATGATTTCTCCTAACAAGCACCTCCTCCCTCTCTTCTTCCTCCTCAACCGCCGACTAAGGATCTAAAGGTCCCATTCCTCCGATTAGATTACGATTTTAATCACTTCCTAGGTTAGCATAGCATCTGTTAGTGTAGTTTATATTAGCTTAGGAGTAGATCAGATATCATAATTCATGGATTTTGTGGTTTAGCTTAGGAGTAGAATAGTTAGATTCGATCTGCCCTCTCTAATCAATTCAAATCAGAGAGGATTTTTTCACGCAATCATCTCAATTCATTGATCTTCCTCTATGCCTCTCAAACCATTTTCACTCATTTCCTTGTGTCTTAATCCATAATCCACCCCATTTGCTCGAGCATGTTTAAATCTATAATTCTTGGAATACGTGATCTAGATAGCACTCACAACCATGTAGGGGTCTCCTCATCTATTTCAAATTGTCACAAGGACCCGTGATCTGATCATAAATGAACCGATTTGCTTGATTTATTTGTATTTGAATTTTAAGCCTAATCAAAAGATTTGGAGTCGATCTGAGTTGTAATGGATTTAATCGAGCAATTCGAGTTTTTAGTTGCTTAATTGGGTGCATTGTGAGGATTCTTATGTGCTTTAATTCGAGTTTGATTTGTAGAAGAGCATGTACCAAATTTAAGGCTTATTTTGGGTAGTTTTGTCAAGGATAATCAGTGGTACTGATTTGAGACTAAACGAGGACCCAATGAATTCTGAGATGATCACTAGATCATCTTGATCACCAATCATCACCTACTTGAACACTGGCGAGCTAACCCTGAGGGAACCACGGCCC
Source organism: Thalassia testudinum (assembly GCA_037157565.1). Lineage (NCBI taxonomy): Eukaryota > Viridiplantae > Streptophyta > Magnoliopsida > Alismatales > Hydrocharitaceae > Thalassia > Thalassia testudinum. The sequence goes on along the minus strand of JAZHRO010000077.1, from coordinate 81,407,144 downwards.
AAGGCATTCCGCTTGAAGGCCTCTAGGTACACCCTAATAGAGGGGCAGTTGTACAAGTGGGGGTATTCCACCCTCTTGTTACGTTGCTTTACAAAAGAGGAGGAGTCGCAAGCTCTCCAAGAAGCCCTTGAAGGCAATTGCAGAAACCATGAAGGGTACAAGGTACTCTTGGCCTGGTTGTTCCAGGTGGGGTACTTTTGGCCTCGGATAAAGCAGCACTGCAATAAGTTCGTGCGCAAGTGTGATAAGTGCCAGTGCTTTGCCACCTTGCACTACTTGCTACCTGGAAAGTTGGTGCCTATTATGTCACCCATCCCCTTTACAACATGGAACATGGATTTCATTTGCCCTTTTCCACCAACCCTGGCTCAAAAATGTTTCATACTAGCGGCGGTGGATTACTTCTCCAAGTGGGTGGAAGTTGAGGCCATGCCTAGCCCGACAATCGACAAGGTCGTGACATTTTTCTAGAAGAACAATATAGTTCGTTACAAAATACATCCGCATATGTTTCACATCCATGGGGCACCCTCAAGCAAATGGGCAGGCAAAGGTAACCAACTGTACTATCATTTTAGCGTTAAAATGCCAATTAGATTCCGCCAAGGGAAGATGGGCAGATGAGTTGCCGGACGTATTGTGAGGCTACAAGACTTGCCAAAGGACTTCAACAAGCCAAACACCCTTTAGCCTTGGGTACAACATGGAAGCTCGACTACCTATAAAGACAGTCCTTTCCACATACCGGATGCAATTATATGACCCCGCCACTAATGATGATCAAGTCTGCCTGGCCTTGAACCTTGTGGATGACCTAAGGGAGAAGTGTCAGAGGTGGCACTGAAGTACAAAGAAGTGACAGCAGCCGCCTACAATAAGCGGGTCCGCAAGCGGAAATTCTCTGAAGGAGATCTCATCCTGTGGAAAAGTGAAGTCTCCATGCCAAGCAACTCGAGCGGAAAGTTGGATGCCCCGTGGGAGGGGCCTTATAAAATTTGCAAAGATAGTCCAAGTGACTTCTACGAGTTGCAAACCCTAGGCGGCAAGCCAATCCCTCGAACTCGGCATGCGAGCAATTTACAATTGTACTAGGTATAAAAAAAGAGAGAGAAAGAGAAAAGCCAAAAAAGATAGAAACTTTTCCTTTCATTTCATAATTATGTTGTTTGTTACATCTCCCAAAGGCTATTGCCATCAAATGGCCCGTAAAAAAAAAGAAAAAGATAAAAAAGGGAAAACAACAACACAAAAGAGAGCGTCAGACAAGTTCACTCAAAATCCTCGGGAAGATCAACCAAAGGAGTCAAAGGGATGAAGAGCAGGTGACTCCGCAGCTCTTAATGAACCTGACTTGTCCACCTCATCTTTAGGAGCCGAGCCTCCAGGCTGGTCCTCAAGCAACAATATGGGAGCCTAGTCCGCAATATGACCCTCAACTTTCTGACGGTAAAACTTGGATATGAACTGGTCCATAGACTAGTTGCACAACTCCTTCACAGTTGTATGTTTGCCCTCCAACAGGGACTGCACGGCTGCCAGGGTGTACTTGCCGGTCTCCTTTGAGAGACCAAGTCCCAACACTCTTCCATAGACGGATCGAAGGTGAAGAATGCCATCAACGTCTCGGGATCAAGCTCCAACTGTGTAGTACTCTCTAGCTCCAGCACCTTCTTGCCCCTATCCTTGGCGAGTTGCTGGGCCTTAGCAAGGTTGGCTCTCAGGCTTTCCACAACCGCCTCCGCCTTCTCATCGATAGTTATACCCAGGCGAAGGTGCTCGTCTTTAAGAGCTGCCTCATACCCCTCCATGGACAAGGAATGGGAAACTTTAAGCACCTACACTTCCTCCTTTTGCCAGAGTATGTTGCTACAGGAAGTCCACATGCGCTTGGACAAGTCTTGCAACTTCACAAGATCCCTCTTCTGAATGTTGATGAGACTACCCTCAAGCTTCCTGGCCAAGTACCCAATCTTCTTTAGGCCTAGGTGTTGAGTCAGAAATTCATCATAGTTTAGGAGAGTATCACGTCGTAGTATAATGATGAAAATCGAATCGACATTTAAATTTATAGTGCTCGAAAAACGTGTGCGTTCCGAGGTCATTTGTAAGGAACAAAATTGGAATTCAATCACTAGTCAAGTATGATAAACAATGAGCACAATAACCAGTCAAAACTCAATAAATATATTCAATGTTTGCCAAGAGTATATCAAAGTCAATAGACAAAAATAATGTTGAGAGAAATAGCAAAAATGGTGGTTGAGACCACCAATGTAACCCTTGATACTTAGGCTATTCTCTCAACTCAAGATAAGACCAACTCTCAAGTGCCTCAAACACTTAGCCAAATCTTAGCAATTCCTTAGATCAGATGTTCAAGATAAGCCTCAGACAACATAAAGTTCAACACAAACCTCTCAAAATTTTCCTAAGTCCTTAGGCACAGTTCCCAAGAGCAAAACCCCCTACCTCTCTCACAAATTCTCCTCTCTCTCAAACCAGACCTAGATAATTGTTCTAGACCCAAATCAAACCGGTTCAAACCAGCCTAGCGTAGAGTGGGGGGCCTACACTCACATGGCATAGGCGAGTGTGTGGCGTACAAGGCTCATGCATGGGGGACCCGACCCCCATGTGCTGAGCGAAGAGGCAATGCACATAAAGTGTTAAGTACTTTTTTCAAATTTAGCACCCACCGATGTGAGACTAAATTCTCAAGCATTCTTTATGCTCCTCGCATAGAGGAATTTTTGTTGCTCTTCTGCGATTGGGACTCCTCTTGCTGCAGTCTTCTTCGATTGAGAGCCTGGAAGACTCCCTGGAAGTGGTCCACATCTGCTGGAAGTGGTGTGGTGGTGGTTGATGACCGGAGCACGGCGGACGATGGCGACATATGGAGTTTCGACAAAGCATGAAAATGACCTCGAGGTCCAATTAGATGTTTCAAAGGACTCTTTGTGAGGTAAGGAAGGTGATGGCGGTTGTGGCGAGGTGTTTGGAAGTGTGTGGAGATGGGATGGAGTCGATGGTCAACACTGTGAATGGGTTTATTCGGTGAGGGGCTACGATGATCAAAGATCCAAATCTCCTTGGGGCTTTTGATCTATGGAGGATAAGGTACATTTTGGTGGTGGCGGTTTGGCGTTTGATGGGATGTGGCATCGGTGCGAACTCATCAGAGTTCTTGTCGGAGGCGGAGAAGATGATAGCGTAGCCTAAACTAGGTCCTAAGGGTTTAAAACTAACCTAAGAGAAGTGGGGAGTAAGGAACCTAAGATAATGGACAAAAGATGGCGGAATTCAAGCTGGCTTGCTGCGCCAGACACGAAGGAGATGAATTCTCCAGCGAGGTGGGACGGCGACTACGGCGAGGATAGGAGGCCTTAGCTACGTGCACTAGGGTCAGAGGAAGCTGAGGAAGAAGGTAGACCTCTCAATTTGACTGTTGAGAGGCCGAAAAAGCTGAGTGAGGAGGTCGCTGGAGCTTAGGTCAAAGACGGTCGAAGGAGGAGAAGAGTGGATTTGGCTTGAAACCAACCTAAGGAAGATGTGGGAACGTGCTAGGACCTATATCAAGCTCGAATTTCAGCTCAAATTGAGAGGATTCTCAAGTTGGATTTGCAATTTAGGCAGGTTTTGATCTCACAAAATTAGAGCTTCTCCTGAGCTCTCTGGTCAATATTAGGATCCAAGACTGAGTTCAATCGAAAGGGGATCTTCTTGCGATCAATCCCTCTAATTTTCTTGGGATTTGATTGATAAATCAAAGAAAACTCCTTGATTGAATGTCGTTGGGTTTGGGTGCTTAGGTTTCTAATTAGGAGACCTGCTGTCAATTCTAGCAGTGACCTAAGTGCGAAAGTGACAGGAAGTTAGGGGTCTAAATGTGAAAATAGAGTTTTTAGGGGCCAAAATGCAAACTGAGTCAGGGGACTCTGATTGGCCCAAATTTTGGTGTTAACCTAATTTTGACCCAAGGAATCTAATGGTGAACTTGGATTTGGGCTTTGACCTCGTTTGACTGGGTAATTTACGTAGAAGCCCAAAATGGAATAAATTCCCGTCTGAAACTCTGTTGTTGGTCAAAATGGGCTCAGATGGTCAAAGTGAAGATACCAAATATCTTAGAATATTTTTTAATGATTTATAAGAGGTTTAAACTAAATTTATATTGATCATTACCCTTTCAATTTAAGTGGGGCTGATAATTAAGGTTTTTAGTGACATTTTAGTCCTCGAAATGTGTGAAACCCTGATTCAATCAGTGTAAGCCCACTTCTTAGATATTTAAGTTCATTTAACCTTTAATTAACCCCTGATTGACCCCTTAATTAATCTGCATTTGTGCTTGACTGTTAAAATAGCATAATTAACCTTGTTTTCCTATTTTCTTCTCAAATCAGTTTGATACGGAATTGCGATCCTCAAACAATCTTTTATCATTGAATTCAGAATAGTTTCAGTTAGTTATGATGAATGATGGTGTTACCATCACTAGGTAGGCCTTCTTCAGCTCTTCTTGCATCCGGGTTACTTGAACGCCCGCTTGTTGCTACGAGCTAAGCTTCCTCGTAGCCTCCTCAACAGCTTTCTTCACCCTCTCACGGGCTGCAGTAGCCTCCTCGACGAGGCATACGTAGTTCCTCTACTCTGCTGTTGTCAACGTTTTTGTGCGGATTTAAAGGCATATTACGTTGCAGTAGAACCGACAAAACGTTTAAACAAATATAAATAATTTTATTACTCGAACAACTAGAGTATCCGAGGTCGAACACAGGGAGCAAACTCAGTACTTTGTAAAACCCAAGAATACAACTGTTAAATGCAAATATAATTGATTCAAAGAGTTTTAAAAAGGATGTAAAAAAAAATAGAATTAGACGTCTGATTTATGTATCAGACGTCTTAAATGTGATCTTTCTTTCTCTCTTCCTTCTTCTGCTTTGCCTTTCTGATCTCTTTGCAATCTTCCCTTGTCCTTCTTCTTCTTCTCTGCGAAGACTTCTAATCTTTCTGCTTTCCTTCTTCTCCTGCGAAGACTTCTTTCTTTCTTCTTCTTCTGTCTTGCTCCTCCTTTCTTCGTTGCCTTCTTCTTCTTCTTTGGCTTGCTTTTCCTTCTTCTGCAGCGGCCAAGTCCTTCTCCTGCGATCAGCCTGCCTGCACAGGAGCAAAACCTAACCCTTCTCCCTCTACCCGCACGTCTCTCTCTCTCAAGTAATTCACTCAAACCGCTCTACCAGAGCCACAGTCTTAATCGGGTCGGATCGTACCCGGGACCAGGCGCACCTGCAAGTGTGTGATGCGCGAGGAGTGCGTAGGTCTAGGTCGGGTCGGATCCGCCAGGTCCGCGTGGTCAGGCCGCGGACGAGGCGGGTGGGGTCAGTGAGGGACCTCACCCCTGTGCTTACTGAGGCGATAAGAGTAAAACACAAAAACAACTTATATGGTACCTGAGGGTTGCAATCCCACGATGTGGGACTATCTGGTCTCGCCTTCACGCGCGCCTGCGGAAGCCTCGTCGTGCGATTGCCCCGCAGCTGCTGGCTCTGCTAGCGCTCCTTGGCTGGACTCGTTCACCTCACGACACTCGCGCTAGTATGCAGCACCTGTAGCCTGGAAGACCGGGTGCCTGGAGCTTCGTGGGAGCTTCATCAGAGGTCGTCCATGGCGGCAGCGGCTCAAACCCTGTCATACACAAAACGCGCCTCTCGGCCAAATCAGAATAGCTAGAGACCTTCGCCGTGGCACGGCGAAGGCGGTGGACAGTGCTGCAGGCCGCAGGTCGGCCTAGGCGTGAGTGCCTAGGTCAACCTGTGGCCGGAGATGGTGGGTTGGTCGGGGGGTGATTGTGGAGGGCTGGAGTGGCAGTGGTAGGGTGGAGTGTGTTCCTGGAGGTGAGGCGGAGCTTTCGAGGTGGTTGGCGAGCCGTGTGGAGGGCTGGAGTGGTGTGGGCGGCTCGCCGGAGTGTGGTCGGAGGCGAAGATGATGGAGGTGGTTAGCGTCTGTCGAAGGTCGATCAAGGGAGATAACAGGGGGAAAAGAGAGAGGAGAGGGTGGAGAACGTATCTAGGGTTGTCTGGAGGGAAGGGAGGCGGCGGAGAGGACGGCTCGTGACTGCCGCCGTCGGGGAAGAAAGACCCTGGGGGAGGAAGCGGCGACGAAGATGAGGTCAGGAGCTTGCGCGCAGGGTACAGCGCGCCGCGGGAGGAAGAGGCGGAGAGGACTCTGCTGCTGGTATGGCAGCAGAGTGACGAGAAGGAGGGAAGGCGGTCGCCGGAGCTTGTGGGTCGTTTGGCCGGAGATGGGAGAGAAGAAATTTGGAGGGGATCTCCGTCAAAATCAAGCTTAAGATGAGCGGCCGGGTCCGAGGGGTGTTTTATAGGTGCTGGCCGCTCCTATCAGTGCGTGAAAAACGCGCAATTAGGTCAGCCGGCTCGCCGGAGTTGGAAGGAAGAAAGATACCCAAATCTCTCGTGCGTTCGCACGAGAGATTGGGTTCACGCCAGCGAATTTGATTAGCTTTAGAAGGAAGGGAATTCCTCAGAGAATCTCCCTTCCATTTCTGGGAGAGAATCTCTGAGGAATTAGAGAGCAATCTCTCTCGAAACTTCGTCGGAGCTCGGTTCTGCCCTAGCAATGGCGGCAGGACCGGTTTGCAAAGAAGGCGAAGAACCTAGGGGGCTCTCTGCAAGGATATTCAAAAGATAGGGACCTATTTGTGATTTGGGTGTACTAAATTGCAAAGTAGGTCAAGATGACCTCCCCTTAGGTCCAAATTTTGGTACAAACCTAATTTGGACCTAAAGAATCCAATGGTGAAGTTGGATTTTAGGTTTGACCTCGTTTGACTGGATATTTTGCGTAAAAACCCAAATTAGGTTAATTGAAGAGCTAAGACCCTAATCTAGGTCAAACTAGGTTCCAATGGCCAAATTAAGTGTTCTAAACCCTAGAGGATGTTTTTCTATGATTTTTAGAGGGTTTGCTTGATTTTTATTCTGACCGGAACCTTGTTAATTTAAGCGGGTCTGTTTTAGGGTTACCAAGTGTCATTTAATTCTTAGATTGCACATAAACCCATTTCTGATTAATTCAACCCACTTTTTATCTTATTTGGACCATTTGACCTATGCTTTGCTTCTGAGAAATCCCGTTTATGTACTGCAATGGTAAAATTGCAGTTTTAACCTTTATTTCATGTTTTCTTCTCAGAGCACTTGTTCCTTCAGTTAAGCCTTCTTCTAGGTTATGTAGGAGCTTTTGTCTTCTTTATTGGGTCAAAATGAGCTAGTTATGGCTCATGATGAGGCTCTCATCATACCCCCATGCCTAGCTTTTGCTAGTCCCTTAGCAAAATTTCAAAGTTTTAACTTCCATTCTAGACCCTGAGTGTCTGTCAACAATGATAAGTGCTTCTCCTTTTCTTTTGTGATTAGGTGGGAATGCCGACAATAGGCCTAGAGGTACTCAAGTACCAACCAAAATCCGGACCTGTTCCGCTTTAGCCTCAGTCTTCTGCAAAGGTTTCTACGGCCCACAGAAACTAACCTAAGGTTTGTTGGACTCCGCGGTTAAAGCACCCGTGCTTGAGATATTTTTAGCCTAAGCTCAGTTTGCAGTGCGTTTTTTTTTTTGTAAGAGAGAGATAGAGGATTTATTTGTTTGGAGAGCATTTCTCTCTCTTTTCTTTTCATTTCTAGCTTCGGATTAGCTTCTCAACACGGTCTGTATCGGATTCCTCGTCCCCATCATCAATCCTCAAGGGTCCCTGGCTTTCGAGATTTCGAGATAATCCCGCCCATGGCAACCCCCGGAACCCTGGCTTTCGAGATTTCGAGATAATCCCGCCCATGGCGTTCCGTGGTCGAATTCAGACCCTGGCGATCGACATTTCGTGATAATGCCACCCATGGTATCTGAACCAGCAGAGTGCTTACATGCCCCCAGTAGGATATTTAAATATCCTAAGAGAAAAGCACCGAGGAGACGATATGTTGTTACGCATCTTCGAGGGGAATTTCCCGCCTCTCCGCGCTGGGAACTTGTCCAAATCAACTTGTGTTGATTGGTCGCTCCTAATCTAGGTGACTTTTTCAGAACATTAAACGCTCTTGCGTGTTTTGAATATTTATGCGCACTGAACCAGACTGTGTGTGAATTTGGGTGCTTAGGTTACCGAATCCCACAAACCGGAGGTCAGTTAACGAGGCCGAATACTTCCTAAGCCTTAGACCTAATACTTAAGCTTCGCATTTTCCTCAACCTCTTGAGGATTATCCAGATTTTAACGGATACGTGAATTTTTAAGCTAAAAATCTAGCCCAAGAGGCCTAAGACCAGCGTTCCCGCTAATCTCTTGTTATGTCTCCATAGCACTTTTCTGTTCCCGTTTTTTTTTTTTTTTTACGTGAAACCCTTTCTTGATATGAATTTTCTGACATTTTGCACTTTCATACCCCCCCATGCCTAAGATTTGCAATGTCCCCATTGTAAATTAGGTGGGTTCGAATTCAGCTTAGTTCATGTATTAGGACAGGCGTGTGGTGAGTGAATGGGTCGAAGCGACTTGTTGCGAACGATTTCTAATCTCGGGTAGGTATACCTGAGGTGAAGTCGGCTGTTCTAATGGATGAACCCTAAAGTGCAATATGAGTTCCGCATAGCGATGTCAGAAACGGTTTCAGGTTTTTCAAAGAATGACGGGTTGCCTCCCGTTAAGCGCTGAGTTTTACGCCATCGGCTGGGCGCAATGAGCTCAAGAGGAAAGGAGGGTAAAGGATGACTCAGTCAAATCTATATCGGTCATGTCAATGAACGGCTTGAGTCTCTGCCCGTTCACGACAAAGGGTTCAGAATCGTGGCTGAGTGGGCTGATTTCAATAGCTCCATTTCCGAAGATTTGGCGGACTAGGTAGGGTCCGACCCACTTGGATCTTAGCTTTCCTGGGAATAGTTTGAGTCGAGCATCAAAGAGTAAAACTTTTTGACCAGGATGAAAGACCTTTCTAGAAATGTGTTTGTCGTGAAAAGCTTTAACCCGTTCTTTGTAAATTCGCGAGTTCTCATACGCGTCGTGGCGTAATTCATCGATCTCGCTCATTTGAAATCTTCTGTGGGTTCCAGCCTTAGAAAGGTCGAGATTACAGGTCCGTACTGCCCAATAGGCTTTATGCTCCAATTCGACGGGGAGGTGACATGCCTTCTCGTACACTAGTCTGAAGGGAGACATTCCTAATTGGGTCTTGTGGGCGGTCCTATAGGCCCACAATGCTTCCGGAAGCCGAGAAGACCAATCTTTTCTATCAGGTCGAACAGTAACCTGAAGGATCTTCTTGATCTCTCGGTTAGATAGCTCAGCTAGACCATTAGTTTGGGGGTGGTAAGGAGTAGAGATTCGGTGTGACACCCCGTATTTGATCATCAGTGACCTGAACTTCGTAAAATGGGTCCCTCCGTCGGAAATTATAGCACGCGGAATCCCGAACCTTGAGAAAATGTTTTGATGAAGGAATTTTATAACGACTTTATGATTGTTGGTTCGGGTCGGAATGGCTTCTATCCACTTGGAAACATAATCAACTGCGAGTAAAATGTATTCGAAGCCATCCGAGGTAGGAAAGGGTCCCATGAAATCAATCCCCCAAATATCAAAAATTTCGCATACCAAGATCGGCTGTAGAGGCATCATGTCTCTATGGCTCATGTTGCCCAGAGTCTGGCAACGGGAACATGCCTTACAGTGATCGTATGCATCTTTGAAAATTGTGGGCCAGTAGAAACCACACTGGAGGACTTTCGATGCGGTTTTATGTCCCGAAAAATGTCCACCGCATGCCTGGTCATGGCAGAATGAGAGTATGTCTTTGATTTCCACTTCTGTGACGCATCGTCGGATTATCTGATCAGCACCAATGCGGAAGAGATACGGGTCTTCCCATAGGTAATACTTGGCATCGGAACGCAATTTGTCCTTTTTGGCCTTCGACCAATCGGGCGGAATCTGATGTGATGCCAGGTAATTAACAATATCGGCGAACCATGGAAGACTTGTACTGATAGTCAGGAGGTTCTCATCAGGGAAATGTTCTGTAATAGGTCCGGAAGGATCAATAATTTCAGAAGGAAGGCGGGATAAGTGATCAGCTACCACATTGTGCTTTCCCGCCTTGTCGCGAATCTCGAGGTCAAATTCTTGCAACAGCAAGATCCAGCGGATTAATCGAGGTTTCGCGTCCTTCTTGGCCAGGAGATGCCTCACAGCTGTGTGATCCGAGTATATGATAACACGGGAACCCAGAAGGTATGATCTGAATTTTTCCAGGGCAAATACTACGGCCAGCAGCTCTTTCTCAATAACAGTATAGTTACGCTGAGCCTCATCCAATGTTTTGCTGGCGTAGTAAATGACCACAGGTTTCCCGTCAATTTTCTGCCCCAAAACCGCTCCTACAGCGAAGTCAGATGCATCGCACATGATCTCAAAGGGTTGAGACCAATCAGGGGACTGTAGGATTGGGGCTTGGGTGACTCGGTCACGTAGGATCTCAAATGCTTGAGTGCATTCCTTGGAAATTTCGAAAGGTACATTCTTGGAGAGAAGATTGGTCAGGGGGCGCGCGATCTTGGAGAAATCAGGGATGAATCGACGGTAGAAACCGACGTGCCCCAAAAAAGATCGGATGTCCTTAATCGAGCTAGGCATAGGGAGCTTGGAAATCAGGTTAACCTTAGCTCGATCCACTTGGATGCCTTTCTCTGAGATTAAATGTCCCAGGACAATTCCCTCAGGCACCATGAAATGGCTCTTTTCCCAGGAAAGAACCAAATTCACCTCGATGCACCGCCTGAGTATATGGACCAAGTGTTGGCGGCAATCGTCAAATGATTGTCCAAAAACTGAAAAGTCATCCATGAAGACTTCCAGATAATCACCTACCATATCTGAGAATATGGCAAGCATGCACCGCTGAAAAGTTGCAGGTGCATTGTAGAGACCGAACGGCATCCTTCGAAACGCGTACGTCCCGAAGGGGCAGGTGAATGTGGTCTTTTCTTGGTCCTCTGGATGGAGGCCACCTGATTGTAACTGGAGTACCCGTCAAGAAAGCAGAAGAATTTATTTCCCGCTAGTTTCTCGAGGATCTGATCAATAAATGGTAGTGGGAAATGATCCTTCTTCGTGGAGGAATTTAGTCTTCTGTAATCAATGCAGACTCTCCACGAATTAGCTATTCGGGTAGGAATGACTTCCCCGGTTTCAGTCGTGATGATGGTAAGTCCTGCCTTCTTAGGTACCACTTGTGTTGGACTCACCCAACGACTGTCGAAGATCGGGTAGATGATCCCTGCATCTAACCACTTAATGATCTCCTTTTTCACGACCTCCTGTAGGTTAGGGTTTAGGCGCCTTTGCATTTCTCTTGAAGGTCGTGAGCCTTCTTCTGTGTAGATTCGATGCGTGCAGTATGAAGGGCTTATACCAGTCAAATCATCTAGAGTCCATCCAATGGCTCTACGATGTTGCTGGAGAACAGAAATCAAACGGAGTTCCTGGTCAGGTGTGAGTCGAGAATTGATAATCACAGGAAACGTTTGATTTGAATCCAAAAAGACATACTTTAGATGTTCGGGAAGGGGCTTGAGTTCCATGACAGGATTGTCAGCAGCAGCGGGTGGCTCAGGGTTTGTATCGGGAGCAATGGTAGGAGTCATAGGTGTGTCTAGATCGTGTTCGCACTCCTCTATTAGCTGTTTTTGATTTTCTAGTGGTTGATCAGGAATAATCAGGTTGTCCTCCATATGCAGTTCATCAACCACGGCTTTGACATCACAAATTTCCTCTATAACCCCGCAATTAATCCCTTGTTGGGCCTTGAAAATGTCAATCTTCAGATTTTGATTCCCAAATTTTAATTTTATCTGGCCCTCTTTGCAGTTTATATTGGCCCTAGCAGTGGCCAAAAAGGGTCTCCCTAATATGATTGGTGTGTCCCTTGGGTTCTTAGGTGCATCCATGTCCAGTACTATGAAGTCCACTGGGAAATAAAAATCTCGTACCATAACAATGACATCCTCGAGTATTCCTTTGGGTGACTTGATGGATCGATCGGCTAACTGCAATGTCACCTCAGTGGGTTTAAGTTCAGATTCTTCAAGGTGGTCAAGGAGGGATGTAGGTATTAAATTTATGGAGGCACCTAGGTCTAGTAGGGCTCTATCAAGTTGGGTTTCACCAATTTTACAAGAAATCAAGGGGGTTCCTGGGTCTTTAGCCTTGGGTGGGAGTTTGCTCAGGATGACAGAGCTGGCTTGCTCTGACAGTACGATCGGATTCCCATCCTTGGTTCGCGGCTTACGTTTAGGTGTACATATGTCTTTCAAGAATCTTGCGTAAGCCGGTATGTGGCGGATTGCATCCATCAACGGGATGTTTATCTGGACCTGTTCAAAGAGCTTGACCAGATCCTCCTCAGGAGCCACAGGTTTGGTTGTCCTTTTTCCTTTGGTCAAGGCCTCAGGAAATGGGATCCTAGCTGGTTCCTCTAGGATAGGTCCAGGTTCTTGATCTGGGACAGTAGTATCTTGGATGACTACCCTAGGGTCTTGGCGATTATCAGGCTTGGAGTGGTTCAGATAATGTGGGTCTTGTGTTGTTTTACCACTACGTGTTGTTACAGAGTTTAATCCAGCCTGACTTTGGTTTGGGTTAGGTAGGAGAGGTGGCTGCTGCTGAAATTCTGCATAAGATGTAGAAGCCTCCATCCCGTCTGGTGATGGAGTAGCAGGGGCCTGATAAATCAAATGTGCGTGGCCTGGATTTGGATTCATAATGCGCCTCTGGGTCGGCACGTTATTTAGGTTGGGCAGAGGTTGCGAAGGAAGGGTGCCAGGTTGGCGGGAATTTGCCATCTGGGCCAGTTGGTTGCGAACCTCTGTGATCTCGTCCTTGTGCTGTTTTTGCATTGCCGCATTCGTCTTTTGAATGTCAGCCAGCGTTTGAAGGATAAGAGTCAGTTGATCCTGATTTTGCCCGGATTGGTAGGTGGGATTGGGCCGAGGCTGAGGCGGCTGATATGGACGAGGAGCTTGTGGGCGGGGTTGATATGGTGGTTTTTGAGAATTTCCCGCCCACTGAAAGTTAGGATGATTTCGCCATCCAGGGTTGTAGGTATTGGAGTATGGGTCATTCTGGATGGCGTTGAGGTCCTCGCAGTTCTGAGGAACCTCAGGAAAGTCAGAATACGAGGGTTCAGAGTTCCCCCAACTCGAGTAGAAGGGATCGGAGGTCACTCCGGTCTGGGAGGTAGACGGGGGTGGATAGGGGCCCATCCCCTTGGCAGGTTGGTGATAGATGTTTTACACTGTTTCCCTTGCCAGAGGAGGTCGTGCAAAAGAGTTTTGTGCAGAGGTGGCTTGCTGCAAATGTCGAGTTAGCTCGTCCACCTTCTTTTCTATGATAGAGACCTTGTCCAACCGACTGGCCATCAATTCCAGGTCAACGGAAGTGGACAGGTCATGCGTCTCATGTGTCCCTCTTAGATTCGTCTATGCGCGGGCATTCGTCCTGTCGAATAAGCCCAAGGAGTCATTGTTTATGGAGTTCTCGTACATGTTTTCGAGAATCTCCCATACCGTGTCCTCGTGTTGGCCCATGATGTTTCCTCCACATGTTGCATTGACGATTAGACGAATATCCTCACGGAGTCCCTGGTAAAAAGACTGGACTTGTTCCCACTTAGGAACTCCGTGATGGGGACACTTTCGCATGAGATCTAGGAATCGATCCCAAGCTTCGTGAAGAGGTTCTCCCTGTTGTTGAGTGAAATGAGTGATCTGGTGGCGCAAGGCATTCGTCCAGCCAACAGGGAAGAATTTTTTCAAAAATTCGGACTGTAATTCCTCCCAAGTGTTGATCGGGCGGGTCTGAGTCTGATACCAGTGCGCGGCCTTGTCCAAGAGGGAGAACGAAAACATTTTCATGAGTAGGATATCCCGATTTTGTACATCTGACCCGAAGGTCTGGGCCAGATGCTTGAGTTGTTTAATGTGTTGGAATGGATCCTCAGAGTTAAGCCCATGGAACTTTGGTATGGCATGAATCATATTGGGCTTCAGATCAGAATCGGGTCCTCCAATTGGGATTCGTACTCGGGGTTCGATTGCCACCGCAGCGGGATTATAGTGATCTCGCATCATAGGTCGCTGTGGTGGGTTTACAAAGTTCTGAAAGAGATCGTTCAAGCGTTGAAGTTGGTGTTCAAGGTTATTCTCCTCTTCAATGGGTTGTGCCATGATGGGAGAAGAAGGAGAATCAGGGTCTGAATCAGATGAAAGATTTATGTGATGGGGTTGCTACACAAACAAGGGCGTCGAGGCTTGGCCTCGATGAGAATGAATTTCTAAGGGAGGTCTTAAAGCTGGTCTTAAGGACCTCCTACCGAACATGCACCGAAAAATGTGATGAGATTAGAAGGTGCTGGACCCAATCAAGACACCCAAGAATTGTTGGGTGACTATAGAGGTTCGGGGCAGATGGACCCCTGGATCAGAAGATCGTCCACCTGAGAGATACCTGGGCAGCCAGAGAGGGAGAGTCCCGCAAAGACCCCTACACGGTAGAGCGTCCCCACGGGTTACAGGGTTTCCCCCACCCGACCTCTCTTGTCACTGCGGTTCCAGGTAGACCAGAATGGGGATCTTGACCTCTTAAGTCTACCTTTTTTATTTTAAGATCAAGGTGCTTAATGTTCCACTTGAACTTTTAAGTACTTTGAGTGCAAAAAGTGACCTAATATTAAGGTTGGTTGACTCGAGGGATCAACTTCACCTCTTGTTCCTTTGAGAGCTTTTAGGTCCTTCCTTTTATGGTTCAAATGGATTATCAGCCTGATTTGCTTAGGGTTCCTCTTGTATAAATCTTTTCAAACACGGTTTAGGCACACTTCTTTTTGGAAAGTTTGTTTCTTTGTTTTAGAGAAGATGTGTCTCTAAAAACCCTAGCTTTGCAATCCTAACTTGGCTCTAATGGGTCCAATTTAGTTGCCTTAGAAATTAGCACCTAGGGCTCAATCAAGAAAGTTTTAGCCCTAGTTGCCTTAGTTGGATGACAGACAAAAATATGTTGAAATGAAAATCAGGCAACTTGATGAGTTACTAAATATAAGACAGGTAGCCCTAAGTTGATTTCTCTCTTTTTTTTTCTTTCTTTTTTAGATTGTGAGAGGGTTAAGGGAGAGGGCTTATGGAGATTACCTGTTCCTGTCTGTTGTGCAGTTGCTATTCTTTCCTTTTTGTTTTGCTTTCCCTGATTGAACACAACAAAAGAGAAGTTAAGTCAGATATTAGATAGAAAAGTTGTACTCAAAAGCTTTAAAAGTGCCCGTTGCTCCCCGGCAACGGCGCCAAAATGTTGTCAACGTTTTTGTGCGGATTTAAAGGCGTATTACGTTGCAGTAGAACCGACAAAACGTTTAAACAAATATAAATAATTTTATTACTCGAACAACTAGAGTATCCGAGGTCGAACACAGGGAGCAAACTCAGTACTTTGTAAAACCCAAGAATACAACTGTTAAATGCAAATATAATTGATTCAAAGAGTTTTAAAAAAGATGTAAAAAAAAATAGAATTAGACGTCTGATTTATGTATCAGACGTCTTAAATGTGATCTTTCTTTCTCTCTTCCTTCTTCTGCTTTGCCTTTCTGATCTCTTTGCAATCTTCCCTTGTCCTTCTTCTTCTTCTCTGCGAAGACTTCTAATCTTTCTTCTTTCCTTCTCCTGCGAAGACTTCTTTCTTTCTTCTTCTTCTGTCTTGCTCCTCCTTTCTTCGTTGCCTTCTTCTTCTTCTTTGGCTTGCTTTTCCTTCTTCTGCAGCGGCCAAGTCCTTCTCCTGCGATCAGCCTGCCTGCACAGGAGCAAAACCTAACCCTTCTCCCTCTACCCGCGCGTCTCTCTCTCTCAAGCAATTCACTCAAACCGCTCTACCAGAGCCACGGTCTTAATCGGGTCGGATCGTACCCGGGACCAGGCGCACCTGCAGGTGTGTGATGCGCGAGGAGTGCGTAGGTCTAGGTCGGGTCGGATCCGCCAGGTCCGCGTGGTCAGGCCGCGGACGAGGCGGGTGGGGTCAGTGAGGGACCTCACCCCTGTGCTTAGTGAGGCGATAAGAGTAAAACACAAAAACAACTTATATGGTACCTGAGGGTTGCAATCCCACGATGTGGGACTATTTGGTCTCGCCTTCACGCGCGCCTGCAGAAGCCTCATCGTGCGATTGCCCCGCAGCTGCTGGCTCTGCTAGCGCTCCTTGGCTGGACTCGTTCACCTTGCGACACTCGCGCTAGTATGCAGCACCTGTAGCCTGGAAGACCGGGTGCCTGGAGCTTCGTGGGAGCTTCATCAGAGGTCGTCCATGGCGGCAGCGGCTCAAACACTGTCATACACAAAACGCGCCTCTTGGCCAAATCAGAATAGCTAGAGACCTTCGCCGTGGCACGGCGAAGGCAGTGGGCAGTGCTGCAGGCCGCAGGTCGGCCTAGGCGTGCATGCCTAGGTCAACCTGTGGCCGGAGATGGTGGGTTGGTCGGGGGGTGATTGTGGAGGGCTGGAGTGGCAGTGGTAGGGTGGAGTGTGTTCCTGGAGGTGAGGCGGAGCTTTCGAGGTGGTTGGCGAGCCGTGTGGAGGGCTGGAGTGGTGTGGGCGGCTCGCCGGAGTGTGGTCGGAGGCGAAGATGATGGAGGTGGTTAGCGTCTGTCGAAGGTCGATCAAGGGAGATAACAGGGGAAAAGAGAGAGGAGAGGGTGGAGAACGTATCTGGGGTTGTCTGGAGGGAAGGGAGGCGGCGGAGAGGATGGCTCGTGACTGCCGTCGTCGGGGAAGAAAGACCCTGGGGGAGGAAGCGGCAACGAAGATGAGGTCAGGAGCTTGCGCGCAGGGTACAGCGCGCCGCGGGAGGAAGAGGCGGAGAGGACTCTGCTGCTGGTATGGTAGCAGAGTGACGAGAAGGAGGGAAGGCGATCGCCGGAGCTTGTGGGTCGTTTGGCCGGAGATGGGAGAGAAGAAATTTGGAGGGGATCTCCGTCAAAATCAAGCTTAAGATGAGCGGCCGGGTCCGAGGGGTGTTTTATAGGTGCTGGCCGCTCCTATCAGTGCGTGAAAAATGCGCAAT
Source organism: Thalassia testudinum (assembly GCA_037157565.1). Lineage (NCBI taxonomy): Eukaryota > Viridiplantae > Streptophyta > Magnoliopsida > Alismatales > Hydrocharitaceae > Thalassia > Thalassia testudinum. The sequence goes on along the minus strand of JAZHRO010000077.1, from coordinate 81,389,974 downwards.
TAGGTCAGCCGGCTCGCCGGAGTTGGAAGGAAGAAAGATACCCAAATCTCTCGTGTGTTCGCACGAGAGATTGGGTTCACGCCAGCGAATTTGATTGGCTTTAGAAGGAAGGGAATTCCTCAGAGAATCTCCCTTCCATTTCTGGGAGAGAATCTCTGAGGAATTAGAGAGCAATCTCTCTCGAAACTTCGTCGGAGCTTGGTTCTGCCCTAGCAATGGCGGCAGGACCGGTTTGCAAAGAAGGCGAAGAACCTAGGGGGCTCTCTGCAAGGATATTCAAAAGATAGGGACCTATTTGTGATTTGGGTGTACTAAATTGCAAAGTAGGTCAAGATGACCTCCCCTTAGGTCCAAATTTTGGTAAAAACATAATTTGGACCTAAAGAATCCAATGGTGAAGTTGGATTTTAGGTTTGACCTCGTTTGACTGGACATTTTGCGTAAAAACCCAAATTAGGTTAATTGAAGAGCTAAGACCCTAATCTAGGTCAAACTAGGTTCCAAAGGCCAAATTAAGTGTTCTAAACCCTAGAGGATGTTTTTCTATGATTTTTAGAGGGTTTGCTTGATTTTTATTCTGACCGAAACCTTGTTAATTTAAGCGGGTCTGTTTTAGGGTTACCAAGTGTCATTTAATTCTTAGATTGCACATAAACCCATTTCTGATTAATTCAACCCACTTTTTATCTTATTTGGACCATTTGACCTATGCTTTGCTTCTGAGAAATCCCGTTTATGTACTGCAATGGTAAAATTGCAGTTTTAACCTTTATTTCATGTTTTCTTCTCAGAGCACTTATTCCTTCAGTTAAGCCTTCTTCTAGGTTATGTAGGAGCTTTTATCTTCTTTATTGGGTCAAAATGAGCTATTTATGGCTCATGATGAGGCTCTCATCATCTGCCTTCGTGGTCACACCCCATTTTACGGCCATTTCGACCACCTCGGTGGGGACGTAGGTTTCGACAATGTCATGCCTCACATCACCAATAAGGACAAAAAAGGTCCCAAGAGTCTCAATCTGTCAAGAAGTGTAGATGGAGATGTGAGACTTAGTATCTTACAGAAGTAGCAATCAAAGATAGAAGGAGAAAACCTTACCACGTGTAAACAGTAGAAGAACATGTGGTTGATGTTCATCCCTCCCTAACGGGATGCCAAAGCATTTGCCTCTCCAAATTCAGGGCGCTGCTTGAAGAGCCTGCTTGAGTCGGTGCCACCTGGCTAGGTATGAGGCCTTCAAGGGCCCCCTCCAGTACGGATCCCCGTATGGACCCAATTATCTGACCTATCATCCTGGGACCCCCCTAACCAGAGGGATCCACCAACACTCTCGCCCCAGTCGAGCTCTGCCTGTAATACGACGGCTCAAACAGGCTACCACCCAAAAAACCTTCAATGGTCGTCGCTTCCTATGCCAGCTTCACAAAGGCAAACCGGTCAGAGGAATAGGAAAACCAACACTCCCCTTCTCAGCCACCTCAACAAGGGTCATAAGCAGGGAGTCACCCAGGACGATCACCTCAGGTGGGTCGAATGGACGAGGCGGATCCACTGGGGCATCCACCATCTCAACCTTGCTGGGGCTCAAGGGAACGAGCACTACCGACTCTCCTATGGGAGGAGTCGTAGCATACTTCTTCCTCATGGCCTTAAGGGGGACCTCTACCTCCTCTTCGCTACCAGCCACCTCCTTCCTCTTCACCTCCATAGAGTGGGAAAATCCACTCCCCTCACCCCGTTCTGAAGGCCTACCCTCCCCATGTTGGGACCCATCATGTATGGAACCGTTGGCTCGTTGATCGATGACTATGCATTAATTATAATAAGAACGCTGTTGTCGGATTTTTATCCTAGGCAACAGTACCAAAAATATGATCACGAACAATTTATGTTGCATAAAAATAATGATTTAATTATGTCATTGTCATGGTATAGTGTCACAATGCAAATAGATGTCGTGTCATTTTATTTATTTACATAATTTTTATTGATTTATTCCAAGTCTTTCACTGGGAGGCAGTTATTGATATATATCACTCTCTATGTTCCAAAAATGCTCTTTTATTTCAAAAATGTCAAATTTATATACAAAATGAATCAATGAATTAAAGAAAGAATGAATGACTTAATTATATACAAAAGAATCAATTAATTGCTAAATAAAATGCCTTAAACATATTTAGAATCAAACATGCATCAAAAACTAAGTAAATCAACTCTATATTAATTGTAAATACTATACTAGATAATGCCTAAGTGTAGGCACAAAAATAGCTACTAGTATATACTATACTAAGTATACTAACATATTTTAACACCTTTAGTAACCTACAGTATATGTACAGTGATATATATAAGTATCGTTATAGCCTCAATATACACCTACAGTAAGGAATAAAAATGTCACTAAAGCCTTAGAAAATCTGATATAGACACATAAGGCTTATATTACTTTATTATCCTATTTTACTCTATTTATATATGTATATACAATACATACGTGTATACTCCACATATATACATTTTATTTATTATACATGTACTTATATATACCTATACTATACACTGATATATATATCTATACATATATGCTATACACACGTACACTATATACATACACACACAGCACACAACTCATACCAACACTTGTGCACAGACATCATAACACTTAGCCAAATTTTAGCTCTCACACTCACTAAGGCTATTTTCTTTACCTAAACATTTGGTTTTTTTAATGGACGAACCGATTTTTTCGTGGGATACACAACACACTTAAGTGTAGGACTAGACCACTACTAGACCCGATTATAATTTTTTTTAAGTGTATTTTTGTGCATTCCTTCGAGCCTAGACCCAATTCAACTGAACTAGGCCCAGACCAAACTGGGCTCCTAGCCCACCAATCAAATGTTAAATATAATATGCTCAATCATGCTCAGAGGGGAGTAATGGGTAATGGTATGTAGGTGTGCCCAACACTGTCGACTGAAGGGGCATCAGAGACAATTCAATTTATATTGCAGTGGGCACTCGCCTGTTAGCGAGGTGGGACATAGGCGCACAAAGCATGTCCTGAGGCTAACTTTAGGCCTTAAATTAAGTGCCCAATTAGTATCTAATTTCAAATTAAATTATATCATTGAAAATACCCAATATAAGGCTACTTAATTGTATATTTAATTTAGGATTATAACTTATTTAATTATATTTAAAAATTGCTTAAATTTACTGATTTATATAAGTTAATTTACAACTTAAATCCTCAATTAATGTACAAATTAACAAATTAATGATACAATTGACTTTATAAATAGTTAATTTATATAATAAGGTATTTATTAAACATTTTTAATTTATTTTAGAACATTTATTTTAATTTATATACATTTAAATACACATTTTTACTAGATATACATATAATTTAGTTATAAATATTTTAATAAAATATAAATATATTATAAATAGCATGAAAATAATTAAAATAAATATATATAAGTGTATAATATAAATAACTTCAGTAATAAGTTTATTTACTAATTTATTTTATTTTAACTTAATAAGTTCGTTAATTAACTTAATAATCTAATTATATACAATAAATATATAAATAAATCAATGTACAGGTATATTTAGTTATATAATAAATATTTAAACATGTATGTACAGTAATAGATACTATTATACAGGTTTACATATTTATTTATAATTATCTTACTTTAAATACATATAATTTACTATAAGTTAATATATAATTATATAATAAAGTTATATATACAATAACTCATCCTAAATACTTATATAATACAATTATAAGTTATTTATGTATATTATTTACATATATTACAATTTTACATTTAACTTAGTAATTAGTTGTATTTACAAGTATAAATACTATATACAAGGTATTTTTATATTTTTTGGGTATTTTTGTGATTTTATGGTATGTATATATTTAGTAGAGATAGGAGAAGAGAGAGAAAGGGTGAGATGATAGAAGAAGAATTTCTTTTTATGATTTTTTAATTGAGTTCTTTTATTAAGTTTCAAAGTAAATTTAACAGTCGATTGGTATGTTCTACCTGCTTTGAGGTTCAATAGACTTTAGAACTTTGCATGCACTTAAAAAAATACTTCATATTATTTAAAATAGGTTTATTTTATTTTTTTATATTTTTTTATTTATTTACAAAGTGACATAAACTAGTCTTAAGAGGGTTTTGAGCTAAAGAACCTAAGGCCTCAGATGCAAATCTATGTGTTGTAGCTCCACCCAGATGATTTGATCATCTAGGATCCTACACACCATTGATTGGTGTTTAGGGCTCCTAAGTGATGCTTAAGAAAAACTCTGATCATTGCAAGGACCTCTATTCAATACATTGAATTCATTGGTCCTCACTCCTTTAACAAAGGGTAAATATCAATAATCAGGTTGAAATTAGGTGTTAAGAATCTAAGCTAAGAAGATTTGATCAAATGATTCTAAAACAATCGCAATATATCCAATTAAACTCAGGTAAACTCAATTTCAATAATTAAATCCACAACAGCTGCAATTACTCAGAAATCTACTCGATCAGCCATCAAAATCAAATCTGGATAAAATTGATCAATTAACTAAATTCAAACTCAAGGGAGGGTCCTTGTGATCCAATGAAATGAATGGAAGAACCCTCAAGTGGTTTTGAGCGCACTCTAGATCTGGAAGCTAGAAAGCATTAGATCTAGAGTTGCTCTAATGGATAGAATGTTCAGGTGATCAAAATAATGAGGAAATATAGAGAAGGTGATCATGAGGTGAGGAAAGAGATTAGTGAAAAAATGAGTGAAAGTGAATTTGTCCCCTCTGATCTGAATTGATCAGAGGAGGTGGATTGGCGAAAACCTAACTAAGTTATTCTACTCCTAACTAATCAATTCATCAGTGATTTAACTAACTAATTCTAGTCGTAACTTATCTAGAAAGCAGTAGATCTAATCTTAAAAAGCGGTAAAACCTTATCTAACAAGAAGAACAGGACTTGTGGGTCAACAGTTGGCGATTGAATAGGAAGAACGGAGGGAGGATCTCTTGCGAGTGAAGAGCTTGCTAGTGAAGCTCCTAGAATGTCTCCTGTGTTACATGATCCAGCTTGACGTGGATGATCAAGAGGGAAGAAGCTCCATTGCTGCACCAATGGAACCGAGTGAAGAAGAAAAGAGCTGGAGAGAGAATGGAGAGCCCAAGGAAATAGGAGGGGGGCTCGTCTTGGGTGTGCGAACTTAGGGGTGGTGTTTAAGTAGGTGCTAGAGTGAATCAAATCACTGTGGAGGTGTGATTAAGCTTTTAGGTCATGGATGGTGGAGATGATAAGGATGATGTGTGGGAAGAATTAGGACAAAATCCCACAGTAGCATGGGATCTGAGGGAGGTGAAGGTGCTTCACGCAAAGGCGCGGGGTAGATGGAGCAAGATCCACCGTTGGATCGGAGGTTCAAAAGATAAATGATGGCTGTGCACCGTGTTCTTTGAGAGTGAATAGTATCAAGTGTAATGGTGAAATTACACACAGACCCTTAATGAGAGACCTGGTATAACATTGGTAACAAGGCCCATTAGTGGCTAAAAAGAGTAACCATAAGGTCCCTGAATGCTTGCAAAGAGGTCCCTGCACCATTTATGCCTTAGAAAATGTGATGAATAAAGGACTTCATGTAAACAACTATTTCCAAGGTCCTATTGATGTCCAAATGCAATAAAATTTTTATTGAATCTTAATGAACATATTGCAAGTTAATTTTACCCTTGATTTGCACTTTTGAACTCAAAAATGTGTTCAATTGGCAATTGGATAATCAATTTACATTGTGAATAGAGTATCTCATTAATTTGACCTAATTATATATTTTTAACGCAAATTTGATGTTTTAGGTCATTTTTGTTAATTCTTATACTTAACCCATTTATTGTGTTGATTAGATAGTGTTAAACCTAATTTCTAGCTTAACTTAGGTATTTTAGCTATGATGAGCTACAACTCATCACTCACCGCCTAGGGGTATCCACGCAAACAAACTACCCAAAAGATGGAATAAAAAATAGAGTTAAGCAAAGGGCAAAGGAAATAAGCTCTCTAAAGATATTACCTGTTGAACGTCGGAGGACTATGCTATCGGAGTTGGTTTTGAAAACTTGTCGTTGTAGTTTGAATAGCGAAGAACTCAAGTTCAAAAAATAAAATTTATACTTGAAAAGAAATCTTAGGTCGAACTCAGGGAGGCTACGTCTATCAAAATTCACAATTATATTTTTTTTTTGTGCTTTTGTTTAAAGAGCGAAATAATCACAATGAAATGGAATAAACATAAACAACAAGAGAGGGAGAAAGCGAGAGAGAGAGAAAACATTCACTTGATGTTGCAAAATGTTTGTACAACTAAGAAAGTGAGAAAAGATTACACTAGAAAGCGAGAAATTATTACACTAGAAAGCATGAAAATTCTACTCTAGAAAGCAGGAAAAAGGAATGGGAGGGAGAAGTTATCCTCTTCAACGATCGCTTGGAGGACGAGCCAGACGAGACAATGCCTGGAAGACGAGGAACGGAGGGGGAAGAAGGAGGTCGAAGCAGGAGAAATGAGAACGAGGAAACATGTTGTCGTCGTCGCGGGATCCGCTTCCGGAATGGGGGCGAAAAATTGATTTTATCTCTTGAGGAGCATCCCGGGTGTGGGACAAGCTTCTCTTGAGCTTTGGAGAGGGAGAGAAGAGAAGGAAAGGATGAGAAATTCGTATGGAAGGGGTCTCCTTTCATAGTTACAAGGAGTGGGGGCATTTTGGACATCATAATTTGAAAAAAATTATATCAGGACCTCTAGTGACGGATAAATCCGTCACTAGAGGCTTGAACGTGGCTGTTTTGCCCGCCGCTCCCACGCCCCCTCGCCTCCTCATCCTTCAACGCACGTGCACGTCCGCGCACTCACAGCCGTCCGATCAAGAGATCGGACGGCGTAAACCGCCTATGCCTGCGCCGCGTGCCCGCATACGATCACGCATGAGCGTCGTGCGTCTGATCGCGCGTGGGTGCTATTGCTCAATATCCGCCGCTGGATCTGCATTGCGTGGCTCTAATCGCCTGCTTGCTCGTGGCGCATGCAAGCTCAAACGTGCGTCGAGTGCTCACATAGCGCACTCGACCACTACGCTATGCGTGGCTTTATGTCACGCGGTGATTTTGTGCACGCAGGTCTGCAGCTATTGGACAAGCATCCAACAGTGGAGAATCGTTGATCAGATGAAGAGGAAAGGCAGAGGTAGGTCCTTGGGGCCGGTTGGGCGGTTGAGATGGATCCACGTGGTGCCATCTTGGTTGTCCATCTTCTGAGTATTGTAGACGGTGCCATGGGTGTCGGATTGGACCGATTTTCACGTCGTTAGGCTACGATCGTCGATTTGAATCATCTGAGGTGCGGATTAACAAGTTGGCCCTTGATCTTTAGGGTTCCTCGGTCTCTATCCGGTGCTACGAATGTCTGATTAGGGCGATCTTGGAGTCGTTTAACTCTAATCGTCACCTTGATCAGATCCGTACGGTTGGATCTTTGATTTGAGACCTCGATAAAAAGTCACCTTGTCCCTGACCATAAAAAAAAGACAATTACTATACAATTTATACAACTTGATCTAAATGCATGATTATATATGTTATGCACTATTTACAATGTATGATGCTAATGTGACACTAAGAGCATGCATTAATAGACATTTTAGGTTAATCAGATGTACGCACATCATTATCTCCCCAACTTATATGGTGTGGGATAGGAATCTGCAACCCACGACAACCCCACTAGAACATCTTCCCACTTAAGTTTTGAGTGAGCAATCAACCCAAATTTCACTACCTTGTCTTGCATCATCCTGCATAGATGGGTCATGTTCCTTGGCTCTAAGCGGCAAAGCTCTGTCAGGCGAGCCTTGCCACGTATAGGGTACTACTATGTCCACAATATTATAGAGGAAGAAAAAATGGCAGCCTTGCCCCTTCAAGCTATCGAGGAGGTCGACTACCCAGTACTTGGTGTGCTGGCTGTATAAGGTGTAGGTACCAAAGGGGGGCCTACCCCTTTTCACTTTAAGGGGCATGAGCCCAAAGATCAGGTAGAATACGCCCAGTCGGGGAACAATCCCCAAATGGAAACAAAAAATAGTAAAGGCATTGAGAACAGGCTAGCAATTGAGGCTAAGCTACGAGGGGGCAAGGCGATAAAAAGAAAAGAAGGAAACTAAAAAGGGGTTTAAAGGCACCTGCAAGTCGTGTTCTATGGCATATCTACATATTATGAACATCTCCTTTGTTTCATCGCAGCACAGGCAGGTCATGGACCCGCAGGCATGAAAAGGGACTCCACCAAGTCCATACGCTACCAGAAACTCACTAATGACGGATTGACTACGAAAGTCAGAAGAAAATTTGTACAATTCCTTCATCTCAAGTGAGATGCCAGACGAGGAAGAGGTGGACTTACCCTTGCCTGCGAGTCCCAACATGTCTAGGCCTCCGCTACTCCGAACATGGCATTTTCAACGTATGGAACCTCTCACAACTCGTCAAAGGAGCGGAGGCAAGCTCACATGGTGATCCGTCGTAGTAAAAGCGAGTATGTAGGGCATTAACTCTGCCCCACCCTGTTATTTATAACCCTCGAGAGGAGTCCTTCCCCTAAGAGGCGCAGATTTCTAAAAATGAAATCCCACGGTGTGTAGCACGGATTTCAAAAGATCTCGTCAAAGCTGAAATGACCTTGGTCATCATTATAGGCATTAAATGTCTTTGCGCATGTATCATTTCACAGTAGTAATAGAGATCGCATCACTGTCAAGTACGACATTTGAGAAAAATACGCCTCATCATGACGACAACAAATGCCAGTCTTTTTTTTTTTTTGAAACAGTGAGGATTGCTATCGTGATCTGATAGTAATCCGTAGGGCAGTATATTTCATATCAAACAAAACATTACAAAAGAGATCCCCAGCTATGTATGAGGGACTAGCATTCATTTACAATGTTCTCACATCTAACCAGTCTCTCCTAAAAAAATTTATCATTATGCGCCCTCCACACACACCACAAAATGGTAGCCATAGCCCTAAATGGCCGGCCAGGAGCAATGAACCTCTGCCACAGCGAATCCCAGGTGGGAAGAGGTTCTAAGCAAATCATCCTCCAAATCTTGTCAGTGACCAAGCAAGAGGAGAAAATATGTGAGGTACTGTCAAAGTGTAATCCACAGAGATGGCAAGCATTCAAAGTAGTCCCCATCCTTCTGTGTCTAAGATCACTAGTGATCAGGCCTTCCTGTCTGCAAAGCCACAAGAATATCTGAACCTTCAAGGGGACTTTCAATAACCAAATCTTTCTGTCAATAGGGTCACACTCCACCTCAATGTTAGACCTAATGACCTTCTCATACGCCTGCTGCACTGAAAATATACCCTACCAAACATATGTATCAGTCACATTCATCCTAGGGTGCACCTGCTGTAGATTAGCCATCAGGTTCTGCCTATCCTCCCATAATCAAGTGCCTGATCTGCAGTGTTCCAACCCTTCCAGCCACCAGTAGCCCTCTGCAGCACCACAAGCTGCTGACTTCAGCCTCCTTGTCCGCAGCAGCAGCATAAGCTCTCGGGTAAACCTCTTTCAGCACCCCCAGACCAGACCACTTCTCATTCCACAAACTAAAATCTCTGCCATCTCCGAGTCTAGGCTACAGCATGTGCCAGTACTTGCTGATTGCACTGATAACTGATCACCAAAAGGGGGAGGGTTTCTTCGGTTGTAGCCTCTGCAGACTGCTGTTGGATCCCCCATTGTAACGACCCGACTCCCGAGTCCCTACGAGACACGAGAACCGGACCGACTCGACTAATCCCAAGACCTAGTCGTCCAACGAGGAAGTAACCAAAAGAGCAGTGAAATAAACCACATTCAGCATGAATATAACTAACAGTAAGAAAGTACAGCAGTAAGGAAAGAAACTACTACAGTAGATACCACCACAACAGTAGAACAACATTTATCATATAACATGAACTGCAGGTAAAGAAAGTATAGCGGAAACAAGAACTACTCACTATAACAGAAACAAAAGAGGTACAAAAGGCTGTGGTAAACTCTACTGGACCCTACTCGGCCCAGCGTCCTCTGCAACCGCTGACCCTGGCTGCTTAAAACCTGGTCCTGAGAAAGGTAACGAGTGTAACACGTCAGCAAAACGCTGAGTAGAGTGGCAACTAAAACTAAAGACAACAGTAGAGTGTACAGTAGCTGTTATGTTCTATTACTTTCTTTATTTACATCTTTCAATTGTCTCACTATTTCATTTATTTCTCAGATCTTTTACTTGATCTCGAATGTTCCTCGTGGGAACGATCTTGATTGCAGTCTTTTCCAAAAAGTAGAAGTAGCACGTGGTGCTCTCCTGGCCGAGAGAGTCCCCCGTGGTGATCCTACCCTCAGTCAACCACCCCAAGGTCACTGACAGACATAACGGTGACTACGGCACGCGCGATAAACGCACAGGTAGCTAACCCGTACTGGCACGCAGTCAGTCGTTTCCGTTAACGGGTGCGCCCAAAGCACAGCACGGAACCAGTACAGGGCAGAGTCCTCTCAGTAACAGGGGTCCAACCCCTCCACAGTAACCAAACCGGGGCCTTGCCCCTCCACAGTCTGCGCACCCTCGCCTGACTACCCTGGTTTGCCCTAGTGGGCCTAACAAGTCGGTGAAGGAGGCTAGCAGAACCCCGGGGCCCGTGGGGTAGCTAGTACTCTCCTAACACTAGTAGCTCTCCTCAGTACTACGTACACGAGGGCCAGCAAGTCGGTACAGAGCGGCCAATCCTAACCCCGGGTCCCTGGGGTGGCTGGCCCCACTCTGCACTAAACAGGTACAGGTACTTCCCTTGGTACTGCGTACCCAAGAGACAGTACAAACTACATCTCAGTTCCATTCCTTCCCCTTTCCAGGAGTTCCACTCCTAATTCCCCGTAGGGTTCCATCCTTTTAACTCAAACATCCAGGTGTCACTTTCCAGTTTCACGTTCTTACGACCCATGATCTCATTCATGTTTCTTTGTTCGTAACAGGCAGCTGTTAATTCAATTTACAGGTAGCTTTATATTCCTTTCCATTTTTTTTTTCCAAGACTGCAGTATTATACATTCCACTAGTTCTTCCATCCTAGGATTCATGCCACAGCCTAGGATCTAGCATACAACTAGTTTTCCAGCCCTGGGATTCATGCATCACCTAGGAGCTATCATTCCCTACATTTCTCATTCCTAGAATTCATGCAATGTCCTAGATTTTAGTTATGGTTCCATACTTTAACAGATTTTAATAATAACTTAAGCCACTCTACCAGGTACAACGGGAGTAATGGGGGCGTGATCGGGAATCCCACGTGCCTCCGCGACTCCCAAGACTGCAACTGAACGAGGTCCTATCACAAGGATCAAACACAAGGAGTGTCTCAAAATAGTGTATAGCTACTGTAGACGGGTAGAGGAATTAATTCTGAAAAGAACGCAACTCGAATCGCGGAAAACGGAGCCCGAACGGGCCCTAAACGGGTCGAAAAAGACGATACTGTGCAAAATCAAACGTCTGGAACTTCTTCCAGACGTCTTAAAAAGGTGGATCAGGGAATTACCTGTTCAACGTGGTTTCCTAGACGTCCAGAAGTCTGCAGGGACATCTGGCCTAGCTCCCAGACGTCCTATGGTTACCCCGGACGTCTGGAGGTCTCTCCCGCCGTCTGGTACAACAGCCAGACGTCTGATTCGCAAAGGATGGTGAATCAGCGAGCCTGCGCACAGCCAACTCCCTCCCTCAATACGGTCAGTCGACAGGAAGGAAGAAGAAAGCGGAATACTCACCTTTCATACGTCTGTATGAGCTTCCAGACGTCTCCCTCGTCGTCTGGCTGTAAACCCAGACGTCTGATTCTGGGAATTTTTTCCAGAATCAGGGCGTCACTTGGCCTCCGCTCGCGACGCCGCCCACGTCGCACCCCGCGCGTCTACTGCTCAGACCGTAGCAGGTCCCTCTCCACGTCGTTCCGCACCCCCTGCGCCCTCCGCCGGCCGGCCAAGCCGCTCCGGCGAGCTCGCCCTCACGGCAGAGCTCCGCCCTCGCACGCCGCACCTCCTCCGCACTCACTGCGGCTGCCGCTGCCGCCCTCGCGCTCGCTCGCTCTCGCGCACAGGAAGGAGAAGAGGAAGGGGACGGTGGAGACGACAGGAGGGGAGGCGTGGCCTTTTAAGGCCGCGCGAGGAGGAGGGAGAGAGTGCGCGGCAGGTCTGCAGCCGCAGAGAGAGAGGGAAAAAGAGAGAGAGAGAGAGGAATCGTGGGTCTGCGCGCACAAGCGCGCAGACGAATCTCTCGTGCGAAAAATAACTATTTTCCAGACGTCTGGAAACGATCCCAGACGTCTGGTAAGACGTCTGGATGTGATCCCAGACGTCTTATCCGACGTCTAGGCCACCTCCCAGACGTCTTAAAAGACGTCTGGGGCACGCGTTCGTAACACCCATAGCTGTCCCTAACCAGATCTGCCATCAAACCCTCCTTGCAGTCCAGAATCTTGATGGCCTGTTTAATCAATAAAGCCTCATTGAACTCCTTGAGTGCCTTAATTCCCATACCACCAATCTCCTTTGGCCTGCAGATTTTGTTCCATCTGATGGGCTGCATAAAGCTGCCCTCATGACCATCTCCTTTCCAAAAGAATCTTTTCCTCATAACGTCTAATCGCTTCCAACTAGACTTCGAGGCCCTGAATATGCTAAAATAAAAGACTAGGATGGATGTAATGACCGAATTAAGAAGGATTAGTCTCCCACCCTTAGATAAGAACTTACTACTCCATCTTTTCAGCTTTCCAGAAACCTTATCAAACAAGACATTCCAATCAGATTTTTTCAATTTTACAGCCCTCAATGGCAATACTAGGTACCTCAGTGGAAGTTTAGCTCGAGGTGACCCCAATGTACTCTCCAAATCCATCTGCTCCTGCTCATTCATGCCAAAACATATCAAGATAGACTTTTCCTTGTTCAAACATAGGCCTGAAATATCCCTAAAGATCTTTACCAATAACCCCAGAGCATGTGCCACAGGCTTGGACCCTTCCACAAAGAATACCGTGTCATTTGCATATTGCAAAATGGGGGCCAGGTTTCTCCTGTTGGATAATGAGTACCCTTTAATTAGACCCACCTCTGCCAATCTGCAAGCATACCTTGCAAGCCCATCTACTGCAAGGTTAAACACCAAAGGGGCTAAAGGACATCCTTGTCTAACCCCACGCTGAGGCTGAATCCAAACTCCACAAGGCTTCCCATTGATCAATGGAGAAAAGGAAGCAGTTGTGATACAACGTTTCATCAATTGGATCCATAAGGGAGGAAAACCTCTCCTTTTAAAAACCTCCTAGAGATACGGCCAAGAGATCGAATCATATGCCTTCTGGAAATCAGCTTTCCACATGAATGCCTTGCATTTCCTTCTGTGCCATCCACCCACCATTTCCTGAGCCAAAATGAAAGATTCTTGGAGTGATCTATTAGGCAGGAATGCAGCTTGCACTAGATGGATCAGGCCCTGTAGAACAGTTCTCAGCCGATTAGCCAAAATCTTGCTGATGACAAGGTAGATGGAATTTGAAAGGGAGATCGGCCTAAAGTCTGAGAATTTTTCTGCTCCCATTGACTTAGGCAATAGAAAAAGATAAGACTTGTTAATCCTTTCAAACCCAGCATTTCCCTTCTCAAATTCTCTAATGACATCCATCACTTCCTTGCCCACCACACTCCACATCTCTCTGTAGAAGAAAACTTGTACTCCATCAGGGCCTGGGGACCATTCCATATTGAGCTCTTTGATTGCCTGTAGGGTCTCCTGTTCAGTGATGATTGCAATCAGTTGAGAGGCCTGTTGACTCATCACCCTAGGACCATCACTCCCTGCCATTCTCCATTTCCCCCTCTTAGCTGCCTGAGAAGCCTCTCTATAATATTTAATGGCTTCAGATTTTATCTCCTGAGTGGAAGAGATCCTGTGTCCATCTTTGAGAATAGAAGAAATAAAGTTAACACGCCTCCGAGAGCTAGCCACAAGATGGAAGAATTTCGTGTTGGCATCTCCCTCCTTAAGCCATAATTGCCTTGATCTCTCCCTCCAATCGATTTCTTGTTTAAGGTCTTCATCCAGTATCACACCCTGCCACACCTTCCTCTCAGCAAGTTCTTCCTCAGACAACGAGCCAGCTGCTTCCTTAGAGTCCAGCTCCTGAATTTTATTCAAAGCCTCCCTCCTCCTTTGCTGCCTCATCAAGCTAACAGTAAATCCATACTCTCTTAAGACAGTGCGCAAATCAATCAGCTTGGTTGCCAATCTGACAGTAGCAGAGCCCTCCACCTTTTTAGCTTGCCACCAAGAGTTGACCATCTGACATAAGCTCGGTTCATTCAACCAAGATCTTTTAAGCTTGAAGTAGGTGCCAACTTGGGTTTCTTCCCCACTGTCCCACACCAAAGGGGTGTGATCAGAGAAAGGTCGGTCCAATCCACTCACAGTTGACAACTGAAATCTTTCAAGAATGTTCACATTCCCAAAGAATCTATCTAGTCTGGATGCCAGCCCATTTCCATTACGCCATGTAAATTCCACACCAGAAGATGGATACTCACTCAAATGAAGAGATTGAACCACCATCTGGACGCCAACAGTTGAGCTGTCTGTGCCACCATTAGGTCTGTCTGCCCCTGTTAACACACAATTGAAATCCCCACCCGTCAACCACACTCCCCCCTGTACCAACTCAACCGCAGCGGTCCACTCCTCCCACAGCTCCTGCCTGGCAGATGCAGCACATGGTCCATATACCCCAGTAATCCAAATATACTCATGCCCTTGATGAATTTGGAATTTGCAAGTCAACATATGCCTAGCTTTGTGAACTTCCAAACATTGAGCCCACACCTTCCTCCACCAGATAGCAATACCCCCCGATCTCCCCTGTGCATCAATCTTCACACATTCGTTCATCCCTGAAGCCAGCAAGTCATACCAAAGCTTATCAGAGTTGCTTTCAATGTGCGTCTCTAGATCGCACACTCAATCCCCCATTCTCTCAAATATCTCATTAGAGAAGCCCTCCGGCTTTTATCGCGCAACCCACGCATGTTCCAAGTGAGGATTCTCATCAATCCTCACGAGACCCCTCCCCACTGAGGGTTTGGCACTTACATACCTACATAACTTCCGCAATCTCATCTTCATCCATCAAAATGACAGCCTTTGACTTCCTCTGTCTAAGGCTATAAGGTGATCTACCCTTACTAGTTTTAGCGCAAGAACCACCTTCACATTTAAGGCCCTCCATCTCGTGCAGGTCCTGTTTATCCTTCAGAGACTCAAGCTGTGTCTCATGAATCCCCTGCTCCTTAATAAATGTCATTCTTATCACACAAAAAGACAAAAATTAATTCACGCAGTGATTGGCCACCGCTCGTGAAAGGTGATGCATACGTCACATTTCTACCCGAGATGCTGGCCTCTTAAGGCCAGCAACGACTCAGGCAGTGATATGCCTACGTTCCCGTCATCATTCGTTGACCTCTTAAGGTCGATAAGAACCTAAGCAGACACGCCTACGTTCCCTACCCACCTAAATTAAAACGTATTCCTCATGACAAATGTTCAACCCGCTTGAAAGATAGTTGGGAAATCATTTGGGGGTGTCATCTATTTGTGACGTTTTAACACCTTGACTACTCTCTTAGCAGCATCCGTTAGTTAAAGAGTAGAGGGCATCTGATGAGGAGTAAAAAGTGCCCTCAAACTTAAAATTTCGCACGAAGCCCAAAAAGGATTCGACTACCTAGATACCTAACGAACAGACGGATCCGAGTCTACCCAAGCCGCCTATACCCAAACGAATTCGGACCAGCCATCATCCAGGCGGATCTGGGTGAGTCTGACCCGCCAAGGAACTTGATTGACCAGAGTTGAAAAGGCGGCAACAACATCCACGTCGGCGCTAACGATGGCATTACTAATGCTATTTTTAGCTAAGCAACAAACGTGCCAGGGAATCTGCGAGATTTGTTACGAAGATTAAATGTTAGATTTTGTACTATAAATAAGGAAGAGAGGCCCTCGAGAGCTCCCTTCAGGCAACCTGAGAGAGAAAACAAGAGACATTTTACTACCCACAATCCTAATGGAAATTCAGGAGCATCGCCCTCGTCCCAGATGCATACCCCTTTGGGTGGAAGTAGGTCATTAAACTCTTGTGTATTTTCTTTGTATGATTGCCTATGATTATTATTGATTCGGATCCCCTTTTTGTTAAGGGTGCCGGTCACTACGCAATGTAAAAAACCATGAAATGATTGTGGCCATAGAACGAAGATGCCTCTCTTTCCGTTGAGAAGAGCTTTATGTTGTTGTCTTATTTGTATATATATTAGGAGATAGTAAATACTCTTTTTATCAAGTATGTGATGTTTGGATTGAATTTTTTTTTTTTAAAAGATAATTCCATTAAAATAGGGAAAGTATCCGATATAAAAGGATGCACCCAGCAGGGGAGGGGGTAAGAGAAAAGCCTAATGCCCTCAAGAGGGATAGGTTACGTCCTGTGGAAACGAGCAGAGGCCAAAACTCGGAAAGTAACAAGACAAGAAAAAAATAGAGAAAGAAAAAGAATCGTCCCAAATACAGGAACCAGATGACCTCCTAGAGGGAAAGCGATCCCATGCTTGTAGACACAGCAAAATGCTAACGAGAAAAATCTTGAATATCTCTCTAATGAGAAAGCCGAAATAAAATGACTCGAAAGTTGAATTCGACCACTGACATTAGTCAGAGTTTCAACTGTAAAAAAATTCGAAATCACAAATGATCCCTAATAAAAATTTAAAATATACTAAAAAAAATGCCCTAAATCCTCTGATAACACAAACCAATTCAACAACAACCGAACAATCAAGTCACCTGGATCACACAAATCGATCATCCGCCTCCATGCGTCGAGCAACCAACCACCACCCGCCGAGGAGTTGTCCGCTGCACAGCCTCACGGAGCACCACCGTTGCCGTCGCATCTCGACTTAGAAATGACCGCTATGCGCAATCGTAGATTCTACGTATCAGAGGAGAGGTCCAAAGCCAACAGACGAGAGGTTTGGGGGAGGAAAAAGTGCATGGGGGCTCGGATCGGCCGCCGATCGGAGGCCAAAGGATTTTCAAATGCTTTTTTATCCCTGTCGAATAGAGCGAAGCGAAGGGACGTGGTGGTATGAATATCTAAACTAAGCATATACTATCAAGCTATTATTTTACTCTTGCAGGTGGTTGTTATTTATATTCTTGGGTCATTGTAATATTTACATTTTCACTTTATTGTTCAACGAAAATTATTGGACTGTAGCTTGATTGTGTAAAATCGGCAAACCAAACTATACGCCCGGTATTATTAATTTAATCACACCGATTAACTGAATTCTTAATTGTACGAGAGACTTTAGGACGTAGCATTTGCTGCAAGTAATCTACTCTCTAAGATTCTAGAAAAACCTTACGAGGATGGAAAAGTCTATGTATCGAATGCCCACTTGTGTGTTATCTTAAGTACATGATAATTGATTTTATTATGAGAAAATTGTAGTGGGGGTGTTATGAGTTTTTTTTCTTTTTAAATATATTTCATTGATAAAAAATGGGAAGTATCCCTTACATAGGTTGCATCCCAAAGGAAAGGGAGAAGAGAAATCCTGGACGCCTTCAAGAGAGGAAGGTTACTCTCCATAAACACAGAAAATTAATAGATAAGAAATAAATGAAAAAGAAAATGAAGTGTCCTCGAACGGGAACCGGACGACCTCTCAAAGGAGAGTGACCCTACATTCATGGATACAGCAAGCGTCAAAGGGATAAACTCGAAAAATACACTTAACGAGAGGTCGAATTATAACAACCTGAAGGTCGAAAACGACCACTGACAAGCGTCAGTAGATGATCGTCGACTTTCGATTTGCAATAAAAATGGTGTTTAAATGTCGTTTAATTGTAATATAGATGTCACGAATGTAAACCAATGTCACATCAATTTTATTTATTTACAATTTTTACTGATTTATTTCCAGGTCATTCACTGGAAGGTAGTTATTAATATACATCTCTAAGTCCAAAAATGTTCTTTTATTTCAAAAATATTGATTTTATTTACAAAATGAATGAATCAATTAAATAATAAATAAATATGTTAATTATTTATAAAAGAATCAATTAATATGCACCACAATGTCTAAAGCATATGTACAATAAATAGGCATCAAAAACTAGCTAAGACTACCCTATGTTAATTAT
This sequence comes from Thalassia testudinum, assembly GCA_037157565.1. Lineage (NCBI taxonomy): Eukaryota > Viridiplantae > Streptophyta > Magnoliopsida > Alismatales > Hydrocharitaceae > Thalassia > Thalassia testudinum. The sequence continues at coordinate 81,371,545 of JAZHRO010000077.1, read as the reverse complement.
TTACAACTAATATAGGTAATACCTAAATATAGATACAAAAATAGTTACTAATATATACTATACTAAATTACAGTAACATACTAATATCCATAGTAATATATATTACATATACAGTAACATATATAAGTGTCGCTAAAGACTTAGCAAAATTATATCCAAAACATAAGGCAAAATAGCTATCTTTACTGACGTATATAGCTATGTATAGTGACAGATCTAACTGTCCCTAAAGCTCTAGTTATTTATATCCATATAAAAGCTCAAACATACTATACTTTACTTATATTATACATATATACTTATTATATATATACATATGCTTATTTATTGACATTTAATTACATTATTTATATACATCTATTTATTATTCTGTATACTTATATGTACATACATATATACACACGGCACACAGACGCAGGCAAATACAAGCACACAAGCACTGCTCCAACACTTGCCTATTTATGGCTCTTCTCTTTAGCCTCTTCCTCGCTTCAACACTTAGCCAAATCAGGGCTAGTTCAATTTCAGATCGGTTCGATTCAACCACTCAACCCAAAAATTGGGTTTTTTAATGAGCAGGCAACCTCTTCGAGGGATATACAACACCCCAGTTGGGGTAGGACTAGACCTCTAATAGGACCACCCTAGTGCTTGATTATGTGTTTTAATATCCAATTTCATGCTCTTCATTGGGCCCACATAAGCCCAGCAACAAGCCCACGCACCCGCACACACTTATGCGCCACGTGCACACGTATGCACCCATGCATGCCTACAAGCGCATGAGGCACGCAAATTGAGACCAACACCTATATGCAATGTTTGGTGCCTAGCACCTGACGATCGAGCAGCTAAGGTGAGAAAAACCATTTATACTGCTGTGTGCGATTCTCCACCACTGATGTGGTGCTAAGTTAAGCACCCTTCAGGCGCTGCACAATGTTTGCATGAGTTTTAATTAGCTAATTTTGGCCCTCGATTTTAGGGCCATATTTTAATATTATTCTAAATTAAATTATACCATTAGAGAACCCTTATATAGGGTTACATAATTATGTAATTAGTTTAAATAAATAAGTTACTTACATGTATAATAAAATTAGTTGAAGTTAGCTTCTTGTACATGTTAAGTTAAGGGTTAATCTCTTTATTAAAATACAAATTAGTTAATTAATAGTACAATTGAATTTATAAAGAGTTAATTTACATAATATATTATTTATGATACATTTTTAATATATTTTATAAACTTTATTTTAATTTATATACAATTAAATATTTGTTGTAGATAGTTTTACATATAATTAATCTATAAATACTATAATACAGTATAAATATGGTATAAATACATTCAAAATATTTAATATATCATTATACAAGTATACAATTTAACTTACTTCAATATTACACTAAATTACTAATTTATTTTATTTTAAGTTAATAATATACTTAGTTAACTTAATAACATAATTATTTACTGTAAATACATAATTAACTTAATTTATAGGTACTGTATAATACATAATACATATCTAAATACATATGTATAGTATGAGTTATAAATATGTACATATAGATAGGTTTATATAATTACTTAGATTATTATAGATTTAAGTTATATAAATGAATAGATAATTATATAATAAAGTTATATATACAATAAATTATTTTAAATACTAAATTTAATATATACAATACATCTATAAGTTATTTGCACTCATTATATACATTTAGCTTAGCTTTAAATTATATATACAAATATATATATAGTATATAGGGTATTTTTGGGCATTTTTGGGTTTTCTTACTTTGACGGTTTTTATAAGTTTAGGAGAGATAGGGAATGAGGGAGAAAGAGTGAGATGAGAGAGACAGAATTATTTTTGGTGTTTTTGATTTTTTGTTCTTTATTAAGTTCCAAGGTAGACTGAACCGTTGATTGGTATGTTCTACCAAGTTAGGGGTTTAAATTATCTTGAAATTTTGCATACACCTAAAAATATACCTAATCCTATTCAAGACACCTTTATTTTATTTTTTTGAAATTATTTTATGATTTTTACTTATTTACAAAACAACCCAACTTTAGGCCTTAAAGTGTTTTGAACTAAGGATCCTAAGGCACTAAATATAGTTCTAGGGGTTGGAAACGCAGCTCATTCATTCTAATACATTCAGCACAACATATAAAAGGTATGCAAACATTTAAACATGATTTTCATCTTGATTTTCATTAAAATACACATTTAGATAGTTGTACCCATGCAAGTAGCTAACATAAGAGATTAAAAATGAGATTTACAAGCACTTGTAGTTAGATTTTTGCAACAAAGTATACATGAATGTTTGTCACAAATGGTTCTAACACTGAATACAGGTCAACTTCTGTAACGACCCGATTCCCGAGTCCCTACGAGACACGAGAACCGAACCGACTCGACTAATCCCAAGACCTAGTCGTCCAACGAGGAAGTAACCAAAAGAGCGGTAAAATAAACCACATTCAGCATGAATATAACTAACAGTAAGAAAATACAGTAGTAAGGAAAAAAAATCACTACAGTATATACCACCACAACAGTAGAACAACATTCATAACATAATATGAACTGCAGGTAAAGAAAAGTACAGTGGTAACAAGAACTACTCACTACAGTGGAACCAAAAAGAGGTACAAGAGAACAGTGGTACCTCTACTGGACCTTACTCGGCCCAGCATCCTCTGCAGTCGCTGACCCTGGCTGCTCAACACGTGGTCCTGAAAGGTAACGAGTGTAACACGTCAGCAAAACGCTGAGTAGAGTGGCAGCTAAACTAAAGAAACAGTAAAGTGTATAGTAGTTGTTTTAATTTTCTTTCTTCCTTTATTTATGTCTTTCTATTGTTTCAAAATTTATCTATTTCTTAGATCCTTCACTTGATCTCGAATGTTCCTCGTGGGAACGATCTTGATTGCAGTCTTTTCCAAAAAGTAGAAGTAACACGTGGTGCTCTCCTGGCCGGGAGAGTCCCCCGTGGTGATCCTACTCTCAGTCAACCACCCCAAGGTCACGGACAGGTGTAACGGTGACTACGGCACGCGCGATAAACGCACAGGTAGCTAACCCGCACTGACAAGCTGTCAGTCGTTTCCGTTAACGGGTGCGCCCAAAGCACAGCATGGAACCAGCACAGGGCAGAGCCCTCTTAGTAACAGGGGTCGAACCCCTCCACAGTAACCAAACAGGAGCCTTGCCCCTCCACAGTCCGCGCACCCTCGCCTGACTACCCTGGTTTGCCCAGTGGGCCTAACAAGTCGGTGTAGAAGGCTAACAGAACCTCGGGGCCCGTGGGGTAGCTAGTACCTCCCTACACTAGTAGCTCTCCTCGGTACTACGTACACGAGGGCCAGCAAGTCGGTACAAAGTGGCCAGTCCTAACCCTGGGTCCCTATGGCGGCTGGCTCCACTCTGCACTAAACAGGTATAGGTACTTCCCTTGGTACTATGTACCCAAGAGACAGCACACTACCACGTCTTTCTTTCTCAGTTCCATTCCTTTCTCTTTCTAGGAGTTCCACTCCTAATTCCCCGTAGGGTTCCAGTTCTTTTAACTCAGCACATTCAGGTTTCACCTTTCCAGTTTCACGTTCATACATCCCATATTCTCAGACATGCTCATTTATTCATAATAGGCAGCTGTTAAACCAATTTACAGGTAGCTATTATTTCCTTTCCACATTTTCCAAGACTGCAGTATTCATATATTCCACTAGTTCTTCCCATCCTAGGATTCATGCCATACCCGAGGATCTATCATACAATCTAGTTTTCCAGCCCTAGGATTCATGCAACACCCTAGGATCTACCATTCATTCTAGTTTCTCATTCCTAGGCTTCATACAATGTCCTAGGATCTATTTATGGTTCCATAATTTAACAGATTATACTAATAAACTTAAAAGCCACTCTACCGGTAACAATAGGCATACTAGGGGCGTGGTCGGGAATCCCGCGTACCTCCGCAACCCCCGAGACTGCAACGGAACGAGATCCTATCACAAGGAGTTTCTCAAAATAGTATACAACTACTGTAGATGGGTAGAGGATTTAATTCCAAAAAGCACACAACTCGAAACGCGAAAAACGGACTCCTAACGGGCCCTAAACGGGTCGAAAACGACGAAACAGTGCAAAATCAGACGTCTGGAATTTCTTCCAGACGTCTTAAAAATGGGGATCAGATGGTACCTTGTCCTGCGTGGTCTCTCAGACGTCCAGAAGCCTGCGGGGGAGTCTGGCCTAGTTCCCAGACGTCTGATGGTCACCCTGGACGTCTGGAAGTCCCTCTAGTCGTTTAGCACCACTGCGAATCTCAGAACCTACGCGTACACATCCTCGTGCTCAGTACGGACGGTCGAAGGAAAGGAAGAAGGTACGAAAAATAACTTACTTACCAGACGTCTGGACAGCCCTCCAGACGTCTTCCCCGTCGTCTGGTTGGAATCACAGACGTCTGATTCTGGAAAAACTTCCAGAATCAGAGCGCGACTCGCCTTCCACCCCGACGCACGGCCGCGCCGCGCCTCGTCTGCCTGCTACTCGAGCTGCAGCAGGCCTCCCTCGTCACTCCGCGCCCGCTGCGCCCCCGCCGGCCGGCTCTCGCTGCCCCGGCAGGCTCGAGCCCTCACGACCGACGCCTCCTCCCTCGCGCAGCACCTCCTCCCACACCCACCGCGGCCGTCGCTGCCGTCGCTCACTCACGCTCGCACTCACACACCGGCTGGAAGGAGAAGAGGAAGGGAGCGGAGGTGATGAGAGTGAGGGAGAGGGCATGGCTTTTTAAAGCAGCGCGGGGAGAGAGAGAGAGAGAGACAGTGGGGGCAGCGCCTGCGGAGGAGAGGGAAAAAGGAGTGCATCTGCAGGTCTGCGCGCGCAGGCGCGCAAATGCAACCGCGCGTGCCGCCGAAACCCAATCCCAGACGTTTGGAAGGGGTTCCAAACGTCTGGTCCGACGTCTGGGCCACCTCCCAGACGTCTTAAAAGACGTCTGAAGCCGCGCGTTCGTAACAGCTTCATATCCCATTTCAAAACCATCCAATTTCAGTCAATCAGTGGCTGGAAATGCATGCTCAGTACAACAACCAAGACTTCCAGTAGCAATTACTGCTGTGCTACTGCAAAATAACAGCTGCTGCTACTTCTTTCAATTAAAATCAGATAATGAAGCAACTGATTAGATGTCTTAAATTCATCTCCTATCAGACTCCAGCAGCAACTACTATTTCATTAGCAGTGATTAGTAGTAGTTGCTGCTGATGTTTGATGCTTGAGTCAAAATTAAGATCAAATCTATTATCAATCAGATCTAAAATCTCCGGTTACAATCAAAAATATTTTCATCCTCAAATTCAATTAAAATCCCTCAAAATCAATGTAAATTCTTTTTCATCAAAGTCTAAAAATCCATCTCTAAGTTATGAAATTCAAAACATCTTAATCCAATCCATTATGTTTATCATAGACAATAAAAGAGATAAATTGGATTAACAGTGAATCCTCTTCCCATTAAACTCAAAATCCAACATAGATAATTCAAATTCTCAGTTAAGCCTTAACTTTTAGATTGAGAGAAATCTCCTGAATGAGAGTACAATGTTGCCCTGATTTGGGCATTCACTTTGAATTCATTACTGATCTGATCATCTGATCATCTTGAACACCATTGATTGGTGATCAAAGTGATCTAGTGATCATCTCGGAATTCATTGGGTCCTCATTTAATCTCAAATCAGTATCACTAATTATCCTTGATCAAACTACCCAAAACAAAGCTTAAATTAAGTGCATGCTCATCCAAAAATTAAAAACTAACCCCAAAACCTTGGATTCATTGCATTACACCTAATTTTGTGATTAAAAGCCTCAAATAGCTCGATTGAATCCAATGAAAATCAAATGAACTCCAAATCATGAGATTGGGCATTAAAAACAAATCTGAAAGAAATTGAGCAATTCAAGATAATAAAACCAAATCTGAGGGTCTTTGTGAGTTTATGGAATGAGTTGGAGACCTCCCATGTGGATTTTAGGTGCTAATTCAGATCAAGAAATCAAAATTCCTAGATCCGAATTAGGCCTTAATGGATGGGTGGATTGCAAATTAGATTGTTGAGGAAATCAGAAAATGCGAGTAATGAGATGATAAGGGAGATTAATGGATCGAAATGGTCATGGAAAAACAACTCTCTAATCTGAATTGATTAGAGAGGGTGAGATTGGATCTAGGCTACTCTACTCCTATCTAATCTAACAAATAGTAAATTCCATTATCTAATCTACTTCTACTAATCTAAATTACACTAACTATACCAAAACTAATCTAGAAAGCAATTAAAATCCTAATCTTACAGAAAAATGGGACCTTTGGATCTCCACCGGGTGGATGGGGAGGAAGAAGAGAGGGAGGAGGTGCTCTAGCGGATGGAAAACTCGCTAGTGGAGTTCTGGGTTGCCCTCAGGTGCTACGGAGTCCTTAGCGATGAGGAGTGATTGCAGGAAGGTGGGGTTTCACCACCAATGGTAATGAAACAGAGACAATATGAAGAGAGGAGCTGGAGTGGATGAATGACCGGCTCAAGGGATGTAGGAGGGAGTCGATCCTTTGTGTGCGAGTCAAGGAGGTCCTTAAGTAGCTACTTGAGTTGATCAAGTCACCGCTATGGTGAGAGCATGCGATTAGATTTTTGGCAGATGCGCGGAAAGTTTCAATCTAAACATTAGCCGTTGGATGAGATATGGAGGGAATGGTAATTACACGCGCAAGCTCACGCGAAGGTTCGATTTGGAAATGGTCGTCGATCAAGGGATCATGGAATGAACGGCCGCGATCACGCAAGTTCTTGCACGCTACAGTGGAGGTGCGCCCGCAGGTCTGTTGGACATTTTGCAAGTAGGCCCTCTAGGCGAAGGGGTATAAGAATTAGGACAAAACCCATAAGTGGCTGAAAAGTGTTGCAGCGTCGTCCCTATGGCTTTCAAAGAGGCCCCTGACAACTTCCAATTAGGTCCCTAGAGGTTTTAAGCATGAAGAAAATGTGAGGGATGAAGGACCTGGATGTGATATCATGAATGCGAGGTCCTAATGATGTCCAAATACTACCAAGTTTTTACCAAGGCTCAATTGAATATTTTAGAAGTTGATTTCATCTTGATTATACTTTTGAACTCAATTGTTTGTTAAATTTGCAAATGAATCATTTATTTTCATTAATGAATAGAATATCTTATCTTATGACCTAATTTTACATTATTAACACAAATTAGATGTTTTAAGTCATTTCTATTAATTATTACACTTAACCCATTTCTTGTGTTAATTGTGTAGTATTTAACCTAGTTTCTAGCTTAACTTAGGCATTTTAGCTATGATGAGCCACACCTCATCCATAGACTCGATCGTAAAAGCTTAGGGTCACACGTGGTCCCTAAAATAAAACAAAACATACTACAAAAAAAGAAACAAGAAGGGCAATCAACACTAACAATCAAAAAACTCGCAATGATAAAACCATCGTCCGCATCACCATCAACCGCGCCACCACCTCAGATCCCTGCCTCACGCCCGTAGCTGACCACGGCCGTGACAATCACTGAGGCCATGTACACAGCATCGACCACAATGCCACCTGCATCAGCCTCCGTCAACGCAAGTCGTGACGTTGACCGTAGCACCATCCCAGGCAACAACCGAGCGAGCAAACTCGACAATCAACCGACCACGAGCGCACAAAGCTACGACCTCCAAAGCTGCGCAACAGCGGCCATGACGAACAAGCTCGCGCAGAACCTTGAGCGAAGCTCCAAGCTCTCAAACGGCCGCAACCTTCGACGCCTCCATCGTACCACCGCCCGCCACGTACGACCACAACAAAACGATGTTGAACGACCGTGCATGTCACCACTCGGCTCCGATTGTCGATGAAGGGAAGCGTCGGAGGAAGGGGGAAGGATCAGAAGGAGGGGGGCCTCGATGGGTCGAGGATGGGTCGATCGAGGCCCCGAGGCAGCAAGGTTAACATTTTCGCAGAGGAGAGGTTTTTGGAGAGGTTTGCAAAGAACGTGGGGTTATATGAATTAAAAAATAAGTTTCATACCATCTACTGGGACATGATCACCAATCTTAACATATCGAGGACCTTGATTTAAGAATCTCCTCCCTTAATAATACGATCTTACCTATGAATATATTATGGTTGAAGATCGATTACTTCAAGAAGATGGTTCCTTATTATCTAGTACTACTAAAACATATATTTTTTCTAAGGATGCTGATTTCGAAACATAAAAATTAACGTATTTTACAATGCACTGACATGGTGTATCGGTGTAAAATCACCATCAATTATTTTACATCATTATAAAATAATCTAAAATCACTTTGCATCAATGCAAAATCACTCATGACCATTTTGCACTGATGCAAAATCACCATGAATCATTTTATACCGATGCACCATAAATCACTTTGCATCGATGTAAATTGGTGTGCACGTCAATGCGACGCAAAACTCATTACATGATAGATTTTTGTACATTTTGACTTTTTCTAAAACCAAACTTTGCAATGCCCAAGAAACCATGTCTTTCAAGTTTTTTGGAAGACATCTTCCCTATGGAGCATCTTTTATTCAATCGCTATATATAAGGAATTGGTGACGGTAAATCTATTAGGTCACGTTTAGTCGAGGTTTATAGGAAAATTTTATCTTATGTATCAAGAGTAAAGTGAATAGTACATGAATAGTGAAAAAATTTTATTTCCCACCTATCATATTTACCACCATCCATCATATCCATCTCTTACCCGTCATATCTATCCCCACTAACTCACTCTTACCCATATTCACCTATCACACCTATACTATTAACCTACTCCCAATATAAATAAAAATAAAACTAATAATAATATATCAATTCAACTATCACATTCACACCTACTAACCCTTCTCTTAGTTATCTACTTGTCTCTCCAAAGACTTCTAAATTTTACTTAATTTTAAACTTTAAACCTCCATCAAATGAAATGTTTGTGTTTTGAGAGAGAACCGGATCCTCGCTACGGGCTTGCATGGATCAACCAAGAACCTCTCTAGTATTATCTATCATGTTATTTATTTGATTAATTAAAATTGCAGATTTTGGAAATCAATTCTTGTTGATAAATTACTGGCAAATGATGCAACTAATGTATCTATGAAAGATATTATAAATCTTTTGTCAATTGTCATTTATAAGCCTAAAAAATGAAGTTACATTTTCTTTTCTGATCAAGTTATCATTATCCAGTCAATAACCTACTTAACTACTCCCATCTATCTTTGCTCTTATCTCTCCCTCTCTACTGTTCTAAACCTCTATCATGAACAAACTGAAATTGTTTCTCAATTATTCAATGATTATTATTTTGCTAGAGATATATCATTCTATTTGGATGAGCAAATACTAATAATTTCAATTATTTTCTTACAGATATTCTCAAGCAGTGCAAATCTTGCATCCTCATTTTATATGCTATATGGCAAACCATATGCAAACGATTTTTCAAGAATTATAAGCTGGATATTACAAAAACAAAAGTATATTCTATCACCATGTTTTCTTTCAAAGGAAGGAGTGTAGTCACTAATTGTGCCCAAAATAACAATAGCATGTGTTTAGCCACTTTAGATTTAGGGTTAATTTACTTGGTAAGTTAACCCATTAAAAGAAAGATTAACCTTCGTTTTCTTAAAGAATTAAAATATATGGTGAAAGCCTAAGTCAAGGGTTCTTAAAGTTGATTTTGCAAACAATAGTTCCGAATAGTGTTAGCAAAATACATGCTAACTTCATAATTCTCCCACACATAAATTTTACTCTTTAGAAATTAATGTTAACATCACAAAGATAAATACTATAACTTAATACAAATTCAAGTAAATATAAACCAATGTTATCACTTTACAAACAATCAGAAATAAAAATTAACATTAATTTCATATTTCTTAAAATTAATTTCCTAACTCCCAGGTAAACTAACCCTTAGATGATAGCTAAAAAATTATGGACTTCTCTCTTTACGACACCAAATCCTTTTATTGATGTTTCTGCCTCGGTTGGATCATGCCAGATGCCTGCAATACTGAAGGTAGAATTTGATGGAGTCATTGAAGCATTCTTTGAAACTAATGGGCAATCATTCAATGGAGCAAAACGCCTCTATTGCCTCATTTATTTTTTTGACTCCATGTTGTTATTAGAGGGGCTAATGATGGATATGGAGATTTATCATGCGTGGGACATGCCAAACATTATAGATAATTGTATTTTTGTGGCTAAACAGATTATGTGTTGCTAAATGTATATTTATGCATGTATACGTCTAGGTCTCACAATATATGTAATATTGGTGCGCAAATGCATTCCAGGCTTCTAAACATTGACTGGTCTTTCTGGCTTCAGCTGGTTAAGTTGTACGTGAACTGCCTGATGTCTTAGGACTCCTACCAGAAAATTAGCCAATTTTTTTTTTATATAAAAATACCATAAAAATGCTCTTCCCTCGAAACAAATTCACGCACCACTTACTTACCACTCAAAAACATAAATAAAAAAATAAAAATCTCGCACCACTGGCTGTCCCTGGGGAAATCAAGGGTTCACATCGCGCCGATGAAACCCTCAGTTATTCCTATTGCGTAATTTAGCTCGTGGCTGGCATCCTATATTCAGACAACACGCCTTTTCCTCTGCCACCTTACCGTTTGTTTCATTGGAGAAATTTTGAAGGATAAATTTTTTACGTGATAAAATTAAAAGGTAAATTAGTTTTAATATTTAAAGGAAGCATGGATCAAATGATGAAATAAATAGAGAGATATGGAGGTATAGATGAAGATGATATCCCAAAAAATTTATCCTAAATTTTGAAATCTTCTCTCAAATTAACTTTACCTAGAAATATAGTTGGACAAATAGAAATAAATTGTTATCTCTCAGGTAACAAACAGTGCGTTAGCTATCTCAACTTTTCAACTTTCTTTTTCAAAACTGCATATTAGGTGCTCGAAGTGGATCGGAATCTTCACTGAATCCTCGTAACTTTTTCTCATCTTTCAGAAGAAATAAAAGATAACACAATATAGATTACATACGATCTAGATTTTGTTGGATATTTTTATACTCAAAACTTCTCATGAGATTCGAAGAAGGATTCAACAACTTGGATACCAAGTAAACAAGCAAATTTGACTCCATTAGACTTATCTATACTCAAACAGATCTAGACCCACTTTCATTCAGGTGGATTCGGACAGGACCAGCCCGTCGAAAGACCTGGATTGATCGAAGTTAAAGAGGTGACAACAATACCCACGATACCTATGTTCACATTAACGATGACGTTACATGTCTTATTAATAGCTAAATGATGGACGTATCGGAGAATACGTAAAAACCATTATAAAGGATTTAATGTTATTAGGATATTTCTTATACTATAAATAGGAAAGAGAGACTCTCCGAGGTGGTCTTCACGTAATCTGAGAGAGAAAATTAGAGATTCTATACTACCCGCTAATTCTAGTGGAAGTTCAAGAGCATTGTCTTCCCCTTAAACGTATACCTCTTTAAGTAAAATTGGATCATCAACTCTCATATCTATTTTCTATGATTGCATTACTTTTATTATTGAATCGGATCCTCTTTTCGCTAAAGGGATTGTTCATAGTTTGACTTCGGATTTCTTGGATCTCACTAGTGCAGATCACTAAATCATATCTTCAGTGACAATATCGTCACCCTACAATATAAGATACATAATTGCTACAAATAATTTATAAGTATGTTTTTTTATAATTTTATTTCATTTTCTTATTTAGATTTTACATGTTTTGTCTCCCAATTTATAATATTCTCCAACCCCTTGGGATGGGGGCGTAGACGTTCTTATATCCTATCCGTTCCCGTCAATAAAAAAATCCTCGTTAAAAACATGCAAAAGGTAACACGTTACTTTCACTGCCCGTTAAAGGCCGCACGTGTCCAGTGACAGTGACACATTTGACCGTAGGAATAAGATATATCTACCTCTCAATGCAGCTGAGCTCCCTAATGTGTGGTCCTTTGCCCCATAATTGTCACAGCAATTAAATCGTTACGGCGCCTAACTACTTTGGAGGTACGCCACAAATATTGAAATCGATCGAACGGTCCGTGCTTTCATTGGCCATCAAAGGGAATACAGCTAAGCCAAGGGTCGGCGTGATTGCTACGTACGTACCATTGAAAGAAGGGCAATGGTACCGAAAGAGTACATAAAAGGGGTAAGCCTTGGCTTCAAATGACTACAAACAACCCCTTGGATCATAACATGTGCCAACTCCATCACACATAACACACGCAACTCTTGCACAAGGAAGATGAGTACATAGTTAATTTTCTGAGTAACAAGAGGCCACAGAGTCTGCATTATGGATCATAGGGGGTCCTTGTATAGTTGTATGAATGCATGCATATTTCATCGTAAGATTCTTGAGCTCTACATCCTTTGATTAATATCAATTTTTATTTATTTAAATTAATATTAATATTAATGCCTAAGTAAAATTTAGATATAAGAAAATTATAAACTCAAATTTTCACCATACATGTCATCCTGTGGAATAAACGAAGGTTAATTGTATTTTTTGAAAGATTAATACATCAAGTAAATTAACCCTTGACGATGGGTTCCAATAATTTTTATATTCGACCTTCGTTCCATTGGGGGGTGGTTCACGTACGATGGGCATCCGAGGACATCTGCTTGCTAATGATTGGAGCAAGGAAATTTGCAGACATGTCCACCTTTCGGATACTCTACCTACTTTTAATTGTAACAAGTGTATTTGATCCGCGCTTCGTTGCGGGATTGATAAAAGAAAAAAAATAAAGAGAAAGAGAGACGTCGCTTATAAAGTAACTCAATTAAATTTACCTTTAGGATATATTAAAATTATTTATCAAAAGAAAGTCACACAAATCAACTTGCACAATGTTGCGGAATGTACCATAATTTTCTTATTTTTGAAATACAATATAATTGATATTAATTGATTAGTACAAGAGAAGATATTTCAAATAATTAAATATTTTAATAAAATTATAAATGCATACCTTTTGAATTTTCATATTTGTATGAAAATATTTACTTATATCTAAAAAAATATTTTATTTGATAAGAAAATCTCTTTTCAAAATATTTACTTTGATATATATTAGCAATTTTGAATGACTTAAAGTGTAAAAATATGTTTTTTTATCAATTTGGTAAAGTCATCACTATTTCAGTTTAAATTTATTTAAATGTGCATTTATATACTTATAATCACTTGTAGTTTATGTATTGGCTATCTTTATATACTTTAAATTTGACTATAGTAAAATCATTTTGGATGATACTCTCTATGCTATCATACTTAAAAATTTAAGTTAAAAGAATTTGTTACAGAGGAGGGTAGAGGGGTATATAGACTGCTCGTAAAAATGGGAGTGTAAGTGATGGATAAGGGGGGGAAAGATCATTTGTTATATCAAGTGAATCATAAAGGAATAATAAAAATAATCAAACATATACTTAAAGGACATCATCTTGGATAAAAATGACAAAAAAAGGTATATTGAACACTTTAAGAACTTTTCTTTAAATATTTTCATTTTTAAATGTAAACATTATATCTATTCTAGTTGAGAAGATATAATAAATTACATCTAAAAAATTAAAAATTATTTGTCTAGCAAATCAGTTGTTTTCTTCCCAAATTAAGCTACATTGTAAGATATATGCACTACAACAGTACTTAGGTTTTGTGACGGTCCAGAACCATCGCCAAAACCCTATTAACCATTGCCACCCACTATCGCAGTATATTGCGTCGCTATTTTCTTTTAGCGACTGTTGTAATCCCTTATCGTCACCTTCTGAGCATGCGCTTGTGAATATGGAAGTGGGCTTTGACGACAATTTTCAAACTGTCGCTAAAATAAATTAGTAACGATTCTGAATTAACCATTACCAATTTTCTTGGCGGGAACCCATTTTACGTGCCAAAAATTTATGTACTTTTACGGATGGTTGTCAAAAAAACCATCACCAAATATCAGGCAAAATTAGTAATCAATTAGCAACGATTGTTAAACTGTCACCAATAATGCTTTACTTTTTTTAATGCAATTACACAAAAGAAATCAGAAATGCATGAAAATAACGTAAATTTTTCAAAACATTCAATAAAAAATAATTATACAATGAAACTAATTTCTATACATATAAATAAGGTTCAAATATTATAACAATAACAAGAACATGAAAGATATAAACACATATACATTATATTACGGCGCCTACGCCACCAGCCCCAGAACCACCGTTACCATCGTCGCCATGCTTCAGAATGTGGAATGACGAACGATCAGGTCCACCACCGCCACCACCACCTCTTGGAGTGTAACGAGCGCGTGCCCCAGACGCCTTTTAAGACGTCTGGAAGGTGGCCCAGACGTCGTACCAGACGTCTGGGATCACATCCAGACGTCTGACCAGACGTCCGGGATAGTTTACAGACGTCTGGCGAACAGTTATGCTCGCACGGGATTTTCGTCTGCGCGCCTGGGCGCGCAGACCTGCGATTCTGCCCTCTTTCTCTGCGGCTGCAGGCGGCTGCGACCGCCTTCTCTCTCCTCTCCGCGTGGCGTTAAAAGGGGGCGCGCCTCCCCTCCCGTCTCCACCATCTTCCTCCTTCTTCTCCTGCCTGTGCGCGAGAGCGAGCGGACGCGAGGGCGCGGCGGCAGCTGCAGCCGCAGTAAGCGCGGAGGAGCTGCGGCGTGCGAGGGCGGGGCTCTGCCGTGAGGGCGAGCTTGCCAGGAGCGGCTTGGCCGGCCGGCGGAGGGCGCAGGGGGCGCAGAGCGTCGCGGAGAGGGACCTGCTGCGGGCGGAGCAGCGGACGCGCGAGGTGCGACGCGGGCGGCGTCGCGAGCGGAGGCTGTAACGACCCGATTCCCGAGTCCCTACGAGACACGAGAACCGGACCGACTCGACTAACCCCAAGACCCAGTCGTCCAACGAGGAAGTAACCAAAAGACAGTAAAATAAACCACATTCAGCATGAATATAACTAACAGTAAGAAAGTACAGCAATAAGGAAAGAAACTACTACAGTAGGCACCACCACAACAGTAAAACAACATTTATCATATAACAAAAACTGCAGGTAAAGAAGGTACAGCGGAAACAGAAACTACTCACTAGAACAGAAACAAAAAGGGGGTACAAAGCTGTGGTAACTCTACTGGACCCTACTCGGCCCAGCGTCCTCTGCAGCCGCCGACCCTGGCTGCTCAACACCTGGTCCTGAAAAAGGTAACGAGTGTAACACGTCAGCAAAACGCTGAGTAGAGTGGCAAACTAACTAAAGGCAACAGTAGAGTGTACAGTAGCTGTTATGTTCTATTACTTCCTTTATTTACATCTTTCAATTTTTCTCACTATTTCATTTACTTCTCAGATCCTTTACTTGATCTCGGATGTCCCCGTGGGACGATCTTGATTGCAGTCTTTTCCAAACGTAGAAGTAGCACGTGGTGCTCTCCTGGTCGGGAGAGTCCCCCGTGGTGATCCTACCCTCAGTCAACCACCCCAGGGTCACTGACAGACGTAACGGTGACTACGGCATGCGCGATAAATGCACAGGTAGCTAGCCCGCACTGGCACGCGGTCAGTCGTTTCCGTTAACGGGTGCGCCCAAAGCACAGCACGGAACCAGGGCAGAGCCCTCTCAGTAACAGGGGTCCAACCCCTCCACAGTAACCAAACCGGGGCCTTGCCCCTCCACAGTCCGCGCACCCTCGTCTGACTACCCTGGTTTGCCCTAGTGGGCCTAACAAGTCGGTGAAGGAGGCTAGCAGAACCCCGGGGCCCGTGGGGTAGCTAGTACTCTCCTAACACTACTAGCTCTCCTCGGTACTACGTACACGAGGGCCAACAAGTCGGTACAGAGCGGCCAAGCCTAACCCCGGGTCCCTGGGGCGGCTGGCCCCACTCTGCACTAAAACAGGTACAGGTACTTCCCTTGGTACTGCGTACCCAAGAGACAGTACAAACTACGTCTCAGTTCCATTCCTTTTCTTTCCAGGAGTTCCACTCCTAATTCCCCGTAGGGTTCCAGCTCTTTATCTCAGAACATCATATGTTTCACTTTCCAGATTCACGTTCTCACATTCCATGATCTCAAACATGATTCTTTATGCATAACAGGCAGCTGTTAATTAAATTTACAGGCAGCTTTATATATATTCCTTTCCATTTTTCCAAGACTGCAGTAATATACATTCCACTAGTTTTTCCATCCTAGGATTCATGCCATATCCTAGGATCTATCATACAATCTAGTTTTCCGGCCCTAGGATTCATGCAACACCTAGGAGCTATCATTCCATATATTTCTCATTCCTAGGATTCATGCAATGCCCTAGGTTCTAGTTATGGTTCCATACTTTAACAGATTTTATTAATACTTAAAGCCACTCTACCAGGTACAACGGGAGTAATGGGGGCGTGATCGGGAATCCCGCGCGCCTCCGCGACTCTCAAGACTGCAACCGAACGAGGTCCTATCACAAGGATCAAACACAAGGAGAGTCTCAAAACAGTGTATAGCTACTGTAGGCGGGTAGAGGAATAAATTCTGAAACGAACGCAACTCGAATCGCGGAAAACGGAGCCCAAACGGGCCCTAAACGGGTCGAGAAAGACAATACTGTGCAAAATCAGACGTCTGGAACTCCTTCCAGACGTCTTAAACGGTGGATCAGAGAATTACCTGTTCGGCTTGGTTCCCCGGACGTCCAGAAGTCTGCAGGGACGTCTTTCCTAGATCCCAGACGTCCGATGGTCACTTTGGACGTCTGGAGGTCACTCCCGCCGTCTGGTACAACTTCCAGACGTCTGATTCGCAAAGATGACGAATCAGAGAACCTGCGCACAGCCAACCCCCTCCCTCAGTACGGTCAGTCGACAAAAAGGAAGAAGAAAACGGAAACTCACCTTTCAGACGTCTGTGTGATCTCACAGACGTCGACCTTGCCGTCTGGATATCAATCCAGACGTCTGATTCTGGAAATTTTTCCAGAATCAGAGCCCTGCTCGGCCTCCGCTCGCGACGCCGCCCGCGTCGCACCTCGCGCGTACGCTGCTCCGCCCGCAGCAGGTCCCTCTCCGCGACTCTCTACGCCCCCTGCGCCCTCTGCCGGCCGGCCAAGCCGCTCCTGGCGAGCTCGCCCTCACGGCAGAGCCCCGCCCTCGCACGCCGCAGCTCCTCCGCGCCTACTGCGGCTGCCGCTGCCGCTGCGCCCTCGCGTCCGCTCGCTCTCGCGCACAGGCAGGAGAAGAATGGAGGAAGATGGTGGAGACGGGAGGGGAGGCGCGCCCCCCCTTTTAACGCCGCGCGGAGAGGAGAGAGAAGGCGGTCGCAGCCGCCTGCAGCCGCAGAGAAAGAGGGCAGAACGCAGGTCTGCCGCACAGGCGCGCAGACGAATATCCCGTGCGAGCATAACTGTTCGCCAGACGTCTGTAAACTATCCCGGACGTCTGGTCAGACGTCTGGATGTGATCCCAGACGTCTTTACAGACGTCTGGGCCACCTCCCAGACGTCTTAAAAGACGTCTGGGGCACGCGCTCGTTACAATATAACAAACTCAAAGGAAGTTTCGTCCCCGAAACTTGCGCCAACTAGGGTGCGGGAAAAAGATGTCCAAATAACCATAACAAACTCAAAGAGGACCGAAGCCGGTCCGAAAAGACGTACCCGCGAAAAGCTCTGGGTACCGCTCCCGCATTGCCGCCTCAGGCTCCCAGGTAGCCTCCTCGTACCGCTGGCTCCTCCACAAAACGTTTACCAGGGGTACTTGCTTTCGTCTCAACCTGCGAACGGCTCGGTCTAGGATCTGCACTGGCTGCTCGGGGTAGGTCAGGTCGTCGCTCACCTCGACGCTCTCGTGACTCAGTACGTGGCTGGGATCGGCTACGTACTTCCTGAGGTTGGACACGTGGAACACGTCGTGCACACCAGAAAGCTGCGGGGGAAGGGCAAGTCTGTAAGCAACGGGTCCAACCCGCTCCAGGACCTCAAAGGGCCCCACGAACCTCGGCGCGAGCTTCCCTCTCACCCCAAACCGCTGTAAGCCCTTCATGGGCGAAACACGAAGAAAAACGTGGTCCCCAACCTCGAACTGCACCTCTCTGCGTCTGCGATCTGCGTAGCTCTTCTGTCTGCTCCTGACAGTGCGGAGTCGTCTATGGATCTGCTCAACTACCTCCTGACTCTGCCGGATCAACCTGGGGCCAACCTCCCACTTGGTCCCCACCTCAACCCAACTCAAGGGTGCCGTGCATTTCCGTCCGTACAGAGCCTCGTAGGGAGCCATGCCGATGCTCGAGTGATAACTGTTGTTGTATGCAAACTCCGCCAGGGGCAGGTGCTCCGCCCAAGAGCCCCTCCAGTCTAGTACACAGGCACGCAAAAGGTCCTCAAGTGTCTGTATCGTGCGTTCCGACTGTCCGTTCGTCTGGGGGTGGTAAGCCGTGCTAAACCTCAACCTCGTCCCCAAAGCCTGCTGAAACTCAGCCCAAAACTGGGACGTAAAGCGGGTATCCCGGTCGGATACGATCTCCCGCGGAACTCCGTGTAGTCGCACCACATCACGGATATACCTCTCTGCCAACTGTGCTGGTCCCAAAGTGACTCGGATCGGCAAGAATCGTGCCGTCTTCGTCAATCTATCCACTATTACCCAGACTGCGTCGTGTCCTCGCTGGGTAACAGGTAAGCCCACCACCAAGTCCATGGTGATGCTCTCCCACTTCCACTCTGGCACTGGAAGCGGCTGAAGCGGCCCTGCAGGCCTCTGATGCTCGGCTTTCACCTGCTGGCACACTAAGCACTGCTGCACGAACTCACCCACATCCCGCTTCATCCCTCTCCACCAGAACTCGCGTCTCAAGTCATGGTACATTTTCGTGTTTCCGGGATGTATGGTGAATCTGGAACCGTGTGCCTCAGTCAGGAGCTCTCTCAACAGCTCCTCGTCTCTGGGGACGCACAGCCGTCCCCTCAAGCGTAACACCTGGTCTGTGAAAGAGAAGTCCCCTGGGTCCCCTGACAGTACTCTGTCGCGCAAAGACTGCAAGTACGGATTGGCCATCTGTCCCGTGATGATGCGATCTATCAACTCTGGCCTGGTCTGCCGTGTCACCGTCACTGCCCCACAGTACCCTCGTAACTCTAGAGGTCGCCAACTGCCCACCTCCTCCAAAAGGCTCCAACTCTGTAACTGTAGACTGGCCAAGCGTGCGGGCGCCTTACGGCTCAAGGCGTCAGCCACCACATTGGCCTTTCCCGGGTGGTAGGAGATGCTGCAGTCGTAGTCCTTCAGGAGCTCCAACCAACGTCTCTGTCTCATGTTGAGCTCCTTCTGGTCAAAAAGATATCTGAGGCTCTTGTGATCTGTAAAAATCTCGAAGGTCTCACCGTACAAGTAGTGCCTCCATGTCTTCAGCGCGAAGACAACAGCTGCCAACTCTAGGCCGTGGGTAGGGTAGGTATGCTCATGGGGCTTCAGTTGCCGCGAAGCGTAAGCGACCACGTGACCCCTCTGCATGAGCACAACTCCTAACCCCTGCAAGGAAGCGTCCGTGTACACGACGAACCCGCCACTACTGTCAGGGATGGTGAGCACGGGAGCCGAGGTCAACCTCTCCTTCAGCTCCAGAAAACACGCCTCACAGGCGTCTGTCCAAGCGAAAGGCACATCCTTCCGAGTCAACTGTGTCATAGGACGTGCAATCTGCGAAAACCCTCTGATGAACCGTCTGTAGTAACCTGCCAGTCCCAGGAAACTGCGAATCTCAGTGACTGAACGCGGTCTCTCCCACCTGAGCACTGCCTCGACCTTGGTGGGATCCACCGCCAGGCCGTCTCCAGAGATCACATGACCCAAAAAGGTCACCTCCCTCAACCAGAACTCGCACTTGCTGTATTTGGCGTACAGCCTACGTCGTCTCAGAGTGTCCAGAACCATCCGTAAGTGCTGTCCGTGCTGCGTCCGATCTCTAGAATAGATGAGTACATCATCTATGAAAACCACCACAAACTGGTCCAAGTACGGTCTGAACACCCGGTTCATCAGGTCCATGAAAGCAGCGGGGGCATTGGTCAGCCCAAACGGCATGACCAAAAACTCGTAGTGTCCGTACCGGGTGCGGAAAGCTGTCTTGGAGACGTCGGTCTCCCTGATCCTCAACTGGTGGTATCCAGACCTCAAGTCGATCTTGGAAAACACCGTGGCACCCCGCAACTGGTCAAACAAATCGTCAATCCTCGGCAGCGGATATCTGTTCTTGATGGTGACCCTATTCAGCTGTCGGTAGTCCACACAAAGGCGTAGGGTCCCATCCTTCTTCTTCACAAACAGTACCGGGGCTCCCCAGGGAGACGCACTGGGCCTCACGAAACCCTTCTCCAAAAGGTCCTGCAACTGAGACTTGAGCTCTCGCAGCTCAAGCGGTGCCATCCTGTATGGCGCGGTGGAGATGGGGCTGGTCCCTGGTACTAGTGAGATCTCAAACTCGATCTCACGCTCGGGCGGTAGTCCTGGCAACTCGTCTGGAAACACGTCGGGGTACTCTCTGACCACCGGGATGCTCTGGAAGTCTGCCACGGGGCTGTGCTCTGCCACCACACAAGCTAAGAAGCCCTCACACCCCTGGCTCAAAAGTCTCGCCGCCCGAAGTACCGAAATGCACCTGAAACCTCCATCCACTGGCTGCCCGTGAAACTCGAAGGAAGGCAACTCCGGAATGGAGAAGACAATCTTCCTCTCAAAACAGTCTACCAAGGCGTGGTAAGCGGACAGCCAATCCATCCCCAGAATCACTCCAAAGTCCTCCATCTGTATCATAATCAGGTCAGCTGGCAGGCTGTGTCCCCCGATGCTGACCCCGCAACCCGTGTACACCTCCTCAGCTACAAACAGCTGACCACTCGGACCTCTGATTACGAACGGGTTCTCTAACAATGTATAATCCTGGTCCAAACTAACTGCGAAACTGTCTGCGACAAACGAGTGCGTAGCGCCGGAATCGAAAAGCGTGTAAACGAGTCTGCCAGAAACTGAAACCATACCTGCTACCACGGATCCCGAAGCTCTGGCGTCCCTGTGTGTTAGGGCGTTGATACGCCCCTCAGCTCTAGGTGCGGACGAAGCAGCCACACTCTGCGTCGGACGGGTAGGTGCTGGCCGGTACCCTCCTCGCGACTGCGGTCCTCCTCCTCGCGCCTGGAAACCGCGGCCTCCTGCGCGCCCTCCAGTGCTCTGCGCGGGAAGTATCTGCTGACCTCCTGCCCTAGATGGGCAGTCCCTCCTGACGTGGCCCGGCTGGCCACACTGGTAGCAGAGGGGAACCCGACTCCCGCCCTCAGTGAGTCCCTGCTGTCGGCTAGGCGGGGGTCCGGTGCTGGCGACTGGCCCATTCGAGGGCCCCCAAAGGCCACTGATGGCCCTGCACAACGTGACGGCTCTCCTGCGGACGCCACGTGTCTCCGTTCTCGCCGGCCCTGTGAGAAGTCTGGCTGAAAGGGCCTCTTCCGCCCGCCGTCGGTCTCTCGCGCGGACGGGTTGGTCTCCTCGTAAGTCATAGCTGCCTCTACCACCCTCGAAAACGTCGGCAGCTTCAGGGGTTTGACATACCCCCGGATCGCAGGCCGGAGCCCCTCGGTGAACCTCCAAAGGCACTCCTCCTCAGTGGCTACCGCTGTCGCTGCAAAGCGGGACAGCTCCAAGAAACGCGTGCGGTACGCGCTCACGTCATTGTCCCTTGGCGGAGAGTGTGGAACTCCCGCCTCCTCTGGTCCTGCCACGTCTGGGGAAAGTACTGCTCGCAGAAGAGGGTGACGAACTGGTCCCACGTCGGCTCGTCCCTCTCCTGTCCCCGGACCGCCCTCCACCACCGGTGTGCCGCACTCTCCAGCTGGTACGTGGCAAAGGCCACACGGCACTCCACCGGGGGGCGAAGGGTGTCGAAGATCTTCTCCAGCTGCTCAAGCCAGTCTTCTGCCTCGGTCGGGTCCTCATCCCCCTTGAAGGAGGGGGGCTTCAGCTTCCGGAACTGTCCGAAAAGCTCGAAGTGGTGCTGTAGGGGAGGTGCTGGTGCACCTCCAGGCGAAGGTGCCTCGTGTACAGAAGTGTCGGAGGAAGGTGGGGGCGGCAGGGGCCCATCCCCTCCCTCGTGTCCAGCGCCGCGTCTGTCGCGTGGTCCCACAGAGGACTCCCCCTCTGCAACCCCAGGAGGAGGTGCTCGGGGCGGTGGGTGGAGCTCCTCTCGTACAATATCCCGTATCAGTCTGGCGAGGTCCTGGGCCTGGATGCCAGGGAGTGGTGGCTGGTCCACCGAGACGTCAACGACAGCACGTCCACCTCGCCGACCTCGCCCTCGGCCGCGCCCGCGGCCAGTCTCGCCAGTCCCACGACGAGGCATCTCCTGCAAGGAGACACGAAACAAAACGGAAACGTCAAAACAGACGGTACCTAACAACACTTCTAAGAGCTCATGTCAAGAGATATGTTGTGGTGGCTACTCTAGCTATAAACATGTGAATTGGTTATTTTCCAGTCAGTTGATTCACTTCTCGGGACGACCTTGCTCTGATACCATCTTGTAACGACCCGATTCCCGAGTCCCTACGAGACACGAGAACCGGACCGACTCGACTAACCCCAAGACCCAGTCGTCCAACGAGGAAGTAACCAAAAGGCAGTAAAATAAACCACATTCAGCATGAATATAACTAACAGTAAGAAAGTACAGCAGTAAGGAAGGAAACTACTACAGTAGGCACCACCACAACAGTAAAACAACATTTATCATATAACAAAAACTGCAGGTAAAGAAGGTACAGCGGAAACAGAAACTACTCACTAGAACAGAAACAAAAAGGGGGTACAAAGCTGTGGTAACTCTACTGGACCCTACTCGGCCCAGCATCCTCTGCAGCCGCCGACCCTGGCTGCTCAACACCTGGTCCTGAAAAAGGTAACGAGTGTAACACGTCAGCAAAACGCTGAGTAGAGTGGCAAACTAACTAAAGGCAACAGTAGAGTGTACAGTAGCTGTTATGTTCTATTACTTCCTTTATTTACATCTTTCAATTTTTCTCACTATTTCATTTACTTCTCAGATCCTTTACTTGATCTCGGATGTCCTCGTGGGACGATCTTGATTGCAGTCTTTTCCAAAAGTAGAAGTAGCACGTGGTGCTCTCCTGGCCGGGAGAGTCCCCCGTGGTGATCCTACCCTCAGTCAACCACCCCAGGGTCACTGACAGACGTAACGGTGACTACGGCACGCGCGATAAACGCACAGGTAGCTAGCCCGCACTGGCACGCGGTCAGTCGTTTCCGTTAACGGGTGCGCCCAAAGCACAGCACGGAACCAGGGCAGAGCCCTCTCAGTAACAGGGGTCCAACCCCTCCACAGTAACCAAACCGGGGCCTTGCCCCTCCACAGTCCGCGCACCCTCGTCTGACTACCCTGGTTTGCCCTAGTGGGCCTAACAAGTCGGTGAAGGAGGCTAGCAGAACCCCGGGGCCCGTGGGGTAGCTAGTACTCTCCTAACACTACTAGCTCTCCTCGGTACTACGTACACGAGGGCCAACAAGTCGGTACAGAGCGGCCAAGCCTAACCCCGGGTCCCTGGGGCGGCTGGCCCCACTCTGCACTAAAACAGGTACAGGTACTTCCCTTGGTACTGCGTACCCAAGAGACAGTACAAACTACGTCTCAGTTCCATTCCTTTTCTTTCCAGGAGTTCCACTCCTATTTCCCCGTAGGGTTCCAGCTCTTTATCTCAGAACATCATATGTTTCACTTTCCAGATTCACGTTCTCACATTCCATGATCTCAAACATGATTCTTTATGCATAACAGGCAGCTGTTAATTAAATTTACAGGCAGCTTTATACATATTCCTTTCCATTTTTCCAAGACTGCAGTAATATACATTCCACTAGTTTTTCCATCCTAGGATTCATGCCATATCCTAGGATCTATCATACAATCTAGTTTTCCGGCCCTAGGATTCATGCAACACCTAGGAGCTATCATTCCATATATTTCTCATTCCTAGGATTCATGCAATGCCCTAGGTTCTAGTTATGGTTCCATACTTTAACAGATTTTATTAATACTTAAAGCCACTCTACCAGGTACAACGGGAGTAATGGGGGCGTGATCGGGAATCCCGCGCGCCTCCGCGACTCTCAAGACTGCAACCGAACGAGGTCTATCACAAGGATCAAACACAAGGAGAGTCTCAAAACAGTGTATAGCTACTGTAGGCGGGTAGAGGAATAAATTCTGAAACGAACGCAACTCGAATCGCGGAAAACGGAGCCCAAACGGGCCCTAAACGGGTCGAGAAAGACAATACTGTGCAAAATCAGACGTCTGGAACTCCTTCCAGACGTCTTAAACGGTGGATCAGAGAATTACCTATTCGGCTTGGTTCCCCGGACGTCCAGAAGTCTGCAGGGACATCTTTCCTAGATCCCAGACGTCCGATGGTCACTTTGGACGTCTGGAGGTCACTCCCGCCGTCTGGTACAACTTCCAGACGTCTGATTCGCAAAGATAACGAATCAGAGAACCTGCGCACAGCCAACCCCCTCCCTCAGTACGGTCAGTCGACAAAAAGGAAGAAGAAAGCGGAAACTCACCTTTCAGACGTCTGTGTGATCTCACAGACGTCGACCTTGCCGTCTGGATATCAATCCAGACGTCTGATTCTGGAAATTTTTCCAGAATCAGAGCCCTGCTTGGCCTCCGCTCGCGACGCCGCCCGCGTCGCACCTCGCGCGTACGCTGCTCCGCCCGCAGCAGGTCCCTCTCCGCGACTCTCTACGCCCCCTGCGCCCTCCGCCGGCCGGCCAAGCCGCTCCTGGCGAGCTCGCCCTCACGGCAGAGCCCCGCCCTCGCACGCCGCAGCTCCTCCGCGCCTACTGCGGCTGCCGCTGCCGCTGCGCCCTCGCGTCCGCTCGCTCTCGCGCACAGGCAGGAGAAGAATGGAGGAAGATGGCGGAGACGGGAGGGGAGGCGCGCCCCCCCTTTTAACGTCGCGCGGAGAGGAGAGAGAAGGCGGTCGCAGCCGCCTGCAGCCGCAGAGAAAGAGGGCAGAACGCAGGTCTGCGCGCACAGGCGCGCAGACGAATATCCCGTGCGAGCATAACTATTCGCCAGACGTCTGTAAACTATCCCGGACGTCTGGTCAGACGTCTGGATGTGATCCCAGACGTCTTTACAGACGTCTGGGCCACCTCCCAGACGTCTTAAAAGACGTCTGGGGCACGCGCTCGTTACAGAGGCCGAGCAAGGTTCTGATTCTGGAAAAATTTCCAGAATCAGACGTATGGATTGATATCCAGACGGCAAGGTCGACGTCTGTGAGATCATACAGACATCTGAAAGGTGAGTTTCCGCTTTCTTCTTCCTTCTTGTCAACTGACCGTACTGAGGGAGGGGGGTTGGCTGTGCGCAGGTTCTCTGATTCGTCATCCTTTGCGAATCAGACGTCTGGAAGTTGTACCAGACGGCGGGAGTGACCTCCAGACGTCCGGAGGGACCATCGGACGTCTTGGATCTAGGCAAACGTCCCCGCAGACTTCTGGACGTCCGGGGAACCAAGCCGAACAGGTAATTCTCTGATCCACCGTTTAAGACGTCTGGAAGGAGTTCCAGACGTCTGATTTTGCACAGTATCGTCTTTCTCGACCCGTTTAGGGCCCGTTTGGGCTCCGTTTTCCGTGATTCGAGTTGCGTTCGTTTCAGAATTAATTCCTCTACCCGCCTACAGTAGCTATACACTGTTTTGAGACACTCCTTGTGTTTGATCCTTGTGATAGGACCTCGTTCGGTTGCAGTCTTGAGAGTCGCGGAGGCGCGCGGGATTCCCGATCACGCCCCCATTACTCCCGTTGTACCTGGTAGAGTGGCTTTAAGTATTAATAAAATCTGTTAAAGTATGGAACCATAACTAGAACCTAGGGCTTTGCATGAATCCTAGGAATGAGAAATATATGGAATGATAGCTCCTAGGTGTTGCATGAATCCTAGGGCCGGAAAACTAGATTGTATGATAGATCCTAGGATATGGCATGAATCCTAGGATGGAAAAACTAGTGGAATGTATATTACTGCAGTCTTGGAAAAATGGAAAGGAATATATAAAGCTTCCTGTAAATTTAATTAACAGCTGCCTGTTATGAATAAAGAAACATGTTTGAGATCATGGAATTTGAGAACATGAATCTGGAAAGTGAAACATATGATGTTCTGAAATAAAGAGCTGGAACCCTACGGGGAGTTAGGAGTGGAACTCCTGGAAAGAAAAAGGAATGGAACTGAGATGTAGTTGTACTGTCTCTTGGGTACGCAGTACCAAGGGAAGTACCTGTACCTGTTTAGTGCAGAGTGGGGCCAGCCGCCCCAGGGACCCGGGGTTAGGCTTGGCCGCTCTGTACCGACTTGTTGGCCCTCGTGTACGTAGTACCGAGGAGAGCTAGTAGTGTTAGGAGAGTACTAGCTACCCCACGGGCCCCGGGGTTCTGCTAGCCTCCTTCACCGACTTGTTAGGCCCACTAGGGCAAACCAGGGTAGTCAGGCGAGGGTGCGCGGACTGTGGAGGGGCAAGGCCCCGGTTTGGTTACTGTGGAGGGGTTGGACCCCTGTTACTGAGAGGGCTCTGCCCTGGTTCCGTGCTGTGCTTTGGGCGCACCCGTTAACGGAAACGACTGACCGCGTGCCAGTGCGGGCTAGCTACCTGTGCGTTTATCGCGCGTGCCGTAGTCACCGTTACGTCTGTCAGTGACCTTGGGGTGGTTGACTGAGGGTAGGATCACCACGGGGGACTCTCCCGACCAGGAGAGCACCACGTGCTACTTCTACTTTTGGAAAAGACTGCAATCAAGATCGTCCCACGAGGACATTCGAGATCAAGTAAAGGATCTGAGAAATAAATGAAATAGTGAGAAAAATTGAAAGATGTGAATAAAGGAAGTAATAGAACATAACAGCTACTGTACACTCTACTGTTGCCTTTAGTTAGTTTGCCACTCTACTCAGCGTTTTGCTGACGTGTTACACTCGTTACCTTTTCAGGACCAGGTGTTGAGCAGCCAGGGTCGGCGGCTGCAGAGGACGCTGGGCCGAGTAGGGTCCAGTAGAGTTACCACAGCTTTTGTACCCCTTTTGTTTCTGTTCTAGTGAGTAGTTTTTGTTTCCGCTGTACCTTCTTTAACTGCAGTTTTTGTTATATGATAAATGTTGTTTTACTGTTGTGGTGGTGCCTACTGTAGTAGTTTCTTTCCTTACTGCTGTACTTTCTTACTGTTAGTTATATTCATGCTGAATGTGGTTTATTTTACTGTCTTTTGGTTACTTCCTCGTTGGACGACTGGGTCTTGGGATTAGTCGAGTCGGTCCGGTTCTCGTGTCTCGTAGGGACTCGGGAACCAGGTCTTTACAAGATGGTATCAGAGCAAGGTCGTCCCGAGAAGTGAACCAACTGACTGGAAAATAACCAATTCACATGTTTATAGCTAGAGTAGCCACCACAACATATCTCTTGACATGAGCTCTTAGAAGTCTTGTTAGGTACCGTCTGTTTTGACGTTTCCGTTTGGTTTCGCGTCTCCTTGCAGGAGATGCCTCGTCATGGGACTGGCGAGACTGGCCGCGGGCGCGGCCGAGGGCGAGGTCGGCGAGGTGGACGTGCTGTCGTTGACGTCTCGGTGGACCAGCCACCACTCCCTGGCATCCAGGCCCAGGACCTCGCCAGACTGATACGGGATATTGTACGAGAGGAGCTCCACCCACCGCCCCGAGCACCTCCTCCTGGGGTTGCAGAGGGGGAGTCCTCTGTGGGACCACGCGACGGACGCGGCGCTGGACACGAGGGAGGGGATGGGCCCCTGCCGCCCCCACCTTCCTCCGACACTTCTGTACACGAGGCACCTTCGCCTGGAGGTGCACCAGCACCTCCCCTACAGCACCACTTCGAGCTTTTCGGACAGTTCCGGAAGCTGAAGCCCCCCTCCTTCAAGGGGGATGAGGACCCGACCGAGGCAGAGGACTGGCTTGAGCAGCTGGAGAAGATCTTCGACACCCTTCGCCCCCCGGTGGAGTGCTGCGTGGCCTTTGCCACGTACCAGCTGGAGAGTGCGGCACACCGGTGGTGGAGGGCGGTCCGGGGACAGGAGAGGGACGAGCCGGCGTGGGACCAGTTCGTCACCCTCTTCTGCGAGCAGTACTTTCCCCAGACGTGGCAGGACCAGAGGAGGCGGGAGTTCCACACTCTCCGCCAAGGGACGATGACCGTGAGCGCGTACCACACGCGTTTCTTGGAGCTGTCCCGCTTTGCAGCGACAGCGGTAGCCACTGAGGAGGAGCGCCTTTGGAGGTTCACCGAGGGGCTCCGGCCTGCAATCCAGGGGTATGTCAAACCCCTAAAGCTGCCGACGTTTTCAAGGGTGGTAGAGGCAGCTATGACTTACGAGGAGACCAACCCGTCCGCGCGAGAGACCGACGGCGGGCGGAAGAGGCCCTTTCAGCCAGACTTCTCACAGGGCCGGCGAGAACGGAGACACGTGGCGTCCGCAGGAGAGCCGTCACGTTGTGCAGGGCCATCAGTGGCCTTTGGGTGCCCTCGACAGGGGCCAGTCGCCAGCACCGGACCCCCGCCTAGCCGACAGCAGGGACTCACTGAGGGCGGGAGTCGGGTTCCCCTCTGCTACCAGTGTGGCCAGCCGGGCCACGTCAGGAGGGACTGCCCATCTAGGGCAGGAGGTCAGCAGATACTTCCCGCGCAGAGCACTGGAGGGCGCGCAGGAGGCCGCGGTTTCCAGGCGCGAGGAGGAGGACCGCAGTCGCGAGGAGGGTACCGGCCAGCACCTACCCGTCCGACGCAGAGTGTGGCTGCTTCGTCCGCACCTAGAGCTGAGAGGCGTATCAACGCCCTAACACACAGGGACGCCCGAGCTTCGGGATCCGTGGTAGCAGGTATGGTTTCAGTTTCTGGCAGACTCGTTTACACGCTTTTCGATTCCGGCGCTACGCACTCGTTTGTCGCAGCCAGTTTCGCAGTTAGTTTGGACCAGGATTATACATTGTTAGAGAATCCGTTCGTAATCAGAGGTCCGAGTGGTCAGCTGTTTGTAGCTGAGGAGGTGTACACGGGTTGCGGGGTCAGCATCGGGGGACACAGCCTGCCAGCTAACCTGATTATGATACAGATGGAGGACTTTGGAGTGATTCTGGGGATGGATTGGCTGTCCGCTTACCACGCCTTGGTAGACTGCTTTGAGAGGAAGATTGTCTTCTCCATTCCGGTGTTGCCTTCCTTCGAGTTTCACGGGCAGCCAGTGGACGGAGGTTTCAGGTGCATTTTGGCACTTCGGGCGGCGAGACTTTTGAGCCAGGGGTGTGAGGGCTTCTTAGCTTGTGTGGTGGCAGAGCACAGCCCCGTGGCAGACTTCCAAAGCATCCCGGTGGTCAGAGAGTACCCCGACGTGTTTCCAGACGAGTTACCAGGACTACCGCCCGAGCGTGAGATCGAGTTTGAGATCTCACTAGTACCAGGGACCAGCCCCATCTCCACTGCGCCATACAGAATGGCACCGCTTGAGCTGTGAGAGCTCAAGTCTCAGTTGCAGGACCTTTTGGAGAAGGGTTTCGTGAGGCCCAGTGCGTCTCCCTGGGGAGCCCCGGTACTGTTTGTGAAGAAGAAGGATGGGACCCTACGCCTTTGTGTGGACTACCGACAGCTGAATAGGGTCACCATCAAGAACAGATATCCGCTGCCGAGGATCGACGATTTGTTTGACCAGTTGCGGGGTGCCACGGTGTTTTCCAAGATCGACTTGAGGTCTGGATACCACCAGTTGAGGATCAGGGAGACCGACGTCTCCAAGACAGCTTTCCGCACCCAGTACGGACACTACGAGTTTTTGGTCATGCCGTTTGGGCTGACCAATGCCCCCGCTGCTTTCATGGACCTGATGAACCGGGTGTTCAGACCGTACTTGGACCAGTTTGTGGTGGTTTTCATAGATGATGTACTCATCTATTCTAGAGATCGGACGCAGCACGGACAGCACTTGCGGATGGTTCTGGACACTCTGAGACGACGCAGGCTGTACGCCAAATACAGCAAGTGCGAGTTCTGGTTGAGGGAGGTGACCTTTTTGGGTCATGTGATCTCTGGAGATGGCCTGGCGGTGGATCCCGCCAAGGTCGAGGCAGTGCTCAGGTGGGAGAGACCGCGTTCAGTCACTGAGATTCGCAGTTTCCTGGGACTGGCAGGTTACTACAGACGGTTCATCAGAGGGTTTTCGCAGATTGCACGTCCTATGACACAGTTGACTCGGAAGGATGTGCCTTTCGCTTGGACAGACGCCTGTGAGGCGTGTTTTTTGGAGTTGAAGGAGAGGTTGACCTCGGCTCCCGTGCTCACCATCCCTGACAGTAGTGGCGGGTTCGTTGTGTACACGGACGCTTCATTGCAGGGGTTAAGAGGTGTGCTCATGCAGAGGGGCCACGTGGTCGCTTACGCTTCGCGGCAACTGAAGCCCCATGGGCATACCTATCCTACCCACGATCTAGAGTTGGCAGCTGTTGTCTTCGCGCTGAAGACATGGAGGCACTACTTGTACGATGAGACCTTCGAGATTTTTACAGATCACAAGAGCCTCAGATATCTTTTTGACCAGAAGGAGCTCAACATGAGACAGAGACGTTGGTTGGAGCTCCTGAAGGACTACGACTGCCGCATCTCCTACCACCCGGGAAAGGCCAATGTGGTGGCTGACGCCTTGAGCCGTAAGGCGCCCGCACGCTTGGCCAGTCTACAGTTACAGAGTTGGAGCCTTTTGGAGGAGGTGGGCAGTTGGCGACCTCTAGAGTTACGAGGGTACTGTGGGGCAGTGACGGTGACACGGCAGACCAGGCCAGAGTTGATAGACCGCATCATCACGGGACAGATGGCCGATCCGTACTTGCAGTCTTTGCGCGACAGAGTACTATCAGGGGACCCAGGGGACTTCTCTTTCACAGACCAGGTGTTACGCTTGGGGGGACGGTTGTGCGTCCCCAGAGACGAGGAGCTGTTGAGAGAACTCCTGACTGAGGCACACGGTTCCAGATTCACCACACATCCCGGAAACACGAAAATGTACCATGACTTGAGACGCGAGTTCTGGTGGAGAGGGATGAAGCGGGATGTGGGTGAGTTCGTGCAGTAGTGCTTAGTGTGCCAGCAGGTGAAAGCCGAGCATCAGAGGCCTGCAGGGCCGCTTCAGCCGCTTCCAGTACCAGAGTGGAAGTGGGAGAGCATCACCATGGACTTGGTGGTGGGCTTACCTGTTACCCAGCGAGGACACGACGCAGTCTGGGTAATAGTGGATAGATTGATGAAGACGGCACGATTCTTGCCGATCCGAGTCACTTTGGGACCAGCACAGTTGGCAGAGAGGTATATCCGTGACGTGGTGCGACTACACGGAGTTCCGCGGGAGATCGTATCCGACCGGGATACCCGCTTTACGTCCCAGTTTTGGGCTGAGTTTCAGCAGGCTTTGGGGACGAGGTTGAGGTTTAGCACGGCTTACCACCCCCAGACGGACGGACAGTCGGAACGCACGATACAGACACTTGAGGACCTTTTGCGTGCCTGTGTACTAGACTGGAGGGGCTCTTGGGAGGAGCACCTGCCCCTGGCGGAGTTTGCATACAACAACAGTTATCACTCGAGCATCGGCATGGCTCCCTACGAGGCTCTGTACGGACGGAAATGCACGGCACCCTTGAGTTGGGTTGAGGTGGGGACCAAGTGGGAGGTTGGCCCCAGGTTGATCCGGCAGAGTCAGGAGGTAGTTGAGCAGATCCACAGACGACTCCGCACTGTCAGGAGCAGACAGAAGAGCTACGTAGATCGCTGACGCAGAGAGGTGCAGTTCGAGGTTGGGGACCACGTCTTTCTTCGTGTTTCGCCCATGAAGGGCTTACAGCGGTTTGGGGTGAGAGGGAAGCTCGCGCCGAGGTTCGTGGGGCCCTTTGAGGTCCTGGAGCGGGTTGGACCCGTTGCTTACAGACTTGCCCTTCCCCCGCAGCTTTCTGGTGTGCACGACGTGTTCCACGTGTCCAACCTCAGGAAGTACGTAGCCGATCCCAGCCACGTACTGAGTCACGAGAGCGTCGAGGTGAGCGACGACCTGACCTACCCCGAGCAGCCAGTGCAGATCCTAGACCGAGCCGTTCGCAGGTTGAGACGAAAGCAAGTACCCCTGGTAAACGTTTTGTGGAGGAGCCAGCGGTACGAGGAGGCTACCTGGGAGCCTGAGGCGGCAATGCGGGAGCGGTACCCAGAGCTTTTCGCGGGTACGTCTTTTCGGACCGGCTTCGGTCCTCTTTGAGTTTGTTATGGTTATTTGGACATCTTTTTCCCGCACCCTAGTTGGCGCAAGTTTCGGGGACGAAACTTCCTTTGAGTTTGTTATATTGTAACGAGCGCGTGCCCCAGACGTCTTTTAAGACGTCTGGGAGGTGGCCCAGACGTCTGTAAAGACGTCTGGGATCACATCCAGACGTCTGACCAGACGTCCGGGATAGTTTACAGACGTCTGGCGAACAGTTATGCTCGCACGGGATATTCGTCTGCGCGCCTGTGCGGCAGACCTGCGTTCTGCCCTCTTTCTCTGCGGCTGCAGGCGGCTGCGACCGCCTTCTCTCTCCTCTCCGCGCGGCGTTAAAAGGGGGGGCGCGCCTCCCCTCCCGTCTCCACCATCTTCCTCCTTCTTCTCCTGCCTGTGCGCGAGAGCGAGCGGACGCGAGGGCGCGGCGGCAGCGGCAGCCGCAGTAAGCGCGGAGGAGCTGCGGCGTGCGAGGGCGGGGCTCTGCCGTGAGGGCGAGCTCGCCAGGAGCGGCTTGGCCGGCCGGCGGAGTGCGCAGGGGGCGCAGAGCGTCGCGGAGAGGGACCTGCTGTGGGCGGAGCAGCGGACGCGCGAGGTGCGGCGCGGGCGGCGTCGCGAGCGGAGGCCGAGCAAGGTTCTGATTCTGGAAAAATTTCTAGAATCAGACGTCTGGATTGATATCCAGACGGCAAGGTCGACGTCTGTGAGATCATACAGACGTCTGAAAGGTGAGTTTCCGCTTTCTTCTTCCTTCTTGTCGACTGACCGTACTGAGGGAGGGGGGTTGGCTGTGCGCAGGTTCTCTGATTCGTCATCCTTTGCGAATCAGATGTCTGGAAGTTGTACCAGACGGCGGGAGTGACCTCCAGACGTCCGGAGGGACCATCGGACGTCTTGGATCTAGGCAAACGTCCCCGCAGACTTCTGGACGTCCGGGGAACCAAGCCGAACAGGTAATTCTCTGATCCACCGTTTAAGACGTCTAGAAGGAGTTCCAGACGTCTGATTTTGCACAGTATCGTCTTTCTCGACCCGTTTAGGGCCCGTTTGGGCTCCGTTTTCCGCGATTCGAGTTGCATTCGTTTCAGAATTAATTCCTCTACCCGCCTACTGTAGCTATACACTGTTTTGAGACACTCCTTGTGTTTGATCCTTGTGATAGGACCTCGTTCAGTTGCAGTCTTGAGAGTCGCGGAGGCGCGCGGGATTCCCGATCACGCCCCCATTACTCCCGTTGTACCTGGTAGAGTGGCTTTAAGTATTAATAAAATCTGTTAAAGTATGGAACCATAACTAGAACCTAGGGCTTTGCATGAATCCTAGGAATGAGAAATATATGGAATGATAGCTCCTAGGTGTTGCATGAATCCTAGGGCCGGAAAACTAGATTGTATGATAGATCCTAGGATATGGCATGAATCCTAGGATGGAAAAACTAGTGGAATGTATATTACTGCAGTCTTGGAAAAATGGAAAGGAATATATAAAGCTGCCTGTAAATTTAATTAACAGCTGCCTGTTATGAATAAAGAAACATGTTTGAGATCATGGAATTTGAGAACGTGAATCTGGAAAGTGAAACATATGATGTTCTGAAATAAAGAGCTGGAACCCTACGGGGAGTTAGGAGTGGAACTCCTGGAAAGAAAAAGGAATGGAACTGAGATGTAGTTGTACTGTCTCTTGGGTACGCAGTACCAAGGGAAGTACCTGTACCTGTTTAGTGCAGAGTGGGGCCAGCCGCCCCAGGGACCCGGGGTTAGGATTGGCCGCTCTGTACCGACTTGTTGGCCCTCGTGTACGTAGTACCGAGGAGAGATAGTAGTGTTAGGAGAGTACTAGCTACCCCACGGGCCCCGGGGTTCTGCTAGCCTCCTTCACCGACTTGTTAGGCCCACTAGGGCAAACCAGGGTAGTCAGGCGAGGGTGCGCGGACTGTGGAGGGGCAAGGCCCCGGTTTGGTTACTGTGGAGGGGTTGGACCCCTGTTACTGAGAGGGCTCTGCCCTGGTTCCGTGCTGTGCTTTGGGCGCACCCGTTAACGGAAACGACTGACCGCGTGCCAGTGCGGGCTAGCTACCTGTGCGTTTATCGCGCGTGCCGTAGTCACCGTTACGTCTGTCAGTGACCTTGGGGTGGTTGACTGAGGGTAGGATCACCACGGGGGACTCTCCCGGCCAGGAGAGCACCACGTGCTACTTCTACTTTTGGAAAAGACTGCAATCAAGATCGTCCCACGAGGACATTCGAGATCAAGTAAAGGATCTGAGAAATAAATGAAATAGTGAGAAAAATTGAAAGATGTGAATAAAGGAAGTAATAGAACATAACAGCTACTGTACACTCTATTGTTGCCTTTAGTTAGTTTTCCACTCTACTCAGCGTTTTGCTGACGTGTTACACTCGTTACCTTTTCAGGACCAGGTGTTGAGCAGCCAGGGTCGGCGGCTGCAGAGGACGCTGGGCCGAGTAGGGTCCAGTAGAGTTACCACAGCTTTTGTACCCCTTTTGTTTCTGTTCTAGTGAGTAGTTTTTGTTTCCGCTGTACCTTCTTTACCTGCAGTTTTTGTTATATGATAAATGTTGTTTTACTGTTGTGGTGGTGCCTACTGTAGTAGTTTCTTTCCTTACTGCTGTACTTTCTTACTGTTAGTTATATTCATGCTGAATGTGGTTTATTTTACTGTCTTTTGGTTACTTCCTCGTTGGACGACTGGGTCTTGGGATTAGTCGAGTCGGTCCGGTTCTCGTGTCTCGTAGGGACTCGGGAACCAGGTCGTTACATAGAGATAGGACAAGACCTCCTCCCACTACTTGTTATGCCTCTCTAACAACTCTTCCTGGTGCTCCATCTTGCGAGTGGCAGCCTGCAGTTGGGCGATGACCTCCTCCAACCTTTTCTCTTACTCCACATCTCGACACAATAAGGTCTAAAGCTCAGTGCATACTATCGTCATGTGTTACGAACGCGTGCCCCAGACGCCTTTTAAGACGTCTGGGAGGTGGCCCAGACGTCGGACCAGACATCTGGGATCACATCCATACGTCTGGACAGACGTCTGGGATCGTTTCCATACGTCTGGAAATCCGTTATCTTCCACACGCGTGGGTCGTCTGCACGCCTGAGCGCGCAGACCCGCATATTCGTTTATTCCCTGCGACTGCAGATGCCCTGCCGCATCCTCTCTCCTCCTCGCGTGGCCTTAAAAGGCCACGCCTCCCCTCACTTCAGTCACCACCGTCTCCTCCCTCTTCTCCTTCAGCCAGTGAGCGTGAGCGTGAGCGCGAGCGCGAGGGCAGCAGCGGCGGCCGCAGTGAGCGCGGAGGAGGTGCTGCGTGCGAGAGCGGAGCTCTGCCGTGAGGGCGAGCTCGCCAGGGCTGCTAGGGCCTGCTGGCGGAGGGTGCAGGGGGCGCGGAGTGACGCGGAGGGGGGACTACTGCGGTCTGAGCAGCAGGCGCGCGAGGTGCGACGCGGGCGGCGTCGCGAGCGGAGGCCGAGTGGCGCCCTGGTTCTGGAAAAATTTCCAGAATCAGACGTCTGGGTTGATAGCCAGACAGCGAGGGCGACGTCTAGAAGATAATCCAGACGTCTGAAAGGTGAGTTTTCCGTCTTCTTCTTCCTTCCTGTCGACTGACCATACTGAGGGAGGGAGATGGGTGTGCGCAGGCTTGATGATTCGCCATCCATCGCGAATCAGACGTCTGGTTGTTGTACCAGACGGCGGGAGCGACCTCCAGACGTCCGGGGTGACCATCTGACGTCTGGGAGCTAGGCCAGACATCCCCGCAAACTTCTGGACGTCTGGGAAACCACGCTGAACAATGTAATTCTCTGATTCACTTTTTAAGATGTCTGGAAGAAGTTCCAGACGTCTGATTTTGTACAGTGTCATCGTTTTTGACCCGTTTAGGGCCCGTACGGGTTCCGTTTTCCGTGATTCGAGTTGCGTTCTTTTCAGAATTAATTCCTCTACCCGTCTACAGTAGCTATACACTGTTTTGAGAGACTCCTTGTGTTTGATCCTTGTGATAGGACCTCGTTCAGTTGCAGTCTCGGGGGTCGCGGAGGCACGTGGGATTGCCGACCATGCCCCCATTACTCCCGTTGTACCTGGTAGAGTGGCTTTAAGTTATTAATAAAATCTGTTGAAGTATGGAACAATAACTAGAACCTAGGACATTGCATGAATCCTAGGAATGAGAAATAGATGGAATGATAGCTCCTAGGTGTTGCATGAATCCTTGGACTGGAAAACTAGATTGTATGATAGATCCTAGGATATGGCATGAATCCTAGGATGGGAAAACTAGTGGAA
The DNA here is from genome assembly GCA_037157565.1 of Thalassia testudinum. Lineage (NCBI taxonomy): Eukaryota > Viridiplantae > Streptophyta > Magnoliopsida > Alismatales > Hydrocharitaceae > Thalassia > Thalassia testudinum. The sequence goes on along the minus strand of JAZHRO010000077.1, from coordinate 81,334,662 downwards.
TGTATAATACTGCAGTCTTGGAAAATGGAAAGAGATATAAAGCTGCCTGTAATTTGAATTAACAGCTGCCTGTTGTGAATAAATAACGTGGTTGAGAACATGGATTGTAAGAATGTGAAACTGGAAAGTGAAACCTAGATGTTTGAGTAAAAAGGATGAAACCCTACAGGGGATTAAGGGTGGAACTCCTGGAAAGAAAAAGGAATGGAACTGAGATGCAGTTGTGTACTGTCTCTTGGGTACGTAGTACCAAGGGAAGTACCTATACCTGTTTAGTGCAGAGTGGGGCCAGCCACCCCAGGGACCCGGGGTTAGGACCGGCAGCTCTGTACCGACTTGCTGGCCCTCGTGTACGTAGTACCGAGGAGAGCTACTAGTGTTAGGAGGGCACTAGCTACCCCACGAGCCCCGGGGTTCTGCTAGCCACCCACACTGACTTGTTTAAGCCCACTGGGGCAAACCAGGGTAGTCAGGCGAGGGTGCGCGGACTGTGGAGGGGCAAGGCCCCGGTTTGGTTACTGTGGAGGGGTTGGACCCCTGTTACTGAGAGGGCTCTACCATGGACTGGTTCCGTGCTGTACTTTGGGCGCACCCGTTAACGGAAACGACTGACCGCGTGCCAGTACGGGTTAGCTACCTGTGCGTTTATCGTGCGTGCCGTAGTCACCGTTACGTCTGTCAATGACCTTGGGGTGGTTGACTGAGGGTAGGATCACCACGGGGGACTCTCCCGGCCAGGAGAGCACCACGTGCTACTTCTACTTTTTGGAAAAGACTGCAATCAAGATCGTTCCCACGAGGAACATTTGAGATCAAGAAAAAGATATGAGGAATAAATGAAATAGTGAGACAATTGAAAGATGTGAATAAAGAAAGTAATGGAACATAATAGCTACTGTACACTCTACTGTTGTCTTTAGTTTTAGTTGCCACTCTACTCAGCGTTTTGCTGACGTGTTACACTCGTTACCTTTTTCAGGATCAGGTGTTGAGCAGCCAAGGTCAGCGGCTGCAGAGGACGCTGGGCCGAGTAGGGTCCAGTAGAGTTACCACTGTCTCTTGTACCTCTTTTGTTACGTTATAGTGAGTAGTTCTTGTTTCCGCTATACTTTTATTTACCTGCAGTTCAAATTATATGATGAATGTTGTTCTACTGTTGTGGTGGTATATACTGTGGTAGTTTCTTTCCTTACTGCTGTACTTTCTTACTATTAGTTATATTCATGCTGAATGTGGTTTATTTTACTGTTCTTTTGGTTACTTCCTCGTTGGACGACTAGGTCTTGAGATTAGTCGAGTCAGTCCGGTTCTCGTGTCTCGTAGGGACTCAGGAACCGGGTCGTTACATCATGGGTGGATGTTCATTTAATTATTAACACAGTTAATTAAGGTTATTAGGCTTAATTTATCATGTAAAGAATGTACTTAGGATAACTTGATTTGTTAAATCATTGTCGCTGATTGTAGTATAGGGTCAAGTTAATCTAATATTTTATATTTTTATGTTTTTTAACAAGTTGAATCCAGGTCGTTCACTGGGAGGTATAAACTTTCACCATTTTTATTCTAATGCATAATTAACTAATAGCTTTATTAATTAAGTCTATAATTACACTATATGTTAAGTGCATGAACAATTGCATATAAAATTGAACAATTAAAACTTACAATTATTCCATTATAAAAGAGAATTGTACAAGAATAATTTACAATGAATAGCAAAAAGAGATCACAATTATTATCAGTGCCCAATACAAAAGGCATAAAAACAAAATTTCATTACAGAACAAATGCCTTTGTTACAATAAATCTCAAACACAATTTAGCTTTCATCCTTCATTCATCAGACGTCACTTTTCTTGATCAGACGACTTAAATGTTAAAGTTGGACTTCCAATTAACCCATCAGCCATCTCTTTTCTTCTCATATTCAATCATTCTTCTTAAACTTTAATTCTCTCAACTCTTCAATTCTCAACCTTTCCTTTCAATTTCTCTCTCATCTTTTTACTCTTCAGCTCATCTCTTTAACATTTAAACCTCTCTAAAGTTCTTAACACTTAGTTATTTTCATGTATTTAACTCTTCTCTTCTTTCTTTTACTGTGCACCTGTTCCATACTTAACCATTTTCAAGCCCTTAAACCCACGCTTTTTAACACTTAACTAAAAATTGGTTATGGGCGGACTCGGTTCTTTCGTGGGATATGTAGCACCCATTTGGTGAGACCAGACCACTACTTGAACTGGTTCCTAGTTTTCTTTATGGTGGATTTTAGCCTTTTAAACTTACATAGTAATGGGCCATATCTAGGCCCACCAAATCTCACACCCACCCGAGCCAACGCACGCTCATGTGTGCCTCACGCACACACTCAGATCATGTACAGGAGCAATGTTCAGAGGTATATAAGTATTTCACACCCAGTGCTTGACGACTGAAGCGCTGGGTCACGTTATTCTTTATATGGGTGTGCAAGTGCTTTTCCATTCACGAGGTGGGGCTAAGGTAGCAGCTCTCTCCTCTGCACAGTGCATTCTGGCCAGCGATTTTGAATGGCAATTCTAGCCGACTCAATGGATCAAATCGACCAAACAAAAGCTTGATAGAAAGCTCTAAGTCTCCTCTACTCAATTTTACCATCAATTTGATGGTTGGATCATATTTGATCCATGAATTCTAAGGAAAAACATGGTACCGTTGCCATGCCTGGAACATGATCCAATTGTGAAATTAGAGGTCCATTGACCTCCAGAAGAGTTAACTCTCTTATCTGAGAGTTTGAATAACTTCAGAGATGCACTCCGTAGGGACTGGGAGAGAGATTGAAGTCTGAAACGGCTTCAGAAACTCCAGAAGCTTCAGAACTCTGATTCTCAGTGCTCAAGCACTGATCCAAGTGTGTATCATCCCAGCAAACAGCTAAAAGCCTCAAGAAATGAGTTAGATCAATTCACAAGATCAAAAAGAACTAACCTGGGTAGAAATTGGCTTCAAAACTTGACAGAAACTCACAAAACAATGTTGGGTTCCAATTTGAACCCAAACTGGATAGAATCTCAATTCTCCCTTTAATCTCAATGAAATTCGCTCAAACCTATTGCAATTACTTCACAATCACCAAATAAACTAGAATCTACTTCAATTCAAAGAATCAGACCTTAATTCAGCAAGAACAGCTTCAGATGGACTTAAGGAGGTCAAAGTTTGACTTTCAGAATTGGAACAAATTCCTTCAAATCAAAGGCATATCTAGACTTAATTAGACCTAAGGAATCTGTTGCACAACTCAAGTTCATGTTTTGAAGGCTCTAAAGTGTATTCCAAGGTCACCGTCGAAGACCTAAACACCATCTGATCATCATAACAAACTGGAGTTTGTTAGCTTTAACAATGACTTAGAATAGCTTCTAAAACATCCTCTCATGCTTCTGAACCTCAATGAATCAGATCTCTCCAACTCCGCCAAAGTTGAAGAAGATAAAGATCGACCTAGAGATTAAATCATCAAAACTCAATTTTTGTCATTTGAACTTAATCCTCATATCATAAATACTTAATCTGAAGCTACTCAAAGATGTTTGGATAGCTGTGGCTCTAACTCGACTTGCCGGAGCTCACCAGAGCTCTGATGAAGGCTGAGATTTGTAACTAGAGATCAAATCTCCATAAAAGTTATCGAGGAAAGTCTTAAATGATTCTTGAGATTGCAAGGAATCTCAAGAACACTACAATTAAAGCAATTGATGTTCATTGGAGGGGAAGAATGGGGCGATGGGGCTCTGGAGATAGGAGGGAGAACGAGGGTGGGAGGTATGGAGATCGAAGAGATGGAGGCGCAAGGAAGATCGAAGAGAAGGGGGGGCCGCCATGAAGGCCAAGCACTGGGTGAACGCGGGGGAGGTCCTATGTTTTAGATGTAGGGAAAGAGGACACATGGAAGCGGTGTGCAGGGGGCCTCTTATTTGTGTAGCTTGCGGCAGAGAAGGCCATAAACGTGATGCATGTAAGAGAGGAGGGACATAGTAGGGAGGAGGAAAGATCCCACACCATCACCCTCGCTCAGGGCAGAGGGGACTGAGGGCTCCGCTACCTCCACCCCCAACTCTGGCCGGACACTTTCTTGACGTAGAGGTCTCGTACTCTAAAGACATTCATGCGTCGAAGATGGTTCTAAAGGGAGCACTGATTGGGGAGGTGATGACCGGGGCTCCATCCTTGGATCGACTAAAACAGTTGGTAAGATCCCCAACCCTAAGCTCACCGAATTTGAAGGTTGCAACATTAGGTCCTTCTCGCTTTCTACTGTATGGCTTGGGTATGATGGAAGTCGAGTCCCTCCGATTTCAATCGAGTAAGTTTGAGAACATCAATGTGGTGTGGAGGTATGTCTTGACTTTTGATGGGGCACTGACGGAGTGATGAGAACCTCATCATGAACTCTAACTAGCACATTTTTGACCTAATTAAGTGTACAAAAGCTCCTACAAAACCTAAGGGAAAGCCTAAATTAGGGGATTATAAATCTGAGTATAAAATAATTTACATGGGGTAAAACTGTAATTTTACCATTGCAGTACATAAACGAGATTTCTGAGGGTCTAGACACAGGTCAAATGGGCTTAATAAGAGAAAAAGTGAGATGATTCGATCAGGAAAGGGGTATGACAAAATCTGGGAATTAAATGACATTCTGTAACCCTAAAATAAACCAGCTTTAATTCACGAAGTTTCAGGAAAGATAAAAATCAATTAAACCTTCTAAAATTCATAAAAAAATATCCCCTAGGGTTTAGAACCTTCAATTTGACCATTGGAACCTATCTTGACCTATATTGAGAACCATACTCAACTTTTGACCTAATTTGGGTTTCTATGCAAAATATCTGGTCAAACATGGTCAAACCTAAAATCCAACCTCACCATTGGATTCCTTAGGTCCAAATTAGGGTTATACCAAAATTTATACCTAAGGAAAGGTTGCCTTGACCCACTTTACAAAATGGTCCTCAATAATTACTTTTTGACCCTTAGCTTTTTGGACCCTTGCAAAAACCCCCTCAACTTTCTCGTCACTTTCTTCATTCAGGTCCCTCTGCCATTGCAGCAGGGACCCATACCACCGACAATGTTGCAAGGCGATTTTCTCCTTGTTTGCCTGGGGAGCTACTCCCAGATTTAAAAGGGGAGCTCTCTGCGAAACCCCCTACCTCATGAGCAGCTCCCCATACCCTGAATCGCCCAATACCTCTCGTGCGAACGCTCGAGAGGTATGGGCATCCCCTCTGACCATGCCTCCAGCAATGACTTCTAGCCGCCTCCTTGTGAATAACCTCTTGCCCGTGCCTATTTAAGCAAACTTAGATCATTTCGCACCTCCCAAGTGTCGTTTAGCCTAAGATTCCCCCTCCTCTTCGTCTCCTCCCAACTCCAGGCAACTGCCAGAGCTTCCGGTGACTCTCCCTCTCCTCTCTCGTCACCCTGCCACCATACCAGTGGCAGGGTTAACTCCACCATCCTCTGCAACACCGCGCCATACCAACGGGTGCTCTCCGACCCCTTTTCCTCATCATCATTCTCTCCCCTGGCACCATCGTCTCCAGCAACGGCAGTGCCAGCCATTCGCCATCTCCGCCTTCCCCGTTCACTCCTAACTTACAGGATAAGTTCCCCTTACTCTCCTTTTTATTTCCCCTCTGTCAATTTGATCTTTCGACTCCTCGACTCCACTGTCCACCAGCGCCATCTCCACCTCCGGCCAGACCTCTGACAAGGCGTCCCCACCGCTCCACACCTCCATCCGCCTCGCGAACCACCCCATAAGCACTACAACACCTCACTGATCCTAAATCCTCACTCCACTCACCACTCCATACACCCAGAACACCCCCTAAACACACCCACTCTCACTCACACAGGGTGCCCTAGGCACGCACACTCTAGCCACCCCACGCCACGCCGACCCCCACACTACGTTCGCCGTGTTTAGGCGAAGCTGTCTGAGCCTTTTGACAAGGCCGCAAGGCCATTTTCGTGGTTGACAGGTTTAAAGGCCCACCGCCATTAATGCAAGCAAGGAGCTTGCTTGGGAGCCTCCTCCAGGACTTCTCACTCCAGGTTACAGGTCCCAAGTGTGCGGAATCCCTTCGAGCACACTCCAGACGAGCGATTGGCACTGAAGCCCCATGTAGCCGCTGTAATCAAGGAGACTCCTGCTGCAGGCGTTCGAGAAGGAAGGTGGGACAACATAATCCCACCTCGGAAGATTGTGAGCGAGCGCTGTGAGATAAATTGGAAAAGTGACATAGCCTCTTCGACTCCTAACCACGGGGTGAGGTCCCTCTCACCTATCATTGCCTCGTCCGTGACCCGCTGCCTAGGGACCTGGCTTGACCCGTATACCCGATTTGCACTCCTCGCCCACCACTGCATGCCAGTGGGCCTGGTCCCGGGCACGTTACCCAACCCGCGTACTCAAGTAGGCTCTGGGAGAGCGGTTACCTACGAGAGAAATAGAGAGAGAGAGACATGGGGAGGGTAGGGGTAGGTTTTTGCCTAACCGTGCCCTGTGCAGGAAAGCAGAAGAAGAAGAAGAAGAAGAAAGGAGGAGGAGCGGCTGAAGACTTAGCCGCACCAAGGAGCTGAAAGGAAGAAGAAGGAGCAGGAGGGAGTGCAGCAGAGAGAAGAAGAAGAGACGCGGCTAAAGAAAAGAAAGAAGAAGAAGCCAAGGAGGAGCTGCAGTAGAAGAGGAAGCTGGAGCAGAGAGAGGCCAAGGAAGAAGCTGAAGATGCAGCTAAAGCCTAAGGCAAAGAAGAAAGAGAAGGTAGAGAGAAGCAGAAGAATAAGAAGAAGTTGAGGCACAGCAGTAGAGAAAAAGAACAAGGAAGACAAAAGAGAAGAATTACTGTAGCAATCTGCAAAATAAGCCGTCTGAGTCACAGAATCAGACGTCTGAGAACAGAAAGACAGAGAGAGAAAGAAGGAAAAGGGTGCGGCCAAGAAGAGAAAGAAAAGCAAGAAAGAGAAAAAGGGAGTGGCCATCAATAGAATATTTCCTCTTCCATTGCCATTTTCTCTTTTGTTTTCTTATACATGAACTTTCACTTATATCCTTGTTAAATATCATATTGTGAGAATTGTGATTTTGCTTCTAAAATACCAAATTGCTCCCTGAGTTTGACCTCGGAAGTTTTTCGAGTAACTAAATTTGATAATCATTTTTTTTCACGGTATACTACAATGCATATCTTTTTAAACTGCGAGAACGAGTGATTACGGAGCGACCCCCACAGAAGGTGGCATCCAGACAGGGGAGGTTAGAGATTAGTGGTGTGCCTTTGCACCTGAGAACCAATGTGGTAGTGGCAAAGATGATTGAAAGCTTCGTGGTGCTGAAGGAAGGTTCTAAAATCGAGGAAGGGGATGGGAGGGTGGTTTGGGTGAACGTGATCTTTGCGCGCAGTGGCTCTCTACCAAAAAAGATTATTCTTTGATGTGAGGGAAGCTCATGGTTGATCCAGCTTCAAATTTGCTTGGATAAGGTGGAGGTACATGAGCAGCAGATGGCAAAGACCTTTGTAGAGGTGGTCAAGAACAATTCTTTCCATGCGAAGGGAGATGGAATCACTGCAGAGGAGAGACTGGCGATAAAGACGAGAAAGGAGCAACATGTTGAGGAACGTGGAGGGGGTCAGATGACCGAAGCATCTGAGTCAATACTGAATGAGGATAGTATGTGTTACGACCCAGTTCCCAAATCCCTACAGGACACGAGACCAGACTGACTCGACTGACCCCAAGACCCAGTCGTCCAACGAGAAAGTAACCAAAAAGCAGTAAAATAAACCACATTCACTATGCTAGCAACTAACAGTAACAAAAGTACAGTAGTAAAGAAGTAAACTACTACAGTACACACCACCACAACAACAGGAAAGTAACGAGTACAGGAATATAAAGCGCAGAACGAAGATTACAGAATATAAAAGTACAAAAAGCTACTCACTACTACAATGAGTACAACAGAACTATGACTACTGGGCTCTACTGGGCCCAGCACCCTCTGCAGCCGTGGGCTCTAGCTACTCAACACCTGGACCTGAAAAGGTTATGAGTACACGAAATCAGCGAACGCTGAGTAGAGTGGCAACCAGCTAACTAAAAACAGTAAAGGTGGACAGGTAGCTGTTGTTTTTCAATTTCTATCTTCCTTTAATGATTATTCTTCCTTTCATCACTTAGTTTGTTTATCAGGTCTTTCTTGATCTGGAATGTTCCTCGTGGGAACGATCTTAATTGCAGTCTTTTCCAAAGAGTAGAAGTAGCACGTGGTGCTCTCCTGGTTGGGAGAGTCCCCCGTGGTAGTCCTACACTCAGCCAACCACCCTAAGGTCACTGACAGACGTAACGGTGACTACGGCACACGCGATAAATGCACGGGTAGCTACCCCGCACTGGCACGCGGTCAGTCGTTTCCGTTAATGGGTGCACCCAAAGCACAGTACAGAACCAGTATAGGGCAAAGCCCTCTCAGTAACAGGGGTCTAGCCCCTCTTAGTAACCAAACAGGGGTCTCGCCCCTCCACAATCCGCGCACCCTTGCCTGACTACCCTGGTTTGCCCAGTAGGCCTAACAAGTCGATGTAGGGTGGCTAGCTGAACCTCGGGCCACGTGGGGTGGCTAACCCTCCCTACACTAGTAGCTCTCCCTGATACAGTGTACACGAGGGCCATCGAGTCGGTGCAAAGTGGCCAACCCACCCCGGGTCTCAACCCGAAGGTGGCAAGCTCCCCTCTACACTAAGAGGTAACATGCGCTCCCCTTGGTACCCTGTACTCAAGAGGTAGCACATGTCCCATCGCATTTCCATATCCAATCCATATATTTCCAGGAGCTCAACTCCTGCTCCCTCGTGGGGTTCATGCTCATGTTCCTAGTGTCATTCCATAACAGGTTTCATCATCTCTATTTCCATTCTCAGGATATATACATGCAACTTGTGTTTCTGTTGTTCACATTTCCGTATACGGGTTATACACAGATAGCTCGTATTTCCATCATTCATATTACCATTCTCAATTATATACATGCAGCTCGTGTTATATCATTTAACGTGTACAACAGAAATTTACATGCAACAGTTAACTAGCACAAATACTACATATTCTGCAGGCAACTGTTATTCATTTACAGGCAATTGTTATCCTTCTATCTACTCATTCAAGACTGCAATCAATTCATTCAATACAACATTCCAGTATGTCTAGTCCTAGGATTCATGCCATACCCTAGGATCTAACATTCATTCCACATAAGCATTCAAGTTTGTAATTAAACTAGGGGAAGCCACTCTGCCAATAAACCCAGGAGTAATGGGGGCTTGATCGGCAGGTCCACGTGCCTCAGCAAACCCCAAACCTGCAACGAAACGAGGTCCTATCACAAGGATCATTCACAAGAGACTACTCAGAACAGGATAAAGAGTATTCCAACAAGTAGAGGAATTTATACGAGAATCAACGATATCTTAATTGCGGAAATCAGACCTTAAACGGACCCTAAATGGGTCAAAACAATAATTCTGACCCAAATCAGATGTCTGGAACACCTTCTAGACGTCTTAAAAGAGTCCAGAGTCGTACCTTAGTTCTTATGCCACTCTTCAAATGTCCAGAACTCCGCTGGACCGTTTGGACCTAGTTCCAGACGTCCGACCACCTCTCAGGATGTTTGGAAATGCTTCCCGCCATCTGGTGCCTCACCCAGACATCTGAACTGTGTGGGAGGGCGTGTCCCGCGCCTTCCCAAAGCGAACCCTGCACACGTCGACAAAAATCTTCTCAACATGGCACGAAACAGTTTCTCGACAGAATGGCCTGCTTGGCCGTATTTGTAAGGAAAGTGTACGTCGTGAAACTTACCTCTCAGTTATCTGGAGCCTCTTCCAGACGCCGTCTACGTCGTCTGGACGTCGATCCAAACGTCTAATTCTGGGAAAATCACAAAACCAGAACCCACCTTCGCCTTCTTGTGTCGCGCTTGGTCGTGCCGCGCTCGCTCGCCTGCTGTTCTGGCTGCAGTAGTGTCGGGGAGGACCTCCCCAACGCACCTCTCCGCCTCGCGCATGCACCGACCGAACGTGAGCTCTCAAGCCTCCTCTCCTTCTCACGTTGCTCCTCCTCTCCTCTCACGACGCTCCTCCACTCCGCCGCTTCGCTCGGCTGCACTCGCTACTCTCGTTGGAGGAAGGAGAAGGTGGCTGGAAGTGGGGGGCGGTGTAAGGGAGAGGAGGGAGTTTATATAAGGGGTGGGATTAGGGTTTTGCATCGGCGAGAGGAGAGAGAAGAGAAGAAGCTAGGTCACGTACTATCTGCGTGCAGCACACGTGCAGACGCGAGGACATACACGAAAAATTTGATTTCCAGACGTTTAGGAAGGTGTCTAGACGACTGACCAGACGTCTGACCCAAGCTACAGACATCTTAAAGGGCTCTAACAGTACGGGTCTTAACAACATAACAAACTTAAAGGAGGTTTCATCCTTGAAACTTGATCTAGCTAGGATGCGAAAGAACAAAACTACGTATAACAAACTTAAAGATGACCGAAGCCGGTCTGAAAAGTCGTACCCTCAAAAAGCTTCGGGTACCGCTCTCGCATCACTGCCTCAGGCTCCCAGGTAGCCTCCTCGTACCTCTGGCTCCTCCACAAGACCTTCATCAGGGGTACCTGCTTCTGTCTCAAACTCCGGACAGCTTTGTCGAGTATCTGCACTGGCCACTCGGGGTAGGTCAGGTCGTCACCCACCTTGATGCTCTCGTGGCTCAGAACGTGACTGGGATCGGCGACGTACTTCCTGAGGTTGGACACGTGGAACATGTCGTGCACAGCAGAAAGCTGGGGAGGAAGGGCATGCCTATAAGCAATGGGTCCAACCCGCTCTAGGACCTCAAAGGGCCCTACAAACCTCGGCGCGAGCTTCCCTTTCACCCCAAAATGCTACAGGCCCTTCATGGGAGAAACGTGAAGAAAGACGTGATCCCCAACCTCAAACTGCACCTCTCTGCGCTTCTGATCGGCATAGCTCTTCTGTCTGCTCCTGACAGTGTGGAGTCGCCTGTGAATCTGCTCAATCACCTCCTGACTCTGCGTGATCAGCCTGGGGCCAACCTCCCACTTGGTCCCCACCTTAACCCAACTCAAGGGTGCAGTACACCCCCGTCCGTACAGAGCCTCGTAGGGTGCCATGCCGATGCTTGAGTGCTAGCTGTTATTATATGCAAACTCTGCCAGGGGCAAGTGCTCCTCCCAAGATCCCCTCCAGTCCAGTACACAGGCACGGAAAAAGGTCCTCAAGCGTCTGTATGGTGCGCTCTAACTGTCCGTCCGTCTGGGGGTGGTATGCTGTACTGAACCTCAATCGTGTCCCCAAGGCCTGCTGAAACTCAGCCCAAAATTGGGATGCAAAGCGGGTATCCCGATCGGATACAATCTCTCGCGAAACTCCGTGTAGACGTACCACATCACGGATATACCTCTTTGCCAACTATGCTGGACCCAAAGTGACTCGGATCGGCAAGAAACGTGTCGTCTTTGTCAATCTGTCTACAATCACCCAGATTGCGTCGTGTCCTCACTGGGTAATGGGCAAGCCCACCACCAAGTCCATGGTGATGCTCTCCCACTTCCACTCTGGCACTGGAAGTGGCTGCAATGGCCATGCAGGCCTCTGATGCTCGGCCTTCACCTGTTGGCACACTAAACACTGCTGCACGAACTCACCCACATCCCGCTTCATTCCTCTTCACCAAAAGTCGCGTCTCAGATCATGATACATCTTTGTATTCCCGGGATGTATGGTGAACCTGGAACCGTGTGCCTCAGTCAAGAGCTCCCACAACAGCTCCTCGTCCCTGGGAACGCACAAACGTCCCCTCATGCGTAGCACCTCGTCAGTAAAGGAGAAGTCTCCCGGGTCCCCTGATAGTACTCTGTCACGCAACGACTGCAAGTACAGGTTTGCCATCTGTCCTGTGATGATGCAGTCTATTAGCTCTAGACTCGTCTGTCGTGTCACAGTCACTGCCCCACAGTGCCCCAATAACTCTAGGGGTCACCAACTGCCCATCTCCTCCATGAGTCTCCAACTCTATGCCTGTAAACTGGCCAAGTGGGCAGGTGCCTTCCAGCTCAAGGCGTCAGCCACCACATTGGCCTTCCTTGGATGGTAGGAAATGCTGCAGTCATAGTCTTTCAGGAGCTCTAACCAACGTCTCTGTCTCATGTTGAGCTCCTTCTGATCAAACAAGTACCTGAGGCTCTTATGATCTGTGAAAATCTCAAAAGTCTCACTGTATAGGTAGTGCCTCCAAGTCTTTAGCGCGAAGACGACAACTGCCAGCTCTAGGTCGTGGGTAGGGTAGCTATGCTCATGGGGCTTCAGTTGCCGCGAAGCGTATGCGACAACGTGACCCCACTGCATGAGCACACCCCCTAACTCCTGCAAAGAGGCATCCGTGTATACAACGAAACCGTCTCTGCTGTCTGGGATGGTAAGCACGGGAGTCGAAGTCAGCCTCTCCTTCAGCTCCTGAAAACACGCCTCACAAGCGTCTGTCCAAGAAAAGGACACGTCCTTCCGGATCAGCTGTGTCATAGGATGTGCAATCTGCGAGAAACCCCTGATAACCGCCTATAGTAGCCTGCCAGTCCCAAGAAATTGCAGATCTCTGTCACAGTACGTGGTCTCTCCCACCTGAGCACTGCCTCAACCTTGGCTGGGTCCATAGCCAAGCCATCCCCTGAAATCACATGACCTAGAAAGGTCACCTCCCTCAACCAGAACTCTCACTTACTGTATTTGGCGTATAGCCTACGCCGTCTCAACGTGTCCAAAACCATCCGCAAGTGATGTCCGTGCTGCACCTGATCCTGAGAGTAGATGAGCACATCATCAATAAATACCACCACGAACTGATCCAGATACGGTCTGAACACCCGGTTCATCAAGTCCATGAAAGCAGCGGGGACATCGGTCAGCCCAAACAGCATGACCAAAAACTCGTAGTGTCTGTACCGGGTGCAAAAAGCTGCCTAGGAGACGTTGGTCTCCCTAATCCTCAACTGGTGGTAGCCAGACCTCAAGTCTATCTTGGAGAATACCGTGGCACCTTGCAACTGGTCAAACAAGTCGTCAATCCTTGGCAGCGGATACCTGTTCTTGATGGTTACCCTATTCAGCTGTCTGTAGTCCACACAAAGGTGTAGGGTACCATCCTTCTTCTTCACAAATAATACCGGGGCTCCCCACAGAGACGCACTGGGCCTCACAAAGCCCTTCTCCAAAAGGTCCTGCAACTGGGACTTGAGCTCTGGCAGCTCAAGTGGTGCCATCCAGTAGGGTGCTGTAGAATTGGGGCTGGTCCCCGGTACCAGTGAGATCTCAAACTTGATCTCATGCTCAGGCGGTAGTCCTGGCAGCTCCTCTGGGAACACGTCGGGGCACTCTCTGACCACCGAAATACTCTGAAAGTCTGTCACGGGACTGGGCTCTACCACTACACAAGCCAGAAAGCCCTCACACCCCTGACCCAAAAGTCTCGCTGCTCAAAGTGCAGAAATACACCTGAAGCCTCTGTCCACTAGCTATCCGTGAAACTCAAAGCAAGGCAACTCCGGCATGGAGAATACAATCTTCCTTTCAAAATAGTCCACCAAAGCGTGGTAAGTGCACAGTCAGTCCATCCCCAGAATCACTCCAAAGTCCTCCATCGGTATCACAATCAGATCAGCAAGGAGGGTGTGTCCCCCAACACTACCTCACAACCGATGTAAACCTCCTCATCTACAAACAGCTGACCACCCGGACCTCTGATCACAAATGGATCCTCTAACAACACACAGTCCTGCCCTAAACTAACAGCAAAACTAGCAGCAACAAACGAGTGCGTTGCGCCGAAATCAAAAAGCGTGTAAACTAATCTGCCAGAAATTGTAACCATACCTGCCACCACTGAACCTGAAGCTCTGGCCTCTCTGTGTGTCAGGACGTTGATATGCCCCTCAACCCTAGGTGCAAATGAAGCAGCCATGCTCTGCGTCGGACGGGTAGCCGCTGGCTGGTACCCTCCCCTTGACTGTTGTCCTCCACTACGCGCTTGGGAACTGCAACCTCCTACTTGCCCTCCAGTGCTCGGCGCGGGGAGCATCTGCTAACCTCCTGCCCTAGACTGGCAGTCCCTCCTGAAGTGGCCCGGCTGGCCACACTGGTAGCAAAGAGGGACCCAACTCCCGCCCTCGGTAGGTCCCTACTGACGGTTGGGAGGGGGTCCAGTGCTGGTAGATGGCCCCTTTCGGGGGCCCCAAAGGCCACTGACGGCCCCCCAAAGTGTGACGGCTCTGTTGCGAGCGCCACGTGCCTCCTCTCTCGTCGGCCCTGTGAGTAGTCTGGCTGGTAGGGCCTCTTCCATTCACTGTCAGTGTCACATGCGGCTAGGTTGGTCTCCTCATATGTCATAGCTGCCTCCACCACTCTCGAGAACGTAGGCAACTTCAGGGGTTTGACATACCCCCGAATAGCAGGCCAGAGCCCCTCGGTGAAATGAGATAGCTCCAGAAAATGCGTGCGGTACGCGCTCACGGTCATCGTACCCTGGCGAAGAGTGTGGAACTCCCACCTCCTCTGATTCTGCCACGTCTGGGGAAAGTACTACTCGCAGAAGAGGGTGACAAACTGGTCCCAAGTTGGCTCGGCCCTCTCCTAACCCCTGACTGCCCTCCACCACCTGTGTGCCGCACTCTCCAGCTGGTACGTGGCAAAGGCCACGCAGCACTCCGCAGGGGGGCGAAGGGCGTCAAACACCTTCTCAATTTGCTCGAGCCAGTCCTCCGCCTCGGTCAGATACTCATCCCCCTTGAAGGAGGGGGGCTTCAGCTTTCGGAACTGTCCGAAAAGCTCGTAATGGCGCTGAAGTGGGAAAACTGGTATGCCTCCAGGCAAGGAGAGCTCGTGCTCGGAAGTGTCAGAGGAAGGTAGGGGTGGTGGAGGACCACCTCCTCCCCCACATCCAGCGCTGTGTCTGTCTTGCAGTCCCACAGAGGACTCTCCCTCCGCAGCCCTAGGAAGATGCGCCCGTGGAGGCGGGTGGAGCTCCTCACATACGATCTCCCGTATCAGCTGGGCGAGGTCCTGGGCCTGAACGCCCAGAAATAGTGGCTATTCCACTAAGATGTCGGGCTCAATGCGCCCGTCCCTCCGACCTCATCCTCGGCCGCGTCCGTAACCTGCCTCACTGGCTCCACGTCGAGGCATCTCCTACAAGGAGACGCGAACACAGAACAGGAAGACGTCAAATCTAACCAACATTCAACGAAAGAACCTCAGAATAGATGTCAAAATGGTACGTTGTGGTGGTTACTCTAGTTACAAGTACGTGAATTGGATATTTTCCAGCTAGTTGGTTCACTTCTCGGGATGACCTTGCTCTGATACCATCTTGTTACGACTTGATTCCCGAATCCCTACAAGACATGAGGCCGGACCGACTCGACTGACCCCAAGACCTAGTCGTCCAATGAGAAAGTAACTAGAAAGCAATAAAATAAACCACATTCACTATGCTAGCAACTAACAGTAACAAAAGTACAGCAGTAAAAAAGTAAACTACTACAGTACACACCACCACAACAGTAGGAAAATAACGAGTACAGGAATATAAAGAGCAGAAGGAAAGATTATAGAATATAAAGGTACAAGAAGCTACTCACTACTACAATGAGTACAACAGAACTATGACTACTGGGCTCTACTGGGCCCGGCACCCTCTGCAGCAGTGGGCTCTAGCTGCTCAACACCTGGACCTGAAAAGGTTATGAGTACATGAAATGAGCGAACGTTGAGTAGAGTGGCAACCAACTAACTAAAAATAATAAAGGTGGACAAGTAGCTATTGTTTTTCAATTTCTATCTTCCTTTAACGATTATTCTTCCTTTCATCACTTGGTTTATTTATCAGGTCTCTTTCTTGATCTGAAATGTTCCTCGTGGGAACAATCTTGATTGCAGTCTTTTCCGAAGAGTAAAAGTAGCATGTGGTGCTCTCCTGGCCAGGAGAGTCCCCCGTGGTGGTCCTACACTCAGTCAACCACCCCAAGGTCACTGACAAATGTAACGGTGACCATGGCACGCACGATAAACACACAGGTAGCTACCCTGCACTGGCACGCGGTCAGTCATTTCCATTAACGGGTGCGTCCAAAGCACAGCACGAAACCAGTATATGACATAGCCCTCTCAGTAACAGGGGTCTAGCCCCTCTCAGTAATCAAACAGGGGTCTCGCCCCTCCATAGTCCGTGCACCCCTGCCTAACTACCATGGTTTGCCCAGTGGGCCTAACAAGTTGGTGTTGGGCGGCCAGCTGAACCCCAAGCCCCTTGGGGTGGCTAACCCTCCCTACACTAGTAGCTCTCCCCGGTACAGTGTACATGAGGGCCACCGAGTCAGTGCAAAGTGGTCAACCCACCCCGGGTCTCGACCTGAAGGCGGCAAGCTCCCCTCTACACTAAGAGGTAACATGCGCTCCCCTTGGTACCTCGTACTCAAGAGGTAGCACATTTCCCATCGCATTTCCATATCCGATCCATATATTTCCAGGAGCTCAACTCCAACTCCCCCGTGGGGTTCATGCTCATGTTCCTCGTGTCATTTTATACCAAGTTTCATCATCTCTATTTCCATTCTCACGGTAGATACATTCAACTTGTGTTTCTGTCGTTCACATTTCTGTATACGGGTTATACACAGATAGCTCGTATTTCCATCATTCATATTACCATTCTCAATTATATACATGCAGCTCATGTTATATCATTTAACGTGTACAACAGAAATTTACATGCAACAGTTAACTAGCACAAATACTACATATTCTGCAGGCAACTGTTATTCATTTACAGGCAATTGTTATCCTTTTATCTACTCATTCAAGACTGTAACCCATTCATTCAATACAACATTCCAGTATATCTAGTCCTAGGATTCATGCCATACCATAGGATGTAACATTCATTCCACATAAGCATTCAAGTTTGTAATTAAACTAGGGGAAGCCACACAACCAGTAAACCCAGGAGTAATGGGGGCTTGATCGGCAGGTCCACGTGCCTCAGCAAACCCCAAACCCGCAATGGAATGAGGTCCTATCACAAGGATCATTCATAAGAGACTACTCAGAACAGGATAAAGAGTATTCCAACAAGTAGAGGAATTTATACGAGAATCAACGGTATCTTAATTGCGAAAATCGGACCTTAAACGGACCCTAAATGGGTCAAAAAAATAATTTTGACCCAAATTAGATGTCTGGAACACCTTCCAGACGTCTTAAAAGAGTCCAAAGTCGTACCTCAGTTCCTGCGCCACTCTTCAGACGTCCAGGACTCCGCTAGACCGTCTAGACATAGTTCCAGACGTCCGACCACCTCTCCAGAAGTCTAAAAATGCTTCCCGTCGTCTGGTGCCACACCCAGACGTCTGGACTACGTGGGAGGGCGTGTCCGACGCCTTCTCGAAGCAAACATTGCACACGTCGACAAAAATCTTCTCAACATGGCACGAAACAGTGCCTCGGCGGAATGGCCTGCATGGCCATATCCGTAAGGAAGGTGTACGTCGCGAAACTTACCTCTCAGTCGTCTGGAGCCTCTTCCAGACGTCGTCCACGTCGTCTGGACATTGATCCAGACGTCTGATTCTGGGAAAATCCCAGAACCAGAACCCGCCTTCGCCTTCTCACGCCGTGCATGGCCACGCTGCGCTCGCTCGCCTACTACTCCGGCTACAGCAGTGTCGGGGAGGACCTCCCCGATGCACCTCTCCGCCTCGCGCATGTGCTGACCAGCCGTAAGCTCTCTGGCAAGCTCCCACGCGAGCTCGCAAGCCTCCTCTCCTCTCCTTCTCACGCTGCTCCTCCTCTTCTCTCACGATGCTCCTCCACTCTGCCGCTTCACTCGGCTGCACTCACTGCTCTCGCTGAAGGAAGGAGAAGGTGGCTGGAAGTGGGGGCCGATGTAAGGGAGAGGAGGGGGTTTATATAAGGGGTGGGATTAGGGTTTTGTATCAGTGAGAGGAGAGAGAAGAGAAGAAGCTAGGTTGTGTATTTTCTACGCGCAGCACACACGCAGATGCGAGGACGTACACGAAAATTTTGATTTCCAGACATCTGGGAAGGTGTCTAGACGTTTAACCAGACGTCTGACCCAAGCTCCAGACGTCTTAAAGGGCTCTAACAGTATGGGTCTTAGCAGTATGAGTGAGAGAGTCTCTTAGATGATTGTATCAGTGGAGGAGAATGCTGGAAGAGGGCTTGGAAAATTGGGGGTGGAAGCCCCCTTCACCTTTGATACACCTGAAGGCCTTTGATATGATGTCAGGACCAAAGGCAAAGGGAAAGGTGTACTGATTTGATCCCCATACAATCTGCAAAGAAGACGAGGTGATGACAGGGTGGGGATGGAATTGAGCATGGTGGCAAGAGCGCTTGGAGTGATGAGGACTGATGGGGGGGCGAGGAAGGGGAAACTAGACACACCATGAGAGTTCTACCATGGGACGTGCGTGGGATGCGTGATGGGTTGAGAAGAGACTCCCTTGCTAGATATATGAGAGAGTGGGATGTTGATTGTCCGTTATTGCAAGAAACTCACATTGAAGAGGATGGGTAGAACTCGTGGAAACCACTGATACAAGATGGGAGATCTGAAATCACTACTGTGAGGGCCCAAGGTAGATTGGGTGGCATGGCAGTATGGTGGAAGCTTGCAAAACTGCAGCTGGTCGAGGTAATGCAGGCTGAATTCAGTATAACCTGCAGATTTCAAGCCATCCACATAGGGTGTTTTCTGTGTATCACATGCATTTATGGGCAATGCAATGTGAACAGGAGGACTTCTTTATGGTCTGAATTAGCAGAGAGAGCAGAGGGGATCGAGGATAGCACATGGCTCGTAGGGGGCGACTTCAACTACATACTCTCCAGTCAGGACAGAGCGAGTGGGTGCATTGACCAATCTGCTCTTGGGTTTCAGCTGGCGGTTCAAAGCATGGGATTAAGTGAGTACCTCTCTTCTGGTGTGGAATACACTTGGCGCAATGGCAGTGGGCAAATGTTGAAACTTGATCGATTCTTTGGGAACTCAAGTCTTCTGGATAGGTACCATCTTTCTGCTGTGGCTGAGCAAGAGAGGCTATTTTGAGATCACACTCCATTGATTTGGGACTGTGGTGAAGGCAGCTCAGTGGGCTCTTACTTTAAATTCAGAAGGTCTTGGTTGAGGGAGCCAGGCTACAAGGAGATGATTGCGAACAGGTGGGAGATGAAACAAGTGTCCGGGTCTGTGACCTCGAGGCTGGCTGCGAAGTTAGCTGGTCTAAAAATTATGTTGAAAGGGTATGGACAAACTGTGGGCGTGCTGCACGAACAGAGGAGAGTGGAGGCTCCTGCTTGGTTGCGCACATTGGATGAGAAAGAGGCTATACGTTCGCTGGCCGAAAGTAAGCTACAACAACAAAAACAAATGCAAGATGTGGTTCTAGAAGAGGACTTGAAGAGGGAAATGGACTAGCGAGAGAAATAAAGATAACTTTGGTTGCACGAGGGCGACGCCAATACCAAATTCTTCCACATGGCTGCCAGTTCAAGGAGACGCATCAACCATATCTCATCCATCCTCTCAGGAGACCAACGGCTTACCTCCATGGCAGAGATTTGGGCTGCAGCGGTTGCCTATTTTCGCGACCTCTCTGCTGCTCCTGCCAAAAGTGCTTGGAAAATGATCACAATGGAGTACCCAAGGGTGGAAGGTATGCAGGCCGATAGATTGGTAGCCCTTTTTCCGATTAGGAAGTGATAGATGCCATCAATGGCCTCAACCTAGAAGGATCTCTGAGACCGGATGGGTTTCAAGCATTATTCTACAAGGAGTTCTGGCGGGTGGTGAGAGGGGAGGTAATGGAGGTGGTTCACGAGTTCCAATAGGGGAATAGTGGGTTTGAGAAGCTGAACAGGTCATATCTATTCCTGCCTCCTAAGAAGCCTGGGGCTAAGAGGTTTAGTGAGTTCAAACCCATAGCACTATCAAACTCCATTTATTTGATCATAAGCAAAGTACTGGCAAATAGATTAAGAGGGGTACTCCAAGGAATGATATCGCCTGTTCAGTTGGCTTTCCTGCTGAATAGATCATTGCAAGAGTCCTTTATTGTGGCCCAGGAAATGGTGGCTGGATGGAGCAGGAGAAAAACAAAGGCCTTTATGTGGAAGGTCGACTTCAGTAAGGCCTACGACTCAGTTTCTTGGCCATATTTGTGGGAGGTACTCAAATGTAGAGGATTCACAGTCCTATGTTTTAGATGGATGAAGAAATGCATTACTACTTCGGCTTTCTCCCCTTTGATCAATGGTAGACCATGTGGTGCCTGGATTCAACCTAGATGTGGGGTCAGACAGGGGTGTCCCTTAGCACCATTGTTATTCAACCTGGCAATGGATACCTTGGCTCACTTCACGTTCAAGCTCTCGGAAATGAGGATGATCAAGGGGTATACTCTAACGAATAGTCAGGCTTTGGCCCCGGTGCTCCAATATGCGGATGACACAGTGTTTTTTGTAGAGGGGGTATGCAGAAGGCACGTATCATACATCATATGGTGACTATTTTTGGGGTGATTTCAAGGCTGAAATTGAATGGGGAAAAATCCTCTCTTATTTGTTTTAGACTTAATCGAGATGTGGGCCACCAACTATCAGAGACTTTGTGCAAACTAATCATCTCCTTACCGATTACCTATCTTGGGTTGCCATTGAAGAGCGGGAAGATGAGGAAGAGTGATTAGAGTTACTTGTTCAAGAAAATCTCTGCAAAGCTGGAGTGTTGGAGCAGTAAATATCTCTCAAAGGAGGGAAGATTGATTCTCTTGAACTCTGTTATCACAATGATGCTGATCATCATGTTTTCTATTTTCAGAGCTCCTAAAGTAATTTGGAAGCACTTAGATGTAATGAGGAAACACTTCTTTTGGAAAGGGGTGAAACATGGGGGACGTTTCCTCCAACCGGTAAAGTGGGATAGTTTGTGTGCACCAAAGAAGCAGGGGGGTTTGGAATTAAATCCTTGAAGGAGTTTAACAATTCTCTACTATTGAAGTGGGCAATAAAAATTTTCCAAGGGGAGAATAAATCATGGGCGGAAGTGATCAGAGGAATATATGGTGCTTCACACTCCTTGGCAAATAGACTTTCTCCCATCAAAGCATTACCTTTCTAGAGTTCGGTGGTGGCAGCTATGAAGGAAAACTGGGATCTAT
The DNA here is from genome assembly GCA_037157565.1 of Thalassia testudinum. Lineage (NCBI taxonomy): Eukaryota > Viridiplantae > Streptophyta > Magnoliopsida > Alismatales > Hydrocharitaceae > Thalassia > Thalassia testudinum. The sequence goes on along the minus strand of JAZHRO010000077.1, from coordinate 81,313,298 downwards.
TCCAGCCAATCTATGGGGACGAACAAACTTTTCTTTTCTGGTTGGAAAATTGGTCATCTTTGGGTCTACTACATAATCAATATCCACATGTATATGGTCTTGTGGGTGACAGAGAGGCTAAAGTTGCAGACTTTTGGGATGAAGAGGTGAATAGATGGGAGATACCAGAAACGGGCTACAGGGAGGGGAGTCGCACATACAGATATACAGGGAATTTTTCCACTGCCAAGGCCTATGAACAAGGGACGGACTCATCACTAGTGACTTGAGGCACCGAAGAATAGGGGTGGCTACTCATACATGTTATCTATGTGGCTTCTAGACTGACAGTATGCGGCATATTTTTTCCTTGTGTGTGGTCACTGATTGTGTGTGGAATAGGGTATGTGGTGGTGGGATACCTGTATGGGAAGACATGTGGAGGGATTTTATTAGGAGTGGGAGACCTCATTGTTCCATGACGGTTGTTTTGTGGTGTATTTGGCTTGCACGAAATGAGTGTCCTTTTCAAGGGAGGCTTGTCAACTCAATACAAATTGTACATGAGTGTCAAGCTCCTATACATCATAGGCGAAGTTGATGTAATTTATTTTTTTATTCTATTAATAAAATCCCCAGTTGGCTATCACCTTAGATAGCATTCCTTATTTCCTCAAAAAAAGATGTATGGATTTATCAAGAAATACAATAAAAGTGTATCTTGAGTTCGCCTGAACTCAAGAATTTTCCTCTCATGCTTCTGAGTGAGGGAAAGTGATTAGGAAGGTGGGATGACTGTGTACATGTAGGGAATTAAACGGAATCACTCCTTCTAAGCCGCCATTGACAGCAAGCACAGAAGGTTGAGTGTGTTACGACCTAGTTCCTGGATCCCTACAAGACCTGAGACCGGCTTGCCTTGACTAATCCCAAGACCTAGTCATCTAACGAGAAATAACCAAAAGTAGGAAATAATCCACCTTCACACATGCAATATAACTAAGCAGAAGGAAAAATGAAACAGTAAAGGAAAGTAGAGTAACTGTCTCAAGATAGTACATGTCACCACAACAACAACAGCGGAAAGGAAACAGAAAGTAACAGGAACAGTAATTTTGAAGTCCAGTACTCACAACTACAACAGAAACAAAAGAGCTGGAAAGAAAACTACTATGGCTAGGCTCGGCTGGGCCCAGCTCCCTCTATAGCCAGAAACTTGGGCTACTCAACTCCTGGTCCTAAACAGGGTTACAAAAAGATAGAGTCAGCGAACGTTGAGTAGAGTGGTGTTTACATCATTTATGTGCAAGTAAAGTAAAAACAAACAGGCAGGTTTTATTCTCATTTCTTTTTATCTCATCTATGTATTTCTGGTTCATCTATTTCATAAAGTATCCAAGTATTTCTTGATCTTACTTGTTCCTCATGAGAACGATCTTGATTGCAGTCTTTTCCGTGGAGTATAAGGTACACGTGGTGCTCACCTGGTTGGGAGAGTCCCCCGCGGTAGTCCCACACCCAGTCAACCACCCCGAGGTCATTGTCGACACATAGCGGTGACTACGGCATGCGTGATAAGCGCATGGGTAGCTACCTCGCACTGACACGCGGTCAGTCGTTTCCGCTAGCGGGTATGCCCAAAGTACATCACGGAACAGTATAGGGCCTTGCTCTCTCAGAACAGGGGTCTCACCCCTCCATAGTCTGCGTACCCTCATCCGACTACCCTGGTTTGCCCAGCGGGCCTAACAAAGTCGATGTAGGGTGGCTAGCTTAACCCCGGGCCCCATGGGGTGGCTAGCTCCTTCCCTACACTAATAGCACACCTTGGTACCACGTACGTGAAGGCCAATAGGAGTCGGTGTAGAGTGGTCAATCCTAACCCCGGGTCTCAACCCAAGGGCGGCTAGCTCCGCTCTACACTAAAAGAACCATGGTGCTCCTTGATACCACGTATGCAAGGGCCAACTCATTTCCGTCTACACATAGAATTCTTTTCCATATCCAGGAGTTTTCCTCCTAATTCCCTGTAGGGTTCATGCTCATATTCATCTCATTTATTCATATTCAGATCTCATGTTTGATAACTTGTTCCTCATCCATATACAAGCAGCTCATGTTTTCACAATCCAATTCTCAATCATATACATGCAGCTTGTAGTTTCACCGTTCAATTTCTCATTCACATACAGAAAGCTCATCTTTTCACAATTCAATTCTCAATCATATACAGGCAGCTTGTAGTTTCACAATTTTATTTCCCATTCACATACAGGCAACTCGTATTTTAACATACATCTCAAGTAACAGAGTAGCTCAGCATCAAGCTCATACATTTCTACCCTAAGGTTCATTCCAAATCCTAGAGTTTCAATCAATTTAATCTAAGTAAGCATATTCTTTATTCACATCTTAACAATTTAATTAAACCACTCTTTTGGGTATCACGGGAGGAATGGGGGCCTGCACTGCACATCTCGTTGTCTTCGCAAGCCCCGAACACACCACTGGATGGTAACCTGTATCAAAGACTAATTTACATCAGATGAGCTCAAAATAGTAGAGACTCAACACGAACACATAGAGAAACTTGAGTGGAAGACAGCGGTACTTCGTTTGCAGAAATCTGATTCCGTTTGGGCCCTAAACGGGCCAAAAACATGGTTACTGTCCAAAATCAGATGTCTGGGACTAGTCTCAGACGTCTTAAAAGACATCAAATCTCACCTTGTGTTTCCTACAATACCCTCAGACGTCTAGATCCCTTCACAACTGTCTAGGGCCAGCTCCAGACATCTCACCCTCCTTCCAGTCATCTGGAAGGACCGTCGAACGTCTGGCGATGCGGTCAGATGTCCAAAAGTGCCTGGGAAGGCGCACCACGTGCCTTTCCAACATCCCGCACCTGCGTACGAAAATCGCAAGCATAAACCTAACTCGACATTTCCTGCGCTACAACCTGCATGGAGAAAGGTAATGCAGGAAGATACATACCTCGCGTGATATAATGCTTTCAGACGTTCGGCTTCAGCTCCGGACGTCCTGGTGCCCCTCCAGATGTCTGGTCGATGCTCCAGACATCTGATACTAGAAAAACTTCCAGTACCAGAACCTTCTCTGCGAAGCTACTCTCCTCGTAGTGCCACCCGCAGCGCACCACAATAGCTTCAGTAGCTGCAGAGGGCCGAGAGGTCACCTCCTCGAGCCCCTCCACCTTGTGCGCGTGCCCTCCGCTGGCCACGCGAGCTCTACTTAGCTCCCGAAGGTCCTCCGACCTCTCTCATGCTCTTCCTTCCTCTTTCCCTCACTCACCCTCTCGTTCTCCCTCGCTCAGCCGCACAGGGGGAATGCTGGAGGTGGTGGTGGTGGAGAGTGGCGTGAGGGTGGTGAGAAGAAGAGAAGGGGGGTTTAAATAGAATGGGTTTAGGGTTTAAGGGGTGAGGGGTGTGGAGGAGAGAGAAGCTCTATGCGTCGCCTGTGCACGGAGCATGTTACGAATGCCTTCCAAGATGATTTTTTTTAAGACGTCTGGGAGGTGGCCCAGACGTCTGACTAGACGTCTGGAACCCCTTCCAGACATCTGGGATCTATTTTTCTGTGGCGTACGGGGCTGCGTCTGCGCGCAGGGGCGCGTAGACCTGCAACTGCCGCAACTTCCCCCTTTTTCCCTCTCTCCTCCTACAGGTGCGGACTGCGCTCTCTCTCTCTCCACGCGCGGCCTTATAAGGCCCTCGCCCTCTCCCTCACTCTCATCTCCTCCTCTTCCTTCTTCTTCTTCCAGCCGGTGCGAGAGTGCGAGCGCGAGCGAGCGGCGGCAGCGGCAGCCGCGGCGAGTTGCGGGAGGTGTTGCGCGAGGGAGGAGACGCCCAACCGTGAGGGCTTGAGCTTGCCAGGGCAGCTAGAGCCGGCCGACGGGGGAGTAGCAGGCGTGGAGTGACGTGGGAGGGCTGCTACAGCTCGAGTAGCAGGCGGACGAGGCGCGGCGCGGCCGTACGTCGCGGGCGGAGAGCGAGTCGAGCTCTGATCCTGGAAGTTTTCCCAGAATCAGACGTCTGGGATTCCAACCAAACGACGGTGAAGACGTTTGGAGGACTGTCCAGACGTCTGGCAAGTAAGTTATTTTCGTCCTTCTTCCTTTTCTGCGACCGTTCGTACTGAGAACGAGGAGTGGGTACGTGCAGGTTCTGAGATTCGCCATCCAATGCGAATCAGACGTCAGGCCGCAGTGCCAGACGACAGAAAGGACTTCCAGACGTCCGGGGTGACCATCGGACGTCTGGGAACTAAGCCAGACGCCCTCGCAGGCTTCTGGACGTCTGAGGGATTACACAGAGCGAAGGTATCCTCTGAACCACCTTTTAAGACGTCTGGAAGAGGTTCCAGACGTCTGATTTTGGACTGTTTCGTCGTTTTCGACCCATTTAGGGCCCATTCGGAGTCTGTTTTTCGCGTTTCGAGTTGCATTCTTTTCGGAATAAAATCCTCTACCCGTCTACAGTAATTATATATTGTTCTGAGAAACTCCTTGTGTTTGATCCTTGTGATAGGACCCCGTTCTATTGCAGTCCCAGGGATTGCGGAGGCGCGCGGGATTTTCGACCACGCCCCAGTACTCCCGTTGTAGCTGGTAGAGTGGCTTTAAAAATTATTAACATAATTTGTTACATTTATGGCACAATTAATAGAACCTAGGGCATTGCATGAATCCTAGGAATGAGAAACCAGATTGAATGATAGATCCTAGGGTACGACATGAATCCTAGGACTGGAAAAGTAGTGATAGGAATATAGATATTGCAGTCCTGAAAAATGTGGAAAGGAAATGATAGCTGCCTTTAAATTGATTTAACAGCTGCCTGTTATGAATAAATGAACATGATTGAGAATATGGGTTGTATGAACGTGAAACTGGAAAGGTGAAACCTGAATGTGCTGAGTTAAAAGAGCTGGAACCCTACGGGGAATTAGGAGTAGAACTCCTGGAAAGAGAATGAAATGGAACTGAGAAAGAAAGACATGGAAATGTGTTGTCTCTTAGGTACATAGTACCAAGGGAAGCACCTGTTACTTGCTTAGTGCAGAGCGGAGCCAGCCGCCCCAGGGACCCGGGGTTAGGTCTGGCCACTTTGTACCAACTTTTTGGCCCTCGTGTACACAGTACCGAGGAGAGCTACTAGTGTAGAGTGAGTACTAGCTACCCCACAGGCCTCGGGGTGCTACTAGCTCACCTACACCGACTTGTTAGGCCCACTGGGCGAACCAGGGTAGTCAGGCGAGGGTGCGCGGACTGTGGAGGGGCAAGACCCCTGTTTGGTTACTGTGGAGGGGCTGGACCCTTGTTACTGAGAGAGCTCTGCCCTATACTGGTTCCGTGCTGTGCTTTGGGCGCACCCGTTAACGGAAACGACTGACCACGTGCCAGTGCGGGGTAGCTACCCGTGTGTTTATCGCGCGTGCCGTAGTCACCGTTACGTCTGTCAGCGACCTTGGGGTGGTTGACTGAGAGTAGGATCACCACGGGGGACTCTCCCGGCCAGGAGAGCACCACGTGTTACTTCTACTTTTCAAAAAAGACTGCAATCAAGATCGTTCCCACGAGGAACATTCGAGATCAAGTGAAGGATCTGAGAAATAGATAAATTGTGAAACAATAGAAAGACGTAAATAAAGGAAGAAAGAAAATAAAACAGCTACTGCACACTTTACTGCTTCTTTAGTTTTAGTTGCCACTCTACTCAGCGTTTCGCTGACGTGTTACACTCGTTACTTTTCAGGACCAAGTGTTGAGCCTCTAGGGTCAGCGGCTGCAGAGGACGCTGGGTCGAGTATTGTCCAGTAGACTTACCACAGTTCTTTTGTACCCCTTTTGTTCCACTGTAGTGAGTAGTTCTTGTTACCCCCTGTACTTTCTTTACTTGTAGTTCATGTTATGTTATAAATGTTGTTCTACTGTTGTGGTGGTACATGCTGTAGTAGTTCTTTTTCTTACTGCTGTATTTTGTTACTACTAGTTATATTCATGTTGAATGTGGTTTATTTTACTGCTCTTTTGGTTACTTCCTCGTTGGACGACTAGGTCTTGGGATTAGTCGAGTCGATCCGGTTCTCGTGTCTCGTAGGACTCGGGAATCAGGTCGTTACAAGATGGTATCAGAGCAAGGTCGTCCCGAGAAGTGAATCAACTGACTAGAAAATAACCAATTCACATGTCTATAACTAGAGTAGCCACCACAACATATCTTTTGACAAGAGCTCTTAGATGTTTCCGTTAGGTATCGTTCCATATTGGCGTGTTTCGTTTTCTTTCACGTCTCCTTGCAGGAGATGCCTCGTCGCGAGACAGGCTGCAGGCGCGGCCGAGGACGAGGTCGGCGAGGTGGGCGTGCCGTTGCCGACGCCTCAGTGGACCAGCCACTACTCCCGGGCATCCAGGCCCAGGACCTCGCCCAGCTGATACGGGACATTGTGCGAGAGGAGCTCCACCCACCGCCCCGAGCGCCTCACCTTCGGGCTGCGGAGGGGGAGTCCTCTGTGGAACCACACGGCGGACGCGGCACTAGACACAGGGGAGGGGATGGGCCGCCCCCCCCCCACCTTCCTCCGACACTTCTGTGCACGAGGCACCTTTGCCTGGAGGTGCACCTTCATCCCCACTACAGCGCCACTCTGAGCTCTTCGGGCAGTTTCGGAAGCTGAAGGCCCCCTCCTTCAAGGGGGATGACCCGACCGAGGCAGAGGACTGGCTCGAGCAGCTGGAGAAGATTTTCGACACCCTTCGCCCCCCGGTGGAGTGCCGCATGGCCTTTGCCACATACCAGCTGGAGAGTGTGGCACACAGGTGGTGGAGGGCGGTCCAGGGACAGGAGAGGGATGAGCCGACCTGGGACCGGTTCGTCACCCTCTTCTACGAGCAGTACTTTCCCTAGACGTGGCAGGACCAGAGGAGGCGGGAGTTCCACACTCTCCGCCAAGGGACGATGACCGTGAGCGCGTACCTCACGCATTTCCTGGAGTTGTCCCGCTTTGTAGCGACAGCGGTAGCCACTAAGGAGGAGCGCCTTTGGAGGTTCACAGAGGGGCTCCGGCCTGCGATTCGGGGGTATGTCAAACCCCTAAAGCTACCTACGTTTTCGAGGGTGGTGGAGGCAGTCATGACTTACGAGGAGACCAACCCGTCCGCGCGAGACACTGACGGCGGGCGAAAAAGGCCCTTTCAGCCAGACTTTTCACAGGGCTGGCAAGAGAGGAGACATGTGGCATCCGCAGGAGAGCCGTCACGTTTTGCAGGGCCATCCGTGGCCTTTGGGGGCCCTCGACAGGGGGCATTCGCCAACACCGGACCCCCGCCCAGCCGACAGTAGGGACCCACTGAGGGTGGGAGTCGGGTTCCCCTCTGTTACCAGTGTGGCCAGCCGGGCCACATCAGGAGGGATTGCCCATCTAGGGCAGGAGGTCAACAAATACTTCCCACGCAGAGCACTGGAGGGCGCACAGGAGGCCGCGGTTCCCAGGAGTGAGGAGGAGGACAGCAGTCACGAGGAGGGCACCGGCCAGCACCTGCCCGTCCGACGCAGAGTGTGGCTGCTTCGTCCGCACCTAGAGCTGAGGGGCGTATCAACGCCCTGACACACAGGGATGCCAGAGCTTCGGGATCGGTGGTGGCAGGTATGGTTTCAGTTTCCGGCAGACTCGTTTACACTCTTTTCGATTCCGGCGCTACGCACTCGTTTGTCGCAGCTAGTTTCGCAGTTAGTTTGGGACAGGATTATACGCTGTTAGAGAAACCGTTCGTAATCAGAGGTCCGAGTGGTCAGCTGTTTGTAGCTGAGGAGGTGTACACGGATTGCGAGGTCAGCATCAGGGGACATAGCCTGCCAGCTGACCTAATTATGATACAGATGGAGGACTTTGGCGTAATTCTGGGGATGGATTGGCTGTCCGCTTACCAAGCCTTAGTAGACTATTTTGAGAGGAAGATTGTCTTCTCCATGCCGGAGTTGCCTTCTTTCGAGTTTCACGAACAGCCAGTGGACGGAGGCTTCAGGTGCATTTCGGCACTTCGGGCGGCGAGACTTTTGAGCCAGGGGTGTGGGGGCTTCCTAGCTTGTGTGGTGGCAGAGCCCAGCCCTGTGGCAGACTTCCAAAGCATCCCGGTGGTCAGAGAGTACCCAGACGTGTTCCCAGACGAATTACCAGGACTGTCACCCGAGCGTGAGATCGTGTTTGAGATCTCACTAGTACCAGGGACCAGCCCCCTCTCCACCGTGCCATATAGGATGGCACTGCTTAAGCTACGAGAGCTCAAGTCTCAGTTGCAGGACCTTTTGGAGAAGGGTTTCGTGAGGCCCAGTGCGTATCCCTGGGGAGCCCTGGTACTGTTTGTGAAGAAGAAGGGTGGTACCCTACGCCTTTGTGTGGACTACTGACAGCTGAATAGGGTCACCATCAAGAATAGATATCCGCTGCCGAGGATCGATGACTTGTTTGACCAGTTGCGGGGTGCTTCGGTGTTCTCCAAGATCGACTTGAGGTCTGGATACCACCAGTTGAGGATCAGGGAGGCAGACGTCTCCAAGACAGCTTTCTGCACCTTGTACGGACACTACGAGTTTTTGGTCATACCGTTTGGGCTGACCAATGCCCCCGCTGCTTTCATGGACCTGATGAACCGGGTGTTTAGACCGTACTTGGACCAGTTCGTGGCGGTATTCATTGATGATGTACTCATCTATTCTCGAGATCGGACGCAGCACGGACAGCACTTGTGGATGGTTCTGGACACACTGAGACGACGTAGGCTGTATGCCAAATACAGCAAGTGCGAGTTCTGGTTGAGGGAGGTGACCTTCTCAGGTCATGTGATCTCTGGAGACGGCTTGGCGGTGGACCCAACCAAGGTCGAGGTAGTGCTCAGGTGGGAGAGACCGCGTTCAGTCACTGAGATTCGCAGTTTCCTGGGACTGGCAGGCTACTACAGACGATTCATCAAAGGTTTTTCATAGATCGCGCGTCCTATGACACAGTTGACCTGGAAGGACGTGCCCCTCACTTGGACAGACGCCTGTGAGGCATGTTTTCAGGAGCTGAAGGAGAGGTTGACCTCGACTCCCGTGCTCATCATCCCTGAAAGTAGTGGCAGGTTCGTTGTGTACACGGATGCCTCCTTGCAAAGGTTAGGAGGTGTGCTCATGCAGAGGGGTCACGTTGTCACTTACACTTCGCGGCAACTGAAGCTCCATGAGCATACCTACCCTACCCACGACCTGGAGTTGGCAGCTGTCGTCTTCGCGCTGAAGACCTGGAGACACTACTTGTACGGTGAGACCTTCGAGATTTTCACAGATCACAAGAGCCTCAGATACCTTTTTGATCAGAAGGAGCTCAACATGAGACAGAGACGTTGGTTGGAGCTCCTAAAGGACTACGACGCAGTCTGGGTAATTGTGGATAGACTAACGAAGACGGCACGATTCTTGCCGATCCGAGTCACTTTGGGACCAGCACAGTTGGCAAAGAGGTATATCCGCAACGTGGTACGACTACACGGAGTTCCACGGGAGATCGTATCCGACTAGGATACCCGCTTTACGTCCCAGTTTTGGGCAGAGTTTCAGCAGGCCCTGGGGACGCGGTTGAGGCTTAGTACAGCTTACCACCCCCAGACGGACGGGCAGTCTGAGCGCACGATACAGACACTTGAGGACCTTTTGCGTGCCTATGTACTAGACTGGAGGGGCTCTTGGGAGGAGCACCTGCCCCTGGCGGAGTTTGCATACAACAACAGCTATCACTCGAGCATTAGCATGGCCCCCTACGAGGCTCTGTAAGGACGGAGGTGTACGGCACCCTTGAGTTGGGTTGAGGTGGGGACCAAGTGGGAGGTTGGCCCAGGTTGATCCGGCAGAGTCAGGAGGTAGTCGAGCTGATCCATAGGTGACTCCGCACTGTCAGGAGCAGACAGAAGAGCTACGCGGATCGGAGACGCAGAGAGGTGCAGTTCGAGGTTGGGGACCATGTCTTTCTTCGTGTTTCGCCCATGAAGGGCCCGCAGCGGTTTGGGGTGAGAAGGAAGCTCGCGCCGAGGTTCGTGGGGCCCTTTGAGGTCTTGGAGCGGGTTGGACCCATTGCTTACAGACTTGCCCTCCCTCCACAGCTTTCTGGTGTACACGATGTGTTCCACGTGTCCACCCTCAGGAAGTACGTAGTTGATCCCAGTCACGTACTGAGTCACGAGAGTGTCGAGGTGGGCGACAACCTGACCTACCCCGAGCGGCCAGTGCAGATTCTTGACCGAGCCGTCCGTAGTTTGAGACGAAAGCAAGTACCCCTGGTGAAGGTTTTGTGGAGGAGCTAGCGGTACGAGGAGGCTACCTAGGAGGCTGAGGCGGCAATGTGGGAGCGGTACCCGGAGCTCTTCGCGGGTACGTCTTTCGGATCGGCTTCGGTCCTCTTTGAGTTTGTTATGTTTTTATATGACGTTTTTCCCGCACCCTAGTTAGTGCAAGTTTCGGGGACGAAACTTCCTTTGAGTTTGTTATATTGTTACGAACGCCTTCCAAGATGATTTTTTTTAAGATGTCTGGGAGGTGACCCAGACGTCTGACCAGACGTCTGGAACCCCTTCCAGACATCTGGGATCTATTTTTCTGTGGCGTGCCTGCAACCGCCACACCTTCCCCCTTTTTCCCTCTCTCCTCCTGCAGGCGCAGACTGCGCTCTCTCTCTCTCTCCCCGCGTGGCCTTATAAGGCCCTCGCCCTCTCCCTCACTCTCATCTCCTCCGCTTCCTTCTTCTTCTTCCAGCCGGTGCGAGAGTGCGAGCGCAAGCGAGCGGCTGCAGCGGCAGCCGCGGCGAGTTGCGAGAGGAGGTGTTGCGCGAGGGAGGAGATGCCCAACCGTGAGGGCTCGAGCTTGCCGGGGCAGCTAGAGCCGGCCGGCGGGGGAGCAGCGGGCGAGGAGTGACGTGGGAGGGCTGCTGCAACTCGAGCAGCAGGCGGACGAGGCGCGGCGCGACCGTGCGTTGCGGGCGGAGAGCGAGTCGATCTCTGATCCTGGAAGTTTTTCCAGAATCAGACGTCTGGGATTCCAACCAGACGATGGTGAAGACGTCTGGAGGACTGTCCAGACGTCTGGCAAGTAAGTTATTTTCGTCCTTCTTCCTTTTCTGCGACCGTGCGTACTGAGAACGAGGAGTGGGTACGTGCAGGTTCTGAGATTCGCCATCCAACGTGAATCAGACGTCTGGCCGCAGTGCCAGATGACGGAAAGAACTTCCAGACGTCCAGGGTGACCATCGGATGTCTGGGAACTAAGCCAGACGCCCTCGCATGCTTCTGGACGTCTGAGGAATTACACAGAGCGAAGGTATCCTCTGAACCACCTTTTAAGACGTCTAGAAGAGGTTCCAGACGTCTGATTTTGGACTGTTTCATCGTTTTCGACCCGTTTAGGGCCCGTTCGGAGTTCGTTTTCCGCATTTCGAGTTGCGTTCTTTTCGGAATAAAATCCTCTACCCGTCTACAGTAATTATATACTGTTCTGAGAAACTCCTTGTGTTTGATCGTTGTGATAGGACCCCATTCCATTACAGTCCCAGGGGTTGCGGAGGCGCGTGGGATTTCCGACCACGCCCCCAGTACTCCTGTTGTAGCTGGTAGAGTGGCTTTAAAAATTATTAACATAATTTGTTACAATTATGGAACAATTAATAGAACCTAGGGCATTGCATGAATCCTAGGAATGAGAAACTAGATTGAATGATAGATCTTAGGGTATTGCGTGAATCCTAGGGCTGGAAAACTAGATTGAATGATAGATCCTAGGGTACGGCATGAATCCTAGGACTGGAAAACTAGTGATATAAATATAGATATTGCAGTCTTGGAAAATGTGGAAAGGAAATAATAGCTGCCTGTAAATTGATTTAACAGTTGCCTATTATGAATAAATGAACATGATTGAGAATATGGGTTGTATGAACGTGAAACTGGAAAGGTGAAACCTGAATGTGCTGAGTTAAAAGAGCTGGAACCCTACGGGGAATTAGGAGTAGAACACCTGGAAAGAGAATGAAATGGAACTGAGAAAGAAAGACGTGGAAGTGTGTTGTCTCTTGGGTACGTAGTACGAGGGGAAGCACCTGTTACCTGCTTAGTGTAGAGCGGAGCCAGCCGTCCCAGGGACCCGGTGTTCGTACGCTGTTGTGCGGGTTTTAAAGAGAATGTCACGTTGTAGTATAACCGACAAAACATTCAAACAAATATAGAGAATTTTATTACTCGAAAAACTAGAGTCTCCGAGGTCAAACACAGGGAGCAAACTCAGTACTTTTAAAATCAAAGAATACAACTTTTAAATGAAAATAATTGATTCAAAGAGAGAGAGTTATAAAAAGAATTGCTAAAAGAAAACAGAATTGGACGTCTGATTTCTTTATCAGACGTCTTAAAAGTAGTATTCTTTCTCTCTTCTGCCTTCTTCTTCTTCTTTGGCTCTTCTTCTTTCCTTTCCTGCGAAGACTTCTTCTTTCTGCCGTTGTTTCTCTTCTGTCTTCTTCTTTCTGTTTGTCTTTTCTGCAGTCCTTCCTTCTCTCAGATCTCTGCCTTGCTCAGCTTCCTTTCTTCAGAGTTCCTTCTTCTTTTGCTCCTGCTCTTCTATTTCTTCAGTTCTTCTTTTTGCTTTCCTTCGCCTCTTCCTTCTCTTCTTTTCCCTTGCTGCAGCGGCTAAGTGTTCGCTCCTTCCTCTCTTCCTTCTTTCCTGCGCACACCACAGCCAATGCAAAACCTACCCCCTTCCCTCTACCCAAACGTCTCTCTCTTTCTCTGTAATTCGCTCAAGGACGCTCTCCCAGAGCCACACGGGTAATCGGGTCGGATTTCGCACCCGGGACCAGGCGCACCGGCAGGTGGGTGATGCGCGAGGAGTGCTCAGGTTAGGGTCGGGTCGAATCTCACCAGATCCGCGAGGTGAAACCGCGGACGAGGCAAGTGGATCAGGTGAGGGACCTCACCCCTGTGCTTTCGGAGGCAGTAAGCAGAGAACACAAATTCAACTTAAGGCGTACCTATGCATTGCGTTTAGCCGATGTGGGACTATCAGGCCTGCCCCAATTTCGCGTGCCCGCAGAGCTTTCTTCGTGCAATTGCCCAAGGCTGCGGGCCTCTCAGCGCTACCAACTGGACCCGAGGGCTTCGCACTTCTCGCGCGAGTCTGCTGCGCCTGAAGACTGGAGGACCTGATGCCTGGAGCTGCTGCGAAGCTACTTGCTGCTTCAACTGTCAATGGCGGCAGGGCTGGAAACCTGTCAAACACAAGCACGGCCTATTGGCCTAATCAGACCAGCTAGGCACCTTCGCCGTGGCACGGCGAAGATGGTGCACTATGCTGCAGGCCACAGGACGACCTAGGCGTGCTTGCCTAGGTCAACCTGTGGCCGGAGGTGTGGGGTTGTTCGAGGGGCTACTGCGGAGGTGTGGAGTGGCAGTGGAGGGGCGGAAAGTGTTCCTTGTGGTGAGGCGGAGATTACAAGATGGTTGGCAAGCCGTGTGGAGGGGCGGAATGGTTGGAGCGGCTCGCCGGAGGTCGGTCGGAGGTGAGGAAGATGGAGGTGGTCAGGCAATGTCGAGGGGCAATTCAATGAAATAACAGGGGGAAAAGGAGGGGAAGATGGAGAAGGTATCTAGAGTGATCTGGAAGGAAGGGAGGCAGCGGAGTGGACGGCGCGTAACTGCCATCGTCGGGGAAGAAGAACCCTGAGGGAGGGAGCGGCGACGAGGACGAGGTCAGGGGCACGCGCGCTAGGTATGGCGCAACGCGGGAGGAAGAGGCGGAGTTGACTCTGCTGCTGGTATGGCAGCAGAGCGACGAGAAGGAGGGGAGGAGGTCGCCGGAGCTTGCGGGTCTCTTGGTCGGAGATGGGAGAGAGGAAAACTTGGGGGAATCTCCATCAAAACAAGGCTGAGCCTCTGCGGCCGGGTCTGGGGATCCCATTATAGGTGTTGGCCGAACCTTCTAGCGCGTGGAGATCGCGCAATCACCTCCGCCGGCTCGCCGTAGATGGAAAGAGGGTGGATACCCAAATCTCTCGTGCGTTCGCACGAGAGATTGGGTTCACACCAGAGATTGTGATTGGCTTTAGAAGGAAGGAAATTCCTCAGAGAATCTCCCTTCCATTTCTGGGAGGGAATCTCTGAGGAATCAGAGAGTAATCCCTCTCTAAACCTCGCCGGAGATCGGTTCTACCCTAACAATGGTGGCAGGACCTGATTGCAAAGGTGGCGAGGAACTTAGGAGGCTCTCTGCAAAGATATTCAAAAGATAGGAACCAAATTGTGATTTGGGTGTACTAAATTGCAAAGTAAGTCAAGATGAACTCCCCTTAGGTCCAAATTTTGGTATAAACCTAATTTGGACCTGGGGAATCCAATGGTAAAGTTGGATTTTAGGTTTGACCTCGTTTGACTGGACATTTTGTGTAAAAACCCAACTTAGGTCAATTAATGTGTTAGGATCCTAATCTAGGTCAAACTGGGTTCCAAAGGCCAAATTAAGTGTTCTAAACCCTAGAGGATATTTTTCCATAATTTTTAGAGGGTTTACTTGATTTTTATCCTGATCGGAACCTTGTTAATTTAAGCAGGTCTGTTTTAGGGTTACCAAATGTCATTTAATTCCTAGATTGCACATAAACCTATTTCTGATTGACTCAACCCACTTTTTATCTCATTTAGATCATTTGACCTATGTTTTGCTTCTGAGAAATCCAATTTATGTACTGCAATGGTAAAATTGCAGTCTTACCCTTTAATTCATGCTTCCTTCTTAGAGCACTTATTCCTTTATTTAGTCATTCTTCTAGGTTATGTAGGAGCTTTTATCTTCTTTATTGAGTCAAATTGAGCTAGTTATGGCTCATGATGAGGCTCTCATCATACCCCCATGCCTAGCTTTTGCTAGTCCCTTAGCAAAATTCCAAGGTTTTAACTTCCATTCTAGACCCTGAGTGTCAACAATAAGTGCTTCTCCTTTTCTTTCGTAATTAGGTAGGAATGCCGATAATAGGCCTAGAGGTACTCAAGTACCAACCAAAATCCGGACCTGTTCTGCTTTAGCCTCAGTCCTCCGCAAAGGTTTCTACGGCCCACAGAAGCTAACCTAGGGTTTGTTGGACTCCGTGGTTAAAGCACCCGTGCTTGAGACATTTTTAGCCTAAGTTCAGTTTGCAGTGCATTTTTATAAGAGAGAGATAGAAGATTTATTTGTTTGGAGAGCTTTTCTCTCTCTTTTCTTTTTATTTCTAGCTTCGGATTAGCTTCTCAACACGGTCTATATCAGATTCCTCGTCCCCATCATCAATCCTCAAGGGTCCCTAGCTTTCGAGATTTTGAGATAATCCCGCCCATGGCAACCCCCAGAACCCTGGCTTTCGAGATAATCCTACCCATGGTGTTCCGTGGCCGAATTAAGACCTTGGCGATCGACATTTCGGGATAATGCCGCCCATGGTATCTGAACCAGCAGAGTGCTTACATGCCCCCAGTAGGATATTTAAATATCCTAAGAGACAAGCACCGAGGAGACGATATGTTGTTACGCATCTTCGAGGGGAATTTCCTGCCTCTCCGCGCTGGGAACTCATCCAAATCAACTTGTGTTGATTGGCCGCTCCTAATCTAGGTGACTTTTTCAGAACATTAAACGCTTTTTGCGTGATTTGGATGTTTATGCGCACTGAACCAGACTGTGTGTGAATTTGGGATGCTTAGGTTACCGAATCCCGCAAATTGGAGGTCAGTTAACGAGGCCAAATACTTCCTAAGCCTAAGACCTAATACTTACGCTTCGCATTTTCCCCAACCTCTTGAGGATTATCCAAATTTTAACGGATACGTGAATTTCTAAGCTAAAGATTCTAGCCCAAGAGGCCTAAGACCAGCGTTCCCGCTAATCTCTTGTTGCATCTTCGTAGCACTTTTCTTTCCTTTTTCTTGATTCGGTGTAGAACTTCAGTTAACCCCTTAATCTTTTACTAATGACTATTTCTTTTCATTTTCATTTTGTGCTCCTTTTTGTCATTTTACTCTTTTCCTTCTCTCATTTGTATGACCCTGAATTGTTCCTCCCCCTCTATCAAGTCTTTTTTTTTTTTTCAAATGAAACCCTTTCTTGATATGAATTTTCCACTTTCATACCCCCCCATGCCTACGATTTGCAATGTCCCCATTGTAAATTAGGTGAGTTCGATTTCAGCTTAGTTCATGCATTAGGATAAATATGTGGTGAGTGAATGGATCGAAGTGACTTGTTGCGAATGATTTCTAATCTCGGGTAGGGATACCTGAGGTGAAGTCGGCTGTTCTAATGGATGAACCCTAAAATGCAATATGAATTCCGCATAGAGATGTTAGAAAAGGATTCGGGTTTTTCAAAGAATGACAGGTTGCCTCCCGTTAAGCGCTGAGTTTTACGCCATCTACTAGGCGCAATGAGCTCAAGAGGAATGGAGGGTAAAGGATGACTCAGCCAAATCTATGTTGGTCATGTCAATGAACGGCTTGAGTCTCTGACCGTTCACGACAAAGGGTTCAGAATCATGGCTGAGTGGGCTGATTTCAATGGCACCATTTCTGAAGATTTGTCGGACTAGGTAGGGTCCAACCCACTTGGATCTTAGCTTCCCTGGGAATAATTTTAGTCGGGCATCAAAGAGTAAAACTTTTTGACCAGGATGAAAGACCTTTCTAGAAATGTGTTTGTCGTGAAAAGCTTTAACCTGTTCTTTGTAAATTCGCGAGTTCTCATACGCGTCGTGGTGTAATTCATCGATCTCGCTCATTTGAAGTCTTCTGTGGGTTCCAGCCTTAGAAAGATCTAGATTACAAGTCCATACTGCCCAATAAGCTTTATGCTCCAACTCGACGGGGAGGTGACATGCCTTCCCGTACACTAGTCTGAAGGGAGACATTCCTAGTTGGGTCTTGTGGGCGGTCCTATAGGCCCACAATGCTTCCAAAAGCCGAGAAGACCAATCTTTTCTATCAGGTCGAACAGTAACCTAAAGGATCTTCTTGATCTCTCGGTTAGATAGCTCAGCTAGACCATTAGTTTGGGGGTGGTAAGAAGTAGAGATTCGGTGTGACATCCCGTATTTGGTCATCAGTGACCTGAATTGAGCGTTAGTGAAATGGGTCCCTCCGTCGGAAATTATAGCACGTGGGATCTCGAACCTTGAGAAAATGTTTTGATGAAGGAATTTTATAACGACTTTATGATTGTTGGTTCGGGTCGGGATGGCTTCTATCCACTTAGAAACATAGTCAACTATGAGTAAGATGTATTCGAAGCCATCCGAGATCTGGAAGGGTCCCATGCAATCAATCCCCCAAATATCAAAAATTTCGCATACCAAGATTGGCTGTAGAGGCATCATGTCTCGATGGCTCATGTTGCCCAGAGTCTGGCAACGGGAACATGCCTTACAGTGATCGTATGCATCCTTGAAAATTGTGGGCCAGTAAAAGCTGCACTGGAGGACTTTCGATGTGGTTTTATGTCCTGAAAAATGTCCACCGCATGCCTGGTCATGGCAGAATGAGAGTATGTCTTTGATTTCTACTTCCGCGATGCACCGTCGAATTATCTGATCAGCACCAATGTGGAATAGATACGGGTCTTCCCATAGGTAATACTTGGCATCGGGACACAATTTGTCCTTTTTGGCCTTCGGCCAATCGGGCGGAATCTGATGTGATGCCAGGTAATTAACTATATCAGCGAACCATGGAAGACTTGTACTGATAGTCAGGAGGTGCTCATCAGGGAAATGTTCTGTAATAGGTCCGGAAGGGTCGATTATTTCAGAAGGAAGGCGGGACAAGTGATCAGCTACCACATTTTGTTTTCCCGCCTTGTCGCGAATCTCGAGGTCAAATTCTTGCAACAGCAAGATCCATCGGATTAATCGAGGTTTCGCGTCCTTCTATGCAAGGAGATGCCTCACAGCTGTGTGATCCGAGTATATGATAACACGAGAACCCAGAAGGTATGATCTGAATTTTTCCAGGGCAAATACTACGGCCAGCAGCACTTTCTCAGTAACCGTATAGTTACGCAAAGCCTCATCCAGTGTTTTGCTAGCGTAGTAAATGACCACAGGTTTCCCGTCAATTTTCTGCCCAGAACCACTCCTACAGCGAAGTCAGATGCATCACACATGATCTCAAAGGGTTGAGACCAATCAGGGAACTGTAGGATCGGGGCTTGTGTGACTCGGTCACGTAGGATCTCAAATGCTTGAGTGCATTCCTTGGAAATTTCGAAAGGCACATCCTTGGAGAGAAGATTGGTCAGGGGGCGCGCGATTTTGGAGAAATCAAGGATAAATCGACGGTAAAAATCGACGTGCCCCAAAAAAGATCAGATGTCCTTAATCGAGCTAGGCATAGAGAGCTTGGAAATCAGGTTAACCTTAGCTCGATCCACTTGGATGCCTTTCTCCGAGATTAAATGTCCCAGGACAATTCCCTCAGGCACCATGAAATGGCTCTTTTCTTAGGAAAGAACCAAATTCACCTCAATGCACCGCCTGAGTATTTGAACCAAGTGTTGGAGGCAATCGTCAAATGATTCTCCAAAAACTGAAAAGTCATCCATGAAGACTTCCAGATAATCACCTACCATATCTGAGAATATGGCAAGCATGCACCGCTGAAAAGTTGCAGGTGAATTGCAGAGACCGAATGGCATCCTTCGAAACGTGTACGTCCCGAAGGGGCAGGTGAATGTGGTCTTTTCTTGGTCTTCTAGATGGATTGCCACCTGATTGTAACTGGAGTACCCGTCAAGAAAGCAGAAGAACCTATTTCCCGCTAGTTTTTCGATGATCTGATCAATAAACGGTAGTGGGAAATGATCCTTCTTCGTGGAGGAATTGAGTCTTCTGTAATCAATGCAGACTCTCCACGAGTTAGCTATTCAGGTTGGAATGACTTCTCCAATTTCAGTCGTGATAATGTAAGTCCTGCCTTTTTAGGCACCACTTGTATTGGACTCACCCAACGACTATCGGAGATCGGGTAGATGATCCCTGCATCTAACCACTTTATGATCTCCTTTTTCATGACCTCCTGTAGGTTAGGGTTTAGGCGTCTTTGCATTTCTCTTGAAGGTCGTGCGCCTTCTTCTGTGTAGATTCGATGTGTGTAGTATGAAGGGCTTATACCAGTTAAATCATCGAGAGTCCATCCAATGGCTCTTCAATGTCGCTGGAGAACAGAAATCAAACGGAGTTCCTGGTCAGGTGTGAGTCGAGAGTTGATAATCACAGGAAACGTCTAATTTGAATCCAAAAACACGTACTTCAGATGTTCGGGAAGGGGCTTGAGTTCCATGACAGGATTTTCAAAAGCAGCAGGCAGTTCGGGGTTTGTATCAAGAGCAATGGTAGGAGTCATAGGTGTGCCTAGATCATGTTCGCACTCCTCTGTTAGCGGGTTTTGATTCTCTAGTGGTTGATCAGGGATAATCAGGTTGTCTTCTATATGCAATTCATCAACCACAGCTCTGATATCACATATTTCCTCTATAACCCCGCAATTAATCCCTTGTTGGGCCTTAAAAATGTCAATTTTCAGGTTTTGGTTCCCAAATTTTAATTCTATCTGGCCCTCTTCGCAGTTTATGTTGGCCCTAGCAGTGGCCAAAAAGGGTCTCCCTAATATGATTGGTGTGTCCCTTGGGTTCTTAGGTGCATCCATGTCTAGTACTATGAAGTCCACCGGGAAATAGAAATCTCTTACCCTAACAATGGCATCCTCAAGTATTCCTCTAGGTGACTTGATGGATCGATCGGCTAACTGCAATGTCACCTCAGTGGGTTTAAGTTCAGATTCTTCAAGGTGGTCAAGGAGGGATGTAGGTATTAAATTTATGGAAGCACCTAGGTCTAGTAGGGCTCTATCAAATTGGGTTTCACCAATTCTACAGGAAATCAAGGGATTTCTTGGTTCTTTAGCCTTGGGTGGGAGTTTGCTCAAGATGACAGAGCTAGATTGCTCTGACAGTACGATTGGATTCCCATCCTTGGTTCGCGGCTTACGTTTAGGGGTACATATGTCTTTCAAGAATCTTGCGTAAGCCGGTATGTGGCGAATTGCATCCATCAATGGGATGTTTATCTGGACCTGTTCAAAGAGCTTGATCAAATCCTCCTCGGGAGCCACAGGTTTGGTTATCCTTTTTCCTTTGGTCAAGGCCTCAGGAAATGGGATCCTAGTTGGTTCCTCTAGGATAGGTCTAGGTTCTTGATCTGGGACAGTGGTATCTTCGATAACTATCCTAGGGTCTTGGCTATTATCAGGCTTAGAGTGGGTCGGATAATGTGGGTCTTGGGTTGTTCTACCACTACGTGTTGTTACAGAGTTCAATCCGGCCTAATTTTGGTTTGGGTTAGGTAGGAGGGGTGGCTGCTGCTGAAATCCCGCATAAGATGTTGAAGCTTCCATCCCGTCTGGCGATGGAGCAATAGGGGCCTGATAAATCACATGTGTTTGGCTTGAATTTGGATTCATAATGCACTTCTGGGTTAGCACATTATTTGGGTTGGGCAGAGGTTGCGAGGGAAGGGTACCAGGTTGGCGGGAATTTGCCATCTGGGCAGTTGGTTGCGAACCTCTGTGATCTCGTCCTTGTGCTATTTTTGCATTGCCGCATTCGTCTTTTGAATGTCAGCCAGTGCTTGAAGGATAAGAGTCATTTGATCCTGGTTTTGCCTGGATTGGTAGGTGGGATTGGGCCGAGGCTGAGGCAGCTGATATGGACGAGGGGCTTGTGGACGGGGTTGATATGGTGGTTTTTGAGAATTTTCCGCCCACTGAAAGTTAGGATGATTTCGCCATCCAGGGTTGTAGGTATTGGAGAATGGGTCATTCTGGATGGCGTTGAGGTCCTCGCAGTTCTGAGGAACCTCAGGAAAGTCAGAATACGAGGGTTCAGAGTTCCCCCAACTTGAGTAGAATGGATCGAAGGTCACTCCGGTCCGAGAGGTAGACGGGGGAGGATATGGGTCCATCCCCTTAGCAGATTGGTGATAGATGTTTTGCACAGTTTCCCTTGCCAGAGGAGGTCGTGCAAAAGAGTTTTGCGCAGAGGTGGCTTGCAGCAAATGTTGAGTTAGCTCGTCCACCTTCTTTTCTATGATAGAAACCTTGTCCAACCGACTGACCATCAGTTCCAAGTCGACAGAATTGGACAGGTCCTGCATCTCATGTGTCCCTCTTAGATTCGCCGATGCGCGGGCATTCGTCCTGTCGAATAAGCCCATGGAGTCATTATTTATGGAGTTCTCGCACATGTTTTCGAGAATCTCCCACACCGTGTCCTCGTGTTGACCCATGATGTTTCCTCCGCACGTTGCATTGACAAATAAATGAATGTCTTCAAAAAGTCCCTGGTAAAAAGACAGGACTTGTTCCCACTTAGGAACTTCGTGATGGGGGCACTTTCGCATGAGATCTAGGAATCGATCCCAAGCTTCGTGAAGAGGTTCTCCCAGTTGTTGAGTGAAATGAGTGATCTGGTGGTGCAAGGCATTCGTTCGGCCAACGGGGAAGAATTTTTTCAAAAAATCGGACTGCAGTTCCTCCCATGTGTTGATCGGACGGGTTTGAGTTTGATACCAGTGTGCGGCCTTGTCCATGAGGGAGAACGAAAACATTTTCATGAGTAGGATATCCCGGTTTTGTACATCTGACCCGAAGGTCTGGGCCAGATGCTTGAGTTTTTTAATGGGTTGGAATGGATCCTCAGAGTTAAGCCCATGAAACTTCGGTATGGCATGGATCATATTGGGCTTCAGTTCAGAATCAGGTCCTCCAATCGGGATTCGTACTCGAGGTTCGATCGCCACCGCAGCGGGATTATAGTGATCTTGCATCATAGGTCGCTGCGGTGGGTTTACAAAGTTCTGAAAGAGATCATTAAGGCATTGAAGTTGGTGTTCAAGGTTATTCTCCTCTTCAATGGGTTGTGCCATGATGGGAGAAGAAGGAGAATCAGGATCTGAATTAGAAGAGAGATTTATGTAGTGGGGTTGCTGCACAAACAAGGGCGTCGAGGCTTGGCCTCGACGAGAGTGAATTTCTAAATGAGGTCTTAATGGTGGCCTTAAGGACCTCCTACCGAACATGCACCGAAGGATGTGATGAGATTAGAAGGTGCTGGACCCAATCAAGACACCCAAAAATTGTTGGGTGACTATAGAGGTTCGGGGCGGATGGACCCCTTAGTCAGAAAGGTCATCCACTTGAGAAATACCTGGGCAGCCAGAGAGGGAGAGTCCCGCAAAGATCCCTACACGGTAGAGCGTCCCCACGAGTTACAGGGTTTCCCCCACCCGACCTCTCTTGTCACTGTGGTTCCAGGTAAACCAAAATGGGGACCTTGACCTCTTAAGTCTACCTTTTTTACTTTTAGATCAAGGTGCTTAATGTTCCACTTGAACTTTTAGGTATTTTCAGTGAAAAAGTGACTTAATTTTAAGATTGGTTGACCCAAGGGATCAACTTCACCTTTTGTTCCTTTGAAAGCTTTTAGGTCCTTTTCTTTTTAAGGTTCAAATGGATTAAAAGCCTGATTTGCTTAGGGTTCTTCTTGTGTAGATCTTTTCAATCAAGGTTTAGGCATACCTCTTTTTGGAAAAATTTATTTCTTTGTTTAAGATAAGGTGTGTCTCTAAAAACCCTAGCTTTTTAATCCTTAAATTGGCTCTAGTGGGTCCAATTTAGTTGCCTCAGAATTTAGTACCTAGGGCTCAATCAAGAAAGTTTTAGCCCTAGTCACCTTAGTTGGATGAGCAGATAAAAATGTGTTGAAATGAAAATCAGGCAACTTGATGAGTTACTAAATATGAAACAGGTAGCCCTAAGATGATTGTTCTTTCTTTTTTTTCCTTTCAGATTTTGAGAGACTTAAGAGGGAGGGCTTATGGAAATTACCTGTTCCTTGGAGTGTCTGTTGTACAGCTGCTCTTCTTTCCTTTTTGCTTTCCCTGTTTTGAACACAACAAAAGAGAGGGGTTAGGTCAAATATTGGATCAAAAAGTTGTAATCAAAAGCTTTAAAAGTGCCCGTTGCTCCCCGGCAACGGCGCCAAAATGTTCGTATGCTGTTGTGCGGGTTTTAAAGAGAATGTCACGTTGTAGTATAACCGACAAAACATTCAAATAAATATAGAGAATTTTATTACTTGAAAAACTAGAGTCTCCGAGGTCGAACACAGGGAGCAAACTCAGTACTTTTAAAATCAAAGAATACAACTTTTAAATGAAAATAATTGATTCAAAGAGAGAGAGTTATAAAAAGAATTGCTAAAAGAAAACAGAATTGGACATCTGATTTCTTTATCAAATGTCTTAAAAGTAGTATTCTTTCTCTCTTCTGCCTTCTTCTTCTTCTTTGGCTCTTCTTCTTTCCTTTCCTGCGAAGACTTCTTTCTGCCTTTGTTTCTCTTCTGTCTTCTTCTTTCTTTTTGTCTTTTCTGCAGTCCTTCCTTCTCTCAGATCTCTGCCTTGCTCAGCTTCCTTTCTTCAGAGTTCCTTCTTCTTTTGCTCCTGCTCTTCTATTTCTTCAGTTCTTCTTTTTGCTTTCCTTCGCCTCTTCCTTCTCTTCTTTTCCCTTGCTGCAGCGGCTAAGTGTTCGCTCCTTCCTCTCTTCCTTCTTTCCTGCACACACCACAGCCAATGCAAAACCTACCCCCTTCCCTCTACCCAAACGTCTCTCTCTTTCTCTATAATTCGCTCAAGGACGCTCTCCCAGAGCCACACGGGTAATCGGGTTGGATTTTGCACCCGGGACCAGGCGCACCGGCAGGTGGGTGATGCGCGAGGAGTGCTCAGGTTAGGGTCGGGTCGAATCTCGCCAGATCCCCGAGGTGAAACCGCGGATGAGGCGAGTGGGTCAGGTGAGGGACCTCACCCCTGTGCTTTCGGAGGCAGTAAGCAGAGAACACAAATTCAACTTAAGGCGTACCTGTGCGTTGCATTTAGCCGATGTGGGACTATCAGACCTGCCCCAATTTCGTGCGCCCGTAGAGCTTTCTTCATGCAATTGCCCAAGGCTGCGGGCCTCTCAGCGCTACCAACTGGACCCGAGGGCTTCGCACTTCTCGCGCGAGTCTGTTGCACCTGAAGACTGGAGGACCTGATGCCTGGAGCTGCTACGAAGCTGCTTGTTGCTTCAACCGTCAATGGCGGCAGGGCTGGAAACCTGTCAAACACAAGCACAGCCTATTGGCCTAATCAAACCAACTGGGCACCTTCACCGTGGCACAGCGAAGATGGTGCACGGTGCTACAAGCTGCAGGACCGCCTAGGCATGCTTGCCTAGGTCAACCTGTGGTCGGAGGTGTGGGGTTGTTCGGGGGGCTACTGCGGAGGTGTGGAGTGGTAGTGGAGGGGCGGAAAGTGTTCCTTGTGGTGAGACAGAGCTTACGAGATGGTTGGTGAGCCGTGTGGAGGGGTGGAATGGTGAGAGTGGCTCACCGGAGGTCGGTCGGAGGCGAGGAAGATGGAGGTGGTCAGGCAATGTCGAGGGGCAATTCAATGAAATAATAGGGGAAAAGAGGGAGGGGAAGATGGAGAAGGTATCTGGAGTGATCTGGAAGGAAGGGAGGCAGCGGAGTGGACGGCGCATAACTGCTGTCGTCGGGGAAGAAGAACCCAGAGGGAGGGAGCGGCGACGAGGACGAGGTCAGGGGCACGCGCGCTTGGTATGGCGCAACGTGGGAGGAAGAGGCGGAGTTGACTCTACTGCTGGTATGGCAGCAGAGCGACGAGAAGGAGGGGAGGAGGTCACCGGAGCTTGCGGGTCTCTTGGCCGGAGATGGGAGAGAGGAAAACTTGGGGGAATCTCCGTCAAACAAGGCTGAGCGTCTGCGACCGGGTCTGGGGATCCCTTTATAGGTGTTGGCCAAACCTTCTAGCGCGTGGAGATCGCACAATCACCTCCGCCGGCTCACCGGAGATGGAAAGAGGGTGGATACCCAAATCTCTCGTGCGTTCGCACGAGAGATTGGGTTCACACCAGAGATTGTCATTGCCTTTAGAAGGAAGGGAATTCCTCAAAGAATCTCCCTTCCATTTCTGGGAGGGAATCTCTGAGGAATCAGAGAGTAATCCCTCTCTAAACCTCGCCGGAGATCGGTTCTGCCCTAACAATGGTGGAAGGACCTGATTGCAAAGGTGGCGAGGAACTTAGGAGGCTCTCTGCAAAGATATTCAAAAGATAGGGACCAAATTGTGATTTGGGTGTACTAAATTGCAAAGTAGGTCAAGATGACCTCCCCTTAGGTCCAAATTTTGGTATAAACCTAATTTGGACGTAAGGAATCTAATGGTGAAGTTGGATTTTAGGTTTGACCTCGTTTGACTGGACATTTTGTGTAAAAACCCAACTTAGGTCAATTAATGTGCTAGGATCCTAATCTAGGTCAAACTGGGTTCCAAAGGCCAAATTAAGTGTTCTAAACCCTAGAGGATATTTTTCCATGATTTTTAGAGGGTTTACTTGATTTTTATCCTGACCGAAATCTTGTTAATTTAAGCGGGTCTATTTTAGGGTTACTAAATGTCATTAAATTCATAGATTGCATATAAACCCATTTCTGATTGACTCAACCCACTTTTTATCTCATTTAGACCATTTGACCTATGTTTTCCTTCTGAGAAATCCTGTTTATGTACTTTAATGGTAAAATTACAGTCTTACCCTTTAATTCATGTTTCCTTCTCAAAGCACTTATTCCTTTATTTAGGCCTTCTTCTAGGTTATGTAGGAACTTTTATCTTCTTTATTGGGTCAAAATGAGCTAGTTATGGCTCATGATGAGGCTCTCATCACCCAGGGTTAGGTCTGGCCACTTTGTGTTGACTTTTTGGCCCTCGTGTACACAGTACCGAGGAGAGCTACTAGTGTAGAGCGAGTACTAGCTACCCCATGGGCCCCGGGGTGCTGCTAGCTCACCTACACCGACTTGTTAGGCCCACTGGGCAAACCAGGGTAGTCAGGCGAGGGTGCGCGGACTGTGGAGGGGTAAGACCCCTGTTTGGTTACTGTGGAGGGGCTGGACCCCTGTTACTGAGAGGGCTCTGCCCTATACTGGTTCCGTGCTGTGCTTTGGGCGCACCCGTTAATGGAAACGACTGATCGCGTGCCAGTGCGGGGTAGCTACCCGTGTGTTTATCGCGCGTGCCGTAGTCACCGTTACGTCTGTCAGCAACCTTGGGGTGGTTGACTGAGAGTAGGATCACCAAGGGGGACTCTCCCAGCCAGGAGAGCACCACGTCTTACTTCTACTTTTTAGAAAAGACTGCAATCAAGATCGTTCCCACGAGGAACATTCGAGATCAAGTGAAGGATCTAAGAAATAGATAAATTGTGAAACAATAGAAAGATGTAAATAAAGGAAGAAAGAAAATAAAACAGCTACTGTACACTTTACTGATCCTTTAGTTTTAGCTACCACTCTACTCAACGTTTCGCTGACGTGTTACACTCGTTACTTTTCAGGACCAGGTGTTGAGCCGCCAGGGTCAGCGGCTGCAGAGGACGCTGGGCCGAGTAGGGTCTAGTAGACTTACCACAGTTCTTTTGTACCCCTTTTGTTCCACTGTAGTGAGTAGTTCTTGTTACCCCCTGTACTTTCTTTACTTGTAGTTCATGTTATGTTATAAATGTTGTTCTATTGTTGTGGTGGTACATGCTGTAATAGTTCTTTTTCTTACTGCTGTATTTTGTTACTGCTAGTTATATTCATGTTGAATGTGGTTTATTTTACTGCTCTTTTGGTTACTTCCTCGTTGGACGACTAGGTCTTGGGATTAGTCGAGTCGGTCCGGTTCTCGTGTCTCGTAAGGACTCGGGAATCGGGTCGTTACAGAGCATAAAGGAACGTACGAAAATTTCCACTTTCTGACGTCCAGGCCTCTGTCCAGACGTTTGGACAGATGTCTGACCAAAACTCCAGACGTCTTATCTGACTAAAAGGGCAACGGGTCATTTCATCATAACAAACTTAAAGGAAGTTTCATCCCCGAAACTTGAGCTAGCTAGGGTGCGGAAAAAGGAACATAAAAACGCATAACAAACTTAAAGAGGACCGAAGTAGGTCCGAGAAGACGTACCCTCAAAAAGCTCCGGGTACCGCTCTCGCATCGCCGCCTTAGGATCTCAGGTTGCCTCCTTATATCGTTGGCTTCTCTATAAGACCTTCACCAGTGGTACCTGCTTCCGTCTCAAACTCTGGACGGCTCTGTCTAGTATCTGTACTGGTCTCTCGGGATAGGTCAGGTCATCCCTCACCTCGATGCTCTCATGGCTCAGAACATGACTGGGATCGACGACGTACTTCCTAAGGTTGGACACATAGAACACTTCGTGTACTCCAGAAAGCTGGGGAGGAAGGGCAAGCCTGTAAGCAACAGGACCTACCAACTCCAGGACCTCAAAGGGCCCCACAAACCTTGGCGCAAGCTCCCCCTTCACCCCAAAACATTGCTAGCCCTTCATGGGCGAAATACGGAGAAGGACGTGATCCTCAACCTCGAACTGCACCTCTCTGCGCTTCCTGTCAGCGTAGCTCTTCTGCCTACTCCTGACAGTGTGAAATCGTCTGTGGATCTACTCTATCACCTCCTGACTCTACCAGATCAGCCTAGGACCATCCTCCCACTTGGTCCCCACCTCGACCCAACTCAAGGGTGTAGTTCACCTCCGTCCGTACAGAGCCTCATAAGGTGCCATGTCGATGCTCGAGTGGTAACTGTTATTGTATGCAAACTCTGCAAGGGGTAAATGCTCCTCCCAGGATCCTCTCCAGTCTAGTACACAGGCACGCAGAAGGTACTCAAGTGCCTGTATGGTGCGCTCTGACTACTTGTCCGTCTGGGGGTGGTAGGCGGTACTGAACCTCAAACGTGTCCCCAAGGCCTGCTGAAACTCAGCCCAGAACTAGGAAGTAAAATGAGTATCCCTATCGGATACGATCTCACGTGGGACTCCATGCAAGCACACCACATCGCTAATGTATCTCCCTGCTAACTGTGCTAGTCCAAAGGTGACTCGGATCGGCAGGAAACGCATCGTCTTCGTCAACCCGTCTACTGTCACCCAAACTACGTCGCATCCCCACTGGGTAACCAGTAGACCACCACCAAGTCTATGGTGATGCTCTCCCACTTCCACTCTGGTACAGGAAGTGGCTGCAATGGCCCTACAGGCCTCTGGTGCTCGGCCTTCATCTGCTGGCATACCAAACAATGTTGAACAAGCTCACCAACATCCCGCTTCATCCCTCTCCACCAGAAGTCGCATCGTAAATCGTGGTACATCTTTGTGTTCCAGGGATGTATGGTAAACCTTCGTCTCTAGGAATGCATAAGCATCCCCTCATACGCAGTATCTCATCTGAGAAGGAAAAGTCCCTTGGGTCCCCTGTCAACACCCTGTCTCGCAGCGTCTGTAAGTACGGGTCGACCCTCTACCCTGTGATGATGCAATCTATTAGCTCTGGTCGTGTCTGCCGTGTCACTATCACTGCCCCACAGTACCCCCATGATTCCCAGGGTCGCCAACTACCCACCTCCTCTATGAGTCTCCAACTCTGTGCCTTTAAGCTGGCCAAGTGGGCAGGTGCCTTCCGGCTCAAGGCGTCGGCCACCACATTTGCCTTCCCTGGGTGGTAGGAGATGCTGCAATCGTAGTCCTTCAGGAGCTCTAACCAATGTCTCTGTCTCATGTTGAGCTCCTTCTGGTCAAACAAGTACCCGAGGCTCTTATGATCTGTGAAGATCTCGAATGTCTCACCGTAAAGGTAGTGCCTCCATGTCTTCAGTGCAAAGACAACTGCTGCTAGCTCTAAGTCATGGGTAGGGTAGCTATGTTCATGGGACTTCAGTTGCCGCGAAGCGTAAGCGACAACATGACCCCGTTACATGAGCACACCCCCTAACCCCGCAACGAGGCGTCGATGTAAACCATGAAACCACCACTGTTGTCTGGAATGGTAAGCACAGGAGCTGAAGCCAGTCTCTCCTTCAACTCCTGAAAACACGCCTTGCACTCATCTATCCAGGCAAAGGGCACGTCCTTCCGGGTCAGCTTGGTCATAGGACGTGCAATCTGAGAGAATCCTCTGATAAACCGCCAATAGTAACCTGCCAGTTTCAAAAGGCTACGTATCTCTGTCACTGTGCGTGGCCTCTCCCATCTGAGTACAGCCTCTACCTTGGCTGGATCCACAACCAATCCATCTCCTGAAATCATGTGGCCCAAGAAAGTCACCTATCTCAACCAAAACTCGCACTTGCTGTACTTGGCATACAGTTACGTTGCCTCAAGGTATCCAGGACCATGCGTAAATGCCGACCATGTTGTGCCTGATCCCGCAAGTAAGCGAGTACGTCGTCGATGAACACCACCACAAACTGGTGTAAGTACGGCCTGAAAACACTGTTCATCAAGTTCATAAAGGCAACAGGGGCATTGGTCAGCCCAAAGGGCATGACCAGGAACTCGTAGTGCCCATACCAAGTACGGAAGGCTATCTTGGAGACGTCGGTATCCCTAATCCTCAACTGGTGGTAACCTGACCTCAAATCTATCTTGGAGAACACTATGGCATCTTGCAACTGGTCGAAAAGGTCGTCAATCCTTGGCAGAGGATACTTGTTCTTGACAGTGACCCTATTCAGCTGTCAGTAGTCGACACAAAGTTAAAGGGTACCGTCCTTCTTCTTCACAAATAGCACAGGGGCTCCCCACAGGGATGCACTGGGCCTCACAAAGCCCTTCTCCAATAGGTCCTGTAGCTGTGACTTAAGCTCTCGTAGCTCAAGCGGTGCCATCCAGTACGGTGCAGTAGAAATGGGGTTGGTCCCCGATACCAGTGAGATTTCGAACTCGATCTCACGCTCAGGCGGTAGTCCTGGCAGCTCCTCTGGAAAAATGTCAGGGCACTCACAGACCACCGGAATACTCTAAAAGTCAGTCACGGGGCTAGGCTCTGCCACCACACAGGCCAAGAAGCCCTCACACTCCTGGCTCAAAAGCTGCGCTACCCGAAGCGCTAAGATGCATCTGAAACCTCCATCCATCGGCTGACCGTAAAACTCAAAGGGAGGCAACTCCGGTATGGAGAAAATGATCTTCCTCCCGAAATAGTCCACCAGTGCGTGATAGGTGGACAGCCAGTCCATCCCTAGGATCACGTCAAAGTCCTCCATCTGGATCACAATCCAGTTAGCAGGGAGGCTGTGTCCCCCTATGTTGACCTCGCAGTTCATGTAGACCTCCTCGACCACCTGGGTCTCTGATCACAAACGAATCCTCTAGCAATACACTACCCTACCTCAAACTGACGGCAAACCTCGTAGCGACGAAGGAGTGGGTGGTGCCGGAATCAAAAAGTACGTACACTAATCTGCTAGAAACAATAACCATACCTACCACCACCGAACTTGAAGCCCTGGCATCTCTGTGTGTCAGGGCGTTAATCTGCCCTTTAGCTCTCGGTGCAAATGAAGCAACTACACTCTGGGTAGGCCAAGCAGCTGGTCAATACCCTCCTCATGCCTGCTATCCTCCCCCACATGCCTGATGACCACGACCGCCAGCTCAGCCTCCAACGATCGATGCAGGGAGAATCTACTGTGCTTCAGCCCTAGATGGGCAGTCCCTCCTAATGTGGCCTAGCTGGCCACACTAGTAGCAGAGGGGTACACGACCTCCTCCCTCAGTAGGTCCGTGCTGGCGGATGGGCAGGGGCCCTGTGCTGGCAGCTGGCCCCTGTCGGGGGACCCTAAGGGCCACTAATGGCCCCACAGAACAAGACGGCTCTCCTGCAAGTGTCGTGTGCCTCCCCTCCCGACGACCCTGAGAGTACTCTGGCTGGTAAGGCCTCTTTCATCCGCTGTCAGTGTCTCACGTGGCTGAGTTGGTCTCCTCGTAAGTCATGGTTGCCTTGACCACACGAGAGAAAGTGGGCAGCTTCAAGGGTTTGACATACCCCCGAATAGCAGGTCAGAGTCCCTCAGTAAACCTCCATAGGCGCTCCTCCGCAGTAGACACAGCTATCAGGGCGAAACGTGACAGCTCCAGGAAACGCGTGCGATGCGCGCTAACCGTCATCGTCCCCAAGCAAAGAGTGTGGAACTCCGCCTCCTCTGGTCCTACCAGGTGTGCGGAAAGTACTACTCACAGAAGAGAGCCACAAACTAGTTCCACGTTGGCTCTCTCCTCTCCTAGCCTCTGACTGCCCTCCACCACCTGTGTGCTGCACTCTTTAGCTGGTACATGGCAAAGGCCACGCGACACTCCGCAAGAGGGCGAAGGGAGTCAAACACCTTCTCTATCTACTCCAGCCAGTCCTCTGCCTCAAACGGGCTCTCATCCCCCTTAAAAGAAGGAGGCTTCAGCTTCCAGAACTGTCCGCAAGGCTCATGGTGTAGCTACAGTGGGGGAGTGGGCACGCCTCCAGGCAAGGAGGGCTCTTGCTTGGAAGTGTCAAAGTGTAGTGGGGGTGGTGGAGGATCACCCCCTCCCCCTCCTGCTCGTCCGGCACTGCGATGGTCTCTCTGTCCCACCGAGGATTCCCCCTCCATGTCCTCAGGAAGAGGTGCCCGAGGAGGCTACTGGAGCTCCTCTGGCATGATGTCTCTAATCAGATAGGTGTGATCCTAGGCCTGAATGCTTGGGAGAAGAGGTGGGTCAACTGGTGCCTCAGGTCCGGCACGTCCGCCCCTCCGACCTCGTCCACAGCCACAACCACGGCCCACCTCGAGAACTTCCCAACAAGGCATCTCCTGCAAGATGATGAAAGAGACAGAACAAGGGTTGTCAACGATACCGAATTACATTAAGAAACAAACTCAGAAATGAATATCAAAGCGGTACATTGTGGTGGCTATCCTAGTTATATGCACGTGAGTGGTTATTCTCGAACCAATTGGTTCATTTCTCGGGACAACATTGCTCTGATATCATCTTGTTACGACCCGATTCCAGGATCCCAATAGGACCCGAGACTGACTCGCTTCGACTAATTCCAAGACCTAGTCATCCAAAGATAAATAACCAAAAGCAGGAAATAAACCACCTTCACACATGCAATATAACTAAGTAGAAGGAAAAATGAAATAGTAAAGGAAAGTAGAGTAACTGTCTCAAGATAGTACATGCCACCACAAAAACAATAGCGGAAACGAAACAGGAAGTAACAGGAACAGTAATTTTAAAGTCCAGAACTCACAACTACAGCAAAAACAAAAGAACTGGAAATAAAACTACTATGGCTGGGCTCGGCTGGGCCCAGCTCCCTCTACAGCCGAAAACTCAGACTGCTCAACTCCTGGTCTTGAACAAGGTTAAGAAAGAATAGAATCAGCGAACGCTGAGTAGAGTGGTGTTTACATCATTTATGTGCAAGTAAAATAAAAACAAACAGCCAGGTTTTATTCTCATTTCTTTTTATCTCATCTATGTATTTCTGGTTCATCTATTTCACAAAGTATCCAAGTATTTCTTGACCTTGCTTGTTCCTCATGGGAACGATCTTGATTGCAGTCTTTTCTGTGGAGTAGAAGGTACACGTGGTGCTCTCCTGGCCGAGAGTGTCCCCCGCAGTAGTCCTACACCCAGTCAACCACCCCGAGGTCACTGTCGAGACATAGCGGTGACTACGGCATGCATGATAAGCGTACGGGTAGCTACCTTGCATTGACATACGTACGGTCAGTCATTTCCGCTAGCGGGTAAGTCCAAAGTACAGCACGGAACAGTATAGGGCCTTGCCCTCTCAGAACAGGGGTCTCACCCCTCAGAACCAAATAGGGGTCTCACCCCTCTACAGTCCACGTACCCTCGTTCGACTACCTCGGTTGCCCAGTGGACCTAACAAAGTCGGTGTAGGGTGGCTAGCTTAACCCCGGGCCCCATGGGGTGGCTAGCTCCCTCCCTACACTAATAGCACGCCTCGGTACCACGTACACGAGGGCCAACAGGAGTCGGTGTAGAGTGGTCAATCCTAACCCCGGGTCTCAACCCAAGGGCGGCTAGCTCCGCTCTACACTAAAAGAACTACGGTGCTCCTTGGTACCACGTACGCAAGGGCCAACTCATTTCCGTCTACACACGGAATTCTTTTCCATATCCATGAGTTTTCCTCCTAATTTCCCATAAGGTTCATGCTCATATTCATCTCATTTATCCATATTCAGATCTCATGTTTCATAACTCGTTCCTCATCCATATACAAGCAACTCGTGTTTTCACAATCCAATTCTCAATCATATACATGCAGCTTATAGTTTCACCATTTAATTTCTCATTCACACACAGGCAGCTCGTATTTTCACAATTCAATTATCAATCTTATACAGGTAGCTTGTAGTTTCACAGTTCAATTTCTCATTCACATATAGTCAGCTCGTATTTTAACATACATCTCAACTAATAGAGTAGCTCAGCATTAGGCTCATATATTTCTACCCTAGGGTTCATTCCACATCTTAGAGCTTCAATCAATTTAATCTAAGAAAGCATATTCTTTATTCACATCTTAACAATTTAATTAAACCACTTTACCGAGTATCACGGGAGGAATGGGGGCCTGCACCGCACATCTTGTCGTCTCAGTTGGCCCCAAACACACCACCGGCTGGTAACCTATACCAGCGACTAATTTACATCAGACGAGCTCAAAACAGTAGATACTCAACACGAACATGTAGAGAAACTCAAGTGCAAAATAGTGGTACTTCGTTTGGGAAATCCGATTCCGTTTGGGCCCTAAACGGGCCAAAAACACTGTTACTGTCCAAAATCTGATGTCTAGGACTAGTCCTAAACATCTTAAAAGATGCCAGATCTCACCTTGTGTTTCCTGTGACATCCTCAGACGTCTGGTTCCCTTCGCGACCATCTGGGGGCAACTCCAGACGTCTCACCCTCCTTCCAGTCGTCTAGAATCACCATTGGACGTCTGGCGATGCGATCAGACATCCAAAAGTGCCTGGGAAGGTGCACCGCGCGCCTTTTCAATGTCTCGTACCTGCGTACGAAAATCGCAGGCACAAACTTAGCCTGACATTTCCTGCGCTACAACCTACATGGCGAAAAGTAGCGTAGGAAGATATGTACCTCGTGCTATATAATCCTTTCAGACATCCGGCTTTATCTCCAGACGCCCCGGTGCCCCTCCAGATGTTTGGTCGATGCTCCAGATGTCTGATACTGGAAAAACTTCCAGTACCAAATTTCCTCCTCAATGCTCTTCTCCTTACAACGTCGCCTGCAGCACACTGCAGCAGCTTCAGCAGCTGCACAGGGCCAGGAGGTCGCCTCCCTGAGCCCCTCCTCGTGCGTTTGCCTGCTGCTGGCCGCACGAGCTTCGCCAAGCTCCTGAAGGTCCTCTGACCTCTCTCACGCTCTTCCTTCCTCTTTCCCTCTCTCACCCTCTCGTTCTCCCTCGCTCGCCCTCTCTTTCTCCCTCGCTCGGCCGCACAGGGGGGAATGCTGGAGGTGGTGGTGGTGGAGAGTGGCATGAGGGTGGTGAGAAGAAGAGAAGGGGGTTTAAATAGAATGGGTTTAGGGTTTAACGGGTGAGGGGTGTGGAGGAGAGAGAAGCTCTGTGCACCGCCCGTGTGTAGAGCGTAAAGGAACATACGAAAATTTCCACTTTCAGATGTCTAGGCCTATGTCTAGACATCTGGACAGACATCTAACTGAAACTCCAGACGTCTTATCCGACTAAAAAGGCAACGGGTCATTTCAGAGTGAAATTGGGCGTTTATGATATAGGTGTTAATAGACCTAATTAAAAGGTAGAACAAGGGTTTGAAGTGATGAATAAGTGGTGGAGGGCCATGATTGAGTATGGATTAGCTCAGATTCCTCCGCCATGGACAGTGGAAGAGATTCGATGAAGGTGGAGTGAATCTAGGCATTTAGGTGATAGATTCAGTGAATTAATGGCATAGAAGTGCTCATGAAGAAGTGTAGAGTGTGAATTGCATGTTTAACAGACAAAAGAAGGCTTCGGTCTAACTCAAGGAGCTTGCCGGAGTTGAGGAAGATGGAGTGAAATCAACATGGAAACTACACTAAACTAACTATCTATCTACTCTAAACTAAGTTACATTAAGAACTAAGGTTTCCTACGATTACCTAGATGTTGGAGGTGAGGGATTTCGTCGATGGCAAGGTGAGAACAAGATCGCAATCAGAGTGGGTGAGAGAAGAATCTTCGACCGAGAGAAGCGGAGAGATACACAGCTTTGGCGCACTCCAATGCCATTGGCAGGGTAGAGGAGAGGAAGAGGAGGTCAAGAAGGTAGTGCGCATCGGTGGTAACGCTCGAGAATGGGGATGGGAAGACACTGGAGAACGGAGGAAAACCTAAGAACGACCACAAAGGGGGAAGAGGGTAGGGGGTCACTAACCGGGAATCGAAGGTCCTAAGAGGTATTTATAAGTGGAGCTAAAGGTGAAGGGGGTTGTACCTGAACGGGAACATGTCTAGGTTCATCCTAAACACCGATGACATCTTTGAAGCTGGTGAGGTTAAACGCCTAGTCTAAATAGGATTAGAGGATGATCTGATCCATTGTATGTGGAAAGGAAGGTAAGCTGAAGGTAGACGGCAATGGCGAAGGCTGACTAACGCTGGATGGGTGGTGATCAGGGAGTACGGACACCGGATGTCCTCAACCGTCTGCAGCTAAAGAAGAGAGGTTGAAGAAGACCGTGTTCACAGGGGCATAAGTGCAATAAAGGACCTAATTGAAATAAAAGGGGCTCAACTGAAATAAAAGTTAAGGACTGAAATGTAAACAAAGAGTTTTAAGTCTTATTTTAATCTATTTCTTTTTATAACCTTTTATATATTATTATAAATTAGGTAAATATTATATTTATGCCTTGAAATTACATTTTTTCCCTTTTTTAGCTATATTTATTTAAATGATTAGTTTAATTAAGTTAATTACATACTTAAGTCATTAAATTAATTAAGTTAATTAAATTATTTATTATATAGCTAATTATTATTATTTGAGTCCAAATTATTAATTAAACTATTATTTATTTTAATTAATCTTTAATTTTGTATTTTTAACTTATTTTGCAGATCCTTGGTATTGTAACCCCTGTAGTATAATTAATCTTGTATTTAATGTATTCTTATGTAATTCGCTAGGGAAAATAGTTAATCAGTGATAATTAAGAGCCATGATAATTCTCTCATCAGCGGACGAGGAGGAACCTTTCCTACCATACTAGGAGGAGATCGTCACACTCCTCCCTACGCTACGAACGATGCCTCCATGCTTTGGAGGCATCACGATCCTGAGGGCCTCCTCTAGTGTGAGAGGGGTCCATGAAACATTCTTGTAGGTTTCGTCCACGACCTCAGGAGCATGGATCAAATTCATCATACGACCCTATAAATATATATATATATATATTAAAATTAATGTAACTGCCTTTTATTTACTTACATGTGTCCCCTAGTATGTCAGATGTATCCATGCACATAGGCAGTTGAGCGTTTGTTTACTATGACTTTACTCATAGGCTCCCACTTGATCTAACTGAGTACCCTCGTGCGCCTCCACCTGAAAATGAAGTAATATTTTCATCTTATTTTAATTTAACTAAATTATTTTAATTTTATTTCAAATACTGAATTAATAAACTTACATATCTGCCCTGTAATGAGTCAATACTCATTCAACCCAAGTAGTGGGTTTGGGTAAGAGCTCAGGCCCTATTGACCTTATTCTTCTTGATTTGCTCTTGTAAGAAATATAAATTTTGTTACTAAAAGATTATGTAATTATTTGTGATAAACTTAGTATAGAAATAAAATTCGAGACTATTTACTTACCTCTACCGCTGGATCACTCCAATGCTTGCAACACTCCCTCCAAATGTAAGGCACAATCATAGGAGGCACGTTTCTCGATGCCTCCTCATACAACTTATTGTTAATATACTGAAATAATTTTACAAAATTTATTAGAAAATTTTAATTATATATAAATAATTAAATAAATTTAGAATCTGAAATAATTTCATACCGTACTCTTCATATTCTCTCTCCATCCACAATGTATCCTACCTGAATGCTACAAAATACCCTTGGGTGAATTGGAATTATCACCCCAATCAAAAGTACCCTATATTCAATAATATATAAATTGATTATAATTATTATAAATGTGAATGAATGCATTTCACATTTATACCTACAGCGCCCAAATAATGGATGCTTTCGACTTCTTGGCGACCCTCCTCCAATCGAAGTAGGAAAGTGGCGCAGTTGCCCTAACAATCATGGCTAATCGGCTCGTAAAGCTGGGGTATTTCTTCACTTCCCTAGCTACAATAATGGACACCATAATCCTGGTGCCCTCAGGTAGTCTATCGAGGTCCGCATTTTGTGTTGGACCTCGCATGTTTTTCCTAACTGAAAGTATAAATAAGCATATGATAAAAGATTAAATAAGTAAAACTAAATATAGTAAGCTTTTGAATGAAATTATTTTAAATTCTTACCAGCAATGGTGCCTACCTGAGTATCAGGCTATTGCGATGTGCTAGCCTGAGTATCTGGCTCCTACGACATGCCAGCTTGAGTATCTAGCTGCTCAAACGGCTGCTTTACCTCTTCGTCCATAGCCCCCTACTGCCCTAGCAACAACTCATGATGGGTCTCAAGTTGAGGATTCACCTCAACATCATGGGTATCTGGGGCTGACGATTGACCTCTACGAAAAGCATGACAGTACTGAGCAAAAATATGTGGAGGGAGGTACTGGAGATAGTGGGAGGGAATCTCAGCATAATGGGTATCGGAAGAAGGTTGGGAAACAGGAGGCTAAGACTGTGCCTCCTCCCTAACCTCATGCGTAGCTGGTGGTCCATCCCTGACAACCCCCCTCCTCCATGGCCTCATCTTCACATAAATAAAAATAGAATTAAGTAAACATATATTGGAAAATATAAACGATAAAAGAAAAATATGTAAACAATTATTTTTAAAAAAGTAACTAAATTTAAATTGAGTTCATTAGAAAATAAATGCTCTTATACCTTAAACATCAGTATCTATTGCACCGAGACTTATTTCTACTTCCACTGGAATTTCTTGATATGCTTCAAATGTAACAAAAATTTCATTATCTTCCATTTCATCGAAGAAATCACAACACACGATTTTCACTGGTATGATCCACACATTCCTACCATTATCGAGCACATAAAAAAGTTGTGATACTTGGCAAGCCAGTGTGA
Source organism: Thalassia testudinum (assembly GCA_037157565.1). NCBI lineage: Eukaryota > Viridiplantae > Streptophyta > Magnoliopsida > Alismatales > Hydrocharitaceae > Thalassia > Thalassia testudinum. Next base: position 81,274,978 of record JAZHRO010000077.1, on the reverse strand, counting down.
ATGGTTCAACTATTTGAAGAATTTGGCAGTTCTTATTTAAATTGATAAAACCATGTTTATTATCTTTTTTGAAACCAATTCCTTCCGTGAAAACATCAAACCAATCACACTTAAATAAAACTACCCTGCGGCTGTATCTGAAACTCATTTCCACGATTTCAATGATTTGCCCATAGTAGCCATCACTACCCATTCCAATATCTCAACTGACAAGAACTCCAACCAATTATGATGCCTTCGCATCATTGATTGACTTTATTCTAAACCTGAATCCATTAATTATGTAACCAGAATGATAATATCTATAACTCAATGGAGTCTCGTATATTACATCGAAGTCATCCACCCAATGTGGGTCCTTATTTTCTTTCATCTGATACACACGTTACTTAAACTAATCAAGGAGCTACAACTCTTGAATAACATGAGGTGAAGACTGTTTAAATTCATTGAAAAAAGGATCGACATTAGGAATCAATATCACAACTGACAAGAACTCCAGCCTATTATGATGCTTTCGCATCATTGATTGACTTTACTCTGAACCTGAATCCATTAATTATGTAACTAGAATGATAATGTCCATAACTCAACGGAATCTCGCATATTACATCGAAGTCATCCATCCAACGTGGGTCCTTATTTTCTTTCATCTGATACACACGTTGCTTAAACTAATCAAGGAACTGTAGCTCTTGAATGGCATGAGGTGAAGATTGTTTAAATTCATCGAAAAAAGGATCGACATTTGGAATCTATTTCAAGATATACAAGTGAGCTAACTGTCAATCCTTTAAATCGATCATTTTGTATTCTGTGTGCAAGACAGACCTTCCTCTTATGTCAAAAATTGTTAGAGAATCATCATTTATTTCATTGTATCCCCATTAAAATTCCTCTCCAGTCGATTAAATTTGTTTCAACATTGTTCATGTACAGAGCACAGAAGTTTATGTATTCTTCTAAAGGGTAACCTTCAACGATTAACCCCTCTAGCTTAGCTTTATTTAAAACATAATCTTTTAGCTTCTTCAAAAATTGCTCAATTAGATACATCCATCTATACTGTACAGGCCCACCAACTCTTGCTTCATTTGCAAGATGTACCATTAGATGCACCATGACGTCGAAGAAAGCCGAGGAAAAATTTGTTCCATTTTGCAGAGTGTAATTACAATTTGATCATTCTAATAGTCTAGACTTTCATAGTTCAAAGTCTTCGAGCAAACGACTTTAAAAAATTGGCTCATCTCCGTGAATGAATCGACCACTAGATCTGGCAACACTCCACGAATAGTTAACGGAAACAAAATCTGTATGTAAACATGTGAATCGTGACTTTTTCAATCCACTGATCTTCTTCTGAACTTCATTCACATAAAATGAGAGCTGTAAAGAAAACCCGTTTGGAACCTGAATTCCTTTTAAAAAGGTAAATATCTTATCCCTCTGTCCTTGTTGTAAACTGTACGTTGCTGGCATTTCTTCTCCTTTGGTGACATGTAACTCAGGATGGATACCCAGTTTCTTCATGTCATTTCTCGATCTTAACATGTTTTTGAGATTCTCTATTAAATTCAACATGTCTAAGATGTTGTCCATGATATTTTTCTCAATATGCATGACATCAAGTTTGTGACGTATTGTAAGATCTTTCAAATATGAAAGCTCCATGAAGAAGATGCTTTTCTTCTTAAAACCAAAGTCCTTCAATGCTGTCAGATCTTTCCTAAAGGGGCAACCCGTCATACGTTATGAGCTTTTGTAATGATATCAAGTCTAAGTTGATATCAGCCGTTAGATGATAGAATTGATATCAACTAAAGAGAACTTAAGACCTAGATAGCAAGCCTAAGTTGATGAAATCTTAGGGGTCAAATTGCTACAAACTTTAATTAGGTCTAGGATACTAATGTGCATACGGAATGTGGAGGGCATTGATTTGGGTATTTCCCTGTTATTTCAATTTGTGTGTGTGTGCAAGGATTGGAAGTTGATTCCAATGAAAAATAAATTGTCACACAATTTTTGTATTTCTGCCTTTTAAGATTCAATTTAATTTAATGTGTTTTAGGATTTTTCTTTTTAAATGTTCAAACAAGTTTGAAACTTCCACAATCAAAGGAAAACAAGTTGTATTGGTGATGGTCAATTTCCTTTATAAGCGATTTTCTAGAACTACAAAGAAAAACCCTAATGCAATTTGATCCTACGGTAGAAAATTACTACCAATGAGTTATTTTTAGGCTTTTAGTATTAAGTAGTGGTCCAAATAAGTCAAACAACACCACTACTTTGAAGAAAATCAAACAAGGATTCCAGAAAAGATTATTTTAAGATTTTAGGAATTTTTTTGACAATTATTTTGAATTTTTATGTGTACTGGTGTTAAAGTCCGGAAATGATATCCATGGATATTTTGGACTTTCTGTACCACCACCAGGTCAAAAAATTTTGATGATTTTATATGATGTGTGGAATTTCACAAGGATTCCAGAAAGCTAAATTTCATAAAAATTGACTAAGTAGAAAAAATCTAAAAATTCATAGATAGTAACAAACCAGGAAGAATAAAGGGTGTGATCCCTCTGTAGTCCACGAATTTTTAAAAATTAAATACAAAGTCAACTGATATGAAATTTGGAACAGATGTTCCCTACTTGATTTAGAATCCTTGAGTGAAATTTTAAGAGTTTAGGAGGCTTGTGGTGTCAGGAATTGATTTTTCAAGTCCAGATAGAAATCTGGACCCGAAAAATAAAATATCAACACTTGAGTTAGAGTGGTGGTTAATGAAGCATAGAAGCAAACAATGAATTTTAAACTTCACCACTCCACTTAATTAAGTTGTTTAAGATCTTAAAAGTCAAGTTTAATATATTTTGGTAGTCTTTTAATGCTTTATGTGACAAGATAAAGGGAACCAACCTGAATCCACGGGAAGACAAGGGATTTGAGTTCTTTCCAGAATTCACGCTTGCTTCCTGTAGTTCCTGCACACACGAGATAGAAGAAAAGAGAAGGGGATGAGATCCACTTCAAGGAAGAGAAAAGTGATAAAAGCAAAGTCGTGCCTCCCCAGCAATGATGCCAAAAAGTGATCGTGTTTTTGCACGGTTTGTTAAATTAGGGTTTTAAGCCGTTGCAACGCACAAAAATAGATTCACTTTTAAAACTTGTAAGACCTACATAGGGGAGTATCTAGGGTCGTCCAAGGAGGTAATATTTGATAAATCAATCTCTTACTTGGAAATGTGGAAATCACCTTTCTTTCTGGTCTTTTCGAATATGTATTTTTTTTAGGTTTTTGAAATAAAGGGGCAATCGTGAGATGTTAAGACCCGTGTTGTTTGAGCCTTTTAAGACATCTAGAATGTGGGTCAGACATCTGGACACCTTCCCAGATGTCTGGAAATCAAAAATTTTGAGCACGAGCTCATGTCTGCGCGCGTGCTGCGCACAAACAGTACACCCCCCTCGTTTTCCTTCTTCTCGCTCCTTTCGCCCCCAGCAAAACCCTAAACCCACACCCTTATAAAGCCCCCTCCTCTCTCTCGTTCCACCCCACTTCCCCAGCCACCTTCCTCCTTCCCTCCAGTGAGAGCAGCAGAGCAGTGAGAGCGCGGGAGTGGCGTGAGAAGGAGAGGAGGAGCAGCGTGAGAGGGAGAGGAGGAGTTGAGCTTGCGAGCTCGTGTGGGAGCTCACCAGTAAGCGCACGGCCGGAGCAGCGCGTGAGAGGAGGAGGAGTGCGTTGGGGAGGTCCTCCCCGACACTGCTGCAGCTGGAGATGCAGGAGAGAGGGCGAGACGCGGCCACACGCGGCGAGAGAGGGTGGAAGCAAGTTCTGGTTCTGGGTTTTTACCAGAATCAGATGTCTGGAGCGACGTCCAGACGACTTGGCCGACATCTGGAGGAGGTTCCAGACATCTGAGGAGTAGACTTCGCGAAGGTATGTCTTCTTTGCGGATACGGCCATGCAGGCCACTCTGCCAAGTCACTGTTGCATGCCTTTTCGAGGAGATTTGGGTGGATTTCGTGCAAGTTTCGCTTCGGGAAGGCGCAGGACACGCCCTCGCACGCATTTCAGACGTTTGGGCGAGGCACCAGACGACGGGAAGCACTTCCAGATGTCCGGAGAGGTGGTCGAGCGTCTGGAATTGGGTCCAGACAATCCAAAAGGGTTCTTGGACGTCTGAGGATTGGCACAGGGTTGAGGTATGGCACTGGACACTTTTAAGACGTCTGAAAGTTGTTCCAGACGTATGATTTGAGTCAGAAACATGGCTTTTGACCCATTTAGGGTCCGTTTGAGATCTGTTTTTCGCAATTAAGATATCGATGTTTTTCGTATGAATTCCTCTGCTTGTTAGAAGACTTTCTATACTGTTTTGGGTATTCTCTTGTGATTGATCCTTGTGATAGGGCCTCGTTCCATTGAAGGTTCGAGGCTTGCTGAGGCATGTGGACCTGCTAGTGGCTCTATTTGTGACTAGGTTTTGTTATAGAAATTGCGTTGTAGTACAGCTAGTTATTGCCATCATTACAGATATAATTTTTTACTCAGAAAATAAAAGAGTTCCCGAGGTCGAACTCAGGGAGCAAGTCGTATTCTAGGGGTACAAATTCTTATTACAAAAATAAAGAGAGAGAGAGAGAGATGAAAAATTTAGTGGCTTCTTCTTCTTCTCTTCTTTCTTCCTCTTTGTCCCTTCTTTCTTCTCTTCCTGTTCTTCTTGTCTTCTCTCTTCTGTTCTTCAGATCTTCCTCTCGTGCTCTTCTTCTTCTGTCTTCTGTTCTTCCTTGTTTTCTCTTCTTCTTCTTCTTTACCTGTGCCTGCACACTTCAAGGTTTTCGTCAGAGGGAAAAACCTACTCTACCCTTCCCACCCCCCCCCCCCCCCCGCGTCTCTCTCTCTCAGAATTCGCTCTTAAGAAAGCTCTCCCAGAGCAACCGAGTAAACGGGTACGCAGGTCGCGCCCGAGTCCAAGCCCACCGGTGTGCGGTAGTGGGCGAGGAGTGCAGGTCGGGCTTAGTCGGGTCGGGCCAGGTCCGCAAGGCGTGAGCGCGGACGAGGCCGGGTAATCGGGCGGGTGAAGGGGACCTCACCCCGTGATCTGAGGCAAACAGCTTAAGGCACTTTTTGCCTAATCAGATCCGCAGAGAACCTTCGCCGTGGCACGGCGAAGGTGGTGGGGGGTCTAGCAGGCGACGGGGCGGAGCATGAGGGCCGCCCTAGGTCAAACTGCAGGCGGAGAAGTGGGTGTGTTCGGTGGATCTGCAGAGGGCGTTTGGTGGGTAGTGGAAGGGCGGAAGTGGATCAGGGTGAGGAGGCGGAGGTTCTGCGGTGGTCGGCGAGCCGTGTGGGTTGCTGGAGTGATGGGAGCGGGTCGCCGGAGCGTGGCCGGAGGTGGAGAAGGTGAGGGTGATTAGGCGCGGTCGAGGGGTAATTAGATAAAAATAGCAGGGGGAAAGAAAAAGGGGATAGAGAAGACCTATTTCTAACCTAGCTAAAGTGACGAAGGGGACGAAGGGGCTGTCGGCTCGTACCTATCGGAGCTAGAGAAGAAATGCCCAGTGGGGGAGGACGGCGGCGACGACGGGGCAGAGGTAGCGCGCGCCGGTATTACTCGACGCAGAGGAGAATCAGGAAAAAGTCTCTGCTGCTGGTATTGCGGCAGAGCAAAGAGGAGGAGGAGGAGGAACCGCCGGAGCTGGTGGGCGTCTGCCGGAGTGGGAAGAGAGGAAAGTTGTGGGGGTTTTCTCCGTCAGAACCGAGCTGGGAAGAACGGCGGAGCGACGGGGGTATTTATAGGGGCAGAATCAGAGAGGACGGTGGAGGGAGACGACGTGTCTCCCTCGCCGGAGGACGCCGGAGGAAGGAGACCCATACTGTCCGTGCATTCGCACGGGCGGTATGGGTGGCCGCAGCACTCAGGGGGGTGCTCCTGCGGTGGCTGACGACGCAGGGCACCCCCATTTGACTTGGCAGGCTCCCTCCCTTACCCTGCGCGGCGCCATGCTCCGCGCAAGGTCGCCGGAGCATGGTGCTGCTTAGGTTTTGCAGGAGGGACCTGAACGCAAAGAATGAAGGAGAGTTAGGGGCCAAAATGTGAGGGTTCGAGAGTTGAGGGCCAAAACGTAAATATATGAGGACCAAAGTGTAAAGTTGGTTAAGAAGGTTTCTTCTTACGCTCAAGTTTTTATACATGATGAATTAGGACCTAAGAAATCTGATGGTGAATTTTATTTCTAGATTAAACCTTGTTTGACCGGTCAATTTATGCAAAAACCCAAATTAAGTTGTTAATTGGGCATGGTTCTCAATGTAGGTCAAAATGGGTTCCTAAGGCCAGATTGAAGGTTCTAAACCCTAGAGATTATTTTTCTATGAATTTTAGAGGGTTTATTCTATTTTTAATTTGCCTCGAACCTCGTGAATTGAAGTGGGTTTGTTTTAGGGTTACAGATTATCATTTAGTTCGTTGGAATTGCTGTAGCCCTTATTGGATCAGATCATCCCACTTTCCTTCTTATTAGGTTGTTTTGACCTATGTTTGGACCCTGAGTTACCCTATTTTCAGATTGGATTGGTGAAATTACATTTTTACCCCTCAGTTTCTGTTTTCTTTGCAAACTCAGAATCTCTCTGAGCCAAGCCTTTCTAAGGTTATGTAGGAGCTTTTTCCTGCAAATCAGGGTTAAATGGTGCTAGTTTAGGGCTCATGATGAGGTTCTCATCATACCCCCATGCCTAGCTTTTGCTAGTCTCTTAGCAAAAACTTAAGGTTTCAACCCTTGTTCTAGACCATGAAGTTCTTAATAGCTTCAGATAAGTGCTTTTTCATTTAAACTTAGATTAGGTTAAAATGCTGACCATAGGCTTAAAAGGTACTCTAGTACCAATCAAGATCCAAATCTGTCTAGCCTCAGCCTCAGTCCTTAGCAAAGGTTTTTAAGGCCCACAAGAGCTAACCTAAGGTCTATTGGACTTTGTGGTTAAAGCACCCGTGCTTGAAATGATTTTAGCCTTGGTTCAGTTCGCAGTGCGTTTTATAAGAGAGAGATAGAAAGTTTTTCTGTTTGGAGAGTTTTCTCTCTCTTTTTCTTTTTAATTCTAGCCTAGGATTGGCTTTTCAACACGGTCTGTATCAGATTCATTGCTCCCATCATCAATCCTCAAGGGTTCCTGGCAATCGATGCTTCGAGATAGCACCACCCATGGCAACCCCCAGAACCCTGGCTATTGAGATTTCGAGATAATCCCATCCATGGTGTTCCGTGGCCGAATTCAGACCCTGGCAGTTGACACTTCATGATAATGCCATCCATGGAATCTGAACCAGCAGGGTGCTTACATGCCCCCAGTAGGATATGTGAATATCCTAAGAGACAAGCACCGAGGAGATGATATTTTGTTACGCATCTTCGAGGGGATTTCCCGCCTCTCCGTGCTGGGAACTCGTCCAAATCAACTTGTATTGATCGGCCGCTCCTATTCTAGGTGTACTTTTCAGAATTTTTCGACGCTTCTGCGTGATTTTGATTTTTACGCTTACTGAACCAGGCTGTGTGTGAGGTAGGGTGCTTAGGTTACTGAGTCTCGTAAACCAAAAATTAGTTAATGAGGCCAAATACTCCCTAAGCCTTAGACCTAATACTTCAGCTTTTCATTTTCCTCAACCTCTTGAGGAGTGTCCAGATCTTAATGGGTACTAAGTGTCTATTCAAGAATGCCTAAGGTTTGCGTTCTTACTAATCTTATTATGCACTTTTCAGTTATTTTCTTGAATGAGGTCTAGAACTTAGGTTAATTCCTTAGTTCCTTACTAATGACTATCACTTGTTTCTCATATTTTGTGCTCCTTTTTTTCCTTTTGTTTCTTTTCTCCTTCTCCTTCACAAAATTTCCTTTCTCCTCTTATTCTCTTATTCTTTTTCGAAAAATTTTTAATTTTTATGGTGTTTTTGGCATATGTGAATTTTTTGTTTGAAACCTTTTCTTACACGTTTTGCACTTTCATAACCCCCCATGCCTAAGATTTGCAATGTCATCATTGTAACTTAGGGGGTTTTTATTCAACTTAGTTCATACATTAAGATAGATGTTTTGATGAGTGAATGGGTCGGGGTGAATGTTGCGGACGATTTTTAACCTCAGATGCAAGCACTTGAGGTGGAGTCGGCTGTCCTAAAGTGTGAATTTCAAGTGCACAAAGGTTTTAGAAAAGGTTTCAGGTTTTTAAAGAGAATAACGGGCTGCCTCCCGTTGAGCGCTAAATTTGATGCCTTCAGCCAAGCGAGAAATGCGATGGAGAGGGGATGGTGAAATCAACAGAGTTTTGTAATACAAGCACCTTGATTAAGAGCCTGGTTGGTCCAACCAGGTGCTTGTTCAGATCAACAGGCTGATGATGCAACCCAAACCCAATCAATCTGGTGGGTTGATAGATGTGGATAAAAAGGTGTGGAACCCACCATATACTATGAAGCTCAGATGGATGTGGAAGTGAAAATGCAGGGTTTGGCTGAGTCGAATCAGCCTGGTCAGAGTAGGGACCCGTAGAATAATCAAGGAATGACGCGGAAACCCTACAGGGGTGATCAGAGAATGATGGAGCATGATATGTAGTCTGATCAGTGTCCCAAACCCGATGTGGAAATGCAATCGGCTCGGTGAGAGGTGAATCTGAATAGAAATTGAGTCCGGTTGCAGGTCGGGGTTGGGAAGCGGTTTTTATTAGTTCTGTGTGTGCAGACGAGGTGGCAACTGTGTATGAGGGCTCTTCTAGAAAGGAATGACAGGTGATTTTCTGTAAAGAGTCCTCTGGGTAACTAAATGCCTGAAGAGTGTCTATAGGATGAAGGAAATCTGAATTGAGAAAAGATTTGAATTCTGGGTTGCAATCACTCTTGGCATTTTCTGTTTTTGGTTCCTGAGGATCAAAAAGGAATGATTCTGTGTTATTAGTGATCTCGGGAATCAGGACCTCAGAGTCGGAGTCAGAGTCATGTGAACTGAGGTCGTAGATGGGCCTAGCGTGTTCAGGAAGGAGAATCTCTCCGCAATTATAGTCGGATCTGAAGTTGTCGGAGAGTTTGCGAAAATGAGATTCATGATTATGAATTCCACCGCAGCATAAATCATCAGATGTGGAATCAGCAGCCTGACTGGGGTCTAGTCTATATGTCAATTCTGGGCTCGAAAAGGTATTCTGTCTAGGCTCGAGCTCCAAGCTGGTAGGATAGACCCAATTAAAACCTTGCTCATCTAACTCCTCAGTTTCTGTATCATAAATTGGCATGACTTTCGAAAAATCGATCAAATTTCCTGAGGATGTTGGAGAGGGATATTCATCAAATAGAGGCCCGGAATCATATTATGCAAAAATTTGATCTTTCTCATAAGGGGCCTCATAATCTTCCCAATAAGTTTCAGATCTAGGTTTTAGGCTTAGGATGTGAGTAGAGTTACTAGAACCTAAGTCTGAATAACCTTCGAGGGCCACCTTATCAGAATAAGGTGCGGAATTTATACCCTCAAAAGGTTCAGTTCTGATCTCATTGTTGCAGGAGTTTTGGAACTCTAGTCTTGGCAATTCATGTTCTAAGTTCAGCTCATCATTGTGTTCTCCTGCAATATCCCAACCTAATTCAATGTTGTCTTCTATCTGGGTTGGGATTCTACAACCACTTTGTGCCTCAGTCCCGAGATCTGGGAAACTGGATTGTTCCTTAATACTGTTCCAAGATGGTTCATCCTCTGTTTCTGGTATATACGGGTATTTCTGGTTGATAACTTGTTCTACTGATTTCATCATTTCTACCCATTTTATAAGGGCATCTTGGTGTTGTTCCCAAAGTACAAGATTTGTCAAGCATTGAAGGTATTCAAATTGGTGTAATTTTTCTATCTCAATGTATCCTGTCATGAGCATATCTCGGGTTGATCCTTTTGTAACTTCTGTCAATAGAATTTGGGCACAGTTTATGATGAAAGCTGTGGTTGTTGGGACATCAACCTGAATGTTTTCTATTGGTGTTGAGGGTTTATATTTGATTTCATAGAATTCAAGGGCATCCTCAATCATCTTATCTTTCATGGATCTCAGATATTCAGGTTTTTTGAATGGTAGTCTTAATTGGTGTGGCTGCATCTTTGAATCAGGTGGTGGAATCAAGATATAGAATCGAAGTTTGAATCAAGATGGAAGAAGGGGATTTTGTTCAGAATCAGAGGAAAGAGGGGCTATGTGAATGATTTCTGCAAAAACAAGAGAACCGAGGCTTAGCCTCGGGGAGAGTGAATTTCTATAGGAGGTTTCAAGGACCTCCTGCAAAATACTGAAGGACTGGATGAGATAAGCAGGTGCTGGACCCAATCAAGACACCCAAAAATGTTGGGTGACTATAGAGGTTCGAGGCAGATGGACCCCTTGATCAGAAAGATCGTCCACCTGAGAATTACCTGGGCAACCAGAGAGGGTGAGTCCCGCGAAGACCCCTACACGGTAGAGCGTCCCCACGGGTTACAGGGTTTCCCCCACCCGACCTCTCTTGTCACTGAGATTCTAGGTAGACCAGAATGGGGATCTTGACCTCTTAAGTCTACCAATTTTAGTTTAAGATCAGGGTGCTTAAAGTTACACTTGAACTCTTAGGTATTTTGAGTGAGAAAGTGACCTAATTTTAAGGTTGGTTGACCCAAGGGGTCAACTTTACCTCTTGTTCCTTTGAGAGCTTTTGGGTCCTTTCTTTTTGGGTTCAAGTGTTTAGAGAGCCAATTGTTTAGGGTTTCTCTGAATAAGTATGTTCAATCAATGGTTTAGACACACTTCTTTTGGATTCTCTCCATTCTTGATTTAAGTAGTGTGTCTCTAAAACCCTAATGTTGAATCTTATGTCGGCTCTATTTGGTCCAGTTAGTTCTTTGTTGGGTAATTAGGGCTCAAGCAAGAATGTGTTAGCCACTAAATACCCTTAATAGTGTGCAGGAATAATGGGTTGAAAACATGCAACTTTTTATGGTTTACTAAGTATAGAAGACAGGTTAGTCCTATATTGCTTGTTCTTTTCTTTTCTTCCTCTTTAGAATTTAGGGGTTGAGAGGATAGAAAATTACCTGTCCTCGGAGTGGTTGTCGTGCGATTGCTTGTCTTCTTGATTTCCTGTAGCTGCACAAAAGAGGAGAGATTATTAGAAATTTAAAAACAGGAATTCAACGGCGCCAAGAAATGATGGCTCTATTTGTGACTAGGTTTTGTTATAGAAATTGCGTTGTAGTACAGCTAGTTATTGCCATCATTACAGATATAATTTTTTACTCGGAAAATAAAAGAGTTCCCGAGGTCGAACTCAGGGAGCAAGTCGTATTCTAGGGGTACAAATTCTTATTACAAAAATAAAGAGAGAGAGAGAGATGAAAAATTTGGTGGCTTCTTCTTCTTCTCTTCTTTCTTCCTCTTTGTCTCTTCCTTCTTCTCTTCCTGTTCTTCTTGTCTTCTCTCTTCTGTTCTTCAGATCTTCCTCTCGTGCTCTTCTTCTTCTGTCTTCTGTTCTTCCTTGTTTTCTCTTCTTCTTCTTCTTCTTTACCTGTGCCTGCACACTTCAAGGTTTTCGTCAGAGGGAAAAACCTACTCTACCCTTCCCCCCCCCCCCCGCGTCTCTCTCTCTCAGAATTCGCTCTTAAGAAAGCTCTCCCAGAGCAACCGAGTAAACGGGTACGCAGGTCGCGCCCGAGTCCAGGCCCACCGGTGTGCGGTAGTGGGCGAGGAGTGCAGGTCGGGCTTAGTCGGGTCGGGCCAGGTCCGCGGGGCGTGAGCGCGGACGAGGCCGGGTAATCGGGCGGGTGAAGGGGACCTCACCCCGTGATCTGAGGCAAACAGCTTAAGGCACTTTTTGCCTTTAAGCGCTTGCTTGCCTCGGTGAGTTTCCGAGGTGGGACTAAATGTCCCACCTCAATTGGACGCCCGCGCGGAGGAGGCAGCTGGCAATCGCGGCTTCACGTGAGGCCTTCACCCCAGCTGCGAGCCTGGGACTCTTCGCGGAGATGCCCCGCGCAGCCTGGGAGTCGAACCTGGGCGAAGCGCACCTGGAGCTGCAGGTTGAAGGTGCTTCTTCAGCGCAGCAATGGCGACGGCGGTCGAGATACCTGTCCACAGAGGAATGGCCTCTCGGCCTAATCAGATACGCGGAGAACCTTCGCTGTGGCACGGCGAAGGTGGTGGGGGGTCTAGCAGGCGGCGGGGCGGAGCATGAGGGCCGCCCTAGGTCAAACTGCAGGCGGAGAAGTGGGTGTGTTCGGTGGATCTACAGAGGACGTTTGGTGGGAAGTGGAAGGGCAGAAGAGGATCAGGGTGAGGAGGCGGAGGTTCTGCGGTGGTCGACGAGCCGTGTGGGTTGCTGGAGTGATGGGAGCAGGTCGCCGGAGTGTCGCCGGAGGTGGAGAAGGTGAGGGTGATTAGGCGCAGTCGAGGGGTAATTAGATGAAAATAGCAGGGGGAAAGAAAAAGGGGATAGAGAAGACCTATTTCTAACCTAGCTAAAGTGACGAAGGGGACGAAGGGGCTACCGGCTCGTACCTACCGGAGCTGGAGAAGAAATGCCCAATGGGGGAGGACGGCGGCGACGACGGGGCAGAGGCAGCGCGCGTCGGTATTACGCGACGCAGAGGAGAATCAGGAAGAAGTCTCTGCTGCTGGTATTGCGGCAGAGCGAAGAGGAGGAGGAGGAGGAACCGCCGGAGCTGGTGGGCGTCTGCCGGAGTGGGAAGAGAGGAAAGTTGTGGGGGTTTTCTCCGTCAGAACCGAGCTGGGAAGAACGGCGGAGCGACGGGGGTATTTATAGGGGCAGAATCAGAGAGAAGGGCGGAGGGAGACGACGTGTCTCCCTCGCCGGAGGACGCCGGAGGAAGGAGACCCATACCGTACGTTCGCATGGGCGGTATGGGTGGTCACAGCACTCAGGGGGGTGCTCCAGCGGTGGCTGACGACGCAAGGCACCCCCATTTGACTTGGCAGGCTCCCTCCCTTACCCTGCGCGGCGCCATGCTCCGCGCAAGGTCGCCGAAGCATGGTGCTGCTCAGGTTTTGCAGGAGGGACCTGAACGCAAAGAACGAAGGAGAGTTAGGGGCCAAAATGTGAGGGTTCGAGAGTTGAGGGCCAAAACGTAAATATATGAGGACCAAAGTGTAAAGTTGGTCAAGAAGGTTTCTTCTTAGGCTCAAGTTTTTATACATGACGAATTAGGACCTAAGGAATCTGATGGTGAATTTTATTTCTAGATTAAACCTTGTTTGACCAGTCAATTTATGCAAAAACCCAAATTAAGTTGTTAATTGGACATGGTTCTCAATGTAGGTCAAAATGGGTTCCTAAGGCCAGATTGAAGGTTCTAAACCCTAGAGATTATTTTTCTATGAATTTTAGAGGGTTTATTCTATTTTTACTTTGCCTCGAACCTCGTGAATTGAAGTGGATTTGTTTTAGGGTTACAGATTATCATTTAGTTCCTTGGAATTGCACTTTCCTTCTTATTAGGTTGTTTTGACGTATGTTTGGACCCTGAGTTACCCTGTTTTCAGATTGGATTGGTGAAATTACATTTTTACCCCTCAATTTCTGTTTTCTTTGCAAACTCAGAATCTCTCTGAGCCAAGCCTTTCTAAGGTTATGTAGGAACTTTTTCCTGCAAATCAGGGTTAAATGGTGCTAGTTTAGGGCTCATGATGAGGTTCTCATCACCTGTCGTTCAAGCCCCCACTACTCCTGGATTTATTGGTAGAGTGTCTTCCCCTAATTTAAATATAAACCTGAATGCATGTGTGGAATGAATGATTAGATCCTAGGGTATGGCATGAATCTTAGGACTAGAAATACTGGAATGTCTATATTGAATAAATGGATTGTAGTCTTGAATGAGTAGATAGATTGATAATAATTGCCTGTAAATGAATAACAGTTGCCTACGAAATATGTAGTACTTGTGCTAAATAATTGTTGTATGTAACTTTCCTGTTGCACAAGTGAAATGACATAATATGAGCTGCATGTATATAATTTAGAAATGGAAAGGTGAATGTTGGAAACACAAGCTACCTGTGAATAACCTGAATATAGAAATATGAATAATAGAATTACAAGTTGTATGTGTATAACCTGAGAATGGAAATAGAGATGATGAAACCTGGTATGGAATGACACAAGGAATATGAGCATGAACCCTACGGGGAATTGGGAGTAGAGCTCCTGGAAATAAATGGAATGAGACTGGAAATGTGAGAGGGGAAGTGAGCTAGCCCTTGAGTACGGAGTACCAAGGAAAGCGACTGTCCCCCTGTTTAGTGTAGAGTGGAGCTAGCCGCCCTTGAGATTGGGACCCGGGGTTAGGATTAGCCACTCTGTACTGACTTCTTGGCCCTCGCGTACACAATACCGGGGAGAGCTACTAGTGTAGGGAGAGAGCTAGCCACCCCACGGGGCCCGGGGTTCAGCTAACCGCCCTACACCGACTTGTTAGGCCCACTGGGCAAACCAGGGTAGTCAGCCGAGGGTACGCGGACTGTGGAAGGGCGAGACCCCTATTTGATTCTTAGGGGCTAGACCCCTGTTACTGAGAGGGCTAGGCCCTATACTAGTTCTGTGCTATGCTTTGGGCACACTCGCTAACGGAAACGACTGACCGCGTGCTAGTGTGGAGTAGCTACCCGTGTGCTTATCGCGCATGCCATAGTCACCGTTACGTCTGTCCGTGACCTTGGGGTGGTTGGCTGAGTGTAGAATCACCACGAGGGACTCTCCCAGCCAGAAGAGTACCACGTGTGCCTTCTATTCTTCGGAAAAGACTACAATCAAGATCGTTCCCACGAGGAACATTCATGATCAAGAAAGAGACCTGGTAAATAAACCAAGTGATGAAAAAGAATAATTAGTTAAGAAAGTAATTGAAAAACAACAGCTACCTGTCCACTTTTACTGCTTTAGTAGTCGGTTGCCACTCTACTCAGCGTTCACTGATTTTGTGTACTCATAACACTTTTCAGGTCCAAGTGTTAAGCAGCCAGAGCCTACGGCTGCAGAGGGTGCTGGGCCCAGTAGAGCCCAATAGTCGTAGCTTCTTGTTGTACTTCTTTCTGTTGTAGTGAGTAGACTCCTGTACCCTTATATTCTGTACTCTTCCATTCTACACTTTATATTCTTGTACCTGGTTATTTCTCTACTGTTGTGGTGGTGTGTACTGTAGTAGTTTTACTTCTTACTGCTGTACTTTTGTTATTGATAGTTGATTAGCATAGTTAATGTGGTTTACTTTTCTGCTTTTTGGTTACTTTCTCGTTGGACGACTAGGTCTTGGGATCAATCGAATCGGTCCGATCTCATGTCCTGTAGGGATTCGGGAACCCAGTCGTAACATGAGATGGTGGTAGAAAAAAGACTAAATCTAATTTAACTACTAGGTGACATGAAAGACCTCTTCTCAAGCTCACCCTAGGCACGTGAAGGCCTAGAATAATTGAGAAAAGGGAGTGAAAGTGCTAAAAACTAAAGTAAGAAAAGGCTACACCAAGTAGAAAAGGCAACTTAATATTAAGCGGATTTCTGTTTTACAAAAGTAGAGGAAAGCTTCTACTACAAAAGGTAAAACTACAAAAATTGAAACACAAATCCTGGATGATGATGATGGTGAAGAGGGAATGTTTCTTGCTCCAACTATAGCTGCTCCCATAGTTAAAAAGGATCCTCCTTCTCTTTTTCTTGAACCAGAGAGTCTCATCCTAGCAAGCCCAAGGGGGCGTGCTTAACTCCTCCAAGGTGGATGGATTTCCACCTTCAAAGGCTCCTCATAAGGTGGCGTAGACCACCTTTGATTCCTCCTCCAAGGGTGGTAGTGTACCACCCTCAAATCCTCCACTTCCTAGGGTAGGTGTGTACCCTAGGTTGTCCTCCAATGCCTGGCTTCCTTCCTTGGCTGGCATGGGCACAAGAGAGAAGAGAAGAGGGGAAGGCACCAAGGGGACAGAGTATCCCCTTAATCTTCTTCTTCTTCTTCTTTTTCTCTTGACCTTCTATGTAGGTGGAAATATAGGTAGAAAAATTATAGCCAAGGGTGAATTTTTTTGGTGGAATATGATGGGTATTTATAGAGGTGGAGAAGGGGGTAGTAGGCGTGGGTTTGGTGGATGGCTGGGATGTATTTAGGTGGTGGTTATGGGTAGTTAGGTTGATCCTAGGGCTAAGGTTAGTTGGCGCCAACCAAGGGGGTGCCATTGGGTGGTTATGGCCATGAAGAGGCACCTATGGTTGGTGCCAATTATGGGGCTTCTAGAAGTTAGGTGAGGTGGATGGTGGAGATGATTCTAGCGAGAGGTGTATGGTGGAGATGAAGGGGATTTTGGAGGGAAAAAGTGGCACCAACATGAGGGTGGTTATGGTGGTTTTGGCGCCACCTTGTTGGTGCCCTTTGGTGGTGGTTGAGGGGTGAAAGGTGGTGATGGTGGTGGCGCCAACTTGGAGTAGGTGGAGCTGGCTTAGGTGAGCTTAGGTAGGGTTGAGTTAGTGGAGCTAGATAGGAAGGGTTTTTAGGTGGTGGATTGCCAAGGGAGCTGAAGCCTAGCTAAGCTAAGCTAGCTTAGCTAGTAGTGGAGTAGAGGAGGAGGTGTTGGAGCTAGGTTTGAGGATAGGAGCTGAGGAGAAGTCTGAAGCTTGAGTTGGAGCTGGCAGCTGCTGAAGAGGGTGGCATGGAGCTACTCTAGCTGGCTTAGCTTACTAGTTCTTTGCTAGCTGCTAAGCCAAGCTAAAGTGAGTTGGCTTCTACCATAATAAGCTGAGGTAAGCTGGGTCTGGTGCTCCCGGGGAGGATGAAGTTGGTTGAGGCAGCTAAGGTAGCTTAGCTCAACTGAGTTGAGCTAAGCTGAATTCTCGAGAGCTAGACTTGAGCTTCCTGAGCTAAAATGAAGTCATCTTCAGCTGGCCAGAGTTAAGTGGAGCTAGATATAGCTGGACCTGAGCTGGGGTAAACTCCAGTCAACTCAGCTGAGCTAGCTAGAGCTCCCTATGGACTAATGGGAGCTGAGATGAGCTAGACTCAGCTAAGTTGATCTAGATCTGAGCTGACCTGAGCTAAGGTGAGCTAAGATGAGCTAGGATGAGCTAACCCTAATTCAGGTGAGCTGAATTCCAGCTATGGTGAGTTGGATCAAGTTGAGTTCCAGTTGGTGAGAGCTTCTCCTTCACCAGTTGCCTTCCTGAGTGCTAGGGTTCTAGGAATCTGGCAATTTATATATCCCTAACACTCACAAAAACACATTAAAAAAAAAAAATAAACAGTGCAATGCATGCCTAACCTAATTAATGCCTAAATGCAGCCCAAAAACCCATTTGCGGAGCAAAATCCTAAGAGCTAGGTTTGTTTTAATGCATAAGAATGATGATAAACTGGCGTTTATCATAGTCCCTTTCGTGTAATGCTTCCACCAACCATTGTAGATTACATGCTCTAGAACTGTGTTCTTATCCTGGACTAATCCATTGAAACACTTCCTATACGGACATAATATTTTCTCTAAAAATTCTCCACGTCTATATTGTTTCCTATCTTCATGGAAGACCTAATCTAGGAATGAAATCACTCCACTCTTATACTTAAGATAATCCAAATTCCTCATACTAATCCAAGACTTGTCCATCATAACCTAAAATGTTATTACAAGCAACCTGCAAGTTAGAAGTGAACATATGGAAGGTATTTGTATTTTAAAGAAGATTTTTATTTGATAGCTCATCCCTGAAGATTTGATCACAACGTTACTTCTTACATACAACTAGTGTGCAGAGAAATTTCGGCAGCATCTCCTCGCACTTCTCCAGTATAGCCTCCAACACTAACCTTAACTACATTCCCAATAACTCACACTAAAGGTCACTTCAGGAACAAAATTAAGATTAGTTGGTATACCAGAGAAAAGCAAGAAAATGCATCCAAAATTTCTGTACACACTAGTTCCTTGTAACAAGTAACCCTAAGTTGTGATCAAATCTTCCAGGACCCCCCTTAGCTCAAAACTTCCTTGTACTAAGTCGACGACACTTATGCCATATTATAAAGTCAACGCATTATGTATGTAAGGGAGGTATACACACACTCTGCATTGTTCGTATAACAGATCATAAGTCTCAACGGGCTAGTATTTTGACACAATTATATCCCTCCCACAACTTCTTACCTACGGTTTAAAATTTCTATTGTTTATCATAAAGTACTTCTAAATTGTGAAAGTGTGTGTGGTCCTAAGAGCTAACCATCAAACATTTAACTTTCAAATTAAATTGTTAGTTGTAAAGTTCATACACAAAAAACCTAAACCCTAAATATTGAAACCTAACCTCAAATCCAAAAATCAGAGCCAAACTCAACCCGAAACCTTAAATCGAAAACATTAATCAAAAGTTGTAAACCTAAAAAACCTAAACCAAAAATCTTAAACCCAAAAATGTAAATCGAAAACCTTAACTTCTAAACCCTAATTCAATTAACAATTAACACTGTATGACCTAAACCCTAACTCCTTAACCCTAATTAACTCATAAATGTTAAACTTTTAAACCGTTAATTTTAACTTGAAACCATAACGAAACTCAAACCCTAACCCTTTATCTCAAAGTCTAAACCTTAGCTGTAATCCAACATCCTAAATCTTAAATCAAAAACCTAAACTCAATACCCTAAAGCCTTAACTTTAAATCTAATACCATAAATCCAAAATCGAAGACTTTAATTCTAAAATCAAAACCCAAAACCTAAAAGGTTAAACATAAACCTAAGTAAAAAACCAAAAATCTTGAAATCAAAATATTATAAACTTTAAACAAAAAACTTGTAACTCATAATGCCTCACACTATAACTCTGCCGAAAAATATTTTGCAGAATTTCCCCTACAATATTAGACATTCACATTTCCTACAAAAACACAAGAAATCATTTACAACATGTGGGCACACCCCACATTCAAATTAAACAAAAGAAATAATCTAATCTAACAGGTATTTAATAATTGATTAATAGAAATGTAACAACCAATTAACATGTATGTAACAACTAATCTAACCGACATTTTAGCAACAACTAATAAACATTTATACATTTAACCACTAATTTAACATGCATTTAAAATTAAATAACATGCATTTAACCACTAATCTAATAGTATTTAAAAATTAATTAACATGCATTTAAATTTAACAACTAATTCAACAAGTATTTCACACAAATCTAATTAATTAATTTAATTTAATTTAATAAAATTCAAATTTAATAAAGAAAAATTAAAGAAAAGGGAGGGAGCTATGGGGGTGGGGGCCTGCTGGTCGGGAGGGGGGGTACAGGTGGGGAGGGGCGAGGGGGAGGGGGGTAGTAGGGGTCGTAGGGGAGGGAGTCGGCAAGCACGCACGGTGGCTGTTGGTGGCGATGACAGAGGGTGGGAGGGGTCGTGGGGGAAGAGGCAGAGGGAGGGGGGAGCCTGTGCGGGGGCCGGTGGGCTAGCGCGGGGCGAGGGAAGTTTGCGTGAGGTCGGGCAGTGGTGGCGTCACGATGAGGAGGAGGAGGAGGAATCGGCCACCTTGCGGGAGGTCGATTGAGATCACGGACAAGCAGAGGTTCGAGACAGTCGTGGATGAGCTCGTCATCGTAGACGAGGTGTGGAGGTCGGCGGCCCGTTCCCGTGAGGAGAGTTTAGAGAAGAGAGGGGGAGGAGAAGGTCGATCGGTTTGCTTAAAATATCTTGACATTTAGCGACGATTTTTTTCGAAACTGCCGCTAAAAGAACAGAATGGGTGTGCTTAATGACAGTTGTATCTCAAAACTGTCCCCACTAAACGGCATCAACTTTTAGGTTGGCATAATTTTCCATGTACAATTGGCGATGATTTAGAAAGAAATCGTCTCCAAAACCCCAATTTTTTCATCGAGTGCGCAAAAAGTCTGCCTCCTCAATTATCATTTAGCGACGGTTTCGAAAAAAATCATTTCCAAAACCCTAATCTTTCCATCAAGCGCGTAAAAAGCCTACCCTCAATTATCATTTAATGACAGTTTCGAAATAACCGTCGCCAAATATTACCTCATGCCACACTTGGTTAGCAAGCGAGGGTGAAGGCTTTTTGGCAACACTTATTTAAATAACCATCCCCAAAACCAATAATTCCTTACAGTTTCAAAACGGTGGCTAAAAAATCATTGCAAAATGCATATTTTCTAGTAGTAATGGGTGTGAAATTATAATCTGAAATATATATATAACTACTTTCACTTGTGGGAACATGGACAATACCAGAGGTTCTTTAATTTTTTGCAATTTGTGATAGATAAGTGAGCTGTTAGAGATATAAATCCTTGTGAATTATATAGCTTGATATCTTCAATTTAAAGAAAAAAAATTGTACAATTACCGATCAATGTAAAATTTTTATATATCATTTAGTCGTTAATAGGAGGAGGGGAGAGCATGGTAATAAAAGAAATCACACATGATCGAAAATGAAAAAGAAATATCTTATCTCAAATGAAAATGAGAGAAATATAGTAAGTAAAATAAAATTATGAGAATAAAATAAGAGCGTGGATCATGAGAATAACGAAAAAGTAATAATATAAGAAAATATCTTATTATTTTAGAATTATTTTTTGATTCATAATTTTAAGAAAAGAAAATTATATAATAATAAATTAATATAAAATTTTTACATATCATTTCATCTTCGATAAGAGAGCGGAGGATCATGACAACATAAACAAAAATGAAAAAGAAAAGGGATCGAAAAAAAAAAAAAGAAGCGGTAGAGAAGAGAGGGAAGAGAGAGGGAGCGGGGGTTGGTGGAGGTGGCGACGAGAGAGAGGTCAGGGGCAGAGCAACGCGTGACAAGTTTTGAACTTCCCTTTAGTTATATAATATAGAATTATGGGGGTAGAGAGGATGCAGCGTCCAATGCAATGGAATACAAAGCTTTTTGTATTCCATTTGTCCCTACGTTGTATACCTTGCCCAAAATCTTGTTGGGTTTTTAATTAGAACATAGGAATCGTTTGGGCCGAAAAATCTTTCCACATATTTGACGAGGAAAGTACTTTCGGGTTAGGGAGAGTTATTCTGAAATTAACCTCTTCCACCTTCATCGTGCGATGACGTTGGATTAAGAAAATTAATATTTTACTTCTGTGCTTAAATAGAAAATGTGTAACTTTTTCATTTGCCATTGTACTCTCTTTCCAAAGTGAAAGACTATCTCTTGTCAATTCTCTCATCTTATCAAAAGAGAGTATATATCTCAAATAACACATGTATTATTTAAAATAACATGTGTTGTTGATCTAAAGATCAAGATTGAAGCCTTGAAAAAGCTCTTAACTTAACCATCACTCATTTCTAAACGTCAAATAAGAAGGGCACAACTCTTATTCCACCCTAGGATATCATTTAGTAAGGATAATTATTAAGAGTAATAAAAATAAAATGCAAGAGGAATGAAGGAATTGATGAGTTTCATCTCGCTTGTGTTTTGGTTGGATTTATTATCTTATCAAAAAAATTAAAAAATTTTATTTCGCTTGAGGTGTTCATTCAATAGAATAAGTTAATAAAATAAAAAGAAAATTAATTAAAAAAAAGAATAAGTATAATTAGATAATTTTAGGAGAAGTGGCCGAGTTGTCAAAATTTAAAATTACATCCCCATTTTTGGAATAGCACAACTCCATAATTGTAATGTCAAACATATGCAACATCTCCCCTCTTCCTCATTTGATAAGTAGAATAAGTAAAGATAGAAAAAAAAATAAAATAAATAGTGAAATAAATAAATTAATCTATTTTAATATTTTAATAAATTAAAATTATTACATAAAAGGTGTCAAATAGTATTTATCTCAAATTAACATACCTTTGATCCGACGTAAGTATTGAGTTATTTAAGTAACAAATTAAGTATTTAACCCACTTTAGCATGCAACCAAACACAGTTTATTTTCTCTGCCTCAAACGTTCCCTTGGGTTGGAAATATGACATAGAAGGGGGATCTTTACACGAGAAGCGATGTGTCAGCGAGAAACAACGGAGGTGTTATTCGCACATTTGTGTCCAAACCACTGTTCGCGTACGACGAGGAATGCTATGTGGTGTTGGAGGTGGCCACGTATGTACGCGTCAGGGTTTTTTTTTTTTTTTTTTTTGTTAATGTGGCAATTTAATGGCTCATGCCCCGGAGGTTGACGTCCATTTTTCTAAAAGATACTTTGATGAATATCCGATTTTGCCGAAAAGCCACCGAATCATTCCGATTGTCGTTGTCTACGTTTATGTTATTCCCATTCACGTCATCCTCCCGATTAACTTCGTTTTCTCTTTTTGTCTTTAACACCGAGGTGACTTGCAAGCGAAAAACAGGGATACAGATAGGGGAAGATGTGGAAAACAGAATCTCACCACCAATGCCAAGAATCATGCGATGTACGTAGTTCAGTTTGACAGCTCATTTTGCTCGAGTGAAATGCGTGATCGTATTTTTCTTTTGTAAAAATATATAAAAACTTATAAATAGATGCCTTCTACACCATACGTGTAAGTTTTGAATGTGTCAATTCACGGAGTAGGTCTCATATATAAAAAGCTACTCGTAAGTCGAACAAACAATGATCGTTACTTGTAAGTTAAGGGAGCAACGGTTTATTTTTATTCACAAATAAAAATTACTTATACATCATTTTTGTTTAATTTACATTTAAAATTAAAAATCATAGATAATTTCTTCACTTGTAAATAATGATAGTTTATTTGAGTGAAGATAAATTAATAATTTTTAATTATATAAAAAAATCGTTCATATTTTTTTAATCTTTGATAAGTGATATATCCCATCAAATGGTACCGTAAGGAACCAGTAATATGTTTTTTTACCTGACGGTAATAAATATCTTAAATAATATTTTGAATATAGCAATACATTTCACTGGCGGGTCTCATCTCAGCTCAGTGAAGGGAGTACCGCGTGAAGAAAACACGACGTGACCCTCACTCTTCCGTTGCATGCAAAGCACATTTCTGCGCTCTTACCGTTTTCCTTTTATCTGTACGCCGGGTAAGATGGAGAGGGAAAAACATCAACTGAGATCGATTGAATGAGATAGGAGAAGGGTCTAGTCGGATGCATGAAAGGATCTTAAGAAATTAAGTGGTTTTAGTTCAATTAGGTAGAATACGAGTCTTCGAAACCTGATGAGATATAGCTAAATATCCTGAGCATGATTCTGTTCTAGCTACAATATTAACCTCATTCAGCAAAACTATAGGGTCGGAATCACAGCACGAGGGCTTGTCGTCGTCCCTTGCCGTCAGCAAGGCCGGCTAATCACAGGAAGGAATTTACTCAAACAAAAGAAATAGCATTAATTACTTCAAATTCTCACCCCATTGAGCTGAAGTCTCGACCATGGAAGAAAAGTTGAATTGGATAAACAAAAACCCATTTACATGTCTTACTCTTGCCAAGTGCTGGCCAATAGCTTTAGGCGAACTTTGATCATTTCAGAACGATTTCCCTAAAACAAGTACAGCTGTTTTTGACATGATCTGATCTCCTTGTCTCCACCCAATTGCGGTGGTGGGAAAAGGATAAGGACTTGTCGGAGGGGTTACAGGAATGGCGCTAAGCCTTAATAGGATAGCAGGGATGGAGCCCCCCGCTCGTGAAACGACAGCGGGGTTTGGACTATATTATGGCCAGTGGTCACCTATATGTATGTATTTATCACAACCCAATTAATGGATCCTGGTTTCGGCGTTATTAATGGGTCACGTTCGCTTTGCTTTTTTTTTTTTATTTTTCTATTAAAATCTTTGGGTATTTAAACCCTCTTAATTACTTCTCAGATTGTTAAAAAGGTGGATTCTGATTCAAAAGCTCAGTGCTCGGATCCTAACAAATATGCGCCGCCCTTAACCCCAACCCGATCCAATTTCAGCTCATGACCATTTTTAGAAAGACTGACAGTATACAGACGGCTAAAAGTTGCCGTATTCAAAGCAGGTCTAATCGAGTCCGCACTTTTTTATGTTTCTTCAAAAATTAGTGAGAAGCATGTTTGAGCTTTTTTTTTTATTAATAAAATACGTTAATATATTTTAATTTTTTTTATTGATGTATTAATTTTTTATTGAAATACAGTGACCAAAAATTAAAATATATAGTTGAAAATAAAAATATATTGATATATTTTAATTTTTAATAAATAAAAAAATCAAAATACATCAATTAAATATTAAAATAAATTAAGCAACGAATGCACGTCGTAAAGTATACAGTAACGCACATTTTCTTATCCACACTTTTTGTTTTTCTTTATGACCCGAAATTTCTCGGAGGCATATCAAGAGAGACGCAACTCCTGCATAAACATCTCCAGGAAAAACTAGGCCTCGAACCCGTGTTACCTCTCCCACCTCTCATTGTGGTCGAAGGGTTGGGTTCAACGCCCCAACCCACCCCAAAAGAGCGTACCCAAGCAGGTTAATCGGTCCACATTGGTTCATGGTAAAAATGGACATCCTTAATCAACGTAGAAATTGGTGGCTGGAACCTGGAAAGAAAAAATAAAAAAAGCCCAGCAATTAACCGGAAAGGACCATCACCCTTCGGAGTCATGACGGTGTAACAGGGTTGACGTACGATTTGAAAGAAAAAAAAAAAGAAAATACAAGGTTGACGTGTAAAGTTATTTGTGTAGGTGGATAGGGGAACTTTCAGGCTATGTTTGGTACGACGGTAATGATTTTATCGGGATAGAGTAATTTAGGAATAAGTCATGGGATATTTCATTATTGTATAAGTATAAGTAGCAAGTTAAAATGAATAGTAGTATTGTGCGATGTTGATGATCTTTATTTAATAATTTCTTTTGTGAGAGTAAAATTTTTTAATATGATATTAATTATCAGTAACTAATGATTAATCTATTCATTTGATTTTGTCTTTAATTCATCTCAATCTCATATTCTACAGTATCTTAAATTTACTACGGTGCTGCTATCACTCCCAAATCTTCTGTCAAATGAGATCTTTTAAGTTAGTTTATGATACGGGGTAGCTAATCTGGGTTAAATAAATTGCAATAGAGGTTAACATTTATTTCTGTTTACTTGCAAATGAAAGTTAACCTCAATTTGTGTTTTCTGCATGATGTTAAGATTATGGGTTATCATGTGATGTGACAGAAGAGTGTTTACTTGAGAATGAAGATTAGAATGGAGGTTAACATTGCAAAAGACATCTTTACCCCTGATTTGGTAGGTAAGTTAGTTGGGTGCTTAAGGGGGAGAAGGATACGATCGGAAAGAAGAAGTCGAGAGATGACACATCGGGAGGTGAGAAATGAGGGGTTGATTCTAGCCCGTGAGCAACCTGAGGTTGCACTAACACGAGATAAATCACCAAATACAGGTTGGATTATCCCTTCTAGTAAATATGGGATAACCCCCAAAAAGAAGGGTTATCCACCTCCGTAGACTAGGCCTTAGTGTTGGTGAAACGGTAACACACACTAGAACGAAGATGCCACGAATCATAAATGGACCGAGGAGAAGATTGGAAGGGGGACTTGAAACAATAATATATAGGAATAGTATTGGCAAGTGAATCATCTCATGTGGTACCACCGAGACCACCGTGAGAGGGAGTCGTCATCGTCTTAATGTGCGGGGGGGGGGGCGGGGGGGGCGCGGGGCGGCAGCGTGGGGGCATCCAAACAAGGACTCCACGAGGCCATAAGGATCGATCACAACTTATACGGGGAAAAAGGGGGGAAGAAAATAACATTATACGGATTGTCACACGAGTAATGAGTAATGTAAGTTTGGGCATACGCAGGATCCGAAGCAAACGATCTAAGTCATTAGGTGGAATTTGGCTGCCGGAAGTAAGTTTTCAGAATTTGGGTTTAACGAATTCGTAGGAAGGAAAGGGAATATTTTATGGCAGAATTGAGGGCCTCTCTTCTTAATTCGGATATATTAGACGGAATAAACTCATCCAAAGCGGGATATTCGTTCCCTGTTCGCCACCGTCCCGATCACTTCGCCAGGCCCACTTTTCCATAGGTATCTTTTAATATTTTCATGCTTAGACAAATGTGTGACGTTTTTATGGCCAAACATGTGACATGATTTTCCCTGCATGGAAAATTATCTGTCCTGTTTGGTGCGGCGTTGAAAGTTAAGATCGGGTAAAATTAGAAAGTTTTAAGGAGGTAAGAAGATGGTCAGTAAACGTGGAGGATACAGTTTGAATTTATGTTTTATTATTGAATTTTAGTTTTATTAATATTAAAAGTAGATAAGTAGATAAAATTTTGAAAAAATAATAGATGACTAGATGTAGATTTGATATTAAGTAATGAGAATTTATCTATATTTATAGTATAAATTAATTTTTGTGGGAGTATAAAATTTAATATAATTTTTAATTAATATATCTTGATTTTCTATTAACGAAAAATTAATATATCACATATTACAAAATATGTTACCTAGTATATATTAATTTTCAATAGATGAAAAATCAGAAATAAGATCAAAGATCAAAATATACTATACATTGTACAATCCTTTATTTAATATATTTTGATCTACAATCGGTATCTTATATTAAATTTATACTATTTGATTTTATACATATATTATTTTATATTATGATAAAAATATACTTAATATTTATATTTAATGAAAAATTATAAAATGATGAGTCTCGTAGGAAAGATGAAATTTAAATTTCGTATGCATTGGTCAATGTAAAAAAAATAAAAGAAGAGAAAACGAGAGAGAGAGAGAGAGCTGTAATGTAAACGGACGGTAAAAAAAAGATATGTAGGCAAGCAGCAGCTCAGGCCATCAAAAATCAAAGTAAACAAAGCTATAGGGTCAGTGATATATAGATATGATAATTAAAATAAGTTTAATAGAAGGAATGATTTGTTGTACCATGATTTACCTTTTCATTTTTTTTGTTTTTTTTTTTTTAATTTACTATCACCCTATCATAACTTATAAAACTTACACGTTATATTCAACGTATTTAAATGTAGGGATTCCACTTGATTTTCTAATAAGATGCAGAGAAAAGTGGATTAAGATCGTCGAATAATTCAATTAGATTCATATTATTTAAATAGAAATGATAGGTCTCTAAGTTAAATTTCAACTAACCTAAGAGAGAGATTGGTAGGTTATTTACCTTCCACTCAAGAAGAGCGTTGTAAAGCATGGATTCCTGACGCCTCCTGTAGATGACAATTGACGACGTTGCTGTCCTTCCAAGAGTCTGCATTAATTCGCATCGAATGGTACGGGCCGCTTTTCCTAATTTCAATCAATTTTCCGGTGACGTGGCCAACATCATTTTAGAAAATAAATTAATAACGCACGGTCGTTGCTAATTTGATTCGCATACCAGATAAAACTTAGGTTTGGCCCCCGAATAGTAGGTGGGATAAAGGGTGAATGTATGGGATGGGGGTGGGATTGGGTGGGTTTTGAGGTGAGGGGTAAGGGGGAATGTCGAGGGGGTGGGGATGAGAGAGAGATATATATATAAATTTTTTTAATTTTTAAAATAAAAAATTTATTTTATTAAAATCTACTCTTTTTTTATCTTTCACAAAATTAACGTACCGATCATTAATAATCCACTTATTATTACAATCATATCAATCAAATATTTTCTATATTTATTTTATTCTTTTTCTATTCTCATATAGCACTATTCCCTTATAAATACAACCTTAGGTGTAATCACAAGCTCTGGCTGGTGGAACCTTAGAAAATTAGCACGGTTGAAGGTAATTAGTACGTTTTTAATCATATTCGCATGCCAATCAATGTGGCAAAATGCCTTGGTGGTCAGGGTGTGCCTGAATGATCGAGACTCTGATGTCCTTAGCCAGGAGATCCCCGTTCTATCGCCAACCCCTGTTACGTGGGGATATGTGTGCTGGATCGAGTTTACCATGAGATCATGTCTCACGAGTTCAAGTAAAAGAAAAATAAAAGATTTCACAATGCTATTATACCATCTCGAAAACTCACATTCATGGGCAGAGGGTGGATTCAACGTATCGAATGGGGGGCATATGACCCTTTCTTTCTTTCCTAAATTCATGTTAACCCTCTCTATATATTTGATAAAAAAATAAGGACAAGGATGACAATATTTCATAAAAAAACACGAAACATCATCGACGTAGGGACCGGAGCTTTTTGTACCTGCTACAGCGCGTCATCCTTTGTTTTTCTTTACGGTAAGACAAAGTCCATTATTCCCAATTTCTCCATTATTGCAAGGATACGTTAGTGCTATTATAATTGTTTCCTTGAACTTATTATACACATGTATAGGCATTAAATTTACGTTAGAGAATATTTCAAACTTCAAAATTAGGGAAAAAAAAGTGAAATTATTATAGGCTAAAATGATGGGTTGAATAACAGTGACAAGTCCAGAAAATATGTATAAAAGAAAAGATTATATCTTTAAAATAATTTTACATCAATATAATCTTATTTTACAATGATATAAAATTATTTTAAAGATGAAAAGTAATTTTACATTGATGCAGAGTGATTTTAAAGATAATTTGAGAGATTTATACTTATACAAAAGTGATTTGTTTTTTGTTTCAACAATGGTTGACCCTACCATGTGTGAGTACTTTTTTTTACATAGAAGTGAGATATATCAAGTGAGGATGACGCTCGCTGTACGTCAACTTTTACGTTTCTCATTCCACTATGTTGCATTTAGGTCTTTTAATGCTGAGTTATAACAATCCAGTAATAAAGCCCTCAATCTAGGGATTATCCAATTTCAGGAGGAAGGGTAAGATGAACTTAACCAGAGATTGTGTGAAAACATCCTCACTTATCTCTCCAAACACTTCATGATTTGACTAATATTTTTTCCAAATATAAAAATTTTACAATCGCAACTTTATTCTACAATCCCACTACTTACAAAATTAATCTCTCATAATTAATCCATCAAAACTAACAATACTTAAGGCTTCATTTGCATGTGAAATTGAAGAGGAGTTATCCCCCCTTTGAAGGGATTCTGGCACTATTAGAGGAGGGATTAGGTGGGGATGAAGGGAGATCGGGAAACATATCTCTCTTTGATTAACATTTTAGTTAAATCATCACATTACATCACATAAATATCAATATATATTAAAATAGCATCACTCCAATATAATATATCAATTAAAATATATTTATCATATCATATTAATTCACTCACACTCATATCTTAATATCTAATAAATATCCACTAACATCATATCACAACACCAATCATTTCATCTCACCATTTACTTTTATATTTCCAATTAAATATCCCTCTCTGCTTATTTCTAAGGTACCTTATTTTAATAGAGCTCACTAGTGGGTAGACCCATGTTTTACGATGAAAATAATATTATCATCAATGGAATATTATATCATAAAAGATCATGATATATGTGTGCATAATGTGTTAAATGTGTCATGTCTCTTAAGTAAATGTATACTTTAGATTTCAAAATCCTGTGTCTAGAGATTTCGAGATGGAAGGAAGATATAATTTTACATTTTTTATTTTTAAGCCAAAATAGGGTTCCTTTGAGTAATTGGGTAGGTGAAATTTAATGAAAGAATAATACCTATGTCCACCTAAATGAATATGCAAGGAAGAGACCTTCTCATTGTTTTTTTTTTTTTTTTAAGCAAGGAGGTATCATTATATTTTTTTATTGGATAAGTGAGATTTAATTTGAGTGATGGGAAAGTGGGATTTAATTTGTGTGAGACAGAGAAAGGGGGGGAGAGAGAGAGGGGTTGGGGTAAGGTATGATGTGTCAAATGCGTATGACTCTTGTGCAAATGTGGTACTTAACATTTCGAGATTGAATGAAGAGGTGTTTTCGTGTTTCTTATTTTTAATTTTTCTTAAAACAAGGACAAGGGATTCCTATGAATAGTTGGGCATATGGGATTTAATGGAAGAATAACATTTATGTCAACCTAAATAGAGATGGAAGGAGGAGATACTTTTTTTATTTTATTATTATTATTTTTAAGTAAGAGAGATGAGTTTATTATACTTTATTTGTTGGATAAGTAAAATTTAATTTAAATGAAATAGAGAGGGAGAGGAAACGAGAGGGTGAGTGCGATTTATTTGTTGGGTGGGTAGGATGATTTTATTTTCTGTTCTTTCCTTCTTTTATGGGTTTTACGAAACAAGGGGAAGGGGTTATTTGAGTAAGGGAGAGAAGAGAATGGTGGGAGGGAGGAGGGGGAGAGGGTAACCCGTATTGGGCAAAAATTCCTTGTTTAATTTAGTAGTATAGATATTCGGCTGGTAAACGCAACCTACACCCGCGGGATTGGCAATCTTTTGAGGGTATCAAATAAAGTAAATTCTCGGTTCATGACACGTCTCTTTACCAAAAATATTCATGCTACACTATCCCACCAACCACACGATCAATATGTCACCAAGATAAGACACGTCAATATTCACACCTTAACCCCCACTCCCAAGACAAGAGACCAACAGGAAAGCTGTACATCTCCAGATAAAACTACAGGAAAGAGTCGAACATTTGGAGGCACACGAGAGAGAGAGAGAGAGAGAGAGAGAGAGAGAGAGACCAATCACCTGCAGTCCCGCGAGGAGAGGATAGAAAGCATGGATGAGGTGAGAAGGAAACAAGCAAGCTAAAGAACAAAAAAAAAAAGTGGAAGAACACATCAAAAGAGTTGCTGTTTAACGGTTGAGCCTGATCATGATTTGACCCCAAGAGCAAAAAGGAGAGAGGGGAAGCTGATGGTGTTGGCTTCGATGGAACTCAGCCAAATCAAGTTCCATCCAAATCAATGGAAAACATTCCCGAAGACCTCAGGTGTCACGACCTCGGCCACCGCACCAAAGAACTCCCCATCACTGTCCACTCCCCACGGTGGCTGATAGAGCCACGCATCGTCGTTGTCGGAGAAGACAAACTCCGTCGGGACATTGCCGTTGACCACATCGAAGAAGCCTGTCCCTAGGCTCGGGAGCTCCACAATCTCGTCCAGCTCCTCCGAATTGGTCGTCATTGAGGACGAAGAGGATGAAGAAGATGATGAGGAGGAGGAGGACGACGACAATGATAATGGTGAAGTTGGATCCATGGCAGCAGCCTTAGTGGCGGCTACCTGAATGTCGCGGGGCGACAGAGTGGCAGGGCGGGGAAGGAGGTGGACAAGGTTAGGGAAATTCAGCACAGCAGTGGTGCCCTTGATGCTGATGGCTGCCACGTCGTGAGCACGGGCGGCCATCTCGGGAGTTGAGAAGGTCCCGAGCCATATGCGTGACTTCTTCCGCGGCTCGCGGATTTCAGACACCCACTTGCCCCATGTTCGCATCCGAACACCTCGGTACACCGGGTGGCTGCTCCCGTTGCGACCCCTCTTCGCTGTCTTCTTAGCATCCTCTTCCGCGACGCAGGCTTCCCCAACCTTGGCGGAAGAGGGAGGGGACGGAGGATGCCAAGAGGACGAGGATGACGACGACAGCGACGGAAGAACCGAATTACCACTCCTTTGTAGCTCATGGGAGCTAATGTGATGATTGTCAGCCATTAGCACCACTGGAAAGGGAATAATGGCAAGAAACTATTCAGATGTTGGGAAATGTGAATTTTGGGAAGAGGGTGGCGATAGGCAGTGTGGAGGGAGGAGAGAGAGGAGGTGAGGGGGGGTTTTAATAGAGGCAAAGGAGAGAGAGGTACTACTGCAATCAAAGTGACCCCCAACCAAATTGGCCATACGTCATCTTCTGGTGGTCCCTTGCGCACCTCTGTGTGCTCCCCTGCCACAATGACGCGAGTTAAAAAGGCTTTACTAACTGTAGATATGGATGTTTGGATGGTTAAGATGTCCTTTGTCATAACATCTTTTTTATTATTGGGTCATTTTCATAGGCATATTATAGCCTTTTAAAAAGTTGCACTGTCGCACTATTCTTCACCACGCAATTCTTTTGCTTTGAGCGCAGGATGGTCAGCTCCTTCTCCCAAGAGTAATAGTCAATAGAAGTTTTAGTTTACGATTAATTCTATGTCTTCCGAAGTCTACATAAAAGCTTGCTCCAATGCAACGTGTGCATGAAGTTGTGTTCGATGTTTCAGCTACCAATGTGTTGAGTGTTGGGTCGTCGAAGCATAAAGCACTAGCACGCCAATGTGTCATATGTTGAGATCCGTCGGATTACAAAGCACAAGCATCAATGTGCCGTGGATTTCGATTAGACGGAGCACAGCCACAAGTAGCACTTGCCCGCCATCTCTCCTCCCCGATCGGTCGCCCCTTCCTCCTACTCGACCTCCCCCACTGCATAGAGATGCGCGAAACACAGCTCTTCAAGAGGGATCCCGATCGGTTCCCTGAGCTCCTCCATGCGCTTGAAGAGGTCGAAAAGGGTAGGAGGTGGATGTTACGACTCGGTTCCTGAATCCCTACAGGATCCGAGACCGGCTCGATTCGACTAATACCAAGAGCCAGTCGTCCAACAAAAAATAACCAAAAAGCAGGAAAGTAAACCACATTCACTATACTAAGTAACTAACAGTAAAAGAGTACAGCAGTAAAAAAAGTAAAGGCTACTACAGTACATATCACTACCATAACAGTAAAACAGTATCAAGGTACAGAAACGTAAGGGTATAGAACATAAAAGTACAAGAGTCTGAACTCACTACAATAAAAAGGTACAACAACAAGAAGGCTACTGTTACTGGACCCAACACCCTCTGCAGCCGGAGACTTGGGCTGCTCAATACCTGGACCTGAAAAGGGTTATGAGTAAACACAATCAGCGAATGCTGAGTAGAGTAGCAACCAACTAACTAAAGCAGTAAAGCTAACAGGTAAACTAGCTATTCCAATTCTTTAATTTACAAGTTATTTCTTTTCACCCATTGTTTATATCTTTTCAAATCTCTTTCTTGATCTCGAATGTTTCTCATGGGAACGATCTTGACTGCAGTCTTTTCCGAAGAGTAGAAGGCACACGTGATGCTCTCCTGGCCAGGAGAGTCCTCTGTGGTGTCCTACACCCAGTCAACCACCCCAAGGTCACAGACATACGTAACGGTAACTACGACACGCGCGATAAGTGCACGAGTAGCTACCCTACACTGGCATGCGGTCAGTCGTTTCCGCTAACAAGTACGTCCAAAGTACAGCACGGAACAATATAGGGCGTAGCCCTCTCAGTAACATGGGTCTAACCCCTAAGAACTAAACAGGGTTCTTGCCCCTCCACAGTCCGCGCACCCTCGCCTGACTACCCTGGTTTGCCCAGTGGGCCTAACAAGTCGGTGTAGGGTGACTAGCCGAACCTCGAGCCCCGTGGGATGGCTAGCTCTCTCCCTACACTAATAGCTCTCCCCGATACTGTGTACGCGAAGGCCAACAGTAGTCGGTGTAGAGTGGCTATTCCTAAACCCTGGGTCCCAACCCAAGGGCGGCTAGCTCCGCTCTACACTAAAAAGGGGTACAGTTGCTCCCCCTTGGTACCACGTACTCAAGGGTTAGCACACTTCCTGTTACAATTTCCAGATCCTTTCCATTTATTTCCAGGAGCTCTACTCCTAATTTCCTGTAGGATTCATACTCATATTTCTCATGCATTCCATACCAGGTTTCATCATTCACATTTCCATTCTCAGGTTATACACATGCAGCTCGTATTTCTATCATTCACATTTCCATTCTCAGGTTATACACTGCAGCTCATATTTCTATCATTTAACATATACAACAGGTAATGTTACGTGTAACTGCTTAATTAGCACAGGTAATTCATATTTCACAGACAACTCTTGTTCATTAATAGGTAGTTGTTATCATTTCAATTCATTCATTCAAGACTGCAAATCAAACATGCATATAGACATTCAAGTAATTTCTCATCGTAGGATTCGTGCCATATCCTAAGTTCTAGTTATTCAATCCACACATGCATTCAGGTTTACAATTAAATTAGGGAAAGCCACTCTACCAGACAACCCAGGAGTATTAGGGGCTCGAACGGCAGGCTCACGTGCCTTAGCAAGCCCCGAACCTGTAACGGAACGAAGTCCTATAACAAGAAACAATCACAATGAAACATTTAGAACAATATAAAATGCCTTCTAATAAGTAGAGGAATTCTTAAGGAAAACACCGATAACTTGTTTGCGTAAAACGGACCTCAAATGGACCCTAAACGGGTCAAAAACAGAGTTACTGACTCAAATCAGACGTCTGGCACAATGTCCAGACGTCTTAAAAGTGACCAGAAACGCACCTCAGGCTCTACGTCGACCTCAAATGTCCAGGACCTCTTCTGGACCGTCTGGACCCAGCTCCAGACGTCCAACCTCCTCTCCGGATGTCTAGGAGTGCTTCCAACCGTCTGGTAAGCTGCCCAGACATCTGAAACGCGTGAGAGGGTGTGTCCCGCGCCTTCCCAAAGCAATCCTTGCAAGTGTCAACCAAATCTCCTATATTTAGCCATGCAAAACATAGCTGCGGAGTGACCTACATGGCCGTATCCGCAAAAGGGAATATACCTTCGTGGAGATCTGACTTCAAACATCTAGAGTCGCCTCCAGATGTCCACTCCGTCATTTGGTCGTCACTCCAAACGTCTGATTTTAGGAAAAACTCAGAACCAGAACCTCCTCCTGCTCTCCCTCGCCACGCGTAGCCACTCCTCGCCTACAGCTCCGGCTGCAGCAATGTCAGG
This sequence comes from Thalassia testudinum, assembly GCA_037157565.1. NCBI lineage: Eukaryota > Viridiplantae > Streptophyta > Magnoliopsida > Alismatales > Hydrocharitaceae > Thalassia > Thalassia testudinum. The sequence goes on along the minus strand of JAZHRO010000077.1, from coordinate 81,240,131 downwards.
GATGACTCCCCCGACGCTCTCCTCCTCCTCCCACACGCGCCGCTACGACTGTGCGCCTTCCGGTGAGCTCCCATAAGCTCACGAGCTCGGCTCTTCCTCCTCTCCTCACTCCGCCTCTCCTCCTCATCGCCGCTCTCGTGCTCTCTCTCTCTCTCTCGTGCTATGTTACGAACGCGGCTTCAAGACGTCTTTTAAGACGTCTGGGAGGTGGCCCAGACGTCTGGGATTTGATTTCTGCGGCATGGTGGATTTCGTCTACGCGCCTACGTGCGCAAACCTGCAGTTGCCCTTCTTTTTCCCTCTCCTCCTGCGGGTGCAGGCGGTGCCCCCTCTCTCTCTCTCCCCGCGCGGCCTTAAAAAGGGCCCTCGCCCTCTCCCTCACTCTCATCTCCTTCGTTCCCTTCTTCTCCTTCCAGCCGGTGCGAGAGTGAGCAAGCGGTGGCAGCGGCAACCGCAGCGGGGGTGTGGGAGGAGGCATTGCGCAAGGGAGGAGACGCTAGGCCGTAAGGGCTCGAGCTTGCCGGGGCAGCTGGAGCCGACCGGCGGGGGAGCAGCAGGCGTGGAGTGACGCGGGAGGGCTGCTGCAGCTCTAGCAGCAGGCGGACGAGGCGCGGCGCGGCCGTGCATCGCGGGCGGAGAGCGTGTCGAGCTCTAATTCTAGAAATTTTTCCAGAATCAGACGTCTGGACTTCCAACCAGACGACGGTGAAGATGTCCGGAGGACTGTGCAGACGTCTGACAAGTAAGTTATTTTTCGTCCTTCGTCCTTTTCTGCTACCGTTGTACTGAGAACGATGAGTGGGTACGTACAGGTTCTGAGATTAGCATCCAACGCGAATCAGACGTCTGACCGCAGTGCCAGACGACGAGAACGACTTCCAGACGTCCGGGGTGACCATCGGACGTCTGGGAACTAGGCCAGATGCCCCCGCAGGCTTCTGGACGTCTGAGAGACTACGCAGAACAAAGGTACCATCTGACCCGCATTTTAAGACGTCTGGAAGAGGTTCCAGACGTCAGATTTTGGACTGTTTCGTCGTTTTCGACCCGTTTAGGGTCGTTCGGAGTCCGTTTTCCACGTTTCGAGTTGCGTTCTTTTCGGAATAAAATCCTCTACCCGTCTACAGTAATTATATACTGTTCTGAGAAACTCCTTCTGTTTGATCCTTGTGTTAGGACCCCGTTCCATTGCAGTCTCGGGGGTTGTGGAGGCACGCGGGATTTCCGACCACGCCCCAAGTACTTCCGTTGTAGCTGGTAGAGTGGCTTTAGAAATTATTAACATAATTTGTTACAATTATGGAACAATTAATAGAACCTAGGGCATTGCATGAATCCTAGGAATGAGAAACCAGATTGAATAGATCCTAGGGTATTGCATAAATCCTAGGGTACAGCATGAATCCTAGGACTGGGAAACTAGTGAAATGAATATAGATATTGCAGTCTTGGAAACTGTGGAAAGGAAATAATAGCTACATGTAAATTGATTTTAACAGCTGCCTGTTATGAATAAATGAACATGATTGAGAATATGGGTTGCATGAACGTGAAACCGAAAAGGGGGAAACCTGAATGTGCTGAGTTAAAAGAGCTGGAACCCTACGGGGAATTAGGAGTAGAACTCTTGGAAAGAGAATGAAATGGAAATGAGAAAAAAAGATGTGGAGGTGTGTTGTCTCTTGGGTACGTAGTGCCAGGGGAAGCACCTGTTACCTGCTTACTGCAGAGCGGAGCCAGCCGCCCCAGGGACCCGGGGTTAGGTCTGGCCACTTTGTACCGACTTGTTAGCCCTCGTGTACACAGTACCGAGGAGAGCTACTAGTGTAGGGCGAGTACTAGCTACCCTACGGGCCCCGGGGTTCTGCTAGCTCACCTACACCGACTTGTTAGGTCCACTGGGCAAACCAGGGTAGTCAGGCGAGGATGCGCGGACTGTGGAGGGGCAAGGCCCCTATTTGGTTACTGTGGAGGGGTTGGACCCCTGTTACTAAGAGGGCTCTGCCCTATATTGGTTCCGTGCTGTGCTTTGGGCGCACCTGTTAACGGAAACGACTGACCGCGTGCCAGTGCGGGGTAGCTACCCGTGTGTTTACCGCGTGTGCCGTAGTCACCGTTACGTCTGTCAGTGACCTTGAGGTGGTTGACTGAGAGTAGGATCACCACGGGGGACTCTCCCGGCCAGGAGAGCACCACGTGTTACTTCTACTGTTCGGAAAAGACTGCAATCAAGATCGTTCCCACGAGGAACATTCGAGATCAAGTGAAGGATCTGAGAAATAGATAAATTGTGAAACAATAGAAAGACGTAAATAAAGGGAGAAAGAAAATAAAATAGCTACTGTACACTTTACTGCTTCTTTAGTTTAGCTGCCACTCTACTCAGCATTTCGCTGACGTGTTACACTCGTTACTTTTCAGGACCAGGTGTTGAGCAGCCAGGGTCAGCAGCTGCAGAGGACGTTGGGCCGAGTAGGGTCCAGTAGAGTTACCACTGTTCTTTTGTGCCCTTTTGTTCCACTGTAGTGAGTAGTTCTTGTTACTCTCTATACTTTTCTTTACTTGTAGTTCATGTTATGTTATAAATGTTGTTCTACTATTGTGGTGGTACATGCTGTAGTAGTTCTTTTTCTTACTGCTGTATTTTGTTACTGCTAGTTATATTTCATGTTGAATGTGGTTTATTTTACTGCTCTTTTGGTTACTTCCTCGTTGGATGACTAGGTCTTGGGATTAGTCGAGTCGGTCCGGTTCTCGTGTCACGTAGGGACTTGGGAATCGGGTCGTTACAAGATGGTATCAGAGCAAGGTCGTCCCGAGAAGTGAATCAACTGACTGGAAAATAACCAATTCACATGTCTATAACTAGAGTAGTCACCACAACATATCTTTTGACATGAGCTCTTAGACGTTTCCGTTAGGTATCGTTCCATATTGACGTGTTCCGTTTTGTTTCGCGTCTCCTTGCAGGAGATGCCTCGTCGCGGGACTGGTGAGGCGGGCCGCGGGCGCGGCAGAGGACGAGGTCGGCGAGGTGGGCATGCCGTTGCCGACGCCTCAGTGGACCATCCACTACTCCTGGGCGTCCAGGCCCAGGACCTCGCCCAGCTGATACGGGATATTGTGCGAGAGGAGCTCCGCCAACCGCCCCGAGAGCCTCCCCCTGGGGTTGCGGAGGGGGAGTCCTCTGTGGGACCACCCGACGGACGCGGCGCTGGACACGGGGGAGGGGATGGGCCGCCGCCACCCCCACCTTCCTCCGACACTTCTGTGCACGAGGCACCTTTGCCTGAAGGTGCACCAGCATCTCCACTGCAGCGCCACTCCGAGCTCTTCGGACAGTTTTGGAAGCTAAAACCCCCCTCCTTCAAGGGGGATGAGGACCCGACCGAGGCAGAGGACTGGCTCGAGCAGCTGGAGAAGATTTTCGACACCCTTCGCCCCCCGGTGGAGTGCCGCGTGGCCTTTGCCACGTACCAGCTGCAGAGTGCGGCACACAGGTGGTGGAGGGCGGTCCGGGGACAGGAGAGGGACGAGCCGACCTGGGACCGGTTCGTCGCCCTCTTCTGTGAGAAGTACTTTCCCCAGATGTAGCAGGACTAGAGGAGGCGGGAGTTCCACACTCTCCGCCAAGGGATGATGACCGCGAGTGCGTACCGCACGCATTTCCTGGAGCTGTCCTGCTTTGCAGCGATAGCGGTAGCCACTGAGGTGGAGAGCCTTTGGAGGTTCACCGAGGGGCTCCGGCCTGCGATTCGGGGGTATGTCAAACCCCTGAAGCTGCCTACGTTTTTTAGGGTGGTGGAGGCAGCCATGACTTACGAGGAGACCAAGCCGTCCGTGCGAGACACTGATGGCGGGTGGAAGAGGCCCTTTCAGCCAAACTTTTCACAGGGCTGGCGAGAGAGGAGGCACGTGGCGTCCGTAGGGGAGCCGTCACGTTTTGCAGGGCCATCCGTGGCCTTTGGAGGGCCTCGACAGAGGCCAGTCGCCAGCACAGGACCCCCACCCAGTCGACAGCAGGGACCCACTGAGGGCGGGAGTCGGGTTCCCCTCTGTTACCAGTGTGGCCAGCCGGGCCACATCAGGAGGGACTGCCCGTCTAGGGTAGGAGGTTAGCAGATACTTCCCACGCAGAGCACTGGAGGGCACATAGGAGGCCGCGGTTCCCAGGCGCGAGGAGGAGGACAGCAGTCACGAGGAGGGTACCGGCCAGCACCTGCCCGTCCGACACAGAGTGTGGCTGCTTCGTCCGCACCTAGAGCTGAGGGGCGTATCAACGCCCTGACACACAAGGATGCCAGAGCTTCGGGCTCAGTGGTGGCAGGTATGGTTTCAGTTTCTGGCAGACTCATTTACACACTTTTTGATTCCGGCGCTACGCACTCGTTTGTCGCCGCCAGCTTCGCAGTTAGTTTGGGCCAGGACTATACGCTGTTAGAGAATCCGTTCGTAATCAGAGGTCCGAGTGGTCAGCTGTTTGTAGCTGAGGAGGTGTACACGGATTGCGAGGTCAGCGTCGGGGGACATAGCCTGCCAGCTGTCCTAATTATGATACAGATAGAGGACTTTGGCGTAATTTTGGGGATGGACTGGCTATCTGCTTACCACGCTTTGGTGGACTGTTTTGAGAGGAAGATCGTCTTCTCCATACTGGAGTTGCCTTCTTTCGAGTTTCACGGACAGCCGGTGGACGGAGGCTTCAGGTGCATTTCGGTACTTCGGGCGGCCAGACTTTTGAGCTAGGGGTGTGAGGGCTTCCTAGCTTGTGTGGTGGCAGAGCCCAGCCCTGTGGCAGACTTCCAGAGCATCCCGGTGATCAGAGAGTACCCTGACGTGTTCCCAGACGAGTTACCAGGACTACCGTCCGGGCGTGAGATCGAGTTTAAGATCTCACTAGTACCAGGGACCAGCCCCATCTCCACCGCGCCATACAGGATGGCACCGCTTGAGCTACGAGAGCTCAAGTCTCAGTTGCAGGACCTTTTGGAGAAGGGTTTCATGAGGCCCAGTGCGTCTCCCTGGGCAGCCCTGGTACTGTTTGTGAAGAAGAAGGATGGTACTCTACGCCTTTGTGTGGACTACCGACAGCTGAATAGGGTCACCATCAAGAACAGATATCCGCTGCCGAGGATCGACGACTTGTTTGACCAGTTGTGGGGTGCCACGGTGTTCTCCAAGATCGACTTGAGGTCTGGATACCACCAGTTGAGGATCAAGGAGGCAGACGTCTCCAAGACAGCTTTCCACACCCGGTACGGACACTACGAGTTTTTGGTCATGCCGTTTGGGCTGACCAATGCCCCCGCTGCTTTCATGGACCTGATGAACCGGGTGTTTAGACCGTACTTGGACCAGTTCGTGATGGTATTCATTGATGATGTACTCATCTATTCTCGAGATCGGACGTAGCACGGACAGCACTTGCGGATGGTTCTGGACACTCTGAGACGACATAGGCTGTACCCCAAATACAGCAAGTGCGAGTTCTAGTTGAGGGAGGTGACCTTCTTAGGTCATGTGATCTCTGGAGACGGCTTGGCGGTGGACCCAGCCAAGGTCGAGGTAGTGCTCAGGTGGGAGAGAGCGCGTTCAGTCACTGAGATTTGCAGTTTCCTGGGACTGGCAGGCTACTACAGACGATTCATTAGAGGTTTTTCACAGATTGCGCGTCCTATGACACAGTTGACCTGGAAGGGTGTGCCCTTCACTTGGACAGACGCCTGTGATGCGTGTTTTGAGGAGCTGAAGGAGAAGTTGACCTCGGCTCCCGTGCTCACCATCCCTCACAGTAGTGGCGGGTTCGTTGTGTACACGAACGCCTCCTTGCAGGGGTTAGGAGGTGTGCTCATGCAGAGGGGTCACGTTGTCGCTTACGCTTCGCGGCAACTGAAGCCCCATGAGCATACCTACCCTACCCACGACCTAGAGTTGGTAGCTGTCGTCTTCGCGCTGAAGACCTAAAGGCACTACTTGTACGGTGAGACCTTCGAGATTTTCACAGACACAAGAGCCTCAGATACCTTTTTGATCAGAAGGAGCTCAACATGAGACAGAAACGTTGGTTGGAGCTCCTGAAGGACTACGACTGCAGCATTCCCTATCACCCAGGCAAGTCCAATGTGGTGGCTGACGCCTTGAGCCGGAAGGCGCCCGCACACTTGGCCAGCTTACAGTTACAAAGTTGGAGCCTCTTGGAAGAGGTGGGCAGTTGGCGACCCCTGGAGTTACGGGGGCACTGTGGGGCAGTGACTGTGACACGACAGACTAGGCCAGAGCTGATAGACCGCATCATCACAGGATAGATGGCCGATCCGTACTTGCAGTCCTTGCGCGACAGAGTACTGTCAGGAGACCTAGGGGACTTCTCTTTCACAAACCAGGTGCTACGCCTGAGGGGACGGTTGTGCGTTCCCAGGGACGAGGAGCTGTTGAGAGAGCTCCTGACTGAGGTACACGGTTCCAGATTCACCATACATCCCGGAAACACGAAGATGTACCACGACTTGAGACGCGAGTTTTGGTGGAGGGGGATGAAGCGGGATGTGGGTGAATTCGTGCAGCAGTGCTTAGTGTGTCAGCAGGTGAAAGCCGAGCATCAGAGGCCTGCAGGGCCGCTACAGCCGCTTCCAGTGCCAGAGTGGAAGTGGGAGAGCATCACCATGGACTTGGTGGTGGGTTTACCTGTTACCCAGTGAGGACACGGCGTAGTCTAGGTAATTGTGGATAGACTGACAAAGACGGCACAATTTTTTGCCGATCCGAGTCACTTTGGGACCAGCACAGTTCGCAGACAGGTATATCCGTGACGTGGTACGACTACACGGAGTTCCGCGGGAGATCGTATCCGACCGGGATACCTGCGACGTGGTACGACTACACGGAGTTCGGTGGGAGATCGTATCCGACCGGGATACCCGCTTTACGTCCCAGTTTTGGGCTGAGTTTCAGCAGGCCCTAGGGACGCGGTTGAGGTTTAGTACACCTTATCACCCCCAGACGGACGGACAGTCTGAGCGCATGATACAGACACTTGAAGACCTTTTGCGTGCATGTGTACTGGACAGGAGGGGCTCTTGGGAGGAGCACCTGCCCCTGGCGGAGTTTGCAAACAACAACAGCTATCACTCGAGCATCGGCATGGCTCCCTACGAGGCTCTGTACAGACGGAGGTGTACGGCACCCTTGAGTTGGGTTGAGGTGGGGACCAAGTGGGAGGTTGGCCCCAGGTTGATCCGGCAGCGTCAGGAGGTAGTCAAGCAGATCCACAGGCGACTCCGCACTGTCAGGAGCAGACAGAAGAGCTACGCGGATCGAAAACGCAAAGAGGTGCAGTTCGAGGTTGGGGATCACGTCTTTCTTCGTGTTTCGCCCATGAAGGGCCTGCAGCGGTTTGGGGTGAGAGGGAAGCTCGCGCCGAGGTTTGTGGGGCCCTTTGAGGTCCTGGAGCGGGTTGGACCCGTTGCTTACAGGCTTGCCCTCCCTCCCCAGCTTTCTAGTGTGCACGACGTGTTCCACGTGTCCAACCTCCGGAAGTACGTAGCCGATCCCAGTCACGTACTGAGTCACGAGAGCGTCGAGATGGGCGACGACCTGACCTACCCCGAGCGACTAGAGCAGATTCTTGACCGAGCCGTCCGCAGTTTGAGACGAAAGCAAGTACCCCTGGTGAAGGTTCTGTGGAGGAGCCAGCGATACGAGGAGGCTACCTGGGAGCCTGAGGCGGCAATGCGGGAGCGGTACCCGGAGCACCTCACGGGTACGTCTTTTCGGACCGGCTTCGGTCCTCTTTGAGTTTGTTATGTTTATTATGACATTTTTTTTTCCCGCACCATAGTTAGCACAAGTTTCGGGGATGAAACTTCCTTTGAGTTTGTTATATTGTTACGAACGCGGCTTCAAAACGTCTTTTAAGACATCTGGGAGGTGGCCTAGACGTCTGACCAGACATCTGGAACCCCTTCCAGACGTCTGGAATTTGATTTCTACGGCACGGTGGATTTCGTCTGCGTGCCTGCGCGCGCAGACCTGCAGTTGCCCTTCTTTTTCCCTCTCCTCCTGCGGGCGCAGGAGCTGCCCCCCTCTCTCTCTCTCTCCCGCGTGGCCTTATAAAGGGCCCTCGCCCTCTCCCTCACTCTCATCTCCTCCGTTCCCTTCTTCTCCTTCCAGCCGGTGCGAGAGTGAGCGAGCGGCGGCAGCGGCAGCCGCGGAGGGGGTGCGGGAGGAGGTGTTGCGTGAGGGAGGAGACGCTCGTCTGTGAGGGCTCGAGCTTGCCGGGGCAGCTGGAGCCGGCCGGTGGGGGAGCAGCGGGCGCGGAGTGACGTGGGAGGGCTGATGCAGCTCGAGCAGCAGGCGGACGAGGTGCGACGCGGCTGTGCGTCGCGGGCGGAGAGCACGTCGAGCTCTGATTCTGGAAATTTTTCCAGAATTAGACGTCTGGGCTTCCAACCAGACGACGGTGAAGATGTTTGGAGGACTGTCCAGACGTCTGGCAAGTAAGTTATTTTTCCTCCTTCGTCCTTTTCTGCAACCGTTGTACTGAGAACGATGAGTGGGTACGTACAGGTTCTGAGATTAGCATCCAACGCGAATCAGACTTCTGGCTGCAGTGCCAGACGACGGGAACAACTTCCAGACGTCCGGGGTGACCATCGGATGTCTGGGAACTAGGCCAGACGCCCCCGCAGGCTTCTGGATGTCTGAGAGACTACGCAGAACAAAGGTACCATCTGACCCGCATTTTAAGACGTCTGGAAGAGGTTCTAGACGTCTGATTTTGGATTGTTTCGTCGTTTTCGACCCGTTTAGGGCCGTTCGGAGTCCGTTTTCCGCGTTTCGAGTTGAGTTCTTTTCGGAATAAAATCCTCTACCCATCTACAGTAATTATATACTGTTATGAGAAACTCCTTGTGTTTGATCCTTGTGTTAGGACCCCGTTCCATTGCAGTCTCGGGGGTTGCGGAGGCGTGTGGGATTTCCGACCACGCCCCCAGTACTTCCGTTGTAGCTGGTAGAGTGGCTTTAGAAATTATTAACATAATTTGTTACAATTATGGAACAATTAATAAAACCTAGGGCATTGCATGAATCCTTGGAATGAGAAACCAGATTGAATAGATCCTAAGGTATTGCATGAATCCTAGGGCTGGAAAACTAGATTGAATGATAGATCCTAGGGTACGGCATGAATCCTAGGACTGGGAAACTAGTGAAATGAATATAGATATTACAGTCTTGGAAACTGTGGAAAGGAAATAATAGCTGCATGTAAATTGATTTTAACAGCTGCCTGTTATGAATAAATGAACATGATTGAGAATATAGGTTGTATGAATGTGAAACCGAAAAGGGGGAAACCTGAATGTGCTGAGTTAGAAGAGCTGGAACCCTACGGGGAATTAGGAGTAGAACTCCTGGAAAGAGAATGAAATGGAAATGAGAAGCAAAGATGTGGAGGTGCGTTGTCTCTTGGGTACGCAGTGCCAGGGGAAGCACCTGTTACCTGCTTAGTGTAGAGCGGAGCCAGCCGCCCCAGGGACCCGGGGTTAGGTCTGGCCACTTTGTACCGACTTGTTGGCCCTCGTGTACACAGTACCGAGGAGAGCTACTAGTGTAGGGTGAGTACTAGCTACCCCACGGGCCCCGAGGTTCTGCTAGCTCACCTACACAGATTTGTTAGGCCCACTGGGCAAACCAGGGTAGTCAGGCGAGGGTGCGCGGACTGTGGAGGGGCAAGGCCCCTGTTTGGTTACTGTGGAGGGGTTAGACCCCTGTTACTGAGAGGGCTCTGCTCTATACTGGTTCCGTGCTGTGCTTTGGGCGCACCCGTTAACGAAAACGACTGACCGCGTGCCAGTGCGGGATAGCTACCCGTGCGTTTACCGCGCGTGCCGTAGTCACCGTTACGTCTGTCAGTGACCTTGGGGTGGTTAACTGAGAGTAGGATCACCACGGGGGACTCTCCCGGCCAAGAGAGCACCACGTGTTACTTCTACTGTTCGGAAAAGACTGCAATCAAGATTGTTTCCACGAGGAACATTCGAGATCAAGTGAAGGATCTGAGAAATAGATAAATTGTGAAACAATAGAAAGACGTAAATAAAGGGAGAAAGAAAATAAAACAGCTACTGTACACTTTACTGCTTCTTTAGTTTAGCTGCCACTCTACTCAGCGTTTCGCTGACGTGTTACACTCGTTACTTTTTAGGACCAGGTGTTGAGCAATCAGGGTCAGCGGCTGCAGAGGACGCTGGGCCGAGTAGGGTCCAGTAGAGTTACCACTGTTCTTTTGTGCCCTTTTGTTCCACTGTAGTGAGTAGTTCTTGTTACTCTCTGTACTTTTCTTTACTTGTAGTTCATGTTATGTTATAAATGTTGTTCTACTGTTGTGGTGGTACATGCTGTAGTAGTTCTTTTTCTTACTGCTGTATTTTGTTACTGCTAGTTATATTTCATGTTGAATGTGGTTTATTTTACTGCTCTTTTGGTTACTTCCTCGTTAGACAACTAGGTTTTGGGATTAGTCGAGTCGGTTCGGTTCTCGTGTCTCGTAGGAACTCGGGAATCGGGTCGTTACATGCTAGCTCCTCTCGCTAGGGTGGAGAGGAAGAGAAGAAGGTGGATGTGGAGTGGGGAGAACGAGAGGGGAAGAGGGGCCTTTTATAAGGCTCGTTAGGGTTTGGTGGATGAGGGAAGAGAGAAGGGGAGAAAAAGAGGGTAGTGTCTGCGCGCCGCCTGTGCGTAGATGCGAAGGCTTGTACAAAAATTTCAATTTTCAGACATCTGGGAAGGAATCCAAACGTCTGACCGATGTTCTAGATGTCTTAAAAGGCTCAGGACAGAACAAGTCTTTACAGTGGAGGTGTGGGTGGGTGGGGTGCTGTCGAGGGTGGTAAGGAGGCCGTAGGGCGTGGAGGTGAGGAAGCCAATGTGGTGCACGCCATTGTCGTTGCCACAAGCAGTGATGCCCGAGGTGTCACAGCACACCAAAGCACTGGTGGAGCAGCACACAAAAATTCAAATTTTCAAAATTTAAAATTAAATTGAAAATCAAATATTAAATTGAAAATCGAAGTTACACAATGGAAACGAATGTAAATACTAATTCCAATCGAAGCAGAGCTTTTGCTCTCTCCTGCTCGCACACGGGAAGGACCACCGCCGACTGTTTGCTTTGGTGGAGAGAGTCCACCGAAGGAGAGGAGTTCAATGGTGGTGACGATGAAGGCCAAGATGGCCGGAGATGAGGGTTGAGATGGCTGGAGCCGGAGGTGCTGCGCGAGCCGAGTTGGGTTCCTGTGGTGAAGCGTTGAGGTGCCAACTGGTGCTTGAAGTTGGCAAGCATGCTTGAGGTCGAGCTTTGGAAGTTGAAGGGGGCTCGATGGAGGTGCTGCGTGTTCGGAGCTTGGGTTCTTCGCGAAAGGGCGAAATAGGGATTGATTGAAGAAGAAGAAAACGAAGGAGAAGAGGAGACGAGGAAGCGGAGGTAGTGAGGTGAAATTACAAAAACAACAAAAACAACCATCATCAAGAAAAACAAAAACAACAAAATGGAGAACAAAAACATTATATAGAACAAAACCAAGATTTAAAAAAAAAAAAACCAAAGCGTAAACACATAGCTAAACACAAACAAACAAAGCATAGCACAGAAGCCAAACCTGACATTGTTTCCCTCTGCCTCGAACACATCTGGCTTCGATCCTAACTTCATGTATTTCACTTTTCCCCCACCACTCAATCGTAGGAACAACCACCCAAACACCGAACCACCAACACAGAAAGAACCAAAGATCCAATCTTTTATCGCACACCACAAGCAAAAGCTCCAATCTTTACCAATTACCACCTCGCATGCCACAAGCGACCACCAACCAGTAGCTGCTGCAGCCACCACCACTGGCGAGCACCTCCCACAACCACACGCACGTCGTCACTCCCTCACCTTGCACACCACCCATGCGCAGCACTCGGCCACCGACCTTGCGCACAACACTCGCTCTGCTCACCCTCGCATGTGCCCGCACGTCATCCAACGTGCCCCTCGCCACTGCCAGGGCCATGGGCTACTGCTCCTTGTAGCAGCACCCACCACCTTCCTCCTTGCTGACCAGTGAGCTCCGAGCATCCTACTCCTTGTTGCGACCACCGTCGAGTGCAGCTCGATCCCGTCAATCTCCCTCGAGCTCCTTGCCGCAGGCTGTCCTTCCTTCCACACGTGGGAGGTCTTCGAAGGAGCTCCCCTATTTTACTACTCTATTAAAAATTATAACCATGCCATTGTTAGTTGTAATTTTTTGCATTTCATTATTGAGGTGAAATTACAACAATACACCCGAATACCATCTTACAGTGGAAAAGGTCACGGAGATGAGGGTGTGTCCCTCATGTGATAGTACACAGCACATAGAGTTCACAAGATGAAGGCGTGTCCCTCACGTGACAGCACACCACACAAAAATAGTACACACGACAGTATATCCATGCATTGGGAAATGGCAAGGCATGAAAAATCGCTTGAAAAGTGGCTTTTGTTTCCAATTTTTCTTCTCCAAACAACATAGTCACTTCTTCCATGTCACGTCACTTCCTCTGTGATGACCGAGATGAAGTGAGGCTTCGTTTGGTATAATTTTAAATGGAGTTTTTATCTCATTACTAAAATAGTAAGGATATGTCTGGTTAGAGGAATAAGATTTTAAAAAATTACACGTGAAATTAATAATTTGTTAAATAAGTAGATGAATAAATTCCTTTAGATGTTTGTGTCCAACTTTGATTATGAGAAAGAATAAATGATTGGTGTTCTATGTTTGGAGGAATGGAGGAGTGGAATGTAGTTATTGTAGGAGTTCTTGGGAATAACTTTATGTCAACATAAGTGGATCATTCAGCATAACTTTCTTTCATATTTTCTCGATCTAAACATGGAAGGCCCTATTATATTCCCCTAAACAAGCAAACCCTAACTGAATAGTATAAAAATTTTATTTCCACCTATCATATTTATACCATCATCCACCACATCTACTCCTTATCAATTACATATATATCTCTACTAACTCAGTCACATCCATCACATCTATCTCTCACCAACTCACTTCTAATATAAATAGAAAAAACAACTAATACTAACATATTAACTCAACTTTCATATCCACACCCACTAATCCTCATTGTATTCATCCATTTATCTATCCTTAAAACTTTATAAATTTTATTCGATCTTAAACTTTAAATCTATACTAAATATGACATTAATTTTTATAATTTTCATATATATTTTTACAAACTTTATTCAATCTAAAATTTTAAATCTTTACCAAATATGACATTATGTTTTACAATTTTCGATGCATATTTTCACCAGAAGGTCACCGGGAGGGCCAGCAAATTATGAGATTGCTGGCGTGGCAGAGATCGATGAATAGTAGATGAATGGTAAACTCATTTGTGAGAATAATCGACTCGACTTTCTATCAATAACAAATAAGTTCACATAACACATTTAGCCTAATTTACTCTACTTTTCAAGTAAACAACAATAAGATATAAATAAACATTAAATATAAAATAAATAAATAACTTATTTTTTATATTAAAATTATATCAATAAATAATTTACAATACACCAATCCATCTATTACATTTATCACTTACTTCATCACTTACATCATCAACTTTTTAACATATGTATTTATCCAAAGGCAACTACTAATCTACAACCAAATAGAACCTAAGTTTGAGGATCAAATCCCAAACCTACAATATTTCCGTTCTTAGAGAAAACGAAATCACAACTAATTTTTAATATAAAAAAAAATATAATAATCAATTTGCTTCTGATGACAATCAATTATCTTATCTCGTCTCCGGTATCGCTAACTCATCTTGATGACAGCTTATCCTACTGATATAGGTAGCTTCAAAGATAAGTCAACTGCTTCTCTCTAACGTGGGGTCTTAGAGTAAAAGACTTTGATTTCACTTCACGTTTCTTTAAAATCGGGGATGGTAGCTCATTCCCTTGCATTTCAAAATTTAAAAATATTATCTATTCTCATTTCTACGTATTTATTTGCATGATGGACCAAAAAACAAGTGCCAGTCTCTAGAAACTGCTGTGGACGCACTATTCACTGGAGAGCGTTGAACCGGGCTGATGATGTATCTTATTGGAGATAATTTCGTTAACAGTGTGTAACTCACAAACTCTCCAGGTGCTCTTGGCATGCATTGGAATGAAAAGAATTGTTATTTTACCTAGAGAGGCTTTTACGGCTGGTTTAACTGGGGGTTAAATCATTGATGTTAGATTTAGTTTATCTGTGAGGTTAACTTATGTTTACTTAGCCACTTAACATTTCATTTGGTAATTTGGATTTGGTTACTTTGATACAAATTTGTTTAATACAAAATTTTACTGGTGTTATCCAAATTCGTGTTAAAATTACACATCACCTATATCTCTAGCATCCCTTACGTTTCATATTCTTAATACCATTATTAAATAAACGCAACATGAATTAACACTAAGACTTAATAACAATTCAAGTAAACATAAATTGATATTAATATCACTCTAAAAGTAAATACAATTGTACTTTAACGCTAGTTTTACATTTCTTAACACCACTTTCCTAACTTTCCAATTTTAATTTTCATGTCTATTTACTTGTAGAAGGATGTTAACACCAGATTCTATTTATTTAAACTAGTATTAAGCTTGGTGTTTACTTGAACTGGTGTTAACATCAATTTTATGGAGAGTAAAGTTTATAGGTGTGGGAAGTTACGAAGTTAACACCTATTTCGCTAACATCCGTTAAAACTAGTGTTAGTAAACCAAGTGTTAACCACTCAAAACAAATGTTAAGATTATACAAATTAACCCCTTAGGACTAATCTACTTGGCAGGTTAACCCTTCAAAAGCAAGGTTACCTCATATGGTGAAAATTGGAGTTAAGGATTAGGGGGTTAAGAAACTTGTGTTAAGAAATATAAAACTAATGTTAACTCTCATTTATGTTCACTTGAAGAGTGGAGTTAACACCTGTTTTTATTTGCTTAAACTGATGTTAAGTAATAGTGTTAATCCCTGTGGTTTAAATGGTTGTTAACATTGATTTCTGTCACGACCCGATCTCAGATCCCTACAAGACCTGAGATCGGCTCACCTTGACTAATCCCAAGACTCAATCGTCCAATGAGAAATAATCAAATAACATGCATCAATCCACAACCACACAAATAATGTAAGCAGAAAAAAATTGGCAACAAAAGGAGAAACAGAACAGTAATACTAAAATATTCCATCCCTTCAAGAACAGAAATACAATCATCACAACCAAAAACTAGTACATAGATGATAGAGAATACAGTGGAAAAGTATTAGAAAGTGTAACTACAGAAACTCACTAACAGCAGAAACTACAGCTGGGCTCGACTAGGCCCAGCGTCCTTAGCAGCCGGTGACTTGGGCTGCTCAAATCCCTGACCTGGACAAGGTTATACATCTCGGGTTAGTTAACGCTGAGTAGAGTGGTGACTAAAACATAAAATGCATTTAACAAGTAGCTTAACATATTACTTTCCAATTCCAATTATCTTATAACAGTTTGCTATTTAGAGATCACTAATCAGAATCCATTACATTACTTAATCTTCTTGTTCCCTAAAAGAACAATCTTGCTTGCAATTTTCCCTTGATGTAGGATGCACACGTGGCACTCACCTGGTCCGGAGAGTCCCTCCGTGGTAGTCCTACACCCGGTCTACCACACCGAGGTCATGGTCACGACGTAGCGATGACTATGACACATATGATAAGCGCACCGGTAGCTACCCCGCACTGGCACGCGATCAGTCGTTTCCACTAATGAGTACGCCCAAACGTATAGTACGGAACAGCACAGGGTCTTGCCCTCTCATAACAGAACAGGGGTCTCGCCCCTCCATAGTCCACGTACCCTCATTCGACTATCCCGGTTTGCCCAACGGGCTAACAAGAGTCGGTGTAGGGTGGCAATGCCTAACCCCGGGTCCCTTGGGGCATTTAGATCCCCCTTACACTAAGTATCTCACCTCAGTACCACGTACGCGAGGGCCAATAGGAGTCGACGTAGAGTGGCCAAACTCACCCCGGGTCTCAACCTAAGGGCAACAAGCTCCCCTCTACACAACAAGGGATAGTTGCTCTCTTCGGTACTACGTACACGAAGGTCGGCTCACTTCCCTTAACGGCCGCCGGTGGGCGGCAATTCCAGAACCATCCGATTCTCTGTGCTACAGTATTCTTGTCTCGTTCTATATTCCCCATAGAGTTTGTACATGAATTTCCTTATATCCGGTTTGATATATATACAGACTAGGAAGCTTAATCACAGTACAGGTTTTTTCATAATGTGGTCCATTCTAGATAATACAGACTGCTCATGATTTACTCAATCATTCACATGTATTTTTCTCTAGCCCTAGTGTTAATGTCATAACCTAGGGTTCAATCGAATAGATGTATTCTAGAGCATACGTTTATTTCTTTCTAAGGTTCATCTCATATCCTAAGTTTAACTAATTGCATGCATTTTATTAATCTTGGAGATTGATAGTTAGAACCACTCTACCAGGTTAACTAGGTGGAATGGGGGTTCATATAGCAGCTCCCGACGTCTCCGCAGGTCCTGTACACTTGACGGATTGGAAACCTAAGACATGGATCGACAGATCAAAAGGGTTCAAATGCTACAGACAAGGTATCATTACATAGAGAAAAACATATGGGAAACAAAGATGTTTCATTTACGGAAAACTGACATTGTTTGGGCCTTGTACGGGCCTAAAAACACGAGGTCTGACAGAAATCAGACGTTTAGGAGAAGTCCCAGACGTCTTAAACTAACTCGCAAGCATACCTCTCTCGGGGTGCTTCGATTGAATGTCTGGAACGCAGTGTCGATGTTCGAGGGTTCCGTCAGACGTCTGGAGATGCTCCCGGACATCTGAAACTACCTCGGTCCTCTCTTCGACGCACCTCCCAACCTCTAACACATGCGCATGCATTGTCAGGACTTAGCAGAGAAAATACGAGAAAACAAATCTCTACCAGACGTCTCAAATTACCTTCGGACGTCCTCCCCAACTTCTGGATGTCACTCTGGACGTTTGATTCCATGGAAAAAAAGACTTCTGCAGAACTGTTATGGGCTCTCCTCGTTGCAGAAGCTGCAGCAGAGCAGCACGACGCCCTCCGCTTCTCTGCTCTCTCTCCGATTCCCTGCTCTCTACTTGCTCTCTCCCTCTCTAGATCAGCTGCTACGGCGTGAGACGAAGAGGAGGAGGAGGGAGGTTTATAAAGGGAGAGGGGGTGAGGGGAATGGCATGGGCGAGGGAGTGGTGCGGAGTACGGAGGAGTGCGAGAGATGGCTGTCGCAGGGGAAGGAGCGGTGAGGCACGAGGTGAGGGAGAAAGGCGTGGTGTACGTACAGTACGCACGGAAGAGAAAAAGTATTTTCAGACGTCCGGCGATCTCTCTAGATGTCTGAACAGACGTCTGGTGAACATTCCAAACGTCTTAAACTACCAAAAGGTGACGGGTCATTTCAACATAACAAACTTAAAGGAAGTTTCATCCCCGAAACTTGAGCTAACTAGGGTGCGAAAAATAACATAGCAGCATATAACAAACTTAAAGAGGACTAAAGTAGGTCCAAAGAGACATACCCTCGAAAAGCTCTGGGTACAGCTCTCGCATTGCTGCCTCAAGCTCCCAAGTCACCTCCTCATACTGCTGGCTTCTCTACATGACTTTTACTAGGGGTACCTCCTTCCGCCTCAGACTTCGGACGACTTTGTCTAGTATATGTACCAACTTCTTGGGATAGGTCAGGTCATCTCCCACCTCGATGCTCTCATGGCTAAGGACATGGTTGGGATCGGCGATATATCTCCTGGGGTTGGAAATGTGAAATACGTCGTGCACTCCAAAGAGCTAGGGAGGAAGGGCAAGCGGATAAGTGACGGATCCTACCCATTCTAAGACCTTAAAAGGCCCAACAAATCTCAGTGCAAGCTTCCCTCTCACCCTAAATCGCTGTAAGCCCTTCATGGGCGAAACACGGAGGAAGATGTGATCCTCAACCTCAAATTGTACCTCTCTAAACTTCATATCAGCGTAGCTCTTCTGCCTGCTCAAGACAGTACATAGTCGTTGATGGATTTGCTCGATCACCTCTGACTCTGGCATATCAGCTGGGGGCCAACCTCCCACTTGGTCCCCACCTCAACCCAACTCAAGGGAGCCGTACACTTCCTCCCGTATAGAGCCTCATCTGGTGCCATGCCAATGCTCGAGTGATAACTGTTGTTGTATGCAAACTCTGCCAGGGGCAAATGCTCCTCCCAGGAGCCCCTCCAGTCCAGTACACAGGTGCGTAGAAGGTCCTCAAGGGTCTGAATGGTGCGCTTCGACTGTCCGTCTGTCTGGGGGTGATAAGCTGTACTGAATCTCAGTCGAGTCCCCAAAGCCCGCTAAAACTCCGCTCAAAACTGGGAAGTGAAATGAGTCTCTGTTTGAAATAATCTCGCGGGGGACCCCGTGAAGGCGCACCATGTCTCTAATGTATCGCTCCGCCAACTGTGCTGGTCCAAAAGTGACTCGGATCGGCAGAAACTGTGTCGTCTTTGTCAATCTATCTACAATCACCCAGACTGCATCGTGTCTCCGCTGTGTCACAGGTAATCCCACTACCAGGTCCATAGTAACACTCTCTGTTACGACCCAGTTCCCAAATCCCTACAAGACACGAGACCGGACAGACTCGACTGATCCCAAGACCCAGTCGTCCAGCGAGGAAGTAACCAAAAAGCAGTAAAATAAACCACATTCACCATGCAAGAAACTAACAGTAACAAAAGTACAGCAGTAAAGAAAAAACTACTACAGTACACACCACCACAACAGTAGAGAATTTAAATAGGTGCAGGAATGTAAAGTTTACAATAAAAGAGTTCATAAGTGTAACAAAAATACTCACTACAACAGAATGGTACAACAAAAAGGTACACTACTGGGCTCTACTGGGCTCAGCACCCTTCGCAGCCGTAGGCTTTGGCTGCTCAACACCTGGACCTGAAAAAGGTTATGAGTTCAACACGTCAGCGAACGCTGAGTAGAGTGGCAACCAGCTAACTAAAACAGTAAAGGTGGACAGGTAGCTGTTGTTTCAATTCCTTTCTTTATTTAACTAATTATTCTTTCTTTCATCACTGGGTTTATTTAACAGGTCTTTTTCTTGATCTCGAATGTTCTTCGTGGGAACGATCTTGATTGCAGTCTTCTCCGAAGAGTAGAAGTAGCACGTGGTTCTCCCCTAGCCGGGAGAGTCCCCCGTGGTGGTCCTACACTCAGTCAACCACCCCAAGGTCGCTAACAGACGTAACGGTATCTACGGCACGCACGATAAACGCACGGGTAGCTACCCCGCACTGGCACATGGTCAGTCATTTCTATTAACGGGTGCGCCTAAAGCATAGCACGAAACCAGTATAGGGTAGAGCCCTCTTAGTAACAGGGGTCTAGCCCCTAAGAACCAAACAGGGGTCTCGCCCCTCCACAGTCCGCGCACCCTCGCCTGACTACCCTGGTTTGCCCAGTGGGCCTAACAAGTCGATGTAGGACGGCTAGCTGAACCCCGAGTCCCGTGGGGTGGTTAGCTCTCTCCCTACACTAGCAGCTCTCCCCGGTACTGTGTACGCGAGGGCCAGAAAAGTCGGTGCAAAGTGGCCAAACTCACCCCGGTCTCGACCCGAGGGCAGCAAACTCCCCTCTACACTAAGAGGTAATATGTTCTCCCCTTGGTACCACGTACCCAAGAGACAGTACACTTTCCCATTCACATTTCCAGTTCTGTTCCATTTATTTCCAGGAGCTCTACTCCTAATTCCCCGTAGGGTTCATGCTCATGTTTCTCAGGCCAAGCCATACTAGGTGTCATCATTTCAGGTTTATTCGCAGATAGCACGTATTTCCAACATTCAATCTTTCTTTTCCAATTTATATACAGGCAGCTCGTATGTAATTGCAAACAACAAGAATTACATGTAACATTTACTAACAACAGTGCTCTACATTTCACAGGCAGCTATTATCCAATTACAGGCAATTGTTATTATTTTATTTACTCATCCAATATTGCAATTCAGGCATTCAATACAATCGTTCCAGTGTTTCTAGTCCTAGGATCCATGCCATACCCTAGAATCTATCATTCAATCTAGTGTTTCTGGCCCTAGGATTCATGCCATACCCTAGGATCTAACTATATGTATTTATGTTTGTAATTAACTAAGGGAAGCCACTCTACCCGCAAAATCGAGAGTAATGGGGGCTTGATCGGCAGATCCACGTGCCTCCGCAACCCCCAAATCCGTAACGGAACGAGGTCCTAACATAAGGATCAACCACAAGAAACTACTCAGAACATGATACAAGCATTCCAACAAGTAGAAGAACTTATACGAATAACAACAGAATCTTAAATGTGTAAATCATACCTCAAACGAACCCTAAACGGGTCAAAAATGACAATTCAGACTTAAATCAGACGTCTGGAACACCTTCCAGATGTCTTAAAAGGAACCCAGAACCATACCTCACTCTGCGCTGCTCCTCAGACATCCAGGGATCCTGCTGAACCGTTTGGACCTAGTTCCAGACGTCCAACCTCCTCTCCAGATGTCTGGAGATGCTCTCCGCCGTCTGGTGCCTCGCCCAGACGTCTGAACTGCGTAGGAGGGCGTGTCCCGTGCCTTCCTGAAATGAATCCTGCACGCGCACGCAAAATCTACTTAACACAACATGTATCAGAGCCTCGGCGGAACGGCCTGCATGGCCGTATCCGCAAAGGAAGGTATAGGGCGCAAGACATACCTCTCAGTCGTCTGGAGCTTCCTCCAGACGTCGTCCACGTCGTTTGGATGTAGGTCCAGACTTCTGATTCTGGGAAAAATCCCAGAATCAGAAGCTCCTTCGTCTTCTTCTTGTTGCACGCAGCCTCGCCGTGCTCGCTCGTTCGCTGCTCTAGCTGCAGCAGCGTCGGGGGAAACCTCCCCCTGCACAACACTTCGCCTCGCGCATGCCCAGCCGGCCTCGAGCTTCTTCGGCAAGCTCTCTCGCTAGCTCGCGCACTCTCCTCTCCTCCCCCTCGCTGTTCCTCTCCTCTCCGCCGTTGCACTCGACTGCAACTCCCCGCTCTCGCTCTCGTTGGAGGAAGGAGAAGATGGAGGGTAGTGGAGTGGCATGAGGGAGAGGAGGGGGTTTAAGTAGGTGTGGGGGGGAAAGGGTTCTGCATGTGGCAAGGGGAGAAGAAAGAGAAGGAAGGCGGCTGAGCTCAGTCTGCGTGCAGCACGCGCGCAAACTCGAGGTCGTATGCACACAAAAATTGATTTCCAGACGTCTGGGAAGGTGTCCAGACGTTTGGCCAGACGTCTGACCCAAGTCCCAGACGTCTTAAAGGGCTTTAATGGCACGGGTCTTAACACTCTCCCACTTCCATTCTGGCACGAGAAATGGCTGCAACGGCCCTACAGGCCTCTAGTACTCGGCTTCACCTGCTGGGATATCAGACACTGCTGAACGAAAAGTCCCACATCCCGCTTCATGCCCCTCCACCAGAAATCACGTCGTAGATCGTGATACATCTTCATGTTCTCGAGATGTATGGCAAATTTGGATCCGTGTGCCTTAGTCAGGAGCTCCCTCAACAGCTCCTCGTCTCTAGGAACGCACAAGCGTCCCCTTATATGCAGGACTCCGTCAGTGAATGAGAACTCTCCTTGGCTCCCTACCAATACTCGGTCTCGCTGTGTCAGTAGGTATGGGTCGATCATCTGTCTAATCACGATGCGATCCATCAGCTCTGGTCGTGTCCGCCTCACCACTGTCACTGCCCTGCAGCACCCCTGTGACTCTTGGGGTCGCTTATTGCACAACAATCCTAGGCCCTAACTCGCCTGAATTAAGCTAGAACTTAACTTAACATGAACATTCTACATGCATACGCATCATATTCTGTATCGTAGTTGATATATGTGTTTTATGCACTAAACTATGTTATTTGAGAGGTATTAATGATTGTAGGTAATCCAGGGCTACAGATGACCGATCCAACCTTATGGATCTATTCAGAATAACGACGGGAGTCCAACGCATCCAAGATTGCATCAATCAAACTCCCGTAGCACCCTAGGGAGTTTGCAGAAGAGCAAGAGCCTAAGGGGCAAATTGAAGAAGATCCGAACCTTAGATGAAAAATCCAACTGTACGGATGGATATGACATTCGTAGTCCAACGGTGAAAAAATCAACTTAATCGGAGGCCTACATCACCAGATACAAGGAAAAGAAGATGAACGGCCATGAGCGCGCCACGTTGCCCGCCTAGATTGGATGAGTATAAATGGAACCTAACAAGTATATATGCTAAAGGGTTTGCGTAGTGCGTTGGCTCGCACGCTCGCGCATGTAAGTGCGAGACGTGGGTTCGAGCCCTGCGTTGTGCAAAATTGATGCAACGTCGTGGGCGAGTGCGTGCAAGCACAATTGCGCGATTCGATGGCGCACAGCGCGCCATGTGGCGCGATCAGACCGCACCGAGGGTGGGATGCACGATTGCGCAAGTTGTGCGAAATCAGGAAGGTGCGTGAATCGCACTTAGAATTTGCGAAGGTGCAGTGCTGCAGCTGTCTAAGCTGTCCAGCTCATGATCGGACGGCCGATGTTAAGGCAAGATTTGAAGGCATGCGGCAAAAGCAAAAACGCGAAGGCGCGGGAGAGTAGGAGCCGTGCGATTTGCATCCGAGGGTGCACAGAGCGCCACGTGGCAGCACTAGAATAAACCAATCGGGAAAGGATTTGCACGGGAAAAAAAGCTATAAAACTCTATCTCTCCATTGGAGATAACTCTCAACTCTCTCTTCATTCTCTTCTTCCTTCTTCTACCTCTCTCTCTTCTTCTTCTTCCCGTCTTCTCTGCCTCTGTCTGAAGAATCCGTTGGGTCACCCTGTCGGGTCGCTGTTGCTTCTCGCGACCTCTCCGAAAGGCCACCACGATCTACCCGTGGTGCCCTTGTTCTATTCCATAAGTATTTTAATTCATGTTATCATTTAATTTAGTTTCATGTATGCAATCCTTATTCGAGTTCTCTATGTGATATATATTGTGATTTATTGTGTCTATTATTTAGTAAGTAGATTTAGACTAAGTGAATGAAATCAAAAGCAATTTTCTGCCTCCCTGTGATCGACCGGGACTTCCAGTTCTATTAATTTTATTTGTTGAAATGTAGTTCGTGCTATACTACAACGTATTTATCTTTTACGCGATCTACACCACGAACAGTCGCCAGCTGCTCAACTCCTCCATGAGTCTCCAACTCTGTGCTCGTAGCAAGCCAAGTGGGCGGGTGCCTTCTGGCTCAAAGCGTCAGCCACCACATTAGCCTTCCCTGGGTGGTAGGAGACGCTGCAATCATAGTCCTTTAGGAGCTCCAACCAACGTCTCTGCCTCATGTTGAGCTCCTTTTGGTCAAACAAATATCTGAGACTCTTATGGTCAGTGAAAATCTCGAACGTCTCTCCGTACAAGTAGTGCCCCTAGGTCTTCAATGCGAGGACAACTGCCACCAACTCCAAGTCATGGGTGGGGTAGTTATGCTCATGTGGCTTCAGTTATCCCGAAACGTAGACGACAACGTGACCCTGCTGCATAACCACACCCCCAACCCCTACAACGAGGTGTCTGTGTAGACGACAAATCCACCATCGCTGTCAGGGATGGTGAGTACAGGAGCTGAGGTCAGCCTCCCCTTCAACTCCTAAAAACAAGACTCACACTCGTCTGTCCAAGCGAAGGGTACGTCCTTTCGGGTCAACTGAGTCAGAGGACGTGCAATCTGCAAGAATCCTCGGATAAACCGTCTGTAGTAACCAGCCAGTCCCAGGAAACTACAAATCTCTGTCACCGTACACGGCCTCTCCCACCTGAGTACTGCCTCTACTTTGGTTGGATCCACAGCCAATCCATCTTCTAAGATCACATGGCCTAAGAAGGTGACCTGTCTCAACCAAAACTCGCACTTGCTGTACTTGGCGTACAGCCTGTGCCATCGCAAAGTATCCAAGACCATGTGGAGATGCTGCTCATGCGGTGTCTAATCTCGAGAGTAAATGAGTACATCTTCAATGAAAAGCACTATGAACCGATCCAGATATGGTCGGAAGACGTGGTTCATTAAATCCATGAAAGCAGCAGGGGCATTGGTCAGCCCAAACAGCATGACCAAGAACTCGTAGTGACCATACCGCGTACGAAAGGCTGTCTTGGAGACGTCAGTCTCCCTAATCCTAAGGTAATGGTAGCCCTACCTTAGATCTATCTTGGAGAATACCGTGGCATCTCTCAGCTAGTCGAAGAGGTCATCTATGTGAGGCAACGGGTACTTATTCTTGACGGTGACCTGGTTCAGCTGTCTGTAGTCGATGCACAGCCGAAGAGTATCGTCCTTCTTCCTCACAAACAGAATGGGGGATCCCCACGAGGAGGCACTTGGCCTTACGAAGCCCTTCACTAGCAGGTCCTATAGTTGTGACTTGAGCTCTTGCAACTCAAGTGGGGCCATCCGGTACGGTAAAGTAGAAATGGGGCTGGTCCCAGGTACTAGTAAAATCTCAAACTCGATCTCCCGCTCAGGTGGCAGTCCTGGCAACTCCTCTGGAAAGACGTCAGGGTACACTCGGACCACTGGAATACTTTGTAAGCTGACCACAGGGCTGGGCTCTACTAGGACGCAAGCAAGGAAGCCCTCGCACCCCTGGCTCAGTAGCTTCGCTACCTGAAGCATGGAGATGCATCTAAATCCTCCTTCTACTGGCTGGCCGTGGAACTCAAAGGGAGGCAACCGTGGTATGGAGAAAACAATCTTTCTCCCGAAGCAGTCTACAAGGGCATGATATGGGCTAACCAGTCCATCCCCAAGATCACACCAAAATCCTCCATCAGGATCATGATCAGGTTTATCGAAAGACTGTGTCCCCCTATCATGACCTCACAGTTAGTGAAAACCTCCTCGGCAACAAACACCTGCCCACCTGGTCCTCTAATCAGAAAGGGCTCCTCTAAAAGTACACTACTCGACCCCATGCTGACAACAAAATCTGCAGAAACAAATGAATGCATGGTGATGAGAATCTCATCATGAGCCATAGCTAGCTCATTTTAACCTAATACAGAGAATAAAAGCTCCTACATAACCTTAGAAAGGCTTGGCTCAGAGAGATTCTGAGTTTGCAAAGAAAACATAAACTGAGGGGTAAAAATGTAATTTCACCAATCCGATCTGAAAATAGGGTAACTCAGGGTCCAAACAGAGGTCAAAACAACCTAATAAGAAGAAAAGTGGGATGAGATGACTCAATAAGAGCTACAGCCACTCCAAAGAATTAAATGACAGCCTGTAACCCTAAAAATAAACCCACTTCAATTCACGTGGTTCGAGGCAAGGTAAAAATCAACTAAACCCTCTAAAATTCATAGAAAAATAATCTCTAGTGTTTAGGACTTTCAATTTGGCCTTAGGAACCCATTTTGACCTACATTGAGAACCATGCCCAATTAACAACTTAATTTAGGTTTTTACGTAAATTGACCGGTCAAACAAGGTTTAATCTAGAAATAAAATTCACCATCAGAATCCTTAGGTCCTAATTAGTCATGTATAAAAACTTGGGCCTAAGAAAAAACCTTCTTGACCAACTTTACACTTTGGTCCTCATATATTTACTTTTTGGCCCTCAACTTTTGAACCCTCACATTTTGGCCCCTAACTCTCCTTCGTTCTTTGCGTTTAGGTCCCTCCTGCAAAACCTGCGCAGCGCCATGCTCCGGCGACCTTGCACGGAGCATGGCGCCGCGCAAGGTGAGGGAGGGGCCCTGGCAAGCCAATGGGGGGTACCCTGCGTCGTCAGCCACCGCAGGGACACCCCTCTGAGTACTGCGATCGCCCATACCGCCCATGCGAACGCACGGACGGTATGGGTCTCCTTCCTCCGGCGTCCTCTGGCGAGGGAGACACGTCGTCTCCCTCCGCCCTCATCTCTGATTCCGCCCCTATAAATACCCCCGTCGCTCCGCCGTTCTTCCCAGCTCAGATCTGACGGAGACACCCCCCTAAATTCCTCCCTTCCCACTCCGACAGACGCCCCCTTGCTCCGGCGGCCTCTCCTCCTCCTCGTCGCCCTGCCGCACTACCAGCAGCAGGGTTACCTTCCCTCGATCTTTCCGCGTCACGCCGCACCCAGCTGGCGCCTCTCCGGCCCTCTCCTCGCTGCCGCCCCTTCCTCTGGGCAATTTCTTCTCCAGCGACAGTCGATACAACTGTCGCCTGCGCCAACCCCTCCTCGTCCAGCTTAGCAGGTAGAACTTCTCCTCTTCCTCCCCTCTTTCTTTTCCATACTGAAAACCCTTACTGTCGCCACCTATTTCCCACCGATTACCCTCACCTTCTCCACCTCCGGCCAAACTCCGGCGAGCCACTCCCATCGCTCCAGCACCCCACACGGCTCGCCGACCTGTGCATAACCTCCGCCTCCTCACCCTGATCCTCTTCCGCCCTTCCACTGCCCACCAAACACCCTCTGCAGACCCACCGAACACACCCCCTTCTTCGCCCGCAGTTTGACCTAGGGCGACCTGTTTGCTCCACCACGCCCCCTGGAGACCCTCTGACCACCTTCGCCGTTCCACGGCGAGGGTCCCCCGCCTGTCTGATTAGGCCGAGAGGCCATTCTTCTGTGACCAGGTGACTCGCCTGCCGTCACCATTACTGAGCAGGCAGAGCTCCTTCACCTGCAGGTGCAGGCACGCCTTCGCCCAGGTTCGACTCCCAGGTTGCGCGGGGCGTCTCCGCGAAGCGTCCCAGGCTCGCAGTTGGGGCGAAGGCCTCGCGTGAAGCCACGATTGCCCGCTGCTCCCTCCGCTGTGGGCGCTTAATTGGGGTGGGACATTTAGTCCCACCTCGGAACTTTTCAGAGGCGCACGGGCGCATAAAGGCAAAAGGTGCCTTATGCTGTTCGCCTCCTGACCACGGGGTGAGGTCCCTCTCACCCGACCCGGCCTCGTCCGTGATCACGCTCCGCGGACCTGGCCCGACCCGATTAACCCGACCTGCACTCCTCGCCCACCACCGCACGCCGGTGGGCCTGGACCCGGGCGCGACTCGTACCCGATTACCCGGTTGCTCTGGGAGAGCTGTCCTAAGAGCGAACTCAGAGAGAAAGAGACGCGCGGGGGAGGGGGGTAGAGTAGGTTTTGCCCTCTGACTCTGAACTCTTGAGCGTGCAGGCACAGGTGAAGAAGAAGGAAGCTAAGGGAGACACTGTAGCAACAAGCGGTTTAAGTCGTCTGATTTTCAAATCAGACAACGTCCTGAAGACAGGTGAAGGCAAAGAAGAAGAAGGAAGGCGAGGCAGAGGAAAGAGAGGAACACAGAGAAGCCAAGTGAAGACTCTGCAGAGATCAGAAGACAAAGAGAGGAACACAGAGCAGCCAAGTGAAGAAACAGAAAGCAGAAGAAGAAGACAAAGAAGAAGAAAAGAAGAAACAAAGAAAATAAAAAGAAGAAAAAGACAGGATCGTCCAACCAAGAAATAGAGGAAGAACAGGAAGAACAAAAGCCAAAGAGGAGAGAAGACAAAGAGGAAGAAAGAAGAAAAGAAGAAGAAGCCAAACTTTCATCTCTCTCTCTCTCTCTTTATTTTTGTAATAGAACATGTATATCTCTAGAATACGACTTGCTCCTAGAGTTCGACCTCGGGAGAACTGTATTTTCCGAGTAACAAATATTGGCAAATGATGGCAATAACTATCTGTACTACAACGACTTAAGAAAAGCTAGTTGCTGCCAACCCGTTTGCCACATGGCATCGAAATCGAAAAGCGTGTAAACGAGCCTGCCGGAAACAGTAACCATACTTGCCACTACGGAGCCTGAAGCTCTAGCATCTCCGTGAGTCAAGGCGTTAACATGCCCCTCATCCCTCAGTGCAGAAGAAGTAGCCATGCTCTGGGTCGGACGGGAGGCAGTGGGTCGGTACCCTCCTCATGACTACTATCCTCCTCCTTGGGCCTGGTAACCACGGCTGCCAGATCGGCCTCCAGTGCTCTGTGCTGGGAGTGTCGGTTGCGCTCCGGTCCTAGATGGACAATTCCTCCGTATGTGGCCCGACTAGCCACATTGATAGCAGAGGGATATGCGACCTCCTCCCTCTGTCTGTTGTCCCTGCTAGTGACTAGGTGGGGGTCTGCTGCAGTCGGTTGGTCCTTGTCAGGGACCCCCAAAGGTCCCTGGTAAACCCACAGAACGGGACAGCTCCCCTGCTGGTGCCTAATGCCTCCTCTCTTGACGACCCTGTGAGTGCTCCTGCGGGTAGGGCCTCTTCTGTCCTCCTCCATTGGTGTCTCACATGGATGGGTTGGTCTCCTCGTAGGTCATCGAAACCTCAACTACGCAGGAGAAGGTAGGCAGCCTCGGGGCTTTACATACCCCCAAATGGCAGGTCAGAGGCCCTTGGTGAACCTCCACAGGCGCTCCTCCTCGGTAGATGCGGATGTCAGGGCAAAACGCGATAGCTCTAGGAAACGCGTACGGTACATGCTAACCGTCATCGACCTCAGGTGGAGAGTGTGAAACTCCTGCCTCCTCTAATCCTGCCAAGTCTATGGGAAGTATTGCTCATAGAAGAGAGCCACAAATCAGTCCCACGCCAGCTCTCCCTCCTCCTACCCTCTGACCGCCCTCCACTACCTGTGAGCTGCACTCTCTAGCTGATACGTGGCGAAGGCCACACGACACTCTATAGGAGAACAGAGGGTGTCAAAGATCTTCTCGATTTGCTCCAGCCAATCCTTTGCCTCAGACAGGCTCTCCTCCCTCTTGAAGGAAGGGGGCTTCGGCTTCCTGAATTGGCTAAAGACCTCGTGGTGCAGCCGCAATGGGGGAATGGGTGCACCACCAGGCAAGGAAAACTCATGCCCCGAAGTGTCTGAAGGAGGTGGGGGCAGTGGAGGATCACCCCCTCCCCCTCTAGCTCGTTTAGCGCCATAGCGGCTCGCCTGCCCCACGGAGGACTCTCCCTTTGCATCCCCAAGAAGAGGAGGCTGATGGAGCCCCTCTCATGTGAGATCCCGAATCAACTGGGCGAGGTCTGGGGCCTGAATGCCCGGAAGGAGAGGTGGAGCAACCCCATCCTCGGCCATCGCTCGCCCTCCCCTGCGACCACGCCCTCGGCCACGACCGCATCCACGACCCGCCTCAAGAGCTACTTGGCGAGGCATCTCTTGCACGGAGATCAAAAAAGAAATGGGATTGTCAATGACTGTTTGATTACAGAGGGGATGTAAGACTCGGAAATGACAATCAAGATAAAACGTTGTGATGGCTATCCTAGCTACATGTACAAGTGTGATGATTTTAGAACTATTTAGTTCATTTCCCGGGATGACCTTGCTCTAATACCATCATGTCACGACCTGATCCCAGATCCCTACAGGACCCGAGATCAGCTTGCCTTGACTAATCCCAAGACCCAGTTGTCCAACGAGAAATAATCAAATAACATGCATCAATCCACAACCACACAAGTAATGTAACTAAGCAGAAAGAAATTGGCAACAAAGGGAGAAACAGAACAGTAATACTAAAATATTCCATGCCTTCTTGAACAGAAATACAGCCATCACAACCAAAAACTAGTACATAGATGATAGAGAATACAGCGGAAAAGTACTGGAAAGTGTAACTACAGAAGCTCACTAGCAGCAGAAACTACAATTGGACCCGACTAGGCCCAGCGTCTTCAGTAGCCGGTGACTTGGGAACGATCTTGCTTGTAGTTTTTCCATAATGTAAGATGCACACATGGCACTCTCCTGGCCGGGAGAGTCCCTCCGTAGTAGTCCTACACCCAGTCTACCACCCCGAGGTCATGGTTGCGACATAGCGGTGACTACGGCACACGTGATAAGCGCGCAGGTAGCTACCCCGCACTAGCACGCTATCAGTCGTTTCCGCTAGCGAGTACGCCCAAATGTACAGTACGGAGCAGCACAGGACCTTGCCCTCTCAGAACAGAAAAGGGGTCTCTCCCCTCCACAGTCTACGTACCCTCGTCCGACTATCTCGGTTTGCCCAACGGGCTAACAAGAGTCGGTGTAGGGTGGCTATGCCTAACCCCAGGTCCCCTGAGGCAGCTAGCCCCCCTACACTAAGTAGCTCACCTCGGTACCATGTACGCGGGGGCCAACAGGAGTCGACGTAGAGTGGCCAAACTCACCCCGGGTCTCAACCCAAGGGCGGCAAGCTCCCCTCTACACTACAAGGGATAGTTGTTCTCTTCGGTACTACGTACACGAATGTCAGCTCACTTCCTTTAACGGCCGCCCGTGGGCGGCAATTCCAGAACCATCCAGTTCTTCGTGCTACAGTACTCTTGTCTCGTTCTATATTCCCCGTAGGGTTTGTACATGAATTTCCCTATATCCGGTTTGATATATATACAGAACAGGCAGCTTAATCACAGTATAGGTTTGTTCATAATGTGGTCCATTCTAGATAATACAGACCGCTCATGATTTACTCAATCATTCACATGTGTTTTTCTCTAGCCCTAATGTTCATGTCATAACCTAGGGTTCAATCAAATAGATTTATTCTAGAGCATACGTTTATTTCTTCCTAGGGTTCATCTCACATCCTAGGTTTAACTAATTTCATGCATTTTATTAATCTTAGAGATTTATAGCCAGAACCACTCTACCAGGTTAACCGGGTGGAATGGGGGCTCATACAGCAGCTCCCGAAGTCTCCGCAGGTCCCGTACACTTGACGGATTAGAGACCTAAGACATGGATTGACAGGTCAAAAGGGTTCAAAATCTACAAACAAGGTACCATTACATGGAGAAAAACGTATGGGAAACAGAGGTGTTTTGTTTACGGAAAATCGACATCGTTTGGGGCTTGTACGGGCCTAAAAACATGAGGTCAGACAGAAATCAAACATCTGGGAGAGGTCCCAGATAGCTTAAACAACTCGCAGGCATACCTCTCTCGGGACACCCCTATCAGACGTCAGGAACGCAGTGCCAACATCCGAGGGTTCCGTCAAACGTCTAGAGATGCTCCCGAACATCTGAAACTGCCTCAGTACTCGCTCTGACATGCCTCCCAACCTCTGATACATGCGCGTGCATTGTCAGGACTTGGCAGAGAAAATACGGGAAAACAAATCTCTACCAGACGTCTCAAATTACCTTTAAACGTCCTCCCCGACGTCTGGAGGTCACTCTGGATGTCTTATTCCGTGAAAAAAAGGACTTCTGCAGAATCGTTCTGGGCTCTCCTCGCTGCAGAAGATGCAGCCGAGCAGCACGACACCCTCCACTTCTCCTCTCTCTCTCTAGCTCCCTATTCTCCGCTCGCTCTCTCTCTCTCTGGCTCAGCTGCGACGGCGTGAGACGAAGAGGAGGAGGGGGGTTTATAAAGGGTGAGGGGAACGGCGTAGGCGAGGGAGTGGTGCGAAGTGGGGAGGAGTGCGGGAGATGGCTGTCGTAGGGGAAGGAGCAGTAAGGCGCGGGGTGAGGGAGAAAGGCATGGCGTGCGTACGGTACGTGCGAAAGAGAAAAAGTATTTTCAAACGTTCGGCGATCTCTCCAGACGTCTGGTGAACATTCCAGACATCTTAAACTACCAAAAAGTGACAGGTGATTTCAGTTTCTAGAATGTGGAGTTTGGGTGTGAGGGTGTTACAAAGTTAATACCTATTTTCCTAACACCCAAGTTAACCCCCAAAAGAGAAGGTCAGCCCCGAAGTAAACTTACTCTAACACCCATCTTACTAACACCAGTTCTGAGGGGTGTTAGTAAAATACTTTGTTAACTCCGTAACTCTCCTATATTTAAATCCTACTCTTCAGAAATTGTCATTAACATCAATTCAAATAAATACTATAAAGATTAATATTTTAATTTAACATACCACTTTAATTAAACAAAAACTAATGTTGACATTACTATATAAGTAAATAAAAATAAAAATTAATATCAATTTTATATTTCTTAATACTAATTTTTTAACCCTTAAGTAAATTAATTCCAAGGTAAAAGGGGCAAGTAAACTGGCCCTTAAATCTTTACGTATCAGGAATCATCGACGCATACACCTTTCCTCCGCATTCGCAGGAACAATGTTTGACTTCTTGAGGGTAAAATACTTGGGCAGAGGAGAGGGATGCGAAGATTCTCCTCTACCATTCCTTTTCGGTGGTACCAACTAAAAGCTGTTGCCCCGTTGGCCTCTTGAGGGATCATTTGGCAAATACTTTATATGCAAGATCCTGCTTATACTTCAGATGATCTTATTGAAATGTCGGAACCACAATCTATGAATATGCATTTCCTCTTGTCTATAGATGCTTTCTACAAGAAGAAAACCCTGATACCATCTCTCATCCATTGGAAGAGTTTAGTCTCGGTTTGGAAATCTTTTCTTTTATCCCCATCACAACATATCCCCGTCTATTTGACAAAGTACCTTTTCGATCTGCTGTACCTATACCTCACACAAATCTACACATTTATTTGGAAGAGAAATGACCGCACGCACTTGTTGTTGCTGTAATAAAAATAACTGTCCTTTTTTTTCCTTGAATAAAACGTCCCGGAGAAGCTACTGCAAAATCTTTTAGGAAATTCAGATTGAGAGTAATAAATTTCATGTATTTAGGTTGCATCTCGTGGAGGGATAGCTCTTATACCTCCGTAAAGTGTTTAAGGGATAACTGAGGTATTTGATTGAATTACAAGAATAAGTGATAAGATAAAATATTTAGTGGTGTGATGTGAAGTTAGTAGATATTTATTTAATATTAAAATATAAGTATGGATATATTGGTGTAAAATAATAGATATATTATATTAAAATAGATATAATTTAACATATATTTTTATTAATACAATATAACGAGATGATTTGATTTATTCTCCTCAATTTCGCCTCTCCCCCAATCCAATCCCTCTCGGTGCCCAGCATTTTTCTCTCATAGATGGTATCGAATATCCTAAGTCAAATGCGGCCTTAGTGTTAAACTTGGGATAAAAAGTTTCTCTACTTCACAGAACTTTCTATCCCAAGATAACGGGTTAAATCTGGGATTTCCTTAGTTATTCCCAGTGAAACATGGAAGATCCATGAAAATCTCCTTTTCCAAGCAGACCCTTAACACCTATTGTGAGATATAATCTCTACTTGCTTTTTTTTTTTTACTTTCTTACGACAAAGTCTGCCTACAAAAAATCTGTGAACTTTCAATCTCCAATCTCCCGGAGTGATGGGGGAAATTTCTATTTTCTAAGTTAGCCTCTTTCCTCTCTTTGGTCTTTTTTTTCTTTTAATTTCAATTTCTTTTGACATACCTGATACTTCCATTGAAGCTTCTTTTTGGTCGTCTCTGGTACGTAGAATAAGTGAAGAATGGACGACTTACCTCACATTTGGTGCATTTTGTTTAGGAATGGGCCAGAGGCGGTGTTGGGATGTGAAATCCATCATTTGCAAATTTCATAGGGTAGGTGAAATTTGCAAATTCCACTATTTCATCCCATTACTTCGAATGTAGTTTCTTGCCCACCCCACAAACCTAATCCCCTTACCCACGAAGCTCTAACCGTCGCTCCCATTCTCCATCCATCCCCATTCCCCTTTGTCATCATTTACTCACTTTGGTCAATATTGTGTATCTATTTGTAGGTGCACTATGGAGGTGAATAGTTTGAGAAATAAATATGATATAAATAAAAGTAATTACATAATTCGATCATCACAAATGTATAAATATTTTTAGGTGAAAACCTAAATGGTAAATATCATCACTTAATTCTTCCTGATTTAAGGTTTTCTAATCTACTGAGTAAATCAAATTCACTAACGTATCACTTAAACGAGAGTGATACAATCTCAAATTTCAATCTACACTACTTTAATCGAGGGTAGTATACCTTAAATTCTCTTTTTCACGAAGAGTATTTTTTTTCACGAAAAAAATGAGAATTCACCATGTGAATACCCAAGCAAAAATAAAATGAAAAATACAACCTATAAAGCCACAAAATATAATGTTGATCTAAGCTACTATAGGTAAAGAGACTTCCCTATTTGTGAAAGTGAGTAAGTGTCAAGACACATCGGGTTGTTGCTCTCATAAGTGTAGTATGAAGCTTGAAGAGCTTGGACACTTTCTTCTTTTGATCTTTTCACAAAATGAGTCTAAAATGGTAGCAAGTATTATCTCCTATTATGTCTAGCCAAGGAGAGGTTCCCCTCTATTTATAGAGGTCTTAAGAATGTTCAAGAAGGCTTGGGAGAGGACTTCTAATCGTTGGAGACATATCCCAAGAGATTGAGTCGAAATCCAAATCAAATCAGGTCATAATTAGTTCTGACAGCAGAATTAGACGTCTAATAAAAGAATTAGACGTTTGATTCTGTAAGGTAATCTTCCTGGAATGAGATTAGATCCAAACAAAGATCTAGTGTCTTGTGGTCAAACGTTTTATTGGACGTCTAGATAAGTTGTTGGACATCTAATGACAAAGATTATCTCGAGAGTTGATTCCTAAGAAGTTAACGGTTAAATTGGATCTGAAAAATTCTAATTAGGGTTAAATTTAATCACAACAGTTAATTATAAGACATCTAGGACTGTCTTTAGATGTCTGGCACAAGGTATGGACGTCCAAAAGCAAATGCCACAGACTAGGTTCTAGAATTTTGGTTATTAGAGGTCTGATCAAATGTTTGGACGTCTTAAAATGAATTTTTGGACGTCTGATGATGTGTTTAGACATCTATGTCTGAAAATCTAATAAGGCAAACTATTTGTTATTTTTACTTTCTAACTTAATTCTAAGATATTCCTAAGTGTCTTAAGGCTAAGTGAGTTTGTCTAGGACTTTCGTTATTATATTTTGGACTCTTTAACATATTTCTAAGGAGATAAAAGAACAAAAAATATAAGTACATAAAAATGAAATAACTATCCTATTCTTCTTCTTCAAGCTTTAGCTCCAAGCCAAGTCCCCAATCCATGCCCCTTGATGCTTTTTCTCCTAAGTCAAGCTCCTCCATTCCTTCATGGACTTGAGCTTGAATTCCTACACACTTGCTACCATTTGCATATAATCTGAAACTTTGAACTCAAATGCAAATGGTAAATTATAAGTGTTTTGTTATCATCAAAATCAATGATTATGGTGTATTTGCACCAACACTATTTACATATAGATAAAATCAATGGAATTCTCAATTTTCCCCTATTACGTATATGATATTTGTGCGACTATTGCATTTATCCAGATATGATATTAGCAAAGTCATCATATGTGCACGTGGATAGTGTTAGTGCAAGGGTACCACGATCATTTATTTTGATGATAACAAAACACTTGTTATTTAACATTTGCTTTTGAGTCCAAGATTTCAAGACAATTGCAAATGGATACAAGTGTAAAGACGAAGTTCAAGCTCGCATCCGTGATAGATTGGAGAAGCTTGATGGAGGAGACGTAGCTTCGCGAGGAGCGATAGCTTGAAGAAGGCGCGAAGATAAGAATATGATTGATTTCGTTTCATCTTGTTCTTTGTATTTTGTTTCTTTTGTTGCTCTGTACTTTCTTTCTTAGATTCATATTAAAGAGCCTCAAAGTACCCTTACAGTAGTCCTAGGAATACTTGCACAACCCTAGGATACTTAGGTTTTCCATAGATAACTTAAAAAACCTAAATAGGCTTCAAACAGCGTTACCAGACATCTCATTTGATAATTAGACATCTGATAGTGAACTTTAAGTCGTCTGAATGTTGTATCAGACATCCAATCATTTAGGGCTGGTCTTAGAACCTTCTGTCTGTTGATTTCAGGCGACCGACCCTTAGTCTAAACATCTTATCAAACATCTGATGATTTTGTCAAATGTCCAAGTAATGGAACGTTGGCTTAGTAAATGATTGTTGAGGTTTTGACCTTTGATCTTCTATCAGACGTCCTTAGAAGACTCCAGATGTCTGATAAGTTGTTGTTTTGTCACGATTGACCCTAAATCACTTTCCTAGGCGAATAAAGCCATTTGGACCTTAGGAAATTCATTCCCACAGTAAATTAGGTTTCCAACATCCAGATCTAATGCCAAACGTCTGATATGTTGTATGACTGATTTACACTAGAACCCTATTTAGGTCTGATCTAATTTCCAGACGTCTTAAACATAACTTCCAAACATCTAATCTTTTTCCCAGACGTCTGATGACCCTGTCAGAATCATTATGATTCTGATTACGTCCTGTTCTGCCTTATGATAATTCCCAACGGCTATGGAAGCCTTCCAAGGCCTTCCAAAGCCTTCTTAGGCCACCTATAAATAGAGGGGTAGCCCTCCCTTGTTAAGACATAACTTGAGAAACTACTTTCCACTATATTATGTCAAATTGATTATTAGAAGAGTTGTTGCTATCCAAGCCTTAGTTCTACATCAAGAGAGCATCATCTAGCCGTGCACCTGCTCTCCTGCCGTCGTTACAGGAGCACCGCTGTGCCGTTGCATGGTTCACACATCCATGTCAAGCCAAGTACTTCCACCAAAGGAAAGTTTCCTAACTCCTATAGTAGCTAGGTTTTAATCTTTTTGGCTCTTTAGGATCGTTGTATTTTATTGTCTTTGGTTGGGTATTCGCCTTGCGAATTTCCGTCTCCTTCGCGAGACCAAATACTCCTCGTGAAGAGGAGGGATTTGAGGTACACTACCCTAGTATAAAGTAGTGTGGTTGTAAGATGTAACGAGCGCGTGTCCCAGACGTCTTTTAAGACGTCTGGGAGGTGGCCCAGACGTCTGTAAAGACGTCTGGGATCACATCCGGATGTCTGACCAGACGTCCGGGATAGTTTACAGACGTCTGGCGAACAGTTATACTCGCACGGGATATTCGTCTGCGCGCCTGTGCGCGCAGACCTGCGATCCGCATCTTCTCTGCGGCTGCAGGCGACTGCGGCCGTCTCTCTCTCCTCTCCGCGCGGCGTTAAAAGGGGGAGGGGGCGCGCCTCCCCTCCCGTCTCCACCATCTTCCTCCTCTCCTGCTGCGGGCGGAGCGAGCGGACGCGAGGGCGCAGCGGCAGCGGCGCAGCAGAAGGCGCGGAGGAGCTGCGGCGTGCGAGGGCAGGGCTCTGCCGTGAGGGCGAGCTCGCCGGGAGCGGCTTGGCCGGCCGGCGGAGGGCGCAGGGGGCGCAGAGCGTCGCGAAGAGGGACCTGCTGCGGGCGGAGCAGCGGACGCGCGAGGTGCGACGCGGGCGGCGTCGCGAGCGGAGGCCGAGCGAGGTTCTGATTCTGGAAAAATCTCCAGAATCAGACGTCTGGACTGATATCCAGACGGCAAGGTCGACGTCTGTGTCATCATACAGACGTCTGAAAGGTGAGTTCCGCTTTCTCCTTCTTTTGTTGTCGACTGACCGTACTGAGGGAGGAGGGTTGGCTGTGCGCAGGTGTTCGGATTCGTCATCCTTTGCGAATCCGACGTCTGGAAGTTGTACCAGACGGCGGGAGTGACCTACAGACGTCCGGGGAGACCATCGGACGTCTGGGATCTAGGAGAGACGTCGCCACAGACTTCTGGACGTCCGGGGAACCAAGCCGAACAGGTAATTCTCTGATCCACCGTTTAAGACGTCTGGAAGGAGTTCCAGACGTCTGATTTTGCTCAGTATTGTCTTTCTCGACCCGTTTAGGGCCCGTTTGGGCTCCGTTTTCCGCGATTCGAGTTGCGTTCGTTTCAGAATTTATTCCTCTACCCGCCTACAGTAGCTATACACTGTTTTGAGACACTCCTTGTGTTTGATCCTTGTGATAGGACCTCGTTCGGTTGCCGTCTTGAGAGTCGCGGAGGCGCGCGGGATTCCCGACCACGCCCCCATTACTTCCGTTGTACCTGGTAGAGTGGTTTTAAGCATTAATAAAATCTGTTAAAGTATGGAACCATAACTAGAACCTAGGGCATTGCATGAACCCTAGGAATGAGAAATGTATGGAATGATAGCTCCTAGGTGTTGCATGAATCCTAGGGCCGGAAAACTAGATTGTATGATAGATCCTAGGATATGGCATGAATCCTAGGATGGAAAAACTAGTGGAATGTATATTACTGCAGTCTTGGAAAAATGGAAAGGAATATATAAGCTGCCTGTGAAATTAATTAACAGCTGCCTGTTATGAACAAAGAAACATGTTTGAGATCATGGAAATTGAGAACGTGAATCTGGAAAGTGAAACATATGATGTTCTGAGATAAAGCGCTGGAACCCTACGGGGAATTAGGAGTGGAACTCCTGGAAAGAAAAGGAATGGAACTGAGATGTAGTTGTACTGTCTCTTGGGTACGCAGTACCAAGGGAAGTACCTGTACCTGTTTTAGTGCAGAGTAGGGCCAGCCGCCCCAGGGACCCGGGGTTAGGCTTGGCCGCTCTGTACCGACTTGTTGACCCTCGTGTACGTAGTACCGAGGAGAGCTAGTAGTGTTAGGAGAGTACTAGCTACCCCACGGGCCCCGGGGTTCTGCTAGCCTCCTTCACCGACTTGTTAGGCCCACTAGGGCAAACCAGGGTAGTCAGACGAGGGTGCGCGGACTGTGGAGGGGCAAGGCCCCGGTTTGGTTACTGTGGAGGGGTTGGACCCCTGTTACTGAGAGGGCTCTGCCCTGGTTCCGTGCTGTGCTTTGGGCGCACCCGTTAACGGAAACGACTGACCGCGTGCCAGTACGGGCTAGCTACCTGTGCGTTTATCGCGCGTGCCGTAGTCACCGTTACGTCTGTCAGTGACCTTGGGGTGGTTGACTGAGGGTAGGATCACCACGGGGGACTCTCCCGGCCAGGAGAGCACCACGTGCTACTTCTACTGTTGGAAAAGACTGCAATCAAGATCGTCCCACGAGGACATTCGAGATCAAGTAAAGGATCTGAGAAGTAAATGAAATAGTGAGAAAAATTGAAAGATGTAAATAAAGGAAGTAATAGAACATAACAGCTACTGTACACTCTACTGTTGCCTTTAGTTAGTTTGCCACTCTACTCAGCGTTTTGCTGACGTGTTACACTCGTTACCTTTTTCAGGACCAGGTGTTGAGCAGCCAGGGTCGGCGGCTGCAGAGGACGCTGGGCCGAGTAGGGTCCAGTAGAGTTGCCACAGCTTTGTACCTTCTTTTGTTTCTGTTCTAGTGAGTAGTTTTGTTTCCGCTGTACCTTCTTTACCTGCAGTTTTTGTTATATGATAAATGTTGTTTTACTGTTGTGGTGGTGCCTACTGTAGTAGTTTCTTTCCTTACTGCTGTACTTTTTACTGTTAGTTATATTCATGCTGATTGTGGTTTATTTTACTGTCTTTTGGTTACTTCCTCGTTGGACGACTGGGTCTTGGGATTAGTCGAGTCAGTCCGGTTCTCGTGTCTCGTAGGGACTCGGGAACCGGGTCGTTACATAAGAGGTTGTACCATCCTCATTTAAGTAGTACGTTAGTGGTTTTTTATCGACTTGGTCGATCGGAAAATCCTAAGTCGAGAGACTTAGGTGGTGTTTTTTACCCACGTTTGGATTTCCAACTAAAAATTCTTGTCTTGTGTGATTTTCTATTTGTGAGATTGTTATTTATTTAATTTCACATGTTATATTACATCACGCAAATCTCACCCCCTCCCATAGGGAACCTTGAGTTGGTATCAGAGCAGGCTTCTGCTTTTTAGGAGTTACATTCATGGAAGATCTGATGGAGGGAAGTTGTTCCACAACAAAGATATCCAAGGGGCAGTCCACTAGCCGTCCTCCCTACTTCGACGAGAGCGACTTTGATTATTGGAAGTTGAGGATGAAAACGTGGCTTCAAGCCACTTAGTTTGAACTATGGGATCGTTGCGAGACCCCGTTCACCATCCCAGAGAAACCTAAAGGAGGCTATACGGTGTAGCAAGTATGCGAACTCAACCTCAACGCAAAAGCCATGAACTCTCTCTATTGCCCTCTTGGCATGGAGGAGTTCAACCATATCTCAAGGTGTGACACTGCCTTTAAGATTTGGAGAGAACTAAAAATAGCTCATGGAGAATCAAGCTCGGAGGAAGAAGAGGAAAATCCCAAAGAAAAGAATGAGACAACGTGCCTTGGTTTCATGGCAATCACAGAAAGCGACAGCGATGAGAGCGACAATGAGGTAAACTCGGATTTACAAGATGCTTTTGATGAATTGTTTAAAATTAGTAAATCACTTAAAGTAGAAGATAAAATTATTTTAAAAAAATTAATTTTCTTAAATCTGAAATTAAAAGGTTAGAAAATTAACTTAAAGGTTTAAAAACTAGTTCTAGTCCTAAGGATGATAGCTTGTTATTAGAAAATATAGACCTAATCAATGAAAAAAGTAAATTAATTAAGGAGAACACTAGTTTAAAAATTGAAATTTTTAGCTTAAAACAAAAGTGCATGCTATTGAAAATGAACTTGCATGCCTTAGGGAAGAATCCAATAACTTGGTAAACAAATTAGATAATTTTTATAGCCCTAAGGTTGAGAAAAGAACTCCATCTAGGAGATCAACTAACAAATTCGGATCCAAGCTAACTTGGATACCGAAAGTTTAAGTAGAATCTTATTTTGTAGGTTTTCAGGAAAGTTACAACATAAAAGATTGGACCTACAAGCTCAAGAACGATCAACTCGAATTAGGAGAACCAAGGAGTAAACCGAGGAAGGAGAAGAGAAGATCGACGAAATGACAAACAAATGTCCGAGCCGTCTCACGGCGACCGACCGATTGGAGACTGGCGCTGATGCCTGGACCTCCAAGCTACGGATGGGAGCCCCATCTAGTTTGGCATCCACCTCAATTTGGGCCATTTTATTGGCCATGGTAGGTGAGGTAATCCCTTTCTCCCTATCTCTTTATTAATATCATATAGATAGGGGGAGTTAAAGTTGATGAAATAACTGTCTATCTTTAAGGGGAAGTTATTAACATAGCTATATTTCCTTTAGAAAAGGGGAGAAAATCATATAGCTATCTTGTTGTTTTAAAAAGGGGGAGAATATTATTCTTGTTAAATGAAAGTAACCCAAGTTTAGAAGAGCATGTTTTAAGGCGGAGTTTTAGGAGCATTAAAATTGGATGAACATTTTTAATAATATCAAAAAGGGGGAAATTGTTATACATTGTTATTTATAGTTTTGTCATCATCAGAAAGAGGAGATTGTTGATGCAAGGGTACCATGATCGTTTATTTTGATGATAACAAAACACTTGTTATTTAACATTTACTTTTGAGTTTAAGATTTCATGACAATTGCAAATAGATACAAGTGTAAAGACGAAGTTCAAGCTCGCATCCGTGGCAGATTGGAGGAGCTTGACGGAGGAGACGGAGCTTCGTGAGGAGCAATAGCTTGAAGAAGGCACGAAGACAAGAATATGATAGATTTTGTTTCATCTTATTCTTTGTATTTTGTTTCTTTTGTTGCTTTGTACTTTCTTTCTTAGATTCATGTTAAAGAGTCTTGAAGTACCCATATAGTAGTCCTAGAAACACTTGCACAACCTTAGAATACTTAGATTTTTCGTAAAGAACTTAGAAAACCTAAATAGGCTTCAGACAGCCTTATCAGACGTCTAATCTGATAATCAGACGTCTGATAGTGAACTTTAAGACGCCTGAATGTTGTATCAAACGTCCAATCATTTAGGGCTGGTTTTAGAACCTTCTATCTGTTGATTTCAGACGACCGACCCTTAATCCAGATGTCTTATCAGACATCTGATGACTTTGTCAGACGTTCAATTAGTGGAACATTAGCTTAGAAAATGATCGTTGAGGTTTTGACCTTTGATCTTCTATCAGACGTCCTTAGAGGACTCCAGACATCTAATAAGCAGCAGTTTTATCTCGATTGACCGTAAATCACTTTCCTAGGCAAATATAGCCGTTTGAACCTTGGAAAATCCATTCCCGCAATAAATTAGGTTTCCAGATGTCTAGACCTAGTGCCAGACGTCAGATATGTCGTATGACTAATTTACACTAGAACCCTATTTAGGTCTGATAAAAGTCAGTAAAGGAACCTGTCTAGTATTAGACATCTGATCTAGTCTCCAAACGTCTTAAACATGAGTTCCAGACATCTGATCATTTTCCTAGACGTCTGATGACCCTGTCAGAATCATTAATGATTCTGATTACGGCCTGTTCTACCTTGGGATAATTCCCAATGGCTATGGAAGCCTTCCAAGGCCTTCCATAGCTTTCTTAGGCCACCTATAAATAGAGGGGTAGCTCTCCCTTGTTAAGACACACTTTGAGAAATTACTTTCCACTATATTATGTCAAATTGATCATTAGAAGAGTTGTTGCTCTCCAAGCCTTAGTTCTACATCAAGAGAGCATCATCTAGCCGTTCACCCACTCTCCCACCATCGTTACAGGAGCATCGTCGTGCCGTTGCGTGGTTCACGCATCCGCGTCAAGCCGACGCACTTCCACCAAAGGGAAGTTTCCTAACTCCTATAGTAGCTAAGTTTTAATCTTTATGGCTCTACAGGATCGTTGTATTTTATTGTCTTTAGTTGGGTATTCACCTTGCGAATTTCCATCTCCTTCACAAGACTAAATACTTCTCGTAAAGAGGAGGAATTTGAGGTACACTACCATAGTATAAAGTAGTGTGGTTGTAAGAGGTTGTACTACCCTCGTTTAAGTAGTATGTTAGTGATTTTTGATCGACTTGGTCGATTGGAAAATGTTAAGTCGAGAGATTTAGGTGATGGTTTTTACTCGGATTTGAGTTTTCACCTAAAAATTCTTGTATCTTGTATGATTATCTATTTGTGAGATTGTTATTTATTTAATTCTGCATTTTATATTACATCACGTAAATCTCATGCATTTAAACTCAAATGCAAATATTAAATTATAAGTATTTTGTTATAATCAAAATCAATGATCGTGATGTATTTACACCAACACTATTTACATATAGATCAAATCAATAGAATTCTCAATTTTCCCATTATGTATATGCTATTTGTGCAACTATTGCATTTATCCAAATATGATGTTAGCAAAGTCATCGTATGTGCACGTGGATAGCACTTGTTTTTCTCTCCACAACTGATGGGCGAAATTCATATCTCAAATTGATTCTTGTGAGCATTAATGGGTTCATCAAATAGTTAACATTTATATAAGTTTTGGTTTAGGGGATTGCTGTCATGTGTTTGTCACGGGTATACTTGACATTTGATTAGAGAAATTTACATTTGACTTCCTACATAATAGGACCTGAAGTAATGTTTCCAAGTTAACATAAATAAAAATGATATATATATATATATATATATATTTGATAAGACATATATACCTTCATAGTTTTGATATTTACATATATATATATATATACATCTATAAACTTGTTCTATTAAGGTCATATACCCTTGCTCCATTAAATCTAATAGAAAACATCAAAAAAATATAAAAAAATAGGAAATTTTATTTTTTCATCCCCCTATTTTCCCCTAAACCCTCACACCTCTTCCTCCACCTTCCTCTCCTTCTCCCCTATTTTCCTTTCCTTTTCTGACCTTGGCAAACTCACTCTCAGACTTACATCCACTGCTAGTAACCCCACTCGTAGAGCACTACGACGTTCGTGCGGCCACCTCTTCTACTACGATCCCAAGGCCTATCACGTACACAGGGTACGACAGCATCACGTACGGCGACATCAAGATGGTGAAGATGGCGAGCTTGTCATTGGTGGAGGCGAGGGACTGATTGCACAGCAATCATAGGTCCTAATCAACCTAAATAATGTCTGAATCTATCTTAAATTGTGGATATTGCACTCATATCTTGCATATCGTGCATTGCATCAGTCTATTTAGAATAAGATGAGATATCCTGCTAGTTAATGGGTTTTATTGCTATTTATAGATAATAAAGTGATCCAAGATGGAGATGGCGGAATAAAGTAATAAAGGAAGAAGAAGACTGATCCAGATAAGAGGAGTGAGGAGGATAGC
Source organism: Thalassia testudinum (assembly GCA_037157565.1). Classification (NCBI taxonomy): domain Eukaryota; kingdom Viridiplantae; phylum Streptophyta; class Magnoliopsida; order Alismatales; family Hydrocharitaceae; genus Thalassia; species Thalassia testudinum. The sequence goes on along the minus strand of JAZHRO010000077.1, from coordinate 81,195,927 downwards.
CTTATCCCTACCCTTAGAAACCCTAGGATAGCCTTCCCAAACCCAAAACAACCTCCATTAGGGCACCTTAGCCTCAAAACCCAAACATGGATAGCACTATCCATGTTCCTATCCCTCTCCCAAACACTTAGGAACCAAAACCAACCTTAGAAAACACAAAACCCACTCTCCAGCACCTTTTAAGACGTCTAGACATCTGGCTGGACGTCTGATTTCTGCAGAATAACAATCCAGGAAGCCAAAACTCATACTGACATAGAATTGGACATCTAATTTAGTGTCCAGACATCCAATTTTGTAGTATAAGACGTCTAACCACTATCTTGGACGTCTAATACTGCTGTCTGGTTCCTGATTTTGGGTGTTGGAAGCCCTAGCTTGCCTATTTTAACCTAGGAACCCCACCGGAAACCCTAGGAAACCTAAGTAGAGACCTCCTAAGCCTAGTCCACTATCCATAGCCCTACTTGTCCTATCCCTAACCCAATTGAACCATCCCATACCTAATTGGGTGCATCTACAGTTGATTGGGTGCACCCGAGCCCAATTAGATCCACCCAGGATCTAATTAACTCATACCTATTAGGGTTACCCTAGCCTAATCACATGCACACATCTAATTAGACTTGACTTAGACCTAATTAGGTTCACTCCTACCCAATTAGACTTTCCTAAGCCTAATTAGGTCCACACCCACTTAATCTAGATTGACCCAACCTATTTAGCACCTAATCCTACCAAAACCCACAACCTAGCCCTACGAAAAACACACACACGCACACCTTCCCATTTTACTCCCACCAAACCCATGCACACTCTCTTGGAAACCCTAAAAACTTGTGTCAAACCTAGATCTAAAAATTATGGCATTTGCTATTTTTGGAGCCACCAAAAGTGGCAACCAAATGGAGCCTTCCATAAGGGCAAAGAGAGGGCTACGAAATTAGAGAATCTCCATACACTCTCCCATCCATCCTCTCCACTCTAAACTTGCTTCCACCCTCCAAAACTCAAAGGCCGTCCTCCTCATCCTCCTCCAAGGCTCCATGGACGGCTAGCTAGAGAAGCTTCTCTCCAAAGCTTCAAGGACGGCCATTGGTAGAGAAAGGAAGCAACACCCTCCTCTCTCCACTTGGGTGCACTAGCCCCCATCTTCTTCTTCTTCTTGGATGGCCATGAAGGGTCACCCATAGCCTCTTGTGGCCGGCCATCTCTTTTGGTAGGCGTGTAGACGGATTTGTATACCCAAAGTCTAGCCTACACCCTCACATAAGGCCGATGGCCCTAGTGGCAACTTTCCGGCGTAAGGGATTTTCTTCTATTTATATGCTTTCTAGTGTAGATGATGTGTGATAAATTTCTATGCATAAATAATGTTTTTGTGATTGATTGTCCTCATGTTTGCTTGCTTATATGACACTTTAGTTTCTTCATACCATGCATGGCCACCATGGCCTCATTTAAATGCACATAGTCACTTAGGCTTTTGCTAGTTTATCTAGATCTAGGTTTCAATTCGCTTTTCGAAATAAAAAAAATCAAAAACACAAAAAGACAAAAATAGTATCTTAGGTTAGATTTAGGTTATAAAAGCCGATCCAAATCTCGATTCGTTTTCACGCCTCCCAGAGACGAATGACCGGGACTCAAGTTCTAAAAAGAATAAAGATCTACGAGAGTTTCGTTATCACAAATATCTTTGACGAGTGATTTTTGCGACTATACTACGATTTCCAACGATTTCAAAATACACGATTTCCACGCCCTTCAGGGACCAATCAGGGAGGCCGCAGCCATAGGTGTTGCAAATGACGAGGACAGGGGTAGCGGCATACACCACGACATAGTACCACTTGAGAAGGGGGAAGATGTGCGGGAGGGTGGCGATGGAAACGGTCGTGATGCCGCCGTACCCCACGTGCGCGATGGGCCTTGGGATCTGGTCCTTGAGGAAGAGCTTGGTGCAGTGGTGCTCGTCGAAGGGTGCGACTACGGAGGATGCTGGGAGTGAGTTCGCCAAGATCGGAGAATGAGAGGAAAATAAGGGAGAAGGAGAGGAAGGGGGAGGAGGAGGTGTGAGGATTTAGGGGGAAAATATGGGATGAAAATATAAATTTTCTTTTATTTTTTGACATTTTTCGTTGGATTTAATGGAGTAAGGGCATATGACCTTAATGAAGTAAATTTATAGAAATATATACGTAAATATCAAAAATATTAAGGTATATATATCTTATCGAAAGTATATATATATATATATGAAAAACCCAAAAATAAAAATGAGGGCTCTATTAAAAGTTTAATGAGAAGTCGATTGAGGTTTCTTTTACGGTTTCTTATGATCACTTGCTTTATCTCTAATATGAGAAGAAAGGAACAACAAAATGAAGTTTTACTATTTATTTGAAGGAAACCAAACTACCATGCCTAAGGGAAAATTTATCCATTTCTTACTTTTTAATTAACTTTCTCCGTCTTATTGATCAAATTTATTTCATCTAACAAACATCTCATGTGGATTCCCTTTTTATTCTTCTTAATAATTTCTCAAATCAAATGAAACTTTAGGAATAAATAATTATCCCTAGCCGTTAGATTTTTACCAAAGAAATATTTTTAAGCGATAACGTAAAAGAAACAATCAATTCATATTATAAGCTCTACAAAACTTGATTTGCCTGGTAGTGTGAAAAAATATGTTTTGAAGGTTCATAAATTTTCTAGGATGGAGTACCCTACACCATCTGATTTTTTTGCGACACTTCTGAGTCAAAAAAATTCACCAGAAGTACAATTTTGTTGTGGTGAAAAATGGCCTTTTAGAGGCTTCATTGTTGAGAAATTCAGATAATTCTTTTTCTTGAAATAAATAGGACACATACATAAACGTGTTGCATCTGAGGTGCAGGGTACATGGGCTTCAGGTTCAGAAGGAGGAAGCAGACGATAAGGTGGCCGGTGATGTGAGGAAGTTTCTGCCTTTGGTGTGAAGGCTCTCTGAAATGGTGCACATAAACAGTATAAGTTACTGCGGTCCTACAAGAAGTACTTTTTTTTTCCAAAGTGAGACCTTAGTTATCTTATCAGGGATGGAAATCATATAAGTAACACGGGATACAGACGAGATGAAAATTCTGTCACCTCCACGGGAGAGCAAAATCAACACAAGAGATCTAAACCAAGATTAAAAAGATAGAAAAGAAATGTCATGAGCATGGATTCATGTAATAATCGGAAGGTCAATCACTGCATCATGCTCCAAGCTATAATAGAGTTATCAGGAGAAATTCCTAACTATCAGCAGTAACGAAAAAGCTGACAAAGCTGGGCACCAAAACAAGTCGGACAACTCTCGATTGTGAGAAACGTGGTGTCTCACATAATCTTCAAACACACACCAAACAAGCAACAACATAAAGGAAAATAATCCAAAAATGATTGAAACCAAAGATGGAGGCGAGATGACGGCGAAAATGGTCACATCATTTGCCTAATGCAACAGGACACCCGACATAGCACCGTCTCCAAATGCAGCACCTTCATCCGACGCCCGACACCACAGCAACGCAACACATTGCAACAAACATCTCGTGCCACAGCAATGTCACCTCCTTGCAATCCCCGATCTAGAGACTCCATGATAGAATGATCAACAGTGAGGGCGATGAAAAACAAAAATTGAAAGAGAAAGGTGGAAGGGGGTCCCCGACTTAGATCAACCAGCCAGGGGGGGTCTAACCGATACCACAGAAGTTAGGATTCCAAATTGGATGAGAACGGTGGAGACGAAAGGAAAGGGACGGTGGAAACGAAAGGATTCCAAATTGGTTAACGTGTGCAGGTGGATACTTTGGATTGATTCGCAATCGTACAAGAAGTTAATACATGGGGTTGGTGTTGATCGATTCATGTGCACGTGAGAAAATGGAGACCAATAGCTTTACGGTTTCCTTTTTTCTTTTACCTTTCTTTCCCCACCTCGGTTCCAAAATTGATCCTGCGGTGGTCACCCTGCACGGACCGATTGCCATAAAAAAAAATTCAGATTTTTTTTTCCTTTTTACGGAGGAAGGCAAATACGATGGTAATTGGGACTTTAGGTTGAGTTTACTTCAAAGATTAATCCTAATAAATGATAGTTATTTTTTATTTATTTTATAAGTTAATATCATCTTTCAAAACTCATATTTTCAAGAAAAATTATGAGTTTTACAAAATTCAAGTTCACGTTGATGTTAAGGTAAAATTGATGTTAGCCCATTTTTTTAATATTTATCTTTCCTGATAGCATAAGTTAACGTATGTTTGAAGTAAATAAAAATAAATGTTAATCTTTTATGTAAAATAAGTAAGAAGAGAAGTTAACATTTTTATAAACGCAATTTTACAATGCTTCACATAAACTAACCCTTAAAATAAGATTTTATTCCTCTATTGATCCCTTGACAACAAACCCAGCATATTTTGCACATTGGCGTTTCTGGGCCACTGTGCGCAAACGCCACAATTGATGGAACTCCGTGGTCGAGTAAATTGACTACTGTTGCATTTTGCAAGTCTAGCTTCCGACCTTATTTATACTACTAACTAAAGCAGGGTTTTTACCTTACGATGCCACGTGTCAACCCTCTACCCGCTCTCCTCCCACCCCTTCCTAGCTCCCCCCTCCCATGCCCCTCCCCTCCCCTTTCTCTCTCTCTCTCTCTCTCACGCTCTTGGTTAGAGGTTTGCAGTTGATTTTTAATTTTTTTTTCTCTCATTAAAGGTGAAGGAAAAAAAAATGCAGTTGGGTTTTATTTTTTTTCTTCTTTTGTCAAATTAAAGATAAATAAAAATAAATCTATAACATGCACCACCTAATCTTAATAACTATTTCTTATTTAATTATAATCCTAAAATATAAATTGTATACTTTTGTGTGACTCTTTTTTACAAGTAATTTTAATGTGAAAATTTAATTACACTGCTCCATTTATATGATAAATATTCTTCATTTATTTATTTATATATTTATTTTATAGGTAAGAAATTAATTTTTTTTAATAACTTGCTTTGTACGAAATATTGATCATTATACATTAATGGCATCGGATATGGGAATGTAAATAGGTAGTGCTATTCATTTGACCCGATGATATCGGGTACCCGACTCGACTCATGAATTTTGACCCTACTGGGTTGGGTACCCCATGTACCGAGTATGGGTTGGGTACTCGTTAGTGTCGACTCGTCACTTACCGGGACCCCGTTTGGGTACCCATTGGGACATCCACGGGTACCCGTTAGGTGACCCATCCAATTTGGGTGCCCATCTGACCATCCCAATCTGTCGATCACCAAGGGTCACAACAGCCGCATTGGCCTTGTACATAGCAATTGTGCCCTCCCCAAACATCTCCGCAGCTCATACACCCCATGCACGAGGTGTTGCCCCTCCCTCTAGTGCCATCATCTCCTAAAGGACCCAAACCACCTTGCTCTCCTCCCTCGACCTCCCTGTCGCTGAGCTCCTCTTCCGCCGCATGCCCAAGAAGAACACCATCTCCTATATCGTAATACTATGTGCCCTCCTCTGCGACCCCTCCTACCTTGACAACACCTGCAAACTGTTCGATATGATGCCCAAGGCCATCGTCATCTAAACCACCATGGTAAACGGCTTGTTACGATCCGGTTCCCAGATCCCTACAGGATCCGAAACTGACTCGCCTCGACTAATCCCAAGACCTATTCGTCCAACGAGAAATAACCAATAGCAAGAAATAAACCACATTCACACATACAATATAACAAAGCAGAACAAAAAATGAAATAACAGAGGAAAGTAGAACAACCATCTCAAAATATAGTACATGCCACCACAACAACAGCGAAAAGAAAACAGAAAGTAACAGGAACAGTAACTCAAAGGTCCAGTACTCACAACTACAGCAGAAACAAAAGAGCTGGAAAGAAAACTACTACGGTTAGGCTCGGCTGGGCCCAGGTCCCTCTGCAGCTGGAAACTCAGGCTGCGTAACTTCTGGTCCTAAACAAGGTTACGAAAAGACGGAGTCAGCGAACGCTAAGTAGAGTGGTGTTTACATTATTTATGTATAAGTAAAGTAAAAAGAACAAGCAGGCTTTATTCTCATTTCTATTTATTTCATTTATGCATTTCAATTTATCTATTTCACAAGGTATCCAAGTATTTCTTAATCTTGCCTATTCCTCATGGGAATGATCTTGATTTCAGTCTTTTCCATGGAGTAGAAGGTACATATGGTGCTCTCCTGGCTGGAAGAGTCTCCCACAGTAGTCCTACACCCAGTCAACCACCTCGAGGTCACTATCGAGACGTAGCGGTGACTACGGCATGCATGATAAGCGCACGGGTAGGTATCCCGTACTGAAATGCGGTCAGTCATTTCCGCTAATGGGTATGCCCAAAGTACAACACGAAACGGTATAGGGCCTTACCCTTTCAAAACAGGGGTCTCGCCCCTCCACAGTTTGTGTATCCTCGTCCGACTACCTCGGTTTGCCCAGCGGGCCTAACAAAGTCAGTGTAGGGTGGCTAGCATAACCCTGGGCCCCGTGGGGTGGCTAGCTCCCTCTCTACACTAGCATCTCACCTCGGTATCACGTAGGCGAGAGCCAATAGGAGTCGGTGTAGAATGTTTAACCCTACCTCAGGTCTCAACCCAGGAGGTGGCTAACTCCTCCTCTACACTAAAAGGGACAGTTGCTTTCCTTGGTACCATGTACACAAAGGCCAGGTCACTTCCCGTCTACATTCCAGATTCCTTTCATACACAGGAGTTATACTCCTAATTCCTCGTAGGGTTCATGCTCATTTTCATCTCATTTATCTATATTCAGATCTCATGTTTTGTAACTCATTCCTCATCCATATACAGGCATCTCGTGTTTTCACCATTCAATTCTCAATCATATACATGCAGCTTGTGGTTTCGTAGTTCATTTTCTCATTCACATACAGGCAACTCGTATTTTAACATGCATCTCATAATTACACTAATACCATTTGCTAGTAATTTATTTTAACCATGCATTCAAGTAAACAGTACAGCTCAAAACGGGCTCACATATTTCTACCCTAGGGTTCATTCCACATCCTAGAGTTCGATCCGATTATTCTAAACAAGTACATTCTTATTTAAATATTAACAACTGAATTAAACCACTCTACCAGGTAGCACGGGAGGAATAAGGGCCTGCACCGCAGATCTCGTCGTCTCCGCGAACCCCGAACACGCCACCAGCTGGTAACCTATACCAGCGACTAATTTACATCAGACAAGCTCAAAACAGTAGATACTTAACATGAATACATAGAGAAACTCGAGTGGAAAACAGCAGTACTTCGTTTGCGGAAATCCGATTCCATTTAGGCCCTAAACGAGCCAAAAACATGGTTACTATCCAAAATCAGACGTCTGGGACTAGTCCCAAACGTCTTAAAAGATGTCAGATCTTACCTTACACTTCCTGCGATTGTTTCACACATCCAGACTCCCTCCACGACCGTCTGGGGGCAGCTCCAAACGTCAGACAAGTCCTCCGGTTGTCTGGAAGCACCTCAGGATGTCTGGCTACATGATCAGATGTCCAAAAGTACTTGGGAAAGTGCACCGTGCGCCTTCCCAAAGCCCTCACCTGCATACGAACATCGCAGGCACAACTTTAGCCCAACATTTCCTGCGCTACAAATTGCATGGTGGAAAGTAGCGCAGGAAAATATGTACCTCGTGCGATATTGTGCTTTCAGACGTTCGGCTTCAACTCCGGACGTCCTGGTGCCTCGTAAGTCGTCTGGATGATACCCCAAACGTCTGATACTAAAAAACTTTCAGTACCAGAACCTCCGCACAACTTGCCCTGCTCGTGTCTTTGCCCTCAAACGATGCAACGACAGCTCCAGCAGTTGCAGGAGCTTGAGAAGTTCCCTGTTGGCGTCCTCCTCTCTCCCACGAACTCCTCCTCAAGCTCCACCGAGCTCTCGCGACCATCGTCCTCCTCCCCCTCTCTCACTCCCTCGCACTCTCTCGCTCTCGCTCTTCCCCATTCTCCCTCGCCGGCTCCTCTCCTTCCTCGCCGTAGCTGCAGCAGGGACAGGAGGCTGGAGGGGCGTGGCCGTCGCAAGGAGAAGGTGGAGGTGGCGTTGGCTTGAGTGGTGAGGGGGGAGAAGAAGAGAAGGAGGGGGTTTAAATAGAGTGGGTGCTAGGGTTTAGGGGTAGGGTGCAGAGGAGAGAGAAGCCTCTGCGTGCCGCCCGCACGTAGAGCGCAAAAGGGACGTACGAAATTTCCCACTTTCAAATGTTCGGACATGTGTCCAGACGTATGACTGAAATTTCAGACCTCTTATCCGACTAAAAAGGCAACGGGTTATTTCATGGCTATTGCCTCGTTAACTGCATCAACGGCACCCACAATCTCTTCAACTCCATGCCCAAGCGTAACGTCGTCTTCTGGACCACCATGATCTTCGAGTACACCCACAACTCCCGCGTTGATGTTGCTTACAAGTTGTTTGAGGTATGCTTAAGAGGAATGGAATCTCCTGGATCGCCATGGTAATGGGGTATGTCCACACCTGTCATGACCAAGAGGTGCTCAAACTGTTCCATGGCATGCTCGAGAATCCTATCATCACATCAATGTTGTGGTCTTTAATCTACTTTCTACGACATTTGTCAAACAATCACAATAAAGAGCAGTTCGCACTAAAAAGGGTTTTAAATGTCGTTGTTGTAGTATATGTCACAAACACAAACCGATATTACGTCAATTTTATTTATTTACTTAATTTTTACTGGTTTATTCGAGGTTGTTCACTAGAAGACAGTTATTGATATACATCACTCTCTAAGTCCAAAAACATTCTTTAATTCCAAAAATATGGATTTTATTTACAAAAAGGAATGAAAGAATCAATGAATAAAAGAATTTGGTTAATTATATACAAAAGAATGAATTAAAAACACATTACAATCTTGAAAACAAACGTACACACACAAGCATTAAAAACTATGTACAACTACTCTATGTTAATTATTTGCAACTAATATAGTTAATACCTAAGTATATCTACAAAAATAGTTAATAATATTTACTATACTAACTCATTATACCATACTAACATTTATAGTAACATATATAATACATACAGTAACATATATAAGTGTCGCTAAAACATTAGTAAAATTATATACATAATATAAGGCAAAATGACTAGCTATACTAACATATATAAACGTCAGTGTAGCCTTAGTAACATATTTACACTACCTAAGGCAAAAACTACTTATATTAACATACATATATATATATACAGTGACAGATGTATTCATCACTAAAGCCCTTAGTATTATATATATACATATAAGAGCTCAAACAAGCCTACTCTATATACACATATATATACTATTACAGTATACGTTATATTATATTATTTATATACATATACTTATTATACACTTTATATATATATCTATATATTATATGTACACATATAAATACACTCACAGTACACAACACACACTCACACACTCAACACACACAACACTCAACTCATAGAGCACACACTAACAAACACACATATCACAGACTCACGCTTATGTACACTAAGCCACACACAACACATATGCATAAGGGTAAGCTCCAACACTTAGTTGCATTTCAGCCTTCGCTCTAATCTCTTCCTCAGCCAGTTCATTAGCCGGTTTAGACCAATTTTTAACCCAAAAATTAATTTAATTGGCAGGCGACCTTTTCGAGGGATACAAGCACCCATTTCTGAGTGGGACCAAACCTCTACTAGGGCCACCTTGGTTGTTATTAGGTGTATTTTATCCAGTTTATAACTCCCTTTTGGGCCCATACACAGTGCACAGCTCCCGACCCATGCATCGCACCATAATCATATGCTCAAATCAGTATCGGTATCAGAGGAATGAGTATGTGTATAAGGGTGCCTAGCGCCTGACGACCGGTGGGGATAGAGGAAAAAACACTTATATAGCGTTGCAGGCGATCACCATCTACTGATATGGCATTATCTGAAGCACCCTTCAAGTGTTGCTGCCTGCGCATAGGACAGTTTGATTCGGCGATTTTGGCCCTCGATTTGAGGGCCATAATTTATTATAAATTAAAATAAATTATAAGGTTATAAAGCCCTTACATAGGGCTACATAATTATGCAGCTACTTTACAACAATAAGTTAATTTATTATATAATTAAATTAGCTAAAGTCTACCGTTTTCACACATTAAATTAAGGTTTAATTTGCTAATTGCAATATAAATTAGTTAATTAATTGTACAATTGATTTAACACAGTAATAATATACATAATAAATTATTTATTCCATGTTTTTATGATATTTCATAAGCTTTATTTTAATTTATATAGATTTAAATACATATTTTAGCTAGTTATACATATAAATGAACTATAAATACTGAAATGTAGTATAAATATGATTAAATAAGTTGAAAATACTTATTATAACATATTACAAATATACAATATAAATTATCTCAGTATCAACTTAATTTACTAATTTATTTTATTTTAACTTAGAAAATTACCTAGTTAACTTAACAAATTAATTATTTACTGTATATATATAATTAAATTATATTACAGGTGTTATAATATTTATATTATATATATATATAAATACGTATGTACATTATTGGGTATAGATATGTACATTTAAATATATTTATATAATTACTTAGTTATTTTACTTTTAAGTTATATAAATTAATATATAATAACACAATAACGTTATATATACATTAGATTACTATAAATACTTATTTTAGTATATAGAATACATATATAAGTTATTTATAGATATTTTATACATATTATATAATATTTACATATAGCTTAGATTTAATTAGTATATACAAGTATATATATAGTATACATGGTATTTTTAGAAGTTTTTAGGTATTTTATGATTTTTATGCGTTTTATATATATAATAGAGATAAGGGAAGAGAGAGAAAGAATGAGATTAGAGAAAAGAGATGTTTTTGGTATTTTTGAAGTTGATGTCTTTTATTAAGTTCCAAAGTATACTAAACCGTCGGCTGGTATGTTTTACCAAGCCAGGAGTTCAAAATGCCTTGAAATTTGACATACACCTAAAAATATACCTAATCTTGATCAATATAGGTTTATTTTAATTTTTTGGAATTCTTTTAATATTTTTATTTATTTACAAAATTCAATAAGTTAAGGCCTTTAAAGAGTTTTCAAAAAGAACCTAATGCCCTAAAAAACTTTATAGTGGTTGAGAAAGCAATTGAAACACTCCAAAAGACTCAACACACTACATGAAACATATATAAGCAATTAAACTTGATTTTTACTGTGATTTTTATTAATATTCAATTTGGACAGTTTTACACAAAAGAAAGTAGCTGACATAGATATTTAAGCAAGAAATCAAGACATTCAACTCAAATTTTAAGCTATAACAGTATATGAATGCTTGATACATAAGGTTCTAACACTATCCAACAGGTCAGCTTCGTTTAGACTTCAAAACCCATTCCAAATCACCTCTAATTAGACTCCAACACAGTCAAGATAGTGGTTGCTGCTGCTACAATGATCATAGCAGCAGCAGCTAAAATCTGAAATCTAATCTACTGCCGTCGGAACTAGGTCCAGACGGTTCAGCGGGATCCTGGACGTCTAAAGAGCAGTGCAAAGTGAGGTATGATCTGGACCCCCTTTTTAAGACGTCTAGAAGATGTTCCAGACGTCTTATTTGAGTCAGAGTTGTCATTTTTAACCCGTTTAGGGTCCGTTCGAGGTCCGATTTTCGCGTTTAAGATTCCGTTCTTCTCAGAATAAGTTCCTCTACTTGTTTGAAATACTTTTATCCTATTCTGAATGGTTTCTTGTGGTTGACTGTTGTGTTAAGACCTTGTTCTGTTGCAGATTTGGGGGTTGCGGAGGCACGTGGACCTGCTGATCACGTCACATTACTTCCGATTTTGCGGGTAGAGTGGCTTCCCTTAGTTAATTACAAACATAAATGCGTATCTGAAATAAATGATAGATCCTAGGACATGGCATGAATCCTAAGATCTGAAAATTAGATTGAATGATAGATCCTAGGGTATGGCATGAATCCTAGGACCAAAAACACTGGAATGATTGTATTAAATGTCCGAAATGCAGTCTTGAAATGAGTAGATGGAATAATAACTACCTGTAACTGGATAATAGTTGCCTGTGAAACGTAGAGTACTGTTGTTAGTAACTGCTACATGTAATCTCTGTTGGTTGAAATTAAATACGAGCTACTTGTATACAGATTGGAAAGGAAAGAAGTTGGAATGTTGAAAACACGTACTATATGCTAATAAACCTGAAATGATGAGACCTAGTATGGCTTGGTCTGAGAAACATGAGCATGAACCCTACGGGGAATTAGGAGTAGAACTTTTGGAAATAGATGGAATGGAATTGAAAAGTGAATAGGAAAGTGTGTTGTCTCTTGGGTATGTAGTACCAAGGGAAGCACATGTTACCTCTTAGAGCAGAGCAGAGCCAGCCGCCCTAGGGATCCGAGGTTAGGTCTGGCCACTTTGTATCGACTTTTGGCCCTCGCGTACACCGTACCGGGGAGAGCTACTAGTGTAGGGAGGGAGCTAGCCACCCCACGGGCCTCAGGGTTCAGCTAGCCTACACCGACTTGTTAGGCCCACTGAGCAAACCACGGTAGTCAGGCGAGGGTGCGCAGACTGTGAAGGGACAAGACCCCTAGTTGGTTACTGTGGAGAAGTTGGACCCCTATTACTGAGAGGGCTCTGCCCTATACTGGTTCTATGCTGTGCTTTGGGTGCACCCGTTAACAGAAACAACTGACCGCGTGCCAGTGAAGGGTAGCTACCCGTGCGTTTATCACCCGTGCCGTAGTCACTGTTATGTCTGTCAGCGACCTTGGGGTGGTTGACTGAGGGTAGGGCCACCACGGGGGACTCTCCCGACTAGGAGAGCACCACGTGCTACTTCTACTTTTCGGAAAAGACTGCAATCAAGATCGTTCCCATAAGGAACATTCGAGATCAAGAGAAAGACCTGAGAAATAAACCAAGAAAGAGTAAAATAAAGAAAGAAATTAAAAACAACAGCTACTTGTCCACCTTTACTATTTTTCTTAGCTAGCTGGTTGCCACTCTACTCAGTGTTTCGCTGATGTATCGTACTTACCACCTTTTTCAGGTCCAGGTGTTGAGCAGCCCGAGCCCACAGTTGCAGAGGGTGCTGGGCCTAGTAGAGCCTAGTAGTTGCACTTTTGTTGTACCCATTTTCTGTTGTAGTGAGTATTTTGTTACACTCCTATATTCTTTTATTATAAACTTCATATTTTGTACCTATTTTAATTTCTCTACTGTTGTGGGGGTGTGTACTGTAGTAGTTCTTTTCTTTACTGCTGTACTTTTGTTACTGTTAGCTACTTGCATGGTGAATGTGGTTTATTTTACTGCTTTTTGGTTACTTTCTCATTGGACGACTGGGTCTTGGGATCAGTCGAGTCAGTCCAATTCTCATATCCTGTAGGGATTCGGGAATCGGGTTGTAACAGTAAGCATCAATAATAGGAGTTTAAACTCATTGAAAAACCTAATCTACTTACTCTACTACTACTATAGACAGTAAAGTAGAGGAGATCAGATCAGTCCAAAAATTCCACTGAAAACCATGTTCAAACTTTCCAATGCTTGAAACAGGAAGTAATCCCATAAAATGTTGCTGCTGAACAGCTATTTAATGTGCTAAAATAAGGGGATTTAAAATCAAAAAATCACATGTTCGAGCAATGAAAACCCATTTAAAAGCAAATTCAAGTGATGCAATTCTCATTAAACACTTTGAATCTTATGAGACAAATCTAAAAACTCTTCTAATTAGCGAGAAAACCAAGAGAAATCCAGATAAGTCTCCCCAAAAGTTTCTTGAAATCCTAATGTGCTCCTCATCTTACATTATAGACAATGTAAGATAAAGATTCAAATCAGGATTCCAATGCGATAAATCCACAACAAAAATACTTCAAATGCTTCCTGAAAGATTTGGGATTCATTCCCTCTAGAGGAAAGCTTAAAAACCAAAGAGAAATTTGATTTACTCTCTCTCTCTTGTGCTATAGACAACACTAAAAGAGAGTTTAAATCCTACTATAAAATTCACTGAAATCAAACCGAAATCCTCATATTCATTCAAAACCAATAGAGGGTTATTGTGAACAAGTGGAATGAGTGGAGTAACCCTCAAATGAATTTGAGCGATCAAATCAGATCTGAATGCTCAAAAGCATCAGATCTGATTTGATGCCCTGATGAGTGGGTGATTGGCAAAAAACATGCACAAATCAGTGAAGATGGATAGTGAGATGTGGAGGGAGATCAGGGAAATCGATGTGCAAGTGGAAAATCTCCTCTCTGATCTGAATTGATCAAAGAGGGTGGAAGCGCTCTAAACTACTCTAATCTACAACAAACTAATCACTAAATTTTGTATCTAATTTACTCCTAACTACTCTAATTACACTAATCACTACTCTAAATTACTCTAGAAAGCAAATAAATCCTAATCTAAAGGAGGCATGGGATGCCTAGGCTGTAGTTGGTCACTGTAGTGACGAAGGGAGATGAGGAGGACTCCAGCGAGGAATGGGATCCCTGGATCTATAGCGGGTTGCTGTGGCGACGAAATTGAGGAGGGAAAGTCGCACGCCTGTCACAGGCACAACTGATGGAAGTGTGGATGAAAGGAACCACTCAAGGGGAGGGAGTCGGTTTGCGTGCACGTGTGCTCAGGGAGGGAGTTAAGTAGCCGAGGTACTAGATGTGCTCACCGCAGAGGTACGATTAAGTGCCTAGGATACCGACGATGGGGATGGGTTAGCGAGGGTGCACGAGGTTCCAATCTAAATTGTAGCCGTTGGATGGGATCTAGGGTAAGAGGTGACTGCACGCATCGAAGGGTGCGAAGCTTTGAATGGATTAGAGCCATAAGATTAAGAGAGCAAGGAGCAAACGACTAGGATGCAGTGTCTTCTTCCCGTGCGGCTGCAAGTGTGTTGGAGCTTTTGCAGGGTGGCTCTTATGGTGAAGGGGTAGAGTTTCTGTGCTGAGGCCCATAAGTGGTGAAGAAGTTCTGCAGAGTCGTCCCTAAGATTTTCAAATAGGTCCCTGTAGTTTACAAAGTGGTCCCTATAAGGTTTTTAAATGAATAAAATGTTTATGATTTAAGGACCTAAGTGAAAAGTCATAAATGTGAGGTCTTAATGATGTCCAAATGCAACCAAATTTTTATTTAAGCTTAATTGAACATTAAGGAAGTTAATTATGCTTTTGATTTGAACTTTTGAACTCAAATGTTTGTTAAATTTGGAAATGGATCATCAATTTATATTAATGAATAGAATATCTCATTTAATAACCTAATTTTACATTTTTAGTACAGATTTGATGTTTTAGGTCTTTTTCGCTATTTCCCACACTTAACCCATTTCATGTGTTAATTCAATAGTGTTTAACATAATTTATAGCTTAACTTGGGTATTTTAGCTATGATGAGTCACACTTCATCAATCCTCTAGCTCAAGTAGAACAGGCATGCACAAGATGTAAGAGGCACACACATCGAGTCTAAGCTAATTACCAAGGCATATTCACGTGCATCTTATTTCTTTTTTAGTCTATTTTTATAAATTTTATTTTATTTTAAATAATTTCTATAATTTTTTATAATTTTATTTTAAACTATTTAAAATTTTTTATTTTTCATTTTTTAATTTTAATGATTATTTTATATTTTTATTATTACTTTTTATTATTTTCTTATAATTATATTTTATATTTTAGTTAAATTGGTTAACTGAGTGCCTGATGGGTACCCATGACCCGATTTGACAGAGTTGGATACCGTATCCTTTAGGTAAGTTTGAGTGAGTCGGGTCGACCCATGACACAACCAATACTGAGTTAGGTTGGGTTCGATGGAAATGGAGCAGGTACTCAACCCATGAAGACCCCTACAAATAGGGTCAAGTTTAATTGAGTTTATATATTTACTTTCAAATTTAATACCCATGTGTACATGCCTTACCCACTCTGCATGGATTCCAATGTCTCTCTTTCTCTCTATTTTTTTTCCCTCATCTATTCCACAGCGAAGCGCGAGGCCAAACACATTAATATAAGATATAAAAGAAGGGTGAAAGAGCATGTTTTTCATTAAAAACTTTGTTTTAAATTCATTAATAAGCCAAGATTCTTAAGGGTTGGTAAGAGGAATAAAAAAAAAAATTGCAAGAGGAACAAGAAGAAAATGGAATTATGAAAGGAATTAAGTATGTCTTACTTTGGGTGAAAAGTTGGAATTAAATTAAGTGTTTGAGAGAAAAGAGTATCACATTATAAATTTACAAAGGATAAAAAGAAGAAATAAAATAATTTCACCTTAAAGATAGAATTGTTTTCTTTTCAAATTAAACACCTAATTTCAAAATAAAATAATTTCAAAATTAAGAATTTCAATTGTTGAATTAAATTCTTAATTTCGGTAACTAAACAATCCCTCAAAGAACTTCATTGTTTTGAAATCCATGCAGTTATTTGGAAATCGCTTAATAGATCACTCCATCTCTTGCATTGTAGACTTCAAAGGGTACTTGAGACCAATGCAGACTTCCTTCCTAATCTTCAATAGGTGTTGCTACCTACTTGCATTGGCGACTTGAGATAGCACAACCCGTGTCGAGTGCTTAGAGTATGATGATACATCAATTATTGCACAATGGAAGTGTTGTGGTTACTCGTGTTTCATTAAAATGTCAAAGTGTGAAGAATCAGTACAGGTAATTAGAAGGGGGAAGTAAGAGGAGGTAGAGCAACCATGGGTTTGAGAAATGACGTACTTTTTAAATTATCAAGTAGGGATCAGGAAGGCATTTTCTTGATAAAACGTATGAGTGACTAATGTTTGTTTTAACGTATCTTAACTGAAAAGATAATTATGACTGATCTCACAAGGGCAGACAAGCAATTGTGATTTTTGCAATGGTTTTTATCTACTTGCAAAATTAATACGACCATGTGTATGTAAAAATCACAATCAGTTCTTTTGTTAAAAATAAAAATTCATTTTGATTATTCTTGACGACAATACCAATGAAGCTCGTGTACACCTTATAACTAAAGTAGAGGGGCAAAGAAGCAAAGGAACACTCAAGTAAGCAAAAGTAGAGTGAAGGATGGGAGGGGACAGGTGTTGAGTCCCCCATACATCTGTTAATTAACTATATAAATGATCACTCATATGAATCCGGCAGGGACGACAAAATATCAAGTAATGAAAGTTATGGCATTTCAAAAACAACCTTATACTTTTAGAATCTCATGAATTTGAGTAGTGTTATAAAGAAATAAAAATTATTACTTGATAATTTAAATTTAAATATTTTAAGTAATTGGCTTTGATTCATTGAGTCCATATTTAATAAGTCAACGTTATTTTTTCTTAATTAAACGTAAGTATAGGCCTACGATAGTACATAAGTATACTTCGGACAATGGAGTGACTTCCTAGAAGATGTTTGGTAAGGGTGGGTTGCCATCAGAGGGAGGAAGGGGAGTGGAGGAAATGAATAAAGCATGAAGGAGAAGTACAGCGGAGATGGTTGTTAGATTGTTCAAGCATACTTATAGAGCCATGTGATAAAGAGAGTGTATGCTATAGCACGAGTGTTCCAGCACCAATGGTATATTTTTGTAATAGAAGACCGTAGCATCATCACTGCAACATCATTGTTTTTATTACCAATATGGTAGTATTGACGTTTCGATAGCAGTATTAAAGTACTCATCACAAAGTTGCAATATCAACATGATGGCATTGATGTATTACCAGCACAACAATACCCATGTCACAATCGATGTTGCATGCAGCACGACATTATAGGGTCGATCGTGTAGCAATAATGCAATAGAACCAACGCAAACATTATGTTTAGCACTCTCATGACAAATGTTATAGCACTCCTTCTAATGCCATCATTCCCATCTTCAAATCTTCTATTTGATCCGAAAACTTTGAGTTCATCTCCATGTGTCGGAGATAGAAATTGTTCTTCTAACTATTTCTTGGATTCTTCAGATGTCCCTGCGATCACTCTCTTCACCTCAATCACTTTACTGCACTATTTGTATAAATGCCCCCACTTCCCATAGAAGGCGCAAAATCTAGGAAGCCCATCATATCTAATTGGGAATAAGAATGGCCTACCATCAGCAAGATGACCATCAGCATATTGTTTCAAAGGCTTAGTAATATCCAACAAGACTTTTGCTGTCACAAAATTTTTCCTATTTTTATCCACCTCAGGCCCAATATATAAGAATTCCCCTACACGAGAGGCAATTTTCGCACTGCACCCCTGTTTCAATACTCTAGAGGCACATTGTAGATATGGATCCAAAAAGCTCCAAATTGAAATTTGTATTCAGAGGGGGTTCTATCAGGTTTTGCTTTCTCAATTGCTATTACCTTCAAAATGCCATAATGGAGCTCTCTCCCAAACCATCTCTACTTCTTCGATCGTGCGGAACCTTGGTACGAAACAATCAGCTTCAATTTCTTGCAGGATTGGCTGGGAGTTAAAATTCCAAGATTGTCGAAGCATTTCCAGAAGGCCTCTGCTTCGCAACTGTCTATGATTTACTACTTTGAAGTAGATGCATTTCTTCCAACACTGACGGTTGGTCCGATCTTCTACTGTGAGCTGAACTTCTGGCAATCTCTATTCATTTTTTTCTATGGTCAACAGTAACAATTTATTGATGACTTCTTCATCTTCTGCTTCCGTAGGTGATACAATTTCTAATATGGCTATGCCGAGGATATGGAAGGCTTTAAAATTACATTGATATAATCAGAAGTTTGTTAAAGACTTGGATAAAAGACAACAGATGGGTTATAATGGATGGTATGGTGTGGGTGGTGCGGATGCATGATTAATAACGAGAGTGTATGTATGGGTGTGCTAGCATGTCTGTGTGGGGGGTGAAGGTGGAGTTAGATGAATGGAGATGAGAATTGATATTTTGGACTTTCAAAACTAGAAAGAAGGAAAAAAATATTTAGGAGATAAGGTGAGTGCGGAGAGGAACGCATTTGAAGTTTGCGGATGATCCATGCTTTGATGTCCCCATGCGACAATTGTTCCTCAGAAGGAGAAAAGAAAAAAAAAAAAAAGCCACCCACTGCAGAGAAGCAAGGAGCAGAAGAGAACACGGAGGAGCTCACTTGATCTGTTCTCAACGTACAGAAAACTAGTATTCACCGTGCTTGTCTTTCTACCCTATGGCGTGAAGCTAAGGCATTAGTTTATAATCAAGGTCCAACCAAAACAAGCGCCTCGAAGTCGATGATGAAGATTGAGCAACATAGATCATCTCAGGTCATTCACTACATCTGGGATAAACATCTGAATGTGTGAGTTAAAGATGGCATGCAGCCCCAACTGATCCATCACGCACTTCACGCCCACTTCTCAATCCAAATTAATTGTCGTCCCTAATTATGTCCTCAATGGCTGTGGCCATTGGTTAACCTCGAATAAATATCAATCTATGCCATCCATCAAATCAAATTGCACGCGAAATGGCACATTTGCATCCATCAATAGCATGGAGTTACTGGTTAGAATAGAAGACCTCTGTGGGAATAAGGCTCCACCGGTGCAAGTGGTCGTTTGTCCTCCGCCTAACGTTGCTTCCCACAGATGTCGCGCATAGGGTTGCTCTCCATATCACAAAAAGCCACGGAGATATTGGGGAAAAAGACCGTGTCGATTGTTGTCCACGTACATACACGACGTACCCCTTCGAGAAGAAATTAAATTTTTGAAGGAAAAAACAAAAGACAGAGAAAATAAAAATATTTTGTGTGTACGTCCCGTGATCGTTGGAGGCTTACCACCTCTATTTTCCAAAGGAGTTGCTCTACTTTAGCCCGCAAACCCTCACCTTCATCCTTCATCCTTCATCGAAAATATTTAAGATTTTACACATTCGCCCTTTAAATATTGGTACCATACAAATACCTGTGAATTTCCTGTATTTGTGCAAACAACCCTATGGAATTGTACCTTTTTTCTATAAATGCCCTTAGAACTAACTAAGTTACAGTAGGAAAGGCGCTACGTTCGTTGGTAAGAGAGAAAAAAAAAAGAGAGCATCTTTTCACTGTGAAAAGTACTCTCACAAATCAAGGTGTATAAGTCACTGATCTGCACCTTTCTCCTTGGTTTTTATTCATTTTCAGGGGGATTGTCCTTGACTTACATCCCCAGCAAAGGGTAACATGACGTAGAATATAAATCAAAGATTATCCCAAAAATACTACTTGATATTTTGAAGAATATATTTGTCAAAGGAGAACTGCCAAGGTGCACTCTTGACATACGTAAGGGAATATTTCGTACCTATCCATACACCAAGGATGATCCCTAATATATATCTTTAGGGATATTGCTTGGAATATCTTCTTGACTTTGTGTTCTTTTTTCCCGTATACGGTGCCCCCTTCCTCATATATATATATATATACCTCTATGCAAGTTAATATCCATTGTGCATCTCAATCGTAGACGCACCCTAGCTATGACATAAGTAATATATAACCTGATAACTGACGGAGGGACATAATGTGCAATCAAGCAACTTTAAGATGGTACATGTGTAAGTTTTAATTATAAAGCTAGGTACACTCTAGGGTAAGATACCTAACAATCTGTCAAGTACCGAAGTCTGTGTGATAGTCCCTTCAATCCTTAGAGCGATCCTTTGTCGACGACACTTTCCACGCCTGTTTTTTCACATCGCATGACCTCCACCGTCAGCTGACAAGGATTGGGAGCAGCACCAACATCCGCACTTGTGCCCCCATTTTTTTGATAAGGATGGAGGGGGGTGGGCATGCTTCGAAAAACGTCGTCGAAAAACACTTGGCGGAATCATTTTCCTAATCCTTAACAAAAGAGTCAGAAGATTTAGCAACATGTAACAAGACCTTAGTTACATCTTGAATGAGAGAACCTGAAAAGAAAAATGTAAGGCCTTGTCCTAATAAACTTATAATGTTGGAACTTAAATGATCCAAATTAACTGTTACTAGGATCCATGCCATGCAATTGTTCCAAGGGCATAAACCAGGAAGATATCCTGATCATCTTATGGGCATTTAAGCAGGACTTGACGCTACCATACCTATCAATCATTCAGTTGATCCGATCCGAAATTTAAGCTCAGCCTGTCCCACATGCACCACCTAATCATAGGCGAAGTAAATGAAATCCAGCTCCAGACCAGCCTGTGTCATCCTTCAATTATTTGTCACAAATCGGTGGCTGACCCCTGGTGGCCATTTTTTACGTTTATTCAGAGCTGTGCTGCAGCATTATCCAGGTGGGAGTGCATCCAAGCAGCACCAGATGAGTCCAAGCCACTGCTTTTGTTCTGGATGGCTTCACAACAGCACCTGCAAACTGTTTGCTGGACTGTACTCATCACTGTAATGGTCAAAATCCACTCCATGTAGTCCACGTAATTTACTGTGTGTTAGTCAGAGCAGGGGGCATGATATTTCAGAAAACGTGATAGAAGATGGAAGTTTTCCACAGAAAGTGGGACATCTTGTCCAGGCGAAGAAAAATCTATGATTTGGTGCCATTTCTAATGAATGAATCGCTTGAAGGAGAAAGGCCATGTTTCATCTGCTTGCCTCTGGGAGATGGTTGAAAGCTGTTTCCCAGAGTCCAATTAGAGAAGGGACTGAAATGAATCCAATGAGATTCCTATTCTCTTTAACCACTTTGGAAACCAAATCTCTTCAGATCACCATAAGCATAAGAGAGACCTTAGAGGCAGGAGGGTTATGACAGCAAACATTCTATCTGTTTCCTAGTCTATGTTTCTAAATGGTAGGCAGCATATGATCTTTCTGTCAAGGGATTCGTTTTCAACTCCCTTCCAAGTAGAAAGGAATAGGGATCTAGAATCTTGCAATTTGGTGGTCCCATGGACTAGCTAAACCATAGAGGAGAACACATAGTACCACTCGTCCTCACGCTAAAAAACCAGAAGGTAGCTTCGTAAACTTTCCACAAAAATTTGTCCCTTGTGACTTGCATGTTCCAATAAGGAGATATCCCTCTCTTTGCCCTTGGAACCAATCAGCTATTTCCCTTTTATTGGAGAGAGATCCATCAAGCAGAGTAGTTGGATGAATTAAATTGAAAAGTCATTCTAAATGCCAATCATGTTATGAGGACAGCGTGGTTCATGCACCAGCGACAACATCATGTCCTCTGTAATGAAGAGAGAACCATGTAATGCTACCTCCTTGATTGGTCCCTATCATCTTTGGTCTCGACTCATCTTTGCTTTGATGCATTGCAGCACTAATGCCCAACCACATCAAGGGAATGGAATGGGGAATTCATCATCCTGTTTCTCTTACCCTTGTGGAAAATCCAAAGGAAAAGGTTCTACAAAGGGAACAGCATCTGCAAAGACCAGTAGCCTTAAAAGGCCTCAACAGGTCAGGAGGACCCGAGGCACAGCACTTGACCTGGTTTGATACTATTTATTGGACCCAAATCATTATAGTAGGCAGAGCACAGACGAATACCGGCAGGCAACGCAGATGGCATGCAACGCAAGGTTTGTATGCATCACTCTCTGCACATTGTCTGTCATGTTGCCGAAACAGTATACATATTTCTGAAATATACAGAATGGATGCAAGACAGGAAGTAAAAAGAACTTATTGCTCTGTTTCTAATTAAAGTAAGAAAAAGCACTTACTGTAAGTTGCAGTAAATACATTTGGTTGCTTACATAATGTGTAACAATCCGGGCTTAAATCCAAGTCCCATTGAGAGAGTGTTAGACTATAAAAATTGAGAATTACTATTTAACAACTTAGGTTTAAACATTTTGATTTATTTTCTGAGTTTATGATACCCATACCCAACAAATTGTTAAGGTTAATTTTTCTCAATTTGACTCAACTTTAGGCCCAGGTCATTACAAATGATATCAAACTTAAAACTCCCTCTAGTAGGAGAAAAGAAATGTCCTTGGGACGACCAAAAAGTGCATCATAAGGCGTAACCGCCACTACTATTGAGAGTATCGAATCCTATAAAGGACACGAGGATTTCAAGTGGGGAGGTTGTAATACCCTAAAAAATAATCACACATAGTAAACTCATGAAAAAAAGTGATGGAATATAAGGATTGAGAATTACTACTTGAGAACTTGAGCTTAAGCATTTTGGGTGATTATTTAAGTTTATGGAGACCATACCCAATAAGTTATTAAGGCCAATTTTTCTCGATTAGACTCAGATTTGGACCTAAGTTGTTACATAATGCTTCGTTTGCTCAACTTGAGAGAGTATTGATTTGTAAAACATAAATTGGTATTTGGATCTAGGGGTGGATCCATATAACCAAGGGTACTATATATTGTATGCCCCCACCTTTCATGTTCTTTTAGTGGAAAATAACCCTAGCCGTTGTATTGGCTAGGGTGGAGTTCTATGGTGGTTTTTTTCCTACAAGGTTTTCCACGTTAAATCTTATCTCCTTAGTGTAATTGGATTGGTTTTGAGTTTACAGCATGGTATGAGAGCAGATCTCAACCCATAATCATTAGGGATTCTTCGCACACACGTGCATGTAGAGAGATCCCACAAGTGCAAGTTCGAGGTCTCTACATCGAGTTGAGATCTCCATATCGCAATTCGTGTTGGTGGTTCTTGTAGGGATCATCATTCGATTGTTGTTGTTGTTCAGTTATCCAAACCCTTGTTATGATTCCAACCCTTGGTTAAGGGCATTGAGCGGAGTTTCCTTGGTCAAAGGCATCGAGTAGAGCTCTGGAAAGAAGAACAGGGGCCCGATCAATGCTCTAGGTGACCCAATTTGCTATTGTTGCTACTACCATCGGATCTAATCGAAGGTTGGCCTGATTTGATCATTCGCACTTGTTCGATCGATTGAATGATTCTATCAAGTTGTTGCTGCTATAGTTCACAATGTGTAGGTTCAACATTGCAAGAACAGCATTTTTTCTTCCTGTTGGGTAGTCCAGTGGTTGTGGTTGGACCTCTTTTTCCTGTCTCGAATCCATCTTGTTTTGTGCAACATGGATTCACTCGATGATAAAATGGAATTCAAAGATAGCTTTAGTGTGCACATTACTTCTGTTAAGCTAACAAAAGATAATTAAATTCAATGGTCCCCAACTATGGAGTTGGCCATCATGGGAAGGAATTGAATCGATTATATTGTTGGGACGGAGGAGATGCCCAATGACAAAGACAAGAACTACAAGAAGTGGCAACTTGAGGAGAGTCAAGGGAGGGCATGGATTGTGAATTTTGTGTCCTCTGAAATACAAACTCTTACCTTTGAAAGCCAACGTCGCCTGAAATGTGGATAGTCCTTGTACAATAAAATGAGTTTGTTGTTCTCTACGACTCTAGTGCTCTATTGATAGATGAGAGACCCTAGAAAAAGTTACAACAGTATCCTTGTACTTGAAGAACAAGAAAGTAACCGAAACAAAAAGGTGTAAACAAATAACAACTCTAACACTCCCCTCAAAATAGAGCATAAATGTCAATCATGCTCAACTTGAAAATGCATCTATCATAGGTAGATCGAGGAAGTGCCTTAGTGAACACATCGACTGCTTGGTCTTCTCACGAATGTAGCTCTTCTGAATCATGTCTCTAGTGTAATGATAATCTACCTCCAATTTGCTTTGTTTGTTTGTAAAATGCCAAGTTGTTCGCAATGAATGTGGCAGCTTTATTATCACATCTCAACTCAATAGGATTGGTAACGGGAAGTTGAAGATCCAAGAGGATCGACCAAATCCACATGAGTTCGGTTGAGGTTTGTGCCATGGCACGCTACTCAGATTCCATGCTAGACCGAACTACAACAATCGATTTCTTGCTTCTCCAAGTAACTAAGTTCCCACCCACAAAGGTGTAGAATCCAAAGGTAGACTATTTATCCTTTGGGCATCCAACATAATCAGCATCAGTATAGGCCACAACTCTAAGAGTGCGTCTGATTACATCATAATTTTACATAATTTTTTCACCCATTTTTTGCTATTTTTCAAATATTTTTCATATTTTTATTTTTTCATTTGTAAATAATCTAATTTATTTAATTTTTAAATGTATAAAAAATAAAAGTGATCAAAATATACCAAATATGAAACTCATATGAAAGTGCACGAGACAAGGAAGCTAATGATGAAGACTGATGGGCCTCGGAAGGCCACCAAAAGATTTATTAGCTTAGGAGGTACTACTTAGCCATAAATTATCCATCGCGTCTGAGGGTAGAGCAACGATCCACAAGCATACACAAAGGAGAATGAGTGTTTGGTGACCCAGTTCCACCGCAAGGGGTGTACGTCTAGGAGGAGGACAGGGCTCCCAACTATGCACTATAATTTTGAGAAGACATGGTATTACATGATTTCGTTCCCTCTTTCGGGGCCAAAGCCCCTTCTTCTAAGGGCCTCCCTCTCTATTTATAATCTTGGGGGGGGGGGGGACCCTCACTCGATGGCCCTACTACCCCTAGTTGCAAGGCTACATGGTAGCTATCACGGTGTAGGCGGTCAGGCCCATCCTATCGTATCTTCTGCCCATGCTACGTCAAATCTTTTGACAGGCTAGGTGGGTTCTGGTTGGAGTCCGACTGGTTTAAGGCAAGGCAGGCCGAGCTGGTTTTGCCTGTACATCTTGTAGTCAGGTAGCCGGATCCTTTATCGGGTCAAGTGCGGAGTTTTGGATCCGAAGGTAATTTTTACCACTCATCATATGCCCCCACTCTCTAGTTAGTGTGAACTACTGAGAGAGTAGTGCGAGTGGTCAAAACTCCACTATAGATGATGCCCCCAGGTGTTCTTCCTACTTTGCTGTAGTGGGGAGAACATCTATGATGGAGGAGCTGAGTGGCCTTCGCCTGCTTCTAGTTGCTTGGAAGAGATTCCTTGTTAGGGCGTATGAGCCCGAGCTCATGTTGGCTTTAGGGGGTGTCATGTACTGAGGCGGAACGCGGGGCATGTAGGCCCAAGTTTGAGCTGGTCGTATGAGGCAGCATCAACTTCGACGTAGGGAGCGCTAGCACAAGCTGGTGTCGGCCTTAGGAGGCGGCATAACTTTAGCATAGGGCATGTGAGCCCAAGCCATTGCCCGCCTTAGGAGGCGACATAACTTTGGCGAGGGGTGTGTGAGCCCAAGTTAGTGCCAGCCTTAGGAGGTGGCATAACTTTCGCGTAGGGCGTGTAAGCCTGAGTCGTTGCCTACCTTAGGAGGCGACATAACTTTGGCGAGGGGCGTGTGAGCCCAAGTTAGTGTCGGCCTTAGGAGGCGGCATAAATTTAACATGGGGCGTGTAAGCCAGAGTCGTTGCCTACCTTAGGAGGCGGCAGAAGTTAAGCTTGGGGCATATTAGCCCGAGTCGTTGCTTGCCTTAAGAGGCGATAAAAGTGTGGCATGGGGCGTATGAGCCCGAGCCGATGCTCACCTTAGGAGGCGGCAGGAGTTAGGTGTGGGGCGTATGAGCTCGAGCTGATACTGGCCTTAGGGGGTGGCAAAATTTGGGAGTGGGGTGTATCAGCTTGAGCCGATGCTAGCCTTGGGAGGCGGCAGAATTTTGGGTGTGGGGCGTATCAGCCCGAGCCCGTGCCAGCCTTGGGAGGTGGCAGAATTTAGGCATGGGGCATATCAGCCCAAGGCGATGCTGGCATTTGGAGGCGGCAGAAGTTGGGCGTGAGACGTATTAGCCTGAGCCGATGTCGACCATAGGAGGCGACGCTTCGAACAATTGAGATGTTGAGGCTGGCATTAGCTGTCATTGCTGTGATAGGTTATGGCCTGAAGCATCATTTCTTTCTGGAAAGGCACGAAAGGCTTTTTGAATGACTGTTGTGTAATAACACGTGGGGTGCTTGATCGACAGTTTTATGGGTGCGGTCATGCAACAGTGGGATCAATGCCATATCTCGGGAGATTTGGTTCCTTGGGAATTGGCAATCCACATGGGGGGTAGAAAGGCATTACTACCCTCGAGAGCCCATGAGGTGGGGCTACATAGAGGCCCGATGTGGGCCTTGCTTCATCGCCTTTCATCGTCTTTGACAGCACTTGAGGGACTTAAGAGTCGTAGGGAGGAATGTTTGTGACTCATTTATTCCTTGGGTAGAGCTCTGTCGCCGAACTACTGCATGTTTGGTGGAGCGGCCAAAGAGTGGTTATGTGCAGGTCTTCAGACGAGGGCGAGCCCTTCTTCGTGCCCCTGCTCAACGCATAGGTTGAGGTAAGGGCTCTTATCTCTGGATACATCTATTGAGGCTTGGCATCCATTTTACGTGCTCATTTTTCCTTATTTTCTGGTGTAGGCTTCTGGGGGTTTTCTTCGCCGAGCGATATGGGGTGCCGCGGCAGCTTTTCCCGGCCAAGGGCCCATCCCATGTGGGGGAAGGTTGTTTGGCGAGGCGAGAAGAAGAAAGCCTCTTGCTCGCAAGGAGCTCAATGGGAAGTGGGCGAGGAGCCGAGAAGGGGTGGAGCAGGCTCCCTCAAGGCGCCTGCGGGGCGAATTTGACAAGGCATCCATTGAGAGGGAGTTAGCTGCATCCATTTTTGTGGACCTAGGTGAGGGAAAGCCGAGGGACGTTTGCTGGGGGTACTGTCCCCTTCGATCTTGTGTGGAGAATCGGGCGGACACTGTTCCGTAGAGGTTCCACTTGGGGCCTACTAGAAGGTCGCTCCTACGTGGAGTAATAACTCTTCTCTTGCTCTACTCGGCTTCCTACATAACTCCATGGAGGTAGAGTATGGGCTGCTATTGCTAGTGGCTCCTCGGGTGGGAGAGTATTTGCCCAACCAAATGTGGGGCCTTGGTCAAATGGCACCCACCACATTCACCCAAATGATTAGGTCCATCTGGGGATTCCTTACAGAAGGGTCGGCTAAAGGCCTAGCGGCATTGATTATGTGAGGTACCTTATTGATATTTTAGGGGGTACTCCGCACCTCCCGGTGGCCATGACTGCCTCAAGCGGTCGTCATTATCCATCAACACCTGCTGGTCTGGTAGAGGTTGACTTGAATGGATCGACTTCTATCGGGGAGTCATTCTGAGCAGACCCGATAGGAGCTGTAGGTCTTACCGATCTTGTCGTTACACTATCACCATGTTCTTCGAGTGCGAACAGCCTTGGGAGACCAAGGGTGAAGCCACTGAGTCTTGGGATTTCGTTACTTGCACGGGTTATGTGAACTGCATTTCATGAGGCTTGGCTTGATCCCTTTTGTTTGCTTGAACGACTTGGCATAGAGGCTTCTCCCGTTACTCCCTCCCGGCTTATTGTTGGTAGGGCCTACTGGGATGCTTGTGGAGAGGGCCATCCGCGGTAGTGGTCGGGCGCCTATGGCTTGCGTCGTGAAGGCACAAGCGAGTTATCCTTGGGGGTCTTCTTGCAACCTCCATGGGCTGATTGGTTGCCAGGTGCCTGGTTCACCCGCCTGTATCGACTATGGGTGGAATCAATGCCTTGACCATGCCCCATGTGCCTAATGGGGTGGGCATACGTACTTCCCTTAGTAGGCAAGTTGCATCGAAGCTACTTGGTATGTAACGCTTATCTCTGTAGGATAGTTGGGCTAAGGGCATTCACCATGAATGCCTTGCCTTCGTTTGACTCTCCTTGCGAGGCGGCGATAAAAGGGGGAAGGGAGTCCGAACTGGTCTTGTTGACTTTTTAAGTAGGACACCCTAGTCCATTACACGTTCCTCCGGGGGTCGGTTGCTTACGAGGGCCTTCCTTGAAGGGTATACAAGAAGGGGGATCGACCTTAGGAGGTGGCCTGAAGGGAAAGGTGGCTTCGGGGTGTGGGAGCCTAAGCTCGTGTCATTATGCAACGTTGCGTCGCCCGGGAGATGGGGTGCTAGGGTTCCGCTCCCTTGCCCTTTGTCAATATGGTGATCGTTGGTCAAGGTGGCCTGAACCCTCACCATTCGTTTTGGTGGGCAGATGCCTCTGAAGGTGGGGTGGCTATGACCTTTGTCAGTGGGCAGTGTGTTGAACCACAGGGCGCATGGGCTAAAGTCTTTAGCGGATCGAGGGGTTATAATCACATCCACTGGCACATGGGGCATGGAATCCCTGGTTCTGTCGTTCCCTTGGGACTACTTTCGTTGCGAGGTGACCGGGGGGGGGGGCAGAGGGTCCCTGCTTGCCTTAGAGACTTTTGAGGGGGATGCATCGGCCCTTCGTATACCCCTTGGAATCAGTTTCCGCTTGATGGGGTTTGCCTAAGGCGGAGTTAAGAGGGTGCTCCAGCTCCGTCCGTGCCGCTCGGGCCCTTCTATCTGGGTGGCAGAGAGCCAAGGAGCTATGGCCACTTTGGCGATGTTGTCTCTCTATCCTTTTGCTGAGGACTGCGGGGAGTCGAGGCTCCTCTACTTAAGGCATGCCCCCTCATATGGGGGATGTTTAGTCGGGTCTCCTAAGAGACCCTTTGGTTAGCATAGTTCTATTTTTGGCTGTGCTTGTTGCATGTCCCTTGTGGGGATTGGGTAGAAGTGTCCAATGCAAAAGTGCCTTATCCTTGACAAGGGAGCCCTAAGGTAGGATCTACCAGAGGGGCTTATGGGTGTGTGCTGTTTTAGGGCTGCTGCTTCCCTCGAGAGTTGTGCTTGCCACAGGCATCCAGGGGAGCCGACTTTGGGAGTTCTCCAAGCCTCGGCCTTGGCCTCTTATTGTGGATAGATAATTGTTGCCTGAGTGGGAGGATCCCTTGCCCGGATGAGCTAGGAGACGTTATCAAAGTGGGATCGAGTAGCCAAAGCTGAAGAGCCTGGAAAAAATCTCACGAGGGTTAATTTGGACCCGGTTGTTGAACAACTATCCGTCACCTCGGCCTCTTTATAGAGGTGAGGACCTGGAAGTTGGTCGTCAGGGGGGTCTACCACATCCGTGAGTGGGGGGCAGCCGTTTTCTGGACATGGCTATTCTGCCACTGAGCCCGCTCTTACGAGGAGTGACTTCGTGGTCATAGCAGCGTGGTGTGATATCGCCGGGCATTAGGCCGCCTGGCTGTACACCTAGGTGGGGCAAGCGTAGGGGGGTCTCTGCTTGGGTCGACCCTTAAAGGTGACCATCTCCTAGAGCCTTCCGTAGAGGATGGCCATGAAGTGGGGCCAACCTTGGAAGATGGAGACAAGAGCCAAGAGCGGGT
Source organism: Thalassia testudinum (assembly GCA_037157565.1). Lineage (NCBI taxonomy): Eukaryota > Viridiplantae > Streptophyta > Magnoliopsida > Alismatales > Hydrocharitaceae > Thalassia > Thalassia testudinum. The sequence continues at coordinate 81,165,541 of JAZHRO010000077.1, read as the reverse complement.
GCTCGAACTCTCACTAGCGGAGGTCCGGAAGCATGCCAGGAGGGGCTTGGAGCGCGGGGGTCCAAGCCCGCGCTATGGGCGCGGCGTGACATGGGGCCCTAGGGTCCTGACTCGTCTATTGATGGCCAGTATAGTTGCCGTTGGGCAAGATGACCCGAACCTTCGCCATTTGCTTTAGTGGGCAGATGCCTCTACAGGTGAAGCAGTCAAGGTTCTACCCACAGGCAATGTGTGGAACTTCAGGGCGCATGGACCCGAGTCCTTACCGGCCCAAGGAGTTGGTGTCCTAGTTTCGCCGTTTCTTGTAGGCGACAATCTGGTAGCCAGTAAATGGGGCGCGAGTGCCTCGGTCCGGGCTCACGCCAGCCCTTGAGGGTGGCTGTGCTAGGCATAAGAGGTGGCTATTGATGTGACACTCATCATGATCTCTAATTACCCCTAATTAACTAATCTTCCTAGTTAATTAGTTAAGGTTATGAGTTTGTAAGGGTTAATTATAGAATAAGGGATATTTAGTAAAGGACCTTAAAATAAGTTTAAAATGACATTTTATCATTCAATTAACATTATTAATAATCTAGATAATAATTGGACTCGAAATCCTATTAATCATTCCCTTAATTAATAAGTTAAGTAACTTAAACATAATGTATACCTAAGTATATAATAACTTAAGTAATTTTACTTAATCTAATAAATTAATCTAAAAAGGTCAAAAATGTAAATTCAAGCTGTAAACATAATATTTACCTTATTTACTAACATATATAAAAAGTTGAAAAAGATCTAAATTAAAATAAACCTTCAAAACCTGAGTTTATATTTTGGTCCTTAAAATTCATTACAGTCGGGTCCTTATTTCTCACATAGGTCCTTAAGTTTCATTACATTTAAGTCCCTTTTCTTCTTCTTCAGCCGAATGAACGGCTGGCGGCATAGAGTCACGCCACCATGCGATTACCGCCCTGGTGACATCACTCTTCTTTGTCGAAGCTCTTGCAGCTCACCACCTCCTCTTCATCCACCAGTCTGGATTAACCAGGAATCCTAATTTTCAGTGGGAGACAACCTTACCATCGTCGAAGACGATGCCGGAGGTTAAGCTCCTCAAGCTCCTTCGGCCAGACCCCACCATTATCTTCGCCGCCAACTACTATAAATACCCCCAACCCCTCTGATTTCACTCAAGTTGGCTCCCTTCCCTCTTCTAACACTGTAGACGACTTTGATAGGCTATTCGTCCAAAACTCCGGCGATTTTTCCATTCCACTTTCCGACTTCCTCCATTCATTCCGATCAACCGAGGAGATCCGCCATGGTCTGCTGCGTCTCTAACACAGGCGCCAACCCAAGGAATCCTCTGCTCCACCTCAAATCCGCCCGCTAGAGATCTTTCTTCCACCCTCTGATTTCGTCATCCGCTATGAACCTTCGGTGGAACCCTATTGACCCCTTCGTCCAGGTAACAGTAGATTAGGAGTAGGAGTAGGAGTACGTTAGCTTAGTTAGTTAGTTTAGGTAGTTAGATTAGATGTAATTTTAGAATTTCAGTGTCATCTTCTCCGACTCCGGCGAGCTCCTTGAGCTCGCCAGAGCCTTAATTTCATCTTTTGAAATCGTTGTCCACCTTCCTTTAACTTCCATGATCATTTCTAATCCACTTAATCACTTAATTGATCACCTAATCGCCTAATTCATCTTTCACCTCCACCAACTACTGTCACTGTCCATGGCGATAGTAGTGGGCTTAATTTCACCTTCATAGGGTTCTCCATCGCTTATTCATATCCTATGGACCCTAATCGACACTATAACACATATTATTACCACATATAAATTAAACGCCCAAATATAATTAAGCTCCTGAGCTCGTTGTCAATGGCAGCTTAGGAGCAGCTCAAATCCTAAATTAAATATATATTTACGAATATAAACACTTGTTGACTTGTTTTAACCACTCAATTGAGTGGTAAAATAGGTCTTGAGCTTTAACCACTCAGATCCTTTAAGAAACGATTTCACTGTCAAATCTTACATATAAAGAGACAAATGAAGAATTAAATGTGATTTTGAGGTTCCTTGCAACCTCAGGATCCTTTTTAAATTAAAAATGGTAGGCTAAACAATCTATACACAATTTTCATATTTTCTGGACTCACCGGAGCTCCGGCGAGCCAAATCTGTACTTCAGCCTTTAGAATTTGTTGAGAAGCTCCAGAATGATATAATGTGGATCACTGATTGTTTTAAGGATGTTTATTTGAGGATTAAATGACTGGAGCTGTAGAATGAAGTTCACCTTCTCTAACTCCAGCAGAGTTGGAGAAGTCTGACAGAGAGATCTAAGAAGCATTTAAGGATCCTAAAAGCTTCAGTGCAATGCACTAAAGCTGTTTAAGCCCTTAGAATACTGTAACAACCTCTGAATGGCTCTGACGAACACACACCTTTTCAAGCTCAGGAGATGAGCCTGTAACCCTAGAAATCTTGGTCAGAGAACTTATCTGAGAATTTGAATAAATTCCTAAGGTTAAGAAGATCCTATTCGAGGCTTTAATTTCTTGGGAGAAGGCTTTGAACAGAAAGTCAAATTTCTATGCCTTCACAGTCAAACTAAGTCTGATTATGGAGTTCTGAGCTCGAATTGAGGTATTGAGGAGTTTAAATTGTTTCTGAGAATTTGTTGGATAGTTTTAGAGTGATTAAAGTGAGCTCAGATGAGTTATTATGTCAGAATTTAAATTCTGTCAATTTGGGTTATTTTTGAACCCAAACTTACAGCAGTATCATTTTGTTGAGATATGAACTTGAATCTTACCCAGATAAGTCTGTTATAACCCTTAGAATTAGTTTAAAGCAATTAGAAACATTCTTAAGTGTCTGTTGTACATATCAAAGTCTGAAATTTCGATCCCTGAAGCTTTCAGAGAAGTGAAGAGCTTTTCTGCTGGTCCTGAAGGTCTTGAGAGCCTAAATCTTACTTTAACAAATGCAAAATGATTTGTAGAACATGTACAGACCTTTAAATGAGAGAGAAAAGTCCATCTGAGGACTCTGTGACATTAAAATCATTTCCAGGCGATAATAACCCGTAGGAACCCCTTATTTTACTCTTCAAATTGAAGAGGAAAATATCATCTAAACCTTAAATTGACCCTGCAATTTTGTAGATCTACCTTAGAGCTTTTTAACAAACTTTAAATCACTTAAAATGGAGCTCTAAGCTGGGAGATATGATTGATTGAAGTTGGGTCTGGAAGGGGTTATGATAGTCCCACATCGTCAGTTTCTGAGCGCGCGCATGGGGATAAAACGATTTTGTTACATGGGCTCTTCAGTCGTTAGCGCTCGGCGCACCGGTTACCCATCTGAGCATTCTGAACCTATCTGAGCATGTGCATGTGTGTGTGTGGGCTTGTGTGCCTGCGAGTGTGCGTGAGCGAGTGTGCCCTGGGAGGGCAAGGCCTGGGAGGCTGGTTGAGCCGGATTGGCTCGAGACTATGAACCAAACTGAAATAAATCGAAATCGAACTTAATTGAGATTAGGCGAGAACCGAGTAGGGTCTGGTCCCATTCTGGTCTCAGGGTGCTATGTATCCTCGAAAGGACCTTGCCGTAAATAAAATAACTTTTGGTTAAAAAGTAAAAAAAAAATCGGTTCAACTGATGGTTCAAGGGAAAGAAAGAGCTGAAAGCTAAAGTCAAGTGTTGAGAAGGCAACAGCTAAACAAAGGAGCACAGGCACTACTAAGGCACTAAGGAACGAACTATGGAGAAGACTAAGGGAAGAGAAGAAAAAGGTAGGAACAAAAGAAGAGAGGTAAAAAAGAGCTCGAGAGAGAATAAAAATAAAGGAAAAGAAGAGAAGGAAAAGGAGAAGATAAGAGGCTAAAGAAAATAAATGAAGAATTATTTTTCTTGCATCATTTTCATTTCTTTTTATTCTTAATAATTGTAATAAGGCATGTTTTAATAAAATAACTCTTATTGCCTTAATTTCTTTGAAATAAAATTGAAAACTAACATGTTTACTTGTTAATAAAGTAGATCATTTTGAGTAAATATGTTCTCTTATGGGATTTTACATATTACTTCATTTTAGTTAATATTTTGGCAAAATTCATGTTTTAAAATAAACTTAGTTATACCTCCTAAACTTATAGAGAAATAAAAGAAAATTGGTGAAATTGAAAAAAAATTACACCTCCCAGCAAATGACCTGGACTCAACCAGTAAAAATTTCTAAAATGTTAGGTTAATTCGACACTATACTACATAACCGACACAACTTCAAGTTAACCTAAGTGACTTTTTCTACTCTTAATTAAGTGAAATTAACTTAATTATTGAGTTGAGTAAAAGACACGCATCAGCTATTCCCAGGTTCAGGGGGTGGGTTCGGCCGACCCCCGGCTGTCACGGCCCATTTCCGGCTCCCCACAGAACCCGAAAACGGGTCACCTTGACGAACCCAAGACCCAGTCGTCCAGCGAGAAATAACCGAACACACATTCGTTCCACAACCACACAAGTAATGTAACTAAGCAGCAAAATATAAAATTGACAGTAAAGCAAGAGAACGATAATCACTATAATATTACAGGCCATCACAACAGAACTAGTACAGTATGATCGAAATATAACTGAAATAACATGCACTATAGGAACTCACTACAACACTAGCAGAAGGAAAACTACAACTAGGCTCGATTGGGCCCAGCGTCCTCAGCAACCGGTGGCTCTGGCTACTCGAATCCTTGACCTGTAAAAGGGCATAACATCTAGAGTCAGCTAATGCTGAGTAGAGTGGTGGCTAAAACATGTAATGTAGTTTAAACAAGCAGCTTAAAATATTATCTTTCGGTTCCAATTATCTTATTACGTGATGCTGATCTGAGTACTCTACTCGGGTTCCATGACATTGCTCAATCTTCCTGTTCCCTAAGGGAACGATCTTTCTTGTAGTTTTCCCATGGTGGAGGATGTACACGTAGCACTCTCTTGGCCAAGAGAGTCTCCTATGGTAGTCCTACACCCGATCTACTACCCCGAGGTCACGGTCGCGACATAGCGGTGACTATGGCATATGTGATAAGCGCATGGGTAGCTACCTCGCACTGGTACGCGATTAGTCGTTTCTGCTAGTGGGTATGCCCAATGTACAGCACGGAACAGCACAGGGCCTTGCCCTCTCATAATAGGGGTCTCGCCCCTCACAGTCCGCATACCCTTGTCCGACTACCTTGGTTTGCCCAGTGGGCCTAACAAGAGTCAATGTAGGGTGGCCAGTCCTAACCTCGGGCCCCCTAGGGCAGCTAGCTCCCCCCTACACTAAGTAGCTCTCCTCGGTACCACATATGCAAGGGCCAACATGAGTCGACGTAAAGTGTCTAAACTCACCCTGGGTCTCCACCCAAGGGGGGGCAAGCTCCCCTCTACTCAAAAGGGATAGTTGCTCTCTTCGGTACTACGTACACAAAGGCTAGCTCACTTCCCTAAACTGAGTCCGAACAGTCGCCCGTGGCGACGTGTTCCAGAACCATCCGGTTCTCCGTACTACAGTATTCTTGTCTCATTCTACAATCCCCGTAGGGTTCATACATGAACTTTTCTTATTTCATATCTGGTTTGTTATATATAGAACAAGTAGCTCATGATTTATTCAATCATTCTACACATGCATTTCCTAGAGCCCTAGCATTCATGTCACAACCTAGGGTTCAATTGAATAGATGTACTCTAAGTATGCGTTCACTTCTTCCTAGGGTTCATCTCACATCCTAGGTTCAACTAATTTCACACATACACTTTATTAATTTCAAGATTTGGGTAAGAACCACTCTACCAGAGTGACCGGGTAGAATGGGAGCTCCTACAGTAGCTCTCGATGTCTCCGCAGGTCTCGTAAACTCGACGGACTGGAGACCTACGACATGGATTGGCAGGTCAAAAGTGTTCAAAACGACACGGATAAAGTTCCATTCCATAAAGAAATTCGCACGGAAACCAAATACGTTTTGTTTGTGGCAACCATCACCATTTTGGCCCTGAACGGGCCCAAAAACACCAACCCTGACCAAAATCAAACATCTGGGAAGAGTCCCAAACGTCTTAAATGTACTTAGGGACTGACCTTGCCCGAGGCGCCTTTCCTGGACGTCTGGGACTCGGTGCAGATGCCTAAAGGTGTCTTCAAACGTCTGAAAACACGTCCAGCATCTAAAACTGTCTCTATCCTCACACCAGTGTGCTTCCCAACCTCTAACACACGTGCGTGCACGGTCAAAAATTTGGCAGAAAGATAATTGAAGAAAAATACTCTACCGGTCGCTTGGGGTTACCTTCAGACATCCTGGTAGACGACTGGAGGTCACTCCGGATGTCTAATTCTGCAGAAAAATGATTCCACAGAACCATTTCTGAATCCTTTCTTGCCGTGGAAGCTTGCAACAGCAACAACACCACCTTGGCTCCTCCGCTCTCAGGCCTTCGCTCTCCCCTCAGGTCCTCCTGCTCTCCTCGCTCTCCCTCTCCCGCTTCCTCTCAACTGTCGGTGTGGGATCAGAAAGAGGAGGAGGGGGGGTATGTATGGAGAGTGGAGGTGAGGGGGACGACATGGAGGGAATGGTCGCCGCTGGGGGGGAAGAGGAGAGGCGTGCGAAGTGTGGGGGGAAGGAGTGGGGTGCGTATGGTGGGAAGTGGTGGTGGGGAAATTGTGGGGACGTCCCTGCAATTTCCCTTTCCCCCTTACAAACCCTTAAAATGAAAGATAAGGGGTTTAAAATTGCAGAAAAACCCCTACGGATTCTGAAAATGGCAAACGATCCCAGAAAAGGGTCATTTCAACATAACAAACTTAAAGGAAGTTTCGTCCCCGAAACTTGAGCTGACTAGGATGTGGAAATAAAATCAATGTGCATAACAAACTTAAAGAGGATCAAAGTAGGTCAGAACGATGTACCCTCAAAAAGTTCGGGGTACTGTGCTCGCATTGCCGCCTCAGGCTCCCAAGTGGCCTCCTCATACTGCTGGCTTCTCCACGGGACCTTTACCAGGGGTACCTCCTTCCGTTTCAATCTCCGGACAGCTTGGTCTAGTATCTGTATAGGCCTCTCGGGATAGGTCAAGTCGTCTCCCACCTCGATGCTCTTGTGGCTTAGAACATGACTAGGGTCGGCAATGTATTTCCTAAGGTTGGACACGTGGAACACGTCGTGCACTCCAGAAAGCTGGGGAGGAAGGGCAAGTCGGTAAGCAACGAGTCCTACTTGCTCCAGGACCTCAAAAGGCCCCACGAATCTCAGTGCAGGCTTCCCTTTCACCCAAACCGCTACAAACCCTTCATGGGAGAAACACGGAGGAAGACGTGATCCCCAACCTCGAATTGTACCTCTCTACACTTCAGATCAGCGTAGCTCTTCTGCCTGCTCCTGACGGTACGGAGTCATCAATGGATCTGCTCGATCACCTCCTGACTCTGGCGTATCAACCTGGGACCAACCTCCCACTTGGTCCCCACCTCAACCCAGCTCAAGGGAGCAGTACACCTCCTCTCGTACAGAGCCTCATACGGTGCCATGCCGATGCTTGAGTGATAACTGTTGTATGCAAACTCTGCCAGGGGAAAATGCTTCTCTCAGGAGCCTCTCCAGTCCAATACGCAAGCGCGTAAAAGGTCCTCAAGGGTCTAAATGGTACACTCCTACTGTCCATCGGTCTTGGGGTGATAGGCCGTACTGAATCTCAAACGAGTCCCCAGAGCCTGCTGAAACTCTACCCAAAACTGGGAAGTAAACGAGTGTCTCTGTCTGAAATAATCTCGCGGGGGACCCCGTGAAGGCGCACTATGTCTCGAATGTAGCGCTCCGCCAGCTGTACTAGTCCAGACGTGACTCAAATCGACAGAAAATGTGCAGTCTTCGTCAATTTGTCCACTATCACCCAAACTGAGTCGTGTCCTCGCTGTGTCACAAGTAACCCTACTACCAGGTCTACAGTGACACTCTCCCACTTCCACTCTAGCACGGGAAGTGGCTATAATGACCCTGCAGGCCTCCGGTGCTCGGCCTTCACTTGCTGACAGATCAGACACTGCTAAACAAAACGACCAACATCCCGTTTCATGCCCCTCCACTAGAAGTCACGTCGTAGGTCATGGTACATCTTTGTGTTCCCGGGATGTATGGTGAATCTGGATCCGTGTGCCTCAATCAAGAGCTCTCTTAACATATCCTCATCTCTAGGAACGCACAAGCGTCCCCTCATATGTAGAACCCCGTCAGTGAACGAGAACTCTCTTGGGCTCCCTGCTAATACCCAATCTCACAGTGTCTGTAAATATGGATCCATCATCTGTCTAGTCACGATACGATCCATCAGCTCTGGTCGTGTCTGTCTCGCCACCGTCACTGCCCTCTAGTACCCCCGTGACTCCTAGGGTCGCCAACTACTCACCTCTTCCATGAGTCTCCAACTCTATGCCTGTAAACAGGCCAAGTGGGTGGACACCTTCCGGCTCAAGGCATCAGCCACCACATTAGCCTTCCCTGGATGGTAGGAGATGCTGCAGTTGTAGTCCTTCAGGAGCTCCAACCAACGTCTCTATCTCATGCTGATTTCCTTCTGGTCAAACAGATATCTGAGGCTCTTATGGTCAGTGAAAATCTCGAATGTCTCTCCGTATAGGTAGTGCCTCCATGTCTTCAGTGCGACGACAACTGCTGCCAGCTCCAAGTCATAGGTGGGGTAGTTATGCCCATGGGGCTTTAGTTGCCGTGAAGCATAAGTGACAACATGACCCTGCTGCATGAGCACACCCCCCAATCCCTGCAACGAGGAGTCTGTGTAGACAACGAATCCACCACTGCTGTCTGGGATGGTGAGTACAGGAGAAGAGGTCAGCCTCTCCTTCAGCTCCTAGAAGCAAGACTCACACTTGTCTATCTAGGCGAAGGGTACGTCCTTCCAAGTCAACTGAGTCATAAGACGTGCGATCTGTGAGAACCCTCGGATAAATCGCCTGTAGTAACCAGCTAACCCCAAGAAACTACAAATCTCTGTCACTGTACGCGACCTCTCCCACCTGAGTACGGCCTCAACCTTAGCTGGATCCACAGCCAGCCCATCTCACGAGATCACATGGCCCAAGAAGGTAACCTGTCTCAACCAGAACTTGCACTTGCTGTATTTGGCGTACAACCTGTGCCATCTCAAAGTATCCAAGACCATGTGGAGGTGCTATTCGTGCTGTGTCTGATCTCGAGAGTAGACGAGTACGTCGTCAATAAAGACCACCACGAACTGATCCAGGTACGGTCGGAAGACGCGGTTCATCAGGTCCATGAAAGCAGTTGGGCCATTGGTCAGCCCAAACGGCATGACCAAGAACTCATAGTGACCGTACCGCATGCGGAAGGCTGTCTTGGAGACGGCGGTCTCCCTGATCCTCAACTGATGATAGCCCGACCTCAGATCTACCTTGGAAAATACTGTGGCGTCTCTCAACTAATCGAAGAGATCATTGATGCAAGTCAGTGGGTACTTGTTCTTAACGGTGACCCAGTTCAGCTGTCTGTAGTCGACGCACAGCAGAAGAGTACTGTCCTTCTTCTTCACAAATAGAACAAGGCTCCCCACAGGGAGGCATTAGGCCTCACGAAGCCCTTCTCTAACAGGTCCTGTAACTGTGACTTGAGCTCTCACAGCTCAAGCGGGGCCATCCGGTAAGGTGCAATGGAGATGGGGCCAGTCCCCGGTATTAGTGAGATCTCAAACTCGATCTCACGCTCAGGCGGTAGTCTGGCAGCTCCTCTGGAAAGACGTCATGGTACTCACGAACTACCGGGATATCCTGTAAGTTGACCATGGGGCTAGACTCTGCCACGACACAAGTGAGGAAGCCCTCGCACCCCTGGCTCAGTAGCTTCACTGCCTGAAGCACAGAAATGCACCTAAATCCTCCATCCACTGGCTGGCCGTGGAACTCGAAGGGAGGCAACTCTGGTATGGAGAAAACAATCTTCCTCCCAAAGCAGTCCACTAGAGCATGGAAGCAGCTAGCCAGTTCATCCCTAAGATTACACCGAAATCCTCCATCGGGATCATGATCAGGTCAACCGGAAGACTGTGTCCCCCTATCATGATGTCACAGTCAGTGAAAACCTCCTCAATGATAAATACATGTCTGCTTGCCCCTCTAATCAGGAACGGCTCCTCTAAAAGTACACTGCTTGACCCCAAGCTGATAGCAAAACCCGTGGAAACAAATGAGTGCGTGGCACCGGAATCGAAAAGCATGTAGACGAGCCTGCTAGAAACTGTAACCATACCTACCATGACAGAGCCTGAAACTCTAGCATCTCTGTGAGTCCGGCTGTTAATACGCCCCTCAACCCTTGGTGCAGAAGAAGTAGCCACGCACTAGGTCGGGTGGGAAGCAGCTGGCCAGTACTTTCCTCGTGACTGCTGTCCTCCTCCTCGGGCCTGGTAACCTCGGTCGCCAGATCGGCCTCCAGTGCTTGGTGATGGGAGCGTCTTCTGTGCTTTGGCCCTGGATAGGCAGTCCCTCCGTATGTGGCCTGACCGACCACACTGGTAGTAGAGGGGAATGCGACCTCCTCCCTCTGTCTGCTGCCCCTGCTGGAGGCTAGGCGAAGGTCTACTGCAGTCGGCGAGTCCCTGTCTGGGGCCTCCAAAGGTCCCTGGTGGACCCACAGAATGAGACGGCCCTCCCGTTGGTGCCATGTGCTTCCTCTCTCAGTGGCCCTATGAGTGCTCCTACTGGTAGGGCCTCTTCCGTCCTCCCTCGTCGACGTCTCGCACAAACAAGTTGGTCTCCTCATGGGTCATGGTAGCCTTGACCACGCAGTAGAAGGTAGGTAGCTTCAGGGGCTTTACATACTACCGAATGGCAGGTCGGAGTCCCTCAGTGAACCTCCACAAGCGCTCCTCGTCGGTAGATGCAGCTGTTGGGGCGAAGCGTGATAGCTCCTGGAAACGCATACGATACGTGCTAACCGTCATCGCCCCCTGACGGAGAATGTGGAACTCCCACCTCCTCTGATCTTGCCAGGTCTGTGGAAAGTACTTCTCACATAATAGTGCCACAAATCAGTCCCACGCCAGCTCTCCCTCCTCCTGTCCTCTGACCGCCCTCCACCACCTGTGGGCTGCACTCTCCAGCTGATACATGGCGAAGGCCATGCGGTACTCTATAGAAGGACAGAGTGTGTCGAAGATCTTCTCTATCTGCTCCAGCCAGTCTTCTGCCTCGGACGGGCTCTCCTCCCCTCGGAAGGAAGGGGGCTTCAGCTTCCTGAACTGGCTGAAGACCTCGTGGAGGAGCCGCAATAGGGGAACGAGTGCACCTCCAGGCAAGGAGGACTCGTGCCTCGAAGTGTCAGAAGAAGGTGGGGGTGGTGGAGGATCACCCCCTCCCCCTCCAGCTCATCCAGTGCCGTGGTGGCTCGCCTGCCTCACGGAGGACTCCCCCTCTGCATCCCCAGGAAGAGGCAACTGAGGAGGAGGCTGTTGGAGCTCCTCCCGTATGAGATCACGGATCAACTAGGCAAGGTCCGAGGCCTGAACACTCGAAAGGAGAGGTGGAGCAGCCCCATCCTCGGCCCTCGCTCGCCTCCCCTACGACCACGCCCACGACCACAACCACGTTCGTGGCCTGCCTCAAGAGCTCCCTGGTGAGGCATCTCCTGCACGAAGATCAAAGAAGAAATAGAACTGTTGGTGACTGTTTGATTATAGAGGAAAAGTAAGACACGGAAGTGACAACCAAGATAAAATGATGTCATGGCCATCCTAGGTACATGTACTAGCGTGGTTATTTCCAAACCATGTGGTTCATTTCTCGGGATGACCTTGCTCAGATACCATCTTGTCATAACCCATTCCCAGCTCCCTACAGAACCCGAGAACGGGTCGCCTTGACGAACCCCAAGACCCAGTCGTCCGGCGAGAAATAACCTAATACACATTCATTCCAAAACCACACAAGTAATGTAACTAAGCAACAAAATATAAAACTGACAGTAAATCAAAAGAACGGCAATCACAATAATATTACAGGCCATCACAACAGAACTAGTACAGTATGATCGAAATATAACTAAAATAACATGCACTATAGGAACTCACTACAACACTAGCAGAAGGAAAACTACAACTGGGCTTGACTGGGCCCAGCATCCTCAGCAGCCGGTGGCTCTGGCTACTCGAATCCCTGACCTGTAAAAGGGCATAACATCTAGAGTCAGCTAACGCTGAGTAGAGTGGTGGCTAAAACATGTAATGTAGTTTAAACAAGCAGCTTAAAATATTATCTTCCGGTTCCAATTATCTTATTATGTGTTGCTGATCTGAGTACTCTACTCGGTTTCCATGGCATTGCTCAATCTTCCTGTTCCCTAAGGGAACGATCTTGCTTGTAGTTTTCTCGTGATGCAGGATGTACACGTAGCACTCTCCTGGCCGGGAGAGTCCCCCGTAGTAGTCCTACACCCAGTTACTACCCCGAGGTCATGATTGCGATGTAGCAGTGACTATGGCACACGTGATAAGCGCACGGGTAGCTACCCCACACTAGCACACGGTTAGTCATTTCCACGAGTGGGCACGCCCAACATACAGCATGGAACAGCACAGGGCCTTGCCCTCTCAAAATAGGGGTCTCGCTCCTCACAGTCCGTGTACCCTCGTCCGACTACCCCGGTTTGCCCAGTGGGCCTAACAAGAGTCGATGTAAGGTGGCTAGTCCTAACCCTGGGCCCCCTGGGGTGGCTAGCTCCCCCTACACTAAGTAGCTCTCCTCGGTACCACATACGTTAGGGCCAACAGGAGTCGACATAGAGTGGCTAAACCCTCCCCAAGTCTCCACCCAAGGGGCGGCAAGCTCCCCTCTACTCAAAAGGGATATTTGCTCTCTTCGGTACAACATACACGAAGGCCAGCTCACTTCCCTAAATCGAGTCCGAACAGTCGCCCATGGCGACGTGTTCTAGAACCATCCAGTTCTCCGTACTACAGTATTCTTATCTCGTACTACATTCCCAGTAGGGTTTGTACATGAACTTTTCTTATTTCATATCTGGTTTGTTATATACAGAACATGTAGCTCATGATTTATTCAATCATTCTACACATGCATTTCCTTGAGCCCTAGCGTTCATGTCACAACCTAGGGTTCAATTGAATAGATATACTCTAAGTATGCATTCACTTCTTCCTAGGGTTCATCTCACATCCGAGGTTCAACTAATTTCATACATGCACTTTATTAATTTCAAGATTTGGGTAAGAACCACTCTACTAGAGTAACCAGGTGGAATGGGGGCACGTACAGTATCTCCCAACGTCTCCGCAGGTCCCGTAAACTCGATGGACTGGAGACCTACGGCATGGATTGGCAGGTCAAAAGTGTTCAAAATGACACGGATAAAGTACCATTTCATAAAGAAACTCGCATGAAAACCAAAGACGTTTCGTTTGCAGAAAACTGACACTGTTTAGGCCCTGAACGAGCCCAAAAACACCAACCCTGACCAAAATCAAACGTCTGGGAAGAGTCCTAGACATCTTAAACGTACTTAGGGACTGACCTTGCTCAGGGAACCTTTCCTGGATGTCTGGGACTCAGTGCAAACATCTGAAGGTGTCTTCAAACGTCTGGAAACACGTCCGGACGTCTGAAATTGCCTCTATCCTCATACTAGTGCGCTTCCCAACCTCTGACACATGCACGTGCACGATCAAAAATTTGGCAAAAAGATAATTGAAGAAAAATACTCTACCAAACGTCTAGGGTTACCTTTGGACGTCCTGCTAGACGTATGGAGGTCACTCCGGATGTCTGATTCTGCGGAAAAATGATTCCGTAGAATCGTTTCTGAATCCTTTCTCGCCGTGGAAGCCTACAACAGTAGCAACACCGCCTTGGCTCCTCCGCTCTCAGGCCTTCGCTCTCCCCTCAGGTCCTCCTACTCTCCTCACTCTCCCTTTCCCGCTTCCTCTCAACTGTCGGTGTGGGAGCAGAAAGAGGAGAGGGGTATATATGGAGGGTGGAGGTAAGGGGGACAACATGGAGGAGGGAATGGTCGCTGTAGGGGGGGAAGAGGAGAGGTGTGCGGAGTGAGGGGGGAAGGAGTGGGGTGCATACAATGGGAAGTGGTGGTGGGGAAATTGTAGGGACATCCCTACAATTTCCCTCTCCCCCTCACATACCCCCAAAACGAAAGATAAGGGGTTTAAAATTACACAAAAATCCCTATGGATTCCGAAAATGAAAACGATCCCAGAAAAGGGTCATTTCACCGGCCAACCCAGAGAGATAACCTGCCAGCTTGGATACGTGGCGATAGAAGAGAGTGTTTGGCGGGTTCGCCTGAATTTGCGCTGACCTTGTGATGTGGCAAGATAAAGAGCATCATATGCATCCATCCAGGTTTGTGTGGGCCTGACGAGGTGGTAATACGTCGAACACATTCATTTGAGTTTTTGTTGACCTTAAGAGGTGGCTTGCTGACCTAAAGAGGCGGCAATGTTGAACGCGTCTGTCTGAGATCTCGCCGACCTTAAGGAGTGGCTTGGTGGCATGAAGAGGGGGCACTTGATGGAATGTCGGATGGGTCTACCAGAGTTCTCGTCGACCTTAAGAGGTGGCTTGCCAGCCTAAAGAGGCAGTAATATGTGGAACGAAGGGTGCATCCGTCCGAGTTCACACCTATCTTAAGAGGTGGCTTGCCGGCCTAAAGAGGCGGTAATAAGTGGAACATCAGGTGCGTCAGTCGAAGTTCTCACCTACCTTAAGAGGTGGTTTGTCGGCTTGAAGAGGTAGCAATATGTGTAACGTCAGACGCGTTCGTCCGAGTTCATGCCTGCCTTAAGAGGTGGCTTACCGGCCTAAGGAGGCGGCAATATGTGGAACGTCGCACGCGTCCATCCGAGTTCTTGCCTACCTTAAGAGGTGGCTTGCCGACCCTAAAAGGCAGCAATGGAGGGAACGTCGGACGCATCCATTCGAGTTCTAGCCGACCTTAAGTGGTGGCTTGCCGGCCTGAAGAGGCGGTAATGTATGGAATGTCGAATGCGTCCGTTCTAGTTCTCGCCTACCTTAAGAGTTGGCTTGCCAGCCTGAAGAGGCAACAATGTGTGGAATGTCAGATGCATCCATCCAAGTTCTCTCCTACCTTAAGAGGTGGCTTGCCGGGTCGAAATTTCATCCCGACCACCCTCTGGAGGTGAGTCACCAGGCGAGAGAAAGGGGAGGTCACCATGCTCTGTAGGTGATGGCCATCCGTCGTGAGGGGTAAGGCCCTATCCTTGCTAAAATAAGTCGGGCCTCTTACTACCGCCGAAGTAGGATAGGGGCCTCAAGTGCCGATTTTGGCGATGAAGGGATCGCTCCTCGTGTGGCAGGGACTGCACGCGTGAGGGATTTTTCATGCTGACCCCCCTCAAGGGGTGGTCTTGCCATCATCGGGACTTAGGGGGGACTCCGTAGTTCCCGATAGCCTTAAGAGGATGCTTTTCGATGCTTTGGAGCCTCGAGAGAGGGAGGCCCTCAGACTTTTGGCGAAGATTGAGATCCCCCTCCCAGCCCTTGATGAGCTCAGATGCGTTCGTGAGGGAAGAGCGGGAAGCGAGGGATGCTGCGACTAAAGAGTCCAGCTGCGATCCCAAAGTCGCTTGGCAGATCAGTAGGGTTAGCCCCTTGCTGGATTGCACAAACTTGGCTCCCCTTTCCCTTCTTTGCAAGGGCTTCTCGGGTTGCTTCGCCTCGACTTTGGGGGGGCTTACATAGGGTCGCAGCTTCTCCACATCCAGTGCTCCTCCTCTAATGGAGTCAAGTACATAATGAGAGGTCTTGGCGACGGTCATGTACCAATGATTAGTCGGCTAGATCACCTAATTCTACCATCAACCTGGCCGCCTTAGGTATGGCAACCAAGTTGAGGTGCCCGTCTCCATCTGAATCAGTCGAAGGGGGGTCGTTCCCTTCCTCTCTCCCTTTTCCTTGATTGCTAAAGGTCAGCGATCAAAATGGTTGTTGGGAGGAGAGGGAGGCATTTTCATCAGAGTGGTGGATGTGTCACGGGCACGCCGACCTGGAAAGGGCAGCTTGGAAGGCCGCTCGACCTGAGTGTCTCGGAGCGCTACGGGCGTTATCATTGGAAGTTGGTTAAGTGGGCAGTGGACCCACTTTGGGCATCGCCACTCCCAGAGGTTGCCTTGGTCTGCACATTGATGCACCCGAGATACCGGAGGCGGAGGCCTCGGACCATCGTAGGTACCAGGTTGGTGACTTCCACCTGGTCCATGGCCAGGGGAGCACGTTCTTCGAAGGGCTTGGTACTACCCCAAAGTGGGGAGACTTTTGTTGCGACGAACCTAGATGATTCGCTGGATTCTGCAGGGAGACTTGGTCATATCCTCCTTGCCTGGATAAAAGTCAGGAGAGAGGTACCTGGAGAGAGCCGACTCAAAAGGAGGGGCTCGGATGCCTAAGGTGACATCGGCCCGAGGTGACCTTAACCTTTATGCTGGTGTGCTCAGGCATCAGGAGGAGAGGACCTCGGGTGGTGCGAGCATCACCGCCAGAACTTGGCGACGACGTCCGTCAGGTGGGGAAGCTGGGGTGACGCTGCCTGTCTGCTGGGGAGGGGTGCTGCTTGGCTCTCAGTTTTTCCTGGTAGACTGCCTTGACCACCTGAAGTTGTTGAGGACCCTTCTTGGGGTGGTCCTTCAGGCACTCCACAGGCTTGCTATCCTTGCGCTCGCTGGAGCCTTGGGATAACTGGCCTTCATCCATAGGCTTGACCCCTTTTAGCTCTCCCACTCAGTCCATGGCCAGGAGGTGCGTTCCCCAAAGGGCTTCTCTCTGACGGGGTCTACCTTGGTGACCCTTGGTGGGCCGATCCCTCTCAAGCACATCCACTCAGGGCATGGCCAAGGGAGTGCATTCCTTGAGGGACTCCTTTGCACAATGTGGCCTGCAATTACGACCCTCCGAGGGTCGGCTGCTACCTTGGAAGAGGTGGTCCCTTACTTGTGGGAGGAATCCTATTTGCATGCAGGCATGGGAGCGAGCCTACCCGGGCCAAGCCGGGAGTATTCTCGCCTTCAGCGGGGCTATCATCGCCGCTGCACTTCTCAATCGATCCATGAGAGGAGTTAACTCACTTCGTGGTCCCTCGTTGGGCATTTTGGCGCATGGTCGAGGGCATTGAGCCCGTGCTCACGAATTGGATGACCCGACTCGGGGCACCAAGGGATTGTCGCCTCATGGGGCCTCCCCGGTTCAGAGTGCTAAGCCTCAAGCAAGACCGAGTGGGCTTGCTCCTCCACTGCTCGACTTCCAACAACCTCTTAGGGTTGCGACCGGTCCCTAAGTGCTTAGTGAATCCTCCTAGGACCTGCTCTTCACACCCTCGGAGGAGCTGTCCAGCTAGCCGAGCAACGATCCGCATGCATGTCCTTGCCGAGCGAGTGCCGCTAGAAAAGCCCGATGGGAACTCCTCTTGGGATGGCTGAGCATTAGCTTATCCTGAGGGTGGCTGCTAAGAGAGTGGTGCATGAGCTAGGGTCCACCATCCTTTCACACCAGGACTCAGCTGGCTCTTCAAGCACTTCCAACGGGGGACCTCTATTTTCTCTTTCCCGAGTGGGTAGGCGATACGCACAAGGGCATATATCTGGGACCGCCAGATCCAGCCCCTGATTCCTCTTCACTGGACCGTGCCTTGGGGAAGGGGGGTCCAACTTGGGGACCTTGGGCGATGAGTCAAGGTCATTAGGGCGTGATGATGCCGCATCCCGACCGGGCCCCTCTAAGGGGAGGGAAGCCATGAGTGGGACTATAGGTGGTTACGACCACCGCAACAGTTCTCGCTCAGGGGGTCAAGGTAGGGTGTCGAAGGGCCCCTTCCTCCCAATGATCAAATGCTCTAGTGAGCGATGGCTCTTTCATTGACGCTTCCCACAGACAGCGTCATTTGATGGGCCTCGGAAGGTCACCAAGAGATTTGCTAGCGTAGGAGGCGCTACTTAGCCAGAAATCATCCATCGCATAGGAGGGTAGAGTAACGATCCACAAGCATACACAGAGGAGAACAAGAGTTTGATGACCCAGTTCCATCATAAGGGGTGTACGTTTGGGGGGAGGACAAGGCTCCCAACTATGCACTATAATTTTAAGGAGACATGGTATTATGTAATTTTGCTCCCTCTCTCAGGGCTGAGGCCCCTTCTTCTAAGGGCCTCCCTCTCTATTTATAATTTGGGGGAGAGGAGGGGGGGTAAAACCCTCACTCGATGGCCCTAGTACCCTTACTTGCCAGGCTACATGGTAGCTGTCAGGGTGCAGGTGGTCAGTCTCATCTTATTGTATCTTCTACCCATGTTGCGTCGAATCTTTTGGCAGGCTGGGTGGGTTCTCGTTGGAATCCAGCTAGTCTGAGGTGGGGCTGGCCGAGCTGGTTGCACCTGTACACCCTATAGTTGGGCAGTTGAATCCTTTATCAGGTCATGTGTGGAGTTTTGTATCCGAAGGTAATTTTTGCCCCTTATCAAAAATGATTCTCAATAATGATAATTGTGCAAGCCACAACAAAAAAAATGAAGAAAGTTGAAAAAAAATGTTTGCTGGCATCCCATGAATGCCCCAACAACAACACACACGTTGCCCACACCCCTCCAGGTTTAGAATTCCAATGCCCTATGCTCCATTCGCATGCCCAGTGCGCCCTCCACGTTCTAGTTGTGTGCCCGAGCACATTTTCTTTGCAGCTCACAACCCAAAATGGCAAGTGGGCCTTTTAAAGGTGGAGTAGGCTTGAAGGAATAGAAAGGGAAAAAAAAAGGAAGGTCCAATGGGGATAATTAAGCCAAAAATCATGGGAAAAATCTCATTTTTTATGAGATTTGAAGATTTCTTGTCTCCCAAGAATTGCCAACAATATGAAGCATGAAATTAGACTAATCCTAATGATTTTAGAATTACTTGGGACCTATAAATACCCTTCTTAACCCTTGTATTAGACGCATCACATTATTCTCTTCCTTCCTCTTCTTTCCCTTTGCATCTCTTGAGCATGGGGAATCTCCAACAAACTCCTGCCCCTCCACTGACATCCATGACATCTCACATCAACACCACCATGTTGAAAAACTCTTCTTGCTCATTCTCTCTCTCTTTTTCTCTATAGTTATAATCTTTACATTTTTTTATTAATAAAATTTTATTATGAATTTTATTCCTTGAAATCAAAGCATGCCAAAATTCCTAAAGTTTTTTCTTAGTTTCTATATCGTAGATGTAGTTCTCTGTCAAATTTCATGCAAAGATTCGTCATAGCAAAAAAGATAAATTTCATTTACGGTTCAGTCCTTGGATTGTCTAGTCTAATCTCTCATAGTTGTTTAGAATTTTGTTGCATGCACTATAATGAGTTTTTTGTAATGATTTTTGGTAGGGTTCTTAATGAATTGGTTTTCCTTCTTTATAAATTTTTTATAATTTTTGAATTTTCATAAACTTATTTCTTATTATTTTTACATTTTAGTCCTTAGTTTATTATTTACCCCTTAATTTTTAGGTACAATCTCTACTCTTCCTAAAAAATTTCAACAAAACTAAATCATTCCCAAAAAATCCAAAAAAAATTGTTTAGATTAGTATAAAGCGATTTAGACAATTTTACTTCCTTGAGGACAACTCAGACTCCTACTATACTTATTTGTATCTATTTTGAGAGTTTGGTAATTTTGTAAATAATTATGTTTTTGCACACAACAACACTTCTTATCCTCTTGCAAACTGCACGATTAGTTTTTGGCGTCATTTCTAAGGAGGCGACGACTCTCGATTACTTTTTACTACATTGCATGCATTTAGATAGATTTTGCTTATTTTCTCTTTTCAAGGTTATTGACTCATCTGTCATGATTTTGATTTATGCATTTTGCAAGCAGAGATCTTAGGCTAATTCAGACCAGCCCAATAGGTAAGTCAACACATTTCATCTCGTAGGTTGTTTAGGTTAGTTTTCTTTCAAAAAAAAGAAGAATAAAAAAATAAAAGTAAAAAAATCTCACCCTAAAGCATGCATTCTATTAGAAGATAGTTTGTTACTAAGGCATTCATTCTAGGATTCAATTGCCTTTAAAAGATTTTGATATTTTGTAATTATTCTTCCTGAAATCGAGCATGCATCTGCATTAACTTTAATTAAAGGAAGAAACATCACCAACAATTTTAAACCCTAAAAGAGGCAAAAGAAACCCTAAAATACATTTAAATAAGGAAAAACTTTAAAAGACAAGAATTCTAAAATTAAAGGCCTTCTTTACTTAGTTGTTGCATTGGCATATTAAATTAATCTTTAATGGCACAACCCCCTAAAAATTCCCATCACATTCCAAGCATTTGCATTTGCCTACGCCCTAAAATTTAGTAGATGTTGGCCCTAAGGTTGGATAATTTCTAGTCTCAAAGGTGCAATTTTAGCTTTGTCTAAGTGATTTGCCTTAATTCTTGAGGTTAAATCCAGTGTCTAGGTTACCGGTACCAAAGTAAAACAACCTAAGTGGGTAAGAGGTTCCTCAATTAGCACCTTAGCAAATGCTTTGTTAATGCTCCCTCTACCCCACCTGATTCAACTTGGTTAGATTGACTTTAAGAAAAGAGGTGTAATTGCTAGAGCCTTGTCGTGCTTTTTTAGACTTTTTGGTCCCGTACAATTAAACCTTTACGACCAGATTGAATTGCTTGTTTCCGTAGATAGAGCACTGTTACGAACGCGGCTTCAAGACGTTTTTTTAAGACGTCTGGGAGGTAGCCCAAACGTCTGACCAGATGTCTGGAACCCCTTCCAGACGTCTGGGATTTAATTTTCTGCGGAGTACGGTGTTGCGTCTGCGTGCATGCGCGCGCAGACCTGCAACCGCCACCCTCTTCCTCTTTTTCCCTCTCTCCTCCTGCAGGCGCAGTGCTGCGCTCTCCCTCTCTCTCTCTCTTCCCACGCGGCCATACAAGGCCCTCACCCCCTCCCTCACTCCCATCTCCTCCGCTTCCTTCTTCTTCCAGTAGAGCGCGAGGGAGAGAGCGGCGGCAGCGGTAGCCGGGGCGAGTGTGCGGGAGGAGGTGTTGCGCGAGGGAGGAGACGCTCGACCGTGAGGGCTCGAGCTTGCCGGGGCAGCTAGAGCCGGCCGGCGGGGGAGCAGCGGGCATGGAGCGTCGCTGGAGGGTTGTTGCAACTCGAACAGCAGGCGGACGGGGCGCGGCAAGGGCCGTGTGTCGCGGGCGGAGAGCGAGTCGAGCTTTGATTCTGGAAGTTTCTCCAGACTCAGACGTCTGAGCTTCCAACCAGACGACGGTGAAGACATCTGGAGGACTGTCCAGATGTCTGGCAAGTAAGTTATTTCGCCTCCTTCCTTTTTCGCGCGTACGGCCAAGCAACCGTCCGCCGCGCCTTCGTCTACGACCCGTCGTACTGAGAACGGGTATGGGTGCGTGCAGGTTCTGCTCGGGAGGGCGCGAGACTCGCCCTCCAACGCGAATAGGACGTCTGGCCGCAGTGCCAGACGACGGAAAGGACTTCCAGACGTCTGGGTTGACCATTGGACGTCTGGGAATTAAGCCAGACGCCCCTGCAGGCTTCTGGATGTTTGAGGGACTACACAGAGCGAAGGTATCCTCTGAACCACCTTTTAAGACATCTGGAAGAGGTTCCAGACGTCTGATTTTGGACTATTTCGTCGTTTTCGACCCATTTAGGGCCCGTTCGGAGTCCGTTTTTCGCGTTTCGAGTTGCGTTCTTTTCGGAATAAAATCCTCTACCCGTTTACAGTAATTATATACTGTTCTGAGAAACTCCTTGTGTTTGATCCTTGTGTTAGGACCTCGTTCCATTGCAGTCTCGGGGATTGCGGAGGCGCGCGGGATTTCTGACCACGCCCCCAGTACTCCCATTGTAGCTGGTAGAGTGGCTTTAAAAATTATTAACATAATTTGTTACAATTATGGAACAATTAATAGAACCTAGGGCATTGCATGAATCCTAGGAATGAGAAACCAGATTGAATGATAGATCCTAGGGTATTGCATGAATCTTAGGGCTGGAAAACTAGATTGAATGATAGATCCTAGGGTACGGCATGAATCCTAGGACTGGAAAACTAGTGATATGAAAATAGATATTGCAGTCTTGGAAAATGTGGAAAGAAAATAATAGCTGCCGTAAATTGATTTAACAGCTGCCTGTTATGAATAAATGAACATGATTGAGAATATGGGTTGTATGAACGTGAAACTGGAATGGTAAAACCTGAATGTGCTGAGTTAAAAGAGCTGGAACCCTACGGGGAATTAGGAGTAGAACTCCTGGAAAGAGAATGAAATGGAACTGAGAAGGAAAGATGTGGATGTGTGTTGTCTCTTGGGTACGTAGTGCCAGGGGAAGCACCTGTTACCTGTTTAGTGCAGAGCGGAGCCAGCCGCCCCAGGGACCTGGGGTTAGGTCTGGCCACTTTGTACCGACTTTTGGCCCTCGTGTACACAGTACCGAGGAGAGCTACTAGTGTAGAGCGAGTACTAGCTACCCCACGGGCCCCGGGGTGCTGCTAGCTCACCTACACCGACTTGTTAGGCCCACTGGGCAAACCAGGGTAGTCAGGCGAGGGTGCGCGGACTGTGGAGGGGCAAGACCCCTATTTGGTTGCTGTGGACGGGTCGGACCCCTGTTACTGAGAGGGCTCTGCCCTATACTGGTTCCGTGCTGTGCTTTGGGCGCACCCGTTAACAGAAACGACTGACCGTGTGCCAGTGCGGGGTAGCTACCCGTGTGTTTATCGTGCGTGCCGTAGTCACCGTTACGTCTGTCAGCGACCTTGGGGTGGTTGACTGAGAG
Source organism: Thalassia testudinum (assembly GCA_037157565.1). Taxonomy (NCBI): domain Eukaryota; kingdom Viridiplantae; phylum Streptophyta; class Magnoliopsida; order Alismatales; family Hydrocharitaceae; genus Thalassia; species Thalassia testudinum. The sequence continues at coordinate 81,142,628 of JAZHRO010000077.1, read as the reverse complement.
TAGGATCACCACGGGGGACTCTCCCGGCCAGGAGAGCACCACGTGTTACTTCTACTTGTCGGAAAAGACTGCAATCAAGATCGTTCCCACGAGGAACATTTGAGATCAAGTGAAGGATCTGAGAAATAGATAAATTGTAAAACAATAGAAAGACGTAAATAAAGAAAGGAAGAAAATGAAACAGCTACTGTACACTTTACTGCTTCTTTAGTTTAGTTGCCACTCTACTCAACGTTTCGCTGACGTGTTACACTCGTTACTTTTCAGGACCAGGTGTTGAGCAGCCAGGGTCAGCGGCTGCAGAGGACGCTGGGCCGAGTAGGGTCTAGTAGAGTTACCGCAGTTCTTTGTACCCCTTTTTTGTTCCACTGTAGTGAGTAGTTCTTGTTGCTCTCTGTACTTTTCTTTACTTGTAGTTCCTGTTATGTTATAAATGTTGTTCTACTGTTGTGGTGGTACATGCTGTAGTAGTTCCTTTTCTTAGTGCTGTCTTTTATTTACTGCTAGTTATAATCATGCTGAATGTGGTTTATTTTACTGCTCTTTTGGTTACTTCCTCGTTGGACGACTAGGTCATAGGATTAGTCAAGTCGTTCCGGTTCTCGTGTCTCGTAGGGACTCGGGAATCGAGTCGTTACAAGATGGTATCAGAGCAAGGTCGTCCCGAGAAGTGAATCAATTGACTGGAAAGTAACCAATTCACATGTCTATAACTAGAGTAGCCACCACAACATATCTTTTGACATAAGTTCTTAGACGTCCTTCGTTAGATATCATTCCGTATTAACGTGTTTCCATTTTATTTCGCGTCTCCTTGCAGGAGATGCCTCATCGCGGAACTGGTAAGGCGGGCCGCAGGCGCTGCCGAGAACGAGGTCGGCGAGGTGGGCGTGCCGTTACCGACGCCTCAGTGGGCCAACCACTACTCCTGGGCGTCCAGGCCCAGGACCTCGCCCAGCTGATACGGGACATTGTGCGAGAGGAGCTCCACCCACCGCCCCGAGCGCCTCACCCTGGGGCTGCGGAGGGGGAGTCCTCTGTGGGAGCACCCGACGGATGCAGCGCTGGACACGAGGGAGGGGATGGGCCGCCGCCACCCCCACCTTCCTCCGACACTTCTGTGCACGAGGCACCTTTGCCTGGAGGTGCACCAGCATCTCCACTGTAGCGCCACTTCGAGCTCTTCGAGCAGTTCCGGAAGCTAAAGCCCCCCTCCTTCAAGGGGGATGAGGACCCGACCGAGGCAGAGGACTGGCTCGAGCAGTTGGAGAAGATTTTCGACACCCTTCGCCCCCCGGTGGAGTGCCGCGTGGCCTTTGCCACGTACCAGCTGGAGAGTACGGCACATAGGTGGTGGAGGGTGGTCCGGGGATAGGAGAGGGACGAGCCGACCTGGGACCGGTTCGTCACCCTCTTCTGCGAGCAGCACTTTCCCCAGACATGGCAGGACCAGAGGAGGCAAGAGTTCCACACTCTCCACCAAGGGACGATGACTGTGAGCGCTTACCACACGCATTTCCTGGAGCTGTCCCGCTTTGTAGCGACAGCGGTAGCCACTGAGGAGCACCTTTGGAGGTTCACCGAGGGGCTCCGGCCTGTGATTCAGGGGTATGTCAAACCCCTGAAGCTGCCTACGTTTTCGAGGGTAGTGGAGGCAGCCATGACTTACGAGGAGACCAACCCGTCCGCGCGAGACACTGACGACTGGCGGGAGAGGCCCTTTCAGCCAGACTTTTCACAGGTCCGGCGAGAGAGGAGACACGTGGCATCCGCAGGAGAGCCATCACGTTTTGCAGGGCCATCAGTGGCCTTTGGTGGCCCTCGACAGGGGCCAGTCGCCAGCACTGGACCCCCCGCCCAGCCGACAGCAGGGACCCACTGAGGGCAGGAGTCGAGTTCCCCTCTGTTACCAGTGTGGCCAGCCGGGTCACATCAGGAGGGACTGCCCATCTAGGGCAGGAGGTCAACAGATACTTCCCGCGCAGAGCACTGGAGGGCGTGCAGGAGGCCGTGGTTCCCAGGCGCGAGGAGGAGGACAGCAGTCACGAGGAGGGTACTGGCCAGCACCTGCTCGTCCGACGCAGAGTGTGGCTGCTTCATCCGCACCTAGAGCTGAGGGGCGTATCAACGCCCTGACACACAGGGATGCCAAAGCTTCGAAATCGGTGGTGGCAGGTATGGTTTCACTTTCCGGTAGACTCGTTTACACACTTTCGATTCCGGCGCTACGCACTCGTTTGTCGCAGCCAATTTCGCAGTTAGTTTGGGCCAGGACTATACGCTGTTAGAGAATCCGTTCGTAATCAGAGGTCCGAGTGGTCAGCTGTTTGTAGCTGAGGAGGTGTACACGGATTGCGAGGTCAGCGTCGGGGGACATAGCCTGCCAACTGACCTGATTATGATACAGATGGAGGACTTTGGCGTAATTCTAGGAATGGACAGGCTGTCCACTTACCACGCCTTGGTGGACTGTTTTGAGAGGAAGGTTGTCTTCTCCATGCCAGAGTTGCCTTCTTTCGAGTTTCACGGACAGCCAGTGAACAGAGGCTTCAGGTGCATTCCGGCACTTCGGGCGGCGAGACTTTTGAGCCAGGGGTGTGAGGGCTTCCTAGCTTGTGTGGTGGCAGTGCCCAGCCCTGTGGCAGACTTCCAGAGCATCCCGGTGGTCAGAGAATACCCTGACGTGTTCCCAGACGAGTTACCAGGACTACCGCCCGAGCGTGAGATCGAGTTTGAGATCTCACTAGTACCAAGGACCAGCCCCATCTCCACCGCGCCATACCGGATGGCACCGCTTGAGCTACGAGAGCAAAAGTCTCAGTTGCAGGACCTTTTGGAGAAGGGCTTCGTGAGGCCTAGTGCGTCTCCCTGGGATCCCCGGTACTGTTTGTGAAGAAGAAGGATGGTACCCTACGCCTTTGTGTGCACTACCGACAGCTGAATAGGGTCACCATCAAGAACAGATATCCGCTGCCGAGGATCGACGACTTGTTTGACCAGTTGCGAGGTGCCACGGTGTTCTCCAAGATCGACTTGAGGTCTGGATACCACCAGTTGAGGATCAGGGAGGCAAACGTCTCCAAGACAGCTTTCCGCACTCGGTACGGACACTACGAGTTTTTGGTCATGCCGTTTGGGCTGACCAATGCCCCCGCTGCTTTCATGGACCTGATGAACCGGGTGTTTAGACCGTACTTGGACCAGTTCGTGGTGGTATTCATTGATGATGTACTCATCTATTCTCGAGATCGGACGCAGTACGGACAGCACTTGAGGATGGTTCTAGACACACTGAGACGACGTAGGCTGTACGCCAAATACAGCAAGTGCGAGTTCCGGTTGAGGGGACGGTCGTGCGCTCCCAGGAACGAGGAGCTGTTGAGAGAGCTCCTGACTGAGGCACATGGTTCCAGATTCACCATACATCCTGGAAACACGAAGATGTCCCACGACTTGAGACGCGAGTTTTGGTGGAGGGGATGAAGCAGGATATGGGTGAATTAGTGAGCAGTGCTTAGTGTGTCAGCAGGTGAAAGCTGAGCATCAGAGGCCTGCAGGGCCGCTACAGCCGCTTCCAGTGCCAGAGTGGAAGTAGGAGAGCATCACCATGGACTTGGTGGTGGGCTTACCTGTTACCCAGCGAGGACACGACGCAGTCTGGGTAATTGTGGATAGATTGACGAAGAAGGCATGATTCTGGCCGATCCGAATCACTTTGGGACCAGCACAGTTGGAAGAGAGGTATATCCGCGACGTGGTACGACTACACGGAGTTCCGCGGGAGATCGTATCCAACCGGGATACCCGCTTTACGTCCCAGTTTTGGGCTGAGTTTTAGCAGGCCCTGGGGACACGGTTGAGGTTTAGTACACCTTACCACCCCCAGACAGACGGACAGTCTGAGCGCACGATACAGACACTTGAGGACCTTTTGCGTGCCTGTGTACTGGACTGGAGGGGCTCTTGGGAGGAGCACCTTCCCCCGACGGAGTTTGCATACAACAACAGCTATCACTCGAGCATTGGCATGGCTCCCTACGAGGCTCTGTACGGACGGAGGTGTACGGCACCCTTGAGTTGGGTTGAGGTGGGGAAAAAGTGGGAGGTTGGCCCCAGGTTGATCCGGCAGAGTCAGGAGGTAGTCGAGCAGATCCACAGGCGACTCCGCACTGTCAGGAGCAGACAGAAGAGCTACGCGGATCGGAGACGCAGAGAGGTGCAGTTCGAGGTTGGGGACCACGTCTTTCTTCGTGTTTCGCCCATGAATGGCCTGCAGCAGTTTGGGGTGAGAGGGAAGCTCGCGCCGAGGTTCGTGGGGCCCTTTGAGGTCCTGGAGCAGGTTGGACCCATTGCTTACAGACTTGCCCTCCCTCCTCAGCTTTCTGGTGTGCACGACGTGTTCCACGTGTCCAACCTCAGGAAGTACGTAGCCGATCCCAGTCATGTACTGAGTCACGAGAGTATCGAGGTGGGCGACGACCTGACCTACCCCGAGCGGCCAGTGCAGATTCTTAACCGAGTTGTCCGTAGTTTGAGACGAAAGCAAGTACCCCTGGTGAAGGTTTTGTGGAGGAGCCAGCGGTACGAGGAGGCTACCTAGGAGCCTGAGGCGGCAATGTACGAGCGGTACCCAGAGCTCTTCGCGGGTACGTCTTTCGGACCGACTTCAGTCCTCTTTGAGTTTGTTATGTTTTTACATGACGTTTTTCCTGCACCCTAGTTAGCGCAAGTTTCGGGGACGAAACTTCCTTTGAGTTTGTTATATTGTTACGAACGCGGCTTCAAGACGTTCTTTTAAGATGTCTGGGAGGTGGCCCAGACGTCTGACCAGACGTCTGGAACCCCTTCCAGACGTCTGGGATTTAATTTTCTGCGGAGTACGGGGTTGCGTCTGCGCGCATGAGCACATAGAGCTGCAACCGCCACCCTCTTCCTCTTTTTCCCTCTCTCCTCCTGCAGGCGCAGTGCTGCGCGCTCTCTCTCTCTCTCTCCGCGCGGCCTTATAAGGCCCTCACCCCCTCCCTCACTCTCATCTCCTCCACTTCCTTCTTCCTCTTCTTCCAGCAGAGTGCGAGCGAGTTAGCAGCGGCAGCGGCAGCCGCGGCGAGTGTGCGGGAGGAGGTGTTGCGCGAGGGAGGAGACGCTCGACCGTGAGGGCTCGAGCTTGCCAGGGCAGCTAGAGCCGGCCGGCGGGGGAGCAGTGGGCATGGAGCGTCGTTGGAGGGTTGTTACAACTCGAATAGCAGGCGGACGGGGCGCGGCACGGCCGTGTGTCGCGAGCGGAGAGCGAGTCGAGCTTTGATTCTGGAAGTTTTTCCAGACTCAGACGTCTGGGCTTCCAACCAGACGACGGTGAAGACGTCTGGAGGACTGTCCAGATGTCTGGCAAGTAAGTTATTTTGCCTCCTTCCTTTTTCGCGCGTATGGCCATGCAGCCGTCCGCCGCGCCTTCGTCTACGACCCGTCGTACTGAGAACGGGTATGGGTGTGTGCAGGTTCTGCTCGGGAGGGCGCGAGACTCGCCCTCCAACGCGAATAGGACGTCTGGCCGCAGTGCCAGACGACGGAAAGGACTTCCAGACGTCCGGGTAGACCATTGGACGTCTGGGAATTAAGCCAGACGCCCCCGCAGGCTTCTGGACGTTTGAGGGACTACACAGAGCGAAGGTATCCTCTGAACCACCTTTTAAGACGTCTAGAAGAGGTTCCAGACGTCTGATTTTGGACTATTTCGTCGTTTTCGACCCATTTAGGACCCGTTCGGAGTCCGTTTTTCGCGTTTCGAGTTGCGTTCTTTTCGGAATAAAATCCTCTACCCGTTTACAGTAATTATATACTGTTCTAAGAAACTCCTTGTGTTTGATCCTTGTGTTAGGACCTCGTTCCATTGCAGTCTCGGGGATTGCGGAGGCGCGCGGGATTTCTGACCACGCCCCCAGTACTCCCGTTGTAGCTAGTAGAGTGGCTTTAAAAATTATTAACATAATTTGTTACAATTATGGAACAATTAATAGAACCTAGGGCATTGCATGAATCCTAGGAATGAGAAACCAGATTGAATGATAGATCCTAGGGTATTGCATGAATCCTAGGGCTGGAAAACTAGATTGAATGATAGATCCTAGGGTACGGCATGAATCCTAGGACTGGAAAACTAGTGATATGAATATAGATATTGCAGTCTTGGAAAATGTGGAAAGGAAATAATAGCTGCCGTAAATTGATTTAACAGCTGCCTGTTATGAATAAATGAACATGATTGAGAATATGGGTTGTATGAACGTGAAACTGGAATGGTAAAACCTGAATGTGCTGAGTTAAAAGAGCTGGAACCCTACGGGGAATTAGGAGTAGAACTCCTGGAAAGAGAATGAAATGGAACTGAGAAGGAAAGATGTGGATGTGTGTTGTCTCTTGGGTACGTAGTGCCAGGGGAAGCACCTGTTACCTGTTTAGTGCAGAGCGGAGCCAGCCGCCCCAGGGACCTGGGGTTAGGTCTAGCCACTTTGTACCGACTTTTGGCCCTCGTGTACACAGTACCGAGGAGAGCTACTACTGTAGAGCGAGTACTAGCTACCCCACGGGCCCCGGGGTGCTGCTAGCTCACCTACACCGACTTGTTAGGCCCACTGGGAAAACCAGGGTAGTCAAGCGAGGGTGAGCGGACTGTGGAGGGGCAAGACCCCTATTTTGTTACTGTGGATTGGTCGGACCCCTGTTACTGAGAGGGCTCTGCCCTATACTGGTTCCGTGCTGTGCTTTGGGCGCACCCGTTAACGGAAACGACTGACCGCGTGCCAGTGCGGGGTAGCTACCCGTGTGTTTATCGCGCGTGCCGTAGTCACCATTACGTCTGTCAGCAACCTTGGGGTGGTTGACTGAGAGTAGGATCACCACGGGAGACTCTCCTGGCCAGGAGAGCACCACGTGTTACTTCTACTTGTCGGAAAAGACTGCAATCAAGATCGTTCCCACGAGGAACATTTGAGATCAAGTGAAGGATCTGAGAAATAGATAAATTGTAAAACAATAGAAAGACGTAAATAAAGAAAGGAAGAAAATGAAACAGCTACTGTACACTTTACTGCTTCTTTAGTTTAGTTGCCACTCTACTCAGCGTTTCGCTGACGTGTTACACTCGTTACTTTTCAGGACCAGGTGTTGAGCAGCCAGGGTCAGCGGCTGCAGAGGACGCTGGGCCGAGTAGGGTCCAATAGAGTTACCGCAGTTCTTTGTACCCCTTTTTTGTTCCACTGGAGTGAGTAGTTCTTGTTACTCTCTGTACTTTTCTTTACTTGTAGTTCCTGTTATGTTATAAATGTTGTTCTACTGTTGTGGTGGTACATGCTGTAGTAGTTCCTTTTCTTACTGCTGTATTTTTGTTACTGCTAGTTATAATCATGCTAAATGTGGTTTATTTTACTACTCTTTTGGTTACTTCCTCGTTGGACGACTAGGTCTTGGGATTAGTCAAGTCGGTCCGGTTCTCGTGTCTCGTAGGGACTTGGGAATCGGGTCGTTATAAGCACTCTTGCTCTCATCTGTCTCTCTTCTCACATGATCCATTTCTTCCTTAGTGCATGTAAGGTAGGAGGTTACAATAAAACCTTCTAAAAAGCCCCTTGGATAAGACCACTACGAAGCTTAGTTCAGCTAATTCAATTAAAATGGATCCAAAACAATTCAATCAATTTGAATAGTTTCAACAATAGATGCTTCAATTCCAATGACAACACCAACAAATATTTGAAATGCTTGGATTACAAAACCAAAACCAAAATCATAAGCAATCAAAGCCCTTAAGGGACTTTTATAATTCTACGAATTATACTGTTAAAGCCTTTGTATAGGTCCCTTAAGTTGATGTGAATTTTGATATCAAACCAGCTACCGTTACCCTATTACCTAATTTTTATGGACACAATTCTAAGGATCCCTTTTAACATCTCGAAGATTTTATAGCCATTAGCTAAACTATGATGATCCAAAACATGGGTGATGATGTTTTAAGAATGAAATTGTTCCCTTTCTCTTTGAAAGAAAAGGCTAGTCATTGGTATAGGATTATAGGAAAACCCATTACCACTTGGAAAGAGCTCAGAAGTGCATTCTTAAAATAAAATCCCTATAGGAAGAAATAATGACTTTCACACAACAACTTGGAGAACAATTACATGATGCTTAGGGGTTGATTTCCAAAAAACCACTTAAGCTAATATTCAATCATTGTAAAGTGACTTTTCGTGATCAAAATAATAACTACATCTCTGATGAGTCTGGGTCAAACATAGGGAGGTAAGGAATTGATCTAACCTAATGCAAATATGAACTAATTTTTTAATATTTTTTTATAAAGAGAAGATGGTGAGAAGAAGGAATCAAACCAATAATAATCTTTGAAATCAAAAGGGGGTGAGAAGCACGGATTGCAAGATAATATACTGAAAATAAATCTTTATTGCTATTAATAAAAGTTCAACTATTACAACTAAGAAGAAGAACTACAATAAAAATAAAGAAATAAAAGAAGTAGAGATGGAGATCCGAAGCGTAGTTCAAGGAAGCAGCCACCAGGAAGAAGAGCCAAAGATGAGGAAGAATACTTGGAGAGGTGAGGTGGACGGCCACAAAGAAGGTGGTGATGGTAAGGGTGGCATGGAGATGATGGAGGTGAGAACCTATGCTAATGGAAGAAGATGAAGGTGGTGAGGGATTCTAGAGGAAGGCTTGTAGATGGTGGTGAGAAAGAGACTAAGGGAGCATGGAGCATAGAGAGGGGACGACCATTGTATTTTATAGACGACTTGGAGGGTTTTGATTGGTTGGACTAGGTTGGTTTGGATCAAGGTAGATGGATGGCCAAGATTAGGTCTTTAGGAATCAAGGGCTTAGATTAGGAGATAAGTGGATATATGGTTTAGGTGTTGTTGGAAATAAATCAAGGGTTGAGATAGCATTGAAGGGAGGATGAATGGCTTAGATCAAGCATGCATGGTTGGCCATATGGGTTTGTTGAAGGGATAAGTTCTAGGTTTAAGGGAGGATTTTAAGGGCCATAGGATCAATAATCAAGGGAAGAGATTTAAGACCATGATGTGGCCGTCCAAAGGGTTATAGAAGGCTTCATAGGTGGCAGATAAAAAGGGCTAAGGTTTAGGTTTGTTGAGTTGGGATTAGGGTTATCAAAGGGATAAATCACATGTGGGTTTTATTACTATGATGGCTAGCCATATTAAGTTTAATAATTAAGGTGCATAGCCTGTCACTTAGAGGAATAATTGAGCTAGGGTGGCTAGGTTTTGGGTTCTAAAAATTGGGTCCCTAAATAGGCTAGGTCTATGGTTTAATTAGGCTAGGGTTTAGGTTAGGAATTAGCTCAACCTCCTCTGCCCAATTGAGCTCAATCTGATTTCCCCTTTCTGCACAAGTCCAATCAGTCTCACACTTAGCACCTGTACACATATAAACAAGGACATCAAGGCACCAAATATAGATAATGGAAATATTACATAAAATCCCATAAGAATGAATTATTTACAAAATGATGCAAATTGACTAATCTAACCTAATCTAATGCAATATGACCTAATTTACCCTTAAAGTAGCAATAGTTAGGCATAAATTATGTAAATAAATATGAATATATCAAGGGATCAACAATAACGACTTTCATCCAACAATCTTAGCACCGTTAGGGGGATCAACAAGAGTCCATAAATAAATATGAATATATCAGGGGATTAACAATAACGACTTTCATCCAATAGTCTTGGCACCATTAGGGGGATCAATAAGGGTTTGTGTGGATTGTGAGTGTAGTGTTGCCATTTATTCCTCCATAGCCCCTTTCCATCGTGGATCACCAAGGGTTAGGTTATGAGTGGGAGGAATTTACATGTGGAGAAAGTAGAAACAAACTATTGGTGTTCAAGAGAGAACCTAGCTAAGGACACATTGTGAGTGAGAGGATGTAGTGTGCATGACTAAGTCCCCTTCCGCAATGCAATAGGAGGGTCAAGGTCGGTATCTCCATCATCATCAGAAGACACCCTCTCATGTAGCTCAAATGGACCAGAAATATCTGTGTTACCAAGATTAGAAGAAGCATTAGTCTCATTAAAGAGTGGGATTTCGTCTGGAGTAAGTCAAAAAACTAGCGATGGAGGGGGGTCTTGATGTTGCATCTGTCTGGCTTTATAAGAGTAAACCAAACAAAACCTATGATCCTACTCTTCATTCAAAGGTGTTAAGAGTTTGAAAAAAGCCATGTGACAAGTGCTACATGGCAATTAGTGGGGAGTCACATGTAAGGCCTATGTTGTGCATGAATGTATGCATGTGCGTGTTGATGACTCTATAACTATAAGTGTTAATAATATCAATTAGAGTCAATTTCGAGGGTACTTGTGCGATAATGTCAGATTATAATGGGCTTGGGAGCATTGCATGCATCTTGCATGATCTTTACGTTTTAATCACTTAGAATCAACGTTTAATGACCATGTGCGCATGTCCATTTTGAAATAGGTCTCAGATGAGCGGTCAGACTATATGGGTGGATCCGGATCGACGAACGGAATCCAACGGACTCGAAATCACTTCGATCCAACCTCCGTAGCTCCCATAACAAGCTCGAGAAAGATCAACGGCCAGGGGGCAACGCAACATCCTTACGAGCCTCGAATGAAAAATCTGACTATACAAATGTTCCAGAGCGATGATCGTAGTCCAACAACGCGGGAATCATCCTGATCTAAGCACCGTGGCACCCTCTACAATAGAAAGAACATGGACGGCCCAAATGGCACCACGTGGTGCCATCTAAGCCACCCAACACTGGTCATGAACTCCCAACGCTGGCTCCTCTTCATCCTCATCATCAAATCTAAACCATTGGATCAAGATCCAATGGTCGAGAAGCCACCTCCACCGCATGCCTTTGGATAGTCCTCGCGACCATTTCAAGGGCATGACGTGATGGTCCTGAGAGTTCTCAAGGAGAGGGTGTGGGTCCAAATCCCCGCGCCCCCCCTCAGGTTCAATTGGAGCAACAGCAGCGCAGGAAGGCACGCGCGTGCACCCGCGCGGGGGGAGCAGTAGCAGCACACAAGCGCGTGCGCGTGGCACTGCGCATGTGCACGCGATGAGCGACGAGGAACACAGGAACGTGAGGTGCGCGCCGGTGGGGTGCGTGGGCGGGGGCTACGGAGACTCTTGCGGCGGGTCTTCAGAAACGTCTTTGAATGTCACTGTTGACCCAAGGATGAATTTGAGCCCTCTCCTCAACTATAAAAAGGGACCTATCCCTCCAATTTGCATCCATCATCTACCTAAGCAACTTCACCACTCCTAGAGCTCCCAAGCAAGGCTGTGAATACGTCGAGCCACCGACGGAAGCTCCTCCACCACCCTTGCTGCCTCGACGCTTTCTTGTTCCTTGTTCTTAGTTTAATGCTATGTGATAGTGTACATTTCTTTCATTTAAGCATTCCTCTATATTTTCTGGGTTACAACATTTGATAATTAATAGACTAGATCTTTTATGTATTGTCCTCATATCTTATCATGGATTTCTAACCCCATCTCTCTTCTCTCTCTCTCTCCCTCTCTTTCTTGTTCTATCTGGTTTGCAAGCGAAACAAATGGCGAAAGCGAGTATTTGATCCGATTTCATGCCTTCCTGTGTTCGACATTCAGACTCACCTCCGATTCTTTATTTAAAATTGATGTCGTAAGCGCACTACAACGAATGGTTTTACGCAAACGCGTCCAACGACGATCAGTTTTTGGCACCGTTGCCGAGGAGGAAATGGATCTCTTATTCGCTTTCATTTTCTTGGTCATTATTCATATTTGTGTTATCTAACCTGCTCTTCTCCCTCTTCTTGTGGTTGCAAGAACCTCATGCATCAGCAATGGGAGGACAACAAGCTGGGTTGGATCAAAGGAAGCGCAAGAAGAAGACCGCCATCAACCTAAAGGTTTGATCTTGTCTTCCCACAATCCAAAGGTAACTTATCATCTTTAGACCAAGAAAAATGGTGGTGTGTTAAAAAAACAAAAACAAAAAAAACCCTCTCATTTGTTTGTCGAAGAAAAACACCACCATGAAGTCTGCAACCCGATAATTTCGCAATATGACTTTTTGGATTCGGGTTGAGGACACCATTTAAGGACCTTAAACACCTCTAAATATTTTAATAAAAATCTCAGAGGTGCTCCTTCCAGTAGGCGAACTTGCCTTCAAATTTCAAAGCCAAACTCCTCATGGTTTGAAATTCTCTACTGGAAGTGTGCAAGGTTGTCCTAAGTTCTAGAGATCTGTAGATTGTTCTTACTACTACGAACTCCACGCAACTCGGATTTGTGAGAATTTTATATTTTTGGAAAGATCTCAAAATTCTCTACACTTCTTCTGAAGATCATTTTTTTTTAAATTGATTAGTGCTTGTTCTGATCAAGATATTAAACTTGCGCACTGATCTAGATGTTCTGGACAAACTGACCTCCTCTTGGAAAAACATGATTTCGGGTAGTCTACTATTCTCAAAAAATTCTGAAATTGATTTTATTGAAAAGCTCATTTGATTTTGGTCAGGATAGGGTCATTGCTCGTTTTGATTGGACCCTTCTTGACAAAATCTTTAAAAAAATTCATTGAATAAAAGCTACACACCCTAGGATCTTCCACACTAGGGAGTTTTGATTTTATATAGTCACACAAAAGGCCTTAAAGAAAATCAATTTTCACCAACTGTGTGCCTATACATTTCTGCCATGTTTGAAGGTGTAAAACAAGTGAGAACTTTAAAAACCATTAAAGCAAGATTTAAATCCTAAAAATCATACATCTTAATCTTGCCTGTGAGGGAACACTTGTTTTGGCATTAGGTCCTTGCACCCAATTGTGAACACTTATTTCGCTCATCCCTCTACTTCTTCCAACCCATGGATTTTAATGCTTATCCATCCTACCCAAACTATCCATAGCATGATTTGTTTTCCAACCTAAGTAGATCAAATCAACGATTTACTTGGAATAACCAACCACTTAGTTGAGGCCTTAATCCAGGACCTGAGTACCCAGAATACCCCTCTTGTAGCAACTATCCCAATTATAACCAAACTGCACCAACCTCCAATTGGAATACTTACAACCCACCCACCCAGGGGTATGATCCAAACCTTGGGGATCCATATCTTGATTCTCCTTGTGATGACTTTTCTTTTAGGTCCCACCCACCCACTAACCAATTTGATGGGACCTACGCTCTAGGAGAACACCAAGGCTCCCACCCTTCCCAGGACCCTAACCATGATAGGTCATCCGAATTCAAGGATCTTTCCTACTTGACCTATGGATAGGAAGGGATTCTAGAAAAGTGGAAATCAAAGGGTGATCATAAACCTAGGCAAATCAAGAATGATCAAACTTTGATTTGGACCCCTGATGAAGAATCCGACTAGGTGGAGGACTTAGAACCTCAATTATTCTGGAGCAGGACAAAACAGAAAATGGTTCCTCTTGAAGAATTGGACCCTAAAAATGATAGAATAGAGGACCTACCCAAGAACTTAAACCCCAGTACGGACTCTAGCACACATCCTCAACCATACCCTCCCAACTCTAATTTAAATACTGAGGAGCAAATCCAAGGGAAACCTAATGACGCCCGATCAGTTCTTGATAGCCTTCAATTGGAGTTACAAAGACAGAATCAAGAATTGATTAAAGGGCAACAAGCCATGATGGATATGTTCCAACAACTAAAGGAAGAGGGCCAAAGAAAACTATTGAAAACAAGCCCTTTTACTGAATCCAGGAAGCAAGGTCCCGTAATGATCAATTGGACTACACCTAGTTGCCCAAAATTAGTTCATTCCACCATTGATACGCCTCCATTGTTGTACAACTCATTAGAAAATGTCATTAAGGATTCCTTGGGGAAGGTTGAGGGCAAAAATTAAGAGAAAATTGAAAACTTAAGGGTTGATGTCTGTGAATCCAAATCCAATCTCCTTGAGGAAAAGGATTTGGTGAAAGCAACATCCAGAATTGAAGATGGGGAATGGAATTCTGAAATAATTTGTTTTGAATCATTTGAAACTCCTATCACAAGTTTAGAGGAGGGCCAAAGGAATGAATCTGAGTCTGAGTTGAATGATGAAATTGGCCCTACATCTATTGCAACCTTGGAAATGGAGGCTGATGTAAAATAAGGTGAAGATAATATTCTAGGGGTCAAGGAATTGGAGGGTATGAGCAATGACACCCTAGTTGAAGAAGGGATGGATTTTCCTTTAGAGAGCGACCTCATGCTTAAGGCCTATTCTGAAACTCTTGATTTTGTTACATGCCCTATCATGATTGAAATCCCGCAACCCGAATGCACTGGAATCGATATACCTTTGGGGGATTACAACTTTAAAGGGACACAAGCTGATTACAAAACCTACATTTTTAGTGTCCGGCATTTTAGATTTGGGTTGCGCTCGTCCAAATCAATTTCTCTACATGCCCACAAACTAAGAGAGGAACAGACACGGGCATGCATGGTACACCATTTGCATAGGACTCCACCACAACCTAGTTCGCACCTGCGGACTTCAGACTCTGGGTCTGGCTAATTTTGTTTTCACCTCCTTGACCTAGACCAGTCTTGTTTGTGCATCATGCCTAGCTGGAGGCACAAAACTCAGTGCTTCCTAGGAGGCAACCTAGAGGTTTCAAGCTGACTGGATTCACAATTACAACTCAGGTGATTTCTTTCCCTACTCCCTTGCATACATTTATTTTTCAATGAGGACATTGTCCAACTTAGGCATGGGGCGTGGTAATTCATAGGATCTGAGTACAAAATTATCAGCTTGAACTGATTTTATTTCTTTTTATAAAATAAAATAAAATATGGAAAAGAAAACTTAAGTATTAGAAGCTTGTCAACTTTAGGAAATGATACGTTAGGGACCTAATCGCTTAGAACCTTCAGGTCTTCAGACTTAATTAGTCCGGGTGTCCACTAAAATGTGGACTTGGTCTCAAGTCCTCGCTACCTTATTGTATATTAATCTGTTCAATAAAGTAGGGTGATAAGTGTACGACTTATCAACTCGCCCTCTGATTTGGGAGGATTTTTAGTCTAAGCATCTATACACGTTTTGCACTGACTCACTCATCGGCGGTTCTAATGGAAATTTGGTAGCTAATGAACCTTCTAGGGTGGTATGGATGGCAAGTTGTCATGGGTAACAGCCCATTGGCAGGTTGTATGGAGCCTAGCAACAGGACCATTCTTTTTCAACACTCCTTTAGGTAAATCTTAGATCAGGAAAATCACCTACTTAAAAAAAAAGAAAAAGAAAATAGAAATGGAGAAAAGAAAAAAAAAAGAAAGAAGACACACTTCACCGCACGAATATGGCTGGCAAGTTGTCATGGGTAACAGCCCATTGGCCGATTGTCCAGATCCCAGCTCATAAAATGCACAAGAATTCCAAAACACTTAAGGAAGAAGAGGGGAAGTAGCATAATCTGGGGAGATATACATTGGATTCGCCCTTGTGTTGACCCCACAAAAATAAAAAGTAGGGAGAAAGCTACCGATCAGGTAGATACACCTTTAGGCAACATTGTTTTCTTTCAGGTCACCTAGGGGCGTAGAAACCCGAAGTCCGTTTTAATTGTCGTTAAGTGAGTCTATCACTTTCACAATAAGATGCTTAGTGCTAATAATCCTTTTCAAGTCTTGGGAGGATTGGGCAGCCATAAAAAGTTACCCCAAAATCCTCAACACCAAAAATTCAAAAAAAAATTAGAAAAGATGAAAAAGAAAAAAATATATATTTGCTTCTATATAGAATAAGGCGAGGACTCAAGCAGTCAACATTTTGGCTGGCAACCCGGGCATTATTGAGTCTCTGTAAGCTAGGTTCTTAGTAGAAACTTCCTCCTGTTGACAAGCAACTTCTACCAAAGCAATCAATTCCTAGTTTTATTTTGTAAATAGCATTTAGGTTAAACCTTGCTAGGGACTAGCAAGGGGTGGGCATGGGGGTATGATGACTCTACAATTACAAGTGTTAATAACATCAATTAGAGTCAATTTTGAGGGTACTTGTGCGATAATGTCATATTATAATGGGCTTGGGAGCATTGCATGCATATTGCATGATCTTTATGTTTTAATCTCTTAGAATCAATGTTTAATGACCATGTGCACAAGTCCATTTTGAAACAGATCTCAGATGAGAGATCAGACTGTATGGATGGATCTAGATTGATGAACGGAGTCCAACGGACTCGAAATCACTTCGATCCGACCTCCGTAGCTCCCACAACAAGCTCGAGAAAGCTCAACTGCCAGGGGGTAATGCGACATCCTTATGGGTCTTGGATGAAACATCCGACCGTATGGATGGATCCGGAGCGATGATCGCAATCCAACAACGCGGGAATCATCTTGATCTGAGCACCGTGGCGCCCTCTACAATAGAAAGAAGATGGATGGCCCAGATAGCGTCACGTGGTGCCATCTAGGCCTCCCAACACTGGCCATGAACCCCCAAATCGGCTCCTCTTCATCCTCATCATCAAATCTCGATCGTTGGATCAAGATCCAACAACCGAGAAGCCACCTCCACCGCATGCCTTTGGATCCTCCTCACGACCATTTCAAGGGCATGGCGTGGTGGTCCTAAGAGTTCTCAAGGAGAGGGCACAGGTTCAAATCCCCGCGGCCCCCCCTCCGGTTCAATTGGAGCAGCAGTAGCACAGCAAGGCAGGCCCGTCCATGCGTGAGGGGAGCAGCAGCAGCGCAAAAATGCGTGTGCACGGTACAGCGCATGCTAGTGCATGTGCACACGGTAAGTAGCGAGGAACACAAGCGCGTGAGGCACGCGCTAGCAGGGCGTGTGGGCGGGGGCTATGACGACGCTTGCGGTGGGACTTCAGCGACAACTTTGAATGTCGCTGTTGACCCAAGGATGAATTTGAGCCCTCTCCTCAACTATAAAAAGGGACCTATCCCTCCCATTTGCATCCATCATCTACCTAAGCAACTCCACCACTCTTAGAGCTCCCAAGCAAGGTAGTGAATACGTGGAGCCGCCGATGGAAGCTCCTCCACCGCCTTGGCTACCTCAACGCTTTCCTGTTCCTTGTTCTTAGTTTAATTTTATGTGATAGTGTAGTTCATTTCTTTCATTTAAGCATTCCTTAATATTTTCTGGATTACAACATTTGATAATTAATAGACTAGATCTTTTATATATTGTCCTCGTATCTTATCATGGATTTCTAACCGTATCTCTCTTCTTACTCTCTCTCTCTGTCTTTCCTCCTTTCTTTCTCGTTCTATCTGGTCTGCAAGCGAAACAAACGACAAATTTTTGTGACACAAAGTTAGCATTTGATCCGATTTCATGCCTCCCTGTGTTCGACACTCGGACTCACCCCCGATTCTTCATTTAAAATTGATGTCATAAGTGCACTACAACGAACGATTTTATGCAAACGCACCCAGCGACGATCATGTGTGGGTTTTGGATTCCAAGAAAAGGTTGTTTTGTGTCACGTCGCAAGTTGTTTCTTTGAATGGTTGATTAGAGTCCAAATTAGGATTGAGTCAATTTAGGAAAAGGTGATTCAATTTGAATGAATTTGTTTTAGAACATAGGATTAGCAAATCCTAAAGTTGTTTGGATTGCAATTAGGATTGTAATTGGGATTGGATCCCTTTAAATAGAGACAAAATTCCCTTGATTTTTTTTTAGTTCCACCAATAATATTTCCTACTTCAAGAACTCCTCTCCTCTCTCTCTCTCTCTCTCTCTCTCTTCCTCCTCTCTCCATGTTCCAACATCTAGAAGAAGAAGGGCCTTATCCATGCATCATCAACTCTCATAGGAGGTACAAGATGCTCAAGACTAAGAACTGAAATAGGAATTTGGGCCTCATTCTCCCGAGAGGACACAACCACACAAGAGCCCATGGATGAGAAATAGGGAATGGGCTCAAAGAAGGAGACACCAGCATTGACATAGTGACATCTCCCAACCGAGTCATAACATCTATACCTCTTCTAGTTCTTGGAATACCCCACAACACTTTATAGCCCCGAGTGCCAATTTGTCTCGACTAGAGCCATGGACATTAACAAAGTAAACACAACCAAAGACCTTTAGGAAAACACTAAACAACTCCCTATTGGGAAACAAGACAGGGTATGGGACCTCTTGATGTAGACATATCTATGTCACATAAACTATCTATTTATGCGTGTTTCTAGGTCTATAGAAGCATTATGCACTATAAATATTTCATAGCATGCATCATCATTCATTTAGGTTAGATTGTATAAATTATAGGTTAATTTTCCCTTTTTATGGCCATGGGATAGGGCAATATCATTTTGGGGCCTCGAATTGAAGATTTAACTATACGGATCTGATCAGGGTGACGATCGAAGTTTAATGCCTCCGAGATCACCTCGATCAAACCTCCGTAGCATCAGATGCAGTCCGAGAAAAATTAAAGGCCAAGGTTCAAGGTGGTGTAAAATTCAAACTTTAGATGACAAATCCAACCGCAAGGATGGGTTCAGATCGACGATCGTAGCCCAATAACGTGAAAATCGGTCCAATCCAACATCCATGGCACCACTTACAAGCAAGAGAAGATGGATGGCCTAGATGGCGCCACATGGCACCATCCAAGCACCTCGAAGGCACCGGCACTCCTCTCCTCATCAAAGAAGCCTTAATCTCAGCCGTTAGATCTTGATCCAACGGCTGAGAATGCACCACGTCGCACTCAAAGCCGACGCTCTCATCTCCTGAAGGCGAAGGGTGTTTAATCTCAACCGTTGGATCGAGATCCAACAGTCGTGAGCGTTTGTGCCTTAAAACTCAAATGCGACCAAAGAGGGGCTTCAGCGCAGCAGGAGAGAGCTCCTTTCACAAAGGCGCGACGCGAGATCAAGCATGATGATAACATCATCATGAGCCATAACTAGCTTTAACTAGTTAGGATTAATTGACAAATTCTCCTATATAATCGCCTGAGAATCGTAATTCCCTATACATTCATTCTGAGAGGAATACATTAAAACAGGGTTAATTCTGCAATTTTAACAACACATTATGAAAGTAGAGTAACCAAGGGGTTAATCTAAGGTCAACACATAAGTTGATTTTTTGCCTCAGCCTCGTTGCCTAGTAACATGAGGGGTTGGGTCTCCCACGCACGCGCCTCCTCGCACCCTCACACCTTGCCCATGCACACGCACACAAGTCTGGCCACATCCTAGGATCCGATAACCCGATATTGAACCCGATTAACCCCAGGTCTGAAGAGAGAAGAAAGGAGTGGATTTGTGAGAGGAGGGGGGTGGGTTTTGCTCTGAAGTACTTGGCCTCGTGCTGAGGAAAAGAGGCTCTCACACTTAGCCTCTAAGAAGAAAGCCCTGTGCTTGTGAAGGCTGTGCTTGAAAACCTTGGTCTTGAAGGCTTAAGAAAAGAAGGCTTAGAAGAGAAGGCTCCTGGGAGAGCCTTGTGCTCTGCTGAGGTTCTATTGATCTATTAAGTCGTCTGGTTCTGTGAAGGCAACATCTGATCTTTGATGCTGGCACTGTTGAGTTATTTAAGTACCTAAGTTAACATTGATTAATTGATTGAATGTACTATTTAGTTATTTGAGTAATTTGAGTATAAGATATATGCTTAATAATGATGAATAATTGGTGATTTAAATCACCATTATTTTATCTTGCTCTATTCTTTTTGTCTCATGATCATTGGATTACATTGAGTATTAATCTGACAAGTTGTATTCATTACATATCTTTTATTGTGCTCATTTATTTTAAATGAATATTAATGTGTGAGTTCCATATTTTCTCCCTGCGAACGACCTCGGACTTTCTTTAGATTCTGAGTTTATAAATTTAAATGTTTTATTGTGCGATTTAAGAGTGTACTACAACAAACGCATATCTAAAACCTCCTCTCTCGCCACACAACATTTTGGTGCCGTTGCTGGGGAGCAACGTGCAATTCACCATTAATCTTATCTTTCTTGATTTTTATTTGAGCATTAACTTGCCCTGTTTGCTTTGTGATTTTGCGAGGTACATCACGAAGAGATCTTCCACATAAATCAACCACTCCTGGGGCAGGTAAAATTTCTCTTCTTCCCTAATCAACCTCTTAATCTTGGGAAAGAGAAAAAGGAAACAAACAATTAGGATTCACTTGATATATTTTTTATAGTAATTATCATTTAAAGGCAAGTTTCCTGATTGGTAAATTCAAATCAATATCTGATTAATTCAAATTAATATCTAATTGAAATTGAGACGATTCCGTTTAAAGATCCCTATCTTGATTTCCAATACCTACTAGGGATTTACGCTTAATTTCTGATCATCTTGGACTACGCACTTCTTATTTGAAGTCTAAGGTGTATATTTTGAGATCAAATTGGATTTGAAATAGAAACAATTAGGGTTTCTACTCTAGGGTTTTGGAAGTGTTAGTATACATTTGTCTGAATTAAAGGAAATTGATTTTCCCGCATCTGTGTGCTACCCAAGCCCTTGTTTAAAAAGATCTATTCAACGAAAACCCTAAAAATCAAATTCTAAATTCACTTGAATCTTAAAATTGTGGACCTAATAACTTGAGAGTCAATTCAGGATGATCTTTGGGCCTTCACCCAGATTTCACTCTCCATCTATTAGGGCAAGTCAGGTGAAGTTGGTCTACTTTGTGGACCAACCAACCTACAAATTAGGTCACAAATTGAATTAACTTCTAATCAAGTAAATCCAAGGTAAAAACTAGGCTAAAATTGGTAGACTTAAGGTCTCAATTCATACATTCTGGTCTACTTGGAACCGTAGTGACAAGAAAGGTCAGGTGGGGAAAATCCTGTAACCCGTGGGGATGCTCTACCATTGATTGCGTAGCAATCATAGGTCTTAATTAACCTAAATTAGGCTAGGACTTAGCATAAGTTAGGGTAGTTCATCCATGCAAAAGCATTATTTGCATCTTTACTATTTTTCTATAGCTATGCATAAAATAATGCTATAATGTACTGATTAAATGCGTTATATAATTTGCAGGTGATAAGAAGCTCAGGAGCTGAATTTGAGACTGGATCTGAAGCTGGACCTGAAGCTAGAGTTGTAGTAGAGCTGGAGCAGAAGACCTAGAGTAGATGTAGTAGACAATAATGTAAGGGAGTTGAGGTATGCTATTCTGTTAAGTAGGAATAAAGCAGTAAATTGTGAAGAACTTAGATCCACCCTAGCCTTAAGACTGCCTAGAAGCTTCCCCAAGCCTTAGCCACCCTTAGATTAGGTCACTGCACCCTAGGAAGCCCTAAAACCCTAATTTCAACCCTCATCTGGATGTCTAGATAAGTTATTGGACATCCAGGACCCTTAGCCACAACCCGCACACCTTAAACCCATGTCTGCAGTGTTATTGGACGTCCAGACACTTGGTTAGATGTCCAATTTCTACAAAATACCCAAGGCAGAACCTAGAATCCCTCTTGACTCTGATTGGACATTCGGACAATAAGTCTAGACTTCTAAATTTCCATTATATGACGTCTGATAACTTTATTGGATGTCCAGAACTGTTCTCCAGTTCCTGTTTCGGAATTCAAGCCTTAATCTTGAGTTCTTAGGTCCCTAAACCTAATTCTAACCCCCTAGGAACCTAAATTAAGGTGCCCTAACCCTAGTACATCACCTCTAGACCTCCCTAATGACCTAATTACGTCCTCACTAAACCTAATTGACTTAGATGATAGTCAATTTCATCAGCCTACTCAATTGGACTCAGTGAGTCCAATTGAGCCTTGATCTCAGCACACACAACCCAATTGGACTTAGTGAGAGTCCAATTGACCTAAACTTGACTTAATTGAGTTGTTTAACTCTCAATTAGGTTTTCACACACCCAATTAAACTTGTATAAAGTTAATTGCATTTTACCTTAGTGGATTAGGGTTTACAACCCTAATTTGAGACCTACATTGACCTAAACTCACTAGAACCAAACCTAATCAACCTAGCCACCTAGGTTTTGACCCACACACACCACTTACACAAAATTACCCTAGCTAGAGTTCTCTAGAACTCTCTACCATGTGTTGTTGCCTTGGTTGCTAAAAATAGCAATCGAGACACATTCAATTTTTAGATCCACCAAATGTGGATCTAAAAACCACCCATCCACCCTCTCTCTCGATCTCCAACGAGCTCCCACCATAGGCCTCTCTAGAGAATTCCATAATTCACTAGAGAGCATCCCTTAGGCCTATAAAAAGACCTAATGGGTGGTCATTTGGTCAATCTTTGCTCTTTGACTCCATTCTACTCATTCCACCTACACCTCCACCTCCATCTCCACAAGTACACCATGGCCATCACCACCTCCATGCCAAGAGCCTAGATCACCTTCTCCAACCTCTCTCCAAGGGCTGGCCTAAGCACCATTGGCCACCCCTCTTTCTCCTCTCACCCACTAAAAGGCCATCGGAGCCCACCTCCGAATGCCCTTCGTTCTGTTAGCTAGATAAGTAGCATAGTTCTTTATAGATTTATTGCTTTATTTATTGCTTAGTAGTGTGGCTATCTCTCCCTCCTGCATGGTGCACGAGCAGTCTCTTACAAATCCGCACGTGCACACATTTTCTGTTAGCTAGATTTAAATTTCCCTATACAAGCATTCCACTACCTATGCTGCAACCACCATCATGCCTCAATGAAAATATATATATATATGTTGAAAATCACCATGTGCCTAATTATCATCTTTTGGTGTGATTAAAGTGGCATGCTTTCAATTTCTAATATTCTGGGAACAGCATGTCGACTATCAATACGTATTTAGTATAAATCGACATGCAATTTTGAACGAGTAGAGTGAGCAAGATCGAATTTGAATTTACATTTACAAAACGCCTCCTAGAGACAAACGACCATGACTCCAAGTCTCTTTATTATAAAAATTATTTTTGACGAGTGGATTTCACGACTATACTACGACATTATTTTCCTTAAACTCATGATTTCCACACAGTGTCAACCGTGTAGGGGTCTTTGTGGGGCTCTCCCTTCCTGGCTACCTAAGTACTTCTCAAGTGTGTGGATTTTTTATTCAGAGGTATCATCCACCTCAAAACAAGACTTAGTCACCCAAAAATCTTTGGGTGCCTTGATTGGGTCCAATTCACATCCAGTCCCTCATCTGTTCTTTAATGCACATACACAGGAAAGGTCCCTAAGTTGTTAACCTAGATACCTCATTAGAATTGATCTTTTGTGGGATTTCTCATCTAATCGAAACGATTCAATCTGAACCTGAATTTGATTCTACCACCTGATTGAAAATGCAACCTGACAATTTAGGAAGAATTTGTAGGAAACCTGAATTCCAAATGAGCATAAAAGAGAAAATGATTGAGGCAGCCCTTAAACATTATGAGGATTATGACAAAACCTCAAATCCAGTTAGCAAGATTCAAGTTAATGTATCGGTAACAACAACCTTCATTACAAATTGTGTCCAACTGATATTGACACAAATGACAAATTGTTCAACTCGGGATATTCTCATGATAAGATACATTGAAATATAAAGATTGCATAATTTCGAGTATCTTCAATGTCTAACAAATCCACAACTTTGGGAAAAGCACCAAGATGACCTTGAGAAATAGGAGAACTTGATAACTTTGTTGAAACAGGTCATCCATAAAATATTTACCCATATCAACAGTCAGAAATTGATAAGAATAATGTTGAAAATCAAAATGACCTCCCAAATCCCGGGTTTGAAAATCAAGGTTGTTGTGGACCCCCAACTCAAATGAAATCAGATTCAAACTTCATACAGATTGACATGCCTGATCTTGATAAGGGTTGAGAGGATCCAATTGCAGGTGTTCCCGATTCTGAACCAGCCTTAGCCATGAAGCTGGTCCATCAAGCCCAGATTTCCCAAACACCAGTAGTAAACTTGAATCAAAACCTCCCGATGATGTAATTCCCGAACCTTATCCTAATAAGGTAATCCTTGAGAGTGACTCTGACATCCCAATAAAACCATGTCCAGATTCTAGTGACCCAATTCCTACCTTTGACTTAGAATCTAGATCAAAACCTATTTGGGATGATCATGAGGCCAAGTATGAAGAGAATCATATTTTAGATCTAAGCTATGATTATGGGCCTGTGCTTAATGATTACACCACTCCAACCTCCTCAAAAATACAAATTGATTTTTCGAAAGTCAAACTGATTTACAATACAAAACCAGAGGAGTTGGAAGAGTTAGGATTTGATTGAGTCTATCCTAGGAGCTAAGAACCTGAGCCTATGCCTAATAAGGACACTTCTTTAAGCTCAAAATTTGAGATTAGGTTAGATCCAAGTCAGGTTGTTGATTCTACGCATCTTGATTCATTCTATGGTGGAAATTTCAATCTGGAATCAAATTCAAAAACCCAGTCTTGCAAATTCTCCAACGACTTCGACTCTTACTCTAATTTCAGAGATCCGTTATTTCCTGATGATTATGAACCACTCTACGACCTCAGCATCCATGATCCATTCTTTGATTCTGATGCTGAGGACAATAATTTAGATCTTAAAGAAGACACACCTTCAAATCCACATATAAAGCCTTCCAAAATCCAAGCCCAACCTCGACCCGCCACCGGAATCAACTTCTACTCGAACTCACCTCTCTCTGATCCGATTGCATATGATTCATTTCCATCTTTTGATCGGGTATCGAACATTGATCAGATCGAGAATCACTTCTTATCCTTTTCTAATCCTATCAGTAGGGTTCCTACATCCTCCACAGATCCATTTTCTTTTGAGGATCCCTACTCTGATCAGGCTAAACCGATTCAACCAAACCTGCAATTCTCATTTCCACATCTCTTTGAGCCTTAAAGTAACTAGTGGGCTCCATACCTATTGATTCACATTCAACAACCCACTAGACTGATTGGGTTTGGTCTGCATCATCAGCCTATTGATCTGAACAAGCACGTAGTTGGACCAACCAAGCTACTTATCAAGGTGCTTGTTCTACAAAACTCTTCTGATTTGACCACCCCTTCTCCTTGATCACCTTCTGCTCGGCTAAAGGCATTGAATTTAGTGCTCAACGGGAGGTAACCCGTCATTCCAAAAACCCGAGACCCTTCTGATAATCTTTTTGAGCTACACTCTTACTGCACTCTTGAGTTGAAATTTAGAACTGCCGATTCCACCTTTGATACCTGTATCAAAGCTTGAAATCATCCGCAACAGTCATCCCAACTCGTTCACCCACCCTTTGATCCTATTCTAAACTCTGAACCAAATTAAATTTGTACCCACCTAGTTTACAATGAGGACGTTGCAAAACTTAGGCATGAGGGAGTGTTAAAGTGCAAACATATGGAAATTCAACTATCTGAGAAGTTCTCACAAAAAAATTACATATTCGAAAATGATAAAAAATAAAAATAATCAAAAAAAGAAAAAGGAAAAAGATTTGGAGAAAGGGGAGGAAATTTGTGAACTGATTGCAAATATTTTTGGAAAAGAGAAGGAAATGCAAATGTCAAAAAGGAGCAAAAATCAAGAAAAAAAATAATAGTCATAACAATTGATTATGGACTCTACTTAAGTTCTAGACCTAAGCAAAAGAAAAGAAATTAAGTCCTGAAATGAAAAAGACAAGGAGATTAGTATGAGTGCTGATCTTAGGCCTCTTGGGCTTGTTTTAGCGCTTAAACATTCACGTATTTGTTAAGATCTGGATTAGTCCTCAAGAGGTTGAGGAGAGTACAACTGAAGTAGTAGGTCTAAGGCTTAGAGATTATTTGATCCTATTTCCTGCACTTTGGTTTGCGGAACTTGGTAACCTAAGCACCCTAAAAATCACATACTAAGTCTGGTTCAGTACTCTTAATAAAGAAAATCAAGCCAAGAAGTGTTTTGTTCTGAAAATCCATCTCAAAGATCTAACATAGGAGCGGCTCGCCAACACAAGTTGATTGGATGAGTTCCCAACACGGAGAGTTGAGAAATTTCCCCCGAAGATGTGTAATAACATATCGTCTCCTTAATGCTTGTCTACTAGGATATCTAAATATCCTATCGGGGGCATGTAAGCACCTTATGCTGGTTCAAGTGCCATGGACAGGATTCTCCCAAAATATCGATTGCCAAGGCCTGAATTTAGCCATAGAACGCCATGGGTGACACTATCCCGAAGTGTTGAAAGCTAGGGTTCTTAGGGTTTCCATGGGCGATGCTATCTTGAAGCATTGAAAGCTAAGGACCCTTCGAGGATTGATGATGGAGACAAGGAATCTGATACAAACCATGTTTAGGGCCAATTCAATGCTAGATCTAAGGAAATCTAAGAATAAAAAGAGAGAAAACTCTCCAAATGAAAAATCCTTCTATCTCTCTCTTACAAAAATGCACTGGCAAACTGAACCTAGACATGTTACGTCTATGCACGGATGCTTTAACTGCTGGGTTCAACAAACCTTTAGGTAGTTTTTGCAGGCCTTGGAAACCTTCGCAGTAGACTCAGGCTGAAGCTAGTTAGGTCTAGATCTTGATTGATACTTGAGTACCTCGAGGCCTATTGTTGGCATTCTAACCTAATTTCTAGAAAGTGGAACAAATTAGGTATCTGAACACCAATGCATGGTCTAGAGATCTAGTTCTTTCCATAAAATTTTGCTAAGGGACTAGTAAAAGTTAGGCATGGGGGTATGATGATAACATCATCATGAACCATAATTAGCTTTAATTAGTCAAGATTAATTGACAAATACTCCTACATAATCGCCTGAGAGTCATAATTCCCTATACATCCATTCTGAGAGGAATATAATAAAATAAGGTTAATTCTGTAGTTTTAACAGCACATTATGAAAGAAGAGTAACCAAGGGGTTTGCAAGGGGTTAATCTAAGGTCAAACAAGCATTAAATACTAACAAGATGGTCCACATAGATAGAAACAGGATTTCACATATTTCGAGAATCAATTCATAACCTAAAACCCTAATTTTAGACCTGCTTGAATTACAGAGGTTCTAGTCAAGATAAAATTCATCTAAACCTTATAAAATTCATATAAAAATATTCCTTAAGGTTTGGTATCCTTGATTTGACCATTGGAACCTATTTTGACCTTAAATAGAGTCATAGACAGAGTTCTACCCTAATTTGAGTTTCTACGCAAATTACCCAGTCAAACTTATTCAAAAGTCAAATCAAACTTCACCACTAGATTTCTTGGGTTTAAATTAAGTTTATACCAAAATTTGGGGCCAATCAAAGTTCATCTTAACCTAGTTTGCATTCTAGTCTTTCAAAACTCTGTTCTTCACATATGAGCCCCCAGGTTTTGAATTATTTACGAATAGCCCCCTAACTTTTGTCATCTTCACAAAAAAGTCCCCTTCCACCATTGTAGGTCAACCGACCTCCAGGCTAACTTTAACCAATAGTAATCCTACTCAAATCATCATCAAATCCCACCAAATTTGGTGGGATTGATGTTCACACTATGAAGAACCCATTGGGACAGATCTTGGCTCTTGAATCCCATGGATTAGGTCATGTGAATCCACAAAAATCCGTGGGTTTCTTTGACCTATTCCCCAAGCAATCATGGCTGTTTCCTATTTAGAACTTGCTCAGAAGCTCTATAAAAACTTCCCCTTTGCAAATCCGTGCTCTTTAGCTTGGTTCAGGCCTCAATTCTTCAAATATTCCTCACTCCAGCCACCTCCACCGAGCTCTGGTGTGTCTCCTACAACCCCATTCATTACCCTGTGCCACATACCATAGGCAGAGGGATCGTCTTCATCTACTTCTTTCGCTCCTCGACGGTCAAATCAGGAGCGTCCAAAACCTCTTCTTCCTCGTCGTTTCCTCACCGGAGGATTCATCATCTCCAGCACCGGCCAATCATAGCCATGCCACTTCCTACTCCTTTTGTCCCTAGCTCAGGTTCCCTCTCTTCCTCTCCCTCTCTTCTTCACCCTGATCTATTTAGATCCTAGGTTTGACCCCAAAAATGCCCTTCACCCCTCCGTCTTCTCCACGTCTGGCCACGCCTCTGATGTGATCATCGAACCACCATACACCATCATTCATCTCGATTCCACCTGCACCAGCTCTGCTTCACCATTCCGCACAAAATCCCTTACTTAATTCCACCAAACACCCACTGAATAGCCCCATCGAACAACCCATCCTCTGAACACCTTCTCTGACTTCGCTACCTTACCACACACCTTCTCACCTCCAAATTCCACCGCCATCACCTTCGCCATCACTTGGCGATGCTCCTAGACCATTTAACCGGGGCTTTTGAGCCCGTATTCGTGCAGTGCAGGTTCGCCATTCGCCACCATTACCGTCATCTTTTCTGGCCCGATCCGCTGTGCTCCGAGCAGGTCTGACCTCAATTCCAGTTGCAAGCGTTGCGGCCCAGCTCCAAGACCCTTCCTAGGTCCTCAATCGAAGACTTCAACTGCAACTGCTGCTCCAATTGAAGACACGACACCCACTGCTGTGAGCGAAAAAGAGGAGGTGGGATAGTCCCACCTCGTATGTTGAAGGGCTTGCAAAAACACATAAGTTGATTTTGTGCCTCAGCCTCGTTGCCTAGTAACACGGGGGGTTGGGTCCCCCACGCACGTGCCTCTTCGCACCATCACGCCTCGCCCGTGCACACGCACACGGGTCTGGCCACTTCCTAAGATCCGATAACCTAATATTGAACCCGATTAACCCCGAGTTTGAAGAGAAAAGAAAGGAGAGGATCTATGAGAGGAGGGGGTGGGTTTTGCACTGAAGTGCTTGGCTTCGTGCTGAGGAAAAGACGCTCTCACACTTAGCCTCTGAAGAGAAAGCCTTGTGCTTATGAAGGTTGTGCTTGAAAGCCTTAGTCTTGAAGGCTTAAGAAAAGAAGAAGGCTTAGAAGAGAAGGCTCCTAGGAGAGCCTTGTGCTCTGCTGAGGTTTTGTTGATCTGTTAAGTCGTCTAGTTCTGTGAAGGTGACGTCTTATCTTTGATGCTGGCACTATTGAGTTATTTAAGTACCTAAGTTAACATTGATTAATTGATCGAATGTACTATTTGGTTATTTGAGTAATTTGAGTATGAGATATATGTTTAATAAAGATGAATAATTGGTGATTTAAATCACCATTATTTTGTCTTGCTCTATTCTTTTTGTCTCATGATCATTGGATTACATTGAGTATTAATTTGACAAGTTGTATTCATTACATATCTTTTATTGTGCTCATCTATTTTAAATGAATATTAATGTGTGAGTTCCATATTTGCTCCCTACGAATAACCTCGGACTTCCTTTAGATTCTGAGTTTATAAATTTAAATATTTTGTTGTGCGATTTAAGAGTGTACTACAATGAATGCATATCTAAAACCTCCTCTTTCGCCACACAATAGAGCCCTACCTCGCCTCAAATCGAAGCGGCGGGTGGGTGCGATGAAATTTTGCCACACAATTGACATCGAACGGCAACAACAGGTGTGATGCGGCGCTTTCTCGTGAGCCAGATGGGAGATCGCGCTGAATGCGTGTGATGATGCACCGATCCACGTCCAATCTGACGCGGGCATTGCACGCATGAAGAAGAAGAGGCGCTCATAGCTTCTCAGTTGTCTAATCTATTTATCGGACGGTCGAGATGATCTATACGTAGTGGACACACTCAATGGCTGAAGGAGAAGAGGTGCGCCCTTCACCAATGCTCACCTTTAGTGATGTTTATATCCATTACTCAAGACCCCAGCATTTATTTTCTAGGCCTTGTGAAAAGACCTCTATGCTCTCATTTCGACAACTATAAAAGGCCACCGCTACCACCACATTCTTCATCCCTTCCTTTCTTCTCTCACCTTCTCCAAAGCTCAACAAGCTCGTCCCAAACCCAAGATGCTCCATTAGAGTTATAAAAAAAAATTTCCATCTTCTCAACCTGTTCATGGAGCATCCTGCGGTTGTCCTCTCATCGTCATTTGGGAAGCAGATCCCGCTGCAACGTCGCCTTGTTCCGTCCTTCCTCCAACTTCGTCCTCCTTCGTCCAGCATCTCACCACCCTCGTCCGGGCACTCCGTCAATGCTACTCATCCTCCAAGCAGCCATCGAGGAGGGTAGCTTCTCACCCCCTTCTCTTTTTACCACTTTCTAGTTGTAGCAATTAGATGTAATGAACATGATGGATATGAAGCATTTGTTTATTCTCTCCCTAGTTTCTCTTTATTTATATTATTCTTTCTCTCTCTTCTATTAATTATTCTTTAAGTAGAGTAGCTAGTGTAGATTAATTTCAACCAGCTAATCTGCTTTTGTGACAATAATTCCTACGTGATTTTTGATCAAACGTTCGTCTCCCCGTGTTCGACCTGGGACTCACCAGAGTTTCGATTAAATTATCTATTTGACCGATTTTTACGCGACTACAACAACAGGGTTTTCAAACTCAAAATTCTTAGCATAGAAATCACGTTCAACACCCCTTCATCAATGGCAGTGGATGGCATACAATTGATTAGGTAACATGCAGTGAGGATGACATCCCCTCAGTAGGATACGAGTACACTATGTTGGATGAGCAGGGTATGGGCCACATCAAGAATGTGCATGTATTTCCTCTTAACAACCTCATTCTGTTGAGAGGTGTAAGGGCAATTGGTCTTGTGAATTATGCCCTAGGCTTAGAACGTCATCTGAAGAAAGGAGGAGCAAAATTCTAGAGCGGTATTAGTCCAAACAATCTTCACATCGGCATCAAACTGATTTTTTATTTCAATAAGGAAATGCTTAACTATAGGCTCGACCTCAAACTTAGACTTTAAAAGAAACACCTAGGATAAATGAGAGAAATAATCAACTACAACCAAATTAAAATGATGACCCGGACGATTAGGAGAACGACTAGGTCCCGAAACATCTAAATGCAGTAGCTCAACTAAGGACTCAGAACTACACCCCTAATGGCTCAGGAAGGAGCTTCTGTGGTGCTTCCCAAGTTGGCAAGTCTCACACTGAAGAATTGCAGAAGGCGGAATGTTAGGAATGACACATCTCAACTTTTTCAAAAGGTAGATAACTGAAATGTAGATGTCGTAAGTAGCTTGATGCTTCTCTAGAGGATGTCACGACATGCTCACCATACGGTGTCTGCAATAAATAGTAGAGCCCCCCTTCCTCACAATCATCACCAATCACCTGCCCCATCAAGGTATCCTAAAAGACAAGAGTCATGGCATCAAAACCAACACAACAATGTAATTCATTTGTAACATGACTAACAGAAAGCAAGTTCAAAGGAAAATTAGGAGTTGGATATAAGGGGATATATGAATCTCCCCTTGCCCAGTGATTGGGGAGGTCCTACCATCTGTTACTATAATCATCCTCCTTGATATATCAGGATGCAAACTCGTGAACTGTTGTGCCTTCCCACATATATGGTGTAAGGTATCAGAGTCCACCAACTAATCTACACCATCACACATAGTATGGGAAGCAAGATCTGTACTTGATGACTTGGCAACAGTGGTTGTGTCACCATGTCTAGGAGTAGTTGCTTGGGGCCCGGATGATATCCGAGATATCCCTTGGATTAGGTCATCAAACTCAACTCGAGTGATTAATGCAAACTCATTCATCATCTCGAAACCAGCCACCACCTGGTAGGCACTAGCAGTTTCCCATGCTTAGAAAAACAAGGTCTTCCATATGCCCAAGTCTACTACAGTAGGAACACTGAGGTCTAACTCACCCCTTGCCACTGCGCCCATAACCATGGCCATGGGCAGGCTATCCAACCCCTCTCCCTCTGCCTTGAGATGTAGCCATAGCAGAGGTGTGCTCAACCTATCTAGAAGAAGAAAGGGAGACTGCAAACCTACTCAATCTATTATAAACCTCCTCTATAGTGGGGATCTTCGGTAGGGTCAACATCTGCGATCTCATGACCTCATAGGATGGATCTAGGACAGCCAAGAAGTGACCGACCATATCCTATGCTTTGTAAAGCTTTTGTGACTTGTAGAAGCACACAAGAATATATGCATTAACCCTCTCAAATGTCAACTTCAAACTAGAGTAATATTGGGTGAGAAGTCTCCCATCTTGCCGCATATGGGTAACCTTATGATGAAGCTATAAGATGCGAGTGTCATTTTTACCCTGCGAATTGGTGTAACGAAGGACTTCCTACATCTCTTTGCCATCTTGTAATGCATAATCTCAATAGCGATGCACTAGATCGTGGTATTCATGATCTATGCCTTGACCATGACGTTATCCTTCTTCCAAGTGGCGTACTTGCCAACCTTCTCGACCGGCTCCTACTCAAGAAGAATGTGCTTCTTATCATGACCCTCAACAACATTAAGGATCCATTGTGACCACAGTGCATAGTTTGACATATCAAACTTAGCAATCGAGTCAAAGAAGGGGTTCTGGACATTTCCTTGGCTTCCTTCTCCAGGAGGGGAAGAATTGACAACTTTTGAGGCCATGCTTCTTGACTGGAACCCAAAAATACTTCAAAATAGTCTGTAGGATACCTTTAACTAGTCATTTTGACCATCTGAAGTGCTTCAAGGTCTACTAGCAATGAGTGGTTGGGCTGGTGATGCTTGGGCAGCGAGTTGTTGGACTGGCAATGCTTCAACAATGTCTAGTGGAGGACTTCCTTGTCGATCAACCTAGACCCTTAGGAGCCCTTAAACTCTGGTGAAGGTGTGCCAATCGAGACCTTCAAAGCTAGGTGCTGGGCAATGGCAAGGCTACCATTGACTGGTCACTAGAGGGGTCATGATCAACTAGTGATGGGTCGGCAACCACCCTCCCCAGGAGGTGGGTGGCAGCGAGTGGTAGCTGATTTGATGATGATCAATTGGTGATGAAATCTGTGCTTAAGGAACAGATGGTTCCTAGGGCATGAATCTTGATGTGGGTCAAGGTTTTGGTGGAGAAGGGAAAGGAATGAGAATCAAGGAGGTATCACGCTAGCCTAAGACTACCGCTATGATACCATGTAGGATAAAATGAATTTTTTTGTTGTTCTCTATAACCCTAGGAATCTATTTATAAATGAGAGACCCTAGGGAAAGTTACAACCATACCCCTATAGTTGGAGAACAAGAAAGTGACTAAAACAAAAGGATGTAAACAAATAACAACTCTAACAATCCTAGAACAAATGTATGGGTAGGAGAAGATGGAAATAAGAAAGTGTCATCTTAGAAGGGACACATACTATTCAGTAGGGGGAGATGACTATAGTTGGGTATTATGGTGCTCTAAAGTCCAAATGGGAAGAGTTGGACTACTATAGGAAATAGACATGGTCTTGCACTTTTAATCAAAAATTATTTTGGGATTATACCTGGGAAGATTGAACCTTTATCTTCTTGGGTGGTATGAATTCAGAGTTTAAGGGTATTCATTCCCAAATCCTAAACTACGATGAAGTGCCTACCATCGAGGTAATAAGACTCTCGAGTGGAACCTAAGGAAGCGAGGAGAAAAGAAATGAATCTGAAGCCTTTTAGTGTTAACCTGGAGACCAACATTTTTTATCATTCTGCACTTGCAAGCCATGGAAAGAGTGCAATCGAGAATATCAAAAGTGGTAGGAAGTGCACGCATTGCTATAAGAATGGGCATACTACTGAACTCTATTGGCAATTACATCTCGTGAAACGCCTTACATGGTCCAAAAACAAAAATGTTGGTCATAACTGAAAGTTCTCCCTTTGAAGAGGGGTGACGTAATAATTGCGGAATTGAAATATAATCTTACAAATAAGCAATCAATCACACAATGTACACAAATGTTTTTAGGTGGAAACCCAAACCGGGTGAAAACCACCACCTAACCCTCTCGAGTTAGGATTTTCCGATCAACAAAGTTGATCAAAATCCACTAAACCGAATCACTTTAAACGAGGGTGATTCAACCTCAATACAACCACGCTACAAGTATGAGGGTAGCATTCCTCAACCTATTCTCTCCACGAGAAGGATTTTGTCCCACGAAGGAGACGGGAATTCGCAAAGCGAATACCCAACTAAATAACAAAGATAAAATAAACAACAAGTCCTATAGAGCCAACAAAGTAATTATGAACCTAGCTTCTATAGGAATTAGGAAACTCCCCTTTGCAAGGAGTGCGTCAAGGATGATGCGGGTGCGTGAGCCACGCAACGGCGCAATGTCGCTCTCGTGAACAACGGCGGGAGAGCGGGTGCGCGAAGGTTTGATGCTCTCAAGGGAATGGAGCTTAAGCTTGGAGAGCAAGATCTTTTCTGGACACAAAAGAGTGTGAAAGTGTGTAGCTAAGTGTATCCAAGTGTGTTTCTTGTGTGTCAAAGGCTCCCCTCTATTTATAGAGGCCTTAAGAAGGCTTTGGAAGGCTTAGGAAAGGTTCTATAGCCGTTGGGAACAAAGCCCAAGAGAATCAGCCCGAAATCAGGATAATGATTACACTTGACAGGGTGATCAGACGTCTAATTCTTGCATCAGACGTCTGGAAGGCCACTTTAAGACGTTTGATTTCAAGGTCAGACGTCTGATTTTGGGCGGGTCTCTCCCTGACTTGAATCAGATCTAAACAGGGTTCTTGTGCAAGTCAATCAGACGACATATAGGACGTCTGGCACTATGTCTGGACGTCTGGAAACCTACTTTTACTGTGGGAATGGATTTTCCAAACGTTGCAACGGCTAGAAAATCTCTGAGAAGAGATTTTGGGACAGCCGAGGCAAAACGGTCAATTATCAGACGTCTGGAAAGGCCTAAGGACGTCTGATAAGGCTCTAACGGTCATATCCTTGAGTGCCTGTTAAGCTGGCCAACGGTCCACTATCTGGACGTCTGGCAAGTCCATCAGATGTCTCCTAAGACGTCTGGACTAAGGTCTGGACGTCTGATTTCATCAGACAGAATACTAACTCCAGCCTAATAGTTATCAGACGTCTGAAACAACAGTCAGACGTCTTAAAATACTTTATTAGACGTCTGATTTTGGAATTAGACGTCTGGAAGTGCTATTTGAACCCTATATTGGTTTTCTAAGTATTCTACAGAAAACCTAAGTATCCTAGGGTTGTGCCGGTGTTCCTAGGACTACTGTTAGGGTACTTTGAGGCTCTTTAGCAATATTCTAAGGAAAATAAAAAGAGCAAGAAAATAAAGACAAGAGATACAAGAAAGGATTAAAAAAATCTATCCTATTCTTCTTGCCTTCTATCTTCAATCTGTCGCTCCACGCGAACCTCCTCTGTTCTTCATTAAGCTCCTCCAATCCATCCTGGATGCGAGCTCAAGTTCCGTCTAAACACGTCCACATTTGCAATTGACCTGAAATCTAGGACTCAAATTGCAAATGTTAAATAACACGTGTTTTGTTATCATCAAAACAAATGATCGTGGTGCTCTAGCACCAACAATAACTCAAGGGGGAAACAAGTTGTTGCCCTTGTTTCTGACATCAATACTGTGGAGATGGATTTGAACTTAGATGGTGGCTTGCCTCTTACTCTCAAGGATCTTCATGATGAGGTTAGGGAGCTTCAATGCATCATCTCCAACTGAAGGCTTACCAATAAGAATACAAACATTATCAATCATGCCTTGGCTATGCAAAGGAAGAAGCGTAATGCAAGTTCTACTAATTGTATTAATGAATGGATGACAGATAGTAGACCAACTAATCATATGATAGGTAATCCTAATTTATTTCATCGATATAAACTTGGTTTAGGTAAGGACCAAGTTGCTATGGCTGGTAAAGGAAACATCACCCTTCTTGATTGTTTCTCCTTGATTGATGCTCTACATGTGCCTAATTTTTCTTTGAGTTTATTACCTATGAGCAAGATAACCAAAGAGCTAAAGTGACAACTCATATTTGATGAGGATCATTATGTCCTACAGGATTTGTATATGAGGAAGAAGATTAGGATTAGTTTGGTTTCTAAAGGATTGTACAAGCTTTCGGCCAAGATTGTTGCTACTTTTGTCTTAGTTCTCACCATTCGAGGGAAGAATGAAGAAAGAACAAAGTGGGCCATGCTATGGCAAAGTAGATTTGGTCATCTTAATTTCCTTAGTCAGCAGAAGTTGTTTCTTGTTTTCTTTCTTGGAATAAATGTTCACTCCTTGAAATGTGAAACATATCAATTGACGAAACAATGCAAAGTTTCTTTTTTAGAGTAAACTAATAAAAGTTCTAATGCTTTTTCTCTAATACATTCTGATGTTTGGAGCCCTACTAGAAATAAATCTATTGATGGCTATCAATACTTCATAATGTTTGTCAACGATTGGTCTTAATGTATGTTCATATATTTATTGAAACTTAGGGCTAAAGTACCCATATCATGCAAATCTTTGCCAATATGGTTAAAAACCAATTTAGTAATCGCATAAAACATTCCAGGTCTAATAATGATAGAGGATATCTAGATAAGTCCTTGCAAGAATACTCCCAAGCTAAGGGGATTGTAAATGGGACCTCTTGTAGCTATACTCTATAACAAAATGGAGTTGCTGTTGAACGAGAATCTACGCTAACGTGTTTGGTTTTGGAAAACCCGTCGTTGTAGTTCGAAAGCGAAGGATTCGTGTTCAACAAATAAAATTTATACCGAAATAAGAATTCCGGGTCGAACACAGGGAGGCGAACGTTTGATTTAAAAACTCCGCGTTTCTTTTTATTTTGTCACAAAGAAATTCAATTTAAACTATCTAAGTATCTACAACAAATAAAAGAGAGAGAGGGAGTAAGAGAGAGAGAAGGAATACTATACATGGAAATCAAAATGAGATGTAGAATAGACAAGGAATTTATCATAAAAGAGTTCTTTCATTACAACTAGAAAACATAAAACAATTACTCTAGAAAGCATTTAAAAGAATGGAGGGAGAAATGTCCTCCTCGACGATCGCTCGGAGGACGAATAGACTACTCTAGAAAGCAGTAAATCTATACTAGAAAGCAGTAAAAAGAATAGGGAGAGAGAAATCCTCCTCGACGGTCGCTTGGAGGACGAGCCGGACGGGACGACGCCTGGACGAAGGAGAACGAAGCGGGACGAAGGAGGACGAAGCAGAAGAACGGGAACGAAGCAGCACGCCGTCGTCGTCGCGGGATCCACTTCCGAAGGGGGACGAAAATTTGGACTTTATCTCGCGAGAAGCATCCCGGGTGTGGGACAAGC
Source organism: Thalassia testudinum (assembly GCA_037157565.1). NCBI lineage: Eukaryota > Viridiplantae > Streptophyta > Magnoliopsida > Alismatales > Hydrocharitaceae > Thalassia > Thalassia testudinum. The sequence goes on along the minus strand of JAZHRO010000077.1, from coordinate 81,105,305 downwards.
TTCTCTTGAGCTTTGGAGAGGTAGAGAGGAGAAGGAAGGGATGAAAATTTCGTATGGAGGGGGTCTCCTTTTATAGTTGCAAGGAGTGGGGGCAAAATGGACATTACATCTTCAAAATAATAAATAAGGGGTCTTTAGTGACGGATAAAACCGTCGCTAAAGCCCCGCCGTCGCCGTCGCCGCCGCGCCCACGCGCGCCCGCTCGGCTGGCCTGCGCGCATAACGCATACGCACGTCCGCGTCGTCTCAGCCGTCCGATCGCGAGATCGGACAGCTTAGATCACGTCCGCGCCCGCTGCGTAGCGCGCCCGCCCGCGTGCGATCGAGCGTCCACCAGAGCGTCCAATTGCGCGTCGGCGCTATCGGGCGCGCGCGGCCGTTGGATCTTCATCCGACGCTCGTGCGCGCCTGCTCGCCCGCGCCTTCCACCCGCTCACCGCGGCTCGAACCCGCGACCTCCGCTTCACCTGCAGCTGCGTCGCCGCTGCGCTACGCGGGCGAAATGGTCGCGCGGACGTTTTTAAATGCGAGCGACCGCAGCCGTTGGATCGAGATCCAACGGCGGAGAGGAGACGGTGCGCGGTCTTCACAGGGCTCCTGCGGCCAATTGGGCGGCTGGGATGGCGCCACGTGGCGCCATCTTGGCCGTCCATCTTCTGGAAGTTGTAGATGGTGCCACGGATGTCGGATTGACTCGATTTTTGTGTCGTTCGGCTGCGATCGTCGATCCGAATTCATCCGTGTGGTCGGATTTTCCATCTGAAGTGCGAATTTACACCATCCTGGCCCTTGATCTTCTAGGGTTCCCCGGTCTCTATCTGATGCTACGGATGCCTGATTAGGGCGATCTTGGAGTCGTTGAACTCCAATCGTCGCCCTGATCATATCCATACGGTTGGATCTTTGATCCGAGGCCCCGATAAAATATTTGCCCTATCCAAGCACATAAAAGGAGACAATTAACCTCCATTTTATTCAAACTACTCTAAATGCAAGATGATGCATGTAATGCAATATTTATATCATGAAATGCAATCCTATGCTTAAGAACATGCATAAATAGACATTTTAAGTAGTGTAAATGTGTTTACATCATACCCCCATGCCTATCTTTTGCTAGTCCTTAGCAAAAACTATATGCTATTTATAAAGAATTAGGTTAGATTATTTGGACCTGAGTTATTTTCAATCATTAAGAAATTGTCTACTTAAGAACTGAACTTTCAAAGACACCACAGTGCCCGGGTATCAGCCAAAATGCAGACCGCCTCAAGCCTCGCCTTATTCAAAGAAAAATTTCTTTTTCTGTTCTTACTCTCTTTTTTTTTCTTTTTTTTTTTTTTTGGATTTTCAAATTTTAGGGTTTAAGAGTGGCTTTCTACGGCCATTCAACTCACCCGAGATTTGATGAGAACCCTAAGTTTTAAGCATCTTATTGTGATTGTGATAGACTCGTTGACCGGCAATTAAAACGGACTTCGGATTTCTATGCCTCTAGGTGACCTCAAAAAGAATTCTGCCTAAAGGTGTATCTTTACAACCGGTAGCTTTCTCCCTACTTTTATTTTTTTAACGGGGTCAACACAAGAGTGAATCCAGTGTATATCTCCCCGGTTTATTCTACTTCTCCGCTTCTTCCTAAGTGTTTTGGGAATTTTTAGTGCATTTTCTGAGCTGGGTTCTGGACAACCGGTCGATGAGCTGTTACCACCGACAACTTGCCAGCCATACTCGTGCGGCGAAGTGTGGCTTATTTCTTTTTGTTCTTTTCTCCTTTTTGATTTTTTTTTTTTTTTTTTTTTTTTTAAGTAGGTGGCTTCCCTGGTCTAAGATTTACCTAAAGGCAGCAAAAAGAGAAAGGTCCAGTGACTGGGCTCTGGACAACCTACCTATGGGCTGTTACCCACGATAACTTGCCAGCCATATCACCCTAGAAGGTTCATTAGCTACCCAATTTCCGTTAAAATCGCCAAACAACGAGTCAGTGCAAAGAAAGTGTGTAGATGCTTGAAACTCAAAATTCCCTTAAATCAGAGGGCGGGTTGACAAGTCGTGTACTTATCACCCAAACTTATTTATTCCAATTATAATAAAATTCAGGTTGGCGAGAACTCGAAAAACAAATCCACATTTTAGTGGATACATAGGCTAATTAAGTCCAAAGACCTGAAGGGTCTTTGTGTCCAGAACATAATATAGTATTTCTTAAGATCGAAAATTTTCTTAAACCCAAATTCTCTTTCCTAATTTCGATTTTTTTTTTTTATATATAAAACAAATCTACGGAGCTGACGAATGAATTCAAAGATAAATATCCATCCCCCCATGCCTATCTAATGCAATGTCCTCATTGTATTAAAAAGACATAAAATAGAGAGGAAAAGCGTAGAAAGCACCTGAATTGCGTGGATATCGGGTCCGCTCCGAGATGAAAATGAAAAAGAACTGTATATGTGCTGAGTTTAGTGCCTTCAGCTAGGCACACTATACAAAGAAAAGAAATGAAGAATTCACATGTGCAGGTCAGAATTAGAACGAACAGAAGAATCCTCTGACCTGTCAGCAAAGGTCCACAGATGTGGACCAGATTGTGGTGCAGACCCACACCCCATAATCGAGAATATCTTAGGTTCTGGATAAAAATTACCCAAAACCTAAAATCAGAATGCAAGCGGGGTCGGGCCTGCGATTTGTGAGGATGCAACCCAAGGCCAAAATGTCGGGTTACAGAGAATTGAAGCTCAAAAGGATAATCGTTAAATGTGTGCTTGAGTTTGACATCCTCGAAACAAATGTCGTAAGGGTTCTGATTTGATGGTTTCAGTTTAAAAGGAACCCTTCGACTCAATCTTCCATTTCCTCCAAAATTGACTTCCCAAATCAGAATTTCCCAGCTCCTATCCTCCTCATTCGGCATATCAAATTCCATGACCTCTTGTATATTCATCACCCCGTCTGAAATCTCCAAGTCTAGATGATGTGGCAAAATCAAAATTGACTTGGGTCTAATTATCTCAGAATTAGAATCATCAATAAGCTCAACAGGGTGTAACTGATAATCAGGGCATTGAATTAATTCCTCCAGAAAATGCGATTCTGGATCCGTATCGTGTGCCCTAATAAGATCAGTTTCCTCAGTTATTGGGCTATCAAATGATCTATCAGATTCCTCAGGCCCAATCGTCTCACAAAAATCGTGATCTGAAAACTCGTGTGAGACTTCGCAACTTGAATCTTCACCATCAGGATCCGTATCAATGTATGTCCCAAAATCATTTGTCACTTTGCGTTCCAAGGAGACATACGTTTCCTCGTAACCCGGCTCAGGGATTTCAGGTGAAGAAATCAAATCATCCTTAATTGGTTGTTTTAATTCAATCTGGTCAGCTTCGTAACACGTGTCCCCCCCAACAGGTGCCTGAGCGGGTTCTATCATTGGCTTTCCTGAAGAGAGTTCATCCTGGGAATTATTCCAAGATTGAATCAAAGCAACCACGAATCTCATCCTCAATTTCGCTAATTTCCCAAGTAGAAACTCACCCGGGTTCTTATCCTTAACATCCTGGAGCCAATCCAACAAAGACTTGTTTAAATCATCAATCATTTCAATCAGGGGTTCCAATCTCTCAATGCAAGGTATTGGCTGAACTTCTAAAGATTGAATGATATTCCTCAAGTTAGCCAGAACCTTATCTTGAACCTGATTAACCTGAACCAAATGAGTTGGTTCAGGGTTGGGCGGGTTTGACATCAATGTAGAGGAATTAACGAATTGAGATTCGTTATACCCATCCTGATAATAGGTCATTTCAGATTGTTCAAAAGATGGAGATGACCTAAAGGCAGTGAAATCAGAGGATGGGTAAGGATCAGTGTATCCTTCTTGATTGTAGATCGCATTAGGTTGTTCATGAAAGGAGGACGATCTATAATCGATGCAACTCTGAGAAGGATAGAATTGAGAATCAAAGTGTTCAGGGTTAGACCCTAAAAACGGGGGTCCGGAATTGTATCCCCAATCCGAATTATCCCAACTAACTGATGGTCGATTACAATACGAGTTGGGATAATTGTCATGTTGAGGATAATTTACAACAGGAGGGAAAATGCGGGAATGCGTGAAATATGTGGAAGGATTCATGAGACACGGGAGGAAGAAAGGTGCCCTGCAATACAAACAATCAAACCTGTCCTTAAATGGGTTAGCCTACAGACCTACAGACTCTCAAAACCCGTCTTGAGATAAAGGAACGATTTGATCTACTTCTGTCTGTTCAATCCAACCAGTTAGAAGGAGGGACTAGGGAGAAGGTTCTTCCTTCGGCTTGCGCCTCCGGTTCCTAGTGTACCCCCCAGCCGCGATCGTTTGACTCTGCTCCCCTAGCTAGACATCAGATTGAACAGTAGAAACAGACTAATCGAAAATAATCTCGTTCTGAGTTCTGAAGAGCGAGTCCAATCCTTAAGGCCAACGTCTACTCTGTTTTATTTAGGGCTAGGTTTGAATGTGCTTTGGAATGTGATGGGCCCTTTAAATGGGTTGTGCCCTTAATGATTGATTGCTTTGTGTGTGCGTGCACAACCAGTGGTTTTCAAGCAAGATTATTTTTGATGTGGTGAATTTTAAGGTTCAAATCTTGCTTAGTAGCTTTTAGGATTCAACTTTAAGTGTTTTCAATCAAGTTTCATTGGCACACCAGATTTTGCAAGCACAGGTGAAGATATTTTCCTTTAAAGTTTAAAAGGAATGTGGAGTCCCTGGTAGATCCCTAAGAGTTGAACCTAATTGGCAGCTACTTGATGAGTTGATTTTATTTGAAGTGGTGCGGCCCAATCAACTCAAACAATTGGCCTCAAATGCACCACTAAGTTAGGCACACAAAGATGGTTAACTTAGAATGATTTCTACTCTTTTATGTGTTGCTTTATGTGTACTGGTCCCACAGATCAAAACCCAGTTGAGTAGAAACAAACCAATTTGGTTAAGTGCCTTTAAATGTGGGTGTACATTGTGTATTTGTTGAAAATTACCCCACAAAATTATCTTTTTACTTTTTTTTATATAAATGAAGGTGGAATGAATGTGAGTGAGAATCCAAACAACCAAACTATTCCTAGGATTTATGCAAACACCTAGGTTAATTGGAATTTGGATTCAATGTGGCGAATGAAATCTATGGAGGGGGAAAGAATGGGTGATAACTTACAAAACCCTTCACAGCACTTTACTCCAATCTACCGCTTTTGCTTGCCTCAAAAGAGTACCTGCAATTACAATAAGAAAGGAGAAAAGTGAGGTAAATGATTTGTAAGTTACAAAACGTGAAGAGAAATCAAAGATCGTTGCCTCCCCGGCAACGGCGCCAAAATGTTGAACGAGAATCTACGCTAACGTGTTTGGTTTTGGAAAACCCGTCGTTGTAGTTCGAAAGCGAAGGATTCGTGTTCAACAAATAAAATTTATACCGAAATAAGAATTCCGGGTCGAACACAGGGAGGCGAACGTTTGATTTAAAAACTCCGCGTTTCTTTTTATTTTGTCACAAAGAAATTCAATTTAAACTATCTAAGTATCTACAACAAATAAAAGAGAGAGAGGGAGTAAGAGAGAGAGAAGGAATACTATACATGGAAATCAAAATGAGATGTAGAATAGACAAGGAATTTATCATAAAAGAGTTCTTTCATTACAACTAGAAAACATAAAACAATTACTCTAGAAAGCATTTAAAAGAATGGAGGGAGAAATGTCCTCCTCGACGATCGCTCGGAGGACGAATAGACTACTCTAGAAAGTAGTAAATCTATACTAGAAAGCAGTAAAAAGAATAGGGAGAGAGAAATCCTCCTCGACGGTCGCTTGGAGGACGAGCCGGACGGGACGACGCCTGGACGAAGGAGAACGAAGCGGGACGAAGGAGGACGAAGCAGAAGAACGGGAACGAAGCAGCACGCCGTCGTCGTCGCAGGATCCACTTCCGAAGGGGGACGAAAATTTGGACTTTATCTCGCGAGAAGCATCCCGGGTGTGGGACAAGCTTCTCTTGAGCTTTGGAGAGGTAGAGAGGAGAAGGAAGGGATGAAAATTTCGTATGGAGGGGGTCTCCTTTTATAGTTGCAAGGAGTGGGGGCAAAATGGACATTACATCTTCAAAATAATAAATAAGGGGTCTTTAGTGACGGATAAAACCGTCGCTAAAGCCCCGCCGTCGCCGTCGCCGCCGCGCCCACGCGCGCCCGCTCGGCTGGCCTGCGCGCGTAACGCATACGCACGTCCGCGTCGTCTCAGCCGTCCGATCGCGAGATCGGACGGCTTAGATCGCGTCCGCCCCCGCTGCGTAGCGCGCCCGCCCGCGTGCGATCGAGCGTCCACCAGAGCGTCCAATTGCGCGTCGGCGCTATCGGGCGCGCGCGGCCGTTGGATCTTCATCCAACGCTCGTGCGCGCCCGCTCGCCCGCGCCTTCCACCCGCTCACCGCGGCTCGAACCCGCGACCTCCGCTTCGCCCGCAGCTGCGTCGCCGCTGCGCTACGCGGGCGAAATGGTTGCGCGGACGTTTTTAAACGCGAGCGACCGCAGCCGTTGGATCGAGATCCAACGGCGGAGAGGAGACGGTGCGCGGTCTTCACAGGACTCCTGCGGCCGATTGGGCGGCTGGGATGGCGCCACGTGGCGCCATCTTGGCCGTCCATCTTCTGGAAGTTGTAGATGGTGCCACGGATGTCGGATTGACTCGATTTTTGTGTCGTTCGGCTGCGATCGTCGATCCGAATTCATCCGTGTGGTCGGATTTTCCATCTGAAGTGCGGATTTACACCATCCTGGCCCTTGATCTTCTAGGGTTCCCCGGTCTCTATCTGATGCTACGGATGCCTGATTAGGGCGATCTTGGAGTCGTTGAACTCCAATCGTCGCCCTGATCATATCCATACGGTTGGATCTTTGATCCGAGGCCCCGATAAAATATTTGCCCTATCCAAGCACATAAAAGGAGACAATTAACCTCCATTTTATTCAAACTACTCTAAATGCAAGATGATGCATGTAATGCAATATTTATATCATGAAATGCAATCCTATGCTTAAGAACATGCATAAATAGACATTTTAAGTAGTGTAAATGTGTTTACATCAGTTGCTAAAAGGAAGAACTGTTCAAAACGCTTTGTCGTGTTTTAAATTAATCTCGTTGCAGCATAGTTGAAAAAGTGTTATAAACAAATAAGAAGTTTTTATTACTCGAAGACCTAAGTATCCGAGGTCAAACACAGGGAGCAAATGGAATTCATACTAACCTCAATAAATGAAATTTGAACACTTGAATTACTCAAAATCTAATTCAAAATATAAAGCATGAATTTATGAATATTAACATGTAGCAACAAAAGAGAAATTGAGAGGAATTGGATAAAAAATTGTTCTCATTTTCTTCCATTCTCTGCCTTCTCTTTCCTTGTGAATCAGACGTCTTAATTTTTGATTGCTACAGTGCTTCAACTTTGATTCTCTAATCTCTATCTTTTCAACCGAGCCTTCTACTTCTTTCTTCCTTCTCCTTGGCTTCTTCTTCTTCTTCTCTGCATGCTTGCCTTTTCTTTCTCTACTTCTGCTCTGCTTGGCCGCACCTCTACTTCCTTCTTTCCTTCTGCACTTAGCTTTCCTCAACTCCTGCCTTCTCCTACCTTTGCCCTTGGTCTTCTTCTTCTTCCTTCTTTCCTCTTCTGCGATTAAGTCCTTCAACCGCTATCTTTTTCTGTCACTTCTTTGCTGCGCCACCTCCTTAGCTCCTTCTTTCCTACACAACACCATGCAGCAAAACCTACCCCTACCCTCCCCCGCGTCGCTTTCTCTCTCTATTTCTCTCTTAGGAATGCTCTCCCAGAGCCAATCGGGTACTCGGGTCGGGTCAAGCACACCCAGGTCCAGGCGCACCGGTGTGGGTGGTGCACGAGGAGTGCAGGGTAAACGGGTCAGCCAGGTCCACGTAGCGTGGGTCGTGGACGAGGCGGGTATACGAGCAAGGGGACCTCACCCCATGTTCGGAGCCAACCAAGCTAAAATACAAATTCAATTTAAGCCGCTCGCCTACGTTGAAAACTTCTGTGGGACTAAACTCCTACCCGCTTCTTCACACGCCCGCAGGGAGGTGCCTTGCTCAAATGCTGCTCCTGCGGTCGATTGCCAAGCCAATCTCTTGGCTGTATGAGTTCATGCACTCATCCCACTTCACCTGGGACCCTGATGCCTGGGGAAGATAATCTGTAATTTGACCCCGGATTTTGGCTTAGGTAGGAGATATCGAGTAGAATGGATTTGTATTTGGTGGCACACACTCATCCGGTGCTACATGTAGTCTAGTACTACAGACTCTAGATTAATAGACTATTAGACAAGTCAACTCTGAGAGAGGCTACACAATTGTGCTCTCTTGATGTTCCTGGGCACTCACTCTTTTCTTTCTTTCTGAGATCAAAAATCTCGCCAGATTTAGTAATTATCTCATTATTTGGTGGCCTCACATGGCATCCACACTTCAATTAAAGTCCTAAAAACTCTACAACTAAGTTAGAGTCCTCAACCAGTATTCGGGCGATCAGAAATACTAAAAGGTAGGTATGGGTCATATTTGGTGGAACGCGATAGGTGTTCTGTTGCCTCAAAAATAATGTTACATTATAAACTTGGGCTTTTTTTTTATAATATAACTGTTTCTTCTTTTTCTTTTTTCTGTTTCTTCTTTTTCTTTTTTCTGTTTCTTCTTTTCTTTCTTTTTTTTTATAAATCAACATAGTATGACACAGACTTTTATTTATGAGGCATTATTAGGGATGATGATGGTCAAGAGGATATTGTGCGGCTTATTTGGTAGAAGTGCCTATTCTCAGCACCGGGAAGGAATGGATAGGACAAGCATATTTCTGACCTTTGATATTATTACCCTCCTTCAGCCAAGGACTCTATGAAGGACGATCGTAACCATCCACCATAGTCATAGCTTTATTAAGACTCAATCTCTATATATCTGCCTTATTTGGTGACTCTCAGGAATTCACACAAAGTACGCACACAGGAACAGAGAGCGAAAACTACGCCTAACTCTGAAGTATCATCATCTAATTGTCCAAAACTTGAGTCCTTGCACTAGACTTATTGCACCAGTAATCTCTCTACTTTCTTCTCACAAATATGAGGTGGATCTACTAGAAGATAGTATGCCTGACTCCCATTGAACTGTCCAAGGGTTTAGTAGACTACAAATGCTTATTGGTTTTCTTCAAGGATCTATTACCAAGTCTACGTGCACGTGAAATAAATGTACTGGATTCTAAACTTAAGAAATAATTTTAAGAAAAAAAACCTCCAATGACAAAGGTATTCTGCTAGGGACTAACCCATTCAGCTCAAGAAAAGAGATTTTTTTTTATTTTTTTATACATATAAATATATACGTATGCAAATATTTATAAATGCTATAAACATTCTCAGGTTATACCCCCCATGCCTAAGACTGATAATGTCCTCATTGAAAAAAAAAATGTAGACATAGAAGAATATCACCTGAGGAGGAGAGTGGGAGGAGCTAAGGCTCCTCAAGCCGAAGTACGTCCAAAACCTAGCCATCTGAAAGAGTAATATACGGTTTAAGTCGCTGGCCATTTACCTTAAAGCTCGCACCTGAAATAGGGTTCCGAATCTCTACAGCTCCATGAGGGAAAGTATTGATAACAACGTATGACCCATCCCAGCGAGACTTGAGCTTTCCAGGAAATAATTTAAGTCTAGAATTGAAAAGCCAGACCCACTGGTTGGGCTCAAAAGTCTTTCTAATGATGTGCTTGTCATGGAAGACTTTTGTACGTTGCTTGTAAGCTTGAGAAGTTTCATAAGCTTCATTATGAAGCTCCTCAAGCTCACTTAATTCTAACATACGTGCCTTTCCCGCTTTATCCAGATTCAAGTTAACGTTTTTAATAGCCCAATAAGCTTTATGTTGGATTTCAACGGGAAGGTGGCACGTTTTTCCGTAGACAAGACGGAAAGGAGACATGCCCAAGGGAGTCTTATATGTAGTTCTGTAGGCCCAAAGAGCATCATTTATTTTTTTAGACCAATCCTTCCGATCAGGCCTGATAGTTTTTTCTAAAATTCGCTTAATCTCCCTATTAGACACTTCAACTTGTCCACTTGTTTGGGGATGATAAGGTGTGGCTATCATGTGGTTGACACCCAAATTTTAGAGTAGTCTTGTGAAGTGTATATTCTTAAAGTGAGGTCTTCCATCACTTATAATTGTTTTTGGGCACCCATACCGAGAAATTATATTAGCCTTAACAAAGCCCAAGACCACGGAATGGTCATTAGTTCGCATGGGTATGGCTTTTATCCATTTCGATACATAGTCTACAGCCACAAGAACGTATTCATATCCGAAGGACACAGGAAAGGGACCCATGAAGTCAATGCCCCAAATATCAAAGATTTCAACAGGGAGGATAGGTTGTTGGGGCATCTCATCCCTTTTTCCAATGGTTCCCGTCTGCTAGCAACGTAGACATGCGCCCACATACGTATGTGAATCTCGGAATAATGTGGGCCACCAAAAGCCAAACTGAAGAACCATATGGGCAGTCTTCTTCCCACTAAAATGTCCCCCACAATGGAGGTCATGGCAGAAACTCAGAACACTTCTTTGTTCCTCATTAGGGACGCAATGGCAAAAAAGCTAGTCAGGGCCTATTCTAAAAAGCTCGGGTTCCTCCCAATGATAAAATTTAGCATTGGCGAGAAACCTGTCTCGCTTCTGCTTGTCCCAAGTACTGGGGGTAATGCCCGTCACCAGATAGTTCACTATATCAGCAAACCAAGGAGTTTTAGCTTCCACGGCCATCAGAGACTCATCAGGGAAAGTCTCTTGAATACCGCCAGCAGGGTTTGATGCCTCAACAGGGATCCTCGACAAATGGTCTGCTACCACATTCTCAACTCCTTTCTTGTCTTTAATTTCCAGGTCAAATTCTTGGAGTAGCAGAATCTAACGAATTAGGCGAGGTTTGGTATCCTTTTTAGCCAGAAGATGCTTTAGGGCAGAATGATCAGTGAACACTACAACCATGGATCCCAAAAGATAAGACCGAAACTTTTCCAAAGCAAATACTACAGCAAGTAGTTCCTTTTCAGTGACCGTGTAGTTTTGCTGAGGATCCGTAAGGGTCTTGCTGGCATAATGCAGCACATGAGATTTGCCATCAACCCTTTGACCTAAGAATGCTCCCACTGCAAAATCAGAAGCATCGCACATAAGCTCAAACGGGAGGGTCCAATCTGGTGCTTGGAGAATTGGTGCGGTAATGAGGGCTTTCTTCAAAACTTGGAAAGCCTCGCCACATCTATCATCAAAATCGAAGGAGACATCCTTCGCTAACAGGTCACAGAGTGGCTTAGAGATTTTACTGAAATCTCTAATGAAGCGCCCATAAAATCCAGCATGGCCAAGGAAAGATCTAACCTGACGAATATTGGCGGGCAATGGAAGCCTAGAGATGGAATCGATTTTTTGCAGTGTCCACCTCTAATCCTCTCTCAGAAAATATATGCCCTAACACAATGCCTTGCTGGACCATAAAGTGGCTTTTCTCCCAGCTGAGTACCAACTTTGCCTCTTTGCAATGGGTTAAGACTTTATCAAGGTGCGAAAGGCATAGGTCAAACGATAAGCCATAAATGGAGAAGTCATCCATGAAAATTTCAACGAACTCGTCAATCATATCAGAAAAGATAGCCATCATACAACATTGGAAAGTGGCAGGAGCATTACATAACCCGAATGGCATTCGACGGAACGCAAAAGTGCCATATGGACTCGTGAAGGTGGTACGCTCCTAATCGTCAGGAAAAATGGCTATCTGATTGTACCCAGAGTTCCCGTCAAGAAAACAAAAGTACTTGTTCCCTGCCAATCGTTCCAGAATTTGATCAATAAACGGTAAGGGGAAATGGTCTTTCTGGGTAGCCGTGTTTAAACGACGGTAATCAATGCAGACCCTCCAACCAGTTGAGGGTCTAGTGGTCACCAGTTCTCCTTGGTCATTCTCTTCCACAGTGATTCCTGCCTTCTTGGGAACTACATGAATAGGACTGACCCATTTACTATCTGAAATGGGATAAATAATCCCTGCATCCAGCCATTTCAGAATCTCCTTTTTAACAACCTCCCGCATATTTGGATTGAGCCTTCTCTGCATATCTTGGAAAGGCTTCATGGAATTGTCCGTGTATATATGATGCATGCAAAGAGAGGGATCAACACCCTTAATATCAGCAATTGTCCAGGAAATTGCTTCCTTGTGCCTTTGTAAACACTCAAGTAGAGCTCCCTCCTGCAATTCAAATAATGCAAACGAGATAATAACGGGGAGCATGTTATTAGAGCCAAGGAAAGCATATTTCAATGTGCTCGGGAGGGGTTTCAACTCCAATTCAGGAGCCTTTTGGAATGAGGGTTTTAGTTGAGATGTCCCCGCCTCAGGCAGCGGATCTACCTTCACAGTCCAGGGTGGGGACAGAAACTCAGTGTGTATCCCCAACAACTCTTCTAGTTCGGGCATTTCCCTTTCAGTTTCTTTAATAATCGAGGGATGGTCCTTAGATATGATCTTCTGAAGGGGATCTCTACATAAGAGTGCTGGAGTAGTCTCTTCAATTATTTCCTCAATGGCCTTAATCTGAGAACAATCTTCAAATCCGAGTTGCTTGTAAGTATCAAAAACATTCAACCGGATCTTCTTGTTCTCAAAGCCCATTTTAAGTGCCCCAGATCTACAATTTATAGAGGCATTGGCTGTGGCCAAGAAGGGGAGTCCCAGAATAATGGATGGCTTTGTGGGCTTATTAAATGGATCGGTATCAAGCACCAGAAAGTCAACAGGGAAGAAGAAATCCTCCACTCTCACAAGGACATCTTCCAACAAACCCCGCGGTGTCTTAAGTGATATGTCTGCAACTTGGAGGATTACTGGACTAGGCTTTAGCATGCCTCCTCCCAAAAGGTCGTAGATAGAGCTTGGTAGAATGTTCACCCCCGCACCCAAATCGAGCAGAGCCTCGTCAATGTGTTGGCTACATATAACCACTGAAATATACGGGGCCCCTGGGTCTTTCATTTTGGGGGGTGTTCCATGCTGGAGAACCGAGCTAACATGGTCAGGCAGGGTGACCTTGGTTTGGACTTGTTTCCTAGATCGATGCTTCTGGGTGCACAGGTCCTTCAGAAACTTGGCATAGGACGGAATCTGTTTAATCGCTTCCAACAGAGGCAAGTTAATCTGGACTTTCCTAAAAGTATCCATAATCTCTTCCGTCCTATCCTTGGCTCCAGACGAGCCAACAGAAGATTCCCCAGGAGCAGATAGGCACTCTAGATAGGGCACCCTCGGCTTCTGGGTAGAGGGGTCGTCATGGTGGAAAAGGGGTGGTGGAAGGACGACATCCTCATTGTGGGTGATTTTGTGCGAGGGAGAGCAGTGTGGCTCTTCCTCGATGGAGATGGAAGTCGGGTCAAGTGTGGAAGGGGAATTCTGAGATGTAACCATAGGAGTGTTATCAGGCTTGTCAATCTTTTTTCCACTCCTCAACACGGTCACTGCTTGGGTGTGCTCCCTGAATACAACCCCCTTACCCTTAGGGTTCTCCTCAGAAGATCTAGGCAGCTTCCCCGGATCACGTTGCCTAACTGCCTCAGAAAGATGACCAATTTGGGATTGCATATCAGTAATCATCTTATTCTGAGATTGGATGACCATATTCTGATGTTCTTGCATTGCTTTCATCATGGTGTTGGACGAACGAATTGCTACTCTAACGTGTTTGGTTTTAAAACCTTGTCGTTGTAGCTTGAAAGCGAAGAATTTGTGTTCAAAAAATAAAATTTATACCAAAGTTGAAATTTCGGGTCGAATACAGGGAGGCTACGTCGATCTATATTCCCAATTATATTTTTTTAGAATTTTTCTTGAAAAGCGAGGTGATATAATTACAATGAAGCTATCAGACTAAAAGGAAGAGAGAGAGAGAGAGAGAGAAAACATGCATTCAATATTTCAAAATGTTTATACAATAAAACCAAATAAGGATTACATTAAAAAGAGGGAAATCAGCTACACTAGAAAGTAGGAAATTCTATACTAGAAAGCTGTAAAGAAGAATGGGAGAGAGAAGTTATCCTCCTCGACGATCGCTTGGAGGACGAGTTGGACGGGACGACGCCTAGACAAAGGAGAATGGAGCAGGACGAAGGAGGACGAAGCAGAAGAATGGGAACGAGGCAGCACGTCGTCGTCGTCACGGGATCCACTTCCGAACGGGGACGAAAATTTGGACTTTATCTCGCGAGGAGCATCCCGGGTGTGGGACGAGCTTCTCTTGAGCTTTGGAGAGGTAGAGAAGAGAAGGAAGGGATGAGAATTTCGTGTGGAGGGGGTCTCCTTTTATAGTTGCAAGGAGTGGCGGCAAATTGGTCATTACATCTTTAAAACATTAAATAAGGGGTCTTTAGTGACGGATAAAACCGTCGCTAAAGCCCCATCGTGGGCGTAGTCAGCGTTGAACGCGCGGCTGCTGGCTTCCATGCGCGCCTAACGCTCGCCGCATGTCTTGATGATTTCAGCCGTCCGATCGCGAGATCAAACAGCTTAAATCGCGCCTTCGCCCGCCTCGCTACGCGCCCGCCCGCGTTCGATGGCGCGTCCACACCTCGCGTGAAATAGCATGTGGGCGCTATTGGATGATCTGAGTCGCCCACAGCCAATCGGGCGGACACCATTAATCGCGCACGCCCACAGATCGCGAGTCGAACCCGCATCTTGTGAATGCGCAATGCCTCGCGACCGCTGCGCTACGCGAAGGAATGTGTCGCGCGGACGATTTGAGGCGCATGCGTCCACAGCCGTTGGATCAAGATCCAACAGCGGAGAAGGGCGGATGCGAGGGCTTCAGTGGTTGAGTACGGGCGATTGGGCGGCCGAGATGGCGCCACGTGGCACCATCTTGGTCGTCCATCTTCTAGATGATGCAGATGGTGCCACAGGTGTCGGATTGACTAGATTTTTGTGTCGTTAGGCTACGATCGTCGACCTGAATCCATCCGTGTGGTCGGATTTGTTGTTTGAAGTGTGGATTTACACCATATTGGCTCTTGATCTTCTAGGGTTCCTCGGTCACTATCTGATGCTACAGATGCCTAATTAGGGCGATCTTGGAGTCGTTGAACTCCAATCGTCGCTCTGATCACATCTATACAGTTGGATCTTCGATCTGAGGCCCCGATAAAAAGTTTGCCCTGTCCAAGCACATAAAAGGAGACAATTAACCTCCATTTTATTCAAACTACTCTAAATGCAAGATGATGCATGTTATGCAATATTTATATCATGCAATGCAATCCTATGCTTAAGAACATGCATAAATAGACATCTTAAGTAGTGTAAATCTATTTACATCATACCCCCATGCCTATCTTTTGCTAGTCCCGAGCAAAAGCTATATGATATTTATAAAAGAATTAGGTCGGATTACTTGGGCATGAGTTATTTTCAATCATAAAGAAATTGTCTACTTAGGATCTGAACTTTCAAAGGCACAACAGTGCCCGAGTATCTGCCAAAATGTAGACCGCCTCAAGCCCTCGCCTTATTCAAAGAAAATTTTCTTCACTTTTTCCTCTTTTCTAATTTTTTTGGATTTTCAAATTTTAGGGTTTAAGAGTGGCTTTCTACGGCCATTCAACTCACCCAAGATTTGATGAGAACCCTAAGTTTTAAGCATCTTATTGTGAATGTGTTAAACTCGTTGATAGGCAATTAAAACGGACTTCGGATTTCTACGCCCCTAGGTGACCTCAAAAAGAATTCTGCCTAATGGTATATCTTTACAACCGGTAGCTTTCACCCTACTTTTATTTTTTTTGCAGGGTCAACACAAGGGTGAATCCAGTGTATATCTCCTCGATTTATTCTACATCTCCGCTTCTTCCTAAGTGTTTTGGGAATTTTCAGTGCATTTATTAAGCTAGGTTCTGGACAACCAGTTGATAAGCTGTTACCACCGACAACTTGCCAGCCACACTCGTGCGGGAAGTGTGGTTTTTTTTTTTTCTTTTCTCCTTTTCTTTTTGATTTTTTTTTTTAAGTAGGTGGCTTCACTAGTCTAAAATTTACCTAAAGGCGGCAAAAAGAGAAAGGTCCAGTGACTGGGCTCTTGACAACCTACCTATGGGCTGTTACACACGATAACTTGCCAGCCATATCACCCTAGAAGGTTCATTAGCTACCCAATTTTCGTTAGAATCGCTGAACAACGAATCTGTGCAAAGAAAGTGTGTAGATGCTTAAAACTCAAAAATTCCCTCAAATCAGAGGGTGGGTTGATAAGTCGCGTACTTATCACCCAAACTTATTTATTCCAATTACGATAGAATTAAGGTTGCGAGGACTCGAAAGACAAATCCACATTTTAGTGGATAAACGGGCTAATTAAGTTCAAATACCTGAAGGGTCTTTGTGTTCAGATCCTAAAGTAAAATTTCCTAAGATTAAAAAGTCCTAATGTCCAACTAATCCTTCCTAATTTTGATATTTTTTTTCATGTATAAATAAGAAGAGAAAAATAATTTACATGAATTTCACAAAGCTCACCAAATGATTCAAAAATGAATCCACCCCCCATGCCTAGCTGATGCAATGTCCTCATTGAAAAAGAGACATGAAAGAAAGGGTAGAATATGAAAGATGTCACCTGAATATGAAGCTCGTATCAGCCTTGTGTCATATGTACAACTGTTGAGTTTAATGCCGTCAGCTAGGCGAAGTCCAGCCAAAGAAGTCACAGAATGGCTAGAGCAACTGAGTCTGAGACGGGTTCTGGAAGAATATGGTCAACAACAGGCTTCAGACGTTGACCGTTGACTTTAAATGTGTTACCCGTCTTTGGGTTAGAAATCTAAATGGCTCCATTTGGAAAAATCTGGTCAATTATGAATGAGACATTCCATTTAGATCTAAGTTTGACAGGAAAGAGATTAAGTTTAGAATCGAATAACCAGACCTTCTGGTTTGGATCAAAGCACTTGTGGGAAATCAGTTGATCATGTAGAGCTTTGGTTCGAGCCTTGTAAATCTTGGCATTCTCATAAGCATCACTTCTAAGCTCCTCCAACTCAGATAGTTGGAGTTTCCTGGTCTTCCCAGCTAAATTCAAATCTAAATTGCATTGTTTGATTGCCCAGAATGCCCTGTGTTCAATCTCTATGGGTAGATGGCATGCCTTTCCATACACCAAACGGAATGGAGACATGTCGATGGGCATTTTATACGTCGTACGGTAGGCCCAAAGAGCATCCTCAAGCTTTTGAGTCCAATCCTTGTGATCAGGCCTAACCATTTTCTGCAGAATGTTCTTAATCTCTCGATTGGAGATCTCGGCTTGTCCATTCGTCTGGGGATGGTAAGGTATGGAAATTCGGTGATTAACCCCGTATTTGGCCAATAAATTCTGAAATTGGGCATTAGTAAAATGAGTGCCACCATCACTGATGATAGCCCTCGGAATCCCGAACCTACTGAAGATATTTTTCTTGACAAAATCAATGACCACCTTGTGGTCATTGGTTCGGGTAGGAATCGCCTCAATCCATTTGGACACATAATCAACAGTAACAAAAATGTACTGATGTCCAAATGAAGGGATAAAGGGTCCCATGAAATCGATGCCCCAAACATCAAAAATTTCGACGGGAAGAATAGGGTTTAGGGGCATCATGTCTCTCTTAGTTATGCTCCTGAGTGCCTGACATCAAGAGCATGGCCTTGAGAAATCCTGGGCATCCTTGAATAAAGACGGCCAATAGAAGCCAGATTGCAAGACTTTTGCAGCCGTCTTTTTCCCGAAGAAATGTCCACCACACCCAGATGCATGGCAGAACTCGAGTATACTGTTAAATTCATTCTCCGGTATACATCGGCGAATAATCTTATCAGAGCTGATGCGATACAGTTTAGGGTCCTCCCAGAAGTAGTATTTGGCCTCAGATTTGAGTTTATCCCGTTGTTGCTTGGTCCAATCCTAGGGGATTTGACCAACGGCCAAATAATTAACAATGTCAGCATACCATGGGGTGTAGACACCTAAAACTGTGAGAATAGTTTCATCCGAAAAAGTGTCAGCAATCGGAATGTCCGGACGAGAGGAATCACCTAGGAGTCTCGACAAATGATCCGCTACCACATTTTGTACCCCAGTTTTATCCTTGATTTCAAGATCAAATTCTTGAAGCAGAAAAATCCAACGAACAAGCCGGGGTTTAGCATCCTTTTTGGCCAAGAGATGTCTCAAAGTCGAGTGGTTGGTATAGATGATAACATGAGACCCTAAGAGATAAGCCCTGAATTTTTCCAAAGCGGACACTACAGCAAGTAATTCCTTTTCGGTAACAGTGTAATTCCTCTAGGCTTCATCCAGAGTTTTACTAGCATAGTAGATGACAGAGGGCATTCTATCAATTTTCTAACCCAGGACTGCCCTGACCGCGTAATCAGAAGCGTCAGTCATGATCTCAAAAGGGGCTATCCAAATTGGTGGTTGCAAAACTGGAGCACAGGTGACTACCGTTTTTAGGAAATCAAATGCCTTTCGGCATGATTCGTCAAAAACAAACGGCATTTCTTTGGCAAGAAGATTGCTCAAAGGATGAGCAACCTTCGAGACATCCTTGATGAATCTTCGATAAAATCCCACATGGCCAAGAAATGATCGAATTTGTTTAACAGATGTGGGAGGAGGAAGTTTGACGATAGCATCAACCTTAGCTTTATCCACTTCAATTCCCCGTTCAGAGATTACATGACCCAAAACGACGCCTTCTTGGGTCATAAAATGACTCTTTTCCCAACCAAGGACCAATCGTGTTTTGATACATTGCTTAAGAATCATTTCCAGATTAGCCAAGCAAGAGTCAAATGATTCTCCGAAAATAGAGAAATCATCCATGAAGACTTCCATAAACTCTCCCACCATGTCAGAAAATATGGCTAGCATACACCTTCGAAAAGTCGTAAGTGTATTGCATAACCCGAAAGGTATCCTACGAAAAGCAAAGGTTCCATAAGGACAGGTGAAAGTAGTTTTTTCCATATCCTCGGGATGGATAGGAACTTGGTTGTATCCCGAGTAACCATCAAGAAAATAGAAGTACTTCTGCCCGGCTAATTTTTCCAAGATTTGATCGCTGAAGGACAGGGGAAAATGACCCTTTTCAGTGGATGTGTTCAGCTTCCTATAATCAATACAAACCCTCCAAGAGGAAGCTAAACAAGTTGTGACAGATTCTCCTCTCTCATTAGTCACAACGGTAATCCCAGCTTTCTTCGGAACAATCTGAACAGGACTTACCCATGGACTATCAGAGATTGGATAAATAATTCCTGCATCGAGCCACTTGATGATTTCCTTTTTGACCACTTCTCGCATATTTGGATTCAATCTCCTCTGCATTTGGCGAGAAGCGCCAGATCCATCTTCCAAGAATATTCTATAATTATAGTAAGATGGCTCGATCCCCCTGAGGTCATGAATGGTCCAACCAATTGCCTCCTTATGTTCCTTCATGACCTTGATCAATTTAATCTCTTGCTCATTTGTCAATTTAGCACTGATAATCACAGGAAGCATCTTCTGAGGTCCTAAAAATTGATATTTCAAATTCTCTGGCAATGGTTTCAATTCAAGCTGGGGCGGGTTGATGATTGATGGTAGGGTAGATGCTGAAGATTCAATAAGAGGAAGAGATTGTAAGTGAACAAAATCAATAACCTCTTCTGAAGATGGCAGGTCAGCCATAGAGGGTTGCGGGTCAAATTCATCATCCAAAGAGGAACTTTTGATTGAAGAAACTATCAAACAAGTTTCAATGTTATCATTATCCTCATCAAGTTCCTCAAAAAATCCACAATCCTCAAATTTTTTGATCACCTTAAAAATATCGAATTTCATTCGTTGGTCCCCAAAGGCGATTTCCATGCTACCGCTTTCACAATTAATGTTGGCCTTAGCGGTAGCTAGGAACGGACGCCCCAGAATGATGGGCATGTTCCTCAAATTATCAGGTACATCCATGTTAAGGACAAAGAAATATACAGGAAAATAGAAATCCTTCACCTTAACTATAACATCTTCAATAACGCCTCACGGGTTTGTGACTGAGCAGTCCGCTAACTGTAGCGTTACTGAAGTTGGCCGAAGTTCACCCAATCCAAACTTCTCGAAAAGAGAAGTCGGAATTAGGTTGATGGATGCACCCAAATCCAAAAGTGCTCTATCAAATGTGTAATCTCCAATAACGTAAGAAATCAATGGAGCACCAGGATCTCTTTTTTCTAAGGGAGGTAGTGCAGGATAACAGAACTAACCTACTCGGAGAGTACCACCTTCCTTGGAACAGATTCTCTCGACTTACGCTTTTGTGTACATAATTCCTTTAAAAATCTTGCGTAACCCGGTATGTGCTTGATAGCATCAAGGAGCGGGATATTGATCTCAACATTCTTAAATAGATTCAGAAGCTCCTCATTGCTATCAACAGACTTCTTCTTTGATTTGGTTAAGGCTTCAGGAAAATGAAAAGAGTCAGATCTTTGGAATAAAGTTCCTGAGCCTTGATTTCTCCTCTAGAATTCTCCTCTCTCTCCTCAGGTTCTTCAGGATTCAAAAGATCAAAATATTTTGGTTGTGGATCCTGAGTCTGCTTACCACTCAAAGTGACAGAATTTGCAGATGCATAAGAATTTGGGTCTTGGGGAGGGTTAGGAAAGATTGGAGGGGCTTGATTAACCATGAATTGTTGATTTGCAGAAGAAGAAGACGAGGAACCCTGCTCAACCACCTGAGCATGTGCGTGTGGGTCCCTCTGATTTCCGTACCCATGGGCTTGGTTGCCCGAATTCATAATATCTCGCGGGTTGGGTACGGGTTGGGATGGTAGAGATATGGGTTGACAAGAGTTAGCAATGAGCCCCGATTGCAAGTTGTCCAGCGAGTTTTTCATTTGCTGCATGAGCTGGAGCATGGATCCTTGCATCTCTACCATTTGATGATTCAAATCAGCCTGCCCTGCGGGTTGACGGGCATTCCAAGCTGGCTGATTGACCTGATTCGGAGGCAACTGAGTATATACTTGACCCTGACCCATTGGTCGTTGCGGAGCATAGTTGCTGGGTCAAATTAGGTCTGTTGTCCCAGATTTTTCCAAGAGAAGTTAGGGTGGTTTCTCCAACCTGGATTATAGGCATTCGAGTAGGGGTTGGATCTAACATTCTCTTGTACGGCACAGACATTCTCATAGGGTGAGGATGGAGAGAAAGAAAGGGAAGGATCAGAAAAACTGGGATCAAAGGCCCTAGTTTGGAACCCGTGGGGTTCCGAAAAATGCTGACTCACAGATTGAGCCGCATCGAGTTGATTCACGAACTCTCGTCCAGAAGGAACTCGTGAGGAATGGAATCCCGAATTTTGGGATTGAGTGGATCGAGAGTTGTTCATAGAATTGCTAGCCATCTACTCTTCCATTCTCTTAGCAACCAAGTCCACCTGATCAAGTTTGTTACAAATCAATTCCATATCAAATGAATGAGAGTCATGGACTTCATTGACATTTGATCTGGGCTGTTGGGACCGGTTAAATGTATCCTTGGAGCATGATTGATTGAATTCTCACTCATTTCCTCAAATAAATCAAGTGCACTATCTGCATCTTTATTGAGGAAATTGCCTCCGCAAGAAGCATCCACATGATTTCTGAGTTGCTCAGTCAACCCATGATAGAAAATCTGCACGAGTTGCCATTTCAGCACCTCATGGTGTGGACACCTCCGCAATGAGTCCTAAAATCGCTCCCAGGCCACATGAAACTACTCCCCCGGTCGCTGGGTAAAGGTAGTGATTGCCTGTCTCAAAGCATTGGTACATCCGACTGGGAAGAATTTCTTCAGAAAGGCCAATTTCAACTCATTCCAAGTTGTAATTGGTCTTCCTATTGTCCTATACCAATGTGCGGCCTTATCCCTAAGAGAGTGGGGGAAGAGTCTCATGATCATTTGGTCCTTGTTTACGTTTCGAGCCTTGGTGGTCTGGACCAAAGTGGTCAAGTCCTCCAAGTGCTGAAACGGATTTTCGGAGCCAAGCCCATGATAATGTTTAATCAGGCTTAACACCTGGGGCTTGATTTCTACGTCACCGGCTGGAATGTGGACGCCGGGACGTTCCCCGTAATTTGAAGGATCACAAAAATCCTTCAAGGGCTGAGTGCCCTACATTCTCTGGAACCATTCCTGCATTCTCTGCATTTGTTCCAACTACCTTCGAAATTCTTCCTGTGGATTTCCAAGCAAAGGAGGCTATTGTTCGGCCATGGGATCAATTTGACCATAATCCAACTTGCGCCTCCTAGAATGTTCTAATGGTCCTTCCAATCGGGGATTCAATATCGTCTACCCAGCATAAACTAGGAGAAGGTCGGAAGGACTGAGGATAGGGACCCTGCAACACAACAAAACAAGGCTGTCCTTAAGTGGGGTAGCTTGAGGATCTACTGACTCCCAAAACCCGCCTTAAGACTGTAAATGATTTACTCTACTTGCGTCTGTTTAATCCAACCAGTTAGAAGGAGGGACTAGGGAGAAGTTCTTCCTTCGGCTTTCGCCTCCAGTTCCTAGTGTACCCCCCATCCACGATCGTTTGACGCTACTCCCCTAGCTAGACATCAGATTAATCAGTACAAGTAGGTTAATCAAAAACAATCTCAAACTAGGCCCTCAAGAGCGAATCAGACCTTAAAGCCAACGTCTACTCAATTTTATTAAGGCCTGGGATTGTGGTGCTTATGGAATGTGATGGGCCCTTAAAATGGGTTGTGCCCTTAATGATTGATTGAGATTTTTGTAAGTGCGTGTAAACCCAGGGTTTTCAAGCAAGATTATTTGTGATGCGTGAATTTTAATGTTCAAATCTTGCTTAAGTAGCTTTTAGGGTTTCAAATTAGGTGGATTGCAATCAAGTTTCTAAGCAAACCAAGTTGTAAAACACGGGTAAAGATTGTTTTCCTTTAAAAGCAGAAAGAAAGTGCAGTGCTTGGAATAGAACTAGATTGAAAACCCTAAGGAGGAGCTACTTGATGAGATGATTTTAAATAGAGTGATGCGGCCCAAACAACTCAAACAATTGGCCACAAATGCACCACTAAGTTAGGCACTCAAAGATGGTTAACCTAGAATGATTTCTACTCTATTATGTGTTGCTTTGTGTGTACCGGTTCCATAGATCAGAACCCGATTGAGTAGAACCAAATCAATTTGATTAAGTGCCTTGAATGTGGGTGTATGTTGTGTGTTTGCTGAAAATTACCCCACAAGATTATCTTTTTGTTGTTTTTTTTTTTTATAAATGAGGGTGGAATGAATGTGAGTGAGAATCCAAACAACCAAACTATTCCTAGGATTTATGCAAACACTTAGGTTAATTGGAACTTGGATTTAATATGGCGAATGAAATCTATGGAGGGGGGAAGAATGGGTAGCACTTACAGTTGTCTTCAACTGCACTTTACTCCAGTCTACCGCTTGATGATTCCCGGATGGAGATCTATGCAAAACAATAGACACAAGAGAAAGCAAGTTAGAAAATAATAAAGTGCAAGAAATGCGAAAAGAAGATCGGAAATCGTTGCCTCCCCGGCAACGGCGCCAAAATGTTGGACGAACGAATTGCTACGCTAACGTGTTTGGTTTTAAAACTTTGTCGTTGTAGCTTGAAAGCGAAGAATTCGTGTTCAACAAATAAAATTTATACTGAAATTGAAATTTCTGGTCGAACATAGGGAGGCTACGTCGATCTATATTCGCAATTATATTTTCTTAGAATTTTTCTTGAAAAGCGAGGTGATATAATTACAATGAAGCTATCAGACTAAAAGGAAGAGAGAGAGAGAGAGGGAAAACATGCATTCAATATTTCAAAATGTTTATACAATAAAATCAAATAAGGATTACACTAGAAAGAGGAAAATCAGCTACACTAGAAAGCAGGAAATTCTATACTAGAAAGCTGTAAAGAAGAATGGGAGAGAGAAGTTATCCTCCTCGACGATCGCTTGGAGGACAAGTCGGACGGGACGACGCCTGGACAAAGGAGAACAGACTAAGAGGAAGGAGGACGAAGCAAAAGAATGGGAACGGGGCAGCACGTCGTCGTCGTCGCGGGATCCACTTCCGAACGGGGACGAAAATTTGGACTTTATCTTGCGAGGAGCATCCTGGGTGTGGGACAAGCTTCTCTTGAGCTTTGGAGAGGTAGAGAAGAGAAGGAAGGGATGAGAATTTCGTGTGGAGGGGGTCTCCTTTTATAGTTGCAAGGAGTGGGGGCAAATTGGTCAATACATCTTTAAAACATTAAATAAGGGGTCTTTAGTGATGGATAAAACCGTCGCCAAAGCCCCATCGTGGGCGTAGTGGGCACTGAATGCACGGCTGCTGGCTTCCACGCGCACCAAACGCTCGCCGCACGTCCAGATGATTTCAACAGTCCAATCGCGAGATCAAACAACTTAGATCGCTCCTTCGCCCGCCTTGCTGTGCGCCCGCCCACATTCGATGGCGCATCCTCGCCTCGTGTGAAATAGCACGTGGGTGCTATTGGATGATCTGAGTCGCCCACAGCCGATCAGACGGTCACCTTTAATCGCGTGCGCCCGCAGATCGCGAGTCGAACCCGCGTCTTGTGAATGCGCAACGCCTCGCGACCGCTGTGCTACCCGAAGGAATGTGTCGCGCGGATGATTTGAGGCGCATGCATCCACAACCATTGGATCAAGATCCAACGGTGGAGAAGGGCGGATGTAGGGGCTTCAACGGTTGCGTGCGGGCGATTGGGCGGCCAAGATGGCGCCACATGGCACCATCTTGGCCGTCCATCTTCTGGATGATGTAGATGGTGCCACGGGTGTTGGATTGACTCGATTTTTGTGTCGTTAGGCTACGATCATCGATCCGAATCCATCCGTGTGGTCAGATTTGTTGTTTGAAGTGCGGATTTGCAACATCTTGGCTCTTGACCTTCTAGGGTTCCCCGATCACTATCTGATGCTACAGATGCCTGATTAGGGCGATCTTGGAGTCGTTGAACTCCAATCGTCGCTCTGATCACATCTGTACAGTTGGATCTTCGATCCGAGGCCCCGATAAAAAGTTTGCCCTATCTAAGTGATTAGCCCACACATAGTTGTGGGCTATTTAAGTATTTAAGTGCCTACACATTAGGTTAATTCTAACATTTATTTAGTATAAATTAGGATGTAAATAGATTAATTCATAGTTTTAATTTAATTACATAATCCATGCATTGCATTCAGACTTTAAGTACATTTAGAATTAGTTTAGAATGGCATTTATCTAATTAGATAACCAATTAGGTATATTTTTTTTATTAACATAAAAGTTGAGGGTCTGTATATAAATGGCCCTAATATTTTAACATTATTTTCTTTTCTTCTTGCTGGAACGGCTGGCTGCCGCTCCAACGACGAACGGCTGGTGCAGTGAAGAACCCATTCAAGTGGGAGCGGATGTGATGGATCTGGTCGGGTGGATGATTTCAAATGTGTGCAGGCCACTACAAAAGGAGGGAGGCAGCCGAGCTCGGGAGGCCTCCGCCACCGACCCACCACTGTGCAGAGAGAACCTCTCTCTTCCACTCCACACTGCCGGCCTCTACTGTGGCGACGAGTCTCCATCACCGCAGGCGTGTGGTGTGACAGGCCACACCGCCATCCGGAGCTCGCCGTATCACCGTGAGCACCTTAGCATGCATCCCCCTCGCCGTCATCGCCGACCACCATCACCGAGCTACTGATTCAGCCACCCTCTCAGTAACTTAAGACGTCTGGGGAATTTCCCAGACGTCTGAAGTTACCCGCTCACTTCCACCGCACACGCCTGAAGTCGCCTGCAGACCCCTTCCCGCACCTGCAGAACCTTCAGCGCACCCACGTCCGTCAACCTTCAGCTCAAACGTGCCTCAACTCTCCAACAACCACGCTTTCCCCGCGCCTGCAGACCACCGCAGCCACGCCTCCAACTGCGCCTGCAGAAAACCGCAGCCACGCCTTCCCCGCGCCTGCAGACCTCCGCAGCGCCAGCCGCACACGCCAGCCGCAGACCCACCGAGCACGCCTCCGCCCGCGCTTGCAGAAGCGGCTGCAGCTTGCGCGCCCACGCCAACCGCGCCAGCGCCCTCTGCAGACCCTC
The DNA here is from genome assembly GCA_037157565.1 of Thalassia testudinum. Lineage (NCBI taxonomy): Eukaryota > Viridiplantae > Streptophyta > Magnoliopsida > Alismatales > Hydrocharitaceae > Thalassia > Thalassia testudinum. The sequence goes on along the minus strand of JAZHRO010000077.1, from coordinate 81,078,963 downwards.
CGCCCACACACAACCGCCTGCAGACCGCCACCAGCAACACCTCCGCCGGAGCTCGTCCGGCCACCTCCGGCCGCTGCACGACTCGCCGCCACCACCAATTCGAAGCTCTTGGTCCAAGGGACCTCCTCCGAGCTTCCTGCGCCCGGCCATCAGCTCCTCGTCGCGCAAGACAAAGGGGAAAAATTCCCCTATTTTGCTACAGTAAATCGTCAATTAAAATTTATATTTTCTACCATTGCCACTTTTTAATCATATTTTATTGATTCTGCATTGCGGAAAACATCCTCTAGTTTCTCATAATTGCCATTTCAGCATTGTTTCTTGCTTAAACCTTAATCTAAAGGCAATCTTGGCTTGGTTCTTGTCCAAACTGACTATGAACAAACGTTTTTAAGTGGTGCGAATTTTAATACATCATTGCCTCCCTATGGATACGACCCGCTCCTCTGCGAGTGGTTATTTCTTGTTAAATATTGACTAGTCGATTTTTCCACCACATTGAACTACAAACGACTTTAAAGCGAAAGATCGACCAGTCACTAAGCACATAAAAGGAGACAATTAACCTCCATTTTATTTAAACAACACTAAATGCAAGATGATGCATGTTATGCAATATTTATATCATGCAATGCAATCCTATGCTTAAGAACATGCATAAATAGACATCTTAAGTAGTGTAAATGTGTTTACATCACATGGCCTTCAGTTCATCCATCTCAGAGGGCTTATTCTGAGGAGGGTTTTCGTAAGAACGTTGGTATGTGGGCTAGGGAGGTAAGGGTCTTGTATTCCCTGAGTTAGAAGCATCACCATGTTTCCAAGAGAAGTTTGGATGGTTCCGCCACCCTGGATTATAGGTATTGGAATAAGGGGTATTGCGAGGGGGCGAAAACCTTGGTCTGCGTTCAAGTCAGCCTGAATCAACTCAGGGAATTGATTTGCCTGATGGCACTCCGCAGTGGCGTGCATTGTGCTTTGGCAAATGGAGCATTCTCTTGATGCCTAAAAAATAGAGGCTGCATGCAGGTTCATGCCGGGGTTTGCTAAAAGCCTATCAAAGTTTTTATTCAATAATTGAATTTGATAAGCCAAATCCTGAGAAGCCATTGCTTCATGGGCCTCTATCTTCCTCTGCAAGATTGATGGTTTTCCTTCTTGATAGGAAGAGGACAGATGTATGGAGTTGTCGCTTAATGTTTCAAATAATACCCAGGCTTCATCCTCAGTTCTGGTCATGAAGGTTCCTGCACAGGCTGCATCGATGGTTTGCCTTTGCCTTTCAGATAATCCATTATAGAACCTTTCGACCAACTACCATCTTGGCACTTGATGGTGGGGGCATAACCTAAGAAGGTCATTAAAGCGCTCCCAAGTCTCATGAAATTGCTCCCCTTCCTGTTGAGTAAAATCCATAATCTCTCTTCTGTAATGGTTGGTTTTACTCATAGGAAAATCCTTTTTCAAAAATTCTCCCTTAAGGGTGGCCCAATCATTTACCCGTGCATCGAGGGTATGATACCAGTGCTTGGCCTTATCCTTTAGGGAGAAAGGAAATAGAGTCCTCATCAGGGCTTCATCAGTAAAACCCTGGAGCTTCACCGTGGAACAGACCTCGGTGAATTCCTCCAAATGCTGGTAGGGGTCCTCCCTAGGAGTACCATAAAAAGAGGGCAATAAAGATATGGTACTGCTCTTGATCTCATACAGATTATCCCATGCCGGTCGTCTTAGTGCTTGTGCAGGTTGGTTAGTTGGAATAAAATAGTCCCTTAGGGTCCTTTGTTGATTTGCTCCTTGATCAGCCATTCCTCCTTTTTTCTCTCCTAGGTGAGTTCTCCTAAGAATTCTCTCAGGCTCAGGATTAAACACTAGACTACCCTCAAGAGAGTGTCTACCAAGCATACAAAACACAATCCAAGTTCTTATTGAGTAAGTGAAGCCTCCACTTCAAAGATAAGTCAAAAGATCAAGACTTATCCCTCCGTTCCCACGTAAGTGGTATAAGAGGGGTGTGGACATGAAATCTTAACCTTCTTTATTGCGGAGGTCGAATTAGTTAATATAAATGGCCAAACAAGTTTTTCACTACAATTACGTGCCTTAATTCAACCTTCGAGTGCCCTAGGACCTATACTTTGCTTTGATGATACTCCCAGGTGATCAAGTGAGAAGTTACTCCAAGGACGAACAAAGGGATGCAAGTAGGGCAAACCCTTCCTTTGAGGTGATGCGTATGTGGTGCCCCTTAACTACCCTTTTGTTCCTTTAAGAGGTGTCTCCCTCCGTGGAGTATCAAAACACTTGGTCAAAAGATAGTATCACCACCACCACAAAGCACAATAGGAGGGTTTGCACTGATAAAGAGATCGGTGCCTATAGCCTTAAGGGATCGAGCCTTAGTGCGGTGCCTAATGTACGTGCTTAGTGTCAGAAGTGTGCAACACATCGCAAATGCTTGTAATTTCTTTTGAAATCGCAGACAAGTCCCTTAGAATCAGATCAAATGTGAATTGCTTTTAGGGTTGAATCTGATTATCAGTCCCACTTTTAGTTATGCGACCACTGAATTAGTAAATTCAAACAACTTGGTGGTCTTGAATTTTAATTTGAATGCAAATGCGTGAACAGGAGCTGAATGCAAAAGTTAGAAAGGTGTACCTGTCTCCAACAATTTTCGTGCTAATATGCTTGCAATGCAATAATAAGATTTAATGTACCGCTCAATCACCCCTAAATGCACACACCTAAGGGCATGCAACTTCTAAATAGATAGCTCGTTATTTTATTTTGTTGGTTTTAAAGGCAAGCAAGCAGAAAATAGAATTACACATGCGAAAAAAAAAAAATGTAAACCCTAGTAGCTAAAGAATGTGGCGACAAACCCCCAAAAATTCAGCCCCAATTACTACAAGGGCGAAAAGACAGAAATAAATTTTGTGACGACGGAGAATCCTTTGTGAAAGCAGGATCCTGGTCTCCTATGTCTTTTCCTCGTGTGGCTTAGCTCGTGGTTGCTGTCGCCGCTCTGTTGTGCCTCGTCGCCTCGTCAGATTCCTCGCACAGTAAAGAAGAATTGATCAGATAATTACGCAACTCAGAATATTCAAAAATAAAGAATTGAATCTATTGCGTCTGTTGCCTCCCTGGCAACAGCGCCAATTTAATAAGTCAATTTTCCACTTTCGATTAAGTTTCGCAAATGAAATAACGTGTTGTTGTAGTATGTAAGCGGTGGAAAAATCGACTAATCAACAATTAAAATAACCACTCGCAGAAGAGCGGGTCGTGTCCACAGGGAGGCAATTACCTATTTAAACTTGCACCGGTTAAAAACATATGTTCATGATTAGTTCCATCAAGAAATCGAATCGAAATCACTTTTCAATTAAGATAATAAGATAATATCATGCTGATATTGTAGTTATGCAAAATAAGAGGGAGACGCTCATAAAATCAACCGAATAGAATATTATTAACTAAAAATACCTTCCCCATCAATGGAAGAAAATGTAAATTTTAATTAACTTTAACACAGGGGATTTGTTACAGCGGCTTGCGTGTACAGGAGGAGGAGAGACGGGAGTCGAGGCTGCAGCTGAAGGTCACCCCGCTCTGGCCGCACCTGACGATGGTGACGGCGTAGCTAATGGCAGCCTGTAGTGGCTGCAAGGATAGGAAGGTGGCGAGCGGTGGTTCTGCTCACTAGTGCGGAGGTCGTGCACGGTTGGAGCAGAAAGTGTTGGGGCCACACGCATGCAGTGGTGGAGCGGGGACTGCCTGTGCTACTGCTGGAGGAGCACAGGGGGGTGCAGGCGCACAGTGCAGGAAGGCACTGGAGGCGAGCGCGCCTGTAGCGGTGGAGAGCGCGATGATGGCGAGGGCGCTGAAGGGGTGCGGGTGCCTGCAGAGGTGAAGTGCAGCGCCTGCGTGCGCTAGTTGGTGGCCGCGGTGCCTGTGGGCATGCAAGGGCAGGCGAAGGGTGGCCTGCGCTGCAATGGGCACTTGCAGTAGAGAAGGTGCGGTGCCTGCAGGTGCCTGGTTGGAGGTGCAAGCGCAGGCGGTGATGGTGCTGGAGCGGGTGCACGCCTGCAGAGGAGGACGGTTGTGCGGTGGGCAGTAGGGCGTTGGAGGGTTTTGGTTGTGCCTGCGCCTGCATAGGGCACGGGTGTGCGGTGAGGGTAGGCGGAGTGCAGGCTAGTAGGGTGTTTGCGATGGAGGGCGCGCGGTGCACAGTGCAAGTACAGTTGCACAGTTCCCATCCTTTTTTTTCTTTCCAATCCCCTCCGCCTATCCTCTATATTTCTTCTCTTCCGCCTCCCAAGGGATTTTCAAAATCCTTTTTCTAATTTAGGCCGACGGCGGTTTGCATTTGTTGAGGGATGTGTTGAGGGTGGCTGGAGGATGGGGAAAAGATGGAGCCGGTTGTTTGAAAGGGGAATTTACCCTCCCCTCCTTGTTCTTTTCCCAATATTATTCCTGCAACATAAAAGCATAAAATCATTACATATTAAGTTATAGAATGCTATAAAATAGATTTAAACTTAAATAATGATGCATGCAAATATTCTATAACTTAATGTAGTTATTAACAAACCTAAAAGGTAAGATTAAAATTAACTTAGGTGTAATAATAGTCCATTAAAATGGACTCATCACACGCAACCTGGAGCACTGCTGCAAGCTCCTTGCTTCAGCGGCAATGGCGGAATGGGGGGTCTACCTGAAATCACTCAATATGGCCTTGCGGCCCCATTAAAACATAAGAGGAGCTTCGCCGTGTCTTGGCAAAGGTGAGACAGTGGGTGGCAGGCCACGGGGCGACCTAGGCGTGCCTGCCTAGGTCGCTCTGTGGCCGTGTTTATGGGTTTGTTCGGTAGGCGCGTGTGGAGGTGTTGGTGCTCAGTGGAGGGTTGAATGATAATCAGTGGGTGATGGCAAATGTTCTGAGGTCGGTGGCGAGGCGTGTGGATGGGTGGAGCGACGGGAGCACCTTCGCCGATGGTCGGCCGGAGATGGGAACGATGGTGGTGGACTACGGCGTTGAGGGCATAAAAATAGTAATAAAGCTAGGGGAAATAAAGAGGGGAGAGAGAGGAATAATTCTAACATAGCTGAGCGGACGAAGGGGGGTAGGAGGTGGACAGCTCGCTCCTGCCATCGCCGGAGATGAAGATGTCGAGGGGAGGGGTGATGGCGATGATAACAGGGCTAAAGGCACGCGCGCAGGTGTTGCACGACACGGTGGAAGGTGGTGAAGGCGACTCTGCCACTGGTATTGTGGCAGAGCGACAAAAAAGAGGAGGGCTCGCCAAAGCTCGCTGGATTCCTAACCGGAGGAGGAGACGAAATTGGGGGAATTCTTCGGCCAAGTCGAGCTTGCCAGAAGCGGCTGGACCTGGAGTTTCTCTTATAGGCACCAACAGAGGGTCAAATGCTTGGAGGGCGAGCAAAATCCCTCCCCAGAGGTATGGCCGGAATTGATACCCATACCCCTCGAGCATTCGCACGAGAGGTATGGCGCGATTTAGGGAATGGGGAGCTTCTCATGTGATAGGGGGTTTCACAGAGGGCTCCCCTTTCAAATTTGAGAGCAGCTCCCTAGGGAAACGAGGAGAAAACTGCCTCGAAACCTCGCCGAAGGTATGGGTCCCTGCTACAATGGTAGAGGGACCTGAATGAAGAAAGTGACGAAAATTCGAGGGGGTTTTTGCAAGGGTTTCCAAAAGTTAAGGGCCAAAATGTAATTGGGTGGACCATTTTGGAAAGTAGGTCAAGATAACCTTCCCTTAGGTCCAAATTTTGGTACAAACCTAATTTGGACCTAAGGAATCCAATGGTGATGTTGGATTTTAGGTTTGACCACGTTTGACTGGATATTTTACACAAAAACCCAAATTAGGTCAAATATTGAGCTTAGACCCCAATCTAAGTCAAAACAGGTTCCAACGGCCAAATTGAAGGTTCTAAACCCTAGGGGATTTTTTTCATGAATTTTAGAGGGTTTAGTTGATTTTTATCCTGCCTAAAATCTTGTGAATTTAAGTGAATTTGTTTTAGGGTTACATAATGTCATTTAATTCTTAAATTTCACAATAACCCTTTTCTGACTGAACCATCCCACTTTTTCTCTTATTAAGTCCAATTGACCTATATCTAGATCCTGAGAAATCCCGTTGACGTACTATAATGGTAAAATTACAGTTTTACCCTATTCTTCATGTATTCTTTTCAGATTGGTAATCTCTTAAATTAGGCCTTTCTCTTGGTTATGTAGGAGCTTTTATTCTCTTTATTAGGTCAAAATAAGCTAGTTAGGGCTCATGATGAGGTTCTCATCAAGAACTAACATCTTCTTGAGACCACTTGGCCATTATTGTATTAGAGGAATGTGGCAAAAGGTTTTTGGGGAAATGTTGTGTTAACAAGTGCTTTTCTCATCAATTGGGTGCCTTCTCTAATTTTGGGAGGGAAAATACCTATTTCCATGTTACTCCCTACTGAAAGACCTTTCTCCTTATCTACAAAGATCTTTGGGTGCTTACACCTTATTCATAGTCTTGCTCCTAGAAGTAGGAAATTGGATCCGAGAGCCAATAAGGCTATTTTTCTTGGGTACTCTAAAATGCAGCAACGGTATAAATGTGGTGATCCTACCACAGGGAGACTATATGTGACCAAGAATGTTACTTTCATTTAGGAAGATGCATACTTTACGAAGGCTCCTCTTTAGGGGGAAACTGTGAGTGAAGAGGATCTTGGTGGTATAGAAATTTTTGATGGTGGTGGTAAGTACGTGGATGGTGAGAATGAGTCTACAAATGGTAATGGAAGTGGTAATGGTATGGAGATAATGGTAGTAACAATTAGGGGGAGAGTAATGGTGGTGAAGAATGTAGAGATAGAATGTTTGGAAAAAGATACCAATATCCTTATCTTCATTCCCTTTTCAAGAAGAATGCCAATACCAATCCCATCCCTTCTTCCTCCTCGTCTCCAGATCCAACACCAAGTACGACTAAAATCCCTACTCTTATGGTTGAATCTGATGAAGCTGAAGTTGAAATTGCAAGAACAAGTGACGAAAATCATGAAGTATTTCAACCCATGATAGCATTACCCAGAGGCTTCATAGGAGAGGAATTAGATGGCCACAAAGATATGGAGAATGTTTGAGATATGGGATCAAGAACTATGTAGGTTTATGTAGTCTCAGTTCCATATACAAATGTTTTCTTTCATCACTTGCAAGTTCAGTGATTCCTACAAATGTTGCTAAAGCACAGCTTAACCCTAAGTGGGTAGAGGTGATGCAGGAACAAATGAAGGCACAACTAAAAAATGGTACTTGAGAAGTTGTAGATATACCCAAGGACACACATATAATGGACTCTAAATGGGTATATACTATCAAATACAAGGAAAATGGACAAGTGGAGAGGTGCAAGGCAAGATTGGTCACAAAAGGGTTCACCTAATTGTATGGTATTGACTACTTAGAGACTTTTGCACCAACAACAAAGATAAATTCAGTTTGTGTACTCCTCTCTTTGGCAGTCCAATTCTTGTGGCTCTTGTACCAATTAAATGTCAAAAATGCCTCTTTGAATGGAGAGCTTAAGGAGGAAGTTTATATGAATGAGTTAGGAAGTGCTATAAGCTCAAGAAATCTCTCTATGACCTCAAACAATCTCTAAGAGCCTAATTTGAAAGACTAAAAATAGCCATATGGAGGACCAAGGATACAAGCAAGGAAATGGTGATCACACACTATTCCTCGAACATTGTGGAGAAAAGGTTGCACTACTTCTTGTGGATGTTGATGATATGGTTCTTACATGGAATGCTATTAAGGAGATTCAAAGCCTCAAGAGGAGATTTTCATCCAAGTATGAAATTAAAGGCCATGGGAATCTAAAATATTTTCTTAGCATTGAGATTGCTAGATGCAAGGATGGGCTCTTCCTGTGTCAAAGAAAATGTGCTGGACTTACTAAAAGAAACCAGGAAACTTGGTTATAGAGTGATTTCTACACCAATTGAGGCCAATCATCATTTGACCTTGAGTAATGGGGAACCACTTGACAACGCTCAAAAGCATAGGTATCAAAAAATTGTTGGGAAACTTACTTATTTAACTCCAACTAGGCCTGACATCGCCTAGGTAGTGAATGTTATAAGCTAGTTCATGCATGCTCCTCTTGATGTTCATCTCAAGGCAATAAACATGATTATTTTCTACTTAAAGAAGAATCCTGGTTGGGGGCTTCTATTCATGAAAGGAGATGGACTTGATGTTCAAGGATAAATAGACACAGATTAGACTGATTTTGTGGATGATAGAAGGTCAACTACGAGATATATTATATTTTTGGAAGGAAACCTTGTCACCTGGAGAAGGAAAAAATAAAGTGTGTGTGCACGATCTAGTGCAGAGGTTAAGTATCGAGAGATGGCATCTATGATAACAAAGATGTTATGGATAAAGATCATGTTAAAAAATATTAGGTTAACCCCAAAGTTGCCTATGAATCTCTATTGTAATAATAAGGAAGCAATAAATCTCGCAAACAACCTGGTGCAACATTACAAGTCTAAGCATGTTGAGTTCGATCAACATTTCATACGGGAAAAGATCGATTATGCTAAGGTGTGCATCCCCTATATTTAGATTAGTGATCAAGTATCCCCTATATTTAGTTTAGTGATCAAGTGGTCGATATCTTCACTAATGAACTTGCTTTGATGCAATTTGAAGAAAATGTTGGCAAGTTGGGCATATGTGACATCTATGCCCAACTTGAGAGGGAGTGTTGAGTTGTAAAACATAAATGCGTATTTCGATCTAAGGCCAGATCCATATAACCTATTATACTATATATTGTATGCCCCCTGATGAGGGGCAAAAAATGCCCTCGGACCCAAAACCCCACGATAGGCCTGAAAAGAAGGATCCGACCGGCAGAAGCTGGATCCAGGTAGGCTCGAAGACCCAACCCATCTACATCCAAAAGAAGTCAGACGGGATCGGTAATCCAACCCAACCGTGCACAAGAAGGCCAAACGTAGCCAAACCCAAAGGGCCCTATCCGCCTAAAGGCACGACAAAACGACAGCAGGCCTGCACCCCCAATAAATGCTGACAATGGCAACCACTATTAATAACCTAGCAGCACGCGTACAATTGTCAAGCGACGTATCTACTCAAAAGATCTTGCTGGGAGCCCAATCCGCTTAGAAGATCCCACTGGGAGCCCAAGCCCGATTGCTCAGAAGATCTCACTGGAAGTTTGATCCCAACACTATAAATAGAGGGAAAGGCTCTAAAGGCCTCCCCACCCCAAGCAATTCGAGAGAAATCGAGAGATTGTATATGACGGAATCCATTCTTGCACATTTGAAAGTCATTGGAAATCGTAGTATAGTTGCACAAAAACGTTCGTCAAAAATAAGTTTATAAAAATAACGAGACTTTGAGTCCCGGTCGTTCGACTCTAGGAGGCATTTGTTTTACTTTTGAAATCGATCTTTCTGCTGCTCTACTTTGTTTAGAAATCGCATGGCGATTTATGATTATTACGTATTGAGATACGACATGCTTAGTTGCAATAGATGATAATGAAAAGCAGGCAACTTAAATCACGCAAATATGATAGCAAACGGTAAGCTCATGGTGATTTCAAACATATAGAGAGAGATATATATATATATGCAATTTCATTCATTCCATTGGAGAGTTGTTTGCAACAAGAACTTTAGAGGAAAGCTTGTACATAAATGCTTGAAATGGAAATCTAGCTACCAAAAAATGACTTCATACAAGAATCAATGGGGGGATTTCGCATGCATAATTGGGGGAGAAGTTAAGACTATGCTACTAAGTAGTAAATAAAGCAATAAAAATTATGGAGAGAGTAAACTAAATCTAGCAGAATAAAGGGCATTCAGGGGTGGTCCCCGATGGCCTTGGAGTGGTCGAGAGGAGAATGAGGGGCGACCAATGTAGCTTAGGCTGACCCTTGGAGAGAGGGAGGATTGATCCAGCATCTCGGCATGATGTCCTCCATGATGGTGGTGAGCTCATGGAGGTGGAGTAGCTAACCTAAGTGAAGGTGGGCATGTATAGAGCTAATGAGGTGAGTGATGCCAATGAAGCCAAGGGATGTGAATGGGGTCACTTGGCCGCCCATGGGGCCTTTTTATAGACCCAATGACTCCTCTCTAGAGAGGTGTGGAACTCTCTAGAGAGAGTCCAAGAGTGGCTGGCCAAGAGGTTATGAGACCGAAAAATTATAGATCTCATTTTGAATGCCTCTTGGTTGCTAATTTTGGCAACCAAGAGGTGGCGCCACTTCAAAGGGAGTTCTAGAGAACTCTAGAGAAGTGTGTGTGCGTGAATGGGTGTGTGTGTTTGTGTGTGTGGTCGTGCTCTATGTGGCTAGGTGGCTTAGGTTAGATCTAAGGGTTTTGGGTAGGTGTAGGTCTTGAATTAGGGTTACAAACCCTAATTGCTAAGGGGAAAATGCAATTAAACTTAACCTAAGTTTAATTGAATGAGTGTGAACCTAATTGAGAGTGAAATAACTCAATTGGGTTGGGTTTAGATCAATTGGACTCTCACTAAGTCCAATTGAACTTGTGTGGGTTGAGATCTAAGCTTAATTGGACTCAATCAGTCCAATTGACTTAGGTGAAGGTAATTGACTTTGATCTAAGTCAATTGGGTTTGATGAGGATCTAATTAGGTCCTTAGGTAGGTCTAGAGGTGATGTACTAGGGTTAAGACACCTTAATTTAGGTTCCTATGGGGTTAGGATTAGGTCTAGGGAGCTAGAGATCCAAGATCAAGGCTTGAATCTCAAAATCAGGACTGGAGACCAGTACCAGACGTCCAATAATGTGATCAGACAACTTATACTCAAAAATCAGAAGTCCAGACTTCAGTTCTGGATGTCCAATCTGAGTTAGGGGAAATCAAGGTTCTGTTTTGGGTATTCTGCAGAAATTGGATGTCTGACAAAGTGTCTGGATTTCCAGTAACACTGCAGAAGTGGGTTTGATGTGTGCAGGAGATGGCTAAGGGTCTTGGACGTCCTATAACTTATCCAGACGTCCAGATAAGGGTTGGAACTAGGGTTTTAGGGCTTCCTAGGGTGTTGTGACCTAATCTAAGGGTGGCTAAGGCTTAGGGAAGTCTCTAGGCTGTCCTAGGGCTAGGATGGACCTAAGCTCTTCACATTTTACTGCTTTATTTCTACTTAATAGAATAGCAAGCCTTTAACTCCCTTACATTATTATTCCTACATCTAATCGAAGCCTTCTACTCCAGCTCTACTGCAACTCCCGTTATTCCTGATCCAGCTTCAGATCCAGCTCCAGATCAGTTTATTGCCTGCAATCGACATAATGCACTTAATTAGCACATTATAACATTATTTTATGCATAGCTAAAGTAAAGCAGTAAAGATGCAGATAATGCTTATACATGCATGAATTTCTCTAACTTATGCTAAGTCCTAGCCTAATTTAGGTCAATTAAGACCTATGATTGCTGCGCAATCAGTATACCTTGTAACCATACCAAATTTCTAGTGCATAGTTGGGAGCTCCATCCTCCCTCCAGACGTACACCCCCTGCAATGGAACTGGGTAACCATTTCCTCTGCCATTTGTGAGATTGCTTAAATCCCACGACCGAATCATTGCCTACTGAGGAGGCGTAATCGTTACTTGAGTTGGTTACTCCGCATCCTGGGGAACCGATCAATTGGCGCCGCCTATGGGAAGTGATTGTAGATTAATAACATTTCCTACATCTCGAGGTCCTCCCGATGGCCCCCACAACCCACAACTCCTCTCGCGTAGACCCCGAGAAAGTGTCAGATCGGGCCAAGTCGATCGTGTCAGTGTCCAAGAGATGCCTCCCGCCGACTGAGCCAAACAAGGAGAAGTAGGGAGTCCCCGCTCAGCTACCGAAGGACAACGAGTGTGACTCCCTCCTTGAGCTACAGGCAAGGGGAGAGCAGTTTCGAGTGAAACTGGCAGCTCTCAAGGCTAAGGAAATCTCAGTCACAGAGAAGCTCCTAAAGATCAAACAAATCCGGGAACTTGGTCCACCCCCACAGGGGGGGACCCACCAGCCCAGCCTTAACGATAAGTAACAAAGGTGGCGTCACGTGGTAGAGGATGAGAACGCCCGTCTGCATAAATAGCTCAAAAAGCTAAAACACGAGCTTAGTAGCCAGAGAGAAGTACTTCCTGACCCATTGAAGGTTCCTCGCCCACCATCCTCGAAGGAGATCTCGAGGGCTCAACCCCTTGCAACCGACAGCGGGGGATCGATCCCTAAGATCATCCGCCAGGTTACCAGGGCCATGAGGGGCATACGCCCTCGGGCCTACGTCACCACCTACCCCTTCATTGAGGAGGTGATGATGGCCCCCTACCCAAGAGATTCAAGCAACCCGTCATGGCCCCATATGATGGAATGATGGACCCCAACAGCTTCGTTGGGAGTTACCGCCAGATGATGCTGGTGCATGGTTGTCCCGATGGAATTCTCTACAGAGTATTCATGTCCTATCTGTCTGGCATGGCCCATGAGTGCTTCAACGAACTACCGACCAAACAAATCGCCTACTTCCAAGAACTGGCTGACAAGTTCTGCCAGTACTTCGTCGAATAGTAGAGGGTTAGGGACAACCCTGAAACGCTGTTAGACGTCCGACAACGGAAGAGTGAGTCCTTCTGGTCATACCTAGACCGGTTCAAGGCCCAAAACTTCAAGTGCAAGTGGCCTCATGATGCCATCGCCATCCAATACTTCAAGTCAGGACTCCTGACTTAGAGGTTGTGGTACGACATCGATGACTTCCCGCCCCGAGATATAGCAGAACTCTGGGACCGAGCCATGAGGTTCGTAGAGCAGGATGACTCTTTTCGCTCCCGCAACCAGTTGGCAGAGGGATCCGAGGACACTAGCCCAACTCGAGAGAGGTGGGTCCAAGGTGAGTCCACCCCCGTCTCCATTCTCGGAAGTGGTCGTTTCAGCAAACGCAAGGCCAGCTTCCTAGAGCGAAGGAACGATCAGCCGAGCAAGGGCAGGAACAACAGATCCGGCCAGACCAAGCAGGATTATTTTGAAGAATACACTCCCCTTGTAGTGAACCAGGCAGACATATTGGCGAAAGTATGGTCCATGGACAAGGACCTACTACCTCGCCCAAGCCAATTAAGAGGAAAGCGGACACCAAGCCCAACTGTAAGTATCATAAGGCCTAGGGCCATGCCACCAAAGACTGTCGTGATCTACGCAACCAGATAGAGTCCCAAATTCGGTAGGGAACCTGGCCCACTTCGTTAGGTGGAACAAAGGCCAAAATAAAGGCAAAGGGCCCATGGAGTGCCTAGAAGACTACCACAAGGAGAGGCTCCAGTAGCTCAGTGGGGTCAACATGGTGTTCGTCAGGGATCCGAAGCCCAACGATGTCGCTGCCCACCTTGTCAAGTGGGCGGTATCCCCCTTGCTCCCGCCAAGCAAATACCACCGCCAGGTCCTAGCGACCATACCCGGGGCACCCCAACACACTCACCACCCGCCCCCTGCGGGGGTAGAGGTCGAAGTCATTTTTGACGTCAATGCTGCCCCGAGCCGGTAGCCCAACCCCTCCAGGCGACTAGCCCTTAGTGCTTTCCCCACCCTCCAAAGGGGTGAAAGGGATCCGGTCAGGCAGGCGGCCTCATGACTATTTGCTTCCCTCCCCGACCCAGCGAAGCATACTAACCCGCTACTGCTTACACTCTTATTGGCTAGGTGACAGCAGCCCCGACTCCTCGTTGACGAGGGAATCACCGTGGACATCCTCTTCCTCAAAACCCTACGCCAGCTAAGTTTCACAGAAGAGCACCTAGCCCCTTCAGTTCACCCAGTGGTCAGGTTCGGCAATCACAAAGTAGTGCCGAAAGGGGAAATCAGCCTCCCCTTGTCTGTTTGGGACAGGGACAGGCACCTCAACCGCACAGCCACGTTAGTAGTAGCCGGTTTGACGGCGACCTTTGATAGCATCCTCGGTCATCCCACTACCCACACCTTTTGGTTGGTCCCTTCCTCTTACTTCCAATTCGTGCTTTTCTAGTCTCTAGGTGGAGCCGGAATAGTACACGGGGATCAGTCGACTGGGCGCGAGCTCCTCTGAGTCGAGCTGGAGCAATCTCTAGAGTCGCAACCCCACAAGCCACGAAAATGGGGGAAGAAAGGAAACAAAGTCCAGGTGATTCAGCAGGAGACCATTCCTAGTGATCCACCAGCGACTTCGAGATTACAGCCGGGCTCCAGCCATGGCTATACAGATTTATCCCAACGACGCTACCAAGTTCGTCCAGGTCAGAGCAGATCTTGTGCCCTTCGACGTGTAGGAGCTACTACTCCTACTTTGGGCCAATGTGGACATCTTCACTTGTTCCACAAACAACCTACCCCAGGTAGACCCGTCACTGATTCAACACCACCTGAACATTCATGTAGGCACCCATGCAATCAAGCAAGTGCCCAGGCACAAATTGGCCAAGCACTGGTAGGAGGCCAAGGCTGAGGTGCAAAAGCTCCTAAATGCAGGATTCATAGAAGAATCCTTGTACTCGGCATGGCTCCCAAACGTCGTAATGGTAAGAAAGGTCAACGGTCAGTGGAGCATGTGCGTTGATTTCACCAACCTAAACAAAGCCTGCCCAAAGGACGAGTTCCCCTTTCCTAGGGTGGACTCCCTGGTGGACTCCCTGGTGGACTCCTGTAGCAGGCAATCCTACATGTCCTTTCTAGACGCCTATAGCGAGTACCACTAGATCAGCCTCGCCCCCGCAGGTAGGCCTCACACCTCCTTCATCACTGATAGGGACCTGTTCCAATATAGAGTCATGCCCTTCGACCTAAAAAATACTGGGGTCACATACCAGCGCCTTGTAAACATGGTTTTTGTAAAAATAATAGGAAAATCATTTGAAGTGTATATTGATAATATGCTTGTGAAGGGATCGAATTTCCCGCAACACCTAGAATACTTGACCGAGGTGTTCCAAATTCTAAGGAACACCTGCCTCTTCCTGAACCCCGACAACTGTACCTTTGGGGTCTCGACCGGCAAGTTTCTGGGGTTCTTGGTCTTAGCCAGGGAATCGAAGAAACCCAGATATGATCCAAGCAATTGAAGACCTACAACCACCAAGCATGCTGAAAGGGTTACAGTAGTTGGTCGGCAAGATCACCTCATAGGCCGATTCTTGTCCCGATCTTCCGACAAATGTCTGCCCTTCTTCGAGTGCATAAAAAAGGGCAAAGGCTACAACACCTCCCACTGGACTCCCCACTGCCAAAAGGCCCTGGAGGAAGTCAAAAGCGTACCCTGAAGTCCCCCCATCCTGACGCCCCCCTGTCCGGGGAAGTGAGGGTCCTACGAATCTTACTTGGCCACAAACACAAGATCAAGTGTGATATTGATTGTAATGAAAATATGGCATAAAAAAAAATAATCCCACAATATACACAAAGATTTATAGTGGAAACCCCTACGGGTAAAAACCACAACCTAAGCCTCGTAGCTTAGGATTTTCCTGACTAGGCAATGCTAGTCAATCCACTAATGTACCACTTGAATGAGGGTGGCACAACCTCTTACAATGATCCCTTCTCTTACAAACCTAAAGAGAAATACAACAACAACAACAGATTTGTCCCAACAACTTGGGATATATAATCAAAGCAACAAATAAAATAAAATAATATAATCCTATGGAACCTCGAGGAATTAAAACATGCAAATCGAGTTTTCTTTTCAAAAGATTTAAGTGATGTGCTTTTGAAAAGCATAGTAGAATGAGCACAAAAGCACGATGAAGAATTGAAATAGAAACACTTTTTCTCTTTGAAATCTTTTTCAATGTGTGTTTTGAAATGAGGGGTGTGGAGCCCTATTTATACGTGAAAATGGAGCATTTTTGGAATGTTGAGAAAAATCATTCGAACCAAATTGGTCAATCAATTTACTTAATACATCGATCAATTTTCATTTTGATTGATCAATTTACTTAATTGGTCGATCAATTACAAGAAAATTAGCTTTAACCATTAAGCTAATTTGGTCAATCAATATTCTTATTTTGATCGATCAAATGATTTGATCCATCAATTCTAACATTTTGGTCAATCAATACTATCTAGAAGTTTATTTTATGATTTAGAAAGGTTTGCCTTTAATCCTAATGTTCCTTACAGTAATTCTAGACTCAAGAAATATAAAAGAATTATATTAACTAATGATAATCTTCACTTTGATTCACGTAGAGGATAGTTGACTTGATTTGTGTAAACATGATCCTAAAAGATTATTTTACAATAAAATATAATTCTGTTTAATCAGAACAGAGGTCTCAACATTCTCTCACTTTTTGATGATAACAAAATTATAATTATGCATGCGAGAATAAATAATTACCTTAGAATTACTCCCCTTATCATCATGCATATTTTACTCCCCCTTTTTGTTATCAACAAAAAGATATTTATCAAATGACTTTGTTATCAATCATATTTAAATAAGTGAAATTCTAAGAATGAAATTACATTTTTCTCCCCCTTTTTCAAGTAATATTCTATTAAGCATAATGTCAAATTAATCATATGAAAATTATCAAGTTCATGATAATGAGATGATGAAATTAATGATAGTCTAACACAATGACTATATCAAAATAAAATGAAGTGTTGAGTAAGAGTTCTACGGTACAACGTAGATAAAAATGCTACTAAGGAAGTGATCTTGATTCTCCCCCTCAAATAACGATCCCTTATCAAGGTTTGATTTTTTTTATTCTTCTCCCCCTATCAAGTTGCTATCCCAATTTAATTAATTCAATGCTTAATCAATTTTATATTAAAACTTTTTTATAACTAAGGTAATAAAGATTTAATTTTGGGAATTATACCTGCTAAAGTATAATGAGTTATACCTAATAGCAGTAACCAGGTGGAGGGGGTCTCCACCAAAAATCTGGCATCCACTGACATTGTTGGTTCCACCATCTTTCATAGCCAAATTGATGATTATTGGCTTGTTGAGGGTTGCCTCTCCAATCGTGATTTCCATGTTGATCTTTCTCATAACCTACAACACAATTTTCCACAAATTTTTTCGGTACCCATATTCTTTTGGGTCCATGGTTGTTAACTCATTTCGAATTAGAGGGTCATTAGACTCTCTTCCCTTGTCCTTTTGATATAAAAATGCATGCCTAATCTTCTTTTGACTCTTCTTTTTAATGTCCTCATATTTTTCTACATATGTTCTAGTAAAATATTTGAGATCATTACGTGTGTCTTTAAAGTGAATATATTGTTCCTTGAGATCTTCCACTTTCTCATGAAACTCTACATTCACAACTCTTATTTCATCTAATTCTCCTTTTTTATTTTCTAAATCTAGAGATAAACCATCTTTTTCATTTTCTAAACTTGAGCACTTATCCTTAAGTTCCTTATTTTCCTTCTTTAATTTTTAGCTAATTTGTATAAATCATGATATGCATCTAATAGTTCATCTAAAGTAAGGTGAGAGTTCACCTCTTCCTCCCTTGATTCTGTTGGCGCCATGAGAAATAGATGAGTAACTCCATCTTCGTTGCTTTCTTCCTTGACATCTGATTCTGAACTTGAGTTGAAATCATCCCATGTTACTTTTTCTTTAGTGCTTTCTTTGTGCATGATAGAGAGCTGGTTCCATATCTCATATGCACTTTTACATCAAGCAACTTTGTCAAATTTCTCTCTTGTTAATGTACAAAATAGTGCATTCATGGCTTTAGCATTATTTGTCACTTTCTTCTTCTCTTCCTTCGTTAACTCTTTTTCTTCTTTCTTCTTTGGCATATATTTGAACTCAGTGATATGTCAAATCTCAAAGTCCATTACTTCAAGAAAAATTTGCATTCTTCTTTTCCAATAATCATAATCTAATCTGTCAAATAGTGGTGGTTGAACAAATGATTGTCCCTTCATAAAACTTATTGTTGCGGCCATGTGAAGGTGAGGTGTGATATCTCCTTCACGATCAGGCTCTGATACCAATGAGGGTCCTGCGGATCTTATGTGTGATATCGATTGTAATAAAAATATGGCACAAAAAAAAATAATCCCACAATATACACAAAGATTTATAGTGGAAACCCCTACACGTAAAAACCATTATCTGAGCCTCCCAACTTAGGATTTTCCAGACTAGGCAATGTTAGTCAATCCACTAACGTACCACTTGAACGAGGGTGTGCTCAGTCATAAAATCACATTTCAAGGATAGATACATTGTACTATAGCGTAAAAATACGTCAAAACAAATAAATATAACGAGATATGAGTCCCGATAGAACTCAGGGTGGTAGA
Source organism: Thalassia testudinum (assembly GCA_037157565.1). Taxonomy (NCBI): domain Eukaryota; kingdom Viridiplantae; phylum Streptophyta; class Magnoliopsida; order Alismatales; family Hydrocharitaceae; genus Thalassia; species Thalassia testudinum. Next base: position 81,060,536 of record JAZHRO010000077.1, on the reverse strand, counting down.
AAATGATTTGATTGTAATACTAATTTAGACTAACTATAACTAAATACTAATCACAAAAGATATAGAACAAATCAGGCAATTGTTTGATCATGAGTTGCAAATAAAATTAGAACTAGAACATGTACTACTAAAACTAGAATTGAAAATAACTATCTAAGCTACTAGAATAAGGGCACCAAAGGTGGTCCTTGGTGGCCTTTGGAGAGGTTGGGGAGAGCAGCAGCGGTGCACCAAGGTGGTCTTGATGTGTACCTCAGAGGAAGAGGGAGTATGGAGAAGCTTGGAGGTCAAGAGGGAGAGATGGACGAGAAGATGCTGGAGGAGATGCCTTCATATGGGGGCTCTGGGGTCCTTTTTATAGCAAAAATGAGGGGCAAAGTAGGTATTTGGCCCTCCAACTCATGCAATAACCTTAGAGCAATTAGATCCGTCGATCGGGACATCAACAGATCAGATTGCGCCTTCAAAAAGCCTCCCACGCGCCTTCAATACGCGCGTTCGTGCTCGATTCTCCTCAGTTGTTCGATCAAAGGCTTAAAAACATGCTTCGCACTGCCTCCTCGCACGCGCGCATTCAATTTCAACCATTCGATCGCGGAGATCAACGGCTGAGGATGCGTGCGCTACCGCCTCACCGAGTTGCGTATATCGGTGCATCTAACCACGTGTCGTCTCGTGCATGCGTCACACCTCTTGATCAGACGCGTGATAGTGCGCCATGCTTTTGCTTTCACGTTGCTCGATCACCATCGTGCAGTCCAATTGCAGCGCCTCGCACTTGAGGGCGAATTTAGCCACGCTTCTTAACTTTATCGAGCATCTTTGGCTTCTGAATGTAGGCACTCTTCATTGTGCTACGGCCACGGATGGTCGCGGCGATGCATCGAGGGTCTTGCACTCTCAGCCGTTAGATGAGGATCTGACGGCTGAGATAGACTCTCACTTGATTAGGTGCAGTGAGGAGGGCGATGTGGCACTCTTGTGGCCGTTGGATGACGATCCAATGGCCCACAAGGTGTGTGGAATTCCTTCGGTGGATGGGGCGGTGGCTATGATGGCGCCATGTGGCGCCATCGTGGTTGTCCATCTTCCTTACTTTCTAGATTGTGCTATAGAGCTCTGATCGAGTTGATTTTTATGCTGTTGGATTGCAATCGTTGATCCGGATCCATCCATGCGATCGGATTTGGCATCTGAGGTTCAGATTTTTGCCCCTTTGCCTATTGGCCTTTGCTCTTCTGCAGACTCCATAGGATGCTACGAGAGTTTGATCAAGACGATCTTGGAAGCATTCAACTCTCTTCGTCGTTCTAAGCAAATCCGTATAGTTAGATTTTATCATCCGCGACCCCAAATTACCTACAATTATTATTACCTCTCAATTAAAACATAATATAGCATTATTACTCACAAAGCTAACAAATCAACTATGATGCAAATTATGTTGCTCATGCATGCATTAATCCTAAGTGAAGCTAAGATCTAACTTAATTCAGGTGGATTAGGACCCATGATTGCTGTACAATCAAGGTGGCACAACCTCTTACAATGATCCCTTCTCTTACTAACATGAAGAAAAGCACAACAACAACAATAGATTTTTCCCAAAAGCTTGGGATCCATAATTGATGTAAACACATTTACACTACTTAAGATGTCTATTTATGCATGTTCTTAAGCATAGGATTGCATTTCATGATATAAATATTACATAACATGCGTCATCTTGCATTTAGAGTAGTTTGAATAAAATGGAGGTTAATTGTCTCCTTTTATGTGCTTGGACAGGGCAAACATTTTATCGAGAACTCGGATCAAAGATCCAACCGCATGGATGTGATCAGGGCAATGATTGGAGTTCAACAACTCCAAGATCGCCCTAATCAGGCATCCGTAGCATCAGATAGTGACCGGGGAACCCTAGAATATCAAGGGCCAGGATGGTGTAAATCTGCACTTCAATTGACAAATCTGACCGCACGGATAAATTCGGATCGACGATCGCAGCCCAACGACGCAAAAATCGAGTCAATCCGACATCCGTGGCACCATCTACAACTTCCAGAAGATGGACGGCCAAGATGGCGCCACGTGGCACCAGCTCGGCTACCCAAACGGCCGCATACATTCTCTGAAGACCCCGCACCCGCTCCCTCTCCACCGTTGGATCTCGATCCAACGGCTGTGGACGGCCACGCCTAAAAGCTCCCGCTCGGCCATTCGTGCCTCATAGCGCAGCGGTCGAGCGCGCTTGCGCGACCTGCAACCGCAGTGAAGGGGAGAAAGGCGCAGGCGTGCGGGCGATGGCGGGCATTGGATCGTCATCGGACAGCCATCTGCACTCAATTGAGATCACGCGCTATTGCACGCGCGGCGTCACGCGGCATCGCACGCGCCGGGCGAGCACGCAGCAATGGGCAAAGATGAATCTTAAGCCATCCGATCTCGTGATCGGACGGCTGAGAATTAAAGAACGTGCGCGGGCATTGAGAAAGGGCGTAGCTGAGGAGGCCCGCGTGGGCGCGGGTGCTACGCCCACGTCGGGGCTTTAGTGACGGATTTATCCGTCACTAAAGACCCCTCATTTACTATTTTAAAGATGTAATGACCATTTTGCCCCCACTCCTTGAAACTATAAAAGGAGACCTCCTCCATACGAAATTCGCATCCCTTCCTTCTCTACCTCTCCAAAGCTCAAGAGAAGCTTGTCCCACACCCGGGATGCTTCTCGCGAGATAAAGTCCAAATTTTCGTCCCCCTTCGGAAGTGAATCCCGCGACGACGACAGCGTGCTGCTCCATTCCCGTTCTTCTGCTTTGTCCTCCTTCGTCCTGCTTCATCCTCCTTCATCCAGGCATCATCCCGTCCGACTCGTCCGCTAAGCAACCATTGAGGAGGATTTCTCTCTCCCTATTCTTTTACTACTTTCTAGTATAGATTTACTGCTTTCTAGAGTAGTTCTGCTCGTCCTCCAAGCAATCGTCGAGGAGGACATTTCTCCCTCCATCCCTTTAATGCTTTTTAGAGTAAATTTATCGCTTTCTATTGCAATTGTGTTATGCTTTCTAGTTGTAATGAACAATCTCTTTAATGATAAATTCTTTGTTTATTCTACATCTCATTTTTATGTGTAATATTCTCTCTCTCTTACCCTCTCTCTCTCTTCTATTTATTGTAAATAATTAGATAGTTTTAAATTGAATTACTTCGTGACAAATAAAAAGAAACGCGTAGTTTTTAAATCAAACGTCCGCCTCCATGTGTTCGACCCGGAATTTCAATTTCGGCATAAATTTTATTTGTTGAACACGAATTCTTCGCTTTCAAACTACAACGACAGGTTCTCCAAAACCTAATACGTTAGCGTAGCAATTCGACCGTTCAACAATAATCAAAGCAACAAGTAAAATAGAACAATATAATCCTATGGAACCTCAAGGAATTAAAATATGCAAACCGAGTTTTCTTTCCAAAAGCACAAAGTGATGTGTTTTTGAAGAGCGTAGTAGAATGAGCACAAAAGTATGAGGAAGAATTGAAGTAGCAACGCTTTTTCTCTTTGAAATCTTTGTCAAGGTGTGTTTTGAAACGAGAGGTGTGGAGCCCTATTTATAGGTGAAAACAGAGCATTTTTGGAATGTTGAGAAAAATCATTCGAACCAAATCGGTCGATCAATTTTCATTTTGATCAATCAATTTACTTAATTGGTCAATAAATTACTAATCGATCAAATATTTAATTGGTCGATCAATTGCAGGAAAATCGGATATGACTGCTAGGCTAATTTGATCGATCAATATTCTTATTTTGATCCATCAATTGATTTAAACGATCAAATCTAATATTTTGGTCGATCAATACTATCTAGAAGTTTATTTTACAATTTAGAAAGGTTTGCCTTTAATCCTGAGATTCCTTACAGTAATTCTAGACTCAAGAAATATAAAAGAATTAAATTGACTAACGATAATCTTCACTTTGATCCACGTAGAGGATAATTGGCTTGATTTATGTGAGCTTGATCCTGAAAAATTAGTTTACAATAAAACATAATTTTGTTTCATCAAAACAAAGGTCTCAACAGGAAGTTCTCTCTCTATACCTAGCCGCTTCTGCATCAGCCGTCAACGTCATCTTAGTGAACGATAAGGGTGGAGTTCAACGACCCATGTACTTTATCAGCAAAACTTATCAAGGAGCGGAAGCCAAGTACATGGTCATCGAAAAGATAGGGCTGGCTCTCATCACCGCAACCTAGAAGCTATGCCCATACTTCCAAGCCCACACAGTAATGATCTTGTTTGACTACCCCCTTCAACGAATGTTACACAAGCCCACGAGGTCAGTACGATTGATCAAATGGGCTATGAAGCTAGCTGAATTCGATGTCAAATATCAGCCGCAAAGGGTAATCAAGGCACAAGTCCTCACAGACTTCATCACTGAATTCACTGATCCGGATGCCTCCCTCTCACTCACCTGGCGACTATACGTCGATAGCTCGTCCATGGCAACTGGGTCTGGGGCCGGGATAGCCCTAACAGCCCCAATCAATGAACTTCCCATAAAATTGAACTTCCCTACTTCCAATAACCTGGCAGAATACGAGGCCATGATGGCAAGCATCCAGATAGAAAAATCCATGGGGATCGCCTTGCACGAGGTCCATACGGACTCCCAGCTGGTCGCCAACCAAATAAACGACAAATATTAAGCAAGAGATCCAAACATGATGTTATACGCCGACAAGGTCAAAGAGGAGTTAGCGGATTTCAAGACTGTCTTCATTAAGCTAGTGCCCCGAGCGGACAACCCCTTGGCAGACGCATTGGCTAAACTCGTCACTGCCATCCCTAAGGGGCAAGATGAGGACATTTGCCTACAGACTCTAAGAGAGCCAACCGTCCTCACTCCCAGAATGCTCGCGATAGAGCAGTCCACCTCCTGGATAATGCCTATCATTACTTACTTGAGCTCTGGCAAGCTACTCCTAGGAGAACCCCAACACCGGGCCTTCTGTCTCAAAGCCTCCAGGGACACCCTAATAGAGGGGCAGTTGTACAGGAGGGGGTATTCCACCCCTAGCTACATTGCCTAACTCAGGATGACGCAACCCAAGCCCTCCAAGAGGCCCACGAAGGCACTTGCGGGAACCACGAAGGGTACAAGGTGCTCCTCGCCATACTATTCCAAGCGGGCTACTTTTGGCCCCAAATGAAGCAACATTACAAAGCCTTCGTGTGCAAGTGCGATAAATGCCAGTGGTTTGCCACCCTGCACCACTTACTGCCAGGAAAGCTGGTACCCGTCATGTCACCCATCCCCTTTGCAAAATGGGACATGGATTCCGTCGGTCCCTTCTCCCTAGCATCAGCTCAAAAGCTGTTCATCTTGGTGCCCGTCGACTACTTTTCTAAATGCATCAAGGTGGAAGCTATGGCCAGCCCCACAGCCAACAGGGTCATACCCTTCGTCTGGAAGAGCATCATAGCTCGGTACGGGGTACCCCACTACATAGTCACAAACAATGGAACCCAGTTCGTCTGCAAAATATTCGAAGAGTTTTGCACCAGATGGAACATTCGTCTATGCTTTACGTCAGTGAGCCATCCCCAGGCAAACAAGCAAGCGAAAGTAACTAATCGCACCATCATCTCAGCACTCAAACGTCGGATGGATTCAGCCAAAGGGAGGTGGGCGGAGGAGCTTCCAAACGTTCTTTGAGGATACAGGACTTGCTAGAGGACTTCCACAGGCCACACACCATTCAGTTTGGTATATGGCATGGAAGCTTGGCTACCCATCAAAATAGTCCTCCCCACCTACAAAACGCAACTTTATGACCCAGCCACCAACAATGACCAAGTCCACCTATCCTTAGATCTCCTAGATGAGCTAAGGGACAAAGCCTCTGAGACGGCCCTCAAGCGTAAAGAGGCCACACCTGCCTCGTACAATAAGCACATCAAAAAGCAAAAGTTCTCTCTAGGAAGACCTGTTCTTGCGTAAGTGCGAAGTCTCCATGCCGACCCAGTTGAGCGGGAAGCTAGATCCATCATGGGAAGGGCCTTACAAGATTTAAAACAACAGTCCAGGTGACTTCTACGAATTAAAAGCCCTAGATGGTAGAGATATCCCACACACTTGACATGCGAGCAACTTACGAATGTACCATGTATAAATACCCATGAGCAATAAAGAAAGGGATTTTTTCATTCCAAAAATTTCGTCGGTTACATATCTTCAAAAAGAAAAAAAAGAAAGAAGAGATAACAAAGGTAACATTGCCGAAGGACCCTACTCCAACGGCTCAAACATGTCCCTACCGCCTACAGGCGAAAGGCGGAGTAAACTAACAACTCCCACAGGCGAGTCGGTGACCTTTGGCTAGTCTTCCTCTTCGGCAACCGGCTGAGTTACCCCCTCGACAGCCATCTAGGCCACCCCATTACTAAGTGACCGATCCACAGGCAATTCCACAGGTTTGTCGTTAGGAATAAGACCAGCCCCCTTGAGGTGGTCATATTCTGACATCGACTAGTCGATGGACCGGTCGCACAATTCCTCTACGAAGACATGCTTCCCCTTGATAAGGGCTTGAACAGAAGCCAAAGTCTGCTTCCCGATCTCCCGTGAAAGCTCCTCCCGGATCGGTCCCATCGACAGGTGCTTGGCATAGAAGTCCATCACCACCTCGGCATTCAACTCAAGCCCTTCAGCCTCTTCTGCGAGCTCCTCCGCCCCTTCCAATTCCACCACCTGCGAGCCCCACTCCAACACAAGCTTCTGGGCTTCGCCGAGGTCGGCCCTCACCTTTCCACGTTTGCCACCGCCCTCTCTAGATTCTCTTGCATGGAAGCAAGTCTGTCAATCGAAGTGCTCAAGCGAACGCACTCCTCCTCTAGGGCCTTCTCATATCTCTCCACTGAGGAAGAGTGCTCATCCTTAAGCACTTGCACCTCCTCCTTCAAGGAGACGACGTTTGTGCAAGCGGCTGAGAGGCACCCGGATAGGTCCCTCAAGGCCTCTAGATGGGGCACTATGTGCCTGCATGAGCCTTTCCTCCAACTCTTCGCAGGCAACAAAGGTCCTTCAGAGCATGGAGCGGGTCTTCTTAGCTCCCCCTCTAGTCAACCCACTTGGTTGACCGCCTCTCGCTAGGAGCGAAGCCTTTGCTCCGCCTCCTTCACTACCTTCTCCGCCTTCTCTCGCGCAGTCACATCCTCTGCCACTTGCCGGAGCAATTGCCGATGCTCTACTTTGGCCATCACAGCCCACTGAGTAGCCAGGTCCATTGAGTTGCTTTTACCAACCAGAGCGGGAAGGTCCAAGGGAGTGCCGCTGCGTGGAATGCAACATGACCCAATCATCTCAGCCTGAAAACCACAAGCACGTCAAACAACGAGTAGCTCTAGCCAATGAAAAATAAGGAGCGGAACACAGGCTTCACGAGCTTATCGCACGCATGTAGTAGAACACGTGGTTATAGTTGATAAACGCCAGTTTATCATCATTCTTATGCATTAAAACAAACCTAACTCTTAGGATTTTACTCCGCAAACGGGTTTTTGGGCTGCATTTAGGCATAAAATAGGTTAAGCATGCATTGCATTTTTTATTATCTTTTTAATATGTTTTTGTGAGTGTTAGGGATGAACAGATATATAGATCCCTAAAACCCTAGCACTCAAGAAGGCAAATGGTGAAGGAGAAGCCCAGACTAGCTGGAACTCAGCCTGATCCAACTCACCTCAGCTTGATCCAGCTCACTTCAGCTTGATCTAGCTCACTGCAGCTGGAACCTAGCTTACTTGAACTAGGGTTAGCTCATCCCAGCTCCATTCAGCTAATCTCAGCTGGATGGCAGCTCAAGAGAGTTCACCTTAGCTCACCCTAGCTCAAGTCAGCTCAGATCCAGCTCAACTTAGCTGAGTCTAGCTCATCTTAGCTCCCACTAGTCCACAGGGAGCTCTAGCTAGCTCAGCTAAGTTGACAGGAGTTCACCCCAGCTCAGATCCAGCTACATCCAGCTCCACTCAGCTCCAACCAGCTGAAGAAGAACTCATCCCAGCTCAGGAAGCTCAAGTCCAGCTCCCGGGGACTCAGCTTAGCTCAACTCAGTTGAGCTAAGCTACCTTAGCTGCCTCAACCAGCTTGATTCTCCCCGGGAGCACCAGACCTAGCTCACCTCAGCTCATTTTGGTAGAAGCTAGCTCACTTTAGCTTGGCTTAGCAACTAGCAAAGAACTAGCAAGCTAAGCCAGCTAGAGTAGCCCCATGCCAGCCTCTTCAGCAGCAGGCAGCTCCAGCTCCAACTCCAGACTTCTCCTCCTCAGCTCCTTCCTCCAAACCCTAGCTCCATTACCTTCTCCTCTACTCCACCTTTAGCTAAGCTAGCTTAGCTTATCTTAGCTTAGCTTAGCTTAGCTAACAACCAGCTCCTTGGCCATCCATTACCTTAAAAATCAACCCTAGCTAGCTCCACCAACTCAAGCCTACCTAAGCTAGCTACCCTACTTAAGTTGGCGCCACCACCTAGCCACCCCTTCACCCCATTATCTCCACCAAAAGACACTTCAAGTTGGCACCAAAAACCACCCCTAACCACCCCCATTTTGGCGCCAACTTTCAGCCTCTTCATCCACCCTACACCTACCCATATAACACATCCTAGCCATCCACATACCCCCTTCTAGAACCTTAAGGTGGTGCCACCTAATAGCCTTCTAGAAAGCCCATTTTGGCACCAACACTAAGGGGTGTCAACACCCATAACTACCCCCTTGGTGTCCCTTAAGGTGGCACCAACTCTCCTTGGCCATGGGATCTCCAACCACCTCCATCAACTCATCTTGGCCATCCAATTCGAAGGTCACCATAGCCCCCTTCCTATTCTATAAAAAGCCACCACCTACCACCATTTTGGGGCATCCTCCCTTAGTATATTTTTCTACCTAAACCACCTATACCTACGGCCAAGAAGAAGGAGTAGAGAAGGAGATTAAAGGGGCACATTACCAGCCCCTTTGGTGCCTTCTTCTCCCCACTCTCTTCAACTTGAGCCATGCCAAGGAGGAGGACTCTTCCACTTCAAGGAGGACGGCCAGGCAAAGGAGAAGGACTTAGGGTGGACGTCCACCCTTGGAGAGAAACTTAGGGCACGCCCCCTAAGGCTTGCCTTGGAGGACATCACCTTGGCGGAGCACTGCAAGGAAGGAGTTGAAGGACTCTTTTCAAGATTGGGAGCCACCAACCTTGGAGCAAGAAGCCCTCTTCTTCACCATCTATCTAGAGGATTTGTGTTTTCTTTTCTTATTTGCATTTTTCTAGTAGTACAAGCTTTCCTCTACTAGGCCTTTTGTAAAACACTTTATCAATTATCTAGTTACCTTCTTTGCATTTCTTGTTTGCATTTCTATTAGCTTATTTTCAGCATTCTTCACTCCCTCTCCCTAATTATTCTAGGCCTCCACTTGCCTAGAGTGAGCTTAGGGAGAGGCTCTACTTGCCACATAGAAGTAGTATTTAAATTGAAGTGTAAATCACTTTTCCCGCCATCAGTTCGCATGTTGCCTTAGCTTAAAAACAAAAAAATGATATATTGAAAAAAATACCAAAAAGAAAGTTGAGATTTATATTCCTAGCAAGAGAATCAATTTTGCAACCATATTGCCTCCTTGGACGACCCTAGATACTTCCCTATCTAGGATTATAAATTTAAGAGTGAAAGTGGATTTACGCGTTACGACCTAATTAACAAACCGCGTAAAATCGCCATCAATAGTCCATGCCATGAGGCCTAGACAGGGCCCAAGACGTGGCATCGTGTAGGTGCCTTGGCACCTGCCTTTCTAGATCAGGGGCACCGCTTGACGTCCCCAGCTACACAGGCACCCCAACCCTAGGTTCAGATCCCCTAAAAGTGCCCTCCAACACAGATCCAACAAGGGACCCGACGATGCAACCAATCATTCCCGGGCCCCCCCGACCGGAGGGGTCCACCAAAACCTGAGCGCCTGTAGAGCCTCGCCGGTAGTAGGTTGGCCAGAAACACTGCCTACGCCTGCCACCTCCTGCGCTAACAAGGCAAAGTCCCCCGACGAAGCCGACGAAGCAACAAAATCGGAGGCACCCTCTGGACGAACTACCTACAAAGGTGCCTCCGAGGTAGAGTCACCAAGGGAGATCATCTCAAGCAACGTGGATTGCGCCAGGGGAACAGAAGGTGTACCCTCCCCCTCGACCGCGTCAGGACTTTGCAACATGGACGTCACTGACTCCTCCCGCGAAAGCTCCACGCGAAAACCCTTCCTCGCCCACCTCAAGGGAATCTCTAGCTCCTCCACAACCCCCTCAAGGTCCTCCTTTCGCTTCAGCCCCTGTCGAGAAGCAGGTTCACTCCCCTCCCCCTGCTCCACAAGCCTTTCCTCGCCTTGCTGCAACCTACGATGAGTAATGCTGCCGCCTCGACACTTGGGCGCAACTGGCCAAGCAAGCCGCTCGAAAGCTGTAACCAAAAATACCGAATTAATAGGATAATTGGTGGGTGCAAGGTATGACATGAGAAGCCATTTTCTACCACCCCCCACTTACATGGCATAGGAAATTCATCCGCCACCCATGACAATGCCTCCTGGACATCCTTCCGCCTGAGCTCCAACCGAACAATCGGACCAAACTTAAACAACTTTTCTGCATCCACCCGCACGGACGGGTCAAGATCCTCAATTCGGGGCGATTGGTCCCTCTCAGGCTGACCTTGCTAGGAGCACAAGACTCCGAGGTCTTCAAGATTGGAAAGAAAAAAGAAGTGGTGGTCCTGCCCCTTTAAACTATCGGGGAGATCCACCTGATAACCGGCCTGCCGATTGTACAGCATATAGGTGCCTAACGAAGGCCTGCCCTTTGTCACCTTCAGGGGCATCAACCCTAAAAGTAGGCAAAACAAATTGAGCCGAGGGGCAATCCCCAAATGTAGGCAGAAAGCGGTAAAGGCATTTAGCACCAGCCAACACTTAAGGCTAAGCTGCGAAGGGGCAAGGCGATAAAACCAAAGGAAGGACACAAAGGGATTCAAGGGTACCCGTAGACCATGCTCTATGACATATTTGCATATAATAAACATGTCCTTCGACCCATCTGAACACAGATGGGTCTCAAACCCAAAAGCCTCAAATGGAACCCCACCAAGCCCGTACTCTCGTAGAAATGACAAAATTGGGGACAAACTACAGAAGTCCGATGCAAAACCATATAAAGGCCTAGTCTCAATAGAGACTCAGATGAAGAAGTAACAGACTTGCCCTTGCTCACAAAACCCGACATGGCAGCTTTAATGAAGAAGCAACAAACTACGCAGAGGGCAATTCCCCCCTTGCGGGGTGCAACGTTCGAAAAAATGAAATCCCGTCATATCTGGTGCAGATTCCATATGTACCACCAAAAGGTGAAGAAAACCTCGACCATCATTACAGGCATTTAATACCCCTACGCACATATCCGCTGCTGTAGAAAAGGGGTGGTCCCATCAATGGTCAGCGTGACGCTTGAGGCCTTCGCCTCATTATAATGGCAATAAATGTCAGTCACTTCAAATAGCGAGACATCATTTCGATCCTGACGTAACTAGCCAGTACTCACAGAAAAAGCAGGCAAACACGCCTCAAAAACCACCTCTTAAGGCCGGTGACATAGCAGGCAAACGTGCCTCAAAAATCGCCTCACATGTCCAGTGGGATAACAAGCCTATGTGCCTCATACACACATTTACGAGCCATAACCCTAAACAGCCCCACTATATAACAAATGCTCCCCCGCTCAAACACACAGCTGGAGGAACATTTGGGAGCATCACCTATCGCATAGTTTCTACTCCAAATGTTACTCTCTCAGCAAGCATTCGCTATCTCGAGAGTAAGAGGCATATGATTAGGGGCAAAAAATGCCCTCGGGCCCAAAACCCCGCGATAGGCCCGAAAAGAAGGATTCGGCCGGTAGAAGCTAGATCCAGGCGGGCTCAAAGACCCACCCGTCTACATCTCAGGGAAGTCAGACATGACCGGCAATCCAACCTGACCATGCACAAGAAGGTTGGATGTAGTCGGACCCAAAAGGCCCTGTCCGCTCGAAGGCATGACAAAAGCACAGCTAGCCTACGCCCCCAATAAATGCTGATAATGACAGCCGTTATTAATAACCTAGCAGCGCGTGTACAATTGTCGAGCGACGTATCTGCTCAAAAGATCTCGCTGAAAGCCCGATCCACTCAGAAGATCCCGCTGGGAAACCGAGCCTGATCCGCTCAGAAGATCTCACTGAAAGTCTGATCCCAACACTATTAATAGAGGGCAAGGCTCTCAAGGCCTTGCCCCCCCCCCGCCCAAGTACTCCGAGAGAAATCGAGAGATTGTATGCCTTATAACCATACCAAATTTCTAGTGCATAGCTGGAAGCTCCATCCTCTCCCCAAACGTATACCCCCTTCGGTGGAATTGGATAACCATTTCCTGTACCATTTGTGAGATTGCTTAAATCCCATGATTGGATCATCCCCTGCTGAGGAGATCCGATCGTTACTTGAGTCGATTACTCCGCATCCCAGGGAGCCAATCACCCCCTCGTTTCTTGTTCTTTCAGTGAAGAATAACCCTGGCCGTCGTATTGGTTGGGGTAGAGTTCTATCATGTTAGATCTTGTCTCCTTTGTATAATTGGATTGATTTTGAGTTTACAACGGTTAACATACTCCTCCATCCAAGCTAGGTCCTATGTAGCCATCCCTAAACAACAGGAAACTTTGTCTCCTCTTGGACACCTTTGATAGGCTGTGATCCCATGTTCATTCAAATCGGATGGGGGAACATACCCAAATATACATTTCACAATTTCGAATAAGAAATAGTAAATCATTTAAGAAGTCAGATTTGCAATAATAAAGCTTTCTTTTTATGTTCCTTGAGATTATTAATAGCATCTATCACACTAGGGAGTCAGATTTCCAGTATGAAAAACCTTTCAATATTCCATCAGATTGACAACTTTATATATTTCTTCCTTTGCATAAGAAAGCAAACTCATGCACTCCTGCTGTAGGGAATCATCTACACATGTTTCTTGGAGTCAGCACATGCCATTTGCAATGTCTCTGATATCCAATGTACAGGCTTTCTTTCTTTTTCACCGAGAGGAAATGTGCTGGCTTTCTATCCATGAGGTTTGTATTCGATTTGATTAAACTTATATCTATATCTATTTACAAAATTTATATTTATATTCTACCCATTTATTTATTAGGTATAAAATTCAAATTCATATCTAACTACCCATTAGATGTCCATTTACCCATTGGATACTTATTTATAAATTGATCTTATTTTAAAATCATACACAAATTAGAATTAAAGAAAAAAAAAAGATCTACAATATAATTTATCAATTATTTATTTTTAACAAGTCTGAAATATAAGGGCTCCAGCTACTCCAATTTTAGTAATCCCCATTGAAATTATTATAAGAAAAAACTTATATCAAAAATAGAAAATACAAAGAAAGACAAAAATACATGTACATTTCAAATAAAAGATCTCTATCCTAGAAACAAATATTCAATGGAAACTTCAAAAGTACTCCCAACATTCAAAATTATGAAGGAAATTGTGAGGGAGATTAAAGGTAAGGAAATGAAGGATTTAGGATCGGACTTATATATCTTGGGTAAATAGAAATTTTATTTGAGTAGTCAAGTATAGATCTATTTCCATACCCATACCCATAACTATACCCAGTCAGATTTTTTTGGATAAAACCTATGCCTGAACCCTACTGGATTTGGGTTGGATTTTACCCATTCTTTTCGAATTGGGTTGAGTCGAATTCGGATTGGATTTACCAAAACTTACATCTCTACTCCCCATCCCTCGAGAAAAAACATAGATGACTATTTAAGCCACTAAGATAGCTATGGAAAATTTATTTTCCATTAAATTCACATTTAATCTCATAAAAAAAATCACATTAAAAAATGCACAAAAAGGCTCAAGATGAAACAAAGGTTAGTTTTCACTCTTCCTTAAAATGCTTTTCACCATAAAATCTAGGAAATCATATTGATAAACATGTAAAATTTTGTATATATATCTATCTTAGAAGGTTCTATATCTCTCTCTCTTCTTTCATAAAAAAGCTTGTCGATTTTAAGTTAATAAATAAAATAAGCAAAAATATAACATCAAGATATCAAAAATATAAAAGCAATCAAAAGAATACTTCGATTTATGTGAAAACTTCACTAACGAAGAGCGAAGAGAAAATCATGAAAAAAGTATCCCTGTGGACGTGTTTCTTTCAATTTCTTCTTAAAGAATAACTAAGGGGATACAAGTCCATTTATAGGCCACCACCTACTTCAACACTCTCCCTCAAGCTAAAGCATGGAATGCTCAACTTATAACAAAATACAATCCTCACTTTACAACAAAATACACTCTCCTCAACTGGATATCGCTTGTAGGTAAAAACATGGGCTGGAGCTACCAAAGGAACTGCCGATGTTTCTGACAAGGGCCTCTCCTCTGAAGTACTAGTGGCTCCGCATTCAATATCCCTATAATGGGTCTTCCTCTGAAGACCTCAAAGCTGGATCTCCCCTCTGGAGTTCAAGAAACTAGATCTCTCGCATAAAAATCGACTAGGCCTTCCTCTAAGGACCTCAAAAGTGGATTTCCCTCTTTAGAAATCCTGAAACTCTGGATCTCTCAAAATTTGGTTTCTCATGTAATGATATGCAATAAAAAGACTCCCAAATGAGGGTAACTACAATAGGCATCCACACTCCCCCTTTCTTCCATACTTGTATGGAAGAAGAATACAAAATGAAAAGAATAAAATATATCATAAAAAAAGGAACTTCTCCCCTTTTTTTTCAATTCAAACTCCTTTTTTTTTATGCCTTCCCTCTTTTTTATTTAAAAAAAAAAAAATCTACTCTCCCCCCATTTTTTTATATTTTTTCTTTCCCCTTTTTTATTTTCCTATCTTTTTTTTTATCTTTCTTCTTTTTTTTCCTCTTTTCCTTCCTTTTCTTTTTTTTAATATTGCCCTTCTTATTTATGCTGGCCTCTTCCTTTCCCTTTTTTTTTTCTAAACGAGACTAAAGAAACAAAAGAAGACGTCAAATGACCGAAACCTTCCTCAGTGCACAAAAAGAAAGGGCTACAACACTTGTTAATACGACCACCTCATCGACTTCATCGTGGATGCTATTGCTACAACAACCACGTGAGATCCATGCCACACCACCACCAATGGTGATGATCTCATGTGGAGCCTCTTCTCCTTCTCCTCGCCTTCTTCATCGCCACCTCGTGCATTGCCTCGATCAACGCCTCCTGACCTCGTGCACCACCCTAATCGAGGCCTCCTTCACCGTCGCCTTCTTCGTCTTTCTTTTTTTTTCTCCTGCTTCTGCTGATACTCGCAAGCACCGCTAAAACCACCAGTGCTCGCCTAAGCATCGCCACGACCCCTAGGGCTTCGGGATACCCCTCTGGTAGCTTCCTCCTCAATCATCTCTTGCTAAGGGGCTCAAAAGACCCCTTCCTCTCGATGTTGCACATTGGGCGACCATGAACCCTCATCAACGTTGCCTCCGACCAGAACCCCTTCTACGACATTGCCTTCCCTCGGGTAAGTTCCACCTCTTATCAATCTCCTCCAGCCATTAGGGCTTGCGCCCGATCTTCCTCCTCTTCCGGATGAATAAAAAATAAACTTTAAGAACAAAATAATGATAATGATTGAAACACCAAATAAACCCAAAAATTGATTGATTTGATACTAAGTTAATAAATAAGTGAAAACATAACAATATATCAAAAGCATAAAAGTAATCAAAAGGATGCTTAGGTTTATGTCGAAACCTCACTCACGAAGAGTAGAAAGAAAATCACGAGAAAAGTGCCATTGTGGGCATATTTCTCTTTATTTTTTCTCAAAGAATAATTGAAGGAGTACAAGTCTATTTATAGACCACTACACACTCCAATAATCCACATTTTACTAGATGTAGCACTAACCATCACACACTCTTCTCAACAATCTATATTTCTTTTCTCTTAATGTGTACTTAGAATTTTGTCCCAACATGTAACAATCTACCTGGGATCTTTTTTTTCTGGTGGGTGGGTGGAAAAGGTTCTGAGTTATGTCAACGAGGGCCTACTCGTATAATTTGGCTGACAATAAAACATGTAAGACATATGATTCTTTGGATAGTTACCGACCTCTGATAATCATCGATGTTTCCTCTCGAAAAAAAACCTAAACATACAAGACCATGTTTTCCTTTTAACTAAATGATCTTGATAAGCAACTAGCATGAGGTAAAAACACTGATTTCATCCTAGTGCAAATCCATCTACAAGAGCATGGCACCTTTTGATTGTCTTCTCACATGAACTTCACCTATGAACCATTTACCTGGACACCCATCATTTAATGAATTAAAGACATACCTTCTCAAACAAAAATAGAGTTAAAAACATAAGAAAATAATAAAAAAGAATGCCATAAAGAAACTTCACTTCTATAAGACAGAAATTTTATTGTAACATATAATAAAAACTACATCACAGACGGTCTATTTGTTTCCATGCGATGTAAGCAGAAAAATGCTAGATGGTTACAATTAATGATACAACATGAAATATTACATTGAATATTTCCCTCCCTACACCTTCTAGAAATAAATAACCAAAGTATCACATAATTGTGTTCCATGGCATATTATGTGTATCATGATTGATCAAAGTGCTCCATAGCCTATCATTATAGCACCAATTTTTCACCCTTGCATCATTTCTTTCTTTTGATGATGAAGTCGTCATCATCGTCATCATCACTATATTTAACTCTTTTTTTGGCTTTGGATTCCCCATCCTTCACAGGTTGCAATTTCTTGAGACTTTCGAGCTTCTCTAATTTGGTGGGTTTAACTGGTTTAGTTGGAGTGCCTGATCGTATTTGTTGCTGCCTCCTCTGCTTTTTGTCATACGCCCTTTTTGCTCTCTCAGGAGATAGTAAGCCATGTTCCATCATCCTAAAAGTGAAAATAAATAAATATTTCAAACTAACAAAAGCAGGATTTGAACTCAAAGGAAGTTGCATCATGCTTAATTACTACATAAATGGCTACACAATTCATTCATTTTCCCTTTATTAAAGGAAATCTAATATGCACTATCTTATTTTTTTGGTTGAGGATAACATATGTGGTGTTGAGATTAATGAATCCTACACCTTATGCTTAGTCCTAACTCACTTATTTTGAATTGCAAAGAGGTTTGGGAGACCTACATATCTGGAGTCGTGTAACCCCTTCTACAGTAGGTGATAATAGAAGATCAACCCATAAGGGCTTTTTATGTAGTTTTTCCCTTCTTTTCATGAGAGGGTTTTTCAAGCAAACCAAATACTCCCACATTGTGATTTTCATCTTTCTTTCATGTATTATTGTTGGTCTATGCTTTAATTTCTATTTTGTTTGATAACAATATGGCATCAAAGCAAGTTTTTTTCTTTTCGAGAAGCACAAAGCAAGCTGTTATTGGATTTTATCTTTTTTCGTGCATTGTTATTGGCTTCTCTTCTTCCCTATGTTTATCATTTCTAGGGCTCTATTGAAGAAGCAAGCCAAGAAAGAGCAACAACCATCAAATAGTGGTGGCTAAAGCAGAGGTTGCCAGATTGAAGCGGTACCATTGTAGTGGTAGTGGTTGTCAATGTGTAAAGGTGGTATTGGCAGTCATTCGTGGTGGTGCAAGGCGTGCATATAGGATGTGAGATAGTTCAAACAAAGACATAAGGGGATTAGCATGGTGTCGATGAAGCATAAGGTCAGTGGTAGTAATGGGTGGTGGCCCTAGGAGTGTTGTAGCCATGTCAAGGCCATGTCAAGGCGATACTCGTGGATTTCCCCTCCAGTAATTGGGTAGGGCAGAAGCTCTAGTGTAGGTAATGGCCTATATATAGCACTACATGGAGAAGGATAATAAGATATGAGAGCGTGGTATCCTCAAGTGAGTGCCTCAAGTGTTGATAGAGGCCTAATGGTTGATCAAACGGCAGTGGTCTTGACATGGTGGCAGCATACCCATGGTGTTGAAGAATCTCAATTATGCCAATTTGTAATCTTTAGACTTATCGCCTCCAATCAATCGACATAGGTCTTAACAGCCTAAACAAGATTCTACCAGCCAAGCTAATTATTTTTTTCAAGGAGGGTTTCAAAGTTGTATCATGTGATGTCAGCTAGTAGGACTACTACAACATGTGTGCCATTATGATACTCATCTAGGCTTGACAACGCATTATTGGTGTTACATCTTGCAAAGTGATTTGGCTTTAATGAGAAAGCAACAAGTGCCAATGAAGGAGCCATATAGGTATGCAAAGTGGAGCAACTTCTTAGTGAAACTCAATTTGGTGGCTCTTAGTCGAGGTGCAATAGTGGAAACATGAATGGTTGGAGATAGTTTAAGTCAGTTGAAGAACATCAATGAGTGTGAGATCTAGCATCAAAGTTAAAGGTTTAATTCTATCATTTGGTGTAATTTTGTGATCTGACCTTAGTAGTTTGATTTGATCTATGATCCAATTTCAGAGATTTATTAAGTGTTCATTTGATTTAATATAATCTAAAGACTTAAATTAGCTTGAGATCTACTTTTAGATCATTTTCATTAGGTTGCCTTCTATTGTTAGAGTGAAATAGAGCAAAACAAGTTAGCTTGCTTTCTTTCCACTACAGCTTGTTGCTTCATGAGTGTATGAAGTGAAGCTAATGAAATAAAGTTCATCTCCTTTCACCTGACTTACAGCTACAGCTCGCACCTAAAAGTAAAGTGATGTTAGTAGAGCAAGTAAGCTCTTGAAATTGACTCCCATCCCATTCTTGCGAGAGCTGAAGAATCGTCTACGAGGAAAGCACGAAGTATGCACCTACCTGTCACCTATGGTCCATCTATTCAAAGTGGGGGGGGCGGGGGGGCACGGGGGTGCGCCTAGGTGAGGTTATCCCAATCAAAGAACTCAAGTAGGGAAGTACCAAAATAGGGAGTCTATTGGACATGGTTCCACTTCCAAATACACTCTTGGAATAGCTGGAGTTGTGATCGTCAAGCACATCCAGCAAGGATTGAGAAAGATGAGAGTTCTTGTAGGGATCAGGTTGGAGCAACATGCCATTGGACATGAAGAAGGTAGTCTCACAATCAGATTTTTCTCATATTATGTTGGATGTTGGTGTTGTCCAACCTGTCAGCTTGGCCATTGAACAGGGAGATAGATTGTAGTCTTTTTCTAAGGCGTCTTGTCCAACAAGTCAAGTATCTCATTGACCAATCAGATAGTTCCAATGTATAGGTTTACATAGATTGCTCAACTTGATTGATATTCTTAGTGTTAGAAACAATCATGGTCAGTTGGGATTTCAGTCCCTTATCCCTTTTAATTGTGCATTACTCGAGTATTAATCTGTATTACGTGGACTTTGATTTCTCTGTGTTATGGGGTGATTTTTTGTTAGTCCTTCTTGCTTGTTGGAAGTACGGTGTTGCTTTAAGCCAAGTTTATGATATGTTGTTGACTTGTAAGTGAATTTGGTTACCTTAGGAGAGAGAAAGAGAGAGAGGAAGAAAGAGAAGTTGAAAAAAACAATGAGAGAGAGGGAAAGAAAAAAAGAAAAAGTAGATGTACCCTTTGTATAGTGTATGGCTCAAGTTAGAAGGTGGATAAGTTTGTTGTCCCTTCACAATGGGCTTGTTGCCCATAGTTTCAGGTGTTTAAACTTCGTTAAAATACCAGGTCCATTCAACATATAAAACTCTTATATGTTGGAGATCGATTGTGATACTTGAGACTTAGGTAGTGTCAAGAAAAACATCAACTCTATGACAAAAATCTGACTTGTGTCCAACAGTGACTTCCACAAATTTTTAAAGCCATGAATTTTTATTCAACTACACTGTTTAATCAACACTTGAAACTTCAATTATTGATCTCACTAGCATAACCTGTGAAGCATCTTGCTTCCACCTAAGTGAGGAGGCCATGAGCAATGTGTAACATCTTTTCATTATTACCGCTAGTGTGTAGTGACCATGATGCATTAGTGTTATTCCATGGCACATTTTTGTAAGTGAGTATGGCACATGTTTGTAACTGGGTGTTTTAGTTATTGCAAGTTGATCATTACATACTTCATGCTTTACATGCTCAGATTAACAGGGGTGTTGGAAGATTGAGATCCATTTTGGTGTCTTATGTGTGTCTCATATTTAGTTCCACCTGGCTATTTTTGGGGTTGCAAGAGGTTAAGGAGGCCTACATATATGGAGCCACATAACACATTTGGAATTATGAGGCAATGATAGAAAATCCGCCAATAAGGGCTTCTCACCTAGTTCTCCTCTTCTTTTCGTAAGAGTCAATGGGTTTTCCACGTAAACTAAGTTCCCCTGTGGTGATGTTTAGGTTGCTTTCATACATAATTTTGGTTGTTCACACTTCCAATTATTTTTTATTTTATTCCAACATTTTGAATAAAAAAAAGGGTAATGACTCAAGGGTAAAATTTGTCCTGGTTGTGTTAACCTAGAATCAAGCAAACAGCAAAAATGTTGTCTTAAAAAAAAAAATCTTCACACAAGGATACTGACCCTCCCATCCTAAAAAAATCAACAGAATGTTACTTCAACCAAACAGCCCAAAGAAAGGCCACAGATCCCTCTCCTTATAATCCTAACTCTACACTATGTTGACCCAGTAATAAATCTATACCAAAAAAAATGTCCTCAGAACTATGATTAATCTAGGATCCCCCACCACTCCCCCGGTATTCTCGTGCAAAAGGATTATCAAGAAGTTTCTAATTAATGTCCTCAGTGGCATCATTGAAATGAGGACAAGTAACCACATTGCATCCAATGAGATTTATGGACCTTTGTGGGGATCCTTTTCAACCCTAGGAGATACATGAAGAAAAAGACTTTCAGTGGATTCCAGTCAGTCCAAAGAAGCCTAGTCCCAATGAAAAACTGGATCCAATGCAAAATGAGCACTATAAAACAACCAATTGGCACTCTTCATATAGAATTTACCAGAATTCCAAACCTCATCTAACATTGATTCTCACATGGCTGCAAGTATCTTAATTTTTTTTTTGAAAAGGGGAAGGGTGGTTATCCACGTGATAACCACCCAGATTCATTAATCAAAACAATAAATTACAAGGCCATCATTGGGGCTACAATGCAGACTCCCAAAACACCAGCTGAGAGAATATAGAGTAGACAACATTTTCAACATATAGTATACCTCCCCTAAATACAACTCCATTCTTTCCCAACCATACACCCCACAACATTGCCAGGACCTTCACCCTCTCATTCCTTGATCTAAAAATGATACCACCCTCCAGTATTACCTCTCTTGAAGGAGCTCCAGAACCCCTCAAAGCTGTCAACCGCAATCCAACATCCCTATCCTCCTCCATACCTTTCTCGCAAAAGGGCAAAGGAAGAAAAGATGTTGAATGTCATCATTTACCCCACCACGCAGGGTGTAGCCAAGGTCATCCATAGCCACCCACTTCGCCCTCCAGACCTTGGTAAGGATTCTGCCCCTCCTAACAAGCCATAAGAAGATCTTAACCTTCAGAGGGCACTTCGTCGACCAAAGTAGCTTGTAATCCCTCAGTTAGTCAACATTCATCGTGTGTGTGTGTGAACAAATTCTACGGAAAGCCTTTACAAAAAAGAAGTCCCCTTCCTCCCAGCAAAGAGCATCCTGACCACCTTCTGGCTCCCATCCCTCTAGATCCCCTAGCAAGAGATGAAACCCCACACACCTCTGATCCGACAACACCCCCTCAAAGGTGGGGCACCATTCACCATCCTAGTAACTTGCCACCATCGCCTCCTTGCACAAAGCTCGTGAAAAGAGCCTCGAGTATCTGTCATAAAGGCGTCCTCCACCCTGCCAGTCATCCATCCAAAATCTGAAGGTGTCACCATCTCCCACATATGGTGAGAAGAAATTCCTCACCTTCGGCACCACCATTGCCAGCCCCCACATGAAGTGTGACGCACCAGGGATAAGGAACTCAAGGGCCCCCTAGGAGAAGAGGGAGTCGTAGCTCCACCAAAAGGTGTCCCCAAGAAGACCTTGTTCCTACCCTACCAGCCTAACAATCCACTTCATGAGGAGACCGAGGTTGACGGCTTCCACGTCTCTGACCCCAAGACCACCTTCCTACATCGGTCTGCACACCTCCTCCCAGGACACCAGCCTCGTCCCCTTCCCTACCAATCCAAGGCTTGACCAAAAGAAATCACGCATAAGACCGATAATCTTTTTCTCTATCTGACAAGGGATCCTAAACACAGACAGGAAGTAAGCAAGCAAGGAGGGGAGGACCGCCTTAACCAAAGTCAATCTTCCCCCATCGAAAGCAAAGGAGATGACCATCCCGATAGCTACTTCTCCATCCTCTCCGACAAGGGCAACCAATCTTGCACGCGGAGGCGCCTATCCATCAAGGGAAGGCCCAGGTAGGACAACGACAGGGCTCCCATGGTAGTCTCGAGTGCAATGCTACAAGCCTCCACCTTCCAAACTACCATATGAAATGGAACAAAACTGGACTTGCCATAATTAATTCTCAACCCTGACACCTCGCCAAACAACTACAAAAGAATGCGTAGTCTGCCCGCCTTTACAGAGAACCCCTCCAGCAAGAATAGAGTATCATCCGCGTATTGCAACAATGGAATCTCCCCACTTGCTCCCGCTGAAAAACCCCTGAACATCCCCCTCGAACACGACCTAGCAGTCGCTCCAACCAAGGCGTCAACAGCCAAAACGAACAGCATTAGGGCAAGCGGGCACCCCTACCTAACCTCCCTCCTAGGTTGCACCCATCCACCTGCAGGGTGACACATCTCTTCATCCATCCAATCCAAACCTGAGGGAAACCTCTCCTAACCAGTGAGGCCTACAAGAAATCCTACTGAATAGAATATAGACCTTGCTAAAATCCACCTTCCACTGGAAAGCCGCCTTCTTCAATCTCCTCTATTTTGCCAAGGCCTCTGTGGCCACTACAAAGCCGTCCAGAATGCCCCACCTTGGAATGAAGGTTGTCTGAACCGGTAAGATAATATCACCAGCATCCCACAAAGCCTATTGGCAAGGACCTTCGCTACGATAAGATAGGAAGTACTCGGTAAGGCAATCGGCTGAAAATCTTCAATGGCCTTTGCACCGTCCTTCTTAGGCAAGAAGAAAAGATAGGATTTATTCAACCTATCGAAGTCCCTATTCCCCACCGCAAACTCCTCCATAACCTACATCACATCCTCCTTCACAAGTGGCTAGAACTCCCTATAGAAGAAGACTAGAGACCTGTCTAGACCAGGGCATCTGTCTGCATTAAGGCCCCAGATCGCTTCTCACCTCATCCTCCGAGAAGTCAACCGTAAGGGACCCAGCCTGCTCAGCTGAGATACTCTGCACATCCTCACCCAACCACCGCTACATGCGTCTCCTATGCAAGCCCATGAATTCCCTGAAAAAATCTGCTGCAGCTCTCCCAACTTCCTATGTGAAAGCCATCCCTCCAATCAGCAACCTATCAATCCAGTTCCTCCTCCTCCAGGCCAATACCATTTGGTGGAAGAATCTAGTGTTGGAGTCCCCTTCTTTTAGCCATTTTTGTCTCGATCTCGTCTTCCAGTCCACCTCTGCCTTCCTGTCCTCATGCACAATCCGCGCTTGTCTCGCCCTACACTTCCTGTCTTCGACGGTCAGTACACCGTTATCTTCCTACCTATCAAGCCTAGTAATCTCAGCCAACGCCTCAGATTTCCTCCCGAGTCTCGTCTCCCTAAGCTCCTTCTTGTATCCCCTCAACTAGTCCCCTGCAAGGCAGCCAACTTCTTCGACAACCTGATCACTGCCGAACCTTCCACCTCCAAGGACCTCCATTTCTCCTTCACATGGTCACTAAAATCAGCCTCTAGCAACCAAGATCTTTCAAACTTAGAATTATGTGCCATAGAAAGATCCTTCATTCGACCTCCACAAAAGTGGTGGATGGTCCAAAAAAGGTCTGTCCATCGGCGAGACATCGGCAAGGGCAGAACATCTCCGCCATCTCCACATTGGACAGGAATCTATCTATCCTAGATTTATGCCCACTGAAGCTTCACCATGTCTATGCACAAGATCTAGGGACCAAATCATTCGAACCATGAAGATCCAGTAACCCCATAAACTGCTCTGAGTCGGGATCCTGCTTCCTATGCTCCTCAAGTCTGCCATCAACCTGCAAAGTAGTATTGAAGTTGCCTCCTATCAGCCATGGCGACCCATTGCACTCTGTAGCGACCGAAGCAAGCTCCTCCCATAATACGTCTCTTGCCTGAGACTCCAACGGACTATAAATGCCTGTTATCATCATCTTGGACCCATCCAGCCTCCTTACTAGCCGGGCTAAGACAATATGACTTCCCGTGAAGCCATCCTCCCAAGCGAAGATGTCCTTATGCCAACCCAGAATCTAACCACCAAAGCAACCCGTCGCATCAAGGGCATGGAACCCCTCCATCCAACATCCCCCAATCTCTTTCCAAATCTTCCGTTGCAGGCCGACAGCTTCGTCTCTTGCAAGAAAACGACGTCGACTCGCCATTGGTGGAGATAACCCCCCCACGCTGTCCTCCTTGATGGGTCATTATGACCCCAAACATTCCAAGAGAGGACACTAATCATTGGGTAGACGTAGTGACCTCCCTCGCAACCCGACGAAACCCAGTCGTCGCCACCATCTCCTACACATCAACATCCCCTTCCTCAAGCTCTGAGGGCAGAGGGGGCTGTGTCGCCCCCTCCCTCCTACTCCTGCCGTCGACAACCTCCCCCGCACGACCACCATCGCGTGGTGCTCCTCAATAGCGCCATCTCAGGTTGTAGTGAAGACCGCAACCACCACGCACCTTGTGCGAACGCCATCCAACAAGACAAATCGCATCAGGGCCGCCCTCGCCTGAGCCACCCACCACCGGTGAAGGGGCGACTGCAGGGTCCCTGCTTCGCCCATCCCCAACAACTGACTCCCCACCCGTCCCCACCCCCGCATCAAAAGGGTAGGGAGTAGCCCCAGGTGAAGCATCATTGCCATCGACCTTCGGGGCCAACGCAACCTCAAGCACATCTAAATCCTCCTCACGTTGGGGGGTGATGCTCAGAGTCAAAGGGGTCCTGGTCCGAGTCTCTTGAAACGCTACCCGACCCAAGAGCGTTTGGAAAAGGGGCACCACGCACATTGGGTCCGAAAGAGGCGGATCTGAGGGGGATCTGACCTTGGTGTCTTCTTTAGAAATGCCTCCGAAGCGCCCTCCCCAAATCGTGCATTTAACATCTCCGTTTCCACTCCTCAAGGCAGCATCTCCTCTGACACGTCTACCAACACATCTGTGTCCATTGCTACATTCATAGTGCCACCTGTCGTCCGCATCGCAACCTCGGGATCGCAGTCCACGTCAGCACACGAATGTTTCACCTTCTGGATTGGATGCCAAACCCTAGCATGACAGGGCGACGGTGCCACCACACCACCATCCACGACCAACGAACCCGCAACACCTCCAACCACCGCAACAAACGTAGTCCTCGTTGACACCCTAGAAGCGCTCGTCGAGGTGCAAGAAACGACCCACGAGAAGCCACCATGGCAGAGTATCACCTTCTCCAACACCGATGACCCCACCTTCACCTCCACGACCACTTCAAGCGGTCCTTCGGAGACCCCAAATCCCCTACATCCTCAAAGGCATACGAAGGGAGAGATGACTGCTTCGACAACCTTCATCATTCGAAGCCACCACGGCACACCGTCAATCACCAACTCCACCAGCTCCCTCTCTGGTGACCACTCTCTTGACGCCCTGTCATGGACATAGGTCCTCCGCCACCTCAGAGAACCAGACCACGTATGGGAGACCTCGAAACAGAGGTGGTCCCTCTCCGACGGGGAGAGTCCCATAACAAGGAATTTTCCCTCACTAGAGGGGAGGACCCTCACCTCGGCACCCACGGCAAGGTCATGGAGCACCTTCTCCGCCTCATTCAGCCACCCCTCAATCACCTCCCCAATGAGCCCTTCACCAACCACAACGCGAAAAGCGACCACGCCTTCATACCAAGGGGCTTCCACTTTAGCAAGAGGCACCACCACCGGCAGCAGAGGCGAACGACCAACCCCACTCACAGCAGTCTGGTTGCACCGCGCACTCCAATGCCCAAAGCCCCTACACCAACATCGCAAAGGTTCATGGCACTCCCTCGCCTAGTGGCCAAGTCCTAAACACTTGTAGCAATGGTCAACACTGCTCCCTCAATCACGACCACCGGAGACTCCATCCCTCCTTCGATCACCCAAGTTCGAAGCTACCAATCTCCTCCACACAACCACCTTCCATCCTCCAAGAACATCCTCCCGCCCAGCCTCTAGGTAAGGTGGATCCTTCTCTCACGCAGGCCCTCCCTCACTCTCGTCCCTCGCAGGCTCTCTCTCACCCATCTCTCCCCCCCTTGTGCCACATCACATCCATCACAAGTATCTTAATTTTATATTTATGATGACTACTACACGAGTTCCTCACGTTACAAGAAGCCCCTCCCCATCCTCCCCTAAAAAAAATTACAAATAAAAAATAAAAAAGAAAGTTTGTACTAGCTGCAAATGATCATGAGATTTCCAGCTTCACCTTCCTTTTCCAGATTGAAGCTCAAATGTTACTTATAACAAACCAGAGTAGCTTTTCAGAAAATAACAACAACAAACCAAAGTATGTTGCACCTGTTATACTAATCAAGTCAATTCATCATTCCTTTTAATTTTGTAGAGAACTCACACCAGAATTCAATTTGTAATTTCCCAACCCAAGTCTCATTCTCCTTTTTTTTCTCTCAACATGAGTAGCCATCCAGATCTTTAGATAGAAAGTTATTTGGTTTACATTCACCAGAGCAAATCAATGCCACCACAAAGAATCTAGGCTACCTAGTTAAACCAAATTACTTCTTTCTCATGTAACAACACACACTTGAAGGAGGGTTAAAGGAAGAGCTCACACATGCTTGGACCAAGCAGACTATGCCATTAATGATCTCCACAAAGCAAAATTTGAACCAGTCAGGCCATCCAACAATTAGCATAGTCTTCCAGCAGAAGAAAGTATTACAAAAAAGATGTTTCATATCCACATCCTCCCTCTAGCAGAAACCATAGGAGCATCCATCCTGGAGCCCAATCTGATCTAAAAGCCTTGGGTACACCTGTGCAATAGACCATGATGAGGCATTTTTCCAGCTAAACAAGGCAAGAATCTCTGGTAAATCTCATCATCCAGAATCAGAAATCTGAAATTGCTCCTCAAAGTCACCAAGCAATCACTTGGGTTAGGGTTGGGACAGGGGATATTGATTGGTGTCTCATAACAACTTATCAAGTCTAAAGGTGCAGAGGAGATGATTGAATCACAAAAAGTGCCAAAATCACAACCATAATGAAAAATCACAAGCAAACCATAAAAGGCACACATTATAGATTGGTTCAGCCTAATCACAAGGCCTCCATCCAATAGCTCCTGAACCTTGCACAAGGTTACACTGCGCTAGTTTATTCATAACTGTGTTATGTTATTGTCTGATACAAGAACAAGCCATGTGCTATCCACAAAAAACTTCCTTAACCCTCTTTTCTAGAAATGAGATCCCCCACAATTTGAAAAAGATATACAAGAGCTAAGGAGAAGTACAAATGCAAAATGAACCCTGTAGACGTTCCATTATTGTTAGAGGACCTTACAGTTATTTTTTTTCAAATGTTTCTGTAATTTTCCCAATCTCTTCTATAAAAGAGACTTGGGTTTCGTTTAGTGAATTGAATTGCTTCATTCCTTTCATATGATACTAGAGTAGCGATCTTAGTCTAATATCCCACCATATATTTTTGATTCACCAACGTTGTGGTGATTCTTGTAGAGGATGATTGGATGGATCATCAAGGATGGCTCAAGGGTATCCAGTGACGTCGCAAAAGGTTGCAACAGGGTCATTCCCAACAGTGCAAAGTGGCGATGACGGTGAACTGCAGGACCCGACGGCGACGGCATAGATGTCCCTCAGTGCGACAACGATGACTCGTGGGGCTGGGCACCCTTCGTGCAAGTGTGTGTTATGGTCCAGACTCATTTGCTTAGTGCTTAGACTTCTATCTTAAGTTGTATCCATATGTTCATCCATATGTATGATTTTTGGAGGACTATGGACAATTTGCCTTAGTCACAAGCATGTACGTGATTTGTATGATCTAGCACTTTCAATCCAAAAGAAGTCTAGAGCATCCAGAGATTAGTCCAGATAATGGGTCATAGATTCTGGAGCGTCGATTCACCTCACTGGAGATACCGTAGAGTTGAAGAACCCTATTAAGCCACGTGAAGTTAACAAGTTAAAGTGGCAAATGGGACAACCTCTCTTGTAACCACAGTTGGATAGGTCCATGTATCTCCAGGATTCCGTGTTAGTGATATGCATTGGGTCCCAGAGTTCCCGATGAACCTATTGTCAGGAAGATTTGCAAAGATCTCCAGTGTCGCGTAGTGTTCAATGATAGGCATTATTTCCAAGATAAGAAGATAAATGAGATCATTGATGAAAGCATAGAGAGGGACGGTCTTTACTTCCTAGACGTCCCTACAACCTTTCCAAGAGCAGTATTGATTGCAAGTGATCCATGGTTGTGGTTGTGGCACAAACGCCTAGGACATCCTTCTGTTGGCAAGATGTGCTAGATGTACCTAGAGCTACCAGACACCTTGTCTCTAAAGTGTGAGAATTGACAGTTAGGAAAGCACCATAGGAGTTCCTTCCCATGCTAACTTGATGGGGTTAGCACAACTTCGTTTGCCCTAGTTCACTATAATGTATGGGGGCCAACATGTGTGCCCAATATTGGTGGCCACGGATATTTTGCTATTTTCTTGGATGATCATAGTTGTCCAACCTAGGTTTTTCTGATGAAAGTCAGATCTGAAATTCCATAGGTTGTTCAACAGCTTTTTGTCAGGATCCAGATAGCAATCTGCCACCATTTAGGTTTTTCGTAGCGATAACGCTCTGGAATTCATGCAGAAGGAGATGCAGGAGTTTTTCAATATAGGTAGGACTATTCATTAGACATCATGTGCTTACATACCTTAGTAGAATGGCGTGGTAAAGCGTAGGCTAAGGCATCTTTTGGATATTGCACGAACCCTGATAATCAATATAAAGGTACCTAAACCATTATGGGGTGATGTCGTGTTGACTAGAACTTACGTGATTAATAGAGTATCTTCTTATGTGCTTCAAGGGAGGATTCCCTATTAGGTTTTGCATCTCGACTGCGATAAACCCTTTGCATTACCAATGCATGTTTTTAGTAGCACTTGTTTTGTTCAGGCATTTGGTACATAAGACAAGTTTTATCCACAAGCAGTGAAGTGTGTTTTCTTGGGGTACTCTCAAACTTAGAAGGGCTATCAGTGCTATGATCTAATCCACAAATGTTATATCGTGACTGCTAATGTCACATTGTTTAAGAGGGTACCCTATTACTCAAAGGAAGGGGCTAGCATTAAGTTAGCTCCTAGGGAGACCCAAGTCTACCACCGTCGTCAAACTCCACTTCCCATGGCTGCAAAGACTCCTGATCCTATGGCACATCCTGATCTGCCACCTTCTTGTACTCCTATGGCACCAACTGATTCTAGGATAGATAATGCCATATACCTATTGTGTTGCACAAACCTAGTCCTTGCATGTTGCATCCAATGTTCCACTATACCAGGATCTCTCATTTACAGAAGGTTTGATAGTTTACCTCTGTCCTTACTACTACTACGGTTCCAAAGGACTATGCTCAGGCATCCCAGGATCCCTGGTAGCGTGCTACTGTGGATGGGGAGATGGAAGCACTTTAGTCTAGAGGAACATGAGATTTGGTCCCAAGCTCGCCTGATGCTACTATGGTTGATTGCCGATGGGTGTACACCATCAAATACCAGGCAAATGGTACTGTTGATAGAGTCAAGGCTTGACTAGTGGCCAAGAGATTTAGACAGACTTATGGCATTGACTACATGGAGACTTCTCCAGTAGCCTGTATCTCTTCTATTCGAATTATCATCTCTATGGCAATCAACCGTGGGTGGCCATTTTATTAACTTGACATCAAAAATGTGTTTCTATATGGTTATTTATTAGAATAAGTAGATATGAAGTAACCACTTGGTTATGTCACTCAAGAGGAGTGTGTTTGCTGCTTGAAGAAAGCCATTTATGATCTAAAGCAGAACCCCAAAGCCTAGTTTGAGCATCTGAGTATAAAGGTTCAGAGGATTGGTTTTTGTAGATCATCCTTAGATCGCTCGATCTTCATTTGGAGGATCAAAGTTGACCCTACTAGTAGGGTTGTCGTGTTGGCAATCTATGTGAATGACATGGTTCTTACGGGGGTGATGAAGAAGGCATTCGATATACCAAAGCATTCTTACGTTCTATTTTTGTGACTAAAGACCTTGGTGACCTGACGTATTTTCTTGGTATTGAAGTGGTTCGATAGGGATCACACCTATCTCTCTTAGAGACAGTACACTATGCAACTACTAGAGGAGGCTAGTCTTCTTGGGGTTAAGCCATCAGGAATACCTATTGAGGCATCGTAGAAAGGTGTTCCAGATAAGGATGATCCTCTCTATGAAGATGCTACTAGATACTAGAGTTTGGTTAGGAAATTGCTATACTTAACAGTGATCAGATCGAATATCAATTTTGTTATTAGCAGAGCCAGCCAGCACATACAGGCACCCCACTATAGTCATTGGCAAAGGTGTCTCATCTTAAGATATCTCAAGAGCAGTCCTGGCTTAGGACTCTACTATCAAGATATTGGTTCCATGGACATTATGGCATACTCTGACGTGGATTATGCTAGCTCCATTGAGGATCGTAGATCTACTTCTGGATATGTAGTTTTCCTTAAAGGAAATCTTGTCTCATGGCAAAGCAAGGAGATTGTTATAGCCCGATTCAGTACAGAGGTAGAATACAGAGCTATGACCCATGCTGCGTGTGAGATAATGTAGGTCGTTGGTTTCTTACATGACCTTGGCATCTCTACTACTGCTTCAATAAATCTGCCACATAAATTGCTTCCAATCTTATTTTCCACGATCAGAAGAAGCATATTGAGGTAAACTACCACTTCATTCGTTATGTTGTTCTGGAAGGGAGGATCAATACTCCATGTCTCCTCTAAGTTGCAACTAGTTGACATCTTTACAAATGCTCTCTAGAGGAAGTGTAATAATCTCTTATGCAACAAGTTGGGGTTAATGGACATCTATGCCCCAACTTGAGGGGGAGTGTAGATGTTCCACTATTATTTAAGGACCTTACTGTTATTTTTTCTATTTTCTTCGAATGCTTCTGTAATTTTCCCAATCTCTTCTTTATAAAAGAGACTAGGGTTTCATTTAGTGAATTGAATTGCTTCATTCCTTTCATAAATCCAAATACTACAAGATATGTTATATATAATGCAATCACCTTTTCCAAATATCCAAATGAACGAAATAGAGATTAGTGAATCTCCCTTTCAAGCACTTGTCGAGACGACAATGAAGGATGCAAGAGAACCCAAAAGAAACCAAATCACAATAGACGAAATTCTACCTCTCTGGAAGGTTTAGTGGAGTAAGACAGAGCACTTAAGAAGAGAGATTGAGAGAGCACAAATGGAAATAAATTAGAGTTAGGGCTCCAATTATGGTTCTTAGGTGATTTAAACCAAAGGGCTATCTTCCTTAGTAACATAAGTGTTAGACCATTCCTTGAATAATTTCTATATTACCTTGATTTTTTTTTAGAGAGAAAAAGGATGATTACCGAAGGTCAATAATCATCCATATATATATATATATATATATATATATATATATATATATATATATATATATATATATATATATATATCCGAAAAACAACGAACATAATAATTTTGGAGCTAAAACTCATAAAGAAATTTAGGTTCTCTTACAACATTATTGGCCCATGCCCGTTCTCCTCTAAATACCACCCCATTCCTTTGAAGCCATATACTCCACAGGATGGCGGAGGCCATCACCAACCTGTTGTGTTGGCATGCATTGTCCTCCGAAAGAATCCCAGAGACCTACCATAGAGCAGCAATCAATCCCCATCAACATAAACTCCCTCCCAAACAGCTTTTAAAATACCACACGCACAAAAAAAAAGGGACAAAACTTCTTTTTCTGAATTGCACAAGGGACAAGAAACATCTAGATCATCTGACCTCTGTATTCTAAAAATTTTTGTCACAATCTTCTCCCATCCCAGCAGCCATGGAAAGATTTTGATTCTTTCTGGAACAGGCAATCTCCAAATGAGAGCAATCAGTCCAAAATTCAGACTGGAGACCCTGCACCATACTCAAGTGTATCCATTACCCACTGAAAAGCCCCACCTTTCCAACTGAATCTGTCCGGCACATTCAAGTCTGGCCTGAACCCACCTATCTACCCTATCATGTTCTGAAATTCCAAGAATCTGGCTTCAGACAATCTTGGTTGCAACATAGGAGACCAAGAATGTGAAGAAAAGTCCCACACCTCATCAACCAACACCTCTTTGTTAGCTGCAAGACCAAAAAAACATGGAAAAAGAGATTGCAAGGATCCACTTCCCATCCAATCATCCAACCAAAAGAGGAAAGAGAGAGCGTTTCCAAGCACAGGATTTAAAAATTTGTCAATCCCGCCTTGAACCAAAGGACCAATAGATCTCCAAAAGGCAAAAAGTCCCCTACAAGACCTACTCCCCTAACCAAAAGAGCCATACAAATCACGTATGTTGGAGAATGTGTGATTGGTTTAGTACCACATCATAAGATATGGAGTGTTGGAGTGTGTGGTGACCTCTAAATAAGCATGTACTCCCCCCCCCCGCCCCCCACTTGTTTCTTCCTCTTTCCATATTGTTCAACTTGGTATTAGAGCGGTTCGTTCTTAGGTTTAGCCACAGATTTTTATCTTGTTATTGTTCTAAGTTTTTTATGAAAAGTCATTCAGAGGAGTTCCAATCCGGAGGAGGCGATGGCAATGGCGATGGCAAAGGGGACATCACGTGGGCCATAGTGGCGCTTAGGAGCACTAGTGGTGCTTCGAGGACAGTGGCGATGAAGACAACAGTGCCTCCAACGGTGACGCGATGAAGGCCAAGGGGTTACGATGGCTCAAGGGTCGCGAGGACAACATCAATGATGGCCATGAAGGTGCTGGCGGTGCTTAGGGGAGTGGTGGCGACGCTCAAGAAGTCACGCGAGGACGAAGAAGGGTGGCAAGAAGAAGAAGGTGGCGATGAGCTTGGCAATGAAGGCAGTGGAGATCTTGCACGATCGCATGAAGCAAAGATCCGATCACGATCAGCGTACCAACGAGGATGATGGAGACGAAGGCACCTCTCTTCTCGACTACAGAGGCGAGGGGACAAGACATGTGATTTTGGGTTTGATTATGCCCTATGAGGTGAGGCTGAAAGGTCTTCTTTTAAATTTATGCGTAGTTGGTTGGAGTTATAAAATAAAAAAAGAAGAAAAAAAGAAAGAAAACAAAGGCATGAAGAGGAGTAAAAAAAGGAGAAAAAAAAGGCAAAAAGAAAGTTTAAACTAAAGAAAAGAGGGGGAGAAGTTCTTTTTTTCGTGATATTTTTTCTTTTCATTGTTGTATTCATCTCCCATATGAGTATGGAAGAAAGGGGAAGTGTGGATGCTATTATAGTCATCCCCCATCTGAG
The DNA here is from genome assembly GCA_037157565.1 of Thalassia testudinum. Classification (NCBI taxonomy): domain Eukaryota; kingdom Viridiplantae; phylum Streptophyta; class Magnoliopsida; order Alismatales; family Hydrocharitaceae; genus Thalassia; species Thalassia testudinum. Next base: position 81,026,558 of record JAZHRO010000077.1, on the reverse strand, counting down.
AGTCCCTTGTTGCAAATCACCACATGAGAAACCACAACTCTAAGAAGTCCAGAGTTTTGAGGTCTCTAGAGAGGGAGATCCACTTTCAAAGTCTTCAAAGGAAGAGCCAATATCAGGTTTCTATGTGGGAGATCCAATTTTGTGGACTCCAGAGGGGAGATCCAGTTTCGAGATCTTCAGAGGAAAACCCATGTGAGGGATACTGTATGGAAAGCCACCAGCACCAATTGAGGTCTCCAGAGGAGACGTCCTTATTAGAGTCAGTTGCAGTAGTTCGTCCAGCAACTCCAGACCTCGCTGATGTGTCATCATCAGCACACCTTCCTAAAAGCAAGAACCAGTTGAGAGAGTTGTGCTCTGCTGTGTAGAGTGGGATTTCGTTGTTATACAAGCTGAGCATTCCATGCTCCAGCTTGAAGGGGAGTGTTGGAGAATATGTGGTTGGTTTAGTATCACATCGTGAGATGTAGAGTGTTGGAGTGATTTTATGTTAATACATATGTGACCTTTTTTAAGGATATTCCCTATTTTCAATCGAAGGAGAAAATTATGCATTCACCTCAAGATCAAGATATCCCACTTCCTATGTCCACTGCGATACCACCGATGCCCTCTAAGCCACCCTATCCACCTACTCTGCCTCTGTCAGAGCCCTCTGAGCCATCTGCATCACCTGTGACCCCCCCCCCCACCACCACCTCTCCGTACTTACTAGCGAAGAGTTCCTGAGATACCTAGAGAGGAACCACTGTCTTACTATATCTCCCGCTCCTTCCTTTAGTGGTCCTACTGAATCTGACAGAGATCAGGCAATACCTTCTTTAGAGGAGTTTCACTTGGACCTTCCTATTGCTAATTAGAAAGCCCAATGCTCATGTGCCTGTTATTCTATTTCACAGCATATGTCTTATGATCGATTACCCACTATTGCTCGACTGTTTTCTATTGTTGTGGACAATTACCAAGTTCCTTATAGTCATACTAAGGCTCTCTAATATCCCGCCTGGAGAGTTTCCATGGAGAAAGAGATGACAGCACTACAATCTCATGGCACATAGGACTTGGTGGAGGTATCCCCAAGTGCTACAATTTTGGGGTGGCTATAGGTGTTAAACCTGAAACGTCTTCCTGATGGCTCTATTAACAGACATAAGGCACGTCTTGTGGCCAAAGGTTACACCCAAACCTTTGGAATAAACTATTTTAAGACCTTCTCACCGATGGCACTCCTAAATTATGTTTGTATTCTCCTCTCTTATGCTATCAACATGGACTAGCCCGTCTATCAGCTCAATATTAAAAATACCTTTGTGGAGACCTTCATGAAGTAGTTTACATACAGTAGCCTCCTAAATTTGTTACTCAGGGGGAGTATCAGAAGGTTTGTAAATTGAAGAAAGTTATTTATGGGTTGAAGCAAAGTCCGAGGATATGATTTGAGAGATTTAGTAAAGCAGTTTAGGAGTTTGGTTTTACTAGATTATCCTCAAATCATTCTGTTTTTGTCCTACATAGACCAACTAGATTAGTGATTTTCATTGTGTACGTACTATGTAGATGACATTCTGCTTACAAGGAGAGATAAGTAAGGCATTGAGTCTAACAAGACCTTTCTACACTCAATTTGTCATTAAGGATCTTGAATTGATCAATTACTTCTTGGGAATTGAGGTGCATCATATTAATGGGAGCCTTAATCTTTCTTAGCAGAAGTATGTACTTGATATGCTACGAGAAGCAAGTATGTTAAGATGCTAGTCTACAAGGATTCCATTAAATCCTTCTACTCATCTTGCTAACTAAGACAGTCCTATCTTAGAAGATGTAACTAGATACCATGCTATGGTGGGAAAACTTCTCTACCAGATTGCTACAAGGCTAGACATCGCTTATGTTGTAGGGCGACTCGATCAGTTTATGCAGGGACCTAGGGAAGCAAACTGGACAAGAGTGTGTCTAGTGTTGAGATATTTAAAGAATGCTCCTGGAAAATGACTATCTTTCCATAAGAATGGCCACCTCAATTTGTGAAGATACACCGATGCTGGCTATGCTGGGACTCATGAAGATTAGAGATCTACCACAGGTTACCATACATTTGTAGGCAAAAATATGGTCACTTGGCGCAATAAGAATCAGAATGTTATCATTAAATCCAGTGCAAAGTCGAAGTACAAGGTTTTGGCACATGCTACCTATGAACTATTCTGGGTTTAATCCATTCTACATGACTTTGGTGTCCTAGTCTCAAGACCTATTCCTATATTTTGTGATAATAAAGCTACCACATTTATTGCTAACAATCCAACTTTTCACAAGAGGACAAAATATATTGAAGTAGGCTGCCATTTTATTAGAGATGCAATGATGACAGGAAAGATATCTACTCCATACATCTCTACCGAGGACCAAGTAGCAGGCATCTTCACTAAGGCACTCTCCAAGAAGTGACTTGACTAGCATTCCAAGCTAAGCATCTCTAACATCTATGCTCTAGCTTGAGGAGTGTTGAGAGTTATTTCTTATTTTTGATATCTTGTGTTATTTTCTCATTGTATGGGCTATGTGATGTAATTGTCCCAAAGGTGCCTCTTTATATAAAGGCACCTAGGGTTCCCCCATCAATTCAATCCCATCATTTGTTTCAACATAAGCCATCTAATTATTTTCATAAGCCATTCTATCAATCAAACCACTTAGTTTTCTAACCCTTCGCTTGCCTTATTCTTGGCTCCCTTGACTAAACCCAACACCTCTATTCTTAAATAGATCAACTTACATTCAACTTAGGGCATTTCTCTCAACAAATCTAGCACTCAGGCTTGTGTTTCACTATCATCTCTAGAAGATCACACTCCTTCAATTTCTCATGCTTGCTTTGATCATCCATTGAGTTATTAAGCTTGATTTCATTTCATATTATTTTGACTCTATAGGTTTGTCATAGCATTTCCTTCTTTTCATTTTGGCATTGGACCTATTAGATTACATTCTTCTCTTAAAGGAGAATACAAAATTATCTGAGGCAGTGGTTTTCACTCGAAGGGACTCCTACTATGAAAATCCTTGTGTATTTATGGTTGAATATTCTTTCTAATAATTGTATTAATCTCTATTTGATTTTTATTTTAATTGCGCTATTCAATCCTCCTCTAGTGAATTTTTAATATTTACATCAATTTAGTTCCAATTCTTGGATATCCCAAGGAATAAAGAATGCTAAGATAACTGTTGAATCAGTATTTCCATTAACTTCACATTTCGGTAGTTGGTCTCAATCTCATTTTCTCATAAAATCAGGTGAAAGCACATAATTTTTACAAATTTCAGGCTAAATCTTATTCTAGTAAGAATAAATTTTTCTATTAATTATTCATGCATAGGAATATAGGAAGGAAAATAAATTAAGCAAACAATTTACCTTAAACAATGAAAATTTTAATATATAAGAAATTTAACAAGAAGTAAAATTGAATGAAGCCGGCAAAATACAAACCAAAATTCGGCCATTTCACTTGATGGGATCTGCTTGGACAATGATTCGTAGAATATCCTCAATGGCTCTCTCTAGTATACATGAAAGGCATAAGAAATCAGTTTGAGGTGGTTACGAATGAAGACCCTAAAATAAGAAGAAATACAAAATTTAGACCTCTTCTGGTGGATCATACTTTTGACCAGGTAAAGTATAGGTCTTCTTAGGTTCTCTCATCTTTACAGTAGTTTTCTTGGTGATTGTTTTTGATGAACTTGAACCTGGCTTCCCTTTTGCCTTTATTACAGAAATGAAAAAAGGAAGTGAAATGACCAACAAAGTCAAAGTTTGGTGCTTAAATTGACTTGAGAACTACAAAAGGCACATCTATGCTCCACCACTTACCAAACTGTAAAATTGTTATTAGAAAATGTGGTCAACAAGAAAGAAGCCTCAAGTAATCATCCTTTACCTTTTCAAAAAAGAAAAATGAAAATAAAACAGAAGCCTCAAATCTTTTCATACAAGTACAAAGAGGAGAGACAGTATATAAAACCTAATCATAATTGGGGTAAGACAAATTTTACCAAATTGAGAGAAAACAAACCAGGGTGACATCCAGACAAAGAAAATGAGATGCCTTTGGAAACTCCATAAAACATGATTTCTTTTTTTCCTGAGAGGCATGGATGACAACTCAGGGTCAGTAACATCCTTTCATTAAACTTGAACTTAACAATAGACAAGGCCTCATCAAGTCTGAGAGACTTATCTTGAGAAGGTAATACTATCTTCTTAAAATAACCTCTGCTTACTTCTTGGTTCAGATCCTACGACTGAAAATTTTGAACACCAAATTGCAAGACTTGACAGATCTTTGAAGAATCATGATCCTCAATAACTTCCATGAACCCATTATTCTTGACAAGTGATCACTTTTGAACAAGCTTGATGCACAATCCTAACTGCTCTTATCAGTATAGAGAAATCCAAATCCATTTTTAGAACAGAAATTTCAACAACCCAAAAGTTATTTATAAAAAAAGGAAAAGATCAATTCTATGGAGATAATTCTTGAATAATTTTGTCCAGAATTGGCTGCTCTTGGATGCTTTCATACAAGCAACTGTTGAGGTCATCTATAAGATTTACGATACATAATCTACCACAAAACCCTCCCTCATCCAACCCTCTTTCGCCATTTATCTACACAGATAAAAATGGACAACTCTTTATCCAGCAAACCAAGGTCGCCTACGATGAAGGTGACATGACAGTCATCTTATTGCCATTTTCACATCATCCACAGAATATGAAAACTTTCCTCATAATTGAAGTCATTAAGAAGACATAAAACAAAAAGATGGCCACTTCTTAGTCCAAAACACCTTTCAGAAACCAAAATCAATCTGAGCTTTTTCCGAGAACAATTGGGATTCACTGCAGGAGGGATTCTTAGCCTCCACTGGATCCTTTCCACCAGCTACCTACTACAACCATCCTCCTTTATCCAGGCTTCGAACTATAGTTCTATGGAAAGTCAAAAACTTGCTATATGCCGAATTAATCGTAATTCACTCAGCCGGCTGAAAATGCACCAATGCAAGCATTTACTCCAAGAAACGTGAGGGATCAAACGCGCAACATAAAGTCCCCTCCTTGAGATCGAACTACACACATGACATTAACAATCATTCTAAAGATTTAACCACAAGCTCACTACAATGCAGAGCAAATCGCAATGCGAATTGCACGGGGGAAGGGGCGATACCTCGATGGTTTTCGAAACAGAGGCGACGGCCTTCGCCTTTCCGACCGCGGAGCCATCGGGCCTCTTCTTGAGGTCGGAGAGTGGCCCGCCCTTCATCTTCCCGTCCTCCCTCTTGGGGCTCATCAGCTTCCCTCTGCTCTGCGACGCCATGGCCCGATCCACGCCTCAATTCCACCGGACTGGATCGCGAAATTGGGGTTATGGAGAGGGAGATCTGGAATTGGGGTTTGGGGGGATCAAAAATGGGGGATTCGGAGGTTAAGGATGGGGAATCGGAGACCGGTTTTAGGGTTCTTGCGGCGATCTGAGGGAGGGGGTTGTGCGTGACGCGGCGTCTACTGCTGCAACTCGCGTGGTGGGGGAGGGAAAGTAACCGTATTGGGGAACTTGCATCCGCCCCCTTTGAGAATGTTTGCGGTTGCAAATGGCTGCAACGCGAGGACCGTTGCTGCATGAAAGAAGGGTCCAATGGCTCGCCAAATAAGACGATGGACCAATGTGATGTGTACCTTTTTCCTCTCTCGTGAGATATAAAGTACAATCAATTAAATCTGGAATGCATCTTATCTCCTGAAACAAAATATCATCTAAACTTATGCCTTGATTTGACACAGATATCAGTAAAAGAAAGAAAAGATTATTTATTCCCCAGTTATTTCTCATAATTCATTTATCCCACATTCACCTATCTATATCTAAATAAACCCTGAATCTATTGCCTAGCCAACACGATGAGAGGGATGGGAAAATGAAAAATAAATTAAATGAGTTATAAGAGATAAGTGACGGATAACTGGTTTATTCCTCTTGGATCAATGTATTTATCAAATCAAGAAATAGGTCTAAGATAACATTTTGTTCAAGAGAAAAAGATGTAATTATGATTTAATTGATTATATTTTTATCTCATGGTGATTAAAATATATAATTAACATCACGAAAGAAACAAGTATGTAGGTAAGCGTATCCAACCTCATGCATGAAATAACTCTAAACCAAAATGGAAGTGCTTATTTTAGATTAGCTTTAAATCCAGATGGGTTTTGCCAATCACACATTAAGCCAACTTTATTCTCAAACCCAAATAACCCTCAGGCTACATTTACTTGGTAAAATATCTCATGAGATATTCCTAATCAAAAGGATGTCACATGAAACATCAAAAGAATTAGGTGAGTATCAATTCTCACTCCATCACATCAACATTAATCCATCGTACACATCAACATCAATATATATTAAAATATATCTATTCTAACATAATATATCCATTAAATCATATTCACTCTATCATATCAACCTATCTCACTTACATATATTAATGTTAAAATATTATCCACTAACATCGCAACATAAAGATCATTTTATCCTATACTTATTCTATTCACTTAAGCAAACGAACACACAACTTATTCCACCACCTATTCTACTATGGGATAATGTCAATGAGAACTTCGCACTTTGCACCGCAAGAGTAAAGAGTTGATATAATTCAATCAAAATCTCATGCTGTAGCACAAAATCTGCCACCCACATTTTTCTTCAATAGAAATTCTTTACCATCAAGCAAGCAAACTTCATGCACTCCTCAATGGGTGTTCTCTTCACTTTTACTCAGTATCAATCACTGAGTACGTCGCATCATAAGATGTCCCTCTTCTTGCGTAATTTCAAGATTGGAACTGCAAGAATCATTTGGTAAAGGTTATGTTTCATAGTTGCTATGTTTGACATCACCCAATTAGGATTCCACCACGAATTTAAACCCCACCTAAAAAAGAAAATAAAGTTGTCAAACCTTATAAATGGAAAATTTCTTTTTTCATGAGCATCCGAATGCTTTTACAAGGGCTCAAGTAGCATACATAATTTGAATTTGAACTTCAAAACTGGGGATTCTTGTTGAAGACAAGTTGCTCAACTTTTTACACTTCGCTCCATTCTCACAATTCAATTTCGCACAAGACCAACAGGACAGGTTTCATGGCACTTGGAGCTCCAAAGCTTTGATCGCTTGCCATATCCAACAGCAAAGGATGGGCATGTTCAGCAGTTCTGTTCAAGGTATGTACTAAATCTGAGTATGGAGTATCAACCTTACCATGGATCAGCTTCTTTTAGTAGTATCAGATAAATGACACTGATGATTGCAACCCACCTTCTGATTCGAACGATCTGTTCTAAGTGATCCGTATCCGGTTTAATCTGCTAAGCCAAACGGAGTGGAGTATCATGTGAAATATGTCATACTTCACAGGCTTGCGGTGCCACAAGAAATGTCGTTGCACCTTCCTCACCCCCTTCTGTAATGAGAGATACCTCCTTTCTGGAATAGAAACCAGTATCTCTTTCAATCTGCGGATATCTTTCTCCGCTATGAAGATGGAGAAGGCCCTCCAATCTAGAACCTTAAAGAATGGTGGCACGAAATTATCTGAGATGATCACAGGAACACACTCATAGAGGATGGCTTCAACAACTCGTGGGCTGTTGACTTCGTAACCCCTTGCGCAGATGCAGTACTTGCTTGCCCGCATGTGGTTGGCATAATCTTTTCTGTTCATTGCATGACGGAAAGGTGCTGTGGAGATTTTCATGTCAGGGTCTTTATTTTCCCACAGTTGCAGCAAGATCTGACGGAGGTAGCCATGTTGTACCCCAGTAAAGAATGCAAAAGTAGATCTCTCCTTTGCAGGCTTTCCGCCAATGTCTTTGTCTGGGTTTTGTACATGGATATAGGTTTCGGGGAGGGATACGTCCTTGCCAAGTTCAAAGCCTTCAGAAACATCAGCGTTGCAGAGGGCCCTGATGCAGCCATTCATATGAGGCTCCGTCGTATATGGGGCCTGGAAAAAGAAGTCAGGTCAGTTTCTCTGAGAAATAAATATGAAATATTCAACTTTATTCTCTCTTCAACTACCACATCCTCTAGATTGCATGAATCAGATAAAAAGGCAACAAGGGAAACTAAGGTGGCAATATTATCGCCATACACAAACTACAAAACAATAACAAAAAAGGAAATAATACTAACAGAAAAAATGCTTATTCAACGGTTTCAAATAATGTATGCATCCATTTAGACAAGCAGCTAACTAGAAATATAGATGGGAAAATTTTCAACCAAACATCCAACTGAAAGGATTCAGGTCAACCACAAACGGATGAACACCAGTTAATGGACCTGCATGGTACGTCTGATCAGCCATTCGAGAAGGGAGCCATTTGATGGAATTGTACAGATTCATTTAACAAGCAGCTAGAAATACAAATGAGAACAATTTCAACCCAGCATACAAATACAAGGACTCAGGTCAACCATAATCCAGTGGACACCAGTTAATTAGAAACACAATGAACCTCCAATCAAACCTTTGCAAAGGGAACCATTGGATGGGAGAGATGGAAACTACTGAGGATGAGGTAAACAATGGAATTCACCGGCAGAAGAGGGAGGGAGAGGGGGAATTGATGAATAAGGGAGGGCATGTAGCAGAGGGGAAAGGAAAGTTCAGCAACGGTATCTCTAGTCATTCTGTATAAAAACCTGCCAATATCACGTCATGCCGAGGCCCACAGGTCAACTAGCTGATCTCTTTATAGCCTCCATGACCTATATCATCGCAATTGTGTATATTTCGTGCCAATCTAAGAGTCCCAGGCCCCATGAGTTCACTAAATGTCAAGTTAGATTCATCAGGTCAGTATCTCTTTTCTGCTATTAATCATTGTTGATAGCAAATAGGTTAATTAGGCCACAGTAAACCATCCTTAAATAAACGGTGTTGAGTATTAAATGAAATCTTTTTCTATTTTTCATTAATCATTGTTGATAGTAAATAAGTTAGGTTAATCAGAGTAAACCATCCTTAGGGCATTGAGTGTCAAATGATGTCTTTTCTCTATTTTTCATTTGCTTAAAGGGTGTCTATTATAATTTTTTCCTAATGCCTCTATATAAAGGCACATAGGGCCTCCAATAATAAATAATTCTTTTTGGTCCTCTCATGATATCAGAGAAGCAGTCCTAGACCAGTGCCTGGTACCACCACCCAAAGCCCTAGCCTCCCAAGCACATCACCAAAACCCCTCTAGGTCCTTTTCTCTAGGCTCGCCAGCGACGCTACTCACCAGCCACCACCACCAACCAGTCTTCTTGGCGGAGCATCACTCAGTGCCAAGTGGAGGGCTCTTGCAACGTTGCCCTACCCACTGGGGTGGTTACAAGCCGATTAGGCCATTGCTACAAGGCTAAAGACTTCCGCCACTATTGCCTCTCAGGGAGGGCCCAACTTCACCCTCCACCAACGTAGGTCTTCCCTAGCGCCTCCTCAGGCCAATGATGACCTCCTCCAACACCGCCTTCGTCGACACATCTCTCCTAGCACCACCTCGAGCCAGTGCATCTCACCTAGTATCGCCTCAGGTAGGTGCTGTCCTCCTTCAGCACCTCCTCAGGCCAGTGTTGACCTCCTCCAACGTTGCCTGTAGCCGATGCTACCCATTGTTCAAACCATGATCTACGAGAGGGTTTACTAATCTAACCCTCCAGTAGCTAGTCGTTGATGATCTGATTTATGAAAGAGTGATTATCTCGTTCAAGTTTTTGTGATTGAATCTAGAAATCGAGTCTCTATGGAAGACCAAAAGACTGATCCTAGTGACTCGATGGGGGGTGTGACCACCATGGAAGTACATTCTGGTATGCAAAAGACCTCAATCAAGTTGGATGGCACCAACTTTATGTTGTGATCAACATCTTTCGCACAGTTTGTAGGTTCATATCGGAAGAGAAATATTTTGATGAGAAGTCCGTAAATTAGGAAGCAAACAATGATTGAGTTGCCACATGCATGCTAAATGGCATGAAGGAGAATATAGTCAAGCAAGTCATGTCATATTCATCAGCAAAGAAGATGTAGGTCATGTACGAGATACATTCCCATTTAAGAAATATTGGATGCTTGTACCAAGTTTTGAAGGATATGCATATCTTTAAAAAGGGAACTGTCACTTGCTGATTTTTATGGATCTATGAAGAATCTCTGGGATGAACAGGATCTACTTCAACATGTTTCTTCTGATGTGGTTGTTATGACTAAGCAACGTGAGAATTAACAGTCTATTCAGATGCTTGTTGCACTTGGACTTAAGTATAAGGCTATTAAAGATCACTTTATGATTCTAGAGACTCTTCCTACCCTGCACAAATCTATGCTAGGTTGTCTTGCCTACAGACAACTGAGCATGTTCCACTCTCAGTGTCCTTTACCATGGCTACTTATGGTCATGGTAGACGCAACTCAGGTGGCGGGGTTTGAGCACGTGGAGTCAGAGGAGGTGGCTGTGGACGAGGACATCCATGATTGTTTTGTGAGCACGGTCACAAAACCAATCACACTACTGATTGCTGCTTGTTGAAACATGGCTATCCTCCTAGCCATCAATCGAATCACATGTCCTATAATGTTCCTAATAGTCAAGAAACAAAAGATGACTAGTGGCTTTGATTTCTAGAGAGAAGTATAAGAGACTAGTGGCTCCTCACTCTGCTTCACCTACTACTAGGGCTTCGACTAGTCAACCGACAGGTACTGCTACTTTTGTTCATGGGGCTTGTACTCCCACTTGACTGACAGACTTAGGTGCCTCTTCACATATTACAGGAGATAATACAATATTTTCTTCTCTTAGATCACTTGATAATCCTATGAATGTTAGAGTAGCAGATGATGCCTTGTCACCTATGATTGGACTTTGTGATATTTCTCTTTCTCCCAATTTATCATTATCAAATGTTATGCATGCTTCCAAATTCACATTGAATCTTGTGCCAATTAGTTAGACTACAAAGGCATTGAAATGCCAAGCAATTTTTCATGACTCGTTCTTCTATTTACAGGACCTCCAGACGAGGAAGATAATTGGTGGACTTGAGAAGGATGATCTCTACCACCTTCACATTCCTTCTAATCATACTACTATTGATGGTGCTACCTCCTCCCTTCAGTGTCACTTTCTCCTAGGTTATCCTAGCATTCCCATTTTTCATCGTTTATTTCCTAATTTACAATTTCTAGATACCTTTCGGTGCAAGGCTTGCCAACTAGGTAAGCATCATAGAGTTTCTTTTCTCAGTTCAAATAAAAGATCCGAGTCTCCATTTTCCTTGGTACATGGTGATTTATGGGACCCATGTCAGGTCAAGAGTATCAGGGGTTTTCATTATTTTCTTATTTTGGTTGATGATTGTAGTAGAGTTTATTAAGTCTCCATGTTAAAAGAAAAATCAAAAACTCCTGATGTAATACAGAAGTTTGTTGCTGAAATAAATACTCAATTTTCTCGCACCATATATATATATATATATATATATATATATATATATATATATATATATATATATATATATATATAGAATGGATAATGGCCGCGAGTTTGTTAATGATTTGTTCTCGCTGTTTTTGCCTCTCTTGGGATTGTTCACAAACTTGTGTTTATACATCCCAACAAAACGGGGTGACTAAACGCAAATTGAGACACTTGATGGATGTTACTTGTACCTTCATGTTTCACATGCATGCTCCTTCTCAATATTGGTTTGATGCAGTGCTTACTACGACTTTTCTAATAAATAGGGTTCCTACCTATGTTCTGGATGGCAAGTGTCCTTATGCTTGTCTGTTTCCGAACCATGAGCTTTTTTCCTTACCGCCTAAAGTATTTAGATGTGTCTACTTTGTTTATTAATTTAAGGTGGATAAGTTTGCTTCATGGTCTATTCGATATATTTTGTTGTGCTATACTAGGACCAGAAAGGATACAAGTGCTATGATACCAAGGCACATCGATTTTATGTTAGTGTTGATGTTATGTTCTTTGAGGATATTGCCTATGTTAAGTTGTAAGGAGGTGTTTGATATTTTATTTATCTTGAAGGGGTACTTATGTAATTAACCCAATTCTCTTTTATATAAAAAAAAACTAAGGTTTCGTTTAAGGGTAATGCATTCTCTAATCCAACATGATACCAGGGCAGCGGTCCTAGGTCAATGCTCCGATATCCCACCGAAAATTTCACTACAACATGATCGGATCACCAACATGGAGGTGATCCGATGGAAGACCACGAAGATGCCACCCCAATCACCACGAACGGACAGCCTACCAATGCTAGCAGCGCCATCACCGGTCAACTCCACACTAGGAGCGCCACCACAAACCTGCCGCTCGCTGGCGATGCCACCAAAGGGCCACCAGCAGGGTCGCCGGCACCAAGGGCAACTACTGCTGGTGGCCGCTTTGCCCGTTGTGCTCGTATTCCCTCTTGCATGATAAGCCTTCTCTCACACCTAGTCTTGATAGTAATGAATCTTCTCTCACCCATGTTGAAGAAAGTTGATTCAAGAAAATCAACTTCAAAATCCACTGGACTCGCTTGTGTAGTCCAAGAGGTTGATAAAAAGAGAATGAAATACAACAGTACATGGGTGATAGATTCTGAAGCCTCAATCCATCTCACTATAGACCGAGGTCGTCTGAAGAACTCTGTTATCCCACAAAGACTCCATGAAGTGCGGGTGGCTAATGGAAAGACCCCCCTCCCCACCCCCCCTGTTACAGCAGTTGGATATCTATATGCTACACCCAGGATGAAGATAGAGGTATATTACGCTCCTGAATTTCCTATAAATCTTTTCTCGGTAAGTAGGATTTGCAAAGATTTTGGATGCCATGTAATTTTTTATGAGAAACATTGTTACTTCCAAGATCAAAAGACGGGGGAAATAGTTGGCAGTGGCATAGAGAGAGGTGGCCTATATTATTTGGACACGCCCACGTTGTTTGATGGGCCTGTGTCCATCTCTTGTGATCTACTTTGGCACCATAAAGTTGGGCATCATCAATGAAAAAGATGCGCCAAATGTATCCAGAGTTACGAGATACCTTGGCCCTGAATTGTGAAGACTATCAACTGAGGAAGCATCACAGGAGAAGCTACCCCGGGAGAGATGCTAGTGTTTGTTCAGTCCTTTTTTCTCTAGTACATTGTGATGTTTAGGGACCGTCTAGATTTGTCTCTAATGGAGGAAAAAGGTATTTTGCAACCATGGTTGATAACAGCAATAGGCTTACATGGGTGTTTCTGATGAAGACTCGTAGTGTGATTCCTACTATTGTTCAGTACTTTCTGTCTAATGTCAAGTCTTTCGCAGTGATAGAATTTATGCACAGTGATTTGCAGGAGGCTTTCCGGTCTAAGGGAATCATCCACCAGACATCTTGTGCTCATACTTCCTAACAGAATGGGGTTATAGAATGCAAGTTGAGACATTTACTTGATATTGCCGGGACATTGATATCTCATATGAAGGTTCCTAAGCAATTTTGAAGTGATGCCATACAGCATCATATTTAATTAACCGGCAACCAACTTCAGGGTCAAATTCCTTAATTAAATTATACATTCTAACCATAGCCCAATTTTTCCTGTGCCTCTGCAAGTTTTTGGGTATGTATGCTTTGTTCAGAACTATGGTATTCAAGATAAGTTTACTCCTCATGTCACGAAGTATCTTTCTTGGCTACTCCAAGACCCAGAAAGGCTACAAGTGTTTTGATCTAGTTCGTAGGAGGTGTCTTGTTTATGCTGATGTGACCTTTGAGAAGATTCCCTACTTCTCAGAAGAAGGATCATCCATAAAGGCTGCTATATAGGAGACACAGATATATCACAAGAGACCACAGTTACAGGATTTTGCCTGTGAGGAGCCAACTCAACTCGTCATTCCTTCAGACAAAGATGAGTCAGATAGGGAGGAGATTGTACAAAGGAGATCTGACACCACGCTCCATCATATTTCCCATTACACCACAATTTTTCATCTTCAAGAGGAGGACAGATAGTTTGCGTCTGCTATTACCACTGCAGTTGTTCCCAGAAATTTTATATAGGCCCTCCATAATCCGAAGTGAAAGGCAGCTATGGATGAAGAGATGCATGTTCTCCAGACCAGGAGAACATGGGATCTTGTTCCATGTTTTGAGAGTGCCACAATTGTTAGTTGCATATAGGTGTATACCATCAAGTACAGATATGACGGGACTGGAGAGATATAAAGCCAATCTTTTGCCAAGGGTTCACCCAGACATATAGGGTGAATTACCTTGAGACTTTTTCACCTCTTGCACGCATTACCTCCATTTGGATTATCTTGTCCCTTGCATTGATTAGAGATTGGCCCTTACAACAACTTACAATAAAGAATGCATTTTTATATAGTAATCTGGTTTAGGAGGTGTATGTGAGACAACCACCAAGTTACGGCAGTCAGGAGGAGCTTATTTGTCGCTTACAGAAGGCCATTTATGGCCTGAAGTAGAGCTCAGGCGCATGGTTTGATAGGCTCAAGCTAGAAATCAAAAGGCTTGGATTTCAAGGATCTACCAGTGACCATGCTATATCCATCAGACGAGCTGAGCATGATGGGATATAGACAGGTTATTTTGGCAATCTATGTTGATGATATAATCTGGACAAGTGATGATACTGGTGGGATAGCAGAGACGAAAGCCTTTCTCCAATCTACTTTTGTCGCCAAAGATCTAGGTGATCTTCTCTACTTTTTGAGACAAAGGCTATTTGTCAAGAGGATAGTTTATCCTTATCTCAGAGGCAGTATATCTTGCAGATTCTAGAGAAAGTTGGACTTCTCGGTCCAAGCCATCAAGGATACTAGTAGAGGCAACTATCGGTCAAAACTCAAATGAGACAGATCCCTTGTTCGAAGATGTTACCAGGTACTGCAATACCGTTGGCCGTTTGTTATATCTGACTATTACACGACCAGACATCAGCTTTACAGTCAGTCGCGCCAGTCAATTTATGTAGAGTCCCAGTTACAGCCATTGGCATGATGGGTGTCTCATCTTAAGATACCTGAAGAGCATCCCAGGACGATGTCTGTACCATAGTGTAAGTGACACTCTGATGCAAACTATGTAGGATTAGTGGAAAACAGGCAATCTATGCCAAGCTTTGTTATCTATTTGGGAGGAAATCTGATTTCGTGGAGGAGCAAGAAACAGTGTTGTCTCCCGCTCCAATGCAGATGCAGAGTGCAAGTCCATGGCATAGGCTGCATATGAGATCATGTGGATAGTTGATTTCCTGTAAGATCTAAGGGTGCTAGTTGATACCCCAATTCCACTCTACTGTGATAATAAGTCGACAGTATATATTGCCTCCAATCCTATCTTTCATGAGAGAACGAAGCATATTAACGTTAATTACCATTTTATTCGACATACGGTCATACAAGGCAAGATAAGTACCCCTTATATATCTTCTGAGCTACAAGCTGCTGACATTTCACCAAGCCTCTCAAGAAGAAACGCCATGATTTTTTGAGTAACAAGTTGGGGCCCATTGACATACACGCCTCAACTTGAGGGGAAGTATTAAGTTGTAAAGGGGTATTTGATATTTTATTTATCTTGAAGGGGTACTTATGTAATTAACCCAGTTCTCTTTTATATAAAAGAAGGCTAGGGTTTCATCTGAGGGTAATGCATTCTCTTTGATCCAACATCTTTACTCCTAATGACAACTCCTCTCCTACTGCTGGTGTGCCTTGACCTGTCCCCTTTGCTTCGCCATCACAACTCTCTAAGTCAACTCATGACACTACCTCTAAGGCACCATTTTTTTATCCTCATACTTATCAGCGTAGGACAACAGATCCTCAACATGAGGAGCCTTTGACAACCATCCCTGCTCAGTCTCCTATTGATGCTACAAAATCTATTGGAGGTTCCTCCCTGCCTCTTACTAAGGTACCTAAGGTAACACAGTTGGATATTCCCAATACTCAAAGGAAGAGCCAGTATGTTAAGTATTCTATTTCCAACTTTATGTCACTTAATCATTTATCTATTGCAGGGAAACTACTATCTTATATTGTGGACAATCAGTCTATACCGTGAAATCATACAAAGGCCTTTCAAGATCCATCCTAGACCCTGGCTATGAAGGAAATGGTGGCTCTTCAGTCACGCAATACTTGGGAGCTTGTTGACCTACCTGCAGGTGCAACAGTTGTGGGGTGCAGGTGCATGTTTACCTTAAACTGTCAACCAGATGGATCTATCAAGCGGTATAAGGCAAGGCTTCTTGCTAAAGGGTATACACAAACCCTTGGGGTGGGCTATTTTGAAACATTCTCACCAATGGTATGCCTAAATTCAGTCAAGCTGGCTGTCAACAATGGATGGTAGGTATTCCAACTTGATATTAAAAATGCATTTCTCTATGATAATTTGCATGAAGAGATGTATATGCAGTAAGCTCCAGGCTTTATTACTTACGAGTCAAGAGTGTCAGAAAGTTTGTAGGTTGAGGAAAGCAATTTATAGGTTAAAACAAAGCCTACGTGCCTGTTTTAAAAAGTTCAGGATTGCAGTTCAGGAGTATAGTTTCCCGAGATCCACTGCTGATCATTTTGTTTTTACTATGCATTGTGAGAATGGGTTAGTTATACTTATTGTCTATGTGGATAATATTTTGCTGACAGGAAGTGATAAAGGAGCTATGCAGAAGGCCAAAGCCTCTCTCCATTCCCAATTTGTTACCAAAGATTTAAGACTTATTAGCTATTTTTTGGGTATTGAGGTACAACACGTTGATGGTGGGCTTGTTTTGTCCCAAAGGAAGTATACGATTGACATGCTACAAGATGTAGGGATGCTTAGTTGTAAGCCTACTTCAGTCCCGATGGATCCTTCTTTTCCATTGGCTAATCCAAATAGTCCACCTTTGTTTGATGTGACCAAGTACCATGCTATGGTTGGAAAACTACTCTACTTAACTGTGACAAGACCAGATATGCCTTTGTTGTGGGCCATTTGAGTCAATTTATACAATCTCCAAGAGAGATACACTAGGA
The DNA here is from genome assembly GCA_037157565.1 of Thalassia testudinum. Taxonomy (NCBI): domain Eukaryota; kingdom Viridiplantae; phylum Streptophyta; class Magnoliopsida; order Alismatales; family Hydrocharitaceae; genus Thalassia; species Thalassia testudinum. The sequence goes on along the minus strand of JAZHRO010000077.1, from coordinate 81,009,367 downwards.
TACAATTTGCTAGGTCTTAAGATACTTGAATAAGGCAATTAGGAAAGGCTTATCTATTCAGAGGCGTAGACATCTTGACATATGGGGATATATTTGTTGTAGATTATGTTGAGACACATAAGAATAGACGTTCCACCATCGAATACTATGTTTACGTTGGTGGCAACCTCATTACCTGGCGTAGCAAGAAACAGAATGTGCTCTCACGGTCTTCTACAGAGGCTGAGTATAGAGCAATGGCATATATCACCTATGAGTTGTTGTGACTTGTGGGTGCACTTTAGTATGCAAGATTTTGGTGTTGATATTTCGGGTTCTATGCCTAAGTATTGTGATAATAAAGTTAGTACCTTTATTGCTAATAATCTTACATTTCATGAAAGGACTAAACATATTAAAGTAAATTGTCACTTCATAAGAGATGTTATATTGGAAGAGAAGATCTCGACACCCTACATTACCATAGAAGAACAGGTTGCAGATATTTTCACCAAAGCACTCACCAAGAAATGTCTTGAACTTTTATGTACCAAGCTAAATATGTTAAATGTATGCTATAGCTTGAGAGGGAGTGTTGAGTATTAAATGATATATTTTTCTATTTTTCATTATATTTTTTTCCTAGTGCTTCTCTATGTAAAGACACGTAAGGCCTCCAATAATCAATAATTCTTTTCAATCCTACCATACGGTCAGTTCGAGTCTTTTGGGATATGGACACAATTGATTTTGTGGCATTATTATTTATCATTCCAGTGAAGGAGAGGTGCATTACTCAATCAAAGGCCAAATACTACAATGCAATGGTAAGACTGCCAATGTTGCATGGGATCAAGCATCAGACAATTGACTCTTAGTGTTGAAGGATTTCTTTTTTTTTTTTGAAACGTAGGGTTCAAGGATGACTATGGCAAGATGAAAACATTCACTCAAGAACAGATCTAAAATGGGACTAGGTAGACGTAGTGCCAAAAGATTGATAATACAACTACATGGATTCTCCTGACGATTGAACCTCTCTAATTATGATCTCTTCACCAACATGACCTGTAAAGTATGTTGTCACCTGAAAGGGGAGATCATTATTGATGTGGAGAATAAAAAGAACGCATTGCAATCAAATAAAATCCTGTCCCTCTTTTACACAAAAGAGAATTGAGTTAATTACATAAGTATCCCACAAGATAAATAAAATCACACTCCACCTTAAGTTGGGACATATATGTCAATAAGGCCCAACTTGTTGCTCAAAAAATCATGATGTTTCTTCTTGAGAAGCTTGGTGAGAATAACAACTTGCAACTCAGAAAATATATAAGGGGTACTTATCTTGCCCTTCAAGACCACATCCAATATAAAATGACAATCAACTTCAATATGCTTCGTCTTCTCGTGAAAGACAGGATTGGAGGCAATATATGCTACTGACCTATAATCACAATAGAGTGGAACCGGCGTATCAACTAGCACCCCTAGATCTTGCAGAAAACCAACCATCCACATAATCTCACGAGCAGCCTATGCCATGGTCATGTACTCTGCCTCTACACTGGAATGGGTGACAACACTCTATTTCTTGCTCCAAGAAATCAAATTTCCTCCTAAATAGACAACAAAACTTGACATAGATCGCCTATCCTCTACTGATCCTACATAGTTGCATCAGGATAAGCCACAAGATCAAGAGTATCACTCAAACTATAATACAGACCACGCCCTGGGGTACCCTTCAAGCATCTCAAGATAAGACAAACATCATGCCAATGGTTGTACCTGGGACTTTGCATAAACTGACTAGCACAACTGACTGCAAAGCTAATATCTGGTCGAGTAATGGTCAGATATAACAAACGACCAACAATACTACGATACTTGGTAATATCCTCAAACAAGGGATCTAACTCATCCGAAGTATGACCAAATGGTGCCTCGATCGATATACTTGATGGCTTGGACCCAAGAAGTCCAGCTTTCTCAAGAATCTGTAAGATATACTGCCTCTGCGATAAAGATAAGCCATCCTCTTGACAAACAACCTCTATCCCCAAGAAGTAGCGAAGGTCACCCAGGTCATTGATGACAAAAGTGAATTGGAAAAAGGCTTTCGACTCTACTATCCTATCAATATCATCACCCATGTCACCAACATAAATTGCTATGATAACAACCCTCAATGCTCCATCGTGCTCAATCCTCCTAACAAATATAGAATGGTTAGTAGTAGATCTCTGGAACCCAATCTTTTTGATCTCTAGGTTGAGCCTCTCAAACCAAGCTTGTGGGCTCTGCTTTAGGCTATAGATGGCCTTCTGTAAGTGACAAACAAGCTCCCCTTGACTGTCATAACCAAGTGGTTGTCTCATGTATACTTCTTCAGCTAGATCACCATACAAAAAGACATTCTTTATATCTAACTAATGCAGGGACCACCCCCTAACCACAGCAACAAAATGATCCTAATGAAGGTGATACAAGCAACTAGCGAAAAGGTTTCAAGGTAATCCACCTTATATGTCTAACCTTAAATCGCTCCACTATCCCGTCTAATCTGTATTTGATGGTGTACACCCATCTGCAACCAACAGCAATAGCACCCTCAGGACATGGAACAAGATACCATGTTTTCCTTATCTGAAGTGTCTCCTTATCCATAGCAGCTTTCCACCTCGGATTATGGAAAGCCTGAATAGTCTCTAGGAACAACTGTTGCGATAATGGCAGATGCAAACTGCCTATCCTCCTCCTAGAGATGAGATCCAGTAGTATAACGAGAAATAGGATGAAGCGTGGTATTAGGTCTCCTCTGCACAGTCTCCTCTCTATCTAAATCACCCCTATATGCCAGGGTAACAAGCTGAGTTGGTTCCTCATCTGCAATGTCATCTAGTTGTGATCTCCTCTGATATACCTGTGTGTCTTGTATAGCACCCTCTATGGATGAACCAACCTCTTAAAAGTAAGGAACCTTCTCAAAGAAGATCACATCAGGAGTGACAATATATCTCCTACGACCTGGATCATAGCACCTGTAGCCCTTCTGGGTCCTAGAATATCCAAGAAAGATACTTCGTGGCACAAGAAGCAAACTTATCCTGTATACCATAATTCTGAACAAAGCAAACACACCCAAAAACTCAAAGGCAGTGGAAAAATCCCGTCACACTCAGGACGTACAACCTAACAGAAAATTTGACCATGACGCACTAAAGATGGTAATTTGTTAATCAGATAAGCTGCAAATAATATAGCATCTCCCCAAAACTGCTTAGAAACCTTTATATGAGAATCAACATCTTAGCAATATTGTTGAGAAATTTGTGTAGTGGTCTACTCCCACATAATGTAGTAGGACTTTGTTATAGGTGTGGTGGCTTATAAATAGGTATATACCCCCCACTTATTCTTTTAAGAAGAGATACAGAGAAACGTGCCCATAAAGCACTTCTCCCATGGTTTTCTCCCACTCTTCTTGAGTGGTTCATGAGTGGGATTTTCACGTAAACTCAAATGTTCGCAATTACTTTTATGTTTGGATATCATGATTTTGCATTATTTAGATCTTTCAACTTGGCTTCAGAGCAATTGATTCTTGGTTATCTTTTTTATTATCACGTTTATCTTTCTTGGGAGTTCTTTTTACTCCATGATCAAGAGCATTTAAAGCCAAAGGCCTCCTTCTAGGGTTCTTGCTTGAGGAGGCGATGGCCTGTGGAGGTACAGCAGGTTGGTTCTATGGATCAGTGAGGAGGGCCACGAGGTCTACCTGGAATAGCCTTGCCACCTCGGAGACCTTCAGGAGAGTGTACCACACCATGGCGTTGCACGAATCCGAGTGGAAGCATGACTCAATCATTAACTTGGAAGACTTGCCGGAAGTCTAATGCCTGCACGCCAGGAGATAGCCAAAGGGGTAGCGCTCCGTGAGAATGAGGCGGAGCTCATGCGTGATGGTGTCAACGACGACGTAGAGGTGGTCGCCCTACCACTGGGAGTGCTGGAAACGTGCGAGCACAGGGGGTGTTCGTCGGAGGCACGCAGAAGCGTCGCACAACCCTGGTGGCATTGGCAATGCTCAAGTGAGCGCCGATGTCACCGACGATGACCCCAGCAAGCCTCCATAGAGGAGGCAAGGATCTTTATGCTCTGCCTCCTCTGCCACGTCTCCAGTGAGGCACGCCACGACTGCCAGGCATGCGAGCGGAGCCCCCTTCCCATTGTGAGCATAGGACGACGAAGAGAAAGATAGGGGGAGCGGCCCCTACCGCAACAATAAGGCTCAGGGTTGTGGGCGCATGATCTGGGGTCCTCGAGGCACCCCTCGACAAGCAGACGGTCTTGATGTTCCACATACGACAGCGATGGAGATCACTACGAAGATCTCGCACTAGTGCATGGAGCACTAGCAGAAGTCTCGATCTCTATTCCGTGTGAGTTTCTTTTGTTTAGGCCATTTTTAGGTCATTCATGTTATGCAGTTTCGGTCTCCGAAATTGAAAAAAAAAAAGGAAAGAACAAAAAAAAGGCAAGAAAAGGGAAAAATGATGAAGAGAGAAAAGGAAAAAAAATGAATAAAAAAGGAGAGGAAAATATCAAGAAAAAAATTTTTAAAAATTATGAATGTTGAAGAGAAGAGCTAAAGTCCTCTCTAGCTTTTTATAATCATTATTTCTTCTTATTGCCATTTTCTTCTCCCAAGTATGAGAGTAAGCAGGAGTACAAATGCCATTATAGTCACCCCATTCAGGAATCTCTTTTGTTCTTGGACTCCACATGAGAAACCATAACTCTGAAAGGTCCGGAATTTCGAGATCCTCAGAACAAGGGCCCATTTCAGATTTCTATGTGGGAGATCCAATTTCGTGGACTCCAAAGAGGGAGATCCATTTTCGAGGTCTTCAGAGGAAGACCCCATTTACAAGGATACTGAATGGGGAGCCACCAGCACCAGGTCTTCAGAGGAGAGGCCATTGTCAAAGCCAGCTACAGTTCATCCAGCAGCTCCAACCTGTGTTCCCGTCTACAAGCAAGAACCAATTCAGAGAATTGTTTGTTCTTCTGTGTAGAGTTGGTTTCTTTGTGTTACAAACTGAGCATTCCATGCTCCATCTTGAGGGGGAGTGTTGAGAGAATTGTGTAGTAGTTTAGTCCGACAGTGTAGTGGGACTTTGTTATGTGTGATGACCTATAAATAGATGTATACTCCCCACTTATTCTCTGAGAAGAAATATAAAGAAACACGCCCATATGGCACTTCTCCCGTGGTTTTCTCCCCGCTCTTCGTGAGTGGGGTTTCCACATAAACCCAAGTGTTCGTGATTGCTTTTATGTTTTGATATCATGCGTTCACATTATTTAGATCTTTCAACTAACATCAAGCAAGTGGCGCAACTTGCACTCTGCAACCCCATTCTACTAGGAGGTATGAGCGCAAGATGTCTGATGAATGATAGGAAACCACTCCGCATAAACTCTAATGCATTATCACTGCAGAAGACTCGAACAGTAGTGCCATAGTGTGTCTGTATCTTAGACAGAAACTGCTGAACAATGGTAGGAATCTCACTTATGGCCTTCATCAGAAATACCCAAGTCAATCTGCTACTGTCCTCAATCATAACTGCAAAATATCAATGTCCACTAGTAGTGGCAACTCTAGAGGTCCCCAAACATCACAATGCACTAGAGAAAAAGGCACAGAACTAAAACCAGCAACTCTCTTAGGGTAGCTACTCCTGTGATACTTCCCCAACTAACAATCTTCACAATCCAAGGCCAAGGAATCAAGTAGCTGTGGGTACATGTGACGCATCTTCTTCATGGAAGGATGCCCAAGTCTGCAGTGCCAAAGTAAGGAATCATGGGAAATAGACCCACCCCAGCAAACAAAGTCGACATGTCTAAATAATATAGTCCACCTATTTCTATTCCACCACTACTAATCTCCCTCGCGATTCGATGTTGGAAATAGCAATGCTTCTCATAAAAAATAACACATCCAAGATCTCTGCAAATTTACTAACTGATGGAAGATTCATGAGAAACTAAGGAGCATAATATACCTATTCTATCTTCATCCTAGATGTAACATCTACACATCCAACAGTAGTCACAGGGGAAGTTGCTCCATTGGCCATCTGTACATCATGAATCCCATGTGAAGACAAGATTCTTCAGGTGATCTGTCTCCAGTAAGATGAACGAAGGCACCAGAATCAATTACCCATGCACTTCTAGCCATCCGTTTTCTCATGCCAACTTCATGGGCTGCAGACGCTAGCCCAATCAAATCTGAAATTGATCTACTCGGATCAACTCTCCTCAACACCAACGAGAGAAGGCTCATTGCCATCGATGGCAGGCGTGAGAGAAGGCTCATCACACTGACAAGGCCACGAGCGAGGCAATCACCGACAGCAATAGCACTTGCCATCGACAACTGCAAGAGCCAACCAGCACAAGCACCGGTGGCAGACCACTTGGCGGCAACGTCGCCAGCGTTGGCAACCCATCAAGCGGATTGCCCTTGCCAGCATATCGTTGGCTGGTGCCGCCAACGGTGGCAGGTTGCCAAAAGGCACCGCCACTGCACCTTCCTTGGCCGGTGCATGCACCGCCAGTAGTGGTGGTACCACTGTAGACGATGTGCTCCATCAGATCACCAACAAGTTGGTGATTTAAACATGTTGTGGATTTTTCAGTGGGATATCAAAGCATCGACCTAAGATCACTGCTCTGATACCATGTGGAGAATCAAAAGGATCCATTACTATCAAATGAAATCCTAGCCCTCCATACAAAAGAGAACTGAGCTCATTACATAAGCATCCCTCAAGATAAATAAAATCACACACCCCCTTACAACTCAACAATTGAAATGCAGCATCTTGACATCATAGTAGCCAGTATGCCATGACCAAGATGATTATTGTCGTTTATGGCATGTCTATGGGCAGTTCTTGCAAGACGAGCATTATAAACTTTAAACATTATATGCTTTGCCTTAGAGGAAAAGCATTGAAGGTATGCACGTGTTGATGAGACAGATTTATTGTGATCCAATTAAGTGCACTATATGGGTCCCGTATTTAGTCTCACCACACTTATTTGAAGTGTCAAGAGATAACAAAGACCTTTATATGCAGACTCATGTAATTCCTTTTGATGAGAAAGGCAATTAAGAGAAGATTTTCCCATAAGGGCTTCTTATGTGCTTTTTCCCCTCTTCATGAGAGTAGTTTTCCATAATAAACCAAGTTCTCCTTATGGTGATGCTTGTATGTGTTATTTTCATTCGACAAGCGCAATGACATGAGCAAAGTAACTAATATAGATAGGTTTCTTAGATAAGCACCAAAATAGCAAGACAACAGGTCATAATCAACAGACAATTGAGTACCGCTAGTAGTGTGAGGAAGGATAGCAAAATACATAGTGTCACTGATCACAAGATGAAGACAGAACCTCATAAACATCATCAAGCAAACAGAACACCATCAACGTGGGGCAACAAATGGGAAGAGATGACGATGCCAAATATACAGGTCGACCACATAATACATTCCACAAAACTGCATCTCACTTTCTACCCTTTATTCCAACCTTATTGTATATGTGTCTGACAGAACAAACAAGGAAAGACACAAAGAAAAAGCTGAAATTCTGAATAAACATGGAAAAGAATATGAAAAGAAAAACAAATATAACAAGCCACTAGTAGAAATGTCAAAGTAGAATCTTTGAAATCACAAATACAACATGAAAACAACTTGAGAAGCCTTTTTGCTAGAAAACCAGCAAGACCAGTGGCTAAGGCATGATCAAGTTAGAAAATACAACCTATTCTGCCATTTCGCAAACTTTTGGACTATAGTTTATCTGCTAAAATTTTCGGAAGTATTTGGGCAATTTCCTGGATTTCATGATGTATGGAGATTTTTCTGAGACTTGTGGATGATTAACAAATTTTGCCCTTCCCATGACTTCCAATCAAGGTTTTGAAAACCGAACCGGACCAGCCAATACAACTAGTTGAATCAGGAATCAGCAGTGGACCAACCAAACCGGCCGATTATTAAATGAAGGGCCCCAAACCAGTGGAACCAGTCAAAACCTAGATCAACCAGTGTAAACCAGTGAACCGGTACCAGCCCGTCCACCCGCCCCCATGTATTGAAAAAATTACATAAAGAGTTGATGACGTTACGACTCCCACGCATCATAACCCCCATAGACTCACACCCATGGTAGACTCGTCGACTCCCATCCATCGCAAATTCACAGCCCTCGCCCATCGCAGGGAACCCTAGCGCAGCCACGGCATGCCTCTGACGGTCTGACCTTCATCCTCCTCGCCGGACCTCTCCATCGCCATAGTAAGAACTTATTCCTTCTCGACTTCATCTCCTTCCTCCCACGGTACCACCTCCACCACAACCCCCTTCCTCCCTCTTCTTCAACCACCACCCAGTACCATCTCTCCGACCACGACAACACCCACAGCCACGAGTCCACAACCACCCTTCCTTTCCCCCTATGACAACTCCCCCTCGCCCCCTCCTCTCCAGGCACCACCATCCATACTCCCTTGTCCCAAGACTCCCCAATTCCATCACTTCATCGAAATATGTCGGGTTCTATAACAAAGAAGTGCATATAATGCTACGTCCCAGCTCCATCACCGCTCATGTTTCTGAAATATAACTTCTCTTCTGATCTGTGCCACTGATGTCATGGGCATCCATTGCACATGGTCGGAGAGGAATATTTAATGATGCGCATGGGCTTCCATTGTAGAGCAATGCCTCGTTAAGTTCTGTAGCTCGTTTGAAGCTGTGACCATCTGATGTCAATTTGTTTTGGCATTTTGCAGAACTTATTTCTGTATGAATATGGTGCTATATTCAAATTTCTTGGGCTAATTTTGACAGCAAGATTCAAAGGTAAGGGTACTTGTATCACACTTTCTGGTTCAAGAAATGTCTTCTTTCATGATTTCATGGTAGCAAGTTTTTCACTTTACGATAAAAGCTTAAGGCTATCACACTCAATTGTGAATGTAAATATAAAATGTTCGCGCTCCTTAAAATAATGAATCTTTGGATAATTGCAGACTATTTTGAATATTTTTGTTTTACGTCAGACATGACTGCATTATACTTTATCACTCTATTATCCTCATTTGATGGAAAGCAAAATTCAGAAGAGATGTGTATGGATACTATTTTTGTAATCGATAAAGTTTATTCTTGTTTCCGTTGTGGCCAAACAATTTTGGTTGGTATCGATTTCTTAATGAATGAACTTCACCAAGTGGACCTCGGTGTAACCCGAGATATAACTATTTTGTATATCTAGTTTTTTATATACTAAACTTCGATCTAACCTGATTTGACCCGGTTAGAGCAATACAAATCAACTAAGCATGACTGATCTAATTTTTTCCAGTTAAATTCAAATGATGATGTCATCACCGGTTCAACCAATTCGAATCACTAATTAAATCACTAAAAATCAAAACCTTATCAATTATCCAATTTTTAAACCCATGCTTCCAATCAAAGTTTTAAACTTTTCTGCATTTATTTATAACTTTTAGAAGAGAGGGAGAGTAATTGAGTTGGAAGAATTATTACATTACTCAAAAATAAAAGGGATTACAAAGACTCTTTTTTATAGAAGAAAGAACATATCACAATCCTCTAGAAATAGTAATTAATCAAATCTTTATCGCCTAAGTATAGAACGAAACAAATCCTAATTAACAAATCAAATCTTCTAAACAAATCTACTAAAAACAAATATACCAAATAAATAAAACTTGCAACTAAAGCAAAACCTAAAATAAAACTCAAGGACTATCAAAACTAATGCCCAAGTAAGCCCTTGACCAGCCGCCACGTGGCACTGCCACGTTACCCACTTTATTCCCAAAACTCTTCATTTATCTATAGCTTTTAGATTTCTTTGTTTTCTGCTAAAAAGTTTCCTTCGTCAAGGATTCCATGTGACCCCTTTTTGGGGCTATCTTCAGCTGAACCCAAACGTAGCTCTTGAATAAATGAAACATGAACTCAACACTGTAGTAACTAGTGTTGAGTCCCCTACTTTGCATGGGAGAATGTATACTAATCAATTCATTAAGTCATCAAAAACTAATTTTATATTTTTTATAATAGTAATTCATGTATATCTACCGAAGAAAAAAAGACAATAAAATAGTTAAGGTAGAGCTGAAAGTCTTATGCTAAAATGGAATTATCAAATTTAAAAAAAAAGGTTACCTTAGTATTTATGTTCATTTTATTCTTGGGAACCCACATGCCAATACAAATAAAAATAAAATCACCCAACGTACATAACTCAACATTCTCACTCAAATTAGAGCATAAACATCAAATATGCTCAACTTACAACAAATCTAGTACAATCTCCTCTTGAAAAAGTGCTTTAGTGAGGATGCCCGTCGGTTGATCTTCAATGCATATGTAGGGTGTAGAAATCTTCTTAGCTAAAATAACTTCTCTGATGAAGTGACAATCAACTTTAATATGCCTGATCCTCTCATAGAAAATAGGATTATTTGCAATAAAAGTAACAACCTCATTGCTACAATGCATCAAAAAAGGATCGGGAACCTATACTCCAAAGTCTTCTAGAATGTAACTAACCTAGAATAGTTCACAAGTAGTCTGAGACATGCCCTGTATTCAGACCCAGCACTAGATCTAGATACCACTACCTTTTTCTTACTCCATGTAACCAAATTACCCCCAACAAATGTGCAGTATCCTATAGTAGATTTTCGATTCTCAGGAGCACCTGCATAGTCAGTTGAAAAAATTGATTTTTTTCATTACCAAGCCATCCCTACACCACTTTATATATAGAAAGGTGAGGGAAAAGTTACAACACAAGTCCAACCAAATAATAAAAAAGACAATGCCCCTTACAATATAACATAACTCAACAGTCCCTCTCAAATTGGAACATATATATCCACCATACTCAGCTTGTTTCTATACTTCTAAAACTGAGGACGAGGCAACGACTTGGTAACATGCTAGCAGTCTGATCTGAAGAAACAAGATAGGTACTACGAAGCAGACCCTACTGAATCAAACTTCTGGTATAATGACAATCCACTTCCACATGTTTCGTTCTCTCGTGAAGCATGGGATTGTTTGCAATGTATGTTGGAGCTCAGCTGTCACAATGCATCTCCATTGGCTCCTGAATAGTAACATGAAGATCTCGTAACAAGGTTCTTATTCATATCATCTTAGCTACAGTATGTACCATAACCAAGTACTCAGACTCAGCACTAAAGTGTGAAACTACACTTTGTTTCTTGCTTCTCCAGGTTACCAAGTTCCCAACTACAAAAAATAGAAGCCAGTGGTAGACCACTTGTCTCCAGCATCTCCTACATAATCTGCGTCTGAGTAGGCAACAACAGACATAAGTGCCTTCTTCTGAAATAGAATGCCTCCACGTGGACATCCCTTGATGTACCTCAACACCTACATCACAGCCTGCCAATAAACATTAGTGGGTTTGTCTAAGAACTAACTTAGCTTACCAACTGCAAGATTAATATATGGCCTAGTGATGATTAGCTATAATAGTTTCCCCACCAATTGTCGATATGCCTTCTTGTCCTTCAGTTTCACTATATCATCAAAGAGATGAACTTTAGAATCCATAGGAATATTGGCATCCTTGAATCTTAGCATGCACATCTCCTGAAGAACATCAAAAGCATACTTTCTTTGTAACATAATTATCTCTTGCTTACTTGTGGCAATCTCAATGTCGAAACAATATCTCAACTTTCCAACGTCTTTCATGACAAACCGACGTGCCAAGTATTCCTTCACTTGAGAAATGCCATCTGCATCATCACCTGTAAGAATAACGTCATCCACATACACAAGTAGAGCCATTGTACCATTATTGATCTTCCTCAGAAATAGTGAATGGTCAGATGAGAACTTCTATATCCCAATAACAGATAACACCTCAAACAGGCGCTAAAACCAGGCTAAAGGGCTCTGCTTAAGACTATAAATAGCCTTACGAAATCTGCATACACACTCCCCCTGCTACATATATATCTCCCGCTACAAATCTCCATACAGAAACGCATTTTTGATATTTGCCATTCAAAATGAACTGCAACAGAAATAAGTATATGAACAGTAGAGTGCCGAGCAACTGGGGAGAGCGTGTCAAAGAAATCCACCCCATAAGTTTGGGTGAATCCTTTAGCCACAAAGCGAATCTATAATGACAAATAGCCCATCTAGGTTACATTTTAAGATAAAGACCCATCTGGCTACAACATGGTGCGCGCAAAATGGTAAAATAGATAGCTCCCAGGTGCCTCTGTCAGTAAGCAAGCATCTCCTCTTCTATAGCTGCCTTCCAGTGTGGATGTAGAAGAGCCTTCTGGTATGAGGTAGGGATCTCAACACTAGAAACTGCAGCAGTGAACGCATGAAACTCAAAACCTAAAGAATCAGCAAAAATAATACTCCCGGCAACACAATACTGGACACAAGATCATGGAGCCTTCCTAATAGCAATATGGATATCCTCATCCGTGGACATAGAAAGAGAACATGAAGATACAATATCAGGAGAAGTATCGTCAATACCCTCAACACATACTCGAGTAAGGGAGGATGATGGTGGCTCAGTAGGAACTGAGGAGGAATGGGAGTGTCTTCTCTCTGTAACTGACAAGAAGCTGATATGTAGCACCCTTAAAAGTCTTATCATCAGGTGGTACAACTCTGAATATGCTCACAGTCAGCTCTGTAGTAGATACACCACTACTCTAAGAAAAATCCTCCATTGCTACAGGAGGTATAGGCATTGACACAGTCATCTCAACCTCTTTCAACTGATGACCTGAGGTGGAAAAGTACGGAATAGATACATGGAAAGCCACATCTGCACTAACAAAGTGCCTCTGATGTATAGGGTCCAAACACCTATATCATTTCTAAGTGCGTAACTACCCAAGAAATATGCACTTAACCACCCTAGAAGCCAATTTGTCACGACCAGGCTCAAAGAGGTGTACAAATGCCACACAACTAAAAGTCTTTAGCAGCACAAGAAACAAATCTGAATCAGGATATAAAATGTTCCATGGGATCTACTCATGAAGCACAGAGGAAGACTGCTAATGAGATAACAAGCAGTGAGAACTGCTTCTCCCCAGTAACTATGCGAGACATTATTCTGGATAAGCAAGGCTCTAATTGTATCCAAAATATGACAGTATTTTCTTTTAGCAATCCCATTCTAATGTGACGTGTGACGGCATGATGTCTAATGTGCAATGCCAACTAACCCATACAAGTATACTAAATTCTTAGTACATAATTTTAACGCATTATCAATTCTAATCTTCCTAATGCACACATCAAACTAAGATTTCACAAACACCGCAAATTGCTGAATAATAGACCCAACCTCTGATTTATTCCACATCAAAAATGTCCATGACAAACGAGAGAAATCATCCACAAATAACAAATAATACAGATAATTTTATCGGTCTGTCACACAACTAGGTCCCAAACATCACAATGTAATAAATCAAAACAAACAGAATTACTAGACTGGATAGAGGCTGGAAAACTAGCAAGCTGATGCTTCCCCAGCTGACAAGCATCACATTGAATCTTCATTGCAGGAGAAAGATGAGAGATGATCCGACATAGCTTGTCCAGTAAAAAATAGCCTAGTCGTCTATGCCACTGCAAGGTAGTCCCCACAGTAGTACTCATCTGACAGGCTGCAACAAGATTTTGAACCAGTCGATATACACCCCCTCCTCATGACTACCACCAATCATCCTCCCTGTCATGCAATCCTAAAATGTACATCCAACCATATCAAAAATGGCACGACAATTCAATTGCTTAATAATAGTACTAACAGACAGCAACTACATTGCCATGTCAGGCACATACAATGTCAGAGAGATGCATGGAGTAACTGACACCCCTCCCTTACCATAAATGGGGACATGCCTACCATCTACAAGTTGCATTGAGCGATCCTGTGGTATCTTCTGCAAATTCTCAAAACACTGGAAATTCCCTGTCAAATGATCTGAGGCACCCGAATCAATCAACCATCATCTATTCATACCTAATGCAGAGGCATAACCAGTTGTGCCTGATGACTAAGACTGCTCATGGGTCAACTAAGCTAGATGTACAATTGCATCATAATCCACCTCTACAAGGCTCCCTACCTCAGTAGACACGGCTAAAGGTGTAGTCACAAAAACTTAGTTGGCAACTGTAGGCCGTCCAAATTTATTCCAGCACTTGGCCTCAATGTGACCAAGTCTCCCACAATAAGAGCAGGTGGGCTTACTACGACCACCATCAACACGCCCCTTGCCTTTGCCTCTGAAGGCTACTATCTGTCTTCCACGAGTACTCACAGCTGCTTGAGCATAGGAGGTATTACTAGTAACACTCTCTGGCATAGATTGAATCTGCAACCTGCTAAACCTCCTATATATAGGGATGCAAGTTTTAGTAAACCCAACCCAAACCTGACCTAACCCGACCCGAATAGAATAGGTAAAACCTGACCTGAGCCCGATCAGGTTCAGGTATGAGTTTTATCTAAAAAACCCAACCGAGTTTGGGTATGCGCATTGGTATGAATCTATACCCGATTACCCTAACCGAATAAAATCCCCATTTACCCGAGATATATATCAATCTCATCCTAAGTCCCTCATTCCCTCAACCTTAATCTTCTTCATGATTCCCTCCATGATTTTAAAGGTTGGGAATACTTATAAACCTTCCATTAAACATTTATTTTGGAGACGGGGATTTTTTGTTTGAAAGGTACTTGTATTTAGTCTTTCTTTGTATTTTTTATATTTTTATTTTTGATGTATTCCACTTGAAAGACTTTTTGTAATAATTTTACTAGAGATCAATTAAATTAAAGTAACCCGAGCTCCTATGTTAAGAGCTTGCTAAAAATAAACAATTAATTAATTGTGTTATAGAATTTTCCTCTTCTTTAACTCTAATTTGGCACAATTTGATTGCAAGATCAATTTATTCATGGATACTCGATGGGTAAATGGATACCAATTGGTAGATGGGTATAGGTATGGGTTTGAATTTTTGTATCCGATGGGTAAATGGATAAGATATGGGTATGAATTTTGTAAATAGGTATAGGTATAGATTTAGTCAAATCCGACCCAAACACGACCTATTTGCATCCCTACTTGTATATCTCCTCAATAGGAGGAAGATTGGATAGTGTCAATCTGTGAGCGTGCAGCAAAATAGCTGTCGTTAAACGCTGCCAGAAACATCTGTGCACAAAACTCCTTCCTCTGATGCATTATATTTCTCTAAGAGTCCATTCATGGTAGAATAATGTTGTGAGACTCATGGATTCCCGCTTCAAGTGACAAAGATCAAAATGGATCTGAAAGACCTGGGTGAAGTTGAGTTCATGAGAATAAGCAACCTTCAGATCATCCCACATCTCCTTGTCCGTCTTGTAATACATGACTTCATCTCCAATGCAAGGTATAATACTGTTGAGTATCCAGGCCCTCACCATGGCATCATCTCTGTTCTAGGTTGCATATTTCCATGTCTTCTACTCTGGTAGTGCTTCTATGAGGACATGCTGCTTCTCATGTTCTTCTACAATCACAAGAAATGTTTGAGACCAACAGGGATAATTGGCCTCATCAAACTTCACAATAAGAGCAAAGAACGAGTTCTTGTAGACTACACTATCTCCAATCTATTCTGACGTTACTTTGGATTCTGACGATGATGCGACAATAGTGACAACAAACCACAAATACATTTAAATAGATCTAAAATCTGACAGAAACAGGGAATACACACCCCAAAAATATGCACCAAACGGAGAATACACACACCAAAACATGCATCAACATGGGATTACGCACCCTAAAACAGTAATGAAAATTCTGATTTGATTATACCATCAAAGATGAATTTTCAAACTCCTTTCCGGAAGGTCCTCACTTTAGAACTCCATCATCAACGAGCCAAAGACCTTCCTAGACCCCGTTGCAAGGGAAAAATAGGGTCTACAACCCTCTCCTTATCGCTGGAAGGGACCCAGCAGTAAGAAGGGAGCGCTGGAAAAGAGAAGGGGGGTCGGGGAACCCTCCTACTGCTATTCCTGCCGCTGCAATGGACGGCAGCGATGCCTATGCCTGAGCTGTGACGCTGCTGCCGGTAGCAGTGCTGCTGCAGGCAACACCACTACTGCTGCTACTGGCAACAGCGGTGGTGCTGCTGTCAGTGGTGGTTGCAGTTGTCAGGCTTGGTGGTAGGGTTAAGGTTTTGGAGGTAGAATCTCCAACTTGACTCTGATACCAAGTTAAAGAAAATGATTTTTCTTAATTACCAAGCCATCCCTACACCTCTTTATATGGAGAGTTGAGGAGAAAGTTACAACATAAACCCAACCAAATAATAAAAGCAACATAACACCCCTTAAAATATAGTGTAACTCAACATAGTATGCATCAGAATATCCACAAAAATCTAAGTGTCCATTGTCTTTGAAAAGAAGTTCTTTCCCATGTGCACTTTTCAAATACTTGAGAACCTAGCAAACACCATCTCAGTAGACTTCTCTTGGCGACTACCAGAACTAGCTCAACCTTCCTACTATAAAGGCAATGTCAGGACAAGTAACAATCAGATATAATAACTTACCAATCACTGCACGATATTTAATGACATCTTGCAGTAGAGGGCTATCATTATCTGCAATACACAAGGACACACCCATGGGCACATATGCTGGTTTGCACCCCAACAAACCCATGTCTCCCAGCATGTCAAGAACGTACTTGCGTTGGGATAGCACAAGTCCTCCAATGTGCTGCACCTCAATAACAAGAAAGTAATTGATGGGGCCTAAATCCTCAATAGCAAACTATGACTGTAGCATCTTTTCTTTGTCTCCTCTATGCCTCAAGAGTGTCATCTACATAAACAAGTATGACTAAATCTACCTTTCTATGCAATGTAAAGACAGAATGATCAGAAGAAAATCTGATGAAGCCATAATCTTGAACTACCCTACTAAACCACTCAAATCAAGCTCTAGAACATTGTTCAGTTCATAAATAGCTTTCTTCAATCAACACACCCTCTAACACTCCCCTTTAGTAGGGAAGCTTGGTGGCTACTCCATGTAGACTTCCTCCTCCAAATCGACATACAGAAAGGCATTTTTGATATCAAGTTGATGGACAATCCAATGCCTGTTGAAAGCAAAAGATAGCAGTATCCGAACAGAATTAAGACAAACTCCTAGGAAGAATGTCTCAAGGTAGTCAACCCCAAACGTCTGAGTATAACCTTTGGCAACAAGCGTGCCTTGTATCGTTCCACAGTGCCATCAGGACGACACTTGAGAGTAAACACCCATCTATATCCCATAACAGTAGCACCTGGGGGTAAATCAACAAGGTCTCACATGCCATGGGACTATAAAGCTGCCATCTCTTCCTCCATTGCTAAGGTCCAAGATGGATCTCGGAAGGCCTCATGATGGTCCCATGGTACCTACACACTGTCAGTGGCCAGAGAAAATTGGCATCCAACTGTAGACAAGCTGTCAAGTGTCATAAACTTAGATACAGAATATTTAGCACAAGACGTGGCACCTTCCTTTGTCCAATAGGAAGGTCAAGAGTAGAATCCTCAGTAATGGTAGGTAGCTGGTCCTCAGACAAATCATCAGCAGTTGGCGGGGACTAAGCAAAAACAGTAGACAATGGTTCTTCCACCTAAGAAATATCTTGGATCCTACGCTGAAAATGCTTATAAAAGGTATCTGTATCAGAAATCTCAGGATGATATTAAGGACCCAAATCAAGCCGACTGGCCGAAGATATAGGTGGCTCAGTGGGTTATGGTGGCTCAGAAGGCATAAGAAGAGGAACCTCCTGTGGTGGCATAGTGGGCTGCTCCCCCTATTTTTGGTAATATGGAATCTCCTCAAAAAACGTCGCATCAGCAGAAACAAAATCTCTGTGAAACAAGGTCATAGCATCCGTACCCTTTCTGAGTCCTGGAGTAGCCCAGAAACACACTTCAAAAAGCGAGGAGAAATCTTATCCACTTTATTTAAGTGGACAAAACACATACAGCTAAAGACAACCGAAGTAACAAAAAAAAGGTCCTTGCCAGGAAACAACATAAAGTATGGAGTTTTACCCCCTAAGATAAACGAACACTGTTCACAGATAAGTAACAATAAGAACAGCATCATCCTAAAAATATAAGGGAACATTCATTTGAAACACAATAGAACGGGCTACATCAAGAAAATGTCAAAGCTTACGTTCAGCAACCCCATTTTGTTGGGAACTATGAACGCAAGTGATCAGTGAATAATACCAAATGATTTGAAAAGAGTAGTTGTCGTGGCACTCACAAACTTCAAACCATTGTCACTCCGAAAAATTTTAATGTCAGTAGAAAATTGAGTTTTTATTTCAAGAATAAAATTTTTGACAATATCACAAACTTCAAACTTTTCTTTCATCGTAAAAACCCAAGACATACCGGTATGGTCATCTACAAGAATAAGAAAATACTGAAATCCTCTAACACTCCTGATCCTACAAGGGCCCTAAACATCAGCATGAACTAAAGCAAAAACATACTCAAATATTTTATTCTATGATGAAAACGAAGACTTATGATGCTTGCCCAACTGACAGACTTCACACCTCAAAACATCAAGAAACGATAACTCAAGAAACTGATGGTGTAAAGCATGCAAACTGGGATGACCAAGTCTCAAATGCCACTGGAGAGCAGTAGCGGCACACACAACATCAGCACTTGAGGGAAGGACATGAAGATAGTAAAGACTATTCTACTCAAGTCCAATCCGCCTTATCGTCTGGAGGTCCTGCAAGAAGAAATATTAGTCATAAAACACAGCCCAACATCTCAAATCTTTGGTAATCTGGCTAATAGACATTAAATTGAGAGCAAATTTGAGAGAATGCAATAACATTTGAGAGAGGCCTAGAAATAGAGATATTTCCAAGTCCAGTTGGTGACAAACCCCCGTTGACCACTTTAACCTGAAGAGTGTGGCAAGTTCTCGTAAAGAAGAAAATAGGGTAGTGTCACTAGTAATGTGAGAGGAAGCACCTAAATCTGCAAGCTAGATAGGAGCTTGGGATTTAACTGACATGGCTGAAGTATCTACAAATCTTTGAACTAAAGCAGAAGTAGATGCCTGAGAAGCTATAAAACGCTCATAATCAAACCTGGAAACAGTTATCTGGCTATCATCCTCCTGCACTTGAGTAGTATCCTCTGCAAATACTTGGTGGGCATGTGAATCCATACCCTATGGGTAACCATACTTGACCCAGCATCGATCCACAGTGTATCCATTCCTATGACAATACTCACAGAAGAGAATTTCGACCACGACCACGTCCATGTGCACCACCACCACCACGAGCTCTGCCACCTATTCCACTCGAATTTACTTTACCATGACCAACAGTAGCTACGGTAGAGGCATCAGAAGTAGGAATGGAATCTGAGGTAGTAAGCCTAGAGAAACAAGCATAGATCTGTTCTGGTGAAGGAATCTCATCCAGAATTATGAACTGATCTTTAACTGCTTTGTACTCGAGGCTAAGTCCAGATAAAAGCTGAATAGAACGAATAGCTTCTCTCTGCTTGGCCATAACAGATGAATCTGTAGAGATAGGCTAGTACACATCTTGCTCTTCCCAAAGATTGTTCATAGTGCCATAATACTCAAATAAAGCCATGGTGCATTTCCAAATATTGTAGATATCCTCCACAACTCTGTACAGCCAGGTGATATTACTCATATGGGAGTGTATCTCATGCAATACCTCTCACATCTTCTTGGATGAGGCATGAGCTATGACTTGCTTGGCAATAGTCTGTGTCACACTGTTAAGAAGACAAATAGCCACCCAGTCAATGTCTACCTCCCAATCTGCAGACTTCACATCAGGCACAACATTGGTCAAGATGTATTTCTTCCTATGGGATCCAACAAACCGGGAGAAGGAGGTGGAGCAAGAAGTTGGATCCTGCAAATGAGGGGGGGCTCTCATGGTAGAAATCTTCACCACCAAGTCAGCCACAGATTCCTTCTGATCCCCCATGATGTCCAGAGTCTAGATCCACAAAGAATAATTTATAGGTCTGAAAATATAATCATAAGGTGTAAAATTAGAGTTTTCAGACCAAAAACACTCCGAATACCGCATCGAAGTCGCACCAAGATGATTTTCAGATCATGTACCCTGTTGGTACTTCAACAGGGCTTGTTTGCACACTCTAGGGAATATGAAAAGCCCTAGTGGTGCCTTCCAAAGTGCAGAAACTCCTCTAGTTGGGCCTATGAGACTAGATGTGAATCGGTAACCCTAGTTCTAGAAGTAACAAAGAGTCATCACAATCCCTACTAGCAGATCAAGAGAAGAGAAGTCTCTTTTGTCCCTGATCTAGGTCAACACAACCCCTAGAAGAAGACCCATAGGCTATGTAGACCCACCAAGAAGAGGACAGCACAAGGGGGAAGACCCTACACCACCTAACGACGCATCAAACGATGGTGCAAGAAGGAGCGACGACGCCTCCTCGCCACTATCGGTCTCTAACGACACGTGGAAGAGTGTCGTTAAAGGCCGACGACACAGGGGAGAGATCGCTACAGATATGCTGCTCCTTGCAACCACCGCCGCTGGCTACTAATGGTAGTTGGTGAACCTTGTCGGCGTTGCTGGCCTTGTTGGTGGCCACGACGCTGGAGAGAGGAGGGGGTTTTGGTGTTAAGGTTAGGAGGTTAGGGTTTGGTGAGATACCAGAACCTCGGTCTAAGACAGTTGCTCTGATACCATGTTAAGACTAAAATGAGAACTTTATTTGAGAGAGACGTCGAGCCTTTATATAGAGAGACTCCAAAGGGAGAAGTACAAGAATACCCCTTCACTACAAATAAAAATAAAATCACCCAACGTATATAACTCAACAATAATCTTCCCAAAAATTTAGAGCATATGGGACATGTGGAAGTTTTTGGAATTGGGTTTTATTAAATTGAAACAAGAGAAAACTAACCCATTTTATGTAGAAAGGTGATTACAAGGAAATCCTAAACCTACTTTGAAAACAAATTTATAACAAATCAAATCCAAAAAGATAAATCAAATCAACTGTTGAGAGACTAGGTGTGTTGAAATGGTACGTTTAGTATCACATAGTAGAATGAAGAAATGTGGTATGTGTGAGAGACTATAAATAGGTTATTGTACACCTATTTGTTTCTTAAGTAGAATAGAATAATCTCGCTCTGTTGAGGCTTTCTCCCGTGGTTTTCTCCCTGTTCTTCATGAATGGAGTTTCCATGTAAACCTAAGCATTTCTTATCATTTATGTTTTGATATCATGTTATGTTTCTACTTATATTATTTAACAAGATATCAGAGCAAGTTGATCTTGGTTTCCTTTTTCTAAATATTATTGTTATATCTTTGTTATGTTATTGAGTTCTGTGGAGGTGCCAACAAGGCCATCTCGCAAAGTAGTACCAGCAGAAGGTGCATTGGAGTCAATGGAGGTGTTGCTGCAACGCCGTGGGAAGCCCAAGCAGGCCGTAGCGACCCTATTGGGTCCGAGCGGCGACTAGCAGAGCCGCTAGGGCTCAGCAACAGCACTGGCCCTTCTCCGTGGTTTCCACACTGAGCGAAGATCAGGTGAGCATTGGCATCGACGAAAGAGGAGCCCTTTCGCTAGATCGTTCACGGTGGAGTGTGGAGGAATAAAGGGAGAAGCAGCGCTGCAAAAGAAGGCACGGCATCGAGATTAGTGGCGAAGATGGCGTAGTCGATCTCGCGATGGCGATGGCAGAGATCACGTAAGATCTGGCTCGGCGAGGAGGCTCGACAATGATTTAGTCTCAGCACAAGGAAGATGGAGACCTTCAAAGCCACACTGGCGTAAGGCAGCAATGTAAGGATCACATGGATTCTTTGAACCCTAAGAAAGAAGAGGCATTTTTTAGTTATTTGCATCTTTTATGTCTTTAGGTTTCTCTCATTCATTAACTTTACAAAAAAAAGGGAAAGGATAATAAAAAAGGGCAATAGGAAGTCGATAAAAACAAAGGAGAGAAATAAATAAAGGTATAGGAAAAATGAAAAAAAGGGAGAAAAAAAAAACAAAAAAAAACGATGATGAAATTGATGAGAAAAGGGGGAGAAGCTCTTTTCCCTATTCTATTTTTTCTCTCTATTTCTATTTTCTTATCCCATACTTGTATGGAAAAAAGGGGGAGTGTGAGCTTATTTTCCCACCAACATCATATCAATAGTATAAGGCTTATCTCCAAACTCCTATCTACACCCGTCTACAACCAAGGTGAAGATGCAAAAAAAGCCGACGATACAAGACAGCCATAACCCAGCAGCACCAGTTGACGATACAAAGAAGCCAACGACACAAGAGGCATAAAGAAGCCGTGACCCAGCAACATCATTTTTGTGTTTTTTGCTTTGTAGATAAGAATATCTCTTATGCAAGCTGAGCATTCCATGCTCCAACTTGAGGGAGAGTATTGAGAGATAGGGTGTGTTGTAGCGGCACATTTAGTACCACATAGTAGAATGAATGTGTGGTGTGTGTGGGAGCCTATAAATCGGCTATTATACCCCCATTTGTTTCTTGAGAAAAATAGAATAATCTTGCCCTATCAGGGCCTTGTCCTATGATTTTCTCCTCGCTCTTCATGATTAGGGTTTCCACGTAAACCCAAGTGTTTCTTATCGTTTATGTTTTGATATCATGTTATGCTTCTGTTTATTCATATTATTTAACATCAACTTTTGCCTAATTTACCTAATTCTAAAATACCTCTAACACTCCCCCCTAAATTGAAACATACAACGCCCAACTGGCAAGAGTTGAACAAAACTAAGACACCCCCATTCATACATAATTCTTGTGCTAGAGCAAGGACACAGTCAATCAAGCCATCAGGCAAGCAAGCAATCATTTCTGATCAATGAAAGACCTAACTTACTAGGAGTTAAAAAAAAAATTAGTGAAGAGACATCCAAGGAAGAGTAATCAGTAGGCAAGAGTAGTAGCAGCCGCCTCACACTAGTTGAAAACCCTTCTCTTAAAGAGAAGGGAAAAAAAATTATGGAGAGGCATTTAAGTAAAAAAGCCAAAGGCGGTCCCCATCAAGCAAAGGGAGGGAATCAACACGACACTCAGTTCCTCCACCGGTCATCAGAGTCATTCACATCGACCAAGACATGACGACTTAAGGCTTCATCGGAATTCTTCGAGGTAGATGCAGGATATTTCGTGAATCCTGCTGCAACATCTATAGTCGCCACAACTACAACAATATTCAGATGAGCCTTCGCCCTTTAGGAGGTTACAAAGGCAATCCATCTGGGTAGGGGTGAAGGGTCGGGCAAAAGACAACTCAAACACCGATGTCTTTATAGTAGCCAACTTGTTAGCCCATGCAAGCTTACCAAATTTCTTCAACTTTCGAATGGATTTGTATATCTGAAATGAATGCACAGGGAGAAAATGTGTTCGCTTCCACATCCACATTAGCAAAGAAACCCAAATGGCCACCTCTCCCTCTAGAAGCCACTAAGGACGAGGTGTCATGAGTCGTAGTTGGAGCAAAAAAGGGTGACTCAATCTCTATCATCCAGAGATGATTGTAGATCTCCCAATTTGGCACCATGTCTGAAGAAAGAATCTGGCCATGCGCAGAGTGCTACAAGAACTGAAACCACCCAAGAACTTCTACACCTGCCACTTTGCATGCTCAATGACCTGATTATCGTAGAATGACAAACAGCAAGTTCCTCGAATAATCCCTCGAGGGTCGTGAAATACTTAACCAAGGTTATGTTGCCCTAATTAGTATTCTAAATCCATAAGTAGATATTGACTAGGTGAGAACTACTCATCTTTTAGGAATACCTCTTCTTAAGAGTATCCCAGATCTCCTTCGCGAACTCCTTACAAAGCATATTGGTTGCAATCGATTGGTCGATGTTGTTCATCAGCCAATTCATGACAAGAAAGTTGTCCTCCCACTTTTGTACTTGGCACCATTTGTGGAGTCCAAAACTTTCTCCATTAGTACGTGCAGTTTGTCATGTCCTACGAAGATATGGAAGGCACAAGAGCACAGCATGTAGTTTGAGGAACCAAATAACTTGATTGTGGTTCCCTAAACAAGCACATAGGCCGAGATCTTGGCCTTAAAGTCAGTTAACAATTTCGCATCAACCATTACAATACGTAGAGTCTTGCCTGGCAAAGAGGAGGCGATATAAGGCAAGAAGTAGGTTGCATGAACCAACAAGTGCGGTGGACTGAGCAACACGTGAAACTGAAGCAAGGTTAAGTGATCAAATCGGACCAAATCCAATCTAGTAGACCGATCGATCAAATCACATAGTAGCACAGGAGATCTGATTGTAAGCAAGGAAGCACTTCACTAGTTGATGCTGATGACGAGGCCAGTTTCAGTGGCCAAACACGATCAATTTCGTTCAGGTTTGACTACTATAGGCAAATGCAGCGAAAGAGCATCGGAGGGCAACAATGTTGGTGGCATAAAAAGATGATCTGATGGTGGCAAAACCAATGAAAGAGAGAAGAGGTGACGGTAATGAGGGAGTCGAAGTGATGGAAAGCAACCACAAAAGAAAAGAGTAGGCAGGGGTGGCGCAAGCCTCACATATGCAAGGAAGAGGCAGCATGCAGTTCCAAGCAGAGAAAGGTGTCGACAGCGCCTCTAGGTAGGGAGGAGAGGGGGGTGATACCATGTGAAAGTTTTCGGAATTGGATTTTATTGAATTGAAACAAGAGAAAACTAACCCCTCTTTATATAAAGAGGGTATTACAAGGAAATCATATTCCCACTTTAAAACAAATTCATAACAAATCAAATCCTTACATAATAGAAAGAGATAAATCAAACCAGCTTTTACCTAATTTACCTAATCCTAACATATCTCTAACAAAATGTTTATGAGAAAAAAAAATTAAGACATTTATAAATCCATGAAATAGTAAAGCAATTTTTACATACATGCCACTGAAAATAATCGAAATTATTTTTTTATCATTGGGTTGCAGATATTGCTATTAATGCCATTATAAAACTTACGCCGTTAAGATACTCTAACTATTTCCATGGGAGAGCTTTCGTGAATATATTTGTAAGTTGATCCTTGGTAGAAATATATGGAGTAGAAATTTTTTCTTGCAACACCGCATCACGAATGAAATTAGAATCCACCGCAATATGTTTTGTCCTTTCGTGAAAGGCTGGATTATTAGCAACGAATGTAGCAACCTTATTATCATAATACATGGGTATAGCTCCTTGGACATCCACTCCAAAATCATGCAATAAAGATTTTACTCAAAGAAGCCCACATGTCATATGAGCCATAGCTCAGTTACTAAGATTCTGCACTCGACCAAGAGACAACCTGCTTTTTACTTTTCCATGTCACAAGATTGCCCCGAACAAAAGTATAAAAACCTATAGTAGACCGTTGGTCTTCATGAGCCCCTGCAAAATTAGCATCTGAATATCCTACTATGGAAACTTCCCCATGAGCTCTGTAGCATAAGCCTTTTTTCAGGAGCATTTTTCAGATATCGTAACACCTACAACACTCTTAATCAGTGTACCTCCCTGGGAGCTTGCATAAACTAACTTAAACAACCAACAACAAATACAATATCCGATCTAGTAAGATACAACTTACCAACCATGACCCTGTATCTAGTTACATCCTCAAAAAGAGGACTTTCATTATCCACAAACTGAAAAGAAGGTTCAAGTGATACTTTAGTAAGTTTGCATTTTATCATACCCACAACATGTAACATACCAAAAACAAACCTTCTTTGAGACAGTCATGCCATCCTACAAATGAAGTACCTCAATGCCCAGAAAGTAGCTGATATGTCCCAGATCCTTAGTAAAAACTATGAATAAAGGCCTTGATATCTTCAATACCACCTATATCACTGCCTATTAGCAATATATTATCAACAATACAATAAGAATAACTGACCCAAACTAAATATGCCTAGAAAACACAGAATAATCTGCAGAAGATATGGAAAAACCAAACTCCTGTACTACCTTGCTAAACCTGTCAAACCAAGCATGAGGCTCTGCTTAAGCCCATAAATTGCCTTCCGCAACCTACAAAATTTATGACACTCCCCTTATCACACAAAACCCGGAGGCTGCTGCATGTAGACCTCATCAAGATCCCCATAAAGAAAAGCATTCTTAATATCCAATTAAAAAACATGCCAATTCTTATTTAATGCCAAAAAAAAAAGAATGCATATTAAATTTAGACATGCAACAGAAGAAAAAGTCTCAAAATAATCAATAGCATGTGTCTAAGTATAACCTTTTGCTACTAACTGAGCCTTATGCCTCTGTATAAATCCATCAGATAAGTATTTCAGGGTAAACACCCACTTACACCCAACAACAGATGCTTCAAGGGGTAAGTCAGCTAACTCTCAAGTACCTCGGGAGATAAGTGCCTTCATCACCCCCTTTATAGCTATAGTCTATGACTCATCCTGAAAAACCTCAACATGATCACGAGGCATATGCTGACCATCAATAGCAGCTGAAAGCATCTGATAAACCATCAAAACTCATATGATGAGAAATAGCATGGCAGGCACAAGATCTAATGGCTATCTTCTAGGCAATAGGGAGATGCAAACCTTGCTCATCAGTAAAAAAAACTTAGTTGACCACCATCAGAGTCCACAGGAATGGTATCAAATTGGATAGGAATAGCAGTAAGTGGCTCAACAGTAGATTTTGGTCAACAGTAATAATGATAAGGATAGGGAAAAACAAGATCAGATGTATCAGGGGTGCCTGGTTCATAAAATCCGATAGGCTCATAGTGGTGGTAGGAAGCTCAAAGGACCTTGGAGGCATAGCAAAAGGAACAGGCAAAGGGATACTGGTTGAAGGAGTGCTAGAGGAGTCCCCCTATCAGAAGAATAATATGCAACCTCCTCAAAAAACATAACATTAACACTCACCTAAAATTTTTGATTCACCAAATCATAACACCAGTACCCCTTCTGAGTCCGAGAAAATCCAAGAAAAATACATTTGATCGAGCGAGGAGCTAACTTGTCCCCACCAAAAAGATAAGCAAATGCAACACAACCAAAAACAACCGGCGGCAGCGAAAAAGGTTCCTGATCCAAAAACAAAACTGAAAAAGATATACAATCACCTAAAACAAAAGTAACAACCCGATTAATGAGAAATGCGACGATCAGAACAGCATCAACCCAAAAGTAAGCAGGAATATGCATATGAAACAGTAATGTCTAGGCAACATCAAGATGTCGAAGCTTCCGTTCAGCAACCCCATTCTATTGTGAGATGTAAGCGCAGAAAGTCGAATGAATAACACCCTACGAAGCAAAGAAACTAAATAATCAAACACTCACAAATTCCATACCATTATCACTTCGGAAAACATGTATGGTATTAGAAAATTAAGTCTTTATTTCATTGAAAAATTTTTCAATTAATACAAAGACTTCCGATTTTTGTTTCATCAAGAAAATCCAAAACATTATAGAATGATCATCAACAAAAACAAAGAAAAAACGAAAGACCTTAACACTGGTGACCCAACACAGGCCCCACACATCAACATAAATCAAAGAAAAAATAGAACTGGAAAGAAACGAGGACCTACAATGCTTGCCCAGCTGACAAGCATCGGAAAGAAACCAATCAAGAAACTGGTGGCGCAACACAATCAGAATTAAGTAACCCAAGCGAAGATGTCACTGTAAAGCAATTGTGGCACCAGAAGCAGTAGCAACTGTAGGTGGAAGGGAAAGATAGTACAACCCATTCTATTCAAGTCCACCAATCTACTTCCTCATCTAGAGGTCTTGCAAAAAGAAATACTGATCATAAAATACCGCTCTGTAATGGAGATCCCTAGTAATCTGACTAACATGCATCAAATTCATAGAAAAATTAGGTGCATGCATAACATCAGAGAGAGGAAAAGTATCAATCAAGGTCATATCACCCAGCCCGATAACAGATGACAAGCCACCTCAGCAACACGAACCTAGAAAGACTTCTCAAGTGGACGAACAGATGTAAACACAGATAAATCACCTATAATATGTGAAGATGCTCCAGAATCAGCTATCCACCATGGACCACGAGGCCTAGCTAACAATAAAACTTGCTCACCATGTTGTGTAACAAATGCAGAAGTAGAAGGCTAAGGCAAGCAATCTAGCATACTCATCTTTAAAAATCGTAAACTCCTCTGAAACCTAAGTAGATTCCTTCTCAACTACAACATGATTAGCATGAGTTCCTTGAGGATACCCATACTTTGCCCAACACCAATCAGTTGTGTGCCTAGTCTTCTGACAATAGTCACAAACAAAAGTAGAACGACCATGGCCATGACCTTGTGCACCTCGTCCACCTATACAACCACGGTTTGAGCCTCTCCTATGCCTACAAGTAGCAAGAGCAAACGAGTCTCCAACTGTTGAGCTATCTGTGATCTCCGGTCTCATCAACCTTAGAATAAATCTACTCAGGGTTAGGACTCTTAGTAGAAGTTAACAACTGATCATTCACTGCCTTATATTCATGTCCCAAAGCAGCCAAAAATTGAACTGATCGAATAGCCTCCCTCTCTCTTACCAAAACAGCAACATCTAAAGTAATAGGTTGGATGGAATCCTGCTAATCCCTAAGATTTTTCAACAAACCATAGCAATCTAGTAAGCTTATGCTTCCTTTCTTGAATGTCTGGATGTCCTCCAATACACGATAGAGACGAGCAATGTTTGTTTTCTGAGAGTGTATCTCATGCAATACATCCTACATTTTCTTTGCAGATGAATAAGCCATGACTTAGCAATGGATTCCTTCATGCTATTACGCATGCATATAGCTACCCAATCATTTTGCATCTCTCATTCTGCAGTCTTGAAGGCAGATGGTGGCTATCTTCATGAAGAATCTTCTTGTGACCATGTGAACTACCAAACCTAAGAAAAAATGTGGACTACAACATAAAATTTGTCCCATCAAACTTAATTGAAGTTCCTTGCATCTACGGTGAGAAACCTAGAAAACAAAGATCCAAATCTCCAACATTCACCTTGCTATCTCTCATACTTCACACAACCACAATCAACCACAATGATCTTGCACTACTCAATCACATCAGCAACACAATCAGGAACACACACTTGTGGAGAGGAATCAAATCATCCTAGACCTCTCCACATTTACATCATTATAAGCAAGAAAGAAGAGGAAAGAATGAGGACCTTCTACTGTTGTTGGATAGGAAAGAACACTGGATAAATCACCAGCACTGCAGGTCAACCTTCTTCACAATCAACAACACCGCTCAACAACCTTAGCAACAAACTGCGATCACAACACACTGAAACAATCTTCGTTTCTGCAACCTTCACAACACTGTTGCTGGACAACTTACACTACTACAACCTTCACAACATTGCTGCTACAACGAACTACATTGTGCACTGACCAGAACAGACTAGCGAGCACCAATCTACAACACTACTTCAGCGCTGCAACAAGCTACGCTGTGCACTGGCAACAAGCTGTGATCAACAATCTACAGAACTGCTTCAGCGATCTAGCACTGCTGCAAGCTCTTCACTCTGCAGCAACAACCTGGGCGAGGTTGTTACTGTTGTTGCATCGATGTAACAACCCTGGCAGGGTTGTTCCAACCTTGGCGATGCTGCACAAAAGGAACAAAACAGAGGATGATGAAGAACAAAGGGCGATGAAGGACAGAGAGCAATTCGGTGTTGGGCGATGAAGTAGAGGACTTCAGGTGAGTTGGGCAATGAAGAAGATAACTTCGGGTGAGCAAAACATTGGATGACAAGCAGATCAGACTCATCAGCAGGCAAGACCTTTGGAGAAGAGAGAAGAATTAAGAAGATCACTGGCGGCAATGGTAATCGGCCACCACCGGCGAAGAGAGGAGAGGAGAGCTTGAGGTGGAGGGTGAGGCGGTTTCGTTTGGGTGGGATATCAGGTCCCGATCTAGGATCGTTGCTCTGATACCATAATAGGAGTGAAATGGCATCACCAATTATGGGGACTCTTAGGTCCTTTATATAGAAAGGAGCCCAAGGTACAAACCATATACAAGTTCCAAAGAGAAAATAGAGGGATTGAATTGTAAAGATTGAAATGTAAAAAACAATTATTCTATCAGAATTGATGAAGAAAATTAAAGGATTAAATGAATAAAAATATTCTAGCATCAAGATGCATACCCAGTCATGACAAGCAGCAAAGAAATGATCCACGCCACCAGTCCTATTCCAAAATGGATATTTTCTGGAAATCAAATCTACATAGTCTTTCAGGTATTTCGCTAGCTTGTTTTTATCATTTAAATCTTTTGCTCGGGTGTATCGTAGGGCACTTGAACTGAAAGGCAAGTAAAATAGGTGCGCTTTCCAAGGATCTTTGACATGTAATTTACTTTCATCCAGTAGTTTCATGAACCATCCCTCAGAGGCGTATATTCCTTTCAGATCTGGCTGATGGAAGGCAGGTCTTTCCCCTTCTGGGTAAATGTATACCTTGAGCATTTGCTCCATCAACTCATAGCTCCTGCATTAAAATTTTATAATATTCATTAGAAGTGGCAATACTTATAAACTGTGCTTGATGATAAAATATACCAAAACATCAATTGCATACCAGCTTCTATTCATTAATTAAAATAGAATTTTAGAATGCCTATACCCTTTTTTTTTTTTTTTTGGGAAGTCAAAAGATAGTTATCCAAGCGATAACCACCCACCATCATCTCATTCCATAAAAAATAATTACAACAAAATTACAAAGAGGAACCTCAAAACTCCACCTGGGAAGAGATGGAAAAAATAAAATTCTCTACATATGGTCTCTCCCCCCTAAAAATGACTCCATTTCTTCCCAACCAAATACCCCACAACACAACCAAGACCTTAGCTCTATCCCTTTTGGATCTAAAAGAGATAGTTCAATCGAAAGCATTCCCTCTGCGAAGGGAAGACTAGAAGGTATTCGTGTCCTAATGAGCAATCTAGCCAATTCCCATCCTTTGTCACACCTGCACCACAAACGGACACTGAAAGAAGAGATGTATGTCTTCCTCCACTCCTTCACAAAGAGGACACCTCACATCATCCATCTGGGCCCATCTTTCCCTCCACCTCTTTGTCATAAGCCTCCCCCTTCTTAGCAACCAGGTGAAAATCTTCACCTTCAATGGGCACTCCGCTATCCAAAGCAGCCTGCAGTCTCTCAAGAGGTCGACCTCCGAGGTGACTGTAGCGACATTCAACCTACGAAAGACCTTTGCCATGGAGAACTCTCCTTCCTCCCATGAATACACGTCACCACCTTCTACTTTCGACTCTCATCCTTCCAACTCCTGAAGCATCCGCTGGAAGTCTTCACACCTCTGGTCAGAAAGGCCTACTCGGAAGATCGGGCACCATGCCCCGATTCAACAGTCCCTCACCGTAGCCAAAGGATCCACCACTCCCCCAAAGAGACGTGGGAATCTGTCAGCGAGTGTAGTTCCAACGCCCCACCAATCATCGTCCAGAACCGAAAAACATCTCCTTCCCCTGACGTAGGAGAGAAGAATATTCGTACCTTCATCGCCACCTCTGCTAGACCCCTCAGAAAAAAGGAGGCCCCTAGGAGAGAAAAGTTCCGCAACAACTCCACATGACATCACCAAACAGCCCCTGCACACGTCCCACCAATCTAGCTACCCACTTCATAAGGAAGCTGATATTTGTTTTATCCACATCCCTAACCCCCAAACCTCATTCCTGTATCGGTCTACATATCTCCTGCCAAGCCACCATTCTCACCCCTCTTCCTGCTGCCCCCCCCATTCACCCAGATGAAGTCCCTCATCAAACCAGAGACCTTCTCAACTTGCCGCGGAATCCTAAAGACTGAAAGAAAATATGCTGGTATGAAAGCCAGGACTGCCTTAACCAAGGTCAATCTCCCACCTCTAGATAACAACTTAGAAGACCACCCTGCCAGTCGCCCCTCCATCCTCTCCAGCAAAGGAAGTCAATCTTGCAATCTAAGACACCGATCTGACAGCGGGAGGCCCAGATACACCAGTGGCAAAAAACCAACTTCTGTCCCCAAAGTATCGCCCACCCTCTCCACCACCTCATTTGCCATATTCAGTGGGATAAAGGACTTCTGGTAATTAATCTGCAAACCTAAAGCCGCGTCAAAAAGCTTTAGAACGATCCTTATTCTCCTAGCCTCCAGACCCGTTCCTTCAATTAGGAATAGGGTGTCAACCACGTATCGAAGGATCGTTGTCTCTCCGTTCTCCCCAGCCAGAAAGCCTCTAATCAGATCTGTAGCACATGCCCTGTGAGTCACCCTCGCCAATGCATCTTGCCACCAAAACGAACAGCATAGGTGCCAGCGGGCACCCTATTTGACTGCCCCCCTCCTAGGCTACACCCAACCTCCTGCTGGATTCCCATTAACCAAGGTTGCAAAGGATGTTGTCATCACACATCTCTTCATCCAATCTATCTACAATGTGGGGAAGCCCCTCCTCAACAGAGAGGCCCACAGAAAGTCCCACTGCACCAAGTCATATACCTTGTTGAAGTCCACCTTCCACAAAAAGGCATGTTTCTCCCTCTTCCAGGTAGCCAGTGCCTCCGTAGCAACAACAAAATCGTCTAGAATTCCCCTACCTGAGACAAAAGCTGTCTGTATGTGGGCTATCAAGCCTCCAAGGAGGCCCCTGAGCATGTTAGCTAATACCTTAGCAACGATAAGGTATACAGCATTCAACAACGCAATCGGACGGAAGTCCTGTATCGCTTCCGCACCTTCCTTCTTAGGCAGCAAAAACAAAAAGTATCTGTTAATCCTATCGAAACCTCTCTTCCCAACTGCGAACTCTTCCATCACCTACATCACATCCCGCTCCAACCAGAGACCAAAACTCCCTAAAGAAGAAGACAGAAAAACCGTCTGGTCCAGGGCACCCATCTGCATTCAACCCCCAAATCGCCTGCCGCACCTCATGCTCTGAGAACACGACCGTAAGGCCTGCTGCCTGATCATCACCGATGCTTTGCACCTCCTCCCCTCTCCATCTCCAGGACCCCCTATTGCGCCTCCTTGTGAAGACTCTGAAATAATCCACCACAGCCCATCCCACCTCTCTACCAGAGAAGGTCTCCCCATGGACCACCATCTTCTCTATCCAATTCCTCCTGGCAAATGCCATTTGGTGAAAGAACTTGGTATTAGAATCACCTCTCAACCACTTCTGTCTAGATCTTGTCTTCCAATCCACCTCTGCTTTCTTGTCTTCTTGTACCATACGCGTCATCCTCGTTCTAGTCTCTCTTTCCTCAGCCGAGATGGTAGCCTAATCCTCCTGCCTGTCAATCCTAGAAATCTCTACCAAAGCCTCCTCTTTTCTGCCCCTCCTGGCTGCTCTGATATCCTTCTTGTAGACTTTCAAGTGATCACACAAGATACGTAGTTTAGTTGCCAGGCGAACTGTAGTTGATCCCTCCACCTCTATAGACCTCCACTTCTCCATACTCCGAAAACCATCCTCCATTAGCCATGATCTATCGAATTTCAAGTAGGTGCCGAAGAAGGCCCCCTCATTGGGGTGCCACATAAGCAATGTGCGGTCCGAGAAAGGCTTCTCCATAGGAGACACCTCTGCTAGCGGGAAAGCCTCCGCCATCTCCACGTTGGAGAGGAATCTATCAATCATGGACATCTGTCAACAGTTATTCCTCCAAGTATATGCACATGATGCCAGGGCCAAATCCACACGGCCATGTAAGGCCACAAACTCTACAAAACGAACCGACCCAGGATCTTGCCTCCCTCATCTGCCCGATCTGTCATCCATCTGCAAGGTGACATTAAAATCCCCTCCAATCAACCAAGGCCTCCCGTAACACCCGGCAACCATAGACAAGAGCTCCTCCCACATCACATCTCTCGCCTGGACATCTAAAGGACCATATACCCCAATGATTGTCATCTAAGCGCCTCCCACCTTCCGCATCAGCCTAACAGAGATGACGTGTTTTCCACAGAAACAATCCTCTAAGGAAAAAACTTCCTCCCGCCACCCCAGAAGCTATCCTCCTGAACAACCAACCGCTCCAATAGACCGAAACCCTTCCATTGAAGAGCCACCAATCTCTCGCCATATTCTACAATCACAATCGAACAATTTCGTCTCCTGCAACAAAACAATGTCCGCTTTCCACTGACAAATGTAGTTCCCCAGGGATGCCCGCCTCGATGGGTCATTAAAACCCCTCACACTCCACGTAAGGATACCATTCATCTAGAACTGATGGGAACCTCCCTACCCGTCGATCGGAAGCCACATGCCTCCGTAGTCCGACACACCTCATCTTTCTATGATAGCTGAAATGATTTGCTACGACCATCCACCACCACTCGAGAACCTTGACCACTTCCATGATAGCACCATTTCCATTTATACCGGAAAGCACCACCACAAACCTCTTTCACTAGCACCGGCCTCCATCTGGTCAGGGGAACCCCCTGTTGGCCAGTAGACTCCAAAGAGAGTTCTTCAGACTGCTGTTGCAGCAAACCTCCATCAGTTCGGCTCCCTAGAGATCCCACCGCCTGCCAAGCATCCTCAGCTTCCTTCCCATCCACCACAGAGGCACCCGCATCCTCCTCTCGCCCCGACCGAGGCAAGTCGATCTCCACCGCCGCCCCTTGAGGATCAGCTTCCCTCTGGGTAGGCATCAAGGGCTCCAGCAGGAGCTCCGCACCGGCAGCAGTCGAAGATGGTGCTTCACCTCCACCATCGTTCACCTCTAACACACCCACCTCAGCCAGCCTCACGCCCGAAGCCAAGAGGATGCCCGAGGCCTCCTTCCCGAAGGTCCTCTTGTCCTATGAGATTCAAGACCCATCGGCTCCAAATCCGAAACAGGGGGGTGGCACGGTTGTTTATTCGGACCCAAGTCCGAATCCGCCACCTCCGGACCCGGCGTACATAAGTTCGGCTCCAGCTGGCAAGAGGCTCCTCCAAGCGCGGTCGCTTCCCGTTGGAGCTCGAAGGGTGATCCCGTGAAATCCTCCTCCACCTCTTCCACTTCCACATTCAATGGGTGCGCCGCAATCTCGGGACGTGGCAAATGCTCACGCGAGATCTGCGAAGATCTGTCGGGGATCAAGGCGACACCAACGACCGCTCGCCTCCTCCATACCTTCATCAGGCGCCACTTCTCCACCCTCCGCCATGCCTGAGCAGCGGCATCGACCACCGACTGCGTTGCTCGACGCGAGCAGGACACCACCCACGACGAGCCCCCCAGGCGAAGCACGATCTTGTCGATCACCTCTACCTTCCGCAAGGCCCACCGACCTACACTTCACAACCTCCACCACCTTCACAAAGGTGAGACCACCGCCTTCACAACCTCCATCGAGCGCAGCCACCACGGGACACCTTC
Organism: Thalassia testudinum; assembly: GCA_037157565.1. Classification (NCBI taxonomy): domain Eukaryota; kingdom Viridiplantae; phylum Streptophyta; class Magnoliopsida; order Alismatales; family Hydrocharitaceae; genus Thalassia; species Thalassia testudinum. The sequence goes on along the minus strand of JAZHRO010000077.1, from coordinate 80,973,623 downwards.
CACAGTCACCTCAACCAGCGGCTGCTCCGACAACCTCTCCGATGATGCTTCATCATGTGGGCAAGGTCATCACCATCTCCATCTCCCCATCTTCGATCGGACCTCAATGAAACAAAGTGCCTCCCTCCTTGAAGTAGGAAGACCGAGGACGAGGATCTTCCTACCATCCAAGATGAGGATCTCCACCCCTTCCCGCTCGGCATCACTACCCAACATCTCCTTCACCTCCAACCGAGAGACCCATCCTTCCACCACATCTCCCACAAGCCCATCCTCGATCTCCTGCAACCCCCTCAACTCCTCCGACCAAGGAGCTGCAACCTCCATCTGTGGCACACTTCTCGAAAGCAGAGGTGGCAACACCACAGCATCTCCACCACAACCAGCGTGGCATCCCCCGCTCCTATGCCCGAGGCCACCGCATCTCCAACACCTTCACGGCTCGCGGCAATCCCAAGCCCAATGGTCACTACCCAAGCATTTGAAGCATCTCCCTCCCCCTTCGGCGAAATCTCTCCGTCCAACTGCCTCCACATACCTACGCAGCCTTCTCTTCCTCGCCACCACCGAACATCCCTGCACCTCTCTCTCGTACGTGCCTACTCGGAGTCGCATGCCACCCCCTCCAACCCGACCAGCGACCACCCCCTTCTTTCCCCTCTCGTACCTCACCTCTCTCTCACTCTCTCTCTCTCAGGCTCTCTCCATCTCTCCATTTTTCAGCCTGTTGCACCAAATAACAGTAAAGCTAAAATTTGGGATAAATGAATTAGCAATTAAATGTTAGAGTGAGTGGGTGGTGAAAATATCAATTTGTTGGAGACTACATTCATTCTCTTGTCGATCACTTCTCTAATGAGGAAAGAATTTACTTCAATGTGCTGGAAGTGCTCACGGAAAATGAAATTACTTGCTAAAGACAACCCCTTCATTGTGGCAAATCATTTTTATTCATACTGACTTTAGTACCAGGTTCCCAAGAAGAGTATGCAGGAAATTTTGAATGAATATAACTGGAGGCCCCTCCCATATATAGAAAAGCATGCAAGTATATCAAGGGAAATAGGGATGCATAAGGAATAGCAATACATAAGGAAATAAATTCATAAGACAAGAAAAAGGAAATAGAAAAGGAAAATAAATAGATAAATTCTAATCCTCCCTCTTAAGCTCGAGCATTGAGATCTCCATGCACAACTTGGATGTGACATACAGGAAAGGAGTCTTTGGAAGATCCTTTACAAACACATCTTCTATGTCACCAGACAACTGAATATAGGCAATGCCTTACCTTCCTTGCTCCCTCCCCCTTTTTGTATACACAAAAAAAGCACAAAACAAACCAATTACCATTGATCTCGCCAAAGAAGTCACCAACATCGCCAACCCATAACTGTACTGCCACCCCCTCTATGGTTGTTTCAGGTCTTGTTGTGGTCATAACATTTCCCGTTTTCACGACCTAATTGATTCATGACTCTTATTTCAATTTGTTAGGACTTCCTATTCAAATTTGGATGGTGTCATCAAATTCTTCAACTATTACACAAAAAATGATGGACAATGGTCTATAAGAACCTATCTTTTGCTTTGGCTATCAAGTTGGACTAGAACAATTGCGCTAAATTGTCATAGGCCTTCCTAATGCCAATGGAGGTTCATAATAAGGTGCATACTCTCATAAAACTAGATAAGCAAATACACCACATGGCTATAGGGTCATAGGCTCGTAGCAAGCCATGCATGACCTCCAATAGCTAGGAAGAGGTGGTGGTTGACCATACAAAGCCTTCCCTGAGGTTAGTGGTGACACATAAGCCCTCCTCCAAGGCTAGTGATGATGCATAAGGCCTCCCCGAGGCTAGCGACAGCTTCTCCTACAGGACTTAATAATAGCACTACAACCTCCTTCAAGCTTGGCGACAACACATAGGACCTCTCTCGAGGCTAGCAATAGTGATTATATAGCTACAAGAGATCTCCAATGGCCAAGAGAAGCCCCAATCATCCTAGTGACAAATGGGAAGCAATCACCGATCAGCCCAAAGACCGGTGATAGCGGTGGTTGGCATCTCCAAAGTTCTTCATGCATGTAGGGTCAGGGTTTCTTTTTCTTATTTTATTTGGTGGGGAGGAAAAAAGAAAAAGAGGAGGAAAGGGGAAATAGGAGTCAAGAAGATATCGGCCATCAATCTAACACCACTACTTTGATATCATATAGAAGAAAATACCAGTCTCTCTTATATAAAGGAGGTTAATGGGTATATTATTAGAGAGTGCTTCAATAACTAAAGAAAATATAAAATAAGCAAAAAGAGAACAATTAAAAGACTTTAACACTATGCAATAAGTTGAGTTAGCTGGATACGGTAGGCAAAACAAGAGACAATCATGTTGAATAACATATACCTATCCCTCTTAGCTAACTTTAGAAGATTTGCGAAAACTCCCTCACCTTGGGCTAACATAATCTATACCTTTTTTTGTTTTGAAAAAGCACAATCCATACGGTAGGAGATAATGCCAAAAAGTTATTATTGAGAGTCCCAAAACATTTTTATATAGAGAAGAGGTATTCGACAAATATCAAACCATGTCCAATACAAAATATAAAACAACTAAAAAGTATTAAAAAAAAGGAACATAAATAGGAGTATCTCAACACTTTCCCTCAAGCTAGGACATAGATGTCGATCATGTTCAAGTTAGAATAGCAATCATCAAAGGTAGCGCGAGGAGGAGGCTTCGTGAAGATATCAGTTGTCTAATCCTCAAAAGTAACAAAAGTAGTACGCAACACCCCACACTAGATCAGATCTCTGGTGTAGTGGCAGTCGACCTCAACGTGCTTCGTGCACTCATAGAACATAGGGTTGTTGGCTATCTAGGTGGCTACCTTGTTGTCACATCTCATCTCCATTGGTTCTTCTATCTGGACATGCAAATCATGTAATAGGGATCTCACCCATATCATCTTAGCAGTTGTCTAGGCCATAGCCCTATACTGTGACTCAGCACTGGAGCGAGAAACAACTCATTGTTTCTTGCTCCTCCATGTAACCAAATTGCTTGCCACAAACGTGCAAAAACCAATAGTGGATTTCTTATCAGCAACACATCCAACATAGTCAACATCAAAATATCCAACTACTGTCATGAGAGACCCTTTCTCAAATGGGATCCCACATCTAGGTGCCCTCTTCAAGTACCTAAGTACCTGCATAGATGCCTGCCAGTGTTGCTTAGTCGACTTCTCCATGAACTGACTAAGCTTCCCCACAGCTAAAGCAATATCTGGCCTAGTGATCGTCAAGTACATAAGCTTCCCGACCAACTGTCTGTAGGAGTGGCTATCCACATACTCTACCTACTCGTCATATAGATGCGCCTTGGGGTCCATAGGGATGTTGACAAGTTTGGACCCCAGCATGCCTATCTCCTATAGTACATCCAGCACATATTTGCACTGAGAGAGAACAATGCCATGTTTACTTCTTGCTACCTGTATGCCCAAAATATATCGAAGCTGACTCAGATCCTTCATAACAAACTGATCAGCCAAAGACCTCTTGACCTCAAACTATCTCAGCTCTGTCATCACCAGTAATAATGTCATCAACATAGACAAGTAGCACTACTATATCCTGCTCAATCTTCCTGACAAAGAGAGAATGGTCTGAAGAAGACCTCTGCAATCCCATCTTCTCCACCACATCAGAGAGCTTCTGGAACCAAGCTCTCGGACTCTGCTTGAGGCCATCAATAGCCTTCTTCAACCTGCATACACACTCCCCCTCAACCTCGAACCCGGGGGGCTGCTACATGTTTATATCTCCTCTTGAAGATCGCCATAAAGAAAGATGTTCTTCACATCCAACTGCTGAAACATCCAGTCCTTATGAGCTACAACAGAGACCAAGATACGTATAGTGGATAATCGTGCAAATGGAGATAAAGTGTTGAAGAAGTCCACCTCGTATGTCTGAGTGAACCCCTTCGCCACCAACTTAGCCTTATATCGTGAAATAGATCCATCATGGTTGTATTACAGGGCAAAGACCCAACGACATCCCACCAAGCTTACACCAATAGGAAGAGACATCAGCTCTCAAGTATGCCTGTTGCGTAGTGTGGCCATCCCCTCCATGGCTATGCGCCATTTTGGATCAAGTAAGGCCTGCTAATATGTAAAGGGTATCCCAGTGGTGGCAAAGGCTGTGGTGAATAACCTAAATGTCTATCCCAGATTTGTTGTTGTGGCTACACCAACAACATGATAATGGGCACATGATCGGGGAGCATTCCTAACTGCAATAGGAAGGTCATCATTTGAGAGTGGGAATACTCTCAACAGTTCATGCACAATCACCACTAGAAAAAACATCATCATATACCTCAAAACATACCTAATGTGGGGAGGATGGTGGGTCTGAATTAAGGGATGTGTTTCCTGTATGTAACTGGCTTCTAAAGCACAATAGGAGGATTTCTAAACTTCATATAATCTATGGTGTTATCAACTGCAGAAACTATCACCGGTGCCTAGCTACCATTATCAGACGCAGAAGGAGCCTCAGAAATAGGAAACTGATCCATAGGTACTGATGGAACAGGCATAGGGCGAACTCAGCCTCAAAGACTAACTGTCGTACTGCAAAAGAAAAGTAGGATACATATTCATGGAACATGACATTTACACTCACATAATGTCTCCCTGCAATGGGATCAAAGCATCTGTATCCCTTCTATGTCTGTGAGTAGCCAAGAAATGCACACTTACTGCTCGGGGTACCAACTGGTCTCATCCTGGACCCAGTAGATGCACAAATGCAACACATCCAAATATCCGAGAAAGTAACTGAAACAAGCCTCTGTCAGGATATAAGACATGACAAGGGTGTCCGCTCATGTAACACGAATGATGGCATTCTATTGATGAGGTAACAAGCAGTAAGTACAGTATCAACCCAATATAATTATATAAATGCGGTAAACAATGATAGATCAGAAAAGTACGTGCCACATCCAAAATGTGCATGTGTTTCATTTCCGCCACACCGTTCTGCTGAGAGGTGTGGGGACAGGATGTCTGGTGTATGATGCCATGAGACCTGTAAAAGATAGCTAATCTAGTAATGCAAAACTCTAAAGCATTATCAGAATGCACAATCATTGCCACAATTAAAAACTGATTCTTTATTTCTAACAAAAAGGTCTCAATGACATGTCCAACATCGGACTTATTGTTTAACAGAAACAACCATGAATGACGTGAAAAATCATCTATAACGGCCAAATAATATCGATATCCCTGTCGGTCTGGAATCCAAAAAGGGCCCCAAACATCCATGTGAAGCAGCTGAAACATCTCAGTAGTCCCAAGTGCAGTACTAGTGGGAAAAGATCTATGGTACTTTCCCAACTGACAAGTATAATAATGAATCTCAGTGGTGGCAGAAATGTACAGAAGGATGCGTCGAAGCCTGTCCAGAGAAGGGTGGCCAAGGCGACAGTGCCACTGCAAGGCACTCCCAACAGAAGAATCGGAATCACCAAGGCAAGTACCAGCAATCAGAGTCTGGACCAAGCAATACACACCCCCTCTTCATGTCCTCCACCAATCATCCTCGCCGTCAATTTGTCTTGAAATATGCATCCAAGTTCATCAAATATGACAACAATGAAGCTGCTTTGTAATCTTGCTGACAGATAATAGATTCAAAAAGAAATCCAACACATAAAAGCATCAAGCAATCTCATGGTGGGAGTTAGCGACACCTCCCCCTAACCCCCAATACGGGTAAGTCTGCCATTTGCAACCTACACTATCCTCCCATGGGGTACATCCTAGAGTTTACCAAAGCACCCCTGGTCTCCTGACAGATGATGGGAGGCACCTGAATCCACCAGCCAAGTTATACCTACAGTAGTCTAAGCACACATATCTATACCTAAAGAGGAGGCAAAGGTAGCAATCTCAATGGAAGTGGTGGCTAGCTCCTATGTCAGTTAGGAAAGACGTTCTAGCAGTGCATCATAACCTACTCTAGGCACGAACATGACATGAATAGTATCCTCTGAGGTAACCATGACCTGATTAGCCACAGGGGCTTTACCATGTTTGCTCCAGCAAGATGCCTCCACGTGGCCAAGTTTGCCACAATAGGTGCAAGTAGTGTGAGATCTCCTTGGGGCACCAAGCCTCTTCTCATGTCCACGAGTGGAAGGTACTCACCTACCACCTCGTCCAGTAATAGCAGCACGAGCCAAGGCCTGAGTAGCCTCTCCTGTCTGTGGTACAGTAACCTCAATGCGACTCAACCAGCTATAGACTTCATCTAAAGTAGGAAGCTCTGACAGAGTGAGGATCTAAGGGCGAGCAGCAATATACTCCAAGCTAAGGCCTGACAAAAACTAGTGCACTGCTACCTCTCTACAATACTCTCTCTGCGTAGCGCAAGTGCACACTAGCTGGCAGGCATTATACTTCTCCAATAGCTCCTTGAGGGTAGAGTAGTACTGAGCAAGGCATCTCCTTCCTACTACAACTGGGACAATTCATGACTGATTTGAAAAACTCAAGATAAGCTTTTCTCATGAGAGTGTCACAGAGACTATCCCACATGACCTTGACAGTCGGATAATACAAGATCTCGTCACCAATCCATGGAATTACACAATTCATCAACCACGCCTTGACCATGGTGTTGTCTTTCTTCCATGTGGTGTTCTTCCTTGTCATGTCTGTAGGCTCAGGCTCCATCAAGATGTGTTCCTTATCATGACCTTCAACTGTCATGAGGAACATCTGAGAGCACCTGGGATAATCGGTCTTGTCTAATTTGATGATTGGACCAAAAAATGGGCTCTTATAAGCCCCAGATTCGGGAACAACCCTTGAGGTAACTTTAAAAGAACTGGAGCTTGCCATCTACGCAAGAAAGAAACATCAAAGAACAAGATCTGAAAAATTTAGACCATATGCCACATCCAACAGAGATCAACCAGTCCTTAAGCATAGGAATCAAGGACTCCTACGATCTGAAACCCATGCCCAAGGAGGAAGAGAGGCCACCTACGCAGTACTGCAGGGTGCGTTAGGGCTTAGGGGATGCCCAGCGCACCTGGGTGGAGGAAGGAGACCCCTCTAGGCGGTTGTCAGAGATCAAAAAGAGCCCAACACCGTCGTTGGGTCCTCTATAGGGCTGTTAAATGCAACAACAAGGGCTGACCGGTCCTCCACACCACCTAGGGGCTATAGAGAGGCCGCTCTATCGCCGCTAGACACAGCTGCAAGACCTAGGGAGGTCGCTCCACCGCCACCACTACCACCCAGCAAGGGCAAATTGGCTCCCACGCCTCTTGTGTTGCACCTTCGTCGCCGCCTGACACAACAACAGGGGCCTACCGCCCCCCCCCCGCGCAGCTGTTGTGTCCTGCGTCACTCTCTACCACCGCTGGAGATGAAAGGGCGATCGGCAATGAAGGCAAGAAGGTGACGACAGAGAAAGGAAGAGAGGGATTTAGGGTTAGGGTTTTGGAGGTGTTTCTTCACGATGGGATATCAGAACCCGACCTAGGACCGCGTTTTGATACCAAGTAGGAGATAATGCCGGAAGGTTACTATTAAGAATCCTAACACCTCTTTACACAAAGAAGAGATATTAGGCAAATATCAAAGCATGTCCAATACAAAATGTAAAATACCTAAAAAGTATAAATAAGGGAACATAACTAGGAGTATCTCAACATATACCTATTGAGGTACCAATAATGTTCTCAAAATAAATAAAATAAAATAAAAGCACCCCCACCTCTTTAATTCTTCAATTTGTTTCCCTCTTCATAATTCATAAATGGCCAATGCTCATGCATGAAACCTTGCCAAACTCTCATCCTCCCACCCCACCCCCTAAATAGTGTGGAAACAAGGACGTTTGCAAGTCATGCAACTAAAATTATAGTGAAGTTACCTCTTAAAGAAAGAAATGTTCCTAAAGACTAATGGATATAGATCTTGCTTTTTCCTCTTGATTCTAGTACTGTGTAGCCTCGCCTTCACACGTAAGATTTCTTTGTCAGCAGCTGAATGCCAATGAGGTTTCTGGGGAGAGAAACATTTCATAGAAGAGTGAGAAAAAGTAGGCACAGAAATAGAAAATTTTCTGAAATGTCAAAATAGCTTTTGCAACAATACTAACATTGGAATGGGGGGAGGCAAGATTTTTCATCAATTGCATATTCATCTCGGACAAAGATAGCGAGGACACACCTCTTCCCTTTTCCAGCAAAAGTTCAAATGCTTCTGGAGGGCTACTCCACATTGTGGCAGAAGCATTTTGAAGCATTGTCAAGTTCAGATAACTAGAAATTTTCCCTTCCATTTTGTACTGCTGTGAAGATCCATTCCGTCCATCTCCAATCCCAGAAGATCCATTCTGTCCATCTCTAATCGAATAGTTTACATTCACATGCCCATCTTTCACATGAGAAACAAGCTCAGAGTGATCCATTAATTTCCCAGATCCATCTGGAAAAAAATCCGTGCTCCAGTTTGAAACTTTTCCCAATGAAATGTGCAAGCTGCTTGATTCTAGCTTACTTACAGAAGCATTGGATTCTACACCATGGATTCCTTGCGAGATGCCAGTATCACTTCTTTGGCTATTCAAAGTTGTCAAGAGTGCAGTGTTGTCACTACGATTAAAAAACTCATCTTCAGGAAGACGACTATAATCTGCATATATATTGTCCTTTAAGAGCTCCATTGCTTGAGTATTTCCTTCAGGGCTAACATTTAGACTTGCCTTACTTACCGCATTCTTCATCAAAGTCTTTCGAGCAGATTCTGAGAATGTATCATTCTTTGTGTCATTTGATTTAGAAATATAAGCATCCACAATTGCTGCAAAAGGTCTTTGCATACCATATGAAGCGCCTTCAATAGATGTAATGGTGGTGGCTGAAGAAGCGATGGAACTTTGAGGTAGAAGGATAAGCAGTTGAAAGCCTATAAAGGCAAGAGCCATTATAACCAACAACAGGACCAGGCATTTGGATCTTGGCAAGCACTTCAAAGGAAACACCATAAACTCCATTTGAAATGACATGCCTAATCATTAGCGATTGCAGCCACTGCGATGTCTAGCAAAAAGTTGTCACTATATTTGCAGCAAAATCAAGGAAACTTGAAGAAAACACCATAAACTCCAGTGGGAATGACATGCCTAATCATTGAGTCCACTCACCAAAATAAAGGAAACCTGAACAAAAAAAAGGTAATGAGACTACTTTGCTCTGTTAAAACTATCATTAAGAAATCAATAATATACATATGATTAATCCATCAATATCAAGAGAAAGGTATTCGGAATGATAATGGCATACCAACAAATTGAAACAGAAGAAAGGTAAATTGTAGGGGCCACGTATAGTTCGACCAAATAAATAGCAATTCAACCTTGTGTTCACTTGGAACTTGGAAGTGCTTTAAACACTTTACATTTCTACTAGGGAGGACAATTGCTTTCAAGCTCATGTGCATCTCAAAAACATTGCTCTATGATCTCAAGGCAGAAATCTTACAGATAGCCTGCAATCCAAAATCTAAAATAGATTTTTTTAAAAGAAAGCATGTTTTTTGTTTTTTTTGAAAAGTAAAAGAAGGCATGTTCATATATCTCAAAATCAATTTCCCAGTCTTCCATATTTTTCATCAAACCTGAGTTGCAAAATGAAAACAAAAGACTCCCTTTGAGATTGAATTTTGTTTCTTTTCCTCCAAGTAGAATAAAATGTTGGGTATTTAAACCGTGCTAGAGATCTGAACTTCTTAGACATAGAAAACCCAAAACAGTATCTTCTATAATTATAGAGAAAGCAAACAGGAGTAGATGAACACAATATGCAACAACATAGTGCCATACTAAAATCTTAACTACCTAAGACTCATTCAAAGATATCTCCAGCCTAGAAACAGTACATGCTACATTCCCTGGTCTTCATTCTTAACCTTTTTCTATTGTGTCATCCATGACAAGCAGCTCTTCCTGTTTAAGGTTAAGAGCAAGCACTGTGCATTTTTATGCCATATCATCATGACAGGCAGACAACCCTCATCCAGATTAACATCAGAAATTTCTCCTTCTTCTAGGAGATATCTATTTATCTTCATATGATACCAAAAACAACTTTTGAAGCCATCCATCATTTCCCAAATCTCAATTCCTCAATCTTTTCCTTGAGAAGATATAGCAGATCTGCATGTTACTACAAATTCAGAATACATTCACAAAAGAAAGAACCATTGAAGTGTCCAATAACAGTACTCCAAGTGGACTTCTGAAATAACAGTACACCTTGAAAAATCTTTGATCTCCAAATTACTCCAAGTCAACAAAATGCTGGCACTTTAAGCATTTTTAAGCCATTTCATCCATGTGAAGGAGATCGTCCTCGCCCAAGATCAGAAACTTAATCATCTTTCTGAGGACACCTTGAACCAATACAATAAATCTATTATTAGTGTGAATGTCCAAGATGACGATGCTTATAGAAGAGATATCCAAAATGACTCCCATGTCGACACTTTGTGTGCACTTTAAGCATTTCTAAGCAATATCATCCATGTCAATGAGACAATTCATGCTAAAATCAGCAACAAAAACTTAAGCGTCTTCTATAAGGCACTTTAAACGTTTGCTGTGATACAATATAATATTTTTTATTACTAATGTGAATGTCCAAAATCACGGTACTTATTGAAGAGATCTCCAAAGTCCACACTTTGGTGGTACTTTAAGCACTTCCAAGCCATATCATCCAAGTCAACAAGATCTTCACCTAGATTGATAACGTCGGGGAATGTGGGATTCAATCAGGGTAAATGTCATAGGCTTAGGGATGGTTGCAGTTGTTTCCATGAAGCCGTTGCAGGTGGATGAACCAACAACCACAACAAAGATAAAAGAAACCAAGAAGTTTTTCATGTTTCCATTCATATCCAATAGGCCACACATATATGAGACTCTCGTGTAGGGAATGGTATTCACGATACCCAACAAAATTTTACAACCCATACAATCTACCCATATCTTCCCCTCTCATACAAGATTGGCCCCGCTTCCTTAACCAAAATAGAGCTTGAGCCTCCTATAGGCGTGCTGGGGAAGGCTATCCTCCGCCAGACCTGGTGCTATTGCCTAGAGTCATTAGATTGACCAGTGACCCTACAAAATAGTTAGAGGATCCACGTGTTATACCACCATGGAAACATGCCCGAAAGTGCACATCATCCTCGAGCGCCCAATACGGGTAAAGGGTACGGAGAGATTGGTAATCCTCCCATATGACAGCGAACTCATCTCCCCCACTCCAAAGAACAAGAACTTCTACAGCTAGGGTGTTGTTGCGACGGACCATGTGCCAAGCAAGAATACGATCCGAGTAGCGGCCTTGTTGATCGCAAGGCGATCATTCTGCTTGTGGTGTCGGAATGGGAGGCTGCTAGTCGTGGTGGAGCTTCAATTGGGAGACATGGAAGACCGGGTGGAAGCAGCAATCAAGAGGGAGCTGGAGCGCGTATGCAACGGCTCCAATCCTGTGAAGGATGGGAAATGGCTCGTAATACTTCAGAGAGAGCTTGTTACAGGGGCCCTTCACAAGAAGGCCGAAGCGAAATGGGGAGAGACAAAGATAGACCATCTAGCCAAGCTAGTAATGGACATCGTGGCGGTGGCGGTTAGCGAGGGTACACATGCAGTCCTGGGCTCGAAAGAGACGCTTGTGGAGTTCGCAGAGGATGGCGTCACGGGACAAGAGTGTGCAAGCAACTTTGGCTGAATGCGATTCTCCTCGAATGTAGTCATGCAGGCACGGTGGAGGGCACTTGTAGACAACCTCGAAGGGGGACATACCGATGGAGTGATATTGGGTGTTAAAAGAATACTCAGCCCATGACTACCAGCGAACCCACAAGTGGGGATGTTCGCTACAAAAGCAGCGAAGATAGGCGCCAATTGTGCGGTTGACAACTTTTGTTTGGCCATCCGTCTAAAGGTGGTAAGCAGAGGAGAACTAGAGGTGGGTTCCCTGGAGCTTAAACAACTTGCATCAAAAGTTACTTGTGAAAACTGTGCCATAATCGCTTACAATAGCACGAGGGATGCCATGGAGGCAGACGACGATGTCAATGAAGATTCTCACGAATTCAACTGTCGTGAAAGGGTGCCACAGCGAAGAGAGGTGAATGTACTTGGAAAGGCAGTCGATGACGACCAAAATGACGAAGTAACCACAGTCCCGTGGTAGGGTCTCAATAAAGTCCATCGAGAGTTCCTCCCAAATGAGATTGGGGACCGAAAGTGGTTGGAGAAGGTCAGTAGGAGCTCTAGTGGAGGCCTTGTGCTATTGGCAACATCGCGAGCACGTACATACTCGCGGACAAAGGACTTCATGGCATGCCAAAAGAAATCACGACACAACCATTGCAGAGTGTTATCGTATCAGACATGGCCAGCGACTAGAGAATAGCGGTATTCCCGTAAGAGCTAGGGAATAAGCGGGGAGGTGGAGGCTTGGAAGAGACACCCCCGATAATGAAGGCTACCGCGCAAGTCCCAACAAGCAGCAGTGGGGAGATCAGCCATGCGAGCTCAAAGGCTTGTGAGTAGTCAACATGGTGAGGGCATTCCCCTTGCAACCGATCGGCCCAGGCAATGTGGATAGTGGACACCGTGTGGACCATCTCAGGCTCCTCATGTCGAGACAGGGCGTCAGCGGCACGATTTAGGCTACCCCACTTGTACACGATTTCAAAATCGTAGGGACAGACACAAGCAACCCATTTATGTTGTCGAACTGAGGTAAAGCCACTGCTGCAAGAGATGACGAAGTGCACCATGGTTGATGCGTACGATAAAACGACCAGCAAAGAGGTACTGGTCCCACTTCCATATGACGAGGACAAAAGCATAGAGCTCTTTCTCGTAGGTGGAGAAAGTGAACTGGTAGCGCGTAAGGGATTGGCTCATGTAGGACAATGGGTGGTCATTTTGCATTAAGATAGCACCAACTCCATGTTCAGAGGCATCGCATTCCATGACAAATGGGGTGAAGTTTGGTAAGGCAAGCACTGGGGTGCTAGTGAGAGTGTGTTTGGGTGCAACGAAGGCACATTCTGCTCCATTCTAGGTGAAGGGACCCTGTTCGAGGAGTTGATGGAGTGGTGCCGCGAGGAGGCCGTGGTCACACACGAACCGACGATAATAGTCGGCTAGGGTGAGGAAGCCTCTAAAGGCGTGCACAGTGGTCGGCTATGGCCATGCGAGAATAGCTTCGATCTTCTGTGGGTCAACCTCGACCCCCCCAGCAGACACCAAGTGGCCCAAGTACTCCATAGTGGTGACGCTGATGGAGCATTTGGAGAACTTGCCAGCAAGGTGTTGAAGTCGAAAAGTGTCGAGGATGGCCCAGGCATAGCGAAGATGGTGGTCCCATGTGGAGCTGTAGATAATAATATCGTCAAAGAAGACCAACATGAACCGTCAGAGGTGGAGGTGGAACAAATTATTCATTATGCATTGGAAGGTAGAGGGGGCATTACATAGCCCGAAGGGCATTATGAGAAACTCATAGTGGCCCTCATGAGTGCGGAAGGCCATCTTGTAGATGTCCTCGACGTGCATAAGGATCTAATGGTAGCCGGAGCGAAGGTCTATCTTGGTGAAGTAGGAAGCCCCTCAAAGGTCATCGAGCAAATCATCAATGACTGGAATGGGTACCAATCTTTGACCGTATACTCATTGAGCGCGCGATAATCGACGCAAACGCACCAAGTGTCTCCTTTTGAACAAGGAGGACCGGTGATGCAAATGGACTCTTGTTGGCGCAGATGAGACCGTCATGCAGTAGCAGGCAGATATGGCGCTCGATTTCATTCTTTTATGCCCATCCATGACGGTACGGTGTCACGGCCACGGGTTGGGTACCCAATTGCAAGGGAATGGCACGGTCGGCTTCGCAGGGTGGTGGGAGGTCATGGGGCTTGTGAAAGACGTCTTCATATTCGCTCAGAAGAGAGTGCATGTCCGGGTCCAGGGTAGAGAGGAGGTCATCATTGGGCTGAATGTCATCGGCTCCCCTTGAGCACAAGATATAGAGGTCCTTAAACTCAGCGAGGGCTTGTTGAAGCTCATCCTCCATGAGGATCCCCCCGCCAAGTAGAATACCCTACAAGACAAGCGGGCCTTAAGGGCTCTGGTAAGTGACGATGAGGACATCGAGGTCCCACGAGGTGATGCCTAGCTACCGGATCCATGGGACACCAACATGGCATCAAAGATGCCGAGGTGGAGGATGTAAGCGTCAATGAGGAAGGAGACGCCTTGGATGGTGAAAGGGAGGTCATGTACCTTCCAATACGTACGTAGCATAGCTCCACTAGCTACGGTCACGCGTACTGGCCCAAGAAGGGAAGAGCGAGGGTGGGTGGGTGGAACTAGCTCGAGGGTGATGAAGTTGCCAGAGCTCCCAGAGTCCACCAAGGCAAGGCCATTGCCTACCGTCGTCATGAACTCCAACTTTGGGGCTGTGATTTAAATGCCAACGGCATGCTGCCGGCATGCCGTCGATAAGGGGGTTTTTGGAGAGAGGGCATATCGACACAAAGATAGTGTCGGTTTGTAGGGAAACCGTCGGCATACCGAGGATTTCGCTAGCATGCCGACAGTTACTGACGAAACGACGACATGCCGACGGTGGCTGAGCAGCGGGAATTTTGAAAAGCCTGGAAGGGGACCGGACCGGAGGGAATTTCGATTTTGAAAATGGTTGAGCGGAAGGAATTTTGGAAAGGGTAGCGCTGGGAATGGGGGCGCGGCCGGAGACACACAGGCACTGGGAAGGGACACACACATACACACGTTGATTTTTTTTCACACAGGCTAAAATAACCTGTAGATATGTTTCTAATCTAAAAAAACCATCTTGATTTAGTTGTCTTTAAAATCTTAATCATTTCTGTCGGCATGCATCAGCATGCCCTCGACATACCTCGAAATGTCATTCTTTCGGGCCGTCGAAATCTACCATCAAAAAATGGGCATTTCCACAGCATGCCCACGAAATGCATACCTACAATTTTATCGGCACGGCGTCGAAATCAGCATTTCGAACCTTACTTTGGGGTGGCCGATGATGGCGTTGGCCGAAACGTGCTCGTCTGTCTCCATGTTATCGGCAGGTGTCTCTGGGGCCTCCTCCCATTGTTCAACCTCCTCCGCAACTATCTAGAAGGCCTTCACCTTGCATTTATGGTCGGGAATGTACCATCCGTTGTAATTATAACAAAGGTTCTTTCGACGACGTTCGGCCATCTCCGTGGGGGTGAGTTTCTTGATTGTGAGCGAAGGGTCGAGGTGGCCCAAACTACTCACAAGGGCTAATGGGTGCTGACATGGGGATGAGTGGGTGAGACGATGGTCCTGACCAAGGGCCAGCCAACTTCGCCTGCCTGAGATTACACTCCTTGAAGGCCCTAGTGTAGCATACCATCTGTGCCATGTTTTTGGGTTCTAACACAAGAACCTCAATGCGCATGTCCTCCCGAAGGCTGAAGATAAATATTTCGACGAAGTTCTACTCACACAGAGGGGGAACCAAGTCCTGCAAGCTTCAAACTTGCTATAGTAGTTAGCAACAGATGTTACCTATCAAAGGCGACAGAGCTCACCACGAGGTTGGTCATAAGCGTGCTCCCCGAATCAAGCGAGTAGCTCGTCGCAAAACTCCTCCCATGTATTTATCCAGCCACTCGTTGATCCCCAATGTAGCCACCGATTCGCCTCCCCCACCAAATATAGCGAGGCTAGGGAGACGTGCTCCTCATCTGGTATATCGTGGAAGGTGAGGTAGCATTCCGCGAGGAGAAGCCAACCCAAGGGGTCCTCCTTCCCATCATATTGGGGAAGACTCAGCTTAACTGCCTTGGTGATGGCCCCAGCTACCCCCCCCCCCCCCCCCACATTACCTACCCCTTGCAATCCCGGTGGTGGGCGCTGGAACCCCCCTCGGCTCGAGAGGCTCAATCCAAGACTCGGGACTCCTTCAAGAGATAAATAATCTCATTGAGTGCATTGAATTGCTCCTGCATGAGACCAATCATCTCTTAGTACGAGCAAGCCAATGACTCATGTTGTCTATCTCCTTTTCCTATCGCTGGTTGCTCCATCACGGTGGAGGTACAAGGCTCTGATACCCGGTTGATAACGTCAGGGAATGTGGGGTTAAGGGTGCTAACCAAATCGAATGAACTCGAACATAGGTGTGTTCAAGTTCGAGTTCGATAAAACATTCAATGTTCAAGTTCGGTTCAAGTTCGTTAAATGTTCGATAACGAAACCAAACATTCGAGTTCGGTTCGTTATTAGTTCGTTTGCTTTATTCAAACAATCATGTTTGATTAAGTTCAATGATATGTTCGATAACAGTATGTTTGCTAACAATTCATTCGATAACAGAATGTTTGCTAACAATTCGTTCGATAATAGTTCGTTCAATAAACATTTTGCCGCCTTCAACAACCCCTTCGATTTGTAACCACTAGTACTAAAAGGTGATTAAATTAAAGAATCTTGGAAGCGAATTAATGGTAGAATTTCATTGAATTTCAAACAATAAATTACAAGCTACCTAACATTACAAGCTTTCTTAGAACCAATCATACTTCTCAGGACCCTACTACACACTATTCTCCCAACTCAAATCTCAAAATTCTCTAATTAGATAAATGCAAAAATTGCCCTAGCCTTAGAAGCTAATATTATATGCAAATATAGATACATAATACCTCATCTCCTCTTTGCTTTCCTGATTTTTTCAATAATATAATATGAGTTGAGCTAAAATTCCCACCTTGAAAATGCTCAGTCGGACAGCTCATTGACTGCTGTTCTACTTGTGGTCAAGCCAAAAGTGGCACTTCGATGTTCTCCCCTGATGAATCTGCAACTTTAGGTTCATCTGCTTTTAGATAGCATGCATAACTCAATGCAATCACCTGCCATAAATTATATGTAGTTAGCATATGCAAGAAAGGAGAGAAGAGATGAAGCAACATTGGGTAATAAATAGTACAACACCAGTGAGACAGAGGCGCAAAGAATACTGAAGCCTTTGCAGTTGAAGGGCAGATTGCTTGAGATGAAAATGGCTGAAAGAAAAATGGCATTTGAATAATTCCCATGAGTTGCATAATCACATACTTGTGAATTACAAGGAGGGGAAACAGATAAATGGTATCAAACTCTTTGTACACTAATTTTCATTTAGCTCTTATGTATACTTTTAGTCAAAGGTTGAACTCATGGAAATGTCTTCTTGCACAAATGCTGTGAAGATGCATAGGATATACCCCAAAGTAGTTTGACCATTTTTCCTAACCCTAGACACAAGAGAAGCTGCATGCACCAAGCTGCCTTTTCTTTGTTAAAGAAATGACTTGTTGAAAGGTACAACGTAATTACACTTTATTTGGTGTATTTCCAATTTATAAGTATCTATCCACAAAGAGAAAAAAAATATCCACAATAGTCAGAAAAAAACAGATATCAGTAGGATATTGCTAATCCTAGAGATAGCCACATCATAAAAGATGGAAACAAGTGTTATGTACTTCAGTGTTTGGCTGCAGATCAATGCAAAAACATGAGCTGGTGCTTCAAAGTAAACAGAATCAGTAATGCAAAGGCGAAGAAAATCAAAGAGGTATAATTAGTGAGAAATTAGGATGCATATTGGACAAAAGGCATAAACAATCTAAACTGTTATTACCTTTCTAATTCAAGAAAATGATGCATGGACTTTAAAGGTGATAGCAAGTTAACAAAGTTGTTGCTATAAATTCAAAAGCACAAATAGAAGTTCAGAGAAACAAAAGTTCAAGGAATGTTTGCATCTCAAATGTAACCTTTAACATAATTTTGGCCGTACCTGCTGACAATCAAGCCAATAGTTTCTTTCATCGAGTCCACTCGTTGCTTCAAAGTCTTAACACTTAACAGCCATACTCAGACATGCCTCACGTTGATTTGTGTCTATATCCCTGTGAACTGTTTCTACGACAAATATCTTCAAGTAAGCTGTGGAGAAAATCAAGAGAAAGATTGAAACCTGAAAACACAAAAGTTCCTTTGAGTATAAAATAAAGCTTCCCCAAATCTTTTGGATATAAAATGGGACGTTCACAAGCATGCCTTGAAAATGTAATATCCGGGAAGCAGCAACTTGGCATGAGTACTTCATAACATGGATAGAAGCTGAGGAAGATGGCAGGAATATTGTGATGCACCCTGCATCTCCTGCAGCTGATGAAATCCCTGCCTCTTTTCTCCACTTGTTGCAGCTCTGCGCACCTGCAACTCTCCTGCCATTTTCACCAAGTGGGTGGAGGGTGGTTGGAGTGGAGGCGAGGGGAGGACGGTGGTCGACGGTGGTCGGTGGTCAGAGGGCGGAGCCGCGGAGTAGAGGGGAGGAGGCTGGGGAAGGATCGGAGAAGGGAGGAGGCGAGGAGCTTACCTTGACGACGACGTCGACGAGGACGGAACCGCTCAGCACCTGATGGAGGAAGCGGGCGGAGAGGAGGTACCGGAGGGCAGCGGCGCCGGCGATGAGGTTAGGGATTAGGGTTGGCACTGGGAGGGAGAGGGAGGGACTCGTTCGTTGTGATTCTTGTGATCGTGAATCTGAAGGGAGGGATTCGTAATCGTGACTTCGGGAAATTGGGAGGGTAACTTGAGTTGAGTTACAACCTCAGGGCAAGCGAGGGGAGCGGGTCGAAAGCGAGCCTGGGACTCGGGTTCGAGGCTTCAATGTTATTTTTCTTTTTTTTTTTTTTTTTTTTTTGGGACTTTTTGAGGTTGAGAGGAGGGGAGGGGAAGGTTAAAATTTTTTCTTATTAAACTAGTTATTTATGTTCATATAAAAATATATATATATTTATATGTATTTTTTAATTTAAATTTTTATGGAATAAATATACAGTACATTTGTATTCGATTCGTTAAGTTAAATAATATACTTTTAATATTTATGTTTAATTTTTTTTTTCAAATAAATTTTTATCGAATATTTTTTAAAATAAATTCAAGTCAAATTCGAACAGTTAAATTCCATTAGTAACCTTACATGGGATTCAGGCGATGTAAACGTTGTAAGCTTAGGGCTGGTCGCAATTGTTTCACAAAATTGTTGCGGGTGGATGAACCAACAACCACAACAAAGATAGAAGATATCAAGAAGTTTTTTATGTTTTCATTCATATCCAATAAGCCACACATATACGAGACTCTCGAATAGGGAATGGTACTCACGGTACCCAACAAAATATTACAACAACCCATACAATCTGCCCATATCTTCCCCTCCCATGTATCGTTCCTTGCTTATACAACATTGGCCCTGCTTCCTTAAACAAAATAGAGCCTGAGCCTCCTACAGGTGTGCTGGGGAAGGCTGTGCTCTGCCAGACCTGATGCTATTGCCTGGAGTTATCAGATTCGCTGGTGACCCTGCAAAATAGGTGGATGGAGGATCCACGTGTCCTACCACCATGGGAACATGTGTCGAACAGTTGGGGGCATGTATCACATATCAAGACGAGAAACTTAAGCATCTTCCAAAAGATACCTTGAAGCAATGGAATATTTTCCATGATTGGTGTATCCAGAAATCATCTACATCCAGGCGCACATCTAAAATAACAGTCCTCGACTAGATCTTTGATCTCCAAATTACTCCAAGTCGACAAGATGTTGGCACTTCAAGCATCTTTAAGCCACTTCATCCTTGTAAATCCTCGCCCAAATCAAGATAAAAAACTTAAGCATCTTTTAGAAGACACCTTGAACCAATATAATATTTCTATTATCAGTGTGAACATTCAAAATCACAGTGCTGGTAGAAGAGGTCCCCAATCTCCAAAACAACCTGCAAGTCGACATTTTCTCTGCACTTAAAGCATTTTCAATCCATACCATCTAACTCAAGGAGACAATTCTCACTAAAATACAAGCATACGCATCTTCTACGCCACACCACCTTGAATCTTTTCCTTGATCCAATATGATATTTTTTATTACTGGTTTGAACGTCCAAAATCCCAGTACTCCTTGAAGAGGTCTCCAATCACCAAAAGGTTGACAGCTCAGTGGCACTTCAAGCATTTCCAAGTTGTATCTTCACCCAGATCAAGACAAGGCATCTTCCTGAAGACTCCTTGATCCAGTGGAATATTTCTACTATTAGTGTATCTTAAAAATAAAAAAAGGCAACAAAAAAAAAAGAGAAAGTGAAATGATCGACAGGATATCTAACAAAATAATTTGCATGCAGACATTGACAACCTCCAATCGCTTCAAACTGCATTATCTCGACACTCCTCTAACGTCTCCATTACACAGAAAGAACGACACTTAAGTATTTCAACACATATCAGACTCTGCAAAATCGAACTGAAGCCGAAGTTTAAAAAATCCGCACAAGTGCAAAATAATAAGCAAACTAGAGGTAATATAATATAAAAACCCCAATAAATAATTGCAAAGGGAGAAGGGGTCAGCAATAATGGCGGGAGGTCAAGCCGACCGATCGCGTTGGCCGCACGCCTTGTAAGGGGTCTTCCCATGTGTATGTTGTATTCTATGTGTTGAGCTCTACCAACCCTTTCTTAATCAACAGATGAACCCTGCTTTGAGCAAGTAGATGATTGGAGGTAGTTTTGGATGGAGGGTACAAACAAAGAAAGAGAAGGGATGGAAAAGGGAAGAAGGAACAGTTGTCAGCATCATTGGTGCATTATCAAGTCTGATCTTTTTGCTACCATCCAAATTTTGGGCATAGAGAACCTTTAGTGCAAAGTCAAGCGAATCGTATATTTATCAACTTGTTCATGATGTAGGTTGTGTGTGGTAAAAGTTTAAAATTTAAGATTGAGTAAAGTTTATGAAATCTTAAGGAGTGATAAGTGGATAAGTAAGAGGAGTGTTAGTGGGTGTAGATGTGATAGTTGAGTTGACATGTTATTATTGGTTTACATTCTTATTTGTATTGGGAGTGGCTTAGTATGATAGATGTGATAAGTGGATGTGATGGATAAGAGTGAGTTAGTGGGAGTACATATGATTGGTGAGAGGTAAATGTGATAGATAATCGTAGATGTGATAGATGGGGAATAAAACTTTTTCACTATTCATGCACTGTAACTTTAAACCTTGACACAAAATAAAGCCTCCCTTTAAATTTCTACCAAACGAGGCCTTAATGGCTACAAGCCTATCTCCTATTGCAATGTAGTCCACGAGATGTGTTCTAAAGATCCCTGTAGAGAGGCTTAAAAGTATACTCTCCAAGCTCGTTGTCCTTCACCAAGTTGCTTTTATCCTTGGCAAGTTCGTATCAGATTGTACCCTCTCAGCCTAAGAGTAGGCCAATGCTTTTGTCATAGTGGATTTGTGGAAGGGGTTTGACTCCTTTGATCATCGATTGTTGCTTCACGTACTTGCTCCAAGGATTTCAATTGTAGGGACGAAGAAGGGAAAAATAGCAGTAGAGGGGGCATAAAATAGCAATCCTTCTTCGACGTCAACCTGAAGCAAAGATTCTTGAAGGGTAAACTTATCTAGAATACATATCTCCCTAACTAAATGTTAACTTAGCACAAGATATCCATTAAATGTCCAAACATACGAACAAGATAACTGCTATTGACACAAGGATTTTTAAAATCGTTTCCCTTCTAAGTCAAACCATTATTTAAGGTTCCCCACTTTAGGCTTTCCACATAACCTTCAGTAAGAAATCTACCAACAAACTATAGATTACTCATGGAAATAACCCAACCCTTTGCAACAAACAACTGGTCCGCAACCAATCAACTTTGAGCTTGTTCACAAGCATCTTAACCTTGAATTGTTTCATACAAATCACTCAACTCAAACAGATAACTACGTGGTATCCAGCCACCAGTCAACTATTTCACATGATTACAAGTTAGCACTCCTATACATAATGTACATAACAATTTTAATAAAATAAGAATGATGTAATACCGCAACAATCAATCTTATAATTCAATAAGATAAATTCATAATAATTAAGCACCATCTACATAGGAACCAATTCCAACAAGACTTCTACAAAATCTAGAAGAGTTATCAACTTGAAAAGCTAATAGCAGAACCTTCTGTACATAGCAGCAGGGCTTCCTTCCCACATTTACAATCTACTCACACTAAAGGATTCCTCCTAAAACCCTAGAATGCTCACCACAAATATTACAGCTAAAATGCCAAAATCAGATAGCTAGGGAGAGCTAAAGCTTCGCTATAAAGCTTTTCCTATCTCCTATGTTGTGTGTTCCAAAGGGCTTCATACTACCTCTATCTATAGGTGCAAAGGAGACTCAAAAATGACAAAAAGTACTCTTTATAATTGTCACATTTTGAGGGCAAGTTTGTTACAATGAGGTTACATAAATATTAAGGTTATCTCTTCCATATTAATCATCTTCCAACAGCCAAAAGTTTCAATTGAACCAATTAAAGTTTCTTTAACCAGTTGAACTTGCCAATTTTATATTCTAACAACTAAACTATTTATATTTAAGTCATAAGTGGGTTCTTAAGTAGTCAAAGGGGTCTTTAGACATTTGAAAACACAACTAAGCCATGGGTTTGGCTCTATTAAGTTTTGGCTCTATTAGGTTTAGCTTGAGTCAAATAACTTGGTTTATTCAAGCGTATTTGACCTAATTCAACCTAATTGGTTCTTAATTGTTCTTTTAGCTTTAACAACAATGTAAAAATTAAAACTTTTAAATGTAACATTAACTTTTTCCTTATCATTATGCAATTCTCTAATTGCAATTTTCTACACAAAGTTCATATATTCATCTGTGATGCTCATGTTGGGAGAAAAGTACCAGAGAGAGGGAGGAATAGTGCTTCCTTTTATGAATTCTAATGTAAAAGAAATTATCCAATTCAAAATATTCAACTCTTATACTATCAAATTGAAGCTTGTATGTTTCCAATTACAGAATGTTTAGCTACACAATATTCAAGATGCACAATAATCAAAACACAGTGACACCAAGATTTTTAAACAATTCCTCCTCCAAAGTTACTCCACTACCTAAAATTACCCCTTCTTAAGATTTCATCATGATCTCCAATGACAAATGCAATGTTTATAAACTTAGGTTATTACAAGGGTAACCCAACCTATTACAATATAATTAATCTATGACCAGTCAATAACCACAAGCTCATTCATAGGCAGTTTAACCCTAAGGTACTTATAGTAGTTCAACCTGAACAATTAACTACATGGTTTGCGATTCACTAGCCAACTAATGTGCATGACAACACGTCATAATCCTATATACAAATTTGCATAGTAAGTTTAATACAATAGGAATAATATCACAACAATAATCAATTCAAGAACTTAATAAAAATTTATCACAAGATAAAGTGCCAATTAATTGAAATTTATTTAATCAAAAATCTAAAGTGTAAAGTCTAGAATTATCGCACTTGAAAAGATATTAACTAAACCTTTAATAAATGATGATAAGGCTTCCTACCTAGATTTGTAATCAATTCCTTGTTAGGGATTCCTCTAGAAACTTAGGATCACTTTGCCAGGGATTCTTCAAGATTTTAGAATCACTTCACTAGGGATTCCTTCATAATCTCATAATTATTTCACCTCAAATCACCAGAATACTCTCCTTGATAATCGAAATTAGAGTGCTAGAACCAAAGAGCCAGAGTTTCACCATAGAGATTTTCTATTACTTGTATTGTATGTTGTAAAACCTCTACTCCTTTGTTGGTAGGTGATTCCTCCCCTTAAAATAACACAGTGTTTCCCTTCCAATAATTAAAAATCATAGGCAAATTGTTGTTTGTCCAAAATGTAACATATATGTAAAATAGCATTATTGGGCTAAAACTAACCAAACTTAAACCAACAAATATCTTTTCCAACAACCAATTTGTTTTTTGTTCAACTAGTTATGGTTCTATGTCTGGTTGGACTTATCAATTTTGACATAACAACCAATTTGTTTGAATTCAAGTCATAGATAGGTTTCTAAGTAGGTAAATGGATCTATAAATGCTTTTAGACTCAATTAAGACTTGGTGTTGATTCTATTAGATTTGGCTTGAGTTTAATTAACTTAGTTTAAGCTTAACTGACTTGGTTAGTCATATTGATGTGCAAATTATGAACCATCTTGTTGGCTATAATTAAAACTACAAAATTGAAACAATGCATCTAAAATTAAATGTTGCCTTCGCATCATGTAGTGGTCCAATTGTATTTTTCCATATCGTATCCTTCGATTCTTGAACTTGTGATGCCTAATCATCACATGATTCTTCATCCTTAATCACAATTATTGTAATACAAATGTTTTCATTTTTGTGATCATGTCTCTGCAGTTTGTGAAAAATCTTTTGCATACATACAGAGATAGTAATTAACAATATTAATGACTAAAGCATATAAGATCACTTATATTCATCAAGAAATAATAACTAAGTATTCCATAGAATTTGCAACTTTGCCTGATAATCGCATTATAATTTTTTATAATTTCTTTGCCTATTTCTCACTATTTTTCTAGCATTTATCATATTTGTATTTTATATTTTTAAATAATCTAATTTCTTTAATTCTTAATTTAGGAGAGAGGAAATAAAGGAAAAACATACGAGAAGGTTAGTTGCAAAAATGAAATTCGAAAAAGATGCTAGTGTAAAACTTTAAAGAGAAATGAAGAAAATAGAAAGAAAAAAATTGAGGTAAGAATAGAGTAAATAAATTTTTAAAAAATTAAAAAAATGCAGCTCTCATATATTTCTCCAATTCATTTGGAGCATTCACCCAATTAGGCACGGGCTTATTTGGGCTTACGATACAAGAAAAAAAGGTAAAGAAGAGAAAGGAAAAAAGTTTCATTATGCTCAAAAAGTCAAGAGATTATCACATTTTTAATGGGATTTGGACTTTACAAAGTCTCTAAAACTTAACATATTTTGGAGTGAGGAATTTCACATAAATCCTAGTTATTTTAGCATTAAGAAGGTTATAAATACCTCTCAAGCCCTCCCTTACAAGAAACACAGCCCATAATTTCATCTTTCTTCTCGTCTCTCCCTTGAGCATGAGAAGCCTTTGGCACACTTCTACCTTCCCATTCCCGTAGCTAGCATCTTGCCACCCTTGCGTTGTCAACACCATGTCGAGATACTCCCCTTACTCATTCTCTCTTTGTCTCTACTTTCTCTCTCTAGTTGTAATTTAATGTTAGTTTATTTAATTAAGTTTTATTTAGCTTACTTTTAATATCAATAGCTTAATCTTAGGTTTACTTGTTTCTGAATTTGTGCATGGTTATCTCGTATTTTGTAATTTATAGATTAGTCGTAATTTAGTTTCTCGATTCTAAATTTTATTCTTCGAAATTCGTGCAACTAAAATTTTTGGAGAATTTTTTCTTAACTTCAACGCCATTGGTTTATTTCCCTATTAAATTTAAAGTGTAATTTTTTTATAGAAAAAAAGATAAAACTCTTTTTCATTTCAATAGTTACATTGTAGTTTAGGCCTCATAGTTGTTTAAAATTTTATTTGCATACACTATAGTGTGAGCTTTAAAGTTATTTTTAGTAGGATTATTAGTTAGGGAGTTACCTTAGTTCCTAGATTCTTTAGAATTTTTTAATTTATGTACAAATATTTCTTAGTATTTACATGTTTCAACCCTTGTTTAGCAAACAACTCCAAGCTTTTAGGTTTAGCTTCTATTCTACTTCACAAAAAATTCTAAAAAATTACCCAAAATCTAAAAAAATAGTGCTGGATAGTAGGAAGCAATTTGAAACATTTTGCCTCCATATGAGACAGCTCAAACTCCCATTTTACTTGATTTTATTTCTTTAAGGATTCGAAAAAAGAAATTTAAATGGTTGTGATTTCGTACTACAACGATGCAATTATCCTCTTGTGAATTTTACGATCATTTTTTGGTATCGTTGTTAGGAAAGCAACGAAACTAAATTATTTTTTACTACATTTTATGCATTTAGTTAGAATTTTTATATTCAATGGTATTGATTCATCTACCTTGATTTTGATTTGTGCATTTTATAAGCAAAGACCTTGGGCCAATCCAAGCTGCCCAATTGGTATGTTGACTCATCTTATCTCGTAATTACATTAGGATAGTTATCCAACAAAAAAAAAAAAACTTGCCCTAAAACTAGCATTTTATTAGAAATTATTTCGTTATTAGGGCACTCTAGAGTTCATTTACCTTTAGAGGATTCCGATATTTTGTGATTAATTTTCCTGAAATTTAGCACATATTTGCATTGAATAGTAATTAAAAGGAAGAGACATTATTAATAAAAATATTATTTAAAACTATGGTACCACAGATCTAATGACCCCATGAAACCCAAATAAACTTGTAGCTTACCTACACCTGTAATACACCTATACTTGTACATACACATATTCACATGATACATTCATGCCACAAAAACACACGAAAGTGAGTTGAGGAAAAGAAACTAGAATTTGAACCATTCACATCCATATCAAACCATAACATCATCTATCATTACTTCATAATCCATACTAGAGTCATATAATAAAGATATCATGATTCACAACAGCTCACGACATAACTAGAGTTTAATACGTACATGCCATTTTACATCCTATCCCAAATAAAAAAGATGGTCTACACTTAGAAGCGAGCAAAAGAAAGGAAAGACTTGCCTACTAGTTAGTCACAAAGCATAAAAAAAATTTCTAGTCGTTGTAATCCACCATCATGTTATCCCACGCTGTTCTAAGAGATCTACTAGGACCATCACTGCACTAATCAGTTCCCTAATATACATACGTTACAACTCCTCCTGCACCTAGACGTGAAGACCACTTCCACCTCCTAAGACACCGGTAGGAGGATCTTGGTAAGCTGTAACTGCTCCCGTAGAAGCTGGGCGTGCCTTTGCACTGTCGTGATACGGAGGCGAGAGGGGACTCACACTCCGGGCATCTTCACTTGAAAATAGAACACGACATAGGTATGAGCCAAGTAGCTTAGTAGGACTTTAACTAGGTACAATATGTATATCTATGGTAGGCTCCTGCTTTCTACTAGGGATTGTTAGTTCAACCTCTCCTAAATATTGTTTTGATGATTTTACAAAATAACTAAAAGAAAAATAAATACTAGTCATACCATTCTTTCTATCATATCCCTATTGCAGGTCTTGTTATGTCAAAGAAAAGGATCGAAGGGTGAAGATATGTTTATGCCTAGGTCTTAAGAGTTACCATATGATCTTACAAAGAATTGTATTTTTCTATTTGATTGAGTCTAAAAAAAGTTGTAAAGAGCACCTAATAGATATAAAATCTCTAGACCTAGGTTCACAACACTTAGGCAAAATTTAGAAATAAAATCTAATGCACAAAATACATATACCTTGAAATCAGATGTTTGTAGGTGTTGCTATATGTTTGACAATGAACTTTAAGTCGTTTGACATATGTATCAGATGACCAGATGCCATAGATAATGACTTAGGGTTTTGAACTTCTGGTTCTAGATGACCTGTCATTGAACCAGACGTCCATAGGACATAACAAATGTCTGACCTTTCTATCATACGTCTAATAACCTAACCATTGAGTTTGAACTCAACAAAGTTTGCGTTGGAATATTTCACCATTCACAGATGTCTAGAGATGCTTCCAAACATCCAAAATGTGACTGTTACACTTAGAATCACTTAGCGAAGATTTTTATCGGATATAATCTCGCTTTTAGATTCACAAGCAATCTGCACTCAAAGTCATGATGACTTCCAGATGTCCATATCAATCATCAGATATTCGGTTAGATGTCTGACCTTCATATACTAGAACCCTGTTTGGATCTGGTTCAATCTAGGAAGTGACCCACATTAAATTAGACATCCAGGATTTTTATCAGACGTCTTATAATGTCATTCTAGATGGCTAACATAAAACCCTGTTTCCGTTTAATCAATTCCAAAGACTCTAACCCTTAAGATCAGACGACCAAGAAAATAGTCAGACGTCTAATAAGACATCTAACTTAAAAATTAGACGTTTGATTCTACTGTCAGAGTCATCATGATCTTGATTATCAATTGTCTGACCTAAAAAATAGATGTCAGATTCTGCTGTCAGAGTCATCATGACCCTGATTTGATTTGGATTTCAACCAAATCTCTTAGGGGATGTCCCCAACGGTTAAAAGGAGCCTCCCAAGCCTTGTTGAAGGTTCTTATGAAGCCTATACATATCTCTTAACCCCTTTTAGGCTAAAAACACCATTGAGAGACATTCTACAAGCAAACACACTTCCTCTACTCACTCTAGTGCTCTATTGTTGTGTAATTCAGATTTCTTGGGCATACTCCCATACTCCTCTGTTGTGCTGCCACTATCATCATCAGGGAGTTCACTTTCACCCTTAGTTGCTAGATATCATTATACATATCTTTGGGGAGCTTTATTGGGTGTCTTTTATGTTTATTTCAGATACTTGTTGTACTTGGATTCGACCTGTCGGATCCCCATCTTTTCCTCTCAAAGGGAGAAACCTTCATTTTGGGATTGGAGGTGGGAATTTTAATTGAGATACCCACATTTTAAGTAGTGTGATTAGTGAATTGATAACTATGTGATTGGAATCCTAAGTTAAGGATTGACTTAGGTGGTGATTTTCTCCCGATTTGGATTTTCACCTAAAAATCATTGTGCTATTTGTATGATTGAAATTTTATTTGCCAATTATATATTCAATTTCAATATTCACCCCCCTCTTGTTCAATTTTAGAGATACATTCACACCTTAAATGTGCCCACATGCACTTCTATGCATATATAACTCTTATACTTATTTATAAATATACTCACCTCAACTCTATTCTCGGAAAGTAACCCACTAATTTATCGATGTGTTGACCCGAATCAAGTCTTCCTCATGGGGATTCTAGGTAGATTTCACTTGCGCACTCCCTTCTCCAAGGTTCGAGGTTTGGGTTACCTTGTCCTTCGTAGCTTACGCCCCTATACTCGGTCCAGAAGTTGTCCGAGATAGCCATGGTCAATCATTGTTCGTACCAAGTGATGATTGCCTAACGCCTTAATCCTTGGTAACCTCTCCCCCCTGATGGAGCATTATCGGGCACCATCACTAGGTTGCCCAACCAGTGCTCTATCGAGTCTCCTACCACCTCCTAGGAGTTGGCCTACGTCTAATGCAACTCATTGGCCACCCTACCCTGGGTACTTGAGGTCCAACCCCTCGTCACCTAACCCATGTTGATCTCATGAGCAATCCCATTGTTTCCTTTCCATAGTGGAAATTCATTTGATCATTGATCTTGTGCATATTCTGGATGATTCCCTGTAGAGTCATCATCAGGCATCTCTATTGGATTACCTTTTCGACCACTCACCCCTTAGCCCCATTATAGTACCCGCACAATTTTTCTGCACGACTAGATCCATCATCAAGACTAATAATATCCATCACCTACTATAGTATCAGACATCCATTACCATGGTCAGACGTCTGATCATGCCTCATTAGATGATTGACATCCAAATCAAACGTCACCTGATGTAATATCAAGACCACCATTCCTAACCATTGCTCATCAAATATCTGTCCCTAAGTCAGATGTCACTAATGCAAAATAAGGTGTTAGCATTATTCGCCATACGTCACTTAACCCTATCTTGGAAAAGACTCAATTACCATGGCCATCAAGGGTTGGGAGTCCCTTCCATATGTCTGGCCATCTCGTCAAATGGGTGATGGCTCTCACTTCGAAATTGAAAGTGCACCCGCTACAGGTGCCATATGACTTAATTGTTAGATGTCTATTCAAGCAACATCAGATGTCCGATGGATTTGTTACATGTCTGATACTATAACCTATTGCGATCCAGGAGAATATCTCCTTTAGTGGTTGACTAATCAAATGATCAAACGCCTGGCGCTATCGCATTGGATGACGCCCAATGCACGTCAGTGTGCTCTACCCAAATAGTACCACACTCTATTCAACTCCAATGACCTAGGAAGTTGGGGAACAACTTCAAAACATGTTCTAAATTATGATCAACCTTCCCAAACATCCGAGGATCACATTAACCACCAAGAATTGTCATTATTAAGTACATTGATACGACATGCAATCCCACATTTAGCCAAAGGTGGGCTTCTTGCACCTCCTCCACAAAAAAAAAAAACCCACTCTAATAAGGGGAAATCCATGATTTCACCAAAGCATTCCATCCAAAATGTAAACTTAAACACTCACACCAAGAGATTAAATGCCCTACCTCAACTTGAAATGAGTTGTTATTGTTGTTGCTAGGTGATGCTATCGTTATGCTCAAGAAAACTAAGTGCATCAATTTAAGAAACTCGACTAACAAAATAGTACGTATTACAGTGTAAATTGAGTTGAATCCACAAGGAAGGAGTATAATGTAACTACTTACGAGTACCTGTGAATTTATTATTTTTTTTCAATTGATTTTTTTATTTTTAATATCCTAAAAGACCAATTTAGCAATTATAATTTTTTTTTCTTTTTCTCTGCAAAGAATCAAATAACCTAACCTATATCTCCTGAAAGCTTATTCAAAGAACTATGCACATATGGAAATCTAGATTTTTTTTGGGCTTTTTACGATGCAAAATGGAACAATGACCTAAACATAGACAATCTAAAAATGTAAGAAAACAATACAATGAAAGCAAAACAACAACCTAATGAATTAAAATCAATATATACAACATGTCCAAGGTATGCAAAGCTTCCCTAAGCAATTTAGATTCACTAAAATATTAGCACAACCTTAGGAAGATTATCCCCCTAGGCTTGGCCTACCATGCCCTCAATATGAGTCATAACCCGACTCAGAGCAATGTGTTAGGCTTGGGTTATCTCCAAATGTAGGGATGCATAAATCAACTCGGGTTTGGATCTTCCTAGGCTATCCAAACTCCTAGGAATTCTAGTTGCCTAAGTCCACCCACATTCCTCCCACACCGCAAGGAATTAGCCACACGCCAAAAGCACAATCTCACACATCATAATAGCAATTAAATCATTCATTTTCAAATCAGTAGACAAGGGTTCTAAATACATTAAAGGAAATCCATGAAGATAAACCCCCTTCAGATATTCGATGCAGAGATAGTGGCTATGTGGATGGTGGTGATGTGCGGCCATGCGTGACTCCTCGCGGTGGTGGTGTGACAGTTGGGGGATGGCTGCTCCTCCCCACAATTTACTCCTCCTCGGTGCCTTGAAGACGATGGATGGTGGACTGATGGTCGGAAAAGTAGTGGCTGACTGTGGCTATAAGGTGGTGGATTGCAGGTGTGAGCTGTGAAATGGAAGGGAGATGGAGTTGGTGGAATGAGTGGAGGAGATTATGCAATGGAGAGAGAGGTTGTTGGAGTCGGTGAAATGGAATGGGGTCATGAGCTTAAGGGTTTGTGGAGGTGTGTAGTGATGAGATCGCATTTATAGGCTAATTGAATGCATAAATACCTAGATATTAGAATGACATCTACATGTACATAGCATACTTAGATTTATAAATATATCAGTTTATAAAAATTCTTGCAAGCATATTTTATACTTTGCATTCACATGTAATAGAAGATAATATGCATTATGCTGACATGGATGCATTACATGTATTATTTTGAATTGTCTTTGTAAATAACCCAATTTCTTTATATTTTATTCCCTGTAGAGTCTACGGCTTCCTCGCGCGCACACCAACCACCGCACCCTCGTCGCCAGGCTTCTCATAATAGCACGGCTTCAATGCAATGCCTCCCCAACGGATCAGATTCACTTGTCGAGTTGTTAGTTGAGATTCACGGCGGAGAAACAAATGGGAGAGGCGTTTAAAAGAAGAGGCGCAGCAACCATTGAAGGGGCCTCTTCCTCACTCTCCATGGTGGACCTCTCGCCTGCACCATGAACCCTAAGGGCGCAGGGTGGCCCCAGCTTCCCCAACATTGCCCTTGCCTCTCGTTGGTCACACGGTGATAGTGTGTGGCCATAACACCACCAACCTGCTCCTGCCTTCCCTATCCTCTTTGTCTTCAATCACCTGCCACCCATAAGAACAACCCAACACCCCCCGCTTGCCGCAGATCACCTTCATACGCGGCTACACACTGCCACGCGCATCCTCGCGCTCCCTCGAGCACAATAGCCTGCCCACGGCAGAGCGCGACCATCGGCCACCTCCGTGTGCACCACAACAGCCTTGGGTACACCCGCGCGTGCACCAGCCACCGTGCCCTTGTGCGTGCATTCACACGTGTGGATGCCCGTGCCCCACAACAGGCTCCTTCTCCGTCAATAGAGAAGAAGAGGAACTTACCTTCCAGTCGCACAGACACCCGCACCTTCTCCCTTAAGTGCACTGTTCATCTTCTTCACAGAGAAGAACCCAAACCCAGCCATGACCACCTCTGTGCAGCCACCACTACTGGTCACGTCCCTCGCTGCCAACACTTCCAGAAAGCTTGCCTTACTGCTGTCAAGATACCTACGCAACCGCACGGCCTCCAAGCTGTTCCTGCTCTCGTGCGCACAACCCATCATCGCCGACCATACCATCGTTGTGAGGCCACCTCTGGCGACCATCGGCCACGCCGCTACCACCATTGCGAGTCTCTCCTCTAGCACGTCTCCTCTGCTTAGACTTGCGGCCAACGAGGCCTTACGCGTGCACAAGCTGGCTAAAGAAATCCTCTGTTTCATGTCAAATTAAAAATTACATTCGAATGCCATTGCGGGAGCATGCATTTTCAAATATTAATATTTTATTTCATGGATTTATGAGCATATCCCTCTTGTTTTGCATAATTACGATTCCAGCATATCATGTTATTGATTAGTTAGTCTAAAAGAAATATTAACTTGATTTTTGAGGGAAATAAAAAGGGAACAGTAGATTTTAATAGTAACGAGTTTTAATAGGCCATTGCCTCCCTATGGACACAGCCCACTTGTCTCGAGTGGTCATATTTAATTATTTTTTAAAGTAATTTTCCACTACTTTGATATTACTTCAACGCGTCATTTTATGTGCAAAACGAAAATGAAAGCGAAGATTGCCTTTTCATGCGGTCCTACAGGGGATGAGAATGGGATTAGAGGAGTGCTTTGTTGAGGAGGTGGTGTAAAGACCTGTTCTGTCTTGAGCCTTTTAAGACGCCTGGACTGTCGGTCAGACGTCTGGTTAGACGTCTGGAAATCAAAAATTTTGTACGTAACTTCGCGTCTGCGCGCGGGCTGCGCGTAGACAGTACCTCTCTTTTCTCTCTCCCTCTTCTCTCCTCCACCCGAACCCTAGCCACTCCCTTGTAAAACCCCTCTCCCCCTTCCTCTCTTCCCCACTTCACCACAGCCACCTTCCTTCCTTCCTCTCCGCTGCAATGAGAGGGGTAGGTGCGAAAGAGGGCGTGGGAGCGAGCGGCGAAGAGGAGAGGCGGCATGAAGAGAGGAGGAGGAGCTTGAGCTCGCGAGCTCGTGGGAGCTCGCCAGAGGACGCACGGCCGGAGCTACGCGTGCGGGAGGAGGAGCGCGTCGGGGGAGACAACCCCGACACTTTGCTACAGCTGGAGCTGCAGGCGAGGAAGAGAGGTCGCGGTTGTGCGCGGCAAGGAGCAGGAGGTTGTTCTGGTTCTGGGATTTTCCCAGAATCAGACGTCTGGCATGCCATTCAGACGACGAGTTGGACGTCTGGTGATGACACTGGATGTCTGAAAGCAGCGTTCTGCAAAGGTATGTTCCTCTTGCGGATATGGCCATGCAGGGTGCACCGCAACTTCGATCTGCATGGTTAAATATAGGTGATATGGTCTGTCGCGTGCAGGGATAGCTTCGGGAAGGCGTGGGGCACGCCCTCCCACACGTCTCGGATGGCTGGACGATAGGTCGGACGTCTGGAGTTGGGTCCAGATGGTCAAGAAGGGGTTCTGGACGTTTGAAGTCGACGCAAGAACTTGAGGTGAGACTCTGGTTACTTTTAAGACGTCTGGACCTTGTGCCAGACGTTTGATTTAGGTCTGCAGTTCTATTTTTGACCCGTTCAGGGTCCGTTTGAGGTTCGTTTTACGCAACCAAGATATCTGTGGTTTCCTTGTGAGTTCCTCTACATGTTAGAAAGTCTTATATACTGTTCTGAACATTTTATTGTAGTATGTTCCTTGGTATATGATCGTGATTTGTTGCGTGTTCGGGGCTTGCTGAGGCATGTGAGCCTACCATTCCAGCCCCCAGTACTCTCGGATTGTCTGGTAGAGTGGTTTCCCCCTTTATTTAATTATTAAACATGAATGCTTATGTGAAATTGAATAACTAGAAACCTAGGATGTGGCATGAATCATAGGGTGAAAAGTACTTGCACTGTTTGTATGCGTGTTTGAGATTGCAGTCTTAAATGAATGAATAGAAGTATAAACATCTGCTTGTTAATAAACAAGAGCTACCTGTGAAATATAAAATGCCTGTGCTAGTTAGACAGATATTTGTGACATTTCTTATTGTATATGCAAATTATGGAAATACGAGTTGCATGTGTAAAAGCTGAGAATGGAATAGTGAATGACGAAACTTGGTATGGAATAACATGGGAAATAAGAGTATGAACCCTACGGGGAATTAGGAGTAGAGCTCCTGTGGATAAATGGAATGGATTTGGAAATGTGAGTGGAAAGTGTGCTGACCCTTGAGTACGTGGTACCAAGGGGAGCGACTGTCCCCTGTTTAGTGTAGAGAAGAGCTAGCCGCCCTTGGGTTAGGACCTAGGGTTAAGATTAGCCACTTTACACCGACTTCCTTGGCCCTCGCGTACACTATACTGGGTAGAGCTATTAGTGTAGGGAGAGAACTAGCCACCCCACGGGGCCCAGGATTTAGCTAGCCCCCTACACCGACTTGTTAGGCCCACTGGGCAAACCGGGGTAGTCAGATGAGGGTGCGCGGACTGTGAAGAGGTGAGACCCCCATTTGATTATGAGGGGCTAGACCCCTGTTACTGAGAGGGCTAGGCCCTATACTGTTCCGTGCTGTACTTTGGGCGTACTCGCTAGCAGAAACGACTGACCGCGTGCCAGTGCGGGGTAGCTACCCGTGAGTTTATCGCGCGTGCCATAGTTACCGTTACGTCTGTCCGTGACCTCGGGGTGGTTGACTAGGTGTAGAATCACTACAGGGGACTCTCCCGACCAGGAGAGCATCACGTGTGCCTTCTACTCTTCGGAAAAGATTGCAATCAAGATCGTTCCCACGAGGAACATTCGAGATCAAGAAAGAGATCTGAAAAGTAAAATAAAGGGTGAAAAGGAATAACTTGTAAAATAAAATAATTGGAAAAGATAAATTACCTATTAGCTTTTACTGCTTTAGTTAGTCGGTTACCACTCTGCTCAGTGTTTGCTGACTTCGTTTACTCATAACCCTTTTTAGGTCCTGGTGTTGAGCAGCCCGAGTCACCGACTGCAAAGGGTGCTGGGCCCAGTTGCACCCAGCATTAGTCTTCCTGTTGTACTTTCTTTTGTTAGTGAGTTCAAACTCTTGTTACCGTTGTGTTTCTGTACTTTATTTTAGCTTTACTGTTGTGGTAGTGATATGTACTGTTGGCAGCTTTTACTTCCTTTACTACTGTACTCTTTTACTGTTACTTAATTAGCATAGTGAATTTTGTTTACTTTCCAGCCTTTCGGTTATTTTTTGTTGGACGACTGGGTCTTGGGATTAGTCGAGTCGAGCTGGTCTCGTGTCCTGTGGGGATTTGGGAACCGGGTCGTAACAGGTGGCGCTGATGGTGAGGATGAGCGATGGTTTCAGTATGTGGTGTTGTCGAGTGAGGTGAGGTCGCTGGTGCGACTGTGAGGAGGGTGGGATTGATGGGGAGTGGAGAGGGGCTGGACGACGGAGTGGGGAGTTGAGCGCGCTGGTTAGGGACTACGTGTTTGGGTGTCGCGCACTTGAGAAGTGGACAACGCTAGGGTGTCGTGCGATGGTGAGGGCGATGGGTGTCGTTGTGTAATGAGGAGCGTAGCACCCCCTGTGGGGCGCTATGATAGGGATATCCAGCAGGGCCCTTGGGACTAGTTTGGATGGAGGGATAGATTTTATGAGATAATTTTTTTGCAAATGGGTTATTTTATATTTTTGTTTGGAAGTCATGATGATTATCCTTGTTGGTTAACATGTGATTGCTTGGAAAGTTTCTGGGTTAACCTGTGAAAATACATGGGTTAACCCAAAAAAATAACTTATCCTACATTAACTGTAGAATAACTTATCTTAGGTTAAGTCCTCCTAACCTGGGTCAAAATATCATTCCCACCAAATAAGGTTAACCCCTATTTTGATGGGTTATCCCCCTTACCAAATTAGGCCTTAGGCTCCATTTGGCACAATTTTAAACCAGGCTTTAATCCAATGTGTCAATCATAATCGTTATAGTGTATGAATAGTGCAAAAATTTTATTCCTCACCCATCACATCTATCCCTCACTAATCATATATACCCTCACTAACTCTTTTACACACATCACATCTACCTCTCACTAACCTACTCCCAATATAAATAAAAATAAAAATCAATAATCACACATCAACTCAATTATCACATCCACACCCAGTAACCCTCCTCTTACCCATCCACTTATCCCCTCCTTAATATTTCCTAAACTTTATCAAATCTTAAATTTTAAGGTTATGTTTGGTTGGTGGGTTAAGTATTTAACCCACCACTTAACTCGCTTCCTATTTACGTCGGGTTAAGTGGATGATAAACGTCAGTTTATCATTATTCTTATGCTCTAAAATAAACTTAGCTCTTAGGATTTTAACTCCACAAATATCTTTTTGGGCTGCATTTAGGCATCAATTAGGTTAGGCATGCATTGCATATTTTGTTGTGTTTTTGACACATTTATTTGAGTGTTAGGAATAAACAAATAGTCAGATCTCTAAAACCATGGCACTTAGGAAGGCAAAAGATGAAGAAGAGGCTCCTTTTAGCTGGATTCCAGCTAGATCCAGCTCATCCCAGCTGGATCCCAGCTCATTCTAGCTGGATCAACTCATCCTTAGCTCCATTCAACTCATCTCAACTGAATGGTAGTTCTAGCAAGTTCACCTTAACTCCATTCAGCTCACCTTAGCTGAATGGCAACTCAAATTAGCTCAAGTCGATTGACCCTAGCTCCATGCTAGCTCCTTCAACTTAGAAGAGTTCACTGGAAGTTCAACCTGACGAGGTCTAGCTAAGAGCTAGACCTGGTCAGCTGAAGATGACCTTAACCAGCTCAAGTCCAGCTCTCGGAGGCTCAACTCAGCTCAACTTAGTTGAGCTGAGCTACTTAACCTAAGCTAGCTACTCTAGCAAGCTCCGTAATCTTCGGAAGGACCATACCCAACTCACCTTAACTCACATCACCAGAAGCTAGCTCATCTTGGCTTAGCTTAGTAGCTAGCAAAGAACTAGCAAGCTAAGCTAGCTAAGGTAGCTCCTTGCAGCTCTCTTTAGTAGCCACCAGCTCCAGTGCAGCTCAAGACAGCTTCCTCCAACTCATCACCTCCAAAACCCTAGCTCCCTCTACTTCTCTCCCCAACTCTCTACTAGCTAAGCTAGCTAAGCTAGCTTAGCTTAGCTAGTTCATCTCCTTGGCACCAAAACCTAACCCAAAACCTCACCTAACTAGCTCCACCAACTAAGCCTACCTATAGTCCACCTAAGCTACCTCCACCTCCCTTCTCTTTTGGCGCTAACATTGGCATCTCTTGGCCCCTCAACCACCACCAAAAGGCACAACAAAAGTAGCCCCAAAATGCCTATAACTAACCCCTACCTTGGCACCACTTTTCCCTCTAAAATTTACCCCATCTTAACCCTACACATACCCCTTCAAGCCATCACCACCCTACACCTAACCCCCCTTCTAGAACCTATCCTAATTGGGGCCAAAATAAGGTGAATAACCACCACCTTGGACGTCCACCAAGGGGTGGTTCCTCCCCTTAACTACCCCTTTCCCAACCCTTCATTTGGTGCCTACATACCTCCTCCCTTGGATCACCTAACTACCCTCATCATCCAATCCTAACCATCCATCCAAAGGTCACACCAACCCCCTCCCCTCCTTCATTCCTATATATATCCCTCCTAACTACCACAAAAAAAAAATCTCTTCCATTAGTTAGGTTCCATCCATACCACCTTCATCCACACCAAGGAAGAAGAAGGAGAGAAGAAGATCAAGAGGGCAACCTACCTGCCCCATTAGTGCCTTCTTCCTCTCTCTCTTCTCCCTTAGCCACGCCAAGGAGGAGATCTACTTCACAAAGGGGGTGGCCAGGCATTGAGGAGGAGCAAGGTGGTTGACACCCACCTTGGAGGAGAAAGCTTGGAGGACTACTTGAAGAAGCCAAAGAGAAGCCTTTTTAAGTGCAGGAGCAACCGCACTTGGAGTAAGGCTATCCAGAGCTCTGCTAGAGGATCCCTTCTCTTCTTTATCTTTATATGTTTCTTGTATTAGCTAGTGTGTTTTTATTTTTCATGTAACAAGCATTCCACTACATTCCGTCTAGTTGCTAGTGATACAAGTTGCAGATTGCCTTCCAAGTTCATGTCTTTGCATTAGTGTGTTTCTCATGTTATTCTAGTGTAGTGCACACCACACTCTCCTCTTCTAATTACCCTAAGCACACTTGTCTGGGGTGAGCTTAGAAGAGAAGGTTTCATTATTGTCACCTAGGCGTAGTTTTAGCATAGTTAATATTCGCATCAAAAACTCGATTGTTTCTAAAAACCCTAAAAACAACAAAACAAAAAATACAAAAATACATGTGTTGATTTGAGAAGCGAGAGAGAGAATCATTTTTGTGATTAACAAATTAGCCTCCTTGGATGACCCTAGATACTCCACTATTTAGGTTTTAAAAATGTAAAAGTTTGATTGCGGATTTATGTGTTGCAACCATACTAATTACATCATTTAACAAACCGCGTATTTTAGCATTAGTGGACTTAACCCGAGGTAAAGTTATTCCACTCTCTCTGTGGAATAACTTTAACCCGTCAAAACATCTAAACGGGTTAACTCACTTATTCCACTCTTTCAACTTATTCCACAAATTTATTTCCCTTACCAAACGGAACCTAAATCTCTACCAAACAAGACCTTAAGACCTGTGGGATTTTCTTGGTGAGGTCTGTCGTGTGTGGTGAGAATCAGGTGAGGTATCACGTGAGGAATGGGATCGGGTGGTGGTGTGTCGAGTGAGGGGTGCAATGTGTTGCGAAGAGAGTTGCGCCCTCCCTCCTGTATGTTCGAGAGTGGGATTTTTTTTTTAGGAGGGCACTGCGTGAGTGAGATGAAATGAGGCTCACGGGTTACAATCTAGTGGGTTGGGCTGTTAGGAGGAGTTTTTGTGGTGGGCTCTTAAATATGAGTAGGAATTTATAGATGATGTAATTAACAATTTTCATTCAAATGTGGGTCTATGTGGGATGAGATGACATGTGTATCGGGGTATTGACAGCCACCAAAGTAAATTTCAAAAGATGAGTCCTCGCATTAACGTCTTATATTTGCTTGACTTTATTTCTAATCTTGTAAAAGAAAATATCCTATTATTATAACATAATATAATAAGTGCTAATGACACATTATTAACTCGAAATGCATGCCTATCTATATAAATATAGAATCTATAAAATGCACTAATAACAATACAATAATGCATGCATTGCTATGAAACTAATGCAAATTAAGCATGCTAGAGATCAAAATATGCATGCACATCACTAGGCTTCCTTCTTCCTTCACCTCAAGTTGCAGCTCTTCTTGCTGCGGTCAATCACCTACAGCAATATCCACAGCAAAGGGAGCCCACTATCAGACTCCCCTCTTGAATCTTGAGGCAAAACAATAGTTCAGTCATCCTT
Organism: Thalassia testudinum; assembly: GCA_037157565.1. Lineage (NCBI taxonomy): Eukaryota > Viridiplantae > Streptophyta > Magnoliopsida > Alismatales > Hydrocharitaceae > Thalassia > Thalassia testudinum. The sequence continues at coordinate 80,933,492 of JAZHRO010000077.1, read as the reverse complement.
TTCTCTTCATTTACCACGCATGCAAGCCATTCCTATTCACAACTAAAGAAGAAGAGAGAACCCAAATGAGAGATGGGGTTCACCTTGGTATTGAGGCTCAATAGGAAAGTTGCGGGGATAGTTCTCTTGCTCTTTAGCCTCCAAGACTTCTCCTTCTCCTTGATCTCCCCCCCCCCCCTCTCCAAATGAAGCTATTGTTGGAGCGCTCTTTCTCTCTCCGCTCACTCGTTTGATAGGAAAGAAGAACAGAACAAAGGGGGTGGAATGAGGAGGGTGCAGTCAACTTCACCTCACTCAAGTCTTCTATGGCTTGGGAAAAGTTTAGGTGTCCCCTACCCCTTTTCCTTTCTTTAACTTTACCATAATTGGGATTTCTTTGCTTCAATGCCCTTCCATTGGCCCAACCACTTTTGTAATTCAAGAATTGGGCACTACTATAAATAGAACCCATAACTTAGGTCCTCTAGGTTCTTAGGTTCCCTTCTTAGATGATTAGGACCCTAACTCACAACTAAGAGCATTAATGACACTATTATCCTTAATTTATTACATTATTAGTAGTGGGATCTCACAAAAACCCTAAAAGAGGCAAGAGGAACCCTAAAATCCATTTAACCAAAGCAAAATTTTAAAAGATGAGAATTTTCAAATTAAAAACCTTCTTTGCTTAATTGTTGCATTTGCATATTGAATTAATCTTTAAAGACAACCCCTCAAAATGCCCATCGCATTCCAAGCATTTGTATTTGCTTGTGCCCTAAGATTGAGTAGGCACTAGCCCTAAGGTTGGATAATTTTAAGTCTTAAGGGTTCAATTTTGGGTTTGTCTAAGTAATTTGCCTTAATTCCTAAGATTATATCCAATGTCTAGGTTGCAAATACCACAGTCAAATGACTTAAACAAATTAGAGGTTATTCAATTAACACCTTAGTGAAAGCTTTGGAAATTAAAAGGCATAGTCTCATGCCTTCAAATTAAGGCATCGCACTATTTGATTATATGTGACGACTAGAGACTGATTTAGGGAATGGGTTAACCTCCTTACAACTCTTTTAATGGGTTGTTTAGCCAACTAAGAAGCTTGGTGGTTTGGGTATGCATGCTAGTGATATGAGTTGCGGAGAGGAATGCACGTGCTAGTTTAGAGTAACGTCCACGTGCATATCACATGAGTTTATAGTGCTACTTTGCTTATGCTAAAAACTCAAGGTGATAGATTGGATAGGAGGTCTAGTGTAGGGCATCCTCTAAGCCAAGAGTGCTTCACATTAGTCTTACTCATCAAACTATCACAGCAATACCTCCTCATGTCTTCTGAAGAATTGATTAGGATTTAATAATGATAAAAAAATTAGAAGGCACCCATAACCAAATAACTAAGTAATAATTATATAATTAAGAGAATGGTGCAATTACGGTAGGCACTTTTTGTTCCCTATACTTGTTTTAGTTTTGTTTTATGTGCTACTTTCTACTTTACTTAACTTTTGTTAACACTCTATATTTAAACTTTGTACTCAAGTTTTGGCAAACAGTAGTCACAAGTGTTAGAACTATAAAAGCAGACCATGCTAGCCTAAGTTCCACGTCACCGCTAGTCTACAAGGGTCATCTCACTTAACTTAGTTTCTTTCTTTCCATTTTTATTTCAGCATTGCTTGCTTCAAAACTTGTATGTTCTATTATTTAGTGATGGCTATGGATTGTTATCTATGAACTTTTGCTATTTAGACCTTTATTTCAGGATTAGCTTTATTTTCTTCCTATGTAATTATACTAGTGCATTGAAATGGTTCATTAGGAATCTTCCAAGCAAGTGAAAGGAAGGAGATTCTTCGCGCCCATCAGGCCAAGAGCTCCAACGGATGCAATTCACTTATTCAACATTCAACCGATCCATCAACTATCAAAGACAACAATCTATAGAACGAAGAGCTGTCAAACAAACAAATCCAAGTTACAAAAATGTCCACAACAAAACTTCAAGATTGCAGTATCAACTCCACTTTTTACCTAATAAAAGTTGCATTTTTGCCCGTAATTGGGGAAATTTAAATGCAAAAAGAGGAGTCAAGACTTAACATCTACTTGAAGAAGAAGCAAAACAACATGCATCTTGCATTATTCAAATCATGGTAGTCTCGTCTGCACATAAGAAGATCTGACCATTGGCTTGAATAGATGAATACTGCCTACTAAATGCCCGTAAGAGCTACACGACATTGCTAACTTCGTGAGGAAAATTAATCACAATATATTCACATACAGCTTTGGACAGAGGTAATTGATCCCCCAGGATGCAAAAGCAAGAGCACTCTTGATCAGCATAAACGCCTTGGAACTTCCATAAGCGTCAATATCAATGGGAATCTTGTGATCAGACTTCTGGGCCTTTCATTTGAAAAGTAAGAACAACTATTTGTTTCTAATTTGTTGATTCCACTCATAAGCATCATATATAGTGCAAAGAAGATCAAAATCCCATGAAATATGGATGGGTTCTAACATAAATCCCAACTGCAGAAACCTGGCTATATATCGTACCCAAGAAGAACAAGGGTCCAAGATCACCATTCTACAGTTGGGAATTCCACCATGTTATTAATGTAAAATTTATAAAATAGCTGTTATAAGTGAGACTAGTGCTTCCTCTTCCTATTCGAACAAATCACCCACCTTTATAAGAAGAATGCACGCGAGGATTTTCCTTGTCAAATTTGTCTGGCCAAAATCCAAAGAGAAATAAAAGCAACCTTAACTAATAGAATCTAGTAGATTAGACAGCCATGAAATAAATACTATTTTAGAACTAAAAACTAGTGGCTAACATATGTCATAAGGGTGAATATAATCCTTAGCAATGAAGTCAACAAACATTAAAGTTCAGGGATTAAACCTTATCAAGTTTCTTCCACTAAAGCCACCTACCTGCCACGGTCAAGAAAATGCTCATCTGGGTTTTATCGTGTAGACTCTGTTGTACCAGATGGAGTGCAGGGTCATGTGGAACAGGTCATACTTGACAGCCTTCCGGTGCCAAATGAAATGCTGTTGCACCTTCTTCACCCCCATCTGTAATGACAGATACTTCTCCTCCGAGATTGACAGGAGAATGTCTTTCAGCTTGGGGATGTCCGCCTCCGCAACAAATACAGAAAACGCTTCCCAGTTTAGGACCTCAAAGAAGGGCGGTACGTAGTTATCAGATATGATGACAGGAACACATTCGTAGAAGATGGCCTCAACCACTCGTGGGCTGTTTACTTCGTGGCCTCGTGGGCAGATGCAGTATTTGCTGTTCTTCATGTATTGAATGTAGCTCAGCTTGCTTCTGATGCCACGTGGCATGGGTCCAATTATTTTCATGTCAGGGTCTTTATTTTCCCAGTAGTCAAGAAGGATAGGCCGAAGGTAACCGTGCATGTTACCAGCATAAAAGGCAAAAATATGCCTGTCCAGAGCAGGCTTGCCACTAATGTCTCTGAGTGGATCACGCCCAAAGCGAACATATGTCTCAGGTAGTGATACATCTTTTCCCAATTTGAATTCATCAGAGAGATCAGCATTGCAAAGAGCTCGAATGGGACGCTCCATTACATTTTTTGTTTCAAATGGAGCCTGCACGAGTAAATTTGTCAGAAAGCAGTTGCAACGTGGCAGAAAAGATTCCCTAATTCCAAGAAACAAAAATATCAGCTATTGCTCTTCCTATTTTTACAGCTATACCAGGAGAAATTTATGGTCATTGGATCTATCAGTTCCATGGAATGTATTAGAAAAATTTGAAAGCTACATGCCATTTAAAGAAGAAAAGGTGTACAACCAAATGGACCCACACAATCCCTAAAACTTACATTTTTTGTGACAGTGGGAAAATAAAATCCATCAATCTCGTTATGGGAGCCCTATACCTCTTTATAAGAGGTGTGGGAAAAATAACATCATGGTCTATATAAAATAAAGAAACATAAAATAAACAAAAAAAATAATGTAATCATCTAACACTCCCACTCAAGTTGGACCATGAATATCTACATGCTCAACTTGAAATAACACGCCTTAAAGGCAGATCTCACAAGGGACTTTGTGAAGACATCTGTAGCCTGCTCCTTAGAAGTGACACTTGTGGTATATAACACCTCACATTAAATGAGATCCCGAGGGTAGTGACAGTCAATCTCTACATGCTTTGTTCTCTTGTGAAACATAGGGTTATTGACAATGTAGGTCGTTGCTCTGTTGTCACACCGCATCTCCATAGAGCTATTAAGAGAAACATGAAGATACGACAAAACTGACTTGACCCAAACCATCTCAGCGGCTATCTGGACCATGGCCTGTACTCTGACTCCGCACTGGATCTAGATACAACCGCTTGCTTCTTACTCCTCTAGGTAACCAGATTACCCGCAACAAAGGTGCAAAATCCCGTGACAGATTTTCTATCCCGAACACAGCCAGCATAATCAACATTAGAATATGCTACAATCCCCATGAGCGTTCCCTTATATCCCATGGCCAACCAGCCAGCATCCTCCAACCTCTGCCTTACTCTTCAACAAGAACACCCACGTAACTCTAGATAAATCATCTACGGCAACCAGGTAGTACCGATGTCCCATCCGGTCTAGGACTCTGCTAGGTCCCCATACATCCATATGAAGCAACTGAAATACTATTGAAGATCCAAAAGAGGTGCTAGCTGGAAAAAAGGACCAATGGTGCTTACTCAATTGACAAGCATCACACTGTATGGTAGCAGCTAAGGAAATATGTCGTATCACCCTCCTGAAGCGATCCAAAGATAAGTGGCCAAGACGAACAAGCTACTGTAAAACACTCACTACCATATCGACTAACTCCTACAAATGGTTCCTATCCCAGACGGTAAACACCATTCTCCTCTGTACCTCTGACAACAATCCTCCCAGTGAGCTTGTCTTGGATAACGCATCCGACATTATCGAAGATCACTCTGCAGTTGAGATCCTTCGTGATTCTACTCACAGACAATAGGCTAAGCAGGAATTCTGGCATATGCAATGCACCAGACAGCTGCAAACTAAGGGTCACAGACACCTCCCCCTTACCCCTAACTGGGATGTATCTGCCATCAGTTACCTGTGCAGTCCTTCCTGGAGGAACGGGCTGTAGTGAACGGAAATAGGTCTGATCATCGTACAGATGCTGTGAAGCACCAGAGTCGATTAGCCACCCTGCTCCATGGTGGCTCCTGTATTGCTCCTGGTACACCATACTCACACTCTGCCATTGATGTCAAACAAACCACATCCAGCGAAACAAAGACAGATCTAAATTCCTGCATCAAACATCAAATGTTCAGGGAATACACACCTCGTAATCCGCACAATACCACAGGGGAATACACACCCTAAAAGTCATCCAATAAGGGGAATATACACCTCAAAATCAAACCATAAATCTAGGTAAAACTCACACCACTGCTAGGAATCATCAATTGATCTGAAGTTAGATGCATTCAGACCTGCACTTTCACGGAAAGTCCCCTTGGACAAGCGTTAGCCTAACCTGGGTGCGGAGAGAACACCTGAGAAGGCCCCAAAAAGACCTAGGTCTCTTTCTCCCTGCCGTAGGGAGGAAAGTAGCCTTAGAAAGGGGCTACAACCCCCTCACACGTGCAGCAGCATGCTAGTCCGCCGCTTTGAGCGTTGCCGATGCCGCCTTAGGTGCACCGAGCTCCACCGCGCCACTTTGATCGCCGCTGCGCCTCTGAAATACAGTTACACCACCTCAGACACGTAGACTGCCGCTGGGTTGCCGCCTCAGGCACACACGACCGCCGTGTGAGCCTGCTAGAGCACCGCCTCGCATAGGCGCTGCTATCGCACTACCTCAAATGCGCAGAACGACCTCATGCTACCGCTGGTGCGTCACCAATAAGGTACTGCCGCCAATCAGAGAGCAGAAGAGATGAGGGATTTGGTGGGAGAGTTTGGAGGCTTTAGGGGTAGGATACCTAGAGCCACGGTCTAGAATCGATACTCTGATACCAAGTGGGAAAATAGAATCCGTCAATCTCATTATGGGAGCCATACACCTCTTTATAAGAGGTGTGAGAAAAATAACACCATGGTCCATACAAAATAAAGAAACAAAAAATAAACAAATAACATAATGTCATCATCTAACAATGATTCAGTCTCTGAACCACTAAATATGCCATTCGATTACTTTGCATCTAGTCTGCGACTTCATATTAAAAATCAATATGGGTCATCTGACAACACAAATTGTAGAATACACATTGACGACCTACCTAGATGGAAAGAAGCATGACAACATTTTGGATTGGGCATAATAAGTTAAACACAATCATTCAAAATACTTAAGTCTAAGTTATCAAATAGTGTTCTCAACTAATATAACTACATATTACGTTATGCGAGTTTCAATATGAAACCATTTTAGGAGTGCTAAAATTTCCCTTAAATTCATATTCATTTCATTGTGACATGGTTTAGTTACAATACTCCCACTACTGCTAGCATCGGGTAATCTTTTCCCTCCCACCAAAGCAAGTTTGACTAAGTTCTCAATTGAACAACCCAAAACTAATCTCAAGTCTAGTTTAAAAGACAACTTATCTTAACAACTTATTGAGTTTGGGCTTAAGAGACCTACGCAACCATTGGAAATGCTCAAACCTCAAGTTATCAAGTAGCAATTCTCAATCCTTATAACTATTTTAGGGGTGTTACATGGAAGATCTTAGCTATATACGTGAGCTGTGGTAGAATTTCCAAGCTAGAAGTTTGTGTACATGCTATTTTTTTAAGAGAAGAGGGTATATGAATTATAAGTGAGACATTTTACTACATTCTATTAATTAAGTTTACTTTGATTAACTCCCATCCACATATTTGCTATATTATTGGTAGAACATACGGAAAGAATTGCAAATGTGGTACATTGAAGTAAAAATAAGTCCGTCAAGACAACGCAGGTGTCTCGTGGATTAAATATTCTGGCACCTATTAAAGTAAATGCACTACACAATAACCCTAGATTTCTTTTTAATTTTATCCATTAAAAAGTATAAATTCATGCATCACATTACATGTGTGGTGGCCTGGTGGAATACAATTCAGAGTCCAGTTTATCATTTTCATTATTTCCTTTAATAATACCATTTCATCTGTTTCTACAATTTCAACCTAATATATTCTTAAATTTTTCATATTTTTTATTGACAAATGATCACAACCATGTATGCATACAAAATACACGCCCAGATGCCTCATAGCTAGTAAGGGAGCAAGATTCTGACTCGATGCCATATTTTAGATTCCTACAAATAGTTGAATGTTTTTTAACATTTCTCATGTTAGAATAAGCAATGAACATTTTTTAGTGAAAAAACCCTAACCCTCATTATACAAGGGAAAAGTTACATCTGAACCTTAAGGAATATAGACACTGTTGGGATTTGAAAAATATCCCACGTGGCAATCATCAGGTCACATGACAGTGCCACGTGGCAGCCATCTAAAGACCCAACAGCCGGCGGTGCAAGGTCCTTTGGATCAATTTTGGGTGCACCAAAAATAATTGTTTCCTATTTTGATTATTTCCTATTCATAGTTGGTTATTTTCTATCCTTAGTTGTTTCCTATTTTTAGTAAGTTGGTTTAGGAAACTAGTTGTGGGATTTGTTAAAGAGATTAGATTTTTCCAAATGAGAAAAGATCTAAATCTCTAATAGGAATAGTCTTTACTATTTTTAGTGGGTATGTTCTCTCTATAGATAGGGAGTCTCCCTAACTATTTTCATTTAAGCAATTGAGCAATAGAACATATATTTTCAAAACATCAAAGCTCCTCTCCTCTCTGTACTTCTTTCTCTTTGCCATGTATCACCAAGGCCAAATCAGGCCTCCAGCCAGTCAACAAGGAGCCCTTGCTCCTTCATCCAGCCGCTGCCTCTTCTCCAGACTCGCTGATCACCGAGATCAGACGTCTGGTGGACGTTCTAGACGTCTTATATGCACACTCCTGTACTGTGCGTGAGATTTTTGGATCTCTCCACGCACAAGAGCCTCCACGCTCCGTCTGCACCCACCTTAGAAATCTTTACATGGTATCCGAGCCTACGTTATAGGCTTCTGTGCACATAGGAGATCCGACTATTTGTTGGAAGTTTTCGCATCCAAAGAAGTCCTCAAATCCAACAAGTTGCGCAAAAAAGGAAGGTCCATAGATGACAGAATCTACCACGACTGTAGGAGAAGCTACGCTCGGCCCTGGAGAGAGCAAGGTAGTTGTCTCCAGGACAACTATCAAACTAAATGGCACTACCAATTACATCTTGTGGGCTTGTGCCTTCAAGATCTTCGTTGGCGGACAGGAGAAACTTAGTATTCTCTTGGAAGAGGCATCGAAGTTCAAGGACGATAAGAAGAAGGAAGCAAGAGGACATATATCAAGTTCTATCACACATGATGCTACTAGTACCTTGTGCGTGGATACGGACTCCCTAACTCCCGAAGATCTCGAGAAGCTACGTGCTCAACTTCTACAAGACACAACAATGGTGGCCATAGCGACAACCACGTAAGTTGCCACAGAAGCAACGATTTCGGAAGTCGCAAGAAGTTGCACCATCGACATGTCGAAGGAGAAGAACGAGAGCGTTCTTATCAAAGAAGAAGACGAATGGTGGGGCGGATGACCTTACACATGAAGACCAAGTCGTCGGCCTCCCGACCTTCGACTTGAGAGGGAGTGTTGGGATTTGGAAAATATCCCATGTGGCACATGCCACGTGGCAATCACCAAGCCACGTGGCAGTGCCACGTGGCAGCCATCTGGAGACCCAACAGCTGGCGGTGCAAGGTCCTTTAGACAAATTTTGGGTGCACCAAAAATAGTTGTTTCCTGTTTTGATTATTTCCTATTCCTAGTTGGTTATGTTCTATTCTTAGTTGTTTCCTTTTTTTAGCAAGTTGGTTTAGGAAACTAGTTGTGGGATTTGTTAAAGAAATTAGATCTTTCCAAATTAGAGAAGATTTAAATCTCTAATTGGTATAGAGTCTTTACTATTTTTAGTGGGTATGTTCTCTCTATAAATAGAGAGCCTCCCCAACTATTTTCATTTGAGCAATGAAGCAATAGAACAAATATTTCCAAAACATCAAAGTTCCTCTCCTCTCTCTACTTCTCTCTCTTTGCCGTGAATCACCAAGGCCAAATCAGGCCTCCAACCAGTCAATAAGTAGCCCTTGCTCCTTCATCCAATCACTGCCTCTTCTCCAGACTCGCAGATCACCCAGATCAGATGTCTGGTGGACGTTCCAGACATCTTATACGCACGCTCCAGTACTGTGCATGAGATTTCTGGATCTCTCCATGCACAGGAGCCTCCACGCTCCATCTGCGCCCACCTCAGAAATCTCTACATAACTAAGGAAAAAGAACAAATGGAGCATCAAATAACACAAATCTCAAGATCCTGTCCCTAGCTGGAGAATAGGTATTAACGATGCTCAACATGAAACAAGATTTGTTAAAGAGGGTACTTAGCTACTTGATCCTTTGGATGCAACATGGATAGTGTGGACAACCCCTTCTGGATGAGGTTAGTATAATGGTTATCCACCTCAAAATGCTTTGTTTTATCGTAGAACACTAGATTATTGGCAATGAATGAAGCAACTTGATTATCACAACTAATCTCCATAAAAATAAGAAGATGAAAATCACTGAGATTTTATTGCATCCACATAAGCACAGCAATTGTTCAAATCTTGGGCATGTTTCCTAACTTTGCACTAGACTTAACTTTGCACTAGACAACTATTGTTTGCATCTTGCTCATCCAACTCACAAGATTCTCGAATACATATGTGCAGAAACTTTAAGGATCATCAAAGCATTCCACTTCATCTTGAGAGGTTTCTCTATAATCTAACTAATTTTAACATATCTAAGGAAATACTAAGACAAATATTAGTCAGATGTAATTTACCTAACAATCCTCTAAACTGACATACACCCATAAAATCATCCGTATTTGCACACAAGCGCACATTTGAATCTATGAGAATAGAAATAGTTACATCACTTAGCATCCCTGTTTCCTATAATAAGTCCTTAGGGCAATACAACTTCCCTTTTGTTATTTCCTACTTCAATACTAAGAAAATACCCAAAAAGACACAGGCACTTGAGAACAAATTATCAAGTGTTTGTTAGTCTCAATGATCCTTGCAACATCATCCCCAATCAAGAAAATATTGTTCACATGAACTAGCATTGCAACTCTCCCTCTATCGATTTCTTGTACAACATAAAGAATGATCAGTTGATGATCTACAAAAACAATCTTTATGACCTCCAACAACTTCTACAACCACACTTTAAACTCTACCTGAGTCCATAAATGACCTTTCTAGCTTGCAAACTTATAACACTTCCCTTAGATTTCAAAGCCAGGCAGATGCAAGTTTCTTGAAGATCGTAATGGAGGAATGCATTCTCCACAATAAGCTAGTAAAGAGGCTAGTCCAATTGTATTACTAGTAGTAACAACAAAGAAAGTATCAAAGAAATCCACTCCATAGACCTCTGTTTATCCTTTTGTAGCCAACTGCACTTTGTATCTTTCAATTGTCCCATCGAGGTTTTCTTTCATCGTAAAGACCCACTTCGACCCCACCATAGCTACATCAAATCCATGAGTTCCCAAGTACCTCTAGATATGGGCACAATTTCCTCTATAGTCCTACACCTCTTCGAATCAAGAATTGCTTGTTGATATGAAGTAGATACTAGCATGACCAAGACAACCCTATCAAGCTATTTTTGTCAATGGCATGGACAAGTTTTGGCACATCTGATGCGAAGTGCAAGTACAAGTGGTTAATCTAAGAGCAATTGGCAAACCCACATCCAAGGCTTTAAGTGCCAATATTGACACCATGTCAATAAATTTCCAAGTGCGTGTATCAAAGGCACGTTGTGGAAATGCTCGTGTATTAATGTTGAGTTATTAATAGCCCGAAAATTCTTCGTATCGAGGGTACGTTAAATTCACTTAAATTATTAAAATTACAAGTAAATCACAAATTACTAACTTAAAATCTTAAAAAACTTTGTAAGAAAGGCATACATGTGAAAACATGTTGAATCAAGACATACTCAAATAAAGAATGTATATCTAAAGTAGTACAACCAAATTAAAAATTTAAAAGATAGAATACAAATTTGAAGTACCTTGTGAAATTGCTGAGATTTTTAAACCTAAAAAAACCAAGAATGTCGTGTGGGATCCATTCCATCGACGTTGTTACTTTGTTGATTCTATCTCCTATTATGGCTTTGTAAGGCTTGAAGGTAATCACAATAGGTGTTCCAATAGATAAATACATGGTCTGATATCACTCATATTAACAAATATGCCAATACGATGATATCTACTATTCATGTATTGGTGACTACTAAAAGATTGATGCGAGGATCCTACTTACCGTGAAGTTCCTTGAAAAAAATGTGAGGATCCTACTTACCTTGAAGTTCCTTGTGATGATGATAACATGCCAGTTGTTTTTCTGATTTGCGGGCCATGATGATACGGTTGAGGTGGCAGCGACATCAATTGTGAGGCTTAATAATCTTAAAGAAGCCATATCTAGATGCATTGTAGGAGGAAGAGCCATCGCAGATTGACCCTTCATTTCCTGACTATGGATAAGATTGGTAAGAAAGATACAAAGGTGGTGGTGGTACAAAAGACTACGGTTAACAACTTTGATTATATGATCCTATGTCATGGCTAGGCAATGCACCAAAAATCTGGTCACTGAAACTTATGGCACCCACATACGAGCTGAAATCATCCATGTAAGCACCATATCCCTCATAGTCCATGAGTGCTGGATTGAGACTAAGAATATGTTGACCATGCACATTGATATGTAGTTGTTCGTAGTCTCTACCACTTTGGTATTTACCACCACTCATTTTTCTTCTTATATCGAATGATTATTCCAATTTAGATCAACCTATCATCATCTATGCATCTGCATAATCGTCTCAATCATCCGAGTTAATCTTCGACCTAGACTCTGATAATTATCTTTCTTCATCTTTTTTATCAAGTGCTTTAATGGGGAAAGTATGACAACTAGATCTAGCCACAAGTCATTCAATATTGGCATCAATTTTCTGTATTAGTTCTAGATCTAGCCTTACCTTTACAACCATCACACGTTCTCCAATATCATCTATCCAACTTTCCAATACATCATCTCTGCCCTTAAAAAGATACATTAAATCAATTCAATTGAATCGACTTGAATGATTTTATAAATCACCCCACAATGTCTTATCATCAACCTTGTGTTGTAATTATCCTTGGAACGTGGGAAAATAGCTCAACAGGGGTTGTCCACGTGAGATCAGGAAGACAGGGAGCAGTAGTTGATGGCTACTTGATGGTTGACCGGCTACTTGAGGTTGACCAATTGCTATGGTAGTCGGTTGCCAAGGGTGACCGACTGTTATGTTGAGAAAAGAAAGAGAAGAGTTTTGGAAGATTAGAAATATTATTTCTAACTCAAGAAATTATAATGGGAAGACTCTTTTTATAATAAGAATATAAATAAATCTTGTCTCTAAATAAGGAAGAATAAATCACCAAGCTAATTCCCAAAGCAACTTTTCCTAAAACCAACTTAATAAATAAACAACTTGCAAATTAAGTAAATGACTAAACTTGGTCTCTAAGACTCAAAATCGATAGCCTTTTGGGTACATCTGGTTGAATGGATAAAGCTGAGTATACTCCAATTCCTTTTACATCCACTAGCAGATACTATTTGCGACAGCACCCTAACAGCCACCTTCCACAAGTTGGACCAGTTGTCCCATAACAACTCCACCATTCAACTGTAAAAGAAAATGTTACGATCATTAATCAATTATAAGCATTGCAAAATCGACAATATTAGAAAGACATCGATTATTACAGAAATAAATGCTTTTAATAGATTCTTGTGCCAACCTAGTCTCAAAGAACATTATCTTATCTCTATAATATTTAAGTTGTACCATTAAGATCATATTTCTATCAAACATCTTATTCATTAACATATACTTCACAAGTTAAATTTATTATATATGTACCTCACTCATGCATAGAGATAAGCTTCTCCACCACTTCTTGCAAGGCACCGACAAGATCATTGCACAAGCTAAGCTTGTGCTTGTAGAAATATTTAGGATTCAAATACTAGCCTACATTACAATAGGTAATGTTTAATAAATTGTAGTTGTAAACAAATGTACTCAACCTTTTACATTTAGAATTTATAGAAATTAACAAGTATACTTACCAACAAGATAGTGGGTGTAACGTGCTATCCCTTCTTTTCCTTATTATCTTTATGAAAGGCACTTTCAACCTTTCCGCATTTTTTGCCACCTTCGCCGTCATTTCCACTATTGCATAAATATAATCCATCATTGGCTTCTTATCCCCATCCACCATCCTCGATGCTAAGGCGACAGGTTCCATGATGCGAGTAATGTGGCAACAATCATCCCAAAATCTCAAGTTAAGCAAATCCTTTATGTCCTTTCCAGCACGTGACCTACTTGCAGATATATCAAACCACTTTTGTGAGTTCATCATTACCTTTAAACCAACCTTATTATCTAAAATACTTTGTGAGACAATATAGTTGGTGGCAAAGCATGTAATTCCATGACAGATCAATTTGCCATTGCAATGCTCTTTCATCAAGGACAATATATGTCCATAATTATAGATAAATAACGTAACATTTCATGACTTTTCAACAAGTGAAGCCACAGACTTTCGATGCCCAAAATCTTTTAAAATAAGATTTATACAATGTGCAGCACATGGGATCCAAAAGATTCCATACTTGATTTCATTATTTTCTTACCTGTATTCTTGAAGTTACTGCCATTATGCGTGATTCTTTGTACGACATGCTCCTTCCCAACCTCATCGATAGCGTCTTTTAACAATCCATAAATATACTTAATATTTCACCTTGTGGGAAGCACCCATGGATTTGATGAAAATGAATTTGCCTTGTATAGATAGTCTACCCATCGGCCATAATTGTGCACCTATACTATAGCCATAGCACCTTCAAATCATTAATGTACTTTTATATTTTTGCCTTCTTTGTTGGTATGTACTTCATTATCTAGTGGGCTATAGGAGCCTTAACTCTTGTCCCAGCTTGAGCGACGACATCGATAACATTCTGCAACCATAGTCGCTCTGCCACGTGAGCTGGAATTACATGAGCATTAAGAAGGTTCGTCATCACTTTACCAACCATCTCCCTTTCATTGCCGTAAATATCCTTTATCATTTTCTATTTAGGATTACCTTTCATCCTAACACTCCTAGATCGAAAGAAATCGATGTTGCCACCATTTTCCTTCTTGGCAGCTTTTTCCCCACTTGTACCAGCACTTGCATACCTTATGCTCTGTCCTCTTTTGTCACTGACGAACATTTGCCGTTTATGCTTACTTAGTGAATCTCTTATAGCTTGTATAATTATCTCCAACTACTCAGATTATCCTCAACGCCACTTAGATATTGCAAGCCATCGCCATAATCAAAATCTGAGTCAATATCATAATCTTGATAACAAAATAAGGCGTCATAGACTGCTTTTTTACCTTTCTGCTTTGTAGCTTTTGAAATCGACATAAGGGGGTGATTTGTGCTAATTGAAAATAATAAACAATTTAAAATCACTTCACAATAATCAAACTCTAATCGACACAAATATTTAAAGAGGAAACCCAAATCGTAAAACAACTTTCCAACTAGGATTTTGCCCTTGCTTTGAAGCAAAATCACTATCACACCACTTAAACCTTCTTGAACAACTTCTTGAACACTCTCACGAAGGTGTTTTGCTCCTCTTATCAAAAGAAACTAGGAAGCTTACACCTTAAGCACCCAAGTACATCAAAAATTGAAAATTACAAGATTGTAAGTTTTATAGTCCATAACTTGTGTAAAATAAGTGCATACAAATAAGACTTAAGCAGAATACTCCCTTATACCCACTTGAGAAAAGATATCAGAGTTTAGTGCAGAAGAAGCGAAGTATGGAAGCTTCTTATAAGCTGAGTATGAAAATGAGTGCTTTAGTGAGAAAGAATTCTTCAAGAATGTTTAAGATCAATAGCACTTAAAAGAGTTGGTGTATCTTGCTTCAAAACCTTCATAGGGTATTTATAGAAATAATAAGACCCTTGGAAATCATTTAAAATTTGAATTGGGGTTGTTTGATTTCAAATCAAAAAGATACGACACTAAAAAGATGCATTAGTTTACAAAAACTTGAAATTAATCTCTCGAGATCATTTATTGCACTGCATTAAAGACGACATTTGTTCATAAATTAATCGATTAATGTAGGAAAAATTAATCATTTAATTTTTCAATCCACAAAAATGAAAATTAATCGATCATTAATCGATTAACCGACTTCCAAAGCTTTCCTATTGGTGTGTTAATTGATTAACAATGCAATTTCAATTGATTAATTTCCTATTCACAACTAAAATTAATCGATTAAGGCATATTGTTTGAAATGTTGGAATTTTTCTAAAACTTGTGTCTTTTGACCAAGGGTTGTCTCTAAATTGATAACTAATCTAGACAATCCCAAACATTCTTAATTAATTAATTTTTATTTTAAATAAACTTTGCAACATTGTCTAACTATTTTTAATTTGTAATACCTAAGTTATATAATAAGCGTGTGGAGTGCTAGTGGCTCTTCCAAATAGCTCTAGAAAAATAAAAAGTGACTCCTTAGCTTCTTAATTTGAGTCCACGAAGCTCATTGAAGCTTGAATTAAAGTACTTATCTTATATCATCATTTCTTGCATTTTCTTTACATCATCATCATTTCTAATCTTTATATCTTATCAAATAAACTTATCAAAGTAATATAGCTTATTTTGTTAGCATCAAATTGAGTTAATTAGTGCCTAGCACTAACAACTTCCTTTTCCTACCTTAACATCATTGACTCCGCAATCACTTCTCAAGTATCTTCAAGACAATTTTCATACTTTGCTACATTCTCATCATCTCCAACTGGGTGGTACTTGAATCATGTTGTTCCACTACCATGTAACTATTTTCTACAAAAGTTATATTGTCATACAATTGCTTTCTACCAATCTTGTGTAAATCATCTTTGCTGGCATCCTTTCCTCTTCCTCCAGCAGGGCCCTTTCCCTTTCTGGACAAAGTATTTCTAAAAATTACAAAGTAAACAACACATATAAGCATCCATTCTAAATTACTTGATACACAGATGTGTTAATTTCATTTTTACATGTAGTAACTTAATTAGTTAATTTACATCATTACATAACTATATATTAGTTTCATTTTACATGTAGGGCTTAGATGGACATCATTTTTAATACATGTATGTTGAGATACTCCCTTATCCTATTATTATTATTTTATTATTGGATGTTTTTCTCATTTCTATTTTTCCATTTGGACGTGATTGTTATTTTCTCAATACTTATTCACTATATAAAGAGGTGTTGAGTTCTTTTAAGAAATAGATTGAATCATTTTCTCCTACTTGGTACCAGAGGGTGATCATAGACTGGATTCTGGTTCCCACCAAACAAGACCCTCCAAACCCTAACACCCAAACCCCTCTCTCCTCTCTCGACCGTCGTCGACCCTAATCTTCCTCTCTCTCATCGACACTGCTGCAGCAACACCAACCTTCTTCGACCACAGAGAGGCAGCACAACAAGTCAGGGGGCTGATCCCCAGCAGCATTGTTGGGCAAAGCCACCCACAAGCGACGACAAAGGGGAGTAGGGCACCACGCGTAGGTGCTACTCTGATCTAGGCCCCAGCGCACCCTGCTGCAATGCGTGGGTGCCTTTGTGGTCTTAAACACGAGCTTCGAGTCTCTAATATCCTAAATCTTCATGTTTGAGGCCTAAAATCCAGTTTGTGTGATTTTTCCATGATCTGAAAAATAGTTTTGGATCCAAGTTTTTGCTTATTTTCTCATCTTCTAGGCATGTCACGGCATCTTCTAGTTCTTCTAAGGTGACATCGGGTGTTGTTCCCGAGTCTGGAACTTACAAAAGTTCATTTTTGGTCCCATCATCAAGTTAAATGAGACCAATTACCCTTGGTGGTCACAGACGTTCTCAATGACACTGGAAAGTCATGACAAGGAACATATATTGTTGGAGTCAAAGTCCACAAAGAAGATGAGAAAGTACGCTACATGAAAGGACAATGCAATGGTCAAGGTATGGTTGATGAATTGCATGATTCCACAAATCGGAAATGAGATCATGCATTATCCGACAACCAAGGCAATGTAGAACAATCTTCATGACACATTTACATGAGAAAAACTCGTCTAGGGTTTTTCAGATTAGCCACGAACTGTCTCAGTTAAAGCAAGAAGGACGATCTCTTTCTCAATACTACTCTGCCCTTAAGGGGCTCTAGGAGAAGTATAATGCGTGTAGGCCAATCTGCACATGCACTACACAGAGAATACCATAAAAAGGCGATAGTTCACTAGTTGCTATCAGGACTTGGCCCGAAGTACACAACTGCCCATTCCTAGATTCTTATTTTGCCAAAGCTTCCTACCTTGGAGGAAGTCTATTGTTGCCTGAGTCAGATTGAGGTGACAGTACCTCAGACGAGAGAGGCTAGTCAAGCGTTTGCCCTAGCTGTTGTTGCTCGACATAGTGGTAGGGGACCACCTTCCACCTGTGATTGTGGAAGAGGACAAGGTGCATCTAGGAGGCCTCGCACAACATGCATCTACTGTGGCAAGGTTGGCCATGTGGAGGCTTCCTGTTCGACAAAACATGGAAGACCTCCAATAGCTAACCAAGCTTTAGTAACTACGAAGGACATTACAGATGTTATTCCTGTACCGAGGGTAGACTACAATGCCGTACTGCATCGTATTTCCCAGTTAACTTAGGAGCCAGTCACATCTTCTATTGAGACTGCTGCGTTTGCCTCCTCATAAGTAAAGACATGTTCCCAAGCCTTTGCAGGTATGACTTGGTTAGTGGATTCTGGTGCTTCACATTATTTGTAAGGAGATCAGGGTTGCTTTGGTAGATTACAACCAATACCCCATGGCAGGACAGTACAGGTTGCAGATGACAGACATGCACAAATTGATAGGTAGGGGAAGGTGGTAGTGACTCCCACCATTAGATAGACTGCCATCTTTGTTGTCCCTAATTTTTCACTAAATTTATTGTTTGTAAGTAAAATTACGAAGTAGCTCAATTGCCATGCTTTTTTTTGAAGAACTAGGATGCATTTTTCAAGATAAGCTGACTGAGAGGACGATTGGTGGAGGACATGAAGAGGGGGTGTGTATCGCCAAATCCGAACACCACTTAATGGTGTGTACCAAGGTGATTTTAGTTTTGTTGCTGGGAGTGTCTTGCAGTGGCACCGTTGCCTTGGTCATCCTTCTCTGAACAGGCTTAGATGTATCATCCCGCATATTTCACCAACTACCGAGATTAATTGTGATGCATGCCAGTTGGAAAAGCACCATAGATCCTCTTTTTCTTCCAGCATTGGACTAGAGACTATTGCAATGTTTAAGTTACAACATATGAATGTCTGGGGGCCTAGTCGGATTCCTGACCAATAGGAACATAGCTATTATTTGGTCGTCATAGATGATTTTCCTACTTGTCGTAATTATTTTTGTTAAAGAATAAGTCCGATGTAGGACATATGATCGAGACTTTTTTTATTAGAAATAAAGAACATCTTTTCTGTCATAGCTAAGATTGTGCGATCTGATAATGCATTGGAATCTTGTACCACCAAATTAGCGACTTTTTCCAGGTCCCATGGCATTATACATCAGTCGCCATGCCCCTACATCTCACAGTAGAACGATGTGGAAGAGAGGAAACATTGACATTTATTTGAGATGGCTCATATCCTATTGATCCACCACTGTGTGCCACATTTATATTGGGGTGATGCGGTGCTTACGAGTTGTTACCTTATTAATCGGATGCCCTCTTCTGTAGTACATGAACGGACCCTATGGCATGTTTTGTACCCTGACAAAGATTTATTTCAACTACTACCTCATGTATTTGGATGTGTAGCATTTGTACACTTGCTGAGACCAGGGAGAGACAAGTTGGCACCTAGAGTTATGAAGTGTGTTTTCCCTGGTTATTCACGGATGCAGAAGGGGTACCAGTGTTTTGATCCTGTAGCTCATAGGCGCTATGTAAGTGCTAATGTTACTTTTCATGAATCGATTTCCTACTTATCTTCTCCCTTGCAGCATGACAATTAGCACTAGAGATTGAGTCTGCTCCTAGGTCTATTTCACCTGTTTCTATGGATGAGTTGCTAGTTTTTGAGGTTGGTCCTGCACCTGCCAGTGGCAGTAAAAAACCTGTAAGCAATTCTGCACCTGACAATGATACTGATAACCAAAGATTAAGGGATCCACCTATTACTTTTTAGTTGCCAGTTACCTACAGGCAACACGCCCCCTACTTTAGATCCACCATCCTCCTAGAGTCAAGTATGTGTTGAGGTATCTGACGATTCTGTGTCTAGTGGTGATTGTACAGGACCAGGTGATGTTGTCCAAGATGATGACCTTCTGATTGCTATTCGAAAGGCTTCACATTCTTGTGCACAATATCACGTGGCTATAGTTGCGTCTACAGCTAACTTAGGGACTACCTTTGGTCTCTTTACTACAGCACTAGCTACAATAAAGACACCTTCCACTTACCTACAGGCCTTACTTGATCCAAAATGGCATAAAGCCATGGAGTATGAGATGACCACTTTTTAGAGTTGACACACTTAGAAGCTTACTCCTTCTGGCTGGTGTTCGCCCAGTGGGATCTTGTTGGGTTTTTGCCCTAAAATACAACCCTGATGGGTTTATTTCAAGGTACAAGGCTTGGTTGATGGTGAAGGGGTTCACCAATACATATGAGGTGGATTTCTTCAATACTTTCTCCTTGATTGCTCACCTATCGACAATACGGATATTTGTCTCTATTGCTGCCCACAAGGACTGGTTACTTTATGAGCTTGATATGAAGAATGCCTTCCTCTATGATGATCTTTAGGAGGAGGTGTGCATGTAGTAGCTCCCCGGTTTCGAGGTTTAGGAGGAGTGTGTGTGCAAGCCGACGAACGCCATCTATAGCCTTAAGTTCCAGAGTGTGATTCCAGAAGCTCTCGGAAATGGTAGGAAGATGGGCTTACAGAGATCATCAAACCATTCTTTATTCGTCAGGAAAACTAAGGGGATTGTGGCATTGCTGGTTTATGTTGATGATCTCATTATTATCGGTGATGACAAAGTCGAAATAACTAAGGTCAAGAGGTCCTTGGCTGAGCAATTTGTTATGGACTTGGGATAGCTGTTGAGAGAGTTGTAGCGTGGTTATTTAGTCCCACATAGTGGAGTGGGATTTTATGTTATGTGTGGTGACCCATAAATAAGCATGTACTCCCATATTCCTTTGAAAAGAAATATAGAAATCAAAGTCCTATTAGGGCCTTCTCCTGTGGTTTTCTCCCCACTTTTCGCGAGTTGGGTTTTCACGTAAACCCAAGTATTCTATATTATCTTTATTGCATTAATTATTGCCTTGATTATTGCTTCCACTTTATCTATATTATTCAACTTGGTATCAGAGCATGTTCATTCCTTGGATTTTATTTTTTATTGCATATATTTTGTTCAGGAGTTATGGTTCTCGATATCTTCCTTGGTTCTTGTTTCGATGTGTGGATCCACCACAACATGAAGAGGGAAGATGCTAATGGTGTTTTCCACACGCGTAGCCTGTTGCATAGAGCCACAATGCACATGGAAAGGACGGAGATGGCAATGCCATTATGCGCACAGAGAGGACGAAGATGACAACGCAGAAGGCAATCCATGCAGATGGTGGTCGCACGTAAAGGCCATACATTGCGCTTGGAGCACTAGGGCACACTGGTTCGCACAGTAGCCTCCGAGGACGAGGTTGAGGACGACAGAGGCGGCGGCGACGCACCCACAAGCAGCGCAGCACCTCCACTGGCACTCCACAGGTAGCGACAGTGCTCCCTCTACCCTACGAAGCGATGCAACACCTCCACCAATGCTCCACAGGAGGCAACTCGGCTCCGGTGACTCCACCATCGTCTGGTGGCAGCAGCTCGACTCTAGCAACACTCCACCTCCCTCACCTAGAGGAGGTGGCTCGACGTCGACGGCCTCTCTAATGGCGGAGAGCAAGGAGGAAGTGGTGCAGACAGCGATTAAGTAGAGGTGACGGCTGTAGCAGACAAGAGCGGCCAGAGGCGGGGATGTTGTTGGGTTGTTTTGAAACCTACGGAGAGGTGGAGGACGTTGGCTTCACTACGAACCCTAGGGTATGATTTTTTTCTCTTCTCTCCAGTTGTTTAGCCTCTTTTAAAAAGGTGGAAGGAAGAGGCACCAGATAAGAGGATATCAAAAAAAAAAGGAAAAAGAGGAAAGAGGAAAGAAAGAAAAAAAAAGAGTAAAATGTCAAAAAAAGGGGGAAAAATAAAAAAAACAAAATCAAATAAAAAAATGATGTAAAAAAAAAGCGATGAGATTTATGCTTAGGAGAAGATCTAGAGAAGTCTTTTCTACCTTTTATTGTTTAATTTTCTTCTAATTATTATTTTCTCTCCCATGTGAGTATGAGAGAAAGGGGGAGTGTGGAAGCTTGTTATAGTCACTCCCATTTGTGAGTCCCTTTTGTTCATGGACTTCACATGAGAAATCTAACTCTAGAAGGTCCAGAGTTTCGAGGATCTCAGAGGAAGGGCCCATTTCAGGTTTTTATGTTGGAGATCCATTTTCGTGGACTCCAGAGAGAGAGATCCACCTTCAAGGTCATCAGAGGAAGATCTCATTTCAAGGATACTGAATGGGAAGCCACTAGCATCAGATCTCCAAAGCCAACTACAGTTCGTCCAACAACTCCAACCCGTGTTCCCGCCTACAAGCAAGAACCAGTCTAGAGTGTTGTTTGTTCTGTTGTGTAGAGGGGGTTTGTTTGTGTTACAAGCTGAGCATTCCATGCTCCAGCTTGAGGGAGAGTATTGAAAGAGTTGTAGTGTGGTTATTTAATCCCACATAGTAGAGTGGGACTTTCCGTTGTGTGTGTTGAAGCTACGAGTTACTACGCTAACGTATTTGGTTTTGAAAACCTGTCGTCGTAGTTTGAAAGCGAAGAACTTGTGTTCAACAAATAAAATTTATACCGGAATAGAAATCCCGGGTCAAACTCAGGGAGGCGGACGTTAAATTAAAAATACACATTTATTTTATTTGTCACGAAGCAGATTAATTGATTAGAAACTATCTATTTATAATAAATAGAAGAGAGAGAATATTACAAACTAAAAACAAAAAGAGATGTAGAATGAACATAGAATTCATTATCAAAGAGATTGTTCATTACACTACTCACTACGACTAGAAAGCAGAAAATGATTATACTAAAAAGCAATAAATCTACTCTAAAAAGCACTAAAAAGAATGGAGAGAGAATTATCCTCCTCGACGGTTGCTTGGAGGATGAGCCGGACGGGATGACACCGGGAAGACGGGGAACGGAGCAGGACGAAGCGGGAAGAACGGGAACGGGGCAACACGTCATCCTCGTTGCGGGATCCACTTCTGAAAGGGGGATGAAAATTTGACTTTGTCTCTTAAGAAGCATCCCTGGTGTGAGACAAGCTTCTCTTGAGCTTTGGAGAGGGAGAGGAGAAGGGATGAAAATTTTGTATGGAGGGGGTCTCCTTTCATAGTTGCAAGGAACGAGGGCAATTTCATCTTTTTAATTTGAAAAACAATAATTCTGGACCTTTAGTGACGGATAAAACTGTCGCTAAAGGTCCGAACGTGGCCCTCGTGGGCGGCGCTCGAGCGCCCACTCGCCTCTCGCATGCAAAACGCGCGTTCACGTTCTTGGATTCTCGACCGTTCGATCGCGAGATCGAATGGCTGAGATGCATCCTCGCCACGCCTTCTCATTGTGCGCTCGCCACGTCTGATCTCGCGTTACGCGTGGGCGTCTGATGCGAAGTAAGCACTATTGCGCGTGCGCAACAGCTCGATCGTGATCGAGCGGTCAATCGCGCCCGCTCACCGCGCCTCAGCAGCCGCTCGCGAAGAATCGAACGGTGCCTAAGCTTCGCGCAAGCACTCTCACCCACTGCGCTACGCGCTGGATGGGCAGGCGC
Organism: Thalassia testudinum; assembly: GCA_037157565.1. Lineage (NCBI taxonomy): Eukaryota > Viridiplantae > Streptophyta > Magnoliopsida > Alismatales > Hydrocharitaceae > Thalassia > Thalassia testudinum. Next base: position 80,910,149 of record JAZHRO010000077.1, on the reverse strand, counting down.
TTAACTTAAGCGCAGATGCATCACAGTCGTTGGATCTTGATCCAACGACGGGAAAGCGTTGATGCGAGGGCCTTCAGCAGATGCGTGCGGTTGGTTGAGCAGCCGAGATGGCATCACGTGGCGCCATCTTGCCCGTCCATCTTCTGGATGATGTAGAAGGTGCCACGGTTGTCGGATTGAGTCGATTTTCGCGTCGTTAGGTTGCGATCGTCGATCGGAATCCATTCGTGCAGTCGGATTTGTCGTCTGAAGTGTGGATTCACACAATCTTGGCCTTTGATCTTCTAGGGTTCCTCGGTCTCTATCTGATGCTACAGATGCCTGATTAAGACGATCTTGGAGTCGTTGAACTCCAATCATTGCCCTAATCAAATCTATACGGTTGGATCTTCGATCTGATGCCCCGATAAAAATTTTGCCCTGTCCCTGAACATAAAAGGAGATAATTAACCTCCATTTTATTCAAACTAATCTAAATGCAAGATGATGCATGCTATGCAATATTTATAGTATGTAATGCAATTCTATCCTTAAGAACATGCATAAATAGACATCTTATGTAATGTAAACATATTTACATCATACCCCCATGCCTATCTTTTGCTAGTCCCTAGCAAAAACTATATGCTATTTATAAAAGAATTAAGTTGAATTATTTGGCCATGAGTTATTTTTAATCATTAAGAAAATGTTTACTTAGGATCTGAACTTTCAAAAACACAACAGTACCCGAGTATCTACCAAAATGCAGACCGCCCCAAGACCTCTCCTTATTCAAAGAAAAGTTTCCTTTCCTGTTTTTCTTCTTTTCTAATTTTTTTGGATTTTTGAGTTTTAGGGTTTAAGAGTGGCTTTCTACAGCCATTCAACTCACCCAAGATTTGATGAGAACTCTAAGTTCTAAGCATCTTATTGTGAATGTGATAGACTCGTTGATCGGCAGTTAAAACGGACTTCGGATTTCTATGCCTCTAGGTGACCTAAAAAAGAGAATTCTACCTAAAGGTGTATCTTTACAACCAATAACTTTCTCTCTAGTTTAATTTTTATCGGGTCAACATAAGGGTGAATCCAGTGTATATCTCCCCAATTTATTCTACTTCTCCGCTTCTTCCTGAGTGTTTCGGAAATTTTCAGTGCATTCGAGCTGGGTTCTGGACAACCGGTCGATGAGCTGTTACCACCGACAACTTGCCAGCCATACTCGTGCGGCGAAGTGTGGCTTATTTCTTTTGTTTCTTTTCTTTTCTCCTTTTCTTCGTTTTTTTTCTTTCATTTCTTTTTGACTTTCTCTTTTTTTTTAAGTAGGTAGCTTCCCTCGTCTAAGATTTACCTAAAGGCAGCAAAAAGAGAATTGTTCAGTGACTGGGCTCTGGATAACCTACCTATGGGCTGTTACCCACGATAACTTACCAGCCATATCACCCTAGAAGGTTCATTAGCTACTCAATTTCCGTTAGAACCGCCGATTAACAAGTCAATGATAAGATAGTGTGTAGATGCTTTAGGCTTAAAGTTTCCTCAAATCAGAGGACCGGTTGATAAGTCGTGTACTTATCACTCAAACTTATTTACTCAATTTAAAATAGAATCCAGATTGGCGAAGACTCGAAAACCAAATCCACATTTTAGTGGATACACGGGCCGATTAAGTCCGAAGACCCGAAGGGTCTTCGTATTGAGATCCTAATATCGTATTTCCTAAGATTAAAAATTTTCTTAAATCCAAGTTTTCTTTCCTAATTTCATATTTTTTTTAATATATAAATAAAAGAGAATAAAACGAATCTACGTAACTGACGAATTAATTCAGAGATGAATATCCACCCCCGATGCCTATCTAATGCAATATCCTCATTTTATTAAAAAGACATAAAACATAGTGGAATAGAGTAGAAAGCACCTGAATTGCATGAATGTCGGGTCCGCTCCGAGAAAAAATTTAAAAAAACTTATACATGCTAAATTTAATGCCTTTAGCTAGGCACACTATACAAAGAAGATAAATAAAGAATTCAGAGGTGCAGGTCAGAATCAGAATAAAAAGAAGAAACCTCTGACCTGCTAGCAGATGTCCACAGATGTGGATCAGATTGTGGTGCAGACCCATACCCTATAATCAAGAATATTTAAGGTTCTGGATAAAAATTACCCGAAACCTAAAATTAGTATGCAAGAGGGGTTGGGCCTGCGATTTATGAGGATACAACCTAAGACCAAAAACTCGGGTTACAGAGAATTCAAGCTCCAAAGGATAATCAATGAATCTGTGCTTGGGTTGGACATCTTCAGAACAGATGTCGTAAGGGTCCTAATTTAATGGTTTCAGATGAATTGGAACCCTTAGACTTAGTCTTTTATTTCCTCCAAAGTTTGCTTCCCAAATTAAAACTTCCCAGCTTCTGTTCTCATTCAGAATGTTAAGTTTTGGGACCTCTTGCATATTAATCAGCCCATCTGAAATTTCCAAATCTAAAAGATGTGGCTGAATTAAAATTGACTTGGGTCTAGTTATCTCAAAAGCAGAATCGTCAATAAGCTCAATGGGGGTAACTAACAATCAGGACATTGGATTGAATCTTCTAGAAAATACGATTCTGGATCCATAATGTGAGCCCTAATAAGATCAGTTTCCTCAGTTATTGGGCTATCGAATGATCTATCAGATTCCTTAGGCCCAATCGTCTCACAGAAATCGTGCACTGTAAACTCACGTGAGACTTCACAAATTAAATCTTCACCATTAGAATCAAAAAAATCAAAATCCGTATTAATGTACGTCCCAAAATCAATCGTCACTTTTTGATCCATGGAGACATACGTTTCCTCGTACCCCGGTTCAGGGATTTCAGGTGAAGAAATCGGATCATTCTTAATTGGTTGCTCTGATTCAATCTGGTTATCCTCGTAACACATGTCCCCAAAACAAATGCCTGAACGGGTTCTGACATTGGCTCTCCTAAAGGGGGTTCATCCTGGAATCATCTCACGATTGAATTAAAGTAACCACAAATCTCATCCTCAATTTCGCTAACTTCCCAAGTAGAAACTCACCCGGGTTCTTATCCTAAACATTCTGAAGCCAATCCAACAAATGTTTAAATCATCAATCATTTCAATTAGGGGTTCCAATCTTTCAATGGAAGGTATTGGCTGAACTTCTAAAGATTGTATGATATTCCTCAAGTTAGCCAAAACCTTATCTAAAACCTGGTTACCCTAAACCAAATGACTTGTTTCAGGGTTGGGCGGGTTTGGGATCAGTGCAGAGGAGTTAACGAATTGAGATTCGTTATACCCTTCCGGATAATAGGTCATTTCGGATTGTTCAAAAGGTGGTGATGACCTAAAGGCAGTGTATTCAGAGGATGTGTAAGGGTCAGTGTATCCTCCTTGATTGTAGATCGTATTGGGTTATCCATGAAAGGGTGACGATCTATAATCGATGTGGCTCTGAGAAGGATAGAAATCACAATCATAAAGTTCAAGGTCAGACCCTAAACACGGAGGTCCGGAACTGTATCCCCAATCCAAGTTAATCCAACTGATGGTTGATTACAATACAAGTCAGGATAATTGTCATGTTGAGGATAACTCATAACAAGAGGGAAAGAGCGGAAATGCGGATAAAATGTGGAATGATTCATGATAGACGGGAGGAAGAAAGGCACCATGCAATACAAGCAATCAAACCTACCCTTACGTAGGCTAGCCTAAAGACCTACACTCCCAAAACCCGTCTTGAGATAAATGAACGATTTGATCTATTTCTGTCTGTTCAATCCAACCAATTAGAAGGAGGGACTGGGGAGAAGGTTCTTCCTTCGGCTTGCGTCTCCGGTTCCTAGTGTACCCCCCAGCTGCGATCGTTTGATTCTACTCCCCTAACTAGACATCAGATTGAACAATAGAAACAGACTAATCGAAAATAATATCATTCCGAGCTCCAAAGAGCGAGTCGAACCCTTAAGGCCAACGCATACTCTGTTTTATTTAGTGCTAGGTTTGCATGTGCTTTGGAATGTGATGGGCCCTTTATCTGAGTTGTGCCCTTAATGATTGATTGATGTGTGTGCATGCATAACCAGTAGTTTTCAAGCAATATTATTTTTGATGCGGTGAATTTTAGGATTCAAATCTTGCCTAGTAACTTTTAGGATTCAACTTTAGGTATTTTCAAACAAGTTTTGTTGGCACACCAAGTTTTGAAAGTATAGGTGAAAATATTTTCCTTTAAAACCTAAAAGAATGTGGAGTGCCTGATAAATCCCTAAGAGTTGAACCTATGTGGCAACTACTTGATGAGTTAATTTTAATTGAAGTGGTGCGACCCAATCAACTTAAACAATTGGCCTGTTGCACCACTTAATTAGGCACACAAACGATTACCTAATCTGATTTCTACTCAATTATGTGTTTGGATGTATGTACCGGCTCCAAAGATCGATTTACCGATTGAGTTTGAAAATAAGATGAAGTTGTGTACCTCTGTGAGATTTTTTTATTTTTCTTTTTAAATGTGAAGGTTAAGGCGGGTGTGGGTGTCAAACAAACAAACAAAACTAATCTTAGAATTTATAAGAACACCTAGGTTGATTGATGTTTGTGTTATTATGTGGTGAAATGGAAACTAATGGGTGGGAGGTGGGGGATAATTTACAGAATATTCAATAGCACTTTACTCAAATCTACTGCTTTTGCTCGTCTCAAAAGAGTACCTGCAATCACAATAAGAAAGGAGAGAAATGAGGTAAATGATTCGTAAGTTGTAAAACGCGAAAAAAAATCAAATAGCATTGCCTCCCTGACAATGGCGCCAAAATATTGAAGCTACGAGTTACTACCCTAACGTATTTGGTTTTGAAAATCTGTCGTAGTTCGAAAGCGAAGAACCCGTGTTCAACAAATAAAATTTACACCAGAATAGAAATCTTGGGTCAAACTCAAGGAGGCGGACGTTTAATTAAAAATACACGTTTGTTTTATTTGTAATGAAGCATATTAATTGATTAGAAACTATCTATTTACAATAAATATAAGAGAAAATATTACAAACTAAAAATAAAAAGAGATGTAGAATGAACATGGAATTCATTATCAAAGAGATTGTTCATTACACTACTCACTATGACTAGAAGCAGAAAATGATTATACTAAAAAGTAGTAAATCTACTTTGGAAAGCATTAAAAAGAATGGAGAGAATTATCCTCCTCGACGGTCGCTTGGAGGATGAGCCATACGGGACGACGCCTGGAAGACGGGGAACGGAGCAGGATGAAGGAGGACGAAACGGGAAGAACAGGAACGTGGCAGCACGTCATCGTTGTCGCAGGATCCACTTCCGAAAGGGGGACGAAAATTTGACTTTATCTCTTGAGAAGCATCCCGCGTGTAGGACAAGCTTCTCTTGAAATTTGGAGAGGGAGAGAAGAGAAAGAATGGATGAAAATTTCATATGGAGGGGGTTTCCTTTCATAGTTGCAAGGAATGAGGGCAATTTAGTCTTTTTACTTTGAAAAACATTAATTCTGGACCTTTAGTAATGGATAAAATCGTTACTAAAGGTTCGAATGTGGCCTTCGTGAGTGGCACTCGCGCACCTGCTCGCCCCCCACGCGCGAAACGCACGTTCACGTTCTTGAATTCTTGGCGATCATACAGCTAAGATGCATCCTCACCGTGCCTTCTCATCGCGCGCTCGTTGCGTCTGATCCAGCGTTATGCGCGGGAGTCTGATGCGGCGTGAGCGCTATCGCGTGCGCCTGACCACTCGATCGCGATCGAGCGATCAACTGCGCTTGCTTGCTGCACCTCAGCAGCCGCTCGCAAAGAATCGAACACGCGCCTGCGCTTTGCGCAAGCACTCTCACCCATTGCGCTACGCGCATGGATGTGCAGGCACTTAACTTAAGCGCGGGTGCGTCGCAACCGTTGGATCTTGATCCAACGGCAAGGAAGCGTTGATGCGGGGGCCTTCAACGGATGTGTGCTGTTGGTTAGGCAGCCGAGATGGCGTCACGTGGTGCCATCTTGCCCGTCCATCTTCTAGATGATGTAGATGGTGCCACGGTTGTCGGATTGAGTTGATTTTCGCGTCGTTAGGCTACGATTATCGATCCGAATCCATTCGTGCAGTCGGATTTATCGTCTGAAGTGTGGATTCACACCATCTTGGCCCTTGAACTTTTAGGATTCCTCGGTCTCTATCTGATGCTACAGATGTCTGATTAAGGCGATCTTGGAGTCGTTGAACTCCAATCATCACCCTGATCAAATCTATACGGTTGATCTTCGATCCGAGGCCCCGATAAAAAATTTACCTTATCCTTGAACATAAAAGGAGACAATTAACCTCCATTTTATTCAAACTAATCTAAATGCAAGATGATGCATGCTATGCAATATTTATAGTATGTAATGCAATTCTATGCTTAAGAACATGCATAAATAGACATCTTATGTAGTGTAAACATGTTTACATCAGTGTGGTAGCCTATAAATAGGCGTGTACTCCTCCCATGTTCCTTTGAGAAGAAATATAGAAATCAAAGCCCTATCAGGGCCTTCTCCCATAGTTTTCTCCCTGCTATTCATGAGTATGGTTTCCACATAAACCCAAGTATTCTACATTATCTTTATTGCTTTGATTATTGCTTCCGCTTTATTTATATTATTCAACTACAACTTTGGTATTTTCTTGGCATAGAGGTGGCTAAAAGAAAGCAGGGGATTGTGTCTCTCAGTGCAAGTATGCTTCGGATGTGCTCCATGAGACAGGGATGCCGGGGTCCAAACCAACCAATATTCTTATGGATCCCAAGGTACACCTTTACGACGAGCAGGCAGAGCCCGTTCACAGTAGGGCTTACAGGTAGCTTATAGGAAATTTTTTATATCTGACGGTTACCAGGCCTGATATTGCTTTAGCTATTGGAAAGCTTAGTCAGTTTATGGAAAAATCGACCAAGCAACACTGGCAGACAACTATGCAAGTGCTTAAATACATGAAGAAAGCACTTAGACAAGAGGTACTTTTCTAGAGGGGATCTCCCATGACAGTAATTGAGTAGTTGATGCTGATTATGTAGAGTACCTACTGACAGAAAATCCACTACTGGGTTCTGCACATTTGTAGTTGGTAATCTAGTTACCTAGATGAGCAAGAAACATAGAGTATTTTCTCGATCCAATGCTGAGTCAGGATATATGACAATGACCCATACAACCGCAGAGATCATCCGGGTGACGTCTCTACTGCATAACTTGCATGTCCAAATTGAAGAACCTATGAAGATAAGAAGCGACAATCGGGTAGCCACATATATAACAGACAATCCCATGTTCCATGAATACACCAAACATGTCAAGGTGAATTGCCACTACACCAGAGACCTGATTCAACATGGGATGTTGCCTACTACCTTTGTCACATCTGGGGACCAGAAAATAGATGTCTTCACGAAGCCTCTTCCACATTTGACCTTCGATAACTGTTATTCCAAGCTGAGCATGATCGACATCTATGCTCCATCTTGAGGGGTGTGTTGAGATACTCCTTTGTCCTATTATTATTTTTGTTATTAGCTATTTTTATCATTTCTACTTTTCCTTTGGACATACTTGTTATTTTCTCAATACCACTTTATATAAAGATGTTAAATTCTCCTGAGAAATAGATTGACTAATTTTCTCCTACTATGTACATGTAGGGTAGTTATCTAAAAAGGGGTTGACATTACTTTTTCTATGTAGTTAATACATGTCCATCATTATTTGATATTAGTCTATTTGATGTAGAGTACATTGTTACTTGGTAGATGTACATGTATGCCACGGTACATCATTACTTGCCAGACGTAAGGTATTAGTTATAAAATTACATATTGGGTACATCATTACTTGGTATTAGATGAACATGTACGTGTAGGGTAGTTATCTAAAGAAGGGTTGAAATTACTTTTTCTAAGTTTCTAACAAACTATGAAATTAATACATGTATATCTAATACCACGTACTAAATTACTTTTTCTAACTAACTACATATGAATGTTATATCAATCTACTATGGCATGATCTTGCATCTAATATATATATACATCTAATAGGCTGATACATACCTAAATATAGTTATATACAACAAAAATACATGCAATAGAGGAAGAGATGATGTTATACCTTCAAGGCATGTGAAAAAGCTCACAAAGAGGATGGAGTTGAAGATCCAAATGGAGATCTGAACGGAACGTGGAAACAACGTCAACAAGTTGTAGGCTTGGAGTGCGAGCAATCAGTTAGCAGTGGCAGTTGCAGTAAGTAGGAGCAACAGCAATAGCAACAGCAAGTAGCAGCGGTAGCAGCAACAGGAAGCAACAAGAGGCAACGGAACTTAAGATCAGAAAGCAGCAATGAAGGTGTCGACAAGTTGTCGACAATGTGCCGATAAATTTCAGCAAATCAATGGAAAAATTGTGAAGAAAACCCTTGGTTTGGGTCAGTTTGTCAGCACACCATCGGTATTCGTCAATATTTCGACGATACCCCTAAGTTTCAACACATTGTGTGTTGATATGGACCTTAGCCCAAAAACCCCATTATCGATGGCATGCCATCGGCATTTAAAACACTACCTACATCTACATTATCTATAATGTCTTCCTAGCTATCATCACATGTAGATTGTGTAGGTCACCCTCTGATGTACCTCATGCAACATCATTTGAAACATTACTACTTGATAAAGGAATTATATTTTACTCTCAATCCAAATAATGGTGGAGGTCACCAGGAAGGAAGACATCAAATCTAGGTAAGAGGTGACTCATGGAATCTGCATAAAGGAGTAAGCACAGGTGGCGAAGAAGAAACAAGGATGTCCTCTAACTGAACAAAATGAATAGGCATAGGTACATTTCCAAATGATTTCACACTTGCCTTTGATCCAATAGGTGAAAAGCATGGAACCAATTCAAAAAAAAAAGAAGAGAGATTGGTGCGAACATGGTGGCACTGCTAAATTGGGTTACAATGAGAACACCCCACAGACAGTTTTATATTGTAAACTTAGAAAACTAAGTTGTGGGTTATAGAAATTGAAAACTACTACTTGATATTAGTTTCGTATTGTAAACTCAAACACCTTGGTGGGTTATAGCAATCAAGAACCACTACTTGACATCTTGGGTTCAAAGATTTTAGGTGGTTATCTGGATCCATGAGCCCATATCCAACAAGTTATCAAGGCCATTTTTTTCCTAATTAAGCATAGGCTTGGTTCAAGTTTTATAAAATAATATTGAACTCAAACTTGTAGTAAAAGGAAAGGGGTACCCAAAGGTGAAACCATCACTAGTTAACTAGTGGGAAAGGGCTATTCAAGAAGAGGAGTCACCACTACCACTAGGAATAAAATGATTAGGCTATTTCACAACAAGGACATTGCTTATATAAGTGATTGAAGGTGACAACCGCAAAAATGGTGCAACATCACAACCTCCAAAAATTTAGTAGTAAATTATAAGAATTTAAAGTTGCTACTTAGGCTTAAACATTTGAGTGATTGTCTTGGGTCCATTAAGATCATATCAAGAAGTTATCGAGGTAAGTTTTTCTCAATTTGACTTGAGTTGGGACTTAGAATCATTATAACAATAGCAATCCTAATCCTAAATAATTTGGAAACAAACTAGAATCAAATCAAATCCTAATGATAGCATTGCAAAATAAGAAATCCTAACTAACTCTCAAGAAATCTATTTTAATTATTCCTCTTTCTAATTTATCTCTAACACTCCCCCTCAAGTTGTAGCGTGAAATGCCCAACTTGTAGGAGGTAGAACAAAACTAAAACTCCCCTCTGATGTGGACATCCAAAAGAGCAAGCAATAGAGCAAACTATAGTAGTAGTAGTCACAATAGATAGGCAAAAGTAACAACAGTACTAGGTAGGAGAATGTTGTAGCAACGTAGCAACAATTGATGGCAATGGTAAGGTTGTAGCAATACTAGCAGCCAAGCACGACAGTGATAGGGCAGTAACAATAGTAGCAACCATAGACAAGATAACATTCTCAAGCAATGAGTAGTTGTGGCAGGAGAGAAGTGCTCAAAGTCCCTACCATCCATCAATAGTCGTTTGCGTCCTCAGAGGGGTCGGTGGATATAAAGGCAGGTGCAAGAAGGATGACGAAGCTCGAGATGACATCAATAGCAGTTGACGCGAAAGGCTTCTCTTCAGTAGAGTTCATAGTTCCCATTGAAAAAGAAATATCTACTTTTCAAGGGTACAAACTATTCTCACATGAGAGGATAGTAGTAACAGTAACATCATCAACAACAGCAAGGGTAACATCATTAAGGCAGAGCCACGGCAGCAACAGTAGCACACGTTGTGCAACAAACGATTCTGGGCTAGGTAGTGACTTGGCAGGGGGAAGGGGTTGGGTGATATAAAGATCTAGCGAGAAAGCAGTCAAGCAAGAGAGGTAGAGGCAATGGCAGTGCAAGCTGCAATAGCGTAGGCAAGGAGACCGCTCAAGGGCAGCAGGATCGCCTGGTAAGGCAGTGGAAGAGAGGAGGCTAATGGCGGCTTCCTTAGAGTGTTACAGAGTCTAGTTAGTTAGTTGCTTCTATTGGTGTTATATGGTGCTATGTTATTTTTTGTTTTCTTCATGAGGTTGTACTGTAATTTGCACCCAACTCTTTCTCTATATAAAGAGAGGTAGAGCTAGAGAAATAAACTGATCGATCATTTCTCCTAACTTGATATCAAAGCACCAATCCTAGACCGTGGCCTTGGTATCCCACCCAGCAAGGCTTTCAAACTCTAACCACCGAGATCCATCCTCTCCTCTCCTTGTTGCTACCAGCAACCAAGCATCACTGCCAAGGGCTGATGGACTGGCAGCAGCACCCAATAGGCCATCGACCAAGTCGCTAGGCAGGCCACCAGCCACCCAGCAGGCCATCAACAGCCCCTATCTCCTCCCTACGATCCCTGTTCCAATCGTGGGGAGCATCTGAACCTCTTCTCCGCAGCAAGGAGGGGGTTATAGTCTTTGGATAGCCATGCTAGGGTGTTTCCCCACATCCTAGTATAGCCTCTATTGCTACCAAGGGTTACTCCGAGTCTTTTGGTTTGATTTCCAAGTAATGTTTGCTTGAATCTTGTGACCAGGAGGTTCTACTTCAGATTTCTGAGATTCTTATGACCTGAAAACAGTGTTTCAGATTTGATTTCAGAAGTTTATCCCTCCCCTAAGGGTATGATGGCATCAGTTAGATCTTCAAGAGTGTCATCGAATACAGCTACAGAAGTGAGGAGGTATGAAAACCTCTTTTTTGAGTCTATTCACAATGGTACATCTACCACTCAGATGTTAGGAGATGATATGTCCGGAGTGACTATGAGAGACTACTCCAAGGTCATCGTTATCATGATAGACTCAAGGGAGCACCTGAATTGAATTCCATTGCACGTGGCAGGAATCAAAGCTGTTCGAAGTGGCTTGTTGATTCAGGAGCCTCACATCACCTTAGTGGAGATCGGGATTACTTTTCCCATCTCTAGTCAATACCAACAAGAAAGACTGTTCAGGTTGTAGATGGCAGACATTCCAAGGTGAAAGGTAAGGGGGAGGTACCAGTGACTTCTACTTTGAGATTGCCTGATGTTTTGTATGTTCTAGACTTTTCTATGAGCCTACTCTCAGTCAGCTAAATTACTACGGAACTTAATTGCCATGCAACATTTGATGCTGTGGGATGCACTATTCAAGATAAGTTGACAGGGAAGATGATTGGTAATAGACATGTAGAGCGTAGGGTTCATGGACTAACTCAGACTCCACTTACATCTGCATGTCGAGGAGAGGTATCTTCTGCTCCTAGGATTGCATTTCAATGACATCTCCGCCTTGGACACCTTCCTCAAGATAGCCTTCGTCGAGTCATACCACAGATATCTCCTGCAACTCTGATCTGTTGTGATGCTTGTCAGATGGGCAAGCACCGTCGTTCTTCCTACCCTGTGAGTACTCGCCCTGGATCAACAACCTTGTTTGAGTTGCTACACATGGATGTGTGGGGTCCAAGCAGGAAACTAAATAGGCAAGGTCAACGTTACTACTTTGTAGTTGTTAATGATTTTTCACACCTATCTTGGGTGTTTTTGTTGAAGAATAAAGGTCATTGAGAATTTCATGTTGGAGATTAAGTATTAAGCTACTATTAAAGTAATGGGATCTGATAGTGCACTTGAGCTATGCACCACCAGGTTGTTTGCATTCTACAAGTCCCATGGGCTAGTGCACTAGATTACATGTGCGCACACTTCTTAGCAGAATGGGGTGGCTGAGAGGAAGCATAGGCATCTTTTAGATGTGACCCGTACCTTGTTGATCCACCATAGTGTGCCCCCATTATATTAGAGAGATGCAGGCCTTACAACTTGCTATTTGATCAACAAGCTGCCCAATTCAATGCCTCAAGAGCAGATACCTTGGCACATATTGCATCCCGAGCAGGAGCTTTTTCGCATACCACCACGTGTTTGGCTATGTTGCATTTGTTCATCTTCTTTATCCAGGACGAGACAAGTTGGCATCACGAGCAATCAAATGTGTGTTCTTGGGGCATTCACGGACTCAAAAGGGATATAGATGCTTCGATCCTTTTACTGGTAGGCACTTTCATGAGTCTATTCTATATTTTTCTACTACTGCCCAAAATTTATCCCCTGAGGTTACGGAGGCTCTCATGCCTATACCTCCTATTCCCTTGAAGGAGATACCTATTTCTGCTCCCCTACCTATTATGACTGATCCTATGAAGTTTTCTGAGCCAGTTGTTATATATTAGCGACCTTACAGTACTTTCCAAATGCTTTCTATAGCAGCCACAGAGACACCATCTTCTCAACCCCAGGTGATCACAACAAGTTGCCTAGTGATGGTGCGATACCCAGTAATGATTCTATATGTCCAGATGAGGATATTTCTGCTTCCCAGCCAGTGCAGAAGGATTAGATGGATGATTTTAACCTTCTGATTGCCATTCAAAAGGCACCATGGAGTTGTGCCAGATATCCAGTTACAAGGAGTTAGACCATTGAGGGACCTAGTTTTACTTTTAGGAGCTTCTGTCGTGCACTATCTGCTACACAGTAGGCCGTGCTTAATCCGACGTAGTGCTAAGCTATGAAGGATGAGATGACTATTCTTACTTCACGACATACTTAGGAGCTTACACCTTTGTCTTTACCAGAGGGTGCTACAGTTGTTAGTTGTAGATGCTTGTTCGCACTCAAATACAACCCAGATGGCTATGTTGTGTATTACAAGGCATGGCCTGTTACTAAAGGGTTCACCCAGACATATGGGGTGGATTTCTTTGACACATTCTCTCCTGTAGCTCAGCTCTCTACAATGAGGATCCTCATTTCTATTGCAGTTCATTGATATTGGCATCTTCATCAACTTGATGTGAAGAATGCATTTCTCTATGGAGATTTACAGGAGGAGGTCTGTATGCAGCAGCCCCCTAGTTACGAGGTTTAGGGGGTGTGTATGCAAGTTGCAGAAGGTTATTTATGGCCTCAAGTAAAGTCCAAGAACTTGGTTTCAGAAGATCCATCAGGTAATAGAGTCTGTGAGATTTCCCAGGTCATTCCTTATTTGTTAGGAAGACAATGAAAGGTATTGTTGTTCTTTTGGTATATATTAATGACTTGATTGTTACTGGTGATGATACAACATGTGTGGTTGAGATCAAGTAACCTTTGACAAAGCAATTTGTGATGAAGGATTTAGGGCCCTTGCAATATTTGCTTGGGATAGTAGCCGTCATAGGCTTGGTATTATTCTATCTCAATGGAAATATGTCTTATACGTTCTAAAAGAAACAGGTCTGCTAGGAGCCAAGCCAGCAAATATCTCCATGGATCGTAAGGCGCGACTATATGACAGTGATGCAGAGTCAATTGATAATAGACAGTATTGCCAGCTGGTGGGGAAACTATTTTACTTGACGATTATTAGGTCAGATATTTCCTTTGCAGTAGAGAAGTTGAGTTAGTTTATGGAGAGGCCTACTAGACAGCACTAGGATGTAGCCATGATGGTGCTCAGGTACTTGAAGAAAGCACTAAGACGGGGTCTTCTCTTCACTAGAGAGACATCCATGACGGTAGTTGGATACTCTGATGCAGATTATGCAAGCAGCTATGATGATAGGAAGTCTACCACAGGTTTTTGTACGTGTGTTGAAAAGAATCTGGTCACCTGGAAAAGCAAAAAACAGATTGTTGTGTCCAGATCCAATGTTGAGTCTGAGTATCATGTTATGGCTCAAACATCAGCAGAATTGATGTGAGTGAGATCCTTGCTGAATGATCTACATATCCAGATTGATAGGCTTATGGAGTTGTAATGTGACAATAGAGCTGCCACTTATATCGCTAACAACCTCATGTTTCATGAACACACCAAACATGTGGAGATAGATTGCCATTACACCAGACATTTGATTCAGAAGGGGTTTGTCTTTACCTTCCAGGTTACTTTAGAGGCTCAAACTGCTGATATCTTTACAAGCCACTAGCTAGATCCGCATTTGATACATGTGTGTGTAAGCTAAGCATGATTGATATCTATGCTCCAGCTTGAGGGGAAATGCTATAGAGTCTAGTTACTTGCTTCTATTGATGTTATATGGTACTAGGTTATTTTTTATTTTCTTCATGGGGTTGTACTGTAATTTGCATCCACCTCTCTCTTTATATAAAGAATGGTGAGGTTAAAGAAATAAAGTGATTGATCGTTTCTCCTAACTTAGAGAGAGGGCCGACAGCACTCTAAAGAAAGGTTGGTCGTGGGGATCCCTAAGATTTCCTACTTTGATACCATGTAAAGTTTTTTGAAATAGTTCTCATTGATTGAAAATAGGAATCCCTAACCCTTCATATATAAAGAAAGGGGATAACAATAGTAATCATAATCCTAACTAATTTGGAAACAAACTAAAATCAAATCAAATCATAATGATAATATAACAAAATAAGAAATCATAACTTAAGTCTCAAGAAATATATTTTAATTACTCATATTTTTAATTTATCTCTATCAATTACAATAACAACGTTCCCCTCCGAGATCAAGAGAACTAAGGAAGACACGTTTGACAACTAAAGGTGGCTTATCCTTGTTAAGATCTTTTTTCTTTTTTGAAAAAGAAAAGAATGGCCACTAGTGGTAGGTAGGCGTCCGCATTCTAATAATTAAAAAAGAATCATTACAAAAGTTGCATCCACAAGCTCAACAAAGCCCTAGTCCAATTAACAACATTCTCAACATAGATTCTTTCCCCCTTAAAAATGGTTGCATTTCACTGGAGCCAAATAGACCAAAGAACTACCACAGTTATCATTGTTGAGTCTAAGGGTGTATTGGCTATTCTATTTTTCTTTTTAGGTGTCTATGCAATTTACCCAGTTCTTTCTATTATAAAAGAGAAGCTAGAGTTTCTTTTGAGTAGTAATGCATCTTTTATTCTCTACATGGTATCAAAGCAGCGATCCTAGGCCAATGCTCCGATATCCCACCAAATACCCACCCAAAAGATGATCGAATCACCAACAAAAGGGTGATTCGATGGAAGAAGAATCGCAGAATCACAGCAGCAGCAACATGGGAGAGGAGTCTCCCAACGCTGCTGCTACCACCGCTTAAAGGCCTGCTAGCCACGCTAGTGGCACCTCCAGCAGGCCCTGCATAGCCGCTGAGGGTGCTGGCAGTTTGTCGGCAGCCCAGCAGACTGGCAGGTGGTCGTGTTTCCCGGTCGTTGATGGCGTGGCTCACTTGATGAGGGTTTTTTCATGCCTAGTGTATGTGGTGATGAGTCTCCTCTCACCATGAATGACGAAGATCATCTCCCCAAGCATAATGAGCCTTCTCTCATGTAAAGATATAATAGGTCCATTAAAAGGGCCTATTTCAAATCTACAAGGGCATGCTTGTGCAACCTAAGAAAACCCGAAGAAGATGAGGGCCAAAGGAGCATGGGTAGTTGACTTTAGTGCCTCTATTCATCATACAAAAGATATAGAGCGGTTGGTGGATCCCATGGTTCCACGCAGGGTTAGAGATTTCGAAGTAACCAATGGGGCTACATCACTAATCACTGCAGTTGGGAGCGTACGCCCATCTCCGAAGATGATGATTGAAGAGGTTTTCCAATGAACTTATTATCTGTGAACCATGTCTGCAAGTATCTTGGATGTCGTGTGGTGTTTAATGAGGATCATTGTCACTTCCAAGACTAACAGACGAGAAATCATAGGTAGGGGTATAGATAGGGCTGTCAAAAAAAATCGATCCCACTTAACTCGATCCAAACCTGACCTAATTAATGGACCCGAACTTGACCTAAACCCGCTAATAATAAACGGCTTGAAACCTGTTTAACCTGTTTATTAAACGGGTCAGGTTTAGGTTTATGGTTATGTAGCCGCCTAACTTGATTACTGTTCCCAAGCTTTCCAAACCCGACACCCGAGTCCCCCCCCCCCCACCCCCCCTTGGCCACGCCCCCACCCGACACCACACACTGCCCTCGTGCTATCAAACACATAAGAAAACAAACCTTAACCCACCCCTTCAGCAACCACTCCCACCCACCCACCCCCCTGCGACGCCTCTCCTCTAAGCTCCCTTTTTCCCTACGATGCCTCTCCTCCACAGTGCCACCTCTCCTCCCGATTCTCCTTTCCCCCTGCAACGCCTCTCCTCCATAGCAGTAATATGGCTTTCAATACAAATGGGCCTGTTTGCTGATGTGCCCTCATCGTCTCTATGGCTACACCACAACTCGTAGTTGCAGGTCGCTTTGTTTCTTACTTGACCTTCCTTTTTTTTGCTATGTGGTATAATTGGGGTATTGTTGCCTTGCCGTTGTTCATGGCATGCTTTTTGGGCAATCACTTTGTTGAAAAAGTTGTTTGGTAGTTTCTCATCAATTTAGATCCATCTTTGGTTTATCCCAAAATTGAGTCTTCTGTTGTCATCTCCATTATATCATCGACGCTTGTTGGGTTGAGTGTGCAGTTCACATGTCAATTGAATTCCCAGTAATCATTTGAATCTTGAGAGCTAGAGGCAACTCAAGTAGAAATGTGCCATTGAAAGGAAGCCAATGGAAGGCAGTTTCTATAAGCTGGATAGATTGGTTGCGCTAAGAAATGATTAGCATTTCTACCTCATTTACTAGTTGGCTTGTGATGATGGAGAAGGAATTGATGTTCTTCAAGTGTTATATTGGAGTTATTAGGTATGGAGATGTCTTGCATTATTTCAGGTAGCCCTTGATGGATACATGTTGTTGGATCTCTATAATTATTGCAAGATATGGGATTGATAAGGTGAGGTGTGTTAGTAACTTGTTAAAGAGATCTTCTTCGTATGATCAGCAAGAAGCATCAATAGGTTGTGAGGCATATCCCATATTCCTAGAGTTTCAGTGCATGGTGATCCAGTTATATTAGGCTCCTCTGTAAGATACTAAGAAAACCTATTTCCATTGTAGGATACCTGAAGATGAATAGATTGTAAATATACTTAGTGTACACCATCTCTGTAGGAACCAATTTCAATATGAAGCTATTTTCATACCTACTTAGTTAGAGTCCGTAAACATGTTGTAAGTAAACGTGGACAAGTTCAATTCCCAATTAGAACATATCAATGAAGTTGCTAATTCCAAAGTCCTATCTACTTGAATTGTACAACTTTTTATCTGCTAAAGGGAAAAAAGAAAAGCCCTTGTGTTGGTCTAGTAGCAAAGCGTCCCCATTAGCAGCCAGTTCAACCCATTTAATCTTTTTAACTCACCATGTAACTCATTTACTCATTTCACACATTTAACCCATTTAAAACCCGCTTAACCCATTTAACTATTTAACCATTTAACCCGTTTAATTAAATGGGTTAAATGGGTCGAGCCGGGTTTGGCATTTATAAACGGGTCAGGTTCGGGTTGGGGTACATAAACCCGTTAAATAAACGGGTTGTACTCGACCTGACCCAATTATTATCGGATTTGGTCTAAACAGATCGGGTCCAACCTGACCTATTTGACAACCTTAGGTATAGAGCGAGATGGTCTTTATTATCTTGACACACTTATATTATTTGTTGGAGTCGTATCCATTGCTACTGACCCTTGGCTGTGGCACAGGAGACTTGGACACCTGTTGTTAAGAAGATGCGGCAGATGTACCCTAACTTGCCAAATTCCTTATCCCACCTTTAAGCCTCTATCCAAATGAAGCCTAAGTGGAAGGAAGCATGCTCTAATAATTGCTTTCCAAGCAAGCAAGCCTCATAATTGACTCGGACTATGATAGACAATTGGGACTAACTTGCTGCAGTTCGTCTAAAGGAAGGTGGCTTGGGCAAAGATGCCTAGATCAAGTAGAGAAGGAATAGTAACATGCATTGTATGTAGTGATGGAGTAGTTGATACATTCCCTTTTCCTCAAATCATCACATGGGTATACCCCGAACACGTACAGAATACAAAGATATTTGGATGCCTCGAAGATCTGACTCTCCCTTATTATCAACCAGAAAATAAAGAGAAATTGGTACACATGAGGGGGCTCGCAAAAGCTACATTGTCTGAACAAGTTCCTGACAAAGAAAGTTGACTCATCTTTTGTTCCATCTCGCAATATTCAGCTCTAGATATTGTAATAGTCTCTACTTGTGCCTCATGTATTGTCTCCGTTACCCTATGGGCAATCAAAGGTTTGCCATGCTTGGCACAATATGTCACGTCCCAGTTTTCAAATGTGCATAAAATTTTACAAATGCAGTCAAAATTAACATTTTTCTTTCCAAGAACCATGAACGTGACGATCTACACAGACAATCAACAATCAAATGCAACACAACTCAAAGCTTAAAAAGATGGTTAAGCAAAAAAAAATCAATTAATCCACTATAAGATTCATAACTCTATTGATACCATCCATACTCAAGAAAGACAACAATTTTAAGAGAGATTCAAATACTACTAAGGCCTTTTAATTCAAGGTTCATAAAAACTAAAGAATCTTGTCTCCCATCATTGGTCCACACTAATTTGATTTGCAAAATTTATTCAATCATTAGAGTTAGTCAACAGAGTTAACTAAGTATGTAACAATAAATTAAGTTAACATCACAAATACCACTATTATGTACACAAGAAACCAATAAATAAATAATTCATTTATCTTCTTTAAATAAATCAAGATTTCAAATAATATTATAGCAATTCACCTTTACCATATCAACTTCAGGGAAGTAGCATAGTTTGAGTTATAAATACAATATGACACCCCATGAGACTGAAATGGTAAAGGTAAATTATTATAAATATTACCTAAAACTAGATTCATTTAGAGAAGATAAATAATTTTTTTTTTTTTTGTGTACATGATAGTGGCAATTGCGATGTCATCATAATTTATTGCCATAATTTACCATAGAAACTTGATTCTAAAGAAGGTGAAAAAGATATTTTTAAGTTAGCTAAAACAAGAAAGTAAAAACCAAAAGACCTTACACATGTAAGATGCATCAAGGATGAAGAAGGAATGGTACTTATAGCTAGTGAGAATATAAAAACAAGATAGAAAAGATATTTTCATAAGCTATTTAACGAAAAATAAAAGAATGATATCATCTTAGGGGAGTTAGCCAACTCAGAAAATTATGTGAATCGGGCATGTTATCGAAGGATACAAAAGAAAGAAGTAGATGAGACTTTGAAGATGATAAAAAGTGGGAGGGTTGTTAAGCCTGATGATATTCCTATAGACATTTGGAGAATGACGGGAGAAAGGGGTATAACTTGGCTCACAAATTTATTTAATATTGTGTGGAGAGGCAAGAAGATGCCAGAGGAATGGAAGAAAAGTTTTGTGGTACCTTTATACAAGAACAAGGGTGACATACAAGATTGTTCCAACTATAAGGGTATTAAGTTGATGAGTCATAGATGAAACTTTGGGAGAGAATAATTGAAAGGGTGAGACAAGTCTCTATGGTAACTGAAAATCAGTTTGGCTTTATGCCAGGCCGATCTACTATTAGGCAATACATCCCTTGAGACGTATGATAGAGACATACAAAGCCAAAAAAAAGAATTTACATATGATTTTTATTGATTTGGAGAAGGCCTATGATTCTGCCCCAAGAGATATCTTATGAAGAATCTTGGAGAAAAGACAAGTACCAGTTATATATATCAACCTCATAAAGGATATGTACTATGGAGCAGCAATTTGTGTAAAGACTAAGGATGATTTAATGGACTACTTTGGTATCACCATTGATCTGCATCAAGGTTCGACTTTAAGTTCTTATCTTTTTGCCTTGGTCATGGATGAGTTGACGAAGCATATCCAAGTTTAGGTGCTTTGGTGTATGCTTTTTGCTGATGACATTGTGTTAGTTGATGAGACAAGAGATGGAGTGAACAGAAAACATATACTTTGGAGAGAAGCCCTAGAAGATAAAGGATTACGCATAAGTTGGATGAAGACTGAGTATATAGAATGCAAGTTTAGTAGTAGAGGGAACAATGAAGGGATTGATGTAAACATTGGAGAAGAGTGCATTCCAATGAAAGATGTTTTTAAGTACTTGGGATCAATTTTCCAACATGATGGTGAAATTGATGGAAATGTTACACATAGAATTAATGCAAGGTGGTTGAAATGGAATGGTGCATTTGGTGTTCTCTGTGATAAGAGGGTTCCTTTAAAAGTCAAAGGAAAATACTATCAAGCTGTGGTAAGACCAGCCATGTTGTACGGTTCTGAATGCTGAGCTATAAACTATAGACATGTACAGAAGATGTTTGTGGCAGAAATGAAGATGTTAAGATGGATGTGTGGTCATACAAAAAATGACTGTATTTCAAATGAGATTATTAGAAAAAAGGTTAGAGTGACACCGATAGAGGATAAAATGAGAGAGGTACGTCTAACGTGGTTTAGACATTTATAAAGAAGGCCACTTAATGCTCCAGTTAGAAGATGCGAGAAGTTGGAAGCTGAACCCGCTAAGAGGGAGCGAGGAAGACCAAACAAGTGTTGGAAGAAAACTATTAAGTATGACATCAATTACTTTCATTTAAGTTCTGACATGGCTGAAAATCGATCTGTGTGGAGGTAAAGAATCCATATAGTCGACCCCACTTAGTATGGGAAAATGCTTAGTTGTTGTATAATAGTGATAATTGCGATGTTATCATAATTTATTGCTACATACTTAGCTCTGTTAGCTAACTCTGTTGATTGAACAAATTTTTCAGATCAAGTTGATGTGGACTAGTAATATGGTACAAGGAGTTAGTTTTTACGAAGCTTGAATTAAAAGGCCTCAATAATATATTGAGCTATTTCTATTTGAACAACTATATTTGAATCTCTCTTCGAATCATTATCTTTCTTTAATATGGATGGTATTAATAGAGTCAACTATGGATCTTATAGTTGATCAATTGCTCTATTTCTCCTTAATCATCTTTTTTGGCTTTGAGTTGTGTTGCATTTGATTGATTATGTAGATCGTCGCATTCTCCGCTCTCTGAAAAAAAAAATGTTAATTTTGGATGCTTTCGTAAATTTTTATGCACATTTGAAAATCAGGACATGACATGATAAGTGTCCCTAACATGACCCTACTTGCTCCAATGTAAATATGGTGGCCATTCTCGATCTTGACCACCTCTACCATGTCCACATCTTTGGGTGGACTTGGCACCGTGATCTCAGCCATAAGTAATTGTGATGCAAAATTTTGAGAGCTTAAAACTCCATTGAGATGTGTGATTGGAAGCCTACTCATGCAAATTATATGCATCCTCCAAATTGGGTGGTTTGTGCAGAGTAAGAATCTGAGAATATGCAGGCAATAGTCTGGTTGGAAACCAGCAAGAAAATACCCAACCATCACCTCTTCATGATAGGCCTTTTGAGTTGCACGAGCGCACAAAAGCCTATGTGCATTCAATTTCTCATGGTTAAGTAATACAAGGCAAGTAATTTCATTATAAATCTAGAAAAGTCCATTAGAATTCTCTTCACGAGAAAGTGTCACAGAAATCAACCCATATTTCCTTGATTGTCTTTTAGTACACTACTTCATTTCCAATCCATGGAACGACACTATCTACGATCCATGCATTGATTGGCATTATCTTTCTCTATGGTAATGTACTTCCCAACCAACTCCAACTAAAGTATAATATGCCCTTTGTCATAGCCTTGCATATATTATCAAGAACATTCTTTCTTTGATCAGGTGCATAGTTGGTGTCTGATGAGCCCATATTTGTGAGCTATCTAGGTATTTCAATACTTAGATATTAAGTTATCTTTGATATTTATTTAGCATACATTAGGCAGTAAATAGATTAGTTTATATTTTTGACTTGATTGCATAATTCATGCATTGCGTTCATAATTAAATACATTTAGAATGACATATTAGAATAGTTAATCAATTAAGTGTATTACATGCATTGTTTTGTTTTAACATAGAAATTAAGGATTTACACATAAATAACCCCTCATTTCTTTTTCATTTTTTTTTATTTTCTTCTCCAACAGATGCATGCAGGAGACACACATCAAGGAAGAAGCGATAGAAGTGGATCTCTATTCCCCATGTTCTTCATCGCTTCATCTCTTCTCAACTAACGCAAGTTGTTCTCCTGCAATATAAAATGAAGCTTCCACTCCAGAGCAAAGGAGGCCTCCACCCCACTCCACTACTATGCAAAGAGTTCAACTCTCCTCCGCTCATCACCGCTGGCCTCAACTGCAGGGCAACAAGTCCCCACCACCGTGGGCGTGTGGCGTGACAGGCCACACTGCCACCCGGAACTTGCTTGCACCACTGTGCGTCTACACCAGCCACCACCACCAGCCATCCACGCACGATTAAGTCGTCCGAGAAGTTTCCCGGACATCTGAAGCCCCTTCCCCATCGCCATGCCTCATCACCTTCCTCTTCATTTTCATCTTTTTCCTATGTCTTCCCTCCACCAAAAACAACCCAAACCACCTCCACCACCTCGCCGCACCACCTTCACCAGCGCTCCTCCGCCACTACCATCCTCCTCCCACGCACACCTCCTCGTGCGGCCAATAGCAAACCAGCGCACGCGCGCACCACCTCAGCCACGCAACCCAGCGCACGACTAACGCCTCCCGCACCCCTCACTAGTCGCACAGCAGCTGCAATTGCAGCAACCATCCGCGTGCATGCACCTCCTTGCACATGCACCTAGCAAGGCCAGCATCTCCTCCGCGTGCGCCACCCGCACGCAAGCGTGTTGCCTCTCCTTTCGCGTGCAGCAACGCAACCACGCACGGTTGCACGTGCCCTCACTGCAATAACAGACCGTCGAAACCCACAACCATCATCGCTCTGTCCGACCGACTTCGGCCGCCTCGCACTTCGCCGCAACCGCCATCCTGAAGCCCTCGGCCGACTTGTCCTCCATCACGAGCCTCACCTCCAACTGTAGCCTCCTTCGCACGTAGCATGGCCACGAAGAAATGCTTTGTTTCACATCCAATTAAAATTTACAAGTGATGCCATTGCCAACTTCTCATTTTATCATTTAAAGGAATAGTTTATTATGGTGATTTTCCGATAACATCCTTAACTTTTTACGAAAATACGATTTCAGCATGATCATATCTTGTTCCATTAATTAAAAGGCGATTTTGATTCGATTTCTTGACGAAATTAATCGTGAACATCTATTTTTAACCCGTACGAGTTTTAATAAGCCATTGCCTCCCTACAGACACGACCCACTCTCTCGAGTGGTTTATTTTAATTGTTTTGTTGAGCAATTTTCCACCACTTTGATACTAAAATAACACGTCATTTTAGGTGCAAAACAACAATTAAAGCGAGAATCATCTTTTCAAATGACGCCGTTGCCGGAGAGGAAATATGCCTAACAAATTTATGTAGATTTTTCTGTTCACTTTAATCTATTTTTAAGGTTATTATCATTGATATAAATTTGTGTTTTGGTGCGGGGTACGGCTACTTGGGAGATGGAGCGCCGCATCACCTACATCCACGCCTAGGTGGACCTTGTTTCCACCCGTTGAGATAGAAGACGTGGAATTCGGGACGGTGGTGGTGATGCTTGGAGATTAATTGGACTTATTAGTTAGCTTAGTTTAATTTCACTGTTTTCTCACCCTTGTCTTTTGGGGTTGGTTTCCGGGAGACTGTTCCCATTTCTTTAGACTTAGGTTTTTGTCTTATTTTGTGGTTAGTTTATTCCTTTCCTTGATTGTGCATAAGTAGGTAGATATATAAAAACAAAAACAAAAAAAACAAAATACACGCTGCATGATTTAGGATGACTATATAAGATTGTGTGAACCTCTAGATTTCATTTACTGCATTGCGTGCATTCTTTCATTGAAAATTGCTGCAGACAAGGTACATTTCTCTTACTTTGCATCCATATCTTGATCACGAAGTTGCATCTGGATTTAATTGCAAGACCACCTAATTGTCTTGAAACGATCTAACAAGGTGGTCACATTAAAGCTTCCGAAAAGGATTAACTAAAGGAGGAATATTAAAACCTAAGGAGTTGATTTAAGACATTATGCTGCATTTCAAAATTTAAACTCAAACTTTTATGGTGTATGCACACTTGTTTGATCTTTGCATCAAGGCACGCATTTAGATACTCCTAGGTTTTTGAGCAGCTAGGAAAGAACCCTCCTACCGTTGGATACCAAAGTGCTTGAAACTTAAGATCAAAGGTTTTGTGACTCCAAGGAGGGGGATACCCTATCACGGATTTTTGAGGAAGTTAAAAAACACCGCGAAAGCACAGCTTCAAAGGAAGGCTTAGGCCTACTTGCATCCCTCCATCTTCCGTTCTTGAAGTACTTTACCATTTGAACTTTAAAGCAGAGCATCTAAGTTCCAACTAGGTCTTCATTAAGGCATTTCGTAGGTTGACAGTAGACACGTAATTAATTGGGCAATTTGTATTGTCACCTACAACTGGACTAAAATCTCAAAGGCCTCAATTGATTAAAGACATAAAAAGTCCTTTTGAATTGTGTTTGTACTATTGATGTATGCTTGGTAGGCGATCTCTAAGGAGACAACTAGTGTTTAATCCAAAACCTAAAAGAATCCTTAGGAAAGCCAACTAAGAGAGAAGAGAGATGGCCGAGGAAGGAGAAAATAGAATTGTGGAAAACCAACGATCTTTAAGAGACTATTTTATCCCTACCAACCAACCTGGCCATACACTGAGAAGACCTGGAGGGAACAATCTTTATGAAATCAAGAGCAGTACCATCTCTGCTACCCTCATTCTATGGTATTTTTAGGGAGGACCCCTACAGGCATTTAGAGGAATTCACTGAGGTCTGTTCCACGGTAAGATTGCAAGGTGTTACTGATGATGCCCAAATGCGAACCCTCTATCCCTTCTCCCTCAAGGATAAGGCGAAGCATTGGTATCACACTCTAGATGGTAGAGTGGATACTTGGAATGCCTTAAAAGGAGAGTTTTTGAAAAAATACTTTCCCATGAACAAAACTAATCATTATAGGAGAGAGATCATAGGTTTTGCTCAACAAAATGGAGAGCAATTTCATGATGCATGAGAGCTCTTTAAAGATTTGTTACGCTTATGTCCCCATCATCAGGTTCCAAGATAGCAACTTGTAGAAAGGTTCTACATTGGGTTAAATGCCAAGCACAGGCAAATAGTGGATGGTGCCTGTGCAGGAACCTTTCTCACAAAAACTAAAGAGGCTTAGGAGCTTTTTGAGACTTTGAGTGAGAATTCTATTCACCTAAATTCTGCCTATTTGGATAGGAAACCCACTCTTATGCAACGAAAGATTGAGGCAAATGAGGCTAGGGATACCCAGAATTTAGCTTTCTAAATTCAATTGTTGAACCAAAATATGGAAAGGCTTACGTCAAACCCTAACCAACTCACGCCAAAAGCCTCCACTTCCTAAGCTTCTGAATGCTCCATTTGCCAAGGCAATACGCATGCTACCGTGGATTGCCACTTGGCCTCCCAATTACCTGCCTGGTACAGGCGGACTTGAATGACGCTTAAGCGTTCCATCCCAGACCTCGTAATGGCCTTTTTTCCAACACTTATAACGAGGGTTGGAGGAACCACCGCAATTTTTCATGGAGACAGGAGAATGTCTCCAATTCAGGGAATTACAGACCCTAACCCTTTCAAACTCAACAGTATAATCAACCTCCTATCCCTTCCCAACCACCCAAGACTTCTGGGATGGATGAGCTTAAGGCCATGCAGGAGAATCAAAGCATGATCATCCAATCTCATGACAAGGTAATCAATGAGATGAAATCCCAAATTGGACACCTTGTCAAGGCTATGAGCAAAAGGGAGATTGGGAAGTTTCCCAGTTCATCTGAGGAGAACCCTAAAGGGAAAGGGATTGTCTTTAAGGAGCATGCCCAGGCAGTGACTTCTGAGGAATGGGAAAGAAATTTCTAAACCTAATGCTCATATAGTCTCACCTTCTGAAAACCCATCCACCTTGACTTTCGCCCCCACTGGAGAAGAGCTGCCCAACTCTTCTCCACTTAAAATCACATCACCGGAAGAGGTTGTCCCTGTTCCAACACTTACTTGACATGACAACCCTTCCACCCAAAGACTGAAAGTGCCCTTTCCAGAGCGCTTGTCTGACTTTGGGCAAACTTCTGCTGGCTCATCTGGAGCCAAAGATAGGACTGACGAAATCATGGAGACTTTCAAACAAGTGCAAATTAACCTGCCCTTGCTTGAAGCTATCAGGCAGATTCTGTCCTATGCCCACTTTTTAAAAGACTTGTGCATGAAAAAGCAACAATTGAGGAAACAAGTCCAATCAAAAGTTGTCCTGCCTGATTCTATTTACTCAATTATACAACACGGGACACCCCCAAAACTTAAGGACCCAGGAGCCCCATTCATCTTGGTGGTCGTTGGCGACCTACATATAGACGAGGCTCTGCCTGATCTGGGTGTGGGGGTAAACATCCGTTCGAGCTACATATATGAACAACTTGGAGAAGGTAATCTGAAGCCTTTCCCTATAATCCTTCAAGTTGCAGACTGATCCTTGAAGACACCACGAGGCCTGTTGGAGGATGTCCTCGTGAGAGTGGATGATTTCTTCTTCCACGTTGACTTTCTGGTGTTGGACACTGACCCTACCAACAAACCAACCAAGCCCTCCATCATCTTGGACCGCCCTTTTCTTGCCACTTTTAACGCTTCAATTAATTGTCACACTGGGGCATTAAAAATGGGCTTTGGGAATAGGAAAATTCGGCTTAATGTGTTTGATGCTTATAAACAAGCTGGATTTGAGGATTGTTCTCAAGCTGAGATGGTAGATGACCTAATTGAAGAGACAACTCCTGAAATTTTATGTGATGACCCCCTTCAGCATATCATGCTAAATGAGCATTCTCATCTCTTGGAGGAATGTGAAGGGGATGTACTAGAACTTGAGAAGTTGCTTGGAGTTTCTACTGAGTCTCTCTCCCTATCATACCTGCCTAAAGTGGATCTGCTACCTAAGATGGGGACATCTATTATGAAACCCTCAACCATACAAGCCCCCAACCTTGAACTTAAACCCCTCCCAGACATTCTCAAGTATGTATTCCTTGAGACAAATGATACGCTCCATATAATCATCTCATCTATGTTATCTGAGGCGCAAGAGGAAGCCTTGCTAAACTGCTTATCAAGGCACAAAGAAGTCATAGCTTGGACAATCGTTGATATTAAGGGTATAAACTCCACACTCTGCATGCATCACATTTATACTGATGATTCCATCAAACCATTTCGAGACATGCAGAGACGTTTTAACCCTAACATTAGGGACGTGGTTAAAAAGGAGATTCTAAAGTGGTTGGATGCTGGGATCATATATCCCATCACAAATAGCAAATGGATTAGTCCAATCCATGTGGTACCTAAGAAGGCAGGCTTTACGGTAGAAACCAATGACCAAGGAGAACAAGTGATAACCATACCCTCAACTGGCTAGAGGGTCAGCATAGACTACCGCAAACTGAACACCACAACCCAGAATGATCACTTTCCCTTACCCTTTATTGATCAGATCCTCGAGAAATTAGCAGGGAACAAGTATTTCTGCTTTTTAGATGGATATTCTGGGTATAATCAGGTTGCAGCTTTCCCTGACAACCAGGATAAGACAACTTTTACTAGTCTCTACAGCACTTTTGCGTTTAGGCGTATGCCGTTTGGATTATGTAATGCACCGGCAACCTTCCAACGGTGTACGATGTTAATTTTCTCGAACATGATTGACGAGTGTGTCGAGGTTTTTATAGATGACTTCTCCATTTACGGCTCGTCTTTCAACCAGTGTCTCCTGCACCTAGATAATGTGCTAAAGAGATGTAAGGAAACTAATTTAGTCCTTAGCTAGAAGAGTCATTTCATGGTACAGAAAGGTATTGTACTTGGGCATGTTGTGTCTGAGAGGGGTTTGGAAGTAGATAAGGCCAAGGTTAATTCTATTTCCAAACTTCCATTGCCCACGAATGTCAAACAGATTAGATCCTTTCTGGGCCATGCAGGCTTTTATAGGAGTTTTATTAAAAATTTCAACAAAACTTCTAGGCCACTTTGCGACCTGTTAGCGAAGGAATCTTCCTTCGATTTTGATTCAAAGTGTGCCGAGGCCTTTCACACTCTAAAGGAGGCCTTAATCTCTGCACCTATTCTTCGACCTCCTGATTGGACACTCCCATTTGAGCTGATGTGTGATGCTTCGGATTACGCAATGGGAGCAATCCTTGGACAAAGGGTTGAGGGAAGACCACATGTGCTACACTATGCCAGGAAGACTTTAACCGAACCATAGCAAAACTACACAGTCACTGAAAAGGAATTACTTGCTGTAGTTTTTGCTCTGGAGAAGTTTAGGTCTTATCTTTTTGGGTCTAAGGTGGTCATTTTTACTAATCATGCGGCAGTGAAACATCTCACTGCCAAGGACTCTAAGCCAGGTTTAATTACTTGGATTCTACTCCTTCAAGAGTTTGACTTGGAGATTCGTGAAAAGAAAGGAATGAAAAAATGTAATGGCTGACCACTTGTCTCGCCTCCCACTTGATGACTCTCCATCTGGAGACATCCGCGAGACATTTCCTGATAAAACCCTTATGGCGGTAACACCAACTTCACCCTGGTATGCTGATACCGTCAATTACTTAGTCACTGGAAAGACTCTTGGATCTTGGGATGAGCGAAAACAAAAGAGATTTATTTCCCATGCTAGATACTTTCTTTGAGAAGAGCCAAAATTATTTAGAATTGGACAAGACCAAGTATTGAGACGATGCGTGCCTGAAGAGGGGCAACAAAGTGTCTTAAGATTTTGCCATGAACTTCATTGTGGAGGACACTTTGGTGCTAAGAAAACAACCTTTAAGGTTGTCCAGTCTGATTTTTTGTGGCCTACTCTATTTAAGGATTCTCATAACTTTGTTAAGACCTGTATTAGATGTCAACGGATTGGAACGATTGGGAAGCGAAATGAGATGCCCCAACACCCCATCCAATCTATCGAAATTTTTGATGTTTGGGGAATAGACTTCATGGGTCCCTTTCCTTCGTCATATGGATATGAGTATATCTTGGTGGCAGTCGATTATGTCTTTAAATGGATAGAGGCCATTCCTACATGCACAAATGACCATTCTGTAGTCTTAAAATTTGTGAAGGCCAATATCATCTCGCTTTGGCTACCCCAAGACGATTATAAGTGATAAGGTACCTCATTTCCGAAACCACCACCTCAATCGGCTACTCAGGAGTCTGGGAGTAACTCACAAGATCGCTACCCCTTACCATCCTCAGCTGAGTGGCCAGGTGGAAGTGTCGAATAGGGAGATTACGAACATTTTGGAAAAAACTGTTAAGCCTGATAGGAAGGACTGGCCCCAAAAGTTCGATGATGCTTTGTGGGCTTATCGAACAGCCTACAAAATCCCTTTGGGTATGTCTCCCTTTCGGATGGTATATGGGAAAACGTGTCATTTACCTGTTAAGCTTGAACATAGAGCACTCTAGGCTATCTGAAGTGTCAACCTAGATTTAGAGCAAGCAAGTAAGACAAGATTACTGGAGTTGACTAAGCTTGAGGAACTGAGGAATGATGCTTATGACATCTCCCAAGCTTATAAAAAGAGAACAAAGGTCTTGCATGATAAGTATATCCTAAGAGAGAGCTTTGCGCCTAATCAACAAGTCTGGCTTTTCAATTCCAGACTTAAGCTTTTTCCAGGGAAATTGAAATCTCATTAGGATGGGCCATCCATAATCACCAAAGTATTTCCGCATGGGGCTATGGAGATCAAGACCCCTTCCTCTTCAGCAATGCCCTTTACCATCAACGGCTAACGATTAAAACAATATGTTACTTTGGATGGCCATCTGGTTGACAAGCTCACTCTCGAGGAGCCTTAGCTCCTTTGATTCTTCACCTCAAGTAACATCTTTCCTTGGCTATTTTACTTTCAATGAGGACATTGTTTGGACCAGACATGGGGAGATAAGACCTGAGGCATCTGTTTACAGCATGTATACGTATTGCATTCATGCATTAATATGGCATTAAAAAAAATGTTGAGCTTAATTGGTTAATCCCAACAATCTCTGTAGAAGAGTTACCTAAAGTTCTGGGCTG
Organism: Thalassia testudinum; assembly: GCA_037157565.1. Taxonomy (NCBI): domain Eukaryota; kingdom Viridiplantae; phylum Streptophyta; class Magnoliopsida; order Alismatales; family Hydrocharitaceae; genus Thalassia; species Thalassia testudinum. The sequence continues at coordinate 80,879,330 of JAZHRO010000077.1, read as the reverse complement.
GAACGAATGATGAGATAAGATCTTAAATGTCTTGCTTCAGGAGCTAAGGAAGAGATATTAATCTTAGACTCTTAGGGCTAGGTTGGCTTTAAAATCTAAGTATTTGTTAAGATCATTGATTTAAATGCCGACGGCATGCCGTCGGCAAGGCCGGTTTTGAGAAATAACCATGCCGATATGGTTTCAATGTCGAAAGACAGGTGTTTCAGTGGCATGCCGACCATACTGACGGCATGCCGTCGTGCCGATGCTGTGTGCTTGCTACAGACTACCACTGCCATCTCTTCCGCTCCGCTAATGCCACTGTCACTGCCATCTCTGCCGCTGCTTCAGGCTGTAGCCTGCATCGTTACTTATGGAACTTCTCGCCTTCTTGGTGGTGGACTTGTTGCCTGCTGGGAAGGTGGGGGAGCGTCTCCCTGTAGAGGGTGGCCGCCGCACGTTTAGGATTTCCTCCAATGATGACTCTTTTGGAGGGAAGGGGAAAGGGGACAAAGGTAACGGGAGGTCGTGCAGTGCCAGTGCCCGCACTGGCTGGTAGCACGATGGCTTATTCCTTTCCAAAATGGAATCCTACTCACTATTTAACCTATAAATAACCTCCAGAGATTCATTGTTCACCTAACAGTGCTCCTCTTTAATCTATTTCTCATACCCTCTTAGAAACTCTCTTGATGCAAATAACCTTGCTGCCAGAATACAAGTCATTATATCCACTTCTAGTACTTTACACTGGTGCTCCTGTATAAGGTCTCTAAAGCCAGGTTCACAGAACAAAATTTTCTTGAATTTGAAGTACACTGCACGCCTGAGATCATCATTTGATCTCCAACACTATGGAATGTGATCAAAGAAAGGTCTATCCAAGGCAATTCACCTCAAATAAAGGAAAAAGCTCCACAAAATTAATGTAGTAAACCTATAATTGCATGTGCACTACTTCTGTGTGTGATGCTTCACCAAGTAAAACAGCAGTTGCAGATTATACAATCAGATAATGCAAGCTCAGCCAAAATGTCACTGAACTCCATCTCGTCCCTATCCCCTGATACTTTATCCCCTAGTTGGTCATATATTCCAACTTAATATTAGAATCTCAACACACTCTGGTAAATTGGAAAAAGGCCCTGTGCATGTGTCTCAAATCTTCTTGCAGTACCCTTCTCTCTATCTCTGCATGTGGCCCATACAGAGAACTAAAGAGGAATTCATTGTTATCTAATATATTGCAACATCACTAAAAATAAAATGTTTCCAACCACCAAATCCTCTTGCAAAGTTTCCCACATCCTAGGCAATCAGACGCCTACCTAACAAGCCATCTGGATTCTGAGCCACAAAATCATTTCATTATGTTCCCCCAACTGGCCCCAACAGTTAAAAACAACAGACCTCTAACGTTGCTCCTTGTAAAAATACAAGCACTGGACTCTAATATGACAAGCACCTCCCAAAAGTCCTATGATAGGTAGTGTCCCACAAACCTTCGTGTTCCAACTATCTTCACCAGAATATAAGACAAAGCCCCCGCTTCCAGAGTTCCAACTGTCTACCACAAGCCTGCCCCCTAGCCCCCATCACAACTCTAGCCACTGCATCCGTAGTCTATTTGAAGTCTAATGTAATTCAATTGTTGCAACCCCATTGTTGGCCTCCTTTTATGAAGTGTAAACATGGTGGTTTTGAGTGTGGGAGACTTCTTCAGATCCAGACATCACATCTTGAAATCAAATCCGAGAGCATGCCGTCTAATTTTTTTTTGAAAGGAAAAGGAAAGCTATCAAATCGCCAATAGCAATCCAACATGCTGTCTAATTTTAAATATAGTTGAGCATAATAGGTTATTGACTTTGCTGGAAACTTATGGTAGTCTCAATTTTTCTATTCAACAAGATTTTCTAGCCAACTACGATTCTTTCTTAGCAACATGATCTTCTAATGGAAGTAAACAACCAAGCGAACTTAAGACATAGCATGAAATTAAGACAAATCACCACCATGAACATTGAAAAGGAAATCTCGAAAGGTCACTCTTATACAATGTTGCATAATACAAGATGAAGCAAGAATAAGAGATAATCAAGAAATAATGTGCTTCATCACAACAAACTCCCCTACAAGAGTAGTGGACTAAAGCTAGTTCATTCTTCTCAGAGAAGGAGACAAAGGGGAAAAAAGGGCCCACCTCAACTTGAGTAGTATGCCCTATTCACACCCAAAAAAAAAAAGGAAAAGAAAAAAAGAATGGTATGCAACTAACACCCTGAGTACTAACTAGATATACAGGTAGATCCAGCAGGCCATTTAATCAGTTACCTTACTCAACATAGAGTTTTCATCATCCAACTTGGATGCCAATCTTCACTCTTAGTTTATATTCTACGCCTCTTCATGATTAACAGCAATTTCAGTAGTGTTTCCACCCAAATCCATAAACCATGATTCATGCATGTTGCTTTGGAGTTGATTCTGAAACCCTACTATGCATGTTCATATATTATTATTCCATTAAGCATGACTTATGCATCTCACTTAGGGTTTTCTTCCATTAAATAGTGTATTAATGGGTTGTAGCTAAGATTTCTAGTAAAGGCATCTTATTACTTTTCCCTACTTTGTTGTTCCTATATGATTTTGTGACTACATTTAGATGGAAGGATTAATTTAGATGCATATACACCTATACATTAAGACTAACATTGCATTGACCAAATATTGTTCATGGTGCTTCATGTACAGATACAAGAGGAGCCAGTTACATACAAACCCTCCTAACCCGACCTTAGGAACTCTAGGATCCCGATCCATCTGAAATATGCCCCCAGTTCACGTCAAGATATAGATGAGCACAGTGATTTAAATGCCGACGGCATGCCGTCGATAAGGGGGTGTTTAGAGAAAGGCCATGTCGACACAAAGATAGTGTCGGTTTGCAGGAAAACCGTCGGCATGCCGAGGGTTTCGTCGGCATGCCGACAGTTGCCGACGAAACGGCGGCATGTCGACCGTCTGTTGAGTAGTGCTGGGAATTGGAGCAACGGGAATTTGAAAAGGAATTAGAGGTTTAAATCTGAGGAAGAGGGACAGGTTATACTTTTCAAAATTCGGGAAGAGTCCACACACGTTGATTTTTTTGTCATATAGGCTCAAATAACCTGTAAATACGTTTCCAACATCTTGATTTAGTTGTCTTTCGAATTTTAATCATTCATGCACACACACATTGATTTTTTGTCATATAGGCTTAAATAACAATTATTTTTTTGTTCATATAAGCTTACATACAACTGTAAATATGTTTCTAACATTTTGATTTAGTTGTCTTTCAAATTTTAATCATTTCTATCATTTCTGTCGGCATGCCCTCGACGTGCCCTCGACGTGCCTCGAAATGTCATTTTTTCAGGTCGTCGAAATCGTCGAAATCTGCCATCGAAAAACGGGCATTTCCACGGCATGCCTTCGGCATGCCCACGAAATGCATACCTACAATTTCATCGGCACGACGTCGAAATCGACATTTCGAACCTTGGTTAAGATACAAATTTTGCCTCAAGCAATTGAGGTATTTAAGAAGTTGATGTATTAAGGACTTAGGAAGTAAAGAATTTCTCTGATTATTCCTTGGTTTGGAGATTCTTGAAACCGAAGTGTCTTTTTCACATTACACGAATTTAAAACTGGGGCAACCATGTGAGAGCTTACCGTGGGTTTTGTCAGAACCGAGGTTGGGGACTCTAAATTAATGCACCTTAACTTATATTCAAACTTAATAAAGATCCCTGCGGGGTATGGCTGGCATGTCACATGCAATAACCTCTGGGTGTGGGATATCCAGAACCCAACCTTGCGCCCCGAGTCTTCCAAGATTTTACTTAGGTGAAGCATTTAGAAAGGATGAAGGAGAGCCACTCACCAGAAGAAAAAAAAAAGAAAGAAAAAAGAAAAAAAATGAAATGGAGAATTAAAAAAAAATGAGAAGGGAAATAACACCTCGTTACACATAAGTGTTATTGAGAATAAAAAAAAGTACCTCGTTATACATGGGTACCAGAATTATATAAAAAAAATGGAGATATAATTGAGGAGATATACACTGGGTTAGCCTTTGTGTTAACCTTGAAATAAAAAAAAGTAAGAAAGCTACCAAGTCTAAGTATGGTTGAACGTAGGTAGGTCTAGGTAGGTGAAGGGCAAGTCTGATCCTGGAAACGTATGAGAAGAACAAGTATGGATGCCCATTAATCAAATTACACACTCAGCACTAACACTTTAACCTCTGGGATTTACAAACTATAGGACAAACTTAGAAGTTTAAGAAACTATTGCCCGAGACCAAAACTGCAGCAAATCAAATCTGAATTTTGACTAGTACTTAGATATCTTAAGGTCTAAGATTAGTATTTCAATAAATCTCTAAAGGTGAGATATAATAAGGCATCCTGATGGTTAATTCTAGCCAAGACTAAGGAATTCTTCATAGATGTTGCTAGACACTAGCAAAAACTAGGCATGGGGGCATTTAATGAGCCTATATTTGTGGGCTCTTTAGGTATTTCAATGCTTAAATATTAAGTTATCTTTAACATTTATTTAGCATGCATTATGATGTAAATAGATTAGTTTATATTTTTGACTTGATTGAATAATTCATGTATTGCATTCATAATTAAATGCATTTAGAATTGAGTTAAAATAGCATGCATTAGAATAGTTAATCAATTAAGTGCATTACATGCATTGTTTTGTTTTAACATAGAAATTAAGGGTTTGCACATAAATAACCCATCATTTCTTTTTCATTTTTTTATTTTCTTTCTTCACCAACGAATGCATGCAAGAGACACACATCAAGGAAGAAGTGATAAAAGTGGATCTATGTTCCCTACGTTCTTCGTCACTTCATCTCTTCTCCTCAACCAACGCAAGTTGTTCTCCTGCAATATAAAATGAAGCTTCCACTCCAGAGCAAAAGCCTCCACCCACTCCACTACTGTGCAGAGAGTTCAACTCTCCGCTCATCACTACCGACCTCAACTGCGGCAACAAGTCTCCACCACCGTGGGCATGTGGCTTAACAAGCCACACCACTGCCCATAGCTTGCTTACACCACTGTGCATCTACACCAGCCACCACCACCATCACCAACAGCACAACCACCACCAGCCATCCACACACGCCGGGAAGTTTCCCAAACGTCTGAAGCCCCTTCCCCATCTCTACGCCTCATCACCTTCCTCTTCATTTTCATCTTTTTCCTCTGTCTTCCCTCCAAAAAAACCCAAACCACCACCACCTCGTTGCGCCACCTTTACCAGCGCTCCACCACTGCCATCCTCCTACACGCACCTCCTCGCCCGACCAGCAGCAGACCAGTGCATGCACGCACCACCTCAGCCACGCGACATAGCACGCGACTAACGCCTCCCACACCCCTCACCGGTCGCGTAGCAGCTGCAGCTACAGCAACCCTCCTTGCGTGTGCACCTCCTTGCACGCGCGCCCAGCAGGGCCAGCATCTCCTCCACGTGCCCCACCCGCACGCAAGCGCACCGCCTCTCCTTTCACGTGCAGCAGCGCGACCACGCACGGTTGCATGTGCCCTCACTGCAACAACAGACCGCCGGAACCCACAACCGCCGTCGCTTCATCCGGCTGGCTCTAGCCACCTCGCACTTCGCCACGACCGCCATCGCGAAGCCCTCGGCCAACTTGTCCATCACGAGCCTCACCTCTAGCCGTGTCCTCCTTCACGCACAGCATGGCCACGAAGAAATGCTTATTTCACATCCAATTAAAATTTACAAGTGATAGCCATTGCCAACTTCTCATTTTATCATTTAAAGGAACCGTTTATTATGGTGATCATCCTTGAATTCTTACGGAAATATGATTTCAGCTTGATCATATCTTGTTCTCTTAATTAAAAGACGATTTTGATTTGATTTCTTTACGAAATTAATCGTGAACATCTGTTTTTAACCCGTACGAGTTTTAATAGGTCATTACCTCCCTGTGGACACAACCCACTCTCTTGAGTGGTTTATTTTAATTATTTTGTTAAGCGATATTCCACCACTTTGATACTAAAATGACGCATCATTTTAGGTGCGAAACAACAAAAGAGAGAACCATCTTTTCAGTGTCAACCAACTCAATCATTGGTCCAAAGAACCAGTTGGTATAGCCCCATCTCCATGTGGGCATACTCAATTAAATCTACAAAGAAAATTTCTCCCCTCTACATATCTTCCTCTCTTCAAAAGAATCTTCTCCTATCGTGTCATACCAACTCTTTATCTTAAGAATATGACTTTCATTTATTCGCTTAATTGAGAACATGGTCAAGAATGAGAAACAATCAACGACAATGGGATCCAAATCCCCTTAACTTGATTTCATCCCACGAGTGAAACAACCTTAGGCGTGTAAGGTTGAGCAATGTGAATGAGGATGCTTCAAAGCTGCATAAAACAATGAATTCTTCAAGTCGGATACTTTTTCCTTGTAGTTTAACAATTTCACTGACTAGTTGTTGAGATATAAGCAAGGGTTTGTAGAATCTAATGTATGAGCATGGTCATGTCAAAGGAATCTAAGGATGCCACGATTGCTTATAATCCAAGCCTGAGTTAACCAAAGGGAAGAATCTTCGCAGGGTTCTCAGCTCATGAAGATGAACCAAGTCGGTTCATGTAGATTAAAATAGTTCAATTGAATGATAGCAATTTAATTAAATTAGGCTTCATGTTTGCAATAAGGTTAGTGTTGAGTTATAGGGACATATTTGATATTTATTTATTTCTGGGGTACTTATGTAATTTGTCCAGTCCTCTTTCATATAAAAGAAGGGCTAGAGTTTCTTTTGGAGGTTAATGCACATCATTTTCTTCCACATGGTATTAGAGCATCAATCCTTGGCCGGTGTTCCGATATCCCACTGAGAAAAAAAAGAAAACTACCCATAGGATGATAGAATCACCTTCAAGATAGTGATTTGATGGAGGATCTCCACCGAGCTGCCACCACCACTGCAACAGCTGGCAGAGATGCCACAGCCACCACCGAACAAGTTGGCAATGGTGGTTGCGCCGCCACCGATCTACCTGGTGGGTACAACGCCGCCACCAATCAACTAGGTGGGCCTAACGATGCCACCTAGGGTCCAGTAGGGCCTGCAACAGCCACCGTAGGGGATGGTCATCTATCTCCTGTAGCTGGGATTTATGTCTACATGATAAGCCTTCTCTTACGCTTGATTTAGATGGTGATGAGTCTTCTCTCACCCATGGTAGAGAGGTTTGATCCAAGAAGAAGATCAACCTCTGTTTTTACGGGGTTTGCGTGTGCAGCCCAACAAGTTATGGAGAAGAAGAGGGATACGAGCGCATTGGTGATCGACTCCGGCGCCTCTATTCATATCACAGGAGATAGAGAACGGCTGGTTGACCCGATTGTTCCACAGGGAGTAATAGATGTAAGAGTGGCCAATGGGGCTACCTCTCTAATCATTGCAGTTGGACATGTAGATGCGACCCCAAAGTTGAAGATTGAGAAGGTATACTATGCTCCCGAGTTTCCTATAAATCTCTTGTCTGTGAGTCGTATTTGTAGGGATCTTGAATGTCCGGTTATATTTGATGAGAAGCACTGCTATTTCCAAGACTATTTGATAGGAGAGATTGTAGGTAGAGGAATTAAGAGAGATGGGTTATACTATCTTGACACACCCACCTTGTTTGCCGGAGCAGATTCCATCAGTCATGATCCAATGTTATGGCACAGGAGGCTTGGGCACCCTTCCATTAGGAAGATGTGACAGATATACCCAGAATTGTCAGACTCTGACTATACAGTGCAAGGATTGTCAGATGGGAAAACACCATAGGAGCAATTATTCTCGGAGAGATGGTGAGGTCAACCCAATACCTTTTGCCCTGATGTTTGGGGACCATCCAAAGTAGCCACTCCAGGTGGGCACAAATACTTTATTGTATTCGTGGACAATCACAGTCGCCTTACATGGATCTTTCCGATGAAGGCCTGCAGCAAGATTCCCTCTATTGTTCAACATTTTCTTTTTGAGGTGCAAACCTAATAATGCTACCACAGTTCAAGTTTTCCATAATGATAATGCACTTGAGTTCATGCACAAATATCTACATGAGGTTTTCCACTCCAAGGGAATTATTCACCAAACTTCATGTGCTCATACTTCCTAGTAGAATAGAATTGCTGAAAGCAAGTTAAGACATCTCCTTGATATTGCTAAGACCTTAATGTCTCATATGAAGGTTCCTAAGCAATTTTAGGGTGATGCCATACTCACAGCAGCATACTTGATTAATCAGATGCCATCGTCTATGCTTCATAGTCAGATCCCGTATCAAATTATATACCAGGATGTAACAGGCCATTCTCCCTACCTTTGAGAGTATTTAGGTGCATATGCTTTGTGCATGATCGTGGCAACTAGGATGAGTTCACTCCCCAGGCTACAAAGTGTGTCTTCCTTGGTTACTATAGGATGCAGAAGGGCTACAAATGCTGTGATCTAGTCCATAGAAGATATGTTGTTACTGTTATCGTGACCTTCTTCGAGAAGATTCTTTACTTCTCAAAGGAAGGATCCTCTATAGAGGTCGCTATACAGGATACACAGATATATCACAGGAGACCACAGTTGGACAATCCCTAAGGAGACAAGCCTATACATCCAACCTCTCCAGACAGATGTGACTCAAATGGAGGTGAGGAGCCTATGCAGAGGAGATCCAGTATAGTATGCACCCTTCATCCCATGTCCCAGTATACAGCAATTTCTCATTTAGAGAATGAAGACACACAGTTTGCCTCTGCTATTACTACCAGTGTTGTTCCCAGAGATTTTGTTCAAGCCCTCTTAGGATCCTAGGTGAAAAGCTGCTATGAATGAGGAGATGCATGCATTACAGTCCAGAAAGACATGGAATCTTGTGCTATGTCCTACAGGTGCTACAATTGTTGGGTGCCGATAGGTGTATACGATAAAATACAAATCTGATGCGACTGTTGAGAGATATAAGGCCAGACTTGTTGCCAAGGGGTTCATCCAAACATGGAGTGGATTACTTTGAAACTTTCTCTCTTGTTGCTTGTATTACCTCCATCAGGATTATTCTTTCTATAGTAGTGATCCAAAAGTGGTATTATACCAGCTAGATATTAAAAACACTTTCTTATATAGAGATCTAGCTGAGGTGTACATGAGATAGCCACCAGGTTATGACATTCAGAGGGAGCTTATGTGTCGCTTACGAAAGGCCATTTATGGCCTAAAGTAGTCCTAGAGCATAGTTTGAGAGGCTCAATTTAGACATTAAGAAGATTGGGTTTTAGCATTCTACTACTGACCATTCCATCTTTATCAGGAGGACCAAGTATGGTTGTACCTGGAGAACTATTATTTTGATAGTCTATGTTGATGCCATAATCCTAATTGGTGATGATGTAGATGGCATAGTGCAGACGAAGTCATTTTTACAGTCTACTTTTGTCACCAAAGATTTAGGTGACCTTCAGTACTTCTTAAGGATTGAAGCAATTTGCCAAGGGACCAGCTTGTCCCTTTGTCAGAGACAGTATACTTTACAGATTCTTGAGGAGGCAGGTTGCTTGGAACCAAGCCATCTGGGATACCACTAGAGCCACAGTCTAGCCGTAATACAGATGAGACAGATCCCTTGTTTGAGGATATCACTAGATATCGCAGTACTGTAAGTCGCTTGCTATATTTGACCATTACATGACCTGATATCAATTTTGTTGTCAATAGAGCCAGTCAGTTTATGCAGAATCTACGGTACAGTCATTGGCGAGAAGTGTGTCATTCTGAGATACCGAAAGGGCACCCCAGGTAGAGGTTTGCACTACAAAGAGTAGATCTCTTGATCTTTTGGTGTATTCAGATGCTAATTATGCGGGATCTATAGAAGACAGACGGTCTACTTTAGGTTTTTGTTGTTTATCTAGGAGGTAACTTAGTTTCTTGGAGGAGCAAGAAGCAAAATTTAGTGGCTCGCTCTAGTGCAGAGGCAGAGTACAGATCTATAGCACAAGAAGCCTGTGAGATTGTGGATGGTCAGTTTTCTATAGGACTTGGGAATAAAGGTTGATAAGACTGTCCCGCTTTACTGTGATAATAAGTCAGGTACCTACATTACCTCGAATCCAATCTTCCATGAGAGGACCAGACATATTGAGGTCGACTGTCACTTTATACTAGATGCAGTCTTGGATGGCAAGATCAGTACCCCTTACATATCCTTCAAGCTTCATTTAGCAGATATTCTCACGAAATCGTTGAAGAAAAAGTGGCATGATTTCCTTAGTAGCAAGTTAGGTCTCATAGACATATACACCCCAACTTAAGGGGAAGTGTTGAGTTATAGGAACATATTTGATATTTATTTATTTCTTGTGGGGTACTTATATAATTTACTCAGTCCTCTTTCATATAAAAGAAGGGCTAGGATTTTTTTTGGAGGCTAATGCACATCATTTTGTTTCACAGTTAGAACACAAGACCAAGCCATAACAACGAGTTAGTAGCAACTAGCCAAAAAGATGCCTCCTATGTAGACCCTAAGCATTTGGCAACCTCGCCGGAGTTTGGATGGTGGTCCTCGCAATCAGAAAATGGTAGAGGGTACCTACAATGGTCGAGCAGCAATCCTACAACTCATAAGATACCCCCAAGGGTAGGTGAGGATAAGTTTGAGACTTCATAGTGGCTATGAGCCTATAACCACCAAATCGAGCATGGAGATGAATGGGTCACTAGATATGGGCAACATAGGCATCCAAGGCCACTAAGAGTGATGACAGCTTTAATCAAAGCCTTGAAGGCTGCTAAAGGCAACAACTAGTTGGGATTAATGCTCTGAAGATGTCATTGAAGACAGGTGATGTCAGATCCTACTACTAGAACTACAATAGGCGTAAGTAGGGGATAAACAACGGTAGTTATCTTGATTTTCAAGGATTTGTGAAGATCTTTGTGACAGAGTTCCTTTTTCCAAAGAAATGGATCACAAGAGTTCGAGCTTTCCTGATCATGTGAATTTAAGGTGGTAGACAGGAAGAGAGAGCAAGCAATCACAAGAACATTCTTGACTAGTTTCGACCCAAATAAGTACACGCCCTCGGAAGAGATTTAACCCTTGAAAGCACTATGCTCTACAATGATTACAAAGAAAAGCCCCCTCTCCCTCTTAATACAATGATCAGAATGAGGCCGAATTCCCATGCCCCTCCATGTTGGTCTTGAGCTCCTTTTATAGGCACACAGTAGAAGCTTTCAGAAGAGCACCAACACTTTGACCAATGATAGGGACAATTTGTCAATGATTTGATTCCCATCTGAGGCTAATTCCACAATGAGGTTGTTTAGAAGTTGCACCTCCCTCTAGATGACGTTGTGAGACCATTAGAATGTGCATCAAAGGCATGAAGCATCAATTTTTAAAAAAGGACAGGAAAAGAAAGAATGTAGAGATCAAGCGGACAAATTAGACTGGAGCATTATCCAACCAGAGTTTACCCTCAGAAGTTAGGCCATACTACTACCTAGTTCAACATATTTTTTAGTGTTGTTTTTAGCTTTCCTTTTTAAATCCTTAAGGGAAGAGGACACATCTAACAAATCAAATGCTATGTCTTCAAAGCTAATGATCCTAAGATAACTCACATACTAGAGGGTTCCTCAATGGATCCATTAATTTGCTCTACTACTACCTTCTGCAATCGGGACAGGCAAAGCCATTTTAGGAGTACTCTACCCTCAAACCTCCAAACTTGTTTCTTCCTTCTTTTTTTTTTGAAAAGGTTCTAAACTTGTTTCATGATGGTCCTATACAAATATCAAGTGACAAAGCACAATGACATCAGCTCATTACTCGGGAGATCTCCCGAGAAAAACACTATTAGTATGCTTGCCTTCTCTTAAGCATGTCCACATCGCCTACATGATGCTTAAGGATTTTTCCCTCATCACTATGCAAATCCTTTTAGTGTGGAGAAAGCAAAATAGGAGGAAGAAGTAAGGAGGGTATTGGCAATCAGTCTATGACCATAACTCTGACACCATGTTAAAATAGTTGGACTTTTTCTTACTGAGAAACCCTAGCTCTAATTACATAGAGAGCCAAAGAGAAAAGTTGCATTCATGTCATCAAGGGATACAAAAACTAAGAAATAATAACAAAACGAATGTAAAATATAGAATCTCAATACCTTATGAGTTGGAAACTTCTTTTTTGAAAGGTTATCAATTAGAAACTTTATACATCAAAAAAGTCATAACCAAGTGAAGAAAGATATAAGAATACGAAAAGCTTCTCCAATATGAGGAATCTTATGCAATGATCCCACCATGCCCTAAAAGAGGTTAAATGATGTTCAAGTACAGGCCACCAACCTAAGAAAACTAAAGTTTGTATCCAACAAAGTTCCAAGGTACTTACATTTTTGGAGATATAAAATGGAATATTGTCCAACTTTTCGTACAAGAGTATACATTTATTGGAGGGTGAAGTTCCTGCCGTCAAATCATTGGATTCCCAGGTTAAGGTTGTACCCATGTTGAGATTAAATCTAAGAAGCCGATCATTCTCATCATCCATGCTCAGATTGAGGGGAAATCTTGAAAAGGGGTTTATATGGGTGAAAGCCTTTGTTTAATCCATGTACATGGAGTTTGCTCCCCACATTGCTTATGGGCAATAGAGTGCAGGAGGTATGTGCCGATGTAATGTCAGAAAGATATGCAAAAACAGAATCAAGAATCTCAATGTGTTCATATATCATGTGGGAAACCATAATTAAAATTCTAGATGTAGTAACAATTAAAATTGTAGATGTAGTAACAAGATATAGATTCAAAGAACATCAGACAACAACTACAAAATAAGAGCAAAGGGAACAAACTTGCCGCTAAAGTATAACTAATTACCTGAAAAAAATCAAGAGTATTATCTAAATTATTGGTGGTAAGTAAGATTAAATATATTAAGATCTTCAAGTACATACCCAGTCATGACAAGCAACAAGGAAATGGTCTGTACCACCTGTTCTATTCCAGAATGGATATTTTGCAGCAATCTTGTTCACATAATTTCCCAGGAATGCTCTCAGATTAGTTCTGTTGTGTGAATTAGGAACATATAGTGAAAACTCCAAGAGGCGTGAACTGAAAGGCAAGTAAAATAAGTGGGCCTTTCTGGGATCTTTAACAATAAAGCGGTTATTTCCTTCAATCAACTTCATGAACCATCCTTCTGAAGCATAGATTCCTTTCAGCAGTGGCTTGTGGAATATTGGTCTGGCTCCCTCCCGGTAAACGTAGACCTTAAGCGTCTGTTCCATCAATTCATAGCTTCTGCAAAATAATGTTGTCATCCATCCTCATTATAACATTAAATAGCTATCTTAAAGTCATCAAGAAATATACTGTAACAGCCTCAGCTAAAACTTTGAGCCAAAAATGGGTTCTATGAATCGTTATGATTCCACTGCTATCTTCCACCCATGAATTGGAGCTTGGAAGTATGAATAATGCTGGAATTCATTTAAATGTCCAATCAGGCCTAGCAACCCTAAAATCGGTCTCCAAGTATAAATTTGGGTCCCTTTTGTTATCAGAATCTGAACACCTATTCCACATAATCAGAAGTTCCAGAGCTCAAATTTATGCTAAAATCCCTGCGGAGACGAGTTAATTGCCTATTTTATTCTTGGCCCTAGGAGGACTTCAGTGCATGTGCAAGCACAGGCAGCATGCATGCAGGTGCTGCTGCACACAAGGGAAGCCAGTATTTAGGCATCTGTGGCATTGTGGGTGTAGGCTGTGCAGCAATAGCCAATAATTGGCCTATGTGATACTACAGGGGACTGCTGTGCACATGGGGATTGTGTGAGCATGACTGCATGTACAAAGCATGCATGGGAACCAATGCATGTCTCCACTTGTATTCTTATATATCTTTACAAAGGTATCCTCTTTCCCTATTTTTACGTCTTTTACCCCATTTCCATGTCTTTTGATGCTAAAATGACCATTTCTTCCCATGATTTTTGTAGAAATCCAAAAAAAAAATCAAGCACAAGAAACTCACACAAACATGGGCCCACACAAGAAACACACTCATGTCTTTTAATGCTAATCCTCACATGTTGACTGATGTGGTGGATGGTGGTGGGCCCGCACTCAAGTTGTGCTTTTTGCAAGGGGGTCCAAATCTGTTTACGGATCCGATGCAGGTGAGTCCTCCATAATGCTTTTGCTCGGATGACGCTTCTTCGAGCCTCACATGGATTCCTTTTTCGATCTGTCCGTTCTGAGTGGTTTCTCCCCTCCTCCATCATAGGGGAGCCTTGGGCAGACCGTAGTGCCTCGTAATCCCCCTTCGATCTTCATGGCGCTCAAGGAGAACATGCAGGCAACTGTCGCGGGCCTCCCAATCACCACCGACGTTGGTGGCTAGGAGTGAGGAGATCCCGACATTGCCGCCAAGGAAGCTATTGCCCAACTTTATGAAGTCGAAGGCACCTCCAAGTTGGCAAAGGTGTCGCTCCAGCTTGAAGAGCGATTGGATGGGTCAAGACTAGGCTTCCCTAGACATTTCAACGCCCTAGTGAGAGGGGGCGAGGCTTCTCTCCCCATTGCGGAGGGGGCTCACGGAGCAACAGAGCAATGGCAACACTTCAGCGATGGTGGTGGCTCACCAATGGAGCGTGGGGACGATGCGATGGTGGCACCCTAAACGACTTCAACCCCCTCTTCCTCTACCTCCACGTTGCAACAGGAACGCACAAGGGGGTCAAGCAAAGGAAGCCACTACAGTGAGGATGAGGCTACCACCAAATCCTCATCTCATCTACAAGTGTCATTTCTTCCATGATAAGGGGGGATTGACAAAAAAAAAATTATTGTAGGAGACATGTTAAGGTTATTGTATTAGGGGTCTTTTATGTTATTTGTGGTTTCTTTTTGGGTCTTCTTTTTTTACTTTACCCAACACCTCTCTCTATATAAAGAAGGCTATGATTTCTTTTGATAATTAAGACATTCCATTTTCCTTCCAACATAATATCAGAGCGAGATGAGTCCTAAGCTCTTCACGCTCAGGCATCGTTCCTCCACTAAAACCCTTAGAGAGAAATATCTTCTCTTACCATCTCCTCACTGACACCTATCGATGGTTCTCCATGCTTCGTTGCCCCTTCACCAACCTCTAGCACCGCCACCTCACCGGAGTAGGGCTAACGCCTCTGCCTACTGCTAAAGTGCCCAATGTGTCGCTCAAGGCTAGCATCGTCGACTACAACACCCAACGCACCGAGACATAGGTTCCTTCTTGTTGTTAGGACTTCTGGTGACCTAAAGATCTCTTGATGCTCATATGTCCTGCTTTTGCATCTTAGTTTGTATATAGGCTTTGATGCAGCTCAAGGTGCTCTTCATTACACTCCATAGCTGTTGTTAAAAGGTTGTTTAGATGCATCTGTGAAGTCATGCTTTTGATTTCTACTCTTAAGCCTTCTTTGGATCCACTATGGCAGTATTGGGACCCTCTATTGCTTTTGAAGTAAAGCCCATAACTTTTTGCCTCTGCGATGATTCAAGATACCTCTATGAAGCTCCACAGTGTCCAAAATTACCTACTTTGGTCTCAAACATTTAAGATTTTTTTCGGTGGTCAAAAGAAGCTCTACATATTAACCAACACTCCTGACTCCTAATCTATAGACTTTACAAGATGGGAAGAGGATAATTACTTGGTTATGAATTGGAAGATGAACAGAATTGAGCCTCAGATCGTAGCAAATTTGCTCTATAAGAAGACCACCAAGGAGATATGAGACAACTTGGAGAAGAAATATTCCTAAAGGTCTAATCATGCTCATCTTGTTGACATCTACCTTCAAATCTAGTCCACATCTCAAGGTAATCGATCTTTGGTTGACTATTATACTAAAATGGAGGTCCTATCTGAGGAGTTGAACATATTCCAACCTTCATGCTGTGACATGCAGATAGATCAGGCAAACATGGCAAGTGTATCAGTTTTTGAACGATGGCCTTAAAGGATATTCCTAATCCGGAGACGATGTATGGGCAACTTCAGAAGATTCTCCCAACACGGTAACTCAGATATCTGTGGTTGCATCACTTAGTGCTCCTCTTATAGCGACCTCTGCCTTTATGGTCTTTGGGGGTCATGGTGGCTCTAGAGCGGGTTGTTGCGGCTGAGAGCGAGGCCAAACATATGAGCTGTGTGTCCATTACTAGCGAACGAACCACCCTTCTAAGAGATGTTAGGCCAAGTTTGAACGACCTGGTCAGACTAGCGTTGCAATAGTTCAGGAGTGCACCACTCCTGGGCCGACCTCTCTATCCTCTAATAACTATGCACACCTTTTGCAGCTTCTTCAACAAGCACTTACACCTTAGAATGCCATTGCGTCTCTTGCTACAGCTGGTATTTCAACCAATCTGGCTGCTACTTCATCCACCTTTTCCTAAGTGGTAGAATCAGGTGCTTCCAACCATATATTGGTAAAAGGATGCACCTACTTCCGTGTGACAGTCTTCTGCCATTACTTCAGTCCAATTGGCTCCCCTATTACTGCAATTGGAGATGTTCACTTCACCGATTCTTTATGGTTATCAAATGTTTATTATGCCCCTGAGTTCCCTTTGAGCTTGTTATCAGTTTACAGATTGTGTAAGGAACTTTCGTACCATGTGATTTTTTAAAAGCCCTTTGTTTTATTTCAGGACATCCATATGAGGAAGATGATTGGTGGGGGGATTGAGAGATGAACCCTAATACATTGATATTCCTTAGCTTTTTACGGGTGTTGCATCTATTTCTATCGATCCTAAGCTCTAGCATCGTCGTCTAAGCCACCTATATGTTTCTAAGCTTTGACACCGACATCTCTTGATTATGAAGCCTGCTTGCTTGGCAAATATCACCGGACGTGCTTTCCTTCCAGACAAACAAGATGAGTTTGTCACCGTTTCAATTGGTCCATCGTAACATTTGGGGTCTTTGTCAAATAAGTTACCGGTTTGTTTTCCAGTATTTTGCGATTTTTGTGGATGATTATAATCATCTTTCTTTGGTATTTTTGTTAAAGGATTGCTCATACAGGAGTTCTTTGCCAACAATGACACTTGGGATTTTAAGGAGAATCTAAACTTTATTGATTTGAAAAGAGAAGCCTTAACCCTCTTTATATAGAGAGAGGGCCTTGGCAACATCAGTAACCATATCAACTTATCATGTTTCTACATGTACGTCCCACGTAAGGTGCTGGGTATGCGAGTAATTGTTACTAAAACTTGGGTGTTCCTATTCCCACGCCCAAGAGTCTGAAGATGACGAGGCTTAATTTTCTTAAGTGCACATAAGATCACACGGGTGCCATTGCTCCTACACCCCGCGAGCCAGCATACTGTATTTGGTTTCTCAAGTAGTTCATAAGGTCACCTTCACTGCCATTGCTCCTACGCCCCACGAGCCAGCTGAAACACTCTAGGTGCATGAGAGTGCACCCCATCTACGTGTCTACACCGATCTATCTTTCTTCTTTGTCAAGTTGCCTTCAAACTTAGGTGTCTCTACTTGTACACCCTCACAAAGCCAGTCCCTACTTGGTTTCACTTGAGGTGCGTAAAAGCACTACCCGTAATCCTGGGCATCGCCCTTGTTGCGTGTCGTTGGAGAGAGAAGGTTTAATGGAGCTTCATCCTCGAAATGTGAAGGATCTCCACTAGGGAGAAAGAGAACCCGCAGCAGCACCTACATGGCCAACAAGACCTGCTGCAATGTGCTCGTTTTCACGCATGAGAGAGAGGGTAGTAGCAGTAGCAATTACTACTGTCGTCGATGATGTTGTTGCTGCTATAAACAGAAAGGAGAGGAGCAACCGGAGAGGAGCCATCGTCGCCAGAGAAGATCATCTCCACCGCTCATTTTCTTTCCTTTTTTTTTCTCTGTTCGAACGACGCTACAATAGAGGAGCACGGTGGCACTCCGGCGAGGTGGACCGGACTACCTTAGTATGGTAGCATAGCCCTCATGGAGTACGATGGTACCCTTAAATCCTCGATCAAACGAGGTTTGGGAGGGCAAAACAAGGATCCGATTCACCGCCTTCATGGGCGATGCCAGTCAAAGATAGGGCCATCGACGGCACGTGGCCAGTCCGATGACCACCAAAATAGATCGATGTGGAGGCTAAAGCACCGACGACCACTCATGTGGTGGTCCTTTGCTGGTGCGCAGCCGATGGTCGATTTGTTCTTTCGGCGGCGACGAGAGCAGCAACAGCAAATGAAGAACAAAAGAAGACGAGGAAGAAGAGAGTAAATGTTTGGGAGAGGAGGGAGCCTCTCCGATGGCTCGCCGAAGGCCAATGACGTCGTCAGAGGGCCTCCCCCCTCTAAGGTTTCTTCTTCTAACTAGCCCCAAGAAATCGATGGCTCTGATACAATGTTGAGATTTTAGCTAAACTTTATTGATTTAAAAAGAGAGACCTTAACCCTCTTTATATAGAGGGCATTGGCATACATGGAAACACAACTATACACTTACTAAAAATAACAATGACCTAAATAAAAAACAACTCAACAATCTCTTTGATTTTATTTCCTAATCGACATCATGTGCCCACACTTCTCAACAGAATGGCATTGTTGAGCGCAAACTTTGCCATATTCTTGACGTAGCCTACACTTTATTTATTGATATGAATGTCCGTAAGCATTTTTGGGGGGATGTAGTCACTACCACATACCTCATTAATAAGGTCCCTTCCCCTATTCTGAATGAAGATATCCCCTACTTGCTCCTTCAGCCTAATGCTAGTCTTTTTGCCTTACCACTGCGGATTTTAGAATGCACATCTTTGTTCACTTGTTTGGGGTTGCTGATAAGCTCTCCCCTCGATCTATCAAGTGTGTGTTTCTGAGATATTCCAAATCTCAAAAAGGGTATCATTGTTTTGATCCTGTGGGAAATAAGTATTATGTGTCTATAAATGTTTCCTTCTTTGAAAAGGTGCCTTTTTACTCAAATGAAGGCTCTTCTCTTGCCTAGTTCACCCACACGTATGAGCATCCCCATAAGGACCCCATGTCTATCCCTTTATCGTCTATACAATTTAAGGTTCCTGAGGAGAGAGCATCTGATCTATCTTCCCCACTAACATTTGATCCAAATGCTCGTACTCAGCAGCCAGAGGAGTTTCCCATTACTCTTAGAAAGGCAATAAGAAGTTGTACTTTACATCCTATATCTGATTTCATTATTGTTGATCATCTGAATCTTGCTTTACAAAAGTTCTCCACAGGATTACCTGCCATGGTAGTTCCTAGAAACTATCATGAGGCTACCCCAAATCCAGGTGGGCGACAGGCCATGGATGAGGAGATAACAGCCCTCATCGCATAAGGCACATAGGGGCTACCTGATCTTCCTGATGGAGTAACGGTGGTTGATTGGATATGAGTTTATATTATTAAGTATAAATCGGATGAGACAATTGACATATTGAAGACCAGGTCGGTTGCCAAGGGCTACACTCAGACTTATGAAGTTGACTACTTTGATACATTCTCTCTAGTAGCACACCTCAACCCTGTTCATGTTATTCTTTCTGTGGCTATCAACAATGCATGGCCTCTATGCCGTTTGATGTGAAGAATGTCTTCCTATACGACAACCAGGACGAAGTACACATGATCCAACCACCAGGCTATGTGGATAAGGGGGAGAAGGGATGTCATCTACGAAAGGCTATATATGGTCTGAAACAGAGTCCAAGCGTGATTTATGGGGCTCTGTAAAGAGATTTAGAAGATTGGCTTTCCTAAATCTACCTCTGATCACTATCTCCTTGAGGTGCATGATATCAAGTGCAATCTTAGCAATTTATATTGATAACATGGTTCTTACCGGTGTAACATCACTAAGATTCAGGAGACTAAGGACTTTCTGCAAACTACTTTTGTTATAAAAGACTTAGGCACCTTAAGATACTTTCTGGGCATTGAGGTTGCCAAGAACTCTCGTGAAATGGTTCTTTTATAGAGGAAGTATGTTCTGAAACTCCTACAAAAAACTGCCCAACTTGGAACCAAGCTTTCTTTCATTCTAGTGGAACTACAGGGCCGACTAAGTGAAGAAGAAGATCCATTGTTTGAAGACAAGAAGTACATAAGCATTGTGTGCAAGCTTCTATATGTTACTGTGATCAGACCAGATATCAATTTCGCAGTCAATAGAGTGAATCAGTTCATAGAAAATCCTCACTATAGCCATTGGCACGCTATATATCTTATCCTCAAGTACCTTCAAGGAAATCCAAGAAAGGGCCTCTGTATAAAGAACAATAGGAATGTGCATCTCGATTCGTATTCTATGCAGACTATACAAGGTCTATGGAGGTCATGAGATCTACTACAAGCTATGCTACCTTTCTTGGTGGCAATCTTTTTTTTTTGAAAAGCTTCTTGGTGGCAATCTTGTTACTTGACAAAGTAAAGAGTAGATGGTAGTTGCCAGATCTAGTGCAAAAGCTGAATACCATGCTATAGCTCATACGACATGTAAGGTTATGTGGCTTGTACGCTTCTTGGATGATCTAGGGATCCAGGTTCCTCTTCTTATGCCTATGTTTTGTGACAATCACTCAACCACTTCCATAGCCTCTAATCCATTTTCCATGAGCGCATCAAGCACATTGAGATAGAATGCCATTTTGTCAAAGACATGGTCACTACAAGGAAGATTTGCACCCCTAGCACTACATTGAAGCAGCAACTTATAAACATCTTCACAAAGGCACTCTCTTGGAAGTGCAATGATTTTTTATGTACCAAGTTGGGCATGCGTGATATATGCTCCAACTTGAGTATTAGAGTTATTGTATTTGGGGTCATGTATGTTATTTGTGATTTCTTGTTGGGTCTTCCCAATACTTTATCCAATGTCTCTCTATATAAAGAGAGCTAAGGTTTCTTTCGATGATTAAGATATTCTATTTTTCCTTCCAACAAAACCTTTTCTGAGCCCTTGCAGACAAACTTGAAGCTAGCTGTGGTGATTAGAGCAAGGCCCCTAGCTTCATCTTCGAGTGGTGCGGTCTAGAAGATCATAACTGGTTAAGTCTTGTCCTGGATGTGAGGGGGCTATGGAGCTCTAATCGAAGAGCAGCACTGCATGGATATGCAGTTGAGTGGGGAGCAGATGTCCTACTGATTCAAGAGATGCTACTCGAGTTGTTGGAAGCCATTGCTAAAAGGGAGATCTTGGGAGGAATCTTTGACTCTTTTCTGATGGACTCTGTTGGGCAATCTAGATGTTTGATGATTGCTTAGAAGGGGTTTACTTTTGTTTTAATTGCTCATTCTACTGGGAGGCGGACCTTGTCTGCATGCCTCAAGAGAATCATGAAAGGAGCAATTTGTTTTCATAACAGTATATGGTCCATGTGATGATGCAGCGACGGCGAATCTGTAAAGGGAACTTTGGCAGGCTTCCACCTTTGTACTTGGGAGTCATGGTTGGTGGGTGAGGATTTCAACGCTATGTTTTCTGCTGACAATAGACCTGATGAACGTCAAGGTAGATCCACAGAGGCCTTTGCTAATCTTGTGGCTGATTTGTAGCTCTATGATTTACCTATATCTGGAGCTAGATTCACTTACAGGAAGTCCTTAGGTGCCAGGTCTAGGATTGGTCATTTCCTCTCATTTGTGGAGGTCAAAGAGAGGTTCCAGGCGGCTAAGATGGTTGCTAAACCACAACCATTCTCCGTTCACACCCCCTTCTCTGGGTTTCAAATGAGAGTGTTAGCTTCACTTCCTATTTCAAGTTTGAAAAGTCCTGCCTTTTGGAGCTGGGCTTCCATGATTTCATCCGTAACAAATGAAGAAAATGAGATAAATCTATTATTAAGCCATATCGCTTGTTATATAATGAAGAGATGGAAAGTTACGGTACAACACTAGCAAGAAATAAAGAATAATAAAGAACCCTACATACAAAAAAATGTGTATACGCTAACACTCTCCCTCAAGCTGAAACATAGATATCTATCATGCTCAACTTGGATAAACACAAATCAAATAAAGACCTGGCTAAGTGCTTGGTAAAAATATCTACAATATGCTCCTTAGACATGATTGATGTTGTATATAGCAGCCCCTTCTGAATAATATCTCTGATATAATAATGGCAATCAACCACTACATGCTTCGTTCTCTTGTGAAAACTGGTTGTTGGCAATGAAAGTAACTGCACTGTTATCACACATCTCCATCGGGTTAGAAAATTGTACCTCCAAATCAGTGAATAGGGACCTGATCCACGTCATCTCTGCAGTTGTCTAAGCCATGGCCCTGTACTCAGATTCGGCACTCGACCCAGCAACTGTGCCTTATTTCTTGCTCCTCTATGTAATCAAATTC
Organism: Thalassia testudinum; assembly: GCA_037157565.1. Lineage (NCBI taxonomy): Eukaryota > Viridiplantae > Streptophyta > Magnoliopsida > Alismatales > Hydrocharitaceae > Thalassia > Thalassia testudinum. The sequence continues at coordinate 80,856,807 of JAZHRO010000077.1, read as the reverse complement.
TCTGCCAAAAAGGTATAGAACCCCATAGTGGATTTCCAATCCACGTGACATCCAACGTAGTCTGCATCAGAGTAGCCAATCAAAGTCATAGAAGACCCCTTGGAGATGAGAAGACCCTTTCCAACAACCTTCTTGTTGTATTGAAGCACCATCATGCTGCATCCCAGTGTTGTCATGTTGGCTTTGCCATGAACTGACTCAATCTCCCCACCGCAAAGGAGATATCAGGCCTTATGATAGTCGATATAGCAGCTTGCCTACAAGCTGCCTGTAATGCCTACCATTCACCAACTATGCATCCTCATTATAAGTGACATCTTGGGATCCATAGGAATGTTAACCGCCTTTGCCCCAAGCATGCCCACCTCCTACAGAATATCCAACGCATACCTCCTTTGGGATAAGACTACGCCCTCCTTGCTCCAGGCAACCTCAATACCAAGAAAGTATCGTAGAGCCCCCAAATCTCTTATAACAAACTACTACGCCAAAATTTGCTTAATCTCAGTGACACCCTGCACATCATCCCCTCTGACAATCAAGTCGTCAACAAATACAAGAAGCACCACAGCACCTCGTCCAATCCTTTTAACAAAGAGGGAGAAATCAATCGTCAATCTCCTAAATCCAGCTGCCTCCACAGCCTGAGACAACCTCTAGAGCAATGCTCTGGGACTCTGCTTGAGGCCGTAGATGGCCTTCCACAGTCGACATATACGCTCCCCATAAACATCAAATCCAGATGTTTGCTGCATGTAGACTTCCTCTTGGAGATCACCATAGAGGTATGCATTCTTCACGTCCAGCTGATGCAAAAGGCAATCTAGCTGGACTGCCACTGCTACCAACACCCATACTGTAGGAAGTTTGGCAACTGGTGAAAAGATGTAAAAGAAGTCCACCCCATAGGTTTGGATAAACCCCTTTGCCACGAGGCATGCTTTGTATCTGGCAATACATCCATCTGGGTTGAACTTCACTGTGAAAACCCATCGACAGCCAACAATCGTAGTCCCATCTGAAAGTGGAGTAAGCTCCTAAGTCCCACGACCCCTAAGAGCCGCCATCTTATTCTCCATGGCCGCCTGCCATCTCAGATCAAGCACGGTCTTGCTATGAGTCGCTGAGATCTGAGTAGCAACCAATGCCTGGGTGAAGCCTGCAAACCCGGGGCCTAAGCAGTCAATAGCAAGTGCCCCAACTGTGGGGCAAGTAGCACAAGTCTGTGATCTCTTCCAAACAACTATCAGAAAATCAAGATCATCACATGTCACATCATCTGTCATGTCCTTGTGATCAACACGTAACAAACAAGCATCAATGTCTAAGGGACTCACCTGAGAATCCGATGGGGAATGTAAGGGAGGGGGGCCCTAAAAGGTAATGTGAGGACGGACATATGTCGAAGTGGCTCAATCAAACGTGGAAAGGATAGCATAGCAAGTGGTGGTGGTGGGACTGTAGGAACAGGAATCTCAAGAAAATTCCCAAAGTGAATGGGTGTAAATGGCATGGGTGCCATATCACCCTCAGAAGGTAGCTCAACTACGGATGTGGAAAAGAAGGGTATCGCCTTATGAAAGGTAACATCCGCCGAAACAAAATGTCGAGAGAGATGTGCACTGCTACTCTGTTAAGTCTGCTGTAGACTTCCTCTAGAGTAGGAAGCTAGGAGCGGTGAGGATCTGATCCCCGGCAGATGTATAATCAGGTCCAAGGCATGATAGGAAAAGGGAGACCACCAGCTATCTCCAGAAACTCCTTCAGGACTCACAGGCACATCCCGACAGATAGGAGTGTTGCCTCTCCAGCATTCCCTTCATGAGAGAGTAATACTGAGACACCTTACGTCCCTCCTGATGCAGATGAAAGAGGTCGTGAAAGACCTAAAAAACACATGCGGAGTTCTTGATGTGTGAATGTCTCACGTAAAAACTCCCACATCTCCTTCGTCGTCGAGTAGTACATGATCTCATCCCCTATTAAGGGAATAACAGTCTGCATAAGCCATGCACAAACCATGGCGTTGTCTCTATCCCAATTGACATTCGTGTCGATCTTGTCTGTAGGCTTCGGATTTATAAGAATATGGTTTTTCCCAATACCCCTGACGGTCATAAGGAAGGCCTGGAATCACCGCGGATAGTTGGTCTCATCTAATTTGATGATGGGACCAAAGAACGGGTTTTTGAGTACCTCGATGTCCGAAAGAAAGCCCAATGTCACATCGGATTAATCTAAAGAAGCCATCTTCGCAATCCGCAAGTCCCAATCAATCTTCTACCATCAAAGAAACATCGGTAGATCTAAAAATGTACGGTTTCATATCTGCATCTTCAATAGAAAGCCCCCTTTGACAGGCGTTGGCCTAACCTAGGTGCGAGAACACCCGAAACGACCCCAAGGGGACCTAGACTCCCTCTCCCTGTGACTACAAGGGATGTAGCCCTTAAAACAAGGCTACAAACCCTTCCCAGCCGCCGCCGACCGTGCGTACATGGACTGCACGCGCAGCGCCGCCGCGTTCTTGCTGCTAATCCTCGTCACACCTAGGCCAGCGCCGCCTCACCTCGCCGCAGCACGTGGATCAGTGCCTCGCCGCATCACCGAACCCACGCTGTAGCACCTCTGGGCCTCACGCTCGTTGCCACCATTGCGTGGAGGCCGATGCGCCGACATAGAGAAAGAGAGATGGGATTTGGTGGTTAGGGTTTGGAGGCCTTGGGGGTAGGATACCTATGTAAGTACCTATGTTTTGATGAATCAAAATTATACTTTCTGCAAAACTAATCTTCCAGAACTCTCTCATGGATCAAAGCTAGAAGATTACTGACTTCGTCTCAGTGTTTTTTTTATCTTTATTGAGTCAAGATTATTTTGTAAGGAACCTTAAAATAAGTTTCAAATGGATTTTCACACTTCACATAAAAAAAATAAGTTTTTAAGGTTATTGATCAACCAAATAATAAAATTGATCGATCAAATGGATTGATTAACCCACCAACTTAGTTAATCGATCAAATTAGCTGATTTTTAGGAAGTTGATAAATACAACTTTGATCAACCATTTAGGTTAATTAATCGATCAAATAACTAGTTTGACTGACCAAAACTTATTTTGATCGACCAAACTACCTTAATTGATCGACCAATTTAATTTTCTTTTTATGGTCGATTTACTAGGATAAATAGAAGTCGTACGTAACCTTTTTCAAACATGATCTCAAGAAGAATTCCATCAAAAAAAGAGCTTTTCATGTTTTCCCTCTAAGTACTTTTACACTTCTGCTTTCACACCTTCCAAACTACGTCGATTCAAACCTCCGCTAAAATCTAGTTTGACTTTCCTTGAGGTTCCATAGGATTATACTATTTTTATATTACTTATTGCTTTTGATTATGGATCCCAAGCTATTACAAGAAATTCGTTGTTGCGCATCTCTTCAGGTTGTAAAGAGAAGGGACCATTGTAAAAGGTTGTACCACCCTCGTTTCAAGTGGTGCGATAGTGGATTGGCTAACATTTCCTAGTCAGGAAAATCCTAAGCTATGAGGCTTAGGTAGTGATTTTTCCCCCGTAGAGGTTTTCACTATAAATCATGGTGTCTTCTGTGCTTGAATTTTTGTGGTTTGATTTATCTTTGCTACTACTATATTTAAGTTTATAAAAGGCGACACTATTCACCCTTCCCCTCTAGTATCCATTAAGATCCACAAGTAACCTCAACCTAGAGATTCAATCTAGGACCGCCGCCCTGATACCAAATTGGAGGAAATGAGATAAATCTATTATTAAGCCCTACCTTTTCTTATATAATGAAGAGGTGGAAAATTGCAGTACAACACTAGCAAGAAATAAAGAAAAACATAGAACCCCTCATACAAAAAAATGTGCAATAGGCTAACAATAACATTTGGTTGGAAGTGCCCCATGCAACTAGTGCAACAAGGACGATGGCCACAAAGTTGAGCCACTTGACGTCAAACTTGATTTCTTATAAGAAGGAACTCAAGGAGAAATGAAAAGCAGGTCAAGGACAAGGATGCAGTGATGTACAAGATTGAGAGGTTGGATAGAGCAGAATATTCCAGGGACCTCAACCAATAAGAGATGGAAGATAGGAAAAAGCTCCAGGGAATGGTGTTCTAGGAGGATCATAGTGAGAAGTGGAATGGCGTCAGAGGTCGCCCAGCTCTAGTTGAAGGAGGGCATGCCAACACCTATTTTTTATACCGCCAGTGCGAGGAGGATCAACCTTATCAGCTCTTTAAAGGTTGGTGATGAGGTCTCTAGAAGGGGGCAAATCGAGAATACTCTTAATGTTCATTTCCACGACTTCACTAGGTGCCAAAGTTTAGGAAGACAGCGGTGGTTAAACACAGAGCTTCCAACTCTTAGTGATGAAGCCGTACATCCTTCATCCGTCGGGGGATCAAGGAGGAGGTTCTAACGACTATGAAGGGATTGAAGGCTAAAAATTCACCTGGTCTAAATGGGTTCCCCATACTTTTCTTTAGAGAATTTTGCTAAGTACTTCGAGAAGATTTTATAGCCATGATGTAAGAGTTTTTTATAGGAAATTTGGTTTCAAGAGGCTTAATAGATTTTCCATGTTTATCTTAAAATGGCACAAAAAAGGGGGTGATTTATGCTTAAAGAAAAACGTTAGCAAATAAAATCAATCACAAATAATGGACGCAAGAATTTAGAAAGGAAACCTATCAAGTTAAAAACCTCTACCTAGATATCCCTATTTAGGATTTTGCCCCTACCACCGGAAGAATTACTAAAACCACACCACAATAACTCAAGCATAGTGTTCCTCTAGTACATCAAGCCCTCTTAGATAGGCCCAAAGAGGATTTTGCTCCTCTTCCATGAAGAGTGAGAAGCCTACAACTTAAGCACCTAAAGTACAATTATAATCTAAAATAAAATGTACACAAGTCTTATAGAGCCATTGAATGTGTAAATAAGTGTAATAGAACTTAAGAATACTCCTTTATACTTCCTGATATAAAAATATGAGAATTGAATGTGAGGGAAGCGAAGTACGAGAGTGTTGGTAGGACACTTATTAGAGTTATTGGAGTCATTTGTCATGTTTCTTGTCCTGTTGGACACATGATGTAATTTTCCCAACACCTCTTCCTATATAAAGAGGTGTAGAGTTTCATTTGAGAATAAGACAAGTCATTTTCTCCGACTTGGTATCAGAGCGACGATCCTAGATCGGCGATCTGGTATCCCACCCCTCATGAGCCTCCGTAACCCTCCACCAAAACCCTAACTCCCGTTTCAGACCAGCAGGAGCCACCGTCGGCCAACCTCCAGCCATCGCCGACCCTAGGAGGTTGTTGCAGCGGTTGCTGCCACCCTAGCAAGGCCTACTACTCGTCCTCGAGCTGCGGATCGCCTTCCTTGAGCACTAGTGTCGCCAACAGGCCTTAGTGGACCTACCTCAAGACTTCAAGCCACCGCCGCCCCTCCGTGAGGTTTGCAACGTTGCCTCAAGGCCCTGCGCCGCTGCTCCTCGTGTTAAGGTCCTACCGACGCCGCCGCTCCTCGCGCTAAGGCCTTGTCTAGAGGTCGCGGCGTCACCCTGAGGTCGTAGCGCTGTCTAAAGGTTGGTTCAGCACCTCGAAGCATCGTCCCGATGCCTCCCTTAACCTTGGGACAGCGCCTCCAGTCGCCGGAGCATTGCCTCTAACCCCGACAGTGTCGCCACCTCCGTCGCTCATCACCTGCAGGTCACGTTGGTGGCTCTTAGGGTCAATTGAGCCTACCCAAGCGCTGTTAGGACACATCCTAACATCCTAACATGCACTAAACTTGATCTACAGGATCTCTGTGATTCTTGTGATGTTTTCTAAGGTTTCTTTACCTTAAATCTCATGTTCAAGAGATTACTTCTCTCTGATTGTGAAGTCATCATATCTGAATATTGATTTCAAATCGCACTTGTGACATCTTGTAGTAATCCTAAGGCACGATGACCTCCACAGACTCTTCAGAAGTGTTATTGGTTACTGCTATGGACAACGGAGATTATAAATCTCATTTCTTTGTTCCTATCACCAAGTTGAACGAGGCCAATTATGCTAGATGATCTCAGACGTTCCTCATAACCGTCGAAGGACATGATAAGGAACATCTACTTTTGGAGATGGAGCCACAAGATAAAACAGGGAAGAATGCCACGTGAAAGAAAAATAATTCCATGGTTCATGCATGGATTATGAATTCCGTTGAGCCTCAGATCGATAATGGGATCATGTACTACAAGACTGCCAAGGAGATGTGGGATTCTCTACGCGATACATATTCTCATGAAAAGAATTCCAACAAAGTATTTGAGATTCACCATGCCCTTAATCGTCTCAAACAGGGGGGTCAATCCTTACTACAGTACTATGCCACCATAAAGGGGCTTCTTGAGAAATATAATGCCTACCGACCTGTTTGCACGTGTGCCACTCAGAGGGCACATAGGAAGAAGTATGTTGTCCTTCAGTTTCTTGACGGACTTGGGCCTGACTATGAGCCTGCTAGCTCCCAGATCCTTACTCTGGCTTTCATATCTGGAGGAGGCTTATAGCCGTATGAGCAGAGTGGTTGTTAGGCAACCCATGCCAGAAAGTGGACAAACCCCTGTACTTGTTGCTGCCGCATGAGAACGTGGTGCTTCATCCACCAGGCGAAAAGGGCGTGGTGGTCGAGGTACGAGTGGCAGACCTCGCACCATTTGCTCGCATTGTGGAAAGATCAGCCATACAGAAGCCTCTTGTTGGACAAAGCATGGTCGACCTCCCATGGCAAACCAGGCTGTCGCTTTGGAGGAGGGACGCAACATGGTGTCTCATGCAGACTATGATATTGCGATCCAGCGTCTCTCTCAGCTGACCCAGGAAACTACTACTACTACAGATACTGCTGTCTTAGCTACTTCAGGTATGATTTCCACTTACAAGCCTAGTTACATTGATAGTACATTGTGGTTGGTGGATTCTGGCGCATCTCAACATCTCAGTGAGAATGAGACGAGCTTTGGACAGGTTCATAATGTTCCCTCAGAGAGATCTATGCAGGTAGCAGATGGCAGGCAGTGTAGGATTCATGGCAGATGAGATGTTATAGTGACTCCTACTTTGATATTGCCTGATGTTCTTTATATTCCAGAATTTCCTATTAGTCTTTTGTCTGTCAGTAGAATTACAAAAGACTTGCACTGTCGTGCAATATTTGATGAGCTAGGCTATATTTTTCATGACAAACTCACAAGGAGGACAATTGGTGGCGGACATAAGGAAGGGGGTGTATATCATCTGGTCTAGAATCCAGTTGCCGCTACGTGTCCAGGCAAGGTTGCATTTAGTGCTGGTACAGCTCTTCAGTGGCACCGACGTCTTGAACACCCAACTGGACAGGCTTCAACGTGTCATTCCTTATATTTCACCGGCTACAGAAATTGTGTGATGCATGCCAGCTAGGAAAACATCACAGGACCAATTTTTCTCCTAGTTCATCTCATAGTTCTAATGCAAGATTTACTACATATAGATATATGGGGACCGAGTCGTATCTCGGGCAGATTGGGTCATAGATTTTATCTACTTATTGTTGATGATTTTTCCAAGATGTCATGGTTATTTCTTTTGAAAAATAAATCTAATGTTAGATCAATGATTGAAACATTTGTCTTACAAGTAAAGACTCAGTTTTCTACTGTTGTAAAAATTGTGCAATCTGATAATGCTTTAGAGTTCTATACATCTAAGTTCGCAGGATTTTATAGATCTGTTGGAATTGTTCGTCAGATATCCTATCCACATACGTCGCAGCAAAATGGTGTAGTAGAAAGAAAGCACCGTTACATGCTTGATGTGGCTAAAACATTATTGATCCAACACAATATGCCACAGGTGTATTGGGGAGATGCAGTGTTGACTGCATATTATTTGATCAATAGATTGCCCAACTCAGCCATACAAGAACAAGTTCCATGGCTGATTCTTTATCCTGAGAAGGATCTATTCACTATTCCACCTCGCGTGTTTGGCTGTGTTGTCTTTATTCACATTCTTAGACCTAGCAGAGACAAGTTGACTCCAAGAGCAGTGAAATGTGTTTCTGGGATACAGTAGCACCCAGAAAGGATACAGATGCTATGACCCACGTGGTAAGAAACATTATGACTACAGATGACAAATTTCATGAGCACATTCCTTATTTCTCTACAGATGGTCATCATGTTACATTTGAGAGGAATTTGGCTTCTAAGCATGTTCCACCAGTTCCCTTGAAGCAAACCCCTATTACACATCATGAGGATATACCTACCACAGAGATCTCTGTGAAGCAGAGAGCAAAAAATACTCAGGTATATAGGCTACCTGTGACATACAGACAGCATGCATGGCAACAAAAACACACCCCCACTACACCTCAACCACATGTCTCCTTCCCTAGTCAGGTATGTGTTGATACTGACGTAAGTTTTCCTCGTGGTACTTATGCAGGTTCCTCTGATGAGTCTCATACTCCAATTGTTACTGAACATAGTGAGGAGGATCTTGATCTCCCAATTGCTATTCGAAAGGCTCCACGCAGCTGTGCCCAGTATCATAATATACAGACAGTCTCCACTGCTAACCTCGGTAGTTCCTTTGCTAGTTTCACAGCAACACTATCTGGAACGTATGTCCCTACCTCCCATCAACAGGCCATGCTGGATCCAAACAGGCGTCAGGCCATGGAGGATGAGATGGATGCTTTACAGTCTAGAGGGACGTGAGACTTGACTACCTTGCCTGCTCATGCCAGAACAGTTGGGTGTCGTTGGGTCTTTGCCGTTAAATACAACCCAGATGACACGATCTCTCGCTACAAGGCAAGATTGGTGGCAAAGGAATTCACCCAAACATATAGGGTAGATTTCTTTAATATCTTCTCTTCGGTTGCTCGATTGTCTACTATTCGGATTTTGATGTCTGTAGCAGCTCACTGTAACTGGCCTCTTCATCAGTTGGATATCAAGAATGCGTTCTTGTATGGAGATCTTCAGGATGAGGTCTATATGCAACGACCGCCTGGGTTTGAGGCTAAGGGGGAGTGTGTATGCAAATTGAGGAAAGCAATCTATGGCTTGAAGCAAAGTCCAAGAGCATAGTTCTAGAGACTCTCGGAGGAGGTACATGTAATGGGAATTGTAAGGTCCTCTGATGATCACTCTTTACTTGTCACGAAGAGTAAAAGGGAAGTGGTTGTACTTCTTGTTTATGTGGATGACCTGATCATCTCTGGAGATGATGTTGCTGGGATAGCTGAGATAAAAAGGAAGTTGGCTGATGCCTTTGTGATGAAGGATCTGAGTGAGCGCAAATATTTTCTTGGGATTGAAGTGGCACACAACAAAAAGGGCATTGTTCTTAGTCAGTGGAAGTATGCTCTTGATATCTTGCAGGAAACAGGAATGATGAGGTCTAAACCTGCCAATATACCTATGGATCCCAAAGAACATCTCTATGATACTGAATCTCTACATATAGATAGCAAATTATATACGCAATTAGTCGGTAAATTGTTGTATCCTACTATTAAACGTCTAGATCTTTCTCTTGCAGTAGAAAAGCTAATAAATGCCAATTTATCATCATTCTTATGCATTAAAACAAACCTAACTCTTAGGATTTTACTCCGCAAACGGATTTTTGGATTGCATTTAGGAATTAATTAGGTTAGGCATGCATTGAATTTTTTATTGTATTTTTTATGTGTTTTTGTGAGTGTTAGGGATAAACAGATTGTCAGATCCCTAGAACCCTAGCACTCAGGAAGGCAACTGGTGAAGGAATTGTGATTTAAATGCCACCGACATGCCGTCAGCAAGGTCATTTCTGGAAGGGGGTCGTGCCGACATGAAAACATTGTCGATTTACAGGTGTGTCGTCGGCATGCCGATGAATTTCGCCGGTATGCCGACGATTTCACCGACATGCCGACGATTTCGTCGGCATGCCGATCGACACTGAGAGTGGTTTGAAATGCAGGTGCTAGAGATTCAGAGGAGCTAAAATCTGAAATAGGGAGGCTTAGTCAAGGGTTGAAATTCGAAAATTGGGGGACTGTCACACACACAAACAGAGCGATTTGAATGCAGGAGTGGGAGATTCGAAACTGGGAATGTGGGGGGGGCTGAAATGACACACACACAATGATTAACTCAACTAGAGACACTCAAGCTTTCCAAGTAGACACATACTTCATTTTGAGTATTTATGTGATTTTCTATTTCATTTTGAGTATTTATGTGATTTTTTATTTCATTTTAAGTATTTATGTGATTTTTTGTTGGCATGTTATCGGCATGCCCTCGGCATTCCCACGACGTGCCCTTGGCATGCCCATCGAAAAATGGACATTTCCACGGCATGCCTTCGGCATGCCCACGAAATATACACTTCAAATTTCGTCGGCACGGCGTCAAAATCGGCATTTCGAACCTTGTGAAGAAGCTTAAACCAACTGGAACTTAGCTTAATCCAGCTCACCATAGCTGGAATCCAGCTCACTTGAACTAGGGTTAGCTCATCCTAACTCCATTCAGCTCATCTCAGCTGAATGGCAGCTCAAGAGAGCTCATCTTAGCTCACCTTAGCTCAAGTCAGCTCAGATCCAGCTCAACTTAGCTAGGTCTAGCTCATCTCAGCTCCCATCAGTTCACTGGGAGCTCTAACTAGCTCAGTTGAGTTGATTGGAGTTCACCTCAGCTCAGGACCAACTACATCCAGCTTCACTCAACTCCAGCCAGCTGAAGATGACTTCATTTTAGCTCAAGAAGCTTAAGTCCAGCTCCCGGGGACTCAACTTAGCTCAACTTAGTTGAGCTAAGCTACCTTAGCTACCTCAACTAGCAAGGTCCTCGAGAGCATCTGACCCAGCTCACTTCAGCTCCTTTCAGAAGAAGCCAACTTGCTTTAGCTTGGCTTAGCAGCTAGCAAAGAACTAGCAAGCTAAGCCAGCTAAGGTAGCTCATTGCAGCACTCTTCAGCAGCCACCAGCTCCAGTGCAGTTCAAGATGACTACCTCCAGCTCTTCTCCCTTAAAGCCCTAAATCCAAATGCCTCCAACCTACTCCCTACTAGCTAAGCTAACTAAGCTAGCTTAGCTTAGCTAGTCCACCTCCATGGCACCAAAACCTACTACCCTACTACCTAAGCTCCAGCAAAAAGACCACCTACTACTTTATTTTGGTGCCAGCTATCCCTCCATCACCACCCTACATCGACCATCAAAATCCATCTCCACCCTCCATTTTTTCCCTCCAAAATCAATACCTTCTAGAATGTATTTTTGGAGGGAAAACCAAGGCACCACTTCATTTCCCTCCTATTTTTCCCTCCAAAAATATCCAAGCACCCCTTCATTTCCCTCCAAAATAACACCATAACCACCCCCTTCGCATCCTATAAATACCCTACCCTACCACCACATAATTCCCATCCTCCATTAGTATATTTTCTACCCTATATCCCACCTACATCGCACGGCCAAGAAGAAAAGGGAGAGAAGATTAAGGGGGCATCCTACCCGCCCCCTTGGTGCCTTCTTCCCCTTCTCTCTTCTTCTTGTGCCATACCAAGGAGGAGGAGCATTCCACTAGGAGGACAGCCAGACAATTGGAAGAGGAAGGGTGGTGCACGTCCACCCTTGGGAGAAGCATAGGCACGCCCCCCTTTAGGGCTTGCCTTGGAGGTCATCATCTTGGCGGAGCTTTGCAAGGAAAGAATTGGAAAGCCCCTTTTCAAGCCCAGGAACCACTGAGCTTAGAGCAAGGAGCCTCTCATCTTCACCATCATTACAGGAGGATTAGTGTTTTTGTCATTTTTTGAAGTTTTTCTAGTAGTAGAAAGCATTCATCTACTAGGGTTCTCGTGTAAACAATTTTTCTTATTAAATCAAGTTGCTTTCTTTATAATTCTTTTATCGCATTTGTTTTCTCTCTCTAGCACTCTTCACTCCTCCCTAATTACTCTAGACCTCCACGTGCCTAAGGTGAGCTTAGGGAGAGGAATTAATTGTCACTTAGGTTTTAGCTTAGTGATTGTAGGTGCTAGTTGCTTTCCCGTCAACAACTCGCGTATTCGATGTTATTTCAAAACATTAAAAAAAATATAAATTTAAAAACACCAAAAAGAAATTTGATTTCCATTTCCAAGCAAGAGATTTGATTTTGCAACATATTGCCTCCTTTGACGACCCTAGATACCCCACTATCTAGGTTATAAATTTTAAAAGCGAAAACGGATTTACACGTTACAATAACTAAAGCACAACTTTAACAAACCGCATATTTTCGCTACCAAAAGCTCAGCCAATTCATGGACAAACCAACAAGGTAGCATTTGGATGCTGCTATACAGGTGCTTAGGTATGTGAAGAAAGCACCTGACAGAGGTGTTTTATTTCAGAGGGGCACATCTATGACTGTTGTTGGCTACTCCGATGCCGACTATGTAGGGTGCATGATAGACAGGAAGTCAACAACTGGATTCTGTACTTATGTGACAGGCAACTTAGTAACATGGAGAAGCAAGAAGCAGCATGCGGTATCTAGGTCCAGCGTAGAATCAGAGTACAGGGTTATGGCACAGACAACTGCAGAGATGGTTTGAGTCAGATCTGTTCTACATGATCTCCATTTTCAAGAAAAGGGACCAAGGGAGATGAGATGTGATAATCGTACTGCTACTTATATTGCCAGCAACCCAATGTTTCATGAGCGAACAAAACATGTTGAGGTTGATTGCCACTACACTAGAGACTTGATACAGCGTGGAATTATCTACACTTCATCTATATCATCTGAAAATCAAGTTGCAAACATTCACGGAGCCACTTGCTAAATCTGCTTTTGATAAGTGTTGTTCCAAATTGAGCATAATTAATATATATGCTCCAACTTAAGGGGGAGTGTTGGTAAGGTACTTATTAGAGTTATTGGAGTCATTTGTCATGTTTCTTGTCCTATTAGACTCATGATATAATTTTCTCAATACCTCTCCTTATATAAAGAGGTGTAGGGTTTCATTTGAGAATAAGACAAGTCATTTTCTTCAACTAAGAGCTTTTGATCAACGGAATTAAGAAAGTGCTTTCTATGCAAATGATCTCTCAAAAATATTCTAAAGTAATAGCGAGTAAGAGGTGTGATTTTCATTCAAAGACTTTAGAAGATATTTATAGATAAGATCCAAGGTTAAGAAACCACAAAAAAAATTATTTCATAACATTTTGATTTTGATTTTGAATTGAAAAAATGCATTCAATTCGAAAAATATCTTAAATTAATCTATTAATTTATCATTAAATAATCAAGATACTATGCTTAATCAATTAACCAACAAATTCAACAAAGAAAATAATCGATTATTTGATAGTGTTAATCGATTAACCGATTAACACCATTCCATCAATTAATACCTTCCCAAAATGAAAATTAATCGATTAACCAATGATTTTAATCAATTAATTCTTGTTTTGAACATTGGAACTTTGAAAACTTGAGTCCTTTAATAAAAAGTGTTGGGAAAGGTAGAACTAACCTTCTAGAAATTGTTTAAACACTCATATTGAATTAATAGACATTTAAAATAAATTTTAAAGTATTTTCTTTCTATTTTTAAATAATTAATCCTAAAGGATGTGATGTGTTCAGATGTAACAAATATTTTTAGAAAAATAGAAAATTAATATACGACCTTAGCTACTTCATGTGAAGTCCTTTGCTTCTTGAAGCTTCATCACTTGGATTCATATCTCCTTCCATATATATCTTCTCATGATCAACTCAAATATGGTCTTTTCATAGCTCCTCGTATAATCTTAAGTGTTACGTAAATCAAGTCAAAGCTTATCCAAATATTAGAACTTATTTTGTTAACATCAAAATTAAGGTTTAGTAGTGTCGAGCGCTAACGATACCTAAAAAGTTGAGCCTGAAGACCATTAAAGATTATTGACCCATCGCCCTCTCAAGCTCAGTCTACTTGATCGTTGCTAAGGTTCTAGCTAGCAAACTTCAGGAGGTCCTCACCAAGCTTATTAGCCCGACTCAAACAACCTTCCTGCGAGGTAAGTGCTTGCAGGAGTCTTTCACCCTCACAGAGATGTTCACATCTGAGAGGCGGAGGAAGACAATAGGTTTTTTTGTGGAAGGTTGATTTCTCCAAGACTTACGACTAAGCCTCCCTGTCTTATTTGTGGCAGAAGTTGAGAAGGAGACGCTTCCCAAAGTAGTGGTTGAAGTGGATGCAAAGATGTGTTATAACTACTATTGAGAAATAAATATAAGCAGAATAATAATCAACATAAATATCAAAGCAATCAAGATGGAATACTTGGGTTTACATGGAAACTTTACCTACAAAGAGCGAGGAGAAAATCACGAGAGGAAGCCTCGATAGGGTTGATAATTCTATTCTTCTCAAGAAACAAATGAGCGTACAACCTATTTATAGGCTCCCATACACCATACTCTTACCTGCTCCACTATGTGGTACTAAGCGTATCACTACAATAGATCGCATCTCTCAACACTCTCCTCTCAAGCTGGAGCATGTAATGCACAGCTTACACAACAGTTATCCCCACTCTACACAGCAAAAAACAAACACATCATTTGACTGATCTAATGCTTCCTCATGCGTCCTATGTCATCAACTTCTTTGCATCCTCAATTGATGATGCCGAGTCACAAATGCCTTGTGTCACCAGCTTCTTTACATTTTCAACTTACCTGTAAGTGGGTGCAGGTAGGAGTTTAGAGATAAGTCGTAGACGATTGATTTAATGCTGGTGCCAACCCATTTGAGAACTCTGAAAAGTGCCTCTTTCATGGAGACCTCATAGATAAAAGAGTCTCTCCTGGGATCACAAAATAAGTTCTTACACTCCCTCTTTCTCCCATACAAGTATAGGAAAAGAAAGTAACACAGAGATGAAATAAAATAGAGAAGAATTTCTCCCTCTCTTCTCTTCAACATCATTATAAATTTTTTTTCTCATCATTATTTTTTCCTCAATTTTCTCCTTTTTTTTCTTTATTTTATCATTCTTTTTTTTAATCATCATCACTTTTTTTTGTAAATCTATCAATCAAACACATAAGGCAAGATATTACCACACCTTAAGATTCAAATGAACCCAAAGACATGCCACCGCCAGAGCCCTCTACGCAACGTCACCCTTACTCTGCGCTCTCTGCCATCTCTCAACTTCACAGCACCATAATCATGCCCCTCTCCAAGCCGAAGGCCTCCGCCACCCAGATCCTCGCCCTCAACGACTTCCCTACCACCACTTCAACCAGAGCTTCTCACTGCGCCAATATCAATGACAAGGGTCTCACCTCCTTTTTCACCTTCATCGCCGCCCACACGCCTTCAATGGCACCGGTGATCTCGCCTTCTTCTTTGCCACCTCAATACCTCTCTCTCCTCTCCTTGGGCGTCGTTACTGCCCTTCTCTCCTATCGCCATCGACAAGGGAGGCCACCAACACCCTTTCTCTCCTAACTGCCGTCACAGGGGGCCATCAACTCCTTTGCTCATCTCAAGGAGCACTGCAAGGCCTTCTTCACCACCAGCGGGGCTCCCCAACGAAGCTCTTAGCCTCACGTGGCAACCCCTAGCACCGCCAAGACCTTCATCGTCACCAACAAGTGTTGGGGATCTTCTTTGACAGGTAAGGGCAATGCACCTCCCGATGGTGCTGAGGGTTTGCAGCGCTGCCTAGTAGCCTCACCTAGGGCCTACAGCATCGACCACGATCTCCACAAGCTCAAGAACCACTCTCGTGATTTCACGCAAGAACGTTGCCACGCTCTCATCGCTGCAAGGTCGACTCTACCTTCTGCTATTGTTGCTCTGTGAGATGCCCTTGTTGGCATCTCCTGCAAGAACTCAATAACACGAATAAAGATATAACAATAATATTTTAAGAGAACCCAAAATTGACTTACACCGATACCATGTTGAGAAATAAATATAAGCCAAATAATAAACATAAATATCAAAGCAATAAAAAAGAAACACTTAGTTTATGTGAAAACCCCACTCACGAAACCATAGGAGAATGCCTCAATAGGGTTAATAATTCTATTCTTCTCAAGAAATACATGAGGAACAACAAGCAATTTATAGGATTCCACACAGCATACTTTCCTTGCTCCACTATGTGGTACTAAATGTACCACTATAATCGATCACATCTCTCAACAACTACTTCCTTTTCGGTGTCAATGAATGGTAGACCCACAGGGAGTTGGATCTAGCTGCGGAAAGGTGTTTAGCAAGGGTGTCCTTTGGCACCACTCTTGTACATACCGATAGATGACACTTTGGCCATGATGGATTTCAAGGCATTTGCAAGGTGTTTTTTGAGAGGATACCATATGGTGCAGACTGATTCCCTGGTGAAGCCCATCTTGCAATATGTTGATGGCACGTTCTTTTTCGTTAAGGGTGGCTGCTTGGAGGGTAAGCACCTGGAGTTGATGGTTCGCATCTTTGGTGAGATGTCTGGGCTTTCTGTAAACCATAATAAGTCAGCTTTCATGCCGATGAACTTGACATTTAAGGTTGTAGTGTACTCTACGATATTGCATACCCAAGCATCGATTTTACCAGTGACTTATTTGGGGCTAGAAGCTATTGGTGGGAGATTGGCTCCCTCTAATAAACAAGTTGGAGAGGCAGTTTGTTGTATGGAGAGGATGGGCCTCCAAGGGAAATAAATTGATGCTGAAGCCAGTGCTTTCAATTGTTTTGGTTTTCCACTTCTCAATTTTCAAACCACCAAAGAAGATGCTCAAAAGGGTCGAGCCATAATGGTAGCTTCTTGAGCCTTGTAAGTTGAGAGGGCATTTGCAAACCAATCAGTCAAG
This sequence comes from Thalassia testudinum, assembly GCA_037157565.1. Taxonomy (NCBI): domain Eukaryota; kingdom Viridiplantae; phylum Streptophyta; class Magnoliopsida; order Alismatales; family Hydrocharitaceae; genus Thalassia; species Thalassia testudinum. Next base: position 80,839,861 of record JAZHRO010000077.1, on the reverse strand, counting down.
CAGGCTTGCAAGTGATGCACCTCTCAAATTTTGGTAACTCTCTACTAGCCAAAAGAGTAGTGAAAAGCCTAAGGAATGAGGATGCTCTGTGGATTCATGTCTGGAAGGACTCTTATGGGTGCTCCTTGAATCTGGACAAGACATGCCTTATCCCTCGCAGAGCTTCTAGGTCTTGGCATGTTATGCTTCTGTCATAAGGCGGGTGGCTCCCCTGCTGGAGCTCGAGTTAGGGTATGGTAGAACTTTCAAATTCTGGGAAGATGACTAGACAAGGAACAGGAAATTCAACTCTAGATTCCAAAGATTGTACACAGTCGCTCTAGAAAAACAGTGTTGTGTAACTAACGTCTAAAAGGAAAACCTGAGTGGAGGCAGTAGCATTTAGGTGCTGACTTTTGGAGGAGAATTGTCAGAAGCTAGGGTCGATGAATTGTTGCATCTCCTTGCAATGATTAGGACTTCCTCGCCAGTCCAGGGGTCCGACCATAAGCTGTGATGGGCACAAGGGGGATTCTCTATGAAAAAGGCTTACAGAATGTTCAAACAATCGCCAAGTAGGAATGATGTTAATCTTGGTGCGTACACCTCTCTTCTTTGGAGGCTTAGAATCCCCCTCAAAGTTCAAATCTTTCTATGGCTTGTGAAGAGAGGGAGACTAGATATGAGAGACAAGATGCAGAGGTGGGCCCATCTAGAGGATGGCTCTTGTTTACTGTGTGGTTTGGAGAATGAGGACTTAAGGCATCTCTTGTTGCAGTGTGATTTGGTGAAGAGCCTCTTTACCTACACGGACTGGTTTGCTGATTTCTGGAGGTCTTTTTGCACTAATGCCCTATAGACCTGCTGGAGTGAATGAAGGTGGCTCCCATTTTAAGGTCGGCCTAGTTGCACAGGAGTGCAGCTGTGTTCAAGGGTGAGACAATTTACCTTGAAAATGTCATGAGGGAAGTGACTTATTTTTATGAGTTTCGGTCTCAAAGTGTGTGAGACCTATCGCAGCATGTACTCACCTTTTTTGAAATAATAGATTGGATGATTACCGATCTCCGATGATCATCCCATTTTCGTTTCAAAAAAGAAAAAAAAACACACACACATGCACACACAAGCAAGAAAACCTTTCCTAGTCCAATTTGCATTTGTGTATCCCTTAATTCTTATCTCATTTCCTTTTGCAAATAACATACATTTTCCTAGATCTTTCTTCAAGTAACATAAAAGTGTATTCACATCATCGAAATGAGAATCCATGGGTGCACGTTGTGCATGCATGAAATGACTCACTACATTCACTGCATACATGATGTCCAGTCGTTGCAAGAGTGAAATGGATCAATTTTCCCACAAATTTTTGATACAAGCATTTCTAAGAATCACCAAGGAGCTTCCCATCTTTAAGGCATAAGAAGTGATTAACTGAAAGTTAGCAATTCGTTATGCGGAAATGTGACGAAAATTGAAAAGAACAAGAAGGAAACAACCTAAATCGAAATCATATAAGAACTAACTTTTTCCCATTCTGATATCCGTACACGTAAGAAGATTGTATCTTAAGGAGCGTAGTGGAACGTTCATGTGTTGTGGCACCTACAATAAGTTTTGAAATGGGGGGACTCCCTTCTTCTGGATGAGTGAACGAAGTTCTTTGCTTAGAACACCCAACCAAGTGCAATTCACAAACCCTTCATGATCTCTAGAAGCAACCCTCACCTCCTCAAGTGCGGCCACAAGAAGATGGTCATAAAGAGAAAACATTGTAATCAGGAGATAGATGTTAATGAAAGTGGATGTCCACCACTTATAATAAAAGACTTCTAAAGGTAGATGTCTATTGAAGAAGAAGAAGGCTCTCTTTCTCTCTCTCCTACATACGTTGTAAGGAATATGCACTATTGATGGTTAGGGTTAACTACCAAGTTTTTAGGCGGTATACATAGGGAATTTGCCAATCCTAATATGATGAAAACTATTGAATCCAATACAATGATTGTGATTAATTTTTACTCAGACATTCTTACATAGGCCTTTTATTCATTGAGTTATTTGGGTTTCAATACCCAAATTGCATTTAATTTCGAAATTATTTTGTATCTAAAGCAAACACTTTTGACCTAATTAAATGCCAAATCAAATATCATTACACTCTTTAAATAACATCTATTTTCCCTTCACGTATAACACCATTAAAATCGCTATTGATTTCATTATGTCAATAATAAAATATTCATGATTCGTAATTTAATGCCTCTCTTAAATATTCCTAATACTCATGAATATGTCACATTGAAGGAGAATATAATCTTGAGGTCTAATCCCAGTAGATGGTTGTCATCCCTACCAAAGGTCATATGTTTGTAAAATATCTTTGCATTATTAAGACAGAAACAAAGACCAACTCATTTCTCAAAAAACTATCTTCTCTTCCATGCTTGAATCTGATCAGAACTCTGCGACCACATATGGAATTCATTTATCTTCTAGCATACTACATACACCAGAAGCAGATCTATGTAATCCCTTCAAGAGAATATGTGTCTCCTTCCCTTTCCATATACACCAACTTTCCACTATCAACATCATGATAGGTGCAATAAGCATTGATCTACCAAATGTGTACGACTGAGAATAGTGACACATATCTGTCTAAGGTTCAAGGATAGACCTCCTACATGACAACATTGGAGATGGTCTTCCACTTATCTTTTATTTCATTACGTCAATTCCTTGATCTGACTCATGTGATAGCTCTGAATCCCCACTCAAAAACATCAATCAGACAAAAATCCCTAAAGCTGGTTATCCTAACTCAAATCAAAAACAAATGATCGAATATCTTTAATGGTTTCTAAATGTTCTATCATATTCTTCAAGCCATTTAGACCTTTGAATCAACACACTTTGAGTTCTTTTGATATAACCAAATACGTAACCATGTTCGTACCAAGGATCCAATTTATGTATCAAAATAAATCAAAACTTCTACTCAAATGACATACTTAAACTAATGTAGATCATTATATTATTCGAATGACTCACCAGAACACAAAACTCCAAAATTTGCTTCAATGGGAAATGTAACAAGACTATAATCTAGCTTCTTGTTTCCTTCGGTAAGCCCAAAATGCACACTTCCTTTTACAAAGAAAAAGCATATTACAAGATCTTACAATTTTAATCTGGAAATAATATTCCATTTTCCCTTAATCCTTAACCTCGAATGCTTCAACTTGCATATTTGTCTTAAATTATCTTTTTTAACAATCATGTCATCCACATAGACTAGAAGAAGAGCAACTTTACCATCACAACGCTTATAAATAAAGTGATCACTCTGGGACTCTACATTGTAATATGCAACATGTGGAGATTTGGTAAATTAAAAATATTAATATGAAATCTCAAAAATAAATCTGAGTTTGGTCCCTTTATATAGAGAAAGAACTGATCCAAATTTTATCACAAAGGAAACAAATCATCTCTCTAAATCTAATCAAATCTCTAATGAACCTAACATATATCTCTAACAAACCCTAAAAATAAAATAAGAACAACTAAAACATGAGGTATATAATTCCACTCCTAACGAGATTTTCTTTAACACTTGCCCTCAAGTTGGAGTGTGCATGCCCAACTTGAAGTAGTACTAATAGATGCTTCCCCCATCTGATGTAGTCGAGGTTGGAGCACACATGCAGAGCACGCACATGCTTTGTCTTCAATGGGAGCCGATCCTAAGCACGAATACCAAGACCGTAGTAGAAGTAGTGGCCTCACAGTGGTTATAAAAGTAGTAACAATTACACATACAACGGTCGTAATAGTAGTAGCAACCATACATTGGGAAATGTTCCTAAGCACAGGTGGTGCTGAGTCCGTGGCTCAGATTGCCCATTGCTCATCAACATCTTCTGCATTGATAACAATACCTAAAGCTTCAGCACATTCTTTCGAGCCAAGCACAAGCTGCACAGATAGTACTTTGGCAACTTCTTTAGTGGTCACAACAGTAGTAATAGACGATGAAGGCTCTTCACCTTTTAACAGATTGTGCAATCACTCAATCTAAATCTATGTTGACGACTACAACTCTACTGGTACAGCCATAGATTTGATGCGCAACAATGGCACACACAAAGAAGAGCGTGCAACAGAGGCCACATGCAGGAGAGAGAAGACCAATGGTCCGAGGGAGTTCCTTACAACTGTTCCTACTCTGATACCATATGAAGATTTGGGAAATTGGAAATACTAATATGAAATGCCAAGAATAAAACAGAGTTTGATCCATTTATATAGAAAGGGAACCAATCTTAATTCTATCACAAAGAAAACAAATCATATCTCTCTAAATCTAATCAAATCTCTAATTGATCTAAAATATATCTCCTACAAATCTCTAAAAATAAAATAGGAAAAACTAAAATAGGAAGTACGTAATTCTACCCCCAACGAGATTTTCTCTAACACAACCATTTAATCTAGGCTCTTAATGATCAAGATTTCTTGAGTTTGCAACATTTACCTTTTGTTCATTTCTAAGTGGCACACGCATGTAAACTTGTTCCTTGGGATTTCTATTTAGGAAGGTATTTTTCATTTGGTGCAACTTCCAGACTGGACAAGAAGGACCAAAATTACTCTTACTAACTTCATCTTTGTTAATGGCAAAAACGTCCACAAATAGCCAATCTCGGACCTTCGAGTAAATCCAATGCATCCAGTGTTGCCTTTTTTCTATCAACTTGTCCCGTTTGTTGGGTCGGGAAAGACCCGAGTACTAAAATGAGTCGGATCTGATTTGAGATAAAAGAATCTGAGCAGTTTTTCTAAGAATTCCAGCTATATACAAGCATAAGGATTTACGTCACTTTTTTCGAGCTAGGGAACCTCAGAGGTACGAATATATAATATTTGTTTTACTCTTCTAAGAGACATTTACCGGGGCTTATGGCTGCCTAAAGATGCACACCATTGGGTGTAAAATAGCTCTTCTTCAATGATTATTTGCTTATTCAGTTATGAATTCATCAATTGGCGTTTACACTATCACGCATCACAACTCTCTCAATGTCTTCAACAAATAATACGAGGAAAAATTTCATTATATTTTGGAATGACGAGGGGTCGATGAAATGACTTAATTTTATTAAAAATTCTAAGATATTATAGATTTAAAAGTATATAAATATCCCTAAAAAATTAAACATTCATAGTTCTTACAATAAAAGAAAAGTTAAAGGATCATATGTACTAACACTTCTCCTTGGAACATAAATACCTATCATACTTAGTTTAGATATATAAAAATCAAATGAAGATATCTACAGTCTACTCTTTAGATGCAATCGAAGTAGTATATAACAACCTCTTCTGAATAATGTCCCTGATATAATAGCAATCAACCTCAATATGCTTCGTCCTCTCGTGAAATACTGGGTTGTTGGTAATGAAGGTGGCTGCTCTATTATCACGTCGCATCTCCATGAGGTTAAAAAACTACACCTGCAAGTCCATAAGCAAGGATTTGATTCACATCATCTCTGCAATCATCTGAGCCATAGCTCTGTACTCAGACTCGACACTGGATCTCGCAACTCTACCATGTTTCTTGCTCCTCCATGTGATCAAATTCCCTACTAAGAAGGTGCAAAATCCAATAGTGGATTTACGATCCACATGACATCCAACATAGTCTGCATCAAAGTAGCCAACCAACGTCATAGAAGATCCCTTAGAGAAAAAAAGACCCTTCCCAGGACCCTTCTTGACATATCTAAGTACTATCAATGCTGCATCCCAATGCTGACATGTTAACTTGGCCATGAACTGACTCAATCTCCCAACTGCAAAGGAGATATCTGACCTCGTGACAGTGAGATACAGCAGCTTGCCCACAAGCTGTCTATACTGTCTACTATCCACCACCTGTGCATCTTCATTATAGAGTAGCATCTTGGGGTCCATAGGAATATTGGCCTCCTTGGACCCAAGCATACCAACTTCCTACAAGATATCTAAAGCATACTTCCTCTGAGACAAGACCACACCCTTCTTGCAGCAAGCAACCTCAATACCAAGGAAAATACCGTAGAGCCCCAAAGTCCTTCATGACAAACTGCTCTGCAAGGATGCGCTTAACCTCAGCAATGCCCTGCTCATCGTCCCCTGTGATAATTAAATCATCAACATAAACAAGAAGTACCACAGTACCTCGTATAGTCCTCCTAACAAAGAGCGAAAAATCAGCTGTCGATCTCCTGAAACCCACTACCTCAACCTATGACAACCTCTGAAACCAGACTCTGGGACTCTGAGGTCATACATGGCCTTCCGTAATCGGCACACACACTCCCCTTGACTCTCAAAGTCAGGTGGCTACTGCATATAGACTTCCTCTTCGAGATCACCGTAAAAGAAGGCATTCTACACATCTAGTTGATGCAAGGGCCAATCTAACTGAACTGCTACTGCAACCAATATCCAGACCGTGAGAAGCTTGGCAACTGGTGAGAAGGTGTCAAAAAAGTCCACCCTATAAATCTGGGTGAACCCCTTTGCCACAAGGCAGGCTTTATATCCAACAACACCATCAGGATTGAACTTCACAGTAAATACCCACCGGCAGCCAACAAGTGCAGCACCATCAGGAAGTGGAGCTAGCTCCCAAGTCCTACGGCCTCGAAGAGCGACCATTTCATCCTCCATGGCTACCCACCATTTCGGATCAAGCATGGCATCACGGTAAGTAGCTGAAATCTACGTAGCAGCTAACGCCTAAGTGAATCCAATAAATCCAGGAGCTAAACTATTAGTAGCAAGTGCCCCCGTCGTAAGATAAGTAGTGTAAGTCCGTAACATTAGTGGTCATCGGAGGATCAAGATCATCGCCTGGCACATCACATGTCATGTCCCTGTGACCATCGCATGGTAAACATACAATAATGTCTAAAGGACTCTTGAGAAGCCGAAGGTGAAGGCGAGAGTGCGAGTCCCTGATAGGTAATATGAGGGTGAACATATATCTGGAGTGGCCCAGTCAGGCATGGAAAGGGTTGCGTAGTAGGAGATAATTGTGGTGTAGTAAGGACAGGAATCTTAGGAAAGCTCCTAAAGTAAATGGGAATATATGACATAGGTGCCATATAACCCTCAGGAGGCATCTAAATAGCCATCACAGAAAAGAAATGTACAGTCTCATGAAAGGTAACATCTACAGAAACATAGTACCGAGAAGTAAGCGGATCAAAACAGCGATATCCCTTTTGTGTTTGGGTATACCCAAGAAAGACGCACTTCACTGCTCTGAGTGCAAGTTTATCCTGACCCGATCCCATCAAATGGACAAAAGACAACACAACCAAAAAACCGATGGGTGACATAAAACAGGGGGCGATCAAGATATATGCATTGGGCATCCGATTATGTAACGCAACATTGGGCATCCGATTAATCAAAAAACATGCAGTCAAAATAGCGTCACCCCAGTAGAGAGATGGGACCAAATGATGAATCAACAAAGTGCAGGTAACGTCAAGAATATGACGATATTTCCTCTCAGCAACATCATTTTGCTGAGATGTATAAGGACATGTCTCATGGATAATGCCACAACTAGAAAAGAAACTACACAAACGCATAGTACAAAATTCTAAGGCATTATCAAAACGAAAGTACTTCACCAAACAAGAATGCTAAGTTTTTAATTCCTTGACAAAGTTCTCAATAATGTCCCATATCGAACTTATTTTTCAAAAGAAACATCCAAGAAACACGAGAAAAATCATCAACTAAAACAAGATAATATTTGTTCCCAAGTCGATCAGTAGTACGACTGGGACCCCACACGTCCATATGAATCAAATCAAATGCAGCAATAAATGAAACAGAAGTAGAACTGAAAAAACTAGCCCTGTGGTGCTTGTCAAGTTGACAAGTACCACAGGTGGGAGCAGTAGTAGAGGAGATGTGCAGTAAAACACATCTAAGGCGATGAATGGGTAGATAGCCAAGGCAGTAGTGCCACTGAAGAGGAGATCCAGTAGAAATAAGGTCCTAAGTAGCTGGAACAGTAAAAGCAGCACAGCTCAAACAGTACACCCCATGTTCCGCATGCATTCCATCAATCATCTTCCCAGTAAATGTCCTGCAAGACACAAGAGAACGCATCAAAAATAACTCGACAATTCAGATATCTAGTGATACTGCTAATAGACAATAAACTCAAAAGAAAATCAGGCATATAATAGACATATGCTAGTCTCAAAGTATGAGATAAAGACATCTCCCTTGCCAACAAGTGGCAAGTCTCCCATCAGCCACCTGTACTATCTTGGCATGTGTAACAGGTGCTAACTGAGAAAAAGAGCTCTATCGCCACATAGGTGCTTGGATGCACCAGAATCAATCAACCACTCACCAGAAGACAAAAGGAATAACATACCAATCGCAGGTGTCTCTAAAGACAGCCATAGCTGCAATGTCAGGAGTATGAGAGGAAGAAGCATGAGTCAACTGAGCAATCTACTGTCGTAAGGTTTCAATCTCAGTACTCAAGGAACTAACATCAAAAGTAGGAAGAGCTGCATCTAAAATCTCAGCTGCCTGATTGGCCACAAGTGGTCTATCATGCTTCTGCCAACATATAACCTTCGAGTGACCAAGTCTGCCACAGTAAGTACACAGGATCCTAATACGTGTACCAGAAGAGCGTCCACGTCCACGACCACGTGCAGAATAACTGGAACCCCTGCCACGTCCAGGGATCGCAGCTAATGCAAACAACTAAGCAGCAGAGTCAGGAGCAGGAGTGCGCACTGCAACTCTGCTGAGTCAACTATATGCTTCCTCTAAGGTAGGAAGCTCAAGAGCAGTGAGGATCTAATCTCTGACTGCAACATACTCAGGTTCAAGGCCAGCCAAGAAAATGGAGACAGCCAACTGTCTCCTGAAACTCCTCCATGACTCATAGGCACACCCTAGCAGGTAGGAGTAGTGCCTCTCCAACATTCCCTTCATGAGGGAGTAATACTGTGACAGTGTGCGTCCCTCCTGAAGCAGATAGAAAAGGTCATAAAAGACCTAAGAAACTTATGCAGAGTTCTTGGCATGTGAATACGTATCACGTAAAGATTCCCACATCTCCTTTGTTATAATATAGTACATGATCTCATCACTTCTGCATCACCCATGCACAAACCATAGCATTGTTACTATCCCAGTTGGCATTTGTGCCAGTCTTGTTCTCAGGCTCCGAATCTGTAAGAATATGGCTCTTTTTACGACCCCTGACGGTCATAAGAAAGGTCCGGGACCACCGCAAGTAGTTGGTATCATCTAACTTAACAACAGGACCAAAGAACGGGTTCTTGAGTACCCCAGTGTCTGAAATAGAGTGCAAAGACACCTCGGACTGATCATCTGAAGCCATCTTCGCAATTCAGAAGCCTCGATTAAGCGTCTAATACCAAGAAACCATCAAATAATCTGAAAACAAATGGATTCAAATCTGTATAGCTGACAAGAAGCCTCCTTGGATAGATGTTGGCCTCACCTGGTTACAAGGAGAACACCCAAAGTGACCCCAAAGAGACCTAGCCTCCCTCTTGCAACAACAACAAGGACTGCAGTCCCTAGATCAGGGCAAGAGGTCCCTCACGATCGCTGCACTAGGGTCACAAAACCCTGTGCACCGCCTATGCTGCCGATCGCGCCGCCAATCGCCGCCGGTTGCCATCGAACGACAGCCACTACCAGCTGCTGCAGAGCGCCGCTGACGCTCCTTAAAGCCTCAGCATCGCCACCTGCTGCTGTAGCAGGTCGCTACACCACCGCAGCGCCACTGTTAGGTTAAACGACCACCACCGAAGCGCCACTGGCCTATTTCAACGACCCCCACGCCGTCACAGCCCTGCAGCGAGGGTTGATACGTGCCTCCAGAGCACTACCGGGGGCCACTAGGGCTACTGCGTGTGGCCAGAGGGCCGCCAAAGGCCGCTGCCGCCGTCGAGGAAAAGAAAGAGGTGATCGGGATTCGCTGGTAGGGTTTAGGAGGCCTTGAGGAGTGGGATACCTAAAACCACAATCTAGGACTGATGCTCTTATACCAAATTGGATAAAATGACTTAATTTCATTAAAAGCCCTAGGATCCTCTATATAAAGGGAGACCATAGAGTCAAAAGTGCATAAATATCCTTGAAGGACTAAACACCGATAGCCCTTACAAAAAGAAAAAATAAAAAAATCATAAACATTTTCATAGGAGGAACTATGCTTTGAGCTCAATGAAACTTGGAAATTTCAATAACATTTCAATCCTTGATGGATAGACAGAATGAATTTGACATTGAAAAGTGTAATACCAATGACTAAGCAAGTTGTATGATATTAGAGAGTAGGAGATAATGACAAGTCTTATTCATCACAGAAACCCTACACCTCTTTATATAGAGATAGGTGTTGGGAAAATTACACAAAAGAACCAAATAAAAAAGGAACTAACAAAATAGTCCCTATTCAACATAAAATAAAAATAACTAGGAAAGCTCAACACTTCCCATCAAGCTAGAGCATAGATATCTATCACGCTCAGCTTGTCACAGCAAGCCTCAAAAGCAGATCTGGGAAGAGGCTTGGTAAACATGTCTACATTCTGGTTCTCTAAAGCAACAAATGTAGTGAAAAGAAGTCCTCTCTGAATCAAATCTCTGATATAATAACAGTCAATCTCTACATGTTTCGTATGCTCGTGAAATATGGGATTGTTGGGTATGTAGGTAACCACTCTATTGTCACATCTCCATGGGCTCCTCAATCTTGACATATAAGTCAAGTAACACAGATCTGACCCATACAAGCTCAGCAGCCATCTATGCCATGACTCTATACTCTGACTCTGCACTAAAGCGAGACACTACACTCTATTTCTTACTTCATGTTACCAAATTACAAGCCACATAAATACTAAATCTGATATGATCTCCTGTCAGAAAGACATTCAGCATAGTCAGTATCAGAGTATCCCACTATACCCAGCCCTATCTCTCTTGAATAGTAGTCCACATCCTGGTACTCGTTTCAAGTACCTAAACAACTGCATAGCAACATCCTAGTGTTGCTTAGTCGGTCTATATAAACTAGCTAAGCTTGCCAATTACAAGCGAGATATCTAGACGTGTGATAGTAAGGTAAAGAGCTTCCCAACCAACTACTTGTATCCTCTGCTCTGAACATCCTTGGACTCAAAATCATACAGATGCATCTTAGGATCCATGGGTATGTTGGTAGACTTTGATCCCAACATCCCAATCTCCTGCAATAAATCAAGAATGTATTTCCTTTAGCTAAAGACAATCCTACTCTTTCCTCTTGCTACTTCTATGCCCAAGAAGTATCTCAATGAGCCCAAATCCTTCATCACAGATTTCTCTGCCAGCTTCTGCTTGACCTCAACTATCCCAGTGGTATCATTACCAGTGATGATGAGGTTATCTACATAGACAATGAAAGCCACAATCCCCTGGTCTATTTTTCTCACAAATAAGGAATGATCGGCAGTAAAGCGAATGAGCCCCATGTCTTCAACAATCTCCGACAGCTTGTGTAACCAAGCTCGCAAACTCTGCTTAAGGTCATATATTGCCTTCTTCAGCCTGCACACACACTCCCCCTAAGCTTCAAATCCCGGGGGTTGCTAGATATACACTTCTTGTAAATCACCATACAAGAGAGCATTCTTCACATCCAACTGAAATAAAGGCCAATCAAAATGAGCAACTACAAAAACAAGAATCCGAACTATAGGAAGTTGAGCCACAGGAGAGGTGTCAAAGAAATCCACCCCATATGTCTAGATGAATCCCTTTTCCACAAGCCAGGCCTTATATCGAGAAATCGACCAATCTGGATTGTATTTCACGACAAAGACACAATAGCACCCAACTGTGTGTGCACCAGGTGGCAACGTAGTAAGCTTCCAAGTCTGGCGAGAATGAAATGCAACCATCTCTTCCTCCATGGCATGATGGCATTTCGGATCGAGCATAGCATGTTGATATGTAGCTGGTATATGTGTAGAAGTGAGGGCATCTGTAAACAAGGCAAATGGCTGACTCAGGCTATCAGAAGACAGCTCTTGCCATCTGATATTGCCCTTGCCAAGGAGGGGGGCGTGCGCTCCTGGGGACCTTCCGAATAGCAATCGGAAGATCCATGTCATCAAAGGCAAACTCTAGCTCAAATGATACCGCTCCCTCATCACCAAATATAGCCTCGGAAGTGACTGGTATAGCACCTATAGAAATACCACTAAAGACACAGAGGTCAGCCATCTCAACACATACCTACTGTGGGGGGGGATGATGGTGCTAAAGAGGGGGCATGCTTCTGATATGTGACTGGTTTACTAAAAACCAGTGCAAGATCTCTTAACCGATTCTTATCAGTAACTGTAGTATATGATGATCCTATCACAGTAGTTGGAAAATTACCAAACCGAACTGAAGGAATGGGCATGGGAGCCCACTCGATCTCAGGTACCAATTGCTTTCCAGTAATAGAAAAATACGGAACTGCCTCATGAAAAGTGACATTGGCACTGACAACGTGCCTCTTCTGCTGAGGATTATAACATGTATATCCCTTCTGGGTGTGACCGTAACCTAGAAAAACACATTTGACTGCCCTCGAGGCCAATTTATCTCTATTTGGCCCAGTAACATGCACGAAGGCTACACAGCCAAAAATCTAAGGTGGCAACTGAAACAACTCCCAGTCTGGATGTAATATCTGCCAAGGCACCTACTCAGATATAACAAAACTAGGGATTCTGTTAATCAAGTACAATGCGGTCAACACTACATCTCCCCAGTACTATGAAGGCACATTATGATGTATCAAAAGGGTTCGTGCCACATCCAGAATATGTTGGTGTTTCCACTCTGCTACTCCATCTTACTGCGATGTATGGGAACACGTGGTTTGGTGAACCACACCATAAGATCTGTAAAAATTCTTCATGTAAATTGTGTAAAATTTTAATGCATTATCAGTATGCACAATCTTGATAGTGGAAGAAAACTGATTCTTTATTTCTATGATAAAATATTTAATTATAGACCCAACGTCTAACTTATTCTTTAACAAAAACAACCAAGTAACTCTGGAACAATCATCCACTATCACCAAATAGTACCTATGTCCCAGTCGATCTGGAATTTGACTGGGACCCCATACATCTAAGTGCAGCAAAGCAAATAAAGACTCAAAAGCCGTAGAACTAGTAGGATAGGTAGCTTTACGGTACTTTCCCATCTGACAAGCATCATAATGAATCTCGATGGCGGGTGAAATATGAGGCATGATCCAACGTAGCCTATCCAAAGAAAGATGACCAAGGTGATTGTGCCACAGCAAGACACTCCCAACAACTAAGCACACATCTCCCTGGCACTGTGTAGCAGATGGCATCTGAAATAGGCAATACATGCCCCCTTCTTCATATTCACCATCAATCATCCGCCCTGTAAGCTTGTCTTGAAACACACAACCAATATCATCAAATATCACCCTACAATTGAGATCTTTGGTAATCCTGGTAACCGATAATAGGCTCATTGGGAAATCAAGGACAAGCAAAACATTTGGCAACTTCATACTGGGAGTAACTGGTGCCTCCTCCTGACCATCCACCCTGGCATGTCTTCCATCTGCTACCTGAACTATCCTACCAGGACATACAGGCTGAAGGTGCTAAAAGTCTCTATGATCACCACTCAAGTGCTGGGATGCACATGAATCTACTAGCCAAGTAGACCTGTCAGACACAGTAAACATAGATTATATACCTGAGGTGACAACAGCAGCAGTATCTGAAGAAGACAGCCTCTCCTGAGTAACCTGAGCCAGCCTCTGCACCACAACATCATACTCAGCACGTAAAATTGTGTTAGAGTAAATCTCAGAAGAAGCATCCACCTGATTGGTCACGGGAGGTCTCCCATGCTTGGACAAGCAGGAAGCCTCTACATGACCAATCATGCCACAAAAAGTGCACGTAGGTCGTGGTTTGCCTATCTACGCTTTGCCACGACCACATCCACAAGTAGAAGATCCCCCTCTCATGCCTCAACCTCCACCCACAGCTAATGCAGAGGTCTATCCAGTCATCTCAGTAGCAGGAGGCACTATAGGAATCCGACTCAGTCTACTGTACGTCTCCTCAAGTGTCGATAACTCCGACAACGTCAGAATCTAAGATCATGCATCATACTCTGGGCTTAATCCAGAGAGAGTGAAGCGTGCCATCTCCTTACGATACTTCAGATGAGTACCGCATGTGCACACTGGTCTGCAGGCATTATATTTCTCTAAAACTCCATTTTGAGTGACATAATACTGAGTCAGGGACTGTCCCTCCTGTCTGAGGGAGAACATGTAATTGTAAATCTAATAGACCTTGCTTGAATTCTTTTCATGGGAATACATATCATGAAGCATATCCCACATCTCCTTCGCAGTCTTGTAGTATATGATGCCGCCTCCAATCTGAGGTGATACAGCATTCATAATCTAGGCTCGCATTAAGGCATTGCCCTTCTGCCAGGATGAGTACTTCCCAATTTTGTTTTGAGGTTCTGGCTTGAGTAGGTGTTTCTTGTCATGACCATCTACGACCATCAGGAATGTTTGAGACCAACGAGCATAGTTGGTCTCATCTAGCTTCACAATAAGCATGAAGAACGGGTTCTTGTAATTCCCTCCCTCTGAAGGAGTCTCTGAAAACACTTCAGATGATGAGGAAGAGGCCATGGCTCTCAAAAATGCTGGGAATCAACAAAAATCAAATCTGAAATATCTCCTTCAGATCTGTGGAACCATGATCACATCATGTAAGCATAAAATCCGAGTGATTTGAGCCTCAGAAATCACGTTAAACGATCATGAGATCCCTCCAAATGATAGGGGGACACGCTAGGGTCAGGAGGGACCCCTAACAGCCCTCAAGGACCAATGGCGGCACTATGGGCAAGAAGGATCTAGCCCAGATCCATCGGTGGTGCTCCTGCCGGCCAGTGGACTACGCTACACACGCTGGCTACTGCTCCTACCGACAAGGACTTCACTCCCTGCCGCGCTACAGGCCTGCGCTAAAGGGAAGCACCGCTGCAGACGAGCACGCGCTCACTCCTGTGCGCACTACAAGGTCATGTCACCGCTCACGCGCCTGCCTCCGTGTGTTGTTGTCGTTGCAGCACGACGCTGCCATCGCCGCACATCACTGCTGCCGCTGCCCCTACCACCAAGAACAGTCGCCGTGCACCGCTGCCGCCAAGAACGGCCGCCGCACACTGCTGCTACGGAAAACAAAGATTAGGGTTTTGGTGGTTTTGATTTGGAGGCTTGTTTGGGTGGGATACCCAAGCGCCGATCTAGGATCGCCACTCTGATACCAAGTGGGAAATAATGAAGAGTCTTATTCATCACAGAAATCCTACACCTCTTTATAAAGAGAGAGGTATTAGGAAAATTATACAAGAAAATCATACAGAAAAGAAACTAACAAAGTAGTCCCTACTCAACATAAAATAAAAATAACTTGAAAAACTCAACATAGAGTAACTGGGATGCAATTAATGGATTCAGAGGTTACATCTGTAAAAAAAAATTTGAACTGCTGTGCAAACCTCACCAGCTCTTATTTTTACGACACACCTTTTAAACATTGAAACATTCCGAAATGCAGGTTCATACAAGTCCTTATCACTTTCAATAATAGGTGGATTGTCAATCAGGGATCTGATTGCTAGAATTTCTCGATCCCGTGCCAAAGACCAGCGAGGTCTCTGCATTCAAAACCATATGTTAATGTGGCACAAGAAGAAGGCCATCATATATCTAAAGATACAAAAATACAAAAAAAGGTACACACCATTGTACGGAAGGTGGCACGGATTTTCAGCAGCAAGTTGTTCATTTCTGATATTGATAGTGTAGGCATAGCACGTCTCTTCTTCTTCTTCTTCAACAAAGGATGGGCAAAGGAAGTAGAGTTCATAATGATAGAAGTCGTAGAGTTCATTACCGGTGAGTTTGGCAAACCATTATTGGGGTATGTGTTATTTGTGGGTTTATCAGGAGCAGCAAGACTCAAATCCACATCCCTCATTTGTGTTGGTTGTCTCAAATCAGAAGATAACAAAGATGTGCTAGAAGGGTGCAAATCCCCAAGAACATTGCGTGGAATCAGAGCACCTGAGACAGTATACGAATCTGCTCTCAGTGTAGCTGAAAGATTGGTGATTTCACTTGTTTCTTCAACCTTCTCCACCAAGTGGTTAGATTCAGTGTCATTGACTCTCACTAATGCAATAAAGTCACTCACAGGATCCCTTACCTTCTTTAATACAACTCCATTCCCAACGTTTAGTGATACTTCAGTATCAGGATCAGTTTCACCATCATCTGCATCAGAGTCATCAGCAGAAACTTCGTCAACAAGGCTTGTTCCACCATCATGCATGAATTCTCCTTCATTGTCACCAGAAGAACTTTTATCTACCACCTCTTCAAGAAAACCTAAAGTGGCATTTTCCGAATTGGCTAGTAAGGAAAATTTTCCAACCTTTTGGTCAGGGGAAGCATTCCCTTGAAAACTCTTTTCCATAAACCTCTTGATCATTACGGTTGGTAATGTAGGCGCCGAAAGATTGGCAGATGGCAAAGCGAAATTATGGAATACTAAAATAGCACAGGCAAACATCCCTAGTAGCAGCATCATTCTTTTTGCTCTGGTTTGACTTAAATTCTGCAGTAACTTCGTGGGTATCCCCATTTGAGAGTACCAAATGGACGGGTGAAGTAAACAAAACCACAGAATTAAAGCAGGCTAGGAACATACTCTTATTGATCACGGCAGCAAGCAAGCCATGAAAGAGACATCAAACTTCGAGTCAGCACTAACAATGAATCGAGGTATAGAACCAACTCCCCGTATTCCACGCGTCTCATGCGGAACTGACTTACTTCAGTCAAAACCTGCAAATTATCGGAGGCGTCCCAGTGAATCTGATGCAATCTAGTTTACGCGAAAAGCAAACAGCCGATACCCACTGAGTATTATTTTGGTTCAGCGACTGGAATGCAGCTTGACCAAAATAATTCTACTCCAACGGTGCGGGACAGTAGTCAAGAATGCGAAATATTTGTACTTAAGATGTAAATAGAAATCTAAGGACGAGGACAAACGCGGCAGCAATCAGAGTAACGGTAGTTTAATACAGCCAACTGGTGCACGCAGATCCAACTTGCTACTGCGTAAATAAAAGGATCACGAATGGCTGGTCCCGAGGTTGCTTTAATATACTTGTGGCAACAAGTTGCAGTATACTATAGACAATGGTGAAGAATTAAACTAAAACGAAACGGTGTGACGGTGTCGGATTTGGCGGATGCAAGGAAGGCCGATCGAACGGAATAGGCATGGCAGGTGCTTCAAACCGGCCGAAGGGGATAGGAGAGGGCGAAGGAGGAGCGGCGGCGGTAGTCGCCGCCGGTCAGTCCGGTGGCGCGGCGAGGAAGCGCGGGCGGAGGCGAGGTGGTTGTCGGGTGGTGAAATGGAGGGGGTGTTGGGAGCAGCGAGAGTGCGTTTCGGAGTCGAAGTGGTCGGCGAGGAGATGGTGACGGGGGCAGTGGTGGTGGTGGTTACGGTGCGGGTGGTGGGTAGATGGGGTGGAGAAGGAAGTGAGGTGAAGAGTGGGGTTAGGGAAGAGTACACACGGGTTGGGAAGTGCAAAGGAAGGGAAGGGAAAAGAGCTGCGATGAGTGGAGGGCTGGTGATAACGACATGAAGCTTTCATCCGTACCTGTCTGTTGTCTCTGTAATTTCCGAAACAAAAGAAAAAACGTAAGGATTCATGGATACTTTTAGAGACATCCCCCTCAGACTTGATAAATCATGAAAAACTTGCATCGTGGCACTTGGAGAATTCATGAATGGTCATCTGACTGCATCAGAGTCTCCAAAAATATCAAAAATTCGCATGGGTTTCGGCAATCAACACACTGAAAACTCGGTTTAACTTTCATGGCGTAAGGAAAAGCCAAAATAAAATTTTGATTATCTCATTATAAATGTGAAGTGAAATCTAAATTTTAAGGTCACACGTCTCATCTATATATTTATAAAATTGACATTGACATAATATTATTCATGTCACTATTTACATCGATTTATTTATTTTATTTATTTACTGTTTGTTTGTTATTTTTTTTCGACTGCTACATTATCACTCTCTTTTTCCCATCTCTTTTCATTTCTTTTTTCTCTTATTTCATTTTTCTTTCATATTGTTTAGTGCGTACATTCGTTTCGAATTCCGTCTCTGCCATTGGTTTCCTCATCTTGTACTCTTCCATTAGAGACCACTATTGAAAAAGTGTGTTTCTTCGAAAGTATAAAATAATACATACATAAAACTAGGCAATGTAAATACAATCTAAGATATTGATTGGAAATCAAAATACATCAGACAATGCATTTTACAACACACGGTGTGTTAATTTTCTATCGATCGAAAACTAAGATACGCTGATTGAAAATCATGTTAGACTTTCATATGATTGACTTTTGTACTTTCATAATAATTGATTTTTGCACTCTCGTAACAACACGAGGGCTAAAAGATAGTGCGTTATGACTTCAATACACTCTTGATGAGCTTTCCTAAGTATTTGTGTGCCAAAACAAAAAAGGTAATGCGTTATGTATACTTGTGTGTCAAAACAAAAAGCGGCATGAAAAGTTTCATTCCTCAGTTTTCACATATCAGTGTGTTATGATTTTGGATGATTTAACAAGAGTGTTTTGTTTCATGTCCATCTTCTTATGAATATGTTACATTTTCAAATATTACGTATTTATTTGAACTATAAACATTCATTGTACTCTCCCCCACGTAATAATACAAACAATTCCATGTGACCATAATAAACCTTTTCACAGGAATGTCTATAGTGATCTCATGATTGGTTTCTATTCATAAGGCCATATATGTTTTTTTTTTGAAACAGTGAGGATTGCTATCATGATCCGATAGCAATCTGGAGGGTAGTATATTTATTATCAAACAAAGTATTACAGAAGAGATCCCCAGCTATGTATGAGGGATCAGCATTCATTTACAATGTTCTCACATCTCACCGGTCTCTCCTGAAAAAGTTTATCATTACGCGCCCTCCACACACACCACAAAACGGCTGCCATAGCCCCTAATGGCCGATCAGGATTAATGAACCTCTGCCACAGCGAATCCCAGGTGGGAAGAGGTTCTAAGCAAATCATCCTCCAAATCTTGTCGGTGACCAGGGAAGAGGAGAAAATGTGTGTCGTACTGTCAGAGTGTAAACCACAAATAGGGCAAGCATTCAGAGTAGTCCCCATCCTTCTGTGTCTAAGATCACCAGTGATCAAGCCTTCCCGTCTGCAAAGCCACAAGAATATCTGAACCTTCAAAGGGACTCTCAAGAGCCAAATCTTTCTGTCAATAGGGTCACACTCCACCTCACTGTTAGACCTAATGACCTTCTCATATGCCTGCTACACTGAAAAAGTACCCTGCCAAACATATGTATCAGTCACATTCATCCTAGGACGCACCTGCTGTAGATCAACCATTAGGTTCTGCCTATCCTCCCATAGTCGAGTGCCTGATCTACAGTGTTCCAGCCCTTCCAGCCACCAGCAGCCCTCTGCAACAGACCACAAGCTGCTGACTTTAGCCTCCTTGTCTGCCGCAGCAGCATAGGCTCTCAGGTAAACCTCTTCCAGCACCCCCAGACCAGACCACTACTCGTTCCACAAACTAAAATCTCTGCCATCTCCGAGCCTAGGTTGCAGCATGTGCCAGTACCTCCTGATTACATTGATCACTGATCGCCAAAAAGGGAAGGGTTTCTTCGGTTGTAGCCTCTGCAGACTGCTGTTTAATCCCCCATAACTGTCCCTGATCAGATCTGCCATCAAACCCTCCTTGCAGTCCAGAATCCTGATGGCCCATTTAATTAATAAAGCCTCATTGAACTCCTTGAGTGCCTTAATTCCCATACCACCAATCTCCTTTGGCCTGCAGATTTTGTTCCATCTGATGGGCTGCATAAAGCTACCCTCATGACCAACTCCTTTCCAAAAGAATCTTTTCCTCATAACATCCAATTGCTTCCAAATAGACTTAGGGGCCCTGAATATGCTAAAATAGAAGACCGAGATGGAGGTAATGACCGAATTAAGAAGGATTAGTCTTCCACCCTTAGACAAGAACTTACTACTCCATCCTTTTAGCTTTCCAAAACCTTATCAAACAAGACATTCCAATCATATTTTTTCAATTTTGCAGCCCTCAGTGGCAGTCTTAGGTACCTCAGTGGAAGTTTAGTTCGAGGTGACCCCAATGTACTCTTCAAATCCATCTACTTTTGCTCATTCATGCCAAAAAAAATCAAGATAGACTTTTCCTTGTTCAAACATAGGCCTAAAATATCCCCAAAGATCTTTACCAATAACCCCAGAGCATGTGCCGCAGGCTTGGACCCTTCCACAAAGAATATCGTGTCATCTTCATATTGCAAAATGGGGGCCAGATTTCTCTTGTTAGATAATGAATACCCTTTAATTAAACCCACCTCTGCCTGTCTGCAAGCATACCTTGCAAGCCCATCCACCGCAAAGGTTAAACACCAAAGGGGCTAAAGGACATCCTTGTCTAACCCCACACTGAGGCTGAATCCAAAATCCACAAGGCTTCCCATTGATCAATGGAGAAAAGGAAGCAGTTGTGATACAACGCTTCATCCATTAGATCCATAAGAGAGGAAAGCCTCTCCTAAAAACCTCCCAGAGATACGGCCAAGAGATCGAATCATATGCCTTCTGGAAATCAACATTCCACATGAATGCCTTGCATTTCCTTCTGTGCCATCCACTCACCATTTCCTGAGCCAAAATGAAAGATTCTTGGAGTGATCTGTTAGGCAGGAATGCAGCTTGCACCGGATGGATCAGGCCCTGTAGAACAGTTCTCAACCGATTAGCCAAAATCTTGCTGATGACAAGGTAGATGGAATTTGAAAGGGAGATCGGCCTAAAGTCTGATAATTTTTCTTCTCCCATTGACTTAGGCAAAAGAAAAAGATAAGACTTGTTAATCCTTTCAAACCCAGCATTTCCCTTCTCAAATTCTCTAATGACATCCATCACTTCCTTGCCCACCACACTCCACATCTCTCTGTAAAAATAAACTTGTATTCCATCAGGGCCCGGGGATCCTTCCATATTTAGCTCTCTGATTGCCTATAGGGTCTCCTGTTCAGTGATGATTACAGTCAGCTGAGCAGCCTGTTCACTCGTCACCCTAGGAACATCACTCCCTGCCATTCTCCATTTCCCCCTCTTAGCTGCCCGAGAGGCCTCTCTATAATATTTAATGGCTTCAGATTTAATCTCCTGAGTGGAAGAGATCCTATGTCCATCTCTGAGAATAGAAGAAATAAAGTTAACATGACTCCGAGAGCTAGCCGCAAGATGGAAAATTTTCATATTGGCATCTCCCTCCTTAAGCCATAATTGCCTTGATCTCTCCCACCAATCGATTTCTTGTTTAAGGTCTTCATCTAGTATCACACCCTGCCACACTTTCCTCTCAGCAAGTTCTTCCTCAGACAAAGGGCCAGCTGCTTCCTTAGAGTCCAGCTCCTGAATTTTATTCAAAGCCTCCCTCCTCCTTTGCTGCCTCATCAAGCTAACAATAAATCCATACTCTTTTAAGACAGTGCGCAAATCTGCCAGCTTGGTTGCCAATTTGACAGTAGCAGAACCCTCCACCTTTTTAGCTTGCCACCAAGAGCTGAGCATCTGACAGAAGCCTGGTTCATTCAATCATGATCTTTTAAGCTTGAAATAGGAGCCAACATGGGTTTCTTCCCCACTATCCCACACCAAAGGGGTGTGATCAGAGAAAGGTCAGTTCAATCCACTCACAGTCGACAACTGGAATTTGTCAAGAATGTTCACATTCCCAAAGAATCTATCTAGTCTAGATGCCAACCCATTTCCATTGCGCCAAGTAAATTCCACACCAGAAGATAGATACTCACTCAGATGCAGAGATTAAACCATCATCTGGAAGCCAATAGCTGAGCTGTCTGTGCCACCATTAGGTCAGTCTGCCCCTGCTAACACACAATTGAAATCCCCACCCATCAACCACACTCTCCCCTACACCAACTCAGCCATAGCAGTCCACTCCTCCCACAACTCCTGCCTGGCAGATGCAACACATGGTCCATATACCCCAGTAATCCAAATATACTCCTGCCCCTGGTGAATCTGGAATTTGCAAGTCAACATATGCCTGGCTTTGTGAACTTCCAGACATTGAGCCCACACCTTCCTCCACCAGATAGCAATACCCCCTGACCTCCCCTGTGCATCAATCTTCACACATTCGTTCATCCTTGAAGCCAGCAAGTCAGACCAAAGCCTATTAGAGCTGCTTTCAATGTGCGTCTCTTGAAAGATTGCACATTTGATCCCCCATTCTCTCAAATATCTCATCAGAGAAGCCCTCCGATTTTTGTCGCGCAACCCACGCACATTCCAAGTGAGGATTCTCATCTATCCTCACGGGACCCCTCCCCCCTGAGGGTTTGGCAATTACATACCTGCATAACTTCCACAATCTCGTCTTCATCCATCAGAATGACAGCCTTTGACTTCCTCTGTCGAAGACTATATGGTGATCTACCCTTACCAGTTTTAGCGCAAGAACTACCTTCACATTTAAGGCCCTCCTCATGCGGGTCCTGTTTATCCTTCAAAGACTCAAGCTGCGTCTCATGACTCCCTTGCTCCTTAGTCTCCATATCACCTGGCAGCACATCCCCTGCCACCATGGCCATTGGTCCTGCTGTTTCCACCCCACCCGATTCCTCCTCTTCATTCTAAATCTCCCCCTTCTCCCCCATAAGGAGGTCCTTACAATTTTCGATAGTTGGGGGTTCATTGAAAAGAGCCATGCACAGTTCCTGCACAGCCGCCTCCTCACCAGCTACAGGTCCAAACGACTTATCTTACTTTGCTACAATGTCACCCACCAAGAACCTCAGCCTCAGCATCCAAGAGCTCCCACCACATCTCAGAATCAGTCTATCAGGTACAGAGCCAACTTTAAATACATCGACCATCACATTCAACAAGCGCACATCGCCCTCAAGCAGTCCAACAACCGCATCCTCTGCAACTGATGCAAATCCTGAAATCATTGATGATACGACCTTCGACCTCAGATGCAGAGGCAATCCCTCGATCTCAAGTTTTCTCGATCTGGATCCCACTCTCTGGGGTGGTCTCTCCGGCAAAGCTCCATCAAAGGGAGAAACCAGTCTCCAGATCACCGTGAGGCCATCGTTGCAGGATGTTTGAAATCGCAGCCTCTCAACATCCACCATTCCCAAGCCAAAGAGGACAAATCGTGTATTTGACAAAAAAGTAGACTGCCAGGAGTTGGTCGAAAGGGAAAGAGAGTTTACCAGGATGTGGATATTCTCCGTCGTCGGTCTTCCAGACATAATCTCCCTGACCAGAGCTCCACGCAAAGCCATCTTTGTCGCTTTGATGTTTTCTGTCATAGGAACCTCCACATCAACCGTAAGCCCCCCGTGCTGCGCAGAGAAGGGGGCGGAGGTGGCACCTGCAAAGCCCTAAAATTCAAACTTCCAAAGCATGGGAAAGGACGTTCTTTCATATGGCCCCCAAAACCCCTACATGAATCCCTCTTGTGACCAAATCCCCCACATCCTAAACACACCACGGGAGATCGGCAAGTAGCCGCCACATGTCCCCGACGCCGGCAGCGGAAACATAAGGTCTTGCCATGCACCTTTGCGCCCCTTTTATCGTGCACATCAAAATCCCTCCGCTCCTTCCGCCTCCAAACCCTTGACCTCCAAGTATGCCAGCCTTCACCATCCTTGATTCCACCAGTCGTCGCCCCTGCTTCGCCTGCCATTGCCCGCATCTTCGCCCGCTTGACCCATAAGGCCATATATGTTACACTAATTATAGTCATTACACAAAACTAATGGAAGACTGCAAATTATCAAATTGATTCACTATCCACTAAACTCTTGGTGCAAGTCTGGCTCAAAGACAAGATAGCCAACCTAAAATAAAACCCGTATTGGAGTCAAACAATCCGATGCATATTTGATAATTGCTTCGTTACCCTATGGTCATCAACATCAATCAACTTAGCTCCTTAACAACAAATTCTAGTGAAAAATAGAATCCCAATTTGCTGGTTTAAGTTGGTCGAAGTGACCCATCCTCCTTGTTCCTTAACTAATTGTGACAAGCCAAACCTAAACCTGAGTTTAATTAAGAAAAGCTATCCTTGACAATTTATTGAGTATTAACTTAATCAACCTAAACTAACCACTTAAAATGCTTAAGTCCAAGTGTCAAGTAATAATTCTCAATCATTTATATCCACTATTCATCTTCATAAATTCCTTATACGGGACTATTTATGAGGGTGTTACAATCCCTTCCGCTTGAAATCCTAATATCGTTGTTAGGTTTCATCAATCAATTAATATACTCTCAGTAGTAATGGTGACTTTACCTCTTGGCATATTCTTTGGTTATCCCAAGGGCAACCCTTTCCTTTTACTAGAGGAAGTCTGGCTCTGATAACATTTGTGACAACCTAAAACTGAGCCTTAGTCAAATAAGAAAAACTTGCATCCTTTGATTAAAAAGTGTTAGGGAAGGTATAATTAACCTTCTGGAAAATGTTTAAACTCTCTTACTAATTAATAAACATTTAAAACAAATTTTAAAGTATTTTCTTTTTATTTTTGAACAAGTAATCCTAAAGGATGTGATGTGTACATATTGGCTCTTTAACAAATATTCTAGAAAAATAGAAAAACAATACATGACCTTAGCTACTTCATGTGAAATCCTTTCCTTCTTGAAGCTTCATCACTTGGATTCATATCTTCTCATTATCATCTCAAATATGATATTCTCATAGCTCCTCGTATAAACTTAAGTGTTGCATTAATCAAGTCATAGCTTACCCAAATATTATAACTTATATTGTTAACAACAAAATTAAGATTTAGTAGTGTCGAGCACTAACGATACCTAAAAAGTCAAGCCTATAGACTATTGAAGATTATTGACCTATTGCCCTCTCAAGCTCAATCTATTTGATTGTTGCTATGGTTCTAGCTAACAAACTTCAGGAGGTCCTTACCAAGCTCATTAGCCCAACTCAAATGGCCTTCCTGTGAGGTAGGTCCTTGCAGGAGTCTTTCACCCTCACAGAGACGTTGGCATCCCAGAGGCAGAGGTTGGATGATAGAGGTGAGGGGTAGGAAGATGACAGGTATATGAAGGCTTCGGCCATGCTTTCAGTGGAGTATTGGGTGGGGGAAGGAGGTCCTAATCTAGAGAGAATGGAGATGAGCAAGTGGAGGTGATTTTCTACCTAGAATGGAGATGAGAGGTAAGTCATGCCGACCATATTAAGGTGGTGAGAGGAAAGTTGAAGGGAGGTGAGAGAGAGGGATTTTCTACTCTACTAGCCCAATTGGGGAGAGGGTAGGATGGAGCTAAGGTAAGTTTCCTAGCTCTAGTGGAGGTAGGGAAGGTGTAGGAGAAGATGGTTTGAAGGTGGGTGGGGTATGGCTTTTATATATGTGGAGGAAGAGGGCATTGGTCGGTCAAAACAAGCATCTTGCATGCTTGGTGTGCGCTAGGAGTGAGCTAGGGGGCGGGTTGGCTGGGCAAGTGCATGGCATGGCAGCACTGGTGCGGGAGCGTTGCTCGCAAGTCGGGTGCACAAGACCTGTGCACATATGAAGGACGTGGTGGCCGTAGCTGGCTGGGTGCATGGGATCTACATGCGGAGCACGCACAAAAGGTGTTGTTGGCATGCGAACTACCGATGAATGACTTCAAAGTGGTCCCCCTTGATGATTTTGCATATAACTCCAAGGCAATTGGATTTTCTTTGGACCTAAGAGTTATTTAGGTGTTGTAGGGCATAATTTAGGTGTTGAAGATGATTATTGCATGGAGGCCCCTAATTTTCTTTTGAATTTAATTTCTTTCTACCTATTGCTCCTCACGTAAAGTGTAAATCTCTTTGCCTTGTCCCCCTCCAAATTTATTCATGCACAAATTAACATTATTAAAATATATGAAATTATGTATAAATGTAATTATGACCCTTATATGCTTAGATTGATTATGATGCAATATTTATAACCTAAATATAATATGTCTACTTGGGAATTAACCAAGTTTAGACATATTAAATGTATTAACTAGATAGTTATCATTTGAGTATTCACATTATAAATTCTCATTTTCGTTAGAGAGAAAATACTCTTCGTAGAGAAGAGTGACTTGAGGTACACTACCCTGGATATAAAGTAATGTGATTATATTAAGGTTGTAGCACTCTATATCTAAAGTGATATGCTAGTGGATTTAATCGACTTGATTGATCAGGAAATCCTAAGTTAAGAGGCTTAGGTGGTGGTTTTTACTCAAGTTACATTTTCACGTAAAAATACTTCTCATTGTGGTTAATGTTTTTGTGAGATTGTTATATTTCATTTGATCATCATTTTTTTATTTCGCATTGTTTACCCCCCTCTAGTATGCATCCACATTGTGTACTCTTGACCTACAACAACCATTATGGTTAGCATCTTGCCTATTTAGTTATTAATGCCTTACAAATTGCTTGGTAGCTATTGTTGCTTTATAATTATATGATTGGTGACTGTGATTCTATAGTTGATTGGTAATACATAAAAGAAAACCCAGGTTCTATCAGGTTTAACTGACTGGTAGGACCCAGGCCATCATAGTTGACGTCCACTTAAGCATCATGAAACAAGAATTTAATGCCTACTGACATTTTCATCATAGTAGCCTAATACAAGGTTAAAAGCATGTATCATATCAAGCTTGACTTTGGCAAAAACCAATCATAGCTAATTGACTATCATTTAGCGTAAATTTATTAGCTTGAGCATGTTAACACACTTGAACCAGATGAATTAGAATGTGCTGAACTTGTCAAAGCCAACTCATCGATTTGATTGAGTTTTGACTACTCTGATTGTAGAAGAGTTGTATGAGACGCTACTCAAAATTTTAAGACTTTCTCTTACTAGTTCATACTAGTTCCACCAATCCCAACAATTAATAAAAATTATAGGGACTACGGAGCATTGCAAGGTGGAATATTGGATTGGACTTAAAATTAGGCAATAGAGGGAAGGGGTTGAATAGTGAAATACAAAGAAAAAATCAATTATAAGAAAAAGTAAAAAAATCACCACAAAAGATAAGTATTTTAAGAAAAAAATTCTTTAAACTTAATTTATGATGAGGATTAATCTCTTTTTCTAAAAGTTAACCCCTATTTACGATAAGGGTTAACCCAACCCATCTTTAGACACTTAACAGATCGATAGAGAGTTGGGGCAATCCACGACTTAACCCTCATTTTCTTTCTCCGTCTTGTGCCACGTCACGATCCTGAATCTACCGAAGATGCCCCCCTCGCGATCTCTCCTCGCATCCCTCCCCGAAGAAGCACCTCTCTCCGTCACAATCCCTCCTCTCCCCTTCCCTCACTAAAGCAAAACCCCAGTCCCATCTCCTTCTCTCGCAAGTCCCCTCCACTCCCACATCGTCGCAATCCATCGCCACTAGCCGCCTCCGTCGCCGATGCTAGTACGTCACTATCTCCTTCCATCAGCAGCCCCTCCTCGCTGCCTTCAAGGTCAACTGCGATTCTCCCCCTTCCTCCTCCATCCTCTCTTCTTCCTCTACATTTGCCGGACTGTCGAGCATCTCCTCTCCAACACCATCAATCCCCTCAGCTGGTCACCTCTGCCCCCGTTATCTCGCCCACAACTACTGCTAGCCATCACCACCAGCCTAGGCCCCGACCACCACCACCACTGGACCCAAGCCCTTAACATGCATCATCAAGTCCTCATCGAAGGGAAATGGAGCCCCAGGAGTCGACTGAGAGTAACAACTTCGTGGGGCAACAGCCATGGGTGTCGAAAAACTGCGAGGGGAACACCATAGAGTCCTCGTTGGACCGGTGCTGGACGTTGTCCTAGTCACGGCAGGAAGAGGAGGTAGAGGGAGGAGGGATTAGATGCAGTGGGCAGAGAAGCTATGGGAGGTGGAGGAGGTGGCGGTAACAATGGGAGGAGGAGGGAATTGGAGAACCAGAGAAGGGTGAGGAGGGGAATGAGTGGTGTTGTTGGTCGTGGGGGTAAAGCATACTCTACTCCTATTGGTGGCGTTACTGCTGCTTCTATTGTTAGTTCTTAGCTACGTCAAAATTGGGGATGTGTTGATTTGTCGTTGTTTGTTTAGCTATTGTTATAATTGTTGCTGTGGTCAAAACACTCTTTGGCTTTGATGGATAGGATTAGTTTGTTGTAATCCCAGGGAAAAGGAGATTATTCTCTTTGAAACATTGAATCATTTGACATTTATATTGTCTTGTTTATTATATGTGTGTTAGCATTGTATCATTTTTATTATAAGTATAAAATTCATACATACATCAAGTCCTTCATAGTCGGTTTATTGCAGCCAATTTGTAAGTATAGAGTTGTTGCATGTACAACTACAATGAAATCCTAACTTCACAGCTATTTTTTTATAGTGTATTTTTGATGTACAGATGCTCACATTCCACATAAACAACAAAGTGACCAAGATTTTGTCATAATCAAGCTCAAGTTTTTCATGGGTCTTAAGAATGTAGTTAGGTTTAAATTCATGGATTTTTTTTTTCTTAAACTTAACAAAAGAGAATGAACAAGAGATGGAATATCTCTCTCTTGCTTATGAAAATAGGGATTATGATGCACAGAAAGAACAGTTTGTTGTGACATGAAGAAGGAACAACTATGGGTTATATGGTCAACTTGAGATGTGATTGTAATTGATGGGTGGTTTACGTGGCTCTATTTCAAGGAATGTATGTTGATTTCGATAGTCAATTTGATATATGGTTATAAGAAGTCATCACAATTAACCCTCCTCTTTCCTTTTCTTCTCTTATTGTTGATATATTTGGATCGGGGTTTAAGAAACGTGCCAGAGTATAGTCGATAAGAGTAAATCAAGACTTAAAATATATAATTCTCAAGTTTGAGTCAGAAGTCATTCGCTAGAAGCAAATGATTACATACTCATTACTATCAATTATTTACAAAGTTTGAAGCTTAGGAGTTTGATATAAGAGAAATATGCTAGAAAAAAAATAATCAAGCTCAACGATTAAAAATAAATCCAATTGAGTGCCAAAATTATATAAGCATATTAGTAATGTTCTTTGCAAAAAGATTTGTCTCTCAAGCATAAGGCACTTCAACACTTCTCAAAACCAACACATCTATTTTCTTTACTGCAAAATCAACCCTGTACAGCTGGATCCAAAATCACCCTAATGGGTTGCCCCTTATTGGGCCTCAAATACTCTCTATGTATGTATATAATGGGCTCATGAGTTTATATATACCCTACAGGGAGTCCTCCCTATTTAGGATGAATAGCTAACTTGCGCAGATCCTAACAAGGCACCTCTGAGCCTTAACATCCCACAGTGTGGGACTAAACAGAGGTAATTGATTTTAAGAACTTTGGATTTGAGCCTATTCTTCTGTCTCTTTTTCTTCCTTCTTTCCCTCTCTTAGCACACACCCTCTCTAGTGTCTTTACTAAAAATAAGCCCTGGCCCACTAAGCTCAAGATGGGCCCAATCTCTCCTTCACCCTAGCGGGCCTATGTGTGCATGTGCATGTACGTGTGGGAGCCGACCTGATGTTCTGACCAATGGGTTCGACGACGCAAAACAAGATAAAACGCCCTAAGCATTTAGTGCCCACCAATGTGGGACTAAAAAGAAGGGGTGCAAATAAAAATCATAACGGTGCACTTACTGAGGTCAAATCTTAATGAGTTAAGATTAAATCACGAGATCAAGTCTATTAAGCTAAGGTTAAGAAATGGCTAACCACTAAAACTTGAAGCAATGTTTGCAATAAAACCCTCGAATAAATAATATTGTCAAATATTTCCTAAATAGTTCAAGAAAAACTGCAATAAGACCCTTAAATATGAACTGAAATTCACGCTAAGGTCCTTATTCAAGCAGCTGGAGTTCCTCTTCTTCGTTGAGGCAGATGGTAAGGAAGATCAAAGAGGCTCTGGTTGCATCTCCAAAGCTCACAAAGTAACTTAGGAGCTTCGCGCAAGCTCCAAGAAGTTTTGTGTAAAGCTCTAGAGCTCGAGGTGACTAGAGAGGGGTCGTCGAGCTCAGAGAGAAAAGCAGATGCGATCGAGGGCCCAAATTAAATACTTGAAAGCCTTTGCTGGGGTCCAGCGAAAGTGGTTGACGAGGCGATTTTCACTTAACAAATAATATCAAGATAATCAATCATCGAAATACAAAATGTGGTGGAAAATCTCCCAATCAAAAATAATTTATATCTAACCACGTTGGTTTAGAGTATCGTATCCATAGGGAGACTTAAGCCTAGTAAACTCACATATATATAGCATTCATGTTCATAAATAGAATAGATTAATTTTTCCAGCAATATTGAATCAAAATCAGTAGTGTTAAAAAAAACAAGGGCGTGAGAAACATAAGAAAGATCGAGAGAAATTGAGAGAAAGATAGAGGGCAACCAAGCAAATTTAACTCAATATCTAAATAAATAAATAAAATCCCATTCTTCAATCACCTTTCCCCCTCTCATTTCAACTAATGGGAGAGGTCCTGTAGCAAAACAGGGGAGATGGAAGGAGGGCTCGCACGTGTGGAGGCGAGCCTGTCCAGCAAGATGGTGGACAACAACGGGTTCGGCGAAGGATGGCGAGCTCAACGGTGGTGGCAACACCTCTCGATGTGGCCGGAAGCGGTTGGGCGGTCACGTGTAACGATCGTCGGCGATGAGGTGATGGTGGGTAGCGTGGATGGCAGCATGAACAGTGGAGCACAATGGTGGTGATGACAGCAAGGAGGAAGGTCAGATGGCAGGCTATCGAGGCGGTGGTGAAGGTGACGACTTTCGGTTCTCAGTGTGTGTTGTAGAGGTGGAAGCAAAGAAGATGAAGATGGAGACGAAGAAGAGCGCAAGGAGTGGTGGTGGGTTTGTGTGAAAAAACAGAGAAAGAGGAATGCATGGGGACGACGAAGGTGACCAGAGGTGACAGAGTGCACACTGTCATCGTACACTCCTTGGACATGGAGATGAGTGCAGTCGAAGCTGCAGTGATTCACAGTGTACGCAAAAGCCCACGATGCCTGCTGGGTTCCTAGTGCACGCCTGTTGCACGGTGGAGGTGGAAGAGGTCCTCCCAAACAAGGTTTTAAATATCGATATTGTATCGACAAGTCAAAAAAGGGATATATCAGGGATATATTGCTGATATTGATGAATTTTGGAGAAATAACTCAGAAAGGCATAAATATCACAAAATTTAAATGTTACCATTTTTATGAATAATATATCATGAAATGATACCGCAAAAATGTGTGTGTGCGTGCGTGTGTGTGACATCAATGAATTTTGAGGAAATTGCTCAAAAAGATATAAAATATCACAAAATTTAAAGTTTAACACTTTTATGAATAATATATCCTCAAAGGATGCATAAAAAACGTGTGTGTGTTGTGTGTATGCGTGTGATATCGGTGAATTTTGGAAAAATCGCTTAGAAAGGCATAAAATATCATAAAATTTAAAGGTTAACATTTTTATGAATAATATATCATGAAATGATAGCTAAAAAATGTGTGTTCATCATTTTTTAGCATTCAAAACCTCCTGCCCAACCAGCATTTTTAGCTCTTTAAACCTCTCGCTCAACCATTTTCAAACCTTCATGTCGGAAGCTACCGCCATCAACAACCAACCCGCCGATATATCACCGATATCTTAGGGATATCACTCGATAAATCTGCGATATCTCCCCATATCGGCGATATATCATCGATATACGAGAAAAAAAACCTTCGGTGGTATCGATACTACCCAACCTTGTTGATACCAATATATCGCGATATTTCAAACCTTGCTCTCAAGGGGGAGAAGATGGGCCCTTGCAAGTGGAGAGGATGGGGTCTCCCCAGAAGGACGAAGATCGCTAAATATATCTCCCCTCTACGTGGTTGTAAGAGGCACTCAAAGAGGCTATTGCGAGCAAGTGAAAAGGGGAGGTTGAGGATGCGGTTTCAAATGTGCAATCGACTTTGATTTTTCCTTTATCATTTTTATTAATGATAAAATCAAATGTCAAGTTGACTTGCACATAGAACAAATATATGTAAGTACTATATCAATAAATGATCAATGGAGCATATGCATTACGTTAAAAATACATGAATGTTGAAACTCGAGTTTAATTAATATCCCAGTATAATGCATACTCAAAATCTAGTTCAATTCCCAACTTGAGTGTTCTTAGGCGTAATAGTAATCTAATAAATTGGACTCATTAGTGGTGGTGGTGTTAATTTGGCTTGGGGCGGTCAGATGTGGCTTGCCGAACTTGAGGAAGACAATGGGCGGAGGTGGAGTCTGGCGGGAAGCTCTGGTGAGCAATCACCTCAATTTCTTGGGGACTTTTGCTCACCAGGGCCTGGCAACGCTTATGGGATGGATGGCGAGTGGTGTGGTTGTGTGGAGACCGATATAGAGCTCCGTTGGAGCTCTCACAAATTGTGGGGATGAAGACAGAGAAGTTGGGGAAATCGAGGGTAATTCCTAAATTAAAAAGACCTAAATTACGCTACGGAGAGAGGGAAGTGGAGAGAATTACCTAGGAGTGGACGAGGAGTGTCGGAGAATGTCTGACAGTGTCTGGCCGAACACGATGAAGGAGAAGGGGAAGAAGTCTGTGATGATGGAAGGGACTTGGAGGTCCTGCATAGGTAGGCGAGGACCAGAGGAAGGAGGAGAGGCTTAAGTAGCAGCTCTTTTGGCCAAAGCGTGCACGGAGAAGGTAGAAGTCGTCAAAGTCGGAGACAAAGATGATCGCGGCGAAGAATAAGGGTAGGATTCACGATATAATCTCAACTAAAATTCTCCATGTTGCACAACTCTTTATAGGTGGTTGACGGCCTGATTGAGGCCAAATCACGACCTTGATATGGCTGATTGGAGGGAACTTCGGCAAGGGCTTCAGGCATGGATTGTAGTAGCCGTAGAAGGCAAGGACAATTGGTTCTTACGTCAATGGACGCAGGAAAGGTCAAAGAAGATCTCGACCAAATTTGGAGGGATTCCATCGAGGGAATCGAGAGGAATCTTCTCCCGAAGTCGCAAGTTCGCACAAGCTGTTGGTTGCTGGAGGAAGAAGATGGCTAACGTTAGCTAGGGACCTTAATGAGAGGAATTTGGACCTGATCGTAAGGAATTTAAAAGTTAGGGGCCAAATTATAAAGTAGGTGAATATGAGGTCCAAAAGGTCTCAACTTTTTAAGACAACCTAATTTAAACCCAATGAATCTAATGGTGACTTAAATTTTGGGTTTTGTTGAAGTTTTCTTGGTCAATTTATAATTTAATCTAAAATGTATTGAATATTAACCTTGGTCTTTGATTTTAGTCAAATTGGGTTTATTTTGTCAAATTAATTAATTCAAATCTTATGGAATATTTGCCAATGATTTTTATAAGATTTAAATTATATTTATTTCTATTAGAACCCTGTTAATTCAAGTGAGGCTGAAATTCGCACTTTTAATTAAGAATTGTTTTACAATCTTGAGAGAAACCCTGAATTAATCAATACATGCCTATTTAATGGAAATTTGAGCTCATTTAACCTTCAATTAAGTGTATGTTTATCCTATAGTTAATCGGCATTTTTGTTATCTTGTTAAAACAGTTGAATTAATTAGTTTGGATGTCATTCCTCTTAATTCTTGATATTATTAAATTATACCATTTTGTTGATTAATAAAGTGAATTTAACCTTAGAACTTAGTTAAATTAGACTAAATATGAAGGATGATGGTGTTACCATCACTTGCTTAGCTTGAAAAATAGACATTTACCAATTATGCATACTGGTAACTCATAAATTAATCTAGTACTTTCCATAATATTCTTGTCCCCATTCAACCTTTCACACATATAGATATTTTTTAAACCAACTAACTTACCTACCATCCAAAAGAAAACATGTCTTTTGCTACCTTATCGCCCATTTTAACCCCTATTCCCAAGTAAACACCCTCTTTCACTTCACAGGGTAACCCCCATTTCTAACCCTTGTTCAGTAAACACAAATAAGGGTTAACCATTGTTTTCAAGCAAGCACAAACAAGGGTTAACCCCTGTTGCAACTTAGCAAACACGGATTAGCTAACTCGCGTCATAAACTAGTCCTTAGGCAAAAATCATTACGTAAGTCTCTCAACTTAGGATTTCCCTAATCGGTCAAACTAATTAAAACTGCTAACACACTACTCAAAATCGAGGGTAGTGTAACCTCAAGATGCAACCCCTCACTGATTCCAACTGATAAGAATTTTGTCTCTCCTTTTTAGGGACAAGATAATAATCCACAAATTAGGTACTCTTACAATAAAATAAAAGAATAAAAGAAACTATAAACAACCCTGGCGTCCCTGGTCTCTTGGTTTTTTATGAAACAAAATTATGTACTTTTATCCACAATGGAAGCTAAATACATTATTGCATCCCTTATGTGTTTGCAACTATTGTGGATGAAGTAACCCCTAGCAGACCTACAAAAATAATAAAATACTTTGTGATAACACCAATGCCATCAAGCTCACCAAATATTTAATGCAACACTCTAGAATTGAACATCACTTCTTAGGATATTATGTACTTAAAAATGAAATTTCTCTAGTATTTGTAGATGTATTTACCAAACATTTAGCAAATGATAGATTTATTTCACTCGAATGTCAACTAGGACTTTCACACCTCAAAGAACTTCAAGCTTCTTATTAAAATCCATTGTTTTCGATCTTTGATCAATCAAACTTAAAATTCATCGATCAACGACTTTGATATATCAAATTGTTGTATTGATTAATCAACTTTTGGGCGGGAAACTTCTTTTCAATCCCAAATTCATCTAATTGATCAATAATTACTTTTGATTGATCAATTTAGCTTTTGATCAACCGACAATACATCTCAATCAATCAAATCTAGGTGGCTTGAACTTCCTTTTTAATTTAAGCAATCAAAGCAATCTTTTGATCAATCAGAAGTCATCCTTGATAGACCAAACATTTGTTCTGGTCGATCAATTCAGGGCAAAATGTTTTTTTAGCGTGAACTTTGTTTCTTTAACCTAATCTGGTGATTTATTCTCTAATTGATTATCAATCAAGATTTTCTCCCTCCTTAATACCTCTTACCTTCTTTAAACTTTGGAAAACTATAAAATAATTTTTTTACCACGTTCTCCTTACCTCAAAATCCCTTAACTCCACCAAATAACCACCCTACTGAACCACCCTCAAACCCAAACCCTTGATCGATCAACTGAGGAAGCCCCACTTGTTGCCGCCTCTTGCCCCTCCCTCTCGCTCGATAACTGTTGTCGCTTTCCTCTCACGTGACCACTGTCTACCCCTCCCTTTCCTTGTGCCGTTGTTAACCCCCCTTGTGTGATATCGCCGTTGTCTCCCCTTTCCCTCTCGTGTGACCTTGCCATCGTCGTCATCGCCAACCCTCCTTGTTGAGACCCACTTGCACGATCATCTTCCGTTCCTTGGCTAAAGTTTTTTAATTAATCAAATCTTGGTCGATCAAGGTATACTATCTCAACACTTGTTTTGAATCCATTTGAGATGTTTTATAAGTTAAAAAATTTGCTTCTTGTGTTTTCCTGTTGAATGTATAGGTATCGACTTATTTTTCTCCTTAGATCTTGTTTCAAATCGGTGTTTTGTGAGCTTATCAATCCCTTATTCCAATTCATTTTCATAGATCTACATTGTTTTTTAGCGTTCAATTTTTTTTTATCAATCAATAATTCTATTTGATTGACCACAAATTGAAAATCCATAAGTTAATTTCAACACAATTGGTAGATCAATGTGACTTTCATTCGACCAATTAGGGTCTTTGATTGATCATTGTCTTCCTTTTGATCAATCAACTTACCATTTGATTGATGAAACCCATTTTTGATTGATCAAACAACAAATTATGGCTCCAAAATGTGCGCGTAATGCCTCTTCCTCCACTCCTTGCGATGACATGTTCGATCCCTTTTTCATTATTGAGGATGCATGAGAACATTTTTCCATGTTGGCTAAACTCTCTCCCCACGTTGGTCAACCCATAGACCTCACGCATTTCGAGACTATTTTCCTCAGTTTAGGAGATCAAGTTCTCGTATGAGTTGTATCCTTGGAGTTGACCCAATGCCTTTGTTGCCTATTTTATGCTAATCTAAAAAATATAGGTGAAGGATCTTACATCTAGCTAGCATCAAATGTCTATGAAATAGAAGTCTTAGTCAATGCCAATGTTACTTGCGAAGTTTTAGGTTGTCTGTTCTCTAGTCTCACTTTCCATGAGCTTCATTAGTAGACCCAGTCAAACACTATTTAGGAAACTCTCCTTATTCCTGTGACTTATGACTTGGGTCATCCTACCAAGTCTCCTTATTTTCGTTGTCTTCCACGATTCCTTAATCGTGTCTTTTTATGGAATGTCATGTCCAAGTCTACTACCTTTAAAAACTGTCCAAGTATCATGCTTATCTCATTGTATGTGTTCCTAAAAGACAAACAATTCAATTGGAACCATTTGGTTCTTTATTTGATGGACAAGAAATCGACCAGCCCCTTTCATTTTGGGACAGTTTTATCCCATATCTTTCTTCATTTCAATGCCCCCATGAACATCAATCATAAGCAATTCATTACCAGCATCTCCATTTTTTATAAGCTCATATACACCAAGATGGAATAGGCTCAAGGAGCTTGTGGTGAGACATCTAAGTCTCAGCCATCTTCTACTCGGGAGACAGGACCCTCTTCCTCTGCCTGGACCATCTACTTCTATAGCAGCTCCACCTCCACCTCCTCCTACATATTCCTATGAGTCTTTTTCTACCCATGTTCCTATTCCAGCTTGGTTCACAGCCTCTCACTTTGACTATGTGTCGGGACACTTGACCTGGGTAGGAGTTTTGCTATTGAAGGTACCATAAATCCACAGAGCATCATTGATAGGCTTTCTATTATGATACATCAATAGTGAGAGGTGACTCGTAGACGATTCCAACATGATGTGTATATGGCCGAGTTCATGAATGCATAGGCATAATACCTTGATCACCTAGGATAGGCAGTCCAGTCACTTTTTTTTGGTGATCATTGCTTTTCCAAACGACCATCTAGTCCTTCCTCTGGTCCACCTCCTCCTAAGACATCAGCACTTGAGCCAGCTCCTCAGTAGACTACTCCATAGAGGTAGCAACACCAGAGCCTACTGTTACTTCCTCTGCTCGTAGACGACCATGACTCAGTTCACTTAGCCTCTCTACTTCTACAGGCATAGACCTTCATGGCATGGATCTAGACATGGTTTCCAGGCAAACTTAGATGCTTTTATGGCATAGATTTCTTGAGCTTCTATTATTATTTTGGCATGTATGAGACAAATTAGGCCTCATTATTTGTAAGAATGCTATTATCTTGCTTAGACTTGATTGTTATGCTTTTCATTATGGAACACTTTTGCTTATTATATTATGCTTTACTTCCTTTTCACAGAGGTTTTTGTTCTTTATTAATTAGTTAGCCTTCGTTTATAAAATCATGCCTTCTATTGCTTTTGCAAGGGGGAAAATGAAATTAGTTGACAAATATATCTTACTTCAATAAAATTGAATTAATTTGTTGATTACTTAAAGAGAGTGAATCTAAAACATATTTACTTGAAATTGGCTTGTGCATGAAAGCATTATGTTAGATTAAAATAACAAAAGGGCAATTTCATTAGAATATATCCTTTTGCTAATAACAAAAGAGGGAGATAATTATACATGATTATATATGCTTGCTTAAAAAGACTTTACCTTGCAAACTTACTTATATATGTGATAAAAGAAATTATTATCGCATGCATAATTGCAATTTTATCATCATTAAAAAGGGGAAGAATGCTGAGATCTCTGTTTTGATGAAACAAAATTACATTTTATTGTGGACTAATCTTTTAGAACTATGTGGCAAAACTCAATCTCAATCAAGGATTAAGATAAAGAGCTCATGTTATAAGTTGTTTGTAAATCTTTTCTATTTCTTAAGTCTAAAATCAACATAAAGAATCTTAAGTTGATAAAAGCTTTTGCCATTTAGGTTTAATTTCAATTTGGCCAACCAAAATAAAAGAATTGATGGATCAATCCAATTGATCAATCAAAAAGGGAAAAGTGATCGATCAGCTAAAATAAGAAATCTCTTTATTGTGCGAATAAATCAATCATTAATTGATCGATTGACCATAAAATTTGACTGACCAAACATAAAATTGATCAACCAATCAATGAATTTTGATCGACCAAAATAATTTTTTCTTGAACTGGTCATTTTTCACCTAAAAATATGACTCTTTGGTAGTTTTTTCAACACACAACTTCCAAAGCATTTTTTAAAAGAAAAAGCGCTTCCATTTCCATCTAAATACTCCTTATGCTTTTGCGATTATTCTTCTACCCTCTTTAAAGCACGTCCACACTTCTGACAAAAGCTAGGTTTGCATATTTTAATTTCTTGAATTTCCATAGGAGTATATTTTACATCATTCTATTTCTTGTTTTGATTGGGACCTAGCCAGTTGGGATTCCCAAGTTGGTTTTGACTTTTTTTAGTAGATACAAGAAAAGCAGTCGTTGTAAGAGGTTGTGCTACTTTCGTTTAAGTGGTGTAGATAGTTGATTAACCAACTTCGCCTAGTTAGAAAAATCCTAAGGTGGGAGACTTAAGTGATGATTTTTAGCTGCAAGGGTTTCTATTATAAATCAAGATGCTATTGTGTCATTGTTTTGTGCATCGATTTTTAATTTGACATTACTTTCCATTAGACACTATTCACTTCCCTCTAGTGTAGACTATTAGATCCTTTCAAGACATTTTCATAGGGTCAGATACCTAGACGACTAACGTAGCCTAGGTGAGCTAAAGAAGGCACTTAGCTAGCAAAATTAAGATTCATATCGTAACCTACTAAGTGTCACACCTCATGCAATCGAGTCTTGTAAGATGACTTAATGGATGATAAGGCCTGGTCAAATCCAAGAGACGAAGTGACACCGTAATGGGTGCCTTAAGGAATAGAATTGACTGTAGTGTCCTCAAAGGCAATCATTTGGAATCGTTTCCATAAAAACACCCTATAGAGGGGGAACTATGTATATTGTTTAAGGGTAATTGAACCCCTTGTAATCGTATATACATAGTGAACTATTGAGGGTTAGATCTCCTCCTTAGACATATACTGTAACAATGAGATTGGGTTAGCGATTTTATTGTCTTGTGTGTGCGATTGCCTTTCAACCTTTTGAGTCAAATCCTATAGACTTGATTAATACTAATAGTGATCATTCCACATGAATAGGATTTTTACTGGAAGTTGGATTTAAGGTGTAAGGCCATTTAATGATACTATGCGTGACCAATGTGTGAAGTGTTTGGCTGACTACTCTAATAGGGCAATGACTAATGGTTTAGCAATGGCCAATTGAACTCAAAGTCAAATTAATCCAAGATTAATTAGTGTTAAACCTAGTTCCAAAACCATTAGAAACATATGAACATTAACTAATCAATGTTCGCTCGTTAGTTGGCTAATGGCTTCATCAATCGTCTTAAATTTAATATTAAATGGTTTTTCTAATCATCAGTTGACTGATGATTGAAGGGCTGATCGTTCAATGGATCTCTTAGTTGTCTAA
Organism: Thalassia testudinum; assembly: GCA_037157565.1. NCBI lineage: Eukaryota > Viridiplantae > Streptophyta > Magnoliopsida > Alismatales > Hydrocharitaceae > Thalassia > Thalassia testudinum. The sequence continues at coordinate 80,799,785 of JAZHRO010000077.1, read as the reverse complement.
TTTGCCTTATTTTTGTAGTTTTGGGTTGTTGACCTATGTTTAAGTGATTCTAAGGATTCCTATCATTTAAGTGACTTTAATTAACATTATAACAAATTTATAACACAATGCACTTGAACTTCTTTGAATAAAATTGGTGCTTAACCTATTGAAATTAATGTTCGACAACTTGGTTTTCTTTCTTCTAGCACATGATACATTTTTCTTACGAGTCAATGTCTAAGATCATCTTTACCTTTTTTCCTGAAATGCTAATTATCCAAGAGCAATATAATATGTATGTTTTATTATCATCAAAATCATAAACATTAGTACACTAATAGGATGGAACACAACATACGACTCGCCCTAAACTTCTAATTTGTTTGAGGACGACCTAGGTCTACATTTAGGCTTTGAATTAGCTTCAAGCATAGTTGGGCTAGAAGCCCAAATGCTCAAAAAGCCTATAAGGCTTGTTTATACATATGCATATATTCTTTGTTATGCCCTTTATGTGAATGTGCTTGCGCAATCTATTCATCTTCAATACCATGCCCAAGCTTGCAACACCCTTTACCTCCATTGCCACATAGCCACTAGATTCTTGATAAATTAAACTATTAGGATTATATAAATCCATGGAGGCGAAAGGGCTTCTTTTCAAAGAAGTTGTCGGTTGTAGGTTAATCGAGTAACAGAAGATGAAAAGTGAGAGTTTTGGTATTCCAAGATGTAATACATTCGCTACACCTTCTTGAGTTCTTAAAGATCATAGTCCAATATCTCTCCACCTTTTTCCTTGTGATTGAATGGCCATAAAATATCTCCTCTAGTTATAACATGGGTCCAACATGACCTAAGTCCAACCTTGAGTTACTAGACCTTCGATCTTTAATTCATTATCATTCTAAGCCACAACCCATCAAGAAGAAATGGGGTTTGCATGTTCATAAGGGTTGAGTTAGGTTGCGTTAGGCTATGACAAGAGGTGAAATAACCTTATGAAACTATTTATGTTTTACTAATTTATTTGCTTAAGTAAAGTAGGAAAGTCCAAGTAATATTGCAAGGTTTACATGGCAATTACCAATATAGAATAATATTTTTCCATATTATCTTGAATAGAAATAGTGTATTAGATGATAAAAAAACTTTGGAATGAAAATAATATTCTAAGATGGAGATATTATTGACAAGATATGCCTTGAGGCATCATGATTGTTTGCTCAACATATGATTTATTGAATATTTTGACAAAATAAAAATGAAAAATGGATAATAATTCTTAGAGATATATATAGATTGCAAATATTTGAATAGATGTAGGAAAAGAAATATCGACCATCATAAACATGCTATTGCAATGATATGAGAAATATTATATTTAGTTTTTTAGTTGAATTTATGAATATTATATGTAGCTTTAAAATTAGATCGACAAATAAAAATTTGATGCTCAACTTTATAAGTCAATGACATAACATTGAGAAATTATTTTAGATGTTGAAGTTACCTATGAGATAATTTTTTTGAATATCTTCCACTTGATGACAAATAATGAGGAACCCATATTTTAGCTTTAAGTAAACTCCATCAAATAATGTTAATCATCCTAAAGGCCGTCCTTTTACACCTAGGATGCATAAATATCTTTTTTAAAGGAGAAATATCATGTAAGCCTCAGGAAAAATAAGGATAAAGAGTGCAAAATGCTCACTAAGAAAGATGATGCATATTGGTATATAATGCTAGGTAGAGATACTTATCAATTATAATTGTCCAACAATTTTGAATAATCCATTGACGATATTTGATTATTACAGTTTAATTTGAGACATTATATTACAAATAAACTTTGATAATAACAATTTCATTACGTTGTTATTTTAGTAAATATTAAAAAGACTTTAGATCTTACAAAAGAAGGAACTGTGTGATACTTTGCAACAAAAAGGGTCAGACTTGTTTTCTAAGTAAAATAATTTGTTAATTAGTGAACTTAGTTGCAAATGAATCTACATTTATTGGAGATGATCATATTTGAGAAGCAGTCACAGAATTGATCTACAGTGAAAAATTACAACTAAAAATGAAAAATAATTTACCTGCAAAAATTCACGATAAACTTGTACCCTTCTTATATAAGCAGTGGGTCCCACCCTTTAGTAATTTTTATTTTTTACTTTTGTCTATTTTTTCGAAACAAATAAGTTGATTTTATATTTAAAATTATGCATGATTTTTTTTTGTAAAATCATTGTTCGAAAAAGATTTTTTCTTTTCAAGAAATCGTGTTATTTTCTTGTCGCTTTTTATAATCTAAACCCTATCTTACTTGAAGATGATGTAAAAAGAAAAAATAGTTGTATGCAAACTCTCTTCTTTCCGCTCCTTTGTTGCAATTAATACGAATCCAACGAAAAAGATATTCATGGATCATCGTTAGATCTCGGGAACCCATTGTTGCGTCGTGGGCTCCACCGGATTACCAGACAAAAATACGACCCAGGCCTTCGCTCCGGGTTAGCGTCGGTGCACGTAAGCCAACCATCACTTCCGGGAACGCCAAAACGGGACTCCCGCCTTTCCCTTTGGCCTCTCTGCTCGTTAGGGTTTAGGGTTTAAGGCGTTGATGGGAGAGGAGAAGAGGGCGGACGGGCGCACGCCCAATCAGCTGAGGCCTCTCGCGTGCTCACGCAACGTACTCCACCGCGCCCATGGCTCCGCTCGCTGGTCCCAAGGTACGATGATGCCCAAAGGTGCCTCCTTTTTGGCCATCCTTCCCCTTCGCGTTCCCTTCCTGTTAAGCCGTCAAATTTCTAATTTTTCGTGAAAAGATGAGGTTGGTCTTTGGTGATGGTTTGATTGGTTCTGTTTATTTAAGAAGACAGCTTGTGGATTGGAGGGTATGTGATGATCTTCTGATGCAGCTAAAGATGACTTTTTTTTTTCCTTTTTCGTTTTTCCCTTTTGATGTAAAGAGGATGATCACATTCTCATGTTAATTTGCTTCATCACACATCCGAAAAGAATTACGTCAAGAATTCAAATGTTGGTCCAGAAGTCGCGTGAGAAAAAAAGCACTTCCATACAGACATTCTGGCACTTGGTCTTTCTTATGTAAAATCATCCCATTTCTTTGCAACCAGAGTACGCATGTTACTGCAATAAGACTCGTCCGGAACTTCTACAATATGTGGAGTCCACCCATCTTTGTCCAACGGGCCTTCAAATGGAAATTGCTTTTTTTTTTTTCCCTAAAAAAGAATGAAATGGTTTTTTAAAAAGGACAGGCAAAAAACAGGTGTGCATAATTCTATCTGCCTCCCTGACAAAGAGGAAAAGTCGGAGTATGACACTCGTGCGATCTTCGGCCGATAGACTTTTGTTGTAATCTCCACCTCCTCGTACAGCACCTTGTTTGAGAAGTTTGCACCACAATGCATCCAGTTTGCTAGCTGTTTTTTTGCAGCATGAGGAAAGTGGATAGGCAAAAAATTCAAAAAAGATGCCAGTTTTATAAAGGAAATCATCTCCCTTTTGCTTAAAAGGAGATCGGGTTTTTTTCCTTATGGATTCACTTTTCCAGACTTCGGTCCAGTGGGAATAGTTACTTTATTTAGGAAAATGCTAGGTGCCTGGGGAATAGTTCCAGGTTGTTATACTTTTGGGTCTATTTTGATTGGAAAAATGGCAAACCTGTATATGCCTCTGTTGGATCCCATTGAAATAGTGGAGAACCAAAGTTGTCTGACATATTTCGGATGTGCATCCACTGTTAAAGTATTTGAAGTTTGTCAATATTTGGCTATGGTTAAAGAAGGTTGTTTTGGTTAAATGACAACATATTTGTGGGTGAAGGATGCTGAGGCCCCTGATTGTTTGATGACCATGGATCTTCAAGGATCTCATTGTCTTGTGTGCTCTTTATGTGTCATTTCTTCAGGATCAAAATTGACCAGTTTGTAGATTAAAAAGATGGCAAGTAGGCTTTGAAAACGTGATACGGAAGGAAGGAGAAATAAGCTTCTAGCTTAGAATTTTTCACTTTTTGTTGAGCAACATGAGAGCAAGCAAGCTAGTGAGGGAAGGAGGGCATTCCTGATTTGATTTGAGAAGACTAGACAACAAATAGAGCTCCAAAACCAACAGGTTCTGGTTACTATTACTGAAAATATCCTCTCTGGTCCTACTTATGAGCCAATTGAAGCATAACAATGCTTTAAATAATTTTCTAAGCAAATAACCCACTAAACTCAGATGATTATATAAAATACTGACCTAATTGAATATAACTGAAATAGAAAAAATAATTCTTTAATATTTTTTTAATCAAATAACTCACTAAAATCAGATGATTATATAAAATACCAACCTAATTGAATATAACTGAAATAGAAAAATTTTATCCCGACTCCTCGATATCCATTTTCTTCATGAATTGAGCTCCTTGATTGGCCACATAATGGTGAGAGTGAGTCAATAGAATTGCAAGAAAAGAGAGGAGACTACTCAGCCTTGAGCAATATGAGTAGTTGACTAGTACAAGTATGAAGTATGTACCTTTATTGCTACCGTGAGAGGGAATGCATGAATGCAGGTTCCTGTGGCAAAACTGAAATATATGTTGTAATGCACTAGAAATTGATGAAATTTTAATTTCAGTAAGCTTGTATCATCACTATAGGAATGATTTCATGGAATTTGTGCAGACTCTACTCTTGTGCCTAGAAATTCTCTTGTAATTTTCAAATTTGACTAGGTTCCTTCTATAGCAAATGCTTGTGTAAATATGTATGTGTTTAGATAAATACATACATACACATGCATGCACATGTGCACGCACGTACATATTTAGTAAGTTGGGTGGTTGTTACTATTTCTTGATTATTGCTTTGATTTGTCCCTATAAAAGGAGGGTGGGATGATATGCGGAATTTATGGATCAATTTTCTCTTTCTCTGAATGTTTCCCTTCTCTGCTCTGCCCATCTTCTTAATCTTAGCCTTGCAGTTCTTCCTTCCTCTTTTCTAGTGCACTTTATTTCAGCATCAGATCTCTATCATTCCTATGCTGTGTTTGGAGTCTTGGTTATTAGAATTGGGATCATAGTCCTTGTAACAAAAACCTGGGTGTATGTTTTAAGGCTTTATTATGATCATTGCTATCTTATTTTCCAATCCATCAAGTTTTTGCTTCTTTTATTTGGAAATCTTGTTCTAGTTATCCTGAATTCCATGCAAATCTTTTTTTTTTGAAAAAGGAAAGGGTAATCATCCAAAATGATAACTACCCAAATATATTAATGAGAAAACCAACAGCCAACACCAAAACAAGGGGCAAACACCAAGACCCCTCACTCACAAGGACTCACTTCAAAGCTTAAACAAAATCATAATAGACTCCACAAAATTCTCCACATAAGGCCTCTGCCCTCGGAAGACGACAACATTCCTTCCTAACTAGACACCCCAGAGGATCGCCAGCGGTCTAGCCCTCTCATTATTCGTACGGAAGACATTATGCCCAACATTACCCCCTCCACCTCTATAATTGCACAAAAAATCATCAAAAGACTGACAGTTCCATCACCCCGCTTCCACACGACTCTAAATCTGCATGACAAACGGGCAAGAGAAGAAAATGTTGTCAACATCCTCATTTTCACCTCTACACAACGGGCAAACCTTACTCTCTCAAGGAGCCCATCTTGCCCTCCACACCTTAGTCATGAGTCTTCTCCTCCTAAGCAGCCAAACAAAAATCTTGACCTTCAAAAGACAAATCTTGTTCTAGTTATTCTGATTCCACTCCTCTATGATGCCTTTGTTCAAAGAAGACCTGGATGAATTGTTCTAGTACATACAAATTCGCTAACTGGGTTCATGTGTTACGCACACTTTTTGCTTAGGGGATACAATTGTACTTGCTGCTGTTTATGGGCCCAAAGCAGGAACTAGAAAGGGTGAGAATCCTGAGAAGGCATCGATTGAAGTTGTCTGGAAGCCCAAAACAGGACAGATTGGTAAATTTTCTGTCTATTTTAATAGCATATTCATGATACCCCATTTTAAACAAATTCTTTAGGGGGTGGTGGTTGCTGGAGCTGTGGGGTGTGTGTGCGTGTGTGTTTGTGTATCACGGGGTTGGGGGGAGAGGAGGAATTGGGGTCAGCAGAATGATCTAGTCTTCACTCCTAATAGGATGGAAGAATAGATCTTGCCTCGTTCTTTTTCAAGTACATTGCAGTCTGACGACCTGCATTGAACTGTATTAAGAAATAAACAATAATGCTGTAAATTTTACATGGAGGCAGTTTTTAGCTGGAAGAAAGTATGTGTCTTGCAGGCTGGCAAATAACTCTTTCTTACTTTCTTATTATTGTGATGTAATTGTTTAAAAAAAAAAATTATTGTGATGTAATTATGCGAGATACTTCCATTTTAGGTAGATAGTTTGCTTTAAGGCTAACTACTACTTGAAATGGGAAAATTTCTTGTCGTGCTTGATGACAGTTTATGCTCAACTTTTCTTGATATTCTGAGGTTATTATGAGGTGGTCTTCTAATTAGATTTGACTCATTCAGGAAAACCTGAAAAGGAGTATGAAATGATTTTAAAAAGAACCTTGCAAAGCATCTGTCTTCTAACAGTCCATCCAAATACAACCACATCTGTAATACTTCAGGTTGGTGGTGTTTTTGACATTGCAATTGCTTTTTGTAGGGTATTTAGTTGTTCCTATCTTTTGTGATTTCCGAGGATATCATGTAATAACTCTTCGAATTGTTAAACCATTCATGTCACTGAATGAACTTGCTATGTTTGTGAGCTGGAATTTGTGGACATTTTTGTTCCGTTCTTTGAGAAAAAATGAATGGTGACATGGAGGGCGTATAAACTACTTTTTTGTTTCCATTAGTATTTTTTTGGTTATGAAATGTAAATGAGCAAGGTTGGTACAAGACTATCTATGTGAAACACATGGCTTCCATAAGTCGCTTGCATCCTGCCATAACAACATGACATAGAGTATCATGTGGGTCCTTTCACTGGATAGGTTGCTCTGTCAAATTTTGAGAGTTGATTGGATTTTACAAGATTTACAGGTGATCCAAATTCCATGCAAATCAAACATCAAAGATTGTGCAGGAGATAAGAGTGTCTAGTTGAAATGACATTTGTAGGACTTCATTTTCCACATAGGCCCAGCAGTCTCGTTTCTTAACTATTCTGGTGAGTAGGTTGCCTGGCTTGCTTTGTGTTTAGGTATCTCGGTCCTTGGCTTACCTTACATGATGAGGATTGATGACTGAGCATTTGGAGAAATAGTCAGAGTGGAGGTGGAGACCTCTTTTCAAGCACTATTGTACGCATCTACATGCAAAAGTGAAACTACATTTAATGGGTAGACAATCAAAGACGTGAGAACTGTCCATTAGTTTCTTGGGACAAAGTGTGCAAGCCTTGCAGTAATAAATGTCTCAAGGCCAAACAATTGCGAGCCATGAATGTTCCATTCTGTCAAAACGGGTGCTGTGGAGATGAGCTTGGCATGCAGTTTTTTGACTCTGTCATGGCAGAGTGCTTAGTTGGCGGAGGCTTATTTTGACTAAAAATTTCATCTCCTCTACTTCCATAAAGGCATGTGGAAGGTAGTTGTCTTGGTTTTATCACGTTGCAGTGCTGCCCTCAAAGATTGAGATTTTATTTTTGGTGTGATGAATGATCTTCCATCGTTGTTAAGGCTGACAGGTGGCCTCTCTTGTTTGCACTTCAGAGTGTTGTGACATGTTGGCTTCCTCTTATTGGCCTGGAACTTATCTTGACAGAGGGAACATGGTGCTTGACATTCTAACTCTTCTATCAGATAATGTGTTGTTTAACTTTTAACTTTTGTAGCCCCTCTTCCAAAACAATGTTTTGAGTAATTACTGGAGATTATGGTCAGTCTTGCCTATTTTGGCCTTCAAGATACTGGTGATTTTTTTTTCCTGGAGAGGAAGATATCAGTGATTCTTGTGTACGAGAGATGGAGAGTTCTTAATTGAGAGGGCCCTTTTTCTCCCTTTTAAGATGCTAGATGACAATAGATTAACCAAAGTTTTCTATAATACTGTAGACTAGTCCTATGACCTACTAAATGTGTAGAGTTTAGCTTTTCTAGCAATTTTAACTCGAGAGTCATGCTTTAGAAGGTGAATTGAAACCCTAACTCGTGTCAGAACACAAAAACAAACTCCAATCCTGCATCAAACACCTTTGGTTCACCTTGCATTGCCTGCTTCTGGAGAAAAACATGATAGATTACACTCTCACATTCTAGATGACCTTTCTGTTTCTTGTCCTACATTAGCAACAGGTGTCTCTATACGGAGACATGATAGTCAATGGACTCTATTACCTTAGCCTTCCACAATATCATCCTTGTGCTTTTTCTACCATGCATAGCAGTTTACTATAATGGCATTTGTGGTTGGGTCATTCAATCCTATAAGCATCTTGTCATCAATTTCCTAATATTCTGTCCATTGGGTCTTTTTTTTTGTGAAGCTTGTCAACTTGGCAAACATCGTTGGTCTTCTTTTTGATCTATAATAGTCAAGAGAAATGAGCAACTTGTTTATTACGGAACCTACACCCTATTACACAGAGGATGCGGGTAAAGTATAGAGAGTTTCCTACAAAATAAAGAAAATATAAACGAGGACTCATTATACAACTCTCAACACTCCCCCTAAAGTTGGAGCATAGATATCGATCATTCTTAGCTTGGACCATCTTTGAAGAGGGTTCGTGGAAGTGCCTTGGTGAAGATATCAACTGTCTGGTCCTTAAAAGTCACATTAGTTGTACAAATAATCCCTTGCTAGATAAAGTCACAAGTATAGTGGTAATCAACCTCTAAGTGCTTGGTTTGCTCATGGAACATGGGATTATTCGCTATATAGATAGTTGCTTTGTTGTCGCATCTCATCTCTACTGTAGAGTCAACAATGATATGTAGATTTGGTAGGAGTGATCGTATCCATATTATCTTTGCAATCGTTTAGGCCATTGCTCGATAATCTAACTTTGCATTGGACTTGAAGACAACTCGCTTCTTTCTTTTCCACGCTCTTAAGTTCCTAGCCACATAGGTGTAGAAGCCTGTAGTAGACTTCTTACTAGCAGTGCAACTTGTATAGTCTACATCTGTATATGCCACAATATCTAAGGAAGTATCTTTTGCAAACAAAATCCCTTTCTTTGAGGAATTTTTCAAAGTACATCAACGCCGTCATAGTAGCATCCTAGTGTTACTTGATAGGCCTATCCATAAACTAACTCAGCTTGTCGACTACCAAGGAGATATCAGGCCGCGTGATTATCAGATAGAGGAGCTTCCCAACCAAGCCTCTATATTGATGGGTGTCGACTAACTCAGACCTCTAATCATACAGTGTACCTTTAGATCTATAGGGACATTTGCTAGCTTGGCTGTTAGCATGCCAGTCTCTTGTAGCAAATATGCGGCATTCTTCCTCTGAGATAGAGCAATCCCTTGGTTGCTGCGAGCAACCTCTATCCCAAGAAAATAGCGGAGTAGTTCCAAATCTTTGATGACAAATTTCTGCAAGACATTGCAAATCAGCAATGCCTTGCTCATCATCACTTGTAAGAATGATGTCATCAACATACACTAACATGGTCACCACTCCCCATGCAGAAATCTTGATGCACATATGATAGACCTTGGAACACTTCCCATGAAACTTATAACCTGGTGATTGCTTCATATACACTACTTCCTGTAGATTACCATACATGAAGGCATTTTTGGTGTCCAACTAATTAGTGACAGTCTTGTTGAACGACAATAGAGATAAGGATTTAGACAATTGGTATTCAGACAATTGGTAGGTGCGCTACTAGGGAGAAGATATTAAAGAAGTCAACCTTATATGTCTGCATGGAGCCTTTGGCAACCAAGCAGGTCTTGTATCTAGCAACAATTCTGTCTGGATTGCACTTAACTGTAAATACCCACTTTCAACCAACCACAATTGCTTTAGGATAGAGTTTTGCAAGCTCCTAGGTACGACGAGAGATAAGGGTAGACATTTTATCCTCCATGGCTTGCCTCTACTTTAAAATTTTGAATCAAGAAGACCCTATTGCTACGAAGTTGGAATGTAAATAGTTGAGAGGGCCTTGCAAAACTATCTATATGACATCCCAAGACATGCCATAGAGACATGGTTAGAAAGTAGATGCCTGATGCAGTTATGGGCAACCTTTCTCATAGCAATGGGCAAATTTAGATCTGTGGATAACTGCGACTGAATATCATGAGATGGCATTGGATGTGTAACACCATCATCCACCTGCTTAGTGCTAGGAGTATCACTAGTCACCACATCGTCATACTGTAAACCATCTGTGCTGGGGGATGGCGCTGGCTCAAGGGGAAGGGGGGATGAAATCTGTACATGAGAGGATCACGAAACTTGACTGGCTCAGAAATAGGGATAGCTCCTTCTCCCAACAGTAGAGAAGGTATAGACTCATAAAAGGTCACTTCGGCATTGACATAGTGATGTTGATGAATGGGATCATAGTAATGATACCCCTTTTAGGTATGTGAATATCCCAAAAAGACACACTTGATAGATCGGGGGACCAAAATGTCACGACCAGGAGCGGACATGTGGACAAAGGTAATAAATTCAAAGACACAAGGTTGGACATGAAATAAGATCTTATCTAGAATCTCTAGATACAAGATCTTTAAAGAAATTTGCTCATAATCGTTAGAGGAAGGCATACAGTTAATGTGATAGCAAGCTATCAATGCCGCATCACCCTAGTAGGTAGGAGGCACATTGTTATGAATTAACAGAGTTCTAGCAACGTCCAAGAGATGACTATGCTTACGCTTTGCAACCCCATTTTTTTTAGGGCATATGAGTATAAGTGGTCTGGTGTACAAGGCCATGAGACTTACAGAAATCATGCAGATGCTAAGTACAAATTCCAAACCATTGTACAACGTTAATAGTGGCATCAAACTAAGTCTTTATTTTCAAAATAAAATTTTTAAGAATATAGCTGATATCAAACTTTTGCTTCAAAAGAAAAACTCAAGATAATGTGGAGAAATCATCGATCATGACTCGATAGTATCGGTGTGCCAGCTTATCAGGAACACGACTGGGAGCCTAGACGTCTACATGAACCAACTCCAACTAACAGTTCAATTCTTTGGTGATTCTACTGATAGAAAGTAAATTAATTGGAAAATTAGAAATAAGTAGAACATTTGTTAATTCCATGTTAGGGGTAACCATAACCTCCCCTTGACCAGTAATGGGAGAGTGCCTCCCATCTAGTACCTGAATTGTATATCTAGGGGGAATAGAGCGGAGATGATGGAAGCGTTGTCGATCTCCACACAAGTTGCGAGATGCCCCAGAGTTTATTAGTCGATCTGTATCATAAAGCTCATCAGTTTGTGCATATAGCGTAGTTGGTATACCTAAATAGGTGGCTAGGGCAGTAGTATCAGAGGCAGATGAGGTATCCTAAGAGAGCTGGGAGAGATGCTGAAGAAGTTCATCATAATCAGATTGAGGTACCGAGACAGTGTCTTTAGGTTGATTTGTTGTGGTGATGGCCTGGTTGGCAAAGGGTGGACGTCCATGCTTAGTTCAATAAGTACTCTCAGTATGGCCAGGCTTCCTGTAATAAGTGTAGGAAATGTGTCCTCTGCCTTGAGCACCGCGCCCTCTCCCCCTCCTTCGGGTAGAGAGCACACCACGTCCATGGCTATGGCCAGTAACCAAGGTAAGATGTTTGCATTGTAGGTTCCATAGAATCGAGAGAGATATTTGGTTCATCCTATTGTATGCTTCCTTAAGATTAGGAAGCTCTACCAAGGTAAGCATCTGATAACAAGCAGCTGAATACTTAGGCCCCAAACTAGCCAGAAATTGTAGGATTGCAGCTTTCTTATGATATGTCTTCTGTGTGTCACAGGTATACACTGGGCGACACACATTGTACTTCTTAAATAGGGCTTTGAGTGTTGAGTAGTATTGAGATAAAGTGCGACTTTTTTGATGAAGGTGTGACATCTCATTATAGATCTAAATCACTTGGCTGGAGTTCTTTTCATGTGAGTACGTGTCTCTTGGGATGTCTTACATCTCCTTGGTCGTCTTGTAATACATAATCTCATCCCTAATTCTAGGGATGATTGAGTTCATGATCCACGCATGTACCATGGTATTGTCTTGCTACATAGCGTTCTTGCCACTCTTCTCAGGCTTTGGTTGAAGTAGCATGTGCTCTTTGTCATGACCCTCCACCATTATAAGAAAGGTCTGTGACTATCGAGCGTAATTGGTCTCATCTAACTTCACTATTGGATCAAAGAAAGGGCTCTTGTAAGCCCTCGCCTCTGTAACATGCTTTGATGTCACCTGTGAAGAGATTTTGGATGTCGTTGTCTCTTCAGCCAGGACCTGAAATGATTAGAGAATACGGGATTTGAATTCAAAACATTAGGTTGGAGGATATGTAGTTACCTGCGTCCTGTACAAGGAAAATTGATCCCTGCGGATTAACTCGCGAAGCACATAGGGTTAAAGGACCTAAGGATCCACATGGTACGTGAGATTACTCTGGGAGGCAGCATTGTGCTAGAGGCGGCATTAGCAGGCATCACACAACCCTCAGCGGCGCTGCTGGGCATTGTACAGTCCTTGGTAGTGCTGGGAGGCGACGCTGAGGGCCCTTGGCGGTGTTGCTGGGGTTCTTCTGATGCTGGGGACGTCCGACGGTGCTCAAGCCAGGGCAAGGGACCTATGGTGACATAAGGTGGGGCCGTTGCGGGTGACTTGTGGTGGAGGAGAGGGCTCGATCATGTGAGGGAGGTGATCTAGCTTCGCTTCTTTGCCAAGTGTCATCTAGAGGAGGGAGTTCAGGCCGGTGACAGTGAGATGGTGTTGTTGCCGTTGACAACGGCTGTAGAACCCCATCTCTAAGCTATGGTTAAGTTTTTTTTTTCATGGAAGAATGGAGTATGGGAATTAAGGATGGTATAGAGTAATAGCCTAGGACTGCCGCTTTGATATTAAGTAAAAAGAAATGAGTAACTTGTTTATTACGGAACCCTATACCCCAATATATAGAGGACGTGAGTAAAGTACGGAGATGTCCGTAGAGAATAAAGGAAATATGAACGAGGACTCATTACCAAGGTTTTAAAAAATGCGAGGTGGTCTAAGGCAGTTTGCCTTCATTGAGGCGATGTGTAAGCCTCAAGGCAGTCGAGGCATAAGCCTCAGGTTTTGGATGGAAAATAAGAAATAATGACATAAATATATACTTGTTACATACTAATAATAAAAAAAAAAGTAAAAACATATATCCATGCCATTTTTACTCTATGACAAACATTGAAAGACTTAAAATGACATTCCAATAGGAAGATAAACAACCAAACAAGTGTACAACATAGAAAACTAGAAGTTTAGTTTATCTAAACATTCTAAGACTTAACATGAAAGTACATCTACATCTAAAAATTCCAAAGAAGAATTAAAAGATATTCTATTTTCCACCTCCTTCGACACCATTAAAGTCACTTAAAGTCAAGCTTATCAATGTTATTATCACTAGAGCTGGTCGCATCATCCTAGGAGTCATTCATGTACTTCATCCTAGCCTCGGCTTCTATATCTTCAGTATCTCCATCACTCTCTTGAAATTCTTCATCCTCAACATCAATAATCGCTTTGCCTAAAAAATAAATATTTTTAAATAGTATTTGTTAAAACTTAAAACCTTAGTTTATAAATTTAAAATTCTTCAAAATATAAAATGACTTATCTTGTTACCTTTGTCTCTACCATTGTTTTTCTTTTGTCTCTTTCTTTTATTACCTCTTACTTGTATTCTTAATCTTCCCGTTGCGTCTACTAACTACTCATGGTCAATGGGATTTTCTTGTAGAGTTATAGCTGCATCTAGTTCTTGATAAGCATCAACCTCATCTTTACAGAGTTGTAACTCATCAATCCACTCATCATCAAAGTCCACTTCCTCTTAGCACAGAGGATCCTCCATTGTTTTCTTCACCTCCTTGTGTTTCAATTTTAGGTTAAATATGCAATAAATCAAGTCATTGAGCTTGTTTTGTTTCAGTCTATTCCTCCGTTAGTATGGACCTAGTTAATGAAAAGATGCTCATTAAATTATTTATATATCTTACTTAAAATACAAATGAGATCCTTTTACTTGATTAAAAGAACTCAAATTTCGTTCTCATACAGATGCACTACAAGTCAAACTTAAAATCCGCCTGGCGAACTTGTTTAATTCAGGTGTTTCATTACAAATGCTCTCTACCAATCCGTAGAAATGGAAAAGATGTTTTTAGTATAGGAAAAAATTTGCACTACACTTATTATTCTAAATGATAGAAAGGAGTTAATGATCATACCAGGACTCCTCTGCTTTCGAGTGTCTATGGCTTTGGATCATCCAAATAGCCCTCTTCCATTGACAAATGCATCTGTTTGGAGATCTACCTTCAATCTCTCTTCCTTGTTAGGAACTAACCTCTGAAAGCATGAATACAATACCATCTTAACTTCTGAATCAACTGAAAATGTTGGTTCATAGTGGCATTGGGGATTCAAAAAATAGGTAGCAGCATGCGAGTGTGTAGTTGTTTGTCCTATCTTGAGTCAACGATGTCCTAGATTGCCTTGTACTTATTTCATCGTTGTCAAGGTGAGCGCCTCAGGCGTTAAGGCGATGAGGCGAGGTGGTTTAGTGCGTCATTGCCTCGATGAAGACCCAGGCAAAGCCCTTCGATTAGGCGATGCGCCTTCTCGCCTTGCTGCCTCATCGCCTGAACCCTAGTCACATCGAAACATTTTTTTTTCTTTTTTAAAGCAAGAAATGGACTTACCATTCTTACCCTTAACGACCTCTCACATTCCATACGAGGCTCCTATTTACGTGTGTGAAGAGCTTTCTCATCTCCATGCCAACCCCATGCCGTTATCGCCTCCACGGCGGAGCAGCTCGAGCTTCTTCGACTAGCATCGCCGCACGAGCATCAAGGTTTGAAATGCCGATTTTGATGTCGTGCCGATGAAATTTTAAGTGTGTATTTTGTGGGCATGTCGTGGAAATGTTCGTTTTTCGATGGGCATGCTAATGAGCATGCTGAGGGCATGCTGTGGGTCTGCCAATGCATACCGACAAAAATAACATAAGTAGTCAAAAAAATCAATAACAACCTCGCTATGGGCACCTATTTCGCTGGCATGTTGACCATGCCTCACTACTTGTTATCTGCGCCACCTCCTCGACCTCAATCGCCCAGGTATCTCAACCTGCACCGCTTGAGTGTTATCGGAGCATTGGTTGAGCTTCTTTGTCATCGGCTTCTTCATTTCGATTTCGGCTGAGTCTTCGTTTCGATTCTTTTCGTCTATATATATATATGTTACCTTTATATATATATGTTATATAAGTATGTAATAAGTAATACAAGGTAATACATATGTAATATTATATATGTATGTATAAGTAATACATAAGTATATATATAGCATAAGTATACTGTTATATCATATATGTATGTAGTGTTATATTTGTATGTAACTACGTATATAACTAGCAACTTTGCATGTGTTTGCATGTGTATATCATTATATTAACTAGCAACTTTGCACGTGCATTGTAACTATATATATAACTAGCAACTTTCATGTTAGATCAGTGTTTCCAACTTTGCATTTGTTTTGAATTATGTAGATGGCTGAAACGAGGAAGCACCCATGTTGGAAGTATGTTACATTGGAGGATCTAAAAAAGACTAATGATACGAAGTGTACTTTCTGTGGTAGGATAGTGAAAGGGGGGATTTATAGAGCTATTGGACATATTACTGGTGGTGATAAGAACACAACAATATGTCCAAAAGTTCCACAACATGTGAGAGAGGAGTTGAGAGGTGGGTCATCATCAGGGCTGGTGGAGAAGCTCCTCTTCAAGGAACTTCAGTGCATGGGGGGCACAGTTTGGTGGCGAGGGGTGGTGACGTCGGACGGCGCGATCAAAGAACGACCATCGCCGAAGGTGGAGATGATGGTCGACCTTGAGGGGGTTCCTCTGTTCCTCTGCACCAGACAGGTTGTTGAGGCGGTGGTCGCTCCCTTTGCTAGGGTGCGGTGGTGCGAGGGGCTCAATCTCGAAGGAAGGCACCTCGGAGCTTTGCGGGCTGCGGTGGAGTTGCGACCAGGCACAACGCTTGGGAGGAAGGTGGTGTTGTGTTTGGGGAACGCGTCATGGGTCGTTCTGCTGAAGCAGGTAGAGAGAGGCCGAAGGTCTTTTGTGGAGGTGCTGAAGCATTCGATCAGAGGTGCTGTGGCAGGGAAGGACGGTCCGGTGAGCGAGACCATTTGGAGACAAAGGTTGTCGGAGGGAGGGATGCCTCGTGGGTTGGGTCGGCAGCACAGGATCTGGAGGAGGGTGGGCATGCACTCCCTAAGGTGGGTCGTTCGAGGGGCATGGCGGCATGGGGCGAGCCAGGGGTCGAGGCGCATGCGGGGGAAGGCGAGGAGCCGTGCGGGGTTGTTGAGACGGTGCGGCGAGAGGAGGGAGGCTCGAGGGGAGGCAGCGCATTTAAGGGTTTCCTGAGCTCGAGGGAGGAGGAATCACGACGTGTGAGGGCTTTTAAGGCGGGGGTGCGCTCGGACTCGGGTCCGGACCCGGTACTAGACCCGATACCGTTTCGTTCCTTTTCCTTAAATGGCTCGTGAAGGGTACCCTTGGTGCTGGGGCACGGTGCGTCGCCCTTGGAGCAGAGGAGACAAGAGCTTGGAGGTCGGGCGGCGGCTTCCGCCTTCGGTGGGAGCGAGGGTGAGATCAGAGTGATTAAGCTCCTCCATCGGAGGATGGAGAGGCTTTGGTCGGTGGCGTAGGGCCCTTTCGCGGCGCAAGGGGGGATGACTGTAGCTCCTCCGATGCTGGCGAGCCCCGTGTCCGGAGGCAGAGGTTAGGGGGCGATGGGGGGCCTCGTCAGAGTAGCGAGGACGAGCTTGGCGGTGCCACCCTCGGCGATGATGGGGGCTGGCGGTTCCCGTAGGGGAGAGAGGAGCCCCTTGGGTCGGAGGGACATTAAGAGGAGGCCCTGATGGCGGGGGTTGCGGGGGAGGAACCGGCGCAGCTGGAGGTGAGGGCCGGCGATGTGGGGGGCAGGTCGGGCTGCGACAAGGGGGAGGGGTCTGTGGGTGGTGCGGAGGTGACAGGGAGGGGGGTAAGGGGCTTAGGGGACTGGGGGGGAGCTTGGGCTATTGGCTACGAGGAGGGGGAGGTGGAGCGGGTGGTTGACGGGGCTGGGTTTGTTCGTGTGAGAGGGGGTGGTGCAGTTGGGACTCCATGTTGAAGGTCCTTATGTGGAATGTGAGGGGTCTTTGCGACCCATCTCGCAGGGGGACACTGAGGTTGTACCTGCTTAAGTGGAACCTGAATGTAGTTTTTCTACAGGAGACGAAGCTGTAGAAGTGTGATCAGAGGGTGTGGAGAGAGATTGGGGGGAGCTTGCTGGGGGGTTTTATGGCTCTGGATGCTGTTGGGAGATCTGGAGGGTTGATTGTCAGGTGGAAAGAGGACCTCTTCTCACTGCTGGAATCAGACATGGGGTTGGGTGTGGTCACGGTGCAGATGAGGAGTGATGGGCGAGTGATGGCTTTCTCTTCGATGTACGGGCCTGCTAATGAAGCAGACAGGAATTCCCTTTGGGAGAGCCTGCACCGAGCTGCGAGGGACCTTCAGGGGAGCCCGTGGCTCATTGGAGGATACTTCAACGTCACCCTTCTAGCGGAGGATAGGCCAGGGGGGAGAGGAGGTAGGGACCGGGGCTCAGAGGAACTCACGAGGCTCATTGCTGAGCATGGGCTATAGGATAGCCCCACTTGTTGTGCATTCACATGGAGGAGCTCAGGGGGCTTGATGTCCAGGCTGGATTGTTTCCTGTGCTCGGTGGAGTTGGCTGAGATCTTCCCAAATGTCGGGGGTCCGCTCGTTAGAGAGGCCCTTCTCTGATCACTCACCGCTGTTGTGGGAGTATGGCGAGGGATCCTGGTGCGGTACGTAGTTTAAGTGAGGGTATGGCTGCTGGAAGAAGGTTTCAGGAGTATAGTGAACAAATGGAGGGATCTGCATCTGGATGGGCCAGCTACCGCGAGGCTCGAGGTAAAGCTTCAAGAGATGAGGCACTTTCTGAAGGACTACAGGAAGCAGTTGAAAGAATAGCGGACTAAGAAGCGGGACGAGGTGCTTGGAGAGGTTCAGAGACTGGATAGAATAGATGGCCAAGGGTTGATGTCGGTGGTGGAGAGGCAGAGTAGGGCGGACCACATGAAGATCATTTAGGAGGAAGATCGAAAGGCGGAGGTGGAGTGGAGAACTAGATCCAGATAGAAGTCGGTCAAGGAGGGAGACTCTAATACCAAATTTTTCCATATGACGGCTTCAGCCAGATGGAGGAGACACTGGATTGATAAGCTATGTGTAGGCGAGGCGGAGTGCTTGGGAAGGGAGTCGGTGGGAAGGGTAGTAACAGATTACTTCAGGGAGTTTACGGAGAGATGGAGGGCTGGGAATTGGAGATGGAGGGGGCTGGGGGTTCTGACGGTGGGTCTGGGTGAGGCGGAGAGGTTGGTGGCTCCTTTCTCGAAGGACGAGGCTCGTAGGGCGGTTTGGGGGCTGAACGCTGAAGGGTGTCCGGGGCTGGACGGTTTCCCGGTTCTCTTTTTCAAGGAATTCTGGCTGTTGCTGAAGGATGAGATGTTGCAGGTCCTGGCGGAGTTTAGGAAAGGGGACATGGGTTTCAACAGGCTGAACAAGTTCTATTTGTTCATGTTGCCTAAGAAGGAAGGGGCAGAGACAATTGAAGAATACAGATCAATTGCACTATTAAATGCGACATGCCTGATCATAGCAAAAATACTAGCGAATAGGCTTAGGAGGGTGATTGCAAGGTTGTGTCAGAAGTGTAGACTGCTTTTGTTCCAGGGAGATGCATTTTAGACGGGTATGTGGCGACGACGGAGATACTAGCACACTGGAGGAGAGAGGGTAAGAAGGCTTTCCTATGAAAGGTAGACTTCGCAAAAGCCTACGACTCGGTGTAATGGTCTTTCTTGTGGGCGGCTATGGCCAAGAGGGATTTCCTGACGACCTGGATTAAATGGATGAAGTAGTGCATCACTACAGCATTTTTCTCGGTCCTCATCAACGGAAACCCGGTAGGGGGTTGGATCCAGTCGAGGAGAGGAGTGAGACAGGGGTACCCCCTTGCGCCTATGCTGTTTGTGTTGGCAGCAGATGCCCTGGCAAGGGCTACTGACAGAGCGAGCGCGACAGGTCTGCTGTAGGGGTTCCCTCTGGAGGGAGGTGAGGTGAGGGCATTTCGGTTCTACAGTACGTAGATGATACTTTCTTCTTTGTTGAGGGGACGATGGTGGAGGTAAGACGATACCGTATCATCCTGGAGCTGTTCTACGAAGCGTTAGGTATGCAAATCAACTACTCCAAATCGTCCTTTGTTCAGTTCAGCATGGAGGATGGAGAGGCGGAGGCGTGCTCGGAAGCTCTAAAGACAGAGGCAGGGGCCCTACCCTTCCGTTACCTGGGGCTGCCCCTGACAGATAGGAAGATTTCGGTGTAGGACTGGGTCCCGTTGCTTGAGAGGATTGAAGGTCGGCTGTCGGGATGGGAGTCCAAGCTGTCGTTGAGAAGTAGGCGGTTGGTCCTCCTCAAGGCGATTCTCTCGGCAATACCAGCTTATTTCTCTTCGGTTGTCAAAATGTCGAGGAAAATTGAAGACAGAGTGGTGAGCTTGATGAGAAATTTCTTCTGGACCAACTATGGAGCAGGAGGGAGAGGGGCGAAGTTGGTGGCCTGGAGTGAGGTGTGCATGTCGTATAAGGGGGGTCTGAGAGTTAAGGAAGTGGAGAGGATGAATGACAGTCTCCTGACAAAGTGGATTGACAGATTGCTTGGGGGAGAGGTCTGTCTGGTGGGGAGGGTCTTGTGCTCTTGCTAAAGGGGATCGACGAATTGGGAGCTCTTCGCCTCGCCCCTAGAGGAGCTTCCCATTTTTTGAGGAGTTTGTCGTTGGTGACGTTGAATGTCCGACCGTTTTTCATCCCAATAGTGGGGTCGGGCGAGGTTTTTGGTTTCTAGTCGGATGACTGGATGGGGCTTGGATTGGCAGAGTGCTTTCCCAGACTTGCGGCGTTGGCGGTTGACAGGAGAGCCTCAGTGGCAGATATGTGGAGCGGCATGTGGTGTCCCACATTTATGGGCAATCTATCAGATCATAGGCTTGGAGAGGTGCAGGAGCTGTTGCAGGAACTCTAGACTTTTCAGTCAGAAGATGGTACATATCATTTTGGGTGGGAGGAAGGTCATTTCTCCGTATAGGATGCGCATAGAAGTTTTGGTGGCTCTGATGCACTTGGGGAGATTAATCTCACCAAAGACTACAGGTAGCTATGGGAGGCTTCTTGCCTGTTGAAGGTTAAAATATTCGTTTGGCTCCTCAGGAGAGGAAGGCTGATGACCAAGAAGTGGATAGCCCGATGGATGCCGACAAGTCCTGTTCACTTTGTGGTCAAGCGGAGGAAGACATTGACAATCTTTTCTTTACGTGCCCAGTGGTGACGTAGATTTGGGAGCAGGTGCGGGACTGGTGGTCGGCCCACGACTCTCATGCAGGATTTTGACGGTCGTTCAGATGTGGGGGAGCCAACAGTGAACGTCATGTGTTTCGGTCTAGGAGGGAGCGGGCTAGACCAATGGCGGTCTTGTGGGCTCTCTGGTTAGGCAGGAATGCTGTGGTTTTTAGGGGGCAACGTTCATATGTGGAAAATTTTGTTGGATCTGCAATGTTTTATTTTGAGATGGAGCTCTGCCTTGTGATGTAATTTTTCTTTCTTGTTTTAATTAATGAATTCCTGGGTGGTATCTAATGGATCACCACCCTTTTTTCCCTAAAAAAAAAAAGAAGAAAAAGAAAGGTTCATGAAAGATTTTGTTTACGATGAGCCATTTAACGATGATGATGGAGATGAAATAGTAAAAGTAAATGTCTTACAAGGACCAATGGATAGATTCACAACTAAAAGAATAGTAGAAAATCCTACATAGTCACATGCAAAGAAGGCTCGAATCATGATGGGTGTTGGTGGAAGTAGAAGTGGTGGACTTCCTCTAATGAAGAAGTTTCATAGACCAATAGATAAGTTTACGAAGGTTGATCCTGAGAAGGTGGTTCGAGAACGAAAAAGGAGATTGTTGACCAAACAAACTACAATTTTTGAGGTTTTCAAGGAGGGAAGAGATGCAGTTGTACTGATCATAAATGGATGTATCGTAACATTGCATTGAATGCTGTTAAAGATATCCGGTTTGAGATAATGATTGAGGCAATTGGTCGTTTTGGCACTGGATTGAAGCTTCATTACCATGAAGTGACAGTTCCTTTATCGAGATATCATGTGAACGAGACTCATGATTTCATTACTAAACATCATGATGCTTGGAAGAAATATGGATGCACTTTGATGACAGATGGTTGGACGGATAGGAAATGCAGAACACTTATACATGTTCTCGTCAATTCTCCCATGGGAATTGTTTTCTTGGAATCCATTGATGCCTCGTCCTACGTAAAGACAGGGGAGAAGCTTTGCGAGCTGATAAGTGGCATGATCGATCGCGTTATGGAGGAGTATGTGATTCAAGTCGTCAGTGACAATGCATCGAATTATGTTCTTGCCGGTAATAAATTTTTATTTATTTTAACATATGTATTTTCTTTAATATTGTAAGCATTGTAAAATGTAAAAAATATCAATTTTCTTTTCATAGGCAAATTACTGGAGGATAAGCATCCTCAAGTCTATTGGACTCCTTGTACTACACACTGCATCGATCTGATATTGGAAGATTTTGGGAAGTTAGATGATGTAAAAAAGATATTCATGCATGTAATGCAAATGAGTAGTTATATATACATGCATCCTTCAATCTTAAATTTGATTAGGCAGTTCACAAGTAGGGAGTTGTTGAGGCCTGTAGTTACAAGATTTGCTGCATCTTTCCTCACCTTACAAAGCATTCATAGGCAAAAGGCAAATTTAAGGAAGATGGTCGCTTCAGATAAGTGGATCACTTTAAAAAATGCAAAAGAAAAGGGAAAGAAGGTTGCAACAATCATCATGATGCCTTCATTTTGAAATAAGGTTGTATACATTCTCAAGGTTACGTCTCTTCTCGTGAGAGTACTTCGTCTTGTTGACTCAAAGAAACGGCTTGCAATGGGATACATATATGAAGCAATGGATAGAGCTAAGGAAGCTGTCATGAAGGCTTTAAACAATAATGCTGAAAAGTTTGGACCTATTTGCGACATCATTGATAAGCGATGGGATTGCTAGCTTCATAGGCCTCTACATGCAGCAGGATATTTCCTTAATCCTGAATTCTCATATGAAAATCAAAATCTTGATTTTGATTCAGAGATTATGAATGAATTCTACAATGTCTTATTGGAGCCTGATGATAGTGTGCAAGACAAAATATCATGAGAAATTTCTATTTATAGAAATGCACAAGAATTCTTTGGAACACCTATGGCTATTAGACAAAAGAATACCATTGACCCAGGTAGTCAAGTGGTATAAATGTTTTATAATAACTTTTCATTTCCAGTTGCTTATTAATATTATATAACTTGTTATCTTTTTATAGTGGAATTGTGGGATCTCTTTGGTGGGTCTGCACCTAACTTGGCAAAATTGGCACTGAAGGTGCTAAGTTTTACTTGTAGTTCCTCAGGATGTGAAAAGAATTGGAGTGTATTTGAAAATGTAAATTACAAATCAATTCATAATATGCATAGCATTAATTTTATTAAGTAATTGTATAGTAATCCTTTTATTTTGGAAATTTATATAGGTTCACTCAAAGAAAAGAAATCCGTTGGCACAACAAAAGTTGAATGATCTTGTGTTTGTTAAGTACAACGAAGCTTTGAGAGATTGATATGAAGATAGGGATTATCTTGATCCCATTTTCCTCCAGGAAATTGATGATTCAAATGAATAGCTATTAGGGAGAATGGAGGAAGATAAGGAAAATGCAGGTGATAATCTTGTGTTTGGTGATGATCTCATTTGGGGCATGGTTGAGCTTGCATTGAGAATTAACGAGCAAGACACTTCTCGACGTACTCGGGCTCGCGCTACTACCAAGAAAAATGGTCATAAGCAGGCTAAGTGAAAAGGGAAAGCTCTAATAGTTATTGAAGAAGATGAAGAGTATGTGGATAGCGACGAGGAAGAGGAAGAGGAGATTGAAGTTGTTGGTGACGATGACAATGACGAATTGAATCTTGAAGATGATTCTAATGACTGATGCATTATATTATTTGAGAATTGAGAATTGTTCATTTCAATGACAATTTTGATTTTTATGTTTTTATACCTTTATCATGTAGAAGCTTTTATTTCTTTACCATTTGAAATTATGTGAAATAGGTTTTGGCAATACAATTGTTATTCTTTTTTTCTACTTAAAGTTTCCAAGATTGTTATTAGACATGTTTTTATAAACTTAGTGTTATTAAATTGAGTTAATAAGACATATATATGTAAACAAAAAATGATCACCTCAATTCACTTGGGCTGTCGCTTTTTTGTTGCCTCTCGTCTCGGGTGATTTTGAGCCATGTCGCCTTACTATGGTCTTTCGCATTGACATCATTGACTTATTTTCAGTATTACCCAAACTTTTAGTAATCTCTTCCTTGGCTCTATCCATAGCCAGTTAGATAAATCCCATTAGTGAATATTGTTCTGAGTCTACCATCCTTAAAATCATAACCAATGGTTTGATTGTCCTTATCACATAAGCTACACCAGGTCAAAATGTTCTACTTTTTAGCACAACATTCTGTGCAGCTTGCCCTGGAACCTTCAATGCATAACTGCTGGATGTTGAATGCGGAAAACTACGCGATCGAAGTTGGTTTCGAAAAAATCCGTTGTAGTTTGATTTGCGAAGAATTCGTCAACAAAGAAATTTATACCGAAATTCTAAGAATTCCGGGTCGAACATAGGGAGGCTACGTCGATCGAAAATCCGCGATTTATATTTTTTTGTGTTTTTGTTTCAAAACGAAATAATTATACTGTAATTGATATAAACAATAAGAGAGAGAAAGATAGAGAGAGAAAGAGAGAACAATCACTTAATATAATCAGAATGCTTTTATAACTACAAAGCAGGAAATAATTACAACTAGAAAGCAGAAAATTCTATTCTAGAAAGCGATTAAAAAGAAGGGAGAGAGATGCTATCCTCATCGACGAATGCTTGGAGGATGAGTCGGACGGAGTGATGTCTGGAAGACGGAGGACGGAGTAGGAAGCAGGACGAAGCAGAAAGAAGCGGGAATGAGGCAGCACGTCGTCGTCGTCGCGAGATCCACTTCTGGAACGGGGGCGAGAAAATTGGATTTTGGCTCTAGGGTAGCATCCTGGGTGTGGAACAAGCCTTTCTTGAACTTGGGAGAGGTAGAGAAGTGAAGGAAGGGATGATTTAAATGGATGGAATATGGTCTCCTTTTATAGGCTTTTAGATGGGAGTATTTTAGTGAAAATGGCAAGGAGAACGTGGGCTTTGATAGCACCCACGTTCCCACGTTTCCTTGGTTGCACGTTCCCACGTCTTGCATTTCCTCCTTACATGATTGGCGTGGAGAACCGGCAGCCCTTGGATGAACATCCTATGGCCATTGGATCTCTTTTAATAGCAGCACCTTATCTCCATCAGACGTCGGTGAAGCCTCTCAGACGACTTAAAGAAGCCGCTAAATCTTCTCCTTACGTTAAGGGGTGGTCGTTGATCATCAATCGTGAGGCCATGTTTGCATGCAAGAGCGCACCTCAATTCTTCCCCGCGCTCAATTTCACATGGAGTAGCTGTTGAATCGCGCATGCAACCTTCGCGTGCCACATGTAGAAATCTCCACCATTTGATGAGAATCGAGTGGTTCTAATCAATCAGAGTTCATAACTGTGCATATAATTCCCATGGGTGGGAATCGAACCTGCAACCTGAGGCGCTGAAAGATTTTATCCACTGCGTTATGTGTGTGGATAGATAAGATTGGTATTTCTGTGTCAGATGTGAAATTCTTCTTACATGAGGCATCACTTGAGGGAAACTACGTTGTCAATTCGTAGCCGTTAGATGAAGTAGGGCTGCGAGTGGTATGGAGGGTCTGGATGGCACCACGTAGCATCATCTTGACCGTAGATCTTCTCTGAGTTGTAGATGGTGCCACGAATGTCGGATTGGATCGATTTTTGCGCTGTTAGGCTGCGATCGTCGATCCGAACCCATTCATGTGGTCAGATTTGTCGTCTGAAATGCAGATTGAAGCCATCTTAGGCCTTGGTCTCTGAGCTTCCTCAGACTATATCTGGTGTTACGGATATTTGATCAGGGTGATCTTGGAATCGTTGAACTCCAATTGTCACCCTGATCAGATCCGTATGGTTGGATCTTTGATCCAAGGTCCCGATAAAAAGTCACCCTGTCCCTGACCATAAAAGGAGAATTACTATATAATCTATACAACTTGATCTAAGTGCATGATTATGCGTGTTATGCAATATTTACAATGTATGATGCAACTATAATACTAAGAACGTGCATAAATAAACATTTTAGGCTATTCAGATGCATACGCATCACTGGACTTTTACCTTTTTAAGGTGAGAAAAGACTCAAGAGCATCTTTGGTACATAGCAATCTATATAAGGTAAGGAAAGCAGTAGCAAATCGTGTGACGATAGGTCCTATTAAATCTCCTTCTGCATGCTTCCTTACCATGGCCACCACCCAAGCATGTGCATATATGTAGTTGATGATTTATTTGGCCTTCTTGAAGACAGAGTCATGAAGAGGCAACTTCGTGATATCCTTCAATATAAGGTCGATGCAATGAACATCATATGGAGTCCAGTACAAATGTGGCCTCTTCTCCGTCAATTTTTCCCTTGCTTTTTTATAAGCAGATGCATTATCTGTGATCACTTGGATAACATTGCTTTCCTCCACCTCTTCAACAACTTCATCCATCAATCTGAAGAGGTAATCGGTATTCTTAATCTTTTCTTAAGCATTAATAGATTTCAAAATCTATGTACCTTTGGGGTTGTTGACCAAAAAATTAATCAAGGTATGACCTTTTGTATCTGTCCGACTATCAGATAATATGCTGTATCCTATCTCAACCCAAGATGCCTTTGCTTGCTCAACCATTATGTCTATTGTCTTCACTTTTTCCTTTAAAATCTAGGTTTGTAACTCATGCATCGTAGGACCTCTGAATAGTCTTCCAAAGTTACATCCTGCAACATCTGCCAATAAGATGGATTGGTGGTCAAATTGAAGGCAATCTGTTTTCAATGAAGAATCTTCCAATACAAAGACATGTTTTCTCTTTAAGTTCTTTCTTCCAAGAGGAATTCAAAGTAGCCTACTTTGGATGAGCATGTGGAGTGTTATCAAGTTCATCACTTCCAGGCCCAGGTTTCTGTCCAACCTCAACAAATAAATTCATTGGACCTACCACCACTTTTTCACCACTTGATCTTATGGGTGCATTTTCTCCATAACCGATGGCCCTTGTACTGTGTATCCACCTATGCGACGAATTTCTTCCATTTCTTCTAGCACTCTTCTCCTATCAACATCATTCTTGACCGAGTATTCCTCAATCTCAATTTCAACTTCAAGTGGGACCTTGGCACATGGTCTTGCATTTTTGTGTGTCTTGGCCAGGTGCTCCTTCAATCATGCAATTCCACTTGTGATATTTTTCCCACAAAAATTACACTTAACATATTTATATCGTTTCCCCTTTTGAGCCCCTTCTAGTTCAATTTCTGTACAATACTTCCATCCAGAATTAGACCTGCCACTAGTTTCATCTCTTCCTGTTTTTGCGCTTGGTGCCATGTCTTAAACTATAGAAATTAAAATTTGGAGCACAGCATTCAATTAAGATTCAAGAGTTATAAGATACAATTTACAAATCACGTTACTAACCATATAAATATAAAGATAAAACCTAGATTTTTATTTTAAAAGAAGTTAAAACTAAGATAAAGAATTTTGACATGAATAAAACCAAGATAAAACTAAGTGAGGTGAATAAAATCAAGGTAAAATCAAGATAAAATGAGAGCAAGGTTTGATATATCACCGATATAGATATCGCCGATATATCGCAGATATCATGGACTTCAAGTGTAGGATTTGGTTTCCAAGCCTTCTTAACGGCTATCTAAGTGTTTGAACTTTATTTTAGGGTTGTTTAACACATATCTAATTAAAGATAAAATGCAATAAAAATTACATCAAATACAATAAAATAAACCTAATCCTATTATTCTTTGTTCAAGTTTTCTCCCATTATTCCCTAATGCTTTTCTTTATGAGCTCCTTCAACCTTCTATAAAGCTTGAGCTTGAGCTTCCCACCTTCATCCAAAGCTAAACTTGAAATGTTTAATTTCCAAATGTAATGATAATCCATAAATGTTTTGCCATCATCAAAATTAACGATAATGGTATGTGTACGTTAATAATATTTGTCATAAGGTGTAAGTTTATAAGGATATGGATATAATAATGAAGTATAGATAGGTGTAAATGTAATTAGGTATATATCTATGGACATGGATGTGAAAATTTCGACCAAAATTGATCTAAACACTCCCTCTAAAAGTTTCTTGCACCTAGGTTTTACTAATATGAAAAGAGAGAGAGTTGAAACCTCGAACCACATGTTGGATTTTAGTGTTAGCAAAATATAGATAAGTATTTATATATGTAAAGATTAACTTTAGAGAACCTAAGTTGCAAACAGCTCGGGTAAAGATCAAAGTTTTTGGAGCTTAAGACAAACTTAAAATCAAGACATAGAATTTAACATTGTAATTTTTATTTTAGATTTGTTGTACACCTACTCAGTGAAGGATTGACTCTAGACACCTTTAAAAACAATCAAAAGATACTAGAGTATCATGACATATTGACGGTACTCCAAAATGATTCCATACAACTTTAAAATTTTAAGTTGTTTTAGTAAAACCTGGTATTGGTTTGGTGGCATTGGCTGATGCTTCCGTGCTTAATGTGGTCAATTGATACTCTGACACTATTTATATTTTATTCTTTTTTGTAAGTAGTATTACTATGAATATTTTTTAATTATTATCATGTTATATACACTTTCTTTTCAATATATGATTTTGTCGATATGCGATTAGTGCATTTCTATTATGTTTTCATTCAAAATTTATGATTTTTATCTTCTAGGCATTTCTTCATTATGTATTAGTTATTAAAATGTTAATTTTCATAAAATTTGCGACATTTTGGGACATTTTTGGTCTTTTTGAGCGATTTTACCAAAATTCACCGATATCAGTGATATATCCCCGATACATCTTTTTTTTGACTTGTTGATATGATATTGATATCGATATTTAAAACCTTGAATGTGAGAGAGGAATTGAGCGCAGACCAACAGGGCCAAGCGATGACTGCAGGTGCGTCAGCGATGAGCTCAAAGGCTCTAACAGGGATTGGCGATGTGAATTGCAGCCTTCGCAGGTGCCAACGGCGATGAGCAGCTATTGATGGAGTTGGCGATGAACTCCAAGAAGGTCTGGCAATGGAGTTGGACCCCCTGATGGAGCTAGTGACAAGCTCTAATAAGGCTTGGTGATGAGCAGGTGCGCCGACGATGAGCTCCAATAGGGATTGGCGCTGGTGATGAGCTCCAAGATTGGCGAGGGGGCTGAGAAGGTGTTGAGCTTTCAGGTTTCTCGATGGGTTCAGGGCTTTGTGGGGCTGGAGGGATATCTAGTTGAGGTTATACCAAATATTAGGTCATTAGAATGGCCATATGACTTGCATATGATGTTATTAGAGGGCTTACAAATGAGGCGACGTCTCGGTTTAGCCTTAGCGCCTCAACATCACCTTGACAAGTTGAGGTGCTTGCCTTGTTGCATTGACTTGAGACTACTGCCTTGAGGCGAAATCCTCGCACCTCACCTCGAGGCATATGCCTCACGTGTCTCAAGGCACGATTTTTAAAGTCATGCTCATTACACAACCCTCAACAAGAATAAATGGGGGAGCCTATTCCTTTCACTTTTGTACATACACATTTATTAGGAATATGTCGCATAAAGAGTCTAGGGAGCTTTAGTTTTTAGTCTTAGTTGATATTTGTATACATATGCTTAAAAGAAGCCCAAAACTCCTTTACTCATCAAGAATGTATTTCAACAAATAAAAATGTTGATTTTAGCCTCTTTTGAATTTGTCAAGAATGAATTGTCTTTTGCTTTTACTTCATTGGGTATGCTATATCAAACATCTTGCATTAAAATATCTTAGCAGAATGGTGTAACAACTATAATGTGGACTAGTATGCTCCAAATGCATGTTCTTAGTCTGATGCTGGTCTAATTGTCACCTTTCTAGTTAGTACAGTCTCTTCTCCAGTCTTCAAGGACAAGTTCCTTATTCTCTCTTTTGTCTAGGGAAAGATCTCTTTCCTTTGCTTCCCAGAATACTTAGTTGTGTTTGTTTTGTCTATTTTTTCTAGGTTAACAAGTTAGTGCCCTATATCGTAGTGTAAGGGTTACCGATATTATGACCCAATTATATACCATTTTATATCAGTACAAATGTGATTTTCTTTGAAGATGTTTTATACTTCTCTTAGTTGATGACTTAGTTAAATTGATTCTTTTTTTTTGATATTTTTTTTTTTAAAGAGAAAGGATGGCTATCCGTACGATAATCATCCAAATTCATTAATCAAAAGCCAAATGTACAAAATCACACTACATAGTCGATTCCCAGTACGCCACTAGGGAAGAAATGGAGCACACAAAAGTTTCAATTTAAGGTTTCTCGTCCCTAAACACAACTCCATTTCTTTCCACCCACACTCCTCAGAGGACTGTTAGCACCCTTGCCTTCTCTTTCCTTGATCTGAACGAGTTGGCCCCCTTCCCCCCCTCCCCCCCCAAAGAGCATTACCCCTCTGGAAAGAGGACTAAAAATCGTCCATGGTGTTGGAGGCAATCCAGTTAATACCCATCTTTTGCTACAGTTGGACAACAAAGGGATATTTGGAGAAGAGGTGTTGGATGTTCTCATTTGCCCTGCTGTAGAGGGGGCAAGTAAGATCTCCTGTAGGTGTCCACCTTGCCCTCCAAGTCTTGGTCACAATCCTTCCTCGCCTCAGAAGCCAAGCAAAGATTCTGGCCTTCAACGGGTACTCTGTTGACCAAATCAATCTGTAATCTCTCAGAAAATCAATGTTCAGGGACTATGGCGAAACATGTAGCATGCAGAAAGCCTCAGCCATAGTAAACTCCCCGTCGTCCCAACAATAAGCGTCCCTCCCTCCTTTCAGCCCCCAGCCTTCTAGCTCGCCCAATATCTGTTGGAACTTCGTGCACCTCTGGTCCGACAGTACCCCCTGAAAAGTAGGGCACCACGCCCCGTCCCAGCAGCTATCCACTGTGGCCTCCTAGTCCATGACTCCCAAGAGAAGGTGAGGGTACTTGTCATGGAAGCTGCTGCCAGTGCTTCGCCAGTCATCTATCCAGAACTTGAAGGTGCACCTCTCCCCCACATAGGGAGCAAAGGAGCGCACCTTCGGGGCCACCATTGCTAGGCCCCTCAAGAAAGGTGAGGCCCCTTGCGGCGGCATCTTGAGCGGTCCCCAGGAAAGGAAGGGACCATAACACCTCTGCATTACGTCTTAGAAGAGGCTTTGCTCCCACCCTACCAACCTAGCGGTCCACTTTGTGAGGAGGCTCATGTTGATTCCCTCCACATCTCTGACCCCGAGCCCACCCTCCTGCACCGGCTGGCAAATCTCCTCCCAGGCCACCAGTCTTGTCCCCTTCCCCACCGACCCCACATTGGACCAAAAGAAGTCGCACATGAAACTTGTAAGCTTCTTCGCCACCTGCCTTGGTAACCTGAAAACAAAGAGAAAATAGGTCGACATGGATGACAAAATCACCTTAACAATCGTCAACCTACTGCCCCTCGAAAGTACCTTGGAGGACCATCTCGCCAACCTCCTCTCCGTCCTCTTTAGTAAGGGAAGCCAATCCTGAATCTTGAGTCGTCAATTAGACAATGGCAACCCTAAGTACGTCAATGGTAGCACCCCAACGTCAGTCCCGAGTGCAATGCCAGTAGCCTCCACCTCCCTGTTTGACATGTTAAGCGGTGTGAAACTTGATTTCTTGTAGTTAATTTGTAATTTCGAGGCCTCACCGAAGATCTCCAGAAGTATGTGCATCCCTTTAGCCTCCCGCGCAAACCCCTCCATCAGGAACATCGTATCATCAGCATACTGTATCACTAGAACCTCCCCCTCAGCACCCACCATCAAGGATTGATATATTGATATCGTCGGGTCAGCACATATCGATATCAGCCTTAATATCTTTTCCATGATATCGTCGATATATCGGAGATATATTGTCGATATCATGGACTTTTGTTGAACTTTAGAGCTATATATGCTAGGGTTCATGCTTCCTTGTAGTCCATCAAATATGTCAACTTTAGAGTTGTACATTCTCTGTCGACAATTCAGTCATTGCACTTGGTTTTACTTATTGAAAAGTAGGAAGAAGATTCTAAGACGTCGGTGAGAAATACATTAGCATCTTCAAACCTCTATAAAAAGATGCATAAAACTAAGTACTTTGATAATCCATGGGGGTATTGAAAGGGCCATCTTGTTATCTTCCTTTGATTAAAAAATGTCATCCATGATGGTTCTTTTTTCCCTTACAACAACCTAGGGTTGATAGGCTCATTTGTTTCAGCATGGCTTATCTAAGTACTTGCCAAGGTTTGACATATCGCGATGTATCGGTGATATATCGTCGATATATCGCATATCGACGGGTTGGGTGGTATTGATACCACCCAAAGTGTTTTTCTTGGATATCGGCAATATATCGCCGATATGGGGATATATTGCCGATATATCATCGGTTGGGTGGGAAAAGTGGTGATGTGGCGCTGTTGAAATGGGACGGCTGGGCGGGAGGTTGAAAACAGTAGGGCAGGACTCGGAGGGAGGCATGAGATTGAAAATGGGTAGACACAGACACAGACATAGACACAGGCAGGACTGGACTGGTGCTGTTCCGAACCCACACGCACACACACGTGCACACACGCATACGTTTTTTAGCAATTCCTTTATGATATAGTAGTTATAAAAATGTTAATTTGACATTTTTTTATATTTTATGGGTTTTTGAGTAATTTCGCAAAAAATTATCGATATTAGCGATATATCCCTGATATATCCTCTTGTTGACTTGTCGATACGATATTGATATCGATATTTAAAACCTTGCCGACCATGAAGCCTCTGAGCAGGCCCCTTGAATAGGTCCCATGAGTCGCCCTCGCCAAGGCATCCGCTACCAGAATAAATAGCATCGGGGCAAGCAGGTAGCCTTGTCTAACCCCCCGCCTAGGCTGCATCCAAACTTTCTCAGGGTTCCCATTTAGTAGAACCGAGAACGACGATGTCGTAACACACCTCTTCATCAAATCTATCTAAACTTGAGGGAAGCCTCTCTTGGCCAGGGATGCCCTCAAAAAATCCCACTGGATCGAATCGTAAGCTTTGCTAAAATCAACCTTCCATAGAAATGCAGTCTTCTCCCTTTTCCAGGCGGCTAGAGCCTCCAAAGCTATAACGAAGCCATCTAAGATGCCTCTCCCCGGAATAAAGGTAGCCTGCACGAGAGAGATTAGCTCTCCGAAAAGTACACAGTGTCTGTTAGCTAGGACCCTTGCGAGAATGAGGTAAATAACATTAGATAAGGCGATCAGGCTGAAGTCTTTAATGGCCTCTGCTCCCTCTTTCTTAGGCAGGAGGAAGATGTAGAATTTATTAAGCCTGTCAAATTCCCTGTTCCCTATTGCAAACTCCTCTAACACCTGCAAAACCTCTTCCTTGAGCAACGACTAGAACTCTTTGTAGAAGACTATCGGGAACTCATCTGGACTCGGGTTACCATTGACATTGAGTCCCTAAACGACTCTCCTCACCTTGTCCTTTGAGAAGTCGGTCGTGAGGGCCGTCGCCTCCTCCTCTGAGATGCTCCGCGCACCCTCCCCTTTCCACCTCCAAAATCCCCTCCTGCGCCTATCGGTGAACTCCTTAAAGAAATCCGCTGCCACCCTCCCCACCTCCTCCTTATCGGAGTAAGGCACCCTACCCACGAGCAACCTTTCTATCCAATTCTTCCTCCTCCTAGCCAATGTCGCCTGGTGGAAAAATCTGGTGTTAAGAGTCCCCCTCCTTCAACTACTTCTGTCTGGATCTCGTCTTCCATTTGACCTTAGCTTTCTTATCCTCCTCCTGCACCACCTACCTCTGCCTCGCTCTGTGCTCCTTATCCTCTATAGACAACAACCCTCCGTCTTCCTGCCTATCAATTCTGGTGATGTCGGTTAACGCCTCAATTTCCTCCTTAAGCTGAATTCTTTGAGCTCCTTCCTGAACCCCCTTAGGTACTCTCATAAGCCAGCCAACTTCTTAGTCAGTCGCGCCGCGGTCGACCCCTCGACCTCCATGGATCTCCAACTCTCCCCTACCTGATCTCTGATGCCCGTCCTCAACAACCGACATCTGTCGAACTTGAAGTGGGTACCAAAGAAAATAGCCTCATTCTATCTCCACTTCAAGGGTGTGTGGTTGGAGAAGGGCTGCTCCGGTGTAGTGACCTCTGCTAATGAGAAAGCCTCTGCTATCTCCATACTGGACAGGAACCTGTCAATCCTTGACTTCTGACCGCTCGTGCTCCGCCAAGTGTATGCGCAGGAGACTGGGACCAAGTCTATCAACTAGTGAAGTGACACAAACTCCACAAAAGCCGCTAACCCTGGATTTTGCCTCCCTCATCCATCAGGCCTATCATCCAGCTGCAGCGTGGCATTAAAGTCCCCTCCAAACAGCCATGGTACCCCCTGAACACTGGCTGCCACCGCCGTCAGCTCCTCCCACATCACATCTCTCACTTGCGCCTTGGACGGGCCATATACTCTCGTAATCACCATCCTGGCCCCATCCCTCCTAGTAAGCCTGGGGGAGATAATGTGATTACTAATGAAAGCATCCTTGAGGAAGATGCCCTCGCGCCATCCCAAAATCTGTCCACTTGCGCGGCTGGTCGCGTCAAGGGCCCAAAAACCCTCCATCCAAAAGCCTCCCACCTTCCAAATCCGCTCTAACAACTGGCCAACTTCGTTTCCTGCAATAGCACATCGTTTGCCTTCCACTGCTACAGGTAGCCTCCCAAAGTCGCCTTGCTGGAGGGGTTGTTGAGACCCTTGACATTCCACGAAAGGATCCCTGCGAAAGGATCCTCATCCTTGGGCAAACGTGGTGGACCTCCTCTTTATTTGATGGAACCCGATTGCCTCTACCAGTGGACGAACTGCATCATCATCCCCATCCAATGCCACTGACACCTGCCACTGTGATGCATTCGACCTCCCTTTGTGTCCATCTAGCACCTTTCTAGCCTGAGCACTGCCGTGTCTCGTCCTCTGGAACCTCCACCTCCTGTTATACCGAATCCCTTTGCCACAGCTACCCTGCACCACACACGGACGCCACGTGGAGCTCGCCCCGCGTGCTGCTACTCTGGTCAACCTCTAGCTCCACGACCTCCCCTCCAACCAGGTCTCAATGAGCTGACAATCGAGGAGCAGCCCCCATCTTCTTTGCCTCCGCCTTCTCCACCACAAACTGTGTCGCCTTCGCCGCCTTCGCTAAAATGGACGAGGAAGACTACATCTTCGGGAGGCCTTCATCAAGTTTGTTCATCTCCACTCCCGCCTCCGAGGAGGCCTGATGGTGCACGGACTAGGCGCCATGTGAGGGGTTTGTGTCTGCGCATGTGGGTGTCCCATTACCTTCCATTTGGGTTGCGCAGTTTGCTTTGCACCCGATTGGATCCTGATTCGACCCGAGATAGGCCTTATAAATGTGTGGCTCTTCATGAGACGCTTCCCATAAAGGCACCTCCCTTGGCCTTTCCGCTTCCCTACATGCAATCTTCATTAAAGACGTCGCTGAGACTTTGGTATTCGAAACGCTCCCCGTAGCAAATGACGCCCCTTGTTTGAGGGGTCAACGTCAGCGTTGTGACGCCTCGCCTCTTGTTTAGGCCACCTTTGCTCCCAATTTTGCGGAAGCGCCGCAAGGCCCATCGACCACCTCAGTGTCGGTGGATCTCTTCGACTATGGTGGAACCATTGTGGGTGAGCAAGTCACGACCCACGAGAAGCCACCATGTCGAAGGAGCACCTTCTCCAACAGTGGAGTTCCCACCTTTGACTCCACCACGGCCTCGAGCGGACTTTTGGAGAGGCCCTTACCTCTACACTCCTTGAGGCACGTGAATGGAGCCGCCATCGCCTTGACAACCTCCGACATCCTCAGCCACCACGAAACTCTGCCGATCGACAACTCTATCAAAGGCTTCTCCAGCGGATGCTCCCTCAATGCATCGTCGTGGACGCATGGCCTCCTCCACCTCAAGTGCCTAGCCCTTAGACAGAGCTTAGAGAAGCATAGCTGCTCCCTTTCCAGCGAGCGCAACCCCAGCACCAAAGTGCTACCTTCTCCGGAGGAAAGAACCTCCACCTTCCTTCCTGCCAAAAGGTTTGCCAAGCACGATAGCCACTTCCTCCCGATGTAGCTACCCCTCTATCACCTCCCCTACTAGGCCCTCCTCAACCGCCACACGCAGCACTTCCGCTCCTTGAGACCATGGAGCGTCAACCTCCGCTTGGGGCACCCCAACCATCGGTGGTGTCAATAAAGTAGTCCTACCATCCTTCTTGCACACGCACACCACACTCCGGTGCCCGAAGTCGCCGCATCTCCAGCACTTCCACAGCGCGTGACATTCCTTTGCCCAGTGTCCGAGCCCACTGCACTTGAAGCACCACATGTCCCTCTCACGACCGGTCTCGTTGCGTCTCCGAGTAAGGTCCGGGAAGGCCTGCCTCGGCCTTCTTCGAACGACCACCTTCCAACCCTTGCTCCGTTCTCTTTCCCCTTCACTCTCTTCTTTTGTTGTATTTTGTTTATGGGGACTAACAACCAATGCTGGAGAAAGTGTTTCAAAAGAATACTTTTGTCGTTGTTAACTTTTTGTAGATTGTTAGAGAGCCTAAGATATCTCCTAGAACCTTTAGGTTTCACCCTAGATTCATGTTAAATAATACTTTCTGTAATTGACTAAAAAACTTGATTAACCAAGCTTTTTAGGTCTCTGACGTCTACTTTTCCTATCTTAGTTCAAAAACCTTTGATAAATCAATCATGCTCAATGATCTTTCATAAAGCAAGGTTCTTACATTCTTAATTACATTTAATTTGATTTGCAGATATCCACCTTTTCCTCAGATGTCTGCCTGCCTATTAAGGTTTCCAACTTCAACTTGTTTTAAAATCCAATGTTTGTCTTCTAATCGTGATTACCCATTCATTAATTCTTCAATGTCTTTCTTAGAAAAGAAGATGTCTGATCGACCAATTTCAGATGTCTTCCCTTCTTGTTCAGATGTCTCTGCACCTTTGTAGGAAGTTAATAACTTTCTCAAGTTACTGATTAGGCACTTCGGACATCTATATTTGAATTAGACATTTGAATGTCCACTCTAAGATGTCTTAAATTCTGATGAGACTTTAATGCTCTTTTCATCTCTTCTTGATTGTAGTAACTCAATTTCTTTCTTGACTTCTTTTCAGATGTCCATACAAAATTTTAGATGTCTGAAGGATGATTTTGAGATGTCAACTTTTTGGCTTAGACGTCCCCGCTCTATGTGAACTAGAATGTTGGACCCTTCTTTTAAATGCACATTTCCTAACTCTGGACATTTCTTTAGTGACAATCAGATGCCCAAAATTAAGAACAGACGTCTAAAGGATCTAGCTTGATTTTGTAATTATGATTTGCAGCCATTCTAGCTTGACAATTTGATTTCTAATTTGAATTCCAATGGTTGAAAGGATTGTTAAGATCCTAAGAACTCTATTAATACCTACCTAAAATATTGTAAGCTTACAAACAACCATTCTAAGCATTCTTGATCTTTAAATCCTCAATTTTAAATCAAATAGTGTTATTATGCTTGCTTGTGCTCTCCTTCATAATCTCACTTGAGCACACTCCCTTTAGTTCTTCAGTTTTCAAAGGTTTGATAGGGGAGTAATCTAAGACTCTAAATCGCTATTCTTGTCATCCATCTTAAAAGGCTCTCTAGGTTTATAATTGTATCTTTTTTTTATTGTTTGGTACTGGGCTGTGGGTTTCCCATTTTCTCTTGAAAAGAGAGGGATAAAACTCTTCTTGAGGGTTGTCTAGGAGAGGTGATTTGTATTTTTTGAGGAACACTACCATTGTGTTCATTGTAGCATGGTATAGTGGATTATCCCAAGCATTTTGGGCCAAATCCTAGATTGAATGATCTAGGTAGATGCTTTTCCTTAAAAGGGGTTCCTCTCAAAATTTGATGTTCAATTTTTTGGAATTGCTTTTATCTTTACTTTGTTAGACAATTCACCCCCTCTTGAGCTAATATCACTCTGTTGTAGGAAAAGAATCCATGTATGACTATCTCAAAATTACCACTTCCTATGCCATCTTTCTACCTACCTCCCCCGTACCATCTGTGCCAGAACCATTAGTACTTTTATCTCCACCTTCCTTACATCATCACCTCCTCTAAGCATCTATCAATGTAAAAAGCTAGTGCTACCTCTTTTTTTTGAGGAATTATTGATGCCTTCGAGTCCTTTGCTCCTCCCGTTGATCCTACTTCATTGGATGGAGATCGCATTAGATATTGCTTCTTCTCTTTAGACTTAGATGTTGCCATTGCTTACAGTAATGCTAAATGCTGGTGTTGAGTATTCATTGTCTTGATCCGTGTCACTTACTCACCTGTTTGCTTTTGCTCGATACTTATCTTTGTTGATAGTCACTATGTTCTATATGGTCATATGAGGCTTTACAACATCCTTCTTGGAAGAGATGCTAGCTCTGTAGTCTAGAGGAACATGGAAGCTAGTTGACCCCTACTTGGAGGTGCTATGGCTTAGGGGTAAATGGGTGTTCGCCCTTAAATATCTACCTGATCGTTCTAGTGAGCATTAAAAGGCCTG
This sequence comes from Thalassia testudinum, assembly GCA_037157565.1. Lineage (NCBI taxonomy): Eukaryota > Viridiplantae > Streptophyta > Magnoliopsida > Alismatales > Hydrocharitaceae > Thalassia > Thalassia testudinum. The sequence goes on along the minus strand of JAZHRO010000077.1, from coordinate 80,761,390 downwards.
ACTACTGGCAGAATGAAATACATAGACATATGGAGAGTGGATTACTCTGAAACTTTCTCCCTCATTGCCAACTCAATTATGGTTGTATCCTTTTTTGGTTGGGATGTGTTCTAACTCGACATTAAAAATGCTTTTTTATATAGTGATTTACATTAGATATATATGAAGCAACACCTTGATTTTATGGTTCAAGGTAAGTGTTTCCAAAATCTGCAAACTTAATTAGGCATTTATGGACAAAAGCAGAACTTGCAAGCATGGTTTAATAGATTGAGTGATGCAACCTCAAAAAAAAAAGATTGAGTAATGCGGTATAGTAGTTTGGCTTTACTCGATCCTTTAAGCACAAGTATATATGCTTTGTCATGCTTATTGTATATGTAGATGAATTTTATTGATAGAAAGTAAGGATGGTGTCTCTACAACAAGCACTTTCGTGTACTCAGTATGTTATCGAGGATTTAGGAAACCATCAACCATTTCCGTAGCATTGGAATTACACATAGAAATGAAGATATGATTTTCTCTTAAAGAAAATATGTGTTGAATTTGCTTTATGAGACATGCCTAGTTGGGTGCAAGCTTGCCACCATTTCGTTGGATATGTAGATGCTGCTTGGTGACTTTGGCGGTTCTATGTTTTAGGACATACACATTATAGAGCTATTGTTGGAAAATTTCTCTATTTCACCATCACTAGACTAGACATCACCTTTGCGATTTGTAGGCTTAACTAGTTCATGTAGAAGCCTAGAGTGGTACATTAGGTTGATGTCTCAGATTTTGCCATAGTTGAAGCCATTTTTGGACAAAGAATTATACGTCAGTCATTAATGCATGGGGAAACTTGGATGTCGATCAAGCAAGAGCTCATGAAGATAAAGAGGTCTACCATTGGTTTCTGTAATTACATAGATTCGAATTTGGTTACATGTTGGAGTAAGAAGCAAACTATTGTTTCTTGCTTGAGTGCAAAATCAAAACATTGGGTTGTGGTTTACTCACATCATATGTGAGATCTTTTGGGTGGTTGTTGTTGTCAAGGATTTTGGCATTCATATCTCACATCCCACTTTGATGTATTGTGACAACGAAGATGCAACCTTCATTGCTAATAATTTTGGTTTTCGTAAGTGCACCAAATATATTAAAGTAGATTGTCATTTTGTTAGGGATGTATATGGGGGAAATCTCCACACCTTGCATATTGATTGAGGAGTAGCTTGTAGATATCTTCATTGAAGCCCTTCCAATATATTTATTATATGGTGTTAAAAGAGTCATTTCTCCCTATTATATGTATTTTATATTTTTCGCTAAGTCTTTGTAATTTTACACATGATGCCTCTTTTTACGTGGCATCTATTTATGTAAAGAGGCCTAGGGTTTCTTGATTCAATAATTGAGTTCATTCTTAACAACCAAGTTGTTTTCTTCATTTAAGAATGGTTGGCTGCATAGATTATTTGTCTTCGATATGATATGCCATGGGACATTCTAGGACTTTATCTAAAAAATACGCGGTTTGATAATTACCTTTTAGTACTTCTTTGGTTTTTGCCATCCTTTTTCTCAAGCTTAGCATCCAATTTCTAGGACCTTTGAGTGGCACATTAAAAGGCCTTACCTCCATATGCATCTTTTTTTTTGCCCTTGGTATCAAACTAACCTTTTTGGTGATGACTTCATTTTAACTTTAATCCTTCCATGTGTGGCCATATATCCACCTCCCCCTCCACATCTTCATTTCTATTACAAATATCCTTTGTACATGCATACAATTGATAACCCAAAATTTAGATACATAAATGAACATTACTTTATATTGTGCCCCAAAGGGGACTCAAACCTCCATATGCTTGAGCATAAGATTTTGACCCTTATATGCCTTCCACTTAAGTATCTTTTGGTGATAACTAGGTGGCAAGGTGCCTAGGAAGAAACTACTAGTTTATATGGATAAACTCTCCAAAAGACCCAAGCCATATGGTGGTTGGAAAAGTGCCACAAAGAGGCAACATTTAGCATGTCATACTATACTTGCTCTTAACTTTTGAAGGAATCTTTTTGTCACATAAAATACTTGAAGTTTTCTCTCTGCATCAACCAACCTGCATGGATCATGGATCTTCTATGTGACATTTCTATTAATTCCTTCATTGTTGAGAAATTGATCACATATATTTGATAACCTCCTTTTTCAAAGTGAATGAATTGTATTCAATCTGTAATCACAAGCTCTGATTTTCTACATATATCCCATGGAACAGAATCATATGCCTTTTATGGTTAAATAAAAATAGAAATCATATGTAAATCTCTCTCTGCATCCCGCTTTTTTAAATTTCCACAAAACACCTAAAAAGGTGTATTGCTTCAATCTTAAACTCACTAGGCATGAAGGCAAACTAACCCTTTGTTACATCTGGAACTTGTTTCAACTCCTTTTGGTCACCTCTTCAAAGGTTCAAGAAGTTGGCATGCAGTATTCGATTGGTTGGGTCAACGCGTAGAGTATGTGATATGCGAATGAGTATGTGGTTTGTATTTTTTATTCAAAAAATATAAAACAATAAGTCAACTTACTCAAACCTTTTTATCAAGAATTTTAAGTCAAACCTAAATGCAAAATAAAATTAGACCTAAATCGAAACCTATTATCAAGAATCCAAAAGCAAACCTAAATAAAAAATCTACAATTAGATGATGACCTAATCAACCATTGTTCAATCAAAACAGTCCAATTCCATTGTTTGTTGAAACCTAATTAAAACAAGTATCCACAATCCTCCTAATTAAATCAAAAACCTAATCAAGTAACTCACGATCCTCTTTAAGACTTTAACAACGAGCCACCTACGGTGAGTTGTGGTGGTGACCTACCCATCTCTTAAGAATAAAAAGCAATGTGAGTTGTGATGGTGAGTAGCCTTTGTCCTTTGTTGTCGTTAGAGATCAGAGTTGTGCTGTTGTGAGAGCTTGAGCCATCGTTGCTGTCGACTATGTGAGAGAGATCCTTGCCACTGTCATGAGAGGGGTCACCGCGTTCTTTGATGCTTGGAGTAGAGGTGTGGGAAAAGGAGAGAGGGGTTGAGGGTGATGGGGTATTGGAAAGGGAGAGAGGGTTGAAGGGTGATGCCATTTTGAGTTTTAGGGTTTTGTTTTTGGTTATCAGTTGGGGAAGAGATGGCCTTACTGGGTTGTGAGGGGGGGCGGGGGGGGAGGGGATCATGACCTCTAATTGGAAAACTACCATATACTCAACTGCTTATATGGATATGAGATCTACATATGAGGGTCAGGCAGCTTAACAAGCCAATAGCTTATGCATATGCAGCCTACTGGGTCGAGTTCATGAACACTAACCTCTCTTAAAACTTTTCATTCTCCTCGGGGAGAGGGGAGACACGTCTGTCTCCCCCAGAGGGAGAGCCCCTCGTGGAGGTCGAAGCGCCGTGGTCGGAGGAGATGGCGCGCTGGAAGGAAGGTTGTCGTCGGTGCTGGTGGCGGTGGTTTTGGAGGGGTCAGTGGAGGTGGAAGCCCTGAGGGAGGCGGTCGCCGCCTACTTGGGGGTGGACGGAGGTCGGTTGGGGGTGGCCTCTCTGGGAGGCGAGTGGATGGTGGTGCTGGGACTGAGTCGGGTGGAGTTGAGGCGGGTGGTTTTCAGGGTGCTCCGGTGTGTTGGTGGTGTGGCGTGGTGCCGGTGGCTGGTCAGGTCTGATGGAGCTTTGGCGGAGAGACCGCCGGTAGGCGTGAGGAGGGTCTTGATTGAGGGGATCCCGCTGTTCCTCCGCACGGTGGAGGTGGTGGCGGCGGTGGTTGCCCCGTTTGCTAGGTTACGCGGATGCGGGGGCATTGGCCTGAAGGCGGCTGATCTGTATCTGGTTGAGGCGTGGGTGGAGATGCGGTCGGGGTAGCGGTTGGAGAGGTCGGTGCTCAGGTGGGGTGGCTCTGCCTGGCTCCTCTGTGTTTCCTGGGGTTCTGAGAACCCTAGGTCTTTTGCTGAGGTGGTGGGTGGAGCGGTGGCGGTGTGTGGAGGCGATGGAGGCGGGCGGGCAGAGGATGGTCGGACCGCCCTCGGGAAGGTCGAGGGTCTTGGCGAAGATTGCGGCGGAGATCGCGTGGTGGTTGCGATTTTCGTGGCGCAATCAATGGCAGACGAAGGGGCGGGAATGCGGAGGGTCGTTGCGACCTTTGCGGAGGGGTCGGGGGAGGCGAATGTGGCGCTGAGGCTGGGTGGCTCCGCTTATTGCGGGTGCGCTGGCGGTGTCGCTTCGGGCCCTGGCTTTGAGGGAGGGGTGGCTGGCGGACTCGGGTCGGGTGTGCATGACCCAGTTACGGGATCCGAGGACCCCGGTGCTGTTGCTAGGTCGGGCTGTCTTGCGCGGGCGACACCGCGCCTCCGACTCTGCGGAGGAGAGGCGGGACGTTGCTGGAGAGGACTCGAGGAACCAACCCTTTGGCGGATCCGATCATAGTGGAGAAGGGGGTAGCAGGACTGGACTCGACTGGCGGAGGGGGGGGGGGCGACGACTGGAGCGGAGGGGGACCGGTTCGCAGAGGCTCTTCTACCGGCCGCGGTGGTCGTACCGTAGGGGTTTGGCTTGGAAGACCCCGTCTGGGGGGGTGGCTGGGGTCGACGGACGTCGGTCGCCGGAGGGGTTGGGGTCGCTTGGTGGAGCCGGATCGCCACCGACGGTGTCTGTTGGGGGCGGCGGTGGAGGCCTGTCTGTCCCGGGGGTGGCAGTGGGGCGGCAGTTGGCGGATGAAGGTGGGGACGAGGCTGCTGCAGACGGCGAGGTGGAGGTGGCAGGTGCCGGTGGCAGGTGTAGTGGGGGAGTTGCAGTGGTGGCAGAAGCTGTGGCAGATGAGCTGATGGCAGATGCAGGGGGCTGGTGGCTGCAAGGGCGGAGAAGGCTGTTGAGGCGGCTGGGCCGCTAGGAGAGGGAGCTGGGCTGCTGGGTGCTGGTGGCGGCGACGGGGAGCTGCTGACTATTGGTGGTCTGGAGGCGGCAGGGCGAGAAGGTAAGGTATGTGGTGGTAAGGGGAGCCAGGAGGTCCATCGTCTGTTGATAGAAGAGGACTGTGTGGCGGAAATGATGGGGTTTAGACGGCTGACGTCTGGAGGTGCCTCCCAGATGATCTCATGACTAAGGTCCTGTCCTGGAATGTGAGGGGTCTGAATGACCTGTTGAGAAGGGCTATTTTGCGAGGGTACATTCAGAGATGGGGACCTGATGTGGTTTTTCTCCAAGAGACGAAGTGGGGGAGCTGTGATGGAAGGTTGTGGAGGGAGGTGGGGGGAGAGAGTTGTAGGGGCTTCCTGGCCCTGGATGCGGATGGGAGTGCAGGGGGAATTGCTGTGGGGTGGAGGGAGTTCTCCTTGCTGGACACTCTGGTTGGATCCAACGTTGTCACTGTCAGACTTCAGAGACGTTGAGACGGCACATGTTTGCTCCTCTGTTTATGGCCCGACGGAGGGTCGGAGAAGACAGGTCTTATGGGAAGATCTGGGACAGGTTGCGGCAGCTTTCCAGGGGGTTTCGTGGCTGATTGGTGGCAATTTTAATGTTACTCTATGGGCTGAGGACAGGCCGGGCGACCGAGGGGGATTGGACCAGGGCTCTGAGGCATTTGCAGACTTTGTGGCAGACCAGGGGCTGGTTGATATGCCTCCGTTGTCCTTTCTATACACTTGGAGGAACTTTGGAGGGCAGCGGTCCCGTATTGATAGATTTCTGGCTTCGATGGTGATGGCAGAGTTGTTCCCGATAGCGGAGGTTAGGCCTTTGGAGCGCCCATTCTCGGATCACACCCCCTTGATGTGGACGTCGAACGAGGAGTGGAGGCATCGCACTTACTTTAAGTTTGACAGGGCGTGGCTCATGGAGGAGGGCTTTAGGGGTTTGGTTGAGGAACGGTGGAGGTCTTCTCAGGCGGAAGGGTCGGCAGCTGCCAGATTGGAAGCAAAACTGAGGGATTTGAGATCATTCTTGAAGACCCACATTAGGCAAATTAGGGAGGAACGCGGGAAGAAGAAAGAAGAGGCTCTTGCTGCGATTACACACCTGGACAGAGCAGAGGATGTTGGGCTCCTTTCAGAAGATGACAGGGTTTACAGAGCGAGGCAGTCAGGTGATTCAGGAGGAAGACCGGAAAGTGGAGATGGAGTGGAGGGTGAGATCTAGGCAGAAGTGGCTTAATGAGGGCGATTCCAATACCCGCTTTTTTCATATGGCTGCGTCGGGCAGGAGGAGGAACTGGATTGACAGATTGGTGGTGGATGGGGAGGAATTTGTGGGAAGGGAAGTGGTGGGAGGGGCACCTGCTAGTTATTTTAGAGGTTTTACTGGAAGGAAACGGGGGGGAAGGTGGAGGTGGTTAGGATCTGGGATACCACAGATCAGGGAGACAGACGCGGACCTCTTAACGGACTCTTTTGGGGAGAATGAGGTCCGTGAGGTAGTTTGGGGATTGAACGCAGATGGGTGTCTAGGGCCGGATGGCTTTCCGGTTGCCTTCTATAGAGAGTTCTGGCCGGTGGTGAAAGAAGACATAATGTAAGTGGTGCAAGAGTTTAGAACGGGCAACTCGGGATTTAATAGGCTGAACAAATTCTATATGTTATTGCTGAAGAGGGAGGGCGCTGAGGAGATTCAGGAGTACAGACCGATAGCTCTTTCGAATGCTATCTACTTGGTAGTAGCGAAGCTTCTGGCGAACAGATTGAGGACATTGGGTGAGATTATAGACTCGGTGCAGACGGCTTTTGTCCCTGGCAGGAATATTTTGGAGGGTTATGTGATGGCCTTGGAAATTCTTTCATCTTGGAAGAGAGATAAGAAGAAGGCTTTCTTATGGAAGGTCGATTTCAGCAAAGCTTATGATTCGATCCAGTGGTCGTTTCTTTGGGCGTCCTTGGTGAAGAGGGGGTTCCTGCCAGTGTGGATTGAATGGATGAAGAGGTGCGTCACTACGTCTTTCTCGGTTCTTATCAATGGAAACCCAGCTGGGGGTTGGATCCAACCTAGGAGGGGGGTGAGGCAAGGTTGTCCGCTAGCCCCGATGCTCTTTGTGATTGCTGTGGATGCTCTTGCTATGGCGGCGAGGTCTTGTGAAAGAAGATTGGTGGGTGGTTTCTCCCTGAGGGATGGGACGAGTATCCCTTTGCTCCAATATGCGGATGATACGATCTTTTTTATTGAAGGTGGAGAAACGGAGGCTAGAAGGTTGAGGTTCCTTGTTTTCCTACTGGGTGAGGCATCCGGATTGCAGATTAACCTGGCTAAGTCAGATTTTATCCCTTTCAACATAACTGAGGCAGAGGCAAGGGGATGTAGTTTGGGTCTTGGCACAGAATAGGGTAAGCTTCCGGTTAAGTATTTGGGCCTGCCGTTGTTAGATGGAAGGATTCTGGTGAGAGACTGGACCTCCATGGTGGAGAGGTTGGTGGGGAGGCTGGAGGGGTGGGCGTCCAGGCTTCTGTCTAGAGGTGGGAGGTTGATCCTGCTCAAGGCGGTTCTATCGGGGATGCCGTTATATTTCATTTTTGTACTAAAGATGCCTCGACAAGTGATTGCAAAGATTGAACGAACAATGAGGAGTTTCTTTTGGTCTAATCAGGGACGAGTGGACAGGGTGCCAGGTTAGTCACTTGGAAGGAGGTCTGCAGACCGCTGAGAGATGGGGGGCTCGGCGTGAGGGATTTGGAGAGATCTGATGACAGTCTGTTGGTGAAGTGGGTGGGGTGCTTGTTGGAAGGAAAGGGGGATCTGTTGGGCAAGGTGTTTGAGACGGCATATGGTTGTCCGATGCGTTGGGATCTCCTGGTGTCTCTGCTTAGGGATGCTTCTCACTTCCTGAAAGGCTTGTCGACGATGGTCCCTAGGGTGAGGAACTGCTTCGTCCCTGTGTTGGGAACATGGGGGATTTTCAGATTCTGGCAGGATGACTGGACAGGTGATGGAGCGCTTTGCAGAAGATTTCAGAGACTGTTTGCCTTGTCCCAGAACAAGATGGCGTCCGTGGCTGAGGTGTGGGATGATGGGTGGTGCCCGTGTTTCGTTGGCAGTCTGTCAGATGCGAGAAAGCATGATTTCCAGACCTTACTTGCTGAGTTGGAGGGACTGCATCCGGCGACTGGTACAGACATGTTTGGTTGGGATGAAGGTGAGTTTTTTGTTGCGGCTGCGTACAGGAGATTGTCCGCTGGTGATCCTGAGGTGGAGTTGGATCTGGTAAGGGACTGCAGACAGATTTGGAGAGCCACGTGTCCGCTGAAAGTCAAGATTTTTGCCTGGCTGCTTAGGAGAAGGCTGGTGACTAAGGTGTGGAGGGCAAGGTTGGCTCCTGGAGAGTGTAAGGTATGCTCTTTGTGTGGGGGTGGTGAGGAGGACGTTGACCACCTCTTTTTCGATTGCCCCTTTGTAGTGCAAATTTGGGACAGGATGGGCGGGGGATGGTGGGAGTGTCGGCTGTTTGAGGAATTCTGGCATAGCTTCAGAAGTGGAGGTGGTGGTGGCGGACGGTTTGTTTTCCGTACAAAGAAGGAGAAGGCCAGACCGTTGGCGGTCCTTTAGGGGCAGGAATGCGGTGGTCTTCCGGGGCCTGAGACCGTACGTGGAGAATTTTGTTGAGTCTATCGACTCTTTGTTTTCTCTTTGGGTTGAATCGTTGTGAGTGGAGTACCTTGTTGTCTACCTGTTGTGATATTGGTTATTGATTCTATTTTATAAGATTCTAGGTAGTTATCATTCTGGATAACTACCCTTCTTTTTTCAAAAAAAAAGAAAACTTTTCATTTGACTCATCAATCTGATACCTCTCCCAACACACACACACGCACACAAAGGGAAAAAAGAAAAAATTTTCCAAACATCCATCCACATAAATATTAGCTGAGCCATGACATTCCTTGTGTTTTTCACTTTGGGAGTCTTCTTTATTTTCTTTGTATTTGTAGGTAACTTGCATAGTGCAAATGCATTGGAGCATAAAATTCTCCCAAGGTAAATTCAACTATATAAGTTCTATTAAAAAGTTCTTTTAAGTGATTTTCTGCCTTTTTGGACAATCTTTGTTGTTGACATGCACATTCACTTCTTTATTACTATTACAACCTTACATATCTAAGATCCTTTATTTTCTGCTCCCCAAGTGTCTTGAAGATACCTCTTTTCTCTTTTTTGCTCCAATCATGCTTTTATGGAGATGCACTAAAGCTGTGGGAATTGCCTCATTGGCAATCTTCTTTGTTTCTTTTTAGCATTTTCATAGTCTGTTCTGTTTTATCAACTGTCTCAGTAGAAAGCTGTTTTTTTTTCTTTGAAAAGATGTCTAAGTAGAAAGCTTAGAATCGAACTCTTCCAATTCTAAGCTTACCTTGTATTTCTTGACTCCACTATAAAGCCTCCTCTCAAACAAAAAAACTATAAAGCTTCCTTTCACCAAGCACTTATCTTTTGCTAACATCGAAAAACTTTTTGGCCGCATGTGCGATACACATTCTCAGAAGTCTCCCGCATCTCAGACACAAATTTATTATGTTATCAAGCACTTTGTTGCAATATTTTCTCCTTGAAACTATTTTATCCTTATTTAGATTCCAGTGTTTAGTTATTTTTCTTTGACATTATTTTTATTTTTTGTTTGACTTCTTCATATGTTCCATTACCCATAAATATATTGAGCGGTTTGACTTCCAAGAATGATCTTGCAATCTTAGTGGCACGACCTACCACACTTCCTTCAAGCAAAATAATCATTCTAGGTTTCATTGGATCACTCTTATAATTGATAAAATGCCCCTTTTTTCAAAAAAGAGTATTTGCTATGAAAGATCATAAACATTCATGCCACCAAAATTATAATTCCCATGAACACTTGCATACTACGCAGTATTCTTCGTCACATGCCCATATAAATCCTACCAAGCAAACCATTTCTCTTTATGGATTCCTTTCCTTCAAACTAATTCGACTTGCATAAGCAGAAATAATATTTAAAATCTCTTTTTCCAAAATCATTTTTATCATGATAATGTGATCTCTGAATCTCTTGACTCCAATTACATTCTCCTTCACGTCTTTATAAATTTTTTTGAAAGGTCTTCAAGTCTTTATGATTGATAATTCCAAACTCATTTCTCACTCTCCAGATACTGTAATTTGAAGCTTTCTTTCAGTCTCAGTTTTCTCTCCAACCCAATTTGCCTGTGTAAACATAACTTTGTTCTTATCATCATGCATACAACCACTGTGAGCTTGCTGGTTGAATTGCCAATTTTCCAAGTCCCGAATTTGCAACTTCTTTTGAACTGACTTCTTTCTTACATGCGTCCCTCGTGTGAGAACGAATGCACATTTTGGATTCCATTCAGGTGTAGTGGCACTACCTTCTTTATATACTCATGCAAGAATATGTGTATTTATAACCAGGCAAGGATGTAGCTGTTCTTGCCAAATTCTCATTGATTTTATTAAAATACATTATTATTAGTAGTAAGAAATACCTTAACAAAATCCAAATGAATGCTAAAATCTATGTCAACAGATCTGAGTTTTTTGCTAGTTATCAGCTACTTCATGCAACCCTCTTTTATTTAGGCTTCGGATTAAGGCTGCACGTTGGTTTGTTTGGGTTGGGTTGAGACCTAACTCACCACCCGACCCAAGGTTTACGAGTTTGAGATTTTTCCAACCTAACTCAATTCATTGTACTACCTAACTCAACCCAACCCAACCCAACCCAACCCATAAAACTGGGTCTAGTTGGGTGGGTTGTTGATTAGTCAAAATGTTTGTTTCTTTTCTATATGTTTCCTCTTTAGTAGCAAAAAATGTAAATAACACAACTTCTAAGTGATAACTAAATAAATAAAACAAGGAAAAATCAAAAAATCGAAGAATAGTTAAGAAATGGTCTAAAACTCATAACAAAAGATAAAGATAAAAGATTAAACTTAAAAAATCCTAATATAGGGGTAGGGAAGATGGGGTGGATGGCTGCTGGGAGGAGGGGGTTAGGGAAAAGGGAGGGTGTTGAGGGAGGGGGTTCGGGCTGTTGGGAGGTAAGGGAAGGGAGGTCATTGGGATTGTTGGGAGGAGGTGGGGAAGGATGTCGTGAGTGGCCTGGGGTGGTGGGGCTGTAGGGAGTATTGGGTGGGTGGTCATGGGGGGATGGAAACAAGAGGAGGATGTTTTGGGTCATGGGAATGTTGTGGCTTCATGTGACATGAGGCTAAAATCTTGATTGTTGGGATGATACAGATCTAAGGGTTAACATTCTTTCACCATCTTACAAACGTTTTCCTCTCAAAGGAATCTCATGAGTCTTTAGTGTAATGCATTCATACATACATACATACATACATACATACATATGAAAAATAATTGTTAAAATTCATATAGTTGTGGGTTGGGTTGGGTTGGGTCAGGTTGGAAGTTGAATCCAACCCAACCCATTAGAACTCCCTACACAACCCAATCCAATGGGTTGGGCTGGGTCAGTTGTAAGTTGGATCTAACCTGTGTGCACCCCAACATGGGACCGACCATAGGAAGACAAGAACCTCACAATTGGTGAAGTAGAGAGAAGTTTTTCTTTATGAAAAGAAGTCGAAAGAAGTCAATACCGACGATAAAAAGTAAAGGAAAATGCCAAGAAAGGTGTTGAATGTGTGCTTTGTTGCTTAGGAATACTATTTATCACTTTTTTTTTTTATCCTTGGAAGGTTTTCTCTCTCTCTCAACACACACACATACACACACATATTATATCTATCAAAATTTGGATTTTTTACTTGTAGACATTGCTTCAATCATCCAGACCTCTGTGGTAGCATAAATTTGGTGAAGAATTTCTAAGAGCAAAGGGTTGCTTTTTTTTTTGGACAGGTTCTGAGCGATGATGGAGCGGTATCCTTCAAGTGTTTTTTTTGTACTCATTTTCTTCCTTTTCAAACATTTGAGCTGAGGATGTGTCAGATTAGAAACTTTTTAACAATTTGGTGGTATCAACCATGTCATTTGTGCAAATAGCATTGCCCTGGCAGTGTATTTTTGCCCAGAAACTTTGGCACTGTACTGAGAATTTTATCCCTGTAAGCTTGCATCAGCTTTGTAGCAGTTCCATTTGTTTCCATTCTAATTTCCACTGAAAGGGATTTGCTTTGATTTTTTCATATTTGTTTGGGTTGTTGCAGAGCATCAGGGTAATGCGTAAACAACTGCGAGCATGTGTCTTCGTTTTTATTTTTCTGCTTTTTTGTTTCATAAGCAATAAGTCAACAATGAAAGTCTCCTTGATGCTAGGAAATAGCTCCTCCCGTGTGCAATTAATGCGGCATGTGCTGCACTTGTAGATGCTGGGATTCCTTTGAAACATCTGGCGGGTAAGTTATAAGATATTTCCTCTTACAAGAAGATATCCCCTCTTAATCCTGAGTTAACCAGCTTTAGTTTTATTTATGCTTGTGCAGTTGCAATATGTTGTGGTTTGACGGAGACTGGTTCTGTAGTTTTAGACCCTAGTAGAGCTGAAGAACAGGTGACTTTTTAATTAAGAGTCATGTTGATGGTGTTGGATGCACCGTTGCATTCCGAAATAATTTCTTTTTTGACATTATTGGTTTGCTCATCATGTTGCAGAAAATTCAAGCCTTTGCTTATTTAGTTTTTCCCAATTCCCCTGCCTCTGTCTTACCAGAAACTTCAGCAGTTGAAGGTGAATCATTTGAAAATGGAATTGTTACGTCTGTCACACATGGATCCATGTCAGGTAACTTTTTTTTTTTTTTAAAGGAAAGGGTAGTTATCCAGAGAGATAACTACCCAAAAACTTATATATTAGTACCAATAAAAACAACCATTACAACAGACGGACACCAAGGCCCCCACTCACACCGATACAACCCAGTGGGAAAGCAAGGAGTCGATAGACTCAACAAAATTCTCTACGTAAGGTCTCTGGCCCTGGAAAATCACCGCATTTCTGCCCAGCCAAATCCCCCATAGAACTGCCAACGGCTTGGCCATCTCCTTCTTCGAACGGAAAACCAACCGTCCGCCACCACCACCTCCACTTCTAAAGCTGTGCCATAATTCGTCAAATAGCCTACACTCCCACCATCTCTCGCCCATTCTATCCCAAATCTGCACCACAAAAGGGTAAACGAAAAAAAGGTGGTCAACGTCCTCCTCACCACCCCTACATAAGGAGCAAACCGTACTCTCTCCAGGAACCCACCTTGCCCTCCACACCTTAGTCACCAGCCTTCTCCTCCTAAGCAGCCAGGCGAAAATCTTGACTTTTAGGGGACGCGGCTTTCCAAATCTGTCTGCAGTCCCTTGTCAAATCCAGCTCCACCTCAGGACCACCAGCATACAACCTCCTGTACGCGGTCGAAACTGAAAAATCACCATCCCAACCAAACATGTCCGTACCAGCCGCCGACTGCAGTCCCTCCAACTCAGCCAGTAAGGTCTGGAAATCATGCGTTCTTGCATCGGACAGACTGCCAACGAAACTCGGGTACCACCCACCATCCCACACCTCAACCACTGACGCCATCTTGTTCTGGGATAAGGCAAACAGTCTCTGAAATCTGTTGCAAAGCGCTCCATCACCTGTCCAGTCATCCTGTCAGAATCTGAAAGTCTCCCATGTTCCTAACACCGGGACGAAACAGTTCCTCACTCTTGGGGCCACCTTCGACAAGCCTTTCAGGAAGTGAGAAGCATCCCTAGGCGGAGATACCAGAAGATCCCATCGCACCGGACAACCATATGCCGTCTTAAACACCTTGTCCAACATATCCCCCCTTCCTTCCAACAGGCGCCCCACCCATTCGCCAACAGATTGTCATTAGATCTCTCCACATCCCTCACGCTTAGCCCCCCGTCTTTCAGAGGTCTGCAGACCTCCTTCCAAGCAACCAACCTGGCACCCTGTCCATTCGTCTCCTGGTTGGACCAGAAGAAACCCCTCATAGCTCGTTCAATCCTTGCAATCATTTGTCGAGGCATCTTCAGTACAGAAATGAAATAAGACGGCATCGCCGACAGAACCGCCTTGAGCAGAATTAGCCTCCCACCTCTAGACAGAAGCTTGGATGCCCACCCCTCCAGCCTCCCAGTCAACCTCTCCACCAGGGAGGTCCAGTCTCTCACTAGAATCCTCCCATCTGACAACGGCAGGCCCAGATACTTAACCGGAAGTTTACCTCGTTCCGTGCTAAGACCCAAACTGCATCCCCTTGCCTCCGCCTCATTCATGTTGAAAGGGATAAAATCTGACTTAGCCAGGTTAATTTGCAAACCGGATGCCTCACCCAGCAAGAAAATCAGGAACCTCAACCTTCTGGCCTCCACTTCACCACCTTCAATAAAGAAGATCGTATCATCCGCATACTGGAGCAAAGGGATACCCGTCCCATCCCTCAGGGAGAAACCACTCAACAGGCTTCTCTCACAGGACCTCCTCGCCGCCCTAGCAAGAGCATCCACAGCAATCACAAAGAGCATCGGGGCCAGCGGACACCCCTGTCTCACCCCCCTCTTAGGTTGGATCCAACCTCTAGCTGGATTTCCATTGATAAGAACCGAGAAAGACGTCGTAGTGACGCATCTCTTCATCCACTGAATCCACACCGGTGGGAACCCCCTCTTTACCAAGGATGCCCAAAGAAACGACCACTAGATCGTATCATACGCTTTGCTGAAATCGACCTTTCACAAGAAAGCCTTCTTTTCTCTCTTCCAGGATGAAAGGATTTCCGAGGCTACCACAAAGCCTTCTAAAATATTCCTTCCAGGGACAAAGGCCGTCTGCACCGGGTCTATAATCTCACGCAATGTTCTCCTCAGTCTATTCGCCAGAAGCTTAGCCACCACCAAGTAGATAGCATTCGAAAGAACAATCGGTCTGTACTCCTGAATCTCCTCAGCGCCCTCCCTCTTCGGCAATAAGAACATATAGAACTTGTTCAGCCTGTTAAATCCCGAGTTGCCCGTTCTAAACTCTTTCACCACTTGCATAACGTCTTCCTTCACCACCGGCCAAAACTCTCTGTAGAAGGCAACCGGGAAGCCATCCGGCCCTGGACACCCATCCGCGTTCAGCCCCCAAACTGCCTCATGGACCTCATCCTCAAAAGAACCCGTTAAGAAATCCGCGTCTGTCCCCCTAATCTGAGGTATCTCGGATCCCAACCACCTCCACCTTCCCCCCCGCCTCCACCCCGTGAATTCTCTAAAATAATTCGTAGCCGCCTCTCCCACCGCTTCCCTTCCCACAAACTCCTCCCCACCCACCATCAACCTGTCAATCCAGTTTCTCCTCCTGCCCGATGCAGCCATATGAAAAAAGCGGGTATTGGAATCGCCCTCCTTCAGCCACTTCTGCCTAGATCTCACATTCCATTCCACCTCCGCTTTCCTGTCTTCCTCCTGAATCACCTGGTCTGTCTCGCTCTATAAGCCCTGTCATCTTCTGAAAGGAGTCCAACATCCTCTGCCCTGTCCAGGCGTGTAATTGCAACAAGAGCCTCCTCTTTCTTCCTTCCGCGTTCCTCCCTGACTCGCTTGATGTGGGACTTCAAGAAGGATCTCAAATCCTTCAGCTTCGCTTCCAACCTGGTAGCCGCTGACCCATCCACCTGAGTAGACCTCCACCGTTCCTCAACCAAACCCCTAAAGCCCTCCTCCAAGAGCCACACTTTGTTGAACTTAAAATAAGTGCCATGCCTCCATACCTCGTTCGACGTCCACAGCAAGGGGGTGTGATCCGAGAACGGGCGCTCCAAAGGCCTAACCTCCGCCATCGGGAACGACTCTGCCATCGCCGTCGAAACCAGAAATCTGTCAATACGGGATCGTTGCCCTCCCGCGTTCCTCCACGTGTATAGACCGGACAATGGAAGCATATTAACCAACCCCTGGTCTGCCACAAAGTTCGCAAATGCCTTAGAGCCCTGGTCCAAACCCCCTCGGTCACCCGGTCTGTCCTCAGCCCGTAGAGTAACATTAAAATCCCCACCAATCAGCCACGGGACCCCCTGGAAAGCTGCCGCAACCTGGCTCAGATCTTCCCATAAGACCTGTCTCCTTTGACCCTCCGTCGGGCCATAAACCGAGGAGAGGAGCAAACATGTGTTATCCCGGCGTCTCTGGAGTCTGACAGTGACAACGCTGGATCCAATCATTGAGTCCAGCAAGGAGAACTCCCTCCACCCTACAGTAATTCCCCCCGCACTCCCATCCGCATCCAGGGCTAGGAAACCCCCACAACTTTCTCCCCCCACCTCCCTCCACAGCCTTCTATCACAGCTCCCCCACTTCGTCTCTTGAAGAAAGACCACACCAGGGCCCCACCTCTGAATATACCCCCGCAAAATCGATCTCCTCGACGGGTCATTTAGACCCCTCACATTCCAAGATAAGATCTTAGTCATGTGGTCCTCCAGGAAATGCCTCCAGACGTCAGCCGTCTAAACCCCATCATTTCTGCCACGACATTCTCCTCATCCAGCAACAGACGTCGGTTCTCCGAGCTTCCCTCACCACCACATACCTCACTTCCACATCCCGCAGCCACTAGATCACCTACAGCTCCGACCACCTCGCCGCCAGCACCAGCCCCTAGCAACTCAGCCTCACCCCCAAGCTGCCCAGCCACCTCCATCATTCTCTTCCCCACCCTCGCATCCCCCAGCCCCCCATCTCCATCATCAGTATCTGCTGCCTGCCGCCCATCTGCCAACCCACCAGACCCCGGAGCAAGCAGGTCCCCGCCGCCACCTCCAGAACATGCCGCCGCTGACGATGTAGCGCCACCAGATGTCCCCCGCTCCTCCGGCGATCGGCGCCGGTTGGCCGCAACCCCCCCTCCAGACGGGTTCCTTCGAGGCAACCCCTTACGGTATGACCACCGCGACCGGTAGAAGAGTCTCTGCGACCCAGCCATCTTCCGCTCCCGTCGTCGTCCGCCGCCCTCCCCGCCGGCCACCTCCAGTCTCGCTGCCCAACTCGGACCGGCAAAGGAGCGTTTCGAAACCCCTCCAGCAACCTTCCGGTCCTCCCCCACAGAGACCAGGAAACGCGGGGGCGGGCGTGCAAGGGGACCCGACCCGGCTACAGCACCGGAGCCCCCAAACCCCGTAGCCGGGTCACGCCCACCCGACCCGAAACTGCCATTCGCCACCTCCTCAAGACCAGGAGCCAGCGCGTCACCACCAACACTCCCGCAATCAGCGGGTTCGCCCGGTTTCAGCACCACATTCAATTCCCCCGCCTCCTTCGCCAAAATCGCACCGGCCCTCTGCATTCCCGCCGCTTCCTCTTCCGCCGATCGTGCCACGGGAGATGCACTCACCCCGAGATCCCCGCCGTAATCCACGCCGCGACCTTCGACCTTCCTAAGAGCAGTCCCGCCCTCCTCCGCCCGCCTGCCGCCACCGCCTCCACACGTCACCGCCGCTCCGCCACCCACCACCGCAGCAAAGGACCTAGGGTTCTCAGACCCCCAGGAGACGCGGAGAAGCCAGGCGGAACTACCCCACCGGAGCACCGACCTCTCCACCAACAGCCGCCCCGGCTTCATCTCCACCCAAGCCTCAATCCGCGACAGATCAGCCGCCTTCAGGCCGATGCCACCACACCCGCGTAGCCTCGCAAAAGGGGCAACCACCGCCGCGACCACCTCCACCATGCGGAGGAAGAGCGGAACCCCCTCAATCAAGATCCTCCTCACTCTAGACGGTGGCCTCTCCGCCAGCGCCCCATCAGACCTGACCGGCCACCAACATCTCACCACACCATCGCCACATCGGATCACCCTTAAGACCAGCCGCCCCAACTCCACTCGGCTCAGCCCCAGCAACACCACCCTCCTCCCAAAGAAGCCACCCTCACCCGACCCCCGTCAGCCCCCAAGTAGGCGGCGACCGCCTCCCTCAGGGCTTCCACCTCCACCATCCCCTCCAAGACCACCACAATCAACGCCGAAGCCAGCCTCCCAGTTCTCCCAACTCCTCCGACCACGGCGCTTCAACCTCCACAAGGGGTGCCCCCGCCGGAGGGGGCGGAGGCGTCTCTCCTTTCCTCGAAAAAACCACCTCACCCGACCTCCGCCGCCCACAGCCCGACCTCCGATGACCCAGAGCGCCACAACGCAGGCAGCGCACCGGGTCCCTGCACATCGCAGCCACGTTCCCCTCACCAAGGCACTTGAAGCACCTCACTGGCACCGCCACTCTCCGCCTCCCACCCACCACCGTCCAGCCCGGGCCAGCCCCCCCCGCCCCGGTCGTCTGACCCCTCTCTCTCTCACTCATTGCGTATTAAAATATGAAGAGTTAATCCATGTCAGGTAACTTGGAATGTTATTTTCCAGTAATCAGTTTCTTGCTGAGATGTGTAACATCGGCATCGTTTTGTGTGTGTGTGTGTGTGTGTGTGTGTGAACCATCATTTTTATGGATTAGTCACTTGATTTTTTCTTAATAAGACCAATGTTTCGAATGGAAAGAATGGGTGCATGTTTCTAATATCGCCTGTGTCAAAGGTGTTACTAGGTGGAAAACAATGAAAATGATCCACTTCATGAGCATTTGCAGACTGGCACATATTCTTTATCTAAAGCATTTGTCTTGTCCTCCAAAACCTACACGAGATGTATGTTCCTAGATTTAGCACCAATGCTTTGAGATAGCAACTGGCTATGAACCATGCTGGAGTTTGAGTTTCAGTTACATGGCTGGCCTCTGGCTTACAAGTCCCAGATCATCTCTGGGTAATCAAATGCCTTCATTATGTTGTCAATTTCTAAGCTCTTGTTAGCTGTCTCTAGAACTTCATTTAGGCCCTTCTTTCATCTACATTCTTTGAAAATCTAGCATCAATTTTAGAGTGGGATGATTCATGCTAAATGTGGCAGGTGGTTCTACAGCCATACCAAATTTTTGAACATCAGACACATGGGGAATAAATTATGATGCACATCTTGTAAATAAAAGCTGCATCCTCAACTGGGTGCCTGTTTATCTCCTATATCTCTGAATTCCTTTCTTAGCATTTGTAAATGATGCCTTTTTTTTTTGTGTTCCATTTTGTTGATGCAAATAGAGAGTGACTTTCTCCATTGTCTTGAGCGCGGACGAGCTGCAGCTGCAAAGCTCTCAGATTTCTTAAGGAGAAATATGCGTCAGTAATTGGGCTTGCAGTTAGCTGTGAACATCCGTCCTCGGCATCCTGTCAAATTTTGCTTCTCCTCTGGCTCAATTTGATATTTACTTGTATCTGATTAGGTTTTTATTTCTTTATTATGTTGTGCTTACCAAAGGGTTTTTGCAATTCAAATTAACTCGTGTTAATTTCTGGCCTAAACAGATCAATATATCTGTTCCTCTTGGGAAGATGGACCTTACTGAATGTAGATATTGTGCTTTAAGTGTAATTTGGACTGGTTTTGGTACAAAATCATGAAGTTTGTTATCAGTCTGTTGTTTGCTGGCAACTTTATTAAATTCATTTTTGTCCTCCAACGTTTGAAATGATATCTACTGTTTAAATTGTTGCCTATTAGAAATTGACTTTGCCGCTCCATGGGATATTGCTAAATGCTACATCACTCCATTTTTATAGGTCAGGACTTTGCTTCTCGTGAATCTCGTCCTTGCCAGGATAGTTGCTTTGTATGAAGTTCTTGTTTGGATGCTTCAATGTAATGTGTTTCTTTTGGAATTTTTTCCATTTTTTGTTCGGATATAATTATCATTTTACAAACCAATTTACCAAAATGTTCTGAGGATGAATATGTCATTTAATGGTGAATTGTACATGGTTATGGTTTCATATACTTCCGTGCAGTGTAATTTCATCTCTAGTGTGAAGGCTTAGCAATTTGTGCAGAAATAGGCCTAAACCTTCAAACTGAAGGGTACTTATTCCTATCTGTGAATTCCCGCGAAGTACAGCTTGAAAGGAAGGTGAATGGTGGGATTAAACTTGTACGTCTTTGCAGAGGCTTGAGCCATATATTTCGGTGTTGTTTGGGTTGTGGAAGAAAAGACTTGGAATGAGCACCTTGAGGTTGATTGGTGGTGAAAGGAAATGTGACATTGCCATGGAGTTAAATGCTTGGCCAGATAAGCAAAGAAGAGATGATGCTACCCTACATATCACATCAAAGTATGGGTTGGTGGATGTGCCAATTATGCCCATTTAGGTGGAATGAAGCTATTTCAAGATTGGGAACTTGATTAACTTACTGAGTTGCATAATCTCTGGGTGAAGTCAAGGCAAACCCTTGAGAATTTATCCCTTGCTTAATCTTGGATATTCCATCTCGGGGTTTGAGAATTGAATCTCCAAAGATTGTAGGTGTGCCAATCGTGCAAACAAACACTCTAATTCTATCAAATGTGGGACTGGAATTGTCTCTTACCAAAATTAAACAATAAAACATTGCAATCTTAGGATTGTGACACAATCCTACTCTCATCTTGTTCTATCTTTCTAAATTAATTGCTCAAAACAAATAGTGCCCACGGCAGCTATGGATGCATAGTTGATTGGCTTGATTTTGTCTCTTTATTTTCTGGGATGCGAACTTTTTCAGGAAATGATTCCAGATTGTAAGTTTCGCAAATTGAAATCAAACTCATGTCTTTTCCTGCGTTAAGTGGCTTAGGGTAAGACGGTCAAACTTCGTGGGTGAAAAAAAAGAAAGGAACTGTATTTTAGTTATTAACACTACCGGGGTATATGGTTACATCCTCACCTCCAACTTACCACGTAAAAATATGAAAAAACCTAAATTAAACAATAAAGAAAAGTATAAAATTAGGAGTCCCCCTCTTGTAATCAGAGGAGAGAGTTATAGCAACACAAATATAAAACAAGCAACCCAACCCTCCAATAAATATCTAAACACCAGCAGGATCCTCTCTCGCACATCCCCTATTATACTCTGAATCTGAGAGCACATTCTTACTCCAATGCCAATGTGTATCCCATAGTTGTGACATCTCCTCTATAGACACTTGCTTGGTCTCTGGTAGGAGCAAGAAGATGAAGAGCGACACGATGACGATGAGGCTTGCGAACAGCACGAAGATGCCCCATTGGAGATGGCAAAGAGAGACAAGGAAGAATTGTGTGACAGCGGCAGTGAAGAAGAGGTTGATGCAGATGACCATGCTCTGTCTTGCCGACTGCATCTCCAATGGGAAGATCTCACTGGGGACGAACCAACCTAGAGGGCCCCACGATCAACCGTAGGCCACAAAGAAGGCACAGATGGCGATCATGAGGATGATGGCGAGGTCCTTGGAGAGGGCCACTCCATTACCAAACTTTAGTGCCAGCCTCACGGCCACGACCACCTATGAAAATCCCAGATAAGATCTTGCTTCACGATGTGCTTAAATCTTCATGAAATGGATTAACTATTCTACATCTTGGGGTAATGTATGGGTTTGCTAAAATATAATACCTCATTGGAACAATTAGTTCTCGTTCAAGTGGCATAAAGGCTTTGAGATCATACTTTTGGATTTTTATTTGCTTTGCTTGCCCTGTAAATATTATTTCTTTTCATAAAACCACCAATAAAATTGTGTTTACTTCGTTATTTGGTGGAAACAATTCCGCAAATGACAAAATGTAACTCTAAAAGGTTGATGCGACACAAATGGCCTTCAGATTTTTGATATTTATGCACGTAATCCTATAAAAATATCTACTTATGTAGATTCCATAGAACTAAACTCTAATAACTTTTTTTTTTTTTTTTTTTTGAAAATGCCAAAAAAAAAAAAGAAACGCTTGTACTTCAAGCTCATGCGACGTCTAATTCTTGAACGGTTAGATATGCATTGATAATTTAATTAACCTTAGCTCATATATGATCAATTCCCATGCTTATACGGTTACGTTGATGGAGGTGAAGTGCGAAACTAAGCTACTGTACGAGGGCATTTGTGTAGATACAGTAAACCTACGGGCATATTCGACTCGATAGATTAGTCGATGCAAAACTTTGGGAGTGAAACTGTAAAGGGATCGGTCCCCTTTCAAACTATTGGAATTCATCTCCGCAAACGTTCGTTAGGATTTCTTAAGAAAATTTGGCGGCAATAGCAATTCATATTTGCAGTGGTGATCGAAGAAGTTATTTGAAAATGCGAGGGGTCAAATGATAGTGTCACAATACACTTTCTAATAAGAGATATCATACGTATTTGAATGCTTGAAACAGCGTCGAACTACCATCCTGAACACTACGTTTCACATCTACATGTCGCATGCTCAGGAGATGATGCAAACCTTTCAATATTTTAGATATTTACTCATATAAACAACCTATCTGCACATTATGATATCAAGTATACATTATTTATATGATTACTGGAATTTAGTTTAAGGTCATAGAAATATTTCAATCTGGGCTTCATGAGCGTAAACAAGAATATATTGCTTTAGTTAGTTCACGATTTCTTAAGCCAAACGAGTTGAGCTCGAGCTTAGTTGAATGGTATGGGTTGGGTTGTCTTCAGGCTGCTTTTGTGTGGGGGTATGACCTTTATTTATGGGATAAGTTTCGAGAGAGAAATTTGATAAATAGTATAAATATTGGGATGTATAGAAATGATTATAGGTTGATACGATGTTAGTGATGATATTTTAATGTAATGATGGGTAAGTTAGATGTGTTGATGTGATATAATAAATATATATTGATGAATTTTATATTAAAATAAATATATTTTAATATATATTTATATTGATGTGATGTGATGGATAGTTTAAAAATAAATAAGTTTTGATAGATATCGACCATCATGCAATGGCATTGGAATAAGTGTTATTACACTCATTGAAGTGGTTATTATCTGGGATATTTCGATTAAAGAGACATCCTATCGGGCCATTGAAGTGGTTATGACATGGGATATTTCGATTAATAAAAGTTCTCCCCGCTCGATCTTTGTCCAAAGTTTCCCGTAAAAGTCGTAGAGAAAAAGTTTAAGCAAAAATATAAATTAGTGTAAACTCTCACTTAAAAGTTCACACGTCTTTTTATATGATATTTTAATCGTGAATAAAATTGCACCGATAATATTATAATTATAAATAAAATTATATAATAATTTTTTAATATCATAGATGCAACGTAATCAAATATTAACAATGATATTTATTTTCTTAAGGGTAGGGAAACTCTTGCGTGCTAACAAAACAATGAAACATTGCTGAATCCGTGAGTACATATTTTTTGTCATTTTGCTACGTGATTGTAAACTTGATGTATTTTGATAAGCTAAAACGTAGGAGAACGCATAAGTTATGTCAAAGATGACATAACTTAGATCGTAAGGTTGCATAAATGTGGATTTTATTAAATAATTAATTTTTAATATAAAGAAATAAGAAATTATAAGATTTATTTTGCGTTAGATTTCATCATATTTAAAAAAATCATAATATCACTTTGAATTAAAATATGTAAGTGATAAATTATTTTGTATCATTGATAAATAATTTTACATCAGTAATAAATTATTCTTGGTGATTTTGTATAGGTGTAAAATGATTTTATATTGATGATAAATTATTCTAAAGTAACTTTACATCGATGTAATCTTATTTTGCACATGTGAAAAGTGATTTTGACTTATAAGTTTAAAATTTAGGATTTAGGGTTTAGGATTTAGAATTTACGTTTATAAAAGTGATTTCATGTATGAGAAGTGATTTTTCACTTAGAAGGTGATGTTTTACCTCAGGATTTAGGATTTAGTTTGCCAAACCCTAAATATTAAAGAGTAAATCCTAAACCTTAAGGTGAAAAATTATTTTTTAAGTATAAAATTACTTATCTTAGGTGAAAAAATACTTGTAATTTAATTTTGCATCGGTATAATGTGATTTTAAAAGTAATTTAAGTGATTTGAATCCATATAAAAATAATTTATTATTGATTTAAACAATGATGAAATCCACCGTATGTGAGTATTTTTTTACATAATAAAAAATATCAAATAAAAATTATATTCACAATACTATATATATATATATCACTTTTTACGTTAACATTTACATTCCACGACCTACATTCTTTCAACAATTTTATGAGATAGCGCTGTAAATGCAAGAGAGAATACGTAGCTTTATAAAACGAAAAGCCTGCGTCGATGAAATAAGGACCACGGAGTGGCGCCGAGATACGTACAAGAAATGTGCGTTGAAGAGATAAAACAGTGAAAAAATGACGATAAATTTTGCGTTAACCTTTTTTTTTTTTTTTTTTTTGTAATTTCTTTACCCTTGATACCGGAGAAGATTAACTTTAGACATCAAACTGGAAATCTTGAATCCAAACTTTCCCCTTGACATCGCTTAGAATGGGATTTTCATGCAAGCCATCGAAAAAACTATATGCGAAATATGATAAATAAGCCCCAGTCATTACAAACAGGAGAAGGAGAAAACCTGATTGCCGAAGCCAATGCCAAATCCGAGCAGGATACGGCCAGTGATAGGCATGGTGATGTTGAAGGCAGCCGCATTCACGACGTCGCCACAGAAGAAGACGAGGGGATCCAACCATGATCGAGGCCTTCCGGCCATACTTCCTCTGGTCACGAAGGATGCGTCGAACGTGGAGATGAGGCCGGCGAAGTAGAGCGCCGACGTGAAGAGGGTGAGGAGCTGGTTGTCATACTTGCAGTAGTCCGTCTCCTGAAGGTGCTCTTGCTTCCTCTTGTGCATCGTCGGGAAGAACTCCTTCTAGGAAGTCGTCCATCGACTCAACCCCACCTATTTCAAGGTTTTTTTTTTTTTTTTTTTTTTGCATCAGTTAAGGGTTGATTCGTCAATTTTCTGATTTTAACCCCCTTTACCATTGAACTGCACCAGCAAGTTTTAAGTGTACAACGAGAAAAGGCACCGATAACCTTTTGTGTAAGATAATAATACATGGATATCACTTTAGATAGGTAATCTCATATTTATTCATAAAAAATATCGTACCATGTGATTATATAAATTTGTTTTCGAAAAAAAAAGAGAGAGTCATACGTGTCAGATTTTATATATACTTTGATGTATATTAAATATTTTTCTTTTATGTATAATGAAAATGCACAAGTGATTTATTACAAAAATATTGGAGATATCTTTTATTATTATTTAGAAGTCCATGAATAAGCATGTAGATAAGGAGGTACTTAAAAAAAAATAATTAGTAGACACAAAAGTGTAAATAAGTTTGCATAAAACTATCATATCATATAATGTATGTGGTACATTATGACACATTATATATCATATTCTTATATTGAATGTCAAGTACACGTCACCTCAACATGATATGAAATGTGCTCTTACCTTAGGGTTAATTTGCTTTGAAGTTTAGAAAAATAATGTTAAGAAATGTAAAATTAGTGTTAATGTATAATTATATTTACTTATAGAGTGGTGTTAACATCAGTTTGTATTTACTTGAATTGGTATTAAGTTGTGGTGTTTACTTGATAGTGATGTTAAACATATAAAGTATATGGGATATCAGAGATACAAGTGGTGTATAATTTTAATACAGATTTAATTAACATCAATTGAAACTGGTGTTAGACAAATCCATATTAAAGTAAATAAATCCGAACTAGTAAATTAAGAGTTAAGTAATCAGACAGACAGGGGGTTAACCACCCTTTTAAGGATTGATGTAACATCCATTTTGCACTCTAACTCCATGAATGGCAATAATTGTGGATTTTATTAATTTTAGCTCCTTTTTCCAGCTCTTAAGCAGTAATTGCAGGCGTGTGCATATGGATATATGGGCTGTACAGTGGAATTGTGCTTTTTGTTAAACTTTAAGTGCAATTATCTGTAATACTAACCATCTGACGTCATAGTCATCCAGGGATATTGCTATGAAAGAGAGTAATAAATTTAAGCATGCAATTAAGTTTTTTAAAGGGAAGTATGTGTGGATAACAATCGGGGTTATCAAAGCTACTCTATCCCGTGGAATTATAGAATTTACCCTCTGAAACATAAACAGCACTTTGCTACTCTTGTTCTTTTTGAAAAATGGATTGGATCTTCAACGCAGAAAAGAAAATGTTTTATGTAGCTCCTGCACATCAAATCGGTTAAATTTCAAATATAGAATATAAAAAATAACGCAATAAGGAACGTTAATTCTCACCCAAATACCAGCATCCCTTCGCAGTAGATGGAAACGGGATTTTCTATTTTTTTTCCCTAAATAAAAGATGATTTTTCGGGGATTTTTTAACTTATAATTCTATTTTTCTTTTTCTTTTTCTTTTGGTGGAAGGAACCTGTAATTCTCGTTAGCAAGCTCTATACTCGACTAGTATTTATAATTCTCTCAATGATTTCATTTTAGATGTGGTCAAGGTAGCTAATTCCTCAACTTTTTTTTTTAATCTACGCTTAAGCTTATTGAAAGCATAGAATGCGGTGTAATAACTTTCTAACCCTTATTTTCTCCTATAGGGTATTGGATATTTTTGCTAATGACTATGCATCTCTCACCATGATAATCCACTTAAATGATCCGGTGGTTAAAAGGTTCAATTGTAATCCAATGGACATCATTCATTCAAATCCTACTTTGCTTATAAAAAACGTGGTCCGTGAGAGGGGTGCCAAATTTCCCCAAATTTTCTCTACTTTAAAAAAAAGATGATAACGTTCTTTTTGTTCAAACAAATACATATAAAAAATAAAAAATAAAAAATGTATTTAATATATTTGTGTAAATTAAAAATATTAAATTAAGCAAATTAAATAAGATCAAGTAAGATTCAAAATAAAATAAATAACAAAGAATATGCAATAGTATAAATAAACAAAACAAAAAGGGATTAAATTTTACTTTGATCAAAGCTCCCATTAAGGACTGTCCTTAGAGAAG
The DNA here is from genome assembly GCA_037157565.1 of Thalassia testudinum. NCBI lineage: Eukaryota > Viridiplantae > Streptophyta > Magnoliopsida > Alismatales > Hydrocharitaceae > Thalassia > Thalassia testudinum. Next base: position 80,734,438 of record JAZHRO010000077.1, on the reverse strand, counting down.
GTATCGCCTCCCACAATATTGGTATGTCGGGATCTGACGAACTCCTCCCAGGATACGATGAATCACCTATAAGATTTGACGCACTTTGATCTTGGATATCTTCGAAAACCACCTCAGGAGAACGAAGTCGAGGCAATTTGGCTCGCAACTAAATTTCCGATTGATCTACTAACCAAATGGTTTGATCAACCAAAAACTTATCGTGGACCTTTCAATCTTCTTGTGTAAGATCAACAAAAGTGATTGGAGATTTTTCTATCAATATTACGTCGAACGAACACATCAAGAAAGAGAGGCAAGAGCGAGAGAGGGAGAGAGAGAGAGTTTTCTGCTTTTGTTGTGTGTCAAATGAGTGCCCCCTCGTGGCCCTTTTATAAAGCCCATGACCAGACGTTTAAGTAAATTCCTATTTTATGGAAACACGGTAATTGATTGACCAATTAAGTTCATTGATCAACCAAAACCATTTGGTCGATTAATTAAGCTCATTGATCGACCAAAACCAATTGGTCGATTAAGTTTTACTGATTGATCGACCAAACCAACTGGTCGACCAATTTTACAATTTGGTCGATCAATCCAGGTCAAAATCGTGAGATTAAAATCCGTAGTAAAAGAGGTCCAAGTTCTAAGTTCTAAATTGATTCACACCTGAGCCCGAGCCCGAGCCCAAGCTGGGGTGGGGTGGGGCGCGCGCGCGCGTGGTCCCCAGCCCCACTTCTCACTCTTTGCTACATAAGCCATGGGAGGTAGAAGCCTTTTATACCGACCAAGAGATTTGTCCACTTCCAGTATCTGACTAAACACCTCTCCTAAATCTTACAGATTTCAACATGAATTCCCACTTCACCGTGTGACAATTGCATCCCGATTGATGCAATTAGGCTCCTAAATCCAATAATCCCCCATAAATTCATTGTTGAAATCGAACAACAAATTCCTCGGCTGCCATACTCTTCTTTCAGTAAAGGTACCTTCCTGTTTGAACCCTTACCTGAGTCATTCACCTTCACCACCACGGGAATAGAGTGAAACTAGTCTTGAACTCTAGACCTTTGATGTGGGGTGTATAGTGGTGACAACAGAATGAAGTTCTTAGTGATAATCTTCAGGGTTAGTGCTCTTAAGGGCCCTGCACCCTGTCCTGTTTCATGAGTATAAACGTGAAAGACCCTATTCCTTTAACTGCGGTCCACAGTAACACTTACATAGGTGGCATTCTTCAAGGATGCATTGCTCACATCCTGCCATAAAGGTTTGAACCCATTTAGAACCTTTCCTCTTCCTGAATTTGCATCTTAAGGCACTCAGGCTTCCAAGGATTGGACTTAGATGCAAAAGCATCTAACAGTGAGTGCCAACTAGTTCCCCATACAACTTGTTGTTACCACATTGAACCTACTTTGTGGGATTTCCACTCAATTAGGTTGGGTTGCTGCAGTAGGTGAGCTCCCAATGGGTCTCAGTCTCATCCCAAGCCTAGACTTAAGGACTAAAGATCTATCAAGTCCTTTAGTAAACGAATTTGCTGTGTTATCCTTGGATCTTATAAATTCCACAGCAATCACTCCCTGAGACACAAAATCTCTTACAGACTTGAGTCTGATTTGGATATGTCTCATTGTTTTCTGATTGAACTTTAAACTCTTAATCTTTGCTTTAGCAGTCATGCTATCATAATGCAAAGATATCGTAGGAATTGGCTTACCCACCATAGGGATTTCTGTAAGAAGTCCCTTTAGCCATTTAGCTTCAATTCCAGTGGTGTCCAAAACACATAGCTCAGCGTCAAAGGTAGACTGGGCTAAAATGGTCTGTTTTGCAGACCACCAGGAGAGACTGCATCACCTCCAAGGGTAAAGACATACCCTGTAACACCATTACTCTCGGAGTTCTCCATTTGATCGATCCAACTTGCGTCACTATATCCTTCCAAAACTAAAGGGTATTTCCCATAATGCAAATTAAGGGAAACAGTTTCCTTTAAGTACCTAAGTACTCGGTCTAAGGCATCCCAATGAGTATGGTCAGGACAGCTTGTGTATCTGCTCAACTTAGATACGGAAAAAGAAATATCCAGTCTAGTACAGTTAGCCAGATACATTAAGCTTCTTATAATCTGTGAATATCTTAGCTATGAAACATGCATTCCACTTTTGTTCTTATAGAGAGTTTTTAATGAATCAAAAGGAGTGCTTACAGCTTTGCAATCTTCATAGCCAAATTTCTTAGGAACCTTCTCAATATAATGAGATTGAGAAATAACTATCCCCTCCGCTGACCGAATCAGTTTGAGGTCTAAAATCACATTTGCAACACCCATATTCTTCATCTCAAACTTACTACTCAAGAATAACTTAGTTTCATTCACAATTCTAATGTTTGATCTAAATAGTAATATATCGTCTACATATAGGCATAGGACAATACACATATCACCCTTAATCATAGAGTAGACACATCTGCCAGATTTATGATATACAAAGCCAAAAGACTGTATAGTCTTATCAAACTTTTCATGTCATTGCTTGGATGCTTGTTTCAAATCATAAAGAGATTTAACAAGCTTGCAAACCTTTTTCTCATTCCTAGGAGCTACAAATCCCTCAGGCTGGTCCATAAAGATCTCTTCCTCAATATTGCCATGAAGAAAGGCGGTCTCCACATCCATTTGGTGGATAATGAGATCATAAATAGGAGCCAATGCAATAAGCATCTGGATAGTAGTTATCCTAGTTACTGGAGAATATGTATCGAAATAATTGATTCCGTCCATTTGTTTGAACCCCTTGGCAACAAGTCTAGCCTTGTATTTTTCAATGGATCCGTCAGGCCTAAGTTTCGTCTTAAGCACCCACTTTCACCTAATAGTAGAATACCCTAGAGGTAAATCAACCAACTCCCAAGTACCATTAGAGATGATTGAGTCCATCTCATTCTTAATGGCATTTTTTCAGTGCTTAACTTCAGAAGAAGCCATAGCATCACGATAAGTGGGGGATTGCCCTCGATGTGGTAAGTAATAAAATAACTTCCCAAATCCTTGGCAATCCTTGATCTTTTACTTCTCCTAGATTCAAACTCTTCTACTTGATTGGGTTCAGAACGGGAAGAGTTAGCCCCCATGTTAGACATCATTTCCACTTGACCAGTGTAAAGACCCATCCCACTTTTAGCCTTTTAAGACGTCTGGAGTGTCAGTCAGATGTCTATCCAGACGTCTGGACCCATTCCTGGACGTTTGGAAATTAAAATTTTGCACGCATTCTGCATTCTGCGTGCGGGTAGCGCATAGAACTCTCCTTCTCTCTCTTTCCTCCTCCCTCCCCCCTGCAGAACCCTAACCCTTAGCCTTTATAAAAGGCCACCCTCCCCCTCCTCTCCTCTCCACTCCACACACCACCATCTCCACCTTTAGAGTGCGGTAGAGCGGCGAGAGGAGGTGAGCGAGGAAGTGCGTGAGAGCAAGGAGGAGGAGGGTGCATGAGAAGGAGGAGGAGGCCGAGGTCGGGAGCTTCGTGGAAGCTCGTCGGAGCTTGCACGGCCACTGCGGCGCATGCGGGAGGAGGGGGGAGTCGGGAGCGTCATCCTTGATCACTTGCAGCAGCTGGAGCTGCGGTGGAGCGAGGAGAACCACAGCGGAGTGCGGTGAGGAGCATTGGGAGCACGGTCTGAAACAGGAAGTTTCCAGTATCAGACGTCTGGAGTACAGTCTGGACGACTAGCTGAGTGTCTGGACATCTGGTGTTACGACCCGATTCCCGAATCCCTACGAGACACGAGAATCGGACTGACTAGACTAATCCCAGGACCCATTCGTCCAATGAGAAAGTAACCAAAAGAGCAGTAAAATAAACCACATTCATCATATATATAAGTAGCAGTAACAAAATACAGCAGTAAAGAAAAGAACTACTACAGTATATACCACCACAATAGTAAGGAAATAAACATGTACATAATTATGACGCTTTCAACAAAAGAGTACAGGGGTAACAGAAACTACTCACTACAACAGAAAGAAAAGTACAGTGGGTACTACACAAGTAATACTACTGGGCTCTACTAGGCCCAGCACCCTCTGCAGCTGCCGACTCTAGCTGCTCAACACCTGGTCCTGAAAAGGTAACAAAGGTGACACGTCAGCGAAACGCTGAGTAGAGTGGCAACCAAAAGCTAAGAAAAGTAGTAAGGTGGACAGTAGCTGTTATATTTTTAATTTCTTTCTTAAATTTTTTTTCCCACTTATTCATTACCAAATTATTTCTCAGATCTTTCTCTTGATCCTGAATGTTCCTCGTGGGAACGATCTTGATTGCAGTCTTTTCCGAAAAGTAGATGTAACACGTGGTGCTCTCTTGGCCGGGAGAGTCCCCCGTGGTGATCCTACCCTCAGTCAACCACCCCAATGTCGCTGACCGACGTAACGGTGACTACGGCACGTGCGATAAACGCACGGGTAGCCACCCCGCATTGGCATGCAGTCAGTCGTTTCCGTTAACGGGTGCTCCCAAAGCACAACACGGAACCAGCATAGGGCAGAGCCCTCTCAGTAACAGGGGTCCAGCCCCTCCACAGTAACCAAACAGGGGTCTTGCCCCTCTACAGTTCGCGCACCCTCGCCTGACTACCCTGGTTTGCACAGTGGGCCTAACAAGTCGGTGTAGGAGGGCTAGCAGAACCCTGGGGCCCGTGGGGTAGCTATTGCTCTCCCTACACTAGTAGCTCTCCTCGGTACTATGTACACGAGGGTCAAAAGTTGGAACAAAGTGGCCAAACCTAACCTCGGGACCCTGGGGTGGCTAGCTCTGCTTTGCACTAAACAGGGGGACAGTCGCTCTCCTTGGTACTCCGTACTCAAGTGCCAACTCACTTCCCCAATTCTATTCCATTCACCTTCCAGGAGTTCTACTCCAAATTCCCCGTAGGGTTCATGCCCTTTTAACTCAGCCAATTTAGGTTTCATCGTTTCAGCTTTATATTCATATAGCCCATGTTCTCAACAGTAATTATTCATTCATAAACTGGCAGCTGTTAACCAATTACAGGCAGTTATCGTTTCCTTTCTACTTTTCCCAGACTGCAATGTATATATATTCAATCTAGTTTTCCAATCCTAGGATTCATGTCATACCCTAGGATCTATCATTCAATCTAGTTTTCCAGTCCTAGGATTCATACATTACCCTAGGATCTATCATTCAATCTAGTTTTGTTTTTCAGTCCTAGGGTTCATGCAATACCCTAGACTCTATTAATTATTTTACAAGTGCATAATTTTTGATAAATAATTGAAAGGGTCACTCTACCCGTAAAACCGGGAGTACTGGGGGCGTAATCGGCAAGCCCGCGTGCCTCCGCAACCCCCAGAGCTGCAACGGAACGGGGTCCTAACACAAGGATCAAATGCAAGGAGCTACTCAGAATGGTATGCAATTACTGTAAACAGGTAGAGACACTAAATCTGAGAAGAACGAGACTTGAAACGCGGAAAACGGACTCCGAACGGACCCTAAACGGGTCAAAAATGATAAGTCTGCCCAAAATTAGACGTCTGAAACTTCTTCCAGATGTCTTAAAAGATAGCTCAGGTCATACCTTGATCTGCGCGGTCCTTCAAACGTCCAGAAGCCCGCTGAACCGTCTGGACTTAGTTTCCAGACGTCCAACTGTCACTCCGGACGTCTGGAGACCCTCTCCGTCGTCTGGTGGTGTGCCCAGATGTCCGATCTGTGTGGGATGGTGTGCCCTTACGCCTTCCCGAACAAGTCCTGCACACACACGCACCCGTTCTCAACACGATAGGATGCAGAAGACTTCGGTGGATCGGCTGCATGGTCGTACACGCGAAAGAAGAAGAAAGGTAAAATACCGTACCTTTCAGACATCTGGACCTTCCTCCAGACGTCTCCTACGTCGTCTGGACGTATGTCCAGACGTCTGATTCTAGGAAATTTTCCCAGAATCAGGACCTCCTCGCCCTTCGCCCGCAGCGCATGGCCGTACCGCACCGCGCCTGCCTGCTGCCTGAGCTGCAGCAGCTCCTCCGCCGCACCACATGCTTGCTGCACACCCGCCGGTCAGCTCTGGCTGCTCCGGCAAGCTCGCACCCTTGTGGTCGAGCTCCCTCTCCCTCTCGCAACAGCCCCTCCTCCTCACACACTCGCAGCAGCCGTTGCTGCCGCTCTCGCCCGCTCGCTCTCTCGCTGACAGGGAGAAGAAGAAGAAGGTGGTGGAGTGAGGGTAAAGGAGAGAGAGGTGTATTTGAAGGCAGCCATTGGGAGAGAGAGAGTGGAAAAAGGTTGCGTCTGCAGGGAGGGAGGAAAGAGAAGGAGGGATGCCGAAAAAATTTAATTCCAGACGTCTGGGAAGGCTTCCAGACGTCTGACCAGACATCTGGACCACTTCCCAGACGTCTTAAACGACGTTTGATGCCCTAGTTATAACAATATAGCAAACTCAAAGGAAGTTTCGTCCCTGCAACTTGCGCTAACTAGGGTTCGGGAAAGAACGATATATGCAAAACAAACTCAAAGAGGACCGAAGCCAGTCCGAAAAGACGTACCCGCGAAAAGCTTCGGTTACCGCTCCCGCATCGTCGCCTCAGGCTCCCAGGTAGCCTCCTCGTACCGTTGGCTCCTCCACAAAACCTTCACCAGGGGTACTTGCTTCCGTCTCAGACTGCGGACGGCTCTGTCGAGAATCTGCACTGGCCGCTCTGGGTAGGTCAGGTCGTCGCCCACCTCGACGCTCTCGTGACTCAGGACGTGACTGGGATCGGCAATGTACTTTTTGAGGTTGGACACGTGGAACACGTCGTGCACACCAGAAAGCTGGGGAGGAAGGGCAAGCCTGTAAGCAACGGGTCCAACCTGCTCCAGGACCTCAAAGGGTCCCACGAACCTCGGCGTGAGCTTCCCTCTCACCCCAAACCGCTGCAGGCCCTTCATGGGCGAAACACGAAGGAAGACATGGTCCCCAACCTCAAACTGCCCTCTCTGCGTTTCCGATTTGCATAGCTCTTCTGTCTGCTCCTGACAGTGCGGAGTCGCCTGTGAATCTGCTCGACTACCTCTTGACTTTGCCGGATCTGCCTGGGGCCAACCTCCCACTTGGTCTCCACCTCAACCTAACTCAAGGGTGTCGTACACCTCCGTCCGTACAGAGCCTCATAGGGTGCCATGCCGATGCTCGAGTGATAATTGTTATTAGATGCAAACTCCGCCACGGGAAAGTGCTCCTCCCAAGAGCCCCTCCAGTCCAATACACAAGCACGCAAAAGGTCCTCGAGTGTCTGTATCTTGCGCTCAGACTGTCCGTCTGTCTGGGGGTGGTAAGCTGTACTGAACCTCAACCGTGTCCCTAGGGCCTGCTGAAACTCAGCCCAAAACTGGGACGTAAAGCGGGCATCCCGGTAGGATACAATCTCCCACAGGACTCCGTGTAGACGTACCACGTCGCGGATATACCTCTTTGCCAACTGTGCTGGTCCCAAGGTGACTCGGATCGGCAAGAAACGTGTTATCTTCGTCAGTCTATCGACGATTACCCAGACTGCGTCGTGTCCTCGCTGGGTAATAGGTAAGCCCACTACCAAGTCCATGGTGATGCTCTCCCACTTCCACTCTGGCACTGGAAGTGGCTGTAGCGGCCCTGCAGGCATTTGATGCTCGGCTTTCACTTGCTGGCACACTAAACACTGCTGCACGAATTCACCCACATCTCGCTTCATGCCCCTCCACCAAAAGTCGTGTCTCAAGTCATGGTACATCTTCGTGTTTCCGGGATGTATGGTGAATCTGGAACTGTGTGCCTCAGTCAGGAGCTCTCTCAACAGCTCTTCGTCTCTGGGAACGCACAAACGTCCCCTCATGATCAGCACCTAGTTAGTAAAGGAGAAGTCTCCAGGGTTTCCCGACAGTACTCTGTCATGCAAGGACTGCAAGTACGGGTCGGTCATCTGTCCTATGATGATGCGATTTATCAGCTTTGGACTCGTCTGTCGCGTCACAGTTACTGCCCCACAGTGCCCCCGTAACTCTAGGGGTCGTCAATTGCCCATATCCTCCACGAGGCTCCAACTCTACACCTATAAACTGGCCAAGTGTGTGGGTGCCTTCCGGCTCAAGGCGTCAGCCACCACGTTGGCCTTTCTCGGGTGGTAGGAAATGCTGCAGTCATAGTCCTTCAGGAACTCCAACCAACGTCTCTGTCTCATATTGAGCTCCTTTTGATCAAACAGGTATCTGAGGCTCTTGTGATCTGTGAAAATCTCGAAGGTCTCACCGTACAAGTAGTGTCTACAGGTCTTCAGTGCCAAGATGTCAGAGCTCCAGGTCGTGGGTAGGGTAGGTATGCTCATGGGGCTTCAGTTGCCACGAAGCGTAGGCGACAACGTGACCCCTCTGCATGAGTACACCCCCTAACCCCTGATAAACCGCCTGTAGTAGCCTGCTAGTCCCAAGAAACTGCGAATCTTAATAACCGTGCACGGTCTCTCCCACCTGAGTACTTCCTCGACCTTGGCTGGGTCCACAGCCAAGCCATCCCCAGAGATCGCATGACCTAAGAAGGTCACCTCCCTCAACCAGAACTCGCACTTGCTGTATTTGGCATACAACCTACGCCGTCTCAGTGTGTCCTAAACCATCCGCAAGTACTGTCCGTGCTGCGTCTGATCTCGAGAATAGATGGGCACATCATCAATGAATACCACCGCAAACTGGTCCAAGTACAGTCTAAACACCCAGTTCATGAAGTCCATGAAGGCAGCGGGGGCATTGGTCAGCTCAAATGGCATGACCAGAAACTCGTAGTGTCCGTACCGGGTGCAGAAAGTTGTCTTGGAGACGTCTGCCTCCTTGATCCTCAACTGGTGGTGTCCAGGCCTCAAGTCGATCTTGGAGAATACCGTGGCACCTCGCAGCTGGTCAAACAAGTCATCGATCCTCGGCAGCGGGTATCTGTTCTTGATGGTGACCCTATTCAGCTGTCGGTAGTCCACACAAAAGCGTACGGTACCATCCTTCTTCTTTACAAATAGTACCGGGGCTCCTCAGGGAGAAGCGCTGGGCCTCACAAAACCCTTCTCCAAAAGGTCCTGCAACTGAGACTTGAGCTCTCGCAGCTCAAGTGGTGCCATCCTGTATGGTGCTGTGGAGATGGGTTGGTCCCTGGTACTAGTGAGATCTCAAACTCGATCTCACGCTCGGGCGGTAGTCCTGGCAACTCGTCTGGGAACACGTTGGGGTACTCTCTGACCACCGGGATACTCTGGAAGTCTGCCATAGGGCTGGGCTCTGCCACCGCACAAGCCAGGAAGCCCTCACACCCCTAGCTCAAAAGTCTTGCCGCCCGAAGTGCAGAAATGCACCTGAAGCCTTCGTCCACTGGCTGCCCGTGGAACTCGAAAGAAGGTAACTCCGGTATGGAGAAGACGATCCTTCTCTCAAAACAGTCCACCAAGGCGTGGTAAGCGGACAACCAGTCCATCCCCATAATTACGCTAAAGTCCTCCATCTGTATCATAATCAGGTCAGTGGGAAGGTTGTGTCACCCAATACTGACCTCGCAACCCGTGTATAACTCCTCGGCTACAAACAGCTGACCACTTGGACCTCTGATCATGAACGGATCCTCTAACAGCACACAATCTTGCCCCAGACTAACCGCGAAACCGGCGGCGACAAACGGGTGCGTAGCGCCGGAATCAAAATGCATGTAAATGAGTCTGCCGGAAATTGAAACCATACCTGCCACCACTGATCCCGAAGCCCTGGCATCCCTGTGTGTCAGGGAGTTGATGCACCCCTCAGCCCTAGGTGCGGATGAAGCAGCCACACTCTGCGTCGGACGGGTAGCTGCTGGCTGGTACCCTCCTCGTGACTACTGTCCTCCTCCTCGCGCCTGGAAACTGCGGCCTCCTGCTCGCCCTCCAGTGCTCGGCGCGGGAAGCATCTGCTGATCTCCTGCCCTAGACGGGCAGTCCCTCCTGATGTGGCCCGGCAGGCCACACTGGTAGTAGAGGGGAACCCGACTCCCTCCCTCAGTGGGTCCCTGTTGTCGGCTGGGTGGGGCTCCGGTGCTAGAAGTTGGCCTTTGTCAAGGGCCCCCAAAGGCCACTGATGGCCCTGCAAAATGTGACGGCGCACCTGCTGGCGCCACGTGTCTCTTCTCTAGCCGGCCTGTGAGAAGTCTGGCTGATAGGGCCCCTTTCGCCCGCTGTCAGTATCTCGCGCGGACGGGTTGGTCTCTTCTTATGTCATGGCTGCCTCCACCACCCTCGAGAACGTAGGCAGCTTTAGGGGTTTGACATACCCCTGAATCGTAGGCTGGAGCCCCTCGATGAACCTCCAAAGGCACTCCTCCTCAGTGGCTACTGCTGTCGCTGCGAAGCGGGACAGCTCCAGAAAATGCGTGCGGTACGCGCTCACGGTCATCGTTCCCTGGCGGAGAGTGTGGATCTCCCGCCTCCTCTGGTCCTGCCACGTCTGGGGAAAGTACTGCTTGCAGAAGAAGGTGACGAACCGGTCTCAGGTCGGCTCGTCCCTTTCCTGTCCCCTGACCGCCCTCCACCACCTGTGTGCCGCGCTCTCCGGCTGGTACGTGGCAAAGGCCACGGGGCACTCCACCAGGGGGCGAAGGGTGTCAAAAGCCTTCTCAATCTACTCGAGCCAGTCCTCCGCGTCGATCGGGTCCTCATCCCCCTTGAAGGAGGGGGGCTTTAGTTTTCGGAACTGCCCGAAAAGCTCGAAGTGGCGCTGCAGTGGAGATGCTGGTGCACCCTCAGGTAAAGAAGCCTCGTGCACAGAAGTGTCAGAGGAAGGTGGGGGCGGTGGCGGCCCGCCCCCTCCCTCGCGTCCAGCGCCACGTTCGTCGCGTGGTTTCACAGAGGACTCTCCCTCCGCAGCCCCAGGGAGAGGCGCTCGAGGCGGCGGGTGGAGCTCCTCTCGCACTACGTCCCGTATCAGATGGGCGAGGTCCTGGGCCTGAATGCCCGGGAGCAGTGGCTGGTCTACTGAAACATCGACCTCAACACGCTCACCCCTCTGACCTTGTCCTCGGCCGCACCCGCGGCCTACCTCGCTAGTCCCGCATCGAGGCATCTCCTGCAAGGAGACGCGAAAACAGAACGGAAACACGTCAATATGGAACGATATCTAACGAAGAAGTCTAAGAGCTTATGTCAAAAGAAACGTTGTGGTGGCTACTCTAGTTACAGACCTGTGAATTGGTTATTTTCCAGTTAGTTGGTTCACTTCTCGGGATGACCTTGCTCTGATACCATCTTGTTGCGACCTGATTCCCGAATCCCTATGAGACACGAGAATCGGACCGACTCGACTAATCCCAAGACTTAGTCATCCAACGAGAAAGTAACCAAAAGAGCAGTAAAATAAATCACATTCATCATGTATATAACTAGCAGTAACAAAATACAGCAGTAAAGAAAAGAACTACTACAGTATATACCGCCACAACAGTAAGGAAATAAACATGTACATAATTATGATGCTTTCAACAAAAGAGTATAGGGGTAACAGAAACAACTCGCTACAACAGAAGGAAAAGTACAGTGGGTACTACAAAAGTAACACTACTGGACTCTACTAGGCCCAGCACCCTTTGCAGCCGCCGACTCTGGCTGCTCAACACCTGGTCCTGAAAAGGTAACAAAGGTGACACGTCAGCGAAACGCTGATTAGAGTGGCAACCAAAAGCTAAGAAAAATAGTAAGGTGGACAGTAGCTGTTATATTTTTAATTTCTTTCTTAATTTTTTTTCCACTTATTCATTACTGAATTATTTCTCAGATCTTTCTCTTGATCCTGAATGTTCTTCGTGGGAACGATCTTGATTGCAGTCTTTTCCGAAAAGTAGAAGTAACACGTGGTGCTCTCCTGACCGGGAGAGTCCCCGGTGGTGATCCTACCCTCAGTCAACCACCCCAAGGTCGCTGACAGACGTAACGGTGACTACGGCACGTGCGATAAACGCACGGGTAGCTACCCCGCACTGGCACACGGTCAGTCATTTTCGTTAACGGGTGAGCCCAAAGCACAGCGCGGAACCAGTATAGGGCAGAGCCCTCTCAGTAACAGGGGTCCAGCCCCTCCACAGTAACCAAACAGGGGTCTTGCCCCTCCACAGTCCGCGCACTCTCGCCTGACTACCTTGGTTTGCCCAGTGGGCCTAACAAGTCGGTGTAGGAGGGCTAGCAGAACCTCGGGGCCCGTGGGGTAGCTAGTGCTCTCCCTACACTAGTAGCTCTCCTCGGTACTGTGTACACGAGGGCCAAAAGTCGGTACAAAGTGGCCAGACCTAACCCCGGGTCCCTGGGGTGGCTAGCTCCGCTTTGCACTAAACAGGGGGACAGTCGCTCTCCTTGGTACTCCGTACTCAAGGGCCAGCTCACTTCCCCAATTCTATTCCATTCACCTTCCAGGAGTTTTACTCCAAATTCCCCGTAGGGTTCATGCCCTTTTAACTCAGCCAATTTAGGTTTCATCATTTCAGCTTTATATTCATATAGCCCATGTTCTCAACAGTAATTATTCATTCATAAACTGGCAGCTGTTAACCAATTACAGGCAGTTATCGTTTCCTTTCTACTTTTCTAAGACTGCAATGTATATATATTCAATCTAGTTTTCCAGTCCTAGGATTCATGTCATACCCTAGGATCTATCATTCAATCTAGTTTTCCAATCCTGGGATTTATGCATTACCCTAGGATCTACCATTCAATCTAGTTTTGTTTTTCAGTCCTAGGGTTCATGCAATACCCTAGACTCTAGTAATTATTGCACAAGTGCATAATTTTTGATAAATAATTGAAAGGGCCACTCTACCCGCAAAATCGAGAGTACTGGGGGCGTAATCGGTAAGCCCGCGCGCCTCCGCAACTCCTAGAGCCGCAACGGAACAGGGTCCTAACACAGGAATCAAATGCAAGGAGCTACTTAGAACGGTATGCAATTATTGTAAACAGGTAGAGAAACTAAATCTGAGAAGAACGAGACTTGAAACACGGAAAACAGACTCCGAACGAACCCTTAATGGGTCAGAAACGACAAGTCTGCCCAAAATCAGACGTCTAGAACTTCTTCCAGACGTCTTAAAAGATAGCTCAAGTCATACCTTGATCTGCGCGGTCCTTCAGACGTCCAGAAGCCCGTTGAACCGTCTGGACTTAGTTTCCAGACGTCCAACTGTCACTCCGGACGTCTGGAGACCCTCTCCGTCGTCTGGTGCAGTGCCCAGACTTCCGATCTGTGTGGGATGGCGTGCCCTTGCGTCTTCCTTAACAAGTCCTGCACACACACGCACCCGTTCTCAACACAATAGGATGCAGAAGACTTCGGCGGATCGGATACATGGTCGTACACGCGAAAGAAGAAGAAAGGTAAAATACCGTACCTTTTAGATGTCTGGACCTTCCTCCAGACGTCTCCTGCGTCATCTGGACGTATGTCTAGACGTCTGATTCTGGGAAATTTTCCCAGAATCCGGACCTCCTCTTTCTTCGCCCGCAGCCCACGGCCGTACCGCATCGCGCCCGCCTGGTTCCTGAGCTGCAGCTGCTCCTCCGCGGCACCACACGCTTGCTGCGCACCGCCGGTCGGCTCTGGCTACTCCGGCAAGCTCGCACCCTCGCGGTCGAGCTCCCTCTCCCTCTCGCAACAGCCCCTCCTCCCCACACACTCGAAGCAGCCGCTGTTGCCGCTCTCGCCCGCTCGCTCTCTCGTTGACAGGGAGAAGAAGAAGAAGAAGGCAGTGGAGTGAGGGTGATGGAGAGAGAGGTGTATTTGAAGGCTGCCACGGGGAGAGAGAGAGAGGAAGAAGGTTGCGTCTGCAGGGTGGGAGGAAAGAGGAGGGACGTCGAAAAAATTTAATTCCAGACGTCTGGGAAGGCTTCCAGAAGTCTGACCAGACGTTTGGACCACTTCCCAGACGTCTTAAATGACATTTGATGCCCTAGTTATAACATCTGGAGTCAAGACCAGACATCTGAAAGCACCTATATCACAAAGGTATGTTCTCTCCGCGGTTACGGCCATGCAGGCCGCACCGCAGAAGATATGTTTAGCTAATTTTAGGGTGGCTGCTCCTGCTCTGTCGCATGCAGGAGCAGCCTTGGGAAGGTGCGCGGAATGCTCTTCTACGCACTTTCGGACATCTGATCAGCTCACCAAACGATCAGAGGTGCTTCCAATCGACCGGAGGACTTGTCAGACGTCTGGAACTGCTTTTAGACGGTCGCAGAGGAGTCCTGGACATCCGAGGGTACCGCAGGAACTTGAGGTGAGATTCTGTAACTTTTAAGATGTCTGGACTTGTTTCCAGACGTCTGATTTTGGTTAGTAGACACGTTTTTGACTCGTTTGGGGTCCGATCGGGATCCGTTTTACGCAAACGAAGTATCTGTGGTTTCCTTGTGAGTTTCTCTACGTATTAGAAACCTTTATATACTGTTCTAAATCTTCCTTTATGATGTGTTCATTGGTTTAGGGTTTCAATCTGCTGCGTGTTTGGGCCTCGCAGAGGAGCCTATGTCTACGGTTCAAGTCCCCGTTATTCCCGGATTGGCTGGTAGTGTGTTCTACCCCTATTAATTTTATTGAACATGAATGTATTTGTGAAATTATTTAATTGGAAGCCTAGGATGTGACATGAACCCTAGGACAGAGAAATGATTGAACCAATTGTTCTGCATGATTGTATTTGTAAACATGAATAAGTTAAATTGTTAGCTATTGCCTGTAAATAAGCATGAGCTTCCTGTTAGAATATGAGCTGCTTGAGATAACTGAACAATTACCTGTAATATCATTTGTTGCATGTATTAAGTTGTGGAAATATGAGCTGCTTGTATATAAATGAGAACTAAATTGTGAATGGTGGAATCTGAATCAGAATAATGTGGTAAACTTGAGCTTGAACCCTATGGGGAGTTAGGAGTATAGCTCCTGCGGTTAGATGGAAAATCTGGAATGTGGACGGGAAGTGTGCTGGCCCATGAGTACGTGGTATCAAGGAGAGTGACTGTCCTCTTTTGCGTGCTGGCAAACTCGTGGTCATCTACTACGCTAGCAAGACACTTGACGAGGCTTAGCGTAACTACACAGTTACGGAGAAAGAGATGCTAGCCGTAGTATTTGCCCGCGAAAAATTTCGATCCTATCTCCTGGGTTCCCACGTCATCGTCTACTCGGATCACACAGTTGTGAGGCATCTCCTTGCTAAGAAGGACGCGAAGCCCCCGACTAATCCGATGGCTCTTGTTGTTGCAAGAATTCAACCTCAAGATTCGCCACAAGGCGGGAAGACAAAACATGGTAGCTGACCATTTGTCTCGCCTTCCTTCTGAGATCATCAACCCTTTTGGACCCATCACGGAGCACTTTCCTGATGAGCACCTACTGTCTATTGGTACTAGGCTTCCATGGTTTGCTAATATAGTAAACTACTTGGCATCTCATCAGATTTTGTTTGATTGGCCGAAGGACAAGAAAGACAAATTACGCTCTGATGCCAAGTTCTACATCTGGGAAGACCCGTACCTCTTCTGCATAGGTGCTGACCAGATCATCCAGCGATGTGTCTTGGAGGGTGAAATCAATGATATTCTCTCCTTCTGCCATGACCAGGCATTCGGTGGCCACTTCTCTGGGCACAAAACCGCATCAAAAATCCTCCAGTGTGGTTTTTATTAGCCCACTTTATTCAAGGACGCATACAATCACTGCAAGGCATGCAGTCATTGCCAAACTTTGGGCAACATGAGCCATCGCGACATGATGCCTTTGCAGCCGATTTTCGTATGCGAAATCTTTGATATTTGGGGGATTGATTTTATGGGCCCCTTTCCTGTTTCGGATGGTTTCGAGTACATTCTGCTGGCTGTGGACTACGTGTCCAAATGGATCGAAGCCTTACTGACCCGAACCTGTGATCATAAAATCGTCATCAAATTCATTCATCACAATATCTTCTCACGGTTCAGGATTCCTCGTGCAATCATCTCTGACGAGGGGACCCACTTTACGAATGCTCAGTTCAGGTCACTGATGACCAAATACAGGGTGTCTCACCGAATCTCTACTCCGTACTACCCCCAGACTAATGGTCTAGCTGAGCTATCAAATTGGGAGATCAAGAAAATCCTGCAGGTCACTGTTCGGCCTGACAGGAAGGACTGGTTGTCCCGACTTCCGGAAGCTTTGTGGGCTTATAGGACCCCCAACAAAACCCAAGTAGGCATGTCTCCTTTTGGACTGGTGTACGGGAAGGCGTGTCACCTTCCCGTCGAATTGGAGCATAAAGCCTATTAGGCAATACAGAGCTGCAATTTAGATCTTTCTAAGGCTGGAACCCACAGAAAGCTTCAGATAAGCGAGATCGATGAATTACGCCTTGATGCGTATGAGAACTCGCGAATCTACAAAGAGCGGGTTAAAGCCTTCCATGACAGGCACATATCTAGAAAGATCTTTCATCCTGGTCAGAAGGTCCTACTCTTTGATGCCCGACTCAAACTTTTCCCTGGGAAACTGCAATCCAAGTGGGCTGGACCATACCTTGTCCGACAGGTTTCTGGAAATGGAGTCATCGAAATCAGTCCGCTCAGCCATGATTCCGAACCTTTCATCGTGAACGGTCAGAGACTCAAACCATTCATCAATGTAACCTCTACAGATTTGGCTGAGTCATCATTTATCCTTCATTTTCCCTGAGCATATTGCGCCCATCCGATGGCGTAAAACTCAGCGCTTAACGGGAGGCAGCCCGTCATTCTTTTTGAAAAAACCTGAAACCTTTTCTGACACCTCTTTGCACTTAAGGTTCACCCTTTAGGACAGCCGACTCCACCTCAGGTGCTTGCATCTGAGATTAGAAATCGTACGCAACAGTTACCCCGACCCTTTCACTCATCAAAACATCTGTCCTAATGTATGAACTAAGTTAAATAAAAACCCTCCTAAGTTACAATGAGGACATTGCAAATCTTAGGCATGGGAGGGGCATGAAAGTGCAAAACTTACAAGAAAAGGTTTTAAACAAAAAAATTCACATATGCCAAAAACACCATAAAAATTAAAAAAAAAATGAGAGGAGGAAAGAAATTTTGTTGACTCTACAAAGGAAGAGGAGAAAAAGAACAAAATGATAAAAAGGAGCACAAAATGAAGAAAGAGATAGTCGTTGGTAAGAAATTAAGGAGTTAACCTAAATTCTAGACCTCATTCAGGAAAAGAAATGGAAAGTGCACAGTGAGATTAGTAAGAACGCAAACCTTAGGCATTCTTGGATAGACTCTTAGTACCCATTAAGATCTAGACATTCCTCAAGAGGTTGAGGAAAATGAAAAGCTTAAGTATTAGGTCCAAGGCTTAGGGAGTATTTGGCCTCGTTAACTAACTTTTGGTTTACGGGACTCAATGACCTAAGCACCCTAATTTCACACACAGCCTGGTTCAGTAAGCATAAAAATCAAAATCATGCAGAAGCGTTGCAAAAATTTTGAAAATGACACCTAGAGTAGGAGCAGCCGATCAACACAAGTTGATTTGGACGAGTTCCCAGCGTGGAGAGGTGGGAAATTCCCCTCGAAGATGCGTAACAAAATATCATCTCCTTGGTGCTTGTCTCTTAGGATATTTACATATCCTTCTGGGGGCATGTAAGCACTCTGCTGGTTCAGATTCCATGGATGGAATTATCACGAAGTGTCAATTGCCAAGGTATGAATTCGGCCACGGAACACCTTGGACAGGATTATCTCAAAATCTCGAAGGCTAGGGTTCTGGGGGTTACCATGGGCAGTGCTATCTCGAAGCATCGACTGCCAAGAACCCTTGAGGATTGATGATGGGGACAAGGAATCTGATACAGACCGTGTTGAGAAGCCAATCGTAAGCTAGAATTAAAAAGAAAAAGGGAGAGAAAACTCTCCAAACATATAAATCTTCTACCTCTCTTTCTTACAAAACGCACTGCGAACTGAATCAGGGCTAAAATTATCCCAAGCATAGGTGCTTTAACCACAAAGTCCAATAAGCTTTAGGTTAGCTCCTGTCAGCCTTAAAATCCTTTGCTGAGGACTGAGGCTGAGGCTAGACAGATCTGGATCTTGGTTGGTACTAGAGTACCTTTTAGGCCTATGGTTGGCATTCTGACCTAATCAAGGTTACAAAAGGAAAATCACTTATCTAAACTCATTAAGAACTTCATGGTCTCATTAGAGCCTCATCATGAACCCTAACTAGTATAATTTAATCTAAATAAGTGTGAAGAAGCTCTTACAAAACCTAAAGGAAAGCTTAGCTCAAAGAATTCTGAGTGAAAGAGTAAGACAAATCATAAGGGTAAAACTGTAATTTTACTAGTGCAGTACGCAAACAGGATAATTAAAGATCTAAACACAGGTCAAATAAGTTTAATAAGGAAGTGGGATGATCTGATCTAAAAAGGGTTATAGTAACTTCTAAGAATTAAATGACATTTTATCACCCTAAAACAAACTCACTTTAATTCACGGGGTTCGAAGCAGGATAAAAATCAACTAAATCCTCTAAAATTCATGGAAAAATATTCTCTAATGTTTAGAACCTTCAATTTGGTCTTTGCAACCTATTTTGACCTAAAATGAGAACCATGCCCAATTTATGACATAATTTACATTTTTACGCAAATTGACTGGTCAAACATGGTCAAAACTAAAATCAAATTTCACCATTAAAATCGTTAGGTTCAAATTAGGCTGGTATAAAAATTTGGGCCTAAGAAAAGACCATCTTGACCGACTTTACAAATTGGTCCTCTTGAATTACTTTTTGACTCTTATCTTTTGAAACCCTTACACATTGCCCCCTATCTTTCTCGTCATTCTTTGCAGAACAGTCCTCCTTGCCATTCTGAACAGTGCCATACCTCCAGCGACCTTGCACGGAGGATGGCACCGCGCAGGGCATGGCGCTAGTTCTCAGGAACGAACGGGAGGTTCCCTGCGTCGTCCTCTATCGCAGGGACCCTCCCCTGTGTCCTGCAACCGCCCATGCCTCTCGTGCGAACGCATGAAATGCATGGGTCTCCTTCTCCGGCCATCTCCTGCGTGCTCTGCACGTCATTCCGTCGGGCCGCTCTCCTCACCAGCGCCTTTATAAGGAGCGGCAGGGGCTACCGTCCAAGGCAAGCTACTTTTGGCGGAGAAAAACCCTCTATTTCGTCTCCCCTCTCTCCGGTCAGACTGCCCTAGCTTCCGATGAACTCTCCTCCCCCTCCTCATCGCTCTGTTGCCATACCTGCAGCATAGCCCACTCTGCCTCTTCGACCCACGCCAGGCCGCACCAGCTGGCATCCTCAGATCTCCTCCTCATCGCCGATAACCCCCTCCTGGGCACCTTCGCCCCAGTGCCGGCAGGTACGCGCTGAGCACCACCTCCCTCCCTCTTCGTCAATTAGGTAGGTAGAAACCTTCCCTTCTGTCTCCCTGTTATTTCCACACTTAAATTATTTTTGTGATATAAGCCGATTGCCTCTGATGCACATGGGGTGAGGTCCCTCACCTATCATCTCCCTCATCCGTGAGCTCACCACATGGATCAGGCGCGATCCGACCCGACACTCCTGTGCACTCCTCGCGCACCACCCCCGCCGGTACGCCTGGAACCGGGCGCTCGACTCGACCCGATTACCCGGCTCTGGGAGAGCTTTCCAAAGAGAGATCCAGAGAGAGAGACGCGGGGAAGGGGTTGGGGTAGGTTTTGCGTTGATGTTTACGTGTGTGCGCAGGATAGAAGGAAGAAGAAGGAAGAAGCAGGCGAAGGAAGAAGAAAGGAAGGAAAGGAGCTGAAGGAAAAGAAGAGGAGCCGCACTGTAGCAACCACGTTGTTAAGCCGTCTAAGCATTGAATTAGACGTCGGAGGGTCAGCAGCCAAAGCAGAGAAGAACCGCAGTTGCTGAAGAAGAAGAAAGAAGAAGGCAGGCTGAAGAAAAAGAAAGAAGAGGAAGGGCTAGAGCAGAAGAAAAGAAGGAAAAAGAAGAAGGAAGGAGAGAAGAAAATCAGAGAGGAAGAAAGGAGAAAGACTTAGCAGCTGAAGAAGAAAAGAGAAGGCGGAAGCCTCTATACCCGCAAGGAAGAAGAAGACCCAAAAGAAAAAAAAAAAGAGAATCAGAGATAAGAAAAGAGAAAGAGGAACCACAGAAGAAGAAAAGAAGAAAGAAGAAGAAAGAAGAGATTCGGCTGAAGAAAGAGAAGAAGCCAATCACCCTTTCTTTCTCTCTCTCTTAATTTTTGTAAAACCTTATATTGTGAATTTATAGGCTTCTAGAATTATAGTTTGCTCCTTGAGTTCGACCTCGGGAAACTCTTCATTCCGAGGAATAAATTGTATTAGACTAGTAACTATTTTGTTATATACCACAACGACTATAATAACTATACAGACGAACAAAGCGGCAGTGTACCACACCTTCGCCCCCTGCAGAGTGCCGCGTGGCCTTTGCCATGTACCAGCTAGAAAGTGCGGCACATAGGTGGTGGAGGACAGTTAGAGGCCAGGAGAGGGGAGAGTTGACGTTGGACCAGTTTGTGACCCTCTTCTGCGAGCAGTACTTCCTACAGACTTGGTTGGACCAGAGGAGGCGGGAGTTTCACACTCTCCACCAGGGGACGATGACAATTAGTGCGTATCGCACGCACTTCCTGGAGCTGGCACGTTTTGCTTTGACAGCCGTAGCTACAGAGGAGGAGTGCCTGTGGAGGTTCTTGAGGGGCTTCGACCTACTATTCGGGGGTATGTCAAACCGTTGAAGCTGCCCACCTTCTCGAGAGTGGTGGAGGCAGCCATGACGTATTAGGAGACCAACCTGGCTGCGCGGGACACTAGCAGCGGACGGAAGAGGCCCTACCAACCAAAGTACTCTCAAGGTCGTCGAGAGTGGAGGCACACGGCACCCTTGGGAGAGCCGTCCCATTTTGCGGGGCCGTCAGTGGCCTTTGGGGGACCCAGACAGGGGCTAGTTGCCAGCATTAGACCCCCGCTCAGTTGTCAGCATGCACCTACGAAGGGAGGGGTTTGAGTTCCCCTCTGCTACTAGTGTGGCCAGCCGAGCCACATCAAGAGGAACTGCCCATCTAGGGCTGGAGCACAATAGATGCTCCCTGCACCGAGCGCTAGATGTCGAGTTGGTGGTCGTGGTCCCCAGGTACGTGGGGGAGGGCAGCAGTCACGAGGAGGGTCCGACCAGCGGCTACTCGCCTGACCCAGAGTGTTGCTGCTTCGTCTGCACCGAGGGCTGAGGGGCGTATCAACGCCCTGACACACAGAGACGCCAGGGTTTCCGGTTTAGTGGTAGCAGGTATGGTTACCGTTTCCGGCATATTAGTATACATACGTTTTGATTCTGGCGCCACACACTCTTTTGTTGCCTCAAGTTTTGTTGTCAGTTTGGGACAGGACAGTGTGCCGTTAGAGGTTCCATTTGTGATCACAGGTCCAGGTGGCCAGTTGTTCGTAGCTGAGGAGGTCTACACGGACTGTGAGGTCAGTATAGGGGGACACATTCTCCTTGTTGACCTGATTGTGATACCGATGGAGGATTTTGGTGTGATTCTAGGGATGGACTGGCTGTCCGCCTACCACACCTTGGTGGATTGTTTTGGGAGGAAGATCGTCTTCTCCATACAGGAGTTTCCTTCCTTTGAGTTTCACGGACAACAGGTGGACGGAGGTTTCAGGTGCATATTTGCACTTCGAGCAGCGAAGCTTTTGAGCCAGTTGTATGAGGGCTTTCTAGCCTGTGTAGTGGCAGAGCCTAGCCCCGTGGTTGACTTTCAGAGCATTCCGGTGGTTTGTGAGTACCTCGACGTGTTTCCAGAGGAGCTGTCAAGACTATCGCCTGAGTGTGAGATCGAGTTTGAGATCTCACTGGTACCGGGGACCTGCCCCATTTCTACTACACCGTACCAGATGGCACCACTTGAGCTGCGAGAGCTCAAGTCACAACTACAGGACCTGTTGGAGAAGGGCTTTGTGAGGCCCAGTGTGTCCCCGTGGGGAGCCCCCGTGTTGTTTGTGAAGAAGAAGGATGGTATCCTACAACTTTGTGTTGACTACAGACAGCTGAATAAGGTCACCATCAAGAATACGTATCCGCTGTCATGGATTGATGACCTTTTTGACCAGTTGCGAGATGCCACAGTATTCTCCAAGATAGATTTGAGGTTAGGCTATCACTAGTTGAGGATCAGGGAGGCTGATGTCTCCAAGACAGATTTCCGTACCTGATACGAGTACTACGAGTTCTTGGTTATGCCATTTGGGCTGACCAATGCCCCCACTGCTTTTATGGATTTGATGAACCGGGTTTTCAGACCATACTTGGATCAATTTGTGGTGGTATTCATCGACGACGTACTCCTTTACTTGCGGGTTTAGGCACAACACCGACAGCATCTACGGATGATTTTGGACACTTTGAGACGACGCAGGCTGTATGCCAAGTACAACAAGTGCGAGTTTTGGTTGAGGCAGGTGACTTTCTTGGGCCAGGTGATCTCAGGGGATGGTTTGGCTATGGATCCAACCAAGGTTGAGGCCGTACTCAAGAGGGAGAGGCTACGTACAGTTACAGAGATATGCAGCTTTTTGGGACTGGCAGGTTACTATCGACGGTTTATTAAGGGATTCTCGCAGATTGTGCGTCCTATGACGTAGCTGACTCGGAAGGACGTGCCCTTTGCCTAGACAGATGCATGTGAGGCGTGTTTTCAGGAGTTGAAGGAGAGATTGACTTCAACTCCTGTGCTCACCATCCCGGACAGCAGTGGCGGTTTTGTGGTCTACACAGACGCTTCGTTTTAGGGGTTAGGGGTTGTGCTCATGCAGGGGAGTCATGTTGTCGCCTACGCTTCGCGGCAACTAAAGCCCCACGAGCATAGCTACCCTACCCATAACTTAGAGCTGGCAGCTGTTGTCTTCGCGCTGAAGATATGGAGGCACTACCTTTACGGTGAGACCTTTGAGATTTTCACAGATCATAAGAGCCTCATGTACTTGTTTGACTAGAAGGAGCTTAACATGAGATAGAGACGTTGGTTAGAGCTCCTTAAGGACTATTATTGTAGCATCTCCTACCATCCAGGGAAGGCCAATGTGGTGGCTGACGCCTTGAGCCGGAAGGCGCCCGCCCACTTGGCCAGTTTACAGGCACAGAGTTGGAGACTCATGGAGGAGTTGGGTAGTTGGCGACCCTGGGAGTCGCAGGGGTATTGTGGGGCAGTGACAGTGACAATATAGACGTGGCCATAGCGGATAGATTGCATCATCATAGGGCGGATGGTCAATCCGCACTTACAGGCATTGCGAGACAGAGTGCTGTCAGGGGACCCAGGAGACTTTTCTTTTACAGACGAGGTGATGCGCATGAGGGGACGCTCGTGCGTTCCCAAGGTCGAGGAGTTGTTGAGAGAGCTCCTGACAGAGGCGTGCGGGTCCTAGTTCACTATACATCCCGGGAACACGAAGATGTATCATGATCTGAGACATGACTTTTGGTGGAGAGGGATGAAGCGGGATGTGGTGAGTTCGTGTAGCAGTGTTTAGTGTGCCAGTAGGTGAAGGCCGTGCACCAGAGGCCTGCTGGGCCATTGTAGCCACTTCCTGTGCCAGAGTGGAAGTAGGAGAGCATCACCATGGACTTGGTGGTGGGTCTACCTGTTATCCAGCGAGGTCACGACGCAGTTTGGGTGATAATGGACAGGTTGACAAAGATGGCACGTTTCCTACCGATCTGAGTTACCTTGGGACCAGTAGAGTTGGCAGAGAGGTACATTCGCGATGTGGTACGCCTGCACGGAGTTCAGTGTGAGATTGTATCAGACAGGGATACCCATTTTACTTCATAGTTTTGAGCTGAGTTTCAGCAGGCTTTAGGGACACGATTGATGTTCAATACCACATACCACCCCCTGACAGACGGACAGTCAGAGCGCAACATACAGACGCTTGAGGACCTTTTGTGCGCCTGTGTACTGGATTGGAGAGGCTCCTGGGAAGAGCATTTACCCCTGGCAGAGTTTGCATATAATAACAGTTATCACTCGAGCATCGGCATGGCACCTTACGTGGCTTTGCATGGACGGAGCTTGAGTTGGGTTGAGGTGGAGACCAAGTGGGAGGTTGGCCCCAGGCTGATCTGGCAGAGTCAGGAAGTGATAGAGCAGATCCACAGACGACTACGCACTGCCAGGAGCAGGCAGAAGAGTTATGCTGACCGGAAACGCAGAGAGGTGCAGTTCAAGGTTGGGGATCACGTCTTTCTCCGCATTTCACCCATGAAGGGCCTGTAGCATTTTGGGGTGAATGGGAAGCTTGTGCTGAGGTTTGTAGGGCCCTTTGAGGTGCTGGAGCGAGTAGGACCCGTTGATTACAGGCTTGTCCTTCTTCCCCAGCTTTCTTGAGTGCACGACGTGTTCCACGTGTCCAACCTCAGGAAGTACATCGCCGATCCCAGTCACGTTCTGAGCCACGAGAGTGTCGAGGTGGGTGACGACCTGACCTATCCCGAGAGACCAGTGTAGATACTAGACAGAGCTGTCATGGAGTCTGAGACTGAAATAGGTACCCCTGGTGATGGCTTTGTGGAGAAGCTAGCGGTATAAGGAGGCTACCTGAAAACCTAGGGCGGCAATGCGGGAGCGGTACCCGGAGCTTTTTGAGGGTACGTCTTTTCGGATCTACTTCGGTCCTCTTTAAGTTTGTTATGCATTTTATGTTCCTTTTTCCACACCCTAGCCAGTTCAAGTTTCGAGGACGCAACTTCCTTTAAGTTTGTTATGATGTAATGACCCGTCCCACTTTTAGCCTTTGAAGACGTCTGGAGTGTCAGTCAGATGTCTATCCAAATGTCTGGACCCTTTCCCGGATGTCTGGAAATGAAAATTTTGTATGCATTCTACGTTCTGCGCGTGGGCGGCACGCGGAACTCTCCCTCTCTCTCTTTCCTCCTCCCTCCCCCTATAGAACCCTAACCCTCGACCTTTATAAAAGGCCACCCTCCCCCTCCTCTCCTCTCCACTCCACACACGGCCACGATGCGTATGAGAACTCGCGAATTTACAAAGAGCGGGTTAAAACCTTTCATGACAAGCACATATCCAGAAAGATCTTTTGCGCTGGTCAGAAAGTCCTAGTCTTTGATGCCAAACTCAAACTGTTCCCAAGAAAACTCAGATCAAAATGGATCGGACCTTACCTCTTCTGACGAATCTTTAGAAATGGAGCCGTCGAAATCAGTCAACTCAACCACGATTCAGAACCTTTTGTCGTGAACGGTCAGAGACTTAAACCATTCATTGAACTTACCGATACAAATTTGGCTGAGACATCTTTTACCCTCCATTCTCCCTGAGTTCATTACGCTCGGCCGATGGCATTAAACTCAACGCTTAACGGGAGGCAACCCGTCATTTTGAAAAACCCAAAACCTTTCTTGACACATTCTTATGCTGAACTCATATTGCACTTTAGGGTTCATCCATTAGAACAGTTGACTCCACCTTTGGTACTCGTACCCGAGCTTGAAATCATCCGCAACAGTGATCCCGACCCATTCTCCCACCCAACACCTATTCTAATGAAAGATCTAAGCTGAACTCGAACCCACCTAATTTACGATGAGGACATTGCAAATCGTAGGCATGGGGGGTATTAAAGTGCAAAATGTCATGAAAATCATCTCACAAGAAAGGGTTTCATCAAAAAAATCACATATTCCAAAAATACCAAAAAAAAATTCTTGAGAAAGAACAAAAAAATGAGAGGATAGAAAATTTTGATGGCATAGCAGTTTTGAGGAGAAAAAGAGGAGGAGATAAAAAAGTCAAAAAGGAGCACAAGTTGAAAAGAAAAGAAAATGAGGTAGTCATTAGTAAGAAATTAAGGAATTGACTTAGTTCTAGACCATATCAAGAAAAAGAAAATAAAAGGCAAAAAGTGCTAATGAAACAAAGAAGAGATTAGTAGGAATGCTGATTTTAGGCCTTTTTCGGCTATAATCCTAGGCTTAAAAATTCAAGTACCTGCTAAGAACTGGATAATCCTCAAGAGGTTGGGGAAAAGGAGAAGCTTAAGTATTAGGTCTAAGGCTTAGGGATTATTCGGCCTCGTTAACTGACCTCTGGTTTGCGGGACTCGGTAACCTAAGCACCCCAATTCACACACAGTCTGGTTCAGTGCGCTTAAGTATCAAAATCATGCAAATGCGTTTAAATTGTTTTGAGAAAGTCACCAAGATTAGGAGCAGCTGATCAACATAAGTTGATTTTGGCAAGTTCCCGGTGCAGAGAGGCGGGAAATTCCCCTCGAAGATGCGCAATAACATATGGTCTCCTCAGTGCTTGTCTCTTAGGATATCTACATATCCTACTGGGGTAATGTAAGCACCCTGTGTTGGTTCAGATGCCATGGGCAGCATTATCTTGAAATGTCGATTGCCAGGGTCTGGATTTAGCTACAGAACACCATGGGCGGGATTATCTCAAAATCTCAAAAGCCAGGGTTCTGGGGGTTGCCAAGTGCGGTGCTATCTCGAAGCATCGATTGCTAAGGACCCTTCGAGGATTGATGATAGGGACTGGGAATATGATATAGACCGTGTTGTGAAGCCAATCCTAAGTTAGAAATAAAAAAAAAGAGAGAAAACTCTCCAAAAACAAAGAAAAATTCCCCTGTCTCTCTCTGAAAAAAAAACGCACTGCAAACTGAACCAAGGCTAAAAAATGTTACAAGCACGGGTGCTTTAACCGCGGAGTTCAACGAACCTTAAGTTAGTTCCTATGGGCCTTAGAAACCTTCACCTCAAACTGAGGCTAGAGCTGGTCAGGTCAGAATCTTGGTTGGTACTTGAGTACCTCTAGGCCTACTATCGGCATTCTAACCTAATCTAAAAAAGAGAGCATGCATCAAAGTTTTGTGTATCAAAAGATTTCATGGTCTAGAATTAAAGTTGATACCTTGAAATTTTGCTAAGGGACTAGCAAAAGCTAGGCATGAGGATATGATAGGAACACCATCATGAGCCCTAACTAGCTCATTTTGACCTAATGAAGTCAATAAATGCTCCTACATAACCAACTGAAGGTCAAAATTCATTTCATAACCATTCCGAGAGAAAAATAAGAATCTAGGGGTTAAACTGTAATTTTACTAGCTTATCATGAATGCAGTACAACCACGGGTTTTCTCATGGTCAACTGGTCTTAATAAGATAACAAGTGGGTCGGATTAGACAGAAAATGGTTTGTGTGTGTTCTGAGAATTAAATGACTTTTGAAACTCTAAAAATAGACCCACTTAATTAACCAAGGTTCTGGTCAGGATAAAATTCACTTAAACCCTCTAAAAATCATGGAAAAATATTCTCTAAGGTTTAGTACCTTCAATTTGACCATCAGGACTCATCTTGACCTAAAATGGAGTCTCAGATAGATATTTACCCTAATTTAGGTTTTTGCATAAATTTCCCAGTCAAACATAGTCAAAACCAAAACATAACTTCACCATTGGATTCCTTAGGTCTAGATTAGGTTTGTACCAAAATTTGGACCCAGGATGAGTTTACCTTGACCTAGTTTGCAAAAAAGTCTTGTCTGATTACATTTATACCCCTAGCTTTCAAAACCCTTGCAAATAGCCCACTAACTTCTTCATCGTCTTCACACTCAGGTCCCTCCACCATTATCGCGGAGGAAACCTACTTCGGTGACCTTTGACAGGCAATATCTCCTTGATTGCTTGGAGAATCTCTTCTAAAATTAGAAGGGAGATCCTCTGAGAAATTCTCTTCAGTCTGAACCCGTTGATAAGATCTGATTCCCTCCCAATCTCTCATGCGAACGCATGAGAGATATGGGTATCTTAATAGCTCCCAAGTCCTGTGACCTTCCAAGCTTGGGATGCTTTCTTCCCAAGCCCTAATCACCCTTCAGAGCCTTATTTAAAGAAGCCCAGATCCCCCCGAATCCTCCACGCTCGAATTCAGCTGTGATTCCTCTCAATTCATCTCTCCCTCTCACGGCTGAAGGCTCCTCGACGTCCGACGATTCCCCTTGCTCTTTCTCGTTGTCCGATCGCCATACCTGCGGCGGATTCCTCCTTGTTCTTCTTCACGTCTCGTTGTACCAGCAAACGCCACTTCCTCCTTCATCCTCACCATTCCGACCTCACCGGAGCCGCCTTCGTCTCCGGCGTCGGCCACACCAGACCCGACGCCCTCACTGCCCCCCTTCATCCAGCAACTTCCTAGCTAAGTCTTTTATCCCCTCTACTTTCTTCTCTGCCCTTTACTTTCCAAAATCGACCACTGACACCCCTTCGCACCTCCATCTCCTCCATCTCCGACCACCATCTCCGGCGAGGCCATTTCACCTCCACAGGGCACAAAAACCCTCACCGACAAGCCCACGACCATCACCAAATCTCATTGAGCATTTTCCCTCTATTCACTCGCCTCGCCACTCACCCAAATCACCCCCTAAACTCACCCACTCACACGCACACAATTTGACCTAGGCACGCACTCACAGCCACTATCATGCCATGCCACCACCCCCATCACATCCGCTGTGCTCCGGCGATGCTCCCTGAATGCTTTGATGTGGCCGAAAGGCTGTTCTGTTGTTTTTAGGTATCAGACCTTATTTGCCATTGGCGAGCAAGCTCGAAGCTTGCTTGAGGCTGCCTAGGTCCTTGTTGTCCCAGGACGTGCGGAAGTACTTCGCGCACGCACCCAGGTCCTCAATTGCAGTCGCGAGCCTCAGTAGCTACTGCAATTGGAACGACGGTCCCTGCTACAAGCGCACGAGAAAAGGGGTGCGCGGATAGTCCCACCTCGGAAGTTGTTGAAGCCGCGCACCCACATAAATTGAAAAAGTGCCATCAGCTGTTCGCCTCAGTTACCACGGGGTGAGGTCCCTCTCACCTTCGCCCGGTCTCGTCCGCGACACCTCAACCGCAAACCTGGACTGACTCGACTCGACCTGCACTCCTCTCTCACCACCGCACGCCGGTGAGCCTATACCAGGGTACACGCCCGACTCGATAACCCGGATACCTGTGGCTCTGGGAGAGCGGATCTTAAGAGAGGAAAAGAGAGGAGTGTCGCGCAGGTAGGGGGAGGGTTTTGCTGTAGGGATCTTCGGTTGACACTTAGTTGAATTCTAAAGAGGAAAGCTAGAGAAGATGAGGAGGAGGCCTGAAGCTGAAGAAGAAGAGAAAGCAGCTAAGGGCCAAGGAAGAAGAAAGCTAGAGGCAAAGAAGAAGAAGGCTTGGTGAGGTCGTAGCTGAGAAGAAGAAGAAGAAGCAGGGCTGAAGAAAGAACTGAAGAGGAAAGGAAGAATCAGAGAGATAGAGAAAGAAAGAGAAAGAGACACTGCAGAAGAAAGGAGTCAGAGAAAGAAAGAGCAGACTTTAAGACATCTGATTTGTAAATCAGACGTAGGAGTTTACTCTCATTGCATACATACATTGAGTTCTTTGGTGATATTGTAGGAGTATTTGGTAATCGAAATTACCATTTTACTGCCATCTTTTTGCATATTACTACTGATATTATTGCAATTTATTTTAGTTTGAATTGTGATCTTAATTTCTAAATACCATATAGCTCCTTGTGTTTGACCTCGAAACTTTTTGGAGTAATAAAAATTGTATTTGTTTTCAAAGTGATTTCGACTATACTGCAATTTGATTATTTTAAACATCGATTTTGCCCTGCTATCACGCATACTACAATGGCATAATTAAACAATCGCGTTCCGCGCCTGTTAATAGTCCCACATCGGGGACGTAGGAGTTGATCACACGGGATAAATTGAATTTGTGTTTACACCCTTTCGCCCAGTACATGGGGGGTCGGGTCCTTGTTCACGTGCCTCCTCGCGCTCACTCCTCACCCACTACACCTCGCAGGCAGGTCTGGTCCCTAGTCCGATTGCTCAATTGGTTGGGTTTGAGAAGAGAAAGAAGAGAAAAGAGAGAGGTGGGGGGGGGGTTTGCCCTCTGCTGTGCTCTCTGAACACTTAGTCGCTGGGAGGCCTTTGCCCTCAGTTGTGCTTCTCCCTATGGCTTGAAGAGAAGAGGCCTTTGCTTATGAGCGTGACTTGAAGAGAAGAGAGGTCGTTGCCTCTGCTGGTTAATGGGTTTGAGTGCCTATTCTGATGCCTGATATTCAGAGGATTTGATATTGTGGTTAAGCTTTCATAAATTAAGTGCTTGTAAAACTTAAAGGGTAATTTGGTGATTCAAATCACCATTTTACTCTAATCTTTTTGCACTTTCAGACTTGAATCTTCTGATATATCATTAGTTCTCTTATTATACTACTTATATTTGTGATTTCATTGTGATCTTTGAGGTTAATTGCTATAATTGTTCCCTGTGTTCGACTTTGGATACTCTTTTGAATTTGAGCTATAAATTGTATTTGTTCATATGCTATTTCGGCTATATTGCAATGAAGTGATTTAAAAACCCTCGATTTAGCATGTAAACAATAGGTAGAGTAGTATATATATAAGTCTTATGTGTATATATATTTGTGTTAAGGCTTTAGTGACATTTTTATCTGTCACTGTAGGTATATATCTGTTAGTAAAGAAAGTTCTTTTACCTTATAGTTTGTACATACTTTTACTAAGGCTATAGTAACAGTTATATATGTCACTAAATATATAGTACTATATGTTACTAAAGTAATTAGTATATGTGAGTATATTTAGGATAGTACATATTAATAAGTATTTTTGTATCTATACGTAGGTATTATCTAGTATAGTATATATCATTAATATAGAATTATTTTATTTAGTTTTTATGCCTGATTAGTTGCAAATGTGTTTAAGGCATTTTAGTTAGCAATTAATTGATTCATTTTGTACATAATTACCTCATTCATTTATTTTTTGATTCATTGATTCATTTTATAAATATAATTGACATTTTTGGAATAAAAGAATATTTTTGCAAAATAGAAAGTGATGCATATCAATAACTGCCTCCTAGTGAACAACCTAAAATAAACCAGTAAAAATTATGTAAATAAATAAAATGACACGACATCTGTTTACATTAAGACGTTATACTACAAACGAAAACAGCATCATTAAATCACATTTTTAAGCAGCACAGATTGTCGATGATCATATTTTTGGCGTCGTTACCGGGGATAAAACTCCGACAACAGCGTTTGTATTATGCAACATGAATCAATCTTAAACATGATACATCTTTAAATTACTATCATGCCAAGTCCAAGGAATTGTCTTGCTACTTAGAGTTTGTAATTTATAAAAATCGCCTGGATTGTCTTTGCACACTCTATAAGGTCCCTCCCACAGAGTGTCAAGCTTTCCACTTGAGTTACTTGTCATAGACACTTCGCTCTTTCGCAAGACTAGGTCTCCCTTAGAGAATTTTCTCTTATGGACACACTTGTTGTAGGCGGTTGCAGTTGCGCATTGTTTTCTAGCTCTAATTCTGACACCTTTTCTCTCATTTCTTCCACCAAGTCCAGGGCTAAGCGAGCTTGATCATGGTTAATGCTGTGTTCATATAGCTGAGATCGGTATGTAGGAAGGATTGTCTCTATAGGCAGTCGGGCTTCCATACCATATACCAAGTTGTAGGGTGGATGGCCAGTTGAAGTCCTTTGGTAAGTTCTATAACTCCATAATACATCGGCAACTTTTCTGCCCATCTGCCCTCTAATGAATCTACTTGACATTTTAATGTGGCAATGATAGTGCAGTTAATTACTTTTGCTTGTCTGTTTTCCTGAGGGTGCTCTACGGACGTGAAGCACAGACTTATGTCCCAACTTGCACAAAAGTCTTCAAACTTTTTAGAAGCAAATTGGGTGCCATTGTCAGAGACAATGGTACGGGGAATTCCATACCATGTAACGATGTTCTTTTGCACAAAAGATAAAATTTTGTCGATTGTCGGGCTAGCCATAGCTTCAGCTTCTACCCATTTGGAGAAGTAGTCTACTGCAACAAGGATGAAGCATTTTTTAGCAGGTGCCGATGGAAAAGGGCTAATGAAATCCATTCTTCATTTAGCAAAAGGGATGGGTGACATGATGGGTATTAGTTTTTCATGCGGCAAGTGATGCAGCGAAGCAAATTGCTGACACTTATCACATTTACTCACAAAACTTTTGCAATGCTGTTTCATCTGAGGCCAAAAGTACCTTGACTAAAATAGTTAGGCCAGGATGCTTTGTACCGATTATGGTTGCCGTAGATGCCACCATGGGCCTCCTGAGGAGCCTGTGATGCCTCCTCCTATGTGAGGCAACGTAATAGGGGATTTGAATACCCCTGCTTCTACAATTGTCCACCAATCAGAGTATACCTGGATGCTTTTAGACGGAACACCTTGGGGAGTGGTTTCTTAGGTGGTAGCTCGCCAGTATTTAGAAATCGTATTGTCAACGTCATCCAAGAGGTGGACTATTGCATCACGAATGCTTTGGGAAGGAGTATTGTCAGCTTGTTCAGCGTCTGGAGGCATATATCCTCGTCTTGTTCTAGTGGGATTGCGAATGCTAGATGGGATAAAGTGTAACATCTCAAAATCTAGATTCTAAGTCTTTTCAAGATGGTCCAGGTCAATTTGAATGCAGAAACTCGGTTGTGGTTCGGTGCTGGTGTCAGCACCTCCTTAAATTTCTAAAAAAGAGTATTTCGAGGCAACCCCTAGTCAAACATTGTCAAAAGGGTTTCATGTATGATATCGTTGGATTCTTCTCGTCACAAGCTTTCTGGCGACTCTTGTATCACATAAATCTAAAGTGTATAGCTTAAGTTATGGCCAAAACAAGTTAAAAAGGACCTAAATGTAAGGTGGACCCAACCCTAGGGGTATTTTGAGTATTTCACCCCACTAAACCTATTCCAACAAACTTTGGGCCTATAAAAGGACCCCTTTGTGTCCTTGGGTCGTCATCATCTCTCTAAGGCTCGTAATTGAGAGAGGAAGAGAGAAGGAAAAGTTAAGCTTTTTCATTACAAAACGTAAAAAGATTTTTTCGGGGACCCGTTTGCGAATCCGCAAAACCCAGGCTTCCCACCGGAAAAGTTGCGGTGGCGGTGGCGACGCTCAGCTGGTGAGCAAAACATGGTAGCACGGACGCCCCAGCGGGCGAAGTGTGGCGAGGCGAATTCGAGCACGTGCGTGCGCGTTTGCACTGAACGGGATTGCAGCGAAACGTTGGATCGCTGAGCCGTGGCCAATTGGGCAGCTTCAACGAGGCAAGGTGTGATACCATTAGTGCGCAGGCAAGTGAATTTGTACGCGACACGTGTTGCACTGACTAGTTGATCAGTCTAGTTGAACTGGTTGACTTAGTGACCCCCTCATGCTATTTCGTCTGGTTCGAGGCATTCCCGACCTCGGATTTCGACAAGTATGGTACCATTGGAATCGTATCGATGTCTACTATGCATTGATATGATTTATTTCCATTTTTTAGTACTATTTTTGTAGTGAAAATTTAGAAACATGATTTGGAGTCTCCGACCCTATCTTTAGTCCGTGTGAACCAAGTCTTACCTTCAGTGTGTGCATGGATTCCAAGGCGGGCGTGGAAACTATCCCCAGGCCCTGTGCGCATGGTTAGGAGTCACCTTGACCCTCCGGTGACATTAGGTAGAGTAGTCTACCCTTCTCTCTATTTCGTCTGGATTTCAGGTATTTTTGGACCTGTCTTGTGCGATTCTTTGCGTGTACCACTTTGGTTGATGTGTGCTTCTCCTTTTCACTGAGTTTGGAACCCCTCTATTATTTTCCCTAATTTATGGGAACTCTGATGAAAAATAATTTGATTGTATGAGAAAGATTAAGAATTAATGATCATATGTACCTTTGTCATCACATGCGTAAAACAAACTCTGATTTCCGTGAAACAGGTTCCGTTGTGTTCATTGATTGGCAAATAGTACGGGGCGACCATCATAATTTGGAAATTTCCTATAAACGGGTAAGTTGGTGGATAATGTGAATATTTGTTAATTTTGGAGTTAATAATGTGAAATTATTAAGAATGGTTTGAATTGATGAAAATGAAAGACACAATTATCTGAAATTGATTAAATAATCAGTACGACGGATTTATCAGGATATAAGAAAGTTGGATAACTGGTTTTAGCCCTGCTACTCGTCGAATTTTGGTTATAGCTTTGGTCTTCTAGATCGATTTCAGGGGTTGGTTTAGGGAGTTGTTGGCCTCCCTACGATTCTTTGGTTAGGCTTAGTGGCCAACTGGGATAGCGGGATGCGTGGCTCGAGGTTTGGAGCGATTCTTCTTGGTCGGTGGATGGGTCATTAGCTGTTTATGGTTCAGCATACATAGCCCTTGTACTTGTTCACGCGATGCGATATAGCCGCCACCCCTTTTTGCAATGACCCTAGAGTGATGGAGAGCGACGAATTGATGGGTATAAGCAATCTTCCCAGTCAGGAGGATACCTTATACCGGTCTTGCACCGCAGGAAGTTACACGAGTTCGTCTCATTCCTGAGACGTCGATTTATGGATTAAAAATATAATAACATGGACAAGGTTTAAAAATAGAATTGGATCAGAAATAAATGAATGAACCTTTACTATAGTGCCCTTTTCTGTACTTCGGTTACTTTTACCACTGGTTTCGTTGCCTACTCTACTCAATTTTTATTGACATATAATTTCGGGTTTAGTACTTAGGTGTTGCTGAGTAGTCAGGTGAAGTGGCTGCTATTGGTCAGACTTCTGTGGAGCCAGGTCCTACTTGAGGAGATGGTTCGTATTGAGCTAATGGATTGTAGTAGTTTCTTTCCGCTATTACGTTTAGTTCTTGTCTTTTTGGTGATTGTACGAGACTTTCTTTACTTTCTGCTTTTTATGGTGAATTTTATTTCCTTGTCACCACTTTACCTTGTCTTTCATTTAATGCATTATGAACGAATGTTGGCTATTGATGTTTTATGGCTCTGTATTGGTTGACTGTGATCTTGCAGGTGTGGGTGTTAGTTGTTAGCACATGGCGACTCGGGTTTCCTCGCTTGGTGGGACTTGGGTCGTCACGATGGTATTAGAGCAAGGTCACCCCACTAAGTCATAGAATGGTTCGGGAAAGCCATGTGGACATTCGAAATGTATTAAATGACAAGTACCCATATGTTAATGGATGGGAAAACCTAATCCACACTAGTTCTGCATATTCTGGTTTTGTGTGAACCTGGGATTGCTGACAGTTGACTTTCACCATGCAGAGAAAGATGGTTCCGCGTAAGTCTAAATAGGTTAGTGCTACTAGCCAAAGTGATGGAGATCGACGGGCGAATCCCCCTCAGCAAGCTCTGGATTTGGCTGCTTACTTTTAGGCCTTCACAGAGACCTTTTTAAGGATGTTGGAGTAGAGGCTACCTCCCACATCTCAAGAGGGGGGAGGGGATGACCAAGAGCAGCCCTCGATTTTGAGTGTATGTGTTCCTCCTCATGAGGAGAGTAGGGAGAACCATGAGCCTCCTCTACCAAAGGATGAACTAGTAGACCCTCTGCATCAGTACCGGTAGGTTTTCACTGAGTTTCGGAAGCTAAAGCCCCCAACCTTCAAGGGAGATGAGGTCATACGGGGGTAGAGGACTGAATACAGCAGATTGAGAAGGCCTTCGATACTATCTACCCATCGGAAGACTACAGGGTGCCCCTTGTGACATACCAGCTGACTAGTGCAGCACATCGCTGGTGGGTGTCCGTACGCGAGTCAGAGGGTGCTCGGGTGGTGTCTTGGAGTTGCTTCCTTGATCTCTTTAGCGACCAGTACTACCCCAGGACATGGCAGGATTAGAGGAGGCTCAAGTTCCAAAACCTGAGGCAGGGTTTGATGACCGTTAGCAAGTATCGGACTTGTTTCATCGAGCTCTTACGTTTTGAGCTGACTGCAGTGGCCTTTGAGGCAGACAAGCACTGGAAGTTCGTCTAGAGACTCCGGCTGGAGATAAGGAAGTACGTGAACCTGCTTCCGTTGGACACATTTGTCCAAGTAGTTAACATCACTATGAACTATGAGCAGGGCGACGCTAAGACCCACAGGAGTTTTGGCGGAGGATCAGGGAAGAAGTTAGAGTTCCATGGTCAATTTTAGAGGAGGGACTAGAGGTACCAACCATTCAAAGCACCCCCTGTGCCTCGTGCTCCTCAGTAGCAGGCACCGACTTCGACTTTGGGGTACACTCTGCCTCGTTCTGCTGCACCGACCCACACTGAGGGCACTAGTCGGGCTCGGATAGGTTGTGTTAATATGGTGAAATTATCGTTGAAGTGAGTATAATGGTTAACCTAAATCGAGCCTAACCATCTTTTTACAAAATTTTTAACCTGGCCTACTTGATTTTATCTTGGTCACTTTTAGGCCCATGGTCGAACTCAGGGAGGTGGGAATTAGAGATGAATAAGTTTCTATGCCTTTCCTACAACGAATCTCTTCCGTGCGTTTATTATGTTTTTTGGTTTTTTTCTATTTAGGATTTTTTTGCTGATAATTTTGTCCTTGAGGTACACCCTCAAAAGTAGGTCCTTGGCTTTGAACTAAATTGTTCTTGGCTTTGAGCCAAATTAGGGTTCCAAAAATGGATCTTGCTATTCGCAAGATCGAGTACCCGCAAGACAAGGATTATCTTTTCTCTTTTACTCTTTTTTTTTTTAATCTTTTTAATAGCAGGAAATAAAAGAGAAATAGAGGTTGCTTGTAAGGAAATAAATATAGTATATATATATATATATAGATATATATATATATATATTATATATAGGGGTGGGGGTGGAGGTGGAAATGGTGTGTAGCATGGTGTCGAGTTGATCGACGTCTAGGAAGACACAACCAACAGGACGAAGTGCCGCGTGGAGTGTAGGATGGATGTGTGGAAGTGTGTGCGGAGATGCTTTCTGTACGTGGGTATCAGGGAATATCAGCAACTGGTGCGGATATTCCCGCGATATAACGCGTGGTGGAGTGTGTATATGTAATTATGTATATATATATAGATATGAAAATATATATATATATATAGGTATATATATATATGTATTTATAACTCGATATATATGTATATATATAACTATATAGATATATATATATATATATATAGTAATATATGTATATAGATATATTAGTATAAGTATTTATATATATAGATATAGGTAGATATATATATATATATCTATAGATATATATGTGTATATATATATATTTATGTATGTATGTATATATAGTTATATATTGTTGTATAGGTATGAATATGTATATATATATATATATATATAAGTATATATATAGGTGTGTACAAGTGAGTGTGTGTCTGTACAAGTGTGTGTGTACACGTGAGTGTGTACAAGTGTGGTGTGTGTATGTGCGCGTCTGCTGGAGAGTGAGGGAGTGGCTGTGAGAGAGAGCGCGGGCGTTTAAGGCGTCTGGTGGAGGCAGCCGTCGTCTGATGGTGCGCGTAGGTACGCGCAGGCACAGGCGTGCAAGGGTGTGCGCACGTGCTGGAGGGAGCAGGCGTGAGGAAGAGCGTAACGCAGCGCGCTACGGGCGAGAGTGGACGCGGACGAAGACGCGGGCGCGAGCGCGGGCGCTGGAGCGGGTGCAGACGCGGGCACTGGAGCGGGCGTGGGCGTGGACTCGACGATGGGCTGGAGGCAGTAGTGGCGCAGAGAGAGGGCGTGCGGTGACCGGATAAGTGAGAAACCGCACTGTAACTACAGTGTCGTGCAGAAATGCGTGAACAGTAGCTACAGTGACCGCACGGCTTGGACAACCGGTTGCGGCCGGTTCTGCGTGTGCGAGCACACTGGAGCGAGCCTGCGCGAGCAGAAGGGGCTTGCGCATGGGGGCTTGCACGCTGCATGGAGGCTGCTGGTGTTGTGTTGCTACTGCTGCTGAGCTCCAGAGCTTGGAGCTTCAGCAATGGCGGGAAGGGCTAAGCGATGGAAACAGAAAGTGGAATCCACCACGCCCACCTGCTCTTGGATGAGATGGGCTGTGGTGGGACTTACAGTGGTGGTCGTGGGACCACTATGAGCCTGCTCCTGCCCGCAGCGTATCGCTTCAGTGGGAAGAGGTGCTGCGTATGGAGGGGAGAAAAGGAGGAAGATGGCTTGACGAGGGTGGCTGCTGTGTCTCTATGTGCCAGGCTCCTTGCGTAAGGAAGAGGGGAGGGCTTTTTAAAGGAGGAGGCATGCACGGCCATGCCCTGGGCTGCATGACCAACCATGTAGCTGGCAGGGCATGCGTTTGCAGAGAATGGTGCGAAGAAGAGCAAGCCATGCCCTGAGTTGCACGTTGAAGAAGTTCAAAGCAAAATAAAAAATGAAGATGGTGAAATTGCGAGGCAGCAATTGAAGAAGATGTTATTTACATGGCCAATTATTCACTTTCCTCCCCTCTCAAATAAATGCATGCATGTGTCAATTTTTACAAACGCAGCTATGGCTACCTAATATGCAATGGCAATGTTAGGAAATAACACAAGATGGCATTTTTATTGGTGTATTTTTGCTGTGCAATCATACCCCATGCCTATCTTTTGCTAGTCCCTAGCAAAACATTTTGTATTGTATTTAGAAATGATCTTAAGCTAAAGATCTTTTTTCTGAGGCGATATGGGTGTGTTTATTTGTTGGATATTGTGAGAACCAATTGCAAAGAAGACTACCAGTACTTTAAGTCTTATGTGACATAGACCATCTCTCGACTAATCTGGAGTCTTGATATTTAAACCTTAAGTACGATTTCCAGGACTCAGGAGGTTTTTGCCGTATTCGAGAGCTCAAGAGATTATGGCTTATGCATAGTGAAGGATCAAGACTAACCAGATGAATATTAAGACTCAAGCCTAGGGTTTCACGAATTTTTAAGTGTAGGTTAGTCCCAGTTTCAGCTCGTGTCTTCGGATTGACCCTTAAAAAGATGACAGAAAACTCAACTCTCATTTTTTTCTTTTGTGGCTCAAAGAATATATGGTAGAAACAGGGTATTTGTAACTTTGCCCTGAAACATTTTTTTTAGGGAGACAAATTTACAGACATTTGCGAGATATACAGACTTATTTGCACAGATTTTTTTTTTGAAACACGTGTCAGTATATCTCTTACAACTTTATTTGGAGGAGCACACTTTTCTTTTGGTGGGAGAGTTCCTTTTTTGGTGGAAAGAGTCTCTCCTAAACACAAGACTAAAGCCTCGGATAAAAAGTCTACCTGTGTGTACAGATAAGGACTCCACCTTCCCTAATTAACACTAGGGTTGGATCTTATGTTCACCTGGTCTTTCTTGATATGTGTAGTGTGAACCGAGATTACTTAGGCTCTCGAGTAGAAGCAAACCAACGGATCTATACTAGTGTCTCAAGTACAAGAATACGTCCTTAGTTAGGAGAGATTCCGATCTATCTTGTCAATGCTCAAGTGAATTAAGCCGAGCCTGAGCGAATCAAGCTTCTGTGGCCTGGAGAGTCTTCAAAATAGTGGTTGAATATCCATAAACACTTATTGTATTTTTGTTTCATCTTTTAGATCATTACTAAACACTTTTTTTTTAATGTACATATTTATAGATGGATGGAAGCTGCATGATACCATATAATATCCAGATTCTATAGATGCCTATCCACCCCCCCATGCCAAACGATGTTATGTCCTCATATGCATGCAGGGTAGGGTAGAGGAAGGTCCAAAGATCGAGTAACGAGAGCTGAGGTGCAGGGTATACAGCAGGGTGGTAGGGTGGGTGGATGGTGGGTGGTGAAGTGAAAAGGTGCGAAGTGAAGTGAATGTGACAGTGGAGGAGTGTTGCTGGGGTGCCTCCCAACGAGTGCTGAATTTAACGTCCCCAGCTGGACTCAGAATGAGGCACGACATTAGTTACCCTCCAGCAGGGCAACAGTTTCTCCAATGGGGGCAGGTTCATGAGTAAGATAAGGTTTTAAACGCTGCCCATTGGCCGTAAATTTATGCCCAGATTTGGGATCTTCAATTTCAACTGCCCCGTTGGGAAATGGTCTCGAGACTAGGAATGGACCAGTCCATTTGGACTTCAATTTCCTTGGAAAGGATTTGAGCCGGGCGTTGTAAAGCCAAACTTGCTGAGATGGCTCAAATTCCTTCTGCCGAATACGGCTGTCGTGAAAAGCCTTAGTGCGTTGCTTGAAAGTTAAGGCAGAATCATAGGCTTCACGATGGAGCTCTTCCAGCTCTTGTAGTTGGAGTTTCCTTTATCGATCACACAGGTCTGGGTCGAGGTTACATTAGCAAACCGCCCAATAAGCGCGGTGCTCCAGCTCCACGGGCAAGTGATAAGTCTTCCCGTAAACAATTCTATAAGGAGACATACCTATGGGAGCCTTGAAGGCGGTCCAATACGCCCAAAGTGCGTCAATCAGCTTGTCGGACCAATCCTTATGGTCAGGCTGAACCGTTTTCTGGAGAATTTGCTTGATTTGTCGGTTTGACACCTCTGCCTGACCGTTCGTCTGAGGATGATACGGAGATGCGATACGATGGTGGACTCCATATTTCCTCAGAAGTGCCCGAAAAGAAGCATGGGTAAAGTGGCTTCCTCCATCCGAGATAATGGCTCGAGGGATCCCAAAGCACGCAAAAATGTGGTCTTTGACGAATCGAGTGGATATGACATGGTCAGCATGGCGTGTGGGAATAGCCTCGATCCATTTCAAAACATAATCAACAGCCACAGGGATATATTCGAAGTCGTTGGAAGGAGGAAAGGGACCCATGAAATCGATTCCCCAAAAGTCGAAGATTTCAGCAACTAGGATGGGTTGCAAGGGCATCATGTCACGACGTGACATTGACCCTAACGACGGGCACCTAATGCAATGTTTGGCATAATTGTGTGCATCCTGGTGAAGGGAGAGCCAAAAGAAACTGCACTGCAACACCTTGGTTGCAGTTTTCCTCCCAGAGAAATGGCCTCCACAAGCCTGATCATGGCAAAAGGATGGCACACTGGGGATTTCGCTGTCAGGAATACAACGACGGATGATCTGATCAGCACCTATTCAAAAAAGAAGTGGATTATCCCAGAAAAAATACTTTGCTTCTGCCATGAGACTCTCGCGCTGATTTTTAGGCTAGCCACGTGGAAGGGAACCAGAAGCAAGGTAATTGGCAATGTCGGCATACCAAGGTCCACTTGACACAATAATTGCCAATAGGTGCTCATCGGGAAAAATCTCATTGATCGGCAGGGTAAGTCCAATGTGGTCAGGGTCTAGTCTCGAGAGATGATCGACCACAACATTCTGGGCTCCGGCCTTATCGCGGATCTTAATGTCAAATTCTTGGAGCAGAAGGATCTAACGAATCAATCTAGGCATGGCATCCTTCTTGTGCATGAGATGACGAATGGTCGTGTGATCAGTGAAAACAATAACATTTGAGCCCAGAAGGTAAGAGCGGAATTTCTCCAGCCGAAAGACGACCGCCAGTAGTTCTTTCTCAGTGGTTGTATAATTACGCTGGGCCTCGTCCAACGTCTTACTAGCGTAGTACACCACGAAGGGGTGTCTATTGCGTCTTTGTCCCAGGATGGCTCTGACTGCAATGTCGGAAGCATCACACATGAGTTCAAAGTCGAGGGACCAATCAGGTGGCTGGAGAATAGGGGCCTTGGCGACAGCATCACGCAGCTGCGTGAATGCTCGTATGCAGTCGGGGTCCATATTGAAGGGTACGTCGGTAGATAGGAGATGAGTTAAAGGTCGGGAAATCTTGGAGAAGTCTTTGATGAATCTCCTATAGAAACCAACATGTCCCAGAAAGGAGCGGATTTGTTTGATAGAGCCAGGCATAGGTAAATCAGCAATTACATCAAGTTTAGCTCTGTCAACATCAATACCCCTATTGGAGATGATATGCCCGATAACAATTCCCTCGTGTACCATAAATTGACTTTTTTCCCAGGAAAGCACGAGGTTCACATCAATACATCTCCTAAGGATACGGGTCAGGTTGGCAAGACAGTCATCAAAAGAGGGTCCAAAGACCGAAAAGTCATCCATGAAGACCTCGAGAAAGTCACCCACCATGTCATGGAATATCGCTAACATGCATGTATGGAAAGTTGCTGGCGCGTTACAAAGTCCGAACGGCATCCTTCTAAATGCAAAGGTGCCGAAGGGGCAGGTAAAGGTGGTTTTCTCTTGGTCCCAGGGGTCAATTGCCACCTGGTTATATCCAGAGAATCCATCCAGGAAATAGAAAAATTTATTTCCCACTAACCGCTCCAGGATTTGGTCAATGAAAGGTAGTGGAAAGTGATCTTTCTTAGTTGCAGCATTCAGTTTCCTATAATCTACACACACTCTCCAAGATGTAGGAGTGCGTGTAGGGATGGATTTGCCCCTGTCATTGACACGGATGGTGAGTCTCGCCTTTTTGGGCACGACGTGAATCGGACTCACCCAGGGGCTATCGCTGATCGGGTAGATTATACCTGCATCCAACCACTTAATAATTTCCTTTTTAATGACCTCCCGCATGTTAGGGTTGAGACATCGCTGCATCTCACAGGAAGGTCGAGCCTCGTCCTCCGTATATATATGGTGAGTACAGTAGGAGGGGCTAATGCCAGTTAAGTTCGATAAAGACCATCCAATGGCTGCCTTGTGTTCCATAAGGACCTTTGTTAGTTTGAACTCTTTCTTCCTGGTCAATTTTGAACTGATGATTACGGGGAGCATTTCATTCAATCCCAAGAAAACAAACTTAAGCGTATCAGGCAGCTCTTTCAGCTCGGGAGTGGATGGTGAAAGATAAGGCATTTCTTGGGACGAGAGTGTCCCAAACGGATCAGAAGAAAATAATTCAGGAGGAAGAAGTTGGCCCTCAGATTGGCCAAGAAGAGGGGCATCTTGGATAGATGGATCCAAAAAGAGATAGCCCCAGTGAGCACTATGTGGGCTTAAGGCCCCATTGTGGAGTTGCAAATCTGCCTGATTTGGTGGGAAAGAAAGGGCACTCCAGTCTTCAAGAGTGTGGACCGGCGGTGAGTAGCTCGAATATGTCTCAGACCACGAGGTATGGGAAGCAGAGAAAACCTCGTCAAAAGTCTAGTCAGGAAAAGTACGGGAAAAAGGGAGGGATGGGGGAACGTCACAATATGTATCGGTCAGGCAATCGTCAGTGTTTAAAGGCAATCCGCAGCAGCAAGAATAGGTCTCAATTAGTCCGATACACGTGCTGACGGCCATGTCCTTGTCAGACGTGTCATCCTCGATGCAATCGCGATCAAAATTCTTGGCTGCCTTGAAGATGTTTAGGTTGAGCTTCTCAGATCCAACGGCAATCTCAATACAGCCCGACTCGCAGTCGATATGGGCGCGGGCTATGGCCAAGAAAGGTCGACCAAGGATGATCGGACAATCAGAAAGTGAGCTAGGAACTTCCATATCTAAAACAAGAAAATCAACAGGAAAACAGAGACTGTTGACCCTAACTACCACGTCTTCCACCACACCCTTTGGAATTTTGACAGAGCGATCTGTCAACTGTAACATGACAGGGGTGGGTTTCAGATTTCCTAAGGCAAATTTTTCGAGCATGATGGTTGGTATAAGATTGATGGAAGTTCCTAGATCAAGCAGGGCACGGTTAAAGTTGCAGCCTTGTATGCTACAGGAAATAAGTGGTGTGCCTAGATCTTTCTGCTTCGGTGGTAGATTTAACAGTATAGCACAACTCGTATGAGGCGAGAGAACCACCGGATTCTTTGTTTTCTTTGACTGTCGCCTGGGTGTTGTGTAGTCTTTGAAAAATTGGGCGACAGTAGGTATGTGGTCGATAGCCACTAGCAGGGGTACCTTGATTTCAACATCCCTGAATAAATTACGTAAGTTATCAAAGGCCTGCGTATCCTTTTTCTTGCCTTTTGGCTCCCTCAGTAGAGCCTCAGTGAATGGGACTGATTCTGGCACCAGTTTAGGAGTATCGTCCTCTCGCAAATGCAGTGCGCATCCTGAATGAGAGGGTGATGAAGAAGATGGGCCAGGGTCAGGTCGAGGCGGATCGATGGTCTGCTTACCACTCCTCGTAGTAATCGCATTGGACGTCGCGAGTCCAATGGGATCATAAGGTGGAGGAGGGTTCACAATAGGGACATAAGAGTGAGGTGCTGTAGCAGGATTAGCCTGAAATCCCAGTGGAATGCTCAGAGCCTGCAGAATCTGATGAACCTGCCCCTGAGAAGGTCGTACCTGTGGTTGAGGACCACGGGGTACGAAATTTCGCGGGTTGGGAAAAGGTTGGGCTAGAAGAGTGCCCTGAGATCGGGTCTCTATGCGTAGTTGACTGATCTCAGCATTCTGCTGCACCAATTGGTGCTGAAGAGAGGTCATATTCTCTTCATGGCGCTTCGACATTTCCGTCATCATTCGCATCAATTTCTGAAGAGGACTTGATGTGTGTTCTGTTTGCGGTATGCAAGGACCCCGATGGAGGATTCGCCACAGAATTAGACTAGGCCCTTGGGATGACGGGTGCGGACGGTCGCATTGGCCCACCCGCGGGGTTTTGGCGCTGCGGGTTGCTGGACCATGCGAGGTTCGGATGATTTCGCTACCCTGGGTTATAAGTAGCAGAGAACAGGTTGTTCCCCAGGGAACAAGCGTGTTCTAAGCCAGAAGACGAGTCCGCATGTAAATATGCATCCGAGCACACGGAGGCTTGGTCCTCCGTGTCAAAATACTGGCTTGCAGAAGCCAGATC
Source organism: Thalassia testudinum (assembly GCA_037157565.1). Lineage (NCBI taxonomy): Eukaryota > Viridiplantae > Streptophyta > Magnoliopsida > Alismatales > Hydrocharitaceae > Thalassia > Thalassia testudinum. The sequence continues at coordinate 80,689,604 of JAZHRO010000077.1, read as the reverse complement.
CACATGACTTATCGAATCGCTCGGCGCGACGCTTAGTAAGGAAGATCTTACGGGGTTTCTGGAGATAAGCCTAGTGTTGGAAGAATTGGGATTGTGACGTAGTGGTGAGGTAGGGGTGTTTGCCATAGAATGGGCGAGATTGGCCAGAAGCTCGTCCAGCTTCTTGTGCACGACGGAGACTTCATCCAATTTCTGTGCGATAAGATTAAGATCAGTGGATGAATGGGAGGGTCCCGTGTCAACCTCGTGAACATTACGGGGCAGGCTGGTACGATTAAAGGTGACAATGGAGGCATTGTTCATTGAGTTTTCGCTCATGTTTTCAAATAATTCGAATGCTCCATTCTCGCCTTTATTCATGAAATTCCCTCCACAGGAAGCGTTTGCAATCTGGTTCAAAGTCTCATTTATCCCATAATAGAAAATCTGGGCTATATGTCACTTAGGCAGACCGTGGTGCGGACACTTCCAGAGGAGGTTATTATACCACTCCCAAGCCTCATGAAACTGTTCGCCGTTTTGTTGCGTAAGGGAAGTTATAGCACGACAAAGCACATTGGTTCGCACGATTGGGAAGAATTTCTTGAGAAATGCTGTTCGCATCTATTCCCAAGAATGGATGGTTCTCCCAAGGGTGCGTAATCATTGCGACGCTTTATCCCGCAACGAAAACGGAAACATCTTCATGAGGACAATTGATAACCTGATGTTTCTTGGTTTAACCGTTTCAGCTAATCGGGTTAGGTCTTCTAAATGGAGAAAAGGATCTTCACTTGCAAGACCATGGAAGTGAAAATTAATTAGGCCAATTATATTGGGTTTCAATTCAAAGTTGTCCCCGCCCATGGGGACCCAAATTTGTCCTATGGTCTGTATAGCAGTGGGATTCTGATAGGAGCTAAGAAACCTAGGCTCCTCCCGTTCCGGAGGGTTCTGCATTTCCTCCAAGGTTTCCCTAATGGCTTCAATTTGCTCATTATACATTTCCATTTGGGCTTGGAGGCGGGTTATGGGATCCATGGCTCCACCACCTGGTGGGTTTTGAGGGCGGTTTCCTCCCTCGGGATTTGGGGGTGAGCGTGTAGCCATGTTTGTGGAGGAGGATGACGATTCGGTTTCTATTCTTTTAAAATTATTAGAAATTCAAACAATTCAGGGTTTTGTGACCTCCTCCCAAACATGCACTATCGCAGGAAGAATTGGGGGGATAAGAAGGGAAAAGGGATGAGAGAAATGACGTCGCAAAGGTACACTTGATGACAAATCAAGACAATTAAAGCCCTAACCTCTATAGTGTGCCCTTAGACCTAAAGATCTAAGTTACCTACTATCACAACCTACGGAACCAAATGCGAGCACCGTGGAACCACCGGGCCAGATTGAAAGGCCGTTTGCTCCAGTCTTAGACACCCGATAGCACGTGGGAACCCTCACCAGCACGTAGGCGCTACACGCAGGTAGTTAGACCTTCAATCCTTAATAAGGGTCAAGTTGCTACCAGTTTTAATTAGTGGCATAGGATCAAGTGCTTCTGGAATGTGAAGGGCGTTGTTTACTGGTAATGCCCAAGTGCGTTGATTTTAAAAAGTGTGTAAACCAAGCATGCAATGGGAAAATCTTCCCGAATTGAAGTTTTAATTAGTGAATGGTTTTTAGAGTTTCAGCCTTAAGTAGTATGGATTTTAGGATTTCGTTGAATTACCAATTCAACAATTCTCTGGGTTTTGAGAGAATACAAGTTCTTCTATGCCCAACAAACCCTTCTTCAAAGTTAGTTAATGCATGCTAAAAATGCAATGGGCTTCCCTAGGTGGAAATTTCTATGTGAGGATGCACGAGTCAATTTTAAGTTAGTGTGAAAGGGAACCAAAATACTTCAATTCAAGTGCTCCCAATCGCCAGAATGATGCTCCACACACAAGGCTCAACCACAAGATAAAGAAAATCAAAGTGTTGGGGTTGAAGTATTCGGGATCCAATCTTAGGCACGTGAAAAGTCGTGGTGGGGTTGGAATCAATTCAATTCCAAGTCTCCCCAGTGAAAATGTAATCCCGAATTGCGGATAAATGAGGCAAGGAGGGATGGCAATCAATCTATTTATTCTTGCCTCAAAGAATAATTCACACGGCGAAAGATTCAAGAATCAAGATTCTTGGATCTTCGCTATGCGAAGTTTGGCGGGAAATCTCGAGGCAGTGGGAGTGATGGCAAACAATCAAGCAAGTGATTTTTAATCCACTTTCCCCAAGAAATCTCAAGAAGTGTTTATTTTTTAGGTTTTTTTTTATTAAGGTGACAAGTTGACCTAAGTTGCTAAGAGAGAGAGACTTACCTGTTCAGCAACGTGGGTGAAGCTCCAATGCGGTGTTGGCGACTTCTTGCTCTCGTTCCTACCTTGGATCTGCCCACGTCTCCGACTTCCTCTGTTTGCCTCCTCCTTGCAATTGGTTCACTTGCACACCAGCAAACAAAAACACCCGTGGAGAGAAGGGTGTGAGAAGAGAAAACTAAAGGAATGGAGTAGAAACTTACCTGAATGCATACCTTTCTGGCAATGGCGCCAGAAAAAGGTATGGTCGGGCTTGGATAGGTTGTGTTAATATGGTGAAATTATCGTTGAAGTGAGTATAGTGGTTAACCTAAATCGAGCCTAACCATCTTTTTACAAAATTTTTAACCTGGCCTACTTGATTTTATCTTGGTCACTTTTAGGCCCAGGGTCGAACTCATGGAGGCGGGAATTAGAGGTGAATAAGTTTCTACGCCTTTCCCACAATGAATCTCTTCCGTGCGTTTATTATGTTTTTTAGTTTTTTTCTATTTAAGATTTTTTTACTAATAATTTTGTCCTTGAGGTACACCTCAAAAGCAGGTCCTTTGCTTTGAGCCAAATTGTTCTTGGCTTTGAGCCAAATTAGGGTTCCAAAAATGGGTCTTGCTATTCGCAAGACCGAGTACCTGCGAGACAAGGATTAGCTTTTCTCTTTTACTCTTTTATTTTTTTTATCTTTTTAATAGCAGGAAACAAAAGAGAAATAGAGGTTGCTTGTAAAGAAATAAATATAGTATGTATATATATGGATATATATATTATATATATAGGGGTAGGGGTGGAGGTGGAAATGGTGTGTAGCACGGTGTCGAGTTGATTGACGTCTAGGAAGATGCAACCAACAGGATGGAATGCCGCGTGGAGTGTAGGATGGATGTGTGGAAGTGTGTGCGGAGACGCTTTCTGTACGCGGGTATGGGGGAATATCAGCAATTGGTGCGGATATTCCTGCGATATAACGTGTGGTGGAGTGTGTATATGTAATTATGTATATATATATAGATATGTAAATATATATATATATATATATATATATATATATATATATATATATATATATATATAGGTATATATATATATATATAGGTATATATATATATGTATTTATAACTAGATGTATATGTATATATATAACTATATATATATATATATATAGTAATATATGTATATAGATATATTAGTATAAGTATTTATATATATAGATATAGGTAGATATATATATATAGGTGTGTACAAGTGTGGTGTGTGTGTGTACACGTGAGTGTGTACAAGTGTGGTGTGTGTATGTGCGTGTCTGTTGGAGAGTGAGGGAGTGGCTGTGAGAGAGAGCACGGACGTTTAAGGCGTCTGGTGGAGGCAGCCGTCATCTGATGGTGTGCGCAAGCACGCGCAGGCGCAGGCGCGCAAGGGTGCTCATGCGCGCTGGAGGGAGCAGGCGTGAGGAAGAGCGCAACATAGCATGCTGTGTAGCACAGTGCACCGTGCTGTGGGCGAGAGTGGAAGCGGACGAAGACGCGGGTGCGAGCGAGGGCGCTGGAGCGGGTGCAAATGCGGGCGTGGGTGCTGGAGCGAGCGCGGGCGTGGACGCGGCGACAGGCTGGAGGCAGTAGTGGCGCAGAGAGAGGGTGCGCGGTGACCGGATAAGTGAGAAACTTTCCGATCACCGCACTGTAGCTACAGTGTCGTGTAGAAACACGTGAACAATAGCTACAGTGCTCGCGCGGCTTGGACAACTAGTTGCGGCCGGTTCCGCATGCGCGGGCATGCTGGAGCGAGCCTGCGCACGCGGAAGGGGCTTGCGCCGGCTGTTGGCTTGCGCGCAGGGGCTTGCGCGCTGCGCGGAGGCTGCTGTTCCGTGCTGCTGCTGCTGAGCTCCAGATCTTGGAGCTTCAGCATTGGCGGGAAGGGCTGAGCGATGGAAACAGAAAGTGGAATCCACCACGCCCACCTGCTCTTGGATGAGCTGGGCGGTGGTGGGACTCATAGTGGTGGTCGTGGGACCACTGTGAGCCTGCTGCTGCTGGCAGCGTATCTCTTCAGTGGGAAGAGGTGCTGCGTATGGAGGGGAGAAAAGGAGGAAGATGGCCTGACGAAGGTGGCTGCTATGTCTCTATGTGCCAGGCTCCCTGTGTAAGGAAGCGGAGAGGGCTTTTTAAAGGAGAAGGAGGCATGCACGGCCATGCCCTGGGCTGCATGACCAACCATGCAGCTGGCAGGGCATGCGTTGGCAGAGAATGGCGCGAAGAAGAGCAAGCCATGCCCTGAGCCGCGAGGAGAAGAAGTTCAAAGAAAAATAAAAAATGAAGATGGTGAAATTGCGAGGTAACACTTGAAGATGTTATTTACATGGCCAATTATTCACTTTCCTCCCCTCTCAAATAAATGCATGCATGTGTCAATTTTTACAAATGTAGCTATGGCTACCTAATATGCAATGGCAATGCTAGGAAATAACACAAGATGGCATTTTTATTGGTGTATTTTTGCTGTGCAATCAGGCACCGTGGGGCAGGCATAGTCAGGACTAGAGCAATGATCTTGCTTTAAGTGTGGCTAACAAGGCCACCTTAGGAAGGACTGCCCAGCCAAGATGGGGACCCAGGGTGGGGTGTCCTCCAGCCAAAATGGAGGAGCAACTTGAACCTACTAGACCCGTGGTAGGGGCTCCCAGTGATTTTGAGGAGGTGGGAATGCTCCAGGCTAGAGACCTACTCAAAGCATGGCCGATTCTTCTGCACCTCACCAGCAGGACGAGTATATGGACTATCTCTGAAGGATACACAGGCTTTGCCATCTGTAGTGGCAAGTATGGTGACTATTGACAAGTGCTTGGTCGTTACCTTGTTTGATTCTGGTGCTTCTCATTCTTATATATCACCTGAGTTTTCTGTGAAACTAAAGAAACAACCAGTACTGCTAGATGAGTCGTTAGTCATCAGGGGTCCAGTAGAGTAGCTATGGGTAGCTGAGACAGTTTTCAGGGGTTGTGAGGTGGACATCGGGGGCTACACTCTACTAGCCGACCTGATGGAACTCATGATGGAGGATTGCGATGCCATTCTTGGCATGGACTGGTTGTCAGGGCACCATTCATCGGTGGATTGTTTCGAGAAGAAGGTTGTCTTCTCGATTCCAAGAGCACCGCAGTTTGAGTATTGTGGCAGATCTGAGAGTAGACTAGTCAGGTGTATCTTAGCCTTGTAGGCAGTTGGTTAATGAAGGGGGATGCAACGGATACCTTGCTTATGTATTTGCGACCCAAGAGAGAAATCGAAGTTAGGGAGTTTGCTTGTCATATGAGAATTTGACGATGTGTTCCCCGAGGATCTTCCAAGACTTCCACCTAAACGGGAGATCAAGTTTGAGATCTCTCTCATTCCGGGGACCAATCCTATATTGATTACCCTGTATCGAATGACACTAGCAGAATTAAAGGAGCTAAAGACACAGCTCCAGGAACTCCTTGAGAAGGGATTCATTCGGCCTAGTGCCTCACCTTGGGGGGCTCCGGTATTGTTCATGAAGAAGAAGGATGGCACCTTACATCTTTGCATTGACTACAGATAGCTGAATAAGGTAACCATCAAGAACAGATATCCCCTTCTGCGGATCGATAACTTGTTTGATTAGTTTCATGGGGCCACGATATTCTTCACGATCAATCTGCGTTCAGGCTACCACTAGCTCAGAATTAGATAATGGGACGTATCAAAGACTGCTTTCTCGACTCGTTATGGCCATTACAAGTTCTTGGTGATGCTGTTCGGATTGACAAATGTCCCTGGCATGTTCATAGACTTGATGAACCGGATTTTCAGACCTTATCTGGATCGCTTTATTATGGTATTCATTGATGATGTCCTCATCTATTCTTGCGATGAGGTACAACATGAGTAGCACCTCTGGTGGTTTTGGATACACTGAGGAAGTATCAGTTATATGCCAAGTTCAGCAAGTGTGAGTTTTGGCTGCACCAAGTAGAGTTTCTAGGACACATGGTGTCAAGTGTAGGGGTTTTTGTGGATCCTTCCAAGGTTCAGGCATTACTGAAGTGGGAGCGACACAAGATGGTGATAGATTTCCGTAGTTTCCTAGGTCTAGTAGGTTACTATAGGTGGTTCATTCAGGGCTTTTCACAGATTGCTCTCCCGTTAACCCAGTTAACGAGGAAGGATACTCCTTTTGTATGGACCGGTGATTGTGAGACAAGTTTCCAGACACTCAAGGAGAAGTTAACTTCAACTCCCGTACATACTATCCCCAGCAGTGGTGGCGGTTAGAGAGTAAAAGTCCCAAAAATTTTCTCGAGGAAATGCCGAAAATGCATTTCTCAGGATTCAGACGGAGTCGGGTGTTCCTCAAGACATGTTACACCTCAGCTAGTTTTGCGAGATGCTAAGGGAAATGCAACCCCTTTACCAACATGTCATTAAATATACATCTCAAATGATTTTCCGATTAAATGAGAAAAAATTATGTTTACAAGGTGCTGGTAAGTTACTCCAGCATTTTTCAAGCCAAAGGGTATGACTCAATATTGAAAATGAACCTTATCAGTTGTGAATGAAGTGTGAGGTCTATCTGCTGGAACTAAACTTATCTGATGGTATCCACTATAAGTGTCTAGGAAAGTCATGTGTGACTGTCCACTACACGAGTCTACAAGGGCGTCGATCCTTAACAGGGGGAATTAATCTTTTGGGTAGGCTTCATTCAAATTTGTGAAATCCATGCACATTCTCCACTTGCCATTCGCTTTCTTAACCATGACTACATTGGATAGCCATGCAGTGTATAAGGATTTTTCAATGAATCTTGCCTCCAGAAGCTTTTCCACTTCTGCATTAGCTGCTTACCATTGCTCCGCTGATTTGAGCTGGTGGGCTTGTTTCATCGCTCGGGAGTCCACCTGAATATTGAGACAGTGTTGAATTAGAGACGGATCGACCCCCAGCAAGTCAATGGCAGACCAAGCAAATATATCTGCGTTGGCCCTTAATAAAAGCAACAATTCATGGACTTCGAAGGAATCAAGGTCCGCTCTAACTCGAACGAGCTTGTCCTTCACGTCGGGATATAACTGTATGGCCATAGTTGAAGAGCCTGGCTAAACTTTTGAAGCCGCTGGGCGATTGGCCGGATCCATTTCTTGTTGAATCGCTTGGATCTGACTCCTCTTCTTTCCCCATTTCTGTGGCCTTGGGGGCCTTGGCTCCAGGGATCACTCTAGCTCGATTCGCAGAAGCTGGCATCCAGCGAATTGACCTCGTGCACTATTCCCACTCCACAAGGACTATGAAAGAGCATAAATTGGAAATATGATGAGGGGATTACCCGAAAGGCGTGGGTTGTTGGGCGATCAATGATGCCGTCAAATGTTGCCATCAAACTAGCCACGATGAATGTGGCCATTTGATTAAGATGCTTGTCCCCATCATAGGTAGACGCAGGAAGTAATCTCTCCCTTAGGCATCACCTTATGGTTCCCAAACCCCACCATTGGGTGGGCTGAGGGGGAAAGGTGTTCTTCTTTAAATCGCAACTTTAATAGTGTCTTGAGGAACAAGACGTCAATCGCACTGTCTTCATCTACAAGGAGCCTGGGCTGAAGTTGCCTCACCAACAAGAGGGTCACAAGGAAGGGATCTATATAGGCTGGCGGATCTGGCAAGGTGGAGAAGAGTGTCAATGCCGCCTATTTGATTGTATTCCTCTCTCCCCATTAAAGGGTAGGGAATAGTTCTCTTGGCCCCCCTTAAGCTTGAGTGGTTTGTGGACTGGGAGGAGTGTTGACTCCAAAAATGACTTCTACTTCCTTAGCTGTTGATGTAGGTGGAAGATTAAGTGCATGGGTGTCTTAGGGTTGTGTTACCATTGTCGCCAGAACCTATCGATGATACTCCATAGGTTGGAGTTGTCGAAAGATTCCCGACTTACCTGGTGATCCACGGATTTAGCCGAACTCTCGTCGGCTAGGAATACCACATTTATCCCTCGGAGCTCTTGAAACTTCTCCTGGTGGTAATCTTTCGGACCCTCCATGGGTCACTTGCCCTTGTCCTGGCTTTCGTTGCGCTTCACAAAATATGTGAAGTTACTGTGCCGGATTTGAGATTCAATTTGGTCATGCAAATCTCAGCAGTCTTATGTAGCATGTCCTCAAGCCCGATGACATTTACAATATTGACCAGAGTTAGCCTTCTTTCTAAGAGGCTTTGGTGGCGGCAGGAGGTCTTTATTGGTTGACCAAACCTCTACCAACACATCCGCCTGGTTCACGGCCAGGGGAGTGTACTCCTCAAAAAATTCTCTCTTGGGTTGGTGGGGGCCGTTGTTTTAGCCTTTATTGGACCTTTCTTTCCTCTGGTCCTAGAAGTTCACCTTCTGCTTGTTGAAGCGGTTACCTCCCCGAATGGATATCGAGGCCGGCTCATTTGAGATCTTCTCATCAGGGGAATTCAAATCCTCCCCATATCCCTCCACCCGTCAGCTATGAGAATGGAACGAATCATCTTGTTTCGCAAATCTTGTAGCTTTGTCCCATAGCTTGGCCTTGTGCCTTGGCGAGAAGTCATCAATATCATACTATAACCTCTATGTTGCGTCACTTTCATCGAGTTTTAGGAGATGCGCGTTGTAGTACGATCAACAAAAACGATCAGCATTTAAATTTGTAAAGTGCTCGAAATAAGAATTGAGTTTGAGGTCATTCGTAAGGAGCAAATGTGGAATTCATGTACCAATCACAATTTAAATCAATGAGCACAATAATACAGATATGCAATAAGAATCAATAATCAAAATATATTCAGTAATAGCCCAAATTGTATCTCAAGAAATAATGGGATAAAAAGAATAGAAGAGCTCAAAACAATGGTGATTTAAATCACCAATAAGATCCTCAATTTAAGCATATATCCCTCAACTCAAAATTTGCTACAATGGTTAGAACCACTAATGCCTCAATATCCACATCAAATTTAGCCTCAAATAACTCCACAGTACCAAATCAGACGTCAGGCATAGCCCCCAAAAGACTTAACCGTTCAAACCACAGAAGGCACAAAGGTGACAAGCACAGAGCAGAAGCCTCTTAGAGATGCTTAGTGTTGAGCATCTAGGCAGGAATACTGAGGCACATGACCTACCCCTACCTTCCTCAGAATTTCTTCTCTCTTTCCTCTATTCAGAACTGGGTATAGCGTAGTCATGTCGTGTACAGTGTCCAGGCTCACCAAGTGTGAGTAGTGAGCGAGGAGTGCACAGGTCACGTGAGGCGGGGACCTCACCCTCGCTGTGAGAGGCAAGCAGCCTTTGTCACGAAATCAACTTATGTTGCGTTGGCTGCTTCCCCACACACGAGGTGGGACTAAAAGAGCATCTTCCTTCGCTTGTGAAGTTACGGATTTCTTCGTCAAATTGAGCTGCTTCTTCGTTACTTCCTTCTCAATTGTAGACGCGGTTGCATTCGCAAGGTGAAGCCGCAGTGCTTGGGCATGGAGGCAGCGACTCTGATGGTTGGAGAGTGATGGTCGCTGTTGAGGAGGATGGAGGCGGTGGTGGACGTCCAATGAACCTAAAAAAGCACGAATATGGGCTTATCGCCCCAATTAGAATGCTCAGGATGATCGCCGTGAGGTGAGGAAGATGATGGCAGTGTCGATGTGGTGTTTGGAGCTTTGTGGTGGTTGAACGGTGACGAGGGTGAAGATTTAATGGGTTGTCCGGTGGCATTGTGGAGTGGTTGGAAATACCAATAAGGAGAGCGGTTTTGGTCTGTGAGTCGAGGTGAAGCTTTTGGAGGTGGAAGAGGGTGATTTGGTGGAGTGTGGTGGTGGAGCGACCACGCTGAAGGCATGGTCGGAGGCAGAGAAGATGAAGTGGGAAGAGTGAATCGGTGGTTGAATTGAGGTCTAACAGGGTTAAACTAATACTAGAGGGAGAGAGGAAGATAGAACCCTAGTTTATTGATCTAAAAGGGTAGGAAACTGTGCCGGTAATATGGCCGGTCATGGAGAAGGTGAACTCTTCGGTAGGAGAATGGCGAGGAAGAAGGGGTTGAGCCAGCCCTGGCTTTGGCTCACCAGGCACGGAAGAAGTCGGGGAAGAAGTTCCCTCTGCCTATTGTACATGGCAGAGGGTGTCGACGGAGATTTGAGGGGCTCACCAGAATCATGGCGGAGGTGGTCGGAGGAAGAGAAGGAAGAAGAATTTTGTGCCAAACTGAGCTAAGGAGGATGGTGGAAACTAAGGGAGTTCTTATAGATCTCAAACCAAACCTAATTGAGGAAATAAGCTCAATTGAGCTTCGATTTAGAATAAAAAAACCTAGAAATTTCGTGAGCATCACGAGGGCTTTCTATAGCGAATCAAGGTCCAAGATGCTGGTCAGATGATTCTCTGCAGTGTGAACACCAATCCCACCAAATTTGGTGGAATTTGGAGTTGATTTGATAAGGTTTTGATCAAGTCAATGCTCTTCTATAGGTCTGTTGACCTGACAGTGGCAGCAGGGACTAAAACATGAAGAAGACGAGAAACTAGAGACCTTTTTGCAAGGAATTTTGAAAGCTAGGGGTCTGATTGAGAGACATAGAGATTTAAGGGACTGAAATGCAAACTATGTCAAGATGGGTTTTGATTGGGCCCAAATTTTGGCCTTAACCTAATTTGAACCCAAAAAATGTAATGGTAAACTTGGATTTCAGTTTTGGCCCTTTTGATTTGGTAATTTGTACATAAGCCCAAATTAAGGCAAAATCTCGTCTGAAACTCTGTTCAAGGTCAAAATAGGTTTATATGGTCAAACCAAGGGTACCAAACCCCTTAGAATATCTTTTCTATGAATTTTAGGTGATTTAGATGAATTTTATCCTGACCATAGCCTCTTCAATTTAAGTGGGTTTAAAATTAGGGTTTTGTATTATTTAGTTCTTGAAATACATGAAACCCTGTTTCTATCTGTGTTGACCCAATTCTTGGACTTTGATACTCATTTGATCTTCAAATAACCCCTGGGTGACCCTATGGTTACTCTGCATTTATGATGTGATGTTAAAACTGTAGAATTAACACTGTTTTAATGCTTTCTTCTGAGAATGGATTTAAGTGGAATTACTGTCCTCAAGAAATTATTCAGGAGCATTTATCGCTTGATTCTGACTAATTCAAGATAGTTGTGGATAATGATGGTGTTACCATCATACCCTCATGCCTAACTTTTGTTAGTCTCTGGCAAAGTCTTATGAAAAGAACTAGATTTGTAGACCATGCTTTTGATGTTCAGATGTATGATTTGTGCTACTCTATAGAAATTAGGTTAGAATGACAATAGTAGGCCTAGAGGTACTCAAGCACCAGCCAAGATTCAAACTTGACCAGTTTCAGCCTAGGTTTGCTGCGGAGGTTTTTAAAGTCCATGGTGAGAGACTCATCATGGCTTTTAATTACCCTTAATTTATTAGATTCCCTAGTTAATTAGCTAAGAATATACTAAATGTAGGGTTAATTATATTATAGGGATTAAATAAGAAGGACCTTCAAAATAAGCTAAAAACACTAAATTAAATATCAATTAATACTAATTTTAATTTAATTAATAATTTGGACTCAAATATTTAACACTTATCTACCTACTTAATATTTAAATTAACTTAGTTAATCTTATGATCGAGGTATTTAATTAACTTAAGTAAATTAATCACTTAAGTAAATATAGCTAAAAAGGGAAAAATCATAAATTCAAGGCATAGATATAATATTTATCTAATTTATAATCATATATAAAAAGTTGAAAAAGAAATAAATTGCAATAAGCTTAAAAACCAACCGTTTACATTTAGGTCCTTAGTTTTTATGTCAATTCAATCCTTTTCCTACAAATAGGTCTTTAATTTTCATTACATTTAGGTCCCTATGTGTAACACCTTCGTCTTCTTCTTCTTCTTCCTTAGGCTTGGACGTTCGAGGAGGATTGGTGCTCACACCATCTAATCACCCTCCATCTCACTACTGTACTCCATCCTTGCCGTTGAGCTTCCGCTCACCGTCGCCATTTCATTCAATGGTGCCGATCTTCCCTAGCCTAACAAACTCCAGCATAGTGAATTCACCGTCGCCAGAGATGAAGGTCTCTAAGCACTATACCTGGACGCCATTGCATCCAGATGTTGACCCCCTACCCCTCTCCGCCACTAATAAATACTCACCTTGACCTCCGATCTCTAGGAGCGATCCCTTTCCTACTTCCCCCAACTGATCGTTCAATAGGATATTCATCAACAAACTCCGGCGACTCCTAACCTCCTTCCTCTGGACTTCTTTGAAGCCTTGACCACACCAATCTTCTCCTTCCTTCATCGCACCTAGCGATGAGGCTGCGCCGCATCTTCTTCCCTCTTCTTGACACTTTCTTCTCTACCGGAGCTCTGTCCCCGACCTTTCTGATTTCTTCTTCCATTACAACCCTTCGATAGAGTTCTCTACCTCCTTCGTCCAGGTAACAATAGAATTAGGATTGTAGCTTAGTGTAGAGTAGTTTAGTTTAGTTAGTTAGTTGCTTAGCATAGTTTAATGATTTGTATTCCATTGTCTTCTTCAGCTCCGGCGAGTTCTTTGAGCCCATCTGGAACATCTTTTCGTCTTTTTAATCCACTGATCACATTCCACATCTTTCCGCAATCATTTCTAACTCATTGATTACATGCTTATATCACCTAAACGCCTAAACCATTTCACCTCCACCGAAGACCTCTGCTGCCCACGGCAGAGGTTCTTTGGCATAGAACACATGCGCTAGGGGCCCTCCATCATTTTTATACCATTTCAGGGCCCCGATCCTACATCTAATTCATATTAATACTCAATATATCGTAAACGCCAAATTTCACTTCAACCTCTTGAGGTTGTTGTCAATGGTGGCTCAGGAGTTCTTTCACTTAATTACTCACTCACAAACCATCGCCAGACTCTCTTGAGTCTTTCCCTTCACTCAATTGAGTGAGAGGATCATTATTGAGTTCAGGCGAAGTCAATAGAAGCTTTTATTGAATTCATGATAAATCTTTAAGTCTGATTATAAATTGGTTTAATTGAGATGCTCCTGAGGTTCTTTGTGACCTCAAGAATCTTTTAAGATCATTTCCTTTGTGATTCATTAAGAATCCACAGTCAGCGAATCACCAGAGCTCCAGTGAGCTCCAGCGAACCAAACTTTAGCCTCAGCCATTAGAACTCTTCCAGGAGCTCTAGATCACTCCTTTATGATCATAGGAACATGAATCAAGAGTTAAGTATGAGTTTTGAGGAGAATAACTCTCTGTTGGATTTCATCTTCCTCATCTCCGACAGAGCTGAGGAGGTCTTTACAGAACACCTTTGATCCTAGTAACAGATCTATAGGCATGTGCACCTAAGAAATTTATTCTAAGCTTTAGATAGGTCTGGGAACCCTTAATCTGATCTGTCGAACAAACTTGTTCTTGAGCTCAGGCAATGGATCTGGGAACATCTCTAGAGCTATCAAAGCTCCAATTTGAGATGTTGTACAACTTCCTGAGGTTGAATTAAACCCATTTAGGGCGTTGATTTAATTAGAGGAGCTTTAAATCTAAAAGTCAAATTTCAAGCTCCATAGGTCAACCCTGGTCAAAATCTGAGTAAAGGTTTGAATCTTTGATTGAGTGGATAATTTGAGTTCCTGAATTAAATGTGAATCATTGTAAATTGATTTGATTAGATTTTATTGTGATTTAAGGAGAATTTGATCTTCTAAATAGTTTGGGTTCTAAAAGGAACCCAACACTGTTCTTTGGGTTTTTGTTGAGATTTGAAGCTAAAGATTACTCAGATCAACCCCATGTGGTTCAATGAGCTAGTTTAGATCAATTTCTGATGACTTTATCCCTCTGTTGATCTGATTTAACCCTAAGTTCTGGGTTTTGAACCTGAGACCAGAAGCCATTAAGCTTCTGGAGCTTCCTGTCGCTCTACTTAAGCACAAGTTTGTCTTAATTAGTCCGAAATGCTACATTGAATCACCTCAGACCCTCAATTGAGGACATTAACTGATTTACAGGTCAAACGACCTAAGATTGCACTCTTTGGAGATCATTCCAGGCATGGTACAATTGTCATGTTCAACTCTTTAATTGATGGATCAAATCTGATCCATTGATCAAATTGACTCTAAAATTGAACAGATGACCCTAAGAGCTTTCCATTGAGCTCTTATGCACTCAATTTGGAGCATTATGCTATCTGGAATCTTCGTTTGAAGATTTGACCTGATGCAGCAACGCACGGAGGAGAACACTGGAGTTTACTCCCACCTCGGGAACTCTTGGACGTGCGCCTTGGTATAATATGAAAATGTATTATTTTTAGAGAGAGCTTAAAGAGAATAAAGAGAGAAGGGTTAAATTGAAAAGAAAGGATAAAGGTCTAATTGTTATTTTTAAAGTCATCTAATCTTCTGAGCAGACGTCTGATGGTGAAGAAGGCTGAGAGAAGAATGTTTTAGTATTTTGTTTTTAATTGCTTAAAGGCATTTCTTTTGCTATTCATGTAAACACTATCTTATGCCTTGTAACTTTGTGAAAATTGTAATAAACATTCTTCTACTTAGATTTTATTGTAAAATCATTCATGTACATTTCTTTTCTATAATGGAATAGTAGCATGCTTAAATTATATACTCTTTTGTACAAATATTCATGTGCTTAACATATGTTGTAGTTATTATAGTAATTAGTTATACGTTAATAAAAATGGTGAATTAGAATTACAAATATGCCTCATAGTGAACGACCTGGACTCAACTAGTTAAAAAGAACTTAAATCTAAATGTTAGGTTAACTTGACCCTATATTATCTAAATGACAATGATTCAAGTTAACCTAAGTCATTTCTTACGTGATTAATTAAGACTTTTAACCTTAATTAACCGTGCTGAGAAATTACACATCCTTTTAATGGTGCCGTTGCTTGGGAGGTAACTGTAAAATATGTTTGCCATTAACATTTAATTATTAGTTTGTAAATAATTCTTTTCTAACTAGTTTTTATTTTTGTTGTTTTTGTCTTCTTTCAGAAATTTTTCTACAAGTATTCTCAGGAAGAAGGTGGGCTTTCTGTTTCTGTTTATCTCATTTTTCATTATACATACCCATTGTGAGTATTTCTTTCCTTAGTCTTTAGTGTACAGTTGTTTGTTGCATTCAGTTTAAAAAATATAAAAATATATCAAAAATATTCATATTTTCTGACTAGTAGCAGCATATCTTTAGGCATACACTCTTAGGAGTACGTATACCTGTTAGTAACAATCTGACTTGGGAATTTTCTATCTTGCATCAGTGGGAAAATTCACAAAAACCCACGTAGATCCCTGTCTTTGGATTAATAAGCAAGACCATATTTTTGCTGAAAAATTATAAAAAGCGACCACATTTGCTTCCTTCTATCGTTCTTGTAAAAGATTAATGTTTACCGTGCAAAATCTATGTTTTGAAATCGTCGCGTTGCAGTATAGTCGAAATCACACGAAAATAATACAATTTATAGCTTGAATTCAAAAGAGTATTCGAGGTCTAACACAGGGAGCAAGTAGAAATTCACACGCTAATCTTAATAAGTAAATGAGCACAAGAAATTGAACACAATAATGATATTTCAATGAATATTAATCTATCACATTAAGATATTCAATGAAGCTCAATGTATCTTGGGATAAAAAGAATAGAAAATCCAAAAGTGGTGATTCAAATCACCAACTAAACCCTCTAGACATGCATCGCAAATATCTCAAATAAACCAATTCATCCAACAGTAATTAGACATTTGGCTCCCAAGTTAGACAACTTAAAATGTGGCCTGCTACAGTGCCTTTAAGAGAGCTTTCTTCTGTTCTTCTTTCTTTGGCTCCTCTTCCTTCTTCTTCTCTTCTGCCTTTAGCACAGCTTCCTCTCTTCTTCTTCCTTCTCTTCATAGCAACTAAGGGTCGAGCTTTCTCTCTGAAGAGAAAAACCCCACCCCTACCCCTCTCTCTCTCTCTTTCCTTCCTCCTCTCCTCTTCCTCTGAAATCAGGATAATCGGGTATTCGGATAAGCGTACCCGAGTCCAGGCTCACCGGCAGTGGGTGATGAGCGAGGAGTGATGGTTTGGTCGGGTCGGGTGTGTCGGGTGAGCGGGGACCTTACCCCCGGTGTGTCGAGGCGATAAGGCAAGAGCAGAAAAATAGTTTATGTGCTGAGTTTGCTCTGCATTTCCACGATGTGGGACTATCTGCCACTCCTTCTTCACGCGTGTAGAGTGGAATGTTGCGTTGATTGCTGCAGTAGTGATGCCTCTTGTGCCCAATAAGGGTCTGGAAGTAATCTCGAAGCTCTGCCGCATTGATTAAGAGTGGTGTCGAGGTCGAAGGTGGCTAAATGGTGGCGACCGGAGTCGGAGTCAATGACCAGAGACGGCGAGGCACCTGTGACAAAAATACGGCCCTAGAGTCAGAATTAAGCACACGAGAAGGTTCGACGCTATTCGCTAGACAAAAACACTAAAGAAATTAGGTGTGTGATGGGTAGATGCGTGTAGCGGAGAAGCTTTGGTGAGCTTCAGTCGTTGGTGATGGAGGTGGTTAATGGAGAAATTGGGGAGCTGGGAAGCTTTGTGAGGTTGAGACAATGCTTTTGGCGTATGGTATGGGGTGTGCGATGGGCGGAGGCATGCCGGCTGTGAAGGTGATCGGAGGTGTGGTAGTCGGCATCAGAGGAGGAGCAATAGAGAGAATTGGGACCTAAAATTTAGCCTGAACCTAATTGGAGGGTACAGGAATTGAAGCCCTAAACTAATTGGATGAATGGAGGTCTAAGGAGGCTTGCTAGAGGTATGTCAGAGTCGGAGATGGAGATGGAGTCGACGAAGGGGTAATTGGGCCACCTTCTTTGTTCGAAAGCACAGCGATGAAGAGTAGGGAGGAAGCCCTCTCCCTATAGTATGTGGGAGCGGCCGATGAGGAGAGTTGAAGAAGCTCTAGGCCTTCGTTAATGGCAGCCTTGGATGAAGAAGAGGAGGAGGTTGGCATGCCAAAACTAGACAAGGACGGGTTGAAGATGTGCAGCTGCTCTTATAGGTGGGGTTCTACCTAGCAGGAGTGCTCAAAATGGAAGGTTTCTAACTTTGATTGGAGAGCACAACTTCCATGAGTTCACTGAACCAAATTCAGACATGATTGGCCTCAAGGAGGACCTCATTTGATGCGAAATGATCTGAGGGACATCTTCGCCAAATTTGGCGATTTTTTATTAGGATTTCACCAATCAATTCGTCAGATTAAATGAGGCAGTTTGGGTTTGAAGGTCTACAAGTTTCCTTCTTCGCTATACGAAGAAGACGATGGTAGTTGGACCTTTTTGCAAATGGGGCGGAAAGATAGGGTCTTCTTTGAAAGGAAAGGATGAAAGCTGAGGGGTTACATGTAGAAAAATAGAAGTTTGGGGACCAAAATGTAAACTAGGTCAAGATGGACTCTGGTTGGGCCTAAATTTTGATATAAACAAAATTTTTACCCAAGGAATCTAATGGTAAAGTTGGTTTTATGTTTTGACCAAGTTTGAATGGGTAATTTGCACAGAAACCCAAATTAGGGCAACTGTCCAATTGAGATTCTATTTTAGGTCAATTTGAATTCCAATGGTTAAATCAAGTATACCAAACCTTAGAAAATATTTTTATATGATTTTTTGAAGGTTTAAGTAAATTTTATCCTAACTGAAACCTCAGTTAATTAAGCGGGTCTATTTTTAAGGTTTTAGATGTCATTTAATTCTCAAAACGCGTGAAAACCCATTTTGTTCTGCATGAACCCACTTATTAGGCATCTATGATCATTTGATCTTCATTTAACCCCTGGGAAACCCTATGATTATTCTGAAATTAGTATATTCTGTTAAAACTGTAGTTTTACCCCTGTTTTACTATTTATCTATCAGAATGGATTTGCAATGAATTACGGTCTTCTGGCGGTTATGTAAGAGCATTTATCAATGGAATATGACTAATTAAAGCTAGATATGGCTGATAATGATGTTATCATCAATTAACTAACAAGGAGACTTTTAAAACTCGTGACATAAATCTGTTTGCAGATTGCATGCTATCACGCACACAGTGGGATCACTAGAGTCACACGAGTCTATTATTTCAACATCTCCTCTTTGCACCTCTTAGGGCTTTGGTCGAAGATCAACAAGTTTGTCTCCCTAATGAGAGCCCCGCAGAGCCAGTAGTGAGTGGTCTCGATTTTAGACCTTAGACCTTTGAGTTTAAGGATACGCACCTACGTAGACACATCTAGGACGCGTATTTTGGATTGATATTATACTTGTTTGCATCACTATATTTTTCACGTATTCTTTGGATCTTATTTTCCTTTGAAAAGAAGAAAAACCCACTTTTTGTGCTGTTTTCGGGTTTCGCTTGCCGTTGTTTTCCGTAGTGGTGTGAGTGTGCCTTTGCATATTTTTCTATTTTATGCATGAGAGGCGATCCTTGAAACTGCTTCTTGTATATCCTTGGACAGGTTTACCTAGACTTGTCAATTTTCCTGTCAGAATTCTTTACATTTTCTACGTTTGATTCCATGGATCAATCGCAGAACCCGAATCCTAAGATCCCTTCTTCTTCTGGTCAAGGGGAGATGACACCTTTTGATATCCATGAGGCGCTCCTGAACCAAAATCTTCAAATGCTCGAGCAGAATCGCCAAATTAATCTGTTGACGGCTGCTCCTCAGAACCTACAGAATCTGCAGGCTGGTGAACCAGACTGGTGTGTGGATTCATCTGATTCGGTTGTGAATTCAGCTTGGCTGGGTTAGCCATCAGATTAGGGTCAAAGTCTGAGACAGATGTAGAATTGGATTCACCGATAATCAGTCTCCTTCTTGGTTCTCTTTGCAGAGGTGGCACCTTGTGTGGATTTTGTGATCTAGTTCCGTGCATACACTTAGAAGAAAGTTATATATGAGGAGAGAACAAGAGAGAGGAGTGTGTGCACAATACGTGTAATCAAATTCTGGCCCTAAAGGGTGGCACCTATTGGACCTAGTCCAAATTTTGCTAACCCTAGCTAAATGACTTGACCCTTGAATTACTTGGCTGGCCAGAAAGATGGGACCCCCTAGGACACCCCGCACAGTAGGACACCACTAGAGGTTAATGTGGTTACCGCACCGACCTTTCTTATCACTTGTTGGTCCAAATAGACATAAAATCCAACCTAGTTTGCGTGTCTATCAAGTTAATTAGGGCTTAGGATTTAAAGTGCACGAGATTAGATGGTGGGTGTAAGGGGGTGGTTGCCCAATTAGATCAATTGAATTGTGTGTGCATGCCAAACAAGGGTTCACAATACAAACTTAATTGATGTGGTTTCTTTTAAAGTTCAAGTGCTTGTATTAGTGAATTTTAGGGTTTACTTGGTTAAATAGATTCAGACAATGGTTCTGTTGAGGCACACAAGAAGTTTTGCAAGTCCTAATTATTTGATAAATTTCCTTTAGGTCTGGGGATGCAAGTGTGATCTACCTTAATGTGAAACTCTAAGAGCAGATAGTGCTATATGATTTATTTTAGCCCAAAGAATTAAACGTGGTGCGACCCAAATAGAGAAATTAATGGTCTTACTGCACCACCAACTATGGCACCAAGAAAATTTTTTTCAGATTTTTTAATGCACGTTATGTAATTTTTCCAGATTTAAAGTGCACTGGGGGTTCTGTAGTCTGTTTTGACCCCCAGTTAGTGATCAAATATTTTGTGTAATCAAACGTCACCAAATATTTTTTTCAGATTTTTTAGGGATTCTATATTATTACAGGAATCCAATGTACCAAATTTTAGATAAATCAGGCTTTTATAAAAATTCTTGTGAGCTTTTAAATTCTAAAAAATTAGGAATAAAAATAGATTTGATAACAGTTCATTTCATGAATTTTTAAAATTTTTATGTAAATCAGAATAATACGAAATTTGAATGTGTTGTTTCTGACTTTAATGCTCACGTCCAGTACAACTTTTGAAAGTTTTGATCGTGTAAAATTTTAGAAAATGAATTTTGAAAATAAAAGTTTGTTGCAGTCCAAAAATATAGAATGTGGTTTATTGATTTTCAAAAGTTAACAACCACCAACAAGAGTTTTTTTTTTATGCAAATAACTCAAGCAAATGACTAACCTAATGATCAAGATGGACACCTAATCTAGATTGAATTTTTTTTTTTGAAATAATAATAAATGCAATCACTCCTAAGAGTCACGAGTCTACATAAGTCTATGATGTAGATGACCTGCCCTTCACCTGCACTTTTTCTTCTCGACTCTTCATGATTCATTTTCGTGCGACTGTGCAATCCTGCACACAAAATGACAAAAAGAGAACAAGTTAGATCTCACGAATGCAAAGCTAGATGAAGCTATTGAAAGCAAAATAATCGCTTTTCCCCCCGGCAACGACGCCAAAAATTGCTCTGAACGTAGATGTGATTGTGTAAAATACGCTTTTGTCATAGTATAATCGCATTAGAAACTCTTAAATTTATTTCAATCGAACTCGGAAAATACGAAGTTGATGTTTTTAAAGTGGAGTCCGAGTAGTTTGCAGGGAGAAAAATAGACTACATTCGGTTGCCTAATTAGAACTAGAATTAAGTATCAAGTAGGATGATTATTATAGC
This sequence comes from Thalassia testudinum, assembly GCA_037157565.1. NCBI lineage: Eukaryota > Viridiplantae > Streptophyta > Magnoliopsida > Alismatales > Hydrocharitaceae > Thalassia > Thalassia testudinum. The sequence goes on along the minus strand of JAZHRO010000077.1, from coordinate 80,668,541 downwards.
TAATACTAAATCTAATAGCATGCAACTACTATAAGTATTATATACCACTGCTAGAAAGCATACAACTTGAAGACAAGTTAAAAAATAACTAGAACTTTATTAAATAAGATAAGAGTTTAGCACAGATAGAAGTAGTATTGCAACTAGAGGAATGCTTGAAAAATTATAACTATAACTAGACTAGATAAATGCAGAAATTATGGGCTTCGAAGGTGAAGTTCGAAGCATCGACGTAAATGCGGATGCGAAGGCGCACCCGCTAGAATCACCAAAGATGGTGTGGACTAGCACTAGTAGTTGAGACTATGTGGAAGTAGAAAATTCTAAGTAGGAGATATGGCCCTAAGGGGGTGGCTAGGTGTATTTATAGGAAATAAGGAGGCTTCCTATTGGTTGATCCAAGTTGCCTTGGATCACCAATTTGTAGGGCTAGAATTAATATCTTAAGGATTAATGGATAGGATCAAAGGATAAGTGATAGGATTTAAATTACTAAGTCAGAGGGTTTGTTGGGTAATTGGAGGAATTACGTATAGGTGGGTATGTTTGCATGGGAAATATGGTGGTAACGTGGGAATTAGTTTGGGATTGAGTGACGTTGGTATTGCATGTTTAGTGGATGTAGAGGGATTTAATGTGGGATTTACGTGAGGTGTTTTGTATTTCGTGAGTTGTGTGTGGGATAATAGATGTACGATATAAGGTGGAAAATCACGAGATATTTAGGAGATGGTGGTTGAGGTTTAGGAAATTAGGAAAACAAGTGTGGGATTTTTAGTAGGCATGGGAATTTACGTGGAGGATATTAAGCTTAGGTTTGGGTTAGGTCAAAGGGTTGTTGGTGGGGATTTGCATGGGTTTAGGCCAAGGGTTTAGGAATACATAATTGGGTTCTTAAATAGGCTAGGGCTTTAGGTTAATTGGGATTCCAAATAGATCCAATTACTATACTAGTCATTTCCAACTAAGCTCAATCTAGAAAATCCAATCTGTCTTGCTCCGATCAATCTAGAATTTTGTATCTGCACATATAAAAATCCCCACCAACTAAGCTCCCCTATTTTAAATATGAAGTACAATCTTTTCTTCCCCCTTTTTGTCAAGCAAGCAAAAAGATGAGCAAATAGTAGAAATGAAACATAACATGATACATGAATAAGCAATAATTTCACATAAACAAAAAAAAACATGAATCATAACATGATAAAGTTAATTAAGATAAGACTTGAAATATTCTTAACACATAATTGTCTGAAAAGTCATACAAATTTAACAAGTATTAAAATGAAAATTAAGCTAATTTCTAGGATGTTTTCTAATTAGCTTTTGCACATATCCACCACCACCACCATCATCATCATCATCATTGTCATCATCATCATTGTCTTCATCATCATCGTTGTCGTCATCATCTTCATCTTCATCATCACTTTCTTCATAAGAAACTTCATCTTTCGTGTCTTCTTCTTCATCATCATGAAGAACAGGTTCTTCTTCCGCCATTGATACATGTGATGGATCTTGAAAATGCTTCTGCCTTTTTTCATTGTACTCTTAAGGTGCTTTTGATTGAGTCCGCTTCCTTTGTTTAGGTTGTTGAGTGGAAGAAGTGACATGGGAGGACTCAATAGAAAGAGAAAGGTCATGGAATTTACGTTCCATGTGACAGAAGGTAAAATTTAGATTGGTTAAATTTTGACCAATGTAGTTGAAGGTATTTATCAAATTGGGATCAGTTTCAGACACATTAGATATATTTACCCAAGGTGTTTTCGCTTCTGGATATGGGTAGGTTACAGGAACGAAAGTGGAGGATGATTTAGGAGGTGGATGAGAAGAAGATTGAGCATTTGGATCAACTTCTTCCTCGTCATCACTAGAGGATTCCTCTCTAGTAGGTTTCACTCCCATTTTTCGAAGAGTGGACCATTTAAAATAGACCACTTTTCAGAGTGGAGTAAAATTAGAGAGGTTAATTTTATTTTTATGAAGAATGCGTGACACCAAAATATCCAATGGTAAAGCTGATGCGCGGTAATGGGGTCTAAGAAAGTGAATGAAAACTGTGTTCCAATTGACGGGAAAGCTCGTAATGATAGCATAAATCAAGGGTAAAATATCAACAGGTATTTTGTGAAATCCTAAATTTTTATCCCTTAAATTTCATGCTAAGATACGAAAAAGGATGCGAACAAAAAGGGTCATATTTGGGGCAACTAATGCTTTGCCCTGACAGTTAGGGAGCAAAAGAGTTTCATGGATTTTATGAGTAGGAAATTGCTCCTTACGAGTGCTAAATGCACAACCTTCATTAGGGCATTCAGTAATGGTTGATAAGAATTTAGGTGTGATGGTGATTTTTTGATCGAAAACATTTTTTGTTAAGACAAGGTGACCTTGGTTTTCTTGTTCTTGGAGGTTAGAAAGAATAGACAATTAACATCAGGGTATACTCCAGGAACATTAGCAAAGAATGACTCATGAAAGAAATGCATGAGTTTTTGTTCTGAAAGGCGAGTGGTAAAAGTAAAGAGTTGAAGAGAGAAATCTTTCCACTCAACTGGCCTACAATGATGGAGTTTTAATCCTTTATACCAATCAAATTTTGACTTAGCATCCTCATTAATGCAGAACTTGTGAAAAGCATCTTGAGGTGCTTTTCTCTTACTTTTTTATTTTGGTGCTATCTGTAAACATGCAATAACAAGGAATAGGAAAACAATTAGAAATATAGACAATTTCCTTTCATGTGTTTGTACAAACAAAAAAATACATTTAAGCCTGTATGTATCAGTACTGATGATTGGTACCGGTACTGGTTGGTTTCTGTTCCAACTAGAAATTTGAGCTAGTACCGGTATTCCTTTTTAGTACCGGTACCTGCTTACTAAAGCAGGCACTATTGTGCCAAGCTAGTATTGGTACCAAAGATGGGTACCGGTGCCACCTGGTACCCAACATGGATGGAGTGTAGCAGCAGAAAAGGTTTTGAGAGAAAGAAAACAAGATGCAAGATGACTCAGAGAAGCACGAAATGATAAGAAGATAAGAGTGTACCTAGAGTTGAGGCTTGGAGATGATCTATCTCTGCTTGGCTAGGGCTTGGAGAGGCTCTTGTGAAGAGGACTAGGGTTTGCAAGTGACAAAATGAGGCAAGTGTTTGCACTTGGCCTCTTTTATATGGAATAGGTCATGTGCTAGTTATATGACCACTTAAGTGATTGAAAGAAATGAAATTGACAACTTAGGTGTTGAAAAAATAATGTAGTCAACAACCTAAGTTAAGCAATCATATTGCAAACAACACCCTGATATTTCCAGACATATGGAAATATTACAGTTTACCCCCTTTTTTTAAAAAAATGTGGGTAAATTATAGTTAGACCCTCAAAGATTTTTATAAATACAAACAAGTTCCATTACAATCAACTTATTAATGTTGAATCTCTTTTATTATACAAAGCCCTAATTTATAAAGCAGAATTTTTCTGTTGCAAGAGGTTTTGTAAAGATGTCTGCTAATTGGTTTTGTGTGTCAATGAATTCTAATTGAATTGATCCTTGAAGCATATTATCTTTAAGGAAATGATGTATAATATCTATGTGCTTGGTACGCGAATGATGAACTGAATTTTTGGATAAATTTTTTGCGCTTGGATTGCGCAAAAATCAATCCAAAGTCGGACAAAGTCTGTCTGATCCAAATGACCTGAGAGCAAGCAAGTGAAGTAGCAATATATTCTGCTTTAGTCGTAGAAAGTGAAACACAAGTTTATTTCTTGGAGAACCATGAGACTAGAGATTCTCTAATAAAATGACATGTGCCACTAGTGCTCTTTCGGTCTGTCCGACTCCCTGCATAGTCAGCATCACTATAGGATAATAGATCTATGGATTGTGCTTTAGGATAGAAAAGACCAAGGTTTGTTGTGCTATTTAGGTATCTAAATATTCTTTTTACTACATTAAAATGAGATTCCTTGGGTTCAGATTGGAATCTCGCACATAAACATGTAGCAAAAAAAATATCAGGTCTAGAAGCTGTAAGATATAGTAATGAACCTATCATGCCCCGGTATTTCTTTTCATCTACTCTCTTGCTGGATAAATCTTCACCAAGAGAAGCAGATAGAGCAAGCGGAGTCTCTTTGCCATTTACATTTTCAAAGTCAAATTTCTTGAGAATTTCAAGAACATACTTTGTTTGACTAATGTAAATTCCTGTCTAATTGTTGAATTTGGAGTCCTAAAAAGAATCTGAGTTCACCCATCATACTCATTTCAAACTCAGCCTTCATAGTCTCATAGAAATGTTGACACAAAGACTCCTTAGTTCATCCAAATATAATATCGTCAACATATATTTGAACCAGTAGGATGTCATCTCCTTCTTTTAGAAAAAGAGTTGAATCAACAACTCCAATCCTATATCTGTGCCGAAGAAGAAAGGTCCTAAGCCTATCATACCAGGCCCTAGGAGCTTGTTTAAGTCCATATAAAGCCTTATTGAGCTTGTATACGTGCTCTGGGTGTGCTGAGTCCTCGAACCCAGGAGGCTGATGAACATAAACCTCTTCCTTAATATAACCATTAAGAAAGGCACTCTTGACATCCATTTGATATAGCTTGAAGTCCTTTGCACTTGCAAAGGCAAGTAGCATTCGTATGGACTCCAAGAGAGCAACAGGAGCATATGTCTCACCAAAGTCAATACCCTCCTGTTGGTTATAGCCTTGAGCTACAAGTGTGGCTTTATTCCTAATTACTGAACCAGATTCATCCAATTTATTTCAGAATACCGACTTGGTTCCAATGATGGAATTACCCTCAGGGGCGGGTACCAAGTTCCATACATTATTCCTAGTAAATTGGAGTAGCTCCTCCTGCATAGCTACAACCCATGATTCATCCTTTAATGCCTCATCAACTTTCTTGGGTTCAAGCTGTGAAATAAAGGCATTAAGGACAAAATCAGCTCTAAAGTGAGATCGGGTTTTTACACCTTGTTCAATATCACATATGATTTGTTCTTGAGGGTGATCTTTATGGTGTACTCATTCTTTTAGAAGATCATGTACATTTTGTGTATCTTTCATTTTTGATACTTCGATGAAGGGGGTATCTTCATCATCAAAATCTAAATGATTTGGTTCAGGTTCACCTAAGTTTGTTTCATCAAATGAAACATGCAGGGATTCTTCTATAACAAAAGTTCTTTTATTAAAGACTCGATAAGCTTTGCTTCTTGTTGAATAGCCCATAAAATTGCCTTCATCACCTTTAGCATCAAACTTATCAAGCCTATCACGGGTGTTTAATAAATAACATTGACTTCCAAATACCCTAAAATATGAAATCCTAGGAGACTTCTAATAAAGCTCATATGGAGTTTTCTTAATAATAGGCCTTAAGAGAGTTCTATTTAGAACATAACATGCCGTATTAATGGTTTCTACCCATAAATATTTTTGAAGCCCAAACTCTAAGAGCAAGGTTCGGGCGCATTCTTGTAGAGTGCGATTCTTGCACTCTATAACACCATTTTAAGATGGTGCCCAAGGAAATGAAAATTCATGGGTTATGCCAATTAACACAAAAACTTGAAAATTTTTCATTTTCAAATTCACCCCCATGATCAGTCCAAAGTCTAAGAATAGAGGATGATTTTTCCTTTTGAAGTCTTTGAGCAAGACTCAGGAAGGAATCAAATGAGTCATCCTTATGTTTCAAGAAGATGACCTAAGTGAACCTAAAGAAGTCATCAACAATAACTAAGCAAAATTTTGATCTATTTAGACTCTCAAATCGTGTTGGTCCAAATAAATCAAGATGTAACAATTCTAAAGGTCGTGTTGTTGAAACTAAGTCTTTAGGTTTAAAAGAAGCTTTATGCAATTTTTTGAGTTCACAAGATTTGCATAAAACATACTTTTTATAAGTTAGTTTGGGTAGGCCCCTTACTAACTCATTTTTGGCTAACCTACTAAGGTGTTTGTGATTAATGTGACCTAGCCTATGGTGCCAAAGATCTACTTCAACATGGGATGCAAGCAGACATTTTACAAATTTCTCTTGTAAAAAATGAAGAGCAAAGATATTTTCATATCTAAAGCCTTCAATTAAAATCATATTTGTTCCTTCTTTTAATAATTTAATCTAATTTTAGTAAACAAAACATCACATCCATTTTCACATATTTGGTTTTAAGTTTTCTACTAAAAGAACATTACGTACCTGCTTAGAAGAATTACCTATTATACCTTCACCAATAATGTGATAACGTTTGTTGTTGCCCAACTTGACGTGTCCTCCATCTTTGATTCTGGTCCTCTTGATAAAGACGTCGGAGTGTCCCGTCATGTGCTTGGAACACCCACTGTCTAGGATCCATTTGTCCTTCTTGACCTGCAGAATAATTTATTAAATCCATTTTAGGTACCCATTTTCTTTTGGGTCCTTGATGGTTAGTACCCTTCAAATCCTTAAGTTTATAGATCACTTTAGTGTTAGATCTATAATTCTTTGGATTCCTGACCTTTTGAAAAATCCATGCATGTCTAGGTGCATGTGATTTATTTTGTGTGTTCTTGTTATTATTGAACTTGGCTTTTAAATTATTACAAATTCTGTACTCAGCCTAGTTATTTTTAGATTATTCAAAGTGTAATCAAAATGTTCATAAATATCTTCTAATTCTACTATTTTAGTATGCAATTGATTATTAGTTTCTTTTGACATTTCTAGCTCTATTTCTAAACAAGATTTCTCTATTTCTAAGGTTTTATAACTGTTATGCAAGACCTTATTTTCCTTTTTAATTAATCTAGCTTTATGATACAAATCTTCATATGCTTGTAATAACTCATTAAAAGTGACTTCGGATTCTACCTCATTTTCTGAACTATCGTTGTTAGCCATTAAATAGAGATGTGCAACTTCTGTTTCTTTAGATTCCTTAGAAGATGATTCTGTGTCGGAATCACTATCATCCCAAGTCACCTTGTATGTCTTTCTTGAAATCTTCTTCTTCTTCCGATCGAGTTCTTTGTCTTTCTTCTTTTTCTTCCTTCTTCTTTTTGATCATTGGACAATCCTTTCGTATGTGCCCCTTCTTCTTGCACTTAAAACAAATAATGTCATTTGTAAATTTATTTACTTTCTTACCTTATTTTCGTATGAATCTTCTGAATCTTCTCGTTAGAAGAGCAAGCTCCTCTTCTTCATTGGAAATCATCGAGGTTCGACTCCTTTAAAGCTTTAAATGCAAGCTCCTTTTTCTTGCTTATGGATTTTTCTTCAATCTTCATATTTTCCAATTGGACTTCATATGCCATGAGGCTTCCAATCAAATCATCTAAGGAGAGAGTAGAAAGATCTTTTGCCTCTTGGATGGCTGTGGTCTTTGGAGACCAATCACTTGTAAGGGATCACAAGATCTTCCTTACAAGTTGCTCCTCCTTCAGCTTGACTCCAAGGCTCTTCATTTGATTTATGATCTTTCCAAATCTTGTGTACATTATTTTGATTGTTTCACCTTTATGCATCCTGAAACACTCATAGTTTTTTGTTAGAATAGAAATATGTGTTTCCTTTACCTTACTCGTACCTTCGTAGGTGACTTGCAATGTGTTCCATATCTCGTATGCGAACTCGCATGCGGAGATACGGTTAAACTCTTCCCTTGATAACGCACAATAGAGTGCGTTCATCACTTTCGCATTTCCCGCGATCCTTTTCTTTTATTTTGTAGTTCAAACAACACCTTCCTGTGGCTCTGGATCCATGTACTTCTCTTGGATAAGCATCCATGAGTCCTCATCCATGGCCTTGAGGAAGATTTGCATCCTCCTCTTCCAGTATCCATAGTCCGTCCCATCAAAGTAGGGAGGACGTGTGGATGACTGTCCTTTGGTGCGTTTGATTGGAGATGCCATTGCGAAAGAGAATGGTTAGTTCTTCTATTCGCAACCTGCTCTGATACCACCTGTAGGATCTGTAAATCACAAGACACTAGAAGGAGGGGATGAATAGTGTGGTAAATAAAAATTAGCAAGACAAATCAAACCACAAAATGCATAAGATATATAGTGGTTCCCCTCACTTAGGTACTCCACTACCTAAGTCTCCCAACTTAGGATTTTTAACCCGATTCCCTCAATCCGGAGGGAATCAATTTACTAAAACCTGAGGTAATTAACAGGTTACTTCAACCCAATTACAAGTATTGAAAAGAAATAAAGATACAAGTGTAAGCAAAATATAAATAAAAGCTTACAACTAATCCCTAAGTCTCCAACAATTATATAGCTTAATTTGAGTATGTAAATTAATCTAACGAGAAAATTATGGTGTAAAACAAATGAATTTATCAGAGAAGAACACGATCGCCTTGATGACTTGTTGCAAGAGGAAATGGCTTTGAGAGAATTGCAACAAGACAAGCTCTTTTGCAGCTAGTAATTTGAGAAATGAAGGTGTAGACAAAGATAGAATATTTTGTTTCTTGGTTGTGTGCAAAAGACACTCAAGGAGTGCTTATATAAGCCACTAAGCATCTTCCCTATGATTACTAGCCGTTAGGGGAAATTTGGGAAGATTAGGGATAGGTTTAATTGCAAAATAACCATTCAGATTGGTCACAACGGTCAGTTGGTACCGGTACTAAAATTTAGGTATCAGTACTGACTGGTTACAGTCAGCCCAACTAAGTCACCATGTTCAATATTCATGATGAGTACCGGTACTTGTGATTCTCAGATTTGGGTCCAGTGACCTACATGTACTAGTACTAGTGATTAGTACCGGTACTTGTAAGGTCAAGGCAAAAACCAAGTGCGCAAACTATGACCACTTGGTACCGGTACTCATGATGAGTACTAGTACTTGTTGTTCATAGTTTGGGACTTAGGCCCAAACCTGTGCCTAGCATGTACTGGTACTTATGACCAGTACCGGTACTTGCTACAAGTACCAAATTTTGTAAGTTTTAAGTCAGTTTTTAGAGAAATCCAACTTACTCTAAACGACTTTATTTTGAAAAAAATCGATTTTGAGTTTTGAAATGAGTGAATGAACGATTTTCTGAACCCGAATTGTCTCTACTTTGTTTTTAACTTCTAGATTGTGTTTTACTTGTTAGGAGACGTACAAAGATTCTAAGGAAAATAATTAATACAACAAAAACTAGTCTTCTAATCTTCTTCCTTCATATGCAATCTTGTTGCTTGCATCCACAGGTTCTTTTGACTTGTAACACTTCATAAACACATTAGATTTAAAAATGTTTTTGTTAACACCAAAACATAGAAGAGAAATGAAATTAGGTTCCAACAAATATTACGTATAGGTGGGTATGTTTGCATGGGAAATATGGTGGTAACGTGGGAATTAGTTTGGGATTGAGTGACGTGGGTATTGCATGTTTAGTGGATGCAGAGGGATTTAATGTGGGATTTACGTGAGGTGTTTTGTATTTCGTTAGTTGTGTGTGGGTTAATAGATGTGCGATATAAGGTGGAAAATAATGAGATATTTAGGAGATGGTGGTTGAGGTTTAGGAAATTAGGAAAATAAGTGTAGGATTTTTAGTAGGCATGGGAATTTACATGGAGGATATTAAGCTTAGGTTTGGGTTAGGTAAAAGGGTTGTTGGTGGGGATTTGCATGGGTTTAGGCCAAGGGTTTAGGAATAAGTAATTGGGCTCTTAAGTATGCTAGGGCTTTAGGTTAATTGAGATTCCAAATAGGTCCAATTACTAGACTAGTCATTTTCCAACTGAGCTCAGTCTAGAAAATCCAATCTGCCTTGCTCCAATTAATCTAAAATTTTGTATCTGCACATATAAAAATGAACTCATCATGGTACCGGATATACTTGTGGGAAAGATTGCACAAAAGCCCAAAAGTATGCATTATTTACGAAATGGCCTAAAATGACTAATCTAACCTAACTAAATGTAATCTAACCCAAATTACCCTTTGACAAACATTAATTAGGCGTCAATTAGCATAAATAAATGTGGAAATATCAAGCACCACAAGGGAAGTTAGCCGAAAATCAATAAGCCTATCCACTAAGTTACTTTGGTTCCTCATGCGTGGGCTTAATTCGAGGCTTCGATCCCTTGCGAGTAGGTTCTAGGCACAAATGGTGGTCGGTTAGGATTCGTGACAGTACAAATTTTGATTAGCCACCAATTGAATATTAATTCAAAGACCTAAAATCTATTTAAAACAGATCATACTGTATTCGTGTTTATTTTGGCAATGGCGTGTGCATGGTAGAGGTCTCTAGGAAGTTTCTATTTTTAATCTATCTGAGTGTTAAGAGAGTTAAACCCATTTGACTTGAAAGAAATGAACCCCCCTTACTCTTATTATTTAGATAATCAGAACCAATACTTCCAATTTTTAAACCATGATCCCATGCCTTGAGCGTATCCCTCCTTTGAGGGGTACAATGACAATTCACAGGGTCATTCATATTCTTACCTTGGGAGTACTAGTTCAATAACTCCCACTTTTGAGCAGAGCCGAGGAGTGGGATTTCCCACCCCAGGAGTTTTCGCTAGTATGCAAACACCCAGCCCTCCCACCCTTCATGATTTTTCGTATCGTGGTTGGACAAATGTTCCTAGGCAACCTGAGCCTGAGATTTACTATCCTCCCCAATCTGACAGTAGCCTCTCTTATTTTATGAGAAAAAACAACATAGAGAAATGGAGTCTATAGGATAGATATTGAGGAATAGTCAAAGATTAAATGAAGAAATTAGCCAGCTTAATGACCCTTCTATGGTTGATTCTTATCCCTACCTCTATACCCTCGATTACCAGGACAATTTGGAGGAAACAAGTGACAATAGGGATCTCATTTTGAGGAGTAGCTATCATTTAGACTTTGCCCATGAGATGTGGCCAATAAAGGAGGATAATTCATTGATTCTCCACTTGAGCTTTATTGGAATCAGAAGAAAGGGAAGATGGTGCCACTGGAGAACCTTGACATCGATTGATTGGTGAGATTTTATGAGAGAAAAATCGAGGTTCAGAAACCCAATCATTGCAATCGTGAAAATCTTCTTATCAGATAAAAATAACCAAGATTCGATGAGTTTTGGGTTGAATATGTTGAGGTGAACGTTTGATTTTCTAGAGAAAACCATGTTTGTTTTATTTGCTTTTGGTATTTTTATCTTTTGTAATTTTTTTGGTATTTTAAATAAGGCAAAAGACAGAGTCAGGAAACTATATCTAGCTAACTAATCTACTTACAGATAATTAAAGCAAAAAAGAGCGAGTGAGAGAGAGAGAGAATAATTCTAACTAAATGATTAAGCAAGTGTTTGATACAAATTATAATGTGGAAAATAATCTAACTATGAAAGCAGTAAAAGATATAGAGAGGTGAGAAAAATCATCGTCAGCTGCTTGGAGGATGAGCCACTTGGATGGTGCCTCGAATGAAGTTGGTGAGGAGTTGGAGGTAGGAGAATGGAGTTGGATAAAGGAGGACAGGACAGGGCGACGTCGTAGTGGCGATCCACTTCTGGAATGGGGTAAGAGGACGACCACGAGCGCTCCATGAATGAGGGTGAGAGCGGGAAGTAAAAATTATTTTCTAGCTCTAGTGGAGCATCCCGGGCTTAGGACAAGCTCGTAGAGCATTGGAGGGGGTGAGGAGATAGGAAGGGATGGAATTGAAGGAGGGGTGTAGGGGGGTATTTATAGGGTAAAAAATGGGTGAAATTCGGCCATGTGTGCGCACAAAGCCTTCAAAGCACGTGCGTGGGACACGCGTTGCACGCGAGGCCCACGCCCATGCCCACGCTCACACCTAGCACAATGCGTGTGCTTTGTGTGTTCAAACACCGCTGGCGCTGTGAAGGAGGTAAGAGAGTTGTTCGATCTACATCAGAGGGCTCTGATCACATGCGGGGGCGTGCATTAGATCGCGCATTTGACGTGCCTTCCATCCATCATGCCATGTAGCAGCATCCTCGTTGTTTGATCTTGATTTGGCGACACCAGATCGCACGCCTCATGCGTGCTAAGGAGAAGAAGAGCGTTGTGGGTGCCTACGTGGCTCTTCCATAGTTGCGCAATCAAGATAGTGCAATTGTATTTAACCCTTGCTTGCGCTAAAAGAGAGGTAGATTGGGAGTCGAACTCGTGGCAGTCGCTTGGGAGTTCCTTCTCCCACTGTTGTGCAAAGGGCACCTTTGTGTCTAGGATTGATGTTGATGGTCGTGCGATCGTGACCATTGGATGAAGATCCAAGGGCCCAAATTTCGTGGGGAGCACGCCATTGGAAGTGAACGGGCGACATTGGGCGGCTATGATAGCACCATTTGGCGCCATCATGGTCCATCATTTTCCTTTGCTTGTAGGGGACACCACGGAAGTCCGATTGGAATGATTTTCACATTGTTGAACTGCAATCATCGCTCCGAATTCATCTGTATGGTTGGATTCATCATTTGAAGTTCAGATTCACATCACCTTGTCCCTTGGCCAATGATCTTCTTTAGCTTGTAAAGGATACTACGAAAGTCCGACCAGGGCGATTTCGAAGGCATTGGACTTCGATCATCGCCCTGATTGCATCTGTACAGTTAGTTCTTCCATCTATGGTCCAAAAATGTGTTGCATTCTTCTCTGGCCATTAAAATAGGGAAATTAATATATAATTTATATAATCTATTCTAAATGCGTGATGATGCATGTTATGTAATATTTATAATGTTGGATGCTTTTATGAGCCTAGGAACATGCATAAATAGGCAATTTAAGCTAGATAAATGTCTACATCTAGCCCCCATTTCTATCATTTGCTTGTCCCTAGCAAAACTAAACTACATGCTATTTATAAGAAGAGAATTAGCATTTGATTACCAAGGAAAAAGTGATTTGTCAACAATAGAAAATTTTAACTAAAGACCTAAACTTCAAAGACTCAATAGCGTGTGGGTGTCTGCTAAAATCTAGACCACCCAAGTCCTCGCCTTATTCCGTACATAAGAGAAGGCATTTTTTTTGTTCTTTTCTAATTTTTCTAGACTATTTTTGAGTTTAGAGTTTCAGGGAAACTTTTTATGGCTATCCAACTCACCCAAGACTCGAAAGAATACTAAGTACTAAGCACTTTATTGTGAAAATGTGATAGAGTCACTAAACAGCAATCAAAACAGACCTCAGGTTTATACAAACCCTAGGTTAGCCTTAACGAAAAATTTTGCCTAAAGGTGTATCTATTTGACTGGTAGCTTTCTCCTTACTATAATTTTTATGGGATCAACAAAAGAGTAAGCCCAATGTATATCTCCTCGCCTTATTCTACTTCCCGCTTCTCCCTAAGTGTTTAGGAATTGTTTGTGCATTTTTGTGTATTAGGCTCTAGACAACCGACAATGGGAGGTTACCCATGGCAACTTGCCAATCATACCGATGCAGTGAAGTGTAGCTTATTTATTTTTTTCTCCTTTTTCTATTTTTCTTTTTTTTTTCTTTTTGGGTATTTATCTTTTTTTTTCTAAGTAGGTAGCTACTATAATCTAAGATTTACCTAAAAGTAATGGCTAAAGGGATTAGATCATGTGGTTAGGCTCTGGGCACCCAGCTATGAGGGGTTAATCACAATAACGTGCTAGACATACCGCCCTAGTATGTTTATTAGTTGCCTAATTTTCATTAAAACCAGCTAAGAAGTGAGTTAGTGAAAATAGTGTGTAGATACTTAGACTATAAGTCCCCTCAAATCAGAGGGTGGGTTGATAAGTCATGTAATTATCACTCCAACTTATTAACCAAATTAAAATAAACTTAAAGATGGCAAGGACTCGAGAAACAGGTCCACATTTTAATGGACACTCGGGCTAATTAAGCCCGAAGACCTGAAGTATCTAAGTATTCAGGTCCTATTGTATTATTTCCTAAAGTCGAAAAACTCCTAATGCCTAAGTCCTCTTTTCCTAATGTTCTGTCATTTTTCTTTTGAGAAAATAAATAAAAGTAGTCTATGGAACTGAAAAAATAATTTAAATATGAATATCCACCCTCCCATGCTTAGATGATGCAATGTCATTGTAAAAATATAAGCATGACAAGGAGCGGAGTATACAAGAAACCACCTAAATTATGTAATGATCCAGACAATTCCAAGACAAAAACAGACTATACAGGTGCTAAGTTTATTGCCTTCATTTGGGCACAGTATACAAATAAAGAGAAGAAATTAAGAAATAAGAAGTACGGGTCAAAATTAGAATAAAAAGATTGACCTTAAGTCCGGCAAGAAGAGCATGTCCACAGATGTGGATGAGATTGTGATGTAGACCCATGCCTCAGGGTTTTGTGGCTCTGAGTGATAAATACTCAGAACCGAAGACTTTTCTGCTTGTGGGGCCAGGCCTGCAGTTTATGAGAATGCAACCCAAATCCAAAATGTCGGACAATAGGGAAATCTAGATCAATAGATGTGTTTGTCTTGTTAGAGTTTAGATAAAAAAGATAATCAATTATTCTGTACTTGGGTTGCACATCCTCAGAGTTGAAAATATCATAAGGGTCTTCGTAAAAGGTTGGTGGTTTTAGGTCTATAGGAACCCTTAGATCCAAAATTCTGGTACCTCCAGAGTTGGCTTCCCAAATTTTCACTTCCAAACTCCTCTCCTCCAAAATCAGTGTTTTCGGGACCTCCATAGTGTCACTAACCCCATCTAAAATTCCCAAGTCCAAATATTGCGGCTGAATCAGAATTGACTTGGGTGCTGTGAAAATAAAATCATCATTAAGCTGTTTGGGGTGTGGTTGAGGGATGGGGCTACTGATTAAATGTTCCATTAAATCAGTATTTGAATCCTCCAAGTTAGCACCAATTGAATTATAATCCTCAATTATAGGACCCTTAAAGAATTCATTAGATTCATCGACCCATTCATCTCACTAAATTCATTCTTCTTAACCTCAAGTGAGACTTCACCTAAAGATTCTTTTTCCTCTGAATCAAAGAATTCTGGATCTTCATTAATATATGTTTCATAATCATTTGTTATTCCTCGGTCAGCAGAGACATATTTTTTGCTTCCTGGTTCAGGGATCTTGGATGAAGAAATCAGTTCATCCTTAATTTGTTGCTCTAAATCAACCTCATCATCCCAGGTCTCATAAAATGTGTCCCCCCTTACAGGTGCCTGAGTGGATTCTGACATTGGCTTTCCTGAAAGGGATTCATCCTGGGAATCATCCTAAGATTGGACTAAAGCAACTACGAATTGCATCCTCAATCTTAACAATTTCCTTAGTAATAACTCACCCAGGTCCTTATCCTCAACATCTTAGATCCAATCCAATAAAGACTTGTTAAGCTCATCAATCATTTTGATCAGAGGCTTTAATGCTTCAGTACAGGTTGTTGGTTGAGCTTCTAAGGATCGAATGGTGTTCCTCAAGTTAGTTAGCAACCTGTTTTGGACCTGGTCTACTTGAGTTGAATAGTTCATTTCAAGGTTGGGTGGGTTTGGGTTTAGCCTATGAGGGTCAATGAATTGAGGTTTCCTGGGGTCCTCCCTGATTATAGGTCATTTTAGGTTGTTCATTAAAGGTAGGTGACCTATAAGAAGTGTAATCCTGGGGAGGGTAGATGTTATAATTATCATATCCTTCTTGACTGTAGATCGAATTAGGTTGTTCATATGGAGGCAGGGATCTATAATCATTATAACTCTGAGAAGGATAATCAGAGTCTTGGTGTCCCCGATTAGGCCTTGAACATGGAGGTCCGGAATCATATCACCTATCAAAGTTATCCCAACTAGTGGATGGATGGTCATAGGTCAAGTCGGGAAAATAATCATTTTGGGGATAAGTGTTGGTAGGAGGGTAGGAGTGGTGGTGTGTGTAGGATATGGAAGGATACATGGCAAAGCGGGAGGGAAAAGAGGAAAGAGGAAGGTACCCTGCAATACAAGCAATTCAAAGCTCTCCTTAGGTGGGTAGCCTAAAGACCTATAAGCTCCCAGAACCTATCTTAAGATTATAAATGATTTAATCTACTTCTATTTGGTCAATCCAATCAGTTAGAGGAAGGAATTGGGGAGAAGGTTCTTCCTTTGACTTGTGCCTCGAGTTCCTCTAATACCCCCCAACTACTATCGTTTGACGGTACTCCCCAAGCTAGACATCAGAGGGAACGGTAGAAGTAGATTAGTCGGAAATAATCTCAGTTTAAGCCCCGAAAAGCGAGTCAATCCTTAAGGCCAACATCAACTCAGTTTTAGTTAGGCTTAGGTTTGAATGTGCTCGAGAATGTAATGGGCCCCATTTTATGGGTTGTGCCCTTAATGATCGGTTTACACGTGTATACGTGCACAACCAAAGGTTTTTAAGCAAGATTATTATGAATGTGGTGTCTTTTAAGGTTCAAATCTTGCTTAGTAGTTTTTAGGGTTCAAATTTAGGTATATTCAATCAAGTTTAGTGAGGGACACCAGGTTTTAAAAGAACAGGTGTATGTATATTCCTTTAAAAATGTAAAGAGCGTGTGGCGCAGACGTCTTTTAAGACGTCTGGAGGGTTGTCCAGACGTCTGACCAGACGTCTGGGATAGTTTCCAGACGTCTGGAAATCCGTTATTTTCGACACACGCGAGTCGTCTGCGCGCCTGAGCGCGCAGACCGCATATTCGCCTTCTTCCCTCCTGCGGCTGCAGGATTCCCCTGCCGCGAATCCTTCTCTCCCCTCCTCGCGAGGCCTTAAAAGGGCACGCCTCCCCTCCCGTCTCCACCATCTCCTCCTTCTTCTCCTTCAGCCAGTGAGCGTGAGCGTGAGCGCGAGCGCGAGGGCGGCAGCGGCGGCCGCAGTGAGCGCGGAGGAGGTGCGGCGTGCGAGGGCGAGCTCGTCGGAGCGGCTTGGCCGGCCGGCGGAGGGCGCAGGGGGCGCGGAACGACGCGGAGAGGGACCTGCTGCAGTCTGAGCAACAGGCACGTGAGGTGCGACGCGGGCGGCGTCGCGAGCGGAGGCCGAGTACCACCCTGATTCTGGAAAAATTTCCAGAATCAGACGTCTGGGTTGATAGGCAGACGGCGAGGTCGACGTCTGGGAGCTCATACAGACGTCTGAAAGGTGTGTATTCCGCTTCCTTCTTCCTTCCTGTCGACCGACCGTACTAAGGGAGTGAGTTGGCTGTGCGCAGGTTCGCTGATTCGCCATCCTTTGCGAATCAGACGTCTGGAAGTTGTACCAGACGGCGGGAGTGACCTCCAGACGTCCGGGGTGACCATCGGACGTCTGGGAGCTAGGACAGACGTCCCCGCAGACTTCTGGACGTCTGGGAAACCACATTGAACAGGTAATTCTCTGATCCACTGTTTAAGACGTCTGGAAGAAGTTCCAGACGTCTGATTTTGCACAGTATCGTCTTTTTTGACCCGTTTAGGGCCCGTTCGGGCTCCGTTTTCCGCGATTCGAGTTGCGTTCTTTTCAGAATTAATTCCTCTACCCGTCTACAGTAGCTATACACTATTTTGAGACACTCCTTGTGTTTGATCCTTGTGATAGGACCTCGTTCAGTTGCAGTTTTGAGAGTCGCGGAGGCACGCGGGATTCCCGATCACGCCCCCATTACTCCCGTTGTACCCGGTAGAGTGGCTTAAGTTTATTATTAAAATTTGTTAAAGTATGGAACCATAACTAGAATCTAGGACATTACATGAATCCTAGGAATGAGAAATGTATGGAATGATAGCTCCTAGGTGATGCATGAATCCTAGGGCTGGAAAACTAGTTGTATGCTAGATCCTAGGATGTGGCATGAACCCTAGGATGGAAAAACTAGTGGAATGTATAACACTGCAGTCTTGGAAAAATGGAAAGGAATATAAAGCTGCCTGTAAATTGAATTAACAGCTGCCTGTTATGAATAAAGAAACATGATTGAGATCATGGATTGTGAGAACGTGAAACTGGAAAGTGAAACATATGATGTTCTGAGATAAAGAGATGGAACCCTACGGGGAATTAGGAGTGGAACTCCTGGAAAGAAAAAGGAATGGAACTGAGATGTAGTTGTACTGTCTCTCGGGTACGCAGTACCAAGGGAAGTACCTGTACCTGTTTAGTGCAGAGTGGGGCCAGCCACCCCAGGGACCCGGGGTTAGGATTGGCCGCTCTGTACCGACTTGTTGGCCCTCGTGTACGTAGTACCGAGGAGAGCTACTAGTGTTAGGAGAGTAATAGCTACCCCACGGGCCCCGGGGTTCTGCTAGCCTCCTTCACCGACTTGTTAGGCGCACTAGGGCAAACCAGGGTAGTCAGGCGAGGGTGCGCGGACTGTGGAGGGGCAAGGCCCCGGTTTGGTTACTGTGGAGGGGTTGGACCCCTGTTACTGAGAGGGCTCTGCCCTGGTTTCGTGCTGTGCTTTGGGCGCACCCGTTAACGGAAACGACTGATCGCGTGCCAGTGCGGGCTAGCTACCTGTGCGTTTATCGCACGTGCCGTAGTCACAGTTACGTCTGTCAGTGACCTTGGGGTGGTTGACTGAGGGTAGGATCACCATGGGGGACTCTCCCGGCCAGGAGAGCACCACGTGCTACTTCTACTTTTGGAAAAGACTGCAATCAAGATCGTTCCCACGAGGACATTCGAGATCAAGTAAAGGATCTGAGAAATAAATGAAATCGTGAGAAAATTGAAAGATGTGATTAAAGGAAGTAATAGAACATAACAGCTACTGTACACTCTACTGTTGCCTTTAGTTAGTTTGCCACTCTACTCAGCGTTTTGCTGACGTGTTACACTCGTTACCTTTTTCAGGACCAGGTGTTGAGCAGCCAGGGTCGGCGGCTGCAGAGGACGCTGGGCCGAGTAGGGTCCAGTAGAGTTTACCACAGTCTTTTGTACCTCTTTTGTTTCTGTTCTAGTGAGTAGTTTTTGTTTCCGCTGTACTTTCTTTACCTGCAGTTCTTGTTATATGATAAATGTTGTTCTACTGTTGTGGTGGTATCTACTGTAGTAGTTTCTTTCCTTACTGCTGTACTTCCTTACTGTTAGTTATATTCATGCTGAATGTGGTTTATTTTACTGCTCTTTTGGTTACTTCCTCGTTGGACGACTAGGTCTTGGGATTAGTCGAGTCGGTCCGGTTCTCGTGTCTCGTAGGGACTCGGGAACCGGGTCGTTACAAGATGGTATCAGAGCAAGGTCGTCCTGAGAAGTGAATCAACTGACTGGAAAATAACCAATTCACATGTTTATAGCTAGAGTAGCCACCACAACATATCTCTTGACATGAGCTCTTAGAAGTTTTGTTAGGTACCGTCTGTTTTGACGTTTCCGTTTTGTTTCGCGTCTCCTTGCAGGAGATGCCTCGTCGCGAGACTGGCCGCGGGCGCGGCCGAGGACGAGGTCGGCGAGGTGGACGTGCTGTCGTTGACGTCTCGGTGGACCAGCCACCACTCCCTGGCATCCAGGCCTAGGACCTCGCCAGACTGATATGGGATATTGTACGAGAGGAGCTCCACCCACCACCCCGAGCACCTCCTCCTGGGGTTGCAGAGGGGGAGTCCTCTGTGGGACCACGCGACGGACATGGCGCTGGACACGAGGGAGGGGATGGGCCCCTGTCGCCCCCACCTTCCTCCGACACTTCTATACACGGAGCACCTTCGCCTGGAGGTGCACCAGCACCTCCCCTACAGCGCCACTTCGAGCTTTTCGGACAGTTCCGGAAGCTGAAGCCCCCCTCCTTCAAGGGGGATGAGGACCCGACCGTGGCAGAGGACTGGCTTGAGCAGCTGGAGAAGATCTTCGACACCCTTCGCCCCCCGGTGGAGTGCCGCGTGGCCTTTTCCACGTACCAGCTGGAGAGTGCGGCACACCGGTGGTGGAGGGCGGTCTGGGGACAGGAGAGGGACGAGCCGACGTGGGACCAGTTCATTACCCTCTTCTGCGAGCAGTACTTTCCCCAGACGTGGCAGGACCAGAGGAGGCGGGAGTTCCACACTCTCCGCCAAGGGACGATGACTGTGAGCGCGTACCGCATGCGTTTCTTGGAGCTGTCCCGCTTTGCAGCGACAGCGGTAGCCACTGAGGAGGAGCGCCTTTGGAGGTTCACCGAGGGGCTCCGGCCTGCGATCCGGGGGTATGTCAAACCCCTGAAGCTGCCGATGTTTTCGAGGGTGGTAGAGGCAGCTATGACTTACGAGGAGACCAACCCGTCCGCGCGAGAGACTGACGGCGGGCGGAAGAGGCCCTTTCAGCCAGACTTCTCACAGGGCCGGCGAGAACGGAGACACGTGGCATCCGCAGGAGAGCCGTCACGTTGTGCAGGGCCATAAGTGGCCTTTGGGGGCCCTCGACAGGGGCCAGTCGCCAGCACCGGACCCCCGCCTAGCCGACAGCAGGGACTCACTGAGGGCGGGAGTCGGGTTCCCCTCTGCTACCAGTGTGGCCAGCCGGGCCACGTCAGGAGGGACTGCCCATCTAGGGCAGGAGGTCAGCAGATACTTCCCGTGCAGAGCACTGGAGGACGCGCAGGAGGCCACGGTTCCCAGGCACGAGGAGGAGGACAGCAGTCGCGAGGAGGGTACCGGCCAGCACCTACCCGTCCGACGCAGAGTGTGGCTGCTTCGTCCACACCTAGAGCTGAGGGGCGTATCAACGCCCTAACACACAGGGATGCCAGAGCATCGGGATCCGTGGTAGCAGGTATGGTTTCAGTTTCTGGCAGACTCGTTTACACGCTTTTCGATTCCGGCGCTACGCACTCGTTTGTCGCAGCCAGTTTCGCAGTTAGTTTGGACCAGGATTATACACTGTTAGAGAATCCGTTCGTAATCAGAGGTCCGAGTGGTCAGCTGTTTGTAGCTGAGGAGGTGTACACGGGTTGCGAGGTCAGCGTCGGGGGACATAGCCTGCCAGCTGACCTGATTATGATACAGATGGAGGACTTTGGTGTGATTCTGGGGATGGATTGACTGTCCGCTTACCACGCCTTGGTAGACTGTTTTGAGAGGAAGATTGTCTTCTCCATTCCGGAGTTTCCTTCTTTCGAGTTTCACGGACAGCCAGTGGACGGAGGTTTCAGGTGCATTTCGGCACTTCGGGCGGCGAGACTTTTGAGCCAGGGGTGTGAGGGCTTCCTAGCTGTGTAGCCCAGCCCTGAGGTAGACTTCCAGAGCATCCCAGTGG
Source organism: Thalassia testudinum (assembly GCA_037157565.1). Taxonomy (NCBI): domain Eukaryota; kingdom Viridiplantae; phylum Streptophyta; class Magnoliopsida; order Alismatales; family Hydrocharitaceae; genus Thalassia; species Thalassia testudinum. Next base: position 80,647,356 of record JAZHRO010000077.1, on the reverse strand, counting down.
TCAGAGAGTACCCCGACGTGTTTCCAGACGAGTTACCAGGACTACCGCCCGAGCGTGAGATCGAGTTTGAGATCTCACTAGTACCAGGGACCAGCCCCATCTCCACCGCGCCATTACAGGATGGCACCGCTTGAGCTGCGAGAGCTCAAGTCCCAGTTGCAGGAGCTTTTGGAGAAAGGTTTCATGAGGCCCAGTGCGTCTCCCTGGGGAGCCCTGGTACTGTTTGTGAAGAAGAAGGATGGGACCCTACGCCTTTGTGTGGACTACCGACAGCTGAATAGGGTCACCATCAAGAACAGATATCCGCTGCCGAGGATCGACGATTTTTTTGACCAGTTACGGGGTGCCACAGTGTTTTCCAAGATAGACTTGAGGTCTGGATATCACCAGTTGAGGATCAGGGAGACCGACGTCTCCAAGACAGCTTTCCGCACCCGGTACGGACACTACGAGTTTTTGGTCATGCCGTTTGGGCTGACCAATGCCCCCGCTGCTTTCATGGACCTGATGAACAGGGTGTTTAGACCGTACTTGGATCAGTTCGTGGTGGTTTTCATAGATGATGTGCTCATCTATTCTAGAGATCGGACGCAGCACGGACAGCACTTGCGGATGGTTCTGGACACTCTGAGACGACGCAGGCTGTACGCCAAATACAGCAAGTGCGAGTTCTGGTTGAGGGAGGTGACCTTCTTGGGTCATGTGATCTCTGGTGACGGCCTGGCGGTGGACCCCGCCAAGGTCGAGGCAGTGCTCAGGTGGGAGAGACCGCGTTCAGTCACTGAGATTCGCAGTTTCTTGGGACTGGCAGGTTACTACAGACGGTTCATCAGAGGGTTTTCGCAGATTGCACGTCCTATGACACAGTTGACCCGGAAGGACGTGCCTTTCGCTTGGACAGACGCCTGTGAGGCGTGTTTTCTGGAGCTGAAGGAGAGGTTGACCTCGGCTCCCGTGCTCACCATCCCTGACAGTAGTGGCGGGTTCGTTGTGTACACGGACGCTTCCTTGCAGGGGTTAGGAGGTGTGCTCATGCAGAGGGGTCATGTTGTCGCTTACGCTTCGCGGCAACTGAAGCCCCATGAGCATACCTACCCTACCCACGACCTAGAGTTGGCAGCTGTTGTCTTCGCGCTGAAGACCTGGAGGCACTACTTGTACGGTGAGACCTTCGAGATTTTTACAGATCACAAGAGCCTCAGATATCTTTTTGACCAGAAGGAGCTCAACATGAGACAGAGACGTTGGTTGGAGCTCCTGAAGGACTACGATTGCAGCATCTCCTACCACCCGGGAAAGGCCAATGTGGTGGCTGACGCCTTGAGCCGTAAGGCGCCCACACGCTTGGCCAGTCTACAGTTACAGAGTTGGAGCCTTTTGGAGGAGGTGGGCAGTTGGCGACCTCTATAGTTACGAGGATACTGTGGGGCAGTGACGGTGACACGGCAGACCAGGCCAGAGCTGATAGACCGTATCATCACAGGACAGATGGCTGATCCGTACTTGCAGTCTTTGCGCGACAGAGTACTATCAGGGGACCCAGGGGACTTCTCTTTCACAGACCAGGTGTTACGCTTGAGGGGACGGTTGTGCGTTCCCAGAGACGAGGAGCTGTTGAGAGAGCTCCTGATTGAGGCACACGGTTCCAGATTCACCATACATCCCGGAAACATGAAAATGTACCATGACTTGAGACGAGAGTTTTGGTGGAGAGGGATGAAGCGGGATGTGGGTGAGTTCGTGCAGCAGTGCTTAGTGCGCCAGCAGGTGAAAGCCGAGCATCAGAGGCCTGCAGGGCCACTTCAGCCGCTTCCAGTGCCAGAGTGGAAGTGGGAGAGCATCACCATGGACTTGGTGGTGGGCTTACCTGTTACCCAGCGGGGACACGACGCAGTCTGGGTAATAGTGGATAGATTGACGAAGACGGCGCGATTCTTGCCGATCCGAGTCACTTTGGCACCAGCACAGTTGGCAGAGAGGTATATCCGTGATGTGGTGCGACTACACGGAGTTCCGCGGGAGATCGTATCCGACTGGGATACCCGCTTTACGTTCCAGTTTTGGGCAGATTTTCAGCAGGCCTTGGGGACGAGGTTGAGGTTTAGCACGGCTTACCACCCCCAGACGGACGGACAGTCTGAGCGCACGATACAGACACTTGAGGACCTTTTGCGTGCCTGTGTACTGGACTGGAGGGGCTCTTGGGAGGAGCACCTGCCCCTGGCGGAGTTTGCATACAACAACAGTTACCACTCGAGCGTCGGCATGGCTCCCTACGAGGCTCTGTACGGACGGAAGTGTACGGCACCCTTGAGTTGGGTTGAGGTGGGGACCAAGTGGGAGGTTGGCCCCAGGTTGATCCGGCAGAGTCAGGAGGTAGTTGAGCAGATCCACAGACGACTCCGCACTGTCAGGAGCAGACAGAAGAGCTACGTGGATCGCAGACGCAGAGAGGTGCGGTTCGAGGTTGGGGACCACGTCTTCCTTCATGTTTCGCCCATGAAGGGCTTACAGCGGTTTGGGGTGAGAGGGAAGCTCGCGCCGAGGTTCGTGGGGCCCTTTGAGGTCCTGGAGCGGGTTGGACCCATTGCTTACAGACTTGCCCTTCCCCCGCAGCTTTCTGGTGTGCACGACGTGTTCCACGTGTCCAACCTCAGGAAGTACGTAGCCGATTCCAGTCACGTACTGAGTCACGAGAGCGTCGAGGTGAGCGACAACCTGACCTACCCCGAGCGGCCAGTGCAGATCCTAGACCGAGCCGTCCGCCGGTTGAGGCGAAAGCATGTACCCCTGGTAAAGGTTTTGTGGAGGAGCCAGCGGTACGAGGAGGATACCTGGGAGCCTGAGGCGGCAATGCGGGAGCGGTACCCGGAGCTTTTCGCGGGTACGTCTTTTCGGACCGGCTTCGGTCCTCTTTGAGTTTGTTATGGCTATTCGGACGACTTTTCCCGCACCCTAGTTGGCGCAAGTTTCGGGGACGAAACTTCCTTTGAGTTTGTTATATTGTAAAGAGCGTGTGGTGCAGACGTCTGGAGGGTTGTCCAGACGTCTGACCAGACGTCTGGGATAGTTTCTAGACGTCTGGAAATCCGTTATTTTCGACACACGCGAGTCGTCTGCGCGCCTGAGCGCGCAGACCGTATATTCGCCTTCTTCCCTCCTGCGGCTGCAGGATTCCCCTGCCGCGAATCCTTCTCTCCCCTCCTTGCGCGGCCTTAAAAGGGCACGCCTCCCCTCCCGTCTCCACTGTCTCCTCCTTCTTCTCCTTCAGCCAGTGAGCGTGAGCGTGAGCGCGAGCGCGAGGGCGGCAGCGGCGGCCGCAGTAAGCGCGGAGGAGGTGCGGCGTGCGAGGGCGAGCTCGCCGGAGCGGCTTGGCCGGCCGGCGGAGGGCGCAGGGGGCACGGAACGACGCGGAGAGGGACCTGCTGCAGTCTGAGCAGCAGGCGCGCGAGGTGCGACGCGGGCGGCGTCGCGAGCGGAGGCCGAGTAGCACCCTGATTCTGGAAAAATTTCCAGAATCAGACGTCTGGGTTGATAGGCAGACGGCGAGGACGACGTCTGGTAGCTCATACAGACGTCTGAAAGGTGTGTATTCCGCTTCCTTCTTCCTTCCTGTCGACCGACCGTACTAAGGGAGGGAGTTGGCTGTGCGCAGGTTCGCTGATTCGCCATCCTTTGCGAATCAGACGTCTGGAAGTTGTACCAGACGGCGGGAGTGACCTCCAGACGTCCGGGGTGACCATCGGACGTCTGGGAGCTAGGACAGACGTCCCCGCAGACTTCTGGACGTCTGGGAAACCACACTGAACAGGTAATTCTCTGATCCACTGTTTAAGACGTCTGGAAGAAGTTCCAGACGTCTGATTTTGCACAGTATCGTCTTTTTTGACCCGTTTAGGGCCCGTTCGGGCTCCGTTTTCCGCGATTCGAGTTGCGTTCTTTTCAGAATTAATTCCTCTACCCGTCTACAGTAGCTATACACTATTTTGAGACACTCCTTGTGTTTGATCCTTGTGATAGGATCTCGTTCAGTTGCAGTCTTGAGAGTCGCGGAGGCACGCGGGATTCCCGATCACGCCCCCATTACTCCCGTTGTACCCGGTAGAGTGGCTTAAGTTTATTATTAAAATCTGTTAAAGTATGGAACCATAACTAGAATCTAGGACATTACATGAATCCTAGGAATGAGAAATGTATGGAATGATAGCTCCTAGGTGATGCACGAATCCTAGGGCTGGAAAACTAGTTGTATGCTAGATCCTAGGATGTGGCATGAGCCCTAGGATGGAAAAACTAGTGGAATGTATAATACTGCAGTCTTGGAAAAATGGAAAGGAATATAAAGCTGCCTGTAAATTGAATTAACAGCTGCCTGTTATGAATAAAGAAACATGATTGAGATCATGGATTGTGAGAACGTGAAACTGGAAAGTGAAACATATGATGTTCTGAGATAAAGAGCTGGAACCCCACGGGGAATTAGGAGTGGAACTCCTGGAAAGAAAAAGGAATGGAACTGAGATGTAGTTGTACTGTCTCTCGGGTACGCAGTACCAAGGGAAGTACCTGTACCTGTTTAGTGCAAAGTGGGGCCAGCCACCCCAGGGACCCGGGGTTAGGATTGGCCGCTCTGTACCGACTTGTTGGCCCTCGTGTACGTAGTACCGAGGAGAGCTACTAGTGTTAGGAGAGTACTAGCTACCCCACGGGCCCTGGGGTTCTGCTAGCCTCCTTCACCGACTTGTTAGGCCCACTAGGGCAAACCAGGGTAGTCAGGCGAGGGTGCGCGGACTGTGGAGGGGCAAGGCCCCGGTTTGGTTACGGTGGAGGGGTTGGACCCCTGTTACTGAGAGGGCTCTGCCCTGGTTCCGTGCTGTGCTTTGTGCGCACCCGTTAACGGAAACGACTGACCGCGTGCCAGTGCGGGCTAGCTACCTGTGCGTTTATCGCGCGTGCCGTAGTCACCGTTACGTCTGTCAGTGACCTTGGGGTGGTTGACTGAGGGTAGGATCACCACGGGGGACTCTCCCGGCCAGGAGAGCACCACGTGCTACTTCTACTTTTGGAAAAGACTGCAATCAAGATCGTTCCCACGAGGACATTCGAGATCAAGTAAAGGATCTGAGAAATAAATGAAATAGTGAGAAAATTGAAAGATGTGATTAAAGGAAGTAATAGAATATAACAGCTACTGTACACTCTACTGTTGCCTTTAGTTAGTTTGCCACTCTACTCAGCGTTTTGCTGATGTGTTACACTCGTTACCTTTTTCAGGACCAGGTGTTGAGCAGCCAGGGTCGGCGGCTGCAGAGGACGCTGGGCCGAGTAGGGTCCAGTAGAGTTTACCACAGTCTTTTGTACCTCTTTTGTTTCTGTTCTAGTGAGTAGTTTTTGTTTCCGCTGTACTTTCTTTACCTGCAGTTCTTGTTATATGATAAATGTTGTTATACTGTTGTGGTGGTATCTACTGTAGTAGTTTCATTCCTTACTGCTGTACTTCCTTGCTGTTAGTTATATTCATGCTGAATGTGGTTTATTTTACTGCTCTTTTGGTTACTTCCTCGTTGGACGACTAGGTCTTGGGATTAGTCGAGTCGGTCCGGTTCTCGTGTCTCGTAGGGACTCGGGAACCGGGTCGTTACAAAAAATAAAAAAGAATATGGAGTGCCTGATTCAACCCTAAAAATTGAATCCTACGAGGCAACTATTGGGTGAATCACTTTTAATTTGAGTGGTGCAGCTCAAACAATTCAATTAATTGACCTGTTTCACCACTTATTAAGGTATACAAATAGTTTTAGCCTATTCTGATGTCCAATCACTGATTTGTGTAGTTAGTGTAGGTGTACCGCATTCGACACACCTTCCATCCGTCGTGCCATGTAGTAGCATCCTCGTCATCTAATCTTGATCCGGCGACCCAGATCGTGTGCCTTACGCACGCCAAGGAGAAGAAGAGAGCTGTGGGTGCCTACGTGGCTCTTCCATAGCTGCATGATCAAGATTGTGTGGCTGTATTTAACCCTTGCTCGTGCAAAAGGAGAGGTGGATTTGGAGTTGAACTTGCGGAAGTCCCTTGGGAGCACCTTCTCCTACCGTTGCGCCAAGGGTGCCTTTGTGCCCAGGATTGATGTTGATGGTCTTGCGATCGTGGCCGTTGGATGATGTTCCAACGACCTAGATTTCTAAGGGCCACGCCTTTGGAAGTGAATGAGCAACATTGGGCGACTATGATGGTGCCACGTGTCGCCATCATGGACATCCATTTTCCTTTGCTTGTAGGGGATGCCACGGATGTCTGATTGGAATGATTTTTGTGTCATTGGACTGCGATCGTCGCTCTGAATCTGTTCATATGGTTGGATTCATCATTTGAAGTTCGGATTCACGTCACCCTATCCCTTGGCCGTTGATCTTTGGCTTGTAAGGGATACTTCAGAAGTCTGATCAGGGCAATTTCGGAGGCGTTGGACTCCGATTATCGCCCTGATCACATCTATATGATCATATCTTTCATTTGTGGTCGTAAAATTTGTCGCTCTGTTCTCTAGCCACTAAAATAGGGAAATTAATATACAATTTATATAATTTATTCTAAATGCGTGATGATATATGTTATGTAATATTTATATTGCTGGATGCTTCTATGAGCCTAGGAATATGCATAAATAGGCAATTAAGCTAGATAAATGTATCTACATCACCGATGATGGCATATTGTTCACCTCTGATGACCCAGGTCAAGGTCATGTTGTTCATACCACTTTCCTGATTGATCATGTGGTGGAACTCCCTTCTACCCTTGGTGAGCCTAGTCTCGACCCTCAACTTAGGGAACCAACAACTATCATACAACATTCAGAGGATTTACACGTATCCAAGATAGGTGACCCTACGGGAATAGACCAAGATTTAGATGAATTAGATCAATTGTAGTCTCCAGGATGCAAAGAGTCTATTTTAAAGGAGGATGGTGAACCAATGGAAGAACTCAGACTTAGAGTTTGGAGTGAATCCAGAGGGGATTATGTATTATTCGAGGACTTACCCCGCGAGGATTTGAATGATATGGTGAAACCTGTGACGACTCGAGTCTCGCCAACCAACAAAACTCGAGTCACCGTGTGCTAACAATTAGCACAACTCGCCCACAAAGTCGCAGTCACCCAACACATAATCATAAAATATAAACATAGCCAACAAACAGTTCATATTGCAAAAGTTGATGGAAGACAAATTGAATACTAACTGGAAGATTTACCGTAGTATATAAGTCTAATGAGATGTACAACAGAAATCTCCTTGCGCACTGCCAGGTATACCTGAGTATGGAGCCCAAAAACATGTCAGTAAAAATCAAGTAGAGTAGAAATAAAAACTGCAGAGTGCAATAGTAACCTGGCACAAGAGAAAATGGGTACTATAGCTTTGATTGATTTACTTATTAGAATCTCATTATGCAGTTCTGTTTCATACATTGGAAGCCCAATTTATTATAGTTCATAAATTATCAATCGACGTCTCAGGGCACGAGAAGATTTCGTGTAACTTCTTGTGGTGCAAAATCGATATAAGCCACTCTCCTATTCGAGAGGGCTGCTTATATCCATCGAGTTGCCATGCTCCGTCACCCTGGGGTTATTGCAGAAAGGGGTGGCGGCTACATCGTATGGTGTAAACACGTACACGCGCTATATACGCTGAGCCATAGACAGCCAATGACTCACCCACCGGCCGAAAGAACTACTCCAAACCTCGAGCCCTACGAATCCGCTATCTCAGTTGGCCACTAAGCCTAACCAAAGAGTCGTAGGGAGGCTAGCAACTTCTTAAACCAGCCCAGAACGAGTCTGAAAAGACCAAAGCTACAGCCAAAATTCGACAAATAGTGGGCTGAAAATCAGTTATCTATTTCTTTTATTTTCCTGACATATCTGTTCATATTATATATCCCATTTCCAGATAACTGTATCTTTCATTTTCAAACCATCTTTAGTAATTTCACATTATCAACCAATATTCGCATTATCCTCCAACTTAACCATTTTTAGGAACTTTTCAATTTCCGATCGTGGATCCAATAAAATTATTATTTAACCTTCCTGATGATGTTAGTTTTATTAAAATAGAGTTTCTTTTGTACATGTGATGATAAGCTATAACTAATAAGCTTAAATGATTTATAATTCATTTACTTCATGAACTTGTCAAATAATTGGTCGTTAACTCCTTTTTATTTGAAGTTGACCATATTACTTAGGTTATTTACATTCCAAGTCAACAACTTGATTTTCACCATTACTATTTAATATTCCAGTACCCAAAGCAATAAGAAATACGCAAACGGGCCAATTCCAACAAGAGGTAAGAACGTACACTAAACAGTGTAATACGTGAAGAAAATATCTATATAAATAAACTGTATAGAAAAGGAGAGAGACTACTCTACCTAACGTCGTTGGGGGGTCACGACGATTCTGCGAAAATAGGTCGGAGACTCCTAACACCACACGTATCCCCCAAATCTACGTCTCAAAAATCGGAGCGAGAATTGGCCGATCTAACCATACGGATGCATCCGACACCCTTGAGAACCCTAAGATCAAATCTTGGATCACTTGATTTTGATCTTGAAGGCTCTTGATCTAAGAGAAACAATTCTAATCGTTAGATGTTTATTAACATACAATCCCTTCACAGGGACCAAAACGAAATTTATTATTTTGAAAATGTAATTAATAAAAACTTAAAGGTAAAAATGTAATTTACCACATCCGATGGGGTCAGAACTTACCACGCTAAAGTATATCTCAGCACGATTCCTACGGGAAGTGTTTTGTCATATCCGAATTTCAAATGCTCCCTAGATTAATAATTTAAGGAGGATGTTGTCAGGGACCTAATCGTAAAATGAAAAACGTAAAATTTAATTCTTGAAGTTTTTCTATCCCTTCACCAATTCCTTCTCTCTCTCTTCTGCGTCTTCTTCTTCCCCGAGTTCCTTCTTCGCTCGGCCTTCGACGCACCCGACGCAACCCAAACAGGCCCAGTCACAGGTCCTCCTCGCCGGCGCCGGTTGCTGCCGACCAACCTCCCTCGTCGTCGTCGTCGTCCTCGCCCTTCCTCTTCTTCCTTCCTCCTCCACCTCTCTCTTCCTCTTCGCACGCTACTTGCTCATGCATGCACGTCGCCACCTCCACGCCATCGACCCTTTGCCGGTCGTGACATCGGACGTCCAGCCGACCACGACCACCGCCGGCGCCCCGCTGACGCCTCCTCCTCTCCTCTCGTCTTTCTCTTGTTTGGGTTCTTCCGTGTTGCACCCATGCAAGGGGTGCAACCATCTTCTCAGAGGTGCGACACCGGCCACGGCCGCCGCTGCTGCGCTAGTCGGTCGTCCGCCCCGACCACGGCCGGGCATCGCCGTCCTTGCCGGTTGCCAGGATCCCTCTGCCGGCCCTCTCCTTCTTGATGGGTGCAAGTCCCGCCACCGATCATCGTCCTCGCGTCGACCCTTCAACGGCCTCTCCCTCCAGCAGCCTTGCCGTCCATCCGTTGCCTTCCCCGGCCACGGTCCGGCCGCTACGCAACCACTAGAAGCTCCTCCCCTACCGTCTTCTCCTTCTTCTCTGGTTTCTTTCTCTCGTTTTCCTTCTTTCTCTCCCTTACCCTCATGGTTTCTCTCTCTTTCTTTTTCTCTCCTACGGCCTCTCTCTCTCCCCCATCCCTTTATAAGCTCACGTGAACAACAATCCCATTCACGTAAAAACCCAGTTCAATTTCCTATATTTAGCTCCCCAGATGACGATCTCCTACTCCCATTCCCACCTTCCACTTAAACATTTCTCCGTATTAATCGATTTAAAATAACCAACCAATTATCCCTATAAATATTATTATTTATTTATTAGCTCCCTTTACTTAGAATTTAAAAAAATACATTCTTATAATAGAGTCGAACGAACTTGATTTCAATGAAACATGTATCATTGGAAATGTCACAAAATAAGAAATCCGATGAAATTTTTAGGTTTTAAAATATAGGTTATTTGCAAAATGTGATTTCTAAAATAGATTACGCGTGACTTTGCCAGTGGCTTACACACGTTTTGCGTATTTGAGGTCTGATCGTCACACGGAACATATTATAGAAATCCTTATGACCTTAAAAAGTTAACAGTACTTTCGGATCGTCGATCCGAGATCTAGATTGCAAAACGAAAAACACATAGGTTTTCACTCTGATTATGCACTTTAATTTCGTGTTTCGTCAGGTTTGTCTCGGCACGCTTAGTTTGAAATGACTCAGAAATCTAGGTTCGGGACGTTACAAATTTGGTTTCCTTCCTACTTATGATTTTGAAAATCATCCTTCCAAAAATTGGGAAGATATGGAAACAATTGATACAACCAACAAAGAAACTTATACATCCCATAGATAGGAGCTATATATATTGAATAAGAACTTAGGGATGTTATCTTTGAGGAAACTCTCGATCTCATTACTTCCATCCTACCTTCACATAACAGTGAAGTAGGGGCCACCCTTGATCTGTCAAATCTTAAGGCCAAACACTTAGCCCCATTATAGGATGAGCTCCCTAATGATAAGCAGGATGATTTTGATTTATTTAGTAAGGCTACTAGGGACGATATTTAGGAACTTGAACTGTTGTTGGGGATGGATGTTGAACCTCCCAAGTCCTCTTTGACTCTCATCACCACCCCGTAACTTAGAGACCTAAACACCCTAGCTAACTCTTGGCTCAAGTCTTTGCTCACATACATACTTTCCGGAGAGAATATCTGGCCAGTACGTTCCCAAGTGGAATGGTGAGTTTGTATTGATGATTGTATTTTTAGTCTCACCATGCAAGGGTATGATATAATTTTGAATATAACCTTTAAAACCCTTCCTGCTTTGGTGGACCCTTGCTATCCTCCACTCCTTGTGTTTCAAGAGGTTCCTTCTCATGGTCCTCTTTTTGCAAGACCTCTCTAGGTAACCTATGAGGTTTCTTGTTATCACATCTTCTGGCAAGCTTTTGGGATAACCCTACATCATCAGCTCGCCAACATTTGCGGCTACCTATTTTCTAGGCCCGCCTTATTACGTGTATTTGTAGGGCTTGTTCACCTATATATACAACCTAATTTGCAGGTTGCACTCGTCTAGCCGCCGACATAATGCACGCTTGTTAAGAGGCAACCCAACATCTAGAATAATGCCTTCATCAAGTGATTTCCTTCCTTTCTCCCCCTGTTTTAATTTTATAATGAAGACATTGTAGGATTTAGGCATTGGGGGGTGAATTTTGCATTTTTTTATCTTTCTTGGGCATTATTCATGCAATAAATAGATAACAAAAATAAAAAAATCTTTTCACTTTGCTGACTTAAATGGGTTAGTCCCAACATTTTCTATGGATGAATTCATCCAAGTTTTGGGCTGGATCAAATGATGAGATAAGACCTTAAGTGTCTTACCTTATGAGATAAGTGAGAGATATTATCTTTAGAACCCTAGGGCTTTGAGAGCTTAAAAGTCTGAGTATCCGTTAAGATGTAGATTATTCCTCGAGTGATTGAGGTTATTGCAAAGCTAAGGTATTAAGTCAAAGACTTTGGAAGTATTTGATACCCTTGTCTACCCTTTTGTTTGTAGGTCTTGGTAACCTAAGCATCCAACCTTACACACACTATGGTCTTGTTTTGAAAGCCTAATAAAGTGATCCCTTTAAATTTGTTCTTGAAGAAAATTTGGTTCTCTAGGCTCAGACTTAGGTGAAGCTTGAAAATACAGCTTAATTGGATGAGTTCCTACAGCATGAGAGGTAGATATATACTCCCCTTGATGATGCGATTATAACATGTCACCTCCTCAGCACTTGTCTCTTAGGATATCCATCTTACTGGGGGCATGTAAGTGCTTTGTGTGGTTCAGGTTCCATAGGTGGCACTATCTCGAAGTATTGATTGCCAAAGACTTGAATTCGCTTAAGAAATCCATGGGCGGTACTATCTTGAAGTGTTGATTGCAAGGGGTTCTTGGGGTCACCATGGGCGGTGCTATTCCGGAGCATCGATAAGCAGGGACCCTTCGAGGATTAGTGATGGGGTTAATGAATCCGATACAGGCTGTGTTGATATCTGATCCAAGGTTGGGCTTAGATGAATCAAACAAGAAAATTACAAAAGAAAAATCTCAAAAAACAAAAAAAAACATTTCCCTTCTCTCTTATGTTGGCCATCATACCAACACAAATTCATTCACCCGTAGACTGAATAAAGACCACTGATACTTATGCACATATGCTTAAACCTTTGGGATCAACAAATTTAAGGGTAGGCTTGGGGTCTGAGAAACCATTGTCGACAACCCAAAACCTCTGTAGACCAGGTCTGTATCTTGGCCGGAACTTAGGCACCTTAAGGTCTAAGGGTGGTATCTCAAACTAATCTCTAGAAAAGAGATGTGATGAGGCAATAATTCCGGCCTGAAGGTTTGGAATTCTGCACAGATTTTGCTCAGAATTAGCAAAACTTAGGCATAGGGGGTATTTGATGGGTCCACTTTTAGTGAACTAATTATAGGCCAGAGTGCATTTTGATTACATTTTCTTGGTGCTTAATTTCCAATATCTTAGGTGATGATTGATGTAGTCTGCATGAATGTTTAATTTATATTTATGTACTTAATTCACCTTTGATTATATCATCTTTATATTATTTATTTTAAGCATGTAGAGGAGATTAATCGGGTGGACATAGGAACCAATTGAAGCATCAAGTGGGTTGCATTTGCAATTCACCCATGAATAAACAGAGAGGTTGGAGGTGGTGCCATTCCCATATTTTCACAAACCTTATCCACTATCCCTATCCCGAACCTAATTCCCACATCGGTGGCACCTTCAATTGACTCAATTAAAGTCAATTGGGTCACCCACACCTAATTAGGTCCACCTAAAACTAACTAGGCTAACCCATGTAATCCCACCTAAAACAATAACCTACATTTACCTTTTTCAAGCACACACACACCTACAACTTCTTCAATGCACATCGCCAATCAACACCCCCCCTCCCCGATGCTCTCCTATCTTCTCGCAACGAACCCCTCGCTCTCCTGCTCTCCCTCTCTCATTGTAACAGAGACGAGGAAAACAGACTAACCACGATCGTCCTCATCTTGGCTCTCGTCCCCTCACTGGGCACAACCACCCACCCCATGGCATGAGCGTACACTATGAATATCACCATGCTCACCTCCTTCTCTGTTTCACCTCCACCAAGCTAACCCATCACTGCTACACACCACCGTACCCATACCAGCCACCCTTGACCCTTGCTCATCACCCCGACCGGCCGCCGACAACCTACTGCCACGAACGGTAGCGCGGCTGTTAACGCCTACACCCGTGGCCATGCGCAGCAGCCACGCCATTGCTGCTCTTTCATGCCGCCGATCTCCTCCACGCCACCAGTCGGACACCTCCGGTCACCACCGGCCGAGCCATCGCCACCAGATCGCTCCTTATCTTCGGCCGATCTCCTCCATCGAAGCTCATCGACCACCGCCTACTCTCCGCGCGCGAGCGCACACGAGAACAATCTCCCCTGTTTCTTTACAATAGCAGCTACATCAGTTGCAATGAGCGATTAAGAGAGGTATGGTTGGGAAGAGGATCGAATCTTCAATATATATATTATGGCATTTTCCCATCCGCCCTATATCTTTCTCTTTATTTCTCTGCGGTGCTCTCTCTAAGTGTTGCACTCTTTTTATGCAAAATAATTCCTTCATTTTCTATGGGACTTGATATGCAAGGTAATAGTCTGTGGGTTTTTATTCGATATATTCCTCCCATGGATACGACATTATCTTTTCAAGTGATTTAATTTGCTAAAATGCATGCTTGATTTAATTTAAGAATTATGTTCATCCTTTCTCAAGTGAAAGCCACTCGATCAACTTCCTCTTTCTCAATTTTTCATTTGCACCTCCATGAGAAAGAAAGTTGAAAAATACACTCGATGCTTGGAAAGTGTCCGATCATACGCAGATTAGTTTATGTAATGTTATTTATAAAATTACCTTCGCAATCCTGGCAAATCGATTGGTCACAATGCTTCCTAAGATCATTTCTCCTGAACAAGCTGACTTTATCAAGGGTAGATCATTTTTTTTATCACATTTCACTTACCTTTGAGCTTACTTACAGAATTGATTGTAAAATCTTTGGGTCTAATGTCATTCTTCAGCTTGATCTTGAGAAAGGCTACAATCAGGTCGAGTAGGAAGCTCTATTAAGAATCTTATCCAAATTTGGTTTCTCCTCTCAATTTATCAATCTTGTTAAGAGTTTCATTCAACATTAGGGGTCTTCTATTCTGGTGGATGGAATCTCGACTCCATTCTTTAAGGTCTCTTCTGGTCTTCGTCAAGGGGATCCCCTCTCCCCTTTTTTATTTGATATTTTTTTGAAACCTTTTATCCGAGGTCATAAAGAGCTGACGTTTGAAGGTAAAATTGCTTCATTCTCAATTAAGAGGGGTGTCCAAGCCTCCATTACCTTTCTTTATGCTGATGATATTATCATTTTCCTTGACAGAAATATGAGGTTTGTGTCTTGTCCAAAGGTCAGCTTGCCTAAAAGCTTTTGTACGTTAGCAGTAATCTCCCGATGGGATAACTCTTGCAAATTCCATTAATAACGAGTTATTAGCTAGGAACCTTTTCGCTTATATACCTTGGTTGTCCCATTTTTTTTGGCAGATGGAAGGTTTCTTACTTTAACTATATTTTGGACAAAATTCATTCCAATCTCTCAAGTTCGAAAGCTAAAATGTCTATTTTAGATGTTTCTAAGACTACAATCCGAAAGCTAGAATCCGACGTTGCTAACTTCTTTTGGGCCTCCTCTTGAGTCTGAGCATCATCATCATTGGATTCTTGGAAAAAGATTTTGAGACCTTTCTTTCTTCATCAAAGCCCATAGAATGAAGAGAGCTTGGAATATAATCATTGGAGAGTCTATATAGTAAGCTCATGAAAAATATTTACGGGGCTTTTGACAATATTAATGTTGCCGCCAAGTTTTGTTCTCTTAAGGAGGTTTATTTGGAAATGAGACCTTATATCCATTGGGAAGTGCATAAAGGAAAAATGGATTTTTGGATTGATGTGTAGATTGGCAATTCCCCTTTGAAAGATTTCCTCCCAGATTTTGTTTGTTCAGTTCCCATTCTGGTTAAAGACATGATTCTTAATCATCCTGATAGTAATCTAATCTGTTACATGTTGGTGCAAGGATACCACGATTGTTAATTTTGATGACAACAAAATACTTGTGATTTAACATTTGCATTTGAGTTTACAAGTTTCAGGACAAATGCAAATGGATACAACTGTGAAGGAGCTCAAGCTCACATCCATGGAGAATTGGAAGAGCTTGATGGAAGAGGAGTTTCACTTGGAGTAAAAGCTTGAAGAAGGAAGGAGATGAAGAATATGATAGAAATATTCTTTCTTGTATTTTTTATTCTTGTATTTATTTGTTTTGTACTTTGCTCTTTTATTTCATTAGATTCTTGTACAGATTCCAAAGTACCCTACCTTAGTCCTAGGAAACCGTACACCTTACTAGAACACTTAGACAAACTCTTAGATAAATCAAAAAACCAAAATAGGCTTCAGAAAGCTCGATCAGACATCCAAACTAGACCTTAGATGTCTTATCTTGATCTTTAAGATGTCTGACCTTTTGTTCAAACGTCCAAACACTTAGGCTGAACCTAGTGCATTCTGTCCATTGTTTTCAGACAATCAGCCCATAGTCCAGACGTCTTCGAAGACGTCTGATAACCTTGACAGACGACCAACAATAGGACCATTGGACTATCAGAAGATGGTCCTTGGAGATTACCCTATAATTATTTCTATAACACTGTCAGACATCGGTAGAGCATCCTAGACTTCTGATAAATAGACGTTAGGCTAAGATCTGACCCAAATCACTTTTGTCGGATGTTTTAGTCGTTAAGCCTCTTGGGAAATCCATTCCCACAGAGGATTGCCTTTCCAGATGACCAGACATCTTGCCAAACGTCTGATCTACCGTTTGTGCAACAAAACACTTGATCCCTATTTCGATCTAGTGAAAATAGGAAGCAAGCTGTTTAGAATTAGATGTCTGATTTTTGTCCCAAACGTCCTAAAAAGTATTCTTAGATGTCTATATTGATCCAACCCAGTTCAGATCGTCAACCCTTCTAGATCATACGACCGAGCCTTAGATTAGGCGAAGACCCAGACATCTGACATTAATACGAGATGCCTGATAACCGTGTTAGAATCATAATGACCCTAATTTCGACCTGATTTGCCTTGGATTTGTTTCCAATGACTACCTAAGCCTTCCAAATGATTCTTAAGCCATCTAAATAATGGAGGACCCTTCCTTTGTTACACACACCAAGTAATACTACTTTCCACCACATTTGTGTCAAAGAAGAGATTATCAAGTTGAGAAGTGTTGTTGCTCTCCAAGACCTTCTAGCATACACTAGAGAGCACCATCTTCGTTGTGCACCCGCTCTCTCGTCGTTGCATATGAGAGCATCGCTGTGCCTTGGATGGATCATGCTTACCGCGTTGCTAGCCAACACACTTCCATCAAAGGGAAGTTTCTCTTTCCTATAGTAGCTAGATTAACATTAGTACTTTGTGGCTCTATAGGACTGTTATAATGGTGTCTTTGTTGGATATTCGCTTTGCGAATTCTAGTCTCCGTTGCGAGACAAAATACTCCTTGTGAAGAGAAGGGGATTTGAGGTATGCTACCCTTGTCTAAGTAGTGTGGTTGTAAGAGGTTAAGTCACCCTCATTTAAGTGACTTGGTTAGTAGATTTGATCGACTAGGTCAATCGGGAAATCCTAAACGAAAAGGTTTAGGTGGTGGTTTTTACCTGGGTTTGGGTTTGAACCTAAAATCTTTGAGTGCTTGTGAGATTGCCTTTTGTGTGATTGTTTGCATATTATTTCCGCATCTTATTTTCATACCACATATCTTACCCCCTCCGTCAGAATTTACATTACGTTCCTACTTCCGTTAGGGTGGGCATTAAGAATGTTTCCTTTGACACTCTTAAGGACATTCCCATTTGGACCCTTGTCCCTTTTGGTAATTATAGTGTTGCCTTAGCTTATGCTCTCAACTTTTGACATTTCTCTATGGATTATATGACCAAAAATGTCTGGCACTTGAAACTCCCTCTTTGTCTCTTGATATGTTCCGAGTGTATTCTACAGCAAAAGATACCTATGGATAACAACACTACTAAGTTGGCCATTCCCTTAGCCTCTAAATGCTATTGTTGACCAGGTTCCCCAATTGCTGAAACTTTTGCACATCTTTTTCTCCACATCCAGTTGGTTTTAATGATTTCTAAATGGGTATTTTCTGAAAATTATTTTAAATTTGTTGATCCTATCGACTTCTTTTCCATTTTGAAAAATTAGAGTCATTCTTTTAAGAGAAACACTTTAAAAGGTCTCAAATGTTTTATTTGGTATAATGTGTGGTGATTTAGAAAGAAAATTAAACATGATGCCTAAAGTTTTAATAAGATTCCTTACCATCTGAAACATAGTTGGAATAGTTTTCAAATGAAAAAATTGTTTCAAAGCCAATGACCAACCAAGTTTGCACTGAGCTAGGTTCATCCTACCTCTGGTTTTAAAGTTAACATTGCCACTTCACATGATGGTACTTACAATTATATTAGTTTGGGGACTTAATTTAGGGTGCTGCTAGAAGAGTTTCCAGGATAACATGAGAGATTACGCTTATTAGAGCTATCACTCATGCCCTTTTGATTTTTGCCTCTATCTTCACTTCCTTGCAAATTGAAGTAGATTCCACTTTATTATTCTATTTGTGGAATGGTAAGTGATGATCGCTCTTTCATCGTGTTTTAAAGATATGTTCATTGCAGTATGTTGCGAAAAACGATTATCAATTTATTTCAATTTGTTACTCGAAATTTAAAATATCTCGAGGTCGAACTCAGGGAGCAAACATAATTCTAGAAGCATACAAATTCACAATTCACTATGATATACTATTTTACAACAATTAAAGAGAGAGAATGAACAAAAAATTCTTTTCTTCTTTTCTTTCTTTCTTCTCTTCCTTCTCTTCTTTCTCTGCCTTTCCTTTCTCAGACATCTAATTCTTTGAATCAGACGCCTTATCAGCCCCTTTTCTACAGTGCCTCGCAGCTTCTTCTTGCACTATGCCTTCTCCTTCCTCAATTGGCTTCTCGGCCTTCCTGTCTTCTTCTGCTGCTGCGGGTCTCCTTCTTCTCTTCTACTCCGCTCTTCCTCCTTTCTTCTTCTCCTCTCTTCCCTGCATGTTACATGGTTAGGCAAAACCTAACCCCTACCCACCCCGCGTCTCTCTCTCTGTTTCTCTCTCAAAGGTTCGCTCCCAGAGCATTCGCGGGTATACGGGTCGGGTAGCACTCTCGGGACCAGGCCCATCTGCGTGCGGTGGTGGGCGAGGAGTGCACAGTAGGGTAGTTGGGTTCGGACCCAGGCCCGCGGGGCGTGAGCGCGGGCGAGGGCGGGCGCGAGCGCGTGGCGCGCTGCGTGCGTGCGAGGGACCTGACCCCTGTGTATCGAAGGCGATAAGCCTTATGTAGGAATTCAATTTATGCTGCTGCGCTCACTCACCCACTTCCGAGGTTGGACTCAACGTCCCACCTGCCTATCGCACGCACCCGCAGGGGTTGAGCTTCTCAATTGCAGCTGCTGTGCTCACTCACCCACTTCCGAGGTTGGACTCAACATCCCACCTGCCTATTGCACGCACCCGCAGAGGTAGAGCTTCTCAATTGCAGCTGCTGCGAGGATCCTCGAAGCCAATCAAAGGCCTGGGTGTGTGCGCGAGACCAAGCCGCACCTTCTGGACCTGGGGACCTGGAGCGCTGCGTCCTGGAGAAGCTTGCAAAGTAGCTTTGACCTGCTTGTCAATGGCGGCGAGCCCCTGGAACCTGCAAGCACCAAAACAGCCTCGTGTCCTCGTTAAAAAGCTCAGGGAGCTTTGCCATGGTGCGGCGAATGTGCAGAGGTGGTCGGCGAGGCGTGGGAACGCCTGTGGGAGCGTGCCTAGGGTTTACTATGGCCGTGGAGTTGGGTATGTTCGATGGGCAAATATAGAGGTGTTGGTGGTCAATGGAGATGGGGAAACTGCTTAGTGAATGATGGCAGAGGTCTTGAGGGGTCTGGCGAGGTGGATGGAGGCGTGGAGCGGCGGGAACACCTCACAGGTGGTCTGCCGGAGGTGGAGAAGGTGGAGGTGGACAGTGGTGTAGAGGGGTCGAAAATGTGATTTAAAAGAGAGGAAATGAAGAGGGAGAGAGAGAGAACGACTGTGTTGCCATCGCTGGGAACCTATCTATGAGTCTCTGGACGAAGGGGAGGGAAGCGGTGGTAGCGAACGACTGTGTTACCATCGCCGAAGATGAAGGTGCCCAGGGGAAGGGACGACGACGAGGAAGAGAGACTGGAGGGCGCCTGCTGGTACAACAAGGCGCGACGGATGATGGCAGAGGTAACCCTGCCACTGGTATGGTGCCAGCTTGATGAGAGAGGAGGAGGGTCACCGTAGCCTGCGGGCGAATGGCCGGAGGAGGAGGAGACGAAATTTGAGGGTTTTTCTTCGACCAAAATAGGCTTGAAGCAACCAGCGACCCCTACCGCTCCTTAAATAGATGTTGGCGAGGAGAAGATCTCGAGGTGGGAGTGCAGGCAAGCCGTCGGAGAATGGCCGGAGAAGAGACCCATGCCTCTCGCACGTTCGCACGAGAGGTATGGGCATCGGCAGGGCAAGGGAGGGGGTCCATGCGGAAGAAGACAACGCAGGGGACCCCCCTCTCGTTTCTGGGGCTGGTCCCCATACCCTGCGCAGTGCCATCCTCCGCGCAAGGTCGCTGGAGGCATGGGCAGCTGCTGTGGGTGGCAGAGGGACCAGCTTGCAAAGAATGAAGGGAAAGCTTAGGAGCAAAGTGCAAGGTTTCAAAAAGTTAAGGGTCAAAAAGTAATTCTTGATGACCAATTTGTAAAGTATGTCAAAATGGCCTTCCCTT
Source organism: Thalassia testudinum (assembly GCA_037157565.1). Taxonomy (NCBI): domain Eukaryota; kingdom Viridiplantae; phylum Streptophyta; class Magnoliopsida; order Alismatales; family Hydrocharitaceae; genus Thalassia; species Thalassia testudinum. The sequence goes on along the minus strand of JAZHRO010000077.1, from coordinate 80,627,202 downwards.
AGTTCGAAATTTTGGTAACAACCTAATTTGGACCTAAGGAATTCAATGGTGAAGTTTGATTTTAGGTTTGACTACGTTTGACTGGTCAATTTGCATAAAAACCTAAATTAGGTCAAAAATTGGGTATGGTTCTCAATCTAGGTCAAGATAGGTTCCAATGGCCAAATTGAAGGTTCTAAACCCTAGAAGATGTTTTTTCATGAATTTTAGAGGGTTTAATTGATTTTTATCTTGCCTAGAACTTCGTGAATTAAAGAGGATTTGTTTTAGGGTTATAGAATGCCGTTTAATTCCTAAAAGTTGCTATAACCCTTTTTAGATCAAGTCATCCCACTTTCTTTCTTATTAAGCCTATTTAACCTGTGTTTAGACCCTTAGACATCCTGTTTGTGTACTGCATTGGTAAAATTACAGTTTTACCCCTTGTGAGTTGCTTTATACTTAAATTTATAATTCTTTGAGTTAGGCTTTCCCTTAGGTTTTGTAGGAGCTTTTGTGTACTTATTTAGGTCAAAATGTGATAGTTAGGGTTCATGATGAAGCTCTCATCATACCCCCATGCCTAGCTTTTGCTAGTCCCTTAGCAAAAATTTAAGGTTTTAACCTTTTTTCTAGACCATGAATTTCCTCCATCAAGTTTTGATAAGTGCTTTTCCTCTTGTATCCTTGATTAGGTCAGAATGCCAATCATAGGCCTAAAAGGTATTCTAGTACCAACCAAGATCCAGATCTGTCTAGCTTTAGCCTCAGTCTTTAGCAAAGGTTTTTAAGGCCTACAGTAACTAACCTAAATTTTATTGGACTTTGTGGTTAAAGCACCCGTGCTTGAGATATTTTTAGCCTTCGTTTTGTAAGAGAGAGACAGAAGATTTATTTGTTTGGAGAGTTTTCTCTCTTTTCTTTTTAGTTCTAGCTTAGGATTGGCTTCACAACACGATCTGTATCGGATTCCTTGTCCCCATCATTAATCCTCAAGGGTCCCTGGCAGTCGATGTTTCAAGATAGCACCGCCCATGGTAACCCCCAGAACCCTAGCTTTCAGGATTTCGAGATAATCCCGTCCATGGTGTTCCGTGGCCGAATTCAGACCCTGGCAATTGACACTTCGTGATAATGCCATCCATGGAATCTGAACCAGCAGAGTGCTTACATGCCCCCAGTAGGATATGTAAATATCCTAAGAGACAAGCACCGAGGAGATGATATGTTGTTACGCATCTTTGAGGGGAATTTCCCACCTTTCCGCGTCGGGAACTCGTCCAAATCAACTTTTGTTGATCGACTGCTCCTAATCTAGGTGACATTTTCAAAATATTTGACACGCTTTTGCGTGATTTTGATATTTATGCTCGCTGAACCAGACTGTGTGTGAATTTGGGTGCTTAGGTTACCGAGTCTCGTAAATCGAAAGTCAATTAACGAGGTCGAATACTCCCTAAGCCTTGGATCTAATACTTAAGCTTTTCATTTTCCTCAACCTTTTGAGGAATATCTAGATCTTAATGGGTACTAAGAGTCTATCCAAGAATTCCTAAGGTTTGAGTTCTTACTAATCTTGTTGTGCACTTTCCTTTTTCTTTTCCTTAATGTGGTCTAGAACTTAGGTTAATTCCTTAATTTCTTACTAATGACTATCCCTTTTCTTTGATTTTGTGCCCTTTTTTGTTCTTTTTCTCCTCCTTATAAAATTTACCGGCACTTTCTTCCTCCTTCAAAGTTTTTTTTATATATGCGGATTTTTTTGTTGAAACCTTTTCCTTGTTATTGCACTTTCATACCCCCCCATGCCTAAGATTTGCAATGTCCTCATTATACATTAGGTGGGTTTTTATTTAGCTTGGTTCATGCATTAGGACAGGTATTTGGTGAGTGGATGGGTCGAGGTGATCGTTGCGAACGATTTCTAATCTCAGGTACGAGTACTTGAGGTGAAGTTGGCTGTCCTAAAGGATGAACCTAAAGTGCAAAGAAATGTCAGAAAAGGTTTCGAGTTTTTCAAAAAGAATGACGGGCTACCTCCTGTTAAGTGCTGAGTTTTACGCCATCGGCTGGGTGCGATAAGCTCAGGGAGAATGGAGGATAAATGATGACTCAGCCAAATCTGTACTGGTTACGTCAATGAATGGTTTAAGTCTCTGACAGTTTACGACGAAAGGTTCGGAATCGTGGCTGAGAGGACTGATTTCGATGGCTTCATTTCCAAAAATCTGTCGGACAAGATATGGTCCGACCCACTTGGATCGCAGTTTCCCAGGGAAGAGTTTGAGTCGGGGATCGAAGAGTAGGACCTTCTGACTAGGGTGGAAGATCTTTCTAGATATGTGCTTGTCATGAAAGGCTTTAACTCGCTCTTTGTAGATTCGCGAGTTCTCATACGAATCAATGAGTAATTCATCAATCTCGCTTATTTGAAGCTTTCTGTGGGTTCCAGCCTTAGAAAGATCTAAGTTGCAGCTCTGTATTGCCCAATAGGCTTTGTGCTCCAGCTCGAAGGGAAGGTGGCTTGCCTTACTGTACACCAATCTAAAAGGAGACATGCTTAATTGGGTCTTGTGGGCGATCCTATAAGCCCACAAAGCTTCTGGAAGTCAGGCCAGCCAATCCTTCCTGTCAGGTCAAATAGTAACCTGTAGGATTTTCTTGATCTGCCAATTTGATAGCTCAGCTAGACCGTTAGTCTGGGGGTGGTAAGGAGTAGAGATTCGGTGAGATACCCCGTATTTGGTCATCAGTGATCTGAACTGAGCATTGGTAAAATGGGTCCCTCCATCAGAGATGATTGCACGAGGAATCCCGATCTGTGAGAAGATATTCTGATGAATGAATTTGATGACGATTTTGTGATCACAGGTTCGGATCGGAATGGTTTCGATCCATTTGGACACGTAGTCCACAGCGAGTAAAATGTACTCGAAGTCGTCCGAAATAGCAAAGGGCTCCATAAAACCAATCCCCCAAATATCAAAAATCTCGCATACGAGAATCGGCTGCAAAGGCATCATGTCGTGGTGGCTCATGTTGCCCAAAGTTTGGCAACGACTGCATGCCTTACAGTGACTGTATGCGTCCTTGAAGATAATAGGCCAGTAAAAGCCACACTGGAGGATTTTTGATGCAGTTTTGTGCCCAGAGAAGTGGCCATCGCATGCCTAGTCATGGCAGAAGGAGAGAATGTCATTGATTTCGCCCTTCGGGACACACCGTCGGATGACTTGGTCAGCACTTATGCGGAAAAGGTACGGGTCTTCCCAGATGTAGTACTTGGCATTGGAGCGCAACTTGTCTTTCTTAACCTTCGGCCAATCAGACGGGATCTGATGAGATGCCAAGTAGTTTACTATATCAGCAAACCATGGAAGCCTAGTACCAATAGTCAATAGGTGCTCATCAGGAAAATGCTCCGTGATGGGTCCCGAAGGGTTGTTGATCTCAGAAGGAAGGCAAGACAAGTGGTCAGCTACCACGTTCTATCTTCCCGCCTTGTCGCGAATCTCGAGCTCGAATTCTTGCAACAACAAGATCCATCGGATTAATCGAGGCTTCGCGTCCTTCTTAGCAAGGGGATGCCTCACAGCTGTGTAATCCGAGTAGATTATGACGTGGGAACCCAAGATATAAGATCGGAATTTTTCGAGGGCAAATACTACGGCTAGCAGCTCTTTCTCCATAACTGTGTAGTTACGTTGAGCCTCGTCAAGTGTCTTGGTAGCATAGTAGATGATCACGAGTTTCCCATTAATCTTCTGCCCCAGAACCGCTCCTACAGTGAAGTCAGATGCATCGCACATGATCTCAAAGGGTTGAGACCAATCAGGGGACTGTAGGATTGGGGCTTGGGTGACTTGGTCACGAAGGTTCTCAAAAGCTTGAGTGCATTCCTTGGAAATCTCAAAGGGTACATCCTTGGAGAGAAGAGTAGTCAGGGGGCACGCGATTTTCGAGAAATTAGGGGTGAAACCACGGTAAAAATCGATGTGCCCCAGAAAAGATCGGATGTCCCTGATTGAGCTTGGCATAGGAAGTCTAGAAATCAGATCAACCTTGGCTCGATCCACTTGGATGCCTTTCTCAGAAATTAAGTGTCCCAGGACGATCCCCTCAGGCACCATAAAGTGGCTCTTTTCCCAGGAAAGAACCAGATTTACGTCAATGCAACACCTGAGTATGTGAACCAAGTGCTAGAGGCAATCGTCAAATGATGCCCAGAAAACTGAGAAGTCATCCATGAAGACTTCCAGATAATCACCTACCATATCAGAGAATATGGCAAGCATGCACCGCTGAAAAGTTGCGGGTTCATTATAGAGACCGAAAGGCATCCTTCGGAACGCGTACGTCCCGAAGGGGCAGGTGAATGTTGTCTTCTCTTGGTCCTTTGGATGAATCGCCACTTGGTTATAACCGGAGTACCCGTCAAGAAAGCAGAAGAATCTATTTCCCGCTAATTTCTCGAGAATCTTATCAATGAATGGTAGTGGGAAATGATCCTTCTTCGTAGTGGAATTGAGTCTTCGGTAATCTATGCAGACTCTCCACGAGTTGGCTATACGGGTAGGTATGACCTCTCCGGTTTCAGTTGTGATGGTGGTGAGCCCTACCTTCTTAGGCACAACCTGGATTGGGCTCACCCAACGACTGTCGGAGATCGAGTAGATGATCCCTGCATCTAACCACTTAATGATCTCCTTTTTCACGACCTCCTGCAGATTGGGATTCAAATGTCTCTGCATTTCACGGGAAGGTCGTGCGCCCTCTTCAGAATAGAAACGGTGTGTACAATAAGAGGGACTTATTCCAGTCAAATCATCGAGAGTCCAACTAATGGCTCTGCGATGTTGCTGGAGAACAGTAATCAGACGGGATTCCTGATCAGGTGTGAGTTTGGAGTTTATAATCACAGGAAATGTCTGATTAGAACCCAAAAAGACATATTTTAAATGATTGGGAAGGGGTTTGAGTTCAAGAATGGGGTTATCAGCAGCAGCGGGTGGTTCAGAGTGAGTGTGAGGTACAAGGGTAGGAGTTATAGGTTTGTCTATCTCAAGGTTTGACTCCTCTAATTGCGGTTCAAGATCCTCTTGTGGTTGATGAGGAATAATCATGTTGTCCTCCAGTTGTGGTTCATCAACCACAGCTCTAATATCACAGATTTGTTCAATGACACCACAATTGATCCCTTGTTGGGCCTTAAAGATATCAATTTTGAGAGTCTGGTTCCCAAATTTTAGTTCTATTTGGCCCTCTTCACAACTTATATTGGCCCTTGTAGTGGCCAGAAAAGGTCTCCCTAGTATTATTGGTGTATACCTTGGGTTTTCAGGTGCGTCCATATCTAAAACTATGAAATCTACAAGGAAGTAGAAATCCCGCACCCTCACAATAACATCCTCAAGAATTCCTTTAGGTGACTTGATAGATCGATCTGCTAACTGTAATGTCACCTCGGTCGATTTTAGCTCAGATTCTTCTAGATGGTTAAGTAGGGATGTGGGTATCAAGTTTATGGAGGCACCTAGGTCCAATATGCTCTATCGAATTAGGTTTCACCGATCTTACATGAAATCAGGGGAGTGCCTGGGTCTTTTGCCTTGGGTGGGAGTCTACTCAGGATTACAGAGCTGGCTTGCTCTGACAGTACAATTGGACTCCCACTCTTGGTTCTCGGCTTACACTGAGGTGTACACACATTCTTCAGAAATCGTGTGTAAGCCGATACGTGGTCGATTGCATCCATCAAGGGGATGTTTATTTGGACTTGCTCAAAGAGCTTGACCAGGTCCTCAGGAACCACGGGTTTGGTTGTCTTCTTTCCCTTGGTCAAGGCCTCAGGAAATGGAACCTTGGTTGGTTTCTCTAGGATAGGTCCAGGTTTTTGATCTGGGACAGGGATAGGAACATCCTGGATGACTGCCCTAGGGTTTGGGTCACTACCAGGCTTGGAGTGGTCTGGATACGGTAGATCTTGTGTTGTCTTACCACTACGGGTTGTTACAGAATTTATTCCTACCTGGTTCTTGTTAGGAGTTGGTAGAATGGGTTGTTGCTGTTGGTAACCCGCATAGGAGGTTGAAGCTTCCATCCCGTTAGGTGAAGGAATAGAAGGGGCCTGATAGACCATGTGTGCTTGGCCCGGGTTTGGGTTCATAACGCACCGCTGGGTCGGCACGCTATTAGGGTTAGGTAGAGGCTGAGAAGGAAGTGTGCCTGGTTGGTGAGAATTTGCCAACTGGGCAAGTTGATTTCAGACCTCTGTGATTCCGTCCTTGTGTTGCTTTTGAATAGCTGCATTCGTTCTCTGAATGTCAGCCAAAGTCTGGAGGATGAGGGACATTTGATCTTGGTTTGGCCTGGATGGATAGGTGGGGTTCGGCCGAGGCTGAGGTGGCTAATAAGGACAAGGTGCTTGTCGATGGGGTTGAAAGGGTAGTCTTGGATTCTGGGAATTTCCCGCCCACTGGAAATTGGGATGGTTTCGCCATCCAGGATTGTAAGTGTTGGAAAAAGGGTCATTCTGGATGGCGTTGAGGTCCTCGCAGGTCTGAGGAGCCTTAGAAAAGTCAGAGAATGGGGGAGTAGAGTTCCCCCGGCAAGAATAGAAAAAATTGGAGGTCCCTCCGGTCCTGGAGTCAGATGGAGGTGGATATGAGTCCATCCATGGAGGTCAGTGGAAAATGTGCTGCACAGTTTCCCGTGTAGGAGGGGGCTGTGCAAAGGAGTTCTGCGTAGAGGTAGCTCGCTGCAAATGCTGAAACAGCTCATCCACCTTCTCAATAATAGAGACCTTGTCCAATCGATTGGCCATTAATTCCAGGTCGACTGATGCAGATAGGCCCTACGTCTCGTGTGCTCCCCTAAGGTTCGTCGCTGCGTGGGAATTCGTCCGGTCGAATAGTCCCATGGAGTCATTGTTGATGGAGTTCTTGCACATATTCTCGAGAATCTCCCACACGGTGTCTTCATGTTGACTCATGATATTCCCTCTGCAAATTGCATTGACGAACAGTCTAATATCTTCACGGAGTCCCTGGTAAAAAGACTGGACTTGTTCCCATTTAGGAACTCCGTGATGGGGGCACTTTCTCATGAGATCCTGAAAACGATCCCATGCCTCATGAAGAGGTTCTCCCGTCTGTTGCGTGAAGTGAGTAATCTGATGGCGCAAGGCATTGGTTTGACCAACGGGGAAGAACTTCTTCAAGAACTTGGACTGAAGTTCCTCCCAAGTGTTGATCGGGCGGGTCTGTGTCTGATATCAATGGGTTGCCTTATCCATAAGGGAGAAAGAGAACATCTTCATAAGTAGGATATCCCGATTCTGCACGTCTGACCGGAAGATCTGGGCCCGTTGCTTAAGCTGTTTGATGTGCTGGAAGGGGTCTTCAGAGTTAACCCCACAGAATTTAGGTATGGCGTGGATCATGTTGGGCTTTAACTTAGAATCAGGTCCTACAGTCGGGATTCTGACTCGAGGCTCAATTACCACTGCAGCGGGATTATAGTGATCTCACATCATGGGACGCTGCAGTGGGTTCATGAAGTTCTGGAAGAGATCATTGAATCACTAGAGCTGATGCTCAAGATTATTCTCTTCTTCAACAGGTTGAGCCATTGTGGAAGAAGCAGGGGAGTTGGGTTCAGAATCAGAAGAGAGGTCTATGTGAAGAGGTTGTTGCCCAAACAAGGGTACCGAGGCTTGGCCTCGGGGAGAGTGAATTTCTAGAGGAGGTTTCAAGGACCTCCTACCAAACATACACTGATGGATTGGACGAGGTTAACAGGTGCTGGACCCAATTAAGACACCCAAAATGTTGGGTGACTATAGAGGTTTGGGGCGGATGATACCCCTTAATCGGAAGGTCGTCCACCTGAGAATTACCTGGGCAGCCAGAGAGGGTGAGTTCTGCGAAGACCCCTACACGGTAGAGCACCCCCACGGGTTACAGGGTTTCCCCCACCCGACCTCTCTTGTCACTAAGATTCCAGGTAGACCAGAATGGGTACCTTGACCTCTTAAGTCTACCACTTTTAATTAGGATCAAGGTACTCAGGGTTTCACTTGAACTTTACCCTTTTGAGTGCAAAGAGTGACCAAATTTAAAGGTTGGTTGATCCAAGGGATCAACCTCACCTATTAGTTCCTGTGAGAACTTATTAGGTCTTGTCTTTTAAGGTTCAAGTGACTTAAGAGTCGGATTGCTTAGGGTTTCTCTTAATAGATTTTTTCAAGCAATGGCTTAGGCACACTTCTTTTAGGACTTTTCAATTCTTGATTAGAAGGTGTGCCTCTAAAACCCTAACTTTGAGTCTTAGGTTGGCTCTAATTGGTCCAATTTAGTTGCCTCAAGATTAAGTAACTATGGCTCAAGCAAGAAGGTTTTAGCCCTAATTACCTCTAGTGGATATACAGAAAGAATGTGTTGAAATTGAAAAACAGGCAACTCTTGTGATTTACTATGAAAGACAGGTAATTCCTAGATTGCATTTCTTTTTCTTCCTCTTTAGAATTTTAGGGGCCTAAAAAAGAGGATAGAAAATTACATGTCCCTTGGAGTGGTTGTTGTGCGGCTGCTTGTTCCTTCTTATTTTCCTGTGCCTGCACAACAAAAGAGAAGAGATTAAGTCAGCAGTAAATCAGAAATTGTGAATTAACAGCTTCTAGGATGCCCGTTGCTCCCAGGCAACAGTGCCAAAAACTGATGATCGCTCTTTCATCATGTTTTAAAGATATGTTCGTTGCAGTATGTTGCGAAAAGCGATTATCAATTTATTTCAATTTGTTACTCGAAATTTAAAATATCCCAAGATCTAACTCAGGGAGCAAGCGTAATTCTAGAAGCATACAAATTCACAATTCACTATGATATACTATTTTACAACAATTAAAGAGAGAGAATGAAGAAAAAATTCTTTTCTTCTTTTCTTTCTTTCTTCTCTTCTTCTCTCTTCCTTCTCTTCTTTCTCTGCCTTTCCTTTCTCGGACGTCTGATTCTTTGAATCAGACGCCTTATCAGCCCCTTTTCTACAGTGCCTCGTAGCTTCTTCTTGCACTATGTTTTCTCCTTCTTCAATTGGCTTCTCGGCCTTCCTATCTTCTTCTGCTGCTGCGGCTCTCCTTCTTCTTCTCTTCTGCTCCGCTCCTCCTCCTTTCTTCTTCTCCTCTGCTTCCCTGCGCGTTACACGGTTAGGCAAAACCTAACCCCTACCTGCCCCGCATCTCTCCCTCTGTTTCTCTCTCAAAGGTTCGCTCCCAGAGCATTCGCGGGTATACGGGTCAGGTAGCGCACCCGGGACCAGGCCCACTGGCATGCGGTGGTGGGCAAGGAGTGCACGGTAAGGTAGTCGGGTTCGGACCCAGGCCCGCGGGGCGCGAGCGCCGGCGAGGGCGGGCGCGAGCACGTGGCACGCTGCCTGCGTGGGCGAGGGACCTGACCCCTGTGTATCGAAGGTGATAAGCCTTATGCAGGAATTCAATTTATGCTACTGTGCTCACTCACCCACTTCCGAGGTGGGACTAAACGTCCCACCTGCCTATCGCATGCACCTGCAGAGGTTGAGCTTCTCAATTGCAGTTGCTGCAAGGATCCTCGCAGCCAATCAAAGGCCTGGGTGTGTGCGCGAGACCAAGCCACACCTTCTGGACCTGGGGACCTAGAGCGCTGTGGCCTGGAGAAGCTTGCAAAGCAGCTTCGACCTGTTCGTCAATGACGGCGAGCCCCTGGAACCTGAAAGCACCAAAACGGCCTTGCGGCCACGTTAAAAAGCTCAGGGAGCTTCGCCAAGGTACGGCGAATGTGCAAAGGTGGTTGGCAAGGCATAGGAATGCCTATGGAAGCGTGCCTAGGGTTTACTGTGGCTTTGGAGTTGGGTGTGTTCGGTGGGTGAATATAGAGGTGTTGGCGGTCAATGGAGATGGGGAAACTGCTTAGTGAAAGATGGCGGAGGTCTTGAGGGGTCTGGCTAGGTGGATGGAGGCGTGGAGCGGCGGGAACACCTCGGCAGTGGTCTGCCGGAGGTGGAGAAGGTGGCGGTGGATAGTGGCGTAGAGGGGTCGAAAATGTGATTTAAAAGAGAGGAAATGAAGAGGGAGAGAGAGAGAACTTATCTATGAGTATCTAGACGAAGGGGAGGGAAGCGGTGGTAGCGAACGGCTGTGTTGCCATCACCGAAGACGAAGGTGCCCAGGGGAAGGGACGGCGACGAGGAAGAGAGACTGGAGGGCGCCTGCTAGTACGGCAAGGAGCAACGGACGACGGCAGAGGCAACCCTGCCACTGGTATGGTGGCAGGGCGACGAGAGAGGAGGAGGAGGGTCGCCAAAGCCTGCGGGTGAATGGCCGGAGGAGGAGGAGACAAAATTTGAGAGTTTTTCTTTGGCCAAAACAGGCTTGAAGCAACCAGCTGCCCCTGCCGCTCCTTAAATAGATGTTGGCGAGGAGAAGATCTCGAGGAGGGAGCGCGGGCAAGCCGTCGGAGAATGGCCGGAGAAGAGACCCATGCCTCTCGCACGTTTGCACGAGAGGTATGGGCATCAGCAGGGTAAGGGAGGGGGTCCATGCGGAAGAAGACAACGCTGGGGACCCCCCTCTCATTTTTGGGGTCGATCCCCATACCCTGCGCGGTGCCATCCTCCGCGCAAAGTCGCCGAAGGCATGGGCAGCTGCTGCGGGTGGCTGATGAGAGCCTCATCATGAGCCATAACTAGCTTATCTTGACACAATAAAGAGAATAAAAGCTCCTACATAACCTAGAAAAAGGCCTAAATGAAGGAATAAGTGCTCTGAGAAGAAAACATGAATTAAAGGTTAAAACTGTAATTTTACCATTGCAATACATAAACGGGATTTCTCAGAGGCAAAACATAGGTCAAAAGGTCTAAATAAGATAAAAAGTGGTTGAGTCAATCAGAAATGGGTTCATGTACAATTTAGGAATTAAATGAAATTTGGTAACCCTAAAATAGACCTGCTCAAATTAGCAAGGTTCCGGTCAGGATAAAAATCAAGTAAACCCTCTAAAAATCATGGAAAAATATCCTCTAGGGTTTAGAACACTTAATTTGGCCTTTGGAACCCAGTTTGACCTAGATTAGGGTCCTAGCTCTTCAAGTAACCTAATTTAGGTTTTTACGTAAAATATCCAGTCAAACGAGGTCAAACCTAAAATCCAACTTCACCATTGGATTCCTTAGGTCCAAATTAGATTTGTACCAAAATTTGGACCTAAGGGGAGGTCATCTTGACCTACTTTGCAATTTAGTACACCCAAATCATAATTTGGTCCCTATCTTTTGAAAATCCTTGCAGAGAGCCCCCTAATTTCATCGCCACCTTTGTAATCAGGTCCTGCCACCATTGTTAGGGCAAAACCAACCTCCGACGAGGTTTAGAGAGGGATTACTCTCTGATTCCTCAGAGATCTCCTCCTAGAAATGGAAGGGAGATTCTCTGAGGAATTTCCTTCCATCTAAGGCCAATCACAATCTCTGGTGTGAACCTAATCTCTCGTGAGAACGCACGAGGGATTTGGGTATCTAACCCCTTTCCTTCTCCGGCGAGCCATCAGAGACACAGGCGTGCCCTCCACGCTCTGAAAGCACGGTCCAGTGCCTATAAAAGAACCTCTAAACCTGGCCGCTTATTTTTAGCTTGACTTGGCCGGACGTCCACCTCCAATTCGTCTCTTCTTCTCCGGCCAAGAACCCAGCGAGCTCCGGCGAGCCCCCCTCCCCTCCCTCTTCGCTCTGCCACAAAACCAGTGGCAGAGACATCTTCCTGATTCTCCTCCGCGTCAGGCAATTCCCGCGCACGCCGCCTCAGCCCCGTCGTCGCCGCCGTCTTCCTCCACTGGGCAGCTTCTTCTCCGGCGACAGCAGGTACAGCTGTCTGCCTCTCCATCCCCCTTCGTCCCTATAGTTAGGCTTAATACATTCTCCATCTTCCCCTTTCTCTTTTTCCCCTTTTATTTCATGTAATTGCCCCTCGACCATCGCTGACCACCTCCATCTTCCTCGCCTCCGACCGACCTCCGACGAGCCACTGCCACCATTCCGCCCTTCCACACGGCTCGCCGACCAACTCAGAGGCTCTGCCTCACCACAAGGAACAACCTCTGCCCATCCACCATCCCTCTACGCCTCCACCACAGTCCCCCGAACACACCCACACCCCCGGCCACAGGTTGACCTAGGCACGCACGCCTAGGCCATCCCACGGCCTGCCGCATGGCTTACCACCTTCGCCGTGCCACGGCGAAGGTGCCTAGCTGGTCTGATTAAGTCGAGAGGCTTGTTTTGAGTGTGACAGTATCGAAGCCCCTGCCGCCATTGACGACGGGTGAAGAAGCTTCAAGCCAGTTCCAGGCGTCAGCAGCTCCAGGTTTCAGGTGCTGCGCATTCGGGCAAGCACTGCGAATCCATCTGATCCAGTAATCAACGCTAACAGAGGCTGCAGCTGTGGCGATTGCACGAAGGTTCTGTGGGCGCGTGCGAGGGCGGGGCAGGTCTGATAGTCCCACATCGGCGAGATACGAGGTGCAGGTATGCTTTAAATTGATTTTGTGTAATACGCTCGTTGCCTCCGAACGCACAGGGGTGAGGTCCCTCACCTGACCCACTCTCGCCTCGTCTGTGGTTTCACCTCGCGGATCTGGCGGGATCCGACCCGACCCATCCTGAGCACACCTCGCGCATCACCCCACCTGCCGGTGCGCCTTGTCCCGGGTGCGAAATCCGACCCGATTACCCGTGGCTCTGGGAGAGCGTCCTTGAGTGAATTCCAGAGAGAGAGAGAGACGTTCGGGTAGAGGGAAAGGGGTAGGTTTTTCTCTCTGTGTTGGCAGGCTGAACGTTGAGGAAGAAAGACTTAGCCGCAAGGAAGAACAGAAGAAGTAGAAGAGGAGGCAGAGATCTGAAGGAAGAAGGAGAGACTGTTGAGAAGAAGAAGACAGAAGAGAAAGAAGCCTTCGCAGAAGCCAAGAAGAAAGAAGGCAAGGCAGAGAAGAGAAGCAAAGGTAGGAAGAAGATCAAGGCAGGAAGAAGACCTGTAGATCAGAAGAGAAGAAGAAGAAGAGCCTACGAAGAAGAAGGCAGAAGGAAAAAGAGAAGAGAGACTATAGAGAACGAAGAGGCCAAGTGAAGACTGCAGCATAAAGAAAGCATATCGGAAGAAGAAGAATAATCAAAGAAGGGAAAATACTTTTAGGACGTCTGATCTTGGGATCAGACCTCCAATTTTACTCTTTTGCCCGAATTACTTTTTAAATACATTTGAAGTAATGTTTTGAGTAAATTAGAGTGTTCAATTACATTTGAGATTAGTAGTAAATTCCAATTGCTCCCTGTGTTCGACCTCGGATACTCCGATTTTCGAGTAATAAAAACTCTTTATTTTTTTGAATGCTTTGTCACCTATACTACGACGTAATTAACTTTTAAAATCCGATAGAGCGCTTCGACATTTTGTCGCCGTTGCCGGGGAGCAACGCGCAATTTATCACTAGTCTCTACATTCTTTTTATCATATTGAACACTAACTTGCCCTACTTTGCTTTGTTTTGATCTTGCAGGTATTCCACGAGAAAATCCCCCCCGTAAGTCAACCACTCCAGGGCAGGTAATTTCTTTTCTTCCTTAAACCATTCCCTAAATCCTGAAAAGACAAAAGGAAGAAAATCAATTTAGGAATCAATTGCCTTCTTTATATAGTAATCACCATCTTTAAGGCAAACATTTCCTAATTTTGCGAAAATTTTTTCAAATCTTCTTGAAGTTGGAGCGATTTTTTTAGAGTCTATCCAACAAATTCATGTGCCTAATAAAAATCACGCTTAATCTCTGTGGACAACACATTTCTTGCTTTCAAGTCCAAAGAGAATTTTTGTGAAAAGAAAAGAGGATTGGAAATAGAACCAAATTAGGGTTTCTACGGTAGGATCTTGGAGTGTTAGTCACACATGCCTGCATAAAAGGAAATAAACCTTCCCGCATCAGTGTGTCACCCAAGACCTTGATTGAAGAGATCTTAACAAGACAAACCCTAAAGAAAAAGAAGCTCTAAAATCACTTGAATCCTAAAATTTTGGACCTAATAACCTGGGAGTCAAATCAGGGTGATCTCTAGGCTCCAAACCTAGAATCATTTTGCCGTCTATAGGACAGGTCAGGTGAAGTTGATCCCTCGGGTCAACCAACCTCTAAACTAGGTCACAACATCTAACTATCTAAAGTTCAAGTGAGAACCCTAAAGCACCTTTGAAATAAAAGTGGTAGACTTAAGAGGTCAAGGTCCCCATTCTGGTCTACTTGGAATCTCAGTGACAAGAGAGGTCGGGTGGGGGAAACCCTGTAACTCGTGGGGACGCTCTACCATGTAGGGGTCTTTGCGGGACTCTCCCTCTCTGGCTACCCAGGTAATTCTCAGGTGGACGATCTTCTGATGCAGGGGTCCATCTGCCCCAAACCTCCATAGTCATCCAAACATCTTTGGGTGTCTTGATTGGGTCAAAAACATCTGCAGTCCCTCATCTTTTCTCTTTAGAGCACACATACACATTTTCAGTGAGACTCGTTATTCAGATCTAATCGCTTCATAACTTGATCTTGATTCTAACTCTGATTCTACATCTTGATTCCACCACCTGATCCAAATATGCAGCCAAACCACCTAGGACTACCATTCGAGAAACCTGATTATCAGAGATCCATGAGAGATAAAATGATTGAGGATGCCATGAAATTCTATGAAAATGAAGAAACCTCAACAACAGTAGGAAACATTCAGGTTGATGTCCCAACAACCACAACCTTTGTCATAACTTGTGCCCAAGTACTATTAGCAGAAGCTACAAAAGGATCAACCCGTGACTTATTCATTACTGCATACATTGAGATAGAAAAACTGTACAATATTGAATACCTTCAATGTATGACAAATCCTCGACTTTGGAAGCAACAGCAAGATAGTCTTGAAAAATGGGAAGAGATAATGAGATTAGTAAAACAAGTTATTGACCAGAAATACTCGTATATACCACAAACAGAGGAGGAACTATCTTGGGACAACATCGAGGATAAATCGGATCTCGGGTTTGAGGCACAAAATGGTTGTGGATTCCCAACCCAGATGGAGTACAATTTGCCGGATTTTGAAGAAGGTTGGGAAGCTCCAAATGCAGGAAAATACAATGTTGAGCCCATTTTAGAATCCCAAAAGTCCTGCAAGAAGGAGAATAGAACTGAACCTCTCGAGGGTGTAAATTCCGTCCCTTATTCTGATAAGGTGACCCTCGAAGGTTATTCAGACCTAGATTCTAGTAATTCAACCCACATCTGAAGCCTAGAACCTAGATCTGAAACATATTTTGAAGATTTCACGGCCCCATATGAAGAAGATCAATCTTTTAATGAAGAATATGATTTTGGGCCTCGATTTGATGAATATCCCTCGCCAACCTCCTCAGAGGAACGAATCAATTTTTCGGAAGTCATGCTAATCTACGACACAGAAATCGAGGAGTTGGACGAGCGGGGTTTCAATTGGGTCTACCCTACTAGCTTAGAACTTGAGCCTCTACCAGATAGGGACACCTTTGTAAGCTCAGAATTCACATTTAGGCTAGACCTCAGTCAGGCTGCTGAATCGACAACATATGATTTATTCTATGGTGGAACTCATGATCTTGAATCTCATTCAGATCTTGACTTTCGCAAACTCTCCGACGATTTCGAATCTGACCATAACATCAGAGAAAATCTGCTTCCTGATTATAACAAGCCAATCTTCTTTGAAGCCACCTACTCCACATATACAAAACCAATCAAAACCCGTTCTCTACCTCGACCCGCAACCGGACTCAATTTCTATTCCGATTCACCTCTCACTGAGCCGTTTGCAAATGATTCAACTCCATATCTATATTGGGTATCGGGCATTGATCAGACCGAAAATCAGGAGCCATCATTCTTTGATCACCCCTGTAGGGATTCCACACCTTACATTGATTATTTTTCGGAACCCTACTTTGACCAGGCTGATTCGACTTAGCCTAAACCCGAGTTTTCACTTCCACATCCATCAGAACTTCATTGCATATGGTGGGTTTCACATTTGTTGATCTACATCTATCAACCCACCAGACTTATTGGGTTTGGGCTGCATCATCAGCCCACTGATCTTAACAAGCACCTGGTTGGACCAACCAGGCTCTTAATCAAGGTGCTTGTTTTACAAAATTCCACTGATTTGACTACTCCCTCTCCACCCCATTTTCCGCTCGGCTGAAGGCATCAAATTTAGCGCTTAACGGGAGGCAACTCGTCATCCCAAAAACAGAGACCCGTCCGATTATTTGTCCGTACTCCACATCTATTGCACCTTGAGTTCAGCCTTAGACAGTTGATCCCACCTCTGGTGCACGTATCAGAGCCTGAAATCATCCGCATCAGTCATTTTCGACCCATTCACCCACCCGATGTATCCTGTTCTAAGCCCCTTACCTCAACACTATTTCACACCCTCTGTTTACAATGAGGACATTGCAAAACTTAGGCATGGGGGGGTGATAAAGTGCATACATACAGAACCAAGAAAAAATCAGAAGGATTCTCACACAAAAAAATTCACATAGGTCAAAAACACAAAAAAATTGAAAATTATGAAAAAGAACAAAAAAATGGGGGAGGGAGGAAATTTTGTAAGCCACATATTCATAAGGAGAAAAAGAGTAAAATGACAAAAGGAGCACAAAATGAGAAAGAAAAAGAAATAGTCATTAGTAAAATATTAAGGAATTAACTGAAGTTCTAGACCAGATCAAGAAAAGAAATATAACAAGAGATTAGCAGGAACGCTGATCTTAGGCCTCTTGGGCTAGAATCTTTAGCTTAAAAATTCACGTATTTGCTAAAATCTGGTTAATCCTCAAGAGGTTGAGGAAAATGCGAAGCTTGAGTATTAGGTCTAAGGCTTAGGAAGTATTCGGCCTCGTTAACTGACCTCCGATTTGTGGGATTCGGTAACCTAAGTACCCCAAATTCACACACAATCTGGTTCAGTGCGCATAAACATCCAAACCACGCAAAAGCGTTTAATGTTCTGAAAAAGTCACCTAGATTAGGAGCGGCCAATCAACACAAGTTGATTTGGACGAGTTCCCGGTGCGGAGAGTAGGGAAATTTCCCTCGAAGATGCGTAACAACATATCGTCTCCTCGGTGCTTGTCTCTTAGGATATTTAAATATCCTACTGGAGGCATGTAAGCATTCTGCTGGTTCAGATACCATGGGCGGCATTATCATGAAATGTCGATCTCCAGGGTCTGAATTCGACCACGGAACGCCATGGGCGGGATTATCTCGAAATCTCGAAAGCCATGGTTCTGGGGGTTGCCATGGGCGATGCTATCTCGAAGCATCGATAGCCAGGAACCCTTGAGGATTGATGATGGGGACGAGGAATCCGATACAGACCGTGTTGAGAAGCTAATCCGAAGTTAGAAATAAAAAGAAAAGAGAGAGAAAAGCTCTCCAAACAAATAAATCTTCTATCTCTCTCTTACAAAAACGCACTGCAAACTGAACTTTGGCTACAAATGTGTCAAGCACGGGTGTTTTAACCGCGGAATCCAACAAACCCTAGGTTAGTTTCTGTGGGCCTTAGAAACCTTTGCGGAGGACTGAGGCTAAAGTGGAACAAGTCCGGATTTTGGTTGGTACTTGAATACCTCGTGGCCTATTGTCGGCATTCTTACCTAATCACAAAGGAAAAAGAAAAGCACTTACACTCAGGGTCTAGAACAGAAGTTAAAACCTTGAAATTTTGCTAAGGGACTAGCAAAAGCTAGGCATGGGGGTATGATGAGAGCCTCATCATGAGCCATAACTAGCTCATCTTGACCCAATAAAGAGAATAAAAGCTCCTACATAACCTAGAAGAAGGCCTAAATGAAGGAATAAGTGCTCTGAGAAGAAAACATGAATTAAAGGTTAAAACTGTAATTTTACCATTGCAGTACATAAACGGGATTTCTCAAAGGCAAAACATAGGTCAAAAGGTCTAAATAAGATAAAAAGTGGGTTGAGTTAATCAGAAATGGGTTCATGTGCAATTTAGGAATTAAATAACATTTGGTAACCCTAAAACAGACCCGCTCAAATTAACAAGGATCCGGTCAAGATAAAAATCAAGTAAGCCCTCTAAAAATCATGGAAAAATATCCTCTAGGGTTTAGAACACTTAATTTGGCCTTTGGAACCCAGTTTGACCTAGATTAGGGTTCTAGCTCTTCAAGTAACCTAATTTGATTTTTTATGCAAAA
The DNA here is from genome assembly GCA_037157565.1 of Thalassia testudinum. Classification (NCBI taxonomy): domain Eukaryota; kingdom Viridiplantae; phylum Streptophyta; class Magnoliopsida; order Alismatales; family Hydrocharitaceae; genus Thalassia; species Thalassia testudinum. The sequence goes on along the minus strand of JAZHRO010000077.1, from coordinate 80,608,891 downwards.
TATCCAGTCAAACGAGGTCAAACCTAAAATCCAACTTCACCATTGGATTCCTTAGGTCAAAATTAGGTTTGTACCAAAATTTGGACCTAAGGGGAGGTCATCTTGACCTACTTTACAATTTAGGACACCAAAATCATAATTTGGTCCCTATCTTTTGAAAATCCTTGCAGAGAGCCCCTTAATTTCATCGCCACCTTTGCAATCAGGTCCTGCCGCCATTGTTAGGGCAAAACCAACCTCCAACGAGGTTTAGAGAGGGATTACTCTCTGATTCCTCAGAGATCTCCTCCTAGAAATGGAAGGGAGATTCTCTGAGGAATTTCCTTCCATCTAAGGCCAATCACAATCTCTGGTGTGAACCTAATCTCTCATGAGAACGCATGAGGGATTTGGGTATCTAACCCCTTTCCTTCTCCGGCGAGCCATCAGAGACACAGGCGTGCCCTCCACACTCTGAAAGCACGGCCCAGTGCCTATAAAAGAACCTCTAACCCTGGTCGCTTATTTTTAGCTTGACTTGGCCGGACTTCCACCTCCAATTCGTCTCTTCTTCTCCGGCCAAGAACCCAGCGAGCTCCGGCGAGCCCCCCTCCCCTCCCTCTTCGCTCTGCCACAAAACCAGTGGCAGAGACATCTTCCTGATTCTCCTCCGCGTCGCACAATACCTGCGCACGCCGCCTCAGCCCCGTCGTCGCCGCCGTCTTCCTCCACTGGGTAGCTTCTTCTCCGACGACAGCAGGTACAACTGTCTGCCTCTCCATCCCCCTTCGTCCCTGTAGTTAGGCTTAATACATTCTCCATCTTCCCCTCTCTCTTTTTCCCCTTTTATTTCATGTAATTGCCCCTCGACCATCGCTGACCATCTCCATCTTCCTCGCCTCCGACCGACCTTCGACGAGTCGCTCCCACCATTCCGCCCTTCCACACGGCTCGCCGACCAACTCAGAGGCTCTGCCTCACCACAAGGAACAACCTCTGCCCATCCACCATCCCTCTACGCCTCCACCACAGTTCCCCGAACACACCCACACCCCCGGCCACAGGTTGACCTAGGCACGCACGCCTAGGCCATCCCACGGCCTGCCGCATGGCTTACCACCTTCGCCGTGCCACGGCGAAGGTGCCCAGCTGGTCTGATTAAGTCGAGAGGCTTGTTTTGAGTGTGACAGTATCGAAGCCCCTGCCGCCATTGACGACGGGTGAAGAAGCTTCAAGCCAGTTCCAGGCGTCAGCAGCTCCAGGTTTCAGGTGCTGCGCATTTGGGCAAGCACTGCGCATCCATCTGATCCAGTAATCAACGCTAACAGAGGCTGCAGCTGTGGCGATTGCACGAAGGTTCTGCGGGCGCGTGTGAGGGCGGGGCAGGCCTGATAATCCCACATCGGCGAGATACGAGGCGCAGGTATGCTTTAAATTGATTTTGTGTAATACGCTCGTTGCCTCTGAACACACAGGGGTGAGGTCCCTCACCTGACCCACGCTCGCCTCGTCCGCGGTTTCACCTCGCGGATCTGGCGGGATCCGACCCGACCCATCCTGAGCACACGTCGCGCATCACCCCACCTGCCGGTACGCTTGGTCCCGGGTGCGAAATCCAACCCGATTACCAGTGGCTCTGGGAGAGCGTCCTTGAGTGAATTCCAGAGAGAGAGAGAGATGTTCGGGTAGAGGGAAAGGGGTAGGTTTTGCTCTCTGTGTAGGCAGGTTGAACGTTGAGGAAGAAAGACTTAGCCGCAAGGAAGAAGAGAAGAAGTAGAAGAAGAGGCAGAGATCTGAAGGAAGAAGGAGAGACTGCTGAGAAGAAGAAGAAGACAGAAGAGAAAGAAGCCTTCGCAGAAGCCAAGAAGAAAGAAGGCAAGGCAGAGAAGAGAAGCAAAGGCAGGAAGGAGATCAAGGCAAGAAGAAGACCTGTAGATCAGAAGAGAATAAGAAGAAGAGCCTACGAAGAAGAAGGCAGAAGGAAAAAGAGAAGAGAGACTATAGAGAAAGAAGAGGCCAAGTGAAGACTGCAGCAGAAAGAAAGCATATCAGAAGAAGAAGAATAATAATCAAAGAAGGGAAAATACTTTTAAGACGTCTGATTTTGGGATCAGACGTCCAATTTTACTCTTTTGCCCGAATTACTTTTTAAATACATTTGAAGTAAAGTTTTGAGTAAATTAGAGTGTTCAATTACATTTGAGATTAGTAGTAAATTCCAATTGCTCCCTGTGTTCGACCTCGGATACTCCGATTTTCGAATAATAAAAACTCTTTATTTGTTTGAACGCTTTGTCACCTATACTACGACGTAATTAACTTTTAAAACCCGATAGAGCACTTCAACAGTGGCAGTGGGACAAGCTTGCATAGAACGAAGGGAAAGCTGAGGGGCAAAGTGCAAGGGGTTTAAAACATTAAGGGTCAAAAAGTAATTCTTGAGGACCAATTTGTAAAGTAGGTCAAAATGGCCTTCTCCTAGGTCCAAATTTTGGTACAAACCTAATTTAGACCTAAGGAATCCAATGGTAAAGTTTGATTTTAGGTTTGACCATGTTTGATCAATCAATTTGCATAAAAATCCAAATTAGGTCAAAAATTGGGTATGGTTCTCAATCTAGGTCAAGATAGGTTCCCATGGCCAAATTGAAGGTTCTAAACCTTAGGGGATATTTTTTCATGAATTTTAGAGGGTTTAATTGAATTTTATCTTGCCTGAAACTTCGTAAATTAAAGCAAGTTTGTTTTAGGGTTACAGAATGTCGTTTAATTCCTAGAAGTTGCTATAACCCTTTTCAGATCAAGTCATCCCACTTTCTTTCTTATTAAGCCTATTTGACCTATGTTTAGACCCTTAGACATCCCGTTTGTGTACTGCATTGGTAAAATTATAGTTTACCCCTTGTGAGTTGCTTTATACTTAAATTTATAGTTCTTTGAGTTAAGCTTTCCCTTAGGTTTTGTAGGAGCTTTTGTATACTTATTTAGGTCAAAATGTGCTAGTTAGGGTTCATGATGAGGCTCTATAACGACCCAGTTCCCGAGTCCCTACGAGACACGAGAACCAGGCCGACTCGACTAATCCCAAGACCCAGTCGTCCAACGAGGAAGTAACCAAAAGGCAGTAAAATAAACCACATTCAGCATGAATATAACTAACAGTAAGAAAGTACAGCAGTAAGGAAAGAAACTACTACAGTAGGTACCACCACAACAGTAAAACAACATTTATCATATAACAAGAACTGCAGGTAAAGAAAGTACAGCGAAAACAAAAAAAAATTACTCACTAAAACAGAAACAAAAGAGGTACAAGGACTGTGGTAAACTCTACTGGACCCTACTTGGCCCAGCGTCCTCTGCAGCCGCCGACCCTGGCTGCTCAACACCTGGTCCTGAAAAAGGTAACGAGTGTAACACGTCAGCAAAACGCTGAGTAGAGTGGCAAACTAACTAAAGGCAACAGTAGAGTGTACAGTAGCTGTTATGTTCTATTACTTCCTTTATTCACATCTTTCAATTTTTCTCACTATTTCATTTATTTCTCAGATCCTTTACTTGATCTCGAATGTCCTCGTGGGAACGATCTTGATTGCAGTCTTTTCCAAAAGTAGAAGTAGCACGTGGTGCTCTCCTGGCCGGGAGAGTCCCCCGTGGTGATTCTACCCTCAGTCAACCACCCCAAGGTCACTGACAGACGTAACGGTGACTACGGCACGCGCGATAAACGCACAGGTAGCTAGCCCGCACTGGCACGCGGTCAGTCGTTTCCGTTAACGGGTGCGCCCAAAGCACAGCACGGAACCAGGGCAGAGCCCTCTCAGTAACAGGGGTCCAACCCCTCCACAGTAACCAAACCGGGGCCTTGCCCCTCCACAGTCCGCGCACCCTCGCCTGACTACCCTGGTTTGCCCTAGTGGGCCTAACAAGTCGGTGAAGGAGGCTAGCAGAACCCCGGGGCCCGTGGGGTAGCTAGTACTCTCCTAACACTACTAGCTCTCCTCGGTACTACGTACACGAGGGCCAACAAGTCGGTACAGAGTGGCCCGTCCTAACCCCCGGGTCCCTGGGGTGGCTAGCTCAGCTCTGCACTAAACAGGGGGACAGTCGCTCTCCTTGGTACTCCGTACTCAAGGGCCAGCTCACTTCCCCAATTCTATTCCATTCGCTTTCCAGGAGTTCTACTCCTACTTCCCCGTAGGGTTCCAGAACATCTTATGTCTTACTTTCCAGTTTCACGTTCTTACCAACCATGATCCCAATCATGTTTCTTTATTCATAACAGGCAGCTGTGAATTCAATTTACAGGCAGCTTCATATATTCCTTTCCATTTTTCCAAGACTGCATTATTATATATTCCACTAGTTTTTCCATCCTAGGATTCATGCCATATCCTAGGGTCTATCATACAATCTAGTTTTCCGGTCCTAGGATTCATGCAACACCTAGGAACTATCATTTCATATATTTCTCATTCCTAGGATTCATGCAATGTCCTAGGTTCTAGTTATGGTTCCATACTTTAACAAATTTTTATTAATACTTAAAGCCACTCTACCAGGTACAACGGGAGTAATGGGGGCGTGATCGGGAATCCCGCGTGCCTCCGCGACTCTCAAGACTGCAACCGAACGAGGTCCTATCACAAGGATCAAACACAAGGAGTGTCTCAAAACAGTGTATAGCTACTGTAGACGGGTAGAGGAATTAATTCTGAAACGAACGCAACTCGAATCGCGGAAAACGGAGCCCGAACGGGCCCTAAACGGGTCGAAAAAGACGATACTATGCAAAATCAGACGTCTGGAACTCCTTCCAGACGTCTTAAACGGTGGATCAGAGAATTACCTGTTCAGCGTGGTTTCCCAGACGTCCAGAAGTCTGCGGGGACGTCTGTCCTATACCCCGGACGTCCGATGGTCCATACGGACGTCTGTAGGTCACTCCCGCCGTCTGGTACAACTTCCAAACGTCTGATTCGCAAAGGATGGCGAATCAGCGAACCTGCGCACAGCCAACCCCCCTCCCTCAGTACGGTCAATCGACAAGAAGGAAGAAGAAGGCGGAAAACTCACCTTTCAGACGTCTGTATGATCTTACAGACGTCGACCTTGCCGTCTGGCTATCAACCCAGACGTCTGATTCTGGAAATTTTTCCAGAATCAGAACCCTGCTCGGCCTCCGCTCGCGACGCCGCCCGCGTCGCACCTCGCGCTCCTGCTGCTCAGACCACAGCAGGTCCCTCTCCGCGTCGCTCCGCGCCCCCTACGCCCTCCGCCAGCCGGCCAAGCCGCTCCGGTGAGCTCGCCCTCACGGCAGAGCTCCGCCCTCGCACGCCGCACCTCCGCGCTCACTGCGGCCGTCGCTGCCGCCCTCGCGTCCGCTCGCTCTCGCGCACTGGAAGGAGAAGAAGGAGGAGAATGTGGAGACGGGAGGGGAGGCGTGGCCCTTTTAAGGCCGCGCGAGGAGGAGAGAGGAGGTGGCAGGCCGCCTGCAGCCGCAGAGAGAAAAAAAAGAGTTAATATGTGGTCTGCGCGCTCAGACGCGCAGGAGACTCGCGTGTGTCGAAAATAACGGATTTCCAGACGTCTGGAAACGATCCCAGACGTCTTATCAGACATCTGGTTGTGATCCCAGATGTCTGGTCCGACGTCTGGGCCACCTCCCAGACGTCTTAAAAGACGTCTGGGGCACACATTCGTTACAGGCTCTCATCGTAAGATGCCTATTGTTGAGTGATAATCATCGTAGTTTAGAGAAATAAATACGCACGTGGTAGTATAGTTGACGAAAACATATTCGACATTTAAATTTCTAAGTGCTTGAAAAGCGTTGAGTTCTGAGGTCGTTCGTAGAGAGCAAATGTAATCGTATTTCAAATCACCAATTGAGCAATATAAATGAGCACAATAATAAAAAATATATTCAATAACTTGCAAAGTGTATATCAAGAGTCAGAGGACAAAAATATAATAGAGAATAAGCAAAAAGAATGGTGGTTAGAACCACCAATGTGTCCTTTAAACACCTAAGCTTTCTCTCAATATCAAACGACTCTCCTCTTTTCAGCTGTTCAACTACTCATCACATAAGCCCTTTAGACTTAGCCAAATTTCCCAAAGTCAGGCGTCTCAACAAAGCCACAGATGACTTAAGTGTTCCTTCAATTTCTCCACAATGCAAAACCCACCCCTCTCTCTCTGATAAATCCTCTTCTTATTTCTCTCTCCTCAAATCAGGCCTAGTTCAAAGCTAATCTGGTCCAACGCAAGGGTTCGATCTGGCTCGCATGGGCATGGGCAAGCGCAGACCACGTACGTATGGCCATGGGTTAGGTGGGACCTGACCCTGTGATTTGAAGGCAAACAACACACACACACAATTTGTTAAGTAATTGGGAACGTTGGCTTCGAGAGATAACCGGGTTTTATTGTTATAGCGTTGTAGTATAGCCAGTTATTGCCAACATTTCAAATATAATTTTTTTACTCGGAAAATAAAAGAGTTCCCGAGGTCGAACTCAGGGAGCAAGTTGTATTCTAGAGATATACATGTTTCTTTTACAAAAAGAAAGAGAGAGGGAAAGAATTTGTTGTCTTCTTTTTCTTTGTTTTCTTCTTTCAGTTCTTCTTCTTCTTTGTCTGCAGAGGTGATGTCTTTCTTCTGCAATGGTGATGCTCTTCTTCTTCTTCCTGCTGTTCCTGCTCCTCCTTTTTCTTCTGTCTTTCTTCAGATCTTCTTCTTTCTTCTTTGTTTTCCTTCTTTCAGTTCTTCCCTTGTTCTTTTGTGTTCTCCTCTGGCTCGCCTTCTTCTGTTGTTCTTCAGATCTTCCTCCGTCTTTCTTCTTTTCCCTTCAGGACGTCGTCTGATTTCCAAATCAGACGACTTAAACTGCCTGTTGCTACAGTCAGCTTCCTTCTTCTTCCGCGGTTCTTCTTCTTCACCTGTGCCTGCACACTTCAGAGCTTACGTCAGAGAACAAAACCTACTCTACCCTCTCCCCCTGCGTCTCTCTCTCTCAGAAACCACTCTTGGGAAAGCTCTCCCAGAGCTGCCGGGTAATCGGGTTCGGGTCACGCCCGGGTCCAGGCCCACCGGCGTGCGTGGTGGGCGAGGAGTGCAGGTCAGTCTAAGTCGGGTCGGGTCAGGTCCGTGGGGCGTGAGCGCGGACGAGACCGGGTAACCGGGCGGGTGTAAGGGGACCTCACCCCGTGTGCTGAGGCAGTAAGCTAGTGCACAAAATCAATTTAAACAGTGGAAAGGGTGTGAGGCTTACCGATGTGGGACTAAACGCAGACCTTTCCTCGCGTGCGCCTGCTGGGAGACCGCGGCCTGGCTTCTGCAGCTGCGGCTTTGATTTGCGTAGGTTGCTGGCTGGCTGCCTTCGCAAGACTCCCCGTAATCCGCAGCAGCTGGAGACCTGGAGTCCTCAAGCCTGGAGCGCGGGAGAAGCTGCTTCAATGTGCGTTAATGGCGGTCGAACCTCAAAACCTGTCGGACACGAATATGGCCTCTCGGCCTGATCAAACCACTGGGGAACCTTCGCCGTGGCACGGCGAAGGTGAGGAGCTGCGCGGCAGGCCGCAAGGTGGTGTCTGGAGGCAGCCCTAGGTTGGACTGCAACCGGAGGAATGGGTTTGTTCGGGGGAGTGTTACGGAGGTGTGGAGTGGCAGTGGAGGGGTGGGGGGTGCTCATTGTGATGAGGCGGAGGTTCGGTGAGGGTCGGCGAGGTGTGTGAGGCTGTGGAGCGATGGGAACATCTCGCCGGAGGGTGGCCGGAGTCGAAGGGGGTGACGATGGTCAGGGTCGGTCGAGGGCGTAATTGAACAAATTGGAACCGGGGAAAGAAAGAGGAGAAGAAGGGAAATAGTTCTAACTTACTTGCAGGGACGAAGGGGGAGCAGTAGGGTGACAGTCGTATCGACTGTCGCCGGAGAAGAAGATGCTCAGGGAAGGAGGCGGCGGCGAGCAGAGAGCTGGAGAGGCGCCAGCTGGGTGCGGCGTGGCGCGGGAAGAGCAGGGGAGGAAGTCTCTGCTGCTGGTATTGCGGCAGAGCGAAGAGGAGGAGGGGGAGGAACCGTCGGAGCTGGTGAGCGTCTGCCGGAGAAAGAAGAGAGGAAAGTTGGGGATTTTCTCCGTCAGATCCGAGCTGGGAAGAACGGTGGAGCGACGGGGGTATTTATAGGGATCAAAACAGGGAGGGAGGCGGAGGGAGACGACGTGTCTCCCTCGCCGGAGGATGGCCGGAGACGAAAGCCCATACCGTCCGTGCGTTCGCACGGCCGGTATGGTGGGCTACAGCGACCAGGGGGGTGTCCCTGCGACGGCTGACAACGCAGGGCACCCCTGGTTTACTTGCCAGGCTTTCCCCCTCACCCTGCGCGGCGCCATGCTCCGCGCAAGGTTGCCGGAGCATGGTGCTGGCCGGTTTTGCAGGGGGGACCTGAATGCAAAGAACGAAGGAGAGTTAGGGGCCAAAATGCGACGGTTCAAAAGTTGAGGGCCAAAAAGTAAATATATGAGGACCAAAGTGTAAAGTCGGTCAAGGAGGTTTCTTCTTAGGCTCAAGTTTTTATACATGATTAATTAGGACCTAAGGAATCTGATGGTGAATTTTATTTCTATATTAAACCTTGTTTGACCGGTCAATTTATGCGAAAACCCAGATTAAGTTATTAATTGGGCATGGTTCTCAATGTAGGTCAACATGGGTTCTGAAGGCCAAATTGAAGGTTCTAAACCCTAGAGATTATTTTTCTATGAATTTTAGAGGGTTTATTCTATTTTTACTTTGCCTCGAACCTCGTGAATTGAAGTGGGTTGTTTTAGGGTTACAGATTATCATTTAGTTCCTTGGAATTGTTGTAGCCCTTGCTAGATCATCTCATTCCACTTTTATTCTTATTAAGTTGCTTTGACCTATGTTTGGATCCTGAATTACCCTGTATGCAGATTATACTGGTAAAATTGCATTTTTACCCCTTATGACTTGTTTTCTCCTTAAACTCAGAATTCTCTGAGTTAAGCCTTTCCTTGAGTTATGTAGGAGCTTTTATCCTTTGTATTGGGTCAAAATGAGCTAGTTATGGCTCATGATGAGGTTCTCATCATTAAGTATCAGTTTTTATTTTAGCTTTTTCCGATGTGGGACAAAAGCTTCAGCTCCTCTTCACTCTGCTGTTGGTGTGAAGCTTCTCTCCATTCGAGCTGTTGCTAGTAATTCTTCCTCAATTGAAGCTGCATCGTGGAGTAATTTGCAGCTTTTGGAGGTGATATTGAGGTCGGTAGACGGCGGTAAATGGTAGTGAATGGTGGCGATGCAGCTTGGGCCGACGAATCCCTGAAATGGGTGGCATAGGCTAAAAGCCCAAATTAAAACATTTAGAAGATTCCTTGTGAGGTGAGGAGTGCGATGGTGGTGTGGAGAGGTTGGAGTTGCAGGGAGAAGGTGGGTAGGCTGATGGGATGAATGAGTGGCCAAAAGTCCTAATTTTGTTAAGGCTTTTGGTCTATGGGTCGTGGCGGAGGTTGTGGTAGTGGTGATGGAGCATGTCGTGGCGTGTAGGGTTGCGCGGGCTCGTCATAGCCAAGGGTGAAGGTGGAGAAGACGAAGTAGGAGAGAAGTGATTTTGCGATTGAAACGAAGAGCTAATGGTCTAATCCTAATCTAGGAAGTAAGGGGAGAGTAGAAACCTAGTTTACTGGAGGAGAGGATGAGGGAGTCGCGCTGGCATGCCTTACCAGACACGAGGGGAAGTCCTTTGGTGGTGAAGAACAGTGAAGAAGACGAGGGAAGGAGCTCCTGCTATGGTTGGCGAGGAGCGGAAGAGAGAGAGGGAGATAATGGGCCTCTCAATTTGGTCGTTGGGAGGTTGGAGGATGGAGATTGAGTAGTGTCGTCGGAGCTGAGGTCGGAGGTGGCCGGAGGAAGAGAAGAAGAGGGTTTTTGGCTTTAAACCTGACTCCTTTTGGTAGTAAAACATCGAGGAGCTTTTATAGAGCTCCAATTGGGTTTCAATTGGAAGAATTCTCACAATTAGATCATGATTTTTGAAGGTTAGGATTTGGATGTTCCTGAGACCGCCTGATCTCTTCTCTTCATTAAAGGAATTGAGACCCTGTTTATTGGAAAGAGGATCTCCTAATGGTTCATCCCTCCAAGTTTGAAGGATTTGGATAGAAATTGTAGGAAGGATCCTTGATTGGAATCGGTACTTGTTGGGTTTAGGTTTCTCTGCTGTGTGCACTTTTAGGAAAGAAGGATTAGGCGGTAGGGACCTATTTATGAAGGTGACGAGGAAGCTAGGGGATTTTTGGTGAGAAAAACCTAGATGTTAGGGGTTTAATTGAAATGAACAGAGATCTGGGGACTAAATTGCAAACTATGTCAAGATGAACTCTAATTGGGCCTAAATATTGGTGTGGGTTTGGGTTTTTGACCACATTTTACTGGGTAAATTGCACAGAAGCCCAACTTAGGTCAAATTCCAGTCTGATTCTCTTTTTTGGTCAAAATGGGTTTGAATGATCAAAGTGAAGGTACCAAACCTCTTAGAATATTTTTAAATGATTTTTAGGAGATTTAGATTGAATTTATCTCTACCAAAACCATTGCAATTTGAGTAAGGCTGATAATTAGGATTTTTTGTAATATTTTAATCTTCAGAATGAATAAAATCTTAATTCAATCAATGTGAGCCCACTTCTTGATCTTTTAAGTTCATTTAACCTTAAATTAACCCCTGAGTAACCCCGTGGTTAATTTTCATTTGTGATGTACTGTTAAAACAATAGAATTAACCCTTTTTCCTATCTTCTTAAATCAAATCAGCATGGAATTGTAATCCTCCGACGTTCGTTACGGAGCATTTAACACTTGATTGTGACTAATTTAAGTTAGTTATGACGAATGATGGTGTTAACTTTATACCCCCATGCCTAACTTTTGCTAGCCCCTAGCAAAATCTTATGGTCCAAACCAGATCTCTAAGCCGGATTTTAACCATTAGAATGCCTTACCGAGCTGTATCTCTAAAAATTAGATCAAAATACTAATAATAGGCCTAGAGGTACTCAAGTACCAGCCAAGATCCAGACCTGACCAGCCTTAGCCTTGGGTTTGTCGCGAAAGTTTCTATGGCCTGCAAAAATTGCCTAGAGGTTTGTTGACCCCAGCGGTTAAAGCACCCGTGCATATTTGTAGCAAGTCTGGGTTCAGCCTACCAGTGTTTTTTTTTTATAAGAGAGATATAGAGGGATACTTATTTTGAGAGTTTTCTTTCTTTTCTTTTTACATTCCCCTAAATCCAACATTTGATTGACCCTAAACACGGTCTGTATCGAATTTCTTGTCCTCACCATCATTCCTTGCAGGGTCCCTAGCAATCGACATTTCTGGATAATACTGCCCAAGGCAAGTCCCAGAACCCTGACTTTTGACACTTTGGGATAGTGCCGCCCATGGCGTTCAGTAGCTAAATTCAGGCCCTAGCAATCGACATTTTAGGATAATCTCGCTCATGACACTTAAACCAGCAAAAGGTGCTTACGTGCCCCCGGTAGGATATGTAGATATCCTAGGAGACAAGTGCCGAGGAGATGGTATGTTATAATGCATCTTCAAGGGGAGTATTTTTCATTCCTCTTCAACGCGCTAGGAACTCATCCAATCAACTTGTGTCTGAGCCGCTCCTAAGTCGAATCTTCGAGAAAACACTTTCAGAACAGAACACTTTTTGGCACTATTCTTCATTAAGCGCATTGAACTGGACCAGTGTGATTTTTGGGTGCCTAGGTTACCAAGTTCTACAAACCAAAGGATAGGTAATGGGGTTGAATAATCCTTAAGCCTTACACTTAATACATCAGCCTTGCAACTTCGTCAACCTCTTGAGGAATAGTCCGAATCTTAACAAATACGTTGGTGTTTAAGCCCTAGAATAGGCCCAAGAGGCTTAAGGTCGGAATCCTTCACTTATCTCTTAAGATTTATCCCTTTAGGTCTTAATTCATCATCCAATTCAGCCTAGAACTTAGGTAAGTTCCACAATCAATTGCAAGGACTAACACAATTTTTCTTTCTTTTTGCTCCTTTTTTTCTCTATTTTTCTTTTCTCCTCATTTTCCTCCTTGACTCTGATATTTCAATTTAGGTCTCCTCCTTTCATCATTTTTTTTTCAATGAAACCCTTCAAAGAATCATTATTCACAGCATTTTGCACTTTAATAGCCCCCATGCCTAAGATTTACATGTCCTCATTGTAAATTAGGTGGATTCGAGTTCATTTTAGATCGTACATTAGAATATGTTCGGGTGGGTGGTGAATGAGTCTGAATAACTGTTGCGGATGATTTCAAGCTTCAATATGAATATCGAAGGTGGGGTTGTTCTAACGGACGAACTCTAAAGTACAGTATGAATTCAACTCAGAAGTGGGTAAGAAGGTTCTCGGGTTTTTCTAATGACGAGTTGCCTCCCGTTAAGCGCTAAGTTTAACGCCATCGGCTGGGCCTAATGCGGCTTAGGGAGAATAGAGATCAAAAGATTCAGCAGCAAAATTCGAATCGGTGAGCTCGAAGAATGGTTTCAGTCTCTAACCATTCACAACAAATGGGTCTGAGTCATGGTTAAGTGCACTGATTTCTATAGCTCCATTTCCAAAGATCCTCCGAACTAAAAAAGGTCTGATCCATTTCGATCTTAGTTTTCTTGGGAAGAGCTTAAGCTTGGCATCAAAGAGAAGCACTTTTTGACCAAGATGGAAAGATTTTCATGATATGTGCTTGTCATTGAAGGCTTTGATCTGCTCTTTGTAGATATGCGAGTTCTCGTACGCATCGTTGTGTAACTCCTCGATCTTGCGCATTTGTAACCGGTGGTGGATTCCAGCCTTCATAAGATCTATATTGCATTTCTGTACTGCCCAATAAGCTTTATACTCCATCTCTATAAGAAGGTGACAAGCCTTCCCGTACATGAGCTTGAATGGAGACATCCCTAGCTAGGTCTTATGAGCTGTCCTATAGAACCATAAGGCTTCCGGAAGTCAAGTGGACTAATCCTTCCTATCAGGCCAAACAGTAACCTAAAGGATTTTCTTGATCTCCCGATTGGAAAGCTCAGTGATAAGTCCACTTTCGTGGGCCATTATTTGGCCTAAGTATTGTTAATTGAGTAGGAGTTAAAAGGGAATTCACCTTTGTCTGCATATAATCTCATGTACCAATTTTATATTTAATAACATATGGCATGATATGATAATCATTTTGTGGATGCAGGCTAGGTGCAAGACACCTGAAGGCATCAGTCAGACGTCCAAAGGCACTCTATAAGACGTCTGAAGCCTAGTCTAGACGTTGAGAACCTCCCTCGTGGACTCACTTCTATCCATACATTTTAATATGTCTAGAGTGTTTATCAGACGTCTGATGGAAACCACCAGCACTTATCCTTCTATTCCAACCATGCATGATCTTCGACAAGTGGTTGGAGAAGTTGGCGGCTGAAGAGAAACAGACAGGAGGTTTTAAAAAGAGACCGCTCCACCAAGATCCAGATCATCTTCTTCCTTAGGCGCTCGACCGTGAAGCAAAGCCTGCACCATGCACCCAACGCGCACCATGGCCTGAGCTCTCCACCGTCATCCTTCCCAGCCGTGGTGTGTGCGGTGACAGCATGCACACTATCACTGTCATCATCAACTACCCATCACCACCCTCACCTTCTCCACCGAAAATCCCCCTCGCCTCAAACCACCATCCCCCTCCCCCACTGTCACAAACATCACCAAAACCGCAGCAGCCCGTCCTCTCGCTCTCAAACCAAACACCACCACCATCCCACATTCCCTCATCTTCGTTTTCTCCTTCCTTTGTTCTTCTCTTCGACAAAGGAACCCAAATTCCTCAATCGTCTTCCACGAGCAGCCAGCCCTCAACGCCCAACCTTTCTACCACCCACTCTCGTTGGCGTGCACGCGAACCTCACCATCGATAGGCGCCACCTACCGACAACCATCCAGCCATGTGCAGGCATCCATCACTGTCGGCCTTCATCGCTATCAAGCTGTGATCTTCAACCATTGTCCTCCTCGCTGTTCGACCAACGGCAGTGACCACTCGTTGCCACACCACCGTCATCATGAAGCACCCCTCGCTGTCGACCTCCACCGAGTGCTAGCCAATCACCGGTGTTCTCTCCTGTGCATGTGGGTTGTATCGAACACCTCCCCTATTTTGCTACAGAAGGAGAGGTATTAAAAATTACGGATGATACCATTATGGAAGCTTATTTTTTGAATAGAGAAAAATCTAATTTATTGAATAATTTTGCAAGCCAACCCCTTTAGTTCTCACCATATTATATGATTATCTATTAGTGTATTTCCCTCCACTATATTTGCCTTACATACATTGCATGATATACTACCACTGTAGGCAAATATCTGACTACAATGTTTTGATAAATTGGCGAAAGTATGGGAAAATATCAGCTGTGATATTTACAATTGCATGTAATATCCGTCAGCTTTCTCTATTTTGAGAAAATCACTTTTAATTAAACACGAAAAGAAGATCCTTCTTGGAATAAGATTTATTATGGAAATATTTGCTAGTTTATAAGGCTCAGCTCCTCCATGTGGATACGACCTGATCCTTGTGGTTAGATTTTTATAATTTTGATAGAGAGATTTTCCACCACATAAAATACTACAATGGTGTATTATTTTTATTGACCTCCTATTCAAGTGAAAATCGCTCTATCACTCAACCAATCCATTAGTATGAGGGTGATAAGGAGTCGAAATACGATGCGATACCTCGTACTTTTTCATCAAGGACTGGAAGTGCACATTCGCAAAATGATACCCGCCATCGCTGATGATGGCTTTAGGAACCCCAAATCTAGAAAAGATGTTCTCTTGAATGAATTGGAGAACAACTTTCTTGTGGGTATGGCTTTGATCCATTTCGAGATATAATCAACAGCAAGTAAGATGTACTTGAAACTGTTAGATCTAGGAAAGGATCCCATAAAATCAATTCCCCATATGTTAAAGATTTCGCACAAAATAATCGGATTTAATGGCATCATATCGAGCGGGCCCATGTTGTCGAGGGCTTGGCAACGGGCACATGCCCTATAGTAGGACTATGTGTCTTTGAACATAGTGAGCCAAAAGAATCCACACTGGAGGATCTTCGCTACAATTTTATGCCCAGAAAAATGGCCATCGTAGGCTGGTCATGACAGAAAGAGATGACATCATTAACCTCATTGTCAGGAATGCTTCTTCGAATTACTTGGCCATTACTAATATGAAATACATATGGATCTTCCCTACAGACATGGTACTTGATGTCGGAAATTAGCTTTTCTCGCCAAGAGGTTGCCCAATCAGGTGAAACTTTCCCTGTGACCAAGTAGTTCGCGATATCAGCGAACTGGGGAAGTCCATTAATGACCAAGAGATGTTCATCTGGAAAATGATTAGTAATTGGTCCGGAAGGGTCAATGATCAAAGAATGAAGGCGAGACAAATGATCAGCTACCACATTTTACTTTCCCCCCTTATCACGAATTTCAAGATTGAATTCTTGCAACAACAAGATCGCTCATGTTAATCTTAGTTTTATGTCCTTCTTCATAAGAAAGTGCCTTGCTGTGGTATGATCCGAGTAAATGTTGACATGGGATCCCATGAGGTATGATCTGAATTTCTCCTAACCAAATACTACAGCCAGCAGCTCTTTCTCCGTAATCATATAATTACATTGAGCCTCGTCTAATGTCTTGCTGGCGTAATATATTACCACCAATTTTCCTTCGATTTCCTACCCCAGAATTGCTCCTACTACGTAGTTAGTCACATCGTACATGATCTCGAAGGGTTGAGACCAATCAAGGGATTGTAGGATTGGAGCTTGGGTAACTCGGTCGCGTAGGATTTCAAATGTGTGAATGCACTCACTAGTCATCTTGAAAGGTGTGTCCTTTGAAAGAAGATTTGTTAAGGGGCACATGATTTTTGAGAAATCAGATATGAATCATCAATAGAAATCGACGTGCCCCAAAAATGATCGAATATCCTTGACCGAGGAAGACATGGATAATTTGGAAATCAAATTCACTTTAGCTCTGTTAGCTTGGATACCTTTCTCAAATAGAAGGTCTCCAAGAACAATGCCCTCTGGAACCATGAAATGGCTCTTTTCCCAGGAGAGAACCAGGTTCACATCGATACATCTTTGGAGGATTTGAACTAGGTGCAGGAGGCAATTATTGAAAGATTGACTGAAAATCGAGAAGTCGTTTATGAAGACTTGAAGGTATTTACCTACCATATCAGAGAATATGGCTAGCATGCACTGTTGAAGGGAGGTAGGGGCATTGCATATCCTGAATGGCATCCTGTGGAACACTACGTACCGTAGGGGCAGGTAAAGGTGGTCTTTTCCTAATCTTCAGGGTGAATTGCCACTTGGTTATATCCAGAGTATCCATCCAGGAAATAGAAAAATCGATTTCCCGCTAGTTTCTTGAGAATTTAATCAATGAACGAGAGAGGGGAATGGTCTTTCTTTGTGGAGGTATTCAATTTATAATAGTCTGTGCAAACTCTCTACGAGTTTGCAATTCGAGTCGTGATGGTTTCTCCAGATTCGGTTGTAATCACATTCACAACTTGGATGGGACTCACCCAACGACTATCAGAGATGGGGTAGATAATTCCTGTGTCAAGCCACTTGATAATTTCCTTTTCCACGACCTCCTGGAGGTTCCAGTTTAGTCTTCTTTGCATTGTGCGAGATGGTCGCGAGCCCTCTTCTATATAGATACGATGAGTGCAATAAGAGGGACTTATTCTAGTCAAGTCATCTAGAGTCCATCTAATGGCTCTTCTATGATGTTGGAGGATGGAAATCAGCTTTGTTTCCTGATCAGGAGTGAGTCGAGAGTTGACAATCAAAGGAAATGTTTGATTTGAACCCAGAAACACGTATTTCAGATGATCTGGGAGGAGCTTTAATTTAAGCACCAGGTTATCAGCAACGGGTGGGGCTTCAGGATTGGCCTCAGAAGATAAGGTGGAAGCTAAGGATAAATCTATATCAGCCTCAAGCTCCTTGATCTGTGGGTCAAGATCTTCTTGTGGTTGAGGTTCTTGGAGAATCGGGTTCACCTCGGGAATCAGATCCTCAACCAGGGAACTTATATTGTAGACTTCTTCGATTGCCCCACAGTTTATTCCTTTCTAGACCTTAAAGATATCGATCCTTAATGTCTTATTCCCGAATTTCAACTCAATCTAGCCCTCCTCGCAATTGATATTTGCCCTAGCTGTGGCTAGGATTATTCTCCCTAAGATGATCGATGTGTCTCTCAGATTTTTAGAAGCATCCATCTCTAACACAATGAAATCCATCGGGAAGTAGAAATCTCATATCCTAACTAGGACATCCTTTAGAACTCCTCTTGGTGAATTTATTAATCTGTCAGCTAGCTGTAGATTCATCTCAGTCGGTTTGAGCTCAATTTCCTAAAAATGATCTAGTAGGGAGGTGGGGATCATGTTTATGGAGGCTCCTAGATCTAATAAAGCTCGATCAAACTCTAGGTTGCCTATCTTATAGGAGATCGGAGGAGTGCTAGGATCTTTCACTTTCTGTAGGATTTTACTCAAAATTATAGAGCTGGCTTGCTTAGACAACACAATTGGACTCCCATCTTTGTTTTGCAGCTTATGCTTTGGTGTACATAAGTCCTTCAGAAATTGCATGTAGGTCGATACGTAGTGAATCGCATCCATCAAGAGAATGCTGATTTGGACTTGTTCAAAGAGTTTGTCCAAGTCTTCCTCAAGTGCCACGCGTTTGGGTTTCTTGTTTCCTTTGGTCAAGGCCTTGGGAAATAGAATCTCTTTTGGTTCCTCTAGATTGGTTCATGCACTAGATTTAGAATAGGTGTGTCTTGGATAACCATCCTAGGTGTGGGTTTTGAACTAATAGGACTAGAGTAACTAGGATAAGGTGGGTCTTGAGTAGTCTTGCCACTATGCGTGGTGACGGCATTTAGGCTCGCCTGGTTTAGATTCAGAGTTGGCAAAAGTGGTGGTTGCTGCTGATATCCCACGTATGATGTGGAAGTCTCCAACCCATCAGGTGGAGGTGTGAAAGGGGCCTAATAGACATAATGAGCTTGGCCCTGATTTGGGTTCATAACGGATCTCTGGTTCGGCATGTTATTCGGATTCGGCAGAGGTTGGGAAGGAAGTGCACTAGGCTAGTGAGTCCCAACCATTTGTGTGAGTTGATTGAGAACCTCTGTGATTTCTGCCTTATGTTGCTTTTGTATAGCTGCGTTAGTCTTCTGCATATCAGCCATGGTCTGCAAAATCAAGCTCATTTGATGTTTCTTGGTAGGTCCAATTTGGAAATTCAGGTTGGGCCTAGGCTGAGTAGGCTAATATGGCCACAGAGCTGGAGGACGAGGTTGGAATTGAGGTCTTGAGTTTTGATTATTTCCCAACCACACGAAATTTAGATGATTGAGCCATCCAGGGTTATATGTGTTGGAGAATGGATCATTCTGGATGGTGTGGAGATCCTTGTAGGTTTGAGGAACTCCAAAGTAATCAGGGTACGAGGGTTTAGAGTTCCCTTAACTAAAGTAAGATGGTTCAAAGTTTCCTTTGAAACCAGGATTAGACAGGGTTGGATACACATCCATCCCTTGATATGCATGGTGGTGAATGTTATGCTCGACCTCCCTACCCGACGGCGGATGTGTAAACGTGTTTCGTTGCGAAGTGGTGGCTCTTTGTAGATGGTGAGTCAATTCGTCCACCTTCTCAATAGCGGAGACCTTATCCAAGTGACTAACCACCAACTCCAGGTCGACGAATGTAGATAGGTCTCGTGTTTCATGTGCCCCACGTACGTTTGTCAATACACGAGTAGTCATTCGATCAAACACACCCATAGACTCATTGTTTATGGAGTTCTCGCACATGTTCTTGAGAATCTCCCAAACGATGTCTTCATGCTGACCCATGATGTTGCCACCATGGGTTGCATTGACAAAGAATCTAATGTCCTCACGGAGCCCCTGATAAAAAGATCAGACTTGTTTCCATTTAGGAACTTCGTGATGAGGGCATTTCTACATGAGATTCAGAAAGCGATCCCATGCCTCATAAAGTGGTTCTCCCGCATTCTGTGTGAAATACGTGATTTGGTGCCTCAATGCATTAATGCGACCCACTGAGAAGAGTTTCTTCAGGAATTCAGCTTGTAGTTCCTCCCAAGTGTTGATTGGTCAAGTAAAGGTTTGATACCAATGGGTAGCATTGTGATGAAAACCTCATCATAAACCCTAACTAGCACAATCTAACCCAGATATGTGAGAAAAAGCTCCTACATGACCCAAAGAAAGGCTTAACTCAGAGCAATCTTAGTTTAAGAATAAAATAAATCATAAGGGGTAAAACTGCAATTTCACCAATGCAGTTTGCAAACATGGTAATTAAGGGTCCAAACATAGGTCAAACAAGCTTAACAATGAGAGAAATAGGTTGATCTGATCTCAAAAGGGTTATAGTTACTTTTAAGAATTAAATGACATTCTATAACCCTAAAGCAAATCTACTTCAATTCACGAGGTTCAAGGCAGGATAAAAATCAACTAAATCCTTTAAAATTCATAGAAAAATATTCTCTAGGGTTTAGAACCTTCAATTTGGCCTTAGAAACCTATTTTGACCTAAAAAGAGAACTATGCCCAATTAATAACTTAATTTAGGTTTTTACGCAAATTGGCTGGTCAAACATGGTCCAACCTAGAATTAAAATTCATCATTAAAATCCTTAGGTTCAAATTAGTCTTTTATAAAAACTTGAGCCTAAGAAGAGACCTCCTTGATCGACTTTACAATTTGGTCCTCTTTATCTACTTTTTGACCCTTATCTTTTGAAACCCTTGCATTTAGGTCCCTAACTTTTCATTATTATTTGCAGAACGGTCCTCCCTGCAACTTCTATGCAGCGCCATACTCCGACGACCTTGCGCGGAGCATGGCGCCGCGCAAAGTAGGGTTACCGTCCTCTAGAACAGAAGCGGGGTTCCCTGCGACGTCCTCTGTTGCAGGAACCCGCCCACGACCTCTGCCGACCACCATGCCTTCCGTGCGAACACGCGGAAGGCATGGGTGTCATCTCCGGCCTTACTCCGGCGAGGATGGCACGACGCCAGCTCGCCCCTCTCTCTGCGCCAAGCTTTTTATAAGGACCGACAGACCCTACCGGCTCCTTCAAACTTTTCTTTGGTGGAGAAACACCTCCTCTTCATCCCTTCCTCCTCCATCAGAGGGCCCGAAGCTTCCGGCGAACTCCTCCTTGTCGCTCTGCTGCCCTACCTGCAGCAGGGTTTGCCCTACTCCGTCGTCCGCGCTAGGCTGTACCCGCTGGCGCCCTCCGCCTGCTTCCTCGTCGCCGAAACCCTCCTCCAGGGCATCTTCATCTCCAGCTCCGGTAGATACGAGCCGGCTGCTCTGCCCTCCCCCTTTGTCAAGTAATTGGGTAGATAGCTTCCTCTCTCCTTCCCTTGTATTTTCCCCCTTTTAAACTGCCCTTTCGACCACCCAACCACCACTGTCCAGACTACCTTCTCCACCTCCGATCACCCCCTCTGGCGAGACCATCTCACGACCACAGACACTCTCACACCTCGCCGACCAGCCCAGAAGCTCCCTCACACTCCGCTCCACCAATCCCCCCTCTCCATTCACTACCAAGCGCCACCTGACCACCCCCCGAACAAACCCACCTTTCCGGCCAGAGTCTGACCTAGGTCAGCCTCTCCACGCACTCCCGCACCCCGCCAACCACCGCACAAGCTTCGCCTCACTCTGGCGAAGCTTCCTACGTATTCTGACTGGGCCGAGAGGCCGTAGCTGTGATTTCAGGTTCGCGCCACTCGCCGCCATTGTCGACGAGCTGCAGCAGCTTCACCAGCAGCTGCAGGCACCCTCCAGCCCAGGTGCGCGTCCCAGGTTGCGCAGGCAGGAGTCGCGAAGACACCCAGGCCCACAGCTAGGGCGAAGGCCTCATGGGCTGCCTCAATTGGCGGCTGATTGCTCGCCTGCGGACACCAATTTGGGAGGTGGGACTTTAGTCCCACCTCAGAAGTGCGTGGCCAAGAGCTTGTACTTAAATTGAAAAAGTGCCTAAGGCTTATCGCCTTCGATCACAGGGGTCAGGTCCCTCTCCCGCACGCAGCGCGCCACGCGCTCGCTCGCCCTCACTTGCGCTCATGCCCCGCGGGTCTGGGCAGGATCCAATTACCCAAACCGCGCACTCCTCGCCCACCACCGCACGCCGGTGGGCCTAATCCCGGGCGCGATACCCGAACCCGATTACCCGGCTCTGGGAGAGCAGTCCTAATAGAGAAATCTGAGAAAGAGAGAGACGCGGGGAAGGGTAGGGGTAGGTTTTGCTCTGACACTTGTGTGAGCGTACAGGAAGAAAGGAAAAGAAGAAGAAGAAGAGAGGTGGTCGAAGCCTTAACCACTCAGGGCAGCTGAAGAAGAAGAAGACAGGAAGGAAAAGAAGAAGGAAGGAAGAAACAGAAGAAGAAAAGAAGAAGGAAGGCATTGTAGCAAAGCCACAGATAAGTCGTCTGAACACAGCATCAGACGTCGGAATCACCACAGCTGCAGAAGGCAGAGAAGAAAAGAAGAAAAAAAGAAGGAAGAAGACATTGCCGCCAGAAAGAAAGAAAGAAAAGAAAAGAAAAGAAGAACAGAAGAAGAAGAAAGCAAGGAAGAAGAAAAAACAAAGAAAGAAAGAAGAAGAAAAGAAGAGAAACGGCCAAGGAAGAAGAAGAAGAAAAGAGAAAGAGAAGAAGAAGAAGCCAAGAGATCTCTCTCTCTCTTTTATTTTTGTAACATAATAGAGATCTTATTTAGTCTTCTAGAAACATAGTTGCTCCCTGAGTTCGACCTCGGGAAAACCTTGTTCCGAGTAAAAACTTTTTTGTAGTAATCTGGTAGCCGTTTTGTCTTATACTATAACAACTGTACTTAAACTATAATAAACATAAAGACACAACAAGACAGAACTACCTTTTAGCTCTATTTGTGAGTTTCTAATAATCTCCTCTCTTTTGTGTGCAGGTATAGGAAAATCAAGAAGTAGCCACACAACAACCACTCCAAGGACAGGTAATTTCTATCCTCTCTCTATTAACCCCTAAATTCTAAAGAGGAAGAAAAAGAAAAGAATAAATAATATAGGTATAACCTGTCTTTCATACCTAGTAACAACTGCATGTTTTCAAAACACTATTCCTACACACACTATTAAGGGTATTTAAGGACTAACACCTTCTTGCCTGAGCCCTAATTACCCAACAAGGAGTTAACTGGACCGAGTAGAGCCAACATAGGAATTAACAGTAGGGTTTTAGAGACACACTCCTTAATCAAGAATTGAGAAATCCTAAAAGAAGTGTGCCTAAGCCATTGTCTGAAAATACCTATTCAGAAAAACCCTAAGCAATCGGCTCTCTAAAAACACTTGAACCCTAAAAGACAAGACCTAATAAGTTCTCAAAGGAATTAATAGGTGAAGTTGACCCCTTGGGTCAACCAACCTTCAACTCAGGTCACTTTTTGCACTCAAAAAGCCTAAAGTTCAAGTGAAAATCTAAGCACCCTGATCTTAAACAAAAAGTAGTAGACTTAAGAGGTCAAGATCCCCATTCTGGTCTACCTGGAATCTCAGTGACAAAAGAGGTCGGGTGGGGGAAACCCTGTAACCAGTGGGGATGCTCTACCGTGTAGGGGTCTTCGCAGGACTCACCCTCTCTGGCTGCCCAGGTAATTCTCAGGTGGACGATCTTTTGATCAAGGGGTCCATCTGCCCCGAACCACTATAGTCACCCAACATTTTGGGTGTCTTGATTGGGTCCAGCACCTGCTAAACTCATCTCTTCCAACAGTGTATGTTTGGTAGGAGGTCATTGAAACCTCCTTTAGAACTTCACTCCCCTCGAGGCCGAGCCTCAGTGCCCTTGTTTGAGGAAACAACACTTCACATCAACCTCTCCTCTGACTCCGGACCCAACTCACCTTCTTCTTCCACAATGGCTCAGCCAGTTGAGGAAGAGAATAATCTGGAGCACTAGCTCCAGTGACTTAATGACCTCTTCCAGAACTTTGTGCACCCACCGCAGCGTCCTATGATGTGGGACCATTACAATCCTGCTGCGGTGGCCATTGAGCCTCGAGTCAGAATCCCGACTGGAGGACCTGATTCTGAATTAAAGCCCAATATGATTCATGCCATACCTAAATTTCACGGGCTTAATTCTGAAGACCCCTTCCAGCACATCAAACAGTTAAAGCATCTGGCCCAAACTTTTGGGTCAGATGAACAAAATCGGGACATTCTCCTCATGAAGATGTTCTCCTTCTCCCTTATGGACAAGGCCGCTCATTGGTACCAAACTCAGACCCGACCGATCAACAATTGGGAAGAACTTCAATCTGAGTTTTTGAAGAAGTTCTTTCCTGTTGGTCGGACCAATGCCTTGCGCCATCAGATTACCCACTTCACCCAGCAGTCGGAAGAATCTCTCCATGAGGCATGGGATCGCTTTCAGGATCTCATGAGAAAGTGCCCCCATCACGGAGTTCCTAAATGGGAACAAGTCCAGTCTTTTTACCAGGGACTCCGTGAGGACATTAGGCTTTTCGTCAATGCAACTTGCGGAGGGAATATCACGGGTCAACATGAGGACACCATGTGGGAGATTCTCGAAAACATGTGCGAGAACTCCATCAACAATGACTCCATGGGATTATTCGACAGGACGAATACCCGCGCATCGACGAACCTTAGGGGAGCACACGAGACGCAGGGCCTGTCCGCATCAGTCGACCTGGAATTGACAGCCAGTCGATTGGACAAGGTCTCTATCATCGAGAAGAAGGTGGACAAGCTAACTCAGCACTTGCAGCGAGCCACCTCTGCGCATAGTTCCTTCGCACAGCTTCCTTCCACACGAGAGACTGTGCAAAATATTCTCCATTGACCTTCTCCTAGGATGGATCCATATCCACCCCCATCTAATTCTCGGATCGGAGGGTCCTCCGATCCTTTCTAACTAGCCCGGGGAATTCCACTTCCCCATTCTCTGATACTTTGGAGGTTCCTCAGACCTGCGAGGACCTCAACGCCATCCAAATGATCCATTCTCCAACACCTACAATCCTGGATGGCGAAACCATCCCAACTTCCAATGGGAGGAAAATTCCCAAACTCAGAGACCACCCTTTCAGCCCCGTCCACAACCACCTCGTCCTTACCAGCCGCCTCAGCCTCGGCCCAACCCTCCTTATCCATCAGGGTCAAACCAGGACCAAATGTCCCTCATCCTTCAGACTCTGGCTGACATTCAAAGAACGATTGCGGCTATTCAGAAACAACATAGGGACGAACTTACAGAGGCTCGAAATCAATTGGCCCAGTTGGCAAATTCTCGCCAATCGGGCATACTTCCTTCCCAACCTCTTCCTAACCCTAATAACGTGCCAACCCAGCGGCGAGTTATGAACCCAAACTTGGGCCAAGCACACATGATTTATCAGGCCCCCTCTGTTCCTTCACCCGACAAGATGGAGGCTTCCACTTCTTATGCGGGCTATCAGCAGCAACCCATCCTATCCAACCCTAACCAAAACCAGGCAGGACTAAATTCTATAACAACCCGTAGTGGTAAGGAGACCCAAGATCCTGTGATTTCCCTACTTGGAGGGGTGAGATCAGCGTGACAAAAAAAAATGCGGAATAGAACTATATAAAGCAATATCACAAAAATAAGCAATCACAAAATGTACACAGGTATTTTTAGGTGGAAACCCAAATCGGGTGAAAACCACCACCTAACCCTCTCGAGTTAGGATTTTCAGATCAACCTAGTTGATCAAATCCACTAAACCGAATCACTTAAAACGAGGGTGATTCAACCTCAATACAACCACGCTACAAGTACGAGGGTAGCGTTCCTCAACCCCTTCTCTCCACGAGAAGGATTTTGTCCCACGAAGGAGACGGGAATTCGCAAAGCGAATACCCAACCAAAAGACAAAGATAAAATAAACAATAGTCCTATAGAGCCAACAAAGTAATAAACCTAAGCTTCTATAGGAAATAGGAAACTCCCCTTTGCAAGGAGTGCGTCGACGATGACGCGGGTGCGTGAGCCACGCAACGGCGCAATGTCGCTCTCGTAGACAACGGCGGGAGAGCGGGTGCGCGAAGGGAATGATGCTCTCAAGAGAATGAAACTAGAGCTTGGAGAGCAAGGGCCTCAATTGGACACAAGAGAGTGGAAGTATGTTGCTTAAGTGTGTCTTGTGTTTTTCTAAGTGTATGTCTTGTGTGTTTTTGTGTTGCAAAGGCTCCCCTCTATTTATAGAGGCCTTAGGAAGGCTTTGGAAGGCTTAAGAAAGGTTCTATAGCCGTTGGGTGCAAAGCCCAAGAGAATCAGGCCGAAATCAGGACAATGATTACATTTGACAGGGTTATCAGACGTCTAACTCTGGCATCAGACGTCTGGAAGGCCACTTTAAGACGTCTGATTCCAAGGTCAGACGTCTGATTCTATGCGGGTTTCTCCCTGACTTGAATCAGATCTAAACAGGGTTTTTGCGCAAGTCCATCAGACGACATACAGGACGTCTGGTACTATGTCTGGACGTCTGGAAACCTACTTTTACTGTGGGAATTGATTTCCAAACGTTGCAATGGCTAGAAAATCTCTGAGAAGAGATTTTGGGTCAGCCAAGGCAAAACGGTCATTTATCAGACGTCTGTAAAGTCCTATGGACGTCTGATAAGGCTCTAACGGTCATAATCTTAAGTGTTTTCTAAGCCAGCCAACGGTCCACTAATTGGACGTCTGGCAAAGTCATCAGACGTCTCCTAAGACGTCTGGTCTAATGTCTGGACGTCTGAATTCATCAGACAGAACTAACTATGTCCAGCCTAACAGTTATCAGACGTCTGAAACAACAGTCAGACGTCTTAAAATTCTTTATCAGACGTCTGATTTGGGAATTAGACGTCTGGAAGTGCTGTTTGAACCCTATATTGGTTTTCTAAGTATTCTACAGAAAACCTAAGTATCCTAGGGTTGTGCCGGTGTTCCTAGGACTACTGTTAGGGTTCTTTGAGGCTCTTTAACATGAAATATCTAAGGAAATAAAGAGCAACAAAAGAAACAAAAAAATACAACAAGTACAAAAGAAGGAAATCTATCCTATTCTTCATTTCCTTCCATCTTCAATCTTTCGCTCCACGCGAACCTCCTCTGTCTTCCGTCAAGCTCTTCCAATCCGTCCTGGATGCGAGCTCGAACTCCGTCTAAACACGTCCACATTTGCAATTGACCTGAAATCTAGGACTCAAATTGCAAATGTTAAATAACACGTGTTTTGTTATCATCAAAATAAATGATCGTGGTGCTCTAGCACCAACAGATCCACCCTATCCAAACCACTCCAAGCCTGGTAGTGATCCCAACCCTAGGACAGTAATCCAGGACATTCCTATCCCCGTCCCAGATCAAAGACCTGGACCTATCCTAGATGAACCAACCAAGGTTCCATTTCCCGAGGCCTTGACCAAACGAAAGAAGACAAAACCCGTGGCACCTGAGGAGGACCTGGTCAAGCTCTTTGAGCAGGTCCAAATAAACATCCCCTTGATAGATGCAATTTGCCACGTACCGGCTTACGCACGATTCTTAAAAAATGTGTGTACACCTCAGCGTAAGCCACGAACCAAGAGTGGGAGTCCAATTATACTATCAGAGCAAGCCAGCTTTGTAATCCTAAGCAGACTCCCACCCAAGGCAAAAGATCCTGGTACTCCCATGATTTCCTGCAAAATAGGTGATACCCAATTCGACAGAGCATTGTTAGACTTGGGTGCTTCCATAAATCTAATACCCACATCCTTACTTAAACACCTAGAAGAATCTTAACTAAAACCAACTGAGGTGACACTACAATTAGCAGATCGATCTATAAAGTCACCTAAAGGGATTCTCGAGGATGTTATTGTAAGAGTGCGGGATTTTTATTTCCCTGTAGACTTTATAGTCTTGGACATGGATGCACCTGAGAACCCTAGGGATACATCAATCATTCTAGGGAGACCTTTCTTGGCTACTGCTAGAGCCGACATCAGCTGTGAGGAGGGCCAAATAGAGCTCAAATTTGGAAATCAAACCCTTAAAATTGATATCTTTAAGGCCCAACAAGGAATCAATTGTGGTGTCATCGAACAGATTTGTGATATCAGGGCTTTGGTTGATGAAATGCATTTTGAGAATGACCTGATTATACCTCATCAACCACAGAAAGATCTTGAATCGCAATTAGAGGAGTCAAATCCAGATTTGGACAGACCCATAACTCCTACCCTTGAACCTCACATTTACCCTGAACCACCCGCTGCTGCTGATAACCCCGTCCTTGAACTGAAACCCCTTCCCGATCATTTGAAATACATCTTTTTGGGTTCTAATCAGACCCTTCCTGTGATTATAAATTCCAAGCTCACTCCTGATCAGGAATCCCGTCTGATTACTGTTCTCCAGCAACATCGCAGAGCCATTGGTTGGACTCTCGATGACTTGACTGGAATAATCCCCTCTTATTGCACACATCATATTTATTCAGAAGAGGCCACCCGACCTTCTCGTGAGATGCAGAGACGTTTAAACCCCAATCTGCAGGAGGTCGTGAAAAAGGAGATCATTAAGTGGTTAGATGCAGGGATCATCTACCCGATCTCCGACAGTCGTTGGGTGAGTCCGATTCAGGTTGTGCCTAAAAAGGCAAGGCTCACCACCATTACGACTGAAACTGGAGAAGTCATACCTACTCGATTAGCAACTCTTGGAGAGTCTGCATAGATTATTGACGACTCAATTCCTCCACGAAGAAGGATCATTTCCTACTACCTTTCATTGATCAGATTCTTGAGAAATTAGCGGGAAATCGATTCTTCTGCTTTCTTGACGGGTACTCCGGTTATAACCAAGTAGCTATTCATCCTGAGGACCAAGAGAAGACCACATTCACCTACCCCTTCGGAACTTACGCATTCCGAAGGATGCCGTTCGATCTCTGCAATGCACCCACGACTTTTCAGCGATGCATGCTTGCCATATTCTCTGATATGGTAGGTGATTATCTGGAAGTCTTCATGGATGACTTCTCAGTTTTCGGGGCATCATTTGATGATTACCTCTAGCACTTGGTTCATATACTCAGGCGCTGCATCGATGTTAATTTGGTTCTTTCTTAGGAAAAGAGCCATTTTATGGTGCTTGAGGGGATCATCCTAGGACATCTGATTTCTGAGAAAGGCATCCAGGTGGATCGAGCCAAGGTTATTCTAATCTCTCGCCTTCCTATGCCTAGCTCGATCAGGGACATCCGTTCTTTCCTAGGGCACGTCGATTTTTACCGTCGTTTCATTCCCGATTTTTCGAAAATCACACGCCCCCTGACGACTCTTCTCTCTAAGGATGTACCCTTTGAAATCTCCAAGGAATGCACTCAAGTCTTTGAGAACCTCCGTGACCGAGTCACCCAGGCCCCAATCCTACAATCCCTAATTAGTCTCAACCCTTTGAGATCATGTGCGATGCGCCTAATTTCGCTGTAGGAGCGGTTCTGGGGCAGAAAGTTGACGGGAAACCCGTGGTCATCTACTACACTAGCAAGACACTTGACGAGACTCAGCATAACTATACAGTTACGGAGAAAGAGCTGCTAGTCATAGTATTTGCCCTTGAAAAATTTCGATCTTATCTCCTGGGTTC
This sequence comes from Thalassia testudinum, assembly GCA_037157565.1. NCBI lineage: Eukaryota > Viridiplantae > Streptophyta > Magnoliopsida > Alismatales > Hydrocharitaceae > Thalassia > Thalassia testudinum. The sequence continues at coordinate 80,580,010 of JAZHRO010000077.1, read as the reverse complement.
CCACGTCATCATCTACTCGGATCACATAGCTGTGAGGCATCTCCTTGCCAAGAAGGATGCGAAGCCCCGACTAATTCGATGGATCTTGCTGTTGCAAGAATTCGACCTCGAGATTCATGATAAGGTGGGAAGACAAAATGTGGTAGCTGACCATTTGTCCCGCCTTCATTCTGAGATCATCAACCCTTCCGGACCCATCACGGAGCATTTCCCTGATGAGTACCTGCTGACTATTGGTACTAAACTTCCATGGTTTGCTAATATAGTAAACTACTCGGCATCTCATCAGATCTCGTCTGATTGGCCAAAAGCCAAGAAAGACAAATTGCGCTCTGATGCCAAGTATTACATTTAGGAAGATCTGTACCTCTTCCGCATAGGTGCCAACCAAATCATCCGGAGATGTGTCTCGGAAGATGAAGTCAATGATATTCTCTCCTTCTGCCATGACCAGGCATGCGGTGGCCATTTCTCTGGGCACAAAACCGCATCGAAAATCCTCCAGTGTGGCTTTTATTGGCCCACTCTGTTCAAGGATGCATACAATCCCTACAAGGCATGCATTCGTTGCCAAACTTTGGGAAACATGTGCCATCGCGACATGATGCCTTTGCAGCCGATTCTCGTATGTGAAATCTTTGATGTTTGGGGGATTGATTTTATGGGCCCCTTTCCTGTTTCGGATGGTTTCGAATACATTCTACTGGCTGTGGACTACGTGTCCAAATGGATCGAAGCAATACCAACCTGAACCTGTGATCACAAAATCGTTCTCAAATTCATTCATCACAATATCTTCTCACGGTTCGGGATTCCTCGTGCTATCATCTCAGACGGGGGGACCCATTTCACAAATGCTCAGTTTAGGTCACTGATGACCAAATACGAGGTGTCTCACTGAATCTCTACTCCTTATCACCCCCAGACTAATGGTCTAGCTGAGCTGTCAAATCGGGAGATCAAGAAAATCCTGCAGGTCACTGTTCGGCCTGACAGGAAGGACTGGTTGTCCCGACTTTCGGAAGCCTTGTGGGCTTATAGGACCGCCCACAAAACCCAATTAGGCATGTCTCCCTTTAGACTGGTGTACGGGAAGGCGTGTCACCTTCCCGTCGAACTGGCGCACAAAGCCTATTGGGCAGTACGGAGTTGTAATCTAGATCTTTTTAAGGCTGGAACCCACAAAAAGCTTCAAATCAGCGAGATCGATGAACTACGTCTTGATGCGTATGAGAACTCGCGAATCTACAAGGAGCAGGTTAAAGCCTTCATTGACAAGCACATCTCTAGAAAGATCTTTCATCTTGGTCAGAAGGTCCTACTCTTCGATGCCCGACTCAAACTTTTCCCTGGGAAGTTGCGATCCAAGTGGGTCGGACCACACTTGGTCCGACAGGTTTTTAGAAATGGAGCCGTCGAAATCAGTCCACTCAGCCATGATTCCGAGCCTTTCATTATGAACGGTCAGAGACTCAAACTGTTCATTGATGTAACCTCTACTTATTTGGCTGAATCATCAATTATCCTCCATTCTCCCTGAGCATATTGCGCCCAGCAGATGGCGTAAAACTCAGCGCTTAACGGGAGGCAGCCCGTCATTCTCTTTGTAAACCTGAAACCTTTTCTAACACCTTTGTGCACTTAAGGTTCACCCTTTAGGACAGTCGATTCCACCTTAGGTGCTTGCACCTGAGATTAGAAATCGTCCGCAACAGTCACCCCGACCCATTCACTCATCAAAACATCTGTCCTAATGTATGAACTAAGTTGTATAAAAACCCCCTAAGTTAAAATGAGGACATTGCAAATCTTAGGCATGGGGGTATGAAAGTGCAAATCTTGTAAGAAAAGGTTTTAAACAAAAAAATTCACATATGCCAAAAACACCATAAAAATTAAATTTTTTTTTGAAGAAGAATAATAAAATGAGAGGAGGAAAGAAAATTTTGAGGACTCTACAAAGGAGGAGGAGAAGAAAAAGAAACAAAATGAAAAGAAGGAGCACAAAATGAAAGAAAAGTGATAGTCATTAGTAAGAAATTAAGGAATTAACCTAAGTTCTAGACCTCATTCAGGAAAAAAAATGGAAAGTGCACAGCGAGATTAGTAAGAACGCGAACTTTAGGCATTCTCGGATAGACTCTTAGTACCCATTAAGATCTAGACATTCCTCAAGAGGTTGAGGAAAATGAAAAGCTTAAGTATTAGGTCCTAGACTTAGGAAGTATTTGGCCTCATTAACTTACTTTTGGTTTACAGAACTTAGTAACCTAAGCACCCTAACTTCACACACAGCCTGGTTCAGTAAGCATAAAAATCAAAATCACGCAGAAGCGTTGCAAAAATTCTAAAAATGACACCTAGAGTAGGAGCGGCCGATCAACACAAGTTGATTTGGACGAGTTCCCAGCGCAAAGAGGTGGGAAATTCCCCTCGAAGAAGCATAACAAAATATCATCTCCTCGGTGCTTGTCTCTTAGGATATTTACATATCCTACTGGGGGTATGTAAGCACTCTTCTGGTTCAGATTCCATGGATGGCATTATCACGAAGTGTTAATTACCAGGGTTGAAATCCGGTTGCGGAACACCATGGATGGGATTATCTCGAAATCTCAACAGCCAGGATTCTGGGGGTTACCATGGGCGGTGCTATCTCGAAGCATCGACTGCCAGGAACCCTTGATAATTGATGATGGGAACAAGGAATCCGATACAGACCGTGTTAAAAAGCCAATCCTAACCTAGAATTAAAAAAGAAAAAGAGAGAGAAAACTCTCCAAACAGATAAACCTTCTACCTCTCTTTCTTACAAAACGCACTGCGAACTAAGCCAGGGCTAAAATTATCTCAAGCACGGGTGCTTTAACCACAAAGTCCAATAAACCTTAGGTTGGTTCTTGTAGGCCTTAAAAACCTTTGTTAAGGACTGAGGCTGAGGCTAGACAGATCTGGATCTTGGTTGGTACTGGAGACCTTTTAGGCCTATAGTTGGCATTCTGACCTAATCTAGGTTTCAAATGAAAAAGCACTTATCTGAAATCATTAAGAACTTCATGGTCTAGAACAGGGGCTGAAACCTTAAATTTTTGCTAAGGGACTAGCAAAAGCTAAGCATGGGGGTATGATGAGAACCTCATCATAAACACTAACTAGCACAATCTAACCCAGATATGTGAGAAAAAGCTCCTACATGACCCAAAGAAAGGCTTAACTCAGAGAATTCTTAGTTTAAGAATAAAACAAATCATAAGGGGTAAAACTGCAATTTCACCAATGCAGTTCGCAAACAGGGTAATTAAGGGTCCAAACACAGGTCAAACAAGCTTAACAATGAGAGAAGTAGGCTGATCTGATCTCAAAAGGATTATAGCAACTTCTAAGAATTAAATGACATTCTATAACCCTAAAGCAAATCTACTTCAATTCACAAGGTTTGAGGTAGGGTAAAAATCAAATAAATCCTTTAAAATTCATAGAAAAATATTCTCTAGGGTTTAGAACCTTCAATTTGGCCTTAGAAACCTATTTTGACCTAAAAAGAGAACCATGCCCAATTAATAACTTAATTTGGGTTTTTACGCAAATTGGCTGGTCAAACATGGTCCAACCTAGAAATAAAATTCATCATTAAAATCCTTAGGTTCAAATTAGTCTTTTATAAAAACTTGAGTCTAAGAAGAGACCTCCTTGACCGACTTTACAATTTAGTCCTCTTTATTTACTTTTTGACCCTTGTCTTTTGAAACTCTTGCATTTAGGTCTCTAACTTTTCATCATTCTTTGCAGAACGGTCCTCCCTGCAACTTCTGCGCAGCGCCATACTCCGGCGACCTTGCGTGGAGCATGGCGCCGCGCAGAGTAGGGTTACCGTCCTCTAGAACAAAAGCGGGGTTCCCTGCGACGTCCTCTGTCGCAGGGACTAGCCCACGACCTCTGCCGGGCCCTCCCGAGAAGGCATGGGTGTCATCTCCGACCTTACTCCAGCGAGGCTGGCACGATGCCAGCTCGCCCCTCTCTCTGAGCCAAGCTCTTTATAAGGACCGGCAGACCCTATCGGCTCCTTCGAGCTTTTCTTTGGCGGAGAAACACCTCCTCTTCATCCCTTCCTCCTCCTTTAGAGGGCCCGAAGCTTTCGGTGAACTCCTCTTCCTCCTCGTTGCTCTGCTGCCCTACCTGCAACAGGGTTTGCTCTGCTCCGTCGTCCGCGCCAGGCTGTACCAGCTGGCGCCCTCTGCCTGCTTCCTCGTCGCCGAAATCCTCCTCCAGGGCATCTTCGTCTCCAGCTCCGGCAGATACGAGCCGGCTACTCTACCCTCCCCCTTCGTCGAGTAATTAGGTAGATAGCTTCCTCTCTCCTCCCCATGTATTTTTCCCCTTTTAAACTGCCCTTTCGACCACCCAACCACCACTGTCCAGACCACATTCTCCACCTCCGATCACCCCCTCTGGCAAGACCATCTCACGACCACAGACACTCTCACACCTCACTGACCATCCCAGAAGCTCCCTCACACTCCGCTCCACCAATCCCCCCTCTCCTTTCACTGCCAAGCGCCACCCAACCAACCCCCGAACAAACCCACCTTTCTGGCCAGAGTCTGACCTAGGTCAGCCTCTCCATGCACTCCCGCACCCCGCCAACCACCGCACAAGCTTCGCCTCACTCCGGCGAAGCTTCCTACGTATTCTGACTGGGCCGAGAGGCTCTAGCTGTGATTTCAGGTTCGCGCCCCTCGCCACCATTGTCGACGAGCTGCAGCAGCTTCACCTGCAGCTGCAGGCACCCTCCAGCACAGGTGCGCATCCCAGGTCGCGCGGGCAAGAGTCGCGAAGACACCCAGGCCCGCAGCTGGGGCGAAGGCCTCAAGTGCTGCCTCAATTGGCGGCTGATCGCTCGCCTGTGGATGCCAATTTGGGAGGTGGGACTTTAGTCCCACCTCGAAAGTGCGTGGCCAAGAGCCCGCACTTAAATTGAAAAAGTGCCTAAGGCTTATCGCCTTCGATCACAGGGGTCAGGTCCCTCTCCCGCACGCAGCGCGCCACGTGCTCGCTCGCCCTCACCCGCGCTCACGCCCCGCGGGTCTGGGCAGGATCCAATTACCCAAACCGTGCACTCCTCGCCCACCACCGCACGCCGGTGGGCCTGGTCCCGGGCGCGATACCTGCACCCGATTACCCGGCTCTAGGAGAGCAGTCCTAAGAGAGAAATCTGAGATGAGAGAGAAGCGGGGAAGGGTAGGGGTAGGTTTTTCTCTGACCCTTGTGTGAGTGTGCAGGAAGAAAGGAAAAGAAGAAGAAGAGAGGCAGCCGAAGCCTTAGCCACTCAGGGCAGCTGAAGAAGAAGATAGGAAGGAAAAGAAGAAGGAAGAAACAGAAGAAGAAAAGAAGAAGGAAGGCACTGTAGTAAAGCCACAGATAAGTCGTCTGAACACAGCATCAGACGTCGGAATCACCACAGTTGCAGAAGGCAGAGAAGAAAAGAAGAAAAAAAGAAGGAAGAAGACATTGCCGCCAGAAAGAAAGAAAGAAAAGAAAAGAAAAGAAGAACAAAAGAAGAAGAAAGCAAGGAAGAAGAAAAAACAAAGAAAGAAAGAAGAAGAAAAGAAGAGAAACGGCCAAGGAAGAAGAAGAAGAAAAGAGAAAGAGAAGAAGAAGAAGCCAAGAGATCTCTCTCTCTCTCTCTTTTATTTTTGTAACATAATAGAGATCTTATTTAGTCTTCTAGAAACATAGTTGCTCCCTGAGTTCGACCTCGGGAAAACCTTGTTCCGAGTAAAAATTTTTTTGTAGTAATCTAGTAGCCATTTTGTCTTATGCTATAACGACTGTACTTAAACTATAATAAACATAAAGATACAACAAGATAGAACTACCACCTTGTCCATAAGAGAGAAGGAGAACATCTTCATGAGTAGGATGTCCCGGTTTTGAACAGGTTTTCCAAAAGTTTGGGTCAAATGTTTCAGTTGTTTGATGTGTTGGAAAGGATTGTTGGAGTTCAATCCATGAAATTTAGGGATTGCACTGATTAGATTCGGCTTCAATTCAATATCAGGTCCTCTAGTCGGGATTTGCACCCTGGGTTCAATAACTACCACCGTGAGATTGTAGTGATCTCGCATCTACGAATGCAATCGAGGGTTCATGAATGCATGAAATAGATCCGTGAGATTCTGCAATTGGTTCTGAAAGTTGGGTACCTGGCCTTCTCCTTCAAGATCTTGATTCTCCATGGAAGAAGAGGATGGTGACTTGGGCTCAGATGTGGAATGATCATAAGAGATTTTGATCTGATTGGAAGATGATGGTAACACCATAATGAGCCATAACTAGCTTTATTTAGTGAAAATTAAGTGACAAATGCTCCTACATAATCGTCTGAGAGCCATAATTCCATGCAAATCCATTTTAAGAAGAAAACATTAAAATAGAGTTAATTCTGTAGTTTTGACATCATATCATGAATGCAGAATAACCATGGGATTTCCCAAGGGTTAATTGAAGGTCTAATGAGCATTAAAGTCCAAAGAGTGGGTCCATACAAATAGAAACGAAATTTCACGCATTTCGAGAATTAAATCATAAAATAACATCCTAATTTCAGACCTGCTTGAATCAAAAAGGTTATGGTCAGGATAAAATTCATCAAAACCTCCTAAAATTGATGAAAAAATATTCCTTGAGATTTGGTACTCTTGGTGTGATCATCTGAACCTATTTTGACCTTGAACGAAGGTTCAAAAGAAATTTTGCCTTAATTTGGGTTTTTATGCAAATTATCCAGTGAACCTTGGTCAAAATTGAAATCTGACTTCACCATTAGATTCCTTGGGTTCAAATTAGGTTTGCACCAAAATTTGGGCCCAATTAGAGTCCATCTTGACCTAGTTTGCATTTTAATCTATTTAAACTCTATTCCTCTCAATTAAGCCCCTAACTTTCGAAATCTTTGTAGAATGATCCCTAACTTCCTTGTCTCCTTCACAAAATTGTCCCTTCCGCCATTGGAGGTTAAACCGACTTTAACCACATCAAATGCTAACCAAATCACCACCAAATCTCACCAAACTTGGTGAGATTGGTGTTTACACTGCAGAGAGTTTTTGAGATAGATCTTGGACCCTGATTTGTAGCATGGAGGTCGTGCAAATGCACGAAATCCATGGGCACCTCATGCCCTGATTCCCAAGCCATTAGAGCTTCTTTCCTCATCCAGAACTCGCTAGGAGTTCTATAAAAGCTCTTGAACTTCATGCCGATTTCCTTAGCTCGATTCAGGCCTTAGTTCTTCACATTTCCCTCTCTCCGGCCGCCTCCGCCGCAGCTCCGGCGACACCTCCTTCTCCGACTTCCTCTCCTGCTACCACATACCATAAGCAGCGGGAATCTCCTCCACTACTTCCTCCGCTCCTGGCAATACCAGCGAGAGCTCTCCAAACCCTTCGTCCTCGTCTTTCTCCCTTATTGGAGGCTTCACCATCTCCGGCGTCGACCAATCACATCCGGTGCCCTTCCGTCCCTTTCTTCCATTAGTTAGGTTCTCAAACTCTTCCTCTCCTTCTCTAGATCCTCCTCAACTCCTTTATTTCCCAATTAAACCCACAACCACCTCTCTTCCCCATCTTCTTTCGCTCCGGCTACTCTCCGGCGAGGTCGCCCCAGCACCACAGACCACCAACCACTCCACCAACACTCTCGAAGCCTCCGCCTCACCACCCTTACCAAAACCCCTTGAGAAATTGAGGGTTTCATCCACCATACACCTCCACCAAACAACCCAACTTCCTCTCATCTTCCCCGACTCCGACAGCCCTCCACATGCCATCATCCACCAAATCAACATCGCTACCGCTCTCCACAAACACTAGTGATGCTTATGGACCTACTAATTAGGGTTTAAGGCCTGTATTATTGGATTTCAGGTTTCGCCATCTTTGCCTATCACCGCCATCACCTTCAGCTTTGGCCGCCATGCTCCGAGCAACTCTGACCTTGTTGCGACTCTCAGGTGCTGCAGTTCCCAGCCAAGAAGAGCCCCAGGCTCTCAATTGAAGCATCAGGCTACGTCTGCTGCCTCAATTTTACAAAGCTTGCAGAAGGAGGCACTTTAGTGCCACATCATTCACTGCGGAGCAGCCACGACAGTATATCTTGTTTTTGTGAGCTTAGCTTCCCGCCCAAGATCACGAGGGGTTGGGTCCCTCACATGCACAGCCATGCACCCTCGCTCACTCGCACCCTCGGTGATCCTGGACCTATGCTCATGACCCGATTACCTGCGAACGGATCCGATTAAGCCTGTTTCTGAGAGAATAGAGGAGAATTTGTGAGGAGGAGGGGGGAGGGTTTTGCTGTGGCTTGATCTACCTCAGGGCACGTGCTAAAGAGAGGCTAACACTTAGCCTCTGAGGAAGGTTTAGACTTGTACTGTGCTTGGGAAGAAGCTCTTGTGCTTGAGAGGCACCCTTGTGTGCTATTGTGGTGCTATGCTTTGATTCTTATTCATCTGATACTGTGAACTTAGCCTACGTGGATTAATGGTTAAGTTATTGCTGGATTATTTAGTTGAATTAAATGTGGGATGTATGCTTAATTAGAGGGTTTTAAATGGTTATCTAAATCATCAATTTTTAAGTTTCTTCTATTCTTTTTGTCCCTATACTTCTTGAGATACATTGGATTATATTTGAATATCATTCTGAGAAGATCATTCATTGAAATATCTTTATTGTGCTTAATTAATTGTGCTCATCATTCCTGAATTGTGATCAGTGTCGTGAATTTCATAATTACTTCCTGCAAACGGCCTCAGACTCCAACTAGATTTCGAGTTTTATAAATTTAAGTGTTTTGTGTGATTTTGTGAACTATACTATGACGTATTTTCTAAGCAACAACGATATTGCCCAAACCGAAGAGAACCTAAACAATTGAGTCAGGGCTTGACCCCGACGAGAGTGAACTGCTAATGGAGGTGTCAAGACTAGTCTTAAGGACCTCCTCCCATACATGCACTACAGAATCAAATGAGGGACAGAATGTTTCTTGGACCCAATTAAGGCACCCAACCAGGCTAGGTGACTAAGGTAGTTCGAGGCAGATGGACCTCTGGATCAGAAACTCACCCACCCGAGAATTACTTGAGTAGCTAGGAAGGGAGAGTCTCGCAAAGACCCCTACACAGTAGAGTGTCCTCACGTGTTATAGGGTTTCCCCCACCCAACTTTCCTTGTCACCGCGATTCCAAGTAGACCGGAATGTGTGAGCTGTGACCTAAGTCTATCAATTTTAATCTTGCTTGTGCCTTGAATTTCACTTAAATTAGAAGCTAATTTGATTTGTGACCTAATTTGGAGGTTGGTTGATTCAGAAAGTGAACCAGCTTCACCTGACCTGTCCTAAAGTTGAGGATGAGGTTTGGGCAAAAACACCTAAATCACCCTGAATTGGTTCTCAAACAGGTTATTAGGTCTGAAATTTTAACCATCCAAGTGATTATAGGGCCTTGATTTTAGGATTTGCTTGATTAGATCAATTCAAATAAGGGCTTGGGTAGCACACAATGCGGGAATATATTTCCTTTTTAAGCAGGAAAATATGTACTAGTCCTTGAAATCGTAATGTGGAAACCCTAGATTGGCTCTAATTCCAAGTCCAATTTCTTTCAAAGATGGTACCTTAGGCTCAATCAAGAAGGTGAATAGCCCAAGGAACTTTATATCCTTATTAGGTGAAAGTATTAGGATGGGGATCTCTAATCAAATCAGTCAAATCAAATCAGGAAACTTGAATGATGATTACTAAGTCAATAAGGAAAATTGACCCTAACCGATTTCCTTTTCAATATTTCCAAGCGATGAGGGGCTTAAGGAAGAGGGAAACAAGGTTCACCTAGCAACAACACAACAAAACAAATATAGCAAGTTGGAATCAAGTCAGAATAAGTGCGATTGGTGATTGAAATGAACGTTGCTCCCCGATGACGTGGCTCGTGCGTGTGTGTTTAGAAGTGTTGTTATAGTTTGCACTTGCGATGTCGGTTTTAAAGTAAAGAAACGAATGTGAGTCCGAGTGTTGGTCTCAGGGAGGCATGAAAATCGGATTTTTCTTGTCACTTACTGTCAAGAAAATCGTGGGGTTCTGCTTGCGAAAAGGCACGGGTGAAAAGCGAGAGAGAGAGAGAGGGAGATTAGGGTTAGGGTTATTTCATTTGTAACATGCAATTTAAATAGAAAATAGAGTAAGCAACTGAATAGAAAATAACTTCATTAATCATGCAGCTTTAGTTCATGAATTACAACATTAGATACATGCTTAAACATAAGTAAAGTAAAGCTTAAAGGAAGGGAAGAAAGAGAGACAGAGGGAGGGCGGCAAGGCAGCCACGGTGGTAGAGAGGGCTCCGTTGGTGGCTCGTCGTCTCCGACGATTACAAAAGAGCTTAAAGGTAGCTAGGAGAGGGGTAGAGTAGTTGCAAGTTGAGTGAATGCCTTGAATGGGTGGTTGGAAGGGGTTTAAATAGGGAGAAAGGCTTTCCAAATGAAGAAAAGGTTTTAGCGACGTCCGGGACGTTGTTTTAGCGACCTTCGGGACGTCGCTAAAACCCTTCCTAAAATGTCGGTGAAGCCCCCTGCATGCCGGTCGCTCGCCTGCAATCGTGCTTCCTCGCGCTCGATCCACGTGTGCACACCACGAGCCGTCCGATTGAAGATCCGACGGCTGGGATCTCGCGCGAGGCGCTCGCCTGGATCGCACCCTTGTTTCCGCGTCATCACGCGCATCTGGCCAAGTCGCATCTGCGGGCGCCACATCACGCTATCTCATCCGTCCGCTGCTGATCGGGCAGCCTAATTTCTCCCGCGCGCGTCGCTGTCTCTGAATTTCAGCTCTGAGTGGCTCGAACCCGGGTCGCGTGGGCGCGAGCGTGCGCTCCAACCGCTGCGCTACGCCCGCTACTTTGTTGCGACAACCGCGGGTGTGCGTGCGGTTCTCAGCTGTTCGATTGGAGATCGACTGCTGAGATCTGCTCTTCGGATGAAGGTGGAAGCGGGCGCGATCTGGACGCTGTGAGCGGGCGCCACGTGGCGCGCCGTGGGCCGTTGATCATCAGATCAACGGTCAGAACTTCTTGGGCCCATTGTGGGAGCTCCGGATGTCGGATTTGGCCGATTTTGTGTCCGTTGGATTCCGTTCGCCGTTCCGAATCCATCCGTGCTGTCCGATTGCTCATCTAAGGCCTGCTTTGACAAGTGCTCATACAAATGGCCATTAGTACTGTTTTATAAGCAATCTTGACATATGATGCATGTAATGCTCCCATTATACTTATGTTATGTTATCTGTGCCTTTTATTCTTAAGATGGGCCCTATTTAACAGAATTATCACCCCAAGATGCAGTGTTATCATACCCCCATGCTTACTCCTTTCTAGTCCCTAGCAAGGTTTATTCTAGCCTTTATTTTCTGTCAGAATTTAAGTAATTACTTAGACACTTCGTCACTTGTCAATAGGAGGAAATATACTAAGATCTTAATCTATAAAGACTAAGCAGCGCCCGGGTATCTTCCAAAATACGAATCGCCTGAATCCTTGCTTTCATGTATGTAAATATACATATGTGTACATATATTATTTTCTATTTTTTTGGAATTCAGAGTGGGTTGGTAATTTTTAAGGTTACCCAATCCACCCAAAACTCGGACAAACCTCTAAGTGCTAAGCATTTTGGTGTGAAGATCGTGATAGACTCACTCAACGGTAATTCAGACAGACTTCAGGTTTCTATGCCCTAGGTGACCAGAAGAGGAAGTATTTTGCCTGAAGGTGTATTTGCTCGATTGGTAACTTTCTCTCTACGTTTGTTTTAATTGGGGTCAACATAAGGATTTTTCCAGTGTATATCTCCCCGGCTTGTACTACTTCCCCGCTTCTTCGTTAAGTGTTTCGATTCTTTTTGTGCAATTACTGAGCTGGGCTCTGGACAACTGACCAAGGGGCTGTTACCCACGATCACTTGCCAGCCATACTTGTGCGGTGAAGTGTGGTTTATTTTATTTTATTTTATTTTATTTTTTGTAGGTGGCTTCCTTGATCTCAAATGTACCTAGAGGTAATGAAGAAGTGGTCCCGTGGCTGGGCTCTGGACAACCTACCAATGGGTTGTTACCCACGACAACTTGCCAGCCATACCACTCTAGAGAGTTCATTAGCTACCCAATTTCTGTCAAAATCTCCGAGGAGTGAGTCTGTGCAAAAATGTGTGCAAATGCTTAGACTCAAAGTCCTTCTGAGTTAGAGGGTGAGTTGATAAGTCGTATACTTATCACCTTATTTAGTAGGTAGATTAGAGTGGCTTAAGGTTGCAAGGATTTGAAGATAAATCCATATTTTAACGGACACCAGGGCTGATTAAGCCTGAAGGCCTGAAAAGTCTAAGTGTTCAAGTTCTTTTTGTATTATTTCCCACTATTGACAAGTTTCTAATGCCTAAGTTTCTTCCTAAATTCAATTTTTTTTTAATTTTATTTTATTCAGACTGATTAAATAAGCTCAGGATCGCACAATTTACCACCCCCCATGCTTATGTTGTGCAATGTCCTCATTGGCAAAGACATGGATGCAACAGGGGTTCAAAAAGATATTACCTGAGTGACGTAAAATACTGGATCAGCCTGAATCATCTGGGTTGCCTTCCAGGAAGCGCTGAGTTTAATGCCTCCAGCTGGGCGGTGCTTCGTGTCATCCCTCAATGAGGGTGACACTCTCCTTTGGGGGAACCTGGGCTAGGAAGTATTTCAATCTTTGACCATTAACTATGAAAGTGTGCCCAGTGTTTGGATCAGCAATTTCAACCGCCCCATTAGAGTGAGGCTTAACAACCCAAAATGGTCCTGTCCATTTGGACCTGTGTTTCCCCGGAAAGAGTTTTAGGTGGGCATCAAACAGCCAGACTTGCTAGTTAGGCTCAAAGGTCTTTCTACGGATGAGTCAGTCGTGGACGGCTTTCATTTTCTCCTTATACAGTCGACTATTCTCAAAGGCGTCCTGACGAATTTCTTCGAGCTCAAAAAGTTGGAGCGTCCTCTGTGCATCGGCTAACTGGAAATCCATGTTACATTGCTTAACAGCCCAGTAAGCCTGGTGTTCTAATTTGACAAGAGGATGGCAGGCCTTGCCAAAGACCAGGTGATAAGGCGACATGCTTATCGGGGTCTTGAAAGCGGTCTTGTATGTCCACAGGGCATCATCTAGTCATGTGGACCAGTCTTTCCTGTCAGGTCTCACAGTCTTTTGTAAAATGTTCTTGATTTGTCTATTTGAGACTTCGGTCTACCCATTTGTTTGCGGATGATACAGGGTAGCAATGCGGTGGTTAACCCCGTATTTTATAAGTAGGGCACAGAATTGGGAGTGAATAAAATGACTTCCACCATCACTGATCATGGCCTTTGGTATTCCAAACCAGGAAAAGATGTTCTGCTTAACAAAGTCCATGACAGTCTTGTGATCGCATCGGCGGGTGGCGACGGCTTCAATCCATTTAGAAACATAGTCTACCGAGACTAGGATGTACTCAAAGTTGTTGGATGGTGGAAAGGGACCCATAAAATCGATACCCCAAACGTCAAAGATTTTGACAATCAAAATGGGCTGGAGGGGCATCATATCTTTTCTGGTCATGGTCCCCAGCGTTTGGCAGCGTGAGCAAGTCTTGGCAAAGTTGTGTGCATCCTTCAATAGGGAAGGCCAGTAAAATCTAAACTGTAGAACCTTCGCTGCCACTTTCTTTCCAGAGAAGTGGCCACCACAAGCTTGGTCATGACAGAAAGAAAGCACACTCTGAACTTCGTTCTCAGGGATACACCTCCTAATGATCTGGTCGGCACAGAGGCGAAACAGCATGGGATCATCCCAGAAATAGTGCTTGGCCTCAGCAAAGAACCTGTCCCGTTGCTGTCTGGACCAACTGTGCGGGGTTTGTCCTACAACTAGGTAGTTGACATAGTCAGGATACCAAGGTAGTTTCTTGTCTTGCATAGCCAGAATGTGTTCATTGGGGAAGGTGTCAGATAAAGGCAGGGAGGGTCCAATGTGGTCTGGGTGAAGTTTAGACAAGTGGTCAGCCACCACATTCTTTGATCCGGCCTTGTCACGGATTTCCAGGTCAAATTCTTGCAAGAGCAGAATCCATCTGATAAGCTTGGGTTTCGCATCCTTTTTAGCCAACAGGTGCCAGATGGCTGAATGGTCAGTATAGATGGTCACGTGGGATCTCAGAAAGTAAGGTCGGAACTTCTCAAGTCTGAAGACTATAGTGAGCAATTCTTTCTCTGTGACCGTATAATTTCGTTGGGCCTCGTCCAATGTTTTGCTCGCGTAGTAGATCACCACGGGTTTCTTGTCTTGTCTTTGTCCCAAGACAGCACCTATGGCAAAATCTGATGCATCACACATAATCTCAAAGTCCTGGGACTAATCCGGGGGCTGAAGTACAGGGGTTGTGGAGACTAAGTCCCAGAGGGTGTGATAAGCCTGGATGCAATCAGAGGACATGTGGAATATGGCGTCGTTGGCTAGAAGGTCGGTTAAGGGTTTGGAAAGCTTAGAGAAGTCTTTAATGAACCTTCGGTAGAAGCCAATGTGTCCCAGGAATGAGCGAATCTGTCGGACCGAGCTAGGTGGAGGGAGTTTGGAAATCAAATCAACCTTAGCCCGATCCACCTCAATGCCCCTATGCGATACAATGTAACCGAGGACAATTCCTTCTTGAACCATAAAATGGCTCTTTTCCCAACTTAACACCAGATTAACCTCGATACATCGTTTCACGATTTTCTCCAAGTTGCTCAGACAGTGGTCGAATAAATTCCCAAATACAGAGAAATCATCCATAAAGACTTCTAAGTATTCACTCACCATTTCTGAAAAAATGGCTAGCATGCAACGTTGGAAGGTAGTAGGTGCCTTGCATAACCCGAACGGCATTCGACGGAATGCAAACGTGCCGTACGGGCAAGGGAATGTTGTCTTTTCTTGATCTTCCAAAGCAATTACGACTTGGTTATATCCTGAATATCCATCCAGGAAGCAAAAATACTTTTGCCCTGCCAATCTTTCAAGGATCTGGTCAATGAATGGCAAGGGGAAATGATCCTTCTTAGTGGCTTCATTGAGCTTCCTATAATTAATACACACCCGCCATGCGGTGGTGGTGCGGGTGGGGATGGATTCGCCATGATCATTGGTGACAATGGTGAGCCCGGCTTTCTTTGGAACCACTTGAGTGGGGCTCACCCAGGGGCTATTGGAGATAGGATAGATGATGTCGGTGTCAAGCCACTTGATAATTTCTTTCTTAACGACCTCCCGCATGTTTGGGTTTAATCGTCTCTGCATCTGGCGGGAGGGTCATGCCCCATCTTCCAGGTAAATCTTATGGGTGCAATAGGTGGGGCTAATTCCTCTCAAGTCAGAAATGATCCATCCAATGGCGGCCCGATGTTCTGAAAGGGTCGCGGTCAACCTGAGTTCCTGATCCTTGGTTAGATGAGAATTAATAATCACAAGGAAGGTCTGGTCAGGTCCCAGGAAGACATACCTGACATTCTCGGGTAGTGGCTTAAGTTCGGGTGCGGGTGGAACAACGGTTGACGGAAAGGGGAAAGGTGGGAGTTGATCAACATCGATCTCCTCAAATAGTGTTGTTTGATGGTAATCAACCTTACACAGGTCCACGGGTAGCGATGGTGACGGGTCAGAACGGTCGTTACAGGCTTGGTGGTCTGAGATAGAACTAAGGGTGAGGTATTCCGGGACCAGAGTTTCCACGGGATCATGTTCCTCAACACAATCGCAATCAAAAGACTTTGTCGCCCGGAAGATATCCAATTGCATTTTCTTGTCTCCGAAGGCGATTTCCATACATCCCGTGTCACAATCAATGTTTTCCTTAGCCGTAGCTAAGAAAGGTATGCCTAAGATTATGGGTGCGTTCTGTAATTTATTAGGGACTTCCATGTCGAGCACCAAGAAGTCGACCGGGAAATAGAAGTCCTTGACCCATACAATTACGTCCTCTACAACCCCCTTCGGGGTCTTTACAGATCTATTAGCCAGCTAGATGGAGACAGGTGTGGGTGTTAAATCTCCGAAACCAAATTTATGGTACAGGGTTGTTGGAATCAGATTGATAGAAGCACCTAAGTCTAGGAGTGCTCTATCAAATGTCATGTCCCTGATATTGCAGGAAATCAGGGGTTCTCCTAGGTCAGTTCGCTTGAGCGGAAGGTTGCTTGATATTACGGAACTTGCTTGTTCGGAGAGCACAACCTTCCTAGGTGCTTGAGGTCTTGGCTTACACTTGGGTGTACAGGCATCCTTTAAAAACTTGGCGTAAACCGGGATGTGCTTAATGGCTTCGAGGAGCGGAATATTAATCTGTACTTGCTTAAAGATCTCCAAAAGCTCCTCAGTTTCCACAACATTTTTCTTCTTCTTGATTGTCTCCAAGGCCTCAAGGTAGGGTGTCTGAACATGGATCGGGTCTATTTCTAGGTCCTTGGGTTTTTCTGGTGCCTCTTCTGAGCCGGGTATTTCAGCGGGTGAAGTCTTGAGGAGAGTCGGCCATTTGGGATCCTGGGTTTTGGTGCCGCTTCTCAAGGTTACCGCATTCGCATAGGCATTGGGACCATGGGTGGATCCTTGAGAAGACGAGGACGAAGAAGCACCAAACCCAGGGGGTGTTTGTGGGGCTAGCTGGACCATGTGAGCCTACCTAGGATTGCCTTGGAACCCTTGCGAATTGGGGCCTCTGTTAATTATGTTTCGCGGGTTCGGTTGTGGCTGGGAAAGTAGGGATCCTTGTTGTTTACAGTCCAAAAGTTGGCTTAACTATCCCTTTACTAAGGCCATTTCCTCCTGATGTTTCTGGTTCATCTCAGCCATCATCTTTATTAGGGTGTCCATTTGGTTTTGTGGGGGAGGGGCTGCCCTATTTTGATTATATGGGGTTCTAACTGGTGGTCCTTGCTAATAGGGGGCAAGTTTGGCTGCTGATTTGGCCTGGGTTGGTTTTGGAATTGCGGTGGTTTCTGGTTCGTCCAACCAAAGTTGGGGTGATTACGCCAACCAGTGTTGTAAGTGTTGGAGAAAGGGTCAGGTTTAGCATAACCTTGGACAGCTTGCACATTTTCAAGGATAGCAGATGTCGATGGGAGGGAAGAGAGTAATCAAGGGTTGAGGGAGCAAAGATCCCTCCCTGGAACGTGGTCAGGGGTTGTTTCAGGTTCAGTTGGCTTAAGGGTTGGACCAGGTCAACATTTTGTGCTCCCTTTGCTAGGGAGAAGGTCTGTAACGGATTCCTGGTCTGGTTTAGTAGCTCATCAATCTTTTTGTCCACCAATTCTACTCGATCTAGTTTCTTGGCAATGATGTCCATGTCAACCATTCTAGAATTTGCATGTACCTCATAAATCCCACAACGGGGTTGACTGGATCGGTTAAACTGGGTCATAGAGGCATTGTTGAGTGAATTTTCACTCATCGACTCAAAGAGCTCAAACACGCTCTCCTCGTCCTTGTTCAGGAAGTTCCCCCCGCATGAGGCATCGACGAAGTTCCATAGGTTGCTATCCAGACCGTGGTAAAAAATCTAGGCCAATTGCCACCTTAGTACTTCGTGGTGTGGGCATTTCCTCAAGAGTTCATTAAATCTTTCCCACGCCTCATGGAACTGTTCCCCACCCTAGAGTGTAAAGGTAGTAATAGATCTTCTGAGGGCATTGGTCTTTCCTATGGGGAAGAATTTCTTTAGAAATGCATACCTCAGTTCTTCCCAGGTGATGATGGGTCTACCTAGGGTTCTAAGCCAGTGAGGAGTCTTGTCTCTCAACGAGAAGGGGAACATCTTAATTAGAACAATGTCAAGGCTAATGTTCCTAGGTTTCACAGTTCGTGCTATCTGGTCAAAATCCTCTAGGTGCTGGAAGGGGTCCTCATTTGAGCTTCCATGGAAGTGACTCTGGATCAGACTTAAGACATTTGGTTTTAGCTCAAAATCATCTCCCCCTTCGACGATCCTAAGGTGTGGCTCGACACTAAAAGCAGAAGGATTGTAGAAATCACGGATGGGCCTCGGTTGATCCTGAAATGGTGGTACATCATGTGGCAGCTGCCCTTGTGGGCCTTGGAAAGGTTCAGCCATGTTTCTAACAGGATCAAGTCTCCTGGATTCCCGTCTCAACACAAACAACTTGGGATGCAGTGAGCATCTCCCATGCATACACTCGAGAAGAACAGGAGGGGATGCGGAGAGCGACAGATGCGAGAAGTGTGTGTTCAATCAAACAAACAAGACTAGTCCTTATGGTGTATTTCCTTAGGAGACCTAGAAATCTCAAAAAGGGTGATTAAGTCCGTAAGCACTGGACTCCCCTTCCCAAAGCTAATCTGGCCAGGTTGATTACGAGGGAATTGCAGGGAAGGTTCTTCCTTTGGCTTGCGCCGCCGGTTCCGTAGACCCCGCAGCCGCGGTCGTTTGACTCTGCCCCGCAGCTTAGTTACCAGATTCTACCAAGGGAATAAAAGCCAAATGTCCAGCGAACAAAACCTCGCCTCTTGAGACTTAACTCAGTCCTGCCTAGGGCACGTCTACTCAGTTTTAAAAGGGCTAGGATAGTGGTTGTGCTAGGGTTATGTGATGAGGCGTTGATTAGGGTGGTGCCTCTTAGTTTTCCACTTTCAATGTGTGTGCTTCTATCAAAACATGATTTTCAAGCAAGGATTTTTTTCAAGATGTGGTGTCTTTTAGTGTTTCATCCTTACTTTAGTGTCTTTTAGGGTTGACGTGTCTTAATGTTTTCAGACAAGTTTCAGTGGGCACGTCAAGTTTTGCACACAATTTGGTGAAAGTAGATTTCCTTTTATTTTGTAGAGGTTCTAAAACCCTAATGTACTCATCCTAATGATTATGCAGCTTCTATTAGATGAGTTGTTTTTAGGGTTGAGTGGTGCGACCCAAGTCAATCCAAGGTGGCTTCGCAAACACCACTCAAAAAGAGAAAAGAACACTCTAAGAATTTATTCAAAATGTTAAAGTGTACATTTTTTTGCTGGGTGATGTGTTAAGGATGTGGGTTAGGTAATCATACACCACGCCAATTTTTTTCAATTTTACAATTTTTTTAGTTTTTCAAGCAAGAAAACAGTCATGAGTAAAGAACTACTCACTACCGATCCTTGTTGTGCCTACTCCCTTGTTACTGTCATGGGTTACGCTACTTCGCCGTCCAAGCGCTGAATTCCTTCAACCATCAAGTAAATGGAGACAAGGCGTTAGACAATGTGAGAATGGATGTAAAATGGAAGTGACAAAATAAATCCGTTGCCTCCCCGACAACGGCGCCAAAAACTAACGTGGCTTGTGCGTGTGTGTTTAGAAGTGTCGTTATAGTTTGCACTTGTGACATCGGTTTTAAAGTAAAGAAATGGATGTGAGTCCGAGTGTCGGTCTCAGGGAGGCGTGAAAATTGGATTTTTCTTGTCACTTATTGTCACGAAAATCGTGGGGTTTTGCTTGCGAAAAGGCGTGGGTGAAAAGCGAGAGAGAGAGAGAGAGAGGGAGATTAGGGTTAGGGTTGTTTCATTTGTGACATGCAATTTAAATAGAAAATAGAGCAAGCAACTGAAAAGAAAATAATTTCATTAATCATGCAGCTTTAGTTCATGAATTACAACATTAGATACATGCTTAAACATAAGTAAAGTAAAGCTTAAAAGAAGGGAAGAAAGAGAGAGAGAGGGAGGGCGGCGAGGCAGCCACGGTGGTGGAGAGGGCTCCATCAGTGGCTCGTCATCTCCGGAGATTACAAAAGAGCTTAAAGGTAGCTAGGAGAGGGGTAGAGTAGTTGCAAGTGGAGTGAATGCCTTGAATGGGTGGTTGGAAGGGGTTTAAATAGGGAGAAGGGCTTTCCAAATGAAGAAGGGGTTTTAGTGACGTCTGGGACGTTGCTAAAACCCTTCCCAAAACATCGGTGAAGTCCCTTGCCCGCCGGTCGCTCGCCCGCAGCCGTGCTTCCTCGCGCCTGATCCGCGTGTGCGCGCCACGAGCCGTCCTATCTAAGATCGAACGGCGGGGATCTCGCGCGAGGAACTCGCTTGGATCGTGTCCTTGCACCTGCGTCATCACGCACGTCTAGCCAAGTCACATCTGCGGGCACCACGTCACGCTATCTCGTCTGTCCGCTGCTGATCGGGCGGCCTAATTTCTCCCGCACGCGTCGCCGTCTCCGAATTTCAGCTCCGAGCGGCTCGAACCCGCATTGCGTGGGCGCGGGCGTGCGCACCAACCATTGCGCTACGCTCGTTGCTTTTTCACGGTGACCTCGAGCATGCGTGCGCTTCTTAGCCGTTTGATCGGAGATCGACGGCTGAGATCTGCTCTCCGGATGAAGGTGGAAGCGAGCGCAATCTGGATGCGATGAGCGGGTGCCACGTGGCGCGCCATGGGCCGTTGATAATCAGATCAATGGTCAGAACTTCTTGGGCCCATTGTGGGAGCTCCGGATGTTGGATTTGGCCGATTTCGAGTCTGTTGGACTCCGTTCGTCGTTCTGAATCCATCCATGCGATCCGATTGCTCATCTAAGGCCTGCTTTGACAAGTGCTCATACAAATAGCCATTAATACTGTTTTATAAGCAATCTTGACATATGATGCATGCAATGCTCTCATTCTACTTATGTTGTGTTTTCTGTGCCTTTTATTCTTAAGATGGGCCCTATTTAATAGAATTATCACCCCAAGATGCAGTGTTATCACCCGGCAACAGTGCCAAAATGTTGAGCAATAATCGTCGTAGTTTAGAGAAATAAATACGCGCGTCGTAGTACAATCAATGAAAATCGATTCGACATTTAAATTTCTAAGTGCTCGAAAAACGTTAAGTTTTGAGGTTGTTTGCAGGGAGCAAATGTAATCATAATTCAAATCGCCAATTGAGTAATATAAATGAGCACAATAATCAAAAATATATTCAATAACTTGAAATGTGTATATCAAGAGTCAGAGGACAAAAATATAATAGAGAACAAGCAAAAAGAATGGTGGTTAGAACCACTAATCTGCCCTTTAAACACCTAAGATTTTCTCTCAATATCAGAGGGCTCTTCTCTCTTGAACAGTTCAACTTCTCAACACATAAGCCCTTTAGACTTAGAGAAATTTCCCAAAGTCAAACGTCTCAACAAAGCCACAGACGACTTAAGTGTTCCTTCAATTTCTCCACAGTGCAAAACCCACCCCTCTCTCTTACAAATCCTCTTCTTATTTCTCTCCTTAAATCAGACCCAGTTCAAAGCCAATCCAATCCAACACAGGGGGTCGGTCCGGCTCGCATGGATGTGGGGGAGTGCGGACCGCGTGCGTATGGGTGTGGGTTAGGTGGGACTTGACCCCATGATTCAAAGGCAAATAGCACACACACAATTCGTTAAGTATCAGTTTTTATTTTAGCTTTTTCTAATGTGGGATAAAAGCTTTAGCTCTTCTTTGCATTGCTGCTGGTGTGAAGTTTCTCTCAATTCGAGCTACTGCTGGTACTTCTTCCTTAATTGCAGCTACAGCTGGGTTCGTAGAATGAATTTGTAGCTTTTGGAGGTGGTATTGAGGTCGATGGATGGTTGTAGATGGTTGTGAATGGCGGTGATGCATCTTGGGCCGACGAATCCTTGAAATGAGTAGCACAGGCTAAAAGACCAAATTAAAATGTTCAGAAGATTCCTTGTGAGGTGAGGAGTGCGGTGGTGGTGGTTGCGTGGTGATTGGTGCACGGTGGTGGTGTGGCAAGGTTGGAGTTGCAGGTAGAAGGTGGGTAGGTTGATGGGATGAATGAGTGACCAAAAGTCCTAATTTTGTTCGGGCTTTTGGCCTATGGGTCGTGGCCAAGGTTGTGGTGGTGGCCCCAAATCGTTTCGTGGCGTGTAGGGTTGGCATGGGCTCGCCGGAGCCAAGGACGGAGGTGAAGAAGATGAAGTGGGAGAGTGGTGATTTTGCGATGGAAACGAAGAGCTAATGGTCTAATCCTAATCTAGGAAGTAAGGGGAGAGTAGAAACCTAGTTTACTGGAAGAAAGGATGAGGGACTCGCGTCGGCGTGCCTTGCCAGACGCGAGGGGAAGTCCTTCGGTGGGGAAGAACGACAAAGAAGATGAGGGAAGGAGCTCCTATTGTGGTCGGCGAGGAGCGAAAGAGAGAGAGGAAGATAATGGGCCTTTTAATTTGGTCGTTGGGAGGTTGAAGGAAGGAGATTGAGTAGTGTTGCCGGAGCTATGGTTAGAGGTGGTCGAAAGAAGAGAAGAAGAGGGTTTTTGGCCTTAAACCTGGCTCCTTTTGATTGTGGAACATCGAGGAGGTTATATAGAGCTACATTTGGATCTTAATTAGAAGAATTCTCACAATTAGATCATGATTTTAGAAGGTTAGGATTTGGAAGTTTTTGAGTTCACCGAAGCTTTCCTATTCACAAAATGAATGGAGACCCTATGCATTGGAAAGAGGATCTCCTATGGGTTCATTCCTCCAAATTTGGAGGGATTTGGATCAGAATTGTAGGAGGGATCCTTGATTAGAGTCGGTGCTTGTTGGGTTTAGGTTTCTCTACTATGTGCACTTTTAGGAAAAGAAGAAGGATTAGGTAGCAGGGACCTATTTGTGTAGGTGACGAGAAGCTAGGGGCTTTTTGGTGAGAAAAACCTGAAGTTAGGGATTTAATTGAAATGAATAGAGATCTAGGGACTAAATTAGAAACTAGGTGAAGATGAACTCTACTTGAGCCCAAATTTTGGTATTAACCTAATTTTGATCCAAGGAATCTAATGGTAAGCTTGGATTTAGGTTTTAACCATATTTTACTAGGTAAATTGTACAGAAGCCTAACACAAGGCAAATTCCCGTCTGAATTTCTGTTTTTGGTCAAAATGGGTTCAAATGATCAAAGTGAAGGTACCAAACCTCTTAAACTATTTTTTAATGATTTTTAGGAGGCTTAGTTTGAATTTATATCTACTAGAACCCTTTCAATTTGAATGAGGCTGATAATTAGGGTTTTTTATAATGTTTTAATCTTCAGAATGCATAAAACCTATATTTAGTCAGTGTGAGCCCACTTCTTGATCTTTTAAGTTCATTTGACCTTGAATTAATCCCTTAGTTACCTTGTGGTTAATCTGCATTTGTGTTGTTCTATTAAAATAATAGAATTAACCCTTTTTCCTGTCTTCTTAAATTAGTTCAGCACGGAATTACGATCCTCCGATGATCATTACGGAGCATTTAACACTTGATTTTGACTAACTTAAGCTAGTTCCGACAAATGATGGTGTTAGCATAACCTGTGGCCTAGTCAGCAAAAAGAGATTTTGATTTGATCTCTTCAACGGTGCAACAGATTGAAAATATTTCTTATGTTCATCTTTCCATCAACGTTCTGACCCTTAAATTTGCAAACTTAGAGACAACTGAATGACAGATTTTTAATTGCAACAGAGTCCTCAATCGGTGCATTTAGGGCATTATGCATTTGGATGAAATTCAGATTCCATACATTATTTTGGGAGCTTAGCCTTGGGTTGTTTTACGTCAGGTATTTGATGATGGGGCTTTGTCTTTCTTTTTGCTATTGTTTTGGTTCCACTTTTATAATAGGTCATGAGTTGTATTCAACAAGTTTTTGATCTAGTCCCCCTACCTTTTTCGGATAGCCTCCAAGATTTACTCCCATCTTCTACAAAAAATCAAGGGGGTGGCAACAAACCCCAAGTCGTACAACCACATTGCCACCAAACGTATGTTAAGTAAAGGAAAAACTTCATCCATGCCCATGAAAGAGTTGTAAGAAGAAATAACCTAGATTTTCCATGTTACCACTTGTGTTCTTAAAGATCCAAAAATATGGGTTGAATTGTTATGCCCTTATAACCTTCTTATGATACAAAAATTAGGCTAATGGGTATAAAGGTGCTAAGGTCCCAGTTATCAGGTAGTTACGGTTATACATAGTTCAAGCTTAAGATACGTGTTAGTAGGTCCAATGAAATTTTTTTTACTGATGAGTCGAAATCTATCGAAAATTCAGCAAGGTTTCCTTTATTTTATCAAGTTTTCCCCAAAAATCTGTACATGCAAAAGAAGCTGTGCATGTATATAAATTAACAGGGTGGGTATACCCAACATCCAACAAACAATAGGAGCCTAACGAAGCATAGCCAAAACCATAAAATTGGAGGCACACCCTACAACAATAGTGTGATATATATATAAAAGAACATACACCATGATATGAAACCAAAAGCAAAACCATAGTAAATCACTTTTTCTAAGCACATTCTATCATATAATATTTACATGAGCCATTGTTCTTTAGGTACACATCCATATACCACAAAAACCATTTATATTACAAGATAATGTCAAAAGTGAGGCCCAGCTGCACGATAGGGCTCGAAGGCCACCGAGGGCCATCAAAAACTTTATATATATGAGAAATGTAACATAGCCACAAACATTTAAAAATGAACACAAATCCAAACACAACAATAGGAATTGTTGACTCAGTTTTGCCCGGCATGGGTGTATGTTTCGAGAGGAGATTTAACCTTCAATATTCACCATATGTAGAATAGTACATGAGCTATGGCACCTTTGATTGCCCCCCTACCATATAGATAAGAGCTAATTTATGGAATACAAACTTAAGAGGTTACACATTTGGAGATGTAACCGCTAACATAATGGAGGATAGTGAAGAGTAATGGAGAGTTATTGCGTTAACTTATAACCACTCAGTGGGTTTGCACCTCTTTGCATTCCCACGCCGTTCGAGTCCAAGCAAGTTATGTTGCTCTGATCATGAGCCACAGGGGTTTATTATGAGAGGTCAATTTCCTCCCTCATCAATTGCCCCAACTCTTGTTATTTAGCTATGTGGACTGCAAGAGTAGAATTTTCTTCTTTCTTTTTGCCCTTACACAGAGGTTTCCATTGCCCTCAACAACTATTGCTTGGTAGTGTTGGTGGGTAGGTGCTTTGTTAACCCCGCTTGCCTCTTTGGGGGAGGGTTTACGAATTGTTTCCTGAAAAAATAAGTGATTGGTGATGGGAACACCATCATAGGCTCTAACTAGCCACTTTTAGTCAGATTTAGAAGATAATGCTCCTACATAACCACCTGAGGGCTATAACTAAACTTCAGGCAGTTTTAAGAAGAGTACAGGAAACTAGGGTTAATTCTGTAATTTTAACAGCATATCATGAACACAGAATAACCAATGGGTTTGTTAGGGGTGAAATGAAGGTCAAATGAGCATTAAAGACTAATAAGTGGGTCTATGCAGATAGAAATAGGGTTTCACGTATTTCTAGAACTAATACAGCACCCAAAATCTTAATTTCAGACCCGCTTAAACTACAGATCTTCTGGCCATGATAAAATTTATCTAAATCTTCTAAATTCATATAAAAATATTCCTTAAGGTTTGGTATTCTTGATTTGACCTTTGGAACCTATTTTGACCTTAAACAGAGTCATAGACAGAGTTCTGCCCTAATTTGGGTTTTCACATAAATTGACAAGTCAAACTTGGCAAAAACTAAAATATAACCTCACCATCAGATTTCTTAGGTCCAAATTAGGTTTGTACCAAAATTTGGGCCCAATAAGAGTCCATATTGACCTAGTTTGCATTTTAGTTCATTTTAACTTTGTTCCTCTCAATTAAGCCCATACTTTCAAAATATTTACGATCAGGTCCCTAACTTTATCGTCACTTTTTCAAAAAGGTCCCTACTGCCATTGGTGTGTATAGAGCTCCTCTGCTGAGATTCGAGCAAGATTTTCTCACTCGATTCTCAATCAAATCCTTCCAAAACTGGAAGGGAGAATCTTTGAGTGGTCCTCTGTCGATTGGACCAAATTTTGGACCATGATTTGCACCCAAATCTTCATGTGAATGCTCGCAATCTCAGGGATCCTCTTCCCTGAGTTATCGAGCTCGCCAAGCCTCCTACCATGCTTAGGACATCTTCTGAGGCCTTTAAATGGAACCCTCTTGAGAAACCAAGCTCTTTAGTGAAGTTTTAAGCTGGAAAAAAACCTCTCTTCCTCAACTCTGGCCGTCTGCACCTTTGTCTCTGGCGAGCCTCTCTGTCCTCTTCATCGAGCCAACCAACTATCAAATTGACTGGCTCAACATATTTCCTTCGTCCTCGTGACCGTCGCCAACCAAATCATGACCGCTATCTCCCTCTCCTTCCTCGTTGCCGTGTTGCCATTGCCTTCACCTTCTTCGGCTTCGACCTATCATAGCTGGTATCATCCGCCCGCTATCTCCCTCTCTAACTCTCTCTCTCTTCCTCTCCCCTTCCTGAAGCTTCCTAACTCCTTCCTTTCCTTTTTTGACTGCCAACACGCCTACATGATCTTCGTCTTCCTTCGCTCCGGCAACGCTCTGGCAAAGCCCTCCACTCGCTCCACTGCACCAAATCGCCTGAACAAGTAGCAAACGTATAAATCGCAATGGAAGTACAAGAGTTCACATCCTAACTTCTAACTCAATCTCGACCCATTGTTCGTGCTAGCGAAACTATACTACCTAGGCACTCCCCGGGTCCTTAAGAGGTAGCCAAGGTTCCTTACATGGAGTTGATGCTCGCAAGGGGCTTAGGGTTTGTTCTGGTTGGGATACCCACTGGCAGCCTATCCCGTGCAGGTGGTGCATGTTTGTTGAGAACATGAGGGGGTTTTTCAATCCCAATGTGTACTGATTTGCAAGTGGGTGGGGAGATGACTGGTATAGAGATATGATTAATTTTGTAAAGATAGACATGTATTTTATGAAATAGAAACATTAAACTTATCTTTGAATGGAGGAAAGATAGTCATCGTTGGGCTGTGAATGAGCTTGGTAGTCTTGTAAATTCTCCTCTTTTTTTTTTTTCTTATGGTGGTGCCCTTGATTACTTTATGGGAGCTATTTTCTCAATCTTGTTGACGGTGTCAAACTTAGCATGTAGGAGGGAGGTTCTGCCAAACTCAAGTTTTTTTTTGAAAAGGTGCCCACAGTGAGTAGGTGGATGAGCACCAGCCCACATCATAGTTTTTTTTCTTCGTTACCTCACACGACGTACATGGTAAATGGCATCAATAATAATGGGGTGGTGGAGTGTAGATCTCATGGGGGTATTGCAGCAAACCTTCCTTATTTGATAATTGCCCATCGCCTTTCACTTTTTGTATTTTGTGAAAGAAATCCAAATGTAGGCAGCTCCTCCCATGCATGCTTGGGGGCATGTTGTTGAACATCGGAGGACTATGCTATCGGAATTGGTTTTGAAAACCTATCGTTGTAGTTTGAATAGCGAAGAATTCGGGTTCAACAAATAAAATTTATACCGGAATAGAAATCCTAGGTCGAACTCAGGGAGGCTACGTCGATCAAAATTCGCAATTATATATATTTTTGTGTTTTTGTTTGAAGAGTGGAATAATCACAATGAAATGAAATAACTATAGATAATAAGAGAGAGAGAGAAAACATCCACTTGAAGTTGCAAAATATTTATACAACTAAGAAAGCGAGAAAAGATTACACTAGAAAGTGATAAATTATTACACTAGAAAGTAGGAAAAATTATACTTTAGAAAGCAGGAAAAAAGGAATGAGAGAGAGAAGTTATCCTCCTCGACGATCGCTTGGAGGATGAGCCGGACGAGACAACGCCTGGAAGACGAGGAACGGAGCGGGAAGGAGGTCGAAGCAAGAGGAACGGGAATGAGGTAGCACGTTGTCGTCGTCGGGAGATTCGCTTCCAGAATGGGGTCGAAAATTTGATTTTAACTCTTGAGGAGCATCCCAGGTGTGGGACAAGCTTCTCTTGATCTTTGGAGAGGGAGAGAAGAGAAGGAAGGGATCAGAAATTCGTATGGAGGGGGTCTCCTTTTATAGTTGCAAGGAGTGGGGGCATTTTGGACATTTTAATTTGAAAAACATTAATATGGGACCTTTAGTGACGGACTTAAACGTTACTAAAGGTCCGTCGTGGCTAACGGGTGCGTGCACCATGCACGCCCCCTCCTCTTCTTCGCTCAAAACGCTTGCTCACATACATGCGATATCTGCCGTCCGATCAAGAGATCGGACGGCTTAAACCATCCTCGCTCACGCCATGCGCCCGCGTGCGATCACGCGTCAGCGCCGCATGTCTGATCGCGCGTGGGCGCTATCGCTCGCTCAGCGCTGCACTATCTTTATCGCACGGCTGTGCTCGCTTGCCCACTCCATGCGCGCTCTTCAATTTAAGGTGTAGCACGGCTTGAATGCGCGACCTTCGTCTTGCCCACAGTAGCGCGACCATTGCGCTGTGGTCGTTACTTTGTTGCAAAGAGGATTTTAGCGTGCGGATTCGTGGCCATTGGATCGAGATCCAACGATCCAGATCCGCTATGCTCTTTCACTTGATGAAGATGAAGCGGCCAATCAGATTCAATCCTGGCCGTTGGATCAAGATCCAACGCTAGGATCGTGCGATAGAAATCCCTTAGAGATGCAACAGCAGTTCCTCGGGGCTGATTGGGTAGCTGGGAGGGTGCCACGTGGCGCCATACTGGTTGTCCATCTTCTGAGTGATGTAGATGGTGCCACGGGTATCGGATTGGATCGATTTTCGTGCCGTTAGGCTGCGATCGTCGATTCGAATCCATCCGTGCGGTCGGATTTATCGTCTGAGGTGTGGATTAACACCATCTTGGCCCATGATCTTTAGGGTTCCTCGATCTCTATCTGGTGCTACGGATGTTCTATAAGGGCAATCTTGGAGTTGTTGAACTCCAATCGTCGCCCTGATCAGATCCATACGGTTGAATCTCCGATCCGAGGCCCCGATAAAAAGTCGCCCTGTCCCTGACCATAAAAAGGAGACAATTACTGTACAATTTATACAACTTGATCTAAATGCATGATTATGCATGTTATGCACTATTTACAATGTATGATGCTAATGTGACACTAAAAACATGCATTAATAGACATTTTAGGTTAATAGATGTATGCACATCACATGTATTTGAGGAGTTCCTGGTAGGAAGAGAACGGGGAGGTCAGTTGTGGTTCTTACCAGCTATTGGATGCCCTAGGCAAGGTGGCTTCATTCATCATCCATAGAGAAATAAGTTAGCACCTGCTGGAAGGTTAGGTGGCAAAGAGGAGGAGCAGTCATCCTTTTAAGGTCAGGTGGCAGGCTACCTCATTTCAGTCGAAGGTGGTTTTAGCCAACCATCAGGTAGCGTTGCTCTGCGGCTTCAAGGCTTGTGCCCCATTGCTTGAGAGATCACACAGGTTGTGAAAAGTTTTGGCGAGTGCAGCATTGGCTAGGGGAACTTTGGTCGATTGATGGAGAGAAGGGTTAGTTGATGCGGGGAGCAACTGAAGCGCTCGGGTGCATCAGCTAAGAGGTTGGTCGGCCTCTCTTCATGGGAGGCAGTGATAGGCCGCTAGTTGGAGGCATGATCGCCTCATGCGCTGCCCCGAGCACCCACGCCAATCATGCCTAACACCCCAAAGTGTGAGTCTGACTAAAGGTTGTTGGGCCTGATGGAGTAGGGGAGGTGTTAGCTGGATGGAGTTGGCCGCTACTAGGGTCATGCGATGCTTGCAGGAGGGGCATGGGTCAACCCTCGCCATTAGGGAGATTTGCTATCTCCTCCTGTTTGATGGGAGGGGTTGCTAGGTAGAGCTCTTTGCAGGGGGTTGGGTGAAAGGAGCTCCGGTGGAGACGCCCCACAGTGAGAGGAAGAAGGCGTAGGCAGTCGTGCTCTCTTCACGTGTGTGTGGTCATGGTTGCCTGATGGTGGCCAACTAGTGGCTTGGGGCAGATTGTTCCTTGTCGACCGATGGCATTGCCAAGTGACGCTCCTGAGGTGAAGGTTGGGTGATGCACTTAGGCGATGAAGGTGAGCTTCAAGCGGGAGGAGCTTAAGCGGGGGCCATGAGAAAAAGTGTCGCTTGGATGGTCGGCTAAGAGGAGGTCCAGCTGGATGGAGGTTGAGCAGGGATGAGGTCGGCCGTTGTCTTCCTGATCGACATGTCGCCCCTATCACTGTTCCTCTCTTCCTTCTCCTCACTTGCCCCTTCCTTATGGACAGTGGGAGGAGTAGAGGAGACGAAGGGAGCCATCGCTGGAAAGGAAAAGGAGGTCAGATGGGTTGCCGCCTCGAGAGGAGAGGGCTCCCTGCTGCTGTGATTAGAGTTTTGTCTGGTTAAATGGATTTTTACTGGTTGTGCCTCAATATAGTTTGTCATAAAGTTCAATTTCAGGTCTGTTGACACTTTCTTGATTGGAGATGTTCATTTGACAGTTATACTATATATATATATATACATATATGTATCTATATGTTTGTATGTATGTATGTATGTACTTGGTATAATCAACTACGGGCACATGCATTGTAAGCTTGAATATTTAATCCGACTCAAATGTTGTGGTTGTTTTCGAAGAAAGAAATTCTTGTAAAATTATAGAACAAGAATAATAGTGTGCTTAAAGTACTTATCTCTTTGTAAGTGGAATTGTTGGCATGGGAGCAACCACGAAGGGGAGACTTTAGCTGACATACGAAGCTTGGCATTTTTGTTTACGTTTCCCACAAACGGTGTCATTTGATAGGTCTTGAAGGCCACCAATGGCCATAAAAAAATTTGTATAGGCGAGAAACATAACATAACCAGGAACAAATAAAAATGAACACAAATGCACACAAAATAAGAGGAATTGTTGGCCTAGTTCCACCTGGTATGGGTATACGTATGGGGAGAGGATCTAACCCTCAATATTGACTATATGTCGAATAGTACATGAGGTATAGCTCTTTTGGTTGCCCCCTTACCATATAGGTAGGAGCTAATTTATAGAATACAAACGTGGGAGGTTACACATTTAGAGGTGTCACTGCCGACGTTTTGGAGGATAATGGATGATAATGAAGAGTAATGGAGAGCTATTGCATTGACTTGTAACCACTCGGTGGGTTCACTCCTCTTTGCATTCCCCATGCGGATTGGGTCCAAGCGGGTTCCGTTGGTCTGATCACAAGCCACATAGGTTTATTTTGCGAGGATAATTTCTTCTCTCATCACTTGCACTACATACAACATAAATAAAAGGGGCCTACAAAAGGGAAAAAAAAAGGGCACTAAACCAGCTATAGAATTACCATTGTGCCTTTGGTCTCTCAGGTCTAACCCGCTAAATAGATTGCCTAGCGAACGAGATAAAACCGTGATCGCAAGCTTTGATAGCTCCTTCCACCAATTATCAATGGGAAGGTCTAGCGGCTGACCTGGGTGCTGAGACTCCCCCATCTGAGCCCTCACACCCTGGAGGTCTCAGTAGAAGCGGCACCTCACCTGCTCCAAGTAGGTCCACTTTGATTTGCTCATACCAAAGTATCGTTCCATGTCATCAGGCCTTGAAGGTAGGTCATAAAGCTTAGTGGGGATAGCTAAGCTATGCGTTTTGGCAACTGAAAACGAGTAGTGTACCGGTCCTTACACTATAGGCTAATCGACCATATTTCCTCTTCACCACAATTCTCCCATGATTTATTATCATTGTTATCCATTCTCTCACTCACCTCAAGAATCATGTTCTGGAAATCATTTCCCTCTAGCAAAGGAGATTGAGATGTATCATTTCCTTGGACCCCATCCTGGTAAGTCTCTCCTTGATTAGGGGAGAGGTTGACAACATTGGTGACCTTTGAGTGAGGTGTACCCATCCTCATTATATGAGTACGTTGCTGACATCAGTCAAGAGGGTTGGGCCTCTTGGGAGTTATCTTGTCCAATGCCTCGCAAATGGGAAGAGCAAGCTCAATTCAAGTCTAGCAAGGTCCAGTTATAGATCATTCCAGATCATCGGTGGTGGGAATTGGCCAGATGTTTAACTGGCCACACCAATACTCCTGCTAGGAGCATACATTCTATATGTACCTTCTCAGTCAGCCATTTGATTGAGGCCATGACCAAATTCCCTTACGATATCCCGACCGTCATCTACACTTGCGGGTGCCTACATGTGAGTACTTGGTACCTCGACCTTCATTCGCTCATGTGGGCACCTACATGTGAGTACCAACACTTTGAATTGGATTTGGGTACCAATGAGTACTTCATTTCGATGACAACATGTAGCTTGTCCCCATAATCGGAAAGTCCTTAGGTTCCAAGATTGACATTGTGTAGCCACTAGCTACTTCAATTTCCTTAGGTCTTTAACTTGCAACAGTGAACCTACGGTTCATGAGGTCAGGGTATCCGTCCTTACGAACTCACCTATCATGACTTGACCATCTTTTAGTCATTTTTCTTTGATCTATGCTAGGATCATCCATTCTTATGGACCTATTGGATCACTTGGGATCTTACTAAGACCTTAGGATCCAAAAATCCTTCTCAGACTAAACAAGGTCTTTAACATCATCATTATAGATTTAGTCCATTGCCTAGCCATTTCAGGTTGTTTTTAGTCTCTTTGAAGAGCTTCAAGTTCATTTAAGGACATTTTATACCCATTTAGAATTTTTTTCTACAATTTAACCAATCCAAACTTGGTTGTGGTGTCCACCTCATTACCAATTAGGTCTTATACTAGGGTTAATCACCCAATTAGGTTCATAGGGTCATAAACCAAAGATTTCACTCGACATTGGGCCTCAACTAGCCATTTAATGATAGGTGCTTGTTGCCTAACATTAGGTTATGCTGCAAGTTGGCCACATAATAGAGATTTTCTTGATCCCCAAGCCCATGCTTACACCTCAAATCCTTCCAAAACTTTATCTACAAGTTCCTAAGCATGTGATGGACATAAAGAACATGAAAAACCCCACATACATAAATCATTAGGCATTCCTCACTAGAAAAGTCAAATGGATGCACCATACAAGTACACATAAGCATTAAATGCCTAAGGATCACTCATATGTAAAGAGAACCTTACATGGAACACAAAATCACACATGAAAGCATTGATTCCATATCCAAATCCTTCCCCCTATTGTTACCTAACCACATGGAATCAAATAAATAGTTTTCAAGGGGAAGGAGGTCCTTACCTAGTCAGAGATGAGGCTACCCTTTCTTCTTCTTCTCTTCTTCTCTTGCAGCTGCACCCACAACCATAGCAACAACAATAATAGTAGCAATGGCAGCAACAACAACAGACAAGGAGGAGAGGGAAGGGGAGAGTAGCTAGTGGTGGAGGGGAGAGGAAAAAGGGTCGATGGTTGCAAGGGAAGCAAATGAAATTTGTCTCATCATTTTAATTTACTCAGCCTTATGTAGGGGTTGTGCTATTTATAGGGAGGGCCTCCCACCATAGGGCACCATTAATAAGGGGTCTACCATCTTAGGTTTTATTACAATTTTCCCGTCAACTTCCCATTTGTTTAAAGCATTGATATAAAACCAAGTCTTAAAGCCAAAAGCCAAGAAGTTAGGCCCTGATACTTCCTAAATTAGTCATTAAAGGATTAATAACAAGTAATTAGGCATAAAATTTTTCAATCCCTCATATGCATTCCCACATGTGTTGGAACCTAGTTCCATTTCTCTTTTGTGTTTTGGTGTTAACAAAACCATTTTAAATATAATGAGTTTATGAAGTGTTATTTTCAGGAAATAACAGGATCTAAGGATGGATGAAAGAAGTAATGATGGCATGAAGATTGAAGACCATAGTTTAGTTTAGTTTGTTGTATCTTAGAACTTTTGTATGTCTCCTAACAAGAAAAAGATATCTTAGGAGTTAAAATCAAAGTAGAGATAATTAGGGATCAAAATCACGTTCAATCATTCGTTTTAAAACTAAAGATCGACTCTTTGAAAATATTATTGTATAGCTAAGATAGGATTTCCATAAAACTTAGTTTAAATTTGTAAAAGAAGGTACTTGTAGTAAGTACTGGTACTAGTCATAAGTACCAATATATGCTAAGCACAAGTTTGAACCTAAGTTCCAAACTGTGAACAACAAGTACTGGCACTCACCATGAGTACCAGTATTAAGTGTTCACAGTTTGTGGACTTTTGGTGTGCTTGGACCTTACAAGTACCAGTACTATTCCCCAGTACCGATACATGTATGTCACAACCCAGGCATTGTTGGGCTGACTGTGAGCAGTTAGTACCGGTACCAACTAGTCGTGCATAATCAGAACGGCTATTTTACAATTAATCCTATCTCTAATCTTCCCAAATTGGCCCTAACAGCTAGTAATCGTAGGGAAGGTGTTTAGTGGCCTATATAAACACTCCTTGAGTGTCTTTTGAATAATAACATCAAGCCAAAAATACACTCCTTGCCTACACCTCCATTTCCTAATTTACTAGCTGCAAAGGAGCTTGATTTGTTACATTCTTCTCAAGGCCACTCTTTGTTTGCAACAAATCTTCAAAGGCGATTGTGTACTTCATTGTTAAATCGCTCGCTTTCAATTTAGTATTCTCGTTATATTAATTCATACACTCTTTAAGCAATATATTTGTTGGAGACTTAGGAAATTTAGTTGTAAGCTTTATTATATCTTGCTTATACATGTACTTTTGTTCATTCCTTTATCGTGTAATTGGGTTGAGGTAACCCGTTAATTACCTCAGGTTATTAGTAAATTGATTCCCCCCGGGTTCAGGGAATTGGGTTAAAAATCCTAAGTCGGGAGACTTAGGTAGTGGAGTACCCGAGTGAGGGGAACTACTATACATCTTGTGTGCTTTTTGTGATTTGCTTATTCTTGCAATTTTTATTTATATACCACACTATTCATCCCCCCTTCTAGTGTGCTTATGCCCTACAGGTCCTACAGGTGGTATTAGAGCAGGTTGCGAAAAAAAGTAAACACTCTCTCGCAATGGCATCATTAGCCAAGCGCACCGAAGGACACTCATCCACACGTCCTCCCTTCTTTGATGGGACGGACTATGGATACTGGAAGAGGAGGATGCAAATCTTCCTTAAGGCTATGGATGAAGACTCGTGGACTCTCATTCAAGAGAAGTATACGGATTCAGAGCCGCAAGAAGGCGTTGTTTTGACGGCGGACTAAAAGAAGAAGATCACTGGAAATGCAAAGGCAATGAACTCACTCTATTGTGCGTTATCAAGGGATGAGTTCAACCATATCTCCGCGTGCGAGTCCACATATGAGATATGGAATACACTTCAAGTCACATATGAAGGTCCAAATAAGGTAAAAGCAACACGAAGCTCAATTCTAACTGAGAGTTATGAGTGTTTCAGGATGGAAAAAGGAGAAACAATCAAAGTGATGTACACGAGATTTGGGGATATTATCAACCCCATGAAGAATTTGGGAGTGAAGTTTATTGAAGAACAACTTGTAAGAAAGATCTTGAGATCCCTTACAAGTGATTGGCCTCCAAAGTCCACAGTGATCCAAGAGGCTAAGGATTTATCCATTCTCCCCTTGGATGACTTGATTGGAAGCCTCATGTTATATGACGTCCATTTGGAGAATATGAAGAAGAACGAGGAGAGATCTGTAAGCAAGAAGAAGGAGCTTGCTTTCAAAGCCATGAAGGAGGATTTGGACTTCGACAATTCCGACTCCAACGAAGAAGAGGAGCTTGTTTTTCTAACAAGAAGATTTCAAAGATTCTTCCAAAAATAAGGTAAGAGAGTCAATAAATTTTCAAATGACATTATTTGTTTTGAGTGCAAGAAGAAGGGGCATGTACGAAAAGATTGCCCAATGATCAAGAAGAAGAAGAAAGAAAAAAAGAAGAATAAAGAACTCGATCGGAAGAAAAAGAAGATATCAAGAAAGGCATACAAAGCAACTTGGGATGATAGTGATTCCGGCACAGAATCATCTACCGAAGAATCTGAAGAAATGGAGGTTGCACATCTCTGCTTGATGCCAAACAACGACGAATTTGAAAACGAGGTATATTCTGAAATTACCTTTGATGAATTATTACAATCTTATGAAGAGTTATATCATAAAGCTAGGATGATTAAAAAGAAAAATAAGGTCTTGCATGATAATTATAAGACTCTAGAAGTAGAAAAATCTTGTTTAAAAATAGAGTTAGACATAGCAAAAGATACTAACTCATAATTACATGCAAAAATAGTAGAACTAGATGACATTTATAAACATTTTGAGGGAACATTGAATAATTTAAAAACAAGGTTAAATACAAAATTTTGTAATAATTTAAAAGTCAAATTTAATATTAAAAAGAACACACAAAATAAGTCATATGCACCTAGACATGCATGGATTTATCAAAAGGTCAAAAATCCTAGGAATTATAGATCTGACACAAAGGTGATCTATAAACCTAAGGATTTGAAAGATACTAACCATCAAGGACTCGAAAGAAAATGGGTACCTAAATCAGATTTAATAAACTATTTTGCAGGTTAAGAAAGACAAATGGATCCTAGACAATGGGTGTTCCAAGCATATGACGGGACACTCCGACCTCTTTATCAAGTGGACAAGAATCCAAGATGGTGGACATGTCAAGTTGGGCAACAACAAACGTTGTCTCATTATTGGTGAAGGTACAATAGGTAATTTCTCTAAGCAGGTACGTAATGTGTTTTTAGTAGAAAATTTAAAACATAACTTGCTTAGTGTTAGTCAAATATGTGATAATGGATGTGATGTATTATTTACTAAAGTTGGTTTTAAAATATTAAAAGAGGGAACAAATATGATTTTAATTGAAGGTCTTAGATATGAAAATATCTATGCTCTTCATTTTTTACAAGAGAAATTTGTAAAATATCTGCTTGCATCCCATGTTGAA
Organism: Thalassia testudinum; assembly: GCA_037157565.1. Lineage (NCBI taxonomy): Eukaryota > Viridiplantae > Streptophyta > Magnoliopsida > Alismatales > Hydrocharitaceae > Thalassia > Thalassia testudinum. The sequence continues at coordinate 80,543,117 of JAZHRO010000077.1, read as the reverse complement.
GTAGATCTGTGGCACCGTAGGCTAAGTCACATTAATCACAAACACTTAAATAAGTTAGCCAAAAATGAGTTAGTAAGGGGCATACCCAAACTAACTTATAAAAAGGATGCATTGTGCAAATCTTGTGAACTTGGAAAAATGCACGAGGCTTCTTTCAAATCAAAAGGCTTAGTTTCAACTACACGACCTTTAGAGTTGTTACACCTTGATTTATTTGGGCCAATATAATTTGAGAGCCTAAATGGATCAAAATTTTGCCTAGTTATTGTTGATAACTTTTCAAGGTTCACTTGGGTCATCTTCTTGAAACATAAGGATGACTCATTTGATTCCTTCTTAAGTCTTGCTCGAAGACTTCAAAAGGAAAAATCATCTTCAATTCTTAGACTTAGGACTAATCATGGGGGTGAATTTGAAAATGAAAAATTTTCACGTTTTTGTGTCAATTCTGGCATAACCCATGAATTTTCATTTCCTCAGGCACCATCTCAGAATAGTGTTGTAGAGCGCAAGAATCGCACTCTGCAACAATGCCCCCGAACTTTGCTCTTAGAGTCTGGGCTTCAAAAATATTTCTAGGCTGAAGCAATTAATACAGCATGTTATGTTCTTAATAGAACTCTCTTAAGGCCTATTATTAAGAAAACTTCATATGAGCTTTACTATGAGAAGTCTCCCAGGATTTCATATTTCAGGGTGTTTAGAAGTCGATGTTATTTATTAAACACCCGAGATTGACTTGATAAGTTTGATGCTAAAGGTGATGAAGGCATCTTTATTGGCTATTCAATTAGAAGCAAAGCTTATCGAGTATTTAATAAAAGGACCTTTGTTATTGAAGAATCTGTGCATGTTTCACTTGATGAAACAAACTTAGGAGAACCTGAACCAAATCATTTAGATTCTGATGATGAAGATACCCCTTTCATCAATGTATCGAAAATGGAAGATTCTCGGAATGTACATGATCCTCCAAAAGAATGGGTGCACCACAAGGATCACCCTCAGAGTCAAATTATAAGTGATATTTGTTAGTGCTAAAGCATCACGATCATTTATTTTGATGATAACAAGACACTTGTTATTTAACATTTGCTTTTGAGTCTTAGTTTCCAGGTCAAATTACAAATGGAGACAAGTGTAGAGGAGTTCGAGCTCGCATCCATGGTGGATTGGAGGAGCTTGATGGAGAAGAAGGAGCTTTGCGAGAAGCGAAAGCATGAAGTTAGAAGAATAGGATAGATGTCTTTTCTATCTTGTACTTTGTATCTCTTTGTTATTTGTTCTTTTATTTCTTAGTAGCATGTTAAAGAGCCTCAAAGTGTCCTCAAAGTAGTCCTAAGAATACCTACACAACCCTAGGATACTTAGGTTTTCCATAGAGAACTTAGAAAACCTAAATAGACATCAAACAGCTTGATCAGATGTCCAATCTGAAAATCAGACATCTGATCTTGACTTTTATGACGTCTGACTGTTGACTCAGACGTCCAATAACTTAGGTTGGACTTAATAGGTTCTATCTATTGAAATCAGACAACCAGACCTTAGTCCAGACATCTGATGGTTATGCCAGACGTCCAATTAGTGGAACGTTGAGGAAAATGACCTCTAGGCTTTTATCAAAGGTCCGTAGAGGACACTAGACGTCTAATATGTGACCATTGTGCCTCGATTAGGCTGAAATCACTTGTCTTGAGGATTATAGCCGTTTAGTTTCTTAGGAATCCATTCCTACACTTAATTAGGTTGCCAGACGTCCAGACCTTGTGTCAGACATTCTGTATGTTGTTTGATAATTTTACACTAGAACCCTGTTTAGGTCTGAACCAAGTCAGTCAAGGATCTCGTCTAGAATTAGACGTCTGACTTAGTTCCCAGACGTCTTAAGAGTGACTTCCAGATGTCTAATCTTTTTACTAGATGTCTGATGACCCTGTCAGAATCATTAATGATTCTGATTGCGGCTTGCCTTGCCTTAGGATGAACCCCAACGGCTACCTAAGGCTTCTAAGGCCTTCTAAAGCCTTCTTAGGCCCTCTATAAATAGAGGAAGACCCTTGCCTTGTTAAGACACACCAAGCAACATATTTTCCACATCTTTTGTGTCCAAGAGAATTAGAAGAAGTACTAGCTCTCACAAGATTCAATTCTACATCAAGAGAGCATCGTTTTCGTTGTGCACCCACTCTTACTCTACAATTACAAGAGCGACATAGCGCCTAGTGTGGTTCACTCATCTGTGTCAGGCCAACGCACTTCCAGCAAAGGGAAGTAATCTTTACCTATAGTAGTTAAGTTTAGGATTCATACTTTGTGGCTCTATAGGATTGTATTGTATTCTATCTTTGTTATTTGGTTGAGTATCCGCTTTACGAATTCCCGTCTCCTTCTTGAGACAAAAACCTTCTCGTGAAGAGAAGGGGTTTGAGGAATGCTACTCTCGTACTTGTAGCATGGTTGTATTAAGGTTGAGTTACCCTCATTTTAAGTGACTCTTATAGTGGATTTTATCGACTTTGTCGATCGAAAAATCGTAACTCGAGAGGGTTAGGTGATGGTTTTCACCCAGTTTAGGTTTCTACCTAAAAATTTCTTCTGCATATTGTGTGATTACTTTTTGTGTGAGATTGTTCATTTTGCTTCCACACTTTATTTTTATCCCGCAAATCTCACCCCCTCCCATAGGGATTTACAATATTGAACAAGGTGTAGAAACCCGATCTCATTATAGAGCTGATTTTGTCCTTAGTGCATTTGTTTCTCAACTTAAACCCAAGAAAGTTGATGAGTCATTAAAGGATGAATGCAAGAGGAGCTACTCCAATTTACAAGGAATAATGTGTGGAACTTGGTACCCTCTCCTGAGGGTAATTCCATCATTGGAACCAAGTGGGTGTTCCGAGGTAAATTAGATGAATCTGGTTCAGTAATTAGGAATAAAGGTAGACTTGTAGCTTAAGGCTATAACCAATAGGAGGGTATTGACTTCGATGAGACATATGCTCCTGTTGTACTCTTGGAGTCCATACGAATGCTACTTGCTTTTGCAAGTGCAAAGGGCTTCAAGTTATATCAAATGGATGTCAAGAGCACTTTTCTTAATGGCTACATTAAGGAAGAAGTTTATGTTCATTAGCCTCCCGTGTGCGAGGACTCAGCACACTCAGAGCATGTATACAAGCTCAATAAGACGTTATATGGACTTAAACAAGCTCCCCTGGTATGAGAGGCTTAGGTCCTTCCTTCTCCAGCATTGATATAGAATTGGGGTTGTTGATTCAACTCTTTTTGTAAAGGAAGAAGGAGATGACATCCTGTTGGTTCAAACATATGTCGACGATATTATATTTGGATCAACCAAGGAGTTCCTATGTCAACATTTTTGTGAGACTATGAAGACTGAGTTTGAAATGAGTGTGATGGGTGAACTCATATTCTTTTTAGGTCTCCAAATCCAACAATTAGACACTGGTATTTACTTTAGTCAAACAAAATATGTTCTTGAAATTCTCAAGAAGTTTGACTTTGAAAAAGTAAATGGAAAAGAGACTCCAATTGCTCTATCTGCTTCTCTTGGTGAAGATTTATCCGGCAAGAGGGTAGATGAAAAAAAATATCGGGGTATGATGGGATCACTACTATACCTTACAGCTTCTAGACCTGATATTCTTTTCGCTACATGTTTATGTGCAAGATTCCAATCCAAACCCAAGGAATCTCATTTTAATGCAATAAAAAGAATATTTAGATACCTAAATAGCACAAGAGACCTTGGTCTTTTTTATCCTAAAGCACAACTATTAGACCTATTATCCTATAGTGATGCAGACTATGTAGGAAGTCGGACAGATCGAAAGAGCACTAGCGGCACATGTCATTTTATTAGAGAATCCCTGGTCTCATGGTTCTTTAAGAAACAGACCTGTGTTTCACTTTCTATGACTAAAACAGAGTATCTTGCTGCTTCACTTGCTTGCTCTCAAGTCATTTGGATGAGACAAACTTTGTCCGACTTTGGATTATTTTTGCACAATCCAAAATTTTATGTGATAATACAAGCACAATAAATTTATCTAAAAATTCAGTACATCATTCATGTACCAAACACATATATGTTAGACATCATTTCTTTAGAGATAATATGCTTCAAGGTTCCATACAATTAGAATTTGTAGACACTTAAAATCAACTGGCAGATATTTTTGCAAAACCTCTTCCAGCAGAGAGATTCTGCTTTATAAGAAGAAAGTTATGACTTTGTACAATAAAAGAAATTCAAAATTAACAAATTGATTGTTTAATAACTTGATTGCAATTATAAAATTCCCTGACGATCTAACTGCAATTTATCCACTTTTGCTAAAAAGGGGGTAAATTGTAATATTTCCATATGACTGGAAATATCAGGGTATTGTTTGCAATATGGTTGCTTAATTTAGGTTGTTAACTACATTATTTTTCAACACCTAAGTTGTTGGTTGAAATATTTTCTCAACCACTTAAGTGGTCATGTGACTAGCACATGACCCATCCCATATAAAAGAGGCCAAGTGCAAACACTTGCCTCATTTCACCCTTTGCAAACCCTAGTTCTCCTCCTAAGAGCCACTCTAAGCCCTAGCAAAGAAGAAGAAAGATCACCTCCAAGCTTCTACTCTAGGTATATTCTTATCCCCTAAGTAGATTTTGCTATCTTGAGCCATTCTACATCTTGTTTTTTTCTTTTTCTCAAGACCATTCTTGCTGCTGCACTTATTTCTCGTCGGGTATCAGATGGTACCGGTACCCATCATCGGTACCGGTACTCGCTGGGCACAGCAGTGCTTGCTTTAGCGAGCAGGTACCGGTACTGAAAATGAGTACCGGTACTAACTCAAATTTCTGGTTGGAATAGAAACCCACCAGTACCAGTACCAATCACTAGTACCGGTACATGCAGGCTTAAGTGTGTTGTTATATGCATACAAGAAGGGAAATATTCTAAATTTCTAATTGTCTTCCTACTCTATTTTGCTGCATGATTTCAAATGGTACCTAAATCTCAAAGTAAGGGAAAGGCACCTCAAGATGCATTTCACAAATTTTGCATCAATGAGGATGCCAAGTCTAAGTTTGACTGGTACAAAGGCCTTAAGTTTCATCACTGTAGGCCAGTTGAGTGGAAAGACTTTTCATTTCAAATCTATGAATTCACTACCCGTCTTTCCAAACAACATCTTATGCATTTATTTGATGAGTCTTTATTTGCCGATGTTCCTGAAGTATACCCTGATATCAATTGCCTATTTTTTGCAAATCTCTAAGACCAAGAAAACCAAGGCCAACTTATTTTAACATCAAATATATTTGGTCAAAAAATCATTATCACACCCAAATTTTTATCAGCCATCACTCAATGCCCAAATGAAGGTCATGCTTTTAACACACTCAAGGAGCAATTTTCTACTTCTAAAATCCATGAAACCCTGCTTCCTACTTATTAAGGGAAAGCATTGGTTGCTTCGAACATGACCCTGTTTGCTTGTGTCCTTTTTCGCATTTTAGCATGGAACTTAGGGCTAAAAATTTGGGATTCCACAAAATTTCCGTTGACATTTTACCCTTAATTTATACTATCATCACAAGATTTTCGGTAAATTGGAACATGGTTTTCATACATTTCCTTAAACCTCATTATCATGCTTCTGCTTTACCATTAGACATCTTGGTATTTCACATACTTCACAAAAATAAAATTGATCTCTCAAATTTTACTCCTCTTAGAAAAGTGATTTATTTCAAATGGTCCACTCTCCAGAAAATGAGAGTAAAACCTGCTAGAGAGGAATCCTCTAGTGATGATAATGAAGAAGAGTATGTTGATCCAAATGCTCAATCTTCTTCTCATCAATATTCCTACTCATCTTTGACTTTCGTTCTTATAACCTATCAATGTCCAGAAGCTGAAACACTTTGGGTACACCTATCTCATGGGTCTGAGACCGATCCCAATATGATTAATACTTTCAATTATATTGGTCAAAATTTAACCAATCTCAATTTTACCTTTCGTCACATAGAACGCAAGTTTCATGACCTTTCCATTTTGATATGGTCTTTTGTTCGCGGTTTTCAAAAAGGTACGCTGTAGTATGTTGCAAAAAACGATGACAATTTAATTTATTACTCGAAAATTAAAAATGTTCCGAGGTCGAACTCAGGGAGCAATCTTGATTCTAGAAGTATAAAAATCACAATCCACCATAATGTACTATTTTACAAAAAAAAAAAGGAATGGTAGAGAATAAGAGTGGAATTAATCTCTCTCTTTCTTCTTTTCTTTCCTTCTTTGCCTTCTCTCTGTCCTCAAATGTCTAATTCTGGGAATTGAACGTCTTAAGTAGCATTTGCTACAGTGCTCGTTTCCTTCTTTTTCTTCCTTTCTCTTTGGCTGCTACTGCTTCTTCCTCTCCTTGGCTTTTTCTTCTCTTCTTTTCTTCCCTGCTTGGCCTTCTTAGCTTCTTCTTCTTCTTTGTTGAGCTGCGCCTCCTTTTTCTTCCCTTCTTTCTGCACTGTGCCTTTGCTTTCTCTCTTTCTTCTCTCCCTGCTTTAGCTCCTTGGTGCGGCTAAGTCTCACCTGCGCCTCTTGCTTTCTTCTTTCTTCCTTCTCTTTCTACCTCAACTTCTCTGCGGCTACAATGCCATCTTCTTCCTCGACCTTGCCTTAGCTTTTAAGCTGCGCCTTCCTGTTCCCTGCACACACACACTGAAGAGCAAAACCAATCCCTCTACCCTCCCCTGCGTCTCTCTCGCTCTATTTCTCTCTTCGGTGCTCTCCCAGAGCAGGGTAATCGGGTCGGTTGCGTGCCCGGGTCCAGGTGCACTATCATGGGTGTGGTGCACGAGGAGGGCACGGATAGGTTAGTCGGGTCAGGTGCCATGTTACGACCCGGTTCCCGAATCCCTACAGGACACGAGATTGGACTGACTCGACTGATCCCAAGACCCAGTTGTCCAACGAGGAAGTAACCAAAAAGCAGTAAAAATAAACCACATTCACCACGTAAGCAACTAACAGTAACAAAAGTACAGCAGTAAAGAAGTAAACTACTATAGTACACACCACCACAATAGTAGAGAATTTAAAAAGGTACAGGAATATAAAGTTTACAATAAAAGAGTACAGAAGTGTAACAAAAATACTCATTAAAACGGAAATGGGGTATAAACAACAGGTACAACTACTGGACTCTACTGGGCCCGGCACCCTCTGCAGCGGTAGGCTTTGGCTGCACAACACCTGGCCCTGAAAAAGGTTATGAGTACACGAAATCAGCGAACGCTGAGTAGAGTAGCAACCAGCTAACTAAAAACAGTAAAGGTGGATAGGTAACTGTTGTTTTCAATTTCTTTCTTTATTTAACTAATTATTCTTTCTTTCATCACTTGGTTTATTTATCAGGTCTTTTTCTTGATCTCGAATGTTCCTTGTGAGAACGATTTTGATTGCAATCTTTTCCGAAGAGTAGAAGTAGCACGTGGTACTCTTCTGGTCGGGAGAATCCCCCGTGGTGGTCCTACACTCAGTCAAACACCCCAAGGTTGCTGACAGACGTAACGGTGACTACGGCACACGTGATAAACTCACGGGTAATTACCCCGCACTGACATGCGGTCGGTCGTTTCTATTAACAGGTGCGCTCAAAGTACAACACAGAACCAGTATAGGGCATAGCCCTCTCAGTAACAGGGGTCTAGCCCCTAAGAACCAAACAGGGGTCTCGCCCCTCCACAGCCCGCGCACCCTTGCTTGACTACCCTGGTTTGCCTAGTGGGCCTAACAAGTCGGTGTAGGATGGCTAGCTGAACCCCGGGCCCTGTGGAGTGGCTAGCTTTCTCCCTACACTAGTAGCTCTCCCCGGTACTGTGTACGCGAGGGCCAAAAAGTCGGTACAAAGTGGCTAGTCCTAACCCCGGGTCCCAACCTTAGGGCGGCTAGCTCCGCTCTGCACTAAACAGGGGGATAGTAGCTCTCCTTGGTACTCCATACTCAATGGCAAGCTCACTTCCCCATTCCCATTTCCAGTTCCATTCTGTTTATTTGAAGGAGCTCTACTCCTAATTCCCGTAGGGTTCATGCTCATTTTTCTCAGCCCAAGCCATACTAGGTTTCATCATTTCTATTTCCATTTCATATACAGGCAGCTCGTATTTAATTGCAACAACATGAACATACATGCAACAGTTGCTAACAACAGTACTTTACATTCCACAGGCAGCTGTTATCCAATTACAGGAAATTGTTATTATTTTATTTAATCATCCAAGACTGCAATTAAAGCATTCAATACAATTATTCCAGTGTTTCTAGTCCTAGGATTCATGCCATACCCTAGGATCTAACATTCAATGTAGTGTTTCTAGTCTTAGGATTCATGCCATACCCTAGGATCTAACATTCATTCCAGATATGCATTCATGTTTGTAATTTATCTAGGGGAAGCCACTCTACCAGCAAAACCAGGAGTAATGGGGGCTTGATCGGCAGGTCCACGTGCCTCCGCAACCCCCAAATCCGCAACGGAACGAGATCCTAACACAAGGATCATCCACAAGAATCCACTCAGAACATGGTAAAAGCATTCCAACAAGTAGAGGAACTTATACGAAGAAGAACATAATCTTAATTGCGGAAATCGGACCTCAAACGGATCCTAAACAGGTCAAAAACGACAATCCTGACTCAAATCAGACGTCTGGAGACGCTCCCCACCGTCTAGTACCTTTCCCAGATGTCTGAACCGCGTGGGAGGGCGAGTCCCGTGCCTTCCCGAAGTGAATCCTGCACGTGCAACGTAGATCTCCTTAATACGGTACGTATCAGTGCCTCGGCGGAATGACCTGCATGGCTGTATCCGCAAAGGGAGGCGTAGGACGTAGGATTTACCTCTCAGTCGTCTGGAGCTTCTTCCAGACGTCGGCTACGTCGTCTGGATGTAGATCCAGATGTCTGATTCTGGGAAAAATCCTAGAACCAGAAGATCCTTCATCTTCTTCGTGTTGCGCGCGGCCGCACCGCGCTCGCTCGTCTGCTGCTCTAGTTGCAGCAGCATCGGGGGAAACCTCCCCGGCAGACCTCTCCGCCATTACACTTGGCTGCACTTGCCGCTCTCGCTCTCGCTCTCGTTGGAGGAAGGAGAAGGTGGATGGAAGTGGGGTGGCATAAGGGAGAGGAGGGGGTATAAGTAGGCGCGGGGGAGAGTTCTGTCGATGAGAAGGGAGAGAAGAAGGCGGCTGCTCACAGTCTGCACGCGGCACGCACGCAGACTCGAGGATGTACGCACACAACAATTGATTTCCAGACATCTGGGAAGGCATCTAGACGTCTGACCAGACGTCTGACCCAAGTCCCAGACGTCTTAAAAGGCTTTAATAGCACGGGTCTTAACATGCCAAGTCCGTGGGGGAGTGTCACGGACGAGGCGTGGTAAGTGAGGGCGAGGGACCTCACCCCTGTGTGTCTCGAGGCGAAAAACATTAAACACAATTTCAATTTATGTTACCTGCCGCACTCTTACGTTCACGAGGTGGGACTAAATGTCCCACCCGCTTCCGCTGGCACCTGCAGGAGAATGTCTTCACACAATTGACGTAGCTGAAGGGTCCACAGTGACTGCTCTTAAGCTGGACTTGCGCACACACACAATCCGTGCAGCCTGGGAGCCTGTAACCTGAAGCGTGTGGCCTGAAGCTGGAGAACAAGCAAGCTCGTTTGCTTGTTAATGGCTGACAAGGGCTCGACCCTGCACATTACAAAAGTAGCCTTGCAGCTCTATCAGACAACAGGAGAACCTTTGCCGTGTCACGACGAAGGTGAGGCGGGTGTTGGCGTGGCTCAGACTGGCCTAGGCGTGCGTGCCTAGGTCTATCTGTGACCGTGTGAGTGGGTTCGTTCGGTGGAGGCGTGGAGTACGTGTGGCGGTCTGTGAGTGGGTGGAAAGTGTTTAGTGGTCGATGGCGGAGGTGAAGAGGTTGATGGCGAGATGTGTGGAGGTGTGGAGTGATGGGTGCGTCTCGCCGGAGGTTGGCCGGAGATGGAGAAGATGGCAGTGGTGTGTGAGCAGTGAGGTGGAATAACAGAAATAAATGAGGGAAAAATAAAGAGCAGAGAGAGAGGACTTAACTAAGAGTCTTTGGACGAAGGGGGGAAGGCGAAGGTGGTGAGCGGCTGTGCTGCAGTTGCCAGAGACGAAAGAGCCAAGGGGAAGGGATGACGACGAGGAAGAGGGGTTGGAGGGCGCCTGCTGGTACGGCAAGGCGCGACGGATGACAGCGGAGGTAACCCTACCACTGGTATGGTGGCAGGGCAACGAGAGAGGAGGAGGAGAATCGCCGAAGCCTGCGGGCGAATGGTCGGAGGAGGAGGAGACGAAATTGGAGGGATTTCTTCAGCCAAATCAGGCTTGAAGGATGCAGCAGGGGCTACCACTCCTTAAATAGGAGTCGGACGGGAGAGAATCGCGAGGAGGAGATGGGAATACCTCGTAGGAGGTATGGTCGAAATGAGACCCATACCTCTCGAGCATTCGCACGAGAGGTATGGTGGCTAACAGGGCATGGGAGCTAGCCCATGCTGTAGGGGACAATGCAGGGAGTCTCCCTTTCAAATGTTGGGCCGGCTCCCCATGCGTGCGCGGCGCCATCCTCCGCGCAAAGTCACCGGAGGTATGGCCTGTGCAGGCAGGTGGCAGAGGGACCCGTTTGAAGAAGATGACGGGAAAGGTAGGGGGGTCCCTGCAAGGCTTCAAAAAGCTATGCGTCAAAAAGTAATTGTTGAGGATCATTTTGTAAAATGGGTCAAGGTGACATTTCCTTAGGTTCAAATTTTGGTATAAACCTAATTTAGACCTAAGGAATCCAATGGTGAGGTTGGATTTTAGGTTTGATCATGTTTGACCAGATATTTTGCATAGAAACCTAAATTAGGTAAAAAATTGGGTATGGTTCTCAATCTACGTCAAGATAGGTTTCAATGGCCAAATTGAAGGTTCTAAACTATAGGGGATATTTTTTCATGAATTTTAGAGGGTTTAATTGATTTTTATCTTGCCTAAAACTTCCTTAATTAAAGTGGGTTTGTTTTAGGGTTACAGAATGCCATTTAATTCCCAGATTTTGTCATAACCCTTTTCTGACCAAACCATCCCACTTTTTCTCTTATTAAGTCCATTTGACCTGTGTCTAGACCCTTAGAAATCCCGTTTATGTACTGCATTGGTAAAATTGCAGTTTTACCCATTGTGTATTATTTTATTCTCAGATTTGCAATTCCCTGATTTAGGCATTCCCTTAGGTTTTGTAGGAGCTTTTATTCAATTTATTAGGTCAAAATGTGCTAGTTAGAGTTCATGATGAGGTTCTCATCACCTTTTCATTGAGTCTTCCCCTTTTGCGTCTTCCACTCAACAACTTAAACAAAGGACGAGGACTCAGCCTAAAGCACCTCAAGAATACAGTGAAAGAAAGCAAAAGCATTTTCAAGACCCATCTCATGTTTCATCTCCAATGGCGGAAGAAGAATCTATTCTTCATGATGATGAAGAGGAAGAAGACAATGAAGATGAAGAGGTTTTTTATGATGATAGTGATGATGAAGATGATGATGATGATGATGGCGGAGCTAGCAGTCGACATACCCAATAACATATTAAGAAACGTCCTAGGAACTAGTTTAGTTTTAATCATATTACTTGTTGAACTTGTATAACGTTTCTTATGTTTTACTTGTATGGCATTTCTCATTTACACTTTGATTTTATATTATGAACTTGTATTATGCTTTGATTTTATGAAGGTTGTATGAAGTTAGTTGCTTATGTATCATACTTTGCTTGATATTTGCTTGCTTAAAACGTATTATTCGCTTATCTTTTTGCTTGCTTGACAAAAAGGGGGAGAAATGGTATGGATACTTCATATTTAAAATAGGGGGAGCTTCCTTTGAGGGGGAGTTTTTTTCACTCCTTGTGGAGTTTGTTATTCTTCTCTTATTAAGTTTCTATTTATTTTAAATATGGGTATCTTGTTTATTTTGTCAACACCAAAAAGGGGGAGATTGTTGGAATTTAGTTCCACTTTTCTTTTGTGTTTTGGTGTTAACAAAATCATTTTAAATCTAATGAGTTTATGAAGTGTTATTTTCAGGAAATAACATGATCTAAGGATGGATGAAAGAAGTAATGATGGCATGAAGATTGAAGACCATAGTTTAGTTTAGTTTGTTGTATCTTAGAACTTTTGTATGTCTCCTAACAAGAAAAGGATATCTTAGGAGTTAAAATCAAAGTAGAGATAATTAGGGATCAAAATTACGTTCAATCATTCGTTTTAAAACTAAAGATCGACTCTTTGAAAATATTATCGTATAGCTAAGATAGGATTTCCATAAAACTTGGTTTAAACTTGTAAAAGAAGGTACATGTAGCAAGTACTGGTACTAGTCATAAGTACCGGTACATGCTAGGCACAAGTTTGGGCCTAAGTTCCAAACTGTGAACAAGTACCGGTACTCATTATGAGTACCGACAGTAAGTGTTCACAGTTGGTGGACTTTTGGTTTGCCTGGACCTTACAAGTACCGGTACTAATCCTCAGTACCAATACATGTAGGTCACAGCCCCGTTGCCTGTAAGTCACAAGTACCGGTACTAGTGATAAGTACCGGTACCAAGTGACTTTATTGGTACTCAACATAATGCACTGAGTATCGGTACCAATGATTAGTACTGGTACCCCAAGCATTATTGGGCTGACTGTGAGTAGTCAGTACCGATACAACTAGCCGTTGTATCTAATCAGAACGACTATTTTACAATTAATCCTATCTCTAATATTCCCAAATTAACCCTAACGGCTAGTAATCGTAGGGAATGTATTTAGTGGCCTATATAAACACTCCTTGAGTGTATTTTGAATAATAACATTAAGCCAAAAATACTCTCCTTGCCTACACATCAATTTCCCAATTTTCTAGCTGTAAAGGAGCTTAATTTGTTGCATTCTTCTCAAAGCCACTCTTTGTTTACAACAAATCTTCAAAGGCGATTGTGTATTTCATTGTTAAATCGTTCGCTTTCAATTTAGTATTCTCGTTAGATTAATTCATACACTCTTTAAGCAATATACTTATTCGAGACTTAGGAAATTTAGTTGTAAGCTTTATTATATCTTGCTTATACCTGTACTTTTGTTCATTCTTTTATCCTGTAATTGGGTTGAAGTAACTCGTTAATTACCTCAAGTTATTAGTAAATTGATGCCCGTCGGGTTGAGGGAATTAGGTTAAAAATCCTAAGTCAGGAGACTTAGGTATTGGAGTACCCAAGTGAGGGGAACCACTATACATCTTAAGCGCTTTTTGTGGTTTGCTTATTCTTACAATTTTTATTTATATACCACACTATTCATCCCCCCTTCTAGTGTGCTTGTGCCCTAAGATCCTAGAACATGGAGGGAAATTCACCCATCAAAAAACACATGTGAGAGCCTTGCCGGATGGTTATTCCGCTATTTTTCTCCAAGAAAGATGATAATACACAAGCTACTACACACTTCTCAAAATCCTCATACACACTATGCGAGACTAAATCAACAACTCGATAACATATATCTCTTCCAACACCTACAAATGCATAAGAGATTTTCTTCACATTCAACTTAAGAAAGAATGATTTCAATTTCTTTTTGTACGCATTATGTATATAAAATATAGATAATTTATTTGTATACGTATAACAAGGGAATGCATATAGGTAATTATAAATGCAATAAAAGAAAGTATAGATATTTTCATTCGATTATGTAACCCTAATCATACTCAAATCGATCTGTCATTTATTTATCTCTCTCACCTCCATTCTTACTCTCTCTTTTACATTGATGAATACCTAATTTATAAATAAATAATTTATATAGATATTTCTAGAATCTTTTATATATAATATATACACATGCTACGTGAAACAGATCTATTACATAGAGATGAAAATTTAAAGTATTTTTGTTTTTTCGAAAACTTAAAATTTTCGGGGTAATAGGCATAGAGGAGTGAGCTAACCCGCTGAAACCGCTACCTACCCGACCCGACGCCGCGCTGTAGGAAAAAAAATAAAGAGATGATGCGGTAACCCGCGGAAACGACACCCCACCCTCACCCCCACCCGGCGGTCAACCTTGCTTGCGCTCTCCCCTCTGTTCCCTCGCCTCCCTACTTCCCCCTTCGCCTGCTTGCCCTCCTCCTCCTCCTCCTCCTCGTGAACCCTAGCAAGAAAACCCGGCGGGCGTTCCTCCTCCGTCAGCTGGAGGGACGGGCAATCTTCCCCTCCATCAGATCTTACCCGTCGGAATCCGCAGGTTGCATGATTGCTTAATTGGTATGAGGTTTTGGCCACCATATGATTATTAAATTGGTATCACTGAACTGCAATGTCTTTGTAACCATTTGTAATTCTTTATCAATCGTTCAATGGATATCACTAGACTGTAATAATCCCTCCATGCTTCTTTGGAGGGGAATGTTTGTTTTGTATGTTATTTAGGTAAATTGGACATTAATATTCTGATCTGTATAATAAACAACGAGAAAAGAAAAGAAAAAGAATCGAACATACGATGGTTGTATCACCATCGATTGAGATCCAACAGGTTGTAGTGCTCGCAGATGCCATGCTACCGGCCCTCCTGGTTATTTTTGGATGATGCCTATTACTGGCGTGATTTTACTGGTGGAATGGTTGTATTGTGGGACGAGGCTTGGGACGGGTTTCGCATATGGTTTTCGTTGTGTAGTTGTTAGGTTGTGTTGTTAAGTTGCACTCTTAATGATGATGGTTTTGTATTTGATGCCTCTTTTTTGGTGCACCTTGAGATCCAACTTTTCAGATGAGCATTTGGGAAATTGAGTAGTCGAGAGACTGTTGATATACCTACATGATTTATTGATGATATATGCCACAAGAAAGAGGATTCACTGAATCCAATTTTAGGATATTTAATTAAGAAGAGGTAAATCACATCAAACAAATCGAACTGAAATAACGAGAATTAGAAAAATTAGACATTTATCAGGAGACTCTACCTCCTATTGTCTTATTGTTGGAACTCAGAGGTTGTTGGTTATGATGGCAGATTTTTGGTGATGCAGATTAGGTAGTGCCCCAATTACCAAGGGAGAGGTGATGGAGGGTTTTTAATTTGGAGATTTTTGCAAATGTGAAGTATATTTTGGAGAGGATGGAAGACCATGCATGATTTGAGTCAAAGGAAATGAGTTTCTTACATTCCAATGAAACCTTACCTCTCAATATATAGAGAGGTGGGAAAATTACATGATTACTCCAAAAGAAATAAGAAGCTACAAAAATAGTAAGTGAAAATAAGAAAACAAATAATAGACTAAAGGGGTTCAACAGTTCATAGTTTTGGTAGAAGAGGGCGACCATGGGAAGGGTTTTGGAGAACAGAGGTAATCCAAAATTTAGGGGAGGGTGGGTAGGGGATGGGCATTTCAGTTAGATGAATCCAAAATCATGGAAACTTATCCATGGCATGATCTTGTCATTAAGCTTCTTTTGGCATGTAATTGAACACACAGATGATCATTATGATGATTTTTTTTCATTATATCCTAATTCCCTTTGTTTTTGTTACAAGTGCAAGTATTATTTTCATTTTCCTTTAATTTTTGTTACAAGCACAAACATACTTTTTTTGTTTTGAGAGGGACATTTTTATTTTCCCCTAGTTCCCTCCAAGCACAAAAACCCAGTCAGCTGGTCAAAAAGAATCCATGTTTCCTTTACTTTCATTTCCCAAACTTTCCCTTTGACCTAAAAACTTCGCTTCATCCAGTTTCCAGAGCACAACCACACAGCAACAGCTGATTTTATATGTGAAATGCAAGTGGAATGACAGGAAGCCCTCAGTTGAAATAAATTTAGGCTCATCGATTTGATCACACTTGAGTTGTAATTCAACTTAAACTAGTTAAGACCGTAGCAATCATCATCATCATCATCATCATCATCGAGGGCATCCCTTTTGAGAATTCTGAGTTCTCATTAAACTGGACAACTTTGCTAGGTGAACCCGATTCAAGCTCAAGCTGTTTTTTTTTTTTGAAAGGAAAGCTCAAGCTGTAGTAAGAGTATTATATTCTTGGACTGAAGTCCTTTTATCTGAGAAAAATTATAGGTGTAGAGAATTTGTATTCAGCTTGATAGATTTTTCTTATTGCAGTCATGGACATCATGGATCAGTAGTGATTTGAGGAAGCTGAGTGCTTGTTACATGCTTGCTGTTGGGATGGAGGACGAAAATTCTCTTGAGTTGAGTTTGGGCCTGTTCTGTGGCTCATCTTCTTCCAGTAAATCCAAAGGCAATGCATCAGAACTGAAAATAGATGATGGGGGCATGAAGGAGCTGTTGGTTGGAGGTTTGAATGCGTCAGAGTCATTACTGCGTCCGTTATACCTGTCGAATGTAGATAGCAGTAGTCTTGGCGGGCAACAGGGGTGTGAAAACTTCTGGAAAGGCCTGGGACAGCAGACTACTGGGTTGGAGGGGGCTGGGCTGAGGTATCGTCAAATGTGGGGACTAGATGAGAAGGTGACTATTTCAGAGGATAAGTTGGGACAAAACAAGCGCAAGATGCCTTTCGAGGATGTAACCATCCTGAAGAAGCCTGAAATGGGAAAAGAAGAAGTCGAGGCACGCCATAATGGTGGCTTAAAGAGCCATATTTCAGTCAACTCAGAAGATGGTTCTTGTGCTGAAAATGAGGCTGTGGGAGAGTCTGAAACCGAGGCTTCAAATTCGTGGTTAATGTCACAGTGCAAGGATGTTGCCAATGACTCAGAAACACACAACTTTAGTTGTACCAAAGTTGCTAAAAATATAGACCTCCTAATTCCACAAGGAAAAGGTTCATCTAATGTCTTGATGCATGGACCCAAAATTGGCCATGGAAGTTTTTCGTATGGAGTTCTACCGTCACCAGGAACTGGGACTGCAATGCCTGTGAAATCTCCCAATTCTGCAAGTGCAAGTAACGCTGTAGGGACCCATTTATCTAGCGTCATGCAACCAACTCCCGTTCTGGCTGCCTCTGAACCTTCTGTGCCACTTGCAGTAAAGTCCAACAGTTTGCACGTTTCTTCCTTTGGTTATCAATCTGCCCAGCTCCCAACTCTGGAAACTAGTTCGTCTTGGATGTTGGGATCTCTTTTAGATGGAAAGAGCACAACAGATGCACAACCAAATGCATCACATTCTGAAGATAGAATGAAGGCCTTTCAAGGTTTATCTTTCTCTATTTTTATCTTGTTCCATCTGGTATAAATGTCTTTTGCTTTCCATAATTCTTGATTCAAGTGTTTTTCCTTCCTCTACATTTCAATCTATTTTTTCTTCTCTTCTTTTTACCACCCTAGATTGAAGTTCGTATCTAACCTGAAATCCTTGTACATTGACTATCACTGCGGTGAACAATGAAAACCAATAAATCTTGCACTGTTTTGAAATGAAGCAAATACTATTTCCTTCTTTTGGGACATCAGGGAGGTTCGAACCTGGGACCTCCACCACCCAGGATTTATGATCCACCACCATACGACACCCCATAGGGCAATACTTTTTCCTTTAGGGGCAATTTTTCCTTCATGAATATAGTGTTGGAAGTGGAGATGCTATTCTATTCTTATATAAAACAACATTGGGTGCAACAAGCCTTCTTAGAGACCTGATCTCTCTTGTCCAGACAACCTTTGTCCAGACAACCTTTGTTCCAGGTAGAGGAATCCTGGATGATTTTCTCGTTGCTATGGAGGCGTTGCCCACTTGGAGGAGGGCGAAGAAGTAGGCTTTTTTGTGGAAGGTCGACTTTAGCAAGGCATACGACTCGGTGCAGTGGGATTTCCCGTGGGCTTCCTTGGTAAGAAGGGGCTTTCCCACGAAGTGGATTGATTGGATAAAGAGGTGTGTGACGACAACATTCTTCTCAGTCTTGATCAACGAGAACCCAGCTGGAGATTGGGTGTAGCCTAGGAGGGGGGTCAGATAGGGTTGCCTTCTTGCACCTATGCTATTTGTGCTTGCGGCAGATGCCTTGGTGAGGGTAGCACATAAGTCCTGTGCTAGGGCTCTGGTTAGAGGCTTTCTGGTTGGTGAGGACAGGAAGACGGCGGTCCTGTAGTATGTTAATGATACCCTGTTTCTGGTTGAGGGAGCGGGTCTGAAGGCTAATAGGATGAGAATCCTTCTAGAGCTTTTTGGCAAAGCATCAGGGCTGCGGATCAATTATTAGAAATCGACCTTTGCCCTGATGAACTTGTTGGTCGAAGAGGTGGAGATGGTGGGTGGTGCGTTAGGGACAGGTGTGGGCTCTTTGCCGCTGGTGTATCTGGGTCTCCCATTATCAGATCGGTGCCTCAGGATGCAATATTGGGATCCTCTGCTAGAGAGGATGGAAAGAAGGTTGGCGGGGTGGTCTTCCAGACTTTTGTCTGAAGGAGGGAGGTTGACTTTGGTGAAGGCTATTCTGGCATCCATGCCATTATATTTCCTCTCAGTGTTCAAAATACTGTGCCAAATTGAGAAGATCTCGGGGTTAATGAGGAACTTTTCTGGTCTAATGTGGGGTTGACAAGAAAAGGGGCGAGGCTGGTGGCTTGGGAGGAGGTCTGTAGGCCGGTGCAGGAAGGGGGCCTGGGGGTTAGGGATGTGGACAAGGTGAATGTCAACCTTCTTGTAAAATGGATTGGTAGTCTGGTGGGGCGGGAGTAGGGGCTCTTTGGTGATGTCATGCGGCACTGCTACGACCTCTTCCTTTCATGGGGGCCTCGGAGTCCCTTTCTCTTGGGGCCTCCCACTTCTTCAGGGGCTTGGCGATGGTGGCGGTGAAGGTGCGGGCTTTCTTTTTCTGGTTCTGGCAGGATGATTGGTAGGGGGTTGGCTCTACCCTTAGCAGCAGATATCCCCACCTCTTTGGGGGTGTTGTAGACCCGTTAGTCACGGTAGGAAGTTGTTGGGATGGGGCCTGGTGCCCGACTTTTTAGGGGGGCCTCTCCGACCAGAGGTGTGAGGATTTCCAGCAGTTATTGCAGGAGTTGGAGGATTGGGTGTCGGAGGAGGGTGGTGATACATATTCTTGGGAAGGAGAGTTCTTTGTGGCAAAGGTCTTCTGTAGATTAGGGAGTGGCGTGGTTAGCTTGGATATCGATTTCTTGAGAGATTGCAGGCTGCTCTGGATGGCGGAGTGCCTGTTGAAGGTGAAGATCTTCGCCTGGTTGGTGAGGAGCAGGAGGATTATGACGAAGCGGTGGAGAGCAAGATGGGCCCAGACAGATGATCTGAGATGTCCCCTTTGTGAGGGAGTGGATGAAGACATCCAACAACTCCTCTTCTAGTGTCCGTGTGTGGTATAGGTTTGACGGAGGATGGGGATTGACTGGATCACCCATTAGGACACGGCTAGTTTCTGGTCTTCGTTCTGCAGGGGAAATGCCTATGATGGAGGGATCACCTTTAGATCTAAGAAGGATAGGGCCAAGGTTTTGGCGGTCTTGTGGGGTGTCTGGTTGGGGAGAAATGGGGCACTTTTTAGGGGGGAGAGATCCTATGTTGAAAATTTTGTTTCATCCATTTTTTCCCAGGTGATGTTCTGAGGATCTGCATTGTAATCTCTGATGTAAATCGATTTTTTGGAATGGAATGAATGTGGGTGGTTGTCATTTGGAAAACCGTCCTTTGGCTTTTCAAAAAAAACAACATTGGGCGCAACAAACTTTATTTCCTTCACGTGGACAAGAGTGGCATGGAGAAGGGCATTGGATGGCAAGTAGTGAAAACAATCCCTTATGGAAAATCCCAAAGGAACTTGTGGCTTCTGCCAAGTCTAGAAAACACAGATTAAAGTGTTTGACATCTGAGCTCAAGAACTTTTACACACAAAATAATCCAAAATCTGATACTCCATAAAGGGCTATAGTAACCCTGGTTCGGTTCTGTTCTAGAAAGGAGAGGATGGCTCCTTTTGCACTTTTTACTGGCTATTGGAATGAGAGGGTCTGTGGTGCTTTTAGGGGTGAACATCCGTATGTGGACAGCTGGTTGGCTTGTTCTTTTTTTTTTGAGAAAGTAAATATGTTGGCTCGCTCGTTTTCCTTTCTTGTTGAATGAGGTAGTGTAAGTCAATCATTTTGTAGTTGGTTTTTGGTAATAAGAATGTCGGGGGCTTATCTATCTTCATTTTTATGGCATATAGTGCAAGTGACAAAGATGAGAGGAGGGTGCTTTGGGCTCAGCTGCATGTCTAGGCTACCTTGGTGGAGGGCCCTTGGGTGGCTCTTGGTGATTTCAACCTAATTTGATTTGCTGTGAAGAAAGTGGGGGGTGCACCCGCTTCAAGTGCTGCCACGAAGGAATTCCATCATGCCTTTGCTGATGTGGGCTTGTCTGACATTGCTGAGATGGGAAACGTTCTTTCGTGGTCCAATAAGTTTGAGAATCCTGTGTATATGGTGTGCCAGTTGGTCTGGGCTGTGGCCAACCACTGTTTTTTTACCTTTGAGGCGGTCAAAGTGGAGTCTGGCCTCAAGTAGTCACTCTTTTACCCTCCCAAAAAAAAGTATGTAATGCTCCATCTCTACTATTAGACCTGTGGACATTAGCCCACCCTTCTGTAAACCTGAATCAGAATTGCTACCATGATAGGGCATCAATTATTGGGAGAAAATGCTGGCATCTGATTCAGCTTGTCAAAAAAAAGAGAAAAGGATAATGCACCTAAGGTGTAATCTAGTTCATTTTGTAAAATTTAAATGTTGTGGCCATGATCTCCTAAATTCTTCTGGGACATGTTAGTATAACTTGGACCATTTGAATATTTAAGACAAGAAAGTGCCTTATTTGTGAAAAGATGCATTGCTTGTACGACATGTACAGCTTGCCGCAAGCCTGCGATAACTATTCAGAAAATGATGATGTATTATCAACCTAAACTCCAGGATTTAACATGGAAATGATGACTATATAAAAGGTGGCTTTGAGGAGTCACTAATATGCTTGGATAGAAATATAGGGGCGTACACGGATCGGGTTGGAACTCAACCCTAACCCAACCCATAATTTGCGGGTTGGGATTTTTTTTCAATCTAACCCAACCTGTTACACTACCGAACTCAACCTAACTCAAGCCAACCCATAAAATCAAGTTGGGTCGGGTTGGGTTGAGTGAGTTGTTGACTAGTAAAAGTTTATGTTTATCTCTTACATACTTCATATGTATGTTTTACTTAATAACAAAAAATTTTAAACTCATAAATAACTATATTTTATAAAAAAAGCAACTAAAATAGGTAAAAATAAAAAAGAACTTAAATGGAAAAAAATAAAGATATGATATAAAAGTAACAAGAAAAGATAAAGACATACCTCATAACAATTTTAATAGATGCACATAAAAACTTAGGTTTATACCAATAATCGACAAAAAATAGCCTGCAAGATAAATATAGATGTTTGAATATAAATTTTTAGAGTATTAAAGTTAATAAAGTAAATAAGCAAATGGACTTCCCATACTTCACAAACAATTGTAAACTTTAAAAAATCCTTCATGAACACAATAAGTTTAAAATTACATGTAAATAGGTGGTGGGTTGTTAACGGGAAGTGGGGGGCTGAGGGAAGGGAGGAGGGTGAGAGTTACCTAAAGAGTGGGGCTAAGAGAGGGTGTCACTCTAGCCAAGGAGAGGAGTAGGCATTACTGCTGCTGAGGAAAGGAAGGGCGTTGGAACTTGTTGGAGCTTGGAGCTTGGAGCTTGGAGCCTGAAGGTCAGAGCACTGCCTAGAGGTGAGGGAACTTGTAGCAGATGGTGACTATGCGAGATGAGGGGGACGTTGGGGATGAGAGGAACGTGGGAGATGAGGGTTTGGCCTATTTAAGACCTTCAAGTTGATCACATGAGGAGTCAAAATAATCTCATCCATTGTTTGAATATCATCTAACGGCTGCTAGTAAGTTTCTTATATGTATATATATTATATACATATTGTCAAGATTTGACAAAATATTGGAGCATGGGGACTCCAAGTGCGTGGGAAAAATAATCCACGTGAGGGGGACATGCATGCGTGGCTTGGAGGCGTAGAGGAGCACTACTGTGCGGGATGGTGGCTGGCTTGATGGTGGCCACAGTGGCCTTGGTGGGTGCCGGTTATGGAGAAAGAAAGAAGAGAGAGAGGAGAGGAGCTTCTTTGGTTGTTGGGAAATATTTGATTGGCTAAAAATGGAAATGTTAGGAAGGCTCTCTATTCATAGAGAGAACATATCCCTACAAATAGAAACAAAAGATTCTATTCCTATTGAGAAAAGATCTTATCTCATTAGGAAAGGTCTTATCTCCTAATTAAACAAATCCCAAACATATTTCCCAAAAATAACTTTACTAAAAATAGAAAACAACCAAACTTGGTGTACCAAAATTGGCCCTGTTGGACCATCACCGGTGGCCTTAATGTGGACCTCAGATCTTGCCACATGGCACGTGCCACGTGGCTTGCTGGTTGCCACATGGCCGACTCCAATCCCAACACTCCCCCTCAAGTCGAAGGTTGCGAGGTTGACGATTTGGTCTTCAACTTGTGAGGCTAAATGCCCCCACCATGCATCTTCTTCAAGGGCAGAGCTCTCGGTCTTCTCTTTGGACAAGTTGATAGCAAATCCTCTCGCGACCTTCGAAGTCGTTGCTTTTGTGGCAACCTGAGTAGTTGTCGTGATGGTCGCCGTGGACTTGTCTTCTCTCAGAAGAGTACGTAGCTTCTCAAGATCTTCTTGAGTCAGGGAGTCCACGTGTGTGGTGCTAGTAGCCCTACGTGGTGGCCTCCCACATTTCTCCCAATACTTATCTTGTGGATGATTGTTGCGTCTATAGTGTTGGCATTTCGGGTAGATGTTGCCAAGTCCATGTCCACGCCCTTGTCCTCGCCTTGCACCTACTTCTGCAATGGCAAGTGCAAAGTTCTCGCCTCTTGGTGTATCTTCCTCCTTAGGGATCTCCATCCTGAGGAGACTGCAGAAGATGGTCTCAAGATTCATCTTTCCTTCTGAAGCAAGGATTTGATCGTAGGCGGCTTGATAACGAGAATTCAATCTTGATAAAAACTTGGCAGATTGCTAAACTGCCTGTGTCTCCCCCTGTTTGTTGAAATAGAGAGGCTTGTAGATCTCCAACTCCTCGAATAACGCATCCATCTTTTCGTAGTATTTTGTTAAGGGAAGATCTCTTTGACTAGCCATCCAGATACAGGTGTAGAATTCGGTGATGCGGTCGTTATTTGAGGTTCAGGTGTACCTCTTCTCAAGGGCCATCCAAATCTCGAACGTGCTCTTTTTGTAGAGCATATTTGAGGCTATGGACGGATTCATCGAGTTCATGAGCCAATTCATGACGATGTAGTTCTCTTTCTTGTACTTCTTCTTGTCATCTTTGAACTCTGGCGCTTCCTCCAGGAGAGTACTTAGTTTCTCCAGGCCTCCAATGAAGATCTTGAAGGTGCGAGTCCACAAGATATAGTAGGCAACACCACTAAGCTTGATGGTTGTCCCAGAGACAACCACCTTACTTTCTTGGGGGCTGAGTGTGACATCTTCGATTGTCGTGGCAGCTTCTGTCAGCTTCTATTCTCCTCTGCGTAAGGCGTTAGATTTGTCAATGACTTTTTGGATGCAAGAACCACCGTGTGGTTTGGATACCCACACGCACAAGGAGCCTAGATCGAAGGCTTTGATACCATGTCAAGATTTGACAAAATATTGGAGCGTGGAGACTCCAAGTGCGTGGGAAAAATAGTCCATGTGAAGGGGACTATGCATGCGTGGCTTGGAGGCGTGGAGGAGCACCACTTTGTGGGATGGTGGCCACGGTAGCCTTGGTGGGTGCTGGTTATGGAGAAAGAGAGAAGAGAAAGAGGAGATGAGCCTTTTTGGTTGTTGGGAAATATTTGGTTGACTCAAAATAGAAATGTTGGGAAGCCTCTCTATTTATCGAGATAACATATCCCTACAAATAGAAACAAAAGATTCTATCTCCATCAAAAAAAGACCTTATCTCATTAGGAAATATCTTATCTCCTAATTAAACAAATCTGAAAACATATTTCCTAAAAATAACTTTACTAAAAATAGAAAACAACCAAACTTGGTGCACCAAAATTGGTCCTGTTGGATCATCATTGCCGGCCCTGATGTGGGCCTTAGATCCTGCCACGTGGCACGTGCCACGTGGCCTGTTGGTTGCCACGTGGTAGTGCCATGTGGCTGACTCCAATCCCAAAACATATAATATATGTGTTTTTGTGTGCACGCGCACGTGCAATTCGGGTTGTAAGTTGGGTTGGGTTGGTTAAACCTTAAATCCAACCCAACCCATTTTTTATTAGGTTGGGAAAATCCCAACCCATTATAGCTCTCAACCCAACTCAATCGGGTTGGATCGGATTGGATTGGATTGGGTTCGGGTTGAACCCGACCTGTGTGCATCCTTAGAGCATACTAACCATATTTAAGTCAAGTTCATCGGCATTGTCAGTTGGATCACACTAACGTAACCTCTCTAAAACTATCTGGAAGTTCTTGGAAATATTTTAGAAAAGTTGTTGCCTGGGATTTCAGGCACTTAAATGCAATTATGCAATGGATGACACTTCTGGTCCAGGAAGCAAAAAACGTGCAAAAATGGTGATGGTGGAGATACGGAGGAATAGTCCTGATGTATGAATGATAAGCTGCTGTGGAAATCCATGGAGGCCTTGCAGGTGGTTTTACATTCAAGAGTATCTGTTGATTTATCTAATATGTAATCAGGAAAGCCTGAAAAAATGATGTTCAAATTATAAGAGAGTGGGGCTTTGAAGTTTGAAATTGGTGTAAGTAATTAATGTTGCAGGGCAGAGGCCCTTTATTGGAATTCTCTCTTTTGATTTGATTTTATTTAGTGTCTAGCTGTTAGAAAAAAAAGATCAGGTAGATTAGGTTTTTTGGATTTAGGTTAGCAGGAGATTTGGTTTGGTATTAGTTAAGGGTTTGCTTGGAGATATCTTTGGATTTTCTTTGATTTGATCCAAGATTGGGCTTTCCTTTCCTTTTTTGTTTTTCTGGGAAAAGAAAAACGATGATCACATTGGGACAGTGATCATCCACTGCAGTAATAAGAGTGGGCTTCCAAAACAAGTTACAAATTAGACCATAACCCTTAAAAAACTCATCTTCCAAGCTAATTGCTAATGTAGTGGAGGGGATGGTATCTGTTGAGAGAGATGAATGTTGTTGTTAGGTAATTGGATAATGGGAGATCCAATTATAAGTTGTTTAATCTTACATAGTGGAGTGAAAAGAAAGAGAGGTATGTGGTGGCTTATAAAAGGGCCCTTGTATCCCCATTTATCTTTGAGAAGAAACATTGTGAGATTACACTCATAAGGGAGCATCTCTTGTAGTTTTCTTTTCGCGAGAGGGATTTTCACGTAAACCCAAGTGTTCCATTGTGATGTTTTAATATTATTTTGTTCATTTTATTCAATTATTTATCATAAATGGTACTTGAACAAGTCATTCTTGGATTTTATTATTGTTTATGATTGATGATATTCCACGTGGATATCATTGTTTTTATTATTCTAGAGTTTTTTTCTACCATTGTTCCTGGGATAAGAAGCGGCAGGTCCAAGGTCCAAATCTTGGTGGTGGGATTCTTAACTCGATCAATGATGATAGGATTTGTAGTGGCGCCAAAGATGATTAGATTGTATAAGGATGGATTGCAGATCGAGTGTCTTCGAGATGATAATTAGATCAATGAAGGACCAGGTGAGCATAGGTCTGGTGAAGGTGTCGAGCTCTCTGGTGTCGAATCTAGAGGTAACGAATGTGAAGGTGATGAGCCACTAGAAAGAGCTTGTGGTGAGGGAGATCCTCACCTTCACAACATGACACTCAATTTGATCCTCGTGTATGACATCTCGGTCGGATTGAAGTACTCTGCTCGTATGAGCTTTTGCATCCATGGGTTCTTTGACAATGAGGTCGACATCTATTGCAACCTCAGCCTCTTCAACCCCAAGGACTTCACCTTCCTTGTTGCCTACTCCTTCGACTACCTCTTATGCTCCCACCTTCACTTCCTCGAGGACTTCAACGGTGTGGAGGTTGAGGGCATCAATGGCAACAACCCAAGTAGCGTCGACGTCAAGGGAGCAGAGGTCAGCCTTGAGCTTGTCGATCCAATGAGCCATGGCGGTGTACTCAGTAGAGATGGCGGCAAGGGAGTTGTCAAGGGCAATGAACCCGATTCCACTCGGCTTCTAGCAGCAGCAACAACGAGCTTTATGGGATTCGTTTGAATCCTAATAGGGTTTATTTGGCCTTTTTGTAATTTTAGCCCTCTATTTTTCTTTTTTTTGTACTTTTTAGCTTTACAAGAGAAACAAAAAAAGGAGGAAGGAAGATGACAAAACAAAAAAAAAAAAGAAAAGGAAGAAGAAAAAAAGGAGAGAGAAAAAATGTGAAGAAAAAAGAAAAAAAGGAAAAAAAATGAAGTAGAAGAGAAGATAGGAGAAGCTCCTTTATTTATTTTCTTCTCTATGTTGTTTCTTCTCCCATACGAGTATGGGAGAAAAGGGGAGTGTGAGTGAAGAGAGCCTATTGTGAACCTAAGGGAGATTCATTCTTTGAGGTCCTTATATGAGAGAAGCTTACTATTGGTCTCTATATAAGAGGAGCACTTTTATGTTCTCTGTATGAGAGAAGTCTATTGAGAGATTTTCGTATGGGAGAGGCTAGTCTCGAGGTCTCTAAGGGAGAGGTTCACTTCGAGTTTTTGTGTGGGAGACGCTTAGTTTCGAGGTCTCTAAGGAAGAGACCCACTTCTGAGATCTTCAATGGGGAAGGCACTAGCACCAATTGAGGTCTACAGGAGAGAGACCAAGCAGAGCTAGTTTTAGTAGTTCATTTACTAGACTCTAACCTTGTTGATTTGTCATCATCAGCACACCCATATACAAGCAAGAACGAGGATGTAGTTGTCGTTATTTGCCTGGAGGAGAGTCATGACTTGGTTGCTCTAGTTGAAAGTTGTGTTCTACTTGTGAGAGTGATAATTTGTGTTGTATAAGTTGAACATTTCATTCTCTAACTTGAGGGGAAGTGTTGAGAGAGATGATTGTTGTTGTTGGGTAATTGGAAAGTGGGAGGTCTAATTAGAAGTTGTTTAGTCCTACATAGTAGTGAGAAATAAGAGAGGTGTATGGTGGCCTATAAAAGGGCCCTTGTACCCTCCATTTATCTTTGAGAAGAAACATTATGAGATAATGCCCATAGGGCCGCTTCTCCCATGGTTTTCTCCCCTCTCTTTGTGAGAGAAGTTTCCACATAAACTCAAGTGTTTCATTGTGATGCTTTGATGTTATTTTGTTCATTTTATTCAATTATTTATTACAGTAGTATCATTGTCAGAGTTGAGAGAGGACCCAAAAATGGTTGTAGTGGGATTGGAGGTGGTGGCAGTTGATGATCGGAAGTTCTTCACATGGGGTTTTCGGACGAATAGCATTCAAGGCTAAGTTTGTCACTTGGCGATGTTAGAGGGTGTTCTTAGATGGGGGGAATGGGCAGCATGCCAGCAACAGATGGTGTCTTCACCATTAGACCACCGCCATGACCTTACTTTTGTTTGGCATTGGAGGAGGGAATTCCTTTGCAACTTCGATGTTTGAAATTTGTGGAGCTGTGGTTGCTTCATTTGTGTGGTTGGTAAGGTGTGTGGACCTTTACTTGGGGTTTCGGATCTCTGATGCATTATGGTGGAGGTGAAGGTGTGGAGTGTAGAGGATGTTTTGGCATGGGTGATACATGTAGGAGGTGCTGCATGAATGATTAGGGTGACTCTTGCAGGGAAAGCGGAGGACATATCAACTAATTCTAAGGCCGTTGGTGGTGAAGGTGTTGACAGAGATGCTTGTTGGTTGGACTGGAGCAATGAATACTGACATAGCAGAGGTGCTAAAGGAGGGATATAATTTTAAGTTTCCCATGATGAATTCAAATTGCATAATGGATTTGGTTGGGAGGAGGATTAACTGCCTTTTAAGGAGCGTAATCATTGTAGAGGGTAATTTCTCCTGACTCTTTTTGTATTGGGGAGGATTTTTTTCTTTGCCTTGTAGGGAAAGAACAGTGGGTGATTTGTGGCTTCTGCCATGATTGAAAGCGGAGTCAGGTTGACACTGCTGGGACTGGATCTGCTTCCAGATTCAAGTTCACCTTCAGCTCGGGTTTCAATCGTGGAGAATCAAACATGGAGGGGCTCTCGGGTTTTGGCTCCAATTTTCGAGATAGGAGCTTCACCACTCCCTTCTCTTCTTGCTTTGAGGCACTTCGTCAATGGTGGAGTATGCTGATGGTGTAGGTGACAAGGGAGAGAGTCTAAGCAGAGTGTGGAGGCGACGATGCTGGAGTGGTGGAGGCATAGCACAATGTAGAGCTTTAATGCAGGGTGGAATGACGCTTTACTACTACACTAGCTGGTTCACCGGCAGCGGTGGGGATTGACGATGCTCCAGTTGTCCTGGGAAGGAATGAAGTGATGGCAGTGTAGGCTGCTCAAGTGCACCCAGTGGTGATGGATGTTGTCCAAGAAAGTCTTGGCAAAGGCACAGCAGTGATGAAGGCTGTGCAACATGACCTAGGCGATGTTGCGGTGGTGTTAGATGAGGATTCGAGCAGGAGATGGAGATGTGCTAGTGGTGTTGGGCACTTCTATGAAGAAGGAAAGGGCATTGGGGACAGCTGTGGGGGCTAAGCACTATCGTAGGAGCTCTGCAGGGGGGGTGAGGAATTTTGATCAGAGAAGTTTCTGTCGTGGAACATAAGGGGTTTTCGGGATCTGAACAGGAGAGTCTCTCAGGAGATATTATCATGACTGGAAGATTGCACGACAGGAGATATTTAGATTGAGAGAATGAACACCTGTTGGGTGGACGCTTGGAGAATTTTTTGTTAATTCAGTGGGAAGATCTGGAGGGTTAGTTGTGACATGGAATAGCCACCTACAGGGATTGGAAAGGCTCACATGCTGCTGTAGTTTCATTAAAGAGGATGACATATGGTTTTTCTTTTGGTGCCATTTGTCTTCATGGACCAGCTTTGGTGGATCGTAGAAATGAACTTTGGGCTGATAGCAGGACAACAGTGGAGCAGTTATCGGGGGTGCCATTTATTATCATGGCGATTTTAGCATCACATCATTGACAGAGAACATGCCAGGTGATAGTAGTGGCTTGATGCAGGCTTGTTGGACCTCTGGGAGCTTAGGGCTGACCTTTATCTTCAGGATCTTCCTCCAAGCAATGCTAGGGGCACTTAGAGAAGTACAACAGCACCCAATTCCAAGCCCAGGATTGACAGATTTCTGGCTTCAGTAGATTTTCTGGCTTGGATTGACCTTATAAGGAATGGTCGAACAGAACAATTGGACCACTTTGACTGTTTTGTGTCGATTTTCATATGGGTGCATATATTTATTTTTGGTGGGTATGTAGGTGCATATGTTACATATATAATATGCATAGATATACATGTGTATATATGTCTGTATCAGCGTATGTGTATCTGTATATGTGTGAATATGCATATATGGATCTTCTTATGTATGTATATATTTGTATGCATTAATCTGTGGCCATGCATACATCATGTATGCATATATACTTTACATGTATAATGCATGCGAATGTTGACATTTTTTGTCTTGTATAAGTTGCCTTATATGTGTGCATTCATACACATAATATAAATATAACAAAAAAATAACATATATGCACAACAGATTATGCATTGACATGTTTGAAATATTTAAGACTTAAAAGGCATAGCATGTTGTAAAAATATTAATAATATTTTTCCAATAATAAATACCATGTGTAACTTCAAAAAAGAACAAGGCAAATGTTAACCAGTTGTGTATGAGGCAAATGTTAATATGTAACCAGTTGTGTATGTAGTGTAGTTGGTAGCACTTCTCTATATTATAAGTAACTTCTTTTGACAAGATGTTATAAGAAATCCATCGGTTCAGGCCACACCAACCCCATATTTTTGCTCCAACTTAATACCTAACAACCACTTTTGTTTTAACAAATGTAGTTGAACCAAGTCTAAACTGGTTGGATTGGACCACAATCAGACTGGTTTCATTCCACTAATCCATGATTGACCTATACAGTTGGGACCACGTCCGTCTCTGGCTGACCGGTTGGACAAGTCAGACCGACTAGTCTGGTTTGGTTATGAGAACACTGACTTCAAGAATTCAAGTTTTTTCTTGGATTTACACAAATTTTGAACAAATGTCGATGTAGAGATATTTGGATTGGTTCCATGCTTTTCTCTCAAAGATGAGATAAAATTTGATTTAATTGTTGCTTGAGAAGTGATAATGCCTAAATCTGATATAAACAGAGACAACTGAGATTTAGATTTAAAATGCTCTTTTTGAAAAGTAGATTTAAAATGCTTTAATCATAACATTTTGATTTGGTGTGCTTTAGTGGATTTTGTTTCAACATGGATTGAAGATAAGAGGAATGAATATGACAAGGCCTTCAGAAACTCCTTGTTGGTGATCTTTCTTGAGAGAGAGTGGATGACTACCGGTAGTGGTCATTCAAATATATCGGCAAAAGGGCATCTTTCATATAACTTT
This sequence comes from Thalassia testudinum, assembly GCA_037157565.1. Lineage (NCBI taxonomy): Eukaryota > Viridiplantae > Streptophyta > Magnoliopsida > Alismatales > Hydrocharitaceae > Thalassia > Thalassia testudinum. The sequence goes on along the minus strand of JAZHRO010000077.1, from coordinate 80,512,320 downwards.
ACTAACCACTACAACACCAAACAAAAAGGTGCGAGAGCAGGGCAAACAAAATGCACTCTGCACTACATTCTCCACATAAGATAATGCCCCTATATGTTGCAGCAAATACACCTAAAGGAAAGCCAAAGGTGAGCTAAAACAGGGAATTCAATTTCTAAAGGGATGCATGGTGAAAGTGCTATATGATTATAGTGCCCCTAGCTGAAATATCACCAAAAACTATTGCATTAAAAGTCTGCTGTGGCTTATCTAGCCCAACGCATCATGAAAGAGTAGTTGAGGACTTGTGGCATATAGCACCAGATAAAATCTGGAGCCCTTTTCCATCTAAATGCCTTGACGACCAGCTGCTGCATTTCAAGAATCAGGCAAAAACATGAACTATTAGATGGGAGGTGCCGGTACAAGCATAGCAACAATTTCCAAGAAGGAAATTGATATATATTAGTGCCAGACTCCCCCTATTTGAGCATCCTGTGTCAAAGAGTATCTAAATTCTCATTCTCATTCATTGGATGAATTTTATAGTTGCCACAGATCCATATGGCTTGAAGGGGAAAAAGCTATCATGCTAATCCTGGGGAAGGTGTCCTGCAATCCTCCTGACATTCAACAAATCTACAATTGGGGATCTATTCTTATCCTATTGAGATCTTTAGAATGTGATCCAGTCCAACTTAAGGCTCACTCCAATCAAATCCAGTCTGGAGAACTCAGATTGGATGAGGTCCCCCCCACCCCCCCTTCTGGTCGAAATGGTAAGCTTGTGTTTCATGCTTTTCCTAATAACTACTTCAAAATTCAAAAGAAGGTTCTAAACTATGTTCGTTTTTTCTTGTATCCAATATGTTCGTTATTTCTTGTATCCATCTTTCTAAAGTAGATCCAAGGCCTAGTTTGGGAGGGGGGTTACCCCACAAAACTAAGGGATAACCTTGTTTGGGTAGGGGGATTTTCTAACCTGGGTTAAGGGCGGTTATCCCGAGTTAAGCCATCCAACCCTTGGGGCAAGATAGCAAAACCCATGGGATAATCCCCTAAAAGTTAACCCGGTGTCATAGCTCACATGTCCCTTTACGAGGCTAGCTCCTTCCCCCTCTTGCTGGTCCTCCCATTCACCTTCCTCTCTTCTTCCTCTCGCGAGTGACGACATGGTCAATGGAGGGGACATCTACGAGTGATCACGTGGGCTATTTGCTCTCCCGTTCACATGGTCCCTCGCAACTAACTACGGGAGGCCAATGAAGAGGATCTTTACGGTCGTCTTCCCTCCGTTGATGATCGATGGAGATGCCCTTGCCTTTGAGGACTTTGAGCCAATCGTCCTTCCTGCCATGGTCGTCCTCTCCCTTCCCTCTTTGGAAAGCTTCGTGCACCATGGACCATTAATCCCAAAGCTACTTGTTCATGGGCCATCGATGCTCTTCACAAGCCATGGTAGGGACCATTGTAAGTCATAACTCTAGATTCTTTCCCTTACCAATCGACACCTTGGGCATGTTGACCTTGCTTTGCTATATAATGAGGGGAATGGTTCAATCATGGATAGCGCCTTCCTCCCCTTTAGAAGGGATAGATTTAGTGGGGTAACTTTTATGCAAGTGGGTTATCTTGCATTTTTGTTTGAAAATCAGAAGAGTTATCCTGTTGAGTTAATTTGCGATTATTTAAAATGTAGAGGGATAAGCAGAGGGGTTATCTTGTGTTTGTAATTGTGTTGTTTGGGAGTTAGTAGGGATAAGCTGTAAAATGGCAGTTTTACCCTTGAAGTTGTATGTTTGAAAGTTAGCTAGTAGTTGGAAGGAAATTGATGCAAGATTCTTTCTTATTATTTAAATGGACTTGAACAATTGGTATTATTGGGAGATTATGTTCCTGAGGGTAGCATAGCAGAAGAGAGCAATGGTGAGGGAAGAGAAGAGATGATTGGGAGGGAGAAGGTTTAGGTGGCATAGGGAGGTGGTGTGCTACAGGTGTCACGAGTGTTGTCATGTTGTAGTTGAGTGCTGGGATCCTATCACTTGTGTGGTGTGCAGGGGTGTGGGTCATTGGAGATGGGATTGTCTGAGGTGGAGAGCACCTCCTCCTTTATGGCCTGCTTTGGAGGTTGTGCTTGATCGTGCTGGTGTTGGGGAACCTTTAGAGGAGGTTTTGTAAAGGTCTTTGGTGGGTGCTTTGCTGCATGATCGTGCTTCCTTGTTAAATGTTAAGGAGCACCTTGGGAAGCTTCGCTTGGGTTCGCTTGCTTGGAGGCTTTCTTTCCTTTCTTTAAGTCATTTTCTTTTTTTGGTTTGGAGGAGGTGGATATCCAACAATTGTGGTTTGTGGAATTGGGTCGAGGAGGGTGTTGTTCGTTGGAGGCTGTTGTCATTGTATGAAGGAGCCATTGAGGAGCATTCTGCGGTGAGGCCTCCTATTGAGTCTTTGATTGTTGGTGTTCCTTTAAGGCTGCACTGTTGAGAGGTGGTGGACTTGTGCGTGAGTTTTGCAAGGTTGAAGTGTATGGGGATTGAAATTTTTGAAGGTGATTTGTTTCGCATTTTTGTTTAGGGAGAGCTACTTGAGGGACAGGAGTTGCCACGGAAAGCGATAGCAGTTTTTGATGGCTGTTCATGGATTGTTCAATTCGAGAAAATCTTTGCTTTGTACTAGAGATCCTATGCGGAGGTGCTTGCTGTTGGTCATCGGTATCAATGCTCTGGTAAGTAGGGTGTGGCAGATTTGGAAGCAGAAGGGTTAGCGAGGCTTTTGAAATTTTGAATCCTCTTCGGCTGGACCTTGCAAGCATGGCCTTATGATTATGGAGGAATGTAAATGTCGCCAGCCTGGTGTTGCATGCAATGCTCTGCTGTAGGCGGGAGGTAGCTGCGCGATGTTGCGCTAGAGGTAGGAGGCAGTTGCGCGATCCTGTGTGGTCCTCATTTGCTGACGTGGTGTGATTGGAATTTATGGGTCCTTTGGGCATTTTTTTGGCACAAAACAGGGTGCCTCTGGATCCAGAAACGGATCCGGAGTTGGTGAGTATTCACTTGGACCTCGTTCGGATCATATTTTATTTGGACACGATAACCCGACTCTTTTTTCTTCACTCCCTACCAGCCCTCTTTTTTGCCCATTTGTGCATAGGGGCGTTAGGCCGGTATTCGCAATAGCAACCTCTAGCGATTGGCGATAAACTTGCTTCTTCTTTTGGGAGTGTGGTAGGTGTAGCGCCATCGATGTGTTTCCTGCTCCTAAAGGTGATGTTGTGGTGTTGCAGATTGTGGCAATGAGCCTTGATGTGATTCTTGTGCCTGAAGGTGGTGTTGTGGCACTGCAGCTTGTGGTGGTAAGCTCTGTTGGGGCTGTTGGTGGCAGCATAGGGTCTGATGGGGAGGCTGTTGGTCTTGTTTTTGATGGTGGGGTGATTTTGAGGAAGGTTAGGGTCTCTATGGTTGTTCGTACTTCCTTAAAGGTGGTTGGTGGGAAAAGAGGAGGCGAGCATCTTTCGACTTTAGGAGCTCAAGTGCTCGTAAATCTCTGTGTGCGAAGAGCGTCCTCATGTATTTCTCTTTTTATAAGAGGAAGTTTGTTAAGAGTAGGCAGATTGAAGGGGATGGATGTGAGGATGACGTAGAGCTCCGGGTGGCGAAGGTTTTGAACTTGAAGAAGGCTTCGTGTGCTCGTAAGGGTGGGGATAAGGTTGTATCTCATTGTTAAGGTTCTTACATGGAAATATAGGGGGTCTCCGTGACCCGAAGTAGAGATCACTTCTGAGAAGGTACTTGTTTACTTGTTTGAGTGGAAGGTGGATGTGATTTTGCTGTAGGAGACACACTTAGAGGGGTTGGATCGCTCGATTATGGAAGGTGTTGGGGTTGATTCCCTGTTTGGTTTCTTGTTGATTGATGCTGTTGGTAGAATTGGGGGTCAGTGGTTCATCTGGAATAAAAGTATGTTTAGGTTGGAAGATTCTTTGGTAGCCTCTTATGTCATTATAGGAATTTTTTTTGTGTGCTTCGGATGGTGTCACCTTTGTTGTCTTCGGTGTTTATGGACCATGCAATGCCACTAGAAGGGGGAGTCTTTGGGAAGAGTTAAAGCAGGCATCAAGTAGGGTTGATGGTTGTTCTTGGCTAATTGGCGGAGATTTCAATGTTGCTTTCTCTACATATGATAGACCTAATGGCAGATTGAATTCCTCTTTTATTGATTTCTAGTAGGCGGTTGATGAGCTAGAGTTGTTGGATCTTCCTATTTGGGGCCATGTTTTACTTGGAGGAATGGGTCGGGTCAAGCTTGCCTATTGACTGCTTTTTTTTTGCAATGTCTCTATGGTTGAGTTGTTTCATGGGGCCTTTTTTTTTTGCTTTGATGAGGCCTTTTTTGGATCACGCGTCATTGTTTTGGGATAGTGGTAAGGAGGCCGCTTACACGACTTATTTCAAGTTCCAACAGTCTTAACTTTTGGAGCTTGGATATAGGGAGCTTGTGAAAGAGAGGTGGCAGGGGGTTCCAGCTTTCAGCTCTGCGATGCACACTCTGGTTGAATGCATAAAGGGTGTTAGGTTGGCTATGATTGAATTCAACAAGGAGGTGGGAAGGAGGTGTGACAACGCAAAGAGTGAGGCTTTGGAGGCCTTAGCGATGCTTGATTGGAAGGAGGATTTGGGGAAGCTTGGCGTTGAGGAGCAGTGTGAGACGATTGCTATGTAGGGCAGGATCAAGGAAGAGGACCGCAAGAAAGATGGATTGGGGGCAAAAGTCTTGGTAGCTATGGCTGAAAGGAGGCTCCAACATGAAGTTTTTCCATTTGACTGCCAGTGCTAGGAGGAGATCCAATCTGATCACATCGATTCGTGTTGGTAATGAGACTCTCTTTTAGAGACAACATATTAGCTGGGCTTTTGAGGATCACTTCTAGGCTTTCACCAAGAGTAGGGTGGTGGAGTTTGGGCTCTTCTGATTCGGGTAGATTTGATGGCAGTGCAAGGGCAGAATGGCTTAAACCTATTTTTGATGAAGAGGTTTTGGTGGTGGTTTAAGGTTTAAAGGTGGAAGGATCCACGGGGTTGGATGGTTTGTAGGTTCTCTTCTTTAGAGAGTTTTAGGATGTTGTTGGGGTTGATGTTTTGGCCGTGGTTCTAGAGGTGTTCCAAGAGAATCATGGTTTTGAATGACTTAATCAATTCTATTTCTTTTTGCTTCTCAGGAGGAAAGGGGAGGATACGATTGATGAATATAGGTTGATTGCTCTATTGAATGCTTGCTTAGTCTGCTTTTATTGCTGGCAGGTTGCTCATGGACTCCTATGCGCTGGTGGAAGAGATGGTGGCAGCTTGGAATAGGTTTAATCTATTGGCCTTTATATGGAAAGTCAATTTCTCTAAGGCACATGACTCCCTACCTTGACCTCATTTGTGGGAGATTTTGAGGAGGGGTTTCCCAGAGGAATGGGTTAGGCTTATGAGGAGGTGCCTTACAACGACTTCTTTTTTAGTACTTTTAAATGGAAGGTCATGCAGGACTTGGACCTAGTTGCAGAGTGGTGTTAGGTAGAGTTGTTCGCTTGTGCCTTTACCATTCAATGTGGCGGTTGATACGCTGGCATTCTTGGCTTACAGGGGTTGTAGGGGGGATTGTTTTCTGGTTTTACTTTGTGGGGTGATGGTTTCTTGCTCAGTCCTCTTTTGTAGTATGCATATGATATGGTGTTTTTTGTTCATGGGGCATCCGTTAGGTTGAACATGTTGCACACTTGGTCAGAATGTTTGAGGATATTTCAGGTCTTATTAATGGGGGAAGTCAGCCTTCATTCAATTTCATTTGGATAGGAGTATAGAAGAGAGCATCTTTGGGATCCTTGATACACCGGTTGTGCGTTTGCCTATTGTGTACTTGGGTTTAAGATTGGTTGAGGAGAGGTTAATTACGAGGCTGAATGGATGGAGTAGGAAGCTCTATCCAGAGGCGGTAGGCTTATCTTGGTTAAGGCAATTCTATTAGTAATACTTGTTTTCTATCTTTTTATGTTCATACCTCCAAAGGTCCTATCAAAGATAGAAGTGAACCGTAAGATATTTTTTTGGAAGGGGCTTGATCATCATGGTGGGTTTTCACAATTGGTTCCTTGGAAAGAGGTATGTTGGTTGAGGAAGAAGGGTGGCTTGGGGATTAGGTTGATGGATGAATTCAATGCCTCGTTTCTCATGGAGTGGCAAGGTTCCTGACTAGCAGAGATGGGCTTTTGGATAAATTGTTTTTTTTTTTAAAAAGGAAAGGGTAGTTATCCAGAGTGATAACTACCCAAAAATATATATAATAGAATCAACAATAAACAACATTACAACAGGCAGACGCCAATGTCCCCCACTCACAAGGATTCAACCCAAAGAGAAAACAAGGAGTTAATAGACTCAACAAAATTCTCTATGTAAGGTCTCTGGCCCCTGAAAACCACCGCATTTTTGCCCAACCAAATACCCCAAAGAACTGCCAACGGCCTGGCCTTCTCTTTCTTTGTATGGAAAACGCAATGTCCACCAACACCACCTCCACATCTGGAACTATGCCAGAATTCTCAAACAGCCGACACTCCTACCACCTCCCACCCATCCTGCCCCAAATTTGCACCACAAAAGGGCAAGTGAAAAAAGGTGGTCAACGTCCTCCTCATCACCCCCACACAAAGGACACACCTTACAATCTCCAGGAGCCCACCTCGCCCTCCACACCTTAGTCACCAGCCTTCTCCTAAGTAGCCAGGCAAAAATCTTGACCTTCAGCGGACACGCGACTTTCCAAATCTGTCTGCAGTCCCTTACCAGATCCAGCTCCACCCCAAGACCAATAGCGGACAATCTCCTGTATGCAGCCACTACCGAAAACTCACCTTCGTCCCAACCAAACATGTCCGTACCAGCCGTCGAATGCAGTCCCTCCAACTCATCAAGTAAGACCTGAAAATCGTGCGCTCTCGCATCTGATAGACTACCAACGAAGCGCGGGCACCACCCATCTTCCCATACCTCAGCCACGGATGCCATTTTGTTCTGGGACAAGGCAAACAGTCTCTGAAATCTTCTGCAAAGCGCTCCATCACCCGTCTAGTCATCCTGCCAAAATCTGAAAATCTCCCATGTTCCTAACACAGGAACAAAGCAGTTCCTCACCTTAGGAGCCACCGTCGACGAGCCTTTCAAGAAGTGAGAGGCATCCCTAAGCGGTGACACCAGGAGATCCTACCACACCGGACCACCATACGCCGTCTCGAACACCTTGCCCATCATATCCCCCCTTCCTTCCAACAGGCACCCCACCCATTTCACCAACAGACTGTCATTAGATCTCTCCAAATCCCTCACGTCGAGCCCCCCGTCTTTCAACGATATGCAGACCTCCTCCCAAGCAACCAACCTGGCACCCTGTTCACTCGTCCCCTGATTGGACCAAAAGAAACTCCTCATAGCTCGCTCAATCTTTGCAATCACCTGTCGAGGCATCTTCAGCACGGAAGTAAAGTACGATGGCATTGTTGACAGAATTGCCTTGAGCAGGATCAACCTCCCACCTCTAGACAGTAGCCTGGACGCCCACCCCTCCAACCTCCCTACCAACCTCTCCACCAGGGAGGCCCAATCTCTCACCAGAATCCTCCCATCTGACAACGGTAAGCCCAGATACCTAATCGGAAGCTTACCTTGTTCTGTGCTAAGTTCCAAACTGCACCCCCTCGCCTCCGTCTCAGTCATATTGAAAGGGACAAAATCCGACTTAGCCAGGTTAATCTGCAATCCTGACGCCTCACCCAGTAAGAAAACAAGGAACTGCATTCTTCTGGCCTCCTTTTCTCCACTTTCAATGAAGAAGATCGTATCATCCACATACTAAAGCAATGAGATACTCGTCTCATCTCTCAAGGAGAAACCTCTCATCAAGTTTCTCTCACAAGACCTCTTAGCCGCCCTAGCAAGAGCATCCACGGCAATCACAAAGAGCATCGGGGCTAACAGACAACCTTGCCTCACCCCCCTCCTAGGTTGGATCCAACCCCCAGCTGGGTTTTCGTTGATAAGAATCGAGAAAGACGTCGTAGTGACGACCTCTTCATCCAGTCAATCCACACCGGTAGGAACCCCCTCTTCACCAAGGACACCCAAAGAAACGACCACTGGATCGAGTCATAAGCTTTGCTGAAATCGACTTTCCATAAGAAAGCCTTCGTCTTATCTCTCTTCCAGGACGAAAGGATTTCCGAGGTCATCACGTAACCCTCCAAAATATTCCTGCCAGGAGTAAAGGCCGTCTGCACCGAGTCTACAATCCCACTCAGAGTCCTTAATCTATTTGCCAGAAGCTTCGCCACCACCAAGTAGATAGCATTCGAGAGAGCTATCGGTCTGTACTCCTGAATCTCCTCAGCGCCCTCTCTCTTCGGCAACAGGAACATGTAGAATTTGTTCAGCCTATTAAATCCCAAGTTACCCGCTCTAAACTCTTGCACCACTTGCATCACGTCTTCTTTCACCACCGGCCAGAACTCTTTGTAGAAGGCAACTAGAAAGCCATTCGGCCCTGGGCAACCATCCGCGTTCAACCTCCAAATTGCCTCACGGACTTCATCCTCCCCAAAAGAACCCGTCAAGAAGTTGGCGTCTGTCTCCTGGATCTGTGGTATCTCAAACCCTAACCATCTCCACCTCCCCCCCCCGTCTCCACCCAGTAAAGTTTCTAAAATAACTCGTAGCTGCCCCTCCCACCGCATCCCTTCCCACAAACTCCTCCCCATCCACCACCAATGTGTCAATCCAGTTCCGCCTTCTCCTACCTGATGCAGCCATATGAAAAAATCGGGTATTGGAATCACCTTCCTTTAGCTACTTCTGCCTAGACCTCACCTTCCACTCCACCTCCACTTTCCGGTCTTCCTCCTGTATCACCTGAATCTGTCTCGCTCTGTGAACCCTGTCATCGTCTGAAAGGAGCCCAACATCCTTTGCCCTGTCCAGACGTGCAATCTCAGCAAGAGCCTCCTCTTTCTTCCTCCCACGTTCCTCCCTAATCTGCTTGATATGGGTCTTCAAGAAAGATCTCAAATCCCTCAGTTTCTCTTCCAATCTGGCAGCCGCCGAACCATCCGCCTGAGATGACCTCTACCGTTCCTCAATTAACCCCCTAAAGCCCTCCTCCATGAGCCACACCATGTCGAACTTGAAGTAAGTACCATGTCTCCATCCTTCGTTCGATACCCACAGTAAGGGGGTGTGATCTGAGAACGGACGCTCCAGAGGTCTAACCTCAGCCATCGGGAACAACTCCGCCATTGCCGTCGAGACAAGAAATCTGTCAATACGGGATCGCTGCCCTCCAGAGTTCCTCCATGTGTATAGATAGGACAACGGAGGCATATCAACCAGCCCCTAGTCTGCTACAAAGCCTGCAAATGCCTCAGAGCCCTGGTCCAACCCCCTTCGGTCACCCAGTCTGTCTTCTGCCCGCAGAGTAACATTAAAATCGCCACCAACTAGCCAAGGAATCTCCTGAAAAGCTGCCGCGACCTGGCTCAGATCTTCCCATAAGGCCTGTCTTCTCCGACCCTCCGTCGGGCTATAAACCGAGGAAAGGAGCATACATGTGTCATCCCGGCATCTCTGAAGTCTAACAGTGACAACATGGGACCCAACCAGAGTGTCCAGCAAGGAAAACTCCTTCCATCCCACAGCAATTCCCTCCGCACTCCCATCCGCATCCAGGGCCAAGAAACCCCCACAAACTCCTCCCCTCACCTCCCTCCGCAACTTTCCATCACAGCTCCCCCACTTCGTCTCCTGGAGAAAGACCACATCAGGCCCCCATCTCTGAATATACCCCCGCAAAGCTGCCCGCCTCGACGGGTCGTTCAGACCCCTCACATTCCATGACAAGACCTTAGTCATGAGGACTTCTGGGAGCCACCTCCAGATGTCAACCGCCTAAACCCCATCATTGCGGCCACATCATCCTCCTCTTCCATCAACAAACGCTGGTCATTCGAGCTCCCCTCACCACCACCCACCTCCCCTCCTCGCCCCGCAGCCTCCATACCTTCTACAGCCAACAATCGCACGTCCCCAGTACCACAGCCTTGCCCTCAGGCAGCCCAGTCGCCGCAGCTGTCCTCTTCCCTGCCCCCGCATCCACTAGCTCCCCAGCTCCACCACCAACACCCGCTGCCTGCCGCCCATCCGCCACCGCTGGGGACCCTGGAGCAGAGAACCCCCCGTCGTCGCCCCCAGCAAAGGCTGCCGCAGACGACCTAGCTCCATCAGAGGCTCCCAGCCCCGTTGGCGATCGGCGTTGGTTGACCCCAGCCACGCCCCCAGACGAGGCCTTCCGAGCTAGCCCCCTACGGTAAGACCACTGCGGCCTGTAGACGAGCCGCTGCGAGCCAGACAGCCTCCGCTCTCGCCGTCGCCCGCTCCCCTTCCCGCCAATCGCATCCTGCCCCGCCGCCCGGATCGAACCGGCCAAGGTGCGCCTCGAATCTCCAACAACAGTTCTCTGCCCTTCCTCCGCAGAGACTTGGAGTCACGGAGTCGAGCACGTTGGAGGACTCGAATAGGCACTAGTACCGGAGCCCCCAACTCCCATACCCGGGTTGCGCCCACTCGACTCGAGTCCGCCACAAGCTCCTCCCACAAAAACGGGGGCCAACTCAGCGCCACCAACACACCCGCAGCCAGCGGGGACGCCCGGCCTCAGCGTCGCATTCACCTCCCCCAACCCCTCCGCAAAATCCGCAACGGCTTCCCGCATCCCCGCCCCCTCGCCTGCCACCGATTGCGCCACTGGAATCGCAACTGCCCCAAGATCCCCGCCGCAATCCTCGCCGCGACCCTCGACCTTCCCAAGAGCGGCCCGGCCCTCCTCCACCCGCCCGCCACTACCGCCTCCACACGCCGCCGCCGCTCTGCCACCTACTACCTTAGCAAAAGACCTAGAGTTCCCGGAACCCCACGAGACGCGGATAAGCCAGGCGGAGCTCCCCCACCTGAGCACCAACCTTTCCACAAGCTGCTGCCCCGGTCTCATCTCCACCCAAACCTCGATCCGCGACAGATCGGTCGCCTTCAGGCCCAGGCCTTCGCACCGCGCAATCTCGCAAAAGGGGCAACCACTGCCGCCACCACCTCCACCGTGCGGAGGAAGAGTGGAACCCCCTCAACCAAGACCTTCCTTCTCGCGCCAGTCGGCGGCCTCTCCGCCAAAGCGCCATCTGACCTGACCGGCCACCAGCACCTCACCACTCCACTGCCACACTGGAGCACCTTGAAGACCAGCCGCCTCAACTCCACCTGGCTCAGCCCCAGCATCACCAACCGCCCACCTCCCAAGGAGGCCACCCCAAATCGACCCCCATCAATCCCCAAGTAGGCGGTGACCACCTCTCTCAAGGCCTCCACCTCCACCTCCACTTCCACCTTCCCCTCCAAGACCACCGCAACCAACGTCGACGCCAGCCTCCCTTCTAGCGCTCCAATCTCCTCCGACCACGGCGCCTCGACCTCCATGAGGGGCACCCCCTCCGGAGGGGGCGGAGGTGTCTCCCCCCTCCTCGAGGAGACCACCTCACTCGACCCCCGACGCCCGCAGCCTGACCTCCGATGTCCCAGAGCGCCGCAGCGCAAGCATCGCACCGGATCCTTGCATATCGCCGCCAAATGCCCCTCCCCAAGGCACTTGAAACACCTTACCGACGCCGCACCCTTCCACGACCTCCTGCCCACCACTGTTCAGCCAGGGCCATCTCTCCCCACCCCATTCGCCAGCCGCCCGGGCGTCTGCCACCCCGTCGCCAGACCTCTCATCGTACCGGGCGTCTGCCACCCCGTCGCCAGACCTCTCATCGTATCCTCCCTCCACATCTGCCTCTCGGATAAATTGTTGTGAGATTCTTATGGGTCTTCCGTTGATGTAGTGTATAAGCAATCTCGAGCGGTGTAACCTTTAGCCATGTGGTGCTCTATGGAGCCTTTTATTGGCTAGGGTGTTTCATCTGGCTTCTTTGGGCTAAGGCTTGGTGGAGGTTGTTCTTTCTGTTTCTGGAAGGATAACTAGATGGGGGGGTAGAGCGTTGGAACTTTTGTTTCCACCCCTTTTTGGTTTGGCCTGCGATAAGGATGCTTTCGTTTATGATGTATGGGACATTGCCTCCTGCTCTTGGTCTCTTATTTTGCACTCAAGTCTTTTTGATGCATCCATGGAGTTGTAGGGGTTGCTTCATGGTATATCTATTGGTGAGGATCCAGTGGATGGGTTTGTGTGGCAGAATGGAGTTTTCTTGGTGGCTCGAACTTATAAGAAAATGACTTTGGAATTGGGGTTGACACCTTTGGCCTAGGAAGACTGCTCTTTGATTTGGAAGTTGACTATCCTTTAAAGGTTTTTTTTTGTGGCTTTTTAGAAGAGAAAAGTTGGTGATGAAGGATCTCTGCTCTAAATGGGCAAATGATAATGGTTTGGATTGCATTTTTTGTGGAGTTGCAAGGGAGAACCTGCATCATTTATTTTTTGAGTGCTAACTATCTTTAGAGGTTTTGAGATGTGACATTCCTTGTGCATGTCTTCCTCTACTATGTGGTGGGATTCCCTTTGTTCATTGGTTCGTGTGGATATTGCGAGCTGGGTGAAAGCTGTGGTGGTATTATGGTCCATTTGCCTTCAGCATGATGATTCCATTTTCAGGAAGGAGAGGGCTTGGGTTGAGAATACGAGTCATGCTGTTGCTCTGAGTTGTGGCTCGATAACCTATAAGTCCATTCCTTTTTTATGAATGAATGATACTCTCGATGATTATCGAGTGCACTGATGTGGTAGTTGAATGAGGAAGATAGGTATGGGACATATTTCAAGTTTGTTAGGTTTTGGCTCCTTGTGGAGCATTTTAGAAGACAAGTGGAAGAGAAATGGAGATCTTTTCAGCTCGTGTGGTCTGTAGCTGCGCAACTTGAGAAAAAGTTGCATGGTTTAAGAGCATTCCTAAGAGCTTACAGAAAATAAGTTAGAGAAGAGAGGAATAACAGGAAGAACAAAGCTTTAGCAAATATTACTTGCCTTGACAGGGAAGGCGACTTGGGGATCCTTATGGAGGGGCGGCATAGCACATTGGTACATTTACGTACCATGCAGATGGAAGATAGAAAGGTAGAGATTGAATGGAAGACTAGATCCAAGCAGAGATGGTTGAAAGAGGGGGATGCCAACACCAAATTCATCCACATAATGGCTGCAGGTAGGAGAAGAAAGAACTGGATTGAAAAAATGAGGGTTAAGGGCACTGACTACTGTAGTAAAGAATCGGTGGGAAGGGTGATTTCTAACTATTTCAGAGATTTTATGGGAAGGAGGATTGGGTGATAGAGATGGTTGGGGGCTGACATTCTTTCTATTACTGATGATCAGGTTGCGATGCTTACTGTTCCTTTTACGAAGGAGGAAGTTAGGAGGACTATATGGGGATTAAATATAGGTGCTTGCCTTGGTCATGATGGCTTTCCAATTATCTTCTATAAGGAAATGTGTTAAAGTTGATGTGTTACAGGTAATGCACCGGTTTGCAGATGGCAATTAGGGTTTTAATAGAGTTAACAAATTCTACATGTTTTTGCTTCTAAAGGAGGAGGGTATGGAGGCCATTGAGTACAAGCCTATTGCGTTATCCAATGCAATTGATCTTATTCTCGCAAAGGTCCTTCCAAATAGATTGAGAGCAGTTTTGGAGAGGATTGTTACTTCTATCCAGATTGCATTTGTTCCGAAATGAAGTATTCTTGATGGTTATGTTGTTGCCTCAAAGATCTTGGCTTTCTAGAAAAGGATGAGGAGGAAGGCTTTCCTTTAGAAGGTCGACTTTAGTGAGGCTTATGATTCGTTTCAATGGTCTTTCTTATGGGTCTCCCTAATTAGAAGGGGGTTCCCTCCCCGTTGGGTGGATTGGATGAAGAGATGTGTACTAACAACTTCTTTCTTTGTTCTTATCAATGGCAATTAATCGGGTGGGTGGATTCAACCAAGAATAGGGGTTAGGTAGGGGTGTCCTTTGGCTCCAATGTTATTTGTCCTAGTAGCAGATGATTTGGTGAGAGCTTCTGCCAGAGTTAGTAAAAGAAATCTTTTTAGTGGCTTCTTTGCTGGAAATGGAAGATAGATTCAAGTGTTATAGTATGCAGATGACACGCTCTTCTTATTGGAGGGTGCTGAAGTCGAAGCGAGGAGGATTTGAATCCTTTTGGAGTTGTTTGGAGAGGTCTCGGGGTTGCAGATAAACTTTTCCAAATCTATTTTTATACCTTTTCAGATGTCCTTACAGGAGTCTAGTGCTTGTAGTCTGCATTTGCACACTGCAAAGGGTTCCCTTCTAGTCTTGTACTTGGGGTTGGCTTTGTCAGGCAAACGATTATCCTTATATGATTGGAAGCCTTGGATTGATAGGTTGGAGAGAAAATTGATAGGCTAGGCATATAAAACTCTTTCTAGAGGTGGGAGATCGGTTCTTTTGAAGGCGATGCTAGTTGCGATGCCATCCTATTTTACTTCCGTGTTAAGGTTGCTGTAGACTATTGAGAAGAAGATATTTGTACTAATGAGGGATTCTTTTGGACCAATTATGGGTCAACTGGCAGAGGAGCAAGATTGGTTGCTTGGGAGGATATTTGCAAGCCGTTAGAGGAAGGAGGCGTAGGAGTTAGAGATTGGAGGAAGATGAATGACAGTCTCTTGACAAAGTGGATTGTTTGATTATTGGGTGCAAATAGGATATGGTTGGATGGGCTATAGAGGCTTGCTATGGAACCTCTAGAAGCTGGGATCTACTGGGTTCATCGCATGTCGGGGTTTCACACTTCATTAGGGGTCTATCGATGGTTATGCTTAAGGTTTAGAATTTTTTCTCCCCTGTGGTGGGTGTAGGTGATTTGTTTTAGTTTTGGTTGGGCTGGATGGTGAAAGCTTGGGGAATGCTTTCCTAGATTGTTTGCTCTGGCTATGGACCAACAGGTGAAGGTGATGGATTGCTGGGAGAACCCTTGGAGTCCTACCTTTGTGGGTAACTTTTCTAACCAAAGGATTTTGGAGCTCCAAGTGTTTGGCAGGAGCTGGAGGACTACCATCTTGAGGGGGGTTGGGATGCTTTTATGTGGAATGAGGGTGAGTTCTCTGTTAGGAAGACATATAGGAGACTGGTAGTGTAGGGATGGCGATCGATGTTGATTTCTGTAGAGATTGCAGATTGCAGGCAGATCTGGTTGGCGTCTTATCCTTTGAAGATAAAGATTTTTGCGTGGCTGCTCAAAAAAGGAAGGTTGAAAAAATTTGGAGAGCGAGATGGGTAGCAGATACAGATAAGGAGTGCCCACCATGTCAAGGGACAGTGAGGACATTAAGCATTTGTTCTTTGGATGCTCTTTCTCAGCTCAGGTGTGGGGTTAATTTCGTTTGCCATGGATAACACACCTTGGTCAAGATGCATTCTGGAGATCTTTTAGTAGGAACTTCAATGGAGGGCCACACTCTTATAGGACCAAGGAGAAGGCCAATGTTTTAGTGATTCTCTAGGGGATATGTCTTGGAAGGAATGCAATTATCTTCAAAGGGCAGTAGTCATATCTTGAAATTTTTATTTCTTATATTTCTTCCCTTACGAATTTCTAGGCAACCATTTTATAATATCTTGCCACTTTACTTGGCTTTTGGTTAATATATCTGCTCGGTGGTTATCAATCGAACAACCACCTTTTCCTCTTTTTGAAAAAATAAATTTAAATGGACTTTATTTTATTTACTCAAATGAATTTTAATTGCAAGATAATAGTAAATGTTCATTAAAATTAGTTCAAATATCTAGTATTTATAAAATTAAATTTGAATTATTTTTTTATGTAAATTGTATATTATAACTAAATTTGCTAATTTAGGGAGGATGTATTAAACTCTTCATGGAGTGAATAGAAGTAATAAGAAACTTACAATTAATCTATTTACAACATTGAGATATTGGGAGTACAAATTTTTAAAGAAGGAATGATGCACAACATCTTATTTGCCATTGCATTATGTCTATCTCATTCCTTGTTTAGCAAGATATTTGATAATTTATACAGGCTAATTTATCGCATATTAGCATACAGAGATGCATAAACAACATGTAATATTTGTTAATATGTTTTGCGAAGTTCACATAACTATTTTTGGATGTTGAGGACATTTCTTTAACTATTTAACAATTTGATGATTTGAATAGCAATTGTTAATGTATATAAAGAATGAAATTATGTGATGTAATAAGTAGTAAATGGAAGCACTGAAATCGATAGATTAAGAATTCACATGTCTAGAGAATAGTCGCAGTGCGTTTAGTAGCCTCCAAAATACGTCCAAAATTATATAACCATGTGCAAATTAAAATAAGATAAAATCTGGTCCTAAAACCTCATGTTGTCAAAGTTATTAAGTAGCTTATTGTATCCCCTCTCCACCTTACGCACCTTCATTTCATCCTCAAGATCAGTGACCCTTTTTCTCAACTCTGCAATCTTTTACTTACATTCATTTAACTTAGTTTCCATTACCTTCTTCTCAAGGTCATTCCTCTCAATAGTTTGTTTTAACTTGGATTCCTTGTCTAGTAACCAATCAATATACTCTTTATTCAACTTCTCTAATTTCTGAATGTAAATGAAGGGCACATTGATTCTTAGCTGTAGTTGTTCAAAAATTTGATAAGTTGAAGAACTGCATGTTAAGGTAGGCGTAAAGGAAGAGTACATTGATTGGTTACCGAACAAGGCATCTGAGTTAGAACGAACTATTGAGAGGAATAACCTTAAGAAGGCAATGGAAGCAAAGTTGGATGGATGCAAGAGAGAGGGTCACTGAGTTTGAGGATGAGATGGAGATGCATAAGGTGAAGAGGGATACAATGAGCTGATCAATAACTCTAACAACATGAGATTTTAGGATCAAGAATTATCTTATTTTGATTTGGATGTGGTTATTTTAGAGGCTGCCATATGTACTATAATTAATCTCTAGATACGTGAATTCTTTATATGTGAATCCCTAGTTAATTGATTGGGATGCTTTCATTTATTTATTACACCAAATAGTTTCATTCTTTATATGCGTAAACAATTGTTATGTAGTTAATTAAATAGTTAAAGAGGTAAAGATAATTAGTTCTTTTCATCTAATAGCAGGTAAGTGAACTTCTCAAAACGTACATACAAATATTACATGTCGTTTATGTATGATTATGTACTAATAGGCGGCAAATTAACATGTGTAGATTACCAAATATCTTGCTAAACAAGAAAGGAGATAGACCAACTACTATAGCAAATGAGATGCATATCATTCCTTCTTGATAATAATTTATACTCAAAATCTTAATGTTGTAGATAACATGTCATACATATGTTCGTATTTGATTGTATCAAGTTATCTAATTCAAATGCATAAACTAAATTCATTTATAATTTTCATTCGGAAAATCAAGTGTAACATTTTGTATTTAATGAAACATACATCAAAATGTTAATTGGTTGCAATAAATGTTGATTACTTCTATTCCATACTCGTAAAGAATTTAATCCATCCTTCCAAAGTTAACAAATTTAATTACAATGTACAATTTATATAGAAAATAATCCAAATTTAAATTTTATAAATACTAGAAATATTCTTGTCAGAGTTGAATTAATTTTAATGCACATTTGCTATTGTCTCGTAATCAAAATACATTTGAGTAAATAAAATAAAGTCCATTTAAACAATAGGAAAGAATCTTACATTGATTTCCTTCTAGGTAACTTTCAAATATATAACTTCAGAGGTAAAATTGTCATTCCATAGCTTATCTCTACTTCTAACTCCCAAACAACACAATTACAAACAGTTCTGCTAATCCCTTTGCATTCCAAACCATAGTAGGTTAACTCACCAAGATAACCCTTCTAACTTCCAAATAGAAATGCAGGATAACCCACTTGCATGAAAGTTGCCCCACCAAATCTATCCCTCCTCCCAAATTAAGCCTAAAGATATTCAGATAATGAAAGCAAGGGATATAAGCTACGTAGTGGGACTAAAAGATGCTCTACCAATTGGAGAGATGATGCACTTTGCTCTTAGAAAAGAGGTCACATGGGATGAATACCCTAGAAAAAAGATAAGACTTCAAGACCACATTTGATGCATATTTGTTTCATTTCAGTTGTGAGCTCTTTATTTGGCATAACTTTTTGTTGTTGAGAGGTTATATGGGATGCCCCTTATGATGTTATGGAACCGTATTTACTTGCTTTGAGAAACCTTTTGATTGAATCAATCAGGGCGAAGAATAAATTCTAAGGTTACAGCCAAACTTATAACAAATTAAAGGAGCTAATTCAAAATCTCTTTATATTGAAGCAAGCATGTATATAACGAATCAATCAATGCCAAAGTAGCTGGACTTATGAATAAGGCTTGAGGATTTTGAGTAATGGTCTCATGCCTTAGCCCAAGACCAATATGATGCACTTTCTTTTTTGAAAAAGTGATATAACGTACTTAAGTGTTGGCAATCCCCTTGCCATGCAATCTCTCTGAGTGCTGGAGGGGTAAAGGTGGATGGGTTCTTTGTTTGCCTGTGGTGGGAGGATGCCCTCAACCACTGTGGGAAAGGGAAGATAAAGTAGTCGAAGGACTCAAAAGGGAATATTCATTCCATGATAACCTAGCTATAGGACCAACACCCATAAATAAGCAAAATCCATTACTCGACCTTACAACACACCCATAACCAAAAGGGCAAGCACGCACCTTAGACCATAGCCAGTAGTAGTGCTAGTGGTAGACTGGAAGCCAATCATTGTCTCAATCCTCGTCACTGATCTGAACCTCAGACCGGTCAAACGGCCATTACAAAGCCACGACTTGATCGACTCATGAGAGGATAATGCCTTAATACGATACATTGTACGGACTCCTTACACTGGACTTGATACTGCTTCTCCAAGCTTCATCTTTCCACGTCATGTTCCATGTAGGCTCCACGTAGCATTGACGTGTCCCTTGGTGCGGGGCCTTATCAACTATCCCCTCCCTTAGAGGAGCCATTGGCCTCGATGGCCCAAGTCCAAAAGCACAATCAAAGGGAGTTGTAATCCCTCCCAAATGGCCATGGCAAGATCTTCACCGGCCCAAAGGACAACCTCAACACAGCCTTCCTATTCTGTCATGCAAGGCGACACTCCAATATGCGCTTTGGATAGCAGTCCTCTCCATTAATTGGGGGCCATTCCCTTGATATTGATGGTTTTGGTGGCTGATGTCCATGATGAGGCTTTAAGGAGACATGGACATCACATCAGAAGGCAAAGCTCATAGGTGACATCGTCAACTCAGTGAATGACCTCAAAAGGCTTGTAGTACTTAGGTGAAAGTTTGGTATGTTAGCACGGCTTGGGGGCCGTACGATAGAGGGGTGGTAGCCTAAGATAGGCCCATTCCCTAGGTTGGAAGATGACCTCATGGCGATGCTTGTTGGTGTAGGCAAGTATGTGGTCTTGAGCCTTTTGCAAATGTTCTTTGAGCTTAGTGATGATGGCATTATGCACTCGCAATTGACGGACTACTTCCTTGGTTCACTGTAGACCATACGGAGGCAGTCAAGGATAGAGGTAGGTGCTCGTAAACAACCTCAAAAGGCATAGTGCCCATCACTAAATGATAAGTGGTGTTATATGAGTATTTTTCCCATGTGAGCCACTATATCTACCTCGAGGGATGTTCATGGCAAAAACAATGTCGGTATATCCAATGAGTGCGGTTGACAACCTCGGATTTCCCATCCGACTGTGGGTGGTATGTGGAGAAGTTAAGCTTTGTTCCTTGTAGGTGAAAGAGTTCCCACTAGAACGTACTGGTGAAGAGAGCATTGCAGTTGCTAATAATCAGGTGTGGCACCCCGTGAAGGCAAACCACCATGTGCATGAAGAGGGTTGTGACGTCGGTTGCCGTGTAAGGGTGTTTTAAGGGGGAAAAATGGGAAAATTTGGAGAAACGGTTCACCACGACTAGAATCACCATGTGGCGATGATCGAATGGGAATGCCGCGATAAAGTCCATGCTAAGATCTTCCCAGATCTAGCTGAGAATGGGAAGTGGAGAAAGCAACCATGTTGGTGTAAGGGAGGATGCCTTGCACCGCTGACATACATCATAGAGCCACACCCATTCCTTTACATCACCCTTTATTCCCTTCTAATAAAAATCCTTATGTAGCCACCTCAAGGTTTGCTTGTAGTTGACGTGCCCTCCAGTAGGAGGAGCGTGAAACTGGTCAAGCATCTGCAGCTTGAGAGACGAGGCCGAGGCGAGGAAGATATTTTAGTGTTGCAAAAGTTGGTGGTTGGTATTTAGTCAGCCAAGTCATCAAACAAGGAGTATACAGTATGAAGAGTAGTCGGGAAATACTTGGGCATGTATTTTTTTATTGTTTAAATATATATATTCATAAATTATATTAATGAGATGTATTTACTTGCATAATTCAAGATTTCAACAAGTAAAATATATCATTACTTAAAGGTCAACCATTTTGAAGCTGAAGGTAATGAAAATAAGCTACAGAAGATAAGTCTAAAGGAAATAAATAGCATAATATCGAAGTTTTTAATCATTGTAGCTTGTAATTGAGTTGTGTTAGAATTGGGTAATGGACCTGCATGTAGCAATTGGTCTTATAGTCGACTATCAACCTAAGTATGGGTACTCGGCTCGGTGAGGGGATCAACTAGGACTTCTCGGTGTAGTAGTTGACCTAGTTGGCCAATTTTTACAACATTGAGATATACCCTTTGTAATAGAATAGCCTACCAACGATTGGCCAGTTCGCATGGGTGAGGGGATCACCTTTTGCGTTCTGGATTCAATCGTAGTACTCAAGAATGGCCTCGTATTTGTGTCGCAGCTCGCTCATACAATCTAGTTAGACAACCGAGAGTGGATGTAGTATGGTGTCCTTTTGGTGGGAAAGTGCATCCACAGTGGAGTTAATGGCTCCCCACTTGTAGCATATCTTGAAATTGAGCCCCATTAGCTTTGCCAACCACCTTTGCTAATGAGTTGTGCTTACGTGTTGGTGTGCGAAATGGCAAAGGCTTTAGTGGTCTGTGTAGATAATGAACTGTGCGATCATAAGATAATGGTGTCATTTCATAATCGCCGACACCAATGCCAACAACTCTATTTCATACGTGGAAAACATTTTTTGAGTTGGTGAGAGGATCTTACTCAAGAATGCAATGGCCTATCGGCTTTGCATGAGTACGACCCCAATGCCTACCCTGGAGGCATCACACTCCACCGCAAACGACTCCCCAAAGTTTGGTAATTGGAGCATTAGGGTTGAAGAGAGGATGGCTTTCAATTGTTGGAAGGTGTCATTTGCCTCCTTGATCCTTTGTAGCCTACCCTCCAATGTTAGCACATGTAAGGGGGTGGCAAGGTTGACCTCAATCCTATCTGCCGACACGATGTGCCCCAAGTGTTCCATTGACTTAGTTGTGAAGATGCACTTCAAGAGTTTTGCATAAAATCGTGTTGGTGACGTACACTCCAAGACCGTGAGGATGTGGCGGGTGTGGTCCTTAGGGTTGGAGTTGTAAGTGAGAATGTCATTGAAGAAGACAAGAACGAAGTGTCGAAGATAGCATTGAAAGATATCATTCAACATGACTTGGAAGGTGGAGGGTGCATTGCATAGGTCGAAGGGCATGATGGGGAATTCATAGTGCCCTTCGTATGTGAGGAAGGCTATCTTGTGCACATCCTTTATCTTGAATTTAATGGTACTTGGATCTAAGGTTGAGCTTGGTGAAAATCGTGGTGCCCTGCAACTTGTCCAAGAGATCGTCAACCACAGGGATTGGGAAACAATCCTTGATTGTCTTGCCACTAAGGGTGTGATAGTCCACACAATAGTACCACACCCCATCCTTCCGCATGAGTAGCATGGGCGAGGTGTAATGGTTAGTGTTAGGGTGCACCAGGCTTTCCTTGAGCAAGGCCTACACTTGATTCTCTATCTTTTTTTGTTGGGCCTACGCATAGTGGAATGGCCCCAATGTGGTAGGTGGGTTGCCATATTTGAGGTGGGTGGTGTAGGCCTAGACTGGCTCTTCGAACACATCATGAAACTCCTTTAGCAGTGTCCTAACCACCTTTGGTAGTGCTGAGGCCGTTGTCCTCCCCATCCAAGGCACCCTCCTTAATATGGAGGTAGAAATGACTTGTCATCAAGGAGATGTGGCTCCGAATCTCATTGGAAATGAGAAAGCCTGGATTGTTAGGGATGCCCTGTAAGACAACCTCCCTCGTAGGACCCTGGTAGCACAAGGACAAAGCGTCCAAGTCCCACACCGACTTGCCTAGTGAGCGGATTTAAGGGACTCCCAAAATCAGTTCAAATGTCCCCAAATGAAGGGCGTATGCGTTGAGGTGGAAGAGGTTCCCTTGCATGAAGACGCGCAACCCCCCAACCTTCTCCACCGTGGTTGTGGCCCGTCTTTGCCACCAGCACCCGTGTAGGACGTCGGAGCGGATATCGAAAGGTATCAGGTGTCACGAGTGTAGGCAAGATGAAATTACCGAACCTTCCGAAGTCGATGGGAGTGGTTCCCTTGCTAGCTATGTGGACACTTTCAAGCGTATGAGGTCTGCGGTGTTGTATCTTATCATAGCATGTGTAGAGAGTCTTTGCGTCCATCTCTTTCTCTCCATCATCCTTCATGCCCCCCTTGACGATGTCCTCATCATCCTTAGCAATGAAAAATAGTCTTGGACTTACATTTATACCCAGGGACGTAATGTTCCTCACATTTGTAGCACAAATTCTTCATGCACTGCTCTACCATTTGCTCCACAGTGAGCTGCTTGACCACCCAAGGAGCACTCAGCCAAGACTCTTGGGATTGCGTTGGTGTCGGAGTTGATGATGTGGCTGACCTCGTTGTTATGTGGTTGTGCACTAGCATCCTTCCTAGCGTTGCAATCCTCAAAGATGCATGCATAGCGCACAACTTGAGCCATTGTGTGGGGTGCTAGGATCATCACCTCTAATTGGATGTCATCCTTGAGGCTGGAGATGAATATCTCCATGAATTGCAATTTTGCCATCAAGGAAACCTTGTCTTGCAATGCCTTGGACTTCTCGTAGTACTTGGCTACTGAGGAGGTTTGGCGAAGCTTGCTTAGTTACCTGAGGGGGTTGTCATACACCCCTTAACCGAATCATGCTAATATCTCCTTGAAGAACTCGTCCCATGAGTTGGGATGGCCGCTCTGCTCCCCTTAATGGAGCCATTGCATCGCCTTGCCCTCCAAGTGTAAAGAAGTGAACCAGACTTGCTCCTCTGGAGGCACCTCGTGATATTTGAGGAACCGCTTAGCCTGCAACAACCAACTCGGTAGGTCTTGCATTTTGTTATGATGGGGGAATTAAAGTTTCACGGTACTGAAGATCGTGGTGGATCCACTCAATCCTCTGTTCGAACCCTGCTTGGAGTGCTTCACCGGATTGCAATGGTTCGATAGATGCTCCATTGGCTCGCCCAACAGAGCTCCATTACGCTGGAGCTCCTCCAATGCCTTCTACTGCAGTTGAATGAGTTTCTCCACCTGGTTGTCGGCCATCGATCCCAGAGTCAACCAGCTTTGATGCCACGTTGTTAGCAACCCCCTTGCCATGCAATCTCTCCAAGTGTCGAAGGTGGATGGGCACTTTGTTTGCCTATGGGGGGGATGATGCCCTCAACCACCGTGAGAAAGGGAAGATAAAGGAGTCGAGTGACTCAAAAGGGAATATTCATTGCATGACCCAACACTCTTAAATAAGTAAAACCCATTACTCGACCTTACAGCAAACCCATTACCAAAAGGGCATGCACGTGCCTCAGACCACAACCAATACTAGTGCCGATGGTAGATTGACAGCCAACCATTGTCTTTGTCCTTGTCATATATCTGCACCTTAGATTGGCCCAGTGGTTGTTACACAACCACAACCCAATCGGGATTCAACCAACTCATGAGAGGACAAAGCCTCAATATGACGACACTGTACAGATTCCCTATTTTGGGCTCAATACTGCTTCTCCAAGCTTCTCTTTCCACGTTACTTTCCATGTAGGCTCCACGTGGCATCGATGTGCCCCTGATGTGGGTCCTTGTCATTAAGAAACCACTTTGGGTTTAATTATAAGATAATAGATTGGACAATCTGATTAGGACCCCAATCTGATCCAATCTGTTTGTGATTCATAGCAAGTGTTCAAATTTGATACACTTCATTGGAGATGAGAAATTGATACAATCTGACCTAATAGCCTCGGATTACACCAAATGGGGATCAATCTTATCATTGTACATGCCTACTCTCAACCTTTATAGGCCTAAACCAACAAGAGGCCACTTTGGCAATGAGGTGTATAGATCAACTCAAACATCTGATAAAGCCCTAAAAGAATTTTGTTGGAGGACAATCGCCTCTCGAGAGTTGCCTTTGTTGCTGAGTTACAAAGAGTAAAAATTTGCTACCACTAGTAAAATTATTGTCATTCCATTGCTAAAGGGTCTTTGTTAGGAATGGTGCAAGCTTGGAGTGTGGAGGCTCCTAGGTGTGGGAAAAACAACCCAAGGGTACTGTTCCACGTTGGAATAGGGAGAGGAGCAGCAGCAACCATCGGTTGCTAGTGCTGGTTGGTGATGGTAGTGGCTGACTGCCTTTGAGAGAGAGAGGGAGAGGAGTTTGTGAAGATGGAAAATATTATTGCTAACTTAAGAATCAAATATAATAGAAAGGCTCTCTTTTATAGAAGATAGAACATATCCTCTATAATAAGAAGCAAATCATATCTCCTAATTAAGAACAAATTCGAAATAAATCACTAAAAACAACTTTCCTAAAAATCAACTTAACAAAATATCAAAACTAGGACCCTTGGCCCACCTAGCCGTCGACCCTGAGGGCCTCTGCCCTGCTACCACGTGGCAGTGCCACGTAACAGTGCCACGTGGCCTCCTTATTCCCAACATTCCCGCTCAAGTCGAGGTCAGGAGGACGATGACTTGGTCTTCAAACTTGTGAGGCTAAATGCCCCACCACATTTTCTTCTTCGAGCTTTGTGCTCTTCACTTTGCTTTGGAAGAAGCCACAGTGTAGCCTCTTGTGATCTCCGAAGTCATTGCATCTGTGGTAACCTCAATATTCGTTGCAACGGTCGCCATGGTCATTTTCTCAAGATCGACGGACATGAGAGGAACCACAGGTGAGGTGCTAGTAGCCCCACGTGGTCTCTGCATCTTACCTGGATCTTTAGGAAAGGAACTTCTTGGATCAACCACTAGTCTTTTCGCAACCTGGGAAGTTACTTCCTTTGGCAACCTCGAAAGTTGCGTGGACTATGGTGTCCTCTTCTTGGAGTGATCAAATGATGTGCAACCCCATACATAATATTTGACATCTTTTCTCTGGGAAAATCTCTTTTGAAGGAGTAAAAAATCGGATATAAAGTGTTAATTGAAAAGACACGAGGATCACAAACTGAATAACTTGATAGATCTCCTTTGCTCTTTTCTAAGCCTTGAACTCTATCTTCTTTGTTGACAACGTGGCATCGGTGGCCATGGCAGAGGTATTCGTCATCTTCGAAAAATGGTCTTCCTATTCCGCATAAGGCACTGGTGAGGACTTGTCGGAGACTAGGAACCACATGCATGTGGCCTAAGAACATGCACGCTGAGGAGCCTATACTGTAGGCTCTGATACCATGAATGGCGTAAGCTTGGAGCGTGGAGGCTCCTAGGCATGGGAAAAACAACCCAAGGGGATTGGTCCATGTTGGAACAAGGAAAGGACCAGCCATAGATTGAAATATCGCGATATATCATCGATATATCGGCATCCCCAAGTTTGGGCATATTGATACCATTGATTGTATCTTTTTTCCATGATATTGGTGATATATCCCCGATATTAGCGATATATCCCCGATATATCTCTTTTTTGATTTGTCAATACGATATCGATATTTAAAACCTTGATGATGATGCAGTGATGATTGACAAGTCGTAGAAAGAAAGTAGTGGTGGAGATGAGGGATATCATCATCAAGGTCCTAGTAGAGAGGATACCCAACATGAATACACAAAAAAATACAAATATACATGGAGATCCCGTACCAAGTCCACCTTGTGACTATGACGCAGGCACAAGCCCGACAGGGTATGGGTATGCTTTAGGTCATTCAATGATGTCCATCGATGATTTAAGTTCATCAGTGGGATCTCTTAATCTGGCGTCGGAATCATTCTTTAGAGGTGAACCAAGGTCATCATTATCAAGTTACTATGGTGGCTATGGATCTCATTACATCAGCTCTCAATACCAACCCTAAGATGAGGTGCAAAGTTCATCTAATTACTTCCCCAGCTACACTAGCCCTCCATTTTATTATGATTTCTCATATGGCTATGGGCATGATGGTCGCCACCAAAGTAATAATACCCAAAGTGATCCTACATCTGCAAATTATGGTTATGGGGTTTTCCCTGAGTATTTTGCATCTAATGGTTCTCAACAATTTTCTTATCAACTTTCTCACTCAGCTACACCACTTTCTCGACCACCACGAAGTTCATCGATGAGACAGCGTGAACCTTGTGAATCATCAGGTTCTACACTGAAACGAGGTGGGTCTATCGCATTTACTGATTCAAGAGGACATCGAGATGTGTCTACTCAGAATCAAGGTAGATCTAGAACTAGAAGCAGGGGTAGCTCGTCCGACAGTCACAGTCGATATTCACGGCTTGGAATACTTTTCTATTGCAGTGATGAAGCCTATCAACGATACATTAACGAATACAATACTCGATATAGCTACATGGTATGGGAGTCATACTGTGAATATGTTAGAGTGCTACAAATCGAGGAAGATAATCAGAGGAGAGGTATCGAACCAGGTCAAAGCTCAACCTGGTATTAATTTGGTGGCATTGGCTGGTGCTTTCGTATTTAGTGTAGTCAATTGATACTCTGACACTATTTATATTTCATTTTTTTTTGTGAGTAGCATTACTATAAATATTTTTCAATTATTATCTTAATCTATGCACCTTTTTAATATATGACTTTGTCGATATACGACTAGTGCATTTCTATTATGTTTTTATTTAAAATTTATGATTTTCGTCTTCTAGGCATTTCTTCATGATGTATTAGTTATTAAAATATTAATTTTCAAAAAATTTATCTTCTAGACATTTTGGGACATTTTAGACCTTTCTGAGCGATTTCCCGAAAATTCACCGATATTAGCAATATATCCCCGATATATCCTTTTTTTTACTTGTCGATACAATATCGATATCGATATTTAAAACCTTGGGAGCAGCAGCAACCATCGGTTGCTGGTGGTGGCCGGCCTCCTTTGACAGAGGGAGGGAGAGGGGTTTGTGAAGAAAAATATTATTGCTAACTCAAGAATCAAAGACAATTGGAAGGCTCTCTTTTATAGAAGAGAGAACATATCCTCCATAACAAGAAACAAATCATATCTTCTAATTAAGAAAGAATAAATTCCAAATAAATCACTAAAAATAACTTTTCTAAAAGCCAACTTAACAAAATAACAAAACTTGAGACTTACCAAATCAAAACTAGGACCCTTAGTCCACCTACCGCCGGCTCTGAGGGCCTCTGCCCTGCTGCCACGTGACCTCATTCCCAACAGTCTCCATGCACTAACCAAGTTACAGTTGGCACCTTTCTGGTACAATGTTATGTACCATTTCCTCTGAATCAATGTTACGTAGAATTTTGTGTATGATATGTAGCTTTTCTTTTACATTTTTTAAAATCTGAATTAGTGTAATTCCAGAGGAACTAATGCATAGAGATGATATCTACATATTCTTTTTAAGTAGTAGTTATGTAACTTCTGTTTATTTCTTTTCTTGACCAGTAGCGCTATGCGGATAGGGATGTAACTACCATTTATTTATTTTTCCTGGTTTTGTCGTGACTCACAAGCTTGCGTCATGACAAAGAAATTGGTTTTGGTAAACCATAAACCTTGTTCTATAGCTAAGGTGATTTGTCTTTGGAAGAGCCCCTGACTGAGGAAAATTTTTTACTCTACTGTCAAGGTTTCTTCCCTGAAACCACTTGCCCTTCTTTTGTCAGCATCAGATTCCTTGTTCAGGATCTGACAATTTGATTACTCTCGAGGAATCATGCTGGCAGAGAGCAGCTTCCCCTTGTGTAATTTTGTAGATCACTGGTACTCTTTGGTCAAACTTGTTGGCTCAGTGGCAGTTACTAATATATGGCAGTAATTAGTGGCTATAGTTGCTGACCTTGGTTGCCTTGCATATAATGCAAGTTATGCTGGCGAAGATGCCACAAAGACAAGCTTCCTTTGGTGGCATTTACTAATATGCGGTGACGAAAAGTGGCTATAGGTGCTGACTTTGGTTTGTGCATGGGCTGGTGAAGATGCCAAAAGACCATGCTTCCTTCTGTGAGATTATCTCAAATCAAAGATGGTTCTTCCTTTGGTTGCTGACTCATTCTGTTTATGTCTCATAACTTTCATGCATTCTATGGATTTTTTTAAAATCACACATAGCCATCTATGTTAGAAATACTTATGTTGGTGTTGCTAGGCTTTTTTTATGGTATTTGTTCAAAATGCTACCCTCTGCATAATTTGATTCTTTGATAAATGCAATAGCTATTCAGATGATGTTTCTTTCAGCTATGGCATTTGAAGGAAGGGCACTAGACCCATTGAAAGGCAGTGGAAAGCATGCTGAAGATGTCGGCATGCCATCCTCTCAACCAGACGAAGAAACAGATGGAAATAAGCCGGGATTTAGGCCCAAGTTAAGTTCACCAGGGCCAGCACAACAAATAGAAGGGTTCCCTGGTGAAGGTTCCGTTATAAGACCAGGCATCGCTCCTGGCCTGAAGTTTGGTGGATGCGGCTCATATCCAGACCTTCCATGGGTCTCTGTCACTGGGTCAGGACCAAATGGTAAGGCGATCTCTGGTGTTACCTACAAATTCAGCAAAAACCAGATCAAGATAGTTTGTGCATGCCACGGGTCACACATGTCCCCGGAGGAATTCATACAACATGCGAATGCTGACAATCCCAGTGCCGATGGTAATGTTGGCTTGGCACCGTTTCTCAATGGAAACCCTGCAGCTTCTGCTCAGAGCTGATTCCAAAGTTTTGTGGTATAGCACCTGTAAAACTTGATTCTAGTCCCACTACCAGTATATTGCTTCATGACAGATAAATAGGGAAAACACCTTACTTCCCATTTATCTTCATTTCATGCAAACCTATAACATAAGATCTTGTTTCTCACAACTTACCTTGCTTACTTCTATCAATAAAGTATGCCTCTTGGTCTCCTATGCCTTCGGTCATTCTGATGGGGTTCCATTCTCTCTTTTCTTTTCCTTTTCTTCTTTTGGTGAGGTGTTGGATTTGTGTGTGTGTGTGGGGGGGGGGGGAGGGTTTGGGAGGGAACGTTGTTGCTGGGATGGGGATTGTTTCCCAAAAGGTGCCCGTAAGCCCGTATTTTCTAACATATTTTAAAAACCTCCTAGCCAGGGTGAACGTAGCTTGGTTCAACTTAGGGCCTAGCCTAAGACCTAATCCAATTTTGCAAGTTCTGGATTTTTTAACACAACCCAACTCATGCTCCTACTTAAGCCAGCGAGGCTCCATCCATGAAAGTTTATCGTTTAGATCATCTTGTTGATAATTGATCTCTTTTTTAGTGTATACTTTCATATTTAATATCAACAATTAAACTTACTAATACACCTAAGAAATTAAAACAAATCAATCAAACAAGTGAAAATATAAAAGAATTTTAAAGGAAAAAAAACCCAAAAGAAAAATAATTCAAAGTTTAAAAATAAAATTTAAGAAGGAAAATCTCAAACAAAATGTGAGATAAGAATGTAGAAGCACACTCGTGTAAATTAGTTCATATGACCTATGAATATGGCATTTGGGCTGTGTAGTTCCGAGGGATTGGGTGGTGGGCGGGGGGGGGCCATAACGCGATATTGCAATGAAATATAGGGGACAAATCTGCGAGGCCAATAAACTTGGGAATAGGAATCTCAAAGTATAATACACCTACTAAGGAATATTTCAAGGCTAGTTTGCTCCTACAACCAAATCCGATTAATTGCTTAATAGGTTAGTCAAAATGCAACCCAAGCCAACCTACTGAAACTCCTAACCCCACCCGAATCGACCTTTTGTGGGGGTTGGGGGTTTATTGAACTTTACTCGGGAAAATTCCTGCTTCTAACCACTCAATCTCTCGAAATGCTGTAGCTCCGAAGGGGTCTAAATCCACATTTCCAAAACCGAACCAGACACCGAGCCGAAATCGCATCCATTTGATTCTCCTTAGGTTCGAAGAGTACTTGCATGGCATCCATAAACCAAACCTAACAAAATTGCTCTGCTCAATCAAGGCTCCATCTACCTGTACCGATCCGAACAATATCCCAAAACCAGATATTCAGCAAACGCTTAATCCAATGAAGTCATTTCTTGCTAGCCGACTTACCGACTTAGACCCGTTGAAGTGGATCATCGGGTTCGGTCCGGTTTTCAAAGCAGAGCTCCAACCTGCAAATCACACTCAAAACCTCCCATCAATAAGGATGAAAATAGGCTGGATTTAGTTAAATCTCATACCCATATTCATTTATAACATCAATAGCTATACTCTACCCATTCATCTATCGTATAGTAAAACTTAAATCCATACTTATATTCATACCTACTATAAAGTAAAATAAATAAAAAATTGATAATACAATTTTTTACTAATTTACAATAAAATTCAAATAATATAATAATCTTATTATTCATGACATACGTAGAACACGTAAGAGTTTTTACCGACAAATAAGTAATATCATATCATCCATAACATAAAAAGTTAAGGATACATACACAACATGAATTGGGTATGTGGGCACGAGTATGAACCCAAATTCACACCCGCACCCGAACTCGACTATTTTTTCTTTTTTATAAAAGCTACATCTAAACCTGAATTCAAATGGGATTGCGTTTTACCTATTATTTTTATGTTTCAGGTCGGGTTGGTTGAAATTTGCATTTCTACCCATCAACCCACATGCACGACGTCCCTGCGGTCTGATGTGGCCGTAAGGATACAAATGCAAAGAAAACCTAGAAAATAGGCCACCCTTCAAAAAACAAACAACAAACAGAAAAAACGGTCCCCCCACCCAATCACCAGCTGAGAAGATCAGATAAAGGGAGGGAACAAGATTAGCCAACCGTGGGAGGGCACCACCCCTCTCCTCATTCACAACACACACACACACACACGCACACACCTCAAACCGATCTGACCAATCAAAATCCCTCCCACCAATGGTTCCCCTCAGTTTGAACCTCTGGAGGCCTCCGCTCTCCTCCATATACCCACACAACCAAAGCCCCCAACAGCCACCACCACCCACTTCTCCTCAGACCTTCTTCTTATTCCAGACACCACCGCCACCGCCACCGCCACCACCACCACCACCACCACCTTTCAAGAGACCTCAGGGTGAGAGAGCTCTTGAAATAGACACCTCATCATCACCATCATCATCGTCATCACCAACCCCTGCTTCCTTGTGGATTCCCCTAAAAATCTCTCTAAACTCCTGCGCTACTCTTCGCAGTCGAAGCTGCTGCCAAACAGCATGCCGGATACCGCGTGGAGGTTGGCACGCGGCGGGCAGAAGCTGAGGGACATAATGCTGGACAATTACATTGATCTCTGTGGTCCTTACGCGAGTTTCGAGTCGCGTGGGGTTGTTCGGCATTGTGGCATGCGGCGCGTATCAGGTGTTTGGTGAAATGCTTGGCTGAACTGAAGGGAAGGGGGCATATGCGGGACATGCATCGTGGAGGTGATGATGATCTCTTTGAGATCGAGGGACACGGTGGGTTCGTGCGGGCTTCGTTGGATGTGTGATTGTTTCTCGTGTGTTGCTTAGCCCGGGGACGGATAAGGGGAAGGGATTGCTCAAGAGGGTATATACATATATATTCTTTGATTCATTATACTAGTTCATGCTCGTCGTTGGGGGAACTTGGTTCTGATTGTTGGATTTGTGAGAACTTGCCGAAACCCAAGACGTGGCGACTGGCTTGCCAGACCCTGGTTGGTAAGAAGGACTCGAGAGGCCGGGTGGGTTTTTGCTTTCTTGCATTTTCTTCTTTCCTTTGTTGATGGTGAAAGATAATTTGCTAGTTTGATGATGTTTGGGTTGTAATTAGCATTTGCGATCTCTGGAGGTATCTTTCTCCCAAATGCATGTTACCGCGGTTTGAATCTTGTTAAACATTAGTATATTGGATATGCATTTTCATGACTAGGAAGTCTCATAAATGGAACTTGAATAAACTGTTGAATTCTCCTGTGAAACTGCAATAGTTCCGTGGATTGCTTGTCAAGCACTCTAGTCTCTCCTTTCTTGATTATTGGTAACTGACCCATGTTTGTTGTCACCATCATAAGTCAACAAAGGAGCTTAGCTTGGAACCTCTCCATGTCAACTTCATAGATGAAACCAGGTAGAGTAGGAGTTTTTCGTGATTTGGAATCTGGAAGTTCAATACTATTTTGGTCGTGGCTATGCAAGGTGTTCAATGCACTCAATCTGCATATCCAGATGGTGTCAAGGTTCAAAAGGGCTTCCTAAATTTAGTAGTGGCACTTAAGTCCAAATCCTAGCATAGCCTCTGACCTTAATGTCCATGCTTCGCTGGCTTGTTTACCTTCTATTAGCTCCCTTGCCATGAGAATCCACCACCACTACTGTCCAATATCCTCCCGCTATGTCTCTCTCATCTACTGCTTCACATCTTATCCACACTTGGTTTCTCAAATCACCTTTCTCCCTGCACCTCTCTTTGGCTATATTTTATCCCACCATCAATGTTCACCTTCTTCTCTTCTGTCCTCAAACTGCTGCACGGTTATTGTGTGGTTGGGTTTACGGTATTCTCAGTGATGGATACAAAGAGAAGCCGCCCAAGATGCTAAGAGAGTGCCTTCAATCTCAGTTGTCAAATTCACTGATTTTGTCTTGCCTGATTGAATCATCATGCTATTATGCAATTTAACAAAGATGTGTAATTGGAAATCCTATGCGAGACGGAAAGGTCAAGGTCTAAACTTTACAACAAAGTTAGCTGCAATCACGTGGAACCAATAACTATAGGAAGTTAGTTCACCTAACAATTCTTTTCTAGGGATATACTCATCATAAACTTGTAGATGAAATGCAAATGAGGCAACAAAACCTTCTTGTACATGATACAGCTTGATCTATCTAAGGATAAAAATGAGCAAGTGGATGTAAAAGGAGTCAACTACTCAAATGTTCCTATGGCGTCTCTTTATTTTAGTATTGTTTTTTTGGAGCCAAAATAGTTTTAGAGTCTCGATAACTGTCTTTGTGATAGCTATATTTTAGTGGCAATATGTTTAGAATGACTAGTCTACTAATCACACCTCTAGTGTACTTTCAATATAAGTTTAAGTGATCTGCTGAATTGGGTTGCACGATGCCAATTATATCTCTCAACCATAAGGTATCAACGAGTATGCAAAAGATAATGGTAAATTTTTTTTAACAAGTATGCTTTTGAAACTAACCATAGGTCCATTCAGAATTCATCTGCTAAAGCAGCACCTTACTTTTTATGAAATGTTGCTTGCACTTGTTTACCGTACTTATGGTACTGTTATTTTGATTATCATGATGAACCATGTAGGTAAAATGGTTTCTCCAAGTGGGTTTGGTGTTCATATATATGCTCAACAAAAAAGGTACATACATTAACACATTATGCCACACAGTAATCACTCTTCTGCACAGTAAACCTGGAATAGTGGCCATCCAACACATGATATCTGAACGTTTTAGCAAGCACCTTATGCATTTCAATGTTGTACATCAATGATGGTCGGAGCATCTAAAAATAAGGAACTATCATTTACTTATTTCTTCATTCATGAACAATTTACTTGTTTCTTCACTGATGAACAAACTTTAACAATAAGCAAAATATGGCCTCATCATCCACGGCCTTATAAATTTCACATATCCACTATTTAGCTGGCAAAATGTTGTTCCAAGATCAGTTTTATTATGCCAATCATTCAGTTACATCTGTGAGGTAAAATTTGACTTTTTTACGCCACTATTGCCTTAGTTAAGTCCATTGTTCTCTCCTTAATAACTCCTACAACTTATCTAAACAATAAAATAAAGGAAAAAATAAAATGATTTTATTCTTATTAATCATCCTAATGAACGTTCCTTTTCAAACAGCATGGACTCAATATTAGAGTCATTTTCTTTTTCAACACACTTGCAAAAATAACTGCACCATTTTACTGAAAAGATGCATAGTTTAAATTATCTGCTCATATTGCTTGTGCATTTTAAATTTTGCAGGTGGTGATCCAGCAACTTCCAGAATGCAAAGCACATGAATGGCAATAAATAAACTGAATAATTTCTTCGACTCAACATATTTAGTTTGTAAATGGTCTGCAAATATTGTACCTCTGGCTCTTACTAACGTAGGACAATGGTGGCAATCCTTATAGAAAAAGTTTATATGCAGTCAATAGTGACATTCTTGAAGTAGAAGTAACACCGCTAAATAAAAGGGAACCATGGCAATAGTTAGTTTGGCCCCTTCCGCGATCACCTTCTTCATTGAATTAGGAGCAAACTCCCTCTAATTACTTCCCTCCATGTCCTGATAGATTCAAGACTTGTCACTCAAATTCCATGATGCTCGTTTACTTATCTTGACTGCGATCTATCCTCTCCAATGTTTTAGAACAAAAAAGGACCATTCACAACAGTTACCCCCATCAACAGGAAAGAAGAAACTCCCATGCCATCCGAGGTTTTGAAACACTGATGGCTTTTCTGGCTTCCTCTTTTTCTCACACTCGGTGGCATGATTTACTAGTTACCAAAGCCTGTTAGTTGGTCCTTTCAGTATAGGTGTCCTTGCATGTCTGCTTGTGAGGTAGACTGACATTTCATTCGAGGCTCCAAAATAGACTTGACGTGAATGTTAAAAGAAAAGAAAAGAAGAAAAAAAAAAAAAAAGAGGGAGAATTCCATCGTGGATTTCTCTCCGCAAGACATAGTATTCTCATGTCACCTTCAAACGACAGATTCCACGCTTCTCATCTCGTCCGTTCATCCCGTAAAAGAAGCCAAGTTCGGGAGGTGGGACCCACTTCCGGCTGAGATCACCTGCTTTTCCTAACAGGAAGCATCGAAAATGTCGTGGGATTCGACTTCGACGTTTCGTTTGTCTTCAATTAACTACTGTCTTCAGTGATGTGACAATAAAGAAAATTAAGTTGGAAGAGTAGCCTTTTCACTTTGTAGGATCATCCTGTTTAGCATGTTATGTAATAGCAACAAGTGGCCAAAATTACCTTGGCACACGTATTTTATTTCGATCTTACTGGAAGTAGAAGTATGAATAAAACGAAGGACTTGAGACACCGATTTAATTCCATATCTTGTCCAAGCAATACTATTCATGGAAGAGAAACATTCTTTTAAATGTAAAAATATAAACAAATTTTCACCCCCCACCTCCCTCCAAGTCAACCGACATATTGAATTCCGCAAGCCATCTTCATCCGCTTTTCTCACGCTTGACATTGGATGTGTGCTGAAGTCATCACTCTTCATGGAAACATCAAGCATTGGGTAGTTTCAACCTTTTTTACGTATATCTTGAAAAGAAAATGTGCAAGTAAAGCTACGGTGAGTTTCGAAGTATGGCTGCACGTTTGCTTCTTCGAGGGGGCAAGAATTTTAAATAAATAAAAAAAAGAGGGTAGCGAGAGATATTCCTTATGCTGACTTTTAGCCCTGTTTGACGAGGAATAAAGTTACGAAATAAATATAAATATAATTAAATGTGTAATAAATAGTGAACTAAATGAGTTAACTAGTTTATGTGAATATTTTAGTAGGTTAAAATTATTGTATAAAGGTAATAAAATAATTTTATTTTAAATTAAATTTACTTAACCTGACATAATTGAAGGACAAGGGCAGGTGAAGTGGTCGGTTAAATATTTAATCTAATATAAATCTAGTTAATCTGCCAATCAAACATTCCTAGGATTCGTTTGAACTGTAGAGATAAATTAATATAAAATAAATGGAGATGAGTGTTTGTTTAGTTGATGGAATAAGTTGAATATTGAGGTGTGAGATAAAATAATTGATATATTGATATGATATTAATAATTAATTATTTAATATTAAAAGTGAAAATGAAGAATGAAATATATATTTATTTAATATTAAAAATATAAGCGGAAGAGGAGGTGAATATTTATTTAATAATATAAATTTATTGTGATTTCACATGTCTGATCGAAAACAATCAAATAAAAATTTACGTCGAAGTAATCTGCCAAAAATCCCATTACGAGAAAAAATTTTCCAATTCCCACTGCTAAACAGAGCCTTGGAGAGTGCAGTGGCTGGTGGATATTATGTATACAGTCCTGTACACAGGGACCCAACCAACCTGCCCGTCTACCGACAACAACAGCCGGGGGTGGGGTAGGGTGGGGCGGGCGGCGGTGGTTGGAGCCATGTGTACACGGCAGTGTCTATCAAAAGTTTTTCTTTTAGAAAGGTCTCCTTCTCATTTGTCTGGCGTGAAGAACAACCCATGTGAGGAAACAGAGAGTGATGAAAGAGCATATACGTCGACCTTGGTCTCATTTTATACCTTGTTCATTATTATCCTTTATAGGAATGGGTCATCTAAAACAAGGTGCCTAAAATAGTGAGGAGGAAGAAATCTAGAGTCAGTCCGGGTTTGAGAATTACTCTACAATGTACTCTCGTGAAATAAGGATGTCACGTCAAGAAATAATTTAATTTTTTTATTTTGTAGTTTTATAGGAAAAATGAAAGGAAACAAAAAAAAATTGCACATATACATGGGGATACACTCATGTATGAATACGTAACTTTGTGGTTGATGAGTGTGTGTTATGGTTGTGTTTTGTTACTTCATTGTAGTGGTTGTTCCCTTGTTTCTTCTTATTTTTTTTTGTTTTGCTTGACTTGTGTTGGACATCATGTGTGACCTCGTACTTTACACAGCCATCACGATTCTCCGAGATTTTTTCTCGTTGACGCTTGCCGTTTTACGAGAGTGGGGTCGATTTCCTTCGAGAGATCATTCGGTTCCCGATCTTAGGTCATTTTCTTCTTCTTTTTCCTTTATTTCTATTGAAATAAACACATAAAATAAATAAATAAATAAAAATATACCCAATTCCAATATTTTCGAGTAAATAAAAATATTAAATTAAGTCAAATATTATTTGACAAGATTCAGAATAAAATAAAGAATAAATAATATGCAATATCAAAAATAAATGAAATGAGAAGGGATTAGATTTTACTCCGATCGAAACACTCATTAAAACATCCCCTAGGGAAGGTATCGTCTCCTACAATACCGGTGCGTCGGGGGTCTGATGAACTCCCCCTAGGATACAACGATCCACCTTCAAGATTTGGTACACTCCGATCTTAGATGTCCTAGAAAACCACCTCAGGAGAATGAAGCTGAGCTAATTTAGTTTCCAACTAAATTCCCGATTGATCTATCAATTTAATGGTTTAATCAACCAAAAAATTCTTGTGGATCTCTTAATCTTCTTGTGCAAGATTGACAAAAGAGATTGGAGATTTTTCTACCAATCTCACGTCGAACGAATGTACCAAGAAATAGAGACAAGAACAAGAGAGGGGAGTGAGTGGAGAAAGCTTTTCTGCACTTGTTCTGTATCAAATGAGAGTCCCCTCGTAGCCCTTATATAGAGCCCACAACCAGACATTTATGGAAATTCTCATTTTATGGAAATACAACAATTGATCGACTAATTAATTTTATTGATCAACTGTTGCAACGCTTTGTCGGGCTTATAAGTCAGTCGCGTTGTAGTATAGGTGACCAAGCGTTGATAACAAATAAGAATTTATTACACGAAAATCTAAGTATCTGAGGTCGAACATAGGGAGCAAATGAAATTTATTCACTAATCTCAATAATGTAATTGAACACTTAGAATTACTCAAAACTTTAGAATATAAATGCAAGAATTTAAGAATCAATTGTAGCAAAAATAGAAAAATTGGACGTCTGATTCCATGATCAGACGTCTTAAAAAGATATCTCTCTTATTTCCTTCTCCTTTCTTTCTTTCTCTGACTTTCCTTAGCTCTTTTTCTTTTATTCTTCTTTGACTTTGGCCGTCTGCTTCTTTTTCCTTGTCTCTTCTTTGCAGCTCCTTTCTTTGCTCTAGCCTTGCCTTTCTTCTTCCTTCTTCTTCTCTTGCACAGTGCCTTTCTCCTTCTTCTTCCTCTGCGATCTTCTTCCTTCTTTGGCTTGCCTCTCCTTCTGCCTTATCTTTCCTTCTTCTCTTTTGACTTCTCTTATTTGCTGCACCCTCTTTTCTTTCTCTTTCTTCTGCTTCTTTCCTTTCTTCCTTCCTTCTTCTTCCTTTTTGTGGCTAAGTCCTTCCTTCCCTGTTTAGCCTAGCTTCACCTTGCCTTAGCTTCAGCTGCGCCTTCTTCTTCCTTCTTCTTCCCTACACACATTGAAGAGCAAAACCTACACCTACCCTCCCCCACGTCTCTCTCTCTCTATTTCGCTCTTACATATGCTCTCCAAGAGCCAGGTAATTGGGTCAGGTGTGCACCCGGGTCTAGGCGCACCGGCGTGGGTGTGATGTGCGAGGAGTATTAGGTTAGGTAATCGGGTCGGGTGCTAGGTCTGCTGGGGAAGGTCGCGGACGAGGCGTGAGGGGGCGAGGGACCTCACCCCTGTTGATGAGAACCTCATCATGAACCCTAACTAGCACAATTTAACCCAGATATGCAAGAAAAAGCTCCTACATAGCTCAAAGAAAGGCTTAACTCAGAGAATTCTGAGTTTAAGAAGAAGACAAGTCATAAGGGGTAAAAATGCAATTTCACCAACGTAATTTGCAAACAGGGTAATTAAGGGTCCAAACACAGGTCAAACAAACCTAATAAGAAGGAAAGTGGGATGATCTGATCTCACAAGGGCTACAACAACTCCAAGAAATTGAATGACATTCTGTACCCTTAAAACAAACCCACTTCAATTCACGAGGTTCGAGGTAGGGTAAAAATCAACTAAATCCTCTAAAATTCAT
Organism: Thalassia testudinum; assembly: GCA_037157565.1. Lineage (NCBI taxonomy): Eukaryota > Viridiplantae > Streptophyta > Magnoliopsida > Alismatales > Hydrocharitaceae > Thalassia > Thalassia testudinum. The sequence goes on along the minus strand of JAZHRO010000077.1, from coordinate 80,472,930 downwards.
AGAAAAATAATATCTAGGATTTAGAACCTTCAATGTGGCCTTAGAAACCCATTTTGACCTACATTGAAAATCATGCCGAATTAATGATTTAATTTGGGTTTTACGTAAATTGGCCTGTCAAACATGGTCTGACCTAGAAACAAAATTCACCATTAAAATCCTTAGGTCCAATATAGTCATGCATAAAAGCTTGAGCCTAAGAAGAGACCTCCTTGACTGACTTTGCAATTTGGTCCTCATCATTTACTTTTTGACCCTTAACTTTCGAAACCCTTGCATTTTGGCCCCCAACTTCCTCGTCGTTCTTTGCAGAACGGTCCCTCCTGCAAGTCTCTGCGTAGCGCCATGCTCCGGCGACTTTGCGCGGAGCATGGCGCCGCGCAGGGTGAGGGGAACGCCCTGCAAAGTGAACGCGGAGTTCCCTGCAACGTCTGTTGTCGCAGGGATTCAGCCATGCCGCCTGACGACCCCCACACCTTCCGTGCGAACGCGCGGAAGGTATGGGTCTCGTCTCTGACCATACTCCGGCAAGGCGCGCACGTCGCCAGCCTGCGTTCGCCTCTCCGCCACCCCCTTTATAAGAACCAGCACCGTCAGCCGGTTCGAGCAGTCCGGTCTTGGCAGAGAAACCCTCAACCTTTCCTCTCTCCCTACTCCGATAGGAAACCCACCAGCTCCGGCGACTGCTCCTCCTCCTTCTCGTCGATCTGCTGCCATACCTGTAGCAGAGCCAGCTTCGTCTCATCGTCCCGCGTTGCGTCGCACCAAGCGCTCGCCTCCCTGCCCACTTCCTCGCCACCGCTCTCTCCCTCTGGGTGTTTCTTCTGCAGCGACAGTCGATAGGACTGCCCGCCGCTCCGGCCCCATTCGTCCTTGCAAGTAGGTTACAGTTACTCCCCTTCTTCCCCTCTTTCTTTTCCCCCATCTATTTTGGTTGATTGCCCCACGACCACGCCTGTCCACCATCACCTTCCCCGCCTCCGGTCACTCTCCGGCGAGTTTCCCCCGTCGATTCGCAGCTCCACCCAACTCGCCGACAGTCGCAAAAGCTCCGCCTCATCACGCTGAACATCCTCCGCCCACCCACTACCGCTCTACACCTACTCAATGCACCCCCGCACACACCCATATTTCCAGTCACAGGATGACCTAGGCACACACGCCTAGGCCGTCCCGCGACCTGCTGCACCTCGCACCACCTTCGCTGTGTCACGGCGAAGGTCTCCCAGTGGTTTGATTAGGCTGATAGGCCGTATTCGTGCACGACAGGTTCTGGAGCCCTACCGCCATTGTTGACGATTGAAGTAGCTTCCAAGCAGGCTCCAGGCGTCGGGGCAGCTGCGCTGCAGGTGCTGTGGACTGGGGTGAAGTCTGTGAAGACTTTTGCTTCAGCACTTGGCACCAATAGCGGCAGCAGCTGAGCAGATTGCGAGGAGGTTCTCCTGCGGGCGTGCACGAGGAAGAGCAGAAGATAGTCCCACATCGTAAGTTCATAACGCAACACACTGATTTAAATTATTTTTGTGTATACGGCTGGTTGCCTCCGATACACCTGGGGTGAGGTCCCGCGCCCCATCACACGCCCCGTCCACGGTTTCACCAAGCTGACCCGGTGAATCCGACCCGACACTACCCATGCACACCTCGCGCACCAAATCACGCCAGTGTGCCTGGTCCCAGTACGCAACCCGACCCGTTAACCCGTAGCTCTGGGAGAGCTTCCTGTGAGCGGTTCGTAGGGAGAGAGAGATACGTGCGGGTAGAGGGAGGGGATAGGTTTTGCTTTCCCCTTGTGTGCAGGATAGGAGCGCTGAAGGAGAAGGGCTCAGCACTTAGCCGCAGGAAGGAGAAGAGAAGAAGCAGAAGAAGAAGGCTCGCCAAAGAAGAAGAAGCAGCGAAGGAAGGAAAAGAGGAGAAGCACTGTAGCAGACTGCAGTTAAGTCGTCTGACTGCTGTATCAGACGACGGATAAGCAGCCTTCAGAGGAGATAAAGCAGAGAAGAAGAAGAAGAAAGAAAGAGAGAAAGGCAAAAGGAAGAAAAGAAGAAGGAAGAAGAGAAGACTCTGCAGCTGAAGAGCAGAAGAAGAAGACGAGCAGCCAGAAGAAGAAGAAGAAAAAGAAGAAGGCTCTGCTGCTGAAGAAAAGAGAAAGAAGAGAAGAGGCAAGGCAGAGAAGAGCAGAAGAAGAAAGAAGAGGGAAGAAGACAGGATCAGAGAGAAAACAAAAAGAGAAGAAGAAGCCAAGACAAAAATCTCTCTCTTTCTCTCTCTCTCTTATTTTTGTAATTCAATAAAGAAACTTTGTACTTCTAGAATTCCAGTAGCTCCCTGAGTTTGACCTTGGGAAAACTATTTCCGAGTAAATTTCTATGGTAATAGCAACCGTAGCTGTCTTATCTTATACTACAACGATTGTATTAGAATAAACATAAAGACATGCAAAAGCAGCACTGCGGTTGGCGACATTATCATTTTTGACGCTGTTGCCGGGTGATGAGAACCTCATCATGAACCCTAACTAGTACAATCTAACCTAGGTATGCAAGAAAAAGCTCCTACATAACTCAAAGAAAAGCTTAACTCAGAGAATTCTGAGTTTAAGAAGAAAACAAGTCATAAGGGGTAAAAATGTAATTTCACCAACACAATCTGCAAACAGGGTAACTCAGGGTCCAAACACAGGTCAAACTAACCTAATAAGAAGGAAAGTGGGATGATCTGATCCAACAAGGGCTACAGCAACTCCAGGGAATTAAATGACATTCTGTAACCCTAAAACAAATCCACTTCAATTCACGTAGTTCGAGGTAGGGTAAAAATCAACTAAACCCTCTAAAATTCATATAAAAATAATCTCTAGGGTTTAGGACCTTCAATTTGGCCTTAGAAACCCATTTTGACCTACATTGAGAACCATGCCCAATTAATGATTTAATTTAAGTTTTTACGTAAATTGGCCTATCAAACATGGTCTGACCTAGAAACAAAATTCACCATTAAAATCCTTAGGTCCAATATAGTCATGCATAAAAACTTGAGCCTAAGAAGAGACCTCCTTGACCGACCTTGCAATTTGGTCCTCATCATTTACTTTTTGACCCTTAACTTTCGAAACCCTTGCATTTTGGCCCCCAACTTCCTCTTCGTTCTTTGCAGAGCGGTCCCTCCTGCAAGTCTCTGCGCAGCGCCATGCTCCGGCGACTTTGCGCGGAGCATGGCGCCGCGCAGGGTGAGGGGGAGTCCTGCCAAGAGAACGCGGAGTTCCCTGCGATGTTTGCTATTGCAGGGACTCGGCCATTCCATCTGACGACGCCCACACCTTCCGTGCGAACGCACGGAAGGTATGTGTCTCGTCTCCGACCATACTCCGGCGAGGGACGCACGTCGCCAGCGTGCGTCCGCCCCTCCGCCACCGCCTTTATAAAGACCAGTGTCGCCAGCCGTTTCTCCCAGCTCGGTCTTGACGGAGAATCCCTCAACCCTTCCTCTCTCTCCACTTCGACAGGAACCCACCAGCTCCGGCAGCTCCTCCTCCTCCTTCTCGTCGCTCTGCTGTAATACTAGCAGTAGAGTCACCTGCACCTGATCTCCCCGCGTCGCGCCGCACCAAGCGCGCGCCTCCCTGCCCTCTTCCTCGCCGCCTCTCTCTCCCTCTGGGTGTTTCTTCTCCGACGACAGTCGGTACGGCTGCCCGCCTCTCCGGCCCCCTTCGTCCCTGCAAGTAGGTTACAATTACTCTCAATCATCCCCTCTTTCTTTTCCCCACATTATTTCATTTAAATCGACCCTCGACTGACCCTGACCACCATCACCTTCCCCGTCTCCGGCCACCCTCCAGCGAGTTGCCCCCGTTGATCTACAGCTCCACACAACTCGCCGACCGTCCCACAAGCTCCGCCTCATCACACTGAACGCCCTCTGCCCCTCCCCTGCCATTCCACACCTCCACAACGACCCCCCGAACAAACCCATTTTTTCGGCTACAGTCCGACCTAGGGCTGCCGCCATACACCGCCTCACGCCTCGCCACCACCCGCACTGGCTTCGCCGCACTCCGGCGAAGCTCCCTGCATCTTCTGACTGGGCCGAGAGGCCGTATTCCTGCTTGCAGGTCACGCCCCCTTCGCCGCCATTGCTGGGCAAGTGAAGCTGCTTCACCTGCAGCTGCAGCTTCGATCTCGCCCAGGCGCTGGTCCCAGGTCGCGCGGAGTGTCTCTGCAAAGACTCCCAGGTCTACAGCTGAGGAAAACCCCTCGCGAGTTGCTACAATTGCCTGCAGCCTCCTCGCATGCGGACGCCAGTCGGGAGGTGGGACTTTAGTCCCACCTCGGAAGTGCGTGGCTCAGTGCCCGCACATAAATTTTAAAAGTGTTCGAGGCTATTCGCCTTCGAACACAGGGGTCAGGTCCCTCACGCACGTGCGCGCCACGCGCTCGCCCTCACTCGCGCTCACCCCCCGCCGGTCTGGGCAGGATCCGAATACCCGACACTGCGCACACCTCGCCCACCACCGCACACTGGTGGGCCTGGTCCCGGGCGCGATACCCGTACCCGAATACCCGGCTCTGGGAGAGCGATCGTATGAGAGAAATTTGAGAAAGAGAGAGATGCGGGGAAGGGTAGGGGTAGGTTTTGCTCTGACCAGTTGTGTGAGTGTGCAGGAGCAGAAGAAGAAGCGACGAAGGAAGAAAGGAAGGAGAAGAAGAGAAGCACTGTAGTAGACCTGCAGTTAAGTCGTCTGACCACTACATGAGACGATAGTTGAGCAGCGGCCAGAGGTGATAAAGCAGAAAAGAAGGAAGAAGAAAAGAAGAAGACCTGGCCGCCAGAGAAAAAGAAATCAAAATAAAGAGAAAGAAAGAAATAGGAAGAAAAGAGAAGAAAGAAGAAGAGAAGAAGACAGGACTAGCAGAAGAAGAAGATGAATAGCCAGGAAGAAGAAGAAGAAGAATGAAGAGGGAAGAAGAAAGAAAGCACAAAAAGAAGAAAGAAGAAGGCACAGTCGTGAGAGAAGAAGAAGAAGAAGCCAAGACAAAAAATTCTCTCTCTCTCTCTCTCCCCCTCCCTCTCTCTCTCTCTTATTTTTGTAATCCAATAGAGAAACTTTGTACTTCTAGAATTCCAGTAGCTCCCTGAGTTCGACCTCGGGAAACCAAACTATTTTCGAGTAAATTTTGATAGTAACGACAACCGTAGCTGTCTTATCTTATACTATAACGACTGTACTATAATAAACACAAAGCAACAGCGCGGTTAGCCGTTCTTCACCGGGGAGCAACGGCAATTCTAGAAGCTTTAAACTCTTTTAAGAATTTCTAATCTTTTCCCTCTTGTGTGCAGGTAAAGGAAAAATTAGAAGAGCAGCCGCACAACAAACACTCCAAGGAACAGGTAATCTTCATTAGCCCTCTCTTAACTCCCTAAAAATCTGAAAAGGAACAAAAAGAAGAATCAACTTAGAGCTACCTGTGTTATACTTCGTAATTCATCAAAAGTTGCCTAATTTTTCATTTCAACACATTTTTAACTGCTCATCCAACTAAGGTAGCTAGGGCTAAAACTTTCTTGATTGAGTCCTAGATACTAAATTTTGAGGCAACTAAATTGGACCAACTAGAGCCAACTCAAGGATTGAAAAGCTAGGGTTTTTAGAGACACACCTTCTCTTAAAAAAGAAAAAGTTTTTCTTAAAAGAGGTGTGCCTAAACCTTGTTTGAAAGGATCTACACAAGAGGAACCCTAAGCAAATCAGGCTTTTAAATCCATTTGAACCTTAAAAGGAAGGACCCAAAAGCTCTTAAAGGAACAAGAGGTGAAGTTGATCCCTTGGGTCAACCAACCTTAAATTAGGTCACTCTTTGCACTTAAAAAGACTAAAGTTCAAGTGGAACCTTAAGCACCTTGATCTTAAAGTAAAAGAGGTAGACTTAAGAGGTCAAGCTCCCCATTCTGGTCTACCTGGATTCTCAGTGACAAGAGAGGTCGGGTGGGGGAAACATAAAGACACGCAAAAGCAGCACTGCGGTTGGCGACATTATCACCTGTGTACTGGAGGCAATGAAAAGGAAGCACAAAATCAGTTTATCCTACGTGCCGCGCTCTTGCGTTCACGAGGTGGGACTAATGTCCCACCTGCTTCTGCACTCACACCCGTAGGAAACCTTCACCAATTGCCGCTGCTGGGTCGCTCGCTAAGCCAATCTCTTGGCTGGATGAGTTCGCGCACTCAACCCACGCCTTCTGGGACTCTAATGCCTGGAGCACACGACCTGGAGCAAAGCTTTCAAGCAAGCTTGCTTTAGCGTCAATGGCGGAAGGGTGGCCTGACCTGAAACACACAAGTATGGCCTTACGGCCCCATTAAAATACCTGAGGAGCTTCGCCGTGTCAAGGCGAAGGTGAGGTAGTGGTTGGCTAGCCGCAGGGCGGCCTAGGTGTGCATGCCTAAGTCGCTCTGTGGCCGTGAATATGGGTTTGTTCGGTGGGCATGTGTGGAGGTGTTGGCGGTCGATGGAAGGGTGGATGATGCTTAGTGGGTGATGGCAGAGGTGATGAGGTGTTTGGTGAGGCGTGTGGAGGTGTGGAGCGGTGGAGGCACCTCGCCGGTGGGTGGTCGGAGATGGAGAAGGTGGCGGTGGACAATGGCTGCGAGGAGTCGAAAGGGAAAATAGAGAGAGGGGCATTTAAGAGGGGATAGAGAGGAGTAATTCTAACATAGCTAAGTTGACGAAGGGGGAGAGTTGGCGGCTGGCTGTACCTGCTGTCGCCGGACAAGACGGTGTCAGTGGAGGGAGACGGCGACAACGACGGGGCTAGAGGTGCTCGTGCGGGTGTTGCGCGATGCAAAGGAAGATGGTGAGGGCGACTCTGCCACTGGTATGGTGGCAGAGCAACGAGAAAGAGGAGGGAGGCTCGTCGGAGCTCGTTGGACTTCTTGACCGAAGGAGAAGAAGATGAAATTGGGGTGGATCTCTGACCAAGTCGAGCTGAAGAGATGCGGTCGGAGGTGGTGGTGCTTTTATAGTCGCTGGCAGGGACTCTAATGCTTGGAAGACAAGCTTCCAAGCACAAGAGACCTCACTGGAGATGGAAACCATTGGAGACCCAAATCTCTCATGTGTTCGCACGAGAGATTGGGTGCGAATCAGAGATTAGGACCATGCTCAGATGGAAGGGAATTCCTTAGAGAATCTCCCTTTCAGATCTGGGAGGAGATCTCTGAGGAATCAGGGAATACTCCCCCTCCATTCCTCGTCGAAGTAGGATTTCTCCCCATTAATGACAGAGGGACCTATTTGTAAGAGTGGCGAGGAAGTTAGGGGGGTTTGTGCAATGATTTTCAAAAGATAGGGGCCAAAATGTAATTGGGTGTACTATTTTGCAAAGTAGGTCAAGATGACCTCCCCTTAGGTCCAAATTTTGGTAAAAACCTAATTTTTACCTAAGGAATCCAATGGTGAAGTTGGATTTTAGGTTTGACCACGTTTGACTAGATATTTTGTACAAAAATCCAAATTAGGTCAATTAATGGGCTAGGACCCCAATCTAGGTCAAAATAGGTTCCAAAGGCCAATTTGAAGGTTGTAAACCCTTGGGGATATTTTTTCATGAATTTTAGAGGGATTAGTTGATTTTTATCCTATCTAGAACCTCGTGGAATTAAGCGGGTTTATTTTAGGTTACAAGATATCATTTAATTCCTAGACTGCACATGAACCCATTTTTCACTGAACCAACCCACTTTTTATCTTATTCAAAAAATTTGGCCTATGTTTTTCCTATGAGAAAATCCGTTTATTTACTGCAATGGTAAAATTACAGTTTTAACCTTTATTTCATGTTTTCTTCTCAGAACACTTATTCCTTGAATTAAGTCCTTCTCTAGGTTTGTAAGAGCTCTTATTCTCTTTCTTAGGTCAAAATGAGCTAGTTAGGACTCATGATGAGACTCTCATATCAACCAATTATAATTGGTCAATCAAACTTTACTATTTGACCGATTAAAACAATTGATCGACCAAACTAAATTCATTAATCGACCAAAACAATTGGTCGACCAAATTTACATTTTGATTGACCAATCCACATCGAAATCGTGAGATTAAAATCCATAGCAAGAGAGTCTAAGTTCCAAGTTCTAAATCTCACCCAAGTAGGAGCCGGGTCGGGACGCACATACGTGTGTGCGTGGTACTCAGCCCCTCCTCTTACTTTTACTACATAAGCTATGGGAGACAGAAGCCTTTTACACTCACCAAGAGGTTTGTCCACTTCCAGTATGGAAGCAAAAAACCTCTCCCAAATCTCATTGATTTTAACATGAATTCTCACGTCACCATATAACAAGTGTGTCCCAATTAATGCAATTAGGCTCTCAAATCCAACAATCCCCTACAAATTCATTGTTGAAATTCAACGATAAATTTCTCGACTACCATACTCTACTTTCAATAAAGGTACCTTTCAGTTTGAACCCTTACTTGAGTCATCCACCTTCACCACCACAGGAATAAAGTGAAACTAGTCTTGAACTCCAGACCTTTGATGTGAGGTGTATAGTGGTGACAACAGAATGAAGTTCTTGGCGATAATCTCTAGGGTTGGTGCTTTTAAAGGCCATGCACCCTATTCTGTTTTGTGAGTGTAATCGAGAAAGACCCTATTCCCTTACCTGTGGCCCACAATCACACTCACATAGGTGGCGTTCTCCAAGGATGCACTGCTCACATCTTGCCATAAAAGCTTGAACTCATTCAAAGATTTTGCTCTTCCTAAATTTGCAGCTTAAGGCACTTAGGCTTCTAGGGATTGGACTCATACGTAAAAACATCTAACAATGAGTGTCAATCAGTTCCCCATATAGCTTGTTACCACATTGAACGTACGTTGTGGGATTTCCACTCAGTTAGGTTAGGTTGCTATTGTGGGTGAACTCCCAATGGATCTCAGTCTCATCCCAAGCCTAGACTTAAGGACTAAAGATTTATCAAGTCTTTTAGTAAACAGATCTGCTTTGTTATCCTTGGATCCTATAAATTCCACAGCAATCACTCCTTGCGACACTAAATCCCTTATAGACTTAAGTCTGATTTGGATATGTCTCCTTATTTTTTGATTAAACTTTGAACTCTTAATCTTTGCTATAGTAGTCATGCTATCAAATTCAAAGATATCGCAGTAATTGGCTTACCCACCATAGGGATTTTTGTAGGAAGTTCTTTTAGCCATTCAGCCTCAATTCCAGTGGTGTCCAAAGTACATAGCTCAACCTCAAAGGTAGACCGGGCTAAAATGGTATGTTTTATAGATGCCAGGAAACTACACTGCCTCCAAGGGTAAAAACATACCCTGTAACACCATTACTCCTAGAATCCTCCATTTAATCTATCCAACTTGCATCACTATATCCTTCTAAAACTGAAAGATATTTACCATAATGCAAATTAAAGGAAACAGTTCCCTTTAAGTACCTAAGTAATCAGTCTAAGGCATCCCAAAGAGTATGGTTAAGACAACTTGTGTATCTATTCAACTTAGACACGGAAAAAGAAATATCCGGTCTAGTACAGTTAACCAAATACATCAAGCTTCCTATAATCTGTGAATAACCTAGTTGTGAAACAGACATTCCATTTTTGTTCTTATAGAGAGTTTTTGATGAATCAAAAGGAGTACTTACAGCCTTGTAATCTTCATAGCCAAATTTTTCAAGAACCTTCTTAATATAATGAGATTGAGAAATAGCTATCCCCTCCGCTGACCGAATCAGTTTGAGGTCTAAGATCACATTTGCAACACCCATATTCTTCATCTCAAACTTACTACTCAAGAATAACTTAGTTTCATTCACAATTCTAATGTTTGATCCAAATAATAATATATCATCTACATATAGGCATAGGACAATACACATACCTGTCAGATTTGTGACCTACAAAGCCAAAAGATTGTACAATCTTATCAAACTTTTCATGTCACTGCTCGGGTGCTTGTTTCAAATCATAAAGAGATTTAACAAGCTTGCAAACCTTTTTCTTATTCTCAGGAGCTACAAATCACTCAGGCTGATCCATATAGATCTCCTCCTCAAGATCGCCATGAAGAAAGGCGATCTTCACATTCATTTGGTGGATAGAGAGATCATAAATAGAAGGCAATATAATAAGCATCCGGATAGTAGTTATCCTAGTTACTGAAGAATAGGTATCAAAATAATCGATTCCTTTCATTTGCTTGAACCCCTTGGGAACAAGTTTAGCTTTGTATTTTTCAATAGATCCATCAAGCATGAGTTTTCTCTTAAACACCCACTTGCACCCAATAGTTGAACACCCTGGAGGTAAATCAACCAACTCCCAAGTGCCATTAGAGATGATTGAGTTCATCTCATTCTTAATGGCATCTTTCCAGTGCTTAGCTTTAGAAAAAGTCATAGCATCATGATAAGTAGGGGGATCGCCCTCGATTTGATAAGTAATAAAATCACTTCCCAAATCCTTGGCAATTCTTGATCTTTTACTTCTCCTAGGTTTAGACTCTTTTACTTGATTGGGTTTGGAATGAGAAGTGCTAGCTCCCACATTAGACGTCCTTTCCACTTGACCTAGAATAGAACCAGATGTGGTGGCTAGATCATCTAATGTCATATTTTGAGGTAATTCATTCTTCATACGAAAGACATCCTCAAAAAATGTAGCATTGCGAAGCTCAACAATAGTGTTGCCATCTATGCCTGAAATATCAGATTTTATAAAAAAGATCTATAGGCATAGCTATTATCAACATAACCCAGAAAGACCGCATCAACTGTCTTAGGTCCAAGCTTCTTCCTCTTATGTTCTGGATAACCTCTTTTGCAAGGCAGCCCCACACTTTTAGGTATTTCAAACTTGATTTCTTGTTTCTCCAAATCTCAAATGAACTACTTTCCTTATGCTTGAGGGAAACTTTATTCAGAATATGGCATACCATATTGAAAGCTTCCCCCCACATATGAGTAGGTAATCCCAAGCTTTGCAAGAGAGTGTTGACCATGTCAGTTAGGATCATATTCTTTCGCTTTGCTATCTCATTAGATTGAGGAGAATATGGGGCCATTACTTCATGCACTATACCAAAATCTTGGCAATGTTCATCAAATAAGTTGGACGTATATTCCCCTCCTTTATCTGACCTTAGTCTTTTAAGAGTTTTCCTAATTTGTGTTTCTGCTTCTTTTTTGAAGATAAGTGATGGGAACACCATCATGAGCCATAACTATCTCATTTTGACCCAATTAAGTCAATAAATGCTCTTACATAACCGCCAGAGAGTCACAAGTCATTGCATAATCATTCCGAAAGAAAAATAATAAACTAGGGTTAAAATTACAATTTTACCAGCTCATCATGAATGCAGTACAACCACAGGTTTTCTCAGGGGTTGAATGAAGGTCAATTGGTCTTAAAAAGATAACAAGTGAGATAAGACATGCAGAAAAGGGTTTGCACGTGTTCTAAAAATTAAATGACTTTTGAAACCCTAAAAACAGACTCGCTTAATTAACTGAGGTTCTGATCAGGATAAAATTCACCTAAACCCTCTAAAATTCATAGAAAAATATTCTCCATGGTTTAGAACTTTCAATTTGACCATCAGAACCCGTTTTGACCCAAAACAGAACCACAGACAGATATTTACCCTAATTTAAGTTTTTGCATACATTACCCAGTCAAACATGGTCAAAACCAAAATCCAACTTCACCATTGGATTCTTTAGGTTCAAATTAGGTTTGTACCAAAATTTGGACCCAAGAAGAATTTGTTTGACCTAGTTTGCAAATCGGTCCTGTTTAATTTCATTTCTACCCTTAACTTTCAAAATCCTTTCAAATAGGCCCCTAACTTTCTCATCATTCTCACAAATAGGTCCCTACCGCCATTAAACCTATTCCTACTTGCTCTGGCGACCTTAAAAAGGAAAGAACTTCCTGATTTCTTGACAAATCCCTTTCAAATTTGAAAGGGAAGTTCGTCAAGAAATTCCCTTCCTTTTGGACCTAATCCTAAGCCCTAAAACCTACACAATCTCTCATGCGAACGCATGAGAGATTTGGGTATCAAGAAACTTCCAACTCTGGCGACCTTTCCAAGCTTGGGAAGCTTGCTTCTCAAGCTCTAATCGACCATTGATGACCCATAAAAGACTCCCCAGATCACAACGGATTTCCTAAGCTTGAATTCGACCAGAGATTCCCTCAAATTCCTCTCCCCTCCTCCTGCTGATTTGCTCTTGAAGCTCCGATGACCTTCCCTACTTTCCCTCGTCATCTGACCACAGTACTAGTGGCAGACTCTTCCTCCTTGCCTTCTTCCGCGTCGCACAGCACCCGTCGGCGCGCCTGCGCCCCCTTCATCCTTGCCAATCACCTCTCTCTGAGCAGCTTTGTCTCCGGTGTCGGCCGCACCTCACCCGACGCCAACTCCACTCCCCTTCGTCTACCTCCCCTCCTAAATAACTCCTTGACTTCCCCTCTTCGTTTTCAGACCCTCGCCACCTCGTTTCGATCGCCGACTCACCCCGTCGAGATCGTACCTTCGGCGAGATTGTACAACCACTACACTCCACCAATCCGGCCGTCGTTCATCTCCACACCTCCGCCGTGTTCCAGAGAGCAAAAGCCCTCTGGTCTTCGAGGCTATTGGCCTCCCCAATGCTCCGCCGAACACCACATTGTCGCACCTTACATTCTGTCACTGTCCAGCCACCTCACGCATTCCCACACCTCACGAACGCTGCCGTTCAATTCCCCACCTCACGACGAAGCTTATGAACTATTTTAACTAGGGCTTTTAGCTTGCTTTCGTGTTTGTAGGTCCCAGGTCTATGCCGCCATTATCGAAGCTTCGAGCGAAGCTTGAAGCTTGCTTCAAGCACCTGCAGACCCCAGGCAAGGTTCCAAGCATTGCGGAACACTTCCAGGAACACTCTCTCCTGGTCAATTGGAGCTGTTGACCGTTCCTTGCATAAGAATTAGATGAAGGCATCAGCTGCAGGCACACGCGAAGAAGCGGGAGCAGATAGTCCCACATTGGTTGCTGAGGAGCGCCTGCAATCACATAAATTGTATTTGTGCTATAGGCTTATCGCCTCAGTGGCTGCTACTCTCGTCTATAGTTCTAATATTTCTAATATTTCGTCGTAGTATAGTGTAGAGGAGCGGTTACCAGTTTATACAATTTGTTACTCGAAAATAAGAGTTTTCCCGAGGTCGAACTCAGGGAGCAAACTGTATTCTAGAAGTACAATGTTTCAATTACAAAAATGAGAGAGAGAGAGAGAGATTTGTCTTGTTGGCTTTTTCTTCTTCTCTTCTTGTCTTTGTCTTCTTTCTTCTTGTTTCTCTTCTGTTCTTTTTCTTCCTTGCCTTTCTTTTGCTTCCGAGCTTTTCTTCTTTCTTCGTGTTCTGCTTCTCTCTTCTTTTTCCTTCAGCTCTTTGTCTTCTTCCTTCTGTTCTTTTTCTTTCTTTCTTCTTTGCGATGCCTCCTCTTCTTTCCTTCTTCTTTTTCTTCTCTGCAGAGCGTCGTCTGATTTTGCAATCAGACGATTTAAGTAGCCTCTGCTACAGTGCGTCCTCCTTCCTTCTTTCTTCTGTGTCTTTCTTCTTTCTCTTCTTTCTTTGCTTTTGCCTGCACACTCACAGATTGGTCAGAGGGCAAAACCTAATCCTACCCTCCTTCGCATCTCTCTCTCTTAGATTTCGCTTGTAGGATAGCTCTCCTAGAGCTGCCGGGTATTCGGGTACGGGTCGCGTCCCGGTCCAGGCCCACCGGCGTGCGGTGGTGGGTGAGGAGTGCAGGTCGGGTAAGCGGGTCGGGCCAGGTCCGCGGGGGGTGGTCGCGGACGAGGCTGGGTAAGCGGGTGAGAGGGATCTCACCCCGTGTGCTGAGGCGATAAGCCTATAGCACTTTTTGCATTTATGCGGGTGTGCGGCCTTCAGAACTACCGAGGTGGGACTAAATGTCCCACCCCAATTTGGCGCCTGCAGCTGAGAAAGCTGCAGGCAATCGCGGCTGTGTGCGGGGCTTTCACCCCAGCTGCAGACCTGGGCAGGCACGTGAGGGCGAGGCGCACGTCCTGAAGTGCAAGCCTGGGCGAAGCGATGCTGCAGCTGTAGGCGGAAGAAGCTCCACCTGTTCAGCAATGGCGGCGGAGGACGGGTGACCTGTTCACAGAAGTACGGCCCTTCGGCCTAATCAGACAAGCGGGGGACCTTCGCCGTGGCACGGCGAAGGTGGTGCGAGGTCTGGCAGGTCGTGGGGCGACGTGCAGGGGCTGCCCTAGGTCGGACTGTGGCTGGGGAAATGGGTTTGTTCGGGGGGTCTTCAGGTGGCGAATGGCAGGAAATGAAGGGGCGGAAATGGTTCAGCATGATGAGGCGGAGGTTTTGGGTCGGTTGGCGAGTCGTGTGGGGTGGTGGAATGATGGGAGCGAGTCACCGGAGGTTGGCTGGAGATGGAGAAGGTGAGGGTGATCTGGCACGGTTGAAGGGTGGTTGAGCAAATTGAAGTAGGGAAAAGAAAGAGGGGAGGAAAGGAAAGAACTGTACCTACTTGGAGGGACGAGAGGGGGATGGAGCAGGGCGGCAGTCGTTTCGACTGTCGCCGGAGAAGAAGGTGCCCAGAGAGAGGGGGCGGCGGCGAGGAGAGAGCGGGAGAGCACGTGTTGGGTACGGCGCGACGCGGGAAGAGCAGGCGAAGGCGGCTCTGCTGCTGGTATTGCGGCAGAGCGACGAGGAGGAGGAGGAAGAACCGCTGGAGCTGGAGGGCTTCTGCCAGAGTGGGAAGAGAGGAAGGAGGGGGGTGTTTCTCCTTCAGAACCGAGCTGCTGAGTGTGGCAGACGGAGGCAGCTTTTATAGAGGTGAGATCAGAGAGGAGGGCAGAGGGAGGCGATGTACCTCCCTCGCCGGAGGACGCCAGAGATAGAGACCCATACCATCCGTGCATTCGCACGGGAGGTATGGGCAGCTGCAGAGACCATGGAGGTGTCCCTGCGACAGCAGACGTCGCAGGGAACCCCCGGTTGTCTTGGCAGAGGGTCTCCCTCACCCTGCGCGGCGCCATGCTCCGCGCAAAGTCGCCGGAGCATGGCGCTGCTCAGGGTTTTGCAGGGAGGACCCAAATGCAAAGAACGAAGAAGACTTAGGGGCCAAAATGCGAGGGTTTCAAAAGTTGAGGGTCAAAAAGTAATGGATGAGGACCAAAATGTAAAGTTGGTCAAGAAGGTCTCTTCTTAGGCTCAAGTTTTTATACATGACTAACTAGGACCTAAGGATTCTAATGGTGAATTTTATTTCTAGATTAGACCTTGTTTGACTGGTCAATTTACGTAAAAACCTAAATTAAGTCATTAATTGGGCCTGGTTCTCAATGTAGGTCAAAATAGGTTCCTAAGGCCAAATTGAAGGTTCTAAACCCTAGAGATTATTTTTTTATGAATTTTAGAGGGTTTATTCAATTTTTTATTTGCCTCGAACCTCGTGAATTGAAGTGGGTTTGTTCTTAGGGTTACAGGATGTCATTTAATTCTTTGGAGTTGCTGTAGCCCTTATTGGATCAATTCATCCAACTTTTCTTCTTATTAGGTTGGTTTGACTTAAGTTTGGATCCTGAGTTACCCTGTTTTCAGATTGAGTTGGTGAAATTACATTTTTACCCCTTAGTTCTTATTTTCTTCACAAACTCAGAATCTCTCTGAGTCAAGCCTTTCTATAGTTATGTAGGAGCTTTTTCTTGCAAATCTGGGTTAGATGGTGCTAGTTTAGGGTTTATGACGAGGTTCTCATCACTCAGCACTCACAGGGGGTGAGGTCCCCGCACACCCCCCTCATGTGCCTCGTCCGCGACATCTCCCCCGTGGACCTGGTGTGCCCGATAACCTGCCTAATCCTTGCACTCCTCGGCTGCGACCCACGCCCGCAGCCTTGGTCTCGGGTACACTCTAGGTCCGATTACCTGTATACCCGGTACCGTTGAAGGCTCTAGGGGAATGTAACCCAGAGAGAGAGACAGATTGCGCGTGGTAGGGGGAGGGTTCTGCTACTGAAGATATTAGCTGACACTTAGCCAATTTGAGAAGTTGCCCTCCCCTATGAGAAGAAGGAGAAGGAAGCAGAAGGAGAGAAGAGGGAGTAGCAGCAGAGAAGGAAGAAAAAGAAGAAGAAGAGGCTGAGAGAAGAAGGTTGTGCATTGTAGCATCAGACATTTAAGCCGTCTGATTAACCATTCAGCCATCTGATAATTGATTTCTTAGCTTTATTTGATTGATACTCTTGAGAAATTTACTGTTATTGTAAGGGATATTTAGTGATTCAAATCACCGTTTTACCTCATTCTTTTTGCACTATTAACATCTGTCTTCACTTCTATATCATTATTGTTTGGAGTATTATTACAAATTGTTTATATTGCGTTTAAATTGCAATTCTTGAGATTTAAATTCCACATTGCTCCCTGTGTTCGACCTTGAAACTTTTTTGAGTAATAAAATTTATTTGTTTAAAAGCTATTTTGGCTATACTGCAACGTGACATTCTTAAAACACCGATCTAGCGTTCGAACAATAAGGAATTTACATACTACAAGAACATTGAGTATTCTCGACCATTAAAAATGGTTGCAAATGTTCAAATAACCATCGAGAAAAAGGGTTGAGGAATGTACAGTCGCGATTGGGTTTTCTCGACCATTATTGAACAATACGATCAAAAAAAAGGCGCACCTCCACTCGACGTTTGGTCAGTTCTCTTGTCAGTTTTCAACGGTCGGTAACGCTCTTTTCCAACCGTTTAATGTCCACGATTGGCGAAAGTATTTGCCTCGACCGATATTTAGATAGTCAAGTAAGAGTGTATTTCCGACTATTTGTTAATAACAGTCGAAAATAATGATATTTTCGTCAATTTACGGATGGTCAATAATGTTAACTTTTTGAGACAGTTATTGAGTAACGGTTGAGAAAACTTGTATTGTAGACCATTTTAAACAGTCGAGAATGTTAAATATTCGCGATAATTATTTTGTTACGGTTGGGAAAACTTATATTAGCGACCATTTTAACTGTCGATAATATTCTTGACCATATTTAAATAACGGTCGAGAATAATAAGAAATTTATTTTTAAAATATATTTAATTTATGTGGAAGACCTGTAAATAATGCCCAAATCTATTAAGAGTATAAATCAATCACACAGCTTAAAAATTTATGCATTCAAATAAAACGGAAGAAATGAAAATTAAAATTTTATAAATACAAGTAACGTATACAAAGTTCATTATAAACGGTAATATTTTAAAAAATTACAATTATGCTGTGGCACAAACCCCTCCAACACTGCTACCACCTAAATCATCGTCATCACGACGATCTCTAAACTCATGAGGGACGGGGTGATCAATTCCTCCCTTATGAAGTAATGTCAGGAGCTCCTTCATGATCTTGTTGGATTCCTTGAGCTGCATCGCGTTCTCCTTGATCAACGTTGTCAGCTCCTCGATTCGCAACACATTCTCCTCGTCTTTGCAGTGTAATGCCGCAATCTCCTTCCTCATCTCCTGCACCTCAGCTGAAGATGATGATGCTCCCCTTCTCCCATATCACCCCGAGATGGTCTCGCTCTTCCCTACACTACGAACGTACCCGCCATGCTCAGGTGGCATGACGGTCCGATAGGCCTCCTCTGCTGTCAGTGGCTGCTGAATTGTATCGGAGCTTGCGTCTTCAGGAGGACGCATTAAGTTGATCATATTATCCTGAAAGATATTGAATTACGTTAATTAATTTCATTTAATTATATAATTATGAAATAAAATAAAAGTATTGTATTTTTTTAACTTACGTGTCTCTATTGGTATGTGTCGTGAAGCCACTCTCCATTTCCCTCTTCACTCATCTTGCTATGAGTGGCCTCATATACTCCCACCTGATTAAGCTAGGAACCTTGATGCATGGCGAACTGCAATAATTTGAAATAGTTAATTTTAATAAATTAGAAATTTTTGTAAGGTTTAAAAGAAAATATTAATTAAAGATACTTACATATATAGATTTCATCCTGTCTATGCTCCTCCTACCCAGGACATAAGTCTTCGGTGAAGCCTTAGCCCTATTTTCCTTATTTTTCTTGGCTTTCTCCTGAAAATGAACGTACAATTTATTAACTTAGAAATTATTTAAATAAATGATAATATATGAAATACTTTTACCTACGTCGCTGGATCATGTCAATGCTCGCACGCTTCCTTCCAAATGTGTGGTTGTATCAAAAGAGGCATATTATGTAATGCCTTATTATGATTACTGTTCTTATAATATTAAAAAATATAATTTTAATGTTAGAAATAATATTTGAATTGTGGTAAAGGAAATAAAGAAATACAGTTAAAATTTATCTTTTACCTTATTCTTCATCTCCAATCTCCAATCTCCAATCTTTATGAATCTTCGCTGCGTGCTTGATGATATATTTAGGGATGTTCGGATCATCGCCTCATTCGAACATGGCCTACATTAGAAAGAGAACAGAAATTATTACATAATTTAAACTTATATAAAGTAATTTATAAAAGTTATTAGTTTCTACCAATTACCTCTAACTCTCGAATGAGCTGCCTTTTCAACTCGTTTGGCACCTTCCTCCAATTGAAGTGGGACAGTGGGATAATCGCCTTTGTCAGCGTATCCAGTCTGCTGATGAATGGAGGATAGTCCACTGCTTCCTCCAATGGTGTGATTCGCACTAAAATGCGGGCCCCATGCGAAATTCTCTCTAGGTCTCTATTCTGCATGGGACCTCTCCCCCTACGTACACCTATAAGACAGAATTATAACATAAAATTAAATAACAAAGAAAAAAATTTGAGAACATAACATTTACCAAACCTTAAATTTATACCTAAATTGCGGGCGGGTGGTGGTGGTGTAGAACATCCTGTCTGAGAAGCATCTGGGTTTGCCGTCAGCTCTGGCTAATCATCCAATCTAGCGTTCTCCTCATCAAATGAAGTACTGTCCTCCTCCTCCTCATCGGCGGGTGTATCCTCCTTGTAGTCAGAATCCCTGGAGATTCATCGAGCTACATCTCCAGGCCTTAGAAACTGCTAGCGAGGTGCCTGGGGCTGAGGCTGAGGATGCTGGCGGTGAGCCTGAGGCTGAGGCTGCTGGTGGGGGGCCTCAGGTCACTGTGGGGGGGCCTCAAGCTGCTGGGAGGCCTGAGCCTCCTCCCTGCTCCTCCTATTAGTCTTTTTCTTGAAATAACCTGCGTAAAACATCACAAATAATTAGATATTTTTAAAAAAATTCCAGCACCATTTCCCCTATATATTGTGATATTTCAAAAATCTTGTATGAAATAAGTATACAAATAATTGAAAATGAAATGAGCATATATAAATGAAATAACCTTCCATTTCTCCATTTCCCTCCCCTTCCTCTTTCTCCCATTCCATTTTCCCTTCCCTTACCCTTCCATTCCTCCTTCTTCTCCTTCTCTTTCTCCCTTTCTCCTTAACCTCCCCTTCCTCTTCTCCTTCTCTTTCTCCCTTTCTCCTTAACCTTCCCTTCCTCTTCTCCTTCTCTTTCTCACATTCCCTTTCCCCTTCCCTTAACCTCCCCTCCTCTTTCTCCTTGTCTCCTTAACCTCCCCTTCCTCTTCTCATTCTCTTTCTCCCATTCCCTTTCCCCTTCCCTTACCCTCCCCTACTCCTTTACCGTTTCTCCTTAACCTCCCCTTCCTCTTCTCCTTCTCTTTCTCCCATTCCCTTTCCCCTTCCCTTCTCTTTCTCCCTTTCTCCTTAACCTCCCCTTATCTTTCTCTCTTTCTTCCTTAGTTACCCTCCCCTTCTCATTTCCTCTCCTCTTTCCCCTTCCCTTACCCTCCCCTTCTCTTTCTCCCTTTCTCCCTTACCTCCCCTTCTCTTTCTCTCTTCCTTCCTTAATTACCCTCCCCTTCTTATTTCCTCTCCTCTTTCTTCTCCTCTTTCTTCAACATAAAACATTCAAGATACAAAAAAAAAGTATCATTCCATACAAGAAATAAATCTAAGTGGGCACACCCCACAAAAAAAAAAAATCTAAATTGGCACACCCCACATAAAAAATGAACCTAAGTAGGCACACCCCACTCTTAAAATAAACCTAAGTGGGCACACCCTACATCTAACATTAGAATAGTATTTTAAAAAAAAAGTAGTAAGAAACTCACCAAAGTGACGAAATGGAAACAGTCGGTCGGTGCACAAATAGTAGGAGAATGCGAAGAACCTATATGAAAGGCAATAAAAAAAAATTCAGTTTTGATATATAAATAAACATAACCTTTAATAAAAGATAAAATAATTTAAAGGCAATTTAAATAAAACAAGCTAGGAATTTCATAATTTACTTATATTTATGATTATGAATTAATACTTTTGATAATTTACCTTATATGTCAATGTCAGTTGCACAAGGGGCAAGTTCTTCACTTTGTGGGTTTTGTTGATGTGCTTCAAATTCAACATTTAGGTGTAGATCTCTTCCCGCATTGTATTGTTCATGTGGTTGAGTTCTATCTGGTATAATCCATCCATTTCTGCTTTTATTAGGCACGTAGAATACTTGTGCTACCTGACAAGCTAGTGTGAATGGTTCTGATGATTGGAGGATGCGACAATTCTTACTTAAGCTCAAGAATCTGTGTTTCTTATCGATTTTGAATCCAATGGATTCTTTAAAAATATCAAACCAATCACACTTACATAGAACCACCTTACGGTCAAACCTGAAACTCATTTCCACAATCTCTTCACTTTGACCCTAACACCCATCACAACCAGTGCTTAGGTCACAACTGACAAGAGCTCCCACCTGTTGCGTGGCCTTCGTATCATCAATGGATTGTACTCAGAATCTAAAATCGTTACTTATGTATCCGGAATGGTAACGTCCATATGTCAAAGGTGTATCAGCAATTACATCAAAATCCTGTACCCAACGTGGATCCCCATTTTTTTCTGTTTATTTACACGATCCTTGAACCAATGAAGGAACTGCAAGTTGTGTGCAGATGTATCATATGATTATTTGAATTCATTGTAAAATTCATCCACTTATGGAATTTGCTTCAGAATGTACAAGTGTGCCAAATATCGGTCCATTTTTTAGATGGGCTTAACCTGCATCCGTAGGATCAACCTTCCTCCGATGTTAAATATGGACAGACAATCTTCATCATTACCATTAAATTCTCCTTCATAGTTTCATTCAAGATGATTAAACCTATTGTCTGTTTCATTCATGTACATGTCACAGAAATTATTCCATTCTTCTACAAGATAGCCTTCAACACTTGACCCTTCTAGTTTAGCCTTATTCGAGACATAATCTTTCAATTTCTTCAAATATCGTTCAATTGAATAAATCCATCTGTATTATACGGGTCTAGCAATTCTCGCTTCATTTGAAAGATGAAGCGTGACATGAATCATAACGTCGAAAAATGCAGGTGGGAAAATATGCTCCATTTTACAAAGTGTGATCACAATTTGTTTATCCCAATAGTCTAGCAATTCGGTATCTAATGTCTTTGAATAGATAACTTTAAATTATTTGCTCTTCTCCATCAAGGAATCGACTACCGGATCAGACATCACTCTACGTATCGCTGTGGGAGTAAGATTTTCATGTATACATGAGAATAATGACTTTTTAACCCAATAATCTTCTTTTGTACTTCATTTACGCAATGTGAAAGTTGCAATGAATATCCATCTGGAACCTAAATGTCTTTAAGAAACGAGAAAAATCCTTTGCCTCTACTCTCCGGTAAAACTGTATATAGCTTCTGGAAAGTGAGACCCTCCTTCAACGTGCAACTTAAGACGAATACCAAAAATTTTCATATCATTCCTTGTTTTAACTATATCCTTCGAATTGTCTGTTAGGTTTAATACATCAAGAATGTTGTCCATTGCATTCTTTGCGATATGCATAACATCTAAATTGTGCCGCACTGTCAAATCCTTCCAATATGGGAGCTCCATAAAAAATATGCTTTTCTTCCTAAACCTTGAGTGTCGCAAGGAAGCCAAGTCATTCTTGAAAAGGCGACCCAAACGTATTTCTTCGAGCTGTTGTAATGTGTTACAACCAGGTTCCCGAATCCTTACAGGACACGAGACCGGACCGACACGACTGATCCCAAGACCCAGTCGTCCAATAAGAAATAAACAAAAAGCAGGAAAATAAACCACATTCACTATGCTATGCAACTAACAGTAGAAGAGTACAGCAGTAAAGAAAGTAAAAGCTACTACAGTACATGCCACCACCACAACAGTAGAACAGTAACAAGTTACAAGAACATAAAAGGTGAAGAAAGTAAAGGTATAAAACGTAAAGTACAGGAGTCTGAACTCACTATTACAAAAGGTACTACAAAAAGAAGCTACTGCTACTTGGCTCTACTGGGCCCAGCACCCTCTGCAGCCGTAAACTCTAGCTACTCAACACCTGGTCCTGAAAAGAGGTTATGCGTACACAAGTCAGTGAACGTTGAGTAGAGTGGCAATCAACTAACTAAAGCAGTAAAAATGGACAGGTAGCTGTTGTTTTTCAATTACTTTGTTTAACTAATTATTCTTTTTCACCACTTGGTTTATTTATCAGATCTCTTTCTTGATCTCGAATGTTCCTCGTGGGAACGATCTTGATTGCAGTCTTTTCCGAAGAGTAGAAGTCGCACGTGGTCTCTCCTGACTGGGAGAGTCCCTCGTGGTGGTCCTACACCCAATCAATCACCCCAAGGTCACGAACAAACGTAACGGTGACTACGACACGTGCGATAAGCGCACGGGTAGCTACCTCGCACTGGCATGCGGTCAGTCGTTTCCGTTAATGGGTGCGCCCAAGTACAGCACGAAATAATATAGGGCCTAGCCCTCTCAGTAACTGTTAAGATCCGTGACATCAAAACACTTTAAGACGTCTGAGAGTTGGTCCAGACGTCTGGTCAGACGTTTGGACACCTTTCCAGACGTCTGAAAATTAATTTTTGCATGCATATGATCGCGAGTCTGGGGGCGTGTCTCGTGTAGACTGAAACACACCGCCCTCTTCTTTTTCTCTCCCCTCGCTGACTGATTGCACAGCCAAAATACACCAAAAATTGTGCCATCTTGTGCTATTTCCTAGCATTGCCAGTGCATATTAGGTAGCCATAATCGCATTTGTAAAAATAAACGCATGCATGCATTTATTTGAGAGGGGAGGAGAGTGAATAAAATGGCCTTGAAATTTATGTTTCCTCAAGTGCTGCCTCACAAATTCACCATCTTTATTTTTATTTTCATTTTGGCTTTGAATTTCTTCTCCGCGGCTGCAGGGCATGGCGTGCTCTTCGCGCCACTCTCTGCACCAGCTTGCCTTGCACAGCCATGCACAGCCCAGGGCATGGCTGTGCTTGCCTCCATCCTCTTTAAAAAGCTCTCCTCGCTTCCTTGCACGAAGAGCCCGGGCAAACACACACAGACAACATCTTCTTCTTCCAGGCCATCTCCTCCCCTCTCCCCTCCATACGCAGCCGCTCTTCCTCCTGAGGAGCTATGCTGCGGGCAGGAGCAGCTCACAGTGGTACACAACCACCACTGTGAGTTCCACCACCACCCATCTCATCAAAGAGCCGGTGGGCGTGGTGGTTCTCCTCTCTATTTTCGTCATGCCATCCATTTCCGCCATTGCCACAGAGTCAAGCTTCGAAGCTCAACCGCAGCTGCATCAAGGCACCAGCACCTCTTGCCCGCATGCAAGCCATCGCACAAGCCAGCAACCGACGCAGCTACTTCCGCGCGTGCGCCAGCTCGCTCCGCAGCGCTCGCACACACAGAACTGCCAGCACCCGATTGCGCGAGCCGAGCGCGCACTGTAGCCATTGTTCACGCTAGAGAGCGCGACACTGTGGCTATAGTGCGGAGACCGAAAAGTTTCTCACTTATCCGGTCACCGCGCACTCTCTCTCCACGCCGCTACCGTCTCCAACCCGTCCGTGCACGCCCGTGCCCGCGTCTCTCCCCGCACCCGCTCCAGCGTCTACACCTGCCCGCTTCAACGCCCGCGTTCACCTCAGCGCGCAGCGTGCTGCGCTACACCTTCCTCCCACGCCCGCTCCCTCCAGCGCGTGCACGCACCCATCTTCGCGCCTACGCGCCTCCCATCAGCACGTGGACCACTAGACGTCGACTGAAGCATCCGG
Source organism: Thalassia testudinum (assembly GCA_037157565.1). Classification (NCBI taxonomy): domain Eukaryota; kingdom Viridiplantae; phylum Streptophyta; class Magnoliopsida; order Alismatales; family Hydrocharitaceae; genus Thalassia; species Thalassia testudinum. The sequence continues at coordinate 80,448,661 of JAZHRO010000077.1, read as the reverse complement.
ATGACTTAACTCACCCACGCCTTCTTCACTCCAGCAGACGATCTCTCCCTCTCTCTCTCTCTCTCCCCCTCATAGACACTTACCTTACACATACACACACACACACTCTCGTACACACACACTCTCACTTGTACACGCCTATATACACACTTATATATATATATATTTATCCATATTAGTACCTAGACAATTATATATAAGTATACATACATACATACATACATACATACATACATACATACATGTATATGTGTGTGTATACTTATATATATATATATACACATATATATTTACATACACACACAGATATATATATATACATATATTATTACCCATACAACTAAGTATAAGTATATATATATATATATATATATATACACACACATACTTATCTATATATATATATACATATATAACTACATATACACCTATATAATTATAACCATATGTATATATATACATATAGATATATATTTACATATATACATACATATATATATTTTCATATCACCTACCACACGTTTTATCGCTGGAATATCTGCACCAGTTGCTGATATTCCCCGATACACGCATACAGAAAGCGTCTATGCACACATCTTCCACCTATCCATCCTACACTCCATGCGGCACTTCGTCCTGTTGGTTGCATCTTCCTAGACGACGACCGACTCGACACATTGCTACATGCCATTTCCACCCCCACCCCTATATACATATATAATATATACATACATATATACTATATTTATCTTATTTCTATTTCTCTTTTCTGCAATTAAAAAGATAAAAAAATATATAAAAGAGAAAAGATAATCCTTGACTTGCAGGTACTCAGTCTTGCGAATAGCAAGACCAGTTTTGAAACCCTAATTTGGCTCAAAGTCAAGAACCTGATTTTGAGGGTGTACCTCAAGGACAAAATTATCAGAAAAAATCTTAAATAGAAAAACACCAAAAACATAATAAACAACTGAAGAGATTGGTCGTAGGAAAGGCATAGAAACTTATTCACCTCTAATTCCGCTTCCCTGAGTTCAACCCTCGGCCTAAAAGTGACCAAGATAAAATTAAGTAGATCAGGTTAATTTTTTTTTGTAAAAATATGGTTAGGCCCGATTTAAGTTAACCACTATATGCATTTCAACGATTAAATCATCATATTAACACAACCTATCCGAGCCCGATCGCCGACCTGCAGAAAACTTCCCCCAACACCTACAAATACTCCTCTCCCCTATCCCTCGTTCACCACCCCACCCGTCTTCTCCTTCCTCCAACGTGAGCGCGAGAGCAAGGGCAGCAGCTGCTGCCGGGTGCAGTGGCAGAGAGGAGAGGTGTAGCGAGAGGGAAGAGGAGAGAGAGCACGCGAGAGAGAGAGAGAGCTCGCCGAAGTAGTTTGAGGCCGGTCGACGTGCACGGGGAGGAGCGTTGTTCTGGGGAGGGTTCCCCGATGCTGCTGCAGCTCGGGCAGCGGGCGAACGAGCATGGCGCGGCCGTACGTAGCGGGAAGAAGACGGAGGAGGTTCTGATTCTGGTAATTTTTCCCAGAATCAGACGTCTGAACCTACATCCAGACGACGCGGGTGACGTCTGGAGGAAGCTCCAGACGACTGAGAGGTACGTATTCTCCCTCCTTTGCTTGCTTTTGCGGATGCAGCCATGCAGGCCATTCCGTTGAAGCTCTGTCGCGTGCCTTGCTGAGGGATTTTTGCATGCGTGTGTAGGTTTAGCTTCGGGAAGGTGTGGGACACGCCCTCCCACGCGGTTCAGACGTCTGGGAGAGTCACCAGACGGCGGAGAACGTCTCCAGACGTCCGGAGAGGTGGTCGGACGTCTGGAACTAGGTCCAAACGGTTCAGCAGGACCCCTGGACGTCTGAGGAACAGCACAGAGTTAGGTATGACCTGGACCCCTTTTTAAGACGTCTGGAAGATGTTCCAGACGTCTGATTTGAGTCAAAGTTGTCATTTTTGACCCGTTTAGGGTCCGTTCGAGGTTCGATTTCTACGCTTAAGATTCTATTCTTCTCAGAATAAGTTCCTCTACTTGTTTGAAATACTTTTATCCTGTTCTGAGTGGTTCCTTGTGATTGATCCTTGTGTTTGGACCTCGTTCTGTTGCGGCTTTCGGGGTTGCAGAGGCACGTGGACCTGCCGATCACGCCCCCATTACTCCTGGTTTTGCGGGTAGAGTGGCTTCCCTTAGTTAATTACAAACATTAATGCATCTCTGAAATAAATGATAGATCCTAATGTATGGCAAGATTCCTAGGACCTAAAAACTAGATTGAATGATAGATCCTAGGGTATGGCATGAATCCTAGGACCTGAAAACTAGATTGAATGATAAATCCTAGGGTGGGGCATGAATCCTAGGAACAGAAACATTGAAACAAATGTCTTGAATGCCTGAATTGCAGTCTTGGATAAGTGGATAGAATAATGATAATTGCCTGTAATTAGATAAAAGCTGCCTGTGAAATGTAGAGTACTATTGCTAGTAACTGTTACATGTAATTTCGGTTGGTTGAAATTAAATACGAGCTGCTTGTATATAAATTGGAAAGGAAAATAAGTTTGAATGTTGGAAACACGTACTATATGTGAATAAACCTGAAATGATGAAACCTAGTATGGCTTGGCCTAAGAAACATGAGCATGAACCCTACGGGGAATTAGGAGTAGAACTCCTGAAAATAAATGGAATGGAGCTTGGAAAGTCAATGGGGAGGTGAGCTGGCCCTTAAGTACGGAGTACCAAGAAGAGCGACTGTCCCCCTGTTTAGTGCAGAGCGGAGCTAGCAGCCCTAAGGTTGGGACCTGGGGTTAGGACTGGCCACTTTGTACCGACTCTGTGGCCCTCGCATACACAGTACCAAGGAGAGCTACTAGTGTAGAGAGGGAGCTAGCCAACCCATAGGGCCCGAGGTTCAGCTAGCTGTCCTAGACCGACTTGTTAGGCCCACTAGGCAAACCAGGGTCGTCAGGCATGGGTGCGCAGACTGTGGAGGGGCAAGACCCTTGTTTGGTTACTGTGGAGGGACTGGACCCCTGTTACTGAGAGGGCTCTACCCTATACTGGTTCCGTGCTGTGCTTGGGGTGCACTCGTTAACGGAAACGACTGACCGCGTGCCAGTGTGGCATAGCTACCCGTGTGTTTATCGTGCGTGCCGTAGTCACCGTTACGTCTGTCAGCGACCTTGGGGTGGTTGACTGAGGGTAGGACCACCACGGGAGACTTTCCAGGCCAGGAGAATACCACGTGCTACTTCTACTTTTCGGAAAAGACTGCAATCAAGATTGTTCCCACGAGGAACATTCAAGATCAAGAGAAAGACCTGAGAAATAAACCAAGAAAGAGTAAATAGATAAATAAAGAAAGAAATTAAAAATAACAGTTACTTGTCCACCTTTACTGTTTTTCTTAGCTAGCTGGTTGCCACTCTACTCAGCGTTTCGCTGACGTGTCATATTTGTCACCTTTTTCAGGACCAGGTGTTAGGCCAGAGCCTACGGCTGCGAAGGGTGCTAGGCCTAGTCAAGCCCAGTAGTTGTACTTTTGTTGTACTCGTTTTTCTGTAGTAGTGAGTATTCTGTTATACCTTTGTACTCTTTTATTGTAAACTTCATATTTCTGTACCTATTTTTAATTCTCTATTGTTGTGGTGGTGTGTACTGTAGTAGTTCTTTTCTTTACTGCTGTACTTTTATTTTTGTTAGTTACTGGCATGGTGAATGTGGTTTATTTTACTACTTTTTGGTTACTTTCTCGTTGGACGACTGGGTCTTAGGATTAGTCGAGTCGGTTTGATTCTCGTGTATCGTAGGCATTCGGGAATCGGGTCGTATCAGTAACAAGGGTCTAGCCCCTAAGAACCAACCAGGGGTCTCGCCCCTCCACAGTCCGTGCACCCTCGCCTAACTACCCTGGTTTGCCCAATGGGCCTAACAAGTCGATGTAGGGTGGCTAGCTGAACCCCGGGCCCCGTGGGGTGGCTAGCTCTCTCCGGTACAGTGTACATGAGGGCCAAGAAGTTGATGTAGAGTGGCCAATCCTAACCCTGGGTCCCAACCCAAGGGCGGTTAGCTCCACTCTACGCTAAACAGGGGATAGACACTCTCCTTGGTACTTCGTACTCAAGGGCAAGCACACTTCCCCGCTCACATTCCCAAGTCCATTCCCTTCATTTCTAGGAGCTCTACTCCTAATTTTCCGTAGGGTTCATTCTCATATTTCTCATGCCATTCCATGCCAGGTTTCATCATTCACATTCCATTCTCAGGTTATACACATGCAGCTCGCATTTCTATCATTCACATTTTCATTCTCAGGTTATAAACGTGCAGCTCGTATTTCTATTATTCACATTTCCATTCTCAGAGTATACACATGCAGCTCATATTATATCATTTAACGGATACAACAGGAAGGTTACATGCAACTGCTAACTAGCACAGGTAATTCATAATTCATAGGCAACTTTGGTTCATTTACAGGCAGCTGTTTAACATTTCTGTCTACTCATTCAAGACTGCAATTCAATCACACATACAGACATTTCAAGTACTTCTCGTCCTAGGATTCATGCCATATCCTAGGTTCTAATCATTCATTCCATGCATGCATTTAGGTTTATAGTTAAATAAGGGGAAGCCACTCTACCAGTCAACCCAAGAACATTGGGGGCTCGAACGGCAGGCTCACGTGCCTCAGCAAGCCTCGAACCCACAACAGAATGAAGTCATATAGTAAGGAACAATCACAAGGGAATAATTAGAATAGTATAGAAAGCCTTCTAACAAGTAGAGGAACTCACAAGGAAAACATCGATATCTTATTTGCGTAAAACGGACCTCAAATGGATCCTAAATGGGTCAAAACAGGGTTACTGACTCAAAATCAGACGTCTGGAACAGCTTCGAGACGTCTTAAAAGTGTCCAGAAACGCACCTCAAGCTCTGCGTCCACCCCAGACATCCAGGAACTCTTTTAGACTGTCTAGACCCAACTCCAATCGTCTGACCTCCTTTCCGGACGTCTGGAAGTGCTTCCAGTTGTCTAGTAAGCTACCTAGATGTCTGAAATGAGTGGGAGGGTGTGTCTCGCACCTTCTCGAAGCAAATCCTGCATGCAACCACCAAATCTTCTCAAAATAGGCACACAAAGTGTTACTGCGGAGCGGCCTGCATGGCCGTATCCGCAAAGGAAACGTACCTTCGTGAAGCACTCTCCTCAGACATCTGGAATCACCTCCAGATGTCCGCACCGTCGTTTGGACGTCGCTCCAGACATCTGATTCTAGGAAAAAGCCCAGAACTAGAGCCTGCTCCTGCTCGCTCCTACCACACGCGGCCGCAGCTCGCCTCCTCGCCTGCAGCTTCAGCTGCAGCAGTGTTGGGGATGACTTCCGACCGTGCGCCCTTCGATGAGCTCCCACACAAGCTCGCGAGCTCACTCTCCTCCTCTCCTCACGCCGCTCCTCCTTGTCGTCGCTCTCGCGCACTCTTGCTCTCGCTGGGGTGGTGAGGAAGGGAAGAAGTGGTTGGAGGCTGTGAAGTGAGGGGAATGAGAGAGGAGGAAAGGGGGGTTTTATAAGGAGGGTGGGTTAGGGTTTGTTGGAGGCAAGGAGAGAGAGAAGGGAAGGAAAACGAGAGGGTACTGTCTGCACGCAGCCCGCGCACAAACGCGAGCTCGTGCCCAAAAATTTTGATTTCCAAACGACTGGGAAGGAGTCCAGACGTCTTACCAGACATCTAGCTGACAGTCCAGACGTCTTAAAAGGCTCAGGACAGAATGGGTCTTAACATAATGTCTTCATGATTTTCATCCCTGACAACCTAATGGAATTTGTACTGAGTTTATTTTTTGGATTCCTCGACGAATACCAACATGCTTTACCATCAAATCTATCCTTGAATTGTGACATTCGCCATCTGTGTTCAATGGGCAAAAACTTGCGGTGCCCTAAGTAACAAAACATCTTGCTTTCAGGCAATCTCAGGTGATGAGTATCTCCATACAGATTGGACAAGTGAACTTCCCCTTCGTACTCCATCTTGACAAATTCGCATATGTTAGAAAGTCATTGATTGTCCATAGTAATGCTGCGTGCAACTGGAAGAATTATTTCTTGTGTGCGTCATATGTTTGAACACCACTGTACCACAACACTTTCAGTTCATCAATCAATGGCTGGAGATAAATATCTATTGCATTTCCTGGTTGCTTGGGTCCTAGGATAAGGAGTGTCAACATCATGAATGAATATCGCATCATAGCCATGGGGGTAAGTTGTAAGTTATCATGACCACCGGCCATATAAAATATGATGGATGCATGCACTTGAATGGATTGAATCCATCGCTTGCAAGACCTAGTTTCACATTCCATGCCTCCGCTGTGAATAATGTGTGATTCTCGTTAAATCTGTTCCACTCATCAGAATATGTTGGGTGGTGGATGCATCCATCTTTCGATTTATTGTCTTGATGCCACGACATCAGTTTTGCTGTTTTACTGGAAATGAATAGGCGTTGTAGCCTAGGGATCAGTGGAAAATAACCGAGAACCTTCTTCGGTTGTTTCTTCTCACCAGTGTTTGTGGACTTACCCACCTTATACCTCTCCTCACCACATTCGGGACAGTTAGTCAACCTTAAGTACTCATTTCTATATAAGTCGCAGTCATTATGACAGGCATCAATCTTCTCGTATTTCAGTCCGAGCCCATGTATTTGCTTCTTCGCATCATACCATAACTTGGGATATCAAGCAGGATTATTCAAGAGATCTCCAATAAATTCCAGAACTTCAGACATTAATTTCACTGTGGCTCTATTCATCACTTTCATCTGAAACAATTTCAAAAGGAATGACAACTTCGACATTGACGTTATTCCAGGAGCAATTGGATCCTCTGCTGCCTTGACTGCATCATACAACTCATTTCAATCTCGTAATGCCTCATCATCATCTGCATTCTCATAGTCTGCTTCTATCTGACGTGGTGTGGGACACGTGTGTTTAAAAGAGTCGTTATAGCTTGCACTCGCAATGTCGATTTTAAATGAAGAAATGGACGTGAGTCTGAGTGTCGATCTCAGGGAGGCATGAAAATCAGATTTTTCTTGTCACTTAATGTCACGGAAATAACGGGTTTTTTCTTGCAAAAAGTCGTGGGTGAAAAGTGAGTGAGAGAGAGAGAATAGGGTTAGAATTGTTTCATTCACAACATGCAACTTAAACATAAAAGAGGGCAACTAACTAGATAGAAAACAACTTCATTTGACATGCAACTTTAGTTTATAATTACAACATTAGATAAATGCTTGAACACAAGTAAAGTAAAGCTTAAGATAAAGAGGGAAAGAGAGAAGGAAGATGGCGAGGCAGCCATGGCAGTGGAGAGGGGCTCCGTCGGCGGCTCGTCCGCTCCGGCGATTACAAAGAGGGCTAATGGTGGCTAGAAGTGGGGTAAAACACTTGCGAGTGGATTGAATGCCTTGAATGGGTGGTTGGATGGAGTTTATATAGGAAAAAGGGTTTTCTAATTCAAGTATGGGCTTTAGCAACGTCCGGGACGTCGCTAAACCCATACTAAATTCGTCGGTGTAGCCCCCTGCCCATTGGTCGCTTGCGCATGAGTGTTCTTCTCCGTGGTCAATCCGTGTGCACGTGCCTGGATCACGACCACGCCCCCCGTGTCATCGTGGGCATTGGCTTTGGATGCACAAGATCGCGCCACGTCGCTCCATCCGCGCCATCCGCTGCTGATCGGGCGGCTCAATTTCCTTGGTGCGCACCTTCGCCTTCGAATTTCCGTGCAGCGTGATTCGATCCCGCACCGACTGCGCGGGCGTGAGGTGTTCGACCGTTGCGCTATTGCAGCAGATTGTCGTGGAGAGGGTGGGCGCGCGAGCGGCTCAGCCGCTCGAACGAAGATCAACGACTGAGATTCATCCTCCGGGTGAAGGCAGAAGTGGGCGGCGGTGGAGATGCGATGAGCGGGCACCACGTGGCACACCGTGAGCCATTAATCTGAAGATCGGCGGCTGAGATTCATCCTCCGGGTGAAGGCAGAAGTGGGCGGCGGTGGAGATGCGATGAGCGGGCGCCACGTGGCACGCCGTGAGCCGTTGATCATCAGATCAACGGTTAGAACTTCTTGGGCCCATTGCAGGAGCTCCGGATGTCGGATTTGGCCGATTTCAAGATCGTTGGACTCCGTTCGTCGCTCTGAATCCATCCGTGCAGTCCGATTGCTCATCTGAAGCCTGTTTTGACATGTCCTTGTACACATGGCCGTTAATAATGCATTATAAGCAATCTTGATGTGCAATGCATGCGATGCTCCTATTCCTTTTTATGATGTATTATTTGTGCATTTTGCTCTTAAGATAAACCCCAATTGACAAATTTATCACCCCAAGATGCAGTGTTACCATACTCCCATGCTTACTCCTTGCTATTGGTGTGCAAGCTTTTCTTATTCTTGGCGGTGTTATAATGATTAATTCGTTATAGTATATTACAAAAAACGGTCACCAATTTACAATTTATTACTCGGAATTAAAAGTTTCCTGAGGTCGAACTCAGGGAGCACACGTCATTCTAGCAACATAAAGGTTCACAATTTTGTCACAAAAAGAATAAGAGAGAGAGTGCACAAAAGTTCTCTTTTTCTTAGCTTCTTCTTCTCTCTTCTTCTCTTTCAGCCGATTCTCCTCTTTCTCTTTTCCTTGCTTCTTCTTCTTCTCTCTTCTCTTCTTCAGTCTGCCTTCTTCTTTCTTCTTCTTTTCTTTATTGCGATTCTTCTTCTTTCTTTCTTTTCTCTGCTTCTGCCTCTTCTTCTTTCTTCTTTCTTCAGCGTCTTCGTCTTTCTTCAGCAGCTCCATCCTTCTTCTTCTTCCTTCTTTTCTTTTTCTTCTCTTCTTCTCTTCCTTTTCCCTAATCCGGACATCTGATTCTTCAAGTCGGATGCCTTATCAGCGCTGTTGCTACGGTGACTCCTTCTTCTCTTCTTTTCTTCTTCAGCTTCTTCCTCTTCTCTTTGCTGTGGCTTCTCCTTCACCTTCTTCTTTTTCTCTACTGTGGGAGCTTTGCGGCTAAGTCCTCGTCGTCCACTCTTCCTCTTCTTCTCCTTCCTCACCTGTTCCTTGCACACACGTAACGCAAAACCTACCCCTACCCTTTCCCGCATCTCTCTCTCTCTGAATCTCTCTTTGCTACACTCTCCCAGAGCCGGAAATTGGGTCGGGTCGCGTGCCTGGGTCCAGGCGCACCGACGTAGGCGTGGTGCGCGAGGAGTGCTCAGGAGTGGGGGTAGTCGAGTCGCGGGTCAGGTCCGTGTGGGAAGTGCCGTGGACGAGACCCGGTGGATAGATGAGGGACCTCACCCCAGTGTTATCGGAGGCAACCAACCTATGCGACTTTTTCCTCTTATGTGTAGGCGCGCGCCCACACACTTCCGAGGTGGGACTAAAGTCCCACCTTTGTTCTCGGGTGTCTGCGGGAGGAAGAGTCCGTCTAATTGGAGCAGCGTTAGAGGCCTGCAATCCCAATTGAAGTCCTGAGTGCATGCGCGAAACCCTTCCACGTGACCTAGGCTACAGACCTGGAGCTGAAGAGGCTTGGAGTTGCTTGCAAGCTTGCTCCAAGCTTCCCGTCAATAGAGGCGAGGGTGCGAGACCTGAAACCACCAGTACGGCCTTGCGGCCCTGTCAGAATACTTGGTGAGCTTCGCCAGAGCACGGCAAAGACAATGCAGGGGTCGACGTGGCGTGGGGAGGCCGAAGTGCGTGTGCCTAGGGCACACTGTGTGCGTAAGAGTGGGTGTGTTCGGGGGGTATTTTGGAGGTGCGATGTGGTGAATGGAGGGCGAATTTAGTGTCAGTGAGGTGTCGCGGTGCTTAAGGGGTGGTTGGCGAGGCAAATGGAGGCGTGGAGCAGCGGAAACGCCTCTCCTGAGGGTGGTCGGAGATGGGGAAGGTGGCGATAGGCAGTGGTGGTCGGTGGGTGGAAATAGCAAATTAAGAAGGGGGAAATAAAAGAGAGAGAAAGGGGAAGAGTTTCACCTATTTTAACTGACGAAAGGGGGGAAGGAGGTGCTCGACGAGTGCCTATCGACGCCGGAGACGAAGATGCCCAGAGGGGGGTAATGGCGACGAGGAGGGGGTTTGGAAGGCGCCAACTGGTGCGGCCTGGCATGGGAGGACGAGACGGAGTGAACTCTTCTGCAGGTATGGTAGCAGAGCGACGAAGTGGAGGAGGAAAGGCCACCGGATCCTTCGGGCACTTGACCGTAGGAGGAGGAGATGAAGTTAGGGGGGATTCCTCGGCCAAATCAGGCTTGACCAAATCAGCAGCCCCAACCGCTTCTTATAAAGGTGCTGGCGAGGAGAGGATCTCGAGGGGACGACGTGGGGAGCTCGCCGGAGAATGGCCAGAGAGTAGGCCCATTCCTCTCATGCGTTCGCACGAGAGGCATGGGCAGCTGTAGGGCAAGGGGGAGGGTCCCTGCGAAAGAGGACGACGTAGGGAACCCCCCTTTCACTTCTGAGAGTGGCCCCCATACCTTACGCGGCGCCATCCTCCGCGCAAGGTCGCCGGAGGTATGGGCGGCTGCGTGGGGTGGTAGAGGGACCGTTCTGCAAAGAACAAAAGAGAAGTTGGGGGGCAAAATGCAAGGGTTCAGAAAGATAAGGGTCGAAAAGTAATTCAAGAGGACCAATTTGTAAAGTCGGTCAAGATGGCCTTCCCTTAGGTCCAAATTTTGGTATAAACCTAATTTGGACCTAAGGAATCCACTGGTGAAGTCTAATTTTTGGTTTGACCACGTTTGACCGGTCAATTTGCACAAAAACCTAAATTAGGTCAAAAATTAGGTATGGTTCTTAATTTAGGTCAAGATAGGTTCCAAAGGCCAAATTGATGGTTCTAAACCCTACAGAATTTTTTTCCATGAATTTCAGGAGGTTTAGTTTATTTTTATCCTTCCTCAAACCTCGTGAATTAAAGCAGGCTTGTTTCAGGGTTACAGAATGTCATTTAATTCGTAGAAGTTGCTATATCCCTTTTCGGATCAGGTCATCCCACTTTCTTTCTTATTAAGCCCATTTGACCTGTGTTTAGACCCTTAGACACCCCGTCTGTGTACTGTATTGGTAAAATTATAGTTTTACCCCTTGTGAATTATTTTATTCTTAAATTTAGAATTCTCTGATTTAGGCTTTTCCTTAGGTTTTGTAGGAGCTTTTGTACACTTATTTGGATCAAAATGTGCTAGTTAGGGATCATGATGAGGCTCTCATCAAGTCCCTAGCAAAGTTTATTTTAGCCTTTGTTTACAGTCAGAATTTAAGAAGTAATTACTTGGACACTTTGTCACTTGTTAATAGGAGGAAATATACTAAGATCTTAATCTACAAAGACTAAGCAGCGCCCGGGTGTATGCCAAAATATGAATTGCCTGAATCCTTGTTTTAATGTATGTATATATATATATATTTCTTATTTTTAGATTTTTTTGGAGTTAAGAGTGTGTTGGTAACTTTTTACGGCTACCTAACCCACCCAAAACTTGGACAAAACTCTAACCGCTAAGCATCTTGGTGTAAAGATTGTGATAGACTCACTCAACGGTAATTTAGACAGACTTCGGGTTTCTATGCCCCTAGGTGACCGGAAGAAGTGTTTTGCTTGAAGGTGTATTTGTTCGATCGGTAGCTTTCTCCCTACGTTTGTTTTAATTAGGGTCAACATAAGGATTTTTCCAGTGCATATCTCCCCGGCTTGCTCTACTTCCCCGCTTCTTCCTTAAGTGTTTTGGTTCTTTTTGTGCATTTACTGAGCTGGGCTCTAGACAACCAACCAATGGGCTGTTACCCACGATCACTTGCCAGCCATACTCGTGCGGTGAAGTGTGCTTTATTTTGTTCTCTTTTTTTCTTCTTTTTTCTTTAGTAGGTGGCTTCCTTGATCTCAAATTTACCTAGAGGCAATAAAGAGAAGGTGGTCCTGTGGTTGGGCTTTGGACAACCTGCCAATGGGCTGTTAGCCACGACAACCTTCCAGCCATACCACCCTAAAGAGTTTATTAGCTACCCAATTTCTGTCAGAATCTCCGAAGAGTGAGTCTGTGCAAAAATGTGTGCAGATGCTTAGACTAAAAGTCCTTCTGAGTTAGAGGGTGAGTTGATAAGTCGTATACTTATCACCTTATTTAGTTAGTGAATTAGAGTAGCTTGAGGTTGCAAGGATTTGAAGCTAAATCCGTATTTTAACGGACACCAGGGCTGATTAAGCCTGAAGGCCTGAAAAGTCTAAGTGTTCAAGTTCTTTCCGTATTATTTCCCACTATTGACAGATTTCTAATGCCTAAGTTTTTCTTCCTAAATTCATTTTTTTTAAAAAGAATTTTATTCTATTCAGATTGATTAAATGAGCTCAGGATCATGCAATTTACCACCCCCCCATGCTTAAGTTAGACAATGTCGTCATTGACAAATACATGGATGCAACAGGGGTTTGAAAAGATATTACCTGAGTGAAGTAGAATACCTAATCAGTATGAATCTTCTGGGCTGCCTCCCATGAAGCGCTGAGTTTAACGCCTTCGGCTGGGCATAGTGCACAAACAGGAATGGTTTGGGTCAAGGAGGCATGTACAAAATCAACCATACCCAAAATCAGAAGTCCACAGATGTGAACAAGGTTGTGGTGGAGTCCCGTTCCTAAGGGGCAGGAATTCTGCAGTAGATGTATCATGCATGCCCATGTCAGATCCTCTCTTAGTCTGCGGGCATGCAAAGAAGTTGATGTGGACGAGCGCACCCCGAATATGACATGCCAGACACTAAAGATGTAGGTTTTATACTCAGCTTGTGTCCTCATAAATTTGTAATCCGTCAAAGGTGTATCAATTTCAGTGCATTCGAGTTGCGGGATCTTTATTCCGGTAGGGCAGGTAACAAAATCAAGAGTTTCATAATGAGCCCTATAATCAAGAATGAGGTCTCTCTCCAAAGACGAATGCATCTCTTCCGCAACTATGATTTCATTGCTCATTCCCTCCAAGCCCTTGACCTCAAGAATATTTTCTTCAACCTCTTTTGTATCAGATTCACTGTTTGAGGTTGCATTAGAAGTAGGGCCAATTTCATCTTCTAGTTCATATTCTTTCTCTCGGCCCTCCTCCAAATTTGTGATGGGGATTCCAACCGTTCATAATTGATTTCTTTGAAATTATAACTCCATTCCCCATCTTCTATGTTGGCTGTTGTTCCCACTGAATCACTTCTCTTGGGCCGATTAGATTCGGATTCCAAGGCATCTCCCCTCACATTTTTAGTTTCCTCCTGATGTTTGTCCTCAATGCTCCCCAAATTGTGTTCCGAGGAATCCTCAATGACCTTATCCATTGAGTTGACCAACTCCTGGGGGGTATCAATGGTGGACTGAATCAAATTAGGGTGACTGGGTGTAGTCCAATTGATCATGGTAGGTCCTTGCTTTACGAATTCCATGAATGGCGTTGTATGCAACAGCTTTCTCTGGCCTTCTTCCCCCAATTGTTGGAACATATCCAACATGGCCTGTTGCCCTTTAACCAATTCTTGATTCTATCTATGTAACTCTAACTGGAGGTTATCAAGAATTGACAGTGTGTCATTTGGTGTCCTTTGGATTTCTTCCTTGAAATCCAGGTTGAGGGTGTGGTTGAGGTTGTGGATTAGAATCCATACTGGGCTTTAGGTTCTTGGGTGGATCCTCTATTCTATCATGTTCAGGGTCCAGTTCTTCAAGAGGAACCATTCTCTGTTTGGTCCTACTCCAGAATAGTTGAGGTTCTAAGTCCTCCTCCCAGTCAGATTCTTCATCAGGGGACCAAATCAAAGGTTGATGATCCTGGGCTTGCCTAGATTTCTGATCATTCTCTAATTTCCATTTGTCTAGAATTCCTTCCAATCCAAAGGTCAAGAAGGAAAGGTTGTTAAATTTAGATGACCTTTCTTGGTTATTGTCCTGAGAAGGGTAGGGTTCTTGGTGTTCTCCTAGAGTGTAGGTCCTATCAAAGTGGTTAGAGAGCGGGTGGGACCTAAATGATGAGGCGTCGTGAGGAGAATCGAGATATGGAGTCCCACGATTTGAATCATACCCTTGAGTGGATATGTTGGGTGTATCCCAATAAGAGGTTGGTGCGGTTTGGTCATAACTGGGACAGTTGCGCCAAGAGGGATATTCTAGGTCGTACCCCCAACTTGGTGGTTGGTTAGCCCAAGTAGGCTGTGGATATGATCTACTTGGGTTAGCATACAAATCATGTTGGGGGCAATTTGGGTAAGATGGATAGGTATGGAAATCCATGGTTTGAAAGAAATGGAGGGATGTTGGAAGAATAGATGAGAGAGAGTTGTGTGTTCAACTAAGCAAACAAGCCTAGTCCTTATGGTGTATTCCTTAGGGGACCTAGAAATCTCCAAAAGGGTGATCAAGTCCGTAAGCACTAGACTCCCCTTCCCAAAGCTAATCTGACTAGGTTGATTACGAGGGGATTGCAGGGAAGGTTCTTCCTTCAGCTTGCGCCGCCGGTTCCATAGACCCTAAAACCGCGGTCGTTTGACACTGCCCCACAGCTTAGTCACTAGATTCTACTAAAGGAATGAAAGCCAAGTGCCCAGCGAACAAAACCCTGCCTCTCGAGACTTAACTCAGTCCTGCCTATGGCACATCTACTCTATTTTAAAAGGGCTAGGATAGTGCTTGTGCTAGGGTTATGTGATGAGGCGTTGATTGAGGTAGTGCCTCTTAATTTTCCAATTTCAGTGTGTTTGCTTCTATCAAAACATGATTTTCAAGTAAGGATTTTTTTTAAGATGTGGTGTCTTTTAATGTTTTATCCTTACTTGTGTCTTTTAGGATTGATGTGTCTTAATGTTTTCAGACATGTTTCAGTGGGCATGTCAAGTTTTGCACATAATTTTGTGAAAGTAGATTTCCTTTTGTTGTGTAGAGGCTTTAAAACCCTAATGTACTCATCCTAGTGATCATGCAGCTTCTATTAGATGAGTTGATTTTAGGGTTAAGTGGGGCGGCCCAAGTCAATTCAAGGTGGCTTTGCAAACACCACTCAAAAAGAAAAAAAAAGAACACTCCAAGAATCTTAGATTATTCAAAATGTTAGAGTGTATTTTTTTTTGTTAGGTGATGTGTTAAGGATGTGGATCAGGAAATCATGCATCACGACAATTTTTTTCAGTTTTACAATTATTTTTTTAGATTTTTAAGCAAGCAAACAACCATAGGTGAAGAAATACTCACGGTCGGTCCTTGTTGCCCTTACTCCCTCGTTACCGTCATGAGTTGCATTGCTTCGCTGTCCAAGCATCGAATTCCTGCAACCATCAAGTAGAAGGAGACAAGGCATTAGACGATGTGAGCATGAATGTAAAACGGAAGTGACAAAATAAATCAGTTGCCTCCCCGGCAACGGCGCCAAAAACTGATGTGGCGTGGGACGCGTGTGTTTAAAAGAGTCGTTATAGCTTGCGCTCGCAACGTCGGTTTTAAATGAAGAAATGGACGTGAGTCCGAATGTCGATCTCAGGGAGGCGTGAAAATCAGATTTTTCTTGTCACTTAATGTCACGGAAATAACAGGTTTTTGCTTGCGAAAAGTTGTGGGTGAAAAGCGAGTGAGAGAGAGAGAAAGAGAGAGATAATATGGTTATAATTATTTTATTCACAACATGCAACTTAAACATAAAAGAGAGCAAGTAACTAGATAGAAAATAACTTCATTTGACATGCAACTTTAGTTTATAATTACAACACTAGATAAATGCTTGAACACAAGTAAAGTAAATCTTAAGATAAAGAGGGAAAGAGAGAAGGAAGACGGCGAGGCAGCCACGGCGGTGGAGAGGGGCTCCGTCGATGGCTCGTCGACTCTGGCGATTACAAAGAGGGCTAATGGTGGCTAGGAGTGGCGTAGAACACTTGCAAGTGGATTGAATGCCTTGAATGGGTGGTTGGATGGAGTTTATATAGGCAAAAGGATTTTCTAATTTAAGTATGGGCTTTAGCGACGTCTGGGACGTCGTTAAACCCATACTAAATCCGTCGGTGTAGCCCCCTACCCATTGGTCGCTTGCGCGTGTGTGTTCTTCTCCGCGCTCAATCCATACGCGTGGATTGAGAGCTGTCTGATCGCGGATCGGACGATTGATGTCGCTCGTGGGGTGCGTGCCTGGATCGTACCCATGCCCCTCGCGTCATCGTGGGAGTCGGCTTTGGACGTACGAGATCGCGTCGCGTCGCTCCATCCGCGCCGTCTGCTGATGATCGAGCGGCTCAATATCCTCAGTGCGCGCCTTCGCCTTCGAATTTCCGTGCATCGCGATTCGATCCCGTGCCGGCTGCGCGAGCATGAGGCGTTCACCCGCTGCACCGTCGCAGCAGATTGTCGCGGCGAGGGCGGGCGCGCGAGCGGCTCTCAGCCGCTCGAACGAAGATCGATGGCTGAGATTCATCCTTCGAGTGAAGGCAGAAGTGGGCGGCGGTGGAGATGTGATGAGCGGGCGCCACGTGGCACGCCGTGAGCCATTGATCATCAGATCAACGGTTAGAACTTCTTGGGCCCATTGCAGGAGCTCCGGATGTCGGATTTAGCCGATTTCGAGACCGTTGGACTCCGTTCGTCGCTCTGAATCCATCCGTGCGGTCCGATTGCTCATTTGAGGCCTGTTTTGAAATGTCCTTGTACACATGGCCGTTAATAATGCATTATAAGCAATCTTGATGTGCAATGCATGTGGTGCTCCTATTCCTTTTTATGATGTGTTATTTGTGCATTTTGCTCTTAAGATAAACCCCAATTGATAGATTTATCACCCCAAGATGCAGTGTTATCACTATCATATCATGTAACATTTCATCAAATTCATCTCTTTGATTATCATCACTTCCTTCAAAGGCTTCAATTATCTCATTCCTAACTTCTCTCATTTCATCATGAGCTGTCCAATTTATGTAATGTTCCCACCAATCCTTACATATTAAATGCTCCAAAACTGTGTCTCGGTCATAGAAAAACCCATTCAAACACTGTCTATATGGGCATAAAATCAGCAGAAGGAATTCACATCGTCTAAATGTCTTCCTATCATCATGAAATGCCCACTCCAGAAACAAAATCACTCCACTCTTGTAGTTGTTGTAATTCAAATTTTTCATACTGATCTATGACTTATCCATGATAATTATCTTAAATGTAAAAGACAACCACTCATAAGTTGGATTCGAATAAGGTAAGAATGTGTATTTTTAGATCATTCATAAGTTATACTTGAATAAAGAAGAAATGCGTATTTTAAGAAGATTTTCACTTGATAGCCTATTCTTGAAGATTTGATCACAACATTACTTTTTACATGTAACTAGTGTTTGAAGAAATTTTGGTAGCATTTTCCCACACTTCTCTAGTATACCCCCCCAAGACTAACCTTAACAATATCCCCAATAGCCCCCACTAAAGGGTGCTTCGGGAACAGAGCTAGGATTAGTTGGTATACCAGAGAAGAGTGAGAAATGCAACCGAAATTTTTCCAAACACTAGCTACATGCAAGAAGTAACCGTAAGTTGTGATCAAATCTTCAAGGACCTCCCTTTGTTCAGAACTTCTCTAAACAAAGGACGACGACACTTATAGCATGTTATAATAACAACGCATCGTGCATGTAAGTGAGGTATACACACACTCTGTATTGTCCGTATAACATGATCATAAGTCTCGACGGGCTAGTATTTTGACATAATTATATCCCTCCTACAACTTGTTGCCTAGGGGTTAGAATTCCTATTGTTTGTCATTACTTTGTATCTAAATTTGTGCAAGTGTGTGTATCTACAAAGTTGTAATAAAAATTTCATAATCAAACATAAATAATAAATAATTCAAACAATTTGGGAACACAATTCAAACATACAATCTAGAATTATCGAAAGAAAGTTCCCCATTTTACAATTTAGGTGAAGTTTTATAGCAACAACTACATTAATTTAGAAGTGTGAAAGAACTGGCTTCAGCTCCAATCCAAGCTTTCAAAAATCGAACTTTGGGAGCCTTCACCATTGCTGTAATCAAGATTGTCAAACCTAAACTAAAATCGAAAAACCTAAACTTAAACCTTAAATCGAAAACCCCAAATATAAAATAAACACCCTATAACCTAAATCCAAAACTCAAAACCTAATACCAAAACCCAATAAAAAAATCCTAAACCTAACCTTAAACCTTAAACACTAAACCCGAAAACCCCATTTTTGGTTTCATGTGGGAATGAATGGTCGAGATTAAGGGGTTGTGAAGATGGGTATGGCCTTAGGCATAGTAACCATGGTCCATATATAAATATCTTACTTTGCCTTGTAGGTGTACGCCATAAGGAGGTAAGGAGTGGAGATATAGCCTTTTTCTCATCTCCATGTCTGATGAAAGGTATGAAAAGTAGCAAAAGCGAAAGAAAGAGGTGTCTCCTACACTTATGGCTAACTAAAGGAATGAAAGGCAATCAAAGAGGAGGTGGATGAGGCATTGACTTCAATCATCCTTCAATTCCCATGCCACTATGAATCAAAAACCTAAATGCAACATCCTAAACCCTAAACCTAGAAAGTAAACTCAAAGCTGAATAAATTTCGACAGAGTTTTCCCAATAATATGCACATTCTCCAATTCCTGCATATAAAACACATTATGTAGGCACACCCCACATTTCATGCGCACACCATCACATAATAACAATAATCATAAATGGAAGAGACCATTGAGCATTTAAGCTAAATTAATACATTTTAGTTAAACATTGATGCATTGAAACATACAATTAAATGACATTCATAATTAAATCTATAACTAAATACTATAGTAAAAATGAGTAATTAATGGCGGCAGAAGGAGGTGATGGTCGTGACAGCAGGTGGTGATGGTGGTGGTGTAGAATCCCTACTAGGAGGGGGTGACGTAATAAATTACAGAATAGAATATAAACAATCTCACAAAATAAACAATCACACAAAGTACACAAAGATTTTTAAGTGGAAACCCAAACTGGGTGAAAACCACCACCTAACCCTCTCGAGTTAGGATTTTCCGATCAACCAAGTTGATCAAATCCACTAAACGAATCACTTAAAAGAGGGTGATTCAACCTCAATTACAACCACGCTACTTTATATGAGGGTAGCGTACCTCAAATCCCTTTTCTTCGCGAGAAGGATTTTGTCCCACAAAGGAGACGGGAATTCGCAAAGCGAATACCCAACCAAAGAACAAAGATAAAATAACAGATATAGTCCTATAGAGCCAACAATGATTTAAACCTAGCTTCTATAGGAATTAGGAAACTCCCCTTTGATGGAAGTGCGTCGAATCCATGATGCGGGTGCGTGAGCTACACGATGGCGCAACGTCGCTCTAGTAAATTACGGTGGGAGAGCAGGTGCGCAAAGGCTTGATGCTCTCAAGATGAAGAACTTGAGCTTGGAGAGCAAGAGCTTTTCTTGGAGAAAAGAGTAGAAAGTATGTTGCTTGGGTGTCTCTAGGTGTGTCTTGTGTGCAAGAGGTTCTCCTCTATTTATAGAGGCCTTAGGAAGACTTTGGAAGGCTTTGGAAAGCTTCCATAGCCGTTGGGTGCAAAGTCCAAGAAAATTAAGCCGAAATCAGGAGCAATCATTGCACTGACAGGGTAATCAGACGTCTGATCCTGGCATCAGACGTTTAGAAAATCAGTTTAAGACATCTGGGAACAAAGTCAGATGTCTGATTTTAGGCGGGTTTCTTCCTGACTTGAATCAGATCTAAACAGGGTTCTAGTGCAAGTCCATCAGACGACATACAGGACGTCTGGCACTATGTCTAGACGTCTGGAAATCAACTTTTTCTGCGGGAATGGATTTCCAAGAGATTGCAATGGCTAGAAAATCTCTGAGAAAAGATTTTCGGGTCAGCCGAGGTAAAACGGTCATTTATCAGACGTCTGGAAAGGCTTAAGAACGTCTGATAAGGCTCTAACGGTCATATCCTCCAGTGTTTGTTAAGCCAGCCAATGGTCTACTAATTGGACGTCAGGCAAAAACATCAGACGTCTTCTAAGACGTCTGGTCTAAGGTTTAGACGTCTGATTTCATCAGACAGAGCTAACTAAGTTCAACCTAAATGTTATCAGACGTCTGAATCAACAGTCAGACGTCTGAATCAACAGTCAGACGTCTTAAAACATATTAACAGACGTCTGATTTTTGAATTAGATGTCTGAAAAAGCTGTTTGAATCCCATATTGGTTTTCTAAGTTCTCCATAGAAAACCTAAGTGTCTTAGGGTTGTGCAGGTGTTCCTAGGACTACTATTAGGGTACTTTGAGGCTCTTTAACATGATGTTCTAAGGAACAAAAAGAGCAAGAAAATAAAGACAAAAGTACATGAAAGAAATAAACAGAATTCTATCATATTCTTCTTGTCCTTCCATCTTCAATCTATCGCTCCTCGCGAATCTCCTCTGTTCTCCATCAAGCTCCTCCAATCCATCCTGGATGCGAGCTCTAACTCCATCTAATCACGTCTCCATTTGCAATTTGCCTGAAATCTAATACTCCAAGTGCAAATGTTAAATGACACATGTTTTGTTATCATCAAAACAAACGATCGAGGTGCTCTAGCACCAACAGGTGGTAGTTGTGTGGTGGTGGTGAGGGCAGGAGGAGGTGGTCGTGGTGGCGACAGGAGGTGGTAGTGGTGGTGGGGCTGGTGGTGGCAGGTTGTGGTGGTGGTGCGCATTGATGGTGGGGCTGGCGACAGGGTGGTGGTGGTGGTGCAAGGTGGTGGTGTGGTAGTGGTGGCTGCAAGGTGGTGGTGGTAGTGCTGGAGGTGGCGGCAGGGGCAAGAGGTGCTGGCGGCGAGTGGTGGTAGTGCTAGTGGTGGCCATAGGGGCAGGAGGTGGTGGCGGCGGGTGCTGCTGCTACAGGTGGCGACTGGTGGTGGTGGTGCTGGTGGTGGGCGAGGGGAAGGGGTCAGGGAAGGCCGACGACGAAGGGGAGGGGAAGGAGGAGGATGTCTACCCCTCGAGGTCACAAAGGAGGAGCCGTAGCGACGCTCGTGAAGGAGCCGAGGGGCGGAGGTCTCACGAAAGGGAGGGCTAAGAGGAGGTCACGAGGTGGAGGAGGAGCCGAGCGAAGGAGGTCTCGCAAAGGGGAGGGGCAGGAGGAGGTCGCGAGGTGGAGGAGGTTGCTTCAGATTTGGGACGAAGGGGGGTGGGAGTCTGGTCTGCACTAGAGATTTAACTCAACATTCTCGACTGTTCCTAATAAATGGTCGATGATACTCTTATTACTGGCCTCTAATAATAGTCGGAAATAACTCCTTTTCCGATTATTAAGGTCTAACGGTCGACGATAGACTTTGAAAATTTGCCCACCCACGCGTGCGAGTTATGAAAACATTATCGTCGATCGTTAATATGGAAACAATCGACTATATTATTATTATCGACTGTTATAAACGGTCAACAATGGTGTCAACCAGACGTCTTAATTTTACTTCACTTTTTCAACCGTTATATATTACACAGTCGATGATTTCATTTATCCTTGACCGTTTATATAACAACGGTCGATTAAATTTTTATTTCTAACGGTCGAGAATGGTCTCAACTTCCTCAATTGTTTTCCTGATGGCAAAGTTAATGATCGTACTTTTGGCAACCGTTCCTATTAAAATGGTCGAGGATAATATTATTGCCAATCGTTACTTGAACAGTTGAAAATATCCGTTGCGAACAATGCTTTTTCTACTAGTGAATAACATAGAGTTACAGAACAGTGCTTTTGGCCCTAGTATCCACAAGCCATTCAGTAGGATCGTGAATAACATAGAGTTTGGATTTTATTGAGACATACCCATCACCAGGCCCGGCCTCTTCGGTGATCACATTCACCTGATGATTTCCATCTGTGGTCTTTTGCTGAGCCTTATTAGAAGGATAATTTTTCTTCCAATGCCCAACCTACCCACAGTGCTAGCATGGTTTGTTCTTAGATTTCTTCTGGTTCTTGGATTTGGCCTTCGTTTTGTTTTAATTATTCTTATTTTTTTTCTTTTTGCCCTTAGATGTCATGACATTTACCTTAGACTCCACAGGCATTACAAGTTTTTGTTTCTTACGCTCTTACTCAATTGCAATGGCTATCATCAAATCATCTAGAGAGATCTTTCCCTTCATATGCTTGAGAGTCATCCCGAAGCCTTCCCAAGATTTAAGAAATTTCTCAAAAATAGACATAACTTGAAACTTCTCAGGAAGCTTCATTTCAGCCTCTGCTAAACCATGGAGCAATAACAGAAATTCGTGTGCCTGCTTCAATACCGATTTACCTTCATCCATTTGGAATTTAAGGAATTTTGTGACAGCGTATTTTCAATACCAAGGTCCTTGGTATTATACTTCTTATCCAACTCCTCCCATAGTCCCTTTGCAGTGGATGTGGATGTGTTGTATACATCAAATAACACATTGGACAATGCCAATAAGATGTAATCATGACAAATACGATTGCACTCATTCCACACATCCACCGCCTTTTGGCCTTTAGGAGTGGGTTTTTTCTCATCCAAAATCAAGCAATCGATTTCCAACATCGAGATCAAACCAATGGTGGTCAACCAAATTCTCATGCGTTTTTGCCAACGCTTGAAATTTTGCCCACCAAATTTCTCTAGCATACCAGATAAGTCTACATGTGATTTGAAAGTCATTTCCAATATCTAAAATATTTTAGATCTAAGCGATACCTTCTCTAAGATTGTTGAAATAAACGCATATAAGAAATAAATAAATAAAAATATATGTAATTCCAAATTTTCGCATAGATTAAAAGTATTAAATCAAGTAAGTCAAATATAATTTGACAAGATCCAGAATAAAATAAATAACAAATAACATGCAATATCACAGATAAACAAAATGAAAAGGGATTAAATTTTACTCTGATCGAGCACCCATCAAGGACTTCCCTTAGAAAAGATATTGTCTCTCACAATACTGGTGCACTGGGGTATGACGAATTCTTCCTAAGATATGACGATTTACCTCCAAGATTCGACACACTCTGATCATTGTCATCCTCGAAAACCACATCATGAGAACGAAGTCGAGGCAATTTGGTTTTCAACTAAATTCTTGATTGATCTACTAGTTTAATGGTTTGATCAACTAAAAACTTCTCGTGGATAATTCAATCTTCTCGTGTAAGATCGACAAAAGTGATTGAAGATTTTTCTACCAATCTCACGTCGAACGAATGCATCAAGAACTAGAGACAAGAACGAGAGAGAGGAGAGGGTGGCGAGAGCTCTTTTGCTCTTGCTGTGTATCAAATGAGAGCCTGCTAGTGGCCCTTATATAGAGCCCATGACCAGATGTTTAGGAAAATTTTCGTTTTATGGAAATACGGCAATTGATCGACCAATTAAGTTCATTGATCGAACAAAATAATTGGTCGATAAAACTTCACTATTTGGTCGACCAAACCAATTGATCGACCAAACTAAATTCATTGATCAACCAAAACAATTGATCGACAAATTTTATATTTTGCTCAATCAATTCAAGTCAAAATCGTGAGATTAAAATTCGTAGGAAAAGAGTCCAAGTTTCAAGTTCCAAATTGATTCTCACCCGAACTTGAGCCTGAGTTGGGGTAGGGCGGGGCACGCACACTTGCGTGCGTGGTCCTCAAATCCTCCTCTCACTCTTTGCTACATAAGCAATGGGAGGAAAAAACCTTTTACACTCACCAAGAGATTTGTCCAGTTCCAATATGTGACTAAAAAATCTCTCATAAATCTCATTGATTTCAACATGAATTTACACGTCACTATATAATAATTACGTCATGATTGATGCAATTAAGTTTTCAAATCCAACAGTTTCTTAGTCTTGTTTTTGCATTGAGCGTCCCCTCATTTTTATGAGATATTTTTCTTCTCTCTCTTGATGGTTAGGTTTCTCCATCCTTTTTCTTTTTCTTGCATCTCTTGAATCGAGTACTTTTCCTTTGATAAAAAATTCATTTTTGCAAATAAAAAAAATTTTGATGTTGATGTGGACAATTGCATTCATGTTCGTGCACTTTGTCCATAGTATTTGATGTCATTGTAGCATTGATGTTATGACACGCATTCCATACGACATCCTTACCTTGCAATATGTCCATAGTATTTGTAACCATTTCAATTTTCTTTCCTCGTTCCATGACCTTAAAGTGAGACTGAATAAGCTGCGTGACGAGGAAAAAGTAGACAGATAGGATGTTGGTACATGAATGTTGAAGGTGACTTAAAATATAATATATGGAGGTGTAAATGTAATTTTATGTGATGTATCTTATTTTTAATGTAAAAAAATAGTGGTATGTGATGAGATTTATTATTGTTAAAATTAATAAT
This sequence comes from Thalassia testudinum, assembly GCA_037157565.1. Classification (NCBI taxonomy): domain Eukaryota; kingdom Viridiplantae; phylum Streptophyta; class Magnoliopsida; order Alismatales; family Hydrocharitaceae; genus Thalassia; species Thalassia testudinum. The sequence continues at coordinate 80,424,161 of JAZHRO010000077.1, read as the reverse complement.
AATAAATTTGTATGAGTACAAATCATTAAAATTATTTTTGAAATGACTTTACATTTGTATAAAATCACCACATTATCTTTAGAATCATTTTATATCAGTGTAAAATGACAATGCATCCTAAAATAATTTTATACCGATATAAAATCACATAAAATAATTTATCATTGATGTAAAATCATTTCAAAATAATTTTATATTGACGTAAAATCAACTTAAAATAATTTTGTATCAATTTAAAATAATTTATCATCAATAAAAAATAATTTATCACATATATATTTTAATTTAAAATAATATAATAGAACTTACCGTATAACAAACCCAACATTTTTCTATTTCTTTATATTCATACCAGTTTACATTTCAAAATGCCGTCACCAAATGATAAAGTAGAAGAGGTCTTGGCCTATTTCTGGATTGGCTTACGTATCGGAAGTGAAGCCCGCAAATCTGGAAAATGTTTTACGACGACGCATATGGTAACCATTTTCTCGAACATTTCAAACATTTGCTTTTATTCAACTACTTTGTGGCAAGATTTTAAGTATCCATATTGGTGTTGTATGGGTAAATTTTTAAGTATGCTTATCGAGAGTACACCAAAGGGTATAACCTAAAATACACACCTATCTTGGGTATGTTAAGGGCAGTTAAGTATATTACATGTAATCTATCATATTTAAGTTTAATATAAATTATGAAATATTTTAGAAATTAATTTTATTAAATTAAAAATAAGAGAAGATTAACCACCCTTTACACAGAGAGGAAGGATTATAAAGAAATCTTAATCCTAATACTATTTAGGAAATAAATTCATAATTAATTAAAGTTTAATTAAATCAAATCTTTAAAAATAGAAGTTGATAAATTAAATCAAATTTTATCTAATTCACCTAATTCTAAAATATCTCTAACACTTCTTCCTAAATTAGAGCATACAATACTCAATTTGCTTTTATGTAGTTACCTTACAAAGTAGAAAGTTCTTCCTGTGGAGAGGGGGGAAAAAAAAATTATGAAGAGGTTTTTAGGCAAATAGAAGAGTCGGAGGTAATTTCAAGCAATTTTAATTATCTTACACCAATGAAAAACTCTTTTCTTAAAAAAAAAAGGTAAAAATTAATATTGGGGTGGAACATTATGATCAACAGGAGAGAAGGGAAGAACACTAGGCTTTATTTCTCTACTCGACGTAAGAGTCGTTGGCTTCAACTAAGATATGAGTCAAAGTTTTAGTAGAATCTTCGATGAGGGTGTAAAATATATAAAAAAATAATCCATTTGTGTGCCCTCTCGCCGTACGGATCGATAGCAACTGGAGGTTTAGACTTTAAAATATAGCAAGAGAAGAAACAAGGATCTCATGGTATAATGTGCGGATAAATATCAGCGAAACGATATGGATTTTGCATGGGAGCCCCCTCAATATGCATTGATACGATCGACATATGATGAAATATCATCAGCACACCTATAAATTGAAATCTATTGCATGTCAATGCGAACTTCACCCAAAAATTCTATCGACAACGTGCCAACAACATCTAGATCATTACTTTGCATTACTTCCCAGTCGTCAACAGAAACAACCCTTACGTTCACTTGGAACCTTCCATTAAACTACTTTTGCTGAAAAGCCCCCACCATCTCATCTCAATCGGGGGCACACGAACTGACTTCTAATTCATCTTACACAAACCACGTCAGGATTATTCCACTACATAAAACTTACACCAGGGAGCAACAAAATATCAGCATAATTCCCCAGAGGGACACAAAAGAGTCTCAAAACTCATCACGTGGGAATGGCACGTGCCCTTCATTTCCGCTCGAAAGGAAGATCCCATCGTAGACGAACCCGGCCAAGACTCCACCCGCGAGCGGTCCGACCCAATAGACCCAGTGGTCGGTCCAATTCCAGCTAGCCAGCGCCGGCCCAAAAGACCGGGCCGGGTTCATCGACGCAGCCGAGAATGGCCCACCTGCCAAAATATTCGCCCCCACCACGAGCCCCACGAGGGTCGGACCGAGCTCCCCGGTCCGTTTCTTCGGGTCGACTATGGTCGCGTAAACCACGAACAAGAGCGAGAAGGTCAGGACCACCTCCATGATGACCCCTTGGAGTGGACCCACTCCCTCCGCCAACGTGTGAACCGGTGTTTCCTGTCATTCAAAGATCGAAACAACAATGCCATGCAATAACATTTTTAAATCGGGGAACCTCTACAAGGGGACACCTATCCTTCCTCAATTTCTTTATTTTTTTTTTTTCCGTTGATGTTATAATGATACCTGGATAATAAACCATTAAAAAGAAGACAGAGTATATAAAAAAAGACCTTACAACATAATTTTGAGGGAAAAAATAAAGAACACGCAGTGCCAGCCATTTTGCAACGTACTGGCTCTCAATGAAAAAAAAATAAAAAAATAAAAAACAAAAGTAACCCACTCACGTAGAAAAAGCACGCCCAGTGACGTAGGTGATTTTAATTGGAGTGTTTTAATTTAGTATCAGTAAAAATTATTATTTAGAGCTGAAAAGTTATTTTTCATGTGAAAAAAAAATCACTTCAGTGAAAAGTTAATTTTCATGTGGAGAATTATTTTTTATTAGTAAAAAGGTGAAATATATCAATATATTTTTATTTTTTATCGATATATTTTAATTTTTCATCTGTAGAAAATCATTATAGGTGATGATCAAAATACATCAGTGAAAAATAAAAATATACTTATGTATTTTAATTTTTCATCATTGGAAAATCAATTTTCAAGTTAATAATCACTTCTCTATGATGTATTTTAATTTTTAACAATAAAAATTATTTTTAACTGTCATATTTTGAATTTTAACCTATGTTTTGATTTTATTACCTCTGATACCGTGGACTGCTTTTTTTAAGTATTGGTAGACCCCATATACGGCTTTGGCTGCCTTCTTAGTTTTACTCTTTTTTTTTTTTATATAAGTGAGTGGGGCGTATTTTTTTTTGGTGTGAGTGGGGGTCCTTTGTTGGTGAGTGAGAACAGCATCCCATTTCTGTGACTTTTATTTTACTTTTTTTTTTTTTTTTTTTTTAGTGAAGGCTTGATAAATATATTAGGGGGAGGTCGAACCAGTCCACCGGTAATGAACTTGAGCAGGTAGCATGCAAGGGATGAGCCAACAAGTTGAGCTATGACGTAGAACACGGAACGGAAGAGGGTGATGTTGCCGCCCGCGGCGAGGCCAAGGGTGACTGCGGGGTTGAGATGGCCGCCAGAGATGTGGAGGCCGGCGGAGATCATGACGCCGACGGCGAGTGCATGGGCCGCCGCCACGGCTCCTAGGCCCATGATGGAGTCGGATCCACCGATCAGTGTCCCTGCAACAGGAAAATTAACACCAAAAGAATACCAACGCATCGTAAAGTTGGGAAATTAACCGGTGGATCATAGAGGATTAAGAATTACTGTTCGATAACTTCTTGTTAAGAATTTTACTCGATTGTTTCGAATCCTTTGAATCCATATCTAACAAGTTGCTACTGCTGGTTTGATTTGATTTGGATGTAGACCCAGATCATGCAGGAAATAGTTTTAGCTTCGTGTGCAACAATTTGTGCATCACTTAATTTCTTTCTTTCTTACCCTCGATTGTTATCGAAGCAAAAGGAACTGAAGTGTCTGATGCCAAGCAGAAGATTAATTACCGCCATGTCATCTTTTAGTGGCAAGACGGCAACTTTTTCGACGGTCGGATTTTACCCGTCAAAAGTCTTGAGATCGATTCCTGGACTTAAGATCTTCAGCCCTCTAATCCTCTTCTAAAAAAAAATTTAAGGCAATTTATGTGAGGACACCAATCTTCAATGAGATCTTCAGAGAGGCTACCATGCACCCTATATACCTTACTCTTTGTTGCAAGGTCATGATTTTTGACTCAGATATTTTACCCTGTGAAGTTTTTAAGATTGATTCAAGTACTTGATCATAGTTGACTTTTTTATAGGCCAACGATATTTGTTGGTGTTTCTGGATGTGAGTTAAGTGGATGTGATAACTGATATATCATGGATAAGATGAAAAGTATAATAGATAACGATAAAATTATATTTTTAATAAATTACTTTGTATGTAAAGATAGTGCAAGTGAAGATTACATGAAGGTAAATATAATAAACATTGTAAATATTGGTAATCAAATCAAATTACATAAAAAAAAATTACATGTAAAATAAGCTCTCATATCTCACAGGTTATTAAATTTTACCCCACACAAAATCGGAGTCATTTCAGAGAGGAAAAGAAGGTCGATTGAGCAGCCCAATACTAAACTCTCTTCTCTCTTCGAATTAGCAAAGCTACCTTCACCAACGAACATGCGTTTCCGTAAGGGAAAACAATAACGTACAAGTTTCAAGGATAAAATAAATATAAGCGGATATGAAGCATACGTTTTTATTAATATTTTAGAAATCTAATCATGTGTTATCATGACATCATTTTTTGAAAAAATATAGAAAAAATTAAATTATAAGATTTGTATCGATTTGATTTAGTTTAACTGATATTTAATGAAAATATATGAAGATACGTAGTTAAAATTATTACTTTACAATTTTGATTATACTATAAGTAACATTGCCGGGTGCAATTTTACCCATTAACGTGGATCGGTGAGATAGAACGCCAAAATTTTGGAAGAGTTCAACTATAAGTACACCAAAGGAGCTAATAGACCTTAATCTTCCCTGCCATGTATAACCACGAGTAGTTTTCTACCATCCAAAACTAAGAATCCTCCTTTGCTAGCTATGATAATTAAATTTCAAAATCATTCCCCCAAAAGGATTAAATCGTCGTACAGGCATTTATAACATGTTTGATCACATTCAAACGAATTTGAAATGAGGGAGGTTGAGAGAAATAAGGGATAATAGTTGTTGGAGAGACCCCACTGAGCTCCTGATTTCTTCTCTGAGATGTTATCTTAGATTTCAAAAGAAACAAAGTTCAAATACTTCGACCACTATCACAACTATTATAATTGGAGGTATCAATGGAGGAGTATATATATATATATATATATACATGCATGTGTGTATATTTATATGTTCTGTCGTTAAGTTGGACCTAGCTTTAAAGATTGGGATTAAGAGTATTAAGACACTTAATGAAGAGATGGAGTAACCATGGATCAAGGCTACTCAAGCAAAGGAAGAGTTAAGCTAGTGAATTACCGGCAGCCATTGCAGAGCCAACACCTGCGAAGACGAAGAGGAAAGTGAGAATAACCTCGGCAACAACAGCTCGGATGCAATCGAGCTCCGATGCTTCGCGGTGGTGACCCAAGGCTATCTTTGCCATATTGCTTCCTCTATTTGTTATGATCCCCTTCCCTTTGGAATGCACATGTATTTATGGAGGGACGGGGGTGGTGGAGATGGATCTATCTACGTTTGATTACCTCAATTCTTAGACATTGCATCAATGACTAATGAGCCCCACCTGCCAGGGGAGACCAGAGGACAAGGATATGCCAATAATAGAGCAACCCCACTATGAAAAAGAAAATTTAGGTAGACTCCCATATTATACATATAATCGTTTGGATGCACGTACATGTCTTTTGTCACATGCACACCCCCTCCCCTTCCCCCCCCCCCCCCCCCATTTCAAAGCAAGGATGATATGTAGTTAAATCTATAATTGACTTGAATGAATCAAACGACTAAGTTATAGTTAGATCTAAAATAAAATAATTGATCATTTGATATGATATTCCATAATGGCATCCTAAGATAGCAAGGAATTAGAAGATTAAATTTTCAAACAATAGGGTCTAGGATGGATTTGGATCTTGAGGCTTTTTTTTTATTGTAGCTTGAGACGTAACGACTTCGCACGACTTGCTTTTCAATCGAGCACGATTGTGCAAAATCAATAGCTTTTATTGAAGCACAATCACTAAAATAAAGGCGAGAGCCATAATTGATAGGATATCTTTGCCGATCTATCTTTCTTTGTTCGGTCCCCTATATCCAATGACTGGGTATTAAAATGAACAATATCTCACCAATTAACCTTGCCTTATAGATAATTTTGTTGAGAAAGGATCAAGCATCTACAGAGTGCATTAATTTACATGGAAAATCTCTCCAAAGGCGAAGGGTAAAAGGTGCCAATAGAGAGATTGATTCTATACTATGAGAACACCCAGATGGCAATCCTAGTAACCATGGGATTTGTATTCCCCAATGTAACCAACAATAATCTTCCCTGAATAGACTAATCTAATTTGGTGACAACGAAATATAATCGATTGGATCTGAATCTCCACAAGCATAGTAGAAAATAAGAAAATACATCCAAACCTCAATACGAACTTCTTTAAGCATCAACTAGCGTTTAGCCTCGTGCAATCCACAGGAGTGCTGCATCATATCCTTTTATAAGTAGGGAATAAGTTTCCATGTACACTATGATCCAGTCTTATACCTACGGACTACAGTCAATGACAATTGCTGCAGTGAAACAATAACAAAGATAGAATGGACAAACATTTATGTGCATGAAAAGAAATTGAGTAAATAAAAACAATCTTTATACGCAAGGCGTGGCTTAGTCACTGTTCACATTAGATGTGAATTGTACATTTATTTTTTTCATTTTAACTTTCAACTACTACAGTAATCGCACGTTTATTTCCTTTTTCTTTACTTTAGGAAACTGCAAAGTCTCTCACTCCTGCTCCATCGACTCTTTTCTCTCTATTTTTTTTTTTTTTCGTCATATTTCAATTTTCTTTCGTATTATCTAGCACGTAAATCGAATCCAAATTTCATTTTCTCCATCGAGTTATTCATCTCACATTATTTTATTAGAAATTAATATTAAATATAATTTTACGAAAATAAAAATAATATATGTATAAAATAATATAATATAAATATAATTTAAGATACTGATTGAAAATTAAAATATATCAGATAACGTATTTTACAATGTATGACATATTCTAATTTTTTATTATTATTTTATTTTTTATTTTCGTTTGTTTCAAAAAAGTGAGAAATTAAAATATATCAGTTAAAAAATTTTAATTAATATATTTTAATATTTTATATAAAAAATTAAAATATACCTATTAAAATAAGTGAAAAACCAAAATATAGAAAGTATTTATTTATTTTATTTCTTAAAATTTTTATTTACTACGGAAAAGTGACGTAACATTCACCAAATCATTCTTTATTTATATTTTTTCGGTGGTGTTGGAAAGTGATTTGGCTGAATTTTATACAAAACAAATCATAATACAAGCTAATATAAAATCTACTCAAATAACCCAAAAAGCTTTAATGCAAACGCACCATCCGATGCCATAAGTTCATCTATATAGAAAAGCTTACACTTGTTGAGTTAGCCTTCTTGTTGAACTTATATATTCCCCTACAAATCCCACAGAGTTGCAAAAAAAATTATAATTTGTAAAAGAGATGCAGTAGCTTACAAACCATCTATTCTGTTGCTGATCCATACACAACAGAACTTTTTTAACCATAAAAAGTTCAAACCTAATTGGTAAAAACTGCCCTGGATAGTCCTTCCTCCCAAAAATAAGAAAGGCACAAGGAAAGCATGATCGAATCAAGGTGCAAAACTTCATTGGAACAAAGCAATTAAAATATTCCCTCATCGTCGTTTCTGAAGATTAAAACTAAAAGGCTCCCAATCTTTTCTGCAAAGTTGTTCGTGATTGGATTGCTCATAAGCTCAACTGGCTAAGCTACACTATGACACGCATTTTTCTGCAAGATCCACTTGTTTTTGTGATATCCATCAAGTGGTGCCACGTAGCATTAATTGTTGCCCATCATGGTCAAGTTTGTTTAACCTCAAACCGACCATTGAGATAATGATGGTTCCACCATTCCACAGCCAAATCACAATATCACGCCATCACTTCCTAATCCAAATTGCCAAACCCCATTCCTCTGTTGAACTTGCATGGTAACCAAATCTTCATGTTTCACGTAGAGGAATTACCATCATAAAATCCAAACAAAAATCACCGCCTTTCTAAACCCCTTTCAGAAGAGTATCACAATCAGAACTTATGCTAAAGGCCATGAAAATAGCTTCTGCTTGAACATGATGTGTCTTGTAAATGAAATATAAAAATAACGGAGAACATGCAGGTCAACAAAAATTGCAACGGGTGAATAGGAAAGTAGGAATAATATGAGCCATTATATGTGTTTGCAACTGCATAAATTATTGAAATAGCGAGAGGCAAATATCATCTGACTCTCGCCATCTTTGTATCGTCTAAGTTACTCGGCATTTCTGTACAACAGGAATCTAAGGGTATCTGTACATCCTTTAGAAGCAAAATCCTTAACCAAAACGACTTAGATAGAAGATACTTCATACGAATATCTCATCCAAACTTCACCCTTTTGGGCGAAAGGGTTATCTTTTACTCGTTTCCTCTCTTTTTCCCTCATCCTTTTGAGCGTGGCAGCATTTTGTTCCAATGGATTCACACCTCCTCCCACTTTGCAAGTTCATGGGGTAACCCCATTTATACATCACAGTCTTTTCCTGAGTTAGAGTATTCCCAGTAGATATATCAGTTAGCCAAAGCTCTAAAGATGTTGTTTGGTGTTTAATTGGTAGATAAGTAAATGGCATGAGCATATACTTCCCCATAGCTAATCTCAAAGTCCAACTTTTACAACTGTCATATGGATTCCTTTTCCTCCACTTCTTACCTTCACTTTTGAATGCAGAAATAGCTACCAACACGCTCAGAAATCCATCAACGATAATCCTACTTACTGGCAAGAAACAGCGAGGGCCACAAATTTCGTGAAGCATATCAACGCAGAGGGCAGATTGACCCATCGTTGGTCTAACGCATCCACATCTGCCCCGTACCTCTCCATGACCGGTGAACAGAAACAGTGAAGAGTATGGTTCAGTCGTGCAGGGAAACAGTGGGGAGAGGGGAAACGAGGAGTCGCGTCAACGTGGACATGACTTTGGTGTAGGCAAAGTAAGGCTACTGTTTGTTGAACAGTAAATTAGACCATTCTTAACCCTAGCTTCTTAATTAGCCTAGGGAAAAGAGGGCTCCACAGTATAGTCTGATCCGCCCTCCGCTCCGCTCCGCTCTTTCCTCTTCTGCGCCGAGCCCTTGCGTCTACAGTTTGGGGCTCCGATCGGCTGCCTTTGGCTGATCGGAGACACCCCCCCCCCCCCCCCCCCCCCCCACTTGCCGGATCTGCTCTCTCCCCTCCGGTTCTCTCCATCCTCGACATGCATGGATGATCGGTGCTTGTAGCAACTGGTCTTGGTCGCGATGGTGGCTGCGGTGGAGCGAGCTGCTCGGTCTGTGGTCGCGGTGGCTGTTGCTCTGCCCGCGTTCGTTGTGGCTGGTAGCGGCGGCGGTTGCGGGCCGGGGCCATCTCCGGTGGGTGTGCAGGGATGGTCGGTGGCCTCTTAGGGCAGTGGGTGTTGAGGCAGCACGCGGCTGGTTGGTGGGGCAGCGAGGTCGACTGCCGATGGGGGCGCCGCGTCCGATGTTCGCAGCGACGAGGGTGTCTGTTGCAACAGTTGATTGTTCGTGTTGTTCTTTGTTCGGATCATGTTGCGTTGATGATTTGAATTTTTCTTTTTCTTTTTTTTTTAGTTTATGTTGTTTTGGCTGGGAATTACTTGTGACCCGTACTTACTTTGGTAAAGTTTACTGATGTGGATTTAGGGGTTGTTGTTGATGTTTTGTCGGTCTATAATCATGAGTCGAGATCATTCGATTTCCGATTTTAGGATTTTATTTTTTTCTTTATTTCTTGTTATTTTATATTTTAACATTTTTCTATTTCATGAGTGTAATTTTTATACTTTCTGAGGGATAGGTATTTCTTATTTTCTTTTACTTCTCTTGTATCATGTTCTTAATCTTCTCAAAAATCAAGAAAGTCTAAGGCTGTCAAATGAGGTTGATTGGGTTGAACTTGACTTATTTACGAATGGATCGGATTGGCTCCACTTTCTTTATTGAATGGGCTTATATACTTCAATTTGATAAAATTCATTTAATCTATTTAATCACGAATTAAACATGTTAAATGGGAAAATGTACATGGTTTAAACGTAAAAATTTCTTTCTAAATTATCAGACTTATCAGGTTGAGTAGGTTCCCGAGGATAAATGTAAACTCGACCCATTTAAGAAACGCATTTAAATCTATTTAATGTAACCGAGTTCTAAGTTAAATTAGGCAGGTTCGGTTCGGGTTCGAATTTATTAGTCAGGTTAGGTTAGAGTTGAATTTGATGGATTTGATTTTTCTCTTTTTTCCTTTTGACGGTTCTAGTCAGGCCTCGGTTGGCGAGTTGCACCGACTGAGGAGCCTGTCCTCTTCCCTTCTATTCGTCTCCATGTCCGCTGTCTCCTGGTGCAGTGCCTCTCTCGTCCTGGTGCTGGAGTGTGTGGCTCGCCTGGGTTCCAGTGGTTGAATTTGGTTAATGGCCTAGGCTTTGGGAATTAAGAAAAAATATTTAGGAGGATAAGTAAAATAAAAAAAGAATAGAATTAAGAGAGGAATTGAATTTTTTTTTGTTTTGTTTTCGTTTCCATTGGAAGAAGGAATTGGTAGAGTTGTTTGGATGGAGAATGTACCATGTAACGCAAATCAGAACTAGAAGAGGAATATAAATATTCGACTTTGTAGGTGAAAATAATCTATGCCGAATTTAGTAGCATAAAATTTTAATTCAATAAAAAACTGCTCCAAACAAGAAATTTGTCCCTCTATTTTGCACAATAGAATAACTAACCAGTACATGGTAACCTTCTGTTTTTTTCTTTTTTTCAAAAAAGGTAAACTTCAATTAAGCCAGCAACCTTATGATGAAAAAGGCAAAGAATTACAATCCTAGGTACCAGAGATACCCGTCCTGATAGAAAGTCTAGCAAGATTGTAAGCCAATCTAAGTAGATGCCTCCTAGCATGTCGAATGGAGAGGAGCGGATGGTGATGAAGAAGTTCTTTGCAAATATTGACCGCATGAAGGGATCTCCAGACAAGTTGCGAAGGGCCAGTGATTTGACTTATAGGGGATAAAGCATCATTAAGGATGCGCCCCTTAGAATAACTCAAATTCAAGGCGAGATGTATGCCTTGAAGGATTGCTTAAGTCTCAGTCTCATGACTGTCGGAGGAGGTAAGAGAGATTGCTTGGGCAACAATAACATTTCCCCCTCCATTAACTGCAACCGCTGCTGCAACAGAACCGGTGGAGTTTACTGCAGCATCAACAATAATAACAGCCCTGATTGCTGTCAAGATTCCCAGCTGATGATGTTCCTCCAGGATCAAAAACCATCTTCACCTCATCCTCGTGAGGAGGATTCCCCTGTTGCGCCAGCATTGAAGTAATAGAGTAAAGGTTGATGGAATTGTTAAATATGTTTCGACACTTCATGAGGATCACTGGAGGGATGTTCATGTACTGAGTTACATCTATTGATCCAAAGAGCATATGCCACATAGAAAGAAAGAGCAGAGGAGTTAAGAGCTGATGGCAAGATAAGACTGAAACCAGTCATCATCAGATTCAAGTCTAAATCCAAGCAAGAACCAAATTGCCCTCGCAAATGGGTAAGTTGTGAATATGTGTCTGACATCTTCCCCAGGCTATTTACAAATTTCACAGTAGTCTTCAAGGTGAGGAATTCTTGCTGCTAATAGTGATATGACATTTAAAACCCCTTAGATTGCTTTCCATAGAAGATGTTTTATTCTTGGGGGAAGGTCTAAAGACCAAATTGGGCGGTTCCCATGAAAAGAGTATATCAGCGACTGGTAAGCTGATCTTGTGGAGAAGTTCCCACGAGGGTGTGGGGACCATATTAATTTATCAAGGGATCCCGGGTGGATAGGGGTCTTAACTGATGGAATTAAATTCGAATAAAAATTAAAATTAAATGATTTTTCTATATAATCTTAAGAATAATCTATTTACCATATCATCAACCAAAATAAAATAAATGAAAAAAAGAAACAATGGAGGGATACCTAAACCTATCGCAGCGAAAGACTTAACGAGATCACGGAGATCCTCTAGAGCCGTGGAGTTTGATTCTCCAATGAGAGGTGGAGGTGATGGTACTTCTAGGGGGTTCAGAGAGCGAGAGCGGAAGAGAACTAAATGGGAGGCGTTGTTAGCGTAACCCTTGAGTTTTCTCTTGGGCCTTATTTATATTTTCTACGATGGGATAGAGAAAATCGAATACCCACTTTGCTCGCACCCCTTCAAGGACCAAAATCGCTAAATATGAAATGACAATTCCACCCATCACAAAATTATATTTCCCTTAAGGTTTCTATGTATTAAATCTCATATCTTAATGAGATGTGAATGGTCAATTTATATAATTAGACCACTTTAATGACCATAAATTTGATGTCTAATGTATGTGTATATGTATAACGTATAATTTCGTAATAATAATATATCAGTTATTATAATGATTCTAACAATCTCCCACTCGAACCACATATACCATTCTTATAATCATACGTTCATATGTACCTGTATAAGCTCATTAACACAACATCACAATAAACCACATCTCCACCAATCTCGTCCATACTATGTCAACATATGACCAAAGTTTGTTTTTGCCATAATGAAATCGACTAGACCAAACAATGATCATACATTAACACAAGCAATGACATAGATCTGATATATATAGGTACATAGCATGAAAATTGCATATTAACGTGATTTACACATGCCTATTTTCAACTGGTCCAAAAGCTTTATCATACAAGATATCACATGGTAAGGACTAATGAGTTCAAAGTATAGAAAACTTTATTATTATGCGCATAATCCAAAAAATGTCCATACATGAAAAACACCGAAATATAACAAACTCCCACTGAATTATTGTATTACAGAATAGATACAACACCTATACAGATAACATGTTCATGGAAAACCTTTGGCATCTGCCCTTTAGTGAGCGGGTCTGCCACCATGGAGTTGGTCCCAATGTGTTTAATGGACACCTATCTACTTTGACTCTTTCCTTGACCGCTAACAATTTGATATCAATGTGCTTTAACCTCGAAAAACTTTTGTTGCTGTTGGAGCACATTACTGTCGAATTATTGTCACAGTAAAGTCGAAGTGATATTTCGACACCATCAATTATCTGTAATGCTGTGACAAAATTCCTAAGCCATACTCTATGATTTGAGGTCTCAAAGCATGCTATAAATTTTAATTCTATAGTGGAGGTAGTTATCAAGGTTTGCTTTACACTCCTCCATGAAATAGCTCCTCCAGCCTACAGAAAAATGTATCCCGAAGTAGATCTTTCGGTATCCTGATATCTCGCGAAGTCAAAGTAAGAATATCCAAGGACCTCCAAATAATTTGATTTCCTATATGTGAGCATGAAATCCTTTGTTCTTTGTAAATAGTGCATGACCCGTTTGCCTACTTTCCAGTGGTCGGGTCCAAACTTGCTTAAATATCTACTCAACATGCCAACAATGTAGGCTAGGTCTGGCCACGTGCAAACTTAGGATTACATCAAAATTCCCATTGCTGATGCATAGGGAATATTTTCCATCTCCTAACTTCAAATTCACTCTTGAGGCATTGGTTATGAGAGAATTTATCTCCTTTAATCACTGGAGTATATCCTAGCTTACAATTCTCCATGCCAAATCGTCTTAGGATGGTATCAATGTATCTCCTTTGTGATAATCTAAGGATACCCCCAGATTGATCTCGTTGTATCTGGATTCCTAATACAAAAGAGGCTTCACCAAGATCCTTCATTTCAAAATTAGTAGAGAGAAATGTCTTGGTTTCTTGAAGTAAATCATTGTCATTACAGGCAAGGAAAATATCATCCACGTACAATATTAGGAAAATACATTTTCCCCTACAGAATTTATGGTATACACAATCATTAATCGGATTTATCTTAAAATCGAATGAGATAATTACTTGATAAAATTTGTAATACCATTGTCTTGAAGCTTGCTTTAGTCAATAAATGGCTTTCTTTAATTTGCAAATCATTTTCTTTGTGTCTCCTGATGCAAAGTTTTCTGATTGTACCATGTAAATTATTTCATTAATGTTTCCATTTAGAAACGCCGTCTTTACATCATCTGATGCAGCTCCAAATCAAAATGAGTTACTAGAGCCATTATGGTTTTATATGAATCCTTAGATGAAACTGGCGAAAATGTCTCTTTATAGTGTATGTCTTTCTTTTGAGTAAATCCCTTAGCAACAAGACAAGCCTTATATTTGTCCACATTGCCTTGTGAATCCCGTTTGGTTTTAAATATTCATTTACAACCAATGGGCTTCACACCTTCAGGCAATCGGACAACATCTCATACCCCGTTGTCACTCATGGATTTCATCTCTTCATTCATGGCATTGATTTAGTCCAAAGAATGGGAATTCATCATGGCATGAGCAACCGAAATGGGATCCATATCCATTTGGCCTATGTCTGATTCTCAGAGAAAGACAACATAATCACTAGATATTGCACTTCTCCTTTCTCTATTGGATCTCTTAATGGGTGTAGGATCTAGAATGTTTTGAGGTTATTCGGTTTGATTGATAGGAAGATTATCCACATTACTTTCTTCCCCTAATATTGTTGGAACAACGTTTGAAATAAGAACTTGACCATGTTCAATGGTTTCCTTATGAACAGGATCAGGTTCTTCAAATGTAATGTGGCGACTATCACCCCCCAAACTAACATTCTCAAAGAAATGGGCATTCCTTGTCTCAAAGAATGAGTGAATTGTTGGGTCATAAAACTTATATCCCCCTCGACCTCTCAGAGTACTCTATAAAATAGCAAGTGATCGTCTTATAGCCTAGTTTCCTTTCGGCAGGCCTGTATAGGCTAGTATCAGCTGAACACCTCCAGATATGAAAATGTTTCAGAGTAGGTATCTTATTAGGTCACATTTCATATGCGATTTTAGATACTGCTTTAGTTGGTACTCGATTGAAAACATATACAACTGTCTTTAGTGCTTCTCCCCATAGAGACTCAAGTAAAGAGGTATGATTAATCAAATCTGTACCATGTCCTTAAGAGTCCTGTTGCAGCGCTCAACAACACCATTCATGCTTGGTGTTTCAGGCATGGTGTACTGAGGTACTATGCCGCACTCATCTAGAAAAGAAGCAAAAGGTTTTGGACGCTATTCTCTTGATCCATCATATCTGCCATAGTACTCACCACCATGGTCAGATTTGATGGCCTTAATCCTTTTCCCGAGTTGATTTTCCATCTCGACCTTGTAGGACTTGAAAACATCCAAGGACTGCAACTTTTCGTGAAGGAGAAGTAAATATCCATAACTAGGGTAGTCGTCTATGATCGTAATAAAGTACTGTTGCCATTCCAGGAAGCCGTAGGGAATGGACCATAGATATCCGTATGTATAAGTTCTAAGACATTTGTAACTCTAGTGGCACTTACACCTCTGTTGTTTGTTTTTTCCCTTTTAAACTGTCTACACAAATATGCAAATCCAAGTAATCAAGGGAATCAAGAATTTTATTCGAAATAAGCTTATCCATTCTCTGTTTAGAGATATGACATAAACGCTTATGCCACAGTAAAGCAGAATTCTCCTGAGTTATTTTACGCTTTGTACTATATAAAGTTGAATTGATGGTTTCAAAATTGGAGGAAAATGTATGCAACATATATAATTTATCACTAACATACAAAGAATCATAACTAACTAAATTTGAATTAAGAAACAACTGAAATTGTCTATCTCGAAATGAATAAGAATAACCAAATTTATCTAATAGATAAAAAGAAATCAAATTCTGTCTAAACGACAGTACAATGAAAGTTTCTCAAATATAATTGATAGCTGGTAGTCAGTGACAACCTGAAATCTACAATGGCTTCTACCTCTACCTTCTTGCTGTCGCCCATATAGTTGTATCTTTCACCATAACTTGGAATACAACTTAGGCAACCATGCATAGACACACTAATGTAAATAGTAGTTCCCGAATCTACCCACCAAATGTCTGAGGGTACAGAAGCATAATTAACTTCTAAACAAATTAAAGAAAGTGATATACCTTTCTTTTCACGCTAAGCATGATATTTGGTACACTCCTTCACGTGTCCTCCCTTGTAGAAGAAACAAGATGCCTTAGGCTTTTTCTGACTCCCTTAGGAGGATGATGAATTGGTAGGAGTTGTATCCTTATCCTGCTTCCTTTTGGGGTCAGAAACCAGATGAGCACTCTCTGGTTTGTCCTATTTGAGCCTCTCTTCCTCTTGCACACAATGAGAAATGAGCTCATTAAGAGTCCACTTGTCCTTTTGGCAGTTATAGCTGACCTTTAATTGCCCATATTGTGTAGGGAGGGAGATCAAAACCAAATGTACGAGAAGGTCATCCAACAACTCCAACTTAAGTGCCTTTAGTTTCAAAGCCAAATAAGACATTTCCATGATATGCTTCCTAATGTTTCCAATGCCCCTGTACTTAAGTGAGACAAGTTTGCTAAGGAGATTGCTTGTCTCAGCTTTCTCATTCTTAGCAAATCTTTTCTCAATATTATCAAGGAATTTCTTGGCATTTAATTCCTTTGAGATAGCACCCCTAAAGTTTTCTGGGATAACACGCTTCATGATCATCAGACAAATGCGATTTGATCACTCCCACCTCTCAGAGTTCTTTATTTCATCAGAAGAACTCTTATCCATAAGAAGGGAGGGAGGACCAATCCTAAGTGCAAGGTCCAGATCCATGCATCCTAGAATGATGAGGACACTTTCTTTCTAGAACTTAAAATTAGATCCATTTAGTTCTAGGATAGAGTTTATGATAACACCACACAAGGGGGTAATAACTATGTTGAATATGGCCCATCTTTAGAATAAAAGGCACAACATAAGTAGAATAGGAGCATTGCATGCATCAAGTACCAAGATTGCTTATAAACTGTATTAATGGACATTTGTGTAAGCATTTGTCAAAGCAGGCCTCAAATGAGCAATCAGACTGCACGGATGGATTCAGAACGACGAACGGAGTCCAACGGACTCAAGAGCGGCCAAAGCTGACATCCAGAGCTCCCACAATGGGCCCAAAAAATTCTGACCGTTGATCTGGAGATCAACGACCCAGAGAGCACCACGTCAGCCCGCCCCCACCGCACGCACACCCTCAGCCGGCCAAGGACAAATCTCGGCCGTCGATCTTCGATCGAACGGTCGAGATCGCACGCTCGCCCACGGTCGCCGCGATAAAGCGCGAGCGTGGCGCAACGGTTAGCGTGCACGCCCGCATCGCCGCGATGCGCGTTCGAGCCGCGCGGAGCGGATTTTGAAGGCGAGCGAGGGGCACGGAAAAATTGGGTCGCCCGATCAGCAGTGGGCGGCCAGGATCTTGCCACGCAGCGCGACGATAGCTCGCAAGCGCCCACGCGCGCACGCACGCCGGGCGGAAACGCGCGCGCACATGCGCGCCCAAGGCGCGATCTCAGCGTGGGCGCAGAAGGCTCTCAGCTGTCCGATCCTCGATCGGACGTCTCTCGTTCAGCGGCCACGGATCGCGCGAAGTGGAAGACCGGGGCGGGCAGCTGACCGGCGGCAGGAGGGCTTCACCGACGTTTGTGGAAGCGGTTTTAGCGACGCTCTGGATGTCGCTAAAGCCCATTCTTCCTTTAGGAAGCCCTTAACTCTATTTAAACCCCCTTCTACCACCATTCAAGGCATACTCTCCCACTTGCAACTACTCCACTCCTCTCTTAGCTAGCTTTAGGCACTCTTGTAATCGCCGGAGATGACGAGCTGCCGACGAAGCCTCCTCCACTCTCTCTCCATCTCTCTCTCTCTTTTAAGCTTTCATTTACTTTTGTTAAAGTATGTATTTAATGTTGTAAGCTATGAACTATGAATGCATGTTTAATGAAATTATTTTTCGTTCAATCGCCATTTTAATTTCTGTTCAAAGTGCATGATCAAAACCAAGAGCTTTCTAACCCTAAACTCTCTCTCTCTATCTCTCGCTCTCGCTTTTCAAAACCATCTCTTTCGTAAGCAAAACTCCGCCTTTTTCGTGACAACAAGTGATAAACACAATCCGATTTCCACGCCTCCTTGAGACCGACACTCGGACCCACCTCCGTTTACTTCTTTTAAAACCGACGTATCAAGTGCGACTATAACGACACCTCTTAACACACACACACAAGAGCACGTCAGTTTTTGGCGCCGTTGCCGGGGAGGCAACGGATTTGTTTTATCACCTCCATTCCACACTCATTCTCACATCATCTAATACCCTATTTTCCTTTTTACTTGACGATTGCAGGAATTCGGCGCATGGACGGCGAAGCGATGCATTCCACGATGGTAGCAAGGGAGTAGGCGCCTCGAGGACCGATAGTGAGTAACCTGTCTCTCATTGTTTGCTTGCATGAAAAAGCTAAAAAAATTGTAAAAACTGAAAAAAATTGGCGTGGTGTATGATTACTTGACCCACATCCTTAACACAGCACCCCACAAAAAAATGTACACTCTAACATTCTAAATAAATTCTTGGAGTGTTCTTTTCTTTTTCTTGAGTGGTGTCTGCAAAGCTACCGTGAATTGACCTGGGCTGCACCACTCAACCCTAAAACTGACTCATCTAGTAGAAGCTGCATGATCATCAGGATGAGTACACTAGGGTTTTAGAGCCTCTACAAAGAAAAGGAAATTTACTTTCACCAAGTTGTGTGTAGAACTTGACGTGCTCACTAAAACTTGTTTGAAAACATTAAGACACGTCAACCCTAAAAAGTACTAAAGTAAGGATGAAACACTAAAAGACACCACATCTTAACAAATCCTTGCTTGAAAACCATGTTTTGCTAGAAGCACACACTTTGAAAGTGGAAAATTAAGAGGCACCACCCCAATCAACGCCTCATCACATCACCCTAAGCACAAGCACTATCCTAACCCTTTAAAACTGAGTGACGTGTCCTAGGCAGGACTGAGTTAAGTCTCAAAAGGTGAGGTTTTGTTTGCTAGGCACTTGGCTTTCATTCCCTTGGTAGAATCTGGTGACTAGGCTGCGAAGCAGTGTCAAACGATCGCGGTTGTGGGGTCTATGGAACCGAAGGCGCAAGCCAAAGGAAGAACCTTCACTGCAATCCCCTCGTAATCAACCTGGCCAGATTAGCCTTGGGAAGGGGAGTCCAGTGCTTACGGACTTAATCACCCTTTGTGAGATTTCTAGGTCTCCTGAGGAATACACCACAAGGACTAGGCTTAGGTGCTTGATTGAAACACATTTCTCGCATCTGTCGCCCTCCGCATCCCCTCCTGTTCTTCTCTAGTGTATGCACGGGAGGCGCTCACTGCATCCCGAATTGTGTGTTTTGGGGCAGGAATCTAGGCGACGTAATTCTGTTGAAAACATGGCTGAACCTAGGGTAGATGAGGCTGAAGATCAACCCCCACCAGACGCTATGGCCATCATCCAAGCTCAAATCAATGCTAACCATCGGCTTCAGCAACAACAAATCCACACCATCATGCAAGCCATACAACGGTTACAGAACCCGCAAGAACAACCACCACCTTTCCACGACATACCAGGGCAACCACCACTTGATTTACCGCCATTTCAGGACCAGCCAAGACCCCTCCGCGATTTCTATAATCCCTCTGCTATTAGAGTCGAGCCACACCTTAGGATCCCCGAGGGGGGAGATGATTTTGAGCTAAAATCGAATGTCTTAAGTCTGATCCAGAGCCACTTTCATGGAAGCTCAAATGAGGACCCCTTTCAGCACCTAGAGGATCTCGACCGCATAGCACGAACTGTGAAACCTAGGAACATTAGCCTTGACATTGTTCTAATCAAGATGTTCCCTTTCTCATTAAGAGACAAGGCTTCTCATTGGCTTAGAACCCTAGGTAGACCCATCACCACTTGGGAAGAACTGAGGCATGCATTTTTAAAGAAATTCTTCCCCATAGGAAAGACCAATGCCCTCAGAAGAGCTATCACTACCTTCACACTCCAGGGTGGGGAACAATTTCATGAGGCGTGGGAAAGATTTAATGAACTTTTGAGGAAATGCCCACACCACGAAGTTCCAAGGTGGCAATTGGCCCAGATCTTTTACCACGGTCTGGACAGCAACCTACGGAACTTCGTCGATGCCTCATGCGGGGGAAACTTCCTAAATAAAAATGAGGAGAGCGCGTTTGAGCTGTTTGAGTCTATGAGCGAGAATTCGCTCAACAATGCCTCCATGAACCAGTTTAACAGGTCCAGTCAACCCCGTGGCGGGATTTATGAAGTACAAGCAAATTCTGGAATGGTTGACATGGACATCATTGCCAAAAAGTTGGATCGAGTAGAATTGGTGAACAAAAAGATTGATGAGTTACTGAACCAGACCAGGAACCCCTTGCAGACTTTCTCCCTAGCAAAGGGAGCACATAATGTTGACCTGGTCTAACCCTTTACCCAACTGAACCTGGAACAACCCCTAACCACATTCCAGGGAGGGACCTTTGCTCCCTCGACCCTTGATTACTCCCTTCCCTCTTCATCAACATCGGCTATCTTAGAAGATGTGCAAGCTATCCAAGGTTATGCGAAACCTGACCCTTTCTCCAACACTTACAACACTGGCTGGCGTAACCACCCCAACTTTGGTTGGACAAACCAGAAACCACCGCAATTCCAAAACCAGCCCAGGCCAAACCAGCAGCCACACTTGCCCCCCTATCAGCAAGGACCACCAGTTAGACCCCAATATAACCTGAATAGGGCGACCCCTCCCCCACAAAACCAAATGGATACCCTAATAAAGATGATGGCTGACATGAACCAGAAACATCAGGAGGAAATGGCCTTGGTAAAGGGACAGTTAAGCCAACTCTTGGATTGTAAACAACAAGGATCCCTACCTTCCCAACCACAACTGAACCCGCGAAATATAATTAACAGAGGCCCCAATTCGCAAGGGTTCCAAAGCAACGCCGGGCAGGCTCACATGGTCCAGCCAGCCCCACAAACACCTCCTGGGTTTGGCGCTTCTTCGTCCTCGTCTCCTCAAGGATCACCCCATGGCCCCAATGCCTCTGCGAATGCGGTGACCTTGAGAAGCGGCACCAAAACCCAGGATCCCAAATGGCCGACTCCCCCCGAGACTTTACCTGTTGAAATACCCGACTCAGAAAAGGCACCAACCAAGGACCCAGGCATGGAACCAATCCACATTCAGACACCCTACCCTGAGGCCTTGGAGACAATCAAGAAAAAGAAGAATATTGTGGAAACTGAGGAGCTGTTGGAAATTTTTAAGTAAGTATAGATTAATATTCCGCTCCTAGAAGCCGTTAAACACATCCCTGCTTACGCCAAGTTCTTAAAGGATGCCTGTACACCCAAGCGTAAGTCGAGACCGCAAGCACCTAGGAAGGTTATACTTTCTGAGCAAGCAAGTTCCGTGATATCAAGCAACCTTCCACTCAAGCTAACTGACCCAGGAGCGCCCCTGATTTCCTACAATATCGGGGATATGACATTTGATAGAGCGCTCCTAGACCTAGGTGCTTCTATCAATCTAATTCCAACAACCCTGTACCACCAATTTGGTTTTGGGGAGCTGACACCAACCCCTGTCACCATCCAACTGGCTGATAGATCTGTGTGACGTAATTGTACGGGTCAAGGACTTCTATTTCCCGGTCGACTTTTTGGTGCTTGACATGGAAGTCCTTGAAAAATTACAGAATGCACCCATAATTTTAGGCAGACCATTCTTAGCTACGGCTAAAGCAAGCATTGATTGCGACACGGGATGTATGGAAATCGCCTTTGGGGATAGGAAAATGCAATTGGATATCTTCCGGACGACAAAGTCTTTTGATTGCGATTACATTGAGGAACATGATCCCGTGGAAACTTTAATCGAGGAATGCCTCACCCTCAGTTCTGTCTCAGACCACAAAACCCGTAGTTTTGACCCGTCACCATCATTACCCGTGGACCTCTGTAAGGCTGAGTATCATCACATGACACCATTTGAAGAGATCGATGTTGATCAACTATCGCCCTTTTCCTTCCCATCGACTGTGGTCCCACCTGCACTCGAACTTAAACCATTGCCCGAGAATCTCAAGTACATCTTCTTGGGACCTGACCAGACCTTCCCGGTGATTATTAATTCTCATCTAACCAAGGATCAAGAACTCAGGTTGACTGCGACCCTTTCAGAACATCAGGCCGCCATTGGTTGGACCATTTCGGATTTAAGAGGAATTAGCCCCACCTATTGCACCCATAAGATTTACCTGAAAGACGGGGCCCGACCTTCCCGCCAGATGCAGAGACGTTTAAACCCAAACATGCGGGAGGTCGTTAAAAAAGAAATTATCAAGTGGCTTGACGCCGACATCATTTACCCTATCTCCGATAGCCCCTGGGTGAGCCCCACTCAAGTGGTTCCAAAGAAAGCTGGGCTCACTGTTGTCACCAATGATCGTGGCGAATCCATCCCCACCCGCACCACCACCGCATGGCGGGTCTGTATTGATTACAGGAAGCTTAATGAAGCCACTAAGAAGGACCACTTCCCCTTGCCATTCATTGACCAAATCCTTGAAAGATTGGCAGGGCAGAAATATTTTTGCTTCCTGGATGGATATTCAGGATATAACCAAGTCGCAATTGCTCCGGAAGATCAGGAAAGACCACATTCACTTGCCCGTATGGCACGTTTGCATTCCGTCGAATGCCATTCAGGTTATGCAACGCACCTGCGACCTTCCAACGCTGCATGCTAGCTATTTTTCAGAAATGGTGGGTGAATACTTAGAGGTCTTTATGGATGATTTCTCTGTATTCGGAAATTCATTCGACCATTGTTTGAGCAACTTGGAGAAAATCCTGAAACGATGTATCGAGGTTAACTTGGTGTTAAGTTGAGAAAAGAGCCATTTTATGGTTCAAGAAGGAATTATCCTCGGTCACATCGTCTCGCATAGGGGTATCGAGGTAGATCGAGCTAAGGTTGATTTAATTTCCAAACTTCCTCCACCTAGTTCGGTCCGGCAGATTCGCTCCTTCCTAGGACATGTTGGCTTCTACCGAAGGTTCATCAAAGACTTTTCCGAGATTTCAAAACCCTTGACCGACCTTCTAGCCAACGACGCCATACTCCACATGTCTCCTGATTGCATCCAAGCTTATCACACCCTCCGGGACTTAGTCTCCACCGCACCTGTACTTCAACCCCTAGACTGGTCCCAGGACTTTGAGATTATGTGTGATGCATCAGATTTTGCCATAGGCGCTGTCCTGGGACAAAGGCAAGACAAGAAGCCCGTGGTGATCTACTACGCGAGCAAAACGTTGGACGAGGCCCAACGTAATTATACCGTCACAGAAAAAGAGTTGCTCGCTGTAGTATTTGGACTTGAAAAATTTCGCTCATACTTGCTGGGATCCCACGTGACTATTTACACTGACCATTTAGCCATCCGGCACCTATTGGACAAAAAGGACGCAAAGCCCAGGCTCATCAGATGGATCCTGCTTTTGTAAGAATTTGACCTGGAAATCCGAGACAAGGCTGGATCGAAAAATGTGGTGGCTGACCACTTGTCGAGACTTCATCCAGACCACATTGGACCCTCCCTACCTCTATCTGATACCTTCCCTGATGAACACATCCTAGCCGTGCAAGACAAGAAAATGCCATGGTATGCCGACTATGTTAATTACCTGGTTATAGGACAAACCCCGCACAGCTGGTCTAGACAGCAACGGGACAGGTTCTTGGCTGAGGCCAAGCACTATTTCTAGGATGATCCCATGTTGTTTCGCCTCTGTGCTGATCAGATCATCAGAAGGTGTATCCCTGAAGATGAAGTTCAGAGTGTGCTTTCCTTTTGTCATGACCAAGCATGTGGCGGCCACTTCTCTGGAAAGAAAACAGCTACAAAAGTGTTGTAGTCTGGATTTTACTGGCCGTCCCTATTTAAGGATGCACACATCTTTGCCAAAACTTGCTCACGCTACCAAACACTGGGGACCATGACCAAGAAAGATATGATGCCCCTTCAGCCCATTTTGATTGTCGAAATCTTCGACGTTTGGGGTATCGATTTTATGGGCCCCTTTCCACCATCCAATGGCTTCAAGTACATCCTGGTCTCAGTAGACTATGTTTCCAAATGGATTGAAGCTGTCGCCACCCAACGATGCGATCACAAGACTGTCATGGACTTTGTGAAGAAGAACATCTTTTCCCGGTTTGGAATACCCAAGGCCATGATCAGTGATGGTGGAAGCCATTTTATCCATTCCCAATTCCGTGCCCTACTTAGAAAATATGGGGTAAACCACCGCATTGCCACCCCGTATCATCCACAAAAAAATGGGTAGACTAAGGTCTCAAACAGACAAATCAAGAACATTTTACAGAAGACTGTGAGACCTGACAGGAAAGCCTGGTCCACACGACTTGATGATGCCCTGTGGGCATACAGGATCGCTTTTAAGACCCCGATAGGCATGTCGCCTTATCACTTGGTCTTTGGCAAAGCTTGCCATCTCCCTGTTGAATTGGAACACCGGGCTTACTGGGCTGTCAAGCAATGTAACATGGATCCCCAGTTAGCCGGTGCGCAAAGGACGCTTCAATTATCTGAGCTCGAAGAAATTCGTCGGGACGCCTTTGACAATAGTCAGCTATATAAGGAGAAAGTGAAAGCCGTCCACGACCGACTCATTCATAGAAAAACCTTTGAGCCGAACCAACAAGTCTGGCTGTTTGATGCACGCCTGAAACTCTTCCCAGGGAAACTTAGGTCCAAATAAATAGGACCATTTCGGGTGGTCAAGCCCTATTCTAATGGGGCGGTTGAAATCGCAGATCTTAACACCGGGCACACCTTTACAATCAATGGTCAAAGATTGAAGCATTTCCTGGCCCAGGTACCCCCCAAGGAAAGTGTCACCCTCGTTGAGGGCTGACACCAAGCACCGCCCAGCTGGAGGCGTTAAACTCAGCGCTTCCTGGGAGGCAACCCAGAGGATTCAGACTGATCTGGTAGTTTACGTCACTCAGGTACTATTTTTTGAACCCTTGTGCATCCATGTATCTGCCAATGAGGACATTGTCCAACTTAAGCATGGGGGGATGGTAAATTGCATAATCCTGAGCTTAATTAATCAGTCTGAATGAATAAATAAATTTAAAAAAAAAAATTGAATTTAGGAAGAAAACTTAGGCATTAGAAACTTGTCAATAGTGGGAAATAATACAAAAAGAACTTAAACACTTAGACTTTTCAGGCCTTCAGGCTTAATCAGCCCTGATGTCCGTTAAAATATGGATTTAACGGTGAATCCTTGCAACTTTAAGCTATTCTAATCCACCTACTAAATAAGGTAATAAGTATACGACTTATCAACTCACCCTCTAACTCAGGAAAACTTTGAGTCTAAGCATCTGCACACATTTTTGCACAGACTCACTTCTCGGAGATGTTGACAGAAATTGGGTAGCTAATGAACTCTCTAGGGTGGTATGGCTAGCAAGTTGTCATGGGTAACAGCCTATTGGCAGGTTGTCCAGAACCCAGCCACAAGCCATTTCTTTTTCGCTGCCTCTAGGTACATTTGAGATCAGGGAAGCCACCTACGAAAAAAAAAATGGGGGGGGAAGAAGAAGAAAAGAAAATAAACCACACTTCACCGCACAAGTATGGCTGGCAAGTGATCGTGGGTAACAGCCCATTAGTCAGTTGTCCAGAACCCAGCTTAATAATTGCACAAAAAAGACCAAAACACCTAAGGAAGAAGCGGGGAAGTAGTACAAGCTGGGGAGATATACACTGGAAAATCCTTGTGTTGACCCGAAATAAAACGAACGTAGGGAGAAAGCTACCAATCGAACAAATACACCTTCAGGCAAAAATTTATTTTCTTTTTCGGTCACCTAGAGGCGTAGAAACTCGAAGTCTGTTTCAATTACCGTTAAGTGAGTCTATCACAACATTCACACCAAGATGCTTAGCACTCAGGGTTTCAACCGAGTTTTTGGTGGGTTGGGTAGCTGTAAAAAGTTACCAACCCACACTAAATTCCGAAAAAAATTCTAAAAAAAATATATACATATGTATAGTTATATATACATTAAAGCAAGGATTCAGGCGATTAATATTTTGGCAGACACCCGGGCGCTGCTTAGTCTTTGTAAATTAAGATCTTCATATATTTCCTCTTATTGACAAGTAATGAAGTGCCTAAGCAATTACTTCTTGAATTCTCCAAGGAAATAAAGGCTAGAATAAACCTTGCTAGGGACTAGCAAGGAGTAAGCATGGGGGTATGATAACACCACACAAGGGGGTAATAACTATGTTGAATATGACCCATCTTTAGAATAAAAGGCACAACATAAGTAGAATAGGAGCATTGCATGCATCAAGTACCAAGATTGCTTATAAACTGTATTAATGGCCATTTGTGTAAGAATTTGTCAAAGCAGGCCCCAGATGAGCAATCGGACCGCACGGATGGATTCATAACGACGAACGAAGTCCAACGGACTCAAGATCGGCCAAATCCGACATCCGGAGCTCCCACAATGGGCCCAAGAAATTCTGACCGTTGATCTAGAGATCAACGGCCCAGCGAGCGCCACGTCAGCCCGTCCCCATCGCACGCACACCCTCAACTGGCCAAGGATAAATCTCGGCCGTCGATCTTCGATCGAATGGCCGAGATCCGCGCGCTCGCCCGCGCTCGCCGCAACAAAGCACGGGCGTGGCGCAACGGTTAACGCGCACGCCCGCATCGCCGCGACACCCGTTCGAGCTGCGCGGAGCGGATTTTGAAGGAGAGCGAGGGGCACGGAAAAATTGGGCCGCCCGATGAGCAGCGGGCGGCCAGGATCTCGCCACGCGGCGCGACGACAGCTCGCAAGCGCCCACGCGCGCGTGCACGCCGGGCGGAAACGCGTGCGCACATGCGCGCCCAAGGCGCAATCTCAGCGCTGGCGCAGAAGGCTCTCAGCTGTACGATCTTTGATCGGACGGCTCTCGTTCAACGGCCACGGATCGCGCGAAGAGGAAGACCGGGGCAGGCAGCTGACCGACGGCAGGAGGGCTTCACCGACGTTTATGGAAGCAATTTTAGCGATGCTCTGGATGTCGCTAAAGCCCATTCTTCTTTTAGGAAGCCCTTAACTCTATTTAAACCCCCTTCTACCACCATTCAAGGCATACTCTCCCACTTGCAACTACTCCACTCCTCTCTTAGCTAACTTTAGGCACTCTTGTAATCGCCGGAAACGACGAGCCGCCGACGGAGCCTCCTCCATCGCCGTGGCTGCCTCATCGCTCTCCACTCTCTCTCCATCTCTCTCTCTCTTTTAAGCTTTCATTTACTTTCGTTAAAGCATGTATTTAATGTTGTAAGCTATGAACTATGAATGTATGTTTAATGAAATTATTTTTCGTTCAATCGCCATTTTAATTTCTGTTCAAAGTGCATGATCAAAACCAAGAGCTTTCTAACCCTAAACTCTCTTTCTATCTCTCGCTCTCTCTTTTCAAAACCGTCTCTTTCGCAAGCAAAACTCTACCTTTTTCGTGACAACAGGTGATAAACAAAATCCGATTTCCACGCCTCCCTGAGACCGACACTCAGACTCACCTCCGTTTACTTCTTTTAAAACCGACGTATCAAGTGCGACTATAATGACACCTCTTAACAACACGCACAAGAGCACGTCAGGTTGGCAGTTATGGTAGATGCAGAGGAGTTAGCTAGAAATAAAAGAATAAACAAAATACATTCTCAGAGTAAAGAAACAAACAATACAATCATAAATATTTAGTCTTTGGACAATAAACATTAACGTTGTAGAGGACAATCTTAAGAATAATAAATAACTATTGAAAACAGTCATGCAAGTCTTTAAGTCATCTTTGGATTAACCTAATTACTCACATGAATCCTAATAGTTCAATAGAAAATTCATCATGAAATGTGTACATATATATTCAGTCATGAAGTGGTTCACCTTTGGGTTAAGACCCCATATAGGAATACATGTACAGTCACTTTAAAAACTATCACAAAGTAATTTGCTTTGGCTAGAATAACTAAACGTGTTAGATTATTTTCATACATCAAAACCAATCACTAATGTTCGTACCAAAATATTCATGATCGCTATATTGTGTCCCAATCAACATGCCAGTATTGGTACTGATGATGGGTACAGGTACCAACAACAATGACCAAGTACCAGTACTGGTCCTTATGTACCAGTACCTAAATGATGTGTATCGGTACTAATCTTATGTATCGATACTACATCAATACTGGACCGTTCCTGGAACCATTACCAGTATCCCACATATATCGGTACTCATCATGGGTACCAATACTGCATTGGTACTGGATATGCTCCTGGGGCCTGACTAGTATCCTACATGTACCATTACTTATCATGGGTACCAGTACTGCAACGGTACTGGATGCACCCCTGGGGCCAAACCAGTATCCCACATGTACTAGTACCTGATGAGGTGTGGCTCATCATAGCTAAAATGCCCAAGTTAAGCTAGAAACTAGGTTAAACACTCCAAATTAACATAAAGAAAAGGTTAAGTGTGAGAATTAACAGAAAAGACCTAAAACACCAAATTTATGTTAAAAATGCAAAATTAGGTCATTTACTGATATTTTCTATTAATAAATACAAAATTGTGATCTAATTGTAAATTCAACACACAATTAAGCTTAATACTTTAACTAAAGAGTGAAATTAAGCTTCAATAAAAACTTGGTAGCATTTGGACATCATTAGGACCTTACATTAAGAGATTCACATTTAGGTCCTCCATTCATAACATTTCATTCATTTAAAACCTCCAGGGACCCATTTGTAGGTCGTAAGGACATGTTTGCATGACTTCAGGGACTGCTCTGATAGCATTCCTATCCACTTAAGGGTCCCCCTGTAAACTTCACAGCATTTCACTTAAGGGGCTCTCTTATAATTCCACCAATACACCTGAGAGAATGATGCACCTCTAAGTGCATTGTTCATCGATGAACACAACTCATCCCGGTCGTTCACTCCTTGATCCTTTGATCTGATGGCTCTAACTAATTCGAAGCTTTGCGCGAATTTGCTCATAGCTTCACCATCCTCTCCAAATCCCATCCAACAGCCCATCTTCGATTTGGTTGTTCTCGCCCCCCTCTCCTCTCTTCTTGACCATAGATGCTTCTAACGCCTAATCCTACCTAGCGGTGACTTGAATTACTTTTAGAGTCTACTTAAGCTCTTTCCTGATCTCGCATACGAAGGATCGACCTCCTCTCCTACTTTCTTGAGGCAATCCCTTCGTCCCCTCCAGTTCTCCTTACCCTATTCACTCGCCACATCAGTGACAATGGTGTGGTTTTCACCACCAGTTCCTCCTCGCTGCTAGGGATGACGTACGCTTGAGGACGACCTTGAAGGTCCTCTTGTGGACTTTTCCTTCGCTGGAGATCTTCACCCATTCTTCCTCCTTAGCCACCATCTTTGGATCCAGGCAACCCCATTCATCTGATTAAATTAGGATTTACTGCTTTGTAGCTTAATTGTAGTGTTAGTTAGAGTAATTTAGGAATAGATTAGGGGTTAGAGATCAAAATTCAGTGATGGCTTAGTATAGATTAGGAGTAGGTTAGTTTAGAATCCACACTCACACCTCCTTTGATCATTTCAGATCAGAGGAGATGAACTCATTTCATCACCTAATCACTAATCTTCCTCTCCATCTCACAAATTTCACATTCTAAATTTCCCTCCTGTTTTTAATTCGCAATCCACCAACTCATTAGAGCCAAACCCTCATCTCATTGCTCTCTAGCATTAAGATGAGGATTTGCGCTCCAAATCCATCTAGGGGTCTCCCATTCATCTTAGATTTTCCACAAAGACCCCTGATCTGATTTAAAAGGAATCAGCTTGCTTGATCTAATTTTAATTTGGATTTCAATGCAAGATCGCGAGATTTTGATGAAATTGAGTTCTGAAGGGTTTTTGATCAAGTGAATTGATGTATTTTTGTGTGATTTAGTACATGGCCGTGAATCTAAGATGATGCTAGTGATGAATTTTTTCCTCAGATGAGCCATGATCAGATTTGTCATGAGTTGGGAATTTGGTCTTAAATGTGAGGTAGAGCCAAGGAAAATCAACCTTGATTGATTTGAGGCTCTATTAGGTATTTCTAAGTTGTTTTGAGTGAAAATCTGATTTTTAACCCAGCGATTTTCATTATATCCCTTAAGGTTTTAGACAATTGGGATTCAAGTTGGATTTATTAGATTGATTCTAACACCTCCATGCTGTCTATAGCATTTGGAAGGTGTTAGATCAGTGTTGTTCTCCCTGATTTGAAATGAGAATGTTGATAAGGATTTTTGATGCAGAGTTTAACTTCTTAAAGTGATTTCAATGTGATTTTCAAGCCTTATCAAACTTTCGAGGTGTTTATTGTTGTGATTTTCGAATCCCAATTCAACATATTAAAGTTCTGCATAGCAGCTACATTACATGAGTTTTACAATCCTAAATCCAGTGCAAGTAAGGACTATTTGAAATGATAATCTGAGTTGAATGTTCTTGATCCCATATTAGACTTTCTCAAGTCTGATCTTGAATAGTTTGTGTACTGGATTTGACCATCTGAGCTACTGAAATGGATGAATTGAGCTGCAAAAGCAGCCAACAGGATCTTTAGGACACTTGAATTAGGATTTGAACATATGATCAGCAGTAGAAATTTCAGCAGTTGATGAATTTAGATTCATATAGCAACTGTTGTTGCTACCTTTGCTGCATCTGTTGTAGTTGTTGCTGTTAGCTATTCTGTTGGGTTGAATTGGGCAATTGTAGCTGGGATCTGAAGTTTTAAACAGTTGATATGTGTATTAATGTGCACTTAACATGTACAAGCTTTCATGTATGATTAATGAACTTTAAATCTCTTTTAGATAGCTTGTATTGTGATTTGAATCTTCATTGTTAGCTAACATATGTGTAATCTGCCCAAACATAGAAAATGAGAGAACATTGAATTGAAATTCACATTTATATGCTTGAACAACTTCCTTATAATGTGTTGAACTTTTCTGAATGTCTGAACTGATTTTCCAGCCCATAGAGATCGAATTTAGGCCTTAAGTTATTCATTGAACATCCCTTTTAGGCCTAAAATTAGCTTCTTTTGTAAATAAATAAAAATACTATAAAAATTTCAAAAAAATAAAATAAAGATGTAGCGAGTTACATTAGATATATGTTTAAGTGTACGCCAAATTTTAAGGCATTTTGAATCCCCGATTTGGTAGAACATACCAGTCGACGGTTCAGTCTACCTTAGAATTTAATAAAAGACATTAACTTCAAAAACACCAAAAACATCTTCTTCTCTCTCATCTCTCTCTTTCTCTCTCATCCCTTATCTCTACTATACTTATAAAACACATAAAAATCAAAAAAACCCTAAAAACTCCCAAAAATACTATATATATACATGTATATATAAGTTATATATTAAACTATTAAGATATATGATGTAAAATATGTATATAATGTATACATATAACTTATGTACGTATTTTATAGAATAAACTAAGTATTTAAGATAACTTAAATCATATTTAACTTTATTATATAATTATCTATTAATTTAATTAACTTGTATGTACTCTAAGCTATATAATTATAGAAACTCCTATAAATAAACTTATTTATCAATGATATTATACATACATACATACATGCATACATACATATATATATATATATATAATGTACACTAGAATACCTGCAAACTAATTTAATTATATACGTACAATAAATAATTAATTTAATAGTTAGTAGGTATTTCACTAAATTAAATTAAAATAAATTAGTAAATTAAGTTATCATTGAACTAATTTACATTGTATATTTGTATTAGATTATTGTAAGTAATTTGAACTAATTTAACTATATTTATATTATATTGTACCATTTATACCTAAGTTACAACCTGAAAACTGATATTTAAATGTATATAAATTAAAATAAAATTTGTAAAATATCATAAAAATGCATATTAAATAACTTAATGTGTATATTAACACTATACGATGTCAACTTGATCATTAATTAAGTAATTTAAACATTAATTAAGAAATAAACCTATAAATCAATATGTATAAATTGTAAAGGTTAACTAATTTATTTATATAGTAAAACTAATTATTTTGTAAATAAATTAAATAATTATGTAGCTCTATACGAGGGCTTTACAACCTTATAATTTATTTTGAAATTGGATCAAAATAAGGCCGTCAATTCGAGGCTAAAGTAGCCAAATCAAGCAATTCAAAACTACACCTAAGGACCTGTTACGACCCGGTTCCCGAATTCCTACAGGACACGAGACCGGAACGACTCGACTGATCCCAAGACCCAGTCGTCCAACGAGAAAGTAACCAAAAAACAGGAAAGTAAGCCAAATTCACTATGCTAAGCAACTAACAGTAAAAATGTACAACAGTAAAGAGGTAAAAACTGCTACAGTACATATCACCACCACAACATTAGAAAATAACAAGGTATAGGAATATAAAGTACAGAACGTAAAAGTACAGAACATAAAGGTACAAGAGTCTACTCACTACTACAAACGTGTACAACAAAAGTGCTACAACTACTGGGCTCTATTGAGCCCAACACCCTCTGCAGCCGTAGGCTCTGGCTGCTCAACACCTGGACCTGAAAAGGGTTATGAGTACACAACATTAGCGAACGCTGAGTAGAGTGGCAACCAACTAACTAAAGTAGTAAAAATGGACAGGTAGCTATTGTTTTTCAATTACTTTCTTTAACTAATTATTCTTTTTGGTTTATTTATTAGGTCTCTTTCTTGATCTCAAATGTTCCTAGTGGGAACGATCTTGATTGCAGTCTTTTCCGAAGAGTAGAAGGCACACGTGGTGTTCTCCTGGCCGGGAGAGTCCCCCGTGGTAATCCTACACCCTGTCAACCACCCCGAGGTCACAGACAGACGTAACGGTGACTACGGCATGCGCGATAAGTACACGAGTAGCTACCCCTCACTGGCACGCGGTCAATTGTTTCCGTTAGCGGGTGTGCCTAAAGTACAGCACGGAACCAGTATAGGGCCTAGCCCTCTCAGTAATAGGGGTCTAGCCCCTAAGAACTAAACAGGGGTCTCGCCCCTCCACAGTCCGTGCATCCTCGCCTGACTACCTTGGTTTGCCCTGTGGGCCTAACAAGTCGGTGTAGGGCGGTTAGCTGAACCCCAGGCCCCGTGGGGTGGCTAGCTCTCTCCCTACTATAGTAGCTCTCCTTGGTACCGTGTATGCGAGGGCCAAGAAGTCGGTATAGAGTGGCCAATCCTAACCCGAGGTCCCAACCTAAGGGCAACTAGCTCCGCTCTGCACTAAACAGGGGGACAGTCACTCTCCTTGGTACTCCGTACTCAAGGGCCAGCTCACTTCCCCACTCAAACTTCCAAATCCATTCCATTTATTTCCAGGAGCTCTACTCCTAATTCCCTATAGGGTTCATGCTCATATTCCTCATGCCAAGCCATACCAGGTTTCATCATTTCTATTTCCATTCTTAGGTTATACATATGCAGATCGTATTGCTATCGTTCACATTTCCAGATACAGGTTATACACAGGTAGCTCGTATTTCCATCATTCATATTTCCATTCTCAATTTATATACATGCAGCTCGTATTATGTCATTTAATGTATACAACAGGAACTTTACATGCAACAGTTAGCTAGCACAAGTACTTCATATCTCACAGGCAGCTGTTATTTATTTATAGGCAATTGTTATCATTCTAGCTACTCATTCAAGATTGCAATTTAATCATGCAATACAGACATTTCAAGTGTTTCTCGTCCTAGGATTCATGCCATATCCTAGGTTCTAATCATTCATTCCACACATGTATTTATGTTATAATTAAATTAGGGGGAAGCCACTCTACCAGTAAACCCAGGAGTATTGGAGGCTTCAACGGCAGACTCACGTGCTTCAACAAGCCCTGAACCGTCAACAGAACAAAATCCTATGATAAGGAACAATCACAAGGAAACTATCAAAACAGTATGGAAAGCCTTCTAATAAGTAGAGGAACTCACAAGGAACACATTGGTATCTTATTTGCGTAAAACGGAACTCAAACGGACCCTAAACGGGTCAAAAATAGGGTTTCTGTGTCAAATCAGTCGTCTGGAACAGCTTCCAGACGTCTTAAAAGTGTCCAGTAGCATACCTAAGTCTCTGCACCAATCCTCAGACATCCAGGAACTCTTCTGGACTGTCTAGACCCAGCTCCAGACGTCCGACCACCTCTCCAGACACATCGCCCAAAAGTCTGAAATGCGTGGGAGGGCATGTCCCTCGCCTTCCCGAAGTGAATCCTGCACGAAACCACGCAATCTTCTCAAAAGGGCATGCAACAGGGTATCAGCGGAGCAGCCTGCATGGCCATATCCGCAAAGAGGATGTACCTTCACGAAGCCCTCTCCTCATACGTCTGGAACTGCCTCCAGACGTCCTCACCGTCGTCTAGAGGTCACTCCAAACGTCTGATTCTGGGAAAAACCCAAAACCAGAACCTGCTTCCATTGCTCTCGCGCCGCACGTGGCCGCGCCGCGCCCCCTCGCCTGCAGCTCCGGCTGCAGCAATGTCGGGGAGGACCTCCCGGACACACTCCTCCGCCTCGCGCAGGTGCCACTCCAGCCGTGTGCTCACTGGTGAGCTCCCACATGATCTCGCGAGCTCACTCTCCTCGTCCTCTCCTCATGCCACTCCTCCTTGACGCTGCCCGTGCACTCTCTCGCTCGTGCTGTCTCTCTTGTTGGAGTAGAGAAGAAGAGGGGAATGGGGCTGGTCTGAGGAGAACGTGAGAGGGGAAGGGGGCTTTTATAAGATTGGTGGGTTAGGGTTTTGTTGGAGGCGGGGAGAGAAAGAAGGGGAGGGAAAATGAGAGTACTGTCTACACGCAACCCGCGCGCAGACGCGAGCTCGTACTCAAATTTTTCGATTTCTAGACGTCTGGGAAGGTGTCCAGATGTTTGACCAGACGTCTGACCCATAGTCCAGACGTCTTAAAAGGCTCAACAGCATAGGTCTTAACATCATAACAAACTTAAAGGAAGTTTCGTCCCTGAAACTTAAGCTAGTTAGGGTGTGGAAAAGAACAATATACGCATAACAAACTTAATGAGGTCCAAAGCTGGTCCCAAATGACGTACCCTCAAAAGGCTCCAGGTACCGCTCTCGCATCGCCGCCTCAGGCTCCCAGGTAGCTTCCTCGTACCTCTGGCTCCTCCACAAGACCTTCACCAGGGGTACCTGCTTTCGTCTCAAACTCCGAACGGCTCTATCTAATATGTGTACTGGTCGCTCGGGGAAGGTCAGGTCGTCACCCACCTCGACACTCTCGTGGATCAGACGTGACTGGGATCGGCGACATACTTCCTGAGGTTAGACACATGGAACACATCGTGCACACTAGAAAGCTGGGGAGGAAGGGCAAGCCTGTAAGCAATGGGTCCTACCCACTCCAGGACCTCAAAGGGCCCCACAAACCTCGGCGTGAGCTTCCCTCTCACCCCAAAATGCTACAGGCCCTTCATGGGCGAAACGCGTAGAAAGACGTGATCCCCAACCTTGAACTGCACCTTTCTGCGCTTTCGATCGGCATAACTCTTCTGTCTACTCCTAACAGTGCGAAGTCATCTGTGAATCTGCTCAACCACCTCTTGACTCTGCCGGATCAGCCTGGAGCCAACCGCCCACTTGGTCCCCACCTCAACCCAACTCAAGGGCGCAGTACACCTCCGTCCGTACAGAGCCTCGTAGGGTGCCATGTCGATGCTCGAGTGATAACT
Organism: Thalassia testudinum; assembly: GCA_037157565.1. Lineage (NCBI taxonomy): Eukaryota > Viridiplantae > Streptophyta > Magnoliopsida > Alismatales > Hydrocharitaceae > Thalassia > Thalassia testudinum. Next base: position 80,388,094 of record JAZHRO010000077.1, on the reverse strand, counting down.
GTTATTATATGTAAACTCTTCCAGGGGCAAGTGCTCCTCCCAAGAGCCCCTCCAGTCCAGTACACAGGCACACAGAAGGTCCTCAAGCGTCTGTATCGCGCGCTCTGACTACCTGTCCGTCTGGGGTGGTACGCCGTACTGAACCTCAACCGTGTCCCCAAAGCCTGTTGAATCTCAGCCCAAAACTGGGACGTAAAACAGGTATCCCAATCAGATACAATCTCACGCGGAACTCCGTGCAGACGTACCACGTCACGGATATATCTCTCTACCAACTGTGCCGGTCCCAAGGTGACTCGGATCGGCAAGAAACGTGCCGTCTTCGTCAATCTGTATACAATCACCCAGACTGCGTCGTGTCCTCGTTGGGTAACGGGCAAGCCCACCACCAAGTCCATGGTGATGCTCTCCCACTTCCACACTGGCATGGGAAGTGGCTGCAACGATCCTGCAGGCTTCTGATGCTCGGCCTTCACTTGCTAGCACACTAAATATTGCTGCACGAACTCACTTACATCCCGCTTCATCCCCCTCCACCAAAAGTGATGTCTCAAATCATGATACATCTTCGTGTTCCCGGGATGTATGGTGAACCTGGACCCATGTGCCTCAGTCAGGAGCTCTCTCAACAACTCCTTGTCTCTGGGAACGCACAAACATCCCCTCATGCGCAGTACCTCGTTAGTAAAGGAGAAGTCTCCAGGGTCCCCTGACAGTACTCTGTCTCGCAACGACTGCAGGTATGTGTCTGTCATCTGTCCTGTGATGATGCAGTCTATCAGCTCTGGTCTCATCTGCCGTGTCACTATCACTGACCCGCAGTACCCCTGTAACTCTAGGGGTTGCCAACTACCCAACTCCTCCATGAGTCTCCAACTCCATGCCTGTAAGCTGGCCAAGTGGGTGGGCGCCTTCCGGCTCAAGGCATCAGCCACCACGTTGGCCTTCCCCGGATGGTAGGAGATGCTGCAGTCATAGTCCTTCAAGAGCTCTAACCAACGTTTCTGTCTCATGTTAAGCTCTTTCTGATCAAATAAGTACCTGAGGCTCATATGATCTATGAATATCTCAAAAGTCTCACCGTACAGGTAGTGCCTCCATGTCTTCAACGCGATGACGACAGCTGCCAGCTCTAGGTCGTGGGTAGGGTAGCTATGCTCATGGGGCTTCAGTTGCTGCGAAGCGTAAGTGATGAAGCGTCGGTTTCAGTGACCGGTTTGTGTTATATCGTTGTAGTAAAGCCGGTTGTCACCAACGTTTCATATAAAATTTTTATTACTCGGAAAACTGAAAGAGTTCCCGAGGTCGAACTCAGGGAGCAAGTTGTATTCTAGAGATATACAAGTTCTATTACAAAAATAAAGAGAGAGAGAGAGAGAGAGAGATGAAAAATTAGCTTCTTCTTCTTTTCTTCTTTCTTCCTCTTTGTCTTTGGTTCTTCCTGTTCTTCTTCTTCTTCTTCTTCTTCTTCTTTCTTCAGATTTGTCTTTGGTTCTTCCTGTTCTTCTTCTTCTTCTTCTTCTTCTTTCTTCAGATTTTCCCCTCGTGCTCTTCTTCTTGTTTCCTTTCTTTCTTTTTCGTCAGATCATCTTCTTCTTTTCTTGCTTCTTGCTTCTCTTCATTCCTTCTTCTTCTTTGTCTTCACCTGCCTTGACTTCTCTTTTTCTTCTCTCGCGATGGCCGTTGCTCTTCCTTCTTCTTCAGCGGGTCTTCTTCTTCTTTGGCTGCTGTCCTTCCGTCGTCTGCCCCGGTGCTGAGACGACTTAACAATGCCTTCGCTACAGTGCAGCAGCTCCTTCTTCTTCAGCGGGTCTGCTTCTTCTTCATTCCTGCACACTTCAGAGTTTATTCGTCAAGACAAAAACCTACTCTACCCCCCTCCCCCGCGTATCTCTCTCTCTGAAATCACTCCTCGGAAGCTCTCCCAGAGCGCTATCGGGTAATCGGGTTCGGGTCAGGCCCGGGTCCAGGCCCACCGGCGTGCGTGGTGGGCGAGGAGTGCAGGTCAGTCTAATCGGGTCGGGCCAGGTCCGCGGAGCGTGGTCACGGACGAGGCCGAGTCGGGTCGGGTCGGGTGAGAGGGACCTCACCCCGTGGTAACTGAGGCAAACAGCATACGGCAGTTTTTCAATTTATGTGTCCGCGCGCCGTTGAGAGATTCCGAGGTGGGACTAAAAGTCCCACCCCAATTCTCTTACGCCTGCAGCAGGGACGGTGCTCCCAATTGCATCGGCTGTTGAGGCGTACAGCTCCAATCGAGGGCCAGGGTGTGTGCGTGAGATTCTTCCGCGCTGGCCGTGGCTATTCAATCTGGGATATCTCGGCCTGGAGCAACCTCGAGCAGGCTTCGAGCTTCCTCGCCAATGGCGGTCAAGGCCTGGAACCTGAAACCAATGGCACGGCCTCTCGGCCAAATCAGACAGGCGGAGGACCTTCGCCGTGGCACGGCGAAGGTGGTCAGGGGGTCTGCAGGGGGCGAGATGGAGCTGTTAGGTCGTCCTAGGTCAGACTGTGAGCGAGGGAGTGGGTGTGTTCGGTGGGTCTGCAGAGGGTGTTTGGTGGGAAGTGGAGGGGCGGAAGAGGATCAGGGTGAGGAGGCGGAAGTTCTGCGGTGGTCGGCGAGCCGTGTGGGTCGCTGAGGTGATGGGAGCGGCTCGCCGGAGGGTGGTCGGAGGCGGAGAGGATGAGGGTGAACAGGGTCGGTAGAGGGCTTAATTGACTAAATCGAAAGCGGGGAAAGAAAGAGGAGGAGAAGGGGAGTAAGTCTAACTTAACTGCAGGGACGAAGGGGGAGGAACAGGGCGACAGTCGTATCGACTGTCGCCGGAGAAGATGATGCTCAGGGAGAGGGGCGGCGGCGAGCAGAAGGCTGGAGAGGCGCCAGCTGGGTGCGGCGTGGCGCGGGAAGAGCAGGGGAGGAGGTCTCTGCTGCTGGTAGTGCGGCAGAGCGAAGAGGTGGAGGGAGAGGAAGTCGCCGGAGCTGGTGAGCGTCTGCCGGAGAAGAAGAGACGAAAGCTGGGGGTTTTCTCCGTCAGATCCAGGCTGCCTTGGTCGGTGGAGCGGCGGGGGGTATTTATAGGGTTGAAGCAGGGAGGAAGGCGGAGGGAGACGACGTGTCTCCCTCGCCGGAGCATGGTCGGAATTCGAACCCATACCGTCCGTGCGTTCGCACGGCCGGTAGGGGGGGCTGCAAGGACCATGGGGGTGCTCCTGCGACGGCTGACGACGCAGGGCACCCTCCGGTACACATGCCAGGTCCTCCACCTTACCCTGCGCGGCGCCATGCTCCGCGCAAGGTCGCCGGAGCATGGTGCTGGCAGGGTTTTGCAGGAGGGACCTGTTTGCGAAGAACGAAGGAGAGTTAGGGGCCTAAATGCGAGGGTTCAAAAGTTGAGGGCCAAAGAGTAAATATATGAGGACCAAAGTGTAAAGTCGGTCAAGGAGGTTTCTTCTTAGGCTCAAGTTTTTATACATGACTAATTAGGACCTAAGGAATCTGATGGTGAATTTTATTTTCATATTAAACCTTGTTTGACCGGTCAATTTGCGCAAAAACCCAAATTAAGTTATTAATTGGGCATGGTCCTCAATGTAGGTCAAAATGGGTTCTAAAGGCCAAATTGAAGGTTCTAAACCCTAGAGATTATTTTTCTATGAATTTTAGAGGGTTTATTCTATTTTTACTTTGCCTCGAACCTTGTGAATTGAAGTGGGTTGTTTTAGGGTTACAGATTATCATTTGGTTCCTTGAAAGTGCTTGTAGCCCTTGCTAGATCATCTCGTCCCACTTTTATTCTTATTAGGCTGTTCTGACCTGTGTTTGGGCCCTGAATTACCCTGTATGCAGATTATACTGGTAAAATTGCACTTTTACCCCTTATGACTGGTTTTCTTCTCAAACTCAGAATTCTCTGAGTTAAGCCTTTCCTTGAGATATGTAGGAGCTTTTATCCTTTGTATTGGGTCAAAATGAGCTAGTTATGGCTCATGATGAGGTTCTCATCATACCCCCATGCCTAGCTTTTGCTAGTCCCTTAGCAAAAAACTTAAGGTTTCAACCCTTGTTCTAGACCATGAAGTTTTCAATGGTTTTAGATAAGTGCCTTTTTATTTGAGCTTAGATTAGGTTAGAATGCTGACCATAGGCCTAAAAGATACTCTAGTACCAATCAAGATCCAAATCTGTCTAGCCTTAGCCTCAGTCTTTCAGCAAAGGTTTTTAAGGCCCGCAAGAACTAACCTAAGGTTTATTGGACTTCGTGGTTAAAGCACCCGTGCTTGAAATGATTTTAGCCCTGGCCCAGTTCGCAGTGCGTTTTGTAAGAGAGAGATAGAAAGTTTTTTCTGTTTGGAGAGTTTTCTCTCTCTTTTTCTTTTTAGTTCTAGTCTAGGGTTGGCTTTTCAACACGGTCTGTATCAGATTCCTTGCTCCCATCATCAATCCTCAAGGGTTCCTGGCGATCGATGCTTCGAGATAGCACCGCCCATGGCAACCCCCGGAACCCTGGCTATTGAGATTTCGAGATAATCCCATCCATGGTATTCCGTGGCCGAATCCAGACCCTGGCAATTGACACTTCGAGATAATGCCATCCATGGAATCTGAACCAGCAGAGTGCTTACATGCCCCCCGTAGGATATGTAAATATCCTAAGAGACAAGCACCGAGGAGATGATATTTTGTTACGCATCTTCGAGGGGATTTTCCGCCTCTCTGCGCTGGGAACTCGTCCAAATCAACTTGTGTTGATCGGCCATTCCTATTCTAGGTGTTCTTTTCAGATTTTTGCGACGCTTCTGCGTGATTCTGATTTTTACGCTTACTGAACCAGGCTGTGTGTGAGATTAGGGTGCTTAGGTTACTGAGTCCCGTAAACCAAAAATTAGTTAACGAGGCCGAATACTCCCTAAGCCTTAGACCTAATACTTCAGCTTTTCATTTTCCTCAACCTCTTGAGGAGTGTCCAGATCTTAATGAGTACTAAGAGTCTATTCAAGAATGCCTAAGGTTTGCATTCTTACTAATCTTATTGTGCACTTTTCAGTTATTTTCTTGAATGAGGTCTAGAACTTAGGTTAATTCCTTAGTTCCTTACTAATGACTATCAACTTTTCTTATAATTTTGTGCTCCTTTTTCATTTTGTTTCTTCTCTCCTTCACAAAATTTTCCTTCTCCTCTTTTCCTCTTATTCTTTTTCGAAAATTTTTTAATTTTTATGGTATTTTTGGCATATGTGAATTTTTTTTTTGTTTGAAACCTTTTCTTACGAGTTTTTGCACTTTCATACCCCCCCATGCCTAAGATTTGCAATGTCCTCATTGTAACCTAGGGGGTCTTAGTTCATTCCTTAAGACAGAAATTTGGGTGAGTGGATGGGTCGGGTTGAATTTTTTTTTTTTGCGGACGATTTCAAATTTCAGATGCGAACATCTGAATTGGGGTCGGCTGTTTATAAGGGTGAACTTCGAGTGCTGAAAGGTGTCAGAACAAGTTTCAGGTTTTCAAAGAGAATGACGGGCTGCCTCCCGTTAAGCGCTGAGTTTTACGCCATCGGCTGGGCGCAATAAGCTCAAGGGGAAAGGAGGATATGAGATGCCTCAGCCAAATCAGTAGAAGTTACATCAATGAACGGCTTGAGTCTTTGACCATTCACGATGAAGGGTTCAGAATCGTGGCTGAGTGGACTGATTTCGATTGCTCCATTTCCAAAAACCTGTCGGACCAAATATGGTCCGACCCACTTAGATCTCAGTTTTCCTGGGAAGAGTTTGAGTCGGGCATCAAAGAGTAGGACCTTTTGACCAGGATGGAAGATCTTTCTTGAGATGTGTTTGTCGTGGAAGGCTTTAACCCGCTCCTTGTAGATTTGCGAGTTCTCGTACGCGTCTGTGCGTAATTCATCGATCTCGCTGATTTGGAGTTTTCTATGGGTCCCAGCCTTGGAAAGATCTAGATTACAGTTCCGTACTGCCCAATAGGCTTTATGCTCCAGTTCGACGGGAAGGTGGCATGCCTTTCCGTACACCAATCTAAAGGGAGACATGCCCAATTGGGTCTTGTGGGCGGTCCTATAGGCCCACAATGCTTCCGGAAGTCGGGACGACCAGTCCTTCCTGTCAGGTCGAACAGTGACCTGTAGGATTTTCTTGATCTCCCGATTCGACAGCTCAGCTAGACCATTAGTTTGGGGGTGGTAAGGAGTAGAGATTCGGTGAGACACCCCGTATTTGGTCATCAGTGACCTAAACTGAGCATTTGTGAAATGGGTCCCCCCATCAGAGATTATTGCACGAGGAATCCCGAACCTTGAGAAAATGTGTTGATGAATGAATTTGAGAACGATTTTGTGATCACAGGTTCGGGTCGGTATGGCTTCGATCCATTTGGACACGTAGTCCACAGCCAACAGAATGTATTCGAAACCATCCGAAACAGGAAAGGGGCCCATAAAATCTATCCCCCAAATATCAAAGATTTCGCATACTAGAATCGGTTGCATAGGCATCATGTTACGATGGCTCATGTTGCCCAAAGTCTGGCAACGACTGCATGCCTTGCAATGACTGTATGCGTCTTTGAACAGTGTGGGCCAGTAAAAGCCGCACTGGAGGACTTTTGATGCGGTTTTATGCCCGGCAAAATGGCCACCGCATGCCTGGTCATGGCAGAAAGAGAGGATATTGTTGACTTCCCCTTCCGGGATACATCTCCGGATGATCTGATCGGCACCTATGCGGAAGAGGTACGGGTCTTCCCAAATGTAATACTTGGCATTGGAGCGTAATTTGTCTTTCTTGGCCTTCGGCCAATCGGACGGGGTCTGATGAGATGCCAAGTAATTTACAATATTAGCAAACCATGGAAGGCTAGTACCAATAGTCAGCAGGTGCTCATCGGGAAAATGCTCAGTGATGGGTCCGGAAGGGTCTATCATTTCAGAAGGAAGACGGGACAAGTGATCAGCTACCACGTTTTGTTTTCCCGCTTTATCGCGAATCTCGAGGTCAAATTCTTGCAACAGCAAGATCCATCGGATCAATCGAGGTTTCGCGTCCTTCTTTGCAAGGAGATGCCTCACAGCCGTGTGATCCGAATATATGATGACATGGGAACCCAGAAGGTATGATCTGAATTTCTCTAGGGCAAATACTACAGCTAGCAGCTCTTTCTCAGTAACTGTATAGTTACGCTGAGCCTCATCGAGTGTTTTGCTGGCGTAGTAAATGACCACAGGTTTCTTGTCATTCTTCTGCCCCAAAACCGCTCCTACAGCGAAGTCGGATGCATCACACATGATCTCAAAGGGTTGAGACCAATCAGGGGACTGTAGGATCGGGGCTTGGGTGACTCGGTCACGCAGGATTTCAAATGCTTGAGTGCATTCCTTGGAGATTTCGAAGGGAACATCCTTGGAGAGAAGAGTGGTCAGGGGGCGTGCGATTTTTGAAAAATCAGGGATAAATCGTCGATAAAAACCGACATGCCCTAAAAAGGATCGGATGTCCCTGATCGAGCTAGGCATAGGAAGGCGAGAAATCAGATTAACCTTAGCTCGATCCACTTGGATACCTTTCTCCGAAATTGAGTGTCCCAGGACAATTCCCTCAGGCACCATGAAATGGCTCTTTTCCCAGGAAAGAACCAAATTCACGTCGATGCACCGCCTGAGTATCTGGACCAAGTGCTGGAGGCAATCGTCGAATGATGCTCCGAAAACTGAAAAGTCATCCATGAAGACTTCCAGATAATCACCTACCATATCTGAGAATATGGCAAGCATGCATCGCTGAAAAGTAGCGGGTGCATTGCAAAGACCAAAAGGCATCCTTCGGAAAGCGTATGTTCCGAAGGGGCAGGTGAATGTGGTCTTTTCTTGGTCCTCAGGATGGATTGCCACCTGGTTATAACCGGAGTACCCGTCAAGAAAGCAGAAGAACCTATTTCCCGCTAGTTTTTCGAGAATTTGATCAATGAAGGGTAGTGGGAAATGATCCTTCTTCGTGGAGGAATTGAGTCGACGGTAATCTATACAGACTCTCCACGAGTTGGCTAATCGGGTAGGAATGATTTCTCCGGTCTCTTCTTCTTTGGCTGCTGTCCTTCCGTCGTCTGCCCCGGTGCTGAGACGACTTAACAATGCCTTCGCTACAGTGCAGCAGCTCCTTCTTCTTCAGCGGGTCTGCTTCTTCTTCATTCCTGCACACTTCAGAGTTTATTCGTCAAGACAAAAACCTACTCTACCCCCCTCCCCCGCGTATCTCTCTCTCTGAAATCACTCCTCGGAAGCTCTCCCAGAGCGCTATCGGGTAATCGGGTTCGGGTCAGGCCCGGGTCCAGGCCCACCGGCGTGCGTGGTGGGCGAGGAGTGCAGGTCAGTCTAATCGGGTCGGGCCAGGTCCGCGGAGCGTGGTCACGGACGAGGCCGAGTCGGGTCGGGTCGGGTGAGAGGGACCTCACCCCGTGGTAACTGAGGCAAACAGCATACGGCAGTTTTTCAATTTATGTGTCCGCGCGCCGTTGAGAGATTCCGAGGTGGGACTAAAAGTCCCACCCCAATTCTCTTACGCCTGCAGCAGGGACGGTGCTCCCAATTGCATCGGCTGTTGAGGCGTACAGCTCCAATCGAGGGCCAGGGTGTGTGCGTGAGATTCTTCCGCGCTGGCCGTGGCTATTCAATCTGGGATATCTCGGCCTGGAGCAACCTCGAGCAGGCTTCGAGCTTCCTCGCCAATGGCGGTCAAGGCCTGGAACCTGAAACCAATGGCACGGCCTCTCGGCCAAATCAGACAGGCGGAGGACCTTCGCCGTGGCACGGCGAAGGTGGTCAGGGGGTCTGCAGGGGGCGAGATGGAGCTGTTAGGTCGTCCTAGGTCAGACTGTGAGCGAGGGAGTGGGTGTGTTCGGTGGGTCTGCAGAGGGTGATTGGTGGGAAGTGGAGGGGCGGAAGAGGATCAGGGTGAGGAGGCGGAAGTTCTGCGGTGGTCGGCGAGCCGTGTGGGTCGCTGAGGTGATGGGAGCGGCTCGCCGGAGGGTGGTCGGAGGCGGAGAGGATGAGGGTGAACAGGGTCGGTAGAGGGCTTAATTGACTAAATCGAAAGCGGGGAAAGAAAGAGGAGGAGAAGGGGAGTAAGTCTAACTTAACTGCAGGGACGAAGGGGGAGGAACAGGGCGACAGTCGTATCGACTGTCGCCGGAGAAGATGATGCTCAGGGAGAGGGGCGGCGGCGAGCAGAAGGCTGGAGAGGCGCCAGCTGGGTGCGGCGTGGCGCGGGAAGAGCAGGGGAGGAGGTCTCTGCTGCTGGTAGTGCGGCAGAGCGAAGAGGTGGAGGGAGAGGAAGTCGCCGGAGCTGGTGAGCGTCTGCCGGAGAAGAAGAGACGAAAGCTGGGGGTTTTCTCCGTCAGATCCAGGCTGCCTTGGTCGGTGGAGCGGCGGGGGGTATTTATAGGGTTGAAGCAGGGAGGAAGGCGGAGGGAGACGACGTGTCTCCCTCGCCGGAGCATGGTCGGAATTCGAACCCATACCGTCCGTGCGTTCGCACGGCCGGTAGGGGGGGCTGCAAGGACCATGGGGGTGCTCCTGCGACGGCTGACGACGCAGGGCACCCTCCGGTACACATGCCAGGTCCTCCACCTTACCCTGCGCGGCGCCATGCTCCGCGCAAGGTCGCCGGAGCATGGTGCTGGCAGGGTTTTGCAGGAGGGACCTGTTTGCGAAGAACGAAGGAGAGTTAGGGGCCTAAATGCGAGGGTTCAAAAGTTGAGGGCCAAAGAGTAAATATATGAGGACCAAAGTGTAAAGTCGGTCAAGGAGGTTTCTTCTTAGGCTCAAGTTTTTATACATGACTAATTAGGACCTAAGGAATCTGATGGTGAATTTTATTTTCATATTAAACCTTGTTTGACCGGTCAATTTGCGCAAAAACCCAAATTAAGTTATTAATTGGGCATGGTCCTCAATGTAGGTCAAAATGGGTTCTAAAGGCCAAATTGAAGGTTCTAAACCCTAGAGATTATTTTTCTATGAATTTTAGAGGGTTTATTCTATTTTTACTTTGCCTCGAACCTTGTGAATTGAAGTGGGTTGTTTTAGGGTTACAGATTATCATTTGGTTCCTTGAAAGTGCTTGTAGCCCTTGCTAGATCATCTCGTCCCACTTTTATTCTTATTAGGCTGTTCTGACCTGTGTTTGGGCCCTGAATTACCCTGTATGCAGATTATACTGGTAAAATTGCACTTTTACCCCTTATGACTGGTTTTCTTCTCAAACTCAGAATTCTCTGAGTTAAGCCTTTCCTTGAGATATGTAGGAGCTTTTATCCTTTGTATTGGGTCAAAATGAGCTAGTTATGGCTCATGATGAGGTTCTCATCAGTAAGCGACAACGTGACCCCACTGCAAGAGCACACCCCCTAACCCCTGCAAAGAAGCATCCATGTACACAACGAAACCACCACTGCTGTCTGGGATGGTAAGCACAGGAGACAAAGTCAGCCTCTCCTTCAACTCCTGAAAACACGCCTCACAAGCGTCTATCCAAGAAAAGGGCACGTCCTTCCAGGTCAACTATGTCATAGGACGTGCAATCTGCGAGAAACCCCTGATAGATCGCCGGTAGTAACCTGCTAATCCCAACAAATTACGGATCTCTATCACTGTACGTGGTCTCTCCCACCTGAGCATTACCTCTACCTTGGCTGGATCCACAATCAAGCCATCCCCTGAAATCACATGACCTAAGAAGGTCACCTGCCTCAACCAGAACTCACACTTGCTGTATTTGGCATACAGCCTATGTCATCTCAACGTGTCCAGAACCATCCGCAGGTGCTGTCCGTGCTGCGCCTGATCCCGCGAGTAGATGAGCACATCATCGATAAATACTACCACAAACTGATCCAAATATGGTCTGAACACTCGGTTCATCAAATCCATGAAAGCAGCGGGGGCATTAGTCAGCCCAAATGGCATGACCAAAAACTCGTAGTATCCGTACCGGGTGCGGAAAGCTGTCTTGGAGATGTCGATCTCCTTGATCCTCAACTGGTGGTAGCCAGACCTCAAGTCTATCTGGAGAAAATCGTGGCTCCTCGCAACTAGTCAAACAAATCATCAATCCTCTGTAGTGGATACCTGTTCTTAATGGTGACCCTATTCAGCTGTCTGTAGTCCACACAAAGGTGTAGGGTACCATCCTTCTTCTTCACAAATAACACCGGGGTTCCCCACGGAGACACACTGGGCCTCACAAAGCCCTTCTCCAATAGGTCCTGCAACTGGGACTTGAGCTCTCGCAACACAAGTGGTGCCATCCTGTAAGGTGCTGTAGAAATGGGGCTGGTCCCCGATACCAGTGAGATCTCAAACTTGATCTCACGCTCGGGCAGTAGTCCCGGCAGCTCCTCTAGAAACACGTCGAGGTACTCTCTGACCATCAGGATTCTCTGAAAGTCTGCCACAAGGCTGGGCTCTGCCACTACACAAGCCAGGAAGCCCTCACACCCCTATCCCAAAAGTCTCACAGCCCGAAGTGAAGAAATGCACCTGAAGCCTCCATCCACCGGTTGTCCGTGAAACTTAAAAGAAGGCATCTCCGATATGGAGAAGACGATCTTCCTCTTGAAACAGTCCACCAAAGCGTGGTAAGCGAACAACCAGTCCATCCCCAGAATCATGCGAAAGTCCTCCATCGGTATCACAATCAGGTTAGCGGGGAGGCTGTGTCCCCTAACACTGACCTCACGGTCTGTGTAAACCTCCTCAGCTACAAACAGCTGACCACCCGAACCTCTGATCACAAAAGGATCCTCTAACAACACGCTGTCCTATCCCAAACTGACAGCAAAACTAGAAGCAACAAACGAGTGCGTGGCACCGGAATCAAAAAGTGTGTAAACTAGTCTGCCGGAAACTATAACCATACCTGCCACCACTAAACCTGAGGCTCTGGCATCTCTATGTGTCAGAGCGTTGATACGCCCCTCAGCTCTCGGTGCGGAAGAAGCAACCACACTCTGCGTCGGACAGGTAGCCGTTGGCTGGTACCCTCCCCGCGACTGCTGTCCTCCCTCACACGCTTGGGAACCACGGCCTCCTGCTCGTCCTCCAGCACTCGGTGTGGGGAGCATCTGCTGACCTCCAGCCCTAGACGGGCAGTCGCTCCTGATGTGGCCCGGCTGGCCACACTGGTAGCAAAGGGGAACTCGACTCCCGCCCTCGGTAGGTCCCTACTAATGGTTGGGCGAGGGTCCAGAGCTAGCAGCTGGCCCCTGTCAGGGGCCCCCAAAGGCCACTAAACTCACAAGTATGGAAAGCCTTCTAACAAGTAGAGGAACTCACAAGGAACACATCGGTATCTTTTTTGCGTAAAATGGAACCCAAACGGATCCTAAACAAGTCAAAAATAGGGTTTATGCCTCAAATCAGACGTCTGGAACAACTTCCAAACGTCTTAAAAGTGTCCAGTAGCATACCTAAGTCTCTGCGCCAATCCTCAGACGTCCAAGAACTCTTCTGGACTGTTTGGACCCAGCTCCAAACGTCTGATCACCTCTCCGGACGTCTGGAAATGCTTCCCGCCATCTGGCGCATCGCCTAGACATCTGAAATGCGTGGGAGGGCGTGTCTCGTGCCTTCTCGAAGCGAATCCTACACGAAACCACACAATCTTCTCAAAATGGCATGCAACAGGGTATCGGCGGAGCGGCCTGCATGGCCGTATCCGCAAAGAGGACGTACCTTCGCGAAGCCCTCTCCTTAGACGTCTGGAACCGCCTCCAGACGTCCTCACCATCATCTGGAGGTCACTCCAGACGTCTGATTCTGGGAAAAAACCCAAAACCAGAACCTACTTCCGCTGCTCTCGCGTCACGCGTGGCCGCGTCGCACCCCCTCGCCTGCAGCTCCGGCTGCAGTAGTGTCAGGGAGGACCTCCCTGACGCATTCCTCCGCCTCGCGCACGCACCACTCCAGCCATGTGCTCACCGGTGAGCTCCTACACAAGCTCTCGAGCTCACTCTCCTCCTCCTCTCCTCACGTCGCTCCTCCTCGACACCACCCGCGTGCTCTCTCGCTCGCACTGTCTCTGTCGCTGGAGTGGAGAAGAAGAGGGGAATGGGGCTGGTGTGAGGAGAACGTGAGAGGGGAAGGGGGGTTTTATAAGATCAGTGGGTTGGGGTTTTACTAGAGGCAAGGAGAGAGAGAAGAAGGGGAGGAAAAATTACAGTACTGTCTGTGCGTAGTCCGCGCACAGATGCGAGCTCGTACTCAAATTTTTCGATTTCCAGGCATCTGGGAAGGCGTCCAGACGTCTGACCCACAGTCCAGACATCTTAAAAGGCTCAACAGCATGGGTCTTAACAGGACCTCAATGCGTGCATGCCAACGCCTAAGGGACACTTCAAATAGCGCCACATCGAGAGCTAAGCAGCACCCGACGCACCATATTAATGTTTTGTGTTGTGGGCTACCCAGTCGTTAGGCGCTAGATGCCCACATACACATACCTATCTCCTTTATCCCAATGAACTGAATGGCATTTGCCATGAGATTGTGTGCGGTGCATGAGTCGGGGGCCATGCATTGTGTGTGGGCTTGTGTGGACCCATTAACAAGCCATAAACTGGTTAAAATGCACCTAATGAGAATTAGGGTGGTCCTAGTAGAAGTCTGGTCCCACCCAGAAATGGGTGTTGTGTATCCTTCGAGAAGGCCACCCGCAAATCAAATCAATTTTCGGTTAAAAATCGATCTGAACCGGTTGTGAACCAGTCTGAAGAGAAGAGAAGAGGCTTGAAATCAATTAAGTGTTGGAGCTTGTCTCTGTGTGTGCTGTGTCGTGTCTGTGTGTGTTAAGTGTTTGCGACTAAGTGTTAGCCTTGTGTCCCTGTGCCCTGTGTGCTTGTGCCTTAGTGTGGTGTGCGTCTGTATATATGTATAAAAGTATATAGTAACTATAAAAATATATATAGTATATAATTATGTTTATATATAGTATATATGTAAATAATTTGTATGTAAGTATATTTAGAGTATAGTAATATTGTTTGAGCTATTAAGTATATAAATAAAAGATAGCTTTAGTGACAGATATAGATGTCACTATAGATAGTAATAAACATCAGTAAAGACCCTAGTTTTACCTTTGCTTACCTATATAGTTTTTCTAAGGTTTTAGCGACACTTTTATACGTCGCTGTAGATATATTATATGTAGTTAATTTTAGTTAGTATACTACATATTAGTACTTATTTTTGTACCTATAGCTAGGTATTATTATTATTATTAATTGAAAATAGATAATATAGAGTATTTATTTATGATTTTTTATACTTGTTTGTAAATAAATATTTTCAAGCATTGTAATTCATTCATGTGTTTAAAATTGATTTATTCATTCATTATTGTATATAAAATGAATCTTTTTAGAATTAAATAATATTATTGGACTTAAAGAGTGATGTATATCAATAAATATCTTCTAGTGAACGACCTAGAATAAGTCAGTAAAAATTAAGTATATAAATAAATTGACGCGACAATGGTTTGTATTTGTGATATACTACAATGACATTTAAAATCCCTTTTTAGTGTGAACCAGTAGTCGACGATCATATTTTTGGCATCGTTGCCGGGGATAAAAACCCGTCAACAGTGCTTTATTGTGATTGCTTGACGAATGTCGTAGAAAGTTGATTAGTACCCTAATGATTCTAGCAACACTCCAGGAAATGCCTGATCAATACCCGTACCGAACTAATACCAGTATTCATGATGTGTATCGGAATTAGACGATTATGGCCCAATTCCAGGGTGACGATCAGGAGTCAAGATTTGGGGAAAAAATCCTAAATCACGATTCCGATTAGGAAAACTTGATTCCTTGATCATGAATGGGATACAATCATGAAAGCCGAAAACAAATATTAGTTTGCATTGATTCATCGAGATGGAATTGAATCATTCCAAAAATTGATCGAAGAACAATCCCCAAAAAACTGGACAGAAAATTATTTTTTTCAAAATCGAATCATTAAGGCAATGATATAACAAATAGAAAAGCTCTGATACTACTTGGTGGAATTAAATCAGAATAAAAATTATAACCAAATGGTTTTTTTATATAATCCCAAGAACAATCTATTCACCATATCATTAACTAAAATGAAAAATGGAAAAGAGAAATGATGAAGGGATACCTGAATCCATTGCAGTAGAAGGCATGAGGAGATCACGGAGATCCTCTGGAGCTGTGGAGTTTGCTTCTCCAATGAGAGTCGGAGGTGATGGTGCTTTTAGAGGATTCAAAGAGCGAAAGTGGAAGAGAACTGAATGGAAGGTGTTGTTAGAGTACCCCTTGAGTTTTCTCTTCGGCCTTATTTATATTTTCTGCAATGGCATGGAAAAAATCGAATGCCCACTTCGCTTGCACCCTTTCGGCGACCATAACCCCTAAATATGAAATGACAATTCCACCCATCACGGAATTGCATTTCCCTTAAGGTTTCTATGCATTAAACCCCATATCCTGATGAGATGTAAATAGTCAATTTACATAATTATACCACTTTAATGACCGTAAATGTGATGTCTAATGTATATATATAACATATAATTCTATAATAATAATAATATATGTTGATTCGCATAATGATTCTAACATTAACTATTCTGCCACACCAGCAGGAAATATGGTAGTTATGGCATCCCTATTCCAACCCCTACTATTGTTGAAATCCATAAGGTCCATCAGTGAGGATGGGAGATGGATGGACGGAAAAACACATCCATCAAAATCCATTATCCAACTGTCCCTCCAGAGGTTGATTCCCTTTCTGTCTCCAACCAGCCAATAAATCCCAACAAAAAGATATCCTCTAGGAGTCTGTGGGGTTTGGAGTGTAATCCCAAAAGCATCCATTAGGGAAATATTTTTGTTTAATAAGTGACTGCCATAATCCATTTTGCTTGGTATTTAGAAGCTAGCCCATCTTCATGAGGAATGCAAGGTTGGAGAGCTCTATGCATCTAAATCCCAATCCTCCCATATGTTTAGGAATACATATAGAACTTCAGGCTATTGGTTAGAAATGTCTGATTTCATTATCGTGACCCTACCAGAAGTTTCTTGCCATAGAGTCAATTGTAGCTATAAGCTTTTTAGGAAATAGGTGAGTGAACATCAAGTTATTTAACATGGACAACAATGTAGTACGGAGCAATACACCATGACCAGCTTGGGATAGACATTTTCCCTTCCTTGATAATTTCCTTTGACATTTGCTAATAAGAATATCTGAGAGGACCTTCTGGTCTTTGTCATCAATGATAGGATTCCCTAGATAAATTTCAAATTTTGGCATACATTTCATTTTGAATTCAGCAGTGATTGCATCCTTGAGTTCATGACTGGTTCCATGCCCAAAATAAAGTTGACTTTTGAAATTTCACCCTCTACCCTGAACAGGATTCATAAACATGAAGAATTGATTTCAATTATTGGGCTTCTTGTATAGTTGCAGCAGCAAAAATTATGGTGTCGTCTGCATACATGAGATGTGTAATCAGGAGGGAATTTCCTAAAATTCTAAAACCTGAAATAATTTTGTTGTGAAGAGAAGTAGATAGCATATGAGATAAAAATTTAGAGCATAATATGAAAATATATGGTGAAAGCGGGCAACGTCCACTAATGAGATGTGGCTCATCATAGCTAAAATGCTCAAGTTAAGTTAGAATCAAGGTTAAACACTATCAAATCAACACAAGAAATGGGTTAAGTGTAAGAATTAAGGAAAAAGACCTAAAACACTCAATTTGTACTAAAAATGCATATTTAATTAGGTCACTTTTGAGAGATTCTATATTTAGATATGTGACGTGTGCCTGACGCGTGTGTTTAGAAGAGTTGTTATAGCTTGCGCTTGCAATGTCGATTTTAAAATGAAGAAACGGATGTGAGTCCGAGTGTCGATCTCAGGGAGGCGTGAAAATCGGATTTCTCTTGTCACTTAATGTCACGAAAATCGCAGGGTTTTGCTTGCGAAAAGGCGTGGGTGAAAAGCGAGTGAGAGAGGGGGAAAGAGAGAGAGAGAATAGGGTTAGAATTTCATCATTCACAGCATGCAATTCAAACATAAAAGAGATCAAGCAATTGAATAGAAAACAACTTCATTTGACATGCAACTTTAGTTCATAATTACAACACTAGATAAATGCTTGAACATAAGTAAAGTAAAGCTTAAGATAAAGAGGGAAAGAGAGAGAGAGAAGACGGCGAGGCAGCCACGGCGGTGGAGGGGGCTCCGTCAGCGGCTCGTCGTCTCCGACGATTACAAAGAGGGCAAATGGTAGCTAGGAGGGAGGTAGAACACTTGCAAGTGGAGTGAATACTTCCCATGGGTGGTTGGAAGGGGTTTAAATAGGAAGAAGGGCCTTCCAAATGAAGAAGGGGTTTTAGCGATGTCTGGGACGTCGCTAAAATGCTTCCCAAAACGTCGGTGAAGGCCCCTGCCCACCGGTCGCTCGCGCGCGTCTGTTCTTCTTTGCGCCTGATCTGCATGCGCGTGTCGTAAGCCGTCCATTCGAAGATCGGATGGCTGAGCTTCCGCACAGGGCGCTGGTGTGGATCACGCTGAGGCATGCGTGTCTGCCGCATCATCGCGTGCGTGAGTTTCTGCGCGCATCTGCTGCGCCGCGCAGCTCCATCTGTGTCGTCCGCTGCTGATCGTGAGGTCGAATTTACGTGGTGCACGCCTTCGCCTTTTGATTTCCGCGAGGCGCAATTCGAACCCGCGTCGTGTGAGCACCGGTGAGTGCCTCGACCGCTGCACTACACCCGCTGCTTTGTCGTGGCGAGGGCGGGCGCACGAGTGGCTCTCAGCTGTTCGATCGAAGATTGACGGCTGAGATTCATCCTCCGATTGAAGGTGAGATCAATCGGTGGCACGGATGCATTGTGGGGCACCACGTGGCACGCTATGGGCCGTTGATGATCAAATCAACGGCCAGGACTTCTTGGGCCCATTGCAGGAGCTCCGGATGTCGGATTTGGCTGATTTCGAGTCCGTTGGACTCCGTTCGTCGCTCTGAATCCATCCGTGTGGTCCGATTGCTCATCTGAGGCCTGTTTTTACAAGGACTCATACAAATGGCCATTAATACTGTTCTATAAGCAATCTTGATGTGTGATGCATGTAATGCTCCCATTCCTATTTATGATGTGTTATCTGTGCATTTTAAGATAAACCCCAATTGACAGATTTATCATCCCACGATGCAGTGTTATCATACCCCCATGCTTACTCCTTGCTAGTCCCTAGCAAGGTTTATTCTAGCCTTTATTTCCAGTCAGAATTTAAGAAGTAACTACTTAGACACTTCGTTACTTGTCAATAAGAGGAAATATACTAAGATCTTAATCTACAAAGACTAAGCAGTACCCGGGTATCTGCCAAAATATGAATCGCTTGAATCCTCGCTTTATATATTTTTTTTTTATTTTTAGATTTTTTTTTTGGAATTTAGAGTGTGTTGGTAACTTTTTACGGCTACCCAACCCACCCAAAACTCAGACAAAATTCTAAGTGCTAAGCATCTTGGTGTGAAGATTGTGATAGACTCACTCAACGGTAATTTAGACAGACTCCGGGTTTGTACGCCCCTAGGTGACTGGAAGAGGAAGTGTTTTGCCAGAAGGTGTATTTGTTCGATCGGTAGCTTTCTTCCTACGTTTATTTTAATTGGGGTCAACACAGGGATTTTTCCAGTGTATATCTCCCCGGCTTGCTCTACTTCCCCGCTTCTTCCTTAAGTGTTTTGGTTCTTTTTGTGCATTTATTGAGCTGGGCTCTGGACAACTGACCAATGGGCTGTTACCCACGATCACTTGCCAGCCATACTCATGCGGTAAAGTGTGGTTTATTTTGTTCTCTTTTTTCTCCTTTTTTTTTATTTGGTAGGTGGCTTCCCTGATCTCAAATTTACCTAGAGGCAATGAAGAAGAGGTGGTCCCGTGGCTGGGCTCTAGACAACCTGCCAATGGGTTGTTCCCCACGACAACTTGCCAGCCATACCACCCTAGAGAGTTCATTAGCTACCCAATTTCTGTTAGAATCTCTAAGGAGTGAGTCTGTGTAAAAATGTGTACAGATGCTTAGACTAAAAGTCCTCTGAGTTAGAGGGTGAGTTGATAAGTCGTATACTTATCACCTTATTTAGTTAGTGGATTAAAGTAGCTTATATTTTGAAGCTAAATTTATAGTTGCAAGGATTTGAAGCTAAATTTATATTTTAACGGATACCAGGGCTGATTAAGCCTGAAGGCTTGAAAAGTTTAAGTGTTCAAGTTCTTTCCGTATTATTTCTTACTATTGATAATTTTCTAATGACTAAGTTTTTCTTCCTAAATTCATTTCTTTTTTTAAAAATTTAATTGTATTCTATTCATACTGATTAAATGAGCTCAGGATCATGCAATTTACCACCCTCCCCCATGCTTAAGTTGGACAATGTCCTCATTGGCAAATATATGGATGCAACGGGGTTCGAAAAGATATTACTTGAGTGACGTAGAATACCGGATCAATCTGAATCCTATGGGTTGCCTCCCAGGAAGCGCTGAGTTTAACGCCTCCAGCTGGGCGGTGCTTCATGTCATCCCTCAATGAGGGCGACACTCTCCTTTGGGGGAACCTCGGCTAGGAAGTGTTTCAATCTTTGGCCATTGACTGTAAAAGTGTGCCCAATGTTTGGATCAACGATTTCAACCGCCCCATTGGAGTGAGACTTGACCACCCTAAATGGTCCTGTCCACTTGGACCTGAGCTTCCCTGGAAGGTAGACTTGCTAGTTAGGCTCAAAGGTCTTTCTATGGATGAGTCGGTCGTGGATGGCTTTCATTTTCTCCTTATACAGTCGACTGTTCTCAAAGGCATCCCGACGAATTTCTTCAAGCTCAGAAAGTTGGAGCATCCTCTACGCACCGGCTAACTGGGAATCCATGTTACACTACTTGATAGCCCAGTAAGCCCGACGTTCCAATTCGATAGGAAGCTGGCAAACTTTGCCAAAGACCAGACGATAAGGCGACATGCCTATCAGGGTCTTGAAAGCAGTCCTGCATGCCCACAGGGCATCATCCAGTCGTGTGAACCAGACTTTCCTGTTAGGTCTCACAGCCTTCTGTAAAATGTTCTTGATTTGTCTATTTGAGACCTCGATCTGCCCATTTGTTTGCGGATGATACGGGGTAGCAATGCGGTGGTTAACCCCGTATTTTCTAAGTAGGGTACTAAATTGGAAGTGAATAAAATGACTTCCACCATCACTGATCATGGCCTTTGGTATGCCAAACTGGGAAAAGATGTTCTGCTTAACAAAGTCCATGACAGTCTTATGATCGCATCGGTGGGTGGCGACGACTTCAATCCATTTAGAAACATAGTCTATCAAGACTAGGATGTACTCAATGCCGTTCGATGGTGGAAAGGGGCCCATAAGATCAATATCCCAAACGTCGAAGATTTAGACAATCAAAATGGGCTAGAGGGGCATCATATCTTTTCTGGTCATGGTCCTCAGTGTTTGGCAGTACGAGCAGTCTTGGCAAAGTTGTGTGCATCCTTAAATAGGGAAGGCCAATAAAATCCAGATTGTAGGGCCTTCTCAACCGTTTTCTTTCCTGAGAAGTGGCCACCACAAGCTTGGTCATGACAAAAAGATAGCACACTTTGAACTTCGTTCTCAGGGATACAGCTCTAGATGATTTGGTCGGCACAGAGGCGAAACAGCAAGGGATCATCCCAGAAATAGTGCTTGACCTCGGCCAAGAACTTGTCCCGTTGTTGTCTGGCCCAGCTGTGCGGGGTCTGTCCTACAACCAGGTAGTTGACATAGTCAGCATATCAAGGTAGTTTCTTGTCTTGCACAGCCAAAATGTGTTCATCGGGGAAGGTGTTAGATAAAGGCAGGGAGGGTCCAATGTGGTCTGGGTGAAGTCTGGATAAGTGGTCAGCCACCACATTCTTTGATCTGGCTTTGTCGCGGATTTCCAGGTCAAATTCCTGCAAGAGCAGGATCCATCTGATGCGTCTGGGTTTCGCGTCCTTTTTAGCCAACAGGTGTCGGATGGCTGAATGGTCAGTATAGATGGTCACGTGGGATCCCAGCAGGTAAGGTCAGAACTTCTCAAGTCCGAAAACTACAGCGAGCAATTCTTTCTCTATGACCGTATAATTTCGTTGGGCCTCGTCCAACGTATTGCTCGCGTAGTAGATCACCACGGGTTTCTTGTCTTGTCTTTGTCCCAGGACAGTGCCTATGGCAAAATCTGATGCATCACACATAATCTCAAAGTTCTGGGACCAATCCGGGGGCTGAAGTATAGGTGCTATGGAAACTAAGTCCCGGAGGGTGTGGTAAGCCTGGATGCAATCAGAGGTCATGTGGAATATGGCGTCATTGGCCAGAAGGTTGGTTAAGGGCTTGGAAAGTTTGGAGAAGTCTTTGATGAACCTTTGGTAGAAGCCAACATGTCCCAGGAATGAACGGTAGAGGAAGTTTGGAAATCAAATTAGCTTTAGCCCGATCCACCTCAATACCCCTATGCGATACGATGTGATCGAGGACGACTCCTTCTTGAACCATAAAATGGCTCTTTTCCTAACTTAACACCAAATTAACCTTGATACATCGCTTCAGGATTTTCTCCAAGTTGCTCAAACAGTGGTCGAATGAATTCCCAAATACAGAGAAATCATCCATAAAGACCTCCAGGTATTCACCTACCATTTCTGAAAAAATGGCTAGCATGCAACACTGAAAGGTAGCAGGTGCGTTGCATAACCCGAACGACATTCGACGGAATGCAAACGTGCCGTACAGGCAAGTGAATGTGGTCTTCTCTTGATCTTCAGGAGCAATTGCGACTTGGTTATATCCTGAATATCCATCCAGGAAGCAAAAATACTTTTGCCCTGCCAATCTTTCAAGGATCTGGTCAATGAATGGCAAGGGGAAATGATCTTTCTTGGTTGCTTCATTGAGCTTCCTGTAATCAATACACACCCGCCATGAGGTGGTGGTGCGGGTGGGGATGGATTCGCCATGCTCATTGGTAACAACGGTGAGCCCAGCTTTCTTTGGAGACACTTGAGTGGGGCTCACCCAGGGACTATCAGAGATGGGATAGATGATGTCGGCATTAAGCCACTTGATAATTTCTTTCTTAATGACCTCCCGCATATTTGGATTTAACCGTCTCTTCATCTGGTGGGGGGGTCGTGCCCCGTCTTCTAGGTAAATCTTATGAGTGCAATAAGCGGGGCTAATTCCTCTTAAGTTTGAAATGGTCCGTCCAATGGTGGCCCGATGTTCCGAAAGGGTCGCAGTCAACCTGAGTTCCTGATCCTTAGTTAGATGAGAGTTAATAATCACAGGGAAGGTCTGGTCAGGTCCCAGGAAGACATACTTGAGATTCTCAGGTAGTGGTTTTAGTTCAGGTGCGGGTGGAACAACAGTCGAAGGGAAAGGGAAAGGCGGGAGTTGATCAACATCAATCTCCTCAAATGGTGTTGTTTGATGGTACTCAGCCTTATAGAGGTCCATGGGTAGAGATGGTGATGAGTCAGCACAGTCATTACAGGATTGGTGGTCGAAGACAGAACTAAGGGTGAGGCATTCCTCGACCAAAGGTTCCACGGGATCATGTTCCTCAACACAATCGCAATCAAAAGACTTGGTCACCCGGAAGATATCCAGCTGCATTTTCCTGTCTCCGAAGGCGATTTCCATACATCCCGTGTCACAATCGATGTTTGCCTTAGCCATAGCTAAGAAAGGTCTGCCTAAGATTATGGGTGCATTCTGTAGTTTTTCATGGACTTCCATGTTGAGCACCAAGAAGTCGATCGGAAAATAGAAGTCCTTGACACGCACAATCATGTCCTCGAAAACCCCCTTCGGGGTCTTACAGATCTATCAACCAGCTGGATGGTGACAGGTGTGGGTGTCAACTCTCCGAAACCAAATTGGTGGTACAGGGTTCTTGGAATTAGATTGATGGAAGCACCTAAGTCCAGGAGTGCTCTATCAAATGTCATGTCCCCGATATTACAGGATATCAGGAGTGCACCTGGGTCAGTTCGCTTGAGGGGAAGGTTGCTTGATATTACGGAACTTGTTTGTTCGGAGAGCACAACCTTCCTAGGTGCTTGAGGTCTTGGCTTACATTTAGGTGTACAGGCATCCTTCAGAAACTTGGCGTAAGACGGGATGTGCTTGATGGCTTCGAGGAGTGGAATATTAATCTGAACCTGCTTAAAGATCTCCAAAAGCTCCTCAGTTTCCACAACACTTTTCTTCTTCTTGATTGTTTCCAAGGCCTCGGGGTATGGTGTCTGAACATGGATAGGATCTATTTCTGGGTCCTTGAGTTTTTCCAGTGCCTCTTCTGAGTCGGGTGTTTCAGCTGGTGAAGTCTCGAGAAGAGTCGACCATTTGGGATCTTAGGTTTTGGTGCCGCTTCTCAAGGTTACCGCATTCGTAAAGGCATTGGGACCATGGGTTGATCCTTGAGAAGACGAGGATGAAGAAGCACCGAACCCAGGGGTGTTTGCAGGGCGGGCTGGACCATGTGAGCCTGCCCAGGATTGCCCTGGAACCCTTGCGAATTGGGGCCTCTGTTAATCACATTTTGCGAGTTCGGTTGTGGCTGGGAAGGTAGGATCCTTGCTATTTACAGTCCAATAGTTGGCTTAACTGTCCCTTTACTAAGGCCATTTCCTCCTGATGTTTTTGGTTCATTTCAGCCATCATCTTTATCAGGGTGTCCATTTGGTTCTGCGGGGGAGGGGCCGCCCTGTTCTGATTGTATGGGGGTCTAACTGGTGGTCCTTGCTGATAGGGGGCAAGTTTGGCTGCTGGTTTGGGCTGGGTTGGTTCTGGAACTGAGGTGGTTTCTGGTTTGTCCAACCAAAGTTGGGGTGATTACACCAGCCAGTGTTATAAGTGTTGGAGAAAGGGTCAGGTTTAGCATAACCTTGGACAGCTTGTACATCTTCATGGATAGCAAATGTCGATGGGGAGGGAAGAGAGTAATCAAGGGTTGAGGGAGCAAAGGTCCCTCCCTGGAATGTGGTCAGGGGTTATTCCAAGTTCAATTGGCTCAAGGGCTGGACCAGGTCAACATTGTGAGCACCCTTTGCTAGGGAGAAGGTCTGTAATGGGTTCCTGGTCTGGTTCAGTAGCTCATCAATCTTTTTATCCACCAATTCCACTCGATCTAATTTCTTGGCAATGATGTCCATGTCAACCATTCCAGAATTTGCTTGTACCTCATAAATCCCACCACGGGGTTAACTGGATCGGTTAAACTGGGTCATGGAGGCATTGTTGAGCGAATTTTCGCTCATAGACTCAAAGAGCTCAAACGCGCTCTCCTCATCTTTGTTCAGGAAGTTCCCCCCGCATGAGACATCGACGAAGTTTCGTAGGTTGCTGTCCAGACCATGGTAGAAGATCTGGGCCAATTGTCACCTTTGTACTTCGTGGTGTGGGCATTTCCTCAAGAGTTCATTAAATCTTTCCCACACCTCATGGAACTGTTCCCCACCCTAGAGTGTAAAGGTAGTAATGGCTCTTCTGAGGGCATTGGTCTTTCCTATGGGGAAGAATTTCTTTAGAAATGCATGCCTCAGTTCTTCCCAGGTGGTGATGGGTCTACCTAGCGTTCTAAGCCAGTGAGTTGCCTTGTCTCTCAATGAGAAGGGGAACATCTTAATTAGAACAATGTCAAGGCTAATGTTCCTAGGTTTCACAGTTCGGGCTATCCGATCAAGATCCTCTAGGTGCTGGAAGGGGTCTTCATTTGAGCTTCCATGGAAGTGGCTCTGAATCAGACTCAAGACATTTGGTTTTAGCTCAAAATATCTCCCCCTTCGGGGATCCTAAGGTGTGGCTCAACTCGAATAGCGGAAGGATTGTAGAAGTCTCGGAGGGGCCTAGGTTGGTTCTGGAATGGTGGTAGATCAGGTGGCGGTTGCCCTTGTGGGCCCTGGAAAGGTGGTGGTGGTTGCCCTTATGGGTTCTGCAACCGGTGTATGGCCTGCATGATAGTGTGGATCTATTGCTGCTAAAGCCGGTGGTTTGCGTTAATCTGAGCTTGGACGATGGCCATTGTGTCTGGTGGGGGTTGGTCCTCAACCTCATCTACCCTAGGTTCAGCCATGTTTCTAGCAGAATCAAGTCGCCTGGATTCTCGTCCCAAAACAAACAACTCAGGATGCAGTGAGCGTCTCCCTTGCATACACTGGAGAAGAACAGGAGGGGATGCGAAGAGCGACAAATGCGAGAAGTGTGTGTTCAACCAGGCAAACAAGCCTAGTCTTTATGGTATATTCCTTAGGGGACCTAGAAATTTCCAAAAGGGTGATTAAGTCTGTAAGCACTGGACTCCCCTTCCCAAAGCTAATCTGGCCAGGTTGATTACGAGGGGATTGCAAGGAAGGTTCTTCCTTTGGCTTGCACCGCCAATTCCACAGACCCCATAACCGCGGTCGTTTGACACTACCCCGCAGCCTAGTCACCAGATTCTACTAAGGGAATGAAAGCCAAGTGCCCAGCAAACAAAACCCCACCTTTCAAGACTTAACCCAGTCCTGCCTAGGGCACGTTCGATATGTTTTAAAAGGGCTAGGACAATGCTTGTGCTAGGGTTATGTGATGAGTTACTGATTAGGGTAGTGCCTCTTAGTTTTTCACTTTTAGTGTGTGTGCTCCTATCAAAACATGGTTTTCAAGTAAGGATTTTTTAAGATGTCGTGTCCTTTAATGTTTCATCCTTACTTATGTATTTTTTAGGATTGACGTGTCTTAATGTTTTCAGACAAGTTTCAGTTGGCACGTCAAGTTTTGCACACAATTCGGTGAAGGTAGATTTCCTTTTGTTGTGTAGGGGCTTTAAAACCCTAATGTATTCATCCTAATGATCATGCAGCTTTTATTAGATGAGTCATTTTTAGGGTTGAGTGGTGCGGCCCAAGTCAATTCAAGGTGGCTTCGCAAATACTACTCAAAAGAAAAAAAAGAACACTCCAAGAATTTATTCAGAATGTTAGAGGGGAATTTTTTTTGTTGGTGATGTGTTAAGGATGTGGGTCAAGCAATCACGCACCACGCCAATTTTTTTTCAGTTTTAAAATTTTTTTTTATTTTTTAAGCAAGCAAACAACCATGGGTGAAGAAATACTCACGATCGGTCCTTGTTGCGCCTACTCCCTTGTTACTGTCACGAGTTGCCCTACTTCGCCGTCCAAGCGCCGAATTCCAGCAACCATCAAGTAGAAGGAGACAAGGCGTTAGACGACGTGAGCATGGATGTAAAATAGAAGTGACAAAATAAATCCGTTGCCTCCCCAGCAACGGCGCCAAAAAACTGACGTGTGCGTGACGCGTGTGTTTAGAAGAGTCTTTATCGCTTACGCTTGCAACGTCAGTTTTAAAATAAACGGATGTGAGTCCGAGTGTCGATCTCAGGGAGGCGTGAAAATTGAATTTTTCGTGTCACTTAATGTCATGAAAATCGCGAGGTTTTGCTTGCGAAAAGGCGCAGGTGAAAAGAGAGTGAAAGAGGAGGAAAGAGAAAGAGAGAGAGGGAGAATAGGGTTAAAATTTATTCATTCACAGCATGCAATTCAAATATAAAAGAGAGCAAGCAATTGAATAGAATATAACTTCATTTGACACGCAACTTTATTTCATAATTACAATACTAGATAAATACTTGAACATAAGTAAAGTAAAGCTTAAGATAAAGAGGGAAAGAGAGAGAGAGAAGACGGCGAGGCAGCCACGGCAGTGGAGGGAGCTCCGTCGACGGCTCGTCATCTCCAACAATTACAAAGAGGGCTAATGGTAGCTAGGAGGGAGGTAGAACACTTGCAAGTGGAGTGAATGCTTCCCACGGGTGGTTGGAAGGGGTTTAAATAGGAAGAAGGGCCTTCCAAATGAAGAAGGGGTTTTAGCGATGTTTGGGACGTCGCTAAAACGCTTCCCAAAACATCAGTGAAAGCCCCTGCCCACCGGTCGCTCGCGCGCGTCTATTCTTCGCGCCTGATCCGCGTGTGCGCGTCGTAAGCTGTCCGATCAAAGATCAGACAACTGAGCTTCCGCGCGAGGCGCTGGTGTGCATCGCGCTGAGGCGCACGCATCTGCAGCGTCATCGCGCACGTGAGCTTCCGCACGCATCCGTTGCGCTGCGCGGCTCCATCTGCACCATCTGCTGCTGATCATGCGGTCGAATTTACGCGATGCACGCCTTCGCCTTCTGATTTCCGCGAGGCGCGATTCGAACCCACGTCGCGTGAGCGCGGGTGAGCGCTTCGACTGCTGTGCTACGCCCACTACTTTGTCACAGCGAGGGCGGGCGCGTGGGTGGCTCTCAGCCTTTCGATCAAAGATCGACGGCTGAGATTCATCCTCCGGTTGAAGGCAAGATCGATCGGTGGCGTGGATGCGTTGTGGGGTGTTGATAAGCGTAAAGCACATTTTTGGTAGGAAAAACGTCGTAGTATAGTGTGCAATACGATCAAACAAAGATGTTTTAATAAAAGATAATGAGACTTGAGTCCCAGTCGTTCGTCTCTGAGAGGCGTTGCTTTTACTTTTGAAATCGATCATTTTACTACTCTACTTCGTTTAAAGACGCACGTCGATTTCCAATCTCCTTACAAAAACTTCACCACTCCTGTTATTAACTCGGATCACGTGCGCATGCATCAAGTAAATTACGAAAGTGAACGTGTGAGTTTCTGTGCGCACGATTCTATTGAAGTGGTGACTAGTTATGGAGAAAGCATCTATTATTAAATTCTCAATATCCTCAGGAAACGACATGCTGGTGCGTAATAGATAGACAGTTAAAGAGCGGGCACTTAAATCACACAAAAACGATAATCATTCAGTTCGTGGTGATTCCAAACACATAAAGAGATATATAAAAATGTGTTTTCATTCATTCATTAGGAAGTGTTGCACAAGGAATCTAGAGGAAAGCTTGTACATAAATGCTTGAAAATTAAACCTAGCTACCAGAAAATGATCGCATACAAGAATCGAAGGGGGGATTTCGCATGCATCATTGGGGCAGAAGTAAGACTACACTACTAAGCAGTAAATAAAAGCAATAAAATTATAAAGAGCATGAATTAGATCTAGAAGAATAAAAGGGCATTCAAGGGTGATCCCCGATGGCCTTGGAGTGGTCGGGAGAAGAATGAGGGGCGGCCAATGTAGCTTAGGCGGACCCTTGGAGAGAGGTAGGGTTGATCCAGCATCCCGGCATGGTGTCCTCCATGGTGGTGGTAGTGAGCTCGTGGAGGTGGAGTAGCTAGCTAAGTGGAGGTGGCGTGAATGGCACCAATGGAGTGAAATTGCCAAGGAAGTGAATGGGTGTGTTTGGCCTCCCATGGGGTCTTTTTATAGACCCAATGGCTTCTCTCTGGAGAGGTGTGGAACTCTCTAGAGAGAGTCCAAGAGTGGCCGGCCACATGGGGTTGGAGATGGTCTTTGAGATCCAAGAATTATGGATCTCAATTTGCATGCCTCTTGGTTGCTAAATTTGGCAACCAAGAGGTGGCGCCATCTCAAGAGGACTCTAGAGAATTCTAGAGAAGTGTGTGCATGGATGGGTGTGTGTGTGTGTGTGTGGTCGTGCTCCACATGGCTAGGTGGCTTAGGGTAGGTCCTAAGGGGTTTGTGTAGGTGTAAGTCTTGATTTTAGGGTTACAAACCCTAATTGCTAAGGTGAAAATGCAATTAAACTTATCCTAAGTTTAATTGAATGAGTGTGAGCCTAATTGAGAGTGACATAACTCAATTAGGTTGGGTTTAGGTCAATTGGACTCTCACTAAGTCCAATTAAACTTGTGTGGGTTGAGATCTAAGCTCAATTGGACTTAATGAGTCCAATTGACTTAGGTGAAGGTAATTGACTTTGATCTAAGTCAATTGGGTTTGGTGAGGACCTAATTAGGTCCTTAGGTAGGTCTAGAGGTGATGTACTAGGGTTAGAACACCTTAGTTTAGGTTCCTAAGGGGTTGGGATTAGGTCTAGGGAGCAAGAGATCCAAGATCAAGACTTGAATCTCAAAACAGGGACTGGAGACCAGCATCAGACGTCCAATAATAGGATCAGACGACTTATGCCCAAAAATCAGAAGTCCAGACTTCAGTTCTGGACGTCCAATTTGAGTCAGGGGGAAATCAGGGTTCTGTTTTGGGTACTCTGCAGAAATTTGACGTCTGACAAAGTATCTGGACGTCCAATAACACTATAGAACTGGGTTTGAGGCGTGCGGGAGATGGCTAAGGGTCCTGGACGTCCTATAACTTATCTGGTCGTCCAGATAAGGGTTGGAACTAGGGTTTTAGGGCTTCCTAGGGTGTTGTGACCTAATCTCAGGGCGGCTAAGGCTTGGGGAAGTCTCTAGGCTATCCTAGGGCTAGGATGGACCTAAGCTCTTCACATTTTACTGCTTTATTCCTACTTAATAGAATAGCAAACATTTAACTCCCTTACATCATTATTCCTACATCTAATCTAAGCCTTCTGCTCCAGCTCAGCTGCAACTCCCGTTATTCCTGATCCAGCTTCAGATCCTGCTCTAGATCTACTTATTGCCTGCAATTGACATAATGCACTTAATCAGCACATTATAACATTATTTCATGCATAGCTAAAGGAAAGCAGTAAAGATGTAGCAATGCTTATGTATGCATGAATTACCCTAACTTATGCTAAGTCCTAGCCTAATTTAGGTCAATTAAGACCTATGATTGCTGTGCAATCATGGGGGTGCCACGTGGGGCACTGTAGGCCGCTGATCATCAGGTCAACGGCCAGGACTTCTTGGGCCCATTGCATAAGCTCCGAATGTCGGATTTGGCCGATTTCAAGTCCGTTGGACTTCGTTTGTCGCTCTAAATCCATCTGTATGATCAGATTGCTCATCTGAGGCTTGTTTTGACAAGTACTCATACAAATGGCCATTAATACTATTCTATAAGCAATCTTGATGTGTGATGTATGCAATGCTCCCATTCCTATTTATGATGTGTTATCTGTGCATTTTGTTCTTAAGATAAACCCCAATTGACAGATTTATCATCCCACGATGCAGTGTTATCAATATGTAAATGGATGATCTGAATGCCAATTGAATACTAATTTGAGCTTAAAAGTACAAATCAAGGGTTGCAATATTTTCTAAAATGTTCAAATAATATGCCATAAAAGTCTCATTGCATTCTGACATGGTTAGGACCTTGTATTTAGAGTTTTACATCTAGGTCCTTCTATGCATAATCATCCCTTCACATTTTATTCACTTAAAAAGTCATGAAGACTCGTTTGTAAGCTTTTAGGGACCTTTTGGTTATGAAAACATGTCACTTATGGGCCTGAGCGCAACTCTTCCACTGTTTACGGTTTAGGACTTAACATGCAATTTCACCAAATGAACAACTCTTCCTCGTGATCTGTTCTTCACATGAAGAACACGAGCCACGGCAACCATTCATTTCCTGTTCCATTTGACCTACAGTCGATCTTGCACCAACCTGCAATCCCCGATGCTAAAAGCCTTACACTCTCACCTAGATCTCATCCAACGGTTGTAGTTCATTACAAAACCTTCTCGCGCTCCCAGCATCCTCCATCTTGACCTACAATTCCCAGTCACTCTGAGCTCCACACACTATAAATACACCTCCACACTTGCCTTTACAAGGCCATCATCTCCCTCCTCCTTGAGTTGGTCCCTTCTTCCATCCCTCTAGCTCCAATTTCCCCTTTGTCGGCCATTGGTGACAGCTCTGGCTTCCTTCCTCATTCCCTCACCATCGGCTGACGGTTGGTCGATCTAGGACACGACCTTCTTCCACTAGAGGTCTCCCCCATTTCGTCGTCATCAGCCAACGATGGGTGGCTCTTGGACACCACATTTGTCTGATAGCTAGGACTTTATTGCTTTCATAGATGTAGTTTACTACTTTCTAGATAGATTTACTTGCTTTCTAGATTAGATAGGAGTAGTGTAGATGATTAGATCGCAAATTCTCTATTCAATTAGTTTAGATTACATTAGATATAGTTCCCCATCAAACCACCCTCCCTGATCAGTCCATATCAGAGAGGATGAATTCATCACTCATTGTGTTCATCTAATCTTCCCCTACATCTCATGACCACTTTCACATTGTTCCCTCACCATATTAATCCATTGATCACCCCATCATGGCTACCATTAGATCTGAAGATCAGTAGCTTTCAGATCTATTGGTGAGGCAAATTCATTTGAGGGCCTCCTCATACACTTCATTTGATCACAAAGGCCCTCCTCAGTGCCTTGAATTGGATTTGATTTGGTTGATTGAATCAGATTTGATTTTCATCAATGATTGAGTAATTTATAGAGCAATTAAGTTTCAATATGTTTTTAATTGATCAAATTGAATTGATATTTGTTTAATTGGATGCAATGCGAAGGAAGTGAACATTGTGGATTGGATTTGTATGGTTTAATGAGCTCACGCCAAATTTTTATCTCAATCACTGTTTTTATCCATTGCCCAGGTAGCAATGGCTGAGGAAAATTAGTTGCACTGATTTGAAGCTATTGCGATGACTTGATTGGTTCTAAAGGATCGTTAGGGATTCCTAAACACCAGTTAATGGTGTGCAGGAATGCAAAATGATCAAATCATTTGGACGATCATAGATCAAAAAACAAGGTGGGTGATAGCCTGATCTCAGGTCAAATGAGTTTCAATATACTTTTCAAAGATTGAATGAGGTTTAAAAGAATCTAACAAAGATTGAGAACTGATTTCCACATGGTTTCAAGACCTAATTTGATCTTTCTCTTTTTGCTGTCTATAGCATGGGGTAGAGATTAGATTAGGGGTTTTATGTTCTTTTAGTTCTTGATTTATTTTGTATTTAGTTCCAAATCTATATATGACATTTGCAATGACTTAGAGTGAGGTTTTAGTGTTTGGTGTAAAATATGGAATGTAGAGCTTTATTATCCAGGTTGAGGTAATTTCTGGTTCATAAGCATTCAATTAAAGTTCTAATGACTTGAGTAAGAATTGGGGATGTATTTGAATGGTTTTTGAATACAGTAATGGATGTTATGAGCCTTAAGTCGAGCCTGAGATGTATTTTGTCAACAGTTCTGGCTGTTCTTTCTGAAAAGATTTTAGGGAAAAGCTTTCAATATGGAATTTAATGAATTTGGATGATTTAAGGCTTTGAATCAATTGTTGTTGTTTTGGAATGGTTTTTAAGATGAGTTTAAATGATTGATAAAGCATAATTCAATATTTGACTGAGATTTGGAAGTTTAAGTATGGATTTGAGATTTCTTTGTCAATAGAATAGCAGTAACAGCTACATTAACTGAGTTGGCCTTGGGATTTGTATGCTTTGATTGTGGATTATGATGTCTGAAATGGTTTAAGAATGGCTATGATTGTCTGGCGTCGTTGTTGGGGAGCAACACACAATTCACCACTATTTATATCATTATTGAGTTGATTTCTAACTTGCCCTATCTGTTTTGTTTTGTTATTGTGAGGTGAATCACGAAGAGATCTTCCATGCGATCAGCCACTCCAGGGGCAAGTAAAATTTCTCTTCTTTCCTAATCATCTCCTAATCTTGGGAAGATAAAAAGGAAGCAAATCAATTATGATCCACTTGTCTTACTTTCATAGTAATTATCATTTAAACGCAAAAGGTTTCCTAATTTGCGAGATTGATTAAAATCATATTGAAGTTGATGCGATTTGATTAGAGATTCCTCATCCTTACTACCTGTACCTATTAGGGATTCACGCTAAAATTTCTCAACAACTTTGACTACTTACTTTCTTCTTTGAGTCTAAGGTGCCATATTTGGATTCAAATTGGACTTGAAATAGAGCCAATCTAGGGCTTCTACATTGGGGCCTTGAAGTGTTAGTACACACTTTCCTGCAATTAAGGAAATTGATCATTAGGGTTTTGAAGTGTTAGTACACACTTGCCTGCAATTAAGGAAATTGATCTTCTCACATTTATGTGTTTCCCAAGCTCTTGTTTGAACTGATATAGCCAAGTGAACCTTAAAATCAAGGCTCTAAATTCAGTTAAACCATAAAACTTGGGACCTAATAACCTGTTGATAACCAATTCAAGGTGATTTGGGTGTTTTGACCCAAATTTCATCCTCACCCTTAGGACAGGTCAAGTGTGTTGGTGCTAGAGCACCACGATCATTTGTTTTGATGATAACAAAACACGTGTTATTTAACATTTGCACTTGGAGTCTTAGATTTCAGGTCATTTGCAAATGTAGACGTGTTTAGACGGAATTCGAGCTCGCATCCAGGACGGATTGGAGGAGCTTGATGGAGAACAGAGGGGATTCGCGAGGAGCGATAGATTGAAGATGGAAGGACAAGAAGAATAGGATAGAATTCTTTTTATTCCTTTCATGTACATTTGTCGTTATTTTCTTGCTCTTTATTTCCTTAGAAAATTATGTTAAATAGCCTCAAAGTACCCTAACAGTAGTCCTACGAACACCGGCACAACCCTAGGATACTTAGGTTTTCTGTAGAGAACTTAGAAAATCAATATAGGGTTCAAACAGCATTTCCAGACGTCTAATTCCAAAATCAGACGTCTAATTCCAAAATCAGACGTCTGATAAAGTGTTTTAATACGTCTGACTGTTGATTCAGACATCTGATAACATTTAGGCTGGACATAGTTAGTTCTATCTAATGAAATCAGACGTCCAGACCTTAAACCAGACGTCTTAGGAGACGTCTGATGACTTTTCCAGACGTCCAATTAGTGGACCGTTGGCTGGCTTAGCGAACACTCAAGAATGTGACCGTTAGAACCTTATCAGACGTCCATAGGACTTTCCAAACGTCTGATAATTGACCGTTTTGCCTCGGCTGACCCAAAATCTAGCCGTTGCAACGTTTGAAAATCCATTCCCACAGAAAAAGTAGGTTTCCAGACGTCCAGACATAATGCTAGACGTCCTATATGTCGTCTGATGGACTTGCACAAGAACCCTGTTTAGATCTTATTCAAGTCAGAAAGGAACCCGCCCAAAATCAGACGTCTGACCTTGAAATCAGACGTCTTAAAGTGATCTTCCAGACGTCTGATGCTAGAATTAGACGTCTGATAACCCTGTCAGTGCAATAATTGTTCCTGATTTCGGGTTGATTCACTTGGGCTTTGCACCCAACGGCTGTGGAACCTTTCCTAAGCCTTCCAAAGCCTTCCTAAGGCCTCTATAAATAGAGGGGAGCCTTTACACACCAACACACACCTAGAAACACCAAGACACACCTTGCAATACACTTTCAAATCATTTTGTGTCTCTCTTGCTCTCTAAGCTCTAGTTCTTCATCTTGAGAGCATCAAGCCTTCGCGCACCCGCTCTCCCGTCGTAGTTCATGAGAGCGAAGTTGCGCTGTCGCGTGGCTCACGCATCCGAGTCGTCGACGCACTCCTTTCAAAGGAAAGCATCCTAATTCCTATAGAAGCTTAGGTTAAAAACTACTTTGTTGGCTCTATAGGATTACTTGTTTATTTTATCTTTGTTATTTGGTTGGGTATTCGCTTTGCGAATTCCTGTCTCCTTCAAGGGACAAAATCCTTCTCGTGAAGAGAAGGGGTTGAGGAACGCTACCCTCGCACTTGTAGCGTGGTTGTAATTGAGGTTGAATCACCTTCGTTTAAAGTGATTCGTTTAGTAGATTTTGATCAACTTGGTTGATCGGAAAATCCTAACTCGAGAGGGTTAGGTGATGGTTTTCACCCGGTTTGGGTTTCCACCTAAAAATACTTGTGTACTTGTGTGATTGTCTATTTTGTGAGATTGTTTATATTTATTTCCGCAATTATTACGTCACCCCCTCCTAGTAGGGAATTTCAAAGTGAAGTTGGTTCACTTTATGAATCAATCAACCTACAAATTAGGTCACAATTTGAAATAACTTCTAAATCAAGTGAAATTCAAGTCACAATTAGGGCTAAAATTGGTGGACTTAGTTCTCAATTCGCACATTCTTGTCTCCTTGAAACCACGGTGACAAGGAAGGTCGGGTAGGGGAAACATTGTAACTAGTGGGGACGTTCTACCGTGTAGGGATCTTTACGGGACTCTTCCTTCTTAGATGCCTAAGTAATTCTCGGGTGTGTGGATTTTTGATCAAGAGGCTCATTTGCCTCAAACAGTCTTAGTCATCCAAAATTCTTGGGTGCCTTGATTGGGTCCAATGCACATCCAATCCCTCATTTATTCTTTAGTGCACAAACACAGGAGAGGTCCCTAGATCTAACCTAGAGATCTCCAGTAGAGTTGATCTTGTGGGTGAAATCTGATCTGATTTAATCAAATTAATCTAGACCTGAATTTGATTCTTCATCCTGATCCACTACCTGATTTTGAGATGCAACCTAACAGTATAGGAAAAATGTTCAATAAACCCAAATCCTGTATGAGCAAAAAAGAGAAAATGATCGAAGTTGCTCTTAGGCATAGGGAAGAATTTGACAGAACCTCATATCCATTTAGCAGAGTTCAAGTCAATGTACTAAAAATGACAAACCCCACTTCAGATCACATCGAGATGATTGCAACACAACTAGCATGTGGTTCAACCTAGGAGACCCTTTTATGAACATTTGATGCATTGAAGAAATTGAATTACAATTAGAGTTTACAATATGTGTCAAATCCGAAACTTTGGGAAAAATACCAAGATGACTTTGGATGACGTGGGGAGTTAATAAATCAGTTGGAAAACACGATTATTGAAAGATACCTAGATTCCCATCCGGAAACTAATGATCCATCTTGGAGCAATTTTGAGGATCAATATAATTTCCCAGAGCCTAGGTACGAAAATGGAGGTTATTACTATGGTCCCCCAACCCAAATGGAACCAAATGTTGATTTTGTGCAAAATAAAATACCTGATCATGATGTTGGTTGGGTAGATCTAGTTATAGGTGTTTCCGATTATGAGCCAACCATAGGAAGCTGTGAAGCTAGTCCATCATGCCTAGATTTTCTAAACACCTATGATGAATGAGACTCAGAATCTCTCGAGGATGTAACTGATGATGTGTGGCTCATTATAGCTAAAATACCCAAATTAAGTTAGAAGTTAGGTTAAACACTAAATAATTAACACATGGAATAGGTTAAGTGTGGGAAATAAACGAAATAACTTAAAACTCCAAATTTATGTTAAAAATGCATAATTAGGTCACAAAATGAGATATTTTATTCATTAATGAAAATTGATGATCCATTTGCAAATTGAACACATAAATGAGTTCAAAAGTATAAATCAAGAGTGAAATCAACTTCTAAAATGTTCAATTGAGCATTGATAAAAACTTGGTAGCATTTAGATATCATTAAGTCCTCGCATTCATGATATCACATCCAGGTCCTTCATCCCTCACATTTTCTTCACGTTTAAAACCTCTAGGGACCATTTTGTAAGCCGTTAGGGACTTAGTTGTAAGACCTAGGGACTGCTCTGTCACCTTTCTTCACCACTAATGGGTTTTGTCCTAATTCTTCTACCCCTTGACCTAGAGGGCCTACTTGCAAAATGTCCAACACACTTAATGGCTGCAGGACTACTGTAGACCTCAAGAACAAGTGCGATCGTGGCCGTTGCTTCCATGATCTCTTGATCCAAGGGGTCAATCCTAATTGCACCTTCACGCAACTTCACGCGTATAATCACCATCCCCTCCAGATCTCATCCATCGACCGTGATTTGGTTAGAGTTTCCCGGGCACTCATCCTCACCATCACCACCGTCCATACTGTAGGAGCTTAAACCCACCTCTATGATATGATTCACTCCCTAAGTCTACTTAAGCAACTCTAGAGCTCCCTACGCTTACCATCGACTCCCCACTACACCTCTTCAGCTGATCCATTCGTCCCTCTCCAGCAACTCTTAACCCCTTCACTCGCCATGCTTGTGACAGGGGCGTGGTTCTCCACCTCCAATTTCTCCTCATTAAGCTAGATCTCAAAACACCAAGAGACGACCCTAGAGCTCATCTTGTGGGCTCTTCAGTCGCTGGAGACCTCCCCCCTTCTTCCTCCTTAGTCTCCGGCTTTGGATCCGCAGGTCTCATTCGTCTGATAAGATTAGGATTTCCTGCTTTCTAAAGTATCTTAGATTAGTAATTAGAGTAACTAGATTAGCTAGGAGTAGGTCAAAACTCAAATTCAATGATGATTTAGTGTAGGGTAGGAGTAGAGTAGCCTAGATTCGATTTCGCCCTCTCTGATCAAGTCAGATCAGAGAGGTGTTTTTCCACCTCTATTTCGACTCATATAGCTTTCCTTACGCATCGCATTTCGTTTCTGATTTTCCCTCGCATTTTATTCATTGTTCACCCCTTCCATTAAGGTCAAATTCAGATTTGAAGCCTTGGTTTCTAGATCTGAATTTGTACCAAAAATTCACCTGGGGGTCTCCCATTCACTCCATAAATTCACAAAGAAGGGAACCAGCTACCAGACGTCTTAAAATTCCATATATGGCCACTACTGCTATCTCAGCAGCAATAGCTGCTCCTTTTATCTCTGAAAACTAGCCCAGATCAAACCTAAGAAGGTCTGATCTAAGGCACATGAATACACAAACACTTCTGGCAAATCAAATCTACCCAAAATCCTTTTAAGATCATAATTGAAGATCTGAAAATCCATTGAACATAATTTTTAGATTGAATTTTGTATATATCAAAAACCCATGCTGCCTTGATTTGGGCTTTTAATGTGATTTGATATCTAAACACCATTGATTGGTGTTCAAGATGATCTAGTGATTAACTCAGAATCAAGTGGGTCCTTGTTAGATCTCAAATCAGTATTACTGCTTATCCTTGGGCAAACTCTCCAAATAACACTTAAATTAAGTGTATGCTCCCACACATTAAAAACCAAATCCAAAACCTTGGATTCATTGCATGACACTTAATTAAGCAATTAAAAACCTCAGAAGGCTCGATTGAATCTAATGAAACCAAATGATCACCGAATCATAAGATTGGGCATTAAAAGCAACTTGGAAAAATAATTGAGCTATTTAAGACAATAAAATCAGATCGGGGGGTCATTGTGAATTTATGGAGTGAGTGGGAGACCCCCCAAGTGGGATTTTAGGCACAAATTCAAATTTAGAAGCCAAAGCTTCAGATCTGAATTTGACCTTGATGAGAGGGTGGATGATGAATAAAATTGCGAGGAAAAATCAGAAGTGAATCGTGAAGCATAGAGGAAGCTGTATGCATCGAAATGGCGATGGAAAAACACCTCTCTGATTTGAATTGATTAGAGAGGGCGGAGATCGAATCTATACTAATCTACTCCTAATCTACACTAAGCCATCACTGAATTTTGATTTCTAACATCTAATCTACTCCTAAATTGCTTTAACTAACATTACAATTAATCTAAAAAGCAGGAAATCCTAATCTAACAAGAGGAATGGGGTTGCCTGGATCCAAAGCCGGCGGCTAACGAGGAAGAATGGGGGAGATCTCCAGCAGTGAAGAGCCCACAAGAGGAGTTCCAAGGTCATCCTCAGGCCTACTTCATCCCTAGCAATGAGGAGGAATTGAAGGTGAAAAACCGCACCTCTGTCACAGATGTGGCGAATGAAGAGGTTAGGAGGTTGAGACAAAGGGAACGCCTCAAGAAAGTAGGAGGGGAGGTGATCTGCGCGAACAGGGAGATGGGGAGGCACTTAAGCAGCTGAGGTACTGATTCAGAGCACCACAGTGGTGTGATTACATACTTAGGGAAAGGGCGATGGGGATGGGCTAGCGAGGGCGCACGAAGTCCATATCAAAAATTGGTCGTTGGATGAGATCTCGATAAGGTGGTGACCATACGCGCCGAAGCGCGTGAAGGTTCAATTGGATTTGGGCACAGGATCGTGAGATCAACGAACGTCTGCGATTGGCCATGTTCTTCACAGCTACAGTAGAAATGCGGTTGCAGGTGAGTTGGAAGAATTATGGGGAAGCCCTTTAAGGGCGAAGGGGTAGAAGTTTTGTGGCGAGGCCCATAAGTAGTAAAGAAGCAATTCAGAGCGGTCCCTAGAATTTGAAAAGAGGCCCCTATGACTTTCAAAATGGTCCCTGGAAGGCTTTTAAATGAATAAAATGTATGTGACCTGAGGGCCTATATGTAATCTAATAAATGCAAGATCCTAATGATGTCCAAATGCATCTAAGTTTTATTTAAGCTTAATTGAACATTAAGGAAGTTAATTGTACTTTTGATTTGAACTTTTGGACTCAAATATGTGTTCAAATTGCAAATGGATCATCATTTTACAATAATGAATAGAATACCTGATTTAATGACCTAATTTCACATTTTTAACACATATTTGATGTTTTAGGTCATTTTTACTATTTCCCACACTTAACTCTTTTCATGTGTTGCTTCATTAGTGTTTAACCTAGTTTCTAGCTTAACTTAGGCATTTTAGCTATGATGAGCCACACCTCATCAGAGGGTCACGTGAGGCGAGTGAGGGACCTCACCCCTCCGTGTAGAGGAAACAAGCCCTCTACACGAATTCCTTTTATTCGCTGCTGGGATCTCAAAGCGAACGAGGTGGGATTGAGGTTGTTCCTCCTTCACGTGTGCAGTTGCTGAGATTGTTCATTCAATCGAAGTCGCTACTGCTGCTTCTTCGTTCTATCAAGGCTGCAGCTAAGTCCATGGTTGTAGCTCGTAGCACCTGGAGGTGGAATCAGGCTTGGAGAGTGGAAGAAGGCGGCGAACAGTGATGGTTGATGACGATGATGCAGCGAAGGCTGGCGAGACTTGAAATACAAGAACAAGGGCTAAATGCCCAATCAGATAGTTCAGCAAAATCGCTGGGTTGCGTGGAGTGCAACGACGGTGTTTGTGAAATGTGAGGAGGTGTGGGGTGGCCGTGCGTCATCGAAGAGGGCATGCGTGAGGTGTGGAGTTCGATGGAGCTAAGGAGTGGGTGGAAGTTAAAATTGATAAAGGGCTTTTGAAGGTGGAGGTGTGGTGGAGCTAATGGGAGTGGTGGCGTGAAGTTTGGTGGGTTGTAGCAGCGTGGCGGCTTAGCCGAAGGGGTGGCCGTAATTGGAGAAGAAGATGGGGGAGAGTGGTGAACGGCGGCGGAATTGAGGTTTGAGGGGCCTAAAGTTAAGCTAGAGAGAGAGAGGAGGGGATAGGACTACTCTATTGGTCAAAGGGGGGAAAGATCGTGCCGGCTTTGATTGGCCAGCATCGAGGACGAAGGTGCCTCTGGTGAGAGGTAGGGCGACGAGGAGAGGGGGAGACAGCCTTCGTGTTGGTCGACAAGAGGCGAAGGAAGGAGAGGAAGGACGTGGGGTGGCCAATTTGGCTATTGGCCAGCCAGAGGACGACAGGAGAAGGGGGCCGCCGAAGCCCTGGCAAAGGTGGTCGGAGAAGACAAGAAATAGGAGAATTATGCTGTAACGGGGCTTAAAATGATCATGGAACTTCGGGCAACTTATATAGACCATGATTTGGACCTCAAATGGGCACAATTCGCACGTTTTCTTCTCAAATTAGGCAAGCTCAGTTAGGGATTTTCAAGCTTTGTCGATGAGAGAACCGACCTTGCTAGGTCTCGAAAAGGTGCCTAATCAATCGGAAATTGTTTGATCATCAATCCCCCCAAATTTGGAGGGATTTGGCTCTGATTTGAGGGAGAAATCCTCCCTCGAACCTCACTGAAGGTGGGTTCACACCTCCAATAGCGTTAAGGGTATAAATGCAAGAATGATGACAAAGTTAGAAACCTGATTGCAATAATCTTGACAGTTAGGGGGCTGGATGTGGGAAATAGAGATTTTAGAGACTAAATTGCAAACTATGTCAAGATAGACTCTGCTTGGGCTCAAATTTTGGTGTTAACCTAATTTAGACCCAAGGAATATAATGGTGAACTTAGATTTGAGTTTTAACCACATTTGAATGGGCAAATTACAGAGAAGCCAAAATCAAGGCAAATTTCCGTCTGAAACTCTGTTCTAAGCCAAAATGGGTTCAGTTGGTCAAACCAAGGGTACCAAACCTCTTACAATATTTTTCTAAGAATTTTAAGAGGTTTAGATTGATTTTATCCTGACCAGAACCTTTCTAATTTAAGCAAGGTTAATAATTAGGGTTTTGTATACTATTTCTTCCTTGAACTACGTGAAACCTTGTTTCTATTAGTGTGGAGCCACTTTTTGGTCTTTTATGTTCAATTGACCTTCAATTCACCCTTGAGTAACCCCGTGGTTAATATACATTTGTGATGTAATGTTAAAACAACAGAATTAACTCTATTTTACTATTTTTTCTCAAATCAGAATAATGCGGAGTTGTGACCCTCAGATGATTAGGTTGAAGCTTTTATCATTCAAACCTGACTAATTGTGGCTAGTTAGGACCCATGATGGTGTTACCATTATTAGTCCCACCTCTTGGAAGAAAAGAGCCTCTCCAGCGAATAAGAAGATTTTCACACCCTACCTGATCGCCCAAGTTGCACGGAGGATCGGGTCCCCCACGCACAAGCATTGTGCATGCCCTTGCTCGCCCACGCATGCTCGAGCAAGTCTGGGCTGAATCGGATTTGGCCTGAACCGATCCGTTTAGGGTCCAATTAGAGAGAGAAAAGAGAGAGGAGGTTATTGGGTTGAGAAAGAGGGGGGTTTTGCTCTTGGCCGAAATCATACGTCTGGACTTGGATCTGAATTCTCACTTTAAGCAGTCTAAGGGCTAAGGCAGACGTCTAATTTGAGTTGAAACATTTTCCTAAGTGTTGGAAAGGCTTCAGAGTTGCAACACATTTTTTTTCTTCAACACTTGATACATTGATTGAGTTTGATATATATTTTTTTGCTCTTCATTGATTACATTTCTCATTATATCCATCTCTTGAGTTCTATTTGATTACTTGATTAGTGGTTAAATTGTAATCTATTGTTCCCTTAGACAATCTCAGAACTCATCTTTCAAGCATATAAATTTAAATATTGATTCATTTTCGTTGCTAAACTACGATGCGTACTTTAAACCTGATGGAAGTACGTTAACACAAACCTTGGGCACAAAACAAAGAAGCTACAGAGACCAAGCAACATAGGGAAATTGAATCATGTCCAATTTCAACGTTTCACGCAAGCGCTGGGAAAGTGTTGAGGGGGAGTCCAAAAGGTTTCAACTAGAGTTCCCAAGATTTGCCAAGGCACGTGCCACAACGTTCACAACAAGATAAGCAAACATGAATGATTCAATCCGCAAAGAAGACCTGACTGCAGAAAATAGCATCTTTGCTTGCCACGCAACTCTTATTTTTCCAATCCACCGATAAAAAGGTTAATACCATAGTTTAATATCAATTTAAGTAAATAAAAACTAGTGTTAATATCCATCTATAGGTAAATATAAATAAAAATTAATATCAATTTTACATTTCTTAAGGTCAATTTCTTTTACCTCCAAATAAATTAGTTCTTAGAAAATGCTAAGTTAAAAAAAGTGATTGATTGAGGCGTGTTAGGTTCCCCTTGTTAATTAGTGCTCAATCTAGTTCCCTTGTTGGATGTGTTCGATTCCACTTGTTAAGTGTCATTTTGAGTTTACCCGTTTCTTTCAGGTCTCGTTTGTTTCACGGGATTGGGTTCCGTGTCCCACATTTAGCTTCCATAATCTAGGGAGTTGGTCACTCCAGGATTGAGCCAACTAACCCAAGATTGTCCAATCCGAGGGGGAGGGGTAGGATTGTGCAATCCCTTTGTTTCATCCCTCCCAGGATTAAGCCTTCTTCACATTATCCCACCAATAAATATTCTAACTAGTCAAATGAAAAATTAATTCCTCCAATCCGTCGATTTGACCTAAAAATATAAACAAACATAAAATAATCACAATCCCGTGATTACCTCATAATCTCACCTACGCAATTTACAATCCCTACAAATAAACAATACCGATGCGATGTCCCCCCTTTCCTTTCTAGGAGGCTACGTCCCATTTTAACGGTTTAATGATAATTTGTGAAGTATTGCTATATATATATATATATATATACTTATGGTAAGTAAATTAATATAATTTAAATATAAAATGTATTTATTTTATTTTCGTGTTATTTTTATCGTTTGGCTAGAAAATAGACTAGTCATAGTTTCATACGACACGACAAGATGATATTTTCTAAATCAAGTTGTAATTTATTCATTTAGATTTAAAATTGAATTATTTCCTAATCTTAGTTCATCATGTTGTTGTTGCTGTACATTACAAAGGTGTTGTGTCTCCTCCATTATTGCTCAACTTACCTACTCTTTATCCCCTATGCCTCTGCGTTGGTGTTGAATCTGGTGTTCACGTGATGAACTTTATTATGTGTCGTTCAATCATCCTTTTCCTTGATTCGTCTATGAGGTAACTTGCTTTCCTCTCCATCTCTTTAGCTCTATATATACCCCAATGTTGGCTAGTTTGATGCACTGTAGGTGGGCTTGGATCTAGGGCTTATAGGCATTTCTTATTGTTTGGTTTTTCTTTTCCTCCTTGATTTGGGATTTTTTGTTGTCATTCTAGAGTTTCTAATGTGTTAATTATTTTTTGTTTTGTTTGTAAATTTCAATGCAATTAGTTCATTGAATCAGATTGTTCTGTTCACAAGGTACATTGTTTCTCACTTTGAAATTTTTTTGCTTCAATCTTGTGTGCATGCTTATGAGCCTATCTTGGATGGTGCTAACTAATCCTAACTCTATTTTGGATGTTGTTGAACCTGCTACAATCACTCTTTAATTCTGCTCGGATGTTGTTGAATGTGCTTGGATGTCGTTGAACCTATTTG
This sequence comes from Thalassia testudinum, assembly GCA_037157565.1. Taxonomy (NCBI): domain Eukaryota; kingdom Viridiplantae; phylum Streptophyta; class Magnoliopsida; order Alismatales; family Hydrocharitaceae; genus Thalassia; species Thalassia testudinum. The sequence continues at coordinate 80,344,104 of JAZHRO010000077.1, read as the reverse complement.
GATGTTGTGATCAATTATTGTGTTAGCTTAAAACATAATATGCTACAGTCATAAACCTTCAAGTAAAATAGTCCTTAAATGATCATACTGAACTTGCTAGACGTGAATGTAGATTTGAGACAAAAGTTTCAAAATAGAGATGGCAAAAGGAATAAAATTCGTATATATTTTGTAACTGCAATCATACTTTTTTTAATATACAAATTAACAATGTACTGATCAATGTATAATGTAATGTAATAGTACTTGTAAGTCATGTTGTTACGATAAATAAATTAATTTCAATTAGTTTACTTATGCAAATTTCAATGATAATCAAGTTATCTTATTTGGCAATGGAATTATGTGATTTTAGTAGCAAGATATACATTTCGGAATATTTCAGTTCGATAAAGATTCATACATAGAAAGTTCTCATGTATGTTAATAATCCAAATTAAATTAGCATAAAATTATTTCAACTAATTACAATTACTTATATAATTAATTTCACCCAAATAACATTACTTACACAATTAATCACCATTTTATAACACACTAATTAATTTTATAATATAATATATAAACTAATTACAATTAATCATATATTAATAATCATCGATTAACATTATTTACATTAACAAACACCAATATATAATACACAAATAAATTTAATAACATATTATTCCAACTAATTCCATTTAAGTATATCTTTAAAATTACTTAAATAACAATAATTATATAAAAAATCACCGATATATAATACAAAACAATAAATACATAAAAATGTTAACATACTTCCGTTGAAAAATCGCATTGTAATATAGTTAATAGAAATGTAATTAATATTTAAAATTTATATTCTCAAAAAATAATGTATTCTAAAGTCGTTCGCTAGAAGTAGAAAGCACACAAATACCACCATCTAAATTTTTAGGTTCAAGAATTAGATGTGATCAATTTCGATTTTCTAGTTCCAAAGGACATGCATAATGAGAAATCAACTTCATAATTAAAATAATTAAGTCTTTTCTAATTACTAATGTTTGATGAAATAATATAGAAATTATGATCAAACATTAATTATTCAAATAATGTTCGAAACACAATTTAATGTAATAAAATCTTAGAATATGGGTCACATGAAGCAAATTCATAATATATCAAAAGAATACCCAAGTTGGTCTTACGGTCGGCCCTTGGAAATATTTTGAATCTTTCTTTTTCTTATAGCTAGGCCCCTACAAAGATCTTCTGTTTGCTTGGAGGTCCCTGCATCACTTAAGGAGCATGAGCTCCTCTTTCTCCTTCATGTGAACTGCAACCTGCAGGGGTTTCTTGGCACGAGGTGGCTGGGATGCTTGAAGTGTCCTTGGCCATGTGAAGAGGTCATGGATGGTTGTTGGAACTTAAGGAAGTTTCTCGTAAAGCTTGGTGGCATTGGGAACGATCGGAGGTGGTTACTGGTGGCATGGGGCATGACGGTAGCTGATGTGGTCGGCCAAAGGTGGACGGCGTGGAAGCTCTCAACCAATAGGTTGAGAAGCTTTGTTGGAGGTTGGAGAAGGTGGTGGTGATGACGGTTGGTCGCAACAAGGGCGGTGATGGCCGGATGACGTCACGAAAGGGGGCGGCGATGGCGGCGTTCGATGGAGAGCCTCGACGAGTAATTAACCCAATAAACTTGGGGGTTTTGATCGTGGAGGGTTGAAGAAGCTCTTGAGGTGGTCGACGAGTGACAAAGAGGCATGTGTGTCATGGTTGGCGTCGCTGGCCGACATTGGAGAAGACAGTGAGGAGGGAGGCGTAATGGTGGTTGAATCCTAGATCTAAAGGACCTAATCTAGTCTAGAAGAATAAGGGAGTAGAATAGACTACTTGAGGGCGGACGAAGGAGATGGGAAGGTGGTCGGCGTGGGTGGCCATACTTGAAGAAGAGGAAGGGACGGTGAGGCTAATTGGAGCAAAGGAGGGTAGGAGAGCCGATTCTTTGATGGAAAGCACGGTGGTGATGAGGGAAGAAGAAACCCTCTATCAATTTCGCAATAGAGCAGCGAACGAAGGAGGTTGAGAAGCTCCAATGGTTTTGTCGTCAACAACGTCGGGAAGGAGGCAGAGGTAGGGACGTGCAATGACTCAACGAAAAGAAATGGCGTGAGTTGGGGGAGCTTTATCACTCATTGGCGTGTGAGGAGAGGGTCGGAGTTTGCGTGCAACGCCTCGCTGGATTTCGTGGTCGGCAGACGCAGAGGTGGAAGGTGAAGACTGCTGGTAGGGGGATCTTTGCAAAGAAGATGAGAAGATAGGGGGTAATTGAAAGAAATTAAGAATTAAGGGCCAAATTACAAACTAAGAGAAAATGAAGTGCAAATGAACCCAAATTTTTATGGTAACCTAATTTTGACATAAGAAATTTAATAGTGACTTCAATTTTAGGTTTTGATGAAGTTTGCATGGTCAATTTACGATTTACCTCAAAATGTCCTAAATACCCACCTACATTTTTATTTAAAGTCAAAACAAGTTCCAATTGTCAAATTGACTATTATAATCCTCATAGAATATTTTTAGATGAATTTTAAGTGTTTAGATTACATTTATTTCTATCGGAACTGTTTTAATTGAAGTGGAGTTAAAATTATGATTTTTGATTAAGAATTAACATTTAATTTGAATGAAAATCCTAAATTACTCAATACCAACCCACTTTTAGAAAATTTAAGCTTAATTGAGCTTTAATTAATCATAAGTTCACCCTTTTATCCATTTTGCATTTATAATTATCTGTTAAAATAGTAGAACTAACCCCATTTTGCATTAATTACTCTTTATTCCGCTCTTATTGAATTATATCTTTTTGTAGATTAATTAAGTAAATTTATCCTTAGAACTTAATTAAATTATGTTAGATATAGAGGATGATGGCGATGTCATCGACTGCCACAACAACTTTTATATTTAAAAATATTATTTTAACAAGCTTAACTACCTGCCAAGGATAAAATGATCATTTTCATATTCCTAATATCACCACAAGCAAACCACTATAAGGATTAATACCTCAACTTAACACTAGTTCAAATAAATGAAAACTTACATTGACACCAGTTTGCAAGTAAATAAAAATAAAAATTAACACTACTTCCACTTTTAGTAATGTTAATTTTCTAACCTCCAAACTAAACTAACCTTGCAAAATCTCAATAAGAGAAAATCACATCATAGAGCAAAAACATCATCAAAGATAACGCCTTTTAAGACCAAATCTGATCAATTCGTCAATAGAGAAACAAAGAAGTATTCCTGAAAGCAACCAACCGAACAAATAGAAGGAATTATTTAATCAATACAAAATCAAGATGTAATTTCAACCGGTTCTTTTCGGGCCTCTAATCTTTTATCTACTGCAACTTTCTATCCTTTGATCTTAAAGGTATTTTACTGTCATGAGACGCCGACTGACCAGTAGGACAAACATAAATATAGTGATCCCAAATTTGATGATCAGATACCTCCAAAATTAATTAAGAGATCCGCATTACGGGATCCTCCTTTGAGGCAACTTAATTGTCATCTCCTATCTTATAGTTAGATGTGAATTTAGATCTAATTACTCCTTCTTTGATAAGATTTGGAATATACAACAAATATGTGTGATACATAAGAATATCTTTTGAATTATAAGTGCCCATAACATGGCCGTCCGTTACTTAAACAAAATGCAACTTGAAAATTATTGTTAGTCCACTCAATTTAATTACCGTCAAAATACAAGGAATGCATGAAATGATCTCCTATGTTGTTAACTTATTAGGGCATTTTTTTTTTAAATTATTCCAAGTTCTAAACGGTGACTCCCCATGGAAAATATTACGGTACATGCATGGGAAGAAGGTGGACGGTTACAAACATCGATCAAATGGTCCACATGGCGAGTAAACTTTGCAGCGTGTGACGTCGAAGGGCGAGTGCTTCCAGAGAGACGGTGACAGGGTAACCCATGCAAAATCATTTATCATCACTAGTTGATGGTACATATGTAATGGACCTCCTTTTCTTTGTTGTTATAATATGCTGCGTGGGACTAAGGCGTCCTTTGTTTTTAACGTTTGCGTTGGTCATGGGTTTAGTGCATAGAGCAAATCATGCACATGGCCAAGACAAGTCGGATCATTAAAATATAATTTTCAATACAAGCGGGTAAGATCGGCTGAGGCGGACGCGGCAGAGGCAGTGGCTGAATTCCGGTGGTCGAGCCTGTCGCGGTTCGACGCAGCGTCGTGGTGGGCATATGTGGCCGTTTCGTCGTGGGCAGGTTGTGCTCGACAGTCGATTGCGGCAGGAGGCATTCATGGTGCTTGGCGGGTGTGGCTGTCCCTGGAGCTCGGCGGTCGATCGTGACGCACAGTAGACGACGGTCGCGTTCGTGCAGCGACCGTCGGAGGGGGCTGCTTGCTCGTGTGGTGGTCAAATGTTGCGGTGGTCGATTTTGCGTTGTTTGGAGATGTTTGGTCTTTTTTTTTTTTTTTTTTTTTTTTTTTTTTAGTGTAATTTTGATCTTGATGGGGGATTACGTGTGACTTCCGTATTTATTACGGTCGAGATCTCTTGCACGAGTCAAAGGTCGATTTATTCGATTTTCTCGTTGTGTAATTCTTCAAGATTTTATCTCGTTGGTACTTGTCGTATCAACGAGCGTGTGGTCGTTCTCCTTCTTGTCTTGTCTTGAAAGAATCTAGTCGATTCCCGTACTCAAGACGTTTCTTTTTATTTTTCCTTTTATTTCTTGTCTTCTTATTCTTTGTTTTGTCTTTCCCCTTTTTCTACATGGTGCAACCTTTCCCATTTGAAGGTGCTAGGCCTCTCCTTCTCTTTTCTCCTTTCAAGGTATATCCTTATGTATCGGGTTTTTCTCTTTTTAATAAAAGGTTTATTTCCTTTCCAAAAAAAAATACAAGTGGATAAGATGCTTAGGAAAAAATATAACAAGCTTAGGGGGTAAGCCTCTACGTCGAAGCCTAGCCGTTAAAAGAAAAAGAAAAATATTTTACAACGTAAAAGGGAAGATTACGTCATATGTTCTTTTTACAAGTGTGAGAATATAATTTTCTTTACTTGGGTAAGACCTACCGGAGAAATACATTGATGTATTTAAAATATCATCGATGATATTTATTATTACCATGCGAAAGATCATGTATCCTTTACAATGGATGTGGTTATACCCACCACCCATCAAAGATCAACAAATCATCAATGTCTTTTATTCGAAATTGAAAATCATCGATGATATTTAGATCAGATGAAAAATCACAAGTAATATATATTTGTTTAAAATTAAAAATCATCAATAATATTTTAAAAATTATCGATGATATTTACATTAAAAACAAAAATTATTGATTATATTTAATTTAAATATAAAAATCATCGATGGTATTTGATTTTCTAAGAAGGAAGAGTCAGCAGAGTCGTAAGATCCACTAAGATCATGATTAGGTGATCACATGTCTTTTTTATAACACACATTGCAAAATAATTTTTTCTACCATCGTCCATCTAATGAACCTAGAGAATTGATGGCCATATAAGGCGCTAATGATGAGCATGTCAATGGTGTGAACTTTTACTATTTTAAGTAAAGTTCCATTAAAGGGAACAATTTGATTATAAGGAAACGCAACCTCAGGGGATACGAGGGAGAAAGAGAACCGAAATACCCCCTCTAACTAGTAGGGAAGTAAACACTCTATAGAACAAAAGAACTCCATGACGGAGAGATTACAAAACTAGAATAGAATAAAATAAAATAAAATATCAAAGAACAAAGAGGGCGACCTCATAAAGCAACTCGCAGAAACATAAAGCTTATGGATTCATTTGGTAAGATCATTATATTACTATTGGTGGAATGAGATCATCGATTTGAGTCTTGGTAGCATTGGATTTACCTGAAAATTATGGAGTTGGGATGTTTGCGGTCGTCTGAGGACTACCTCGTAAGAAGGAACATCGTCGTTTAAAAAAAGAAAAACATAAAAGCAACTGGCATAAATAGAAGAAGTTTCTACATGCCGATGAATGACGACAGTGCCACAGAAGATAAAACTTCGACAATTGAATCGATCCATGCTAACGAGTACCCAGATAGGTAGCAACCAAATCAAGTCAACAAGAACTCGGTCGTGTAAAGCTACTGAGTCGAGCATTTCCCCAGAAGATCCAGGCACACAAAAATGGCCAAAGATGGTGGAGGTGAGCTGAGTCCACGACCAAAATATATTGGCGGCGAGCCCTCCAAATTAATTGACACAGCGAAAAAGGCTAGCGAGCGTCACCGAAGGGTGGCGTGCTTGGGGAAGGCAACAAACCCACCATTGCTCTCAACCAAATTAATTGACAAAATCGTCAAGGGAGAGCAGCACCAAGAGAAAGATGAGGCAGCGATCGACGAGTAAGCAAAGAAAGGGGGTAACCTCAACCACGACGACTGCCGATTGGTTGAGGCCCCAACCAGCGGACTTAGGGGTCTCCCTTGAAAGGGGAGGGCGAGTAGAGAGACAGTGTTGACCGCCGCATTACTATTATTAATTGATGTTGTTGTTGCCACTATTATTATTACTATTGCTACCATGGCTGTTATTACTGCGATCACTACTACTTGTTACTTGATCCCACCACGCCATGATGAGATTGTGTTTGATGTTGTTACGTCGTTGCTGCTGCTGCTATTATTATTACTGTTGGTACTACAGCTCCTTTTACTACCACCTGTTACTTGATCCTACGTACCATGACACCACCATGTAATGACAGTTGTTATTACCAGAAGTGGTCAAAAGATTCATGGAAAATTTAAAAAAAAAAGGGCAAATGTTTGATATGAAGAAATTACATCAAAATATTGTGGACGCATGATCAAAAGTGATCTCCTAGCATCGTAGAGGTGGTTGGGCAGAGATAGTTTGAAAAAGAAGCATGACTCTTCCATGAAAAGATGGATACCTCACTCATCAAAGACACAAAACAAAATAAAACAAAAGAGAGAAAAAATCATACTCATCTTCATCTCTCCAAGGGGTTACTACTACTGTTATTATTACCATTGCTACTTCAGGTGCTATCACTACCACAGCTACAATTTCTTGTTACTTAGTCCTACCATGTAACGAACGAGGAGTAATGCAGCATATGCTAAGCAGGGGATAAGGCGCCTGAGATTGAATTGGTGCACACTTGCTTGATCAGGGAAGCAACCATTTCGGTCACACCTTAATGTACACCTAATCTATTGCAAAGGAGAATACTGTTACTTGGTCAATTCACTTGGTTGGCTAAGAGGGGACCGCATATAGGGATGGATGAGACCTTGGCTTCTCTTGATTGGTCCCAACCTTTTCGGTCAGCTAAGATGGAGGAATTAATACATCCCTTCGGAATCTCAACTTCCTAAATTATTAGGTTTGTTAGAGATGGCTTTTTAGCGTTTGTTTGTATATATAGCTTACTGACGGAAACCCCCTCGTTGCATGCGTGCCAATGTAGATTGTCTCTTTTAATTTCTGGTCACCACCAAAAAGTGGGAAAATACTAATGCCATTCAAAGCTCTTTATTAGAGAGGATGCCACATCGATTGATAAGTATGTGGACCTGATGTAAGAGCTTTTTTTACAGAGTAGTTCTTCGAGAAGGGGGTGAATGAGAGCATGCATTATAGATAGAGTAACATTAATCCCACCAATACTTTGGTTTGTGTTGAATATAAACGTAGCTCTCATAATCTCATTCGAGGTTGAGATTTCTAAAGGATTGTTTGGTTGCCAGAAGAATAAGGGCGAAATTAATAGCAGAATTGAGGGAAAGGTGGCATTATAGAGGAGTTGGGGATTTTTGTTGGTAGGAAATTAAATATTATTATAAAGAAATAAATGTTACATCATTAAATATATGAGTAGTAAAATAATTTCACCCTTTAAGTGGAATTATTTTATTCCAAAATTAAGAAACCTTAGAATCATCGATGCTATTCCTCAATTCAAATGGTGCCTAAGGCAATTTGTTCTATTCTATGCAAGGCAGCTGGCCAGCGTGCTTTTCTTCATGCATGAAGGCATGGTTAATTGCCAAGATGGACATACTGGAGGGGTGTAAATGTGCTTGTCTTTGCGAAGGCATAACCCATTTCCAGAGAGGACATTGTGGAGAGTTTGCATTCTTCTCCAAAAGGGTGGGATGGCTCAAGAGCTCGACCGTGTATATGTTTTCCATGGAGCATGCATTTTTTGAAAGACTATGGACCTATTCCATGTTGTATTTGTAGACAACGCTGTCTCAAGGATTGTCTAAATTGGTTCTCTCTAAGTAAAACACTTTTGTCACAGAGAGAACAAAGGACCACTTTCTCCTTGTGCAAGAATTCGCGAATGGGCTTTACTCTAGGATAGAATCATTACAAAGGCTCTCGATACCATTGAAAGGGAGTTCGCTTTCATGTTCTTATTGGCATCACCACAAATGAATTCCTTGGATGCACTGGTGCATAAGAATATCCCTCCATTCCTCAACCTCTCTTTTGGACAACAGGGGTCTTACTGGCTTTTCTTTTTTCCCCCCTCAAAATTTTTACTGTTTAAATTTTGGAAATAGCTCTTGTATGTGGTAATATAAACTTGCATTTTTTTTCACGTTCTTATCAACATGAGTTTTCACTCAAAATGGATTCATTGGTTACACCGATGCATAAAGAATTTACGTTAGGGAGATTCTCTTTCCTCCATGCTTCTCACAATTATGGCGAATATGTTCTCTATTCTAGCGATCAATTCAAATGCAAGACAATCATATCACGAAGCCTAATGTTGGAGATGTTCCCTGCAGCTCACACCTTCCTTTTGCCGATGACATCCTAATTTATTTTCACTACACGATGGACACCAGCAAGGGGAGCAATTAGAGTGCCGCGTCATCTTAGGAAGATTGCAAGACTTAAGATAAACAAATGCAAAAGTAATATTGACATGTCAAGAGGCACTAATTAAGGAACATTGGGTTTGTGTGACTTCACTTAGGTATGCTAGAAGGTAAATTGTTGTCGACCTATCTTCATACTCCCTTGGCCATTTGCTTGAGGGAGTGCATTCAGGGAGGTGGACAGGATAAGAGGGTTGCTTGGGGCTCGAAAGAAATGGCTATTACCTAGAATGGTTAGACACACTGGTTCAAATGAGTAGTAGAAGGGTTACTCTCTTTTTGGTTGGGGAATTTCCTTAATGCCTAAGAAGGTTCTGAAAAATACCATGTAGGACACCACCAATTTCCCTCAAGGGGAGGGTGCCACTCATCTTGTGCATTTGTGGGATGCTTGTAAGCCCATGCCATCTTGTGCCAACATGTTTTAAGGTCCTTGAATTCCTCGAACTACAATTGGAATTGATCGATGAGGATAAGACACACGATGACTTCCATGGTATTGGGTCCTAGATAGAGGGACCCGCAAGTTTGAAAGCGCATGCTCTCTTCTTATAAGAAGATTGCATCACATTTACTTGATGAACGTGTTGGCCATTGACCCTTAAAATCCTTGGGTCATTATGTATAAAGGTATATACGATGCTACATCCAAGGGGATCTCTAATGACCTTTCAGCATCTTCTTTGGAATCCATATCATGTTCCCAAGTTGGCATGGCTGGTGGATAGAGATTAGCTGCTCTCAAGGACAGAATTGAGGAGTTGATGCCCATGGATTAATTAGGCGCTAACAAGTGAAGGTACATCTGGATGAAGGGTAGGATTGCAGATGTTTTGGATGTGTCCTTTGGCCGGGGTTTTCATGGCCTCTTTGGTATATATTTGGCATGGTATATATGTATTATTTAATGGCATTTGGGATAAGAGTCATCTACCTATCTCCACAAGGTGGGCATTTTTTCCATGCTCCTCTCTGGTAGGTCAGGACCGAATCTTTGCATGTTCCGCTACCCTCCATGTGTTCGGTGCGCGAAACAAGTGGATGAAAGAAGTCATAACAAAGCAGCGACGAGAAACCTCTATATCCACATCATTGATCCCTATCCCTTTTTTGTGCTTAGCAGAAACAGTGGCGACAACAAGAGCTGCGTAAGGGCCAACAGCATGATGTGAAGGACGGTCAAATGAACGACCAGAGGGACAGCCATCCATCGACCATTACTGAGCCTCTGGCATAATTTGGTTGATTGCGATTGATGACGTTTGTTGTGGAGAACTTAAAACGCTTATCTCAGTCCACTTTACAGCTCTGAAGGGCAGTTATAAAATTTCCTAGAGGTTAGAAAGAGGTAGCATTGAGAACTTTACTGTCAAGTCCCACCCCACGAGCCCTATTAGAGGTCGATTATGGTACCATCAAAGGAGGAGGCGAGCAACAAGTTTCCACTTGCTGAAGGAGAGGAAGGAACCTGCGGAGCGGTACGTTAAGCGAGGTTAAGAGCAAAAGAGCGAGAGATGCATGCTGTGAGGAAAGAGTTCTCGTGCCTATTCTTGAATAGCAATGAAAAGTAGGTGGGAAAGCTACGACGGATGCACGTCTGTAACTACTCGATTGTAATAGAAAGTCCAAGGGAATATTTGGACATGAATCACAAAGGTGACCTTGTGTGCAGTTAGCATCTTCTCTTGTGGTGTCGCCTGGTTAATTTGAATAAACCCTAATGACCCTCAAATGACCTGAAGTTTATATTTACGAATATGGGAACGTAAAGTACACTCCAAGAAAAAAAAATATTTTCTTGACGTTTATTTTCTCAACTGTACAGATAACTATGATACTATCTACGTAAAAGATATTAAGTTAGATCTATTCTGGCATGCTATTTCGAGATGTTTGAACTCGATATTTGATCCAAATGAGTTACGTCTATCATAACATATCCTGCCGAGACGTGTTAAGATAGACCTAACTTAATGTTTATTTTGGTTCAACATTAAGATAAAAATATAGTTATTTAGATGTTTAAAAGACCACCATCAAAAGCAGTCTTCTTTTTTTTTCTTTTCTTTTCTCTTATTACGAAGGAATACCACAATCAATATCTTAAACTTTTTACGAAAGAGTGAAAACAGAGCAAAGGATCATCTTGGTTGAACACAACGTCGTTTACTAATCCCTTAAATCTAACCCATACTCCCACACCTGTCAAAGTCCGAAAAGCAATCCCGGAAACTCTTGACGTTGTAGATTTACCGGTGGATAGGACCACGTTTATCAGCAGAAATAATGTTATTATTGATGATATATTATTTTTAAAAAATTATGATATATATATATATTTCAAGCGTGCTATGAATCTTGATTAAATATATAATTAAAAGATAGAAGGAAGAAGTGTTTTTGGATTGTTTGCTTTTTTTTAAGCACGACGGAGGGATTCCTACCGGTAGTTCGGTGGGTAGGATTTAATGGAAAAATGATACTTATATCTACCCAAATGGAGATGAAAGGAAGAGGTATTCTTGATTTTCTTTTTTCAAGAAAGGGAGAAGGATTCATCATATTTTATTTGTTAAGTGAAATTTAATTTAAGTGAGACATATAGAGGAAGAGAGTGAGGGGGTGGTGGGAGGGTATGATATGGGGATTTTTGTTTTTGAGTTTCTTTTTTTAAAATTTAAGCAAGGAGAAGGAGTTCCTACTTGGTGGGTGGGATTTAGTACAACCCTACGTATATGGTAATCAACAATAATTCACGTGTTGAAATTGAGAAAAAAATGACATATTTTTAATATAATTTTAATGTTAAATAGAAACATACATGGGTAGGAGTGAAGGAGAGGAGGTGAATTTTAATATTAGATAGGAATGGATATTAATGGGGATATCATATTTTATTTATTAGATAGGTGAGATTTAATTTAAGTAAGTAAGAGAGAATGACAGAGAGCAGGTAGGAGGGCATGACGTAAGGATTTTTGTCTTTAATTTTTCTTAAGTAAGAGAGTTATTTTAGGGATAATTCCACATTAGACTTTTCCGCTTGTAGCATAACCCGATTTCTACTTTGGATTTGAGAGGAGTCAAAATGGGTAAATATGCAAAGAGAGGAAAATGTGAGTTATTTTTAATCATAATCATTTAGGATATCTTCTGGAAGAATATCCTGAATCATGATCTTCCTCCCAACATCCTTACAACCAAACGAAGTTTAGAGGTTTAGATATCCAAACTTTTTAGTAACCTAGAGTTAGAACCTTGGTTTTTTTTTTTTTTTTGGTCAGCACCAAAAGTCAATTTCATTATTGAAGAAGAAACACCACTCGAGAGAAAGCCCTTACATATAAGGGATGAACACCATTCAAGTGGGAAAGGAATAGATTCTAAAGATTACGAGGACGGACTGCACACTAAGCCACAACCTCGTGGGGTTGTGGGACAAAACCCTCCCAATGGAGGAACAACTAACACAGAAGAATATAAGAAAAGGGGATTTTGACCTATGTGTCCCTATAAATTTTAGAAAAGGCATATATATTTACGGAAATATCCACTTGCTTATTCCAATAGCCTTATAAACCATTGCAACTAAATAATAAAGAAAAATTTATAATAAATCCTTTTCTTTTTCACACCAAACGCCCCACCAGCCGCTCCTCTGACCGACCCTCCCACCATCTCATCCTCTACCTGACACCCCTACAAACCCCGGCTAACACCCCCTACACCATCGCCTCCTCTAGTCGAAACCCTAGCCCCTCCTCCTCCAACCAACCACAACCCCCCCACTACCTCCTCCAACTCTTACCCAACACACCGCCACCCCCCCACCCCTCGCCTCCTCCACCACAACCAAAGCCACCGTGAGAGATGGGAGGTGAGGGACTAAATAATAAAAGAAAGAACAAAATTGGGGGATTTAAAAAAAACTTTAATTTTTACTCCAATCTTTCCTTAAAGGTATGCATACAAGGACATAGAAGTCATTATAAAGGGTATGTATGTAGATATGGCAAAGGTAAATACATCTTTTTAAAAGTTTACAGGAGTATATATATACAAACAAAGCTAAAAAAATGATGTTTTACAAACAAGTGTTGTCTTAGCATCGAGGCCTAGCGATATGCCATTACTTCAAACTTCATGCAGGAGCCGACGAGGGGATCATTGAAAATACGTGCAAAGTCTGATCCTACTTTGAGATAGACCCTAAACACCTCCAAATGAGGACAATAGGGAGTTGGTCACGATGGTACAAGGGGTAAAGCCTAAGCACAAATACCAAGCTAATTGACTCAAACAATTTCAACCTTAAATTGCACGCTTGGCATAGACCTTCTCATGGAGGGAAGAGACCTGACACTACCTCAAGATCAAGCCATACTACCTTCAAGCAAATCATTCATTCGTAACCAGCCCAAAATAGATGGAATCTGAAGGTCAAAGCATAAATCTAATCGAGGAAGTCGACTCCAACCCTCTCCTTGGCCAGTATCCCCCACATCTGATAATCATGAGAAATAGGAGTGTTGCCTAGCAAGAGGGTTAGATTTGCTCTCCTAGACCCTAATCATCGTCCCCAATCATAGAATTGTTACTCCGTGGGATGCATGAGAAAACGAAAAAACATTAAGCTTTCATGAGAAGAGTAAAAAACATTAAGCATGCAAAGGTTCAAATCTAACCTATCCGACAACAAACACCGGTTGAGAAGGCATATTGTGCAACTTTGCTCATTCAAGTAGAAGGGCAGAGGAACCAAGGTTAATACAAGATGATGCACTCGGGGGTGAAGGGTGTGAAGTGAGGTATCCACAACCAAGATTGAGGGGCAAAAAAAGCCTACCATGTAGGCTTGGAATGGAATGTGAGCTCAAGGACAAAGGTGAGGTATAGTCCTCAACTGGCATGGGGCAACCAACCTAGGACTCAAAGCTGTTACAGCGCTAGGAAAAGCCTAGGGTTTATAGGTGGTGCAATGCCTAGGGCAAGGATGGAAGTGCTTGGGATGAGGTTATTAGAGTTAGAACCTTGTTAGGAAGCTCTACACTGTGCACTATTTTCTTAGCCCAAGCTTCCAACTCTATTTTTTAATAGTATTTCCCTTACGGCTTATTTTAAAAGTTTTAATCTCTAACGTACGGCAGGTCCTTAGTAACTAATACTATAATGAAAATATGAAAACTAAACTAGCTAAAAGAGATGGCATTAGTGCAAGATTATAATTTTGGCGCTTGTGGCCACCATGCTAGCAAATATATGCTTGAGACTCCAAGTGTCATCTCACAATGCAATGCTCCCCTAAATCATAATCCTCACTGATTGAACGCTTACACTTTTTTCTTTTCGCCCTTGGATACGCTTCCCACATTCCAATAGGTTCACGTTTTTGCATTCCTCCAAGAAAATGTACATATTCTAATTCTCGATAAGTTAAAAATAAATAAATAAAGCAAAAGAAGGAAAGACTAAGCCCACAAAATTGAAGCCACGTTGGTTGCTGTAAAATGAACGATTTTGTTAAGCATACTTTCTCATTAATCTATAAAGATCTGTTGCACATTACCATACCAATGATTCAAAGCTTCATTCCGTAGGCAGCTAAGAAAAAGTCCCTACAGATACGTGATATCAAAGGACCTAAATGTTTGACCTCTTGTGGAAGTAACACAAGTGTCCATTATGATTCATTACATCTAACCAATCTCCTTAACTTGGTAGGTAAGTCCAATCTGCTGTGCAAGCTTGATTCTCATACAATCCTTTGAAATTTAGAAGCTTGGAAATTCGCATTAAAATATGACAAAAAATCGGATTCAGTGCATTGAGGTGACTTGCAGCTCATAGGAGCACATCCTAGGAAGTAGTAGTTTAGCAAGTATTGTCACACTTGCGAGCCACACAACTTGGTTGGCACTCAGGTGGAGACATCGAAAGATTAAATGGGTTGGATCACTGTAATTCCACATGTCTGAGTGATGTAAACTCTGAGGAAAATCATAAATGTATCCACTGAAAAGTCTAATTCTGCTGGGAACCATTGCATAAGGTGGAGCGCAACAAGTTGCTCTTGAAAGCGGAGTTCCCGGCGTGAGAATAGAAGGATGCACAATGACATGCAGAAAAAGGATTGGACGAGACGTACAAAGTTGAGTATAACAGACAATATGGATCTAAATAACCAAGGTTAACAATGGAAAAAATTGAGCATCCTCTCTTGTAGAGTACCTGAGAAGAAGCGAGAGGAGTTCATGCTTTGTGCATAACCATGGTGGCACACTCAATCATGGGAGATGAGCAATGCTGCATTACTGCATGGCGGCACCGCAATGTTGCACATGTTCATGACGGGTCAAAGTTTACACAAAGATGCAACCGTGAAGGAGATGGCCAATGCCATCCCAAAGGCAATGATGAGTTAGGAAGAACCAAAGTGGAGGAATTATTATGAACTTTACATGGTTGTGTGCCTTCATTGCAGGTTTAAATATAATTCGCAAGTCCATGTCAATTATACTCTGTATGTCGATTGAGGGAGAAGAAAGAGAGAGTGGACAAGAGGTTGACAGCACAGTCTTCCTCGTAATAAAGCTCTCTTCTTGGTGGTCTGCAAGTAGCACCTGACAAGTGGATCATCTCCACATTGCTTCTCCAAATCCAAGTCTGCATCTCACAGTTCCTACCCTACAGCCACATGGATACACAATACATTACTGGTGCTACAGCACACCATGGTATCCAATGGAGTCACCTATTGAATTCCCCTCATGCCATGCAACACCTGTAAGCCTTCGGTACAGAAGATTCACCAAAATGGCAGCCAACCGTATGTTGAACTTGATATAAGGCGAATTTTCTCAAAATATATGTAGTGAAATCGCTGAGACTCTTTGGAATTATGAACAGTCGCCTCCACGCTACTCTGACGAGGCACTGACAAAATCGAGGATCCACATGCCACAAGCTTTAAACATAACACCAACATCTTGGTTGGTAGCTCGAAAGATCCAAAACCTTCAACCCATCTATTTCATTTCTTTTGTCATGTTATGCTGTGTGTACACTCCGCTCATAAGTTCCCTCACATCTTCAGGAAATTACAGAGGGATGAAGGGTCACATAAATTACATGCATTTACATACGAGGCTGAAACGCGAGTCTAATAATGCTAGAGATACTCCACTAGATAATATATAGGACATGGATAAAACTTGAAATAGAAATTGGGAACATGGAACTAATTGAAGATGTCTACAGGTCAATACATACGTCAATGTGTCAGTATCTTCAAGTTTACATAGATTGGCAATGCCAACATCACTCATGCTCTGAGCAGTGAGTACTCTGGAAGTGCATCTTTGAGGGGCACTGCTAAGTGGCCTTTTCAACAAGAAGAAATAGCTTAGAACAACCAAGCTCAAACAGATTGAAATTCTAGAAGACACCTTTAGTTTATTCTACTCTCTTTCGGTATGACATCAAGAGTATATCCCTGGAGAAAAATCTCATGCGCAAAGTGACATGGTCATTCAACTTGCATCTGTTCAGGGAAAGGGATTGCGGTGCAACAATGATAATATCCACCTTCACCAAACTTAAACCTCTGGGAGAGATGAGCTTCACGAATGAGATACTCCCCCCACTCCTCAGATCCATATTTCTCGAAGATGCTCCGTGCATCAAAATAATCAAACTTCTTTGCCCTCTTCTTTCTGCAGTGATTTTTCATGAATGTAAAAACCATTGCTCGACTAAAATTACAAAAAATTATCTTAGGAAGACAATATGCATTGTAATGAATATTTGAGCTAGTTCATCACCTTTTCCTGTGTCTCACGTTCATTAACGTAGCGTGCAACTGCAATATGATATGCCATGAAAAAGGTGAGTATGTAGCAAACCAGTAGAAGAAAGAAGTATGCCCATAATATAACATAAACATAACCAAGTTCAAGCTGCCTTACATCAATTTTCAGCCTATCTTTCAATATGTGTTCTGAATCCAATAAAAAGAGAAAAAAGATTGGTCTAAATTTAGTTGGGCATGTACCTTTAAGTATTCCACAAGCCAAAAACATATAATTATCTATAATGTGAAAAAAGTTAGTCTCAAATTGCACGCAAAGAGGAGCTCTAAATCAAAAGGTAGGATGAGTATAAATCATGAAGATCGTATTCAAGCATCTGCAATTAAATGGCAGAAGAAAAGCCACCTAAGAAGCAAACAACAGGAATTACAAGCCTATCTTCTAACGCAACCTGATACCCGAAGCATCTAGATAAGGCAAGACTTCTTGCACAATTTCAATATCTTGATCGTTTAACTTCAAAATTCTACTTAAGGCCATCCCACCAGATGAAACCCTTATGTTTGCAACCAATGTTCAATTGGTAAATCTGACTTCTTAAACTGCTACAGCAATTCCTTGAACCTAACATAAGATATAAATGTGGTGAATTTTATCATCGTTAGGTGAACACAGAATTCCCTAAACCAAAGAGTAGATTTCTGTTTAGCCCATGGTGGTCTGACCACCGAAGTATAGGATTTAGTTGTGATGTCATCCTTCACTATCAAATAATTTACATGTATTTATCATGACAGGGTCACTGTACTGTGCCTTTCTAATGGGATTGGAATACCTATTTGAAAACAGATTTTCATGTAATAATTACCTTAATTCAAAAATAGTTATAGACATACGTATTTCCCAAACTCTGGATAAGAATACCTAACTGAGAACAGATTTTCAAGTACTGATTATCCTAATTCAAAAATAGTTACGGACATAAGTATTTTGCAAACTTTGTAAGAAGAGAGGATGAAAAATGGATACCAAAATGGCACATGGGCAAACTTGCTGCATTTTGGGGTTTATGGGCTAATTGAAGCTTATCTCATACGATAAGGATATCTTCCCAATCTCCTTTACATATCTAACTTGAGAGGGGACAAAGGATGAAAATACAACCAGATGGCAGTACCAAGGTTTTAAAAATGTGAGGTAATATCAAGGTAGTTTACCTTCGTCGAGGCAAGGCATAAGCCTCAGTTTTTGGATGGAAAATAAAACAAAAAGATGCAAATATATATGTTATTAAGTGCTAATAATGAAATAACACACTTTCATACTATTTTTGCTCTATCATAACATTTGAATACCCATTACTAAATATCATTACCACATAGTATGCACACAATATTCACATATAAACTAATATAGTAAGATTTAAATACTCATGAGTACCACACAACATGTAAATTCTTCAAAAAAACAAAACACTAATCACATAATAATACTAAAAAAATCAAAATAATGATAAAAAAACATGTAACAAGAAGATTTAAATAATCGTCACATAACCTCTTCAAAAAAAAAAAACCAATTCAATGATCACATAACATATAAACTAACCACATTAAGCATTCAAACATACTCTAACATAACTAAACAGTAAAATAGAAGTATATGTTGAGTTATGTTTTGTACTAAGGAACATTTTGTTACTTTTATTTTCGTAGTGGGTTTATCGTGTAACTTTTCCATCTTCTATATATAGGTGTAGAGACAGCTTGGTAAATTAAGAAAACTCTTTTTTTCAACTTGACATCAGAGCACCAGGTTGGGGACATACCAAATAAACCCTAACCCTACCTTCAAGTCCCACCATCGATGGAGACCACCACCACCGCCACCGCCAACACTGGCAGCAGCACCGCCACTGCCACAGCAGCATCACCCATCACCGCCGCTACTATAGCGACTTCCCGCAGCGCCACCTCGCACTACTACAGTCGCCACCAGTGCGCTGTTGCAACGTCGCCTCTGTTGCAATAGCCACCGTCGCCGCTCCTGCTACTGCAGCAGGTTGTCGCAAACATGGTTTTAAAAAACTAGCCTCGAGGCGAGGCAAAAGAAAATCACCTCAAGACTCTAGCCTTAGGGTTGTAGTGTGAGGCGTGCGCCTTGGTTTGTGAAGGTGGAGTTGAAGCAGTGAGGCGACGAGGCAAAATCGAGGCTATAGCCTCAGTCAAAAGTTCACATTTGAAGGTCATGTAAATTACATATAACCTAATAAAGCAAATAAAATTCTTTTCCAAAATTCTATACCCATCACCCAACCCCAAACAATGGCCCTAACCTCTCAAGCCCTAAAAAAACCTATCGCCTTTAGCTGTTGCGAGTCATTCTCCATCTCTTTGGACTCTTTTATTACCATGACCAATGGTTGTTGCTGCATCGCTAGTTGCCAATCACCTCCCCTACATACCACCCCTTATCAGTTTGTCCCCTCTCCATTGCTTATCATTATTCTTTCCCCTTTCAAGTCTCAACCTCACTTTTTACTACTGTTGGTAAGAATCTTGACCTCTCTTGAGTTACACATTATATTTTTTCTTGTTACTTAAATATTTTTTTTACTGTTTAGTTACGTTAAAATATATTTGAATGTTTTATTTGGTTAGTTTACATGTTATGTGATCACTGAATTAGTTTTTTTTAAAAGACTATGTGGTCATTGTTTACTTAAATCTTGTTGTTACATATTTATTATTATCTCTCAAAAATATTATTTTTCATTATTGTTTTGATTTTTTTAGTACTATTATGTGACTAGTATTTTGGGTTTTGAAAAGTTTACATGTGTGATACTTATGTGCGTTTAAATATTGTTATATTAGTTTATATGTGAATATCGTATATGTACTGTGGTAATAATATTTAGTAATAGACATTTAAATATTGTGAAAGAGAAAAAATAGCATGAGTGTGTTTTTACATTGTTTTGTCATTATTAGCACTTAGCAATATATATTTGTCACTTTTTCTTATTTTCGATCCAAAAACTGAGGCTTATGCCTTGAGCGCCTCAAGGCTTATGTCTCGCCTCAATGAAGGCAAACTACCTCGATATCGCCTCGCGTTTTTTAAAACCTTGGTCGCAACATCGCCCTACGCTGCTGCAGAAGCTACTGCCGCCTCACACTGTTGACTTAGGGCTGAGCAGCCTCCAGCAGCACCTCCTCGCGCTGCTACTGCATCACCCCAAGCTGCAATAGCTGCCGTCGCCGTGCTGCAGTAGTCCAGCTACAATTGCCTCCTCTCCTTGCCATCACCTAAGTCACCAGAGAGGGGGATCTGTGTCTCCAAGAACTTCGTAGAAGGTTCTTGATTATTGTGGGATGAAGTATTGAATCAAAAACATTCCTATGTGTGGTATAACCTTTTTGATCTTCTGATCTATTTGTTTTGGGGTGTGTATTCCCCTTTGATGTATGTTTTTTGGGTTTGTATTCCCCTTGAGTATTGACCGCGTGTGAGCGGAGATTTTTAGAGTGTGTATTCCCTAGTTTCTGTCAGCTTTTAGATCTAATTGTGAAGAAGTTTAGGGGTGTGTTACGTGTGCCCTTTCTGTGATGCATTGAAATCAAATTGTGGCAGTGTGTTTCTGTGAACATGGCAGCATCCTAATAAAAGATTATGCTAGGGACCATCGTCGGTGATACTTCTTCAACTACTGGTGTGACGTGGTTGATTAACTCAGGTGCCTCTAATCATTTATTTGGTAATCTGCAGTGTTTTGGGCAAATTCAACTAGTCTCTCAAGGTTGCACAGTATAGGTCGCTAATGAGCGACTTGCTCCTATCAGTGGTCAAGGGGAAATTAATGTTACCCTTTCTATGCAACTTAATCGTGCCCAGTTTGTTCCAGATTTATTTATGAACTTTCTCTCTGTCATTGAAATTATCAAGCAAATGAATTGTCGTGTCATCTTTGCTGAGCGTAGGTGTATTTTTTAGGATCGAATGACAAGGCTATTGGTAGTGGATATGAAGGAGGTGTTTACCGACTTCAGTAGGGTCTCATGGCTGCACCATGTCGGATGAGTACCATGTCAGGGATTGCCTACAGTGGCATAAACGGTTGAGCCATCCTTATCTAGACAAATTATGTAGGCTTATTCCTCATGTATCCCCAACTACACAGCTCACCTACAATGCATGTCATCTTGGGAAGCATCATAGATCTTCCTTTCCAACTACTACTGGACCACGTTCGTCTTCATGTTTTCAGTTAGTGCATCTCGATGTTTAGGGTCCCAGTAGGACTCCTAATAGAGTAGCATATCGGTACTATTTAATTGTGGTTGATTTTTCCAGATTGTCCTGGCTATTTCTTATGAACAAGTCTGAAGTAGGTTCACTAATTGAGAAATTTGTATTGATGATAAAGAATCAATTTGATACCTACATCAAGACGGTCAGTTCTGATAATGCTTTAGAGTTTTGTACTCGTTGACTGGTGGAGTCTATAGTTTATATGGCATAATTCACCAGACCTCATGTCCTCACACCTCTCAACAAAATGGGATTGCAAAAAAGCACAAACACATCCTTGATATTGCCAAAGCCCTTCTTATCCATAACAGTGTGCCACAAAACTACTGGGGAGATGTAATTCTCACAGCTTGTTACCTTATTAATATATTTCCTTCCTTAGTGATTCACGAGCAGATACCGTGGCAGATACTTTATCCAAATGATGAGTTGTTTAATCTTCCACCCAAGACATTTGGGTGTGTGGCTTTTGTACATCTTCTAGGACCTAGGCGAGATAAATTAGCAACCAGAGCAGTCAAGTGTGTGTTCTTTGGCTACTCTTGTATTCAGAAGGGGTATCAATGTTTTGATCACCTGCACCAGAGACACTATATCAATACAAATGTCACCTTTCATGAAATTGTACCTTATTTTTCTGTTGCTGCCAGGCAGGTGCAGAGTGTGCCAAAGTATGCTCCTGTACCAATTGCTCCTATATCATTTGGTGTATTCACAGATAGTAGTAGTCATTCTTAGGCTACTGAGCCACCTACCATCACATTCAGGCCAGTAACAGCAAATGAAAGGACCTTCAAGGGTCACACTTATCAGTTGCCAGTTGTTTATAGGACAAAGCCCCCTCCGTCTATTCCACAGACTCCTCAGGTTAATATTGATAACCTAGAGGCTACGTCTACTCTGGAGGCTCCTTCAAATACAGTGTCAGTAGGTGTAGAGGTTGAGAGTCCATCACCTATGGATATTTCTCCAGGTTATGTTTCCATGAGTACTGATGAGGATATCCCTATTGCTATCAGGAAGGCTCCACGATCTCGTGCACAATATCATGTTGCTGAGAGTGTTGTTTCTACTAATTCTCTGAGTTCGGAGCTTCATGCCTTCACAGTTGCAATATCCAGTGCTGAGATACCTACCTCGCACCAGCAAGCTCTACTACATCCACACTAGAAGGCAACGATGGAGGAGATGTCTGCACTTACTACCAAAGGTACCTGGGAGCTGCCACCTCTACCATCTAGCGCGCACCTTGTTGGAGCTAGATGGGTCTTTGCCTTGAAATACAACCTGGATAGGTCTATTTCAAGGTATAAGGCCCACCTTGTAGCCAAAGGATTCACCCAGACCTATGGGGTAGATTTCTTTGATACGTTCTCCCCTATTGCACAACTCTCCACTGTTCGCATACTTATCTCTATTGTAGCTCATTATGGATGGCATCTAGCTCAACTGGATGTAAAAAATGCATTCTTGTACGAAGACTTGGAGGAAGAGATCGATACACAGCAACCACCTCGCTTTGAGGTTCAGGGGGAGTGTGTGTGAAAGCTTCGTAAGACCATTTATGGTCTTAAGCTGAACCTCCAAACCTGATTTTAGCACATCTGAGGCATTGTTTATTATTAGGATGCAGAGATTCTCATCTAACCATTCACTATTTGTGAGAAAGACCAGTAGTGATATAATGGCTCTACTTATGTATGTGGACGACCTTCTCACAGATGATGATGCAGAGGGTATACCTCAAGTGAAGAAGTACTTGGCACTCCAGTTTGTCGTGAAAGATCTTGGGAAGCTGAAATACTTTTTGGGCATTGAGTTTGCCATAAATAAGCAAGGCGTAATTATGTCGTAGAGGAAGTATGCCCTTGACATTCTTCAGGAGACAGGCATATTAGGATCCAAAGATACTAATATTCCTATGGATCCTAAAATTCACCTTTTTGAGGATGCAGTGAAGCTAAAAGACAAGGCATATCAACAGCTGTTGGGAAAGCTGTTATATCTGACCATCACTATACCAGATATTAGCTTTGCCGTGGGTAAGCTAAGTCAGTTCTTAGATAAGCCCACTGATGTTCATTGGTAGGCTGTGATGCAGGTGTTGAGGTACATCAAGGGATATCCAGGTAGAGGCATTCTTTTTCAAAAGAAGGTACCTATCTCTGTTATAGCCTACTCAAATGCAGATTATGCAGGTGATGTTGGAGACAGGTAGTCTACTACTGGCTTCTGTACTTTTATAGCTGGGAACTTGGTGACCTGGAGGAGTAAAAAACAATGTTGTTTCACACTCTAGTGCTAAGTCTGAATATAGGGCCATGGCACATACTGCAGCTGAGATAATATATATCAGGTCTGTTACGGGATCTTTATGTTACTATTTAAGAGCCTATGGAGATGTACTATGACAACCGGGTTGCCACTTACATTGCGAACAATCCTATGTTCCACGAGAGAACAAAACACGTGAAAATGGATTGTCATTACACAAGGAGTTTGATTCAACAGGATCTGCTTCGTACTACTTGCCTCCTCATACCAGACTGCTGACATGTTTACCAAGCCGCTGTCTCGCCCCCAATTTGAGAAGTGTAGAAACAAGCTGAGTATTATGGATATATATGCTCCAGCTTGACAGGAAGTGTTGAGTTATTTTTTGTAGTAAGGAATGTTTTGTTATTTTTATTTTCGTAGTGGGTTTATGGTGTAACTTTTCCCACTCCTATATATAAGTGTAGAGATGGCTTCGTAAATTAAGAAAACTCTTTCTTCGACTGTATAGGTAACAAGAAAAACATGTAATGTGTAACTCAAGTGAGGTCGAGAATCTTACCAATAATAGCAACAAGTGAGGTCGAGATTTGAAAGGGGAAGAGGGCAACGATGGGCAATGGAGAAGGAACCAACTGGTAAAAAGTAGTGCACAGAGAAGCTAACTGGCAACTAGCAATGCAACAACAACCATCAACAATGGTAATGGAGTAGTTCAAAGATGGAGAAGAACTCACAACAACTAAGGGTGATGGGTTTTTTAGGACTTTGAAAGGTTAGGGTGATTGTTTGGGGTCAAGTGATGGATATAGAAATTTCGAAAAGGATTTTATTTACTTTATTAGGTCATATGCAACTCATATGGCCTTCAAATGTAGATTTTCAACCGAGGCTGTAGCCTCAGCTCTGCCTCACCGCCTCGGCTTTGCCTCAACAAATCGAGGTGCACACCTCACACTGCAACCTCGAGGCTACAGTCTTGGGACAAGTTTCTTCCGCCTCACCTCGAGGCGTACGCCTTGGGCACCTCGAGGTATGATTCTTAAAACTATGGGCAGAACATATACAAGAACACTGCAGAAATAAAAAAGGACTTTGAATTATGGACTGATACAAATATGGATAATCGGCTATCAGGACCGTCAGCAGATATTATTCCATTCCCCTTTCTGTTATGATGGCATGTAAAGGTTGCTGAGGTGGATAACAACCTTGTAACAAACTTGGTGCTCAGACCAAAGTTAGCCTGTAGTGTCAAGCTCAGCATTTCTCTCCTTTCCAATTTCCATTTTCTTGTTTATTTGTTCACGTATGGTATCAGAGCATAGATAAGTGTGTAGCTTATCCTCTGTGCCATGAATGTAGAGCTCCATTCTTCCCATTGGAGCTTCTTCTGGAGTTGCACCCACTACAGTTTATCAATGCATTCCTTTTAAACTTACCACCTCTAATTTTCACATATGAAAGGCATAACTCCTTCCTATTCTCTCAGCTTATGACATGATCGGTATCATTGATGGATAAATCTAGCTCCAGAGAAACAAATCACTAATGCCGAAGGCAAGTTAGTGCCTAATGAGGCTAATGCCAAATGGAGAAAGCATGACCAGCTTGTATTCTGCTAGATTATATCCTTTGTCACTAAAAGATTTTATGCTCAGATTTCAAAGTTTAAATCATCTCGTGAGGCATGAATTGTTCTTAAGCGAAATTTTGTGATTCAAACAAAAGCCCAAGTTCTTCAACTTCATTCAAAGCTTTCGTCTTTAAAAAGAGGCGATATGAATATCGCTAAATATACAGCTAAAGCACAAGAAATCGCAACCAATCTTGCAATATGTGGGGAGTCTATTTCTGATAAACACCTTATTAGATCAATTTTAAATGGATTGGGGATTAATTACGACCCCATCGTTCATGTTATTACTGGGAAAGATAACTGCACTTATGATGAAACCGTTGGTCTCCTACCTAATTGTTAGCAGCAAATAGCATGAAACCAGCAAACTATTGAAATCAATCAGGCCATGAGAGCCTTTAGAGGTAGGGGAGGTCATTTTTCTTGAGGAGGCTGTCGTGGTTTTTTTACTCATGGAAACTACTCTACACTAGCCTGTCCTCCAGTCATGGTGGTGCCTCTCCAACTACTAGAGGTCAAGGTCATGGTAATTATTCTGGAGCCTTCTGTCAGATTTATGGGCATGCTAATCACACAGCCCTCCATTACTATCATCGCTATGATGGTTTTGATCCATCTTATCTTCCACAAGCAAACAATCCCGAAGCCTCTTACTCAGCTCAACTATGGCACCCAAACTCAGGGACAACACACCACCTCACCAACTCCTTCGCCAACCTTGATTTGGACAAGGAATATGATGGCTCAGATGAAGTACATTTTGGTAATAGCCAAGATTCGTGTATATCTCATATTGGATCCAAATCTATACCCTCTAGGGGTGTTTCTCTTCACTTAAACGTCTTATGCATACCTGATGCTTCTAAAAATCTACTATCTATTCATCGCTTCACTAATGACAACAAATGTTATTTTAAGATTTATCTAAGCCATTTTTTGGTAAAGGACCTACAGACAAAGAAGCCACTTCTAGTGGACATGCGGTGCAAGCCCTATATCGACTATGGCTCCCTTCATCCATGCTCAAGTTACATGCTTTTCAAGGACCATTGTCGTCTTCCCCTGCTGTTGATCTCTCGGAACATGCTGCATTTGATGTTTGACATCATAGGCTTGGCCATGCAAATAATCGTGTTCAACACAACATTTCTAAATTTCATCTAATGGCAAAATATCCGGTACTATGTTTTGTAATGCCTGTCAAGAGGCTAAACATCACAAACATTCCCTACCAATGCCAAAGACCATCAGTTCTTCACCATTTGCTATTGTTTTCTCCAGTTCCATCATTTCAAGACCATCGCTATTGCCTCACATTCATTGATGATTTCTGTCACTATGTTTGGGTGTTTCCCAAGAGTATGATGTTTTCTTGCAATTGTATGCTTATGGAAGAGTCAATTCTCTACTACTATTAAATCACTACCTACAGATGGCGGTAGTGAATACTCATATTTCGTCAGTGGTGTAAACAACATGGCATTGTCTCTAGAATATCTACTTCCATACATGGCTGAGCAGAATGGCATGGCAGAGCGCAAAAATCACCACTTAACAGGAAGTTGCCCTTGCACACTATTATATCATCAAGGTGTTCCAGGAAGTTGCCCTTGCACACTATTATATCATCAAGGTGTTCCACTTCGCTATTGATTGACGACGTTTGTCACAGCTGCTTCTTTTGTCAATTGTCTACCAACACATGTCCTTCAATATGATATGTCTTATCACAAGCTTCATGGAGTTCATGGAGATTATCAGGTCCTTCGCACCTTTGGTTGCGCATGCTTTCCTCTCCATCCATACAACAAGCATAAACTCTAGCAACACCCCACTCTCCACACTTTCCTTGGTTATAGTCCTAATCACAAAACCTACTATTGCCTAAGCCCAACCGCAAACAAGCTACTTGTCTCGTCATGTAAATTTTGATGAACACTCATTTTCTTTTAAACAACAAACCCAATCAACACTATCACCTACACCAGAACCACCAGCTACACTAATTCCCCCTCCCCAACCCTTAAATTCCAAATTTCCAATGCACGGCCATCTGAATCAATTACACCACCTCCTACCATACCACTTTCTCCATCCCTTGTTCCACCAATAAACAATTCTCCTCGAACATCACCATCACCATCACCCCACCACCCATGCCATTATCTCCACCCTTAGAACCTACCCAAACACACTCCATGACCACATGCTCCATGCGAGGAATCTCTAGGAAGAAAATATTTAATGCGTCACTACATCCATTGCCGCAACACCTTCAAAGCCTTTCTCTAGGGCTTCCAAGCATCCCCAATGGCAACAAGCCATGTCTAGGGAGTTCAATGCCCTTCAAAGAAATCACACGTGGACCTTACTTCCTCGCACTCCCAACATGAATATTGTCGACAACAAATGGGTGTACAAGCTTAAGTGCAAACCAGATGGCTCCATAGATAGGCATAAAGCTTGTATTATGGCCATTGAAACAAAG
Source organism: Thalassia testudinum (assembly GCA_037157565.1). NCBI lineage: Eukaryota > Viridiplantae > Streptophyta > Magnoliopsida > Alismatales > Hydrocharitaceae > Thalassia > Thalassia testudinum. Next base: position 80,316,631 of record JAZHRO010000077.1, on the reverse strand, counting down.
AGGTTGCATTAGTCACACATAAAAAACCCTAGCCCTCTTTTATAAGAAAGAGGACTAGGTTAATTACATAAGCACCCCCTCAAGATAAATAAAAATATTAACACCCCCTTACAACTCAACACTCCCCCTCAAGTTGTAGCGTATATGTCAATGAGCCACAACTTGTCACCCAAGAAATCATGGTGTTTCTTCTTAAGGGGCTTGGTAAAAATGTCAGCAAACTGAAAAGAAATATAAGGGGTACTTTTCTTACCCTCCAGAATAGCATCCCGTATGAAATGACAATCAACCTCTACATGCTTTATCCGCTCATGAAAAACATGATTGGAAGCAATATACGCAGCCGATTTATTATCATAGTAAAGGGTCACTGGGGTATCCACTAGCATGCCTAGATCCTGCAGAAAACCAACCATCCACATGATCTCACATGCAGCCTGTACCATGGGCCTATACTCGGCCTCTGCACTAGAGCAGGCAACAACGCTTTGTTTCTTACTCCATGAAACAAGATTTCCCCCCAAATAGACAGCAAAACCAAATGTAGACCTCATGTCTTCTACTGATCCAGCATAGTTTGCATCAGAATAGGCCACAAGATCTAGAGTGCCACTCATACGATAATACAGACCTCGTCCTCGAGTGCCCTTCATGTATCTCAAAATGAGACACACATCATGCCAATGATTGTACCTGGGATTCTACACAAACTAAATGGCACGATTGGCTGCAAAGCTAATGTCTGGATGTGTAATAGTCAAATATAATAGATGGCTAACAGTACTACAGTACCTGGTAACATCCTCAAATAGGGGATCTATCTCATCTAAATGGTGACTAGTAGATACCTCCACTGGTATCCTTGATGGTTTGGACCCGAGAAGTCCAACCTCCTCTAGAATCTGCAAAGTATACCGCCTCTAAGATAAGGACAAACCTCCCTCCTGACGGATAGCCTCTATCCCCAAAAAGTAGCGAAGAGCACCTAGATCTTTGGTGACATAGGTGGAATGGAGAAAAGCTTTCGTCTCTGCTATGCTATCAGTATCATCCTCTGTTAGGATCATATAATCAACGTAGATTGCTAAAATAATCACTCTCCATATCCCATCATGCTCAGCCGGTTTAATGAATATGGAATGGTCAGTGGTAGACTCTAAAACCCAGTTTCTTGATCTCTAGATTGAGCCTCTGAAATCAGGCTCGTGAACTCTGCTTCATGCCATAAATAGCCTTCCATAAATAGCAAACAAGCTCCCCCTTACTGTCATAACCCAATGGTTGTCTCATACATACCTCCTCAACTAGATCACTAAATAGAAAAAGCATTCTTTATATCAAGTTGATGCAGATTTCATCAAATTAAAGGGCTTGACTATTCAAAGACCTTCATTCTTGTTATCAAATCCACCACAATTTGCCTCCTACCTAGTCTCCTTATTACTTGTAAGTGGCACATAACTCAACTGGACATCGATAACGCATTCCTCCATGGCATGCTTGATGAAGAAGTGTTTGTCTCAACCACAATGGTTTATACACCGAGTCCTATTTCCCACATAAACAACCCCACCCCATATCTCACCCATGGTGACAAACTTGGGGGTTTATGCCCTTATTTTTGGTAGGAAGGGGGGTAGGTTTTTGGGTGGGCCTGTTTCCATACCATGTCTATCGAGTGCATAAGTTTCTTTACAGCTTGAGACAAGCTCCTAGAGCATGGTTCAAACACCTCACTAATTTTCTGCAACCTCTTAGCCTTATTGGCTCCAAAATAGATACTTCCCTATTTATTTGCAAAGCAAAAGGCCACACCATGTACATCCTATCGATGGAAAAAGACGGAATGAATCCATTAAGAAAACCCTAGAGATCTTTATATAGAGAGACTTCTTGGGAAAATTACAAGCATCACCCCATACAATAAAATAATAAAAAGATCATATAAAGTGTACTACACACAACTCTCAACACTCCCTCTCAAACTAGAACATAGATATCATGCTCAACTTGGAACACAAGTACTCACTTCGTTTCTTGGGAAGTGCTTCGTTGAAGAAGTCTACCACCATATCTTCAGTAGAAATGTATGGCATAGATATTTTCCTAATTATCCCAGCATCTCTAATGAAATGACAGCCCACCTAAATGTGCTTAGTGCTTTTATGGAAAGTAGGATTATTTTCAATAAATGTAATCGCCTTATTATCACAAAACATAGGCATGAGCCCTGGTGTAGAAACACCGAAGTCATAAAACATGGACTAAATCCAAAGTAGCTCATATGTGGTATGTGCGATAGCACAGTACTCAGATTCTACACTGATCGTGACATCACAATCTACTCCTTACTCTGCCAGGTAACAAGGTTGCCACAACATATGTGCAATAACCAATGATAATCTTTAATTCTCATAAGCCCCAGCATAATCTGCATCTAAGTATCCCCACACATTGAGATGACCATACTTTTGGAAGGATAGGCCTTTCCCTAGAGAGTTCTTCAGGTGTCTCAAAACTTGGCAAACACCAGCCCAGTGAGCCTCCTTGGGCTATTGCATAAACTGACTTAGTTGTCCCACTGCCTAGGTAATGTCAGGCCTGGTAACTATAAGATAAAACAGCTTTCCAACCATCGCACGATATCTAGCCACATCCTCCAACTCAGGATTGTCAAAATTGATAAGATGAACAACAAAATCTAATGGAATGACGGCAGGCTTACACCTCATCATCCCTGCTTCATGCAGCCTATCAAGTATATATTTCCTCTATGAAAGGACTAAACCTCCATCAATATGATGCACTTCAGTGCCCAAAACACAACTGATCACAACCAGATCCTTACTGATAAACTGCGACTATAGAAAGGTTTTGTAGCTTTAATACCTTCCTGATCACTCTTAATAACCTCTGCAAATTCTTATCCAGAGCTAGTAGGCTTGTTTTGATTAAGGTGATGTTGCCCGCAATTCATGTTTTCTATCTCTTTGTCTAGACCTCCAAAGAAAATTTTGACAAAATTGGAGGTGGCACGGAAAAGGTTTTTTTGGAAGGCACCCAAGCATGAAGACCGCTTCTTGCAGTTTATCCCCTGGAGGGAGGTTTGTAGACCAAGGAAGAAAGGGGGTTTGGGTGTGAAGCGGCTTGATGAGTTCAACATTGCACTTCTTATGAAGTGGTTGGCAAGATTTTTGGTGGGAGGGAATGGACTCTTGGATAAGTTATGGAGAGACTCTTATGGGCCCCCCGTTGAGGTTGCTGATAAGCATTCACAACCGATGCATCCTACTTTTTAGGCTTTTGTTAAGCCATTCATTACGCATGGCCGATCTTCTAGTTTCTTTAGGACTTGGTAGTGGGTGCACCTCTTGATTTTGGAAGTAAGATTAGATGGGAAGCAGCACCTTACAATCTTTATTTCCACAACTTTTTGGTTTGGCCCTAAACAAGGATGCCCTCATTTCATATGCACGGGACAACACTTCCAAATCTTAGTCCCCGATTTTGCAGCCTGGTCTTTCTGACACGTCCTTGGTGAAGTTACAAGTGTTGCTTAAGTTGCTTCATGGGATCTCTCTTGGCAAGGATCCTTTGGATGGTTTCAAATGGATAGACGGTGTTTTCTCTTTGACTAAGGCATATGTGAAGTTGACGCTAGAGATAGGATCGGCATCTCTGGTCTGGGTGGATTGCGCTTTGTTATGGAAGTTACCTATTCCATTAAAGGTTAAAAGTTTGCTTGTGGTTTGCTCAAGAGAGAAGCTGGTGACGAAAGTCTTCAGGGCTAGATGGGTTGCTGATGATAATCTGGATTGTATCTTTATGTGATTCTGTAATGGAAAATCTAGAATACATATTCTTCCAATGCAGCTTCTCTGTGGAGGTCGGTCTGGGCGAAATGTGACATTCGGAGGGCAGATATGTCTTCATTTATAACTTAGTGGGATTCCTTTCGTAATCTGGTGCATGGGGATACGACAAGATGGGTGAAGGCTATGGCGACACTATGGTCAATTTGGTTGCAATGTATTGAGTTACGTTATATTGTAAGGGGCACTCTCTTTTTATTATTTTGCCGGGTTTATGATGTAACTTTTCCCTCACCTTTCCCTATATAAAGACATGTAGGGACGGTTTGGTAATTAAGAAAAATCATTTTCTTAAACTTGGTATCAGAGCCAAGTTGAGGACTCTACCTCCAAAAACCCTAACCCTACTTTCAAGCCTACCACCGCCACTGGCAACAGCATCAACCAGCAGTAGCAGCATCGTCACCACCAGCAACAGCAACAGCAACTAGCATACCGGCAACAGCGCCACCAGCATGCCGGCAACACTGCCGCCGCCCAGGTACAGGCAGCACCGCCGCTAACTGCAGCAGTAGGAGCGACAGCAGGGGGTTCCTCAACCCCCTTGCTCCTCTCTAGTGCCCTCTTCTTGCTATTGGGTCTCTTCTGACAATAAAGAGTGGGTTTTAGACCCTAATCTCCCTTGCTTCGAGGTCTAGGAAGATCCTTTGCACATTGGTGATGGAGTTCCAAAGCAAGGCTCATCCGGAAAGAAGCTTAGAAAGTCTTCTTTGATGGTATAATCAATTAGAATTTTCTTTTCTATTTTGGGGTATGTATTCCCCTTTAATTGTAAGTCGCGTGTGAGCGGAGCTTTTTGGGATGTGTATTCCCCGTTTTGTGTCAAATTTCAGATCTACGTTTGAAGAAGTTTGCAGGTCAATGTCACTATGGCCTCCTCATCGTCAGAATCCGAGGTTACATCAGAACAAACTAGAGACAGTGTAGTCCGTAAGAACCTGTTCTTTGCCCCTATTATGAAGCTTGAAGAGGCCAATTACCCCCGGTGGTCTCAGACACTTGTGACTATAAAAGGACATGGGAAGCAACATGTTCTCATAGAAGCACCACCAGAGTAGAAGACAGGAAAATATGAAACCTGGAACAGAGATGATGCTATGATAAGGGCCTAGATATTCAACAATGTTATACCTCGCATTAGATATGAAGTCATGTATTATAAGCTGACCAAAGAGATGTGGGATGGCCTGAAGGTTTGCTTATTCTCATGAACTCAAATCCACCCAAGTCTTTCAGATCCATTATGAGTCTCTCGCAGTACTATTCTACCATGAAGGGACTCTTGGAGAAATACAATGCATGCAGGTCTATGTACCTCAGCCATGTATAGGAAACAGAGGAAGGAGTTCTCTACACATATGTTTCTAGCAGGGCTCAACGATAGTTATTCTACTGCACACTCACAATTTTTGACACTATCTGATCTTCCCCCTATTGAGAAGATACACAGGAGGCTTAGCAGGTTGTAGATCCAGTCTAAGCTAGAGGGTGTTACTAGCAACATTTATGATGTGGAGGATAGACAGGAGCCTTTAGAGGCAAAGGCAAGGGGAATGTTAATGATAGTCGAGGCAAGCCTACCTGTACTTACTGTGGGAGACTTGGCCACATTGAGGCCAAGTGCTGAAACAAACTTGGAAGGCCTGCAGTTGCCAATCAAGTTTTTTTGACTACACCTCTAGCTGTGTCTACTGAGGCAGTGACCCTTGCAAAGGTGAACTATGATGCAATTGTGCAGCACCTAACCCAATTGACCCATGAGCAGTCTCAGTCTTCAGGCACATCAGCTTATGCATCTCTGCATCAGGTATGAATAACTAATGGTTGATTGATTCAGATGTCTCAGATCATTTGACAGGAAATTCCCAGTGTTTTGGGAATTTGCAGAAGACACCACAGGATCGCTCAATACAGCTTGCAAATGGTAGGCATACTCCCATCTATGGTAAGGGAGGGGTATCAGTTACTCCCTCTATGCATCTCTTTGATGTTTACTATGTGACTAACATTACAATGCAGTTGTTATCGGTTAATTCTACTACCAAGCAGTTGAATTGTCATGTCATTTTTTTTGCAGTTGGATATACATTTCAGGACCGCATGACGGGGAGGACAATTGGTGGTAGCCATGAGGGGGTGCGTACTGGCTGGTTCAAAGTCCTATAGTTACAGCCTATCAGATGAGTACTACTACGGGGAGTGTCTTACAGTGGCACAAACGACTAGGCCATCTTTCGCTGGACAAGCTACGACGGATCATCCATCATCTTTCTCCTACCATGAAGATTCAGTGTGATGCCTGTCAGCTAGAGTAGTTTCCCAACCTCTATCCAGTCCAGTAGTTCCATTTGCTTTGATTTATTACATTTTAATGTCCGGAGTCCTAGCCATATGGTAGACCGACAAAGCTATCGATATTATTTGTTATTTGTGGATGATTTCTCCCACTTGTCATGGACACTTTTTGTGGAATAAATCAGAAGTAGGTTCTCTTATTCAGTAGTTTGTGATATTTGAGAAAACACAGTTTGGCGTGTGCATTAAGATCAGAATTGATAATGCTTTAGAATTCTGTACTAAGAATTTGGTTGACTTGTATAAGTCACTTGGCATTGTGCATCAGACATCGTGCCCTCACATGTCACAGCAGAGTGGGATTGCTGAAAAAATCACCATCATATTCTGGATATAGCTAGAGCCCTGCCTATCCAGAATAGTGTTCCGTATAGTTACTAGGGAGATACGATTCTTACAGCCTGTTATCTCATTAACAGGCTTCCTTCCTCTGTACTTCATGAGCAGATACCATAGAACATCCTATATCCTAATTTAGATTTGTTTCTTGTGCTGCCAAAGGCTTTTGGTTGTGTGGTGTTTGTATACCTCTTTGGACCCGGTCATGACATGGCTCTAAGGGCGATCAAGTGCATATTTCTTAACTATTCATGCACTCAGAAAGGATATAGGTGTTTTAACCCTATACACCAAAGACACTATATTAGTGCGGATGTGACTTTCCATGAGTCTATTCCATATTTTTCCAACTCAGGTCATCAATTGAAAGCGGTTGAGATGGTTGTGCCAATGCCTGTACCTCCCGTAGCCATAGAGGATTTCTCTCAGAGTATTGGTGTACCTACTACAAAGCAGACTATGGGCACATTCAAAGTTGTACAACCTGATGAGAAGACCTTTAAGGGTACTACATATCAGCTTTCTGTCACTTACAGAGAGAAGACACACCCCCCTCCTCAGTCCCCACTGAGCCACCATCGTCCTCCCACCCCAGGTATGTGTTGAGGGTACTCATGATCCTTCTCCTAATGTTGTGTCTTCAGGTTCTCTTTCTATACCCATGGATAAGGATATACCCATTGCTATCAGGAAGGCTCCACGATATTGTGCATAATATCTTGTTGCTAGGAGTGTTGTTTCTGTTGATTCTCTGAATTCGAAGTTTCATGCCTTCACTGCTGTAGTTTCCAGTGCTGAGATTCCTACCTCGTACCAACATGCTCTACTACATCCACTCTAGAAGGCAACTATGGAGGAGATGTCTGCTTTTACTGACAAAGGCACCTGGGAGCCGTCTCCTCTACCGTCCAACGTGCATCTTGTTGGAGCCAAATGGGTCTTTTCCTTAAAATACAACCTAGATGGGTCTATTTTTCGGCATAAAGCCCGCCTTGTGGCTAAAGGATTCATCCAAACTTATGGGGTGGATTTCTTTGACACGTTCTCCCCAATTGCATTGCTCTCCACTATTCGTATACTGGTTTTGATTGCAGCTCATTATGAATGGCATCTACATCAGCGAGATGTCAAAAATGCATTCTTATATGGAAATTTGTGGGAAGAAATCTATATGCAGCAGCCGCTTGGCTTTGAGGCTTAGGGGGAGTGTGTATGCAGGTTTCGTAAGGCCATTTATGGTCTTAAGCAAAGCCCTCGACCCCGGTTTCAGCGCCTGTCTGAGGCGTTATATGTTATTGGGATGTAGAGGTCCTCATCTGACCATTCATTATTTGTGAGAAAAACCCATAGTGGTACAGTGGCTCTACTTGTGTATGTGGATGACCTCATTCTCACAGGTGATGATACAGATGACATTTCTCAGGTGGAGTATTTGACATGCCAATTTGTCACGAAAAGCCTTGGGAAGCTAAAGATATTTTTTGGGCATTGAGATTGCCAGAAGCAAGCAAAGGATAATTGTCATAAAGAAACTATGCCCTTGACACAAGCATGCTAGGATCCAAGGATGCTAATATTCCTATGAATCTTAAGGTTCATCTCTTTGATGATACAGTGAAGCTGAAAGATAAGAAAGCATATCGACAGCTGGTAGAGAAGCTATTATATCTGACCATCACTATGCTAAATATTAGTCATACAGTGGGTAAGCTAAGTCGGGTCTTAAACAAACCCATTAATGTTCATTAGCAGGATATAATGTAGGTGTTGAGGTATATCAAGGGATGTCCAGGTAGAGGCATTATATTTCAAAAGAAAGCACCTATGTCTGTTGTTGCCTACTCAGATACAGATTATGCAGGAGATGTTAAAGATAGGCGATCTACCACTGGCTTTTGTACTTTTGTAGCCGGGAACTTGGTGACCTGGAGGAGCAAAAAACAAGCTCTGGTTCCATGCTCTAGTGCTAAGTTTGAATACCGGGCCATGGCACAGACTACAATTGAGATGATATGGATCAGATCTCTACTACAAGATCTTCATGTTACTATTCAGGAGCCAATGGAGATGCATTATGACAACCAAGCTGCAGCATACATCGCAAACAATCCTCTGCTCCATGAGACAACGAAACATGTGGATTATCATTACACCAGGAGTTTGATTTAACACGATCTACTTCATACTACCTATTTTACCTCCTCAGACCAGACTGCTGACATGTTTACCAAGCCATTGCCTCACCTTCAGTTTAAAAAGTGTAGAAAAAAGCTGAGCATGGTGGATATATGTGCTTCAGCTTGAGGAGAAGTGTTGCGTTACGTTATATCATACGAGCAATATGTCTTTTTATTATTTTGTTAGGTTTATGATGTAACCTTTCCCTTACCTCTCCTATATAAAGAGGTATAGGGACAGCTTGGTAATTAAGAAAAGTCATTTTCTTCAACTCAGTGGAATGCTTCCATTTTTAGGAGGGAGAGGACGTGGATTGAAAATGTTGTAGAGAGACATCTTCTCAATCTAGGTTATAGCTTGATAATCTACATGTCCATTCCAATTTCTTGATTGAATGAATTTTGGATGGTTACTGAGTGTTGATAGCCATCCTTTTCCTTCTCAAAGAAAAAAAAAGCTAGAATGACATCTTGATTCAGACTCGTAAAGTCTCATAAAGTTTAACCTGGTTTTATGCCTAAAAGCATTAAGATGATTACAAAAGGCGAGCCCCTCACATCATTTCATGACAACTAATGAGTATCAGAGGATAGTGCTGGCACACATTGACACTATAATAAATCATTTAAGAAACTCGGATTTTCATTCATTTACAATCTTTTTTATTAAGTTCCATTAGATTGATGCCTGGCGTGCTTTTTAATTAGCTGCTACGGTGTTGACTTTGTATCAGGCAACACATAGGTTTCTGATATTTTTTGAAAAGAGGTTTCTGATAATTTTATTACCTTCAGCGTTTGCTTAGCATCCTCCTTGAGAATCAGACCAGCTTCTAAGTAGGCATCAATTATGACCCCTGAAAACTTTTGTTAAGAAGTACATGTTTGACAGAATATACTGATTACAAGAGCATTATGATACAAATCTAAAAAAATATAAATCAAACTAAAATCAACAGCAATATACTCTCAAAAGTTAGGATACGACATGCTCGCAATAAGCGCCCTTCTCCACCAATTTCCTCCACCGGAGCATAAACCACACGGGCCTTTCCTGGTGAACCTCGCATGCAAGCCTAAAGGTTTTTTCCATAAACAATCAAACAATCAAATCTTTCACTAACATGATAATTTATAATGCCATGAGTCCCCAAAGAGGAAAAAGGTCGGAGGACATTAACTTTAGCCACATCTGGCAAATGGAGTTGGAAAGTAAGGATTGGATTGGCTCGAGTCCCAAGTCAAAAATGTTAGTACCATCTATTAATTATCAAAGAAAAACATCCAAACCAAACTTTGTAAATGCATGGTTTAACCTGCTTAGTCGCATTTAAATCAACTCACAAGAAGCTCTTAGGGGTGTATTTGGTTGTGGACATGGAATGTCATGCTAGCATATGCCTCTAGTATTTGCAATCTTGACAAAGTTCCATGCTGGTAAAGAGGGGTCATATTGAGATTATAGGAAATCAATTACATATTAGCAAAATTTCAACTATATGATGTTACAACCATTGAAATTGAGGTGTTACCAGAAAAAATTATCCAATATAGACCTAAATGTTTGACATTATGTTGTTCTCATGGATATTTTTGTAATTTTCTTTACTTTTTGTCCCATAGAAGGGCTATAGGTACCTCATTTCCGTCAAATAGTAGCAAGGCGCAAAGGACCTTAGGAAGGTTAGAAGGTCTTGTTTGTCTTATAATCAAGGCATCTGAGATTGATTTTCTTCAATATGACTCAATTTAATTTGTAAGTAGTTAATGACACAGTAGTAGGAATAAAGTAGCAATATTATGAATCGTGATCATATGTTAACATAAAGATTTCCATCATTGTCCATACTTCATAGACATTCACATAATTACCAAATATTAGTACTAAATACTACTAAGTATTAATCAAGTACTGTAAGCATGGAATTAGTAATTAAGTAAATACTTAGTGCTATTGTAACTACTAACGAGTCCAATACTAATTGATGGACAGTTGTAAATTCTTGGTTTGGAGAAGTGATGATGTGTTTTCTGTATCATGTATGAAATTTGAAACAGTAAATTTGTTGATTTTTGTTAGGAAATATGAACCAAGTGTTTTCTGGCTTGAATATGAATTAAGTGTTTGTTATGCTATGTGTGATAATAAAAAACATGCAGAGTTCTCTTTTTTCAGAAAATTTTTCTTTTTCCTAGTTGCTGTATTTGACAATTATTTTCTATTTCTTTGGATGTACTTGTTATCTTCCCATATCTCTCTACATAAGAGAGATTAGGGTTTCTTTTCATGGATGAGACAATTCTTTTCATTTTCAACATGATATCAAAGCAACAATCCTAGGTTGGCAGTTCGATATCCCACCAAATCTCCTAGATTTAAGGCTTCTTGAAGAACAAAACAAAAGAAAACTTATGTTTCTTTCTAACCACAACAGCCTCTCCAACTCAAGAAGTTCGCCGAAGGCCTTCAATGGTCGACCACTAGCGACACCCGACTCCAACGACCCTCCCACCAGCGCCACCTAGCCTCCGATGAACCCCAGCTGATGGAACAACAGACCTACCAACTAGCAACAATCACTACTAGTCTCTACCTAGCCAATAGCAATTATTGCCACCCTCCTCAGGCCACCACTTGCCAGCTCCGATGTCACCCAGCAATTAAAGATTGGCAGCAACCCCTACTGACCCCTAATGGAACCCTTCCAAGTGCCGTCCTACCCAGGTTGGGAGATCTGAGTGCCGTTAATGACCAAATCTCACCAATCTGACACTGTTAGGCCAAGATTGGCCTCCGCCTAGTCCGGGGTCGTTCTTAGTCCTCAAGGGCCCTTTACAATGATTCTTAACTCCCAGAGTTCAAATCTAGTGGTTTAACCACTAGATTCAACCTTCAACTGCTCGATTAGGTTGTTATCAACCTCATTGGGTCTCCTCACATATTGTTAAAGCTATTTAAGGCACACCGCATCTCACTGTGCGCATGTTGCATGGCCTACTATGCACTTTCTTGCACACCTCTGGATGAAGTCAGTTCCTGTTGGTGTTGCTATTGTTGTTTATGTTGATGGTGTTGTTGCTAGTGTTGATCTTGTGGATATCAAAGATGGAAGTAATTGGTGCCTCCCCTATCGTGCTTAGGATCGTCTCCCCTATCATGCTTGGGATCATCTGGTAGTACCTACAGATCTTCCTTCTGACTATTATATTGTTAGTTGAACGTTGGATTGTATATGTATGGATGCACAAAAAGTCATCGTGTTGTGGTGTAGCCATGGCGGTTGCCAAATACAGGGTATAGAAAATTATGCCCACTGCTACACATAAACAGTAGGTAATTGACACAAGAGCATCAATTCATCACACTAGGAATACCAGCCTATTGCAAGTGCCCAAAGAAGCCAGACATGTAACATTAGTAAAGCTAGGTAATGGCTCTCGTTCTCCAATGACTTCAATTAGTGACGTCCAAATATCATCCAAACTGCAATTGGGTGCATTGTACTCCGAAGTTTCTTATGAATCTTTTGTCTGTCAGTAGACTTTGCAAGGATCACCGATGCAAAGTTAGCTTTGATGAGAAGTAATGTTACTTTCAGGATAGACAAACCAACGAGATTATTGGTAGGGGTATAGAGAAGGGTTATACAATGGGGGTATAAAGAAGGGTTATACCTACTTGACATCTTATCATCATTTGTTGGCGTTGCTTCCATCTCCTCAAATCCTTTATTGTGGCATCAACGCCTTGGTCATCCATCTGTGGGCAAGATGTAGCAATTGTTCTTAGATCTTGTACCCAGTACCACCTTTGATTGTAAGGCATGTCGATTAGGCAACCACTATTGGAGCTCTTTCCCTAGTCATACTGAAGGGGTGAGTACCTCTCCCTTCTATATTGCGCATTGTGATTTTTAAGGGCCTACTAGGATTACTAATACTGGAGATTATAAATACTTTGTAATATTTGTCGATGACTATAGTTGATCTACCTAGGTCTTCCTAATGAAGATTAGATATGAGATTCTTCAGATTGTACAACGATTCTTTGCGGACATGCAAACTAAATATTCATCATACATATAGATATCTCGAAGTGATAGTACTTTGGAACTTATGCAAGCTGATCTCCAAACTTTCATTGCAAGAAAGGGGACTATCCATCAAACTTCGTATGCTCACACCTCGCAATAGAATGGCGTCGCTGAGTGAAAACTTAGGCACATACTTAACATTGCTCAACCCCTTCTTGTATTCATGAAGTTGCCCAAGCAATTTTGGGGGGATGCAATTTTGACGGCAACTTACCTTATCAATTGGGTACCATCACCAGTTCTCCATGGCAAAATACCCAACTAGTTATTGCATCCAGACTCAAAGCATCCCTTTCAACTGCCTCTTCATGTGTTTGGCTATACACGTTCAGGCCTTTGGCTCACAGTACAAATTTTCTCCATGAGTAGTGAAGTGCATATTTCTACGGCATTCCCTCACCCAAAAAGGGTACAGATGCTATGACCCAGTGCATAGGAGATATATAGTTACAGCAAATGCCACACTTTTTAAGGTCCTATAATTCTCTGAAGAGGGATCAAGTATTGATCCGACACATAGAAAGACACAGGTGTAACATAGACGAGAGACTCCACTACCTACGATCCTAGCTTCTTCTTCTGAGGCACATCCTACCAGAATATCTTCCCCAGTATGCCAGAAAGAGACGAATGATCAACCTATTGCTCTTAAGAAGTCTAACCAATCCTGCACTCTGCATCCGATATCCCATTACACTTCTACCGACCACCTGAGTCATGATCTACAACAGTTAGCCAATGTTCTTACTAGCACCGTTCTAACACGCGATCATGCTAAGGCTTCACAGGATCCCCATTAGAGGACAACTATGGATGATGAGATGAGTGCCTTAATCTCATGTGGCACTTGAGAGTTGGTACCTTGGCCACTAGGTGCAGCCTTGGTAGATTGCAAATATTAAATGCTACAGTTGATAGGTTCGAAACACGCCTAGTTGCAAAAGCATTTATCCAGACATATGGGGTCAATTATTTTGAAACATTCTCTCGTGGCAAGGGTCTCATCTATACGGGTCATTTTCTATTGCAATAAATAAGCAATGGCCATCATATCAACTATATATCAAAAATGCCTTCCTACATGGGATCTCAAAGAAGAAATCTATATGCATCAAGCCCCCGAATACGAGACTACGGGAGAGTGCATCTATAGATTGAAAAAAGCCATCTATAGCCCTAAAGCCTAGTTTAAGAGGCTGAGTTCAGAGTTACTAAAGATTGGGTTCAGTCGATCTTCCTCAAATCATTCGATCTTTATAAGAAAACATGCGGAAGGGATTGTGATTTTAGCAAATCTGTGGATAATATGATCTTGACTGAGGGTGATGTGGAAGGCATAAAACAAACTAAGGAATTTTCACACAAGACCTTTGTTACAAAGGATCTTGGACACTTGAGATACTTCTTAAGAATAGAAGCAGCACAACAAGATAGTGGCTTGTCATTGTCCCAATGGAAGTATACCCTGCAGATTCTTGAGACGAGTCAGGCAACAAAACTGTTAGGCACAAAACCTTTTAGTGTATCTATAGAACAACTGAGGAATACTATGTTACTTGAAGATGATCTGTCGTTTGAAGATGTTACTCGCTACAAGAGCACTGTAGGGAAGTTATTATATCTGACAGTTACTCACCCAGACTTCAGCTTCACAGAGAGTAGAGCCAGGTAGTATATGAAAAACCATCCTATAGCAATTGGGGTGATGTTTGGCTAATATTGAAGTACTTGAAGGAGAATCCTAAAAGGGGCCTTCATTATAAAAATAATGACCCTAATGATATTCTCTCATATTTAGATGTTGATTATGCAGGGCAGTTGAGGACACGAAATCCACTATAGGTTATTCTATTTTCCTCGAAGAAAAGCTTATTTCATAGCGAAGCAAGAAATAAACAGTGGTGGCCGTTCCAGTGCTAAGGCAAAGTATAGAGCCATGTTGCACACAGCATGTGAAGCTATATGGGTTATCTCCATGAATGATCTTGGTATTTCTGCATAGATTCCTATCCACATGTACTGCAATAACAAATCGGCCACTTACATTACTTCCAATCCAACATTTCGTGAAAGGGCCAAGCACATTAAGTGGATTGCCAATTCATAAGAAATGCAATCTTGGAGGGAAAAATAGTCACCCCTTACGTCACCTCTGAGTGGCAGCTTGCAAATATACTCACAAAAGTGCTGAACAAGGAGAGGCATCTATTCTTTTGTAACAAGTTGGGTCTCGTAGATATCTATGCCCTAACTTAAGGGAGAGTTTGGAAATTTATGCACTTAACATTTATTTTCTGTTTCCTTTGGATGTATTTATTATTTTCCCATATCTCTCTACATAAGAGAGATTAAGGTTTCTTTTCATGAATAGTTCAGTTCTTTCCATTCAATAGTTTCCCGTCATGCACTTTCAATCTCATTGGTTTATACTTTACCCCCATATCTCGGGCATGCCTCCAAAACATGCACCTTCAAATCATTGAACGGCATCAAAATTGGTGCGTCGAACATTTGTTGTGGAATAAGGTCAATGATACAAGGAATGAGAATGCCTAATCTTGTGTTTTTCAAAAAAAATTTCTTTCCCATGAAGCTTGGCGTAGCAATTCTACATCCTTATCTTGCCGTAGAAAGGAAAAATAGTTGTTGCATGGGAGCAAAAGGAGGGAATGGGAGAGGTCGCCATGACATTAGTAGGAGAGGTGAATGGTGGGGAAGGAGAGATTACCATGATAAGTGGTGGCTTAAAGAGGAGGAAGCAAGTGAGGGGTAGTAGGTGTGATAAGGAGATTAAGATGACAAGAGGATAATAAGTAGAATGGAGTTAGTGTGGTAAAATTAGATATTGATTTTTAATGTTAACTTTATTTAACAATGAAAATTTCAATAACCTATAATGTACTAAATAAGGAAAATATTAACCAATTATGTGTTAAGTACAAGCTGAATAACCAAAATAATGCGGAAGTAATAATCAAAGCATAAAACAATTGCAGAACACTTTGATTTACGTGAAAACCCCACTCACGAAGAGTAGGGAGAAAACCACAGGAGAAGACCCTGATAGGGCTCTGATTTCTATATTTCTTCTCAAAGGAATATGGGAGTACACACCTATTTATATGTCACCACTCACACACAAACTCCACATCTTCCAATATGGCACTAAACCAACTACTTAATTCTCTCAGCACTCCCTCGTAAGCTGGAGCATGGAATGCTCAACTTGTAACACAAAGAAGCCCCTCTACATAGCAGAACAACACTCTCAATGGGTTTACCGCCGTCTAAGGTCACATGACGCCACCCAAGGTTGCGCATCGCCTCCTCCTGAGGTTGCATGTCGCCACCGCCTAAGGTTGCGAGCATACCACCTAAGGCCGCACGACATCTCCAGTCACGATCCTCGCGATCTGGCGGTGATCCTCACTGATCACGACCCATCACCATGATCTTCATCTCGCACGATCTCAGGCCAAGATCGCACCTCAGATCTCGCGATCTTGTCTTCATCGACGACCTCAAACCACCGTCGGTCACACCAATACCAACCTCCTTCACCGTCGTCTTCATCACGTCGTCGTCTTCACCGCCGCAAATCCCTGGACCCACGCCGCCTGATGCGGCCTAACAGACTGCTCCTACGTCGCCTCTACAGCCTCCGTGCTGCTGCGTCACCTTGCCACGAGGGCTGCAGCACCTTTTCTCGTCAAGTCACCATTTCTTGCCACCAGAGGTGGGGGCTTCAGTGCCACTAGCACTAGCAACGCCACCGCTGCCCCAAGGCCACTCCAACCCTAGAGGCACCTCCAAGCCCTGCCTGGGCTCCGACCTCTTCAATGAGAACAAGGCACTGATTAATCTTCTCCTTGCAGTCGATCAAAAGAAAAAAAACTCCAAAGATAATATAATTTCTAAATCAAACAGATAATCACAAGAAAGAACTGATACCAAATTAAATAATCTAAATAATGTGGAAGAAATAATCAAAGCATAAAACAATCGAGGAACATTTGGGTTTACATGTAAACCCCACTCACAAAGAGCAGGGATAAAGCCACGGGAGAAGGCCTTGCTAGGGCTCTGATTTCTATATTTTTTCTCAAAGTAATATGAGAGGAGTACTCGCCTATTTATAGGCCATCACTCACATACAAAGTCCACATCTTCCAATGTGACACTAAATCAACCACTCAATTCTCTCATCAGTACATTTGAAAATAGTAGTAAACATCCAATACAAATAAAAATAAGAAATATTAATTTGATTAACTAGTAAAATCTCTAACCACTTAAGCAACAACCAACTGTAGAATAGAGAATAAATCATATGTATTCCTCACTTGTCTTAAGAAATACAAAAACATCCAACCAAACAAAAAGAAGTCCTCATTCTTCAAAATTCCTTGGTTCTTACTCGTGTAGTATTTGCACACATATCAGATACGAAAGGCTAAACCAGTCAAAATAACAAAAGTGAAATCACCAAAATAAGGTCAAAAATTAAGGATTAAAGCTCTTTTTGATGATATATGCATGACAAATCCACCTTGCAAAAAAGACAAGAATTTATAGGCCAACCTGAACCTCACCTGAACAATTTGGAAAGGAAACTTCATTTTGAGCAGTTCTTGATGTATGACCAAGATACCATTGATAAAAATTATAAAGTCCCGGTAATAACTCCACCTCTGCTGTAATTTGCTATCCATCACAACTTAGAACCATTTGCTAAAGAATTCCATACCTCTGGCCGTTGAATGGGGGAGAAGGGCTTACTTAAATGTTTCAGTTCTCTTATCCCCATAGTTGTAAAAATCAGTTTAATTCGCTGATTAATCAACCACCTAACCATATTCAGTTATGGACTGAAACATGTATGATCAGTCCCACAGCTAGTTAGGCCAACTAATCGGGTCTTATCCAATAAGCCGTCCATTTAATTGACCAACTTGGAGGGACATCTAGAATACCCACATCTTTAGACCTACAGGCCTCACCCCAAACTACCAACAACAAAGAGATATCATCTATCCTAGAAGCCCAAAGGAATTACCTTTTGACAGAATCAATTCGCTCCAAAACACATGGGAGTATCTTCAAAAGATATAGGTCAAACATCGGCAAGGCCGATGGAACGATGGAGAGAAGCACCAACCTTCCCCCTAGACAATAGGTGAGCTGCCCACCCCTACAATCGCTTCCCCATCCTTTTTATGTAGGCAACCAATCCCTAAATGTGATGCTCCCTAAGGTCAAGGGAAAGTCAAGCCATCTGAAGGGATATCAAAAGCTGAACCCCCAAAATCTCACCACACGTCTACTTCCTCATCAATCACCCCAAGGGGCAGGAAGCCTAACTTCCACAAACTCACCCGCAAACCAGAGGCCTCTCCAAAAATCTCAAGTCTTCTATTCTCCATGTGAGCATCCATCCATAAAAGGTAGTGTCATCAACATCTATGGTACCACTATTCTGCCTCTCTTCATGCCAAAGCCTCAGATCTCTCCAGTCAAACAAAGTGTAAAGCAAACATCTGCCAAGACAATGCAGAGAGGTGACGAGAGGCATCCTTGTCTGACACCTCTCCTCAACTAGATCCACCCCTCTTCAAGGCAGCCATCTTGGTCCAGGTCAACTAAAGTGACAAAAAGCACATGCGTTGTAGCATCTCTCTTAGGCAGGAGGAAAAGGAAAAAGCAAATAAGCCTAGAGAAGCCATCTGCTATGGTGAGTGTGTCAAATGTGACCATCATATCTATCAGCTTATGTAGATCAAAAATTCTAAATGAGATTTTGGCACTCCACTCGCCACCAATGTAAAGGGGTGAAAAGAATGGAAGGTTGCTTCATGGATGCATTGAATCCCAGAGGAGAAGCTCACTCTTTGCCTGATCATTCCAAGGAACCAGTGGTTGCCTCTCCACCAAAGCCTTCCCATGCTTCTTCTCAGGCGCTTTTTCACCTTCTCTTTGCTCTGGACAGGATCGCAGCGGCAGCAAGCAGAATATGTCATTCTCCATGGTACGAACAGGTCTACCTCACCTCTTTGAACCAATTGAATTTTGATCTTGACATGTTGGTTGTTTTTAACCATAGGCATCTCGCTAGGAAGTTGGTACCTTAAACTCCTTGAGGAAATAGCTAAAAACCCATCTAGTCCAAGAGAGCCCCCTACTTTAGAAAGCATACACACCAAACTTAATCCTTGATAAAAAGGTGAACCAGCAAGCCTCAATATCTAGGTGCTTGGGATGATAACCATCTAGATGCTAAACCATGTCCCTTTCCACACAAAAAAAGCAATGGTAAAAATCAAGCAATGCTCTACCAACCTCTTGCTTGCCTAAAGACCACCTGGCCAAAGAAAAATGAACCTATCCATTTCTATCTTTCGCCATCAGTGAAAGCATCGAAAAATTTTGCACTGGGATCTCCCTTTTGAGTCAGAAGTGACGGGACTTCTATCTCCAAGCCACCTCCACCTTTTCGTCCTTCACTTGCTACACCCTTCTTTCTCGGCGTTGGATCTAGAGACAACAGCATGTTTTTTGTTTTCCCAGGTCAGTAGGTTTCCTGTCACATAGGTGCAGAAACCTGTTGTAGACTCCCTATCTACCAAAGACCCAGCATAATCAGCATCTGAGTAAGCTACCACACTCATAGAAGTTCCTCTAGTGAATAAAACCTTCTTCCTGATACTTTCTTGAAGTACCTCAGCACCATCATTGCAACATCTCAATGCTACATTGTGGGTCTATCCATGAACTGACTAAATTTTTTGACTGCAAGAGAAATATCTGGTCAGGTAATAATTAGGTACAAGAGCTTGCCCACTAGCCCTCTGTACTACCTGTTATCCACTGCCTCAACCTTCACATCGTAAAACTGAAGAAGCGGTCAATCCTTCTGAACACCTACAAAAATGAAAATACACATGGTCAAGAGTCGAGTCGCAGGGAAAAGAGTATCAAAACCCCTTTACCATAAGGCGAGCCTTATGCCTGGCAAGTGTCCCCTCAAGGTTGTACTTGGTGGTAAACACCCATCGACACCCAACAACTAAAGCTCATGTAGGTAGGTCAACAAGTGCCCATGTGCCACGAAAGCGAAGGGCAACTAATAGGTCCACTTTGGTGGACTAATAACTAATTAAGCCTAGAATATTTTTGAATCTATATGTTGTATATAGTTTGCATTATGAATCAGCTAGAGTTTAGAACTTTAGTTTGGTACTTAACATTTTTCTTTGAATAATTACTTATATGATTTTGGTTTCCTTTCTTATTTTAATTTTATTCTTAATTTTTCTTCTCTATTATAGCAAGAATTAACAATCTTTTTATCTCCTCTTCGTTACAGAACTGAGCAACGATCACCCCCCCCCACCACTGCATCGACAAAGGAATAATGTTGCATGCTGCTCATGGCTTGGCCTTCACAACAAAGGGAGTAAAACAATGCGAGAGACCACCCCCACCACTGCATCGATCACCGACAGCATCTATCACCCACCACGACCGCGATCCACCTTGTCGTACACACTCCCTCATCACCAACCCACTACAGTACCCACCACCCTCGCTCTCCATCTTCACAACCACGCACCACCGCGAGGGCCACCACCACTAATCTCAATTGCGTAAATCTACCGCAACGTGTGCTTCACACACCGCGGGCAAGCGTGGTGACAACACATGCCACCACCCTTGAAGCCTCGTACCACCATGCATCACAGAGCTCCATCATGGCCCCCCACCATCACTATCGACCAATCCATTTCCTCCATCCACCTCCATCACAACCACTGCCATCCACACCACCCCCACTCCCTTTCCTCTTTCTTCTTCGTTTTCCCTCTTCCCTATCTTCTTCCTTCTTCAACCTCCACCCACCTCCCATGTTCTTCACGAAGAACCCAACACCAAAGACTCACGGCCACCTATCACACCATCCCCAGCAACAGCGCCAATTGATCGAATGGGATTTTCACTTTAACGAGATGACAATAAAACAATCATTGTCATGATTTCCTGTGGTTGAGCGCCAATTGATCGAATGGGACTTTAGCCTTAACGAGATGACAATAAAAACAATACGTTGTGATTTCACGTGGCTGAAAACCCTCAATCAAAATATTAATAAAATAAGCTAACCACGTGGGTTAGGTCATCTCCACAAGGAGGAAAATGCCTATTACAAACTCTTTAAAGTCTAAAAACATTGTTCACGAATTATCCCCTAACCATTGACCCAATTAATCCTCATTTACTTAAAGTTATTGTGACAGAATAAACATAACTCAATTAAATGAAAGTGGGAGGGGGATCATGCAAATCCATCTTAATATAATAATTGGATAAACATATTGTTAGCATATGCACCTATTTTGTATAAGGAGACTCTCGCTATTTTATTTCTTGTACTGGTGTTGTACCACAACTTTTCCACCTCTCCATTATATAAGGAGAGGCAAGGCTCAATAATAGATCTATTACATTTCCTCCAATTTAATATCAAAGCTGCGGTCCTATACCAAGGCTCTAAGTATCCCACCTCCAAGGCCTGCAAACCTTAACCACCAAAACCCCCCTCTCTCTGCATCGGTGCACATCTCCAGCAGGCCTCCCCGTGGCCTAGTGACGAGGCAATCAGCAGCACAACTCGTAGCGGCGAGGCATGCACAGGCAAGCGATGACACTGCGACGCAACGAGGCATGCCCAAGCAAGCGACAACACTGTTGCGCAGCAAGGCGTACGCAGGCGAGCGGTGGCGCTGCGGCAAGGCCAACGGCAGAGCTATGCGCACACACAGTAGTACGCAACAACTGTGAGGGATTCTTAACCCTTGGGGCTAAGGCTGCGTTCCCTTGTAGTCGTAGGGAGAGAGTTCTAGGTTCCCTTGGGGCCGTCTTGGGTGCTTTCCCTCGCACCTCCAAGGGGGCATTCCAATGAAGATGCAGATCTAAAATCAGATAAGTTCAAATCTACCAGTGTTTCTTTGACATTGGAAGATTGACCAAGGCTCGCGAATTGTGAAGATGGCTTCTTCAGATCAACCTGATCAATCCGAGGTGACATCGAACTCTCTTTCGAACACCGAGGTACTCAAAAACCCATTCTTCGGTCCCATCATCAAATTAGATGAGACCAACTACCCATGGTGGTCTCAGACTTTTCTTATGACCGTCAAGGGTCATGGGAAAGATCATATTCTTACAGATCCGGAGCCTACAGACAAGACTGGCATGCATGGCAACTGGAATAGAGACAATGCCATAGTGTATGCATGGCTTATGTAGATTGTCATTCCCTAAATTGGGGATCAGATCATGTACTATTCGACAGCGAAGGACATGTAGGAGTCGTTGCATGAGTCATACACACCAAGAACGCATGTGTTTTTCAGGTCTTTCACGACCTCTTTCACTTGCGACAGGAGGGACGCACGCTGTCGCAGTATTACTCATGAAGGGCATGCTAGAGAGGCATCACTCCTACCTGCCAGGGTGTGCCTGTGACTCCTCGAGGAGCTTTCAAAGACAGCTGGCAATCTCTCCTTTCTTGTCAGGCCTTGGACCTAAGTACGCAGCAGCCAGAGATCAGATCCTCACCGCTCCTAAGCTACCCACTCTGGTGTAAGCCTACAGCAGACTTAGCAGAGTAGCAGTGCACAATTCTCCTCCAGACTCTAGTGCTCAAACGTCCGCACTAGTTGCGACCCCGAGACGTGATAGGGGTGCTCCCCTCCCTGCACGTAGTCGTGGACATGAACGCTCTTCAGGTGCACGTGTTCAGTCTACATGCACCTACTATGGCAAGATGGGCCACTCTAAGGCTACATGCTAGCAAAAGCATGGTAGGCCACCCATGGCCAATCAAGCAACCGAGGTCACTGATAGTGCCTCCTCCAGTCCTGATGTCAAATCCCTCAGTACAAAGATTGAGACTCTACAATAGCAAATCGCCCAGTTAGACCACCATCCCTTTCTCAGCCTCCAAACACTGCAGCCATTGCCTCCTCTTCTGCGACACCTGCAACTGGTATGTCATCTCTTTTATCTCCTAGTGATTGGTTGATTGACTCTGGTGCGTCCAAGCAATTATGTGGTGACAGGGGATCTTTTTCCAAGTTGATTGACTCAGTTAGCCAGGATTATACAGGTGGCAGATGGGAGACACTCACCACTTGTTGGCAAGGGAGATATGTCTTTATCTCAGACCTTGCGACTGACAGATGTTTTCAATGTTCCCGATTTTCCATTGAGTTTGTTGTCTGTAGTAGTATTACCAGAGATCTGAACTGCCGAGCTATATTTGATACGTCCTCTTGTGTCTTACAGGATAAGTTCACTAGGAAGACGATTAGTGGAGTGCGTGAGGAACAGGTATACCATCTGAGCCGCACTGTTGTTGTTGCTTCTACTACCCAGGGCCTTGGCTCTACTGGATCTCTCCAGTGGCATCACCGCCTTGGTCACCTGCCCATTAATCGTCTCAAACGAGTTCTGCCATACATACCCTCCACTACTGCTCTCACCTATGAGGCCTGTCAACTGAGAAAGCACCACATAGCTAATTTTTCCACTTCCGTTTTTGTTGCCTCTGTTGTTGTGCTTGATTTGGTTCACATGGATGTTTAGGGTCCTAGTCGTATTCCTAAACGGCTTAAGAACAGATATTGTTTGGTATTAGTAGATGATTTTTCCCATCTTTCCTAGTTATTTCTTTTGAAAAATAAGTCTAATCTAGGAGATATTCTTGAAAATTTTGTTAAAGAAATAAAAACCCAACATTCATGTTTTGTGAAACATTTTCAATCTGATAATACTCTAGAATTTTGTACCACTCAATTGCATACTCTCTTTTCAAGTTGTGACATTCTTTATGAGACCACTTGCCCTCATACCACTCAACAGAATCGTGTTGCTAAGAGGAAGCACCGCCACTTACTTGATGTTGCTCGTACCTTATTGATTCACCACTCGGTCCCTTTTCTTTACTGGGGTGATGCTGTTTTGAAGGCTTGTTTTCTAATCAATCGGATGCCTAATGCTGCTTTACATGAGTGGATTCCTTTGCAGGTTATGTATCCCTATAGACCCATGTTTCACATCACCCCCTAAACCTTTGGTTGTGTTGCTTTTGTCCATTTGTTGGGACCAGGTCAGGATAAATTAGTACCAAGAGCAGTTAAGTGTGTTTTTCTTGGGTATACTCGAACTCAAAAGGGGTATCGGTGTTTTGATCCGATTACTTCTTGGCACTTTGTTTCGGCAGACGTTACCTTTCATGAGGCGATACCCTTCTTTTCCACGTCTGGAGCTTAGCTACCTTCCGAGGGTGATTTGGCACCCATGCCATTAACACCTATTCGCTTTGGGAGTTTTCCAAAGACTCTCGTTCCTACTATCCCACCACCATCCGCTATGCTACACTTTCCACGTCTAACTGAGTCGCTTCAGACATATACCCGTCCTCACACTACCTTTCGAGGATCCCCTCCCTCGCCTCCACCATTAGATTCTCAGGTAAGTCCCTTAGACACCAACGCTTGTTTGCCACGTGCAGATCACAGGAACAAGACAAATGATGGGACAAGTGATTATCTGGATCTTCCGATAGTTGTTCGAAAGAGGCCACGGACTTATGCTACTTACCCGATGGCTAGGACACTTGCTGCTGATAGCCTAGGCCTCGAGTTTGCAGGCTTCACCTAGGCGTTGGCTGCTACTCACATCAAAGGGACTCACTGCAAGGCTATGCTTGATCTAAGATGGCGAACAGGCATGGAGGACGAGATGGCTGCACTTAGGGGTCGTGAGACTTGAGAACTTACTCCACTTAAGGGTCATGGGACCTAAGAGCTCACTCCACTTCCAGACAGATCTACAATTGTTGGCTATCAATGGCTTTTCACAGTAAAGTTCAACCCAGATGGAGGCATCACCAGATATAAAGCACGCCTTATAGCAAAAGGGTTCACCCAAACCTATTGGGTGGACTTCTTTGACACATTCTCACTAATTGCCAGACTTCCTATAATACGGGTGTTGGTAGCAGTGGCGATCAAGCTTGATTGGCCCTTGCATCAGCTGAACGTGCAAAATGCATTCCTCTACAGTGATTTCCATGAGGAAGTCTACATGCAGCAGCCTCTAGGCTTTAAGGTTCAAGGGGAACGTGTATGCAGACTGCAGAAGGCCATCTACGGAATTAAGCAGAGCCCTAGAGCATGGTTCCAGAGGTTGTCACAGGTTGTTGAGGCAGCTGGATTCAGGAATTCGACGGCTGATTTTCCTCTTTTTGTCAAGATGACTGATGAGGTACTATAATGCTTCTCATACACATTAATCACTTGATGTTACGGGGGATGATGTGCAAAGTATCACTGAAATTAAGGACATTCCGGCGGAGCAGTTTGTCATGAAAGGTCTAGGGGCTCTACGATATTTTCTTAGCATTGAGGTTGCCCAGAACAGGAAGGGCGTAGACCTATCCCAGAGCAGGTATGCATTGGATATGCTGCAAGAGGTGGGCATGCTTGGGGCCAAGGCAACCAACATTCCTATGAACCCCAAGATGCCACTTTATGATGAGGATGCACAATTGGTAGATAGCAAGCAGTACAAGCAACTTGTGGGCAAGCTGCTATATCTGACTATCACAAGGCTTGATATCTCCTTTGTAGTGCTGAGATTGAGTCAATTCATGACCAAGCCAAAATGGCAGCATGGGGATGCAGCATCGATGGTGCTCAAATACATTAAGAAGGCTCCTCGAAAATGACTTCTCTTCTCCAATGTTAGCATATATTATTTGTATAAGGGCTTTGGGCTTTTAGCTCTTGAGGGCATTCATGTACTTTTACCCTTTTGATCTCTTTCCATATAAGAGAACCTAAGGTTTCAATAATAGAATTAACTCATTTCATCCAATTTAGTATCACAGAGACGGTCCTGAACCGAAGCACTTGGAATCCGACCTGAAAGGCCACTAAACCCTCTCTCTCTTCCTTTCTTGAGCAGCGGCAGCGTTGTTCCAGCCATAAAGGTGAAGAAGTGACGCATCCGAGCAGGGAGAGCAGCGCAGCAAGGGCTCAACCTCTCTCTCTGGGCTGTGCAACGCTTCTGCTCTCGTCACAACAGTGGCATAGCGTCAGATTGGAGCGACGCGAGCGACACGTCAAAGGAGCAGCAGCATTGCAAATCTGATCTGCGACCTAAGCTTCACCAACAGCACGCAAGCAACGGCGCTACAAGCCCCATCTACAACGCAATAGCCTCTAAGGCGGTGCAACGGTGCTCGCCAGGGCCGACGGTGGCTCTGCAGGGCCAGCAACCCCCTAAACCGACGATGATCTAAGGTTGCAGGGGTGTTTGTGACCTTGATCTAGGCCCTTACCTCTTGCAGTAGTAGCTAGAAAGACCCCGGGTCTCTTGGGGGCATCTTGGGTGCCTTCCCCCGCACCCTTGCTAGGCCCACACCTGTCCCAAGGGGGTTTCTTTGTTCATCATGCAGATCTAGAAGTTCTTATTCAAATCTGATCTGTCTATGAAGTGATCTATTTGAGGTAAAAGACCAATTGAGGCATCCGGATTGCGAAGATGGCTTCAGATAATCTGTCTGAGGTAACATCGGATTCTTTTTCAGACAACGGGGTACTCAAAAACCCATTTTTCGGTCACATCATTAAACTAGATGAGACCAACTACCCACGGTGGTCCTAGACCTTTCTCATGACCGTCAAGAGTCATGGGAAAAGTCGCATTCTTACATATCCAAAGCCTACAAACAAGACTGGCACAAATGCCACCTGGGACAAACAATGCCATGATTTATGCATGGCTTATGCAAACTGTTATTCCCCGAATAGGAGATGAGATTATGTACTATTCAACAGCAAAGGAGATGTGAATCTTTGCATGAGACTTACTCACACGCCAAGAACTCCGCACGGACTTTTTAGGTCTTTTACGACCGCTTTTACTTGAGTCAGGAAGGACGCACATTGTCGTAGTACTACTCCCTCATAAAGGGAATGCTGGAGAGGCATCATTCCTATCTGCCGAGGTGTACCTGTGAGTCCTGGAGGAGTTTAAGGAGACAGTTGGCAATCTCTTTTCTTGGCAGGCCTTATACCTGAGTATACAGCAGCCAAAGATCATATCATCACCGCTCTTGAGCTTCCTACTCTGGAGGAGGCCTATAGCAGACTCAGTAGAGCAGCAATGCGCACTCTTGCTCCTGACTCTGGTGCTCAAACATCCGCACTAACTGCGATCCCTGAACGTGGCAGGGGTGCCCCCCTCTCTACACATGGTCATAGATGTGTATGCTCTTCTGGTACACGTACTCGGTCTCCATGTACTTATTGTGGCAAGATGGGCCACTCTAAGGCTACATGCTGGCAGAAGCATGGTACGTCACCTGTGATCAATCAAGCAGCTGAGATCATTGATGGAGCCCTTGCGAGTCTTGATGCCAGTTCACTCAGTACAGAAATTAAGACCTTGCAGCAATAGATTGCTCAGTTGACTCAGGCATCCTCTTCTCAGCCTCCAAATACTGCAGCTATTGCCACATCTTCTGAGGCACCTGCGACTGGTATGTCGTCTCTTTTATCCTCTGGTGATTGGTTGATTGACTCTGGTACGTCCAAACACCTATGCGACGACAGGGGATCATTCTCTTAGTTAGCACCAGTCACACCAACTAGGACTTTACAAGTGGCAAAAGGGAAACATTCGCCACTTGTTGGAAAGGGAGATATATCTTTATCTCCTACTTTGCGACTGATAGATGTTTTCTATGTGCCTGATTTTCCATTAAGTTTGCTGTCTGTTAGCAGTATTACCAGAGATCTAAACTGCTAAGCTATATTTGATGCGTCTTCTTGTGTCTTGTAAAACAAACTCACTGAGAAGACGATAGGTCAAGGACGTGAGGAACGGGGGTTGTACCGTCTGAGCTGTACTATTGTTGCTGCTTCTGCTATATACAACACCAATCACGTCTGAGGAGCAGATTGCAGATATTTTCACCAAGACCTTAACAAGATACTTATTTGATTCATGTGTATCCAAGCTAAGCATGATAGATATCTATACTCTAGGTTGAGGGAAAGTGTTAGCATATATTATTTGTATAAAAGCTTTTGGGCTTTTAGCTCTTGAGGGCATTCATGTACTTTTACCCTTTTGGTCTCTCTCTATATAAGAGAGCCAAGGGTTTCAATAATAGAATTAACTCAGTCCATCTAATTTTCAAGGAGTCTTCTATGACTTTAGTTGGTTACTCTAATGCAGACTACGCTCGATGTCACGTAAATCGAAAATCCACTACAAGGTTTTGTACCTTTTTGGCAGGAAATCTGATCACATGGAGGAGCAAGAAGGCACAATTGCTAGGTCGAGTGCCGAGTCTGAGTACACGGTCATGGCTCAGACGACTGCAGAATGATGTGGATCAGGTCCCTACTCACAGATTTAGAGGTACAATTTTCTTGCACGATGGAGATGCGGTGTGATAACAGAGAAGCTACCTTCATTGCCAACAACCCTACATTTCACGAGAGAACGAAGCATGTAGAGGTTGATTGCCATTATACCAGAGATATTATCAAAAGGGGCTGATATATACAACACCAGTATCCAAGCCTTTGACCAGGTCTTTATTTAATGTGTATCCAAGCTGAGCATGATAGATATCTATGCTCCAGCTTGAGGAGTGTTAGCATATGCACCTATTTTGTTTGAGGGATCTTTCACTATTTTATTTCTTGTACTAATATTGTACCGTAACTTTTCCACCTCTCCATGATATAAGGAGAGGCAAGGCTTAATAATAGATCTATCTCATTTCCTCCAATTTATATCAATAGTACATCTCGCAATGACATTATGCATAATGATTAATTCAAGTTTTCACTATGCAGAAACAGAGCACCTCCTCTCATATCGCAACAAAGAAACTAGAAAAACAAGAGAAAAGGATAGCAATAGCCTAATGCAGAGATGACAATGGCGATGCTCCCCGATGCTACCACCACTGGGATGTGTGGTGTCGTCCTTAGCATTGAGAGAGGTGGAGGGCAAACATGACAATGTGGCATCCTGCGCCTAGAGAACGAACACGACAACGTGGTCCTTCTTGGATCACTGGGCTTAAAGAGTCAAAGGAGCAACTAGCGAATTGTGATTCTATAGATCCCTTGCGTGCAATAGCCATCTTGTTCACCATGCCCTGAGGCCACATCAAATCAAGCATGGCCTGCTGATTACAAGCAAGAACAAACATGGCAGAAAGAGCATGGCAAAACTTACTATAAGCCTTTCCAAACAATTCAGTGGACACAGCATGTGATACAAAATATCGAGCACAACTTTATGGTACCTTGCAAACTACAATGGGAAGACCAAGATAATCTAGCACAGGAGACTCACCACTAAGTACAACCTCACCATTGTCATCCCGTGGACCCCCCGCATCAACATCATGCACTATCTCATCAGTGTACGTAAATCTCCTGTGCTCACCTAAGGCTGAGGTGGAAAAGGCTTGCTTCAAATAGGTAATGGGAAGCTTATATGTGATCGGGGGCTCGCAAAATCTTTCAGGCTCAAAGAGTGGTGGCTCAGATGGTGACGGCACAGACTTAGTGGTCAAAATCGCCTTCAATGGCATAAAAGGAATAGGCATAGGTGCCTCAGTAAACCCATGAGAGAAATGTCTCCCAGCAATAGAAAAGTAGGGAATAGACTCATGGAAAGTGGCATATGCACTAGCATAGTGGTGTCCTTCAACAGGATTATAACATTTATATTCCTTCTGTATCCTCAAATACCCAAGAAAGAAACACTTAGCAACATAGGGAACAAGCTTATCCCTACTGGGTCCATAAATATACACAAATGCAACACAACTGAAGAATATGGGTGATGCTCCAAATAGATCATTGTTTGAACATAAGATGGAATAAGGAATTTGCTCGTCAACAATTGCAAAGGGCATTCGATTAATAAGATAACATATAGTCAATATTGCATCTCCCCAATATCTATCTGGTACATTATTTTGAATCAAGAGTATTCATGCAATATCCAAAATATGTTGATGCTTTCATTTTACCACTCCATTCTAAGACGTATAGGGACAACCATCTAATGAATAATGCCATGACCCCAATAAAAGACACGTAGAGAGGTGATGCAGAACTCCAAAGCATTATCCGATCTAATGACCTTCACCTTCGCCTCATACTAATTCCGAATCTCTACCAGAAAGGCATGAATCATATCACCAGTTTCAATCTTGGCCTTCAACAAAAATATCCAAGTGAGACGAGAAAAATCATCTACGATCGCCAAATAGCATCTCTGCCCCAGATGATCTAGTGTCCTCCTACTGAGTCCCCAAATATCCATATGATGAGGTTGAAATAAGAGTTAGGGCCCCTGGTATTAACTTCTTGGAAAAGTACCCTACAGTGCTTCCCGAGTTGACATACCTCACACTAAAAAGTGGAAGTTGGACAAATCTGTGGCAACATTCATCGAAGTTTCAGCAGTGGAAGATGTCCAAACTGAAGATGCTACAAGTAGCTGGAGGCACTCCCTGATGGGAAAAAAAATGGCCTGCATACAACGACTGTAGAAGGCGATAGACTCTTCCTTCTTCATGACTACATCCAATGGTGTGTCATGTGAGAACATCCTCAAATGTAAGAGAAACTGCATTAAAGATTACGCACCAGTCAACTCCTTTGTGATCTAACTAACTGAAAGCAAACTTAGTGGAAAATCAAGTGTCAGAAGAACATTCTCCAACTTCATGTGTGGAGTCACATGAACCTCCCCCTAACCAGATATAGGGAATTGTCACACATTAGCAACCTAAACAGTTTTTCTGATGAAACAGAACGGCTAGTGGAGAATAATCTTGCATCACCACAAATGTGTTGAGATGTGCCTAAATCAACAAGCCAAACTACTTTCTTTCCCTAAGACAAGGTTTCAAATATTGATATCAACAAGCCAAACTACTTTCTTTTCCTAACACATGGTTTTAAATATTGATATCAATATCATATCGATAAGTTAAAAAAATGAAATATCAGGGATCTATCCGGAATCTGTCGCTAATATCGGTGAATTTTAGGGAAATCGCTCAGAAAGGCCCAAAATATCCCAAATTTTATGAAAATTAACATTTTAATAGCTGATACATCATGAAGAAATGCCTAGAAGACGAAAATCATAAATTTTCAATGAAAACATAATAGAAATGTATTAATCACATATCGGCAAAGTCATATATTGAAAAGAATGTATACAGAACATGATGATAAAAGAAAAATGTTCATAGTAATTTTCGTTGAATATTGTTGATAATTGAAAGCATGCCTTAGTTGCACTAATTTTCAAAAAGTAAGATGGCATCCTTTAATAAAAGGAAGATGACAAGATAGTCCTTTCAATACCCTCATGAATTATTAAAGTACTTGATTTTATGCATCTTTTTATAGAGGTTTGAAGATGCCAATGTATTTCTCACCGACATTTTAAAATCTTCTTCCTATTTTTCAATAAGTAAAACCAAGTGCAATGACTGAATCGTCGACAGAGGACGTACAGCTCTAAAGTTAACATATTTGATGGACTACAAGGGAGTAAGAACACTAGCATGTATTGCTCTAAAGTTCAACAAAAGTCCATAATATCGACGATATATCGACGATATCATGGAAAAAAGATAGAAAGAGTAATATCGATATGTACTGACCCGGCGATACCGATATATCGACGATATATCAATCCCTATCCTGAGACTGACACACAACCCCTGCTTGAGATGCATCATGCTACCTAAAGACATTAAGCAATGTCTCGTACTCCTAGAAAAAGTAACAATGTCATGTGGCCCTCCTGTCACAGCGAAGGCCTTATACTCAACAATGTATAATCCAAGTAAACATGCTCCTTATCATGATCTTCTCTGGTCAACAAACATGCTTGTGACCATTGGGTGTAGCTGGTCGCATCTAGCTTCACCATGGAGCCAAAACAGACTCTTGTAGGCCTCAGACTCAAAGATCCTCTCTGATGTCACCTCAAACAAATTTTCAGACACTGTGTCAACTTCAACCAAAACCAATCAACATCCACGGATACAGGGCTAAGAGAATCATACCATGAAGAAATAACTCAAATCCCTACCAATCAGAACTTAAACAGATCTGATGGACTGCGTTGCAAATCATGAAATCAAAAGAAAGTAACAGTGAAGAGCAAACCTAGCACTAATCTGATCTGATCAGATATCCTGTGGGTAGAATTGGAGGGGGTCGAATCTACAACACGAGCCTCAAATCTCACTGAAGCTATTGAGACGATGCTGCAAGAGGCGTAGCAATGCCCAAATCTGCAGGGGGCGGCACTGGGCTTTGGACCACACTACTGAGAGTCAGAGAGAATGAAAAATCTTATTCTCAAATGAAACCCTACAACTCTTTATATAGAAAAGTGTTGGGAAAATTACATCATAAGTCCAATGGGACAAGAACTATAATAAACAACTCCAAAATAGTAATAAAACATAACTAGAGTGTTCTACCAACACTCCCCCTCAAGCTGGAGCATATATATAAATAATGCTCAGCAAGGAACAACACTTATCAAGCACAGATCTCGCAAGGGGCTTTATGAATATGTCCGCTATCTGATCTTCAAAAGATACAAATGGTGTAAATGATTCCACAATGTATCAAGTCTTTAAGGAAGTGGCAATCAACCTCAACAAGCTTTGTTTGCTCATGGAAAATTGGGTTGTTTGCAATATATGTAGCAGCGTGATTATCACACCCCATCTCCATTGGTCCCTCTACCTGAACATGAAGATCTGTAGCACTGATCTGATCCAGACCATCTCTGTAGCTATCTGAGCTATAACCCTGTATTCTGACTCTGCATTAGAGCTGGATACCACCTACTGCTTCTCGCTTCTCCAGGTCACTAAGTTGCTAGCCACATAAGTGAAGAATCCAGTTGTTGACTTTCTGTCTGTCATGCACCCTGCATAGCAACATCAGAATAGCCAACAACACTCATAGATGAGCCCTTCTGAAATAAGACACCTCTACCAGATGCTTTCTTCACATACCTAAGCACCTGTATAGCAGCATCCCAAAGCTGCTTGGTCGACTTGTCCATGAACTGGCTGAGTTTTCCAACTGCAAAGGAAAGATCTGGACGAGTAATAGTAAGATACAATAATTTACCAACCAATTGCCTATAAGATCTGCTATCTACAAGTGGAGACCTAGCAACATAGAAATATTTTTTGGGATCCATAGGTATATTAGCAAATTTAGACCGCATCATTCCTTTTTCCTGCAAGATATCGAGGGCATATTTGCACTGACTAAAAACAACATCCTCTCTGCTACATCACTCCAATCTCAAAAAAGTATCTGAGCTCTCCTAGATCCTTCATCACAAAGGCATCAGCCAGCTTCCTTTTCACCTCAGCTATCCCAGCAAAGTCATGTCCTGTAAAAATCAGGTCATCCACATAGACAAGGAGTACAACCACTCCCCTTTTACTCTTCCTGACAAACAAAAAGTGATCAACAGAAGATCGTATAAGCCTTATGACCTGTATCACCTCTGAGAGTCTCTGGAACCATGCTCTCAGGCTCTACTTTAAGCCATAGATGGTTTTCTTCAATCAGCATACGCACTCCACCTGAGCCTCAAACCCAAGAGGTTGTTGCATATAAACTCTCTCTTGAAGATCTCCATATAGAAATGCATTCTTCACATCCAACTGATGAAGAAGCCAGTCGTAGTAGGTAGCTACAAACATCGAAATCCTAACAGTAGACAATCAAGCAACAGAAGAGAAGGTATCGAAGAAATCTACCATATACGTTTAGACAAATCCCTTTGCCACCAGTCTCACCTTGTAGTGAGAAATTGTGCCATCTGGGTTGTATTTGACAGCAACGACCCAACGGCACCCAACCGTTCTGGCATGAGGAGGTAAGGTAGTCAAGTCCCACGTCCCTCTAGAATAGAACAGCCATCTCATCCTCCATGGCCTGATGCCATTTTGGATCCAGCATGGTCTGCTGATGGAAGGTAGGAACGTGCATCGCAGAGAGAACTGTGAAAGTAGAAAATAAACTGCCAAGATTGGCAGTAGAGACTGTCTGTATAGTATGACACTGGGCACAACTCTGTAGAGCCTTTCGAATAGAAATCGGAAGATCAAGATCTTCCTCAATATGCTCAGTAGCAGCAAGAGGAGAAGACTCATCAGAGGGACCTGCACAAGCACCACTAGGACAACTCACGTCAGTATCAACCCATACCTGATGGGAGAAGACAAGTGGCTAAAGTGGGGGGGTGTGTAATTCTCGCCATGCATGCTGTCTGTTTGTCACAGGTAGCCTATAAACCAAAGTGATCTCAGCCTTCTGCCTGAGTCTTTGTGGTAGTGATATCCTCAATATGTGTAACAAGAATCTGTTCCAAGGAAACTGGTGGAATAGGCATAGAAGCCAAGCCTCCCTCAAATGTCACTTGAAGACCATCTATAGAGAAATAAGGAATGAGATCATGAAATGTGACATCTACAGTCACATAATGCTTCTTACCACAAGGGTCAGCATCTGTATCCTTTCTAGGTGTTGCTATAACCCAGAAAGACACACTTCACTGCTGAGGTGGGACAATAAATAAATCCTTCCCAAGATAGAGAACTTGCCAAGGAACTTATTCTTGTATAGCTGAGTTGGGTAACCTGTTGATCAAATAACATGCAGTTAAAACTGCATCTCCCTGATACACCTGAGGCACATTGTGCTTTATCAATAGTGTCCTAGCCACATCAAGCACGCAACGGTGCTTCCTTTCCACTGCTCCATTTGTTGCGACGTATAGGGACAGGATCAAGGTTCAAAATGCCGATTTCGACGCCGTGCCGATAAAATTGTAGGTATGCATTTCGTGGGCATGCCGTGGAAATGCCCATTTTTCGATGGCAGATTTCGATGACCCGAAAAAATGACATTTCGAGGCACGCCGAGGGCATGCCGGTGCATGTCGACAGAAATGATTAAGATTTGAAAGACAACTAAATCAAGATATTAGAAACGTGTTTACAGATTTTTTTTATATTAAAAACATATTTACAGGTTATTTTAGCCTGTGTGAAAAAAAATCAACATGTGTGTGTGTGTCCCTCCAGGCCACCCATTCCCAGGAAATGCTCTTCCCCTTCCCTCCAGACAACCCATTCCCAAGAAATCGAAGTTCCCTCCCTTCCATCCAAACCGCCCATTCCCAGGAAATGCTCTTCCCCTTCCCTCCAGACCGCCCATTCCCAGGAAATCAAAATTCCCTCCCTTTCAGCCGTGCCCCCATTCCCAGGAAATCGAAATTCCCTCCCTTTCAGCCATTTTGGCTTTTCAAAGTTCCCGCCGCGCCGCTCAGCCACCGTCGGCATGCCGACGTTTCATCGGTAACTGTCGGCATGCCGGCGAAATCCTCGGCATGCCGACGGTTTCCCTACAAACCGACACTATCTTTGTGTTGATATGCCCTCCCTCCAAAAACCCCCTTACCAACGGCATTTAAATCACAGGATAGGATGTCTCGTAAACAATCCCAAGAGATTTGTAAAAGGCCGCCAACTTAGATGTATAGAACTCTAGAGCATTATCAGACCGTATAATCTTCACAATAATAGAAAATTGAATCTTCATTTGTAAAATAAATGTTTTAATCACTGATCCAACAACAGATTTATTTTTCAAAAGAAATAACCATGACGTCCTGAAAAAATCATTCACAGCAAGTAGATAAAATCTGTGACCCAGTCTATCTAGGACACGACTCGGTCCCCATATATCCATGTACAGCAAATCAAAGATAACAATAGAACTCTGAGACGAACTAGGAGGAAAACTGGCTCTGTAATACTTTCCTAGCTGGCATGCCTAACACAAAATCTCCATAGCTGGCGAAATAAAAGGAATGATGCATCGAAGGCTATCTAGTGAGGGGTGCTCAAGGCAACAATGTCACTGAAGAGCTGTACCAGTACTAAATGCAACCTCGCCCAGACACATCGCAGCAAATGGAGTCTGGATCAGGTGATACACACCCCCTCCTCATATCAGCCACCAATCGTCCTCCCCGTGAGTTTGTCCTGAAAAATGCAACCCAACTCATCAAATATTGCACAACAATGCAAGTCTTTTGTAATTCTACTAATAGACAAAAGACTGATCGAAAATTCTGGAACATAAATAACATTATGCAGTGTTAATGCAGGAGTCACTGCCACATCTCCTCTACCATCAACACTACACTGCTTGCCATCTACTACCTGCACAGATCTCTCTGAGGGAACATCATAAACCTGTCTAAAACATGTCTCATCCCCACTGAAATGCTGAGATGCACCTGAATCCACTAACCACATGGCACTGCCAGCGTTACCAGACCTGTAAGTAGAAGTCATACCTGAAGTAGCCAAGGCAGCAGTATCAACAGCAATAGTGGTCTCTTGGGTCAACTGGGAGAGGCGTTGGACCACAGCATCATAGCCGGCACAAGACACCATGTCTCTCACCTCCTCTGAAGAAACAGCCTGGTTGGCCATGGGAGGTCGACCATGCTTCGTCCAACAAGAGGCCTCTATATGGCAAATCTTCCCACAGTGCGAGCAAATGATGCGAGGTCTACCACTTGTACCCCAACCACCATGCCCTCTCCCCCTAATGGATGGAGCACCACATCCTCCACACACACCAGCAACAAGCACAGGCGTCTATCCAATCTCTAATATGGATGGCCTAACAACCACCCTGCTCACGGCTATAAGCCTCCTCTAGAGATGGAAGCTCAGCCAGAGTAAAGATCTAGGACCTAGCAGCCTCATAGTCTAGTCCAAGTCTGTCAAGAAACTGTAGGACAACATACTCCTTCCTATGTGCCCTCTAAGTAGCACAAGTGCAGACAGGTCGACATACATTATACTTCTCAAGGAGCCCCTTTAGAGTGGCATAGTACTGCGAAAGTGACTAACCCTCTTGTTTAAGACTACCAATAGCATGGTGAATCTCAAACACTTTACTAGAATTCTTCTCATGAGAATGTCATAAAGAGAATCTCACATCTCCTTGGCGGTCATGTAGTACATAATCCCATCACCAACCTGAGGCTGAACAGAATTCATGATCCAAGCACGGACCATTGAATTATCTTTCTTCCATGTGGTATTCTTCCCTAATTTATCTTGTGGCTCCAACTCCAACAATAGATGTTCCTTATCATGTCTATCAACAGTCATAAGGAATGTTTGAGGCCATTTAGTATAATTGGCCTCGTTCAACTTAGCGATAGGAACAAAGAAAGGAGACTTGTAACCCTCATTGTCTGTAGCGGTAACTAACAATACTTCCGAAGAATCTGAGGAGGCCATCGTGCCTTAGGACTGCCACAAGATGCCACAGATATGATCTGAAACCAATATTCATATCTAAATAAAAAAATCACCCAACAGAGAGATATGATCTCTTGATCATGAAATCTATGATCAAAAGACCCTAGAAAACATCCTTAGAGTCACGCACACCCTTTGGATCACAACTTAGTGCATGTTAGGGTATGGGAATTACCCTAACAGTGCTTCTACAGGGTGGTGCGCCTCCTTTCCAGCAAGAAGATCATGCTACCAGCCCTATCAGGGCCGTAAGAGGCAGCGTGGTCTACGGCGCCGCTACAGGCGGCGAGATCTGCCAATGGCAACGCTCAGCAAGCCCGGAGAGGCAAAGGCGGCACTACTGGCGGCGAGATCTGCCGGTGGCAGCGCTCTGCAAGCCCGCAACAACCCCGAAGAGGCAGAAGAGGCACTGCTGTGATCAGCAGTCACCAGCGACGATTGCTAGCGGTTGCTGCCACCGCTGCTCTGGCCAGAGAAGCTCGCAACGACCTGTTGGAGCCGGTCAAGGAAGGAGGCTCGCCGGTGTAAGGAAGGAGGCTCACCGATTAGGGTTTTGTTGGAAGCTTTTGGAGGCTTGTGAGGGGTGGGATACCACAATGCCGATCTAAGTTCGTCACTCTGATACCAAGTCGGAAAGAATGAAAAGTCTTATTCTCAAATGAAACCCTACACCTCTTTACATCACAAGTCCAATAGGACAAGAGTAATAACAAACAACTCCCAAACATTAATAAAACATAACCAGAGTGCTCTACCAACACTGAGGAACCTCTATGTCGCTAGGCTTTGCTATAGAGTACCACCAACCAACGACGCTACCTGCAAAAACCTCTAACCAATAGGGCACCACCAATCTGCGATGCAACATGAAAGTGGCAACACCTACACTAGGCTACGTTGCACGTACCCAGCAAGGTTGCTAGGCAAAAGGAGGCCCACCAACCAGCCAAGAGAGGTCAATGGTGGCGGTGGTGTCTCCCCAAGTCTTCGCTAGGTTAGGGTTTCTTTTCGATGGAGAAGAAAGGGGTACGGCGATTAAGATGGGTATCGAATCCCGACCTAGGGCCACAACTCTCATACCAAGTTAGAACAAATCAATCAGATAGCTTTATTCCATAGCCCTACCTGTCAATATATTGAGATGGGAAAATTACACAAGTTTTCCTCAAAGAAATAGAAAATATTACAACTCAAGAAATAACAAAGGTAACATAAACAACTCTAGACCGCAAAGGCTAACACTATCACAAGCAAGGCACCGCCTTATTACATCGAGTCTAGCCAGACTAGCAAGTGCCTTTTATCTCTAATCTAACCTCTAGCACAAGCGATGTGGATGGAGTAACAAAGGCACCATGTGCTTGCCCACCCATGCCCATACCATCCAATGAGAGAACCTAAAGCTATAATTAGCTCATAGCAACCTTTCTCTAATAAACTTATGATAGACTTGCTACAAGCTAAGAAATCCAACTAAGAAGCCTAGAACGACCCATTAGCGAAGCCACGAAACCTACATGAGACCCTTAACTTGATAATCGTTGATTTTGCAACAAATCCAAGCATCCCTAGGTAGTCGGAATCAAGGGGGAGAAAGATGGGTTCATGGAGTAGCCCCCAACATACTCTAAACTCACTGTTAACGAAATCCCTAATAAGATAGAAGGGAACCATAGTGGGATGGAAGCCTTATCAAGGACAAAAGAACTCCTACCAGGAAACAACAAAACCCAGTTGGAGGAAAGATCTAGCAACACAGATAGGAGTTGCAGTAAAAAGAAACCCCCATGCAACTAGAGAGCTACTACTAAACGAGGGCAAAGGGCATAACCTTCAAATCTAACAAGAAAACCTGAATAATTGGATTCGAATCTAACATTATGGAATGATTTTGGGTGATTATCATTTGGATAATCGTCCTTTGACTTTTCAAAAAATAGGTCCAAGCCTCAAGACTGACACCCAAATGAGTAGGAGATATTATTGAGCATGATTCATAAACCAATAACCCATAATGAAGTTCCCATAAAATTATCCCCTAAAGGAACCTATAACGGTTGGCCTTCTAAAATCGATAACGTTGAATTCTTTTGAGCATGAAATAACAAAATTGGCGATGGTGGAGCTCCACCAATCGCCATTGGACTAAAGATTGAAAGGCATGATCTCGTCATCGAGGAAGGGAGAGGGAGAGGTATTGTGAATAACAGAGATGGCCAAAAGCTTCTCATCCAACCTAACCACAAAATCACCTCTAGGCAACTAATACATCATACCTTGCATTCAGTGAAAGAGTCATCGTCCTCAATGACAAAAAGGGAGATGCCCCCTCACAACAAAGCTTGTAGGTTGCCCCCTATCTCCACCTTGGCAAGCACCAACCTCCTTGCAATCAATGAAACCCTCTACCTCATGCATCGACTTTCACTAGGAGAACTATCACTCGACATGCAAGAGGGGTATCCCTCGGGTAAGAACCATAGAAAATAAATAACATCAATGTTGCAAAATAGAGTAGCATGACTGTGGACAAGAGACCTATAGCAACATGGTCGAGGCTTGGAGGAGTTATGCTACCATCTTCATCGAATGACCACCTGCTACCCTTCACCATTACAAAGGGAAGGGAGATGCGCTCGTGGTCTGCCATCATCTCTTGCATGTTATATATTGCATAGATATATGATTATTTTATAAGTCTTTTAATTAAAAAATACTCGAGTAATTAATCCCCGATTATTCCGTCATATACCGTATACTCCTTAACTTTTGCAACTTTGTTCATCCCTACCTTTCCCATAAAGGTTGAAAAGAGGCAATAAGAGAGAACTGGAAACATGGTGTGTTTGTGTGTTAGCGTAAAAAAATGCATACATGAGTGTAGTGTGTGTGTAAGCATGGGCTTCAATATAGGTGTCAACAAAAGTGTGGTGTATGCATGCATGAGAGATAGAGAGATCTTAAAACAAAGAGTGAAATGAGAGATAGAGAGATCGTCTTATCGAACATCTTGAAACAAAGAGTGAAATAAGGGAGACATCATACCCTATCACCTCTTGCATGTTATACATTGTTGTGGATATATAATTATTTTTTAGCATTTAAATATTAGAAAAATGCATAAAATTAACCCCTAATTATTCCCGTACATATAATATGCTCCTAAGTTAATGACCTCCTCGAATGAATAGCAATAATTACTTTATGCAACCCTCCCCATCCCCATACTTCCCATAAAGGTTGGGAGGAGGCAAGAGAGGAAATACGAAACTTGGATGTTTGTGTGTGCGTACGTTTGCGTATGTGCGTGCACATGAGAGAGAGAGTGCATAAATGAATGTGGCATGCATGTATGGCCATGGGCATAGATACAAGCAACAACATAGATGCACGTGCATGCATGAGAGATACAGATCAATTTTAAAAAGTTAACATGAAGTTAGAGAGATTGTGAAAGAGAATGGGTGAGATTTGCTACCTTTTATGGCCAATTTTTTTCCCCAAAGAAATGCAATTTGCAATGAAATGGCATTTCTACTAAAAGAATGGATATGTTGATTTGTTACCAAGGTTGAGGTTAACATGTTGAATCAGGTAGTTTGCATTTTTTTCCTGAAAAATAGGTAATTTTTATATGTAAGGGTGAAACTGCCCTACAAAGTATCGGGGGCACAACACTCTCGACCTTTTCTCGAATTGCCCTACAAAGGGAAAAATGCTATTATATTAAAAAAAAAAACAAAATGTCACTTTCCTTGGCATGAATAGGAATTTGACTCTAATAACATTTGCGATGTTTCAGCTCAACGGCCAAGTTTGATTGAGAAAAACTTTCCATGACAACTTATTGTGTTCAACTTCAATGGATCCAAATCAACAACCCAAAATGGTTAAGACTAGTTATCAAGCACTAATACTTAATCCTTATAACCCACCTCTCGCATTCATGAGATGTAGATGTCATATTGTTTTTAAGGTCATGCAATCTTACCCACTTAATTTAGCAATATCCTTGTTGTGACTTAACTCAAATGCTCGCAATGATGGTAGTGACTCCACCTTGTAGGCACTTTTAGGCAATTCTACAGGCGATCATTTACCATCCCTCCATGTCTATAACCAAGCCTATTAAGAAGAAATGACGTGATAAATTGTTAGCTTTAGACCCAATGTACCCAAATCAATCATCCAAGATGCTTAAACTCAAGTTATCCAGTAGTAACTCTCAAACTTGTAACTCACTTCTTACTACAAGAGTTATGCATCGAACTATTTTTTGGAGTCCTACAAGTAACAAGCCATCAACAAATTTGGAATTTAAGCCTTACCAATCCCTTGAGCTTTATGAAAATTGGACGGTTATCTAAAGCATCTTTCACTTTAGATGAGATTTTCTGCAAGGAAAGAGAAACTGACAAAGTTAGAAATAAATTCACAGGAAACTCAGATATACAAGCAATAAGACGGGCATTTACCTGCAGCACTTCAGTAGCTAAAGAGAGGCGCTCTTTATTATACAACTTCAGCATGAGGACAGTCAAGTGGAAGGTTCTTGGCTTAATAAAAATTGATCTGTCAATCCCCAGGTCTGTGAAAAGATAAGTTGGACACAGTTTGGTTGGAAGGAAAAGAAAAAGGTAAGCTCAAAAAAGATGCATATCACGGTCCCACATCAATAAAAGAAATAGTTTCACAAACTAAAATCAATTAGAAAGGAACAGAAAA
Source organism: Thalassia testudinum (assembly GCA_037157565.1). Classification (NCBI taxonomy): domain Eukaryota; kingdom Viridiplantae; phylum Streptophyta; class Magnoliopsida; order Alismatales; family Hydrocharitaceae; genus Thalassia; species Thalassia testudinum. The sequence continues at coordinate 80,274,555 of JAZHRO010000077.1, read as the reverse complement.
TTTGTTCAATTGGCAGAAATTAAATCCTCCCGACCTCCTCTCATCCAAACATGCAACTGAATGACATTAGTGCAACCAATGAATCTCCTATCCCCTCCTGAAATATTTCACATACACTGATTCATGCTCATTGAGGATTGCATATTGCCTTAATAGCCATAAAGTAAGTGCTTATATAGGTTGCCTAGAACCATTCTCATGCTTTTATCACGTACATATCTATTTGATTTTCATTAGAAAGTACATTGACCATAATGGGTTACAATTAAAAAAGGAATTTTCATATATATTATATATGTTGAGTTTGGCACGATGCGGAGAGTGGAGGCTCTCCCATGTGAGGAGAAATGTCCAGTAGATAGGTGTTGCAGTTGATCCTATTCACGCACAGGAAGAACAAAGCAAGAGGGCAACAGTCCACATTGGAGAAGAAAGAGAGGAGAGGGAGTTGTATTGATAGAAGAAGTATTGCTTCAACTCAAATTAGAAAGTGGTACATGTGTTCTCTTTTATAGAGAGAACATATCCACAATTAACTAAAATATATCTCCTAAAAAAGGAAACAAAACATATCCCAATTAATCACAAATCAAATCCTATTTTATCATACTAATTGACACCTAAGACTTTCTAAAATAATAAACTTGCACCCAAATCAAACCTAAAGATAGGACCCAAAACCGGTGCCCACTTGGGCCCCATGACTGACTGCCACATGGCCTGACCGACTACCATGTGACACTTTATTCCCAACAATATATATGAGCTCATATAAAATCATCTTTCTTTATCACACCTCAAATTCAATTCACACCTTGCCAAGACTTAAATTTGGAATTAGCTGTAAAGCCCTTTAATTATTTTGGTTTTCTGACTTAGTTAATTTGGGACCATACAACAATATAGATCTTTTTAAAACTCAAGCTGGACTCAACTACTGGTGTGAGAGACGTGTGGTCAGCATAAAAATAAGGAAACTACGTCATAAAGCCCAGTACCTAGCAAGAATGCTCAGCTGAATTCCAACAAGGCATCAGCATGAAGGTTGTAAAAGCCCAAATTTAATCCCATCTTCACAAGGATTTCAGTTAGGTATGTGGAGAGGCAATTGATGCTGCTACTCACTAAGGAAAGCCCTATATATGGAGAGGGGCTAGGGAAGGATTAAAGGTAAACCCAAATAAAAAAGAAAAACAAAATAACAAAATTGTAAAAGAAAACAAATAACAAACTAGTAGGCTTATCTCTACACTCTCCCTCAAGTTAGAATATAAATATCTATCATACTCAGTTTGACATGGCATCGATTAAAGGAAGCATGATTAAGAGCCTTGGGCAGTGTTTGGTTGGCAAGTTAGGCAACTTAACCCGCATTTGTCAGGGTTTAACCTGATTGGCAGTTGTTCTAGGTCAAGCGGAGAAAATCCAAAATAAGCCCTCCCCCACCCCCCCACCCCCCGAAATAGGATTACTCTGCCATTTGTTCCATGGAGGGGCATCTTATTCCGATGCTCCTCAAGGCCTCCCCCCACCCCTCCATGTCCCCACCTTCTACCTCTGATGCCTCTACCCCAATCACAAGGCCTATCCTAAAGGGAAACCCTAACTCCTCACTCATTTATCTAGAGGCAATGGTGCAACAGTGGTGCGACCTTTGTGGCGATGGTGTGGCTATGTCAAAGATAGGTCTTATCTTTTTTTATCATTTATCATCCAATTAAATCGATTTCCATGTCCGTTAAGATGAATTCTTTGGTTATTTAACTTTTGTGGATGTGTCTTTTGATTTTTGATTCACAACTCCCTACGATCAATTCTAAGGTGTAAGCCCTCTATATTCTTGGTCAAGTAATTCTACTCTGTGGAATATTATCTATAGGTAATTTGTTTGGTCTTTGTCGAACCTTGTCTTAGATGTGTGCGTGAATGAAGTTGGTGAGTTGTTGGGTCTCATCCTCCAAGCTTTTCCCTTGTGTTGTGTCCCATCCTACACCATATTCCTGACTATGTGCTATCATTCTTTCTCCCTTCCAACCATAAAGCTCATAGGTCATCCATGGGTATTCCCATCTCCAATTCTCATCTTTCCCATCATTGGTGTTGCCTACTATGCTCCTGTGACAATGGTAAGGGCTCCTAGCTCTGCATGCTCCCACTATGGCAACATTAGCATTGTTATGTGGGAAGGAATAAAGGATACGATGAGAAGACATTATCTATATAAATGGTTGTCATCTTACCTCGATGCTATCACTTGGGTCATATTAGGACAAGAGAGCGAATTGTTATTTCACATGACCCTATGTGCCTTCATATAGAGAGAGGCACAAAAGGAAAGAATAAAAAGCAAGTACACCCTTACACAAATAAATAAAAACAAAAAAGAATATAAGACACATAACTCAACACTCCCTCTCAAGCTGGGGCATACACATTAGACGTGCTCAGCTTAGAATACAATAACTCAAGGTGCTTCTTTGAGAGTACTTTAGTGAAGATGTTTGCAATATGTTCCTCGATGGCAGTATGGAGTGTTGAAATCTTCCGCGCTAGAATGGCATCTCTGATAAAGTGACAAACCACTTCTACATACTTTGCCCACTCGTGGAAAGCTGGGTTGTTTGCAATGAATGTAGCATCCTTGTTATCATAATACATGGGAGTGGGACCTAACATAGAAACACCTAGATCCTGCAAGATGGATCTCACCTACAGCAACTCACAAATGGTATGTGCCATTACCCTATACTCAAATGCCGCACTCAATCTGGAGACTACATTATGTTTCTTACTCCTCCAGATGACAAGATTGCCACCTACATAAGTGCAATAATGTGTAGTAGACCACCTATCTTCATGCGTCCCAACATAATCAGCATCTGAGTAACCCCATATATCAAGATGACCATGTCTCTGGAAAGAGAGTACCTTTCCAGGAGCCTACTTGAGATACCTCAACACCTGGCACACACCATCCCAGTGTACCCCTCTAGGAGACTGCATAAATTGGCTGAGTCTCCCAACTAGAAATGCAATTTTCAGCCTCGTCATTGTCAAGTACAGAAGCTTTTCCACCATTGCACGGTATCTAGTCACATTCTCAAGTAGTGGACTCTCAGAATAAGCAAGTGGCATGGATGGATCCATCGGGACACTAGCAGGTTTGTAGCCAAGCATTCCTACCTCTCTCAACATGTCAAGCACGTACTTCCTCTATGACAGAATAAGACCACCATCTAGTCACATTCCCAAGTAGTGGACTCTCAGAATAAGCAGGTGGCATGGATGGATCCATCAAGACACTAGCAGGTTTGTAGCCAAGCATTCCTACCTCTCTCAACATGTCAAGCACATACTTTCTCTGTGACAGAATAAGACCACCATCAATATATTGCACCTCAATGCCCAAAAAATAGCTTATCATCCCCAGATCTTTAGTCACAAATTGAGAGTGTAGGAATGCCTTGGTGGTCTCTATGCCCTCCTTATCACTACCTGTAAGCAAAATGTCAACATATACAATAAGAATGACAGACCCAGTAGTCCTATGCACAGTAAAGACTGAGTAGTCAGCTGTGGATCTAGTAAAGCCGTACTCTTTAACAACTTTACTAAATCTCTCAAACCAAGCTCACGGACTCTACTTCATACCATAATGGCCTTCTTCAATCTGTATATCTTTTGACACTCCTAAGTCACAAACCCAGGATGCTACCATATGCACTTCTTCCTCAAGATCACCATAGAGGAATGCATTCTTAATGTCCAGCTGGAAAATGAACCAACCACTATTCACTGCCAAGGAGAGGAGAATCCATACTAAATTGACACAAGTTACAAGGAAGAACATCTTAAAATAGTCAACGCCAAGTCTGTGTATAACCTTTAGCAACCAACTTTAAACCATTCAATAGAACCATATGGATGACACTTTAGGGTAAATACCCAGCTACACCCTACAACCATAGCACCAGTAAGTAGGTCAACAAGCTCCCAGGTACCTCTAGATTGAAGAGCTGCCATCTCCTCCTCCATAGCCAAGGTCCAAAAAGGATCCTGAAACACCTCTATATGGTCCCTGGGAATGTGGTGTTTGTCCACTGCAACGCAAATGATCAAGTGACATATAATGTGAAACAAAATATTTAGCACAAGATCTTTTCCCCTTCCTCTGGGCAACAGGAAGGTCCACATCTATTACCTGGTTCTGGACAATCAAATCCATAAGACTAGTAAAGGACTGAGTAGGAATAATGGAGAAAGGCTCGTTTACTGGAGAGGTGGACGAAAGTGTCTAGGAAAAGTATTTGTAACATCAGGGTGCCTAGGAAATGTAACATTAGGAGAGACATCCTCCTGTGGTAAGGCAGGCTCAGAGGGCACTAGAGGTGTAGCAGTAGGTGTGGGAAGAAGGATATCCTGTGGTACAGTAGAGGTCTTCCCAACAACATAGTAGTGAATCTCCTCAAAAAAGGTAACATCCGTACTAACATAAAACCAATGTGTCAGAGAGCCAGCACCTATATCCCTTCTGGGTTCTAGAATACCTCACAAAAATACATTTAACCGACCAGGGAGACAGCTTGTCCACTTTGAATAGGTGACCAAAACAAACACATCCAAAGACTTTAGGTGGCAAAGAAAACGACAAACAGTCAGCAAATAAAATAGAGTAGGGAATCCTTCCACCCGGAACAGATGATGAAACCTGATTAATTATGAATGCAGCAACAAAAATGCATCATCCCAAAAAGTAGAAGGAACATGCGTTTGAAACATAATGGCACAAGCAACATCAAGTAAATGCCTCAACTTGCGTTTAGCCACCCCATTTTATTGGGATGTGCAAACACAAGATGTTTGATGAGAAATGCCCAAGAATGGAAAAAATTAAGATAAGATTGCATTCACAAATTCAAGTCCATTCTCAATCTGAAACATGCGAATAAGAGTAGAAAACTTAGTCTTTATTTTATTCCCAAACTTTTTTATCAATACAGGTTTCTAAATTCTCCTTAATCATGAATACCCAATAGACATGGATACAATCAACCACAAGAATCAAAAAATAGTAGAAACCCCTAAGACTCCTGACCCGACAAAGGCCCCACAAATCAACATGAATAAGATGAAAAGGAAACTCATATCTTTTATTACTACTTGGAGAGGACACCCTATGATGCTTGCCAAGTTGGCAACCCCACAAGAAAAGGAATCTGGAAAATGCATGTCCGAAAACTGACGACAAAGAACAAAAACATTAGGATGACCCCATTGAAGGTGCCACTAAAGAGCAACCAAGGTTTTAAATATCTATATCGATATTATATCGACAAATCAGAAAAGGGATATATCGGGGATATATTGCTGATATCGGTGAATTTTGAGAAAATCGCTCAGAAATGCCCTAAATGTCCCAAAATATTACAAATTTTATGAAAAATAACATTTTAATAACTAATACACCATGAAAAAATACCTAGAAGACGAAAATCATAAATTTTGAATGAAAATATAATAAAAATGCATGTCAATAAAGTCATATTGAAAAAAAAGTATACAGAACATGATAATAATTGAAAAATATTTATAGTAACTTTCGTTGCATATTGTTGACAAATGAAATCATGCCTTAGTTGCATTAATTTTCTTATTAGTTTCAACATGCTGTCTATTCCAATACTCTTCTTTTTCTCATTGACCCGCCTCAGATTTCGTAAATCACCATATTACTCTTCTTATTATGATCTCAAGATATGAAATCACAAATACTATCACCAAAGATGCACTTGGTGATAGAAGATACGATTTAGATTACACAGAAGTATATAATGAATAAATGTAAATGGTCAAATAACTAAAGCTTTGATTTTCTTATCAGTTCCAACACGTTCTCCATTCCAACACTCTTCTCTTTCTCATTGATCTGTCTCACATTTCGTGAACTACCCTACTATTCTTCTCATTATGAGCTCAACACATGAAATTACATCTCCTATCAACAAAGATGCATTTGGTGAAACAAGACATGATTTAGATAATACAAACATATATAATGGACAAATATAAACGCTCAAATAACTAGAGAGAAATTGTGCCCATCATACCATAATGCACAGTTTGCAAGATTAGTGGAGATCAACAAAGCACAGTACGCAAGTACTTAGATAAACCATGTTGAAACAAGTGAGCCTGTCAACCCTAGGTCGTTGTAGGGAAAAGAGAGAAGAACCATCATGGATGACATCCTTTAATCAAAGGAAGATGACAAGATCGCCCTTTCAATACCCCCATGGATTATCAAAGTGCTTGGTTTTATGCATCTTTTTATAGAGGTTTGAAGATGCTAATGTATTTCTCACCGATATTTTAGAATCTTCTTCCTATTTTTCAATAAGTAAAACCAAGTATAATGACTGAATTGTTGACAAAGGATGTACAGCTCTAAAATTGACATATTTGATGACTACAAGGGAGCAAGAACCCTAACATGTATAACTCTAAAGTTCAACAAAAGTCCATAATATCGGTAATATTATCTCCGATATATCGGTGATATGAGCTATATATCAGCGATATCATGGAAAAAGATACTAAGGCTGATATCGATATGTGTTGACCTGGCGATACCAATATATCAACGATATATCGCCGATAGATCAATCCTTGAGAGCAGATGTGGTACCCTTAGGTGATAGGTGTAGGTAGTAGAGATTGTCCTACTCAAGTCCACCAATCTATTTCATCGTACGGAGCTCCTGCAGGAAGAAAAATGGTCATAAGAATCACTATGCAATTCAGTGCCTTTTTAATGACTTATAAACATTAAATTTATAGCAAATTTAAGTGCATGCATAACATTTGACAAGGGTAAAGTAGAAGATAAGGAGATGTCACAGAAGACTGTCATAGGGGACAGTGCACCATCTACTACCCTAACATGAGCAGGGGTAGTAAGAGGTCTAAGAGACGAACAATGTGGCATCTCCAGTAATGTGGAAAGAGGCACTTGAATCAGCAAGCCACAATGGTGTACAAACACCTCTAGCGCTAGCAACAATACCTACCGGGCAAATCACCAAGGCTCTAACAGTAGCAGTGGCCTAACAAGATATGAGCCCGTTAGACTCTTTGGAAATAAAGATCTGGGAACCAACCTACTCCTCCTGGAAATACTGACCCCCTTTGCCACCATATGCCACCTGGTTGGCCTAATGCCCCTAAGGAAAGTCATGCTTTCTCAAACAACGATCAACAGTGTGATTTGTCTTGTGACAAGTCACCAAAAAAATCAGTATAGCCTCTGCCATGACCTCTTACACCACACCCTCTCCCTTTTCCTCCAGAACCCCCATACCACAGTCAACAAATGCCACGGCAAACGAGTCTAAAGGTGGGATAGGCTCTGAGATCTCCAAACGTAAGAGTTGAGCATATATTTAGGCAAGTGTAGGGAACTCCTCCAAAGTCATGAGTTGATCCTTCACCACCTTGTACTCAAGACCAAGGCCTGCAAGCAACTGAGCAGATCTAAAAGCCTCACACTGCTTGGCAATAACTGCAACATCTGATGAAAAAGGTTGATGAATATCCTGCTCATCCCATAAGTTCTTCATTAAACCATAATATTCACCAAGAGACATTGTTCCCTTTCGAAATAAATGAAGCTCCTCGATGACTCTACAGAGACGACTAATGTTGCTCTCGTGAGAATGTATCTCATGGAGTACTTCCCACATCTTCTTGACAAAACATAAGACATTACTTGCTTCGCAATCGATTCCTTCATGCTATTCAACATGCAAGTGGCAACTCAGTTGTTGTCTGCTTCCCAACCTGCAGTCTTGATTGCAGGCTCATCTTGGGTCAGAATGTATTCCTTGCGATGTAAACCCATAAATGGGGAGAAAGATGCGGACCATAAAAGAAAGTTGGTACCATCCAACTTAATAGAGGTCCCCTACATAAACGAAGATGCACTCGTGGTGAATGCTTTCCCTATCAAGTCACTCAAGGGATCCATACTATCTGCCATCACACCCTGTTTGTGGGAAGCAGGCAATCAAGCACTCATTATCACAAGATCAAATATAAGGGCCAAGAATGAACCACATACAGATCTAAAAAATGTGATTTCAGGACATACAAAGTTCCAGAAAATCTGATCTAGTGTAGCAACCTCCTACCAGGGTAAGAAGCGACCCTATTGAGTTGCCTCTTCCTCCTAAAACCAACAGTGGCAGGGATCGAGGAGGGAAGGTGACAACAGTGTCACCCCTACCTTAAGGACCGCCCCTTGTGCTAAGAAGGGCCTACGGCGATGGTACACCCACTAAAGTCAAGCCTCGATGGCCCTGCAGCAATGCAGTAAAGGTGGCACCGCACCTACCAAAGTAGCACCCTGGCGGCACTCCGATGGAGCACCAAGGGTAGCAATACAGCCCCTGCTAGGCAACGGTGCTGCTGCCCTGAGTTAGCGACGATGCAGCTACCTTGGCTGGTAGCGGCACTGCCGAGGAAGAGAGAGAGGGGTTGTGGTGGATGAGTAGGGAGGCTAAAGTTTGGTGGGGTACCTGGGCATCAATCTAAGACCGTTGCTCTAATATCATGTTAGGACAAATGAGCGAACTGTTATTTCACGAGGCCCTATGTGCCTTTATATAAAGAGAGGCACAAAAGAAAAAAAAAAAGCAAGTACACTCCTTCATAGATAAATAAAAATAAAAAATAACATGTGCCACAACTCAACATGTGGCATTGGTAGTCTTCATTTAAGAGGAGGAAACAAGTAAGCAGTGTTTGTTCCATAGATTAGTTGAAGTTAATATTGTGAAGTTGGTTTTGATTTCTACTTGGTTGTTACAAGTGATCAAATTGCGAAGAGTCACGCACTTCTACACAAGCTCAAGTAGCATCATAGGAAGCTAACCAAACGTGTTCAGAAGGTAAGGTCCCTTCTTATAGTGAGTTGTTCTGTTGTTTCCTATACCTTCATCATGTTTTCCTCTACATGCTTGACTCATGCAGCTCTTGTGTTTTGTGGAGATTTAGAGAAGAATTGGAAATATTATTATTGATCTCAAGAAACAAAAAGAAAGGTGTTGGTCCCTTTATATAAAGAGGGCCAACACAACAATCAAATCTAATTAATCTAAAATAACAATAATGAAAATTAACAATAATCGAAATGGATAAAATGCTTTCTAACAAACTTCTCCTAATCATTTTTCTAAGTTCTAACACTCCCCCTCCCCTCCCCCCAAGTTGGAGCGTATAACATCCAATTTGAAGGAGTCACAGCAAGACATGGCTCCCCCCGTATGTAGGGAGTCGAAGAAATAAGCAACATATTGGAAGAGTAGATGGCAGCCATAATAGTAGAAATAGCAACTGCAGGAGAGAAGCAGCAATCAGGCAATGGAAGTCGATCCCAAGCGGGCAGTATGTACAGTTGTAGCAGAAGTAGCAACCGTAGTAACTTGAACAGTAAGGAAGTAGAAGCAGTACAAAAGTCAGAGAGGACTGTAACAATAGTAACATTTGCAAATTGCAGTAATAGGAATGTAGCAGTAGTAGGACTATAGTAGGAGCAGCAGCCAGAGGATAGGATGTCGTAGCAGAAGTAGCAACATCAAGTGGAAGTATGAGGCCGTAGCAATACTAGCAACCAATAGAGATGTGAGAGGGTAAATTAGCCCCCCTACCAATCATCCTCATCTGCATGAAAGGCGACAATAGTAGTAGGGTCGAAGACGCAAGAAGTGGCCTGATCAGGAGTACTAGTACGAATATCAGAATCTGGAGAAGAAATGACTCAACCAATAGTAGTAGTAGTGGCAATTTCAGCCACAATAGTTATGGCAATAGCAATAATGGTAGAGGAATCCTACTTCTGCAAACATCCCAGACGGTCAATCTCATATGCCATAAATGTTAAAGGCAACAGCTCTAGCACAACTGGAGTAGTAGAAGACTCGGTAGAAGGAGGCTGAGACACCCAAGTTGGCTTAGCAAATTTTTCCCAACAACAACCAGAGGGATGATGAGTTTTCTGGCAGAGAGTGCATGCAAAGTAGATCAGTCAACGTCGTCCACAACTATAAGAACGACTACCTCAGCCACCAAAGGCAACATAAGCAAAGGTGTCGATCAGACCAACAGAAGCAACTACTCTCAAGGTCAAGTATTGGAAGATAGAATCTGGTCCCAAGCAAACTAGCATCGTAGTGCTAAGTCGTCCAGAAATCTGTATGTTTGCCACTCTGCACACTCAGTGACATGCTTATCGTAGCAGGAAGGCTAAAATATGGTGAGCCCCTCAAATAGGATTTCCAATATAGAGAAATATGCAACCAGAGACGTCTCCCTAATTGGTATTCCATATATGCCTATATATGTCTACGCAACGAGAGCTACTCGACTGTTGGGAGTATCTCTTTTCTAGAGCATCCCTGATGTCCTTAGGGTTGTCTTCTTGTATAACATGTTGGACACAATAGTTGGATCAATACTATTCATTAGCCAGTTCATAACAAAATAAATGTCTTTCTCCCATTTTCTGTATTTTGCATTAACCTTGGGTTCTGAAGCGAGATCTGTCAGAACATGCAGCTTGTCTTGTCCACCCATGAAAATATGAAAAGCACAGGACCATAGAATAGAGTTTGAGGAGCCATAAAATTTGATAGTGGTCCCTTGAACCAGCACTGAGGTCGAAATCTTGATCTCGGAAGTAACAGAGTTGCCTACATCTGCTAGGAAGCCAAAAAGGAGAAGGATCTACAACAGTAGGATGATTCGAGATGACGTTGTTGAGGTGATTTCAGCCTGTAGGGAAGTTCGAAGTTGTCGTTGGGGCAATGCCCAATAGGAAGTGCACTCGAAAGGTTATGTGGAATCAATGCAAAAATCTTGGTCCTACACTGGGAAGATCAAGGAACCATGGCAAAATCGTGGCCTCGCACCAGGCGATGATAACAGCTTTGAGAAATCAAAGGATGGCAATGCTATGACGTAGTCGAAGAGTAGGAGGCAGCGCAAAACAAGCGCAACAAAAGTGGCAATTGGAGAAGCGACACCTGTCGGAGGGTGCTTTAAGAGATTGCAACAAGGATTTAAGAGTGTGATAAGGAAGGCAGTGAAGAAGGCATTGCTGTGTAGGGAAGAAAAGGGTCAATGGATGGTGAAAAGGAGAGATGGTGCCGCCGATGGCCCTTCTTTCTCTCCTTAGGTTTTTTTTTTAGGGTTTATGGTGGAAAAGAGATGGGGTCATGACTCTGATACTATATGGAGATTTAGAAAGAAATAGGAAATATTATTATTAATCTCAAGAAACAAAATGAAGGCTATTAGTCACTTTATATAGAGAGGACCAACACAACAATCAAACCAAATCTAAAATAACAATAATGAAAAATATCAATAATGGAAAGGTATAAAATACTTTCTAACAATTTTATCCTAATCATTTTCCTAAATTCTAACATGTTTATTTCTACATTCTGATAACTGCTTAACTAAGTTGACGGTCCCCTTTAACAAAGCTCGATTTCTGTCAGTGTCTTTGTTTGTGATGGAATGAGAAGCTTTCAGCATGGAACATGTTTTTGTCTATCTTGTTTATTTAAAAGGATCTGACGGAGTACTCCATGGTAGAGTTTATGTTTGTTTAGTTCAATCCATGGCTGTTAGTGTTTTAGTTGTGTTTTTTGGGGAAGAACGCGTTGTACATGTTTCTGGCCAAATTGATTCGAATAAAGATGAAGTATATGGCTTAGACCTACTGATTTATGATCATCATTCACAGTATTGGAAATTGGTGGCTGTTGGTGTTTTTTTGGATGACATGGTCTTAAACATGGATGACATCTTCCGTTCTTCCCTTTTCATGAACATAAGCTAATCCCCAGTCAATTGTCTTTACACCCTGACCTAGTGGATTAACTTCATCCTGATGGCTGATAATCGTTTTGTATCTTCTACTACTTTCGACAATTTTTGGGTTATAAGAGATATGATGACTGTTGGTGTTTGACTTCTGGGTTCTGGGGAAGGTGTTATGCAAGTGGAAAACATTTTTGCCCTAATTTTTTGAGCAAATACCTTCTACTAAATGGGTTTAGAACTATTGATTCAAGTTTATCGCAGACTGTGTTGGAGGTTGGTGGCCGTTTGTGTCTTTTTCGATGACATGGTCTTAAACATGGAACTCAATTTGTGTTCTTCACTTTTAATTAAAATGAGATCATAAAGTAATCCCTGATCAATTGTTTTTTTGGTTAAATTTGAATTTAGACAACTGTCGATTTTTATGTTTTAGTTTGGGTGTAACATGTACCTCACACAAGGACAATATTTTGGACCGATTTAAACTGAAAATCTATGTACAACTTTAAACCCCGACCTAGTGGATTAACTTCAACTTGATGACCAATAGTCGTCTTTTATTTTGTACCAGATTGAACTGTATTTGGGTCATGGCTCATTCGATGGCTGTTGGTGTTTCACTTCTGGTTTCTGAGTAAGGTGTTCTACATATGTAAAACATTTATCGCCAAATTTCAATGAGTTAGTACCTCGTAGTTTGTGCCAGACCTATTGATTTAATTTTAGCATCCACTCTATTCAAGGTTGGTGGCTGTCAGTGTATTCTTAGATGACATGGTCTTAAACGTGGAACTTAATTACTACTGTTGTGTTCTCATGAAAATGAGGTAATAAAGTAATCCCTGCTCAACTGTAATTGGGTTTTATGTCAATGGATGGCTGTTGGTGTTGTAGTTGTTCTTTTGGGCTGAAAAGTGCTCCATGCAATGACAAGATTTTGAAAGGATTCAAACAGAAACTCTAGCATCTACTTCACTCCCTGACATGCTGCCTTAATTTTATACTTCATTTGCGAATGTGGATGCCTATTAGTCATTTTCTCTGACGTACTCGTACTGTTCTATACATACCTGTATGCCTGGGCTGCTGTATTTCCATTTCCAGCAGTGTTGACGCACTTATATTTCAATCTTCAACCAATGCTTGATGCCTACTTTGATTGTGCATACTATGCTGTGTACGTTATTTTTTGTTTGAAATGAGCACCATCATCTAGAACATGAATGTCTTTGTTAGAATAATCAACCAGCAGTGTCTGAATTTACGCTTTTCCTAAATTCGTGTTCTTTCTTGGAATTGAAGGGAGGTTCATGTTCTAACAACAATCAAGTCTTTTCCCACACTAAATGAGGTTGGCTATATGAATTCTTTGCTTCCACATCAATCGACTTTCAGTCATTTCAAAACTTAAATTAAAGTAATTAAAATCATGCTAAATAATTTTCTTCCAACACTTGTTTGATCTTCCTCGCCTCCTCTTAGCAGGTTCAGCCTCCAGCTTCTCGCATCTCCTAACTGGAGCATCTAGTGGCCTTCTTTGTAAATGTTCAAATCACCTTAGACATGCCTCTCATTTTATCCTCTATCGGTGCCACCCTAACTTTTTTTCTAATAATCTCATTTGAAATATGATCCTTTCTTGTATGACCACACATCCATCTTAACATCTTCATTTCTACCACAGACATCTTCTGTACAAACCTATAGTTGATAGCCCAGCATTCAGAACCGTACAACATGATTGGTCTTACCGCAGCTCGATGGTATTTTCCTTTGACTTTTAAATGAACCTCTTATCACAAAGAACACCAGATGCACCCCTCCATTTCAACCACCCTGCATTAATTCTATGTATAACATCTCCATCAATTCCACCATCTTGTTGGAAAATGGATCCCAAGTACTTAAAAACATCTTTCATTGGAATGGACTCCTCTCCAATTTTTACATCAATCCCTTCATTGTTCCCTCTACTACTAAACTTGCATTCCATACACTCAGCCTTCGTCCTACTTATGCGTAATCCTTTATCTTCTAGGACTTCTCTTCAAAGCTCAAGTTTTTTGTTCACTCCATCTCTTGTCTCATCCACCAACGCAATGTCATCAGCAAAAAGCATACATCATGGCACCTCAGCTTGGATATGCTTCGTCAACTCATCCATGACCAAAGCAAAAAGATAAGGACTTAAAGTCGATCCTTGATACAGACCAATGGTGATATCAAAGCAATCCGTCAAATCATCCTTAATCTTTACACAAGCTGCCGCTCCATAGTACATATCATTTATGAGGTTGATATATAAAATTGGCACTTGTCTCTTCTCTAAAATTCTCCACAAGATATCTTTTAGGACAGAATCATAGGTCTTCCCCAAATCAATAAAAAGCATACGTAAATCCTTCTTCTTGACTTTGTAAGTCTCCATCATACGTCTCAAAAGATGTATTGCCTCAATAGTAGACCGACCAAGCATAAAGCTAAACTGATTTTCAGTTACCACAGAGACTTGCCTCACCTTTCTTTCAATTATTCTCTCCCAAAGTTTTATCGTATGACTCATCAACTTAATATCTCTATAATTAGAACAATCTTGTATGTCACCCTTATTCTTATATAAAGGTACCACAAAACATTTCCTCCATTCCTCTGACATATTCTTACCTCTCCAGATAGTATTAAATAAATTTGTAAGTCAAGTTATACCCCGTTATCCCATCATTCTCCAAGGGTCTATAGGAATATCATCAGGCCCAACAACCCTCCAACTTTTTACCATCATCAAAGCCTCATCTACTTCTTTCTTTTGTATCCTTTGATAACTTGCCCGATTCACATAATCTTCTAAGTTGGCTAACACCCCTAAGATGATATCATTCTTTTATTTTTCATTAAAAAGCTTATGAAAATATATTTTCCATCTTGTCTTTATATCCTCACTAGCTATAAGCACCCTTCCTTCTTCATTCTTGATGCATCTTACATGTGTAAGGTCCTTTGCTTTCCGCTCTCTTGTTTTAGCTAACTTGAAGATATCTTTTTCACCTTTTTTAGAATCAAGTTTCTTAAAAAATGCTCCCAAGCTTTTGTTTTTGCTTCACTAACTATTTTCTTTACTGCTTTCTTTGTTTTTTTGTAGTTTTCCATATTTTCATCGATCTTATCTCGATATAAGGTTTTAAAGCAGGCTCTTTTAATTTTAAGCTTCTCCTGCACTTCCTCACTCTACCACCAAGCCTCCTTTTGTCCTGGAACACCACCTTTAAAAACGCCTAACACCTCCTTTGCCACCTTCCTAATACAGTTTGTCATATCTAACCGCATTTCATCAGCACTACCATCAAGATCCCAAGTCTTTTGTTGCATCATCTTCTCTTTAAATCTCACTTGTTCTTTCTTAAGATTCCACCATTTAATTCTTAAATTCTCAAACACTAATTTTCTCTTCATTGCCTTCTTTAAATGAACATCCAACACAAAAAGACGATGTTGAACAGTTAAACTCTCCCCGGGAATAATCTTGCAATCTTTACAAGATAAACGACATCTTCTTCTTAAAGCAAAGTAATCAATATGTGTTCTTGCTAAGTCACTTTTATAGGTGATCAAATGCTCTTCTCGTTTTTTGAAGAAGGTATTTGCTATGAAAAGATCATAAGTCATTGCAAAATCAAGGAAAGTCTTCCCTTCATTCCTAACACCAAAGCCATGATTTCCATGCACTCCTACATACTCTAAAACATCTTTTCCCATATGCCCATTTAAATCTCCACCCAACAAAATCATCTCTGTGGGATTCCTTAAATTATCATATCAAGCTCCCTCCAAAATTTGTTCTTTATTCTTACCTCCAGACCAACTTGAGGTGCATAAACTAAAATGGCATTCAAGATCTCTTCTTCTAAGATTAATTTTATTAAAATAATTCGATTACCCAATCTCTTAACCTCAACCACACTCTCCTTCAAATCCTTATGAATTATAATGCACGCGCCGTTTCTACCGTTGTCCCTTCCTGAATAGCACAGTTTGAAACATGTTCTCTCGATTTCTTTTACTTTTTCTCCAACCCACTTAGTCTCTTGGCAAGAAATTTGAATCATTCTCCTTACCATTGTATCCACAATCTCCATGAGCTTGCTTGTCAAAGTACCAATATTCCAACTACCGAGTCTCAATATCTTTTGTGACAACTTTGATGGCGAAGAGGTGAAACTAGCTTCTTTACTCGCATACGTTCCTCATGCAAGAACCCTTGCTCATTTTAGACTACATCCAGGCGGCGATGTAGCGGAACTAACTTCTTTACTCAATGCGATAAAGGGAGGTTCATGTAAACTTTCAAAATTATATTTGCCTTTCCGCTAGTTATTCATTTATTTCGATGTTAAAGTAGATAGTCGTTCATAATATTATTTTATAATCAAACATATAAAATAATGTTAACTTATATCCATATATAAGTATGAAAATGTGAAAATTACATAATTTGCCAGATTTAAGAATTAGGTCACCATATATTAGTGATTTAAGAATTAGTTACATTGCATACCCTATAGAATGAGGCAGAGAACTCATGAAATGCCAAATCAAAACACACAACCAAGGGATCAAGCCAAGCCCAGCCGAATGAGGTCTAAGAGGGTTAAGAATTGGAGCTCTGAAATGGATGCCAAGCTTATACTGATTTTCAGAGATCATCATTTAAAGGGAGATTAGGAAGGAGGATCCTTCAGCTGTCACACTCGGCAGGAGATCATGGTGTAGTCCGAGTAGGAGACTGATGGAGCCGTCACACTCGGCAGGAGATCTGGGTTACGATCAAAATAAGCTCCTCCATAGATGGAGGCATTTGAAGAAGCCATTCCATTCCTACCACCATCTCTTGTATATGAGCGGTTGGGGTCATGAGCCTATGACCATGTGTCCAGTAGCACCCAATCCAGAAGCTTGGGCAAAGGTATCATCCTCTATTCAACTAATTATGTCTTCTGTTATCCTTAGCATAAGTAAATAGCATAATTCTTGGGTTACTCATTTGGGTTTCTTCCTGAGCTAGTTGCCTCCCAAGCTTCGAAAGTTGAAGGGTAAACCCCCCCTACTGTATGATGAGGTCAATGGCATAATTGGAAAGGACATCGCTATTGGAGAGCATGCCATGTCCTTCAACCTCTTTTCGATTCATTTGATGAGGAGACACTATTCCGTCCTTCTGTCCCCCCTGCTCCAACAATGCAGTTTCAAACTTATTCCTTCTTCTCGACAGACTTTAGCCAGCAGACATACAACAACGATTTCAATAAGCACCATTTCACCTTCGAGGACCTCCTTTCCTCCAATCATCCTGCATACGCTTCTAATTCATCTTCAAATCCCTACCAGAGTCAACCGACCTATCATCCCCCTCCACAATCAATGCCACCACGTCAAGCTGCAAGTAGCAAACATGGAAAGGCCCAGTGCAGAAGGTAGCTCCAGTGGCACCAAAAGGTGTCATTTTACCACCTCTACCGCAATTCTGGAAGGCATCCAAAAGACAAACTCCTAACTAAAGACAATTATTGACCATCACATTTCCAAGCCTAAGAAGGTAGACACAAGTGATGAGATCGGTCAATGCCATTGAATGGTGAAGTAGCGTGTTGCCTACCTCTCTCCTTCAGATATTGTAGTACAAGTGTAGCACTTCTCAAGGAGTAGGAAACGTGGATTTTTTATAAATGTTGTCAATCATACAGAAGCCTTTACGACTAACGGAGTGAGTTTGAAAACAATTACTTCCCCCAAAAATTCATTTTCACATCTAAATGTGGGCTCCATCTACATGACAAGGATGCAAATACAAGGTTCCTTCGAGTTACATGAGCCTACACTTCAATCGTACTAGGCAAAGCTCACATTCATGGCTACCTTGTATGGAAAGTTAAAGGTCTCCCAAATCAGAAGGACGGACACCAATGAGTACGTCGAATGGCTAATTGATCATGTCGTTGATCTTGAGTGCAAGATGGACGCCAAGAATCTGGAAGCACGAAGGCTAGATATAGAACTTGTCTCGTACGAGTCATACATCACAGAGCTGCAACAAAGGGTATCCAACCTGGCGATCGAGCTAAAGCTTGGAGGTGTGTTGCATCGAAAACCGCTATAAGGGAACAGTCAGCCACTTCAACAACTTGTCCATGTAGTTCTGCATCTATGTGTTCGTCTTCATTTCAATCAATGGTGTTGTTCAGTTCTACATCTCATATGTTTTGGGGTTGACATTGTGCTTTGCTACTATGTGATTTGTGGACGTCACATTTTAGGACTAATGGGGGCACTACCTTTAGTATAGATTATTTTGAGACCTCTCGAGTGGCACAATTCAACTCCATTCGTATTTTTCTATCAATGGTAGTGAACCGTGATAGACCAATGTTTCAGTTGGACATCAAGAATGCATTCCTTTATGGGAATCCCAGTGAAGAGGTGTATATGCATTAGCTACCTGGATTTACTGTTGAGGTGGAGTGTCAGAAGATTTGCAGATTGCACAATGCTATCTATGGATTAAAACTAAGCCCAACAGGGTGGTTTGATAGATTCAGCGAAGTTGTGCAACACTTTGGTTTCCATAGATCCTCTTCATATCATTCCTTTTTCGTTATGCAGAGACCTGCAAGTCTAGTAATTCTCATAGTCTATGTTGATAATATTTTGCTCATAAGGAGCAACACAAAGAGCATAGAGGCAACCAAGACCTTTCTACATTCACAATTTGTTGCCAAGGATTTAGAGAGAATTAGCTACTTTTAGGGCATTAAGGTGCACCATGTGGATGGGATGTTGGAGTTATCCCAAAAGAAGTATGCTCTTAACATGCTAAGAGAAGTGGAGATGATGGGATGTAAGCCAACTAACATCTCATTGGACCAGTACTCATCTCGCAAATTCTGACAGGCTGGTACTAAAGGATGTAACTAGATATCATGCCATCATTGGCAAGCTTCTTTATCTCATCATTACTAGACCTAACTTGCCTATGTTGTTGGTCGAATTGGCCAGTTTATGTAGGAGCCAAGGGAGGCACACTAGCCAGTGCCAGATTTTAAGGTACTTGAAAAGCAATCCAAGAAGAGGCCTGACTTTTCAGAAGCATGATCATATGGATATGTGGGGATACTCTGATACTGATTATGCAGAAGCACATGAGTATAGAAGGTCCGCCACTGGCTACTGTATATGTGAGTGGTAATTTGGTTACCTGGCGAAGCAAGAAACAAAATGTGATTTCCAAATCCAGTGTTGAGTCAAAATATAGTGAGATGGCACATCTACCTTGAAAGATTCTTATGGAGGAGACATGGATCTGATCCAAAGGGCTATAGCAACCATTGGACCTTCCGCCTTTTGGCATTCCTTGCGCCCTTTGATGGTTGAGTTCGATAGCCACTTTAGTCCAACACTTGGGGATGGTCATTCCTTCAAATTCTAGCACAATAATTGGTCTGAAAGTGGCAGATTTTCAGACCTTTACAAGAGATTATTCCAATATATTCAGCATAAGGAGTCACTTATGGTTGAGATGTGGGACAGAGAGCATAATGTTTGGAGCATTAGGCTTCCTGAAGGACTTTCTGAAGCCATATTTACTAACTTTCAGCAGTTGTTGTCCGCATTGGGGGAGGTCTCTTCTACTGCTGAACCTGATATGATGCAATGGAAACATGGCAGATTCACCATCAAGAATGCATACAATCTCCTGATCTCTAATGGTGGCCAGCTAATGCATGTGGAGAAGGATTCCAAGCTACTCTGGAGTTGCGAGATTCCTCTCAAAGTCAAGTTGTTTCTTTGATTTTTTAGGAGGAAGAGATTGGCAACCAAAGCATATCTAACTAAATGGTGCACATCTAACGATATCACTTGTCCGTTGTGTAGACAGTGAAAAGAGGACATTCATCATTTCTTTCAATGTGGTTTCTCTAGAGAGGTTTGGGATCATTGTACGGTACACGTGGCCAACTATACCGACTTTGATTCTTTCTGGGAGACATTCCGAGATCATCTACGTCTCAACATGGCTGGCTGGTGCAAAGCATTTGCTTTTCTTTGGGCTATTTGGTTGCCAAAGAATGGTAAAGTTTTCAATAATGAGAGATGTTGGATAGAGAATGTAGTGAGGGAGGCTTACTATTTTTCTGAATTTTGGCTACAAAGCTTGTAAGTCTATTCCTTTTTTAAATTAATATTTACAGGATGATTACCATACTCAATTAATCTTCATATTTTCTCTCAAAAAAAAAAAATAGTGTGATGGCTCATACTACATGTGAGTTATTTTGGGTTCAGGCTATTCTATAGGACTTTGGTAATCATATTTTTGGTCCTATGCCCATGTATTGTGACAACAAGGCTACAATATTCATTGCAAATAATCCATTCTTTCATGAGAGAACCAAGCACATTGAAGTGAACTCACTTCATACGAGGCGTTGTGATGAGCAAACAAACATATACCCATATATTCCCACTAAAGACCACCCAAACCCTCTCCAGGAAGTGGATAGAATACTTATGTTCCAAGCTAAGCATGGCTAACATCTATGCTCTAACTTAAGGGGGAGTGTTGAGATTATTATTATGTGTAGGTGTATTTTCTGTTTTTATTCTTGTATGAGGTATCCTTTGTAATTCTCCCAAGGGCACCTCTCTATATAAAAGTCCTTAAGGCTCAGTAATAAGTTGATTCTGCACATTTCTCCTAACAAGGTCAACACCACGCGGTAGCTACGCATGGCAAGGTAGCGCAGCCACGCGCTATGCACACGATAAGGCAAGCAGGCCCCATACGAAGGCCAGCACACAAGAAGTCGACTCGCAAGAGGGAGGCATAGCCTGCTGGGTTTCCCAAGGATCAAGAATCCTACCCTGATATCATGTTGGAGAAAAAAGTCTTATTCAAATTATTGAAGTCAGGAACCTTAACCCCTTTTATTTTTTGAGAAGAACCTTAACCCCTTTTATATAGAGAGTAGGGTTAGAAAAATTCATAAGAGACGCAACCAGAATAGGAAAATAACAAATAGGAATAGGAAAAGAACTAAGACTCACAACTTAACTAAATAGACTGAAACCTAACCATGATAGGACCAATAACTAACTAATCCTAATAGTCTAATATTTTCCTAGTACTCTTTAACACATATAGATATTTTTTAATATTTAAATATTAAAAAAATACTTGACCAAGTACACCCTAACTACTTTCCCGCAAACTATATACTTCTTAATCAGTGACCTAGCTAACTAAATACCGACTATCAACTTTTTCAACATCGGGTAAAGGATTTAAGCACACTTTATTACTTCTTAGAGATGGATGTTGCAAAAACACCAAACCATTCATGTTGATTTGATGATGTGGAATTACACAGTCCATTACTTCATAGATATTGATTTGATTTTCTTAACTGCAAATCCAACAGCGCAATCACAGTCCAAGTTGTTCAAAAAAGTGAAGTTCATCTATTATTGATGCAGAAGAGTCTTATTTCACGATTGACGCCTTATAATATGGTACAGTCAGACATCATCAAATTTTATAACCACATTTCAAAATTCACGGATCCATCCACAATAAATCATTTTGTGAATCTTAAAAGCAGTCTCTAGGTACCAAAAAGAACCAACATCCATGAGTTCCATTACGTTCGTGACCATCTATTTCGAAAAGGCTAGGATGGATTGGTACTTATTCTGATGTCAACTGAGCTTGAGATCCAGAAATTACACGGCCAGCTGATCGTGTTCATGGCAGGATCTTTCCATGAAACAGTTGCAAGATCAACTATGAAGGGAAATTATCACAAGATTAGTTTCCAATGTCGTTTGTCCAACCAAAGCACCACAATTTATTCTAACCATACGGCATACACATACCTTCGCAATCTTTTTATACCTTGCATGACATATTCAATTCAGGAGATTGATATGCAACACATTCCTCAAGCAAGGAAACTTGCAAATGTTTTCATCAAAGATATTCTATTGAAATGGCATCAAATGCTAAGACAATTGGGTTGGCTCCATATGATGCAAAAGTCAAAGAAAGATGTTCAAATTGCATTTATGTTGACAGATTTGAACAATATGATATTTACAAGAGTGTGAGGTTGTGTTTGCCAATTTCTCGATGTCAAAACTATATATATATATAAAGAAGATTATATAACAATTGATAGTGTTCCCTTGAATCCATTCTCATCGTTAGCAAATAATAACCCAAGGCATAAAACTAAGACCTTCAGAACTTCACCCTTGGATGGTTATCTCTTTGTTGGTTGATTGATTTATAGTTGAGCCATCATTTTGAGAGTAGGAAGCGGGAGACTTTTCCAGTAAATAACCAACCTTGTTTATAGTATAGTTGGGAGACTTTTCCCAAGAAAT
Source organism: Thalassia testudinum (assembly GCA_037157565.1). Taxonomy (NCBI): domain Eukaryota; kingdom Viridiplantae; phylum Streptophyta; class Magnoliopsida; order Alismatales; family Hydrocharitaceae; genus Thalassia; species Thalassia testudinum. The sequence continues at coordinate 80,252,235 of JAZHRO010000077.1, read as the reverse complement.
GGATGCATAATGGAAAGATAAGAACATAGGAATAGATCTCATACCAATACAGAGTACCTATTTCCACTGTTGTGCTCTTCAAATTGCAATACATCCATAGGTTCAAGTACTCACAACATTTGCGAAGTTGATTGTCCCTCTTATAAACTAAGATTTAAAGTAGTCCTTAATTACTGAGTACTCAGTGTAACTCGCACATTCGTGCACAAGCAAGTGCAGCTCTATGCTAACAATACGTGTTGCTTGCAGCAGTGTGGATTCAGAAAAGATGCTACATCCCTGCCTACCTGGAGTGCAAGAATATGACTAAATATTAAGTGGTTGGCTTTTTCTTTCAGTATATTACCTCAAATTTGATTCTGAGTTTTCTAAGGAAGGCCACTTGTGCAATTTAATCACCCCACTCAAGGAAATAGCATGAACAGAAATTGAAGAAATAGAATAGACTAGAAGGGTCACGTGATAAGAAGAAATGCTATAAATGAATGGATTAGAGAGAAAAATATGGCTTCCACAGAACCATCAACATGGGGAAAAGAAGCTTTACCAGATAATGTACGGCCGGCAGACTTTTCACCTAGCTTTACCTTGACATGCTGCCCATCTTCCAGTACTTTCAGATTAACAGATATATTAGCTTCATTCTCCTGGCTTTCCCTGTTTTCTTCACCTTCCGAGAAGTCTTCATCCGAACTACTGCCAGGATTATCATTTTCTGCGCGATCAGTTTCACCAAGTATTGAACTCTGAAACATTGTAAGCTTTTCTACAAGCTCCCCATGTATCGCCAATGGAAGGGATACAAAGTGGGAATAGTCGAGATTGGGACTTTTAGCAGCCTGTTTCCAAGAAGAACAATAAAGCATGTAGAAATATTTTTATAGCACTTATAAAAACATGTCAGCAGCAGCAGACAACTGATAAAAAATGACAAGGGCAAGAACCTATACAATTTCATGAAACAAAGTCACCAGTTGGATTGGTTTATGTCCCTCCCTCTCCCTCCTCTTTTTTTTTGGTATGTGTGTGTGTGGGTTGTGGAAGGCAGAAATGCATCTTTTCAAGAGAAGGACGGTTATTGGAGGTCAAGAGTCATCCAAAACTCCATTAATTGCCGAAGGATAGCTACTACTGTTGGCCATGTCTAGAGTAGTGGACCACGGCTGACACAAGGTTTTCCACCCAGGCCCTCTCACCCATAGGCACCATAGAACTACAATGCTTCTGCAATGCCCATAAGCTCCCAAAAACTTCTTCATACCTTCCCCATCACTGATGGCTCCAAAATGACTCCAACAGAAAGTATACTTCGAACATAAAACATTTCAGTGAGGGATGGAGACACATAAACTCAAGCAAAGGGACTAGACAGCTCAGTTCAAGAAATTAAGTGATTATAACAAGAGTGAGCCAAAATCTCAAAATTGGATGAAACAAGTTAATTCATCCATAGTCCAAGCTAAATATTCTAAATTTGACATAGAATAAGAATACTTTAACAAAATAAACCTCTTGATTATCTTTAAAAAAGAAGCCACTTTCTACTTTTAGCCAGCATAAAGAATGGAGGCGCCTGGCATGACTTTGGTCTACAAACGCTTGCTCATCCAAATATTTCTATATACTGTGGAGCAGTCCTATGAGAAATAATTTTCATGGGAAGTCATGAGAAATTTCTTGTAGCTGTGTTAACAAGATTCAACCATACTGGAAATCACATAAATAAGCACAAAAGGCAAACGTTTTAAGAAACCTTTTGTCTATCCGTTCATAAACTTTTTTTATTTGGCTTTGTTAATAAATTATGTTATATACATTTGATTTGCATGATTGTTTAATGATGGCATACCTGAATGATGCCCTTTAAATCCATACTGTTGAGCTTCACAAATGCATTCGACGTAAAAAATTTCCCATCTTCTTACTAAAGTTCATTTCTCATAAGATTGCTACTCTCTGTATATAAACAGCATCACCTTTTCACCAAAAATGCTACACAGTATTTTAGCGTAGACACAGTGGAATGACCAAGGATCAATATACGCTGAAACAGTCTTTAGATACCATCTTTACCTTAACTCCATCAACATTTCATGCTGAGTTCATTTATCTAAGACTAAGCCACAGGAGAGGTCTTACGGTAAGTTTATTCGTTCCCTTCTACATTACCTACTACGAACTACACAATGTATCTGAACCCCAAAGTCCAAATTGCTTACGTGAAATGTTGACACTCAATGCAACTATCCCACCGTGATCGAGTTTAATGACTCATTCCATGCAAGTTCCTGTAGTTTCATGATCCATCTTTATGGTCAATATAAGGAAATAAACTTGTTTGCAGACAAAATTTTTTATCTGAGCCAACATCTACCGAAATTTAAGTAGTGCAGTCTGCAACTAGAGATTATTCGATTCTGAGGTAATGAAGAATAGAGATAATACAAGTTTTATGTCAATGGTGACAGAGAATAGAAGTTTTTAAAAAAATAAAATAAAAGGGTGGTTATCCTATAGATAACAGCTCAAATTCATTCCAAGAAAGCAACTTTACAAGACCACCTAGCTTACAAAAAAGACCCCCACAGAGACACTAAGGAAGAAATGGACATAACAACATTCTCCACATACGGCCAATCACCGCTAAAACCCACTCCATTTCTCCCCAGCCACACACCCCACAGCATAGCCAATACCTCGTCAGAAAAAAGACCAGAAACTAGCCATGTCCCTACCATCTATCCAACTAATGCCCATTCTCCCCCAAACTTGCTCAACAAATGGGCACTGGAAGAAAAGATGCTTCACATCCTCATTCGCCTCACTACAGAAGACACACCTCACACTCTCCAATGGGGCCCACCTTGCCCTCCAAACCTTCATGACAATTATTCCTCTCGACAACAGCCAGGCGAAAATCTTGATTTTGAGGGGGCACTCCACCGACCAAATGAGTCGGCAATCTCTGGCAAGATCGACATGTTCTGTAATGTAAGACTAAGCCAACAGAACACCTTCACAACAGAAAAATCACCGTCATCCCAAACATGTCTATCTTCTCCCACACCTGGAGGCCATCCTTCCAAATCCTACTGCAACTATTGGAATTCTACCAGCCTCTGATCCGAGAGCCCTCCCCAAAAAGACGGGCACCACACTCCATCCCAGCAACCATCAACCGTAGTATTTTGATCCATGGCCCTCCCAAGTAGACAAGGATACCTATCACCAAGGCTATCCCCAACCCCCTGCCAATCATCAAGCCAAAAGCAGAAGGCATCTCCTTCCCCAAGAATCGGGTAAAAGAACAACCACACTTTTGGTACCACAGCTGCCAGGCCTCGAAGAAAATGGGATACACCCACAGGCGAGGATAAGAAAGGCCCCCAAGACTGAAACGAACCATAGCAATGCCCCATGACATCACAAATAATGCTTCTCTCCTATTTCACCAACCTCGCGATCCACTTCGTAAGAAAACTCAAATTGACCTTTCCTACATCTCTAACTCCCAACCCCCCTTCCTGAAGCGGTTTACAGACCTCCTCCCATGCTACCAACCTGGTCCCCTTCCCTGCAAATCCAACATTTAACCAAAAAAAAATCTCCCATCAGCCCTGTGATCTTTTCTATCTGCCACGGGATTTTGAAGACCAACAAGAAATATGCTAGCATCGCCAACAATACCACCTTCACCAAAGTCAACCTCCCCCCCCCCCCCCCCCCCCCGACAATAGTTTGAACGACCACCCTGCCAACCTCTTCTCAATTCTTTCCAACAATGGAATCCAATCCAGCAACCTAAGGCGACTATCCGACAACGGTAGACCCAGGTAAGTCAGCGGTAGCTCCCCCACTCTGGTCCAAAGGGTCTCCTTCACCGCCTCCACCTCCTCAGCAGCCATGTTGAAAGGAATGAAACAAGATTTCTGATAATTGACCCGCAGTCCCGAAGCCTCTCCAAAGAGTTCCAACAGTATCCTCACCCTTCTCGACTCCAGACCAGCCCCCTCTATCAGAAACAGCGTATCATCTGCATACTGAAGCACCAGGATCTCTCTCCCCACCCCAGCCCCGAAACCACCGACCAGCCCCCCAACACAAGACTTGTGTGCCACTCTTGTAAGGGCATCAACTGCCAACACAAAAAGCAATGGAGCCAGAGGGCATCCCTACCTGACCCCCCTCCTGAGCTACACCCAACCTCCCGCAAGATTCCCATTCAACAATAACGAGGAGACCGTAGTCATGCACCTCTTCATCCAATCAATCCAAACCTATGAGAAACCCCTCGATGCCCAGAGGAAATCCCATTGAACCAAATGTAGGCCTTACTGAAATTGACCTTCCACAAAAAGGCCTTCTTCTCCCTCCTCTAAGCAACCAAAGCCTCCAAGGCTATCACAAAGCCATCTAAAATAAGGTAGACTGCATTGGACAGTGGAATGGGCTGGAAATCCTCAATTGCCTCCGCTCCATCTATCTTAGGCAACAAGAACACATAAAATCTATTCAGCCTGTCGAACCCCCTGTTGCCTACTGCAAACTCCTCCAACATCTGCATCACCTCATCCTTCACCAGACCCCAAAATTCCCTGAAGAAGAGAACAAGGAATCCATCCAGACCAAGGCAACCTTCTCCATTAAGTCCCCACACTGCCCTCCACACCTCCCCCTCTGTGAATGCCGATGTGAGGTTCAAAGCCTGAGCCGCCGTAACACAAGTCACATCCTCCCTCTCCATTTCCAACTCCCTTTGTTCCTCTGCATTGTGAATTCTTTGAAATAATCTACTGCCGCATGCCCAACCTCCTCCCTTCCATAGAAGGACTCCCCTCCCACCTGCAGACTCTTAACCCAGTTCCTCCTCCTCCTTGCCAATGCCGTCTAATGGAAGAACATGGCGTTAGAATCACCCTCTCGTATCCAGCTCTGCCTCGATCTCGTCTACCACTCAACCTCCACCGTCCTATCCTCCTCCTGCACCACCCAGACCATCCTCTCTCTACAGCTCCTGTCCTCCAGAGAAATAGAACCAAGATCCTCCTGCCTATCGATCCTGGATATCTCAGACAGAGCCTCCATCTTCCTACTCCGACTCGACTCCTGGGTCTCCTTCCTATACACCCTCAACAAGTCTCGTAGACCTGCCAGCTTCTTCAGCAGTCGAGCAATGGCAGACCCTTCCACCTCCAACGAGGTCTACTTCTCTTCCACCCACGCCCTGAAGCCTTCCTCCATCAACCATGCCTTTCAAATTTGAAGTAAGTGCCAAAGTAGATCCCCTCGTTAGTTCTCCACAAGAGGGGTGTGTGATCAAAGAACGACCTCTCCATAAGGGACACATTCGCCAAAAGATACATCTCCATCAACTCCACACTAGAAAGGAACCTATCAATCCTGGACTTCTGGCTGGCAGCATTCCTCCAGGTATATGTGCAGCAGGCGGGGATCAAATCGGCAAGGCCATGCAGAGCCACAAACTCCACAAAACTCTCATACCCAGGGTCCTATCTACCCCTTCCACCAAGCCTATCATCCACCTACAACGTGGTGTTGAAATCCCCTCCAATGAGCCATGGCACCCCCTGTGTACCTACCGCCACCACTGCAAGCTCCTCCCACATCACACCTCTTCCCAAAACCTCCGATGGACCATACACCCCTGTCACCACCATTTTGACCCCATCAGCTCTCCTGATCAACCTAGTAGAAACAACGTGGTTACCTCTGAAGCAGTCCTCCAATGCGAACACATCCTCGCGCCACCCCACCAATTGTCCCCCTACATGACCAACCGCATCGAGGGGCATGAATCCCTCCATCCAGGAACCCCCAATCTCCCTCCATAACCTCCCATCACATGCAAACAACTTCGTCCCCTGAAGAAGCACCACATCTACCCTCCACTGCTTGATGTATCCTCCCAGCGCCGACCTCCTCGAAGGGTCATTAAGACCCCTAACATTCCAGGAGAGAACTCCATTCATCGGGAGACCGAAGCATTCTCCCTCGTGCACGGGCGAAAACCTATAGCCTTTGCCATCCGGCACACTTCCTTATCCTCCCCATTCAGCACCCCATCCTCCACCCGGGCAACCGGCACCGTCCCCTCACGACCATCTACCACCACCCGATCCCCCTTGCTAGCCCTCCTAAATGTCGACCTTTGATTGTAGCGAAGACCCCTACCTCAGCCTCTTGCCACAAAGCGTGGCTTCCAACCAACAGTACTAATCCCACCTGAGCGCTCTTGCAGCTCTAAACTGCCCGGTGCATTTGCTATCGCCAGCCCCTCCTCACCTCCATCAGGTCCAGGATCATCAGCCACCTCCCTCGTCCCGAACCCTCGCTCTGGCTCAGCCGAGGGAAACGCCACCACCATAGAACCATCGACCCCCACCGAAGAGCCAAGGTCCAACCCCACTTCTCTCTCCTTCGCAACAACCTGCCCCAAAGCTCCATTACGATCCTGCAACTCTGCTCCTAGGGCACATCACCCCGACGAGAGGGTCGAAGAGACGCTCTCCTCCGGTCCACCTTCCCCATCTCCCCCTCCCCGCACCGCCTCCTGATGCAGCGTGGTCGGGTCAACAGGCTCCGCTATCGCCCCTACCTCGAAGTCATGCCTCACAAGCGACACGCCTTTTTCGAACCCGTACCTCTCCACCGAAGCAGGGTCTGTCGTAGATGGGCCTCCTTCACCGAACCCGGGTCCGAATACCCAGCCACCCAACTTCGCTCGCCTCTCCCTTAAGAGCACTCAAGGCTTCTCCAACTGTGCTCCCGAATCATCTAGCGTAAATGTTGCCGCCACTCTCTCCTCCAAACAAGGCGTCAATCCTACCTCCTCGCCTTCCGATCTCATTGGACCCCCCAAGTCATCCGCAGACAACGCCATCAATGGCTCTGCATCCAACGGAGTCACATCCACGTCAACAACTGGTCGCTTGGGCTCCCCCTCTACAGGTGAAACCCTAGCTTGGGTTGTCGTCGTGCCACTGGAGTTCGCCTCCTTTCCGACCGCCTCCACGTACGAAGCACTCCTCCCCTTGGCCCTCTTGGGGGTGCACGAGACCACCCACAACAGAGCGCCATGGCGAAGGAGCACCTTTGCCATCACCTGTGCACCCACCTTCAGCTCCACCGCCGCCTCGATCTGGCCAGCCAGGAGGTCGGTCCCCCTACATCGTCGAAGGTGCACAAAAGGAGATATCACCACCTTGACCACCTCCATCGTGCAAAGCCACCAAGGGATCCCACAAATCAGAAGCTCCTCCGGCAAGCGTTCTTGTGGGCGTTCCCTCCAAGCCCCATTGTGAATGGAAGTCTATCTCCACGCCACTGCGCCGAACCCCAAATAGGAGGTCGTGGAGTAGAGCTCTTCCACCATCGCAGGGGGAAGCCCTACCACGAGGACTCCCCCAGCCTCCAACGGGACAACCCTCAACCCTGTCTCCGTCGATCCATCCCCCAACGCCTTCAGCACCTCAGATACTCGCAGCTGCCCCGACACCACTTCTCCCACCAGGCCACCGCCCACCAAATTCCAGAGGGCCCTAGCACCTGCCGACTAAGGTGCCTACACCTTTGCTAGGGGAACCACCACCGAAGGGGGTGGTGGGGGCCACCTTGCTGCCGCACCAAGCGCCATGCTCCGTCGCTGAGGCACCGCACAACATGCACGCCGGTGCCCAATACCTCGGCAACCCCAACAGCGAATGGGCACTCTGCACTCCTTTGCCCAGTGTCCGGACCCCAGGCATTTGAAGCATCGACCACCACCCACGCCCGCCGCCCACGGATCGGCCCCGACCAACCTCCTCCCCTCGACCAAACTCCATTCCCCCAGGCCTCCGGCATGCCCACCCTACCCGCGAGGAGGTTGCACCCCTCTCCCCTCCTCTCTCCCCCACGCTCGTCCTCTCTTTCGCTCCCATCCAAACAGAGAATGGAAGTTAGCAAAGAGAATATGGACTAATGGCTAGGTACCATTCATGTGGGTTGCAAAGAAGAGACAGTGCAACATAATCACACAATGCAAGTTAAGCACTCTCTACTTAATGATGTAGATACCTCCATTACTTTTGGTGTTTGAGATAGGTCATCTTGCAAGGGAATGCCATGACTTCTCAAGTGCATGACTGGTGTTGTTCTTCATTGAAGAGCCCCTTGTGCCAATAAAATAAATCCTTAAACAAAGCTCTTTGTCCAGCCTTTACTGTTATATTCTCCAGAATCTGCCACAAAAGAGGGAGCATCATTGCAGAATTGTATCTCTGGAGGATATCACAGGGCTTCTGAGTGGCCCTCAGGTTGTACATTCCACTTAGGCCATTATACATGGAGGTGATGATGTCTTTGTCTGAGAAGCAAGTTACATGAGCAATTCATTTTTAGAGCTGCCAAATCTTCGTAATTCATATCCATTTAAGCTTCTACCAGGAACCATCAGGAACTATGTGTGTTCCAACAGATTGCAACCTGAAGTAAGCAAGCAGGGTTAATGGTGATCAGTAGAGTTGGTTTTGATGCAAGGACTCCTGTTGCAACAGCAACTGGAAGGAGCTCCTGATAGAAAGCTAAGGAACATTCTCATAAAAATGGGGAAAGGATCACCAAAACAAGAGTCAAGGTGGTGAATGACGAGGATCAACAATTGTGGTACTGGTGATGAGTGGTGGTGGGATTTTTCTCTTTTTGTTTTGGGGGATTTGAGTGGATGGGGTGGATGGAGTACGAATCATGAAATGTTGCATTAGTACCTTTGCCTATTTGGCCATTTCGCATGATATCATGGTTTTCTTCAAATTTGGTTATTTATTCATCTCTTATACATGGACCAGACTTGCTTCATTGGACAGAAATGAGTACTAATTTGTCGTGAGCTTGGAAGAAAAATAGATAGATATTGCTGCCAACACCATTTATTGGCTCTATCAGTCATTACGATCTTGAAGAGAAGTGGATAGACATTGCTGCTAGCATGATTTATTAGCTCTATCCAATATGACCACTATCTTATCATCCTTTCACACCATACATCTTTTGCGGGGGGGGGGGGGGGTGGGGGGGGGGTGGGGGGGGGGCTGTGTTGCTTAGGTATTATCAAAGTATCACCCTACTTAATGAATGAGAATGGTTGGTAGCAACCATGGATCTCAGATCTAGTTCTTTTTATGAAGACGACTTTGGTGCCCATGAACAGGATAGTATCTATTAGATGATTTGTGCTTGTAAATTCTGAAAAAATAATAAGGGAAGCTATCTTTTCCACTTTTTTTTTTTTTTTGGAGAGGTCTTCCTTTTCCATTTAAAAATCTGAGGTGAGCAACTTTCGATATAAATAAAAACAAAACTTAATATATATATATATATATATATAATGTTGAGTTATGTATGGTGGGTATTTTTATTTTCTTTTATAGTGAAGGGATATACTTGTAATTCATTCTCTGATGCCTCTCTATACAAAGGTCAAGGGTCTCTCTGAATAAATTATCTCATTTCATCCTAACTTGATATTAGAGCAACGGTCCTAGATCAGGGTTCTGGTATCCTACCAAACCCTAACACCACCTACCCCTCTTCTCTCTCCGGCACCGCCAGCCACCAATAGGTCCAGCAATGCCAGCGAGGAGCAATACCGCCGCCCTTCACCAGCACCTCCGACCTCTGTCAAGAGGCCCACAGCGTTGAGGTGACACAGGGTCTCCTCTACCTAGCACCACCACTGCCCTATGCAGCGCATGTCACCCCACCGAGCATCACCACCACTGCCCTAGGCGATGTAGATCGCACCTCCTTGCACTGCCGCTACTGCCCTGGGCACTTTAGTGTCGCCCTCCACTGTGCAACAACTGCTCTAAGCGCAGTTGCAGGCCCTAGGCGACGTCGCCTTCCCTGCTATGGGTCCACACAACCTCTAGATCATCTTCTAGAAGTTGTGTTGGCCTAGAACTAAGGTTACCGGTTCACATCTAGCCTTACAACTCTCTCAAGAGGAGTTTCTGTAGTTTGGACAGCACCGCTAGGGCTATTCATACGACATAGGGTGTGCAAGTTATATTGTGGTACAAACAGGGTACATAATCTGAAAATCATCTTCGTGTGGCTTGTATGTGGCTTTTGGAGGCATTTTCAGTCTAAAAATTGCGAATTCAGATCTTATGATCGAGTTTGTAAATCTACAAATCAGTGTTTGTTGTCGATCTAGACTCTGGGCTCTATAGGGGACAAGAAGGAAGCTATGGGTGACACAGTGGGGAAAACTTCTACCACTAGCGCCCCACCCCCCCCCCCCCCCCCCCCCCCCCCGCTCATATGCAGGGAACATCGATTAAGTTGGATGGATCCAACTTTTTGCTCTGGTCCACCTCCTCCTGGTTCGTTGGATCACATACGAAGAAATATACCTTGACTGATGCTGTACCTGATGTGAAGTCTGCAAATTGGGAGGCAAACAATGACTGGGTGACCACTTGTCTTCTTAACAATGTAACATAGACCATTACCAAGCAAATCATGGCTCATGCCTCAGCCAAGAAGATCTAAGAGGTACTGCATGAGATCCATTCCCACAGGAGCAATATTACCAGGCTTTACAAAGTTGTGGAGGATATCCACAACCTTTAGAAAGGCACCATGGCCATATCTAAGTATTATGGCACCACGAAAAATCTTTAAGATGAGCAAGATGTATACCAGCCTATCTCTATAGATGCATCTATGATAGCTAAGCAGAGATAAGCCATTCATTCCATTCAGCCTCTGTCTGGACTTGATCCTGGATACAAAGCAGTTACAGATCAGTTCATGACTCTGGATGAGATTCCTTCACCCAAATAGATCTATGCTTGTCTCTCCAGGCTTACTACCTCAAATTTCGTCCCTACTTCTAATGCCTCTACCACGGCTGTTGTTGGCCATGGTAGAGCAAATTCGGGCGAAAGAGGTGGTAGAGCTTGTGGTGGTGGTGGTGCACGTGGACGTAAACGTGATCGTGATCGGAATTCTTTCTTTTGTGAGTACTGTCACAGGAATGGACATACTGTGAACTGATACTGGGTCAAACATAGTTATCCACAAGTATGGATCCACGTGCCCACCAAGTATCTGCAGAGGGTAACACCCAGGTGCAGCAGGATGATAGCCAGATAACTGTTTCCAGGGTTGATATGAGTGTTTCATAGCTTCTCAGGCATCTACTTCTGCTTCAGTTCAGAGATTTGTAGGTATTTCTGCCATGTCAATTAAATCCCAAGCTCCTATCTAGCTTGTAGATTCAAGTGCCTCCTCCAACATTACTGGTGACACTACCCTATGTTTGTCTCTACGAGATCTTGCTATCCCTTTTCAGGTTAAAGTGGCTGATGAGGATTTGTCACCAGTCACTAGACTCAGAAATATCTCTATTTCTAGCACTATACATCTCTCAAATGTCATGCAAGCTCCTAAATTGCTCTCAATTTAATGTTTATTAGTCAGATTACCAAAGATTTGAGATGTTGGGCTATATTTCATAACTAATATTTTGTCTTGCACGACCTCCAAATGATGAGGCGAATTGGTAGACTTGGGCAGAATGGTCTCTACTATCTTCATGTCCCACCTTCCAGTGCTGAGGATGTGTGTGCCACTATTGCTCTTTAGTGGCATTTGAGACTTGGTCATTCCAGTTTGCATGTTCTACGCCGTCAGTTTCCTGAGTTATCTTTTCCTGATATTTTGAGGTGTAAAGCATGTTAATTGGGCAAGCACCATAAGTCTTCGTTTCTACCAGAGAATAAAAGATCTGAGTCTATTTTTACTTTAGCTCATGCTGATGTTTAGAGCCCTTACAGGGTCAAGAGTGTTAAAGGATTTCAGTACTTTCTTATTCTTGTGGATGACCATGCCAAGATGTCCTGAGTTTTTATGATTAAAGAAAAGTCTGAAGTCTTTGATATTGTCAAAAATTTTGTTCTCGAAATAAAGACTCAGTTTTCTACTATCATTAAAGTTTTTTGGAGTGAATGGTTTGGAATTTGTGAATGCCAGGACTATCGCTTTTTTTCAAGTCATTCAGTATTATTCACCAGGCTACTTGCGTTCATACATCCCAACAAAATGGGGTGGTTGAACGTAAGCTTCGACATTTGCTTGATGTAACTCACTCTATCATGTTTCAAATGAATGTTCCCTCGCATTTTTGGGCTGATGTTATTCTTATTGCCACCTATCTGGTGAATCATGTTTATTTGTCTGTCTTAGGAGGTCAAACTCCATATGCTATGTTGTTTCTTGGCAAAGACATTTTTTCTGTCACTCCAGCTGCATTTGGTTGTGTATGTTTTGTTCACTTACATAAGGTGGATAAGATTTCTTCTCACTTTACGAAGTATATGTTTCTGGGCTACTCCAGGACCCAGAAAAGGTACAAATGCTATGACCCTATTTCACAAAGATTTTATGTTTCTGCTAATGTCACGTTTTTTGAGGAGATTCCCTATTATCAAAAACAGGGGGAGCAGCCTACTAGGCTACCACATGACTTTCCTCTTCCTATGCCTACTAAGTCACCACAACCCACTGAGCCACCTATATCTAAGACCAATCAGCCTGATCCTAGTCCTTTCCCGTATTGTCTTGAGATTCCTAATACGGATACTTTTCCTAAGCATTTTCAGCACAGAACCCAAGACATTCCTCAGGTGGAAGAACCATTGTCTACTGTTTCTACTCAATCCCCACCAATCGCTGATGATTTGCTAAGGACCAGGTACCCACTATCACTGAGGATACTACTCTGAACCTTCCTATTACATAAAGGAAGGCTCCACCTTCTTGTGCCAAATATTTTGTATCTCAATTTATATCACTTGGCAGCTTGTGTACAGTTGGGCGCCAGTTTTCTCTGGTCATTGACAATGTGCAGGTACCACAGAACCATCATGACGCTTTCCAAGATTCATCTTGGACCTTGGCAATGGAGGAAGCGATGGCAGCTTTACAGTCCTATGGCACGTGGGACCTTGTTGATCTATCCCAAGGTGCTACTGTTGTGGGATGTAGATGAGTATTTACTCTCAAGTGTCATCTTGATGGCACTGTGGAACGGTATAAGACACACCTAGTTGCAAAATGATATACTCAGACGTTCAGGGTTGACTACTTTGAGACCTTTTTCCCGGTAGCTCGTCTTAATTATGTTCGGATGTTGTTATCTCTTACTGCCAACAGGCATTAGACTGTCCACCAACTTGACATCAAAAATGCCTTTCTGTATGATGATTTGGAGGAGGAATTCTACATAGAGCAACCACTAGGCTTCCCTACTCAGGGGGAGTGTCAGAAGATGTGTAGACTGAAGAAAGCTATCTATGGATTGAAACAAAGTCCCAGAGCCTGGTTTGAGAGATTCAACAGAGTGGTTCAGGATTATGGTTTCATCAGATCTTCTGTTGATCACTCTGTCTTTACATTGCATTAAAAGACAGGCTTAGTCATACTTGTTTATGTAGATGGCATTCTCTTGACCGGCAGTGACAGGCAAGGCATAAAGGAAACGAAGAAGATGCTACGGTCACAATTTGTTACCAAAGATTTAAGCCCCATCAACTATTTCCATGGTACCGAGGTATAGCACACTGGAGGACTTGTGTTATCCCAACGCAAGTACGTTCTTGACATACGAAGAGACATGGGTATGCTGGGTGCAAACCAGCATACGTGCCCATGGATGTGTCCTTGCCTATTGCAGATGGTGACAGCCCTCTACTGCAAGATGTCACTAGATACCGTGTAGTGATCGATAAGCTTTTGTATATGACTGTTACTCGTCCTAACATTACCTTTACAGTTAGAAGGTTGAGCAAGTTCATGCAGTCACCAAGAGAAGTCCATTACGATGGTGTTTGTCAAATTCTCAAGTACTTGAAAAGTACACCTGGGAAAGGACTCCTGTTCAAAGACAATGGCCACTAGAATGTTTGTGGATATTTTGATTCCAACTATGCAGGTGCTCATGAGGATTGAAAATCCACCACAGGATACTATATATTTGTTAGGGGTAATCTTTGTCACATGGAGGAGTAAGAAACAAGACGTGATATCTAGATCTAGTGCTGAATCAGAATACAGGGCTATGTCTCAGGCCATGTGTGAACTACTTTGGGTCCATTACATTCTAGAAGACTTTGGGGTATAGGTACCTGATCCTATTCCGATACACTGTGACAACAAGGCTGCCACCTTTATTACAAACAATCAAATTTTCTATGAAAGGACCAAGTACATTAAAGTGGATTGTCACTTCATCGGAGAAGTCATCTTAGCTAAGAAGATTTCTACACCCTACATATGCATTAAAGACCAACTGGCAGATATCTTTACTAAAGCACTTCCCAAGAAGAGATTGCACTTTATCTGTTCCAAGCTGAGCATGTATGATGTTTATGCTCCAATTTGAGGGGAAGTGTTGAGTTATATACGGTGAGTGTTTTTATTTTCTTTTATAGTGAGGGGGTATACTTGTAATTCTTTCTCTGGTGTCTCCCTATATAAAGGCCTAACATATAATTTCGGTCCTAACATATAATTTTTTAAAAAAGGCGCTAAAGACTTTTATGATGTGCACAAGTCAACCTTATTGGGATTGAGAGAATGAAAGGTGTCGCCTATCAAAGGGACCACCTATTTTTGCAAAAAACTGCAACTGCAGATGATTATGCATAATCTATATCTATACTAAAAGAGAGTGCTCTTTTGACACATGTCATCATGAGGTAGATTGACTCATCTTGCACCCTATTCCTATTCCAAGCATTTGCTTTGTTATTATCTCTCCCATTTCAGCTTCATCCATTGTTCTCCAAAAAGGTTTCTCCTAGGCATCCCTAGGCACTCCACTTGAGGCCACTTCTCTTTCCATGCCCATATCTCAACTACTACATCGTTCAACCATGTGTTTCCTTCTTTGCACATCACCACCAAAGAACGATGATGGCTTCTTCCCCCAACTTGACCACCGCAACAGTATGTCTTAACTTATTGGGTGCTTTTTTTCCGTCTAAGTATATTAGAATGCCTCACTTGAAAGAAACAAAATAAAATCTTGACCATTTCTTAAGGGAATGGAAAGGCAATCTCCAAAACATGTCATCCAAGAATTTACTAAAGCTAAAAATCTGACCAACAAGTGAAAGTCAAATAAAGGCTACATTTCTTCCTGCTTCACTTTTTCTTCAAATTTACACTTCATGTTTTCCTTCTTTGTTGATATCAATATATAAAGTTTTATGTTTGCCAACGATAACTAGTAACAGGGTATTAAAATGGCCTGCTGAAAGAATGTTAAGCTATAAAAAGATCTGACTCGTGTCACATCTTCAACATTACTTGATGAGAAAAAAATCCAAACATCGGAGTGAATAAAGTAACATTCTTAGCAGTGTAGGAAGGCAGATCACATACCTCTCCAAGTATCTTTTTAATTTTGTCCGAAGCCTTTGATACGTTATCCGGCATACCCTCAACAACTGAAAAAGGAGCACAAACAACAAAATAAAGAAAAAATGCTATTATTAGCAATGTCTTCATTTGTTTAGTGTTTGTGCAAACGGGTACTGCCAGGACACTGTTTCCTAATTTATGACAATGGACAGTAAGCTTTCTTTTTATGTATAACATCATGAAAGGGAACAATGAGACTATGCTTGAATATTACAAACCATCTCATATAGTCACTGAAAATCTCATTGAAAATCCTTGGAATCATCAACCAATCTTTGTAATTCAAGAATTAATTGAATTTTACATGCCAAGAAAGCTTTAAAAGAATTTTGTTAATACTTAATAGTCACATAAAAGAGACCTCAGACATCAGGTCATCATCACTTTTACAGCCTTTACTTCTTTGTTTAAAAATGAGGCAGAAAGCTTACCACTTCTCATTTTTCCATAACTAAATAACAGATATCTAAACAAGCCCCCGTTCCATTCATCCTTAGTACATACACAACTAACGGCAGAGCTACTGCTGGCAAGAATGTACAAGTGGTGGCACATAGCAAGGTACTGAGAAATTGTACATGGAGCAGCAACATGTTGGCAATTGTATGGTAAAGTCCAAGGGACAGACTGCAAATTTTTTGGTGGCAGAGCAAGGGAGAGCAGCAAAGAGGGAGCTCTATTTCTTTAAAAGGAAAAGGGATGATACATGAGGTTAGCGATCATCTGCTTCATTCATCAAAAAAAACAGGGAACAAGATCAAGAAAATGTTACAACAAACTCCATAGAGATTTGAGCCCAAAGACATCACTACACACATTCTCAGCAGATGCCTTGTCCTCTTTGAAAACAAACCTGTTTCTTTGAATCCAAATAGCCCACAACTCTGCAAATGGCACCGCTCGTTGCTTCTTTGTCCTGAAGGCTCCTCCGCGCATGGATGCCCAAAAGTCCTCCCAAGAACCATGAGCCATCCAGCTGGGTCCAGCCAGTCTCCAAACCTCCGATGAAAAAGGGCATCCAAAGAATGAATGTTCAAGAGTTTCCTGCACATCTTCGCACAAGGGACAAGACGGATCGTCCGAGGGGGCAAATTTTCTTTGATGCATTTTCATCATCAATCTTTTCCCAGATCATCATCAATCTTCATCATCAACTAAAGAGGGAGCTCTACTAACCGTCAAACAGGTAATTCAATTACCATTTAACAGCCTCCTGCCTTAGACATCCAAAAACAGGAATCTATCTTTTGAGGTTTTAACATATATACCCCTGTAAAATTTGGAAAAGACATATACCCCCGCTTTTTTCATATATATGTATATACTCTTTGTAATAGTGTATATGCCATCATAAACTTCAATTTATTAAGTTGCATACCCTTTTGAAAATTTGGGAGTAAAAATTAAAGTTTTTTTAAAAGCTCCGTAAGTTTGTTCTCTTTCTTATTATTAGGCCCCACCTCCAATCCCTCACCTTATATCTCTCACAGTGACTCCGACAACTTCCTCGAGGGTTCAGCTCTGACAACCTCCAAGGGCTGCTGCTAATTATGGACATGGAGGAGCAATTGGGAGGAGGGGAAAGAGGAAAGGGAATTGTTGGAGGAGGGGGCTGAGGGGGAATCAAAGGATGAGGGGTCTGAAAAAGGGGAGTTGGGGGAAGGGAGAAAGAGTACAAGGTAATGAAGGGGTAGTGGAGGAACCTTGCGACAGTAAGCCTCTTGGTCGAGCCCTTCTGGAGGCAGGAGGAGACGAAGCTACGGAACTCACAGGAAGCAGCAAAGAGTGCCTTCAGCAAGTCAGAGCAACAGATGGCGCACGAGGCTTGCCCAATCCCCCACCACCTTCTCCCTAAAGGGGAACTTCCCTAGGTAGAACTCTAATATGCTCAACCCGAAGCTCCATATGTCCCCTGCGTACTCGTCGTACACCCCTTAATTCAATTCCATGTTGATCCTCTTAGGACTCATGTACTCGATGGTCCCCACCAAGGAGTTGCACGGGTCCATCGTCTGCACCGAGATCCAAGAGTCCCCAAAGTTGATGATCTTGACCCAGTGGAAGGAGTCAACGAGACTGGAAGGCTTCCTGTTGAAATGGACGATGCAAAGGTGATGAAGGTAGGGAGGCTGTGGACTCGGGAGGCCACGCCAGAAAGGAGGGGCTTGGAGGAGATGCGACAACCCTTGAGGGAGCCCCTGTCCAAGTACTCAAGGAGGATCTAGATCTCACTAACATGGTCGTAGAGGGCGTAGCACCCAACCACGTGGGGGTTCAAGGTTGTGCGAAGGATCTCAATCTCACGGGGAATTTGGCAACGAACGGAGTCCTCGTCGTTGTCGTACATGACCTTCAAGGCGTAGAGGGTGCCAGTGAGGTGGTGGCAAACCAGCCACATGGTGCCCCCGATGCCGCTGCCAAGGCAACAAACTCGCTCGAGGTCAAGAAGGGTCAGTGTGGCAATGGAGGAGGAGGATGTTAGTTGGGGATGGGGGGGTAAGCAAAGGAGGTGGGTTGGGGAGAGGGGGGTGGGTGGTGCAGGAGGAGGTGGTGGGTCAGAGAAAGGGGGGAGCAAGTGGTTAAAGAGAGAAAATATGGGGGGGCTGTGTAAAAATCATTTATTATTTAGTCCCAATAGTTTATAAAGGCATCTAAATAAGCTAATAAGCGTTTATGAGGGTATATATGTATATACCAAAAAAGCAGGGGCATTTGGAGCATACATGTAAAAACCCCTTATCTTTATCATGTGCATGCCATGTCTGTAAGAAACTACATGGTTGCAATTGTGAACTCCCCCATGGCAGCATTCATGGTCCCTGCTCAATCACATTGAAGACGCCATTTTAAACACATTCTGGCTATACAGGATGCAATGCATGGATGACATGGTCATAAGACCAATAGAACTGCAGGAACAATGACCTCAAGATTCAAAGTGGTGGAGAGGGTTCCAAACTGAATATGAGGTGAGTATTAATATTAGGGTCTAGGTTGGAAAACACTTCGTTATATTTACAATGGCCTGTTACTGGGGGAGGACAGGCTGAAACCAAATCTATCTAGTTTGAGATCATGTCTTGATTGAAGTAAGATATAGCAACAATGGTTTGTTTTATTGTCCTTTGTATTTGTTATAAATTGTACTTATCTAGTAAGAACTAAAATTAAGACTTCAATAGTCTGATTTGGTATTCAGGATTCTTCACCGTCCTAGATTAAAAAGGTTGTATACATGCTGAACTTAGGAAAAGAAGGAATCCTTTTAGAATTTCTCTCTTTTTCCTCTGAAAAGATAAAGAATGACCATCAGAGGTCGTACTGTCATCCAGAATTCATTGATTAAAAGAGCGACTTACATGGTGTCCAAATAAAGTCCAAAAGAAAACATCACCTCTAAGCCACATCCTCTACCCAGCACCTCGCCCTTCTAAAAACCATGCCATTTGCCTCCAAGATCCCAGAGGGTTGCCAAGAAATGCACTTTGTGAGACATCCCATCACCATGACAAGCTCAGAACATCTTCCAGAACTCCGCAAAAGAGGTCCAAATAGGTCCGTTCCAGCTAACCTTCTCCTGTACTCTTCTATAAAATGGGCAGCCAAAAAAAAGATGATCCAAGTCCACATCCACTAAGATGTAGAAGGCACAATCAACTCCACAACTCGACAGCCTTCTCCCTCCTGAAAGCCTTAGTCAGCAACCTCCTTCAAAAAGACAAGCAAAAGTGCGAACCTTTGGAGGGGCATATACACATCAGATCAAAGAATAATCATCAACAGGTAGGCGTTAATTATTGACCAAAGTCTCATCAGCTGCACATAAACAGTATTCACCAAGAAGTAGCCATCATTTCACTCCGAGTCATCAGCCCTATCTTGGCTTGAGATAAATCCAAGCAGCACAAAAAAAAAAAACACTCCTCAACTGCTAGATTCTCACATCCAAGTGGCCAGCCAGGAGATCTGGCACCCACACCCCACGACCTCTCTCACAGGGGCCACACCAAGTCATCACCACCCTAACCCCCTGTTCTATTAAGCCAAACAACCTCAAAAAACATAGGAGAAAAGGCACCTTCATCACTCCAATCATCCCCCCAAAATCGTAAGGACCTGCCATTCCCTGAACTAGAGATAAGCAACTTGAGATACAGGGTATAAGAAACACAAACCCTTCCAGAAGAAAGAGCCCCCCCAGGAAGGCAGGAACCATCACCGTGTCCAACCAGCTCAAAGCACATCCAATAGGAACCATGACAACGAAGCTCCAAAGACCATCTTTATTTGCCATAAGCTTGACTACCCACCTACAAAGTAAGGCAACATTAAAATTGTCCAAATTAATGGCAGCAAGACCATCTAACAAAACTAGCCTACAAACATCCTCCCATGCTACAAACCAACAAACTTCTCACTTGTCCTTTCCACAAGAACCTCTCCCAAATCTTTATCCATTTCCGCAGCAACCAGCTTTGGCAACATAAAAATGGAAATATAAAACACCGAAATGACCAATCTTATTCTCAAAGAAAATCCTATACCTCTTCATACAGAGAAAGGTGTTGGGAGAATTACACAAGAGAACCAATCAAAAATATAAAATAACCAAAAAGTCCCTAATACATAAAACATGGAAAATAAGTGGAGCTCAACACTCCCAATCAAGTTGGAGCATGGATATCTATCATGCTTAACTTATCATAGCAAGGCTCGAAAGCAGATCTGGCGAGAGGCTTGGTAAACATATCTGCGATTTGGTTCTCTGATGCAACTGATGAGGTGAAGAGAAGTCCCCTCTGAATCAGATCTCTAATATAGTGACAATCAATCTCTACATGTTTCGTACGCTCGTAAATCATGGGATTGTTTGCTATGTAAGTAGCCACTCTATTGTCACATCTCATCTCCATGGGCTCCTTAACCTTGACATGTAAGTCAAGTAAGAGTAATCTAATCCACACAAGTTCAGCTGTCATCTGTGCCATGACTCTGTACTCTGACTCTACACTTAAGCGAGACACCATGCTCTGCTTCTTTCTCCATGTTCCCAGGTTACCAACCACATAAGTACAAAATCCGATAGTGGATTTCCTATCAGAAAGGCATCCAACATATTCTACATCTAAGTGCCCTACTATACTCATAGAGTTGCCTCTCCTGAATAGTAGTCCACATTCCGGTACTTATTTCAGGTACCTGAGCACCTGCAAAGTAGCATCCCAGTGCTACTTGGTTGGTTTATCCATAAATTAGCTAAGCTAGCCAACTACAAGTGAGATGTCTGGACATGTAATAGTAAGGTAGAGCAGCTTCCCAATCAATGGCCTATAGCCTCTACTTTCTACAACCTTGGACTCAGAGTCATATAAGTGCATCTTCGGATCCATGGGTTTGTTGGCAGACTTGGATCCCAACATCCCAGTCTCATGCAATAAATCAAGAGCGTATTTCCTTTGGTTAAGGACAATCCCGCTCTTCCTTCTTGCTACTTCTATGCCTAAGAAGTATCACAGAGAGCCCAGATCCTTCATAATAAATTTCTCTGTCAGCTTCTGCTTGACCTCAACTATCCCAGTGGTATCATCACCCATGATGATAAGGTCATCTACATAAACAAGGAGAGCCGCTATCCCCTTGCATGTCTTCCTCACAAATAGGAAATGATCCGAGGGAGAGCGAACAAGTCATATATCTTCAACAACCTCTGACAACTTATGAAACCAAGCCCTCGAACTCTGCTTAAGGTCATATATCATCTTCTTCAACCTGCACACACACTCCCCCTGAGCCTCAAACCCCGGGAGTTGTTGCATATACGCATCTTCTTGTAGATCACCATACAAGAAGGCATTCTTACCATCCAACTGATACAACGGCCACTCAAAATGTGCAGCTACAGAAATGAAAATCTGAACCGTAAGAAGTCGAGCCACAGGAGAGGTGTCAAAGAAATCCACCCCATAGGTTTAAGTAAATCCCTTTACCACAAGGCGAGCCTTGTACCGAGAAACAGATCCGTCTAGATTGTATTTTATGGCAAAGACCCACCAGCAACCAACTGTGCGTGCACCAAGTGGTAATGGAGTAAGCACTCATGTCTGGCGAGATTAAAGTGCAGCCATCTCATCCTCCATAACCTGATGTCATTTCGGATCGAGCATGGCCTGCTAATAAGTAGCCGGTATCTGTATAGAAATGAGGGCATCTATAAACAAGGCAAACAGGCGACTCAAACAATCAAAGAAAACGGCCCCTGCCAAGTAATAGTGCGCACAACTCCTAAGAACCTTCCGAATAGCAATCGGAAGATCCACATTAGCAAAGATAGACTCTAGCTCAAATGATAATGCTCCCTCATCACTAGGAATAGCCTCAGAAGTGGCTAGTATAATACCTGCAAGATCATCACCTGATACACAGTGGTCAGTAGTCTCAACACATACCTATTGTGAAGAGGATGATGGTGCCGAAGGGGGGGTGTATGCTGCCGATATGTGACTCGTTTCTAAAAAAAACCAATGGAGGATCTCTTAACCGTGCATTATCAATAACTGTAGTATCTGGTGACGCTATCTAAATAACAGGAAAGTCACCAAACTGAACTGAAGGAATGGGCATGGGAGCCCTCCCTACCTCAAGTGCCAACTATCTCTAATTAACTAAAAAATATGGGACAGCCTCGTGAAAGTAACATCGACACTGACGAAATGCCTCTTCTGTAAAGGATCATAGCATCTGTATCCTTTCTGAGTGTGAGTGTAACCCAGAAAGACACTTAACTGCTCTAGAGGTCCGTTTATCTCTACCTGGCCCAGTAATATGCACAAAGACTACACAGCCAAAAATCTGAGGGGGCAACTAGAACAAATCCCGATTAAGGTGTAATATCTGCCAAGGTACCTGCTCAAATATAACAGAACTAGGCACTCTGTTAATCGAGTAACATGAGATCAACACTGCATCTCCCAAGTACTGTGAAGGCACATTAAGGTGTATCAGAAGAGCCGTACCATATCCAAAATATGTCTGTGTTTCCGCTCTGGTACCCCATTTTGCTGCGATGTATGGGGACATATGATTTGATAAACCACTCCATGAGATCTGTAAATTGCTTTTATAAGAGTAGTACAAAATTCTAATGCATTATCAATAAACACAACCTTGATAGTGGAAGCAAACTAATTATTTATTTCAATGATAAAGTTCTCAATTACAGACCCAACGTCAAACTTATTCTTTAACAAAAATAGCTAAGATACTCTGGAACAATCATCCACTATCACCAAATAATATTTATGTCCAAGTCAATCTGGAATACGCCTAGGACCCCACACATCTAAATGCAGCAAATCAAACAAAGACTCAGAAACAGTAGAACTAGCAGGGTAAGTAAATCTTTGGTGCCTTCCCATTTGACAGGCATCATAGTGAATCTTCCTGGCTAGCGAAATATGAGGCATGATACGGCGTACCCTGTCTAGTGAAGGATGACCGAGGCAATTATGCCACTGTAAAGCACTCCCAGCAGCAAAGCACACATCTCCCTAACACTGTGCAACAAATGGCATTTGAGACAGGCGATACATACATCCTCTTCATGTCCGCCACCAATCATCTGCCCTGTAAGCCTGTCCTGAAACACGCAACAAACATCATCAAAAATCACCCTGCAATTGAGATCTTTTGTAATCTGGCTAACAGATAACAAGTTCATCGGGAAATCAAGAACAAGCAGAACATTCGACAATTTCATATTAGGGGTGACCGATACCTCTCCCTGACCATCAACTCTGGCATCCTCTCATCTGTTACCTAAACAATCCTACCAGGACGTAGAGGCTGAAAGTGTTAAAAGCCATTATGATCACCACTCAAGTGCTGGGATGCACCCGAATCTACCAACCAAGTAAACATGTCAGACACAACAAAAATAGACTATACCTAACGAGGTAATAGCAACAGTATCTAAAGAAGACGAAGTCTCCTGAGTAATTTGAGCAAGCCTCAGTACTACAGCATCATACTCTTCACGTGACGCTGTGTCAAACTCTGTCTCAGAAGAAGCAGCAACTCAATTGGCAACAGGAGGTCTCCCATGCTTAGACCAGCATGAAACCTCCATGTGGCCAATCCTACCATAGAAGGTACACGTAGGTCGTGGTTTGCCTATCTGTCCTTTGCCACAACCACGCTCATGAGTATAGGATACACCTCTTATGCCTCGACCTCCACCAACAACTAATGTGGAGGTCTATGCAGTAATCTCAGGAGCATGAGCCACTACAGTGATCCGGCTCAATCTATTGTAAGTCTCCTCAAGTGTCGCAGCTCTAACAATGTCAGAATCTGAGATCGTGCAGCATCATATTCTAGGCCTAACCCAGAGAGAAAGTGAAGCACTGTTGTCTCCTTGCGATACTTCATATGAATACCACAAGTGCACACTGATCTGTAGGCATTGTATTTCTCCAGAAGTCCTTTTAAAGCGACATAATACTGTATCAAGGACTATCCCTCCTATTTAAGGGAGAACATCTCATTATAGATCTGATAGACCTTGCCAGGGTTCTCATGGGAATACATGTCGTGAAGCGTATCCCACGTCTCCTTAGTTGTTCTGTAGTACATGATACCATCTCCAATCTGTGGTGGCACAGCATTCATGATCCAAGCTCTCACCAATGCATTGTCTTTCTTCCATAAGGCATACTTCCCAGTTTTATTCTGAGGCTCTGGCTCCAGTAGTAGATGCTCCTTGTTGTAACCCTCAACAATCATCAGAAGGGTTTGAGACCAACAAGCATAGTTGGTCTCATCCAACTTTACGATTGGAATAAAGAACGGATTCTTGTAATTTCCGCTCTCATGACTTGTCCCTGACGTAACTTCAAAAGATGAAGCCATGACGCTCCAAGGACCAGGAAGTCACCAAAATCAGATCTGAAATCCAATTTTCAAATATGCTAAACCAGCATAGATCACACCAATAAGTGATCTAACCTGAAAACTAAGTCATCTATTGCTTGGAAATCAAGTTAGACATACATCGCAACCCTTCAACAATTGGTAGGAGCCTACTAGGGTCCTAAGGCACCCCTAGCAGCCCTTAAGGAGAGCTACTCCCCCTCTCCTTGCTGCACTGGAGCACAAAGCCCCACCGACAACCCTACTGCTAGCCGGTGGAGGATCAGTTGTTGCTGCCACCGATCAGGTCATACCCGCAACCCTGCGAAGCCACGGCTCGCAACCTTGGCACGCCTGCAATGCCACCACAGGAGGCGCGGAAGGCCTAACGCCGCCGCTGGAGATCCCCTCCGTCAACTTGGGGGTGCGTCGAAGAGGGTAAGTAGCGGTAAGCGGCAGAGAGAGAGCCTTAGGGTTTTGGTGGAGGGGTAGGCAGCTTGTTTCGGTGGGATACCCGAGCGCCGATCTAAGATCGCCGCTCTGATACTAAGTAAGACGAAATGACCAATCTTATTCTCAAAGAAAACCCTACATCTCTTTATATATAGAGAGGTGTTGGGAGAATTCACAAGAGAACCAGGCAAAAATATAAAATAACAAAAAAATCCTTAATACATAAAACATGAAAGATAAGTGGAGAGCTTAACAGTCAAAAAGAACAGACCTTAGCTCTCCCCTTCAATATGGGCCTCGTGTTCCACCCATCCAACCAACTCCTTTATCTCTCCGTCAAAGATGCAAGTCTTGTTGAAGGCAAGTCCAAGTATATCATAGGCAACCCATCAAGGTATGCATAGTACTACCACATGCAACCTCCTCCAAGGACGAACCAAAGATGTAAAAAAAGAGTTGAAGGGTTAATTTGTAGCTTTGAAAAGCCACCAAAAAGATAGACAAAAGAAGCCACATTCTCCGCCTCGATGCCCCTCCTTCCACAAAGAACAGCACATCATCCACCTTACTATACTGAAGGCATAAGAGTCCAAGCCGAAAAATCTAACTGGCATCCCAAAAAAGGCTTGCCTCACATACCTAGGAAGTGATAACAACTAAAGCACCCATTGCAAGGATAAAAGCATAGGCACAAAGGGCCATCTTTGCCTAATCCCCCATCGACTAATTGGTCCTTCAACAAAACCAAAAAGGACACAATATCAATAGACCTCTATACCCAAGCAGAGGAAAACCCTTCTTTCTCCAACACTAACAAGTAATAGAGTAGGAAAAGGAATCATAACCCTTGGAGAAATCCCCTTCCCAAGAAAGTCCCTGCACTTCTTCCTCCTCCAAGCAAACATAATTTCGAATGCCCTTAACAACCCTCTCTTCTAAGTTTCTAACTCCTTCACGAGGAGGAACAAACACAAACACACAAGGAGGAACACGCCTACATCGTAAAGTATGATAAGATAAAGCTCAACCTTAACAAGACTATCAGAAATACAGAAATGATGTTTGTAAACAAAGAGACATAAGTCCAACCATGAACGTTATTAAAAAAAAAGAGGTCAAACCATTGGGCTCATGAATCAAAAGTACAAGCCCAACTACAAGCAAAAATCATGAGTCTCAAGAAACCTAATTCTCAACCAAACTAATAAGACATCTAAGGCTACAAATTTACGGCAACATCATCTTCTATATCAAAAACAATATCTTCCTCTTTTTCATCATTCAATTTGTATGTATTGGAGAATGTGTGTGGTTGGTTTAGTGCCACATCGTGAGATGTGGACTTTGTGTTGTGTGCGGTGACCTATAAATAGGCATGTTCTCCCATATTTCTTTGAGAAGAAATAATACAAATCCGAGCCCTATCGGGGCCTTCTCCCATGATTTTCTCCTCGCTCTTCGTGAGTAGAGTTTCCATGTAAACCCAAGTCTTATTTTATTATTTATGCTTCTGATATTATACTTCCGCTTATTATAAAATACATCTTAGCATCGAAGAATATTTGGGTTTTATCCCATCTTTATTACACATTTTTCTATTACTTGTTCTGGAGATCTTGTTCCACATTGTTCTGGATATCTCGTGGCAAAGATTGAAGCAGCAAGAAGATCTGCTCCTCCGATGGCGAGAAGAGGCCGCACGCGAAGTCGATGGTGTCGTAACAATGATGGCGAAATCAATCTCGCCTACAAAGTAGAGGCGCAGTGATCAATGGCAAAGATCGCGTGGCGGTGGCAGCGTCGATGAAGCCATATCATCAAGGAGTGTCGTTGGATCCTTAAAATGGTAGTGGCAAGACCTTCGAGGCCATGCTAACGTAAGGCGGTGAGCAGCACCGACAAGGGGGAAGAAGCAATTGATGAAGACCGCAGCAAGGATCTCGCACGAGATCAATGCCATCAATAGCGGCACTGGGCTAGATTGGAGATCTCAGGTTCATGGATGCAATTAGCGATGGAGGCGTCGATCGCACCTTCGATCGTGTAAGCAACATCGAGCGACAACGAAGAGACCATGACACGCGATCTCACGTGGATCTTGACGATGATGGTAGTGATCAAATGGAGAGGATCTGCGCTGGAGCCGCAGTGGCGATCTCACGCGAGGTCGAGATCAGCGGCGTGGAAGGGTGAACCTATGAAGGAACTCGTGGTCCATTGTTGGTGATGGGGTAGCTTCTCACGTAAGAATAATGGTGCAACTGTGTTGAGGACAAGGTTCCTATGAATCCTAAAGAAGGAGAGATGAGTTTTTTTTGTGGATTTTGCTTATGTTACCCTCTGTTTCTTCCTTTTTTGGTATATTTACTTGTTAACCGCATGTTTACTTGTTAGCAGGAAAAAAGGGAGGGGGATATCAAAAAAAAAAGAGATGATAAGAAAAAGGCAAAAGGAGGAAAACAAAAGGGAGGTGTTATTAAAAAAAAGAATGATAAAGGGAAGGAAAAGAAAAAATATATTTAAAAAATGATGAATGTTTAAGAGAAGAGAGGGAGAAGCACTTCTCTAGTTTTATTTCTTCTCGTTATTTTCTTCTCCCATACGAGTATGGAATAAAGGGAGAGTATGGATGCCTATTGTAGTCAACCCCATTTCAGAGTCCCTTTGTTTCAAATCAGCACATGAGAAACCAAACTCTAGGAGGTCCAGAATTTCGAGACCTCTAGATAGGGAGATCCATTTTTGAGATCCTCAAAGGAAGGGCCCAGCCAATTTCTATGTGAGAGATCCAGTTTCCTAGACCCCAGAGTTAAGATCTAGCTTTGAGATTTTCGGAAGAAGACCTTTTATAAGGATACTGAATGGGGAGCTACAAGCACCAAGTCTCTAGAGGAGAGGCCCTTGTCAGAGCCAGCTACAACCATTCGTCCAACAGCTTTAGATCTCATTGATGTGTCGACATCAGTACCGCCTACAAGTAAGAACCAGTCCAAAGAGTTGTGTTCTGTTGTGTAGAGTGGGTTTCAATTTTGTACAAGCTGAGCATTCCATGCTCCAACTTAAAGAGCAGTGTTAGAGAATGTGTGGTTGGTTTAGTGCCATATTATGAGATGTGGACTTTGTGTTGTGTGGTGGCCTATAAATAGGCATGTACTCCTCACATATTTCTTTAAGAAGAAACAATACAGATCGAGCCCTATCGGGGCCTTTTCTTGTGATTCTCTCCGCTCTTCATGAGTAAGATTTCCACAAACCCAACAACAACAACCAAGCCTTTTCCCACACTAAGTGGGGTCAACTATATGGATTCTTTACCTCCACACAGATCAATTTTCAGTCATTTCAAGACTTAAATTAAAGTTATTGAGGTCATACTTAATAGTTTCCTTCCAACACTTGTTTGGTCTTCCTCGCCCCCTCTTAACGGGATCAACCTCCAACTTCTCGCATCTCCTAACTGGAGCATCTAGTGGCCTTCTTTGTAAATGTCCAAACCACCTTAGACGTGTCTCTCTCATTTTATCCTCTATCGGTGTCACCCTAACCTTTTTTCTAATAATCTCATTTGAAATACGACCTTTCTTGTATGACCACACATCCATCTTAACATCTTCATTTCTGCCACAGACATCTTTTGTACATACCTATAATTTATAGCCCAACATTCCACATAAACCCAAGTCTTATTTTATTATTTATGCTTTTAATATTATGCTTCCGCCTATTATAAAATTCAATTGTATCCCTTTCATCGTCTTCTTTAATTATAACCATTGGTCTTGAGATTGTTGCCTAAGCAAGAATGTTGAACCTTCCTTGACTTGTATTAGTTCTTTCTTCAACTTCAAATGCCCTGCTACATCAGCCCATTTCAAAGTATCATCCCCAAACTAAATCACTATCTTCTTCATCACTATCCATCTCTCCAAGTAGCCATTCATTTGCATCAACAGTGAGTTATATAGTGCCCCAAAAACCATAATGAGCTCTTAATGCTCGTTTATACTTGATAAAAACTAAATCTTGTAATCATTGATGCTCAAGAGAATTCCTTTTCATTGAATGGATATGTGAATATGTGAGTGAGCATATTCTTAATATATAAATGATGTAACTAAACAAATCAACTGCTTCTAAGTACCAATTATAGTCCCATAATGCATACTTAGATGCTCAAAGACACTCCAACAGATGCTATTAAGAGTTGCTTATTTTTCATTTTCCTTATTTTCTTATTTTATGAGAATGCACTTGTAACTTTTTCCATCCTCTATATATTGACAACTTTGCTCGTTTTTCTAACTTGATATCAGAACAACAATCCTAAGCCAATATTTGGTACCCTTCTTGATTTTCATCTCTTTTCTCTCTACCAAAAACAAAAACCTAAAAAGAGAAGAAAGATCAAATACTAGAGTTTGAAGTCACCGACCACCTTAGAGCTGCCAGATTGACCACGGGCTAACCAAGCCGCACTACCCTATAGGTGCCACCAACCCCAGCTGGCGGCCATCGACTAGATTTAGCAGAGATTTGGGGCAACAGCCTAAAGAGGCCTTTTGCTACTACTAAAGGGCCTTGTCTTATCGACCATGACCATGGACCGACAAGGGTCATCAACCACCTCGACCAGTCAGACCTTGTCAACCACCAGTGACCAACCAAGCTACTCACTAAAGGGAGTTTTTTATCCAAATCCATCCTATAAGGGTGTTTTTTTGCCGAATTTGGCCAGTTTCACCATTATTTGAGCAATTTTGGCCATCTTCGACCACCTTTTGGATGCCTATGTGACTTCCAGCCAAGGTTCGAAATGCTGATTTCAACATCATGCCGATGAAATTCTACGTGTGCACTTCGTGGGCATGCCGAAGGCACGTCATGGAAATGCCCGTTTTTCGATAGCCATGCCGATGGGCATGACGACAAAAAATGATATCAATTTCAAGAAAATCT
Organism: Thalassia testudinum; assembly: GCA_037157565.1. Classification (NCBI taxonomy): domain Eukaryota; kingdom Viridiplantae; phylum Streptophyta; class Magnoliopsida; order Alismatales; family Hydrocharitaceae; genus Thalassia; species Thalassia testudinum. The sequence continues at coordinate 80,222,427 of JAZHRO010000077.1, read as the reverse complement.
CTCTATGTGTGCATGCATGTGTGTGTGTGTGTGACCCTACCCTTGCCCATCTGAACCAATAAACCCTTACCCAGACCTTCTCCATCAATACACCCCTCGGGCCTTACTCAGCCAGCACACACCTCACCAGACACATCGACATCTGGTGGCATGCCCTCGGCATCCCTGCATTTCAACACCATGTGCATATCAATAAGGCGGTTTTTCAAAAATAGCCTTGCCATCGACATTTGAATCACTACTTCCAGCTCCATTTGGTGTTGTTTTTAATAAGTTAGACCATTTTTAGATATCCACAACTTCCCAGCTCAATTTGGCAGTGTTTAGATGTATTAGACACCCTATTTTGCTATTTCTCGATTATTTGTGGCTTTGGATGGAGTGAAAGTGATGTTCAAAGATTTCTCGAAGGTGACATCGATGCAAATGACAAAGATGGGGGCTTATGAGAGTTGAATCTTGGATCCCTTATTTAGGTAGGGTGAGACCACTGCGTACAATGGTCACAGACCTTCAAGATGACAATGGAAAGTCCAGCTAAGGAGCACATCTTGCTCCAACCAAAGCCTACAAAGAAGAGTGGATTATATGCACGAGGGGAGCTTCATAGTCTCAATGTGACATATGTATGAGAAGAGAATTCCAATCATGTTGCTATGTCTATTCAGATGGGTAGTATAAGTGATTCCGATTGGCTTGTTGATTTTGGTGCATTGCGTCATTGGTGTCGTGATCAGCACTAGTTCAATTTTAGCAACTTCCTGCAGGACAGACAGTTCAATTGGTAGATAGGAGACATCCTCCTATCACTAGCTGGGGCAGGTGATGACTACCCCAACCATGCAGTTGACAGATGTTCTCCATGCCCCTGATTTGCCCATTAATTTACTCTCCATTAACAAAATCACTGAATTAAATTGTTAGGCTATTTTTTTATGGTGTTTCATGCATTTTATAAGATATATTGACTAAGAAGATAATTGGTGAATGCCACGGAGTGTACCAACTACTTCAGTCCCCATTTACCATCCATGTTGCTTTTCCTACATCACCCACATCTACTCTTTAATGGCACTTACATCTTGGTCACCTTCCTCTTTCCAAGTTCGTCGCATCATTCCTCATATTTCTCCTAGTGCAAAGATCGAGTGTGAAGAATGTCAATTAGGAAAACACCATCGAAGCACCTTTCTCAACTCAGAGGTCTAGGCCTCTATTTGAGTTCCTTCACATGGAAGTCTAGGGTCCTAGTCATGTTCCTAATATACGACATTGTAACTATTTGGTGATTGTCAATGACTATTCTCGATTGACTTAGGCATTCTTGCTGAATCAAAAATATGATGTAGGAATGATCATTAAGAATTTCATTTTGGAGATAAAGACAGTTTGAGGCTACCACAAAATTTATTAGTTTTGACAATGCCTTGGAGTTTTGCACCACATTTCTACATAACTTCTACAAGTCATAAGGGGTAATACATCAAACCACTTATCCACATACATCTCAAAAAAACAGCGTTGCCGAGTGCAAACACTGCCATATCTTAGACATTGCGAAGACACTATTGATGCACAACAGTGTACCCTTATGTATTAGGGAGAGGCAGTTCTTCCAACATGTTACCTTATGAATAGTGTGCCATCCTCAGTACTTGATTAACGAATCCCAATACAATTATTATATCCAAATCACCTATTCTCTGTTCAGCCCTGTGTATTCAGATGCGCGACATTTTTTCATCTTCATAGTCCTCGCAGAGACAAGTTGGCCCCTAAATCAATGAAGTATGTCTTCTTAGGATATTCCAAGTCACAAAAGGGGTATCAGTGCTATGATCCTCTCCAATGTCGCCAGTATGTTAGTGCAAATGTGACTTTCTTTGAGTTAATACCATACTTTTCTATGGCAAGATCATGCATGAATATGGTTCTTGATTTGGTGCCTATGCCAAGTCCCCTACTCCATTGGAGGAAACTCTAGTCACAGTACCTATGTTAATTCCTCCTAGTCCATTGGAAGACATTCCGATCACTATTTGCTCCAAACCGTGGGTACCATAATTCTCAGGAGGTTTCTATTCATCGCCTGTCCCCTTTTGAGTATGTACAACTATCAATTCCAAAAGCACATGTAGATTTAGACGATATAAAGGATGTGGTGGTGAATTATACTTTAGATGCACAAGTAACAAATACCCCAGTTACAAGTGGTAGTGATAGTCATGATGCTAGAGCAAACTTGGATTGGCCGATAGCCTTGAGAAAGGCACGTCGTACCTACACCATGCATCCTATTTCCAAGCATGTCTCTATAGCACGTCTCAGACCTTCTTTCCGACAATTTGCTTTAGCATTATCTATAATGCCAATTCCTACATCTCATCATTAGGCCTTACTAGACCCTCGATGGAGACAAGCGATAAAAGAGATGTCCACGCTTACCTCCCATGGTACATGGGAACTTACTGACCCACCATTTAGTGCCAGAGTGGTTGGGTTTAAGTGGGTTTTCACGGTAAAGTGCAATGCAAATGGATCGATTACATGGTACAAGGGCAGGCATGTTGCCAAGGGATTCACTCAGACATATAGGGTGAATTTCTTTGACACTTTCTCACCAGTGACTTGACTCCCCACGATCAAAATCTTGATCTCTGCACAACTCAACAAGATCAACCACTTTACCAGTTGGATGTGAAGAACGTCTTTCTTTATGGTAGTCTATCGGAAGTGATTTACATGCAAGAGCCACCAAGTTTTGAGTCTCAAGGAGAGTGTCAGAAGGTATGTCGCCTTCGCAGAGATCTATACCCTGAAGCAAAGCCCAAAGGCATAGTTTCAAAAACTGTCCAAGGTTGTTGAGATCCTTGGATTTTGTAGGTCTTCATTTGATCACTCCTTGTTTGTGCAACAGGCATCTCGAGGGATAGTGGTGTTGTTGGTTTGTGTTAACATCATACTTATTGGTGATGATACTCAAGAGATCTATGATTTAAAGAAATGCTTGGCTAAGAATTTTGTGATCAAGGACTTAGATTCACTTGGGTACTTTCTTGGGATAAAAGTTGCCCATAGCAAACAGGGTATAGCATTTTCCCAGAGAAAGTCCACTACTGATCTTTTGGAGGAGACTAGTATGTTAAGGGCGAAACCAGCACATATCCCCACAGATCCAAAGGTTCATCTTTATGATGAGAATGCAATGCATGTTGATGCACACCAGTACAGGAATTAAGTGGGGAAGCTTCTATACTTGACCATAACATGTCCTGACATTTCATTGGCGATTGAAAAGCTTAGTCAATTCATACACAAGTATGATGGTGCTCAAGTACCTGAAGTTATCACCAAGAAAGGAACTCTTATTCATAATAAGCAACTCTTTTGAAATCGTTGCCTACACAGATGCGGACTATATATAGGATGCCTTGATGATAACAAGTTTGCGACAAGCTTTTGCATGTATGTTGCTAGGAATCTAGTGACTTGGAGGAGCAAGAAGCAAGGAGTCGTCTCCAGATCAAGTTTTGAGTTCAAGTATCGTGCCATGGCTCAAACTGCTGCAAAGATGATATGGATATGATCTGTGTTATGTGTGCTACATATTCCCATTAACTCTTCTATAGAGATGCGATGTGTCAACACCTACATTGCAAATAATCTTATGTTTCATGAAAGGACAAAATAAATCAAGGTAAACTTCCATTATACAAGGGATCTTATTCAAAATGAACTTATTTGAACCACACATCCCTTCTCAAAGTCAGGCAATGGATATCTTTACCAAAACACTTCCCAGACCTTTATTTGATAGATGTTGTTCCAAGCTTAACATTATAGACATATATGCTCCAGAATATGAGTGTTGAAAGTTGCTTATTTTTCATGTTTATTTCATTTTCCTTATTTTCTTATTTTATGAGGGTCCACTTGTAATTTTTCTCATCCTCTGTATATCAAGGATTGGGATCTTCCAATAAGACAACTTCACTCATTTTTCAAATTGACGCACCATACATCACAACACAAGATCTTTATAGCCAACTATTGCAAGTTCGGAGCAAAATGTCCAAATAAGCTCCACCATTCCACTACAACGTGATACTATTACATTAAGAGAAAAGATAAGATAAATCAATTAATCAAAGGATAAGGCCATAGTGGTACTTAGTGATATGGTGGCTACAGATCTAATTGCCATTGGATTGCAAAAGGTCCCTCTACATTATCATACAGAAGGCAACTCACTTAAATTTGCCTCGGACCTATGGATCAGCAATCAATTTATGTATGCTCTTTATATAGCCCATCAATGATGCCCTCATCAAACCCCATGAAAGGTTTAGCATAGAAAAACCATAAATTAAGGAAATGGCAAACTTTGCCTTGAACTGGGATGCTCCTCTGCAGGTGCCCAAATCAAATCACCTCACCCAGCCCTAGGCGAGGCGTTAAGCCATTGCCTAGGATGAATGAACCCAATGCCTAACATGCTCACTTTACCAGCACTATGACCATTATCTACCACCAAGAACCATTCTGTGTTTTCGCAGTAAACTCCATAAGATGAGAATGAAGAGCCTCTCCAACCTGCCTCCTCCCGTTTACTTTATATCCTCACCCACCTTTAGGCTATCAATAAGGTCTCTGTTGGAGTATTCTTATTTTAATGTTGTTTCTTTTATTTATTTATTGTTCCTGAATCCCACTGTAACTTCTCCATTAATCCCCTATTTAAAGGAGGATCAGGGTTTCTAATAAGCAGATCACAATTTTCGTCTACAACATGATATCAGAGCAAGGTGGTCATAGCCTCTGTGCTCCTAGTATCCCTCACCCAAAAAACTTTTTTTTTCCTTTTTTACCTTTTTTCCCTTTTCTCTTTTCCTTCTCTATTCTTCGCCAGATCAAGGGTTTCTCACCGCCACTGCACCGGATCCAGATCACCACCACCATCCCACTGGCATCGCCAACTATTGCAACCACCATGTCCGGCCACTCTGGTGCCACAGCAGCCTCTGTGTCATGGTTTCACTCACCCATCTTGCCAATCTGAGCAGAGGGTTAGTGCTCTCAACACCACCAATGGTTGTACTCCTTCCCACCAGCATCGCCTTTGCCAGAGTGACCCTGTTCCAATGCCACTGGGTCTCTGATGACCAGATCCAGAAAAGCACTTTGGCATAGACACATAAAGAAATTACACAAAGAAGTCAAATAAACTGAAAATTATTTACTCTACTGGTTACCTTTCTCAAAAACATATTATCTACAATAGGAGAGAGAAAGTTAACAAACAAGAGAATGGCTACAGAGATTACCAATACATGTATCCTCCTTAGAGTAGGGGAATATAATCTTCACTCCTGTTTCTTCCTGGATTTGACGTTGAGTAAATCCACTGCTCCAAAGGTATGAGTTCATCAAACCCTTGTATGATACATTGTTGTGACTTTGATCACTACTACAAAATAAAGAAACGGGCTTACTGCTTTCCTTTTACAAAGCGCATCAATGAGCCAACCTGCAAAAACATACTCGAAGATTGAAACAAGGCAATCAGGCATTGATTATCTGTGATTCAATATATCAATCATCAAATTGATCATTAATCTGTCATTATTTACTCAAAGTTTTATTGCCTACAATTGAATAAGATATGTGTTTAACACTATTTCCACTTTTAAGTGGTTTAGAACTCCAATGCACTAAACCACATGAATTAAATTCTAAATTGACTGTACATAAACACACATACTTTGACATGGTATTGGAGCTAAAGCCCTAATAATTGTCACCTTTGTCACAGAAATAGCAGAAAGCAAAAGTTGTCACCTTCACGATAGCTGAACATAAAAATTATTGCTCTCGTGAAGAAGTCTTCTGATCATCTAAAGCTTAATAAGCATGCAAAGTCAGGTTTGCTTTTGTTGGAGATGCAAATAATATTCTCAGATTTTCAGAGATCCTCTTAAATATCTGAGATCCCAATTCTCTGGGATAATTAGGATCTCAGATCGTCTGAGAATATTCTATGTACCTCCAACAGTGTTCCAGTTTCCCTATTGGCATGTGTCCATAAATGGAAAATGATCATTTTCTCTTTTATATATATATAAAACTGACCAAGTACTCCCCGACTACTCCCTCGCATACCATATACTCCTTAGCCAATAACCTGACTAACTGAATACCGGCTCCCAACTTTTATAACATCGGCAATAACCTTCGAGGTTTAAAATTAAGGGGGTGTGTAGTGAGATTTGTAAACTACATAAGGTAATTTATAGGCTCAAACAGAATTCACCTACATAGTTCTAGAAGCTACTAACATCATTAAGAGGGTTAGCTTCAGAAGATCATCTGCAAATCACTCTTTATTTGTGAAGAAAACTAGAAAAGGAAGAGTTGTTATGTTGGTACATGTGGATAATATTATACTAACCAAGGATGATATAGACAGGATCGAAGCTACCAAGGAATTCCTAGCCAAGAATTGTCACAAAAAACTTGGGTCCACTTCGATCTTTTCTTGGCATCGAGGTTGCTCAGAATGCACGGGGAATTTTGCTTTCTTAGAGAAAGTATGTAGTTGATCTTCTTTGAGAAACTGGCATGCTAGGTGCCAAGCATGCGTCTCTTCCCATTGATCCAAGTATACATCCATACAAAGATGGCTTAAGACAAGTTGAAGCAAGGCAATTCAAGTGCCTTATGGAAAAACTATTGTATGTTACTATTACACACCCTTACATTGCCCTTATTGTAAGCAAGGTAAGCCAATTTATGGGCAAACCAATTAGGATGCAACCATGATGATCTTCAGGTACTTTAAGATTGCACCAAGAAAAGGGATGCTTTCACTCATGGCAAGTCCTTAGATGCTAGGTGTCCCAAAGATAGAAAATCCACCACCATGTTCTGCACATTTATTGAAGGAAATCTGATTACATAGCGAAGCAAGAAGTAGACGGTTGTAGCCAAATCTAGTGTTCAAGCTGAATACAGGGCTATGGCCCAAGCCACTCGTGAACTCATATGGATTTGTTCCATTCTCAACAATTTAGACGTCACTCTACCTGGCCCTACGCAAATGAGGTGCGACAAGGCGACTCTCTTCATTGCCAACAATCCAATCTTCCATAAAAGAACGAAGCACATGGAAGTGAAATGTCATTGTACCTGTAATATTATTTAGAAAGGGCTCCTCTGCACCTCTGATGTGACCTCTGAAGATCAAACAGTTGATGCATTCACCAAGATGCTTCCCCAAGCATCTTTTAAGCAGTGTTGTTCCAAGATGAGCATGGCAAATATCTATGCTCCAGTTGAAGGGGGACTATAGAGAAGTTTCCTTTATTTTGTTCTTTATTGCCTTTCTTTGTTATTATTTTTCTTTTGAGGGCTTGTCTGTAGTTTGTACCCCTAACCTCTCAGTTAAGAATGAGGGAAGGATTTTTCTTATTCAAATAAGCAAGCCATACCCCTCTTTATATAAAGAATGGATTTGGTACAATAAGGAAATACAACTAAGTTACTAAAAATAACACGGACTAAAATAAGAAAAATAACCAAATTCTTAACTAATTGAATCCTAATTTATTTCCTAACACTCTCCCCCAAGTTGGAGCATGTAACGTCCAACTTGAAGGAGTCACGACAAACAAGAGGCTCCCCCCTAATCCAGGCAGTTGAAGGAGCAACAGTGGTAGACGAGAGCCAGAGATCAATTGTAGATGACATAGTAACTGGCATCTACATCCGCAACTACTAGTCGGATGTCTACTTGTATGTCCCGCATAAGGCACGAGGTATGTGAGAAATCATGACTACAACTCAGGTGTCGCTGCTCCTACATACAAGAGTCTAAAAACGACAAGGCTTGGTCTTCTTGGGTGCACATAAGGTCACACAGGTGCCATTGCTCCTTCACCCTGAGAACCAATGTACCATGCTTAGTTTCTCCAGGCGTATATAAGGTCACCTCACTACCATTGCTCCTACGCCTTAAGAGCCAGCTGAAACGCTCTAGGCGTGTAAGAGTGCATCCCATCTACGTGACGACGCGGAGGCCGACAATGATTGGAGCAGCAGTTGGTGGTGGTCAAGATGATCTTCAGTTGTCATTGCAGCTGCTATTGGTAGGTTCCAACATTGAGAAAACGAGAGGAGATTGATGGAAAAGAAGAAAGGAGATTGACGTGGAGAAGAGGGGCCTCCCTGCTGGCTCATCGAAGTCAACGGCACCACCAGAGATCCCCCTCCCCTCTCTAGGGTTTGTTCTCTCCTAACCCTAAGCCACACGAAGATCGGTGGCTCTGATACCATATTAAAAATGAGGGAAGGATTTTTCTTATTCAAATAAACAAGTCATATCCCTCTTTATATAAAGAGAGGATTTGGTACAATAAGGAAATATAACTAAGTTACTAAAAATAACACGAACTAAAATAAAGACAAACAAATTCTTAACTAATTGAATCCTAATTTATTTCCTAACACTCGTTATAAATAGAGGCCTAAGATTTCTATAGAGAATAGATTACTCTATTTTCTCCACAAGGAGCAACATGCACAAATTGACATAAAATCTCTCCTACAAAAAGTACTAGCCGAATTTTCAAATGAAATCTAGAAGCTCAGCCATAATTCAATTAAAAGTTTTTTTAGGGATTTTCCCCTCTCATGCCACCTTTATATTGACACATTTTTAAAAAAATTAATGATGCATGTCACATTTATTTGCTATGACTATTACGTTTTTTTTTGGTGTTGCTAAATCATATTTCCATATCAAGATTCACAAGGAAGGGAGGATTATATGCTTCCAAGATTATAGGAATTTTGGAAGATTAAGATGACACATTATGAAAATGCATAGAAAACGACTAGAGTCCCAATGTCCTTTTCTGCATATGCTTAAGTTACTTTATATCATCTAGAAAATGATTAAATGAATTTAAGAACATTTCCTTTGCAAGAATCTTGTTTTAAAAAAGTGATGTGACATAAAAATTAGCTAGATAACTAGAAGTTAAATAAAGATGTCATCTGCTTCTTGACTCTTCATTTTGCCATTGTCCATTTATCCTTCAGTGATATTGTTGATGAAAATAGGGTTTCTTATTAAAAGCCAAAACCCTACCCTCTCTTATATAGAGAGGTGGGATGCAAATTACATGAAGAGTCCCTAAAAAAGTAAGAAATTAATAAAGAGACAAGGAAAGAACAAACTAGACAAACTCTAACACTCCCTCGAGTTGCTTCAAGCCCAACTTATCACATAAAAATGAATGCCACTTTCGTGGTAATGCCTTCATAGAGATACCTGCCAGTTGGAGCTCAGAAGATATACGTGGGGTATCAATCTTCCCTTCCACACGGCATTGCATATAAAGTAATAGTCCACCTCAATGTGCTTCGTCGTCTCATGGAAGATAGGATTGAAGGTAATATAGGTGGCAAGCTTGTTGTCACAAAACATAAGAATAGGACTCTTCACAAAAATTCCAAGGTCAACCCAAGAAGGAAATGATCCATACTACTTAACACATCGTGTGAGCCATTACTCTATATTTGCCTATACACTAGATCAAGCAACTACAGTTTGCTTTTTGCTACGCCAAGATACCAAGCTGCCTCCAAGTAGGACGACAAATCCTGTAGTGGACTTCCTATCCTCAACAAAGCCAGCATAATCAGAATTAGAATAGGAACACAACTCCAAATGTCCATTCTTCCTGTAGTACAATCCTTTCCCAAGAGATCCCTTTTGATACTTCAAGTAAAGGCACACCTCCTGCCAAGGACTATAGCACGATTACTCCATTTATTGGCTTGCCCTGACTACAAAGCTGATATCAAAACAAGTAATGGTCAAATATAATAGTTTGACAACAATACTTCTATATCTGTGTACATCTTCAAAAATAGGGTCCTCAGTATGTGTGTGTTTGCCTTTTTGCTCAATAGGAATAGCAGAAGGCATAGTACCAAGAAGTCCTGCATCCTCCAATATCTTTAGAGTGTACTTCCTCCGAGAAAAAGCCATCCCACATTTGTCTCGAATTACCTCTATGCCCAAGAAATAGTGCAATTCACCTGAATCTTTTGTAACAAAGACCTTCTACAGAAAAGTCTTGGCCTCTTACATCCCTGCAATATCGTCTCTTATCAAGACCATGTCATCAACATACACAGCCAACAACACTATACTAGCAGTTCTAATAAAAATAGAATGATCGGTGGCAGACCATTTGAAATCAATTTTCATCACCTATGTACTCAATCTATCAAACCACGCATGGGAACTTTATTTAAGACCATAAATTGCATTCTTCTAGTTGCATACATTCTCCCCTCAACCTTATAACCAAAAGGTTGCCGCATATATACTTTCTTATGCAAGTCATCGTAAAAAAAGACATTTTTTATATCCAACTAGAAAAGAGGCCAATCTTTATTACTAGTAATGGAAAGATCAGTGTGGATAGAACTGACCCTTACCAGAAGGGAGGTCTCAAAGTAGTCGATGTCGTAGGTTTGAGTAAAGCCTTTAGCCACAAGCTAGGACTTGAACCGATCAATGCTACCATCGGCATAGTATTTGACAATGTACACCCAATTGTAATCAACTGCATTGGCACAAAGGGACATGGCACAAGCTCCCATGTATCACGGGTAGTGAGTGCCTCCATCTTTACATCCATAGCATCTAACCATTTCGGATGCTGAGAAGCTTCATGATAGTTGTGTGGAACAATAATACTGCACAGAGCCTGTAAGAACTACTACAAAGAAGAATCCAACTGGGTAGAAGTGTAAAGAGAAATACAATGCAGAGTACATGATCTAACCGACTTTTGCAAGGCAATAGGCTTGTCATCAGCCCCACTGTAGCTCACCATTAGTAAGGGAGGAGCATCTGGAGCAGATGTAGCAGGAGGCATCTCACTTGGTGCACTAGCATCTATAGGTGGATCAAGAGACAGGAACAAGAATAGATACAAGCATATTTGGTGGGGTCTCCCTTCTTATGTAGACCTAACAATAGAACTCAGTAGTACGCCCCTCAATGGAGAAGTACGAAACCTTCTCGAAAAAGTTAACATCACCACTAACAAGGTAATGATAACTGACTTGTCATAGCATTTGTACCCCTTCTGAGGGCAAGAGTACCCCAAGAACACACACTCAGTAGCCCGAGAAGAGAGTTTATCAAGGCTACTAAAATTATGGACAAAGCACACACACCCAAAGGTCCGAAGAGGCAAGGAAGACAGATCCTTGTTAGGGTGCATGATCACAACACAATTTTACATCATTTTTCCGCCTATTTGTCAGTATCTTTAGGATTTTTATTTTGTATTTGGAATAATCTAATTTATTTAATTTTTAAATGTAGGCAAGAGAAAATAAAGGAAAAACATATCTAATATTGATCTGAAATGAAAGGACACGAGATAAGGAAGACATTTGCGAAGACGGAATTCGAAAATGATGCTCATGCAAGATGGTACAAAAGAAACAAGAATTTGAAGGAAAAGAAAAGAAAGCCAAGTAAAAGAAACTTATAAAAAAAGAAAAAGCAAAGGAATCCACCTATGCATGCCTCATCTCCTCTTGTCTCTGCAGGAAGCACCTAAATAGGCCCAACAAGGCAATTGAACTTGGAAAAAAAAGAGGATGTTGGAGTATGTAATTGGTTTAGTCCCACATAATAGAGTGGACTTTATGTTGTGTGTGGTGGCCTATAAATAGGCGTATACTCCCTTATGTCTTTGAGAAGAATGCAAAGAAATCAACCCTATCAGGGACCTTCTCCCATGGCTTTCTCCCCATCTTTGTGAGTGGGGTTTCCATGAAAACCCAAGAGTTTTTTCTGTGATGCTTTTGATATCTTGTTATTTTTGCTTCTGCTTGTTCATATTATTCAACTGGGTATCAAAGCAGTTCGTTCCTTGGGTTATTTTGTTCATTTTGATTTTATCATGTTTATCATTATTTTAGAATTCCAATTTCATTCATTCGGAGGAGCCGATGGTAGTAAGGAAGACCGCAATAGCAATATGGAGGCACTGCAGAAGGAGGTTTGAGGAGTTGCTATGAGGCAAGGAAGTTTTAGCACTGTTGTTGCTTCAACATTGACAGCTACGACTCATGGTGCGATCCACACACAAAGGTGAAGCGAGGACGATGGAGGCGATGGTGATGGTAAACAAGGGGGCCATTGCATTGGCCACGGCGGCACTTGGGAGCACCAGTGGTGGTGTTGTTGCTGCTGCATCACTCTTCGAAGGAAGAAGAGGCACCGCCACCAATGGCGGTGATCACGAGGAGCCACGCAGTAAATAAGGCAAAGAAGGCGACGGCAAGGCCTCTACTGAGGGCAAATACCGAACGCACTTCTAATCTCTCTAGTGAAGAGGAGGTGGCGATTGTCGCAAGGTGAGGCGATGGCGGATCACGATGACAATGCCTGCGAAGGAGGCAACGATGACTACGCCAAAGAAGTGGCTCCATGCAAGATCATCGCCATTGATGGCAATATGGCACGAATCTTGCAAAGAGGCATGGCACGATTGATGGAAATAAAGTTTCTTATAGAAAACCAAAACCCTAGCCACTCTTCTATAGAGAGGTGGGATGGAAAAAATTACATGAAGAGTCCCTCAAAAAGTAAGAAATTAATAAAGAAACATAAGGAGATGACAATTAGGCATAAACTCTAACAGATATCTTTGAATTCTTTATGCATTAAGCATGTTGTTTGCCAATTTTATCCTTCCCATTATCCACCAAAGATGACCCATAAGCAAGGTGATAGGATTTGAACCCTTGCTAACCCACCCCTACCCCAACAACGCCACCCTTCTTGCCGAAGCAGATGTATTGTGCTGCCCTGCACCTTTTTTGTTTGGCATCCAGAGAAGATCCCTCTTCATATTGTGTCATTACCAATCATGGGGATATTTCTCCATTACATGAATTCTGTACTACAAACATATGAAAATTAGGAAACCTACAGGATTGTATCGGGTGTCCAGATTCTGGAGAATCTCCAAAGAAAACTATTTCCACACTCCAGTTGTCAAAACTGTGCAACTGCAAGGGCCAACCTGCAAAGAACCTACAAAATGGGTGTCTAGAAACCAGAAGTAGAGCCTATGTAAGGACTTACCAATCATGGGGATATTTCTCCATTACATGAATTCTGTACTACAAACATATGAAAATTAGGAAACCTACAGAATTGTATCAGGTGTCCAGATTCTGGAGAATCTCCAAAGAAAACTATTTCCACACTACAGTTGTCAAAACTGTGCAACTGCAAGGGCCAACCTGCAAAGAACCTACGAAATGGGTGTCTAGAAACCAGAAGTAGAGCCTATGTAAGGACTCCCCCCACCCCCTCCATCCTCCTTGCGAAGGTTAATATCTGAAGCCTACTCTTTCAGATGGAAGAACTTTTCTTTTTGGATGGAAAACCAATTGCTCAACCATGAGATCATCTAGTTTGGCAAAAGGGGAGTTGCTAAAATAAAATAAATCCTAGAAATCTATTCTCAAGTTCTGTTCAAATTAATCTACCATAAATCTTTTTAGGTTTTTTTTTTTTTTGAAGGCATTTTTAGGTTCATATTTGTGTGCAACAAATTAGTTCACTGAACTTTGTGTTTGTGGTTTTAAAAGGCATACCTCAATTGAAACAGACATGAGACCCTTCTCTGGAGCCAATTGAGCATCTGTGTCAAAGCCCGCATCATTCTTGGTATTCCTTTTGATATCATCATTTGGAAGTTCACCAGAATCACCATCACAAATATGAATGGTATTCGATTTCTCCGTGGCAATGAACGAGATGGAAGCAGATGCTACTTCTTCATTGCCCCTTTCTTTCTCAGTTGCATTGTCATTTGTGCTTAACATCTCACCAACTTCACTAAGTGACTCCATAGCCTTTTGATAACATTGATCGCTCGAAGAAGAATATGCTCTGCAGAGGACTGTACCAAAAAATATTCAGAATTTCTATGTTACAGGTTCAGTAGGTAAAGCTTAACCTCATAGGAATTAATTGAGTTTTCAATATCTTGCTAGAGTTTATGAAACTTTCAGATATCTAACTATAATATATGATTTGACTAAACATTCAAAAAATTCACTCTAAAATTCAATCTATAATCCAACTTTTGTTAGCATTGAATTTGATAAAATGCATTTGGGATTCTAAAATTGATGCCCATTAAAAGTATAGAGGTCAACTTGATTTGGAGGCTATATACTATAGATGATCGAAAAATAATGAATTCATTTGCGATATATCTCTTTTATGGAAAAACTTGCATTCCCAAAGTTTTTAAGATCATGTCATATAATATTTTATTTAAGTTCAATGTTTTGGACGATATACTTTAGGCACCCTTAAGCATACTAAGGAGCAATGCAAAGATGCATAGGAGGGCTTATGGAATTTCGAGGGGGTGGCCATATGGATAAATATCTATTATTATGGGGTGGGCGGAGGATATCATAAATACAATGGTAATGTGGCCATTATGGATAAATATCTACTATTATGAACTTTTGATAAAGAATAGAGAGAGAAATGAAGGATTAACCAATTCCATGCAAGGGAGAGATGGGTGGTTATGTGTGATAGGAAAGAGGGAGAGATGAGTGATGGAGGGCGGCGTCGATGAGGAAAAGAGATAAAGTACCCGGAGTAGGGAGGGGATTGACGTGTCATACAGGGAAGGGTGTGCGAAAGAGGAGCGCGAGAGGGAGGAATGGGGGTGGAGAGGGACGCATGTCGGGAGCCATTGAGATTAACCCAGCTATATATATCTTGAGAAGTGCCCACAATTTTCTCCTTTTTTCAAGGGATTGTCTTCTAAGAAATCACCCCCTCCCCATATTGTCAGCTTGACAGCCTTTCTAGTTACATTTCTCAAAGAGAAATATAGGAGAAAGGTGAAAAGCAAATATTTACACCACAAAAGATAGTACTGACAAGATAACTAAGGTGAAGCATCTTCTTTTGTCAAAGTTGGTGCAGTAAGCTACTTCAACAAGTTGACCGTAAATTGTAAAATTATTTTCTCAAAGATTAAATTGAGGATCGTTCTTGAAGACGACATTCCTAGTTCTCACCAAAAATATTTTTTTTAAAAGAGAAAGGGGATAACCACCCAAATTCAATTAATAGAGAAGCAAAGTACAAACACTACCGGGTTACATAGAGGTTTCCCAAAAATGCATCATCGAGGAAATGCTAGAAACAAAATTCTCAAAGTAAGGTTGTTGGCCCTTGAAGAATGTCGTGTTTCTTCCTAGTCAAATACCCCAAAGCACCGCCAAAGCTTTTGCTTTCTCCTTTATCCTGAAAGCATTCAATCCCACTTGCCGTCCCCCTCTCCTGAAGGAGGCCCAAAAGTCATCATCCAAAGAGTACGATATTCAGCCAAAGCTGAAATGGCTCCACACTTGCATTGACAGTAAACAAGTAAAGAAGAGATAGTTGATGTCCTCATCCTCTCCACAAAGCAGACACACCATCTCCACCTTTGGTGCCCATCTTGCTCTCCACATCCTTGTCATCAAGCAACCCCTTCGAAGCAATCACGTAAAAACCTTAAACTTCAACGGGCAAGCTGCCATCCAGATATGCTCGCAATCTCTAAGGAAATCAATATCTTCCATTAACTCCAAGGTTTTCACTCTGTTGTACACTTCCCACACTAAGAAATGTCCTTCCTTCCAAATGGAGTCAACACTCCCCTCTTCCAGCAAGTAGCCCTCTAACTCCTACAGCATAGACTATAAATCTAATATCCTCTGGTCTGATAGATTTTCAGCAAATATAGGTCACCACGACCCTTCCCAGCAGCCACCCACAGTAACCTCCTTATCATTTGCTAGCACAAAGAGTCTCGAAAATCTATCCTTTAGTCTTCCTTAGCCTATCCAATCATCAATCCAGAATCGAAATGCATCTCCTATGCCAACATAAGGAGAGAAAAAATGTTGTACCTTAGGCGCCACATATCCTAAGCCCTTAATAAAGTAAGAAGCACCAGGTAGCAACAACGCCAAAAAAGTCTAATCCAGCTCAACCCATATAACACCTCTATGACCTGTGCCAAAAGATCCTGCCTACGCTCAAGCAGTCTATTTATTCATTTTGCTAAGAAACTATCATTCATAGTAGCCAAATCACTGACCCCCAACCCTCCCTCCAATACTAGTTGATAAACATCCACCCAGGCCACCAATCTAGCACCCTTCCCTGATGAACCAAAGTTGGTCCAAAAGAAATCCCTCATTAGTCTCGAAATCTTTTCCTTTACTTTCTCTGAAAATTTGAACATAGATGTGAAATACATCGACATGGAGGCCAATACTACCTCCAAAAGCACCAACCCACCCCCTCTGGACAACACCTAGCCAACCTCCTCTCCAGCCAGCCAAGAAGGGGCAGCCAGTCATGCACGAGTGTGTGTGTGTGTATGTGTGTGTGTGGCAACTGTCGACATGCCGACGATTTCCGACGGCACACCTATAAATCAACACTATTATCGTGTCAGCACGGCCCCCTCCCAGAAATACCCTTGCCAATGGCATGCCAAGCATCAATCGCCAAGATAAAAAGTAAAGGTACAGGAGGACATCCTTGCCTCACTCCCCTTCAAGGCTAAATCCATCCCCCCACTAGATTTCCATTCATCAGAATAGAGAAAGAAGTTGTCGTCACATAACATTTCGTCCACTCCACCCAATGAGGTAGGAAACCCCACTTTGATAAATACGCTCACAAAAACGACCACTACAGCGAATCATAGGCCTTACTAAAGTTCACATTCCCCAAGAATGCCTTTCTCTTCACTCTTCTCCAGTAGGCCAAGATTTCCAAAGCAATAACAAAGCCATCTAGAATATTCCTCCTAGGTACAAAAGCTGTCACGATAGGTGAAATAACATCCTGTAGCCTGTTGGCATTAGAGAGTGCAATAGATCTGTAGTCTCCAATATCCTCAACCCCCTCTTTTTTGGCAACAAAAACATATAAAATTTATTGAGACTGTTGAAAGTTGCCATCCACAAACTCCATCATCACCTACACAACATCTTCTTTAACCAAAGACCAAAACTCCTTGTAAAAATAAGCCGGAAAGCCATCCAAACCTGGGCACTAAACAACATTGAGGCCCCAAACCGCCTCACACTTCATCTTCAATGAACCCCGTGGTCACTCTTTGCCTGGTCATCCCTGATGCGTTGCACCTCTGCTCAAGTCCACCTCTAATCCCCCCTCCTCCTCTTGGTCGTGAATGATCTATAATACTCAGCAACCGCTCTACCCACGTCCTCCCTACCAGTATAGGTCATATCATTGACCACCAACCTATTTATCCAATTCTTCCTCCTCGATGCCATCATGTTAACTCACACATGTTCGAGTCACCTTCCCTAAGCCATTTCTGGTGCAACTTGACCCTCCACTCAACCTCCATTTTCCTATCCTCTTCCTAGAGCGTAAGTAAATGTGTTGCACTAGTTGCTAAATCCTCCTCAAAAAGCACTCCCTCATCCTCCCATATGTCCAATCTCGTAATATTTGTAAGGGAATCATATATCTTCTTTGTACACTCCTCCCTGACCTCCTTTCTGTAATTTTTCAAGAATAACCACAAGTCTCTTAGTTTGGATACCAACTTCACTGTCATTAAGCCCACCAACTAGAGAGATCTCCACTTATCTTCCACCACCCACCTGAGCCCCTCCTCTAACATCCAGGACTTGTCAAATTTGAAATAGGTCCTGAACTGTCTTCCCTCATTCGTCCGCCACAACAGCAGTGTATGATCCGAAAAAGGTCTGTCCATCGGCCTAACATCTGCTACAGGGAAGATCTCCGCCATCTCCACATTACACAAAACTTATCAATCCTAGATTTCTGTCCTAACAAGTTTCTCCAAGTGAAGGCACACAAAGTGGGTTGGAGGTCCACAAGTCTATGCAAAGCAGTGAAATCAACAAAGTCCTCTGAGCCAGGATCTCTTTGCCCCCTATCATCAAGTCTATCCTCTGCAAGCAAGGTGACATCAAATCGCCTCCAACCAACAACGACCAAGCCTAAACCCTGTCTTCCACCTGAGTCAAATCCTCCCATAAGCACGCCCTTTCTGCATTATTCATAGGGCTATACACCACAAAGATAGCCACCTTCAATTTTTCGTTGCGCCTCACCAACATAACTGTCAGCACGTGGAGCCCATCAAAGAATCCACCAAATCAAAGAGGTCATCCACAAGAACTCCTTCCGATCTTCCAACTGCATTGAAAGCAAGAAATCCTCCCAAACATCCACCTATTTCCCTCCACACTCGACCACACTCTTCCAGGTTGGTTTCCTAAAGCAACACTACAACTAGTCCCCAAGACCTAAGGTACCCACTAAGTGTTGCTCTTCTTGAGAAGTTGTTCAGCCTCCTCACATTCCACAAGAGGACTAAAGTCATTGGGAGTCAAGATGACACCCCTCAACCACGCGTCAATAACCCGACACCGTCACCACAATAGCCTTCTCCTGGAGGTCATCTTCTTACTGTCGCGCACCACTATCCAACTGAACTTCATCACCATTCTTCTGCAACACTACACCCTCCCTACTGCCATTTCCGCTACCACCATCATAGATAGACAGTCTCCCTCTGTCCCACATCACAGTTAGTCCGTCGCTCCACATCCCTTCCAAATCTCACCTACACAGTCGTGGTCAATCAAGGTCACCCCACCTTCCCTCTAAAAGTCCACTTGGGTTGATAAAAGAGCCTTCCTCTAAACCTCTACTCCACCAATGGGCTCCACCTTTAGATGCGAGCAGCGCAATGCTCCCCTACATCGTCCCTCGCTGCTTCAACCTCCAATCGACGGCTCCGTCGCTCACATCCTCCTGGACATCCTCACTAGTGCGATGTCTCGCGTCAATGTCCTCAACATTCTGCGCTTGCAACTAGTTAAAAGAGAGGGGGTCGAGTTTAAGGAGAAAGGGTTAAACCTAATTGGTCGAATTCGAATCCGGATCCGAACCCAGGTCCAGGTGTTATCCAATCGAGCATGTTAAGGGCGAAGGGAGCCTTCCTATCTACGTCTCGCACCTACTCCCTTCCAAATCGACGCCCCAAATTGAAAAATCGCCTCCCTGCATCTCACCACCAGTCACACCTTCATTAACATCGTTGAGCCCCACAGATCGTGCTTTCACGTTAGCAAACTCTCACCATATAGCATGCAATGCTATAGGCAAGGACGTTCTAGATTCCATGCACGACCTTTGGACTTCTAGATCCATCTTCTCACTGCCTACCTTAAGCTTCTTCCCATGAAGACGTAGCCATCCTCCTTCGACACACCATTAGCCACGACCCGAGCATAAGATCTCGAGGCATCCTTCGCTAACCTAATCAAGACCACCAACGAAGCACCCCAAGCCGAAGTGTAACCTTCTCAACCACATTCTTCCCTGGAGTCAACTCCACAATGGCGCACACCATCAAAATGTCACCTTCCACCGAGCCAATCCACATGCAAGACTTGAGCTTCGCAAACGGCGCCACCACCGCCTCCACAACCTCCAACATACATAGTCACAAGGAGATGCCTTCAATGTCCACCGTCAATCCAACCTTCACCGGTGGACACTCAACGCTCCATCGTGAGCAATTGGTCACCACCATCACAACAAGCCCACTCCACATCTCATCTCCAAAAAGGCCAAAATCTCTAATAGGTCCAAGCACAGGCCAAAGAGGAGAAATTTCTCCAAAGCAAACTTCACAATCTTGACCCCCATGCTCATCCCCACTACTTCTGCAACCCCGCTCCTCACCTTTTCCATCTCCACCCGTCCTTCAAACACATCACCAACCAAGGCCAACACAAGGGTCTCCTCCAACACCCTGACCTATGTCAACCAAGGCACCTCGACCTCCTTCATTGATGCTCCCATCGGTGGCAGAGGCAGTGTGTAGGCAGCAACAACCCTCACTATTAAAATCTCTAGAATAATCGAGGTCGATCATTAGGGATTGAGGAGGGAGCAAATGAGTGGGAGAGCAACAGGGGGCTCGAGGGGGACCACCAACGGTGGCTGGGTGGTGGCCCGCCCTAGGAGAGCAAGGAGGAACAGAGCTGCAAAGGTGTGCTACTTCAAGTACCTTGGTTGTGGGCACTTCACCACAAACTGCCACAAACCGATGCGGTGCCGGGCTTGCGAACAGCTCGGGCACCATTAGGTGAGGTGTCTCCAGGGTCAACGGATTTGTGTGTGTGTGGGGGGGGGGGGGGGGGGGGGGGGGAGTTCCTCCTTCCCCACCCCCTCCTCTAGTGGGGATGCCAATGATTGAGGTGTAGGCACTATGGTCACCCTAGGTACACCCCATTAAGAAGGAGCATGCAAGAGCGATGGTAAGGAATGTTGTTAGGGGGCACATAGGGCAATCGGAGCTGATGAAGGAACTATCAACCGTGGTGGATGCGGGGGTGGCTGTGAAGGTGGCGATGATCTCCCCATCGCACTTTCTTCTCTTTGGGTTGCAGCGCAAGGTGGTGTAGAGGCTGGCCTTCTAGACATCCTCTGTTGGCAGGGCCATGGTGAGGTAAAGGTGGTCGATGAGGCATGACGGGGCCCTACCGAAGCGACCTCCGATGAGGGAGAAGTTGGTGTGGAGGTGAGAAGATCCCCCTTTGGCTACACACGAAGGAGGTTCTAGAAGCAGTTGTGGCTCCATTTGCAAGCCTCGAGTTATGCGGGTGCCTTGGCCTCACAGAAGGCGATTTGTCTGTGTTGCAGGTGATGGTGGAGCTCGTCCTAGGGTCTAATGTGCCTCCGAATATGGTGCTAAGGCTGAGCGTTTCGGCTTGGGTGGTGATGATCTCAGAGGTTGGGGCGAGAGACAGGTCCTTTGTGCAGGTGTTGCTCGAAGGGAAACCGCACCTTGAAGGTGAACCTGGCGATGAAGCTGTGGGGGGGTTGCCAGAGGGTGGTGGTGGCCAGAAGGTGGAGAGGGAAGGTGAATCCTCTGCACTGGAGGTTGTTGGGGTGGCAAGCGACAACATTGCTGCGACGCGGCCTAGGCTGATCTGGAAAGCGAAAGGCCAACGCGTAAACCTCAGGACTAGCGAGATCTCCACGAAGTCGATTGCGCTCCCCGACGACTGCGCCACAGATGAAGGGATTTCCAAGTACGTGGTTTGCAGAGAAGGGACTACGAGAGTTAATGCGGCGACATTTAGTGCGGATGAGGCTTCTTATGGTAAGGAGCCTAGATCTGAATCCTTGTGCAGATCTACCTTGGCGGTTTTCTTTTCGGATCTGGGCCCACATGGGGGAGAAGTTGACCTCAACCCATCCCCAACCCAACGTGAGGTGCTATCTACTGACTCACAGCCCTTGGACGAGCGCAAATTCCTTTTTAAGCCCTACAACAAGTCGTTGGCCCCTAATGTGTTGATGTTGGTTGTGGCACATGTAGAAGAGAGGGCTGAGGTCGATAGAGGTGCGCTCAAACTCTCGCGATGGCGCCCATTTCATGGGCGTAGGCAGCGGCTGATCTTCCGCCCGCGTTGGACTTTTCATGGTCGCGACCCTGAGCCTACTTAAGTGGCGAAGGTGGAAGCGTGGGGAAAGGGTGATGGCAACGTGAAGGGGGGTAGTGGAGGGGGACCGGCATCAGGGATGGGAGTGGTTGCCCGAAGCAGGGGTGGCGAGGAAGCCCAAGTGGAGAAGACAGTAGGAGGGGTTGGGAAGGATAGTGAAGATTAAGTTGGTGGGAGAATACTGGGAGAAGTGGGCTCTGGAGCTAGTATGACGGGTGGGATGGGAGGTGCCGACAAGGTTGAGGTAGGCGTGGGAGGTATGGGCTTGGAGATTAAGTTGGAGTCCGCATAGGTTGATAAAGGCAACAGGCTTTAGACGCACTACTAGAGGACCTATTACACACCCATGACAAAGGTCCTATCATGGAATATAAGGGGGCTGAATGACTCCTTGAGACGGGTAGCACTGAGAAGGTACTTGCAAGAATGGGCGCCCGAAATTATGTTTCTGTAGGAGACTAAGCTGCAACATTGTGAGCAGCAGGTATGGACGGAGGTCGGAGGTGGAAGTTTAAGTGAATTTGTGGCACTTGATGTGGTGGAATGCTCGGAAGGAATAATTGTGGGCTGGAAGGAAGGTGAGTTCTCTTTGGTGGAGTCTTCGATGGGATCACATGTAGTGACGTGCAATTGTGGAGGCACCGTGACGATTTCTATTGTGTGTTCTTGGCAGTGTATGGATCAAATGAGGAGGAATCTAGGCACATGTTGTAGGAAGAGTTGAACCAAGTAGCTGTGAGCTTACAGGGACATCCGTGGCTACTTGGAGGAGATTTTAACACCACGCTTCTAGCAGATGATAGACTAGGTGGAAGAGGTTGAAGAGATAGGGGTTCTGAGGAGTTCTCTGAGTTCGTTTCTGTGCATGGGCTGATGGATTTGCCTCCGAGTTCCCATGCCTTTACGTGTAGGAGTTCTGGGGGATAGAGATCCTGGTTGGACATATTCTTTTACACGATGGAGTTGGAGATTTTCCCGTTAACGCAGGTCAGACCCATGGAGAGGCCGTTCTCAGATCATATATCACTGCTATGGATGTCTAATGAGGGGAAATGAGTTGGGATCTGTTTCAAATTTGACAAGGCCTGGATGCTAGAAGAGGGGTTCAGAGAAAGGGTGAAGTAGAGGTCTATGCAACCTAAAGGGTCAACGGCGGCAAGGTTGGAGACCAAGCTACGAGAGATCATATCATTCCTGAGGGAGTGTAGGAGGCAAATCAAAGAGGATATAAATAGGAAGAAGACTGAGGTACTATGGGAAATCAAGAGGCTAGGAAAAGTAGATGACCTAGGGCTCCTGTCTAAGGAGGACCACGCAACCAGAGCGAGACACTTGCAAGTGGTTCAAGAAGAGGACCGAAAAGTTAAGGAGGAATGAAGGACAAGATCCAAGCAGAAATGGGTGAAAGAAGGGGACTCCAACCCACGCCTTTTTCACTTGGTGGCTTCGGGAGACAGCGAAGGAACTGGATTGATAGACTGTCAGTGAATGGCACGGAGTTCGTTGGCAAGGATGCGGTTGGTAGAGCTACAGCTGATTTTTACAAAGATTTTACTACGAAGAGGCTAAACGAGAAATGGAGATGGTCGAGGTTGAACCTACCAAGTGTCAATGAGGATCAACCTAGGGGACTGACAGGGTCATTCACTGAGGATGAAGTACAGAAGGCGATTTAGGGCTTCAATGCGGATGGATACCCTGATCCAGGTGGTTTCCCTGTGTACTTCTATAAGGAGTTTTGGACGCTCCTTAAGGATGACGTCATGCAGGTGCTGGCAAAGTTTAGAGACGGCAATCTTGGATTCAACAGACTAAATAAGTTTGTCATGTTTTGCTGCCGAAAAGAGAAGGGGCAGAGGCTATTGATAACTTCAGACCCATTGCATTCTCCAATGCAATTTACTTGAATGTGGCGAACGTACTGGCAAACAAATCAAGGGGAGTGCTAGCCGGGGCGATCTCTCAGGTGCAGTCAACCTTTGTTCTAGGTAGGAACATCTTGGATGGGTATGTTGCAACTACTGAGATTCTTGCACACTAGAGGAGGGAGAAAAGGGTGGCATTCCTTTGGAAGGTCAATTTCAAGAAAGCATATAACTTGGTCCAGTGGTCTTTCCATTGGGTGTCTTTGATGAAGAGGGGCTTCCCACCAATCTCGATCAATTGGATGAAGCGATGCATCACAACAACGTCCTTTTCGATCTTTACTAATGGAAATTCGGTAGGGGATTGGATCCAACCAAGGAGGAGTGTTAGGCAAGGCTATCCAATGGCGCCGATGCTTTTTGTGCTGGCAGCAGACACTCTGGCGAGGTCATCTATTAGAGCCTATGAGAGAAATCTGATCAAAGGATTTACCTTGGATAACGGGGGTGTGATTCCAGTGCTTCCGTATGCGAATGATAGTTTATTCTTTATGGAAGGCTCTGAGTCAAAGGTAAGGAAAATGCGTATTTTGTTGATGTTCGGGGAGGCATCCGAACTGTGGATAAATTATTCAAAGTCAACTTTTGTCCCCTTCCATATGTCGAATGAGGTGGCCACCAAGTGTAGCTTGGCCTTGGCTACATAGGTAGGAGCTTTGCCTATTTCCTACCTAGGCCTCCCACTAACAACTAGGAAGATTTTCGTGCACGATCGGTTGCCCTTAGTGGAGAGGATAAGGGAGAGACTGGCAGGATGGATGTCCAAGATTCTTTCTAGAGGAGGGAGATTGGTGTTGCACAAGGGAGTGTTATCATCTGTGCCGTCCTACTTTGACTTTGTGTTGAAGATGTCGCAAAAGATCAAGAAGGGGATCACAGCCTCGAAGGGACTTCTTTTGGACGAATTATGGTGCAGGGGGGAAGGAGGCTAGAATGGTGACCTGGGAGGAGGTCTGCAAGGCTGTAAAGGAGGGGGGGCTGGGCGTTAAGGAGGTGGGAAGGGTGAATGACAATTTCCTGACCAAGTGGATTGCTAGGTTGCTTGGAGGTGAGCAGAGTCTCGTGGGAGAAGTTTTCAAGACATGTTATGGTGGCCCGCTAAGTTGGGACCTGTTGCTGACCCCCCCTACAAGGAGCCTCTCACTTCCTTAGAAGCCTCTCTTTGGTGGCGCCCAAGGTGAGGAATTGCTTTATTCCCATGCTTGGCTCAGGAAGTGTGTTCAGATTTTGGCTGGATGACTGGACAGGACAAGGAAAGCTATGTGATTAGTTACCCAGACTTTCAAGACTAGCTATAGATAAGGGGGCCTTGGTGGTGGATGTATAGAACTGCTAGTGTCCCAATTTTATCGGAAGGTGGTCGAACCAGAGGGTTGTAGAGATTCAAGCCTTGCTGCATGAGTTGGAGGGTTTTCAACCCGAGGGTGGGGTTGATGCTTACTACTGAGAGGAGGGTGACTTCTCAAGTCGCGATGCGAATAGAAGGCTTGGGAATGCTAGCAAGCTAACGAATATTGATCTCATAAGAGACTACAATCAAATCTGGGTATCGGCTTGTCCTCTTAAGGTGAAGATCTCCACTTGGCTTCTCATGAGATGTAGGCTTATGACGAGAATGTGGAGGGCTAGGTAGGCCCCTGAGGTGAAGACATGTTGCCCCCTTTGTCTTAAGGCGAAGGAGGATGTAGATCACCTTTTCTTTCAATGTCTCGTTGCTACTCAGATTTGGAGCCGCTTCAATGCAGGATGGTGGACCAACTCTACTCTTGATGAGTTTCGGAGGTCATTCAGCTATGGCCCTAGGAATGGAGGCCAAAATGTATTCAGGACGAAGAAGGAGAGGGCAAGGCCATTGGCCGTTTGTGGGGCATTTGGTTGAGGAATGCGGTTGTATTTAGGGGGCAACATCCTTATGTGGAGAATTTTGTGGAGTCTATTTCTTCTTTTATTAGTCTCTGGAGTTCTAACTTGTAATTTGGCATCATGCCTTTTCATTAATATAATTGTTGGGTGGTTATCAATCGGATAACTGCCCCTTTCCCCTTTTCAAAAAAAAATAACCTTCATTGTTCCACCACTCCTCCCACAAACCGCCTTGCAGTGACCAAGATGATCACAATGCAAGCACCAAATCAGGTCCCTACAGTCCCTCGATCAATGTCCTCTGCCACAACAGTTGAAGCAAAGAACCTCACCTACCTCGCCCCTCTGACCCCTCCAGCCAGAGACAATGGTCCACCCCCGGCTCGACTCTCCACCCCTTCACTCCCCACCACTTTGCTCTCCACCCCTCATTACCTCTCCAAGCCTACATGATAGTAATAGAATTCTTACGTTGTTTAGGACCATGTGTAAATATTTACAAAGTGTATGGTGTCCCTTGATTTGCCATTTATTTGGGCTGCAATCAACAATATCATAATACCAACGTACATTAAGCGGGGGTCTGGACAGAGGTCACTATAATACCAATTTACATCAACAATATGGTAATTATTGGTATGAGGAGGAGATCACTAGACTCGAGCAAACTAGCTGATGAGTTTTTTTCTTTTTTTGAAAGGACTAGCCAGTGAATTTGAAATCAAAGTACATAAATACTTCCAGATCCTGAAATGTCAAGATCCAAGGATGATCTTATTATGTACCATTGTTAGTATGCAATTTAACTATTAAAAGAAAGTGACAAACTTGGATGAAGACCTACTTCCGCTCTAATTGAAACAGGCCATGGCTTGTTCTTTTGAGAGGAGAAGAAGAAGAACACAGACAACGGATCAAGTCTAAAAGACGGAAATCCTCTTAATGATTCTGAATTTTTGAGAAAAAAGTGGGTATAAAAATTAGTGGGAAAGTTCATTTCTCGCACTCTAACTACAGTTACTACACCAAATATTTCGTGTGACATAAACATTGTGAGCCAATCCATGCATACCCATATTGATATTCCCATTAGGACAGTTTGAGAGAGTTGTATAAAAAACCTAAAGAAGAATCCTGTAAAAGGGCTTTTATATATTAAAGGTGATGAACTCAACATATCATTATTTGCTTTTACATTTTATTAGCACCACTCATAGCATTGAAAAAGAAAGAGAGGAACTGCACTGTCACCAATAGATTACTAGTCATCATTGCAATAACAGCTGCTCTTGGGTTATAATCATTCTTGCCTTATCCGCTCATAAAATTTACTCCTACACCTCAAGAACACCTATACAAGCAAATTACCTAGCAAAATGGGTGAGCCCAAGTACATATCTTATTCAGACAACACGATTGAGAGAGAGAGAGAGAGAAAGACCAGTAAAAACAGAAATTGTACTAGAATCAGCCACAAAGAATCCTGATTGTCCACAGCAATCATGTACAAGCAAGAAATACACAGATCCAAACCTTCACTTGAATTTGTTGGTGCAGATTTAGGCAGCCATACAAGTGTACTCATTTTCCTTCTCTTTCTTTCACTTTTTCTTTCCGGTCCATCCTTAGCCCCAGTCATCGTCTTGACATTACCAAACTGGTGCCAATGAAAGTAACCCTACATAGCAAAATCTCAACATCAAAATGCAGAAAAGAATTGCAACTAATGCATAGCAATGAACATCTAATGGGAAGAAGAAAATCTCTGAAAGTGCACCATATATCCAATTGAAAGATCATTTACAGCTAACATCTAACTCCATCTAGAAAAATCCACTAAAGCAATAGAAAATGAGTCTATGATGGAACTTCACAACCTAATGTCTTTAACAATCACTTCCACCCGGTAATTTAAGGTCTACCCCATTTATTTTCACCCCCATTAACTTGAAGTAGATCTTTAAAAAAAGAAGTAAATCCCTCCATTCTTTAGTGGTTTTTTTTTTGAAACACAGTGGTCTTGGATTTACAAAAAAAATCATATTATTCCATGCTTAAATGGTAATGGAGAAGATTTGGTGAACAAACCAAAAAGCCAAGGGCTTGACCCTTGATAAAGTCGAAAGAAGCTATTCAATAGCAATTGCAAGTTTCCTTACTTCTCTTCCATTCCGTTCTTTCAAAAAAAGGGAAGTGAGAATGATCAATTCACCAGTTAAATTGATCATCCACTTGTTCCCGCCCAGAAAGGGCCTTCAGACTAGCTTCAACTTTATTCCCTGTAGTTGGTTTAGGACACAAATTAGAACCATCAATATGGCCCAACAAGCTAGAGCCACGAAGATGGAATTTCAAGGGTTTCAACTTTCAAGATGACAAACCTGTTTGATCAAAAAAAGATGACAAACCTGTAGCCCTCATAGCAATTGATGTCCTACAATCACATATTCAATCTTGATGAGAATAATACGGCTACTCTTTCTTCCTTCAATTGTCATTTCAAAGACAAGAACGAAACAAATGGTTGGAGTAGATTATGTGATTTTATTGCCATCACAGTGAACTGATCTTAAGATGCATTTTCCTTTGATTCATGCCAAGATTGCTTGCACAAATGCACTCATTTCTACACTCGAATCCTACACCGCCATGCTTCCATCCATAGGCATAGTTCCAAGCAGCCATCTTGTCAGTGTGTGCTTCTCTTATTAACTACCCGATATTCTATGGCAAAAAGGAAGATAGATCTAAAACTAATCTATATCATTTTTCCTATGAATTAACATTTACTATTTTAGCATGTAAGTCCCCTGTAAAGTCCTCCATATAGATCATCATCATTGATTCCGCACAATCTTATCCCTATTTCTAAAAAATCTGGTAGGAGTGGTTGGCTTTCAACCATAAGGATCAATGTCCAGATGTCATCCAATATTTAGACTTGTAGGTGTAGTTCCAGGGAATTCAGAGTTCATTACGTATGCAATGGAGCTTTTTTCTTATTAGTTGATTATTATATTCTATACTCTTAGCAGTATTCCAACTCTCATCAATACTATTATTCTCATATCTCCTATTTCGCTCTTGGGGTTGCTTTAGTAAAGTCCATGCTCTTCTCCTGTACCTCCAGCAACTAGAGTACAAATTATAGAATTTTCCCACTTTGTAGTTTTTAACTACTCAAAATCAATTCAGAAACTTGCAACACACTAGGAAAAACTTGAAAATTCAAGGCACAATTACGGCAAGCATTGATTGCACATATTTCTACATAATCTAAGTAACTATTTGAATTTGTTGTCAAATCCAATTACCTGTACAGCATGCATAAGCAATCCTGTCTAAAAGATAACCCATAAGCAATTAGGTAAGGCCAATGCTCATATCAACTCTTTCTCCAAAGGTTATGGGTGCATCCACTCCACTGCTTAAACCCTTCTTTTTTTATGAGATACTTAACCCCCTCTTGCTCTTCAGTCAAGGTGGGAGATGATGGGAACAACACGAATACTCCTTTCATTATGCCTTCTTTCTTTTCCTTCCTCAGACTCTGCAGCTTGAGGGGGATTGACTCCCAAGGGAAGTTAGTAGCTTAAGAAGCTTGCTTGGTTGATGTATTTGTCTTCCATCCATTAAGCAGGGTGTGAAACCCAAAAGGATACAACCATTGCTTTGGGATTTTCTGTATTGTTAATGAGAAGAATGTAAGAAGGTTCTCAATCATGAGACACACTTCTCTTCAAATGTTCCAAACTTCCTTTTCCATTGTACATTACAGCATAGTAGGGAAAGCCTTAGTGATGGCCAACATCCTCTCCAGTTTCAGCATGCCACCTCAGCATCAATAGACTATCTCTCAAGAGAAACTATTTCACTCATCATGGGAATATTTCAGTTAGTGGATGGCAAGGAGTGGCACCAAAATTCAAGCCTTGAGTAGGGAGTTTCTTGCCTAGAAAATGACTTAAACAAAATAAGTGGGCCCTACTTTGGGGCACTAGCATCACATGTTGGCTCCTCCCATGCAACTCTGAAATTTATTTAATTTAAATCACCTTGCACCAACTTCTCGCAATGCGGTGGGAACGTGTACACTTTCTGGGTCATGTAAAAAGAAAGAAAGAAAGGAAGGAAGGGGAGAGAGAGAGAGAGAGAGAGAGAGAGAGAGAGAGAGAGAGAGAGCTGATTCTGCTTTCTCCAATGAACCATCCTTCACAAGTAAGAGCCCAACAACCACATTTTGTAGAAACAAAAGAAATATTAGATCAGCAACTTACCAGATATCGGCCCAGTTCGATCCAAACCAAATAAACAGAATGCTTAAAGCACATTTGTGAACCCACTCCCATCTCGATACTCGAAGTGGTGGGAACTTGATAGGTGCAAATATGTTATAATTTAGTTGATTAGTTACAAGTTGGAGCAGCATGTCTCAAAAGGAATTGTTTTTCCATTCATGGAATTGCTGATGTCAAATCCTTTAACACGTCTTTTTGGGTTTATTGAATTTTTAGACGCCCCCCAGTTTCAAGCCTTCTTCAATAGTGATGCACAGGAAAGTGGATTGCCATTAGATTATCATCCATTCACTATTTTGACTGCTGGAATCATTTTACTCAACTTACTAATAGGAGCATTTACTATAGCCAGAATGAAATTCAAGGCATAAATTCCTCTGAAGCCACCACCAGGATGGGACTTCACATCGAGAGACATATTGGAATTGGATTTCACATCCATAAATATGTTAGAAGTTAGTTGATTAGTTAAGAGTTGGTGCTGTTAGAACAGTTGCTTAGAGTTAGTTGCAATAGCATGTTAGTTGTAAGGAGGTATAGGGCCATCATACCCGGATACCCCTTGTATGAAAGAAGGGAAACTCTGTGCTCAGGGAATTATGCTGAACAGTATGAAACATTCCCCCATTTTCTCATCATTCCCTACTTCCTATATTCTGCTATCTTCATTCCATCTATTCTGCAAATTCCCGCTCTTCTACTTTTTTCTACGTCTGACCTCACATCAGAGTTCTTTGCTGATTTCATTGGTACAACTACTTATTCCTCATTCCCTTTTCACTTGTAACCAACATGATCGAAGTCCTCTCCTCACGTCCTATCAGATTCGAGATAAGACAGGGATCCAGTCAAAAAAGAAAAGCAATCACACGTAAACACATAGGGAATTGGTAACCTAATATACCCTCAATAAAGGGTATACGTTTGAGAAGGGGATTTAACCCTCAAATTTTCATTGCGTGAAAGAAAGAAGAGTACAAAAATTCTCTCTTGGAGTTGCGTGCTCGTAATGCGGCCAACCCTCGCCCTTTTATAGAGGTCATACCCAACATTCTTGGTAACTAGGATTCATTGTCAAAATCTTTGGGATTATCCTTCCATAACCGTGCAACATCTTTATGATTATCTTTCCACAACAGCCCCCATATTCTTGACGCACAATATCTTTGGAATTATCTTTTCACAACAATCCCGAGATTTCAGGTGTGCAATCCGTTTGTTGCTGAGATCTCGCAACAGCTAGATTTGATCATGTTATCCTTGCTTGGCAAGGATTATGGCAGTGAGATGCCATCTGTCTTATCTATCATCTAGGTACTTCTATTTGGCCTCTATATGATGCTTTGGCTAGTCCTTTTGTTGGAATCTACAATCATTCTATTGGACGGGCATTTTTAATCGGATGGCCATCTGACCTCTCTATGGGGGATGGATCTGCCTGCTCTGTCACCAGACTCAAATGAGCAAACAGTACTTATTATTTGCCTTAGACGCCCATTTCGTTCCTGGACTTGTAATCCATGGGCCTCTTTGGTCCTCTCTTTGATTGGACTTTTAAGAGAACTTTTCCTCCCTCGTCACGACACAAAGCGGGTTAATCGCGTTATTCGATCGAAACACCATATCGAGAAAAATGTACAGGAGATCAAGCAAGCTAGCTCCCAAGTCATAAATCACAACCATAGCCAACCGTCTATAGCAACGATTACAGGAACAGATAAGGGTGCCGAAGCAATATCAAGCAAATGAACTACGAGAGATTAGTTTTGAGCCGAGACCTGAGCGCATATCGAAGGCCTGTGCTGCAGGACGCCTCCGGCATTCGCAGCCCTCCTCCAGAGAAGATCGACGCTGAGAGCACTGGCGGGATCGGAGACGTGAGATTTGGGAGATGGAGGAGAGCGGGAAACCCTAACTGGGGGTTTGAGGGAACAGGGGTTGAAGGTAGGAGATACCTTGACAGATGTCTGCAGGAGAACATTGGCGGAGAATTTGGGCGATAGGTGGGGAAGCATCCGCTGCCAGGGTGAGAGCACACGCAGCTTACTTCGCTGAGCTTTTTTTTTTTTTTTAGTAAATTTAGAAAAAGGTCCATTTATGCTTACCCTCGTCAATTTATGAAAAAAATCCTAAATATGACAATTAAAGAAATTAAAATTTTAAATATCCTTGGATATTTATTTTTTATTGTACATTACAGTAATATCATCCTTATAAAAAGTTAACTGAAATACTATCTCAAAAAAAACTCAACACCTTTAATAATAGTAGTTACCTATTATTATTGCTACTGTTGTGCAGCTTACTAACCACTCAAATTTACGTCTTGAAATGGAAAAAAAAAGAAAATTTTCAATCACCATTTCAAAGGTGTCATGATTCTTTTGAACCTTCCAACAAAGAGGAATTTAAAGATAATGCATTTCCTTCATTCTAATAATCAAAAGACTAATTGTGGATCTTCTCACTCTCATGCATGCGAAAGCATTCATTCACGCATACTAAAACACAAGTAATTATAGTTGAATTACCTATACCATCATATGAGAAATCAACCATAGTGAAAATCATCATCTATTTTCATATAATTTGAAAATGTAATCAAAGTCAAATCAAGAAGTCAATAACACAATCTTTTAATAACAAAGGTCAAATAAATGCACCATATATCTTATCACATGATTTATATGAACCTTATACAAAAAGTAAATATCCACAAAAGTACTAAAAAATAGTTCACCAGGTATGAATAAAATTCATCCCCAAATACCACAATGTCTTATTGATTAATTTCTTTTCTTTCACTTGTATTATACATAAACTTTTAGAATCTCTGTTCACACAAGTAGAGATGCTTGATCAATTTGACTGATTTGCGATGTTAAGTTTTCCACGTACCTAAAATTTGATAATAATGGTGATACATGAAAGTAGTTGAATCACTCCCTCTCCCACATCATTATCGTCGTCAATCTGCTTGTTTAGGGTGCTTTTGGGGTTTGCAACGAGTTAAACGACACCTTCGAAAGTAAATCAAAATAAAGGGATAAGCTACCAATGGTTGGTGATGGTAGTATAGGTGGCGATGATGGAACAATTGTAGGAACCAGTGAAGCATCTCCTTGGGAATCTGCACCTATAACCAATGACAATAGGGCATTTGGAACCTGTGACTGTAGAACTTCTAAAGTTTGTTCCTTTATTACGGTTTCAACTGTTGGAACTTAGTTCCACATTCTTCTAAGTTTTGGTGTTAAAAAAATCTATTTTAATCTAATGAATTTTTGTGAGTCTATTATACAAAAATTAAAAATGGCTTGAATCATGAATGATGACGCAGACGTATGATGGCTATCAAAGAAGGATGATTTACATTTATTTACTTTTCTTAGACTATGTATTGCCTCCTAAAAAATAAATTGAAAATATAAATTAAAATTAACTAGAGATAATTAGATATCACATTTGCAAAGAACAATATTTTTCAAAATCCAAATCGTTTCATAAAAAGTAAGAGTTAATTAACAAGGAATTTAAAGTGGCTTAACAAGGCAGTAAGCAGTTAATTTTGGTACCCATGCATGAGTATCTATAGCAACTACCCCTTGAGTCAAATTTGAATGGCTAATTTACTTTAATTCCCATTTTAATCACCCTTAAATGAGACCCAATGGCTATGGAGTGTGGGTGGGTGCATTCTAACCTATAAATATACTCCTTTGAGTCCCTTTTCTTACACACACAGTAATCTTCCCTCCCTTGCTCTAAAAAATTCTCTTATACACAATTTTTCTAGCAAGGAGCTAGACTTGTTGCCTAGTGAGCTTGCAAGCTGATTATGTGAGATTGCAACAAGTCCTTAGCCATAAAGAATTTTGTTTTTCGATTTTTTTTTTGCACGCCAATTCCTTCCTTAGCTTCCATTGGTAATATCTTTATAATTATATCCTGATGGGAGGCTTATGATTCAATTCATAAGCTTTTTATTTTTGCTTGTACATGTACTCTTTATATCATTCTATTCTCTTGTAATTGGATTTAGGTAACATGTTAATTACCTCTTATTATAGTGAATTAATTGCCATTGGATTGAGGAAATCATGTTAAAAATCAGAAGTTGGGAAACTTAGTAACTTACCCAGGTGAGAGAACCACTATATATCTTGTGTTTAATTTTGTGATTTGCTCTTAATTTTTATATTTTTGTACTATACTATTCATCCCCCCTTCTGGTATACTTATATATTCAGATCCTACATCAACATCTACTTGTGTGGCATGTATAGTTGGTGCCTCTAATACACCATCATGTTGTTCCTATAGAAGCTCTTGAGCTTGTACCTTTGTTGCATGTGGTTCTTTTAAAATACCACCGGTGATATTTTATTCTGAAACCAAATATCACCAATATCACCCATGATAATTGGTGTTGAACCAAATATCATTAATGATTTGCTTAACATTGTTTAATTACTTCATTAACAATTAATCATGCATTCCCTTACATTTTCCAATTGACACTTAACAAGTTTTCACCAAGATCAGCACAACATTATTTATAATTGAACTTAAAATTTTCCACTAATTGTTACATCAATTCGAGCATTTATCTGATAGTTTTAATTTAAAAATATCATCTACTCAAAAACCAATAGGAATATTAATTATAATTATTTGTGTAGTGAGTACCAATATTTTAAAAATTGAATTGGTCATTGACTCAATTAGGTGCTAGTATGATTTTTTAGTGGTTCAACTAACGGTTTATATCAGTTGAACTCGTGATGATTTTAGAATGATGTCAATATGTGAAAAAACTAGAAAAATCAAATCATAAGAATTTTAGATTAGTTTGTATTAGTTCAACCAAGTCTGGGTTAAATCGATATTCTATAAAAAATTATCGAGTAGGGAAAGTTATTTTTCAACTTTAATTATATTAAAATTGCCATGTTTTTATCAAATACTAAGCAAAAATAAAATGTATAATAGAAATTGAAAGTCTTAAAGAACACATAGATCTTTGAATCTTTATTTCAAGTTCTAAATTCATATGCATTTTCTTTTTTATTATTTTTTTAGCTTTTAAAAGAATGGTTAAATCAGATGACAAGATTAACCAAACTCGTCGATCCAACCCAATTTTGATTTTAATGTATCGCCTGAATCGGTCAATCTAACCGATAAGATACTAATTTCCGATTGAATCAGTCAGTTCGATTTAATTTTTAAAACATTGATGAGCATAGCATTAAAATAAATCATTTCAATTAGCCATTTTACATATTGAATGAAATAAAAGAACATTTAAGTAAAAATTAATCATTTTCAAAAATCAATTTAATCATTACTATTAACATCAAACTAATCATTCTACATTATGACAAACATAAACAGAGAAAAAATTTCAACAAATACATTACCTAATTAGGATGAGAAAGGGAAAAAAAAAAAAGAATCCTCTCAAAGGAAAGGGGTTGTCAACCTCGATAAATAGTGGCAGAGATGAGGGTGAGTTAGGCTGAGCTTAGAGGGCCAAGGAATTGGGGAGAAAGGAGAGGTTATTGCTACTCGAGAGGGGCACGTAGGGGTGGCGGGGTGGGGAGGATGGACAGGATCAACCAAGGCGGAGTAGTAACACGTTGATCAGCCACTTCTTAATAGAGGGGAGTGCTAGCATCCACGAGAATAGGTGGGGTAGGGTTAATCAGAGGAAGGAGGGCTACCCATGCTCAACTGTTATGTCAAGTATGATTGGGGGGAGGGAAGAAAAGAAAAGAAGAAAATGTGCCAATTTTTCACCTTTACCAATGGCAAGGTAGTTACAATACAAAATATTTAAAAAAAAAACTACAACAGCTAATTTAGTCATTTATTTTTAAAATTTGCTATATTTAGGAATTGTTTGCATCAATTTAACCAATGTTTCATTACTTCTATCATAACAAGATGATGTTATCTATCTTTGTTATGGTAAGTGTGGATTCTATTTAGTCAAAAAGTAAAAAAATGCACGTTGCAAAGTGTTTCGCAACACACGTCACTCGCTCAACAAAGCACACCAATATATTTTAATTTTCAATCAATGTATTTTAGTTTTTTATCGAAATACATTGGTTGAAGTCAAAATATACCTATTGAACATGAAAACACACCAATATATATTTTAACTTTCAACAAGTGGAAATATGGATTTTCACTTAGAAAATGGAAAGTAATTTTCACCTATGGATTTTAAGTTTAGAATTTAATGTTTATGATTTAGAGTTTACGTCTAGGATTTAAGGTTTATGAAAAGTGACTTTAGCTATGGAAAGTGATTTTCACTTGAAAAATGATCTTTCACCTTTAGGTTTAGTGTTTAGTCTTTAGTGTTTAAGATAACCTAAATCCTAAACATAAAAGATTAAACCCTAAACTCAAAGGTGAAAAATCACTTTCTAAGTGAAAAATCACTTTTTATAAGTGAAGAACAATTTTGCATATGTCAAAATCGGTTGAAAATCAAAATACACCAATGTATTTCCATTTTCAACCGATGGAAAATCAAAACACACTGGTTGAATATAAAAATACACTGGTGTGTTGTGTTGAACAGAGGACGTGCGTTGCAATGTGCATTTCCCTACTTGTGTCCTTGTGCTTATGGGGTACTACATGGAATTCGAGATATATTTGGACAAAACTCTAGATTTATATTTTATGAAAACAACAATTATATTCATCTAAGTAAGACTTCATGGGATAAATAGAGAATTTGATTTCATCTTTGCATGCCCTTTAGTCATCCTCCATCTTCCAAGCTTTGTATTAACTATTTTCACTAAGACAAAGGAGAGATAGAATCTTATAATATGGAAGGACAAAGTGTACGTACTCATTGTTCAATTTAGAAGGGCAAGCTTGTTTCTAGAACCATAACTCAACAAATCAAGTGGGCTTTTAAGGGTTTTTTTATTTGCTGTTAGGAACGATAGTTCCTTTGAAGGCCTTGAGAACTTCAACCAAACTTGGGGCTTATTAGTCTTGAGAGCTTAATAACGTTAATCGGTATGCAATTAATAAATTGTAACATAGGAATTCATGTTGAAATAAATAAGATTTGGTAGAGGATTTTAATCTTATATTGGAAATGAACAAACCTTTTGATGGGTGTAAAAGTCTTCTACTTCTTATGACTTATATAGCAAAGAGTAAGAGGTGATATTGGGGACCACGCATGTACACGTGTGCACCTTACCTTGCTTTGGTTGGGCTTGGGCTCAGGTTATAATAAATTTGAAACTTGAAACTTAGACTATTTTGCTACAAATTTTTTAATCTTATTAATTTGCTAATGACCCATTGATCAAAAAGTTATAATTGTTTGATCAATCACTTTAATTGATCAATGGGTCAAATTTGGCCAACAATACGTTAAGTTTAATTAATCAATGTTACTAAATCAATCAATTGATAAATTTCAATAAATGTGAATTTTTATAAATATTAGATCATGGGCTCTAAATAAAGGCTATAAGGAGATTCTAATTTGACATACAATAAGAGTAAAGAAACTCTCCACTCTCCCTCCCACTCTCTCGTTCTTATCTCTCTTTCTCTTGATGTGTTTGTTTGAAGTAAAATTGATAGATCAATCTCCAATCAAATTTGTTGATCTTATACAAAGTGTTTGAAAGTGATCCACGAGAGATGATTGATTGATCAACCAATCAAAGTAGTTGATTAATCTAAAATTTGGTTGATCAACCAAATTTATCGATCAAACTATCTCAGCTTTATTTCAAGAAGTTATTTTCAAGGACATCAAAGTTCGGAGTGTACTGAATCTTAGAGGTGGATTGTCACTTTTTAAGAGAAATTCGTCAGACCCCAATGCACCGGTATTGTGGGAAGCGATACCTTCTTTAAGGTAAGTCCTTTATGGGTGCTTCAATTAAAGTAACATCTATTTATTTATTTATGCCATTGCATATTATTTATTCTTTATTTAATTATGGATCTTGATATATCATATTTAACTTACTTGATTTAATATTTTTATCTATGTAAAATCAATGGAAAAGCATATGATTTTACTTATTTATTTCATATATAGATATACGTTAATTTCAATAGGACTAACTTCATTTAAGGTAATAGCACTCACCTCATTCGTTGGAAGGAGGTTTGTAAGATCCACTTAGAAGGGAGATATAGAACTAAGGTCTACTTTTAAACTAGCCATACTGTGTTGCTTTGGAAATTCATGGCACTTTCTCTTTGTTCTCTACTCCATTTTGTCTACTTGGATGAGGCATAATGTTTACTGGAGGCAAAAGATAGTGTTTTAGGTCCCAAAATTTCCAAGTTTCCCAACCACATCTTATGGTTATTGACATAAAAATACCAGAGATTATGCACATAAACTAGAAAATTTCTTTAGTTACAATACTCATTAGTTTCACACCATGGAACATTTATCATTTTCTCTCAATGTTAGTCCTATACTCAGCCAATCAACCTTTGTCTACCATCCCTTCTTTGGTTCCTACCAAGTCACATCAAGAATAGTGGCAAATCCCATTCCAGAAGATTTGACTTTGTTTTTCCAACCCTTGTCAAGGACTCCGTAAAAGGAACTCACAATGGATGGAACTCATAGTAGAGATTGGGCGTTGGTGTCTTCTGTCATCTTGGCCTTTGTTAGTCCTTTATGCTATTTATGGGAGACATTACTGCTATAAGAGAATGGGGGTGTACCCACTTTGCCCTTCTCATCTAAAAGGGAATGCCTTGACAAGAGATTTCCAAAAAAACTTCTGTTATCCATTGTGAAAGAAAAAGCGTTTCAAGTTTAACTACCAGTCAAAATCCGTGCTTACTCAAATATGTCATAATATTTCTCTATGTGGGTCAACATGAGGTATTGATCCAATATTCGATTATCCTACTTCTCCCAACACCAAAATCTTTTAGCAATAAATAGAGGCATGGGGAACTACTACACCCATCATTGTTCTTGAAAGAAAGGACAAGAATGAAGGTGTCTTCATTGAATTCTTTTTATAGTAGTTCCACACAAAGAACCATGTGAATACAACCCATGTGTCTAATTGAATTATAAGTTAGAAGTTTTTGAATTTTGATTAGGCCATGATGACTAGTGATATTAATGGCTAACCTAAGGAATAACTATATGCCAATATGGCTTGCTTACTAATGACTTGTTGCTCAAAACTACATCCTCACTTGTTGTTATTCGCATTCTTGAGGGATAGCCATCGATGTTGCATGCATGCTTTGCTATGATGCAAAGGATGATAAGGATCACCTTCTATAAGGGGTCAAACTTAATTAAGTATTAATTAGGCTGATGCAGCCCTAATTAGATTTATATAAGGAGGTTAAAGGGGTGCTTAATCCTAATATACATAACTGTGGCAATAATTAATTACAGTATGGCACTAAAGCCAGTAATAAATTTTGGATAAGGGGCTATTTAAAAGGATTACATGTTAATAGGTCCTTTCCTAAACCAAACTACTAGGTGGAGGAGCTATTAACTAAATTATAACACTTTTATAAGGTGTTAACATGAGCATGGGAGCTTATTTATTATTCAACTTAGATGCACCCCTCTCCCTCTCCATTTTCTCTCCTCCACCAACTACCTCTCTTGTTATCCCATATCCAATATTGCAACAACTTCATAAGATATTTGAGGCTCCATCGAAGCCCTAGGATGAACATGAGGCCCTACCTTAATCTTCTCCTCAAACTGACCCAAACCCTCTCTTTTTCTTTGGATTCAGAGGAGGTTAAAGGTGAAGAGTGGCGAAAGAGAAACTATAACTGCACAAGTCATTAAGCACCTTAATTACCTCTAACATGTGATTTTGATGTTAACAAACATCTCGGAATGCTAAGATAAAAATTGGATAATCATAAATTCGATAATCCTATAATGTATATTGTGCTTGTATGAGGATTGACATGTAGAAGGAAGCACCCAGATGGCTTAATTGCGAAAATTGAGAGCATTAGCATGCTAATCAAGCTCAAGACTATGAGCATGTATCATAGAGAAGAAGAATCATAAGCTTGTGACTCAGTGAACAAAGACTTGAAGCCTAGTCAAGCTCAAGAAATGAGAAGACTTGAAGTTAAAAGTCAAGGAAAGAAACCAAAGCTTGAAGTGCTTGTAAAAGGGTTTTGGAATCAGCTCTCATTCTAACTTAGGCATTTGAGCTGTAATTTTACTTTTCTTATTGATAGATTATAAGAAAAGCCACATACTAAATCATTTTACATTAAAATTAGGGGTATCAAGCATAAAATTTACAAAGATACACTCACATAGCCTAAATAAGTCAAATCAACCTTTAATTATGTCAATTAAGTTCTAATCATGTATTAATTATTGACTAATGACCGTAGTATAATGATGGAAGGTGAAAAACAATCAAGATAGGCCATTATTAGCCTATCTAATATTAGATAGAAATTACCTAGCATTTGATGCTTTGGGCATGGTTAAGATGGAATCGTCAGGATAATAAACTTTATACTTTAAATAAGAAAATAAAGCCTTGAAAAAGCTTAGAGTATAAGGAGATGAATTGCTAAAGAACCATGAACTTCTTATAAGTAAGAAATTAGCTTTAGGAAAAGAGAATGCGAACCTGCAAGCTGATTACTCGAACTTAGCTAGATTAAATGAAAAGCTTGTTGCCTTTAACACTAGCTTAGTAGTAGAAGGAGATCTTTCGAAAGAAGAAACTAGTGAGTTGAAAAAGAAAATTGTTTGCCTAGAAAAGGATGTGCATGAACTTAGAATACATACAAATTGATTGATTGATGATTTAGCTAAGTTTACTAATGGTAAAAACAACCTTTGTGCCTCCCAAGGATTATAAACCAACCCATCATGCATATATTTACAGTCAAAAGGCCAAAAACAAATGGATTCTTAAAAGAAACTATTTTTAGAAAAGATATCCTAACACCCAAGGACCCAAGAAGGCATGGTGATACGAAAATGTGCAATTTTATAATTGATGTAAATTAGTGTCGTTACAACATGTAAAATCGACCAACTTTTGAACTTATAACACCTATATAGTGGGGTATCTAAGGTTGTCGAAGGACGCAATTTTAGTCAACAAATAGATTCTCTCTCTCGCTTTCTCAAATCTTCTTTTTTGTGTTTTTGTTTTGTTGTTTTTAGGGTTTTGGAATAACCGGGGCAATGATATCAAACTACACCTAAGTGTTGTAATTAAAGTAAACCTACCTTTCCAAGCTCACCCTAGGCAAGTGAGCCTAGGGTAATTGGAGAGATAAGGTGGGTGCTCAACAATTCTAAAAACTGGGAATTTGAAGCACATAAAATAATAAGATACAAAATGAAGAAAGGCACTTGATTGATGATGAAGTTAATTATTCAACTACTTGGGGAGCTCACTTATGTGGATGGGAACCACACAAGTAATCCTCAAGTAGAGGAATGCTTATTACAGTAAATGACTACAACATAGAGAAAATGAAGAAGGTAGGAGAATCTTCGCATGGACGAAAGTAGCCTTCGACCCAAGCTCAGCAGCTCCTAAATTTGAAGAAGGGTCCTTCCTCCTCCTTGAAAGCTTCTCTCTAAACTCCTCCAAGGGTGGACGTCCTCCACCCTTTGCTCCTCCTTTTCCTGGCCGTCCCCCAATGGTGAAGTGCTCCTTGGCATGGTCCAAGGAAGAAGGAAGAAGAAGAAGGCACCAAGGAGGCAAGGGTTTGCCTCCTTAATCTTCTTCTCTCCTCTCCTTCTTTGGAAGTCTATAGTGGATGTATAGGTAGAAATATTATGTAGCAAAGGATAAGTTTTTCCGGTGGTCTCATGGGTGTTATATAGGAATAGGAAGGTGTGGTTAAGGTAGAAGTGGTGCCAACTTTAGATGGTCCCTAGGGTTAGGTGGCGTGGAGTATTATGGAGATCTAGGATTAGGTTTTGTTATGGTGGTCGTATAATGAAGGGTGGAGGTTAAATGACGCCATAGGAAGAGGTGCATGGAGGTGGAGTTAAGGTGGGTTGGCGCCTTTTTGTGGTGTGGTTAGGGGTTAGGTTTGGCGTGGAAGGTAGGAAGAACTAGGATGGTTACAAGTAGTGGTAGTTATGTGATGGATGGCTAGGTTAAGTTGGCGCTAAAATGGGGAGATGCATAGGTGATTTAATGCCAACTTAAGGGGGGTTAAGGGTGGTTATTTTGGTGAAGAGATGGGTAGGTTTGGCGCCACCCTCGAAGGGGTGCCAAGGTGTAGGTAGTTAGTGGTGTTGGCACCAAAAAATAAGGGAGAAAGGAGGAGTGGTTGGTGGTGTTTTTGGTGGAGCTTAGGTAGTAGGGTAGTCGTCCATGAGGTAGAGCTTAGCTAGTAAAGTAGTGGAGGAGGAGTTAGGGTTTTGTTGGAGGAGCTGCTCTGAGTCTGCATGGAGCTAGTATGTTGCTACAGAAGGTCTTTTAGGAGCTCAACTACTCAGCTTAGCTAGCTAGCTCTTTGCTAGCTACTAAGTTGAGTAGGTTGAGCGGAGTTGAGCACATATCAATTATTCTGGAGTTGAGGAGAGCTGGTTCTGATCTTCTTGAAGACTCCATAGCAAGCTAAGCTAGCTAGCTTAGGTCCAATAGACAAGCTCAACTAAGTTGAGCTAGGGTGAGTCTTCATGAGTTGGTGTTGAGTTGCCGTGAGCTGATTGTGGACTCCTCAGTTGACCTAGCTTAGCTAGCTGAGTAGAGCTGGAATGAGTTGGGTTAAGCTGGAGTGAGCTAGGTTGAGTTGGAATCCAGCTGAGGTGAGCTATATTGAGCTGAGATCCAACTGGAATGAGCTCAATCTTCATCTTCTTGATTAATCTGCCTTTCATATTCTTAGGGTTTAAGTGATTCTTACTATGTGATCATCCCTGACAATGACATGAAGTGTATAAAAGCCAAAAATAAGGGAAAATGATGCAATGCATACGTAAACTAAGAAATGACTAAATGCAACCCCATACTAGTTTGTAATGTAAAAAACCTAAGAGCTAGATGTGTTTTTAAGCATAATAATGATGATAAACTAGTGTTTATTAGTCGGTACCTAACAATATTCTAAAATTATATTTTGTAGGCCTTAAAGAAGATGAACAGATGGATTATGAATAGTGATTGTTCAAGGAATATGATGAGAGACTGTACACAATTCCTAAAGCTAAAGGAAGTAGACGAAGGACAC
Source organism: Thalassia testudinum (assembly GCA_037157565.1). NCBI lineage: Eukaryota > Viridiplantae > Streptophyta > Magnoliopsida > Alismatales > Hydrocharitaceae > Thalassia > Thalassia testudinum. Next base: position 80,179,439 of record JAZHRO010000077.1, on the reverse strand, counting down.
AAGGCAATGGACAACAATCAAAGATGTATTATATGTAACAATACAGTAGGTAACTCTTTTAAACAAGTTAGAAATGTTGCCTTGGTAGATGGTTTAAAGCATAATCTTCTTAGTATAAACCAAGTTTGTCATAGAGGTTGTAAAGTTGTTTTTGATGTTAATGGATTTGAAATAACTGATAAAAAGACTCTACAAATCCTTTAAAAGGTAAAAGAGAAAGTGATATTTATGTTCTTTAATTTGATAAGACATAAATTATTGATTGCTTACTTGCCCCTAATGAAGAAATAATTTATGGCATAGGAGCCTAGAACATGTGAAAATGCGATTAATTGACAAGATAGTTAAAATTGATCTTGTTCTTGGCTTTCTCAAGGTTGGTTATAAAAAGGATCATATTTACGATGCATGTGAAAAAGAAAAATTGACTAAATCTTCTTTTGAAAGTAAAGAAGTAGTATCAACTTCTTGACCTCTAAAATTGCTCCACTTAGACTTATTCAAGCCTACTAGATATAAGAGCCCCGATGGTTGGCATTTTCATTTTGTGATTTTCAATGATTTCTCACATTTCTCTTGGGTGATCTTTCTTAATTAGGAGTAAAGATCAAGCATTTGTAGGGTTCTCTAGGTTAGCTACGAAGACACAAACTGAGAAGAGAGTTTGTATCTTTAGGATTTAGAGTGACAATGGTAGAGTTTGAAGATAAGAGCTTTCCAAAGTTCTTTGAGTTTTTCGAGATCTACCATGAGTTTGCATTTTTGAGAATCGTACAACAAATTGGAGTTGTAAAGCACACTCCAAAAGTATGCTTGAACAATATTCACGGAATTGGGTCTACTTAAATATTTTTGGGCCAAAGCGATCACTACAAAAAAATAGCCTTTAGTGGCGAATTTGATAGTATCATATAATGATTTGTCACTAGTTCATTTGATTTAGTGACAAATTATTTTTATATGCATCTATAACATTTTTCCAAACGACAATTAGTATTAGTGGCAAATATATTTGCCACTATTGCTTCAAAGTTAGTAACAATTGCTACTTATATCAGTATAATATTTTTGTCAATTGATAATTTGCATCAGTGACAAATATATTTGACACTGTAAGTTTTGATATAGTCACAAATTTTACTTATGGTACTATAATATTTTTGTCAAACGACAAATTAGTGTAGGTCAAAGGAGGCTATTATTTCACTTTTTATATTTTTTTAGTAACAAAAAGAGGGAAAAACTAAATTCAAATTTATCCCTTAAAAAAACTTTTGATTTCATATAATGTTGAGAAATGTGCGAGCGAGAATAATTAATATTGCTATAACTTATTTTGATAGCTAATAATCAAATTTTAACCATAAATATATATTGCACTCTATGCATATAACATATTGTCATTGTAATTTTTGGAACATAATTTAGGGGCAAAAAAATTATGTGCCACTAAATTTTTTTTGTCATCATATGATTCATATTTATATTTTAGAGAAATACATTATAAGAAAATAATTCTTTTGAGGTAGTTGTATGTGATAATAAAATATATTGTCACAAAAATATTAATTTTTTGTGATAGTATTGATGTGATCACCATAATACAATAAACTTTTAGGGTCAAACATTTAAAATACATAGTTAAATCATCTCAAATAAATTAGGACTCTCAAATAAAATTCCACACGTTTTTCAATTCCTTCCTTGTTGTTCTCGTCAAAAATAAAACCACACGCCAAAACCCTCGCACATCCCTAAAAGTAAACACAAAAAAAACCCACGTGCGATAGCCTCTCAACTCTCCCCTCTGATAAAAAAACCCTCAAAAAATCTTTCCCCATCTCCAATCACATTGTGATGCGTGCCCCAAGGTCAGCTGGAGCTACTACAGGGAGATGGTCACGTCAGCAATTGTGATGAGGATTCCCACCATCCCCATTTTGAAGGCCTCATTGACCAGGTCATTTTTAACGAAGAAGCTTTAGCGTGCTGCAACAACTTTTGCTCGGATTGGCATTGTCATTTGCGTCTTTCTTTTTCCAAGCTCTATCTAAGCATGTAATGGGAAGGATTTGGTCTGCACTTACCTAAATCATGAGGTGTGTCACGCTGGGTTTTGTGGGGAGAACTCTATATGTAACAGGTAGAACTAATGAATGAAGGGAAGAATTTACTCCATTACTACTCTTCTTCCCTATAACCTCGTGGTTGTTGGTCAACCACCCACAACGGCCTCACGCAAGGCACTTCGCCCCCCCACCTAGTGTGCGAGGGTCGCAACGCATTCGCGAGGTGCCCGGAGCCTCTAATAACTTGGTATCAAAGTGAATGATCCACGGAACTCGACGTCCACAAACGTGATAATTGATGAGCGGCTTGACCGTATAGAGCGCTTGCAGGAAATGCTTGCAAAGTTGCAAGCGGACTGCATCAGAATGGGGGAGAGGCTCAAAATAAGAGCCCTCATGACCCATCTCCGCCTCGTCGTCACCACCACCACCCACTTCCACGACCACGACCGTTCCCGCAGTACTTCCTCGTAACGTCGACTCCCATACCATCATGACCACATTCCTCCACCGCCTCCCCCCATGCCTCGTTGGGGAGTGTGTCTCCAACCCCGACCCCTACCTCCCCAACAACTACCGCAACACCGCCACCACCCTACAGATCACTCTCCAATGCATCGACTCCATCGAGCGTGACGGCTTCCTCAACTCCGGCCCTAGCCCCTTCCTCCACAGCTACGCCTATGCCGCCAACACCCTCCTCGACATCCTCACCAGGAACGATGACACCCTCAAGCCACAACCCAGCCCCCTCCTCGGGGACCTTGCCTCCTTCACCCTCCGCTCCGACTTTCGCCTCCATGATCACTTCATCTAGTACGCCCTCTCCCACGACCACCAGACCCTAGCGTTGATCTGGGGTTCCCACCCAGCTACTACCAAGGCCAACCCCCAGGCCTCCCTCACTCCGTCACCTCTCCGATCTTCACCCATGTCTTCCACTCCAACCGCGTGGTGGTCTATTCCTTCCTCCGTGACCTCGGCATTAGCCCCAATGAGCTTGATGACCTTGCATTCCCTATCACTGTCGTCATCGTGCGCAAGCGTGTCGACCTCCTCCGCTCCCTTGATATCCACACCCTTGGCATCGAGGATGATGACATTCTGAAGGGAATTGGATTGATATGCTCCAGCACATTGGGGCCCATTTTGGGTCGGTGGCAACCCCATATTTCGGGTCCAGGGCCGATGTATCACAAGAGGGGAAAGATCACATTGGACATTGTATGATCTACTGTGCATAGGAGATTTGGATAGATTTTGTTAGTGTTGTCCTATTCAAATTGTAAAAGCTATAAATGCCCAAGGTTGCGTTGCAATGAGTAGAAGAACAAGAAACCCTTTTGGCCATTTGGCTTCCCCTCTCGTGGTTATTGGTTTTTCTCCACCTACAATAGTATCGTATCCGTATTTGCCATTCATCTCCGGGGGATTGTATCACACGGGTAGCCATGATCGACCCTTCCCCTTCCCCTTCCGACTTCCCCTTCCTCTTGTTGTCACGCGAGATCGACTTGCCTTTCCTATTGTGTGAGACTTTTATTGTGTGAGCTAAAATAAAATAATACAAGAGCTAAACTTAGGCTTTGATAATATCCTTGAAGATGCTAATGTTGATGTAGCTTGATCTTCTTAGCCATCTCCTTGATCAAATTGAGCTTCTTGAAATATGATACTTCAATCATATAACTCATAGAATGTTCGTAATCCATTTAAACAAGTGATGCTTCGAAATGATGATTTACCTAAGCTTCAAGCATCTCAACACACATAACATAACTTTATATTTTGTATAGCATCAAAATTAGGATTAAGCACTAACAGTTGGGGAATGGCTTGTGGTTCTGGCTTTGCCCCACTGGATTTGAGCATCTGTTTGGAGACGGAGGAAATCCAATTCCAGGAACCTGGGGTTGTTATCGGAGCAACGATTTTATGATATTAATAACTGAAATTTCAAAAAGGGTCGGAAGGGACATGAGAGAAGGGAATCAATTTATTGTCTTTTCTATGTAATTGTGATTGATTGCATGTTTCTTTTTATTGTTAGATGCAGCTCCTTCTCTATTTGTTTTATTTTAAGTAGCTCTACTCCGACTAAAATTACAATAAAATAGCATGTACAAGTAAATATTAGAAAAATGATATCATTTTGAGTGACATCATTAATCCTAGATTATGTAGTGAGAATATGGAAGTGTGAAGATATCCACTTAGAAAAGACTATAAGTTTCAAGTATTTTTTAATTTCTAATGTTTTTTTTGTTGAAAAGCTGCTTTTTCTATGGTTGAACAAGTGTGTCCCATTTCGATACAAAGATAACAACGGGGTTGAACCTAATAAGACTATTAAGGTTCTGATGATTAACTCACAAAGTGGTCCTAGCCTTCTCTTCACTAAGGTGTGGTTATTAAGGTATTTATCGGAATTTCTTATGTATACAGTACCAACATTGGTTGAAATCCTTATTTTTCCTACAAGTTGTTTGTTACACTCTATCTTGCCATAATGTGCTCATCCTTGTGATGTCTTTTGTTGGCATCTTGATTTTCTGCTGACTTGTTATTTGAGACATAAAGTGTGATAGCCTAACAACTTTAGAAATAATTAAATCCCCTGTACAATGATTGTTAAACTTTCTGATTGGTATACTTTCCCATAATAGTTTCTGCTTTATATGGCAATGCTTTTGAAAATGGAACTTGACATTAAGCAAGAATAGTGATTGGCTCAATGCAATGTGCTTTAACCACTGAGCTGGTCATATTACTTGATGATCAACAATTTAATAACCATGGATCAAGTCAACCAGCTACCACTATTTCAGATGAGCATGGTCTCATTGGAAAATGCACTATATGTTCTTTCTAAAAGATTCATGTTACATGTAATGTACTTCATAAAATGTTCTTAGACTATTTTTCCCTTCTAAAGATGTTATTTTTTATCCATCTAGTTGTCCATTTGAGGATGCCATGTCTTATGAAGTTGATTTCTTTTTAATCATTGGCTTGTGTTTATCATGATGGTTAATAACTTGATCTAATTGTTTCTTCCAGTCAGCGATATTATTGAAGGTTATGATTTGTATCCTAGTAATTGATGGTTGACCGCTAACTGCCTCCTCTGGACCGCTTCTGTGGGTTGATTTGATGTTAGCTTATCATTATATTACTAATCTATGTCTTTTCCATATGAAGTCACCAGCATTTGATAATCTGTGATTCTGCATGTCATAGTGCCTAGATATTTTCAATCATGTGATTATGTTGAACATATATATCCCTGAAAAGATAAATGATAGCATAGTTCTCGAGTACAAAAACATGTGGTGACAAAATTGTTACTGTCATTGAAATCAGAAATGACGAAATGATGTCTCTACAGGGAATGGAATGCTATTCTATTAATTTTGAGGAGCCTTGTTACTGATATTATTCCTTAATGTGCTTTTGATTTGGCAAGAAATTCAGGCAATGTATTCCTTCGTGGTTCAATGGTAACAAGAAACTAGTGCCTCACGTATGCATAGAAATTAAAGAAATATGTTTGCCACATAATTACCAGTGCCCCCGTGGCCTAAGTTCAAAGTTGATGGAGTAGCTGAAGACGAGAAAGCAATAATCAATATCCATCGTACATAAAATAGTATTTTTTGACTTTTGACCTCATTCACTAAAAACACCTTTTAGATATTTCAGAAACCAGCTTTGTCTTTAATTGAACTAGACCTGGCTAACTAGCCATTTTGCCTGAGGAATCAAGTTTTTTTCTTGACATTTGACTGAGAAATCATGTCTTAGAATTATAATGCAAACCTGCATATATTATTATTACGGACTTATACGTTAAATGTATACATATATTTAGACATTACATTTATGGTCACTAAAGTGGTCTAATTATATAAATTGACCATTCACATCTCATTAGGGTATGGGATTTAATGCATAGAAACCTTAAGAGTAAATGTAATTCCGTGATGGGTGGAATTGCCATTTTTATTTTAAGCAATTTTGGTTCCTGGAGGGGTGAGGGCAAAGTGGCATTCGATTTTCTGCATCCCATAGTAGAAAAGTTATAAATAGAGCTCATGACAGAACCCAAAGGGTACGCCTCCATTGAGTTCTCTTCTGCTCTCGCTCTCTAAACCCTTTGGAAGTACCATTGCCACCACCTCTCGATGGAGAGGCAAGCCCACGACTCCAAAGGATCTCCGTGATCTCCTCATCCTTTCCACTACAATGGATTCAAGTATCTCTCCATCGTTTTCTTTACGTTTTTGTTTTGGTTGATGATATGGGGAATAGACAGTTCTTGGAATTGTAAAACCACATAGTTCTGATTTTTATTCAGCATTAAATTCTACCATCATGTTGATGTTTCAATTTGTCCAACTATTCAGTATGGTTTTGAAAGATTAATTATCATGTGATTTTCTTCTTAATTCTGAATTTACATTAAATGTGCTTTCCTATAATTATGAATGTATACTAAGATTCATGCCTGAATTTCATGATTTTCGCATCAACAACTAAGGGCATTAATGTTCAATGTGAGTATTCAATAGATAAGCTTGCAGTCCGTTTCCCTTTCGAAAATAAAAATCTGTAGCCCTTAAGTTATCTTTTAGTTAGATCCTTGAGGTGATGATTACTTTCCGAGTAGTTATCGTTTCTTTAGAAATGATAGGTGCACCTGATTTCAATAATAATTTATCTTAGTGTGTATGAGTGATTTGTTTGAGAGTTATTTAAGGATAGCGTGCAGTTGTTCATGGAAAGGTGGAGCATTGTGCCTTCTGGTAACAATGAAACTAAGGGAAAACGAATTATATTACTTTTACTACCATGTTTATTCTCAATCAGAGGTCAAATTTGGATGACTATTATTTCTATCACCCTGCAATGCAAAAATGCATCGGTTAAAGGTAAACATAGCTAGATTTTTTTCTCCTCGAAATGTGAGAATTTGGTTTCTTCATTTCCAACTCCCAGAATTTTTCCCCTACCCCTATGATTGACAAACATCCCTCTTGGAAGATTTGTTTTCAGTTAAACAACTATCCTTCTTTCCCAACTCTATTTTTGTCTACAAAGATTATAGGATTTCAAAAACTTCTGAGATGAATTGATCTCCTTGCTGATACTCTACAAGCTCCTAGAGCATCTTTGCTTATTATAGTATTTACAATTAGCACTTTTAGGTTGCTAATTGCAAGCAATTAGAATGGCTTGATGTTGAATCATGAGAATTGATTAGCATGATGGAAATCGAAATTTTTATCTTAGGGTAGGCGGCCGGTGCTATTGAAGTCAAGTCCATTCTATCCTTCCATTTTTTCCATGTCTATGAAGGTTTTCAAAATGGTGGATAAGTTGTGATGCAAATTCTTTTGGAAAAGGGAAAAGGAGAATAGCAGTAGCTAAATTGTTGTTGCCGCTATTCTGCAGCTGCAACTACTGCTGAACTGCTACTGCTCCAGAACTAGTAGTCGTTGCTATGCTACGGTGGCTTAACTACTACTCTTGCTATGCCTCTACTGAACTGCTGAAGTGCTGCTTCTCCTAAACTAGTAGATGCTATCTTCCTTTGTTATCCCTTGATATTTGCTAAGAAGGATGATAAGGGTTATATGCAAACGATGATTTAGCCCAACATTAAGAATGGTAAGATGAATTTATCTTTTGCTTCGATTGAAGGAATCGGTGTTCTTCTGAAAAAGCAAAATGATGGAAGGAATCACATGTTGCAATAGATTTTAGAGAACCTCTTGTGGTTATAGATCAAAGACTGATTTAGGCAGTTTAGATCCCAGTCTAGGGTTCTCTGACGTTGCAAAGGGAAATATTTGTAGGAGCGATAGGTTTTAGGCATATCCTAATTTTATTGCCTTACATTAATAATTTGGTCAATGACAATACATTAGGGATTGGATACACAATAATGGAAGGTCATCTTTTTGTGCCAATCTCCATTTGTTTTACCCAATCTTAGGTTCTCTAAATATCCTACTGAATTGGAATACCTGTTTGAATATACACTTCAATCTTGGAGTGGTAAGTTAATTGTTCATGACCAGGGTGCATTGATATAGCAGTATCAGACAATGAATTTTGAACATAACATTAGGTCTGAAATATCTTCAAACATTAATTGAATAACCTAAACTTGGAATTCTCAATCCAGCAATTAAGCCTTACTCAATCAGTAGCAACTGACCAAATCAGACATCTTGAACCCCATACCATCAAAATCTACATGATGCTGACCTTACAACAAATTTGAGAGGACTTCAACAAGCCAAATCATCTTCAATTATCTCTCCATCAAAACAATAATAAAGCCTACAAAATTCTAGTATAGCAACAACATCTTCAAATATTCTTTAAATAAATCATGAATGAATTGATTTTTTAGTTCATTGATCTAAGTATAATATTCTCTTTGGTAGTTGAAAAAAATATTACCATGTGAACTTTAGTCGCATTTTATCTATTTTGTTGAAGTCATCTTTATGTTGAAGCTTTTATATAAAAGTCCATCTAACAATATCTTTTGCCAATCAAATATTCATTTTATGTTATTAGGATAATGTATAAGAAATATTGAAGTGTAGTAACTTACCTGTATAAAGTTTCATTTTAGAACATTTTTATAAAAGAGGTTTTATCTTGGATCACAATGTAAGTTAGTAACTCCTTCATTCTTTTTATGCAAAGTTTCAATGGTAATCTTCATAGTAAAAGGGAAGTCCACACTGTGATTACAAATAGACAAAAAATCAATGGCCATCAAATCCCTGTGTTATCATTAGCATGTTATAATTGACATTTCTTTCAAGCTTGTTAGTCACAGTCATTTGAGTTTCATAATTGGTGTGCCAGCATTGGTGTGGTTGCAAGTGTAGTAGATGATATCATATGCCTATTCAGCTCATAGAAAGCGAAGAACATTCGGTATTTTCCAATTTTTAAAAGTATTGTTTGAAGGGATGTTCTTATAGTCAAATAACTAGTGCCTTGTTTTGTCTTATTCTTAGCATATGGCATATTGAGTTTCTTTTAGATAGCCTATTTCTAGGGAATAAACATGAGTTTAGCATTGAATAGCTTATATTTATTGAATCAAATTCTACCATCATTACATTTTCTTTGAAAATTCCCTTTGGTGTGTTTTCAACTGATAACAGAATTTAAATTATCAAATTCAATTCATGAAAGGATTGATTGACATTAAGATGGCCAAGGATCTACCAATAAAATATGTATAGGCTTTAGGAGTTGGAGCTGTGAATCCGTTGATCGAGGCTACAAGCTTGTTGCATTAGATTGAAGATGATGAACAAAAAAGCATGGAAGGGATGAGGAGAAAGGAGCTTGTTCATGGTTAGATTAAGGTTCTGGCACAAAATCAGAAAACAATGGTAGCTACGGTTACTAATGATGTTTTGTCAAGAGATCTTAATGGACATAATGAACATGTTTTTTCAGTTGTATTATCAATGTATTCTTGTATTTTTCTTACATTTCTTTGTATCACCCATGTGAATGGATTATTTTAGTGGTTAAGGCTACTATACTTTTTCTTGTTTTTGATGTATCCACTTGAAGGGCTCTTATTGCATCCCTTTTGTCGAGTTTTAAGAAATGCACGTGGTAGTATAGTGAACAAAAGCAATGAAACGCTTAAATTTATAAAACTTGGGAAATAGAAGTGAGTTTGAGGTCATTTGCAGGGTGCAATTAGAGCAATTCAATTCACTAATCACAATATCAAAAATAATATGCAAATATAATCAAAACAATGCTCAATGTATATCGGAATAATATCTCAAGAATAATAAAAAATCAGAATGCAAAAAGATTGGGTTATATTGAGAAAATTGAGTGGTTATTTAATGCCACATTGGAAAGTGTGTACTTTGTGTGTGTGCGATAGCTTATAACTAGGCATGTACTTCTCCCATCTACCATTGAGAAGAAATACAGAGAAATCACACCCATAGGGCGCTTCTCTCGTGGTTTTCTCCCCTTTCCTTGTGAGTGAGGTTTCCACGTAAACCCAAGTGTTTTGCGATGTTCTTTATGCTTTGATTTGTTTCCGCTTATTTAATATTTTAACTTGGTATCAGAGCGTGTTCGTTCCTTGAGTTATCTTTTATCATGTTTCATCATTATTCTATTCATGGTGTTCCAATATCATGATCCAAAGGAGAATAAAGGTGGATCTGCATTGTGGACTCCATGGCATCCACAACGCAGCTAGCTCTCCAGAGCTGTTATGGTGTGAGGACAATGACAAGGTCATCGTGACAAGGTGCAGTCGGCTTGCAACCTCAGGAGGAGGCTAGCATCGCCCCCCCCCCCCCCCCCCCCCCCCCCCCCCCCCCCCCCCCCCCCAATTCACGCCTTACATCCCAATGCTTCACCCTACACCGATGGCTGTGGGAAATCGTCCCCATGAGGGGTTGCATTTGTGCAGCGACCTCTGCCTCAGGCATGGGTGCACCAGCGACAATCTGCATGAGGAGGCGAGGCGCAGCACGACGTTGGCGACAAGGATGCAGGTGCGACACATCGCTCTATGAAAGAGAATGAGGAAGTAATGGCGAAGGTTGAGGCCGCGGCGAAGGCTGAGGCGATCAATCCTAGCGGCCCCCACGGAGGGGTTAGTGGCGTAGAGGCATGACGAAGCCACGATCGGCGATGTGGAGGCGCATCCGCTCGGTCAAGTGCGCCGAAGCAGCAAAGGACCAACAATGGAGAGCCTTGCGAAGATGAAGGCGTGCCCCTCCGAAGATAGCTTACAGATGATCTTGCGGCGAAGATCTCGTGATTGAGCAAGATGCACGAGATATGCTGTTTAAGGAGAATATGGTGGATTTGCTTGTCTTTCCTTTTAAAGTGGTTTCTTTTAGTATCTTATAGCAAAAAGGAGAGAGGGAAGACAAAAGGACATGTTGAGATGTAAAAAACAAAGAGAAAAAAAGGAAAAAAAGAGAAAAAAATGGTACAGAAAGAGAGAAAAAAAGAAAAAAAATTGGAAAAAAGAGAATGAGATAAAAAAAAGGAAAAGGAGGTTTATCTTTAAAAAAAGAGGTGAAGAACTCTTCTTTAGTTTTATTGTTTTCTTCTCTTTATTTTCTTCACTTATACGAGTACAGGAGAAAAGGGGGAGTGTGGAACCTTTTTGTTGTGGACTCCACGTGAGAAACCCAACTGTAGGAGGTTAAGAGTTTTGAAGCCCTTAAAGGAAGGACTCATTTCAAGTTTCTATATGGGAGATCCAGTTTTGTGGACTTCAGAGAAGGAGATCTACCTTCGAGGTTTTGAGGATGACCCAATTTCAGGGATACTGAATGAGGAGCCATCAACACCAGATCTTCAGAGCCAGCTATAGTTTGTCTTGCAGCTCCAACCCATGTTCTCGCCTACAAGCAAGAACCAGTCCAAAGTGTTGCTTGGTCTGCTGTGTAGAGTGGATTTGTGTTACAAGTTGAGCATTCCATGCTTCAATTTGAGGGGGAGTGTTGAGAGGATTGTGTGTGGGTTTAGTGCCACATTGGAAAATGTGAACTTTGTGTGTGTGTGTGATGACCTATAAATAGGTGTCTATTCCCTCAGTTATTCTTTGAGAAGAAGAAATACAAATTATTGCCCTAGTGGAGCTTTCTCTCGTGGTTTTCTCCCTGCTCCTTGTGAGTAGGGTTTCCATGTAAACCCAAGCGTTCCATGATTGTTTATATGCTTTGATATTAATTCTTATGCATTATTTAAATATTTTAACTTGGTCCTCAAAGGAAGGACTCATTTCAAGTTTCTATGTGGGAGATCCAGTTTCTTGGACTCCAAAGAGGGAGATCCACCTTTGAGGTCTTCAAAGGAAGACCCAATTTCAGGGATACTAAATGGGGAGCCATCAGCACTAGATCTTCAGAGACAGCAATAGATCTTTCAGCAGCTCCAGCCTTTGTTCCCGCCTGTGTAGAGTGGGTTCTTTTGTGTTACAAGTTGAGCATTCCATGCTCCAACTTGAGGGGCAGTGTTGAGAGAATTAAGTGGTTATTTAGTGCCACATTGGAAAGTGTGGACTTTGTGTGTGTGTGATAGCCTATGAATAGGTGTGTACTCCTCCCATTTACCTTTGAGAAAATATATAGAGAAATCACACCCATAGGGCGCTTCTATGGTTTTCTCCCCACTCCTCATGAGTGGGGTTTCCACGTAAACCCATGTGTTTTGTAATGTTCTTTATGCTTTGATTCATTTCCGCTTATTTAATATTTTAACTGGTTAAAATGGTGGTTTGAACCACCTAATTAACCCTACAAGTTAAGCTCTAAATATCTCAAATATTTCAAAAGTAATCTCATTCGAATCAGTATCAGAACCAAGCTATCAAAACCAATCAGACAATGGTTAAGGCTCGAACACCCTAACCTCAAGGGCCTCAGCAACGCTAAGGTACAGTAGCAGCAGCACACAGAGAGGCACAAGGGCCTCGCAAAGTCTCAGAAGGCTAAGTGTCAAGCGCGGGAGAGGAGGCACAATTCCCAAGGTGCAAAACCCTCTCCCCTCCAATTTCCTTCCTTTAGAACCAAATCGGATCTAGGTATCAAGGTAATCAGATCCAATCCAGACTTGCGGGCATGGGCGTGTGGGTGAGTGCGTGCATTCGGGCGGGTATGGGACCTTACCCCATGCTCTCTGAGGCAAATAGCTAAGAGCATGGATTCAACTTGTATGCCTTCTCATGCCTTTATGTCTCAGATGTGGGACTTAAAGAGTGCCTCTTTATTCGTTGTTTCCTTCGCGAACCGCAGCTGATGGCTGCGTTCAATTGCCATTCCACCACGCTGCTACTGCTAGGATGAAGGTCTGGAGAGCTTCAAGACCTAAAGCCTCATCGATTATAGGAAACAGATCAGATGATGGTCAGAGTGGAGCGAATGTCATCGGAGAAGGGGACGGCAGCGACGGGCGTCTGGTAACACCTAAAATGCACGAATAAGGCCTCATGGCCCTGTCAGAGATGCTCAGAGGTGTCAACGTGAAGAGGTGAGTGCAATGGTGGTGGTTTTATGGCGTGATGTGCTCGAACGTGGTCAAACGATGATGAGGAGGGTGACTGGAGGAGGTGGTGTTCAATGCCACGGTGGAAAGCATAAAACCTTAAATAAGTTTAGGGTTTTTGAAGAGAGAAGTGAGGCGAAGCTTGTGGATGTGATTGTGTGGTGTTTGGAGCAATGAGGCGGCTATGTGAACTCGTCGGAGTTTTGCCGGCCGTAGGGAAGACAAAGTGCATGCGGGCGATGCCGTGGTTGAGAGTGAAACTAGGATGGATGAAAGTGAAGTGGTGGAGTAGAGGAGATTAAAGGGAAAAAAGAAGAGAAATAATGAGAAGGTGCTGTCATTTACTAGCTGATGTTGAAGACGATCAAGTTGGCAGCGAGGTGGGACGGCGATGATAAAGAGGAAGAAGACTTCTGCGGTGGCTGGTGAGGAGCGGAGGATCGAGATGACGGAGAACTTCCCAATTTGATTGCTGGGAGGCCAGACGAAGGAGATTGGAGGGTGTCGCCAGAGCTCAAGAGCGGTTTGGCCGGAGGAGGGAAGAGGGTATTATGGCCTTTTTTTTAGTTGAGGACGGTCAGGGATTTTGGCCTCTTTATAGAGCTTCAGATCGAGCTCAAAAGCATGGGAGGACTTGATTTGGTTACGCAATCGAGGAAGAAGATCCCTCGATTTTCTTGAGCTCTAGAGATCTTCTCGGAGTCTTTGATCTGGCTTAAGTGATTGAGAATTACTTGAGGATTAATCTCTCCACTTTTAGAGAAATTTGGCTTTAATTTGGGGGAGAAAACCTTCCTTGAATCTCGCTGCTGAGCTCAGGTTCACACTAATGGCGATAGGGACAAAAATAAAGAAAACGACAAGAAGTTAGGGATCCATTTGCAAAGATTCGAAACGTAAGGGCTAAATGTAAGAAATAAAGTTTTAAAGGGTTAAATTGTAAACTAGGTCAAGATGGACTCTAATTGGGCCTAAATTTTGGTGTTAACCTAATTTGAACCTAAAAAATCTAATGGTGAACTTCGATTTGAGCTTTGACCATGTTTGACTGGGCGATTTGCATAGAATCCTAAATTAGGCCAAAATCCTGTCTGAAACTCTATTCAAGGTCAAAATGCATTCAGATGATCAAACCAAAGGTACTAAACCTCTTAGGATATTTTTGTATGAATCTTAGGAGGTTTGGATGAATTTTATCCTGACCAGAACCTTTTCTATTTAAGCGGGTTGATAATTAGGTTTTGTGTACTGTTTCGGTTCTCGTAATACGTGAAAACCCATTTCTGTCAGTGTTGACCCACTTTTTAGACTTTTGAGCTTATTTGACCTTCATTTAACTCTTTAGGGACCCCATGGTTAATCTGTATTTGTGATACGCTGTTAAAATTACATAATTAACCGTGATTTTCAGTTCTTTTCTCAAATTAGATTAACACGGTGTTATGACTCTCAGATGATTAGGTAGGAGCTTTTAACTTTTAAACCTGTCTAAATGTGACTAGTTAGGGCTGATGATGGTGTTCCCATCAACTCTCATTATACTTTATTATTTGTGGATCAATAAAATTGAGGTTAATCCCCTTTATGTTTCATGCTTGTTAAAAAAATATTTCTTATTAAAGAATATCAACAGTGGCAGTATAACATGGCATCATTAAGGTGAATCAACAGTGGCAATTAAATGGCAAAAAAAAATCATTAGAGTAAATCATTAGTGGCAATTTAGTGGCATAACAAAGTGTCATTAATGCAAATTAATAGTGACAATTTAGAAACAAATAATTGCTACTAATTAATATCAGTAGAGGTAATTAAATGACAAATAAAGTCTACTAAACTAAATTAATAGTAATAATTTAGTGACAAAAAAGCCATTAAATGAAGTATATAGCGACATTAATAGCGTCAATTAAATTACCATTAATATAAATAAATAGTGATGAAATAATGACAAATAAATTACCATTAAAGAGGATCATTAGTAACATTATTTGTGACAATTAAAGTGTCGCTAATACCATTCATTTAATGGTGATTGTATAAATGTTGCTAACCTTTTAGTGACATCAATGAAGGCGACGATTAAGTAGGAATTATTTTAAGTGTCACTAATTACATATAGTGACAAATAAAAGACCTATAGTGGCAAACATTAAATGTCGCTAAAGTCTTTTTTTGTAGTGGATTAACACGGCTTGTTATGTGTTAAATCAAGTGCTCCTTAGACCCATTCTTAAAAGAACCCCTTTTGAGTTGTTTTATGGTCATGCTATGAAGATTTTTTTTTTCGAGTTTTTGGTCATAGGTGTTCTATCTTTAACACAAAGGACAACTTAGATAAGTTTGATTCTAAGTGTGATGACAGAATCTTTGTAGGTATTCCTTGTGTAGCAAGGCATACTGAGCGTTTAATAAGAAAACATTAATCGTGGAGGAGACATTACATGTGTCTTTTAATGAATCAATCACATCAACTCCTCTGATAGTTGATTATGATGAGAAGGCACCTTCTTTTGTTGATGTATTTAATATTTTTGGCACCTAGAATGTTCATGACTTGCCAAATGATTGGACATTTTTTAGGCATCATCCCAAAGATCTTATTTTGGGTGATGTGTGAATGGGTGTTCAAACATGATCGAATTTTAGGGGCTTGTTTGTGTTTGATGCCTTTGTTTCTCAGTTTGAACCCAAATCTATTAAAGAGGCTTGTGGTAATGAGTATTGGATCCTAGCCATGCAAGAAGAGCTCAACCCATTTGAGATGAATGAGGTTTGGGATTTGGTTCGCAAGCTTAAAGATCACACCATTATTGGTTATAAATGGGTCTTTCAGAATAAATTGGATGAGTCCAGGAATGTAGTTAGGCATAAGGCTATGCTCGTTGCTCAAGATTATAACCAAGAGGAGGGCATAGACTTTGATGAGACCTATGCATCTATTTCTAGGCTCAACTCAATTAGAATACTTCTCGATTTTGCCTCTTTCTTAGATTTTAAGCTCTTCTAAATGGATATGAAGAGTGCCTTTTGTAATGGGATTCTTGAAGAAGAGGTTTTTGTGAGGCAAACACTAAGGTTCTAGAGCACCCGGATCATGTCTATAAGCTCAGGAAGGCTCTATATGGATTTAAGTAAGCTCCCAAAGATTGGTATGAGATATTAAAGACCTTCTTGTTGGAGTCTAAATTTCAAGTAGGCCAAGTTGATCCTACTCTTTTTATCAAGGGAAGAAAAAAATATATTCTTTTAGCACAAGCTCATGTAGATGTCATAATTTTTTGTGCTACTAACCATGAGTTGTGCAAGACTTTCGTTAAGTCTATGCAAGAAAACTTTGAAATAAGTATGATCGGGGAGCTCAAGTATTTCTTGGGGCTCTAAATCACACAATTGGATGAAAGGATTTTCTTGAGCAACACAAATACATGAGAGATGCATAAGAAGTTTGGTATGGAGGTATCCAAGGGCAAAAACACTCCAACGAGCAGCGTTATCCATTTGGATATGGATGAAAATGGTAAGAATGTTGTCAAAGAAAATTTCTTGGTATGATTGAATTTCTTTTATATTTGAATGATAGTAGGCTAGATATATTATTTTCTACATGCTTGTCTGCTCGATTTCAATCTTGTCCTAAGAAGTCTCATTTGAACGATATTAAGAGGATTTTTCGATATTTATAGTAGATACTTGTAATTTTGGTTTATGTTACCCTAACTTTGTAAGCTTATATTTTGTATTTTTTAGTGATGTAGATTATGAAGGTTCTAGGATGGATCGTAAGAGTATTAGTGGCATCTGTCACCTCTTAGGTAACTCATTGGTGTCTTGGTTTTCCAAGAAACAAAACTGTGTAACCCTTTCAACCATCAACATGAAATATATGGATGTCGCCTTGACATGTTCACAAGTATTATGGATGAAACAAACCCTTATAGATTTTGACTTAAACTTAGAATGCACTACTATCAACTGTGACAACACTAGTGTACTCAACGTAAGAATCCAATAAACTATTATAGGACAAAACATATAGATGTTAGGCATCATTTCCTTAGAGATAATGTGCTTAAAAATGATATCAAAATAGAATTTATCTCTATAGAACATCAACTGGCGAACATTTTCACCAAACCGCTTAATTATGAGAGGTTTAGTGAAATTAGAAAGAAATCAAGACTAAGCTAGGTGACATCAAAGACTAAAAGTTCATACATTCACATCACCTATCTTTATCAAATAGGATTAAGTGGTGTTGCTTGGAGGAATGGCTTTCGGGAGAAGTTATGTTTAATTTCTATTTTTGTTGTGTGGGATTGCAAAGGTTTCGGTAAGGGTTATTTTATTTAACCCTTACCTTCCCTTGCAATCCTAGCACCCCATTTCACCACTCTCCACTTTAACTCTCTTTTCCACCTCTAAACCCAAAGAGAGAACATCCACCCACGTCCTCCTTGGCACCAAGAATCAAGGTGCTCCTCTTGCTTTGGAAGGGATCAATCACTTCATTTCAACCCTCTAAAGGTGGTAGCTTGGGGTAAGAGCTCAATTTCAAGGCATTCTTTTTTATTCCTTCCACCCTAGGGCAAAAAATTAGGGACTTCTTGTTTGATGATGATTATTGCTGCTGTTGTTGTTCTTTCCTTGAATACTATAGGTTTACGTCATCATCTCATTTCACAATCATCCTTTTCACATTCATCCTTTGTGCTCATCTACCCATTTTTTTTCACCTTCATTCTGATTCCTACATTGTATCTAATGTTAGATATATATCACCTAATGCTAGATAACGTTTCTATCAAGGATTTGATTTTTTCAGTTGACCTAACATTAGATACCTTGTTTTCTGCCAGTCTTGACTTCTTTCATCAACCCTAAACACCAAATCAAACCCAACTTTCCTAATCTTCAAATGGCACCCACATCGAGGGAGGATAAGGGTAAGGCTTCTACACCCTCTACTGATACACCCTTAGACCCTTTTGAAAACGAGCTTCTTCGATGTGCATGCTCCAATGAAGCAAAAGAACAACTCACCAAGTTCAGATTTTTTGGCTGATCCCATTCGCCTTATAATTAGGGATGATCAACTTTAGAAGATTTGATCTTGAAATACTCTTTGATGTGAATAGTTTCTCTACTTATTTTGATTTTCTTCAGATAAGCACCCTACTGCGGGAAAAATTCTCAAGATCGAACTTTTTGGTTGCAAGATTGTTCTTGATTCTCATTGTCTTATTTAGATCTTTGGGGTGGCTCATGAAGGCCATGCCCCCGGTCATTGACCCACGATATTGGCTATCATGGCATTTTGAGGGACTTGGGGCCTTTGAGCAATTCCATAGTTGGGAACTCCTATCTACCACCAAACACTATGTCTGATATGCCTAATTTGGTTGCTAGAATCCTTTACTACGACCTCTTTCCTAAGAAATAATATAGTAGTTTCAACCACATCTCATCTAATTTAGCCTTTGTTACCTATGCAATTATCATCGAAAAATCGCTAAATTGGTCCACTATTGTTCTTAGTGAGATGATCGAAGATCCTGTTTCTTTCCTCCCTCTCTCAAATATCATCACCTAGATTGTTATAAACTGCTAAATTGGCCCACAATTGTTCTTAGTGAGATGGTCAAAGATCTCATTTCTTTCCTCCCCTTCTCAAATATCATCTACTGGATTACTATAAATCGCTAAATTGGCCCATGATTGTTCTTAGTGAGATCGTCAAAGATCTTGTTTTTTCTCCATTTCTCAAATATCATCATATGGATTGCTATTCATTTTGGATTCTATCTTAATAACCTTCTTTGCTCAAAAATCCAAAAATAAGATTATTTTAACATAACAATCGCTCGAAAGATGAACATTCCAATGGTGATGATGATGAGGAGGAGGAAGAAGAAGATGATGAGGAGGAAGACGAAGATCAAATGGTTGAAGACAATGAGGAGGAGAGTGAGGATGTTGGAGGTAGCTCTCATGAGCCCTCCTACATGTATGACTACTATTCTAAGGACGTCTCTTGTCCTCAACCTTGGGAATCGGCTAGGACCCATCCCAATGTTCACTTCAGTTACGATTCTCATACGACGACGGATACAATTGCTAGAATTAACTATTTAACCGAATCCATTAAGAGCATGAGCCTCCAAAATGAGTCATATTGCAATTATATTGTTAATGTTCAGCACAACTTTGCCCAAGAATTGTCTAAGTTGAGGCAAGACATTGATGCACTCAAGAAGGAATCCTGGACTTATTCTAAAGGCAAAGCTCATCATCGTCATGACTAATTTGGATGCCATCACCTCCAACTTCATCTCGCTTGGTAGTTGCATGTTTCTATGCATTTAGTTTCCAGGATGTGCATTTGTGAACTATGGGCATGTACGAACACTATCTATTTCTATCTCTGTCATGTATTAATGTGGATTTATGCACTAAAGGGGGTTGAATAGTGTGGGGAATAAAATGATGAACAATTGAAATATAAAATCAATCGCTCAAGACATCTACCATACGAGATTGGGGATTTTAGGTGGAAACCCAACTCGGGTAAAAACCACAACTTAAGCATCTTCACTTAAGATTTTCCAAACCATCGAATAAATCAAATCCACTAAATATACCACTTTAAATAGATGGTGACATAACCTCAACACAACTATACTACTTTAATCGAGAGTGGTATACTTGAAACCCACTCATCTTCACAATGAGTATTTTGTATCACGAGGAGACGAAACTGCGCAATGCAAATACCCAAAAAATTACAACTACAGATAAACTTGTAGAGCTAAAAAATAAAGTAACGAAAGTAATCTCCTGTGGGTGTAGATTACTCCCTTAATATAGAAGCGGATTGGCGTGGAAGCATGATGTTTTAGTGCTCTCAAATGCAGAGTGCAGAACATGGAGAGCAAGATAACAATTCTTAATATCAATCTTAGTTTGTAGGCGTTATGGGAAGTAGTAGCACTCAACTATTGATGCGCTCTTATATTTCTCTCTTCTATGTGCGTCTCTAGGCTTAGAACTGTCCTTGAGTATTTATAAGGGTGTTTGGAATACTCTAGATAGGTCTTGGTTTACAATATGACTGTTGAAACAATTATTGCTGACATTGGTTGCAATAGAACTATGGAAAATAGTGCAACTTGTTAGACAATACAAGTCGGTCGACGCCCTATTGTTCGTCTAGTATAGGGTTGGTCGACCATCCATCATAGAAGTTGACACCTTACATCGACTGGAAATGGGCATAGGTGCACTTTACTAGCAGGTTGACTGGTGCTTAGTTGAGAGTGTATTGATCGATCAACTGATAGTCAGCTTGCTATAGAGGTTTCTAGGTTCAAAGTTTTTGGACTTGGGATTTTTAATAGTTGATCAACGCATGAAACAGTATCAGCCAACACCTTACAAATGGGCAAGTGGACTAACGATCGTAAGGGGATCTCTCGGGAAAATAAAGCCTAATTAATAGGGCAATTACTAGGTTTAAGTTCCAAGACTTTTGAATGTTAGAACAACTAATGTTCAACTATAGGTTGACGAGCTATATGAGAACCGGTCGGCTAGTAAGGCAACCAATCGACTGGCTAATGAAGAGCCAGTCGACAGGTGTATGTTGGTCAACACCTATGTGTTGACTATTTCTGTTTAGGATGGTTTAAGGGTTGGGTTTGTTTCCCTATGTGTTTTAATGTCCAACTAAGGTACTTAACTTTATTTTGCCGCTCTTTAACAATGTTCTAAGAAATGAAAAGGAGCAACAACTAATACATTCAATATAATAATTAAAACTAAGTCCTAATCTTGATAGATCCTTCTAGTTTTAGCTCCAGGCTTTGAGTCTAAAGCTTTTCTTTCAAAGCCTTCCTCCTCCAAAGCTCCTTGATGCTTTGGATCACCATTAAGCTCCTCTATCTCCATGGATCTTGAGCTTGAGCTCCTCCAACGCATTTAACTTAATTGCATTTAACCTAAAATCTTATAACTCAAATGTAATTGTTAAATTTCAAATATTTTGTTATCATCAAAATCAAGAATGAAGGTGTACTTGCATCAACAATTGACTAATTGATGGACCTTTCTCTTTTAATGAAGTATATGGTTTTGATGAAATGTTCAATGATTATCTTAATGAGATTGGTGTGGGCCATATCTTCAATAATGTTTTCGTAGGATGTCTTAATGAGAGTTCTTTATGATTTTTTTGTGATGTTAATTATTTCAATTATTTGTTTATGATGCCAAAAGGGGGAGGAATTCAAGGTTGTAAATGTGCATTGTGCTCTTACGTAGTTTATGTTCTCTTTATCTTATTAAGAGGAGAACACTTAATAAGGGGAGATTTCCAACCTCTTCCGTTGAGTGTTTATCATTATCAAAAGGGAGGAGAATGTAAGTATATAAAAAATTAGGCACCTCATCTATCCTTAATTAATAGCTTTAATGATAACAAATATCTCAAATCTTTGGGATTAAAATTGGAATATATATGTTATGCTTGCAAGATTGATTTTCAGGATAGCCATATGATGATATTTGAATTCAAGAAGGTGTTAGACTCGATGCCAATATCTCAACACAAAGATCAAACACCTGAAGAGCTTTTCAAGTTTTCAAGTCTTGGGCCTTTTAGTAACATAAGACATTAATGAGTTGTAATTTTATTTTCATAGATTACAAGAAAGCTCCAATATGTATCACAATAGACAAACAATAAAGGTTTCATTCATAACATACATGAGAGTAACCTAAATAGATTTGATAAACCTTTGGCTAAGTCATAAAGTCCTAATTAAGTGTTAATAATCATCTAGATATATTAAGGAATTTAATTTAAAGTTGACTTCACTTAGGTTGGCTAAAGACAACTTATCTAACGTTAGGTAAGAATTACGTAACGTTAGATCCGAAAGTTTGGGCTGTGCCAGAGCCTTCCAAAAATTGACGAATTTTCGATCTAATTGAAGGCCTAAAGTTAGATAGCTGACCTAAGTTAGATAACTTTACTTTTTTACCAGATTGTTAGCTGTTGGCTACGCATGCGAGGGGATGGATTTGAATGTTGTAGAGTGTGCACTTTATCTTATTTTCCCTCCAACTAACCCTTCCATGTATATGTAAGGCCTCCCACCATTTTGCAACTAATACACATCATATATACATAATTTCTCATCCATCAAAAACCCTACACACTATTTATTAGCTATTTGTGTCTTTGGAGCTTTTGTGCACTCTCTCAACTCTCTTGGAGCTCTTCTAAAAATTCTCCCTACTATGCCACCCTCTCTTACACACCTTAAGAGAGTAATTTCTTATTTTCCTAAATGGCTCATAAGCATCAGAATTACATATCTATTTAGGGTGGTCCATAGGATTATATTGACTTGTTCTTATTCATTTCTACTCTATCTATCTTATAATCCGAGGGCCCAAGTTGTGGGTCCATTTCCTCTCAAGAGAGAAAGGTTTTCACTTTTGATTGGGGAATCAAGAGTGGTTGTAACAATGATTTAGTATCTCATAAATACCGGTTAGTATTCTAAGATTTACTCAGGATAAAATCTTAGGTTGAGAGACCTAGGTAATGATTTTTCCCTCTTGAGGGTCTTCCTTTATAATTCTTATGTTATAGGCTGTACATTTCATTCTAGTTCAGTTATTTTAGTTTAATTTCCATTCAAGTTTGAATTGATAAATTTTAATCCCAATAAAATGAAACAAGTAATCGTTTTCAACAAATCCAAAGATGATGGAGATCCTTCTTGATAGATGATAATGGTGCTTCCCGAGGATTCTGAGAGCGGGAGCGAAAGAAAACAAGAGTGAATGTCTCTTAAGTTTCATCGTGGGCCCTTATATATCTTTTGTGATGGGATGCAGACAACCTACAATGCCCACTTCGCACACACCCTTCAGGGATCATAACTGTTGAAATTTAAATGACAATTTTACCCATCACTGATATCATTTCCTTTATGATTTCTATGTATGAAATCTCATATTCTTATGAGATGTGAATTGTTAATTAACATAATTAGTTTACTTTAATGATCATAAATAAGATGTCAAATATATATATATATATAATATAATTTTTTAATAATAATATATGTTGATTCGCATTTCAATTCTAACACAAATTAGCTTTTAATTTTTGTCTAAAATGTTATTTATCTCCATCTAGTACTATCAATGGAAAGTGGTAGTAGGAGATGATAGTGTTGCCTTTTTGGGGGTTTTCTTGATATCACAAAATCAAGGGGAGGTTGGGTGAGAGAAGCGAGGGAGTGTTGGGACGTAAAAATATTACATGGATTACAACATGTAATCCTCCTGGATTCCAATTTACCATACGAAAATATGATAAGCTAAGTGGTAACTATTAAGTTGACAGGCTGAAAAGGCTAAGCTTCTCGTTTATTTAGTATCTCCATGAGGGTATTTTTCATAACAATAATGTTATGTTTGCATTGTTTTTTAGGGATTTTTCCTAAACCACATAAATTGTATGTATCGCAAGCTGCTTATTAATCATAAATTAGACATTCCTTGTTCCTTTCTAAATTGATAGGGCACTATTTAAATAAAGGAGTAAGAATCCTAATTCTTTGCTAGGTGAATGCCATTTTACAATACTCCTATTTTTATGAAATTTAGCATTCATTTCTAAAATAAACTTGTTCTACCTTGAAGGTGGAATATGTTTAACTCTTTGGTTGATTCCCTTCAAAGACAAAAGGCTAACTATAAGTATTTTATGATATGAAAATTTTCACGAATTTATTACACTATCATCATGTATGATTTCTTAAATTAAATATAAATCTAAACCAATTCCTTGACCTAACTACAACATACGATCAAATAAAAAGTAGACAGGTTCTGAAATAATACATTGTTTTTTGCTGAACTCCCCTATTCAAATTCTTGATTTCAAACGCTATTTAGGATTGTGTTTGGAAGAGATTTTAGATTTTAAGGCCCTGTTTGGATGCGTCCTAGAGGGAAAAATGATCCTACATGTCCAGCTTTTTGCTATAATATGGGAAGGAGTCGAGAATAAACCCTACAATCTCCCATCATCTGTAGCAATGTCATTGTAAGTCCTCGCTCTCTCTTGCATTTGCCTTCTCACCCAATAAAAAAACGCATCAACCATCATAACAAAAAAACCATCGAATAAAAAATTCCTACGAAGAAGCACTCGCACGGTCACGCCACGCGAACTCTCCCATCAGCAACAACCTCACACCTGCTCCACATTTCAAATAAAATGAAAATATTTAACTCCACACATCAACTCACCCATCAGATCTTTCTACCGACAGTTGATCACTTGGTGCTTTACTTAATAAAAAACTCCCATGTTAAAGCTCTATTCAGTAGGGAGATAACTTAAGAATTATCTTTAGATTAAAAAATTATTAAAGTGATATTCAAAGAATTAACTTTAAAATTAAAGGATAAAATTTATTACACTACATTGATTAACATGGATATCAAATTATCCCCCTACACAAATTATCAATATATGTTAAAATCTATCTACTTCAATATAATATATTTATTAAAATACATTTATTATATCACATCAACTCACACATATTTATATTATAATATTAAAAAATTATTCACCAATATCACATCACAATATCAATTATTTTAACTCACCATTTATTTTTATATCTCAACTAAATATCCCACTTTACTTATCTGTGCAGTATATTATCCCAATATATTCCTTATTTCCCTGCCAAATGTAGCCTAAATTTTAAATGATATTTTCCTCTGATACTCATCCAAACCAGACCTAAAAGATTAGCCAAATTTCAGGAAGTATTAAATCATAAATACCCTAGAGCTTTCATGGTGGAATAAGTAGTAAACTAATAGATTTTAGAACTCCACAGTCTAATTTTATCGAAAAGGCATCCATCGGATGTTACGACCCAATCCTAGATCCCTACAGGATCCGAGATCGGCTCGTTTCGACTAATCCCAAGACCTAGTCATCTAACGAGAAATAACCAAATAACATGGATCGATCCACAACCACATAAGTATAGTAACTAAGTAGAAAGAAATTGGCAACAAAAGGAGAAACAGAACATTAATACTAAAATATTACATGCCTTCAAGAACAGGAATATAGCCATCACAACAAAGCTAGTACAGATAGAGAACATAACGGAAATGTACTGAAAATATAACTACAAGAACTCACTACAACTAGTAGTAGAAATTATAGTTGGACTCGACTAGGCCCAGCGTCCTCAACAGCCGGTAGCTCGGGTTACTCAAATCCCTGACCTGTACAAGGTTATATAACTGGATGTTACGACCCGGTTCCCGGATCCCTACAAGTCTCGAAACCGGCTCGCCTCGACTAATCCCAAGACTCAGTCGTCCAACAAGAAATAATCAAAAAGCAAGAAAGTAAACCACATTCACATATGCAATATAGCTAAGTAGTAAAGGAAAGTAAAACTTCTGTTCCATTACATACCACCACAACAGAACAACGGAAACGAAAGTAAACATAGAGATAACAGTAACTAAAAGTATGGTACTTACTACAACAGTAAGGGTACAACAAGAAAGTGCTGAAAACTACGGCTGAGCTCGACTAGACCCAGCACCCTCCGCAGCCGGAAGCTCGGGCTGCTCAACTCCTGGTCCTAAATAGTGTTATGAAAAGACAGAGTCAGCAAACGTTGAGTAGAGTGATATATATACTATCTAAAACAGTAAAAGCAACGTGTTTAATTCTCTTTTTCTATTTATTTTGTTTTATGTGTATTTCCTTTTCACCCATTTTTCTCAATATCCAGATATTATTGATATAGCATTTTCTCATGGGAACGAACTTGATTGCAGTCGTTTCCGAAGAGTAGAAGGTACACGTGGTGCTCTCCTAGCCGGGAGAGTTCCCTGTGGTAGTCCTACACCCAATCAACCACCCCGAGGTCACTGTCAAGTCGTAGCGGTGATTACAGCATGCGTGATAAGCGCACGAGTAGCTTCCCCGCACTGACACGCGGTCAGTCGTTTCCACTAGTGGGTACGCCTAAAGTATAGTACGGAACAGTATAGGGCCTTGCCTTCTCAGAACAGGGGTCTCGCCCCTCCACAGTCCGTGCACCCTCGTCTGACTATCCCGATTTGCCTAGAGGGCTTAACAAGTTGGTGTACGGTGGCTAGCTGAACCTCGGGCCCCATGGGGTGGCTAACTCTCTCCCTACACTAGTAGCTCGCCTGGGTACCGCGTACACAAGGGCCAACAAGAGTCGGTGTAGAGTGGCCAATCATAACCCCGGGTCTTAACCTAAGGGTGGCTAGCTCCGCTCTACATGAAAAGGGGACTATCGCTCTCTTTGGTACCACGTACTCAAGAGCCAACACACTTCCTGTCTACATTCTAGGTTTCCAACTAACCACGAGGGCTTTACTCCTAATTCCCCGTAGGGTTCATGCTCATGTTCACATCATTTATTTTGATCCAGATTCCACCATTCACAATTCAGTTCTTATTTATATACATGCAGCTCGTGTTTTCATAATTCGATACATGCAACTGGCGATTTCACAGATAATTGTTCATAAATTACAGACAGCTTGTAATTATATTGCTAACAGTTTAGCTAAAACATGCATGCAAGTACATCATACAGCACAAACGATTCATTCATTCCTCTATCCTAGGGTTCATGCCACATCTTAGGGTTCCATTCAACTATTTCCATAAGCACATTCTTATCAAATATTATTAACAGAATTTAAACTACTCTACCAGACAATTTGGGAGTAATGGGGTCTCGAACTGCAGATTCATGCGTCTCTGCGAGCCCCAAACATGCAACAGGCTGAAATCTTATACCATGGAATACATCACAAAAGGAGGGTTCAGAACAGTGTATAAGGGTCTCTAGTACGTAGAGAAACTCGCAAGGAAACTATAGATACTTCGTTTGCGTAAAACAGATCCCGATCGGACCCTAAACGGGTCAAAAACGTGTCTACTGTTCAAAATCAGACGTCTGGAAATAAGTCCAGACATCTTAAAAGGTACAGGAACCTTACCTTGAGTCCCTGCGGTGTCCTCGGACGTCCAGACCTCCTCTGCGATCGTCTGAAGATAGTTCCAAACGTCGGACCACGCCTCCGGTCGTCTGGAAGCACCTCCAAACATCTGGTGATCTGATTAGACGTCCAAAAGTACGTGGGAGAGTGTTCCGCGCTCCTTCCCAAAGAAGGGTAGCACGAGTGAGCGTCCTTCAACTAGCATGCCTCAGCATGAGACCGACAATAGGAGGGTTAGGTTTCAGTTCAGTAGAGTTAACCACCACCCCTTGGGGTGAAGTGGTTATACCAAAGACATAGTCCTAACCCTCCTATTAGAGAAGAGCCATCTCCGAGGGTGCCATACCCTAGATAGGAGATGGCGGTCTAAAATCGATATGAAATCGAGTTTAGGTATGCAAGTCAATGAGAGTACCAAATGGAGCCTTCTAGGTCGATTTGAATGCCAAAATAAACCTTTATTCGAGGTATGGTTGTAACATTCATTTTGCGGTGAGGCATGCATGGCCGTAATCACGAAAAAGAACGTACCTTCGTGATAAATGAGCTTTCAGACGTCTAGCCTTAACTCCAAACGTCCAGGTGCTCTGTCAGCCGTCTGGACTCCACTCCAGACGTCTGATACTGGAAAATTTTCAGTACCAGAACTTGTTCCCAGTGCCCTCCGCCGCGCACCTCCTCGCGCCGCCACAGCTCCAGTCACTGCAGATGGTCAAGGCCACCTCCCTTGGATCTCTCCTCCACCTACATGCGCCCGCGGTGGCCGTGCGAGCTCCGCCAAGCTCCTGCCGAAGCTCTTCGACCTTGGCCTCCTCCTCCCGCACTCTCCTCCTTTGTGCTCTCATGCTCTCCCTCACTCGCCTCCTCTCGCCACTCCCGCAAGCTCTGAAGGTGGTGGTGGTGGTGTGTGGAGTGGAGAGGAGAGGAGGGGAGGGGCTTAAATAAATGGCTGGGGGTTTAGGGTTCGGGCAGGAAGGGTGGAAGGGAGAGAAAGGAGCAGAACGTTTTGCACGCTGCCCGTATGAAGAGTGCAATGCGTGTAAGAAAATTTCATTTTCAGACATCTGGGAAAGGGTCTAGACATCTGGACAGACGTCTGACTGAGACTCCAGACGTCTTAAAAGGCTAAAAGTGTGACGAGTCTTTACACTGGAGTTAGCTAACGCTGAATAGAGTAATGGCCAAAAACATAAAGTACATTTAACATATTATTTCCCGATTCTAATTATCTTCTAACGTGTTGCTGTATAGAGATCTCTAATCAGGATCCATTACATTACTTTAATCTTCCTGTTCCCTAAAGGAACGATCTTGCTTGCAGTTTTCCCGTGATGCAGGATGCACACGTGGCACTCTCTTGGTCAGGAGAGTCCTTTCGTGGTAGTCCTACACCCGGTTTACTACCCTGAGGTTGCGGTTGTGACATAGCAGTGACTGTGGCACACGTGATAGGTGCGTGGGTAGCTACCCCGCACTAGCACGCGGTCAGTCATTTTCGCTAGCAGGTATGCCTCAAACGTATAGTGCGGAACAGTATAGGGCCTCACCATCTCAAAACGGAATAGGGGTCTTGCCCTTCCTTAGTCCGCGTACCCTCGTCCGACTATCTCGGTTTGCCCAACGGGCTAACAAGAGTCGGTGTAGGGTGGCCATGCCTAACCCCGGGACCCCTGGGGTGGCTAGCTCCCCCTTACACTAAGTAGCTCACCTCGGTATCACGTACACAAGGGCCAGTAAGAGTCAACGTAGCGTGGCCAAACCCACCCCGGGTCTTAACCCAAAGGCGGTAAGCTCCCCTCTACACTACAAGGGATAGTTGCTCTCTTCGGTACCAAGTACATGAAGGTCAGCTCAATTCCCTTAATGGCAGCCTATGGGCGGCAATTCCAGAACCATCTGGTTTTCCATGCTACGGTATTCTTGTCTCGTTCTATATTCCACGTAGGGTTTGTACATGACTTTCCCTTTATCCAGTTTATTATATACAGAACAGGCAGCTCAATCATAGTGCAAGTTTGTTCGTAATGTAGTTTATTGCAGATAATACAGACAACTCATGATTTATTCAATTATTCACATGCACTTTTCTCTAACCCTAGTGTTCATATCACAACCTAGGATTCTATCGGATAGTTGTATTCTAGAGCATATGCTTATTTCTTCCTAGGATTCATCTCACATCCTAGGTTTAACTAATTTCATGCATTTTATTAATCTTGGAGATTTATATTCAGAACCACTCTACCAGGATAACGGGGTGGAATGGGGGCTCGTACAGTAGCTCCCGACTTCTCCGCGGGTTCCGTAGACCTGACAAACTGGAGACCTAGAACGTGGATGGACAGGTCAAAAGGATTCCAAAAGATATAGACAAGTTACCATTACGTGAAGAAATTCGTATGAAAAACAACGATGTTTCGTTTACGGAAAACCGACATCGTTTGGGCCTTGAAAGGGCCTAAAAACACAAGGTCTGACAGAAATCAGACGTCTGGGAAAGGGGCCAGACGTCTTAAATGACTCGCGTGCATACCTCTCTTGGGGCGTCTCTATTGGACATCTGGAATGTAGTGTCGACGTCCGAGGGTTACTCCAGACATCTGGAGATACTTCCAGAAGTCTGAAATTGTTCCGGTCCGTCTCCCAACCTCTGACACATGCACGTGCATTGTCAGGACTTTGGCAGAGAAAAATATGGAAAATAGATCTCTACTTGATGTCTTATTCTACCTTTGGACGTCTCATAAGACGTCTGGATGTCAATTCGGACGTCTGATTCCACAAAAAAAAATGACTTCCATGGAACTGCTCTGGCTTTCCTTGCCACAGACGTTGTAGCAGAGCAGCACAACGCCCTTCGCTCTCGCACTTAGACCCGCTCTCCGCTTGCTCTCTCTCCGGCTCCCTGCTCTCCTCTCGCTCAGCTGTGATGGTGTGAGACGAAGAAGAGGAGGGGGTTTATAAAGGGAGCGGAGGTGAGGGGAGAGGTGTGGGTGTCGCAGG
Source organism: Thalassia testudinum (assembly GCA_037157565.1). Taxonomy (NCBI): domain Eukaryota; kingdom Viridiplantae; phylum Streptophyta; class Magnoliopsida; order Alismatales; family Hydrocharitaceae; genus Thalassia; species Thalassia testudinum. The sequence continues at coordinate 80,149,185 of JAZHRO010000077.1, read as the reverse complement.
GAGTGGTGCGGGTGATGGCCGTTGTAGGGTGAGGCGTGAGGCGTGGGCGAGGGAGTGGCGTGCGCACAGTATGCGTCGAAATGAAAATGCATTTTCAAACGTTTGGCTCTCTCTCAAGACGTCTGGTAACATCCCAGACATCTTAAAGGACCGAAAGGTGATGGGTTGTTTCATCGCATCATTCATTTCTTGGATATCGACAAAGTTTTGACACACACCATAAATACCATATAATTTCTCACATCGTTACATAGAAGTGTATGGGTTTATTCATTAACGAGGGAGTTTGTCTAACATTTTTTTGTAACATATACAATCTAATGTGATTTTAGTGCTAGATAAAGCTGCTAATTTTCTTTATACTTAGGTAGTGAAAATACACACTCTTTCACTAGTTGAGCCTTACTTTACCACGAGATATCATATGATATAGTTGACAACTTAATTTGACATATTATATAGTTGACTAATCTCAATATTAAGTAAAATTTGAAATGAATTGAGTTACTCTTGAGCCTTACTTTACCATGAGATATCATATGATAGAAGTCTGAATTATATGAAACTCAATTTAATTTTTTCTCAATGTCAATTTGTTTACTTACATTAACAACTTTGCTCCTATCTTTAGTTTATTACTTCATTAGAATATAACATTCACCTCAAAATATTCTCCACAGGGAATTGTATAATGTAGTTGATGCAAAATTCTTGTTGCTTATTTTTTTATTCTACATAAAGTTATTTCATGGAAATAAGAGAGAAAGTAAAAAGTCTCAATAAAGTAATCCTAAACAAAATAATATGTACTTCACTACGGAGGAGAAGTTTCTATAAATGTAATAAGCGATTAATATAATATGTCCATATTCTTTAAATTGAAATGGAAAGCAAAATCATAATCATTATAGTATAATTGAAGATGCTTAAATATGCACTAAAAAGGTGGTTTCCAGCATAATGTAATATACATATCTACATTTATTTTTAAGAACAAAAGTCTAAGCATACGGAAACTCCAACTCCCTACTAATCAACGTTTTCTTTGATAAATTTGTGGTAGATACAGTATATATATGGTATGTACAAGATATCATATACATACGTCATCACATAAACATAGGTGTTTGCTAAGAGTGTGTTTAACATGTGTGGGTGTGTGCTTTCATGGAAGTCTAAATAGGGGAGGAAGGGTAGGAGTGAGGAGGGGAGGAAAAGGAGGGTAAGGGGAGGTAGAGGTGAGGATTGGGAGAGGAGAGGAGCAAGACCTCAATGGCTATCGAAGGTGGCAGGTGTCAGAGGTACATTGCATATGTAATATTTACGTTTGCGTACATTATCTCTAGGTGTTTACTAGGAGTGTGTCTAACATGTGTGGGTGTGTGTGTGTGTTTTCGTGAAAGCCCAAATAGAGGAGGAAGGGTAGGAGTGATGAAGGGAGGAAAAAGAAGGGAAGGTGGAGGTGAGGATTAGGAGAGGAGAGTCTCAACGGTGACCTCAATAGCCCTAGAATGTCCAAAACTCTACCACCTGCACCTATATGTGGCACACAACATCTATTCCTAACCTTATAAAGTGCAGACATGTTACCCCCGCACACTCTTGTACACTCTGTTATACACACATATATGCTTATCCACCTTCATATGCATTTCAGACATATGCTTACCTATAGATATATATTACACATAAAAGGCCCACACAATTTATATATATATATATATATATATATATATATATATATATATATATATATATATATAGACACACACACACTATCGGCATATATATGTTTTACACATAAGCAAGAGATACTTACATATATGCATTTACACTATATGTATATAGATATCCATATATAAAGACATTCCTACATACCAATCACACATACGCACACATATATATTCGCACATTCCTATATATACATACATGTTATACATAATTATAGGCATGTATATAAGTCAAATACACTTATAATATACATATAAATGCCTTTAACATAAACCCATAAATATCTTATATTTGTGTTCACCAATCTAAAAAATCATTACACATCAAATGAGGTAAATATATTGAAAGTTCCTTACTCAGAGGGGGTGACGTAATAATTGCGGAAATAAAATAAACAATCTTCACAAAATAATAATCACATGAGTACACAAGTATTTTTAGGTGGAAACCCAAACCGGGTGAAAACCACCACCTAACCCTCTCGAGTTAGGATTTTCCGATCAACCAAGTTGATCAAAATCCACTAAACCGAATCACTTTAAAACGAGGGTGATTTAACCTCAATACAACCACGCTACTTAAACGAGGGTAGCGTACCTCAACCCCTTCTCTCCACGAGAAGGATTTTGTCTCGCGAAGGAGACGGGAATTCGCAAAGCGAATACCCAACCAAATAACAAAGATAAAATAAACAACAAGTCCTATAGAGCAAACAAAGTAATTATGAACCTAGCTTCTATAGGAATAAGGAAACTCCCCTTTGCAAGGAGTGCGTCGAGTTGATGACGCGGTGCGTGAGCCACGCGACGGCGCAACTTCTCTCTCGTGGACTACGGTGGGAGAGCGGGTGCGCTACAGCTTGATGCTCTCAAGAGAATGGAGCTTGAGCTTGGAGAGCAAGAGCTAGCTAGGACACAAGAGAGTGTGAAAGTGTGTAGCCAAGTGTGTCTTGTGTATCTAGGTGCGTGTTTTTGTTGCAAAGGCTCCCCTCTATTTATAGAGGCCTTAGGAAGGCTTTGGAAGGCTTAGAAAAGCTTCCATAGCCGTTGGGTGCAAAGCCCAAGAGAATCAGGCCGAAATCAGGACAATGATTGCGCTTGACAGGGTAATCAAACGTCTAACTCTGGCATCAGACGTATAGAAGGCCACTTTAAGACGTCTGATTTCAAGGTCAGACGTCTGATTTCATGCGGGTTTCCTCTTGACTTGAATCAGATCTAAACAGGGTTCTTGTTCAAGTCCATCAGACGACATACAGGACGTTTGGCACTATGTCTGGACGTATGGAAACCTACTTTTATTGTGGGAATGGATTTCCAAATGCTGCAACGGCTAGAAAATCTCTGAGAAGAGATTTTGGGTCAGCCGAGGCAAAACGGTCAATTATCAGACGTCTGGACAGTCCTATGGACGTCTGATAAGGCTCTAACGGTCATATTCTTGAGTGTATGCTAAGCCAGCCAACGGTCCACTAATTGGACGTCTGGCCAATCCATCAGACGTCTCCTAAGACGTCTGGTCTAAGGTCTGGACGTCTGATTTCATCAGACAGAAATAACTATGTCTAGCCTAACAGTTATCAGACGTCTGAAACAACAGTCAGACGTCTTAAAATACTTTATCAGACATCTGATTTGGGAATTAGACGTCTGGAAACTCTGTTTGAACCCTATATTGGTTTTCTAAGTGTTCTATAGAAAACCTAAGTATCCTAGGGTTGTGCAGGTGTTCCTAGGACTACTGTTAGGGTGCTTTGAGGCTCTTTAACATAATCTAAGAACAAAAATAAAGAGCAACAAAAGAAACGAAAAATACAACAAGTACAAAAGAAGGAAATCTATCATATTCTTCATTTCCTTCCATCTTTAATAAATCGCTCATCGCGAATCTCTTCTGTTTTCTATCAAGCTCGTCCAATCCATCCTGGATGCGAGCTCGAACTACATCTAATCACGTATCCATTTGCGATTGACCTGAAATGTAGGACTCAAAGTGCAAATATTAAATGACACATGTTTTGTTATCATCAAAACAAATGATCGTCGTGCTCTAGCACCAACATATATTCCATCAAATACACTAGGAGGTAGATAGAGATTAATAAAATTTTGAGGGATAGTCTTGAGAGAGATAGCAGCTAGAGAGAGCAATTAAATAAAATAGAAAATAAATGAATAATTGAATCGAAAACAGATGAAAAAAACTAATGGTTGGTTTTACCATTGAAGATAGGGGATTCTCATAGGAGATGGCACGCGTGAGGAGTCAATTAGAGGTGGAGCTGCAGGTGACGTTGGGTTCGACGTTGTGTGGGGAACCTGTTGGTGGTGATGACGTAACGTGAGGCGGCCGGAGTTGGCCGCTCGATGTGGTGACGGTCGACAGCGAAAGAGCCGTCGGTTGGTGGCTTGGTCAGCATAGGCGTGTAGGCAAGGATGCAATAAACTCATTGGTGGTTGGATTTGGCGAGATGGTGGTTGGAGTTGGTGTGGGAGGAGCGGTGGAGGGGGTGGTGTTGATGGGTTCTTTGCTTGAAGATAGAGGAAAAAGAAGATGGAGAAGAAGGAAACGAAGAAGAAAAGACAGAAAGAGAGGTTGCGAGAGAGGTGGGAGAGGGGGTTGTGGTTCAAGATGAGGAGATGGATGTGAAAGGAAAGAATGGAGATGAAGGTTGCGGGAGGAGGAGAGGGGGTGACAATAGAAGAAGTTGTCGGAGGAATTCTTAGTATTTATTTTTTCATAATTGTAATTATTACCTGAGAAAGTGTGACAGGTGGAAAGATGTGGCTGATGCTCCTTCCTTTAATTATGGTATAGACATTAAATTATTTTTAATATGATTTTGTTTGAAAGTATGGCAGGGAGCTGTTTGGATTGAGAACAATGCGACATAAGAGCCACCGGGCCACTCTTTAACCCCAAATAAAAGGCAGCTACCATCACGCCCTCCCAATTTCACAACCCCCGCAGCAACACCCACCAACTTCCCCGAGAAAGATGAGCAAAGTGGGGTCCACCGGCGCCGCCAGCGCGGGGCCCACCGCGGCCGCCGCGGCGGCGGCGGCCCAGAAGCAGAAGGCGCTGCTGCAGAGGGTCGACACCGACGTGGCGCAGATCGTCGACAACTTTGGTCTCTTAGTCAATGTAGCGAGGGTTTGTTTGCTATCTTCCCCCGCCACCGTATCCGTCCGTTACCGTATCCGTTTTTCTATCGCGACGATAGGATTTCCATTGCGGAAAGTCGCAAAATTTTTTCGTATATGTATCCGTGCACCGATGTTGGGATATCCGACCGAGTTTTACACTCTAACTGGCCGTGAAATAGCAAGAAGCTTAAACTTAGTTTGTCGATGCTATCACGTGCCTAGAAAATAATTTAGGGCTAGTTTATGGTGGAGGTAGCTAACACGGGTTTACTTGAGAAGAAGGTTAACTCCTATTTGTGTTTATTCAACTGAGGTTAGGAAAGTGGGTTATCCTATGATTGTGATGGGAGCCGTAAGTAAATTTTGGAGGATAAGTCAGGGGTTAACTTATCCCCCAAACAAACCTAGGTTACATTATCTTGGGATAAGAAGGCTGTGAGGGGTCAAGTTATCTCATAAGGTAAACGGGGGTTATCCCCCAGCTATTCTCCAACGCAAGTTAATGCGTATTGGACTATAGTTGCATGGTTTAAAGTCCGTGGAGTCCGGGCAACTCATGCTGCCAATTTGTATGGTTCCCTCCTCTATGTTCGTCGGAAATGGAGTTTTGAAATCTGTTAAAGTGAGCTTGTTACACAATTGCTGTACCTTCTTTGCTGGCATATACTCAATACTTGGGAGAGGGAATCTTGCTTTCCCTTCTTCTTTCAGTCACTTGAAATCATAAAGCCATTTCATTTCGTCTGCCCATTTCATCAGTAGTTTGGTCATCTTCCTTCCGAGGTTTGAAGGACCGTTATTGAAAGTGAAATGGTGCTACCATCTAAATGCTGTTAGGTGTCCACTCCTAATAAATGTAACTGACCCAATTATAAATAATATTCTGGAATTGTCTGACTGTCAAAAATGAGGGAAATTTTCATTGGAACTGTTGTACTCATAAGTCCAATACCATTGATGTCCCACCACTTTTACGGTTGCAGCTAGATCTACTAGTACCTCGTCCAGTTGTTGTATGCTCATCAAGCAAGCTTGCATCCTCGTTGTGGAACCTAGGGGGTTGGTACTTTTTGTTGAAAGGAATGCTTTCTACCATATCGACAATCTTACTGGTTTGTTGGCTTGCTGATAAATTATCAAGCTGTCTCCCATGGGATGCGTGCCCCTTCTTTAAAGCATCTCCTATTTTGAAAAGCAAGGGTTTTTGACATTGAGTTGTACCCTTGTACCTCTGAAATCAATTTATGCTTTTTCAGACTTTATTAGGTTACTTGAAATTCCCTTTTTTTTTGTTTCCAGGTTAGCGACCAGCCAGTGAGGAACTCTCAAGAAGCATTCCAAATGGAGATGCGTGCTGCTAGAATGGTTTGTTTCTCTTATTTTAAGCATGTTATCATTCTTTCACTAAACTTTCTTGCTTAAACTTTTTTCCTATTCCAAGTTGCTTGTCTAGTTTGCTAGGATTGTCCATCATTCACATTTAACTGTGCTTCGGTGCCCCTAAAATTGTTTCTCATAAGCCGACTAGGACCAAAATCTGCTCTCCTACTCCCTTATCTAGATGTAACTTACCACTGGAGGCCCAAACTTCTTGCGCTCGACATCTCCCTGCAGTGACCGTATATGATATCTATTATGGAAGTTCTGATATTCAATGTTTCAAAGTAAATATCTGATTCAATTGAAATTGTCAGACTACAATTAGCATTTTCAGCAAGGGCTAATTTTTCATTGCAACCAAAACTGCTATGTTTCCTCCCCACTCATCAATGGGAGAACTCCAGGTGCCTAAGGGACTTAGATTTCTGACTCAGATTTTAAGCTGTTCGTGAAGTCTACAAACCTTCGTAATGGATCATCCAAAAGCAAGTATACTCCTTTGACCACCTGGATCTGTGGAGAAAACCAAACAGCAGGAAAGTGGGTCTCTTTCTCAAGGGGTCTTGAATGTGGAACCATGAATATCACTTCTCTTAAGAGCATTTCTCCTGAGAATCATCTGATACTCTTAACAGAAATTTATACAGTATTGCACTCAATTCTCATGATTGAAGAGAATTATCATCCTGGGGCACATACTTGAACTTTTAACTGAACTTGCAGTGGTTTTGTCTCATTCTTTTTAGATGCAGAACATATGTTTAACTTTATTTTTCATGTTTCCGAGCAGGTTCAGGCAGCTGATTCACTCTTAAAGTTGGTTTCTGAGCTGAAGCAAACAGCGATATTTTCAAGTTTTGCCTCCCTAAATGACCAAGTGGAAAGGAGGATTGCTGAATTTGAACAACAGGCAGAGAAAACTGATCAATTATTAGAGAAGATTGGAGAACAGGCTGCTGGTAGCCTGAAAGAACTCGAAGCTCATTATTATTCCTCCCTCTATAGAACTAGCCAACATGAATAATAACACTATAAGGTGTAGTTTTTTTATCCGTAAATTTTGATTTCTTCATAATATAACCTTATTAAAGCTATTGTCTTTCTGTCACATCCTCCCTCCTCTCCCATCCATTAACACATCTAAATACAATGAGTAGACAAAAAATCAGTTGTTATGCTTGGTAGAATCTGCACAAAAGGCAGTTGGCATTCAGATTGTAAGGATCTGTAGAAGCGAGATGGGCCTTGGCATGTGAAAGATCTCATGCGTGGAGCATGGAGAGAGAGAGAGAGAGAGAGAGAGAGAGAGAGAGAGAGAGAGAGAGGGTTGGCGGTGAAGAAGAAAGAGAGGGAGAGAGGGAGTTGTGATAAAAATTGACTTATTGCAACTCAACCCAAAATAACAATGTTGATATCTTTTATAAAGAGATCTACTTCTATTTCTTAAAATAATCCAAATCAAATCAAATCAATCTTAACAACTCAATCAATCACAACTTCGAAATTATCTCTTCCTTAATTTGGACTCCTATTACTTAAAACAAAATTACAACAATAGGAGAGAATGACTTATTTTATTTCTTAGAAAAGAGCCCAATACCTCTTTATAGAGAGAGATGTATGGGTAAATAATAGTGCATGTCCATAAAGAAATAACAAATAATAAAATAGCTACTAATAGTAGGAAAAACAGTAGATAAATAGGAGTATTAATACTTTCCCTCAAGCTGAAGCATAAATGCCAATCATGCTTAGCTTGGAACAGCAGGAATCAAACGCTGAACAACGTAGAGGATTTGTGAACACATCAACTGTCTGACCCTTAGATGTCACATAAGTAGTGTGCAACAAACTATGCTGTATAAGATCTCTGATATAGTGGTAGTCTACCTCAACGTATTTGGTGCGCTCGTAGAATGTCGGGTTGTTAGTTATATAGGTAGCTGTCCGATTGTCGCATTTCATCTTCATGAGCTCCTCAATTTGGACATGCAAATCATGTAAGAGAGACCATATCCAGATAATCTTTGCAGCAGTTTGGGTCATTGCCTTGTACTCTGACTCAGCACTGGAATGAGAAATTACCCCCTGTTTCTTGCTCTAAGTAATTAGATTACCAGCCACAAAGGTACATAAATTAGTGGTGGATTTCCTGTTAAGCACACATCTCGCATAATCAGCGTCGGAATATCCTACCACTGTTATAGGAGAGCCTATCTGAAAGAGAATACCACGATCAGGTGCTTTCTTTAAGTATCTTAGCACCTGCATAGCTGCCTGCTAGTGCAGCTTAGTCAGCCTCTCCATAAACTGGCTAAGTTTGCCTATTGCCAAGACAATATCCGATCTGGTAATGATTATGTATAATAGCCTGCCCACAAGTTTTTTTGTATGCTCTGCTATCAGTTGCCTCTGTCTTCTCATCATGTAGATGTGCCTTGGGGTCCATATGAATATTGGTTGGCTTGGACCCCAGCATGCCTGTCTTATGAAGAACATCCAATGCATACTTGCGTTGAGAAAGAACAATCCAATCTCTGCTCCTAGAGACCTTGATCCCCATAAAGTATCTAAGCTGGCCCAGATCCTTCATAACAAACTGCTGTGCAAGAGACTCCTTAACCTGTCTTATCTCAGCCTCATCATTGCCAATGATAATCAGGTTGTCTACATAAATTAGTAGTGCTACAATGCCATTCTCCGTTTTCCTGACAAACATAGAGCAATCTGAAGAGGATCTTTACATCCCCATCCTCTACAACACATCTGAGAGCTTCTGAAACCAGGTTTTCGAGCTTTGCTTCAGGCCATAAATGACCTTTTTGAGTTGGTACACACACTCCTGAATCTTAAAACCTGGGGGTTGCTGCATGTAAACCTCCTCCTGGAGATCGTCATAGAGAAAAGTGTTCTTTACATCAAGCTGGTGTAACTGCCAATCTCTGTGGGCTGCAATAGAGATAAGTACCCAAACCGTGGCAAGGCGTGCAACGGGAGAGAAAGTATCAAAGAAGTCCATCCCATAGGTCTGGATGAATCCTTTTGTCACCAACTTAGCCTTATATCTTGAAATAGACCAATCATGGTTGTATTTTAAGGCAAAGACTCATCTAGAGCCAACTAGTCGTGCGCCTGTTGGAAGAGAGACGAGCTCTCAAATCTGTCTACTCCAAAGAGCTGCTATCTTGTCCTCAATGGCTTTACGCCATTTTGGATGAAGTATAGCCTGTTGGTAGGTAACAAAATGCGTGAGGCTGTAAGTGCTTGGCAGAAGCTGCCAAATCGAAAATCAAGACCATCGGTAGCCAAACTGCTTACAACATGATATCTGGACTAATACGTGTGAGGAGCCTTCCTAATAACAATAAGAATGTCAAAATCATGTGGTATCTCTAATTGAGTCTCTGCAGAAGGAATCTCACTACTGTTGTGATCTGCACTGTCAAGGGGATCAAGTCGAACTCGACTGTCACTGTCATCAAAACCCATCTCAACAGTCTGTGGAGTATCAGTTACTGGTGTGGGCGGTGGCATTTGTAGTGTCGCATGAGATCTATTATATGTACGTAGCGAATCATGCAATCTCTCGTAGTTAGCCAAGGTGGTAGTGGATCTCGAAGGAGTCGGTGGAGGAGTGGAGATCGGAATCACCTCAAGTGGAGCAGGAGGAATAGGCATGAGAGCTGCATCATCATGAACACTTGTCTATCCAGCAATTGAAAAATATGGCGTCGTCTCATAAAAAGTCACGTCAGCACTGACATAATGCTTGTGGTGGATGGGATCATAACATCGGTACCCTTTTTGATTCCTGAAGTACTCTAAGAAGACCCACTTAACAGCGTGAGAAGCAAGCTTGTCACGGCCTAGTGATGGCACATGAAAAAAAAAACACCCAATGGTCCTGGGTGACATGTGAAAAAGCTCACCATCTGAATGTAACAGAAGAATCGGTATCTGCTTGTGATAGACTGAATTCAACATCCTGTTAATGAGGTAGCATGTTGTCAAAACAACATCCCCCCAGTATCTCTGTGGAACATTGTGGTGGATAAGTAGAGTGTGGGCAACCTCTACTAGGTGTCTGTGCTTCATTTCTGCAACCCTATTCCGCTATGAAGTATGTGGACAAGTGGTTTGGTGGATAATCCTATGAGTTTTGTAAAACTTAGTAAGTTTAGCAGTGCAGAACTCGAGGCATTATCTATCCGTATAATCTTCATTGTGACAGTATTACTGAGTCCTGATCTTTAAGAGAAGAGTCTCTATGATATGTCCAACATCTCCCTTGGTCTTTAGAAGGAATACCTAAGATATTCTAGTGAAATCATCAACGACAACAAACTAATACTGATGTTCCATCCTGTCTGGAACTTGATCCCGAGACATCCATATGGAGTAACTCAAGAGCAGTTGCTGATCCAGGAGAAGTACTGGTAGGAAAGAAAGACTGATGATGCTTACCTAATTGATAAGCATCACATCTAATAGTCGTGGCAGTTGAAATGTGTGAAATCACCATCCTAAGGTGATCTAGAGGTAGATGACCTAGATGAATGTGCCACTGTGAGGCACTCCCACCATCATATCTACTGGCTCCTACAAAAGGCTCCTAGCCAAGGTGATAAAGACCATTCTCCTCTGTATCTCTCTAGCAATGATCTTCCTAGTAAACTTATCCTAGACAATGCATCCCATCTCACCGAAAATAACTCTGCAATGAAGATCCTTCGTGATCTTGTTCACGGACAACAGGCTCATGGGAAACTCCGATATGTGTAGTGTTCTTGGCAACCGCAGCACTGGGGTTAGAGACGCTTCCCCTTGGCCAACAACTGGAGTGTGTTTGCTATCAGCAACATGTAGCATTCTCCCTGGTGCAACGGAATTGAGTGACTTGAAATAGGCTTGATCTCCACAAAGATACTGTGAAGCATCAGAATCGACCAACCATCTTGCATCAAGGTGACTCTTGTCATGCTCCTGTATCATCGCACTTGCATACTCTATCATCCCTGCAGCAACATCGGTATCCAATACCATCGGGACAGGAAAGACAACCAAACTATCTCAAAAAAAAATTTTAGACCATAGCCCTTCGTAAAGATCAACCAAACAACACTAGGTCCCTTGATGGACCAATGACCAACGGTGGTCGTTGCGCATCAACAATAGCAAATCCTCGACCACTAATTAAAGCCTTTTCAAGAGACCCTTTAAAGTCATTAATAGTTTTTTTTTGTTTTAAAATCTGGATGAAGGGGTCAAAAGGAGTAGCAGCCAGTATGCGTAGTATAGGCTACCTCCTCCACTGTTGCTGAAGCTTCAATGGCTGCAGGAACAGGAGGAGGAACTCGTCGGAGATGCCTTCCACGCATGCACCCTCCTCCAGAAGCAGCAGCAACACCACCTAGCTCGGCCTAGCATTGCTGTTGCATTGCTGTAGACGTGCCGCACGTGCGGTGCTGCTTTGATTGTGGTGCTGCACCGCCGCTGCCTTGATCGCATCGTCGCGTCGCTGCCTTGATTGAGCTGCTGTGTTGCTGTTGCTGTAGGCGTGCTACGTGCCATTGCTGACAGGCCCGCTCGCTTGGCGAGTCCGTCCTAGAGGGCGGTGATTAACATGAGGGGGGTCTCCCAGCCTTGGTCGACTCAGAGAACCGCCACAGCAGTCGCTGCAGGGGCCAACAGGGCCCCCATGGCGTCGCTGTTGCCCTTGTTTGCTGCTGTTGTAGTCGGCAGTGGTGAAGAGAAGGGTGTCGATCTGAAGTAGGTCGTCAGCAACTGTGAGGAAGGGAAGAAGGGGGTTAGGGTTAGGGTTTGGAGGTTCTTTTTCGGTGGGATATTAGAAACTCAGCCTAAGACTGCATTCTGATACTAAGTAGGAGAGAATGACTTATCTTACTTCTTAGAAAAGAGCACAATACCTCTTTATTGAGAGAGAGAGGTATGGGTAAATAACAGTGCATGTCCATAAAGAAATAACAAACAATACAATAGCTACTAACATGAGGAAAAATATTAGATAAATAGGAGTATCAACAACCATATGTGGCATAACTTGACTTGTAAGCCACTCAACTAGACCCAAGGCCACATGGCCAACTACCAGACTGATTGGCTGCCACGTGGCACTGCCTCATGACCCACTTTGCCACGTGGTAGTCCACATGGCTGATAACATTTTTTTTCTTTTACTTTTTTGCAAAAAAAATTGTCTTAAGTTATCGTCCTTTATTTTCTCAAAGAGTCAAAAAAGAAGAGTTAAGATTTCCATCTTGAACTCTTTATCAACAATTTCTTTTAGTTTTGAGCAAACTGGTATTTCTAATAGGTTCCTACCAAGGAATCAAATATCGCGACGTATCGTCAATATATCACATATGGCTCGTATCAATATGCATGGAATATTGTCATTTCAGGATATCGATGGTGTATCAGGTATTGGTGATATTTCAAACATTGACAAGGGTTGCAGTATAAATATTTTATATATTGGTGGATATATCACCGATATGGGATATATCACTTGGAAATGTCACCATTATCAAATCTAACCCTTTGCATTGATATTGTTAGTGCTATTAAGCCCCATTGCTCTTTTTGCTCGCGGCGGAAGCTTAAACATTCCATTTCAACTCAATTCTTTCGTTGAATTAATTACGTTATTTATGATTGAAGTTAATCTCATATAAACTCTTACTTTGTGATTGTTTTAAAGCTTTTTGGCTCTTAATTACAACCTTAAACATGTGTTATTATTTATTTTAAGTTTGATCTCTTCATTTATTGGGTAGAATAATGTTCTCTATCTATTGTGTTAGTCAAATAATGAAATAATTTTCACTTTTATCATAGTTTTGTCATTCTAAATTTTATTAATCAGATTTGTCCAATTATTGGGTAGATTAAGATTTTCTACTCAAATAAGAATTTAATCTACAGTTTGGATTTTGGTTTTTGGATATATTTCTCGAATTATTTTGTTTTATTGACATTTCTCCATGTACATAGTAGTAATCAAAATCATAATTTTATAAAATTTGACATTTTAAGCCATTGAAATTCCAGGATATCGGTGATATATCAGTGATATATTCTCGATATACATCTTTTTTAAATTGTCAATACGGCATTAGCATTGATATATGAAAACTTGGTTTTTATCGAGTGCCAAGTCATGTAAAAGTAAACAAGTTAACAAATGAAGCTGCCATTTTACTAGGAGGAGAATGTCGGGGAGATGGAGATTGTCAGGGTTTGACTTAATAATGCTTGACGACGGTATGTGGGAGTCTCTCATTACCTATGTCTCCGAGGAGGAGGTGGTCTTTGCCATGCATGGTTTGATGGTAGATGGGGCATCGAGATCAGATGGCTTCCAAGTTCTCCTTTATAGGAAGTTTTGTGACGTCATTAGAGATGACTTCATGGAGATGCTTTGTGAGTTTCTGATCGAAAACAGGGGTTTTGAGAGATTGAATAATCCTAGTGTAGAAGGGATAAATTATTATAGACCTATTACTTTATCGAATGCAGCTTATGTTTAATTGTTGGCAAGGTCTTGGCTAATAGGCTAAGGTCTATTCTTCCACAGTTGATCAATCTAGTGCAGTCTGCTTTCATTCGTGGTAGATCATTATAGGAATCTTTTATTTTGACAGAGGAAATGGTGGCATCATGCCGGAGGTCTAAGAGGATTGCTTTTCTTTGGAAGGTGGACTTCTCTAAGGCGTATGATTCCATTTATTGGGCATATTTGTTGGAGATTCTTAGGCGATGTTAGTTTCTTGAATGGTGGATTCAGTGGATGAAGTGCTGTATTACGACAACTTCCCTTTCTATGTTGATTAATGGCAAGTCGACCAGTGCTTGGGCACAACTGCAATGTGGAGTCAGATAGGGCTACCCTTTGTCGCCACTTCTATTCAATGTTGCGGTTGGCACTTTGGCAGCAATGGCCTTCAAGACTTGTCATGGGGGCCTCTTTTCTTGTTCATGTTGCAAGGAGATGTGTCGCTTTTGACACCAATTTTGCAGTATGTTGATGACATCTTATTTTTATTAGAAGGTGGGAGTAAAGAGGCTGAGAATGTTGCTCCGCTTGTTACTATTTTCAGTGAGATATTTGGTTTGGTAGTTAATCACAACAAGTTTGTTTTTGTACCTTTGAAGATGCTGGGGGATGAAGTTTCGGCCTCTTCATAGACCCTTCACACAAACAAGAGTCATTTGCATTTTTATCTGGATTTGCCTTTAAAAGGTAAACAACTTACTTCATGTAATTGGGAGCCTTTATTGGAGTGTATGGGAAATAGGCTTGGCTGTTGGAGTGGGAGACTGTTGTCTAGAGGAGGCCGACTCGTCTTGCCCAAGGTAGTTATGTTAGATATTCCTATTTTTTACTTGTTTGTTTTTAAGCCTACTTTAAATGTTACGAGGAAGCAATTTTTCTGGATGGGTGCGGATTATGAAGTGCAGTTTCATCAATTGATACCTTGGGGCATGGTTTGTTCTCCTATAATAGAGGGTGGTCTTGGAGTCCTTGACCTCATCAATTTTTGTGATGCTTTGCTTTTGAAGTGGGTTGTCAAACTATTTGGGGATGGTGATTGGCTTTGGCGACGGTTCTCCCAGATGCATATGGTATGATTTTGTCTAAACAAGTTGTCACTCCATGTGGCACCTTGGCTTTTTGGAGATCCTTGACTCCAGTCATGCGGAGGGTGTCTTCTTTCTTCCATCCTAGCCTAGGGGATGGAAGAACTTTTAGGTTGGATAGTTAGATGAAAGTTGGTTGTTTTGTAGATTTGGTCCCGAGACCATTTGGTCTTATGGAGGATAAAAGGTGCATGGTGGAAGATGTCTAGGATAATGTTTCAGATTCTTGGTTGATTACTTTTGATGGGGGTCTTTTTTAAGCTCATGTGCAAGATTTGCAGCTTCTATCTATTTTGCATGGTTTTTGTCCATGTCCCGCTTCTATCTATCATTTGGTATGGGCTCTTGGTCATTTCACGATTGCAAAACTCTATAAAGTGTTGAAGGGTAGTGTGTTGAATGCTTACAAGTTCATAGAATAATGTAGATTGCTTTGGTGTATGAAGATCCCACTGAAGGTTAAGATTTTCCTTTGGCTATTATTAAGGAATGACCTTGTTACAAAAAAGCGAAGGAGATGGGTGGAGAACTATGATGCTACTTGTTTTTGGTTGTGAAGAAGACATTCCGCATCTTTTTTGGTAGTGTAATTTCTCTATTGTGGTTTGGAAGGTTTTGAACGTCGTTGGGGTTGTGGTACTTATGAGAATGATTTTTGGAGCACTTGTCGTGGTGGACTGCAGACGGACACTTTTGCATGAGTGAGAATGATGGTGACACTTTGGTCGTTTTGGCTTTAGCGTAATGCTACTATTTTTAGGGGGGAGATGACATGGGCGTAAAATGTTGTGAATAGGATTCGTGCATCATCTGGAGAGTTATTTATTTTCTGTGATATTAAAGGCACCTAGGTTCTCTAATAAACATTTTTTTTTGGCATTTAAACTTAACATGGTATCAAAGTTGTGGTCCTAGATTAGTGGTCTGGTATCTTACCAGCCAAGGCCTTCTATACCCCGCCGAAACCTTAGGTCGTCATCGGAGTGCTGCCATCGTCAGGCTGCCTCCGGCGGCCTCTTCTTCCTAGGTCCTTCATCGGGGCCTTCTCTCCCTGCTAGCGCCACCTTAAGTGACTATTGCGTGGCCTGGGCGATGCTGTAGGCCAGATTTATGCCTGAGCGTTGCCGCTAGGGTTGGAGCCACCACATTGCCACCATCGTAGGCGTTGCCACCGTCGCTCAAGGTGATTACTGGCACTGAGGGGCTTCCTTGCCGCCTCGTCAATGCAACCCTGGGCCTCTAGAGGCCTCCATCGACCCTTTGTACTACTGCAGCACCACCATAGGGCTGCTAAAGCGTCGCCTTGGCTCCTAAGCACTGCCACAGTATTGTAGTGGCTCTCCCTTCTTCGTTTTAGGCAGCTCAAGGTTCATAGAAGGTAGGAAACAACCTCTTTGAGGCTTCATCTAGTCCTGAAGGGTTGTTTTTACCTTTGTTCTCATCTTATCATATCAAGATATGGTTTGAGTTGCGGTCGTTCATATCTGTGACGGGTTTTGTAGACTTGTTATGATATGATTTTTGGTTGTGCTGCATATTTGATTGGCTCTTTCCCACATTTTGAGCATCATGGAAGACAAGAAGGATGCTTCTGGTGACTCGACAAGGAAGATATCTTCCTCGAGCGCATCTTTTTTTATGCAAGGAACCACTATCAAGTTGCGTGGCTCTAACCTCCTTCTTTGGTCTACCTGTCTTTCCCGATTTGTGGGATCGCATCGGAAGAAGTACACTTCTCATAAGTGCTGGATAAAGCATGAATTTCCTCAGGGACATCAGGCCACTTCTGTTGATGCTTCCGTGGCTCAGATGTCTGGTTTACTGCTAGTGCCAGAGGTATTCGTAAGCCATCTTGGCTTGCAGACTTAGGCGCATCCTCCTACATCACAGGAGATGCTACACTTTTTTCGTCTCTTCGACCATTGACTACTCCAGTGCATGTCAGAGTAGCTGATGGTGCCTTGTCTCCTTTGACAGCCTTGGGTGACATCTTGCTGTCCTCTACTTTGCCTCTCTGATGTTATGCATGCACCTAAATTTGCTTTGAATTTAATGTCTATCGGTTAGATTACTAAGGCATTAAATTGCAGAGCAGTGTTTGATGATCACTTTTTCTTGTAGGATCTCCTGACAGTGAAGCAAATTGGTGGGGGGCTTAAGCAGGATGGCCTATATGACCTTGACTTCCCACCAGAGCATCATTCCATGGCTGCCACTTTTGCTACTTCTACTTTACAGTGGCATTTTAGACTGAGACATCCTAGTGTTTCTGTTTTTTGTGGTCAGTTTTCTGACATGCAGTTTCCCGACTCATTTTATTGTGGTACCTATCAACTTGGCAAGCATCATAGAGTTTCCTTTCCTAGTAGTTATAGTAGAACTGAGTCTACTTTCTTGCTTCTTCATGTTGATTTATGGGGTCCTTGTCGGGTTAGGAGTGTCAGGGGTTTTCAATATTTTTTAGTTTTGGCAGATGATTTTACCCGTGTCAATTGGGTTTTTATGATGGAGAAATTCGAAACCCCTACTTTAATTAAAAATTTTGTGCATGAAATAAAAATTTAATTTTCTACTACTATCGCATGTTTTAGACTAATAATGGGCTTAAGTTTGTGAATTTTACTTTGACTCAATTTTTTCAATCCCTGGTATTATACATTAGACCTCTTGTGTTCATACATTCCAACAGGATGGGGTGGTTGAACGTAAATTGAGGCACCTTCTTGATGTTACTTGCACTATTATGTTCTAGATACATGTTCCTACCACCTTCTGGGCTGGTGCTGTGCTTATGGTGACTTTTTTGATTAATCGTGTTTTCTTTTGTTTTTGGTGGGAAGATCCCGTATTCTGTTTTATTTCTTGATCATGAGCTTTTTTCTTCTTACGACCCGATTCCTGAGTCCTTACGAGAGATGAGAATCGGATCGACTCGACTGATCTCAAGACCCAGTCGTCCAATGAGAAAGTAACCAAAAGAGTAGTAAAATAAACCACATTCACCATGTATATAATTAGCAGTAACAAAATACAGCAGTAAAGAAAAGAACTACTATAGTATACACCACCACAACAGTAAAGAAATAAATAAGTACATAAACATGATGCTTACAATTAAAGAGTATAGTGATAACAGAAAAATACTCACTACAACAGAAGGAAAGGTACAGTGGGTACTATACGAGTAAGACTATTGGGTTCTACTAGGCCCACCTCCCTCTGCAGCCGTCGGCTTTGGCTGCTCAACACCTGGTTCTGAAAAGGTGACAAGGGTGACACGTCAGCGAAACGCTGAGTAGAGTAGCAACCAAAAGCTAAGAGAAACAGTAAGGTGGATAGTAGCTGTTATATTTTTAATTTCTTTCTTTATTTTCCATTCACTCATTATTGAGTTATTCCTTAGATCTTTCTCTTGATCTCGAATGCTCCTCGTGTGAACGATCTTGATTGCAGTCTTTTTCGAAAAGTAGAAGTAACACGTGGTGCTCTCCTGGTCGGGAGAGTCCCCCGTGGTGGTCCTACCCTCAGTCAACCACCCCAAGGTCGCTGACAGACGTAACGGTGACTACGGCACGCGCGATAAACGCACGGGTAGCTATCCCGCATTGGCACGCGGTCAGTCGTTTCCGTTAACGGGTGCGCTTAAAGTACAACATGGAACCAGTATAGGGCAAATCCCTCTCAGTAACAGGGGTCCAGTCCCTCCACAGTAACCAAACAGGGGTCTTGCCCCTCCATAGTTCGCGCACACTTGCCTGACTACCCGATTTGCCCAGTGGGCCTAACAAGTTGGTGTAGGAGGCTAGTAGAACCCCGGGATCCGTTGGGTGGCTAGTGC
Organism: Thalassia testudinum; assembly: GCA_037157565.1. Taxonomy (NCBI): domain Eukaryota; kingdom Viridiplantae; phylum Streptophyta; class Magnoliopsida; order Alismatales; family Hydrocharitaceae; genus Thalassia; species Thalassia testudinum. The sequence goes on along the minus strand of JAZHRO010000077.1, from coordinate 80,130,429 downwards.
TCTCCCTACACTAGTAGCTCTCCTCGGTACTGTGTACACGAGGGTCAAAAGTCGGTACAAGGTGGCCAGACCTAACCCCGGGTCCTTGGGGCGACTAGCTCCGCTCTGCACTAAATAGGGGGACAGTCGCTCTCCTTGGTACTTCGTACTCAAGGGCCAGCTCACTTCCCCAATTCCATTCCATTCACCTCTCAGGAGATCTACTCCTAATTCCCCGTAGGGTTTATGCTCATTTTTCTTTACTCAGCTAATTTAGGTTTCATCATCTCGGCTTTATATTCATATAGCTCATGTTCTCAATGGTAATTATCCATTCATAAAAAGGCAATTGTTAACCAATTACAGGCATTTATCATTTTCCTTTCTACTTTTCCAAGACTGCAATATCTATCACTTAATCTAGTTTCTCAGTCGTAGGATTCATGCCATACCTTAGGATCTATCATTCAATCTAGTTTTTCAGTTTTAGGATTCATGCCATACCCTAGGATCTATCATTCAATCTAGTTTTTCAGTCATAGGATTCATGCCATACCCTGGGATCTATCATTCAATCTAATTTTTCAGTCCTAGGATTCATGCCAAACCCTAGGATCTATTAATTATCTCACAAATGCATAATTTTTGATAAACATTAAAGGGAGTCACTCTACCCGCAAAATCGGGAGTACTGGGGGCATGATTGGCAAGCTCGCGCGCCTCCGCAACCCCCAGAGTCGCAACAGAACTGGGTCCTAACACAAGGATCAATTACAAGGAACTACTCAGAACATGATACAAATACTGTAAACAAGTAGATGAACTAAATCTGAGAAGAACGAAACTTGAAATGCGGAAAACGGACTTCGAACGGACCCTAAACGGGTCAAAAACGACAAGTCTGCACCAAATCAGACGTCTGGAACATCTTCCGGATGTCTTAAACGATGGCTCAGGTCATACCTTGATCCTGCGTGGTCCTTCAGACGTCCAGACGCCCGCTGAACCGTCTGGACTTAGTTTCCAGACGTCCGACTGTCACTCCGGATGTCTGGAGACCCTCTCCGTCGTTTGGTGCTATGCCCAGACGTTCGATCTGTGTGGGAGGGCATGTCCTTGCGCCTTCCCGAACGAGACTTGTATACATACGCGGCTGCCCTCAACACGAAACGAAGTAGAACCCTTCGGCGGAACGACTGCATGGCCGTACACGCGAAAGAAGGGAAGGGAAAATATCGTACCTTTCAGACGTCTGATCCTTCCTCCAGACGTCTCTTGCGTCGTCTAGACGTATGTCCAGACGTCTGATTCTCGGAAATTTTCCCAGAATTAGGACCTCCTCTCCCTCCGCCTGCTGTGCACGGCCGTGCCGCGCTACGCTCGCCTGCTGCTTGAGCTGCAGCAGCTCCTCCCCAACACCTTGCTCCCGCTGTGCACCCGCCGACCGGCTCTGGCTGCTCCGGCGAGCTCGTACCCTCGCGATCTAGATCTCTCCTTCTCGCAGCAACCCCTCCTCCCCACGCACTCACGGCAGCAGCTGCTGCCCTCGCCTGCTCACTCTCTCGCTAACAGGAAGAAGAAGGTAGTGGAGTGAGGGTGAGGGAGAGGGGGTATTTGAAGGCTGCCGTGGGGAGAGAGAAAAAGATGGCTGCGCCTGCAGGAAGGAAAGAGAAGAAAGGAGGGTAGCGGTTCAGTCTGGGCGCGCATGCGCGCAGACGCGAACCCGTACGTCGAAAAAATTAAATTCCAGACGTCTGGGAAGACTTCCAGACGTCTGACTAGACGTCTAGATCAACTCCCAGACGTCTTCAACGACGTTTAATGCCAGGGTCATAACATTTCTCTTCATCCAAAAGTGTTTGGATGTGTTTGTTTTCTTTATTTATTCAAGGTGGATAAGCTAGCTCCTAGATCTGTCAAGTGCAATTTTCTGGATTATTCTAGAACTCAGAAGGGATATAGATGTTATGATCCTCTTTCACATCGTTTTTATGTATGTGAATTTTTTTGAGGACATGTCATATTATACTGCTGCAGGAAAGTCTCCCAGTGTCGCATAGGATGTCCCATTGCATATGCCTAGTGCTGCACCTTTAGGTCCCTCTGAGCCACCTCCACCTCATAATGTCTCTCCTATTGCCCATCTTAGACATCCTGTGGTGCCCACTACAGATACCTTCCCTTAGCACTTTCAACACAGACCTCCTTCTACCACTCTATAGGCAGAGGAACCACTTTCTACTATTCCTGCTCAATCCTCTGTTGATACTGCTGATTCAGATGGAGTTCTAGACCTTACGCCACCAGAGGTATCTGATGTGGATCTTCCTATTGCTTAGATGAAGCCATAGCGATCTTGTGCTAAATATTCTATTTCCAATTATATGCCACTTGATTGTTTACCTGCAGGCTATTATCTCTTGAGGTTGACAGCAAAAATATTCCTACGAATCTTTTGAGGCTTCTCAGGACCCTTCTTGGACCTTGGCCATGGAGGAGGAGATGGCTACTCTTCAGTCTAGGAGTACCTGGAAACTTGTTGACCTATCCCCTGATGCTATTGTTGTGGGGTGTAGGTAGGTGTTCACCTTGAAATGCCGCCCAGATGGTATAATGGAAAGATTCAAAGTACGACTAGTCACCAAAGGTTATACACAAACTTTTGGAGTTGACTATTTTGATACATTTTCTCTAGTAGCCAGACTCAATTCAATAATGATACTTCTTTCTGTGGCAGTTAACAGTGGTTGGTCAATTTCTCAGCTTGATATTAAAAATACGTTCCTTTATGGTGATTTAGAGGAAGAGGTTTACATGCAACAACCCCTTAGTTTCGTGGTTGTGGGGGAGTGTCAGAAAGTTTGCAGATAGAAGGCCATTTATGGCCTCAAGTAGAGCCTCAGGGCTTGGTTTGAGAGATTTAGTAAAGCTGTGCAAGGGTTTGGCTTTACTAGATCCACTACAGATCACTCAATTTTTACTATGCATGGAGCTGTTGGATCTGTTATTATTATTGTGTATATAGATGATATGCTACTTACTAGAATTGATGAAACATGAATAGAAGCTACCAAAATGTTTTTGCATTCTCAGTTTGTTATTAAAGATCTGTGAAAGATAAAATATTTTTTGGGCATTAAGGTGTAGCATGTTGATGGTGGTCTAGTTCTGTCACATAGGAAATATGTTCTTGACATGCTAGAAGAGACAAGGATGCTGGGTTGCAAGTCTGCCAGCATTCTTATGGACCCTTATTTGCCACTTGTAGATCTTGAGAGTCCATTGCTTGAAGATGTCACCAGATATCGTGCTATGGTGGGAAAATTGTTATATTTGACTGTCATGAGACCTAACATTTGTTTTGCTGTTGGGAGACTGAGCCAATTTATGCAGTTTCCTAGAGAAGTACATTGGGATGTTGTGTGTCAGTGTTGAGATACCTCAAGCAAGCTCTTAGTAAGGAGCTATCATTCATGAAGTATGGTCATCTGGATGCCTGGGGGTTTTCGGATGCAGATTACGCAGGGACACACGAGGATAAAAGATCTACTACTGGCTACTGTACCTATATGGGTGGCAATTTAGTCGCATGGAGAAGTAAGAAGTAAAATATTGTCTCTAAATCCAGTACAGTATTAGAGTATAGGGCTTGGCCTATATTACTTGTGAGCTCCTATGGGTGAGATCTATTTTATGCGATTTGGGAGTGTCTGTTTCTGATCCTACTCCTATGTACTGTGATAACAAGACAACTGCCTTTTTTGTCAATAATCCTGCCTTTTTACCAGAGAACAAGACATATCAAGGTTGATTGTCATTTTATTTGAGATGCCATTACTTCCGGCAAGATCACAACATCTTATTTGCCACTGAAGATCAGATTGCAGATGTCTTCACCAAAGCACTTTCCAAGAAGCTTTTAGAGTTGTTATGTACTAAGCTTAGCACGCTTTATGCTTATGCTTGAGGAGTGTTGAATTATTTATTTTCTGTTATATTTTTTGTTATGTCTTTTAGAGTGAGGGCATACTTATACTTTTACCCTTTGTATCTCTCTATATGAAGGCACCTAGGATTTCTAATAAACATTTTTTTAACATTTCAACCTAATATAGACACAAGATTGTAATTTGTCGGCTTGTTAAATAAAGTGGATAAGTTGTCTTTTTTACTTTTCAAAAAAAATGGCGATGGTTTATTTTTTGGCTTGCTTTTGTAGGAACAAATGAGTGAATCATATTACATGGGAAACCTAAGCTGTATTTATATAGAAGCGTCATGAACAATTACAATGCCTATCCCTATATAATCATAAAATAACAAAAAGACCCAAAACATAAAACAACTCTTAGCATTCTCCCTTAAGCTGAGTATAAATGTCAGACATGCTCAGCTTGGAACAAGAGTAATTAAAATGCTTCCTGGAGAGTGCCTTAGTAAGGATGTTAGCCACTTAGTCTTTTGTGGAGATTTAGGGGTTAGATATCTTTTCGATAAGTACATCTTTGATAAAATGGCAGTCCATCTCAATATATTTTGTCATGAAAAGTTGGATTATTAATAATAAATGTGGCACTTTATTATCACAAAGCATAAGAATAGGACCTGTCACATGTACACCAAAATCATGTAGAATGGACTAAACCAAGGGAAGTTCGCAGGTGGCATGTCCCATAGCTTTGTACTCAGACTTTGCACAGGATCTATATACAACATTCTATGTTTTGCTCCACCGAGTAATTAGATTTCCACCCACAAATAACCAGTGGTGGATCTTCGATTTTCATGAGCCCCATCATAGTTTGTATCGGAGTAACCCCACACATCAAGGTGGCTATGCTTGTGAAAAGATAATCCTTTTCCAGAAGCATTCTTCAGGTATCTCAACAGTTGACCCACTCTTGCCTAGTGCACCTGTCTAGGTTCCTGTATAAACTGACCAACGCGCCCCATAGCCTAGGCAATGTTTGGCCTGATAATAGTTAGATAAAGAAGTCTCCCTACCATAGCATGATATATGGTCACATCTTCCAATAGTGGACTGTTTGAGTATGCTAGATGAACAAAAAGATCTAGTGGAATGCTTCCAGGTTTGCATCCTAGCATACCCACCTCTCGTAGCATATTAAGTACATACCTTTTCTAAGAAAGAATAAGGTCTCATCAATATAATGTACCTAATTTCCGAAGAAGTAACTAATCAGTCCAAGATCCTTGGTAACAAATTAAGTGTAGAAATGCCTTGGTGGACTCAAAGCTATCTCTGTCACTACTTGTAAGTAGAGTGAAAATTGAATGATCTGAGGATCTAGTCAAGCCAAACTCCTAAATTGCTTTACTAAACCTCTCAACCCAAGCCCTCAAGCCTTGCTTCAACCCATAAATTGCCTTCTTCAACTCATAGACCTTTTGACACTCCCCCCTGAGTAACAAATCTAGGAGGTTGCTGCATATAGACTTCTTCATGAAGATCTCTATAAGGGGAGGCATTTTTGATATTTAGCTAATTGTTTGACCAATCCCTGTTAACAAGGGAGAGAAGTATACGAACAAAATTTACGTGGGCAATTGGCTAGGCTGTCTCAAAATAGTCAATGCTAAAGGTCTATGTATAGCCTTTAGCCACCAATTGGGCCTTGTATTTGTCAATAAAGCCGTTAGGAAGACACTCGAGGGTAAACACCCATCTACACCCTACAACTGTAGAACCAGGGGATAAGTCCACCAAATCCCATGTACCACAGGACTGAAGCACTACCATCTCATCCTTCATAATCGCTTTCCAGCCAGCTCATCCTTCATAATCGCTTTCCAAGCAGGATGCTGGAGAGCCTTTGAATAACTATGGGGAACCTGTTAACTGTCCACAACCATAGAAAAAACTTGAGCCATAACAAGTAATCTATCATAAGATATATGTTGTGAAAGAGAATAGCAAGCAAAGGATCGTTGGGCCTTCTGGTAAGCAATAGGAAGGTTCAAGTCTAACTCCTTTGAGGAAGGGATTACCTGATCTCCATTAAATTCTGTAGGACTAGTAGAGTCATGAGCATGCATGGTAGATAGGGTTTCCACATTGGGTGGAATAGTAGCACGCCTGTGGTATGTCTTGGGGTAGAAGGGTGGCAGTGGTGGTGCTGGTGATTGAGGTGGCTTAAAGGGACTTGGTATAGATGGTTGCTGTGGATGGGGTGGTTTAGAGAGCCTTGGAGGTGGTGCAAACAGCACAGGTAGAGGGATATCCTGCGATAGTGGAGAATGGGAGCACTTTTCTTGAGGTTGATAATAAAGAATCTCCTCAAAGAAAGTAACATTAGCTCTCATATAGAACTTGTGAGCCAATCGGTCATAGTAGTAGTATCCCTTTTGGGTATGCGAGTATCTTGGAAAAATGCACCTGGTAGACTAAGGAGACAACTTGTTCGCCTTAAATAAGTGGACAAAACAAACACAACCAAACACAGTAGGAGTGATATGAAAAAGATCATGACCAGGAAATAACATAGAATAAGGTATCTCGCCTTGAAGAATAGAGGAGGATACCCTATTAATAAGAAACGCAGCGGTGAGAACATCTACTCAATATTGTGATGGGACATGCATTTGAAACATGATAGCCTTGACCACATCAAGCACGTGTTGAAGTTTGTGTTCAGCCTCTCCATTCTATTGGGAGGTTGGAACACAAGAAGTCTGAAGAATAACTCCTAAATGAGTAAACATATCAGCCAAACTATCATTTACAAATTCCAGGCCATTACCACTTCGAACAACACTAATAATTGTTGAAAACTGGAATTGAAATGAATGACGTCGGGTGGTTATCATGTGGATAACCACCCTTCCCCCTTTCAAAAAAAAAAATGATGAAAACGGAGACTTTATTTTAGAAAAGTTCTTAATGATTACAAGAGTTTCGAACTTTTCTTTCAACATATAAACCCAAGTGACACAGGTATAATCATCAACTAAAACAAGAAAATATCTAAAACTTTTGAGACTTCGTACTCTACAAGACCCCCGCAAAATAGCGTGATTCAAATCAAATGGAGACTTAACTTTCTCATTTGTACTAGAAGGAAAAGAAATTCTATGATGCTTGCTAAGTTGACAAGCATCACATCTAAAAGACTCCAAAAACTTCAACTATGGAGATGTGAGTGGGGGAGGGATGGAGAGTGGTTGAGAGAGACTGGTGGAGGAGGCAAAGTGCGGAAGGAGGGGGAAAGGGGTGGTGCTCGGTCAGGATGGACGGGGTGGAGAGGAGGGACGTCGAGAAGGTGTGGAGGATGATGAGGCGCTGGGGTGGTCGGTGGTGACGAGAAGGAAGGGGTCGCATAGGACTTTGGGTGACCCACCAAGGGCGGTTGGCCGGAGGGATGTCGCGGTGGGGAAAGGGAAATGCTTTAAATGTTTGGGCAACGATCATTGGGCTCGGGACTGCCGCGAGTTGTGGAGATGTTGGAGATGCGGTGGCCTCAGACATAGGAGTGGGGGGTGCTGTGGTGGTCGAGGTGGCAGTGCTGGGGGTCTACCGCCTCCACCTTCAAGGAGGGTGTCGCGGGTAGAGATTGTGGCTCCTTGGTCGGAGGAGGTGTAGGACTTGCAGGAGGAGATCGAGAACGGGTTGGTGGGGGATATGTTAGACGGTTGGACCACTTGGATGGAGGTGGAAGAGGTGCTGGGTCGAGATTCTGCCCACGAGGGGGTAAGGGTCTTGATTCTGGATGGAAGGAAGATCCTTGCCCTCGACCTCCCTGCTCCGAGGAGGGAGGCGCTTTGCTTCAAGGAGGTTGGGTCGAAGATGGGGAAGTGGAGGTGGTGTCGGCCTTGCCCTTACGATGGAGCATCTTCGGAGCGCTCGCCGGAGAGGCATCGATGAAGTTGTCCATTGAGGGTATCCCTTGGTGGCTGCGATCTGTGGAGGTGGTGAAGGCGGTGGTATCACTGTTTGCTCGGCTTGTGGAGTGCAGATCGGTGGGCCTCTCTGAGGGTCGAATGGTGGCGGTGGTTGAGTTGAGGATTGGGGCAGATGTGTTTGAGAGGATCTTGCTTTGACTGGGGAGCTTGTCTTGGGTGGTGTCTTGCTCGCATCGGGCAACTCCATTGGTGGTCGGTGTCGCTGCTCCGGCGCGGAGGAAGGTGGAGCGATGCTTGACAAAGGTGTAGAGGCAAGCGACCACTGGCATTTCGAATCCCGGCAGATCTGTGCAGATCTCGCTTGGCGATCTGTCGCGTCTCGAGATTGCGGCGCGCCCGCTGATTGCACGAGTGCAAGGGGCAGAGGAGTTATTTGCGGAGACGCCTTTGGACCACCAACTGGAGATGCCTGTGTTGCTTGAAAAGGTGCTTTTGACCTACCAGCTGGAGCCACCTTTATATCCTCTAGGCTTTTGTGACTCCTCGTGGTCCGGATGCGGTAAAGAGGTGGACTCGGATCTAAATCCGATTGCATGGCTGTGCCACCCCCCCTCGTTCTGGATCCGAATGAGGGGAATCCTGAAATGCAGATGCCGGAGGGACATGCTTTTGGGGAGGAGGTTTTGTGCCTCCATTCGGCTTCGCATGCAAGGCCAACTGAAGGAGGTGCGTCGGAGCTTGACGACGTCGGAGGTGGAGTGCAGTCCTTGACTTCTGTCAGTGTAGAGGCCTTACTGGACCCTACAGTGGCTACCCGGCGGGGAGCGGAGTCTCGTGGGGCGACGGGGGTGGTTGGCGTGCTTTTGATGGGGGAGGAAGGGGTTGCCGGTGGCCTTAGGGTTGATGGAGGGGATACCGGGGTCTCTCGGTTGGCGATGGACTCTTCAGAATTCAGAGTTGATGGAGCTTTGTTGCAGCAGCATTCGTGGGGCATGCCCTCGACATTCGGTGACTGGGCAGGGGTTCCCCTGATTGGATGGAGGCTAAGAATGGTGAACGGTGGTTGAGGCGGCACTCTCCGGTATAGACGGAGATGGCGTTTTCACGGAACGGCCGAGGACCTAGAGTGGTGGTGCATGGTCGTGGCAAATTGCCACAGCTTTGGCAGCAGGCGAAGGTGCTAAATCAGAATGATGAAGAGACACGTCAGACCGTGGAGCCATGTGGCTTCTGAATGACTATGGGAGGCCTCCACCTGTTTTAGATGAGCGAGATTCTTACATGGAATGTGCATGGTCTCAATGACCCATTGAGGAGGGCATCTTTGGGGCAATATATTCGCCTGTGGAGAGCGGACGTTGTGTTATTGCATGAAACGAAGTTGTCCGACTATGATGTTAGGACGTGGCTGGAGATCAAGGGCTCTTGGATGGAAGGGTTTCGTTCCCTTGGAGCAATTGGCCATTCAGGAGGGCAGATTTTGGGGTGGCGAGAAGATGTTTTCTCCTTGGAAGATTGCTTCAGTGGAGAGCACATCATCTCTGTCAGATTGGTATGGAAAGTGGGAGGTGCCAAGATGATGGTCACGGAAGTGTACGGTCCCTTAGATGCCCAGGCGAGAGGAGTGATGTGGGTGGAGCTCACGATTGTGGGTGCCGAGTGCCATGGGAATCCTTGGCTGATTGGAGCGGATTTGAGCATCACCTTTTAGACAGATGACAGACCTGGTGGGCGGGGGAGGCAAGATTCTGGATCGGATCGTTTTGTAGAGTTTGTGGCCATGCATGGCTTGGTGGATTTGATCCTAGCGTTATGTGCATACACATGGAGGAATAACTGTGGTCAAATGTCCAGGATTGATATATCTCTCCAACATGGAGATGGTAGAGGCATTTCCGTTGGCGGATGTGTCTCCTTTGGAGAGATCGTTCTCGGACCATACATCACTTGTGTGGTGTCCTAATGAGGGGGCATTCTTTGGCACTTATTTCAAATTTGATAGATCTTGGCTGATGGAGGAGGGTTTTTGGAGTATGGTGGAGAAGTGGAGATCTATAGAGGCGGAGGGATCAGCCGCGCTTCGCCTGACAAGGAAGCTAGGTGTATTGCGAGATCACTTGAAGGCTTATCGGGAAGAGATTAGAGCATCCAGGAGGGGCAGAAAGGAGGCATTGGCAGAGATTACCAGGATTGACAGGATGACAGGAAAGCTGAGGTGGAGTAGAAAACGAGGTCGAGGCAGAAGTGGCTGAAGGAAGGTGACTCTAATACCAAGTTCTTTCACCAATGGCATTTGCTAGGAGGAGAAATTGGATAGAAAAGATGATTCACGGGGAGACCTTGTCTGGCAGGGAGGTGGGACGAGCTATGGCGGATTATTTCAGAGTTTTCATAGGGAGGTGCAGCAGGGGACGCTAGAGGTGGGGGGGGAGAGGATTTGCAATGTATCAATGGGAATCAGGTAGCGGGTCTTACGGTTGTCTTCTTGGAGGATGAGGTGCAGCAGGCAGCCTGGGGGTTAAATGCGGAGGGTTACCCTGGACCGGATGGTTTCCCTGTGTTACAAACGTGGCATCAGACGGGTTTTAAGACATCTGGGAAGTGGCCCAGACGTCTGTCCAGACGTCTGGAACCCTTTCCAGACGTCCGGTAATAAATTTTTTCGGCGTATGGGTTTTTTCCTCTCTTCCTACAGGCGCGCCGCTCTCTTCTCTCTCTCCCCACGCGGCCTTATAAGACACCCTCGCCCTCTCCCTCACCCTCATCTCCTCCGCTTTCCTCTTCTCCTCCCTGCCAGTGCGAGAGCGCGAGCGAGTGAGCGGCGGTAGCAGCGGCCGCGGTGAGCATGCGGGAAGGAGGGTTGCGAGCGGAAGGAAGAAGCTCGACTGCAAGGGTTCGAGCTTGCCGGGGCAGCTAGAGTCGGCTGGCGGGGGAGCGACGGGTGTGGGGTGTCGCGGAGGGGCTGCTGCAGCTCGGGCAGCAAGCGGGCGGGGCGAGGCGCGGCCGTATGTCGCGGGCGGAGAGCGAATTGGGCTTTGGTTCTGGAAGATTTTCCAGAATCAGATGTCTGGACTTACGTCCAGACGACGTCGAAAACGTCTGGAGGACTGTCCAGACGTCTGACAGGTAAGATATTTCATTTCTTCTCCTTTTTGCGCGTGTACGGCCATGCACCATCCGCCGTGACTTCGTCTGCGTTTCGTCGCGCTGAGGCAGGTGTGTGTGCGCAGGTTCTGCTCGGGAGGGCGCGAGGGCTCGCCATCCCACGTAAATCAGACGTCTGGCCGCAGTGCTAGACGACGGAGATAACCTCCAGATGTCTGGAGAAACAATCGGACGTCTGGAAACCAAGTCAGACGTCCCAGCGGGCTTCTGGATGTTTGAAGAACTATGCAGAACTAAGGTATGACCTGACCCACCTTTTAAGACGTCTGGAAGAGGTTCTAGACGTCTGATTTTGGACAGTTTCATCATTTTTGACCCGTTTAGGACCCGTTCGGAGTCTGTTTCCGCGTTTCGAGTTGCGTTCTTCCCAGAATAAATTCCTCTACCTGTTACAGTAATTGTATGCCATTCTGAGAAACTCCTTGTGAATGATCCTTGTGTTAGGACCCCGTTCCGTTGCAGTCTTGGGGGTTGCGGAGGCGCGTGGGATTGCTGATCACGCCCTAGTACTCCCGTTTTCGCTGGTAGAGTAGCTTTTAATTTAATTAGCAAAATTTGTTATAATTGTGGAACAATTAATAGAGTCTAGGGCATTGCATGAACCCTATGACTGAGAAACTAGATTGAATGATAGATCCTAGGGTATTGCATGAATCCTAGGGCTGGAAAACTAGATTAATTGATAGATCCTAGAGTACGGCATGAATCCTAGGACTGGAAAACTAGTGGAATATATAAATATTGCTGCCTTGGAAAAGTGGAAAGGAGAATAGATAAATATAATTGAGAATATGGGTTGTATGAACGTAAAAACTGGAACAGTGAAACCTACAATGGCCAAACAAAAAAGAACACGAACCCTACGGGGAATTAGGAGTAGAACTCCTGGAAAAGAGAATAGAAGGGGACTGAGAAAGTGAAACGTGGAAGTGTGTTGTCTCTCGGGTACGTGGTACCAAAGAGAGCACACATTACCTCTTAGTGTAGAGGGGAGCTTGCCGCCCTCAGGTTGAGGCCGGGGTGGGTTTGGCCACTGTACACCGACTTGCTGGCCCTCGCGTACGTAGTACCGAGGAGAGCTACTAGTGTAGGGAGAGCACTAGCTACCCCACGGGTCTCGGGGTTCTGCTAGCCTCCTACATCGATTTGTTAGGCCCACAGGGCAAACCAGGGTAGTCAGGCGAGGGTGCGCGGACTGTGGAGGGGTTGGACCCTTGTTATTGAGAGGGTTCTGCCCTATACTGGTTCCGTGCTGTGTTTTGAACGCACCCGTTAATGGAAACGACTGATCGCGTGTTAGTACGGGGTAGCTACCCGTGTGCTTATCGCGCGTGCCGTAGCCACCGTTACGTCTGTCAGTGACCTTGGGGTAGTTGACTGAGGGTAGGACTACCACGGAGGACTCTTCCGGCCAGGAGAGCACCACGTGTTACTTCTACTTTTCGGAAGACTGCAATTAAGATCGTTCCCACGAGGAACATTCGAGATCAAGTGAAAGATCTGAGAAATAAATCAATCGTGGAATAATAGCAAGACGTAAATAAAGAAAGTAAAAATATAACAGCTACTGTACACTTTACTGCTTCTTTAGCTTTTAGTTGCCACTTTACTCAGCGTTTCGCTGACGTGTTACACTCATTACTTTTCAGGACCAGGTGTTGAGCAGCCAGGGTCAGCGGCTGCAGAGGACGCTGGGCCTAGTAGGGTCCAGTAGAGTTACCTGTAGTACTTTTTGTACTTTGCTTCTACTGTAGTGAGTATTTTTTCTTGTTTACTCCCTGTACTTCTTTATTGAAAGCTTCATGTTATGTACATATCTGTTGCTCTACTGTTGTGGTGATGTATACTGTAGTATTTCCTTTTCTTACTGCTGTATTTTGTTACTGCTAGTTGTATTCATGTCTAATGTGGTTTATTTTACTGCTCTTTTGGTTACTTCCTCGTTGGACGACTAGGTCTTGGGATTAGTCGAGTCGGTCCGATTCTTGTGTCTCGTAGGGACTCGGGAATCGGGTCGTTACACCCTGTCTTCTTTTTTAGAGAGTTTTGGTCCCTAATGGGAGCGGATGTGATGTAGATGGAGGAGTTCGCAACTGGGAGCAGAGGTTTCGACAAGCTTAATAGATATTACTTGTTTTTGTTACCTAAGAAGGTGCGGAAGTGATTTAAGACTTCCATCCGATTGCGTTGTCGAATGCTGTATACCTTATTGTTCTTAAGGTCTTAGCTAACAAGCTCAGGGGTCTTATTAAAGACTTGATATCCCATGTTCAAACGACCTTTGTTCCAGGAGGAGGAATCCTAGACGGTTTTGTTGTTGCTGTGGAGGTGCTGGCCACTTGGAAGAGGGAGAAGAAACGGGCGTTTCTGTGGAAGGTGGACTTCAGCAAGGCATACGACTCGGTGCAGTGGGACTTCCTATGGGCTTCCTTGTTGAGGAGGGGCTTTCCCAGAGTGTGGATGGATTGGATGAAAAGGTGTGTGACGACGACATCCTTCTTGATCCTAGTTAATGGAAACCTGGCAGGAGGTTGGGTGTAACCTAGGAGGGGGGTCAGACAGGGGTGTCCTCTTGTGCCTATGCTTTTGTGCTTGTGGCAGATGCCTTGGCAAGGGCAACTCACAGGGTTTATGGTAGGGGTCTGATTAGAGGCTTTCTGGCTGGGGAGGACAGAGAGACGGCGATCCTTCAGTATGCTGATGATACCTTATTTCTGGTTGAAGGTGCGGGTCTGAAGGCTAGGAGAACGAGGATCATATTGGAGCTCTTTGGCGCAGCATCAAGTTTGCAGATTAATTATCAGAAATCATCTTTTATCCCGATGAGCATGGCAGATGAGGTGGAGGTGGTGGGTGGTGCACTAGGGATAGATGTCGGTTCCTTACCATTGGTGTATCTGGGCCTCCCGCTCTCAGATAGGCTCCTTAAGTTGCAGGATTGGCTTCCTTTGCTGGAGAGGATGGAAGGCAGACTGGTAGGGTGCTCTTCTAGACTGTTTTCTAGAGGAAGGAAACTAACTCTGCTGAAGGCAGTTCTGGTTTCCGTACCATCGTATTTTCTCTCAGCTTTTAGGATTCCATGACAGGTTGAGAAGAAAATCTCCAGGTTGATGAGGGATTTTTTGTTGTCAAATGTGGGGACAACAGGAAGGGGGTTAGATTGGTGGTTTAGTAGGAGGTTTGTTGGCCGGTGCAGGAAGGGGGCTTGGGGGTTAAGGATGTGGATAATGTGAATGTCAGTCTTCTTGCGAAGTGGATTGCCAGATTGGTGGGCTGTGACTAGGGGCTGTTTGGTGACGTCATGCGGAGTTACTACGGGCCCTTCCTCTCTTGGGGTTCCTTGGAGTCTCCTCCTGGGGCCTCCTTTTTTCTTAGGGGTTTGGCGGAAGTAAAAAGGAAGGTGCAAGCTTTCTTTTTCCCCACGCTAGGGGAAGGAGATGCATTCCGGTTCTGGAAGGTTGACTGGCGGGGGGTTGGCTCAACCCTCAGTGGCATATTTCCTCGTCTCTTTTGGGGAGTGGTGGACCCATCGGCCTCGGTGGGGGACTGTTGGATCGAGGCCTAGTGCTCTATCTTTCGGGAGGGGGGGGGCTTTCCGACCAGGGGTGTGAAGATTTCTAGCGGCTGCTTTAGGAGTTGGAAGGTTGGGAGCCAGAGGAGGGCGGTGACTCGTACTCCTGGGAAGGAGAATTCTCTGTGGTGAAGGTCTTCCGTAGGTTGGGTATCGGCGTGGTCAACCTGGACGTCGATTTCTTGAGGGACTGCAGACTGCCCTGGGTAGTGGAGTGCCCGTTGAAGGTGAAGATCTTTGCTTGGTTGATAAGGAGGGGGGGATTGTGACAAAGAGGTGGAGGGTAAGATGGGCCCAAATGGATGATTTGAGATGTCACCTTTGTGAAGTGGAGGAAGACATTCAACATCTTTTTGTTCAGTGTCCGTTTGTGGGGCGGGTGTGGCAAAGGATGGGGATCGACTGGATTGCCTATCGGGACACGACTAGCTTCTGATCTTCTTTTCGCAGAGGAAACGCTCAAGATGGAGTTACCTCTTTTAGATCCAAGAAGGATAGAGCCAAGGTCTTTGCAGTCTTGTGAGGTGTTTGGCTGGGAAGAAATGGGGTCCTTTTTAGGGGGGAGAGACTATATGTGGAAAATTTTGTCTCATCCATTTCTTCGTAGGTGGAGTTCTGGGGATCTTTTTTGTAATTTTGATGTAACTCATTTTATGGAATGAAATGAATGTGGGTGGTTATCGCTAGGATTACTACCCTTTGATTTTTCAAAAAAAAAAAAACTATAGCTATGGAAGCTGACGATGCAAGATCATCCACCTACCCTCCTATACGCACCTTGAGGTCAGAGATGACCTTCGCGATGGCAAGAACAGGAGAGTTGGGGTGGGGGGGCAGGCGAAAGGAAAAAAGGGCCGTTGCAGCATGGCAGGTAGCATAGAAGTTAGTATCGATGCTACCTTCTATATCTTGTAGTTGGTGATGGTGCACAATGCAGTGCCCCTATTGACGGTGACAGTGGCTGTTGCAACCCCATGTTGGGCCCTATTGTGTTGCTGCTGCAGCAGTAGCGCCTAGAGGGCTGTTCCAGGTGGCACGTAGCGGGTGGAGAAGAGAGCATGCTCGAATTGAGATGAGTTTAATATGGAGAAGAAAGTGGAGGAGGTTTTTGGTTGGATAACAAAGCCTTGGCCTAGTACCGTTACTCAGATACCGTGTAGAAACAAATGAGTGAATCATATTACACGGGAAGCCTTAGGTTAGGTGCCTTTATATACCATGGGACAATTATAGTATATACCCCCAATCATAAAATAACGAAAAGACCTAAAATATAAAATAACTCTCAATACTTTGTAAACGTCAAATTTTTGTTTCCGGTTTCCAAAACTTAAAACATGAGAAACTGTGTGGGTTCTTGAGGTTGCTAATGTCTTGCTACGTGAAAGAAGCATACATGTTTCCCCTCATGACATCTTTCTTCGACCTGGACTTAAGGTTGCTTATGTTTTATTTTTGTTATTTAATTTTTCTTTGTTTTAATCTTCAGATTTTCTTGTCGTTCTTAGAAAAACAAGTGGTGTTAGAATGCACCACGAGTACTTGCTTGTTTTGTATGATATTGGATGGTTAGGTTCGTGCCATGAAAGTAAAATTGCAATCACTAAACTCACTCTATAGAACAACGCCTAGTCATATTGTTTGAGTCTATCAACCATAATAAGAAAGCAAGAATATAAGAATTAATGGAAAAACAAGAGTTTATGTGGAAGACCCTCTACAACCAGAGGCAAAAACCACGGGAGTACAATAACTTAATGTCAGAGTTTTTTTTTTAAATTTTTAGTTCTCTATGTGTTATTTTGTTATTTCTTATTTTGAAGATTCTTCATGTAATTATTCCATCCCTCCTCTCAATATAAGAGAGGTTAGGGTTTTAGTTTCAATTAAATGGTTTCATTTTCTCCGAGATGGTATTAAAGTAGCGGTCTTAGGTCGATGTTTTTAGTTACTTGATTCTTGTAGTCTTTCTTCCATTGAAAAATTTCTCGATCCTTGTAATTGAGGATCTCTCGTTCGTGCTTCAGATCTGTGCGATCGAGAGGTCTCGGAGTGCATTGTGAGAATCCATGCACATCATCGCCTGACCCTTGGAGTTGCCATCGACCCTAGTACGTGGTTGTGCAATCTTGCGCACATTGCATGATTGTAGTGTCTTTAATTTGCTACGACTGCAAGATCTTCCCTAGCATGGGCCTATCCTACCATAGCGCTTCTCTTTACGTTGGATTGTAGCGACGAGGCTTGCAGTAGTTCACCGTATGAGGGTCTGTAGTAGTTCCTGCCTTGTGTGACCCTTACATGGGTCTACCTTTGCTTGGCGTGCTGAGCACTGGTTTGATGTGTCTGCCTTTGAGTGTTGAGCGTTGAGCATGGGTCTTAAGAGAGCTGCTTGCACATGACACTCACTAGTTGCTCTTGGTTGCACGTAGGGGTGCACACCAGTCGGGTTGGGACTTAACCCAGACTCAACCCACAATTTACTGGTTGAAATTTTTTCTAATGCAACCCAACTCAACCCCTGTTATAGCATCGAACCCGACCGTGCTGACTCAACCCAACCCAACCCATAAAATCGGGTTGGGTTGGGATAAGTTGAGCGTGTTGTTGACTAGTCAAAGTTTATGTTTGGTTCCTATATGTCTTCTTCAATAACAAAAAAATTAAACTCTTGGTTAAAAAGAGGGATGTCAACACTTGTTTCTTTCACTTGTTAGCTAGTGACAGGCGGCAACTAAACTTTGTTGCTTTTTTGCGGGTTGGGGAGGAGGTAATCAGGGATAGGAGGTGGATTATGGAGGCATTTGGTGGTCATTTTCATGATTTTACAAGGAGATGCCCTCCTGGGAGATGGTGGCTGTCAACATCGGATATAACATCGCTGAATGACGGTATGAGTGCTGGGCTGATTAGAGACATTTCTAAAGAGGAGGTGCTATCAGCATTACGTGTCCTGAAGGTGGAGGGGGTATCGGGACCTGATGGCTTTCCAGTTCTATTTTACCAGGAGTTTTGGGAGATAGTGAAAGTGGATTTCGTGGCAATGTTGAGAGAATTTTGTGAGGTGAATAGGGGGTTTGAGAAGCTTAACAGATTTTATTTCTTCCTTCTCTCGAAGAGGTTTGGTGCAGAGGTTGTAGATGACTATTGACCCATTGCCTTATCTAATGCGAAGTATTTAATTGTCACCAAAGTCCTTGCAAGTAGATTGTGTGCCATCCTTCCTCAGCTGATTAGCCTGATGTAGTCTGCATTTATTGGTGGTAGATTGCTTTAGGAGTCGTTCATCATGGGGGAAGAGATGGTTGCATCTTCAAGGAGGCCTGGGAGGAAATGTTTCTTATGTAAGGTGGATTTTTCAAAGGCTTACAACTTTATCAGTTGGCCATATTTGTGGGAGATTCTTAGGTAGTGCTGCTTCCCAACGGTGTAGATTTAGTGGATGCAACCTTCTCTGTGCTGATTAATGGTAAGTCGGGTGGTTTTTGGATGTAACCGCAACATGAAGTGAGGCAAGGTTGTCCTTTGGCACTGCTTCTTTTTAACATTGCAGTTGACACTTTTGTAGCTTTAGTTGTTAAGGCGTGCTATGGGGGCCTATTCTCTGGTTTCATGATGCAGAGGGATGAAGCATTGTTGACACTTATTATACAATATGCGGATGACATGCTATTTTTTGTTGGAGAGAGCGGAGAAGCGGAGAATGTAGCTATGTTGGTTGCCATTTGTGGACATATATATCAATTTTTGTTCCTTTTCATTTGTCTGCTAGTGAGGTGACGAGTTGCCTGCATGCTCTTTGCACTGAGAGGGCCATACTCCTTGTCTATTTGGGCCTCCCAACATGGTGGACCGATTGAGGAAGAGGTTGTCTTCCTAGAGTGGGAGATTGTTGTCGAGAGGGGGTTGTCTTGTTTTGTTGAAGGCGATTCTTTCAGCTACCTCGGTGTTCTTTTTGTTTGTCTAGACCTCCAAATATGGTGCAACGTACCTTAGAGAATATGAGGAAGCGATTTTTTTGGGAGGGTGTTGATCATGATGGTTTGGGACATTGTATGTAGTCCCAAAGTGGGTGGTCTTGATGCCCATAACCTTGTCGATTTTGGGGATGTACTACTTATGAAGTGGGTGGTAAAACCATTGGGAGGTGAAGACAGTATGTGGTGCTATGTCTTACTGGGTGCTTATGGTGACATGCTATCTATGATGCAGAGGGTGGTGGTTTCTTGTGGTGTAGTTGCTTTCTGGAGGGCTTTGGTTTCGTTAATGCAAAGATTTTTCACCTTGAGTTGGGAAATGGAAGTCTTTAGATTCTGGTTGGATGACTGGACGGAGGCAGGTCGATTTGCTGATTTGGTTTCGAAACTTTTCGCGCTTGTGGATAACAAACCTTGTAGGGTGGAGGAGATTTGGGATGAAGAGTCTAGTTCATGGTTGATCATATTGGGTGCTAGTCTGGCTGACGCTCGGGTACAAGACTTACAATTTTTGTTTTCGATCTTGCATGATGTTTGTTTGGACTCCTCGATGATGGACCACCTCATCTAGGCTGAGGGACAATTTATTGTAGGCAAGACATATAAAATGTTTAGAGGGAGTGATTTCCTTGTGTCTGATGTGGGGGATTGTCGCCTTTCGTGGCATTTGAAGGTCCCCTTAAGGTCAATATTTTCCTTTGGTTACTGAGGGTTGGCTTAGTTACTAATAAGTGGAGGCGAAGGTGGCTAGAAGATCTGGATACTACTAGTTGCTTATGTGGTTGTGGAGAAGAGGACATTTCTCACTTGTTTTGGCAATGTGATTTTTATGTTCTAGTTTGGAGGACCATGGATATTGTCGGTGTTGGGGTGACATTTAATGACGACTTTGAGGATTGTTAAAAAATGGAGTTCAGTCTAATATTCATGGTTGGGTGGTTGTAGTTGTGGTGGTGCGATCTATTTGGCTACAACGTAATGCAACTATTTTTTGAGGGGAGATGGTGTGGAGTGAGAATGTTGTTAATGGCACTCAAGTCTTGTCTAACTTGTGGTTAATTAGAGTGGATGACTACTTATCTAAGGTGGTTGTCCTTTTTGCTTTAATTTTTTTTAAACTCAAATAATTTGTATCATATAACAAAGCGGATAAAATAAGTAAAAACTAAAAAGAGCTTGAAAGAAAAAAAATAAAGATGTTGAGTTGTAGGGGTGTTGGTAATTTTATTTATCTTTAGGGGGTACTTTTGTAATTAGCCTAGTCCTCTTTCATATAAAAGAGGGCTAGGGTTTTCTTTTGCAAGTAATGTAATAGCTTTGTTTCAACATGGTATCGAAGCATCGGCCTTGGCTGGTGCTCTGATATCCCACAAAAAATCAACCAAAATATGATCGGAATGGGAGATCACAACGATCTCCTTCTCATTTCCATCGTCCCAGCCTCCCCCACACCGCTGCCGGTCTGCACTATTGCTGCAGTGCCTCCACGGCGGCCCATCGCCAATTTGCCATCGACCGGCATCGCCCACTGCTGCTCCCTCATCTCCACACCGCCAGCCTGTAGGGTGCAGGCCCCACGTCTCTCCACTGTAGGGTGTCTACCATCTCCAACATGACAACCGGTTGGAGGTGGGGGTTCTCTGTGGGTGGTGCTCTCTATTGCTTGATGAGTCTCTCTCACTCATCCTGATGGTGATGAGTCTTCTTTCGCCTGTGGAAGAAAGTTGGTTCAACAAAATCAACTTTAGGATCTATTGGATTAGGATGCAAAAGTGCATGGGTGATAGATTTTGAAGCTTCAGTGCATCTTACTGGAGACTAAGATCGTCTGAAGAATTTTGTCATCCCACAAAGATTGCCAGAAGTGTGGGTAGCCAACGGAAAGACCTCTCCTGTGACTGCAGTTGGGTGTGTAGATGCAAAGCCCAGGATGAAGATGGAGGTATATTACGCCCTTGAATTCTCTATGAATCTTTTGTCAGTGAGTAGGATTTGCAGAGATCTTGGGTGCCATGTTTTTGATGTGAAGCATTGTTATTTCTAAGATTGAAATACAGGGGATATTGTTAGCAGTGTCTTAGAGAGGGATGGTCTCTATTATTTGGACACGCCATGTTGTTTGCTAGGGTAGCGTCTATCTCCCGTGACCCTTTGCTTTGGCACCAGAGACTTGAGCATCCTTCTGTGAGGAAGATACGCCAAATGTATCCTGAGTTACCATTCTTTGGCCTTGGACTGCGAAGATTGCGAACTGGAGAAGCATCACAGGAGTAGCTACCCTAGGAGGGATGCTTGTGTGAGTTTACTCCTTTTTCCTAGTACATTGTGATGTTTGGGGACTGTCTAGAGTTGCCTTTGCTGGCAGATACATGCATTTTGTAGCTATGGTTGATGATAGTAGTAGACTAACTTGGGTGTTTCTGATGAAGGCTCATAGTGAGATTCCCATTATTGCCCAGCATTGTTTGTCTGAGGTGCAGACATAGTATGGTACTACTGGTCAGTTCTTTTGCAGTGACAATACGTTAGAATTTATGCATGGTGATTTGCAGGAGGCTTTCCAGGCTAAGGGGATCATTTATCAGACTTGTGCACATACTTCCTAGCAGAATGGGGTTGCAGAGCACAAGTTGCGTCATTTGATTGATATTGCCAGGACCTTGATGTCTCATATGAAGGTTCCTAGGCATTTTTAGGGTGATGCCATACACTTAGCGGCTTATGTAATTAATCGGCAACCATCTTCTGTGCTTCAGAGTCAGATTCCATATCAGATTATACATCCTGAATATAATAGAGTTTTCCTTGTGCCACTGCGAGTGTTTGGATGCGTATATTTTGTTCAGAACTATGGTATCTAGGATAAATTTGCTTCTCGCGCTACAAAGTGTCTTTCTTGGTTACTCTAGGACCCAGAAAGGCTACAGGTGCTATGATTTAGCTCGTAGGAGATATCTTGCTACTGTTGATGTGACCTTCTTCGAGAAGATTTTCTACTTCTCAGAAGAAGGATAATCCATAGAGGTTACTATAGAAGAGACATAGGTATATCATAGGAGATCATAGTTATAGGACTTTGCTTATGAGGAGCCTACTCATCTTGTTATTTCTTCAAACAGAGATGAGTGTGCAGAGGAGAATTGACACCACTCTTCATCCTATCTCTCATTACACTACAGTTTTTCATCTCCAGGGGGAGGCCAGACAGTTTGCGTCTGCTATTACTACTGTAGTTCCCAGAGAGTTTATGCAGGCTCTGCATGATCCTAAGTGGAAGGTGGCTATGAATGAGGAGATGCAGGCTCTTTAGAGCAGAGGTACATGGTAGCTTGTTTCATGTCCTGAGGGTGCTACAATTATTGGTTGTAAATTGGTGTTACCATTAAGTATAGGTCTGACAGGATGGTGGAGAGATATAAAGCCAGAGTTGTTACCAAGGGGTTCACTCAGACTTAGGGGATGGATTATCTTGAGACCTTTACCCCTGTTGCACGCATTACCTCTATTAGGATTATTTTGTCTCTTGCAGTGATTAGAGAGTGGCCATTATATCAACTTGATATAATGAATGTCTTCTTATATGGTGATATGGTCAAGGAGGTATATATGAGATAGCCACCAGGTTATGACAGTTAGGGGGAGCTTGTTTGCCGCTTACTTATGGCCTGAAGTAGAGTCCACAAGCCTGGTTTGAGAGGCTCAATCTTGAGATTAAGAAGTTGGGATTTCAGAGGTCTAGCACTGACTATTCTATATTTATTAGACGGACTGAGCATGGTGGAATATGGAGTGGTTATTTTGGCAGTCTATGTTGATGATATGATCTTGACAAGTGATGATACCGATGAGATAGCCAAATTGAAAGCCTTTCTTCAATCCACTTTTGTCACCAAAGATTTAGGTGGTCTTCGCTACTTTATGGGGATAAAGGCCATTCGTCAGGGGGAAGGTTTATCCTTATCACAGAGGTAGTATACCTTACAGATTCTAGAAGAGGCATTTATTTGCCACAACTCGAATGAGACAGATCTCTTGTTTGAGGATGTTACAGGTACCATAATACTGTTGGTCGTTTGTTATGTTTGATTATTGCACATCTAGGCAATAGCTTTGCAGTTAGTCGTGCTAGTTAGTTTATGTAGAGTCCCAGGTATATTCATTGACATGATGTGTCTCATTTTGAGAAACCTGAAGGGCACCCCAAGATGAGCTCTGTATTACAGTGTGAGTGGCACTCTAGATCTTGTGGCTTACTCTGATGCATATTATGTAGGATCAGTAGAGGATATGAGGTCTACATTAGGCTTTGCTGTGTAATTGGGGGGAAATTTTGGTTTCATGGAGGAACAAGAAACAGTGTTGTTGCTTGCTCCTGTGCAGAGGTGAGTACAGGTCCATGACATAGGCTGCATGTGAGATCATGTGGATGGTTGGTTTCTTGTAGGATTTAGGGGTGGTAGTTGATATCCTGGTGGCACTCTACTGTGATAATAAATCAGCAGCGTATATTGCCTTTAATTCTGTGTTTTATGGGAGGACGAAGCATACACAATTGGTTGAAATGACTTAGTTTCATTAGAAACCCTAGTCGGCAGCATATATTGCCTTTAATTCTATTTTTCATGAGAGGATGAAGCATACAGAATTGGTTGAAATGGTTTAGTTTCATTAGAAATCCTAGGGTTTTCTTATATAGAGTCCGTAGAGTCAAAAGTATAGGAATGCCCCTGAGTGACAAAACACCCATAGCCTTTACAATAAGAGGAAAATAAAAGATCACATAACATATGTAACACTCTCCCTCGAGTTGGAGCATATATATGTATTATGCTCAGCTTGGATATATATTAATCAAATGAAGATCTGGTCAATGGCTTGGTGAAAATATCTGTAATCTATTTCTCAGATGCAACATAAGTGGTGTATAGCAACCCCTTTTGGATAATGTCCCTGGTATGGTGATAGTCAACCTCAACATGCTTCGTCCTTTTGTAAAATGCTTGGTTGTAGGCAATGAAGGTGGCTGCTCTATTATCACATCGCATCTCCATTGGGTTAGAAAACTGTACCTGTAGGTCAATAAGCAAGGATCTAATCCACATCAGCTCAGCAGTCGTTTGAGCCATAGCTTTATACTCAGATTTGGTACTAGATCTCGCAACTGTGTCATGTTTCTTGCTCCTCCATGTGATCAAATTTCTTGCTTAGAAGGTGCAGAACCCAGTAGTGGATTTACGATCCACATGGCATTTGGCATAGTCTGCATCTGAGTAGCTAGCCAACGTCATAGACGACCCCTTTGAGAAGAAACCCTTCCTAGGAACCTTCTTGACATATCTGAGCACCATCAATGCTGCATCTCAATGCCGATGTGTTGCTTTGGCATTGAACTGACTCAGTCTCCCAATTGTAAAGGAGATGTCCAGCCTCGAGATAGTAAGATACAACAGCTTGCCCACAAGCTGTTGGTACCGTCTGCTGTCCACTACCTGTGCATCCTCATCATAGAGTAGCATCTTGGGGTTTATAGGAATATTGGCCTTCTTGGCCCCGAACATACCAACCTCTTGCAAGATATCTAAAGCATACTTCCACTAAGACAAGACCACACTCTCCTTGCCGCGAGCAACCTTAATACCAAGAAAATACCGTAAAACCCCCAGGTCCTTCATGACAGACTGCTTTGCTAGGATGCGCTTAACCTCAGCAGTACCCTGTACATCGTCCCATGTGATGATCAAATCATCAACATAAATAAGTAGTACCACAGTACCTCGTCTAATCCTCTCGACAAAAAATGAAAAATTAGTTGTCGATCTCCTGAATCCAGCTGCCTCTACAACCTGTAACAATCTCTGAAACTAGGTTCTGGGACTTTGTTTGAGGCCATATATAGCCTTTCGTAATCAGCATACACTCCCCCTTACTCTCAAAGTTAGGTAGCTGTTGCATATAGACTTCCTCTTGGAGATCATCATAGAGGAATGTATTCTTTACATCTAACTGGTGTAAGGGCCAAGCTAACTAAACTGCTACTGCAATCAACATCCGGACTGTTGAATGTTTGGCAACTGGGGAGGTGTCAAAGAAGTTCATGTTCGTCGTGAAACACGTAAAAAATATTTTCATATCGTTGTAATTGTAAACCACGTCAAAGCAGATAAATTTATAAATATTTTAGTAAGTACTGAGTCGTTTATAAGGAGGCAAAATACAATTTTTAAAGCTTTCCGTACTAACTAATTTATCCTAATGCAAACATAAAACAGAGACCAAATATTTTCAGAAAATTAGATTTTTATTGTAAATGGTAAACAATTCTCAAATTAGGAATTAAAACAAATATGCTAAAAAGTAAAGGGAGAGAAAAGTAGATGAAGGGTGACGCTGCTTGAGAGATGGTTGTGTGAAGTGCGGTAGCACTTCAGATCTAAAGCGTCAGGAAGAAGACTAGAGAGATGCTGTAGAGAGAGGTTGGAGATGTGTCTGATGGAAGTTGTCTCTCAACTGAGGGCTCTAGGGCTCTTTTTATAGCTGTAATGAGGGGCAAAACAAGTATTTAGGCCCCCAAAATCGTGCAACACCTTAGGTGCGATCAGATCCGTCGATTGGGAGATCAACAGATCAGATTGTGTCTCAAAATAACCTTCCATGTGCCTATCACCCGCGGATTTCACCAGATGGCGACACGTGGTGCGTGCTCACCCGTTGGATCCATCGCCTCGCATCTTCATTAGCGCACGTGCTCATTTGATTTTAGTCGTCTGATTAAAAGGATCGCAACACCGTCTTTGTCACCTACGTATGGCGGGCATCGGGTTGGGCATCAGATCGTGTGTCTGTCGCACCGCTGCATCGGTCGATTCTCCTCGCTCCACACGGTCCATTCGCGCTGCTTGATCTTCATCGCATGACTTGATTTCGCGCAAGCGCACTGCCTTCTTGATTTAGCGCTGAGCGCGAGCCAATTGCGCGCCTGTGTTCCGCATTTGAGTGTGGATACCAACGCGCTATGCGCTCACTTGTGTCGTGTTTAGGATTTATGTGCGGCCGTTTCTCAGCTGTTGGATGAAGATCCAACGACTGAGATGAACTCTTAGTTGATGAAGGCGCTGTGAGGGGCGACGTGGCCTCTTCGTGGCCGTTGAATGACGATCCAACGGTCCACGTTTTTCCTTCAGTGGTTGGGGTGCGACAGTGGATTGTTGGGATGGTGTCACATGGCACCATCCTGACCATTCATTTTCCCGCCTTTGTAGTTGGTGTTACAGGGCTCCGATTGAGTTGATTTTTGCGTCGTTAGATTGCGATCGTTGATTCGGATTCATCCGTGCGGTCGGATTTGTCATCTGAGGTTTGGATTTGTGCTATTTTACTCCTTGGCCTCTGATCTTCTACGGGATGAATGTGATGCTACGGAAGTCTGAGCAAGACGATTCCAGAAGTGTTAGACTCCCGTCGTCGTCAGATTTGTACGATCTGATCTATCATTTGTGGTCCCGAATCATCTGCAATTAATATAGCCTCTCTTAGAGTATAAAATAGCATTATTATCTATAAAGCAAATAAATTAACTATGATGCAAATTATGATGCTGATGCATGCATTGTTCCTAAGTTAAGCTAAAATTTAACTTAATTCAGGTAAATTAGGTCGTATGATTATTGCGCAATCATACCCCTATGCCTGAATCTTGCTAGTCTGTAGCAAATGTAAGACTAAATGCATAGTGGTCCTAAATGGCTAATTTCTATCAAGAGATCAACTAGAGATTTATTTCTTTTATTTTCATCTCAAATTTTAGAAATCCACACAGTCGTTAAAGTGTAGTGTTGTAGCTTATCTAGCGGATCCAAGTGAAAAGTCAATCCACATCTAAAGCTCGTACTTGACCCTTGGTAAAATTCTATTGGGATATGCAAACCTCTTCTCTCGGGGTTATAAAATAATATGTAATTTCAGTCCTGGCTTTTTGCTTAGGTAGAAGATGTCTGAGTTAAGTGGGTTTGTATATGGTGGCTTATATTCCTTTGGTGTTACATATAGATTAGTACTATAGAACCTAGATTTCTAGATTATTAAATAAATCAACTCAGAGTGGTGGAGAAACTGTGCTCTTTTTAGTTTATTTGTACTTGTTCTCTCTTTCTTTTTCTCTTTTTTTGTTCTCTTTTTTTTCTCTGGTTTTTTTTTCTTTTCAAGCTCACAATTTCAGTAGATTTGTCAATATATTTGATGGCCTCTCATCGCATTAACTCGTTAATTAAGTTCTGATAACTATATGACTAAGTCAGCAATCCTCGGTCAAAAGTACAAAAATGTAGGTCAAGGCTGTATTTGACGGATTGTAAGGGGAATGGGTGTTGTTGCCTCAATGTACTTGACATGAATTAAACATAACTCAATTAACACTCTTCTTGTTGTTTTTTTTTTCTATATATACATTTTTTTCTTATGCTTTTCTCTGTTTTTTTGACATATATTTATTTGTCCCAACACAGCGTAATGCAGCACCTATGCACATTTTTATTTAGGAAGCATTATCTGGGATTGGGGGTATTCAAAAAGATATTGGGTGACTTAGTTGGTGAAAGTGACTACTCTCGGCATCTGGAAAGGAATGGATGGGACAGTGTATTTCTGACTTTGATATTAATACCCTCCTTCAGCCGAGGATTACATAAAGGACAGTCGTAATCATCCACCTTTGTCCTAATTTTATTAGAATACGCTCTCTGCGTATTTGCTTTAATTGGTGACTCTCCAAAAATTTTCACAAAGAATTTATACGTAGAAACTGAGAGCGAAAATTATGTCTAACTTCATATATCCTTATCCAATTACTCAGAAGCTAAGATTCCTCACACTAGCCTTAGAGCACCAGTAGACTCTATTCTCCCTTTGCAATTGTTTGGTGGATCTACTAAAAGATGATTTGCCTGACTCCTTAATTACTGTCCAATGGTTTAGGAGAAGAAGCATTATTTTTTTTTTACAAACTAAAGATGTTTGTCTTCACAGAGGATCTATTGCAAATTCTACGTTTAAGAGTGAAATTGTATTGGATTCTAGATTCAGGAATTAACTTAAGAATAAATTCTTAATAAAATCTTCTTAATAAAAATTCTTTATGCATGAATGCAAAATTTCTTTTTCTGACATAAAAATGACATGCAACGTCTACCCCCCATGCCTATTCATTACAATATTCTCATTGAAATATATGCAGAGAAATTAAAATGAAATAGGCGAGTGGAAGGGATATTACATGATTGAGCTTGTTAATCTAGGTCAGCTTGGATTTAGAAATACTTGTACAGAATACTGGGTTGCCTCCCAGCTAGCGTTAAGTTTAACGTCATTTGCCAGACTTAAACCCAAAAGAAATATACACGTCAATATTGTGGGTCAAGAGGAGTAATAGTTGTTGCTGAGAGATTTAGGATTAATATAAAGATGTGATCGTGTGGTCGAAGAATCAATGACCACAAATGCTGACCAACTGATGATGCAGCTCCACTTCGAAGAGTTTTTCTGATTCGAAATATAAAATAGGGTTAGATAGATGAGGTTCATGATGCAGATCTTGTTCATTAATCCAATTCCATAATTCTAGAAGAGGTGGTGGAGGACCTGGGTTGAAATCACGATTGAATTAGAATTAAAAGGATCCTCGTAATTGTAATTGATGTCAAAAATTATGAATTCTCCAGGCTCTGGGTTATATGAGGATAAAGGTAGAGTTGTGTTGAATTCCTCAAAATCTTCATCAGAAATTACCTATTCCTTATCTTAAATCATTTCTTCCTTAGAAACAAGCCATCCATTTGAACCAGTTGGATTATAATTTCTTCCCTAGTCCATCATGATTTGAGCTTCTTTCTCTGAAGTTGTTTTTTTGTTTTCCTGGTTCATGTCCTTTGGTTGTCCAATTTCTCGAATCCCCTCAAAATCCAATATTCTTGAATTTTGGGGTGGTTATAGTGAGGATTCTTTATGTCATCATCTAATTAATCATAAGGTACTCCCAATAGTTTTCCGATCTTACTAATATCTTTTTCAATTTGATTATCTATGTGAGGTGTTAAATCAGAAGCATCTTTAAGGACATCACTTCCTTGCCTCTTTTGTTGATCTTGAGATTTGGCAGAATTCGGATTATCCTTGGTGTAAATTGTCACAACCTCTTCAATTGTTCCTGAACCACAATTCAATTTATTCTTTTGGGAAGCTTTAAAGATATTAAGTTGACATATTCCCCCGTCTCGCAATTGATCAGAGTCTTGGCTGTGACCAAGAAAGGTATTCCTATGATTATTGGAGTGTGGTTCAAGTTTTTTGATGCTTCCATATCTAAAATTAAAAAATCCACAGGATACTCAAAATCCCTCACTTTTATAATCACATTTTGTAAGAGTCCCTTTGGAATTTTGGTTGACCTATCAGCAAGTTGAAGGGACCTAAATCCAACTCTTTATATAATTCCGTGGAGATTAGATTGATGGAGGCACCATGGTCCAGTAAGACTCGCTCCAAGATAAAATCATCTATTTCGCATGAAATTAAGGGGGTCATCGGATCTTTCTTTTTAGGAGGGAGCTTATTTAAGATGATGGCACTGGTTTGTTCAGAAATTATGACCCTTTTTGATGATTTGGCATAACGTTTCGGTGTGCACAATTCAAGAAATTTCGCACAAGTTGGAATGTTCTCAATAGCTTCAAGGAGTGGTATATTTACTTGGACTTACTTTAAAATATCAAGCCACTCCTTAGATTGAATGGTTTTCTTTTCCTTGAATTTATTCGAGGCTTAAGGAAAGAGTGCTTGAGAGAAATCATGTGTTCAAATCCTAAGCCTTGTCTTTTAGATTAGTTTGGTCTCAAAGGTCAGATACGGGCTGCTCAAGATCTTGGTAGGATTTGGGTGTAGAAGTTTAAGGATCTTGGATTTGTTTCCCACTTCTCAAGGTAACAGCACATGCATAAACATTAGGGTTAAAAGGGTGAGGTGGGTTTTGTAGAATGGGTTGAGCTTGGGTTGGGTTAGGGTTAACAAAGTTGGTTGGGTGCTGTGGAGCAGGTTGAATTATATGTGCCTGTTGCTCCTGTGGGTTGTTTTGGTTAACCCTATTGAAGTTCCTTGGGTTGGGGACGGGTTGAGATGGTAGCATCCAATGTTGTCTAGCATTTACTAATTGGTCTAATCGTCCCGTTAAATCGATCCTCAATTGATTCATTTCTTCTTTATGTCTCAGATTCATTTCTCGCATTTCTTCGAGGACCAGATTCAGATCAGTAGGCTGGGTTTCCTAATTTGGTTGTGGTTGGTATGTGTGCGGTTGTGTGTACTTACTAGGTTGTCCATAAGCGCTAGGCTTATTCAAGTTAGGTCCTTAGGCGGGTTTCTGTCTTGACCAAGCAAAGTTAGGATGGTTACGCCATCCAGGGTTGTAGGTGTTAGAATAGAGATCATTTCCAGTGTATCCCAGGAGTGCATTCACATCCAAAGGATAATTAGGCATCGAGATGCCTAATTCAGAATTTGAGGTCATCAGGATCCCTCCTTGGTACCTAGAAAGAGATGGGTCCAAGTAAAGTTGGCTCATGGGTGGAGTTATGGTTAGGTCATTAATACTGTGCACTACTTCTTGACCTAGATGGTTGGGGAGTTGGGTGCGGGTTAACATAGAAATTCCTTGTGTAGGCATATGGTTTACTCTGGAATGTGTACCTAAAGAACTTCCATCCTTTAAAAAGTTGTTCAATTTCTTATCCAAATTCTCTACATTTTTCCCAATGAGTTCCACCTTATCCAATCGTTGTGCAATTAGTTTTAAATCAACCGAGTTTGACTTATCCTTAACTTCATAGACTTCGCTCCTTGGTTGATTTGATATGTTGGAGGCGGATATTGAGGCATTGTTAAGGGAATTTTCACTCATATTCTTGAATAATTGAAAGGCTCCTAGCATCTTTGCTTAGGAAATTGCCCTTACATGCTGCATCAACAAAATTCTTTAAATTCACTTAACCCATAATTGAAAATATAGGCAAGTGCCACTTGGGAATCTTATGATGAGGGCATTTCTTAGCTAAGTCATTAAATCTCTCCCAAGCCTTATGCGGTTGCTCCCTAGGGTTCTGCTTGAAGGTTGTAATGGCATACCAAGGGCATTTGTTTTTCCTATGGGAAAGAATTTCTTCATAAAAGTGCTTCTCAAATCTTCCCAAGTTAGAATTGGTCTCCCAATAGTCCTCAACTATTGAGCTGCTTTATCTTTTAAGGGAAAAGGGAACATTTTCATCATTAAGGTATTCTCATTCATATTCTTTGGGCTAAAGGTCCTTCCTATGTGTAGAAGTTTTCATGGTGGTGGAAGGGGTCATTAGAATTATGGCCATGGAAGTAGGGAATTAGATTGATGATTTGTGGTTTAAGCTCAAAATCATCCCCATCCTGAGGTACCCTAATAAAAGGTTCAGGTTGGGCCTGAGGAGGATTGTGTCAGCTCTCTCGTTTTGGAGTCGGGTAATGACTTGCATCTGTTTGCCATGATGCCAGCCGTGCCTAGTAATCTGCCTCTGTAAGAGAGCCATAGAATCCATATTTTGTTCCTCCTCTTCAACCTCATCTTCCTCGTGGTGACTAACCATTGAAGAAGGTTTAGATTTAGATCTTGGACAATTAGGTCTTCTCCTAGGATTTCTCTCTAAAGGTGGTAACAAATAAGGATGTAGAGATCTACCTCGCATGCACCAGGAGAATGTTTATGGATGAGAGAGAGAAGACAGATGCGAGAATACCCACCCTCATAGTACAAGCAATCAAGCTAGTCCTTAGAGTATAATCCCTAATTAGACCTAATCCTGGCTCCTCAAAACATGACTAGGTTAGATCAACCCTTGAATTACTTGGTTTGCCAGAAAGGTGGGACCCCCTAGGACACCCCACACGGCGAGATACCACTAAAGGTTAACGAGGTTACCGCACTGACCTTTCTTATCACCAGTGGGTCCAAGTAGATAAGGTCTAGACCTTAACCCAAGCTAATTTCAAGTTACCAAGCAGATTAGTCCTACCTAGGGCACGTCTACTAAATTTTAAGCTTTGGTTTAAAGTGCTTTTGGAATATGATGGGCGTTAGGTGGTGTTCCCCTTAAAAATTGATTTCAAAATTGAAGTGCACAATCAAGGGATTCACAATACAAGTTTAGTTGTTGCGGTTGCTTTTAAGGTTCAAGTGCTTATATTAGTGAATTTTAGGATTCACTTGGTTAAATATATTCAAACAATAGTTCTGATGAGATACATGAGATTTGCAAGTTCCAATTGTTTGATAAATTTCCTTTAATTATGGAGATGCAAGTGTGCTCTACCTTAATGTGAAATCCTAAGAGTAGATAGTGCTAAATGATGGAATTTAAGTCGAAAATAAGTAAGGTAGTGCAACCCAATTAGTGCAATTCATTGGTCATATTGCACCACCAATTAGGTGTTTAGAAAATATTTTTTCAAGAATTTTAATGTACGTTTTCTATTTTTTCAAGATTTAAAGTTTGTTGGGGGTTTTGCAGTCTGTTTTGACCCATAGTTAGTGATCAGATATTCTATGTACTCAAATGTGTACCAATTTTTTTTTCTTCTGATTTTTCTATGATTCTATATTATCACAGGAATCTAACGCAATAAATTTCAGATAAATCGGAGTTGTATAAAAATTCCCGTGATTTTTTGAAGTCCAAAAAATTAGGAACAACAACAAATTTGGTGGCAGTTTCGTGAATTTTTAAAATTTATGTAAATCAGAATGGTGCGAAATTTGGATATGTTATTCTTGACTTCCATACTCACATCCAGTAGAAATTTCAAAATTTTTGGACGTGTAAAATTTCAGAAATTGAATTTTGAAAATTAAAGTTTGTTGCAGCGCGAAAATATAGGGGGTGGTTTTATTGATTTTCAAAAGATAATATCCATTAACAAGAGTTTTTTCTTTTTTTGAAAAGTAAGTAAATACTAACCTAAGGATCAAGCAAAGTACCTAATTTTTTTTTGGAGTTTTGAAAGGTAACATCTGCTGAAACATAATGCCAAGAAGTAAGCGGATAAAAACAACGATACCCATTTTATGTTCGAGTATACCCAAGAAAAATACACTTGACTGCTTTCAGTGCTAGTTTATCCTGACCTGGTCCTAGCAAATGGACAAAGGCAACACAACCAAAAGTCCGAGGGGTGACGTGAAACAAGGGATAATCAGGATACATGACCTGAATAGGAATCCATTCATGCAATGCAGCATTAAGCATCTAGTTAATCAGAAAATAGGCAATCAAAACGTCGCCCCAATAAAGAGAGGGAACTGAATGGTGAATCAACAAAATGTGA
Organism: Thalassia testudinum; assembly: GCA_037157565.1. Taxonomy (NCBI): domain Eukaryota; kingdom Viridiplantae; phylum Streptophyta; class Magnoliopsida; order Alismatales; family Hydrocharitaceae; genus Thalassia; species Thalassia testudinum. Next base: position 80,097,486 of record JAZHRO010000077.1, on the reverse strand, counting down.
GCAGCATCAAGAATATGGTGATGTTTCCTCTCAATAACACCATTTTGTTGAGAGGTATGAGGACATGTCTCATGGATAATGCCACAACTAGAAAAAATTACGCAAGTGCAAAATACAAAATTCCAAGACATTATCGGAATGAAAGCACTTCACCAAACAAGAATGTTGAGTTTTTATTTCTTTGACAAAATTCTCAAAAGTTTGTCCCACATCGGACTTATTTTTTAGGAGAAACATCTAGAAAACATGTGAAAAGTCATCAACTAAAACAAGATAATATTTGTTCCCAAGTTAATCAGGAGTATTACTGGGATTCCACACGTACATATAAATCAAATCAAATGCAGCAACAGACGAAATAGAGGTAGAACAGGAAAAACTAGCCCTGTGGTGCTTGCTAAGCTAATAAGCATCACATGTGAGAGTAGTAGTGGAGGGGATGTGGGTAGAACACATCTGAGGCGATGAATGGGTAGATGACCAAGGCGGTGGTGCCACTGGAGAGGAGATCCAGTAGAAGCAAGGCCTTGGGTAGTAGAAGTAGTAAAGGCATTATGGCTCAGACGGTACACCCCATGTTCCTCACGCCCTCCACCAATCGTCTTTCTAGTGAATTTTCCTGCAAGACACAAGAGGACGCATAAAAAATAGCTCGATAGTTTAGATATCTAGTGATGCTACTAATAGACAATAAACTTAAGGGAAAATCGGGCACATAATAGACATCTGTAAGACTTGAAGTTGGAGATAAAGACATATCTCCCTTGCCAATAAAAGGCGAGTGTCTCCCATCAGCTACTTGTACTGTCCTAACGGGTGTAACAGGTGCTAACTGGGAGAAAGAGCCTCGGTCACCACATAGGTGCTTGGATGTACCATAATCAATCAACCACTCACTAGTAGACAAAAGTGATGATATACCGGTCACAGGTGTCTCTGAAGAGGAAGTCACAATTGTAGTGTCTGGAATCTAAGAGGAGGACGCCTGAGTCAATTGAGCGATCTATTGTCGCAAGTTCTCAATTTCAGTGCTTGATGAACTAATATCCGGAGTAGGAAGAGCTGCTTCGGAGATCTCAGCTGCGTGATTGGCCACCGGTGGCCTACCATGCTTTTGCCAACATATAGTCTCAGCGTGATGAAGTTTGCCACAGTAAGTACATGGAGTCTTGGTACGTGTACCAGAAGAGCGTCCACGTCTACGACCACATGGAGGGTAACTATACCCCTACGAGGTCTAGGGATTGCAGCCAGTGCAGACGATTGAGCAACGATGTCAGGAGTAGGAGTGCGTATTGTAACTCTGTCGAGTCTCCTATATGCTTCATCCAGGGTAGGAAGTTCAGGAGCTGTGAGGATCTGATCTTTGGTTGCTGCATACTCAGGTCTAAGGCCAGCCAAGAAAAGAGAAACAAATTGTCTTATAAAATCCCTCAAGGACTCACAGGCACACCTTGGCAGGTAGTAGTGCCTCTCCAACATTCCCTTCATACGGGAGTAATACTGTGACAACATGCGTCCCTCCTGACGCAGATAGAAAAGGTCATAGCAGATCTGAAAAACTCATGCGGAGTTCTTGGCATGTGAGTAGGTATTGTGCAAGGACTCCCACATCTTGTTTGCAGTAGTGTAGTACGTGATCTCATCTTCTATGTGGGGAAGAGTCGTTTGCATCAGCCATGCACAAACCATGGCATTGTCGCTATCCCAATTAGTATTTATGCCCGTCTTGTTCTTAGGCTCTGAATTTGTAAGAATATGGCTCTTTTTACGACCCCTGACGGCATAAGAAAGGTCTGGGACCATCGCGGGTAGTTGGTTTCATACAACTTAATAGGACTAAAGAAAGGGTTTTTGAGTACCTCGGTGTCGGAAACAGATCCCGAAGACATTTCGGACTGATCATTTGAAGCCATTTTCGCAATCCGGAAGTCTCGATCAAGCTTCTATCATCACGTAATCATCCACAATATGAAATCAAACAAATTCAGACTTGCATTATGGACTTGCGTTCCTAGACCAGGGCAAAAAGCCCCCCCATAATCGCTACACTGGGATTGAATCACTGCACATTGCCTCCCTGTTGATCTACACCGCCAACTGCTGCCGTAGATCTCTATAGTGACGCTGTCAAAGGTTATTGCATGGCTACTGTGGTTCAGCACTGCCTGCAGCACGACGTTGCAGGCCCAACAAGCAGTCTTAGCTGCTACTGCATCGCTGCCAGTCGCCTGTAGCATCGCTATAGTTCCACCAAGCTATTGTTGAGCCGCCGCCGGAGGCTAGATCGGCCTCCAAGGGTATTGCAACGCTGTTGTGAGCGACCCTCAGTTCTATAGTGTTGTCATTGGAGGCTAGGAAAGCCCTTAAAGCCGCGCAGTCCCACCATGATCAACCTGGACGTTGCAACGCCACCACCGGAGGCTAGGAGAGCCTCTAAGCTCGTCGCAGCGTCGCCTGAGCACCACTGGCGATGCAACAGGTTCACCAGTGCTGCCGTAGCACCGCTGCGCATGCTTCTACGTGCCATAGGAGCTCCACCTAGAGCTGCTGTCGCTCACGAGGGGGAGAGAGGCGATTAGGGTTTGGTGGTTACGGTTTTGGAGGTTGTGAGGGGTGGGATACTTAGAGCTATAGTCTAGGACCGGTGCTCTGATATCAAATTGGTTGAAATGACTTAGTTTCATTGGAAACCCTAAGACTCTTTTATATAGAGAGAGACCGTAGAGTCAGAAGTATAGGAATGCTTCTGAGGGACAAAACACCCATAGCCTTTACAATAAGAGGAAAATAAAAGGCCACACAACATATGCTAACATATAAAGGTTGATTGTCATTTCATTTGAGATGCTATCCTGGTGGGCAAGATAAGTACCCTTTATATTTCTTCTGAGCTACAAGTTGCTTACATTTTTACTAAGGCTTTTAAGAAGAAACGTCATGATTTCTTAAGCAGCAAGTTGGGGTTTGTTGACATATACGCTCCAACTTGAGGGGGAGTGTTGTGTTGTAGGGGTGTTGGTAATTTTATTTATCTTAAGGGGCACTTTTGTAATTAGCCCAATCCTCTTTCATATAAAAAAGGGCTAGGGTTTTCTATTGCAAGTAATGCAATAACTTTGTTTCAACAAAAGATATGATCTAAAAGTAACGAGAAAAGATAATGATATATCTTATAACAAACTTGATAGATGCATGTAAAATCTTAGTGGCATAGCAAGGTGAAGGGGGGTCGGGAAAGGGATGGTGGGGGTTTGCGGTAAGGGCGGAGGGGGTGGCGAGGTTTTGACAAAGGGGAGCAGTACCTTTCAAGGAGAGGTGGCTGGAGTTGAGCAATGTTGGTAGGAATAGATGAGATGGCGACAACAAAGATGATGGGGGTTTGGAGAGAGGTAGGATTTTGTTTTGTTTGGTCGAAGAGGGAGGTGGGGTGTAGAGGGAGAGGGATTGGAAGGAAGTGAAAATTTTGTTTTGGTGGGAAAAATTGATGTGAAAGATGAAAAGGGAAGTATTCAATTCAACCCTCATTTATTTCTCAATCTAGTCATAATACATTTCAATTCATATATTATATAGGGTTGTATTTGGTTACGGGTTGGGTCAAGTTGGTTGAACCTCAAACCTAACCCAACCCAACTCAATCTATTATAATTCTTAACCCAACCCAACAGGGTTGGGCTAGGTTTGTTCGTGGGTTGGACCTAAATTGTGTGCACCCCTAGTTGCACACGCGGTGGGTGTGTTCTTCCCTTGTGCACTGCAGCACATGAGTTAAGGGCACCATGCCTCTCCTTGCATGCACATCTTGTATGCCGATTGTGTGCTTGTTGTGCATTTGTTATATGATCTTTGATTATCTCTTATTGCCTTTAACCTTCTGACACCATGGTTGATGGGGAATCCTGTTACCTCAAAGTCGAAGATCTCTGCCTCCGTTTTGGTTTAGGGGATTGCGATCGAACTGAGTGGGTCCTAAAACTAAGTCTTGTGGTCGAGGGTTCTCTACATCTTTGTTTTGGGACATGACTATCTTTATGCTCTGACTAATAGGGCTCCTGGTCCCAAAGATGCAACAAAGTACAGGAAGTAGGACAATTATCTGGTTATGAAGTGGCTGATGACAAGCATCGATCAGAAGATTGCTGCAAACATGCTATATCAAAAGACAACCAAAGAGATCTAGGAGACTTTAGAGAAGAGGCACTCTCTACAGATGAGTTGCTCCTGTCATGCGGATTTCTATAGATGCATATGGAATACCAACTAAGGTAACATATCCTTGGTTGAGTATTTTGCTACTCTAAAGGGACTATTTGAGGAGCTCGTTGTCTTTAGCTTGCTTCTTGTGAGAAGCAAATCATTGAGTGAGTCGAGTGGCAAACTTATCGGTTTCTGGATGACCTTGCACCTCGGTACCAATTTGCCAGAGATCAGATATTGTTGCTTGACTTGGTACCTGATGTTAAGATTGTTTATGGTTGGCTCCAGAAGATTGATGTTGATACATCACTTGCCTCCCCCTTTGCTATACCTGAGACCTTTGCACTTGCTGCCTCTAGAGGAAGTGGCTGTACTGGTGGGTGTGGCTGTGGTCGTGATGGTGGTTGTAGCTGCTGAGTTTATCCTCCTTGCATGCACTACAAGAGGATGGATCACCCATCAGAGGAGTGTTGGGAGAAGTTTGGCAAGTCCGTATGGGCGAACCATATGTCTATTACTGAGTTTTCAATGATTGAGGTTGGTGTAGAGCCATCTCCACTTCCTTTCACCATTGAAAAGTTGAAATGCTTGCGGAGCCTTTTGAGTAGGCCATCCTTCTCCACTATTGCCTTAGCTACATGCACTATGGCAAATTCTATTTCCACTAGTACATTTGACTGGATCATCGACTTTGCAGCCTTTACTTAAGGTTACTAGTTTGTCATCCTCCAAGAGATTTATAAATATCACTTTTACCCAGTTGGCCAATGGAACACAATCTCCAATTACTTTCGTTGGCCAAGTGGAGCTTACTCCCATACTACAACATATTCCTTATTGAATTTCTTAATTTATTGTTTGTTAGCCACATATGTAAAGAGCGTGTTGTACTATTTTTGATGAAGATCATTGTTACTTTCAGAACATCCTGATGAGTCGGATGATTGGCAGGGGCTTTCAGTAAGGTGGGCTATACTATCTTGCTTACCTTTTATTTTTGCTAGCATTGCATTTTTTTGCTCGGAGCTCTTTTGTGGTACCAAGCTTGGTCATTCTTCTGTGTTCAAATTGAAGTAGATGTTCCTTGATCTTCCTCCTACCACTACCTTTGAGTGTGAAGCTTACCAACTGGAGAAGCATCACCAAAGTTCCTTTCCTTGTCTTGAGAGGAAGAGTAAGGGTGTTTTTGATCTGGTTCATTGTGATATCCGGGGTCCATGTCCTGTTTGTCCTGGGTCTGGTCATAGATATTTTGTTGATTTTGTTGACGATTATAATTGTCTCTTGGGTCTTCCTTATAAAAGATAGGTGTGCATTATTTTTAATACTAAAGTTTTTTTTGGAAGAGCAAAATGTTTATTCTACCAAAATAAAAATATTTAGATATGATAATGCTAAGTTTGTTCAACATGGCCTTTGGTTTTTTCTTGAGGATAATAGGACCATCCACTAGGCCTCTTACCCGTAGACCTCTCGACAAAATACGCTGCTAAGAGAAAACTATCATATTCTTGATATCTCCATAACTCTTGTTATCTCCATGAGTCCTAAAACATTTTAGGGGAGGTGTCATTCTTATTGTCATATCCCTCATAAATTGGATACCCTCTTTGGTTCTTGGGGTTGACATTCCTTTCTAGCTACTCCGTCCTGATAGGTACCTATTCTTTCTTCCCTTTTGTAGTTTTAGGTGAGTTTGCTTTGTACACAACTACAATAATCTTGATAAACTATCTCTTAGGTCCACTAGGTCTGTTTTCGTGGGATATTTTTACACTCAGAAGTGGTATAGATGTTATGACCATGTGACGACCCAGGTCCCATCAATTGAGTAAACCCGATGAGACCCAAGTTGTCGAGAACAGAATAGCATTCAACACATGATAGGATCTCAGTCACCTAGCACATAATTGCAAAACAATAATAGCCAAACAAAAATTTGTAATGCATCAAGTAAAGGAGTGCTAACAAAAGCAATAAGAGTTCACCACCAGAAAACAGTACAGGAAAAAGGATACTAGAGTGACAGAGTATGGTCATTGGAAAATGGAAAAGAAACTACGCAGCTAAAGAGAATTAATGTCCACACAGATTATCTACTGGTACTTGCGTTAGGTCCTGCAGAAGGACCAACTACAACCGCTGCACCCACTTGCTCAGGTACACTTGAGTATGGAATCCAAGAAAATATGTTAGGAAAAATTAATTAGAGATGAACAACATAATATCAGAAGAAAAAGAGTACTATTCAATGATAAGGCATTTATTTAGCCTTGATTGTTAATCCATTTATTTTAGCAAGCCAATGTCCATTTTATTACGATCACCCAATGCTCAATCTATGCCTTGGGGCGTGAGATGATTTCCATGTGACATCATGAGTAAGATCGGTATAGGACACCTTGGCCAGGAGAGTGGCCTATACCCACCCCACATCGAAATCCATCACTCTAGGGTCATCCAATCATCTAAATCAACTCGGTTATTTATCGATTTAGTTCAATTATTCACAAAACCAAGCCATTAACCTTAATCATAGTAGTAATGGAGTATTTAAGTACCTAAAAACAAGAAACATGAGGATGGGTTTCGATCTTAACAAGAGATGGAAACGCATGTTAAACAGTGCAATATGTGAAGAAAATCACAATATAGACAAATCACACGATGAAAAAGAGAGACTACTCTACCTAATGTCACTGAGGGGCCACGGTGACTTCAAAACATGCATCCATAGTCAAGGGATGCGAGTTGATTGCTCGTTGTAATTTGTGTATGCTCCAAGTCGACTCCTTAGGTTTGACACATTGAGAACTGGATCTAAAGCTCATTAAAACATTAATTGAATTTTTCACATATGAAACAATTTCTAAAAAGAGGAATAGGGCTTATCAACACATAGCTCGTGTTGAGACGTTTCTAATGGTACGTTAGTTGCAAAAAACAAAGGTTGGGAAGGTCTTAAACTGTTTGAAATACACAAAGGTATGCGAATCGGACAAGAACTAGGCCGGTTCAACCAAACCAGCACTAAATTGCATGTGCCAATCGCCGCATGTGTTGCGTCTAGATTTGCTTATGCGTGCCGCTCATGGATCACTACTGCACACGCTTGCGGTGGTCGGATGGTGTTGACGTGCGCGACGATGTGCATATGCACATGCTCTTCTACACGCTACACATGATGCACACATTCGTTGCGCACCCATGTTACACCTTGTGTGCGTCTGGCATGCCTTGCTCACGGCACGTGATGCGTGCGCCCGTCATCTCTTGTGTCTCCCTTCTCTCTCCTCCCTTTCTCGATTTGTGTGCAACCCAAGACTGTTAATGACACTCTAAATGCTAATTAGGACCTTTTTAATGGTCACTAATTAGGTTAGGGTTAGGGAAAACTTCCACTTGACTAAAATATCATTGGAAAGTTGGTTTAATCTTGCCTCAAGTCTATTCGTCTTGTTTTGGGCATAACTTAAGCTACATGCCTCGAATTCAGTGAAACAAGTATTATTGGAAAGCTTGTGACAAAAGAAATCCAACGATACCCCACATGACCTACTCTTGAAAAGATTTGACTGAAGGTTGACCAAAAATACATGTTATTCATATTTTACAATGTGTTTTGACCTAACTTGACTTTGATGGGTACTGATGGATTCAAAATGATGCAATCAACTTCGAAACGACACGGGACTTGAATTTTGGGGCATTGCAAACTAGGCCTCTCATTTTCTTGTCAGTATTGATGTCACCTTCTTTGAGAAGGTTTCTTGTTTTTTTGATGAGGGGTGTCTTGTTGAGTTTTAGTCTTAGGTTTACCAATAGAAGGAGACATCACCAAATATGCTCGTGTTTATTCCTGGAGGTGATAGTCCACCAAGGAACATGTCTTGTGCCACGTCAGAACCGGATGCTCTACATTCCGCATTGGCGTAGAGCCAAAGTGGGATGGATGCCAAACCTATTGCTCTTAAGAAGTCTGTAAGATATTGTACTTTGCATCCTATATCTGATTGTGCCTCTATTGCACATTGGATCCCTCGTTGCAGTTCTCTCAAGCCTTGTTCCGCATGGTAGTGCTATGAAACTATAATGAGGCTTCTCAAGACTCAAGGTGGATGGCAGCCATGGATGCTTAGATGGATGCACTTACTGCTCGTGGCATGTGGGAACTTGTGGCATGTCTTCCAAGGGCCAAGATTGTGGATTGCAAATGGATGTATATCGTGAAATATTGTGCAGATGGAAGCATTGACCGATTCAAGGTTAGATTAGTGGCAAAGGGCTTCACACTGATTTATGGCGTTGATTACTTTGAGACTCTTGTGTGGCCAGGGTCAGTTTTATATGCGTTATTTTTTCTGCTGCTATTAAAAAGGAATGGCCTCTATTTTAGTTAGATATCAAGAATGTTTTCCTCTATGATGAGCTGAATGAGGAAGTGTATATGTGACAACCTTCTTGTTATGAGGTTGAAGAGGAGCACGTATATAGGTTGAAAAAGGTGATATATGGTCTTAAACAAAGCCCTTGTACTTGGTTTGACAGATTGAGTACGGAGATGAAGAAGATTGGCTTTAGATGCTCTACTTTTGATCACTCTATTTTTATCAAGACTATTGCTGGCACAACTGAATTAACCATGGATGTTGATGAGATGGTCTTGACAGGAGATGAAGAGGTGAAAGCTTTTATGTAGGTCTTGAAATGGCACAAGATGGGGGGGGGGTGATTTGTGCTATTAACAAAAATATGAACAAATAAAAAATCAATCATAGAAAATGGACATGAGGATCTAGAGAGGAAATCCTTTAATGGAAGAAACCTCAACCTAGGATTTTGCCCCTACACCTTGTAGGAATCACTAAACCACACCACAAAGAATCAAGGGTGGTGTACGTTTAGTACATAAACCCCTCTTGGATAGACCCAAAGAGGATTTTGTTTCTCTTCTGCGAAGAAGAACAAGAGGCTTAGAACTTTGGCACTTAATGAACAAATATAATTTGAAATAAAATATACACAAGTCTTGTAGAGCCAATGAATGTGTAAATGTAATAGGACTTAAGACTATTTCCTTACACTTGATATTAAAATATGAGAATTGATTGCGAGGGAAGCAGAGTATGAGAGCTTTTTCTCAGCAGAATTGAGAAAGCAGGTGCTTTGTATGCAAATGATTTCTTAAGAATGCTTTAAAGTAATAGCAAGTGAGAGAGATGCATTTATTTTGTCCAAAGCCTTTAGTAGGTATTTATAGACAAGATCCAAGGCTAAGAAATCACCAAAAAATTATTTCATAATATTTTGATTTTGAATTAAAAAGATGAAAAGATGCGTTTAGTTGAAATTAATTGATTAATAAAAACATTAGATCTTAATCAATTACTTCTGGGTTTCCGCCTTTTGTGCATGTTTGTTAATCGATTAGCCTAATCAATTAATTCTTTGTATCAAACGTTGGAATTTTGAAAATTTGCATCCTTTTGTCAATAGGTGTTAGTGATGGTATAACTAAAAATAAAAATTAACTTTACAAAAAGCTTTCCTTCATCATTTGAAGTACTTGTGTATTCTTTAAGTAGCCTTATAATTGCATCACTTGTAGCCTCATCATCATCATATCTAGGTTCTGTAGCTCTTGTTAAACTTTGCATCAACAAGGTTAAGCTAATCCATATAATATAACTTATTTTGTTAACATCAAAATTAGGTTTGGTAGCGTCTAGCACTAACAGGTCTTTGTTACAAAGGACCTAGGTGAACAGCGATACTCTCCGGGCATGGAGGCAGTCAAAGATGAGAATGTCATGACATTCTCTTAAAGGAAATGTCTTGGAGATACTTGAGGATGTGGGACTTCTTGGCACCAGTCATATGCTATTCTTGTTAAGTAGAAAGGAAAATATGAGGATAGCCATAGATATAGGAGCACTGTTAGTAAGTTGTTGTACTTTACCATAACTTGCCTAGATATCAATTTTACAATTAGCAGGGTAAGCTAGCATATGGACAAACCATGTTATAGTCATTGGCATGACATTTGCCTTATTTTAAAGTATGTAAGGGGATTTCTTGGCAAAGGACTTCACTATAGAAGGAATGGCCACTTGGAGTTATATTCCTATTCTAATGTAGACGATATAAGTATTATTGAAGATAGAAAATTTGCTATTGGATATGTTGTCGTACTAGGAGGCAATCTTGTGATGTGGATCACATATTTCTTTATTGATCTTGGGATCAAAGTGAAGAGTCCTGTTCCTATATCATGTGATAACAAGTCACGCTACCTACATTATTTCTATTTTTGTCTTCTATGAGCGGATGAAGCACATTGAAGTTGATTGCCATTTCATACACACTGTGGTAATGGAAGGCAAGATTGCTACTTTGCATATCTTTCGATCTTCAACTTGCGGACATTTTCATGAAGGCTTTACAAGGTGACATTTGTTTTTGTGAAGAATTGATTTGGCACGTAGGGGAGCCCTTCTCCTAGTTGGCATGAGTGGAGAGAGGAGAGAGATAGAGACTAGTAGTGTTGAAGAGAGTTGAAGGGAGTTCTTAGGGAAATAGTTTATTGGAAATCAAAAGAAAACAAGGGGATTTGGTCTTTGTTTAAAGAAAATCAATCCCAATTACAATCCCAACTAATAGCAAATCCTATTTCCGAAAACAAACTCAATCACTTTGTTAGAATAATTATTTTTTCCTTTTCTTTACTTTTCGGTTTTTACATTTCAGTCCCTACTATTTTCTTTTTGGTCCTTGTTTATGATTTGTCCCTTGGATTGTTTTCTAAATAAAGACCTAAGGGGCCTCATAATTGATGATGCCATTTCACTCCTAACATTAGCAACGATCCTCTACATTGGGGCCTGATATCCCACTTAAACGAAATCGCCTTACCCTCCAGCTCATGCCCTCCTCTCTTTGATAGAGGCGATGACTGGTTATCACCATTCCTCTTCTCTGTTCTTCTTTCTTCTCATTCTTGAAGGTTTTGCTTACATCCAGCTAAGGTGTTCTAATCCTTCGTCCTGCCATCTTTCTCATCGCCTAGCAAGGGGTCTACTCTTCCTTGTTCGACTCTGTTTCGCCCAGCTAAGGATCTGTGGTAACAACCTTATTAAGGTTGTTATGTTGGTGCAAGATCAGTACCAACCGGTCACCAAGGTTGTTGCTGCAGTAGTATTAACCTATTTGACTGTGCTGAAGCAGTGCACGGTGTTGAAGTAGCGAAGGTTGTTATCTGCGAGGAACTTGTAGCAGCAACACACAATGTCATTGATCGTAGTGTAGTTTATTGTAGTAGTGAAGGCTGTCTAGCAGTGTCATTGACTGCAGTTTGTTGCCAAGGTTGTTGAGCATTGTTGTTGATCATGAAGAAGGTTCATTTGCAGTGTCGTTGATTTGTGCAGTGTTCTTTCCTATCCGAAAATGGTAGGCCTTTGTTTTCCTCCTCTTTCTTGTTTATAATTGTTGAGAATAAAGCCAGCCACGTGGCGTGGTAGCTAGCAGACCACGTGGCAATGACCACGTGGCAGCATCTTAAGGCCCACAGGGGCCGGCGGTGCATGGTCCAAAGGGATCAATTTTGGTGCCTTGTTTGGTTTGCTATATTTAGTAAAGTTATTTTTAGGAAAAATATGTTGGAATTTGTTTTGATTAGAGATGAGATCTTTCCTAATGAGATAAGATTTTTTCTTATTAGGGATATAATCTTTTATTTCCAATTGTAGGGATATGTTCTCTTTATAAAAAGAGTCTTCCCATCTTTTCTATTTTGAGCAATAACAATATTTCCAACACAACTCAAAGGCTCCTCTCCTCTTTCTATTTTCTCTCTCCACGCCGGCCACCTTGGCCACCGTTGGCTACCATCACACCAGCCACAAAAGGTTGCCGGTGGTGCTCCTCCACGCCTCCAAGCACACGCGTGGATAGTCTCCCACGTGGACTATTTTCCTACGCACAAGGAGCCTCCACGCTCCACTATTTTGTTAAATCTTGACAATAATGTAGTCATGGAGAGGCTCTAGGATGATTTGATTCCCCTCCATGAGTGTGTCTGTTTCTGATTGTGTTGTTGATGTGATTGAGTATTGCAAGATTATTAATTGTGGTCGTGTGAAGTATGAGAGATAGTAAGGACAATGTGGGAGATTTGCGTCTTCGATTTCTAGGTTCTTCACCGCAGATGCAAGGAACTTCAATTAAACCTAACGGGACAAATTTCATGATGTGGTCGACGTCTTTTTCTTAAATTTGTTGGTTCGCATGGCCACAAGAAGATTATTCTTGAAGAAGAGCCATTGTCTGCTGCCGAACTTTAGAATGGGAGATGCAAAATGATTGGGTTGCTACATGTATGATTAATAGCATGAAGGAATCAATTGCTAAGCAAGTTATGCCTATGGGATGAATTGCATGAGATACATTCTCAGAAGACGAACATTGCTCGTTTCTATCGTGTATTGAAGGATATACAGACATTCAAGAAAGGAAGCATGAGCCTGCCAGATTGTTATGGTTCATTGAAAAATCTTTGGGGTGAACATGATTCCTTCTAGTTCATTACTTCAGATGTTGTTATAGTAAGATAGAGGGAGGCTATTTGATCAGTTTAGTTTCTGGCTGCTTTGGGGCATGAGTACAAGGCAGTGAAAGATCAGTTGTTGACTTCTATTGAGATTCCTAACCCTGAGCATATTTATGCCAGGTTGATGCAACTTGAGGTGACAGATAGCTTGATAGTTTTAGACTCATCTGCTCTTGCTACTTTGGGGCGTGGGAGAGGTTTAGACCGTGGTCGCCAAGGTGGACAAGGTGCTCGAGCTTGTGGCCATGGTCATTCTACTTTTGTTTGTGACTATTGTTGCAAGATCGGACACAGTAAATCGGTGTAGGGCAAAGCATGGGTATCTGCAGGGAACTCATGCTAATCAGGTTGTAGTTGAGGAATCCACTCAGGTTTCAGAGGTCTCGATCTCTAGAGATGAGTATGCCCGATTGCTTGCCTCTCAGTCTTCTACTTCAACATCTATTACTCAGCAGGGTGTGCTGGTTGCATTGTTAGCTAGACCTCGTGGTCCACAATGGGTGCTGACTCTAGAGCATCTTCACATATTACAGGTGATTTATCTGTGTTTTACATCTCTTCGCCCACTTGACAAGTCTTTCTAGGTTCGCGTTGTTGATGATGGCTTGTCATCTGTTACTGGGTTAGGTGATGTGACCTTGACTGATACTCTTCTCTTGCTGATGCGATGCATGTACCTAATTTTGCTATGAATTTGATGTGTATCAATCAGATTACTACGGATCTCCACTGTAGGGCAGTATTTTATGATTAGTGGTTTTTATTGCAAGACCTCCAGACGAGGAAGAGGATTGGTGAACTTGAACAAAATGGGTTGTACTGCCTTTCCCTTCCACCTACAGTTACTACTGCTTTTGGTGCCACTACTACTTTACAGTAGCATCTTCGCCTTGGCTACCCAAGTTTGATTGTGCTATGCCGTTTCTTGATCTTCTTGCTCCTGATCAGTTCTTTTGTGATGCTTGTCAGCTGGGCAAGCATAATAGGTCCTCGTTTCCTTCTACTAATAAGAGGACTAGTTCTGTTTTTTCTTTGGTTCATGCTGATGTGTGTGGTCTGTGTCGGGTCACCAGTGTTAGGGGCTTATATTGTTTCCTTGTTCTTGTTGATGATCATTTTAGTATGTTTTGGATTTTCTTGATGAAACAAAAGTCAGAAGTCCCTCTATTGATTGAAAATTTTTTCAATGAAATAAAGACTCAATTTTCTACTACTATATGTGTCTTTCGAAGTGATAATGGTATTGAGTTTGTGAATGCCTGATTATCTAGTTTCTTTGCTTCGTAGGGTGTTATTCATTAGACTTTCTGTGTTCACACCTTACAACAGAACGTGGTTGTGGAACGGAAGCTTCGATACCTTCTTGATGTTGCCTAGACGTTACTATTTCATATGCATGTTCCTTCTGGGCTGATGTTGTTTTGATTGCTGTGTTTCTTATTAATCGGGTTATTTCATTGTTTTAGGTGATAAGAAAAATGAATTATCAAGTCTTATTTAGAGACTCCTGATACCTTTATGTAGGAGGTACAAAGGGAGGAATTACATATTACACCCTTACATAAAGAAATAAATAGAAGAGTCCCTCAAGGACAACTCAACGCTCCCTCTTAAGCTGGAGCATAAGCATCAAACATGCTAAGCTTGGAACAAAGACTCTGAAGTCGCTTCTTGGAGAGTGCATTAGTAAAAATATCTGTAATTTGATCTTTAGTATAGATGTAGGGTGTATAAATCTTCTTTTCTGCAATGGCCTCTATGATGATACGACAATCAACCTTAATGTGCTTAGTTTGCTCATGAAAAACATGATTATTGGCGATAAATGTGGCAACCTTATTGTCACAGTGCATATGAATAGGACCTGAGGCCTGGACACCAAAATCTTGTAAGATGGATCAAACCCATAATGGTTCATAAGTAATTTGAGCCATAGCTCTATATGCTGATTCTACACTTGACCTTGAGACCATGGCTTGCTTCTCCATGTAATTAGATTGCCTCCTACAAAGGTACAATACCCTGTAGTGGACCTCCTATCCTCATGTGCTCCAGCATAATCAGCATCTGAATAGCCGCACACATCCAAGTGTCCATTATTCTGAAAATGAAGTCTGTTCCCAGGGGCACTCTTCAGGTATCTGAGAACCTGGCAAACTCCATCTCAGTGGAATTCTCTAGGTGCCTACATAAACTGGCTCAGTTTCCCTACTGCAAAGGCAATGTCAGGTCGAGTGATTGTTAGATATAACAGTTTACCAACCATGGCACAGTATCTAGTTACATCTTGTAATAAGGGATTATCATTATCTATTAGAGGCAAGGAGTCATCCATAGGCACATATGTTGGTTTGTAGCCCAACATACTAGTCTTTCTCAGCATATCAAGAACATACTTGCATTGAGATAGCACAACTCCTTTTGTTTGTTGCACTTCAATACCATGGAAATAGTTAATAGGGCCTAGATCCTTGGTTACAAACTGTGATTGTAGCAACACCTTCGTATCTTCTATGCCTTTCCTATCATTGCCAGTCAAAAGTACATCAACATAAACAATAAGAATAACATAACCTGTCTCCCCATGTAGTGTAAAGACAGAGTGATCTGCAAAGACCTAGCAAAGCCATGTTCTCGTACAACCCTACTAGATCTTTCAAACTATGCTCTTGAACTCTATTTTAGGCCATAAATGGCCTTCTTTAGCCTGCATACTTTCTGACACTCCCCTTAGAAATCCCGATGGTTACTGCATGTATATTTCCTCCAAATCATCATAAAGAAAAGCATTCTTTATATCTAGTTGGTGGATGGTCCAGCTTTTGTTGATAGCGATTGAAAGTAAGATCCTGATAGAATTGAGCTGAGCCACTGGGGAAAGTCTCAAAGTAGTTGACTCCAATTGTCTGCGTGTAGCCTTTAGCAACAAGGCGTGCTTTACGCCTCTCCACAGTACCATTAAGATGACATTTAAGGGTGAACACCCACCTACACCCCACAACTGTAGCTCCTGAGGGTAGGTCAACCAAATCCCATGTGTCATGGGACTGCAAAGTTGCCATTTCTTCTTCCATAGACAAGGTCCAAGATAGATCTTAGAATGCCTCCTGATGGTCCTGTCGTACCTGATGACTATAAATAGTCAAAGAAAGTTGTCATCTTACTGTAGGCAAATTGTCAAAAGACAAACTGTGATACAGAATACTTAGCACAAGATCATTGAGCCTTTCGTTGTGCTATATGAAGGTCCAGGGTAGTGTTCATAGGAGCATAAGGTATCTAGTCCTTAGACGAATCATTAATGGCTGGTGAAGAGATTGATTAGGGTTCATCCACCTGAGGTGTATCCACAGACTTGCGCTGAAAGTGCTTAGGAAAAGTGTCTGGAACCTCTGGATAACGTAGGAAAGCACTAAGATCAAGCTGGTTTGCCCTCTGTAAAGGAGGCTCAGAGGGCTGTGGTGGTTTAGAAGGCATAGGAAGGGGGACTTCCTAAGGATAGAAAGATGTGGAATGTTTCCGCTTCTTTTGGTAGTAAGGTATCTCCTGAAAAATTGTGACATCAGCAGAAATATAAAATCTTCATGATATAGGATCATAGCACCTTTTTCCTTTATGTGTTTTGGAGTAGCCCAAAAAGATGCACTTAACGGAACGAGGAGAAATTTTATCCACCTTAAAACAAACATAACAAAAAACAACAGGAGTGATAGAAAACAAGTCATTGCCAGGAAACAAAATAGAGTGTGGGGTTTTATCACCCAACACACATAAAGAAACACGATTCACCAGATATATGGCAGTTAAAACAGCATCAGCTCAAAAAGAGGAGTGAACATTCATATGAAATATAATAGTTCGAGCCACTCCAACAAATGACGAAGTTTACGTTCAACCATCCCATTTTGTTGGGAGGTATGAATGCAAGAAGTCTGGTGAATGACACCAAGAGATTGGAAAAACTGAGTAACTTTGGCATTCACAAACTTCAAACCATTATCATTTCGAAAAACTTTTATATAACGGTGGAAAATTAAGTCTTTATTTCTTGAACAAAGTTTTGAATAACAAAAACTTCAGACTTCTCTGTCATCATAAAGACCTAGGACATCCTGGTACAATCATCAATAAGAACGAGAAAGTACCGAAAATCTCTAAGACTCTGGACCCTACATGAGCCCCACACATCAGCATGAATCAAATCAAATACAGACGCAGTCTGCTTTTTATGTGGCAGAAAAGAAGACATGGTGTTTGCCAAGTTGTTAAGCTTCATAGCGAAATGACTCTGGAAAAGATACCTCCGGAAACTGACGACGAAGGATAGATAAACTAGGATGACTAAGATGGAGATACCACTGAAGGGAAGTAGTTTCACAAACAACATCAATAGTAGATAGTGGTGGAATGTGGGGGTAGTAAAGACCATTCTGCTCAAATTTACCAATTCGCCGCATCGTCTGGAGGTCCTACAAGAAAAAATACTGGTAATGAAACACTGCTCTGCACTCTTAAGTCCTTCGTAATCTGACTGAGACATCAAATTAAGAGCAAACTTAGGAGCATCAATAACGTTAGATAGTGGTAGAGTAAGAGAGGGAAATATTCCCAAGGCAACTAACTAGTGACAAACCACCATCTGCTACTTTAACTTGGAAAGTAGTAGTAAGATCTTGCATGGAAGAAAATAATCTAGTATCACCAGTGATGTGTGAAGAGACACCTGAATCAGCAATCCATGAAAGAGCATGGGATCTAACAGACATTGTTGATGTACCTGCAGATTTTTAGATTGAGGCTCTCGTTGAGGTAGAGGCCTGAGAAGCAATAAACCACTCATACTCTACTCTAGATATAGAGATCTGACCACCATTTTTGTGCACCTGAGTAGAATCATCTGTAGAAATTTGGTGAGGACGTGGGTCCAGTCCTTGTGGATGTGCTTTACCCAGCAACAATCCACAGTGTGCCCATTCCTATGATAGTACTCACAGAAAAGGTAACCACGACCACGACCACGACTACCACGGCTACGACCACCTTTACCTCTAGAATTTCCATGACCACATCCAACAACAACCATGGCAGAGGAATCAGATATAGGAACAAAATTAGAGGTGTGAAGTCTCGATAGACGAGCATAAATCTGCGCAAAAGTGGGAATCTCATCCATTGTCATAGACTAATCTTTGATTGTCTTGTACTCAAGACCAAGGCCAAACAAGAGTTGAATGGAATGAATGGCCTCTCATCGCTTGACTATAACGATTCAATCTGTAGATATAGGCTGATATACATCTTGCTCGTACCACACATTCTTCATAGCGCTGTAATATTCTAACAAGGCCATGGCCATGGTGCCTTTCCTAAGGGTATGTATGTCTTCTATGACATGGTACCACCTGGTGATGTTCTCTGTGGGAGTGTATCTCATGTAACACCTCCCACATTTTATTAGCAGAAGCATAAGCCATGACTTGTTTAACGATTGTCTGGGTTAGGCTTTTTAGAAGATATGTGGCCACCCAATCATTGTTTGCCTCTCAATCTGTAGACTTCACAACTGTTCATCTTCTGTTAATATATACTTCTTGCGATGGGATCCAACAAACTATGAAAAGGACATGGATAGAGAAGGAAGTTGGATTCGTCCAACTTAATAGAAGTCCCTTGTATGTGTGGGGGAGCATTTGCGGTGGATGACTTCCCCATCAAGTCGTTTACTAACTCCTTTTGGTCTACCATGATATCCAGGGTCGCAATCCATGAAAAGGATGGCTTTTATTTGCTGGAAATAAGATCATAGGGGCTGAAAAATATGATTTTGGTCCTTATTAGATCCCAAGAATAGCCTTCCTGGCTTCTGGATTTTAGATCATATAATTAACGGACATCAACTGAAAATTGCATTGCACGTGCTAGGGCATATAGATCAGGCCCTAGTGGTGCCCTTGAAGAGGTAGCGCTCTTATGGAAAGCCCTATAGAAGTAGAGTGGACTGGTAAACTTTGGTCCTAGGTCTTGTAGTACTCCTTCAAGCCCTCCTAGGAATATATTATAGGAGAAGACCTCCTGGGGCCTTATTTAGGCTAGCACCACCCCATGTAAGGGGCAACACTGGGTCAAGAGAGACCTAGTGGCATCGGTAGGGGACCCTGCGGCACCTAGCGGCGGCGTTCAGGGGAGGGGAGAACAGACCAGTGGTGATGGTCTGGAGGGCTTGCAGTTGGCGTAGGTGGTGTTGCTGGCCAGAGTGTGGCCGGTGATACTGAGGAGAGAGAGGGGGGGTTGGTGGAGGGTTGGAGGTTAGGGTTTCGATGGGACCTTTATATAGGAAATATGAATCATCAAGTTTTATTCAAAGACTCCTGATACCTTTATATAGAGATGTACAAAGGGAGAACTTACATACTACACCTGTACATAAAGAAATAAATAAAAGAGTCCCTCAATGACAACTCAATAAGGTGGCTGTACACCTTTTTCAGTTCTATTTCCAGATCATGAACCTTTTTTGCTGTCGCCGGTTGTTTTTAGTTGTGTTACATTTGTTCATCTTTTTGGTGGGGACAAGTTAGACCCTCGCTCGGTCAAATGTATTTGTCCTAGGTATTCTTGGACCTAGAAAGGATATCAGTGTTGTAATCCAATGAATCGAAAATTTTTTGTGAGTGCCGATGTATTTTTTGAGGAGGTTTCATATTGTTCTTCTGATAAGGGAGAGAGACCGGTAGTATGGAAGAGAGTTGGAGGGAGTTCTTAGGGTTGGAAATATTTTATTGGAACTCAAAAGAAAATAAGGGGATTTGGTCTCTATTTAAAGAGAACTAATCCCAATTACAATCCCAACTAATTACAAATTCTATTTTCCAAAACAAACTCAATCACTTAACTATTCCTAAAATTACTCAATCGTCTACACCTAATTTTATAAAATAAACGTGGAAACAAGACACGCCAAGTCAAACCCTGAACCTAACTCTACATGCACACATTCACACACATTCACGTGCCCAACATGGGTCCTATAGACTCTACCATGTGGTACTACAACGTGGCTTATTCCACGCACGCTAACAGTTTCTATGCAACAAGTTGGGCTTGTAGGATATCTGTGCTCTAACTTTTGGGAGTGTTAGAGTCTTTTTTTTATTTATTTTTAATTTTTTATATGTTTTGTTTGTTATTTCTTATTTTTAGTTGGAGTCTTCATGTGATTATTCCATCTATCCTCTCTATATAAGAGAAGGTACGGTTTAGACGTTTTCATTTTCTCCAAGACTTAAATCCTTGAGGTCTCTAGTGTTTCTTCACTAAAATCAACAATGAAAGGGGTGTGCTTGATATGTAGATTGAAGTCTAGTGATAAGTGGATTCACATCTAGGATCCATTTATTCATTTATTGTAGCATCCCAAAACTAGTCTTAAGTAGTGGAATGTAAAAGATTGGGAATTACTACTTGATAACTTGAGATTAAACATTTTGAGTAGTTGTCATGGGTTCATTTGGCTCATACTCAACAAGTTGTAAAAGTCAATTTTTCTTAATTAGGCTCGAGTTTAGGCTTGTGTTATTACAAATGGTTCTCTTCTTTTTTTAGCTCATTCTCTTCTTTTTTTTATTAATGGTATCAAAGAGCAGCATGAGGTCAAGCTGCAACTGTTAATGGCAGTATATTGGAAAATTTGCAACGAGCATGTTGCAAACTTACGAAAGAGACTGTAACACTCTAAAAATAGTCTTATTTGAAAAGCTCATGAAATTGAGTAGTAGAATATAAAGACTTGAAAATAACTACTTGACAACCTTTTAGTTAAGCATTTTAGGTGATTGTCATGGGTCTATTGGATTCATTACCTACCAAGTTATCAAGGCTAATTATTCTTGATTAGACTTATGTCTAAGCTCATGTTGTTACATATACAACTCAATACTCATCAAGTGCAGTTGGTAGAAGGCTTGGCATGCTTACTTTTAGATGTTAGAGATTTGTTTTAATCTTGGGAGTGAGGTGGGATCTTGACTTGGGGTTCTCGAGTGTCGATTGATGGTATGTTACAACTGTGATGAATTAGAAAAATACTTGTTGTCGTATTGATTGGTATGAAATAATGGTTTTCTTTCTGACTGATACCAATGCCATGTAAACTTGTCTCATTGTACATGCTTCTACTCTTGATGTTGTAATAATTTTGAGAATAACTATTCATGCAATTATTACAATGATTCTTGAGTGCATACTTAGTTGATTCCATCAACTAATATTGTTGGTTCTTTTTGTCTTTTGAAATCAGGCCAAAGGACAATCATGAGATTAGATTGAAGTTCAGAGTAGAGTTGACAATCTTCTAGTTGATCCTTAGTTTCTGCTCTGTATCAGTGAGACGTAATAATAACCTTAGTTCTATATCATGCTTGGGTTTGTAGTTCATGGTATGGTTATTTACTTTAATTTGCTTCCTTTCATTGTGATATTTTGCTTGGAGCGATTGATCATTAGTTGTGAGCTTAGATCTTGAAGCTAAAATACTATTTTAAATCTCTTATTCTTTAATCAAAGAAGGCAAGACTCTATCTTGATGCTTCTCTCCTTTCTGTACAGAGGAGTTTGACAGTTATTTGAGTGTATAGCTAATGAAGGGTCGATTGGCAAAGGATGGGGAAGATGGGATTGTTAGGTTACTTTTGTGATGGTTGCTTACTAGTTTAGGGTGTGTTAGAATATTAAGATTTGTTAGTAAAGAGTCTTATTTTATTTAGGTTTAGTCTATTTAATTAGGTTTAAGTACTATTTTATCAGTTTCGTATTCCTGATGGGTTTCTTATATAATTTTTCTAACTCTACTCTATCTATATAAAGGGGGCTTGGGTTCCTAGTTGAAATAAGACTATTGTTTTTAACATGGTATCAGAGAAGGGCTTGAAAAAGAAGAATAAGAGGAAGAAAAGGAGGCCAAGAGAGGAGACCGAAACCCTAATCCTAGGGTCCGTAAATGGGGCTCCGACCCACCAGTGACTCCTCCAGTAAAGGTCAGTAAAGGTCTGGAGACTCCTCTGGTGAAGGTCCGACCAAGATCTGGCCACCGTTGCCCTAGAAAAGGCCCTAGGCCTTGTTGCTGCTATTGCTCTCCTATTCCAAAGGGGGTACTAATTGCCAACCTCCCCCCTCTAGATCTGATCCTCTAATCACTAGCAGCAGTCTCTTTGACCGTTGCTCTTTGATTGGACTACAATCTTCTCTTTATGGCAAAATTCTGATCCTTTCGATCGATATCATCAACCAAATTGATCGGATTTGGCTATCTTGTGATCGGGTTCGATTCACACAAGTTTCGACCCTCTTGAGTGTTGCCGTTGATTGGTTACTTTTTTGGCCATCTTGTCTTGCGCACCCCCTACCTGTGCACATGAACCAAGAAGTTCGTGCTTCCCTGTGTGCATTGTGCATGCCTATCGTGTGCTTTGATTGTGCACCCTATGGATCTTTTTCAACTACCTGCCATCTACTACTGCTGACCACTCCTACCTGCTTGAGATTGCCTCTCGTTTACTATTGTTGCTACCACATGGGATTGTCTCCCGTTCTATTGCTACTATTTTCTGCTTGGGATTATCTCCTACTGCTTTTCTACCTGCTTCTCTGACCTTCATTGGGAAGGGGGGTGTTAGAGTATTAGGATTAGTTAGTAAAGAGTCTTATTGTATTTAGGTTTAGTCTATTTAATTAGGTTTAAGAGTACTAGTCCTTTTTTATTCATGTTTATCAGTTTCTTATTCTTAATGGGTTTCTTATGTAATTTTCTAACCCATATAGAGAGGGTTAGGGTTCCTAATTGAAATAAGACTTTGTTTTCTCCAACAATGTAAAAGATTGTGTCAATCTTAACTTGGATTGGATTAGTTGTAGCCTTTATACCCATTCAAAGGTGTGGATTTGATCAAATAAAAAAAGGAAGAACTCTCTGCCTTTTTCTTTTCGTTCCTACAATGCACAACTTGGTCAATACTTATAACTCATTACTCTTCCTCCCCTCCCTTCTCTTTGGCCATCTCCATCACCCCTCCCCCCACTCTTGGCAACTCTTTCCCCTCTTTCCCCTTCATACCACCTCTCCTTTCCTCATCCTATGCATCAACTTCACTTTGTTTTTTTTTTTTTTTTTTTATGAAAAGATCAACTGCACTTTGTTAGCTTTCCTCCAACCTTCTAGTCAATCTTCTCACTTCAACACCACCAGCCCCTCTTCCCAAACCTCTCCCTCAAACAACTTCTCTTGCAATCCCATGCCATTCTTCTCCCTCTTCTGGTCCTTTGGCCTCAAATTTCTTCCCCTTGTCTTTCCCTTTCTTGGCTGCCCCCCCTCCCCTTTCTCTTCGAGCTTCTCTCTCTCCTCCAATCATTCCCACCTCCTCCCTGCATCCCCCATTTCCCCACTTCCTTTTAATAAACATCTTCAACACCCTACCTTTCCCCTATTCCCATCCTCCTAATCTCCTTGTCCTCTTCATTAAAGGACATTGAGTAGAGGAGCATATCATGGCAGTTGTGACAGCAGCAGGGATTGAAGACGATGAGGCAGGCTCAAGTTTCATGGTGAGAGCACTCAAGGCTGCAGGAAGGGTGGTTACAATAGTGTCAAGGATGAC
The DNA here is from genome assembly GCA_037157565.1 of Thalassia testudinum. Lineage (NCBI taxonomy): Eukaryota > Viridiplantae > Streptophyta > Magnoliopsida > Alismatales > Hydrocharitaceae > Thalassia > Thalassia testudinum. Next base: position 80,074,032 of record JAZHRO010000077.1, on the reverse strand, counting down.
AAGTGCATCAACGACAACATGGGGGCGATAGGGGAGAGGTGGGTAGGAGAATGGGGGAGAGCAAACTTTATACATTTTGTAAGTTAGATATGAAATTGGAGGTAGAATGTATTTTCTAAAGTTAATTGTTTTCTGGATTGATGTTAAGTTGTTAACCATAGGAACATCTATGATTGGCCATTCAACTTTTCAGGGAATACATATAATTGCAAAGTTTGTGAGCACATTTATGTAAAATTCGCAAAAACCTGTTTTGCATTCTTGGATGCAATGGTGATAATAACTGCTGTGGGCAACCTTTGAGTGTTTCATTTCTGGCCATGGAGCCCTTCCTCTACATTACCATTCATGGATAGATAGATCCAACCTGCTTTAGTGGTGGATAAGTGTGCAGATACATAGGGTGGTCAGGACTTAACGGGATTGCAGGGTCATGGGTTGAAAGGTCTCAGTGGATTTGATAGGTAAAAGACGGAAGGATTTCAGTCAATTTGTCTATGAGGTTTAATTGGGAGCAAGTGACATGGTAAATAAAACACAAATTCAAGAATTCTAGGATTTATTCAACATGATTCCTATGGGACTAAATTTTGAGAAAGAGGGGGTAAACTGAACAATATATTTAGTTCAAAACCTCCAAGAAAATTTTTGCAAAGAAAGAACTAGAAACCTATGCTCGTCAAATTATTTGGTTTCTTGGACTAGTAATCCATGCTCATCAAACTATGCTTTTTTTTAGCTTTATCTTCTTTGCCACCTTGGTAGTCTCTTGTCACTAGGACTAGAAGGTACCTTTAAGAAAACTCTTGAGCAGTTGCATATTCTTGGAAGATCAAATATAAAGAAGATGCACAAATAATAATTACATTTGAATTGAGGAAGATGTTACATCTGCTTTTGTTTCTACAATGATGCATTAGGTGAAGATGGTGCTTCATTCCTTACTGAATGTGCACCCACTCACCTTTGCTGGGCACCCCACGGTACACCACAAACAACACATAGTACCCTGGTGGAGCAAGCACACCTGTTGGTGGTCCTATAGCTGTGATCTGTTGGTTTCCAGCACCTGCATCACTTAAGCCCCTTGTCTTCAAGATCAGTAGCCTCTGGTTCATCGAGAAGCCGTGTGTTGTGAATGGCTGCGCATACATGGTTACTTTGATGTCCCCTGCATTAGTCACAGGATCTGCCAGCTTGAAGGTTATTGGGAAGCTCTGGCCATACTTGAGTTCTTTCTCGAGGGAGTCTGCATTGATCTCTGGGCGGTGACTCGCAAGCGCCGGGTCCAGGTAAGGAGGTGAGAACTTTTCGACTCTTAACTCAGTGGGAAACGGCTTACCAGAAAAGTAGTACCCATCATTTGGATTGCTTCCTGCCACCAAGATCTGGCCATTGGGCATCACAGCACTCGATGAATGGTATACACGTGCTATCATCGTGGGGGCCAACACCTTGAACCGTTGTTCACGTGGCTTCAGCGGTTGGTAGAGCCACGGCTCTAGCACTGGGTCTCGACCTAGTTCCCATCCAGCAGAGCCTTTCGAGGCACCATTGACAAGCAGAACATCTGCATTTGGCAACAGAAGCATGTCGGCCATGACTCGACCGTTTGGCATAATTTCCACTTTCCACCGTGTGTTAGGCAGGGTTATGTGCAACCTGCCGCAATTGTTCAAGGCAGGGTCGAACTGCCCATGCTCAGCACGATCCATGGCATATGGTTTGGCACCACCGCATACGATGACCTCTGCTGGTATTGCCTTGCCACTTTTGCGGTTGAGATTGAGTGGCAGCAAGACGGACTGGCCAGATCCAGGGTAGTTTCGTGCTCCACCCTTGAGTGGTGGGAACTCGCGAACTACTTTGTTGGTCCTGGGGTCTAGGAGGATCGAGCGGTTGTTTGCGAAGATGAAGAGGTTGCCGTCTGTGGAGAGGTGGACAAAGGGATAGAGGTTGTTCTCAAGTTTTGCCATGGTGGTCTCCCAGAGAAGTGGGAGGTCGTAGACATCACGACGGCCATTTGGCTGCCCTGGAGGAGGCACATACTCGTAGTTGAACGACCTACGGCCACCAACGACGATGAATCCACCATCTGGGAGGATTTGTTGGGTTGCATACCTACATGAAGCACCAGTCAGAGTCACAAAGAGGCCGCTGCTCCAATAGATGAGCAGCTAAATTCTGGTGGATACACAGCCATTTAGTTACCATCTATTCCTGGCAAGATCAGAATACTCCTTCCAGTCACATGTATCGCATGGCTCAAGATAACGGACTATTGCACCACCTTCCCACCAGCCGCCAGTCTGTACCAAGGTGCCATTTACTGTTAAACCACCTGATGAACACCATGGATTGGTCAAAACCTGCAAGACATGTGACAATTTTGGCCTTGTCGGGTATGTATTTGTAGTTGCAAGGACATCAAATGCTAGCCATGATACTTCTGGCAGCAATGTGTGTGGATGATGTATGTACCTGTAGGGGTTGTATGTTGCCAGTTTCAAGATCAAACTCGAGAGAATGAGCGAAACAATCTTTACTTTTTCTCCGGGTATCATAACGGCATGGTCGTACTGGGAGCTCAAGTTTCGAGTCCCAGTTGGTGGCATCAAACATGATGGCTTTGTTTTTATGTGTGATGATAGTGTGCATTGCCGACACACCCGAGCTTTTACTGAACAGTTCCCATTCACCTGCGTAATCTGTCTGAAAGTCCCTGCCTCCTCGCCTTGCAGCTCGATGTCCTCCATTTCCATCTGTCGTAGATGGTGCGCTAACATCACCTGTCACAGGTGGTGCATTTCCATCTCCTTGTTCCTCTGCGATGCCGCCTTGCAGCCCTTTCTGGAGGGTGAGGCTGAGTTCTTGCAGAGGTTGGAGTGGATTGAAAGTAAATTGTTGTGCGGCAGTGGTTGCCAATAGGAGAGGGAGGACAAGGAGGATGGCCTGGGCCCAAGGTGCCTCCATTGAATTGAGCTTCAATGGAGGACTCAAAAGCTCCTCCCTCCTCCTTTGCTTCCAGTACTTATTGCTACACTTATTCGCCCTGCTATGCCTTGTTCTCGAGAGGTTTACACTTTTTATTGCTCAAGTTCCAAATATGGTATATGCCTGCAACCAATTTGCAGAAAGTAGCAATGGCAGTTTCTTGTCAGTGGTTTACATTGACCTTCCAAGAAAAAAGGAGGGCTAATTTTAGTATGTGGTGGCTCTTGTTTTCCTTTTGGGTTCCTGGGGTCATGGTTTCCTACAATTGCATGGGTGAAGAGTATTTTGAATTAGTGTCTTAACTTAGGAGGGGGAATTTTCTCCTCAGTTGACTTGGGCGGTTCGAAGTCATTGTGAGCATTCTGGTTTGCTGCAATGGAGATTTATTACATATTGACTGTCATGATTTTTGTATCACTACGTTGTGTTAGTATGATTAGACCAGCAGATGATACGTTCGGTTAATTTTGGCGAGCATGGACTCTACCCTTAAGCTAAAATTGCAAGGAACCTTGTACAACCAGTTGATATTGCAAAGAACGAGGGCAGAGTTTAATGGAAGAAACGTAATGATAAATTGATAGTTTATCAATCATCTTGCTTTCCACCTAAGATGATTGATCGGTGTACATTTTCATCATTATCCTTATAATTCAACTTTGTGAAATAATTCCCTTTAATGAGACTATGCAGGGTTTGAAAAGCAATGGAATAAAAGCCGTCAGATTAATACATGCAAAAACGTCAACGACCATCCAAAATCAAATATCTGAAGGGGAAAGGATGAATATGTATGAGTGATTATCTTGTTGAAATTGATAGTTTGACATTTTTAAGACCAATACATGCCATTCTAAAAGCAGACGGTAGGGAAAATGGCTTTCCAAGTTGCGCTTTATTGAGAGTTAGACAATCTTCGTCACTTGTATTCTCTTAAAAGATAAAATTTGAGATTTATTTTTCTCATTCAAGGTGAAATTCTATGAACGATGTACTTTCACTTGGTGGGAGATACGTCAGTCATTACGATGCTCTCAGGATAAGATAGGTAGAGAGGGATATTTATTTGGGTGGTAAAATAGATAGTAGAATAAAATGATTGGTATATTGATGTGATGGTAATATGTATTTATTTAATAATAAGATATAAGTGTGAGTAGATTGATGTGATATGATAAATATATTTTAATATATATTGATATTAATGTGATGTAATGGAATGATTTGATTTAGATGTTGATAAAAATGATAAATAGTATCCTAATTTCTCATAAATAATATCCTAAGCCTCTCTAGGAGGATATCGCTCTACTTATCCTCAATCAAACCGGCCTTAATGCCCATTCATGTATCTTGCTTAAGTTCAGCTGAACTTGGCTGCAGTTAGTGTTAGTGACACTTTGCGGATCATGCTCAAAGTTTGGAAATCACCGTAGTATGGCATGATGATGGAGCATCAGGTGTTCATTTCACTTATTTGTCGAAACAAGGCGTAGTCAACATACTTACGAGCAGCATTTAAGGCAATTCACATGCACATGACCCTGATTGCAAAGCCTTAGTAGGGGCTTTAAGCACCATTTTTTTTCAGTAGTACATGTCGCTGCAAAAGGAAGGCAGTTATCATTTTTGAATGCTACTAATATTTCCTTGACTATGCCTTCTTCCAAAATTGCTTCTCACAACTTGAGATCCAAATCGAGCTTGCAGGTGTTGCTAGAATCTTCATTCGAAATTGCGGAGTCGTGGTTATCATGCCATCTCCTCCAAGTCCAATCCTAGAAAGTGCCAAGATCAATATTCAAAATTTGGATGTGCAAGAAAAGAAGGGATGGAGATTGGACAAAGTTGGAATGTTTTGAAATCCACCTGACATACATAGAGAAGAAGAAATCAACGATTTTCATGAATTGAGGAACTAGAGAAAATGATTAGGAGTGTATATGGGTTGGATTCAACCTGAATTTAACTGCACTCAACTTAATAGGATTGGGTTGAGTTAAGAATTATAGTAAATTCAATTAGATTTGAAGTTTAATTAATCTAATTCAACTTGCAATATGATACAACCTAATTTGTATGTACATATGTATATTATATACATACAATAAATAATATCTATAATATATTATATATAATATGTAAGGAACGTCAAGTCACATATGGAAATTTAAAACAAATATTTTAATTTTGTCACTTCAGCATCCCAATATTTTAATTTCCAACCTTCATTGATCTCTCATTTCTCCCATTGTTACCTCCACCAACTTTTGTGGTAGTCTTTGTCCTCATCTCACCTCTAAGTTCCATCTCAAGTAGTGCTTCTCTTTAGCTTGAAGCTCTAAGTACTGTCCTCTCCTCTTCTTGGTAGTGGTGAAACTTTACACTCTCCAGGTAATCCTTAACCTTGTCTCCTCTCTTAGCCCCTTACCTCAGCTTGAGTCTCTAATGACTCATCTCTCTTTTTTTCCTCCTTGCAAGGATCTCCCTTCGACCATCTCCTCTTTTCTTCCTCGTAGGAATCCCACCACTAGTATTGTCAAATGACTTACCTCTCCTCTCTTTTTTCCTACGGGGATCTCACCACCACCACCAAAATACCTTTTATATATTTGTTGTCGATTATTGGTATAGATTCGAGCTTTTATATGTACTTATGAAGTTTATTATCAGACATATCTTTATTTTTTCTCGTTACTTTTATATCATATCTTTATTTTTTTGGTTTGAAGTTTTTTTTTTAATCCATTTTATTCTTTTTTTTGTAAGATGTAAGTTATTTATAAAATTTTTTATTATTAAATATGAAAGACATAGAAAGTATGTATGGGATAAACATAAACTTTAATCAGTCAACAACCTACTCAACCTGATTCAACCCGACTCAATTTTATAGGTGAGGTTGGGTTAGGTTTATTAGTGTAAAGAGTTGACTTAGGTTCAAAAACTCTCATCTCATATATCGTGAGTTGGATTTAGGTTGAATTTTAACCCGACCAAACTCAATATGTGTATACTCCTAAAATAGACCACCTCAGATGGTTGAGTCAGTATAGGCACTGCAGTAGTCCCTCGCATTCGCTCCTCGCAGCTGCGAGATTCTCTGAGAATGGAGATATCATTTGTAAATAAGACTCGTCTCATGCGAGGCTTTGAATTTAAGATTCTGGAGTAGCCGTCCTTATTTGATAAAGAGTAAGTACCTGTCCGTGAAACAGGATGGAGGAATAGTGAACTTGCTATATTCCCCATGGTTGGATTCAAATCCCATCTGCAACATCTTAAGAAAAAAAAGACCAATTATTTCATTCATACTGAATAGCATAATGAAAAAGAAAAGGGTATTTATAAAATGGTATGCCTAAATTCCAATTCAGGTGAAATTTCAAGGCATTTTTGTGGCATGCCTTAGCATATAATGGAGCTAAAAAATAGTTCATTTTTGAGAGAATGATCCATAAATAGGTTTTGGATAACACTCGCCTATAGATGATCCTCGAGTCATAGAATCTATTTATGCATTAACAGAGCCATTAACCAAAACTGTTTGTAAGTCATTTCAAGAAAAGTAAAATTTTCTCCTCTTAGCATACATACATCATCTTCATCTTTTACACACCAAGATGATGCATCATGGCAGTGGATTCAAGTAGGTTGATAAATATAGTTTTACAAAATGGACATTTTGAATGTAGGCAAGATGCATACATTATTAAATATAATCAGCCTACTCACAATATTCAAGCAAGTCTTGACAAGTAAATTGTAGAATCTCACCTTATGTTATTTGGTGAAATAAACACAAAGCTTAAACTCAAGTCTTTTTCCCTAGGCTATTTGCGGGGTGAACATAAATCTTAAAAAGTATCCTTTGTTTGAATTCTCAAAGTCTTTATTTATTAATTTCCATTGCCTTAACCGACAATTGTCATCACCAAGAAATGATTACCAGATTGATTGCTCATGTTTGATATTGTATAGAGTAAATTAAGACCATCTATAAAAACTTGAACACCATTGTCGGTACTTGTGCCATGCAAATGAAGATGATTTCATATCATCGTAGAGGGAGTATACCTTGTGAAGATTGCTTTCTTGAAGAGAATGGGAAGCATGGAAGCATCCACCAGCCATTTCAACGTGCAATCTGATCATCTCCAACTGAGCTACCCCTAAGCCTCTCTTTGGTTGTTTTGGCTTACTCTTCTTTGCCTTCTTGGAGGTACAATACCTCCCATTCCCCAACCTCACTTCTCCAAAACCACCACTCTCCATTATAAATCTATAGAAGAGAAAGGGTAGAGGAAATAAAATGAGTTGGTTGCTCTCCACAAATTTTATCTTCAATGCATATTTAAAGGACAGGATGATGCTTGTGAATTCGATTGACGAGGATTTTGAAGAGATTTTTCAAAATTGAGGATGCCCAATTACAGAGGTTGTCTTGTGTTGTGAGAACAAACAAAAGCATAGTGGCATTAGAAAAATAGATATTGAGGTGATCTTCTTCTAAGAAGCCCCAATCAAGTGTAGATTGAGTAGATCTCCTTCCTGATTGGTTCAAACTCCAAGGAGTTTCCTTGGGCTTTGGAGTTGCCAGCTTGTGCAAATCACGTCACTAACGTCAACATTAATAGTTGAAATTGTGGTGGTGTAAATCTTGATAAATGCAGATATATACTGCTATCTTGATTGGTATAACAGATAAATAAAAGATCACTTGATAATAAAGGACCAAGAAAGGTGGGCCATGTATGTAACTAATATCCCATAAATATGTGAGTGAATTTTGGAGATGAGTCAAGTAGACGTAAAAACTTTAGTATCTTCAAGTACATTTCTTCCATGAGCTGAAAGTATAAGGCAGACGTACCCACTTCCCCCTTCTTACTTGAAGGCTAAAGGGCTTTTGTTTTTTAATTCTCTCAACCCGTGTATAAGAAAAATTGGATGTTGAACATTTGAAAAGGGGGGCGAGGAACATCAAAAGGAACCATAGGCATGATTTTGACTTCTTATATTTAAGTCCTAAGATGATTGATAAGTGGTGTGAATGAATATCACATAGTAAAATACCGGTTCATGCAGGGGTGTACATTGATAAAATTGGATTAGCTTTTAACAAATTTACGATTCAATCATTGAGATTTTTACGATTCAATTCAATCCATTTGAATGTCTAATTTATTCCAACCGATTCTGTAAAATTTTGAATTGGATAATATTGGAATGGATTTTCTTTTTAAATTATATGTGATTTTGTAGTTTGTACATGGTTTCATATGAGTTAACGGAAAGTTTTTTTTCCCTATTAGACTATTATTTCTAACATATATAGACATCTTTTCAAATAGTATTTGTGAATACACTAGAAGGAAGTGATTAATACAATCGAATAATATAAGGAAATTCAAAGTAGATGCATAAATAGAATCACCACAAAATGTGACAAGAGATTTTTAAGTGAAAAATCTTCAAGAGTAAAAACTACCATTCAAGTCTTTCCTTACTTAGGATTTCCCAATCGTTAAGCAATCAATAATCTACTATCCATATCGCTTAAACCAAAGGTGGTGTATCTCAATTACAAATCCTCCCTCTGATACTAATTGAAGAGTTTTTTCCTTCGATGTGAGAAGAAAAGTGGATCTGATAAGCTTGATGCACAAGTACAAGAAAATAAAAATACAAAAATCCTATAAAACCACAAGGTGAGGACAAAATCTAGCTTTTATAGGTTTAGGGTTACTTCCCTTTAGATGTTCTAGGAGGTGCTTGATCAGGAATGTAGATGTTCACTTGAGAATCCTTGCAAGATGTTCTTATAGAGTAGGAAGTATTGTATTAAGTGTTGTGTTGAGTAAGGGTAACCACTAGAGGTATTTATAGAGGTGTTAAAAAGGCTCTATATGGGTTGAGTTAGGTTAATTATATGATTGTTAAAAGTGATTAGGACAAATATATCTCAAAATCAGAAAAGATTACAAAAAGATTCATAGTAGACAATACAATATTAGACATTGGATAAGTCAGTTAGACATTTGATGATGTTTAGTCAGAGAATTGATGAAGGTGTGAATCGTCTGATGAAATGGTTCCAAAAGAAGGCCAAGGAAAGTATTGTCGAGAGCACGTTTGATCAATTGATTAAACAACTTATCTCAACTTATAGGTCATCTAGCTATATGGTTAGATGTTTGATTACGAAGACTCGATCTTATTGGAATTGAGTTGAGGTCTACAGAGTTGTTTGGTGTAAGAGTTAGAAGTCTAATAGGACAACTGAAGGTCTTATTGGACATTTGAAGAGATAATTACTTCTTGCTCTTTGTTCTAACATAAGATCTTTGCTTTTATAGATTTTCTAGGGGCCAATGGATAGTTATGTGGCATCTGATGATTACCTAGGATGTCTGATAGGCATATAAGATGTTTAATGGTGAGTTAAGTTGTTTGATAAATCATGGTGAACGTTGGGTTGCCAATGCTTAGTATAGGATACGTTTGATAGAAAGGTTGGATGGCTTATTTGAGGTTTTAGGTCGTCTAATTTGTTTGTTGACCGTCTGATAGGTTGTCTGAAAGTATTGTTGGACGTCTGGTAAAGTAGAGTGAACATTTGAGTGTAGATATTCAGTTTAGGGGATGTTTGATTAAATGGTTAGATGAATTATTTTGTGTTTTAGGTTATCTAATGGAAGTATTAGACATCTAATGGACTTGTGATAAAGGTGTTAATAGTCTGAATTGTGAAAGATAGTTCTGTTTGGGTTTTGACTTTAAGTTTAAGGCTTGCTTAAGTGTTCAAAGGCTTTGTGGGTGTTACTTAGGACTTATTTAGTACACTTGGGCTCTTCTACTTGGAGTTTAAAACAAATAAAATTACATTATTTGAATTACAAATACAAAGACTTTAGTACTATGGCCTTTGTTCTCCAAGCTTTGATCTTCAACTCAAGTCTCTTTAAGACTTAATCTTCTATCTGGCTTTGCTTTTTGCTTTTTTCTTTCTGATATGTTATCTTGTTCTTTATTCTTGAAATGTTAATACTTTTAAGAACAACATAATATTTATGTGTTTTCATATCATCAAAATCAAGAACATTAGTGTTTATGGACTAAGAAGACCAATATTTAGAATTTCATGCATCTCGTCATTACCTATAGAGCAGGGGTGAATTTGGGGTGGAGGATAATGAGGGGACGAAGAATGGTGGTGTTGCAAGGAGTGGAGGGCCAGAGGTTGCAGAGGGCCAATTACACAGTAGTAGGCTAGAGAAATAATAGAGGAAAGGGGGAAGGTGCTCTATGGGCCTCGGAAGGCCACCAAAAGATTTTTTATCGTAGGAGATGCTACTTAGCCATTATTCATCTATCGCATACGAGGGTAGAGCGACAATCAACAACCATACACAGAAGAGAACAAAGGTTTGGTGACTCAGTTTTACCACAAGGGGTGTATGTCTAGGGGGAGAACGAAGCTCCCAACTATGCACTAGAATTTTTGAGGATTGCATGGTATTACATGATTTCACTCCCTCTCTCGGGGAGGAGGCTAACACAAGGACCTGTATTCGATGGCCCTTAGTATCCTTACTACCAGGCTACTTGTACGTTGTCAGGGCATAGGTGCTTAGGTCCATCTTATCATATCTTTTCCCTTTGCTGTGCTAAATCTTCTGGCAGGTTGAGCTGGTGCCAATTGGGATCCGACTGGTCTTTGGCGGGACAGGGTACCAGTTTTGCTTATATACCCTGTATCCAAGTAGCCGGATCCTCTGTTGGGTCATGTGCGGAGTTTTGGATCTAAGGGCATTTTTTGCTCCTCATCATATGCCCCCACTCTCTAGCTAGTGTGAACTGCTGAGAGAGTAGTGAGAGCGGCCAAAACTCCATGGTAGGTGATGCCTCTAGATGTTCTTTAGGCTATAATGCAGTAGTGGGAACATTTATGATTGAGGAGTTAGGTGGTCTTCGCCTGCTTCCGGTTGGTTGGAGGAGGTTCCTTATTAGGGGCATATGAGTCCGAGTTCGCGTCGGCCTTAGGAGGCAGTGTCACTTGAATGTGGGGCATATCAGCCCGAGCCTGTGCCAGCCTTAGGAGGCGGCAGAATTTGGATGTGGGGCGTATCAACTTGAGCCGGTGTCGGCCTTAGGAGGTGGCGCTGTTTGGGCTCAATGCGTATGGGCCTGAGCCGGTGCCGACCTTCGGAGGCGGCATTGTTTGGGTGCGGGGCATATTAGCCCGAGGTAGTGTCGGCCTTAGGAGGCAGCAAAATTTGGGTGTGGGGCGTATTAGCCTGAGAATGTGCTAGCCTTAGTAGGCGGCGCTGTTTGGGTGCGAGGCGTATTAGCCCGAGCCGGTGCCGGCCTTAGGAGGTGGCAGAATTTGGGCATGGGGCGTATCAACCCAAGCTTGTGCCGGCCTTAGGAGGCAGCAAAATTTGGACGTAGAGCGTATGAGCCCGATCCCGTGCCGTCCTTAGGAGGCAACACTTCGCCTAGTTGAGACGCTGAGGCGGGCGTTAGCTGTTATTGCCGTGATAGGTTGTGGACTGAAGCGTCGTGCCTCTTTGGAAAGGTGCAAAAGGCTTTTTGAATGCCCGTCATGTAATAACGTGTGGGGTGTTTGACCGACGGTTTGATGGGTGTGGTCACGCAATCGTAGGATCAATGTTGTATTTCGGGAGATCCAATTCCTTGGGAATTGGCGATCAGCAGGGGGGATAGAAAGACATTACCGCCCTCAGAGGCCCACGTGGTGGAGCTATAAGTAGGGGTCCTCGGTGGCCCTTACTTCACAACCTTCCCTCTCCTTTTGTCGTGCTTGAGGGACTTGATAGATGTGGGAAGGAACGTTTTTGTTCCGTTCGCTCCGTTGGTAGAGCTTCATTGCCGAACTTATGCATGTTCGACGGAATGGCCAAAGGGCGACTATGTGCGGCTCTTTGGACAGGAGTGAGCTCCTCTCCGTGCCCCCACTCAACACACGGCTCTTTGGACGGAATGGCCGAAGGGCGACTATGTGCGGCTCTTTGGCCGAGGGCTGAAGGGCGACTATGTCTCGGATATGCCTGCAATGGCTTATTCTCCTTTTCTTGCGCTCATTTTGCATTGTTTTCTAGCACATGCTTCTAGAGGTTTCGTTCGTTGGGTGATATCATATCCCGTGATGAGCTTTCCCGACAAGGGGTTCATCCCATGTGGGGGAGGCTCATTTGGCGAGGCGCGAAGAAGCGATCCTCTTGCTCTTAAGGAGTTCGAGAGGAAGCAAGTGGGGAGCCGAAAAGGGGTGGGTCAGGCTCTCACAAGGCGCCCACGGTGTGAATCTGATGGGGCGTTCGTTGGGAGTGAGATGCAGTCATGCCTCTCTTATTGGGCCAGTGTGGAGAACCTATCGAACACGGGGTCGCAGGGGTGCCTCCTAGGGCCCGAGGGAAGGTCGCTTTTTTGTGGAGTCACGACGCTTCCTGCTTCGCTCGGCTCTATTGATCAATCCGTAGAGGTGGAGCATGGGTTGTTGCTGTCAGGAACTTTACTTGTGGGAGTGTATTTACCCGGGTAAATGTGGAGCCTTGGTCAGACGGCGTCCACAACGCTCATCCAGACGATTGATTCCGTCTGGGGATTCCTCACGGAAGGGCCGATTGAAGGCCTGGTGGTGTTGATTAGGTGGGATACCTCACTGATATATTTGGCGGTACTACGCACCTCTGGGCAGCCTTGACTCCGTCAAGAGGTTATCGCCATCCATCAACGCTTGCTGAACCGGTAGCGGGTTCCTTGTTCAACCACTATTCCCTTGCAGGAGTGCATGTCCTGGAGTTGGGACAATCCTCTACTGCGGAGGGGGAGGGGGCGTGGGAGCCTGTTCCTTACTAGGGACGTGGGCGAGTGGCGCTTGCAAGGGACAGACCGATTCTTGCCAGGGAGTCGGTCAGGGCGGGCCCGACAAGAGCTGTAGGGCTTATTGGTCTTGCTACTGCACTATCACCCTGTTCTGCTAAGTGCGAGCATCCTGAAAGATGAGGGCAAAGCCGTTGAGTCCTAGTGCCACCATTTTCTTTGTACTAGCCTATCTTTTTCTAGTTGTAATTTAGCCAGAGACAATAATCCGAGGAATGTAACAGTCAACTTTTATATAAAGGAAGAAACTTTTTTGTTCCTTAGATGAGGCATTGCTTTATGCCAAGCATGAGAAACTTTTTACTCCCTCCCGTCTAATCATTGGCGAGGCATATTGGGATGCCCATGGAGAGGGTTATCCGCAGTAGTGGCCGAGTGCTCATGGCTTGCGTCGTGAAGGTGCAGCCGGGTACCCTTGGGGGTCTTCTTGAGATCTCCATGGCTCGAGTACTTGCCTGGAGCCTTGTCCACCCGTCTGTGTCGACTATGGGTGGGATTAGTGCCTTGGTTGTGCTCCACGTGCCAATGGGGAGAGCATACGTATTCCCCTTAGTAGGCGGGAGCAGCACGCTCTCTTTGGGCGAGAGGTTGCATCGAGGCTACTTGGTATGTAGTGCTTATCTCAGGAGAGTAGTTGGGCTAAGGGCGTTCACTATGAATGCCTTGTCTTTCCTTGTGAGGCGACAATTGGAGGGGGGGTAGAGAGTCCTGGCTTACCTTGTTGACTTTTCAAGTGAGACGCCTCGATCCATTGCGCGTTCCTCCAGGGGTCAGCTACTTATGAGGGCCTTCCTTAGAGGGTGGCCAAGAAGGGGAGGTGGCCTCTAGGCATAGGAGACCAAGCTTGTGTTATTATGCGACGTTGTGTCACCAAGGGGACATGGCACTAGGGTCTTGCTCTGTCGCCATTTGCCAGTAGGGAGGTCATTGGTTGAGGCGGCCCGAATCCTCACCATTTGTTTTGGTGGGCAGATCCCTCTGAGGGTGGGGTGGCCGAGACTTTTGCCAGTGGGCGGTGTGTTGAACCTCATGGCACATGGGCCTAAATCCTTACCTGCCTGTGTGGCTAGCGTTGTAGTCACCGGAACGCAAGGCTAGGAGCCCTGGTTCCGCTATTCTTTTAGGATGACTTTCCTTGTCGGGTGGTAGGAGGGGGCGGAGAATCCCTACTTGCCTTGGCGACTTTTGAGCGAGACGCCCCGGTCCTTCGTGTACTCCTCAGAATTAGTCGCCGCTTAATGGGGTTTGCCTAGGGCGGAGTTAAGAGGGTGCTCCAGCTTTGTCTGTGCTGCCCGGGCCCTTCTATCCAGGTGGCTAAGGGCCAAGGGGCTATGGCTGCTTTGGCAATGTTATCCTTCTGTCCTTTTGTTGAGGACCGTGGGGAGTCGGGACTCCTCTTCTTAAGACATGCCCCCTTATCTGGGGGATGTTCAGTTGAGTCTCCTGAGAGACCCCTTAGTTGGGATAGATCTGTCTCTGGTGGTGCTTGCTGCATGTCCTAAGTGGGGATTGGGCAAAAGTGTCCTATGCAAGAGCGCCTGGGCGCCTATCATTGATGAGGGAGCCCTGAGGCAGGGTCTGCCAGAGGGGCTTATGGGCGTGCACTATTTTAGGGTAACCGCTTCCCTCAAGAGTTGTGCTCACCACAGGGGTCCAGTAGAGCCGACTTTGAGAGGTTTCCGAGCCTCAGCCTCGACCTTTTATTGTGGCTGGATAATGGTCGCCTGAGTGGGCAGATCCCTTGCTTGGACAAGATACGTGGCGTCATGAGGGTAGGATCGAGTAGCCGAGGTTGAAGAACCTGGCCAAAATCCTGTGAGTGGTAACTTGGACCGAGTTGTTGAACTGCGATCCATCACTCAGCCTCTTTGTAGAGGTGATGACCTAAAAGTTGGCCATTGGGCAGCCCATCCTATCCACAAAGGCGATTTGCAGTTTGATCGCTTTCTTGGTACAATCATTCTGCTGTCGGGCCCGCTTTTATCATATGTGAATCGAGGGGCGATTTTATCGTTGTGGCCATGGGTGTGATACCGCCGGGAGTATACCCGTCTGACCGTGTCCCCGTAGAGGGCAGGTGCAGGGGGATTTTTGCATGGGTCGATCCTTGGGAGTGATCGTTGCCTGGAGCCTTCCATAGAGGGTGGCCATGAAGTGGGGATGACCTTGGGTGGTGGCGTTAGGGGTGTCCCAAAGGGAAGTTGACCTTGGGAGGTGGCGATGAGAGCCAAGAGTGGGCTCTTGGACTCTTGCTGGCGGAGGTCCGGAAGCGTGCCAGGCAAGGCTTAAAGCGCGGGGGTCCAAGCCCGCATTTTGGGCGTTGTGCGACACAAGGCCCTTAGGTCTTGACTTGGCTTTTGGTGGCTAGTATGGCGGCCGTTGGGTGAGGTGGCCCGAACCCTCACCAATCACTCTAGTGGGTAGATGCCTCTAAGGATGAAGCGACCAATGCTTTGCCTATGGGAGGTGTGTGGAACTTCAAGGCACATGGCCTGACCCCTTTCCGGCCCAGGGAGTTAGTGTCTTAGTCGTTGGAACGTAGGGCGTGGAAGCCCTAGTTCCACTATTTTTTATAGATGGCATTCTAGTTGCCGGTAAATGGGGTGCGAGTGCCTCGGTTTGGATTCACTCTAGCCATAGAGGGTGGCTATGCTGGCCATAAGAGGTAGAAACTCCTAGAGTCGGGGGGTTGGTTCGTCCGAGCCCTAGCCAACCCGTAGAGATGTCATGCCAGCCTAGATAGGTGGCGATATAAGACAAGTTCGCCCGAATTCACGCTGACCTTGTAAGGTGGCAAGATAAAGGACATTGGACGCGTCCGTCCGGGTTTGTGTTGGCCTAAAGAGGCGGCAATATGTGGAGCGTCAGACGCGTTCGTCCGGGCTTTGGCCGACCTTAAGAGGTGGCTTATGGGCCTGAAGAGGTGGAAATACATGGAACGTCGGACGCATACGTCCGAGTTCTGGCCGACCTTAAGAGGTGGCTTGTTGACCTGAGGAGGTGGCAATACATGGAACGTTGGACGCGTGCATCCGAGTTCTGGTCAACCTTATGAGGTGGCTTAGCGGCCTAAGGAGGCCACAATACATGAAACGTCGGATGCATCTATTCGAGTTCTCGCCAATCTTAAGAGGTGGCTTGCCGGCCTGAGGAAGTGGCAATACATAAAACATCGGGCGCGTCCGTCCAAGTTATCGCCAACCTTAAGAGTTGGCTTGTCGGCCTGAAGCGACGGTGATACATGGATCGTCGGACAGGTTTGTCTGAGTTCTCGCTGACCTTAAGGGGTGGCTTGCTGACCTGATGAGGCAACAATACATGGAACCTCAAGCGCGTTCGTCCGAGTTCTCGCCAACCTTAAAAGGTGGCATGCCGACCTAAAGCGATGGCGATACATGGAACGCTGGACACATCTATCCGAGTTCTCGCCAACCTTAGGAGGTGACTTGCCAGCCTGAAGAGGCGGCAATACATGGAACTTCGGACACGTCCGTCCAAGTTCTCGCTGACCTTAAGAGGTGGCTTGTTGATGAGGTGTGGCTCATCGTAGTTAAAATACTCAAGTTATGCTAGAAACTAAGTTAAACAATACACAATTAACACAAGAAATGGGTTAAGTGTGAGAAATAATAGAAATGACCTAAAACAGCAAATTAGTGTTAAAAATGCATAATTAGGTGTAACGACCCGGTTCCCGAGTCCCTACGAGACACGAGAACCGGACCGACTCGACTAATCCCAAGACCTAGTCGTCCAACGAGGAAGTAACCAAAAGACAGTAAAATAAACCACATTCAGCATGAATATAACTAACAGTAAGAAAGTACAGCAGTAAGGAAAGAAATTACTATAGTAGGTACCACCACAACAGTAAAACAGCATTTATCATATAACAAGAACGGCAGGTAAAGAAAGTACAACGGAAACAAAAACTACTCACTAAAACAGAAACAAAAGAGGTACAAGGACTGTGGTAAACTCTACTGGACCCTACTTGGCCCAGCGTCCTCTGCAACCGCTGACCCTGGTTGCTCAACACCTGGTCCTGAAAAAGGTAACGAGTGTAACACGTCAGCAAAACGCTGAGTAGAGTGGCAAACTAACTAAAGGCAACAATAGAGTGTACAGTAGCTGTTATGTTCTATTACTTCCTTTATTCACATCTTTCAATTTTTCTCACTATTTCATTTATTTCTCAGGTCCTTTACTTGATCTCGAATGTCCTTGTGGGAACGATCTTGATTGCAGTCTTTTCCAAAAGTAGAAGTAGCACGTGGTGCTCTCCTGGCCGGGAGAGTCCCCCGTGGTGATCCTACCCTCAGTCAACCACCCCAAGGTCACTGACAGACGTAACGGTGACTATGGCACGCGCGATAAACGCACAGGTAGCTAGCCCGCACTGGCACGCGGTCAGTCGTTTCCGTTAACAGGTGCACCCAAAGCACAGCACGGAACCAGGGCAGAGCCCTCTCAGTAACAGGGGTCCAACCCCTCCACAGTAACCAAACCGGGGCCTTGCCCCTCCACAGTCCGCGCACCCTCGCCTGACTACCCTGGTTTGCCCTAGTGGGCCTAACAAGTCGGTGAAGGAGGCTAGCAGAACCCCGGGGCCCGTGGGGTAGCTAGTACTCTCCTAACACTACTAGCTCTCCTCGGTACTACGTACACGAGGGCCAACAAGTCGGTACAGAGCGGCCAATCCTAACCCCGGGTCCCTGGGGCGGCTGGCCCCACTCTGCACTAAACAGGTACAGGTACTTCCCTTGGTACTGCGTACCCAAGAGACAGTACAAACTACATCTCAGTTCCATTCCTTTTTCTTTCCAGGAGTTCCACTCCTAATTCCCCGTAGGGTTCCAGCTCTTTATCTCAGAACATCATATGTTTCACTTTCCAGATTCACGTTCTCAAAATCCATGATCTCAAACATGTTTCTTTATTCATAACAGGCAGCTGTTAATTCAAATTACAGGCAGCTTTATATTCCTTTCCATTTTTTCAAGACTGCAGTATTATACATTCCACTAGTTTTTCCATCCTAAGATTCATGCCACATCCTAGGATCTAGCATACAACTAGTTTTCCAGCCCTAGGATTCATGCATCACCTAGGAGCTATCATTCCATACACTTCTCATTCCTAGGATTCATGCAATGTCCTAGATTCTAGTTATGGTTCCATACTTTAACAGATTTTAAAAATAACTTAAGCCACTCTACCAGGTACAACGGGAGTAATGGGGGCGTGATCGGGAACCCCGCGTGCCTCCGCGACTCTCAAGACTGCAACTGAACGAGGTCCTATCACAAGGATCAAACACAAGGGGTGTCTCAAAACAGTGATATAGCTACTGTAGACGGGTAGAGGAATTAATTCTGAAACGAACGCAACTCGAATCACGGAAAACGGAGCCCAAACGGGCCCTAAACGGGTCGAGAAAGACGATACTGTGCAAAATCAGACGTCTGGAACTCCTTCCAGACGTCTTAAACGGTGGATCAGAGAATTACCTGTTCAGCGTGGTTTCCCAGACGTCCAGAAGTCTTTGGGGACGTCTGTCCTATACCCCAGACGTCCGATGGTCCATACGAACGTCTGTAGGTCACTCCCGCCGTCTGGTACAACTTCCAGACGTCTGATTCGCAAAGGATGGCGAATCAGCGAACCTGCGCACAGCCAACCCCCCTCCCTCAGTACGGTCAGTCGACAAGAAGGAAGAAGAAAGCGGAAACTCACCTTTCAGACGTCTGTATGATCTTACAGACGTCGACCTTGCCGTCTGGCTATCAACCCAGACGTCTGATTCTGGAAATTTTTCCAGAATCAGAACCCTGCTCGGCCTCCGCTCACGACGCCGCCCGCGTCGCACCTCGCGCTCCTGCTGCTCAGACCGCAGCAGGTCCCTCTCCGCGTCGCTCCGCGCCCCCTGCGCCCTCCGCCAGCCGGCCAAGCCGCTCCGGCGAGCTCGCCCTCACGGCAGAGCTCCGCCCTCGCACGCCGCACCTCCGCGCTCACTGCGGCCGCCGCTGCCGCCCTCGCGTCCGCTCGCTCTCGCGCACAGGAAGGAGAAGAAGGAGGAGACGGTGGAGACGGGAGGGGAGGCGCGCCCCTTTTAACGCCGCGCGGAGAGGAGAGAGAGAAGGCGCCGCAGGCATCTGCAGCCGCAGAAGAAAAAGAGAGAATATGCTGTCTGCGCGCTCAGGCGCGCAGGCGACTCACGGGTGTCGACGATAACGTTTTTTTTCAGACGTCTGTAAACCATCCCAGACGTCTGGCAAGATGTCTGGATGTGATCCCAGACGTCTGATCAGACGTCTGGGCCACCTCCCAGACGTCTTAAAATACGTCCGGGGCACGCGTTCATTACATTAGGTCACAAAATGAGATATGTTATTAACAGATACAAAATGATGATCCAATTACGAATTGAACACATATTTTGGTTCAAAGGATCAAATTGAAAGTAAAATCATATTCTTAAATGATCAATCGAGCTCCAACAGAAACTTGGTTGCATTTGGACACTATTAGGACCCTGCATTCAGTAGATTACAATTAAGTCCTTCATTCTATACATTTAATTAAGCTCAAAACCTTCAGGGACTTGATTGAAAATCGCTAGGGGCCTCGTTGTAAACCACAGGGACCACTCTGCATCAATTCTTCACCACTTATGGGCCTACATGCAATTGTCTTAACCCTTCGCCTTAAGGGCCTCCTTGTAAAATTTCCAAACACACCTGCGGGTTGAGGTGCACTGTAGCACCCACTGAACACAACCAATCATGGTCGTCGTTCTCTTACTCTCTCGATCCAAGGGCCAATCTTCGTGCGCTCTTGCATGTAGAATGACCCCTTACCTTATATCCCATATGACAGTAGAAATTTGATATAGGCCTTCTAGCCCTCCTCTTAGCCAATCACCATCATTTGCCTTAAACGCACCTAAATCCACCATAGCGATGACCTAATCAACTCGCGTGCCTACTTAAGCACTACCTTAGCTTGCGCGCGTTGCATTGACTCCCTCCTACTTTCTTAAGTTGAGCACCTTCGTCCTCTCCAGCTCTCTCTCCCCATACACCCCTGTTCGGCAGCCTACATAGTCGAATTCACCTTCCTACGATCAATCCTCGCTGATGTGTATACATGTAAGTAGCCTAAAATGTCTATTTATGCATGTTCTTAGTGTCATAGAAACATCATTCATTGTAAATATTGCATAACATCTGTCATCATGCATTTAGGTCAATTTGTATAAATTATATAGTAATTCGCCTCTTTTTGTGGTCGAGGATAGGGCAACATTTGTCGGGGTGTCGAATTGAAGATTCAACCATGTGGACCTGATCAGGGCGACGATCGGAGTTCAACGACTCCGAGATCACCCTGATTGGTCCTCTGTAGCATTAGATATAGTCCAAGAAAGATCAAAGGTCAAGGGGTTAAGTGGTGTTAATTCGCACCTCAGATGACAAATCCAACTGCATGAATGGGTTCGGATCGACGATTGTAGCCCAACAGCGAGAAAATCGGTCCAATTTGACATTCGTGACACCATCTACAAGTCAAAGATGATGGACAATCAGGATGGCACCACATGGCGCCATCCCAGCTGCCCAATGTCGGCCTAAGTCTCCCGCTCCACCTCTTCACGCGATGGCCAATGCATCTCAACCGTTAGATCATCAATTCAACTGCTAAGAACACGCCGCGTCGCTCCTTAGCCGTGCAACATCTTCAATGAAGGCAAGGGTTGGATTGCTCTCGACCGTTGGATCGAGATCCAACTATTGTGAGCGCACCATCCTTAAAACATAAATGAGACACTATAGGCCATGTAGCACAGCAATCGCACCACTCATGTGCAACATAAGGCATGTGTTGGAGTCATGTGGAGCAGGCTTAATCCGTGAGAAGAGCAGGCACACGAAATTGCACCGTTCGAATCGCGATGAGTGGCTCAGATGTGGCAACATGGCGCTCTGGTTGAAGGCAAGTGCTTCACGCACGATCTGACATGCGAACACTCACGTGATCACACACGCAGCTGAAGAGGAAGTGATCAAGAGGGCGTTTAAGCCATTTGATCTCTCGATCGGACGGCTGAGGATGTGCGAACGTGGTGGAGCACTCAACGCTTGAAGATGAGGAGGCAAGGGCACACGCACGTGTTCAGCAACGTGGGGCCTTTAGTAATGGTTATATCCGTCACTAAAGACCCTTACATTAATGTTTTAATGTTAAAATGACCTATTTGCCCCCTATTCCTCACCTATAAAAGGCCCTATGCTCTCCACATTTTCTTCATCCCTTCCATCATCTCTGTCCCTCTCTAAGAGCTAAGAACTCAAGTTCTAGAGCTTACTCTAGTGCTCTTACGCTATGGGAAGCTTCGCTAGAGTAAAAATACAAATTTTTGCACCTCTCATCCCCTTCGCGGAGCTCTCGCTAGCTGTCTTCTCGCACCTGTTTTGGAAGTGGATCCCGTGACGCTGACACCCTACCTCACCGTCGGTTCTTCCTGATCCATCCTTCGTCGTCTGTCTTCGCTCTCCTTCCAAGCGACGTTTGTCGGCTTATCCTCCAAGCAGCCGTCGAGGTGGATAACTTCTCTCCCTCTTCTTTGTATCTCTTTCTAGATTTAATTTCCCACTTTCTAGTGTAGTTGTAATGACATTATTTTGAGTATAAAAGTTATTTCTCTCTCTCTTTCTCTTTCTCTCTCTCTAATTGTAGTGTTTATATTGCAAATAGAATAGTAATCATTGTGAATTTCTCATTTGTGAACAAAAATTACAAAAAAATATAACTGCGGATTTCGAACTGACGTAGCCTCCCGTGTTCGACCCGGGACTCATTCTGAGTTTCAATTAAAAATTATTTAATTGACGGATTTTCTTGTGAATCATGCTACAACGACAGGTTTTCTAAACTCAAATCTTTTCGCAACGAATTTTCGTACATCGTTTCGGTGCCGTTGCTGGAGAGGCAACAGATCTCGATTTCTTTTCTGCGTTCTGCACACTTAATTTGCTTTCTAACTCTCTTTTATTTCTTCTCTGTTGTCTTGTAGGTACCCCAATCAGGAATCTTCAGGCGGTAGAATGGAGTAAAGTGCAATTGAAGACAACTGTAAGTGCTTCCCCATTCTTTCCCCCTCCATAGACTTCATTCCATCACCCTAATTCAAACCCTAATTAACCTAGGTGCTCTCGTAAACCCTAGGATTATTTTGGTTGTTTTGATTTCCACCTCTACCTACCTCACCCCCGTTTAAAAAAAAATCTAAAAAAAACCACAGAGGTACACAACCTCTTTTGATTCTTCATACTCAATCGATACCCTGATCTTTGGAACCGATACACACAACCAAACACATAATTCAGTAGAAATCAGATTAGATAACCACTTATGTGCCTAACTCAGTGGTGCATTAAGGCCAATTGCTTGAGTTGTTTGGGCCACACTACTTTATATAAGAACAACTCATCAAGTAGCTTGCTCATTAGGGTTAACAATTAAGGTAATTAACAGGCACTCTACTATATTTTGATTTCAAAGGAAAACATCTTTACTCATGTTTGCAAATCTTGGTGTGCCTCTTGAATTTGATTGAAATCACCCTAATTTAAATCCTAAAAGTTACTTAAGCAAGATTTGAACTCTAAAAGCCATGCATCCAAATAATCTTGCCTGAAAACCCTGGTTGTGCATGTGCTCACACTAATTCAATCAATCATCAAGGGCACAACACATTCTAAGAGCCTACTACATTCCAAAAGCACTACTATCCCATGCTTAATTTAAAATCAAGTAGACATTGACCCTAGGACTCATCAGTCCATTTCAAGATATTTCTCATACTGTGGTGTGAATTTGTGATGTCTGCTTTCTCCAGAAGGTGCTAAGTTGGGTGGCTTGATTGTCAAACGACTTAAGCAGGTAGGGGTTTGGCATAATTAGTGGCCTTTGGGACACGCTAGCCCTGTCTCGCCATCCCAACTTAACCAGCTTTTGGGTTAAAGACAACATAAAATTCGTGTTTTGGTTTGAGTTTATTTTGGAACATAGGTCCTTAAGCTACCCAACTTAAGCACGGACTTGTTTTGTTGTGCTGCAGGGTTCTTATCCCAAGTCATTTCGACCTCTTCCTAGTTTATGCTTGGAAGGAGGTCATTGAATCCTCACTTGGAAGGACTATTAGACCATTCAAGGAGGCGTAGGTTGAATTTTAATCCAATTGATCTCATGGCTAGTCAACCACCTCCTTTGCCTCAGAATCCGCAAGTGATGCTACAAAGGCAGCTAGAACAAATGCAGCCAATGCAAGAATGGTTCCAGCGAATGCATGGTCAGGCCACTTAGTCCTTGAAGGATTTTTATGATCCTTCAAATTATGGGGAACATCCTGGTGTCCAGATTCTAGCCGGTGACGTAGAAATCATGCCCCAGGTGTTATGCTTGATCAAACAATTCCATGGGCTTGACTCTGAAGACCCGTTTCAGCATTTGGAGGACTTGACCACTTTGGTCCAGACCACCACAGCACGAAATGTGGAAGAGGAGCAGATAATCATTAGGCTTTTCCCCCACTCTCTTAGGGATAAGGCCGCACATTGGTATCGGACTATTGGAAAGCCGATCGCAACTTGGAATGATCTTAAATCGGATTTCCTAAAGAAATTCTTCCCAGTCGGGAGTACCAATGCTTTACAACGGGCGATTACTACTTTCGTCCAGTGGCTGGAGGAATCTCTTCATGGTGCCTAGGGGTGATTCTAGGATCTTTTGCAGAAGTGTCCACACCACGAGGTGCCAAAATGGTAACTCGTGCAGATCTTTTATCATGAGTTGATTGAGCAACTCCGTAACCATGTTGACACTTCTTACGGAGGTAATTTCCTCAATAAGGATGCAAATAGTGCGCATGAATTGTTTAAGGAAATGAGTGAAAATTCCACCAATCATGCCTCCATGGATACTTTTAACCGGTCCTAATAACCCAGAACGAATGTTAATGAGGTCGATGACTCATTCATTCGATATGGAACTGATTTACAATAAACTTGATAAGTGGACCTGGTTACCAAAAGAATGGAAGAGTAGATGGCTGGAAACTCTGCAAACACTTCTCGATCCACTCAATCCCAGAACTCAGGATTCCATTCTTCACGAGCTCCTACTGGATGGGAGTTTGTAAATCAATTGGAAATGGCTCAACTTGTGAGCCAGCATTACTCGGAACCCCACAGGTTCCAAACTGGGGCCTTTGATCCCAGTTTCTTTGATCCCTCTCCTTCTTTCTCACCATCCTCGCCCTATGAGGATGTGTATGCTGTATAGGAGAACGTTAGGTCCAACCCACATTCTAACTCTCATAATTCGGGTTGGAGGAATCACCCTAACTTCTCCTAGAAAAATTCGAGGCAGCAGACCCAAATTCTATCTAGCAACTATGCACCACAAAGACCAATGGGTCAGGGTCATGTATACACTCAACTACCCCCTAATCAGGTCAATCGGCCAACCTGGAACGCCTGTCAACCTGTAGGGCAGGTTGATTTGAACCGACAGATGGTAGAGATGCAAGGATCCATGCTTCAACTCATGCAACAAGTGAAAACCTTACCAGACAACTTGGAATCTGGGCTCATTGCTAATTCTTGTCAGCCTGGATCTCTGCCATCTCAACCCGTACCTAAGCCTCGCAACATACAGAATAGGGCAATCGAGCCTGGGGTACGGGAATCAAAGGGACCCACATGGGCATGCTCAGGTAGTTGATCTGGGTCCTTCTACTTCTTCATCCAATCCGGGTTATTTAATGAATCAAGCCCCTTTGATCTTTCTTAACCCTCCCCAAGACCCAAACCCGTACGCTTCTGCAAATTCTGATACCTTGAGGAGTGGATGGCAAACCTAGGACCCAAAATTACCCTCTTTTAGTCAATCACACCCTGTTGAGCCTGAGGAAGGGAAAGAGAACACTGAAGAAGACATTAAGGATTAGGAACCTGATTCCAAAGATCTAACTCTTGTTCCATTCCCTGAAGCCTTATTAAACTCAGGAAGAAGTCTGTTGATAGTGACGAGGAGCTCTTGAATATATTCAAGAATGTTGAAATCAATATCCCACTCCTTGATGTTGTTAAACACATTCCGGCTCATGCTAAATTCTTAAATGATTTATGCACTCAAAAGCGTAAGCCGAGGGAATCTACCCCGTGGAAGGTGATACTCTCTGAGCAGGCTATTTCTGTTATCCTACATCACCTTCCTCAGAAAAAAAGAGATCCAGGTACCCCTTTGGTTTCATGTGTTATCGGGGATTATACTTTTGGCAGGGCACTTTTGGATATAAGTGCATCCATTAACCTAATTCCAACTTCTCTTTATGAAAAGTTCGGATTAGGTGAATTTAGGCCAACCTCAGTAACGCTGTAGTTAGCAGGCAATTTGGTCACAATCCCGAAAGGCATTATTGAGGATGTTATCATCAAGGTTAAGGATTTCTATTTTCTTGTAGATTTGCTTGTCCTTGATATGGATGTACCTGAAGATTTAAGGGACACGCCCATCATTCTGGGGCGTCCGTTCCTGGCTACTGCTAATGACACTTGATAATTTTAAGGTGATTAACAAATTTGAGTATTGTGGATATATTGAGGGGCTTGAGGATGATGATATGAATGTTGAGACTTGTATGGCTTTTACCGTCCTTGAGAATTCCTCCTACATCGATGAACCTAACCCACAACCCTCCAAGGCAGACCCGCCACACCCTGAAGTGGTTGCTGATTTTGTTCACTTCCAACCTCTTCCATTAGATCGTCTTGATGAATCTCATCAGCAGCCTCCTTACCCTCTATCATAAATCCGCCCCAGCTTGAACTAAAACCATTGCCTGAGAGTCTAAAATCTGAGTTTAGATTAGGATACCTTAGTCTAGAGTGACCTCGCCTTCTCTGATCAATCTGGATCAGAGAGGAATTTTCGTTTCATCCACACTGAGCATACAGCTTCCTCTCCATTTTGTGATCGCTTCTAATTTTTTCCCTCGTTTCCTTTATTCATAGTTCATCTCCTCCATTGTACCAACCATTTGATTTGAAATTTTCTAGTTATCAGATTTAATGGTGCGTTAAGATCATTAAAGGGTCTCCCATTCAAACCATGAGACCACAAAGGCCCTTTTTATGCTGAAAATTTAATCGATTTAGTCATTTGAGTCAGATTTGACCTTTTATGCTGATTGAGAGAATTCTTGAGTAAATTAATTTCAATTTGATTTCATTGTTCAAGTCGAGTTACATTGTCTGTTTGGACTGAATGCAATGGGTATGGGCTATTTTGCTTTGACTCTAATTTGTTTTCAAAACTCAGGCCCACAATTTTGACTTGAGTTCTGATTTTTGCTAACAACTGGGTAGTGTTTGCTAATGAAATCAGTATCACTAATTTGAGGCATCACAATGATCCCATTGGTTTTAAGGAATTGCCTAGAGATCTTGAATACCAATTAATTGTGTGCATGATCTCTAGATGACCAAATCATCTTGGCAAATTAAAGAAAGGTGCCTAAAAGGGTGGCATCTAAATGTTGGTTCAACGAGTTTCAATATGCATTTTAGTTTTTAGTTTGAGATCTGTTACGATCCGATCCAAGATCCCTACAGGACCCGAGACCGGCCTGTTGCGACTAATCCCTAGACCTAGTCGTCCAACGAGAAAACCAAAAGCAAAAAATATTCCAGAACCACAAGTACAATGTAACTAAACATAAAAATAAAGCAGAGATAGTAAAAAAACTAGAACAGAAAGTCTCATAATAGTGCAGGACATCATAACTACTACAGCGGAAAGTAAAGCGAAAATATAACAGAACTAATATTACATATAGCAAAATACTCACTACCACAAAAAGAGGCTAGGAAACGGAAAGGAAACACAACTAAGGCTGGGCTCGACTGGGCATAGCTCCCTCTGCAGCCGGTGGTGCTGGCTGCTCAACTTCCTGATCTGAACAAGGTTATAAAATTCCGTAGTCAGCTAACGCTGAGTAGAGTGGTAATTAAGCCATTTATATACAATTAAAGCATGCAACTAATTAATTTCCATTCTTATTTAGCTCAACCAAGTATTTCTAAATTATTTTTTCTTTTATTCATCTAGCCATTTCTTAATCTTGTCTGTTCTCGAAGGGAACGATCTTGATTGCAGTCTTTCCCATGATGTAGGATGTACACGTGATGCTCTCCTGGCCAGGGGAGTCTCCCGTGGTAGTCCTACACCCAGTCAACCACCCCGAGGTCACGGTCGCGACGTAGCAGTGACTACGGCACGCACGATAAGTGCACGGGTAGCTACCCCACACTGGCACGCGGTCAGTCGTTTCCGCTAGTGAGTACGCCTAAAGGTATAGCACGGAAGAATACAGGGTCTTCTGATGAGAGCCTCATCATGAGCCATAAATAGCTCATTTTGACGTAATAAAGAGAATAAAAGCTCCTACATGACCTAGAAGAGGGCTTAATTGGAGGAATAAGTGTTCTGAGAAGAAAATATGAAATAAAGGTTAAAACTGCAATTTTACCATTGCAGTACATAAACTGAATTTCTCAGAGACAGAGCATAGGTCAAATGGTCTAAATAAGATAAAAAGTGGGTTGAATCAATCAGAAATGGGTTCATGTGCAATCTAGGAACTAAATGACATTTGGTAACCCTTAAACAGACCCGCTTAATTCAACAAGGTTTCGGTCAGGATAAAAATCAAGAAAACCCTCTAAAGATCATGGAAAAATATCCCCTAGGGTTTATAACATTCAAATTGGCCTCTGGAACCTAGTTTGACCTAGATTAGTGTCCTAGCTCATCAATTGACCTAAATTAGGTTTTTACGCAAAATATCCAGTCAAACATGGTCAAACCTAAAATCCAACTTCACCATTGGATTCCTTAGGTCAAAATTAGGTTTGTACCAAAATTTGGACCTAAGGGAAGGACATCTTGACCTACTTTGCAAAATAATCCACCCGATTACATTCTGGCTCCTAACTTTTGAAAACCCTTGCGAAAACCCCCCAACTTTTCTTGTCACTTTCTGCATTCCGGTCCCTCTGCCAATGCAGCAGAAGAACCATACTCCGGCGAAGTTTCAAGGAGGATTTCTCCTCGCTTCCCTAGGGAGCTGCTCTCTGATGTGAAAGGGGGGTTCCCTGAGAAGTCCCCTACCCCTGAGCAGCTCCCCATGCCCTGATCGCACCATACCTCTCGTGCGAATTCTCGAGAGGTATGGGTGTTGTACCTGCGGTGACCTCCGGTGAGAGCCTTGCTCACCCTCCGTGCATCTGACCCTCTACTTGTGCCTTTAAAAGAAACCCCAGGACCAGCCGCTTGAGGCAAGCTTGTCTTGGCAGAGAATCCCTCAAAATTTCCTCTCTTCCCTCTCCGACAGGAAACCCGCAAGCTCCGGCAGCCACTCCTCCTCGTCGCTCTGTTGCCATACCTGCAGCAGAGTCTGCTTCGTCTCGTCTTCCTGCGTCGCGCCGCACCAAGCGCACGCCTCCCTGCCTACTTCCTCGTCGCCTCTCTCTCCCTTTGGGTGTTTCTTCTCCGGCGACTGTCGATGCGACTGCCCGCCTCTCCGGCCCCCTTCGTCCTTGCAAGTAGGTTATATTTACTCCCCATCTTCCCCTCTTTCTTTTCCCCACATTATTTCATTCAAACCGACCCTCGACTGTCCCTGACCACCATCACCTTCCCCGTCTCCGGCCACCCTCCGGCGAGTTGCCCCCGTCGATCCGCAGCTCCACACCACTCGCCGACCGTTCCAGAAGCTTCGCCTCATCACACTGAACGCCCTCCGCCCCTCCACAGTCCCTCCACACTCACTCAACACGCCATCGAACGCACCCATCTTTCCGATCACAGGTCAACCTAGGCAAGCACGCCTAGGCCGCCCTGCTACCTACCGCACAGCTCAACACCTTTGCCGTGCCATGGGGAAGGTTTCCCGGTAGTTTGATTAGGCCGAGAGGCTGTATTCGTGTCTAACAGGTTCTGAGGCTCGACCGCCATTAAAGCCACCTTGAAGCAGCTTCTTCCGAGCTCCAGGCTTCAGAGCTCCAGGTTTTCAGCTGCTGTGGATTGGGGAGACTCCTGCGAAGGCAGGCAGCCAGCAACTGACGAGAATCGAGGCTGCAGCTAAGGAGATTGCGAAGAGGTCTTCCTGTGGGCGCGCACGAGGAGAGGCGATAGGATAGTCCCACATCGGTAAGCCTCGCAGCGATTCAGTGGTTTAAATTGTTTTTGTGAATAAGCCTTATCGCCTCTGAATACACCTGGGGTGAGGTCCCGCACCCCACGCCTGCATCGTCCGCGGATTCACCACGCGGACCTGGTGGATCCGACCCGGCACTACCGAGCACACCTCGCGCACCATAACACGCCGGTGCACCTGGTCCTTGGGTACGCAAACCGACCCGTTAACCCAGCTCTAGGAGAGCTTCCTATGAGCGGTTTGCAGAGAGAGAGAGAGACGCGCGGGGTAGAGGGAAGGGATAGGTTTTGCTGCCTTGTGTGCAGGAACGGAGTGCCGAAGTAGAAAAGGCTAAGCACTTAGCCGCAGGAAGGAGAAGGAAGAAGCTCTGAGGAGAGGCCGAGCAGAGAGGAAAAGGCAAGGTAGAAGAGAAGGAGAAAGAAGAGCAAGAGAAAGAAAGAGAGAAGAAGAAGAACAGTGAAGAAGAAGAAGATCAGAGGCACGCAACAGCAAAAGAAGAAGACTTTCATTTTAAGACGTCTGATACAGAAATCAGACGTCCAATTCTGTTCTTTTTAGCAATTCATGTTTATAATTCTCTCATTGAACCAATTGTTTTCTCAAGTTTTTAAAAGTACTTAGATTGCTCCCTGTGTTCGACCTCGGATACTTCGATTTTCGAGTAATAAAATCTTTATTTGTTTTGAACGTTTTGTCGGCTATACTACAACGTGACATCCTTTAAAAACCTGATAAAATGTACGCAAAACACCTTGCCCTCTCAGAACAAGGGTCTCGCCCTTCCATAGTCCGCGTACCCTCGTCTGACTATCCCGGTTTGCCCTAGTGGGCCTAACAAGAGTTGGTGTAGGGTGGCTAGTCCTAACCCCAGGCCCCGTGGAGCGGTTAGCTCCCTCCCTACACTAACTAGCTCACCTCGGTACCACGTACACGAGGGCCAAGTAGAAGTCGGTGTAGAGTGACTAGACTTAACCCCGGGTCTCAACCCAAAGGGGTGGCTAGCTCCCCTGTACACTAAAGGAATAGTCGCTCTCCTTGGTATCGCGTACACAAGGGAAAGCTCACTTCCCGTCTACTTACTAAGTTCTTTCCACAAACAGGAGTTCTTCTCCTAATTCCCTATAGGGTTTATGCTTGTATTCCTTTCGTTCCATTTTCCAACATTTCGATCTCACTATTAAAATTACAGGTTTTATTCTTATAACAGGCAGCTTGTGTTTTACTAACTGAGAAAACATCACATCAATGAACTAATACATTTGCTAGCAAGTTGGTTAAACATGCATCTCAAGGAAATAGTGTAGCTAAAGCAATATTGGTTCACTTCTACCCTAAGGTTCATTTCACATCTTAGGGTTCAATTAGGTTATTTTAAACATGCACTTCTTGTTCGAGTTCTCGCCGAAGGTGGTGGCCGAAGGTGAAGGAGATGAAGGTGGTGGAGTGTGGCTGTAGTCGATTTAGGGAAATAAAGAGGGAAGAAGAATGTAGAGGATGAAGGGGACTTATCTAGGGTGATAGTCGACGAAGGGAAGGCGAAGATGGCTTCGGGTGTGTCCTGCTGACGCCAGAGACGAAGGCGCTTAGAGAGGGATGGTCAGCTAGGATGAAGGGAGATAAGGGCATCGGTGGGTGCTATGCAACGCGGACGAACGCAAGGAAGAAGAACCTACCACTATTATGATCAGACGATGAGGGAGAGCAGGGAAGGTCGCTGGAGCTTGATGAACGAATTGGCTGGAGGAGGAGAGAAGAATTTGAGGGGGTTTCCGATCAATTTCATGCTTAGAGGAGTCGGTTGTATCTATGGCTTCTTAAATAGACCTCTGGAGGGGGATTTGTGCTTGGAAGCCATGCTTCCAAGCAAGGTATGCTCACTGGAGATGGAAACTTCAAAAGAGACCCAAATCTCTCATGCGTTCGCATGAGAGATTGGGTAACAATTAGGGCATCAAACTGAGTTCACATTGGAGGGATTTTCTCAGAGAATCTCCCTTCCAATTTTGAAGGGGACTATTTGAGAAATCAGGGAGAAACCACCTTCTAAAGCTCACTGGAGTAGGATTCCTCCGCTGTAATGGAGAAGGGACCTAATTACGGGAACGATGAAGAAGTAAGGGGGGCTTTTGCTAAGGTTTTTGAAAGATAGGGGTACAAATGTAATCAGGCTAGACCTATTTGCAAAGTAGGTCAAGATGAGTTTCCCTTAGGTCCAAATTTTGGTAAAAACCTAATTTTGACCTTAGGAATCCAATGGTGAAGTTGGATTTTGTATTTGACCATGTTTTACTGGGTAATTTATGCAAAAATCTAATTTAGGGTAAATATCTGTTTAAGACACCATTTTAGGTCAAAATGTATTCCAATGGCCAAATTGAAAGTTCTAAACCTTAGAGAATATTTTTATATAATTTTTAGAGGGTTGAGGTGAATTTTATCATGACCAGAACCTTGGTAAATTAAGCGGGTCTATTTTAGAGTTTCAAGAAGTCATTTAATTCATAGGGTACACACAATCCCTTTTCTGTCAAATCCAACCCACTTTTTATCTTGTTAAGACCTTTTGACCTGTGTTTAGTCCTTTAGGAAACCCTTTGTTGTGCTGCAATGGTAAAATTACAGTTTTACCCCTTATTTCTTTTTTTTCTCTCAGAAAGGTTATTTAGTGAATTATGACATCCAGTTGGTTATGTAGGAGCTTTTATTCTCTTCATTAGGTAAAAATGAGCTTGTTAGGACTCATGATGGTGTTCCCATCAGCGTTGCCTTCCGGCTCAAGGTGTCGGCCATTGCATTGGCCTTCCCTGGGTGGAAGGAGATGTTACAGTCGTAGTCCTTCAGGAGCTCTAACCAATGTCTCTATGTTAGGTTGAGATCCTTCTGGTCAAACAGGTACCTGAGGCTCTTGTGATCTCTGAAGATATCGAATGTCTCACCATACAGGTAGTGCCTCCATGTCTTCAGCACGAAGGCAACTGCTGCCAACTCTAAGTCATGGGTGGGGTAGTTATGCTCATGAGGTTTCAGTTGCTGCGAAGCGTAAGTGACAACGTGGCCTCGCTGCATGAGCACACCACTCAACCCCTGCAATGAAGCATTGGTGTAAACCACGAACTCGCCATTGCTATCTGGCATGGTAAGCACAAGAGCTGAAGTCAGTCTCTCCTTCAACTCCTGAAAGCATGCCTCGCACTTGTCGGTCTAAGAAAAGGGTGGGGTAGAGGAGGCCTCGCAGTCTGTAAAGACCTCCTCTACTATGAACAACTATCCAGCTGGCCCTCTAATCAGGAATGGAACCTCTAATAGTACACTGCCCGATCCTAAACTGATGGCTAAACTCGAGGAAACAAAAGAATTTATGGCACCAGAATCGAAAAGAACATAGACTAATCTGCCAAAAATGGTAACCATACCTGCCACAACAGAACCTAAAGCCCTGGCGTCTCTGTGTGTTAGGGCATTGATACGCCTCTCAGCCCTAGGTGCAGATGAAGCGGCCACACTCTGGGTCGGGTGAACAGCAGCTGGCTAGTAGCCTCCTCGTGACTGTTGTCCTCCTCCACATGCTTGGTGACCGCAGCCGCCAGTTCGGTCTCCAGTGCTCGATGCTAGGAGCATCTGCTATGCTCCGGCCCTATATGGGCAGTCCCTCCTGATGTGGCCCGACTGGCCACACTAGTTGCAGAGAGGGGCATGGCCTCCTCCCTCAGTCGGTCTCTGCAGGTAGCTGGGCGGGGGTTCGGTGCTGGCAACTGGCCCCTGTCTGGGGCCCCTAAAAGCCATTGGTGGCCCTGCAGAACAGGACGGCTCTCCTGCGGCAGCCGTGTGCCTCCTCTCCCGATGACCCTATGAGTACTCTGGCTAGTAGGGCCTCTTCCGTCTGTCGTCAGTGTCTCGTGCAGTCAGATTAGTCTCCTCATAAGTCATGGCTCCCTCAACCACACGACAGAAAGTGGGTAATTTCAGGGGTTTCACATACCCCCGAATCACAGGACGGAGCCCCTCAGTAAACCTCTACAGGCGCTCCTCCTCAGTAGACACAGCTGTCGGGGCGAAGCGTGACAGCTCTAGGAAACGCATGCGGTACGCGCTAAGTGTCATCGCCCCCTGACGGAGAGTGTGAAACTCCCGCCTCCTCTGGTCCTACCAGGTCTGCGGAAAGTACTGCTCGCAGAAGCGAGCCACGAATTGGTCCCACATCGGCTCTCTCCCCTCCTGGCCTCTGACTACCCTCCACCACCTGTGGGCTGCGCTCTTCAGCTAATACGTGGCAAAGGCCACGCGGCACTCTGCAGGAGAGCAGAGGGTGCCAAACACCTTCTCTACCTGCTCCAGGCGGTCCTCTGCCTCAAACGGGCTATCATCCCCCTTAAAGGAGGGGGGCTTCAGCTTCCGAAACTGGCCAAAAAGCTCGTGGTGGAGCTGCAATGGGGGAACAGCTACACCCCTAGGTAAGGAGGGCTCGTGCTGAAAAGTGTCTGAATGTGGTAGAGGTGGTGGAGGATCACCCCCCCTCCAGCTCGTACGGCGCTGCGGCGGTTCCCCTATACTACAGAGGACTCCTACGTCCTCAGGGAGGGGTGGTCGAGGACCCTACTGGAGCTCCTCCTGTACGATATCTCTTATCAGCTGGGCGAGATCTTGGGCCTGGATGCCTGGAAGGAGGGGTGGGTCGACTAGTGCCTCACGTCCGGCACGTCCGCCCCTCGAACCCCGTGCATGGCCACGTTCGCTGCCTGCCTCAAGAACTCCTCGACGAGGCATCTTCTGCAAGGAGATGCAAGAAAAGAGCAGGAACTGTCAATGATAATAGATTACATCAAGAGATAAGACTCTAAAGCGAAGATCAAAGCGATACGTTATGGTCGCTATCCTAGTTACATGCTTGTGAGTGGCTATTTTTCATACCATTTGGTTCATTTCTCGAGACGACTTTGCTTTTATACCATCTTTTTACAACCCGATCCCAGATCCCTACAGGACCCGAGACCAGCCTGCCTCGACTAATCCTAATACCTAGTCGTCCAACGAGAAATAATCAAAAGCAGAAAATATTCCACAACCACAAGTACAATGTAACTAAGCAGAAAAATAAAGCAGAGACAGTAAAAGAACCAGAACGGAAAGTCTCATAATAATGTTGGCCATCACAACTACTACAGTGGAAATATAACAGAACTAGTATTACATATAGCAAAATACTCATTACCACTAAAAGAGGCTAGGAAATGGAAAGGAAACACAGCTAAGGTTGGGCTCGATTGGGCCCAAGTCCCTCTGCAGCCGGTGGTGCTGGCTGCTCAACTCCCTGACGTGAACAAGGTTATAAAATTCCGTCGTCAGCTAACGCTTAGTAGAGTGGTAATTAAGCCTTCTATATACAATTAAAACATGCAACTAATTAATTTCCATTCTTATTTAGCTCAACCAAGTATTTCTAGATTGCTTGTTCTTTTATTTATCTGGCCATTTCTTAATCTTGTCTGTTTCCCGAGGGAAAGATCTTGATTACAATCTTTCCCGTGATGTAGGATGTACACGTGGTGCTCTCCTGGCCGGGAGAGTCCTTCGTGGTAGTCCTACACCCAATCAACCACCCTGAGGTCACAGTCGCGACGTAGCGGTCACTACGACGCGCGCGATAAGTGCACGGGTAGCTACCCCGCACTGGCACGCGGTCAGTTGTTTCCGGTAGCGGGTACACTTAAAGGTACAGCACGGAACAGTATATGGCATTGCCCTCTCAGAACAGGGTCTCACCCCTCAGAACAGAACAGAGGTCTCGCCCCTCCACAGTCAGCGTACCCTCGTCCAACTATCCCGGTTTGCCTTAGTGGGCCTAACAAGAGTAGGTGTAGGATGGCTAGTCCTAACCCCGGGTCCCGTGGGGTGGTTAGCTCCCTCCCTACACTAAGTAGCTCACCTCGGTACCACATACACTAGGGCCAAACAGAAGTTGGTGTAGAGTTACTAGACTTAACCTCGGGTCTCAACCCAAAGGGGCAGCTAGCTCACCTCTACACTAAAGGAACAGTTGCTCTACTTGGTACAGCGTACACAAGGGCCAGCTCACTTCCCATCTACTTACTAAGTTCTTTTCACAAATAGGAGTTCCCCTAATTCTCCGTAGGATTCATGCTTGTATTCCTTTTGTTCCATTTTCCAACATTCCGATCTCACTATTAAAATTACAGGTTTCATTCTTATAATAGGTAGCTTGTGTTTTACTAACTAAGAAAGCATCACATCAATGAATCAATACATTTGCTAGCAAGTTGGTTAAACATGCATATAAAGGAAACAGTTTAGCTCAAGCAATATTGATTCGCTTCTGCCTTAGGGGTTATTTGACGTCCCAGGGTTCAATTAAGTTATTCTAAACATGCACTTTGTTTGATTAAAACTTGATATTAAAGCAAACCACTCTATCGGGAAACATGGGAGGAATGGTGGCCAAAACCATAGGTCATGTCGTCTCCGTGAGCCCCGAACATGCTACGGGCTGGTGACCTGTACCATTGACTAAGTCACATCAGACGAGTTCAAAACAGTATATACTTGACACTAACACGTAGAGGAACTTGAGCGGAGAGCAACAATACTTCGTTTGCGGAAATCCGATTCCGTTTGGGTCCTAAACTGGCTAAAAACACGCATACTGTATAAAATTAGACGTATGGGACTAGACCCAGAGGTCTTAAAAGATGTCAGAACTCACCCTGTGTTTCCTGCGGCTTCCTCGGATGTCCGGATCCTTTTGCAATCGTCTGAGGGAAGTTCCAGATGTCGAACTCTCCTTCCGGTCGTTTGAGAGTACAGTAAGACGTCTGGGGATGTGCCCAGACATCCAAAAGTACCTCGAAGGTCGTACCGCATGCCTTTCCAATTTCGGTGCCTGCATACACATGCGCAGATCCAAAAACGGCTAAGCCATCCTGCGGTAAGTTCTGCATGGCCGGAACCCGTGCAGAAACACGTACCTCTGCACTAAACATGCTTTCAGATGTCCGGCTTCAGCTCAAGACGTTCCTCCGCTGCTCCAGACTTCTGGCTGACGCTCCAGATGTCTAATACTGGAAACGATCCAGTACGCATAACTCCTCGCGATGCCGCCTCCTTCACAAGTTCGCTCACAGGGACTGCAGCAGCGCCTCTAGCAGCTACAGGAGGCCGAGGCTTCAGCCCACGAGCTCCTCCTCCTCACACGCATCCTCGACTCCTCCCGCAGGAGCTCGGAGCTCCTCCCTCTCAAGCTCCTCCCCCTCGAGCTCCTCCGAGCTCACACCGCCGCACCCACAACAAAGCACTCCTCGCACACAAGCTCCCGCGAGGTCTCTCCCTCTTTCTCACGCCCTCGCTCACACTCTCTCTCCCATTCTCCTTCACGCCCTCTCTTGCCCGCGGCAGAGGGGCGAAGTCGAAGATGGTTGCCAGCAGTGGGAAGAAGATGGAGGTGGCGGTGGATGTTGGTGATGGAGTGGGTGTGTGGGGATTTAAATTTTTGGTGATTAGGGTTTAGCGAGGAAGGAGGGGGGGTATGCGTGTTGCGCGCGTGCAAAAAGCAAAAGAATGTACGATTCGTTTTACTTTCAGACGTCCTGTCATCTATCCAGATGTCTGGACAGACGTCTAGTGAACACTTCAGACGTCTTATCCAACCCAAGGGCGGCGGGTCACTTCAAGATTTGACATATGTTAATGAAGGATTGGAAGTCATTTTAAGTGGGTTTTCAATGTTCTTATTGATCTCTTTCTATTAAGCTATCAATGGCTTTGTAGAAGGGTCAATTAGGTTCTTATTAGGTTTTGATATGAGATATCGATTTTAACAGTCTTAAATGGGTTTGACACCTTGATTACAAGTGATTTTGTGATTTGAGCTTTTTTTATGAGCTTCCTAATGTCTAGATCTGAGTTGTTTTATACTGGAATGAAATTTGAGAGTCTTGGATTAAGTTTCAACTTAATTTTGTTTCAACTGCTCAGTTTTCAGCAACAGCAATTCTCAGCTACTGGATTTGGGTAGAAATTGCTGCTATTTTGAGCAGCAGCAACAGAAATCTAATTGCAATTGTTGTGCACTTTAGGACATCTGATCCACCAATAGTAGCAACTGGGTGTTTGAATTGACAGCAGCAACTAACTTAAGTTGCTGATCTGATTAGCAGTAACATGTCTAAAATTGGAGTCTAAAAATGAATTTGAATTGGATTTTGAGTTTAAATGAACCATGCATGTATTGTAATGATGGAGAAATATATTCAGGGATTCATGTACATGTGTGGACTTCACTCTTTTATGAAATAGCTTGTAATCTGTATACTTAACTCATTATCAGCATGCATAGAGTGGTTAATCTGTCCAGCATACAATTTTTATGGAATTCATTATGAAAATCATGTCTAATTGCTCCATCATATTTCTTAATGTTTGCTGGACATGTTTATAGCCCCACACCCTTCTTTAGCCACTAGATCTAGCTTTAAGGCCTTAGGTTCATTTTAAAACACCCTTGTAGGCCTCATTTTGGGTTAACTTGCATATACATAAAAAATATATTAAAAAATCATTAAAAAAATAAAATAAATCTTTCCTAAGTAAGATCAGGTATTTTTCTAAGTGTGAGTTAAATTTCAAAATATTCTGAACCACTGCCTTGGTAGGATATACCAACCGACGGTTCAATATACCTTCGAATATAATAAAAGAACCCAACTCAAAAATACCATAAAGAAATTTCTTCTTTCTCATCTCACTTTTTCTATCTTGTCCCTTATCTCTACTATACATATTAAAACTAAAAAGAAAAAAAAGCTCAAAAATATCCAAAAATACCATATATACTATGTATATACTTATAAATATGAATTAAAATAAACTAAGTGTATATATTGTCAATATGAAACTAACGTGCATAATTAACTTATATACGTATTCTGTATATTAAATTAAATAATAAGAATGATTTATTGTATACATAACTTTATTGTATAATTATATACAAATTTATATTAACTAAATGTATATTAACCTAAGTAATTATATAATCCTATGTATATGTACATGATTGTATCTAATACTGTATATACATACTTAACTATGTATTATATACTGTACAGTACCTATAATTTAATTTAATTATGTATTTGCAGTAGATAATTAAATTACTAATTTAATTAAGTAATTTATTAACTTAAAATAAAATAAATTAGTATTTTAAGTTAAAATTAAAGTAATTTATAATGTACACTTGTATAATATTATATTAGGTATTTTCAACCTATTTATAAATTATTTATGTGTAAAACTAACTTAAACGTGTATTTAAATATATATAAATTGTAATAAAACCTAAAAAATACAATAAAAATGTGTAATAAATAATTTATTATGTAAATCAACTCTGTATAAGTTCAATTATATAATTAATTAACCAATTTGTACTTTAATTAAGAAATTAACTCTTAATTTAACATGTATAAACAACCAACTTTAACCAATTTTATTATATATTTAAACAACCTATTTTTGTAAATAAATTGTACAATTAGATAGCCCTATATAAGGGCTTTTTAGCCATATTATTTATTTTTAATTTAGATTAAATTTTGACCCTCAAATGGAGGGCCAAAAACGTCAAATTCGGACACTGATAATGTGCTGCACTGCTCAATTCAGCCTGTGGGATAGTCCCATGTAATGACCCGATTCCCAAGTCCCTACGAGACACGAGAACCGGACCGACTCGACTAATCCCAAGACCTAGTCGTCCAACGAGGAAGTAACCAAAAGAGCAGCAAAATAAACCACATTCAACATGAATATAACTAACAGTAAGGAAATACAGCAGTAAGGAAAGAAACCACTACAGTATATACCACCATAACAATAGAACAACATTCATAACATAATATGAACTGCAGGTAAAGAAAAGTACAGCGGAAACAAGAACTACTCACTATAACGGAACAAAAAGAGGTACAAGAGAACAGTGGTAACTCTACTGGACCCTACTCGGCCCAACGTCCTCTGCAGCCGCTGACCCTGGCTGCTCAACACCTGGTCCTGAAAGGTAACGAGTGTAACACGTCAGCAAAACGCTGAGTAGAGTGGCAG
This sequence comes from Thalassia testudinum, assembly GCA_037157565.1. Lineage (NCBI taxonomy): Eukaryota > Viridiplantae > Streptophyta > Magnoliopsida > Alismatales > Hydrocharitaceae > Thalassia > Thalassia testudinum. The sequence goes on along the minus strand of JAZHRO010000077.1, from coordinate 80,034,731 downwards.
CTAAACTAAAGAAACAGTAAAGTGTACAATAGCTGTTTTAAATTTTCTTTCTTCTTTTATTTACGTCTTTCTATTGTTTCACAATTTATCTATTTCTCAGATCCTTCACTTGATCTCGAATGTTCCTCGTGGGAACGATCTTGATTGCAGTCTTTTCCGAACAGTAGAAGTAGCACGTGGTGCTCTCCTGTCCGGGAGAGTCCCCTGTGGTGTTCCTACTCTCAGTCAACCACCCCAAGGTCACTGATAGACGTAACGGTGACTACGGCACGCGCGGTAAACGCACGGTTAGCTAACCCGCACTGGCACGCGGTCAGTCGTTTCCGTTAACGGGTGCGCCCAAAGCACAGCACGGAACCAGTACAGGGCAGAGCCCTCTCAGTAACAGGGGTCCAACCCCTCCACAGTAACCAAACAGGGGCCTTGCCCCTCCACAGTCCGCGCACCCTCGCCTGACTACCCTGGTTTGCCCCAGCGGGCCTAACAAGTCGGTGTGGGAGGCTAGCAGAACCTCAGGGCCCGTGGGGTAGCTAGTACCTCCCTACACTAGTAGCTCTCCTCGGTACTACGTACACGAGGGCCAGCAAGTCGGTACAGAGTGGCCAGTCCTAACCCCGGGTCCCTGGGGCGGCTGGCTCCGCTCTGCACTAAACAGGGGGGAACAGTCGCTCTCCTTGGTACTCCGTACTCAAGGGCCAGCTCACTTCCCCAATTCTATTCCATTCACTTTCCAGGAGTTCTACTCCTAATTCCCCGTAGGGTTCCAGCTCTTTTAACTCAGAACATCTAGGTTTCACTTTCCAGTTTCACGTTCTTACAATCCATATTCTCAATCACGTTTATTTATTCATAACAGGCAGCTGTTAATTCAATTCACAGGCAGCTAGTATTTTCTTTCCACTTTTTCCAAGACTGCAGTATTCATACATTCCACTAGTTTTCCCATCCTAGGATTCATGCCATATCCTAGGATCTATCATACAATCTAGTTTTCCAGCCCTAGGATTCATGCAACACCCTATGAATCTACCATTCAATCTATTTCTCATTCCTAGGATTCATGCAATGTCCTAGGTTCTATTTATGGTTTCATAATTTAACAGATTATACTTAAAGCCACTCTACCAGGTACAACCGGAGTAATGGGGGCGTGGTCGGGAATCCCGCGTGCCTCCGCGACCCACGAGACTGCAACGGAACGGGGTCCTATCACAAGGATCAAACACAAGGAACTTCTCAAAACAGTATACAGCTACTGTAGACAGGTAGAGGATGTAATTCCGAAAAGAACGCAACTCGAAATGCGGAAAACGGAGCCCGAACGGGCCCGAAACGGGTCGAAAACGACGAAACAGTGTAAAATCAGACGTTTGGAACTTCTTCCAGACGTCTTAAAAAGTGGATCAGGGAATTACCTCTCTCTGCGTGGGCTCTCAGATGTCCAGAAGCCTGCGGGGGCGTCTGGCCTAGTTCCCAGACATCCGATGGTCACCCAGGACGTCTGGAAGTCATTCCCGCCGTCTGGCACTGGAGCCAGACGTCTGATTCGTGTTGGATGGCGAATCACCGAACCTACGCGTACCCATCTCTCTCTCTCAGTACGGTCAGTCGAAGAAAAGGAAGAAGACGGAAATAACTCACCGTTCAGACGTCTGGACAGTCTTCCAGACGTCGTGCCCGTCGTCTGGCTATCAGCCCAGACGTTTGATTCTGGAAAAGTTTCCAGAACCAGGGCGCCACTCGCCCTCCGCTCGCGACGCCCGGCCGCGCCGCGAGTACTCCGCCTGCTGCTTGAGCTGCAGCAGTCCTCCCGCGTCGCTCCGCACCCGCTGCGCCCCCCACCGGCCGGCCCTAGCAGCCCCGGCGAGCTCGCCCTCACAGCCGAGCGCTTCCTCCCCCGCGCAGCACCTCCTCCCGCACCCGCCGCGGCTGCCGCCGCCGCCGCACCCTCGCGCTCGCTCTCGCGTATGCTCTCGCGCACTGGCTGAAGGAGAAGAGGAAGGAGGCGAAGGTGACGGGAGTGAGGGAGAGGCGTGGCCCTTTTAAGGCCGCGCGTGGAGGAGAGATAGAGAGCGGACAGCACTGCGCCTGCGGTCGCAGGAGGAGAGAGGGAAAAAGAGAGAGGAAGACGGTTGTGGGTCTGCGCGCGCCTGCGTGCAGACGCAGTCCCGCGTGCCACCGAAAATAGATCCCAGACGTCTGGGACACCTCCCAGACATCTTAAAAAAAACGCCTTGGGTGCGTTCGTAACATCCCACATGGTGACTGTGAAGATGACACAACAGTATTTAATGTATTTGCTGCGCATGCCGATCAATCAACATGCGCAAGGCGTACACATGCACCATACACCTCTCCTCTCCTATCCTTGTAGGAGCATATGAATTGATATTTGAACAGTGGTGGGTTGGAGGCCACACACTCTAGTAGGCCTGAAATGGGCTTGATTTGGGCCTAAAATTTTATGAAAACGGACAAATAATGAACTAGGGTTGTCCCGCTAATAGAGTCTGGTTCCACCCTTATGGGGTGCTGTGTGTCCCTTGAACGTGGGCTGGCCCGCCCATTAAAAGCCCAATTTTTGGGTTGAGGAACAATGAACCAGTTTGTGTGAGAGAGAGATCCCATCTAAAAACGACTAAGTGTCATGAAGAGAAAGAGAAGAGAGGAGAAGAATGCTCATGTGTTGCTCAAGCAGCTAAGTGTTAGTCACAAGACTCTATTCATGAGTGTGTATGCGCGTCTATGTATATCTGTAAAGGTATAGTATATGTATATAAATACTGTAAATATATATATATGTACACATACACACACACATGTATATGCAAAGTAAGTACTTTTTGAGTTCTTATGTTTATAAATAAACTAAGGCTTTAGTGACAGATACAACTGTCACTGTATATATATATGTGCTAGTATTAATATTTCTTTTTACCTTAGGATATGTACATATGTTACTAGGGCTATACCAACGTATATATATGTCATTGTAAATAGAATATATGTTTCTAAAAATATTAGTATGTTACGTTAATTTAGTATAGTAGTTAATAATAGCTATTTTGTACTTATACTTAGGTATTACTTATAGTAGTTGTATATAATTAACATAGTGTAGTATTAATTGGTTTTTTATGCTTGTTAGTTGTATATTTGTTTTAAGCATTGTATGTAGAAATGATTGATTCTTTTGTATATTATTAACCAATCCATCCATTATTTAATTCATTCATTATTTTTGTAAATAAAACTAATATTTTTGGAGAAAAAGAGAATTTTTGGACTTAGAGAGTGGTGTATATCAATAACTGCTTCCCAGTGAATGACTTGGAAACTAACCAAGAAAAATTGTAATTAAATAAAATGACGCAACATTAGTTTACATTGTAGTGAATATACTACAACAACGACAACATAAAATACCATTTTTATTGCAACTCGGTCGTTTGCGATACTTGTCGCCCTAAAGAGGCAGTAATACATGGAATGTCGAACGTGTACGTCCAAGTTCTCGCCGGCCTTAAGAGGTGTCTTACTGACCTGACGAGGCGACAATACATGGAACGTCGAGTGCGTCCGTCCGAGTTCTCGACATCCTTAAGAAGTGACTTGTCGGCCTAAAGCGGCGGTAATACATGGAACGTCAGATGCATCTATTCGAGTTCTGGTCGACCTTAAGAGGTGGCTTGCTGGGCTGAAATTTCGTCCTGGCCATCCTTCGGAGGTGAGTTGCCGAACATGGGGCGGTCGCCACCTTTTGCGAGCGGTGGCCATCCGTCGCGAGGGGTAAGGCCCTGTCCTTGCTAAGACAGGTCGGGCCTCTTACTGCAGCCGTGGTAGGATAAGGGGCCTCAAGCACCGATTCTGGCGGTGACAGGATCGCTCCTCGTGCGGTAGGGATTGTGCACATGAGGGATTTTCCACGCTGGCCATCCTTGATGGGTGGCCTTGCCATTGTCGGGACTTAGGGGGGATGCCATGGTTCATGATGGCCTTAACAGGCCGCTTTTGGGTGCTTCGGCCACTCCGGGAGGGGGGGGTCGTAGCCCTCAAACTTTTGGAGAGGTTGAGATCCCCCCCTTACCCTCGATGAGCTCGGACGCATTCGTGAGAGAACAACAGGAAGTGGGAAATGTTGCGACTGAAGAGTTCGATCGTGATCTTGAAGTCTCTTGGCAGATCAGTCGGGTTAGCCCTTCGCTAGATTGCACTGACTTGGTTCCCCTTTCCCTTCTTCGTATGGGCTTCTCGGGTTATACTTCACCTCGGCTTTGGGGGGCTTGCGCCGGGTCGCCGCTCCTTCGCGTCTGGTGCTCATCCTCTAAGGGAGTTAGGCACATAACGGGAGGGCTTGACGGCGGGCACGTACCGGTGGTTTAGCTGGTTGGGCTACCTGATGCTACCGTCAACCTGGCCGCCTTAGGTGTGGCAACCCAATTGAGCTGCTCGTCCTCGTCCAAGTTGGTCAAAGGGGGGTTGTTCTCTTCCCCTCTCCTCCTTTCTTGATTGCCAAAGGTCTGTGACCGAAATAGCTGTCGAGAGGAGAGGAAGGCATCTTCACCGAAGTGGTAGATGTGCTACAGGCGCGGCGACCCGGAAAGGGTAGCTTGGAAGGTAGCCTGGCTCGAGCGTCTCAAAATGGCATGGGCGTTACCGTTGGAAGTGGGTTAGGCGGGCTATAGGCCTGTTTTAGGCGTCGTCACTCCCTGAGGTTGCCTCAACCTACGTGCTGATGCACCCTGGATGCCGAAGGCGGAGACCTCAGACCATCGCGAGTGCCATGGTGGTGGATTCCACCTAGTCCATGGCTAGGTGAGCATGTTTTTTGAAGGGCTCAGTGCTACCCCGAAGAGGGGAGACTCTTGTCGTGATGAGCCTGGATGCTCCGTCAGATCCCATGGGGAGACTTGGTTGTATCCTCCTTTCTTAAATGAAAGTCGAGAGGGAGGTACCTGGAGAGAGCCGACTTAGAAGGAGGGGCTCAAATGCCTGGGGTGACGTCGACCCAAGGTTACCTTAACCTCTGTGCTGATGTGCTCAGGCAGTAGGACGAGAGGACCTTGGGTGGTGCGAGCATCTTCGCCAGAACTTGGCGATGATGTCCGTTAGGCGGGGTAGCCAGGGTGATACCGCCTGTCTGCCGGGGCATGGCGCTAACCTGCCTGGCTCTCAATTTACCTGGTAGATTGTTAACGCAGGAAATCGAGGTTTTAAAATACTTTGTTGTAGTATAGGTCGAAATCACGTGACAACAAATAGTATTTATAACTCAAAAGATCGTCAAGAAAATCCGAGGTTGAACGCAAAGAGCAAGTGTTGCAATTTTAATCTCACCAATCACAAGTTAATAAAAAATGTAAACAATTATAATCAAAACTTCATTCAGAACAACTCTAAATTGTATATGGATAAAACCATGTACCTTAGTGCAAAAAGAATGTGCTAAAATGGTGATTTGAGTCTCCAATTAACCCTTTTAATGTTAAGCTCAAATATCTCAATAGTATTTGTTAATCAAATAACCCATGTCAACCAGATGAATATCTCAATCAGAACTGAAGCACCAGTAGGTATCAGACGAATGCTCAAGGCCTTCAGACGCCTTAAGTGCCCAAGGGATCAACTCAACAGAAAGGCAAAGGCCTCTTCTTCTTTTCTTCTTTGTTCCTCAAGGGAGAAAGGCAAGCACAGCAACATAGAGGCAAAGGCCCCTCAGGATCGGCTAAGCAGTAGAGGGAAAAATCTCCCCCCTCCCCACCTCTCTTTTTTTCTTTCTCTTCTCAAACTTGACTAATTGGGTAATTGGATCCGGACCTGGGTCAGACTCGCCTGCGTGAATGGCAGGCAAGAGGTGCATGCGCTGAGTGCGTAGTTGAGGGACCCGACCCCTTGCGACTGGGCGAGGGATCCAATGCCTGAATTCAATATATCTCATGCGGAGACTTCTAAAGTTTCCCCTGTGGGGACTTTGTCCCGCACCCTTCCTCGTGTAGCTGCAGACGACGAAGCTCCGAATTATGGGTGAAGGGGCGGCTAGCTTCTTCAATTGACGACTTGAGCGCTCACCTGGTGCGGAGCCTCTTCACCTAGGGGTGGAAGCAAGGAAGAACACGGCACAAACAAGACGGTCGAGGTCGAAGGAGGAGGGCATAGCGGCGGAGCTTCGATGGTGACCTGAAAACCACAACATGGCCTTGTGACCTCGTCAAAATAGCTTAGGAGGTTCGTCAGAGCACGACGAACGTGGCGGTGGTGGTTTCGTGACATGGGGGGTATGTGTGCGTAAGGCGAAATTGGGGCGGAGCTGCAAAGGTGATGGTGTTCAGGGAGATGGGAGAGTGGCTAATCGATGGAATTAGGTTAGGACTTTAGTTGGTGGGGTCGTGGCGAAGCTTATGAGGGTGGTAGCAGTGAGATTCGTGCGGTGGAGTGGCGGATAGGTGTCACCGAAGCTTCGCCAGTGCGGAGGAAGGCCAGGGCGTCGGGGTGTGTTGCGTGGTTGATTGGGAGTGTCTGTGAGGGAGAAATGATGTAGAGGGAGAAAGGAAGAGAAAGGGGGTCTTAGGAGAGAGAGTTGAGGTCGAGAGGCTCCGATCGTAGTTGACCGAAGTCAGAGAGAATGACGGAGCAGGAGGATGATGACGGCGAACGGGGCAAGGAGACATCGCCTCTTTGGCCGAAGAGGATCGCGAGGAAGAGAGGAAGAACTTAGGCTGTCCAATTTGATGGTTGGACAGCTGGAGGAGGGGAATCTAAGGAGGTCACCGGAGCAAGGATGTTTGGTGGCCGGAGAGGGTAGATTAGGGTGATTTGGCTCGCCAAAACTTGCTAAGGAACTCGACTGTGCACTGTGGGTCCATTTATAGTACTCAAGGAGGCCTTCCAAGCTTGAAAACCAAGCTTGGAAGCTTCCAAGCTCTGCGATTCCAAAATACCCGAACCTTCAAAAGGTTCTCATGAGCCTTTGCGAAGGATCTGGAGCCTCGTACATGGCTCAAATGGAAGGGAATTTCGCGACAATTCTCCCTTTCTATTTTGGGAGGGATTCGTCAATCTATCAAGGAGATTTCTCCAATCAAAGGTCGCTAGTGAAGTAGGTTTAGGAGTTGAAGGCAGCGGGGACCTGTTGGTGAGGAAGATGAAAAAGCTTGGGGGCTATTTGTAAAGATTTCAATGGCTAGGGGTATGTGTGTGAAGGAAAAGAATCAGACATGACTAAATTGCAAACTTGGTCAAGGTGATCTCTGATTGGGCCCAAATTTTGGTACCGACCTAATTTGGACCCAAGAAATCTGATGGTGAAGTAGGATTTATTTTTTGACCATGTTTTATTGGGTAAATTGCGTAGAAATCCAAACTAGGGTAATTGTCTGTCTAATACTATTTTAGGTCAAATTGGATTTCGATGGTCTAATCAAGGGTACCAAACCTTAAGGAATATTTTTCTATGATTTTTAGAAGGTTTACGTGAATTTTATCCTGTCTAGAACCTCAGTTAATTAAGCGGGTCTATTTTTAGGGCTTCTGATGTCCATTAATTCTTGAATCGCATGAAAACTCGTTTTGTTCTGAATGAACCCACTTATTACACATTAATGACCATAAGACGTTTAATAAACCCATGAAGGGCCCCATGGTTATTCTGTATTTGTGGAAATGCAGTTAAGTTTGCAGAAATAACATTGTATTCATCTTTTCTTCTCAAAACAGAACATCAAGCATTTAAGACCCTCTGATAGATATGTAGGTGATTTTATTACCTTTTTAAGACCAAAACTGGCTAGTTAGGACTTATGATGGTGTTCCCATCATGGACTACATTGGATACTCGCAGTTGTCGGGGCCCCTTCTTGGGGTGGTCCCTCAGGTGCTTTGTAGGCCTCCTATCCTTTCACTGGATGGAGCCTTGGGATAACGGGTCATAGCTCACGGACTGGCCCCCCTTTAGCATGCCCGCCTTGTTCATGGCTAGAGGGGTGCATTCTCCTGAGGGCTCCCCCTTGGTGTGGTGGGGTCTGTCTCGGCGACCTTCGGTGGATTAATTCCTTTGAAGCACATCCACTTGGAACTTGGCCAAGGTAGTGCATTCCTTGAGGAACTCCTTTGCACAACGTGGTTCACAATTGCAGCCCTCCGAGGGCTGGCTGCTACCTCAGGAGAGGCGGTCCTTCACTTGTGGAAGGAACCTTACTTGCAGGCGGGTTTGGGGCCCCGCCTCCAGTGGGGCTGTCGTCGCCGCCGCACTTCTTGGTCGATCTAGATGGCTTGACTCGGGGTGCCAAGGGATCATCACCTCATGGGACCTCCCTCATTCGTAATACTGAGCCTCAAGCTGACCCGAGCAAGATCGAGTGGACTTGGTCCCCCGTCACTTGACTTCTGACGACCTCCTGGGGTTGTCCTCGATCCCTAAGCGCTTGGCGAAGTGCTCCCAGGGCCTGCTCATCACACGCTCAAAGGAGCTGTCCAGTTGGCTGGGCATCGATCTGCATGCAGACCCTTGCTGGGCAGGCGCTGTTGGAGGTGCCTGGTGGTATCCCCTCTTGGGACGACCGAGTGTCAGCTTATCTCGAGGGTGGCTCCTAAGGGAGTGGCAAAAGAGCTAGGGTCCACTGTCGTTTAGCGCTAGGCCTTGGTTGGCTCTCCAAGCGCTTCCGTAAATGCTAGTCGAAAGTGGGACCGGTATGTATTTTTATTACTCGAAAATAGAAAATTTTCAAGGTCGAACTCAGGGAGTAATCTTAATTCTAGAAGCAAAAAAATCATAATCCACCATAATGTACTATTTTATAAAAAAGGAATTGTAGAGAATAAGAGTGGAATTAATCTCTCTCTTTCTTCTTTTCTCTCCTTCTTTGCTTTCTCTCTGTCTTTAGACGTTTGATTCTGGGAATCAGACGTCTTAAGTAGCGTTTGCTACAGTGCTCGTTTCCTTCTTCTTCCTTTCTCTTTGGTTGCTACTGCTTCTTCTCTTTGGCTTTTTCTTCTTTTCTTCTTCTGCTGGTTCTTCTTCCTCTTGGCTTCTTCTTCTTTTCTTCTTCTTTGTTGCGCCAAGTCCTCTTCTTCTTCTTCTTTTGTTGAGCTGCGCCTCCTCCTTCTTTTTCTTCGTTTCTTTCTGCACTGTACCTTCTTCTTCAGTTGGCTTCAGCTCTTCCTCTCCTTCTACTTCAGCTCCTCGGTGCGGCTAAGTCCTCAGCTGCTTCCTCTTCTCTTCTTCTTCTTCTGCTTTCTTGCACAGGGCACGATTAGGCAAAAACCTACCCCTACCCTCCCCGCGTCCCTCTCTCTCTATTTCTCTCTCAGGTCACCGCTCTCTTAGAGCCATGGGTAATCGGGTTATTGGATTTAGGCGTGTACCCGGGTCCAGGCTCACCGACGTGTGGTGGTGAGCAAGGAGTGCAAGTCGAATTATCAGGTCGAACCAGGTCTGCAGGGGGGGTGGTCGCGGACGAGGTCGGGTGAGCGGGTGAGAGGGACCTCACCCCGTGTGACTGAGGCGATAAGCCTCAGTCACTTTTTCAATTTATGTGCTGCGGGGCACTTGAAAACTTATGAGGTGGGACTAAACGTCCCACCCTCCTGCCTGTGCGCCCGCAGTTGAAGGCGCAAGCAACTGTAGCGCCCGCTGAGGTCTTCGCTGCTAATTGAAGACCTAGAGTTGTGCGCGGAGGTATTTCGCACAACCTGGAGCTGAGACCTGAGACTGCAGAGACCTAGAGCTACTTGCGAGCTTGCTCCAAGCTCAACGTTAATGGCGGCGAAGGCTCGGGACCTGAAAGCACGCAAACGGCCTTGCGGCCCTGTCAGAATGCTAGGCAAGCTTCGCCAAAGCACGACGAAGTTACTGTGGGGGTCGGCGTGGCTCAGAACGACCTAGGCGTGCGTGCCCAGGTCAGTCTGACTTTGTGTGAGTGGGTTTGTTTGGGGGGAGGTTTCAGTTGGTGGCGCGGTGAGTGAAAGGGCGAGAGGTGATCAATGGGATGTGGTGAAGCTCAGGGACTGGTTGGCGAGTGGTGGAGCTGTCTGCGGTGGTGAAATGGCCTCGCCGGAGTTAGCGGCCGGAGGTGGAGGTGATGATAGTGGAGTCGAGGAGTCGAAAGATCAAATTGATAGAGGGGAAATAAAGAGAAGGGTAAGAGGGACTTAGCTGGTAGGTCAGGGGTGAACGGAGGAAGCGGAGGTGGCGAGCAGCTGGTACTGCCATCGCCGGAGATGAAGGCGCCCAGGGGAAGAGACGGCGACAAGGAAGAGGGGCTGGAGGGCGCCTGCTGGTACGGCGCGACGCGACGGAAGATGGAGAAGGCAACCATGCCACTGGTATGGTGGCAGGGCGACGAGAAAGGAGGAGGAGAGTCACCGGAAGCTCTGGCAGTTGGCCGGAGTTGGGAGGAGATGAATTGGAGGGGGGATCTCAGGCCAAACGAAGCTTGAAGGAAGCGACAGCCCCTGCCGTTCCTTAAATAGGTGCTGGCTGGGAGGGAAACGCGAGGAGGAGGCATGGGCTCCTCGCCGTAGGTAAGGCCGGAAAAAGACCCATACCTCTCGTGTGTTCGCACGAGAGGTATGGTGGCCGGCAGGGCATGGGAACCGGTCCATGCAAAAGAGGATAACACTGGGGATCCTCTTTTCATGTCTGGGGTTGGCTCCCTAGGTCTATGCAGCGCCATCCTCCGCGCAAAGTCGCCGGAGTATGGCCTGCACAGTGTTGGGGCAGAAGGACCTATGTTCAGAAAGAGATGAGGAAGATAGGGGGGTTTCTGCAAGGGTTCAAAAAGGTAAGGGTCAAAAAGTAATTATTGAGGACCGTTTTGTAAAGTGGGTGAAGGCGACCTTTCCTTAAGTCCAAATTTTGGTATAACCCTAATCTGGACCTAAGGAATCCAATGGTGAGGTTGGATTTTAGGTTTGACCATGTTTAACTGAATATTTTGCATAAAAACTCAAACTAGGTCAAAAATTGGGTATGATCCTCAATCTAGGTCAAGATATGTTCCAATAGCCAAATTGAAGGTTCTAAACCCTAGGGGATATTTTTTCATAAATTTTACAGTATTTAATTGATTTTTATCTTGGCTGGAACTTTGTGAATTAAAGCGGGTTTGTTTTAGGGTTACAGAATGTCATTTAATTCCCAGATTTTATCATAACCCTTTCCTGATCAAATCATCCCACTTTTTCTCTTATTAAACCCATTTGACCTGTGTCTAGATCCTTAGAAATCCCGTTTATGTACTGCAATGATAAAATTATAGTTTTACCCCTTGTGAATTATTTTAAACTCAGATTTGCAATCCCCTGATTTAGGCTTTCCCTTAGGTTTTGTAGGAGATTTTGTACATTTAGTTAGATCAAAATGTGCTAGTTAGGGTTCATGATGAGGTTCTCATCATCGAGGGACCTCCATTTTCTCCTTCCTGAGTGGGTAGGCGGTACACGCAGGGGCATATATCAGGGATCGCTGGATTCGGCTCCTGGTTCCTCTTCCCTGGGCCGCACCTCGGGGAAAGGGGATCCAACTTGGGGACCTCAGGCAAGCAGTCTAGGTCACTGGGGTGTGAAAATGCTGCGTCCCGTTCGGGCCCTCTAAGGGGAGAGAAGCCGCGAGTGGGACTGCGAGTGGTTACAACCATCGCAGAAGTTCTCGCTTTGGGGTGTCGCGACAATGCACCGGAGGGACCCTTCCGCCTAGCGATCGAATGCTCTGAAGTGCGATGGCTCTTTCGTTAATGCTTCCCACAGACGACGTCATTTGATGGGCCTTGGAAGGCCACCAAAAGATTTGTTAGTGTAAGAGGCGCTACTTGGCCATTATTCATTCGTCGCGTAGGAGGGTAGAGTGCCAATCAGCAAGCATACACAGAAGAGAACAAAGATTTGGTGACCTAATTCCACCACAAGGGGTGTTCGTCTGGGGGGAGGACGGAGCTTCCACCTATGCACTAGAATTTTCGGGGATTACATGGTATTATATGATTTCACTTCCTCTCTCGCGGAGGAGGCCCCCCTCCATTAGAGGCCCTTCCATATATTTATAACACAGAGAGGACATACACTCGATGGCCCCTAGTATCCTTATTGCCAGGCTACTTGTACATTGTCAGGGCATAAGTGGTCAAGCTCATCTTATCATATATTTTCCCTTTGCTGGGCTAAATCTTTTGGCAGGCTAGGCTGGTGCCGATTGGGATTTAGCTAGTTTTAGGCGGGATGGGGTGCCGGTTCTACCGGTATACCCTGTATCTGGGTAACCGAATCCTCGGTTGGGTCATGTGCAGTGTTTTGGATTTGAGTGCATTTTTTGTTTACGTAGAAGATGCCTGAGTCAAATGGTTTCATATTTGGTGGCTCACACTTATCCGGTGCTACATTTAGCCTAGTACTACAAACTCTAGATCTCTAGATTATTAAACAAGTCAGCCCAGAGAGAGGCTCAAAATTGTGCGCCCTTTTAGTTCCTTTGCACTTACTCTCTCTCTCTCTTTTCATAACTACCAACACAACATAACACAACACAACACAATTTTTATTTATGAGGCATTGTTGGGAAATGATGGTGTTCAAGAGGATATTGTGTGGCTTGGTTGGTGGAAGTGGTACTCTTGGCACCAAGAAGGAATGGATAGGACAATGTATTTTTGACCTTTGACACTAACATCCTCCTTCAGCCGAAGATTCTATAAAGGACGATTGTAACCATCCACCTTAGTCATAGTTTTTTTTGAACTCGATTTCTTCGTATTTACCTTATTTGATGGCTCTTAAAAATTCACACAAAGGTCGTATGCGAGAATTGAGAGCGAAAACTATGCCTAACTCCTGAGTATCATTATCCAATTATCTAGAGCTTAAGAGTCCTCACACTAGACTTTGAGCATCAGTAAACACTCTGCTCTCACCTCACAAATATTTGGTGGATCTACTGAAAGATAGTTTGCCTGACTCCCTAACTAACTGTCCAAGGGTTCAGGAAAAGAAGCACTACTTCTCGACAAACTAAAAATGTCTATTGGTTTTCATAATGGATCCATTACAAAGTCTACATGCAAGTGAAATAATTGTACTGTATTCTAAGCTAAGAAACAATTCAAGAAGAGAATCTTCAATAAAACCTCTTTGATAAAAATCTTTTTGAATAAATGCTATTTGTAAATGCTTTTTTATTTATTTAATAGATGTTGGCAGAAAATTTTTCATTGTAAGTGTACTACCACCCCCCCTGCCTAAATTCATGCGTGTCCTCATGCATGAAAATAAACATAAAACATATAATATTTAAAGTGCACAAAGAGAAGGTAGAAATCACTTGGAAAAGTTTCTGAATATTAACATTCAACATAATCCAACACCTATACAAATGAGAAGACAAATATGCTATACATATAAAAGAAAATAAGAGCTATGTACATATGTATAAATAAATAAATGATGAGTTTAACATATCTAGCTGGGCGAAAACTCTAAATGGATATATCAATATAGTATTGAGAATAACGATGAAAATAATAAGCAATTTGAGTTCAATTGCCAGCAGCAGGCCACAAATTTGGACCAGCTACCCATGACTACCAAGCCCAAATGGTTAGAAAAATAATACAAGGGGGCTTGAAGAGAGGTGGTAGCCAAGTGTTGCAAAGGAGAGAAAGATAAGTACAGGTGCCAGAGTGAAAAGAGGATAGTGGCAACCCTAAGAACTGGTGCATAAGTCATTAAAGGTGCATATAGAATTAAGAATGGGAAATAAATCATACGGGTCCTGAAAGTGATGAGAGATGAAAGGGGAAGGGGGGGTGGGGGGGCGAGTAATGTAGTTTAAAGTGGTATAAAGAACCACTTCATAAGTTAAATTAGGTGCCGGTGGATATAAAGTAATTGAGACAAATAAAAACAAATGATCCATCTTAGCACTTTTAGAGTCACGCGAACCATCCTAGATATCCAAATCAGAATCCTTAAGTTCATCCCTAGGTTGATAGAAAAATCTCATATGAGTCGCCCAGATTCTGTCCAAGTTCATGATGTAAATCCTCAAATATAATGGGCGAAAATTCATTATCTTTCAAAATCATTTCCCAAGGGGGGTGTAAGATTGGAATCCAGATTAATTAAAGCCTCAAATTCTTTCATTTTCAGTTTTGTGGCTTCCTTGAAATCCTCGATGTCAGAATCCAAGAGTGAAGATGTGAAAGAAAAAGTGGCTTCATCCAATCCTAAATCCAAAAATGCCTTGAGATCTTTCACATTTTTCTCACAGTCGGAAATGGGATTTTTACCAAGAGTAAGGTCAGATTCCTCCTCAACCTCAATTGGATTCATTGATAATTCCAATCTAACCCCATAGATATATGGAATCTCATTAAGATTTGTGTCCTCAATGTATTTATCATTCAAGCTTGTCATGGGGTTTTCAGGCATTTCCACTCCAGATTTTTCATATTCATGATTGTGTTCCTCCTCAACTGCCTTTGAAAAATCAGTGTTCACCACAGAGTCAAAATTATCATAAATCAGATATGGGGTGTCATAGTCAGGAGGACACTCCAGATAACCCAAGTCGAGAAGTGATATAGCAGAAATAGTATCAGTAGTAGTCATCTCGTCCAAATCTTTGGTTGCCTTCTCTTTAACCAAATCAATGAGCTCGATAGAAGCTGTGTGAGGAGTCAACTCACAACAAGAAAGCTCGATGTTCACACAGTGTTCAGATTCATCATCATTTGAGGCCTCCTCGATAAAATCACAATGCGAGTTCTTGTTCTCCCTGAAAATTTCCAATCTTAGTTTTTCATTCCCAAGGTCGATCTCCATACACTCGAATGCACAGTTAATGTTAGCCTGGGTAGTCGCTAAAAACGAGCGACCTAAGATGATAGGTACATCGCGGAGACTAGGAGGAACGTCCATATCCAAGATGAAAAAATTTGTTGGGAAGCAAAATCCATGGACTTTCACAATGACATTCTCAATGACACTTCGGGGCACTTGGACTGATCTGTCAGCCAATTGGATAGTGACTAAGGTGCTTTTTAGCTCCCCAAATCGGAAACTATCATAAACAATAGTTGGGGCTAAATTAATGGACGAACCCAAATCAAGTAAGGCCCGATCAAAAGGAGCATCCTACAACTGGCAAGAGATGAGTGGGGCTCCCGGCTCTTTCTTCTTAGGTGGTAGGTCAGATAAGATGACTAGACTTGCTTCTTTGGATAATACCACCTTGTTGGTCTTCCTAGACTGTCACTTGAGTGTATAATATTCTTTAAAGAATTTAACAACAGTAAGAATGTGATTAATGGCATCGAGGAGGAGAACCTTAATGTGAACATCTTTGAAGATTTCCTTTAAATCCCCATTGTTTTTTATTTTCTTTGTCTTTCCTTTAGGCTCACAAGTTAGGGCTCCAGGGAAGGGTAAAGGAATCTCGGTGATCTCTGTGATTGGTTCTTTTCCTTTAGATTTCTTCTCCTTAGGTTGCTCCTTGGAAGGGTCATAATGGGAAGAGGATTTAGCTTGAGAAGAGGGTAGAGAAGTATCTTGACCCGCCTGCTTATATAGTGGATCCTTAGTGGCTTTTCCTCTCCTCAATGTGACAGCAATTGCATCGGCGTACTATCCATGAGGTGGGGGAGGAGCAAAAGGAGCAGATTGAGTCGGGTCAGGCAACAGAGGAACAGCCTGAGATTGAGCAAATCCAAGTGGTACAGGAGGTGGCTGGTATACAACATATGCTTATTTTGGTGGTATTTGGAAGCTAGGTGGGGCACCTGAGTTCTGCACATGCTTTGGGTTTGGGACAAGTTAGGAGGGCAAAACTCCTTGCGCTCTAGTTTCCTATAAGTTTAGCACCTGGTTGGTAAGTGCCTGTATGAGGCCTCATTGTTGTTCCTGCATTTGTTGCATACTATTTTTCATTTCTTTTCTTAACTGCTCTATCGGGTCAGTTCTTGGTGGAGGGTGAGGGGTGGCATTTATTGGTTGATGAACATGTTGAGAGTGTTATTGTTGAGCTGGGAATGTTTACTGCCTGGTGTGTGTGGGTGCCACATTCCCATATTGTCTGGATTGGTGATGTGGAGTAGGAGAAGATTTTTGTGTATTTCTAGCTCAAGAAAAGTTTGGATGCTGATGCCACTGAGGATTGTATATCTCAAAATATGTGTTGTTATGCGTATATCCATGAGATGCATTGACATCCTCATAGGCTGACGATGCCTGAGACATCTCATTGTATGAGTCAAGGCTTATGTCATCTCTATACAAGTGCACCCGGTCAACAGACGCCAGCTCAAGATTGTTCAAAGGCTCCCTATAAGAAGGAGCCCATGAAGAAGCAGTAGAAGAGTAGACAGATGCATCCCGAGTAAGAAGATGAGGTCTAGTAGGAGGAACTCAGGATGGAGCAGTAGATGGAACAGATGATGGCACAAAAGATGCAACCCCAGGTCTCACTGCACAAGATTGACTAAGCTCGTCAACCTTCTTATGCAGTAGATCCATACTATCCAGCTTTTTCATAATAATGTTCATATCAGCCCAGGTCGACTCGGCCTGGGCCTTATGGACCGACACTTGCTGTTGGGTAGGGCATGAGAATTAGCTTATTGATGCGGCATTGAGAAAGTTTTCTGTCAAGGACTCAAATAACTCAAAAGCTCCTCCCTCGTCCTTGGCAAGGAAGTTCCCACCAATAAACGCATCGGCCAGACACCAATGTCTCATCCAGCCCATGATAGAATACCTAGGCAAGGTGCCAATAAGGCACCCCATGGTAAGGACACTTCCTCAGAAGATCACAAAAATGCCCCTAGGCCTCATGCAACTTCTCACCTGACTACTAGGTGAAAGTTGTGATGGCCCGCCTCATCGCATTAGTTCAACCAATAGGGAAAAACTTTTGGAGAAACTCCCTACGTAGTTCCTCCCAAGTGTAGATCGGTTTCCCTATGGTCTTGAACCAATAGGAAGATTTATCGCTCAAAGAAAAAGGGAAAAGCTTCATGAGAATAATCGCAATGGCTACATTTCTAGGTCGGACTGTCTCGGCAATCCGACTCAAATCCTCGAGGTGTTGGAATGGATCCTCATTCGAGTTACCATAAAAGTAAGTCCGAATCAGACTTTAGGTTTTAACTCGAATGCGTCACCATCTGTGGGCATTTGGACTTGAGGTAACTCATTATGTGCTGCCGGATCATAATGGTCACGCAATTGTTCTCCACGTGGGGGGTTCTGCATCCTATCTAAGGCGTTAAGGATGGCCTTGAACCTCACAATGTTCTGCTGATTTTGCGTAGCAAATCTCGCCTCAACCTTGGCCATCAATTGGGCCTCATTCCCCTCAAGGGGAGGAAGAGGAGGATCTTGCTCAGCCATTGTAGCTAAGGAAGAAGGAAGGGGAGAGGAAGTAATTGAGAGGTGTTGCCCACGTATGGTAGATAGCCGCCTTGTGGGAGGCTCCCAAAGACGAACTAGGATAGGTCTTAGCGACCTTCCACTGTGCACAAACCAACATAAGGGCTGGTTAAGAGTCCTAGGCTAGGATGTAAAGTGTTGGAAGGAGTTAAGTGACTACTTAATCCTTCTTAATCAATTATTAGCCTAGTGGTTAAGGTCTGGTTGGAGGCACTAGGACAAAAAGGAAACCCTAAGGTGGAAGCCTAGGGTTTATGCTTCTAGGTTTAAGGCCTGCAAACCCTATTCTTGGATAAAATTGTTCCCCATATCAGTACAAAAGTCCAAATAGTATAAAAATTGGTATATAAAAATTGGTATGTAACTTTCTTTTACAATTATCTTTTCAGAGAATATTTTCCAAGATTTTATAATATCCAAACAAATAGTTATGATTTTATATCCGCAAGGGGTCAGACAATTTGATGAGACCCCTCCAGTTTATTTTAGATCAAAATTATATCAAAACTACTCCAAAAATTTTGACAATTTTACTGATCAAATTAGATTTCAGTGGCTTTCAAATGCTGTAAATTTCAACTCAATTTGATCAACGTAGAGGTCGGAAGAATTCTATAAAGTCTAGACATACTATGAAAAAATTGATTTTGACTCTGTGTAGTGTATGAATTTTTAAAAATTTCACAGATTAAATTTCCTTACAATAGCGGTGGTGTTTGAAAGATAATTTGATTTTCCAGTTATGGTTTGGATTTCAAGATTTTTAGAGGTGCATATTTTTAACAACTAAATTTTAAACTCAAGTTTCAAATCCTATCTAAATTACCAAAAATAAGTTCAAGGGTATTTAAAGGATAAAAATCTATTATTAGTCACCCTTGACCAAAAGAAATATCACAAATATAAGCAAATGAGTCTAAATTCGAAAATTTAAGTTTATTTTTATATTATATATATATTTTTGAGTTTTTTTAAATCAAAAGTTTAAATCAAAATTCAAAGCAAACTCAATTAACTGACTCTATGACTCTAAAGTAGGAAATGATTTTTTTTTAGAACAGAAAATTTCTAAAGGAAATCTATTTCTACTTGTCTTCTTTAAACATGGATCAAGCATGCGAAGATCTATCCTCGCTTTGAACCTGCATTCACATAACAAACATAAGACTACTAATTAGATATCAATTTCAAAATCGTCGTGCCTCCCCCACAGCACTGCCAATTTGTCAGAGGCGTAAACTCTCATTTTTTTGGAATAATTCGTCTTAATATAGTGTAAAAATACGCTGATAAATAAAATATAACGAGAACTTGGTAAATCCCAATCGAGCTCAGAGAGGCAAAAATATGCGATTTTGAAATCGATATCATAACTTGTCTCCTAAACTAGACTCGACTCCTAATGTGTGTGTGTGTTTATATATATATATTTGGGATTTTTATTTGGAAAATGAAGATCTACTCTAACTATATACTAGAAAGAAATATCAGAAGAGATTTGAAGTTAATCAACTTTACAGAAATTATATAATGGTTTCACGTCTAGGTGAATGCTTGACAATAAGATAAGTACTAGAACTACTAAACTAAATTTACTAGAAATTAACTAAGAAAACTAATGAGAAAAATTATCTATGGAAAGAGGGTACAAAGGAGTAATCTTTGACTGCCTTTGGAATGCGTGGCGGAGCATCAATAGGCCATCAAGAGTGGCCTTGGTGAACGGTGGAGGAGGGAGATGGTGAGTATGAGGGATTGGTGGATCTACGTAGGAGGAAGGTCTGATGGGCCATGCATGGGGGAAGGGGGTCTACGTGGGAGGAGAGAGATTCATGCCTCACTTTAGGTCTCGTTTGACAAGGGAAATAAATTTATGAAATAAATAAAAAAATAAAAAATAAATAAAATAAATAAATTAATCAGTTTAGATATTTTAACCGATTAAAATTATTTCAAAAAATAATAAATTAAGTATTATTGAGTTAAATAATTAACCTCACAACCTAACTCTCCCTTAGAGTACGGTGGGGGGCTTTTTATCTCCACGGAAATCGTTGAGTTTATTAAAGAATTGAGAGGGGAATTGAATTTTGTACGGCTGTGGGCATTTGCATTTATTATTATTATTATTATTTTGTTTTTTTTGTTTTTTTGGTGACCGAGACCTGCTTCTAAGTGAATGCGAGGGAAATCGGAAAATGTGGGATAATTTGTTGGAGGGGAGTTTCAGATGTTGTTGCATGGGATTTCAGTGGGATAGAGTGATGTGTGCGTGGGATAGAGTAACGTAGGTTGGCGGGTTTCCTAAAAAATAGGATCTCTTACAATAGGGCCTTTTAGAATAGGTTTTCTTAATATGTAAGTATGTGTGTGCACGTGATTGTGTGTGGTGGGTGGGTGTACATAGGATACGTTGGCGGGTGGGTGTGTGGGATGTGTTGTGTGGGATTTATCGTGTGCATGGATGTGCATGTGTGGGCATGTAACTAAGTTATTTAGGTGGGTATGTTTGTGTATATGGGATTAGAGGATCTCTAAATAGGTTTTTTAGGGTGTCTAAGGATAGGAATAGGTGTGGTCTAACTAGGATCTAGGTGTGTCTATAATAGGGAAATTAGGACTAAGAAAGGGGAATTTACCTGGGACTTAATTAAGTGGGTTTAGGAATAGGTTTATTTGGTAGTGCATGGGTTTATGGGTTTGTTCCTCTTCCTCTTTTCTCCTTTTATTTCTTCTTCTATTCTTTGGCTTCTTGGATCTTTTCTTCTCATTTCCTTTGTCTTATCTCTTGATCTTTTTCTTGATTTATTATTCCAATAAATCACAAGATAAGACATTATATCATAATTAGGTACATAAAATGCATTATTTATAAATAAGAAGTAAACATGATGCAAATGCAAACTATGCATGAAATGAATGCAATATTTATAATTATGGTAGAAATCTATCCTAATCTTGGCATCTTAGAACCTACGATTACTGTGCAATCACATACTTTAACCCGACTCGTTTAGACGAAACTCATTTATAAACAGGTCGAGTTCGATCCAATCTATTTATTAAATAGGTCTATATACTCCAACCCGAACCATTTATACTTGCCTAACCCATTTAATGATGGGCTAAATGGGTAAATGTGGAGGTTAAACAAGCTAAATTGGTTAAAAGTGGGGGTTAAACATGGGGATTGTTTTCCAATTAATCAGGCTTATCGGATTGAGCATGTACATGGGGGTAGGGTTCGAGTTTATTACTTGGGTCAGGTTAGGTGGGTTCAATCTTTTTTTTTTGACAATTCTAACCTTAGGAAAGCTCGTCTCCAAAGCTCTGTCCTGTACTCTATCTAGAACATTTATGGTTCTAACTAACTCAAAATGTTTATTACATGCATTTATTCCTCACTAGTATACCATATTCTACCTATGTCTATTCCTCTCGTTAACTTCCAACTCTGATCCCTTAGGCATCGTTTGTTTAGGAGAATTTAATAGGGGGGGATTAAGAAAAAAAGAAGGCGGTAGGGAGGGTTTTGTGTTTGTTTAGGTGGCAGTGGGAATAGAGGGATTGGAAGGAGTAATCCTTTATTCGGCAAATATGGAGCATTTGTTTAAAGGGATTGGACATGGAAGTAATGTGAAGGGATACGGAGTTCACTGGTGGATTTACATGCATTTGCAGTGAGTGGCATGTTGAAAAGCACGCCTAGACTTGAAAAAATTAGTACAAAAATCGGTGGATTCGAAGAGACGGTATATAAACTATTTTCGAATACGTAATGAACACCCAAGGACATCATCAGTGAACTCGTCAGCCTCAAGCAAATCGCGTCCATCGACAATCACACAAGGTCCTTCATCAATTGCATTAGGACGTTGTTGAAGACGTCGATGGCGAACAATGGCGAGCAGCAGCAAGGGAAGTAGCAGCAACATGGGTAGCAGCGGTAGTAGCATTCAAATAAGGTATGATTGTGGAAATGGTATGGAGAAGACGTCAACAGAGAAATGGTTCTATCAGTTACATGTATATTTTCATTTGCATAATACATCGAATTATTTCAGATATTTGGAGTATTCGTGGAGCACAACTCAACATTGTGTTTGTTCAATACATTGATGCATTCAATCAATATGTTGTTGTATTTGTCAAATACACCCGTGTATTTTACAAATACACTACAGTATATTATATAAATACACTGGTGTGTTAGTCAAGTATGCTGCTGTTGTAGACAAATACACTAGTGTACTACATGTATACATCGATGTATTATAATGATACATTGGTGTATCATTGGAATGTATCATTGGAATGCATGAGTGTATTGTGAGAATACATTGATATATTTTAAAAATACAACGGTGAACTTGACCAATACACTGGTGTATTATTTATATCCATCGGTGTATTCCTACGACAACGTCGATAGACGAAGCACATATAATCCATGGATGTTTATACCTCAGGGAGGTGGATCACAAATGCACACTCGCATCGATCAATAGAGGATCGAAGTACGTCAGAGATGACATTGTTGAGGCATTTGAAAGGATTCCATTCGTTGTCCTCGCTAAGAATGAGAACTACTTCCCTCAGTACAAAGATAGGGAATTGTATGGGCAAATGGTGGATGCTTATGATGTGGAGACGAAGGAGTTTCACTTTGGTGAGCTCACGCTGAAGATAACTGTTGACCATGTTGAGAAGATGATAGGGTTGAAGAACCAAGGAAGAAAACTTTGCTTGTTCAATGGGGAGAGTAATGTGAAAGGCAGGCCGAACATTTGGACGACGAACTTCTCCACTGTTAAGCCTAAAGTGAGGTCTATTTTGGAGAAATTACATGAATTAAATCTAGATGGGAAGAAGGGGAAAGGGAAGGCGAAGGGAAAATGGAAGGAAACAACTGATGATAGAAGTGAGGAAGTGAAGAAAGAGACGAAGCTCTTGGTTCTTGTCACCCTTGGGTCCTTTCTCTTACCTTACAGGGACCAAGCCATCATTACTTCACTTTTTGATATCGTGGAGGATTTGCAATCGCTAAATGACTTTACTTGGGCTAAGGTGGTACACGATTTTCTACGCGAAGGGCTCTAGGAGAATAAACTGAAGGAGCAAACACATCTGAAAGCTTGCAGCATTCTTTTGCCGATCTGGGCAACCGAGATGTTTCAAATTGGTGATGAAATTAATTTAGAGGTTGAGCTTGTGGTTCAAAGGTATAACCAAGAGAAGACATTCACGAAGCGTGCCAAGAATGTCAATCTAAATTTGAAAAGAGCCATAAAGGCCCTCTTGTGAGACTCACCATTTGGAGAGCTCTATGTGGAGAAGGGTGTAAAGCGAAAATCCGATGCATCGGTTGAGGGTGATGGGAAGAAGAAGAGGAAGGCAAGGGGAGAGGTGAGTAAGGCAGGTGATGGTGTTGTTGGTATGGGGGAGGAAGTTGTTGAGAAGACCAAGAAGTGAAAAAAAAATTTGGTTGAAGAAAGGTACTTGACGTACTTGGAGAGCAAAATAAAGAAGTTGAGAGTGAAGAATTATCAGTTTAGAGTGAAATTGATGAAGTTAAGAAGGGGCAAGGTGGAGGAGGGGAAGGGGGAGGGAAAGGAGGAGGAGAAGGAGAACAAGGTCGAGGAGAGGAAGGAGGAATAGGAGATTCAAAAAGGGGAAGTCGAGGAGGAGAAGCTCGAGGAGGAGGGGATTCAAATAGGGGAAGTTCAGGAGGAGAAGCTTGAGGAGAAGGAGAAGGAAGAGGAGTGGATGGGGGAGGAGGAGAAGAAGGCAAAAGAGGGGAAGAATAATGAGAGGAAGGAGGTGGAGAAGCCACCTAAGGGACATATGGCTGAGGTAATGTTCAATTTATTATTAAATCCAGCAGTGTGTTTTTAAAGTGCATCGATGTATTTATGCAGTTACACCGGTGTGTTGCTTTAATAAATTGGTGCGTGTCAATATTACATTAGTGAGTTAGTACAATATACCGGTGTGTTTATATAATACACCGGTCTCTTTCTGTAAAACACTGGTGCGTTTATATATTCGTTGTGTGGCTTATTTGACACATCATAGTTTGTGGTTTCCTATACAAGAGGGTGACGAGCCTCCGATTAGGAGGACCTTGGGTCGAGGACGACGAACAAAATCAGTTGCCCATAGGCCAATAAGGGTTGCAAGGAGGACAACCCAATATAGGAGGTCGAGGACATTCAAAAAGATACCAAATTTGGACAAAGGCATCCTCAAGGGCCTATCTAGCCTCGATAAATGTCTACTCGATTAATTAACTAACCACAGAAAAAACCCTGACGATATTCTTTGGCAATCGAAGATGGGATTTGTTGAGAGAAGGTTCATGTTTCCTTTACTTGTAAATAGTGGGTTCACTGATGGCAAGGTAGGTTTAAATTGAGCACTTTCTAACTACGTATGCAATTATGTTGTATAATTACTTACTATTATATGCAGATCATTGATGGGATAATTGAAGCCATCAAAGAACGATGGACCAAGAGAAGACAAAATGCGATACACTTGTTTTAGACACAAACTTCGGTGTATTTGTTAAATATTTCAATCACAGTTGTATCAATGAATACATTCAGGATGCCGGTGAAGAGTTCGAAACTTGTAAATATATAGCTATATTGTTGTATACGTAAGAGGTTTCCCATTGGACCCTCGTCGTTATTGATATTAAGCGTAAAACAATGATAGAATATCATAGCGACGCCTGGTATTATCCCCAGTGGACACATAAGGATGACAAAGACGTGGTATGTATCGAATATATTGTACTTCAAGTTGACACATTGTTATGAATATGCATGAGTTACTAAATGAGGTACGCTTTATTTTCAGTTTGATACGATGGTGCAATTGTTGACACGCAAGGGGATAAGTGTTGATGGATGGAATCAACAGCACTACACGGAGGCACCACAGCAAGGCAGCGCAAGCAATGAATGCGGCTTCTATGTCACACGGTGGATAGAATGCTTGATGCGTGGTTTGAATCCAATGGTCGTGACACGAGAGCAGGATGTACATAAGTATTGAGCAATTTACGTAGCTATGCTTTTGAAGCATAGGTTAGCATCGGTGAATTTAGTTTAATGTTTGCTTATAGGTTTTTCAATCATACACGTAGATGGAACTTCTATATATTTCTTCCATAATTCATAAATTGTACTTGTGTATTATGCATATAGTCTTTTATATTTATTAAACATTATTTGAATGTAAATTAAAATAAGCACACTTACGTATTTACAATTTTCTCATAATAAACATGTTAATTAACGTAAATTCACAGGTATATTTTGAGAAATTCATCAGTGTGTAACGTCAATACACTGGTGAATTCTGTGAAATACATCGATGTATAACGTTAATACACTGGTGTCTTAAGAAATTTATCCGTGTTTAACGTCAATACGTCAGTGTACTTAGAGAAATTCATCGGTGCATAATGTTAATACACCCATGTATTTTGCAAATTTTATGTGTACAATGCAAATACACAAATGCGTTATGTGAAATTCATTGGTGTTTAATGTAAATACATTTATGGATTTTATTTATATGACAGTGGAGTGATGGAATGAGTACGAGTCAAATGAAAACTCACTTTTTACTACATCAAGTTCCATTCACTTCAAATGAGAATAGTACAATGGTAATTATAAATTCAAAATAACGATACCATATCTCAGAAGTCATCGACGTTGGTAATCCGCCTACAAAGTATGGGCAATTTGATCCCTTATGAAATCCTCAACTCTCATAGCACTTTCGTCAACAAAGTCATCTCGCACTTCCATATCTCCTATGTCTTTAGGATCGTCGAGGGTTATGTACAAGAACTCGTCGTCGATTTTTTAGCGAATTATCATGTTGTGAATGATATAATATGGCATGACGATTTTTGCACTGAGTGTTGAACCCATAGAACAACCTTGCATCAAGAAGTTTGAAACGCCTTTTCAAAACTCCGAAGGCATGATTCGCAACATTTCGAAGCTGTGCGTAACGATGGTTACATGGCTCTTTGTAATTTTGATATCTATTACTTCGATTGCAATACTTCTGCAAATGATATGGTATGCCACGATATGGAGAAAAAAAGGATTCTATGTTGATGTAACCAAGGTCTATGAGGAACCTACGTCCATTCGAGACATTAAGATCATTTTTTATAGCCCAACGCAACACCCACATATCCACGGTGGAAAATATATGCTGGTACAGCATCATGCAATTGTTGGCATCATATGAACCTCCACTTCAGAGGGTCTAAGGCATCCAATACCAAATTAAAATACCTAGAAATTGTCTTACCAGAGTGTTGAAACCGCTCGACGAGGTTCCTATTTGAGGCATTCTGACCAATAGTATAAAGGAAAATTGCTAGCTGCTCGTTAACGGTAACACCTCGTGAATCTTTTAGGTTGGCTGCATCCTTTAGGTATTCAGAGAGCGCAATGAAGCCCTCCTTACTTATCTTATATGCATTCTTCGAACGACTCGGATGGTCTCGAATGACCTCGTGGACCTAGTCGTGCCCTAACATTGCCCCATCATTTTCCTTAGGCGCGGAGTTCGTTGGTGGAGAGACGAGTAGTATGCGTATGCAAGAGATATGGTAACCTCCACCAGAAACAAACCATTGTTGTCGACATCATCCTCATTAAATCAGTGGTCATCAGAATTCATGCATGTTGTAATTTATATACATATACAAATTACATATTGATGTAATATTATACACATATACAAATTCTACATTGATTTAATTTATACACATATATAAAATGCAAATATATCTACAAAGCCAAACCATCAAACGTAAATAAAATTCACATTCAGGCCACAAATGCAATAACATATTTAAAAGAGTATAATCAATCTTTACTTGATAGAAAATTATAACAAGTACTTAATAACGTTCAACATAATATATTTAAAATGCTCAACTACAAAGTAACTTGGAAAATAATCCAAATATAACCAAACCAAACCAAAGCCACTAACGATCCAGAATACATAATCACTTCCAATGTACTTCTGCAAGAATGCTCCTAATTGGGCGTCTAAGTGCACGACGCCCTTGAAAATTGTCCTCTAGGCATTATGAGTGAAAACATTTCCCAGTACGAGTAAATCGTTGGGTTTGATGTTTGACACTCCCATGCACAATATTCTCGTGCACTCACGAAGTTCATTTATGGTGTGGTCGACCCTTGGTGCTAGGGATATGTGGTACTTCACCAATGTCCTCATCAACTCAGTAAACTCATTTTTCATAGAAGCTATAGAAGCACTTGCACTTGATGCCCCCTTCTTCCTACGTTTTCCCCTACTTGTAGTAGTCCCCTCAGACTCGCGCTTCGAACCTTGTAGCTCACATGATGGAAGTGGAGGGTCACTTGCATGCATTTCAATGTGGACATCCAAGCATGGTGAAGGATTACTGCACACATATGGGGTATCATTTACCGAACTCTCTACAAAAGGTTGATGCATAAACGAGGCCCACATGTCCTCACCAACCGTCAAGTCATAAGATATGAAGGCTTTACCTGGATCAAGATTGACCGTGTTTTCTCTTGCATCAAAACAACCCGCATGCTAATGGGAATCTTGAATATGTTTCACCTCTTACTTGGGGATAGTGGATGACATTGCGTGCTCTCCAATTACAGTATCCTTACCAACGATTTGGTGGACATCCTTAAAAAGTATGCAAGGCTTTCCACGTAGTTCCGCAAGTTTTAGTGAGTGCTACAAGCCATTCAAATAGGTGAACTTTAAATTTATTAAATGTCAAAGATTTTAATGGGAAATTACTGTTGAAAAATATTTTATTACCTCACTCCACATGGATGAGAATGATGCTATAGGGCAACCACTAATGGGATCATCCCCCAACCACTCTTGTTGTATAGTTGGACATACAACCCATGTTTTCTCTTCAACTCATGCCATCTATTGTGGATTTGCTTGTGCTCGTATGTCAATCTCGTAGCCAACATGAACTTCTTATCTAGCTCTTCCCAAGTCGTGCGTGTGAATGACCCTTTATCCTAACGTACTTTGGTATGCTGCTCCTTTAAAATCTTCAACTCGACTGTAGTCGCATTATCTCATTGCTTCTCCTTCTTAGTACTGGAAGTTGAAGGATGAGAAGATGTCATTCTACAAGGGAATGACATGGATTAACATAAACAATTGGTATCCTTAAATCCGTGGTTGGGTTACATCTTAGTATTTGCAGTAATCCACCGATGGACTAAGACAATCCACTGGTGGCTAGTGTAATTCCACCGGTGGATGGTGGTAATACATCGGTGGATTTATACAATCCATTGGTGGATTACAACGATCCACCAGTGGATTATGTCCTCATCCATCGGTGCGTTTCATCTTGGTATTTGCAGTTATCCACCGGTGGATTAAAACAATCCACTAGTGCATTGCAACAATCCAACGGTGGATAACTTAAATACATTGGTGTCTTTCATACAACCATTGGTGTATTTTGAACAACCACTGATGTTTTTGAAGGATACACCGGTAGTCTCTCATTTACCATCTATGGTATGTTGCACTTCATCGGTATATTCCTATTCTCAAGCGGTGTGACTACCACATAATCTTCAAAATATTCAACATGCCTAACACACATTATATTAAAAATTACCTGAAATGAAGATGACTGAAGAATATCTGCAACAAAGTCAAGGCCACGCTTGACCTTCGCAACAAGGCTAAAATCAATTATAAACAACACATGAATGCCAAACTTAAAAATAACACAAGGAATGCAATTTCCATATCTAATTAGTCAATACCTTCTGCAGAAGCTCCCTTCTCGTTTCCCTCGTCACTCAGCAAACTTAAAACGGCAGTGACGAGCACCATCCAATACCTTAGTTTGCCATCCCTTATATATAAAGAAGAAGTCCTCCATTGCATTAATCTCATCTACCTTCCAGAAGTAATGTCAAAACCATGCGAACAGCTCGTCGACACTCCCATCACACGCATCTATGAAGTCAGATAATCTTCTGCAAGATCTTCAAGATCCATACATGGAGATCCATACATGGGGAATGATTCAAACCGACCCACCGCTTTAATACCGCCCAAGATAAAGCAACGATGAATACAACCCTTGCCAACGTAATGTAGCCTTCTAAGAGAAGGACTAGGGATCACAGCAAAGCAAATCTTCAGAAATTGATGTTGCACGTTGTCATCGCCAGAGTTCTCTGCCATTACTCTTCCAACAACCACGAGTAATGTAAGCGCCATTGTGAGAGTTTACACAATCCTGCTTGAGGAGAAAAAGTATATAAAGCGCAGGATTGACAGTGGAATTAAACAATCTCACCCCCCCCCCCCCCTGGAGGATCTTATGTCGGGTTTCAGGCCTCAATCCTGGTATAGAACAAACTCGAGATTAACTTGGCCAAGCAAACGGTACCTTTGGGTATAGTTAGATGGTGGTGGGCCCATGTTCCCTTACTTTGGTAGGAGGGGGTGTTCGTTCAAATCTAACATTGTAATTATCCAGGAGACATGTGACGCGAGAGTCATATCTTCTTCAATTTACTTGCAAGTTGGGCTATCAAAAGAAAAAAAAAAAACTTCCAAATTCAAATCCTTTTGTACCTCGTACTTTGCAAGATTTACCCTATAGCAATGGGTTGTGATTGCTTTGGTGTAATGAGAATGGGTATGGAAGAGGAGGAGCTTATCCGGTTCCTACAATCATTTCACTGCACAAAAGAAGAAAATGGGGAGGAACGAATTGGCATCAATGAGGCAGTGGACAACACAAATATTCAAGCTTTGGAGAAAATGCTTATATATCAATGGGGGAGAAAATGCTTATATTTCAAGCTAGTTAAAGGGTGGGGTTTAGTTGAAATGTTAAACAAAGCATGGGGAGTGGATAGAGCATACATGAGATTGATGATGGGTGCTAAGTTGCCAAGTTCCATTCATAAGATGAAGCAGATATAATATGGGAAAGGGCACCTTGGCACTTTGAAGATGAATCAATTGTGCTTGAAAGAGCTTGGTCGAGAATGCTGTCATGTGATTACAAGTTCCTCCGGGTGCACTTTAGGTATAGATTTTTGATGTTCCAATTCAAAAGATTGATGGATAAACTTAGAGGTAGTGGTGGACATAGAGTAAGGACACCAATGCTATGAAGAAATTACATTAAGGCTAAGGCTATGATAAAGATGAAAGAACCTATATCCAAGACCACGAGCTTCCATTGTAACGATGGCATCTTACTTACCTTGCTAGATGAAAACCACCCCATTTTTGTACCTCTATGGTTGAATGAAACGTGTTTATGCAAAGAAGAAAATGAACCCATTTTTGTCTAAAGGTGTTTGAAGCAAAGAAGAAAATGAAATTTGTAAATTAAAGTCACTCCTTGAGGAAGTAAATGCTCGGATTGCACTAAGGTATCGAGAAGAAATATGCAAAATAGCAATAAGCAATAAGAAAAGTAGAGATATGACTCAACCAGTGTTGAGGAAAACGTAATAAAGTTGAGAATAATGATGAATTTAATGATTTTGATGTTAAAAAAATATTTGGAGATGATTTGAGAGTTAAATTGAATGTTGTTAAAATTGAAATGCTAAATTGCAATTTTCATAGTATTTGTGAAATATATCTTTATGAATATTGTTGTATATTTGATATGAAAATGATTTATACGGTGATAATATTTTATATCTCACTGTTTACTTTCATTAGTTTACGATGTTGGACTACTTTTAGGGATGTTATAGCACAATTCACCCCTTCTTGTGACAATTTTAGTTGATATCAGAACAATTCATGTGAAATAACTTTTGAGGGCCATTCAAATGACATCAAAAGAGGTGAATAGTCATCAGCTCTATCAAAATGGTAAAATGAATGGGATTTGTTATGGGACATACAATGCATCCAAATATATGTATTCACATATTAAAAACTCAGGCATACTAGAATCAAGCATTATGTTTTGGTATAATTCTCTTTTCATACTAGACTATATAGTTTGAAATTATCCTTAGTTTGCTAAACACTTCAAAATATCTACTTCAGGCAATTTGTTCGGTTAATTATGACAGTGGAAACACCCCTCGCAATGCTCATAGTTTGCTAGGTGGTTCTCAATCGATGTATCTTGGTGGCTTCCCTCTTCATAAGATGCAAAGAACCTGGTGCTCACGGCATGACCGCTCAACTTTACCACAATAATCAATTAAATGGTTGTTGAAAAAAAGGAACAGACAAGAAAGAAGATAAATAAAATTCAAAAGAGAAAAATCTAAGTGCATAAGAGCTCTCATTGTGGTCCCTAAATTAAATAAAAATATTTTTAAAAAAAACTCTCATTATAATTTCTAGAAAAGGCGCCATTAAATCATTGCACCCTAGTTGTTGATAGGGTGCAAGATATGGGGCATGTGAGAACTCATAGAAGGTGCATCAATTGTCCTTGCTAACAACAATAGTTGCTTTCGGGGGAGCGGGGATATAATTGTAGTTGAAATAACCACAACTTCAACTCTTACCCATATTTTCACTTAAAATTGGATTTGGAACCAATAGTAATGGGGTAGAGGCACAAGCACATCCTCAAATCCAAAAGCCTTGACCCATAGAAAGCACCTTGCCAATATTTGAGAACAACAAGAAGGAAGTGTTGATTGTCACCCTATAGCTCTAACCTAAGGGGAAAAGATTTAGACTGAAAGGAGAATTCATCCAAGCAATCTTTATTGCAAAGCTTAAAGTGTGCGAAAACCACTTGGTGTAACCCAAGAACACGAGGAATAAAAGCCTTTAAAAACCCTTGATAAACAATTTGGGGGCATTCCAAGCATAAGCCTTGCATTAGCAGGAAATGGGCCTCAATTCACTCAAGCAAAATTTATAACTTGGTTATGATTATGAAAACCAACTTACTTTCTGATATAGGTCGTTTGTTCGCGATTTTCAAAAAGGTACGCTGTAGTATGTTGCGAAAAACGATTATCAATTTAATTTATTACTCGAAAATTAAAAATGTTCCGAGGTCGAACTAAGGGAGCAATCTTGATTCTAGAAGCATAAAAATCACAATCCACCATAATGTACTGTTTTACAAAAAAAAGGAATGGTAGAGAATAAGAGTGGAATTAATCTCTCTCTTTTTTCTTTTCTCTCCTTCTTTGCCTTCTCTGTCCTCAGACGTCTGATTCTCGGAATCAGATGTCTTAAGTAGCGTCTGCTACAGTGCTCGTTTCCTTCTTTTTCTTCGTTTCTCTTTGGCTGCTACTGCTTCTTCCTCTCCTTGGCTTTTTCTTCTTCTCTTCTTTTCTTCCCTGCTTGGTCTTCTTAGCTTCTTCTCTGTTGAGCTGCGCCTCCTCCTTCTTTTTCATCCTTTCTTTCTGCACTGTGCCTTTGCTTTCTCTCTTTCTTCTCTCCCTGCTTTAGCTCCTTGGTGCGGCTGAGTCTCAACTGTGCCTCTTGCTTTCTTCTTTCTCCCTTCTCTTTCTGCCTCAGCTTCTCTGCGGCTACAGTGCCATGTTCTGCCTCGACCTTGCCTTAGCTTTAAAGCTGCGCCTTCCTGTTCCCTGCACACACACAATGAAGAGCAAAACCTATCCCTCTACCCTCCCCTGCGTCTCTCTCGCTCTATTTCTCTCTTCGGTACGCTCTCCCGGAGCCGGGTAATCGAGTCGCGATCATGTGGCCGGGTCCAGGCGCACCGGCATGGGTGTGGTGCACGAGGAGTGCACGGATAGTTTAGTCGGGTCGGGTGCCAGGTCCGTGGGGGAGTGTCACGGACGAGGCGTGGTAAGTGAGGGCGAGGGACCTCACCCCTGTGTGTCTTGAAGCGAACAGCATAAAACACAATTTCAATTTATGTTACCCGCCGCACTCTTACGTTCACGAGGTGGGACTAAATGTCCCACCCGCTTCCACTGGCACCTGCAGGCGAATGTCTTCGCGTAATTGATGTAGCTGAAGGGTCCGCAGCGACTGCTCTCAGGCTGGACTTGCGCACACACTCAATTCGTGCAGCCTGGGAGCCTGAAACCTGAAGCGCGTGGCCTGAAGCTGGAGAACAAGCAAGCTTGTTTGCTTGTTAATGGCGGTCAAGGGCTCGACCCTGCATGTCACAAAAGTAGCCTTGTGGCTCTATCAGACAACAGGAGAACCTTCGCCATGTCACGGCGAAGGTGAGGCGGGTGTTGGCATGGTTCAAACCGACCTAGGCATGCGTGCCTAGGTCTGTTTGTGATCGTATGAGTGGGTTTGTTCAGTGGAGGCGTGGAGTGCGTGTGGTGATCTGTGAGTGGGTGGAAAGTGTTCAGTGGTCGATGGCGGAGGTGAAGAGGTTGGTGGCGAGACGTGTGGAGGCGTGGAGTGATGGGTGCGTCTCGCCAGAGCTTGGCCGGAGATGGAGAAGATGGCGGTGGTGTGTGAGTAGTGAGGCAGAATAACATAAATAAATGAGGGAAAAATAAAGAGAAGAGAGAGAGGACTTAACTAAGAGTCTCTGGACGAAGGGGGGAAGGCGGAGGTGGCGAGCGGCTGTTCTGCCGTCGCCGAAGATGAAAGAGCCTAGGGGAAGGGATGGCGACGAGGAAGAGGGGCTGGAGGGTGCTTGCTGGTACAGCAAGGTGCGGCGGACGACGGTGGAGGTAACCCTACCACTGGTATGGTGGCAGGGCGACGAGAGAGGAGGAGGAGAATCGCCGAAGCCTGCGGGCGAATGGCCGGAGGAGGAGACGAAATTGGAGGGATTTCTTCGGCCAAATCAGACTTGAAGGATACAGCAGGGGTTACTTGGCCTTAAATAGGCGTCAGCCAGGAGAGAATCGCGAGGAGGAAGAGGGAATACCTCGCCGGAGGTAAGGCTGGAACGAGACCCATACCTCTCGAGCATTTGCACGAGAGGTATGGCGGCTAATAGGGCATGGGAGCCGGCCAATGTTGCAGGGGACAACGCAGGGAGTCTCCCTTTCAAATCTAGGGCCGGCTCCCAATGCATGCGCGGCGCCATCCTCCGCGTAAAGTCGTCGGAGGTATAGCCTGCGCAGGCAGGTGGCAGAGGGACCCGATTGAAGAAGATGATGAGAAAGGTAGGGGGTCCTTGCAAGGTTTCAAAAAGCTAAGGGTCGAAAAGTAATTGTTGAGGACCATTTTGTAAAGTGGGTCAAGGCGACCTTCCCTTAGGTCCAAATTTTGGTATAAACCTAATTTGGACATAAGGAACCCAATGGTGAGGTTGGATTTTAGTTTTGACCATGTTTGACTGGAAATTTTGCATAAAAACCCAAATTGGGTCAAAAATTAGGTATGATTCTCAATCTAGGGCAAGATAGGTTCCAATAGCCAAATTGAAGGTTCTAAACCCTATGGGATATTTTTTTATGAATTTTATAGGATTTAATTTATTTTTATCTTGCCTGAAACTTCGTGAATTAAAGTGGGTTTGTTTTAGGGTTATAGAATGTCCTTTAATTCCTAGATTTTGTCATAACCCTTTTATGATCAAACCATCCCACTTTTTCTCCTATTAAGTCCATTTGACCTGTGTCTAGACCCTTAGAAATCCCGTTTGTGTTCTGCAATGGTAAAATTACAGTTTTACCCCTTGTATAATGTTTTATTCTCTACTCGATAATTTCCCGATTTAGGCCTTCCCTTAGGTTATGTAGGAGCTTTTTGTTCGATTTCTTATGTCAAAATGTACTAGTTAGGGTTCGTGATGAGGTTCTCATCATACCCCTTTGCTTAGCTTTTGTTAGTCCCTTAGCAAAAATTTAAGGTTTTAACCTCTATTCTAGACCATGAATTCCTTTCATTAAATTTGATAAGTACTTTTTTCTCTTGTCTCCTTGATTAGGTCAGAATGCCAACCATGGTCCTAAAAGGTACTCTAGTACCAACCAAGATCCAGATCTGTCTAGCCTTAACCTCAATCTTTTGCAAAGGTTTTTAAGGCCCTTAGGAACTATCCTAAAGTTTATTGGACTTCGTGGTTAAAGCACTCGTGCTTGAGACATTTTTTGCCTTGGTTCAGTTTGCAGTACGTTTTGTAAGAGAGAGACAGAGGGTTTATTTGTTTGGAGAGTTTTCTCTCTCTTTTTAATTCTAGCTTAGGATTGGTCTCACGACACGGTCTGTATCGGATTCCTCGTCCCCATCATCAATGCTCAAAGGTCCCTAGCAATCGATGCTTCGAGATAGCACCGCTCATGGTAACCCCCAGAACCCTGGCTTTCGAGATTTCGAGATAATCCCGTCCATGGTGTTACGTGGCCGAATTCAGACCCTTGCAATTGACATTTTGTGATAATGCCATTCATGGAATCTGAACCAGCAGAGTGCTTTTATGCCTCCAGTAGGATATGTAAATATCCTAGGTGACAAGCACCGAGGAGATGATATGTTGTTACGCATCTTTGAGGGGAATTTCCCACCTCTCCGCGCCGGGAAGTCGTCTAAATCAACTTGTGTTGATCGGCCGCTCCTAATCTAGGTGACATTTTCAGAATATTTGAAACACTTCTACGTGATTTTGATATTTATGCTTGCTGAACCAGACTGTGTGTGCGAATTTGGGTGCTTAGGTTACCGAGTCCTGTAAACCGAAGGTCAGTTAACGAGGCCGAATACTCCCTAAGTCTTAGACCTAATACTTAAGCTTTTCATTTTCCTCAACCTCTTGAGGAATATCTAGATCTTAACGGGTACTAAGAGTTTAGCCAAGAATGCCTATGGTTCGCGTTCTTACTAATCTCGTCGTGCACTTTCTCTTTACTTTTCTTTAATGTGGTCTAAAACTTTGGTTAATTTCTTGATTTCTTACTAATGACGATCCCTTTTTCTTTTTTATTTTGTGCCCCTTTTTAATGTTCTGCTCTTTTCCTCGTCCTTTTGTGAAGCTTACCAACACTTTCTTTCCTCCATTTTTTTTTTTGGTATATGTGAATTTTTTTTGTTGAAACCTTTTCTTGTTATGACTTTTCATTACACTTTCATACCCCCCCATCCCTGAGGTTTGCAATGTCCTCATTGTATATTAGGTGAGTTTTTATTTGACTTGGTTCATGCATTAGGACAAATATTAGGTGAGTGGATGGGTCGAGGTGAGTGTTGCGAACGATTTCTAATCTCTGGTATGAGTACCTGAGGTGAAGTCGATTGTCCTAAGGAATGAACCAAAATTGCAAAGAAATGTCAAAAAAAAAGGTTTCGATTTTCAAAAAGAATGACGGGTTGCCTCCCTTTAAGCGCTGAGTTTTACGCCATCGGCTGGGCGCAATTAGCTCAGGGAGAATGGAGGATAAATGATAACTTAGCCAAATCTGTGTTCGTTACGTCAATGAACAGTTTGAGTCTTTGGCCGTTCACGATGAAAGGTTCGAAATCGTGGCTGAGCGGACTGATCTCGACGACTCCATTTCCAAAAACCTGTCGGACAAGATATGGTCTGACCCACTTGGATCACAGTTTTCCAGGGAACAATTTAAGTCAGACATCGAAGAGTAGGACCTTCTGACCAGGGTGGAAGATCTTTCTAGATATGTACTTGTCATGAAAGGCTTTAACCCGCTCCTTATAGATTCGTGAGTTTTCATATGCATCAAGGCATAATTCATCAATCTCGCTTATCTGAAGCTTTTTGTGGGTTCCAGCCTTACAAAGATCTAGGTTGCAGTTCCGTACTGCCCAATAGGCATTATGCTCCAATTCGACAGGAAGGTGACATGCCTTCCCGTACACCAGTCTAAAAGAAGACATACCTAATTGGATTTTGTGGGCAGTCCTATAAGCCCACAAAGCTTCCAGAAGTTGGGATGACCAGTCCTTCCTGTCAGGTCGAACAGTAACCTGCAGGATTTTCTTGATCTCCCGATTTAATAGCTCAGCTAGACCGTTAGTCTAGGGGTGATAAGGTGTAGAGATTCGGTGTGACACCTCGTATTTGGTCATCAGTGACCTGAACTGAGCATTGGTAAAATGGATCCCTCCATCAGAGATGATAGCACGAGGAATCCCGAACCGTGAGAAGATATTCTGATGAATGAATTTGATGACGATCTTGTGATCACAGGTTCGGGTCGGAATGGTTTCGATCCATTTGGACACGTAGTCAATAGCGAGTAGAATGTACTCGAAGCCGTCCGAGATGAGGAAGGGGCCCATAAAATCAATCCCCCAGATATCAAAAATCTCGCACACGAGAATCGACTGTAAAGGCATCATGTTGCAATGGCTCATGTTGCCTAAAGTTTGGCAACGGCTGCATGTCTTACAATGACTGTATGCATCCTTGAAGATGGTGGGCCAATAAAAGCCACACTAGAGAATTTTTTATGCTGTTTTACGCCCAGAAAAATGGCCACCACATCCCTGGTCATGGCAGAAAGAGATTATGTCATTGATTTCAACCTTCGGGACACATCACCGGATAATTTGGTCAGCACCTATGCGGAATAAGTACGGGTCTTCCCAAATGTAGTACTTGTCATCGGAGCGCAACTTGTCTTTCTTGGTCTTCGGCCAATCAGACGGGATCTGGTGTGATGCCAAGTAGTTCACTATATCAGCAAACCATGGAAGCTTGGTACCAATAGTCAAGAGGTGCTCATCAGGAAAATGCTCCGTGATGGATCCAGAAGGGTCGATGATCTCAGAAGGAAGGCGAGACAAGTGGTCAGCTACCACGTTCTGTCTTCCCACCTTGTCGCGAATCTCGAGGTCAAATTCTTGCAACAACAAGATCCATTGGATTAATCGAGGCTTCGCGCCCTTCTTTGCAAGGAGATGCCTCACAGCTGTGTGATCTGAGTAGATTATGACATGGGAACCCAGGAGATAAGATCTGAACTTTTTAAGGGCAAATACTACAGCTAGCATCTCTTTCTCTGTAACCGTGTAGTTACGCTGAGCCTTGCCAAGTGTCTTGCTAGCGTAGTAGATGACCACGGGTTTCCCGTCAATCTTCTACCCTAGAACTGCTCCTACAGTGAAGTTAGATGCATCGCACATGATCTCAAAGGGTTTAGATCAATCAGGGGACTGTAGGATCGGGGCTTGGGTGACTCGGTCACGAAGGATCTCAAAAGCTTGAGTGCATTCCTTGAAAATCTCAAAGGGTACATCCTTGGAGAGAAGAGTGGTTTCGAGAAATCAGGGATGAAACGACGGTAAAAATCGACGTGCCTCGGAAAAGATCGAGTGTCCCTAATCGAGCTAGGCATAGGAAGTTTAGAAATCAGATTAACCTTGGCTCGATCCACCTGGATGCCTCTCTTAGAAATTAAATGTCCCAGGACAATCCTCTCAGGCACCATAAAGTGGCTCTTTTCCCAGGAAAGAACCAGATTTATGTCAATGTAACGCTTGAGTATGTGAACCAAGTGCTGGAGGCAATCGTCAAATGATGCCCCAAAAATTGAGAAGTCATCTATGAAGACTTCCAGATAATCACCTACCATATCAGAGAATATGGCAAGCATGCACCGCTGAAAAGTCGCAGGTGCATTGCAGAGATCGAAAGCATCCTCTGGAACGCGTAAGTCCTGAAGGGGCAGGTGAACGTGGTCTTCTCTTGGTCCTCTGGATGAATCACCACTTGGTTGTAACCGGAGTACCCGTCAAGAAAGCAGAAGAATCTATTTCTCGCTAATTTTCGAGAATCTGATCAATAAACGGTAGTGGGAAATGATCCTTCTTCGTGGAGGAATTGAGTCTTCGGTAATCTATGCAGACTCTCCATGAGTTGGCTATACGGGTAGGTATGATCTCTCCGATTTCAATCGTGATGGTGGTGAGCCCTACCTTCTTAGGCATAACCTGGATTGGGCTCACCCAGTGACTGTCGGAGATCGGGTAGATGATCGTTGCATCTAACCACTTAATGATCTCCTTTTTCACGACCTCCTGCAGATTGGGGTTTAGACATCTATACATCTCATGTGAAGGTCGTGCGCCCTCTTCAGAATAGATGCGGTGTGAGCAATAAGAGGGACTTATTCCAGTCAAATCACCGAGAGTCCAACCAATGGCTCTGCGATGTTACTGGAGAACAGCAATCAGACGGGATTCCTGGTCAGGTGTGAGCTTGGAGTTTATAATCACCGGAAGTGTTTGATTGGAACCCAAAAAGACATATTTCAAATGATCAGGAAGGGGCTTGAGTTCAAGAATAGGGTTATTAGCAGTAGCGGGTAGTTCAGAGTGGGTGTGGGGTACAAGGGTAGGAGTTATGGGTTTGTCTAGATCAAGTTCTGACTCCTCCAATTGCAGTTTTAGATTTTCTTGTGGTTGATGAGGGATAATCATGTTGTCCTCAATTTGTGGTTCATCAACCATGGCTCTGATGTCACAAATTTGCTCTATGACACCGCAATTAATCCCTTATTAGGCCTTAAAGATATCAATCTTGAGAGTCTGATTCCCAAATTTTAGCTCTATTTGGCCCTCTTCACAACTTATGTTGGCCCTTGCAGTGGTCAGAAAAGGTCTCCCTAGTATGATTGGTATATCCCTTGGATTCTCAGGTGCGTCCATGTCTAGAACTATGAAATCTACAGGGAAGTAGAAATCCCGCACCCTAACAATAACGTCTTCAAGAATTCCCTTAGGTGACTTGATAGATCGATCGACTAACTGTAATGTCACCTCAGTTGGTTTCAGTTCAGATTCTTCTAGGTGGTTAAGTAGGGATGTGGGTATCAAGTTTATGGAGGCACCTAGGTCTAATAATGCTCTATCAAACTGGGTTTCACCAATCTTACATGAAATCAGGGGAGTGTCTGGGTCTTTTGCCTTGGGTGGGAGTTTACTCACGATCACAGAGCTAGCTTGCTTTGATAGTACAATCGGACTCCCACTCTTGGTTCGTGGCTTACGCTGGGGTGTACACACGTTTTTCAAGAATCGTGCGTAAGCCGGTACGTGACGGATTGCATCCATCAAGGGGATGTTTATTTGGACCTACTCAAAGAGCTTGTTTAGGTCCTCCTCAGGAGCCACGGG
This sequence comes from Thalassia testudinum, assembly GCA_037157565.1. Classification (NCBI taxonomy): domain Eukaryota; kingdom Viridiplantae; phylum Streptophyta; class Magnoliopsida; order Alismatales; family Hydrocharitaceae; genus Thalassia; species Thalassia testudinum. The sequence goes on along the minus strand of JAZHRO010000077.1, from coordinate 79,995,251 downwards.
TTTAGCTGTCCTCTTTCCCTTGGTCAAGGCCTCGGGAAATGGAACATTGGTTGGTTCCTCTATGATAGGTCCAGGTTTTTGATCTGGGACAGGGATAGGAACATCTTGGATAATTGTCCTAGGGTTTGGGTCACTACCAGGCTTGGAGTGGTATGGATAAGGTGGATCTTGGGTTGCTTTACCACTACAGGTTGTTACCGAATTTAGTCCTGCCTGGTTCTAGTTGGGGGTTAGTAAGATGGGCTGCTGCTGTTGGTAACCTGTATAGGAGGTTGATGCTTCCATCCTGTCAAGTGATGGAGCAGAAGGGGCCTGATGGATCAAGTATGCTTGGCCCGGGTTTGGGTTCATAACGCGCTGCTGGGTCGGCAAGCTATTCGGGTTAGGCAGAGGTTGAGAAGGAAGTGTGCCTGGTTGGCGAGAATTTGCCAACTGGGCGAGTTGGTTGCGGACCTCAGTGATTTCGTCCTTATGTTATTTCTGGATAGCTACATTCGTTCTTTGAATGTCAGCTAGAGTTTGGAGGATAAGGGACATTTGGTCTTGGTTGGGCCCGGATGGATAAGTGGGGTTGGCCGAGGCTGAGGTGGCTGATAAGGACGAGGGGCTTGTGGACGTGGCTGAAAGGGTGGTCTTGGGTTCTGAGAATTTCCTACCCACTGGAAATTGGGATGGTTTCTCCATCCAGGGTTGTAGGTGTTGGAAAATGGGTCATTTTGGATGGCGTTGAGGTCCTCGTAGGTCTGAGGAGCCTCAGGAAAGTCGGAGAATGGGGGAGTAGAGTTTCCCCGGCAATAATAGAAAGGATCGGAGGTCCCTCCGGTCCTGGAGTCAGATGGGGGTGGATACGAGTCCATCCTAGGGGAAGGTCGGTGAAAAATGTTCTGCACAGTTTCCCGTGCGGTAGGTGGTTGTGCGAAGGAGTTCTACGCAAAGGTGGCTCACTGCAAGTGCTGAGTTAGCTCGTCCACCTTCTTCTCAATAATTGAGACCTTGCTCAACCGACTAGCCATTTATTCCAGGTCGACTGATGCAGACAAGCCCTACGTCTCATGTGCTCCCCTAAGGTTCGTCGCTGCGCAGGTATTCGTCCGATCGAATAATCCCATGGAGTCATTGTTGATGGAGTTCTCGCACATATTCTCGAGAATCTCTCACACGGTGTGTTCATGTTGACCCATGATATTCCCTCCGCAAGTTGCATTGATGAACAATCTAATATCTTCACGGAGTCCATGGTAAAAAGATTGGACTTGTTCCCATTTAGGAACTCTGTGATGGGGGCACTTTCTCGTAAGATCCTGGAATCGATCCCATGCCTCATGAAGAGGTTCTCCCGTTCGCTGCGTGAAGTGAGTAATCTGATGGCGCAAGACGTTTGTCTGACCAACAGGAAAGAACTTCTTCAAAAACTCGGACTGAAGTTCTTCCTAAGTGTTGATCAGGCGGGTCTGTGTCTGATACCAATGAGTCGCCTTGTCCATAAGGGAGAAAGAGAACATCTTCATAAGTAAGATATCCCGATTCTGCGCATCTGACCCGAAGGTCTGGGCCAGATGCTTAAGCTGTTTGATATGCTGGAAGGGATCTTCAGAGTTAAGCACATAGAATTTAGGTATGGCATGAATCATGTTGGGCTTCAATTCGGAATCAAGTCCTCCAGTCGGGATTCTGACTTGAGGTTCAATTGCCACCGCAGTGGGATTATAGTGATCTCGCATCATGGGGCACTGCGGTGGGTTCATGAGGTTTTGGAAGAGATCATTAAGACGTTGGAGCTGGTGCTTAAGATTATTCTCTTCTTCAACAGGCTGAGTGTAACGACCCGATTCCCGAATCCCTACAAGACACGAGAACCGGACCGATTCGACTAATCCCAAGACCTAGTCGTCCAACGAGGAAGTAACCAAAAGAGCAGTAATAAACCACATTCAGCATGAATATAACTAACAGTAAGAAAATACAACAGTAAGAAAAGAAATCACTACAGTATATACCACCACAACAGTAGAACAACATTTATAACATAATATGAACTGCAGGTAAAGGAAAGTACAGCGGAAATAAGAACTACTCACTACAGTGGAACCAAAAAGAGGTACAAGAGAACAGTGGTAACTCTACTGGACCCTACTCGGCCCAGCGTCCTCTGCAGCCGTTGACCCTGGCTGCTCAACACCTGGTCCTGAAAGGTAACGAGTGTAACACGTCAGCAAAACGCTGAGTAGAGTGGCAGCTAAACTAAAGAAACAGTAAAGTGTACAGTAGCTGTTTTAATTTTCTTTCTTCCTTTATTTACGTCTTTCTATTGTTTCACAATTTATCTATTTCTCAGATCCTTCACTTGATCTCGAATGTTCCTCGTGGGAACTATCGTGATTGCAGTCTTTTCCGAACAGTAGAAGTAGCACGTGGTGCTCTCCTGGCCGAGAGAGTCCCCCGTGGTGATCCTACTCTCAGTCAACCACCCCAAGGTCACTGACAGACGTAATGGTGACTACGGCATGCCCGGTAAACGCACGGGTAGCTAACCCGCACTGGCACGCGGTCAGTCGTTTCCGTTAACGGGTGCACCCAAAGCACAACACGGAACCAGTACAGGGCAGAGCCCTCTCAGTAACAGGGGTCCAACCCCTCCACAGTAACCAAACAGGGGCCTTGCCCCTCCACAGTCCGCGCACCCTCGCCTACCTACCCTGGTTTGCCCTAGTGGGCCTAACAAGTCAGTGTAGGAGGCTAGCAGAACCCCGGGGCCCGTGGGGTAGCTAGTACCTCCCTACACTAGTAGCTCTCCTCGGTACTACGTACACAAGGGTCAGCAAGTCGGTACAGAGTGGCCAGTCCTAACCCCGGGTCCCTGGGGCGGTTAGCTCCGCTCTGCACTAAACTGGGGGACAGTCGCTCTCCTTGGTACTCCGTACTCAAGGGCCAGCTCACTTCCCCAATTCTATTCCATTCACTTTCCAGGAGTTCTACTCTTAATTCCCCGTAGGGTTCCAGCTCTTTAACTCAGCGCATTCCGGTTTCACCTTTCCAATTTCACGTTCATACATCCCATATTCTTAATCATGTTCATTTATTCATAACAGGCAGCTGTTAATTCAATTCACAGGCATCTATTATTTCTTTTCGACATTCTCAAGACTGCAGTGTTCACATATTCCACTAGTTTTTCCATCCTAGGATTCATGTCATACCTTAGGATCTATCATACAATCTAGTTTTCCAGCCCTAGGATTCATGCAACACCCTAGGATCTACCATTCAATCTATTTCTCATTCCTAGGATTCATGCAATGTCCTAGGTTCTATTTATAGTTTCATAATTTAACAAATTATACTTAAAGCCACTCTACCGGTTACAACAGGCGAACTGGGGGCGTGGTCAGGAATCCCGCGTGCCTCCGCAACCCCCGAGACTGCAACAGAACGGGATCCTATCACAAGGATCAACACAAGGAACTTCTCAAAACAGTATACAGCTACTGTAGACAGGTAGAGGATTTAATTCCGAAAGGAACGCAACTCGAAATGCGGAAAACGGAACCCGAACGGGCCCTAAACGGGTCGAAGATGACGAAACAGTGCAAAATCAGACGTCTGTAACTTATTCCAGACATCTTAAAAAGTGGAACAGCGAATTACCTCGCTCTGCGTGGGCTCTCAGACGTCCAAAAGCCTGCGGGGGCGTCTGGCCTAGTTCCCAGACGTCCGATGGTCACCCCGGACGTCTGGAAGTCGTTCCCGTCGTCTGTGCTATAGATAGACGTCTGATTCGCGTTGGATGGCGAATCACCGAAGTTGCGCGTACCCATCTCTCCCTCTCTGTACGGTCAGTCAAAGAAAAGGAAGAAGACGGAAATAACTCACCTTTCAGACGTCTGGACAGTCTTCCAGACGTCGTGCCCGTCGTCTGGCTATAAGCCCAGACGTCTTATTCTGGAAAAGTTTCCAGAACCAGGGTGCGACTCGCCCTCCGCTCGCGACGCCCGGCCGCGCCGCGAGTGCTCCGCTTGCTGCTCAAGCTGCAGCAGGCCTCCCGCGCCACTCCGCGCCCGCTGCGCCCCCGCTGGCCGGCTCCCGCTGCCCCGGCAGGCTCGAGCCCTCACGGCCGACGCCTCCTCCCCTGCGCAGCACCTCCTCCCGCACCCGCCGCTGCTGTCGCTGCCGCCGCTCACCCTCGCGCTCGCTCTCGCGCACTGGCTGGAAGGAGAAAAGGAAGGAGACGGAGGTGACGGGAGTGAGGGAGAGGGCGTGGCCTTTTAAGGCCGCGCGAGGAGGAGAGAGAGAGAGCGCGACAGAGGGCGCAGGAGGGAGAGGGAAAAAGAGAGAGAGAGGGAATTTCCGCAGGTCTGCGCGCTCAGGCGCGCAGACGAAACAATCATGCCAAAATAATCGATTTCCAGACGTCTGTAAATGATCCCAGACGTCTGGTCCAACGTCTGGAGGTGATTCCAGACGTCGTGCCAAAATAACCGATTTCCAGACGTCTGGAAATGATCCCAGACGTCTTGTTTGACGTCTGGAGGTGATTCCAGACGTCTGGTCCGACGTCTGGGCCACCTCCCAGACGTCTTAAAAGACGTCTGGAGCACGCGTTCATAACACTGAGCCATGATGGAAGAAGAAGGGGAACTAGGTTGAGAATCAGAAGAGAGGTCTATGTAGAGTGGTTGTCGCACAAACAAGGGTACCGAGGCTTGGCCTCGGGGAGAGTGGATTTCTAGAGGAGGTTTCAAGGACCTTCTACCGAACATGCACTGATGGATTGGATGAGGTTAGAAGGTATTGGACCCAATAAAGACACCCAAAATATTTTGGGTGACTATAGAGGTTTGGGGCGGATGATACCCCTTGATCAGAAGGTCGTCCACCTGAGAATTACCTGGGCAGCCAGAGAGGGTGAGTCTCGCGAAGACCCCTACATGGTAGAGCGCCCCCATGGGTTACAGGGTTTCCCCCACCCGACCTCTCTTGTCACTGAGATTCCAGGTAGACCATAATGAGGACCTTGACCTTTTAAGTCTATCACTTTTACTTAAGATCAAGGTGCTTAGGGTTTCACTTGAACTTTTAAGCCTTTCGTGTGAAAAAAGTGACCTAATTTGAAGGTTGGTTGATCCAAGGGATCAACTTCACCTATTAGTTATTGTGAGAGCTTATTAGGTCCTTTCTTTTAGTGTTCAAGTGAATTAAGAGCGGGATTGCTTAGGGTTTCTCTTAATAGGTCTTTTCAAGCAATGGTTTAGGCACACCTCTTTTGGAATTTTCAGTTCTTGATTAAAAGATGTGTCTCTAAAACCCTAGCTTAGAATCCTAGGTTGGCCCTTAGTTGGTCCAATTAGTTGCCTCAGAATTGGGTAACTAAGGCTCAAGCAAGAAGGTTTTAGCCCTAGTTACCTTAAGTGAATATGCAAATAAAATATATTGAAATTTAAAAACAGGCAACTCTGTGAATTACTGAGTATGGAAGATATGTAACCCCAGATTGATTTTTCTTTTCTTTTTTCTCTTTAGAATTTTAGGGGCTTAGGGGAGAGGGTAGAAGGTTACCTGTCCCTTGGTGTGGTTATTGTGCAGCTGCTTGTTCCTTCTTGCCTTCCTGTGTCTGCACAACAAAAGAGAGATCAAGTCAGTATTCAATCAGAAATTGTGATTTTCTAGCTTCTAAAATGCCCATTGCTCCCTGGAAACGGCGCCAAAAACTGATACAAATCATTTGTTCGCGGTTTTCAAAAAGGTATGCTGTAGTATGTTGCGAAAAATGATGATCAATTTAATTTATTACTCGAAAATTAAAAATGTTCCAAGGTCAAACTCAGGGAGCAATCTTAATTCTAGAAGCATAAAAATCACAATCCACCATAATGTACTGTTTTACAAAAAAAAAAAGGAATGGTAGAGAATAAGAGTGGAATTAATCTCTCTTTCTTCTTTTCTCTCCTTCTTTGCCTTCTCTCTATCCTCAGACGTCTGATTCTGGGAATCAGACGTCTTAAGTAGCGTTTGCTACAGTGCTCATTTCCTTCTTTTTCTTCGTTTCTCTTTGGCTGCTACTGCTTCTTCCTCTCCTTGGCTTTTTCTTCTTCTCTTCTTTTCTTCCCTGCTTGGTCTTCTTAGCTTCTTCTTCTTCTCTGTTGAGCTACGCCTCCTCCTTCTTCTTTTTCTTCCTTTCTTTCTGCACTATGCCTTTGCTTTCTCTCTTTCTTCTCTCCCTGCTTTAGCTCCTTGGTGAGGCTAAGTCTCAGCTGTGCCTCTTGCTTTCTTCTTTCTCCCTTCTCTTTCTGCCTCAGCTTCTCTGCGGCTACAGTGCCATGTTCTTCCTCGACCTTGCCTTAGTTTTAAAGCTGCGCCTTCCTGTTCTCTGCACACACACACTGAAGAGCAAAACCTATCCATCTACCCTCCCCCCGCGTCTCTCTCGCTCTATTTCTCTCTTCGGTACGCTCTCCCAGAGCTGGGTAATCGGGTCGCTGTCGTGTGCCCAGGTCCAGGTGCACCAGTGTGGGTGTGGTGCACGAGGAGTGCACGGATAGTTTAGTCGGGTCGGGTGCCAGGTCCGTGGGGGAGTGTCACGGACGAGGTGTGGTAAGTGAGGGCGAGGGACCTCACCCCTGTGTGTCTTGAAGCGAACAGCATAAAACACAATTTCAATTTATGCTACCCGCCGCACTCTTACGTTCACGAGGTGGGACTAAACGTCCCACCCGCTTCCGTTGGCACCTGCAGGCGAATGTCTTCACGCAATTGACGTAGTTGAAGGGTCCGCAGCAACTGCTCTCAGGCTGGACTTGCGCACACACTTAATTCGCGCAGCCTGGGAGCCTGAAACCTGAAGCGCGTGGCTTGAAGCTGGAGAACAAGCAAGCTTGTTTGCTTGTTAATGGCGGTCAAGGGCTCAACCCTGCACATCACAAAAGTAGCCTTGCGGCTCTATCAGACAACAGGAGAACCTTCGCCATGTCACGACGAAGGTAAGGCGGGTGTTGGCGTGGCTCAGACTGACCTAGGCATGCGTGCCTAGGTCTGTCTGTGATCGTATGAGTGGGTTTGTTCAGTGGAGGCATGGAGTGCGTGTGGCGGTCTGTGAGTGGGTGGAAAGTGTTCAGTGGTCAATGGCGGAGATGAAGAGGTTGGTGGCGAGACGTGTGGAGGCGTGGAGTGATAGGTGCGTCTCGCCGGAGGTTGGCCGGAGATGGAGAATATGGCGGTGGTGTGTGAGTAATGAGGCGTTATAACAGAAATAAATGAGGGAAAAATAGAGAGCAGAGAGAGAGGACTTAACTAAGAGTCTCTGGACGAAGGGGGGAAGGCGGAGGTGGCGAGCGACTGTGCTGCTGTCGCCAGAGACGAAAGAGCCCAGGGGAAGGGACGGCGACAAGGAAGAGGGGCTGGAGGGCGCCTGCTGGTGCGGTAAGGCGCGGCGGACGACGGCGGAGGTATCCCTCAGCGGAAACGGGATCACCTTCGCACTTGCCCACCGAGATCTGGGGTGAATCTAGCTGGGTTATTATGTAGTCTTTTATGTGATGTTATTGGCGACTTAAGCCCACCGGTTGGTATGGAATGAAATCAAGCAAGAACTCTTTGGCCATTTAGCTCTCCATTGTGGTTGTTGGTTGCGTTTCTACCCACAATTGTATCTCTATCAATGTGGTTGATTGGTGTTTCCACCCACACGAATCCACATTCATTACCCATCTTCGTAGGATCGTATCAACTGGTATCAGAGCCAATGATCCTCGAAACTCGACGTGTGATCAAGATGGCCAACAAGAAGCTCAAGGCCTTTGTTGAGTGGCAACGGGAAGCCGTTGGTATCCTTCGACAACAAACCAAGGCCTTGAGGGAGATCTACTACCTCCTGACCTTGTCGAGACCGTCGCTCATTGCCTCTGCTTCCCCTCCTCATCCTCTTCCACTCCCATTGTCCCCACCTTCCTCATGACCACCACTTGTTCACCACAAATCCCCAACCTTGGAGCCACCTTCTTCACCGTCACCTCCAGTTCACCACCCATTACCTCCTTAGCCATCGTCGCGACAGCCATTGGGACCTCCACCCCACCTCCATTGAAGCCAACTCCACCACTGCCTCACTTCCTCCTCATCCCTTCCTCTTTGGTCCCTCTTCCTCCTTGCCCTCTCTCCCCTCCTCTCCTCTCGTAGGGTCCTCTTCGTCACTAGCGCCCTCAACTACGAGGCCCAACTTGCCGACCTCTTCCAGCTAGGCCACTTCACCAACGTAGCCCACCTCTCCGCGTAGCCCGATTTTGCCCTCGCCTTCTCCTCCACCTTCCTCTCCGCCATCGTCTCCAAGAACTCGACCCTCGGCAGCAATAGGATCACCTTTGCGCTTGCCCGACCGTCGACTATGCTGGCACCACCGATAGCCAGTACCTTGGCCTCTCCGGTTGCGTCCGTTGTGGCCCCCTCCGACCTCGACCCCTCCTCGACAAGCTCGTCCCCTACGTACTCTTCCTTTCCAAGCTCTGCTCCAATCATCGTCGCTTCTCAAGCCCCTCTGCCCTCCAAACCAAGCTCTCCTCCATCAACGAGCCTCTGCTGGCGACCACGGGATCGAGGCCATCGCTGATCATGTCACCTCGGACCTCTCCTACGCCCTCGCCACCATTGTTGTTGTCCAACTCCGGCTCCCCTTCTCCGACAACCTCGATAACCTCCCCTCCTCTTTGGTCGACCCCTCGGAGGATGTCTCCGCCCGTGACTCCCTTAAGCAGCCCTACCTTCACCACCACCATGCTACCTCGACAACTGGGCAGGCACCAGCTGCGACCCCCAGACCAACTACACCATCGACCTCTCCCTCAAGGACCTTGGCTTCTCTGGTCGCAGCGGCTAGGGCCTCCCCAACTCCACCCACCATAGTCACGACCACCACCCTCGTCACCACAGAAAACGACCGATGCTTCAACGGCCCAATGATCAATGGCCTTCCTTACAACAGCAGCAACATCTTATTCCACATCCACCCCTTCCTGCACCATCACTAAAAGCGCTAGAGGCCACTGCTCCCTCTACCCTCGCCCTTCCCTCCGGGAGATCGTGAAGCAATGCGCCTCCAATCGTGCTGAGGTTTACTCCTTCCTCTGCAACCTCAGCATATGCCTTGATGAGCTCGACGACCTTGCGCTCCCTGTCACCGTCAACGTCATGTGTGAGCGCATCAACTTCCTTCGCTCCCTTGGCCTCCGCACCTCCTCCCTCCCCGACCTCCTACGCTGCTACTCCCTCGTCCTCCCCTCGTGTCATCGATCACTATCTCGAGCTCCTTCGCTTCCAGATCGATGGAACCTTGATCACCTCCGTCGCCTACCTTGTCGCCATCAGTGTCTCTTGCCAAAAGATTGGCGATGTCCTCACCAGGCACCCCGAGATCCTCGGTATGCATGTTGGCTGCATCATCAAGTTCCTCGTCATCGACATCTCGGTCATCATGGACGATGACATTTTCAAGGGGGATGAGTTGATATAGACCCACTGCTCATTTTGGGCACACGAGCTTTGACCAGAGCTCATTTTGGCAAAGACAGCAGCAACCCATGCTACCTTTTGGGATCCTGTGAAGTCTCCTTCACCAAGAAGGAAAGAACACGTAGATTAGCGTGTGATTGTGTGTAATAGGTAGATTTGGGGTGAATATAGTTGGGATATTGTGTTTTCTTTTATGTAATGTAATTGGCTACTTAAGCCCACCGGTTGGTATGGAATGAAATCAAGTAAGAACTCTTTGTTCATTTGGCTCTCCATTGTGGTTGTTGGTTGAGTTTTTACCCACAATTGTATCTCCATCAGTGTGGTTGATTGGTGTTTCCACCCACACGAATCCACATTCAATTCCCATTTTCATAGGATTGTATCATCCCCTCCCCCCTTTCCATCACCCACATCCTTTTTGGTCACCTAAAACCTCCAACATACTATGCTATGCTCCACACATAGACACAGAAAAAGGATAAGAGGAAGGAGTAGAGGAGGTAGTTTGTTTGAGATGTAGGAAGGAGAGAATTTCAAAGAGACTTGAATTAGACCTCGAGACGATTGAGTGCACCAAACTTGACATCACTAGCTCTAGAGATCCTGATTTATCTCTAAGAAAGGCATGCGTAGACATTTTTCTTCTTAAAGAGATGCATTCATGTAATTTTAGATTTGTTTGCATCATTAATTTTCTACCCACCACCAACCGTGAAAGATAATATTAACAGGATATCATTTTATATATTAAAATATACACCATATCTCACCCCCTCTCCTTATCAATGGTAAGGAGTGAGTTCCGTTGTTTGTTGCTAAAAAAGGTGAGATCCAATGTATATTTTGATGTATAAATTGATAAGTGTTATGACCCATGCTGTTGAGCCATTTAAGACGTTTGGAATTTCGGTCAGACGTCTGGTAAGACATCTAGAATGTGGGTCAGACGTCTGGACACATTCCCAGATGTCTGAAAATCAAAAATCCTGGGTACGAACTCGCGTCTGCGTGCGTGCTGCATGTAGATAGTACCCCTCGATTTTCCTCCTTCTTCTCTCTCTTCCGTTCCCAGCAAAACCCTAACACTAACATTATATAAACCCCTCCTCCACCTTCCTCCTTCCCTCCAGCGAGAGCGGCAGAGAAAGCGAGAGCAGCGTGAGAAGGAGAGGAGTAGCGTGAGGAGAGGAGTTGAGCTTGCGAGCTCGCATGGGAGCTCGACGGTGACTGCATGGCCAGAGCGGCGTGCGCGTGAGACAGAGGAGTGCGTCAGGGAGGTCCTCCCCGACACTGCTGCAGTCGAAGCTACAGGGGAGAGGACGCGGCGCGGCCACTCGCGGCGCGAGAGGGTGGAAGCAGGTTTTGGTTCTGGGTTTCTCCAGAATCAGACGTCTGGAGCAACGTCCAGACGACGTAGCCGATGTTTGGAGGAGGGTCCAGACGCCTGAGGAGGAAGTCTCGCAAAGGTACGTCCCTTTGCGGATATGGCCATGCAGGACGCTCCACTGATGCACCTTTTGCATGCTCGATTTGAGAAGATCGGATATCTGTGTGCAGGATTCACTTCGGGAAGGTGCGGACATGCCCTCCCACGCATTTCAGACGTTTGGGCGACCTACCAGACGACGGGAAGCACTTCCAGACATCTGGAGAGGTGGTCGGACGTCTGGAACTGGGTCCAGACGGTCCAGAGGAGTTCCTGGACGTCTGAGGATTGGCGTAGGGCTTACGGTATGGCATTGGACACTTTTAAGATGTCTGGAAGTTGTTCCAGACGTCTGATTTGAATCAGAAACACTGTTTTTGACCCGTTGAGGGTCCGTTTGAGGTCCGTTTTCCGTAAATAAGATACCGATGTTTTTCGTATGATTTCCTTTACTTGTTAAAAGACTTTCTATACTGTTCTGAGTATTCTCTTGTGATTGATCCTTATGATAAGACCTCGTTCCGTTGCGGGTTCGAGGCTTACTGAGGCATGTGAGTCTACCGTTCAAGCCCCTACTACTCCTTGGTTTACTGGTAGAGTGGCTTCCCCTACTTTAAATACAAACCTGAATGCATGTGTGGAATGAATGAATAGAATCTAAGATGGTGGAATGAATCCTAGGATTAGAAATACTGGAATGTCTGTATTGAATGAATGGATTGCAGTCTTGAATGAGTAAATAGAATAACAATTGCCTGCGAAATATGTAGTACTTGTACTGGTTAACTGTTGTATATAACTTTCCTATCGCACACGTGAAATGACATAATATGAGATGCATGTATATAAATTGGAAATGGAAAGGTGAATGTTGAAAACATGAGTTACCTGTGAATAACCTAAATATGGAAATGTGAATGATAGAATTATAAGTTGCATGTGTATAACCTGAGAATGGAAATAGAAATGATGAAACCTGGTATGGAATGGCATGAGGAATATGAGCATGAACCTTACGAGGAATTAGGAGTAGAGCTCCTGGGAATAAATGGAATGGAACTGGGAATGTGAGTGGGGAAGTGAGCTGGCCCTTGAGTACGAAGTATCTGTTGGTGCTAGAGCACCACGATCATTTGTTTTGATGATAACAAAACACGTGTTATTTAACATTTGCAATTTGAGTCCTAGATTTCAGGTCAATTGCAAATGTGGACGTGTTTAGACGGAGTTCGAGCTCGCATCCAGGACGGATTGGAGGAGCTTGACGGAAAACAGAGGAGGTTCGCGTGGAGCGAAAGATTGAAGATGGAAGGAAATGAAGAATAGGATAGATTTCCTTCTTTTGTACTTGTTGTATTTTTTGTTTCTTTTGTTGCTCTTTATTTCCTTAGATATTTCATGTTAAAGAGCCTCAAAGAACCCTAACAGTAGTCCTAGGAACACCGGCACAACCCTAGGATACTTAGGTTTTCTGTAGAATACTTAGAAAACCAATATAGGGTTCAAACAGCACTTCAAGACGTCTAATTCCAATATCAGACGTCTGATAATGTATTTTAAGACGTCTGACTGTTGTTTCAGACGTCTGATAACTGTTAGGCTGGACATAATTAGTTCTGTCTGATGAAATCAGACGTCCAGACATTAGACCAGACGTCTTAGGAGACGTCTGATGAATTTTCCAGACGTCCAATTAGTGGACCGTTGGCTGGCTTAGCAAACAGTCAAGAATATGACCGTTAGAGCCTTATCAGACGTCCTTAGGCATTTCCAGACGTCAGATAAATGACCGTTTTGCCTCGGCTGACCCAAAATCTCTTCTCAGAGATTTTCTAGCCGTTGCAACGTTTGGAAATCAATTCCCACAGTAAAAGTAGGTTTCCAGACGTCCAGACTTAGTGCCAGACGTCTTGTATGTCGTCTGATGGACTTGCACAAAAACCCTGTTTAGATCTGATTCAAGTCAGGGAGAAACCCGCATAGAATCAGACGTCTGACCTTGAAATCAGACGTCTTAAAGTGAACTTCCAGACATCTGATAAGCCTGTCAGAACAATGATTGTTCCTGATTTCGGGCTGATTTACTTGGGCTTTGTACCCAACAGCTATAGAAGCTTTTCTAAGTCTTTCAAAGCCTTCCTAAGGCCTCTATAAATAGAGGGGAGCCTTTACACACCAAAAGATACAAGATACACACCTAGAGAGACCAAGATACATAAGAAACAATTTGTATTACACTTTCCACTCTCTTGTGTCCTAGCTAGCTCTTGCTCTCCAAGCTCAAGCACCATTTTCTTGAGAGCATCAAGCTGTTGCGCACCCGCTCTCCCGCCGTAGTTCACGAGAGTGAAGTTGCGCCGTCGCGTGGCTCACGCACAGCGTCATCGTCGACGCACTCCTTGCAAAGGGGAGTTTCCTAAATCCTATAGAAGCTTAGGTTTATTACTTTGTTGGCTCTATAGGTTTGTTGTTTATTTTACCTTTGTCTTTTGGTTGGGTATTCGCTTTGCGAATTCCCGTCTCCTTCGTGGGACAAAATCCTTCTCGTGGAGAGAAGGGGTTGAGGAACGCTACCCTCATACTTGTAGCGTGGTTGTACTGAGGTTGAATCACCCTCGTTTTAAAGTGATTCGGTTAGTGGATTTGATCAACTAGGTTGATCGGAAAATCCTAACTCGAGAGGGTTAGGTGGTGGTTTTCACCCGGTTTGAGTTTCCACCTAAAAAATACTTGTGTAGTTGTGCGATTGATTTTTTGTGAGATTGCTTTATATATTATTTCCGCAATTATTACGTCACCCCTCCTAGTAGGGTAGAACCTTCAGTATCAAGGAGAGCGACTGTTCCCCTATTCAGTGCAGAGCGAAGCTAGCTGCCATTGGGTTGGGACCCGGGGTTAGGATTGGCCACTCTGTACCGACTTCTTGGCCCTCGCATACACAGTACCGGGAAGAGCTACTAGTGTAAGAAGAGAGCTAGCCACCCTACATCGACTTGTTAAGCCCACTGGGCAAACTAGGGTAGTCAGGCGAGGGTGCGTGGACTGTGGAGGGGCGATACCCCTGTTTGGTTCTTAGGGACTAGACCCCTGTTACTGAGAGGGCTAGGCCTTATACTGGTTCCGTGTTGTGCTTTGGGCGCACCCGCTAACGGAAACGACTGACCGTGTGTCAGTGCGGGGTAGCTACCCGTGTGTTTATCGCGCGTGCTGTAGTCATCGTTACATCTGTCCGTGACCTTGGGGTGGTTGACTGGGTGTAGGATCATCACGAGGGACTCTCTCGGCCAGGAGAGCACCACTTGCACCTTCTACTCCTCGGAAAAGACTGCAATCAAGATCGTTCCCACAAGGAACATTCGATATCAAGAAAGAGACCTGATAAATAAACTAAGTGGTGAAAAAGAATAATTAGTTAAAGTAATTGAAAAATAACAGCTACCTGTCCACCTTTACTGCTTTAGTTAGTTGGTTGCCACTCTACTCAGCGTTCGCTGACGTTTTGTACTCATAACCCCTTTTCAGGTCTAGGTGTTGAGCAGCCAGAGCCTACGACTGCAGAGGATGCTGGGTACAGTAGAGTCCAGTAGTTGTAGCTTCTTGTTGTACTCTTTTCTGTTGTAGTGAGTAGTTTCTTGCACCTTTGTACTCTTACATTCTGTATTTTATATTCCTGTATCTAGTTACTTTTCTACTATTGTGGTGGTGTGTACTGTAGTAGTTTTACTTCTTTACTGCTGTACTTTTGTTACTGTTAGTTGATTAGCATAGTGAATGTGGTTTATTTTCTTATTTTTTAATTACTTTTTCATTGAACGACTAAACCTTAAAATTAATCAAATAAATTTAATCTCATATCCTATAAAGATTCAAAAATTAGATTGTAACAATAATCCTTCGTTATCTTCCTTGTAAATACGAGTAGTGTCTGATTAGTAGGTTTTTCAACGTGTAAGTAGATGTGTATGTAAAAATCTAGATGGGGGAGAAAAAGGTGACGAAGTGCCCTCTTCTCTTCTAGAAGGGTGACTTGCCTCTTGCCTTCCGTCTGCCGCCACCTACACCACACTCACGCAAGAAGGCTCCCCATCTGGACCATTCTCCTTCTCCACTTCCTCCTACGAACCGAGCGCGTGTGCTCTCCACTGAGATAGACAGATCGTGGATCCCGGTGAGTGACGGAGGAAGAGGAAGGGGGACAAACACAATGCAGGAGAGTGTGCTGTCCTCCCGGAGGTCCCCTCCGAGCCCCGACGGATCCGACGACGGTGGCCCCGACGAGGACCCCTCAAAGAAGCGCGCCAAGAGCTACTACTTCCCGAGACTCCTCCTCCGCCTCTCCCATTATCTCTCCTCCTTCTCTCCCTCCTCCTTCTTCTTCCCTTCGAGGCCTTTCCTTCTCCTCCTCTCGTTCTCCCTCCTCGTCCTCATCTCTCTCGCCTTCTACGAATCCCGTGGCTTCCTCTGCCACGACACCCTCGGCCCCCTCCCCCCCCTCCACGGCAGCAGATCCCTCGACGGCTTGGCCTCCGACTTCGGCTCCCTCGGCGTCCCCTGGTGTACGTCTCTCTTTCTCTCTTCCCCCATTTTCTTCTTCCTCTTTTTTTTTCCTTTTTGTTCCCCCCCCCACTTTTTTTTTTCCCTCCGGTGCGGTTGAGACGTTGAAACAGACAACAAACTTACGAGACGAGCGGTTCGAGACAATAGGCGTAGAGACGTTCGTTGGTTGGATAGATCTCGTTGTGCTGATAATCTGTGAACTTCTTTTTGTTGTTGTATGCGGTGTCGAATTCGGTAGCTACATTGTGTGCTTACCTCAAGAGGGAGGTTCTGCGGGAATCGACTCTTCTGCGCATGGGCGTGTTTCGCATTTGTTTGAGAAGATGATGGCTTGTTTATGACGTTGAGAAAAAAGAAAATGAGTTGACTTTATTTTCCGCTGAATGCGTGTTATCGTAATAAGAAGCTGTTTAGATATGCATGGATTGCCTCTTGATTCCGTTCTCTTGAGAAAGGTGTGCTTCCATTGGGTTGGTTGCCTGGCATGTCATCCTTCCTTGATGGAAGGTTTGGTGGGTTTTGGGACGATGGCTTCTCCTTGGAGTCATTCAGGAGGCTTAGAAAGGTGTCTCCAAGTGGGTTCTCTCCGTTTGTTTCGCTTTTTAAGGTTGATTAGTGTATAAATCCCTGAGGTATTGTTTGGTTGCGGGAATTATATTTGAGGGATAGAATTTGTTGGAGGTGGAGTTGTGGGATAAACCAGGGATAGAAGGGTTTTGTTGTTTGTTTAAAAGCTGGGGGTCAAATCAGGGGATAAGGAAATCCTTCGTTTGGCAATATCAACTTGTTTGTTAGCAGGGATTATTTTGGAAGTGGTTGGTGGTTATAGTGTCAATTCAAGGCAAAAGATGGTTAGAGAATTGCATATGGACCATTTTACCCCTTGGTGAAGTGCTTAATTATCCTCAGCACCTCGTGTGTAATTCATGCAATCTCAATTATAAAAAAAATTAACTTAAAAACAACTTAGCTTAGTCCACTGGAAACCATCTGAAATGTTATTTGAAGTTGCTTTTATGTTTTAACATTTCTTTATGTGAAGGATATTTGAATATGCAAGTTAAAAGGCTGACATAAAGATAACTATGAAATATGTTATTTGATCCATTGTAGCAAACATTACGAGTTAATTTATCTTATATCAATTGCATCCATAGACATTAGTTATAGGAATTCGGTAGGTCCTGTGCTTCCCTATTATAAGTAGGTAGTAAGCAAGTTAAGTTTGCACAAGAGCAAGATGGAATAACTGACATTTGCATTGGCAAGAAAGTGCAGAAAGTTAAGTCTACTGGGTATGTGAAGCATGAAGATTTCATTTGCATTACTTTGAAACTATCTAAACTTGTACATTACTTTCAAATACAATGCTCATGTCATATAGCACAATCACACGACATATATGACACATATCCAATACATACAATGGTGGAAATCACATTCGCTTTATCCATGCATGGACTACAACAAATGTGGAACTCGACGTATATTTGGCTGCAGGCACATGACTTCGTTTCCATCCAACTTTGGGCTGCATCTTATGACTTCATTGTCATCCAAGGTTTGAGAGGAAGCTTGTGACATGTTGCATTTATAAAGGGATAAGGAAATACATGCCCGAGCATACTTGCCATAGCTAAGCATTTGAAGTAACCTAGCCACTGCATATCACCAAATTGAAGGAAGGGAAGTCTGCGACATCCAATCGTTGAAGTCACCCAGCAGGTGAGCGTAACCAAGCATTGATAATGCGGAGAAACCTATATGCTCATCAGCAATAAAGGTTTTAATATAGAAGGTTTTCTACCATTGAATAGAGTGGTAAACAAGTGGAAGATCGTAATCGGTGATCCAGAAATAAAAGTCCAATTACAGTCATAGCTTTTCCACCATTGAATCAGTGTTGTCAAAGGCAGAAGGTGTTAAAAGGCGGGAAGGGTCCAAGACACCTGAGGTAGCGTTAGGCACTTGCCTAGGCGCTCGCTTGAGAAAAATGAGGTGCTAAAGGATATGCAGATACATATGGATATATATATGCAGACATACATATATACATATACACACAGATGGTGCTTGGTAAGAGAAATATGTTTTTGGAATAAGTAGAGGAATAGTGAAGGAGTGGAATAAAATGGTGGAATAAGTTGGTTAACCTATTTGAGTGTGGTTAAAGTTATTCCACAGAGAAGGTGGAATAACTTTATCCTCGGTTAAATTCCACTTGACTTGTGTAAGTGATAGGTGGTATGGTATGTTATGCATGCATATATATAATATACATGATATATAAATGCTTAGACAAATAGGTGCAATACACATACATATGTACATTGATACATATGGTAGGTGTGTGTATACAATGTTGTACATTTATATATACACATGCAAATGTGCACATTATATTTATATGCTTTTATGTTTATATGCTATACTTATGCCAATGTGTGTGTGTATGCACGCATATATTTATATGTATAAGTGACATGTACATACTTACATACATACATAAACATACAAAATGTATTATATATGTGTATATTTGTATGTATATATGTATCTACCATATGTATATTTCTATTTAAGCACATGCGTATGTATAATGTCTATGCATATGTGCCCATACATATTCATATGTGTGTGTTTAACTAAGAGACTACTTAATAATTAGGTAAAAAGAAATGAAAATCCTTAAAAGTATTTAAAAAAATAAAAAATTAGCAAACTTGGTTCAGGCGCTCACGTGGGGCACCTTGTGCCTTGGCCTAGACACTGCCTACGCAAGCGCCTCAAGCAAATTAGGCAAGTGGGAGGCCTGATGAGGTGTTAGGGCCTTGCCTTGCCTCAACCTGGTGCCTAGGCAAGTGCCTTGACAGCATTGCACTGAATAAGGTCAATTGCTATCACAATCTACAAATAGTAGCTTGAAAGTAAATTCCTGGAGCATCATGGATAAATGAACATGATAGCAGGAACATCTATCCTACAAGAAGAAAGTTTTCTTCTCCATTCAGGGTCCTCACAATTAGCAGCAGGAATAGCATTGAATTGCGTAAAGCATTGAAGAAGTAGTCACCAATTACGCAAAGCAACCACACAGTTATAACATATAACTGAACTACGTAATTAAGAACCAAAGAATGGATGGTAGAGGGAGAAGGTTCCATGGTCCAGGTCCTTGGAATCATATTAAGTCCGACAAATTAATATTAGAGGCAAAGGAGAGAACTCATCTTTTTTGCAGTTGGCTAGTGTAACATAAATGGTGTAGAAACTTTGTAGTAAAGCAGCAGGCTTGAAATGAATGGAGCGGACATGTATTGATAAGTAAAAATGCAAGTAACATTGTGCAACGACAGCATTTTGACGAGTGCAGAAAAAAAAGTGCAATATTGTAGTCTTGTTTCAACTTATTTAGTTCATCTATAACACGCCCACCCAAACCCTTCTACTCCTCTCTCTTACAAACACAAATTGACATCGCATACGCAGTTAGACCTAATCTATAAGGCCTGAGGTTTGCCATTTTATTGAAAGTCTATGTTGAGTTATAATCCACACCCTTCATGGGTAGACTATAAATCAAAATGACGAAAGATAAGAAACCATATATGCAAACAGGTGAATGAAGTAGAAACTATTCAAGGCCCAGGTCCTTGGAATCATATTGTACTACAAATCGAAATTAGAAGTGAAGAAGATAACATATCTTTTTTGTAGTTGTTGGCAAGTGTAACACAAATGAATGGAGCTGAAATGAATAGAGTAAAAATGTATTAACAACTAAAATTGCAAGTAATCGCGTGTAGAATGAATTAATGCACTAACTTACCTTATGATTTTGTCGACCTTCTTTAGTAGTGTGATTAATAGGCAATGTTTATGGTTGTTTTGGGCCCATTTATCGACTATAAAATTAAGTAATGTCATGGGGTTCATAAGTAGCCATGTGGGTTGCCACAACAGAGGTTAGCAACCATGTCTGATCTAGGTCCTTGGAATCATATTAAGTCTGACAAATTAATATTAGAGGCGAAGGAGAGAACTCATCTTTTTTGCAGTTGTTGGCTAGTGTAACATAAATGGAATAGAAACTTTGTAGTAAAGCAGCAGGCTTGAAATGAATGGAGCAGACATGTATTGATAAGTAAAAATGCAAGTAACATTGTGCAACGACAGCATTTTGACGAGTGCAGAAAAAAAAGTGCAATACTGTAGTCTTGTTTCAACTTATTTAGCTCATCTATGACACACCCACCCAAACCCTTCTACTCCTCTCTCTTACAAACACAAATTGACATCTCATACGCACTTAGACCTAATCTATAAGGCCCACCAAGCCTTGTTTGCAGTCCAAGAACCAGCTCCTTGGGGTTGTGTGGATGAAATCCACCCATCTAAACCAAGTGAGAAGTAGCTCATGTCATGGTTAAATTTATGTAAGCAAGTCACCCTCCAAAAAATTAGGTAATAAGACGTAAGAAGCTTTCATCATTGCCCATGGAACTCAAGGGGAGGTCTTGCAAATAGTGCCAAACAATGAAACAAGTCAATTTGAAAAGAGAAATATAGTCTAACATTACATACTACATTTGCAACACCTTGCAATGTCCAACACAAGTAATATCTAACCTACTTTAATACATGCCATCCTGTATAAAGTCCATGTTTATAAGTTCATAAAATAGCCATGCTAAATATCAAGGAGAGATAAGTCCAAACTGTAGGTGTGCTAGAGTGAGTGCAATGGAAGAACCCACCATGGTAGAATTCCTAGCATAACAAAATTCTCATCTTATCCATGATAGATGCATGAGCGGAATATAGTTCTACCTCCCGGACTCCAACCTCAGCCTCTAGCTCGTTTATCCTCTCCTGCAACCTAATAGTTTGTTCATGGCACTCCTTAAGTTCTTTCTCCACTAATTGCTTTTTTATATGTGGGATGTTGAAGTTCCAACTCCAATTCCTTAACCTTATTGAGGAGGTAGTCAACATACTCCTTGTTTTCCTTTACTTTATGGGATAGGCGTGCCATATCTAGCTCCATGACATGGTACTTCAAAGATAGAAAGTAGGACTTAGCTCTTGTAGACTCGATTATTGGGGCCAGGTTGTATACTTGAATTTTGTAGTTGCATCCCTGGCATTGACATTAAGGATTTCGAATATAGTATTTGATGGTAAAAGAGATGTAAATGGGTAGAGTTCTTAACGAGCTCAGTACAATACCACATGGGTAAATGTAGAAAAGCCAATTGATCATCTCCAGATAATGGCTATCATCAGGTTCAAACTGTAGAACACAAGCCAAACTGTAGTGGCATGTGCGACCATGTGTTGTCGTCATGAACCTACTCGCCATCCCTACACTAGTCATTTAAAACACGAAAATATAACTACGAAATAAGTGGTTTTCTGTGATAAGGGTACTTAATGTCCACATAGGCTATGGCAATAAAGACCAAACTCCTACTACTATTATTTTAATAAAGACTACTAGTGCTAGTACTACTTTGTTTTTTTTTTTTTTTGAATAAATTAGTAGTCTTACCATTACTACTACCACCACAATGGCTACTATAGTCCACATGGTACAAAAGTCCACACAAAACCACCAAAGACCATACCAAACTACAATTGTCTTCGGCCAAGATGTGGTCTTGTGGGTACATATAGTACCAAGAATCATGGATTTGAAGCATCAATAAGCCTGATAGTTTGCCTACAGACTTTACGCAATTTGCTCGCGTAGGAATTCACTGGCTTGAATTGCTATCTTATCGACCTCTGCATCTCTGACTTTTCCATCACCTTCATCTTTGTATTCATCTATGTTTGAGTTGAAGAGCTTATCATTGAAATTTCAACGACGGATCATGTTATGTATAATATAACATGCCATTACAATACACTGCTGGATCTTAACTATAGAGTGGTCGAGTCTTGAGAATCTTGAATTGCCTTTTGAGCACACCAAAGGTACGTTCAACAACATTGCGGAGTTGTGTGTGTTGATGGCTGTATAGCTCATTGTAATTTTGATAATGGTAGCTATGGTTCTTATACCCCTGTAGGTGATATGCAATACTATGGAATTGTGCAAGGAAACGGTTGGTATTTGCATAGCTCAAATCAATTAGATACCTGCAACCTTGTGGAACATTCAGACCTTTCCGCATAGCCCATTGCATGATTCTCATGTCCGTGGTGAATCCCTCTTTGTCGATGTCCACGAAGAGAAATTAGAGGTCGTAGTCAACCACGACAATAATGTTTTGACTTATCCACCCCTTTCGATTGCGAAATTGGGCCTGATCCTTAGGTGGCATTGTAGTAGGAACATGGCACTTAGCTATAGCTCCCAAGACATCCTTATAAGGATAACACAAAGTATTAATTAGGTAAATTCCTCAGATAATATGAAATCGACTTGATGTTATCTTAAACAAACTTGTAAATATAGGAAGAACCTGGGATTGCCTTGGATATGTTCTAGAACATTAGCATTGGCTCTTGACATCCTGTTGAACATAGACCGTAGGGAGCATATGGCATCTAAGACATTGTTGAAATATTGAGAGATGGTTTCCGCAGAATGTTAGAACCGTTCTATGAGATGGCGATTTGATGAAGCATAAGCAAGGACATGTAGGAAGATCGCTGGTTGCTCATTGACGATTATGAATTGCGAATTGTGCAGTTGGGTCCTCTCCTTAAGAAAGAGCGTAATAAAAGGTTTCTCACCTTAAGCTCATCGTAGCATTGTCTCCAGTGGCCTTCTAGTATTTCTTCAACCCAACAATGGCCACCTAAAGCACCATAGTTTCTAGGTTGACGAGGATTGGCTCGTTGGTGAAAGGTAGGAACTCATATGCAAGTAGCTGAATGACCTCGACCAATGCTAATGCATTGGCCTTGAACTCATTGTCGCTAGTGGTGGTGGACTTATCATCTCTGGAACCAATTTCCTGTTGGAAACCACAACAAATCCCCACACTGTTATTGCAAAATATGTATAAGTCGGAGAGAATGAAAAGTCTTATTCTCAAATGAAACCTTACACCTCTTTATATAGAGAGTTGTTGGGAAAATTACATCATAAGTCCAATAGGACAAGAACAATAACAAACAACTCCAAAACAATAATAAAATATAACTAGAGTGCTCTACCAACACTCCCCCTCAAGCTGGAACGCATATATCAATAATACTCATCTTGGAACAACACTTATCAAACGCGGCTCTCGCAGGAGGCTTTGTGAATATGTTCGCTATCTGATCTTCAGAAGATATAGATGAAGTGTAAATGATTCCACGTTGTATCAGGTCTCTAGTGTAGTGGCAATCAACTTCAACATGTTTTGTCTGCTCATGAAATATTGGGTTGTTGGCAATATATGTAGCAATGTGATTATCACACCTCATCTCCATTGGTCCCTCTATCTGAACATGAAGATCATGTAGCACTAATCTAACCCAGACCATCTCTATAGCTGTCTGAGCTATAGCCCTGTATTCTGACTCTGCATTAGATTTGGATATCACCTGCTACTTCTTGCTTCTCTAGGTCACTAAGTTGCTTGTCATGTAAGTGCAGAATCCAATTGTTTACTTCCTGTCTGTCATGTATCCTGCATAGTCGTCATTAGAATAGCCAACAACACTCATAGATGAGCCCTTCTAAAATAGGTCACCTCTGTCAGGTGCTTTTTTCACATATCTAAGCACTTGTATAACAGCATCCCAATGTTACCTGGTCAACTGCAAGGGAAATATCTGGACGAGTAATAGTAAGATACAACAATTTGCCAACCAACTGTCTATAAGATCTGCTATCTACAGGTGGAGACTTAACATCATAGAGATGTCCTTTGGGATCCGTGGGTATATTAGTAGATTTAGACCCCATCATTCATGTTTCTTGCAAGATATCAAGAGTATATTTGCACTGACTAAGAACAATACCCTCTTTGTTATGTGCCATTTCAATCCCAAGAAAGTATTTGAGCTCTCCCAGATCCTTCATCACAAAGGCATCAGCCAGCTTTATTTTTACCTCAGCTATCCCAGCAAAGTCATCTCCAGTAAGAATCAAGTCATCCACGTAGATAAGGAGTACAATCACTCCCCCTTTTCCCTTCTTGACAAACAAAGAGTGATTAACAGAAGATCGTATAAGCCTCATAACCTGTACCTTCTCTAAGAGTCTTTGGAATCATGCTCTTGGACTCTGCTTTAAGCCATAGATAGCTTTCTTTAATTTGCATACACACTCCCCCTAAGCTTCAAACCCCGGAGGCTGTTGCATATAAACTTCCTCTTGTAGATCTCCAAGCAAAAATGCGTTATTCACATCCAACTGATGAAGAGACCAGTCGTAATAAGCAACTACAGACATCAAAATCCGAACAGTAGATAGCCGCTCAATAGGAGGAATGTATCAAAGAAATCTACCTCATATGTTTGAGTAAACCCCTTTGCCACTAGTGTCATCTGGGTTGTATTTGACAGTAAAGATCCAACGGCACCCAAGTGTTCTGGCATAAGGAGGCAAAGTTGCCAAGTCCCACGTCCCTCTAGAGCGCAGAGTAGTCATCTCATCCTCCATGGCCTGATGTCATTTTGGATCCAGCATGGCTTGCTGATGAGTGGTAGGAACGTGCGTTGCAGAGAGAGCCACTGTAAAAGTAGCAAATGAACTGCCAAGATTGGCAGTAATGACTGTTTGTACAGTATGATACTGGGCACAACCCTGTGGAGCCTTTCGAATAGTAATTGGAAGATCAAGATCCTCCTCAATATGCTTAGTAGCAGCAGAAGGGGAAGACTCATTAGAGGGACCTATACAAATACCATTAGGACAACTCACGTCAGTATCAACCCATACCTGACAAGGGGAGGAGACAAGTGGCTCAGGTGGTGGGGAGTGTGTTCTTCTCGCCATGTATGTTGTCTGTATGTCACAGGTAGCCTATAAACTTAAGTGATCTTAGCCTTTTGCCTCATGGGAGTCTCTATGGTAGTGGTATCCTCACTATGTGTAACAAGAATTTGTTTCAACGAAACTGGTGGAACAGGCATAGGAGTCAAGCCTCCCTCAAATGTTACTTGATGACTATCTATAGAGAAATAAGGAATGGGCTCATGAAATGTGACATCTGCTGTCACATAATGCTTCTTACCACGGGGGTCATAGCATCTGTATCCTTTTTAGGTGTTGTTGTAACCCAAAAAGGCACACTTCACTGCCCTTGGAGCCAAGTTGTTCCTACCATATCCCAGAATGTGTACAAAGGCTATACAGCCAAACAGCCAAGGTGGGACAGCGAATAAATCCTTCTCAGGATAGAGGACCTGCCAAGGACCTTGCTCTTGTATAGCTGAGTTGGGCAACCCGTTGATTAAATAACATGCAGTTAATACTGCATCTCCCCAATACACTGTGGCACATTGTGCTATATCAATAGTGTCCTAACCACATCAAGCACGTAATGGTGCTTGCTTTCCACTACATTTTGTTGTGACGTATGTGGACAGGATGTCTGGTGAATAATCCTAAAAGATCTGTAAAAGGCTGCCAACTTAGATGTAGAGAACTCTAAAGCATTATCAGACTGTACAATCTTCACAATACTAGAGAATTGAGTCTTTATTTGTAATATATATGTTTCAATCATTGATCCAACATTAGTTTTATTTTTCAAAAGAAATAATCATGACATCCTGGAAAAATCATCCACAACAAATAGATAAAATCTGTGACCCAATCTATTTGGGACACGACTCGGTCCCCATACATCCATGTGTAGTAAATCAAAGATAGTAGTAGAACTCTGAGATGAACTAGGAAGAAAACTAGCTCTGTGATGCTTTCCCAACTGGTATGCATCACATAATTTCCGTAGCTGGCGAAATATGAGGAATGATGCGTTGAAGCCTGTCCAGTGAGGGGTGCCCAAGACGATGCCACTGAAGAGCTGTACCAGCACTACATGCAATCTCACCCTGACATAGCAGCAAATGGAGTTTGGATCAGGCGATACACATCCCCCTCATGTTCGTCACCAATCGTCCTCCCTGTGAGTTTGTCCTGAAAAATATAGCCAAACTCATTAAATATTGCATGACAGTGCAAGTCTTTTATAATTCTACTAGCAGACAAAAGACAGATCGGAAATTTTAGAACATAAAGAACATTAGGCAGTGTTAATGCAGGAGTCACTGCCACATTTCCTCTGCCATGAACCCTACATTGCCTGCCATTTGCTACCTGCAAAGATCTCCCTAAGGGAACATCATAAACATGTCTCATCCACATTGAGATGCTGAGATGCGCCTGAATCCACCAACTATAAGGCACTGCCAGTATTACCAAACCTGTAAGTAGAATTCATACCTGAAGTGGCCAAGGCGGCAGTATCAGCAGCAGTAGTGGTCTCTTGGGTCAACTGGGAGAGGCGTTGGACCACAGCATCATAGTCCGCACAAGACACCATGTCGCTTACCTCCCCTGAAGAAACAACTTGGTTGGCTATAGGAGGTCGACCATGCTTCGTCCAGCAAGAGGTCTCTGTGTGGTCAATCTTCCCATAGTGCGAGCAAATGGTGCGAGGTCTACCACTCGTACCCCAACTACCACGTTCTCTCCCCCTAGTGGATGGAGCACCATGTCCTCCACGTGCAGCAGCAACAAGCATAGGTGTTTGTCCAATCTCTGACATGGATGGCCTAACAACCACCCTGCTCACATGGCTATAAGCCTTCTCTAGAGATGGAAACTCAGCAGAGTAAGGATCTGGGACCTAACAGCCTCATAATCTGGTCCAAGTCCGTCAAGAAACTGCAGGACAACATACTCCTTCCTATGTGCCCTCTGAGTGGCACAGGCGCAGATAGGTTTGACAGGCATTGTACTTCTCAAGAAGCCCCTTTAGAATGGCATAGTACTGCGAAAGTGACCAACCCTCCTGTTTGAGACTACTAATAGCATGATGAATCTCAAACACCTTGCTAGAATTCTTCTCATGAGAATACGTGTCATGTAAAGAATCCCACATCTCCTTGGCGATCTTGTCATACATAATCCCATTATCAATTTGAGGCTCAATAGAATTCATGATCCAAGCACGGACCACATAATTATCTTTCTTTCATGTGTCATTCTTCCCTGATTTATCTTGCAGCTCCAACTCCAACAATAAATGTTCCTTATCATGCCCCTCAACAGCATGAGGAAAGTTTGAGACCACCTAGCATAATTGACCTCGTTTAGCTTGGCGATAGGAACAAAGAAAGGTGATTTGTAACCCCCATTGTCCGTAGCGGTAATTGATGACACTTCTGAAGAATCTGAGGAGGCCATCGTGCCTTAGGACTGCCACAAGATGCTATAGATACGATCTGAAACCAATATTTAGATCTGAAAAATCACACAACAGAGAAATGTGATTTTTTGATCATGAGATCTAAGATCAAAGACCCTAGAAAACATCCCAAGAGTCACGCACACCCTTTGGACCACGGCTTAGCGTATGTTAGGTTATGGGAAATACCCTAATAATGCTTCTACAGGGTGGTGCGCCCCTTTTTCGGTAAGAAAATCACGCCACCAGCTCCATTAGGGCCGCAAGAGGCGATGCGGTCTGCTGTAGAAGCGATGGCGACGCTGCTGGCAGTGAGATTAGTCGGTGGCGGTGCTTAGCAAACCCACAGTAGGCTCGGAGAGGCGAGGCGGTGTTGCTGGCGGCGCTCAGCAGACCTGCAGCAGGCTCAGAGAGGCGGTGGTGGGGCTGATGGCGGTGAGATCTGTCGGTTGCGGCACTCTACAGGGCCACGATAGCCCCCTCGAGAGGCGGCGATGGCGTTGCTGTGGTCAGCAATCACCGGCGACGATCGCCAGCAGTTGTTGCCATCGTAGCACCGGCTGGAGAGGCCCGCAGAAGCCTATTGGAGCCGGTGGAGGAAGGTGGCTCGCCGGTGTGGGAAGGGTGGCTCGCCAATTAGGGTTTTGGTGGAGGTTTCGAAGGCTTGTGAGGGGTGAGATATCACAACGCCGATCTAGGATCGCCGCTCTGATATTAAGTTGAAGAGAATGAAAAGTATTATTCTCAAATGAAACCTACACCTCTTTATATAGAGATGTGTTGGTAAAATTATATCATAAGTCTAATAGGATAAGAACAATAACGAACAACTCTAAAATAGTAATAAAACATAACTAGAGTGCTGTACCAATAATATAGAAAGAGCATTTGGAGAATTTAACCATTGAAATATTACAAATGCTGGAGTAGTTCATAAGGTCCTACATATTAGATAAAGTCCATGAAGTACTATATAAAGTCTTAAATATTGCATACCAGGATGGAATAGTCCAGCAAGTGATAAACAGACATAAAAGGTGCATTCTTCCAACAGGAGCTCAAAGGTTGTAGTCACTCCCTACGTGCCTCCTCAGAAATGCACCTAGCTCTGACTCTGAATGCACGATGTCCTTGAAGGCAACCCTCCAACTGGAATGAGTGAAGAGATTAACTAGAGTCACCAAATCATCGGGGATGACATTGGGGACCTGCTTTTTCAGCAAGCACATGCTCTCGTGGATATCCTCAAATGCGCAATCAACTCTTGGAAGTGGGGGTATGTGGTGATTGACTAAGGTCCTTACGGGATTAGTGAACTCATTTGCCCTCGAAGCGGATCTCTTCTGCAGCAGATCCCCCTCCTCCTACATTGTCCATCGCTTGAGGTTGAACGGGTAGAAGCTCACTTTGAGATGCGTGGCTCATTATGGAATTGTGAGGGGATTGGTGCTTACACTAGAGGAGGGTTACTAGAAGCAGATGGGAAAGTGGCATTACCAAACATGGAAGGCCTGGTAAAGGGTGTTTGGAGGAAGGTCTAGATATCATCAGGGGTTATGGTTTCAAAGGGGATCGATCTTGTAGAAGAAGGTCCAAAGTAGGTCGAGGCTTGTTGGTTGAAAGTAGGAGCAAGCTCCATGTCTTTTTTGATAAGTTCATCATGGGATTGCTCTACTTCTTTGTCCACATTTAAGGAATTCTTGCTCAGTGGTTGTATCCTTCTCAACTGTGGTGTGGTCATCATCGTAGTAATGGAAGGGCTTGTTCCATAGGGCAGCTAGTTTAAGAGGTAGCTATAAAGAAGGGTAAGAGTAACAATCACTAATAAGTTAGTTAAGGGAAAGAATCTACCTAAGTTGAGGAGTAAATTTAGCCGAATTACCTTGTTCCAGATGGAAGGTGATGGTGGGACAAGCGTATTGGTGTGAGGATCCATTCCCCAACCACTCTTGCTCAGGAGTTGAACATATAACATGTGCTTTCTCTTGAGCTCCTTCCACCTGCTCAAGAGTTGAGTGTTAGTGTAGGGCAATTTAATTACACTCCTAAACTCCTTGTTGATCTTGTTCTGAGTGGTTTTGGTGAATGATCCCGCGTACCAATGACCGAGACTATGGTGCTTTAGTAAAATCTTCAGCAACTTGATTGTGATCCACTAGTCTCATTTCTTAACCCTCTTGCCTTTAGATGAGGAAGGTTGGGATGAGGACATTCTAGACAGGGAATCATAGGGTAAAATTACGATACATGAGTTAACAGGGTTTAGTGGGATGTAGAATTAAGGGTACCTTTGAACTAAGTTATTTCTTAACATGGCAAGATGGAGAATTTTCCATCAATAAGACAGAAACTTCAGAATGAAGTTATAATTATCATGTAAGAAGAT
This sequence comes from Thalassia testudinum, assembly GCA_037157565.1. Taxonomy (NCBI): domain Eukaryota; kingdom Viridiplantae; phylum Streptophyta; class Magnoliopsida; order Alismatales; family Hydrocharitaceae; genus Thalassia; species Thalassia testudinum. The sequence continues at coordinate 79,966,021 of JAZHRO010000077.1, read as the reverse complement.
TTAAAATAGGGTCTTACACAGAGCAGGTAAGTCAATACTACATTCCTTTCTTGTCTACTTTTAATTTCATTTCCTTAGAATGAGTTCTGGGGGGAATATGTGTTTATTATTATTAACTTTCATATAGCAAATCAAAACCAGTAGCTAGAATGGAGGAAGAACACATCCCAATTCAGATTAATGCAACATCATATTAATCCCAATTAAGTTCACTTTTCAAACAAAACCAACATGAAGTTGTCAAATTCAATTTATTCATAACAGTAATCCAGAAACTGAATTTAAGGAACATTTGTTGAGGACTTAATTTTTTAAATTGAAAGCACACCACTGACCAGTTTCACGTGTAAACAACCACAGACTATACTCCTTGTCCTAGCTGAAGGTATATGACAATGAACTGGAATATCAGATACCATTTCAGATTAGCTGTAGGTAGATTACATTCGGTGTAGCTATATTACAAGCAAAATTTATCATGGATTGACACATGATTGTAAACTTTCTTGAATAATAGGAACTTCTTCAAAACTCAGAAGCATCATGGATATTTCTTCAAACCGGATTGGTATAGGCATTGGATCATCAAGAACTTCTTTATTGACATCATGCGTAGCTTTGGGACCATTTTCTTTCTTGGATTGTGACAAATCACCCCAATATTCACCTTCTGTTTGATTTTGGGGTGCTGCCATATGAAGTAGAGATCTTGGTTCTTTCTTGTAAGCTTTGATATCTTCTCGTACTAACTTCGAAGTTTCTTGCATCTTAAACTTCTTGTTGAATTATTTGCCCTTATTTGATCGTCTTATATCGAGGACTCTTTCAACCTCCATAGACCGTTGGATCATAGGAATGATCCGATCCCATGCTTTGATATCACTTGACTTGTCCGATTTGCTTAATAAAAATAATAAATAAAGAAATAAGCTAGGCCTCAAGGACTGGATCTCTAAAAATAAATATAATCGGGAATCTGATTTCAGGGATCTGATTGATTTTTGGAATCTAAATTTGGAGGAGGTTAGAGAAGAGGAGAGGGAAAGAGGTGATGATGGTGGGGAGAAAAGTTGAGGAGAAAGGAGATGAGGGGTGCAGCCTGCTAGCGATAAAAAGATGATGAGAGAGGTGAGAAAAGAAATAAAGATGAGAAAGTATATATCTGCATGGTAAAAAAAGATGAGGAGAGAGATGGGAAGGAGAGAGGTGAGAAAAGAAATAAAGATGAGAAAGTATAAATTGGTTTCCAATTCCAATTCTGATTTTTTTTCTTCATCCGTTTTTTGGATACAACCCTTCCCCTTTGATAAAGGGGTTACAACAAAGAAACTCAAAAGATATGACGCTTGGGATTCCTTGACCAAGGCGTCCCTTGGTTGGAAATACATAAAATAAAATAAAATAAAGGAAAAATTTGCAAAAACACAATTGAGCTATTCATAAACTGGGCTGCATCAATAGCATGGTAAAAAGCTTATGTTGAAGTTAAGGTATATGGTCCATCATTAGAAATGTGGTTGACTAATTAGTTCTGAGGATATTTTGCTCGAAGTTGATTTTAGTGTGCCAAACATGTTTCTTAGATGATTTAGATGTAGTTGAGGGCACCTCTGCAAAGATGAAGTCATTTGCTCTTTACCTGGTACTCTTTGTCAAAGCAAATATGGAAAACAGGTACTGATTACACTTTAGCACCAGCTCTACATGCAAGTAAAGATTTCAGCACTTAAATTGGTGTGGTAACGGTCCAGTTTGAGGTTCTGGGGACATTCTATAGAATTTTCAAGTGATAGGTTTTCTAGCACGGGGATGCGATCTCTTTCCTGAATTTAACAGTCTGGCTAATAGAGTAAATCTCTTTGCTACTGCACCATTCAACTTCATTTGGTGCTTTATCACTAGTCATTTTGTACTAATTATGTGTAGTGCTGAACTGCAAAATTCTAGATGGCATTTTTGATGATCAAAGTGTTGGCATGGTGGGGAGCACCCATGGGATTGCATGTCTCATTAAGAAGGTCCATAATAGCATTTGCCATTGTAACTTCAAGTTCTTGTCTTCATGTGTTCAGCTGTTGTGAGTTTGAACTATGTGAATTCTTTGAGGATAGGTTTGGTAGGTTTTAACATGCCAACATTCCTTAGTGTGTCATTTTTTAGATTTTGGTAGCTCATGGTAGTATTTTCTATGAGACTGCGGCATCCCATGAAACTTCTACCATGAGGAGTTGACTGAGATGTATATCCATGTTAAGCATTCCCCAAACACGAAGCAACTTACTCTCTTCTTTCTTCTTCTAGTGACATGCTTGTCTTGGAAGACAAGTTTTGTCGAAATGCTTATGTTTTGCTGAAAGTATCCTGGATATAGAATAAAAAAAAGTTCATGTCTTATTCTTGTCTTATGCTTAACATGCTCAATTTTTCTTTTATTCTTTGTTGAAGCAACTCGAACATCATGCATTGAACTTCTAGTTCTTCTTACCCTGTTCAGCAGGCTTGCTAAGAGCACTTGAAATTCAACAACTCTTATGAATTACAGTTGCCATGGATTACTATACAACTAGATTCTTTAATATGGTTATAATTTTCTTTTAAAAGGCAATATGGTTATAGTTTGAAGTCCAAATATTCTTCTTCTGTCCTTTGTTTTGGTTAAAGGCAGATCGAAACAAGGGAAAACTGTGGAATGGACATCGAAGGATTTGCTTAAAGGATTAGAAGAATTTGTACCAATCTATGAAACACGTCCTATAAAGAACAATATGTATGGAATGGGATTTGACCATAGCTTTGGTCTTTGGTTCATGGCACATTGGCTTAAGCCTGATCTTATGATTGAAAGTGGTGCCTTTAAAGGCCATTCTACCTGGGTCCTTCGACAGGCAAGACCGGATGCTCGCATCATATCGCTTTCTCCTCGTCATCCTGTGAAGTACCTCAAGAAGGGGCCTGCATATGTTGATGAGAACTGTACATATTTCGCTGGAAAAGATTTTGTGGATTTCGGAAGTATGGATTGGAGGAAAGTGATGAAGAAGCATGGCATTTCTGATCTCAGCAAGGTTCTTGTCTTCTTTGATGATCATCAGAGTGAACTAAAAAGGTATATAGATGGTCAATTCATGACTTGATATTTTATCCCACTAATTATACCCTGTTTAGTAATGGAAGAACTTTGTCATTCTACCTAATTTTAGGGGTTCCCATATCTTAGTCCTTTCTTAAATAACTGGTATTTGCCAGAGAAAAAATTTCTACTAGATAATTTATGGATATGCTAGTACAATACATAATGCATAATTTTTGTTTGTAAGCATCATACGGAACCTTTTCGTAGATTCTCTCTCTTGAAATGACCTGTTTCATTTTATCTGAAGTTTCCTCACTGTTTCATTGCACAGACTGAAACAAGCTTTGAAAGCTGGCTTTCAAAAACTTATTTTTGAAGATAACTATGATACAGGAACAGGAGACCATTATTCCTTGAGGCAAATTTGTGATCAGTTTTATATTCGAGGTGCAGTTCTCTTCCTTTATTTGTGGATTCATGGGTGTCGCTAGTTACTATTGCTAGAGTGGAAATCCTATAACTGGTCCTTTCTTTACTGCCGCTTTTGATGTGTAAGTTGGCTGATTTCTTGCAGTTTGGATATTTGTTCTTCACAGTTGGCTTTAGATATTTGTTCGTCACTATTGGCAGTGAAGACCTCCCAAATGATTTGGACTTTGACTTGATAGCTACAAGAAAAGCTTCAACCAAAACATAAAAAAACCCCAAAATGCTGTCTTCTGATTATATGTAGCTGGGCTTGAATATTCTTGCTTCAGTTGTAGGCCAAGCCACATAATGATCTTAGACTCAGAGGAAACTGGGCCGTAATAATTTGTTTAGTTCAAGCCAAAATGGAAGCAAGGAAAAGCTAATACAAGCAGCTCAAATCTAGATGCAAACAGCTCAAATCGACATTGTCAGTTATCATCAACAGGAATCCATAATAGTCATATCTCTAGAATTTGCCATGTGGAACTCAACTGTGGTTTGTTGTACTATACCTTTTGAAAACCCAATGCAGTTTTCATGGTTGCAATAACAAGCTGAGGTAGAGGTAGAAAAGGTGTAGATATTGTTCCCACCGTTAATATAATTGTCTTTTTTAAAAAAAAACATTACTATAATTGTATGAAATTCCTTTTCAAAAATAATTGTATGAAACCATCTCACAAAAGACTTGGTTACCTTGGTAAAGTCTGTCGTATGGTTGCTAGAGCCCCAGCCAAGATTATGTCTGGAGAACTGGTCCATATATCTGTAGGTAGTCTCCGGTGAACCTAAAGCAATGACAGTAAGATGGTCAAGCCCAAGATGACAAGTGATAATTCTCAAAACTTACATGAGTTACCTGCATCTCTGCATCTAGAGAAGCAATAACTAGTTAAATTTAGGGTATTGCAGATAAATGCATGTTTGCATAAATGAAGCTTATTGATAATACCAAGAGTGAGATTGCATTCTCCGTGCCTTACTTGCTGCTTGTGAAGTAAAGTAAGAGGTGCAGACTCAAAGAAACAAATAAAATCTGATTCTTTCATTTTGCCATTTTATTTCTCTTGAATCCTGATTAAGTCTGGGTCAATGAGTTGGACTCCTGGTGATAGCATAAAATATAAATAACTCAGGGATATGCTTGTAAATGACAGATGTTAGTTACTGTCAGTTAGGGGCATTGGCCATTAGGTTGTCGTAGTCCTTTATAAATACTAATAATGGGAAGGGAGCCCATGAATAGATCTCCTAGAATTCCCATCTGAATTCTCTACTTCCTCTTCTATTCCCTTCTTCCTGTTATTCTAGTTGGCTGGATTGGTCAGAGCCCCATTTTATCTCTGATTAATTCGAGCCGGCAATCACTCAAGCTCAATCAACAGGCAGTGGCTATTAAGTGGTGTTTGAGCCCTCAGGCCCTTCCTTGACAACAATGTTGCCTGAGGTGATCAATGTGATTTGTCAAATGTTCGAGAACCTGGTGACGTAGTTGCGAGAAGATATCGACCAGAAGATTGCTGAGAAGACTGGTGAGCTTCTGAACAATAGGATACCAGCTAGGTCTGATGTAGTCTCTCAACCAGGTTTTTCCATGTGAGGAATTGCAGGGTTGTGGCAAGCCTAGGCACATGGAGGTTCCATGCGTGGAGAGAGAGAGAGAGAGAGAGAGAGAGAGAGGTTGGGAGAGTTGTAGAAGATGGAATCTTGTTCATTGCAGCTCAAATAATCATGTAGGTACTGGTCTCCTTTTAAAGAGAAGCAATCCTAATCCTACTTTTAAAAATAGAAAATAGAAGATCAAATCCAATCAACTAAACATGGAAAAAATCAAATTTAAATTCTAATTATCTCTAGAATAAAATCTGCCACATGTGGCAACAAAACTTCGCATGCAAGTCAAAACCAACTCCTAAAAATCTTAGAGCCATGGTAGCCGCCACCTATGACTCATAGTGTCACATGGATCATGGCAACTGTGCCATGTTGTAGTCCACGTGGGATCTATTTCTCTACACTCCCCCTTGAAGTCGAGGTCGGAGTAGGCTGAAGACTTGTGCAATTTTGGTGAGGCCAGAGCCCCCACCACTATTCGTCGTCCTCCATGCCTGAGCTTTTCTTGTTTGGATCTTCGGAAGTCATAGAGTACTTTACCGATTTTTGAAGTCATTGCCCTGTGGGCAACCTCAATAGTCGTCGCGATGGCCACTGTGGTCTTCTTGTGATTGAGTAACATAGCCCGGGTCTTCTCCAGATTTATAGGCGAGAGAGAGAACTCTCGTGGGGAACTAGACATCCCACATGGAGGTCTCTCAAACTTCTCTTAACATTTGTCATGTGCGTGATTTGTATGCCCACAATGCTGACAAGGTGGGAAGACTCTGCCTGAACCTTGGCCTCGCTTTGTTAATTGCAAAGGTGATGTTTGGTATAGTAACAGTGACATAAAGTACTTTGCCAACTATGCTCCTAAATCTCCCTATGTCTTCAAAAAGAGGGTCTCCTCTTTTAGTTGTTGAAGTGGTTCTGCAGACAACATAGATGGTTTAGCACCTAACAAACCAGTCTCAGCAAGTAGCTCAAGCATGTACTTCCTCTAAGATAAAGACCTTCCTTCGAAATTCCAGGCACGGTGTATGCCCAAAAAATATTGTAGGTTGCCAAGATCTTTAGTAACAAAGGTGTCCTCAAGAAACACCTTTATTTCATGAATGCCTCTGGTGTCGTCTCCTGTAAGCACCATATCATCAGCAAATGCTGTAAGAACCACAATACCAGAATCTCTCCTTCAGATAAAAATAGACTGGTCAGAAGTTGACCTGCAAAAGCCAATTTACTGAACAGCTGCACTTAGTCGCTTGAACTATGCTTGTGGACTTTGCTTGAGTCCATATATAGCCTTCTTCGGTCTATATACCTTCCCTCCTTCAACCACAAAGCTTGGTGGTTGAGCCATAAAGACTTCTTCAAGGCATTTTTGACATCCAACTGGTATAAAGTCCATCTCAAGTTAACAAGGGATAAAATCACTTGAACGACATTCAATTTAGCAACTGGGGAAAAAGTAGTCCACTCCATAAGTTTGAGTATACCCTTTGGCAACCAAATTGGCTTTAAGTCACTCAACTGACTCGTTAGGTTGATATTTCACAGTAAAGACTCATTCGCAGTCCACAACTTTCTTGCCAGGTGAAAGAATAGTTAATTCTCATGTGCCATGGGACAAAAGAGCATCCATTTCCACCTGCATAGCCTGTTGCCAACTAGGCTTGCATGGCCTTAGTATGATGTTTAGGCACCACTAAAGCTAAAAGAGATGTCAAAAAACGTTGCAGTGCTGGATTGAGATGATCGGTGGACATATAATTAGCCATGGGGTATAAAGTACGAGATCTCACCACCTTTCTATGAGCAATAGGCCTGTCATCTATCTGGCTCTGAGGATCACCTGATACCGATCAATGTGGGGATTGAGGGATGTCTACTTGCTCCTCGATTTGCACTGAAGACACAAAGGACTTGTGACAACGATCATTTGCCTGAGAAAATCACTCAAGAGAACCTCCAGTGGAGAAATAGGGAGTTTTCTTAATAAAAGATGCATTCGTAGACACATAATATTGTCTCCTCACCGGATCAAAACACCTGTACTCCGTTTGGGTTCTAGAGTAACCAAGGGAAACACATTTGACAGATCGAGGAGACAGCTTATTTGGCATACCAAACAAATGAACAAAACATGTGCACCCAAAAATCTGCAGTGGCAATGCAAAGGTAATAGCATCAAGCTATAGTAGGGATAGCGGAGTGGCTCCATCAAGCAATGGAGAAGGTAGTCTATTTGTCAAATATGTGGCAGTAAGAATAGCATCATCCTAAAAAATGTTTAGGAACATTTGTGGCTAGTATCATGGGATAGATCCTATCATAGCCTAGATGCATCAAATTGTAAAGAGCTGCCACTGGGAGCAATCTAGATTATGATCGCCCCCAATGGGTGTGGAGAAAGAGCACCCACAGCAACAACAGCTTGTTGTTGGGTGGTGCCCAAGGCCACTAGCACCCCCTGGCGGTGGTGCTCAGGCACAAGAACATGCTTAATCGATGCTGATAGCGTGGAGATGCCTTCGTTGGGCTGTGGTGACGTCGAACAGGAGGATAGGAGGAGGTGGTGGTGCTGATCAAAGGATATCTGGGTTGTAGCAGCATCAATTGGAGGAGGGAGAGAGGAGAAAAGAGCAACGGTGGTAGCACACAGAGAAGAGAGAAACACTTCTCTATCCTAGGGTTTGATTTTTAGTGGAGAAAGACATAGGTGAGCAAAAAGTCTAGGCCCCACCTCGCTCTAACACTATGTTGGAGGAAGAGAAGAATGAAACGTCTTGTTCATAAATAGAACCTTAGGTCTTTTTTTTATAGAGAGAGGCTTTAGGTAAATTACATCATAATCCCAAGGACATTAAAAATAACACGTGCACCCTTGCAAACCCAATAACTGTAACAAGGGTTAAGGGAGACTTGGCACCATTTATTTTTAAACCAAAAATCTTTGCAAGTTCTTTACCACGTGACCCACAAGACGCACCTCTGTTAGCTCTCCTTCCACAAAGAAAACAGTGTCATTTGCATACTGTAGTAGTGGCGTCAAAAGTGTCATCAATCTTGTTGAATTTGAAACCGCTAAAAAGGCTTGCATCACAAGTTCAGAAAGAAAGCTTTGCAAGAGTATCAACCGCAACGTTAAATAAGAGTGGTGCAAGAGAACAACCTTGTCTAATACCTCTCTGCAGTTGAGTTCAAGCTCTCACCAATCTTCCATTCACAAGTGGAGTGAAGGAAGCAGTAGTTATGCATCTTTTCATCCATTTCACCTATAGTTTAGGAAAACCCCTTCTCCTCAATATCTCCATAAATACGACCAAGACACCGAGTCATGCCTTTGAAAAGTTCACTTTCCACATAAAGGCCTCCCTCCCACTCCTAGACCAGGAGGACACCATCTCCTGAGCAAGAATGGAAGACTCCTGTGGAGATCTCCCTTTCATGAAAGCAGATTGTATCGGACTGATAATAGTGGGTAGAACATCTCGTAATCTATTCGCAAGCACCTTTCCAATAATAAGATGGACAAAATTTGAAAGAGCAATGACCCTGTAGTCATGAATGATCTCAGCCTCAGGTTTCTTATGCAACAGAAAAAGAAAAAATCAGTTTAGCTTCTCAAACCCATGATTTCCTTTAAAAAATTCTTTGGCCATAGCCATAACATCTTGACCAACCATCTCCAAGGAAGACCTGAAATTCACAAGGATCCAGTGCACCCTCGGCCTTCAAACCACGCAAAGCCACAAGTACCCAGCTGTCCTCGCCTTGCAAAAAGCATGAAAATGATTCCGAACTGCATCACAAATCTGCTGTCTCTGATTCAGGACCACACCATCAACTGTCAACAAATTCGTAGTATTAAACCTCTTCCTCGCACCAGCTGAAGCATGGAAAAAATGTGTTGGCATCCCCTTCTCTAAGCCAGATCTGTCTGGACTTTAGTCTCCAATCTACTTCATTTTTCAAGTCCTCTTCTTGTTTTACCTTTTGCCAATCTTTCCTCTTCCTGACCTCATCATGTGACAGTGATCGCAGTTCCCCCTTTTTGTCTAAGTCGGAGATACATTACAAAACCTTTTTTTGCCTTCTATTGTTGCGATCTCTTGATTCCTTCCTGTAACTGATCAGAGCCGTCCTCAATGATTGTATCTTCTGGGCTAGCATACGGGTAGCGGAAGTTGAAAAAGAACATTACTCCAATGATCCCTTACAAACTCCCTGAAACCATCCTCCATAATCCAGGACTTTTGAATTTTGAAGTATGTTGCTTGTCCTTGCCCTTCATTAGTACACCAAAAAATGGGATGTGATCAGAAAAAGGTCTTTCCCTGATTCCGACATCTGCTCCCTGAAAAACTCCAGCCTACGCTATGTTATAGATAAATCTATCGATCCTAGACATGGCACCAGCTCAATTTCTCCAAGTATACATAGCTCCCAAGCAGGGCAAATCAATCGACTCAACCTCCTCAACAATCACTTGAAATTGCAAGGTTGATTGATCACATCTGCTGTCAGGCTGATCCAGACTTGAAAGAGTGGCATTAAAATCTCTTCCCAGCAGTCATTCCCCACCCACAACCTTCTCTGCAATGCCTCTCAACTCCTCCCACATGACCTGTTTCTCGTCATCTTGACAAGGCCCATACACGCAAGAGAGTGCAAGTGATCTGCAGTCCTTGACTTTTGTAAAAAAACTAGTTATCATCCTGGTGTCCACGCTAGACGAATTCAAAGTCAGCACATCACTTCTCCACATCTGTAGCCATCCACCAGATCATCCCCTGACTTCCAGCTCCAAAACATCATTGAAATGACTGCTGCATATACTACTCCTGGTACACATCCAACTGCTGAAGATGCGTTTCTTGAAGCATAACACAATCAACTTTCCATTCCTCAAGGTATCTCTGCAGAATAGATCTTCTAGCACTATCCCAAAGTCCTTGGACATTCCATGATAGCACATTAAACATTGGATATCAGGATTTTGGCCCCTTGGCCTGACACTTTTTTAACATTTAGCACTCTTGCCACATAATTCTCCTGCAGCTTTGTCGTCTTACTCAAATTCTGAGTCACTGTTTGAGCACCTTGCTTCTTGAATGAGAACTTGCGTTTATGATCCATATGATTAGTCTTTGCCTTGGTGAGGATCTCTTTGACTAGACTTTTGCACACAGCCTACATTATTCACATTTGTGGAGGTTTTTGAAGACAACATTGGTTGTGCTTTCTGTACAGCAACACAACCATTATCAAAAGGTGCATCACATTCAGTCTGTTGGATGGGTCAAGAGTGTATCACATCATCACCATAATTCTGCAAATGCAAGAAACAAGAGGCCACAACACCATCCGAGGGAGAATTTATCATCTTTATCTTTTCACCAGAGAGGTTTAACTCATCGCATCCGGACCCATAAATTGGTCCAGAGTCCACCTGCTTCGCGCCATCAGACTTCTTGTCCACCTTATCTGGAATCACATGGTCCATGTGTCCTCAAATATCCCCACTGTTCTGCACTTGTAAGGAGCAAGAGCCCACGGACCCAAATCTCGAAAAATTGGAGTTGACAAAAAACTGTGGAGCATGCTTAGAATTCTCACCCCGACTGGACCCACTCATGGGTCTGGCTGCCACCTGTGCATTGTGCAACACAGGCCCTTAATCATGACTTCAGCACTTGCACAGTCGTGCAGATCAGGGCCCGCATCAACAGCCTCGTTGCTCACCAAAAAAGGCTTTTCTAGTTTTGGGAAGTCTCCAACATTGGAAGAGCCATCATCGTTTGCCAGAAAAGCCAACTCCTTATTTGGAAAATCAAAATCCTTTGAATTATGATATGCATTAACGCACTGTCCATTAAATTTTTCGCGTTCCTTATTTGGAATCACATGGTGTTGCAATTGTAACGAATAAGAGCCCACAGACCCAAACCTTGAACACTTCAAATCAACAAAAAATGGTGAAGCATGCTTAGAAATCTCACCCTGATCGGACCCACTCATGGGTCCGGTTACCACCTGTGCATTGCACAACACAAGGCTCTTAATCACAGCATCATCGCTCGCACAAAAGGAATTTTTCAAAAGAAAAAAAAAAGGAAATTTCCAGAAATGGAAAATTTCCAGTGTTGGAAGTGGCAACAACATTGGCCCAAAAAGGCATATCCTTTTTTGGAAGCTCCAACTCCTTGGAATTAGGAATTGCATTAACTGTAAAGTTTGAATTCAAATTTTAATTAGCACTAATCACTGGCCTCCATTCCTTTCTGATCACCTTCTGATCGGATCTGAGACTCGCTGGATCTAAGACTCGCTCTGCCACCACAGATGCGAAAGATCAGCCATCAACAAGGGTTCTGCCACCTGCAGCACCCTTCACCTCATCAATGTGGATGAGCCAAGATCCTCCACCACTGTGCAAGATCGCCTTCTTTGGAATCGCAGCTCCAACGAGACGCTTTGGTTCGACTAAAATAAAGCTTGCTTCACCTCTCACTATGTCAACACCAGAGCAACTTCTAATTCTTGCAAACGACTTGGTGATCTCCTGAACAACCTCCATTGTGCGAGGATGAATCAACACATTAATCAGCCTGAAAGAGAAGAGAGGCCTCTCTGGGATTCTCTCGTCCAAAGCTCCATTATATGGGTAATGAAGTCGCCACCTAATAGAATAGTAACAAAATAGGACTCCAAGAAAACACAAGCATTCCAAATCATCTTTCACCAAATCAAACAAAGGTATTTTCGACTTTGAAATTAAAGATAATTTCTAGAACTGCGGACTTAACTTCAAACCTTGAATATCACCACGCACCTTGCCAATGCCCCCTACCTCTGTAGACAACTCCTACAAGCTAAAGCTGCAGAATTGAACCGATAATCCCTACCATAGGAGACCAAATTGCATCAACCTCAATAGCAGGAGGTGGTGACGGTGGCCTTGGCAGCAACCCCTTCAACTCTCATGTACTCCTCCTCGGACAGGAGATTCACCTGTGGCTACGATAACCATAGAATAGGCAAACCACAGGGTTGCGGCAATCCCTTGCCAAGTGCCCACGCCCCCTACACTTGAAGTAGAGGGCCCTCGATAGGCTCTGAGGGCCTCTCCCTTAGTAGCCTCTTCCCATTAGAACCGGCTAGGAACCAATGCAAGCCCAACTTGGTTTTCCTCATTAGTCATTGTTGAGATGTTATATTTAGTAAGGGAATATTGTTGGAATATAGTGTTTCCTTGTTTGGCTTACTATATTTGGTGTTGTTATTTTTAGTAAGGGAATATTGTTTTTCCTTGTTTGCCTTTGCTCTCACTCTATAAAAGAGGGCTAAAGGCTTCTTTTCAAAATAACGAAGTTTATTTTCCTAAAATCTCAACATGGTATCAGAGTATTGGCCTTAGACCAGTGTTTGGTATTTCCATCAAATACCTAGATCTAGGGTTGCAAGTATGGTGGTTCATTTCTAAGACAAGGAGAGGAGATGGAAAAGGTCATCGTCACCACCATCACCGCTCCCCTAGCCAATGACACCGGCAGCATTATCACTGATGCAGCAACCAGCATTGCCATCGACACAGCTACCAACGCTGCTGTAGCCCGCGTGATCGAGGTTGTGGAGTTGCTGTGTAGTCATGGCGAATCTTCGGGGATTTGGGAGGATTTCGTGTGTGTTGATCGTGCATATGCGTGGATCTGTTCTCTTCTCGGTTTATCTATCTTGCAAGGAGTCTCCTCTCGCAAGCATGGTACAAGGAAAGGGGTCTTCTCTTGCCAAGGAAGTGTGTGACTACTTCGTATGAAGGTCTTGCGTATGCGGCCTAGGAGAATAGACACGGTCGATCATCTAGAGGTACATGGATCATTGATTCTGGAGCTTCTGTGCATCTTACTGGAGACAAGAGTACTATGATACAAGCCTTGTCACCTCGAGGGATTCAGGAGGTTCGTGTAGCCAATGGGTCTGTGTCGAGGGTTGTGGCGGTTGGATAGGTTCGTGCCTCTCTTAAGATTTTGATGGAGAATGTTCATTATGCATCGGATTTTCTGATGAAATTGATGTTCGTCAGTCGTTTGTGCTGCGACATGAAGTGTCATGTAGTGTTTGATAAAAACCACTGTTTCATCTAGGATGTTGAGACTGATGAAGTGATTGGCAGTGGCATAGAGCAAGATAGTCTCTATTATCTTGATATACCTCGATTATTTGCTCGTGCAATTTCTATCGGCAGAGATCTTCGGTTGTGGCATAGACGTCTTGGCCATCCTTCGGTTAAGAAGATGAGACAAATGTATCTCGAGTTGCCGTAATCATTACAGATTGATTGTGAGTCATGTCAATTAGGGAAGCATCATTGGAGCATTTTTCCCCCTCGCACTGGAGAGTTGAGCTCTACTCCATTCGCATTAGCTCACTGTGATGTTTGGGGCCCATCCAGAGTTGCTACACTTGTGGATCACCGCTACTTCTTGGTATTTGTTGATGACTACAATAGATTGACATGGGTCTACCTGATGAAGGCTTGATCTGAGGTGCCTGAGATTGTACAAAGTTTTGTTGCTGAGGTCCAGACGCAGTACACTACTACAATACAGGTCTTATAGAGTGACAATGCTATGGAATTTATGTAAGGGGAGCTACTAGAATTTCTCAGATCTAGGGGAATACTTCATCAAACTTCTTGTGCCCACACCTCCCAGTAGAATGGTGTGGCTGAGTGCAAGTTGTGTCATCTCCTGGATATAAGATGATGGTACACATGGGAGTGCCTTGACAGTTCTGGGGAGATGCCATTTTGACTGCAAGATATCTCATCAATCGGACTCCCTTTGTTGTGCTTGATGGTCATATTCCTTATAGGTTGATACATCCCACGTGTGATAGGCCCTTTACAGTGCCTCTCAAGGTGTTTGAATGCACATGTTTTATATAGAAGCATGGTATACAAGATAAGTTTGCTCCTTGTGCCATAAAATGTGTATTCCTTGGCTACTCATGGACGTAGAAGGGTTATCATTGCTATGATCCTACTCGTCGCTGATATATTATTATAGTCAATGTTACTTTCTTTGAGAAGATTTTATACTTCTCAGAGGAAGGAGCATCCATTGAGGCAGCCATTCAGGATGTCCAAACTTATCACCGTCATGCAAAGGTGTTGGATGATGAGTTGCCAGGAGGGTCTGATAGTGAGGGGGAGCTAGCAGACTAGAGCTTACAGGTGCGACACTCTGCCCAATGTGCCAGTACATGGCATCCTATTGCTCATTACACGGGAGTCCAGCACTTACCTTCTTAGGATCACCAGTTTGCCTCAACTATTGCAGTCAACTCTATTCTCAGAAATGTTGACCATGCCCTATAGGATTCTAGATGGCGAGAAGCCATGGATGAGGGGGTGCAAGCTCTACAGGCGTAGGGTACCTGGGAGTTAGTTCCATGTCCACTAGGTGCTACCTTAGTTGATTGTTGATGGGTGTATACCATCAAGTATTTAACAGACAGGACTATTTAGAGATACAAAGTTCGAGTTGTTAACAAAGGATTCACCCAGACATACGTGGTGGATTACTTTGAGACTTTCACTTCGGTGGGTCAGATCACATCTATCTGGGTTATATTAGCAGTGGCTGTCAGTTGGGGGTGGCCTCCAGCCCTCTACAGCAGCTGGACATCAATAATGCATTTCTCTATGAGGATCTAGCAAAGGAAGTATATATGCGACAACCACTTGGTTATCAGGTTCATGGGGAGCCTGTTTGTAGTCTGCGGAAGGCTATGTATGACTTAAAGTAGAGCCCCGAGCCTGGTTTGAGAGATTGAGTTCAGAGATACAACGGATCGGGTTTCAGGCATCATCCATTGACTATTCCATCTTTATCTGGTGCAAGATGTGTGTCGTGATCCTAGCGGTTTATGCTGATGGTATGATAACACATAGGGGATTGTGATGATCAAGTTCTTTCTTCAGTCCACTTTTGTGACTAAAGATCTTGGTGATCTACGCTACTTCCTTGGTGCTAAGGTTGTTTGGCAGGATTCGTCAGTGTCTTTATCTTAGCGGCAGTATACATTACATATTCTAGAAGAGGCCGACATGTTGGGTGCCAAACCATCTTCTATACCTGTTGACACTCCAGGAGTGCCTCTCTCCTAGGAGGATGATCCACTATTTGAGGATGTTAGTCGATACAGAAGTTTGGTAGGGCATCTGCTATATCTCACTATTACAAGACTTGATATCAGTTTTGCTGTTAGCTGTATAAGTCAGTTTATGTAACCCCTAGATATAGTCACTGGAGAGATGCTTGTTTGATTCTACACTACCAGAAAGGTAGCCTTGGCAGAGGATTATGCTACCTTATTGTTACCCCACTTATTTTGTCTGCAGATTCTAATGCTGATTATGCTAGAGCACCTTAGGATCGAAAGTCCACATTTGGGTTTGCTATTTATCTTGGAGGGAGCCTTGTTTCTTGGTGAAGTAACAAGCAAATAGTTGTGGCTCGTTCTATTGCTGAGGCTGAGTATCGTGCTATGGCACAAGTTGCTTGTGAGATGTTGTGGATGACAAGTTTTCTTCATGAGCTGGGCATTTTAGTGGACAAGCTTGTCTCTCTCTTATGTGATAATAAGACAGCCACCTACATCGCCTCCAATCCCGTATTCCATGAGCGTACTGAGCATATCGAAGTGGATTGCTATTTTATTAGAGATGTTATTAAAGGTTAGATTAGCATTTCGTATCATCAGAATCACAATTGGCATATATATTCACGAAGGCTTTGAAGAAAAAGCGGCATGAGTTATTCTGCGGCAAGTTGGGCACAGTAGATATCTATGCTCCAACTTGAGGGGTAGTGTTGAGATGTTATTTTTAGTAAGGAAATATTGTGGGAATATTGTGTTTCCTTATTTGTTTTTACTCTCTCTCTACAAAGAGGGATAAAAGTTTCTTTTCAAAAGAACAAAGTTCATTTTCCCAAAATCTCAGCAGTCATGATGGAAAAAGCACAAAGCTACCAGTACTAGGTAGATTAGTGACACTCAACAGGCAACTGTTGCCCTCTGAGGCTAGTATAATCTTCAGGCAGTATGCTTTTGTCACAACCCTCTTCCTTCGTAGAAGTCACTAAAAAATCTTGGTTTTCAAAGGCATATGTGCTTTCCAAATAACCCTCCGGTCATGGGCCAACCAACCTCAACCTCTGGTCAATGATGCAGATACTCATAAGGGGACTGAACTGTAAATGATGCCTCCTCTCTAGACCATCCATCATGCATACCCATCCTTGGCTGAAAGTACTGAAGCTGCTCTTGGAGTGTCATAAACTCCTGTAGCCTTTGATGACAAATTATTCGAGAAAAGTAGTGTCCAAGTAGAGCCGAAGACATCCCAGAAGTTACTCAGTGCAGTCCCCAAATCTGTTGTCAGGGGAAAAAGGCATGGATAGTTGTATGCAAAGCAACCATTCTTGGACCAATCATCTAGCTGAAGGGAAAAATCTGTCATCACCCAGCTTCGGAAGGAAATATGGGACTACTAGTGGCATAACCTATAAGAAGCTTTTTAGAAATGCGATGCCTCCCTCATCAACAACATTCCATTTGACCAACTCACTTTTCTGCTGTAATATGCATTAATGACATTGGTAAGAAGATCCTTCTCTATACCCATGATCCTGATGATCCACTTCGTTAATAGGGCTTGGTTTCTACTTCTTAGATCAAGAACACTCGGACCACCATCAGTAGTAGGCAAGCAAACCTCTTTATATGACACTATGGCCGTTGTCCTTCCCTACTGTTGAGGGTCATTCCAAAAGTTTGTGTTGAAATGCATCCAACCTTGAGACCATCTTCTGTGACATAAGGAAGGTGTACAGGTAAAACAGGGAATGGCAGAGGGAATGGCCTTCAATAGGATCAACCTTGCACCCTTGGAGTGCAAATGTGATTTTGAACTTGCAAACCTCTCTCTACATGCTGGATAAGGACCTAGTCCACCACTTTTAGAGGGTGATCTGAAAGAGGCAAATCCAAGTACTTTACTTGGAAATAAACCTAAGGGTGTAGCCGATATGTCTGCCCATCTATCTACCTCCTCATCTTCCATTCCAAATGGAACAAAACTGGACTTGTCCCTGTTAATCATCAAACCAGAGAAGCCACCAAAGAGGTCAAGCAAAATGGAGGGTTATATCAGCTGCATTCTTTGCACTCTCTACAGAAAATATTGTATCGACAGTATACCGTTAAAAACAGGAATAACGTTTGAAATATTGCCCAAAGTAAAGTCCCTGAGGAAGCCAGTGTCACGTGCAGCCAAAGTTGCTAATGCATTGACTGCTAAATCAATAAGCAAGGGGCAAGTGGACGACCTTGTCTGACTCCTCTATGCAGTTGAATCAATCCTCCAAGTCTTCCATTAACAACACAAAAGAATTTGCTGTGACACACCTATTCATCCAAGACCTACAGCTTTGGAGACCCCCCTTGTGCATCGAGGACCAAAGAAGAACCCAAATCAATGGAGTCATAGGCCTTGGCAAAACCTACTTTGCAAATGAACCCTTTCAACCCTTTCGTTCCAACTCTCTTCCAGTAGATGACAATCTCTGTAGCCAGCACGAAGCTGTCAGCCAAATGTCTATCATTGATGAAAATGGTTTGCACAGGTTAACCAACCAATCAATGACTTCTTGCAATTTGTTCACGAAGACCTTAACAACAACCAAATAAACTGCATTCGAAAGTGGTATAGACCGAGAGTACTCTATTCTCAGCATCCTTCTTTGGAGGCAAGAATGGTAGAGATTTATTTAACCTCTCAAAACCATGATTCCCATCTCTAAAATCCTGAATAACCTGTGCAAGGTCACTTCTGCAATTGTCTAGAACTCAAAAAACAAAACTGGAAATCCATTGATCTTGATTCCCCTTATGCATTAAGGCCCTAAACTGCATCCTTCACCTCAGCATTGGTAAATGGACGAATCAAAGAGTTTACCTACTTGGGATTCAGGAGTAAGGGTAGTAGCACCCTATCAATCCATCTCCATCATCCTTGAGATCTATGCCGAATGAATTCACGAAAATGGTCAGCTATTGATTTCCAAACATTCTCCCTCTTGCTGATCTCCTCACCATGCAACTAAATCATGAAGATGAAGTTCCTCCTCCCATGGGTGCCATGTGGAAGGATCTGGTATTCAGCATCGCCCTACTTGAGCCATAGCTAACATGATTTGTCTCCACTCTATCTCCTCCTTTTTGTCTTCTAAAGCTAGCACCTTCTATACATGTTTTCTTTCGTCCACTTTTGAACTGGTTAACTGTCTTAGGTCCACCCTCTCTAGCATAGCTATTTTTTTGAGGCCTCTTTCTTCTTACATCGATTCTCCTTTGCTCTTCTCCTATAAGGAACTGGGTGCTTTCTCAGGTCCCTCAACCTACTTGCCAAGGTTGTCATTGCCAAGCCATGGGTGCTTGTTGCTTGTTGTACTCCACCAGTCTTCAATCATGCTTCAAATGCCCTCATTTAGTAGCCATGCCCTCTCAAACTTGAAGTGGGAAGATGACCTCAAATCCTTGTTCAAGTTCCAGATCAGTGATATGTGATTTGAGAATGGTCTATGCCCTAACTCCACATAAGGGGCAAGTTTCCGTCAATTCCACGCTTTCCTGGAACCTGCCAATGTTTGATTTTGAAGTTGTGCCTCTTCATGTGTATTTGCAAGTGTGCAGGTTAATTCTTGTAAATGAAGTTTTTCCACCAAACCTAAGAACTTTGATAGACTGACATCATTACCCTTGTTTCATTGGGCCTTTCATCATCAAATAACGTCACAGTGAAATCACCATCCATCAAGTAGGGCACACTTGAAAGGAAATCTGCTGTTCTCAAATCCTCCTACAGCTCAGACCATGTCTCAGGATTAGGCGGACCATCCACGCACCTTACTCCAAAGGGGAAGCTGTCCTTTTTTCTCTTTAGGGTTGCGGCAATCACATGTCTCCTCTAGTCTCCTTGAAGCTCCATGACATCCTTGTTCCAAGCTAAATCCCCAACATCTTGAAGCTACAATCTATCTCTTCCAATTGGTTGATAAATCTACTGATCAAATCTTTCTAGCTTTGTTTCTTTTTTTAGAGGAGATTCTAGTGTTGTTTCTTAAAGTAGGATCATGTCTATTTTCTAGTCAACTAGGTACATTCCCAAAGAACATCTCCTCATAAGGTTGCAAAAACCCCTTGCATACATGAGGATCTTCATGGGAGATTGGGTTGTCCCTACATCCCCCACCACCCCAACTCAATTGTCAGAAACAGAGGCAAAAAAGAAGAGGGGGCACGAGATAGATCGGAAACATGTAGACAACTATATTGTGGGATTTCTACACAGTTGTCACTAGAAACATTCTATATTGCATGTTTGCTACTACATTCCCTATTTTTAGTTAAATTACATTATATTCACAGTTGCCACTTCATTAATTAGACCCATTAAGTTTAATGGCATTAGATAAAAAAGTAAGTAAAGTTTGTGCTTTTAACCCTAAAATTATCTTTCTTTCCATACTTTTCCTTCTACGGCCCCTTCTACGTTCCTCCACCTATTTTACCTATAAATCTTCCTCCATCAATGATGACAGTGCCCTTCTCATCTTTTTAAGGTGCTCCACCATCGATGTCATCTTTGGTCTCCTCTTTGACTGTAGCCATGCCACCAACTTGCCCCTTTGAGGGTCCTCTTACCCTCTGCTTCCATCGCGACACTGCCTTTTCGATGCCTCTCCTTTCTAGGCCCCCTTACCCCACCTTCTTGAGAAGCTTTCCCTTATCAGTGTCGTATGCTTCCTTTTCTTCGCCACCCACCTCCTTGACCCCTCCTCTACCCTCTTCCTCCCCATCACCTCCTTCCTCCTCATGCATGCCCTTACCTCCTCCATCCCACTCTAGGTTTGATCCTGATCTCCCACGTGAATCCCCTTTCACACGATTCTAAATCTGATCATACACAACTCTTTCTTGTTACATTATTTGCAGTGTTAGTGAGGCGTTGGATGAGATCACCGATGACATAGATCATTACAATGCTAATGCACCCTCTTGCAATGGCGATGGTGGTGTTAAGAGAGAAGACTCTTGCTGCCTGGAGCTAGAGGGCTTCACATGATTCCTCAACTCAGTAGAGGAGGTGGTAGAGGTGAAGCAATAAGAGCCTTCAGGAATAGAGGGAATGGGTGAAGAAGAGGGCCATGGGGAATAAAGAAGAAAAAGAGGGAGGAGGTGGTCAAAGGGAGACTGGAGGTTGGGATATGGCAGTGTGGCACTGTGGGGGGTCTCGTGGGACAACAAAGTGAACAACGTGAGTCCACGAGAAAAAGAGTGAAGCAAAGGAGGGGCGGTGAGAAGAGTTGGAGGAGGTGAGTGGAGGAGGTGGAGGAAGAAAGAGGAAGGTGAAGAGGGACGTGGGAGGAATAGGGGGTAAAGAAAGACAACATTAGAGTTAAAAGCACAAATTTTATTTACTTTTTAGTCCAATGTTGTTGAACTTAATGGCTCTAGTTAACATAGTGACAATTGCGAATATAATGTGACCTTTATGGTGGTGTTTAATGAAAAATAGGGAAGGCAGTGACAAGTACACATGGTAGAATGTTTCCAATGGCATATGTGTAAACTAGTACTTAGCTTTTAAAAATTATTTTAAAGTAAAATTGCAATTGTCCTATTTCTTATGCTTATGCATATCAAAATTTGGTCATTTAAGTGTTGATTGTAAGGATAAATAACGTTTAAGTTTATTTTTAAGAACCTATTTTTATTTTATAACCCAACTGAATGGATTGAAAGGAATCAAATATATCATTTAACATTGGAAAGAATGAAGCATCATCAAATAATCATACAAATCTTTAACAAAAAAGGAATGTAGTTACTTAGCAAAAAAAGGTATTTGTACAATAGAAAGTTTGAAGAAAGAAAGAGTCTGTGGTAATATTTATCAAAGAAAAAGCTTGATTAATTGAGAGATAAGGGGCTTTCATTATTATTATTATTATTTTTGGAAAGGAGCTTTCATTATATTTTATTCTTATAGGGTAGGGAGGCATTTAAGAGCAAGGTTTTAAAAAACATGAGATGGTACCAAGGCGGTTTGCCTTCATCGAGGCGAGGCATAAGCCTTGAGGCGGTCGAGGCGTAAGCCTCAGGATTTGCATAGAAAACATGGAAAAAGATATGATATATACTTGTTAAGTGCTAATAAGAAAATAATAATGTAAATAGCACTTTCATAACATTTTTTTGCTATCACAACATTGAAAGAACGAAACTAAATGAGAGATGACATTTAAATAAAAAGATAAACATCCATACCATATAGAAGATTAGAAATCATAACTAAAGTACAACAAAACCAACTTCCCAAACCATTGGGAGACTTAAAAGTTAAAACATACATTAAAATGAAGTACATGAGACAACCACATCAAAAACTGAAAAGAATTAAAACACATTGTAGACTCTAGTCTCTTCCTTCTTGAACATCATCAGAGTCAAGCTCATCAATGTTGTTGCTAGGGCTAGTTGCATCATCCCAAGAGTCATCTATATACTTCATCCTGGCCTCATCCTCTACATCTTCCTCAGTATCTCCATCACCTTCTTGAAACTTTCTCCTCAACGTCAATAATAGCTTTGCTAAAAAGATAAGTAATTTTAAACAATATCTCTTAGAACCTTAATTTGTAAATTTAAACATTATAGTTCAATAAAATATAAAATTATACATTACCTTTACCCTTGTCTTTTCTCTTTTGTCTCTTTCTTCTGCTTCCTCCTACTTGTATTCCTCCCACTGCTCCTACTAACTGCTCAAGATCAATAGGATTCTCTTCTAGAGCTACAGTTACATTAAACTCTTCATAAGCATCAATCTCTGTTTTACAAAATTGTAGCTCAGTGATCCACTTATCATCTGAGTCCACTTCCTCTAAGCATAGAGGATTATCCATTTTCTTCTTCACCTCTTTGTGTTTCAATTTTAAATTGAACATATAATAAATCAAGTCATTGAGTTTATCTTGTATTAGTCTGTTCCTTCTCTTAGTATGGACCTACTCAATGAAAAGTTCACCATTTAATTATTTATAATCATAACCTAATGATTATATATTATTCTAAATTTAAAGCACAAATATGATTTTTTAACGTGATTAAAATCACCTCAATTTCGCTCACATGCGGATGCACTACAAGTCAAACTTAAAATGCGCATGGCAAACTTCTTCAGCTCAGGTGTTTCATCACCAAATGCTCTCCACCAATCTACTGTAATGGAAAATGTGTTTTTAGTATATAGAAAAAATGCACAAAATTTATTAATTTAAATGATAGAATCATTGAAAGGACTTTACCAGGACTCCTCTTCTTACGAGTCTCAATAGCATTGGACCATCCAAGTAATCCTCTTCCATTAACAAATGCATCTATTTGGAGATCCACATTCAATCTCTCATTCTTGTCAAGAATCAACCTATGGAAGCATGAGTACAAGTTCATCTTTACTTCTGAATCAACTGAAAAAGTTGGTTCATATTGGCATTGGGAATTCAGAAAATAGGCAACATGCAAGTGTGTGCAATTGCCTATCTCATCTTGTGTCAATGATGTCCCGGATTATCTTCTACTTCTTTTCATCATTACCCAAATTTTTAGCAATATCTACCTTGGCCCTATCTAAGATTCATAAATAAATCCCATGGGTAGATATTGTTCAGCGTCCACCATTCTTAAAACCAACACCAACGGTTTAATTGTCTTTATCACATAGGCTACATCAGGTCAAAATGTTCTACTTTTAAGAACAATATTTTGTACAGTTTGCCTTTGAACTTTCAATGGATAGCTGCTGCACTTCCACCTTTTTGAGGTGAAAAAAGACTCAAGAGCATCTTTTGACATTAGCAATTTCTGCAAGGTAAGGAAAGCTGTTATCACTTGGACAACATTGCTTTCGCCCACTTCAACATCATCTATCAATTTGAAGAGATAATTAGCATTCTTGATCTCACCAGTGGCATCAACAGACTTCAGAAATCATGTACCTTTTGGGTTAACAAAAAAATTGATTAAGGTACGTCCTTTTGTATCAGTTCAACCATTAGATATTATGCTACATCCAATCTCTGCCCAAGATGCTTTTGCTTGGTCCATTATAGTAGCTATTGTCTTGACTTCTTTCAAAATCCAAGTTCGTAACTCATGCATTGTAGGTCCTCTGAATCCCCCTCCATAGTTGCTTACATCGTGAAGTATTTGCCTGTAAGATGGATTGGTGGCCAAATTGAATGACAATCCATTCTCAATGAAGAATCTCCCAACACTAAGACACATTCTAATTCTTTGTTCTTTCTTCCAAGAAGAATTCAAAGTAACCTGCTTTGGAGGACCTTGAGGAGCACTATTAGGTCCATCACTTCCAGGCCCAGCTTTCTGCCCAACTCTTGCAACAAATAAATCCATAGGACCCCTCACCACTTGCACACCACTTGATCCTAAAGGTGCATTTTCATCATAGCCAGATGGACCTTTTACTGTATATGCACCTATGTGACGAATTTTTTCCATTTCTTTAAGTGTTCTTCTACTAACTTCTTTGGCTAAGAATGTCTTAATTTCAGTTTCAGGTTCAAGTGGCACCTTTGCACATGCTTCCACATTTTTGTGTCTTCGCTAAGTGCTTCAATCTTGCAATGCGACCAGTGATAGTTTTCCCATAAATGTTGCACTTTACATATATCCTTTTTTCCTTTTGAGATCCTTGAAGGTCAATTTCCATGTAGTACTTCCATCTAGGATTAGACCTGCCAGTGGATCCTTCTTTTCCTCTTCTTGCTTTTGGTGCCATGTCTACAAGCATAACAATTTGACCACAAGATTCGATTAAAAAATATAACATGGTAAGTTGATAACCTAAAAAGAAATGAACCTAAAAAACTTAACCTAAACATAACTACAGACGTGTAAATGATATAATTTAATATAATCTACAAGAGACTAGTAATAAAAAAAACAACCCAAATGACCTAAATATAAGAAATAAATAAAACTAACAAATTCAAATGACCTAAATAACCAAATCCATCATCAGTCAAACTTAAAAAATAATAAAATCATTTTGAATACACTTAAACCCTACACATCGCATCGCCCTACCTATGTGGGACTGCCAACCTATTGTGGCGATGCTAGGTGGCACTGTCGACCTCGTGGGGCGCTGTTGGACCACCAACGATGCTGCTCCATCACTGACAATGCTCCTCTGACACTGCTACAGGCTGGGTTGAAGACACGCCTTTGCTAGGTATTCTTCTTGGGTCGAAGATAATAGAGTTTTGCTTGGTTGGGTATCTTTTTTTCTCATTTCTTGGTTTTTAACCCCTAATAGATGTCATGTGACAAGCACATGACAACTTATAAAGTCTGAGGCAGCGCCTTAGACTCGTCTCACCACCTCTAGCGCCTCGATTGCACCTCGACTAAGTGAGGCGCACACCTCACACCTGTAGACCAAGGTTACCGCCTCGAGGCTATTTTGGGCTGCCTCGCCTTGAGGCCTACACCTCTATAGCCTCGAGGCACGTTTTTTTAACCCATGTTTGAGAGAGAGAGAGATTATAAGGGGATGGGGAAGGGGGATCATGTGGGGAGGGAATTAAGCTTTTGTTCTTTTATGTTTATACCTTTAGATCTTGTTTTGTTTTTTCATGTAAAGTTGAAATTTAGAGTTTCAACTGAAATTTTTTTTGCGATAATTGCATGGGGAACCTTCAGCAGACGGGCATGCACCCCTTGGTTTCGTCCATGTCAATGGTGGCCTCCTAGCCCCACTTGACTCCTACTATACCCATCTGTCTCACCTTCTTGCTTCTAGACTTCTTCGAAGGCGGTTGCCACCCATCATTGCATATTCCCATTGCTATTGTTGTACCACTTGATGTGCGGTTAGGGTGGTTGTTTGTTGGGCAATGACATTGTGTGGACTCCACGTTGGAGCAGCTGAAGCCTATTCCATCTCCCGGTTTGAAGTTGCCCCTTCGATTGCCCCTTTGGTTGCATTAGGAATCGCCTCAACAGTGCAAAGGTCCTCTAGTTTGAAAAGATTCGAATATTGGCATAGAGCATTCACTAAATTCGGATCCACATAGACCTAAATAACTGTTTGATTATGATGGGGTAGGAGAGCCAGATCCCTTGCAATTGCATGAATCTTCTTGCCAACTGTGCTACAATTATCTACCACAATACTCAGAAGAATAAGCATCTCCCTTGGGGGATCGATTGATATTTTCCTCCAATTTGCCCTCACATCTTTGCCACCAAACCAACTGGTAGTGTCCACCACTGGTCATTTGGGAGTGCATCAACCTTGGTTGATTCTCTCAATACGAGTTGGCTCTCCACCCTTCGAAGAGCCACAACCATCATAGCACCATTGTAGTGGAGTAGAGTGCTCTGAATGTCCTACACCTCGACCTTTGCCTACATGCAGGAGAGTTCCTCCTCTTGGTTGAGGTTGGTGCAACTCCTCAAGCAACCAAATGAATTCACCATTGCTTTAGCAACTTTCAACGAGTGAAACCACAATTAAATTCCAATTTTCTTCAAGTGCACAAGCAGGAGAACCTATAACCCCATCATCAATGCCCCATCGAAGATCGAAATAACCTCCATTGAAAAGCCCCTCTGTAGTGCATAGTAGTGAACATCATCTTTAAATGTTGGCTAGAGCACCCCTTCAGAAGTAACCTACCTTCTCCAATGTTTGTCACTTCGATGTTTTCTGCTATAAAAGTTTGGATGTCCTCCTTGATCACCCTACAAGTGGGGGCACTGCTAAACACTTTTGCTAGACACCCTTTGAGAAGCTTATTTTTTTGTTAAGTTACTGACTATAGAACAACAACCTCCTTTGTGTTCCCCTTCCTTCTCTAGTGTACTCCATATTTGGAAGTGAAATGCATGAGAAATCTCGGTGGCCTAGACCTCTGCATCTTCAATAGACCACGGTTGAATAATGCTCTCGTGCAAAACACCTCGTAAACAAGCAAAGGAAGCATCTTATGCCAATTGGACATTGGCACAACTCTATCACTGTGGACTTCCTCTGCCAATCTGCAAGTGTTGCTTACGTTGGTAGTAATGCTGGATGATGGTCCAACCCTCACTCAGTCCCTCCTCTTTTCCTTTCTCATCGCTCACCTGCTTATTACATGCAACTAGCTTATATGCATGTCGTATATTACTAGGAGCATACATACAAAAGAGTTTAGTTCAAAAGCTAGTTTCACTACATCGTCTCTTGGATGTAGTCTAAAGCGAGCAATGGTTCTTGCACGAGGAACACATGCAGGTAAAGAAGCTAGTTCTGCTACTTTGCCATTAAAGTGTCACAAAAGAACATAAGATTTGGTAGTTGAAATATTAGTACTTTGACCGGCAAACTCATGGAGATTGTGGATACAATGATAAGGAGAAAGATTCATATTCTTTGCTTTCAAGAGCCTAAGTAAGTAGGAGAAAAAGCAAAGGAAATTGAGAGAACGTTTCAAATTGTGGTACTTAGGAAGGGATAAAGGTAGAAATGGAGTTGGCATCATTATTCATAAGGATTTGATGGAAAGCGTGGCTGAGATTAAGAGGATGGGCGATCGAATTTTTTTGATAAAATTAGTTTTAGAAGAAGAGATCTTGAATGTTATTTTAGTTTATATACCTTAAGTTGGTCTAGAGGAATGAATAAAGAAAGAATTTTGTGGGGAGCTTGATATGTTAAGTCAAGGAATTCTACAAAGAGATGATTTTTTTAGGTGGAGATTTAAATGGACATGTGGGAAAAGATGCTTTAAAGTATGCAGGAGTGCATGGAAAGTATGGTTTTGGTGATATGAATGAGATGGGAAAACTTTCCTTGATTTTGCAATGGCTTATGATATTTTCATAGCAAATGCTTTCTTCAAAAGACAAGAACATTTGATCACTTACAAAATTGGTCTAATAAGAACATAAATTGATTACTTTGCTTTGAGAAGGAGAGATTGTTTATGCTGTAAAGATTGCAAGATTATTCCAAGGGAGAGTTTAATCACTCAACATTATCTTTTAGTATTGGATGTGCATATGAAGTAGAAGAGAAAATTGGTGTTTAAGAATATGAGAAGTCAATGGGGGAATCTTAAGAAAGAGCGAGAGATTTAAAGAGAAGATGATGCAACAGAGGACTTGAGATCTTGACGAAAGTGCTGATGACTTATGGTTAAATATGGAAAATTGTTTTAGGAGGGTGGCAAAGGAGGTGTTAGGCATGTCTAAAAGAGAAGTTCCAGGGCAAAAGGAGTCTTGGTGGTGGAGTGAGGAAGTACATGAGAAGTTTACAGTTAAAAGAGCTTGCTTTAAAGTGTTATATTGAGATAAGACTAGTGAAAACATTAAAAATTACAAATGAACAAAGAAAGAAGTAAAGAAAGTAGTTAGTAAAGTAAAAGCAAAAGCTTGGGAGTATTTTTATAAGAAACTTGATTCTAAAGAACGTGAAGAAGATATCTTTAAGCTAGTTAAAGCAAGAGAGCGGAAAACAAAGGACTTTACGCATGTAAGGTGCATCGAGGACGAAGAAAGGGTGCTTACAACTATTAAGGATATAAGGACAAGATGGAAATACTATTTTCATAAGCTTTTTAATGGAAATCAAAAGAATGATATCATCTTACGGCATTCCGCCAAATTTAGAAGGTTACGTGAATCAAGTAAGCTATCAAAGAATATAAAAGTAGTGGATGCTTTAAAGACGATAGAAATCTGGAGGGTTGTTGGGCTTGATTATATTTCTATAGATGTTAGAATAGTGATGGGAGAAGAGGGTGTAACTTTGGCTCACAAAATTTTTTAATACTATGAATGATGGAGAGCGAGAGAGAGAGAGAGAGAGTGAGTGCGAGAGAGTGTGCACCGGGGCGGAGGGCCACTAGTGAGTGCGGGCGAGCTCCGGGCCAAGAAGGGGAGGGAGGAGGCGGGAGTGGTGCGAAGGGCGAAGAGGGTACCCCTTAGAGCGAGGAGGACGGCGAAGGCGTGACCGGAGATCGGCATTGGTCAGTGGTAACGGGTCGGAACAGGGCAAGGCAAGATCAGGCCGCTCGAAGGACGCCCGTGCGAGGTCCAGAAGGCGCTGCAGGACGGGGGAGGTGCTACAAATGCCTCGGTAACGACCATTGGATCCGGGAGTGTAGGGAGCCTTAGTGGTGTTGGAGGTGTGGAGGACTTGGCCATAGAAGTGGTAGCTATCGGAGGGGATCTGAGAGGGGAGGGGAGGAGGGTCCGCCGCCGCCGCTGCTAAAAGGGCTGTCGGAGGCGAAGGTGGAGGCCCCTTGGTCGGAAGGAGTTAGGACTCTGAGGAAGGTGGAGAGTGTTGTGGGAGTGGTATTGGATGGAGGGGTCTCAAAGGCGATGGTGGAAACTTCTTTAGGCGAGGAGGCGAGGAGGGGAGGGGTCAAGGTTCTGCAGGTGGCGGAGAACGTGTTTATGGCAAGAGGGCTATCGACAAAGAGGCGGAGGGAGCTGTTGTTCACGGAGTGCCCTGCCGGGGGAGGGAGATGGTGGTAGAGGCGCCCGTCACCACACGATGGGGCCCTACAGGAATGCCCGTCGGAGAGGACAGTGGTGGAAATCACCATTGCCGGAGTTCCATGGTGGCTGTGCTCGGTCGAGGTGGTGGAGGTGATCGTGGCACTGTTCGCTCGGGTCAGGAGGTGCGAGGTGCTGGGGTTGGCGAAGGGACTGATCATGGCGCTAGTCGAGCTGAAGGCCGAAGCGAGGCCGATCAATAGGGTCCTGCTGCGGCTTGGAGGTTCGTTGTGGGTGGAGTGCTCGAATCGGAGAGGATGGCGGCTTGCGGCAGTCGGAGAGCTGTGGGCTCAGCGATGGGGAAGAAGCAGCACGAGGTTGCTGCGAGGAGGCGAAGGGCCGCTGACGTGGACTCGGGGCCTGAGGGCTTCGTGGGGACCACGCGGAGGAATACCAAGAGGGGCGCGGACCTCGACCTTGACGTGGTCTCGGTCCCCGAGAGATCTGCGAAGATTTCGCGGAGGACAGTCGAAGATCGCAGGGCTGTTGGTGCCTCAAAAGCGGAGAGGTTGGAGGGCGACTCTGCGGGGCGACGTTGTGAAGGCGATGACACAGGGCTTTTAAAGCCTAGCACGTGCGTCACCTGCTGGGGCGTGATGCATTGGTGGTGGGGTGGACCCAGATCTGGATCCACGCTTAGGGTTCGGAACTTCGGTTCGGTTATTGAAGCAAAGGAGCTCCATGTCGGGGGCGATGGACGCTCAGGTGGTTTCGCGCAGCCCCTGGGGTCACCAGAGGAGGTGCCGTGCTTGGTGCGGGAGGAGGGAGAAAGCTGGGAGGTGGTGCCGTGCGTGCTGGGGAGGGAGGTGTGGTCCCTGCTGGGGGAGGCCAGACCGGTAGTTATGAGGGGAGTAAACCCTCCTTTGACAGCGACAGGCAAGGTGACCCCCCAGCGTGGAGTCTTTGGAATGGCAGGAGGCGTTTTCGGGCCAGCAACAGACGACTGGGAACCCCTCGATGGGGGGTGACCCTGTGGAGGTTCCTTTGGCGGGATGGGCACTGCTCTTGGTGAGCGAGGGGTGCGGTGGTGCTCTTTGCTACCGAAGGAAGTGGTCATTCCGTGGCAGGCGAAGACCACGGATGGTGGTGGACGGTCATGGGGGGGGCCCCGCAGAGCCCAAGGCCAAGGGAGGTGCTGAACGGGGAAGATGAGGAGGTACATAGGATGGCGAAGGCAGGTGGCTTCAGGTAGGCCATGAAGGAGATCACCACGTCGCCTAGATGAGTGGGGTGCTCAGTTGGAATGTGCGGAGCCTCAATGACTCGATGATGAGGGCCATCTTGGGAAGGTACATTAGATAGTGGAGGGTGGACATTGTTTTGTTACAGGAGACCAAGTTGGCTGATTGTGATGGTCAAGTTTGGAGAGAGGTCGAAGGCTCCTGGATGGAGGGATTTCGGTCCCTTGCCGCGAATGGTCGATCAGGAGGACAAATCCTTAGGTGGAGGGAGGATGTCTTCTCTTTGGAGGACATCAGATGTGGTGAGCATACTATTTCGGCGAGCTTGATCAGGAAGGTAGGAGGTGCCAGGTTGAAGGTTACAGGGGTGTACGGTCTCACAGACACCTAGGTGAGGAGGGCTATGTGGGAGAGCTAACGGCGGTGGCGGCGGAGTCCATTGGGAGCCCCTGGTTGTTGGGAGGGGACTTCAGTGTGACTTTGAAGGTGGAGGATAGACCAGGTGGGCGGGGGAGGCAGGATCCAGGGTCAGATCTTTTTGTGGACTTTGTTGAGACCCATGGGCTTGTGTACTGGTCTCCTACGTCCTGTGCTTATACATAGAGGAATAACAGTGGCCAGAGGTCTCGGATTGACAAGTTTCTATCCAATGTGGAGCTGGTTGAGGCGTTCCCTGTGGCGGATGTCCGTGCACTAGAAAGGCCTTTCTCGGACCACACCCCTCTGTTGTGGCGACCGAATGAGGGGGTGTAGTTCGGCACATTTTAAATTTGACAGATCATGGTTGATGGTGGAGGGGTTCAAGGTTTTAGTGGAGGAGAAATGGAATTCGATGGAGGTGGAAGGTTCGGCGACTTTCTGTCTGGCAAAGAAGCTCTCCTTGCTGCGCGACTATCTGAAGCTGGCTAGACGGGAGATCAGGGCATCTAACAGGGACAGGAAGGAGGCTTTGGCAGAGATTAGCAGAATTGACAGATAGGAAGACCAGGCTCCCATTTCCCCCGAGGACATGGAGATCAGGGCGAGGATGTCGAAGGTGACCCAGGAGGACAGACGGACGGAGATGGAAGGTGAAATCCAGGCAGAGATGGTTGAAAGAAGGGGACTCCAACACTAGGTTTTTCCACCAGATAGCCTCTGCTAGGAGAAGGAGAAACTGGATAGACAAGCTGGTGGTTGGCAGGGATGCTTTCTCGGGCAGGGAGGAGGTGGGACAGACAGCAGCAGATTATTTCAGAGAGTTCACTGGGAGATGACCTAGGGGAGGTTGGAGGTGGAGGGGGGAGGATACGCAGCATATTTCGGAGGCTCAGGAGGAGGGTCTTACGGCTGGCTTTTCAGAGGAGGTGAGGCAGGCGGTGTGGGGCCTCAATGCGGAGGGATGCCCTGGCCTGGACAACTTCCCTGTTTTTTTTTTCTTCCGAGAGTTTTGGCATCTAGTGGGTGCAGATGTGATGCGAGTGGTGGACGAGTTCGCTTCTGGCAACAAAGGTTTTGACAAGTTGAACAGATATTACTTGTTTCTGCTGCCTAAGAAGGAAGGGGCTGAGGCCATTCAGGACTTCAGACCGATTGCCCTGTCTAATGCAGTTTACCTTATTGTGGCAAAGGTCATGGCTAACAGGCTGAGGGACATCCTAGGGGACTTGGTCTCCCCTGTTCAGACAGCTTTTGTGCCTGGAAGAGGAATTTTGGATGGCTTTGTGATTGCGATGGAAGCCTTGGCAGCATGGAGAAGGGAGAAGCAGGCCTTTTTATGGAAGGTGGACTTTAGCAAGGCGTACGACTGAGTTCAGTGGGACTTCCTGTGGACATCTCTATGGAGGAGGGGTTTCCTGGCGATTTGGATTGATTGGATGAAGAGATGTGTGATGACAACATCCTTTTTAGTCCTTATCAATGGGAACCCGGCGGGAGGTTGGATCCAGCCTAGAAGAAGGGTATGGCAAGGGTGCCCCCTTGCACCCATGCTTTTTGTTCTTGCGGCATATGCACTTGCACGGGCGGCACATAGAGCTTGTAGCAGGGGGTTGTTCAGAGGCTTCGTTGTTGGAGGGGGTAGAGAGGTGGTGGTCCTGTAGTACGCGGATGACACGCTCCTCCTGGTCGAAGGATCCGTGTTGGAAGCGAGGAGGTTGAGGATCTTGTTGGAGCTCTTTGGTGAGGCGTTAGGGCTACGAATCAGCTATCAGAAGTCTAGCTTTGTCCAGATCAATTTGTTTGCCACGGAAGCGGAGAGGGTGGGTGCTACTTTGGAGACCGAGAGGGGCTCCTTGCCTTTGGTATACCTGGGCCTACCCCTGTCGGATCGTCATCTCAGGGTGCAGGACTGACTCCCGTTGCTGGAAAGGATGGAGGGGCGGCTGGTAGGGTGGTCCCCTAGACTGCTGTCTAGGGGCGGGCGGTTGACCTTAGTGAAGGCGGTTCTGGCATCCATGTCGTCTTGTCAGTCTTCCGATTGCTACGTCAGATTGAGAGGAAGGTCTTGGTACTGATGAGAGATTTCTTATGGTCTACTGTAGGGGCGGCAGGCAGGGGGCGAGGCTGGTTGCTTGGGAGGAGGTTTGCAGGCCTACATAGGAGGGGGGTCTTGGGGTCAAGGACGTGGACAGAGTGAACATCAGTCTTCTTACGAAATGGATTGCAAGGTTGGTGGGGCACGAATAGGGACTCCTTGGAGATGTTATGCGGCAGTGCTACGACGACTTCTTGGCATGGGGGCCTCTTTGTCCCCCCCCCTCTGGAGTGTCCTTCCTCAGGGGCCTTGCGACGGCAGCTGTGAGTGTATGGCTTGGTGCAGGAGACTCCCGTTTTTGGCAGGATGACTGGTAAGGGGGTGGCTCTACTTTAGGGGAAAGGTTCCCTCGGTTACTTAGTGTGGTGGATGCATCGGCGAAGGTTCGAGATTGCTGGGACGGATCCTGGTGTCCTATTTTCTGGAGGGGCCTCTCTGAGCAGAGCTGTGAGGACTTCCAGTGGCTGTTACAGGAGTTGGTGGGTTGGGCTTCGGGCGAAGGCCCTGACGATTTTCACTTGGAGGAGGGAGATTTCTCGATGGCAGAGGTGTATCGCAGGTTGAGGCCTGGTGGGGCCCCCTCGGATGTTGACTTCATGCGGGACTATAGATTAATTTAGACGACGAAATGTCCCTTAAAGGTGAAGATTTTTGCCTGGCTGGTGAGAAGAGGACGAATCATGACGAAGCAGAGGAGAGCTAGATGAGTCCAGACAGATGACTTAGTGTGCCCCCTTTGGGGGGGTGTTGAGGATGTCCAACATCTTTTGTTCCAATGCCCGTTCGTAGTGCAGGTTTGGCAGGAGATGGGGATCGGCTGGATCTCCCACTAGGATGCCACTAGCTTCTGGTCCTTTCGCAAGGGAAGTTTAGGCGGCAGAGTGTACACCTTTTGCTCCAAGCATGATCGGGCAAAGGCCCTGGCGATTCTGTGGGGGTATGGCTGGGGAGGAACGGGGTGGTGTTTAGGGGGGAGAGGCCTTATGTTGAGAACTTTGTCTCATCTATCTCCTCCCAAATTGGTTTTTGGAGTACCAGTTTGTAAATTTCTAATGTAATATTGTTTTGATGCGGAATGAATTTGGGTGGCATCTACGAGATAACCGCCCTTTGCCTTTTCAAAATTTTTTTAATACTATTTAGAGAAGATAAGATGTCAGAGGAATAAAGGAAAAGTTTTGTGATACCTTTATATGTTGGTTTAGCACTTTAGTTATCTTTATCTTTATATTTTTGGACTATTTTATTATTTATTTTTCCCTCTGACTTATGCTGCAAATCACCCAACACCTCTATATAAAGATGTGTAGGGTTCCCTTTGAGAAATAAGATCATTTGTTTTCTCCAACTTGGTATCAGAGCGGTGATCTTAGATCGGCGCTTCGGTATCCCACCTGACTTGCCTTCGAAAACCCTCTACCCTAACCTTAACCCTAACTCTCCCAGCCGGTCTCTCCTCCCCCCAGGCTGTCATTGCCCATCTTACAGGGTTGCCACCCCCTAGCAGGGCAGTAGTCGACCACGACGACGTCGCCCAACCCATCAGGGCTGTCGCCCACCTAGCAGGGGGAGAGGCCTTATGTTGAGAACTTTATTTCATCTTTTTCTTCCCAGATTGGTTTTTGGAGGACCAGTTTGTAAATTTCTGATGTAATATTGTTTTGATGTGGAATGAATTTGGGTGGCATCTACGGGATAACCGCCCTTTGCCTTTTCAAAGATTTTTTTTTTAATACTATTTAGAGAGAAAATAAGATGTCAGAGGAATAAAGGAAAAGTTTTGTGATACCTTTATATGTTGGTGTAGTACTCTAGTTATCTTTATCTTTATATTTTTGGACTATTTTATTATTTATTTTTCCCTCTTGGACTTATGCTACAAATTACCCAACACCTCTATATAAAGAGGTGTAGGGTTCCCTTTGAGAAATAAGATCATTTGTTTTCTCTAATTTGGTATCAGAGCAGTGATCCTAGATCGGTGCTTAGATATCCCACCCGACTTGCCTTCGAAAACCCTCTACCCTAACCTTAACCCTAACTCTCCCAGCCGGCCTCCCTCCTCCCCCCAGGCTGTCGCTACCCATCTTGTAGGGTCGCCACCCCTTAGCAGGGCAGTAGTTGACCACGACAGCGTCGCCCAACCCACCAGGGCTGTCGCTCACTTAGCAGGGCGTTGCCCTTCCCTACGCGTCACCGATCTTTGCTCCTACTGTGACAGTAGGGGTTGCTGCTGTTGCCATTTGTTGCTACTGTGGGTGGTGGTGGCCGATGGCTAGTGGTTCTCGTCGGCAAGAGGGAGTAGCACCCTTTAGGAGCGCTATTAGGGCCTTCCCCCTACCCTAAGATGCACTAAGTCTTGGCCTAAGTGGTACTTGTGACTCTTAGGATGATATCTAAGATCTCTCGATTTTAGATTTTATGATCAAGATAGCACTTTCTCTGATTTTAGAAATTTTCAGATCGTGTTCGTGGCATTTGTGGCAGTCCTAAGGCATGATGGCCTCTTCAAGCACTTCGGAGGTGTCATCGATTACCGCTACGGATATCGGGAGTTACAGAGCTCCCTTTATTCCTATTGCTAACTTGAATGAGACCAACTACGTCAAATGGCCTTAGACGTTTCTCATGACTATAGAGGGACATAATAAGGAAGACATTCTGATGAAGTTGGAGCCACAAGAGAAGATAGGGAAAAATGCCACATGGAAGAAAGGTAATGCCATGGTCTAATGCTTGGATCATGAATTCTGTGGAGCCTCACATCAGAGATGAGATCATGTACTATAGGAGATGTGGGATTCTCTGTGTGACATGTATTCACACGAGAAGAATTTTAGCAAAGTATTTGAGATCCATCATGCTATTGGTGGCTTGAAGGAGGGTTAGTCACTGTCTCAGTACTATGCTACTTTGAAGGGGCTCTTAGAGAAGTATAATGCCTACTATCCTGTCTGCACCTGTGCTACTCAGAGGGCGCACAGGAAGGAGTATGTAGTCCTTCAATTCCTGGATGGATTTGGACCAAATTATGAGACTGCTAGGTCTTAGATCCTAACTCTTGCTGAGCTTCTATCTCTTGAGAAAGCATATAGTCGGGTGAGTGGGGTGATTGTTAAACCATTCCTGTCAGATGTTGGACAGACTTTTGCTTTAGTGGCTACTGGAGGACGTGGTGGACATAGCTCTCCATCTACCAGAGGGAGAGGACGTGGTGGTTGGGGCACGACTGACAGACCCCGCACCATATGCTCACATTGTAGTAAGGTGAGACATTTGGATGCTACTTGCTAGTCTAAGCATGGTAAACCTCCTATGGCTAATCAAGTTATTGCTTCTGAGGAGGTGACACAGTGTCACATGCTAACTATGCTGCTGTTGTCCAACGCCTCGCCCAGTTGACCCAAGAGATTACTGCTACTACTAATACTGCTGCCTTGGCCTCCTTAGGTATAGGCTGTATAGCTTCTACTTCTATCTTTGGTAATGGTATTTCTAACGATACCTTATGGTAGTAGACTCAGGAGCCTCCCGGCATCTCAGTGGTGATCAGACATGTTTTAGATAGGTTCAAACTATTCCTCCTGGTAGATCTGTTCAGGTAGCGGAAGGCAGGCATTGCAGAGTGGATGGTAGAGGAGATGTGGCAGTGACTCCGTCACTGACATTGTCTAATGTTCTTTATATTCCTGATTTTCCTATTAGTCTTTTATCAGGTAGTAGAATCACAAAAGACTTACATTGTCGTGCCATTTTTGATGAGTTGGGCTGTATCGTTCAGGACAAACTCACGGGGAGGACGATTGGTAGCGGACATGAGGAGGGGGTGTGTAGCGCCTCATTTAGATTTGGTCTGCTACTATGTGTCAGGGCGAGGTTGCTTTTAGTGCTGGTACGACTCTTCAGTGGCATTTTCATCTTGGTCACCCTTCATTGGACAGGCTACGACATGTTATCTCTTACATTTTGCCTACTACTGAGATCTTATGTGATGCATGTCAATTGAGGGAGCATCACAGAGTCAGTTTTTTTCTAGTTCTTCTCAAAGTTCTGATGCTGTTTTTTATTTATTGCATATGGATGTATGGAGCCAGAGTGTCAGATAGATTGGGTCATCAGTTTTATTTGCTTATTGTGGATGTTTTTTCTAGGATGTCATAGTTGTTTTTGCTAAAGAATAAATCAGATGTTGGGTCTGTGATTAAGATATTTATTTTTCAAATAAAGACTCGATTTTCTACTATTGTGAAGATTGTACATTTTGAGAATGCCTTAGAGTTTTGCACAGCCAAGTTAGAATCTTTTTCCAAATCTCTTGAAATTGTTCACCAGACATTATGCCCTCATACTTTGCAGTAGAATTGGGTAGTTGAGAGGAAGCACTGGTATGTGTTAGTTGTAGCTAGAACATTACTTATTCAGCATAATGTGTCACAGGTCTATTGGGGAGGTGCAGTGTTAATTGCCTGTTATTTAATTAATGAATTGCCCAACTTAGCTATTCAGCAATAGGTTCCATGGCAGGTCCTTCACCCAAAGAAGGAATGGTTTACTGTACCACCTCGTGTTTTTGGCTGTGTAGCCTTTGTTCATGTTTTAGGACCTAGCAGAGATAAGCTTGCTCTGAGGGCAGTGAAGTGTCTTTCTGGGATACAATAGAACCCAAAAAGGATACAGATGTTATGACCCACGAAGCAAGAAGCATTATGTGACTGTAGATACCACTTTTCATGAGCTTATTCTGTACTTCTCTACAGATGGTCATCAGTTGTTGTTTGAGGGAGACTTAGTACCTATGCCTATACCACCAGTTCCTTTGGAGTAGATTCCTGTTACTTGTAGTGAGGATACCACTACGAAGTAGGAGGCTGAGACTACTCATGTATACAGGTTACCTATTACATACAACAGCATATATGGCGACAAAAACACCCCCCACTACTTCAGCCACCTGTCTCCTCCCTGGTTAGGTATGTGTTGATACTAACATGAGTTATCCTAGTGGTGATTTTGCAGGTACCTCTGATGATTCTACTCCTGCTGAGTAGTAGGCTACACCTCCTACCACTACTACTATGTTTGTTGAGGAGGATCTTGACCTTCTGATTGTTGCTCGGAAGGCTCCTCGCAGTTGTGCCCATTATCGTACTGTTGAAGCAATGTCTACTACTAATCTTGGGAGATCTTTTGCTATGTTCACTGTTGCTATTTCTTTAACACTGATTCCTATATCTTATTTGTAAGCAATGCTAGATCCAAAAGTGGCGTTAGGCCATGGAGGATGAGATGACTGCTTTGCGCTCTAGAGGGACGTGGGAACTAACTACTCTACCTAGCTATGCTAAAACAGTGGGATGTTGCTGGGTCTTTGCTCTCAAGTACAACCCAGATGGCGCGCTATCTCGTTACATGGTGAGATTGGTAGTAAAGGTATTTACCCAAACATATGTGGTTGATTTCTTTGATATATTCTCTTTTGTAGCACAGCTTCCTACTCTTCGCATTCTCTTGTCAGTTGTTGCTTACTATGGTTGGCATCTTCATCAGCTAGATGCGAAGAATGCGTTTATGTTTGGAGATCTTCAGGAGGTCTATATGCAACAGACTTTGGGGTTTGAGACTTAGGGAGAGTGTATATGTAGACTTAAGAAGGCCATCTATGGCCTGAAGTAGAACCCAAGGGCTTGGTTCTAGAGATTGTTAGAGGAGGTACAGACTATGGCCTGAAGCAGAGCCCGATAGCTTAGTTCCAGAGACTATTAGAGTAGGTACAGAATATGGGGCTTGTAAGGTCCTCTCCTGATCATTCACTTTGTTAGGAAGAGCACAGGGGGAGTTGTGGCATTTTTTGTCTATGTTGATCTCATTCTTACTGTGGATGACACTGTTGGGATAGCTGAGGTGAATAAGAAGTTGGCTGAAGCTTTTCTGATGAAGGATCTGGGTGAACTTAGATATTTCCTAGGCATTGAGGTGACATGTAGCAAAGCAGTTATTGTCCCGAGTCAGCGCAAGTATGCTCTTGATGTGTTACAGGAGACAGGGATGTTGAGATCTAAGCCTGTTAATATGCCTATAGATCCCAAAGGACATCTCTATGATACAGATTCTTTGCCTATAGACAGCAAGTGGTATAGATAATTGGTTGGTAAGCTATTATATCTTGCTATTACACATCCTGATCTCTCCCTTGCAATGGGAAAACTCAGTCAGTTCATTGACAAACCAACCAAGCAGCGTTGGGATGTTGGTATGCAAGTGCTTAGATATGTGAAGAAAACACCTGGCAAAGGTATTTTGTTTCAAAAGGGCATGTCTGTGAGTATTGTTGGCTATTTTGATGCCGACTATGCATGTTGCATGGCGGACAGAAAGTCGACAACTAATTTTTGTACTTATGTGGCAGGTAATCTTATGACTTGGAAGAGCAAGAAGTAGTAGGTGGTATCCAGGTCAAGTGTAGAATCAGAGTACCGTGCTATGGCATAGACAACTATAGAGATAGTCTGGGTCAGATCAGTGTTGCAGGATCTACATGTCCAGGTGGAGGGACCAATGGAGATGAGGTGTGATAATCGCGCTGCTACTTACATTGCAAACAACCCAATGTTTCATGAACGTATGAAGTACGTTAAGGTTGATTGCCATTACACCAAAGACCTGATACAACGTGGGATTGTCTACATTACTTTAGATGCTTCTGAAGATCAGATTGCAGATATGTTTACGATGCATCTCCTTAGATCTGCATTTGACATATGCTGTTCCAAGCTAAGTATCATTGATATATATGCTCAAACTTGAGGGAGAGTGTTGGTGTAGCACTCTAGTTATCTTTTCCTTTATATTTTTGGACCGTTTTACTATTTGTTTTTCTCTCCTGGACTTACGTTGCAAATTACACAACACCTCTGTCTATATAAAGAGGTGAAGGGTTCCCTTTGAGAAATAAGATAATTTGTTTTCTCCGACTTTATACAAGAACAAAGGATACATAGAAAATTGTTCAAATTATAGAGGTATTAAATTGATGAGTCAAACGATGAAGCTTTAGGAGAGGATAATTGAAAAAAGGATGAGACAAGTCTATGTAGTAACTGAAAATCAATTTGGTTTTATGCTAGGTCGGCCTACTATTGAGGCAATACACCTCCTAACCAAGCCAAAAAGAGGAATTTACGTATAGTCTTTGTTAATTTGGAGAAGGCCTATGACTTTGTCTTTAGGGATATCTTGTGGAGATTTTTGGAGAAGAGACAAGTACTGGTTTTATATATTAACCTCATAAAGGAGATGTACTATGGAACTGCAGCTTGTGTAGGGACTAAGGATGGATTGACGGACTACTTTAATATGACCATTGATCTACATCAAGGATTAGTTTTAAGCCTTACCTCTTTACCTTGGTCATGGATGAGTTAATGAAGCAAATCCAAACTGAGGTGCCGTGGTGTCTACTTTTTGCAGATGGCATTGTGTTGGTTGATGAGATAAGAGATAGAGTGAATAAAAAACTTGAGCTTTGGAGAGAAGCCCGGGAGGCAAAAGGCTTATGCCTAAGCAAGACAAAGATTGAATATATGGAATGCAAGTTTAGTAGTAAAGGAAACAATGAATGGATGGATACAAAAGTTGGAAAAGAGTGCATTCTAATGAGGTGTTTTTTAGTACTTGGAATCCATTTTTCAACAAGATGGTGAAATTGATATAGTTGTTACATATAGAATTAATGTTGGGTGGTTGAAATGGAGGGGAACATTTGGTGTTCTTTGTGATAAGAGAGTTCATTTAAAAATTAAAGGAAAGTGCTATTGAGCAACTGTAAGATCTGCTATGTTGTATGGTTCTGAATGTTGGGTTGTCAACTATAGGCATGTGCAAAAGATGTTGTGGCCAAAACGAAGATGTTAAGATGGGTGTGTGATCATATAAGAACCGTATTTCAAATGACATTATTCGAGAAAAGGTTGGGGTGTCACTGATAGAGGATAAAATGACACATCTAAGGTGATTTACACATATGCAAAGAAGGCTACTAAATGCCCTAGTTAAGAGATGTAGGGAGTTGAACCCACTAAGTGGGCTCAAGGAAGACCAAGAAGTGTTGGAAGGAAACTATTAAGAATGATCTCAAGTGCTTCAATTTAAGTCAAGAAATGACTCAAAATAGATCTGAGTAGAGGCGAATAATCCATATAGCTAACCTCACTTAATGTGGGAGAATGCTTGGTTGTTGTTATTGTTGTATATATACGGAAGAGTTGTCATGCTAGCCAAAGTATATAATATTGAAAATAGAGCAAAAGGAGGCTTACAGCCATGGGTTACATATGAAAGTGCAAGGCAATATTACAGCTAAACACTAGGTAACCCTAGGTTAGAATAGAAAGATAGCTATGTCGAACATTATAGAACACCCAAAGCACTCCATTGTTCCCTTGAATAGCTAAAGTAGGTAGATGATGCAGACTTCGTCCCTCTGGTTGGGCATCATGAATTCTTCCTGGAAAAGCAACTACAACATACAAGAAAGGATCCGATCAATCCTTAAGGACAAACGTTGAACTTGTCACCGGAACTCCTAAATATGGGTTGGTGGTATATTGGTAGACCTGGAAAATTTGTATCCTGAGTTGAAAAAGATTGGTACGAGTCAAGTGGTTTAGCAAGTCGTAGTTTCTATGTTTGCAACATTAATAGGTTGGTATGTGGGTGCTATCTACACAAGAGGTTCCCATTGGTTTATGTAGTAT
Organism: Thalassia testudinum; assembly: GCA_037157565.1. Lineage (NCBI taxonomy): Eukaryota > Viridiplantae > Streptophyta > Magnoliopsida > Alismatales > Hydrocharitaceae > Thalassia > Thalassia testudinum. The sequence goes on along the minus strand of JAZHRO010000077.1, from coordinate 79,924,726 downwards.
TAGCCAAGTTGTAAATGGTTATAAATTATCCAACTAGAGTCATTAAGTTACAATCAATATCAGTTCACTTCTATTATCCTTCTTTGGAACCGTAATAGTCATTGACCTCCAACCATGGATGAGACCTCAATTTGATCCATGCTCCTTTGGTATTGCTTGTGATTTAATGATCATAAAAATCATCCCTCAAGGTATAAGGCGATCTTGATGAAACCACCCAGCAATGGAACTATCTCCTTGCATTGAAGAGAGGCCCTATGCACCCATGGATTATTTTTAAGGTTACCTACAATTTATTCTGACCAAACTTAACGTGCCTATGACAAAAGAATTAATTTGCATCTAGAATCTATCTGTATGGGATCATAGGTGGACTACATGACCACTTATTCTAGTGTCATGTCAGAAAGCTTACCAAGATTCAGGTGTGAGGGGGCAACCCTTTGCCTTTTCGACTTGACGTGTTGAGAAAGCCCTCAATCTCGAGACTCCATATAGGGGTCCTTGATCCTTAGTAGAGCCCTTGCTCTTAAACTACGTGAACCCTTAGTCTAAGCACATTTTATGAGTGTTTAATGTTAGAGATAAAATTAAAATCTTTAGGATTTCTTATTTTGTTATGTTATCGTTAGGATAGGATTTGATTTTAGTTTAGTTTATTTCCAAATTAGTTAGGATTAGGATTAGTATTATTATCCCCTCTCTTCCTATTTTCAAATGACGAACTATTTCCAAAAAACCTTTCACATGGTATCAGAGTAGGATTGATCTTATGGGGTCCTCTCTTCCTTTAAAACCTCTGAAGTAAAATCACAGGTGATGAACAAGTGGTGCCAATCCTCATTCTCTAAACCACAAAACATGCAATGAAGGTTCTCATCAGGTACCCAACGGCTTTGTCTAATCATGGTCACTAAGCAGCCGGCCCCTTCTAAGCAGCTGTAGAAAATTTTTGATTTTCAAGGGAATCTTCATCTTCCAAATAATCGATGGGTTGGGTCCCAAATATGTATCATCCTGATTCATTTTGCCTCTAAGAATTTTATGAGCCCGGCAGACAGAAATTATCTGCATTCCACTCCAGTGAATCATGTCTACCGTCTCTAGTTGAAAAAGCCTGGACTGTCTCAAGTAGTTGGTTCACTTCCTGAAGTCTCGTCTGATAGAAGCCCACTAAAATTAGGGAATCAAGTCCCATCCGAAATCTGTGAAACTGTGGCCCCCTTATTAGGTGTCAAGGCATAGAGATGGGGAAATGCCGTCGCAAGGCTTCCTGTCCCCATCCAGTTATCTTCCCAAAAGCGGAAGGTGTGGCCGTTGCTGAGTACTAGATCAAACCGATGTGAAATATGTCCCATGACATCACAGAGACTTCTGCAGAAAGATGAAAATCCCCTTGGAATGTGTCTTCTGTCACTCCAATTCAGTGTGGTATCATAAGAGTCCTTCATTACTTTCTGCCGAAGCACATCTTCATTCCTCATTGGTTTCACCACCCACTTAGCCAAAAGGGAATCATTGAAATTGATGAGTTGCAACATGTCCAAACCACCTTGCTCCACTGGCCAACAAATCGCCCCTCATCCAAATGCAGAAAATCTCCTAAATAGCTTACCTTCCTAAAAAAATTGTTTCCTGATAGTCAATCTTCTTTAACACCTTCTTTGGAGGTTTGAATTGGGATATTAGAGAGCACCGACATCAACAGGACCAACCTCCCACCTCTAGAAAGCACATGGCCTCTCCAACCTGCAAGTCTTTACTCTAACCTATTGATCCATGGTAACCATAAAGTAATTGAGATTGTGTCTTAACGGTTTGCTCCAAACACTTCTTTAGCCTTTCCCGTCCCCTCCTAAGAGGATTAGCATCCACCTACTCACATCTCCTTATTGGGGCATTAATTGGCTTTATTTATAAATGTCCAACTTCTCAAATATAGGAAGTGCAAGAAACATGAAAAAACACACCATCATGGGGTGTCAGACTAGAAGGGGAGGGGGTGAGGTGGGTTGGATGTGTGGGGAGCGGGGAGAGGAAGGTTTTGAATTTTCTTTGGTTTCTCATATGGATAGGATGAGATTCTAGGAATGGAAGTTTGAGGAGAGGTTGTACTTGCTTTTGATATGCTGGTCTGAAGAAACTATGGATTCTGGAAATGAGATATGGTGTTGAAGGCCTGATTTTGGGTCCAAAGCTTCCCTACTTCAAAGAAAATCAAGCAAAGACTCTTTGAGTAGCATTGCTTCTCACCACCAACAAAACTAGCTTCAAACACAATCCTGTCTCTTGCAGCCTTGAAAATTGTTCTTAGTCCTCCCTTGACTAGCATTGCTTCTAGCTACCAACAAAACTTGAGGGGCATCCACTTCTAAGTCAATGTTCCAAACATCGATGAAATGATAGAGAGATCCACCAGGGCAAAAAGCTTATAGATGCAAGATAAGGAAGCGAAGTGAATGCTTTCTTTTCTTTCTTCTTCTTTTTCACTTTCACATATGAATCATTAATGATTCTGCATCATTCGATGACTCTATCTAATATTTCTTTGAAGGAGTTCTATAATAGAACAAGGTGTGGAACCTGCAGAACTATTCCTGATTTTTGTTTGACTTGGAATCTAGAAGAAATGTTGAAATGGAATAGGATTCGGATGAACAAATCAGCTCTGTTTTATCTCTATAAGTTGATCTTATTTCACTGATTCATTAATGGAGATGAAACCACTCATCTCGAACTCTTGGAAAGGATGATGAGCAAATCTTCATGGATCGGAGACAAACTGCTTCAATTTTAAGACAAGAGAAAACCCAAATCTAGTGGTACGATCACCGTGATCAAAATATGAAATACTTACTGAAATTCAAGTGTGGTGTGAGAAATCTTGAAAATGCAAAAGCAAATGCATGAAAAAAATGCTTAAATACTCAATATGCACACACTACACATGCAGATTGTCCATAGCCACACGCTGCCACTCCCTGCATGCCTCATGCAGCAGTTGCTGCTCTGTTCTGCCCTTTCTCTCAACGATTTTGGGTCCTGATTCAACTGAAAATAAACTTCCCTGGCTTGCCCATGCAAAATAGCACCCTTTGAAGGCACGCCTTTTTGTTTGGGAGTTGAGGTGGAGGATTGTGACCAAGGCTTGGAGGTAGAAATGGGACCCAGGTGCACCAGCTATGTGCTGCCTGTGCGGGCTGCTGAGGAGGGATGTTGACCATCTGTTCTTGCACTGTTTAGCCAAATGTGGAAGGGCATGCTTGAACCATCTCAATTTAGAGCAAAGAAAGAGAGAGCGGCTCCTTTGACAGTTCTTTGGTCTACTTGGTGGAAGCATAATGGTGTCTGTTTGATAGGGTGTGTCTATAGAGTGAATATGCTATTTTTTGTTCTAAGGCCGTTGTAGTGGAATGTAACAATTTATGTCCTAGGTCATTGACATAATGTTTTGCTTAGCTTAGTCAATATGTGGTTTGAGTAAACCTCCTGTTTACCCCTAAAAAAAAAAAAAATTGAAAGGGACAAAAATCTGAGTATCTAATTGCATAGTACTTACTAGAGGATTAAAGGAAAAAAATCAAAGAAATTTACCTAAGTTCTATTAAATCAGAGTTAATCTTGAGATGTATCTAATTAAAGCCAATATTGTAAAGGAAATTCATGGATGTACTTGCTTTCCTTGTGGATATTGGTTTTTGCTTGAAGATTCCACCTCCCTAGTTCCTTTTTTCCCACCTCTTTTGGTTAGAGGTATTGGAGGTTGTGGGGGGTGTTGGAGTGGAGAGGTGTTATAATGGTCAGTGTAAGCCTCCTCCTCCTCTTAATTGGACTTTATTTTTTCATTTAAAGGGGCAAATTGCTGTCTCAACCTCTCTCTTGTCCTTTTTCCTCCATCTCTTCCCTCTCTTTCAATCCTTTCGGTCATAATCTTTTCCAACATTTTGTTTTAATTGTTAATGAGGCCTTTAATTTGAGTTGAACTCTTGATTAATAATAAGGGGCTAGACTTGGCTCTCACAAGTAAACAAGGGATTGATATGTAAAGAAGAGATCCAACTAGACAATAGGTCTGGATTTAGGCCCGAGGATAAACGTCACTGGTTTGACAAGAGGATTTCTATAGGAGAAATGTTGGAAAGCTCATTTGTACATGCATTTGTTCATACACCACCCACACAATTTGCCTCGTCAACTTTGAGAGCTAAGCAACACCAGTGGTGTATAGCATTGGTGCTATGTAGCACACAAGCAAAGGTGTTATAGCATTCGAGTGTCATTTCCTTTCATCTTCTTCCTCCATGCCATGCCTACAAGTGGGATTAGAGAATACAACATCCTCATCTGCATCTCCACCATACCTCTTCCTACACCCTCCTCTCCCCTTCATCACCCCCTTTGCCATGGCTCCCATCTTAACCTCCCCCTGAAAATCGGGCTTTACCACACCCACACTGTTTGAGTGTGCACTTGCGTTGTCCTTATATTCCCCCTTGTCACCTTCATGCCCCTATCCCCATGAGAGCTGGTGAGGGGTGTGCGTGCAGAAATGAGTTTGTTGTTTCTGATCCATTTCTAAATGGGCATGGGCCTGGTGATACAAAACCTGATGTATAAACATCCTAGCATCGGAACCTTTGGCCATTGCACATTGAGCATTATGTTGAATGGTGTCATCCATGCTGGGTTAGCCTGATCATAATGATTAACTGGTTGAGCCACTTGGCCAACCAGCGTTTGAAGTCATTGGCATTGTAGAGGAAGGCTTTTTTTTACATCAAATTCTGTCCAACTCTTTCTTGCTTGATCTAGGAGAAAATTCAATTCTTTTGGGGCTTTTGATGAGGGAACATGGTGATTTTCAGGTTGGAATGGGATATCATATTTGGTCAGCCATGATGGGATTACTATAACTTTCCTATGGCAACAACATAGCAAGCTTTGTAGGACTATTGTTGGCCTGGATTCTTGCATCCTCTAGGTTGGGCATTCTTATTAGATCCCTCTTTTTTTTTTTGATGGAATTATTGGATCCCATATTAAAAGAAAATCATGTGCAGCGGTAATTGGCCATTGTCATTATGTATGGAATTAGCAAATGATACTTTTGAGATGAACACTTATAACTTTTAGAAAATTTAGGATCGTTATGCCTTTTCTTTCTTGGTAAAGATTCTGTTATCAACTTAGTGAACTTCCCAATCGATCAATATATATATCCATAGGCACTTTATAAGCAAATTGCATGCATGAGAAATTCATTATCCCAATCATATTATTTTCAAAAAATCACAGACATGGCTCCTCCACACCAAAAAAGAAAAAAAAGAAAATCACATGCAGGCCTGTTCATAGGACCATCTTTGGTAAGTTCTCCTTTGGTATGCAAAATGCCCCTATGAAGCATTGTAAGGAACTTTTCATGTGGCACCCTTGTAAGGGTTTAGCATTTATTGTTTATATGGTCCTCATATAATTACTAAAATTAGATATTATTTTAGATTGTCAATTTTATAAGACTCATTCTTTTATAATATTTGGGAATTATCTACACATTCACCGTATTTCTGTGGTTTTGTTTCTCGTTCCTCCTGTAGATCTTCTCTGTCATCTTTGGTACTGGCATAGAAAATTTGAACGTTATACTAGATGTAGTAGGAAGTCCCAACTTAAATTCAGATCTCAGATGTATTGCGTTAGCTTTACTGTGAAAAGCTTGTTGCAAAGAATATTGTATCACCACCAATTGTTGAAATTTTCTATTGAATTTGCATCATGTTCATTTCCACCTATATCACCTTGGTGGTTTTCTTCATTGTCAATTGCTCGTTGCAAGTTGCTTGGCAGTCAATTTGTCTATTATTTTGGAAATTCCATTGCTCATGCAACCAATTTGTCTATTTGTCCAATTTACATCTATTTCTTTTTTCAACCAATTCGTTGCAAGTGGTTCATGTTTTCCGGTCATAGAGGATACTGGGATCTTTGCCTTTGAAGGGTAAATTTAGATAGCTTTTGCCTTTCAAGTTGCAATGATATCATCAAGTATCCTGCTGTCTTTCCATATTCATGTTGTGATTGCCCTTTTACCATTTTTTACAGGAGGTGGTCACAGCTGCTTTAGAGATAGTGATGAGGCACGGATACGGAGGAAAAGGAGAAAATTCTGGGACAAGGCAGTGGACATCGAAGAGCTGTGTGGAAAGGGTGAAACATGGTGGGGTGTCAGGGGGCAGATGCGTGATGATTTCAACCACAGCAACAGGGCAATTTCTTATGCTGAGCACTTCCAGAACAGCCGGTTTCTGGAGTCTGTGCTGGATGTCTATTGGGAACTGCCACCAGTTGCTGGTCCATCCCTGACTCACCAAACCAGATATGACCCTGCCCGCTCATCTGATCCAATTGTTGAAGAAGGCAAATATGGTTTATTCCAGAGAATTGGACTGGGCGGACTTGAGACATCACTTTTCAATGGCTACACGCAGATGGTGTATGTTGAAGTATCTACCTCCACGCCGTAGTCAGCCAGGAGTAAAATTTGGGGCTTTGTTTCTCTGCCTGATATACGAATTGGTTGAATGAATAGAAGGTGCTTCTCTTTCACTGCTACTTAGAAATTAAGCTCTGTATATACCTTGCAAAAGACCAGTAGAGGCAAATTAATCCTTTCAGACATTGTTGAATTTCCTGAGCAGAACCGTCTTTTCCTGTGCGTGGTTTGGGTGGAGTATGATGCTCTTCCATGAACATGGATTCCCTGAACAACTTCGAAGTATTGTCATCTATCAGGCGATCTGTAATTTAGGTGAAAATTTCCATTGGATGTCTTTACGAAGAGCAGTACAGAGCAAGCAAGCTGTTAAGGAAACCATTGTGAAGGATTTCTTCTTGAGAAATCAAGATATCCGCTTCTATGTTGTTTTGGTTCCAATTCTTAAGTACCATGATTGCAACTTTCATGATGATGTTTAATGAATGCTCCCAATCGTTTGCCTTATTTGTTTGTGTAGAATTATCTGGTGGAAAATGGTAGTAGGGATTCATTTTCAGGTATGCGCGAAAGGTTTTTCAGGGGAAGGACCTCATTTTGCAAATTGTTACATGGAAATTTTCTCCCTTGTGGCGGTTCCTTTTAATAAGTTAACTAAATAAATAAAACGGAAACATGGAGTACACCTTATTCCTTCCCAGCCTAGAGTAGAGAAGTTTGCTGGCAATTTAAAAGCAAGCGTCAATAATTTCTCGTAATCATAATTGCGAGCACTTTAATTAACCAAACCATTCACTGGTAAGAGCCAAAAGGTTTATGATCAGGTTTTCCTCAACCGGTGATGTAGAACCTCCTTTGAGGAAACTTTGAAGAGTGGAACCCGCAAGGTAAATTTTAAGGGCAGGTATCTAGAGCGCAGAAGACTAGTTAGATCGTAAACATCAGAGATCAGCAAATCAGTAAGTCCGAAACAGAGATTGTAATTTTGTACTCGAGAGGGGTAGTATAGTTGGATTCATGACTCCCTTAGCCTGTGATTGGATGGAGAGATATGGAGGGGAGGGGAAGGTAAGGAATGTTAAAAACATCAGCCCTTCCCTACCCTTTCCCTTTCCCTCCTCTACTCTTTCCCTCAACTGGTAATCCTTCCATGCAAACAATCTGGAATTTTATTGGGTGCTTTATACATTGGGCCTCCATTCTTCCAGGCAATGCATGGTGGTCCTGTAGTGCCTACTACTGGTTAACGTAATGCCTGGGTTCCAAGGACCTCGGTACACCTTTCTTGAGTGGAAAAAAAAAAAAAAATGTACTTTGCACATAACCATATATGGAATTATGGATACAGGTAGTATGTCCACATCAAATCTATAATTAACTTGCTCTACTAAGTTTATAGTGATGCCTTGGACGGGAACATTCCTAAATTTTTCGGGGATGGTAATGATCATGATATGGTCTGTGTATAGTACATTTTTAAAGTAGTTCTTGTTAGGAGATGCATGTTGAGCTTCAACTCCAAAGCAATTTTGAACGCCTTCCTAGTTTAAAGCCCTCTACCATGTGTCCTCGTCATCCTGGCAATGACCAGATCATCCGATGTGGATCCTTAACTGTTGGATGGCTTTCTCCTTTTCCAGGTGGCTCGTTTCTTGAGCTCAAGATTTTCATGCTCTTCATAACAACCCTCCAATCAGTACCTTGCAGAAGACTGAGCTGCATGGGGTTCCACTCAACCTCCTCCCCTCTGAGATCGATCGACAGGGCATCCTCTTGCCCTGTTTAATTTGTCGCACTGTCAAAGGTATAACGAGCCTACTTTTTTCAGTGTTCTACAAGGTAGCTTGGTGCTTTGGCTACCAGAGTCACCTTGGCATTCCCTCCCTCCAAGTTAGGTTCCTCTGACTTAGTTGGTCGCGTGATCTGCTCTATGCTCTTGCTACGATCTTGAGATAATGTTTCCAAACATTGTTTGTGCTTCACATGAGAAGTTTAGACAAGAGAATCATGGCCAATCACCCATGGCAAGGATGCCCACCATAGTCTCAATTAAGACAGTCATGTGGAGGGTTTGAAGGATTCTAACTAGCATCTACGAAAGGACAATCAGATCCTCGACCGCCTCTGAAGACTTGAGGGGAGTTTCCAGTTGCAATGTACGCAGAATTCGCTTTTCACGCCCATGCCAAAACCTTTAGGCTTAGTTTGGGATGAGAGATAAAATTTTGTCGGATAGGAATTTATAGAAATGTTACATCTTGTGTTTCTGTTTCGAAGTCAAAATGATTGTCCTACTGGGTTAGCTTAAGATTATTTGGAATGAAGTTGAATAACTTGAAGGGTTATCCTGTTTGTGCAGTAAGATAATCTTGACTTGCTTTGTTTTTGTGGATGAGATGGCTTATCCTGCATCAACTTTGGGATAAGTTATCCTGGGTTAACCCATTGCAACCTGAGTTAATTCAACCTAGAAATGAAATTTGGTTATCCCCATTTTGATGAAATAGCCCATTAAACAAACTAGGCCTCAATGAGTTTGGGGGCCATGCTAGACTCCGGATACAACATGATTGGGCTTCTAACCAATCTCAAATGCCAGTTTCCCCATCCTGGCCGGAGGAACAAATCACCATCCAAGATGTGGAGCTAACTCTAAGAAGCAAACTACAATGAGGACATTCTTTTGAGTTTCTCTTGTTTCTGTGTTGTTTGTAGTGTAAGCATTGGTTTTGTTTTCCCCCTTTTTGGGTCGATGTTCCTCCCCTCATAGTACATTGAGTTCCCCCTCTTCGAGGACGCAATGTTCCCTCCTTTCTCGCCCAATGGTAGGCTATGTCATGTTGTAATTTGCATAAGAAATCAACCCAATAATAAGAGCTTATCCACCGGATGCCCATCCTTTTCAACTAGGGATATCTACTTTGATGGATGCCATCTCGAAAGAATCAACTAATATTTGCAACTACTTAATTATATTCATACATTTGCATTGATGCTTCGTATTGTATTCTACGAGTCATAAGCCTATGATAGAATACCAAACTTGCAACTAAGACTGTAAAACACTCACCTCTAGCATCAAGAAAATGTACAGAACTATCTTGTCTAAGCATCCAAAACAACAAATGTTAACCAATGGCACCTGAGTGCCTATCAAGTCATTTCAATCTCGTACTAATTAATAACATCCATCCAGAGCATTCCTCTTGAACCATAGAGAACTCCTAAACCTGCTATTCATCATCAAATTTGGAGTTGGATGGGTGGCAATTGGGCTTATTTAAGAGGGGTGGGAACATATATACGATATGGATTTGGATCTTTGATAGACAGATTCGTACGTATTTGCTTGGACACGAAATATTTGGATTTGGATTCCAATATTAAACAACAAATTTGAAACTTCGTTAGATGCAAATTCCACTTTGATGTGATGAAATCTAGATCCAAATACTCATTGAAATGTTCCCATTATTAAGTCTAGATATTATGGGAGTTTAAGGTATATATCTTCGCACATTATCCTTTGATATATTTTGAGATTTTGGTAGGTTTATAACTCGTTTGTGTTTGGTGTAGTCTTAGTTTTTCATACAGTACTCATTTAAAATGCTATGGTAACCTATCGAAATTTTTGTGGGGAAATTAGAACTCCTTGAGTTATCCGTACATATTTAGCAATGATATATATATATATATATATATATATACACACACACCCAATCGATATTATTATTATTCGATTTTGTTCAAGCAATTTCCTTCTCATTGGATATTGTAAAATCGTATTCATTGGAACTCAACTCCACATTTGAGTCTATCAAGAGAGAGACATATACATATACGAAGTATCAATCTCCAAACCATTATATGTGAAGGCCGGTGTGATTTTTGCAGTTTATGGGAAAAAATCAAGAATTCAAATATATTAGTACCAAGCCCTTCTAAATAAATGGTTACATCATTCCACATGCTCCATCGAGAGAGAGAGAGAGAGAGAGAGAGGAGGGGTGGCGAACCCGGAAAAAAAAAGAAAACAGCGCATGCTAACCTTTTATATATATACCGTCAAAATTAATTAGGAGGGGGAAGATGGGAAGAACATATAGATAAGACAGAACCAGTGAATAAAACAGACTACTACTGTCTTTGAAACAGATTAAGCAAAAAGTGAAAAAAAAGCTCCTACTTAACGAAGATAATTAAAGCATGGATAATAATCTAAGACCAAGAGAAAGCAAGAGGTGTCGTGGCAATCGAGTTGAATTGGCGATCGATTAAGGTGGTGGCATGTCGTAGTCGCATTGGCTCTGGCAACCGACGCCGCAGGCCTCGAAGTTGTTGGCGCAGTAGCCGTACTTGCTGCAGCAGAGGCCGTCGGGGCAGACCGCCCCGCCGTAGTCACTCCCGCACGGCGGCATCATGTAGAGGCACCCCGACTGGCACCCGTTCGCCACCTGGCAGTCGTGGATGTTCGCCACGCAGTACCCCGACTTGTTGCAGCACTGCCCGTCTGGGCACCCCGCTCCACCCCCCTGCGCGCCGCACTGCGGGCCGGACGCCGACGACGACGCCGTGGTCATCGCCGTCAGGACCAGAAACAAGAAGAACGTAGTCATAGTCGTAGTCGTGGCGAAGGAGAAGAAGAACACCGGACGAGAAGAGAAGAAGGAAGGACTCCTCATCTCTGTTTGTTTGCTTGTGATATTATGAATTGGATCTGGAAGAGAGAGAGAGAGAGAGAGCACTTAATTTGGAACCACCGAGAACAAGAAGATTGCTATATCTGTGGGAGGGGAGGGAGTTATTTATATATGCCGACGGAACGAACGACGTGGTGGATCGATGGAAGACGTTTTCAACGGCTTTTTAAAGGATTCTATATTTTTTCTATATATGTAATATGTGACGTCAATTTACCCCTTCAAGTTTAGTTTAGTTTAGTCGAGAGGATTAAGGGATAGGAACAACCAACCGCTCGCAAACAAGGAGGTTATACGTGCTTGGGGAGAGGGAGTCATATATATATATATATATATACACTATTAATGAGCGTGTATTTGCAAAAGTTTCGTCGGCGTGGATAAGCTTCTCTCTCTCTCTCATCTTTGGAAATTCAAAACAAAAAAATTAACAGGAAATGTCACTGTCAGGCAACACATTTCTTATATACCTTTCTTCTAAAGTGATATGTACCATGAATACGATAAGGAAATAATGAATGAAATCACACAAGCTCTCTTATATATATATATATAAATATAAAAGAATACTATAATGTTTATATCATACTTTCGTATGATAATAGATAAAAAAAAAATTATTAGCATTAGTTTAGCTGCGTTCTCACAATTATTATAAATTGTTAATTATTTTAATATTTATATTATGATGAAATTGCATAAGTACACTTATATTAAATATATATTATCAAGCATATTTAACATTAAATTATATTAAAATTTCACAAATACCTTTATATTAAATATTTTCTATCAGGTATGTTTATATACATCATTTATCAAGATACCATAAAATCTATTTCGTTAAGATTCATGGAAGATGTTTCCAACGGGATTTTCAAACGATTATGTATTTTTTCCATATATGTAACATCTGCCGTCAATTTACCCGTTCAAGTTTAGTAGAGAGGATTACGGGATGGTAACAGCAAACCGCTTGCTAACAAGTGGGTTATGTGTGCATGGGGGAAGTTATTTATATTGAAGGAACGACGTGGTCGATGGAAGACGTTTTCAACGTGTTTTAAAGGATTATATTCTTTTTCTACATATATGTAATATCCGCCGTCAATTTGCCCATTCAAGATTAATTAGTAGAGAGGATTAACGGATGGTAACAGATCCGACGCTAATTGCCATCCGTACATGATGGAGATAACGCCAATTCCAGTAGCTTTTATCCTCTTTTTTCATTTTGATTTTAATTTCTATATAATTCTTGATTGGGTTCCCTCCATTTTTTTTTTTTTTTGGTAAAAAGGGCCATTCATTGAACTGAGACAAACAAAGCAATTACAACATGCAAGGAAGATTTTGGGAAGACCAACTTCCTTGACAATCCAGATGAGCACAATAATTGGCTAAAGTATGAGCACAATGAACAACGTTTCTAGAAACATGATGCAGAAATATAGGAGCTTGACGAATCAGTTCCTTGCAATCTCCAATAATTTGTTTGGCTATCCAATGTGATTGTCTTGTTCCAGTAGTGTCGCTCTTAATTAGGTAAGTCCTGCCAGTATTATCCACAGCAATTTGGATAGCAACTTTGATGGCATAAGATTCAACCTCTTCAATAGAATTTGTTCTAATTTTGACAACCTTTGCTGACTGAATGAGACCTTGTTCACCATCCTTTTCAACAACAGTAACATAAGAGTATGATGATCTGACTGCTGCACCAGTAAAAACGATGAAAGACTAATTGGAAAAATTACTAAGATCCACCTGAAAAGTATTCTGAGAATCACTTGCAATGCAATTGTTATTGCTGCTATAATCACCATAAAAAAAATTGCATTCTTTAAGCTCGATCCCAAATCATTTCGGCACCGACCTGGGCATGACCGTGTATGACATTGCAACGAGATAGCCAAATAGCATGCAGCATATAAAATATTCTCAACCGGCCTTCATCCTCTTGATTTTTCATTAGCCGGGAATTAGCATCCCAAACTAATGTCAAGTTTGCAGAGAACCAGGCGGCATGCATGAAAGAGTAATTAGAAAAAAAGTGATTTATCGTTCATAGCTTGAACTACAAAAAGGGCATGGATTTTATGTTAATGCTTGTAAGAAGATTATGATGATTTGTAGAAGTAATTTTTGATGGTATCCTATGATTTTTTTTTTTTTATGCATTTTGAATTAGGCTTCTATTCATTTAAATTATGCGGATGCTTATCTTTCCTAATGCGTAGTTAGCGACATTTGCACCATCTTGAATTTCTAACCCTATTGCCTCTCTCTTTCCTTTTCTCTCTTTCACGCAAACAAACCAAATAAACCATCATATGACAATAAACATAAGCAACTAAATGATTTGATTTTTCTCTTCTCTGAGATCGACACTCGAATTCACCATCTAATCTTCTTAAAATTGATATCGTAAACGTCTGCTACAACAAACAAATTATCTTAACACGTTTTCCGATGTCAGGCATCATGCTCGAGTTCTTGGCACATTAAGGATTGGTACGTAGATTTGATACTGAAAACTCCTTTGGGATGATGAATCCACCGCAATTCATCCTGTTCAACTGGTCTGCAAATAATTTTTTTAATGTACTCTGCAATTTCAGGTTCAAATAAAGCTTCAACTAAATTCACATTCCAGCTTCCATCTGTGCGCAGCAAATCACCAACAAAAGAAGGATAGACATTGGGTACGTATGATTTTCGGACAAATAAATTTATTAGGTCCTTTAATCCAATTATCATGTCAAATATTGATAGTCTTGCCATTTCCCACCATCCACAAGATTCAATCCAAGAGGAGAGGTTGAACATATGTTAAAGCCTGCCAGAGAGGGGAGGAGCAAGAAGGCCTGTTAGCTCCCCAAAAATCAGATTGTTTGAAATACTTCTCTTTTAGCAGGTCTACCCAAAGAATGCCTCCACTTTGACAAAGTCGCCACACTGTTTTCACGAGAAATGCCATATTATTAAGGTAAGTATTGCGCATATGTAGCCCTCCAGAGACAATAGGCCTGGCAATTTTGTGCCAAGCCAGCAAATATAGATGATGACTATTTCCTTCAAAACTCCACCAAAAGTTTCAAGCACATTTGTCAATATAATCACAAACATGTTTGGGGAAAAGACAAATAAACATCAAGTAAGTGGGCACAGCCAAAAGAGAATTTTTAATAAGAATAGTTATGCCAGCTTGAGATAGAATCCTTGATTTCCAACCGGAAAGTTTGGAGTGGCATTTAGCTTGGAGAATCTTCTTTAATTGTTTTCCTCTTTTGCCATCATGAATTGGACATCCAAGATAAACTTCATCATGCAGCATTTTGTGGGCATTAAAAACACTAAGAATTGAAGTTTGAATATCTTCTGGAACATTAGGAGATGACCTTCTGTCCTGTATGTAATTGACACTCATTCAAAGCCGATATCCAAGCATGAGCCCCATCAAGAGATGCATCTCCAAATGATATAGTGTCATCTGCATAAATCAAATGGGATAGTGGCTGCGTTGACTTGGTTAATTTATAACCTGCAATAATATTTCTGGACATGTCATTCTTCAAGTGAAAAGGCATCAACTCAGTGGAAAGAATGAAGGGGTAGGGGTATAAGGGACAACCTTGTCTCACTCCACTCGAAGGAAAAATAGAATCCATGGGAATTCTGTTAACCAAGATCTGAAAGGCAGCTGAAGATAAACAAGAATGAGTGAGGGAAATGAGTGTTGGTGGGAAGTATAATTGATAGAGGCAAGTAATGATGAAGTCCCATTCAAGACGTTCAAATGCCATTCTCCATGTCAAGTTCAAAAAAGCCATTGAGCCTTTACGCCGTAACCTTGTTTTCATGGAGTGAATAATCTCTTTAGTGATGCTAAACATTGTCAACAGTTTGCCTTCCTTTTAAAAAGCCAGACTGATTATAAGAAATGGCTTTGTTGAGCACAGGCACAGGTATAATTCTTCGGGCCACTAATTTTGCCACCAGTTTGTACAGTGTATTAGCCAGACTTATAGGTCAGAAATCTTTCGGCAGAATGGGGTCATCCTTCTTTGGTATTAAAGCAATAAAAGTTTTACTAATGTCTGTTGGCATGGCAGATGTTGCAAAGCAGTTCTGGACAAAATGGATAACTTCATCTTTTATCTCTGCCTAGCTAGTTTGATAAAAGCGGCCAGGTAGTCCATCTGGTCCTGGACATTTACAAGGATGCATTTTGAAAAGAATATTTTTTATTTCTTCTTCTTGAGGTATGGAGGCTGCCCAATCAAATTGTTCAGCAGTGCTTCCAGCCATTTAATGGAGTTTTTCCTTTTCCTGTTTAAGGCAAAAATACGATAGAATTTAGTGTTATGGTCACCTTGAGCTATCAAATCATGAAGAGAACGTTGATGCCAATATATTTCTTCTAAGTTGAGAATCTTCTCATATTCCGGCAACAAAGCTCTTTCCGTAAAAATTGCATGATCAGAATGAAGGCCCTGTAATGTAGAGAATTCTTTTTCCATTTCAACCTTCCTTTCTGTTGGGATTTGTGGTGGCGGAAGCAGAGCGTGGACACTCCCGTACCCGGGAAAAATAGCCCACCAAGGTGCTATCAGCGCACGGAGAGGGAGAACTGCTCTGTGGCTGCTGTAGGGAACCGGCCTATCTGATGTGGCCGGTCTGGACCCACCTTGGACCGGCTGCTGGGTGCAGCCGGACCTACAGAAGAGGGGAACGGCCCTGCTGGGCCAAGGAGGATTCTGGCCTGCTGTGCATGCTTGGTGCAGGCCGGTCTACAGGGTGCAGACCGGTCTGCAGCAGGGAGAACCAGTCGATCTGGTGGCTGTAGGGCCTGCTGCAGGTTTGGTCAGGAGGCAGGCAGCCCCTTGGATGACCGGCTGGGTTTGTTTGAGAGGAAGAAAGAGAAAGGAGAGGAGCTAGATGATGGAAGAATTAATTTATTGCTTAACTTCAAATCATAGGAAAGGCTCCCTTTAAATAGAGAGTACATATTCTTATTTGCTAAGAATACACTCAACCAAAAGATCTAATCAAATCTTCTAGATTTGGTAAAGATCAGATCTTACAAAATCTCCTAAAATAAATAAACTAAATTTAAACTTGCCAACTAAGAAAAACAATTCCTACTGGACTTAATCGGACTCCAAAACTGATGGCTCTATTGGCCCTTGGATAGCTGCCACATGGCATGTGTCACGTGACCCTTCACTGATCCCAACACTTTCTTTCTATGAACCATGCGTGTTTTTACTCCATTTTTGAAGTTCTTTTAGAATGCAAGAAGCTTGCTGATCATGAGAGGAATTAGTATCTTTATTCCTCCAAATTTCTTTTATGGCATTTTGATAACCTTCTTGGATACGCCAGATGGCTTCAAACCTTAGAGGGCGCTGTCTTTCCTTTGAAGATTTAACTATTGAAACGTAGAAGAATTGGATTGTGATCACTTTTTATTGCTGGAAGGTGGAAAACAGCAGCTTGGGGGTAACTTGCACACCAGTTGACAGAAGCTAAAGCTCTGCCTAACCTTTCTTTGACATGGAATTTTGCTTGTCATTTGTTTGACCATGTATAAGCTGGTCCAGAAAAACCAAGATCCAGAAGGCCCAAGTTGGAAATAAAATTTTGTAAATACACGGGCACTTTGGAGCCAGCATATTTGTCATTAGCAGTGATTATAATCTCCAATGCAAACCAAATGATCAGAATAATCAATAGCTAAACAACTCATTCTTTGCCAAAAACCTCTCTTCTTGCCTTTTATGGGAATACCATAGATACATAACAAAAACCACGACCCATAGTCAGAATTTTTAACATGGTTGAGAATACAATTTTGCTCAGAATAAATAACATCCAAAGTGATATCAGTGGCATACAGAAGTGCAAGTCCACCAGGCCGACCTTTAGCATCTATAGAAAAGCAAGTATAATCTCTTAATCTTTTCATAATAATGTCCATTCTTTTTCTTCTGACATGAGTTTCATATAGGAAGCAAATTGAAGGCTTTGTGGCTTTGAGGGGATTTTGCAAGAGCCGAGCTGAAGGGGTACTCCTCAAACCCCTACAGTTCCAGGATAAACAACTCATGGTGATTGCAGCAGCTGCAAAGAACAAGCTGCCGCACATTGATTAGCAGTAGCAACAACAGAAGCCAACTTAAGCTTCTTTGGCACAGGAGGAACTGCTATAATATCCAGTGAAAAATTACTTTTTTTAGTAGAGGATTTGATGATTTTCTCTAGCAATGTCTTCTTCGAAGATTTCTTTGTTTGTGTAAGAACAAAGGATTTTTTAGGGATTATAATGACAGAATTGGGGAAAATATAAGGAGATGTGTCCTTAGGGATAGTGGAAAGTTGAGATGGGAGAGCAGCATTAAAAGGAGGGTCAGAAGAATGGGAAGTTGGAGTGGTAACTTCTTCAGGAGGTGGGGTGGAATTAGGTGGGAAAGTTTGTGGTGGCATTGCTGATGTGGAAGGGACATGAACTGAAATATCAGAAGTGTTCTGAATAGGATTGTTATGATTTAAATGGGTAATATTGGTAGTGGCAGCAAGCTCATTGGAAGGATGCGGTAATGGGAGGGACATAATCGTATGGGTAGTAGGTTTAGCTGGGGAACCGTTGGAAATGGTAGGAATTTCAGAATTGGTATGAGTGGCTGACGTGGAAGAATGTAAGACATCCTTTGAAAGGGGAAGTTGCTGGGGCGTTATTCCAATAACTGCACGTTCTCCACAAAATTTGGCAGCAGTTACCTCACGTTCAGCAACCAATTCCCTGGTTGGAGATGCTGCCGGCCGACGACCACCCGAACCAACAAAGGGAGCTGAAAAAGAACGTCTAGATGTTCTTAATTCGCTTCCAAACCTGTTTGGAATTGCTTCCATGGCCTTTAATTCATCTCCTCCAATTGTAATTCTCCCATTTTAATGTAAACTTTCTGAAGTCTGGGACAATCTGGCTTCTCATGCCCAACAAGACCACAAAAGCTGCAGGAGCTTGGGAGATTCTCATATTTCAAAGGGCAAAAGAAAGGATCTTCATCAAGGTTGTGAACTTCAATTTCTTTTAGAAGTGGCTTTCTGACATCAAGATCCACTTTTATTTGAGCAAACATTTTAGTTGTTGTGGTCTCCATGTCAATATCTTTAATAACACCTAAATCATTGCCAATCTTTGCCAATCACAAACGACTTTTAAGTTCCGGAGGAAGATCATATATTTGCAACCAAAAAGAGGATGAATAAAAAAGATAATCGGATGGCCTTTTGCTAGGCTCTCCTCTTGCCAACAAAATAAAATCGCCATCAAGATGCCATGGAGATCTATTAAGAACAGCATATAAATCTTTTTCTTCAGAGAAATTAGCCATCCTAATGTCAGGAGCAGCCTCTTGACTAACCGGTGCTTGAGTGAAGTTCCAAGACTTGGAAAGAATTTCAATGATAGCCTTTGGACGTACCTTTTTATTTGTGTGGACTTTGAAAAAGAGACATTGTTTCCACATACCAGGATCCACCAGATCATCGTCTGTCAGATGGACTACACATTCAGCATCATCAGTTTTGAGCAGTTCTTCAATGCCTTGGAGAATGTCTTCATCTTCAACTGGCATGATGAGAAAAGGGCAAGAAGGAAAATGGTGGGGGAATGAGTTGAACAAAGGGGAAGGGGATGGAGCAGACTTGGAAGGGGAATTCCACTGGACTCTATCTCCCGCTGGAGATGGACAGAACAAGAACTACACGCCCTGACAGAAGGGAACCATTTCCATTTTGAACACGACATTTTTATGCTTCGTTTGGCAGCCATATTGCACACGATGCCTGGGTTCTAAGGACCTTGTACACTTTTCTTGAGTAAGAAAAAAAGAACGTACTTTGCACATAACCATATATGGAATTATGGATACAGGTAGTATGTCCACACTAAATCTATAATTAAACTCTACTAAGTTCATAGTGATGCCTTGGATAGGAACATTCCAAAAATTTTCTGAGGATGGCAATCATGACATGTCATGATAGTTCAAGAACTAAAATCAGTTCTTGAACTTGATATTTCCTTGATCTTTATGTCATGGATGCCCAAAATTGCATACATGCCGGAGTTTGCTAGGCATTCACAAAAAGCAGCAAGGAAACAAGCAATCAATGTAGAACTATTGAGTATTTGAAAAGGATACAAATGCTGCTCTATTGCAAACCTTGTGATCACCCAAGCATGCAGATCTGTTGTGATATATCATAATGTTGCGGCTCCTTTGACAGTTCTTTGGTCTACTTGGTGGAAGCATAATGCTGTCTGTTTGATAGGGTGTGTCTAGACAGTGAATATGCTATTTTTTGTTCTAAGGCCTTTGTAGTGGAATGTAACAATTTATGTCTTAGGTCATTGACATAATGTTTTAGTTAGCTTACTCAATATGCAGTTTGAGTAAACCTCCTGTTACCCCTAAGAGAGAAAAATTGAAAGGGACAAAAATCAGAGTATCTAATTGCATAGTACTAACTAGAGGATTAAAGGGAAAAAATCAAGGAAATTTACCTAAGTTCTATTAAATCAGAGTTAATATTGAGATGTATCTAATTAAAGCCAATATTATAAAGGAAATTCATGGATGTATTTGCTTTCCTTGTGGATATTGGTTTTTGCTTAAAGACTCCACCTCCTTGGTTCCTTCTTTTTTTCCCACCTCTTTTGGTTAGAGATATTGCAGGTTGTCGGGGGAGTTGGAGTGGAGAGGTGTTATAATGGCCACTGTAAGCCTCCTTCTCCTCTTAATTGCACTTTATTTTTTCATTTAAAGGGGCAAATTGCTGTCTTAACCTCTCTCTTTTCCTTTTTCCTCCATCTCTTCCCTCTCTTTCAATCCTTTCAGTCATAATCTTTTCATAATCTTTTCCAACATTTTGTTTTAATTGTTAATTAGGCCTTTAATTTGAGTTGAACTCTTGATTAATAATAAGGGACTAGACTTGGGCCCTCACAAGTAAACAAGGGATTGATGCGTAAACAAGAGATCCAACTAGACCATAGGTCTGGATTTAGGCCCCTGAGGGATAAACAACACTGGTTTGAGAAGAGGATTTCTAAGGGAGAAATGTTGGAAAGCTCATTTGTACATGCATTTGTTCATACACCACCCACCTAATGTGCCTCGTCAACTTTGAGAGCTAAACAACACAAGTGGTGTATGGCATTCGTGCTATGTAGCACACAAGCAAAGGTGTTATAGCATTCAAGGGTCATTTCCGTTCATCTTCTTCCTCCATGCCATGCCTACACGTGGGTTTAGAGAATACAACATCCTCGTCTGCATCTCCACCATACCTCTTCCTACACCCTCCTCTCCCCTTCGTCACCCCCTTTGCCATGGCTCCCATCTTAACCTCCCCTTGAAAATCAGGCTTTACCATACACTGTTTGAGTGTGCACTTGCGTTGTCCTTATGCCCCCCCTTGTCACCTTCATGCCCCTATCCCCATGAGAGCTGGTGAGGGGTGTGTGTGCAGAAATGAGTTTGTTGTTTCTGATCCATTTCTAAGTGGGCATGGGTCTGGTGATACAAAACCTGATGTATAAACATCCTTGCATCGGAACCTCTGGCCATTGCACATTGAGCATTATGTTGAATGGTGTCATCCATGCTTGGTTAGCCTAATCATAATGATTAACTGGCTGAGCCACTTGGCCAACCAGGCATCCGAAGTCATTGGAATTGTAGAGGAAGGCTTTTTTTACATCAAATTCTGTCCAACTCTTTCTTGTTTGATCTAGGAGAAAATTCAATTCTTTTGGGGCTTTTGATGAGGGAACATGGTGATATTCAGGTTAGAATGGGATATCATATTTGGTCAGCCATGGTGGGATTAATATAACTTTCCTATAGCAACAACATAGCAAGCTTTGTAGGACTATTGTTGGCCTGGATTCTTGCATCCTCTAGGTTGGGGATTCTTATTAGATCCCTTTTTTTCTTTTTTTTTTGTTTGATGGAATTATTGGATACCATATTAAAAGAAAATCACGTACAGCAGTAATTGGCCATTGTCATTACGTATGTTATTAGCAAATGGTAGTTTTGAGACGTACACTTATAACTTTTAGAAAATTTAGGATCGTTATGCCTTTTCTTTTGTGGTAAAGATTCTGTTATCAACTTGGTGAACTTCCAATCGATCAATATATATATCCATAGGCACTTTGTAAGCAAATTGCATGCACGAGAAATTCATTATCCCAATCATATTACTTTCAAAAAATCACAGACATGGCTCCCCCACACCAAAAAAGAAAAAAAGAAAAGAAAACCACAGGCAGGTCTGGGCATAGGACCATCTTTGGTGAGTTCTCCTTTGGTATGCAAAATGCCCCTATGAAGCAGTGTAAGGAACTTTTCATGTGGTACCCTTGTAAGGGTTTAGCATTTATTGCTTACATGGTCCTCATATAATTACTCAAATTAGATATTATTTTAGGTTGTCAATTTTATAAGACTCATTCTTTTATAACATTTCGGAATTATCTACACATTCAACGTATTTCTGCAGTTTTGTTTCTCGTTC
Organism: Thalassia testudinum; assembly: GCA_037157565.1. Lineage (NCBI taxonomy): Eukaryota > Viridiplantae > Streptophyta > Magnoliopsida > Alismatales > Hydrocharitaceae > Thalassia > Thalassia testudinum. The sequence continues at coordinate 79,902,934 of JAZHRO010000077.1, read as the reverse complement.
CACCTCTAGATCTTCCATGTGTCATCTTTGGTACTGGCATAGAAAATTTGAACGTTATACTAGATGTGGTAGGAAGTGCCAACTTAAATTCAGATCTCAGATGTATTGCATTAGCTTTACCGTGAAAAGCTTGTTGCAAAGAATATTGTATCACCACCAATTGTTGAAATTTTCTATTGAATTTGCTTCACGTTCATTTCCACCTATATCACCTCGGTGGTTTTCTTCATTGTCAATTGCTCGATGCAAGTTGCTTGGCAGTCAATTTGTCAATTATTTTGGAAATTCCATTGCTCATGCAACCAATTTGTCTATCTGTCCAATTTACATCTATTTCTTTTTTCAACCAATTCGTTGCAAGTGGTTCATGTTTTCCGGTCATAGAGGATACTGGGATCTTTGCCTTTGAAGGGTAAATTTAGATAGCTTTTGCCTTTCAAGTTGCAATGATATCATCAAGTATCCTGCTGTCTTTCCATATTCATGTTGTGATTGCCCTTTTACCATGATTTACAGGAGTTGGTCACAGCTGCTTTACAGATAGTGATGAGGCACGGATACGGAGGAAAAGGAGAAAATTCTGGGACAGGGCAGTGAACATCGAAGAGCTGTATGGAAAGGGTGAAGCATGGTGGGGTGTCAGGGGGGAGATGCATGATGATTTCAACCACAGAAACAGGGCAATTTCTTATGCTGAGCACTTCCAGAAGAGCTGGTTTCTGGAGTCTGTGCTGGATGTCTATTGGGAACTGCCACCGGTCGCTGGTCCATCCCTGACTCACCAAACTAGATATGACCCTGCTCGCTCATCTGATCCAATTGTTGAAGAAGGCAAATATGGTTTATTCCAGAGAATTGGACTGGGCGGACTTGAGACATCAGTATTCAATGGCTACACGCAGATGGTGTATGTTGAAGTATCTACCTCCACACCGTAGTCAGCCAGGAGTAAAATTTGGGGCTTCGTTTCTCTGCCTGATGTACGAAATGGTTGAATGAATAGAAGGTGTTTCTCTTTCACTGCTACTTAGAAATTGAGCTCTGTATATACCTTGCAAAAGACCAGTAGAGGCAAATTAATCCTTGCAGACATATTGTTGAATTTCCTGAGCAGAACAGTCTTTTCCTGTGCCTGGTTTGGGTGGAGTATGACGCTCTTCCATGAACATGGATTCCCTTAACAACTTCGAAGTATCGTCATCTATCGGTCGATTTGCAATTAAGAGGAAAACTTCCATTGGATATCTTTATGAGGAGCAGTACAGAGCAAGCAAGCTGTTAAGGAAACCATTGTGACGGATTTCTTCTTGAGAAATCAGGATCTCTGCTTCTATGTAGTTTTCTTAAGTACCATGGTTGCAAGTTTCATGATGATGTTTAATGAATGCTCACAATTGTTTGCCTTATTTGTTTGTGTAGAATATCTGGCGGAAAATGGTAGTAGGGATTCATTTTCACGTATGCGCAAAAGGTTTTTCAGGGGAAGGATCTCAGTTTGCGAATTGTTACATGGAAATCTTCTCCCTTGTGGTGGTTCCTTTTAATAAGTTAACTAAATAAAGAAAACGGAAACATGGAGTACACCTTATTCCTTCCCAACCTAGAGTAGAGAAGTTTGCTGGCAATTTAAAAGCAAGCGTCAATAATTTCTCGTAATCATAATTGCGAGCACTTTAATGAACCAAACCATTCAAAGGTAAGAGCCAAAAGGTTCATGATCAGTTTTTTGTCAACCGGTGATCTAGAACCTCCTTTGAGGAAACTTTGAAGACTGGAACCCTCAAGGTAAATTTTAAGGGCAGGTATCTAGAGCCCAGAAGACTAGTTAGATCGTAAACAGCAGAGATCAGCAAATCAATAAGTCCGAAACAGAAATTGTAATTTTGTACTCGAGAGGGGAAGTGCAGTTGGATTCATGACTCCCTTGGCCTGTGTTTGGATGGAAGGATATGGAGGGGAGGGGAAGGAAAGGGATGTTAAAAACATAGTTGCAAGATTTTTGGTGGGGGGGTTTAAATTTTTGAAAGACTTGTTCCCTTTCAAATGGGAATGATTTGGGGGTAAAAGAAAAGATTACATATTATTTTATTTTTATTGCTTCTTTTGACCCTCTTTATAACAAATACCATATATATTCTTGAAAGTTTTCTAAAGATTATATTAGTAAAATTATCCAAAATCATTCCCTCATCTTTTCTTTCTCATATATCGAAGCATCTAATATCAACTTTCCTTCCCTTTCCTCCCCCTTTCTATCCAAACACGAACTACGTCAGCCCTTCCCTTCCCTTTCCCTTTCCCTCCTCTACTCTTTCCCTCAACTGGTAATCCTTCCATGAAAACAATATGGAATTTTACTAGGTGCTTTATACATTGGGCCTCCATTCTTCCAGGCAATGCATGGTGGTCCTGTAGTGCCTACTACTGGTTAACGTAATGCCTGGGTTCTAAGGACCTTGGTACACCTTTATTGAGTGGGAAAAAAAAAAAAAAGTACTTTGCACATAACCATATATGGAATTATGGATACAGGTAGTATGTCCACACTAAATCTATAATTAATTTGCTCTACTAAGTTCATAGTGATGCCTTGGATAGGAACATTCCAAATTTTTCCGAGGATGGCAATCATGTCATGCCATGATAGTTCAAGAACTAAAATCAGTTCTTGAACTTGCTATTTCCTTGATCTTTATGTCATGGATGCCCAAAATTGCATACATGCCGGAGTTTGCTAGGCATTCACAAAAAGCAGCAAGGAAACGAGCAATCAATGTAGAACTATCGAGTATTTGAAATGGAAACAAATGCTGCTCTATTGCAAACCTTGTGATCACTCAAGAATGCTGATCTGTTGTGATATATCATAATGTTGTAATACCATTCCAGATCAGCATGTTCCTATTTAGTGATTAGTACCCATCACTACATCCTGCCTCTAATCAGCAAAAGTCGACTACCATATCTTCAACGTCACTTTCATTGCTGCCATCATCATAACTCTCGTCATCGGAGCCTGCACAGTTGTTAAAAGGCAACTTTGAATGCTGAAGTTTTGTGATGGCCTCTCTTGCTTCCGATAGAAGAGCACTTCTCGCATCTTTCACCATATCTCTGTGTGGCATTGCATTTTGTAAGCCTATCTTGGAACTTGAATTGGCCATCCTACTAGAAACTTTCCACCCTGCTTCTCTACGATGAAGTTGATCGATGTACTTCTCGTGCAGTATGGGGTTTCTCAATTTCTTCAGAACCTCGGGGCTTGGCTTGTTCTCCTTATCCAAGGACCTCAACTTTGCGGGTAACAAGCTCCTGGCATTTGGCTGTTTATCATTGCTATTTAGGAGACAAGTGCTCAAGAACGAGCTGTCTTTTGCCGATGTATTTGTACACATTGTGTCCATTGCGGATGCATCTATGCAAGCTTGAAAAACTGGGAAAAGGTCTGTTTCTCGACCTTGGTTCGCTGAGCAGTGTTTTCTCAATATATGTCTTACCGTTCGTTGAGCAAGAAGCTTCTGTTGCTTTTTGCTCTTGACCTTTTTTATGGTTTCCTGGAAGAAATTGCTAGCTTTACTGGCTGATAAGTTGAAATGGCTCACCGGGGAGAGATTGCTTTCGTTTGTCCTTGAATGACGCCGAGGAAGAGGTGGAGTTACGTAGTTGGAGTGAATCCTGTTGAAACATTCCTTGGCAGACTTGCCAGGCACCTGGAATGTAAGAAAAGAAAACAGTTGGCTGTAATTGTCATAAAAAAAAGCTTTTCATTCTGATACCAAAATGTGATAACATGAAGGCAGGAAAGAAAAAGAGAAGTTTGTGCACAGATTTGTTGTAATTTTCATTAAAAATTAATGGTCAAGAGAAAACAGGCTCACCGATATAAGCTACATTTTTTTATAACTTTGAAGGCAGTTTGAGTCATAGATGCATCATAAACTATCTATTTGGAGAAGGCATGTTGAAGGTTGGACATTTCTGTAAGATAGAGCGGACAATAATTTTACAAATAAAACATGACAGAAAGTTTTCCAATTTATTCTATGAGATCTGTCCCATGTTTTGGATAAAAATCCTTTCATACAAGAAGCTTATCCCCAAATCTCTAAAAGAGAAGAACAGAATTATCTGCAGATGTATGAAACCAAGCACAATGATACAGATAAATCCTGGGTTGAAACATCTCGTAGTGAATTTCAACGGCTATTGTTTAAGTATATTAGATTAACATGTCTGGGACCCAAAAAACATCTACTCAGATGAAAAAATCAATTCCGGTCATTTTCATTCAAAATTACATGCCAGTCATAGTATGATACTGAAAAAAGGAGGCAACACTTCTTTAGCGAGAGAGAAATTAGTTAGGGGTAATGATTATTTGGTTTTCAACAAAACCCTGCCTTAATATGTCTGATAAACTGCATACCATCTAATTCAGATTTGATTGTTGCACTATATTAGAAATGCATAGATAATGCAGATTTATCATCATGGAAAAGGCACTTTAGGCACATGTTTTCTTAGAAGAGATAATGCACATTTATCATCATGGAAAAGGCACTTTAGACACGTGTTTTCTTAGAAGAGATAGTGAGAGCAAGTCTGTTGACTGAAGATTATGCTTTGTTATTTTCAATATCAAGAATAATCATCCACTAATTGAGAGATTGCCAACTACAACTCCATATTGGTTTACAAAAAAGTAAAGCCAGAGCAACCAACTTACGATGCCTAAGCTCAGATCCCAACTAGGCAGTAAAATCAGAAAGGATAACACTAACAACTTGTCCCAAGATGCCTAACAACTGTTGCCCAAATGGAGTATTGGCACTCTCTATAGCTTACTGCTAAACAGAGTCTAGTAAAATGGTTGTAGATTTTGGGGTGTCGCACGCCTTGTTAGTTACATGGTTCCACCTACCTCTGCAGGTTAACATTACAACTATGCTAATTCAACCAAAAAGTCATCACCCATTAACACTAGCGAAGTTGCACAAGACTTGCTGATCAAGCAACTATAAACTTGTCAAGATGCCTAAGTAACATGCACAATTCGCTTACAATAGTACATCACGGAGCCCAAAACCAAATTGAAAAACCGACGAGACAATCACAACTGAAAACCATGAAACATACCATGTTGGCCACCTTCTTCCAGAAATGTGGTGATGGCCTTGCTCTCAGATAGGCCATCTGCAAGGCTTTATCTTGCTCACAAGTCCATCCCTGCACCTCCACCAAACTACCTTGATCACCCCCACCATCTCCACTCTTCCCACTTCTCTTCCCCTTCTCCTCAATCCTTCCCCTGGGTGTTGAGAACTTATCCCATTGTGCGCTCCCGCAAACCACTCCAATCCTCCCAACAACATCGCCATCACCATTACATGGAATCACCCTCTCCTCCTCCTCCTCCTCCTTCTCAACTAATGACACCGCCACCTCGCTCTCATCACCCAAATTCTTCCCAACTCCACCTTCATTACCAAATCTCCTCTTCACCACTCTACTCCTCTTCCCTCCTCCACTCCTTGAGGGTGTGCTGACCACAAAGCTCACACTCCTCTTCCTACTCGTCCCCGAATTCTCCATATCTCCATTCAACAACTTGGCAACAACATGTGGTTTCTGCGTGTCCGCGCTCTTCCTTTCTTCCAAAAGGGACAATCTTGGTGACCTCCTGCGGGTCCTCTCTTCTGTGATCTCCAATGCTTTCCTCTTCTTCTTCTTCTTCTCAACACCGAAGTTGCAGAATCTTGGGGATCTCCTAAGGGAACCACCAGACCCACGCTTGTGCTCGGATTTCGCGAAATGGGTATTCGCCAATTTTCGTAAAGATCGAGTCTTTGGTCCGAAGGGAGGCTCTTTCGAGGTAGTGGAGGGCGGAGGGGGTGAGTTCTTGACCTTGGCCAGAGGTTGCGTCTTTGAGCCGTCGCCGGGGCTCTTCTGAGGATGGAGACGCGGGGATCGGCGGAGAGTGGTTGGATTCGAGGTGGGTGATGGGGTTTTGGGTCTTCTTTTGAGATTGGCCTTCGACATGGGGGAATGATTTGGGTGGTGAGGGAGAAGAGAGAGGTGGGGAGAAGGGGCTTTGGGAGGTGGAAGGGGTTATTGTAATATCTACAAGAGAAGAAGCGTTTTGAGATTCAAATGTTGGGACGAGGGAAAGGAGGGATGGTATCGGGTCTTGCAAACGGATCCTGTGATCCGAATATGGAAGACGGTTTCAGATTGGATAGCATTATGACTTTTAATGATTTTTTTTTCTCATTTATAATTTAAACTTTGAAGTGGTGATCTATTTTACAAATTTTTCTTTAATGTCTTCTACATTGGATTCTATCGGTTCAACTTATTCTTTGTTATATGATAGTGTAAATGTGTTTAATTTAAATAAAAAAAATAGTAATAAAGAGAAAAAAGTCAGGTCAATATAAATAACTTACAAGATCCAACAAGTCCTGCCATCCTAAAGAATCGGTTACCCCAATGCCAAGGATAGGTAAGCCCATGACGATAATTTTAGGACTATGTTACCACTGAAGTTAATAAAGTTGTGTTGCCATTACCTCAAGTAATTCGTCAAATTCACCCAAGGCGATCGACCTACCCCTTTCCACTAGAATCACCCGGAGCGACTGATTTTCCCTCTTCGCCTAACCTACTCAACTCGTCAAGAAAATGGGTGGGTAATAAAACTTGCTAGAAGATGTGCAACCAATTAACCTAATACAAAACTTGTCAGGACAGGTTGAAACGAAAAATGCGGAATTCAACTAGTAGCTAGAAAAGTTAGGTTAATTCGTCCATCACCAGTCCATGCGGTACCTCGAGGAGCTACCTAGAATATCCATGATAAACTTGCAGTTCCCCCCAACTTACCCCCCTACCTTAAGACTATTACTTGCTAGGCATTGTTTGGTAGGTCACCTGAGCAAGAAGAGGAGTCCACTGAAACTATATGTCACAACTTTCCCTTTCGTAGAGGTTGTGATGAATGCACCTCTCCCACAATGCTTTAGCATCCCCTAGTACGATGGGACATATGACCCGACCATATTTTTCAGGAGCTATCACTGACACATGCTAATCCATACATGCTTGGAAATGATCATGTGCCATGTGTTCTCATCCCTCTTGACTAGTAGCGTGCATGAATGATTCAACGACTTACCAACCTAGAAAATTGCCTTGTTCCAAGAGCTAGTAGAAAAGTTCTGTAAGTATTTCTGAGGGCAACAACAAACAAGGGATAACCTCAAAATCAACGAGATTCGCTAGGAAAAAGGAGACCTTCAAGGCCTACTTCAATCACTACAATGTCTAGTATTTCTGTTGTAGAAGGCTGCATGAATAGATCACGATGCAGATCTTCAAGCAGGGACTCTTGAATCGCGATTTCTGGAACAGCATGGAGTATCTCCAGCCATGCAACAAGGATAAACTATGGGATCGGGCAAATCACCATGTAGATTGGGATGAGTCCTGCTCCCACCTATGCACAGCTTGTATGCTCAAGGAAATGCAGGTGGACCACTCCGGGGGGATGAGTCCAGGAGCACCACAATAATCAAGAGATTGGTCACTGAGGTGATCGTCAACAGAATCGATGCAATTGGGACAGTAGGCATCGCCAAGACAATTGGGGTGACAAGCTTTGGTGACTTGACACCTTACGGTATCTAGTTATAGATTTTAAACTTGTATACTCATTGTCCTACACATAAACATGAGAAGCATATCCAAAATCAAATGAATAATTAACCAAAACATAAAGTGCAGAAACTATATATAAAATGCTAGGTCCATGTCCAAGTAGAAAATAAAAGTACACCAAGAAGAATCTACTAGTCTGTCATATCACGAAGCAAACAAGAAAAGGAAATAACTGTGACTGCGGGGGAGCGATAAATAGCTGGTAACCTAGCAAATCACTGCTCCACACTATGCTTCAAAAACTCTTCGACTGGCACCTATGCTTAAGATGGTTCACCTATGTCTAAAGTTAGGGTAGTGAGAAAGCTCCTATTAAAACGTATCTAAAATCTAGGTAACTGATTATAAGCAACAAGAATAGGCATAAATATAAATGATAGGAAAGGGTGGGAATTGTTGGTGCAAGGGCACCACGATCATCAATTTTGATAATAACAAAACACTTGTATTTTAACATTTTAGGATAATTGCAAATTGATACAAGTGTGAAGGACCTTAAAGCTCGCATCCATGGTGGATTGGAGGAGCTCGTTCGAGGAGAAGGAGCTTTGCGAGGAGCGAAAGCTTGAAGAAGGAAGGAGATGAAGAATAGCATAGATATTCTTTTCATGTATTCTCTGTTTTATTGTTCCTTGTGTTTTTCTTTCTTAGATGCATGTTAAAGAGCCTCAAAGTATCAACACTGTAGTCCTAGGAATACTTACTAGACCCTAGGACACTTAGGTTTTCCGTAGAAACTTAGAAAAACCAGAATAGGCTTCAGATAGCTTTTTCAGACATCTAATCTGATAATAAGACGTTTGATAGTGAACTTTAAGACATCTGAATGTTGAATCAGACGTCCAATCATTTAGGACTGATCTTAAAACCTTCTGTCTGTTGATTTCAGATGACCGACCCTTAGTCCTGACGTCTTAGCAGACGTCTGATGATTTCGCCAGACGTCCAATTAGTGGAACATTGGCCTTCACAATATGATCATTAGGAATGATCTTTAGGCTTCTATCAAATGTCCGTAGATGACCTCAGACATTTGATAAATAGATGTTGAGCCTCGTTTGATGCTAAATCACTTTTGTTTAGAGTTATAGCTGTTAAGCACTCTTGGGAATCAGTTCCCACAGAGTTATTAGTTTCCAAACATCCAGACCTAGTGACAAACGTATGATATGTCATCTAACTGATTTACACTAGAACCCTATTTAGGTCTGAACCAAGTCAGGAAGGAAACCTGCCTGGAATCAGACGTCTGATTTAGTTTCCAGATGTCTTAAGAATGACTTCTAGATGTCTGATGACCTTGTCAGAATCATTAATGATTCTGATTGCGGCTTGATTTGCTTTGGGATGATCCCCAACGGCTACCTAAGACTTCCAAAGCCTTCCTAGGCCTTCCTAAGCCATCTATAAATAGGAGAGACCCCTTGCCTTGTAGAAACACACCTTGTAACACTACTTCACATTCCTTTGTGTCATTGAGAAGAAATCATCAAGACAAGAAGTGATCTTATTCTCCAAGTTCCATTCAACAAATTCGAGAGCGTCGTTACTTTGTCGAGATTACGCCTATGTTCTTCCATCTAAGGAAAGTCTCTTTTTCCTATAGAAGCTAAGTTTAGGATTTATCTTTGTAGCTCTATAGGGTTACTTTGTAATTTTACTTTGTAAATTGGTTGGGTATTTGTGTTGCGAATTCCCGTCTCCTTTGTGAGACAAAAACCTTCTCGTAAAGAGAAGGGGTTTGAGGTACACTACCCTCGTATAAAGTAGTGTGGTTGTAAGGTGTTGTACTACCCTCATTTAAGTAGTACATTAGTGGATTTGATCCACTTGGTCGATTGGGAAATCCTAACTCAAGAGGGTTAGGTGGTGATTTTCACTCGATTTGGATTTTCACTTAAAAATACCTGTATCTTATGTGATTGATCTTTGTGAGATTGTTTTACTTTATTTCTACTTATTTTTCGCATCACGCAAATCTCAGCCCCTCCCGTAGGAACCTTCAGAAATAACAGAAAAATGGTAAAAATAAAGGTAGTAGACTAATAAGAATGCATGGTAAGGTTTAATTAATTATTAATAGTATATTACCATCGATTAGTGAACATTTATAAGCGCTGATTCATTTATTATCTGTCATCTCATTCTGCGATAAATCTGAGTTATAGATCTAGACTTGTCGTTACCCATAAGGTTTCTCAAATTGGACTTAATCGAGGCTAGCGATCTATTGCCTACGTCGAGAACCCATGACGTAGGACGCGATCGGTGTACAACCTCAAAAACAAACCCGGGGGTAGCTACATCATAGGCATAGGGTGTCGTCTGGCCTGGATAGCTTTTCTTCCTACGACACCTATAGAAGAAACACTTAACGTCTGGTGAAAAAGAAATTCCGAGGTCACACCTGACTTGGTTATAAGCTTAAGTCGCAGCGAGGCATGGAACTCTTTACCCACAAACGAACACTGACTAACTAGTGACTCAGGCAACTATCTAGTATTAGACTTTATTGAACAACTCCATAATTATCTCATAGAACTGTTATTAGATCATTTATCACATAAAATTTCCAATTTCTTTATTTCTTGAATTATAGTTCACAGTTATAAAAGTGTTAAACTACTTATTTTCCAATTTCTGACGTTGGTCTTGATCAAGTTGTTATTTAACGATCATAATGATGTCATTTTTATGAAAAACAGAGCTTGCTTCACGCATACAATAATAAGGCCACATCTAGTGTACTTAGACTTTTCATAATTCCTCAAATCATGAAAAACACCTAATAATTTGTAATTAATCATCGTTTTCTTTGAAGCTGAAAGAAAAACCATCGTATTACGATAGTGATCCGGAGGGCATTTTATTTAAGAAAAATAGGGAGAATGACAAATTGGATCCCCACCTATGTATGAGGGACCAGCACTCATTTACAATTTGCACAGAGCATACTGATCTCTCCTGAAATAATCTCTCATTCCTCGCCCTCTGCACACACCACCTGGTCACGGCCATGCGCAGATGTGGTCTTCTCGGTGCTGCAAACCTCTACCATAAGGAATCCTATGCTGGTAGTGGCTCATGGCAAGTTTTTCTCCATATCATATCCGTGATCAGGCAAGAGGAGAAAATGTGAGATAAGCTGACAGTGTGCAGACCACAAAGATGACATTCATGTAATGTTGCCCCCATTCTTTTGTGTCCAAGATCTCCAATGATCAGACCTTCCCTCCTGCACAGCCATAAAAAGATTTGCACTTTGAGCGGGATCTTCAATAACCACAGTTTCTTGTCAACAAGTGTCACGACCTGCTCCCGGCTCCATACAGGACCCGAGAACGGCTCGCCTCGAGGAACCCCAAGACCCAGTTATCCAATGAGAAAGAACCAAATGCCATAATAATTCCACAACCACACAAGTAATGTAACTAAGCAGAAAAAATATGTGACTGAAAATAAAGGAAAGGAAATAGCAAACCACTAGCATCTCACATTATATAATGGAAAGTATGAATACAAACATAGTCATCACAACGGAAACTGATACAGATATAACAAAATATAACTATGTGCTACAGGTACTCACTACTATAAAATACTCTGTAACAGAAATGGAAGGAAGCTACAGCTGGGATCGACTAGGCCCAGTACCCTCAGCAGCTAGTGGCTCTAGCTACTCAAATCCCTGACCTGAACAAGGTTATAAAATCTGTGGTCAGCTAATGTTAAGTAGAGTGGTGGTTAAATCATATAATTTAAACAGGTAGCTAACTAAACATGCATTTAACAGTTTATTTATTATCATCCAATTCCAATTATTGTTTTTCTAATCCAAGTATACTAATCAGGTTCCATAACATTTCTCAATCTTTTTGTTCCCTAAGGGAACGATTTTGCTTGCAGTTTTCTCGCGATGCAGGATGTACACGTGGCACTCTTCTGGTTGGAAGAGTCTCCCGTGGTAGTCCTACACCCGATCTACTACTCCGAGGTCACGGTCGTGACTTAGTGGAGACTACGGCACACGTGATAAGCACACGGGTAGCTATCCTACAGTGGCACACGGTCAGTCGTTTCCGCTAACGGGTACGCCCAAACATACAGCACGGAACAACACAGGGCCTTGATCTCTCAGAATAGGGGTCTCTCGCCTCAGAAACAGGGGTCTCACCCCTCACAGTCCGTGTACCCTCGTCTGACTATCCCGATTTGCCCAACGGGCTAATAAGAGTCTGTGTAGGGTTGCTAGTCCTAACTCCGGGGCCCATGGGGTGGTTAGCTCCCTCCCTACACCAAGTAGCTCACCTCGGTACCACGTACACGAGGGCCAAACAGGAATCGAACTAGAGTGGCCAAACCCATCCCGGGTCTCAACCCAAGGGGCGGCAAACTCTCCTCTACTTAAAAGGGATAGTTGCACTCCTCAGTACTACGTATACAAGAGCCAGTTCACTTCCCTTAACCAAGTCCGAACAGTTTCCCGTAGGTGACATGTTCCAAAACCCACAGGTTTTCCGTACTATGGTATTCCTGGTTTCTTTCTAAATTCCCCGTAGGGTTTGTACATGAACTTTCTTATTCCTATATCTGGTTCATTGTACGAAAAATAGGCAACTCAAATTCTACCATCAATTACTTAGTACAAGCAGGCATGACAGTTCATTTACAGGCAGCTCATGGTTTATTTCTTTTTAGGAAACAATAATTTAATCATTCACTGAATGTACATTCTTTTCTTTCAGCCCTAGGGTTCATTTCACAATCCTAGGGTTCGATTCTATAGCAACATGCATTTACCTCTTTTTAGTCCTAGGGTTCATCTCATAACCTAGGTTCAATTAATTCTACGCATGCAATGTAATTATAAATTCCGAGATTAGTGTGGGAACCACTCTACTAGGATAACCGGGAGATGTGGGGCTTGCAATCCCCACAGGTTCCATGCACATCACAAATGAATGACCTACCACATTGACCCATATGTCAAAATGAGCTAAGAACTGTATAGACGTTATACCAATACGTAGGGAAACTCGAATGGTAACCAACAACATTTCGTTTACGGAAAATCAATTCTATTTGGGCCCTGAACTGGCCCAAAAACACCAACTCTGATCAAAATCAGACGTCTGGGAATAGTCCCAAACGTTTTAAACGAACTCATGGACTCACCTTGCTTGGGATGCCATTTCTGGACGTCTGGAACTCCGTGTAGGCGTTTGAGGGTGTCTTCAGATGTCTAGAGACCCTTCTAGATGTCTGAATCTACCTCGACTTTCCCACCGACACGCTTCCCAATCCTCTGACATATGCACGTGCATGGTCAGACTTTTGGCAGGAAAATAAACAAAATACATGCTATCAGACGTCTAAGAATTACCTACGGATGTCTGATTCTGCGGAAAAATGATTCCGCAGAACCGTTTGCGAGCCTTTTTCTCATTGTAGAAGCTGCAGCACTGCCTCACCCTCGTGAGTCCTTCACTCTTTTCACTGAACTCCTTTGCTCTTCGCTCTCCCTCTCCTTCTCCTCTTGCTCGGCTGCCGGGTGTGGGGACGAAGGGAGGAGGAGGGGTATATCAAGATGGAGGAGGCGTGGAGGATGGTATAGGGGAGGTGAGGGTGTCACAGGGGGGTGGTGCGATGTGCATAGGGTGAGGGGGGAAGGAGAGGGCGCGTGTGTAGGGTGATGGTAGTGGGGGAAAATTGTGGGGATGCCCCTGCAATTTTCCTTTCCCCCTTCAAAACCTCAAAATAAAACCTAAGGGGTGTAAAACTTCACAAAAACCCCTACGAATTCTGAAAATGCTAAACAACCCTAGGAAAGGGTCATTTCAATATAACAAACTTAAAGAAAATTTCGTCCCTGAAACTTGAGCTGACTAAGGTGTGGAAATAAAGTAAATGTGCCTAACAAACTTAAAAAGGATCAAAGTAGGTCAAAAGCGACGTACCCTCAAAAAGCTCTGGGTACTTTGCTCGCATAGCTGCCTCAGGCTCCCAAGTGGCCTCGTACCGCTGGCTTCTCCACAGGATTTTAACCAGGGGTACCTCCTTCCGTCTCAGTCTCCGAATGACTCTGTCTAGTATTTGTACTAGCCTCTCAGAATAGGTCAGGTCATCTCCTACCTCAATGTTCTCATGGCTCAGAACATGGCTAGGATCGGCAATGTACTTCCTGAGGTTGGACACATGGAACACGTCGTGTACTCCAGAGAGCTGGGGAGGAAGAGCAAGCTGGTAAGCAACAGGTCCTACGAATCCCGACGCAAGCTTCCATCTCACCCCAAACCGCTACAAGCCCTTCATGAGGGAAACACAAAGGAAGGCGTGATCCCCAACCTCGAACTGTACATCTCTACGCTTCAGGTCAGCGTAGCTCTTCTACCTGCTCCTGACAGTACGAAGTCACCTGTGGATCTGCTCGATCACCTCCTGACTCTGGTGTATCAACCTAGGACCAACCTCCCACTTGGTCCCTACCTCAACCCAACTCAAGGGAGCAATACACCTCCTCCCTTACAGAGCCTCATACAGTGTCATGCCGATGCTCGAGTGATTGTTGTTGTTGTATGCAAACTCTGCCAGAGGCAAATGGTCCTCCCAGGAGCCTCTTGAGTCCAGCACGCAGGCGCGTAGGAGATCCTCAAGGGTCTGAATGGTGCGCTCCGACTGCCCATTAGTCTGGGGGTGATAGGCTGTACTGGACCTCAAACGAGTCCCCAAAGCCCACTGAAACTCCGCCCAGAACTGAGAAGTGAAACGAGCATCTCTGTTTGAAATAATCTCGTGAGTGACTCCGTGAAGGCATACTACGTCTCGGATGTAGTGCTTTGCCAACTGTGCTGGTCCAAAAGTGACTCAGATCGACATAAATCGAGCTGTCTTTGTCAATCTATACACTATCACCCAGACTGCATCGTGTCCTTACTGTGTCACAGGTAATCCCACTACCAGGTCTATACTAACACTCTCCCACTTCCACACTAGCACGGGAAGTGGCTGCAACGACCCTGCAAGCCTCTAGTGCTCGGCCTTCACCTGTTGGCATACCAGACACTACTGAACAAAACTACAACATCCCGCTTCATGCCCCTCCACCAGAAATTGTGTCGTAGGTCATGGTACATCTTCGTGTTCCCGAGATGCATGGTGAATTTGGACCCATGTGCCTCGGTCAGGAGCTCCCTCAACAGCTCCTCATTTCTAGGAACGCACAAGCGTCCTCTTATACGCAAGACCCTGTCAGTGAACGAGAACTCTCCTGGGTTCCCTGTCTATATCCGGTCTTACAGTGTCTGCAGGTATGGATCTGTCATCTATCTAGTGATGATACGATCTTTCAGCTTTGGTCGTGCCTACCTCACCACTGTCACTACCCTGCAATATCCCCGTGACCCTTGGGATTGCCAACTACCCACCTCCTGCATGAGTCTCCAACTCTATGCCTGTAGACTAGCCAAGTGGGCGAGCACCTTCCGGCTCAAGGTGTCAGCCACCACATTGGCCTTCCCTGGATGGTAGGAGATGCTACAATCGTAGTCCTTTAGGAGCTTCAACCAACGTTTCTGTCTCATGTTAAGCTCTTTCTGGTCAAACGGGTATCTAAGGCTCTTATGATCAGTAAAGATCTCGAACGTCTCTTCGTACAGGTAGTGCCTCTGTGTCTTCAACGCGAAGACAACTGTTGCCAGCTCTAAGTCATGGGTGGGATAGTTATGTTCATGGGGTTTTAGTTGCCGCGAAGCGTAAGCGACAACGTGGCCCCGCTGCATGAGCACACCCCCCAATCCCTACAACGAGGCTTCGGTGTAGACCACGAATTCACCACTGTTGTCTGAGATGGTGAGTACAGGAGTTGAAGTCAGCCTCTCTTTCAACACCTGGAAGCATGACTCACACTCGTCTGTCCAGGTGAAGGGCACGTCCTTCCAGGTCAACTAGGTCATAGGACATGCGATTTGTGAGAAACCTCGGATAAACCGCCTGTAGTACCCGGCCAACCCCAGAAAACTACGTATCTCTGTCACTGTACGTGGCCTCTCCCACCTAAGTACGGCCTTAACTTTGGCTGGATCCATAGCCAGCCCATCTCTCGAGATCACATGGCCCAAGAAAGTAACCTGTCTCAACCAGAACTCGCACTTGCTATTTTTGGCGTACAGCTTGTGCCGTCTCAAAGTGTCTAGGACCATGCAGAGATGCTGCCCATGCTGTGTCTGATCCTGGGAGGAGACGAGTACGTCATCAATGAATACCACCATGAACTGATCTAAGTACGACCGGAAGACGCGGTTCATCAAGTCCATGAAGGCGGCGAGGGCGTTGGTCAACCCAAACGGCATGACCAGGAACTCGTAGTGACCATACCACGTGCAGAAAGCTGTCTTGGAGACGTCGGTCTCCCTGATCCGCAACTGATGATAGCCTGACCTCAAAGCTATCTTGGAAAATACTGTGACGTCTCTCAGCTGATCGAAGAGATCATCGATACGAGGCAGTAGGTACTTATTCTTGATGGTGACCCAGTTCAGCTGTCTATAGTTGACGCACAGCTAAAGGGTACCGTTCTTTTTCACAAACATGATAGGGGTTCCCTATGGGGATGCATTGGGCCTCATGAAGCCCTTCTCCAATAGATCCTATAACTGAGACTTGAGCTCTCGTAGCTCAAGTGGGGCCATCCTGTATTGTGCGGTAGAGATGGGGCAGGTCCTCGGTACCAGTGAGATCTCAAACTCGATCTCACTTTCAGGTGACAGTCCTGGTAGCTCCTCTGGAAAGACGTCGAGGTACTCACAGACTATCGGGATACTCTGTAAGTCGATCACGGGGCTGGGCTCTACTATGACACAAGCTAGGAAACCCTCACACCCCTGGCTTAGTAGCTTCTTTGCCAGAAGTGCGGAGTTGCATCTGAATCCTCTGTCTACTGGCTGGCCGTAGAACTCGAAAGGTGGCAACTCTGGTATGAAGAAGACGATCTTCCTCCCAAAGCAATCGACTAGGGCATGATAAGCAGCCAGCCAGTTCATCTTTAGGATCACGTCGAAATCCTCCATCGGGATCACAATCATGTCAATCGGAAGACTGTGTCCCCATATAGTGATCTCACAATCAGGAAAAACCTCCTCGGCAACAAATTCCTGTCCACCTAAGCCTCTAATCAGGAATGGCTCCTCTAATAGTATACTGCCCGATCCCAAGCTAAAGGTAAAACTCGTAGAAACGAACGAGTGCGTGGCACCAGAATCGAAAAGCACGTAACTGAGCTTTTTGGAAACTGTAGCCATACTTGCCACTACGGAGCTTGAAGCTCTAGCATCTCCGTGAGTTATGGCGTTAATACGCCCTTCAACCCTCGGTGCAGAAGAAGTAGCCGCGCTCTAGGACGGGCAAGAAGCAACTGGCCGATACCCTCCTTGTGACTACTGTCCTCCTCGTTGAGCCTGGTAATTGCGACTGCCAGATTGACCTCCAGTGCTTGGTGCCAGGAGCGTCTGCTATGCTGTGGCCCTGGATGGGCAGCCCCTCTGTATGTGGCTCGGCTGGCCACACTGGTAGCAGAGAGGGACGCAACCTCCTCCTTCTGCATGCTATCCATACTGGTGGCTAGGCGGGGGTCTGCTGCAGTCATCTGGTCCCTGCCTAGGGCCCCCAAAGGTCCCTAGTGGACCCACAGAATGGGATGACTCCCTCGCAAGTGCCGGGTGCCTCCTCTCCCTGCGGCCCTGTGAGTGCTCCTACTGATAAGGCCTCTTCCGCACTCCCCCGTCGACGTCTTACATGGACGGGTTGGTCTCCTTATAAGTCATGGCCGCCTCGACCATGCGGGAGAAGGTAGGAAGCTTTAGGGGTTTCACGTACCCCCGGATAGCAGGCCGGAGGCCCTCAGTGAACCTCCACAGGCGCTCCTCCTTGGTAGACGTAGCTGTCGGGGCAGAGCGTGACAGCTCCAGGAAACGCGTACGATACACGCTAATCATCATCGCTCCTTGGCGGAGAGTGTAGAACTCCCGTCTCCTCTGATCTTGCTAGGTTTGAGGGAAGTACTGCTCACAGAAGAGCGACACAAATTGGTCCCATGCTGGCTCTCCCTACTCCTATCCTCTGACCGCCCTCCACCATCAATGGGCTGCACTCTCCAGCTGGTACATGGCAAAGGCCACGCAGCACTCTGCAGGAGGATGGAGTGTGTCGAAGATCTTCTCCATCTGCTCCAGCCAATCCTCTGCCTTAGATGGGCTCTCATCCCCCTTGAAGGAGGGGGGCTTCAGCTTCTAGAACTGGTCAGAAAGCTTTGGTGGAGCCGCAACGGGGGAACGGGTGCGCCTCCCCGTTGACCCTACTCGATCAGTCCCTTGTGAACCTGCTCGCCACTGACCCAAAAGAGTTGGGGAGATGACCATGTAAGAAAAACCTTCCTCAAAGTGACCTCCCACCAAGACAGACTGGGAGACCGCCAAAGTGTATTTCCCAATCTCCTCCACAAGCTTTTTGTGGCACACCTCCATGGGAGGGTCCATGGAGAAGAAGTTCATGATCATGCTTGATCATGCTCAGATGGATGAGATGTCTCGTTCGACATCTCATTATATGAGGCAACAACTTCAGCGGCCCATTCCTTGGCCTGCAGCTCTTTCTAGTGGCGGATGACTGTCAATGGAGCCACTTCTTTCTCTGCTCAAGCGTCCTTCAAGGCACCCTCAAGAGTAGCATATGCCTTCTCGCAGAACTCTTGTCAAGCTTGACAATCTGCGGTGAATTGGTCAAGTTACGCATTCAGTTCTGAGACTGCTTGACCATGTCATCCGCACGAGAGGCCTGCCTCTTTAGATCTCCTATCAGTTTCGCAAGGGCTTTATCTTGAAGTTTTCCGAACTGACGAAGCTCCTTTTGCTCCTTCTAGGCCGCCTCAAGCTCCCCCTCGTAGGATGCCACCTCAACCTCCACCATCGCTTATAGCATCTCCTTGATGTAATCTATCTTTGCCTCATCCTCCTCTTGCTGCTTCTCTAGGGTAACCCACTCCTCCTCCGCTTTCTTGCGAGCAGCAATAGTGACGTGCAATCGACTAGGTTTTGTTATAGCGTTGTAGTACAGTTAGTTATTGCCATCATTCACTAATATTTATTACTCGAAAAATAAAGTTCTCCCGAGGTCGAACTCAGGGAGCAAGTCGTATTCTAGAGATATACATGTTCTACTACAAAAATAAAGAGAGAGAGAGAGAGAGAGATAGAGATGAAAGTTTGGGTTCTTCTTATTTTCTTCTTTCTCTTTGTCTTCTCCTCTTTAGCTTTTGTTCTTCCTGTTCTTCTTCTTCTTCTTTTCTTGTTTCAGATCTTCTTCTTTCTTCTCTTCTTCTTCTGCGGTCCTTCTTCTTCTGCTTCAGATCTTCCTCCCGTGCTCTTCTTCTTCTTTTCTTCTTGCTTCTCTTCTTCTTCTGCTTGGCTGCTCCGCCTCTCTTCTTTTCTTCTTCTTCTTTGTCTTCACCTGTCTTCAGGACGTCGTCTGATTTTCCAATCAGACGACTTAACCCGCGGATGCTACAGTGTCTCCTCAGTTCTTCTTCTTCTTTTTCACCTGTGCCTGCACGCTCAAGAGTTCAACATCAGAGGGCAAAACCTACTCTACCCCCCCCCCCCCCCCCCCCCCCCGCGTCTCTCTCTCTGAATCCGCTCTTAGGAAGGCTCTCCCAGAGCATCCGGGTAATCGGGTACGCGGGTCGCGCCCGGGTCCAGGCCCACCGGCGTGCGGTGGTGGGCGAGGAGTGCAGGTCGGGCTAATCGGGTCGGGCCAGGTCCGCGGGGCGTGAGCGCGGACGAGGCCGGGTAGTCAGGCGGGTGAGAGGGACCTCACCCCATGAACTGAGGCGAACAGCTTAGGGCACGTTTTGCCTTTAAGCGCCTGCGCGCCTCTGCAAAGTTCTGAGGTGGGACTAAATGTCCCACCCCAATTGAGCGCCCGTTGGCGAGGGAACTGCAGCCAATTGGAGCAGCCTGTAAGGCTTGCGACCCAACTGCAGGCCTGGACGCCTCCACGAAGTTAGCCCGCACAGCCTGGGACTTGCGCCTGGGCTGGGGAAGGACTAGAGCTGCGGGTGAAGCTGTTGCAGCAGGTCGACAATGGCGGCGAGAGGGTGTGAACCTGAAATCACAGTGACGGCCTCTCGGCCAAGTCAGAAAACATGGAAAGCTTCGCCGGAGTGTCACGAAGCCTGTGCGGTGGTCGGCGAGGTGCGGGAGTGCTCGTGGAGGCCGACCTGGGTCAGACTGTGGGCGGGAAGATGGGTTTGTTCGGGGGGTCTGCAGAGGGCGAGTGGCGGGAAGTGGAAGGGCGGAGGTTGATCAGGGTGAGGAGGCGGAGGTTCTGTGAGGGTCGGCGAGGCGTCAGGGGCTGTGGAGCGATGGGGGCGTCTCGCCGGAGGGTAGCCGGAGACGAAGGGGGTGACGGTGGACAGGAGCGGTCGAGGGTTTAATCAACTAAAAGACAGTGAGGACAAGAAAGAGGGGGAGATGGGGAGAAGTTCTGACTAGCTACGGAGACGAAAGGGGCCGGAGCAGGGCGACAGTCGTATCGACTGTCGCCGGAGAAGAAGATGCCCAGGGGGAGAGGGCGGCGGCGATGACAGAGCGGGAGGGCGCACGCTGGGTACGGCGCGACGCGGGAAGAGCGGGCGAAGGCGGCTCTGCTGCTGGTATTGCAGCAGAGTGACGAGGAGGGGGAGGAAGAACCGCCGGAGCTGGAGGGCTTCTGCCGGAGTGAGAAGAGAGGAAAGATGGGGATCTTTCTCCGTCAGGACCGAGCTGCGAAGAACGGCGGAGCGACGGGGGTATTTATAGGGGCAAAATCAGAGAGGAGGGCGGAGGGAGACGACGTGTCTCCCTCGCCGGAGATCGCCGGAGGACGGACACCCATACCGTCCGTGCGTTCGCACGGGCGGTATGGGTGGTGGCAGAGATCAGGGGGGTGCTCCTGCGGTGGCTGACGACGCAGGGCACCCCCATTTGACCTGGCAGGCCCTCCCCCTTACCCTGCGCGGCGCCATGCTCCGCGCAAGGTCGCCGGAGCATGGTGCTGCTCAGGTTTTGCAGGAGGGACCTGAATGCAAAGAACGAAGGAGAGTTAGGGGTATAAATGTGAGGGTTCAAAAGTTGAGGGCCAAAAAGTAAATAAATGAGGACCAAAGTGTAAAGTTGGTCAAGAAGGTTTCCTCTTAGGCTCAAGTTTTTATACATGACTAATTGGGACCTAAGGATTATGATGGTGAATTTTATTTCCAGATTAAACCTTGTTTGACCGGTCAATTTATGCAAAAACCCAAATTAAGTTGTTAATTGGGCATGATTCTCAATGTAGGTCAAAATGGGTTCCTAAGGCCAAATTAAAGGTTCTAAACCCTAGAGATTATTTTTGTATGAATTTTATAGGGTTTAGTTGATTTTTTATCTACCTCAAACCTCGTGCATTTAAGTGGATTTGTTTTTAGGGTTATAGGATGTCATTTAATTCCTTGGAGTTGCTGTAGCCCTTAATGAATCATCTCATCCCACTTTTCTTCTTATTAGGTTATTTTGACTTATGTTTGGACCCTGAGTTACCCTGTTTTCAGATTGTATTGGTGAAATTGCATTTTTACCCCTTAGTTTCTGTTTTCTTTGCGAACTCAGAATCTCTCTGAGCCAAGCCTTTCTAGGGTTATGTAGGAGCTTTTTTTTGTATATTAGGGTTAAATGGTGCTAGTTTAGGGTTTGTGACGAGGTTCTCATCACACCCCCATACCTAGCTTTTGCTAGTCCCTTAGCAAAAACCTAAGGTTTTAACCTTTGTTCTAGACCATGATATTTATAACAACTTCAGATAAGTGCTTTTTTATTTGAACCTAGATTAGGTTAGAATGCTGACCATAGGCTTAAAAGGTACTTCTAGTACCTACCAAGATCCGGATCTGTCTAGCCTTAGTCCCAGTCTTTGGCAGAGGTTTTTAAGACCCACAAGAACTAACCTAAAGTTTATTGGACTTTGTGGTTAAAGCACCCCGTGCTTGAAACGATTTTTGCCCTGATTCAGTTCGCAGTGCGTTTTGCAAGAGAGAGAGATAGAAAGTTTTTCTGTTTGGAGAGTTTTTCTCTCTCATTTTCTTTTTAGTTCTAGCCTAGGATTGGCTTTTCAACACGATCTGTATCAGATTCATTGCTCCCATCATCAATCCTCAAGGGTTCCTGGCGATCGATGCTTCGAGATAGCACCGCCCATGGCGACCCCCAGAACCCTGGCTATTGAGATTTCGAGATAATCCCATCCATGGTGTTCCGTGGCCGAGTTCAGACCCTGGCAGTTGACATTTCGTGATAATGCCATCCATGGAATATGAACCAGCAGGGTGCTTACATGCCCCCAGTAGGATATGTGAATATCCTAAGAGACAAGCACCGAGGAGATGATATTTTGTTACGCATCTTTGAGGGGATTTCCCTCTCTGCGCTGGGAACTCGTCCAAATCAACTTGTGTTGATCGGCCGCTCCTATTCTAGGTGTATTTTCAGAATTTTTGCGACGCTTCTGCGTGATTTTGAATTTTTTATGCTTACTGAACCAAGTAGTGTGTGGGGTTGGGGTGCTTAGGTTACTGAGTCCCGTAAACCAGAAGTTAGTTAGCGAGGTCAAATACTCCCTAAGCCTTGGACCTAGTACTTAAGCTTTTCATTTTCCTCAACCTCTTGAGAATTGTCTAGATCTTAATGGGTACTAAGAGTCTATCAAGAATGCCTAAGGTTTACGTTCTTACTAATCTTACCATGCACTTTTCATTTCTTTTCTTGAAAAATGGTCTAGAGCTTAGGTCAATTCCTTAGCTTCTTACTAATGACTATTACTTTTTTCTTTCATCTTTTTGTGCTCCTTTTCATTTTGCTTCTTTTCCTTCTCCACAAAATTTCCTTTCTCCTCTTATTCTTTTTGTTTTGAAAAAAAAAATTTTTTCTTTTTAATTTTTATGGTGTTTTTGGCATATGTGAATTTTTTGTTTAAAACCTTTTCTTACAAGTTTTGCACTTATACCCCCCCATGCCTAAGAATTGAAATGTCCTCATTGTGATTTAGGGGTTTTTATTTACTTAGTTCATTCCTTAGGACAGTTGTTTTGATGAGTGAATGGGTCGGGATGAATTTTTGCGGACGATTTCTAATCTCGGATGCAAGCATCTGAGGTGGAGTCGGCTGTCTTAAAGGGTGAACCTTAAGTGCACATTGATGTTGGAAAAAGGTTTTAGATTTTCAAGAAATGACGGGCTGCCTCCCGTTAAGTGCTGAGTTTTATGCCATCGGCTGGGCGCAATAAGCTCAAGGGGAATGGAGGACGAGAGATGACTCAGCCAAATCAGTAGAAGTCATATCAATGAACGGTTTGAGTCTCTGACCGTTCACGATGAAAGGTTCGGAATCGTGGCTGAGTGGACTGATTTCGATTGCTCCATTTCCAAAAACCTGTCGGACCAAATACGGTCCGACCCACTTGGATCTCAGTTTTCCTGGGAAGAGTTTTAGTCGGGCATCAAAGAGTAGGACCTTTTGACCAGGATGAAAGATTTTTCTTGAGATGTGCTTGTCGTGGAAGGCCTTAACCCGCTCCTTGTAGATTCGCGAGTTCTCGTACACATCTAGGCGTAATTCATCGATCTCGCTGATTTGGAGTTTTCTGTGGGTTCCAGCCTTGGAAAGATCTAGATTACAGTTTCGTACTGCCCAATAGGCTTTATGCTCTAGTTCTACGGGAAGGTGACACGCCTTTCCGTACACCAGTCTAAAGGGAGACATGCCTAATTGGGTCTTGTGGGTGGTCCTATAGGCCCACAATGCTTCCAGAAGTCGGGATGACCAGTCCTTCCTGTCAGGCCGAACAGTGACTTGCAGGATTTTCTTGATCTCCCGATTTGATAGTTCAGCTAGACTATTTGTTTGGGGGTGGTAGGGAGTAGAGATTCGGTGAGACACCCCAAATTTGGCCATTAGTGACGTAAACTGAGCATTTGTAAAATGGGTCCCCCCATCAGAGATAATAGCACGGGGAATCCCGAACCTTGAGAAAATGTTTTGATGTATGAATTTAAGAACAATCTTGTGATCGCAGGTTCGGGTCGGTATGGCTTCGATCCATTTGGACACGTAGTCCACCGTGAGCAGAATGTACTCGAAACCATCTGAAACAGGAAAGGGGCCCATAAAATCAATCCCCCAAACGTCAAAGATTTCGCATACGAGAATCGGCTGCAAGGGCATCATGTCGCGACGGTTCATGTTGCCCAAAGTCTGGCAACGACTGCATGCCTTGCAGTGACTGTATGCGTCTTTGAATAGTGTAGGCCAGTAGAAGCCACACTGGAGGACTTTGGATGAGGTTTTATGCCCTGAGAAATGGCCACCGCATGCCTGGTCATGGCAGAAGGATAGGATATTGCTGATTTCCTCTTCCGGGACACATCTCCGAATAATTTGATCAGCACCTATGCGGAAAAGGAACGGGTCTTCCCAAATGTAATACTTGGAATCAGAACGCAATTTGTCTTTCTTGGCCTTTGGCCAATCAGACGGGGTCTGATGAGATGCCAAGTAGTTTACTATATCAGCAAACCATGGAAGTCTAGTACCAACAGTAAGCAGGTGCTCATCAGGAAAATGTTCCGTGATGGGTCCAGAAGGGTTGATAATCTCAGAAGGAAGACGGGACAGGTGGTCGGCTACCACATTCTGCCTTCCCGCCTTGTCACGAATCTCAAGATCGAATTCTTGCAACAGCAAGATCCAACGGATTAGTCGGGGCTTCGCATCCTTCTTGGCAAGGAGATGCCTTACAGCCGTGTGATCCGAGTAAATGATGACATGGGAACCTAGAAGGTACGATCGAAATTTTTCAAGGGCAAATACTACGGCTAGCAGCTCTTTCTCCGTAACCGTATAGTTACGCTGAGCCTCGTTAAGTGTCTTGCTAGAGTAGTAGATGACCACAGGTTTCCCGTCAGCTTTCTGCCCCAGGACCGCTCCTACAACGAAGTCAGACGCATCGCACATGATCTCAAAGGGTTGAGACCAATCAGGGGATTGTAGGATAGGTGCCTGGGTGACTCGGTCACGCAGGTTTTCAAAGGCTAACATGCATTCCTTGGAGATTTCAAAGGGTACATCCTTAAAGAGAAGAGAAGTCAAGGGGCACGCGATTTTCGAGAAATCTGGAATGAAACGACGGTAAAAACCGACGTGCCCTAAAAAAGAACGGATGTCCCTGATCGAGCTAGGTACAGGAAGGCGAGAGATCAGATCAACCTTAGCTCGATCCACCTGGATGCCTTTTTCTGAAATTGAATGTCCCAGGACAATTCCCTCAGGCACCATGAAATGGCTCTTTTCCCAGGAAAGAACCAAATTCACCTCAATGCAACGCCTGAGTATTCGGACCAAGTGTTGGAGGCAATCATCAAAAGATTCTCCATAGACTGAAAAGTCATCCATGAAGACTTCCAGAAAATCACCTACCATATCGGAGAATATGGCAAGCATGCATCGCTGAAAAGTAACGGGTGCATTACAAAGACCGAAGGGCATCCTTTGGAAAGCATACGTTCCGAAGGGGCAGGTGAATGTGGTCTTTTCTTGGTCCTCAGGATGGATTGCCACCTGATTATAACCGGAGTACCCGTCAAGAAAGCAGAAGAACCTATTTCCCGCTAATTTCTCAAGAATTTGATCAATGAAAGGTAGTGGGAAATGATCCTTCTTCGTGGAGGAATTGAGTCGGCGGTAATCTATACAGACTCTCCACGCATTGGCCAATCGGGTAGGAATGATTTCTCCGGTTTCAGTCGTTATGGTGGTGAGTCCTGCCTTCTTAGGCACAACCTGAATTGGGCTCACCCAACGACTATCGGAGATCGGGTAGATGATCCCGGCATCTAACCACTTGATGATCTCCTTTTTCACGACCTCCTGCAGATTAGGGTTTAAACGTCTCTGCATTTCACGAGAAGGTCGTGCGCCCTCTTCTGAATAGATATGATGAGTACAAAAAGAGGGACTTATTCCAGTCAAATCATCGAGAGTCCACCCGATGGCTCTGCGATGTTGCTGGAGAACAGTAATCAGACGGGATTCCTACTCGGGATTGAGGTTGGAGTTGATAATCACAGGAAGGGTCTGATTAGAACCCAAAAAGATGTATTTTAAGTGAGCAGGGAGGGGCTTTAACTCAAGGACAGGGTTATCAGTAGCAGCGGGTGGTTCAGTGTAGATGTGAGGTTCAAGGATAGGAGTTACTGGGTTGTGTATGTCTGGATTTGACTCCTCTGTTTGCGGGTCAAGATTCTTTTGTGGTTGATGAGGCATAATCGAGTCATTCTGGAAGTGTGATTCATCAACCAAAGTCCTGACGTCACAAATTTGTTCGGTGACACCGCAATTAATTCCTTGTTGGGCCTTGAATATATCAATTTTTAGGGTTTGATTTCCAAACTTAAGCTCTATTTGGCCCTCCTCACAGCTGATATTGGCTCTAGCAGTAGCCAAGAAAGGTCTCCCTAAGATGATTGGTGTATCCCTAGGGTTCTTAGGTGCGTCCATATCTAGGACTATAAAGTCCACTGGGAAATAGAAATCCCGCACTCTTACGATAACATCCTCGAGAATCCCTTTTGGTGACTTTATAGATCGATCTGCTAATTGTAATGTCACCTCAGTTGGTTTTAGCTCAGATTCTTCTAGATGGTCAAGTAAGGATGTGGGTATCAGGTTTATGGATGCACCCAAGTCCAGCAGAGCTCTATCAAATTGGGTATCACCTATCTTGCAGGAGATCAGGGGAGTACCAGGATCTTTTGCCTTGGGTGGGAGCCTACTGAGGATCACAGAGCTGGCTTGCTCTGACAGAACAATTAGGCTCCCTCCCTTGGTTTGCGGCTTACGCTGGGGTGTGCATATATTCTTTAGAAATCGTGCGTAAGTCGGTACGTGGCGAATTGCATCCATCAAGGGGATGTTTATGTGGACCTGCTCAAAGAGCTTGACCAGGTCCTCCTCAGGAGCCACGGGTTTGGTAGTCTTCTTTCCCTTAGTCAAGGCCTCAGGAAACGGGATCTTGGGTGATTCTTCTAGGATAGGTCCAGGTTGTGGATCTGGGATAGGGGTGGGGACGTCCTGGATTACTGTCCTAGGCTTGGGATCACTACCAGGCTTGGAGTGGTTTGGATGAGGTGGGTCTTGTGTTTCCTTACCACTACGGGTCGTTACGGAATTAAGTCTTGCCTGGTTTTGGGTAGGATTGGGTAAGATAGGTTGCTGCTGGTATCCTGCAAAGGAAGTAGAGGCCTCTATCCCATCTGGTGAAGGAACAGAGGAGGCCTGATAAATCATATGGGCATGGCCCGGGTTTGGGTTCATAACGCACCGCTGGGTTGGCACGTTATTAGGATTAGGCAGAGGTTGGGAAGGAAGAGTACCTAGCTGGCGAGAGTTTGCCAACTGGGTCAATTGGTTTCGGACCTCTGTAAGTTCGTCCTTGTGTTGTTTCTAGATAGCCGCATTCGTTCTCTGAATGTCAGCCAAGGTCTGAAGGATAAGGGACATTTGATCTTGGTTCGGCCCGGATGGGTAAGTAGGGTTGGGCCGAGGCTGAGGCGGTTGGTAAGGATGAGGAGGTTGTGGGCGGGGTTGGAAGGATGGTCTTTGGGTTTGGGAATTTCCCGCCCACTGAAAGTTGGGATGGTTTCGCCGTCCAGGATTATAGGTGTTGGAGAATGGGTCGTTCTGGATGGCGTGGAGGTCCTCGCAGGTCTGAGGAACCTCCAGAGAGTCAGAGAAAGAGGGAATGGAATTCCCCTGGTAGGTGAAGAAGGAATCGGAAGGACCACCGGGCAAAGATTCGGATGATGGGTCCATCCTAGGAGAAGGTCGATGGAGAATGTTTTGCACAGTTTCCCTTGTGGAAGGAGGCTGTGCGAAAGGGTTTTGCGCAGAGGTGGCTCGCTGCAAATGCTGAGTCAGCTCGTCCACCTTCTTTTCGATAATTGAGATCTTGTCCAATCGACTGGCCATTAATTCCAGGTTGACTGATGTGGACAGGCCCTGCGTCTCGTGTGCTCCCCTAAGATTCGTCGATGCGCGGGTATTCGTCCTGTCGAATAATCCCATGGAGTCATTGTTGATGGAGTTCTCGCACATGTTTTCGAGAATCTCCCACACGGTGTCTTCATGTTGACCCATGATATTTCCTCCGCAGGTAGCATTGACGAAAAGACGGATGTCCTCACGGAGTCCCTGGTAAAAAGACTGGACTTGTTCCCATTTAGGAACTCCGTGATGGGGGCACTTTCTCATGAGATCCTGGAAAGGATCCCATGCCTCATGGAGAGGTTCCCCTGTTTGTTGAGTGAAGTGTGTAATCTGATGGCGCAAGGCATTGGTCCGACCAACAGGGAAGAACTTTTTTAAGAACTCGGACTGAAGTTCTTCCCAATTGTTGATCGGTCGGGTCTGAGTTTGATACCAATGAGCGGCCTTGTCCATAAGAGAAAAGGAGAACATCTTCATGAGAAGAATATCCCGATTTTGTGCGTCTGACCCAAAAGTTTGGGCCAGATGCTTTAGTTGTTTGATGTGCTGGAAGGGATCTTCAGAATTAAGCCCATGGAATTTGGGTATAGCATGAATCATGTTGGGCTTTAATTCAGAATCAGGTCCTCCAGTCGGGATTCTGACTCGAAGCTCGATGGCCACCGCAGCAGGATTATAATGGTCCCGCACCATGGGACGCTGTGGTGGATGCACAAAGTTTTGGAAGAGGTCGTTGAGTCGCTGGAGCTGGTGCTCCAGATTGTTTTCTTCCTCAACTGGCTGAGCCATGCTAGAAGAAGAGTTTGATTCAGAATCAGAAGAGAGAATGATGGGGGTTGGCTGTTGTTCAAGAACGGGAATCAAGGCTGGGCCTTGACGAGAGTGAATCTTTAAAGGAGATCTTAAGGGTGGTCTTAAGGATCTCCTACCGTTCATGCACTGTTGGAGTGGGAGAGGTTAGAAGGTGCTGGACCCAATCAAGACACCCAAAAATGTGTTGGGTGACTATAGAGGTGCGGGGCAGATGGACCCCTTGATCAGAAAGATCGTCCACCTGAGAATTACCTAGGCAGCCAGAGAGGGTGAGTCCCGCGAAGACCCCTACATGGTAGAGCGTCCCCACGGGTTACAGGGTTTCCCCCACCCGACCTCTCTTGTCACTGCGGGTCCAGGTAGACCAGAATGGGGATCTTGACCTCTTAAGTCTACCGTTTTTTAATTCAAGAGCAAGGTGCTTAGGTTTCACTTGAACTTCTTAGGTGTTTTGAGTGCAAAGTGACCTAAGTTAAAGGTTGGTTGACCCAAGTGGTCAACTTTACCTGCTAGTTCTGCTTATTAGGTCTTGTCTTTTAGGGTTCAAGTGTTTAAAGAGCCAATCTTATTTTAGGATTTTTTTGGATAGGTATTTTCAGACAATGGCTTAGGCACACTTCTTTTAGGATTCCTCAGTTCTTGTTTAAGAAGTGTGTCTCTAAATCCCTAATGTTTGAATCTTATCTTGGCTCTACTTGGTCCAGTTAGTTCTTTGTTGGGTAGTTAGGGCTCAGGCAAGAAGGTGTTAGCTCTTAACTACCCTTAATAGTGTGCAGGAATAATGGGTTGAAAACATGCAACTTTTGATGGTTTACTAGGTATAGAAGACAGGTTAGCCCTATATTGCTTGTTCTGATCTTTTCTTCCTCTTTAGAATTTAGGGATTGAGAGGGTAGAATTTTACCAGTCCTTGGAGTGGTTGTCGTGAGGTTGCTTGTCTTCTTGATTTTCTTGTATTTGCACAAAAGAGAAGAGATTGTTAGAAATTTAAAAATAGGAATTTGATTACCTCTAGAATAGCCGTTGCTCCCCGGCAACGGCGCCAAGAAAATGACGTGCAATCGACTAGGTTTTGTTATAGCGTTGTAGTACAGTTAGTTATTGCCATCATTCACTAATATTTATTACTCGGAAAATAAAGTTCTCCCGAGGTCGAACTCAGGGAGCAAGTCGTATTCTAGAGATATACATGTTCTATTACAAAAATAAAGAGAGAGAGAGAGAGAGAGAGAGAGAGAGATAGAGATGAAAGTTTGGGTTCTTCTTCTTTTCTTCTTTCTCTTTGTCTTCTCCTCTTTAGCTTTTGTTCTTCCTGTTCTTCTTCTTCTTCTTCTTTTCTTGTTTCAGATCTTCTTCTTTCTTCTCTTCTTCTTCTGCTTCAGATCTTCCTCCCGTGCTCTTCTTCTTCTTTTCTTCTTGCTTCTCTTCTTCTTCTGCTTGGCTGCTCCGCCTCTCTTCTTTTCTTCTTCTTTTTTGTCTTCACCTGTCTTCAGGACGTCGTCTGATTTTCCAATCAGACGACTTAACCCGCGGATGCTACAGTGTCTCCTCAGTTCTTCTTCTTCTTCCGCAGTCCTTCTTCTTCTTCTTTTTCACCTGTGCCTGCACGCTCAAGAGTTCAACATCAGAGGGCAAAACCTACTCTACCCCCCCCCCCCCCCCCCCCCCCCCCGCGTCTCTCTCTCTGAATCCGCTCTTAGGAAGGCTCTCCCAGAGCATCCGGGTAATCGGGTACGCGGGTCGCGCCCGGGTCCAGGCCCACCGACGTGCGGTGGTGGGCGAGGAGTGCAGGTCGGGCTAATCGGGTCGGGCCAGGTCCGCGGGGCGTGAGCGCGGACGAGGCCGGGTAGTCGGGCGGGTGAGAGGGACCTCACCCCGTGAACTGAGGCGAACAGCTTAAGGCACTTTTTGCCTTTAAGCGCCTGCGCGCCTCTGCAAAGTTCCAAGGTGGGACTAAATGTCCCACCCCAATTGAGCGCCCGCAGGCGAGGGAACTGCAGCCAATTGGAGCAGCCTGTAAGGCTTGCGACCCAACTGCAGGCCTGGACGCCTCCGCAAAGTTAGCCCGCACAGCCTGGGACTTGCGCTTGGGCTGGGGAAGGACTAGAGCTGCGGGTGAAGCTGTTGCAGCAGGTCGACAATGGTGGCGAGAGGGTGCGAACCTGAAATCACAGTGACGGCCTCTCGGCCAAGTCAGAAAACATGGAAAGCTTCGCCGGAGTGTGGCGAAGCCTGTGCGGTGGTCAGCGAGGCGCGGGAGTGCGTGTGGAGGCCGACCTGGGTCAGACTGTGGGCGGGAAGATGGGTTTGTTCGGGGGGTCTGCAGAGGGCGAGTGGCGGGAAGTGGAAGGGCGGAGGTTGATCAGGGTGAGGAGGCGGAGGTTCTGTGAGGGTCGGTGAGGCGTGAGGGGCTGTGGAGCGATGGGGGCGTCTCGCCGGAGGGTAGCCGGAGAGGAAGGGGGTGACGGTGGACAGGAGCGGTCGAGGGTTTAATCAACTAAAAGACAGTGAGGAAAAGAAAGAGGGGGAGATGGGGAGAAGTTCTGACCTAGCTACGGAGACGAAAGGGGCCGGAGCAGGGCGACAGTCGTATCGACTGTCGCCGGAGAAGAAGATGCCCAGGGGGAGAGGGTGGCGGCGATGACAGAGCGGGAGGGCGCGCGCTAGGTACGGCGCGACGCGGGAAGAGTGGGCGAAGGTGACTCTGCTGCTGGTATTGCAGCAGAGCGACGAGGAGGGGGAGGAAGAACCGCCGGAGCTGGAGGGCTTCTGCCGGAGTGGGAAGAGAGGAAAGATGGGGGTCTTTCTCCGTCAGGACCGAGCTGCGAAGAACGACGGAGCGACGGGGGTATTTATAGGGGCAAAATCAGAGAGGAGGGCGGAGGGAGACGACGTGTCTCCCTCGCCGGAGATCGCCGGAGGACGGACACCCATACCGTCCGTGCGTTCGCACGGGCGGTATGGGTGGTGGCAGAGCTCAGGGGGGTGCTCCTGCGGTGGCTGACGACGCAGGGCACCCCCATTTGACCTGGCAGGCCCTCCCCCTTACCCTGCGCGGCGCCATGCTCCGCGCAAGGTCGCCGGAGCATGGTGCTGCTCAGGTTTTGCAGGAGGGACCTGAATGCAAAGAACGAAGGAGAGTTAGGGGTATAAATGTGAGGGTTCAAAAGTTGAGGGCCAAAAAGTAAATAAATGAGGACCAAAGTGTAAAGTTGGTCAAGAAGGTTTCCTCTTAGGCTCAAGTTTTTATACATGACTAATTGGGACCTAAGGATTATGATGGTGAATTTTATTTCCAGATTAAACCTTGTTTGACCGGTCAATTTATGCAAAAACCCAAATTAAGTTGTTAATTGGGCATGATTCTCAATGTAGGTCAAAATGGGTTCCTAAGGCCAAATTAAAGGTTCTAAACCCTAGAGATTATTTTTGTATGAATTTTAGATGATTTAGTTGATTTTTTCTCTACCTCAAACCTCGTGCATTTAAGTGGGTTTTTTTTAGGGTTATAGGATGTCATTTAATTCCTTGGAGTTGCTGTAGCCCTTAATGAATCATCTCATCCCACTTTTCTTCTTATTAGGTTATTTTGACTTATGTTTGGACCCTGAGTTACCCTGTTTTCAGATTGTATTGGTGAAATTGCATTTTTACCCCTTAGTTTCTGTTTTCTTTGCGAACTCAGAATCTCTCTGAGCCAAGCCTTTCTAGGGTTATGTAGGAGCTTTTTTTTGTATATTAGGGTTAAATGGTGCTAGTTTAGGATTTGTGACGAGGTTCTCATCAAATAGCCTCATCTAGTTGCACTTGAAGAACTCTGACATCCGTGTAAGCCACGTTCACCCAAGAGGCCACTTGTTCTACAGCAAAGGAGGACCCCATTTGAAAACTTGCTTGTGACAGCATGGGCAACACCTTGCCATAAAGGATCTTCTGCCAAATCACTTCCACCTACAAAGGAGCAAGGATTGTAAGGTTATAGTAGGAAAAGGTGTTGCAAAGAAATTAAGCTAAGTCCCAAGAAACTTATCGCCTGAAGGTAGCTCTAGTAAATGTTCCAGAGGCACATGGCGGCATGAGGAAGAGTCACCCACTCAATGTTGGAGGCCTGAAGCTCTAGGAATTCATTTTTTGTTTGGAGGTTGACCCACTTATAGGTGTTTGAGCGAACCTCCACAACCTCCTGAGATGAAGACGCATTGAAGAGCCACTCTCGGTACTCCTTAGCTTTTCAACACCTTTGTTGCCTTGGTCGAGTTTGCCTCCATGTTGAGGGCACAGACTACCTTGCACTCCCTTTCCTTGCGTACAGCACGATTCTCAACCTAGTCATCCTTGAAAGGCAGTTGAGAGGGAAGGCTGGGCACCATCCCCTTAAGGACCTCTAGCGCTTCCTCTTGCTCACCGGAAGCAATCTCTTGCAAAGTGGCCAATGGGGACTTTCTTGGCCTAGATGTTAACAGCTTCATCGACCAAGGCACTGATAGACCCAATGCCCCTCGGCGAAAGGGAGACACCTCTGAAGAGGGGAAGGCCAATCCTCGAGCCCCTCCATTTCTATTGAGTGTGAGATGATTGGCTGATCAACAGCAATGATCTCCACCTCTGTTGAGCTCTTCACTTGGGCATGCTCTTTTAGGAGGGGTGGTCGCTCTACAGGGGCCTAGATTGTAACCTCTTCCCTCATCGCAATCACCTCCAACAGATTGGGTTTCGATCCTGATTCAAGAGATGGAGATGTTGCTCTTTCTCCTGCAGTAGAGGCGGCCAGCACCTCTCAAGATAGGCTCCTCGCATGGAGGTTGTTCCTGCATAGGGGACTTCACCCCAAAGCTACTACTCGCTTGTTTCTTTGTTAGATGCTCTTGGCCACTAGATGAGGAGCCATGTCCCCTCTTCTTCTGTGCCTCCCTAGGCTTCACCGTCTTGAATGTAAGGAAGGATGGAAAGAGAAAATAAGGTCAGTTTGGTGTAATAGAGTCAACCAACTACAGCTCGTGGGTGCTCATTGCCATTGGGATATTTATCCCTAGACCAAGATAAGATCTTCCAGACATGCACCCATGTGAGTTCACGCTAAACCAAAGTCCCAAAGCCCTCCAAAGTGTCCAACTCATCCTTGAGTTGAAGGGTGAAAGCCAGGTAGGCGTCTTGTTCCAATGGGACTTGCTAGTTGTTGGGAACTTGGAGAGGCTCCGCATTATTCACAATAAAAAATCGTTGATCCTTCCCCTTCAAGCTGTATGGCAGCTTCACAAGCTGATAGCCTTACTTCCTAGCCAAGAACGTGTATATCCCAATCAATGCATGTCCTTTCTTCCCTTTCTAAGGGAAAAGACCAAAACGTTGCCTGAAAAGGTTTAGCTTGAGTTCTATCCCATGGTTAAAGTAGATAGCAATGAAGGTGTTAAGGATCGACTAACGATTTAGGCCCAATTGGGATGTGGTAAGGTTGTAATGAGAAACAAAAGAAACAATAAAGGGGTTGAGAGGGATATGGAGTCCATTCCCAATAGCATATTTACAAATGATAAGGTTGTTACATAGTCAGGTAAGCATAGCCTTAGCCGGTCACCTGCTATGGTGTAAGTAACCTCTCCCAACTTATGCCTACTATAATGCCTTAAAATTTGGGTTTCAAGTCATTTTGAAGTCAATTACATTGTTTTGGACCCATAGGGGTCGAGTTAGGTTAGAACGTCTCATAAAAAGGGGGGTAATATGTGGTATTGTTAGATTCCTCCCATCGCAAGCTTTCTAACGGCACTTGCTTTGCACGAATCCAAGGTATGTAGCTCAATTTATGCCAAAAATAAGATGAACAAGATTAAGACATGTTTAAACTTGCATCTAGAGGGTATTTTTGTTAAAGCTTGGGAAAATCTTACCCCTAATCTAAGTTGAGGAACTATTTAAGTCCTTAATTAGGGTTTTGGGTCATTTTTCTCTTCTCAAAGCCTTGCACAACTCAAGGAAGAAGAGAGAGAAGGAAGAAGAAAAGAGGAAAAGAGAAGAAGGGCATTGCATTAGGGTACACGGAATGGGCGCATAGCAACGCATAGCGTGCACGTGTGCAGGGAGCTAGGCAGTGGTGCAATCATAGGCATGTGGAGGGGGCTAGGTGGCCGATTCACTTGAACCGGCTCAATTTGAGCCAGTTGCATATGTTGGGTGATTCATAGCCTTCCTCACGTCCATTTTTCGCAAATAAGGTATCGTTAGAAATGCTTACTACGCATTAATGAGTCCCAAATTCTCTTTTGAATACTGTATCACACATTAAATTTTAACATATATGGGATTCCAGTTTTCAATGAGCTTGACCTAGGGACCTAACACAAAGGAGCATGCACGGATTGTGAGGGATGTTGGACCCACACCCTCAGACCTCGGATGCCTATTTTGGAGTTGCCGTGACCCCCAAGTGGCGTCAAGTGGAATAGCCCTCCTTTTCTCTTTGTGTGACATTTAAGTATGCATGTTATCCATAGATGATCCCTATTTGCCATTGTGTGCGTGTTCCTAGCTCCTTGCTTGCTTTTGAAATACACCTTGATAATGGTGTTTATCTTTGATCAAGGGTACCTATTTATACTAATCTAAATGAAATATGTTGTGATTGTTCAGTATATGAAAAGTGGCCTAAACCAATGAATATTAGATGCATGATTATGTGGGATAACTATGTGAATATTTCAGATCTAAACTTAAATACTCAACAAGAGGACTATGCTTGTGTCATAAGTCAATCCATAGATGAATTTGGATAAATATGAAAATAAATTCCCTATTTCATAAATAAATCACTTGATTCTGACAAGTAATAAATTACTTAACGTGATGCTTGAGGTATATAGATTGAACTATGATAATAACGTGATAAGGGAGATGTGAGAGTTATAATGGAATCCCCTAATGTTACATGATACTATGAGGGGAATAGACAATGAAACCTTGGGAATTGCATAAGTATACCTTAATGGTTAGTCTCATGCCTAGTACCAATGACCACTGTCAGCTATACCATATGTAGAGGTAGAGATTGCTTTTGGGAGTGGGTTAGTCTCCTTAGAACTTTTATATTAGCTTGTTTAGCCAACTAGGTAAGTAGGTGCAATTAGATACGCATTGTTTACTATGAGAGGCTTGGTATCGTTTTCTCTCTGTAGCTTGTAGTGGAGATGATTGATCGTGTACCAGTATGAGGTTGCACCCCATATGTGTAATGCATGAGCTTGTACTCACCACTTCACCTAAGCTGGGTCCTCGAGGCAATTAACCAAGAAGTGGGATAGGTGATGACCATTCTCCTGGCCAAGAGAGTGTCGTATTGAACTTGTTGTTTGGAATGTCGCAGCGATATTTCCTTTCACCTT
Source organism: Thalassia testudinum (assembly GCA_037157565.1). Taxonomy (NCBI): domain Eukaryota; kingdom Viridiplantae; phylum Streptophyta; class Magnoliopsida; order Alismatales; family Hydrocharitaceae; genus Thalassia; species Thalassia testudinum. The sequence continues at coordinate 79,866,926 of JAZHRO010000077.1, read as the reverse complement.
TCGAGGAAATTGATTATGGGTTGGTGACGACGGTAAAAGTGAAAAGGCACAAATAATATGAAAATTAGGTATTAAATAAATAATTAAAGAATTAATATAAATAAGTACTTATTCTTCTTGATTCTTTTAGTTTCCTCTGGTCCTTATTAATATTTCACCCTTGCTTCACTACTCTACTTAGCTTTTATTGACTTTTCCATTTAGACTTCATACTCAGGTTTAGGTGAGCAACAATCGGGTCCCACAATTGTAGGAGGAGACCGTGTTGGTTTAAGTTTAACACCTTAGCTAATATGTAAGACTATATTAGTAGTTATAGTTAGTTCTTACGTTTAGTATTTTCTCCAATATTGTTTTCTTCAAATTGTTCTCATTCTTTTCGTGATGGCTATGAATGAGGATTGATGCTTAAATTTTCATTCAAGATCAAATTTTATTCTTCTCTTATATATTCTATATATGTGATGTTATGTGTTGTGCATGTATTTTGTTTTATGCTTATATGTTGGACGACTGAGATCTTGAGAGATTTTGAAAAATCAACTCAAATCCCTACTAAGGCATAGGTTTGGGTTGTAACACCTACTGATAAAAATCCCTACTTCCTCCTCGCTATAGACCGAAGAATGGTCATATGATGGGATAGTTTCATCACTCAAACAAGCAAAGGAAAAAGGCCTCTCACCTCGATTAATAGAAGGCATACTTGAATCCAACCAAGGAACCTCGCCTCAACTTCACTTCAATCATGGTAGAGGACACAACAACAACAATGTAACAAGAGCTTTGACGCAACTGTCCTCACCTACACCTTATTTATAGGGGGTAGGGAAGGTGAAAAGACATGGTATTTACCGCCTCAAACTATCCCATCAACATTTAATGCGATGGTACAACCTCAAAAATTGGGCCAAGAAGGTTGTGACACGTGTCCCACCTCAAGCCTCAAGAACAACGAATGATGTGACAACGTCACTTGCCATACCACAATGTGCGGACAACATGAGGTGATAGCTGGCCACCATCCACTCTAATACTCAAGCGAATAGCTAGGTAAAGCCACCTAGTTGAAATATGAATGGTAAAAATCACCAAGTTCGAATTGAGGGCAAGACCCCAAAGGCACTATCAAAGTGCCTAAGCGAATATACCACCAAAGTAACAAATGCCCCCAAAAGGAGTGCAACATCTTTGTATTGAAGCACTAGCCTCCTACGCACTATGCGGTAGTTGCTAGGTGCAAAGGGGGCACATTAAAAAAAAAAAAAAACTCTTGTAGCCAACGTAGCAAACTACAAGAGTGGAGGTAATTGATAAGGGTAAAAAAGACAAGCCAGTATTGACAACCCACAAGGCCCAACAAGCCCTATCAGCCCAAAGAGTGGGTTAGTCTGATGCCAAGGAGAGGCAAACCTATGGCAACAACCCTCAAGCCATGTCACTACTTAAGACGATAAAGCTGCGTTGCCATCACCTCAGGCTGTTCGCCAAATTTGCCCAAGGCGACCAACCTGCCCCTGTCTACTAGAATCACCTGAAGAGGTCGACCCACCTTCTTCCCCTAACCTGCTACCTGACCCATTAGGACACCAGACGACTAAGCTAGTCAAAAGATGTCCGGTCAGTTAGCTCAGTACAAGGCAACGCCATACCTCAATAATAGAGACTAGATGGTGTCAAGCAAGGAAACAAAGCAATGACCCAAGAAAGGAGACGGTGGCTCGAAAGGCAAAGTCATGACCTAGGAAGCGAGGCAACGACTCGAAAGACGAAACGACATAGGAAGCGATTACACCCCCTTAGCTGCAAATAATTATCCGTAGTAATTATGATCCAAAACCCCTTATAGAAAGAGATACATGTACACAAGAAAAGGATACTCACCTTCATTATACTCTAGCAAAAGAAGAAAACCCCATAATAAACTATTGAAGATTAGATTCTACCCTAGACATGCACCATTTGAAGTGGAATTAGATCAAAAACTCTCTCTCTCTCTCTCTCTCTCTACCCTTTCTTTGTTGAACTTATCCCTACTTTGTTGACCAGGTCATTGTGACTTGTTCAATTACATAAAGGGTCATTTACTCCTTGTAATATTTGAGAACGGATGGCATGATGTGAATTTGAATTGGGCATAAAATGTTGAGGGATCATTTTCGTTCTGATCCACTTTTCTATATACGCCCTCTGACCCCTTATAAATGACAAAACAAGAGTAAAATGACTAGAATGCTGTGCTCCCTTCCCCATTAAATATGCAGTAGCATCTCCCTGTTCCTCTCTTATCATTTAACTCCATTCTCCGTCTCTTGTTCACTCTCTGATGCAACATGCATAATAAAAATTGAAAAAAAAAAAAGTTCAGAGGCAAGATGCTAAATTCTTCAAGATATTCTAAACTGGAGGGCATCAACACAAATTTTTTATATTTTTATTTGTTATTTATTCATTTTAGGTGAGGAAATAATTCACAAATTTATCCTCTCAAATTAATCATGTGTGTATCATTCTGTGTAGGTTTTGACATCCACGGAACATTCTCCAACTCTAAACCTACGGCTTTTTCGGGAGTACGTTAGCGTCCAACAAAGTTAGGATTTGGTCCCGTTTAAAGACCACTTTGGTCACGATTCGTTGACCGGTGAGGTACTTTTCCATTGGTTATCTGTTAAGATTTGGTGATGCAACATTTTACATTCATTTAAAATTATCAGTTTTTCGCTAATTGTGTCATTTATCCTTTTATTTTTTACTTCTTATTTTCGTTTGTTTTTACAAGTGGATTTATATATCAATAATTAATCTCATAACGCTTTATGAAAGACTTTATTTTGGTGGACATTTTTATTTCTCAAATTTGATGTTCTATTTGATTTTATTGTTTTTTTTTTTTTTTGGCATAGTCCATTATATACAGTGGGTTCATTGTGAGCTCGGTCCATGTTCGTTGCAGATTCACGAGGAATTTTTATAACTCTAACATAAGTTTGATTTATATTTTTTAATATACTTGTGAAATGATTATGACCACTATCATAGTTCCAGAAAAAAGCTTTTCTTATTTGCGTGCAATTAGAAAATAAGTTTTATAAACTAAAAATATATTGCATTTGTACAACTATGTTGATTTTAAGAAAACACGAAAAGCGATTTTGTTAGCTATATTTGCTCGTTTGCTATTATGTGACGAGACATTAGAGATTTTAAAAACATAACCTCGTAATGACATTAGAAAGTAAAAATGTATTGCCTTGAACACGTATCCCCTGTTTGTATTGTAATCTTTAATAAATAAATTAATTTTGAATTCAAATTATGAAACTACTTTAGTTAATCAGATTCTTGTGGTTGTTGGAATGCAATTATGTCAGAAATTTTTAAAATGTGATCTAATTTTCACCGTAGAAATGACGACTTTAGCTAAATGATTTTAGTCAAGACAATAATTTTCAAATTAGTAAAATTAAGAAACTAGTTCAGTAAGTAATCGAACATACATGTGTCTTTATGTGTATATCATAAAATATAATTTTGTAAAATAAAACTTGCATGGTAAATAATCGACGATGCATGGGCTTATAAATAAATGATTATAGATAGTAAATTAGGAAGCTAATTGTTGAAAATATGTACAAATTATGACTTTGCGTTTACTGAGACAAGTCTTGAATTAAATATATCAGGAATTCATCCTCAACTAGAGTTAATATTTTTAACACTGATTAGGAATAGAACAATATTTCTCATCAACGTTTTTATATCTCAAACTGAGTTTTTTTTTTCTTTTTTTAAGATAAAGTATTTCATTGATATGGGAGAAACCTATTACAAAGGACGCAACCTAAGAAGGGGAGGAAGGAAGAGAGATTCAAACTCCCTCGCGAGAAGGGAAAAGTTACTCTCTGATACAAATCACACAAAATTAAAAGGAAAAGAAGGAAAACAACTGAAAATGCAATAAAAGATAAAGAAAGCCTTCAGGGGAGGAGAACCAGTCGTAGTCCTCCAAGCAGGAAAGAGCCGCAACTCTACACTTAACGATATGACAATGCTACCAAGAAATTAATCCTAGCGATCTTCAAGATTTGCGTTAACAAGAAATTGATATATATCAACAATCGACTAGAGTCAATAAATCTCAGTTGTAGTAGGCTCTAGTTCTCACGTGGTCTCAAGGGCGAGAAAGGCAACACTACCCACGACGTGTTAGAATCTTAATAAGAACCTACATATATTATTATTATGGAATTATACATTAAATATATACATACATTTAGACATCACATTTATGATTATTAAAGTGGTCTAATTATGTAAATTAACCATTCACATCTCATTAGGATATGGATTTAAAACATAGAAATATTAAGGGAAATACAATTCCATGATGGGTGGAATTGTCATTTTATATTAAGCGGTTATGACCCCTAGAGGGGTGAGGACAAAGTGAGCATTCAGTTTTCTGCATTCCATTGCAGAAAAATTATAAATAGAGCCCATGACAAAACCCAAAGGGTCCGCTCCCATTCAGTTCTCTTCCGCTCTCGCTCGCTCTCTGAACCCTTTGGAAGTATCATTGCTATCGGCTCTCGTTGGAGAAGCAAGCCTACGGCTCCAGAGGATCTCCGTGATCTCCTCAACGCTTCCTCTACAATAGATTCAAGTATCCCTCCATCGTTTTATTTTCGATTTTCATTTTGGTTGATAGTATGGGGAATAGATTGTTCTTAGGATTATAGAAAATCATTTGATTTTTATTTTTATTTGGATTAATTCTATCAAGTGGCATCAGAGCCTTTCTATTCATTATAGTATTGCCTTAATGATTTGGATTTTGAAAAAAATAATTTTCCATTTGATTTTAGGAGATTTTCCCTTGGTTTAGTTTTTTGGATTGATTCACTCCCATCTTCATGAATCAATGAAACTGATGTTTGTATTTCGATTTTCATGATTGCTTGTATCCTATATGTGATCATAGAATTAAGTTTTTCAATCGAAATCGTGATTTGGGGGCTTTCCTCCAAATCTCGATTTCAGATTATCGTCCTGGAATTGGATCGTAATCGATCTGGTACCAGTACTCATGACTAGTACCAGTATTGGCTGGGCATGGGTACTGGTCAGGCTCCAAGGGGTGCCAACAGTATCGATAAAGTACCGATACTCTTCATGAGTATCGGTACATGTGGGATACTGGTCACGCCCAAGAAGCGTTGCCAATATCGAAGGAGTACCAGTACTCGTCATGAGTATCAGTACAAGTGGGATACTGGTAATTGTTCCAAGATCTGTCCAGTACTGATGTAGTACAAATACATAAGATCAGTACCAATACACATCACTAGGATACTGGTACAGAAGGACCAGTATCGGTATTTGGTCATTGCTGTTGGTACCAATACTCATCATGAGTACTGGTACTAACTCGTTAATTGGGATACAAGTTAATGATCATGATTATTTTGGTACAAACATTAGTGATTGATTTTAATGTATTAAGTACTCTATCACATTTAGTAATTCTTTCCAAAGCGGGTTAGTTCTTATGTCAGTTTATTTAAAGCATTAAAGCGACTGTGTATATTGTATTCCTGTATGGGGCACTTAACCCAAAGGTGAACCGCCTCATGACCGAATGCATATGTACACATTTAATGATGAATTTTCTATTGAATCATTAGGTTTCATGTGGGTAGTTAAGTTAATCCAAATATGACTTGATTACTTACATGGGTGTTTTCAATAATTATTTATCATTCTTAAAACCACCCTTTACAATATTCATGTTTATCATCCAAAGACTATATATTAATGATTGTATTGTTTAGTTTACTTAATTCTGAGCATGTATTTGGTTTATTTGCTTTGGTTTTCTAATTAACTCCTCTACATCTGTCATAATTGCGAATCTAAACTCTATTCCAGAACTAAATAGATCTAATTTTAAGTTCTGGAAAGAAAGTGTCCTTATTATTCTAGGATGCATGGATCTAGACTATGCACTTAGGGTTGATTCTCCCTCCCCTCTTACGGATAAGAGTTCTTCTGATGAAATAAAGAACTTTGAGATGTGAGAGCGATAAAATCACATGTGTCTGATGACCATGAAGCGTGCTATCCCAAAAAACTTTAGGGGTGCTATCTCAGTGGAATTAAATGCTAAGAAATTCATTGATGAGATTGTGAAAAGATTTGCTAAGAATGAGAAAGTCGAGACAAGTAATCTCCTTAGTAAACTTATCTCACTTAAGTACAGGAGCACTGGAAACATTGGGGAGTACATTATGGAAATATCCCATTTAGCTTTGAAACTAAAGGCACTTAAGTTAGAGTTGTCAGATGACCTCCTCATACATCTAGTTTTGATCTCCCTCCCTGCACAATATGGGCAGTTTAAGGTCAGCTATAACTGTCAAAGGGAGAAGTGGACTCTTAATGAACTCATTTCTCATTGTGTGTAAGTGGAAGAGAGGCTAAAACATGACAAACTAAAGAGTGCTCATCCGGTTTCTAAGCCCAAAAGGAAGTGGGCTAAAGATATAGCTGCTACCAGTTCATCCTCCTCCAAAGGGAGTCAGAAGAAGACTAAGGCATCCTGCTTCTTTTGCAAGGGAGGACATGTGAAGAAGGATTATATCAAATATCATGCTTGGCATGAAAAGAAAGGTACATCACTCTCTTCGGAGATATTAGATTTGAAAGAAACATTTATTGTACCGTCGTTTAGACGGAATTTAGTTTTTGTTTATCTATTAGACGAATTTGGTTACTCTTGCTCATTTAGAGATAGACAATTTCGGTTGTTTTTTAATTCAAATTTAGTTGATTCTGGTTCTTTGTATGTTAGTGATAAATTATATATACTGCATATGTTTTCCTTCAATTTAGAAACCTTAAATGCAACTTTGAGTGGTACAAAGTGTAAAATAACTCAGGAGAATTCCGCTTTACTATGGCATAAGCGTTTTGACCATATCTCTAAACAGAGAATGAATAGGCTTATTTCGAATGAAATTCTTGATTTCCTTGATTACACATATTTGGATGTTTATGTAAACGGTTTAAAAAGAAAATAACAAAAAAAAGTGGTATTGGTGCCACTAGAGCTATAGATGTCTTAGAACTAATACATATGGATATCTGTGGTTCATTCCATACGGCTTCTTGGAATGGGCAACAGTACTTTATTACGTTCATAGAAGGTTACTCTACATACGGATATCTCTTCCTCCACGAAAAGTCACAGTCTTTGGATGCGTTCAAGTCCTATATGACCAAGGTGGAAAACCAACTCAGGAAAAGAATTAAGGCCGTTAGATCTAACTGTTGTGGTGAGTACTACGGCAAATATGATGGATCAAGAGAATAATGTCCAGGATCTTTTGCTTCTTTTCTAGATGAGTGCGGCATAGCATCTCAGTACATCATGTCTGGGACACCAAGCATGAATGGTATTGTTGAATGCCGCAACAGGACTCTTAAGAATATGGTACGGAGTATGATTAGTCATACTTTTTTACCTGAGTCTCTGGGGAGAAGCACTCAAGATAACTATGTATGTTCTCAATCGAGTACCAACTAAAGCAATGTCTAAAACCCCATGTGAAATGTTGGACTAATAAGGTACCTAGTCTGAAACATTTTCATATCTGGGGGTGTTCAGCTGAGGCTAGGCCATATAGGTCTACTGAAAGGAAACTGGACTTTAAGACAGTTACCTGTTATTTTGTAGGGTACTCTGAGAGGTCAAAGAGTTATAAGTTTTATGACCCAACGACTCGCTCATTCTTTGAGATTAGGAATGCCCATTTCTTTAAGGATGTTAGTTTGGGGGGTGATAGTAGCCACATTACATTTGAAGAACCAGATCTTGTTAATTAAGAAATCATTTAACAGGGTCAAGTTCTTATTCCAAATTTTTTCCAATACATCAGGAAAAGAAAGTAATGTGGATAATCTTTCCATCAATCAAACTGAACAACCTCAAAACATTCAAGATCCTGCACCCATTAGGAGATTCAGTAGAGAAAGGAGAAGTGCAATATTTAGTGATTATGTTGTCTTTCTCCAGGAACTAGAGGCAGACCAAATGGATATGGATCTCATTTCAATCACTCATGCCATGAGGAGTTCCCATTCTTAGGATCGGATTAATGCCATGAATAAAGAGATGAAATCCATGAGTAACAACGAGGTTTGGGATGTTATCTCATTGCCTGAAGGTGTGAAGCCCATTGGTTGTAAATGGATATTTAAAATCAAACGGGATTCACAAGGTAATGTAGACAAATATAAGGCTCATCTTGTTGCTAAGGGATTTACTCAAAAGGAAAGCATAGACTATAAAGAGACATTTTCGCCAGTTTCATCTAAGGATTCATTTATAACCATGATGGCTTTAGTAACTCATTTTGATTTGAAGAAATATCAAATAGATGTAAAGACATCATTTCTTAATTGGAACATTAATGAAACACTTTACATGGTACAACCAGAAAACTTTGTATTAGGAGACGCAAAGAAAATGATTTCCAAATTAGAGAAAGCCATTTATGGACTAAAGCAAGCTTCAAAACAATGGTATTACAAATTTCATTAAGTAATTATCTCATTTAGTTTTGAGACAAATCCGGTTGATGATTGTGTATACCACAAATTTTGTAGGGATAAGTATATTTTCTTAGTTTTGTATGTGGATGACATCCTCATTGCCTGTAATAACAATGGCTTGCTTCAGGAAACTAAGACGTTTCTTTTTGGTAATTTTAAAATAAAGGATCTTGACGAAACCTCTTTTGTATTAGGAATCCAAATACAACGAGATCGTTCTCGGAGTATCCTTGGATTATCACAAAAGAGATACATTGATACCATTCTAAGGCGATTTCGCATGGAGAATTGCAAACCAGAAGATACTCAAGTGGCTAAGTGAGATAAATGCTTTCTTAACCAATGCTCTAGGAATGAATTTGAAGCTAAAGAAATGGAAAATATTCCCTATGCATCGACAGTGGGAAGTTTGATGTGTGCCCAACTCTGCACGCGTTCAAACCTAGCATACATTATTTGCATGTTAGGAATTTATTTAAACAAGCCTAGACTCGACCATTGGAAGGTAGTCAAACGGGTCATGCACTACCTACAAAGAATAAAGGATTTCATGCTCATATACAAGAGATCATATCATTTGGAGGTCCTCGAATATTTTGACTTTGACTTTGCAGGATGTCAGGATACCCGAAGATCTACTTCGGGATACATTTTTGTGCTAGTTGGAGGAGCTATCTCGTGAAGAAGTGCAAAGCAAACCTTAATAGCTACTTCCACTATGGAAGCAGAATTTATAGCATGCTTCGAGGTCTCAAATCATGGAGTATGACTTAGGAATTTTGTCACAGCACTATGGATCATTGATAGTGTTGAAAGACCACTTCAACTTTATTGTGACAATAATTCGGCGATGATGTACTCCAACAACAACAAAATTTCTTCGAGGTCGAAGTACATTGATATCAAGTATTTAGCAATCAAGGAAGGAGTTCAAAGTGAATAAGTGTCTATTGAACACATTGGAACTAACTCCATGGTAGTAGATCCGCTCACTAAAGGACTAACGCCAAAGGTTTTTCATGAGCATATTGTCTATATGGGTGTTGTATCTATTCTGTAATACAACAATTCAATGGAAGTTTGTTCTATTTTGGTGTTTCATGTATGGACATGTTAGATTATGCGCATAATAATAAAGTTTCATTCTTTGAACTCATTAGTCCTTGCCATGTGATTTCTTGTATGATAAAGTTTTGGACCAGTTGAAAATAGGCATATATATATATCAAATTAACATGCAATTTTCATACTATGTACCTATATCAAATTTATGTCATTACTTGTGTTAATGTATGTGATATTATTTGGTCTAGTCGACTTCATAATAGCGAAAATCAACTTTGGTCGCATGTTAACAGAGTATGGACAAGATTGGTGGAGATATGGTTTATTGTGATGTTATATTAATGAGCTCATATATATAAACGTATGATTATAAGAATGATACATGTGGTTCAAGTGAAAGATTGTTAGAATCTTAATGCGAACCTACATATATTATTATTAAGGAATTATACGTTAAATATATCCATACATTTAGACATCACATTTACGGTAATTAAAGTAGTCTAATTATATAAATTGACAATTCACTCTCATTAGGATATAGGATTTAATACATAAAAACATTAAGGGAAATACAATTCCATGATGAGTGGAATTGTCATTTTATATTAAGCAGTTATGGTCACTGGAGGGGTGAGAGCAAAGTGAACATTTGATTTTCTACATCCCATTGTAGAAAAGTTATAAATAGAGCCCATGACAGAACTCAAAGGATCTGCTCCCATTCAGTTATCTTCTGCTCTCGCTCTTTGAACCCACTGGAAGTACCATTGCCACTGCCTCTTATTGGAGAAGTAAGCCCACAGCTCAAGAGGATCTTCATGATCTCCTCAACGCTTTCGTTACGATGGATTCAGGTATCCTATATCATTTTCTTTTCAATTTTCATTTTAGTTGATGGCATGGGGAATAGATTGTTCTTGGGATTATAGAAAATCATTTGATTTTGATTTTTATTCGGATTAATTCCATCACAACAACCATGCTCAAGCTAGTCTAACTAAGAACTCGCGCCATGAACACCACCGTTGAGGGCACAAATGCCAACTCCACGTTGGCTGCAAACGACCACAGCAAGCCTCCCTTACACCATCACACCAGCAGTTGAGCTTCATGGGCGACCATACTCAACCGCACTGGTAGTAGGAGGGACTTGTTGCAAACGCCAACGTGAGCAGTGAGGAAGGAAGCCGATGAGCAAAGTCCGACGATGAGAGACAACCAGGAGGGGAGGGGGGGTGGCGATCGACGAGTGGAGGTTGGTCAGGGCCCAAGTATCACTAACTTGCGGAAGGATTTGGGAGGGACGACGATGTTTCTTGCGGAAGGGGAGACAAGGCTGCCACATTCTCTGATATCTCAAAACAAGTTGGTAAAGCGAAAATGAAGGCCAAATCCTAGACACACCCCCCCCCCCCCCCACTAAAATAGAATGCTCTACGGCCTGGTGGAGTACACAAATCAGACGGATGAGAAGGCACGCTTGGAAAAAGGGCGTGAGATTTTCCTTCCCCAAACCATTACTCAAACAAGTTCCATGGACGAGTTATTTTCTAAGAAGTTTGTTTACGTTCTTTTTGCGTCTAATGTTATTTTTACAACGGTTAGACATTTTAACATGCATTTGTCCCAACTCTTCCCACCCTTTTGGAGCTCGTGTAAATACAAACCTGAGTTATTCCCTTTATTTTCATTTTGCAAACCCAAGTTAACGAAAGGACTCCATTAGGATTACAAGAACTCTCACAAACAATCCCACACAACCCAACTCAGTCGGGTGGGTGCTTATAGAAAGGTTTGTCTAGCAAACATTTTTCTTAACAAAACCCTCCTCTCGTAGGCAAACCCTAATGATGAATTTAGTGGCTAAAAGCTTGATGGGCCATTCATGGGGCAAACAACTTACTATGGAAAGCAGGGCCTAAACTTCCTGAATTTAGCAGGGGGGCCCTTTCCTTTGTCTACTTGATATGGCCATCACCATCCCCTCCAATCTAGAAAACAATGCTCTCCGATTCAATCGAGGATTCTTTTCCTCCTATTCTGCTTAAAATCAAGGGGAAAAGAAAATGATTAATATATACAATAATGTTTATTTCATTAAATTTAGCAAAATATTTATGTGGAAAGCAATAGAGAAGCACTGCGTCATGATTGTACGAGAGCTTCAGATTACTCTGTGTTTTTTTTGTTCTTTGTTTGATGAGGGAGGAAATTGACCTCACAAAATAAGTTTAATCGACTCGTGATCTGACCTACGAAACTCGCTTAGATCCTATTCACACGGAAATGCATGCGAGATGTGCGATCACGGTCAAGCAGTCAACTCCCATTACTCTCCATCACTCTTCATAACTCACCATTATTCTCCATTATCCTCCATTACTTTGGCGGTTACACATACAAATGTGTAACCTCCCACGATTTGCATTTAATAAAAGGGTCTCCAACTCACATGGAGGGGACACCCAATGGTGGCAACCCTCAAGAGTTATGACTTGTGCAATGCACCACATATAGTGAATATTAAGGGTTAGATCTCCTCCCTAAACGTACTCCCATATTCGGTAAAGCTGAGTCAACAACTTGCCATCTTCATGTGGTTGCTTGCTTATTTTTATTTGTTCATGACTATATCACGTTTCTTGTGTATACAAATCTTTTGATGGCTATTGGTGACCTCAACAACAGCTTTTGAGGCCCATCAAATGGCATTGTTTGTGGGATATGCTTATCATATCACTCAATCTCTTCCCCTTTTAGAACCAATCCCACGGTTGGTTTTGACGGCTTAGTTGATTGTTGAGGGCAAGAAGAGGAAGAAATTCCTTAACTAATAATGGAACCTCGTGCTACTACCCTCTTAGTTAGTACACCAACTAAAGAGAGTGTGGGTAATTGATGAAAGAAGGAAAATCTTCATATCCATACTCGACCTAATAGGCCAAATAAAAGCCTCGTAAGACCCATCAAAGAATGGAGCCAACATTTTATATGGGTAAAAAGTGCAAAAACCCACCTAGGAGTAGACTAGTGAAGGAGGCTTACCTAGTAGAATAGCCTTACTAGATAAGCCTAGTTGGTCTGGCAAGATAAAGTCTACTCAACAAGTTTAGCAAGTCCGATAAACTAAGCCTACCCAGGAAACCTTGCCAACCTGGCAAAATGCTTACCTGGTAAGCTTGGCTTGCTTGACAAGATTAGTTGATAAGCCTAGTTCGTTTGCTTGAAAAATAAAGTGATTATTTCCTTCAAATTATTTGCCAGTACAATGGCGATTATTTTCATACCCACGAACCTCAACGTCCAAGAATCATGGCTACGTAGAGTTTATCTAAAATCACCCACTTACATATCAACATTCTCCATTACTCGAGCATCTTACATTATGCCACATAGATCATTCATATGCATAACCCATAAATACAAGATTCATCGGAAAAAATGCATACACACGCATAAAAAGTAAAAGAGCATAAATTGTATTCTATACAATTTAAATATTTAGGAAAATTTGAGAGTCCTGCCACTCCTTCTATACGTACATTATTTCTTGTGGAGCTGGATAATTAATCTTTATCTCTCCATGATGTGATCTTTTACTTAGACGGACCTATTCCTATTCCTCTTCCCGAATCCAAAGAGAGCCCATCTCGATGAAGGGGAAGAAGTGGATGACAACAGGAAACTCACATTCCCCTAAACGAAGGAACTCGACAACCCTTGAAGGATCGGAAAAATTTAGACCTAAGATCCAAAAATAAATTGAAAAACAAAACGTACAAATGAAGCGTCCAATGTAAAGAGCTTCCTAACCGTGTTCCACTCTTGCCATGGTACCAGAATTGGAGCCAACGATTAATGCTAGGAAGCAGCATTTGTGACTGGTTTAAAGCCGGATCATGTAGGTGCGCATTAGTTGGGTTCAACCCCACAACTCGACCTGACCTAACCATGGTTGGGTCAAATTAAGAGTTTCAATCGGTTCGGTCAAATTATATTTTGATCAGTTAAGGTAGATTAATCCAATTTGGCCTAAATTGCTAACAAATATAATTTTTTTTAATATCTATTTTTAATAAATAGATTATATAAAGTATGGATTTTTACTTAAATATCATTAAATTTTCTTGAAATTAATTAAATGTCATTTACTTTACTGTATTGTCGGTTATGTCATTGAAAAAGTCATTTTCGTATTTGTCATTTCATTAGTCATAGTTTTCAAATTTAACTATTTGAATTTAATGATAATAAAAATATTTTTTTAAATCCTTCAAATTTATTTCTTAGTTCTCAAATTTTTTTTTCTATTTTCAAATTCTCCCACTTTACCTCCCTCCAACCTCCTCTACCCCCCCCCCCCCCCCTCTTTGGCGATCTCACCATCCACAACATTGACGATGTTGATCCCACCACCACATCCGATTGCCACCCGGCAACCTTGGAGAGGAAAAGGTCGAGGTGGAGGATGTCGACGCAGGGCAAAGACATCTCACCCGCAATGGAGGTCACGACTAGGAATAGGAAGAGCATGAGGAGGAGGGGGAAGTGTGCCATTGATGGTTGTTGATAATTGCTTTGAGTTGACGTGGAGAGGTGAAAAAAAAATTAAAAATTAATTTTTAAAGAATAAAAAATAATTTTTTATTATATTTAAATTCAAAATCGTTAAATTTAATGATTATGACTTAACGGAATGTAAATACAAAATGATGTGACATTTTTAATAGTATAATCGATAATATATTTAAGTAAATAATATTTAAATAATTTCTACAACTTTTACTGACATTCATAAAAAAAATCCTATAAAATATTATACTATTCCTTGAAACACTTGAAAATGACTTTAACATTTATTAGGTCTTTTACATTCAAACATTAATAGCCCATTTACATTTATTGTTTCCTCTACCATTTCCCCGGTAGATGTATGGTCCATCACTTTTTCATTATAAGTTTTAAACTATTTCTTACCATTTCATTTTCAAATTATTTTTACTTTCTTTTATTTACTTTGTTATATAACTTGAATGGTTGTATTATGAATTTAATTTTTCTGTTATGAAATAGGAAACATATAAATAAAAAAGAAGTCTAATAATTTAACTAATTAATAGCTTGATCCAATCCAAGTTAATTTAATAATTAGGTTAGTTTGGGTTAGATCATAAGGTACCTTGAGTTAAGTCTGAAAAATCCCAACTTGTAAACATCATGTGCCATTGGAGGTTGGGTCTCAACCCAACCCATGTGTAGTCCCATCCAATCTTATTGAATTTGGTTCCTAGAACGATCCAAATATTAGATTCAAGATTTAACTGCAATTGCGGGTGCCGAAAGCCAAGTCTAGCAGAAAAACCTACGCACTAACATAACGAGCCTGATTTTATCCCTAAATCAAGCACCAAGGAGCAAGAATCCATAATGCAACTCACCCCCTCTGAATCCAAACTTACCACCTACGCAAACTTCTGCCAAGGAAGGTAGATACAAATATCACCCATCCAAGCTCCTCATAAAGCACGACAGTGGATAGAAACACTAACTCCAAATGGATGACACAAACAAGGAGTGCAAAAGCCAGCCAACCAACCTTCTGGTCAATGATCCAAGGAAGGGAAGAGTCTCTATCTGCTCAGACCTCAGTCGTCCCTTTGGTGGTAGCCCATTGCCTTGTGTGTTGCGTCAAAAAGGAGAAGTGTAGAAGCACAAACTTTACGACAGCCAAGCATGGAGGATGGCCGACCGAGTATGAGATCCCATCACCATTGAGTTATCCCCACCCATGGGTGAGTCGTGCCTTGTGGGTCACGTGCAAAGAGGCTAGAAGCTCAAAATGCCGACGACATATCATCGGCAATGTTATTTTTGGAAAGAGGACATGCTAACATAGTATAGGTATCGACTTATAGGGGTGCCAACAGCGTGCCGACCATTTCAATGGCATACCAACAATATGGACGACATGCCACCAATGCCAACGATGTTGGTGTTGCTAGGGGTTGAAAATTTGAAGGTAGGCACCAATTTGAAAACACACACACACGATTTCAGACTCCGATATATCCTTTTTTAACTTATAGAATCCTTAGGTACGATCATGATAAAATACTCTTATTGTTACATAATCAATATTTTTTAAAATTGATATCATTTTGAATATTTCTATAATTTTTTACCAGTATGCCTCCAATATTTCTATCGCGTGCCTTCAACATACATATCGACATAGCCATCAAAAAATGAACATTTCAACAGCATGCCCTTGATATACCTACGAAATACACACTTAGAATTTCATCAGTATAATGTCAAAATCAACATTTTGAACCTTACTAAGGGCAGCTAATTGGCACATCTGTGATGCACGATCTGCTTTAGAGCTTTTCAAAGCTAAAGCCATCGGAGGAGGACGACCCAGAGAGACGGCTGGACCATTTCTCCTGCACATGTTCTCAATCTGAAGCAATCCCCCCGTGCTCCTTCGTGCTAGGCAAGCCAGCCATGGGACACTGCTAGTATCCAAGATGGGTAAATAGAGCATCAAGCATAAACCAAAGAATACTTTCGCATTGCAAGCCGTCGATGGTCCAAAAGTAATCTTGGCTATAAAAGAACATATTTCTATGTTTGTTATCTTGTCATGAATAAGAGATGCATTCCCCCAAATGGAAAAAAATGTGCTAAAAAAATGGATCATCTACACCTTTTTAAGGGGAAAAAATCATACTCCTAGAGGAATCTGTTCCAGCCTCAGTATAAAAGGACTAGATGTTATTCGAGAACTGCAAAATGTTGTGATGGAAGAAACATGAAAGAAACAAGCTTTCAATGAGGCTGAGGTTTCTCAGAGCTGCCATGTACTGGAGAGCTGCCATCGTCCAGGATGCTTATCCGGAAAGTCCTGTCTTTCTCGTCATTTGAAGGTCTATGCAGCAGAGCTTCCATAACCAGGATGTCCCAATCATGATGCCTCAGGAATGAAAACCATGTGTCCTCTGCAATTGTATTGGAAAAAAGTCAGAAATTGACAGCTAGAGAACATGGCAGCTTCAAGTACATGATTTTTATACTAGAAGATTCGATACAGTATACAATAAAAACATCTTATTACCAGTCCTGGAAAAGCAGAATGTTACATATAGGAATAAGAAAGCTGCCGGGTATTCTAATGAGAAAGATCAACATTGAATTAGTAGTCTGGTAATGGGAAAAGGATCAGCATTAACACTTTAGCAGTTTTTCTTATCAAGTGAAAGGTGGGTCACTCGCGAACCCTTATAGCAGTTGCAGACATTGATCATCAAAAGTAGCACAAGCAAATGACTTCAAATTTTCACAATATGAGTGTGTTAGGTGGTAGCATTGACGTTAAGGATGGCATCAAAAATGCCTTGGGTAAAACCGGTATATGTCCACAAATTTAGATATATAATTAAGGGAAAGGGTGCCAGGGGTGAGCACCAAGACATACGCTGTAGGTCACCCTGGATTTTTCAATCAACACAATGTAAGTTACAAAGGCAAATAAATTAGTCCCCTCACACCTATGCCTGTCCCAAAGATTGATATTCTTCCCTGTATTGATTGAAAGCAACCTACACCATTTACAGTTGCACCTGCTTTAGACATCCCAGAGGGGTGGCTGCCACTGTCCACCAACAATGCTCCTCCCAGGAGTCCATTGCTGCTAGACACCAATGCCCCTCTGCTTCAGCCACCCTCTGTCTATATGTCACCATGACAATGCTACTCGGGTG
Organism: Thalassia testudinum; assembly: GCA_037157565.1. Lineage (NCBI taxonomy): Eukaryota > Viridiplantae > Streptophyta > Magnoliopsida > Alismatales > Hydrocharitaceae > Thalassia > Thalassia testudinum. Next base: position 79,849,479 of record JAZHRO010000077.1, on the reverse strand, counting down.
CTCCAGTAAATTACTTCCTCACTCCATCTTTCATGCCACGGGATCCAGATTCACCAAAGCACTGCTAGTAGGATTACAGTTGGTCCAAAAGGTTTTGTTGAACCTAGTATTGATAGTCATCATCTCAGGCATTCCACTTCCACAAGTGTTGTGCAATTTATTTCCCAACAACTGGAAGCACCTGAAGCATCATCTGCAACTTCATTTAGCTTCATATAATGGGAAATAGGAGAAAAATGAACGGCCTACACAAACCAAATTAAAGGCAATCGGGTAAATATACTGATCTTGATCAATGATTTGCAGCATGCGGAAGCAAAAAAGTAACAACAATCAAGCTTTTTTTCACACTAAATGGGGTCAGCTATATGGATTCTTTGCCTCCACAAAGATCGATTTTCAGGTATTTCAAGACTTAAATTAAAGTAATTGAGATCATACTTAATAATTTCCTTCCAACACTTATTTGGTCTTCCTCGCCCCCTCTTAGCAGGTTCAGCCTCCAACTTCTCGCATCTCCTAATTGGAGGATCTAGTGACTTTCTTTGTAAATGTCCAAACCACCTTAAATGTGCTTCTCTCATTTTATCTTCTATCGGTGCCACCCTAACATTTTTTCTAATAATCTCATTTGAAATACGGTCCTTTCTTGTATGATCACACATCCATCTTAACATCTTCATTTTTACCACAGACATCTTCTATACATGCCTATAATTTATAGCCTAGCATTCAGAACCGTACAACATGGCTGATCTTATCACAGTTCGATAGTATTTTCCTTTGACTTTTAAAGGAACCCTCTTATCACAGAGAACACCAGATGCGTCCCTCCATTTCAACCACCCTGCATTAATTCGATGTGTAACATCTCCATCAATTCTACCATCATGTTGGAAAATGGATCCCAAGTACTTAAAAACATCTTTCATTGGAATGTACTATTCTCCAAATTTTACATTAATCCTTTCATCGTTTCCTATACTACTAAACTTGCATTCCATATACTCAGTCTTCGTCCTACTTATGCGTGATCCTTTACCTTCCAGAGCTTCTCTTCAAAGCTCAAGTTTTCGGTTCACTCCATCTCGTCTCATAAACCAACACAATGTCATTAGCAAAAAGCATATACCATGGCACCTCAACTTGGATATACTTCGTCAACTCATCCATGACCAAGACAAAAAGATAAGGACTTAAAGTCGAACCTTGATGCAGACCAATGGAGATATCAAAGTAGTCCGTCAAATCATCCTTAATCTTTACACAAGCTGCTTCTCCATAGTATATATCCTTTATGAGGTTGATATATATAACTGGCACCTGTCTCTTCTCTAAAATTCTCCACAAGATATCTCTTAGGATAGAATCATAGGTGATGAGACACTCATCATGATCTCTAATTACCCCTAATTAACTAGTCTTCCTAGTTAATTAGCTAGGGTTATGAATATAGATGGGTTAATTATAGAATAAGGGATACTTAGTTAAGGACCTTAAAATAAGTTAAAAATGACATTTTATCATTCAAATAACATTATTAATAATTTAGATAATAATTGGACTCGAAATCATACTAATCATTTCCTTAATTAATAAGTAACTTAAGTATAATGTATACCTAAATATGTAATAACTTAAGTGATTTTAATTAATCTAATAAATTAATATAAAAAGGCCAAAAATGTAAATTCAAGGTGTAAACATAATATTTACCTTATTTACTAACATATATAAAAAGTTGAAAAAGATCTAAATTAAAATAAACCTTCAAACCCTGGGTTTACATTTTAATCCTTAATTTTCATTACAATCGAGTGCTTATTTAGCACATAGGTCCTTAGGTTTTATTACTTCTAGATCCCTCTTCGTCTTCTTCTTCTCCAGCCAAACGAACGGCTGCCGGTAGAGAGTCATCACATCGCGCGATCACCGCCCTGCCGACATCATTCCTCTTTGCCCAAGCTCCTGCAGCTTGCGCTCACCACCTCCACTTGATCCATCAGTCTGGATCATCCGTAAATCCTATTTTTCAGTGGGAATTAACCTCACCGTCGTCGGAGACGACGACGGAGGTTAAGCTCCACGAGCTTCTTCTTTGACCAGACCCCACCCCTCTCTTCGCTGCAAAATGCTATAAATACCCCCTCACACTTCTGATTTCAGTAAGTTGGCTCCCTTCCCTCTTCTAATACTGCAGCCGACCCAATAGGCTATTCTTCCAAACCTCCGGCGAACCCCCATTCCATCTTCCGACATCCTCCGTCCATCTTAAGTAGCTGAGGAAATTTGCCGTGGTCCTTCGCACCTCTGACAAAGGCACCGACCCTAGGATTCCTCCGCTCCACCTCAAATTCACCCGCCGGAGCTCTTTCTTCAACCCTCTGATTTCGTCGTCCGCCATGAGACTTCGGCGGAACCCTATTGACCCCTTCGTCCAGGTAACAGTAGACTAGGAGTAGGAGTAGGAGTAGGCTAGCTTAGTTAGTTAGTTTAGTTAGTTAGGTTAGAGTAATTGTAGAATTTAGCTTCATCTCTTCCAGCTCCGACGAGTTCCTTAAGCTCGCCAGAGACTTTAATTTTGTCTTTTAACTCACTGTTCACCTTCTTATATCTCTCATGTTCATTTCTAAATCACTAAATAGTTTAATTGAATCACCTAAACGCCTAATTCATGTATCACCTTCACAGACTACTTCACTGTCTATGGTGACAGAAGTCGGCCTAATTCCACCTTCATTGGGTTCTTCATCACCTTCCATCACTAATGAACCCTAACCGACTCTATATTACCTATTACTATCATCTATAATTAAACGCCTAAATTTATTTAAGTCCCTGAGCTCGCTGTCCATGGCGGCTCAGGAACATTTCAATCTATAATTAAAAGTATATATATATCATTAATAATATCTATTGACTTCATTTAACTACTCAATCGAGTAGTTAAATCAAGTCCTGAGCTTAAACAAATCAAATCTTTTAAGAAACAAGCTTATAGTCAAATCTGATACTTCAATGAACAAACATGGAATTTAATGTGAACCAGAGGTTCCTTGTAACCTCAGAATCATTTTTGGAATTAAAATTGTTAATTTTGTCAATCTGTACATGCACTTTGCATTTTTCTGGACTCACCGGAGCTCCGGCGAGCTCCGACGAGCCAAAGATGTGATACAGCCTCTAGAACTTGTTAGGAGACTCCAGAATGTTATAATATAGACTACTAATCATTTTTAAGAAATTTATTTGAGGTTTCATTCACTGGAGCTTAAGATTCAACTTCATCTTCCCCAACTCCGGTGAGTTGGAGAAGTCTGTCGTAAAGGAATTAAGAAGCATTTAAAGATCTAAGAAGCATCAGTGCGAAGCACTGAAGCTATTTTGACTTTTAAAACACTGAAACTACTACTGATTCATTCTGTCGAACACATGCTTAATTTAGTTCAGGCGGTGAGCCTGAATCCCTAGGAATTAAGGACAAAACTTTAATCTGAAGTTCTGAATGAGTTATAAATGATGAAGAGAACCTAACTGATGTGTTAATTTCTTGGGAAGAAGCATTTAACAAAAAGTCAATTTTTAAGCTTCGATAGTCAAACTTAAATCTGATAATGGTGTTCTGAGCTTAAATCGAGGAATTAAGATGTGGAAATGGTTTCTGAGATTCTGTTTGATGTTTTTAAATCGATTTAAGTAAGCTCAGATGATGTTTTAAGCAAAAACTTTGTTCCTGCTAAGTTGGGTTACTTTCGAACCCAAAGCAACAGAAGCACTGTTCTGTTGAAATTCAAAACTAAAACCTGCCCAGATTGATTAGATAAAACCCTTAGAATTAATCTAAATAAGTTAGGAGCACTTTAAAGCATCTGTTGCACAGATTGATATCTGTAAACTTAATCTCTGAAGTTTTCAGAGAGGAAATTAGCTTCTCCGCAGGTTCTGTAGGTCTAAAGAGCTTTAAAACCATCCTAACTGAAGCGGAATTGTTTATACATTATGTACAGACCTTTAAATAGATGAGAGAAGTCCATTTGAGGACTTCCCTGAGCTAAAGCACCCTCCAGGCTTGTTATTAAACCCGTAGAAACCCCTGAGTTCATCCCTTAAATTGAAGAGCTAAACATAATTAAAACATTAAATTGACCTTAAAATTGAATAGAATACCCTTAGAGCTTTCCAACGAACTTTAAATCATTGAATTTGGAGCTCTGGGTAGGAAGTTTTGATCAATCGAATTCGGGTCTGCAAGTGGAAACATTGCCCACCTCGGAAATCCACGAGCGCGCGCCTTAGTATAAAACTTTTTCCTTCCTAAGGCTACGCAGTCGTCAAGCGCAGGGCACACCGATTCCGATTCTGATCTGATTAAGCATTGTATCTGAGCGTGGGCATTGGCCTGCGGGCTTGTGTGCGCCCTCAGGGGCGTGTATGCGAATTGAATATGTTGTGCCCTGGGAGGGCGAGAGGAGAGTGTTTGGCCTGGGAGGCCGGGTTGAGCCGATGCGGCTCGATACTGTGAATCGACAAATAAATAAATCGGAACAAAACCTAACCGAGATTAGGCGAGGACCGAGTAGGGTCTCCTCGAAAGGACCTCGCCGCAAATATAAAAATTTTGGTTTATAAAGTTAAAGAAACCCGGTTCAGCTGAAAACCTAGGGAAAGAGAAGCTGCTGAAAGTTAAGGAAGAAAGGAGTGCAGATGCTGAGAAGTGTTAAGGAAACACTAAGGAACAAAAGAAAGAAACTAAGGAAAGAAGCAGAGGCAGGAGAAGATTTAAGAGAAGAACTAAGGCAGGAACTACAATAGAAGAAAGAGAGCTCGACAGAGAAGAAAAGAGAAGAAGATTAGAGGCTGTAGAAAGATAAGTAAATAAGCTTTTTTTGCTTGAGGATATCTTTGTTCTTAATTGTAATAGGCATACTTTAATTGGATGATTTTCTAATTTCCTTAATGAAATAAAATTGAAAAAAATAGCATGTTTACTTGTTAATAAAGAATAATATTTTGAGTAAATATGTTTGCATATGGAATTTTGTATGTTCTTCATAGCTTAATTATTTGACAAAATTCATGTTTTGATAAGTAAAACTAGTTTTACCTCCTAAACTTAAAGAGATAAAAAGAAATTAGTGAATTTGGAGAAAAATTATTATACCTCCCAGTGAACGACCTGGACTCAACCAGTAAAAATTTCTAAAATGTTAGGTTAATTCGACCCTATACTACACAATCGACATAACTTCGAGTTAACCTAAGTGATTTCTTCTACTCTTAATTAAGTGAAATTAACTTAATTACTGAGTTGAGTGAGACACACAATCAATAGGCCTTCTTCAAATCAATAAAAATCATATGTAAATCATTTTTCTTGACTCTGTATCTCTCCATCATACGTCTCAAGAAATGTATTGCCTTAATAGTAGACCTGGCTGGTATAAAGCCAAACTGATTTTCAGTTACTATAGAGACTTACATCACCCTTCTTTCAATTATTTTTTCCCAAAGTTTCATCGTATGACTCATCAACTTAATACTTCTATAGTTGGAACAATCTTGTATGTCATCCTTGTTCTTGTATAAAGGTACCACAAAATTTTTCCTCCATTCCTCTGACATCTTCTTGCCTCTCCACACAGTATTAAATAAATTTGTGAGCTAAGTTATACCACGTTCTCCCGTTATTCTCCAAACGTCTATAGGAATATCATCAGGCCCAACAACCCTCCCACTTTTTATCATCTTCAAAGCCTCCTCTACTTCTTTTATATCATTCGATAACATGCCTGATTCACGTACTCTTCTAAGTTGGCTAACTCCTCTAAGATGATATCATTCTTTTATTTTTTATTAAATAGCTTATGAAAATATATTTTCCCTCTTGTCTTTATATCTCACTAGCTATAAGCACCATTCCTTCTTCATCCTTGATGCATCTTACAAGTGTAAGGTCCTTTGCTTTCCGCTCTCTTGCTTTAGCTAACTTTAAAATATTTTTCACCTTCTTTAGAATCAAGTTTCTTATAAAAATGCTTCCAAGCTTTTGTTTTTGCTTCACTAACTATTTTCCTTACTTCTTTCTTTACTCTTTTGTAGTTTTTCATATTTTCATCAGTCTTATCTCGATATTAGGCTTTAAAGTAGGCTCTTTTAATTTTAAGCTTCTCCTACACTTCCTCACTCCACCACCAAACCTCTTTTTATCCTAGAACACCTTCTTTAGACATGCTTAACACCTCATTTACCACCTTCCTAATACAGTTTGCCATATTTAACCACATTTCATCAGCACTACCATCAAGATTCCAAGTCTTTTGTTGTATCTTCTCTTTAAATCTCACTTGTTCTTTCTTAAGATTCCACTATTTAATTCTCAAATTCTTAGACACTAATTTTCTCTTCTTTGCCTTCTTCAAATGAACATCCAACACCAAAAGACGATGTTGAACAGTTAAACTCTCCCCTGGAATAATTTTGCAATCTTTATAAGATAAACGATCCCTTCTTCTCAAAGCAAAGTAATCAATCTGCGTTCTTGTTAAGCCACTTGTATAGGTAATCAAATACTCTTCTCGTTTTTTGAAGAAGGTATTTGCTATGAAAAATCATAAGCCATAGCAAAATCAAGGAACGTCTTTCCTTTTTCATTCCTAACACCAAAATCATGATTTCCATGCACCCATGCATACTCTAAAGCATCTTTTCCCACATGCACATTTAAATCTCCACCCAAGAAAATCATTTCTCTCTGTGGGATTCCTTGAATTATCATATCAAGATCTCCCCAAAATTTGTTCTTTATTCTTTCCTCCAGACCAACTTGAGGTGCATAAACTGAAATGGCATTCAAGATCTCTTCTTCTAAGACTAATTTTATCAAAATAATTCGATCACCCAATCTCTTAACATCAACCACACTCTCCTTCAAATCCTTATGAATTATAATGCCCGCACCGTTTCTACCTTTGTCCCTTCCTGAATACCATAGTTTGAAACATGTTCTCTCGAATTCCTTTACTTTTTCTCCAACCACTTAGTATCTTGAAGGTAAAGAATTTGAATCCTTCTCTTTACCATTGTATCCACAATCTCTATGAACTTGCTGGTCAAAGTACCAATATTCCAACTACCGAATCTCAGCATTCTTTGTAATACACTTCGATGGCGAAAGTGGTGGAACTAACTTCTTTACTCGCATGCGTTCCTCATGCGAGAACCCTTACTCATTTTTGACTACATTCGGGCAACGATGTAGCGGAACTAATTTCTTTACTCGCATGCGTTCCTCATGCGAGAACCCTTACTCATTTATCACTACACTCGGGCGTCGATGCAACACGTCGCAAGTAGGGAATGTTCCAACGAAATCTGAGTGTTTGCTAGAATCCATGTTTAAAGATCCGACAAATTTTACGCTGACTGTCGACTACCTAATGCAACCCTCCTCCTTTACCCAGGCTTGGGATCGGCAATGAAAAAGTACACAAACCTCAACATAGGCGGAGTTAGGAAGCAAAAAAGCATTTGCAGATTTTTTTTTTTTTTGTTTCTTTTTTTCATGAGAAAACTGCTAGACTTTTAACTCAACTGATAAAATATAATGTTCCATTTTCATTCTCTGAATGTCCTCATAATTTCCTCCATTATTGCTTTAGCCATTTTATAAAGAGCTTGGTGGTATCAAATGGGCGAGGCGTGGAAGCAGCCTCTGCTGTTACTAAGAAGTCAGCAACTGATAAGCGGAGGCTGGAAGTCATGAGGTGGCAGTGGGACAGTAGAGGGATGATGGAATGAGGGATCAATGCTCTTAAAATTAAAAAAAAAAACTTGCCTCATGCAAGCCCAGGAAGGAGCCTCGGGGAGCTTGCATTCTTCAACAGACAGCATCATGAGGTCACATGGTCTGCTCAGATCTTAAGAATTCCAACAGACGGTTTAGTAAAATCCTCAACAAATCTGTTGCCGCTGCTGCACCTGCTTCTCTTATTTTCAAAAAGATTCTTTTCCTTACTTTTAAATAGAGCAAATATCATGCAGCAGTTCATAGGTTAATTTTCTCATGTACATGAATGAATCATGATGATGTTATATCCATGATATTATCTGAAAAGTTTGCTGAAATGACTTTGTAGATAACAAATTCATGATTCTGCTATGTGGAAGTACACATCAAATTGATATCCACAAATGTGCTATAGCATGTTTCCATCGTATCCTATAATAGCGGTCACATTCTTCTATTATTTTTCTATTTTTGATGTCATTATTTGTCATTACTTGATAATGGTAGGATTGAATACAAACAATTCAAGAATACTGTCAAGAATTAGCGTGGAAGTGGAGCATGGAGACTCCCGTACGCGGGAAAAATAGCCCGTCAAGGTGGCTGTCACGCACAAAGGAGAGAGGCACCTAGTGGCTGCTGCAGAGACCAGCCGGTCCTGATATGGACCGGTCTGGGTGCTGTGGGCCAACTGCTGGGTGCAGCTGGCCCTGCAGAGGATGAAGAACGGTCCCGTAGGGCCTGGAGGTTGCCAGCCTGGTCGTCTGGTAGTGGGCAGACCGGTCTGCAGAGGGCAGGCCAGTCTGCAGGAGAGAGAAGAGGCCGGCTGGAGGGCCTTGAACCGGCTGCAGAGGCTGTCAACCTGTGGCTGCCAGGCCTTGCTGCTGCATGCACAGGAGCAGGGGGACTTCCCCCTGGTCATTGGTTTTGAAGAATAGAGAGGAGGGAGCACAATAACTGGAAGAAGTTTGCTATTTGCTCAAAGAAATAAAGTATGGGAATACTCTTTATTTATAGAGAGAACATATCCACTAAAAATAGTAAAAAAATCCCATTCCTATTTGAGAAAAGATCTTCTCTCATTTAGAAAGATCTAATCTCTTACCAAATCCCAAAACTTACTTTCTAAAACAACTTTACTAAAAATAAAAGCCACCTAATTTTGGTGCACCCAAAATTGATGCTCTGAGACCAAGAACCGCCAGCCCCCTTGGAGCCTCAGATCCTGCCACGTGGCTTGCTGGTTGCCATGTGGCAGTGCCACGTGGCCAACTCCAAATCCCAACAAATACATAGATGATGTTTGACGAGAAGAATTCATAGATAACACACATAGCACTTAACCCTCACTATTTCAAATACTTCAAAGTTTCCTATATCAATTGAGCATGATCTTAACTACATGGATCTAAGGCCCAAAAAAGCTCAAGATAGATCTGAGTAGGAACAAAGTATCCATATAGTTGACTCCAATTAATGTAGGAAAAGGATTTGTTGTTGTTATGACTTTTCGGTATCAAGTTTCCAGTTCAAAGGCTTCAAAAGTCTTACCACATCAGACACTTTCCTCAAACAAATATCTCACCAAACCACATTAACTGAAGAATTCATTACATAAAATCTTATATTAGGTGGCTTAAACATAAATTGAAGGCTTAAATTTTACAATCTCAACAAAATTTTATTGGTAGCACTGGAAAATTTTCTACTAGCGGTGATCCAGGGCAGTACATGTCTTAGCATTGCTCCACATCTCAAGACATCTTGAAAAAAGGTGTTGCCTTGTAAAACAAAAGGAATATAGCCCAATCTGAGGATGACAAGAGAAGGGAAAAATACAAAGACATCAAAACGAACCATTGTCAGATGGGTTTGCATACATGGATATGCAAATTTCAGATCCTATATTTTGTCAAAAAAAATGACATGAAACACTTTTATCTATGTGTAAGCCCGGAGATGAAGCAAGAGTGTTTCTTTTAATGGTTAGCATGGTTTCAAGATACTACTAATGCATCTTATATTGTTTAAAAAAAAGCCTTGGCTTAAATCTCAATCAATTATACAATATGAATATGCAATTCAATGTGCTTGAATAAATAGTTTTCACGAGCCTCAATCATTTCTGTCACCCTTTTAATTCATTGCATCAAAGGACTTCAAATTTTTTGGAAGTCTCACATGTAAAAATACCAACTATAGTCCAGTTTCACAAATATTTACCATTTAGGACGACTTAGGTTGTTCAGGACACAGATATGAGAGCAAATCAATCAACCCTTTGTTTGATTGTCTTGTCTGTCATGAAAAAATAATCCTGAATGAATGCAAGCTCACGCATGCTTGACCTTGTTTAGAACATGATTGTGGATATTGTGATATGCTACCAATTTGTTGTGTATCAACAGGGATCCCCATATCAATTTGGGATGTTCTCCCATTCATGGATATTGGAGGGAATTCTCTGACATATGGGTCCTGTCCAACATTGAAAATATCCAGAGTGATCAATGCAAAAAATGCTCAAAGATGGATCACTGCTAATACTAAGCCTCGCTTATTGTTGAGCTTTCATGGCTGCTGCTTTCTCTCTTGCTGCTTCCCCTTGCCTTATTCTTTTTCCTTTTTGTCACATTTCTTCAAGCTAATGACCTTTATTCTCTATATCTTGCATGTCTAATCTTAATTTCTCCATTCTTTTGCCAGATTCTATCTCACTTCACCAAATGTCTACCATGTCTCAACTCTCTCCATGGTGCCATCTCCAAATCAAGCTTGAAGCTCAAAGTCCTTCCACTCCTTTTTTTTTGAAAGGGCATAATGACATCATATCCATTATGTTACTACCTAGATACATTCTTAAAACCATGATTTGTTGCTTAATGGCTAAGTTTTGGATTTGTTGTCAGTCTAACTGTGGCCTACTTAGCTAGCTTGTAGCTTTTTGATACTTGATATTTGGATCTTAGATTAGCTCATGTTACTAACTAGATTTAATCTAGAGTTCCAGTCTCCTAGATTAGCATTGCCATCCATGTAAGAGTGCATTATGCATAGCCATCATTCATAGCCCACAGATCACAGATTATTTATCATTTATTTATGAATGCATAGTCTTATGCTTTGCCCATTCTTTCTCTTTTCGACGTCGGTGAGGCCCAAACCTGGGACCTCTACTGTCCAGGAGGCAAGAGCGATGATTCACCACTGTTCTATGCCCCATGGGGTTGCTTTGCTTTTTTTAACTTTTTTTTTTTTTGGCTTGCAGGTGAAAAAAACATGAGCGAGGGGAGTGCAGGGCGAGAGGCATTTGGGGGGGGGGGGGGGGGGGGGGGGAGTCGGCTCTGGCTGGACGGTGGTGAGGAGGTCACGGAGGGGAGCGGAATCGGTGAGATGTTTCAAATGCCTCGAGAGGGGGCATGTGGCGGCGGGCTGCAGGGAGCCGATGAGATGCCTGCGTTGTGGTGGTCTGGGTCATCGCGGTCGGGCTGTGGGCTCCGTGGGTCAGGCAGCGGGGTTTCTCCGAGGAGGGCGAGGACGCTTCCACCACCCCCCCCCGGAGGGGGTGCCTCTTGTGGAGGTTGAAGCACCGTGGTCGGAGGAGATTGGGACATTGGAGGGGAGGTTGGCGTCAGCTATGGTGGCAGTGGTGTTGGAGGGGGAGGTGGATGTGGGGGCTCTGAGAAGGGCGGCCGTGGCTTTCTTGGGGATTGGCTAGGGGTCCTTCGGGGTGGCTTCCCTCAGGAGCGGATGCTTGGTGCTTCTGGGACTTGGTTAGGAAGAGCTGTGACGCTTGGCTTTCAAGGTGTTGCGGTGCGGTCGGGGCATGGTGAGGTGCCGATGGCCGGTAAGGTCGGATGGCGCTTTGGAGGAGCGACCGCCGACTAGCACGAGGCAAAAGGTGCTGATTGAGGGGGTCCCCCTCTTCCTCCGAACGGTGGAGGTGGCGACAGCAATGGTTGCCCCGTTTGCGAGGCTCCGGAAATACGAAGACTTGGGTCTGAGGTCGATGGTCCTGTCGCGGTTCGAGGCGTGGGTGGAGATGAAACCGGGTAGACAGCTTGCGGAGAGGGTGGTCCTCAGGTGGGGGAGCTCTTCCTGGCTGGTTCGCGTCTCGCAGGGATCCGGAAGGCCTAGATCCTTCGCTGAGGCGATGGTTGGTGGTGCGGCAGCGGTGCCTGGCAAGGTTCGAAATGCCGATTTTGACGCCATGCCAACAAAATTTTAAGTGTACATTTCATGGGCATGCCGAAGGCATGCCGTGGAAATGCCCGTTTTTCGATGGCCATGCCAATGGGCATGCTGATAGAAAATCACATAAATACTCAAAATGAAATAAAAAATCACATAGATACTCAAAATGAAATAGAAAATCACATAAATACTCAAAATGAAGTGTGTGTGTGTGTCTACTTGGAAAGCTTGAGTGTCTCTAGTTGAGCTAATCATCGTGTGTGTGTGTCATTTCAACCCCCCCACATTTCCAGTTTCGAATCTCCCACTCCTGCATTCAAACCGCTCTGTTTAAGTGTGTGACAGTCCCCCAATTTTCGAATTTCAGCCCTTAACTAAGCCCCCCTATTTCAGATTTCAACCCCTCCGAATCTCCAGCACTTGCATTTCAAACCGCTCGCAGCATCGATCGGCATGCCGCCGAAATTCATCGGCATGCCGACGGCACACCTGTAAATCGACAACATGTTCATGTCGGCACGACCCCCTTCCAGAAATGGCCTTGCCGACGGCATGCCGGTGGCATGCCGTCGGCATTTAAATCAATGGTGCCTGGTGGCGGAGGTAGCGAGCGAGCGGACGAGGGGTGGGCTGCTTTTGGGAAGCCCGAAGGTCGTGGCGAGGATGGCGCGGTGGTTGCGATCCCTGCGGCGCGATCTGAGGCAGGTGAGAGGGCGAGGGTCTCAGAGGCTGGTGCGGGTCTTACGGAGGACGTAGTGGAGTCTGTGGTGCTGAGGGCGGTGGACTCTGCTGGGGTGGCTCGGGGTCTTGTGGAGTGTGGTCGTGACAGACCCAGGTTGGGCGGGTTGGACCCGAATGCGGGAAGTGGTGGCTTCGGTGGGGTTGTCGGTTCGAGCCCCACCCCGCGAGTAGATTCAAAGCTTCTGTCCCGTTGAGACAGTGGTCTAGGGGCTGCGATTGGAAACTCGCGACGAGTCCTCGACAGGCCGAACTGGGCAGCGGGGTGCAGTGCGGTTGGTGAGGTGAGGCGCGCGCGGGGGTGGAAGCCGAGGAAGCCTGTACCACAGCGGCTTACTTACAAACCGCGGTGGTCCTACCGGAGGGGGCGCACTGCGACAGCTCTGACTGGGAGTGAGGTTGGGGAGGGCCAGTGTCGGAGGCTGATGGAGCGGGGTGTCGCTTCACCTACCGGAGGGCAGGGGGAGGCGTCGACGGTGAGCTTGGTAGGGGGTGGAGGCAGGGCAAGGGCTGTGAAGGGGGCTTCTATTGTCGAGGATGGGCAGCAGGTGGTGGGAGCTGGTGGTGGTGCTGGGGCAATGGAGGTCGCGATGAAGGCGCGAGGGGCTGATGCGGCAGAAGTGCGGCCTGTGGAGGGGGTCGTTTCGCAGGGGGGCAGACACTGGTTGCGGATAGGGCGGAGGCTGTGGGGCAGGGTGGACCAGGGGGCGATGGTGCGGGGGGGTCGCCCGGTCGGTTTGTGGTGATGGAGGAGGGAGAGGTGGATAGGGTAGTTGCGGAGATGGGGTTCAGGCGTTCGATGCATGGAGGAGTTTTCCGGGGTTATCCATGACTGAGGTCCTGTCATGGAATGTGAGGGGATTGAATGACCCCTCGAGGCAGGTGGCTCTGCGTGGGTATATTTAGAGGTGGGGTCCCGACGTGGTATTTCTCCAGGAGACGAAATGGGGGAGCTGTGACAGGAGGCTATGGAGGGAGGTGGGGGGAAGCGGTTTTGGGGAGTTCTTGGCCCTAGATGCAGTTGGAAGTGCGGGTGAAATTGTTGTGGGGTGGAAGGATGACGCTTTCTCCTTGCTGGACTCGTTGGTTGGGTCCCATGTTGTCACTATCAGGTTACAGAGATGTCAGGACAATACTTGTTTGCTCTTCTCCTCAGTTTATGGCCTGACAGAGGGTTGAAGGAGGCACGCCTTGTGGGGGGGATCTGGGCCAGGTTGCGGCAGCATTTCAAGGGATACCATAGTTGATAGGTGGTGACTTTAATGTCACTTTGCTGGCAGAGGATAGACCGAATGGCCATGGGGGGGGTGGACCAAGGTTCTGAGGCTTTTGCGGGATTTGTTGCGGAGCAGGGGCTGGTTGACATGCCACCCTCGTCCTATCACTTCACTTGGAGGAGCTCTGGAGGACAACGGTCCCAGATTGATAGATTTTTCGCCTCGACAATGTTGGCAGAGTTGTTCTCTATGGCGGAGGTTAGACCCCTGGAGCGGCCGTTCTCGGATCACACTCCCTTGTTGTGGGTAACGAATGAGGACTGGAGACATGATACGTATTTTAAGTTCGACCGGGCATGGCTCTTTGAAGAGGGGTTCAGGGGGCTGGTAGAGGAGCGATGGAGGTCGGTTCATGTGGATAGCTCGACGACCGTCAGATTGGAAGCTAAACTGCGGGATTTGAGATCCTTCCTCAAGGTCCATAAGAAGCAGATTAGGGAGGAGCGTGGGAGGAGCGATGAAGCTCTCAGTGAGATTGCACGGCTGGACGTGGTGGAAGATGTTGGTCTCCTTTCTGACGTTAACAAAGTAAGCAGAGCGAGGTAGTTACAGGTGATACAAGAGGAAGACCAGAAGGTGGAGATGGAGTGGAAGGTGAGATCCAGGCAGAGGTGGCTCAAGGAAGGCGATTCTAACACTCGATTTTTTCATATGACTGCATCAGGAAGGATGAGGAGGAATTGGATCAATAGGTTGGTGGTGGATGGGGAGGAGTTTGTGGGAAGAGAGGCGGTGGGGGGGCAGCTGCGAGGTACTTCAGAGAGTTTACCGGGAGAAGACGTGGGGGAAGGTGGAGATGGTTGGGGTCTGAGGTGCCGCGGATCGGGGATGCAAAAGCTGGTTTCTTGACGGGTCCGTTTGAGGAGGATGAGGTCCACAAGGCAATCTGAGGGCTAAACGCTGATGGTTGTCCGGGTCCGGATGGTTTTCCGGTTACCTTCTATAAGGAGTTCTGGCCGGTGATGAAGGAGGATGTGTTACAGGTCTTGCATGAGTTTAGAGCTGAAAATTTGGGCTTCAATAGATTGAACAAGTTCTACATGTTCCTATTGCCAAAGGAGGGTGCCGAGGAGATCCAGGAGTACAGACCGATAGCCATCTCGAATGCTATCTACCTGATTGTGGCAAAGCTCCTGGCGAATAGGTTGAGGAGGACCCTGGCTAGGATTGTAGACCCGGTGCAGACGGCTTTTGTCCCCAGCAGAAATATTTTGGAAGGATATGTGTTGGCCTCGAAGATCCTGTCGTTCTGGAAGAGGAGTAAGAAGAAGGCTTTCTTGTGGAAAGTCGATTTCAGCAAGGCTTATGACTCGGTTCAGTGGTCGTTTCTTTGGGCATCCTTGGTGAAGAGGGGCTTCCCACCGGTGTGGATTGACTGGATGAAGAGATGTGTCACCACGACGTCTTTCTCGGTATTTATCAATGGAAACTCGACAGGGGGTTGGATTCAACCGAGAAGGGGGGTAAGGCAGGGGTGTCCTTTGGCTCCGATGCTCTTTGTTATTGCAGCAGATGCACTTGCGAGGGCGGCTAAGAGGTCGTGTGAGAGGAACTTGGTGAGGGGTTTCTCCTTGGGAGATGGGACGAGCATTCCGTTACTGCAGTATGCAGATGATACGATTTTTTTCATTGAAGGCAGGGAAGTGAAAGCCAGAAGAATGCGGATTTTACTCTTCTTGTTTGGTGAGGCCTCGGGTCAGCAGATTAACCTGTCTAAATCAGATTTTGTCCCCTTCAATTTGACTGAGGCGGAGGCGAGGGGGTGTAGCTTGGGTCTTGGCACAGAGCAGACGAAGCTTCCGATCAGATACTTGGGTTTACCGTTGACGGATGGTAGGATTCTGGTGAAGGACTGGGCTCCCCTGGTGGAGATACTGGAGGGGAGGTTGGCAGGGTGAGCGTCCAGGCTTTTGTCGAGGGGTGGAAGGTTGGTCTTGCTCAAGACGGTTTTGGCAGCGATGCCGTCGTATTTCACTTCTGTCCTAAAGATGCCCCAGTAGGTTGTCTTGAGGATAGAGAGGTTTATGAGGAATTCCTTCTGGTCCAACCAGGGGACGAGTGGACTTGGTGCCAGGTTGGTAGCATGGGAGGAGGTTTGCAGACCGGTGGAGGAGGGGGGCTTGGGATGAGGGACCTGGGGAGGTCTAATGACAGCCTGTTGGTGAAGTAGGTGGGGAGTCTCTTGGAGTGTAGGGAGGATTTGGTGGGCAAGGTATTCGGGACGGCTTTTGGTGGCCCGATGCGTTGGAATCTCTTGATATCTCCGCCAAGGGATGCTTCTCACTTCTTGAAAGGTTTGTCGGTGGTGGCTCCTAGGGTGCGGAATTGCTTTATACCGATGGTGGGGACGGGGGAGATTTTCAGGTTCTGGTAGGATGATTGGACGTGGCAAGGTGTGCTTGCTAGAAGATTTCCGAGATTGTTTGCTTTGTCCCAAAACAAAGAGGCGTTAATGGCCGAGGTGTGGGAAGGTAGGTGGTGCCCATGCTTTGCAGGGAATCTTTCAGATGCGAGAACTCATGATTTCCAGAGATTGCTTGAAGAGTTAGAAGGGCTGCAGCCGGCTTCCGGTATTGATATGTTTGGCTGGGATGAAGGTGATTTCTCGGTAGGGGCTGCCTACAGGAGATTATCCAGCGGAGACTCCACAGGTGACTTGGATCTGGTGAGGGATTGTAGACAGATTTAGAAGGCCGCATGTCCTTTGAAGGTCAAGATTTTTGTTTGGTTTCCTAGGAGGAGACTTGTGACTAAGGTTTGGAGGGCAATGTGGGCTCCTAGAGAGAGTAAGGTGTGCCCTTTGTGCGGAGGTGAGGAGGAAGAAATTGATCACCTTTTTTTCACCTGCCTGTTTGTGGTACAGATATGGAGCTGGGTGGAAGCGGGGTGGTGGAAATGCCGATCTTTTGATGAGTTTTGGCACAGTTTCAGAGGTGGAGGGGGTGATGTTGGACAGAATGTCTTCCGTACGAAGGAGAGGGCCAGGCCGTTGGCGGTGTTATGGGGCATATGGTTGAGCAGGAATGTTGTGGTCTTCAGAGGCCAGAAGCCTTATTTGGAGAATTTTGTGGAGTCTGTTACTTCTTGTTTAATCTTTGGAGTGAGTC
Source organism: Thalassia testudinum (assembly GCA_037157565.1). Lineage (NCBI taxonomy): Eukaryota > Viridiplantae > Streptophyta > Magnoliopsida > Alismatales > Hydrocharitaceae > Thalassia > Thalassia testudinum. Next base: position 79,832,377 of record JAZHRO010000077.1, on the reverse strand, counting down.
CTTGTGAATGGGGGACCTTGGGGTTTGCCCTTGGTATTGGCGGAAGCTGTTGATTCTATATTTAATATATTTGGGTAGTTATCACCCTACATAACTACCCTTTCCTTTTTCACAAAAAAAAAAAGAAAAAAAAAATATATATATATATATAAAGTATGGTTTCTTTGGAAAGGGTTTATGAGAAGTACTTTTCTTTTTTTCTTTGAAAAACTTTTTGAAAAGTATGTTTTTTTTTTCAATTAGTATGTTAATATCAAATTTATCATTTTTCAATTAGTATGTTAATATCATATTTATCAGGTCTTCTGTTCAAATGCTATTGTTCTTGTCTCCATAGACATTAAAAGCATAGATCTATATCTGTTTATGCATGTAGCAATCATCACAATCGAAGCTTGAGGCAATTTGAGTCATTTCAAATCGATTTGGATTATCAGCAACATACCTCCCAGCATGCACCCTTTTTGATTGGTTGATACGGTGTAGGTATCAACAGTTACAAGATTGGTTTAGGATCTATTATTTTATCTATGTAAGCTCATATTTCTTGAGAATCACATACTTAATGCCATTTGTGTAATCTATTTAGACTATAATACTACTATTGTGGTGCTTCTGGATGATTGTCCCATATCCTCACCCTTCCATATCATTAGTGAATATAATCCTTCCAAGCAATTACCCTTTATTTTCCTCAACCTTCAGAAACTGCAAATCCTCTGCTCAGTTATCTTACCACTGCTAGATTCATGCAGTCTCGTCCATCTTTACTACAGACAACTAAGATCGGTATATGTTTCAACTTGATCTTGGATTGTTCAGTTTAAAATAAAACTAACAAAATCAAACTCCAAGTTAGATAAAGTTCCTCCGCAGAATATTTTTAAACTCCATACTCAACTGAATGGCCAAAGGATAACAGTTTCTGCTTAACAGATTTCTTTGAAGGAGACATGAGGGATGCAAACATCAAAGTTGGTAAAAAGGCATTCCTTGATATACAGGGAATCGATACCCAAACTGTCCATTCACCGTAGCTTGAGCTACAGATAAATTGAGAGACAGAACATCACCACCACTCAAAAGCAATTAAATTATGCTTGGCAATTGCTGCTTTGTGAAACAATTATAAATTTCAAATAAGTTGCACTATCAAGAGAGTAGCATAAATGTTCAATTTGGGTGGCACCGTGGATGCCCACCGAACACAGAGAGTGTGCATAAGGGGGATGGAGGTCAGGACTGGACTCTGGTCGTGGGGATGGTGAGGAAGAGGAACGTGGGGCCGGAGGTGGCCTGTTTCTAGTGTAGAGGGCTGGGGCATTTGGCGCGGGACTGCAGGGACCCGGTGTGCTGCCTCCGGTGGGGAGCTGGGCCACCGAAGGGTGTCCTGTGCGAAGGAGATGCGGAGGGATGTGGATGCGGGTGCGGCCATGTGTGTGACCGTGCCCCCGCCTCCACCAGAGGGAGCACTGTCGGTCGAAGTAGAGGCCCCGTGGTCAAAGGAGTCTGGGAGGCTTGAGAGGGCCCTTGCGCCGGCCTTGGTCGAAGTGGTGGCGAAGGGCCATGTGGGGTTGGACGACCTGAAGGTCGAGGTGAGTAGGTTACTGGGGGGCAGATCGCCTGGACTAAGGTTGAAGGTGGTGGGGGAGGGGAAGTTCCTACTTGTGGGGGCATCATCGGAGGTAGCAAAGCGACTCCTCTTCAAGGACTTTCCATGCTTAGGAGGTGTGGTCAGGTGGCGGTGGGCGTGAGGTCGGATGGCGCGATCAGGGAGCAGCCGCCGCAGAAGGTGGAGATGGTGGTGGACCTGGAGGGAGTGTCATTGTTTCTTCGCACTAGACAAGTTGTCGAGGCGATGGTCGCCCCCTTCGCGCAGGTTCGATGGTGCAAGGGACTCGGCCTTGATGGAGGGCATCTTGGGTCGATGCGAGCTGCAATGGAGATGTGACCAGGCACGACACTGCAAAGGAAGGTGGCACTGTGTTTGGGGAGTGCGTTGTGGGTCATGTTGGTTAAGCCGGTGGAGAGGGGACCAAGATCCTTTGTGGAGGTGGTGAAGCAGTCGGCCAGAGGTCTTGTGTCGGGGGGAGACGCTGCAACGAGAGGGGCAGTATGGAGACCAAAGGTCACTAGAGGGCGAGGCACGTCGTGGGCTAAGTCAGCAGCGCCGAAGTCGGAGCTGGGTGTACGCACACCCCTTGAGGAGCAACGACTGAGGGGTGTGATGGCTAGAGGCGGACCGAAAGTCAAGGAGTGGGTGCTCAATGCGGAGAACGATCTGGCTGGGGAAGCCGAGGGGTCGTGTGGGGCCATCGCGGCGAGAGGAGCAGGAGGGTGCATCGAGAGAGTGCGACGCATTGAAGGAGAAGCTGCTCTCGAGGGAGTTGGAAGCGCAATGGTCGAGGGTTTTTAGTGTCGAGGGGGGGGGGCGGCGAGTTCGGATCCGCGTCCAGACCCGATACCCCTTCATCCCTCTTCTTTTAAGGGCCTGCGAAGAATCCCTTCTAAGAAGGCCCACAGTGCACTGCTTCACGATGAGCAGAAGGAAGTGGAGTGTGGGAGTCGGACGGCGACGATCGTCCTCGACAGGTGCGAAGGCGAGATCAGAACGACCAAGCTTCTCCATCAGAGGATGGAGAGGATATGGTCTGCAACGCAGGGCCCCCCCGCGACACGAGTACCGACTGGAGCTACTTCGACGTCGACGACCACCCTGTTGTGTGAAGGAGGTCCGGGGGGCGATGCGAGGCCTCGTCGGAGGAGTGAGGGTGGGTTCAACGATGTCGCCCTCGACGAAGGCAATGTTTGGCATATCTCGGAGGAGAGAGGACCCTCTGGGGCAGAGGGGCTTCGCGGAGAGGGGCAGATAGCGGAGGTCGTGGTGGAGGAGCCGGTGCAGTTGGAGGGGGAAGGGGGTGTTGAGGCTGTAAGGGGTCAGTCGAGCGGTAGCGAGGGGGAGGGGTTTTTGGTAGGTGTGGAGGTGGTAGGGAGGGGGGAACAAGGGGCTAGGGAGCTAAGGGAGGCCTGGGCTGATGACTACGGGGTGGGGGAGGTGGAGCAGGTGGCTAAGGGGGCCAGCTTCGATCGTACGAGAGGGGGAGATGTTGTTGGTACCCCATGCTGAAGGTCCTTACTTGGAATGTCAGGGGTCTTTGTAACCCTTCTCGCAGGGGGACGCTAAGGTCATACCTGCTTAAGTGGATCCTGGATGTGGTGTTTCTCCAGGAAACGAAGTTGTAGGGCTGTAATCAAAGGGTGTGGAGAGAGATTGGGGGTAGCTTGCTGGGAGGTTTTCTGGCTTTGGACGCTGTTGGGAGGTCAAGAAGGGTGATCGTTGGGTGGAAGGACTTGTTCTCTTTGATAGACTCGGAGGTGGCAGTAGGAATGGTCTCGATGCAGTTGAGTAGTGATGGGCTTGTGATAGCGTTCTCATCGATGTATGGACCTATTGATGACTCCGAGATTCTCTTTGGGAGAGGTTGCACCAAGCTGCCAGGACATTTCAGGGGAGCCCGTGACTCATTGGAGGGGATTTCAATGTCACCCTCTTAGCGAAGGATAGACCAGGGGGGAGAGGAGGCAGGGACCAAGGCTCAAAGGATTTCGCGAGGCTCATTGCCGAGCACAGACTGCAGGACATACCCCTCGCTTCTTGTGCGTACACATGGAGGAGCTCAGGAGGTCTGATGTCCATATTAGATCGTTTTCTATGCTCAGTGGAGTTGGCAGAGGCTTTTCCGCTGGCGGGGGCCCAAGCCCTGGAGAGGCCATTCTCAGACCACTCTCCTTTGTTGTGGGAGTCTGGCGAGGGGTTTCGATGCAATATATACTTCAAGTTTAAGAGGGAGTGGCTACTGGAGGATGATTTCAGGAGTGTGGTGGAGGACAAGTGGAGGGCTCTGCACCTAGATGGATCAGCTGCTATGAGACTTGAGGTGAAGCTTCAAGAGCTGAGATGCTTTCTAAAGGATTACAGGAAGCAGATGAAAGAACGGACCAAGAAACGAGACAAGGCTCTCGGGGAGATTCAGAGGCTGGACAGAGTGGAAGACCAGGGCTTGATGACGGTGGCGGAGAGACAATGTAGGGCGGACCACATGAATACCATCCAGGAGGAAGATCAGAAAGCAGAGGTGGAGTGGAAGATAAGATCCAAGCAGAAATGGATCAAGGAGGGAGATTCGAACACCAAATTCTTCCATATGATGGCATCAGCCAGGTGTAGGAGAAATTAGATTGAAAAGCTCCAGGTGGGTGAGGCGGAGTGTTCTAGCAGGGAGTCAGTGGGCAAGGCAGTGACAAAATACTTTAGAGAGTTTACGGAGAAGACGAACGGGAGATGGAGATGGAGGGGTTTGGGGGCTCCGACGGTGGAATCAGTAGAGGCGGAGGGGCTAGTGGTGCCATTCACGAAGGACCAAGCTCATAGGGCGGTATGGGGTCTGAATGCCAAAGGGTGTCCGAGGCCGGACGGTTTCCCGATCCTCTTTGTCAAGGAGTTTTGGCCATTGCTGAAGGATGGGATTTTGCAGGTCTTGGCGAAGTTCAGGGAGGGTAATAGGGGTTTTAATAAGCTGAACAAGTTCCACATATTCCTATTGCCTAAGAAAGAAGGGGCGGAGGCGATTGATGACTATAGACCAATTGCTCTCTCGAATGCAACGTATTTAATCGTGGCAAAGATACTGGCGAACAAACTTAGGAGGGTGATTGATAGAGTTGTGTTAGAGGTGCAGACAACTTTTGTACCGGGGAGATGCATTTTGGATGGATATGTTGCAGCAACGAAGATCCTTGCACACTGGAGGGAAAGAAAGAAGGCTTTTCTGTGTAAGGTTGATTTCGAGAAGGCTTATGACTCGATACAGTGGTCCTTGTGAGCAGCTATGGCCAAGAGGGGTTTCCCGTCGGTCTGGATTAGATAGATGAAGTAATGCGTCACTACAACATTGTTCTCAGTCATCATCAATGGGAACCCGACAAGGGATTGGATTCAACCGAGGAGAGGCGTATGGTAGGGGTACCCCCTAACACCTATGTTGTTTGTGTTGGCGGCAAATGCTCTGGCGAGGGCATCTGACAGGGCATGCGCAGCAGGGTTGATACAGGGCTTCCCTCTAGAGGGAGGTGAGGGTATTTCGGTGCTACAGTACGCGGATGATACTCTCTTCTCTGTGAAAGAGACAGTAGTAGAAGCGAGGCGATGTATCCTTCTAGAGCTATTTTGTGAAGCGTCAGGTATGCAGATCAATTACTCCAAATCTTCTTTTGTCCAATTCAGCATGGCTAATGAGGAGGTCAGGGCGTGTTCGAAGGCCCTGGGTACGTAGGCTGGGGCTCTACCCCTCCGATACCTGTGCCTGCCCCTGACAGATAGGAGGATCGCAGTACAAGATTGGGCTCCGTTGCTTGGGAGGATTGAAGATCGGTTGACTGGGTAGGCGTCCAAGCTACTGTCGAGAGGAGGGCGGCTGGCCCTCCTTAAGGCAGTTCTGTTGGTGATACCAGCATGCTTTTCTTCGGTGGTGAAGATGCCGCAGAAAATTGAAGACAAAATTGTGAGCCTGATGAGAAGTTTCTTCTGGATCAATTATGGAGCAAGAGGGAAGGGGGGCAAAGCTAGTAGCTTGGAGTGAGGTGTGCAAACCTGTTAGGGATGGGGGTCTAGGAGTCAGGGAGGTAGGGAGAATGAATGATAGCCTCCTAACGAAGTGGATTGCTAAGTTGCTTGGAGGAGAAGTCTGTCTAGTGGGGAGGGTCTTGCACTCTAGCTATGGGTGACCACCGAATTGGGAGCTCCTCGCTACACCCCCTAGAGGAGCTTCCCATTTCGTTAGGAGTCTGTCGATGGTAGCACCGAAGGTATGACCTTTTTTTACCCCGATGCTGGGGTTAGGCGACCTTTGGGTTCCGGACGGATGATTGAATGGGGCATGGAGTTTTGGCGGAGCACTTCCCCAGACTTGTGACGCTAGTGGTTGACAGGAGGGCCTCGGTGGCGGAGGTCTGGGATGGCACATGGTGTCCCACTTTCGTGGGTAGCTTGTCAGACCAGAGGCTTAGGGAGATACAGGTGTTGTAGAAGCTGCAAGGATTTCAACCAGAGGATGGTGTGGATTGTTTTAGGTGGAAGGAAGGTGATTTCTTCGTACATGATGCTTATAGAAGGCTTAGTGGTTCGGGCACGCTGGGGGATATTGATTTGATTAGAGGCTACAGGCAGCTCTGGGAGGCTTCTTGTCCGCTGAAAGTTAAAGTGTTCGTTTAGCTCATGAGAGGGAGACTGATAACCAAAAAGTGGAGAGCTCGGTGGGTTCCAAATGCGGAGAGGTCTTGTCCGTTATGTGATCAAGCGGAGGAAGATATCGATCATCTTTTCTTTGTGTGTCCGGTGGTGACACAAGTCTAGGAGCGGTTGGGGGATCGATGGTGGGCCCACAACTCTTCTACCAGATTTTGGCGGTCTTTCGGATGCGACGGGGCTAAAGTTGAGCATAATGTGTTTCGATCGAGGAGGGGACGTGCTCGACCGCTGGCAGTTTTGTGGACTATTTGGCTAGGTAGAAATGCTGTTGTGTTTAGGGGGTAGCACCCATATGTGGAGAATTTTGTTGGGTCTGCGATGTCTTTTATTTCAGGGTGGAACTCTAGCATGTAATGGGAACATTGTACTTTTCTATTTGATTAATGTAATTTTAGGTGGTATCTAAAGGATTACCATCCTTTTTCCCCTCCAAAAAAAAAGAGAGTAGCATCAATGAAACTTCGATAGAATGCTGTAGATAACGATTGGCATGCTCCAATTCAGATTTCAGGGGAAAAAAAGAGAATAGCACAAGGGATCAGATAATTTGTTACAGCATTTATTTATTTCTTGGAAGCAAATGATAAAATAATTTTGTCATCAACCAACATTTTCAGTCACTCTAAGTTGTGTGACAGAGAATAAAACCATATAAACCAACAGACTAGAACATTAACTATACAAACATCAACGACAAATTCACAGCTACAAACATAAACAGATTTATGCTGAATAAGGCGCTTTAAGTTCTTTTCAAAAGAACAAAAAGGAAAGAGACTTCGAACTGACCTCCAGTTCTAATGGCCTTTAACTGAAAAACTGCAGTTCCTTGGGGTCCAGAAACAGGAAACGTGCAAGACACAGTATGCCTTCTGCGACCAACTGCTAAAGAAGCAGCATACCATGGTCCCCTAACTATTGGTTCACCAAGTGCTTCCACTACCTTTGGGTTTTGCGAAGCCTTTTCAATTGCCTTGCTGGAAAGGTAAAAGTAGCAGTGGGAATTTTTAAAATGAACAAATCATTATTAATAAGAATAATAGAGACAATATTTGCTCTATGAAATAGTGGCAATAAATAAACCATCTTTACAATCTACACCTTTTCCCAGCAAAGACAATGTAAATATATTCTTTTCAAGGGCATGCAATGAGAGAACTCCCTCAAATTTCCTCAAAGGGTTTCTTCAATGATTTGAATGCACTAAGAAGTGAGATTTGCCCTGTACATCACTTTAAAAACTGCCTCTTTTTTTTGAAAAGTAAATCTTCTTACTCACGGCGTTTTAAATGCCGCTGGAATGCTGCCGCAATGGTGGTTTTTGGGACATAACCATATCGACGTAGTTTAAGTGTCGAAACTCAAGGATATTGCCAGCATACTGACCATATCGTTGGCATGTCAATGATATGGTCGGCACAGCGGCATATCGATGTTGTAGAGGTCAATGTTGCAGTGTAGATGCTGCCCCGCTGCTGCATTGCTGTGGCAGCGGAACTGCCACTGCTACTCCACTGCGTTGTTGCTGACTTGATAAAGAACTGGGTTGGGTTGATTTGGGTCCAATGCTATTTGGTTAGTTTGGTTCCTCTTAGCTAATTAGGTTTGGGTTGGGTCTATTGTGTTTGTTTAGTTTGACACCCCTGCTAGGTGGAGATCTATGCAAAAAATAAAGAGGGCTCCATACAGTTGTTTTGAAAAAAGAAGAAGGTTTTATCCAGTATTTAAAAACTACCCATTTCTTCTAAAAAAGGACTTCATTCTTTGTTGAATTTGGTAGTTCTTTTTGGTGTATGAGTTGTAATGTGTACAATGGCAAGCAAGAGCAATGAAAATATTTTTTGATATTTCATTATTGAACTTTAACATGGTATGGTCATGTTGCATATGAATATTATAACATAACACTTTTATTCTTACATAATCAACATTTGATTTCTTAAAATTGATATCATTTTGCCTACTTCTGCTATTTTTCTTGGCATGCATCGGCATGCCTCTGAAATGGCATATCTTCGGGCCTTTGAAATAGTCAAAATTTGCCATCGAAATACGATATTTCCATGGCTTGCCCTCAGCATGCCCACGAAATGCACACTTAGAAATTCATCAGTACTGCGTCAAAATCGGCATTTCAAACCTTACTCATGCGGCGTAAATGCAAGAAGAGCGCCCTCTTTCAAAGTTATACATCTTGGAAGTAGCATGCTCCCTCAAACCTACCAAACATCAAGTCTTTTCTTTCCTTCTTTTGTGCTCCCTTACACATAGCTTCAAATTCTCAATTGGAACAATGCTCCCTTAAACCTACCAAACATCAAACTGGGACCAAATTTTATCCCAGATGACCCATAATTTGAGATTCATAAACCATTCCCTATGATTGGAAATGGGCTACCTGAGAAAACCAAACTATTTTCAGCTGCTTTTTATCCTCTTTGAGCCTGTGACAATTGCACTGTCAAGCTCTCAAATTCATTAATAACAAAAGCTCTTCCATATGCCACTCACTTTATAATCCAAAGATCAAACTTTACTAGGAAGTTAAACTCTCTTTCCACTTGTCCAAACGTTCCATTTCCTATGCAAAGATGGCATCATCCCACACGATAGGCTGAAGCACAAGACACAAACAAAGCGATGGAAGTAGAGGATATCCCCTTCCCCACCTCAACCTCAGAATCACTCCTCCCAAAACGAACCAGTGTTTCAATTGCTATAGCTCACTCCTCCCATGGCATCCTAAAAATAGCATCAAATTAGAAATGCACGAAATTGGATGGTGGGTTACAATGATCGAGTACTAAATAAACCTAGTAAATCGGGCTTAAGTATTTCCAATGTCCATTGAGCTCACACCTACTAAGTTGCCAAATACAGTTTTTGTTTTTCCCAGTTAGCGACTAATCTGAAATCCTTAAAAAAAAAAAGGAGCCTCTTCCATCCATCACTTTGCCCTAATCAGAGGTTCTCAGTTTATGGCTCTGCAAAACGCAGCACATCACCACTAGCAAAACATCTAAAAGCGAACAAAATCGAATCTTTATCCTTTTTTTTTGCCTTTTAAGCAATCCAATCCTCTATACCTGCTGCAGCCGTGGAAGATGGCGAGATCGTTGATGGCGCTGAGGAAGACCGCTCCGGTGACGCTAAGCAGCACGATAGGGATAGCCCTCCGCACGAGCGACCTCCCACCCGAACCCGACGACGACGACGACGACGTGGTGGAGAAGGAACGAGCTGCGCAGGAGGAGGATCCGGAAACCCTAAATCGATCGTCAGAGAACGGGGTTCGTGGGGATGGAGGAGAGGTGATGCGTGTGCTCTACTTACTACTACTGCTACGTCTACGCTACCAACCTGTGGGGATTATTGGATCGAATGTGGGGCGAAAGATCAGCTTCGAGCTGAGATCGACAAGGGGAAGATCGAGCGATGAGGAGAGAGCGAACGGGAAGTACCACTGCTCCCCTCGTCGCCGCCATCATCTTCTCTCGCCCGCCAAAGTTTGATGGGATTCTGATTGGCTGGGAGTGCCCCAGCTGTGGTTGTTTCCTTTGACGCTAGCTTGAGTCTTGACGTGGGAGTACAAAGTTACGTCATATTAAAATCATACCGTTTGGAAAATTACTGTAATTTATAAAGAAAAAGTAAAAAATAAAATGATTTTATTTGATGTATTTTAACTGTTCATCGGTGAAAAATAAATTTTTAAATGAAAAATAAAAATATTTTTTAACTTATGAGTTTTGAATTTAAAATTTAAGATAGAAATTATTTTTTAATTGAAAAATCATTTTTTATAGTTGAAAAATCAATTTACATAGATGTAAAATCAATTGAAAATCAAAATACAATGGTATATTTTAATTTTTAACTGATTTATTTTAATTTTTTATCGATGAAAAATCATAGATAAATAAATAAAGGTTTAGGTTATTATACAGAGAGAGATGAGTGTGCAGACCAAAAACTAAAAATCAAAAAAGTTCCTGCTATTATCCAATGCAACAACAAACAAAAGTTAGAAAATAAATAAATAAGTTTAAAATTTCGAGTCGCAACAAACGAAAGTTAAAAAAAAAAATTGAATAGTACTATGAACAATAACTGGCCAACTGAAATGTTGTGCATCGCTTCATTATATTTATAGAAGAGGTAAAAAAAGTGAAAAAAACTTTTGACCAAAGTAGGAGGCATGTGGAATTAATTTGATGTTAGAATGCTAGAATCATCTTTAATACTTAATTTCTATCATTGAATCACTCAATATTAAAAGATTTTGAAGGACCTTTTTTTTCTTGGACTTGAGGTAGACCTTTCAATGCTGTATCCCTTTTTTTGTTTTAACCTAAAGCTGACTATTTTGGTATCTTTATTGAGCTTCTTTGACTTGAAATGAATGAATGACATTCCTAATTGTTCAACCTTTGCTTTCTAAAAAAGAAGAATAAGAGAATATAATAAGGTGTCAATTAACTATGATCACATCACACACTCAATGAAGTCCTTAAAAGAGCAATGCCAATATTTTTAAAATCACATCTTAATTTAAATTCCCTCGGAATCTGCTACAATATTTCTAATTAATAGTAATCAATTGAAGTTAATTAAAATTTTCTATGTAAGTTGGTACTCGAGAACGTATTTCATTTCTAACCACAAACCACCTATAAAGAAGTCTTGTAGGCTCAAATCTAACCATTGAATGTTTCTTAATGTTTAAGCCTACTACTTGGGGTCGTAAAGAGTGGTTGTTTCCAAAAGCTTATGAGGTTTGTGAGGGACTCTTACTTGTAGTGTATGAAAGAAACAACATAAGCAATGAGTTCTAAGCGAACTATGAACACTTTGTAGTCAATATGTAATTAGATATATATAGGTGCAAGTGTGCAATGTCTAAATGCATGTAAAGTGATTGGTATTTGATTTAGTCATATAATTATTTAAAGTTGTTTGACTACATCTTATCCCTTCTTTTGAAAGGTAAGAGGACCACTCGAGGCTAATAATCTTCTCTATCCATTAATAAATTTTCAAAGCTATAAGCTTTGAAAGTGCATCCCCTCCATCACAAAGAGGGCCACATGTCCCTAAAGATTGACATTCAAGCAATACATTATCTACATAGATTGCTTCCCTCTAAAAATGACCTCATTTGTTATAGCCCAATGCCCATAAGATGACTAATGAATATGCTCATTCCTTCTTGGATCTGAAAGTTCCGGAAGTCATCCATGGTGGAATGGTCAATCCAATATATGACAACATTCTCTCATACTTCTTTGGCCATCAAACATAGGAAGAAGAGATGCAAGTCTACCTTACTATTGTATAATAAGCATGTCAACAAATTATGAGGAAAACTTTTTGAGATAGATTTTGGTAATTAATCTCTCACTCCTTAATAACCAAGTAGAAATTTCTACCTTCAAGAGGCAAATCTTTAGTCCTTATAAAATCTATCATTTGTTATTTCCAAGTCCTCATAGCTTTTGTCAATATTCAAGTCAACCTAAGCTAAAGAAGGATTCTATCTATTGTTAATAATTCTTTAGTCTACCCTAAGAGGGGATTCTATCAATGTATTTGATTAGGTTTTTAATGTTACTAAACGAAGATTTTGTTAGCACACAGCTTAGAATTATGAAGTAAACTAATCTGGGGGCAATTTTGTTCAAGAAAGGTAGGAGAATTGAATGGGAGATTTCACTTTTCAGATAATGCGTCAGAAAAATACATCGCCACAGTAAAATCGTGTGGTAGAAGAATCCCAAATCAAAAAAATATTTATCAGTAAAACTGACCACGAAGAGTTAGGTCATATCCATAGAAAGGAACGACCACAATAAATTCATGAATACTTTTCCTTATATTCACCCAATTATGTGCGGAATCCATACCCAAATCCAATACGTAATGAGGTGAAAGGAATAACTCAAGTATGCAAGGTTATGTGTGCAATTTTACCTCGATAAAATAATTCACAATGGCATGTAATGTAATTAAACTTCAAGACATTGGGCTTTTTCCTTTAAGTTTGATGATATTTCATGCATTTATGTAGAGACCTAACCCAACATATGAGGATATGAATGCATGGGAGAAATACTTTGGAACTTGAGGGAAAGCATGCAATTTGGGCATTTCAATTAATGCAAATTTTAATTGAAGCAAAAATAGAGGATTTTATTTCATGCGCGAAGAAGAGGCGATGGCGGGATGCGTGGAGCTCGGAGGAGGTTGGCATTGTCAAGAGCTTCGCGTTGGAGGTCACGCCGAGGAGAACGGTGGCCGACGGTGGCTGGACGGCGGTGGGGCTACCACGCGTGTGCGCGAGCTGTCGTTGACGGATCTGAGGGCGTGGCCGTGTTCGTGAGGGCCCGACAAGTCCAATGGAGGCGACGGTGCGAAGCTTCGTGGCCGGAGGGACCGTCTGGTGTGGAGGAGTCATGGTGAAGTTAGGGTTCTTCCTCTTTGTCGACAGAGAAGAAGAAGAGGAGGAGGAGGCCGGCAATCGGTTGTTGGTCGCATGCGAAGAGTTTGGGTGCATGCAGGTGCGCGTGGGTGGCGGTGGGCGCATAGAGGTGGCCAGCCACGTTGTGACTGAAGGAGTGGCCGCGCGAGGGCCTGTGTGGTGAAGGTGGGTGGCGCTACTGCTTGCGTGCGTGAAGAGGCGCACATGAGGGAGGTGGGCGGTCGTCTGCTAAAGTCGAGGAGTGAGGGTCGAGGCGGAGGTGTGGTGCATGCATCTGAGATCAAGAGGATGGAGTGGAGAGAGCAGGGAGGAAGCAATGGCCTCCTGTCGTAGTCGGCGAAGAAGAAGAACGTAAAGGAGGTAGGTGCGGTCTCTGGACGTCCAGGAAGGTTCCCGGATGTCTTAACTGAAAGGGAGAGGGGTGTGTGCTCCCTGTTGGCCGGCGGTGGCGCACTTGGCTGTTGCGTGCAGTGGTAGGGGAGATCGGTCATGTCACGGTGGTGAGGTGGTCGCCACACGCTATCACCGTGTGGCTATCGCAGTGGCTTCGCGGAAGTCGCAGTGGTGGTGTCAACGAACGGAGCACGGTGGTGGCGTGTCACAATCGATGGCATGGTCACGGTTGAAGAAGATGGCAGAGCACGGTGATGAACGTCGAGGCGAAGCACGGTCGTGAAGCTCGCGGTAGAGGAACTCGCAGTAACGGGAACGTTGGAGAGGTCGATGACATGGGAGGCTCATGGTGGCGTTCTGGTGGTGCGTAGGGCGAGGATGTGGAGAGGTGGGCTTCCTCCCCATGGAGGAAGATGATGCTCCTCTCCCTGGAGAGGGAGATTATCATGGAGCTGATCTTCTATTGGTCTTCCTCCTGTTATAAATAAAGAGAGACAATCAGAGAGAGAGATTTGAGGGAGTGAGATTTGGGAGAGAGATTCCAGGGAGAGAGAAAGAAAAATAAGGAAAGTTCTTTTTATTTATTTTCTCTTTCTTTCTTTCCTTTCCTCTTGTACGTGGTTTCCAAAACCTCTTTAGGGAAGATTCTAATTGGGAATTGAAGAGTTCTTTCCTTTCTTATACGTGGCAAATTAAATCTCTAAAAATGATATTCTCAATTGAGGTATGATTCCATCCAGATTACCCCTTCCATACTGACCCAAATTTAATTGATTAAGATGTAGAAATTGATGTCTTGCATGGAATGGTAACTCTGCAGCTTAATTAATTTTATTCATGCAATGAATGATTCATATTACATTTTCATTCCAATAATGAAGTACTTAGGTTCTAATTTAGCCCACTAACATGGATTTATCAAGAATCTCCAAGGAGCAATGATAGACACAAACATCTCAACTACAACAATAAAAAGTTGGAAAGCCACAATTACATCTATTAGAGAACCTATTGTGAGCCCTATCTACAAGGAGAAGACCTTTGGAAGGTCCTTAGAGGAGATAACATGGCACTGCCACTAGGTAAGAGCACAGACAAACCAAAGAAATGGAAAATCAAGATTGGAAAGGCAAGGTTAATGTTAAAGACAACTGTCAAGTAGGTTGATCAAGAATATCGAAGAGGCCAGCATGGGATTCACTCTCCATGCCCTTCTTACACAAAACTAATGTGCGACTTTAGTAGTTGGAGAATGAGTTGATGATAGATTACCATCAACTAATACTTCACAAAAATGCGTTATCTTTGCTATAAGATATCCTAGTTAGATTTACAATAAAAAATAAATGAGCCTTAGATGAAGAGGATTATCATCAATAGGCTATAAATAAAATATGGTGCTTTTGTTATGGTTGTATATAGGTGGCCAAATCGATGCACTCTATTACAGTTAAAGAGTCTATTAGTAAATCAAGAGACTTTGTAAAAGCAAAAAGAGGAAAGTGATAAGGAATGACTCAGTCTCTACCAAGGAAGGATGAGGTTTTATGTTGAAGTAGCAATTATGAAAGAGCTTTATGATAGGAGGAGAGAGTCTAGCCAAACGGAGAAGCCAAAATTGGGAACCAATAAACACCAGTTTATCATCACTATTATGCTTAAAAACACATTTAGCTCTTAGGTTTTGCACACTGCAATATGGTTTGGGGTTGCATTTAGGCATTTCTTAGTTTAGGCATGCATTGCATTATTTTCCTTTATTTTTGGCTTTCATATACTTCCTATCATTGTTAGGGATGATCACACAGTGAAAATCGCCTGAACCCTAGCAATGTAGAAGGTAGAAGATGAAGATAGAGCTCATTCTAGCTGGATCTCAACTCAATCTAGCTCACCTCAACTAGATTCTATATCAACCCAGCTCAATGTAGCTGGATCTAGCTCATTCCAGCTCCACATAGCTCATGGCAGCTTCAGTCAACTTAGCTTAGCAACTAGTCCTCAACTAGCTAAGCTCAGTCAGCTAAAAAGTCCACAACCAACTTAGGGTAGCTCAACACCAGCTTATGAAGACTCACCCTAGCTCAACTTAGTTGAGCTTGTCTACTAGAGTTAAGCTAGCTAGCTTAGCTAGCTAGGGAGTCTTCAAGAAGATCAGAACCAGCTTCCCTCAACTCTAGAATAGTTGAGACTAGCTCAACTTAGCTCAACCTACTCAACTTAGTAGCTAGCAGAGAACTAGCTAGCTAAGTTAAGTAACTAAGCTCCTAAAAGACCATCTGCAACAACATATCAACTCCATGCAAACTCAGAGCAACTCCTCTAGCAAAACCTTAACTCCTCCTCTACTCATCTACTAGCTGAGCTAGCTTAGCTCCACCTAAGCTCCGCTCTATGGCAGACCACCCCACCTACTTAGCTCCATCTCTACACCCTCTTACCTAACCTAAACCACCACTAAAGCCCTTCCCCTTTTGGCGCCAACTCCTGGCATCCCTTAACCCCATCACCACCACCAAAAGCCACCTTAAAAGTGGTGCCAACTTCCCCTTCTAGAAGCCCCTTAGGTGGCGCCAACTTCCCATTAGATCTCCACCTTACACCTCAACCTAAGCCCCATCTCTACCCTCAATTTTCCCTCCAAAAAGAACCCCTTCTAGAACCCTACCCTTGGTGCCAAAAGTGGTGGCATCCCACCACCATGGCTAGCCACCAAGGGTCACCATTAACCCTTAACGACCCTCCCTCCACTTCCCTTTGGTTGGTGCCTAATCACCTTGGCCCTTAGTCCCTCAACCACCTCCTATAAACCCGTCCTAGCCATCAATGATCTCCATGCCAACTACCCCTCCTTCCCATCCTATATAAACCCCCTTCCTACCACCAAAAAGAGGTATACTTGGCTACATAATATTCTTACCTATACGTCCACTATAGATGTCCAAGGAAGGAGAGGAGAGAAGAAGATTAAGGAGGCAAACCCTTGCCTCCTTGGTGCCTTCTTCTTCTTCCTTCTTCCTCGGACCAAGCCAAGGAGCACTCCACCATTGGGGATGGCCAGGCAGGAGGAAAGAAGCTAGGGTGGACGTCCACCCTTGGAGGAGTTCAGAGAGAAGCTCTCAAGGAGGAGGAAGGACCCTTCTTCAAGTTCAGGAGCTGCTGAGCTTGGAGCAAAGGCTACTTCCATTTATGTGGAGATTCGTCTACCTTCTTCATTTTTTTATGTTGCAGTCATTTACTGTAGTAAGCATTCCTCTACTTGGAGATTACTTATGTGGTTCCCATCCACATAAGTGAGCTCCCCAAGTAGTTGAATACTTAACTTCATCATTAATCAAGTGCCTTTCTTCATTTTGTGCCTTGTTATTTTATGTGCTTTCAAATTCCTTGTTTTTAGATTTGTTGAGCACTACCCTACCTCTCCAATTAAACAAAAATACAAAAAGATTGAAGATTTGAGAGAGCAAGAGAGAGAAGTGATTTATTAACTAAAACTAACATCTTGGACGACCCTAGATATCCCATTATCTAGCTATTATAAATTTCAAAAGAGATCACGAAATTGTATGTTACAATGACAAATCCTCTTTTATAAATCACGTGATTTTTTGTATCGGGAACTCATAAAAAGAATGGTAAATACTTCAGTTCCAATAAGAAGGGGAATTTTGCACATGATTATTAATTTAGAAAGGAGATGAACAAAAGCAAGAAGTAGCCTCAATGGCGATCAACAAGGAGAAGTAGCCTTAATAGGAGAGAATTCCAAAGAAGTAGACTACGACGGTGATCAAGTCACTCAAGTTATTCAAACCATGTGACTAGAGATATCAAAAAGCTTACAGATCTATAAAGAAAGGAGAGTTATGGTGACAACTCGAAGATGTTCATCTTGATGATGCCAAATTTTCTAAGACCTAGGAAAATATCTAAATAAAGGAAAATCTGAGAAAAACTTGACATAATAAAAGGAAGAGATTAATATATATAGTGCAAGAATAACCCAAGTAAGATAAACTTGAATGAAGTTAGTTGAATCAGTGAGGCATAAACTCTTTACAAAATGAAAGGTTGACTGTCATGCCCCAGCAACCTCTCATTAACCATGAGATCAAGGTTCATAGTAGTGGCTCGATGATGGTTTCTTGGTTGCTTAAGTAGTAAAATCAAACACATGTAATTTCATATTCACTATGGCACAATAATAATAAAAGAGCAAAATACAAATGAACAAAAAAATTTAAACAAGTTTATATCATTTATAAAACAATTACATCCTGAGGATGCCTTGTTCACCTTTATACATCTATAAGCAAAAATGAATGCATAAGAGAGAATGTTAGATAACTACACAAAGGACTAAAAGAACAAAGATGCACTTCATCCATCTTGTTATGGTCCCTTCACTTGTTGTGCCTATGATAAAGATCGACACCAACATCTTGGGTATTTTAGACATTGCTACATCCATCACCATTTCCTAAAATTAGATCATGAAGTAGGGACGAATGAAGTAGCCTAGGAGGGACATAATTCTACTATAAAACAAGAAGTAAGGCAAGTGATAACACTACACAAGTGGGTGATAATTATGTTGAATATGGCCCATCTTAAGAATAAAAGGCACAACATAAGTAGAATGGGAGCATTGCATGCATCATGTACCAAGATTGCTTATAAAATTGTATTAATGGTCATTTGTGTAAGCATTTTTCAAGCAGGCCTTAGATGAGCAATCGGACCACACTGATGGATTCAGAACGACGAACGGAGTCCAATGGACTCAAGATCGGCTAAATCCGACATCCAGAGCTCCTACAATAGGCCCAAGAAGTTCTGACCGTTGATCTGGAGATCAACGGCCCATATTGCGTCACGTCAGCCCCCCGCTCCACCGCACGCCACCCTTCATCCAGCCAAGATCAGATCTCGGCCGTCGATCTTCGATTGAACGGCTGAGACTCGCGTGCCCGCCCGTAGTCGTCGCGACAAAGCGTGGGCGTGGCGCAACGGTTAGCGTGCACGCCCGCACGCACGCGATGCGGGTTCGAGCCGCGCGGAGCCGAAATCGAAGACGGAGGTAGCGCGCGACGAAATTGGGCCGCCCGATTAGCAGCAGGCGGCTGAGATTTCGCCACGCGGCGCAACCGTAGCTCATGGGTGCCCACGCACGCGCGCACGCCGGGCGATGACGCCCGCGCACATGCGCACCCGAGGCGCGATCCCAGCGCAGCCGAGGAGGGATCTCAATCGTCCGATCTTCAATCGGATGGCTCTCGTTCAGCAACCGCGGATCGCACGACAAGAAGAAACAAGGCGGGCGGCTGACCAACAGCTGGAGGGCTTCACCGACGCTTTTGGAAGTGGTTTTAGCGACGCTTTGGACGTCGCTAAAGCCCCTTCTTCTTTTAGGAAGCCCTTAACTCTATTTAAACCCCCGCCAACCACTCATTCAAGGCATTCACTCCCCTTGCAACTACTCCACCCCTCTCTTAGCTAGCTTTAGGCCCTCTTGTAATCGTCGGAGACGACGAGCCGCCGACGGAGCCTCCTCCACCGCCGTGGCTGCCTCGTCGCTCTCCACACACACTCTCTCTCTCTTTTTTAAGCTTTCCATTACTTTTGTTTGAAGCATGTATTTAATGTTGTAAGCTATGAACTACAAGTGCATGATTAATGAAGTTATTTTCTATTCAATTGTCATTTTAATTTCTGTTCAAGTTGCATGATCAAACAAAGAACTTTCTAACCCTAAACCCTCTCTCTCTCTCTATCTCTATCTCACTTTTCAAAATCGCATCTTTCGCAAGCAAAACTCCGCACTTTCCGTGACAACAAGTGATAAGCAAAAATCCGATTTCCATGCCTCCCTGAGACTGACACTCGTACTCACCTCCATTTACTTATTTTTAAAATTGACGTTGCAAGTGCGACTATAACGATACTTCTTAACACACACGCACAACAGCACGTCAGTTTTTGGCGCCGTTGCCGGGGAGGCAACGGATTTGTTTTATCACCTCCATTCCATATCCATCCTCACATTGTCTAATGCCCTGTTTCCTTTTTACTTGATGGTTGCAGGAATTCGGCACGTGGACGGCGAAGCGATGCATCCCACGACGGTAGCAAGGGAGTAGGCGCTACGAGGACCAATAGTGAGTAATCTTTCTCTCATTGTTTGCTTGTGTGAAAAAAGAAAAACTAAAAAAAAAATTGTAAAAACTGAAAAAAATTGGCATGGTGTATGATTGCTTGACCCACATCCTTAACACATCACCCCACAAAAAAATGTACACTCTAACATTCTGAATAAATTCTTGGAGTGTTCTTTTCTTTTTCTTGAGTGGTGTTTGCGAAGCTACCATGAGTTAACCTAGGCCGCATCACTCAACTCTAAAACTGACTCATCTAATAGAAGCTGCATGATCATTAGGATGAGTACACTAAGGTTTTAGAACCTCTACAGAATAAAAGGAAATCTACTTTCACCGAGTTGTGTGCAGAACTTGACGTGCCCACTGAAGCTTGTTTGAAAACATTAAGACATGTCAACCCTAAAAAGTACTAAAGTAAGGATGAAACACTAAAAGAAACCACATCTTAACAAATCCTTACTTGAAAATCATGTTTTGCTAGAAGCACACACCTTGAAAGTGGAAAATTAAGAGGCACCACCCCAATCAACGCCTCATCACATAACCCTAGCACAAGCACTATCCTATCCCTTTAGAACTGAGTAGACGTGCCCTAGGCAGGATTGAGTTAAGTCTCAAAAGGCGAGGTTTTGTTCACTAGGCACTTGGCTTTCATTCCCTTGGTAGAATCTGGTGACTAGGCTGCGAGGCAGTGTCAAACGACCGCGGTTGTGGGGTCTACAGAACCGGAGGTGCAAGCCAAAGGAAGAACCTTCCCTGCAATCCCCTCGTAATCAACCTGGCTAGATTAGCCTTGGGAAGGGGAGTCCAGTGCTTATGGACTTAATCACCCTTTGTGAGATTTCTAGGTCTTCTAAGGAATACACCATAAGGACTAGGCTTGTGTGCTTGATTGAAACACATTTCTCGCATCCGTCGCCCTCCGCATCCCCTCCTGTTCTTCTCTAGTGTATGCACGGGAGACGCTCACTGCATCCCGAGTTGTGTGTTTTGGGGTAGGAATCTAGGCGACGTAATTCTATTAACATGGTTGAACCTAGGGTAGATGAGGCTGAGGATCAACCCCCACCAGACGCTATGGCCATCATCCAAGCTCAAATCAATGCTAACCATCGGCTTCAGCAACAACAAATCCACACCATCATGCAAGCCATACAACGGTTACAGAACCCACAAGAACAACCACCACCACCTTTCCAAAACATATCAGGACAACCACCACTTGATTTACCGCCATTTCAGGATCAGCCGAGGCCCCTCCGCGATTTCTATAATCCTTCTGCTATTAGAGTCGAGCCACACCTTAGGATCCCCGAGGGGGGAGATGATTTTGAGCTAAAATCGAATGTCTTAAGTCTGATCCAGAGCCACTTTTATGGAAGCTCAAATGAGGACCCCTTTCAGCACCTAGAGGATCTCGACCGCATAGCACGAACTGTGAAACCTAGGAACATTAGCCTTGACATTGTTCTAATCAAGATGTTCCCCTTCTCATTGAGAGACAAGGCTTCTCATTAGCTTAGAACCCTAGGTAGACCCATCACCACCTGGGAAGAACTGAGGCATGCATTTTTAAAGAAATTCTTCCCCATAGGAAAGACCAATGCCCTCAGAAGAGCTATCGCTACCTTTACACTCCAGGGAGGGGAACAATTTCATGAGGCGTGGGAAAGATTTAAAGAACTTTTGAGGAAATGCCCACACCACGAAGTTCCAAGGTGGCAATTGGCCCAGATCTTCTACGACAGTCTAGACAGCAACCTACGGAACTTCGTCGATGCCTCATGTGGGGGAAACTTCCTGAACAAAGACGAGGAGAGCGCGTTTGAGCTCTTTGAGTCTATGAGCGAGAATTCGCTCAACAATGCCTCCATGAACCAGTTTAACAGGTCCAGTCAACCCCGTGGCGGGATTTATGAGGTGCAAGCAAATTCTGGAATAGTTGACATGGACATCATTGCCAAGAAATTGGATCGAGTGGAATTTGTGGACAAAAAGATTGATGAGCTACTGAACCAGACCAGGAACCCCTTGCAGACTTTCTCCCTGGCAAAGGGAGCACATAATGTTGACCTGGTCCAGCCCTTCACTCAACTGAACCGGGAACAACCCCTGACCACGTTCCAGGGAGGGACCTTTGCTCCCTCAACCCTTGATTACTCCCTTCCCTCTTCATCAACATCGGCTATCCTAGAAGATGTGCAAGCTGTCCAAGGTTATGCGAAACCTGATCCTTTCTCCAACACTTACAACACTAGCTGGCTTAACCACCACAACTTCGATTGGACAAACCAGAAACCACCGCAATTCCAAAACCAGCCTAGGCCAAACCAGCAACCACACTTGCCACCCTATCAGCAAGGACCACCAGTTAGACCCCAATATAATCAGAATAGGACGGCCCCTCCCCCACAAAACCAAATGGATACCCTAATAATGATGATGGCTGACATGAACTAGAAACATCAGGAGGAAATGGCCTTGGTAAAAGGACAGTTAAGCCAACTTTTGGACTGTAAACAACAAGGATCCCAACCTTCCCAACCACAATCGAACCCGCGAAACATAATTAATAGAGGCCCCAATTCGCAAGGGTTCCAAAGCAACCCCGGGCAGGCTCACATGGTCCAGCCAGCCCCGCAAACACCTCCTGGGTTTGGTGCTTCTTCGTCCTCGTCTTCTCAAGGATCAACCCATGGCCCCAATGCCTCTGCGAATGCGGTGACCTTGAGAAGCGGCACCAAAACCCAGGATCCCAAATGGCCGACTCTCCCTGAGACTTTACCCGCTGAAATACCTGACTCAGAAGAGGCACCAACCAAGGACCCAGACATGGAATCAATCCACATTCAGACACCCTACCCTGAGGCCTTGGAAGCAATCAAGAAAAAGAAGAATACTGTGGAAACTGAGCAGCTATTGGAAATTTTAAAGCAAGTACAAATTAATACTCCGCTCCTTGAAGCCGTCAAACACATCCCTGCTTACGCCAAGTTTTTAAAGGATGCCTGTACACCCAAGCGTAAGCCGATACCTCAAGCACCTAGGAAGGTTGTACTCTCTGAGCAAGCAAGTTCTGTAATATCAAGCAACCTTCCACTCAAGCGAACTGGCCCAGGAGCACCCCTGATTTCCTGCAATATCGGGGACATGACGTTTAATAGAGCACTCCTGGACCTAGGTACTTCTATCAATCTGATTCCAACAACCCTGTACCACCAATTTGGTTTTGGGGAACTGACACCAACCCCTGTCGCCATCCAGCTGGCTGATAGATCAGTGAAAACCCCGAAGAGGGTTGTCGAGGACGTAATTATACGGGTCAAGGACTTCTATTTCCCAGTCAACTTTTTGGTGCTCGACATGGAAGTCCCTGAAAAATTACAGAATGCACCCATAATCTTAGGCAGACCTTTCTTAGCTACGGCTAAAGCAAACATTGATTGCGACACGGGATGTATAGAAATCGCCTTCGGGGATAGGAAAATGCAATTGGATATCTTCCGGGCGACAAAGTCTTTTGATTGCGAGTGCATTGAGGAACATGATCCCGTGGAAACTCTAATCGAGGAATGCCTCACCCTCAGTTCTGTATCAGACCACCAAACCCGTAGTGACTATTCTGACCCGTCACCATCATTACCCGTGGACCTCTGTAAGGCTGAGTACCATCACATGACACCATTTGAAGAGATTGATGTTGATCAACTCCCGCCCTTTCCCTTCCCATCGACTGTGGTCCCACCCGCACCTGAACTTAAACCATTACCCGAGAATCTCAAGTACGTCTTCTTGGGACTTGACTAGACCTTCCCAGTGATTATTAATTCTCATCTAACCAAGGATCAGGAACTCAGGTTGACTGCAACCCTTTCAGAACATTGGGCCGCCATTGGTTGGACCATTTCAGATTTAAGAGGCATTAGCCCCACCTATTGCACCCACAAGATTTACCTGGAAGACGGGGCCCGACCTTCCCGCCAGATGCAGAGACGTTTAAACCCAAACATGCGGGAGGTCGTTAAAAAAGAAATTATCAAGTGGCTTGACACCGACATCATCTACCATATCTCCGATAGCCCCTGGGTGAGCCCCACTCAAGTGGTTCCAAAGAAAGCTGGGCTCACCGTTGTCACCAATGATCATGGCGAATCCATCCCCACCCGCACCACCACCGCATGGCGGGTGTGTATTGATTATACGAAGCTTAATGAAGCCACTAAGAAGGACCACTTCCCCTTGCCATTCATTGACCAAATCCTTGAAAGATTGGCAGGGCAGAAGTATTTTTGCTTCCTGGATGGATATTCAAGATATAACCAAGTCGCAATTGCTCCGGAAGATCAGGAAAAGACCACATTCACTTGCCCGTATGGCACCTTTGCATTCCGTCGAATGCCGTTCGGGTTATGCAATGCACCTGCGACCTTCCAGCGTTGCATGCTAGCCATTTTTTTAGAAATGGTGGGTGAATACTTAGAGGTCTTTATGGATGATTTCTCTGTATTCGGAAATTCATTCAACCATTGTCTGAGCAACTTGGAGAAAATCCCGAAACGATGTATCGAGGTTAACTTGGTGTTAAGTTGGGAAAAGAGCCATTTTATGGTTCAAGAAGGAATTGTCCTCGGCCACATCGTTTCGCATAGGGGCATCAAGGTAGATCGAGCTAAGGTTGATTCAATTTCCAAACTTCCTCCACCTAGTTCGGTCCGGCAGATTTGCTCCTTCCTAGGACATGTTGGCTTCTACCGAAGGTTCATTAAAGACTTTTCCAAGCTTTCCAAACCCTTGACTGACCTTCTAGCCAACGACGCCATATTCCACATGTCTCCTGATTGCATCCAGGCTTATCACACCCTCCGGGACTTAGTCTCCACGGCACCTATACTTCAACCACCCGACTGGTCCCAGGACTTTGAGATTATGTGTGATGCATCAGATTTTGCCATAGGCGCTGTCATGGGACAAAGGCAAGACAAGAAGCCCGTGGTGATCTACTTCGCGAGCAAAATGTTGGACGAGGCCCAACGTAATTATACTGTCACAGAGAAGGAGTTGCTCGCTGTAGTCTTTGGACTTGAAAAATTCCGATCGTACTTGCTGGGATCCCACGTGACTATTTACACTGACCATTCAGCCATCTGGCACCTGTTGGCCAAAATGGACGCAAAGCCCAGGCTCATCAGATGGATCCTGCTTTTGCAGGAATTTGACCTGGAAATCCGAGATAAGGCCGGATCGAAGAATGTGGTGGCTGACTACATGTCGAGACTTCATCCAGACCACATTGGACCCTCCCTACCTCTATCTGATGCCTTCCCTGATGAACACATCCTAGCCGTGCAAGACAAGAAAATGCCATGGTATGCGGACTACGTCAATTACCTAGTTGTAGGACAAACCCCGCACAGCTAGTCCAGACAGCAATGGGACAGGTTCTTGGCTGAGGCCAAGCACTATTTCTGGGATGATCCCATGCTGTTTCGCCTCTGTGCTGATCAGATCATCAGGAGGTGTATCCCCGAAGACGAAGTTCAGAGTGTGCTTTCCTTTTGTCATGACCAAGCGTGTGGCGGCCACTTCTCTGGAAAGAAAACAGCTGCAAAAGTTTTACAGTCAGGATTTTACTGGCCGTCCCTATTTAAGGATGCACACATCTTTGCCAAGACTTCCTCACGCTGCCAAACGCTGGGGACCATGACCAAGAAAGATATGATGCCCCTTCAGCCCATTTTGATTGTCGAAATCTTCGACGTTTGGGGTATCGATTTTACGGGTCCCTTTCCACCATCCAACGGCTTCGAGTACATCCTGGTCTCGGTAGACTATGTTTCCAAATGGATTGAAGCCGTCACCACCCGACGATGTGATCATAGAACTGTCATGGACTTTGTTAAGAAGAACATCTTTTCCCGGTTTGGAATACCCAAAGCCATGATCATTGATGGTGGAAGCCATTTTCTCCATTCCCAATTCCGTGCCCTACTTAGAAAATACGGGGTAAACCACCGCATTGCCACCCTGTATCATCCACAAACAAATGGGCGGACTGAGGTCTCCAATAGACAAATCAAGAACATTCTACAGAAGACTGTGAGACCGGACAGGAAAGACTGGTCCACACGACTTGATGATGCCTTGTGGGCATACAGGACCGCTTTCAAGACCCCGATAGGCATGTCGTCTTATCGCCTGGTCTTTGGCAAAGCTTGCCATCTTCCTGTCGAATTGGAACACCGGGCTTACTGGGCTGTCAAGCAATGTAACATGGATCCCTAGTTAGCCGGTGCGCAGAAGACGCTTCAATTATCT
Source organism: Thalassia testudinum (assembly GCA_037157565.1). Taxonomy (NCBI): domain Eukaryota; kingdom Viridiplantae; phylum Streptophyta; class Magnoliopsida; order Alismatales; family Hydrocharitaceae; genus Thalassia; species Thalassia testudinum. The sequence goes on along the minus strand of JAZHRO010000077.1, from coordinate 79,806,726 downwards.
GAGCTCGAAAAAATTCGTCGGGACGCCTTTGACAATAGTCGACTATATAAGGAGAAAATGAAAGCCGTCCACGACCGACTCATTCATAGAAAAACCTTTGAGCCTAACCAACAAGTCTGGCTGTTTGACGCCCGCCTAAAACTCTTCCCGGGGAAACTCAGGTCCAAATGGACTGGGCCATTTCAGGTGGTTGAGCCCTACTCTAATGGGGCGGTTGAAATCGCTGATCTAAACACTGGGCACACTTTTACAGTTAATGGTCAAAGATTGAAGCATTTCCTGGCCCAGGTACCCCCCAAGGAAAGTGTCACCCTCGTTGAGGGTTGACACCGAGCATCGCCCAGTTGGAGGCGTTAAACTCAGCGCTTCTTGGGAGGCAACCCAGAGGATTCAGACTAATCTGGTAGTTTACGTCACTCAGGTACAATCTTTTTGAACCCTTTTGCATCCATGTATTTGCCAATGAGGACATTGTCCAACTTAAGCATGGGGGGTGGTAAATTGCATAATCCTGAGCTCAATTAATCAGTCTGAATGAATAAATAAATAAATAAATAATTGAATTTAGGAAGAAAACTTAGGCATTAGAAACATGTCAATAGTGGGAAATAATACAAAAAGAACTTAAACACTTAGACTTTTCAGGCCTTCAGGCTTAATCAGCCCTGGTGTCCGTTAAAATATAGATTTAGCGGTGAATCCTTGCAACCTTAAGCTATTCTAATCCACCTACTAAATAAGGTAATAAGTATACGACTTATCAACTCACCCTCTACCTCAGAAAAACTTTGAGTTTAAGCATCTGCACATATTTTTGCACAGACTCACTTCTCGGAGATTTTGACAGAAATTGGGTAGCTAATGAACTCTCTAAGGTGATATGGCTGGCAAGTTGTCGTGAGTAATAGCCCATTGGCAGGTTATCCAGAACCCAGCCACAGGTCATTTCTTCTTCATTGCCTCTAGGTACATTTGAGATCAGGGAAGCCACCTACGAAAAGAAAAAAGGGAAGAAGAAGAAAATAAAATAAACCACACTTCACCGCACAAGTATGGCTGGCAAGTGATCGTGGGTAACAGCCCATTGGTCGGTTGTCCAGAGCCCAGCTCAATAATTGCACAAAAAAAAAGATCAAAACACTTAAGGAAGAAGCGGGGAAGTAGTACAAGCCAGGGAGATATACACTGGAAAAATCCTTGTGTTGACCCCAATTAAAACAAACGTAGGGAGAAAGCTACCAATCGAACAAATACACCTTCAGGCAAGTTTATTTCCTTTTCCGATCACCTAGAGACGTAGAAACTCGAAGTCTGTCTCAATTACCGTTGAGTCTATCACAACATTCACACCAAGATGCTTAGCACTTAGGGTTTTGACCAAGTTTTGGGTAGGTTGGGTAGCCGTAAAAAGTTACCAACCCACACTGAATTCCGAAAAAAATTCTAAAAAAATATATATATACATACATATACATATGTATAGTTATATGCATTAAAGCAAGGATTCGGGCGATTCATATTTTGGCAGACACCCGGGCGCTGCTTAGTATTTGTAGATTAAGATCTTCGTATATTTCCTCTTATTGACAAGTAACGAAGTGTCTAAGCAATTACTTCTTAAATTCTGAAAAGAAATAAAAGGTAGAATAAACCTTGCTAGGGACTAGCAAGGAGTAAGCATGGGGGTATGATAACACTACACAAGGGGGTGATAATTATGTTGAATATGGCCCATCTTAAGAATAAAAGGCACAACATAAGTAGAATGGGAGTATTGCATGCATCATGTACCAAGATTGCTTATAAAATTGTATTAATGGCCATTTGTGTAAGCATTTGTCAAAGCAGGCCTCAGATGAGCTATCGGACCGCACGGATGGATTCAGAACGACGAACGAAGTCCAACGGACTCAAGATCGGCCAAATCCGACATCCGGAGCTCCTACAACGGGCCCAAGAAGTTCTGACCGTTGATCTGGAGATCAACGGCCTATATTGCGCCACGTCAGCCCCCCGCTCCACCGCACGCCGCCCTTCATCCAGCCAAGATCAGATCTTGGCCGTCGATCTTCGATCGAACAGCCGAGACTCGCACGCCCGCCTGCTGTCGCCGCGATAAAGTGCGGGTGTGGCTCAACGGTTAGCGCGCACGCCCGCACGCACACGACGCGGGTTCGAGCTACGTGGAGCCGAAATCGAAGACGGAGGTAGCGCGCGACGAAATTGGGCCGCCCGATCAGCAGCAGGCGACCGAGATTTCGCCACACGGCGCAACCGTAGCTCACGGCCGCCCACGCGCGCGCACACACCGGGCAATGATGCCCGCGCACATGCGCGCCCGAGGCGCGATCCCAGCGCAGCCGAGGAGGGATCTCAGATCGGACGGCTCTCGTTCAGCAGCCGCGGATCGCACGAGAAGAAGAAACAAGGCGGGCGGCTGACCAACGGCTGGAGCGCTTCACCGACGCTTTTGGAAGTGGTTTTAGCGACGCCCTGGACGTCGCTAAAGCCCCTTCTTCTATTAGGAAGCCCTTAACCCTATTTAAACCCCCTCCAACCACTCATTCAAGGCATTCACTCCCCTTGCAACTACTCCACCCCTCTCTTAGCTAGCTTTAAGCCCTCTTGTAATCGTCGGAGACGACGAGCCACCGACGAAGCCTCCTCCACCGCCGTGGCTGCCTCGCCGCTCTCCACACACTCTCTCTCTCTCTTAAGCTTTCCATTACTTTTGTTTGAAGCATGTATTTAATGTTGTAAGCTATAAACTACAAGTGCATGATTAATGAAGTTATTTTCCGTTCAATTGTCATTTTAATTTCTATTCAAGTTGCATGATCAAACAAAGAACTTTCTAACCCTAAACCCTCTCTCTCTTCATCTCTCTCTCGCTTTTCAAAATCGCATCTTTCGCAAGCAAAACTCCGCACTTTCCGTGACAACAAGTGATAAGCAAAAATCTGATTTCCACACCTCCCTGAGACCGACACTCGGACTCACCTCCGTTTATTTATTTTAAAACCGACGTTGCAAGTGCGACTATAACGACACTTCTTAACACACCGCACAACAGCTCGTCAGCAAGGTACTAGTTCCATTTGGCTTTTGGATTATCAATATGGTTCTAAGTTTACCATAATTTTATTATTCACTAGACTACTATGCTAAGTGTTCATTCACTTGCTTCTCAAATCACCAAGGTTTTGGAATCTTCCATCATATTCTAAGGCAATCATGTTGTATCCTTCCCACTTTATACTGCGTACATGCGATCTCTCCTTGGCCATGCATATAACCTATGATCCTTCTAGGACACATTGTTGACTTCACATCAGGTGACTCAAGCCTTGAAAGAGCCATTTTTTGGCAACTATTTGAGATCTATGGAAAGCTATTGCACTCAGGATCGCTTAAATAAAAGTTTACAAAATTTTAATTCATCTATAATGAAAGAATACTGACACCTAGAATGCTAACACTCCTGCTAGAAGCTTTAAACCATCGAGTATTCCAAAAACTACTCACTAAGAATATCAAGTAACCTTGGCATTCTTTCTTGCTTCCGACTTAGGAGGAGTTCTCACATCTATACATGTTAATGGGCTATCAAGGAGTTTTTAAGCCGTTTCGTTGTAGCAAAGTCTCCTAAATAGCTCAATCAACAGATAAAATTTATAACTCAAAATCTCAATTGAAGTTCGAGGTCGAACACAGGAAGCAAATATGAATTCACGTGCTAATCATAATCAAAATATAAATGAGCACCATAATTGAAGCACAAAATAGATATTCAATGAATAATAACTACTCAAATTGATATTCAATTCTAAGCATGAGTATTTCAATAGATCACAATGATAAAAAGAAATCTAAGACAAAATAATGGTGATTTAGATCACCAATTATTAGTCTTAATTAAGCATGCATATCAAACATCTCAATCAAACCAAATAATCTAACCGGAACTTGAACATTACAGTGATCAGACGTCTGGCATGTGGATCAGATGACTTAAATGATCAGGCTTCTCAAAGCTAAGCCTCTCTTCTTCTTCTGCTTCAGCTTTCCTTCTTTCTTCTTGAGCCTTCTTTTCCCTTCTCTTTAGCTTTCCTTCTCAAGCCTTCTCCTTCTTCTGCTTTCTACACAAGGGGCTTCTTATGTTTCTCAGTAGCTAAGTGTTGGGTCTTCTCTCTGAAGAGCAAACCCCCCCCGACCTCCTCTCTTTCTCCTCTTCAAGTAACCAGGAATGTAATCAGGTATTCGGGGATCCAGTTGACTAGGCTTGCCGGCGTGGGGTCGCAAGCGAGGATTGCATTAGGCGGGTATACAGGCATGCGGGTGAGGGTGCGCTGAGCGCATAAAGGGGACCCGACCCTCGTGTTACTGGGCGAAGAGGCTCCTTCACAAAAACACTTTATGGGCATGCAGGCACTCTTCTCCCACTAATGTGGGACTAATCCCACTTCTCCTCTTCGCTTGAGGCAACAGCGTGGTCCTCGTCTTGATTAAAGTCGAAGGAGAGGCTGTCTCCTCCAATTGAAGACTTGGGCATGGACCTGGGATGATTCCGCACGACCTGGGACGGTTCTTGGTGAAGAACAGGACCGTGACTTGAAGAACAATGCCGGGGAAGACGATGCGGCGGTGAAGCTCCGACGTAGGGCCTGAAATACAAAATACGGGCTAAAAACCCTCGCTAAAATGTTCAGGAGGATCATTGTAAAGCGTGGAAGGTGATGGCGGCGTCCGTGGGGTGATTCGTGTGTGGATGAGGGCAGACGGTGACGGAGAAGGAGCGTGAAGGCGGAGGTGTTCGGTGGAGTGTTTGGATTGGTGGAATGCGTAATAAAGATGGGCGCTTTGTGCGGGTGGATGAGGCGGTGCTTGTAGACTTTGTGGCGAGTTGTTGGTGGATTGTGGAGGTGGGGTAGACTCGCCGGAGGTGCGGTAGAGATGGAGATGAAGGTGGCGTAAGGTGGTATCGGTGGTCGAAACAAGGGTTTAGAAGTCCTAAGCTAACCTATGGAGCGAGAGGAACCTAACTAACCTAAATCTAATGGACAAAAGGGAAGGATTCCCATGCCGATGGTACGCCGGACGTGAGGAAGATGAAAACTCCGGTGGGCGAAGCGGCGACGACGAAGGGGCTTAGGCGATGCTCACTGGTATTGAGACGCACGGAGGAATAAAAGGAAGAAGGAATCGTCGCCTATTATATGTGGTGGACGACGAAGAAGGTAGTCGAAGAGGGTCGCTGAAGTTGGTGGAGACAGAGGTCGAGGAGAAGGGAAGGAGAGTCTGGCCTCCAAACCAAGCTAAGTTGAGAAGGTTTGCCTCGGGGGTGTTTTTATAGGCCTTAAGGGATTCTCCCAAGCAAGGAAAGAAGCTTTCCAAGCTTCGGCTACTTTGTGCACAAGGGATATCTACATCTCCCATGCGTTCGCATGGGAGATTGGGAAGGCAATAGGATTCATGGCCGATCTCAAATGGAAGAGAATTCCTCAAGGAATCTCTCTTTCAATTTTGGGACTGATTGATTGAGAATTGAGAGAAAATCTCGCTCAAATCTCAACGATGAGCTGCAGCTTACTCCTAATGGCTGCAAGGACCTAAATGTGAAGGTGATGACAAAGTTAGGGGGTCTTTGCAATATATTTCAAAAGCTGAGGGGCTATTTGAGAGAAGAAGAATCAAACTAGACCAAAATGCAAACTAGGTCAAGATGATCTTTGATTTGGCCCAAATTTTGGAACAAATATAATTAGGGCCCAAGGAATTTGATGGTGAAGTTGGATTTTGCTTTTGACCAAGTTTGACTAGTAATTTATATAGAAACCCAAATTAAGGTAACTTCCTGTCTGAGACTCTATTTTAAGTCAAAATGAGTTCCAATGGTCAAATCAAGGATACCAAACTTATGGAATATTTTTCTATGATTTTTAGAAGGTTTAGATCAATTTTATCCTGATCATATCCTCCGATATTTAAGTAAGTCTGAAATTAAGGTTTCGGATGTCCATTAATTCATGGAATGCGTGAAAACCTGTTTCTGTTTGCATGAACCCACTTATATGATTTTAATGCTCATTTGACCTTCATTTAACCTCTGGGAAATCCCATGATTGTTCTGCATTTAAGATCTTCTGTTAAAACTGCAGATTTAACCCTGATTTAATGTATTCTTCTCAGAAAGGATATGCAATGAATTTTGACTTTCTGGCGGTTATGTAGGAGCATTTGTCTATTGATTTTGATTAATTAAAGTTAGTTATGACTGATGATGACGTTATCATCAATACATGACTACTAGTGCAATATTTCTCTATGTGTTTGCGTAATACCTTCGTAGGTTGAGTGCTATATGTACCCTTAACCATGCTTCTATCTAGATAACTAACTCTCTTGCATATTATCTTCATGATTATTACACTATACCCTTCTCATAGGCTACCTCAAGAGTATCCCAAATTTAGGTTCTTGATCATCGGTCTCTGACCAACAACCTTCATTCAAGAACTTTCTAGTCCCTTGGATAGTTGAACCTAGTACTAATGGCCACCAACCATTAGGCATCATCTTCAACCTTATTGACATTCTAACATGATTTTGTATTATTAGTTCCAAGACAATTAATCATATTTTCTTTTCCTCTTGCATATCCTCTAAGTTTTGGTCACTTATCCATAGAATTTGTATCATTTTAGATCTCATCTGAGATTTCCAGGGTGTTACAAATTCATTTGATCTCCTAGAATCAACTTTATGTCTTAATTCTACTTTGCTAAATCGTGTAGGTCTATGAGTCAAGTGAATCAATTATAACCATTTTTCATAATTTGCATGCTTCAAACACTAGCTCCTTATTTCCTTTCAAAAAAGGTCTATTTCATTTTCCTATATCTTCATGTGAATGTTTAAGAAATGTTTCAACTTGTTTAAGAACTAGGAAGAATCCCAATTCAAATTGGTTTTAGTTTAGTTTCCTTTTTAACTTCTTTTGTGTATAACTGATACCTGATAACTTGCCATTAGTCAACCAATGAGCTTCCATTGGTTGACCTGGTAAACTCATCAGCCAACCAATGGACACCCATCATTCCACCTCTAAGGCATTTTCTAGCATTAGTAACTTGAATAGTTTCATTGTCATATCAACAACCATTTGATGAGCCTTACAAATTGATGAATGTCCCTATCAAATGTTTGTCGAGGCCTCATTAACCAACCTTACAAACTTATAAAAACTTGATTCCCTACATATTAAGTTATTTTTCCTAATCCCTTCACTATAATAAATCCATAATCCAATCTTAAAATCAAGTCCTTTTACTTATAATTCTCTAATCCTCAAAATCACTTTGTTAGCTACAGCCATGCATCTTTAACTTACAAGATCTTCCTTTTTGTATGCTTCATTAACATAATCTTAGCTATTCACTCTATAGAGTTGCAATTAGCCCTAATTGCTTATTCCATAGTGAAGGAATCACTACTTGTAATTTCATAGTAAGGTATACTAGAAACAAGGATTTATCTACATCTACAAGATATGGGTAACAAGAGAAATTGCAAAAGGAGGAATAGTTCCCCACATTATCTTTACCTATCATAGGGATTTCAAATGATTCCTTGAGCTATGAGCCCTCCTCCTACAGATTCTTCCTTCTCCTGAGAAGCTCCTCTTTACCTTTAGTAGTCTTAAATCTCCTTTAAGAGTTTCTTTTGGGTTCCTTCTCTGCAGTCATTATTTTATTATTGCAACAGCAACCTTAACTTCTTTCTTCTAACTCTCGAGTAGTAGCAACTTTTTCCTCTATCCCTTCTTAGTTATAGCAACAACAGTAAGGTCTTCCTTCCTTCTTATTGAACCTTCTTCCTTTTTCTTGTACCTCTAGGATGATTCTTAGGAGGAAAAACTTCAAGTAGCAGTAGCAACAATATAGATGAGAGGTGGGTGGTGCTACTCAATATGGAGGTGGAGTTTCTCGAGAGAGATGGTTGTCAAAGAGGAAGTCCTACATAGACTAAAAAGTGAAGCCTAAAGGGGATTGTTATTTCCTCCTCTAGCCGTGGAGAAAGAGGAGAATCATCCTCATTTACTTGATGATTTAAAATAGAAAATAGGTATTGAGACACCTCATCATCCTAGCGACCAACTTGACATACAAACATGACACAATGGAAAGGTTTTTAACTTTGCTAGTTTTCAATTTATCTCTCTTTCTTTGGTTTGCATTCAACCAATCACCTCTCTCCTTCTCAATTCGTTAACTCTCTCCAACATCCATTATTTTTCCCTATTTTGGACATTCTACATGAACTCTTTAAGTTTCAACGAGCCTTCTTCCATAGTTATTTTGTATAATGGCTTTCATTGGTTTCATTCACCCACTTGACCGTAATTGCCATATACACAATTTTATATTGCTATAGCTTAAACTTCATATATTGTTATTCCAACATGGAATAGAATTTTACTTAATTCCCTTAATTGATTGCACCTACATAAAATCTTTTGGGCAAATAAACTAGGTATTGTAGTTAACAAAGATAATTGAAACTCAGATACTTGCATAAAGCAAAAATCATTGTCATGTAGTTCATGCCTCTCTAAAGGTCTATTCAATTCAAAGAATTCACAACAGATGCTAGATTAATGGGTTATGCTTGACTAAGAAGAGGAATCGCACTCCCATGCTTTATTATCATTTGTCACATATTACAGCTAAGTCATTTATTACTCAAATCAATCCCTTACATGAGTCTATATCATTGAGGATCCCCTAAGATTTACAGTAGTCCTACAGGATACCCATATAATTCTTCATATCTCCAATTAGCAATCATGATCAAAGTTTACTTTTAATTGATGAATCACTCTTCCTAAGATCCTTGTTAATAGTTGGCTATATGATCTTGTAATCATTAAACATCCTACTAAGCTAAGAAAATCAACTAATATTAATCCATGGTTCCATAATTCCCTAAGTAGATAGATTCGTGCACCTCATCTTAACTCTTACTCTAAGATCTCCATCTCTCTCTATTGATAGATGATTAAGTAATGTCATAACGGGGTAGCACCAAGACCAAAAAGACCTTTCCCAGGTCTTCACATAGCTAGTTACTTTCCACCATAGTTGGTTAGGACATTCAAGTATGTCACTAATAGACTCAATCAGAGGTCTAATTTGGCTTATTTCTTTAGTTGATGGTTCCTTTCCCATTCCCATTCATGAGAATATGTTTCTACACTTGATCAAGGTTCAATCTCCGCTAGATCTCCATAAGAAGCAAATTTTTCACCCAACAAATCAAGTTTTCTATAGTTTTCACGAGTTCAATTATTCATGCTAAAAATCATTGCCATCTATCCAAAGGTCAAGGAAGGGCTCAAGTGGCTAGCTCTGTGAACTAACACTACTTCTAAGGTTTGCATGGAAAACCCACAAGAGGTTAGCACAAGTTAGATTTTGAACTGAACTTGCAACTTGATTTGAATATTGAAATTCAACGAGGAAACTCTCCTTACCTTGCTTTGCTACGCATTGGAGATGAGCTCAATAGAAGCAATGGTTCCTCAAGCTTCACAAGACCACCAAGATGGTGTTGTTTGGTCATTCTTGTATGGGGAATTCATTAATCCTTCATGGCTCACTTGAGTTCCTTATCTTAGAACTTTCTCTATCTCTCTCACAAAAGTCACTTGATTTCTAGGAAATTCCATCCATTCAAATGTCAACACTATTTGTAGAGTTTGTTTCTCATCCCCAATAATGCTCAAGCCTCAAATTATGGTTGTTTAGCCCACAATTAGCCTTAGAAAGTATAAAAGGCGCCTCAAGAGGCAATCAATTGCAACCTCCATACCTCATCTCACAAATCCATGTGATTTTCACACTCTAATCACATTTTTGTCCCTAGTCCAACCAATTAGGTAGTAGGACAAGTATGAACATGGTAGTAGGACAAGTATGAACATGAATGAAGATCACAACCATGTAAGTTAGGGTTTTAATTGTGTAGAATTCTAAGCAAAAAGTGACCCTCAGCATGAACGATCTATGTACACAACCAAGAACACAACCATAACGGTCTACTTAATGGTGGTAAACTAATTTGAAAATGGCAATGCAGCCCTAGTTCTTAATCATAGCCATTTATAAGGTTTGAGTAGTCATGTACTAATCTTTTAAGAAGACAAAATCACTAAAAACTTGTCTTATTTAAAAGACATGTTTTAGTTTGATGTGTAAGAGTGATATAATTAACCCATCCTTGCAATTTAAGTTCATTTCTTTAATGATGTCTGAAATTTAGAATTTAAGCTAAACTTAGTTTGGTAAACCTTTTCTTTATGGAAATAAAATTCTTTTTGAGATAGTTGTCACATGTATAGGGGTGCCAAAAGGGCCCAACTAAGTCTAACCCAATCAAATTCATGAGAACTCAATCTTGAATAGGTGGGGTCGGACCCCACCTACAACTCAAATGGGTTTGTCACTATTCACCTATGACTTGACTTGTAAACGCAATGGGCCCAAATATATCTAAAGCTCAACTGGGTTGAAAATATTTTAGTTCCATACCCAAGACCCAATCCATGAACCAAAAGAATATCTTTCATGCATGAGACTTACCTTGTGAGTATATTTGGATTTGGTCTATGTGGTCAAGTCTAGATCAATCTACCTGATCAATTCATACGTGAAACCAAATGCATGTGCTTAGGTCAATAACTTCCGTGGTTGTTGTAAATAGGGAATTATATCTTCCAATTGAAACATGCAAGATCTTTTTGTCAATGAACATTGAGTTTTTGATATCTAAAGTAGTGTAGAATGCTAATTAGAAGTATAAATAAATACAATGAACTTATGTTTATAAGTTGCATAGCCAAAAAAATGAAAAACAAATATGGAATAAGCCAGAGTAGCTCATATGCACCAAGCTCATAAGTAGCCAATAGTTTTTGGTAAGGATAATCTGCAGTATGAAATTTTCAAGGAGCCATGCAAACTTGCAACTAACAATGCATCCCGAGCGCCAACCAGATTGCTGGAAATCGGATTTGGCAGAAATAGAGCTCACCACAACATGGAGAGATATCGACTCCCTTGATGCGGACCCTTACCCAACCCACGTAAAGAGGGTAAAATCTTTTGAGTAAGCGTGCACCATACTTGCACCTGATGGCATTTTTGGGGTAGATTTTCCTAAAACATTTTTCTGGTATGTATATATATATATATATATATATAATTTCTTTTACGAAGAGCGAATCCGGAAAACACATGCCAGCCTCGTCAATAATGTTTGGGAGATCTTACACTAAGCATGTGTATGTGGATTTTTTCCTTTTTTTTCAAGATGTTGGTTTATTTGACGAATTACATATTCGTGATGAACTAGCAACGCGGGAGAATACGTTTGCGAAGGGACATCTAAATCAGGATGAGACACCAACCTTGCACCATCTAAGAATTAGAAAACAAAAAGGATTTTTACGTGTCATATAAACTTTTGAGATCACATTATTACCATCTGGATCTTCGTATTTACATACATGTCACCGTAAAATTAATTATTTTTTCAAAACATCACTCGAATTAAATTGTACCACCATGATCAGCTACTTTCGATTAAAAGCATCAAGAAATATTTTTTTTGTCTCTAAGCTGTGTCATATACCTCAAAACAAAGTTTTAGATAATATTTTTTATTCCACCACTAACTCTAAAACAAACACCACATGGGTTCCCATTTCAGGCTAACACACCCACTTCGCAATACCCAAGAACCTGACAAATGACCACCTTTCATCGGGTATGTTTGCCGTGGGTGAATTATCATCGTTTCACCGGATACAGTCGACCAGAAAAGATTTACAAAAGAATTCTGCAAAAAATCACCATTTTACGAAACATATCTAACTCGAATCTCGTGGGAAAAAACAATTGGTACGATGAAACTAAACCACGAATAAAATTTGTAAGGATTTAAGCTAATATTTGCAAAACTTTCAAGATGAATGAACTATATAATGATCTAAGCAAAAAGATGTGAAGCCTTTATCTGCTTTGCACTAACGATAACCGTTTTATCATGAGAAGAAACTAGTCATCAACAATCAAAAGAGAAATATAGACATACATTCCATGCAGCAATTCACATGCAGGTAGCGGAGAAACAAATTCAAATTCCGTATACATACAGGCACATCGCTTACCAGACGTAAGTGTATATTCTAATAAAAATGCCTTCTGCAGCGTGGAACAGATAGGAGGAAAATCACTTACTAAGATGTGGCTATTCTATTACAAGTGCCAAAAGATCCTAATCAGTCCTCTAATGTATTGATATACATAAAACTAAATAAGATTACAAACTACCTCGGTGGAGGTGGGTTTCCACCAAAGAAAAAAATCCAATAAAACCGCAATGGAGTTTGTGGACACGAAAATTGAACAGGAAGGAAAAAAAAAAAAAGGAAGAACAAAAAAGTGAATGCCATTCACCTCCAATTCTCCTTCAACTCTTTTTGTTGAGACATAATCCATGTTATGAAGATTGCAGCTATGAGTGCCACAATGGTGATGAGCAGTAAGGCATAGCTAAATTCCTCTGTGAGCGAATCATAGGTTTTCGATGGTGCAAATTGTGTGAAGAAGAGATCAATCCCATAGCTGAAAATAAGAGTCGTCGACTCCAACTTGGCCGGGATGGTCATGATGCCTCGTAACCCTTCCACTTGGAGGGAATGTGTCACATAGGACTGCAAAAGGAAATTCATTAAAGACTGTACACTGGAAATTAACATCCAGAAATCTTGACTAAATAATTCACAAGAGTGTTCCATTTGTTAAGTAGAAGCCACTCAAGCTTGTCCAACTTGTCCACAGTTTTTTATTGCTAACAAAATATAATTAGGGCATAAAGCAGGAAACATGCTTAATACAAAGGATCACATTACCAGCAGCTGTTTTAATCCAATTGAGCATGTGATTAATCCAATTGAGCATGTGATTGAAACAATAGTGGCAAGGAAATTATGAACAGGGCCCCCCTCCCGCCCCCACTTCTTCCCAAAACACCCACCTACCTTCCATGGCGCAACAGCTATCTGAACCTTCTTGACGCAACAAATAAGGGGCAGAATGATAATTGGGAGAGAATGCAGTGCCACATTATTCAAGGAAAAACCTTCTTATAGAGAAAGAGGGAACAGAATGACACTTGGGATATTCAGGGATATTGTCACTTAAATAGGTTCCCTCGAGGTCATTTCTGAATAATTGACTGCATAGCACAATTGGAGTTAATCCCCAAAGTCCCAATTCCAACTTCTGAGCATTGCAATCAAGTGGGCCACATACTTCCTTTACTTCTTCAGGCGAATTCTCAAAATACAAAAGGTATCCACATCATAATCAAAATTTATATCGCTGCACAAAAGCCATGCCAAAATCAATTACCATGTTACAGAACTATGCTTGGAAGAGAATGCAATGTCTCGTTACACTTGAAGTGAGAGGGCATTCTCAGGCAAGTTCCTTGATTCACGTCTACATTCTGCCAAGCACAGTCGAGAGGGAGCTTGGCTGTATTCCTCAAGGTTCAGAGTTCAACATTGGTTCACACAATCAATCAAGCATTGCACTGTCCAAGCTTAATCAAGAGAATGCTTAACATAAAAAAGGCATCTATGTCTAACTGAAATAATTTCCCATTGCACAAAAATCAATGCAAAGGCCAAATATGATATCCTACTTATACTCACATTCTAACTTAGCCATTCAGAAACAAAGATTGGTTAACCTTCACAAATAATTTAAGAATTCCATTGTATAACAAGTCTTTTTATTCATTTATCTCTAAATTCTAAGTTGATGACTACAAACCCTTTCTACAAAATAAAAATAATGGAGGCCGTCAAAATGTCCGTCAACAGCTCACCAATAATTTGAGTTGGGCAATAAATATATGTAATATCACACTACCTGGATTTAAGCATTTTGGGTTGTAGCATCAGGTCTAGAACCAACAGGTCGCCAGGACCATCTTTTCTCAATTTCATTCATCTACACCTAAGGTTGTTCCCAATGTTCAGAACCACAAGTCAACCAAAAAATATGGGCCAAAGCATGATTATACTATCTCAAGGTCTTTACTGCCGATATTGACACCATGCCAATAAATATCCAATTGCATGTATTGAAGGCAGCCGAGGGCATGGAAACACCTTTGTATTGACATTGGGTTATCAATGCCTCAAAAATTTTCCATATCGAGGGCACACCCATGCATACCAACAAATTCACTTAAATGATTAAAATAACAAGTAAATCACAAATTATTAACTTAAAACCTTAAATGGTCATACAACAAGGGCATACATGTGAAAATGAACCATCAGAGCTACTAATTTTGATCTTATACTTCCTACTTCAACTCATCAACCAAAGAAATTCCTATACTAACTTATATGCATATCAGAGGATTTGTTTAAGAAGGGAAAAAGGATGACTACAGTCCGTGCATCTATAGATTTATTGAAATGACAAAATTGAAGTACAACAACTAGAGCATTTCTATAGATTTATTGAAATGACAAAATTGAGGTACAACTAGAACATTTCTCCACACTTGCCCCAGGATGCACCGGAAGTAATAGTAACATTATCAACATATGGCAGGTTCTTTAAAAAATGAAACAGTTCTGTCAATCCCTGAATCACAAAGGCAGTACAAGCACAAGCATATCATATTATATATGTCATTGCAATGTCCAGTGACATGTCCTCTTTTACCAACATAGTCCAAAAAAGGTCCAGGTTCATAATTTGTCCAATCCAAAAGAATTGCTCTAAGACTCCAACTTCTATGTATGAAAAAAAATACTAATATGTATTTTCAACATCTACACCTAATCTCCCTATATGAGCCCGATATGAATGGTAGCCCTTTATAGAACCTCCTCCGAAACAATCAAATGGGCAAATCAACCTTTAACTTTTAAATGACATTCGTAGCAAAGCCGCCCCTAGTAAGGCCACCACCAGCAATACGATCGGGACAGGCGTCAATACGATCGATATATTGTTGACACACCTACATATCGATACCTTTTACGTGTCGATATGGCCCTTTGCCCAAAACCCCCTGTATCGACAACATGAGGTGTCAATATGGCCCTTTGCCCAAAAACCCCTATATCGACAACATGACACCAGCAACCTGTCAACATCTTAAATGCTATGGTGTCATACATAATTTATGCAATAACCTTAACATGGAATTTCAGGGAAGGGGGTGGGAGGGTGGGGGCGGTGGGGTATCATTCCTAGTATCACTAGGTCCCAACTTAGGACATGGTACTTGGGATGTGGATAACTCCTCTTAGCTTGCTTTTTCAATGACTACCTCAAGTCAACTTGTTCCTAGACCAACAAGTTGTTAGGGGCAGAGTCTTCCTCAACCATACTTGGGGATAGACAGTTTACACATCCTACAAATACAATCTCCACTGAGGAATTTTCATGCATACCCTCCTTTTATACTCCTAATTGTTAGGAGCCTATTTAGAAACTTACCTAAATTGTATAAGCTATCAATGAATCAAAAGAAAGTAGTAATCAATGCTCTAAAGATGATGAAACCTAAGGAAAGTTGTTGGATTAATGGCATTTCTATAGATGTTCAGAAAGTGATTTGTTGGCTTAATGGCATTCCTATTAATGTTCAGAAAATCATTGGGGAAGGAATTGACAGTTGACCCACAAAGTCATTTAATACAATATAACAAGATGAGAATGGATAATGCTATTTAAGTGTAAGTTTGCACCATTTGGTGTAATTAACTCTCTTTTATGAATATGAGGGGATAACAACCCATGTTAGCCCCCTCTTTAATTCCAAAAAAAAAGAATGTACAAAAACTTTTGTGATATCCTTGGAGAACAGAGAAGAAATATAGAATTGCTCAACTAGTAAAAGTATCAAATTGATGGGTCAAATAAATCTTTGAAAGAGAGAATTAAAATCTAATGTAACTGAGAACCAATTTTGATTTATGCCTGCCAAGCATGTCGACTATTGTAGCAATACTTCTTTGATGGAGACATTTATGGTCAAAAATAAGGATTTACATGTGATTTTATTGATTTAGAAGGCAACTGGATCACAGTTTAGGAAATTGACCACCTAAGCCACACATGCTACCACATATGCATAGGCGGCCCTCTCACGAATCATGGGGCAGTCCAATAGACGGTCCAAACCAACTGCTTAGTCTGACTACACATATATTCAGACAAGTACGAGGTTGATTTTCAAATGGACCCAAAATGAAGAAGCCCCCCTGGGTTTCAAATAGGTCAATTTTTCAAGTTATGTTTTATATTCTCAATAATATAGTAATCAAAGATCGCGTGTTTTTGTGTTCTACTACTTGAGGTAGCTTTATGTTTATAGTTTTGATTTTTCATATGTTTGAAATGTATAATATAAATTTTTGAAAACCTCACAAATTATTTTGTATTTTATAAATGAAAAATACAAAACAACATCTGCATACCACACAGTAACCCAACCGACCAAATAGCACTACCAAATTTTTACACCTTACAGTGATTAGGTGCCAATTTTGTATATTAGCCACTTGAATAACCCAAACTAAGATTCGAATGTGGAATTGAATTCTTAAACCAAAAACAAATTTGATGACACTTGTTGTGCACAAATCAAAATCCATTCACATTGACATGTGAAATGAACTTTGAGCTGGAAGTCACCAGCTACCCTTGCTTGTCTTCAAGTTTCCCAGTGGCATATGTTCGACATTGGGAGTTAGAGACCTTCTGTAACTCCAAGATGTTTAGGCAAGTTGACTGTTTACAAACAATCATGGCTTAAGTTGATAGATCGCATCATTTAGACACAAATGCAAGACTATGTTGTGTGGATATTGAGACATTATTTTTGGCCCTTGATTAATAAATTTTTTGCACAGTTATCAACCGAATAACCATCCTTTTACCTTTCAAAAAAAATATCGAGACATTGTTGGTCGGCAAATTGGGAAGTTCTATCTTTGAGGATAAAATCCTCAAATTACGTGGCAAACCATAAGAACTACTATCAAAGACTCATAACTCCAAACTTACCATTCACCCAGGAAACATGAAGATGTACCGTGACTTAAACAACATTTTTGGTGGCATGGCATTAAATATGATGTAGAAAAATTTACAAAGTAATGCGTGTGTCGACAAGTGAAGGTAGAGTAGAGAAGACATGTATTACAACCCCTTCCTATTCCAGAGTGAAATTGGGAGAGCATATCTATGGATTTCGTGATCAACTTGCTGAAGACTACCAAGGAACATGATGTTGTCTTAGTGATTGTGGATATGCTAATAAAGTCAACGCACTTTCGCCCCATACATATGGCATATAGTACCCTAGCTAGCAAATCTCTACATCAAGGAGTAGTGCAACCATATATCATCTTGGACCAAAATACATGAATTACATCGCACTTTTGGGCGAGTTTACAAAATGCTATTGGGAGTGTGAGATAAGTTTTCCTCTCCTGTCTCTTCTTCCATCACCACAACCGACCACCATCAAAGGTAGCCAGCCACTTGCGCCTGCCACCAAGGGCTGCTGGCCACCACTAACAGCCACTGGTTGCTCTCCCTACTCCACATGTGCACAGCCCCACATGAGACTGTTTTTCCCACGCACAAGGAGCCTTTATGCTCCAGCTTACACCAAATTGTGACATGGTATTAGAGCCGCCATTCTAGGCTCATGCGTGTGGGTTTAAACCATGTGTCGATGATTCTCGCCTCCGAAGAAAGTCCTCTTCAAAAGATCCGACGCCTTACGCAGAGGACTAGAGAAGATGACGGAAGCATCGGCAACGGTCAACAAAGCCACATTTAGACCAGAAGAGAGCAAGGTGGTTGTCTTCGGAACAACCATCAAGCTATATGAGGCATCCTACTATATTCTATGGGCTCGCACCTTCAAAATATTTGTTGAGGGCCAAGAGAAACGTAGCGTTCTTTTGGAGGAGACAGAGGAGATGAAGGACGACAAGAAGAAGAAATATGAGGAGAATATATGGTCATGGATTGGCTCATAAACTCGACGAATCCATCCATCACCTCGAACATGCTCTATAAAAGGAGCACATATGAGATTTGGATGACCCTCGAGAAAAGATACGCCTAAACCTCAAGTAACGTGCATATTACTGGCCTCTATACTCGCATTTGGACTACCAGTCAAGGTGATCTCTCCTTAACAAAATATTATGAGAAAGATGAAGTCTTTATTCGAAGAGTTGGACATCTATGACCCTCTTTGTTGCAACAAGCAGGGGAGACATGGGTGGTTGGGCAATCTGATAAGTTTTTATCAGGGTTGCATCCCCGTTATCGAGCCGCATGCGATCAAATCCTGGCTTCCGACGGGAGGATGGATCTTGAGACCATATTTTGCCGTCTAATCAAGATGGAGATCATCGAGGATGGAGAGTTGGTGAAAAGAGAGAACTACGCACTTGCTATCCCCTAAGCAAGTGTGGGGCGTGGACGAGGACAAGGACGTCAACCTTACTGCATCTACCCGAAGTGCCACCACTGCGGATGCAACAACCATCTGCAACACAAGTGCTGGAAGAAGTTTAGGAGACCACCATGTGGGGCTACTAGCACCTCACATGTTGTCTCCTTAACTCATGAAGATCTTGGAAAGCTACGAGCTCTACCTCGAGAAGACAAGACGACGGCCGCCATAGCGACGACTACTCAAGTTGCCACAAAGGCAACGACTTCAGAGGTCGCAAGAGGCTTCACCGTTGACATGTCAAAGGAGAAGACTGAAAGCGTGGCTCTCGAGGAAGAAGATAAATAGTGGAGCATGTAGCCTCACAAGTTGAAGACCAAGTCGTCGGCCTCTCGACCTTCGACTTGAGAGAGTGTTAGGACGACAGAATAAACCCACGTGGACAGGCTACGTGGATTGTCCACGTGGCAATTAGCAAGAAGGCCCATAGGGGTCGGCAGTCATGGGCTTTTGGACCCAAGTTTTGAGTTTTTGCTTAGGGAGTACGTTTTCTATTTTTAGGAAAATGTTTCAGGAAAAGAATTTGAGATTTGATTTATTTAGAAAGATAAGATATTTCCTTGTGAGATAAGATCTTTTGTTTCCAAGTGTGGGATATGTTCTCTCCATATAAAGAGAGTCTTCCATTGTATTTTCTTTTGAGTAATATAATATTTCCTATTCTAAGAAAGCTCACCTCCTCTCTCCTCTTCCATGACTACAATTGGCCACCATCAAAGGCAGCCAGCCACTTGCGCCTACCACCAAGGGTTGTCGGCCACCTCTAGCAACCATCGACTGCTCTCCTTGCTCCACATGCACACAGCCCCACATGGGAATGTTTTTCCCACACACAAGGAGACTTTACGCTCCGGTTTGCACCAAGTTGTGACACCACACACAATGCCAAATGATTGTAGCTCAAAGACCTGATCAAAGAACTTGCAAACCAAAGCACAAAACACAAAAATAAGTAAAGTTGTTAACCCAATTCTACTTTAATGGTGTACATTTGGGTATGGGATCTAACTCGCAACAATTCACTGTGGAAATTTCTTTTATGTTTGCTAAAGTATAACAAGGGTGATTACCCTTTTCCTGGATCCCTCTTGATAAGGGTTTTGGATCGTAATTAAGGCCAGCAATTATTTGCTCCCCAAGGAGAGTAATCGTTTCATACATTGCTTCGTCTTTTAAGTCATTGCCTTGTCCTTTAGGTCGTCGCTTTGCCTTCCCACTCAACATTGTCTAGCATGGCTCCATAATGAGCTGGCTGGCCTCAATCCTCCTGGCGTACCTCGCCAGTTAAGGATCAAGCGAATGAGGCAAGCCTCCTAAACCGAGTAGCTTTGGTAGGTAAGTAA
Organism: Thalassia testudinum; assembly: GCA_037157565.1. NCBI lineage: Eukaryota > Viridiplantae > Streptophyta > Magnoliopsida > Alismatales > Hydrocharitaceae > Thalassia > Thalassia testudinum. The sequence continues at coordinate 79,786,747 of JAZHRO010000077.1, read as the reverse complement.
GTTGGCTAATTTGGGCAGATCAAGTAGACCGCCCGAGGTGTGGTCGACATATCTATGATCGGTGCCACGAACTTCCCTTGACTTAGTGTTGGACCAACCCTCTTTTTGGCCCAATTAGGGCTTGTTGGGCTTTCTAAACCGTTCATAGTAGGTCTAACTTTTCTTCCATAATTACAAATAAACTATGATTGATAGATCACCACATTTGAGGGCAACGGCGATGGGGATTGAGGAGGATCAACACATGTTTAGGGGTTGGTTGGAGGAGTCAAATGTTGGGGAAGGGGGAGAGAAGTTGGGTAGGGTTCTTTTTGTGTTAGACGTGCCAATCAAGATAAAAAAAAATTAAACTCCTAATGTTCAATCAACTGCCTAACCATCAATTAATCGGATAATCAACCGATATGAATATGCAATTCAGTCCCCAATCACATACAATTAATCGGTTGATTAATCAATTGCTTAAACCAATTTTTTTATCCTTAAGTATGCTACTTTTAAGACTTTTCTTCTTAGTTTTGTTGAATCTCTTGCTATACACACGTTTATTTTATTGATTAGCAACTACTCATCGATTATGTTTTGATGTTGTTATGTTCTGCACTTTACATTTTATGTTTATTTGATGGGCAATTATTTTAAATGTTAAGAATATGATATGATATTTTTTAATATAAGGTTACTACAATCGAATAAAGGACATGTATAATGAAGCTACTTAGACTACACTAACAAACTACTTTGATATCACCATTCATCTACATCAAGAACCAAGCTTAAGCCCTTACCTTTTTAATTTGGTTGTAGATAAGTTGACAAAACACATTCAAGATGAAAAAGTTAGAGGTAATGAAGTTGGAGAGAGGACACATATGAAAATTGGAGCCGTTTGCATTCCAAAGAAAGATCTTTAAAATACTTAGGGTTCATCTTTAAAGAAGATGAGAAATTGATGAAGATGTTACAAAAAATTAATATAAGCTGGGGAGTTTGAGTATCTAGTGTTTTGTAATAAGAAAATTCCCTTAAAAGTTAAAAGGAAATACTGTATTATACCTTTATGACCTAGTGTGCTATATATAGCTAAGTGTTGGGCTATCAATTATAAGCATGTGTAGAGAATGCTTGTGTAAGAAATGAAGATGTTAAGATGAATGTGTAGACATGCAAGGAAGGATTAGATGTGCAATGAGATTATTAGGGAAAGGGTTGAGTTGGCACCAATAGAGGATAAAGGGAGGGACACATTTAAGGTTGTCGAATGTCTACAGAGATAGTAAATTAATGACCAAGTCCAAAGGTGTGAGAAGTTGAATATTAATCCTTACATAAGGGAAACCATCAGGCATAATCTTAGTGACTTTTATTTAACCTAAAAAATGACTCAAGGTAGATCTAAATAGAGGGAAGAAATCCACATAGCCAACTTCACACAATTCAAGGCAAGACTTTGTTGGTTTTGTTTAGTTTAGACAATATGAGTTTGTCTACTATATGAAGCTTTGCCAGGAATTTCTTATCTTAGTAGGAGTTTTCCAAAGAAATAGCTTAGTAGACACCTCTTCAACTCTTGAAATAATTTTATGATTGAAATATGCTCAATAAGCAAAGGCCTCTCTTCGAGGATTGGTATTTTCATGAATATGATGAGTCTATTTTCCTCCGGCTTTCCCACATGGTTCGTCAATCAAGCCAAGAATTCTCCTCATTAAGTCATATTGGTGTGCTCTCTACACCTTGGGTCTACTTATTGAATAAGTTGTATATAAATTAACTCAAATTGAAGGCTTTTCCCCAAACGTTTCAACAAGATGGTGAAATTGAAGGAGGTATTACACAAAATTAATTCATGGTGGTTGAAATGGAGGAGCATCTTCTATGTGATAAGAGAGTTCCTTTGAAAATTAAAGAAAACAGCTATAAAACCTGCCATGTTATATAGTTCTAAATGTTGGGTCGTCAACTATAGGCATGTGTAAAAGGTATCTATGGTAGAAATGAAAATGTTATGTGTGGTTATATAAGGAAAGACCGTATTTCAAATAAGATTATTTGAGAAAAGGTTGAGGTGACACCAATAGAGAGAGACCAACTAAGGTGGTTTGGACATTTGAACAGAATGTCACTAACTACTCCAGTCAAGAGATGGGAGGAGTTAGGAATTGAATCTACTTAAAGGGGGGCGAGGAAGATCAAAGAAGTGTTTTAAGGAAACTACTAAGTATAACCTCAATTACTTTAATATAAGTCCAAAAATGGCTCAAAATAAATATGAGTAGAGGCAAAGAATCCATATAGCCAACCCTACTTAATGTAAAAGAAGGTCCAGTTGTTATTGTTGTTGGAGGCTTTGTCCCCCTTCATCAAACGTACTAGATTCTCTATATTATACACCATTAAACGAATGGCCTCTTTTGATAAAGGGGATAGAAATGTTTGATTTAGATGAAATACTCAACGCTATCAAGATGATAAGCAATTACAAGGAGACAAGTTCCTTAATTGTCTGAGGTAAGAAGTGACAAATCGATTGCCCGATTGAATCGAGGCAACAAGTTTTTTTATTTTTTAAAATATTGAATATGACTAACTCACACGACACATCGACTTTCATAAGAAACATATAACAATAAGTGAAAGATAAAATATCATTTTAAAGTAATAATAAGATACATTATATTTATATTATTATATAACGTGTATACATATATATATTATTTGTAGAGTACGCATATCATCAAATGCCAAAACAAGCAATCAAATATATATATATATATATATATATATGAAAACTATCTTTTAAACTATCAAATGAGCACCTACATCTAGCAATAAATTTGATGATCCAAATGATTATAAATGGATATTCAATCAAAGAAAATAATTAAGGATGTGGAACTAAAGATAATGCATTAACCATCAAAAGAAATCTTAGCCCTCTTTTATATAAAAGAGGATTGAGCAAATTACATAAGTACCCCACAAGAAATAAATAAATGTCAAACACATCCCTATAACTCAACACTCCCCTTTAAGTTGGGGTGTATATGTCGATGAGGCCCAACTTGCTACTAAGGAAATCATGGCGCTTCTTCAATAGCTTGGTGAAAATATCTGCTAGCTGAAGTTTGGAGGATATGTATGGGATACTTATCTTTCCTTCTAACACTGCATCCCGTATAAAATGGCAATTAACCTTAATCTGTTTGGTCCTCTCATGGAAGACCAAATTCGACTCAATGTAAGTATTTGATTTATTGTCACAATAAAGTGGGACAGGCATGTCAACCTTTATCCCCAAATCGTGTAAGAAGCTTACCATCCGCATAATCTCACAAACTACTTGGGCCATAGATCTGTACTATGCCTCTGCACTAGAGTGAGCCACTACATTCTGCTTCTTACTCCTCCAAGGGATAAGATTACCCCCCAGATAAACAACAAATCCTAAAGTATATCTTCTATACTTTAAAGATCCTACATAATTAGCATTTGAATATGCCAGAAGATCAAGAGAGCCACCTGCTTTGTAGTGCAAACCTCGTCCTGGGGTGCCCTTCAGATAGCTCAGAATAAGACATACCTCTCGCCAATGACTACATCTTGGGTTCTGCATAAACTGACTAGTTCTACTCACTACAAAACTGATATCAGGTCATGTAATGGTCAGATATAGCAAGTGACCAACAGTACTACGGTATCTGGCAGTGTTCAAGAAGTCGAGCGCCTAGGTCGAGTAAGCGGCTGCATAGTCATAGGCGGGGCCCTCCCCGAACCATGTAATACCAGGCAGTGCTATAAGCAGGTTTGGGCGAGTAGGCGAACCGAGTAGGCGTTTACTCGACCGCCTAGTCACCCGCTTTTGAGATAATCCACTGATGGGGTCTTCTAAAGAAAACAAGGGTCTCATAAAAAAATCGACTTAAAAATAAAACTTCTTGGAAATCCTAATAAAATGTCAACTAAATATCCCAACCCAACCCACCAGTATTCAATGGATACCAATCTTGGACGCTTATCGCCAGCCCTAAACCCCTCTCTGCCATCGCCAAAAGCCCTCTCTATTGTCGACTTCTCTGCTATCATCGGAAGCCATCGGTGATCGCCGTGCACCGCCTAATCCACCTCTTGCTGCCATCACCCTGCACCGCCGTCCTGCACGATGCACCTGCACACTGCACCGCCCTCCTACACGGTGTACCTGCACGCCGCATCGCCTCTCGCTGAGTCACTGCCATCGCCTACCTTGGTATTAACACCGCCTCTCGCTGCCATCATAGGCCACCGCATGGTGTAGGACCAACATTGGTAGCCATCGCCTCTCGCTGATTAGCAACCATCTCTTACGACAGGTAGACCTCTCACGATCTGATTTTAGTTTTAGGTTTTCAAATTTTAGGGTCTGACTGTTATTGGGTTTGATATTTAAGGTTTGAGTTGTTCGTGACATCGTGTATGTGTCTCAAATGTTGTATATAGTCCTAATGTTATATTTGTTTGTGTCTGATTTTTAGGGTCTATATGTGAATGTGTATAAAATATAAATCATCCCTAATATTAAATAAATCAATTGTTGAAACTGATTTTTACATTAATTTCTAGGTCTAATTTTTGTTTTAGGTTTTGAGTGTTCATTTTTTTATCTTAACTAATTTGTAAGTATTGGGACACTATTTTGGATGAACATTATTAGCTATTATTTTATGTTTGTTTAAATGAACATCTGGATTCTAATCTCTACATTTTTTTTTTTAAGATGTCAAATCTTTTATATTTTAGGTTATATAGTAATCAAAGAGGTGTATTAACTATATTTTTTATTATACTACTTGAAACATTTGCATAATTATAACATTACATATAACACAAAATTTAATAAATTAACTAATTATTTTATATTTTTTAATAAAAAAATGCAAAATCACATACTCATCCGCATACTCGTCCAAATACCACATATTCTCTATGCGGTGACCCAACCGACCGCATACCGACTTCCTAAACCATGGTATCTAGTAATATCCGCAAACGAGGGATCTGTCTCATCAGTGCTGGCCGAATGGTGACTCTACTGGTATCCCAGATGGCTTGGACCCAAGTAGCCCAACCTCCTCAAGAATCTGCAAGGTATACTATCTCTGTGATAGGGATAAGCTGGTTCCCTGGCGGACTGCTTTTATCCCTAAGAAATAGCGAAGATCGCCTAAATCCTTGGTGATAAAGGTAGACTGTAGAAAGACCTTCGTCTGCACTATCCCATATGCATCATCGCCAATCAGGATCATATCATCAACATAGACCGCTAAGATGACAACTCTCTAGACACCACCATACTCTACCCTCTTAATAAAGATAAAGTGGTCAGTAGTAGACCATTGAAACCTTATCTTCCTGATCTCTGAATTGAGCCTCTCAAACTAGGCTTGTGACTCTACTTCAACTCTGTAAGCGACATACAAGCTCTCCCTGAACGTCATATCCTGGTGGTTGTCTCATGTATACCTCAATCAAATCTCCGTAAAAGAAAGCATTTTTAATATCAAGTTGGTATAAAGGCCACTTCTAGATCACTGCAACAAAAAGAATAATCTAATAGAGGTAACACAAGCAACAGGCAAAAATGTCTCAAGGTAATCCACCACATATGTTTGGGTGAATCCATTGACAATGAGTCTGGCCTTATATCTATCAACTATCCCATCAGATATACTTTATGATATACACCTATCAACAGCCAACAAAAGTAGCACCCCCAGGACATGGAACAAGATCCCATGTCTTTCTAGACTGTAAAGCTTGCATCTCCTTATCCATAGCCACTCTCCACCTAGGATCCTGAGAGACCTGGACAAAATCTCTCGGAATAATGGTAGTAGTAATAGCTGAGGCAAGCTGTCTGTCTCCCTCCTCTAGATGAAAAATCACAGCGTACTGGGACATGGAATGAAGCATACATATGGTAGTAGATCTCTGCACAGGCTCCTCATCCCTATCTGAGTCAATCCTATCTGAGGAGGCCAGATGTTGTATAGGCTCGTCTTTTGGGAAACTGTCTAACTGTGATCTCCTATGATAGATCTATGTCTCCTGTAGGGTAGCCTCTATAGATGATCCTCTTTCTAAGATGTAGGGAACCTTCTCAATGAAGGTTACATTTACAATAACAGCATATCTTCTATAGACTAGATCGTAGCACCTATAGACCTTCTGTGTCCTAGAGTAACCTAGAAAGACACTTTGTCGCATGGGGAGCAAACTTATCCTAATTGCTATGATTCTGAACAAAACATATGCATCCAAACACTCTCAAAGACAAAGAAAACAATCTACTACACCCCATTGATATGTAATCTGGTATGGAATCTGACCATGAAGCACAAAGGATGGCACCCAATTGATCAAATATGCTGTTGTATGCAATCACCTCAAAACTACTTGGGAAGCTTCATATAGGGTATTAAAGTCCTAGCAATATCAAGGAGAAGTGGCAACTTGCGCTTAACAACCCCATTCTACTAAGAAGTATGAGTGCACAACGTTTGATGAATGATCCCCCTAGAACAGAAGACCTCCTATAAATCTCTATGCATAAACTCAAGTATGTTATCACTGTGGAAGATCCGAACTATGGTGTCATACTATGTTTGCACCTTGGAAAGAAACTATTGAACAATGGAGGAAATCTTGTTGTGGGCCTTCATCAGAAAGACCCAGGTAAGACGACTATGGTCATCAACAAATACTGCAAAATATCTATGCCCGTCAGGAGTGGCCAACTCTGGAAGATCCCCATACACCGCAATATACCAAGGTGAAGGGCATTGTACTCCCATCTCTCCGAGGGTAACTGCTCCTGCAATGCTTCCCCAACTGGCAATCCTTGCATTATAGAATCAATGAATCTAATAACTCTTGGTACATCTGATGCATCTTCCTCATTGAGGGATGCCCAAGTCTCCGGCACCACAGTAATGGATCACGATTGATAACACAGCCCCTACAAATAAGGTGGGTGTGTCTAAATAATACAGCCCATCTCTCTCTATGCCACCCCCTACTATATATCTTGTCTAACGATCTTGGAAGTAACAATGCTTCTCATCAAAGACAACGAGACATCCAAAATCTCTACGAATGTGACTCGCAAACAAGAGATTCATAGGAAACTCAAGAGTGTAATATACATTCTCTATCTTTATCTTGGACATTGCATATACATGCCCAACTGTAGTAATTGGGGAGGTAGCACCATTGGCTACCCTAACATCTCGGATCCCCCATGGAGCTACAGGGTCCTGCAAACAATCTCTGTCTCCGATAAGATGAATAGAAGCATCGAAGTTGATCACCAATGCGCTCCTGACCCTCTTCTCCTCCACAACTTCTTAGGTTGCACACGCGAACCCAGTAGAAACTAAAATCGATCTTCTTGGATCAAACTTCTCCATCATGGGCGAGAGAAGACTTATCGCCATCCAAACTAAGCGTGAGAGGAGACTCATCACACAAGACGTAATTCGAACAACTGAAGATCGAAGACCACCAACAACAGTCACGGCTACTGCCGGTGGTAGCAATCCACCAATGGCAGCGTTGAGCTTGTCGGACAACCCAGCGATGGCGCAGCCAGTGCTGCCGGTCTGTCCGATGGTAGTTGCAACACCATTGCTGCCTCCCTGGTCGGCACTACCGCTACCGATGGTGTTGGTGGTGGCGTGGAAGCCATTCTCCATCAAATCACCTCCACATTGGTGATCCAATCATGTTGTGATGTTTTTTTTTTTCAGTGGGATATCGAAGAACCAACCTAGGATCGCCGCTCTAATACCATGAGGAACTAAAGAGAATGCATTAACCATCAAAAGAAACCCTAGCCCTAACTACCCCACAAAAAATAAATAAATGTTAAACACATCCCTATAACTCAACATGGGACATATTATTTGATTTATTTATTGTGATTTAAATAAAAAATATTAAAAAGAATGTACATTACTTCTGATACATATGCATATAACTAAATTTCGTTGCAATGCTACCATGTATAATTTATAAAAATTAGTTGGAGTCCATTAACTTGTAATATCATAATATTCATTTATAAAATAAAAGTGAACTTTTAAAAACAACAAAGGAACTTGCAGTGCTGATAGGACACACACAAAACAAGTCGTGCTATATGTACAACACAAACATAATATCATGCTTAGACATACATTGTTATATATCATTACAGGCTTAGTCAGTAGCATGTATAACATATATCATTGGATTAACAATGCATATTGTAGTTATTATTACAAACTTTCAATAACATTTATATATAATATATTTTTTTTGAAAAGTATATATAGTATACATTAATAAAATATCAATAACACATCATATTTTAATTACCAACTTACAATAATGTACGTGTATAACTTAAGCAAAAGGCAAATTTGAGGGTCATACAGTCTCACGTAACATGGACATATTAAACATATCAATGCTGTTATTGTATAATATTGACATATATATAATATAAAACCTACAACTAAAGAAGAATCTTATGGTCTTACTTGGAGTGAATTGGGAGCGGGGCGATTAGTGTAATCCAAGCAACAACGAAAGCGACCAAGCAATCGCCTAGATGAAGCCCTTTGCTTGGAACAACTTTAAGATGACCTATGGCTTTCTCACCTAGCCCAATTTCCCAATCCCATGGGGCGACTACCTTGATAGCATTCAAAGGCTTCTTCCTTATAATAAACAATTCTTGCTCCACAAATCCATGATTGAATTGATAACCCTTTTGAGGCAAATAGCAAAATCCTTAGAACCAAGAATTTGTATATAGCTATTATTCATCTGAAGAAGGCAAATGATTCCATTTCAAAGAATATCTTACGGGGAATTTTAATGAAGAAAGTCTAAATTTTGCACGTTATCCATAAAAAATGCACATTGTGAAGTTATGGCGTGTGCAAGAACTCAAATTAGGCTGCCATATTGCTTCAACAATACCAACTTGCACCAAGGATCAGCTTTAAGCTGATGCTAATCTTCATATTTATCATGGATAAGTTGATAGAATACATCTAAGATAAAGAGCTATAACTATGCTTTTCTACATATGACATTGCAATTGTGGATAAGATGAAATGAAGTAAATAAAAATCTTGAGCCAGGGAGAGAGGCCCTGAATCATGGGATTCCAACTAAATAAGAGAAAGACTAAATATATAGTATACAAGTTTAGCATAAAAGAAAACCTAGATAACAGAGATCAAAGTTGAAATAAACTCCATTCTAAAGAAAAAGCTTTTAAAATGCCCATGGATCAGGAATGATTTTTGAACAGGGTGAAGCACTAGCTTAATGGATGGGGGATATATATATAATCAATGTGATGCAAACCAGCTGCAGAAAGAAAACTTCCTACCGATTATAGAAAATTTCCTACAACTAGATTGCAGCTATTTATTTTAGATCTTGTTCGTAACAGGATAGCAGAACCTAAACAATTGAAATCGCCATCAAAGAATTCTGGGAAAAGGCTAGAAGTAGACAGTCCGATTTAGCACAAACAGTTTGAATGAAAATAAAATCATGTCAAATGTGATAACAAACAAATAGGAATAACTTGATTAGGCTGAGTTGAGGCCAGCAATCCCAATCAAGCACCACGTAATTGTGAAAGTTGCAAACAGTCACACTGGAAGTTATTCTAGAAAATCTTGGGTAACAAGTTACTTGCCTTCAAGTTATGACTGAACAGTAGAATCTAAGTGATCCCAAGTAAAGTCCGAAGGTAACAGCTGACAGAAACAAGGGAAGGGGAAGTGTTGTGGTGGTGAAATCACACCAAAGAGGTACCCGAGAGGAGGAGATGCATCCACATCAAAATTGGTCTCATCATGGCAGATACGGAATCAATGAGGGCAGCAAGATGTAGTCAAGGAAGATGGCATCGCATCGGTGTGTGCAGAGGATCACAGGAGGTTGGGGCGGGGACGTGGATTTTGCAAGAAGTCAAAGCGGGTGGTCAGCAACGAGGAGTCGTGGAGGTTGAGGTTCGCAGGAGTTCGGAGCAGAGACGGAGGGCTGCAGGAGGTCAAAGTGGCCTAATCAGGGTCACCAATCATAGGGTGAGGGTGGTGGTGTCCTGCGACAATGACTAGAGGTGGAGGCAAGCAGACTGGAGAAGGTTGGGGAGGGGGGGTTTTGGAAAGGGTGATGACTGACTCAGTGGTGGTGGAGCTCTATGGGGAGAAGTGGAGTATGAGGGGTCGGGTGAAGAGGAAATGAGAGGTAAGGGAAGAGAAGTAAGGTGAGAGGGGAAAGGATGACAATGAGGGAGAGTTCAGTAGTGGGGGTTTTCGATGGAGTTGGGGAAGGATGGGTGAGGGGTAACGAAGGGTCACAGGATGGGAAGGGAGGTACAGTGGTAAGAAGGGGAAAATCGAGGTGAGAGTGAGAGAAAAATATAGGTGAGAAGGTGATAGAGTGATGGGAACTCATAGGAAAAGATCCCAATTGCACTCGTACTTGTCCTAATACAACAACCATTCCCTATTTAAAGGGTTACAAAACTCAACACTCTTAAATTAAAAAAAAAAAAAGCATCAGACCCTCTTGCTTGAACCTGTGGGCAATGCATTGCTTGGGAAGAGACACATGAAACATTACAATAAAGCCCAAAAAAATCCAAATATGGAAAATCTGCAATAAGGGACTTGAACTCGTCGTTAACTGCATTCTAGGTTGCATCACAATGTAGGTTGGTCATAGAGAGGAGCTTCAAGTGTCTTATATGACAAGAAGATTCCTTGAAAATTAAAGGCAAATATTTTATTGGTAGAAGTGACACTTTTAACATGCCATGCAGAATCGAATATTAGATCGTTAATTGTAGTCATATGTAAATAGAGTCGTTGGCAAACATGAAGATGAAAGGTGGATATGAAACATGTACGTGAAGCAACACCACCATGTCCCAAATGACCTTATTAAATAAAAGGATGGTATGGATCCAATTGAAGATGAAATCAAACTATGAGAAACTTATATAAGGTGATTTGGGAATTTGAAGAAGAAACCTTTTGATGCCCCAATTCAAAGGTGTAAGAATGAAATGCTAAATCTTGAGCATTACACAAAGGTTTATGGAAGACCAAAGTATTATAAGCAAACAATAAGGCATGATCTTGATTGGTTGGATTTAACTAGTAGATTGTCCAAAGATACATGAGAATGGAGAGAAAGAATCCACATAGCAGACCTCAATCATGTGAGAAAAGGGATAGCCACTTCCTAATGTGACTATCCTCTTACTTTTGAAAAAAAAAAGGTGAGAAAAGGTTTGGCTGTTCTCGTTGCCTTGTTATAGATGATTTTTGTCCCAAAAGTTTCATGGAAAAAAAATACTTTCAAAAAAAAAAAGTTTTATGGAAAGTTCAGTTTCCTTTTTTAATAACTAATTCATATTTCTGATTTTTATACTTGACTTTGAAAAAAAAGACATGTTCAATCAAATGCTATGTCCTAATCTGTTTATAGTGTTATTCTACTTCAAATATTAATAATCTACATGGCACTAATAGAAGCTGAAACAAGAAACACGAGAAAGGCAGTTTGGGCATTCAAAAAGCTACGAATGGCCTCTGAACAGAACCCTTGAATATAAGGTAATGAAGGGAAAATTATTGCACAGAATTTTATTTTTTTGCAGTGTAGGTATGACTGGGACAGCTCAAATGGAAACAAGGTTTTTTTTGAAAGGGAAATGGAAACAAAGCTTTGTGTTATGCGAAGAGAAATCGGTGCCATAGGTGACACTATTGCCACTTACTCCAATAATAAATAAGTCTAAACGCTACCATGAGCGATAAGGAGAAACAAATGAAGCAAAACACATTTACTGCAAAAAGGCTTACCCTTGGTTTTAGTTAGTTTATGTCCATACCATAATTCACAATATGAGATTTGTTAATGTCAAGTTTGGCTTAAGCATGGAGCGTGGAGGCTCTTAAGCATGTGGAAAAACAGTCCCAAGGGGTGGACTGTTCCACATTGAACAGAGAGAGAGCAGCAGCAGCAGCCGGCTGCCTAGAGAGAGAGGGTGACCAGCGGTGATTGGAAGAGAGGGAGAGGAGTAGTTGAGTTGGAAAAATTATTGTATTACTCAAAAATACGAGGGATTACAAAGGCTCTCTTATATAGAAGAGAGACCATAGGACAATCATCTAAAAACAGTAACTAATCAAATCTTATCTCCTAATTATAGAAAGGAACAAACCCTAATTAACAAACTAAATTATACTTAAAAAACAAGAACAAGTGTCCACAACAAGAACATGTGTGCACTAATTAGGAACAAATCCTAATTAGTATAAATAACGACAATATATGTTGCATACGGCCATAATAGATTTTGTTGATGGGTAGAAATAGATTTAATAATGGGAAAAGGTAACGTGCGTAGGGATGTGTTTTGCAACACATGGGTCCCCACTCACGTCTCTAACATCAAAAGTTAATGCAAGGTGTGGTCTTCAATGTCAAAAGTCAATGCATGAGGTGGAGATACCAAAAAAGCAACTATGGGGTCTAAGAAATTAGGATTCGTATGAATGAAGTATGATTTTTTCCTACTTGGCTGCCACGTGGCCCACTTTATTCCCAACAGTTAATACAAAACTTTTTTTTTTCAACGAGGAACCCTTTGTGCAATTAGAGGTAAACCCCAGGGGGCCCGTCTCGCGAAACCGTCGTCGACGCGCCGGACGGAGAACCCCAGAGGGCAACACCGCCGTCTGAGCCCTATGCATGTATGGGCAAGACACGAGGTTTTGAACTCACACACCCCGCACAGGGAGGGCCTTATGGCGACGGGGAGACCCAACTGGGATACCCCTACCACCCTAATACAAAGCATTTTTATCGGGAGATAGAATTTAAATAAGATATTTCGCAAACTATCTTCTAGAGAGTTCTATATGTTGCCTTTTTTTATAGAAAAATTAAACAAGTTAAACCTGCACTCAACATGTCATCCATTTCCATTTCAGTTTTCAAGCCTCTATAGAAGAATAAAGATATTTGCAAAACAAGAGAAGCCTAGCATTTGGAATTCTTCACAAACCTGGTCACCAATGGTGCCGATAAGAAGCTGCTTAGATGTTATGCCCTTTGCAGTGGAGGTAACAGCAATAGCTTTCACAGAATGGGTAAAGTAAAAGGATTGTGATTTTGCCACAATCTCTGGCCAAGAATACGATGAGACAGGTGAAGTGAGATTGTGTTTTCCAAGCGCAAGCTTCATGACATCTTTGATATCCTGTAACAAAGTACCCACTATGCTCAAGATGCCCTCAAAATATTAAGCAAGAGAATGCCTGACAATAATGACATAGAGGATTACCGCCCGAGCTTGGTCATATATTTCAATTACTGACATCTCGTACTTGTGAGCTCTGAGATTAAAGTAATGGTAGACAACCCAATTCTCACTAAAAACCTGGATTCACATGAGAAAAATGAGAGTCATCTTAGCTACTGCTTAAACTCATCAACAGCATTTTAAATGAGATGAGTATCCTATGCATTCGTTGGAATTACTTACAGCATGAACCGGGCCCTGAGCACCATGGTGTGTCAGGCGATGTAATACACGGCCAGTCACAGTATCAATAAGATAAGAAACTATCTTAGCTTCTTCAGGGGCTACTGATCCAATATCACCTGTTCCCTTAGGAGCACTAGTTGCAACAAAAAGAACGTTGTTTGATATATATTTGTACATCACATCTTCATTCCCTATAGTCTTGGCTTGAGTATGGACCACCTAAGCAATTAATGATCCATGCAACAGTTAATAAGTCCAATAGAAACATTAGGTACTAACAATTTTAACAATGGTGATGACTCAAATTACCTACGCAATTTCTTATCAATCATAAATGTAGGCCATGACTGGATGATAATATTACAGAACAAAGATAATTGTCACAATATGCATTCAGTATATTAAACGGGCCCTTTTCAAAAGAAGATATCAATGAGGTGATAGGATCACATACGTTTATTGTAATAACTATGAATTTCTGCAGTAAGATCCAGAGATAAAAATTAGAATTAGTTATTTTACCCTGGAGATCCAGAGTAAGATCAACTCCCTAGCATCAAAAGTAGAAGTGTTCCACATTTTATATATCTAGTCTTGAGTCTTTAATCTTTGAATACATGAAAGTGGTTGTAAATGAGTGATAGCCCTTTGTTAGCCATGAAAAAAGTTGCAATATCTGATGATACATGTAATTTACAACAAGAACATGTGTCCTAAGAAACTTAAATCATACTTCCTTTGATAAGGCAACCAGTTAAAAAACCAAGCATTTCCGCAGAATGGATTATACCAATAGCAATGAAGAGAAACTACAATTTTGCAAAATTTAAACAGTAAAAAGAGCCCAACCTCATTATTCTTGCGCTTTGCAGTGGCAATAATCTTCTCAGAATCAGGAGGAAAAACAATCGACCATAATTGTTTAGAGTTGAAGCAGTGCTCATCATATATGTCATGCAAGCATTTCCCTTTTAATGAGTGTCCTCGGATCATATTTTTTTCTGCATCAATAGAATACCAGTAGGTATTTGGAATTTCACTGGTAAAAATATCCAGGGAATCAGGAGTTCTGGGATACAAATGAGCATGTTTATCAGAATCTATGACAAGATGGAGCCTCTGTTCCTTTAAATTTATGGATGGAAGTGGCATAACTTGCATGATGGAATGGTGAACATGCAAAGAGCTCAGCTCATTGCCAGTATAAGAATCAATAAATGTCAAAAAGCCTGGTGCTTTAGAGCTCCCTTCACATCTACCAATTACCATGACAGAAGGGTTTTCATCCAAGGCATGGTGGTGAGGAACCTGCCATGGATATATATTCAGTCCATTAGGGTGTTGACAGATTTCTGACCTTCTCAAAGAAGAAGGTAAGCAGGACCACACAATACGTCCATCTCCAGTGTGCAATGCATAGATTTTCCCTGATCTAGTGAGAACCACAAGAAGCTTCCGAAACCCATTGTGATCTCTTGTCGTCTTAGTCTTTTCAGAATTTCTTAACCTCAATCCTTGTATGGCTGCCATTTCTTCAGGATTTGCAAGCATAAGGGTTCCCTTAAGTTTCAAGAAGTGCCCCTTAACATTAAAAAAAAAAAAAAGTCAGTTACCAGTAACTCATAAGTGAAGCAACTAGTAGCAGACAAGCGTGATAAAACCACTCCTATTATAAACATTTCTACAATTACAAGCAATTTTTTCCTTCGAGAAATTTCCAAACATTCTGGGGACTGCTCCCATGTTCATAAAAGATATATAATCATGTTTAGAGAAAAAAGTGATAAAGTTGAAATTAACTACTACCAATAGATAGACAAGCAAAAAGAAAACATTTCTCTTGCGAACAAACTTAAACAAAATATAGTTGTTTTTACAAAACCAAACATCAATGGATGCCCATAGATTTATTGTATATAAATTTTTTTTTTTAAGGTGAAAGGATGAATGCGTGATTGCGGTGGCCATCCAAATTCATTAAACTTTTGGAAGCTACAAGTTGCTCAATGCAATTACAAATTCAACCATCACAAAGGACCTAAAGACAATGCTCCTTAGGCCAAGCTGTCTTCCAGATCATGCTCCCCCAAACACCACCTCCTTCCTTTCTAGCCACAGCACAGACATAACAACCACCAGTGTAGTCTTCTTATTTCCAAGTTGGGCTGGAGCATGTCACCTGTGACAAATCCTAAAGCTTCTTCATGAAGCCATAAACAAAGCATAATCAATTGAAGATACGTTCACCAAGCCCCAAACATCTCTTGAGAACCCACCAGAGAAGAATAAATGGCCATGGTTTAAAAAAACGAGTTTCCAGGAATTGAGGCGTAAGCCTCGAGGCGAGGCGGCCCAAAATAGCATTGAGGCAGTAGCCTCAGTCTACAGGCATGAGGCGTGCACCTCACTTAGTCGAGGCACATCGAGGCGATGCGAGGCGGTGAGGCGGTGCTGAGGCATCGCCTCAAGCTGTTACTAAGGATTTTCTTCATCTCCAGAACTTTTTTATTGCAGAAGTCTCTTCTAAGGTAGGAGTTTATGTTAGGGTACTAATATTCACAAGTTATGTTTTCCTTTGAGAGAATTTAACAAAGGTATAATTTATCAAATTGACTGTCTTGCACTGTTTTGCAGGGGAAAAATTGACACAATGGGATATAGTTCTACTACGAGTAGAGTTTGCATAAAACAATTCCACCAACTATTGCACTAGAAAATTCCCTTTTGAACACATGTATAGGTTCCCCATTTTGCAAATCCTTGACCAAATATCTGCCAGCCATCATAGTAGAACAAGTGCAACAACTGAGGACCAAGTTGAATATTTTACCCAAGTCCACCAAGAAATTCATGCCAAACTGCAAGCCATGACCCTAAATATCAAATCCAAGCCAAGTTATGTCTTCCTAAATACCAAATCAAAGCCAGTCTACATCAATGAGAATTTGAGTTTCCAGACAGGAGCTTTATGACGGTCTATTTCAAAAAAGAGAGGTTTCCTACAAATGTCCACCAAAATTTGGGGACAAGTTTTGAGTCCATTATAAGTCATCAAGCGCATCAGGCGAAATGCCTATTTGCTAGATCTCCTTCCAAAAGTCCCAGTTCCTTGCCAATGTTCAATGTTTTCAAACTCTATATGTATCATGGCGACTAGGTGACCTTGGGGGAACCTCCACTAATATCTCATTTGGACTTCAACCTTCTCTAATGCTTCTTGGATCATGCTGTCAAATACCATGGGACAAGTAAGCTTGATTCTAACTTGAGAGAGGGGTTGGGGGGGTTATATGCTATACGATGCTTACATAAACCATTTTGTAATTTATTTGGGGGGGTTATAACTTGTGACAGAGAAAAAAATTTTATGAAAGTGTGTTATTTACATTATTATTTCCTTATTAGCACTTAACAAGTATATATCATATCATTTTTCTATATTTTTTATGCAAATCCTGAGGCTTACACCTCTACCGCCTCGAGGTTACGCCTCACCTTGATAAAGGCAAATCACCTCGGTACCACCTCGCGTTTTTTAAAACCTTGTAGATGACCAATGAAGCCCTGGTGAACCTGACACACAGTGCAAGAGGAAAGTGCATTCAGGGGTCCATCTTAGCCAAAAGACCTTTGTCACCAATCCCTTTCTTCACATTTCCCACATAAAATATTCTACATTCTTTTTTAAAGGAGCCATAAAAAGGGGCAGGCTAGTGCACAAAGCTCCCGTTATGTGTAGAGATATCTTGAGACCCAGTAAGTGGGTTATATGGAGAAATGGCATCTTCCTAAACCCACTTGTCATGCTTAAAGCCATCCAGACTAATCATAGAAATCCCCTCATGCAGGCAGAAGAGATCCTCTACCCATACCTACCAAGGCAGCATAGAAAGATGGTGTCCAGCAACACACTCTCCACTAAAGGTAGCAAGAAAAGCACATAGGTCACATGCCAGGACATCAAGTCTCAGGACCATCCTAAATGGCACACCAAATATATTGTGCATCTTTTTTTCAAAGAGTACCATACAAAAATTTTCCCACTTAGTGTGGGAAAAGGCTTTCTTGTTCTTGTTGTTGTAATTGTTTTTTGAGAAAAAAAAGAAAAATTACCAAAGATCGGTAATCATCCAAAGAGATGTATTAACGTGAAGATAAAAGAAACGAACTTACAAATTTTGAATCCACAACTCAAATATAAAATTAACGTCCCTTACAACATTACCCACCCAAGCTTGTTCCCCTCTAAAGGTAACAATATTACGCTACACCCAGACAGGCCACAGAGCAGCAGCAACCCTGACCCAGCCAGCCGTATCCGCGCCAACAGTTCTCCGGAAGAGCCCCACCAACAATCAAATGAAAAGAATGCTACCTCCCGAACCTAAATCACTCACCACACATCCACAGAGAAGTGGCATAAGAAGAGGTGTTGTCAGTCCTCTACCACGGAACCACAAAAGGAGCACGACACATTCTGCCCTACCGCCCACCTTGTTCTAAGCATCTTAGTAACCAGCTTCTTCCTTCTAAACAATCAAAAGAAAATTTTAATTTTGTGTGGCATAGGTAACTTCCACACTAAGGAACAATCAACCCAAACCATAGAAATCGATCCCTCCTCCATAGTTTTAGCTTCTTGTATACTCTCCCAACAGAGAAACCCCCTTCCTTCCAACTGAATCTATCCAACTATGAAAAATTAGGTGTAACACCATCCAGCATTTGCATCATGCCTTGAAACTCTTCCAAAGAAGCCTCAGACAAACTCGGCTACAATATAGGAGACCAAGACAAAGAGGTGTTGTCCCAAACATCATAAACCAAAACATCCTTGTTGACCTCCAACCCAAACAAACGTGGATAAACAACTGAGAGGCTACCAATCCCAATCCAATCATCTTTTCAGAAGCAGAAAGAATCACCCATACCCAACTCCAGGCCAAAAAAAGTAGAGCTTAGCCTGAGCTCCAAAAAGCAAATGGATGGACACCAGTAGAACGTCCAAGCGCAACATCAACAAAAGGTTCATACAAGTCCCTCAAAAGTCTCCAATAGGCCACCGTCCCCAACAACAAACCTCAAAGCCCAATTCACAAGGACACATTGAACTCCGCATAGATATAACTACTGGCTCACCGCTCTTCTTAGATCTACAGATCTCCTTCCAAGGTACAAACTGCAAGAAACAATCATCATGGTCAGCGCTTTTCCAAAAGAATCTTTTGCGAGCTACCTCGAGCTTAGAAAGTATCTTTAAGTTGTTTGAACATGGCAAGATAAGAGAGATAAAAGATCGAGATGGCAGTTAAAATCACCTTGACCAAAACAAGCCTTCCTCCCCTAGGCAACAACCTTCCACTCAACCCATTCATCCTGCTAATCATCATCTCCCCCATAGGCTTCCAATCTATTGTCACCAACCTTTTTTCTCTTTCAACGGGAGACCTCAATAAACAATAGGCAACCTAACCTCCAAGGCTAAAGAAATAACCTCATCCACCTCCCCTTCCAAATTGAAAGGGGCAAAAGTGGACTTCCTTCCGTTAATGCACAAGACCAAGATATCTCCAAAGATCTTTACCAAAGATGCCACATGTTTGGCATGGCTAAGACCCCCCTATATAAAGAAAATTGTGTCATCGACACACTACAGTACCAGAGTGAGCAATGACCCATCAACCTGTAGAGTAAAACTAGAGAAAAGCCCCCCTACAAGCCTTGAAAGCCATACTTGCCAAAGTGTCCACGTCAATATTGAAGAGCAACGGCACAAGAGGGCAACCCTACCTAACCCCCCTCTACAGCTGCATCCAGGCCCCACATGGCATATCATTTACCAACACCGAGAAGGACGTTGTCGTGATGCACCTTTTCATAAGTCGAACCCAATCCTTTGGGAAACCTCTCCTTCTCAAAATTTCCCAAAGGCATGCCCACGTGACAATCATATGCCTTGGAGAAATCCACCTTCCACATGAAAGAACGAATCCCGAATCTTCTCCAAGCGGCCACCATCTCTTCCACCAAAGCAAAAGAATCACAAATAGATCTGCCAGAAATGAATGCTGATTGGACTGGGGAGATCAGCTTCGGGAGGACCAAATGTAGCCAGTTGGTGAAAACCTTCGCCACAATCAAGTAAATCGCATTCAACAAGGCTATAGGCCTATAGTCATCAACAGTCTCCGCATTAGACTTCTTCAGGAGCAAGAAGAACCTATTCAACTGCTCAAAACCACGAGTACCATCAAAGAATTCACGAGTCATGGCCATGACGTCCCTCCCAACCACATCCTAGAATTCCTTGTAGAAAAGAACCTAGAGTCCATTCGGACTCAAAGACCCCTCAACCTTGTGAGCACACAAAGCAACCAGCACCTCCTCCTCAAAAACCTCACGAACCAAATCAACCCTCGCATGATCATCCAAAACAATCATGTCTAAAGGGCCCAAACTCCAACCACCCACACACTTCTTCCTAGTGAAATCCTAAAAGGAAGTCCTGACCACAACATAAATTTACTACCTCTGTACTAAAATCACATCACCCACCTATAGAGAAGAAATCAAATTAGTCCATCTAGCACTTGCCAACATATGGAAAAATCTTGTGTTGGAATCACCTTCTCTGAGCCAAAGTTGTCCTGACTTCTGCCTCCAATCCATCTCCCTCTTATGATCCTCCTCCTTGACCTTAGCCTACAGCTTAATCCTCTCATGCTACTCAACTTGTCGCAATTGACCACTATCTTCCAGCCTATCAAGCACAACAATAGCCTCCAAAGCTACCTTTCTATCATAATCCCATCTACCCTGCACATCCTCCTTATACCCAATCAATGCCAATCTAACTACCTTGATTCGGTCAGCCAACGTACACATAGGAAATGAAGAGCACAAAACTTCATTCCACTTGTCACGCATAAAGTCTAGGAATCATAGTTCTAGAAGCGGGGACTTCCAAAACTTGAAGTACAAGGAATAAGATGCCCCTTCACCACTATCCCATAGCAATGGAGCATGATCAGAGAAAGGCCTCACCATAGCCTAGACGACTGCCCCCTAAAAAGCCTTGGCCAAGGTCACATTGCAAAAGCAACGATCGATCCTTAAGGCCAAGCCAAAGTCATTTGTCCAAGTAAACACAATCGCAAAAACAAGAAGATCTAACAACTCCAGATCATCAACCACCTGACAGAACTCACTAGTAGAACCATCCACTTTGCCATCCGATTTATCCTCCACAGATAAAATAACAATCAAATCCCCCTAATCAGCCAAGGATGGCCATCAACCAACTTTGACACTTGTTTCAACTTGTCCCACATCTCTGTCATGGATGCCCCATCACACAGACCATAGACTTCAGATGTAGCCCATGCCATTCCAACAAAAGTCCGCTCAAAGATCACCATAATAACCTTGGAAGCAACCAATGACGAAACTAGTTTGAAGCTATCACTACTCCACATGAGAATCAAACCACCTAACCTCCCCATGCAGTCAACCACCAGCACATTTGAGAAACAATCACCGTAAGGATTTTTTTTAAGAGAGATACCCAATTCTTCCAAGTGTGATTCATGTCTCACACCAAAGTCCACCCTCCACTCCATCAAAGACCTCTACAAAAGAGACCTACGTGTCGAATCTTGTAGGCCCCTGATGTTCCACATCAGGACTCTAACCATCAATACCATGACAAACCCCTTTGGCACGTTATCGTGCCACCTTCTTGACCTGTAGCACCTTTGCCACCCGTAACTCCACATCAGAGGTCTCCTAAATCATACTTTGCTCTGACACGTGGGCTTCTGACTTCTTTTTGAGGAATTTTCTCTTGTAGCACAAACGGAATAGCAATCCATGCTTAACCTGCACAGGCTTGGTTGATATGGACCCTTTAAATGAAGATCTCAACCTATCTTCACACCGGTCTCCCATCTGTCGTGAGGAAGTGTGCACCACCAATGGGACTGCAGCAGCCACTACATTACCGCTACCGCTTGTTGTCGTGTTGTTGCCATAGTCCAAATCAATGGGCTTGATGCAAGCATCGCTACCCCCACCAAGCTCTAAGAGCAATGGAAGTTCCCTACTCAAATCAATTTCACGCATAGTCGCACCCGGGTCAAAGATTGACCCAAAAACTAGGCTCTCACTTGTGCAAGTCTAGAAAACATGAGGAAAAGAAAAGCCAACATAAGCAAATGAAAAAGCCAAACCTGGATTATTGGGTCCAAATGGCATCCGGTCACAAAGAGAGTTAAACGGGTACTCACGGACTCTGAATTTATTTCCGAATCTGGAGGCATCCTATTTAGCACTATATCAAATGGTTAAGTCCACTACATCATTCACCAAATTCGAATCTCCATCAACTGGTGCTCCATAACTGCTGGCTCCATTCACGCTTTACTCTAATAACAAAAGGTGCAAGGATTACGCCTCCCTGCCATGTCAAGCTTCAGTAAAATTGGAAACTTCGACATTATTGGAAGCTTCGACAGAAATAGGAATTTCGACATTACTAGATGCTTCGACAAACCTGTAAGGGTTCAAAATTAAATTTGCCCTGAACACCTTCCTTTGATTTCGATTTCTAAATGCGCCTAACCACCTTTTTCTCCAATAGCCTCACCGGAGCACTACCAAGAACGACACAGCATAGCTACAACGAGGTCTCGCCATTGCATCTTCACGCTTTGGCTCAAAGTCAAAAGTGATGACCCACAACATGCTCCTCAGCCTAACAACTGCCATAAAAGGGAGCTGACGACCCACGAGGAGCTCACCAATGGCCACCACGCAAGACATGTCCCCTTCTATCAATCTCACACCTTTACACCTTTAACCTTGAAATAAATGCACAAATACCTTCAACCATGTCCATGGTGCACAACCTCATATGAATACCCCTAACAGAAAATTTGATCTCTGGTTGAATCAGGGCACAAACCTCTAAAGCAACCATCGTAACTCGACAGGGACCTCCATCGAATCACCGCTCTGCCAACCACTAACTCCCTAAACCTTAACTGAGCAACATTCATCTTATGCAAACCAAACAACAAGAGCCTATCGGATGCGAATGAGGCGACCTTCCACACCTTAGAGAGGAGACACAAACCCGAGAGCACCCTCCTAACCTCCTCCAAGGAGAAGTCTCCACAAAGCAAATCTCCAACCAAAGAGAATTGAAGAACGAAGTCGAGATGGCTCACCATAGGGGGGGCCAGTATGCCTCAACTTCCATAGAAGGTGGATCAGTCGGAGGTGGTAGAGGGACAGGTCGCACCACCCTCCTTCGGTAAGACCCTTGTTTATGTCTGACCCCTCTTCAAGCCAAGCACACAACTAGATCACGGCACTCCGATGCAACATGGCCACACTCCTTACATCTATAGCAAACCACCTCCCGTCACCCCCTCACCCCTCCTCTTCGCCCCTTCACCTCTCCTCTCCCTCCCCTCATGTCACTCCTACCTCATAGTTGCAAAGCTTTTAACCAGACAGAGAAACAATTCCTCTTGTAATATTGTACAAAAATTTTGCTAGATGTGTTTTATACCTTTTATCATTTCTACTAGTATAATACTAGCACTCAACAGACCGATTAAGTAATGCAAACAATGAGACCCTAGTGCTAGTATCTAAGTCATCCAACAAACCAATTCAAAATTATTTTTTGAAAGAGAAACCATTTCAAAATTATAACCTTAAATTGAATCTTTTTTTTTTTTGGGAAAAGTTAAATTGTATCATATGTTGTTCTTTCTTTTGCAAGGGAGTTTTATTTCATAAAAGAGAAAGGATGATCGCATGAGGTTTTTTTGCATGGGAGTTGTACCATATGTTAATTAGAAAAGAGCTAATCAGATATGCAACACATTCCCTACATCATTGGAATTCACCATTATATTTTCATTATCACATAAAATACAATGGCAATCCACCTTAATGTCAAAATATCACAAATGAATCGAAAAGTAATTTGTATCAGCAATGTGTACGGTTCCAATCTTAAAAAAGAAAAAAAAACTGCCATAGGCAAAAAGCAATACCATGGACCCAAAAAGAAGTCTGGAGATTACAGGCTAGTGCACAGGCATGATATACGACTCTTCTTTGTTTTGGCCCAATAGAGAAGTTAAAAAACAAATACAGTACCTTTAGCCATTCCAAAAGATTCTGTTCCACCTTGGCAACAGTGCCACCTTTCTCTACAGGTAGTTCAGAAGCTGTTGAATCTATAATTGAAGCAAGACCATCCTCTCTATTCCACACAATCTCACCTTGTTGTACCAATAACAACGAGTCATCTTCCATAACGAGTAGAGCTCTAAAACCATAAGACCGATCTGTCCTAATGTAATTATTTATGAACATATTTTGGACAAGCCCTCTTTGCTGATCCACATTAATGCTTTCTACCAAAACATCATTTTGCAAATCATCAACTTTGATCTTAAGCTGCAGCTGACTATTTTTCTGCCGGACCACAGCAAGAGCTTGTTGACCCCCTGGAAGTACAATAGCATCACTTACCAGCCCTGGCTGTTCAATTGTTTCTAGCACTGTCAACTCTCCATCAGCTTTGACTTGCACTAACACTGAAATAGAATTAAGTTTCAAAGCAAGAATGGCAGCAAACTTTGATGGTAGAATTGTTGCTAACCCTGAAAAATCTTCAACAAGCTCTGAAATATATTTCTGATGGACATTAATCTCTCCACCTTGAGAATTAACTAAAACTAAGATTGACTTGGTGGCATCCAGTGCTACCAGCATGTCATCAGACACAGAAGTAGATTCTCCAGAAAGTCTGACAGGAACTGTTGCACTTTTCTCCTTCAGCACTTCCCCATTTCGAGCACTTATCTGGTAGGCAACAACCTTAGAGTGCCCACTAAATCCCAGAACATGTATCACATCACCATCTGGGGACTGACAAGTTCGATGAATCTCAATGCTGCATTTTCATAAACAAAGTACACATGAAGCGCACCTTTTTTTTAATGGGATACATGTAAAACACTTTTTGAAAGGGGGTACATGTAATTGTGTAAAACACTAACAAAATGCTAGAAAACAGAGGGGAAAAAAGTGGAAACTTTTCACTACCTCTCAGTGGTGAAATCCTTGCTCCAAATAATTTCACCATCTAAACCTGATATGGCATGCAGAAAGCTTCCAGCAGAAACAACTACAAGATTCAAAGTTTCCTTTCTAACTTGTGCCTGCAAAGTTCACAACGATGATTGTTAATTAAGTTAACAAATTAGAGGCCATCTAGATAAGCAGATTGTTTGATTAACAATTTAACAATCGAAGGTCATCTAGATAAGAAGAATCACATGATAGGTAACAACCAAGCTCACATGTAAGCATAAAAGTTTTTGAAAATGTTTTCTTTTAAAATAGTTTTAAAAATTAAAAAACGGAAGAAAAGCATAACTAAAGAAGAAAAGTTCCCCAACTCCCGATTCTTAGGATGCTAATGACAAATCTATGCCTTTCACAAAGAAGCCTCTGTTGTATACTGTTGATAGTGTTTAAACTATATCTGTCTGTCTGCCTTTCATGAAGAAACATCTCATGCATGCATGTATGGATATATGTATTATGTATATTAGCGGATTAGTTCAGATAATAAAGGAAATGTAATTAACACATGATTGTTACATATTGTCAAGATTGACGCAATCCGGGGCGTGGAGGCTCCCGTGTGCGTGTGAAATAGCCCCAACAGTGGCTGTCCACACGTGTGGACAGGGAGAGAGGAGGAGTGCAGCCAGCAGCCTTGGGTGGCTGACAGCGGGGCCGGCTGCTCTTGGTGATGGCCAGCGGTGGTGATATTGAGAAGAAGAAAGAGGAGAGGAGCCTTGGAATAGTTGGAAATATTATTATTGACTCAAATTGATTACAAAAGGGAAAACTCTCTTTTTTAGAGAGAACATATCCCACTAACTTAGAAACAAACCTTATCTTCTAAAATAAAAAAGAACTTATCTCTAAAAACAAACCAAATCCCAAACTATTTCCTAGAACACATTTACTAAAAATAGAAAACTTGACATCTAAACCAAGACCCAAAATAGTCCCCTTTGGACCTTCTGGACACCAACCCTATAGGCCCTTGACAGCCTGCCACACGTCTTTTATTCCTAACACTCCCCCTCAAGTCGAGGCCAGGAAGACGATGACTTGCTGAACTTGACATTGCTACATAGTTCTTTTCTTGAAGAGTTGAGGATGATCTTCCTGCCTCTTCTTCTACACTCAAGAGTCGAGCCCTTTATCTCGGCGTTCCCTGATGCGTTAAAGAGTTATACGTGCCTCCTCGAAAAGTATGGCGCCTTGCTCGTGAGCCAAAAAAAACTCTCAACTTTTCTTTGAGCCAAGGTCACCAAGAGAAAATGGATAGGTCGATACAATAATGGTGCACTTTTAGAGGCTACACTGTGCCTCTTCTTCTTGAGTCAGAGTTGATGCGATCACCGTGGTGCTCGTTCTCTACTCATTTGAACATTTTGAAGTGTTTGGCACCCTTTTTTTCAATAAAACCTCCTCTTTCAAAGAGTAAAAAATCGAATACAGAGGCACCATATGAACTAAAATATCTTCTGATCTCAAGCTTCTTTTTCTTGGTTGCATGAACAACCATCTTGTGTTCTCTTCTTGACAACGTGGCATCACCAACCATCATGGAGGCTTCCACCATCTTTGTAACCTTCCTTCTCTGTGTAAGACGCCAGATTTGTCAATGAAGTCTTTCTAGATGCGTGGACCACCAGTGTATGGTCAATAACCCACACGCACATGGAGCCTAGACCGAAGGCCCTGATACCATGTCAAAATTGACGCATTCCAGAGCGTGAAGGCTCCCATGTGCGTGGGAAAACAGCCCCAACAGTGGGCTGTCCACGCATGTGGACAGGGAGAGAGGAGGAGCACAGCTGGCAGCCTTGGGTGGCTGGGAGTAGGGCCGGCTGCTCTTGGTCAATGGAGGTGATATTGAGAAGAAGAGAGAGGAGAGGAGCCTTGGAATAGTTGGAAATATTATTATTGACTCAAATTGATTACAAAAGGAAAGACACTCTTTTATAGAGATAACATATCCCACTAATTTAGAAACAAACTTTATCTTCTAAAATAAGAAAGAACTCATCTTTAAAAACAAACCAAATCCCAAACTATTTCCTAAAACACATTTACTAAAAATAGGAAACTTAATATCTAAAGCAAGATCCAAAATAAGTCCCTTTGGACCTTTTGGACACCAGCCCTGTGGGCCCCTGACAGCCTTCCACGTGGCACTGCCATGTGGCATTTTGTATTCCCAACAGATATAAATGTTATTTATCAGCCAACAGTACATTTAGCAATATGGTGCTAAACCAGGTTTATAGAATTTCTATATCTGAAATACTCTCAAAGTCAGGAGGCTTTATTGATTAGAAAAACACCTAGTTTAAAGTATCATCCACATACCAAAAAAAGCAACTGATTTGTTATATGTACTGAATGAAACATACTGGAACCAGCAGTGAAGTCTTCAGTGGCTTTGAAACATGAAGAATGGATTCCCAGACCATTTGTCCATCTGGCAAGTTCCATGCCCTTAAGACACTGCCTTCTTTTGAAAGTGTGATAACATCTGAAACAATGAGGGGCATTATTAGCACTATTGAAGTGTAAATTTTCTAAAGACCAACTATAAAGAAAGAACACAATCTTTAAGCACCATCAAATTCAACAAGGCAAAAAGATCACAGTAGGGGGGAAGAAGCAAAGCACTTTTAAAAGGTACGTGAAGCAAAAACAGCATCCCCTAACTAGCAACTTGACATATAAACAGCCAGATAAAAATACCAGGCTACATGGAATACAGCAGCTTTCCCTCAAAAAAATAGAAAAATACAATCCAATCAACTTACATGATAGCATGGATCTTGTAAAATTTATTTTGCTGAGTAAAAACTTCAAGGTCTAAATTTTTGGTAGATGAAATTGCATAAAATGTGCATTCTTTAGAAAACTTAATTACATAAAACACACCCTTCTCCTAGCTGTTTAAATACTCCATTGATATTTTCCCCTATAAATTGAGACTCTGCAGCAATGACAGATTTGTTCAAGATCAAAACTTTATCATCTCATGCAGCTATTGAATATTTTCTTTTTGAAGAAGTGCAACTATTGAATGTTGAAATAGTTTGTGTTGTTTTGAGGGGAAATTTGCAGCCTGAGAATGTACGTTTACAAAGACCTGGAAATAAAAGGGCCACACCTTCAATCAACTAATATGATGAGTGGAAGAAAAAGATTCTCAGAAGCAGAGATATATAAATGTTGCTTATGACAAGAGAAACAGAAGGAGAATCATGATAACAATGTACATCTGCTAAGGGTGATATCAATAAAAACAGCAGGAGAAACATGGTAACAATGTACATCTGCCAAGGGTGATATCAATGTTATCGACAGCGTCATTGCTCCCAAGGGCCTGTCTCCACACTGCATGAGAAATAGATATAACATCAATAGAATTTGTTAGAGTACAGTCTTTCTATAGACATTTTAAGAAGGGGAAAAAAAGAAGACCGAGAATTCTTATATACATTTATAATCACAGATTAAAAGAAAACTACAAAAATGCCAGAAGAAAAAGCAGATTTGCACTGAGTGTATCAAGGAGTAACTTACAAATGGTTCCACTTCGAAGATCAAGAGATGCAATAACATTCTCTTCAGTGGACACCGCCACACGTTTTCTCCCAGGCTTTTGGGTATGGAAAACTGAGCTCTTTACCTTACCAATGTATTGCTGGTGCCTTCAACAAAACAGTTAAATAAGTGACTCTAGCTCATTGCCTGATGAGAACTATGGCTGATTACATTACCTAATATATCATTTTTCTCAAGTCCTAAGAATTTACCATATTCCTTCATCTTCAAGAAAATAAATGGCATCAGAGAAAATAGTGTTTTATTTGAAACTAAAACCCTCTCCTTTTTTATATAGAGAGCAGAGAAAGAAAAATTACATAAACTGACTAACAACCTCAAACCTAAAATAAATAGACTTCTAAGAACTCTAACACTCCCTCTCAAGGTGGTGGGTAGATGTCAATCAAGCCCAACTTGCTACAAAAGATAAAAATCAACTCCCCCTCACTCAACACATCCTTTGGTTAGAGAAGCAAACAAGCAGCAAGAGTGTGACAATGAATTGATCAAGAAGAGGGGAAGGCATTAGGAGACAATCCCAAGCAAGGAGAAGTGGGAAATGATCCCAACCAAGCAGAAGCGAGAAATGATCCCAAGCAGGAAAAAGCGAAAAACGATCTCAAGCAATAGTAGTAGAATGGGAGACAATCCCAAGCAGTCCATGGAGGGATACAAGGACCTCGTTCAAATCCTCCACCAATCATCAGCTTCATCCAAATGTCCGGTAGGATGATTGGATCTCCAAAATTAATGATACAATTAAAAGAATTGACTGCAATACCTATAGCAAAAGCAGCAGTAGAGGACGAGGAATCAGTCCTCAATAAACTCCTCAAATGAGTCAATTCCTCAGCAGTGAATGGTAGAACAGACTTCTCTGTAATAGTCTTAATCACAAGAGTCTCAATAGTAGATGTTTGATTAGCCCAAGTAGGCTTGCCAAACTTCTCCCAGCACTTCTCAGAAGGGTGATTTATCCTCTTGTAGCATGTGCAAGGAGAATGGACACGACGACCTCATCCGCAACCTCCAGTACCAACACCTCTCCCTTCAGAAGTGATGAGGGTAGAGGTATCAGCAACAGTAGTAGAAAGAACAAGTAATACATCAGCATCAATTTTCCACAAGCAACTATAGATTGTCTCTAGATCTGGCACCAAGTCTGAAGATAATATCTGGTCTTTGGCTAATTGGAACCATGGTGCTAAGCCATCTAAAAAAAGATATCTCTACCACTCTACTCAATCAGTGACCTACTTCTCACAACAGGCTAAAAGATAGCAAACTCCTCAATAAGCCCTTCAAAGTAGTGAAATGCTCAACCATAGACATATCACCCTAGTTGGTATTCCATATGCATCTGTAAATATCTACACAATGGGAGTTGCTCGTCTACAGGGAATATCTCTTCTCCAAAGTCTCCCAGATCTCCTTGGTTGTCTTTTTGTACAGCATGTTTGCAATAATCTTCAAATTAATGCTATTCATCAACCAATTCATTACTAAGTAGTTGTTTGCTCCCACTTTTTATATTTTCTAGCATCCTTGGGATCCCCAGCTTTATCATTCAACAAATGAAGGCAATCCTATCCCCTAACAAATATGCAAAATGCTTTTAACCACAGGACATAGTTCAAGGATCCAGTCAACTTGATCGTCATCTCCTAAACTATAACAGAGGCAGAAATCTTTAGCCTCAAAAGTAACAATAGTGAAATATGTTTCCTTCTTGAGAATAGGAAGAGGAACAATCAGGCAATCAGATAGCATGCAAAAATGCACAATCTCGCATACAAGAGCATGCACCACACACACAAAGGATAAAAGAGTGAACTCAGATCAGTCCAGTGAGGGTTTTAGAGCTAAACACAAGTGATTGAAGCCTATCTGATCTCAAACCTGGTCCCAAGGACAAGTTTTGGCCAGTGATCGATGGCTGGAGGCCACTGGTGGCTGCCAGAGTGGTCGACGCAGCATTACCCCAGAGGCTACGGCGATGGCTAGTGGGGCCTTCTTGCTTGGTGGCTAGGGTTAGGCTCTTCTTTCTTTTTTCTCATTTGTTTATTGTTGAAGAAATGAAATCAGAACCAAAGGGGTATAGATCATTGACCTAAGACTACTGCTTTAATACCTAACCTCTCTTAAATAGAGAGGGAAAGAAAAATTACAAAAAAAGTTAAATTAAAAATATAAAACTGACTAACAACCTCAAACCAAAGATAAATAGACTTCTCAAGACTCCATCACTCTAAAAATGGAAAGAAAGCTTTTATTTTTGTAAGAAAAAAGAGAAATAATGATAAAAGAACAAATAGTGATTGAAATGCCAAAAAAACGCCACATTTTGGACATAGGATCATTTTGGCATGGTGTAGGTGTCGATTTACATGTATGCCAACAAAATTTCAACCATGCAAATGAAATTTTGATGAATGGTTCTGCTCCTTATGAATTTGGTGCAGTAGCATGTGAATTTCAAGAAATTATGAGGGTTGGATTTGTTGAATTGGGTGTTATGTGGTTAGGTTT
This sequence comes from Thalassia testudinum, assembly GCA_037157565.1. NCBI lineage: Eukaryota > Viridiplantae > Streptophyta > Magnoliopsida > Alismatales > Hydrocharitaceae > Thalassia > Thalassia testudinum. Next base: position 79,755,873 of record JAZHRO010000077.1, on the reverse strand, counting down.
TGTGTACGTTGATAGAATGTGTGCTTGTTTAGATCAGTTATGTGGGTAGCTATCGTTGGTAGATCATTTGATTCCTGGATATTTTCAAGCAATTAGATTACTTCTATGGTTCTACATTAGTAACAATTAGAGATATGATTAGGTTACATTTAAAGCCCACCATGGAAGGATATAACATATTCAGTAACATGTAAACTATATTTAGTAGCCATAAGTACCAAATAGTCATCCACGCATAAATAAAAGAAATGCCACTACTAGAAATTGAATTCATTATATGATTGTGACATATTTTCAACACATGATCCATTTAAATTATAATTGGAATTGTTTACAACAATTGTGGATGACACCTGGATCCTAGGATGCTAAGCCTATGCTTAAAAGTGGATAATAATTGGAACCATGATACTACTACATGGGAATCAAGCAACAAGAATGGTCGTGTGAACTTTACAAACTCTTATATTTGAATCTTTTATCTTTGCATGCCTCATTTCAATTCGTACAGTAATTATTTGCTATTTAATTCTTAAACTTGAACACAATAAACTATATGTTGCATATGAATACTACGATATAACATTCTTATTCTTACATAAACTTATGATTTTCTTGAAATTGTAATCATTTTGATTACTTCTACTATTTTTGTCAGCATGCGTCAACAGGCCCTTAACATGCCTTCGAAATAGACTATTTTCAAGATATCAAAATCGTCAAAATCTAACAATAAAATACGGGCATTTCCGCGGCATACCTCTAACGTGCCTCCAAAATATAAACTTAGAAATTTATCGAAACAACATCAAAATTGGCACTTAAAACTTTGAGAATAAAGTACCACAAAAAAGAACAACTACCTATACAAGTTGAAAAGGGTCTTAGGTCCAAATGGTCCTAAAGAAATGCCTAGTTCCCATCTACAAGGTGCTACATTTGCTCATGCTTGATGTCATAAAAATGTTGTCATACTCTTGCATTTACATAAACAGCCATATGGCGAAGAAAGTTTAATTCTTGAGATGACCAAGGCTAGATTAATCGTATATGGTCATCAACTGAATCACATACCAATATGCAAGTTTATATTCAATTAGTCCAATTAATCATCCAACTAAAAATGGCATGTTGGTCTTTTTTATTTCATGCAAAGGTTTTTTTTTATTTCAACAAAGCATGATGGCTTTATTGAATATGGCATGTTAGATTTTTTCTTTTATCATGCTTTCCTTTTTCTTTTTTCAATTCATATTGTGTTCTGCCTTAATTTGTTTTATTTCAACACTTTTCTCAAATTTTCATATCTTCTTTGTTGGTTGTGTTCTCTTTTGATCATGTCTTTTTGTTCTTATCGATTTTGTTGTCCTTGCTGATTATGGTGCTTGCCAATAATTGTTCTATTCTTTTATAATTTTTATTTATGATGGATATGTTGAGTATTGATTTATTTTACATCCAAGAGGATTTCTTTGAGAAATGTAGATCCTTCCTTGTTGTTTACTAACAAAATATGCATGTCAAAAAAATAATATTCATATATATGTGCATGGTTTTAATATATATATATATATATATATATAACTTTTAAATATTAAAAATATTTAACCAATTAATTCCCAATCAACCGCCTGTTGGGCAAATGATTTGCCCGTAACATCACGTAAGCATGAATAAACTGTCATTTAAAACTTTGATTCGAAAACGACCCAATGCCCAAAATCGAATAATCAAACAATTAAATGACTTAAACCAAAAGCACATGGGAAGAATTACTTCTTCCCATTCTGGGGTCCCACGAAAAAGTGGTTATACCTTCGTGGTGCGTAGTACAACACCACACATGCAATGCCTCCTACAATAAGGCCAAGCACAGCCCGAGGCCCACTTTCTCGATAAATAGATGAAGCCCTTCATGCCGAGCATGATCAATTATCGTGTGTCACAAACTTCTTTGCAAATCCCAAAGACAACACTCGTCTTTTGCACGTCTAGAATGAGAAGGAATTGGAGAGGGGGTGGCGGCTCCTCTGCTCTCTCTTTTGTGAAGGTGGAGGATCCCTTACACAGTTAATGATTTATTAGGGTTTTAGACTTTGCTTTTTAGGGATATTTACAAAGATCCATGCCAATCCCAATATAATGGGAACCACTGAATCAAATCTACTAGTTGGGATCAATTCCTACTTGAATAATTGCTTGGTGACCCTTCATTATTTTAGCCAATTGGATTTTGATATCCAAAATACATTTAATTGTTATCCAGACCCTTTTAAATCAAAATCCAACACTGTAAGCCTAATTAAATGTTAAATCAAATACTATATAACTCTTTAAATAGTATTTGATTTCTCTACAAGTAAGAAGTTAAGAACTCACCAAAATCATTATAGGTTTCATCACACCAATAATGAAGCATCTAGGATTCATGGATTATGTCACTACGTCTCCCTTAGGTATTCCAAATACCTGTGAATCCTTCACACTAGAGGATAATATTAACCCCGAGGTCTAATCCTACTCCCATTCGATAGTTGTCATCCCTCCTTAGGGTTGTATTATTTCTAATATCTCTTTGTATCATTGAGACGAGAACCAAGAGCAGATTCTTTTCCAAAAAATTATCTTCTTCTCTTTCATTCTTGAATCTAATCAAGATCCACAACCATGTGTGGAAGTATCTCATCCCAATATACTCAAAGTGAGCACTTTTCTCTAATCTGCTACATACATCTATGAAGTAGATTTGTGTGATCCCTTTAAGAAATCATATGCCTCATGTTTCTTCCTATATGTACCATCTTTCGAGTATTAACACCATGGTAAGTGCATTTATTATTGCTCTACCAAATTCATGTATTCGTGAACAGACACATCTATCTCAAGTTCAAACATAGGCCTTCTCCATGATAGCATTGAAGATGAGCTTCCATTTATCTCCTGTTTCATCAAGTAAATTCCTTGACCCGACCTATGTAACAGTTTTGAATCCCAATTTAAGAATATCAATTAGGCGACGATCTCTAAAGAAGGTTGTCTTCCCAACTCAAACCAGAAACAAATAATCGAATCAAATACAATGATTTTTTGATCTACTATCGAATCCTCTAAACCATTTAAATCTTCGAATTGATACATGTCAGGTTTATTCAATCTGAGTAAGTATGTCATACTAAAGGAACCAATTCATACAACAACAACAACAACCAAGCATTTTCCCACACTAAGTGGGGTCGGCTATATGGATTCTTTGCCTCCACACAGATCGATTTCCAACCATTTCAGAACTTAGATTAAAGTAATTGAAGTCATGCTTAATAGTTTCCTTCCAACACTTGTTTAGTCTTCCTCGCCCCCTCTTAGCAGGTTCAGCCTCCAACTTCTCACATCTCCTAACTAGAGCATCTAGTGGCCTTCTTTGTAAATGTCCAAATCAGCTTAGACGTGCCTCTCTCATTTTATCCTCTATCGGTGCCACACTAACCTTTTTTCTAATAATCTCATACACCATAAATAAATATAATGATTATTCGGATGAAATGATCTAATTAATGTAATTCCTTACATTATTCGGATGGCTCACCAATGACACAAATTCCAACACCCCCTGCATACGATATACTCCTTGGTCAGTGACTTCGCTAGCTTAATACTGACTATTGATTTATACACCCTTAGAGATGACCTTCACAATAGCTTTCACTAACACTCTTATGATGAAGCACTTTAAATTGCAAGACCTTTAGCTTCAACATTTATGGCAAGTTCATGCTCTCATATAATTAGGGGTGCAAATAGATCAAGCTACAAATCATAGGAAATGGGCTAGAATTTTCACCTATGACATATTGAACTAGACAAAAAATTGTTTCAATTCTTTAGAGAATGAATTGGGCGGGATTGGGTTTCCAATCCATTACAATCAAGCTGTAACATGTGAACTTAAAGCTCTACAATGTTATTTATTCATCACGTGATTCACGTTACATAGATCTTGAGTTTGGGTTTTGAGACCCTTCTAAGTTAATTGATACCATCTCTAGCTGATAAGTGCTACATTCTCCTTTGCATGTATGATTGCTGCTATCTTATACATTTTTTTGTTATAAGTTTGGGTGTATTGAAGATTTCCCTTCCAATTTTATTTCATTGTATGTTAGAAAAAACATGTAATGAATTTCAGTAGACCATCTTTAGAGTTTCCAAAAATTTAAGGGCAAAAGGTTTCATTTTAATTAGAAAAAGAAAACCAATCCAATCTGTATTGGATCAGATTCAATGTTTTGCTAAACTTGATTGGATTGGGAAAATCCCAATATGACAAGGTTGGAGTCGATTGTGAATTTTGCCAATCATATCCAATTCAATCTGTGAGTATTTCTATTTATACCTTCTTGTGGCCCAAGTCTAAATTCTCAATCTTAGGGTGAAAAAAAGTCTATGTATTACAGCTTTTCGAACTAAGACAACGTGAACCCCAAAGCTATCCATGCAAAATAGTTTTGATGGTAAGTACCTATGCTTACTATTAATATGGTTTGCATAATTTATGAGAAGTTTATACAGGCTCAGGTGTTTTGGCAGTAGGAAGAATAACTGAGTTTAATCCAATATGCAAGCTGCACCCTAATAAAGGCAACAATATTCGCAACGCTACTTATGAGTGCATTTCACTACAGTTATCATGTGCACTTGGGCCATGATGAATTAACTCATACAATTCAATACGTGAACTTGAGGTAAAGGGCATTAATAATTTCAACATCAACCAGTCCCATGCTTCTTCATGAGACAAATCAGGGCTTAAGCTCAAGTTGTTGCAAAAATGCCACACACTTCAAAAAATTAGAGGTTGAGCAATTGATTTTTTTTTTTAGTACTACTTTGAAGTTTTCAGGGATTAATATATTCAAAACTACTTAGTCAACACATAGCATTCCCCAATGTAAGAAAACCTTAAATGCAATCCCATAAGATATGTAAACAAGATGAACATCACGTGAGCCACCCATGTTCAAATGCAAAATAATGAACATTTGTGCCAAGCTAAAGTCTGAACAGGCAACAAACATGTTCTCAATAGTCAATACCTCCACTAGGATGTCAAGTTGTTTCAAACTATTCACGAATTCCTTATGCTTGCTTACAAGTCGGAAATAACATTTACTTTCCTGGTGATTTAAACCTCCCCATTTCAAATGCACGACACACCAATAACCCAACAGTCCATCCTTCCCACCCCCCCACCAACCACATAATCCCAAAAAGGCATGCATAACATAACACACACATTCACCAAAAAACAAAAAAAGAAAACAAAAGAAAGAAAAAAAGAACCAATGTAAGTCCTCAATGAATCACAAGCTAGATATGATCAACAGGCCAATGATCCATGACAGACAACAAAATTCAGTATACAATCAGTTCATGCAAAAATCAGAATTACCTAAATATCAAGCACACAGGCATTAACATCCAATGCAAACCAATCCAACCTACCACGGAATTCTCATATCCCAGTCATTTTCAAGTAGCCACGCCTACACAAACTTCATCCTCTCCATACTCGAACTCACACATCAGAAGTAGCATCAACCGAGCCAAATCCCCGAAATTCCCAGACTTAAACCCTCCCCAACAGCCCTTATCATGCAGTCACCTAAAAGCACACCTCCCCATCTAATTCTATCCAACAAGCTTTCTGGACCAGAATGCCATCTCCTAGACAATCAATCCGCTTCGTCGAACTCCACAAACACACAACAAAAAAAGCTTTTTAAGCACCCTCATCAATCCACAGCTACATTTAGTTGTAACAACGCGAGTTTCTTCCTTATAATGGTATCTTTTTAATAAATATGTAGTCGATCGATGCCTTGTTGATAGTATTTGAATAGATAGAGATTGTGTGTTTTTTTACAATCCCACTAAAATTATCATATTATCAAACATGGTTATGATCCTAAGAAAAAGGTCGACGCATCCTAATCTCTTCACATGAAAAGCCATTTCTTAATAAATTCGTAGTGCTCATAAAATTAATATATTTCCATAGGTTTGCTATACAAAACAACAGTAACAATTGACTTCATAAGGGTTGTGTGCATAGACATGTGAATATAAATATATCAAGATCCCTAGTTTTTAACTTATTTATTTGATCTTTTTAGTTAATCACGAATTTTATGATCTACTATTTGATGGTCGCAATCTTATAGCTTATTATTTTTGTGATCACGTTATTTTGTTGCACTCTACCATTTAATAATTAGAGGAGTTCAACTTAAATGTAGTTATTTGATTAAAACAAACTATAACAATATTAGTAAACAAATAGCAAAAATACTTGAACAAACAACAAAAGTAGTTATAAATTGTTAGTACATTTTCAAGAATTTAGGGATAATTTTCATGACACTTTGATGCATCCTCTTTAATTGAAAGGGGGATATCCTATTATGATGTAACAAATAAAAATAATAATCAATTAAATCTAATTTATAGTTATGGATCTAGAAATCACCCCAGAGCAAGTTCCATGTTAATGCTATGAGGGGGATCTATCTATAGAATGGGTAACCCAAAAGAGAGAATTTGGAACCTTTTCTTTTATTAGTTGCTATGGAAAAACTAACCATATATAACATAATTCAATGCCTTCAAACATATTCAATTCGAGATCTTTTCTCTAAGTTATATGCAACATCCTTCCTACAACCTCCAACTAGCTAGAGTGTAACCACCCAACCTAACTCACTTCACTAATTGGTCAAATTCTAATTACTTTATACAATACAAGTTGCCTAAATTGAAATATAAAAAGCAACATAAATCAAAATCACAAATAAAAATAACATTTAAATTTCCTTCCAATTATTTGTTTCATGCATAGCATTCCTATATTTCTATGCAACACCTCTTTACAAGTCTTCCGTACAAACTTAAAAAGGGTAAGAGATGTACACAATGTTACTGAATAAGGAGCATCTAATAGAAAGCACATAATCCGAATTGTCTCATACTTTCTTTTTAGGTCTTTACTACCAGTTATATTATTTTCATTAATTATTCATTGACTATCTCATTATCTTTGTAATTTTCTCATCCTCAGCTTGAATCTCAATTTTATCACTAGTCTAATTTTAGTAGATTTTTCTTTCTCTTAAGTACGTCTAATCTTATTTATTACTTAACTTGTCACCTAGTCTCGAATACCCATGAATCCTAGATTATCGATATAGATCTCGTATTTTGTTTGAGTAATGTGGTCTTCATCTAATTAAACCTCAATGCCTTACTTGGTTATCTTTAAACCATTGGTTTTGATATAAATTTTTTTATCTTAAAGCCTAGCAAACCTTAGTGCTATATTACTCACTAAATTCTTATTTATTTACTAATTGCTTGCATTATCTAATCCTCTTGGATCCTAGTTCAATACAAACCTTGTGCTGAGGTGGTTAGGTCGCGAACTACCAACTTGGCTGGGCACTCGACTCGACACCAAAATAAGTAGGTTTTCTAGTTCGAAATAGTTTGACTCGAGGTCCAAGTCAAGAAAGACAATTGCATACAGAGTTAAAGGGAATTGATTACCAAGTTTTACATCTAAATAAATGATGCTAAGTCTCAGAAGAAATGCGAGCCTCTTAGATCACTATTTTGGATAGTGTATTGCGAAGGGAGATCTTTGGATCAAATTGAATGCCTAGGATCAATTAGAGAGCATGGAGATAATTCTTAGGTGGATAGCATTGAATGAAGGAAGAAAGAGAGTCCTCTCATCTTGGGAACTCGTCAGTCTTATATATCTAACTGCTGACTACCCATATGTAAGGGGTCAACATGGGGCGATGCCCAAAAGTCTGGACAGTGATTATCTCTTCGAGATGACCTCGTTACACCAACCATTACAAGCCCCATTATTGTGGTGTCTTATTAGGTGTTGTTGTGTTAGTTGGTGTAGTCGCTACGGATAGGAGGAAAGGGGAGCCTTTAATTGTGGCGTTGCCTCGTTTTCTACATTGTTTTCTAGGTTAGTGTTGAGCTAGATTTAATCATCCAAACCCACTCAGCATAGGATTGTTGTTGTCTAAACCATTGTATTCGAACCCATCCTCGTTTGAATCCCATGTCTTCCATGTGAAGAAGTCTGAACTGCAAGTCCTTGATGGGGATGTTATCTTGAACCTTTCTAGAGAATTTGGAAGGTCAAGTCTACCTTTAGATCAATTGCTAGATCGATTAGGGAAAGCGGAACGAACTCTAACCCATATCACCTGGATATTTTCCATTTACTACCAAAGATTATGTTTATCCCATTCATTTACTTTATAGATCACTTATCATTATGAATCTTAATGGTTACCTTAACCTTTAGATTGAATCCCACTCATGGATGTCTCACATGGAAATTCTTCTTTAACTTGCACCTTATGAGGTACAACCCTTATATAGTAATCACTCATACTTGAGATTTAGTCCCACTTGTTTCTTAATCATTTCACAATAGTTAGACCCTTGAATTCAATGTCATTAGGTAAGACAAGATAAGCAATAAACTTTATTATTGGGCTAAAGCTCTTTCCTACATACCCATTTCACTCTCCTAACTACTACAAGAATTCAATATAGTAAAATGGCAAGCCTCATTGTTAGCCTACGAATTTGTGTTGTTCTCTCCCAGCCATCAGTTGCATGTCACCCTCTAAGTACTACACCTTACTAGCTCACAACTAATTTGAAAAGTAGCCACCTCTCTTAGTCTAATCCAATATTGAAAATGAACAAGTAGGGTCTAAAAATACTAAGAGTATCAAAAACTATAATCAAAATTGTTCTCTACCTATCCAAGTAGAACATTCATCGTTACAAATAAAGGATCCAATGTTCTAAATCCCTACGCCTAATGTTGACACCTTGTGTCTGTCATGATTCTCGATACTTTATGCCTCATATGGTTTCTGCTGACACCTCATGCCCATGACATATTACAGATTCATCATCGTTACGTTTCCAATATTCACATACTAACACCTAGTGCTTGCCATAGTATGATTAGGTATAACATGACAAATATTGGTTTATTAAGATTTACACCTTCTCGTATGTTATAAAGGGTTATAGGGTACTCAATCCCAACTGACATCTTTGGGTTAGTTGACTAATTGGTGAACTAATTAACTAGTCAAGGATCAGTCTGAGCACCTCCACACTAATAGATTCACAAAACCTCCACCCTTGTTTACACTAACAACCCACCAAGTTGCAATTGTTGCAGCTAGAGGGTTGCCACCCTCCAAAGGTGTCTATTATGCTAATGTAAAACAAAAGTTGGGCTAGCCTCAAACATTTCTATTACTTTACAATTTTTACTTGGCTAAGGAGGGTATTACGTGCCACGCATAATTCAACTATATAGGTTTGGATCTTGCATCATATCATGTTCCTCATTACCAAGAATCATATACTTAGGATTGACCACATCAAGCTCTAGGTTAACTCCCTTTCCAAAAAGGTTCCAAGTATCTCATTCTAGTTGACATAATTGGCTTTGTCCAAAAGATTCTAAGCATCTCATTCTGGTTGTCATAGTTGGCTACCTCATAATCAACTAGCAACACCAGCATAGTTGATTATACACCATTAAGTAACCACCTACATGCACATATTTTGATGTATTAAGGGTTTTTACTTTAATTCTCGTCTCTACCATTTTAGGATCCCTCACATCAAGATTCAATAAACATATCCTATTAAGGTACTATTGATAACCATTTAGGCATTATTTTATTCATTTTCCTAAGTTATTAAATAACCTAAATTGATTTTACCTCTACATAGCTAGACACAGGTTCTGAATTGCTAGCCATGACCTTAATCATTTCTTCTTCTTCAATCTCGTTACTTAGTTTAGTCAACTATGCTTGTCCATAGCTAGCTATAGTAGTAAAAATTCCCCTTGTAATCAAAGATCTTACACTCCGATTGCACTGGAAAAGATTTCCTGTCTGTTCCAAATTATTTCCTAGTTCATCCATGGCCTAAATAATGGTTTATAGTAGTTTTATTTCTATTAAAACTTGATAAATCATGAATCTCTAGTAGAAACTAAAAAAATACAAAATTTTCAAGAAGTCCATTGTACTAAATTAAAGATAGGATTTACAGTAATGTAGAACCTTTGCTTGAGCACCTAGGAGTTGTTTAGACTCCAAATAACCTTAGTGGAATGGCTGGTCTATAGATTCAAAGCTACAAAGCTTTAACCATGCATCTTGTATGAAGATAACTTTTGGAAGGTCAAGATTCCTCACCTTAATCACTACCGCTTAGTCAATACACTCCTTGTGGAGCTCTCCTTGTCCTCTTGGCATTTCAACCACTACTTTTGTAGATCTTCACTAATCCATGCCCAAGCCACTAGTCATACCTAACTATGCTTCTCCATAGGTTGAGTAATTCCACAAAATTTATGGAAATCTAGCGTAAAAATGATTGATTCTATCAATTCTAACTCATATTTATTGGGGATTTATCTACCACCCCAACTGGCGTGCAATTCAGTTATGACAATATTAATATCACATAATTTCACATGAAATCCTATTAATTTCCAAAGTCAACAATAGCCATAGTTAGCTATAATCATGTCTAGTTGGCTTTGTAAATCACCATTGAAAGAAAAGGCAACTACTACTGCTATAGTTGGCTATATAAATGACAATAGGTTGCCTTTCTTACATGACCAAGCTTATTTTGGCCATAACTTTCTCATTTGATATTTAGTTGCCCCCATTTCAATTTTTTTCCCATGTTCCACTCTTTAGCAAAATACTTATAGTAATTAAGTTCACATTTTAATAGCTAAATTTTAAAGGGATCCCCTAATGATTTCAAAAATCAAAATCTAAGTCTCAGACTTAATTGATTTGTTCCTTTTACTTAAGTCCAATATTTTTTATTCTCTTTATCATTTATCACTTTTAACCCATTTTTAGATCTCTATATCATTTTTCGTGAAGACAATTAGTTATTGAGTTAATTCATATTTTAACACTTTTGATATTAGAATGATATTTATACACGAGGTGAGAGAGAGTTTTTATTTTTGGTGATATCTTCAAGGAAAATTTTAATAGATTCGGATGCATTGGATGAAGCATAACTAGTCCTATATAAATGAAACAAAAATGAAAGGAAACATGTAATTACACATATACATCCAATTCTCCATTTACATTATTGTTAACATTATCTTACGGCTTGTATAATAGTAGCATAACCCTTGCATTGAGCCACAAAAATTGCTCCCTTAGTTAGGCGAACAATCCCATCCAATTTAGGTTGTAACTATTCATTATAACAAGCACATGAATAAGCACATGAATGGTAGGAATGATAGATTAAATGAAACAATAAAATTTTTATTAATCATTGCTTTTAATTACTTAGTTAACCCTATCACTCTTCTCGTAAATGCATACCTTGATAACCTAAAAAGTTTAGGTTTACACTAAAGAGGAGGTGAATGGTGTGATATAAAATATGATAAACAAATAAAAATATAAGAATCAATCACACAAGCATTCACCACTAGAGACAACAATATTTAACTAAAAACCCAACCTTGGTAATAACCATCACCTAAGTCTCTTGACTTAGGATTTCCTGATCGACCGAGTTGATCAAGTCTACTATCGTATCACTTTAAACCGAGGGTGATACAACCTCAATAGAAATCACACTACTTTATATAATGATAGTATACCCCAAGACCACTCTTCTCAATAAAGAGTATTTTGTCTTCAACGAAGATAGGAAGTACTCACAACGCGAATACCCAAACAACAATGAAAATACAATAACATATAGGTCCCAAAATAAAAAGTAAACTTAGCTCCTATCGGTGAGGATTACCTCCCTGAGATGGAAGTGTAATGGAGTGGAAGCGTAGCTAAATGGTGCTCTCAGATGTGACATAGGTTGCTTGGAGAGCAGCCTTGTATTTTCACAATTTGATCTCACTCAAGGTATGTATAATGGGAAGTGGTAGCACTCAAAGGTGTAGCACACTTGTATTTCTCTTCTAATATGTGTTGTAGGCTTAGGAGTGTTCTCTACTATTTATAGAGATGTTTGGAACACTCTAGATAGGCCTAGGGTAAAGATCTACCCATTGGAACAATAATGGTTGACAAGGGTTGCAACAAATTTCTGGAAAATCGAGTAGACTTGTCAAACAATAGGAGCAAGTTGACGCTCAGTTGTCCGACTAGTACATGGTCGGTCGACCAACTACTCAAATAAATTGACGCCCTATAATGGGTGAAAGTAGCCATAGGTGAACTATATTAGCAAGTTGACTGGTGGTCAGCTCAGGATATAATAGTACGTCGACGAATGGTTGACTAACTATAGAAGGATTCTAAGTTCTAATTCCTTGGAGTAGGCAACAAATCGATGCTCGCTACAATATCAACTGACACGTTACTATGGGACAAGTCGGTTGTGGGGCAACTAACTAGTAAAGGGTCTTGGGAAAAAGGCCAACTGAATAGGGAAATAAATAGGCTCAAGTTCCAAGGTTTCTAACTGTTGTACATCCAATGTTTACCCAACAGGTTGGCGGCCGATTGGCGCCCTACATAGGAGCTGTTCGATCAGCTGTCTTGCCAATTGACTGGCTATAAAGGAGCCAGTTCGTACATGGGATTTATGGTCGATTCCTTTGACCTATATTTTGTTGTTTTGATGGATATAAGGGTTGGGTTTGGTTTTCAAGGTGTCTTAACGGCCAACTATGGTATTTAACCTTATTTTAAGGCTCTTTGACAATATTCCAAGAAAATAAAAGAGTAATAAATAAATACATTGAATTATAACAACAATTCTAAGTCATATTCTTCTCATCTCTATCTTCAAGCCTAAAGTTCCATGCTCCTTCATAAAGCTCCTTCAACATGCTCCTTTATGCTTTTTTCTCATCATCAAGATCCTCAATCCATCGATCTAGAGCTTGAGCTTCTTCCAAATCCTTTAATAAATTATATTAACCTAAACTCTAAGAACTCAAACGCAATTGTTAAATATCGAATGTTTTGTTATCATCAAAACCAAATATCAAGATGCACTTGCACTAACAAGAAGAACGAGTATAGTAAGGATATGAGCACATGCCTAGTAAGGAACGAAAGAAAAGTAGAAGCTAAAGTTTATTAACCTACTTATTTGATTTACTAATTTGGCTTGTTAACCATCTAGATTGTCTTGCTAGCTAGACATTTTACTCCTATTTCTTGACCATAATTTCTCTCCATCGCTTTCCTAATTTTTGCTTAATGGCTTTCTATTTTCCCTAAGCCCCTTGCTTGGTATAAACTTCCATTTAATTCTTTATCAATCCCAGATGTTTTCTTGCTAAGCCTACCATGGTATTACACCAACATCCAATATCATATTTGTGATTCTCCCTTCTCATAGTGTATGGTATCCTTTTTATCTTTGTCACAAAGTATTCTTTAGTCATACAACTTAGACACATGTGGTTTATCTAATAGCTAGAAGCCACTAGGTCCCCTGTCCTTATCATCATAGCTTCTAAAGGATTCACTAACTTTCCCTAGTGTCAAACTTGCCTAGGTACCCATTCAAGTGTGGTCGCAACAAACCGATATCATTTATTAGGTAGACCTCTTAAGTCCCTTAGTATCTCATCCTACCTAGGACAATCAGCTATCGTTTTAACACCTAAGACTAGAGGACATAAACTTACCCCATGGTTGATCTAATAGAATAGTGGAGACCTATTGATAGCTCCTAACCATGACACCCAAACTCTAGTACCTCTGCGAGAGGTCCTTGCCTCTAAGGGATTAGTTACCAATGGATCTGAGAATCGATGCACCAAGTGGTCTTATCTAATTAGGTATTAGCTTTGGATTGTGTCTTAGCTAAGCAAATGGAGGCTCTTACTCCATCATACTTCAATCAATTGTCATATTATCTTTGGATGTTATCCAAATCAAATCACAGTTTCTACCATGATACTTGGCATCTGATCATTATAGGATCCTTTTCTTGAAATCCATGGCCATTATCTTGGAGGTGTCCTTCCAAATCATTGTCACCTTAATAACCTTGTTTCCTTAAGCTATAATACCCTAAACTATCTATTTAGGACTTTAACTTCAAGTCGATAACTTAGTTTGGGATCCAACTTGCCCACTTGGCCCTAAATTATTTTTGTTTAGCAACTTGTCCACTTTTGACACCCAACTAGTAAGTTTAGTTGCCCAAATCTTCATCTTTAACTACTAATCCTTGGTCCAAGTTTGGGTGTCCATACGACTATTTTGGTCACCTGAACCTATAGTTGACCCGATTCTACTGAAGGCTACATCATTGTTCTTAGATCCTTTCAACCCATATAATGTCCAAATTTCCTACATAAAACCCCTCAATCTTGTGGCCCTTAAGGGTTATTTAAGGGCCAAAATAAACCCAAATTTATGACCTATGCCTTGGTGTTGAGGGTCAGCCTCTGATTAACTAAAAACAAAACTATAAAACGAGCAAATTTTATCGAGAAAGATGATTGGGTTATTTAGGTGTCAACTAGATTTGGATGTTCAAACATAATCGTGGCTACCAACTATCTTCAACTACATCCTTGTTGAATGAGCACTTAAAATATCTCCTCTCAAGTTTGATTGCCCAAATTTAATATTTGGGTGTCCAAAAATATTTGAAGTTCATTGTTCGTATTAAAATTCAAAATTTTTTATTTCTAACTCCTTTCTTTTCCTAATCTTTGGCTTTTTAAGACTAGTTTACTTGAGGAGTTAGGAATGTGATCTTAAGAAATGTGAAATTGGTGTTAACCCGTAATTATGTTTACTTGTGGTGTGGTGTTAACACCAATTTGTGTTTACTTGAATTGGTGTTAAGTTGTGATGTTAACCTTTATGGTGTTTACTTGGTGGTGGTGTTAGGTATATAAAACATGAGAGATGCCAGAACCATAAGTGGTGTAAAATTTTAACATGGATTTGGCTAAAACCAGTTGAAACTGGTGTTAGACAAATCCGTGTTAAAATTACTAAACCCGGATTAGCAAATGAGGGGTAAAGTAGCCAACTAAATGGGGGTTAACCCCTCTTTTGAGGGGTTAATCCTCCAAGTAAACTAGGCCTTAAGAATCGCTTGGTTGGTCCTGACTTCACAAGTGATCAATGGAATGTGAGGTTACGAGTTCGAATCCCCACTATTATCAAGGGGCTGTGATTGTGGGGTAACGATCACCTCCAATTTACCTACAAGGAATTCTAGGTCATCAAAAAATATATAATAGTCAAATATTTAGACATTCGCCCACCGAGATATGGATGAACGGTGGGGACTCCTAACTTGGATGGAAAAGATCGAAGTTTAAGTTGTTGCCCAATGTTACAAAAAGAATTAGAGTGTAAGGAAAGGTAAATTTCTCTCCAATTTATCTAAATGAGATTTTTCATTATATATATATATATATATATATATAACGATGACCCTTAAATACTGAAAACGTGTATAAACGAATTTGTGCAAGAATTACTCGCTGAAATCACTTCTGGAAAAGTTTAATTATGCTGACCCGAATAAGAGAGCTTCACACGAATTACCACGTGAGCCCATTTACGAGGAAATCCATTTCGGTCTCCACGAATATATTACCAAAGAATATCCTTGTGACCATCTTTGAAAATTTTGAGGCTCCGAATAAAATCTCTTTTGGATGGTTTGCACCGACTGGTTAATTAGATGTGATGCACCTGAACGTTATATGATATTACCCTAGTCAATCTATATCTTCTAAATAAATTTAACGGGTAACTTGATTGCATATCTTCTCTCTATAGATTCCAAGGAGTGATCCATTACTCGATCCCTTATTTCACGTGGCACGTTGTGCTCTTCTTCATCTGCAAGAGTTGTATATCCCGGTCTACTTACTCAAAAGGTAGAAAACTTAAACATAAGCCAATTAGGAGTAAGAGACGGGACTTCTAATATCATAAATATTGATCTCTCTCAGAGAATGGGAATTTTTTTAACAATCTTTATATGCATGTAAGCAAGCATACATGCACGATATATATACACACCCTCGTATATATGTACTTATATATTTTATAATATACGTATAGATCATAAAAATATATAAACAAGTACATAAATTGAAGTCTAAGATTTTGATGAACTCTTGTACCACATAATCATAAAATTATGCAGATCCAAACGTTGGTATAAATGTATATCCATGTCAATATCCATCACCATCAAGTTCATCTCAAACCAAATGTGGGCAATCTCTTCCCTCCAACCCGAGTCTACAATTTCAAAGGCTTGGAATCTCTCCGACCTCACTTGAGTGCACCCCAAGCCATTCCCCTTCCCTTTCTCTCTATATCCAAAACTTCTGCCACTTCTTCCCTTCTCACTTACTGCTCATGACTACTCCCAACTTGGAACTCCTCCTCCTAGCTATCCTCCACGGCTCGTTTCTCGGTTGCATCCTCATCCCTTGCATCCTCCTACTCATCCTTGCCCTTGCATTTGCTTCCTCCTTCGTCCTCCTCTCCATTATCGTCGTGGACGCATACGGCACCCTCTGTTTGTTAGTGCCATGGATCGACGCCTTCGCAACAAACATCAAGTTCTGGGCCATCATCCTCTCATGTGTGCTAGTACAGCGGCTAGTGAAAGCCAGCTTGTGTAGGAGGCCAGTTGAACGAGTTTGAAAATGCATGCATAGATGGCTTGCTGAAAATTTTATTGTTTTGACCATTATTATAATTTGTACATATAATTACCATGAATGATCAGTGGAATTAACAGGAGCGACTTTGAGTGCTACTGAAATGTAAATTTCATTTAATCCGATCCATGCAACGTTTTGATTCCTCGGAGAATCAGCGTGGCTATCGAGAAATTATTACACTTGGCAATCTTTTAACTTATTAAGAGGAAAGAACGGCCTGATAGTTATGTAGTAGCATATAGTGCATAGAACCGATGCAAGAGTTTGTCATATATATATATATATATAGAGTGACGAATCCTAAGGACTCAAAGAAGAAAAAAAATATCAAATTTTGGAATTTTATGACTAGCCTTCTTTTAGTTGTTATTATCCCTATGAAAAGCACTGATGCATTTTGAATATAAATAGATTAGAGTTGCTTTTTAGGTGCTTAGAGAATTTGAACAGCTTGAAACCTCGTAACGTCATTTAGAATAATACAAAGTACATGAAACGCCTGATCACGATCGGTGCATTGGTAGGGAAGTGTCATTGCTATAATGAAAATTCTTTTTCGTGTATGATATTGCCTAGGGACATTCTTATTTATTTTGGACGCTCTTATTTCTCATCAAACTTTTAAACCCAATGGCAGCCATCTTGGCAGGGACCGGATGCACGCTCGTAGGTGTTTGCATTGTTTGCATTCCCAAGTGCCATGGAATTGTAGCATGCAAAATGCATGCAGAGGATACGCTACAACAGCAGCTCAAGCGTGCATAGCCTAGGATTTTCCAGTTCCAAGTTTAAGAGATGCACAAAATGATAGAACCCAAAAGGCCTCTCAATTGATTCAAGGACTAAAGGTGTGCAATTTGATTGTAGGTTTGCACCTTATATCAAGTATTACCAAGGCGCCTCTCATGCCTCTGACGTCTCCACATGCTCATTTGTGCCAAACTGAAATATAGACACACCCAAGCACCTACAGTGGTAAGACAATTGTTCGATGGTACTTGCAATGGACATCTTGTCAACAACCAAATGATATAATCCACAATAAAAGAATTCCTGAATAAGCAGATGCATTCATTACAAATATTCTAGATATGAAGATCAATATTATCCATCCCTACGTTAGTCATATTCGAGTCTCTATCTTTACATCATATAAAAGATTGGTGTGTGAGAGATGACTAATTCTTCCTCAGTTGGCACAATTGAATAGGTTATCAAAATATAAAAGAAGATCAACATATTCACTTTTATGCGAGTTTATAAATTTTCGGTCGGTAGCATTTGCACGGATAGAAGGCATAACAGTAACTGAAGGGGAGGGAGGGGGGTGGGGGGTACTCCCATCTGTCATTAACGTCACGTTTTGTATGCAGGAATTGAATTAGATTGAAAAGAAATTAAGGTTGGAAAGGAATCGAATTTGTGATTCCATTCTCATTTTCGTTTATGTCAATCAAAGAAAGGAATTCTGATTCCATTTTTTTTGTTTGTTTTTCATCTAGAGCAATCAAGTAAATTAGAATGACACATAAGGTTTCCTGTGTACTAGAAAATGCTTTAGATTATTCAAGGACAAGTCGACAAATACTAGAAAACGGCTATTCTGGTCTTCTTTTAATTCCTAGAAGATGTGAGAATCCGTGTTTCCCTGGACAGATGATTCCAGCCTTTCTGTGCTCTCCAGACATAGGAATGGAATTTTTCGTGAAATCCCTTTCCCATTCCATCGTACCAAACAAGCCATAAGAGTAACTAGAAATATGATACTTCATTCTCAGCAATTTTAGGGAAAAGGGGGAGGGAGGGAAGGAGGGGAAGGGTGGTGTTCACTGGGCATGCGGACCAGATTAGAGAGGCTCAACAAATCCAAGAAAAGAACGACGTTCATTGCAATTTTCCTCTTAATTGGCGGAGAGGGAATTACAACCAACAGAACCGACATGATCTCTGCCAATAAGTCACATATATCTCCACAAGCCCGCGACTTATGCACAAGCAGCAGCAACAATCTATGTGTTTTCCTATTGATGTATATATTATTGCTCAATGTTACATCCCCAAATAATTTCAGTGTTTTGTTGGATTGGCATCTCTCAGAAATGGGGAATTTTCCTCTAACTTATCCTGAGCTACAACAGCTCCCAAAGGCATCTGTGCCACAGCTTTCTCCAGGCACCAATCCAATCTCTTCATCAGATGCACAGGCTGCAAATAAAATATTGAATGATTATGTTGGTAACTTGGGTAGCAAGCTGCAACATGACCAACTAGACAAATCTTAATAATTAGCATAAAGTTATGGCCAAATAACCAAATGAATTAAACATTTCACATGTGCTTAAGAACAACATGCTATCAAACTGAAAAGCCAGGTTACCAAACAAAGCATGTCAATCACCAAAAGCCATACCCTAAGGAGCATAATGACTATCAAGAACTCAAGTATTTTTCCCACCCTTCTGACTCCAGTTTCTCAGCTTTTTTCAGTACAGTCTCCTTCATGGTTTCTTGATATTCTAGGACCCTGTCAAAACATGTATTCATAAGTGAACACTAAAAACAAAAGACGGCATTCCAAAAGATCTGGCACTGGCGATAATGGACAAAGAATGATTTCAGGTTCCACCTATCCCACAAATCCTGGTTGCCCACAGCTAGTATCTTGACAGCTAAAAGAGCTGCATTAGCTGCATTTCCTATCGCAACAGTTGCAACCGGAACTCCTTTTGGCATCTGCAACATTAAAGAATACAGTCAACACTTATCCACATAAAAGGATTTTAAATTAAATGAACCAAGGAAACAAATCAAGTAGCAGTAACAACTACATAAAAAAGACAAAAAAAAAAGACTTCGAAGTAAATACAATCAGCATAAAGAGAGGGCGTAGGCCTGTTTAACATGCATTTCCAGATGTTTTCAGATGTTACCTACCCAGAAAAACTTGGAGAAACAACAATCTACATCAGTTAGTAGACACTAGTTGACACCCGAATTACCTGTTCCAACTTAGAAAATTGGATAAAATGATTACGTAAAAGCTCAGTAGGATCATCATAAAGACCAGTCTTCAGGCTTGGGAAAAACCCTGAGAAAGTTTCAAGTGATGCGCGGAAAAACGTTGCAATAACTGGGCATTTTACCTGACATAACAATCTCAGGAAAACTACTTGTAAATTCACTTTTAAATGAAAGTTCGGCAAAATAATCCACATTATTTCAATACAACACAAAGGACAACCGGAGGAAGAAGATAAAAGCCCTGTTGTAGAAAAAGCAAATGGCAAGGAGTAGGCAGCTATAATATCCCCCTAAAACCGTATAAGAGTAGTGTGGATACTGTTATTCTTGCCTACACTGAATTCAAAGTTGATATCACTAGAAATTACTAGCATATATGGCTTGTGATTGACTATATTCCAAAATTTCAACTGCATGTTGATATGAATTATATCAAGAAACAACCACTCAGAAGAACTACACTAAGTCAAATAAAATATTGCACCATTAAATCGGTTACTTTGTACCAGGAAAAAGCACGTGACACATGCTCAAACAGACACATGTGCATGCGCATGTGCATGAGGAAGGGAGGGTGCTGGGAGGAAAGGACAAGGGGAGGGAGGGGGAGGGAAAGCAAGGGAGGAAGAAAAAGTTAAAGTTACCTGTACAATTGAAAGGAGAGAATCAGTCCCACTTAGAGATGAAGTCTTAATAGGGACTCCAATAACAGGTAAAGGGGTCAAGGAAGCCACCATACCTAGAGAAAGATTTCCAGCAAATACAATTTTAGGCTGATAGATAAAGAAAGATTGAGAAACACATCACAAGGTTCATTGAAATATAGACACGAAAACCTGGTAAGTGAGCTGCACCTCCAGCACCAGCAATAATAACCTGGATACCACTTCGCTTTGCAGATGAAGCATAAGAAAACATTCTTTCTGGAGTACGATGGGCCGAAACAATTGTTACCTAAAAATTCAATGCATATAAGCTAAAATCGATTGCACAAAATCAAAAGTGACTTACTATTAGTGGTTAAGCTACTAAAAAGGCAAGAGTATCAACTGTCAACCTCAAAAGGTACATCAAAGCTCTTTAAGACCTCTGCAGCATCCTTCATCACAGGAAGATCGGAATCAGACCCCATTATGATGCCCACCAAAGGACTAACTGCTCATAAAAGCACACGAATTAGTAGAGAATGATACATGAAAACCTTCTTGAAAGCAATCATATTGTCTCTAGCACCGTCTATAAAAAGAGTCCTGGAATGCGCGGTACTCTTAAAAATGTTTCTTCACTTGAATGAAAACCAGGGTACACAACCGACTGAATTAAAAAAAAGGCAGATAACCAAGCAAATGAATCCACAAGTCATAAGGTAGGGTTGATAGATTGGATGCAGACTTGATCCAAGGATCTTAAGTCTGTTCCAACTGAAATCTGAGAGACGAAAAAGATTCATATCCAATCCAGTAATAGCCTCATGCATTTAACAGGCAGCAGGAAGAGTGATAAGTAATTAATTTAGCTATTGATTTTTTAAATGAACAATACCAAGCACATAAATGCACATTTGATTGCAAATTATAATTTATTTAGTCTAATAAATGATATCAAACCTAAAAATTTCATGCATTGAAATGGTAAGCATGTACCTCTGTATAAACATGCACATATTACATAATTCAGACTAGATTTTCAGCAGATTGATCATAAACATCTAGTTCCTAAAAAAAATGAACCAAATCATAAGCTCCAAGTCAAACCAACAATTCTATTTATCAAAGGAGATCTGATGTCTGTAGGTTAAGCTTCTCTCTCTTGGGTCAATATCCCACATAGGCAGCTCTAGTGGAGGGTGATGGTCTCTCATGGGTAAACTTTTTGCTTTTCACTTTTAAAGGAAGAGATCCCTCTTTCCTTACTCCTTATACTCCCCTCAAGATGAAAGAAAAATATTAAACAAGCTGAGCTTTAACCTATGGTGGGTGAAGGAAGCATGGTGGTAATGGCTTCGGGAAGACATCTGCAGCTTTTCCTTGAATCAACACAAAATGAAGATGCAAGGACTTTTTTAACCATGTCTCTAATTCCATGACAATCAACCTCAAAACGGCTGGTCCACTTCGTCACCATGTGCTCAGCATCTAGCTACAAAAGTGATGACTCGCAATTGTGGGAAAGCCTTAGGCTCCATCTGGTGGCAGCTTAAAGTGAGGTTTTATCCCACATGAATTTCCTAAAGGCTACAGTATGTGAACAGTGAAAAGGCATTATCCTTGACACCTCCCACCCATTACATCTACCCCCAACCAAATCACATTGACCCCCACTGACCCACTCCCACTTATCACATCTACCCTACTAACCCACTCCCAACACATTAGAACAAAAATCAATAATAACATTGTCAAGATTTGCGCAATGTGGAGTGTGGAGGCTCCTACGCGTGTGGAAGAACAATCCAACAAGAACTGTTCCATGTTAAACAGGGAGAGAGAAAGCAGCAGCAGCAGCCACCATCTACTGTGGGCTGGTGGCCGACCGGTGATGCTGGCTGGTGGTGACGGTGGCCCGCTAAGATGATGGCCGGCAGCCTTGGGAGTAGAGGAAGAGGAGTTGGAGATGATGGAAAATATATTGCTTTAACTCAAAGGTAATTATAATAGAAAGGCTCTCTTTTACAGAGAAAACATATCCTCTATAACAAAAAACAAACTAATCAAATCTTATCTATTAAATAAGAAAGAACAAATTCCAAATAAAATAAATCCTCTAAACAACTTTCCTAAAAATAACTTAACAAATAAACAAAACTTACAACCTAAGCAAAGACCAAAATAGAACTTCTAGAACCACCAAACCCAACGCCTAAGAGAGCCCCTGACCTGCTGCCACATGGCACTGCCACGTGGCCTGACTGGCTGCCACGTGGCAGTTCCACACGGCCAATTTTATTCCCAACGAACATATTAAGACAACCATCACATCAACACTCCACTAACCCACCACTTATTCCACAATTCCCAAATCTAATGACTTCCTAACCTTTACCCAATTTTAAGCTTGAAACCTCTACCAAATGGGTCCTTGGTGTAACAGAAAGATATGCTTCACTTGCTTCACCAATATTACTTCGTGCCAATGGCAAACCATGCATATTCACCATTATAACATTCAACATCCGAAATCTTGCATTCTAAAAATTTCCTAGTGTCAACTTTTGTCAAAGTATCATCTAAGCTACTTGCCTTTAACTTTTTCAAAAAAGCAAAAAGGCTACTTACCTTTAAGTTGCAGTAGGCTTGTCAATGACCTGACTAAATTTGCTCACAGCAAGGAGCATGTCAGATCGAGTAATTTCCATCCAAGCATCTATCTTATTACATCAATGATATTGCACTTTTATCATGGTTGATTGGTACGAACTCCATTGAATAGAAGAGGGCTTGAATCATAACAAGGCTGTTTCATGCATGAAGCTTGCCAGGTACCTCTGTGTGAGTACACCACATCCTGCTTTGCAAAAAGAAATAAGCAGATTCTTTGCGACAAATGTTGCTCAAGATGCAATTTAGCATCTCTAATAAATTGTTGAACATCTCTAGTTAGGATTAATCACCCATTTAGAGTTCCATAACAGCAATTTCAGTAGTAGTATTTCCACAAACAGTTCATCATAAAATGAGGATTTTTTAAGACCATTCTCTTCATGCATTTCTTGTGTTGCTGGAAATTAACACAAACTTCATGGCATCCATCCCTATGCAAACTTTTGATACCTAAGCAAGGGATTGCTGCACATACAGCTTCACAGAGAGATCCCTATTCAAGAACATGGTTTTGGCATCAAGTTAACAAAGAAAAAAATGGCAGAGAACAGCAATATGTACAATAGATTGAACTGTGCTAATTCAAGAGGTACGGGAAATGGTGTCTGTAGAGGGCTAAGCTTGATGATACCACGTCATTAGAGAGAATGAAGCATGACAAAGTAGATTATCACTACGCTAGAGACATGATTCGAAAAGGCCTTATTTATATGTCTCAAAGCTGTCAAGGAATTAGGCGACTACAAAGTGACAAGCTCTTTAACTGCCTAAGGCTAGAGCCAACAAAGAGGCAATTACGTGATTGAATTAAGGCAACTAAGTCATTTCATTTTTTAAAATATGCCTAACTCACTCATATGGTAGCATCGATTGTCATAAACATATGATATCATTGTTTAAGTGAAAGAAAAGGCAATAATTCTTTTATATTAATACTATCATATTTATATCTATATCATCTTGCAATGTGTACACACATATATATTATATGTATAATTATAGGCCAAAACATATATTATATATATATATTCTATGTATCTATTCAACCTTTTCAAAAAAATGTAAGATAGTGACATATATTACATATACCATACATATAGTATTGTATTCTACCTCAATCCCATAAATTATACATATATTCTTACGTATCATTACAAACTTAAAGACAATAAGAAATATATATATTCCGAAGGCACAAAATTACTTATTTGAGCCAAGGAATTATGGCCATAGATTTTAAATCCAACATAAGAAGATAAAAGTACCCATTTAACTCAAAACGACCTATACAAAATTTCAAATTCAGAATATAAGCCATTCAACCTTCATAAATTACAAATAAAAAGATTCTATCGCACCATTTTAGAGGATAATTAATAATCAACCCCTTAAAAATAGGAGGGGATATCATAGCTAATAAAAAAATCATTATATTTTATCTTTCTTTTAATAAGTTACAAAAATATTATGTAATATACATAATATTTTTTTTTGTAGGCTACAAACATAGTATGTAATATACATCTTATGTGCTATACAAGTTATGTAACTTACAAACTCAACATGTAAAATTTTAGCCTTTCAACCTTTGTAAATAAATAAAAAAAAAAAGATTATATCTCATCATTTTAGAATCAAAGCAATAACTGACCTCATAAATATAGGAAGGGATATTGTACCTAATTAAAAATTAGTTCTATTTTATTCTTCTTTTAGTAAGTTCCAAATGTGTTACATACATAAAAATTTTTTTGTAAGTTCCAAGTAAAATATGTAATATGCATGTCATGTAATATATAAGCTATGTAACTTACAAAAACTCATTATGTATTTTTTTGAAAAGTACCAAAAATAAAACGCATTATGTAACATGCAAAATTTTAGCCTTTTGACCTTTGTAAATTACAAAAAAAGAAAGGTTCTATCGCACCATTTAGAGGCTAAGCAATAACCAACCCCTTAAAAATAGGAGAATATTATACCTAATTAAAAATCCATTCTATTTTAATATTTTTTTAGTAAGTTACGAAAATATTAAATAATATACATAATATTTTTTTGTAAGTTAATATAATATGTAATCTACATGTCATGTAATATACAGGTTATGTAGTTATGTAACTACAAAAGTTTAGCCATTCAACCTTTCGTGATTATCATGTAAAACCTAATGGGTTTGTTATGGAATCTCAATATTTTTTGAAAATGTTTAGATAATCACCTTTATTTCTGTAAATTACTAAGTGGTTTTCTAACCGAATCCATTACCTCAAAAGTGGTGTTATTTTCAAATGCAGATCTTGATATGGATTGCGGTGATCCGTTGGCTCAAAAAAGTAATTTGAGCTTTAAGCTCGCTGGCGTATATCATAATTATCGTTTCAGGCTAACAATAATGCATATATATAAACAATAGTCTAAGTAAGATATTAAAGTAGAAGGTAAACTTGCAGTATATTAAAGTGTCAATTAACATATGTATGCATATGTACATATATACAATAATCTATAGAACATTAGCATATATATATAACTTAAAACTAAAAAAGAATCTTATAGTCTTACCTGGAGTGAATTAGAAGCAGGGCGACGAGGTACAAGATGATCTACGTGGCAAAGAAGGTAACCAAACGATTGCTCGAATGAAATCCCTAGCCTGGAATAGCTCTAAGACAACATCTTGCTTTCTTGCTTGTAGCTCGAGGCAATAGCCTTAAAAGCATTGTCAATGGACTATCACCAAGACGGTTCATGTGCTACCTTTGACAATCCAAAAATATGATCCATAGATGATGGATCATCTTTGAGGGATAAGATACTTTTATATCTCTATTGTGTCAAAGAAATCTATACCATAAGTCTGAATATTGCCATGTCATTCCTTAGGTGAGAATTGTCTCAAGTGACCCACTAAGTAGGCATTTTATCAAATACTTTACATCAGGGTTTGAAATATCGTGATATATTGGCGATATATCGCTATCGATGGGGTTGGGTGGTATCGATACCTCCGAAGTATCTTTTTTCCCAGATATTGGTGATATATCGCTAATACGAGGAGATATCACCGAGATATTGGCGATACAAGAGCGGTTGGTGTTGGGTTTGGTGGGCGGAAGGTTTGAAATTTGAATGCTGGGCAGGAGGGCTGAAGGCCTAGACACACACACTGGATGAGAGGTGTGAGCTGAACACACACGTACACGCATGCACACACGCGCACACACATGTACGCACACACACGTAAAAAATCATTGATATTAGTGATATATACATTTTTAGGCATCCCGATGGGATCTATTATAGCATCAATCAAAGTTTAGATAGTGGGAAATAACCGAACCAGAGATGTTACAAATAACTAGAGGAAGAGCCACCTGATGGAAGTGAAACATGGCCTACATATGGTGACTGCAGAAACCAATAGACACCTCATTCGCGACCACAACCAATCACTCCACTTGTTAATAATAATGTCTTGAAACATAAGAGACATGACATTAAACATTGCTTTGCAATTCAACTACTTCGTAATTCTACTAATAGCATTAGACTCAAAAGGAAATCAACAACAAGCACACTCTCCAGCCGTACTGTGAGGTGTGCCTTTCCCTGACCTATAATTGGCGAATGCCTCACATTAGCAACTAATATGGTTCTGCCAGATGGAACTAGTTTTAGCCTAAAGAACTGTCTGGCATCATTAAATCTATGTCGAGAAGCATCCGAGTCAACCAACCAATCAGTGGCTCACACACACGCACCCGCACGCATGCACGCACACACACATGTAAAAAAATCATTGATATCGGCGATATATCCCAGATATAACACATATACACGTTTTTTAGACATCCTTTCATGATATATGATTCATAAAAATGTTAACCCTCAAATTTTATGATATTTTGTGATATTTTATGCATTTCTAAGCGATTTTCCAAAAATTTACCGATATCAGCAATATATCCCCTTTTTGACTTGTCAATGCAATATCGATGTCGATATTTAAAACCTTACTTTGCATTGAATCCTGTAGGCATCTGGAGTAACGAACCCTCAATGTTCAATGTTAAAAAATGTGAAGGGAAAACTAGCTTGGAGGAAAAACGAGAGGGAGAGGGTGTTGGTTAAAGAGATTAAGAGAAAGAGAGGGAGGTTACAATGTACATGTGCTTCCTCTTGTGCGTTTGTGTTTGGTTTTTTTTTTTTTTTTGAGAAAAAGTGGAAGATTACCTGAGCATGGTAATCATCTATAAATTGTATTAATTAAAAAAAAGGAATGGACTTACATATTTTGCAACCAAAAATCAGAAAAATCCTTATCTTTCTAACTACATTATCAACCCAACATCATTCATTACGGAAGACAGTGTCGTTCCTTTGTAGCCAAATACTCCAAATAATAGCAACACCCCGACACCACCCGCCATATCAAGAACATGATATCTGAAGCTTGTCCAAAATCTTTCAAAATCCATCGTGTCATTGTGCCCAAACATCTTTGGTGAAGTCGCATTTAAAGAAAAGATGCTGCACATCTTCATTTGCATTCTGACAAAGAGGACATATAGTATCACCATCTAGAGCCCATTTGAATCTATACATTCATGTAACAATCCGTCTTCTTCTAAGGAACCACAGGAAAAGTCTTATCTTAAGGAGGATCTTACATTTCCAAATCAGTTTCGAATATCCATCAATCAGATTGTGATTAGCACCATCATTAGCAATCAACTTGTAAGCACGATTAACCGAAAAGGTCCCATGTTTCCAGAGTTAGCAGTCCGATTCTGCAGTAGTTGGGGACAGCCCATGAATAGCATGTAGCAGCTGCTGCAATTCACTGAAGGTGGTCTCAGATAGGTCCTTTGGCAGCCTGATATCCCAACAATTAAGTTCTTCATCCCATAACTCCTTAACCTTGGCTTCTTTATTGAGAATATACTGGAAAAGTCTCTGATAAACCTCTGTAAAGGTCCCATTTTATGTCCAACCATCATGCCAAAATCTGAAAGATAAACCATCGCCCAAATAAGGCACAAACTATTCTAAAAATTCATATAAAAGGGGTCTAATCGAATACCAAACTGCAGAAACACCATTAGTATTAACTTCAGCCCTCTGTATCAAGTTCATACAATCACCATACGAATCTTTGAACATGGAATTAACTATAGAACTATCATTAGACAATAATCTAACCACCCTCAACAGTAAGGCCTTATTAAAATGTGATAAATGACAAACTCTAAGGCTACCATCTTTCTTCGACTTACAAATATCATTTCATATAACAAGTTGGCCAATCTACCCACAAAATTAGGCCCTTTCCAAAAGAATCTCTTACGGATTATATCAATCTGCTTTAGGATTTTTTTTGTAGGTGAAAACACTGACAGGAAGAACACTGGAGTCGATGAGAGAACAAATTTAAGAAGAACCAATCATCCTCCTCTAGAAAGGAGTTTACCACTCCAAGAAGAAAGCCTATTTGAAAACTTTTCAATCAACCCCTTCCAATCTGATGAAGTTAATCTTTTTCCTTTCAAATGGTTCCCAAGGTATTTAATTGGTAATCTAACCGGTGTTTCCAAAGCATTAGAGATGTCATTCTCTTCCAAAGTCCCCATATTAAATGGAACAAAACTTGATTTGTTAGTGTTAATTTTCAGACTTGAGATTTCCGAAAAAATTTTCACCAAAGAAGACACATGCTTTGCCTCCCTCCCTCCTTCAATGAAAAACGTCGTTCATCGGCATATTGAAGAATGTGAGTTAAGAACTCTCCCATCTCCAGAGGTTGTAAAGCCCTGGAAAAGACCACCGTCGCAGGCCTTAAAAGCCATGGCAGTAAAAGAATCCACAACAATGTTGAATAACATTCGCGCTAACGGGCATCCCTGAAAGACCTCTTTACGATTGTATCCAAGACCCATTTGCTTTTCCATTTATCAACATTGAAAGAGTAGTAACATACCTCTTCATTAACATTATCCAAAGATCTGGAAAGTCTTCTTTTCATAATCTCTCATAAATAGCTCCATGAGATGAAGTCATACACCTTTGAAAAATCCATTTTCCAAAGAAAAGAGGAACACCTCTTCCCAGTAGTTAAGAACTCCTCAGCTAACACATATGAATCTTGAAGGGATCTACCTTTAGTAAAAGTAGTTTAGACTAGGGAAATAATATCCGGTAGAAAACCCTTCAAAAAATAATATCTGATAGAAAGAGATGTAACTGGTTAGCCAGGATTTTTGCAACTAAAAGATAAATGCTATTCGACAAAGCAATGTGTCTAAAATCCTTCAATAACTCTGGGTTCCCTTTTTTTGAAAACGAGAAGAAAAAGAACTTGTTCAGCCTCTCAAAACCTTCATTGGAACTTCCTAATCATAGCAACAACATCCCACAATTCTTTATAAAAAAATATCTGTAACCCATTTGGGCTTGGGGCTCCTTCCGCTTTCATTTCATGCACGGTAGAAAGGACTTCCTCCTCCTCAACATCCTTAATGAGAGCCAACTTCACATCTTCTCCAATTTGTTCCATTTCTAAAGATGCCAACCGTCAATCACCACATTGTTTTTTCTTGGTGAATTCTTCAAAGTAATTTTTGAAAGCAGTACAAATCTCTTCTCTTTTTTTCAAGACCTCATTTCCTACGTTTACACTATTTATTGTGTTTCGCCGCCTTCTTGCACTAGCCATTAGGTGAAAAAATCCTGTGTTTACGTCGCCTTCTTTAAGCTAAAGCTATCTTGAGTTTTGTCTCCAATCCATCTCCTTTTTATGGTCTTCTTCCAAGTTTACAAGATGCAAGATTGGTAACTATGTTTGGGAAATCCTTCTCCCATGTAAAACTTTTGCTTAAGTCATATGGTATCTTACATTTATTTTTTTTTTTTTGAAGAAGCTTGCATTCAATATTTGTTGCTTTTTTCGGGGAAAAGATTTGATGCTTGTTTTTAATGTTATAATAGTATCTTTTGATATTACTTATATATTATAGGAAATGTTTTCCTCATAACCTCTTGTACTGAGAGTTTCTTATTGTAGACTTCTTAATTCCTTATCGAGATACTACTAGGCAATGCCCGTCATTTCAAAACTAATAGGTGAGGCCAATGCCAACCAGGGATCTCGAACCTATGATATTAGGAATGGGTTAACCCAACAAGATGTCTATTTTGTTTTCAAATGCCGCAATTTCACATGCCAATACTTAACTTTTCATCAAAGCGAGAGTACAAAAATGCCTCCATGTTTAGAACTACTCTTGTATGGTAATCAAAATCAACCTTAATGAAAGGAATGGCCTAGGCCCACCAAATATCCATATTTCTTTGGTTCTTTTTTCCTTGATGTTGTCATTGCTGTGAATTTTACACCTTAAAACCACCAATTACCTAGATAAGGAACCATGGCTTACCCTCCCTAATGGTGTTTTCTATAATGCTGTGGTGTTATTGCAATGACCAAGTAACCTAACAAGGCAAAAGGATGCATCTTGCTTCACGTTCTTTCGCTATCATGGAGGACTTATATCATGTGGCAATCAATCACCCAAATAGAGAATATGCTCTCATCTTCCGTGATGGTGCTTTTCCACAATATTGTCAAATTATTGCCATATTAATTGTACTTACTAAATGCTTAAATATTGCTTTTATAAGATGTGATACATAAGATGAAATGCTGTCAAAATTTATCTAAGATATTTCTGTCATAAGTCAAAATTTTATTGAATATACATATGAAATCAATTCATTATAAACTGAAACTTTTTTTTTGAAAGGTGAAAGGGAAGACTACTGAAGGCCAGTAGCCCCCATATCTCTTTGGACAATGACCTACCAAATAAACTGAAAACTTTTCATGGAAAAAATCCTTTATAAACTAAAATTTTTCTGTTATTTTCCATTCTTAATTGTAGCCATAATCATTCTTTATTCATCCTAACTAGCTAATAAATCCCCCCTTGAATCTTTGATTGGATGTACTTTTGATCACACAGATGTCAAGTTTGTGTGAGGGATGATGATCCCTCCTTGGCCCGAAGTTACAAGCATGGTGCTGAAGTGTGAGAAAGGGTTATATTAGAGGGAGTCTAGCCATGTACGTGCCAAAGTACTGTACGACAACCTAAATGCCATAACAACTATCTCCTTATGAGGGATGATTCATAGGAATATGGTTTTTGCTAATACTCCTCAAAGTAGAGATCCAAGTACTGTGAAAATTGTAAGTTTTGACGGAAAGGGTGAGATTTGCGTGATAAATAAATAATGCAAAAATAAAAGATATCAATCACACAAAATAGTAATCACACAGATACACAATAATTTTTAGGTGGAAACCCAAACTTGGGTAAAAATCACCACTTAAACCTCTCGACTTATAATTTCCTGATCGACCAAGTCGATTAAATCCACTAACGAACTACTTCAAACGAAGGTAGTTCAACCTCTTACAACCACACACTTATACAAAGGTAGTGTACCTCAAACACTCCTCTTAACGAGGAGTATTTTGTCCTACGAAAGATATGGGAATTCGCAAAGTGAATACCCAACCAAGAACAAAGGAAAAACAAGAACCTATAGAGCCACAAAGTAAATGTAATATTATGATACTATAGGCAAGAATCTCCTCTTAGTAAGAAGCACGTAAGCGTGATCTCGGCAGAGTATCGATGCTCTCGGATTTGTTGAATGGGACTTGGAGAACAAGATCACTTCCCTTGATAATTGTTTCTCTATGACACAGAGTGTAGAAGTAGTGTTATTTGATGTGTATAACAAAGGAAGGGTCATCCTCTATTTATAGATGGCTTAGGAACCCTTAGAAAGGCTATGGAAGCCTTAGGTAGCCGTTGGAAATAAATCAAAGGCTAATCAGGCCGAAATCAGGGCTATTAATGATTCTGACAATGTTATCAGACGTCTAGACTTAAGGTCAGACATCTGGGATACTAATTAAACGTCTAATTCTAAACGGATTCTCTTCCTATTTTGTCTAAACCTAAACAGGGTTCTAGGATTTGTTGGTCAAATGACAGGTCGATTGTCTGACACAGAGTCTGGACGTCTGGAAACAGGATTCACTGCGTGAATTGATTTCCCGAGGCTAAACGATTATTAGGTTTGACAAAAAAGTGATTTGGGTCAGATCTGGCCTAACGTCTATCTATCAGACATCTGGGGATCTTTACGAACGTCTGAAAGTGAATGTAAGCCAGATTAAAGGATAATCCTCAACGATTAAGTCTGACAAAGCCAATGGTCCTCTAGTTGGATGTTTGGCACGGTCATCAGACGTCTGGACTAAGGACTAGACATCTGAAACTAGCAGACAAAAAGTGATTTCCAGCCTAACTATTTTGGACGTTTGATCAAACAATTAGACGTCTTAAAGTCTAAGATCAGACGTCTGATGTCCAGATTGGACGTCTGATCAGGCTGTTTGAAGTTTATTTTGACTTTCTAAGTTCTCTACGAAATACCTAAGTATCATAAGGTTGTGTAGGTGTTCCTAGGACTACTGTTTAATTACTTTGGACTCTTTAACATATAATCTAAACAAGATATAGAGCAAAGAACAAAGATACAAAAATAAAGTACATGAACGTAATAAACTTCTCTCATATTTTTCATCTCCTTTCTTCAAGCTCTCACTCCACACGAAGCTCCTTCTCCATCAAGCTCCTCCAATCAACCATGAATGCGAGCTTGAACTCCTTCACACTTGTATCCATTTGCATTTTCCTGAAACTCATATACTCATGCAAATATTAAATCGCAAGGATTTTGTCATCATCAAAATTAACGATCGTAATGCCCTTGCACCAACAAAAATAACTCAACACTTCCACGTGTATTTTCCTACAATATTTTACTCTCTTGTTCAAATTATTATCCAAGTAATAATAGTAAAGTAGGACCATTACAAGTATGAAACATAGGAAACAAAGTAATGAATATAGTAGGCATAATGAAGACTTGTTAACATGTTGTTGCTTTCTACCGTGAAGGCTATATTGTTTTCTAACAAAAATTATGCGTACCCTTTTCAAAAAAATAAATTGTGTACTAAGTGAATTATGAATTCGTAAACTTTATGGTATGAACCAGAACATATTGTGACATTGTTATTTTACTTATGATGTTCTAGAATGTTGATTTCATAGTCAATTGCTTGGTAACAGTGGTGAATTATGTATTACAACAAGTAGGAGGTGTCAAACACATCATAGAGAATGCATAGCATGCCATAAAGAATGCTGATTACAAGCAAATTGATCTTCTGATCTTCCAATACTATCATCTCTTCTTGATCATATCACAATAGGCAATTCCATGGCACTGTGAGTATATTGTTGGGTTTGACATGGTTCACTTTTGATGATAACAAAATAGCATCAAGATGGATTGCAGTTGTTCTTGTGAATCAGCCTTTCATGAAGAAGTGATTCAAGTGCTAGAATGAAGATGTTGAAGAAGAAGAGCAAGACTCAAGAAGACAAGTCTTTAGTTTTTCCGTATATTGTTCAACGTCATTGTATTTTGTTCTTTTTTCCTTAAGAAATATTTACAAGAGCCAATGATGCACATAGGAACACCTCCTCAAAATCCCTGTTTACTAAACAAGCCTAAGATCAATTTTCACACAAAACCAGTTTCTCAGGCCCTACTTTCCCTGCAAGGCCGACTGATATCTGATTGGCTATCTGAAACCTGAAAATAGTTGAGCTCTGCATTTTCTGATTTCACTCAATTGCCTGTCTTTTGTTCTCTGGACATCAGATTCCCTGTTTAGGTCATCTGATGTGTCGACTGACAGACCAATTTCAGCCAGCCCTGTCTAAATATGACCCTTCATATTTTGTGAATATCTTCTTGCTGAACTTAGCTATCCAAACATATGATTTTTCATCTTGACTATATTCTTAATTGATAACTTAAGACAACCTATTACCTTTATCAGCCATCTCCGATGATTATCCATTCACTTATTTTCTTGATAAACCTTTTAACTAGCCACTAAATATGACCAATGGCTAGTTGACCCCCCTCATTGGAAACCAATCATCTTGACTATGTTCCTAACTGATGGCTTAAGACAACCTATCACCTTTATCAGCCATCTCCAATGATTATCCATTCACTTAATTTTCTTGATTAACCTTTCAACTAGCCACTTAATATGACCAATGACTAGTTGACCCCCTCATTGGCAACCAATCACCCAGATCAGTCAACCTTGGGGAATCTTGGTCTAGATTCCAATAACTTTTCATTTCCTGGATGTTCCCAGTATCTGATAAATTCTCACCAGCTAACCTAGCTTTCTTACATCGGACGGCGTATGACCAGATGGGTTGACTCCTGCCCTCTCACATCCTCAATGCTTTTAACATCATTTTATTCCCTTTCCAGGAGCCTACCTTGCACCTTTCCTTGGTCAACATGTTCTTCCAACACAAGACATTTGATTCTCGTGCTAGGTCTGACTAATGGTGCAGACTGTTGGACTTTCCTAGCTGTTGCCACTTGTTTCTTTTTTTTAAGCAAAAAAAGGGGTTAACAAGGAATGTTAACCCCTACCTTTCATTAAAAGGAGTTAATTACACCGGTAAGTATAGAGCAGTAAAGTGATAGATAACTCCCTCTACATAAGATCTCTCCTTATGGAAGATTATGCCATTGCACTCCAGCCAGATGCACCAAAGAATTGTAAAAGCCTTCCTCAATGCCAAGGCGTCCACCCAGGGATCATGCAAGCTGGCCCAGAAGCCTGACTTCAAGCTATAATCAACCAGCCAATCCATAGCAGCCCTCCAACAAGCCTGGGTAAAAGGGCAAGCAAAGAAGAGGTGATTAGTGTCTTCCACCGCATCCCCACAGAAGACAAAGGTAGCACCATCTTGAGGTGCCAATCTTCCCCCGTACTCATGGGTTAAACACCCTCTTCCTCAACAACTAAAGGAAGAACTTGATCTTCAAGGGAATCTTAGCTCTCCATATTTTCTTCCAATCATTAGGGATGTCAGGCTGCAAGTTATCTTGTACATCTCCCAAGAAGTGCATACAAGTTCTCTTTCCAAAGAAGCAACCATGGCGCCAAATCCACCCATCCATGGCCAAAGTGGGTGTGACCTCTCGAAAGGTCAAGAGCAAGAGTAGTAAATCTTTCATTCTGGCATCCAGGAGTGACTGTGGCAAAGGCAGTGTCCACTAATCATCCTGAAAGAACACAATGGCCAAGGCCCTCTAGTTAGGAGATAAGGTTGCCAACCTGGGGTACAACTCAGAAATCATCCCAGCTGGAGACAAGGCGTGCGACCAAAAGTGAAACCGGGTACCATCTCCCAGCTGAGCTCTGCATTGGGGTCTAACCTTCCACAAGAGTTTCTAGAGAGCCACATAGGGGAATTCTCCTCCCATCCCACTTAAGCGTCAAGCCGTATGGATCACAAATAACCTTCTTCCAGAAAGGTTCATCAGGACCCATCAGCTTTAGAATCCACTTGCACAGTCGAGCATCATTCATTATCTGCAGCTCCAGGATACTTAAGCCACCATGCTCCTTAGGTCTGCAGGCATCCCATGAAACTAGCAGCAAGAAGCCATCACTCGTACCAGAAGACCACAAGAACCTTCACCTAATGGCGTAAATTAATTCCCTTTTGAACCTTGGCCGAGATCCTCATCGTTGATAAGAAATAAATTAGAATTGCAGACAACACAAGAAAGCAAAACCAACTTGCCACCCCTAAATAGTAGCCTAAAGGCCCAACCCTACCGCCTCTTCTCCAACCTTCCAATAATAGACACTCAATCTCTGGAGGTGAGTCACCCCATGGAAAGATAAAAGCCCAAGTACTTGAAAGGAGTATGAAAGCGTTGCACACCCAAAAATTCTCCACATTGAGCAGCTGTATAATCAATCATACCAAAGGCTAGAAAGCTGGGCATCTAAAGGTTCATTTTCAATCCAAACGCTTCACCAAAAACTTCCATTAGCAACCTAATAGTTCTTGCCTCATCCATGGAGCCCTCGACAAAAATGATGGATCATCGGCATATTGGAGTAGAAGGACAACAGTAGTCCTAATACAGGAACCAAAACTACTAAGTTTCCCTGCTTTGCAGAGAGAAAAGCAAACATCTACCAAGAAGTCAGCAACAAAAACAAACAACATTGGCCATAAGGGGCACCACAGCCTCAACCCCTCCTTAGGTGAATCCAGCCACCTTCAAGCTTACCATTCACAAGATGTCAAAAATTGCATAGGAAGCTGAAGTGATGCAAGTCTTCATCCAGAAGATCCAGATGGGAGGGAAGGCTCTAACTCACAAAGACGACCGTAAAAACTTCCAATCCAAACGAGTCGTACACTCTACAAAAGTCCGCCTTCCAACAGAAGGCTTTTGTCCCACCTATCCTCCATGCAGTTGGAATCTCTAAAGCGACAATGTTGTTACTTCTTGGAAATTTCATCAATTCTCCAGAGCACCCAACTATTCTCTCACAGCTGCTTTGCCAACACATTTAAGAGATTACTCTGAGTCAAAACCTCATTTGTACTAAACTATTTGGCTCTATAGATTCTTGCAACTTCCTTTTTCTTTTATTTTTATTGTAAGGGTATTTGACCTGGTGGACTTCCCTTTGTTCCAATGGTGTGATTAGCAATTTGACTAGTATCGACTAATCGAGAAGACCTAGGGTGTGAAGTCTAGGTGGTGACATTTATTGAAAGAGGGTTTTGCATCAAAAAATTCTTCTCCCTTGTGGTATGTTGTACTTGCTTATTTTGATTTCTTTTGATTCTTTAGTTGAGCTCTTCACGCCTGCACTTTTCATATATCTTCTGAACTTTTCTGATGACTACTTTTGAGCCATTCATTTCTCTCAAGAAAGGGAAAAAATATGACCTCGACCCAACCCGACCCAAACCTAGAAAGGCTCATTTTATTTTTCAAGCTTCCAACTAGGCCTAAGACCTGAAAATTTTCCCAAATCAAGGCCTGAGCCCAAACCAAGGCCAATGTTAATAGGCCCAGGGTCAGGCCAGGTCCAATTTCAGTGTTTGGACCAGGGTTTTGGGTCAGGCCCAAAAAAGCCCGCTAAGGCCCATTATCTTACAAAATATAACTTAGATTATTTCTACTACAAAAAACTTTATTTTAGAAAAAAATACAAACATTCAAATAACCATATTCATGAACACACATAAATTGAGATAGAATTCAATCGAATGTCTTTTTTTCAAAAAAAATCAATTAAAATCACGGGAAGGAGGGGGTTGGTGGAGGGGAGGATGTAGGGTTCAGGGGGAGGAGGAGGGGGTCAGTGGAGGGGATGGTAGAGGGGAGGAGGTGGGGGTTAGGAGAAGGAAGGAGTTAAGACACTAACCTTAGCCAAAGAGAGCCAAGCCAACACAAGAGAGAGCCACACCATCACCGGAGGGAGAGGAAGCTGGAGCTTGAGGAGATAAGCCCCTCTAGGATAAGGGAATGTGAGGTAAGGGAGAGGGAAATGTGACATGAGGCTGTGAAGGAGATGAGATATGTGATGTGAGTAATCCTTAAGATTTTGGGAGGGGGGGCTTATATACAAATGGGCCCAACAAGCCTTTTTGGGCTTTTTCAGGTACGAGCCTAGTCGAGCCAAAGCCTGGATTTTTTTAACAATCAATGCCCAACCCAACCCATATATAATTCAGGCTCAGGCTAAGTCGGGCTTTTTGGGGTCAGGTTCGGGCCGACTTGACCCAATGCTCCACCCTAGCCGCAAGGAATCAAGCCAACTAGAATAAATGAAAAAAGATTCCTTTTACCTACAAACATCTAGACATAGACTAGAAATAATAAACCTGGAAGCAATCTCCAAAGGGACACAAGGGAATAGAAAGTGAGATCCATGACATCAATTGTGGTACATTTACCAGCTTTGTGGCAAATACACAGAAGAAATGAATGTACAATACATCATCCTTGACATACTCCACATGGAAAAGTTACACCACCCTTTCCTTTTCCAGAATAACCAAAGAATACACACTTGACACTACATGACAAAAAAATCCGTACTATTCTCCCAGAATATGTACAAATGCAACACGCTAATACCTTTGTTGGAACTAGACCATGATTCTCTGGGTGACCACTGAGGTATAGCATAGGCTCATAAGGAACAAAAAAGGCATCCAGTCGATGGATTCAAATACAGTAAGGATGCCATCCCCCAGTATATATAGATGGAGTATGGATGACAGTAACCATGCAACATTAAGAAGGTAACAATGCTTACATTCATAAATATCGTTCTGCCCAGACATATGTGGACAAGCCTAATGCACAAGCACAATACTATAGAAAAGCATAGGTTTCCATGGGCACAAAATCACAGAGGCAGCTAAACATAGTTTGTTGGTAACTCCAAATTATATAGAAAATTGATGGTAGAACTAAATGCACCATTGACTAAGTCCATAATAATATATGAATAATAAAAGAAACACTAAAATACAAGTACATATGCACTGGCTTGGATACGCAAACACTAAAATACAAGTACATATGCACTGGCCTGGATATACAATGTAACTTTGCAATAAAGAAATAAGTGAGACTAAGGAGCCAAAAAATGTTCAAGAAATTCTTTGCCACCCAACTACCATAAACCATTAAAAATAACCTGCAGGATGATCCTTGGCAGTTTCAGCATTCAGCAGCATCCTTAGACGACCTTTTACTGTACTCATCAATGGGCCAATAATAGTAATATGACCCATCTTCCTCTGCTTTCTCATTTCTACAACAAAAACAAAAAATTTAGACTAAACAAACTATTTCAAGTTTAAACATCATAGCATATCTCTTCCCAGACAAACCTGGTTTGTCGTACCAATGGACAGAGGCACCTGGAAGGCTCAAAGCCCTTGCCATCAGCTGACAAGCCAAATAGAAGCCAGGTTCTCCCTATAGAAGATAGTTTGCAAAAGACATATTAAGACAGAAAATCTTTTGGTTTGAGGTGCATAATGCATACCAACTGACAGCAACAGACACATACATGGACATGAAAAGAGAAGACGGGGAAAATGCACCTGACACATTTTTCACTGATTTCTTCACAATCACATGAAAAATGGTAGAGCTATTAAACTACACCAACACTCATCCCTCTAAATAGTAGCCACGTACCAGATTCAGTGCAGCAGAATTCCAAAAAATTATTTCAACTACAGAATTAATCAAGCACTAAAGACAAAAGGATATCATGGTAGGGATCTTGGAGAATTCTTTTTAGAATTGTGGTAGCAAATAAAATAAATAAATTGATTAATCATAAAATAAAGGAATTGATTAATCTTCTCATGCAACAATAAACAAGTTTATTGTGCCGAGAAGTATGATGTCCATGAATTTAAAATGCCAAAAAAAATAAAAATAACAATCATAAAGTTCCCTGAGAAACAAGCTTCACCCTCAGTCAGAACCAACAAGAATCTAGATTAATGCAACATAGCAGCATGTGAGACTGAGGAAGCAGGTTCAAAAAATTAGCTCAACTTATCATATCCAGCCCAGGCTATAATATAATCCTGTACATTCTCATTTAGTTTTTTTTTTTTTGAAAAGGAAAGGGTAGTTATCCAGTGATAACTACCCAAAAATAAATATAATAGAATCAACAATAAACAACATTACAACAGGCAGACGCCAAGGTCCCCCACTCACAAGGATTCAACCCAAAGAGAAAACAAGGAGTCAATAGACTCAACAAAATTCTCTACGTAAGGTTTCTGGCCCATGAAAACCACCGCATTTTTGCCCAACCAAATTCCCCAAAGGACTGCCAACGGCCTGGCCTTCTCTTTCTTCGTACGGAAAACGAACTGTCCACCAACACCACCTCCACTTCTGAAGCTATGCCAGAATTCCTCAAACAGCCGATACTTCCACCACCTCCCGCCCATCCTGCCCCAAATTTGCACCACAAAAGGGCAAGCGAAAAAAAGGTGGTCAACGTCCTCCTCACCACCCCCACACAAAGAGCACACCTTACGCTCTCCAGGAGCCACCTCGCCCTCCACACCTTAGTCACCAGCCTTCTCCTCCTAAGCAGCCAGGCAAAAATCTTCACCTTCAGCGGACACGCGGCTTCCCAAATCTGTCTGCAGTCCCTTACCAGATCCAGCTCCACCTCAGGACCACCAGCGGACAATCTCCTGTATGCAGCCGCTACCG
Source organism: Thalassia testudinum (assembly GCA_037157565.1). Classification (NCBI taxonomy): domain Eukaryota; kingdom Viridiplantae; phylum Streptophyta; class Magnoliopsida; order Alismatales; family Hydrocharitaceae; genus Thalassia; species Thalassia testudinum. The sequence goes on along the minus strand of JAZHRO010000077.1, from coordinate 79,715,466 downwards.
AAAACTCACCTTCGTCCCAACCAAACATGTCTATACCAGCCGCCGGATGCAATCCCTCCAACTCGTCAAGTAAGACCTGAAAATCATGCGCTCTCGCATCTGACAAACTGCCAACGAAGCGCGGGCACCACCCATCTTCCCATACCTCATCCACAGACACCATTTTGTTCCGGGACAAGACAAACAGTCTCTGAAATCTTCTGCAAAGCGCTCCATCACCCGTCCAGTCATCCTGCCAAAATCTGAAAATCTCCCATGTTCCCAACGCAGGAACGAAGCAGTTCCTCACCCTAGGAGCCACCGTCGACAAGCCTTTCAAGAAGTGAGAAGCATCCCTAGGCGGAGACACCAGGAGATCCCATTGCACCGGACAACCATACGCCGTCTCGAACACCTTGCCCAACATATCCCCCCTTCCTTCCAATAGGCACCCCACCCATTTCGCCAACAAACTGTCATTAGATCTCTCCAAATCCCTCACGCCGAGCCCCCCGTCTTTCAACGGTCTGCAGACCTCCTCCCAAGCAACCAACCTGGCACCCTGTCCACTCGTCCCCTGATTGGACCAAAAGAAACTCCTCATAGCTCGCTCAATCTTTGCAATCACTTGTCGAGGCATCTTCAGTACAGAAATGAAGTACGACAGCATTGCTGACAGAACTGCCTTGAGCAAGATCAACCTCCCACCTCTAGACAGTAGCCTGGACGCCCACCCCTCCAACCTCCCCACCAACCTCTCCACCAGGGAGGCCCAGTCTCTCACCAGAATCCTCCCATCTGACAACGGTAGGCCCAAATACTTAATCAGAAGCTTACCCTGCTCTGTGCCAAGACCAAAACTGCACCCCCTCGCCTCCGTCTCAGTCATATTGAAAGGGACAAAATCCGATTTAGCCAGGTTAATCTGCAATCCCGACGCCTCACCCAGTAAGAAAACAAGGAACCTCATTCTTCTGGCCTCCTTTTCTCCGCCTTCAATGAAGAAGATCGTATCATCCGCATACTGGAGCAATGGGATACTCGTCCCATCCCTCAAGGAGAAACCTCCCACCAAGTTTCTCTCACAAGACCTTCTCATTTAGTTCTCTCTGACTTAGATGGCTATTGCTTGCTTTGCTTTTAGTTTTGTCAGCCTAGAAGGTTTTTTTTGAAAAGTAAGGGGTGGGTATCCCATATATAACCACCCAAATTCGTTCCACCTCAGAACAAAATTACATCAGGAATTATAAAATAGACCTCCAAAAACCAATCTGGGAGGAGATAAAGGATACAAAGTTCTCAATATAAAGCCTCTCCCCCCTAAACACCACCCCATTCCCCCCCCAACCACACTCCCCACAAAATAGCCAAGACCTTTACCCGATCATGCTTAGAGCGAAAGGTGAAGACTCCGCCACCCACACTTCCCCTATGAAAGGAAGACCAAAAGCTAGCGACGTCCTAGCGGGAGATCCAGCCAATCCCCATCTCCTGCCAAACCTATGCTACAAACGGGCACTGAAGCAGAAGATGTTGCACATCCTCAACAACCCCCCCACAAAGGGGGCATGCTAGATCGTCTGTCTGAGCCCATCTTGCTCTCCATTGCTTCGTCATGATCCTTCCTTTTCTCACCAACCAGGCAAAGATCTTCACTTTCAACGGGCATTTCGCCGTCCATATCAGTCTGCAGTCCTACATGAAGTCAACGTCCAAATTAGCCTCACCAATCCCCAACCTGCGGTACACCTTTGCCACCGAGAAGTCTCCCTCCTCCCAATAAAAACCATCAAGGCCTTCGCCCGGCACTCAACCCACCAACTCCTGCAACAGCCGCTGGAAGTCCTCACATCTCTGATCGGAAAGACCCCCCCAGAATATGGGGCACCAGGATCCGTCCCAGCATTCTCCAACCTTCGTCGAAATATTAACCACACTACTCACTAAGCGAGGAAACCTCTCCCCTAGAGTAGAGCCGAACCCCTGCCAGTCATCCTGCCAAAAATGGAAGAAGTCCCAGACATCGAGCACCGGGTCAAAGAAGCCTCGCACTCTCACAGCCACCGTTGCCGAGCCCCTAAGGAAGTGAGATGCTCCAGGGGGAGAGAAGCAGAGAGGTCCCCACAACAGGAAATCACCATAGCATCGCCGCATAACATCTCCAAGAAGCCCCTGCTCATGCCCCACCAACCTCGCGATCCATTTCGTGAGAAGGCTAATGTTCATTCTGTCCACATCTCTGACCCCAAGGCCCCCCTCTTGTGTAGGCCTGCACACCTCCTCCCATGCCACCAACTTCGCCCCCTGCCTGTCACCCCTGCAATAGACCAGAAGAAGTCTCTCATCAATCCCGAGACCTTCTCAATCTGGCGCAGCAACCGGAAGACCGACAAGAAGTAGGACGATATGGAGGCCAGAACCGCTTTCACCAAGGTCAGTCGCCCGCCCCTAGACAAAAGTCTGGAGGACCACCTTGCCAGCCTTCCCTCCATTCTTTCCAGCAACGGAAGCCAATCCTGCAACCTAAGACGACTGTCCGACAGAGGCTTGTCAGCCTAGAAGTATCAACCAATTAGAATAGCATTTACCAAAAAAGTAATCAGTTAGAATATTATCCTTTTCAGTTAAGACATTATTATTTCTCTTTAACTTTACATCTTTACCTCAGTAATCAATATCAGAAGAAGCAATCAACCTCCAACCCAAACATGGCATAGCATTCTCAAGCACCCCGAAACCCTCAATAAAACCAGAAATTTGTCAATGCTAAATTGTTTTGCTTGCACAATCCTAGACTGAAATGGTTATTGTGAATAATAGATTAACAATAGGAATTATATAGCCAAGCCTCTATAATTGCAATTTGAACAAAGCAAATAAGTGCAATAGAAACCACACCTCATCTTCACCAAGCAAGTTGTACATAATGGCTGCTGGAACTTTCATTGAAGGATCACCAAGGGGAAGACCAAGTACAGCTCTCAAATGCTGCTCATATTGTGACGTGTAACAAGATTCTATAGTATGATGACCGCTATTATGGGGTCTTGGAGCAACTTCATTAAGTAGTACCTGTGATACGTTGATGCATACAAGTATTCTAATTTGACTGCCACTAAACCATTATCATAGCATACTTTATCTATTACATTAATAAGCAAAAAATCATAATACAAAACTAAAACAAAATGCAGCTAATAGACTACCTGATTGTCTGCAGTTAAAAATAATTCTACTGCAAAGACACCAGCTCCCTCCAAAGAGTAGACAGCCTTTTGGGCAATGCCTACAGCAGAATTTCTTACATTTGCAGATATATCGGCAGGAGCTTCAACTATGTGACATATATTGTCCCTATAGTGACAGAGGATAAACTTCATTAAGCAATGCAGAATGTTAACTCATCAGAACAACCAGTAGCTCTAATCAGTGACAAATAAATTCATAAGGGGGCTCTTACTTGTGAGTAGTCTCAACAACAGGATAGCATGAAACTGTGTTCCCTCTCCCCCTTGCCACAATGACAGCCAACTCCTAAACAATAAAAAAAAAAAGAAGGAATCCCACCATTAACTACTTCAGAAGTAAAACAAATTTAATATCTTCTCATTTAAGATGGATGAGATTGTTACAAATGGATTAAACGAATTTAAATCTAAAAAAAAATATTTACTGTATTCTAGTTAGAAACCATCAAAGACAGTAATACCAGCCCTCTTAACAAGAAAGACTTGATAGAGATTCAAATGCATCAAGAGGGCAAATAAAACTAACCTTCACAAATGGAGTCCACTTCTCAACATACAAACCCCGGCCATACCCACCTAATGCTGCATTTGGAAAAAAAAAACAGAAGATAAAGGGCTTACTTGTGACTTATGATATCATCCATTGCAATATTTGTATAATGCCCAAATTTTGAAATGTATCTTTCTAATTCTCCCATGTGATACAGGTGTACAATAAGCTCAATGGAAATGAAAAGAGACCAGTTGAAAGATCCAGCCCTGTACAGCCATGTTTTTCAACTGGCCCATAAGCTATGGTGGAGAGCTCTTGAAGTGTAACCTATAGGATCAACTAAAGCCAAAGCAAGTGGTGGGCTCAACACAAACAAAATAAACCCAATAAGGCAAAAAAACACCTACATCTATATGCACATTACATTTGCATTTTTAACTTTGGTTTTTATGTAGCACTAGTCCATTGACAGTCATACTAACATGCCAGACCTGACCCGTCTGAGGTACCCATTTTTTACTTTACCAATAAACATCAAACTCATTTGACAACCCTAGTCAAATAATGGAAAACAGATTGCAACAATACAATTACCGATTAATTCGCAACTTTGTTTCAAAGAAGGGCAAGCAATGTCTTGTAGCCATTTTTCACAAGTTCATTTCTTGGCATGAAATGTCAATCTACGTGAGACAGCTTATCAGACAAATGCCATCTGCAATTTGTCTACTTGGAGACTATCCTAAAAATCAAAAAATGGGAAATGCCCTTTTCCCCCATGATTTTTTTTCTGTGAAAAGACCTTTTCCCCCACGATATTTCTTCTCCTTCCTTGTTCACAAGTTGACCCAAGCCATCTTTTACATTTGCAACCTATCGTTGAACTGAACTTATTTCAGCATATGATGATTCACCCTTGGTGCACCTATCCTCTCCAGCTGTACCTGCAATTAAGGTTTTTAATGCCAATCTCGACACTATTTCAATAAATTTTTAAGTTCACATTTTGAAGGCATGCCAAGGGCACGCCATGGAAACAACCATATTTTGACATCAGATTTTAATGATTTTGATGTCTCAAAAATAGTCCATTTCATAAGCACGCCAAAGGTATGCTAATTCATGCTGACAATCACGTTAGAAATAGTCAAAATGATTACAATTTCAAGAAAATCACAAAGTTAAATAGGTTTATGTAAGAATAAAAACTTTATATCCTAATATTCATATACATGTAATCTACCATGTTCAAATTTAATAATCAAATAAAAAACAATTGCGGTCCAAATTGAATTGAGGCATGCAAAGATAAAATATTCAAATATATCACTTGGAAACTAAACTAAAGTAAAAATTTAAAAGCTGAAATTCGAATACCTAGACAATTGATGCATAGGATGTCAAAAGAACCAATTGTGTTTTGTTGGATCCACATCCATGTTGCTTCCATCACCACTTGGTTGATACCATCGTCACCACTTGGTTGATACCATCGTCGATGCTTGTTGTAACAATCTATTGCTTGAATGTATTCCCAGTAATCCTCCCATGACATATACGAATACATTGTATGATAATCTATGATGTGTTGTTTGTACTCATATTCATTCATACTGACCAAAATCCTAAGACAGAGATATTTGCTATCTGTGTACAGTCGTCTAGCATGAGTATGACAAGTTGCACATGCTTGGGAGGATCTTATTGTTCTCGAAATACTTTGTGATGATGATGGTGATCTTAGCATTTGAGGAACTTGAGGTTATGGCTAAGGAATAGCATAATATGGGAAGATATCATACCCACTATGTTGAAATAAATAATCGAAAGAAAAAATGAGCAAATAATATCAAAGCAATGTAATGGAACACTTAAGTTTACGTGGAAACTCCTCTTACGAAGGGAAGAAAGAAAACCACGGGAAGAGCGACCCTATGGGCAGATCCTTCAATATTTATTCCTAAAGACAAATAGGGGATACAAGAGCCTTTATATAGGCCACCACACATACTCTCTCTCACTTCCACAATGTGGGACTAAAAAACTTGTAATTGGATCTCCATACTTAACAACATTCATCTCTCTCAACACCCCCCTCAAGCTGAAGCATGAAACGTTCAACTTCGACAACATAATTCCTCACCCTCACAAGCAAAACACAACTCTCAACTGGTGCAACCGGATCATGGCTCTCCTCCAAGCAAATGTCAACAGTTGCATCCTTGTTCTTGCTAGTAAGCGGGTATGCTGATTATGACACATCGTCGGTCAGAGTTTGGTAGATGAATTGCTGAAGTGGGCTCTGATTAGTCTCACTCATAGAGATCTCAAATAGTGATCACGCCTCTTCCATGGAGACCTCAAAATTAGGCCTCTCCCACACAGAAACTCGAAGTAGGCCTCACCCATAAGAAAATCTCTCAGTAGACTCTTATAGGGACCAACAATGAGCTTCTCTCATGTAAGGGCCTCGAAAAGTGAGTCTCACTCATACAGGGTTCACAATAAGCTCTCATACATGCCTGACACTCCCCCTTTCTCCCATACTCGTATGAGAGAAGAAACAAGATCAAGAAGAAAATAAATAAATAAGAGCTTCTCATCCTCATCCTCTTCCACTTCATTTTTCTTTTTTTTTAACTCCAACCCCATTTTTTCTTCACCCTTTTTTTTCACTTTTCCTTTTGTTTCTCCCCTTTTTTCCTCCTTCCCCCTTTTTTCAACAAAGCAAATAGTCAAAATGGATGGATAAAAAGGCAGAATATCCCCATCTTCAACCATTCACCTTTAGATAGGGTTCCAAGAACCCAACAAGAACATGTCACCGCAAATCACTCCTCTTCCTAGAGCTTCTTCCTCCTCAGCTCCTGCCACTCCTACACATGTTGTCGCCACTTCTCCATCTCCTCATCCAGCTTCCTCTACTCCTCCTTGGGGTCCAACGCTTTCTTGGGCTCCACCTCATCCTCTTTCTTCCTCACCTCCTCACTCCCCTCGTGGCAACGCTCAGGGCAAAAGCTACTGTGCTTGTGAGAGTCCTTGCGACACTACCTAGTTGTGATCCCTTTCGCCCTTGTTGTCATCCTCTAGGTGCTTCTTCCCCTTCGTATTCTGGTGTTGTTGCTATGTAGTGCTCTTCTTCTTTAACAGTTCTTCTATCGTAGCTCCTCACTCTCGATATCGTCAAAATCGACGCAAATCACAGTGGTACCCCTTAGACACCTCATGGTGAGCATGCTCCCTACCAAGAGGTTCGCTACTCATGGCCCTACTCAGATCACCATGATTGGACTGGTGTTGCAGCTTGCGGGGGTCCCAGACTGCTGCCTACTTGCGATTGAATTGGTCCTGTACTCAGACTCCTCCATGTAGTGTCCGACTCCTCGTCCTCGATCTCGTCGCCTTTCTCGTGATACCTCGCGAAAGGATCCTTCCTCTATGTGCTTCTTTGCCATCCACTTGCAGTGGCGATCCGAATCCTCAACGCAGAATAACCTGGAATAGCCTGTCATACCCTTCGGAGTTGAGGGTCTTTAAGAGATCTGCATCTTCACCAATGCAGCACGAAACAAACAACCCAAGAGATTAAGGTTTCCTTGTCCTACTTGAGATCAAAGGCACAAATAAAGAGAAACCCTAATAACAAGAAGAATCGAGCACAAGCAAAAAATAAAACCCAAAATTAAATTGCTCTAATACAATGTTGAAATAAACAATCGAAAGAAAAAATGAACAAATAATATCAAAACAACACAATGAAACACTTGAGTTTACGAAGAAACACCTCTCATGGAGAGGGGAGAAAACCATAGGAGCATGGTCTTTCAATATTTCCTCTCAAATACACATGATGGGTACAAGGGCCTTTATATAGGCCACCTCACACACACTCTTTCCCACTTCCACTATGTAGGACTAAACAACTTGTAATTGAATCTCCACATTATCTAATTACTCAACAACAATATTCACCTCTCTTAATACACCAGAAGCACCATATGAGTTAAAATATTCACTCCCAGAAGCATCAACATTTTCTAACCTAATGTATGATAAATACAATAAATATGAAGGTGGTGGTAATGCAAAGGACTGTTGATATGAAGGTCGACTGTATGAAGATGCCATCTCATATCCTATGTCATATCTCATGTCATATATACATGCTGAACCAAAAAGTTGATCACCAATGCTCATGGAACCAATTGGGAAGCTCAAATCCACCATGTAGGCAACACAACTTCCATATCCCTTGTAATCCATCAGTGTTGGACTTGGAATATGTTTACCGTAGGCACTGGTGGTGTTTGTCATAATCTCTAGCGCTCGGAGTTTGCATTTGACCACCACATCTTTCTTTGTCGGATGACCGTTTTGATTCAAATCCTCATGTCATCAGGATTGCATCTGCATCACTATCTCCATCATTTGAGCCATCCTTTGAAGTAAACTATGATGACTGTCGTTCTTCATCTTCTTCATCCAGTACTCTGATAAGAAATGTATGACAACCAGATCTTGCTATATGTCCTTCACCATCGGCACCATTTTTTTTTTGATAGCTCTGAATCTGGCCTTCCCCTAACATCCATCACAGGATCTCCTCCAATGTCATCTATTCAACTTTCTAATACATTATCTCCCAAGTGAAAGATGTATGCCAGATCAATTGGATCGCTAGTTTCTTCTTATCATAACCTTCCTTGATATGCCTTACATATAACCTTGTGTTATGTAGTACACGAGGTCATAAAGCCTTTTGACTCCAAACTTATTTCTTCTTTTCGAATGGATAAGTTTAAATGTGTTCCTGTGATAACACTTTCGTAGCCACCTGTTGTAAATTTGGAGCATGACACAAATTTCACCATTCCGTTGTGAAAAAAAAAAGTCATAAATTGGATATAAATATGCATGAAATCAATGGTACTAAAGACCGAAGAAATGTCGGTTATTACCAAGATGAATGCTCTTAATAGGTTGTTATGTCTTGACTCATGAAAGTTGTCATCCTCTATCTAAAAAATTTAGTATATGACATAAACAATTGTCAAATATCATATTCATTAACAACACATATGTTTCAAGCAAAATTTACAATTTTGCATACCTTATTCATGCATGCTATTTGTATATTAGTGGTAAGAGAAAACTTCTCAAAAACCTTTTGCATGACTCAAATGAGATCCTCGCACATGCCAAGGTAGTGCTTATATTTTAGGTTGAAATAATAACCTAAAATAGGAGACAAATAATTATTGAAAGAACACAAAATTATTTGAATTTGACAAATTTATGACTAATGGAAAATATACTTGCCAGTAAAGTGGAGAGGGTGCGATAACCTATTTTCCCTTCTTTCTTATATTATTTTTAGGAAAGCTCCTTGGACCTTCTCACTGCTTTTGCTACCTTTTCATATATAATTTCCATTGTCTTGTATATATATCTCATCATTGATTTCTTATCTTCATCCACTATCCTCAAAACTAATACAATAGGCTTCATAATACAAGCAATGCGGTTGCAATCAGCCCAAAATGACATACTATTTATTAAATTCTCTACCTCCTTCCCACCTTGTATCTTACTTTCTGCAATGTCGAACCACGTGTTAAATTTATCATCAACTTGAACCCAACTTTATTGCCCAAGAAACTTTGCAAGGCGATGTATTTTGTAACAAATCATTTAATCTCATAACGAACTAATTCACCATTGCAATGCTCCCTCATTGACGACAAAACATGCCCATAATTATAAATAAATTATATAACAATTCATGCCTTATCCACAACAGATAAGAGTCTCTTTCCAAAGTCTTTTAAAATTAAATCTATGTAATATGCAACACATGACATCCAAAAAACTCCACATTTACTTGATTTCATTATTTTTTCCCCCGCCTTCTTCAAGTTGCTACTATTGTCCATAATAATCTAAATGTATATTCCTTCCCAACCTCATTAATTACATCAATAATGAATAAAGATACTTAGAATCTTTAACTTTATCCAATGCATCCACGGAATTCAAAAACATTGACCTACCATCACAAGATACAAGGAAGTTAATGATCTATCTCATTGTATAACAAGTCCAGCAATCGGCCAAGGTTGTAACTTCATAATGTGGCCACAGAGTCTTCAACTCCGAAATATATTTATCTAAATCTACTTTTTATATAGGCAAATATTTATTCATTATTTCATACAAAGTAAAAGACTTAACTCTCGTCCCAACCTAAGCGTTAACATCAATAATGTTGCCTTGGTCCCTCCACAACATTAGCTGAAAATTCATGAGCCAAAATGAAGCTCATGACTACTCTACCAACCTTCTCCCTTGCATTCCAAAAAATGCCCTTAATTACTTTCTATTTTGGATCCGCTTTTACCTTAATGCTACTAGATCGGAAGAAACCACCAAAATCAAATTCTATTTTTTTGGTTTATTCAAAACCACTAATGCCAACATTTGACCTCATGCTCTGTACTTTTCAGACACCAGCAAGAACTTGTCGTTTATACTCACTTCTAAGTCTCTTATTGCTTGTTTATACCCTTCTCTTCATTGAATCAACCTCCACATCACTCAAGTATTCATATTCTTTATCAAAATCAGATTCTACATCGTAGTAATCATAATGGCTACTAAACAAGGCCTCACGGCTTGCTTCTTTTGACCTCTGTTTATTGCTTCCTCTCGCCTTGACATCATCGTCTTGACAATCATTCACTCATCATCTGGACAATCCTCACATTTTGAAATATTATTGTCGTCACCTACTTGGTGGTGCTTCAATCTTGTAATTCCACCACCCCTTACTTATTTTCCACAAAAATTACATTTTTGTCATCAATTTTCTTCCATCTAATTTTGTGTAATACAACAATCCAATGCCTTCCTTATCCTTACTTTCTTTGGGATTCCTCCCACTTCCTCTAGGAACGGCCTTGCCTTTTCCAGATATACTATTACTGCACTACACGTAACATAACCATAATTTGTAGGCATGTTATAAGTTATACACAGATTACTATATATATAATAGATTATAATACATTATAATGTATTATAATAGATTATGATACATTTATTTTATATTCTAAATTTTCATTTTTTTTATCAAAAAAGTTCATTTTTATTTTTAATTAACATTATATAACAAGTTACATCGAATAATTTCACAAATAACAACCTACATCTAATGATTAATGTATAATCATATGGAATATAACCTAGATTTATTAAAATCATTGTACAATACATTATAATTTATTATAATACATTATGATACATTTATTTTATATTCTAAATTTTCATTTTTTATCAAAAAAATCATTTTTATTTTTAATCAACATTATATGATAAGTTACATATTTACTGATTGGTGTATAATCATATGGATCAAACCAAGTTCTATTGATAATCATTATAGATCTAAACTAGATCCACTGATTATCATGTTAGAGCTAAGCTAAATCAAGCGATTAGTATAATTGATTACTACTTTTCACGGTTTCATCTTACTATTGCAATCAGGAGAGAGAATTTCGAATGGGAACACTTACAATTGGAGAGCCCATGGAGATTATGGAGATGTCGGATGCAGATGCCGATGCGGATGCAAAGTTACTAGAGGCAAAGAGCAGCAGCGGCAGTAGAGAGGCTGAAGAGTTGCACAAAGCAGCAACAGCAGGTGGAGTCGTCACACAACAGCAGCAGCAGCAGTTTCGGTAGAACTGGGTGAAAGATCGCCCCCATTTTGCCACATGTTGCTATTATAACGTGAAATTTGCATTGATGCCCATCTATATTGTCGAAATATCGACAAAGCCTGTGTATTTCGAAGTTATTTAGATGTTGATATGGGCCTAATCGTAAAACACCAATTTCGACAACGTGCCGACGACATTTAGATCATTTCCTGCAGCCTATTTGGACCTCTATTTCTGAAATCCATTTTATCCATGTCTGGATTAGAAACAAGACACATGTGTGGCCTTTATTTTACATTATGTAATATCAATATGGCAATCAAAATGAATACTCCATGATTTCAAATGTTGTGTGGATCATTTCCAGGATTGAATTTGCCTGACCTAAGGGCAATATGGTATTCATTTAAATCCACTCATATCTACCCTCTGTTTTCATAGGCACAGACCAGAACTGAACTTCCAGACAATATTTTGATATAAATCACAATACACGACACACTCCTAAAATGGAACATCTAAAAGAAATACAATCATTCTTCAGCAACCAATTAACAGCACTCTAGCAGCCATATCACCTGAAACAGCTGCAGGAATCTCCACCTTGCTGCGAGCAACAGCATTACCACGACCATCATAAGCCAGACGTTTACTTTTGATCATGAGAGGATAGCCAAACTGTTCTCCAGCTTTCTGAACCTCTTCTTCATTCTCAATCTGTCAACATTGCATTAGCAACAATCAAAGAACAGAACACATAGTCATCACAAAATTCTCAAAACACAATAGACAAAAAAAAAAGGACCTGCTGAAATTCAGCAACTGGAATTCCATGCTGAGAAAAATGAACCTTTTGGAGGTATTTGTCCTGTAATAAGCAAGGTAAATAATGAACAATCTCCACCATCATAACATAGTATACGGGCACATTACAAAGTAAATAGCAAATGGAAATTGAATGTCAGTAAACGTCACTAATCAGATCCAGCTGATGATGGTGTAAAGATGTCACACCCTTCTGAAATAATCAGCAGAGAGGCCATGAGAATTTTTGCAAAAAATTAAGTGTATAAAAAGCTTGGAAAAGCAAACAGTTTTGGCTCCTTAAGAGAGAAGCCTGTCTGCTGTCTAAAGATGATTGAACTTTCCAACCAAGTATGTAGATTGGTATACATCACATTCAACCACACCAAGCTCTTCGTCATGATGCTGTAACTCATTGTCAAAAAAAACATTGGTTCCTAAAAAGATAAACCAAATAGCAGAAAAAATAAATCGTTCAGAAGCTTCAGGCATAGAAGGATTCTTGACTCATGCTAGCCCCCAATTTCATTATATCAAGCCGTTGACTTGTCAAACCTCATTTGTTAGTAAAGCAGTAAATTCTTAAGATGCACCAAAACATTCTTAAGTTGTATGCCAAAACAATTCAGAAATTGCATCTAAATTACTAAAAGAGAAAAACTATGTCATGTGAAGAAAAAAAAAGGTGAGTCAGGAGAACACTGAGGAGTCCATGGCAAAGTCAACAAGCAAAGATAGATGAAAATGGACAAGCCAAGAATGTAATCTAGTGTCTCAGCTTCTCCACCCTACTACAGTCTCTTAAACTGAATTTCGTCACCTTGGCCAAATCGAGAACCACTCAGTGGGCAAATACCCACATTAGAAAATGAGGGAAACTTTTTGATTGAATGAATAAACTCCCTGGCCAGAGGAGTAATTCTCTCTTGGACCAACCACCATAGCCAAGACAAATAAAACTTGACAGTCTGTTAGTATAAGCTAAACGGCATCTGAATTACCACCTCTTCATCCTGGTGGAGCTCTTCCTTATCTCATCAGCCAAGCTAGCCCTGCTCAGAGCAGTGATTGAGGTATGGTGCAGAGACATGGGGGAAGGAAGCAAGCTGAGGGGTACCATAGGTTCTCCAATAGATCTGTTTTCTTCCTCTGAAAGAGCTCAGATAGGCCAACATAGATGTAAATGAAAACCAAAAAAAAGTAATGAAGATAGAAGACAACTCTGCAATTTTCAGAAGATTGTCATAGGCCAATTACTAAACCTCTGGGTGAACAACATCATAACATGTTCTCCTTAGAAAGGTAAATGAGATGGAGTCTTTATGGTAGTAGATTTGTAGAGCGAGCAAAGGGTTCTAGAGCCTTAAGGAAATTCTATTCAAAATCATATCTTGACTAATATAAGACCTCCTTTGCAACCATGTTGGCAATACAATAGCACCTTTAATCTGGAAGTTGAATGACAAGGTCAGGCCTAGCTAATATTTTAAAAGAAATTGGTCATGTGAGCATGATTCCAAGTGGTTGGTAGAAGACCGATGGGTCTACAACTAAATTACGACTTTTCATTTCTAGTGTAAGAAGATTTCCCATGGAGTGTAAGAAGCATTCTAAGGAGAAGCACACTAGCAAGCACATGGAGGCTTTGGCCAACAAGGCAAGGATGTTAGCCACTGAAGGAATGAGACTTCATTACATGTTTTTCCTCCGGTGATTGAAATGTCGATGTCGACAGCATGTTGTCAGCATGCCACCGAAATGACAATTTTTAAGGTGTGGGCATTTCGACATCATTATTGTTGAGCCCAGGTACTTTTTTTTATCTTTTTTATTATCTTTGAAATATCTTTATAATTTTCCCAAACCTCTCCAATATAAAAGAGAGGTTAAGGTTTCTATTTCGAATAAAGACTTTCATTTTTCTCAACATGATATCAAAGCAGCAATCCTAGGCCAGTGTTCCGATATCCCACCAAATGTCCCACCACAAGATGATTGAATCTCCAAGATTATGGGGATTCAATCGATGATCTCGAAGATTGAAAGGAGTAGCAGCAGCGGTAGCGCTCTCTGCCCCTATGCCACCGCTGTCACTGCCCCCGCTAGAAGATCCACCACCACCACTGACACTGCTATGGCCTGCGCCGCCCTTGCTAGCAGTCCCAAGGCCAGCGAAGCTGGTCAGGAGGTCGACGGTCTTGCTGGCCACGCGCTTCAAGCCACCGGCCCCTCTCTCACCACCGGCAGATCTGCTATAGGTCTGCCAATGGCCCAGTCAAGGCGCGTACCACCTCGATTCGCAATCCCTGATGCGCCTTGTACATGATGAAGTGTGTCATGTGTCTGGATCCTGGTGATGAGCCTTCTCTCACCGTTAGCTGCAAGGTTTGCTACTCTCAGAGTGATGAGTCTTCTCTCGCATAACAAAGAGGTGATTTGCTCACCAAGAAGTTCTATCTCAGAGGTGAAGGGGTTTGCGTTTGCAACCCAAGACAACGTGAAAAATAAGAATAAAATCAAAGGACGGTAGATAATTGATCCAAGTGCTTCTATTCACCTCATAGGAGATGTGCAACATCTCCTAGAGCCTAAAGCTCTGTGTGGGATCAAGGAGGTTAGGGTGGTTAATGAAGCCACGTCACCTATTACTACAGTGGGGCAGGTACATGCTTCTCAAAAGATGCTGATAGGAGTTCATTATGCTCCCGAGTTCCCGATGAGTCTACTATCAGTGGGTTGCATCTGTAAGGACTTGGGGTGCTGTGTTGTCCTTGACAAGGGCTATTGCTACTTTCAGGACAGGCAGACAGGAGATATTATAGGTGATGGTATAGAGCGAGACACACCTACATTATTTTCAAGGGCAGCATCCATAGCATCCGATCCATGGCTATGGCAGGAGACTTGGGCATCTCTCACTCAAAACGATGCACCAAATGTATCCCAGCTTGCTAGATTCTCTGATGTTACAATACAAGGATTGTTAGTTTGGAAAACACCACAGGAGTACATATCCACAGAGAGGCACCGGGGTGAGTACTGTCTCCTTTGCCTTGCTACATTGTGATGTATGGGAGCCATCTAGGGTGCCTACTCCAAGAGGACACCGATACTACACTGTTATTGTGGATGAGTGGATGATCATAGACGTCTCACTTAGGCCTTCTTAATGAAGACACGTACAGAGATTCCATAAGTTATTTATCAGTTCTTAACAGAGGTTCAAACTCAGTATGATGGTACAGTTAGAGTCTTTCATAGTGATAATGCCTTGGAGTTTATGCAGCGAGATGTGCAGGATCTCTTTTCTTCCCGAGGTATTATTCACCAAACATCTTGTGCCAACACATCTCAGTAGAATGGTGTAACTGAGCGCAAGCTTCGCCATCTTCTAAACATTGCTAGGACCCTGATGATCCATATGAAGGTTCCTAAGCAATTCTGGAGAGATGCTATCCTTACTGCGGCTTACCTAATTAATTGAGTGCCTTCATTAGTAATTCGAGAGCGGATTCCTTTCCAGGTGATTAATCCAAAGTGTGACAGGCCGTTTGCTCTTCTTCTATAGGTGTTTGGATGTACTTACTTTGTCCAGGCATATGGTAACCAAGACAAGTGCTCTCCTAGGGTGGTTGAATGTGTCTTTCTTGGGTATTCCAGCACACATAAGGGATACCGGTGTTATAGCCCAAGCTACAGGAGATATGTTGTTACTACAAATGTTACCTTCTTTGAGAAGATTCCTTACTTCTCAGATAAAGGAACGTCTATACAGGCTGCTCTAGAGGAGACTCAGGTATATCATCGGAGACCACACACTTTGCTAAACCATGGGCTTGATACAGATTTGGTAGATGGGAGCAACTCGACACAAAGGAGTAGGTATCTTTGAGGAGATCCGGTAAGGATGGTACACTCCATCCTCTTTCTCAGTACATAGGTATTGCTCATCTTGAAGATAGTGTTCGTTAGTTTGCTTCAGCTATTACTACCGGTACTATTCCCAAGGATTTTGTCCAGGCTTCACGTGATCCTAACTGGCAGACTACAATGGATGAAAAGATACAGACCTTACAGTCACGACAGACATGGGAGTTAGTACCTTATCCTGAGGGTGCTACCCTAGTGGACTGCAGATGAGTCTATACTAGTAAGTATAAACCTGATGGGACAGTAAACAGGTATAAAGCCAGGCTTGTTGCCAAAGGTTGTACACAGATATATGGAGTAGATTATTTTGAGACATTTTCTCCAGTAGCTCGTATTACCTCTGTTAAGATTATTATATCTGCTCCAGTGATTCGGAGATGGCCTTTGCATCAGCTTGATATCAAAAAAGCCTTTTTGTACAGTAACTTATCTGAAGAAGTATACATGAGACAACCACCAGGTTATAGCAGCCAAGGGGAGCATGTTTGTTGACGGAAGAAGGCGATATATGGATTGAAATAGAGCCCCATGCCTACTTTGAGAGGCTCAATACTGAGATTAAGAAGATTGGGTTCTAGCGACCTACTTCTGACCATTCAGTCTTCATCAAGAAGACAGAGTACGGAGGACACACATGTGTTGTTTTAGCCGTGTATGTGGACGATATGATCCTTACAGGTGATGATGAAGATGGCATTGTCTAGACCAAGTCCTTCTTACAATCTATATTCATTACCAAGGACTAGGGCGAGCTGAGATATTTCTTAGGGATTGAGGCAATATGACAAGAGTCATGTTTATCCTTGTCACAGAGGCAGTACACACTTTAGATTCTTCAGGAAATAGGTTTGCTTAGGACTATCTGTGGAGCCATTGCCTGCACGTCATTCTAATGAGGATCCATTATATGATGATGTTACTCAGTACCATAGTACAATGGGGTCGCTTACTCTATCTTACTATTTCGAGGCCTGATATCAGTTTTGCAGTAAGTAGGGCTAGTCAGCACATGAGGCTTCACGTTATAGCCATTTGCATAAGGTTTGCCTTATTCTGAGGTATCTCAAAGAGACACCAGGTAGAGGGTTGTATTACAGAGACGATGGCAGCCTAGACATACTTGCTTACTCTGATGCAGACTACGCTGGATCTGTGGATGATCAACGCTCTACTTCAGGTTTTGCAGTCTATCTAGGGGGACATCTTGTCTCCTGGAGGAGTAAGAAGTAAAGTGTTGTGGCTCATTCAAGTATTAAGGTGGAGTATAGAGCCATGGCACAAGCTGCTTGTGAGCTTATGTGGATTGTTTCCTTCTTGCAGGATCTTAGCATCCAGACAACTCTACCTGTTCCACTTTTTTATAACAATAAATTTGCCACTTATATTGTCTCGAATCCAGTCCTCCATGAGAGTAACAAGCATATCAAGGTTGACTGGCATTTTGTTCGTGATGTTATTCTTAGTGGCAAGATTAGTACCCATATGTCTCCTCAAAGCTTCAGCTGGCTGATATATTTACTAATGCTCTAAAGAAGAAGCGTCTTAACTTCATGTGCAACAAGTTGGGTCTTGTAAACATATATGTCCCAACTTGAGGGAAAGTGTTGAGCCTAGGAACTTTTTTGTCTTTTTTATTATCTTTGGGGTATCTTTATAATTTTTCCAAACCCCTCTGATATAAAAGATAGCTAGGGTTTCTATTTTGACTAGAGACTTTCATTTTTCTCAACAATTATAATGTTGATTTCCCTCGTGGGGTTTCGCTTGAGAAGATGGGTTCCTTTGCCTTTTCGACCTCGCCTTCGAGGTTGGCAGAGAGAAAGCCGGAGCATGGTAGCAACTTGGAGGGAGACCAACCCTCGATCTTCCTCGATGCAGATGGCGTGCGGTCCTCCATGGCATCTCCCTTGCTGGGAGAGGGTAGGAGAGAGGCGGCGACGACGACTTCGGGGGGCTTCTCTGGTTTCCATTCGGCCTGCGATACAAGGGTGAGGCCCCTGCTTGATGAGAGCAAGGTCACTAAGACTCACCCCGATGATCTCTCGTAGCTGCAGCGGTCGAATGGAGTTACATCGCCATCTCCCGGCCAGATAAAGGTCCCTTTGACAGGGTAGAGGCCACACATGGTGAGATGGCACCCTCCGTTATAGGAGGAAGTGGAGTTTTCATGGAGGACAGGGACCGAGGGTGGTGGCGGATGGTTGTGGAAGAACGCCACAGGGTTCACAACAGAAAACAGTGTTGGATTATGATGATGAGGTGCATAGGATGGCGGAGGCAGGTGGTTTCCGGCAGGCAAAGAAGGAGACTCCTAATGTTTGTAGATGAATGGTGTGCTTACGTGGAATGTGCGGGGTTTCAATGACCCTTCGAGGAAGGCGTTGTTGGGGCAGTAGATTAGGAGATGGAGAGCAGATGTCATGCTGTTACAAAAAACAAAGCTGTCCGACTGCGACGCTAGGCTGTGGAAGGAGATTGGGGGTTCATGGATGGAAGGATTTCGATCCCTTGATGCATCTGGCCACTCAGGTAGGCAAATACTTGGATCAGTTGGATAGCGAGAAGATGTTTTTTCCTTAGAGGACTACTATTGTGGAGAACATGTGATCTCTGCGAGGTTGGTTGTGAAGGTGGGAGGAGCCGGGATGACTGTCACAGGAGTGTATGGGCCATCAGATAAACAGGCGAGAGGAGTCCTGTGGGAGGAACTCACTTCCATGGCTGCGGTTTGTCAGGGAAGTCCTTGGTTGATTGGAGGAGATTTCAAAATCACCTTACAGATGGAGGACAGAGGCCTAGAGGATGGGGGAGACAGGATCCAAGGTCAGATTTTTTTGTGGACTTTGTTTCTACTCATGATCTCGTGGATTGGGCTCCGACATCCTGTGCTTATACATGGAGAAATAACAGTGGTCAAATGTCTAGGATTGACAGATTCCTCTCCAGCGTGGAGTTGGCAGAGGCTTTCCCTGTGGCGGATGTCTTTGCTTTGGAGAGACCTTTCTCTGACCATACGCCTCTTATCTGGAGGCCAAATATGAGGGTACGTTTCGGCACCTATTTCAAATTTGACAAATCATGGCTAATGGAGGAGGGATTCAGGAGTATAGTAGAGAAGAAATGGAAGTCCGTAAAGGTGGAGGGATCGGCAGCGTTGCCTGGCAAAGAAATTGACTACACTGCGAGACCACGTGAAGGTGTACAGGAGAGAGATCAAGGCATCCAGGAGGGACAAGAAGGAGGAGGCATTGACAGAGATTACCAGGATTGATAGGCAGGAAAAGCAAGCCCCTATCTCGACAGAGGATAGGGAGATTCCGGGAAGAATGACACGGTTAATGCAGGAGGACAGGAAGGAAAAGGTGGAGTGGAAGACGAAATTGAGGCAGAGATGGTTAAAGGAAGGTGACTCTAACACCAAGCGCTTCCACCAAATGGCTTCAGCCAGGGGGAGGAGAAACTAGATTGAGAAGATGTTGATACATGGGGAAACCTTCGTAGGCAGGGAGGAGATGGGTCGGGCAGCGGCAGATTAATTTAGAGACTTCACCGGAAGGCATGTCAAGGGGTGCTGGAGGTGGAGGGGAGAATGTACGATGTGTCACGGAGGCTCAGGCGGAGAGACTCACTGCTGACTTCTCAGAGGATGAGGTGAGACAGGCAGTTTGAAGCCTGAATGTAGAAGGGTGTCCTGGCCCAGATGGTTTCCCAGTCCTCTTTTTAAGGGAGTTTTGGCCCTTGGTGGGGGCGAATGTGATGCAGATGATGGAGTTTACGACTGGAAGCAAAGGTTTTAATAAACTAAATAGATATTATTTATTTTTGTTACCTAAGAAGGAAGAGGCGGAGGCGATCCAAGATTTCAGATCGATTTCGTTATCAAATGTTGTATACCTTATTGTTGCTAAGGTCTTGGCCACTAAGCTCAAGGATCTTCTTGGTAACCTGATATCCCCAATACAGACAGCTTTCATTCAAGGGAGAGGAATCTTAGATGATTTTGTGGTTGCTTTGGAGGCTTTGGCCACTTGGAGGAGGGAGAAGAGACAAGC
This sequence comes from Thalassia testudinum, assembly GCA_037157565.1. Taxonomy (NCBI): domain Eukaryota; kingdom Viridiplantae; phylum Streptophyta; class Magnoliopsida; order Alismatales; family Hydrocharitaceae; genus Thalassia; species Thalassia testudinum. The sequence continues at coordinate 79,695,239 of JAZHRO010000077.1, read as the reverse complement.
TTTTCTGTGGAAGCTGAACTTCAGTAAAGCATATGACTCGGTACAGTAGGACTTTCTTTGGGCTTTCTTGTTGAAGAGAGGTTTTCCCGCTGTTTGGATTGATTGGATGAAGAGGTGTGTGACGACGACACCCTTTTCAATCCTAATCAATGGGAACCTGGCAAGAGGATGGATATAGCCTAGGAAGGGGGTCAGACAGGGTTGCCCTCTAACACCTATGCTTTTTGTACTTGCGGCAGATGCTTTGGTATGAGCAACGCATAGGGCCTGTGATAGGGGTTTGATCAGAGGCTTTATGGTTGGTGAGGACAAGGAGACAACGGTCCTGCAGTATGCTGATGATACACTATTTCTGGTCGAGGGTACAGATCTAGATGCCAAAAGGATGAGAATTCTTCTGGAGCGTTTTGGCGAGGCATCGGGGCTGCAGATAAATTATCCAAAGTCAACTTTCGTCCCATTTAACTTGTCGGTCGCAGAAGCAGAGAGGGTGGGCAATGCCTTGGGGACAGATTTGGGATCCTTGCCATTGGTATATCTGGGACTTCCTTCATCAGATCGGCATCTCAAGGTGCAGGATTGGCTTCCTCTGTTGGAGAGGATGGAGGGGAGATTGGCGGGGTAGTCTTCCAGGCTCCTATCTAGAGGTCAAAGACTAACCTTGGTGAAGGTGGTTCTGGTGTCCATGTCGTATTTCCCATGTCGTTGTATTTCCTCTCGATCTTCAGACTACCGCGCCAGGTTGAGAAGAAAATCTTAGGATTGATGAGGGATTTTCTCTGGGTTAATGTAGGGTCAGCAGGTAGGGTTAATGGCCTGGAAGGAGGTGTGTAAATCGATGCAGGAAGGGGGTCTGGGGGTTAGGGATGTGGGCAAGGTGAACACCAGCCTCCTCACAAAGTGGATTGCCAAGTTAGTGGGACAAGAACAGGGGCTTTTCGATGATGTTATGCGGTGATGGTACGGCCCATTTCTATCGTGGGGACCGCTGGTTTCCCCTCCTTCAAGAGCCTCTCACTTTCTCAGGGGTTTGGCGACGGTGGCAGGGAAGATGCATGGTTTCTTCTCTCTTCATCGGGGGTGGGGGATGCTTTTCGTTTCTGGCAGGACAACTGGTAGGAGGCTGGTTATACCCTTGATGACAAGTTCCCTTGCCTTTTTGGGAGTATTGTGGACCCGTCGGCCACAGTGGGAAGTTGTTGGGATGGAGCTTGGTGTCCTGCTTTTAGGGGGCCCTCAAACCAGAGATGTGAGGAGTTCCAGCGGATGTTGCAGGAGCTGGAAGGTTGGGCACCAGAGGTTGGCCATGATGCTTTCTCCTGGGAAGGAGACTTTTTGGTGGCAAAGGTCTTCCATAGATTGGGGAGTGACATGGTTAGCTCGAACGTCAATTTCTTGTGGGATTGCAGGTTGCTCTAAACGTCAGAGTGCCCTTTAAAGGTAAAAATCTTTGCCTGGTTGGTGAGAAGGGGGAGGATTATCACGAAGCGATGGAGAGCGAGATGAAGCCAGACGGATGACTTGACTTGTCCTCTTTGTGGCAGAGTCGATGAGAACATCCAACATCTCTTCTTAAAGTGTCCTTTTGTGGTACAGGTTTGGAAAAGAATGGGGATCAACTGGATCGCCCATCAGGATGAGGTTGCCTTCTGGTCCTCATTCCGCAAAGGGGATGCATTTGGTTGAGGGATCACCTTTAGATCCAAGAAGGATAGGGCAAAGGTTTTGGCGATCCTGTGGGGTGTTTGACTACAAAGGAATGGGATGCTTTTCAAGGGAGAGAGGCCCTATGTTGAGAACTTTGTTTCTTCGATTTCCTCCCTAGTGATGTTCTGGAGATCTATTTTGTAATATCTGATGTAATCTGTTTTTTTGAAATGAAATGATTTTGGGTGATTATCATTTAAATAATCACCCTTTAGCTTTTCAAAAAAATTATAATGCCAATTTACGAGGCTTTTGTCGAAATTTCACCATGTTTCAATCTATGCCGATAACATCAACCCAATTCGAGGGTCTTCAACGTAAAAAATTGTAAATTTTGATCAGCATCTTCGGCAAGTGGCAAAATGTCGAGTGCATTTCGACCATTTGTGTTGCTGCTGCTACTGGTAGCTACATTCCTCTCCACTTGTGTTGCTACTCTCAAGGAATTAAATATTACGATATATTAATGATATATCAACAATATATTACCTATTGCCAACATGGAAGATATCGATACAGGTTACATATCACTTTTCCCATATATCTGCGATCCATACCATTGAAAATTGGATTTCTTTTTTACACCTGACTCAAAAAAGGTTCTACTAAAACTTCAACTCATACTTACTTGATACCAACAACTCTAATGGCTAGGCAAAAAACTAAGCATCATGCTCTTTCCCTCCCCTCTGCCTACTTGAATGCCTTGTTCCAAATTTATCTTCCTTCAAGAGAAGAAATTTTCACCGAAATGAGGTGACTACAACTACTTAGAATCATTTCCAATAGCTAAGTAAACACCGCTAATAACGTATTTACATTATATTTTCATTCAAAATTTATGATTTTGATCTAGATATTTCTTCATGTTGTGATATTTTGAGCTATTTTAGGTCATTTTGAGTTATTTTCCCAGAATTTTCTGATATTAGCTTTATATCACCAATATATCCCCCTTGTAACTTGTCGATGCCAAGGTTTGACATATTGGCAATATCGCCTATATATCGATATCGACAAGTTGAAACATATCGATACATATACCATATCTTTTTCCATGATATCGGGGATATATCGCCAATATTGAGGGATATTGGTAATATATCTTCAAAAATGAAAAACTGCAATTCAATTTTTCCTTTAAAGTGGTGATATGTGACCAATATGGGGGATATGTCAATCACATATCTTTATCTGCTTATGCAACTCACATGGATTCTTTTCATTTCTTTTCTTCTCCCCTGCCCTATGCGACTTACATGGACACAACTCACATGGACACATGATTCTCCACCTTCAAGAGACACAAAATGATGATGACGTCGTGATGATTGATGAGCTATAGGCAAAAAGTAGTGGTAGAGGAGATAGGAGATATCATCATCAAGGTCCTAGTAAAGAGGATGCACCAACATATATGCACAAAAAAATATACAAATATAGATGAAAACCCCATGCCGAGTCCACCTTGTGACTATGATGCAGGCAAGGTTTGATATATTGCCGATATATCGGCACACACACACATAGTGCTTGATGTAGGCAATTGATACTTTAACACTATTTATATTTCATTTTTTTTTGTGAGTAGTATTATTATGAATATTTTTCAATTATTATTATGTTATGTACACTTTCTTTTCAATATATGACTTTGTCAATATGCGACTAATGCATTTCTATTATGTTTTCATTCAAAATTTATTATTTTCGTTTTCTAGGCATTTCTTCATGATATATTAGTTATTAGAATGTTAATTTTCATAAAATTTGTGACATTTTACAATATTTTGGGCCTTTCTAAGTAATTTCCCTAAAATTCATCAATATCAACGATATATGCCCGATATATCCCTTTTTTGACTTGTTGGTACGATATTGATATTAATATTTAAAACCTTGGTCGATGCAATATCAATATTGAAAACCTTGATTACTCTTGACTTCTACCCTTCCTCTCCACTGTTGCTGGTAGCTACCACTCCTCCCCTTACTCTCGACTACTGCTGGTAGCTACTGCTCTTCTCCCCTTCCTCTCCACTGCTACTATTGTTGTTGTTGCTCTTCTCCCGATCTTCTCCTCTATTGCTACTTGTTGCTCTTGTACTTCTCGATTGCTGCTGTTGTTGCTACTACTCTCATTCTCCTCTGAAAGTTTGATGCCACATCTATCCCTAATTATAGACTAGATCTACACTAAATCTAATGTACAACTAAATCTAAACGTGACTCATAAGTATCTTCAATTAGATCTCCTTTGGGCCCCAAATCTTCCTTCCTATATTTCAAATTTCAATTTGCTAGCCATTTTGGTGATTTAGAAAATGTATAGTTTGAAGTCATGGGAAAAGAAAAAACTGAAATACAAAATAAAAAAAGAAAAAAAGGGGAAAATATAACCAATCTTATGTATCATTCATAATTCATTCAAAATCTATTAATATCTAATGATGATTGATTTATTTAGAGGTTGGAATAAACATCATCTATTTGTTATTTTATTAATTCAATTTTAATTATTTGATATTTGATTCTTGAACTTGAACATAGTATGGTAGACTACATGTTGCATATGTATATTAAGATATAACATTCATATTCTTACATAAACTTGTTTAATGATTTTCTTGAAATTCTAATCATTTTAACTACTTCTGTCATTTTTGTCATCATACTCTCAACGTGCCTCTGAAATGGACTATTTTTGAGGTATGGATATCATCAAAATTTGACATCAAAATATGGGCACTTCTACAATGTGCTATCAACATGCCTTCAAAATGCACATTTAGAAATTTATTGAAAAGACATCAAAATCGTCATTTAAAACCTTATTTTCCACCAGGTGTTGAATGAGATACCTTGAACCAACTTTATTAAGAAATTACTGGTGCAAGGAGCTGGAATGTGTTGGCAAAATGGAGATGTCAGCCTTTGGCAGATCATTTTACGGCTCTCACTAGGAGGGTGAAAGAGGCTTGTGGCAATGGACAAGGATGGGGTATACTCATATCTCTGGCAAAGAGGCTGCTCTTTTTTATTGGGATATTCACAAAGGAGGTGAAAGTAGCTTTGTCCCAATGATTTGATAATTTGCAAAGAACTTTGGTCATTGGTGGACATGGATGTCCTGGAAACTTTGTTATCAGTTTATCGCTAGTACTAGAGACGTAAGTGGTTAAATATCTTCTCTTTTTGCTACTGAAGAAGCAATCTGCTCAAGAAGTGGAGAACCTTCAGACCATTTCTCTTTCAATGCTATCCACTTGACATTTGTAAAGGTACTTGCAAATAAGCTCAAAAGGAAGTGGAAGTTGTTAACTGATGAAGTCAATGTTTATTTTAGGGACATCAATTGTTAAGATTGTTCCTATGGCCACAAAGATAATTCATGGTAGCACTTGCAGAAGAGGGGATCCTGGTTGAAAGTTGACCTTACAAAGGTCAATGACTCTATGTATTGGACATTCCTGTGGGGCTCATTGCAAAAGAGGAGTTTTCCAAATTTATGCATGTCATGGGTGAAGCAATATATTGATACAAACTCTTTTTCAGATTTGGTGAATGGTAGGCCTAACAATGGATGGTGAAACCATAAAAGGGAGTGGCAGGAATGTCTTTTGGCCATTCTTTTTATTTTCCATGGTTGTGGATGCTCCGGCTTGTTTCATGTTTGCTGCTTGTGATCATGGCTTGCTAAGGGGTTTTACCCCAGTTAAAGGAGAGGATTGCCTTGTTTGTTTCAAATGCTACGCTATGCTTTATGAAGAGCTCCTCCATGTCTACAGCAAGCAATTTCCAGATTTATTGATTTGTTTGGAGATTTTTCAGGCCTTTGCATTAACAAAGAAAATCTTCCTCTGTTCCTTTTAGGACAGAGGCTGACAAGGAGGTATAATATGCATCAGCTTTGGGAAATTCATGATGCTTTCCATCATTGATTTAGTTGGTGTTGTCACTTTTTGATTATGGATTTGTTGCTTTAGTTGGAGAGTATGGAGAGGCAATTGGAGGGGAAAAAAAGGCTTGTTTGCTCTCTAGAGGTGGATGGTTGCTCCTACAAAACTAGGTCTTGATGGCATTGCCAATTTTCTACTTGCCAATCTTCTATTTACCTAAGAAGACTAAGGCAATGATTGGCAGTCTTAGAGAAGGTTCTTGTGGAAGGGCAAGAATTGACCAAGGTTTGGTGTCTCTTGTCCCTTGACAAAATTAGAAAAGATCTGATCTTTGGCAATTCATCATACATCATTGAGTTGTACAAACTTCAAAATAAATATCCCCCATCTGAACCTCCTCCTTTTTGGTGAAAGAATCTCTTTTGAGTTCTTCTGGAACAATTCACTTTTTCGAGAAATACAAAACATCTAAGTTGTACAAGTAAAGAGATAGATTCATTGATAAGAAAAAGAAAAAACATGAATAGTGATTGGATTGATGATATAATAGAATCCTAGCTTGGAAACAATGATTGGATTCATTATGAAAAAAAAACCATTCTTAGTTCAGTTCTCCACCCTAACGACGGACAGGATCCAACTATGGAGTTTGACTCATAGTGATCATTTATCAAAGCATGACTCTGGTTATCAAATGATCAAACAACCAGCATCCATTTTGGCGCCTATCCACACGATAAAGTGTGTTAGCCTATTTCTGATGGCATCGTAAGTATCCCATGCTGAATCATGCCCTTTTGGCAAAGTGGACTACGAAAATAATGAGGTGCAAGCTAGACATGGTGTTTCCTGTATTGTTCTTCTTGTTACAGAAGGATTTTTTCTTAGGAGTCAACAAAAGAGGGTCAAAGCAAAGCCTCTATCTTTTGGCAAGGTTTGTTGTTTATTATGCCTTTGGATGCTAACTCTTTTTACACCAACTTTAGAGATGGATCAGATCTTAGGTTCTAGAAGAATGATAGAACAAGGGAGATTTTTGCAACGAAGTTTCCTATATTTTTTTGCTTCGGGGAAAAACCAGGAAGCCTTAATGCTATCGTGCTAGCCCAATGATGAAAAGGAAAGCCATGGTGGGTGGAATCCAACCTTTTTACCTTGTCTGTTTACAGAGGATGAATGGGTTTATGGTGTTGTGGAAAGACCTCATGCACATCCAACCTTGTAGTGGAGCTCTTTATGGGTGAGAATGGGAGGGATGATTCAGCATCAAAACTGTTCATCATTCCTTGCAACAATCTTCAAATGATATTGATTTGGAGTTGCACAGAGACTGTCATTTGATTTGGAAGACCTCAGCTCTGATGGAGGTCACAAGTTCTTTGAATGGGCACTATGCCATCAGAGGCTGGTGAGGAAGGCCTATAGACAGAAATGGGCTCCATGCCTGATGTTAGTTGTGTCTAGTCTAGCACAACTTCAGAACCTTGCAAAATTTAATCTTCTTCAAGTTCTTTTTTGCAAGGAAGTTTATATGAAATTGTACAGAATGGATTGACTACACATCCTTGGAGGCTTTATTAAGAAGCTTTTTCCACTGGTCATCCTTTCCTGGGACCAATCTGTTACCAATTAAAATCAGAAAGAGCAGTGCCCCTTTCCTTTCTTTGGATTTTGCGGATCCAAAGAAATGTCTCAATTTTTTTTTTTGAAAAGCTGAAAGGTGGTTATCCGTATGATAAACACCCAAATTCATTACTCAAAAAGAAAAGTTACAGGATCACAACTACAAGACTGACTCCCAAAACATCACCTGGGACAACATTTTCAACATAAGGCGTCTCACCTCTAAACACGACTTTGTTCCTTCCCAACCACATGCCCCACAAGATTGCTAACACCCTTTCCTTGTCTTTCCTCGATCTGAAAGTGTTGCCCCCTCCATGGGCGTTACCCCTTTGGAACGAAGACCAAAATCTATCCATGCTATCGAAGACAATCCAGTCAATCCCCATCCTTTGCCAAACCTGCGCAACAAAGGGACGCCCAAAGAACAAGTGCTAAACATCCTCATCCGCCCCTTTGCAGAAGGGGCAGCTAAGGTCATATGTCATAGGCCACTTCGCTCTCCAAGCCTTGGTCATAATTCTACCTTTCCTCACAAGCCAGGCCAAAATTCTGACCTTCAATGGACACTCTGCCAACCAAAGCAATCTACAATCCCTCATAAGTTCAACATCCAACGTCTGCAACGTAGCACGCCGCCTACGGAAAGCCTTAGCCACAAAAAACTCCCCCTCGTCAGGGACACCTACTGCAGAAACGTCTCAATTTTCAGAGGAAAAAATTTTATGCTGATAATGTTGCACACACAGCTCACTCTTTATAGGTGATGTAGACTTCTCATTTTGCAGTCATGATCACCAGCCCTAAGCGGTTATTTTTATTTCCCACAAAAAAAAAAAAAGATAAGCTGTCATTGTACCCACCTCACATACACAGCCAAAATGGTAGAATCCATTTTCTCAAGCTTCAAAAAAAAAAAAAAATGAAGCCAGCTATCAAATTGAGAGTTTGAGAGGGCTCAACCAATTTATGATCTAACCTTCAGTTGGATTGGAGACCCAAATTCGGATGGCATCATCCAGAAGGATCTGAATCTCACAATGCAGCGAGTCCTTGATGATATTTTCTCTTGCTATGAGCGAAGAATTTCATGAGGAAAAGATGAAAAAAATAAAAATAAAAGTGCTTAACCCTAGCATCTATTTTCTACCTGATCAAAGAGCTTGGAAGCCATAATGGAAAGGCTGTTTTACAGTAAGAACCACTTATCAGCTCAAGCAATCCCTTTTGCCAGGAAAAAAAAAAGGTGGGCAACTACATCTGCATTCATTCATCTCAACTATGATCTAGTTTCCACTGGAAATTGCCCTTGAGTGAGCTTCTAGCTGATTCTAACATCCAAAACAAAGGAATCTCCCTTGCATCGAAGTTTGAGCTGCAACAACATCCATAGAATAGGTCCTTTCGGAAAAAAAACATCCATGGAATAGGAAGCATTTAACATCTCATCAACTAAACCATTTTCCCACATTAACTGGGTTTGGCTACAAGGATAGTGATCTGGCACTTAAAATGAGAAGATGGATTGATCAAAAATCAAATTTGTGGTCTTTGTCAAAAAAGAAAAAATCAAATTTGTGTTTTCTGCTGCCTAAGTGAGATCAAGATATCCTTGGTCAAAGAACAAAAGCCTTCTCCTAGATCAATAAGCAAGCTTCAAATCTTGAACACCTTCATATAATGGACTATTTGAAATGTCCCAAACACAAAGAGGGCTTCAGTCAGTGACAAGCACGTAAATAACACAGGCTTTCAAGGTAAGCCTCACAACTCTTGTTTAAAAGGTCCTACAGGTTTTTGCTGTAAAATAACTTACACCAAACCTCAGATAGGTTTCAAAATCCAAGGTAATGAGGCCTGGCAAAACAATGTTGAAGCTGGATAGAAATTTTTTTGTAGCATATGCTTTGATTTTTTTGTGCAGGACAGTGGAACATTCAAAGACCCAGAGGTCTATGCCTTTTTGGAGGGTTGGAGCTTCACCAAAAAAAGATGAATATTTTCACAAACTTCGGTGGAAACAGGTTCACTCCATTTGTTCCATTTTTTACAGAAGAAAACTCCCTGAGATGGGTTGTTGACAAATAACAAAATCAAATGTCTCTTAGGGGCATCATAGTCAATTATGCTCAATGTGCAATGTACTTCTAAATAGACAAGGACGGGGCCAATTTGCATAAAATGCAGATGTGTCAAATGGCATCTGATCTCCCATGAAGAGCAGGGGAATAATGCTTTCTTCATATTGAGAAACTCCCATATAGTTTATTCTAGTTGCTTGCTACAGTTCAGTTGTATGAGCAACTTTTTATGGTGACATGTTTCTTGAAGGTCACCACAGTGGCTTTTAGGATCCTATTACTTTTCTTCTTCTTCTTCTTGTGAGAAACTATTACTTTTCTTCTTGGAAGGCTATAAAGAACACTTGACATCTTGCTCTCACAAGGAGAGAGGGAAAAATATACCAACAAGCATGACCAGATAGACCAGTCTTCAGAATTGTTGACAACCTATCCAATGCACACCCGTACCTCTGATACCGTCAAGCAATTCTGATATTAGGAATTAAGTTCTATTTTATTCAGATAAGAAGGACATGCACCAAATTCAAAACATGAAAAGACTAACTTCAAAATAGAATCCAGCTTTTCAATTATCAATTTTCATGTTTTAATGGATAAATACTAACTTGAATGATCCGGATAGTGGAGGCTTTAGGTTCACAATCAATCCCTTCTTGCTCAAGCTTCTCTAGAGTAACTGCATCGACATGTTCAATTTCTATGGTAAGCACCCCGCATCTACCTAGCAAGGGAACAGTTAGACTTTTACAGGTTCAAATATATTATTAAAATCTTTCAGAGGCAAATGCAGTTCTATTCAACATGAACACCTTACATATGCATCTACCTCTCTGTGCATGCGTGTGCACATGTGTGCATGCATGCATGCTTGTGTGAGTGTGATAGAGAGAGAAACTGAGAATATGTTAGAGTAAACATTAAGAATGATAATCTTTGAGAAAAACTTGAAGATATGATAGATCATAAAAGCAGTTAAATTAGTCCACACAAACCTTTTTGCAAACTCCCGAACAGCATTACCATCATCAAAACTCCCAACCACATGCTGGTAAGAGATGCTGCTTGCAGGGCAATTCTCCAGTGGATCCAAGGTCATTACTTTGATTGCCATTTGAGAAGCAGCTTGACAGAGCATACGACCTAGTTGTCCTCCTCCAAGAACACCAACCACAGTATTTGAGATTCCACATATTGGCAAATCATCTTTTCTACATGATCAAAGCATCAAAAGAGAAATCACTTTGCCACCGCACCCATGTATAATCATGTCAAAGGTCAAAAGTACTCTAAAAGCAATAGTGACACTATCTAAACAGTCTCAAAGAGTTCTCAAACAGTTGAACATTTCTAGTGCAATAGTATTTATGGTACAGTTTCACTAGATAACCAATCGTTCAGGATTTAAAGGGAACAGGCTTTTTTCACTAAATAGATAAGGGTTAATTACATATATGCCACTTCAATCACTGTCAAAGACATGTATACTCCTGTGCATTTCGTATTTACAAGTATACCCACAGAAACAACCATTTGTTTTTATGTATTCCCCTAAAAACTATGTGGACTTAATAGTAAAGATTTGTTTATATGTATACCCTTTTTTTCTCTTCTCTTTCAACAAAAACCCCTCTTCTACCCCCTCCTCCTCTTCAACAGAGGAGAAGAGGTTGATGTTTTTGGTAAAAGAGGAGGAAAAAAGGATATATATAGAAAAAAAAAATCCTTATTATTTGATCTATGTAGTTTGTAAGGGTATATGAAGAAGACAAAAGGCTGTTTTCAGGGGTATATACGTAAATACGGGATATATAGGGTATACACATCTTTAACAATAATTGCAGAGGCATGCATGCAATTAACACACTAGCTAACTACCTCCAAAACTAGTAGCAGCTAAAAACGTCACACATTTACACAGAATAAAAGAAGGGTTACTTGAGATCAGTGACTTTCCAAATTCATTAAATTCAGTGAGACCTGACATAGACAACAAAGACCGTGCCCAGAATACCACATTTTTCACAATAAGGGTGACTCCTGTCAAAAATAGCCACATTTCCTTCATGCCAAATGGACCATAAGATCGCTAAAGAAATCGTCGTCTCCATCTCAGACCTGAAGTGCACCATCCCAACTGTTCGTCGACCAGGTCTAAAGGAACACCAGAATTCTTGGAAGGAACCATAAGATATCCACTCTATGTTTAATTCCTCCCAAACTTGCTTTGACAACAAGCATTAAAAAATAAAAGAGATGATTTTCATCCTCAACAGCCCCATTGCAAAAGGAGCATGTAGCATCTGCAATGAGAATCCACCATTGCCTTCTTGCATTCATTACAGTCCCTTTTCTTCGCAGTTCCAAGCAAAGAAGTGGACCTTCAAATAGGCCTTTGCTGCCCACGGAAGCCTGCAGTTTCTAAGAAACTCATCACCCCAATCCTCCAACTGGCTTCTCAAAACACCATATGCGTTGCCCAGAAAATTCCCCATTATCCCATTCCCACCTATCCCTCACATCATGATGTAGGGAAGTGTCATGAATAGAGTTCAACATGTGCATAAACTCCTCTTCCTGTGCTTCTGATAATCCTCCCCATATGGCCCAGACTAGCATTCTGGCCGTAATGTATCAGGAGCACGAGCTAAACCAAAAAGGCAAGGAAAAACATCAGCTAATGGGCTGGAAGTATGCCAGAAGCCTCTCCAGAATAAGACTTTATTCCTGGATCACACCCTTAGAGTGAAGCAATCCTGCGGTTTAGGCATAACCTTTGCCAAACACTTCCAAAAAGCTGATTCACAGCATGCCACTTCACCATGGCATTCCCAGTTAAGTATCTCACCATATAAGGAGTCAAGCAACCTAGTATGTGGTGCTCACAACTCAGCAGCACCACTTATCAAGGAAGCCTCATTCATGGTACGCAGATGATGAATACCCAAACCACCCTCATAGAAAGGTCTGCACACATCATCCTCAGCCACTAAGTAGACACCTCTCCCTGTCCATCATTGCCCTTCCACAAGAATCTCCTGCAGATCCCTTCAATCCAAGACTACTTCAGCCTGTAGCCAAAAGACAGACATATAGAACATTGAATAGCCCATAACACAGATCTCAAAAGAACCAATCTCCCACCCTTCATAAGCAAGCAGGCACCCCGTGAAGCAAGCTTTTTCTCTAACTTTTCCAGTAAAGCACCAAAAACACTAGTCCTCGAGAATCCTGTAGATAAAGGCAGCCTGAGAAAAGTAATCTGTAAAGAACACCTCAGTGTTGAAAGCATAGAGGAAACCTCCTCTGCCTCGTCCACCCCCATACCATAAGCCACACATGAAGAATTATGATAATTAATGGACAAACCAGAAGCCTTGCCAAAAACTGGGAGCAAAGCACCAACATTCTCAACTTTTCTTGGCATGCCTTCAATAAAAAAGCACCATCTCATCAGCATATTGCAAAAGAGGGGTTGTACCAACATTGTTCCCCCTACCCAGAATACATCCAAAGAACAAGCTTAACGAGAAGGTGGAAAAGAATCAATCGCCAAAGCATTAATTGCCAAAAAATACAAGTTACAAGGGTGCCAACAGACAACCTTGGCGCACTCCCCTTTTCAAACCCAGAGCTCAATGCTACTCTCCATAATTCTCAAATGCATATCAACGGCAAGGCATCATTCCTGAGTCAAGGATTCAGCATACCCAACCCAAAACAAAATTTCACATGGGTAACAATATAGAACTTAGGCAACTCAATTCAATTGGACCTTCAGAAGGAAAGGACTATCCTAACTTGAATAGGTCTGCCGTATTCTATTTCTGTGGCCAATAACTTGAACAAGTAGTCCTACTCAGTCACTCGTCTAAACCAAATATTGATACTTGGTACTCTGCTTGCTCAAGTAATCAAGCTGGTTTGTCAGCTATTTGGTCGATTGATTGGTCAATTTTCACATGGACATTTCTATGACATTTATGAAAGTATATCCATGTTTATTTCTTCACTTCAAATATCACTCGTGTACTGCATGAGTTTTACAGACTAGAGTGTGTCCTATGGTTTTATCTCTATATTCACTAATGTACCATATCATTTAAACAACTTTCAATTCAGATATGAAAGAAAAATATAACACCTAGCACTAGCAGTCCTCAATTGCTACCCCTTATACCACATAATTTCTTAATCAATGCCATCTCCATCTCAATACCAATTACCGATTTTCACAACCCCATTCTGAGTCGAACCAAACAGAACTTCAAATACAAGTTTCCTTCCTTTGTACCATTCATACTCCAACTCTGTTTGCATGAAGTTTCTCATCAGCAATATATAATATGTAGATATAAATCCAATAAAAGTAAATGACTTGATGCTCGAAATCAATCCATAACAAAGAAACGCAGAGAAGGCAAGTCATAACCACAAGTGTGAATTGTACCATTATTAAGCATTTGCAGGTGTTGGGAAGAAAAAATCAAACCATCACAGAGGAGAAAACAACACTTCCTTTGTAGGGGAAGAAACAAGCATAAAAAAATACCTTTCTATGAACGAATCTCCTCCAGCTTTCTGCTCCATTGACACACAGCAGAGACCTGACTTGTTTTTACCATGTACAGGATGTGGCTGAAACTGAAGGATACGAAGAGCTTGATGTGGGAGAAGCCTCGTTTTAGGGACGTGGATGCCACCCAGAGACAGAGTTAGTGATGGACAGTACAGGAGGAGCATCACGATGGCACCACTACTCGCCCCAAAACCCTGATGGGTTTCTATAGGTGTCAAATGGGACGGAAAAGAATGCTTTTCATATAAAATCAGATACAAATAGCATTCAAGCTCTGCACATCAAATACAAAGAAAATTTACTATTTACTATCCCATATATATATATATATATATATATATATGGCAGGGAGCATGAAGCTCACCTGCACCTAAGTTAAGTGAAGTTTATGCATATTTCTATACACAATCAATATTTCAAAATGAAAATTCATGGATTGAAACCATTTAGTGAAAACATAAAGTGTACAAAATTTCATTAAAATTGGATAACCCTAGCACCTCCATCAAATAGAGCCAAATTTCGTAATACATCGACCGTCGAAATTGAGCCCCCTTCGATATAGGGGGTAGGAGTGTCAGATTGACTTGAAATTTTGTACAAACATGTTCATATAGAGTGATCTTAATCTCCAAATTTCTCTTCAAAATATTACTCGTAGTGGAACATATTAGATAAGCTTCACGTAACTTAGGTGCAGGTAAGTTTCACTCTCCCTTTTCTCTTCTTAGTAATTCCTGATACCAGGTACATCTAATTCCGTTATTATTGGTAGTTCACTATATTAGCGTAACAATACAAAACCACCATTGTTAGTATGGGTGGTTTTCATTTTCATCGTTAGATGTCATTGCGATGGTCCAGGTATCATACTTATCTTGTATTTTATAAGCATTGTACTAAGTGGATATGCCTCAAATTTTCACTTCAAAATATTACTCGTAATGAAACATATTAGATAAGTTTCACGTACTTTAGGTACAGGTGAGTTTCACGCTCCATTTTCTTATATATATATATATATGGCCTCGTGCCTTTTTTTATAATGAATTTTTTGGGTAATTATCAACCAGATATCTGCCCTTTCCTTTTTCAAAAAAAAAATTAATTACCGCATAGATACAAAAATGTCTACCTGGCCAATAATATACTCTAGAATCAGTCATACAGTAAATATAAAATTTTAGAAATAGAAAATACATAGTAGATGACAATGTATATTTTTCTGCCTCATTTCTTGTTCAAAAAATGGTCTATCCACTAAGTACAATCAACATCCAAACCACAGTGGAGGAGACTTCTTAAATGATGTTCCACTAGATACAATCAGCATGTATTCCATGGTTAATGATCACAATTTACCAACATCATCGCTTTCATTATATGGAATGTAAGCAACACATTTCGATTTAGATCTTAAAAGCCAAAAGCTTTGGACTTAAAATCGAAGAGCATGAAGCTTCATACCGAACCACCGAAAGGAGAGTCGAGAAAAGCTCAGAAGTGGGGAAGAGAGAGAGAGAGAACGAGCAGCAGCAGCTGAGGCGAGTGCTGGCGGTGAGCAGCGGCGAGATGCGAGCGGTGCGTCAAAGGGAGAGAGAGAGAGGGCGAGCGGCGCCGCAACAGAGAAGGGAGGAGGCGGTGGAGGATTCTGGTGAAGCGAGAGAGATGGGTTTTTTCCCGTCTCGGGAAAGGGGAATGGGGCTTTGGGTTAACGGGTCAGGCATCAGGGAAAAAAATCAAAATGGACGGCTACCTTTGATGCACAAGCGAGAAAATTTCACTTACATTTTTTTTTTCTGCTATATCTGTATAATCTAGAATAAAATTTATGAAAATATACTTCAATACGAGAGATTATTAATAATTTTATTATTAATTAAAAATAATAGTATAATTTATTCATTTGAATGTAATTTTAAACTTTTAATCATCTAAGTAAAGAACCTAGAAAATAAATTTTAAATTTCATGTATATAATATCAAAAATTAAGATCAAATTGATAATTGAATTCAATAAAATACATTAGAGTAAGGGAAATTAAGTAGTAGTGAGAGGAATATAAAGAACTGGAATTATAGAAATCACCTAAGTAAAAAGTCCAGTAATAAAAGAAATAAGTGTTATGTCACTAAATATCCTACCTCTAGAACCTTTCATTCATCCATCTCCTTCCTCATCCAACGAGAGAGTGAGAGAGAGAGCTGTGAGAGTGATGGCTACAGCAACAACAGGAGTAGATTTGGGGGAAAATCCAACTTCTAAAGAGTTGAATCAAAGAGTTGAGTAACTCCACCTCCCTTCTCTCAATCCATGCTTCAAGGTAAGCTCTACCTCTCCCCATTCGAATTTTGGTTTTAGGTCTTGACGAAATAAGCTTCCTCAACCCTTGCATGTTGATGATATGAAGAAATCAAGGTTTAAAACTCATTATGCAAAAATTTATTGACCTAATGTTGACATTTCATGGTGGCTCCTTTGAATGGTGTTCAGGTGGTGGTGGCAGCAAGGGAACGACAATTGCTACAGCAAAGACTTTGTTGCACCTTGAAGAGAAAGATGAGAGGATCATAACCCCATCAAACCCATTTTAAAATTAAGGTAAGGCATCTATCCTCTTGTGGTGGTTGTTCAGGTTCACTTTTCAAGGAAATGTTAAGTGGAGGTCATAGATTTCCTCTATATTATGGAGATTTCCTAATGGTAGTGTAAGTTGCCTACCCCAAATTAAATGGTGGTTTGCATGCTATAGAGAATTTTTAATGTGTTTTTGGGTGATCAAAGTGAACCTCAAGTGTTTGGAAAGATTGATGTGAGTTTAAATTAGGTTTTACAATCGTTCCCTAGGTCTCCAAGTGATTGGAGTTGAATAGGGTGCAATGCAGCTCAAGGAAACCTCACTAACACCTATCAAGCGTTGTCTTATGTAGTGATCAAACGTCTGATGAGATGTCGAACTGTGAGTGCGTGTGGAACCTGCAGGAACTAAGTATACACTAAAGGGGGGTGAATAGTGTATTATCGATAACTAATGCTGAATAAAAATAACATTCATCACAAATTAAAAGTAAAGATAAATCAATCACAATGATAGATGACACTTACATTTTAGAGTGGAAATCATTTCGGGTAAAAACCACTACATAATTCTCTCAGCTTAGGATTTCTCCGATTAGATGATGCTAGTCAAATCCATCAACGCACCGCTTGAATGAGGGTGGCACATCTTACAAAACTTCTCTCATACACTTGATCAAGAGAAGAAAAACAACGGGACTCTCAAAATAACTTCGATCTCAAATTAAAGTAACAAGAATAAAATATATAACAATAATTTCTATGGAACCTCGGAAATAAAGACAAATCAAGTTTTTTTGAAATCTCAAAGATGTGTGCTTTAGATCGCAATAGTTGCAAGTGCAAAGGCGTGAAAGCGCTAGAGAGAGTAAGAGAGAGTTGCTTTTTGAAAACTCTTGAGGTGTGTTTTGAAATGTCGGTCGAGGATCCTATTTATAGGTATTTTTGACTTGTTTTAGAAAGTTTAGAAATACTGCTTTGGTTAATCAAAATTAAGAGTTGGTCAATCAAAAAAACTTTTGGTCGATTAAATTAAAGTTTTGATCGATTTCATGTTGATCGATTAAATTTAGAATTTGATTGACTTCTAGCATAATTTCAAAATTTAACCATTAGAGGTCTTTAATCAATTTAACAATTTGAGTCAGATCAATATGGGTTTTGTCGATCAATGTCAAAAGTTGGTCTATCAAGAGAACTAAAAACTTAGGGTTCTAGCTAGATTTAAAAGCTAACGGAGTTTCAAAATGCTTTGGTTATTATCTCTGAGGTTTTTTACAATATTCTAGACTCAATAAAAATCAAGAGTCTTCAAGAACTTCATCAGAGATTGATTTCTCCTGTGGCGTGATCATTTCTTGAATCTGACTTAAAATGTCCTAAAATGATTAATCTATAATAAAAGAAAATTTTGTTACATCAAAACAAAGGTATCAGCATGAACGTCTAATCCTAAAATCAAATGATCGTTGGAGGGGATTCTTCCTCCAAGGTCGCAATGGTTACAGTTTCGAACGAGTGATGGGGTTGTCAGACGTCCAATATTGTAAGAATGGACATCTAATGGCCAAACCAGGTGAATCCTGTAGCGAGTGCACTTTTGGTCTTGAAGTACTGGTCATCAGAAGTCTAACACGGAGGTCAGACGTCTGATGGATAAGGTATTTGGGTTATTTCCCAAGAAGGCCCAAACGACATCTAACAAATAAGGTAAATACCTTATTTTGCCAGATGCGACGTCTAATTAAAAGACCAAACATTTAATGAACGATCCCAGACTTCAAACAATAGGGTAGACGTCTAAAGGGCAAAAGTCATGGAAGGTGACCCTAATACTACACCAGGTCGACGTCTAATTTTGGTGTCGAACATTTGGTGAGCCATGATTAGATGCCTAACCAAAAAGATAGATGTCTGATATTGGAATATTAATACGGTACAGTTTTTGTCCTTGAGTCTCATGCGAGAAATTGTGGGATACCACTAGGGGACTCAAGAGCAACTGCCAAGAAGGGCAATCTCATGGGGACGCCTGATGATATCTCTATAGGGAATCATTCAATATACGCACAAGATCACTAACCCAATAAATTTTCCTCAAGGAAAGGAAACACCGAGACTACTCATGATATCAACATAGGTCAGAGACCAAGGGGTTGGACCCTAGATACCAAGGCAACGTGGTCAATGAGCGCGCTAGACACAACGAACTCCTCACAAGTAGAAGGTGACTCAGATGAGCACTAGTTGGGTAGCCCAAGCAGGGGCATTCGATGATGCTCTACGAGGATCACTAAGGGTTGAGGAATTAGGCATCCACTATACTGGTTACAAATAGTAACTTACTGTGGTTATATCGGGTGACTTCTGGACCTAGGCTAAAAGCACAAGCTACTTGTTACGACCCGATTCCTGGATCCCCACAGGACCAAAGACTGGCTCGCCTCGACTAATCACAAGACGCAGTCGTCCAACAAGAAATAACCAAAAAGCAGGAAAGTAAACCACATTCACATATGCAATATAACTAAGCAGAGGAAACGTACAAAGCAGTAAAGGAAAGTAAATCTGTTGTTCTATTACATACCATTACAACAACAAAAACAACGGAAACGGAAGTAAACAATAGAGACAAACAGTAACTAAAGGTCTAATACTTACTACAACAGTAAAGGAACAAAAAGGAAGTGCTAAAAACTACGGCTGGGCTCGACTGGGCTTAGCACTCTCCGCAGCCAGAAGCTCGGGCTGCTCAACTCCTGGTCTAGAACAGTATTATGAAAAGACAGAGTCAGTGAATGATGAGTAGAGTAGTATCTATACTATCTAAAATAGTAAAAGTAACATGTTTAATTCTCTTTTCTATTTATCGATTTTATGTGTATTTTCGTTTCACCCATTTCTCAAAGTATCCAGATATTCTTGATCTTACATGTTCCTTGTGGGAACGATCTTAAAAGCAGTCTTTTCCGTAGAGTAAAAGGTAAACGTGGTGCTCCCCTGGTCGGGAGGGTCCCCCGTGGTAATCCTACACCCAGTCAACCACCTCGAGGTCATTGTCAAGACATGACGATGACTACGGCACGCGTGATAAGCGCACAGGTAGCTATCATGTACTGACACGTGGTCAGTCGTTTCCGCTAGCGGGTATGCCCGACCCAAGGTACAGCACGGAACGGTATAGGGCCTTGCCCTCTCAGAATAGGGGTCTCTCCCCTCCACAGTCCACGCACTCTCGTCTGATAACCCTGGTTTGCCCAGAGGGCCTAACAAGTCGATGTAGGGTGGCTAGCTGAACCCCGGGCCCCGTGGGGTGGCTAGCTCTCTCCCTACACTAGTAGCTCGCCTCGATACCGCGTACACGAGGGCCAACAAGAGTCAGTGTAGAGTGGCCAATCCTAACCACGGATCTCAACCTAAGGGCAGCTAGCTCCGCTCTACACGAAAAGAGGACAATTGCTCTCCTTAGTACCACGTACTCAAGGGTCAGCACACTTCCCGTCTACATTCAAGGTTTCCATCTAACCACAAGAGCTCTACTCCTAATTTCCCATAGCGTTCAAGCTCATGTTCACCCCATTTATTCCGATCCAGATTTCACCATTCACAATTCATTTCTCGTCCATATACAGGCAGCTCGTGTTTCCATAATTCGTTACATGCAACTGATGATTTCACATGTAATTGTTCATTAATTTCATGTAGCTCATATTCTAACAGGCAGCTCACGACTATATTACTGGCAATTGCTAGCAGTTTAACTCAATCATGCATACAATTACATCATACAGTTCCAACGGTTCATTCATTCCTCTATCCTAGGGTTCATGCCACATCCTAGGGTTCCATTTGGCTATTTCCACAAGCACATTCTTATTAAATATTATTAACAGAATTAAACCACTCTACCAGGCAATTTGGGAGTAATGGGGGCTCGAACCGTAGACCCAGGCGTCTCTGCGAGCTCCAAATACGCAGCAGGCTGAAACCTTATACCAAGGAATACATCACAAAAGGAGGGTTCAGAATAGTGTACAAAGGTCACTAGTACATAGAGAAACTCGCAAGGAAGATACAGGTACTTCGTTCGCGTAAAACGGACCCCGACCGTACCCCAAACGGGTCAAAAACATGCCTACTATTCAAAATCAGACGTCTGGGAACAAGTCCAGACGAATTAAAAGGTACCAGAACCTTACCTTAAGTCCTTGCGGTGTCCTCAGACGTCCAGCCCTTCTCTGCGATCATTTGAAGGCAGCTCCAGACGTCGAACAATGCCTCTGGTTGTTTGGACGCACCTCCAGACGTCTGGTGATCTGATCTGTTGTCTAAAAGCGCGTGGGAAAGCATTCCGCACTCCTTCCCAAGGTTGCACCTACGTATGACAACCGCAGGCCCCCAAATCAGGCCAAACATGCGTCTGCGGTGAGGCATGCATGGCCGTAACCACGAAAAAGAACGTACCTTTGCGATAAATGAGCTTTCAGGCATCTGGTTTTAACTACAGACGTCCAGGTACTCCGTTAGTCGCCTGGACTCCACTCCAGACGTCTGATACTAGAAAACTTCTAGTATCAGGACCTCATCCCAGCGCTCTCCGCTGCACTCCACCTCGCGCCGCCGTAGCTCCAGCTGCTGCAAATGGTCGTGAGGTCGCCTCCCGAGTTTTCTCCTCCTCCCTCATGCGCCTGCGGTGGCCGTGCGAGCTCCACCGAGCTTCCACCGAAGCTCTCCGACCTCGGCCTCCTCCTCTCGCACTCTCCTCCCTCTCGCTCTCGCTCTCTTGCCTCCTCTCGCCACTCCTGCACAGCTCTGAAGGTGGTGGTGGTGGTGTATGGAGTGGAGAGGAGAGGAGGGGGAGGCTTATATAGATGGCGTGGGGCATTTTAGGGTTCAAGGAAGGAAAGGAAAGGAGAAAGAAGAAGAGGGTCCTGTGCGCCGCTCGTGCGCAGGGTGCAGTGTGCGTACAAAAATTTCATTTTTAGATGTCCGGTAAAGGATCCAGACGTCTAGACGGATGTCTAACTGAGATTCCAGACGTCTTAAAATGCTAAGAGTGTGACGGGTCTTTACACTACTGAAGGCCAAGGTAGCCCAAACTCTAAACCTCGAAGAAAGGAGTGCGTAAGCAAAATCTACCTCGAATCCTCATGAGGAAGGCTTGATTTTCTTGTTGACCAGGAGGTCAACACAGTGACTAATTAACGGGTCATGTCGACAAGTCAACGTAGTCTAAGGATAGAATGATATCTATAGGAGAAAGCAGCGTTAAATGCACAAAAATGTGCATGTATGCTTGAATAACAGGTATGACACTAAGAAATAATATGTCTATCATGTACTTATACATACACACATACAGTTAGCTATAGCCCTACTGAGTCACTTGGCTCACACCTACGATGTATTCGTCAACTTTTAGGTCACCATGCCGATGGTGAGAGTCTCGTGTCACCTACAAATTCGGGCCATCCAGATGTGAGCCTAGGTCTTGCAGGAGAGACTTCAATAATGTGTCGAGGAGAGGAAGTCATCTGCATTGGTAGGGGCAAGGAGGAGCTACTATGGATGTGCATTCACGTGTTGATTGGAGCAGTGATGGACATGTGGATCTTCTAGAGCAGCACAGCATAGCGGAATGCAGGATAGTAGTGACGGACCCCTATTCTTTTGTTAGTTTCTAGATAGTGAGTAGGCTAACTTCCTTTTTATCACTTGCTTATGTTAGTTGGACTACCCATTTTGCTTATATATATGTGTTTACTGTGATCCCAAGCTTGTATATATTAAACTCTTGATATGATGTGGTTGATGTCATGAAACTATACGTAAAACTTGTGGCTCTTATATAGTTATGGGAGGTGATATCATGTATGATGCGACACTTTTATGGTTATGTAGTGATACTATGTGATAAGGTATGATGTGATGCAATGTTGGCTGACAATGATTTTTTTTGTATCATGAGCATGTTGGATTTTATTTCTAGTTTTCCTTCTTCCGATCTCGCTTCCACATATTGTTTTTGTTGACGTAATGTGAGATTTTGTGATTGCATACAAACACAGGTACAGGTATGATACAATTGCAAGCAAGTTATAGATTTATTGGGTGCCACGGATCATCAGATCCAGGGCACCACAACTCCCCTTGGCAAACCCCCTAGCATCTCCCTTACTAGTCCGGGATGTTGCAAAGGGAGATGGGATCCGCATTGAGCAGTACTAGAGAGTTTCTCCACTTTCATATGGACCATATGGAAGGAGCACAATGATAGACTTCATGGAGGACGTTAGAAGCCTATCGAGGTTTTAGACATAGATATCGTCAGGAGTATTCAAAGCTTCATGTAAGGTTTCAAACCAACTTCTTCTCGCCTTGTTGTTTCTTTTTTGTTGCTTTATATAATTGCCCCTGTTTTAGGTGCTCACACCCTGTATCGTGGCATGTTAGCCTTTTTTTGAGTAAATATTTACCCTTCTACTTAAAAATATGGATGGGTGAATTAAAAATAAATTAATTCATTAATTACAATTTTAAAAATTAATTATCTAACTAACACAAAATCGTGTATTCAAATCATGACTTTGTTAATTAAGGAGAAGTTGTGTTTAGAAGACAAATACAACAAGACTTGGTCAAATAGGCATTTCAAATGCCATTGCGCTTCCTCTCTGTAAGACATGCATTTTAAGATATGACTTTGTTGGGGGTGATATTTGAAATATGTATGGGCATTGAAGTCGTGTCACAGAAATAACTTAAGATATGCCAACGAAGTCATGTTAGTATCCCAGAACAAGTTGTATCTTTTAAACACAACTTACTCTTGGTTAACAAAGCTGTGATTTAAACACACAGCTTTGTGCTAGTTAGGTAATTATTTTTGTTTAAGTCATAATTAATGAATTAATTTATTTTAAATCCATCCATAGAAATTTCTCTCAGGTATTGATTGATTGGGCAACAGAGGCACTTGGATCTTATTAAATACAACTAACAACTAAAGAGGTGTTGTTTATACACAGGAAAAATGTAGGAAAATAGTTCCGGCGTGGTAACGACCTATTTGATTTGTTTTTATTACTCGAATACAAAAAGTCTCCGAGGTCGAACTTAAGGAGTAAGCTTGATTCTAAAAGTGTAGAAAATCACAATTTACAATATACTATTTTACAAAAAAAATTAAAGAGAGGAAATAAAAATTTGTCTCCTCTCTTTTCTTCTCTCTTTCTTCTTTTGTCTTCCTTTCTCTCTGTCTTTAGACGTCTGACTCCAAGGATCAGACGCCTTAAGTGGCCACTTGCTACAGTGCTTGTGCTCTCCTTCTTCTTTTCAGCTGGAGCTGTTGCTTCTTCTTCTTCTTCTTCTTGGCTTCTTTTTCTCTTCTTTTCCCTTCTGTCTTTGCCTTTTCCTCTGACTTCTTCTTCTTCTTTTTCTCTGTTGCGCCTTTGCTTTCTCTCTTCCTTCTTCTTCTGCCTCAGCTTCTCTGCGGCTACAGTGCCATCTTCCTCCTCCTCCTTTACTGCTCCTGCCTTCAAGTTCCTTTTCTTTTCTCTCTGGCCGCAGCGGATTTCGCGGCTAAGTCCTCAGCCGTTCCTCCTCCTTCCTTGCTTCCTCTTCTGTTCCCTGCACAGGCATACGGTTAGGCAAAACCTAACCCCTACCCTCCCCACGTCTCTCTCTCTATTTCACTCCAGGGTTCGCTCTCCCAGAGCCTATTCGGGTATGTAGGTCGGGTGACGCGCCCGGGACCAGGCCCACCGGCGTGCAGTGGTGGGCAAGGTGTGCCCGGGTTGGGTAATCGGGTCAGGCCAGGTCTGCAGGGGGTGGTAGCGGACGAGGCCGGGTGAGCGGGTGAGGGACCTCACCCCGTGTGACTGAGGTGAAAAGCCTTAGTCACTTTTACAATTTATGCACTGTGGGGCGCTTGCAAACTCACGAGGTGGGACTAAACATCCCACCCTGTTGCCTGTGCGCTCGCAGCAGCAACCGCGCTCAATTGCCACTCCAGCTGAGGTCTTCGCTGCCAATTGAAGACCTGGAGATGTGCGCGACAGTCTTCCGCGTGACCTGGGCGTGCCTCCTGGAGCTGGAAGAGCTTGGAGCTGCTTGCGAGCTTGCTCCAAGCTCGGTGCTAATGGCGGCGAAGGTGCAAACCTGAAATGCACAAATACGGCCTCGAGGCCCTGTCAAACCATACGAAAACTGGTGAAACGTTTTCGCAACCGCGGATAATCTTTGTTTGTTTTAATGCTTATTACAGTAATGTCGTCGTGGTATAAAATAAGACAGCTACGGTTGTCGTTACCATTAACATTTTACTCGGAAATAGTTTTCCCGAGGTTGAACTCAGGGAGCTACTGGAATTCTAGAAGTATAATGTTTCTTTATTACAAAAATGAGAGAGAGAGAGAGAGGGAGAAATAGATTTCTGTCTTTTGGCTTTTTCTTCTTCTCTTCTTTCTCTCTTTGCTTGTCTTCTTCTTCACTTCTTTCTCTTTTCTTCTTTACGGGTCTTCTTCCTTCGTCTTCTGGTTGCCTTCAGTCCTTCTGCTTGTCTTCCATTTCCTTTCTTCTTCAGTTCTTCTTCTTCTTTTCTTTATCTTCTTTCTTGCTTCTTCTCTTTTCTTTCTCTTCAACTGCGGAACCTTTTCTTTTCTTTTTCTTCTTCTCTGCTTTGTCTCCTCTGAAGCTTCATCCGTCGTCTGATATCTCAGTCAGACGACTTAAATGGCGGTCTGCTACAGTGCTTCCCCTCTCTTTTCTTCTTCTTCTTCCTGCTTCTTCTTTGGCCTTCCGCCTTGCTCAGCTGCAAGGCTTCTTCTTCTTCTCCCGCTCCTCTTCTTCTTTTTCCTGCGGCCAAGTGTGAACCTTCTTCCCTCGCACCCTGTCCCTGCACAAACCACAGCAAAACCTAACCCTTCCCTCTACCCGCACGTCTCTCTCTTTCTCTGTAAACCGCTCATAGGAAGCTCTCCCAGAGCTGGGTTATCGGGTCAGGTAGCGTACCCGTGACCAGGCGCACCGGCGTGGGTGGTGCGCGAGGAGTGCCGGGTAAACAGGTCGGCCAGGTCCGCGTGGCGTGGGTCGCGGACGAGGCGGGCGAGTGGGCGAGGGGACCTCACCTCGTGTTCTGAGGCGCTTAAGTGAAAACACAAAATCAACTTAAATGGGAGCGGCGCTTCGAAATCCCACGATGTGGGACTAAACTTTGTCCTCGCTCGCGCGCACCCGCAGGAAGGACGCGACCTGGCCTCAGCGGCAACGTCCTCGTTCCTCTTCGCAAACCAGCTGCCAGCCTTCGCCCAAGTCCCTCCAGTTCGCCTCAGCTGGAATGCTGCTGCTTCAGGGCCTGGAGCTCGCTTGGAAGCTCCTCTCCTTGTCTCCAATGGCGGCCGGGGCTGAAGATCTGCCAAACACAAAAAGGGCCTCTCGGCCTAATCAGACCACAGGGGGACCTTCGCCGTGGCACGGCGAAGGTAATGCGGGGTGTAGCAGGTTGTGGGGCGGTGTCTGGCTGCGGCCCTAGGTCGGACTGCAACCGGAAAAATGGGTTTGATCGGGGGAGTGTTGTAGAGGTGTGGAGTGGCAGTGGAGGGACGGGGGGTGTCGGGTGAGGTGAGGCGGAGCTTTTGGGGTAACTGGCGAGTTGTGTGGAGCGGTGGATTGACGGGGGCAACTCACCGGAGAGTGGCCGGAGATGGAGAAGGTGAGGGCGGTCAGGCGCAGTCGAGGGGTAATTAGGCGAATTAAGTTGGGGAAAAGAAAGAGGGGAGGAAGGGAAGTAACTGTTACTTACCTATAGGGACGAAGGGGGCCGGAGCAGGGCGGCAGTCGTATCGACTGTCGCCGGAGAAGAAACACCCAGAGGGGGAGAGCGGCGGTGAGGAAGAGAGCAGGAGGGCGCGTGCTGGGTACGGTGCGACGCGGGAAGATCAGGCGAAGGTGACTCTGCTGCTAGTATTGCAGCAGAGCGACGAGATGGAGAAGGAGGGGCCGCCGGAGCTGGTGGGTTTCTGTCGGAGTGGGAAGAGAGGAAGGGTTAGGGTTTTCTCTGTCAGGACCAAGCTGGGAGAATCGGCTGGGGACGCTGGCCTTTATAAAGGTGGTGGCGGAGGGGTGGGCGCAGGGAGGCGACGTGCCTCCCTCACAGGAGAATGGCCGGAAGTGTGGCCCACACCTTCCGCGCGTTCGCACGAAAGGTGTGGGCGTCGACAGATGGCATGGCGGTGTCCCTGCGACAGTAGACGTCGCAGGGAACACCGAGTTCAATCTGCAGGACGCCTCCCTCACCCTGCGCGGCGCCATGCTCCGCGCAAAGTCGCCGGAGCATGGCGCTGCACAGAGACTTGCAGGAGGGACCTGAACGCAAAGAACGACGAAGAGACTAGGGCTCAAAATGCAAGGGTTTCGAAAGTTGAGGGTCAAAAAGTAATAGATGAGGATCAAATTGCAAAGTTGGTCAAGAAGGTCTCTTCTTTGGCTCAAGTTTTTATGCATGACTAAATTGGACCTAAGGATTTTAATGGTGAATTTTATTTCTAGGTCATACCTTGTTTGACTGGCTAATTTACGTAAAAACCCAAATTAAATCATTAATTGGGCATGGTTCTCAATGTAGGTCAAAATGGGTTTCCAAGGCCAAATTGAAGGTTCTAAACCCTAGAGATTATTTTTCTATGAATTTTAGAGGGTTTATTCAATTTTTACCCTGCCTCGAACCTCGTGAATTGAAGTAGGTTGTTTTTAGGGTTACCGAATGTCATTTAATTCCTTGGAGTTGCTGTAGCCCTTGTTGGATCAGATCATCTCAGTTTCCTTCTTATTAGGTTAGAT
The DNA here is from genome assembly GCA_037157565.1 of Thalassia testudinum. Taxonomy (NCBI): domain Eukaryota; kingdom Viridiplantae; phylum Streptophyta; class Magnoliopsida; order Alismatales; family Hydrocharitaceae; genus Thalassia; species Thalassia testudinum. The sequence goes on along the minus strand of JAZHRO010000077.1, from coordinate 79,667,933 downwards.
TGACCTAAGTTTGGACCCTGAGTAACCCTGTTTGCAGATTGTGTTGGTGAAATTGCATTTTTACCCCTTATGACTTGTTTTCTTCTTAAACTCAGAATTCTCTGAGTCAAGCCTTTGTTTGAGTTATGTAGGAGCTTTTTCTCGCATATTTAGGTTAGATTGTGCTAGTTAGGGTTCATGATGAGGTTCTCATCAAAAACCTTCGCCGTATCACGGCGAAGGTGAGGCGAGGGTTGGCTGGCCGCGAGGTGACCTAGGTGTGCATGCCTAGGTCGCTTTGTGGCCGTGAAGGTGGGTTAGGACAAGGGAAGTGTTGGGAGCGTGTGGCGGTGAATGGGAAGAGGGGTTATGATTAGTGAGTTGTGGCGGAGCTTGTGAGGTGGTTGGCAAGGTGGGTGGATGTGTGGAGTGGTGGATACACCTCATCGGTGGTCTGCCGGAGGTGGAGAAGATGGCGGTGGTGTGTGAGCAGTGAGGCCAAATAACAGAGATAAATGTGGGAAAAATAAAGAGCAGAGAGAGAGGACTTATCTATCGGTTTCTAGACGAAGGGGGGAAAGGCGGAGGTGGCGAGCGGCTGTGCTTCCGTCGCCGGAGACGAAGACGCCCAGGGGAAGGAACAGCGACGAGGAAGAGGGACAGTAGGACGCTTGCTAGTACAGAGAGGCATGGCGGAAGACGGTAGAGATGACTTTGCCACTAGTATGTCACAGAGTGATGAGAGGAGGAAGAGGAAGTCACCGGAGCTTGCGGGCAGACGACCAGAGATGAGGAAGAAATTGAGGGGGATTCTCCGGCCAGAACAAGCTTGGAAGATGTGGTAGAGGGTGCCGCTCCTTAAATAGGCGTTGACAGAGAGAGAATCGCAAGGAGGAGGTGGGAATACCTCTCCGGAGGTATGGCCGGAGCGAGACCCATACCTCTCGAGCGTTCGCATGAGAGGTATGGCGACTGACAGGGCATAGGAGCCAGCCCATGCGGCAGGGGACGACGCAGGGAGTCTCCCTTTTAAATCTGGGGCCGGCTCCCTATGCATGCACGGCGCCATCCTTCATGCAAAGTCGCCGGATGTTACGAACGCGCACTCCAGACGTCTTTTAAGATGTCTGGGAGGTGGCCCAGACGTCGTACCAGACGTCTGGAATCACTTCCAGACGTCGAACCAGACGTCTGGGATGATTTCCAGACGTCTGGAAATCGGTTATTTTGGCACGCTTGTGTTCGTCTGCGCGCCTGAGCGCGCAGACCTGCGCTTTCTCTCTCTCTCTCTTTTTCTCTCTCTCCTGCGGCCACAGACGCCTCTGTCGCGCTCTCTCTCTCCTCGCGCGGCCTTAAAAGGCCACACCTCTCCCTCACTCCCGTCACCTCCGTCTCCTTCCTCTTCTCCTTCCAGCCAGCGAGCGCGAGGGTGCAGCGGCAGCTGCGGTGGGCGTGGGAGAGGCGCTCGGCCGTGAGAGCGAGCTCGCCGGGGCTGCTAGGGCCGGCCGGCGGGGGGCGCAGCTGGCGCGGGGCGACGCGAGGGGACTGCTGCGGCTCGAGCAGCAGGTGCACGAGGCGTAGCGTGGCCGGACGTCGCGAGCGGAGGGCGAGTCGCGACCTGGTTCTGGAAACTTCTCCAGAATCAGACGTCTGGGCTTCAAGCCAGACGGCGGGGGCGACGTCTGGAAGACTGTCCAGACGTCTGAAAGGTGAGTTTTTCCGCCTTCTTCCTTCCTGTCGACCGACCGTACTGAGAGAGAGAGATGGGTGCGCGCAGGTTCGGTGATTCGCCATCTAACGCGAATCAGACGTCTGGCGGTAGGACCAGACGACGGGAGCGACATCCAGACGTCTGGGGTGACCATCGGACGTCTGGGAACTAGGCCAGACGCCCCCACAGGCCTCTGGACGTCTGAGAGACCACACAAAGCAAGGTAATTCCCTGATCCACTTTTTAAGACGTCTGGAACTCTGATTTTGCACTGTTTCGCCGTTTTCGACCCGTTTAGGGCCCGTTCGGGTTCCGTTTTCCGCGTTTTGAGTTGCGTTCTTTTCGGAATTAACTCCTCTACCCGTCTACAGTAGCTATGCACTGTTTTGAGACACTCCTTGTGTTTGATCCTTGTGATAGGACCCCGTTCCGTTGCAGTCTCGGGGGTCGCGGAGGCACGCGAGATTCCCGACCACGCCCCCATTACTCCCGTTGTACCTGGTAGAGTGGCTTTTAAGTTATTAATATAATCTGTTAAATTATGGAACCATAAATAGATCCTAGGACATTGCATGAATCCTAGGAATGAGGAATAGATTGAATGGTAGATCCTAGGTGTTGCATGAATCCTAGGGCCGGAAAACTAGATTGTATGATAGATCCTAGGATATGGCATGAATCCTAGGACGGGAAAACTTGTGGACTATATGAATACTGCAGTCTTGGAAAAATGGAAAGGGACAAAAAGCTGCCTGTAATTTGAATTAACAGCTGCCTGTTATGAATAATTAAACGTGATTGAGAACATGGATTGTAAGAACGTGAAACTGGAAAGTGAAACCTGGATGTTCTGAGTTAAAAGAGCTGGAACCCTACGGGGAATTAGGAGTGGAACTCCTGGAAAGAGGAAGGAATGGAACTGAGAAAGAAAGATGTAGTTGCTGGCCCTCGTGTACGTAGTACCGAGGAGAGCTACTAGTGTAGGGAGGGCACTAGCTACCCCACGGGCCCCGGGGTTCTGCTAGCCTCCTACACCGACTTGTTAGGCCCACTGGGGCAAACCAGGGTAGTCAGGCGAGGGTGCGCGGACTGTGGAGGGGCAAGGCCCCTGTTTGGTTACTGTGGAGGGGTTGGACCCCTGTTACTGAGAGGGCTCTGCCCTGGACTGGTTCCGTGCTGTGCTTTGGGCGGAAATGACTGACCGCGTGCCACAATCGATGGCATGGTCACGGTTGAAGAAGATGGCAGAGCACGGTGATGAACGTCGAGGCGAAGCACGGTCGTGAAGCTCGCGGTAGAGGAACTCGCAGTAACGGGAACGTTGGAGAGGTCGATGACATGGGAGGCTCATGGTGGCATTCTGGTGGTGCGTAGGGCGAGGATGTGGAGAGGTGGGCTTCCTTCCCATGGAGGAAGATGATGCTCCTCTCCCTGGAGAGGGAGATTATCATGGAGCTGATCTTCTATTGGTCTTCCTCCTGTTATAAATAAAGAGAGACAATCAGAGAGAGATTTGAGGGAGTGAGATTTGGGAGAGAGATTCCAGGGAGAGAGAAAGAAAAATAAGGAAAGTTCTTTTTATTTATTGTCTCTTTCTTTCTTTCCTTTCCTCTTGTACGTGGTTTCCAAAACCTCTTTAGGGAAGATTCTAATTGGGAATTGAAGAGTTCTTTTCTTTCTTATACGTGGCAAATTAAATCTCTAAAAATGATATTCTCAATTGAGGTATGATTCCATCCAGATTACCCCTTCCATACTGACCCAAATTTAATTGATTAAGATGTAGAAATTGATGTCTTGCATGGAATGGTAACTCTGCAGCTTAATTAATTTTATTCATGCAATGAATGATTCATATTACATTTTCATTCCAATAATGAAGTACTTAGGTTCTAATTTAGCCCACTAACATGGATTTATCAAGAATCTCCAAGGAGCAATGATAGACACAAACATCTCAACTACAACAATAAAAAGTTGGAAAGCCACAATTACATCTATTAGAGAACCTATTGTGAGCCCTATCTACAAGGAGAAGACCTTTGGAAGGTCCTTAGAGGAGATAACATGGCACTGCCACTAGGTAAGAGCACAGACAAACCAAAGAAATGGAAAATCAAGATTGGAAAGGCAAGGTTAATGTTAAAGACAACTGTCAAGTAGGTTGATCAAGAATATCGAAGAGGCCAGCATGGGATTCACTCTCCATGCCCTTCTTACACAAAACTAATGTGCGACTTTAGTAGTTGGAGAATGAGTTGATGATAGATTACCATCAACTAATACTTCACAAAAATGCGTTATCTTTGCTATAAGATATCCTAGTTAGATTTACAATAAAAAATAAATGAGCCTTAGATGAAGAGGATTATCATCAATAGGCTATAAATAAAATATGGTGCTTTTGTTATGGTTGTATATAGGTGGCCAAATCGATGCACTCTATTACAGTTAAAGAGTCTATTAGTAAATCAAGAGACTTTGTAAAAGCAAAAAGAGGAAAGTGATAAGGAATGACTCAGTCTCTACCAAGGAAGGATGAGGTTTTATGTTGAAGTAGCAATTATGAAAGAGCTTTATGATAGGAGGAGAGAGTCTAGCCAAACGGAGAAGCCAAAATTGGGAACCAATAAACACCAGTTTATCATCACTATTATGCTTAAAAACACATTTAGCTCTTAGGTTTTGCACACTGCAATATGGTTTGGGGTTGCATTTAGGCATTTCTTAGTTTAGGCATGCATTGCATTATTTTCCTTTATTTTTGGCTTTCATATACTTCCTATCATTGTTAGGGATGATCACACAGTGAAAATCGCCTGAACCCTAGCAATGTAGAGGGTAGAAGATGAAGATAGAGCTCATTCTAGCTGGATCTCAACTCAATCTAGCTCACCTCAACTAGATTCTATATCAACCCAGCTCAATGTAGCTGGATCTAGCTCATTCCAGCTCCACATAGCTCATGACAGCTTCAGTCAACTTAGCTTAGCAACTAGTCCTCAACTAGCTAAGCTCAGTCAGCTAAAAAGTCCACAACCAACTTAGGGTAGCTCAACACCAGCTTATGAAGACTCACCCTAGCTCAACTTAGTTGAGCTTGTCTACTAGAGTTAAGCTAGCTAGCTTAGCTAGCTAGGGAGTCTTCAAGAAGATCAGAACCAGCTTCCCTCAACTCTAGAATAGTTGAGACTAGCTCAACTTAGCTCAACCTACTCAACTTAGTAGCTAGCAGAGAACTAGCTAGCTAAGTTAAGTAACTAAGCTCCTAAAAGACCATCTGCAACAACATATCAACTCCATGCAAACTCAGAGCAACTCCTCTAGCAAAACCTTAACTCCTCCTCTACTCATCTACTAGCTGAGCTAGCTTAGCTCCACCTAAGCTCCGCTCTATGGCAGACCACCCCACCTACTTAGCTCCATCTCTACACCCTCTTACCTAACCTAAACCACCACTAAAGCCCTTCCCCTTTTGGCGCCAACTCCTGGCATCCCTTAACCCCATCACCACCACCAAAAGCCACCTTAAAAGTGGTGCCAACTTCCCCTTCTAGAAGCCCCTTAGGTGGCGCCAACTTCCCATTAGATCTCCACCTTACACCTCAACCTAAGCCCCATCTCTACCCTCAATTTTCCCTCCAAAAAGAACCCCTTCTAGAACCCTACCCTTGGTGCCAAAAGTGGTGGCATCCCACCACCATGGCTAGCCACCAAGGGTCACCATTAACCCTTAACCACCCTCCCTCCACTTCCCTTTGGTTGGTGCCTAATCACCTTGGCCCTTAGTCCCTCAACCACCTCCTATAAACCCGTCCTAGCCATCAATGATCTCCATGCCAACTACCCCTCCTTCCCATCCTATATAAACCCCCTTCCTACCACCAAAAAGAGGTATACTTGGCTACATAATATTCTTACCTATACGTCCACTATAGATGTCCAAGGAAGGAGAGGAGAGAAGAAGATTAAGGAGGCAAACCCTTGCCTCCTTGGTGCCTTCTTCTTCTTCCTTCTTCCTCGGACCAAGCCAAGGAGCACTCCACCATTGGGGATGGCCAGGCAGGAGGAAAGAAGCTAGGGTGGACGTCCACCCTTGGAGGAGTTCAGAGAGAAGCTCTCAAGGAGGAGGAAGGACCCTTCTTCAAGTTCAGGAGCTGCTGAGCTTGGAGCAAAGGCTACTTCCATTTATGTGGAGATTCGTCTACCTTCTTCATTTTTTTATGTTGCAGTCATTTACTGTAGTAAGCATTCCTCTACTTGGAGATTACTTATGTGGTTCCCATCCACATAAGTGAGCTCCCCAAGTAGTTGAATACTTAACTTCATCATTAATCAAGTGCCTTTCTTCATTTTGTGCCTTGTTATTTTATGTGCTTTCAAATTCCTTGTTTTTAGATTTGTTGAGCACTACCCTACCTCTCCAATTAAACAAAAATACAAAAAGATTGAAGATTTGAGAGAGCAAGAGAGAGAAGTGATTTATTAACTAAAACTACCATCTTGGACGACCCTAGATATCCCATTATCTAGCTATTATAAATTTCAAAAGAGATCACGAAATTGTATGTTACAATGACAAATCCTCTTTTATAAATCACGTGATTTTTTGTATCGGGAACTCATAAAAAGAATGGTAAATACTTCAGTTCCAATAAGAAGGGGAATTTTGCACATGATTATTAATTTAGAAAGGAGATGAACAAAAGCAAGAAGTAGCCTCAATGGCGATCAACCAGGAGAAGTAGCCTTAATAGGAGAGAATTCCAAAGAAGTAGACTACGACGGTGATCAAGTCACTCAAGTTATTCAAACCATGTGACTAGAGATATCAAAAAGCTTACAGATCTATAAAGAAAGGAGAGTTATGGTGACAACTCGAAGATGTTCATCTTGATGATGCCAAATTTTCTAAGACCTAGGAAAATATCTAAATAAAGGAAAATCTGAGAAAAACTTGACATAATAAAAGGAAGAGATCAATATATATAGTGCAAGAATAACCCAAGTAAGATAAACTTGAATGAAGTTAGTTGAATCAGTGAGGCATAAACTCTTTACAAAATGAAAGGTTGACTGTCATGCCCCAGCAACCTCTCATTAACCATGAGATCAAGGTTCATAGTAGTGGCTCGATGATGGTTTCTTGGTTGCTTAAGTAGTAAAATCAAACACATGTAATTTCATATTCACTATGGCACAATAATAATAAAAGAGCAAAATACAAATGAACAAAAAAATTTAAACAAGTTTATATCATTTATAAAACAATTACATCCTGAGGATGCCTTGTTCACCTTTATACATCTATAAGCAAAAATGAATACATAAGAGAGAATGTTAGATAACTACACAAAGGACTAAAAGAACAAAGATGCACTTCATCCATCTTGTTATGGTCCCTTCACTTGTTGTGCCTATGATAAAGATCGACACCAACATCTTGGGTATTTTAGACATTGCTACATCCATCACCATTTCCTAAAATTAGATCATGAAGTAGGGACGAATGAAGTAGCCTAGGAGGGACATAATTCTATTATAAAACAAGAAGTAAGGCAAGTGATAACACTACACAAGGGGGTGATAATTATGTTGAATATGGCCCATCTTAAGAATAAAAGGCACAACATAAGTAGAATGGGAGCATTACATGCATCATGTACCAGGATTGCTTATAAAACTGTATTAATGGTCATTTGTGTAAGCATTTTTCAAGCAGGCCTTAGATGAGCAATCGGACCACACTGATGGATTCAGAACGACGAACGGAGTCCAACGGACTCAAGATCGGCTAAATCCGACATCCAGAGCTCCTACAATAGGCCCAAGAAGTTGTGACCGTTGATCTGGAGATCAACGGCCCATATTACGTCACGTCAGCCCCCCGCTCCACCGCACGCCACCCTTCATCCAGCCAAGATCAGATCTCGGCCGTCGATCTTCGATTGAACGGCTGAGACTCGCGTGCCCGCCCGTAGTCGTCGCGATAAAGCGTGGGCGTGGCGCAACGGTTAGCGTGCACGCCCGCACGCACGCGATGCGGGTTCGAGCCGCGCGGAGCCGAAATCGAAGACGGAGGTAGCGCGCGACGAAATTGGGCCGCCCGATTAGCAGCAGGCGGCTGAGATTTCGCCACGCGGCGCAACCGCAGCTCACGGGCGCCCACGCACGCGCGCACGCCGGGCGATGACGCCCGCGCACATGCGCACCCGAGGCGCGATCCCAGCGCAGCCGAGGAGGGATCTAAATCGTCCGATCTTCGATCGGATGGCTCTCGTTCAGCAACCGCGGATCGCACGACAAGAAGAAACAAGGCGGGCGGCTGACCAACAGCTGGAGGGCTTCACCGACGCTTTTGGAAGTGGTTTTAGCGACGCTTTGGACGTCGCTAAAGCCCCTTCTTCTTTTAGGAAGCCCTTAACCCTATTTAAACCCCCGCCAACCACTCATTCAAGGCATTCACTCCCCTTGCAACTACTCCACCCCTCTCTTAGCTAGCTTTAGGCCTTCTTGTAATCGTCGGAGACGACGAGCCACCGACGGAGCCTCCTCCACTGCCGTGGCTACCTCGTCGCTCTCCATACACACACACTCTCTCTCTCTTTTAAGCTTTCCATTACTTTTGTTTGAGGCATGTATTTAATGTTGTAAGCTATGAACTACAAGTGCATGATTAATGAAGTTATTTTCTATTCAATTGTCATTTTAATTTCTGTTCAAGTTGCATGATCAAACAAAGAACTTTCTAACCCTAAACCCTCTCTCTCTCTCTATCTCTATCTCACTTTTCAAAATCGCATCTTTCGCAAGCAAAACTCCGCACTTTCCGTGACAACAAGTGATAAGCAAAAATCCAATTTCCATGCCTCCCTGAGACCGACACTCGTACTCACCTCCATTTACTTATTTTTAAAATCGACGTTGCAAGTGCGACTATAACGATACTTCTTAACACACACGCACAACAGCACGTCAGTTTTTGGCGCCGTTGCCGGGGAGGCAACGGATTTGTTTTATCACCTCCATTCCATATCCATCCTCACATTGTCTAATGCCCTGTTTCCTTTTTACTTGATGGTTGCAGGAATTCGGCACGTGGACGGCGAAGCGATGCATCCCACGACGGTAGCAAGGGAGTAGGCGCTACGAGGACCAATAGTGAGTAATCTTTCTCTCATTGTTTGCTTGTGTGAAAAAAGAAAAACTAAAAAAAAAATTGTAAAAACTGAAAAAAATTGGCATGGTGTATGATTGCTTGACCCACATCCTTAACACATCACCCCACAAAAAAATGTACACTCTAACATTCTGAATAAATTCTTGGAGTGTTCTTTTCTTTTTCTTGAGTGGTGTTTGCGAAGCTACCATGAGTTAACCTAGGCCGCATCACTCAACTCTAAAACTGACTCATCTAATAGAAGCTGCATGATCATTAGGATGAGTACACTAAGGTTTTAGAACCTCTACAGAATAAAAGGAAATCTACTTTCACCGAGTTGTGTGCAGAACTTGACGTGCCCACTGAAGCTTGTTTGAAAACATTAAGACATGTCAACCCTAAAAAGTACTAAAGTAAGGATGAAACACTAAAAGAAACCACATCTTAACAAATCCTTACTTGAAAATCATGTTTTGCTAGAAGCACACACCTTGAAAGTGGAAAATTAAGAGGCACCACCCCAATCAACGCCTCATCACATAACCCTAGCACAAGCACTATCCTATCCCTTTAAAACTGAGTAGACGTGCCCTAGGCAGGACTGAGTTAAGTCTCAAAAGGTGAGGTTTTGTTCACTAGGCACTTGGCTTTCATTCCCTTGGTAGAATCTGGTGACTAGGCTGCGAGGCAGTGTCAAACGACCGCGGTTGTGGGGTCTACAGAACCGGAGGTGCAAGCCAAAGGAAGAACCTTCCCTGCAATCCCCTCGTAATCAACCTGGCTAGATTAGCCTTGGGAAGGGGAGTCCAGTGCTTATGGACTTAATCACCCTTTGTGAGATTTCTAGGTCTTCTAAGGAATACACCATAAGGACTAGCTTGTGTGCTTGATTGAAACACATTTCTCGCATCCGTCGCCCTCCGCATCCCCTCCTGTTCTTCTCTAGTGTATGCACGGGAGACGCTCACTGCATCCCGAGTTGTGTGTTTTGGGGTAGGAATCTAGGCGACGTAATTCTATTAACATGGTTGAACCTAGGGTAGATGAGGCTGAGGATCAACCCCCACCAGACGCTATGGCCATCATCCAAGCTCAAATCAATGCTAACCATCGGCTTCAGCAACAACAAATCCACACCATCATGCAAGCCATACAACGATTACAGAACCCACAAGAACAACCACCACCACCTTTCCAAAACATATCAGGACAACCACCACTTGATTTACCGCCATTTCAGGATCAGCCGAGGCCCCTCCGCGATTTCTATAATCCTTCTGCTATTAGAGTCGAGCCACACCTTAGGATCCCCGAGGGGGGAGATGATTTTGAGCTAAAATCGAATGTCTTAAGTCTGATCCAGAGCCACTTTTATGGAAGCTCAAATGAGGACCCCTTTCAACACCTAGAGGATCTCGACCACATAGCACGAACTGTGAAACCTAGGAACATTAGCCTTGACATTGTTCTAATCAAGATGTTCCCCTTCTCATTGAGAGACAAGGCTTCTCATTAGCTTAGAACCCTAGGTAGACCATCACCACCTGGGAAGAACTGAGGCATGCATTTTTAAAGAAATTCTTCCCCATAGGAAAGACCAATGCCCTCAGAAGAGCTATCGCTACCTTTACACTCCAGGGAGGGGAACAATTTCATGAGGCGTGGGAAAGATTTAAAGAACTTTTGAGGAAATGCCCACACCACGAAGTTCCAAGGTGGCAATTGAGTCGCTGAAATACCTGACTCAGAAGAGGCACCAACCAAGGACCCAGACATGGAATCAATCCACATTCAGACACCCTACCCTGAGGCCTTGGAAGCAATCAAGAAAAAGAAGAATACTGTGGAAACTGAGCAGCTATTGGAAATTTTAAAGCAAGTACAAATTAATACTCCGCTCCTTGAAGCCGTCAAACACATCCCTGCTTACGCCAAGTTTTTAAAGGATGCATGTACACCCAAGCGTAAGCCGATACCTCAAGCACCTAGGAAGGTTGTACTCTCTGAGCAAGCAAGTTCTGTAATATCAAGCAACCTTCCACTCAAGCGAACTGGCCCAGGAGCACCCCTGATTTCCTGCAATATCGGGGACATGACGTTTAATAGAGCACTCCTGGACCTAGGTACTTCTATCAATCTGATTCCAACAACCCTGTACCACCAATTTGGTTTTGGGGAACTGACACCAACCCCTGTCGCCATCCAGTTGGCTGATAGATCAGTGAAAACCCCGAAGAGGGTTGTCGAGGACGTAATTATACGGGTCAAGGACTTCTATTTCCCAGTCGACTTTTTGGTGCTCGACATGGAAGTCCCTGAAAAATTACAGAATGCACCCATAATCTTAGGCAGACCTTTCTTAGCTACGGCTAAAGCAAACATTGATTGCGACACGGGATGTATAGAAATCGCCTTCGGGGATAGGAAAATGCAATTGGATATCTTCCGGGCGACAAAGTCTTTTGATTGCGAGTGCATTGAGGAACATGATCCCGTGGAAACTCTAATCGAGGAATGCCTCACCCTCAGTTCTGTATCAGACCACCAAACCCGTAGTGACTATTCTGACCCGTCACCATCATTACCCGTGGACCTCTGTAAGGCTGAGTACCATCACATGACACCATTTGAAGAGATTGATGTTGATCAACTCCCGCCCTTTCCCTTCCCATCGACTGTGGTCCCACCCGCACCTGAACTTAAACCATTACCCGAGAATCTCAAGTACGTCTTCTTGGGACTTGACTAGACCTTCCCAGTGATTATTAATTCTCATCTAACCAAGGATCAGGAACTCAGGTTGACTGCAACCCTTTCAGAACATTGGGCCGCCATTGGTTGGACCATTTCAGATTTAAGAGGCATTAGCCCCACCTATTGCACCCACAAGATTTACCTGGAAGGCGGGGCCCGACCTTCCCGCCAGATGCAGAGACGTTTAAACCCAAACATGCGGGAGGTCGTTAAAAAAGAAATTATCAAGTGGCTTGACACCGACATCATCTACCATATCTCCGATAGCCCCTGGGTGAGCCCCACTCAAGTGGTTCCAAAGAAAGCTGGGCTCACCGTTGTCACCAATGATCATGGCGAATCCATCCCCACCCGCACCACCACCGCATGGCGGGTGTGTATTGATTATACGAAGCTTAATGAAGCCACTAAGAAGGACCACTTCCCCTTGCCATTCATTGACCAAATCCTTGAAAGATTGGCAGGGCAGAAGTATTTTTGCTTCCTGGATGGATATTTAAGATATAACCAAGTCGCAATTGCTCCGGAAGATCAGGAAAAGACCACATTCACTTGCCCGTATGGCACCTTTGCATTCCGTCGAATGCCGTTCGGGTTATGCAACGCACCTACGACCTTCCAGCATTGCATGCTAGCCATTTTTTTAGAAATGATGGGTGAATACTTAGAGGTCTTTATGGATGATTTCTCTGTATTCGGAAATTCATTCAACCATTGTCTGAGCAACTTGGAGAAAATCCCGAAACGATGTATCGAGGTTAACTTGGTGTTAAGTTGGGAAAAGAGCCATTTTATGGTTCAAGAAGGGATTGTCCTCGGCCACATCGTTTCGCATAGGGGCATCAAGGTAGATCGAGCTAAGGTTGATTCAATTTCCAAACTTCCTCCACCTAGTTCGGTCCGGCAGATTTGCTCCTTCCTAGGACATGTTGGCTTCTACCGAAGGTTCATTAAAGACTTTTCCAAGCTTTCCAAACCCTTGACTGACCTTCTAGCCAACGACGCCATATTCCACATGTCTCCTGATTGCATCCAGGCTTATCACACCCTCCGGGACTTAGTCTCCACGGCACCTATACTTCAACCACCCGACTGGTCCCAGGACTTTGAGATTATGTGTGATGCATCAGATTTTGCCATAGGCGCTGTCATGGGACAAAGGCAAGACAAGAAGCCCGTGGTGATCTACTTCGCGAGCAAAATGTTGGACGAGGCCCAACGTAATTATACTGTCACAGAGAAGGAGTTGCTCGCTGTAGTCTTTGGACTTGAAAAATTCCGATCGTACTTGCTGGGATCCCACGTGACTATTTACACTGACCATTCAGCCATCTGGCACCTGTTGGCCAAAATGGACGCAAAGCCCAGGCTCATCAGATGGATCCTGCTTTTGCAGGAATTTGACCTGGAAATCCGAGATAAGGCCGGATCGAAGAATGTGGTGGCTGACTACATGTCGAGACTTCATCCAGACCACATTGGACCCTCCCTACCTCTATCTGATGCCTTCCCTGATGAACACATCCTAGCCGTGCAAGACAAGAAAATGCCATGGTATGCGGACTACGTCAATTACCTAGTTGTAGGACAAACCCCGCACAGCTAGTCCAGACAGCAACGGGACAGGTTCTTGGCTGAGGCCAAGCACTATTTTTGGGATGATCCCATGCTGTTTCGCCTCTGTGCTGATCAGATCATCAGGAGGTGTATCCCCGAAGACGAAGTTCAGAGTGTGCTTTCCTTTTGTCATGACCAAGCGTGTGGCGGCCACTTCTCTGGAAAGAAAACAGCTGCAAAAGTTTTACAGTCAGGATTTTACTGGCCGTCCCTATTTAAGGATGCACACATCTTTGCCAAGACTTCCTCACGCTGCCAAACGCTGGGGACCATGACCAAGAAAGATATGATGCCCCTTCAGCCCATTTTGATTGTCGAAATCTTCGACGTTTGGGGTATCGATTTTACGGGTCCCTTTCCACCATCCAACGGCTTCGAGTACATCCTGGTCTCGGTAGACTATGTTTCCAAATGGATTGAAGCCGTCACCACCCGACGATGTGATCATAGAACTGTCATGGACTTTGTTAAGAAGAACATCTTTTCCCGGTTTGGAATACCCAAAGCCATGATCATTGATGGTGGAAGCCATTTTCTCCATTCCCAATTCCGTGCCCTACTTAGAAAATACGGGGTAAACCACCGCATTGCCACCCCGTATCATCCACAAACAAATGGGCGGACTGAGGTCTCCAATAGACAAATCAAGAACATTCTACAGAAGACTGTGAGACCGGACAGGAAAGACTGGTCCACACGACTTGATGATGCCTTGTGGGCATACAGGACCGCTTTCAAGACCCCGATAGGCATGTCGTTTTATCGCCTGGTCTTTGGCAAAGCTTGCCATCTTCCTGTCGAATTGGAACACCGGGCTTACTGGGCTGTCAAGCAATGTAACATGGATCCCCAGTTAGCCGGTGCGCAGAAGACGCTTCAATTATCTGAGCTCGAAAAAATTCGTCGGGACGCCTTTGACAATAGTCGACTATATAAGGAGAAAATGAAAGCCGTCCACGACCGACTCATTCATAGAAAAACCTTTGAGCCTAACCAACAAGTCTGGCTGTTTGACGCCCGCCTAAAACTCTTCCCGGGGAAACTCAGGTCCAAATGGACTGGGCCATTTCAGGTGGTTGAGCCCTACTCTAATGGGGCGGTTGAAATCGCTGATCTAAACACTGGGCACACTTTTACAGTTAATAGTCAAAGATTGAAGCATTTCCTGGCCCAGGTACCCCCCAAGGAAAGTGTCACCCTCGTTGAGGGTTGACACCGAGCATCGCCCAGTTGGAGGCGTTAAACTCAGCGCTTCTTGGGAGGCAACCCAGAGGATTCAGACTAATCTGGTAGTTTACGTCACTCAGGTACAATCTTTTTGAACCCTTTTGCATCCATGTATTTGCCAATGAGGACATTGTCCAACTTAAGCATGGGGGGTGGTAAATTGCATAATCCTGAGCTCAATTAATCAGTCTGAATGAATAAATAAATAAATAAATAATTGAATTTAGGAAGAAAACTTAGGCATTAGAAACATGTCAATAGTGGGAAATAATACAAAAAGAACTTAAACACTTAGACTTTTCAGGCCTTCAGGCTTAATCAGCCCTGGTGTCCGTTAAAATATAGATTTAGCGGCGAATCCTTGCAACCTTAAGCTATTCTAATCCACCTACTAAATAAGGTAATAAGTATACGACTTATCAACTCACCCTCTACCTCAGAAAAACTTTGAGTCTAAGCATCTGCACATATTTTTGCACAGACTCACTTCTCGGAGATTTTGACAGAAATTGGGTAGCTAATGAACTCTCTAAGGTGATATGGCTGGCAAGTTGTCGTGAGTAATAGCCCATTGGCAGGTTGTCCAGAACCCAGCCACAGGTCATTTCTTCTTCATTGCCTCTAGGTACATTTGAGATCAGGGAAGCCACCTACGAAAAAAAAAAAGGGAAGAAGAAAAGAAAATAAACCACACTTCACCGCACAAGTATGGCTGGCAAGTGATCGTGGGTAACAGCCCATTGGTCGGTTGTCCAGAGCCCAGCTCAATAATTGCACAAAAAAAAAGATCAAAACACTTAAGGAAGAAGCGGGGAAGTAGTACAAGCCGGGGAGATATACACTGGAAAAATCCTTGTGTTGACCCCAATTAAAACAAACGTAGGGAGAAAGCTACCAATCGAACAAATACACCTTCAGGCAAGTTTATTTCCTTTTCCGATCACCTAGAGACGTAGAAACTCGAAGTCTGTCTCAATTAACGTTGAGTCTATCACAACATTCACACCAAGATGCTTAGCACTTAGGGTTTTGACCAAGTTTTGGGTAGGTTGGGTAGCCGTAAAAAGTTACCAACCCACACTGAATTCCGAAAAAAATTCTAAAAAAAAATATATATACATACATATACATATGTATAGTTATATGCATTAAAGCAAGGATTCGGGCGATTCATATTTTGGCAGACACCCGGGCGCTGCTTAGTATTTGTAGATTAAGATCTTCGTATATTTCCTCTTATTGACAAGTAACGAAGTGTCTAAGCAATTACTTCTTAAATTCTGAAAAGAAATAAAAGGTAGAATAAACCTTGCTAGGGACTAGCAAGGAGTAAGCATGGGGGTATGATAACACTACACAAGGGGGTGATAATTATGTTGAATATGGCCCATCTTAAGAATAAAAGGCACAACATAAGTAGAATGGGAGTATTGCATGCATCATGTACCAAGATTGCTTATAAAATTGTATTAATGGCCATTTGTGTAAGCATTTGTCAAAGCAGGCCTCAGATGAGCTATCGGACCGCACGGATGGATTCAGAACGACGAACGAAGTCCAACGGACTCAAGATCGGCCAAATCCGACATCCGGAGCTCCTACAACGGGCCCAAGAAGTTCTGACCGTTGATCTGGAGATCAACGGCCTATATTGCGCCACGTCAGCCCCCCGCTCCACCGCACGCCGCCCTTCATCCAGCCAAGATCAGATCTTGGCCGTCGATCTTCGATCGAACAGCCGAGACTCGCGCGCCCGCCTGCTGTCGCCGCGATAAAGTGCCGGTGTGGCTCAACGGTTAGCGCGCACGCACGCGACGCGGGTTCGAGCTACGTGGAGCCGAAATCGAAGACGGAGGTAGCGCGCGACGAAATTGGGCCGCCCGATCAGCAGCAGGCGACCGAGATTTCGCCACACGGCGCAACCGTAGCTCACGGCCGCCCACGCGCGCGCACACACCGGGCGATGATGCCCGCGCACATGCGCGCCCGAGGCGCGATCCCAGCGCAGCCGAGGAGGGATCTCAGATCGGACGGCTCTCGTTCAGCAGCCGCGGATCGCACGAGAAGAAGAAACAAGGCGGGCGGCTGACCAACGGCTGGAGCGCTTCACCGACGCTTTTGGAAGTGGTTTTAGCGACGCCCTGGACGTCGCTAAAGCCCCTTCTTCTATTAGGAAGCCCTTAACCCTATTTAAACCCCCTCCAACCACTCATTCAAGGCATTCACTCCCCTTGCAACTACTCCACCCCTCTCTTAGCTAGCTTTAAGCCCTCTTGTAATCGTCGGAGACGACGAGCCACCGACGGAGCCTCCTCCACCGCCGTGGCTGCCTCGCCGCTCTCCACACTCTCTCTCTCTCTCTTAAGCTTTCCATTACTTTTGTTTGAAGCATGTATTTAATGTTGTAAGCTATAAACTACAAGTGCATGATTAATGAAGTTATTTTCCGTTCAATTGTCATTTTAATTTCTATTCAAGTTGCATGATCAAACAAAGAACTTTCTAACCCTAAACCCTCTCTCTCTTCATCTCTCTCTCGCTTTTCAAAATCGCATCTTTCGCAAGCAAAACTCCGCACTTTCCGTGACAACAAGTGATAAGCAAAAATCTGATTTCCACACCTCCCTGAGACCGACACTCGGACTCACCTCCGTTTATTTATTTTAAAACCGACGTTGCAAGTGCGACTATAATGACACTTCTTAACACACCGCACAACAGCTCGTCAGCAAGGTACTAGTTCCATTTGGCTTTTGGATTATCAATATGGTTCTAAGTTTACCATAATTTTATTATTCACTAGACTACTATGCTAAGTGTTCATTCACTTGCTTCTCAAATCACCAAGGTTTTGGAATCTTCCATCATATTCTAAGGCAATCATGTTGTATCCTTCCCACTTTATACTGCGTACATGCGATCTCTCCTTGGCCATGCATATAACCTATGATCCTTCTAGGACACATTGTTGACTTCACATCAGGTGACTCAAGCCTTGCAAGAGCCATTTTTTGGCAACTATTTGAGATCTATGGAAAGCTATTGCACTCAGGATCGCTTAAATAAAAGTTTACAAAATTTTAATTCATCTATAATGAAAGAATACTGACACCTAGAATGCTAACACTCCTGCTAGAAGCTTTAAACCATCGAGTATTCCAAAAACTACTCACTAAGAATATCAAGTAACCTTGGCATTCTTTCTTGCTTCCGACTTAGGAGGAGTTCTCACATCTATACATGTTAATGGGCTATCAAGGAGTTTTTAAGCCGTTTCGTTGTAGCAAAGTCTCCTAAATAGCTCAATCAACAGATAAAATTTATAACTCAAAATCTCAATTGAAGTTCGAGGTCGAACACAGGAAGCAAATATGAATTCACGTGCTAATCATAATCAAAATATAAATGAGCACCATAATTGAAGCACAAAATAGATATTCAATGAATAATAACTACTCAAATTGATATTCAATTCTAAGCATGAGTATTTCAATAGATCACAATGATAAAAAGAAATCTAAGACAAAATAATGGTGATTTAGATCACCAATTATTAGTCTTAATTAAGCATGCATATCAAACATCTCAATCAAACCAAATAATCTAACCGGAACTTGAACATTACAGTGATCAGACGTCTGGCATGTGGATCAGATGACTTAAATGATCAGGCTTCTCAAAGCTAAGCCTCTCTTCTTCTTCTGCTTCAGCTTTCCTTCTTTCTTCTTGAGCCTTCTTTTCCCTTCTCTTTAGCTTTCCTTCTCAAGCCTTCTCCTTCTTCTGCTTTCTACACAAGGGGCTTCTTATGTTTCTCAATAGCTAAGTGTTGGGTCTTCTCTCTGAAGAGCAAACCCCCCCCGACCTCCTCTCTTTCTCCTCTTCAAGTAACCAGGAATGTAATCAGGTATTCGGGGATCCAGTTGACTAGGCTTGCCGGCGTGGGGTCGCAAGCGAGGATTGCATTAGGCGGGTATACAGGCATGCGGGTGAGGGTGCGCTGAGCGCATAAAGGGGACCCGACCCTCGTGTTACTGGGCGAAGAGGCTCCTTCACAAAAACACTTTATGGGCATGCAGGCACTCTTCTCCCACTAATGTGGGACTAATCCCACTTCTCCTCTTCGCTTGAGGCAACAGCGTGGTCCTCGTCTTGATTAAAGTCGAAGGAGAGGTTGTCTCCTCCAATTGAAGACTTGGGCATGGACCTGGGATGATTCCGCACGACCTGGGACGGTTCTTGGTGAAGAACAGGACCGTGACTTGAAGAACAATGCCGGGGAAGACGATGCGGCGGTGAAGCTCCGACGTAGGGCCTGAAATACAAAATACGGGCTAAAAACCCTCGCTAAAATGTTCAGGAGGATCATTGTAAAGCGTGGAAGGTGATGGCGGCGTCCGTGGGGTGATTCGTGTGTGGATGAGGGCAGACGGTGACGGAGAAGGAGCGTGAAGGCGGAGGTGTTCGGTGGAGTGTTTGGATTGGTGGAATGCGTAATAAAGATGGGCGCTTTGTGCGGGTGGATGAGGCGGTGCTTGTAGACTTTGTGGCGAGTTGTTTGGTGGATTGTGGAGGTGGGGTAGACTCGCCGGAGGTGCGGTAGAGATGGAGATGAAGGTGGCGTAAGGTGGTATCGGTGGTCGAAACAAGGGTTTAGAAGTCCTAAGCTAACCTATGGAGCGAGAGGAACCTAACTAACCTAAATCTAATGGACAAAAGGGAAGGATTCCCATGCCGATGGTACGCCGGACGTGAGGAAGATGAAAACTCCGGTGGGCGAAGCGGCGACGACGAAGGGGCTTAGGCGATGCTCACTGGTATTGAGACGCACGGAGGAATAAAAGGAAGAAGGAATCGTCGCCTATTATATGTGGTGGACGACGAAGAAGGTAGTCGAAGAGGGTCGCTGAAGTTGGTGGAGACAGAGGTCGAGGAGAAGGGAAGGAGAGTCTGGCCTCCAAACCAAGCTAAGTTGAGAAGGTTTGCCTCGGGGGTGTTTTTATAGGCCTTAAGGGATTCTCCCAAGCAAGGAAAGAAGCTTTCCAAGCTTCGGCTACTTTGTGCACAAGGGATATCTACATCTCCCATGCGTTCGCATGGGAGATTGGGAAGGCAATAGGATTCATGGCCGATCTCAAATGGAAGAGAATTCCTCAAGGAATCTCTCTTTCAATTTTGGGACTGATTGATTGAGAATTGAGAGAAAATCTCACTCAAATCTCAACGATGAGCTGCAGCTTACTCCTAATGGCTGCAAGGACCTAAATGTGAAGGTGATGACAAAGTTAGGGGGTCTTTGCAATATATTTCAAAAGCTGAGGGGCTATTTGAGAGAAGAAGAATCAAACTGGACCAAAATGCAAACTAGGTCAAGATGATCTTTGATTTGGCCCAAATTTTGGAACAAATATAATTAGGGCCCAAGGAATTTGATGGTGAAGTTGGATTTTTCTTTTGACCAAGTTTGACTAGTAATTTATATAGAAACCCAAATTAAGGTAACTTCCTGTCTGAGACTCTATTTTAAGTCAAAATGAGTTCCAATGGTCAAATCAAGGATACCAAACTTATGGAATATTTTTCTATGATTTTTAGAAGGTTTAGATCAATTTTATCCTGATCATATCCTCCGATATTTAAGTAAGTCTGAAATTAAGGTTTCGGATGTCCATTAATTCATGGAATGCGTGAAAACCCGTTTCTGTTTGCATGAACCCACTTATATGATTTTAATGCTCATTTGACCTTCATTTAACCTCTGGGAAATCCCATGATTGTTCTGCATTTAAGATCTTCTGTTAAAACTGCAGATTTAACCCTGATTTAATGTATTCTTCTCAGAAAGGATATGCAATGAATTTTGACTTTCTGGCGGTTATGTAGGAGCATTTGTCTATTGATTTTGATTAATTAAAGTTAGTTATGACTGATGATGACGTTATCATCAATACATGACTACTAGTGCAATATTTCTCTATGTGTTTGCGTAATACCTTCGTAGGTTGAGTGCTATATGTACCCTTAACCATGCTTCTATCTAGATAACTAACTCTCTTGCATATTATCTTCATGATTATTACACTATACCCTTCTCATAGGCTACCTCAAGAGTATCCCAAATTTAGGTTCTTGATCATCGGTCTCTGACCAACAACCTTCATTCAAGAACTTTCTAGTCCCTTGGATAGTTGAACCTAGTACTAATGGCCACCAACCATTAGGCATCATCTTCAACCTTATTGACATTCTAACATGATTTTGTATTATTAGTTCCAAGACAATTAATCATATTTTCTTTTCCTCTTGCATATCCTCTAAGTTTTGGTCACTTATCCATAGAATTTGTATCATTTTAGATCTCATATGAGATTTCCAGGGTGTTACAAATTCATTTGATCTCCTAGAATCAACTTTATGTCTTAATTCTACTTTGCTAAATCGTGTAGGTCTATGAGTCAAGTGAATCAATTATAACCATTTTTCATAATTTGCATGCTTCAAACACTAGCTCCTTATTTCCTTTCAAAAAAGGTCTATTTCATTTTCCTATATCTTCATGTGAATGTTTAAGAAATGTTTCAACTTGTTTAAGAACTAGGAAGAATCCCAATTCAAATTGGTTTTAGTTTAGTTTCCTTTTTAACTTCTTTTGTGTATAACTGATACCTGATAACTTGCCATTAGTCAACCAGTGAGCTTCCATTGGTTGACCTGGTAAACTCATCAACCAACCAATGGACACCCATCATTCCACCTCTAAGGCATTTTCTAGCATTAGTAACTTGAATAGTTTCATTGTCATATCAACAACCATTTGATGAGCCTTACAAATTGATGAATGTCCCTATCAAATGTTTGTCGAGGCCTCATTAACCAACCTTACAAACTTATAAAAACTTGATTCCCTACATATTAAGTTATTTTTCCTAATCCCTTCACTATAATAAATCCATAATCCAATCTTAAAATCAAGTCCTTTTACTTATAATTCTCTAATCCTCAAAATCACTTTGTTAGCTACAGCCATGCATCTTTAACTTACAAGATCTTCCTTTTTGTATGCTTCATTAACATAATCTTAGCTATTCACTCTATAGAGTTGCAATTAGCCCTAATTGCTTATTCCATAGTGAAGGAATCACTACTTGTAATTTCATAGTAAGGTATACTAGAAACAAAGATTTATCTACATCTACAAGATATGGGTAACAAGAGAAATTGCAAAAGGAGGAATAGTTCCCCACATTATCTTTACCTATCATAGGGATTTCAAATGATTCCTTGAGCTATGAGCCCTCCTCCTACAGATTCTTCCTTCTCCTGAGAAGCTCCTCTTTACCTTTAGTAGTCTTAAATCTCCTTTAAGAGTTTCTTTTGGGTTCCTTCTCTGCAGTCATTATTTTATTATTGCAACAGCAACCTTAACTTCTTTCTTCTAACTCTCGAGTAGTAGCAACTTTTTCCTCTATCCCTTCTTAGTTATAGCAACAACAGTAAGGTCTTCCTTCCTTCTTATTGAACCTTCTTCCTTTTTCTTGTACCTCTAGGATGATTCTTAGGAGGAAAAACTTCAAGTAGCAGTAGCAACAATATAGATGAGAGGTGGGTGGTGCTACTCAATATGGAGGTGGAGTTTCTCGAGAGAGATGGTTGTCAAAGAGGAAGTCCTACATAGACTAAAAAGTGAAGCCTAAAGGGGATTGTTATTTCCTCCTCTAGCCGTGGAGAAAGAGGAGAATCATCCTCATTTACTTGATGATTTAAAATAGAAAATAGGTATTGAGACACCTCATCATCCTAGAGACCAACTTGACATACAAACATGACACAATGGAAAGGTTTTTAACTTTGCTAGTTTTCAATTTATCTCTCTTTCTTTGGTTTGCATTCAACCAATCACCTCTCTCCTTCTCAATTCGTTAACTCTCTCCAACATCCATTATTTTTCCCTATTTTGGACATTCTACATGAACTCTTTAAGTTTCAACGAGCCTTCTTCCATAGTTATTTTGTATAATGGCTTTCATTGGTTTCATTCACCCACTTGACCGTAATTGCCATATACACAATTTTATATTGCTATAGCTTAAACTTCATATATTGTTATTCCAACATGGAATAGAATTTTACTTAATTCCCTTAATTGATTGCACCTACATAAAATTTTTTTGGCAAATAAACTAGGTATTGTAGTTAACAAAGATAATTGAAACTCAGATACTTGCATAAAGCAAAAATCATTGTCATGTAGTTCATGCCTCTCTAAAGGTCTATTCAATTCAAAGAATTCACAACAGATGCTAGATTAATGGGTTATGCTTGACTAAGAAGAGGAATCGCACTCCCATGCTTTATTATCATTTGTCACATATTACAGCTAAGTCATTTATTACTCAAATCAATCCCTTACATGAGTCTATATCATTGAGGATCCCCTAAGATTTACAGTAGTCCTACAGGATACCCATATAATTCTTCATATCTCCAATTAGCAATCATGATCAAAGTTTACTTTTAATTGATGAGTCACTCTTCCTAAGATCCTTGTTAATAGTTGGCTATATGATCTTGTAATCATTAAACATCCTACTAAGCTAAGAAAATCAACTAATATTAATCCATGGTTCCATAATTCCCTAAGTAGATAGATTCGTGCACCTCATCTTAACTCTTACTCTAAGATCTCCATCTCTCTCTATTGATAGATGATTAAGTAATGTCATAACGGGGTAGCACCAAGACCAAAAAGACCTTTCCCAGGTCTTCACATAGCTAGTTACTTTCCACCATAGTTGGTTAGGACATTCAAGTATGTCACTAATAGACTCAATCAGAGGTCTAATTTGGCTTATTTCTTTAGTTGATGGTTCCTTTCCCATTCCCATTCATGAGAATATGTTTCTACACTTGATCAAGGTTCAATCTCCGCTAGATCTCCATAAGAAGCAAATTTTTCACCCAACAAATCAAGTTTTCTATAGTTTTCACGAGTTCAATTATTCATGCTAAAAATCATTGCCATCTATCCAAAGGTCAAGGAAGGGCTCAAGTGGCTAGCTCTGTGAACTAACACTACTTCTAAGGTTTGCATGGAAAACCCACAAGAGGTTAGCACAAGTTAGATTTTGAACTGAACTTGCAACTTGATTTGAATATTGAAATTCAACGAGGAAACTCTCCTTACCTTGCTTTGCTACGCATTGGAGATGAGCTCAATAGAAGCAATGGTTCCTCAAGCTTCACAAGACCACCAAGATGGTGTTGTTTGGTCATTCTTGTATGGGGAATTCATTAATCCTTCATGGCTCACTTGAGTTCCTTACCTTAGAACTTTCTCTATCTCTCTCACAAAAGTCACTTGATTTCTAGGAAATTCCATCCATTCAAATGTCAACACTATTTGTAGAGTTTGTTTCTCATCCCCAATAATGCTCAAGCCTCAAATTATGGCTGTTTAGCCCACAATTAGCCTTAGAAAGTATAAAAGGCGCCTCAAGAGGCAATCAATTGCAACCTCCATACCTCATCTCACAAATCCATGTGATTTTCACACTCTAATCACATTTTTGTCCCTAGTCCAACCAATTAGGTAGTAGGACAAGTATGAACATGGTAGTAGGACAAGTATGAACATGAATGAAGATCACAACCATGTAAGTTAGGGTTTTAATTGTGTAGAATTCTAAGCAAAAAGTGACCCTCAGCATGAACGATCTATGTACACAACCAAGAACACAACCATAACGGTCTACTTAATGGTGGTAAACTAATTTGAAAATGGCAATGCAGCCCTAGTTCTTAATCATAGCCATTTATAAGGTTTGAGTAGTCATGTACTAATCTTTTAAGAAGACAAAATCACTAAAAACTTGTCTTATTTAAAAGACATGTTTTAGTTTGATGTGTAAGAGTGATATAATTAACCCATCCTTGCAATTTAAGTTCATTTCTTTAATGATGTCTGAAATTTAGAATTTAAGCTAAACTTAGTTTGGTAAACCTTTTCTTTATGGAAATAAAATTCTTTTTGAGATAGTTGTCACATGTATAGGGGTGCCAAAAGGGCCCAACTAAGTCTAACCCAATCAAATTCATGAGAACTCAATCTTGAATAGGTGGGGTCGGACCCCACCTACAACTCAAATGGGTTTGTCACTATTCACCTATGACTTGACTTGTAAACGCAATGGGCCCAAATATATCCAAAGCTCAACTGGGTTGAAAATATTTTAGTTCCATACCCAAGACCCAATCCATGAACCAAAAGAATATCTTTCATGCATGAGACTTACCTTGTGAGTATATTTGGATTTGGTCTATGTGGTCAAGTCTAGATCAATCTACCTGATCAATTCATACGTGAAACCAAATGCATGTGCTTAGGTCAATAACTTCCGTGGTTGTTGTAAATAGGGAATTATATCTTCCAATTGAAACATGCAAGATCTTTTTGTCAATGAACATTGAGTTTTTGATATCTAAAGTAGTGTAGAATGCTAATTAGAAGTATAAATAAATACAATGAACTTATGTTTATAAGTTGCATAGCCAAAAAAATGAAAAACAAATATGGAATAAGCCAGAGTAGCTCATATGCACCAAGCTCATAAGTAGCCAATAGTTTTTGGTAAGGATAATCTGCAGTATGAAATTTTCAAGGAGCCATGCAAACTTGCAACTAACAATGCATCCCGAGCGCCAACCAGATTGCTGGAAATCGGATTTGGCAGAAATAGAGCTCACCACAACATGGAGAGATATCGACTCCCTTGATGCGGACCCTTACCCAACCCACGTAAAGAGGGTAAAATCTTTTGAGTAAGCGTGCACCATACTTGCACCTGATGGCATTTTTGGGGTAGATTTTCCTAAAACATTTTTCTGGTATGTATATATATATATATATATATATAATTTCTTTTACGAAGAGCGAATCCGGAAAACACATGCCAGCCTCGTCAATAATGTTTGGGAGATCTTACACTAAGCATGTGTATGTGGATTTTTTCCTTTTTTTTCAAGATGTTGGTTTATTTGACGAATTACATATTCGTGATGAACTAGCAACGCGGGAGAATACGTTTGCGAAGGGACATCTAAATCAGGATGAGACACCAACCTTGCACCATCTAAGAATTAGAAAACAAAAAGGATTTTTACGTGTCATATAAACTTTTGAGATCACATTATTACCATCTGGATCTTCGTATTTACATACATGTCACCGTAAAATTAATTATTTTTTCAAAACATCACTCGAATTAAATTGTACCACCATGATCAGCTACTTTCGATTAAAAGCATCAAGAAATATTTTTTTTGTCTCTAAGCTGTGTCATATACCTCAAAACAAAGTTTTAGATAATATTTTTTATTCCACCACTAACTCTAAAACAAACACCACATGGGTTCCCATTTCAGGCTAACACACCCACTTCGCAATACCCAAGAACCTGACAAATGACCACCTTTCATCGGGTATGTTTGCCGTGGGTGAATTATCATCGTTTCACCGGATACAGTCGACCAGAAAAGATTTACAAAAGAATTCTGCAAAAAATCACCATTTTACGAAACATATCTAACTCGAATCTCGTGGGAAAAAACAATTGGTACGATGAAACTAAACCACGAATAAAATTTGTAAGGATTTAAGCTAATATTTGCAAAACTTTCAAGATGAATGAACTATATAATGATCTAAGCAAAAAGATGTGAAGCCTTTATCTGCTTTGCACTAACGATAACCGTTTTATCATGAGAAGAAACTAGTCATCAACAATCAAAAGAGAAATATAGACATACATTCCATGCAGCAATTCACATGCAGGTAGCGGAGAAACAAATTCAAATTCCGTATACATACAGGCACATCGCTTACCAGACGTAAGTGTATATTCTAATAAAAATGCCTTCTGCAGCGTGGAACAGATAGGAGGAAAATCACTTACTAAGATGTGGCTATTCTATTACAAGTGCCAAAAGATCCTAATCAGTCCTCTAATGTATTGATATACATAAAACTAAATAAGATTACAAACTACCTCGGTGGAGGTGGGTTTCCACCAAAGAAAAAAATCCAATAAAACCGCAATGGAGTTTGTGGACACGAAAATTGAACAGGAAGGAAAAAAAAAAAAAGGAAGAACAAAAAAGTGAATGCCATTCACCTCCAATTCTCCTTCAACTCTTTTTGTTGAGACATAATCCATGTTATGAAGATTGCAGCTATGAGTGCCACAATGGTGATGAGCAGTAAGGCATAGCTAAATTCCTCTGTGAGCGAATCATAGGTTTTCGATGGTGCAAATTGTGTGAAGAAGAGATCAATCCCATAGCTGAAAATAAGAGTCGTCGACTCCAACTTGGCCGGGATGGTCATGATGCCTCGTAACCCTTCCACTTGGAGGGAATGTGTCACATAGGACTGCAAAAGGAAATTCATTAAAGACTGTACACTGGAAATTAACATCCAGAAATCTTGACTAAATAATTCACAAGAGTGTTCCATTTGTTAAGTAGAAGCCACTCAAGCTTGTCCAACTTGTCCACAGTTTTTTATTGCTAACAAAATATAATTAGGGCATAAAGCAGGAAACATGCTTAATACAAAGGATCACATTACCAGCAGCTGTTTTAATCCAATTGAGCATGTGATTGAAACAATAGTGGCAAGGAAATTATGAACAGGGCCCCCCTCCCGCCCCCACTTCTTCCCAAAACACCCACCTACCTTCCATGGCGCAACAGCTATCTGAACCTTCTTGACGCAACAAATAAGGGGCAGAATGATAATTGGGAGAGAATGCAGTGCCACATTATTCAAGGAAAAACCTTCTTATAGAGAAAGAGGGAACAGAATGACACTTGGGATATTCAGGGATATTGTCACTTAAACAGGTTCCCTCGAGGTCATTTCTGAATAATTGACTGCATAGCACAATTGGAGTTAATCCCCAAAGTCCCAATTCCAACTTCTGAGCATTGCAATCAAGTGGGCCACATACTTCCTTTACTTCTTCAGGCGAATTCTCAAAATACAAAAGGTATCCACATCATAATCAAAATTTATATCGCTGCACAAAAGCCATGCCAAAATCAATTACCATGTTACAGAACTATGCTTGGAAGAGAATGCAATGTCTCGTTACACTTGAAGTGAGAGGGCATTCGCAGGCAAGTTCCTTGATTCACGTCTACATTCTGCCAAGCACAGTCGAGAGGGAGCTTGGCTGTATTCCTCAAGGTTCAGAGTTCAACATTGGTTCACACAATCAATCAAGCATTGCACTGTCCAAGCTTAATCAAGAGAATGCTTAACATAAAAAAGGCATCTATGTCTAACTGAAATAATTTCCCATTGCACAAAAATCAATGCAAAGGCCAAATATGATATCCTACTTATACTCACATTCTAACTTAGCCATTCAGAAACAAAGATTGGTTAACCTTCACAAATAATTTAAGAATTCCATTGTATAACAAGTCTTTTTATTCATTTATCTCTAAATTCTAAGTTGATGACTACAAACCCTTTCTACAAAATAAAAATAATGGAGGCCGTCAAAATGTCCGTCAACAGCTCACCAATAATTTGAGTTGGGCAATAAATATATGTAATATCACACTACCTGGATTTAAGCATTTTGGGTTGTAGCATCAGGTCTAGAACCAACAGGTCGCCAGGACCATCTTTTCTCAATTTCATTCATCTACACCTAAGGTTGTTCCCAATGTTCAGAACCACAAGTCAACCAAAAAATATGGGCCAAAGCATGATTATACTATCTCAAGGTCTTTACTGCCGATATTGACACCATGCCAATAAATATCCAATTGCATGTATTGAAGGCAGCCGAGGGCATGGAAACACCTTTGTATTGACATTGGGTTATCAATGCCTCAAAAATTTTCCATATCGAGGGCACACCCATGCATACCAACAAATTCACTTAAATGATTAAAATAACAAGTAAATCACAAATTATTAACTTAAAACCTTAAATGGTCATACAACAAGGGCATACATGTGAAAATGAACCATCAGAGCTACTAATTTTGATCTTATACTTCCTACTTCAACTCATCAACCAAAGAAATTCCTATACTAACTTATATGCATATCAGAGGATTTGTTTAAGAAGGGAAAAAGGATGACTACAGTCCGTGCATCTATAGATTTATTGAAATGACAAAATTGAAGTACAACAACTAGAGCATTTCTATAGATTTATTGAAATGACAAAATTGAGGTACAACTAGAACATTTCTCCACACTTGCCCCAGGATGCACCGGAAGTAATAGTAACATTATCAACATATGGCAGGTTCTTTAAAAAATGAAACAGTTCTGTCAATCCCTGAACCACAAAGGCAGTACAAGCACAAGCATATCATATTATATATGTCATTGCAATGTCCAGTGACATGTCCTCTTTTACCAACATAGTCCAAAAAGGTCCAGGTTCATAATTTGTCCAATCCAAAAGAATTGCTCTAAGACTCCAACTTCTATGTATGAAAAAAAATACTAATATGTATTTTCAACATCTACACCTAATCTCCCTATATGAGCCCGATATGAATGGTAGCCCTTTATAGAACCTCCTCCGAAACAATCAAATGGGCAAATCAACCTTTAACTTTTAAATGACATTCGTAGCAAAGCCGCCCCTAGTAAGGCCACCACCAGCAATACGATCGGGACAGGCGTCAATACGATCGATATATTGTTGACACACCTACATATCGATACCTTTTACGTGTCGATATGGCCCTTTGCCCAAAACCCCCTGTATCGACAACATGAGGTGTCAATATGGCCCTTTGCCCAAAAACCCCTATATCGACAACATGACACCAGCAACCTGTCAACATCTTAAATGCTATGGTGTCATACATAATTTATGCAATAACCTTAACATGGAATTTCAGGGAAGGGGGTGGGAGGGTGGGGGCGGTGGGGTATCATTCCTAGTATCACTAGGTCCCAACTTAGGACATGGTACTTGGGATGTGGATAACTCCTCTTAGCTTGCTTTTTCAATGACTACCTCAAGTCAACTTGTTCCTAGACCAACAAGTTGTTAGGGGCAGAGTCTTCCTCAACCATACTTGGGGATAGACAGCTTACACATCCTACAAATACAATCTCCACTGAGGAATTTTCATGCATACCCTCCTTTTATACTCCTAATTGTCACATATAATTCTCTTAGAATGGTCTTCGTACACCACTACTGTAATTTATGGATTATTTTCTGGAAATTGTTACAGTCAATGCCTAAAATGGATAAACCACCCTTGTGCTTTTGGAAAGAATATAAATTGGATGGCTTCATGTAAAGAGATTACATTTCAACTCATGACACTTGGTTGTGCTACACGCTTCCTACAAGTATACAATCGTGCGAAGGAAGGAGAATTGACGATTTTTGTAGAGAAGTACGGAAACTCTAATTCCTTTTTTTTCAAAAAGGTGAGAGTCACATAGGAGCAGGACATTATCTGATTCATCCTTAATTCTCTGGAAATTTCTAAATAATTTGCCAAGTTTAAGGGTAATTAAGTCACTTTATTTTTAAGCGTTATCATATCAGATAGAAGTGTTGTACAAATTTTCAGTGACAGTACCTATGCAACATTTTCTTACAGCTAAAGAGTGGTATGCATAACTACATACGAGCAAGGAGGTTATATGTGGAATTAAGTTTTCTAAGGATAACACGTAAGTAAATTTCCTGATTTTAGTTTACATGTAGTCGAAATGCCAGGAAATTGATTAATATTACTCAACTAAAGCAACCTCCAAGAAGTCCAAAAAGCCACCAATTTGAAGGCAGAATCAAAAAACTTAGTAGATAATAATAGAAAAATTGCACTTTCCTTTCACCATTGCATTCTAACTTACAATTGCCACCAATGCCCTTTGAAAGGCATTTATTCAGTTCAATAAATCTAATGAGCATACCAACCACATGAATATGTGATGCAACCAATTAAAGCAGGGAAAAAAAAGCATCAACGGAAAGCACAACGAAGAGTGGCATAATTTTCAAGGGTGGTGGTGTTGAACCTGAGGAATGATTGGCAGTGAGTCTGTCAGCGGTATGATCCCTTCTTCTCGTTCTGATTGAGATGGATTTGCAGTGCGGCGCGGATCAAGATAGCGCTTGTCGAGGGCTAATACCTGCCACAGGTTGGCAGCCAAATTTTTAGATCATACGAATCTTGTCCAATATTTTAAAATATTCAACAAAAGCAAAGTAGATTGTGATATCACTTCAGTCTGTAAAACTGAACAGGTAAGCAAGCCCGTCAAAATCTGTTTTACGTAGGAAAGGCTATATTCTATCCCATGATGAGTAGGTCATCTCATAGATGTGATTGCAACACTGGAGCTTGCGGCAGAGCATGAGCT
Source organism: Thalassia testudinum (assembly GCA_037157565.1). NCBI lineage: Eukaryota > Viridiplantae > Streptophyta > Magnoliopsida > Alismatales > Hydrocharitaceae > Thalassia > Thalassia testudinum. The sequence goes on along the minus strand of JAZHRO010000077.1, from coordinate 79,637,066 downwards.
TATAATTAGAGAAGTGAGCACATGTGGTTATCACAACGATGGTTAACCTTTTCAGTGGGATAAAGGCTAAATTTGACGTATGCATATTCACATCCACATCATTTTAAGTGTTGTTTACATCTGCATGCAGACCTTTATGAATATGATTAATGATATCCAATTGCATGCACCCATCTGCAGGCATGCATGAATGCACGGACACGTGCACGCATACACGTGTAAATATTGTTTCCCATTAGACAAGTAGCTTAGTCTCCACCATGTTTGTATACTTGAAGTGGCACCATGCTTGTTGATATCCGTGATATATATCAATATATATGAATAGTGTCTGTACATATGCCTAGTAAACATCTTTTAAAAAAGATAAAACTTGTATAGGAAATGACTAGATATTAAAAATGGGCTACCCACCCCTATAAGTATAAGTGATGTGGCTATCCTTGCCTTCTATATATAATGGGAAAATGTAATTTGACATGAAGTTCTAGGGATTCTTTTCTGTCATGAATAAGAGTATATTATTTTTTTCCCCCAAAGAAACTAAGAAATAATCACTCTTTAATGTGATCAGCCATTTTCATTTATTAATTAAACAGATTTAAACCAAAACTCACTCTTCACTACAAGGTGTCCCACATACTCCTCTCAAACTCAGAAACATTACAATTGATATCATCCAGGTAGAATCTTTCTCAGCAAAAGACGGCCACATTTCTTTTCATCCAAATTGCCCAAAGAATACAAATTTCTTTATCATTTTCATTTTTGATATTGCTCCTTCTGCAGTAAGGTTTTTTGCCTTTTCATTGCCAACCCTAATCCTAAATAAAGGAGGGTTGCATTAGACTATCGAGATGGCTAACTTAAAACTAACTGAATCTCTTAAAAAAAATATTCATGCATTGATTCAATTTCATCCTGTATACCTTATTAGCAACGTGCTCAAATCGGTGTATGATTGTAGTGAAAAATAAAGGGCATGTAAATAGGCTAGTTTCACTATAGAGGCCTGAGGATAAAGTACCTATAGAGACAAGGTGAGTTGGAGAGAACCAAGGAGATTGAAAGAGAAGGAGAAAGCTCAAAATAGGGTTGGCATTATTGTCCATAAAGGAGAATGTAATTGAGGTTAGGAGGTTGGATGATTGGATTGTTTTGATAAAATTAGTCTTAGAAGAAGAGACTTTAAATGTCATTTCAACTCATGCACTGAAAGTTGGGAGAAAAGGGACCAAAGGTAGAAAGAAGATAGATTTTTTTGCTTTGAAAAGAAGAAATTGCTATGTTGTAAAGATTGCAAAGTTGTTTCCTGGGAGAGCTTAATTGCTCAATGACGTTGATGTACATATAAAGAAGCCAGAAAGGAGAAAATTAGTGAAAAATCAAATGATGAAATATTAGAAAAGAGCAGGAGCAAAGATGTTGCAACAAGGGCTTTCCTTAGCCACCCTTCTAATACAAATTGCCTTAGCCTCTCACATGTTACCAGTACACCTGTCAAATTTCCGAATCCCTTGTTGCAACATCTTTGCTCCTGCTCCTTTTCTAATATTCCATCATTTGATTTTTATATCCTTGAACACTAATTTTCTCCTTATAAAAAGCACCTCCTTAAAGCATGCATAAAAGAACATTGGGCAAAAGGAAGCTTGGTGGAGTAAAGTGCAAGAGAAGCTTAAAGCTAAAAGAACGTGCTTCAAAGCCCTACATTGGAACAGAATAGATGAAAGCTTAATAGATGATAAGAGCAAAGAAAGAAGTGAATAAGTTAATTAGCAAAGCAAAAGCTTGGGAGGATATTGTGTTGTACAAGAAACTTGATTCTAAAGAAGGAAAAAAAGATATCTTCAATCTAGTTAAAGCAAGAGAGAGGAAAAACAAGGACCTTACACAGGTAAGGTGTATCAAGGTCCAAGGATAAAGAAAGAAGGGCATGCATAGTTAGTGAGGCTATAGAAATAAGGTGCAAAAATCATTTCAACAAGGTTCTTAATGAAAGTAGGGTAGTTGACATCACTTTAGGAGCCTATTTAGAAACTTACCTAAATTGTATAAGCTATCAATGAATCAAAAGAAAGTAGTAATCAATGCTCTAAAGATGATGAAACCTAAGGAAAGTTGTTGGATTAATGGCATTTCTATAGATGTTCAGAAAGTGATTTGTTGGCTTAATGGCATTCCTATTAATGTTCAGAAAATCATTGGGGAAGGAATTGACAGTTGACCCACAAAGTCATTTAATACAATATAACAAGATGAGAATGGATAATGCTATTTAAGTGTAAGTTTGCACCATTTGGTGTAATTAACTCTCTTTTATGAATATGAGGGGATAACAACCCATGTTAGCCCCCTCTTTAATTCCAAAAAAAAAGAATGTACAAAAACTTTTGTGATATCCTTGGAGAACAGAGAAGAAATATAGAATTGCTCAACTAGTAAAAGTATCAAATTGATGGGTCAAATAAATCTTTGAAAGAGAGAATTAAAATCTAATATAACTGAGAACCAATTTGGATTTATGCCTGCCAAGCATGTCGACTATTGTAGCAATACTTCTTTGATGGAGACATTTATGGTCAAAAATAAGGATTTACATGTGATTTTATTGATTTAGAAGGCAACTGGATCACAGTTTAGGAAATTGACCACCTAAGCCACACATGCTACCACATATGCATAGGCGGCCCTCTCACGAATCATGGGGCAGTCCAATAGACGGTCCAAACCAACTGCTTAGTCTGACTACACATATATTCAGACAAGTACGAGGTTGATTTTCAAATGGACCCAAAATGAAGAAGCCCACCTGGGTTTCAAATAGGTCAATTTTTCAAGTTATGTTTTATATTCTCAATAATATAGTAATCAAAGATCGCGTGTTTTTGTGTTCTACTACTTGAGGTAGCTCTATGTTTATAGTTTTGATTTTTCATATGTTTGAAATGTATAATATAAATTTTTGAAAACCTGACAAATTATTTTGTATTTTATAAATGAAAAATACAAAACAACATCTGCATACCGCACAGTAACCCAACCGACCAAATAGCACTACCAAATTTTTACACCTTACAGTGATTAGGTGCCAATTTTGTATATTAGCCACTTGAATAACCCAAACTAAGATTCGAATGTGGAATTGAATTCTTAAACCAAAAACAAATTTGATGACACTTGTTGTGCACAAATCAAAATCCATTCACATTGACATGTGAAATGAACTTTGAGCTAGAAGTCACCAGCTACCCTTGCTTGTCTTCAAGTTTCCCAGTGGCATATGTTCGACATTGGGAGTTAGAGACCTTCTGTAACTCCAAGATGTTTAGGCAAGTTGACTGTTTCCAAACAATCATGGCTTAAGTTGATAGATCGCATCATTTAGACACAAATGCAAGACTATGTTGTGTGGATATTGAGAAATTGTTGGATATTGAGACATTATTTTTGGCCCTTGATTAATAAATTTTTTGCACGGTTATCAACCGAATAACCATCCTTTTACCTTTCAAAAAAAAATATCGAGACATTGTTGGTCGGCAAATTGGGAAGTTCTATCTTTGAGGATAAAATCCTCAAATTACGTGGCAAACCATAAGAACTACTATCAAAGACTCATAACTCCAAACTTACCATTCACCCAGGAAACATGAAGATGTACCGTGACTTAAACAACATTTTTGGTGGCATGGCATTAAATATGATGTAGAAAAATTTATAAAGTAATGCGTGTGTCAACAAGTGAAGGTAGAGTAGAGAAGACATGTATTACAACCCCTTCCTATTCCAGAGTGAAATTGGGAGAGCATATCTATGGATTTCGTGATCAACTTGCCGAAGACTACCAAGGAACATGATGTTGTCTTAGTGATTGTGGATATGCTAATAAAGTCGACGCACTTTCGCCCCATACATATGGCATATAGTACCCTAGCTAGCAAATCTCTACATCAAGGAGTAGTGCAACCACATATCATCTTGGACCAAAATACATGAATTACATCGCACTTTTGGGCGAGTTTACAAAATGCTATTGGGAGTGTGAGATAAGTTTTCCTCTCCTGTCTCTTCTTCCATCACCACAACCGACCACCATCAAAGGTAGCCAGCCACTTGCGCCTGCCACCAAGGGCTGCTGGCCACCACTAACAGCCACTGGTTGCTCTCCCTACTCCACATGTGCACAGCCCCACATGAGACTGTTTTTCCCACGCACAAGGAGCCTTTATGCTCCGGCTTACACCAAATTGTGACATGGTATTAGAGCCGCCATTCTAGGCTCATGCGTGTGGGTTTAAACCATGTGTCGATGATTCTCGCTTCCGAAGAAAGTCCTCTTCAAAAGATCCGACGCCTTACGCAGAGGACTAGAGAAGATGACGGAAGCATCGGCAACGGTCAACAAAGCCACATTTGAACCAGAAGAGAGCAAGGTGGTTGTCTTCGGAACAACCATCAAGCTATATGAGGCATCCTACTATATTTTATGGGCTCGCACCTTCAAAATATTTGTTGAGGGCCAAGAGAAACTTAGCGTTCTTTTGGAGGAGACAGAGGAGATGAAGGACGACAAGAAGAAGAAATATGAGGAGAATATATGGTCATGGATTGGCTCATAAACTCGACGAATCCATCCATCACCTCGAACATGCTCTATAAAAGGAGCGCATATGAGATTTGGATGACCCTCGAGAAAAGATACGCCTAAACCTCAAGTAACGTGCATATTACTGACCTCTATACTCGCATTTGGACTACCAGTCAAGGTGATCTCTCCTTGACAAAATATTATGAGAAAGATGAAGTCTTTATTAGAAGAGTTGGACATCTACGACCCTCTTTGTTGCAACAAGCAGGGGAGACATGGGTGGTTGGGCAATCTGATAAGTTTTTATCAGGGTTGCATCCCCGTTATCGAGCCGCATGCGATCAAATCCTGGCTTCCGACGGGAGGATGGATCTTGAGACCATATTTTGCCGTCTAATCAAGATGGAGATCATCGAGGATGGAGAGTTGGTGAAAAGAGAGAACTACGCACTTGCTATCCCCTAAGCAAGTGTGGGGCGTGGACGAGGACAAGGACGTCAACCTTACTGCATCTACCCGAAGTGCCACCACTGCGGATGCAACAACCATCTGCAACACAAGTGCTGGAAGAAGTTTAGGAGACCACCATGTGGGGCTACTAGCACCTCACATGTTGTCTCCTTAACTCATGAAGATCTTGAAAAGCTACGAGCTCTACCTCGAGAAGATAAGACGACGGCCGCCATAGCGACGACTACTCAAGTTGCCACAAAGGCAACGACTTCGGAGGTCGCAAGAGGCTTCACCGTTGACATGTCAAAGGAGAAGACTGAAAGCGTGGCTCTCGAGGAAGAAGATAAATAGTGGAGCATGTAGCCTCACAAGTTGAAGACCAAGTCGTCGGCCTCTCGACCTTCGACTTGAGAGAGTGTTAGGACGACAGAATAAACCCACGTGGACAGGCTACGTGGATTGTCCACGTGGCAATTAGCAAGAAGGCCCATAGGGGTCGGCAGTCATGGGTTTTTGGACCCAAGTTTTGAGTTTTTGCTTAGGGAGTACGTTTTCTATTTTTAGAAAAATGTTTCAGGAAAAGAATTTGAGATTTGATTTATTTAGAAAGATAAGATATTTCCTTGTGAGATAAGATCTTTTGTTTCCAAGTGTGGGATATGTTCTCTCCATATAAAGAGAGTCTTCCATTGTATTTTCTTTTGAGTAATATAATATTTCCTATTCTAAGAAAGCTCACCTCCTCTCTCCTCTTCCATGACTACAATTGGCCACCATCAAAGGCAGCCAGCCACTTGCGCCTACCACCAAGGGTTGTCGGCCACCTCTAGCAACCATCGACTGCTCTCCTTGCTCCACATGCACACAGCCCCACATGGGAATGTTTTTCCCACACACAAGGAGACTTTACGCTCCGGTTTGCACCAAGTTGTGACACCACACACAATGCCAAATGATTGTAGCTCAAAGACCTGATCAAAGAACTTGCAAACCAAAGCACAAAACACAAAAATAAGTAAAGTTGTTAACCCAATTCTACTTTAATGGTGTACATTTGGGTATGGGATCTAACTCGCAACAATTCACTGTGGAAATTTCTTTTATGTTTGCTAAAGTATAACAAGGGTGATTACCCTTTTCCTGAGTACATGGATCCCTCTTGATAAGGGTTTTGGATCGTAATTAAGGCCAGCAATTATTTGCTCCCCAAGGAGAGTAATCGTTTCATACATTGCTTCGTCTTTTAAGTCATTGCCTTGTCCTTTAGGTCGTCGCTTTGCCTTCCCACTCAACATTGTCTAGCATGGCTCCATAATGAGCTGGCTGGCCTCAATCCTCCTGGCGTACCTCGCCAGTTAAGGATCAAGCGAATGAGGCAAGCCTCCCAAACCGAGTAGCTTTGGTAGGTAAGTAAGTTGGCTAATTTGGGCAGATCAAGTAGACCGCCCGAGGTGTGGTCGACATATCTATGATCGGTGCCACGAACTTCCCTTGACTTAGTGTTGGACCAACCCTCTTTTTGGCCCAATTAGGGCTTGTTGGGCTTTCTAAACCGTTCATAGTAGGTCTAACTTTTCTTCCATAATTACAAATAAACTATGATTGATAGATCACCACATTTGAGGGCAACGGCGATGGGGATTGAGGAGTATCAACACATGTTTAGGGGTTGGTTGGAGGAGTCAAATGTTGGGGAAGGGGGAGAGAAGTTGGGTAGGGTTCTTTTTGTGTTAGACGTGCCAATCAAGATAAAAAAAAATTAAACTCCTAATGTTCAATCAACTGCCTAACCATCAATTAATCGGATAATCAACCGATATGAATATGCAATTCAGTCCCCAATCACATACAATTAATCGGTTGATTAATCAATTGCTTAAACCAATTTTTTTATCCTTAAGTATGCTACTTTTAAGACTTTTCTTCTTAGTTTTGTTGAATCTCTTGCTATACACACGTTTATTTTATTGATTAGCAACTACTCATCGATTATGTTTTGATGTTGTTATGTTCTGCACTTTACATTTTATGTTTATTTGATGGGCAATTATTTTAAATGTTAAGAATATGATATGATATTTTTTAATATAAGGTTACTACAATCGAATAAAGGACATGTATAATGAAGCTACTTAGACTACACTAACAAACTACTTTGATATCACCATTCATCTACATCAAGAACCAAGCTTAAGCCCTTACCTTTTTAATTTGGTTGTAGATAAGTTGACAAAACACATTCAAGATGAAAAAGTTAGAGGTAATGAAGTTGGAGAGAGGACACATGAAAATTGGAGCCGTTTGCATTCCAAAGAAAGATCTTTAAAATACTTAGGGTTCATCTTTAAAGAAGATGAGAAATTGATGAAGATGTTACAAAAAATTAATATAAGCTGGGGAGTTTGAGTATCTAGTGTTTTGTAATAAGAAAATTCCCTTAAAAGTTAAAAGGAAATACTGTATTATACATTTATGACCTAGTGTGCTATATATAGCTAAGTGTTGGGCTATCAATTATAAGCATGTGTAGAGAATGCTTGTGTAAGAAATGAAGATGTTAAGATGAATGTGTAGACATGCAAGGAAGGATTAGATGTGCAATGAGATTAATAGGGAAAGGGTTGAGTTGGCACCAATAGAGGATAAAGGGAGGGACACATTTAAGGTTGTCGAATGTCTACAGAGATAGTAAATTAATGACCAAGTCCAAAGGTGTGAGAAGTTGAATATTAATCCTTACATAAGGGAAACCATCAGGCATAATCTTAGTGACTTTTATTTAACCTAAAAAATGACTCAAGGTAGATCTAAATAGAGGGAAGAAATCCACATAGCCAACTTCACACAATTCAAGGCAAGACTTTGTTGGTTTTGTTTAGTTTAGACAATATGAGTCTGTCTACTATATGAAGCTTTGCCAGGAATTTCTTATCTTAGTAGGAGTTTTCCAAAGAAATAGCTTAGTAGACACCTCTTCAACTCTTGAAATAATTTTATGATTGAAATATGCTCAATAAGCAAAAGCCTCTCTTCGAGGATTGGTATTTTCATGAATATGATGAGTCTGTTTTCCTCCGACTTTCCCACATGGTTCGTCAATCAAGCCAAGAATTCTCCTCATTAAGTCATATTGGTGTGCTCTCTACACCTTGGGTCTACTTATTGAATAAGTTGTATATAAATTAACTCAAATTGAAGGCTTTTCCCCAAACGTTTCAACAAGATGGTGAAATTGAAGGAGGTATTACACAAAATTAATTCATGGTGGTTGAAATGGAGGAGCATCTTCTATGTGATAAGAGAGTTCCTTTGAAAATTAAAGAAAACAGCTATAAAACCTGCCATGTTATATAGTTCTAAATGTTGGGTCGTCAACTATAGGCATGTGTAAAAGGTATCTATGGTAGAAATGAAAATGTTATGTGTGGTTATATAAGGAAAGACCGTATTTCAAATAAGATTATTTGAGAAAAGGTTGAGGTGACACCAATAGAGAGAAACCAACTAAGGTGGTTTGGACATTTGAACAGAATGTCACAAGAGATGAGAGGAGTTAGGAATTGAATCTACTTAAAGGGGGCCGAGGAAGATCAAAGAAGTGTTTTAAGGAAACTACTAAGTATAACCTCAATTACTTTAATATAAGTCCAAAAATGGCTCAAAATAAATATGAGTAGAGGCAAAGAATCCATATAGCCAACCCTACTTAATGTAAAAGGTCCAGTTGTTATTGTTGTTGGAGGCTTTGTCCCCCTTCATCAAACGTATTAGATTCTCTATATTATACACCATTAAACGAATGGCCTCTTTTGATAAAGGGGATAGAAATGTTTGATTTAGATGAGATACTCAACGCTATCGAGATGATAAGCAATTACAAGGAGACAAGTTCCTTAATTGTCTGAGGTAAGAAGTGACAAATCGATTGCCCGATTGAATCGAGGCAACAAGTTTTTTTATTTTTTAAAATATTGAATATGACTAACTCACACGACACATCGACTTTCATAAGAAACATATAACAATAAGTGAAAGATAAAATATCATTTTAAAGTAATAATAAGATACATTATATTTGTATTATTATATAATGTGTATACATATATATATTATTTGTAGAGTACGCATATCATCAAATGCCAAAACAAGCAATCAAATATATATATATATATATATATGAAAAGTATCTTTTAAACTATCAAATGAGCACCTACATCTAGCAATAAATTTGATGATCCAAATGATTATAAATGGATATTCAATCAAAGAAAATAATTAAGGATGTGGAACCAAAGATAATGCATTAACCATCAAAAGAAATCTTAGCCCTCTTTTATATAAAAGAGGATTGAGCAAATTACATAAGTACCCCACAAGAAATAAATAAATGTCAAACACATCCCTATAACTCAACACTCCCCTTTAAGTTGGGGTGTATATGTCGATGAGGCCCAACTTGCTACTAAGGAAATCATGGCGCTTCTTCAATAGCTTGGTGAAAATATCCGCTAGCTGAAGTTTGGAGGATATGTATGGGATACTTATCTTTCCTTCTAACACTGCATCCCGTATAAAATGGCAATTAACCTTAATCTGTTTGGTCCTCTCATGGAAGACCAAATTCGACTCAATGTAAGTATTTGATTTATCGTCACAATAAAGTGGGACAGGCATGTCAACCTTTATCCCCAAATCGTGTAAGAAGCTTACCATCCGCATAATCTCACAAACTACTTGGGCCATAGATCTGTACTATTCCTCTGCACTAGAGTGAGCCACTACATTCTGCTTCTTACTCCTCCAAGGGATAAGATTACCCCCCAGATAAACAAATCCTAAAGTATATCTTCTATCCTTTAAAGATCCTACATAATTAGCATTTGAATATGCCAGAAGATCAAGAGAGCCACCTGCTTTGTAGTGCAAACCTCGTCCTGGGGTGCCCTTCAGATAGCTCAGAATAAGACATACCTCTCGCCAATGACTACATCTTGGGTTCTGCATAAACTGACTAGTTCTACTCACTACAAAACTGATATCAGGTCATGTAATGGTCAGATATAGCAAGTGACCAACAGTACTACGGTATCTGGCAGTGTTCAAGAAGTCGAGCGCCTAGGTCGAGTAAGCGGCTGCATAGTCATAGGCGGGGCCCTCCCCGAACCATGTAATACCAGGCAGTGCTATAAGCAGGTTTGGGCGAGTAGGCGAACCGAGTAGGCGTTTACTCGACCGCCTAGTCACCCGCTTTTGAGATAATCCACTGATGGGGTCTTCTAAAGAAAACAAGGGTCTCATAAAAAAATCGACTTAAAAATAAAACTTCTTGGAAATCCTAATAAAATGTCAACTAAATATCCCAACCCAACCCACCAGTATTCAATGGATACCAATCTTGGACGCTTATCGCCAGCCCTAAACCCCTCTCTGCCATCGCCAAAAGCCCTCTCTATTGTCGACTTCTCTGCTATCATCGGAAGCCATCGGTGATCGCCGTGCACCGCCTAATCCACCTCTTGCTGCCATCGCCCTGCACCGCCGTCCTGCACGATGCACCTGCACACTGCACCGCCCTCCTACACGGTGTACCTGCACGCCGCATCGCCTCTCGCTGAGTCGCTGCCATCGCCTACCTTGGTATTAACACCGCCTCTCGCTGCCATCATAGGCCACCGCATGGTGTAGGACCAACATTGGTAGCCATCGCCTCTCGCTGATTAGCAACCATCTCTTACGACAGGTAGATCTCTCACGATCTGATTTTAGTTTTAGGTTTTTAAATTTTAGGGTCTGACTGTTATTGGGTTTGATATTTAAGGTTTGAGTTGTTCGTGACATCGTGTATGTGTCTCAAATGTTGTATATGTCCTAATGTTATATTTATTTGTGTCTGATTTTTAGGGTCTATATGTGAATGTGTATAAAATATAAATCATCCCTAATATTAAATAAATCAATTGTTGAAACTGATTTTTACATTAATTTCTAGGTCTAATTTTTGTTTTAGGTTTTGAGTGTTCATTTTTTTATCTTAACTAATTTGTAAGTATTGAGACACTATTTTGGATGAACATTATTAGCTATTATTTTATGTTTGTTTAAATGAACATCTGGATTCTAATCTCTACATTTTCTTTTTTTAAGATGTCAAATCTTTTATATTTTAGGTTATATAGTAATTAAAGAGGTGTATTAACTATATTTTTTATTATACTACTTGAAACATTTGCATAATTATAACATTACATATAACACAAAATTTAATAAATTAACTAATTATTTTATATTTTTTAATAAAAAAATGCAAAATCACATACTCATCCGCATACTCGTCCAAATACCACATATTCGCTATGCGGTGACCCAACCGACCGCATACCGACTTCCTAAACCATGGTATCTAGTAATATCCGCAAACGAGGGATCTGTCTCATCAGTGCTGGCCGAATGGTGACTCTACTGGTATCCCAGATGGCTTGGACCCAAGTAGCCCAACCTCCTCAAGAATCTGCAAGGTATACTATCTCTGTGATAGGGATAAGCTGGTTCCCTGGCGGACTGCTTTTATCCCTAAGAAATAGCGAAGATCGCCTAAATCCTTGGTGATAAAGGTAGACTGTAGAAAGACCTTCGTCTGCACTATCCCATATGCATCATCGCCAATCAGGATCATATCATCAACATAGACCGCTAAGATGACAACTCTCTAGACACCACCATACTCTACCCTCTTAACAAAGATAGAGTGGTCAGTAGTAGACCATTGAAACCTTATCTTCCTGATCTCTGAATTGAGCCTCTCAAACTAGGCTTGTGACTCTACTTCAACTCTGTAAGCGACATACAAGCTCTCCCTGAACGTCATATCCTGGTGGTTGTCTCATGTATACCTCAATCAAATCTCCGTAAAAGAAATCATTTTTAATATCAAGTTGGTATAAAGGCCACTTCTAGATCACTGCAACAAAAAGAATAATCTAATAGAGGTAACACAAGCAACAGGCAAAAATGTCTCAAGGTAATCCACCACATATGTTTGGGTGAATCCATTGACAATGAGTCTGGCCTTATATCTATCAACTATCCCATCAGATATACTTTATGATATACACCTATCAACAGCCAACAAAAGTAGCACCCCCAGGACATGGAACAAGATCCCATGTCTTTCTAGACTGTAAAGCTTGCATCTCCTTATCCATAGCCACTCTCCACCTAGGATCCTGAGAGACCTGGACAAAATCTCTCGGAATAATGGTAGTAGTAATAGCTGAGGCAAGCTGTCTGTCTCCCTCCTCTAGATGAAAAATCACAGCGTACTGGGACATGGAATGAAGCATACATATGGTAGTAGATCTCTGCACAGGCTCCTCATCCCTATCTGAGTCAATCCTATCTGAGGAGGCCAGATGTTGTATAGGCTCGTCTTTTGGGAAACTGTCTAACTGTGATCTCCTATGATAGATCTATGTCTCCTGTAGGGTAGCCTCTATAGATGATCCTCTTTCTAAGATGTAGGGAACCTTCTCAATGAAGGTTACATTTACAATAACAGCATATCTTCTATAGACTAGATCGTAGCACCTATAGACCTTCTGTGTCCTAGAGTAACCTAGAAAGACACTTTGTCGCATGGGGAGCAAACTTATCCTAATTGCTATGATTCTGAACAAAACATATGCATCCAAACACTCTCAAAGACAAAGAAAACAATCTACTACACCCCATTGATATGTAATCTGGTATGGAATCTGACCATGAAGCACAAAGGATGGCACCCAATTGATCAAATATGCTGTTGTATGCAATCACCTCAAAACTACTTGGGAAGCTTCATATAGGGTATTAAAGTCCTAGCAATATCAAGGAGAAGTGGCAACTTGCGCTTAACAACCCCATTCTACTAAGAAGTATGAGTGCACAACGTTTGATGAATGATCCCCCTAGAACAGAAGACCTCCTATAAATCTCTATGCATAAACTCAAGTATGTTATCACTGTGGAAGATCCGAACTATGGTGTCATACTATGTTTGCACCTTGGAAAGAAACTATTGAACAATGGAGGAAATCTTGTTGTGGGCCTTCATCAGAAAGACCCAGGTAAGACGACTATGGTCATCAACAAATACTGCAAAATATCTGTGCCCGTCAGGAGTGGCCAACTCTGGAAGATCCCCATACACCGCAATATACCAAGGTGAAGGGCATTGTACTCCCATCTCTCCGAGGGTAACTGCTCCTGCAATGCTTCCCCAACTGGCAATCCTTGCATTATAGAATCAATGAATCTAATAACTCTTGGTACATCTGATGCATCTTCCTCATTGAGGGATGCCCAAGTCTCCGGCACCACAGTAATGGATCACGATTGATAACACAGCCCCTACAAATAAGGTGGGTGTGTCTAAATAATACAGCCCATCTCTCTCTATGCCACCCCCTACTATATATCTTGTCTAACGATCTTGGAAGTAACAATGCTTCTCATCAAAGACAACGAGACATCCAAAATCTCTACGAATGTGACTCGCAAACAAGAGATTCATAGGAAACTCAAGAGTGTAATATACATTCTCTATCTTTATCTTGGACATTGCATATACATGCCCAACTGTAGTAATTGGGGAGGTAGCACCATTGGCTACCCTAACATCTCGGATCCCCCATGGAGCTACAGGGTCCTGCAAACAATCTCTGTCTCCGATAAGATGAATAGAAGCATCGAAGTTGATCACCAATGCGCTCCTGACCCTCTTCTCCTCCACAACTTCTTAGGTTGCACACGCGAACCCAGTAGAAACTAAAATCGATCTTCTTGGATCAAACTTCTCCATCATGGGCGAGAGAAGACTTATCGCCATCCAAACTAAGCGTGAGAGGAGACTCATCACACAAGACGTAATTCGAACAACTGAAGATCGAAGACCACCAACAACAGTCACGGCTACTGCCGGTGGTAGCAATCCACCAATGGCAGCGTTGAGCTTGTCGGACAACCCAGCGATGGCGCAGCCAGTGCTGCCGGTCTGTCCGATGGTAGTTGCAACACCATTGCTGCCTCCCTGGTCGGCACTACCGCTACCGATGGTGTTGGTGGTGGCGTGGAAGCCATTCTCCATCAAATCACCTCCACATTGGTGATCCAATCATGTTGTGATGTTTTTTTTTTTCAGTGGGATATCGAAGAACCAACCTAGGATCGCTGCTCTAATACCATGAGGAACTAAAGAGAATGCATTAACCATCAAAAGAAACCCTAGCCCTAACTACCCCACAAAAAATAAATAAATGTTAAACACATCCCTATAACTCAACATGGGACATATTATTTGATTTATTTATTGTGATTTAAATAAAAAATATTAAAAAGAATGTACATTACTTCTGATACATATGCATATAACTAAATTTCGTTGCAATGCTACCATGTATAATTTATAAAAATTGGTTGGAGTCCATTAACTTGTAATATCATAATATTCATTTATAAAATAAAAGTGAACTTTTAAAAACAACAAAGGAACTTGCAGTGCTGATAGGACACACACAAAACAAGTCGTGCTATATGTACAACACAAGCATAATATCATGCTTAGACATACATTGTTATATATCATTACAGGCTTAGTCAGTAGCATGTATAACATATATCATTGGATTAACAATGCATATTGTAGTTATTATTACAAACTTTCAATAACATTTATATATAATATATTTTTTTTGAAAAGTATATATAGTATACATTAATAAAATATCAATAACACATCATATTTTAATTACCAACTTACAATAATGTACGTGTATAACTTAAGCAAAAGGCAAATTTGAGGGTCATACAGTCTCACGTAACATGGACATATTAAACATATCAATGCTGTTATTGTATAATATTGACATATATATAATATAAAACCTACAACTAAAGAAGAATCTTATGGTCTTACTTGGAGTGAATTGGGAGCGGGGCGATTAGTGTAATCCAAGCAACAACGAAAGCGACCAAGCAATCGCCTAGATGAAGCCCTTTGCTTGGAACAACTTTAAGATGACCTATGGCTTTCTCACCTAGCCCAATTTCCCAATCCCATGGGGCGACTACCTTGATAGCATTCAAAGGCTTCTTCCTTATAATAAACAATTCTTGCTCCACAAATCCATGATTGAATTGATAACCCTTTTGAGGCAAATAGCAAAATCCTTAGAACCAAGAATTTGTATATAGCTATTATTCATCTGAAGAAGGCAAATGATTCCATTTCAAAGAATATCTTACGGGGAATTTTAATGAAGAAAGTCTAAATTTTGCACGTTATCCATAAAGAATGCACATTGTGAAGTTATGGCGTGTGCAAGAACTCAAATTAGGCTGCCATATTGCTTCAACAATACCAACTTGCACCAAGGATCAGCTTTAAGCTGATGCTAATCTTCATATTTATCATGGATAAGTTGATAGAATACATCTAAGATAAAGAGCTATAACTATGCTTTTCTACATATGACATTGCAATTGTGGATAAGATGAAATGAAGTAAATAAAAATCTTGAGCCAGGGAGAGAGGCCCTGAATCATGGGATTCCAACTAAATAAGAGAAAGACTAAATATATAGTATACAAGTTTAGCATAAAAGAAAACCTAGATAACAGAGATCAAAGTTGAAATAAACTCCATTCTAAAGAAAAAGCTTTTAAAATGCCCATGGATCAGGAATGATTTTTGAACAGGGTGAAGCACTAGCTTAATGGATGGGGGATATATATATAAGCAATGTGATGCAAACCAGCTGCAGAAAGAAAACTTCCTACCGATTATAGAAAATTTCCTACAACTAGATTGCAGCTATTTATTTTAGATCTTGTTCGTAACAGGATAGCAGAACCTAAACAATTGAAATCGCCATCAAAGAATTCTGGGAAAAGGCTAGAAGTAGACAGTCCGATTTAGCACAAACAGTTTGAATGAAAATAAAATCATGTCAAATGTGATAACAAACAAATAGGAATAACTTGATTAGGCTGAGTTGAGGCCAGCAATCCCAATCAAGCACCACGTAATTGTGAAAGTTGCAAACAGTCACACTGGAAGTTATTCTAGAAAATCTTGGGTAACAAGTTACTTGCCTTCAAGTTATGACTGAACAGTAGAATCTAAGTGATCCCAAGTAAAGTCCGAAGGTAACAGCTGATAGAAACAAGGGAAGGGGAAGTGTTGTGGTGGTGAAATCACACCAAAGAGGTACCCGAGAGGAGGAGATGCATCCACATCAAAATTGGTCTCATCATGGCAGATACGGAATCAATGAGGGCAGCAAGATGTAGTCAAGGAAGATGGCATCGCATCGGTGTGTGCAGAGGATCACAGGAGGTTGGGGCAGGGACGTGGATTTTGCAAGAAGTCAAAGCGGGTGGTCAGCAACGAGGAGTCGTGGAGGTTGAGGTTCGCAGGAGTTCGGAGCAGAGACGGAGGGCTGCAGGAGGTCAAAGTGGCCTAATCAGGGTCACCAATCATAGGGTGAGGGTGGTGGTGTCCTGCGACAATGACTAGAGGTGGAGGCAAGCAGACTGGAGAAGGTTGGGGAGGGGGGGTGTTGGAAAGGGTGATGACTGACTCAGTGGTGGTGGAGCTCTATGGGGAGAAGTGGAGTATGAGGGGTCGGGTGAAGAGGAAATGAGAGGTAAGGGAAGAGAAGTAAGGTGAGAGGGGAAAGGATGACAATGAGGGAGAGTTCAGTAGTGGGGGTTTTCGATGGAGTTGGGGAAGGATGGGTGAGGGGTAACGAAGGGTCACAGGATGGGAAGGGAGGTACAGTGGTAAGAAGGGGAAAATCGAGGTGAGAGTGAGAGAAAAATATAGGTGAGAAGGTGATAGAGTGATGGGAACTCATAGGAAAAGATCCCAATTGCACTCGTACTTGTCCTAATACAACAACCATTCCCTATTTAAAGGGTTACAAAACTCAACACTCTTAAATTAAAAAAAAAAAAGCATCAGACCCTCTTGCTTGAACCTGTGGGCAATGCATTGCTTGGGAAGAGACACATGAAACATTACAATAAAGCCCAAAAAAATCCAAATATGGAAAATCTGCAATAAGGGACTTGAACTCGTCGTTAACTGCATTCTAGGTTGCATCACAATGTAGGTTGGTCATAGAGAGGAGCTTCAAGTGTCTTATATGACAAGAAGATTCCTTGAAAATTAAAGGCAAATATTTTATTGGTAGAAGTGACACTTTTAACATGCCATGCAGAATCGAATATTAGATCGTTAATTGTAGTCATATGTAAACAGAGTCGTTGGCAAACATGAAGATGAAAGGTGGATATGAAACATGTACGTGAAGCAACACCACCATGTCCCAAATGACCTTATTAAATAAAAGGATGGTATGGATCCAATTGAAGATGAAATCAAACTATGAGAAACTTATATAAGGTGATTTGGGAATTTGAAGAAGAAACCTTTTGATGCCCCAATTCAAAGGTGTAAGAATGAAATGCTAAATCTTGAGCATTACACAAAGGTTTATGGAAGACCAAAGTATTATAAGCAAACAATAAGGCATGATCTTGATTGGTTGGATTTAACTAGTAGATTGTCCAAAGATACATGAGAATGGAGAGAAAGAATCCACATAGCAGACCTCAATCATGTGAGAAAAGGGATAGCCACTTCCTAATGTGACTATCCTCTTACTTTTTGAAAAAAAAAAGGTGAGAAAAGGTTTGGCTGTTCTCGTTGCCTTGTTATAGATGATTTTTGTCCCAAAAGTTTCATGGAAAAAAAATACTTTCAAAAAAAAAAAGTTTTATGGAAAGTTCAGTTTCCTTTTTTAATAACTAATTCATATTTCTGATTTTTATACTTGACTTTGAAAAAAAAGACATGTTCAATCAAATGCTATGTCCTAATCTGTTTATAGTGTTATTCTACTTCAAATATTAATAATCTACATGGCACTAATAGAAGCTGAAACAAGAAACACGAGAAAGGCAATTTGGGCATTCAAAAAGCTACGAATGGCCTCTGAACAGAACCCTTGAATATAAGGTAATGAAGGGAAAATTATTGCACAGAATTTTATTTTTTTGCAGTGTAGGTATGACTGGGACAGCTCAAATGGAAACAAGGTTTTTTTTGAAAGGGAAATGGAAACAAAGCTTTGTGTTATGCGAAGAGAAATCGGTGCCATAGGTGACACTATTGCCACTTACTCCAATAATAAATAAGTCTAAACGCTACCATGAGCGATAAGGAGAAACAAATGAAGCAAAACACATTTACTGCAAAAAGGCTTACCCTTGGTTTTAGTTAGTTTATGTCCATACCATAATTCACAATATGAGATTTGTTAATGTCAAGTTTGGCTTAAGCATGGAGCGTGGAGGCTCTTAAGCATGTGGAAAAACAGTCCCAAGGGGTGGACTGTTCCACATTGAACAGAGAGAGAGCAGCAGCAGCAGCAGCCGGCTGCCTAGAGAGAGAGGGTGACCAGCGGTGATTGGAAGAGAGGGAGAGGAGTAGTTGAGTTGGAAAAATTATTGTATTACTCAAAAATACGAGGGATTACAAAGGCTCTCTTATATAGAAGAGAGACCATAGGACAATCATCTAAAAACAGTAACTAATCAAATCTTATCTCCTAATTATAGAAAGGAACAAACCCTAATTAACTAACTAAATTATACTTAAAAAACAAGAACAAGTGTCCACAACAAGAACATGTGTGCACTAATTAGGAACAAATCCTAATTAGTATAAATAACGACAATATATGTTGCATACGGCCATAATAGATTTTGTTGATGGGTAGAAATAGATTTAATAATGGGAAAAGGTAACGTGCGTAGGGATGTGTTTTGCAACACATGGGTCCCCACTCACGTCTCTAACATCAAAAGTTAATGCAAGGTGTGGTCTTCAATGTCAAAAGTCAATGCATGAGGTGGAGATACCAAAAAAGCAACTATGGGGTCTAAGAAATTAGGATTCGTATGAATGAAGTATGATTTTTTCCTACTTGGCTGCCACGTGGCCCACTTTATTCCCAACAGTTAATACAAAACTTTTTTTTTTTTTAACGAGGAACCCTTTGTGCAATTAGAGGTAAACCCCAGGGGGCCCGTCTCGCGAAACCGTCGTCGACGCGCCGGACGGAGAACCCCAGAGGGCAACACCGCCGTCTGAGCCCTATGCATGTATGGGCAAGACACGAGGTTTTGAACTCACACACCCCGCACAGGGAGGGCCTTATGGCGACGGGGAGACCCAACTGGGATACCCCTACCACCCTAATACAAAGCATTTTTATCGGGAGATAGAATTTAAATAAGATATTTCGCAAACTATCTTCTAGAGAGTTCTATATGTTGCCTTTTTTTATAGAAAAATTAAACAAGTTAAACCTGCACTCAACATGTCATCCATTTCCATTTCAGTTTTCAAGCCTCTATAGAAGAATAAAGATATTTGCAAAACAAGAGAAGCCTAGCATTTGGAATTCTTCACAAACCTGGTCACCAATGGTGCCGATAAGAAGCTGCTTAGATGTTATGCCCTTTGCAGTGGAGGTAACAGCAATAGCTTTCACAGAATGGGTAAAGTAAAAGGATTGTGATTTTGCCACAATCTCTGGCCAAGAATACGATGAGACAGGTGAAGTGAGATTGTGTTTTCCAAGCGCAAGCTTCATGACATCTTTGATATCCTGTAACAAAGTACCCACTATGCTCAAGATGCCCTCAAAATATTAAGCAAGAGAATGCCTGACAATAATGACATAGAGGATTACCGCCCGAGCTTGGTCATATATTTCAATTACTGACATCTCGTACTTGTGAGCTCTGAGATTAAAGTAATGGTAGACAACCCAATTCTCACTAAAAACCTGGATTCACATGAGAAAAATGAGTCATCTTAGCTACTGCTTAAACTCATCAACAGCATTTTAAATGAGATGAGTATCCTATGCATTCGTTGGAATTGCTTACAGCATGAACCGGGCCCTGAGCACCATGGTGTGTCAGGCGATGTAATACACGGCCAGTCACAGTATCAATAAGATAAGAAACTATCTTAGCTTCTTCAGGGGCTACTGATCCAATATCACCTGTTCCCTTAGGAGCACTAGTTGCAACAAAAAGAACGTTGTTTGATATATATTTGTACATCACATCTTCATTCCCTATAGTCTTGGCTTGAGTATGGACCACCTAAGCAATTAATGATCCATGCAACAGTTAATAAGTCCAATAGAAACATTAGGTACTAACAATTTTAACAATGGTGATGACTCAAATTACCTACGCAATTTCTTATCAATCATAAATGTAGGCCATGACTGGATGATAATATTACAGAACAAAGATAATTGTCACAATATGCATTCAGTATATTAAACGGGCCCTTTTCAAAAGAAGATATCAATGAGGTGATAGGATCACATACGTTTATTGTAATAACTATGAATTTCTGCAGTAAGATCCAGAGATAAAAATTAGAATTAGTTATTTTACCCTGGAGATCCAGAGTAAGATCAACTCCCTAGCATCAAAAGTAGAAGTGTTCCACATTTTATATATCTAGTCTTGAGTCTTTAATCTTTGAATACATGAAAGTGGTTGTAAATGAGTGATAGCCCTTTGTTAGCCATGAAAAAAGTTGCAATATCTGATGATACATGTAATTTACAACAAGAACATGTGTCCTAAGAAACTTAAATCATACTTCCTTTGATAAGGCAACCAGTTAAAAAACCAAGCATTTCCGCAGAATGGATTATACCAATAGCAATGAAGAGAAACTACAATTTTGCAAAATTTAAACAGTAAAAAGAGCCCAACCTCATTATTCTTGCGCTTTGCAGTGGCAATAATCTTCTCAGAATCAGGAGGAAAAACAATCGACCATAATTGTTTAGAGTTGAAGCAGTGCTCATCATATATGTCATGCAAGCATTTCCCTTTTAATGAGTGTCCTCGGATCATATTTTTTTCTGCATCAATAGAATACCAGTAGGTATTTGGAATTTCACTGGTAAAAATATCCAGGGAATCAGGAGTTCTGGGATACAAATGAGCATGTTTATCAGAATCTATGACAAGATGGAGCCTCTGTTCCTTTAAATTTATGGATGGAAGTGGCATAACTTGCATGATGGAATGGTGAACATGCAAAGAGCTCAGCTCATTGCCAGTATAAGAATCAATAAATGTCAAAAAGCCTGGTGCTTTAGAGCTCCCTTCACATCTACCAATTACCATGACAGAAGGGTTTTCATCCAAGGCATGGTGGTGAGGAACCTGCCATGGATATATATTCAGTCCATTAGGGTGTTGACAGATTTCTGACCTTCTCAAAGAAGAAGGTAAGCAGGACCACACAATACGTCCATCTCCAGTGTGCAATGCATAGATTTTCCCTGATCTAGTGAGAACCACAAGAAGCTTCCGAAACCCATTGTGATCTCTTGTCGTCTTAGTCTTTTCAGAATTTCTTAACCTCAATCCTTGTATGGCTGCCATTTCTTCAGGATTTGCAAGCATAAGGGTTCCCTTAAGTTTCAAGAAGTGCCCCTTAACATAAAAAAAAAAAAAAAGTCAGTTACCAGTAACTCATAAGTGAAGCAACTAGTAGCAGACAAGCGTGATAAAACCACTCCTATTATAAACATTTCTACAATTACAAGCAATTTTTTCCTTCGAGAAATTTCCAAACATTCTGGGGACTGCTCCCATGTTCATAAAAGATATATAATCATGTTTAGAGAAAAAAGTGATAAAGTTGAAATTAACTACTACCAATAGATAGACAAGCAAAAAGAAAACATTTCTCTTGCGAACAAACTTAAACAAAATATAGTTGTTTTTACAAAACCAAACATCAATGGATGCCCATAGATTTATTGTATATAAATTTTTTTTTTTAAGGTGAAAGGATGAATGCGTGATTGCGGTGGCCATCCAAATTCATTAAACTTTTGGAAGCTACAAGTTGCTCAATGCAATTACAAATTCAACCATCACAAAGGACCTAAAGACAATGCTCCTTGGGCCAAGCTGTCTTCCAGATCATGCTCCCCCAAACACCACCTCCTTCCTTTCTAGCCACAGCACAGACATAACAACCACCAGTGTAGTCTTCTTATTTCCAAGTTGGGCTGGAGCATGTCACCTGTGACAAATCCTAAAGCTTCTTCATGAAGCCATAAACAAAGCATAATCAATTGAAGATACGTTCACCAAGCCCCAAACATCTCTTGAGAACCCACCAGAGAAGAATAAATGGCCATGGTTTAAAAAAACGAGCTTCCAGGAATTGAGGCGTAAGCCTCGAGGCGAGGCGGCCCAAAATAGCATTGAGGCAGTAGCCTCAGTCTACAGGCATGAGGCGTGCACCTCACTTAGTCGAGGCACATCGAGGCGATGCGAGGCGGTGAGGCGGTGCTGAGGCATCGCCTCAAGCTGTTACTAAGGATTTTCTTCATCTCCAGAACTTTTTTATTGCAGAAGTCTCTTCTAAGGTAGGAGTTTATGTTAGGGTACTAATATTCACAAGTTATGTTTTCCTTTGAGAGAATTTAACAAAGGTATAATTTATCAAATTGACTGTCTTGCACTGTTTTGCAGGGGAAAAATTGACACAATGGGATATAGTTCTACTACGAGTAGAGTTTGCATAAAACAATTCCACCAACTATTGCACTAGAAAATTCCCTTTTGAACACATGTATAGGTTCCCCATTTTGCAAATCCTTGACCAAATATCTGCCAGCCATCATAGTAGAACAAGTGCAACAACTGAGGACCAAGTTGAATATTTTACCCAAATCCACCAAGAAATTCATGCCAAACTGCAAGCCATGACCCTAAATATCAAATCCAAGCCAAGTTATGTCTTCCTAAATACCAAATCAAAGCCAGTCTACATCAATGAGAATTTGAGTTTCCAGACAGGAGCTTTATGACGGTCTATTTCAAAAAAGAGAGGTTTCCTACAAATGTCCACCAAAATTTGGGGACAAGTTTTGAGTCCATTATAAGTCATCAAGCGCATCAGGCGAAATGCCTATTTGCTAGATCTCCTTCCAAAAGTCTCAGTTCCTTGCCAATGTTCAATGTTTTCAAACTCTATATGTATCATGGCGACTAGGTGACCTTGGGGGAACCTCCACTAATATCTCATTTGGACTTCAACCTTCTCTAATGCTTCTTGGATCATGCTGTCAAATACCATGGGACAAGTAAGCTTGATTCTAACTTGAGAGAGGGGTTGGGGGGGTTATATGCTATACGATGCTTACATAAACCATTTTGTAATTTATTTGGGGGGGTTATAACTTGTGACAGAGAAAAAAATTTTATGAAAGTGTGTTATTTACATTATTATTTCCTTATTAGCACTTAACAAGTATATATCATATCATTTTTCTATATTTTTTATGCAAATCCTGAGGCTTACACCTCTACCGCCTCGAGGTTACGCCTCACCTTGATAAAGGCAAATCACCTCGGTACCACCTCGCGTTTTTTAAAACCTTGTAGATGGCCAATGAAGCCCTGGTGAACCTGACACACAGTGCAAGAGGAAAGTGCATTCAGGGGTCCATCTTAGCCAAAAGACCTTTGTCACCAATCCCTTTCTTCACATTTCCCACATAAAATATTCTACATTCTTTTTTAAAGGAGCCATAAAAAGGGGCAGGCTAGTGCACAAAGCTCCCGTTATGTGTAGAGATATCTTGAGACCCAGTAAGTGGGTTATATGGAGAAATGGCATCTTCCTAAACCCACTTGTCATGCTTAAAGCCATCCAGACTAATCATAGAAATCCCCTCATGCAGGCAGAAGAGATCCTCTACCCATACCTACCAAGGCAGCATAGAAAGATGGTGTCCAGCAACACACTCTCCACTAAAGGTAGCAAGAAAAGCACATAGGTCACATGCCAGGACATCAAGTCCCAGGACCATCCTAAATGGCACACCAAATATATTGTGCATCTTTTTTTCAAAGAGTACCATACAAAAATTTTCCCACTTAGTGTGGGAAAAGGCTTTCTTGTTCTTGTTGTTGTAATTGTTTTTTGAGAAAAAAAAGAAAAATTACCAAAGATCGGTAATCATCCAAAGAGATGTATTAACGTGAAGATAAAAGAAACGAACTTACAAATTTTGAATCCACAACTCAAATATAAAATTAACGTCCCTTACAACATTACCCACCCAAGCTTGTTCCCCTCTAAAGGTAACAATATTACGCTACACCCAGACAGGCCACAGAGCAGCAGCAACCCTGACCCAGCCAGCCGTATCCGCGCCAACAGTTCTCCGGAAGAGCCCCACCAACAATCAAATGAAAAGAATGCTACCTCCCGAACCTAAATCACTCACCACACATCCACAGAGAAGTGGCATAAGAAGAGGTGTTGTCAGTCCTCTACCACGGAACCACAAAAGGAGCACGACACATTCTGCCCTACCGCCCACCTTGTTCTAAGCATCTTAGTAACCAGCTTCTTCCTTCTAAACAATCAAAAGAAAATTTTAATTTTGTGTGGCATAGGTAACTTCCACACTAAGGAACAATCAACCCAAACCATAGAAATCGATCCCTCCTCCATAGTTTTAGCTTCTTGTATACTCTCCCAACAGAGAAACCCCCTTCCTTCCAACTGAATCTATCCAACTATGAAAAATTAGGTGTAACACCATCCAGCATTTGCATCATGCCTTGAAACTCTTCCAAAGAAGCCTCAGACAAACTCGGCTACAATATAGGAGACCAAGACAAAGAGGTGTTGTCCCAAACATCATAAACCAAAACATCCTTGTTGACCTCCAACCCAAACAAACGTGGATAAACAACTGAGAGGCTACCAATCCCAATCCAATCATCTTTTCAGAAGCAGAAAGAATCACCCATACCCAACCCCAGGCCAAAAAAAGTAGAGCTTAGCCTGAGCTCCAAAAAGCAAATGGATGGACACCAATAGAACGTCCAAGCGCAACATCAACAAAAGGTTCATACAAGTCCCTCAAAAGTCTCCAATAGGCCACCGTCCCCAACAACAAACCTCAAAGCCCAATTCACAAGGACACATTGAACTCCACATAGATATAACTACTGGCCCACCGCTCTTCTTAGATCTACAGATCTCCTTCCAAGGTACAAACTGCAAGAAACAATCATCATGGTCAGCGCTTTTCCAAAAGAATCTTTTGCGAGCTACCTCGAGCTTAGAAAGTATCTTTAAGTTGTTTGAACATGGCAAGATAAGAGAGATAAAAGATCGAGATGGCAGTTAAAATCACCTTGACCAAAACAAGCCTTCCTCCCCTAGGCAACAACCTTCCACTCAACCCATTCATCCTGCTAATCATCATCTCCCCCATAGGCTTCCAATCTATTGTCACCAACCTTTTTTCTCTTTCAACGGGAGACCTCAATAAACAATAGGCAACCTAACCTCCAAGGCTAAAGAAATAACCTCATCCACCTCCCCTTCCAAATTGAAAGGGGCAAAAGTGGACTTCCTTCCGTTAATGCACAAGACCAAGATATCTCCAAAGATCTTTACCAAAGATGCCACATGTTTGGCATGGCTAAGACCCCCCTATATAAAGAAAATTGTGTCATCGACACACTACAGTACCAGAGTGAGCAATGACCCATCAACCTGTAGAGTAAAACTAGAGAAAAGCCCCCCTACAAGCCTTGAAAGCCATACTTGCCAAAGTGTCCACGGCAATATTGAAGAGCAACGGCACAAGAGGGCAACCCTACCTAACCCCCCTCTACAGCTGCATCCAGGCCCCACATGGCATATCATTTACCAACACCGAGAAGGACGTTGTCGTGATGCACCTTTTCATAAGTCGAACCCAATCCTTTGGGAAACCTCTCCTTCTCAAAATTTCCCAAAGGCATGCCCACGTGACAATCATATGCCTTGGAGAAATCCACCTTCCACATGAAAGAACGAATCCCGAATCTTCTCCAAGCGGCCACCATCTCTTCCACCAAAGCAAAAGAATCACAAATAGATCTGCCAGAAATGAATGCTGATTGGACTGGGGAGATCAGCTTCGGGAGGACCAAATGTAGCCAGTTGGTGAAAACCTTCGCCACAATCAAGTAAATCGCATTCAACAAGGCTATAGGCCTATAGTCATCAACAGTCTCCGCATTAGACTTCTTCAGGAGCAAGAAGAACCTATTCAACTGCTCAAAACCACGAGTACCATCAAAGAATTCACGAGTCATGGCCATGACGTCCCTCCCAACCACATCCTAGAATTCCTTGTAGAAAAGAACCTAGAGTCCATTCGGACTCAAAGACCCCTCAACCTTGTGAGCACACAAAGCAACCAGCACCTCCTCCTCAAAAACCTCACGAACCAAATCAACCCTCGCATGATCATCCAAAACAATCATGTCTAAAGGGCCCAAACTCCAACCACCCACACACTTCTTCCTAGTGAAATCCTAAAAGGAAGTCCTGACCACAACATAAATTTACTACCTCTGTACTAAAATCACATCACCCACCTATAGAGAAGAAATCAAATTAGTCCATCTAGCACTTGCCAACATATGGAAAAATCTTGTGTTGGAATCACCTTCTCTGAGCCAAAGTTGTCCTGACTTCTGCCTCCAATCCATCTCCCTCTTATGATCCTCCTCCTTGACCTTAGCCTACAACTTAATCCTCTCATGCTACTCAACTTGTCGCAATTGACCACTATCTTCCAGCCTATCAAGCACAACAATAGCCTCCAAAGCTACCTTTCTATCATAATCCCATCTACCCTGCACATCCTCCTTATACCCAATCAATGCCAATCTAACTACCTTGATTCGGTCAGCCAACGTACACATAGGAAATGAAGAGCACAAAACTTCATTCCACTTGTCACGCATAAAGTCTAGGAATCATAGTTCTAGAAGCAGGGACTTCCAAAACTTGAAGTACAAGGAATAAGATGCCCCTTCACCACTATCCCATAGCAATGGAGCATGATCAGAGAAAGGCCTCACCATAGCCTAGACGACTGCCCCCTAAAAAGCCTTGGCCAAGGTCACATTGCAAAAGCAACGATCGATCCTTAAGGCCAAGCCAAAGTCATTTGTCCAAGTAAACACAATCGCAAAAACAAGAAGATCTAACAACTCCAGATCATCAACCACCTGACAGAACTCACTAGTAGAACCATCCACTTTGCCATCCGATTTATCCTCCACAGATAAAATAACAATCAAATCCCCCTAATCAGCCAAGGATGGCCATCAACCAACTTTGACACTTGTTTCAACTTGTCCCACATCTCTGTCATGGATGCCCCATCACACAGACCATAGACTTCAGATATAGCCCATGCCATTCCAACAAAAGTCCGCTCAAAGATCACCATAATAACCTTGGAAGCAACCAATGACGAAACTAGTTTGAAGCTATCACTACTCCACATGAGAATCAAACCACCTAACCTCCCCATGCAGTCAACCACCAGCACATTTGAGAAACAATCACCGTAAGGATTTTTTTTAAGAGAGATACCCAATTCTTCCAAGTGTGATTCATGTCTCACACCAAAGTCCACCCTCCACTCCATCAAATACCTCTACAAAAGAGACCTACGTGTCGAATCTTGTAGGCCCCTGATGTTCCACATCAGGACTCTAACCATCAATACCATGACAAACCCCTTTGGCACGTTATCGTGCCACCTTCTTGACCTGTAGCACCTTTGCCACCCGTAACTCCACATCAGAGGTCTCCTAAATCATACTTTGCTCTGACACGTGGGCTTCTGACTTCTTTTTGAGGAATTTTCTCTTGTAGCACAAACGGAATAGCAATCCATGCTTAACCTGCACAGGCTTGGTTGATATGGACCCTTTAAATGAAGATCTCAACCTATCTTCACACCGGTCTCCCATCTGTCGTGAGGAAGTGTGCACCACCAATGGGACTGCAGCAGCCACTACATTACCGCTACCGCTTGTTGTCGTGTTGTTGCCATAGTCCAAATCAATGGGCTTGATGCAAGCATCACTACCCCCACCAAGCTCTAAGAGCAATGGAAGTTCCCTACTCAAATCAATTTCACGCATAGTCGCACCCGGGTCAAAGATTGACCCAAAAATTAGGCTCTCACTTGTGCAAGTCTAGAAAACATGAGGAAAAGAAAAGCCAACATAAGCAAATGAAAAAGCCAAACCTGGATTATTGGGTCCAAATGGCATCCGGTCACAAAGAGAGTTAAACGGGTACTCACGGACTCTGAATTTATTTCCGAATCTGGAGGCATCCTATTTAGCACTATATCAAATGGTTAAGTCCACTACATCATTCACCAAATTCGAATCTCCATCAACTGGTGCTCCATAACTGCTGGCTCCATTCACGCTTTACTCTAATAACAAAAGGTGCAAGGATTATGCCTCCCTGCCATGTCAAGCTTCAGTAAAATTGGAAACTTCGACATTATTGGAAGCTTCGACAGAAATAGGAATTTCGACATTACTAGATGCTTCGACAAACCTGTAAGGGTTCAAAATTAAATTTACCCTGAACACCTTCCTTTGATTTCGATTTCTAAATGCGCCTAACCACCTTTTTCTCCAATAGCCTCGCCGGAGCACTACCAAGAACGACACAGCATAGCTACAACGAGGTCTCGCCATTGCATCTTCACGCTTTGGCTCAAAGTCAAAAGTGATGACCCACAACATGCTCCTCAGCCTAACAACTGCCATAAAAGGGAGCTGACGACCCACGAGGAGCTCACCAATGGCCACCACGCAAGACATGTCCCCTTCTATCAATCTCACACCTTTACACCTTTAACCTTGAAATAAATGCACAAATACCTTCAACCATGTCCATGGTGCACAACCTCATATGAATACCCCTAACAGAAAATTTGATCTCTGGTTGAATCAGGGCACAAACCTCTAAAGCAACCATCGTAACTCGACAGGGACCTCCATCGAATCACCGCTCTGCCAACCACTAACTCCCTAAACCTTAACTGAGCAACATTCATCTTATGCAAACCAAACAACAAGAGCCTATTGGATGCGAATGAGGCGACCTTCCACACCTTAGAGAGGAGACACAAACCCGAGAGCACCCTCCTAACCTCCTCCAAGGAGAAGTCTCCACAAAGCAAATCTCCAACCAAAGAGAATTGAAGAACGAAGTCGAGATGGCTCACCATAGGGGGGGCCAGTATGCCTCAACTTCCATAGAAGGTGGATCAGTCGGAGGTGGTAGAGGGACAGGTCGCACCACCCTCCTTCGGTAAGACCCTTGTTTATGTCTGACCCCTCTTCAAGCCAAGCACACAACTAGATCACGGCACTCCGATGCAACATGGCCACACTCCTTACATCTATAGCAAACCACCTCCCGTCACCCCCTCACCCCTCCTCTTCGCCCCTTCACCTCTCCTCTCCCTCCCCTCATGTCACTCCTACCTCATAGTTGCAAAGCTTTTAACCAGACAGAGAAACAATTCCTCTTGTAATATTGTACAAAAATTTTGCTAGATGTGTTTTATACCTTTTATCATTTCTACTAGTATAATACTAGCACTCAACAGACCGATTAAGTAATGCAAACAATGAGACCCTAGTGCTAGTATCTAAGTCATCCAACAAACCAATTCAAAATTATTTTTTGAAAGAGAAACCATTTCAAAATTATAACCTTAAATTGAATCTTTTTTTTTTTTGGGAAAAGTTAAATTGTATCATATGTTGTTCTTTCTTTTGCAAGGGAGTTTTATTTCATAAAAGAGAAAGGATGATCGCATGAGGTTTTTTTGCATGGGAGTTGTACCATATGTTAATTAGAAAAGAGCTAATCAGATATGCAACACATTCCCTACATCATTGGAATTCACCATTATATTTTCATTATCACATAAAATACAATGGCAATCCACCTTAATGTCAAAATATCACAAATGAATCGAAAAGTAATTTGTATCAGCAATGTGTACGGTTCCAATCTTAAAAAAGAAAAAAAAACTGCCATAGGCAAAAAGCAATACCATGGACCCAAAAAGAAGTCTGGAGATTACAGGCTAGTGCACAGGCATGATATACGACTCTTCTTTGTTTTGGCCCAATAGAGAAGTTAAAAAACAAATACAGTACCTTTAGCCATTCCAAAAGATTCTGTTCCACCTTGGCAACAGTGCCACCTTTCTCTACAGGTAGTTCAGAAGCTGTTGAATCTATAATTGAAGCAAGACCATCCTCTCTATTCCACACAATCTCACCTTGTTGTACCAATAACAACGAGTCATCTTCCATAACGAGTAGAGCTCTAAAACCATAAGACCGATCTGTCCTAATGTAATTATTTATGAACATATTTTGGACAAGCCCTCTTTGCTGATCCACATTAATGCTTTCTACCAAAACATCATTTTGCAAATCATCAACTTTGATCTTAAGCTGCAGCTGACTATTTTTCTGCCGGACCACAGCAAGAGCTTGTTGACCCCCTGGAAGTACAATAGCATCACTTACCAGCCCTGGCTGTTCAATTGTTTCTAGCACTGTCAACTCTCCATCAGCTTTGACTTGCACTAACACTGAAATAGAATTAAGTTTCAAAGCAAGAATGGCAGCAAACTTTGATGGTAGAATTGTTGCTAACCCTGAAAAATCTTCAACAAGCTCTGAAATATATTTCTGATGGACATTAATCTCTCCACCTTGAGAATTAACTAAAACTAAGATTGACTTGGTGGCATCCAGTGCTACCAGCATGTCATCAGACACAGAAGTAGATTCTCCAGAAAGTCTGACAGGAACTGTTGCACTTTTCTCCTTCAGCACTTCCCCATTTCGAGCACTTATCTGGTAGGCAACAACCTTAGAGTGCCCACTAAATCCCAGAACATGTATCACATCACCATCTGGGGACTGACAAGTTCGATGAATCTCAATGCTGCATTTTCATAAACAAAGTACACATGAAGCGCACCTTTTTTTTAATGGGATACATGTAAAACACTTTTTGAAAGGGGGTACATGTAATTGTGTAAAACACTAACAAAATGCTAGAAAACAGAGGGGAAAAAAGTGGAAACTTTTCACTACCTCTCAGTGGTGAAATCCTTGCTCCAAATAATTTCACCATCTAAACCTGATATGGCATGCAGAAAGCTTCCAGCAGAAACAACTACAAGATTCAAAGTTTCCTTTCTAACTTGTGCCTGCAAAGTTCACAACGATGATTGTTAATTAAGTTAACAAATTAGAGGCCATCTAGATAAGCAGATTGTTTGATTAACAATTTAACAATCGAAGGTCATCTAGATAAGAAGAATCACATGATAGGTAACAACCAAGCTCACATGTAAGCATAAAAGTTTTTGAAAATGTTTTCTTTTAAAATAGTTTTAAAAATTAAAAAACGGAAGAAAAGCATAACTAAAGAAGAAAAGTTCCCCAACTCCCGATTCTTAGGATGCTAATGACAAATCTATGCCTTTCACAAAGAAGCCTCTGTTGTATACTGTTGATAGTGTTTAAACTATATCTGTCTGTCTGCCTTTCATGAAGAAACATCTCATGCATGCATGTATGGATATATGTATTATGTATATTAGCGGATTAGTTCAGATAATAAAGGAAATGTAATTAACACATGATTGTTACATATTGTCAAGATTGACGCAATCCGGGGCGTGGAGGCTCCCGTGTGCGTGTGAAATAGCCCCAACAGTGGCTGTCCACACGTGTGGACAGGGAGAGAGGAGGAGTGCAGCCAGCAGCCTTGGGTGGCTGACAGCGGGGCCGGCTGCTCTTGGTGATGGCCAGCGGTGGTGATATTGAGAAGAAGAAAGAGGAGAGGAGCCTTGGAATAGTTGGAAATATTATTATTGACTCAAATTGATTACAAAAGGGAAAACTCTCTTTTTTAGAGAGAACATATCCCACTAACTTAGAAACAAACCTTATCTTCTAAAATAAAAAAGAACTTATCTCTAAAAACAAACCAAATCCCAAACTATTTCCTAGAACACATTTACTAAAAATAGAAAACTTGACATCTAAACCAAGACCCAAAATAGTCCCCTTTGGACCTTCTGGACACCAACCCTATAGGCCCTTGACAGCCTGCCACACGTCTTTTATTCCTAACACTCCCCCTCAAGTCGAGGCCAGGAAGACGATGACTTGCTGAACTTGACATTGCTACATAGTTCTTTTCTTGAAGAGTTGAGGATGATCTTCCTGCCTCTTCTTCTACACTCAAGAGTCGAGCCCTTTATCTCGGCGTTCCCTGATGCGTTAAAGAGTTATACGTGCCTCCTCGAAAAGTATGGCGCCTTGCTC
Source organism: Thalassia testudinum (assembly GCA_037157565.1). Classification (NCBI taxonomy): domain Eukaryota; kingdom Viridiplantae; phylum Streptophyta; class Magnoliopsida; order Alismatales; family Hydrocharitaceae; genus Thalassia; species Thalassia testudinum. The sequence continues at coordinate 79,604,653 of JAZHRO010000077.1, read as the reverse complement.
GTGAGCCAAAAAAAACTCTCAACTTTTCTTTGAGCCAAGGTCACCAAGAGAAAATGGATAGGTCGATACAATAATGGTGCACTTTTAGAGGCTACACTGTGCCTCTTCTTCTTGAGTCAGAGTTGATGCGATCACCGTGGTGCTCGTTCTCTACTCATTTGAACATTTTGAAGTGTTTGGCACCCTTTTTTTCAATAAAACCTCCTCTTTCAAAGAGTAAAAAATCGAATACAGAGGCACCATATGAACTAAAATATCTTCTGATCTCAAGCTTCTTTTTCTTGGTTGCATGAACAACCATCTTGTGTTCTCTTCTTGACAACGTGGCATCACCAACCATCATGGAGGCTTCCACCATCTTTGTAACCTTCCTTCTCTGTGTAAGACGCCAGATTTGTCAATGAAGTCTTTCTAGATGCGTGGACCACCAGTGTATGGTCAATAACCCACACGCACATGGAGCCTAGACCGAAGGCCCTGATACCATGTCAAAATTGACGCATTCCAGAGCGTGAAGGCTCCCATGTGCGTGGGAAAACAGCCCCAACAGTGGGCTGTCCACGCATGTGGACAGGGAGAGAGGAGGAGCACAGCTGGCAGCCTTGGGTGGCTGGGAGTAGGGCCGGCTGCTCTTGGTCAATGGAGGTGATATTGAGAAGAAGAGAGAGGAGAGGAGCCTTGGAATAGTTGGAAATATTATTATTGACTCAAATTGATTACAAAAGGAAAGACACTCTTTTATAGAGATAACATATCCCACTAATTTAGAAACAAACTTTATCTTCTAAAATAAGAAAGAACTCATCTTTAAAAACAAACCAAATCCCAAACTATTTCCTAAAACACATTTACTAAAAATAGGAAACTTAATATCTAAAGCAAGATCCAAAATAAGTCCCTTTGGACCTTTTGGACACCAGCCCTGTGGGCCCCTGACAGCCTTCCACGTGGCACTGCCATGTGGCATCTTTTATTCCCAACAGATATAAATGTTATTTATCAGCCAACAGTACATTTAGCAATATGGTGCTAAACCAGGTTTATAGAATTTCTATATCTGAAATACTCTCAAAGTCAGGAGGCTTTATTGATTAGAAAAACACCTAGTTTAAAGTATCATCCACATACCAAAAAAAGCAACTGATTTGTTATATGTACTGAATGAAACATACTGGAACCAGCAGTGAAGTCTTCAGTGGCTTTGAAACATGAAGAATGGATTCCCAGACCATTTGTCCATCTGGCAAGTTCCATGCCCTTAAGACACTGCCTTCTTTTGAAAGTGTGATAACATCTGAAACAATGAGGGGCATTATTAGCACTATTGAAGTGTAAATTTTCTAAAGACCAACTATAAAGAAAGAACACAATCTTTAAGCACCATCAAATTCAACAAGGCAAAAAGATCACAGTAGGGGGGAAGAAGCAAAGCACTTTTAAAAGGTACGTGAAGCAAAAACAGCATCCCCTAACTAGCAACTTGACATATAAACAGCCAGATAAAAATACCAGGCTACATGGAATACAGCAGCTTTCCCTCAAAAAAATAGAAAAATACAATCCAATCAACTTACATGATAGCATGGATCTTGTAAAATTTATTTTGCTGAGTAAAAACTTCAAGGTCTAAATTTTTGGTAGATGAAATTGCATAAAATGTGCATTCTTTAGAAAACTTAATTACATAAAACACACCCTTCTCCTAGCTGTTTAAATACTCCATTGATATTTTCCCCTATAAATTGAGACTCTGCAGCAATGACAGATTTGTTCAAGATCAAAACTTTATCATCTCATGCAGCTATTGAATATTTTCTTTTTGAAGAAGTGCAACTATTGAATGTTGAAATAGTTTGTGTTGTTTTGAGGGGAAATTTGCAGCCTGAGAATGTACGTTTACAAAGACCTGGAAATAAAAGGGCCACACCTTCAATCAACTAATATGATGAGTGGAAGAAAAAGATTCTCAGAAGCAGAGATATATAAATGTTGCTTATGACAAGAGAAACAGAAGGAGAATCATGATAACAATGTACATCTGCTAAGGGTGATATCAATAAAAACAGCAGGAGAAACATGGTAACAATGTACATCTGCCAAGGGTGATATCAATGTTATCGACAGCGTCATTGCTCCCAAGGGCCTGTCTCCACACTGCATGAGAAATAGATATAACATCAATAGAATTTGTTAGAGTACAGTCTTTCTATAGACATTTTAAGAAGGGGAAAAAAAGAAGACCGAGAATTCTTATATACATTTATAATCACAGATTAAAAGAAAACTACAAAAATGCCAGAAGAAAAAGCAGATTTGCACTGAGTGTATCAAGGAGTAACTTACAAATGGTTCCACTTCGAAGATCAAGAGATGCAATAACATTCTCTTCAGTGGACACCGCCACACGTTTTCTCCCAGGCTTTTGGGTATGGAAAACTGAGCTCTTTACCTTACCAATGTATTGCTGGTGCCTTCAACAAAACAGTTAAATAAGTGACTCTAGCTCATTGCCTGATGAGAACTATGGCTGATTACATTACCTAATATATCATTTTTCTCAAGTCCTAAGAATTTACCATATTCCTTCATCTTCAAGAAAATAAATGGCATCAGAGAAAATAGTGTTTTATTTGAAACTAAAACCCTCTCCTTTTTTATATAGAGAGCAGAGAAAGAAAAATTACATAAACTGACTAACAACCTCAAACCTAAAATAAATAGACTTCTAAGAACTCTAACACTCCCTCTCAAGGTGGTGGGTAGATGTCAATCAAGCCCAACTTGCTACAAAAGATAAAAATCAACTCCCCCTCACTCAACACATCCTTTGGTTAGAGAAGCAAACAAGCAGCAAGAGTGTGACAATGAATTGATCAAGAAGAGGGGAAGGCATTAGGAGACAATCCCAAGCAAGGAGAAGTGGGAAATGATCCCAACCAAGCAGAAGCGAGAAATGATCCCAAGCAGGAAAAAGCGAAAAACGATCTCAAGCAATAGTAGTAGAATGGGAGACAATCCCAAGCAGTCCATGGAGGGATACAAGGACCTCGTTCAAATCCTCCACCAATCATCAGCTTCATCCAAATGTCCGGTAGGATGATTGGATCTCCAAAATTAATGATACAATTAAAAGAATTGACTGCAATACCTATAGCAAAAGCAGCAGTAGAGGACGAGGAATCAGTCCTCAATAAACTCCTCAAATGAGTCAATTCCTCAGCAGTGAATGGTAGAACAGACTTCTCTGTAATAGTCTTAATCACAAGAGTCTCAATAGTAGATGTTTGATTAGCCCAAGTAGGCTTGCCAAACTTCTCCCAGCACTTCTCAGAAGGGTGATTTATCCTCTTGTAGCATGTGCAAGGAGAATGGACACGACGACCTCATCCGCAACCTCCAGTACCAACACCTCTCCCTTCAGAAGTGATGAGGGTAGAGGTATCAGCAACAGTAGTAGAAAGAACAAGTAATACATCAGCATCAATTTTCCACAAGCAACTATAGATTGTCTCTAGATCTGGCACCAAGTCTGAAGATAATATCTGGTCTTTGGCTAATTGGAACCATGGTGCTAAGCCATCTAAAAAAAGATATCTCTACCACTCTACTCAATCAGTGACCTACTTCTCACAACAGGCTAAAAGATAGCAAACTCCTCAATAAGCCCTTCAAAGTAGTGAAATGCTCAACCATAGACATATCACCCTAGTTGGTATTCCATATGCATCTGTAAATATCTACACAATGGGAGTTGCTCGTCTACAGGGAATATCTCTTCTCCAAAGTCTCCCAGATCTCCTTGGTTGTCTTTTTGTACAGCATGTTTGCAATAATCTTCAAATTAATGCTATTCATCAACCAATTCATTACTAAGTAGTTGTTTGCTCCCACTTTTTATATTTTCTAGCATCCTTGGGATCCCCAGCTTTATCATTCAACAAATGAAGGCAATCCTATCCCCTAACAAATATGCAAAATGCTTTTAACCACAGGACATAGTTCAAGGATCCAGTCAACTTGATCGTCATCTCCTAAACTATAACAGAGGCAGAAATCTTTAGCCTCAAAAGTAACAATAGTGAAATATGTTTCCTTCTTGAGAATAGGAAGAGGAACAATCAAGCAATCAGATAGCATGCAAAAATGCACAATCTCGCATACAAGAGCATGCACCACACACACAAAGGATAAAAGAGTGAACTCAGATCAGTCCAGTGAGGGTTTTAGAGCTAAACACAAGTGATTGAAGCCTATCTGATCTCAAACCTGGTCCCAAGGACAAGTTTTGGCCAGTGATCGATGGCTGGAGGCCACTGGTGGCTGCCAGAGTGGTCGACGCAGCATTACCCCAGAGGCTACGGCGATGGCTAGTGGGGCCTTCTTGCTTGGTGGCTAGGGTTAGGCTCTTCTTTCTTTTTTCTCATTTGTTTATTGTTGAAGAAATGAAATCAGAACCAAAGGGGTATAGATCATTGACCTAAGACTACTGCTTTAATACCTAACCTCTCTTAAATAGAGAGGGAAAGAAAAATTACAAAAAAAGTTAAATTAAAAATATAAAACTGACTAACAACCTCAAACCAAAGATAAATAGACTTCTCAAGACTCCATCACTCTAAAAATGGAAAGAAAGCTTTTATTTTTGTAAGAAAAAAGAGAAATAATGATAAAAGAACAAATAGTGATTGAAATGCCAAAAAAACGCCACATTTTGGACATAGGATCATTTTGGCATGGTGTAGGTGTCGATTTACATGTATGCCAACAAAATTTCAACCATGCAAATGAAATTTTGATGAATGGTTCTGCTCCTTATGAATTTGGTGCAGTAGCATGTGAATTTCAAGAAATTATGAGGGTTGGATTTGTTGAATTGGGTGTTATGTGGTTAGGTTTTGTGTACGTTGATAGAATGTGTGCTTGTTTAGATCAGTTATGTGGGTAGCTATCGTTGGTAGATCATTTGATTCCTGGATATTTTCAAGCAATTAGATTACTTCTATGGTTCTACATTAGTAACAATTAGAGATATGATTAGGTTACATTTAAAGCCCACCATGGAAGGATATAACATATTCAGTAACATGTAAACTATATTTAGTAGCCATAAGTACCAAATAGTCATCCACGCATAAATAAAAGAAATGCCACTACTAGAAATTGAATTCATTATATGATTGTGACATATTTTCAACACATGATCCATTTAAATTATAATTGGAATTGTTTACAACAATTGTGGATGACACCTGGATCCTAGGATGCTAAGCCTATGCTTAAAAGTGGATAATAATTGGAACCATGATACTACTACATGGGAATCAAGCAACAAGAATGGTCGTGTGAACTTTACAAACTCTTATATTTGAATCTTTTATCTTTGCATGCCTCATTTCAATTCGTACAGTAATTATTTGCTATTTAATTCTTAAACTTGAACACAATAAACTATATGTTGCATATGAATACTACGATATAACATTCTTATTCTTACATAAACTTATGATTTTCTTGAAATTGTAATCATTTTGATTACTTCTACTATTTTTGTCAGCATGCGTCAACAGGCCCTTAACATGCCTTCGAAATAGACTATTTTCAAGATATCAAAATCGTCAAAATCTAACAATAAAATACGGGCATTTCCGCGGCATACCTCTAACGTGCCTCCAAAATATAAACTTAGAAATTTATCGAAACAACATCAAAATTGGCACTTAAAACTTTGAGAATAAAGTACCACAAAAAAGAACAACTACCTATACAAGTTGAAAAGGGTCTTAGGTCCAAATGGTCCTAAAGAAATGCCTAGTTCCCATCTACAAGGTGCTACATTTGCTCATGCTTGATGTCATAAAAATGTTGTCATACTCTTGCATTTACATAAACAGCCATATGACGAAGAAAGTTTAATTCTTGAGATGACCAAGGCTAGATTAATCGTATATGGTCATCAACTGAATCACATACCAATATGCAAGTTTATATTCAATTAGTCCAATTAATCATCCAACTAAAAATGGCATGTTGGTCTTTTTTATTTCATGCAAAGGTTTTTTTTTATTTCAACAAAGCATGATGGCTTTATTGAATATGGCATGTTAGATTTTTTCTTTTATCATGCTTTCCTTTTTCTTTTTTCAATTCATATTGTGTTCTGCCTTAATTTGTTTTATTTCAACACTTTTCTCAAATTTTCATATCTTCTTTGTTGGTTGTGTTCTCTTTTGATCATGTCTTTTTGTTCTTATCGATTTTGTTGTCCTTGCTGATTATGGTGCTTGCCAATAATTGTTCTATTCTTTTATAATTTTTATTTATGATGGATATGTTGAGTATTGATTTATTTTACATCCAAGAGGATTTCTTTGAGAAATGTAGATCCTTCCTTGTTGTTTACTAACAAAATATGCATGTCAAAAAAATAATATTCATATATATGTGCATGGTTTTAATATATATATATATATATATATAACTTTTAAATATTAAAAATATTTAACCAATTAATTCCCAATCAACCGCCTGTTGGGCAAATGATTTGCCCGTAACATCACGTAAGCATGAATAAACTGTCATTTAAAACTTTGATTCGAAAACGACCCAATGCCCAAAATCGAATAATCAAACAATTAAATGACTTAAACCAAAAGCACATGGGAAGAATTACTTCTTCCCATTCTGGGGTCCCACGAAAAAGTGGTTATACCTTCGTGGTGCGTAGTACAACACCACACATGCAATGCCTCCTACAATAAGCCCAAGCACAGCCCGAGGCCCACTTTCTCGATAAATAGATGAAGCCCTTCATGCCGAGCATGATCAATTATCGTGTGTCACAAACTTCTTTGCAAATCCCAAAGACAACACTCGTCTTTTGCACGTCTAGAATGAGAAGGAATTGGAGAGGGGGTGGCGGCTCCTCTGCTCTCTCTTTTGTGAAGGTGGAGGATCCCTTACACAGTTAATGATTTATTAGGGTTTTAGACTTTGCTTTTTAGGGATATTTACAAAGATCCATGCCAATCCCAATATAATGGGAACCACTGAATCAAATCTACTAGTTGGGATCAATTCCTACTTGAATAATTGCTTGGTGACCCTTCATTATTTTAGCCAATTGGATTTTGATATCCAAAATACATTTAATTGTTATCCAGACCCTTTTAAATCAAAATCCAACACTGTAAGCCTAATTAAATGTTAAATCAAATACTATATAACTCTTTAAATAGTATTTGATTTCTCTACAAGTAAGAAGTTAAGAACTCACCAAAATCATTATAGGTTTCATCACACCAATAATGAAGCATCTAGGATTCATGGATTATGTCACTACGTCTCCCTTAGGTATTCCAAATACCTGTGAATCCTTCACACTAGAGGATAATATTAACCCCGAGGTCTAATCCTACTCCCATTCGATAGTTGTCATCCCTCCTTAGGGTTGTATTATTTCTAATATCTCTTTGTATCATTGAGACGAGAACCAAGAGCAGATTCTTTTCCAAAAAATTATCTTCTTCTCTTTCATTCTTGAATCTAATCAAGATCCACAACCATGTGTGGAAGTATCTCATCCCAATATACTCAAAGTGAGCACTTTTCTCTAATCTGCTACATACATCTATGAAGTAGATTTGTGTGATCCCTTTAAGAAATCATATGCCTCATGTTTCTTCCTATATGTACCATCTTTCGAGTATTAACACCATGGTAAGTGCATTTATTATTGCTCTACCAAATTCATGTATTCGTGAACAGACACATCTATCTCAAGTTCAAACATAGGCCTTCTCCATGATAGCATTGAAGATGAGCTTCCATTTATCTCCTGTTTCATCAAGTAAATTCCTTGACCCGACCTATGTAACAGTTTTGAATCCCAATTTAAGAATATCAATTAGGCGACGATCTCTAAAGAAGGTTGTCTTCCCAACTCAAACCAGAAACAAATAATCGAATCAAATACAATGATTTTTTGATCTACTATCGAATCCTCTAAACCATTTAAATCTTCGAATTGATACATGTCAGGTTTATTCAATCTGAGTAAGTATGTCATACTAAAGGAACCAATTCATACAACAACAACAACAACCAAGCATTTTCCCACACTAAGTGGGGTCGGCTATATGGATTCTTTGCCTCCACACAGATCGATTTCCAACCATTTCAGAACTTAGATTAAAGTAATTGAAGTCATGCTTAATAGTTTCCTTCCAACACTTGTTTAGTCTTCCTCGCCCCCTCTTAGCAGGTTCAGCCTCCAACTTCTCACATCTCCTAACTAGAGCATCTAGTGGCCTTCTTTGTAAATGTCCAAATCAGCTTAGACGTGCCTCTCTCATTTTATCCTCTATCGGTGCCACACTAACCTTTTTTCTAATAATCTCATACACCATAAATAAATATAATGATTATTCGGATGAAATGATCTAATTAATGTAATTCCTTACATTATTCGGATGGCTCACCAATGACACAAATTCCAACACCCCCTGCATACGATATACTCCTTGGTCAGTGACTTCGCTAGCTTAATACTGACTATTGATTTATACACCCTTAGAGATGACCTTCACAATAGCTTTCACTAACACTCTTATGATGAAGCACTTTAAATTGCAAGACCTTTAGCTTCAACATTTATGGCAAGTTCATGCTCTCATATAATTAGGGGTGCAAATAGATCAAGCTACAAATCATAGGAAATGGGCTAGAATTTTCACCTATGACATATTGAACTAGACAAAAAATTGTTTCAATTCTTTAGAGAATGAATTGGGCGGGATTGGGTTTCCAATCCATTACAATCAAGCTGTAACATGTGAACTTAAAGCTCTACAATGTTATTTATTCATCACGTGATTCACGTTACATAGATCTTGAGTTTGGGTTTTGAGACCCTTCTAAGTTAATTGATACCATCTCTAGCTGATAAGTGCTACATTCTCCTTTGCATGTATGATTGCTGCTATCTTATACATTTTTTTGTTATAAGTTTGGGTGTATTGAAGATTTCCCTTCCAATTTTATTTCATTGTATGTTAGAAAAAACATGTAATGAATTTCAGTAGACCATCTTTAGAGTTTCCAAAAATTTAAGGGCAAAAGGTTTCATTTTAATTAGAAAAAGAAAACCAATCCAATCTGTATTGGATCAGATTCAATGTTTTGCTAAACTTGATTGGATTGGGAAAATCCCAATATGACAAGGTTGGAGTCGATTGTGAATTTTGCCAATCATATCCAATTCAATCTGTGAGTATTTCTATTTATACCTTCTTGTGGCCCAAGTCTAAATTCTCAATCTTAGGGTGAAAAAAAGTCTATGTATTACAGCTTTTCGAACTAAGACAACGTGAACCCCAAAGCTATCCATGCAAAATAGTTTTGATGGTAAGTACCTATGCTTACTATTAATATGGTTTGCATAATTTATGAGAAGTTTATACAGGCTCAGGTGTTTTGGCAGTAGGAAGAATAACTGAGTTTAATCCAATATGCAAGCTGCACCCTAATAAAGGCAACAATATTCGCAACGCTACTTATGAGTGCATTTCACTACAGTTATCATGTGCACTTGGGCCATGATGAATTAACTCATACAATTCAATACGTGAACTTGAGGTAAAGGGCATTAATAATTTCAACATCAACCAGTCCCATGCTTCTTCATGAGACAAATCAGGGCTTAAGCTCAAGTTGTTGCAAAAATGCCACACACTTCAAAAAATTAGAGGTTGAGCAATTGATTTTTTTTTTTAGTACTACTTTGAAGTTTTCAGGGATTAATATATTCAAAACTACTTAGTCAACACATAGCATTCCCCAATGTAAGAAAACCTTAAATGCAATCCCATAAGATATGTAAACAAGATGAACATCACGTGAGCCACCCATGTTCAAATGCAAAATAATGAACATTTGTGCCAAGCTAAAGTCTGAACAGGCAACAAACATGTTCTCAATAGTCAATACCTCCACTAGGATGTCAAGTTGTTTCAAACTATTCACGAATTCCTTATGCTTGCTTACAAGTCGGAAATAACATTTACTTTCCTGGTGATTTAAACCTCCCCATTTCAAATGCACGACACACCAATAACCCAACAGTCCATCCTTCCCACCCCCCCACCAACCACATAATCCCAAAAAGGCATGCATAACATAACACACACATTCACCAAAAAACAAAAAAAGAAAACAAAAGAAAGAAAAAAAGAACCAATGTAAGTCCTCAATGAATCACAAGCTAGATATGATCAACAGGCCAATGATCCATGACAGACAACAAAATTCAGTATACAATCAGTTCATGCAAAAATCAGAATTACCTAAATATCAAGCACACAGGCATTAACATCCAATGCAAACCAATCCAACCTACCACGGAATTCTCATATCCCAGTCATTTTCAAGTAGCCACGCCTACACAAACTTCATCCTCTCCATACTCGAACTCACACATCAGAAGTAGCATCAACCGAGCCAAATCCCCGAAATTCCCAGACTTAAACCCTCCCCAACAGCCCTTATCATGCAGTCACCTAAAAGCACACCTCCCCATCTAATTCTATCCAACAAGCTTTCTGGACCAGAATGCCATCTCCTAGACAATCAATCCGCTTCGTCGAACTCCACAAACACACAACAAAAAAAGCTTTTTAAGCACCCTCATCAATCCACAGCTACATTTAGTTGTAACAACGCGAGTTTCTTCCTTATAATCTCACCCGCTAATGGCACATTGCGCTTAAAACCAATCCAAAGCCAACAACCTCCATCTCTCAATACGGAAAACGACGGCAACTACATAGATCGTCCATGACCAATCCGCACCAACGGAGCATGAGATCGCCCCAATTCTCCCACCGCACACCTACGGGACCGCATAATTGTACTTCCGATAACAACGACGCAACGATCCACACCGAGAGGGAACCAAGTCGCGAGATCGAGTTGCGGTCTTGTTGCGTGGGGGAAGTTGATGATACGTACCAGTCGGTGAGGCCCACTTGGTCCTCGTAGAGGGCGAGGGAGGAGGAGCAGGAGAGGGCGAGGACGAACGCGAGCAGTAGCAGAGACGAAACCCTAATCGCCATAGGCGGGAGAGTGGAGGAGGGAACGGATCGCGGGAAGTGGCAGCGGACCCTTTCGAGCTCTCTCCCGTCTCGCCTACTCCGCTTTTGAGTAGCGCTCGTCGCTAAAATGCGCACGGCCACATGCTCCAGCTCATCAATCTCCCTCAAAATCTCCAAGGCTTGCCGGCGTCTTGTAGATCGAGTTTGTTAACGTGGCTAAGTTCTTGGTCTTGTTCATTGGTAGTTACCTATTCTATTGGATGATATGATTTGTGGAAATAACTAATATGTTTAATAATAATGTATTTTCATAGATCATGAGTTATAAATTTTTTTTATTTGAGACAAAAATAATTAATTTTTAAATTATTTGATTATATTTTATTTAAAAAAAATACTTAATAGATAAAAATTTTCACACAAAAACTTATACCCCAAATTATAAAAAACATCTCCTGTTATCGAAATGTACACTTTTGTCTCCTTGTGTGTTATCCAACGATCGAAGGAGAATTTGTAAAATATTGTGTAGATTTCTTCTACTCCTAATGGTATCTTTTTAATAAATATGTAGTCGATCGATGCCTTGTTGATAGTATTTGAATAGATAGAGATTGTGTGTTTTTTTACAATCCCACTAAAATTATCATATTATCAAACATGGTTATGATCCTAAGAAAAAGGTCGACGCATCCTAATCTCTTCACATGAAAAGCCATTTCTTAATAAATTCGTAGTGCTCATAAAATTAATATATTTCCATAGGTTTGCTATACAAAACAACAGTAACAATTGACTTCATAAGGGTTGTGTGCATAGACATGTGAATATAAATATATCAAGATCCCTAGTTTTTAACTTATTTATTTGATCTTTTTAGTTAATCACGAATTTTATGATCTACTATTTGATGGTCGCAATCTTATAGCTTATTATTTTTGTGATCACGTTATTTTGTTGCACTCTACCATTTAATAATTAGAGGAGTTCAACTTAAATGTAGTTATTTGATTAAAACAAACTATAACAATATTAGTAAACAAATAGCAAAAATACTTGAACAAACAACAAAAGTAGTTATAAATTGTTAGTACATTTTCAAGAATTTAGGGATAATTTTCATGACACTTTGATGCATCCTCTTTAATTGAAAGGGGGATATCCTATTATGATGTAACAAATAAAAATAATAATCAATTAAATCTAATTTATAGTTATGGATCTAGAAATCACCCCAGAGCAAGTTCCATGTTAATGCTATGAGGGGGATCTATCTATAGAATGGGTAACCCAAAAGAGAGAATTTGGAACCTTTTCTTTTATTAGTTGCTATGGAAAAACTAACCATATATAACATAATTCAATGCCTTCAAACATATTCAATTCGAGATCTTTTCTCTAAGTTATATGCAACATCCTTCCTACAACCTCCAACTAGCTAGAGTGTAACCACCCAACCTAACTCACTTCACTAATTGGTCAAATTCTAATTACTTTATACAATACAAGTTGCCTAAATTGAAATATAAAAAGCAACATAAATCAAAATCACAAATAAAAATAACATTTAAATTTCCTTCCAATTATTTGTTTCATGCATAGCATTCCTATATTTCTATGCAACACCTCTTTACAAGTCTTCCGTACAAACTTAAAAAGGGTAAGAGATGTACACAATGTTACTGAATAAGGAGCATCTAATAGAAAGCACATAATCCGAATTGTCTCATACTTTCTTTTTAGGTCTTTACTACCAGTTATATTATTTTCATTAATTATTCATTGACTATCTCATTATCTTTGTAATTTTCTCATCCTCAGCTTGAATCTCAATTTTATCACTAGTCTAATTTTAGTAGATTTTTCTTTCTCTTAAGTACGTCTAATCTTATTTATTACTTAACTTGTCACCTAGTCTCGAATACCCATGAATCCTAGATTATCGATATAGATCTCGTATTTTGTTTGAGTAATGTGGTCTTCATCTAATTAAACCTCAATGCCTTACTTGGTTATCTTTAAACCATTGGTTTTGATATAAATTTTTTTATCTTAAAGCCTAGCAAACCTTAGTGCTATATTACTCACTAAATTCTTATTTATTTACTAATTGCTTGCATTATCTAATCCTCTTGGATCCTAGTTCAATACAAACCTTGTGCTGAGGTGGTTAGGTCGCGAACTACCAACTTGGCTGGGCACTCGACTCGACACCAAAATAAGTAGGTTTTCTAGTTCGAAATAGTTTGACTCGAGGTCCAAGTCAAGAAAGACAATTGCATACAGAGTTAAAGGGAATTGATTACCAAGTTTTACATCTAAATAAATGATGCTAAGTCTCAGAAGAAATGCGAGCCTCTTAGATCACTATTTTGGATAGTGTATTGCGAAGGGAGATCTTTGGATCAAATTGAATGCCTAGGATCAATTAGAGAGCATGGAGATAATTCTTAGGTGGATAGCATTGAATGAAGGAAGAAAGAGAGTCCTCTCATCTTGGGAACTCGTCAGTCTTATATATCTAACTGCTGACTACCCATATGTAAGGGGTCAACATGGGGCGATGCCCAAAAGTCTGGACAGTGATTATCTCTTCGAGATGACCTCGTTACACCAACCATTACAAGCCCCATTATTGTGGTGTCTTATTAGGTGTTGTTGTGTTAGTTGGTGTAGTCGCTACGGATAGGAGGAAAGGGGAGCCTTTAATTGTGGCGTTGCCTCGTTTTCTACATTGTTTTCTAGGTTAGTGTTGAGCTAGATTTAATCATCCAAACCCACTCAGCATAGGATTGTTGTTGTCTAAACCATTGTATTCGAACCCATCCTCGTTTGAATCCCATGTCTTCCATGTGAAGAAGTCTGAACTGCAAGTCCTTGATGGGGATGTTATCTTGAACCTTTCTAGAGAATTTGGAAGGTCAAGTCTACCTTTAGATCAATTGCTAGATCGATTAGGGAAAGCGGAACGAACTCTAACCCATATCACCTGGATATTTTCCATTTACTACCAAAGATTATGTTTATCCCATTCATTTACTTTATAGATCACTTATCATTATGAATCTTAATGGTTACCTTAACCTTTAGATTGAATCCCACTCATGGATGTCTCACATGGAAATTCTTCTTTAACTTGCACCTTATGAGGTACAACCCTTATATAGTAATCACTCATACTTGAGATTTAGTCCCACTTGTTTCTTAATCATTTCACAATAGTTAGACCCTTGAATTCAATGTCATTAGGTAAGACAAGATAAGCAATAAACTTTATTATTGGGCTAAAGCTCTTTCCTACATACCCATTTCACTCTCCTAACTACTACAAGAATTCAATATAGTAAAATGGCAAGCCTCATTGTTAGCCTACGAATTTGTGTTGTTCTCTCCCAGCCATCAGTTGCATGTCACCCTCTAAGTACTACACCTTACTAGCTCACAACTAATTTGAAAAGTAGCCACCTCTCTTAGTCTAATCCAATATTGAAAATGAACAAGTAGGGTCTAAAAATACTAAGAGTATCAAAAACTATAATCAAAATTGTTCTCTACCTATCCAAGTAGAACATTCATCGTTACAAATAAAGGATCCAATGTTCTAAATCCCTACGCCTAATGTTGACACCTTGTGTCTGTCATGATTCTCGATACTTTATGCCACATATGGTTTCTGCTGACACCTCATGCCCATGACATATTACAGATTCATCATCGTTACGTTTCCAATATTCACATACTAACACCTAGTGCTTGCCATAGTATGATTAGGTATAACATGACAAATATTGGTTTATTAAGATTTACACCTTCTCGTATGTTATAAAGGGTTATAGGGTACTCAATCCCAACTGACATCTTTGGGTTAGTTGACTAATTGGTGAACTAATTAACTAGTCAAGGATCAGTCTGAGCACCTCCACACTAATAGATTCACAAAACCTCCACCCTTGTTTACACTAACAACCCACCAAGTTGCAATTGTTGCAGCTAGAGGGTTGCCACCCTCCAAAGGTGTCAATTATGCTAATGTAAAACAAAAGTTGGGCTAGCCTCAAACATTTCTATTACTTTACAATTTTTACTTGGCTAAGGAGGGTATTACGTGCCACGCATAATTCAACTATATAGGTTTGGATCTTGCATCATATCATGTTCCTCATTACCAAGAATCATATACTTAGGATTGACCACATCAAGCTCTAGGTTAACTCCCTTTCCAAAAAGGTTCCAAGTATCTCATTCTAGTTGACATAATTGGCTTTGTCCAAAAGATTCTAAGCATCTCATTCTGGTTGTCATAGTTGGCTACCTCATAATCAACTAGCAACACCAGCATAGTTGATTATACACCATTAAGTAACCACCTACATGCACATATTTTGATGTATTAAGGGTTTTTACTTTAATTCTCGTCTCTACCATTTTAGGATCCCTCACATCAAGATTCAATAAACATATCCTATTAAGGTACTATTGATAACCATTTAGGCATTATTTTATTCATTTTCCTAAGTTATTAAATAACCTAAATTGATTTTACCTCTACATAGCTAGACACAGGTCCTGAATTGCTAGCCATGACCTTAATCATTTCTTCTTCTTCAATCTCGTTACTTAGTTTAGTCAACTATGCTTGTCCATAGCTAGCTATAGTAGTAAAAATTCCCCTTGTAATCAAAGATCTTACACTCCGATTGCACTGGAAAAGATTTCCTGTGTGTTCCAAATTATTTCCAAGTTCATCCATGGCCTAAATAATGGTTTATAGTAGTTTTATTTCTATTAAAACTTGATAAATCATGAATCTCTAGTAGAAACTAAAAAAATACAAAATTTTCAAGAAGTCCATTGTACTAAATTAAAGATAGGATTTACAGTAATGTAGAACCTTTGCTTGAGCACCTAGGAGTTGTTTAGACTCCAAATAACCTTAGTGGAATGGCTGGTCTATAGATTCAAAGCTACAAAGCTTTAACCATGCATCTTGTATGAAGATAACTTTTGGAAGGTCAAGATTCCTCACCTTAATCACTACCGCTTAGTCAATACACTCCTTGTGGAGCTCTCCTTGTCCTCTTGGCATTTCAACCACTACTTTTGTAGATCTTCACTAATCCATGCCCAAGCCACTAGTCATACCTAACTATGCTTCTCCATAGGTTGAGTAATTCCACAAAATTTATGGAAATCTAGCGTAAAAATGATTGATTCTATCAATTCTAACTCATATTTATTGGGGATTTATCTACCACCCCAACTGGCGTGCAATTCAGTTATGACAATATTAATATCACATAATTTCACATGAAATCCTATTAATTTCCAAAGTCAACAATAGCCATAGTTAGCTATAATCATGTCTAGTTGGCTTTGTAAATCACCATTGAAAGAAAAGGCAACTACTACTGCTATAGTTGGCTATATAAATGACAATAGGTTGCCTTTCTTACATGACCAAGCTTATTTTGGCCATAACTTTCTCATTTGATATTTAGTTGCCCCCATTTCAATTTTTTTCCTATGTTCCACTCTTTAGCAAAATACTTATAGTAATTAAGTTCACATTTTAATAGCTAAATTTTAAAGGGATCCCCTAATGATTTCAAAAATCAAAATCTAAGTCTCAGACTTAATTGATTTGTTCCTTTTACTTAAGTCCAATATTTTTTATTCTCTTTATCATTTATCACTTTTAACCCATTTTTAGATCTCTATATCATTTTTCGTGAAGACAATTAGTTATTGAGTTAATTCATATTTTAACACTTTTGATATTAGAATGATATTTATACACGAGGTGAGAGAGAGTTTTTATTTTTGGTGATATCTTCAAGGAAAATTTTAATAGATTCGGATGCATTGGATGAAGCATAACTAGTCCTATATAAATGAAACAAAAATGAAAGGAAACATGTAATTACACATATACATCCAATTCTCCATTTACATTATTGTTAACATTATCTTACCGCTTGTATAATAGTAGCATAACCCTTGCATTGAGCCACAAAAATTGCTCCCTTAGTTAGGCGAACAATCCCATCCAATTTAGGTTGTAACTATTCATTATAACAAGCACATGAATAAGCACATGAATGGTAGGAATGATAGATTAAATGAAACAATAAAATTTTTATTAATCATTGCTTTTAATTACTTAGTTAACCCTATCACTCTTCTCGTAAATGCATACCTTGATAACCTAAAAAGTTTAGGTTTACACTAAAGAGGAGGTGAATGGTGTGATATAAAATATGATAAACAAATAAAAATATAAGAATCAATCACACAAGCATTCACCACTAGAGACAACAATATTTAACTAAAAACCCAACCTTGGTAATAACCATCACCTAAGTCTCTTGACTTAGGATTTCCTGATCGACCGAGTTGATCAAGTCTACTATCGTATCACTTTAAACCGAGGGTGATACAACCTCAATAGAAATCACACTACTTTATATAATGATAGTATACCCCAAGACCACTCTTCTCAATAAAGAGTATTTTGTCTTCAACGAAGATAGGAAGTACTCACAACGCGAATACCCAAACAACAATGAAAATACAATAACATATAGGTCCCAAAATAAAAAGTAAACTTAGCTCCTATCGGTGAGGATTACCTCCCTGAGATGGAAGTGTAATGGAGTGGAAGCGTAGCTAAATGGTGCTCTCAGATGTGACATAGGTTGCTTGGAGAGCAGCCTTGTATTTTCACAATTTGATCTCACTCAAGGTATGTATAATGGGAAGTGGTAGCACTCAAAGGTGTAGCACACTTGTATTTCTCTTCTAATATGTGTTGTAGGCTTAGGAGTGTTCTCTACTATTTATAGAGATGTTTGGAACACTCTAGATAGGCCTAGGGTAAAGATCTACCCATTGGAACAATAATGGTTGACAAGGGTTGCAACAAATTTCTGGAAAATCGAGTAGACTTGTCAAACAATAGGAGCAAGTTGACGCTCAGTTGTCCGACTAGTACATGGTCGGTCGACCAACTACTCAAATAAATTGACGCCCTATAATGGGTGAAAGTAGCCATAGGTGAACTATATTAGCAAGTTGACTGGTGGTCAGCTCAGGATATAATAGTACGTCGACGAATGGTTGACTAACTATAGAAGGATTCTAAGTTCTAATTCCTTGGAGTAGGCAACAAATCGATGCTCGCTACAATATCAACTGACACGTTACTATGGGACAAGTCGGTTGTGGGGCAACTAACTAGTAAAGGGTCTTGGGAAAAAGGCCAACTGAATAGGGAAATAAGTAGGCTCAAGTTCCAAGGTTTCTAGCTGTTGTACATCCAATGTTTACCCAACAGGTTGGCGGCCGATTGGCGCCCTACATAGGAGCTGTTCGATCAGCTGTCTTGCCAATTGACTGGCTATAAAGGAGCCAGTTCGTACATGGGATTTATGGTCGATTCCTTTGACCTATATTTTGTTGTTTTGATGGATATAAGGGTTGGGTTTGGTTTTCAAGGTGTCTTAACGGCCAACTATGGTATTTAACCTTATTTTAAGGCTCTTTGACAATATTCCAAGAAAATAAAAGAGTAATAAATAAATACATTGAATTATAACAACAATTCTAAGTCATATTCTTCTCATCTCTATCTTCAAGCCTAAAGTTCCATGCTCCTTCATAAAGCTCCTTCAACATGCTCCTTTATGCTTTTTTCTCATCATCAAGATCCTCAATCCATCGATCTAGAGCTTGAGCTTCTTCCAAATCCTTTAATAAATTATATTAACCTAAACTCTAAGAACTCAAACGCAATTGTTAAATATCAAATGTTTTGTTATCATCAAAACCAAATATCAAGATGCACTTGCACTAACAAGAAGAACGAGTATAGCAAGGATATGAGCACATGCCTAGTAAGGAACGAAAGAAAAGTAGAAGCTAAAGTTTATTAACCTACTTATTTGATTTACTAATTTGGCTTGTTAACCATCTAGATTGTCTTGCTAGCTAGACATTTTACTCCTATTTCTTGACCATAATTTCTCTCCATCGCTTTCCTAATTTTTGCTTAATGGCTTTCTATTTTCCCTAAGCCCCTTGCTTGGTATAAACTTCCATTTAATTCTTTATCAATCCCAGATGTTTTCTTGCTAAGCCTACCATGGTATTACACCAACATCCAATATCATATTTGTGATTCTCCCTTCTCATAGTGTATGGTATCCTTTTTATCTTTGTCACAAAGTATTCTTTAGTCATACAACTTAGACACATGTGGTTTATCTAATAGCTAGAAGCCACTAGGTCCCCTGTCCTTATCATCATAGCTTCTAAAGGATTCACTAACTTTCCCTAGTGTCAAACTTGCCTAGGTACCCATTCAAGTGTGGTCGCAACAAACCGATATCATTTATTAGGTAGACCTCTTAAGTCCCTTAGTATCTCATCCTACCTAGGACAATCAGCTATCGTTTTAACACCTAAGACTAGAGGACAAACTTACCCCATGGTTGATCTAATAGAATAGTGGAGACCTATTGATAGCTCCTAACCATGACACACCCAAACTCTAGTACCTCTGCGAGAGGTCCTTGCCTCTAAGGGATTAGTTACCAATGGATCTGAGAATCGATGCACCAAGTGGTCTTATCTAATTAGGTATTAGCTTTGGATTGTGTCTTAGCTAAGCAAATGGAGGCTCTTACTCCATCATACTTCAATCAATTGTCATATTATCTTTGGATGTTATCCAAATCAAATCACAGTTTCTACCATGATACTTGGCATCTGATCATTATAGGATCCTTTTCTTGAAATCCATGGCCATTATCTTGGAGGTGTCCTTCCAAATCATTGTCACCTTAATAACCTTGTTTCCTTAAGCTATAATACCCTAAACTATCTATTTAGGACTTTAACTTCAAGTCGATAACTTAGTTTGGGATCCAACTTGCCCACTTGGCCCTAAATTATTTTTGTTTAGCAACTTGTCCACTTTTGACACCCAACTAGTAAGTTTAGTTGCCCAAATCTTCATCTTTAACTACTAATCCTTGGTCCAAGTTTGGGTGTCCATACGACTATTTTGGTCACCTGAACCTATAGTTGACCCGATTCTACTGAAGGCTACATCATTGTTCTTAGATCCTTTCAACCCATATAATGTCCAAATTTCCTACATAAAACCCCTCAATCTTGTGGCCCTTAAGGGTTATTTAAGGGCCAAAATAAACCCAAATTTATGACCTATGCCTTGGTGTTGAGGGTCAGCCTCTGATTAACTAAAAACAAAACTATAAAACGAGCAAATTTTATCGAGAAAGATGATTGGGTTATTTAGGTGTCAACTAGATTTGGATGTTCAAACATAATCGTGGCTACCAACTATCTTCAACTACATCCTTGTTGAATGAGCACTTAAAATATCTCCTCTCAAGTTTGATTGCCCAAATTTAATATTTGGGTGTCCAAAAATATTTGAAGTTCATTGTTCGTATTAAAATTCAAAATTTTTTATTTCTAACTCCTTTCTTTTCCTAATCTTTGGCTTTTTAAGACTAGTTTACTTGAGGAGTTAGGAATGTGATCTTAAGAAATGTGAAATTGGTGTTAACCCGTAATTATGTTTACTTGTGGTGTGGTGTTAACACCAATTTGTGTTTACTTGAATTGGTGTTAAGTTGTGATGTTAACCTTTATGGTGTTTACTTGGTGGTGGTGTTAGGTATATAAAACATGAGAGATGCCAGAACCATAAGTGGTGTAAAATTTTAACATGGATTTGGCTAAAACCAGTTGAAACTGGTGTTAGACAAATCCGTGTTAAAATTACTAAACCCGGATTAGCAAATGAGGGGTAAAGTAGCCAACTAAATGGGGGTTAACCCCTCTTTTGAGGGGTTAATCCTCCAAGTAAACTAGGCCTTAAGAATCGCTTGGTTGGTCCTGACTTCACAAGTGATCAATGGAATGTGAGGTTACGAGTTCGAATCCCCACTATTATCAAGGGGCTGTGATTGTGGGGTAACGATCACCTCCAATTTACCTACAAGGAATTCTAGGTCATCAAAAAATATATAATAGTCAAATATTTAGACATTCGCCCACCGAGATATGGATGAACGGTGGGGACTCCTAACTTGGATGGAAAAGATCGAAGTTTAAGTTGTTGCCCAATGTTACAAAAAGAATTAGAGTGTAAGGAAAGGTAAATTTCTCTCCAATTTATCTAAATGAGATTTTTCATTATATATATATATATATATATATAACGATGACCCTTAAATACTGAAAACGTGTATAAACGAATTTGTGCAAGAATTACTCGCTGAAATCACTTCTGGAAAAGTTTAATTATGCTGACCCGAATAAGAGAGCTTCACACGAATTACCACGTGAGCCCATTTACGAGGAAATCCATTTCGGTCTCCACGAATATATTACCAAAGAATATCCTTGTGACCATCTTTGAAAATTTTGAGGCTCCGAATAAAATCTCTTTTGGATGGTTTGCACCGACTGGTTAATTAGATGTGATGCACCTGAACGTTATATGATATTACCTTAGTCAATCTATATCTTCTAAATAAATTTAACGGGTAACTTGATTGCATATCTTCTCTCTATAGATTCCAAGGAGTGATCCATTACTCGATCCCTTATCTCACGTGGCACGTTGTGCTCTTCTTCATCTACAAGAGTTGTATATCCCGGTCTACTTACTCAAAAGGCAGAAAACTTAAACATAAGCCAATTAAGAGTAAGAGACGGGACTTCTAATATCATAAATATTGATCTCTCTCAGAGAATGGGAATTTTTTTAACAATCTTTATATGCATGTAAGCAAGCATACATGCACGATATATATACACACCCTCGTATATATGTACTTATATATTTTATAATATACGTATAGATCATAAAAATATATAAACAAGTACATAAATTGAAGTCTAAGATTTTGATGAACTCTTGTACCACATAATCATAAAATTATGCAGATCCAAACGTTGGTATAAATGTATATCCATGTCAATATCCATCACCATCAAGTTCATCTCAAACCAAATGTGGGCAATCTCTTCCCTCCAACCCGAGTCTACAATTTCAAAGGCTTGGAATCTCTCCGACCTCACTTGAGTGCACCCCAAGCCATTCCCCTTCCCTTTCTCTCTATATCCAAAACTTCTGCCACTTCTTCCCTTCTCACTTACTGCTCATGACTACTCCCAACTTGGAACTCCTCCTCCTAGCTATCCTCCACGGCTCGTTTCTCGGTTGCATCCTCATCCCTTGCATCCTCCTACTCATCCTTGCCCTTGCATTTGCTTCCTCCTTCGTCCTCCTCTCCATTATCGTCGTGGACGCATACGGCACCCTCTGTTTGTTAGTGCCATGGATCGACGCCTTCGCAACAAACATCAAGTTCTGGGCCATCATCCTCTCATGTGTGCTAGTACAGCGGCTAGTGAAAGCCAGCTTGTGTAGGAGGCCAGTTGAACGAGTTTGAAAATGCATGCATAGATGGCTTGCTGAAAATTTTATTGTTTTGACCATTATTATAATTTGTACATATAATTACCATGAATGATCAGTGGAATTAACAGGAGCGACTTTGAGTGCTACTGAAATGTAAATTTCATTTAATCCGATCCATGCAACGTTTTGATTCCTCGGAGAATCAGCGTGGCTATCGAGAAATTATTACACTTGGCAATCTTTTAACTTATTAAGAGGAAAGAACGGCCTGATAGTTATGTAGTAGCATATAGTGCATAGAACCGATGCAAGAGTTTGTCATATATATATATATATATAGAGTGACGAATCCTAAGGACTCAAAGAAGAAAAAAAATATCAAATTTTGGAATTTTATGACTAGCCTTCTTTTAGTTGTTATTATCCCTATGAAAAGCACTGATGCATTTTGAATATAAATAGATTAGAGTTGCTTTTTAGGTGCTTAGAGAATTTGAACAGCTTGAAACCTCGTAACGTCATTTAGAATAATACAAAGTACATGAAACGCCTGATCACGATCGGTGCATTGGTAGGGAAGTGTCATTGCTATAATGAAAATTCTTTTTCGTGTATGATATTGCCTAGGGACATTCTTATTTATTTTGGACGCTCTTATTTCTCATCAAACTTTTAAACCCAATGGCAGCCATCTTGGCAGGGACCGGATGCACGCTCGTAGGTGTTTGCATTGTTTGCATTCCCAAGTGCCATGGAATTGTAGCATGCAAAATGCATGCAGAGGATACGCTACAACAGCAGCTCAAGCGTGCATAGCCTAGGATTTTCCAGTTCCAAGTTTAAGAGATGCACAAAATGATAGAACCCAAAAGGCCTCTCAATTGATTCAAGGACTAAAGGTGTGCAATTTGATTGTAGGTTTGCACCTTATATCAAGTATTACCAAGGCGCCTCTCATGCCTCTGACGTCTCCACATGCTCATTTGTGCCAAACTGAAATATAGACACACCCAAGCACCTACAGTGGTAAGACAATTGTTCGATGGTACTTGCAATGGACATCTTGTCAACAACCAAATGATATAATCCACAATAAAAGAATTCCTGAATAAGCAGATGCATTCATTACAAATATTCTAGATATGAAGATCAATATTATCCATCCCTACGTTAGTCATATTCGAGTCTCTATCTTTACATCATATAAAAGATTGGTGTGTGAGAGATGACTAATTCTTCCTCAGTTGGCACAATTGAATAGGTTATCAAAATATAAAAGAAGATCAACATATTCACTTTTATGCGAGTTTATAAATTTTCGGTCGGTAGCATTTGCACGGATAGAAGGCATAACAGTAACTGAAGGGGAGGGAGGGGGGTGGGGGGTACTCCCATCTGTCATTAACGTCACGTTTTGTATGCAGGAATTGAATTAGATTGAAAAGAAATTAAGGTTGGAAAGGAATCGAATTTGTGATTCCATTCTCATTTTCGTTTATGTCAATCAAAGAAAGGAATTCTGATTCCATTTTTTTTGTTTGTTTTTCATCTAGAGCAATCAAGTAAATTAGAATGACACATAAGGTTTCCTGTGTACTAGAAAATGCTTTAGATTATTCAAGGACAAGTCGACAAATACTAGAAAACGGCTATTCTGGTCTTCTTTTAATTCCTAGAAGATGTGAGAATCCGTGTTTCCCTGGACAGATGATTCCAGCCTTTCTGTGCTCTCCAGACATAGGAATGGAATTTTTCGTGAAATCCCTTTCCCATTCCATCGTACCAAACAAGCCATAAGAGTAACTAGAAATATGATACTTCATTCTCAGCAATTTTAGGGAAAAGGGGGAGGGAGGGAAGGAGGGGAAGGGTGGTGTTCACTGGGCATGCGGACCAGATTAGAGAGGCTCAACAAATCCAAGAAAAGAACGACGTTCATTGCAATTTTCCTCTTAATTGGCGGAGAGGGAATTACAACCAACAGAACCGACATGATCTCTGCCAATAAGTCACATATATCTCCACAAGCCCGCGACTTATGCACAAGCAGCAGCAACAATCTATGTGTTTTCCTATTGATGTATATATTATTGCTCAATGTTACATCCCCAAATAATTTCAGTGTTTTGTTGGATTGGCATCTCTCAGAAATGGGGAATTTTCCTCTAACTTATCCTGAGCTACAACAGCTCCCAAAGGCATCTGTGCCACAGCTTTCTCCAGGCACCAATCCAATCTCTTCATCAGATGCACAGGCTGCAAATAAAATATTGAATGATTATGTTGGTAACTTGGGTAGCAAGCTGCAACATGACCAACTAGACAAATCTTAATAATTAGCATAAAGTTATGGCCAAATAACCAAATGAATTAAACATTTCACATGTGCTTAAGAACAACATGCTATCAAACTGAAAAGCCAGGTTACCAAACAAAGCATGTCAATCACCAAAAGCCATACCCTAAGGAGCATAATGACTATCAAGAACTCAAGTATTTTTCCCACCCTTCTGACTCCAGTTTCTCAGCTTTTTTCAGTACAGTCTCCTTCATGGTTTCTTGATATTCTAGGACCCTGTCAAAACATGTATTCATAAGTGAACACTAAAAACAAAAGACGGCATTCCAAAAGATCTGGCACTGGCGATAATGGACAAAGAATGATTTCAGGTTCCACCTATCCCACAAATCCTGGTTGCCCACAGCTAGTATCTTGACAGCTAAAAGAGCTGCATTAGCTGCATTTCCTATCGCAACAGTTGCAACCGGAACTCCTTTTGGCATCTGCAACATTAAAGAATACAGTCAACACTTATCCACATAAAAGGATTTTAAATTAAATGAACCAAGGAAACAAATCAAGTAGCAGTAACAACTACATAAAAAAGACAAAAAAAAAAGACTTCGAAGTAAATACAATCAGCATAAAGAGAGGGCGTAGGCCTGTTTAACATGCATTTCCAGATGTTTTCAGATGTTACCTACCCAGAAAAACTTGGAGAAACAACAATCTACATCAGTTAGTAGACACTAGTTGACACCCGAATTACCTGTTCCAACTTAGAAAATTGGATAAAATGATTACGTAAAAGCTCAGTAGGATCATCATAAAGACCAGTCTTCAGGCTTGGGAAAAACCCTGAGAAAGTTTCAAGTGATGCTCGGAAAAACGTTGCAATAACTGGGCATTTTACCTGACATAACAATCTCAGGAAAACTACTTGTAAATTCACTTTTAAATGAAAGTTCGGCAAAATAATCCACATTATTTCAATACAACACAAAGGACAACCGGAGGAAGAAGATAAAAGCCCTGTTGTAGAAAAAGCAAATGGCAAGGAGTAGGCAGCTATAATATCCCCCTAAAACCGTATAAGAGTAGTGTGGATACTGTTATTCTTGCCTACACTGAATTCAAAGTTGATATCACTAGAAATTACTAGCATATATGGCTTGTGATTGACTATATTCCAAAATTTCAACTGCATGTTGATATGAATTATATCAAGAAACAACCACTCAGAAGAACTACACTAAGTCAAATAAAATATTGCACCATTAAATCGGTTACTTTGTACCAGGAAAAAGCACGTGACACATGCTCAAACAGACACATGTGCATGCGCATGTGCATGAGGAAGGGAGGGTGCTGGGAGGAAAGGACAAGGGGAGGGAGGGGGAGGGAAAGCAAGGGAGGAAGAAAAAGTTAAAGTTACCTGTACAATTGAAAGGAGAGAATCAGTCCCACTTAGAGATGAAGTCTTAATAGGGACTCCAATAACAGGTAAAGGGGTCAAGGAAGCCACCATACCTAGAGAAAGATTTCCAGCAAATACAATTTTAGGCTGATAGATAAAGAAAGATTGAGAAACACATCACAAGGTTCATTGAAATATAGACACGAAAACCTGGTAAGTGAGCTGCACCTCCAGCACCAGCAATAATAACCTGGATACCACTTCGCTTTGCAGATGAAGCATAAGAAAACATTCTTTCTGGAGTACGATGGGCCGAAACAATTGTTACCTAAAAATTCAATGCATATAAGCTAAAATCGATTGCACAAAATCAAAAGTGACTTACTATTAGTGGTTAAGCTACTAAAAAGGCAAGAGTATCAACTGTCAACCTCAAAAGGTACATCAAAGCTCTTTAAGACCTCTGCAGCATCCTTCATCACAGGAAGATCGGAATCAGACCCCATTATGATGCCCACCAAAGGACTAACTGCTCATAAAAGCACACGAATTAGTAGAGAATGATACATGAAAACCTTCTTGAAAGCAATCATATTGTCTCTAGCACCGTCTATAAAAAGAGTCCTGGAATGCGCGGTACTCTTAAAAATGTTTCTTCACTTGAATGAAAACCAGGGTACACAACCGACTGAATTAAAAAAAAGGCAGATAACCAAGCAAATGAATCCACAAGTCATAAGGTAGGGTTGATAGATTGGATGCAGACTTGATCCAAGGATCTTAAGTCTGTTCCAACTGAAATCTGAGAGACGAAAAAGATTCATATCCAATCCAGTAATAGCCTCATGCATTTAACAGGCAGCAGGAAGAGTGATAAGTAATTAATTTAGCTATTGATTTTTTAAATGAACAATACCAAGCACATAAATGCACATTTGATTGCAAATTATAATTTATTTAGTCTAATAAATGATATCAAACCTAAAAATTTCATGCATTGAAATGGTAAGCATGTACCTCTGTATAAACATGCACATATTACATAATTCAGACTAGATTTTCAGCAGATTGATCATAAACATCTAGTTCCTAAAAAAAATGAACCAAATCATAAGCTCCAAGTCAAACCAACAATTCTATTTATCAAAGGAGATCTGATGTCTGTAGGTTAAGCTTCTCTCTCTTGGGTCAATATCCCACATAGGCAGCTCTAGTGGAGGGTGATGGTCTCTCATGGGTAAACTTTTTGCTTTTCACTTTTAAAGGAAGAGATCCCTCTTTCCTTACTCCTTATACTCCCCTCAAGATGAAAGAAAAATATTAAACAAGCTGAGCTTTAACCTATGGTGGGTGAAGGAAGCATGGTGGTAATGGCTTCGGGAAGACATCTGCAGCTTTTCCTTGAATCAACACAAAATGAAGATGCAAGGACTTTTTTAACCATGTCTCTAATTCCATGACAATCAACCTCAAAACGGCTGGTCCACTTCGTCACCATGTGCTCAGCATCTAGCTACAAAAGTGATGACTCGCAATTGTGGGAAAGCCTTAGGCTCCATCTGGTGGCAGCTTAAAGTGAGGTTTTATCCCACATGAATTTCCTAAAGGCTACAGTATGTGAACAGTGAAAAGGCATTATCCTTGACACCTCCCACCCATTACATCTACCCCCAACCAAATCACATTGACCCCCACTGACCCACTCCCACTTATCACATCTACCCTACTAACCCACTCCCAACACATTAGAACAAAAATCAATAATAACATTGTCAAGATTTGCGCAATGTGGAGTGTGGAGGCTCCTACGCATGTGGAAGAACAATCCAACAAGAACTGTTCCATGTTAAACAGGGAGAGAGAAAGCAGCAGCAGCAGCCACCATCTACTGTGGGCTGGTGGCCGACCGGTGATGCTGGCTGGTGGTGACGGTGGCCCGCTAAGATGATGGCCGGCAGCCTTGGGAGTAGAGGAAGAGGAGTTGGAGATGATGGAAAATATATTGCTTTAACTCAAAGGTAATTATAATAGAAAGGCTCTCTTTTACGGAAAAAACATATCCTCTATAACAAAAAACAAACTAATCAAATCTTATCTATTAAATAAGAAAGAACAAATTCCAAATAAAATAAATCCTCTAAACAACTTTCCTAAAAATAACTTAACAAATAAACAAAACTTGCAACCTAAGCAAAGACCAAAATAGAACTTCTAGAACCACCAAACCCAACGCCTAAGAGAGCCCCTGACCTGCTGCCACATGGCACTGCCACGTGGCCTGACTGGCTGCCACGTGGCAGTGCCACACGGCCAATTTTATTCCCAACGAACATATTAAGACAACCATCACATCAACACTCCACTAACCCACCACTTATTCCACAATTCCCAAATCTAATGACTTCCTAACCTTTACCCAATTTTAAGCTTGAAACCTCTACCAAATGGGTCCTTGGTGTAACAGAAAGATATGCTTCACTTGCTTCACCAATATTACTTCGTGCCAATGGCAAACCATGCATATTCACCATTATAACATTCAACATCCGAAATCTTGCATTCTAAAAATTTCCTAGTGTCAACTTTTGTCAAAGTATCATCTAAGCTACTTGCCTTTAACTTTTTCAAAAAAGCAAAAAGGCTACTTACCTTTAAGTTGCAGTAGGCTTGTCAATGACCTGACTAAATTTGCTCACAGCAAGGAGCATGTCAGATGGAGTAATTTCCATCCAAGCATCTATCTTATTACATCAATGATATTGCACTTTTATCATGGTTGATTGGTACGAACTCCATTGAATAGAAGAGGGCTTGAATCATAACAAGGCTGTTTCATGCATGAAGCTTGCCAGGTACCTCTGTGTGAGTACACCACATCCTGCTTTGCAAAAAGAAATAAGCAGATTCTTTGCGACAAATGCTGCTCAAGATGCAATTTAGCATCTCTAATAAATTGTTGAACATCTCTAGTTAGGATTAATCACCCATTTAGAGTTCCATAACAGCAATTTCAGTAGTAGTATTTCCACAAACAGTTCATCATAAAATGAGGATTTTTTAAGACCATTCTCTTCATGCATTTCTTGTGTTGCTGGAAATTAACACAAACTTCATGGCATCCATCCCTATGCAAACTTTTGATACCTAAGCAAGGGATTGCTGCACATACAGCTTCACAGAGAGATCCCTATTCAAGAACATGGTTTTGGCATCAAGTTAACAAAGAAAAAAATGGCAGAGAACAGCAATATGTACAATAGATTGAACTGTGCTAATTCAAGAGGTACGGGAAATGGTGTCTGTAGAGGGCTAAGCTTGATGATACCACGTCATTAGAGAGAATGAAGCATGACAAAGTAGATTATCACTACGCTAGAGACATGATCCGAAAAGGCCTTATTTATATGTCTCAAAGCTGTCAAGGAATTAGGCGACTACAAAGTGACAAGCTCTTTAACTGCCTAAGGCTAGAGCCAACAAAGAGGCAATTACGTGATTGAATTAAGGCAACTAAGTCATTTCATTTTTTAAAATATGCCTAACTCACTCATATGGTAGCATCGATTGTCATAAACATATGATATCATTGTTTAAGTGAAAGAAAAGGCAATAATTCTTTTATATTAATACTATCATATTTATATCTATATCATCTTGCAATGTGTACACACATATATATTATATGTATAATTATAGGCCAAAACATATATTATATATATATATTCTATGTATCTATTCAACCTTTTCAAAAAAATGTAAGATAGTGACATATATTACATATACCATACATATAGTATTGTATTCTACCTCAATCCCATAAATTATACATATATTCTTACGTATCATTACAAACTTAAAGACAATAAGAAATATATATATTCCGAAGGCACAAAATTACTTATTTGAGCCAAGGAATTATGGCCATAGATTTTAAATCCAACATAAGAAGATAAAAGTACCCATTTAACTCAAAACGACCTATACAAAATTTCAAATTCAGAATATAAGCCATTCAACCTTCATAAATTACAAATAAAAAGATTCTATCGCACCATTTTAGAGGATAATTAATAATCAACCCCTTAAAAATAGGAGGGGATATCATAGCTAATAAAAAATTCATTATATTTTATCTTTCTTTTAATAAGTTACAAAAATATTATGTAATATACATAATTTTTTTTTTTGTAGGCTACAAACATAGTATGTAATATACATCTTATGTGCTATACAAGTTATGTAACTTACAAACTCAACATGTAAAATTTTAGCCTTTCAACCTTTGTAAATAAATAAAAAAAAAAGATTATATCTCATCATTTTAGAATCAAAGCAATAACTGACCTCATAAATATAGGAAGGGATATTGTACCTAATTAAAAATCTGTTCTATTTTATTCTTCTTTTAGTAAGTTCCAAATGTGTTACATACATAAAAAATTTTTTGTAAGTTACAAGTAAAATATGTAATATGCATGTCATGTAATATATAAGCTATGTAACTTACAAAAACTCATTATGTATTTTTTTGAAAAGTACCAAAAATAAAAAGCATTATGTAACATGCAAAATTTTAGCCTTTTGACCTTTGTAAATTACAAAAAAAGAAAGGTTCTATCGCACCATTTAGAGGCTAAGCAATAACCAACCCCTTAAAAATAGGAGAATATTATACCTAATTAAAAATCCATTCTATTTTAATATTTTTTTAGTAAGTTACAAAAATATTAAATAATATACATAATATTTTTTTGTAAGTTAATATAATATGTAATCTACATGTCATGTAATATACAAGTTATGTAGTTATGTAACTACAAAAGTTTAGCCATTCAACCTTTCGTGATTATCATGTAAAACCTAATGGGTTTGTTATGGAATCTCAATATTTTTTGAAAATGTTTAGATAATCACCTTTATTTCTGTAAATTACTAAGTGGTTTTTTAACCGAATCCATTACCTCAAAAGTGGTGTTATTTTCAAATGCAGATCTTGATATGGATTGCGGTGATCCGTTGGCTCAAAAAAGTAATTTGAGCTTTAAGCTCGCTGGCGTATATCATAATTATCATTTCAGGCTAACAATAATGCATATATATAAACAATAGTCTAAGTAAGATATTAAAGTAGAAGGTAAACTTGCAGTATATTAAAGTGTCAATTAACATATGTATGCATATGTACATATATACAATAATCTATAGAACATTAGCATATATATATAACTTAAAACTAAAAAAGAATCTTATAGTCTTACCTGGAGTGAATTAGAAGCAGGGCGACGAGGTACAAGATGATCTACGTGGCAAAGAAGGTAACCAAACGATTACTCGAATGAAATCCCTAGCCTGGAATAGCTCTAAGACAACATCTTGCTTTCTTGCTTGTAGCTCGAGGCAATAGCCTTAAAAGCATTGTCAATGGACTATCACCAAGACGGTTCATGTGCTACCTTTGACAATCCAAAAATATGATCCATAGATGATGGATCATCTTTGAGGGATAAGATACTTTTATATCTCTATTGTGTCAAAGAAATCTATACCATAAGTCTGAATATTGCCATGTCATTCCTTAGGTGAGAATTGTCTCAAGTGACCCACTAAGTAGGCATTTTATCAAATACTTTACATCAGGGTTTGAAATATCGTGATATATTGGCGATATATCGCTATCGATGGGGTTGGGTGGTATCGATACCTCCGAAGTATCTTTTTTCCCAGATATTGGTGATATATCGCTAATACGAGGAGATATCACCGAGATATTGGCGATACAAGAGCGGTTGGTGTTGGGTTTGGTGGGCGGAAGGTTTGAAATTTGAATGCTGGGCAGGAGGGCTGAAGGCCTAGACACACACACTGGATGAGAGGTGTGAGCTGAACACACACGTACACGCATGCACACACGCGCACACACATGTACGCACACACACGTAAAAAATCATTGATATTAGTGATATATACATTTTTAGGCATCCCGATGGGATCTATTATAGCATCAATCAAAGTTTAGATAGTGGGAAATAACCGAACCAGAGATGTTACAAATAACTAGAGGAAGAGCCACCTGATGGAAGTGAAACATGGCCTACATATGGTGACTGCAGAAACCAATAGACACCTCATTCGCGACCACAACCAATCACTCCACTTGTTAATAATAATGTCTTGAAACATAAGAGACATGACATTAAACATTGCTTTGCAATTCAACTACTTCGTAATTCTACTAATAGCATTAGACTCAAAAGGAAATCAACAACAAGCACACTCTCCAGCCGTACTGTGAGGTGTGCCTTTCCCTGACCTATAAGGGGCGAATGCCTCACATTAGCAACTAATATGGTTCTGCCAGATGGAACTAGTTTTAGCCTAAAGAACTGTCTGGCATCATTAAATCTATGTCGAGAAGCATCCGAGTCAACCAACCAATCAGTGGCTCACACACACGCACCCGCACGCATGCACGCACACACACATGTAAAAAAATCATTGATATCGGCGATATATCCCAGATATAACACATATACACGTTTTTTAGACATCCTTTCATGATATATGATTCATAAAAATGTTAACCCTCAAATTTTATGATATTTTGTGATATTTTATGCATTTCTAAGCGATTTTCCAAAAATTTACCGATATCAGCAATATATCCCCTTTTTGACTTGTCAATGCAATATCGATGTCGATATTTAAAACCTTACTTTGCATTGAATCCTGTAGGCATCTGGAGTAACGAACCCTCAATGTTCAATGTTAAAAAATGTGAAGGGAAAACTAGCTTGGAGGAAAAACGAGAGGGAGAGGGTGTTGGTTAAAGAGATTAAGAGAAAGAGAGGGAGGTTACAATGTACATGTGCTTCCTCTTGTGCGTTTGTGTTTGTTTTTTTTTTTTTTTTTGAGAAAAAGTGGAAGATTACCTGAGCATGGTAATCATCTATAAATTGTATTAATTAAAAAAAAGGAATGGACTTACATATTTTGCAACCAAAAATCAGAAAAATCCTTATCTTTCTAACTACATTATCAACCCAACATCATTCATTACGGAAGACAGTGTCGTTCCTTTGTAGCCAAATACTCCAAATAATAGCAACACCCCGACACCACCCGCCATATCAAGAACATGATATCTGAAGCTTGTCCAAAATCTTTCAAAATCCATCGTGTCATTGTGCCCAAACATCTTTGGTGAAGTCGCATTTAAAGAAAAGATGCTGCACATCTTCATTTGCATTCTGACAAAGAGGACATATAGTATCACCATCTAGAGCCCATTTGAATCTATACATTCATGTAACAATCCGTCTTCTTCTAAGGAACCACAGGAAAAGTCTTATCTTAAGGAGGATCTTACATTTCCAAATCAGTTTCGAATATCCATCAATCAGATTGTGATTAGCACCATCATTAGCAATCAACTTGTAAGCACAATTAACCGAAAAGGTCCCATGTTTCCAGAGTTAGCAGTCCGATTCTGCAGTAGTTGGGGACAGCCCATGAATAGCATGTAGCAGCTGCTGCAATTCACTGAAGGTGGTCTCAGATAGGTCCTTTGGCAGCCTGATATCCCAACAATTAAGTTCTTCATCCCATAACTCCTTAACCTTGGCTTCTTTATTGAGAATATACTGGAAAAGTCTCTGATAAACCTCTGTAAAGGTCCCATTTTATGTCCAACCATCATGCCAAAATCTGAAAGATAAACCATCGCCCAAATAAGGCACAAACTATTCTAAAAATTCATATAAAAGGGGTCTAATCGAATACCAAACTGCAGAAACACCATTAGTATTAACTTCAGCCCTCTGTATCAAGTTCATATAATCACCATACGAATCTTTGAACATGGAATTAACTATAGAACTATCATTAGACAATAATCTAACCACCCTCAACAGTAAGGCCTTATTAAAATGTGATAAATGACAAACTCTAAGGCTACCATCTTTCTTCGACTTACAAATATCATTTCATATAACAAGTTGGCAAATCTACCCACAAAATTAGGCCCTTTCCAAAAGAATCTCTTACGGATTATATCAATCTGCTTTAGGATTTTTTTTGTAGGTGAAAACACTGACAGGAAGAACACTGGAGTCGATGAGAGAACAAATTTAAGAAGAACCAATCATCCTCCTCTAGAAAGGAGTTTACCACTCCAAGAAGAAAGCCTATTTGAAAACTTTTCAATCAACCCCTTCCAATCTGATGAAGTTAATCTTTTTCCTTTCAAATGGTTCCCAAGGTATTTAATTGGTAATCTAACCGGTGTTTCCAAAGCATTAGAGATGTCATTCTCTTCCAAAGTTCCCATATTAAATGGAACAAAACTTGATTTGTTAGTGTTAATTTTCAGACTTGAGATTTCCGAAAAAATTCTCACCAAAGAAGACACATGCTTTGCCTCCCTCCCTCCTTCAATGAAAAACGTCGTTCATCGGCATATTGAAGAATGTGAGTTAAGAACTCTCCCATCTCCAGAGGTTGTAAAGCCCTGGAAAAGACCGTCGTAGGCCTTAAAAGCCATGGCAGTAAAAGAATCCACAACAATGTTGAATAACATTCGCGCTAACGGGCATCCCTGAAAGACCTCTTTACGATTGTATCCAAGACCCATTTGCTTTTCCATTTATCAACATTGAAAGAGTAGTAACATACCTCTTCATTAACATTATCCAAAGATCTGGAAAGTCTTCTTTTCATAATCTCTCATAAATAGCTCCATGAGATGAAGTCATACACCTTTGAAAAATCCATTTTCCAAAGAAAAGAGGAACACCTCCTCTTCCCAGCAGTTAAGAACTCCTCAGCTAACACATATGAATCTTGAAGGGATCTACCTTTAGTAAAAGTAGTTTAGACTAGGGAAATAATATCCGGTAGAAAACCCTTCAAAAAATAATATCTGATAGAAAGAGATGTAACTGGTTAGCCAGGATTTTTGCAACTAAAAGATAAATGCTATTCGACAAAGCAATGTGTCTAAAATCCTTCAATAACTCTGGGTTCCCTTTTTTTGAAAACGAGAAGAAAAAGAACTTGTTCAGCCTCTCAAAACCTTCATTGGAACTTCCTAATCATAGCAACAACATCCCACAATTCTTTATAAAAAAATATCTGTAACCCATTTGGGCTCGGGGCTCCTTCCGCTTTCATTTCATGCACGGTAGAAAGGACTTCCTCCTCCTCAACATCCTTAATGAGAGCCAACTTCACATCTTCTCCAATTTGTTCCATTTCTAAAGATGCCAACCGTCAATCACCACATTGTTTTTTCTTGGTGAATTCTTCAAAGTAATTTTTGAAAGCAGTACAAATCTCTTCTCTTTTTTTCAAGACCTCATTTCCTACGTTTACACTATTTATTGTGTTTCGCCGCCTTCTTGCACTAGCCATTAGGTGAAAAAATCCTGTGTTTACGTCGCCTTCTTTAAGCTAAAGCTATCTTGAGTTTTGTCTCCAATCCATCTCCTTTTTATGGTCTTCTTCCAAGTTTACAAGATGCAAGATTGGTAACTATGTTTGGGAAATCCTTCTCCCATGTAAAACTTTTGCTTAAGTCATATGGTATCTTACATTTATTTTTTTTTTTTTGAAGAAGCTTGCATTCAATATTTGTTGCTTTTTTCGGGGAAAAGATTTGATGCTTGTTTTTAATGTTATAATAGTATCTTTTGATATTACTTATATATTATAGGAAATGTTTTCCTCATAACCTCTTGTATTGAGAGTTTCTTATTGTAGACTTCTTAATTCCTTATCGAGATACTACTAGGCAATGCCCGTCATTTCAAAACTAATAGGTGAGGCCAATGCCAACCAGGGATCTCGAACCTATGATATTAGGAATGGGTTAACCCAACAAGATGTCTATTTTATTTTCAAATGCCGCAATTTCACATGCCAATACTTAACTTTTCATCAAAGCGAGAGTACAAAAATGCCTCCATGTTTAGAACTACTCTTGTATGGTAATCAAAATCAACCTTAATGAAAGGAATGGCCTAGGCCCACCAAATATCCATATTTCTTTGGTTCTTTTTTCCTTGATGTTGTCATTGCTGTGAATTTTACACCTTAAAACCACCAATTACCTAGGTAAGGAACCATGGCTTACCCTCCCTAATGGTGTTTTCTATAATGCTGTGGTGTTATTGCAATGACCAAGTAACCTAACAAGGCAAAAGGATGCATCTTGCTTCACGTTCTTTCGCTATCATGGAGGACTTATATCATGTGGCAATCAATCACCCAAATAGAGAATATGCTCTCATCTTCCGTGATGGTGCTTTTCCACAATATTGTCAAATTATTGCCATATTAATTGTACTTACTAAATGCTTAAATATTGCTTTTATAAGATGTGATACATAAGATGAAATGCTGTCAAAATTTATCTAAGATATTTCTGTCATAAGTCAAAATTTTATTGAATATACATATGAAATCAATTCATTATAAACTGAAACTTTTTTTTTGAAAGGTGAAAGGGAAGACTACTGAAGGCCAGTAGCCCCCATATCTCTTTGGACAATGACCTGCCAAATAAACTGAAAACTTTTCAGGGAAAAAATCCTTTATAAACTAAAATTTTTCTGTTATTTTCCATTCTTAATTGTAGCCATAATCATTCTTTATTCATCCTAACTAGCTAATAAATCCCCCCTTGAATCTTTGATTGGATGTACTTTTGATCACACAGATGTCAAGTTTGTGTGAGGGATGATGATCCCTCCTTGGCCCAAAGTTACAAGCATGGTGCTGAAGTGTGAGAAAGGGTTATATTAGAGGGAGTCTAGCCATGTACGTGCCAAAGTACTGTACGACAACCTAAATGCCATAACAACTATCTCCTTATGAGGGATGATTCATAGGAATATGGTTTTTGCTAATACTCCTCAAAGTAGAGATCCAAGTACTGTGAAAATTGTAAGTTCTGACGGAAAGGGTGAGATTTGCGTGATAAATAAATAATGCGAAAATAAAAGATATCAATCACACAAAATAGTAATCACACAGATACACAATAATTTTTAGGTGGAAACCCAAACTTGGGTAAAAATCACCACTTAAACCTCTCGACTTGCAATTTCCTGATCGACCAAGTCGATTAAATCCACTAACGAACTACTTCAAACGAAGGTAGTTCAACCTCTTACAACCACACACTTATACAAAGGTAGTGTACCTCAAACACTCCTCTTAACGAGGAGTATTTTGTCCTACGAAAGATATGGGAATTCGCAAAGTGAATACCCAACCAAGAACAAAGGAAAAACAAGAACCTATAGAGCCACAAAGTAAATGTAATATTATGATACTATAGGCAAGAATCTCCTCTTAGTAAGAAGCACGTAAGCGTGATCTCGGCAGAGTATCGATGCTCTCGGATTTGTTGAATGGGACTTGGAGAACAAGATCACTTCCCTTGATAATTGTTTCTCTATGACACAGAGTGTAGAAGTAGTGTTATTTGATGTGTATAACAAAGGAAGGGTCGTCCTCTATTTATAGATGGCTTAGGAACCCTTAGAAAGGCTATGGAAGCCTTAGGTAGCCGTTGGAAATAAATCAAAGGCTAATCAGGCCGAAATCAGGGCTATTAATGATTCTGACAATGTTATCAGACGTCTAGACTTAAGGTCAGACATCTGGGATACTAATTAAACGTCTAATTCTAAACGGATTCTCTTCCTATTTTGTCTAAACCTAAACAGGGTTCTAGGATTTGTTGGTCAAATGACAGGTCGATTGTCTGACACAGAGTCTGGACGTCTGGAAACAGGATTCACTGCGTGAATTAATTTCCCGAGGCTAAACGATTATTAGGTTTGACAAAAAAGTGATTTGGGTCAGATCTGGCCTAACGTCTATCTATCAGACATCTGGGGATCTTTACGAACGTCTGAAAGTGAATGTAAGCCAGATTAAAGGATAATCCTCAACGATTAAGTTTGACAAAGCCAATGGTCCTCTAGTTGGATGTTTGGCACGGTCATCAGACGTCTGGACTAAGGACTAGACATCTGAAACTAGCAGACAGAAAGTGATTTCCAGCCTAACTATTTTGGACGTTTGATCAAACAATTAGACGTCTTAAAGTCTAAGATCAGACGTCTGATGTCCAGATTGGACGTCTGATCAGGCTGTTTGAAGTCTATTTTGACTTTCTAAGTTCTCTACGAAATGCCTAAGTATCATAAGGTTGTGTAGGTGTTCCTAGGACTACTGTTTAATTACTTTGGACTCTTTAACATATAATCTAAACAAGATATAGAGCAAAGAACAAAGATACAAAAATAAAGTACATGAACGTAATAAACTTCTATCATATTTTTCATCTCCTTTCTTCAAGCTCTCACTCCACACGAAGCTCCTTCTCCATCAAGCTCCTCCAATCAACCATGAATGCGAGCTTGAACTCCTTCACACTTGTATCCATTTGCATTTTCCTGAAACTCATATACTCATGCAAATATTAAATCGCAAGGATTTTGTCATCATCAAAATTAACGATCGTGATGCCCTTGCACCAACAAAAATAACTCAACACTTCCACGTGTATTTTCCTACAATATTTTACTCTCTTGTTCAAATTATTATCCAAGTAATAATAGTAAAGTAGGACCATTACAAGTATGAAACATAGGAAACAAAGTAATGAATATAGTAGGCATAATGAAGACTTGTTAACATGTTGTTGCTTTCTACCGTGAAGGCTATATTGTTTTCTAACAAAAATTATGCGTACCCTTTTCAAAAAAATAAATTGTGTACTAAGTGAATTATGAATTCGTAAACTTTATGGTATGAACCAGAACATATTGTGACATTGTTATTTTACTTATGATGTTCTAGAATGTTGATTTCATAGTCAATTGCTTGGTAACAGTGGTGAATTATGTATTACAACAAGTAGGAGGTGTCAAACACATCATAGAGAATGCATAGCATGCCATAAAGAATGCTGATTACAAGCAAATTGATCTTCTGATCTTCCAATACTATCATCTCTTCTTGATCATATCACAATAGGCAATTCCATGGCACTGTGAGTATATTGTTGGGTTTGACATGGTTCACTTTTGATGATAACAAAATAGCATCAAGATGGATTGCAGTTGTTCTTGTGAATCAGCCTTTCATGAAGAAGTGATTCAAGTGCTAGAATGAAGATGTTGAAGAAGAAGAGCAAGACTCAAGAAGACAAGTCTTTAGTTTTTCCGTATATTGTTCAACGTCATTGTATTTTGTTCTTTTTTCCTTAAGAAATATTTACAAGAGCCAATGATGCACATAGGAACACCTCCTCAAAATCCCTGTTTACTAAACAAGCCTAAGATCAATTTTCACACAAAACCAGTTTCTCAGACCCTACTTTCCCTGCAAGGCCGACTGATATCTGATTGGCTATCTGAAACCTGAAAATAGTTGAGCTCTGCATTTTCTGATTTCACTCAATTGCCTGTCTTTTGTTCTCTGGACATCAGATTCCCTGTTTAGGTCATCTGATGTGTCGACTGACAGACCAATTTCAGCCAGCCCTGTCTAAATATGACCCTTCATATTTTGTGAATATCTTCTTGCTGAACTTAGCTATCCAAACATATGATTTTTCATCTTGACTATATTCTTAATTGATAACTTAAGACAACCTATTACCTTTATCAGCCATCTCCGATGATTATCCATTCACTTATTTTCTTGATAAACCTTTTAACTAGCCACTAAATATGACCAATGGCTAGTTGACCCCCCTCATTGGCAACCAATCATCTTGACTATGTTCCTAACTGATGGCTTAAGACAACCTATCACCTTTATCAGCCATCTCCAATGATTATCCATTCACTTAATTTTCTTGATTAACCTTTCAACTAGCCACTTAATATGACCAATGACTAGTTGACCCCCTCATTGGCAACCAATCACCCAGATCAGTCAACCTTGGGGAATCTTGGTCTAGATTCCAATAACTTTTCATTTCCTGGATGTTCCCAGTATCTGATAAATTCTCACCAGCTAACCTAGCTTTCTTACATCGGACGGCGTATGACCAGATGGGTTGACTCCTGCCCTCTCACTTCCTCAATGCTTTTAACATCATTTTATTCCCTTTCCAGGAGCCTACCTTGCACCTTTCCTTGGTCAACATGTTCTTCCAACACAAGA
The DNA here is from genome assembly GCA_037157565.1 of Thalassia testudinum. Lineage (NCBI taxonomy): Eukaryota > Viridiplantae > Streptophyta > Magnoliopsida > Alismatales > Hydrocharitaceae > Thalassia > Thalassia testudinum. The sequence continues at coordinate 79,564,226 of JAZHRO010000077.1, read as the reverse complement.
CATTTGATTCTCGTGCTAGGTCTGACTAATGGTGCAGACTGTTGGACTTTCCTAGCTGTTGCCACTTGTTTCTTTTTTTTAAGCAAAAAAAGGGGTTAACAAGGAATGTTAACCCCTACCTTTCATTAAAAGGAGTTAATTACACCGGTAAGTATAGAGCAGTAAAGTGATAGATAACTCCCTCTACATAAGATCTCTCCTTATGGAAGATTATGCCATTGCACTCCAGCCAGATGCACCAAAGAATTGTAAAAGCCTTCCTCAATGCCAAGGCGTCCACCCAGGGATCATGCAAGCTGGCCCAGAAGCCTGACTTCAAGCTATAATCAACCAGCCAATCCATAGCAGCCCTCCAACAAGCCTGGGTAAAAGGGCAAGCAAAGAAGAGGTGATTAGTGTCTTCCACCGCATCCCCACAGAAGACAAAGGTAGCACCATCTTGAGGTGCCAATCTTCCCCCGTACTCATGGGTAACCACCCTCTTCCTCAACAACTAAAGGAAGAACTTGATCTTCAAGGGAATCTTAGCTCTCCATATTTTCTTCCAATCATTAGGGATGTCAGGCTGCAAGTTATCTTGTACATCTCCCAAGAAGTGCATACAAGTTCTCTTTCCAAAGAAGCAACCATGGCGCCAAATCCACCCATCCATGGCCAAAGTGGGTGTGACCTCTCGAAAGGTCAAGAGCAAGAGTAGTAAATCTTTCATTCTGGCATCCAGGAGTGACTGTGGCAAAGGCAGTGTCCACTAATCATCCTGAAAGAACACAATGGCCAAGGCCCTCTAGTTAGGAGATAAGGTTGCCAACCTGGGGTACAACTCAGAAATCATCCCAGCTGGAGACAAGGCGTGCGACCAAAAGTGAAACCGGGTACCATCTCCCAGCTGAGCTCTGCATTGGGGTCTAACCTTCCACAAGAGTTTCTAGAGAGCCACATAGGGGAATTCTCCTCCCATCCCACTTAAGCGTCAAGCCGTATGGATCACAAATAACCTTCTTCCAGAAAGGTTCATCAGGACCCATCAGCTTTAGAATCCACTTGCACAGTCGAGCATCATTCATTATCTGCAGCTCCAGGATACTTAAGCCACCATGCTCCTTAGGTCTGCAGGCATCCCATGAAACTAGCAGCAAGAAGCCATCACTCGTACCAGAAGACCACAAGAACCTTCACCTAATGGCGTAAATTAATTCCCTTTTGAACCTTGGCCGAGATCCTCATCGTTGATAAGAAATAAATTAGAATTGCAGACAACACAAGAAAGCAAAACCAACTTGCCACCCCTAAATAGTAGCCTAAAGGCCCAACCCTACCGCCTCTTCTCCAACCTTCCAATAATAGACACTCAATCTCTGGAGGTGAGTCACCCCATGGAAAGATAAAAGCCCAAGTACTTGAAAGGAGTATGAAAGCGTTGCACACCCAAAAATTCTCCACATTGAGCAGCTGTATAATCAATCATACCAAAGGCTAGAAAGCTGGGCATCTAAAGGTTCATTTTCAATCCAAACGCTTCACCAAAAACTTCCATTAGCAACCTAATAGTTCTTGCCTCATCCATGGAGCCCTCGACAAAAATGATGGATCATCGGCATATTGGAGTAGAAGGACAACAGTAGTCCTAATACAGGAACCAAAACTACTAAGTTTCCCTGCTTTGCAGAGAGAAAAGCAAACATCTACCAAGAAGTCAGCAACAAAAACAAACAACATTGGCCATAAGGGGCACCACAGCCTCAACCCCTCCTTAGGTGAATCCAGCCACCTTCAAGCTTACCATTCACAAGATGTCAAAAATTGCATAGGAAGCTGAAGTGATGCAAGTCTTCATCCAGAAGATCCAGATGGGAGGGAAGGCTCTAACTCACAAAGACGACCGTAAAAACTTCCAATCCAAACGAGTCGTACACTCTACAAAAGTCCACCTTCCAACAGAAGGCTTTTGTCCCACCTATCCTCCATGCAGTTGGAATCTCTAAAGCGACAATGTTGTTACTTCTTGGAAATTTCATCAATTCTCCAGAGCACCCAACTATTCTCTCACAGCTGCTTTGCCAACACATTTAAGAGATTACTCTGAGTCAAAACCTCATTTGTACTAAACTATTTGGCTCTATAGATTCTTGCAACTTCCTTTTTCTTTTATTTTTATTGTAAGGGTATTTGACCTGGTGGACTTCCCTTTGTTCCAATGGTGTGATTAGCAATTTGACTAGTATCGACTAATCGAGAAGACCTAGGGTGTGAAGTCTAGGTGGTGACATTTATTGAAAGAGGGTTTTGCATCAAAAAATTCTTCTCCCTTGTGGTATGTTGTACTTGCTTATTTTGATTTCTTTTGATTCTTTAGTTGAGCTCTTCACGCCTGCACTTTTCATATATCTTCTGAACTTTTCCGATGACTACTTTTGAGCCATTCATTTCTCTCAAGAAAGGGAAAAAATATGACCTCGACCCAACCCGACCCAAACCTAGAAAGGCTCATTTTATTTTTCAAGCTTCCAACTAGGCCTAAGACCTGAAAATTTTCCCAAATCAAGGCCTGAGCCCAAACCAAGGCCAATGTTAATAGGCCCAGGGTCAGGCCAGGTCCAATTTCAGTGTTTGGACCAGGGTTTTGGGTCAGGCCCAAAAAAGCCCGCTAAGGCCCATTATCTTACAAAATATAACTTAGATTATTTCTACTACAAAAAACTTTATTTTAGAAAAAAATACAAACATTCAAATAACCATATTCATGAACACACATAAATTGAGATAGAATTCAATCGAATGTCTTTTTTTAAAAAAAAATCAATTAAAATCACGGGAAGGAGGGGGTTGGTGGAGGGGAGGATGTAGGGTTCAGGGGGAGGAGGAGGGGGTCAGTGGAGGGGATGGTAGAGGGGAGGAGGTGGGGGTTAGGAGAAGGAAGGAGTTAAGACACTAACCTTAGCCAAAGAGAGCCAGGCCAACACAAGAGAGAGCCACACCATCACCGGAGGGAGAGGAAGCTGGAGCTTGAGGAGATAAGCCCCTCTAGGATAAGGGAATGTGAGGTAAGGGAGAGGGAAATGTGACATGAGGCTGTGAAGGAGATGAGATATGTGATGTGAGTAATCCTTAAGATTTTGGGAGGGGGGGCTTATATACAAATGGGCCCAACAAGCCTTTTTGGGCTTTTTCAGGTACGAGCCTAGTCGAGCCAAAGCCTGGATTTTTTTAACAATCAATGCCCAACCCAACCCAGGCTTTTTGGGGTCAGGTTCGGGCCGACTTGACCCAATGCTCCACCCTAGCCGCAAGGAATCAAGCCAACTAGAATAAATGAAAAAAGATTCCTTTTACCTACGAACATCTAGACATAGACTGAAATAATAAACCTGGAAGCAATCTCCAAAGGGACACAAGGGAATAGAAAGTGAGATCCATGACATCAATTGTGGTACATTTACCAGCTTTGTGGCAAATACACAGAAGAAATGAATGTACAATACATCATCCTTGACATACTCCACATGGAAAAGTTACACCACCCTTTCCTTTTCCAGAATAACCAAAGAATACACACTTGACACTACATGACAAAAAAATCCATACTATTCTCCCAGAATATGTACAAATGCAACACACGCTAATACCTTTGTTGGAACTAGACCATGATTCTCTGGGTGACCACTGAGGTATAGCATAGGCTCATAAGGAACAAAAAAGGCATCCAGTCGATGGATTCAAATACAGTAAGGATGCCATCCCCCAGTATATATAGATGGAGTATGGATGACAGTAACCATGCAACATTAAGAAGGTAACAATGCTTACATTCATAAATATCGTTCTGCCCAGACATATGTGGACAAGCCTAATGCACAAGCACAATACTATAGAAAAGCATAGGTTTCCATGGGCACAAAATCACAGAGGCAGCTAAACATAGTTTGTTGGTAACTCCAAATTATATAGAAAATTGATGGTAGAACTAAATGCACCATTGACTAAGTCCATAATAATATATGAATAATAAAAGAAACACTAAAATACAAGTACATATGCACTGGCTTGGATACGCAAACACTAAAATACAAGTACATATGCACTGGCCTGGATATACAATGTAACTTTGCAATAAAGAAATAAGTGAGACTAAGGAGCCAAAAAATGTTCAAGAAATTCTTTGCCACCCAACTACCATAAACCATTAAAAATAACCTGCAGGATGATCCTTGGCAGTTTCAGCATTCAGCAGCATTCTTAGACGACCTTTTACTGTACTCATCAATGGGCCAATAATAGTAATATGACCCATCTTCCTCTGCTTTCTCATTTCTACAACAAAAACAAAAAATTTAGACTAAACAAACTATTTCATGTTTAAACATCATAGCATATCTCTTCCCAGACAAACCTGGTTTGTCGTACCAATGGACAGAGGCACCTGGAAGGCTCAAAGCCCTTGCCATCAGCTGACAAGCCAAATAGAAGCCAGGTTCTCCCTATAGAAGATAGTTTGCAAAAGACATATTAAGACAGAAAATCTTTTGGTTTGAGGTGCATAATGCATACCAACTGACAGCAACAGACACATACATGGACATGAAAAGAGAAGACGGGGAAAATGCACCTGACACATTTTTCACTGATTTCTTCACAATCACATGAAAAATGGTAGAGCTATTAAACTACACCAACACTCATCCCTCTAAATAGTAGCCACGTACCAGATTCAGTGCAGCAGAATTCCAAAAAATTATTTCAACTACAGAATTAATCAAGCACTAAAGACAAAAGGATATCATGGTAGGGATCTTGGAGAATTCTTTTTAGAATTGTGGTAGCAAATAAAATAAATAAATTGATTAATCATAAAATAAAGGAATTGATTAATCTTCTCATGCAACAATAAACAAGTTTATTGTGCCGAGAAGTATGATGTCCATGAATTTAAAATGCCAAAAAATATAAAAATAACAATCATAAAGTTCCCTGAGAAACAAGCTTCACCCTCAGTCAGAACCAACAAGAATCTAGATTAATGCAACATAGCAGCATGTGAGACTGAGGAAGCAGGTTCAAAAAATTAGCTCAACTTATCATATCCAGCCCAGGCTATAATATAATCCTGTACCTTCTCATTTAGTTTTTTTTTTTTGAAAAGGAAAGGGTAGTTATCCAGTGATAACTACCCAAAAATAAATATAATAGAATCAACAATAAACAACATTACAACAGGCAGACGCCAAGGTCCCCCACTCACAAGGATTCAACCCAAAGAGAAAACAAGGAGTCAATAGACTCAACAAAATTCTCTACGTAAGGTTTCTGGCCCATGAAAACCACCGCATTTTTGCCCAACCAAATTCCCCAAAGGACTACCAACGGCCTGGCCTTCTCTTTCTTCGTACGGAAAACGAACTGTCCACCAACACCACCTCCACTTCTGAAGCTATGCCAGAATTCCTCAAACAGCCGATACTTCCACCACCTCCCGCCCATCCTGCCCCAAATTTGCACCACAAAAGGGCAAGCGAAAAAAAGGTGGTCAACGTCCTCCTCACCACCCCCACACAAAGAGCACACCTTACGCTCTCCAGGAGCCACCTCGCCCTCCACACCTTAGTCACCAGCCTTCTCCTCCTAAGCAGCCAGGCAAAAATCTTCACCTTCAGCGGACACGCGGCTTCCCAAATCTGTCTGCAGTCCCTTACCAGATCCAGCTCCACCTCAGGACCACCAGCGGACAATCTCCTGTATGCAGCCGCTACCGAAAACTCACCTTCGTCCCAACCAAACATGTCTATACCAGCCGCCGGATGCAATCCCTCCAACTCGTCAAGTAAGACCTGAAAATCATGCGCTCTCGCATTTGACAAACTGCCAACGAAGCGCGGGCACCACCCATCTTCCCATACCTCATCCACAGACACCATTTTGTTCCGGGACAAGACAAACAGTCTCTGAAATCTTCTGCAAAGCGCTCCATCACCCGTCCAGTCATCCTGCCAAAATTTGAAAATCTCCCATGTTCCCAACGCAGGAACGAAGCAGTTCCTCACCCTAGGAGCCACCGTCGACAAGCCTTTCAAGAAGTGAGAAGCATCCCTAGGCGGAGACACCAGGAGATCCCATTGCACCGGACAACCATACGCCGTCTCGAACACCTTGCCCAACATATCCCCCCTTCCTTCCAATAGGCACCCCACCCATTTCGCCAACAAACTGTCATTAGATCTCTCCAAATCCCTCACGCCGAGCCCCCCGTCTTTCAACGGTCTGCAGACCTCCTCCCAAGCAACCAACCTGGCACCCTGTCCACTCGTCCCCTGATTGGACCAAAAGAAACTCCTCATAGCTCGCTCAATCTTTGCAATCACTTGTCGAGGCATCTTCAGTACAGAAATGAAGTACGACAGCATTGCTGACAGAACTGCCTTGAGCAAGATCAACCTCCCACCTCTAGACAGTAGCTTGGACGCCCACCCCTCCAACCTCCCCACCAACCTCTCCACCAGGGAGGCCCAGTCTCTCACCAGAATCCTCCCATCTGACAACGGTAGGCCCAAATACTTAATCAGAAGCTTACCCTGCTCTGTGCCAAGACCAAATCTGCACCCCCTCGCCTCCGTCTCAGTCATATTGAAAGGGACAAAATCCGATTTAGCCAGGTTAATCTGCAATCCCGACGCCTCACCCAGTAAGAAAACAAGGAACCTCATTCTTCTGGCCTCCTTTTCTCCGCCTTCAATGAAGAAGATCGTATCATTCGCATACTGGAGCAATGGGATACTCGTCCCATCCCTCAAGGAGAAACCTCCCACCAAGTTTCTCTCACAAGACCTTCTCATTTAGTTCTCTCTGACTTAGATGGCTATTGCTTGCTTTGCTTTTAGTTTTGTCAGCCTAGAAGGTTTTTTTTGAAAAAGTAAGGGGTGGGTATCCCATATATAACCACCCAAATTCGTTCCACCTCAGAACAAAATTACATCAGGAATTATAAAATAGACCTCCAAAAACCAATCTGGGAGGAGATAAAGGATACAAAGTTCTCAATATAAAGCCTCTCCCCCCTAAACACCACCCCATTCCCCCCCAACCACACTCCCCACAAAATAGCCAAGACCTTTACCCGATCATGCTTAGAGCGAAAGGTGAAGACTCCGCCACCCACACTTCCCCTATGAAAGGAAGACCAAAAGCTAGCGACGTCCTAGCGGGAGATCCAGCCAATCCCCATCTCCTGCCAAACCTATGCTACAAACGGGCACTGAAGCAGAAGATGTTGCACATCCTCAACAACCCCCCCACAAAGGGGGCATGCTAGATCGTCTGTCTGAGCCCATCTTGCTCTCCATTGCTTCGTCATGATCCTTCCTTTTCTCACCAACCAGGCAAAGATCTTCACTTTCAACGGGCATTTCGCCGTCCATATCAGTCTGCAGTCCTACATGAAGTCAACGTCCAAATTAGCCTCACCAATCCCCAACCTGCGGTACACCTTTGCCACCGAGAAGTCACCCTCCTCCCAATAAAAACCATCAAGGCCTTCGCCCGGCACTCAACCCACCAACTCCTGCAACAGCCGCTGGAAGTCCTCACATCTCTGATCAGAAAGACCCCCCCAGAATATGGGGCACCAGGATCCGTCCCAGCATTCTCCAACCTTCGTCGAAATATTAACCACACTACTCACTAAGCGAGGAAACCTCTCCCCTAGAGTAGAGCCGACCCCCTGCCAGTCATCCTGCCAAAAATGGAAGAAGTCCCAGACATCGAGCACCGGGTCAAAGAAGCCTCGCACTCTCACAGCCACCGTTGCCGAGCCCCTAAGGAAGTGAGATGCTCCAGGGGGAGAGAAGCAGAGAGGTCCCCACAACAGGAAATCACCATAGCATCGCCGCATAACATCTCCAAGAAGCCCCTGCTCATGCCCCACCAACCTCGCGATCCATTTCGTGAGAAGGCTAATGTTCATTCTGTCCACATCTCTGACCCCAAGGCCCCCCTCTTGTGTAGGCATGCACACCTCCTCCCATGCCACCAACTTCGCCCCCTGCCTGTCACCCCTGCAATAGACCAGAAGAAGTCTCTCATCAATCCCGAGACCTTCTCAATCTGGCGCAGCAACCGGAAGACCGACAAGAAGTAGGACGATATGGAGGCCAGAACCGCTTTCACCAAGGTCAGTCGCCCGCCCCTAGACAAAAGTCTGGAGGACCACCTTGCCAGCCTTCCCTCCATTCTTTCCAGCAACGGAAGCCAATCCTGCAACCTAAGACGACTGTCCGACAGAGGCTTGTCAGCCTAGAAGTATCAACCAATTAGAATAGCATTTACCAAAAAAGTAATCAGTTAGAATATTATCCTTTTCAGTTAAGACATTATTATTTCTCTTTAACTTTACATCTTTACCTCAGTAATCAATATCAGAAGAAGCAATCAACCTCCAACCCAAACATGGCATAGCATTCTCAAGCACCCCGAAACCCTCAATAAAACCAGAAATTTGTCAATGCTAAATTGTTTTGCTTGCACAATCCTAGACTGAAATGGTTATTGTGAATAATAGATTAACAATAGGAATTATATAGCCAAGCCTCTATAATTGCAATTTGAACAAAGCAAATAAGTGCAATAGAAACCACACCTCATCTTCACCAAGCAAGTTGTACATAATGGCTGCTGGAACTTTCATTGAAGGATCACCAAGGGGAAGACCAAGTACAGCTCTCAAATGCTGCTCATATTGTGACGTGTAACAAGATTCTATAGTATGATGACCGCTATTATGGGGTCTTGGAGCAACTTCATTAAGTAGTACCTGTGATACGTTGACGCATACAAGTATTCTAATTTGACTGCCACTAAACCATTATCATAGCATACTTTATCTATTACATTAATAAGCAAAAAATCATAATACAAAACTAAAACAAAATGCAGCTAATAGACTACCTGATTGTCTGCAGTTAAAAATAATTCTACTGCAAAGACACCAGCTCCCTCCAAAGAGTAGACAGCCTTTTGGGCAATGCCTACAGCAGAATTTCTTACATTTGCAGATATATCGGCAGGAGCTTCAACTATGTGACATATATTGTCCCTATAGTGACAGAGGATAAACTTCATTAAGCAATGCAGAATGTTAACTCATCAGAACAACCAGTAGCTCTAATCAGTGACAAATAAATTCATAAGGGGGCTCTTACTTGTGAGTAGTCTCAACAACAGGATAGCATGAAACTGTGTTCCCTCTCCCCCTTGCCACAATGACAGCCAACTCCTAAACAATAAAAAAAAAAAGAAGGAATCCCACCATTAACTACTTCAGAAGTAAAACAAATTTAATATCTTCTCATTTAAGATGGATGAGATTGTTACAAATGGATTAAACGAATTTAAATCTAAAAAAAAATATTTACTGTATTCTAGTTAGAAACCATCAAAGACAGTAATACCAGCCCTCTTAACAAGAAAGACTTGATAGAGATTCAAATGCATCAAGAGGGCAAATAAAACTAACCTTCACAAATGGAGTCCACTTCTCAACATACAAACCCCGGCCATACCCACCTAATGCTGCATTTGGAAAAAAAAAACAGAAGATAAAGGGCTTACTTGTGACTTATGATATCATCCATTGCAATATTTGTATAATGCCCAAATTTTGAAATGTATCTTTCTAATTCTCCCATGTGATACAGGTGTACAATAAGCTCAATGGAAATGAAAAGAGACCAGTTGAAAGATCCAGCCCTGTACAGCCATGTTTTTCAACTGGCCCATAAGCTATGGTGGAGAGCTCTTGAAGTGTAACCTATAGGATCAACTAAAGCCAAAGCAAGTGGTGGGCTCAACACAAACAAAATAAACCCAATAAGGCAAAAAAACACCTACATCTATATGCACATTACATTTGCATTTTTAACTTTGGTTTTTATGTAGCACTAGTCCATTGACAGTCATACTAACATGCCAGACCTGACCCGTCTGAGGTACCCATTTTTTACTTTACCAATAAACATCAAACTCATTTGACAACCCTAGTCAAATAATGGAAAACAGATTGCAACAATACAATTACCGATTAATTCGCAACTTTGTTTCAAAGAAGGGCAAGCAATGTCTTGTAGCCATTTTTCACAAGTTCATTTCTTGGCATGAAATGTCAATCTACGTGAGACAGCTTATCAGACAAATGCCATCTGCAATTTGTCTACTTGGAGACTATCCTAAAAATCAAAAAATGGGAAATGCCCTTTTCCCCCATGATTTTTTTTCTGTGAAAAGACCTTTTCCCCCACGATATTTCTTCTCCTTCCTTGTTCACAAGTTGACCCAAGCCATCTTTTACATTTGCAACCTATCGTTGAACTGAACTTATTTCAGCATATGATGATTCACCCTTGGTGCACCTATCCTCTCCAGCTGTACCTGCAATTAAGGTTTTTAATGCCAATCTCGACACTATTTCAATAAATTTTTAAGTTCACATTTTGAAGGCATGCCAAGGGCACGCCATGGAAACAACCATATTTTGACATCAGATTTTAATGATTTTGATGTCTCAAAAATAGTCCATTTCATAAGCACGCCAAAGGTATGCTAATTCATGCTGACAATCACGTTAGAAATAGTCAAAATGATTACAATTTCAAGAAAATCACAAAGTTAAATAGGTTTATGTAAGAATAAAAACTTTATATCCTAATATTCATATACATGTAATCTACCATGTTCAAATTTAATAATCAAATAAAAAACAATTGCGGTCCAAATTGAATTGAGGCATGCAAAGATAAAATATTCAAATATATCACTTGGAAACTAAACTAAAGTAAAAATTTAAAAGCTGAAATTCGAATACCTAGACAATTGATGCATAGGATGTCAAAAGAACCAATTGTGCTTTGTTGGATCCACATCCATGTTGCTTCCATCACCACTTGGTTGATACCATCGTCACCACTTGGTTGATACCATCGTCGATGCTTGTTGTAACAATCTATTGCTTGAATGTATTCCCAGTAATCCTCCCATGACATATACGAATACATTGTCTGATAATCTATGATGTGTTGTTTGTACTCATATTCATTCATACTGACCAAAATCCTAAGACAGAGATATTTGCTATCTGTGTACAGTCGTCTAGCATGAGTATGACAAGTTGCACATGCTTGGGAGGATCTTATTGTTCTCGAAATACTTTGTGATGATGATGGTGATCTTAGCATTTGAGGAACTTGAGGTTATGGCTAAGGAATAGCATAATATGGGAAGATATCATACCCACTATGTTGAAATAAATAATCGAAAGAAAAAATGAGCAAATAATATCAAAGCAATGTAATGGAACACTTAAGTTTACGTGGAAACTCCTCTTACGAAGGGAAGAAAGAAAACCACGGGAAGAGCGACCCTATGGGCAGATCCTTCAATATTTATTCCTAAAGACAAATAGGGGATACAAGAGCCTTTATATAGGCCACCACACATACTCTCTCTCACTTCCACAATGTGGGACTAAAAAACTTGTAATTGGATCTCCATACTTAACAACATTCATCTCTCTCAACACCCCCCTCAAGCTGAAGCATGAAACGTTCAACTTCGACAACATAATTCCTCACCCTCACAAGCAAAACACAACTCTCAACTGGTGCAACCGGATCATGGCTCTCCTCCAAGCAAATGTCAACAGTTGCATCCTTGTTCTTGCTAGTAAGCGGGTATGCTGATTATGACACATCGTCGGTCAGAGTTTGGTAGATGAATTGCTGAAGTGGGCTCTGATTAGTCTCACTCATAGAGATCTCAAATAGTGATCACGCCTCTTCCTTGGAGACCTCAAAATTAGGCCTCTCCCACACAGAAACTCGAAGTAGGCCTCACCCATAAGAAAATCTCTCAGTAGACTCTTATAGGGACCAACAATGAGCTTCTCTCATGTAAGGGCCTCGAAAAGTGAGTCTCACTCATACAGGGTTCACAATAAGCTCTCATACATGCCTGACACTCCCCCTTTCTCCCATACTCGTATGAGAGGAGAAACAAGATCAAGAAGAAAATAAATAAATAAGAGCTTCTCATCCTCATCCTCTTCCACTTCATTTTTCTTTTTTTTTAACTCCAACCCCATTTTTTCTTCACCCTTTTTTTTCACTTTTCCTTTGGTTTCTCCCCTTTTTTCCTCCTTCCCCTTTTTTCAACAAAGCAAATAGCCAAAATGGATGGATAAAAAGGCAGAATATCCCCATCTTCAACCATTCGCCTTTAGATAGGGTTCCAAGAACCCAACAAGAACATGTCACCGCAAATCACTCCTCTTCCTAGAGCTTCTTCCTCCTCAGCTCCTGCCACTCCTACACATGTTGTCGCCACTTCTCCATCTCCTCATCCAGCTTCCTCTACTCCTCCTTGGGGTCCAACGCTTTCTTGGGCTCCACCTCATCCTCTTTCTTCCTCACCTCCTCACTCCCCTCGTGGCAACGCTCAGGGCGAAAGCTACTGTGCTTGTGAGAGTCCTTGCGGCACTTCCTAGTTGTGATCCCTTTCGCCCTTGTTGTCATCCTCTAGGTGCTTCTTCCCCTTCGTATTCTGGTGTTGTTGCTATGTAGTGCTCTTCTTCTTTAACAGTTCTTCTATCGTAGCTCCTCACTCTCGATATCGTCAAAATCGACGCAAATCACAGTGGTACCCCTTAGACACCTCATGGTGAGCATGCTCCCTACCAAGAGGTTCGCTACTCATGGCCCTACTCAGATCACCATGATTGGACTGGTGTTGCGGCTTGCGGGGGTCCCAGACTGCTGCCTACTTGCGATTGAATTGGTCCTGTACTCAGACTCCTCCATGTAGTGTCCGACTCCTCGTCCTCGATCTCGTCGCCTTTCTCGTGATACCTCGCAAAAGGATCCTTCCTCTATGTGCTTCTTTGCCATCCACTTGCAGTGGCGATCCGAATCCTCAACGCAGAATAACCTGGAATAGCCTGTCATACCCTTCGGAGTTGAGGGTCTTTAAGAGATCTGCATCTTCACCAATGCAGCACGAAACAAACAACCCAAGAGATTAAGGTTTCCTTGTCCTACTTGAGATCAAAGGCACAAATAAAGAGAAACCCTAATAACAAGAAGAATCGAGCACAAGCAAAAAATAAAACCCAAAATTAAATTGCTCTAATACAATGTTGAAATAAACAATCGAAAGAAAAAATGAACAAATAATATCAAAACAACACAATGAAACACTTGAGTTTACGAAGAAACACCTCTCATGGAGAGGGGAGAAAACCATAGGAGCATGATCTTTCAATATTTCCTCTCAAATACACATGATGGGTACAAGGGCCTTTATATAGGCCACCTCACACACACTCTTTCCCACTTCCACTATGTAGGACTAAACAACTTGTAATTGAATCTCCACATTATCTAATTACTCAACAACAATATTCACCTCTCTTAATACACCAGAAGCACCATATGAGTTAAAATATTCACTCCCAGAAGCATCAACATTTTCTAACCTAATGTATGATAAATACAATAAATATGAAGGTGGTGGTAATGCAAAGGACTGTTGATATGAAGGTCGACTGTATGAAGATGCCATCTCATATCCTATGTCATATCTCATGTCATATATACATGCTGAACCAAAAAGTTGATCACCAATGCTCATGGAACCAATTGGGAAGCTCAAATCCACCATGTAGGCAACACAACTTCCATATCCCTTGTAATCCATCAGTGTTGGACTTGGAATATGTTTACCGTAGGCACTGGTGGTGTTTGTCATAATCTCTAGCGCTCGGAGTTTGCATTTGACCACCACATCTTTCTTTGTCGGATGACCGTTTTGATTCAAATCCTCATGTCATCAGGATTGCATCTACATCACTATCTCCATCATTTGAGCCATCCTTTGAAGTAAACTATGATGACTGTCGTTCTTCATCTTCTTCATCCAGTACTCTGATAAGAAATGTATGACAACCAGATCTTGCTATATGTCCTTCACCATCGGCACCATTTTTTTTTTGATAGCTCTGAATCTGGCCTTCCCCTAACATCCATCACAGGATCTCCTCCAATGTCATCTATTCAACTTTCTAATACATTATCTCCCAAGTGAAAGATGTATGCCAGATCAATTGGATCGCTAGTTTCTTCTTATCATAACCTTCCTTGATATGCCTTACATATAACCTTGTGTTATGTAGTACACGAGGTCATAAAGCCTTTTGACTCCAAACTTATTTCTTCTTTTCGAATGGATAAGTTTAAATGTGTTCCTGTGATAACACTTTCGTAGCCACCTGTTGTAAATTTGGAGCATGACACAAATTTCACCATTCCGTTATGAAAAAAAAAAGTCATAAATTGGATATAAATATGCATGAAATCAATGGTACTAAAGACCGAAGAAATGTCGGTTATTACCAAGATGAATGCTCTTAATAGGTTGTTATGTCTTGACTCATGAAAGTTGTCATCCTCTATCTAAAAAATTTAGTATATGACATAAACAATTGTCAAATATCATATTCATTAACACATATGTTTCAAGCAAAATTTGCAATTTTGCATACCTTATTCATGCATGCTATTTGTATATTAGTGGTAAGAGAAAACTTCTCAAAAACCTTTTGCATGACTCAAATGAGATCCTCGCACATGCCAAGGTAGTGCTTATATTTTAGGTTGAAATAATAACCTAAAATAGGAGACAAATAATTATTGAAAGAACACAAAATTATTTGAATTTGACAAATTTATGACTAATGGAAAATATACTTGCCAGTAAAGTGGAGAGGGTGCGATAACCTATTTTCCCTTCTTTCTTATATTATTTTTAGGAAAGCTCCTTGGACCATCTCACTGCTTTTGCTACCTTTTCATATATAATTTCCATTGTCTTGTATATATATCTCATCATTGATTTCTTATCTTCATCCACTATCCTCAAAACTAATACAATAAGCTTCATAATACAAGCAATGCAGTTGCAATCAGCCCAAAATGACATACTATTTATTAAATTCTCTACCTCCTTCCCACCTTGTATCTTACTTTCTGCAATGTCGAACCACGTGTTAAATTTATCATCAACTTGAACCCAACTTTATTGCCCATGAAACTTTACAAGGCGATGTATTTTGTAACAAATCATTTAATCTCATAACGAACTAATTCACCATTGCAATGCTCCCTCATTGACGACAAAACATACCCATAATTATAAATAAATTATATAACAATTCATGCCTTATCCACAACAGATAAGACTCTCTTTCCAAAGTCTTTTAAAATTAAATCTATGTAATATGCAACACATGACATCCAAAAAACTCCACATTTACTTGATTTCATTATTTTTTCCCTCGCCTTCTTCAAGTTGCTACTATTGTCCATAATAATCTAAATGTATATTCCTTCCCAACCTCATTAATTACATCAATAATGAATAAAGATACTTAGAATCTTTAACTTTATCCAATGCATCCACGGAATTCAAAAACATTGACCTACCATCACAAGATACAAGGAAGTTAATGATCTATCTCATTGTATAACAAGTCCAGCAATCGGCCAAGGTTGTAACTTCATAATGTGGCCATAGAGTCTTCAACTCCGAAATATATTTATCTAAATCTACTTTTTATATAGGCAAATATTTATTCATTATTTCATACAAAGTAAAAGACTTAACTCTCGTCCCAACCTAAGCGTTAACATCAATAATGTTGCCTTGGTCCCTCCACAACATTAGCTGAAAATTCATGAGCCAAAATGAAGCTCATGACTACTCTACCAACCTTCTCCCTTGCATTCCAAAAAATGCCCTTAATTACTTTCTATTTTGGATCCGCTTTTACCTTAATGCTACTAGATCGGAAGAAACCACCAAAATCAAATTCTATTTTTTTGGTTTATTCAAAACCACTAATGCCAACATTTGACCTCATGCTCTGTACTTTTCAGACACCAGCAAGAACTTGTCGTTTATACTCACTTCTAAGTCTCTTATTGCTTGTTTATACCCTTCTCTTCATTGAATCAACCTCCACATCACTCAAGTATTCATATTCTTTATCAAAATCAGATTCTGCATCGTAGTAATCATAATGGCTACTAAACAAGGCCTCACGGCTTGCTTCTTTTGACCTCTGTTTATTGCTTCCTCTCGCCTTGACATCATCGTCTTGACAATCATTCACTCATCATCTGGACAATCCTCACATTTTGAAATATTATTGTCGTCACCTACTTGGTGGTGCTTCAATCTTGTAATTCCACCACCCCTTACTTATTTTCCACAAAAATTACATTTTTGTCATCAATTTTCTTCCATCTAATTTTGTGTAATACAACAATCCAATGCCTTCCTTATCCTTACTTTCTTTGGGATTCCTCCCACTTCCTCTAGGAACGGCCTTGCCTTTTCCAGATATACTATTACTGCACTACACGTAACATAACCATAATTTGTAGGCATGTTATAAGTTATACACAGATTACTATATATATAATAGATTATAATACATTATAATGTATTATAATAGATTATGATACATTTATTTTATATTCTAAATTTTCATTTTTTTTATCAAAAAAGTTCATTTTTATTTTTAATTAACATTATATAACAAGTTACATCGAATAATTTCACAAATAACAACCTACATCTAATGATTAATGTATAATCATATGGAATATAACCTAGATTTATTAAAATCATTGTACAATACATTATAATTTATTATAATACATTATGATACATTTATTTTATATTCTAAATTTTCATTTTTTATCAAAAAAATCATTTTTATTTTTAATCAACATTATATGATAAGTTACATATTTACTGATTGGTGTATAATCATATGGATCAAACCAAGTTCTATTGATAATCATTATAGATCTAAACTAGATCCACTGATTATCGTGTTAGAGCTAAGCTAAATCAAGCGATTAGTATAATTGATTACTACTTTTCACGGTTTCATCTTACTATTGCAATCAGGAGAGAGAATTTCGAATGGGAACACTTACAATTGGAGAGCCCATGGAGATTATGGAGATGTCGGATGCAGATGCCGATGCGGATGCAAAGTTACTAGAGGCAAAGAGCAGCAGCGGCAGTAGAGAGGCTGAAGAGTTGCACAAAGCAGCAACAGCAGGTGGAGTCGTCACACAACAGCAGCAGCAGCAGTTTCGGTAGAACTGGGTGAAAGATCGCCCCCATTTTGCCACATGTTGCTATTATAACGTGAAATTTGCATTGATGCCCATCTATATTGTCGAAATATCGACAAAGCCTGTGTATTTCGAAGTTATTTAGATGTTGATATGGGCCTAATCGTAAAACACCAATTTCGACAACGTGCCGACGACATTTAGATCATTTCCTGCAGCCTATTTGGACCTCTATTTCTGAAATCCATTTTATCCATGTCTGGATTAGAAACAAGACACATGTGTGGCCTTTATTTTACATTATGTAATATCAATATGGCAATCAAAATGAATACTCCATGATTTCAAATGTTGTGTGGATCATTTCCAGGATTGAATTTGCCTGACCTAAGGGCAATATGGTATTCATTTAAATCCACTCATATCTACCCTCTGTTTTCATAGGCACAGACCAGAACTGAACTTCCAGACAATATTTTGATATAAATCACAATACACGACACACTCCTAAAATGGAACATCTAAAAGAAATACAATCATTCTTCAGCAACAAATTAACAGCACTCTAGCAGCCATATCACCTGAAACAGCTGCAGGAATCTCCACCTTGCTGCGAGCAACAGCATTACCACGACCATCATAAGCCAGACGTTTACTTTTGATCATGAGAGGATAGCCAAACTGTTCTCCAGCTTTCTGAACCTCTTCTTCATTCTCAATCTGTCAACATTGCATTAGCAACAATCAAAGAACAGAACACATAGTCATCACAAAATTCTCAAAACACAATAGACAAAAAAAAAAGGACCTGCTGAAATTCAGCAACTGGAATTCCATGCTGAGAAAAATGAACCTTTTGGAGGTATTTGTCCTGTAATAAGCAAGGTAAATAATGAACAATCTCCACCATCATAACATAGTATACGGGCACATTACAAAGTAAATAGCAAATGGAAATTGAATGTCAGTAAACGTCACTAATCAGATCCAGCTGATGATGGTGTAAAGATGTCACACCCTTCTGAAATAATCAGCAGAGAGGCCATGAGAATTTTTGCAAAAAATTAAGTGTATAAAAAGCTTGGAAAAGCAAACAGTTTTGGCTCCTTAAGAGAGAAGCTTGTCTGCTGTCTAAAGATGATTGAACTTTCCAACCAAGTATGTAGATTGGTATACATCACATTCAACCACACCAAGCTCTTCGTCATGATGCTGTAACTCATTGTCAAAAAAAACATTGGTTCCTAAAAAGATAAACCAAATAGCAGAAAAAATAAATCGTTCAGAAGCTTCAGGCATAGAAGGATTCTTGACTCATGCTAGCCCCCAATTTCATTATATCAAGCCGTTGACTTGTCAAACCTCATTTGTTAGTAAAGCAGTAAATTCTTAAGATGCACCAAAACATTCTTAAGTTGTATGCCAAAACAATTCAGAAATTGCATCTAAATTACTAAAAGAGAAAAACTATGTCATGTGAAGAAAAAAAAAGGTGAGTCAGGAGAACACTGAGGAGTCCATGGCAAAGTCAACAAGCAAAGATAGATGAAAATGGACAAGCCAAGAATGTAATCTAGTGTCTCAGCTTCTCCACCCTACTACAGTCTCTTAAACTGAATTTCGTCACCTTGGCCAAATCGAGAACCACTCAGTGGGCAAATACCCACATTAGAAAATGAGGGAAACTTTTTGATTGAATGAATAAACTCCCTGGCCAGAGGAGTAATTCTCTCTTGGACCAACCACCATAGCCAAGACAAATAAAACTTGACAGTCTGTTAGTATAAGCTAAACGGCATCTGAATTACCACCTCTTCATCCTGGTGGAGCTCTTCCTTATCTCATCAGCCAAGCTAGCCCTGCTCAGAGCAGTGATTGAGGTATGGTGCAGAGACATGGGGGAAGGAAGCAAGCTGAGGGGTACCATAGGTTCTCCAATAGATCTGTTTTCTTCCTCTGAAAGAGCTCAGATAGGCCAACATAGATGTAAATGAAAACCAAAAAAAAGTAATGAAGAAAGAAGACAACTCTGCAATTTTCAGAAGATTGTCATAGGCCAATTACTAAACCTCTGGGTGAACAATATCATAACATGTTCTCCTTAGAAAGGTAAATGAGATGGAGTCTTTATGGTAGTAGATTTGTAGAGCGAGCAAAGGGTTCTAGAGCCTTAAGGAAATTCTATTCAAAATCATATCTTGACTAATATAAGACCTCCTTTGCAACCATGTTGGCAATACAATAGCACCTTTAATCTGGAAGTTGAATGACAAGGTCAGGCCTAGCTAATATTTTAAAAGAAATTGGTCATGTGAGCATGATTCCAAGTGGTTGGTAGAAGACCGATGGGTCTACAACTAAATTACGACTTTTCATTTCTAGTGTAAGAAGATTTCCCATGGAGTGTAAGAAGCATTCTAAGGAGAAGCACACTAGCAAGCACATGGAGGCTTTGGCCAACAAGGCAAGGATGTTAGCCACTGAAGGAATGAGACTTCATTACATGTTTTTCCTCCGGTGATTGAAATGTCGATGTCGACAGCATGTTGTCAGCATGCCACCGAAATGACAATTTTTAAGGTGTGGGCATTTCGACATCATTATTGTTGAGCCCAGGTACTTTTTTTAATCTTTTTTATTATCTTTGAAATATCTTTATAATTTTCCCAAACCTCTCCAATATAAAAGAGAGGTTAAGGTTTCTATTTCGAATAAAGACTTTCATTTTTCTCAACATGATATCAAAGCAGCAATCCTAGGCCAGTGTTCCGATATCCCACCAAATGTCCCACCACAAGATGATTGAATCTCCAAGATTATGGGGATTCAATCGATGATCTCGAAGATTGAAAGGAGTAGCAGTAGCGGTAGCGCTCTCTGCCCCTATGCCATCGCTGTCACTGCCCCCGCTAGAAGATCCACCACCACCACTGACACTGCTATGGCCTGCGCCGCCCTTGCTAGCAGTCCCAAGGCCAGCGAAGCTGGTCAGGAGGTCGACGGTCTTGCTGGCCACGCGCTTCAAGCCACCGGCCCCTCTCTCACCACCGGCAGATCTGCTATAGGTCTGCCAATGGCCCAGTCAAGGCACGTACCACCTCGATTCGCAATCCCTGATGCGCCTTGTACATGATGAAGTGTGTCATGTGTCTAGATCCTGGTGATGAGCCTTCTCTCACCGTTAGCTGCAAGGTTTGCTACTCTCAGAGTGATGAGTCTTCTCTCGCATAACAAAGAGGTGATTTGCTCACCAAGAAGTTCTATCTCAGAGGTGAAGGGGTTTGCGTTTGCAACCCAAGACAACGTGAAAAATAAGAATAAAATCAAAGGACGGTAGATAATTGATCCAAGTGCTTCTATTCACCTCATAGGAGATGTGCAACATCTCCTAGAGCCTAAAGCTCTGTGTGGGATCAAGGAGGTTAGGGTGGTTAATGAAGCCACGTCACCTATTACTACAGTGGGGCAAGTACATGCTTCTCAAAAGATGCTGATAGGAGTTCATTATGCTCCCGAGTTCCCGATGAGTCTACGATCAGTGGGTTGCATCTGTAAGGACTTGGGGTGCTGTGTTGTCCTTGACAAGGGCTATTGCTACTTTCAGGACAGGCAGACAGGAGATATTATAGGTGATGGTATAGAGCGAGACACACCTACATTATTTTCAAGGGCAGCATCCATAGCATCCGATCCATGGCTATGGCAGGAGACTTGGGCATCTCTCACTCAAAACGATGCACCAAATGTATCCCAGCTTGCTAGATTCTCTGATGTTACAATACAAGGATTGTTAGTTTGGAAAACACCACAGGAGTACATATCCACAGAGAGGCACCGGGGTGAGTACTGTCTCCTTTGCCTTGCTACATTGTGATGTATGGGAGCCATCTAGGGTGCCTACTCCAAGAGGACACCAATACTACACTGTTATTGTGGATGAGTGGATGATCATAGACGTCTCACTTAGGCCTTCTTAATGAAGACATGTACAGAGATTCCATAAGTTATTTAGCAGTTCTTAACAGAGGTTCAAACTTAGTATGATGGTACAGTCAGAGTCTTTCATAGTGATAATGCCTTGGAGTTTATGCAGCGAGATGTGCAGGATCTCTTTTCTTCCCGAGGTATTATTCACCAAACATCTTGTGCCAACACATCTCAGTAGAATGGTGTAACTGAGCGCAAGCTTCGCCATCTTCTAAACATTGCTAGGACCCTGATGATCCATATGAAGGTTCCTAAGCAATTCTGGAGAGATGCTATCCTTACTGCGGCTTACCTAATTAATTGAGTGCCTTCATTAGTAATTCGAGAGCGGATTCCTTTCCAGGTGATTAATCCAAAGTGTGACAGGCCGTTTGCTCTTCTTCTACAGGTGTTTGGATGTACTTACTTTGTCCAGGCATATGGTAACCAAGACAAGTGCTCTCCTAGGGTGGTTGAATGTGTCTTTCTTGGGTATTCCAGCACACATAAGGGATACCGGTGTTATAGCCCAAGCTACAGGAGATATGTTGTTACTACAAATGTTACCTTCTTTGAGAAGATTCCTTACTTCTCAGATAAAGGAACGTCTATACAGGCTGCTCTAGAGGAGACTCAGGTATATCATCGGAGACCACACACTTTGCTAAACCATGGGCTTGATACAGATTTGGTAGATGGGAGCAACTCGACACAAAGGAGTAGGTATCTTTGAGGAGATCCGGTAAGGATGGTACACTCCATCCTCTTTCTCAGTACATAGGTATTGCTCATCTTGAAGATAGTGTTCGTTAGTTTGCTTCAGCTATTACTACCGGTACTATTCCCAAGGATTTTGTCCAGGCTTCACGTGATCCTAAGTGGCAGACTACAATGGATGAAAAGATACAGACCTTACAGTCACGACAGACATGGGAGTTAGTACCTTATCCTGAGGGTGCTACCCTAGTGGACTGCAGATGAGTCTATACTAGTAAGTATAAACCTGATGGGACAGTAAACAGGTATAAAGCCAGGCTTGTTGCCAAAGGTTGTACACAGATATATGGAGTAGATTATTTTGAGACATTTTCTCCAGTAGCTCGTATTACCTCTGTTAAGATTATTATATCTGCTCCAGTGATTCGGAGATGGCCTTTGCATCAGCTTGATATCAAAAAAGCCTTTTTGTACAGTAACTTATCTGAAGAAGTATACATGAGACAACCACCAGGTTATAGCAGCCAAGGGGAGCATGTTTGTTGACGGAAGAAGGCGATATATGGATTGAAATAGAGCCCCATGCCTACTTTGAGAGGCTCAATACTGAGATTAAGAAGATTGGGTTCTAGCGACCTACTTCTGACCATTCAGTCTTCATCAAGAAGACAGAGTACGGAGGACACACATGTGTTGTTTTAGCCGTGTATGTGGACGATATGATCCTTACAGGTGATGATGAAGATGGCATTGTCTAGACCAAGTCCTTCTTACAATCTATATTCATTACCAAGGACTAGGGCGAGCTGAGATATTTCTTAGGGATTGAGGCAATATGACAAGAGTCATGTTTATACTTGTCACAGAGGCAGTACACACTTTAGATTCTTCAGGAAATAGGTTTGCTTAGGACTATCTGTGGAGCCATTGCCTGCACGTCATTCTAATGAGGATCCATTATATGATGATGTTACTCAGTACCATAGTACAATGGGGTCGCTTACTCTATCTTACTATTTCGAGGCCTGATATCAGTTTTGCAGTAAGTAGGGCTAGTCAGCACATGAGGCTTCACGTTATAGCCATTTGCATAAGGTTTGCCTTATTCTGAGGTATCTCAAAGAGACACCAGGTAGAGGGTTGTATTACAGAGACGATGGCAGCCTAGACATACTTGCTTACTCTGATGCAGACTACGCTGGATCTGTGGATGATCAACGCTCTACTTCAGGTTTTGCAATCTATCTAGGGGGACATCTTGTCTCCTGGAGGAGTAAGAAGTAAAGTGTTGTGGCTCATTCAAGTATTAAGGTGGAGTATAGAGCCATGGCACAAGCTGCTTGTGAGCTTATGTGGATTGTTTCCTTCTTGCAGGATCTTAGCATCCAGACAACTCTACCTGTTCCACTTTTTTATAACAATAAATTCGCCACTTATATTGTCTCGAATCCAGTCCTCCATGAGAGTAACAAGCATATCAAGGTTGACTGGCATTTTGTTCGTGATGTTATTCTTAGTGGCAAGATTAGTACCCATATGTCTCCTCAAAGCTTCAGCTGGCTGATATATTTACTAATGCTCTAAAGAAGAAGCGTCTTAACTTCATGTGCAACAAGTTGGGTCTTGTAAACATATATGTCCCAACTTGAGGGAAAGTGTTGAGCCTAGGAACTTTTTTGTCTTTTTTATTATCTTTGGGGTATCTTTATAATTTTTCCAAACCCCTCTGATATAAAAGATAGCTAGGGTTTCTATTTTGACTAGAGACTTTCATTTTTCTCAACAATTATAATGTTGATTTCCCTCGTGGGGTTTCGCTTGAGAAGATGGGTTCCTTTGCCTTTTCGACCTCGCCTTCGAGGTTGGCGGAGAGAAAGCCGGAGCATGGTAGCAACTTGGAGGGAGACCAACCCTCGATCTTCCTCGATGCAGATGGCGTGCGGTCCTCCATGGCATCTCCCTTGCTGGGAGAGGGTGGGAGAGAGGCGGCGACGACGACTTCGGGGGGCTTCTCTGGTTGCCATTCGGCCTGCGATACAAGGGTGAGGCCCCTGCTTGATGAGAGCAAGGTCACTAAGACTCACCCCGATGATCTCTCGTAGCTGCAGCGGTCGAATGGAGTTACATCGCCATCTCCCAGCCAGATAAAGGTCCCTTTGACCGGGTAGAGGCCACACATGGTGAGATGGCACCCTCCGTTATAGGAGGAAGTGGAGTTTTCATGGAGGACAGGGACCGAGGGTGGTGGCGGATGGTCGTGGAAGAACGCCACAGGGTTCACAACAGAAAACAGTGTTGGATTATGATGATGAGGTGCATAGGATGGCGGAGGCAGGTGGTTTCCGGCAGGCAAAGAAGGAGACTCCTAATGTTTGTAGATGAATGGTGTGCTTACGTGGAATGTGCGGGGTTTCAATGACCCTTCGAGGAAGGCGTTGTTGGGGCAGTATATTAGGAGATGGAGAGCAGATGTCATGCTGTTACAAAAAACAAAGCTGTCCGACTGCGACGCTAGGCTGTGGAAGGAGATTGGGGGTTCATGGATGGAAGGATTTAGATCCCTTGATGCATCTGGCCACTCAGGTAGGCAAATACTTGGATCAGTTGGATAGCGAGAAGATGTTTTTTCCTTAGAGGACTGCTATTGTGGAGAACATGTGATCTCTGCGAGGTTGGTTGTGAAGGTGGGAGGAGCCAGGATGACTGTCACAGGAGTGTATGGGCCATCAGATAAACAGGCGAGAGGAGTCCTGTGGGAGGAACTCACTTCCATGGCTGCGGTTTGTCAGGGAAGTCCTTGGTTGATTGGAGGAGATTTCAAAATCACCTTACAGATGGAGGACAGAGGCCTAGAGGATGGGGGAGACAGGATCCAAGGTCAGATCTTTTTGTGGACTTTGTTTCTACTCATGATCTCGTGGATTGGGCTCCGACATCCTGTGCTTATACATGGAGAAATAACAGTGGTCAAATGTCTAGGATTGACAGATTCCTCTCCAGCGTGGAGTTGGCAGAGGCTTTCCCTGTGGCGGATGTCTCTGCTTTGGAGAGACCTTTCTCTGACCATACGCCTCTTATCTGGAGGCCAAATATGAGGGTACGTTTCGGCACCTATTTCAAATTTGACAAATCATGGCTAATGGAGGAGGGATTCAGGAGTATAGTAGAGAAGAAATGGAAGTCCGTAAAGGTGGAGGGATCGGCAGCGTTGCCTGGCAAAGAAATTGACTACACTGCGAGACCACGTGAAGGTGTACAGGAGAGAGATCAAGGCATCCAGGAGGGACAAGAAGGAGGAGGCATTGACAGAGATTACCAGGATTGATAGGCAGGAAAAGCAAGCCCCTATCTCGACAGAGGATAAGGAGATTCCGGGAAGAATGACACGGTTAATGCAGGAGGAGGACAGGAAGGAAAAGGTGGAGTGGAAGACGAAATTGAGGCAGAGATGGTTAAAGGAAGGTGACTCTAACACCAAGCGCTTCCACCAAATGGCTTCAGCCAGGGGGAGGAGAAACTAGATTGAGAAGATGTTGATACATGGGGAAACCTTCGTAGGCAGGGAGGAGATGGGTCGGGCAGCGGCAGATTAATTTAGAGACTTCACCGGAAGGCATGTCAAGGGGTGCTGGAGGTGGAGGGGAGAATGTACGATGTGTCACGGAGGCTCAGGCGGAGAGACTCACTGCTGACTTCTCAGAGGATGAGGTGAGACAGGCAGTTTGAAGCCTGAATGTAGAAGGGTGTCCTGGCCCAGATGGTTTCCCAGTCCTCTTTTTAAGGGAGTTTTGGCCCTTGGTGGGGGCGAATGTGATGCAGATGATGGAGGAGTTTACGACTGGAAGCAAAGGTTTTAATAAACTAAATAGATATTATTTATTTTTGTTACCTAAGAAGGAAGGGGCGGAGGCGATCCAAGATTTCAGATTGATTTCGTTATCAAATGTTGTATACCTTATTGTTGCTAAGGTCTTGGCCACTAGGCTCAAGGATCTTCTTGGTAACCTGATATCCCCAATACAGACAGCTTTCATTCAAGGGAGAGGAATCTTAGATGATTTTGTGGTTGCTTTGGAGGCTTTGGCCACTTGGAGGAGGGAGAAGAGACAAGCTTTTCTGTGGAAGCTGAACTTCAGTAAAGCATATGACTCGGTACAGTAGGACTTTCTTTGGGCTTTCTTGTTGAAGAGAGGTTTTCCCGCAGTTTGGATTGATTGGATGAAGAGGTGTGTGACGACGACACCCTTTTCAATCCTAATCAATGGGAACCTGGCAAGAGGATGGATATAGCCTAGGAAGGGGGTCAGACAGGGTTGCCCTCTAACACCTATGCTTTTTGTACTTGCGGCAGATGCTTTGGTATGAGCAACGCATAGGGCCTGTGATAGGGGTTTGATCAGAGGCTTTATGGTTGGTGAGGACAAGGAGACAACGGTCCTGCAGTATGCTGATGATACACTATTTCTGGTCGAGGGTACAGATCTAGATGCCAAAAGGATGAGAATTCTTCTGGAGTGTTTTGGCGAGGCATCGGGGCTGCAGATAAATTATCCAAAGTCAACTTTCGTCCCATTTAACTTGTCGGTCGCAGAAGCAGAGAGGGTGGGCAATGCCTTGGGGACAGATTTGGAATCCTTGCCATTGGTATATCTGGGACTTCCTTCATCAGATCGGCATCTCAAGGTGCAGGATTGGCTTCCTCTGTTGGAGAGGATGGAGGGGAGATTGGCGGGGTAGTCTTCCAGGCTCCTATCTAGAGGTCAAAGACTAACCTTGGTGAAGGTGGTTCTGGTGTCCATGTCGTATTTCCCATGTCGTTGTATTTCCTCTCAATCTTCAGACTACAGCGCCAGGTTGAGAAGAAAATCTTAGGATTGATGAGGGATTTTCTCTGGGTTAATGTAGGGTCAGCAGGTAGGGTTAATGGCCTGGAAGGAGGTGTGTAAATCGATGCAGGAAGGGGGTCTGGGGGTTAGGGATGTGGGCAAGGTGAACACCAGCCTCCTCACAAAGTGGATTGCCAAGTTAGTGGGACAAGAACAGGGGCTTTTCGATGATGTTATGCGGTGATGGTACGGCCCATTTCTATCGTGGGGACCGCTGGTTTCCCCTCCTTCAAGAGCCTCTCACTTTCTCAGGGGTTTGGCGACGGTGGCAGGGAAGATGCATGGTTTCTTCTCTCTTCATCGGGGGTGGGGGATGCTTTTCGTTTCTGGCAGGACAACTGGTAGGAGGCTGGTTATACCCTTGATGACAAGTTCCCTTGCCTTTTTGGGAGTATTGTGGACCCGTCGGCCACGGTGGGAAGTTGTTGGGATGGAGCTTGGTGTCCTGCTTTTAGGGGGCCCTCAAACCAGAGATGTGAGGAGTTCCAGCGGATGTTGCAGGAGCTGGAAGGTTGGGCACCAGAGGTTGGCCATGATGCTTTCTCCTGGGAAGGAGACTTTTTGGTGGCAAAGGTCTTCCATAGATTGGGGAGTGACATGGTTAGCTCGAACGTCAATTTCTTGTGGGATTGCAGGTTGCTCTAAACGGCAGAGTGCCCTTTAAAGGTAAAAATCTTTGCCTGGTTGGTGAGAAGGGGGAGGATTATCACGAAGCGATGGAGAGCGAGATGAAGCCAGACGGATGACTTGACTTGTCCTCTTTGTGGCAGAGTCGATGAGAACATCCAACATCTCTTCTTAAAGTGTCCTTTTGTGGTACAGGTTTGGAAAAGAATGGGGATCAACTGGATCGCCCATCAGGATGAGGTTGCCTTCTGGTCCTCATTCCGCAAAGGGGATGCATTTGGTTGAGGGATCACCTTTAGATCCAAGAAGGATAGGGCAAAGGTTTTGGCGATCCTGTGGGGTGTTTGACTACAAAGGAATGGGATGCTTTTCAAGGGAGAGAGGCCCTATGTTGAGAACTTTGTTTCTTCGATTTCCTCCCTAGTGATGTTCTGGAGATCTATTTTGTAATATCTGATGTAATCTGTTTTTTTGAAATGAAATGATTTTGGGTGATTATCATTTAGATAATCACCCTTTAGCTTTTCAAAAAAATTATAATGCCAATTTACGAGGCTTTTGTCGAAATTTCACCATGTTTCAATCTATGCCGATAACATCAACCCAATTCGAGGGTCTTCAACGTAAAAAATTGTAAATTTTGATCAGCATCTTCGGCAAGTGGCAAAATGTCGAGTGCATTTCGACCATTTGTGTTGCTGCTGCTACTGGTAGCTACATTCCTCTCCACTTGTGTTGCTACTCTCAAGGAATTAAATATTACGATATATTAATGATATATCAACAATATATTACCTATTGCCAACATGGAAGATATCGATACAGGTTACATATCACTTTTCCCATATATCTGCGATCCATACCATTGAAAATTGGATTTCTTTTTTACACCTGACTCAAAAAAGGTTCTACTAAAACTTCAACTCATACTTACTTGATACCAACAACTCTAATGGCTAGGCAAAAAACTAAGCATCATGCTCTTTCCCTCCCCTCTGCCTACTTGAATGCCTTGTTCCAAATTTATCTTCCTTCAAGAGAAGAAATTTTCACCGAAATGAGGTGACTACAACTACTTAGAATCATTTCCAATAGCTAAGTAAACACCGCTAATAACGTATTTACATTATATTTTCATTCAAAATTTATGATTTTGATCTACATATTTCTTCATGTTGTGATATTTTGAGCTATTTTAGGTCATTTTGAGTTATTTTCCCAGAATTTTCTGATATTAGCTTTATATCACCAATATATCCCCCTTGTAACTTGTCGATGCCAAGGTTTGACATATTGGCAATATCGCCTATATATCGATATCGACAAGTTGAAACATATCGATACATATACCATATCTTTTTCCATGATATCGGGGATATATCGCCAATATTGAGGGATATTGGTAATATATCTTCAAAAATGAAAAACTGCAATTCAATTTTTCCTTTAAAGTGGTGATATGTGACCAATATGGGGGATATGTCAATCACATATCTTTATCTGCTTATGCAACTCACATGGATTCTTTTCATTTCTTTTCTTCTCCCCTGCCCTATGCGACTTACATGGACACAACTCACATGGACACATGATTCTCCACCTTCAAGAGACACAAAATGATGATGACGTCGTGATGATTGATGAGCTATAGGCAAAAAGTAGTGGTAGAGGAGATAGGAGATATCATCATCAAGGTCCTAGTAAAGAGGATGCACCAACATATATGCACAAAAAAATATACAAATATAGATGAAAACCCCATGCCGAGTCCACCTTGTGACTATGATGCAGGCAAGGTTTGATATATTGCCGATATATCGGCACACACACACATAGTGCTTGATGTAGGCAATTGATACTTTAACACTATTTATATTTCATTTTTTTTTGTGAGTAGTATTATTATGAATATTTTTCAATTATTATTATGTTATGTACACTTTCTTTTCAATATATGACTTTGTCAATATGCGACTAATGCATTTCTATTATGTTTTCTTTCAAAATTTATTATTTTCGTTTTCTAGGCATTTCTTCATGATATATTAGTTATTAGAATGTTAATTTTCATAAAATTTGTGACATTTTACAATATTTTGGGCCTTTCTAAGTAATTTCCCTAAAATTCATCAATATCAACGATATATGCCCGATATATCCCTTTTTTGACTTGTTGATACGATATTGATATTAATATTTAAAACCTTGGTCGATGCAATATCAATATTGAAAACCTTGATTACTCTTGACTTCTACCCTTCCTCTCCACTGTTGCTGGTAGCTACCACTCCTCCCCTTACTCTCGACTACTGCTGGTAGCTACTGCTCTTCTCCCCTTCCTCTCCACTGCTACTATTGTTGTTGTTGCTCTTCTCCCGATCTTCTCCTCTATTGCTACTTGTTGCTCTTGTACTTCTCGATTGCTGCTGTTGTTGCTACTACTCTCATTCTCCTCTGAAAGTTTGATGCCACATCTATCCCTGATTATAGACTAGATCTACACTAAATCTACTGTACAACTAAATCTAAACGTGACTCATAAGTATCTTCAATTAGATCTCCTTTGGGCCCCAAATCTTCCTTTCTATATTTCAAATTTCAATTTGCTAGCCATTTTGGTGATTTAGAAAATGTATAGTTTGAAGTCATGGGAAAAGAAAAAACTGAAATACAAAATAAAAAAAGAAAAAAAGGGGAAAATATAACCAATCTTATGTATCATTCATAATTCATTCAAAATCTATTAATATCTAATGATGATTGATTTATTTAGAGGTTGGAATAAACATCATCTATTTGTTATTTTCTTAATTCAATTTTAATTATTTGATATTTGATTCTTGAACTTGAACATGGTATGGTAGACTACATGTTGCATATGTATATTAAGATATAACATTCATATTCTTACATAAACCTGTTTAATGATTTTCTTGAAATTCTAATCATTTTAACTACTTCTGTCATTTTTGTCATCATACTCTCAACGTGCCTCTGAAATGGACTATTTTTGAGGTATGGATATCATCAAAATTTGACATCAAAATATGGGCACTTCTACAATGTGCTATCAACATGCCTTCAAAATGCACATTTAGAAATTTATTGAAAAGACATCAAAATCGTCATTTAAAACCTTATTTTCCACCAGGTGTTGAATGAGATACCTTGAACAAACTTTATTAAGAAATTACTGGTGCAAGGAGCTGGAATGTGTTGGCAAAATGGAGATGTCAGCCTTTGGCAGATCATTTTACGGCTCTCACTAGGAGGGTGAAAGAGGCTTGTGGCAATGGACAAGGATGGGGTATACTCATATCTCTGGCAAAGAGGCTGCTCTTTTTTATTGGGATATTCACAAAGGAGGTGAAAGTAGCTTTGTCCCAATGATTTGATAATTTGCAAAGAACTTTGGTCATTGGTGGACATGGATGTCCTGGAAACTTTGTTATCAGTTTATCGCTAGTACTAGAGACGTAAGTGGTTAAATATCTTCTCTTTTTGCTACTGAAGAAGCAATCTGCTCAAGAAGTGGAGAACCTTCAGACCATTTCTCTTTCAATGCTATCCACTTGACATTTGTAAAGGTACTTGCAAATAAGCTCAAAAGGAAGTGGAAGTTGCTAACTGATGAAGTCAATGTTTATTTTAGGGACATCAATTGTTAAGATTGTTCCTATGGCCACAAAGATAATTCATGGTAGCACTTGCAGAAGAGGGGATCCTGGTTGAAAGTTGACCTTACAAAGGTCAATGACTCTATGTATTGGACATTCCTGTGGGGCTCATTGCAAAAGAGGAGTTTTCCAAATTTATGCATGTCATGGGTGAAGCAATATATTGATACAAACTCTTTTTCAGATTTGGTGAATGGTAGGCCTAACAATGGATGGTGAAACCATAAAAGGGAGTGGCAGGAATGTCTTTTGGCCATTCTTTTTATTTTCCATGGTTGTGGATGCTCCGGCTTGTTTCATGTTTGCTGCTTGTGATCATGGCTTGCTAAGGGGTTTTACCCCAGTTAAAGGAGAGGATTGCCTTGTTTGTTTCAAATGCTACGCTATGCTTTATGAAGAGCTCCTCCATGTCTACAGCAAGCAATTTCCAGATTTATTGATTTGTTTGGAGATTTTTCAGGCCTTTGCATTAACAAAGAAAATCTTCCTCTGTTCCTTTTAGGACAGAGGCTGACAAGGAGGTATAATATGCATCAGCTTTGGGAAATTCATGATGCTTTCCATCATTGATTTAGTTGGTGTTGTCACTTTTTGATTATGGATTTGTTGCTTTAGTTGGAGAGTATGGAGAGGCAATTGGAGGGGAAAAAAAGGCTTGTTTGCTCTCTAGAGGTGGATGGTTGCTCCTACAAAACTAGGTCTTGATGGCATTGCCAATTTTCTACTTGCCAATCTTCTATTTACCTAAGAAGACTAAGGCAATGATTGGCAGTCTTAGAGAAGGTTCTTGTGGAAGGGCAAGAATTGACCAAGGTTTGGTGTCTCTTGTCCCTTGACAAAATTAGAAAAGATCTGATCTTTGGCAATTCATCATACATCATTGAGTTGTACAAACTTCAAAATAAATATCCCCCATCTGAACCTCCTCCTTTTTGGTGAAAGAATCTCTTTTGAGTTCTTCTGGAACAATTCACTTTTTCGAGAAATACAAAACATCTAAGTTGTACAAGTAAAGAGATAGATTCATTGATAAGAAAAAGAAAAAACATGAATAGTGATTGGATTGATGATATAATAGAATCCTAGCTTGGAAACAATGATTGGATTCATTATGAAAAAAAAACCATTCTTAGTTCAGTTCTCCACCCTAACGACGGACAGGATCCAACTATGGAGTTTGACTCATAGTGATCATTTATCAAAGCATGACTCTGGTTATCAAATGATCAAACAACCAGCATCCATTTTGGCGCCTATCCACACGATAAAGTGTGTTAGCCTATTTCTGATGGCATCGTAAGTATCCCATGCTGAATCATGCCCTTTTGGCAAAGTGGACTACGAAAATAATGAGGTGCAAGCTAGACATGGTGTTTCCTGTATTGTTCTTCTTGTTACAGAAGGATTTTTTCTTAGGAGTCAACAAAAGAGGGTCAAAGCAAAGCCTCTATCTTTTGGCAAGGTTTGTTGTTTATTATGCCTTTGGATGCTAACTCTTTTTACACCAACTTTAGAGATGGATCAGATCTTAGGTTCTAGAAGAATGATAGAACAAGGGAGATTTTTGCAACGAAGTTTCCTATATTTTTTTGCTTCGGGGAAAAACCAGGAAGCCTTAATGCTATCGTGCTAGCCCAATGATGAAAAGGAAAGCCATGGTGGGTGGAATCCAACCTTTTTACCTTGTCTGTTTACAGAGGATGAATGGGTTTATGGTGTTGTGGAAAGACCTCATGCACATCCAACCTTGTAGTGGAGCTCTTTATGGGTGAGAATGGGAGGGATGATTCAGCATCAAAACTGTTCATCATTCCTTGCAACAATCTTCAAATGATATTGATTTGGAGTTGCACAGAGACTGTCATTTGATTTGGAAGACCTCAGCTCTGATGGAGGTCACAAGTTCTTTGAATGGGCACTATGCCATCAGAGGCTGGTGAGGAAGGCCTATAGACAGAAATGGGCTCCATGCCTGATGTTAGTTGTGTCTAGTCTAGCACAACTTCAGAACCTTGCAAAATTTAATCTTCTTCAAGTTCTTTTTTGCAAGGAAGTTTATATGAAATTGTACAGAATGGATTGACTACACATCCTTGGAGGCTTTATTAAGAAGCTTTTTCCACTGGTCATCCTTTCCTGGGACCAATCTGTTACCAATTAAAATCAGAAAGAGCAGTGCCCCTTTCCTTTCTTTGGATTTTGCGGATCCAAAGAAATGTCTCAATTTTTTTTTTTGAAAAGCTGAAAGGTGGTTATCCGTATGATAAACACCCAAATTCATTACTCAAAAAGAAAAGTTACAGGATCACAACTACAAGACTGACTCCCAAAACATCACCTGGGACAACATTTTCAACATAAGGCGTCTCACCTCTAAACACGACTTTGTTCCTTCCCAACCACATGCCCCACAAGATTGCTAACACCCTTTCCTTGTCTTTCCTCGATCTGAAAGTGTTGCCCCCTCCATGGGCGTTACCCCTTTGGAACGAAGACCAAAATCTATCCATGCTATCGAAGACAATCCAGTCAATCCCCATCCTTTGCCAAACCTGCGCAACAAAGGGATGCCCAAAGAACAAGTGCTAAACATCCTCATCCGCCCCTTTGCAGAAGGGGCAGCTAAGGTCATATGTCATAGGCCACTTCGCTCTCCAAGCCTTGGTCATAATTCTACCTTTCCTTACAAGCCAGGCCAAAATTCTGACCTTCAATGGACACTCTGCCAACCAAAGCAATCTACAATCCCTCATAAGTTCAACATCCAACGTCTGCAACGTAGCACGCCGCCTACGGAAAGCCTTAGCCACAAAAAACTCCCCCTCGTCAGGGACACCTACTGCAGAAACGTCTCAATTTTCAGAGGAAAAAATTTTATGCTGATAATGTTGCACACACAGCTCACTCTTTATAGGTGATGTAGACTTCTCATTTTGCAGTCATGATCACCAGCCCTAAGCGGTTATTTTTATTTCCCACAAAAAAAAAAAAAAGATAAGCTGTCATTGTACCCACCTCACATACACAGCCAAAATGGTAGAATCCATTTTCTCAAGCTTCAAAAAAAAAAAAAATGAAGCCAGCTATCAAATTGAGAGTTTGAGAGGGCTCAACCAATTTATGATCTAACCTTCAGTTGGATTGGAGACCCAAATTCGGATGGCATCATCCAGAAGGATCTGAATCTCACAATGCAGCGAGTCCTTGATGATATTTTCTCTTGCTATGAGCGAAGAATTTCGTGAGGAAAAGATGAAAAAAATAAAAATAAAAGTGCTTAACCCTAGCATCTATTTTCTACCTGATCAAAGAGCTTGGAAGCCATAATGGAAAGGCTGTTTTACAGTAAGAACCACTTATCAGCTCAAGCAATCCCTTTTGCCAGGAAAAAAAAAAGGTGGGCAACTACATCTGCATTCATTCATCTCAACTATGATCTAGTTTCCACTGGAAATTGCCCTTGAGTGAGCTTCTAGCTGATTCTAACATCCAAAACAAAGGAATCTCCCTTGCATCGAAGTTTGAGCTGCAACAACATCCATAGAATAGGTCCTTTCGGAAAAAAAACATCCATGGAATAGGAAGCATTTAACATCTCATCAACTAAACCATTTTCCCACATTAACTGGGTTTGGCTACAAGGATAGTGATCTGGCACTTAAAATGAGAAGATGGATTGATCAAAAATCAAATTTGTGGTCTTTGTCAAAAAAGAAAAAATCAAATTTGTGTTTTCTGCTGCCTAAGTGAGATCAAGATATCCTTGGTCAAAGAACAAAAGCCTTCTCCTAGATCAATAAGCAAGCTTCAAATCTTGAACACCTTCATATAATGGACTATTTGAAATGTCCCAAACACAAAGAGGGCTTCAGTCAGTGACAAGCACGTAAATAACACAGGCTTTCAAGGTAAGCCTCACAACTCTTGTTTAAAAGGTCCTACAGGTTTTTGCTGTAAAATAACTTACACCAAACCTCAGATAGGTTTCAAAATCCAAGGTAATGAGGCCTGGCAAAACAATGTTGAAGCTGGATAGAAATTTTTTTGTAGCATATGCTTTGATTTTTTTGTGCAGGACAGTGGAACATTCAAAGACCCAGAGGTCTATGCCTTTTTGGAGGGTTGGAGCTTCACCAAAAAAAGATGAATATTTTCACAAACTTCGGTGGAAACAGGTTCACTCCATTTGTTCCATTTTTTACAGAAGAAAACTCCCTGAGATGGGTTGTTGACAAATAACAAAATCAAATGTCTCTTAGGGGCATCATAGTCAATTATGCTCAATGTGCAATGTACTTCTAAATAGACAAGGACGGGGCCAATTTGCATAAAATGCAGATGTGTCAAATGGCATCTGATCTCCCATGAAGAGCAGGGGAATAATGCTTTCTTCATATTGAGAAACTCCCATATAGTTTATTCTAGTTGCTTGCTACAGTTCAGTTGTATGAGTAACTTTTTATGGTGACATGTTTCTTGAAGGTCACCACAGTGGCTTTTAGGATCCTATTACTTTTCTTCTTCTTCTTCTTGTGAGA
The DNA here is from genome assembly GCA_037157565.1 of Thalassia testudinum. Lineage (NCBI taxonomy): Eukaryota > Viridiplantae > Streptophyta > Magnoliopsida > Alismatales > Hydrocharitaceae > Thalassia > Thalassia testudinum. The sequence goes on along the minus strand of JAZHRO010000077.1, from coordinate 79,528,635 downwards.
AACTATTACTTTTCTTCTTGGAAGGCTATAAAGAACACTTGACATCTTGCTCTCACAAGGAGAGAGGGAAAAATATACCAACAAGCATGACCAGATAGACCAGTCTTCAGAATTGTTGACAACCTATCCAATGCACACCCGTACCTCTGATACCGTCAAGCAATTCTGATATTAGGAATTAAGTTCTATTTTATTCAGATAAGAAGGACATGCACCAAATTCAAAACATGAAAAGACTAACTTCAAAATAGAATCCAGCTTTTCAATTATCAATTTTCATGTTTTAATGGATAAATACTAACTTGAATGATCCGGATAGTGGAGGCTTTAGGTTCACAATCAATCCCTTCTTGCTCAAGCTTCTCTAGAGTAACTGCATCGACATGTTCAATTTCTATGGTAAGCACCCCGCATCTACCTAGCAAGGGAACAGTTAGACTTTTACAGGTTCAAATATATTATTAAAATCTTTCAGAGGCAAATGCAGTTCTATTCAACATGAACACCTTACATATGCATCTACCTCTCTGTGCATGCGTGTGCACATGTGTGCATGCATGCATGCTTGTGTGAGTGTGATAGAGAGAGAAACTGAGAATATGTTAGAGTAAACATTAAGAATGATAATCTTTGAGAAAAACTTGAAGATATGATAGATCATAAAAGCAGTTAAATTAGTCCACACAAACCTTTTTGCAAACTCCCGAACAGCATTACCATCATCAAAACTCCCAACCACATGCTGGTAAGAGATGCTGCTTGCAGGGCAATTCTCCAGTGGATCCAAGGTCATTACTTTGATTGCCATTTGAGAAGCAGCTTGACAGAGCATACGACCTAGTTGTCCTCCTCCAAGAACACCAACCACAGTATTTGAGATTCCACATATTGGCAAATCATCTTTTCTACATGATCAAAGCATCAAAAGAGAAATCACTTTGCCACCGCACCCATGTATAATCATGTCAAAGGTCAAAAGTACTCTAAAAGCAATAGTGACACTATCTAAACAGTCTCAAAGAGTTCTCAAACAGTTGAACATTTCTAGTGCAATAGTATTTATGGTACAGTTTCACTAGATAACCAATCGTTCAGGATTTAAAGGGAACAGGCTTTTTTCACTAAATAGATAAGGGTTAATTACATATATGCCACTTCAATCACTGTCAAAGACATGTATACTCCTGTGCATTTCGTATTTACAAGTATACCCACAGAAACAACCATTTGTTTTTATGTATTCCCCTAAAAACTATGTGGACTTAATAGTAAAGATTTGTTTATATGTATACCCTTTTTTTCTCTTCTCTTTCAACAAAAACCCCTCTTCTACCCCCTCCTCCTCTTCAACAGAGGAGAAGAGGTTGATGTTTTTGGTAAAAGAGGAGGAAAAAAGGATATATATAGAAAAAAAAAATCCTTATTATTTGATCTATGTAGTTTGTAAGGGTATATGAAGAAGACAAAAGGCTGTTTTCAGGGGTATATACGTAAATACGGGATATATAGGGTATACACATCTTTAACAATAATTGCAGAGGCATGCATGCAATTAACACACTAGCTAACTACCTCCAAAACTAGTAGCAGCTAAAAACGTCACACATTTACACAGAATAAAAGAAGGGTTACTTGAGATCAGTGACTTTCCAAATTCATTAAATTCAGTGAGACCTGACATAGACAACAAAGACCGTGCCCAGAATACCACATTTTTCACAATAAGGGTGACTCCTGTCAAAAATAGCCACATTTCCTTCATGCCAAATGGACCATAAGATCGCTAAAGAAATCGTCGTCTCCATCTCAGACCTGAAGTGCACCATCCCAACTGTTCGTCGACCAGGTCTAAAGGAACACCAGAATTCTTGGAAGGAACCATAAGATATCCACTCTATGTTTAATTCCTCCCAAACTTGCTTTGACAACAAGCATTAAAAAATAAAAGAGATGATTTTCATCCTCAACAGCCCCATTGCAAAAGGAGCATGTAGCATCTGCAATGAGAATCCACCATTGCCTTCTTGCATTCATTACAGTCCCTTTTCTTCGCAGTTCCAAGCAAAGAAGTGGACCTTCAAATAGGCCTTTGCTGCCCACGGAAGCCTGCAGTTTCTAAGAAACTCATCACCCCAATCCTCCAACTGGCTTCTCAAAACACCATATGCGTTGCCCAGAAAATTCCCCATTATCCCATTCCCACCTATCCCTCACATCATGATGTAGGGAAGTGTCATGAATAGAGTTCAACATGTGCATAAACTCCTCTTCCTGTGCTTCTGATAATCCTCCCCATATGGCCCAGACTAGCATTCTGGCCGTAATGTATCAGGAGCACGAGCTAAACCAAAAAGGCAAGGAAAAACATCAGCTAATGGGCTGGAAGTATGCCAGAAGCCTCTCCAGAATAAGACTTTATTCCTGGATCACACCCTTAGAGTGAAGCAATCCTGCGGTTTAGGCATAACCTTTGCCAAACACTTCCAAAAAGCTGATTCACAGCATGCCACTTCACCATGGCATTCCCAGTTAAGTATCTCACCATATAAGGAGTCAAGCAACCTAGTATGTGGTGCTCACAACTCAGCAGCACCACTTATCAAGGAAGCCTCATTCATGGTACGCGGATGATGAATACCCAAACCACCCTCATAGAAAGGTCTGCACACATCATCCTCAGCCACTAAGTAGACACCTCTCCCTGTTCATCATTGCCCTTCCACAAGAATCTCCTGCAGATCCCTTCAATCCAAGACTACTTCAGCCTGTAGCCAAAAGACAGACATATAGAACATTGAATAGCCCATAACACAGATCTCAAAAGAACCAATCTCCCACCCTTCATAAGCAAGCAGGCACCCCGTGAAGCAAGCTTTTTCTCTAACTTTTCCAGTAAAGCACCAAAAACACTAGTCCTCGAGAATCCTGTAGATAAAGGCAGCCTGAGAAAAGTAATCTGTAAAGAACACCTCAGTGTTGAAAGCATAGAGGAAACCTCCTCTGCCTCGTCCACCCCCATACCATAAGTCACACATGAAGAATTATGATAATTAATGGACAAACCAGAAGCCTTGCCAAAAACTGGGAGCAAAGCACCAACATTCTCAACTTTTCTTGGCATGCCTTCAATAAAAAAGCACCATCTCATCAGCATATTGCAAAAGAGGGGTTGTACCAACATTGTTCCCCCTACCCAGAATACATCCAAAGAACAAGCTTAACGAGAAGGTGGAAAAGAATCAATCGCCAAAGCATTAATTGCCAAAAAATACAAGTTACAAGGGTGCCAACAGACAACCTTGGCGCACTCCCCTTTTCAAACCCAGAGCTCAATGCTACTCTCCATAATTCTCAAATGCATATCAACGGCAAGGCATCATTCCTGAGTCAAGGATTCAGCATACCCAACCCAAAACAAAATTTCACATGGGTAACAATATAGAACTTAGGCAACTCAATTCAATTGGACCTTCAGAAGGAAAGGACTATCCTAACTTGAATAGGTCTGCCGTATTCTATTTCTGTGGCCAATAACTTGAACAAGTAGTCCTACTCAGTCACTCGTCTAAACCAAATATTGATACTTGGTACTCTGCTTGCTCAAGTAATCAAGCTGGTTTGTCAGCTATTTGGTCGATTGATTGGTCAATTTTCACATGGACATTTCTATGACATTTATGAAAGTATATCCATGTTTATTTCTTCACTTCAAATATCACTCGTGTACTGCATGAGTTTTACAGACTAGAGTGTGTCCTATGGTTTTATCTCTATATTCACTAATGTACCATATCATTTAAACAACTTTCAATTCAGATATGAAAGAAAAATATAACACCTAGCACTAGCAGTCCTCAATTGCTACCCCTTATACCACATAATTTCTTAATCAATGCCATCTCCATCTCAATACCAATTACCGATTTTCACAACCCCATTCTGAGTCGAACCAAACAGAACTTCAAATACAAGTTTCCTTCCTTTGTACCATTCATACTCCAACTCTGTTTGCATGAAGTTTCTCATCAGCAATATATAATATGTAGATATAAATCCAATAAAAGTAAATGACTTGATGCTCGAAATCAATCCATAACAAAGAAACGCAGAGAAGGCAAGTCATAACCACAAGTGTGAATTGTACCATTATTAAGCATTTGCAGGTGTTGGGAAGAAAAAATCAAACCATCACAGAGGAGAAAACAACACTTCCTTTGTAGGGGAAGAAACAAGCATAAAAAAATACCTTTCTATGAACGAATCTCCTCCAGCTTTCTGCTCCATTGACACACAGCAGAGACCTGACTTGTTTTTACCATGTACAGGATGTGGCTGAAACTGAAGGATACGAAGAGCTTGATGTGGGAGAAGCCTCGTTTTAGGGACGTGGATGCCACCCAGAGACAGAGTTAGTGATGGACAGTACAGGAGGAGCATCACGATGGCACCACTACTCGCCCCAAAACCCTGATGGGTTTCTATAGGTGTCAAATGGGACGGAAAAGAATGATTTTCATATAAAATCAGATACAAATAGCATTCAAGCTCTGCACATCAAATACAAAGAAAATTTACTATTTACTATCCCATATATATATATATATATATATATATATATATATATATGGCAGGGAGTATGAAGTTCACCTGCACCTAAGTTAAGTGAAGTTTATGCATATTTCTATACACAATCAATGTTTCAAAATAAAAATTCATGGATTGAAACCATTTAGTGAAAACATAAAGTGTACAAAATTTCATTAAAATTGGATAACCCTAGCACCTCCATCAAATAGAGCCAAATTTCGTAATACGTCGACCGTCGAAATTGAGCCCCCTTCGATATAGGGGGTAGGAGTGTCAGATTGACTTGAAATTTTGTACAAACATGTTCATATAGAGTGATCTTAATCTCCAAATTTCTCTTCAAAATATTACTCGTAGTGGAACATATTAGATAAGCTTCACGTAACTTAGGTGCAGGTAAGTTTCACTCTCCCTTTTCTCTTCTTAGTAATTCCTGATACCAGGTACATCTAATTCCGTTATTATTGGTAGTTCGCTATATTAGCGTAACAATACAAAACCACCATTGTTAGTATGGGTGGTTTTCATTTTCATCGTTAGATGTCATTGCGATGGTCCAGGTATCATGCTTATCTTGTATTTTATAAGCATTGTACTAAGTGGATATGCCTCAAATTTTCACTTCAAAATATTACTCGTAATGAAACATATTAGATAAGTTTCACGTACTTTAGGTACAGGTGAGTTTCACGCTCCCTTTTCTTATATATATATATATGGCCTCGTGCCTCTTTTTATAATGAATTTTTTGGGTAATTATCAACCAGATATCTGCCCTTTCCTTTTTCAAAAAAAAAAATTAATTACCGCATAGATACAAAAATGTCTACCTGGCCAATAATATACTCTAGAATCAGTCATACAGTAAATATAAAATTTTAGAAATAGAAAATACATAGTAGATGACAATGTATATTTTTCTGCCTCATTTCTTATTCAAAAAATGGTCTATCCACTAAGTACAATCAACATCCAAACCACAGTGGAGGAGACTTCTTAAATGATGTTCCACTAGATACAATCAGCATGTATTCCATGGTTAATGATCACAATTTACCAACATCATCGCTTTCATTATATGGAATGTAAGCAACACATTTAGATTTAGATCTTAAAAGCCAAAAGCTTTGGACGTAAAATCGAAGAGCATGAAGCTTCATACCGAACCACCGAAAGGAGAGTCGAGAAAAGCTCAGAAGTGAGGAAGAGAGAGAGAGAGAACGAGCAGCAGCAGCTGAGGCGAGTGCCGGCGGTGAGCAGTGGCGAGATGCGAGCGGTGCGTCAAAGGGAGAGAGAGAGAGGGCAAGCGACGCCGCAACAGAGAAGGGAGGAGGCGGTGGAGGATTCTGGTGAAGCGAGAGAGATGGGTTTTTTCCCGTCTCGGGAAAGGGGAATGGGGCTTTGGGTTAACGGGTCGGGCATCAGGGAAAAAAATCAAAATGGACGGCTACCTTTGATGCACAAGCGAGAAAATTTCACTTACATTTTTTTTTTTTCTGCTATATCTGTGTAATCTAGAATAAAATTTATGAAAATATACTTCAATACGAGAGATTATTAATAATTTTATTATTAATTAAAAATAATAGTATAATTTATTCATTTGAATGTAATTTTAAACTTTTAATCATCTAAGTAAAGAACCTAGAAAATAAATTTTAAATTTCATGTATATAATATCAAAAATTAAGATCAAATTGATAATTGAATTCAATAAAATACATTAGAGTAAGGGAAATTAAGTAGTAGTGAGAGGAATATAAAGAACTGGAATTATAGAAATCACCTAAGTAAAAAGTCCAGTAATAAAAGAAATAAGTGTTATGTCACTAAATATCCTACCTCTAGAACCTTTCATTCATCCATCTCCTTCCTCATCCAACGAGAGAGTGAGAGAGAGAGCTGTGAGAGTGATGGCTACAGCAACAGGAGTAGATTTGGGGGAAAATCCAACTTCTAAAGAGTTGAATCAAAGAGTTGAGTAACTCCACCTCCCTTCTCTCAATCCATGCTTCAAGGTAAGCTCTACCTCTCCCCATTCGAATTTTGGTTTTAGGTCTTGACGAAATAAGCTTCCTCAACCCTTGCATGTTGATGATATGAAGAAATCAAGGTTTAAAACTCATTATGCAAAAATTTATTGACCTAATGTTGACATTTCGTGGTGGCTCCTTTGAATGGTGTTCAGGTGGTGGTGGCAGCAAGGGAACGACAATTGCTACAGCAAAGACTTTGTTGCACCTTGAAGAGAAAGATGAGAGGATCATAACCCCATCAAACCCATTTTAAAATTAAGGTAAGGCATCTATCCTCTTGTGGTGGTTGTTCAGGTTCACTTTTCAAGGAAATGTTAAGTGGAGGTCATAGATTTCCTCTATATTATGGAGATTTCCTAATGGTAGTGTAAGTTGCCTACCCCAAATTAAATGGTGGTTTGCATGCTATAGAGAATTTTTAATGTGTTTTTGGGTGATCAAAGTGAACCTCAAGTGTTTGGAAAGATTGATGTGAGTTTAAATTAGGTTTTACAATCGTTCCCTAGGTCTCCAAGTGATTGGAGTTGAATAGGGTGCAATGCAGCTCAAGGAAACCTCACTAACACCTATCAAGCGTTGTCTTATTTAGTGATCAAACGTCTGATGAGATGTCGAACTGTGAGTGCGTGTGGAACCTGCAGGAACTAAGTATACACTAAAGGGGGGTGAATAGTGTATTATCGATAACTAATGTTGAATAAAAATAACATTCATCACAAATTAAAAGTAAAGATAAATCAATCACAAGGATAGATGACACTTACATTTTAGAGTGGAAATCATTTCGGGTAAAAACCACTACATAATTCTCTCAGCTTAGGATTTCTCCGATTAGATGATGCTAGTCAAATCCATCAACGCACCGCTTGAATGAGGGTGGCACATCTTACAAAACTTCTCTCATACACTTGATCAAGAGAAGAAAAACAACGGGACTCTCAAAATAACTTCGATCTCAAATTAAAGTAACAAGAATAAAATATATAACAATAATTTCTGTGGAACCTCGGAAATAAAGACAAATCAAGTTTTTTTGAAATCTCAAAGATGTGTGCTTTAGATCGCAATAGTTGCAAGTGCAAAGGCGTGAAAGCGCTAGAGAGAGTAAGAGAGAGTTGCTTTTTGAAAACTCTTGAGGTGTGTTTTGAAATGTCGGTCGAGGATCCTATTTATAGGTATTTTTGACTTGTTTTAGAAAGTTTAGAAATACGGCTTTGGTTAATCAAAATTAAGAGTTGGTCAATCAAAAAAACTTTTGGTCGATTAAATTAAAGTTTTGATCGATTTCATGTTGATCGATTAAATTTAGAATTTGATTGACTTCTAGCATAATTTCAAAATTTAACCATTAGAGGTCTTTGATCAATTTAACAATTTGAGTCAGTCGATCAATATGGGTTTTGTCGATCAATGTCAAAAGTTGGTCTATCAAGAGAACTAAAAACTTAGGGTTCTAGCTAGATTTAAAAGCTAACGGAGTTTCAAAATGCTTTGGTTATTATCTCTGAGGTTTTTTACAATATTCTAGACTCAATAAAAATCAAGAGTCTTCAAGAACTTCATCAGAGATTGATTTCTCCTGTGGCGTGATCATTTCTTGAATCTGACTTAAAATGTCCTAAAATGATTAATCTATAATAAAAGAAAATTTTGTTACATCAAAACAAAGGTATCAGCATGAACGTCTAATCCTAAAATCAAATGATCGTTGGAGGGGATTCTTCCTCCAAGGTCGCAATGGTTACAGTTTCGAACGAGTGATGAGGTTGTCAGACGTCCAATATTGTAAGAATGGAGATCTAATGGCCAAACCAGGTGAATCCTGTAGCGAGTGCACTTTTGGTCTTGAAGTACTGGTCATCAGAAGTCTAACACGGAGGTCAGACGTCTGATGGATAAGGTATTTGGGTTATTTCCCAAGAAGGCCCAAACGACATCTAACAAATAAGGTAAATACCTTATTTTGCCAGATGCGACGTCTAATTAAAAGACCAAACATTTAATGAACGATCCCAGACGTCAAACAATAGGGTAGACGTCTAAAGGGCAAAAGTCATGGAAGGTGACCCTACTACTACACCAGGTCGACGTCTAATTTTGGTGTCAAACATTTGGTGAGCCATGATTAGATTCCTAACCAAAAAGATAGATGTCTGATATTGGAATATTAATACGGTACAGTTTTTGTCCTTGAGTCTCATGCGAGAAATTGTGGGATACCACTAGGGGACTCAAGAGCAACTGCCAAGAAGGGCAATCTCATGGGGACGCCTGATGATATCTCTATAGGGAATCATTCAATATACGCACAAGATCACTAACCCAATAAATTTTCCTCAAGGAAAGGAAACACCGAGACTACTCATGATATCAACATAGGTCAGAGACCAAGGGGTTGGACCCTACATACCAAGGCAACGTGGTCAATGAGCGCGCTAGACACAACGAACTCCTCACAAGTAGAAGGTGACTCAGATGAGCACTAGTTGGGTAGCCCAAGTAGGGGCATTCGATGATGCTCTACGAGGATCACTAAGGGTTGAGGAATTAGGCATCCACTATACTGGTTACAAATAGTAACTTACTGTGGTTATATCGGGTGACTTCTGGACCTAGGCTAAAAGCACAAGCTACTTGTTACGACCCGATTCCTGGATCCCCACAGGACCAAAGACTGGCTCGCCTCGACTAATCACAAGACGCAGTCGTCCAACAAGAAATAACCAAAAAGCAGGAAAGTAAACCACATTCACATATGCAATATAACTAAGCAGAGGAAACGTACAAAGCAGTAAAGGAAAGTAAATCTGTTGTTCTATTACATACCACTACAACAACAAAAACAACGGAAACGGAAGTAAACAATAGAGACAAACAGTAACTAAAGGTCTAATACTTACTACAACAGTAAAGGAACAAAAAGGAAGTGCTAAAAACTACGGCTGGGCTCGACTGGGTTTAGCACTCTCCGCAGCCAGAAGCTCGGGCTGCTCAACTCCTGGTCTAGAACAGTATTATGAAAAGACAGAGTCAGTGAATGATGAGTAGAGTAGTATCTATACTATCTAAAATAGTAAAAGTAACATGTTTAATTCTCTTTTCTATTTATCGATTTTATGTGTATTTTCGTTTCACCCATTTCTCAAAGTATCCAGATATTCTTAATCTTACATGTTCCTTGTGGGAACGATCTTAAAAGTAGTCTTTTCCGTAGAGTAAAAGGTAAACGTGGTGCTCCCCTGGTCGGGAGGGTCCCCCGTGGTACTCCTACACCCAGTCAACCACCTCGAGGTCATTGTCAAGACATGGCGATGACTACGGCACGCGTGATAAGCGCACAGGTAGCTATCATGTACTGACACGTGGTCAGTCGTTTCCGCTAGCGGGTATGCCCGACCCAAGGTACAGCACGGAACGGTATAGGGCCTTGCCCTCTCAGAATAGGGGTCTCTCCCCTCCACAGTCCACGCACTCTCGTCTGATAACCCTGGTTTGCCCAGAGGGCCTAACAAGTCGATGTAGGGTGGCTAGCTGAACCCCGGGCCCCGTGGGGTGGCTAGCTCTCTCCCTACACTAGTAGCTCGCCTCGATACCGCGTACACGAGGGCCAACAAGAGTCAGTGTAGAGTGGCCAATCCTAACCACATATCTCAACCTAAGGGCAGCTAGCTCCGCTCTACACGAAAAGAGGACAATTGCTCTCCTTAGTACCACGTACTCAAGGGTCAGCACACTTCCCGTCTACATTCAAGGTTTCCATCTAACCACAAGAGCTCTACTCCTAATTTCCCATAGCGTTCAAGCTCATGTTCACCCCATTTATTCCGATCCAGATTTCACCATTCACAATTCATTTCTCGTCCATATACAGGCAGCTCGTGTTTCCATAATTCGTTACATGCAACTGATGATTTCACATGTAATTGTTCATTAATTTCATGTAGCTCATATTCTAACAGGCAGCTCACGACTATATTACTGGCAATTGCTAGCAGTTTAACTCAATCATGCATACAATTACATCATACAGTTCCAACGGTTCATTCATTCCTCTATCCTAGGGTTCATGCCACATCCTAGGGTTCCATTTGGCTATTTCCACAAGCACATTCTTATTAAATATTATTAACAGAATTAAACCACTCTACCAGGCAATTTGGGAGTAATGGGGGCTCGAACCGTAGACCCAGGCGTCTCTGCGAGCCCCAAATACGCAGCAGGCTGAAACCTTATACCAAGGAATACATCACAAAAGGAGGGTTCAGAATAGTGTACAAAGGTCACTAGTACATAGAGAAACTCGCAAGGAAGATACAGGTACTTCGTTCGCGTAAAACGGACCCCGACCGTACCCCAAACGGGTCAAAAACATGCCTACTGTTCAAAATCAGACGTCTGGGAACAAGTCCAGACGTCTTAAAAGGTACCAGAACCTTACCTTAAGTCCTTGCGGTGTCCTCAGACGTCCAGGCCTTCTCTGCGATCATTTGAAGGCAGCTCCAGACGTCGAACAATGCCTCTGGTCGTTTGGACGCACCTCCAGACGTCTGGTGATCTGATCTGTTGTCTAAAAGCGCATGGGAAAGCATTCCGCACTCCTTCCCAAGGTTGCACCTACGTATGACAACCGCAGGCCCCCAAATCAGGCCAAACATGCGTCTGCGGTGAGGCATGCATGGCCGTAACCACGAAAAAGAACGTACCTTTGCGATAAATGAGCTTTTAGGCATCTGGTTTTAACTACAGACGTCCAGGTACTCCGTCAGTCGTCTGGACTCCACTCCAGACGTCTGATACTAGAAAACTTCTAGTATCAGGACCTCATCCCAGCGCTCTCCGCTGCACTCCACCTCGCGCCGCCGTAGCTCCAGCTGCTGCAAATGGTCGTGAGGTCGCCTCCCGAGTTTTCTCCTCCTCCCTCATGCGCCTGCGGTGGCCGTGCGAGCTCCACCGAGCTTCCACCGAAGCTCTCCGACCTCGGCCTCCTCCTCTCGCACTCTCCTCCCTCTCGCTCTCGCTCTCTTGCCTCCTCTCGCCACTCCTGCACAGCTCTGAAGGTGGTGGTGGTGGTGTATGGAGTGGAGAGGAGAGGAGGGGGAGGCTTATATAGATGGTGTGGGGCATTTTAGGGTTCAAGGAAGGAAAGGAAAGGAGAAAGAAGAAGAGGGTCCTGTGCGCCGCCCGCGCGCAGGGTGCAGTGTGCGTACAAAAATTTCATTTTTAGATGTCCGGTAAAGGGTCCATACGTCTAGACGGATGTCTAACTGAGATTCCAGACGTCTTAAAATGCTAAGAGTGTGACGGGTCTTTACACTACTGAAGGCCAAGGTAGCCCAAACTCTAAACCTCGAAGAAAGGAGTGCGTAAGCAAAATCTACCTCGAATCCTCATGAGGAAGGCTTGATTTTCTTGTTGACCAGGAGGTCAACACAGTGACTAATTAACGGGTCATGTCGACAAGTCAACGTAGTCTAAGGATAGAATGATATCTATAGGAGAAAGCAGCGTTAAATGCACAAAAATGTGCATGTATGCTTGAATAGCAGGTATGACACTAAGAAATAATATGTCTATCATGTACTTGTACATACACACATACAGTTAGCTATAGCCCTACTGAGTCACTTGGCTCACACCTACGATGTATTCGTTAACTTTTAGGTCACCATGCCGATGGTGAGAGTCTCGTGTCACCTACAAATTCGGGCCATCCAGATGTGAGCCTAGGTCTTGCAGGAGAGACTTCAATAATGTGTCGAGGAGAGGAAGTCATCTGCATTGGTAGGGGCAAGGAGGAGCTACTATGGACGTGCATTCGCGTGTTGATTGGAGCAGTGATGGACATGTGGATCTTCTAGAGCAGCGCAGCATAGCGGAATGCAGGATAGTAGTGACGGACCCCTTTTCTTTTGTTAGTTTCTAGATAGTGAGTAGGCTAACTTCCTTTTTATCACTTGCTTATGTTAGTTGGACTACCCATTTTGCTTATATATATGTGTTTGCTGTGATCCCAAGCTTGTATATATTAAACTCTTGATTTGATGTGGTTGATGTCATGAAACTATACGTAAAACTTGTGGCTCTTATATAGTTATGGGAGGTGATATCATGTATGATGCGACACTTTTATGGTTATGTAGTGATACTATGTGGTAAGGTATGATGTGATGCAATGTTGGCTGACAATGATTTTTTTTGTATCATGAGCATGTTGGATTTTATTTCTAGTTTTCCTTCTTCCGATCTCGCTTCCACATATTATTTTTGTTGACGTAATGTGAGATTTTGTGATTGCATACAAACATAGGTACAGGTATGATACAATTGCAAGCAAGTTATAGATTTATTGGGTGCCACGGATCATCAGATCCAGGGCACCACAACTCCCCTTGGCAAACCCCCTAGCATCTCCCTTACTAGTCCGGGATGTTGCAAAGGGAGATGGGATCCGCATTGAGCAGTACTAGAGAGTTTCTCCACTTTCATATGGACCATATGGAAGGAGCACAATGATAGACTTCATGGAGGACGTTAGAAGCCTATCGAGGTTTTAGACATAGATATCGTCAGGAATATTCAAAGCTTCATGTAAGGTTTCAAACCAACTTCTTCTCGCCTTGTCGTTTCTTTTTTGTTGCTTTATATAATTGCCCCTGTTTTTGGTGCTCACACTCTGTATCGTGGCATGTTAGCCTTTTTTTGAGTAAATATTTACCCTTCTACTTAAAAATATGGATTGGTGAATTAAAAATAAATTAATTCATTAATTACAATTTTAAAAATTAATTATCTAACTAACACAAAATCGTGTATTCAAATCATGACTTTGTTAATTAAGGAGAAGTTGTGTTTAGAAGACAAATACAACAAGACTTGGTCAAATAGGCATTTCAAATGCCATTGCGCTTCCTCTCTGTAAGACATGCATTTTAAGATACGACTTTGTTGGGGGTGATATTTGAAATATGTATGGGCATTGAAGTCGTGTCACAGAAATAACTTAAGTTATGCCAACGAAGTCATGTTAGTATCCCAGAACAAGTTGTATCTTTTAAACACAACTTACTCTTGGTTAACAAAGCTGTGATTTAAACACACAGCTTTGTGCTAGTTAGGTAATTATTTTTGTTTAAGTCATAATTAATGAATTAATTTATTTTAAATCCATCCATAGAAATTTCTCTCAGGTATTGATTGATTGGGCAACAGAGGCACTTGGATCTTATTAAATACAACTAACAACTAAAGAGGTGTTGTTTATACACAGGAAAAATGTAGGAAAATAGTTCTGGCGTGGTAACGAGCTATTTGATTTGTTTTTATTACTCGAATACAAAAAGTCTCCGAGGTCGAACTCAAGGAGTAAGCTTGATTCTAAAAGTGTAGAAAATCACAATTTACAATATACTATTTTACAAAAAAAATTAAAGAGAGGAAATAAAAATTTGTCTCCTCTCTTTTCTTCTCTCTTTCTTCTTTTGTCTTCCTTTCTCTCTGTCTTTAGACGTCTGACTCCAAGGATCAGACGCCTTAAGTGGCCACTTGCTACAGTGCTTGTGCTCTCCTTCTTTTCAGCTGCAGCTGTTGCTTCTTCTTCTTCTTCTTGGCTTCTTTTTCTCTTCTTTTCCCTTCTGTCTTTGCCTTTTCCTCTGACTTCTTCTTCTTTTTCTCTGTTGCGCCTTTGCTTTCTCTCTTCCTTCTTCTTCTGCCTCAGCTTCTCTACGGCTACAGTGCCATCTTCCTCCTCCTCCTTTGCTACTCCTGCCTTCAAGTTCCTTTTCTTTTCTCTCTGGCCGCAGCGGATTTCGCGGCTAAGTCCTCAGCCGCTCCTCCTCCTTCCTTGCTTCCTCTTCTGTTCCCTGCACAGGCATACGGTTAGGCAAAACCTAACCCCTACCCTCCTCACGTCTCTCTCTCTATTTCACTCCAGGGTTCGCTCTCCCAGAGCCTATTCGGGTATGCAGGTCGGGTGACGCGCCCGGGACCAGGCCCACCGGCGTGCGGTGGTGGGCAAGGTGTGCCCGGGTTGGGTAATCGGGTCAGGCCAGGTCTGCAGGGGGTGGTAGCGGACGAGGCCGGGTGAGCGGGTGAGAGGGACCTCACTCCGTGTGACTGAGGTGAAAAGCCTTAGTCACTTTTACAATTTATGCACTGTGGGGCGCTTGCAAACTCACGAGGTGGGACTAAACATCCCACCCTGTTGCCTGTGCGCTCGCAGCAGCAACCGCGCTCAATTGCCACTCCAGCTGAGGTCTTCGCTGCCAATTGAAGACCTGGAGATGTGCGCGGCAGTCTTCCGCGTGACCTGGGCGTGCCTCCTGGAGCTGGAAGAGCTTGGAGCTGCTTGCGAGCTTGCTCCAAGCTCGGTGCTAATGGCGGAGAAGGTGCAAACCTGAAATGCACAAATACGGCCTCGAGGCCCTGCTAAACCATACGAAAACTGGTGAAACGTTTTCGCAACCGCGGCTAATCTTTGTTTGTTTTAATGCTTATTACAGTAATGTCGTCGTGGTATAAAATAAGACAGCTACGGTTGTCGTTACCATTAACATTTTACTCGGAAATAGTTTTCCCGAGGTCGAACTCTGGGAGCTACTGGAATTCTAGAAGTATAATGTTTCTTTATTACAAAAATGAGAGAGAGAGAGGGAGAAATAGATTTCTGTCTTTTGGCTTTTTCTTCTTCTCTTCTTTCTCTCTTTGCTTGTCTTCTTCTTCTCTTCTTTCTCTTTTCTTCTTTACGGGTCTTCTTCCTTCGTCTTCTGGTTGCCTTCAGTCCTTCTGCTTGTCTTCCATTTCCTTTCTTCTTCAGTTCTTCTTCTTCTTTTCTTTATCTTCTTTCTTGCTTCTTCTCTTTTCTTTCTCTTCAACTGCGGAACCTTTTCTTTTCTTTTTCTTCTTCTCTGCTTTGTCTCCTCTGAAGCTTCATCCGTCGTCTGATATCTCAGTCAGACGACTTAAATGGCGATCTGCTACAGTGCTTCCCCTCTCTTTTCTTCTTCTTCCTGCTTCTTCTTCTTTGGCCTTCCGCCTTGCTCAGCTGCAAGGCTTCTTCTTCTTCTCCCGCTCCTCTTCTTCTTCTTCCTGCGGCCAAGTGTGAACCTTCTTCCCTCGCACCCTGTCCCTGCACAAACCACAGCAAAACCTAACCCTTCCCTCTACCCGCACGTCTCTCTCTTTCTCTGTAAACCGCTCATAGGAAGCTCTCCCAGAGCTGGGTTATCGGGTCAGGTAGCGTACCCGTGACCAGGCACACCGGCGTGGGTGGTGCGCGAGGAGTGCCGGGTAAACGGGTCGGCCAGGTCCGCGTGGCGTGGGTCGCGGACGAGGCGGGCGAGTGGGCGAGGGGACCTCACCCCGTGTTTTGAGGCGCTTAAGTGAAAACACAAAATCAACTTAAATGGGCGCGGCGCTTCGAAATCCCACGATGTGGGACTAAACTTTGTCCCTCGCTCGCGCGCACCCGCAGGAAGGACGCGACCTGGCCTCAGCGGCAACGTCCTCGTTCCTCTTCGCAAACCAGCTGCCAGCCTTCGCCCAAGTCCCTCCAGTTCGCCTCAGCTGGAATGCTGCTGCTTCAGGGCCTGGAGCTCGCTTGGAAGCTCCTCGCCTTGTCTCCAATGGCGGCCGGGGCTGAAGATCTGCCGAACACAAAAAGGGCCTTTCGGCCTAATCAGACCACAGGGGGACCTTCACCGTGGCACGGCGAAGGTAATGCGGGGTGTAGCAGGTTGTGGGGCGGTGTCTGGCTGCGGCCCTAGGTCGGACTGCAACCGGAAAAATGGGTTTGATCGGGGGAGTGTTGTAGAGGTGTGGAGTGGCAGTGGAGGGGCAGGGGGTGTCGGGTGAGGTGAGGCGGAGCTTTTGGGGTAACTGGCGAGTTGTGTGGAGCGGTGGATTGACGGGGGCAACTCACCAGAGAGTGGCCGGAGATGGAGAAGGTGAGGGTGGTCAGGCGCAGTCGAGGGGTAATTAAGCGAATTAAGTTGGGGAAAAGAAAGAGGGGAGGAAGGGAAGTAACTGTTACTTACCTATAGGGACGAAGGGGGCCGGAGCAGGGCGGCAGTCGTATCGACTGTCGCCGGAGAAGAAACACCCAGAGGGGGAGAGCGGCGGTGAGGAAGAGAGCAGGAGGGCGCGTGCTGGGTACGGTGTGACGCGGGAAGATCAGGCGAAGGTGACTCTGCTGCTAGTATTGCAGCAGAGCGACGAGACGGAGAAGGAGGGGCCGCCGGAGCTGGTGGGTTTCTGTCGGAGTGGGAAGAGAGGAAGGGTTAGGGTTTTCTCTGTCAGGAGCATGCTGGGAGAATCGGCTGGCGACGCTGGCCTTTATAAAGGTGGTGGCGGAGGGGTGGGCGCAGGGAGGCGACGTGCCTCCCTCGCAGGAGAATGGCCGGAAGTGTGACCCACACCTTCCGCGCGTTCGCACGAAAGGTGTGGGCGTCGACAGATGGCATGGCGGTGTCCCTGCGACAGCAGACGTCGCAGGGAACACCGGGTTCAATCTGCAGGACGCCTTCCTCACCCTGCGCGGCGCCATGCTCCGCGCAAAGTCGCCGGAGCATGGCGCTGCACAGAGACTTGCAGGAGGGACCTGAACGCAAAGAACGACAAAGAGACTAGGGGCCAAAATGCAAGGGTTTCGAAAGTTGAGGGTCAAAAAGTAATAGATGAGGATCAAATTGCAGAGTTGGTCAAGAAGGTCTCTTCTTTGGCTCAATCTTTTATGCATGACTAAATTGGACCTAAGGATTTTAATGGTGAATTTTATTTCTAGGTCAGACCTTGTTTGACTGGCTAATTTACGTAAAAACCTAAATTAAATCATTAATTGGGCATTGTTCTCAATGTAGGTAAAAATGGGTTTCCAAGGCCAAATTGAAGGTTCTAAACCCTAGAGATTATTTTTCTATGAATTTTAGAGGGTTTATTCAATTTTTACCCTGCCTCGAACCTCGTGAATTGAAGTAGGTTTGTTTTAGGGTTACCGAATGTCATTTAATTCCTTGGAGTTGCTGTAGCCCTTGTTGGATCAGATCATCCCACTTTCCTTCTTATTAGGTTAGATTGACCTAAGTTTGGATCCTAAGTTACCCTGTTTGCAGATTGTGTTGGTGAAATTGCATTTTTACCCCTTATGACTTGTTTTCTTCTTAAACTCAGAATTCTCTGAGTCAAGCCTTTGTTTGAGTTATGTAGGAGCTTTTTCTCGCATATTTAGGTTAGATTGTGCTAGTTAGGGTTCATGATGAGGTTCTCATCAAAAACCTTCGCCGTATCACGGTGAAGGTGAGGCGAGGGTTGGCTGGCCACGAGGTGACCTAGGTGTGCATGCCTAGGTCGCTTTGTGGCCGTGAAGGTGGGTTAGGATAGGGGAAGTGTTGGGAGCGTGTGGCGGTGAATGGGAAGAGGGGTTATGATTAGTGAGTTGTGGCGGAGCTTGTGAGGTGGTTGGCAAGGTGGGTGGATGTGTGGAGTGGTGGATACACCTCGTCGGTGGTCTGCCGGAGGTGGAGAAGATGGCTGTGGTGTGTGAGCAGTGAGGCCAAATAACAGAGATAAATGTGGGAAAAATAAAGAGCAGAGAGAGAGGACTTATCTATCCGTTTCTAGACAAAGGGGGGAAAGGCGGAGGTGGCGAGCGGCTGTGCTGCCGTCGCCGGAGACGAAGACGCCCAGGGGAAGGAACAGCGACGAGGAAGAGGGACAGTAGGACGCTTGCTAGTACAGAGAGGCATGGCGGAAGACGGTAGAGATGACTTTGCCACTAGTATGTCACAGAGTGATGAGAGGAGGAAGAGGAAGTCACCGGAGCTTGCGGGCAGACGACCAGAGATGAGGAAGAAATTGAGGGGGATTCTCCGGCCAGAACAAGCTTGGAAGATGTGGTAGAGGGTGCCGCTCCTTAAATAGGCGTTGACAGAGAGAGAATCGCAAGGAGGAGGTGGGAATACCTCGCCGGAGGTATGGCCGGAGCGAGATCCATACCTCTCGAGCGTTCTCATGAGAGGTATGGCGACTGACAGGGCATAGGAGCCAGCCCATGCGGCAGGGGACGACGCAGGGAGTCTCCCTTTTAAATCTGGGGCCGGCTCCCTATGCATGCACGGTGCCATCCTTCATGCAAAGTCGCCGGATGTTACGAACGTGCGCTCCAGACGTCTTTTAAGACGTCTGGGAGGTGGCCCAGACGTCGTACCAGACATCTGGAATCACTTCCAGACGTCGGACCAGACGTCTGGGATGATTTCCAGACATCTGGAAATCGGTTATTTTGGCACGCTTGTGTTCGTCTGCGCGCCTGAGCGCGCAGAAATGCGCTTTCTCTCTCTCTTTCTTTCCCTCTCTCCTGCGGCCGTAGACGCCTCTGTCGCGCTCTCTCTCTCCTCGCGCGGCCTTAAAAGGCCACGCCTCTCCCTCACTCCCGTCACCTCCGTCTCCTTCCTCTTCTCCTTCCAGCCAGCGAGCGCGAGGGTGTAGCGGCAGCTGCGGTGGGCGTGGGAGAGGCGCTCGGCCGTGAGAGCGAGCTCGCCGGGGCTGCTAGGGCCGGCCGGCGGGGGGGCGCAGCGTGGCCAGACGTCGCGAGCGGAGGGCGAGTCGCGGCCTGGTTCTGGAAACTTCTCCAGAATCAGACGTCTGGGCTTCTAGCCAGACGGCGGGGGCGACGTCTGGAAGACTGTCCAGACGTCTGAAAGGTGAGTTTTTCCGCCTTCTTCCTTCCTGTCGACTGACCGTACTGAGAGAGAGAGATGGGTGCGCGCAAGTTCGGTGATTCGCCATCCAACGCGAATCAGACGTCTGGCGGTAGGACCAGACGACGGGAGCGACATCCAGACGTCTAGGGTAACCATCGGACGTCTGGGAACTAGGCCAGACGCCCCCACAGGCCTCTGGACGTCTGAGAGACCACGCAGAGCAAGGTAATTCCTTGATCCACTTTTTAAGACGTCTGGAACTCTGATTTTGCACTGTTTCGCCGTTTTCGACCTGTTTAGGGCCCGTTCGGGTTCCGTTTTCCGCGTTTTGAGTTGCGTTCTTTTCGGAATTAACTCCTCTACCCGTCTACAGTAGCTATGCACTGTTTTGAGACACTCCTTGTGTTTGATCCTTGTGATAGGACCCCGTTCCGTTGCAGTCTCGGGGGTCGCGGAGGCACGCGAGATTCCCGACCACGCCCCCATTACTCCCGTTGTACCTGGTAGAGTGGCTTTTAAGTTATTAATATAATCTGTTAAATTATGGAACCATAAATAGACCCTAGGACATTGCATGAATCCTAGGAATGAGGAATAGATTGAATGGTAGATCCTAGGTGTTGCATGAATCCTAGGGCCGGAAAACTAGATTGTATGATAGATCCTAGGATATGGCATGAATCCTAGGACGGGAAAACTAGTGGACTATATGAATACTGCAGTCTTGGAAAAATGGAAAGGGACAAAAAGCTGCCTGTAATTTGAATTAACAGCTGCCTGTTATGAATAATTAAACGTGATTGAGAACATGGATTGTAAGAACGTGAAACTGGAAAGTGAAACCTGGATGTTCTGAGTTAAAAGAGCTGGAACCCTACGGGGAATTAGGAGTGGAACTCCTGGAAAGAGAAATGAATGGAACTGAGAAAGAAAGATGTAGTGTGCTGTCTCTTGGGTACGTAGTACCAAGGGAAGTACCTGTACCTGTTTAGTGCAGAGTGGGGCCAGCCACCCCAGGGCCTCGGAGTTAGGACCGGCCGCTCTGTACCGACTTGCTGGCCCTCGTGTACGTAGTACCGGGGAGAGCTACTAGTGTAGGGAGGGCACTAGCTACCCCATGGGCCCCGAGGTTCTGCTAGCCTCCTACACCGACTTGTTAGGCCCACTGTGGCAAACCTGGGTAGTCAGGCGAGGGTGCGCGGACTGTGGAGGGGCAAGGCCCCTGTTTGGTTACTGTGGAGGGGTTGGACCCCTGTTACTGAGAGGGCTCTGCCCTGGACTGGTTCCGTGCTGTGCTTTGGGCGGAAATGACTGACCACGTGCCAGAGTGGGTTAGCTACCTGTGCGTTTATCGCGCATGCCGTAGTCACCGTTACGTCTGTCCGTGACCTTGGGGTGGTTGACTGAGGGTAGGATCACCACGGGGGACTCTCCCGGCCAGGAGAGCACCACGTGCTACCTCTACTTTTTGGAAAAGACTGCAATCAAGATCGTTTCCACGAGGAACATTCGAGATCAAGTAAAGGGTCTGAGAAATAAATGAAATCATGAGACAATTGAAAGACGTAAATAAAGAAAGTAACAGAACATAACAGCTACTGTACACTCTACTATTTTCTTTAGTTTAGTCGCCACTCTACTCAACGCTTTGCTGACGTGTTACACTCGTTACCTTTCAGGACCAGGAGTTGAGCAGCCAGGGTCAGCGGCTGCAGAGGACGCTGGGCCGAGTAGGGTCCAGTAGAGTTACCACAGTCCTTTTGTACCTCTTTTTGTTCCATTATAGTGAGTAGCTGTACTTTTCTTTACCTGCAGTTCATATTATGTTATGAATGTTACTCTACTGTTGTGGTGGTATATACTGTAGTGGTTTCTTTCCTTACTACTGTATTTTTTTTACTGTTAGTTATATTCATGCTGAATGTGATTTATTTTACTGCTCTTTTGGTTACTTCCTCGTTGGACGACTAGGTCTTGGGATTAGTCGACTCGGTCCGGTTCTCGTGTCTCGTAGGGACTCGGGAATCGAGTCGTTACACCGGAGGTATGGCCTGTGCAGGCAGGTGGCAGAGGGACCTGATTGAAGAAGATGACGGGAAAGATAGGGGGATCCTTGCAAGGTTTCAAAAAGCTAAGGGCCAAAAAGTAATTATTGAGGACCATTTTGTAAAGTGGGTCAAGGCGACCTTCCATTAGGTCTAAATTTTGGTATAAACCTAATTTGGACTTAAGGAATCTAATGGTGAGGTTGGATTTTAGGTTTGATCATGTTTGACCAGACATTTTGCATAAAAACCCAAATTAGGTCAAAAAGTTGGTATGGTTCTTAATCTAGGTAAGATAGGTTCCAATGGCTAAATTGAAGGTTCTAAACCCTAGGGGATATTTTTTCATGAATTTTAGAGGATTTAATTGATTTTTATCTTGCCTGGAACTTCGTGAATTAAAGTGGATTTGTTTTAGGGTTGTAGAATGTCATTTAATTACCAGATTTTGTCATAACCCTTTTCTGACCAAACCATCCCACTTTTTCTTTAAGTCAACTTGACCTGTGTCTAGACCCTTAAAAATCCCGTCCATGTGCTGCAATGGTAAAATTACAGTTTTACCCCTTGTGTAATGTTTTATTCTCTCCTCAACAATTTCCTGATTTAGGCCTTCCTTTAGGTTATGTAAGAGCTTTTTGTTCGATTTCTTTATGTTAAAATGTGCTAGTTAGAGTTTGTGATGAGGTTCTCTTCATAGCGTCAAATAAAAGAAATAAACAAAATAGATGCAAATTTTCTTTCGTTTTCCCTCAAATTTCCTTTGACTTTCTTGCATTTATAAGGAAATCATTTTTATCTCATTTTTCCCCAAAATTTCACCTTTTATGATAGGGAAAGTGATTTGTACATAGGAGGAAAAATAACGAAATCTAAGGAAAGTGACAAAAAGTGCACAAATATAAAAAAATGATAAAAAAATTTTTGTCAAATGGAAAATAGTTTCAGTTCCTCCACTTTCATTCATTTTCCATGGAGGTTTATGTCTCAAAAAAAGATGGAAAGGGATTTTGGAAGCCAAACCGAAAATGGGGAAAATGAAAACAACGGAAATTGGATTCCCTTTAAGTAAGATTTAGGCATGGAGGTAGCAATTATAGCACCTAAATTGACTAAATTAAGCTAATAACCTAACTCATATTTTAACTAGATCACCATTCCATGCATTTCATGCATCAGCATCTCATGTATATATATTCTTGACCTAATTTCCCTATCTCATGTCCTTGTTAATAGTATTATCATATCATGTGCATAAAACCATGATAAAGAGCTACATTTGGAATAAAGAAATGTAGAGGAACCATTCCCGCATTCAAAGAAAAAATAGGAGACCTAGAAATCAAAAGAAGAGAAGAGAATAGAAGGAGACAAGCTCATGCAGCATCGAGACAAGCACGATCCCATCAGGACAAGGCCATGCAAGCCCATACTCCACATCCAACCTACAAACACCCATGCACACCTATTCAAATACACATTCACTCATGTGCACACATTACAAACACCTAAATTTATGTGCACACAATCACTCTGCACACACTTTGGCACATAAAAACACACGTGAACATTATCACACACTTCAAGCACATTTTTATTTACTTAAACACACGCGAACATCATTACATGTTTAAATTTCTTTTATTTTTACTCATTGGTCACATAGGCCCACACACACCCAGAATAGTCTACGCCACCCTAATCACCTCTACCAAGCCCAAACCCACTTAACCCTTCACGCCACCTTAACCTAACCGCCACCCAAACCACCTTCACTAATCACCTAGTCCTCCACGCCAACATCTTCTTATCCCTTCCCATTTGACCACTATTAACTTACACCTCCACCTTAAGTTGCACACCACACTAGAATATTCCATGACCTTAAGTTGTGCCCTAAACCTATACCTTACACATAGCCTTAGGAACACCACACCTTGGAGGTCTCTCTATAAAGAGAGAGCCACCCATAGGCAACCCCCCCCCCCCCCCCCCCCCCCCCCCAATCCATTCTCTCCACCCAAATGGCTCTACTCTTAGGTTCTCTCTCTACTCCATGGCCAACGGCTCCTAATGCCTCCTTTTTTTTTTTCCTTGGTCATTGGATTCCTAAGTGAAGAAGGGTAGGCTCATAACTGAGGATCCCTTCTCCTCCCAATAGGTCTAACACCTCACAATGGGAGGACACCTACCTCTCTTCTCCATTCTATTTTCCCTTTATCTAAAGCTAGTCTTTACATTCATGTAAGTTTGATTCCTTTATTTTCTTGCTTAGTAGTTAGTAGAGTAGTATGTCTTTTATTGTCTCTTTTTATTTCCTTGCTCTTCATTTCTACTTTTTTTGCTCTTTACTTGTTAACTTCACACACACACGCACTCACCATCACCATTACCATCACTATTTCACACGCCCGCCACCACCACCTTCCACTAGCACACCAACAACACCAACACCACTAGCACCACTTCACTCACTCATTACCACTACCTACACTCCATGGCCACCCCATTTCTCATTCACTCTCACTTCACCTCGCCATCTTCACTCACCACACACACACACAGACTCCACTCACTAGCACACTACCCTAGTCTCCATTATCACCATTTCAATACCAAGGTTCCTAGCTTATGGCCATCCCACCTCCTTATCATTATGCACACCAAATAAACTCCATGGATAATATGGTTATAGAACAATTTTTGGAGACACCTAAGTATAGAATCCACATCACTATTGCCCTTACTTATACACTAGTCATCACCACTCACCGTCAAACCAATGAATACATAATCACACATGTCACCGAGCCCCTCACCACCAAACATATTCGCACTCTCTACCACTATATTTTAGTATAGGTTAATGGCTAGGTACCTAATCATCATCACTCCTCACATTACTATCATCATCACTTCCACTCCCTCATCTTATCCTATCCCATGACTCCATGCTCTCATGCACCAAAGGCAACATCAAGTTACTTTTGATGTTCTACATAGATTTTGCTAGGGATTAGCAAAACTTAGACATGAGGGTATTTAACGAGTCCAATTTATTGGACTACTATTAAGCCTAACTGTAAAACCCTACGGGAGGAGGTGAGATATGCGTGACGTAAAAAAATACGGAATAAAGTAAATAACAATCTCATAAAAATAAGCAATCACACAAATACACAAGAGATTTTTAGGTGGAAACCCAAACCGGGAAAAAACTACCACCTAACCCTCTCGAGTTAAGATTTCTGATCGACCTAGTCGATCAAATCCACTAAACAAGTCACTTAACACGATGGTAACTTAACCTCCTACAACCACACTACTTTGAATAAGGGTAGCATACCTCAAAACCCCTTCTCTTCACAAGAAGGATTTTGTCTCGCGAAGGAGAGACGAATTGGCAATGCGAATACCCAACCAATAACAACGAAAAAATACAACAGACCTATAGAGCCAATAAAGTATATAAAAGAACCTAGCTACTATAGGTGAAGAATCTTCCCTTAGGTAGGAGTGCGTTGGCGTGACGATGCGGGTGCGTGAACTACGCAGGGATACCTCGTTGCTCTCGTAATCACGGAGGGAGGGCGGGTTCGCAACTGGATTCAAGCTCTCTAGATGTGGAACAAAAACTTGGAGAGTTAGAGCTTCTTCTAGATGATCTTCTACTTCTTTTTGACACAAGAGATGTGGAAATGGTATTCAAGGTGTGTGTCTACAAAGCAAAGGTTCTCCTTTATTTATAGAGGGCCTAGGAAGGCTTTGGAAGCCCTTATAAAGCTTCCATAGCCGTTGGGGTTGAACCCAAGGCAAAACAGGCCGTAATCAGAATCAATTATGATTCTGACAGGGTTATCAGATGTTTAGTTCAGGTATCAGACATCTAGAAAATTTGTTTAAGACGTCTGAGAACTAAGTCAGACATCTGATTCTAGGCGAGTTTCCTTCTTGACTTGGTTCAGACCTAAATAGGGTTCTTGTGTATAACCATCAGACATTGTACAGAACGTCTGACACAAAGTATGGACGTCTGGAAACCTATTGTACTTCGGAAATGGATTGCCAAGATAGGTTAACGGCTAGAAAATCTCACAAAGGTGATTTTGGGTTAGTCGAGGCAAAACGATCACATATCAGACGTCTGGGGTCCTCTACGGACGTCTGATAAAAAGGTAATGGTTATAATCCTCAACGTTTACTTTGGTAGCCAACGTTCCACTAATTGGACATCTGGCACAACCATCAGACGTCTGGACTAAGGTCTGGATGTCTAATTTTATTAGGCAGATCCTACCAAGTCCAGCCTAAGTTATTAGACGTTTGAGTCAACAGTCAAACGTCTTAAATATCGTTATCTGATGTCTGATATTCAGATTAGACATCTGAAAAGGTTATCTGAAGCCTATTTAGGTTTTCTAAGTTCTCTACGGAAAGCCTAAGTGTCCTAGGTTTGTGCAAGTGTTCCTAGGACTACTTTAAGGGTACTTTGAGGCTCCTTAACATATATCTAGACACGAAAAATAAAGAGCAAAAGAATTACAAAAGAATACATGAAAAGAGAATCATCCTATTCTTCTCTTCATGCTTTCGCTCCTCGCGAAGCTCCTTTTTCTCCATCAAGCTCCTCCAATCTGCCATGGATGCGAGCTCAAACTCCGTCTAAACACGTTTCCATTTGCAATTTGACCTGAAAACTAAGACTCAAAAGCAAATGTTAAAAGACACGTGTTTTGTTATCATCAAAATAAACGATCGTGGTGTACTAGCACCAACACTAAGTATATCTTAATTACATTTTCCTAACCTTTAACAACATAGATCTAAGTGCGTATTAACTTAAATTGGAAATAGAATTATTATGTCTAATTCATATTTATTGTATGTAGGTTGTTGGACCTAAATAAAATAAAAATAATGGAAAAGGAATACTCGTAATTTTCCCTTTACCCCGTCAAAGGTGGCTGAGTCTTCACGTGGTTGCTGATCGAGGTAGTAGGCGGAGCTTGTAGATTTGAAGAACACGGCATCCCTCCTCCTCACAATAAAGTCCTTGCTTGGGGGCTCTTCTTGGATCTTGGGCTTCCTCGCCTCTTCCACCAACACCACCGTGGAATACGCACACGTACACCATGCACAAGGCTTGCACCATGGGCCAAGCATACACCGTGGTTTAAGCGTGCTCTGTCTCGTTTCCTCCACCACGACAAGCCGTGCAGTGACAGCGCACAATCCCATCACCACGAGCCTCCATTTCGACCATTGCCAATGCACATCAACTGTGCCACACCCTCACGCTGACAGTCAGCAGATCCTCCACGACCGCACCTTCCTCCATCTTCGCCATCACCACCATCTAGAGCAACACCGCCTATCTCCTTCCTCTTCATTTTCTTCTTCACCATCTCCACAACACCACCTACAACCCCCCGTGAGAACTCATCACCACCAAGCACCTACGCCTCCGTCCACCTGCCATCGGCATCCGTTTCTAACTGCCAGTGACATTGGCACGCTCACCGACGTGCACGCGAGCGACACCTGCCATTAGACGCTGCCAATCGACGGCCATCCCGCTGCTCGATGGCACCACACCGTCGACCAACCTCCTCTCCAGCCAACCGTCTCCGATCGACTCCCTCCAAGCTGGCACCATCATTGCGAAGCCCTACCTCCGATGCATTAATGGCAGTGGGACCGAAGCTAGGTTTTTTTTTGCTTGTTATAGTAATGTCGTTGTGGTACAGATAAAATAGCTACGGTTTGTTGTCATTGCCACTATTACAATTTTACTCAGAAATGTTTTTCTTCCGAGGTCGAACTCAGGGAGCTACTAGAATTCTAGAAATACAATTACAAAAATAAGAGAGAGAGAGAGGTAGATTTTGTTTCTTGGCTTTTTCTTCTTCTCTTCTTTCTCTCTTTGCTTGTCTTCTTTTTCTCTTCTTTATCTTCTTTTCTTTTCTTCTTCTTCTTTCTTCCTTCTTCTTTCTACTTTCAGCTGCGGCACCTTTTCTTTTCTTTTTCTTCTTCTTTGCTTTGTCTGCAGAGCTTCATCTGTCGTCTGATTTCTCAATCAGACGGCTTAAGTGGTGTCTGCTACAGTGCTTCCTTTGTGCTTCTTCTTCGTCTTCCTTCTTCTTCTTTCTTTCTTCTCGCAATCTTCTTCTTCTTTCTTTCTGCGGTCTTCTTCTTCTTCTTCCTTCTTCTTTCTTTCTTCTTGCGGTCTTCTTCTTCTTTGTTTCTGCGGTCGTCTTCTTCTCGCACCCTGTCCCTGCACAAAGAGCAAAACCTACCCTGTCCCTCTACCCGCACGTCTCTCTCTCTGTAAAGCACTCGCAGGATGCTCTCCCAGAGCCGCGGGTAATCGGGCCGGGTTTCGCGCCCGTGACCAGGTGCACCGGTGTGTGGGTGATGCGCGAGGTGTGCTCAAATAGGGTCGGGTCGGATCCGCCGGATCCGCGTGATGAACTCGCGGACCGGGCGGGTGAGTGGGTGCGGGACCTCACCCCAGTGCTTTCGGAGGCGACCAGTAGAAAGCACAAAATCAATTTATACTACTGCGGGGTTTAGTAAACTCACGATGTGGGACTATCTACAGCGCTCTTCTCGCGCGCGCCCGCAGCAGACCGCAGCTTCGCTTCCTCAGCTGCAGGCTCTATTCGCGTTGATTGCTGGGTTAGCTGCCTTCGCACAACCCTCCCGACCTCGCAGCACCTGGAGCCCTGGAGTTCTGAAGCCTGGAGCGTGCGTGGAGCTGCTTCAATGCAGCGTCAATGGCAGCCGGGCGTCGAAACTGCCAGACACGAAAAGGGCCTCTCGGCCTAATCAGATCAGCGGGGGACCTTCGCCGTGGCACGGTGAAGGTGGTGCGAGGTGCAGCAAGTCGTGGGGCGGCCTAGGCGTGCGTGCCTAGGTCGCCCTGTGACCGGAGGTGTGGGTGTGTTCGGGGGAGCGATGAGTCGGTGTAGAGCGGCAGTGGGTGGGTGGGGGTTGTTCAGCGTGATGAGGCGGAGGTTCTGTGTGGGTCGGCGAGGCGTGTGGGGCGGCGGAGCGATGGGAGTGTCTCACCGGAGGATGGTCGGAGACAAAGAAGGTGACGGTGGACAGGAGCGGTCGAGGGTTTAATCGAACGAAAGACAGTGGGGAAAAGAAAGAGGGGGAGATGGGGAATAGTTCTGACCTAATTACAGGGACGAAGGGGCCGGAGTAGGGCGGCAATCGTATCAACTGTCGCCGAAGAAGAAGATACCCAGAGGGAGAGGGCGGTGGCGAGGAAGAGAGCGGGAGGGCGCGTACTGGGTACGGCGCGACGCGGGAAGAGTGGGAGATGGTGGCTCTGCTGCTGGTATTGCAGCAGAGCGACGAGACGGAAGAGGAGGAGCCGCCGGAGCTGGTGGGTTTCTGCCGGAGTGGGAAGAGAGGAAAAATGGGGGTTTTTCTCCTTTAGGACCGAGCTGCCCCCGTCGGCTGGCGACGGCAGTCCGTATAAAGGCGAAGGCGGAGGGGTGGGCGCAGGGAGGCGACGTGCCTCCCTCGCCGGAGAATGGTCGGAGTTGCAACCCATACCTTCCGCGCGTTCGCACGAAAGGTGTGGGCGATGGCAGAGGTCATGGCGGTGTCCCTGCGACAGCAGACGTCGTAGGGAACACCCGGTTCAACTGGCAGAGGGCCTCCCTCACCCTGCGCGGCGCTATGCTCCGCGCAAAGTTGCCAGAGCATGGCGCTGCTCAGAGATTTGCAGGGGGACCTAGGTGCAAAGAACGACGAAGAACCTAGGGGCCAAAATGCGAGGGTTTCGAAGGTTGAGGGTCAAAAAGTAATAGATGAGGACCAAAATGCAAAGTTGGTCAAGAAGGTATCTTCTTAGGCTCAGGTTTTTATGCATGACTAAATGGAACCTAAGGATTCTAATGGTGAATTTTATTTCTAGATCAGACCTTGTTTGACAGGCCAATTTACGTAAAGACCCAAATAAATCATTAGTTGGGCATGGTTCTCAATGTAGGTCAAAATGGGTTCCCAAGGCCAAATTGAAGGTTCTAAACCCTAGAGATTATTTTTATATGAATTTTAGATTATTTAGTTGATTTTCACTTTGCCTCGAACCTCATGAATTGAAGTGGGTTTGTTTTAGGGTTACGGAATGTCATTTAATTCCTTGGAGTTGCTGTAGCCCTTGTTGGATCAAATCATCCCACTTTCCTTCTTATTAGGTTAGTTTGACCTATGTTTGGATCCTGAGTTACCCTGTTTACTGATTGTGTTGGTGAAATTGCATTTTTACCCCTTATTACCTGTTTTCTTCACAAACTCAGAATTCTCTGAGTCAAGCCTTTCTATGAGTTATGTAGGAGCTTTTTTCTCGCATATCTGGGTTAGATTGTGCTAGTTAGGGTTCATGATGCGGTTCTCATCATACCCCCATGCCTAACTCTTGCTAGTCCCTTAGCAAAAACTTAAGGTTTTAACCTTTGTTTTAGACCATGATGTTTTTAATAACTTTAGATAAGTGCTTTTTCATTTGAACGTAGATTAGGTTAGAATGCTGACCATTGGCCTAAAAGATACTCTAGTACCAATCAAGATTCAGATCTGTCTAGCCTCAGCCTCAGTCTTTAGTAGAGGTTTTTAAGGCCTACAAGAACTAACGTAAGGTCTATTGGACTTTGTGGTTAAAGCACTCGTGCTTGAAATGATTTTAGCCCTGGCTCAGTCCGCAGTGCGTTTTGTAAGAGAGAGATAGAAAATTTTTCTGTTTGGAGAGTTTTTTCTCTCTTTTTCTTTTTAATTCTAGCTTAGGATTGGCTTTTCAACACGGTCTGTATTAGATTCCTTGCTCCCATCATCAATCCTCAACGGTTCCTGGCAATCGATGCTTCGAGATAGCACCGCCTATGGCAAACCCCGGAACCCTAGCTATTGAGATTTCGAGATAATCCCATCCATGGTGTTCCGTGGCCGAATCCAGACCCTGGCAATTGACACTTCGTGATAATGCCATCCATGAAACCTGAACCAGTAGAGTGCTTACATGCCCCCAGTAGGATATGTAAATTTCCTAAGAGACAAGCACCGAGGAGATGATATTTTGTTACGCATCTTCGAGGGGATTTCCTGCCTCTCCGCGCTGGGAACTCGTCCAAATCAACTTGTGTTGATCAGCCACTCCTACTCTAGGTGTACTTTTCAGAATTTTGTGACGCTTCTGCGTGATTTTGATTTTTACGCTTACTGAACCAGGCTGTGTGTGACGTTAGGATGCTTAGGTTATTGAGTCCCGTAAATCAAAAGCTAGTTAATGAGGCCAAATACTCTCTAAGCCTTAGACTTAATACTTAAGCTTTTCATTTTCCTCAACCTCTTGAGGAATGTCTAGATCTTAATGGGTACTAAGAGTCCATCCAAGAATGCCTAAAGTTTGCGTTCTTACTAATCTCACCATGCACTTTTCATTTCTTTTCTTGAATGAGGTCTAGAACTTAGGTGATTTCCTTAATTTCTTACTAATGACTATCACTTTTTTCTTACATTTTTGTGCTCCTTTTTCATTTTGTTTCTTTTCCTTCTCTCATAAAATTTCCTTTCTCCTCTTATTCTTTTATTCTTTTTTGAAAAAAATTTTTTAATTTTTATGGTGTTTTTGGCATATGTGAATTTTTTGTTTAAAACCTTTTCTTACAAGTTTTGCACTTTTATGCCCCCCCATGCCTAAGGTTTGCAATGTCCTCATTGTGACTTAGGGGTTTTCATTTACTTAGTTCATTCCTTAAGATAGATGTTTTGATGAGTGAATGGGTCGGGATGAATTTTGCGGACGATTTCTAATCTCAGATGGAAGCATCTGAGGTGGAGTCGGCTGTCTATATGGGCGAACCTTAAGTGCACAAAGGTGTAAAGGTTTTAGGTTTTCAAGAAAATGACGGGCTGCCTCCCGTTAAGCGCTGAGTTTTACGCCAACGGCTGGGCGCAATAAGCTCAAGGGGAATGGAGGATATAAGATGATTCAGCCAAATCAGTAGAAGTCACATCAATGAATGGCTTGAGTCTCTGACCGTTCACGATGAAGGGTTCAGAATCATGGCTGAGCGGATTGATTTCGACGGCTCCATTTCCAAAAACCTGTCGGACTAAATATGGTCCGACCCACTTGGATCGCAACTTTCCAGGGAAAAGTCTGAGTCGGTTATCAAAGGGTAGGACCTTCTGACCAGGATGAAAGATATTTCTCGAGATATGCTTGTCATGGAAGGCTTTAACCCGCTCCTTGTAGATTCGCGAGTTCTCATACGCGTCTAGGCGTAATTCATCGATCTCGCTGATTTGAAGTTTTCTGTGGGTTCCAGCCTTCGAAAGATCTAGATTACAGTTCCGTACTGCCCAATAGGCTTTATGCTCCAGTTCTACGGGAAGGTGACACGACTTCCCATATACCAGTCTAAAGGGAGACATGCCTAATTGGGTTTTGTGGGCGGTCCTATAGGCCCACAATGCTTCCGGAAGTCGGGACGACCAGTCCTTCCTGTCAGGCCGAACAGTGACCTGCAGGATTTTCTTGATCTCCCGATTTGACAGCTCAGCTAGACCATTAGTTTGGGGGTGGTAAGGAGTAGAGATTCGGTGAGACACCCCGTATTTGGTCATCAGTGACCTAAACTGAGCGTTTGTGAAGTGGGTTCCCCCATCAGAGATTATAGCACGAGGAATCCCGAACCTTGAGAAAATGTTTTGATGAATGAATTTGAGAACGATTTTGTGATCACAGGTTCGGGTCGGTATGGCTTCGATCCATTTGGACACGTAGTCCACAGCTAGCAGAATGTATTCGAAACCATCCGAAGCAGGAAAGGGGCCCATAAAATCAATCCCCCAAGCATCAAAGATTTCACATACGAGAATCGGCTGCAAAGGCATCATGTCACGACGGCTCATGTTGCCCAAAGTCTGGCTACACTACATCCCTTGTAGTGATTGTATGAATCTTTGAACAGCGTGGGCCAGTAAAAGCCACACTGGAGGACTTTTGATGCGGATTTATGCCCAGAGAAATGGGCACCGCATGCCTGGTCATGGTAGAAAGAGAGGATATTGTTGATTTCCTCTTCCGGGACACATCTCCGGAAGACTTGATCAGCACCTATTTGGAAAAGGTATGGGTCTTCCCAGATGTAAAACTTGGCATCAGAACACAATTTGTCTTTCTTGGCCTTCGGCCAATCAGACGGGATCTGATAAGATGCCAAGAAGTTTACTATATCAGCAAACCATGGAAGTCTAGTACCGATAGTCAGCAAGTGTTCAACAGGAGAATGCTTTGTGATGGGTCCGGAAGGGTTGATAATCTCAGAAGGAAGACGGGACAGATGGTCGGCTACCACATTCTGCCTTCTCGCCTTGTCGCGAATCTCAAGATCGAATTCTTGCAACAGCATGATCCAACGAATTAGTCGGGACTTCGTGTCCTTCTTGGCAAGGAGATGCCTTACAGCCGTGTGATCCGAGTAGATGATGACATGGGAACCCAGGAGATACAATCAGAATTTTTCAAGGGCAAATACTACGGCTAGTAGCTCTTTCTCTGTAACCGTATAGTTACGCTAAGCCTCGTCAAGTGTCTTGCTAGCGTAGTAGATGACCACGGGTTTCCCGTCAGCTTTCTGCCCCAAGACCGCTCCTACAACGAAATCAGACGCATCGCACATGATCTCAAAGGGTTGAGACCAGTCAGGGGATTGTAGGATAGGTGCTTGGGTGACTTGGTCATGAAGGTTCTCAAAGGCTAGTGTGCATTCTTTGGAGATTTCAAAGGGTACATCCTTAGAGAGAAGAGAAGTCAAGGGGCACGCGATTTTTGAGAAATCCGGAATGAAACGACGGTAAAAATCGACGTGCCCTAGAAAAGAACGGATGTCCCTGATCGAGCTAGGCATAGGAAGGCGAGAGATCAGATCAACCTTAGCTCGATCCACTTGGATGCCTTTTTCCGAAATTAAGTGTCCCAGGACAATTCCCTCAGGCACCATGAAATGGCTCTTTTCCCAGGAAAGAACCAAATTCACATCGATGCACCGCCTGAGTATCTGGACCAAGTGTTGGAGGCAATTGTCAAATGATGCTCCAAAAATAGAAAAGTCATCTATGAAGACTTCCAGATAGTCACCTACCATATCTGAGAATATGGCAAGCATGCACCGCTGAAAAGTAACGGGTGCATTGCAAAGACTGAAAGGCATCCTTCGGAAAGCGTATGTTCCGAAGGGGCAGGTGAATGTGGTCTTTTCTTGGTCCTTAGGATGGATTGCCACTTGGTTGTAACCGGAGTACCCGTCAAGAAAGCAGAAGAACCTATTTCCCGCTAGTTTCTCGAGAATTTGATCATTGAAAGGTAGTGGGAAATGATCCTTCTTCGTGGAGGAATTGAGTCGGCGGTAATCTATATAGACTCTCCATGCGTTGGCTAATCGGGTAGGAATGATTTCTCCGGTCTCAGTCGTTATAGTGGTGAGTCCTGCCTTCTTAGGCACAACCTGAATTGGGCTCACCCAATGACTATCGGAGATCGGGTAGATGATTCCGGCATCTAACCACTTGATGATCTCCTTTTTCACGACCTCCTGCAGATTGGGGTTCAAACGTCTCTGCATTTCACGAGAAGGTCGTGCGCCCTCTTCTGAATAGATATGATGAGTACAATAAGAGGGACTTATTCCAGTCAAATCATTGAGAGTCCACCGATGGCTCTGCGATGTTGCTGGAGGACAGCAATCAGACGGGATTCCTGTTCGGGATTGAGGTTGGAATTGATAATCACAGGAAGGGTCTGATTAGAACACAAAAAGATGTATTTCAAGTGAGCAGGAAGGAGCTTCAGCTCGAGGATGGGGTTATCAGCAGCGGCGGGTGGTTCAGAATAGACGTGAGGTTCAAGGGTAGGAGCTACTGGGTTGTCCAAATCTGGATTCGACTCCTTTGTTTGCGGGTCAAGATCTATCTGCGGTGGATGAGGTATAATCTGGTCATTCTGGAAGTGTGTTTCATCAACCAAAGCCCTAATGTCACAAATCTGTTCGATGACACCGCAATTGATTCCTTGTTGGGCCTTAAATATATCAATTTTCAGGGTTTGATTCCCAAATTTGAGATCTATTTGGCCCTCCTCACAGCTAATGTTGGCTCTAGCAGTAGCCAAGAAAGGTCTTCCTAAAATGATTGGTGTATCCCTAGGGTTCTCAGGTACATCAATGTCTAAGACTATGAAGTCTACAGGAAAGTAGAAATCCCGTACCCTCACAATAACATCCTCGAGAATCCCTTTTGGTGACTTTATAGATCGATCCGCTAATTGTAATGTCACCTCAGGTTGTTTTAACTCAGATTCTTCTAGATGGTCAAGTAAGGATGTAGGTATCAGATTTATGGAAGCACCTAAGTCTAGCAATGCTCTATCAAATTGGGTATCACCTTTCTTGCAGGAAATCAGGGGAGTACCAGGATCTTTAGCCTTGGGTGGGAGTCTGCTTAGGATTACGGAGCTGGCTTGCTCTGACAGAACAATTGGACTCCCACTCTTGATTCGCAGCTTACGCTGGGGTGTACACACATTCTTTAAGAATCGTGCGTAAGCCGGTACGTGGCGGATTGCATCCATCAAGGGGATGTTTATGTGGACCTGCTCAAAGAGCTTGACCAGGTCCTCCTCAGGTGCCACGGTCTTGGTAGTCTTCTTTCCCTTAGTCAAGGCCTCAGGAAACGGAACCTTAGTTGGTTCCTCTAGGATAGGTCCAGGTCTTGGATCTGAGACAGGGGTAGGAATGTCCTGGATTACCGTCCTAGGCTTGGGATCACTACCAGGCTTGGAGTGGTTTGGATGAGGTGGATCTTGGGTTTCCTTACCATTACGGGTTGTCACGGAATTAAGTCCTGCCTGGTTTTGGTTGGGATTTGGTAAGATGGGTTGCTGCTGGTAGCCTGCAAAAGAAGTGGAGGCCTCCATCCCGTCGGGTGAAGGAACAGAGGGGGCCTGATAAATCATATGGGTTTGGCTCAGGTTTGGGTTCATAACGCGCCGCTGGGTTGGCACGTTATTCGGGTTAGGAAGAGGTTGGGAAGGAAGAGTGCCTGGATGGCGAGAATTTGCCAACTGGGCCAGTTGATTTCAGACCTCTGTAAGCTCATCCTTGTGTTGGTTTTGAATAGCCGCATTTGTTCTTTGAATGTCAGCCAAAGTTTGAAGGATAAGGGACATTTGATCCTGATTTGGCCCTGATGGATAAGTGGGGTTGGGCCGAGGCTGAGGCGGCAGGTAAGGACGAGGGGGTTGTGGGCGGGGCTGAAAGGGTGGTCTTTAGGTTTGGGAATTTCCCGCCCACTGAAAGTTGGGATGGTTTCGCCACCCAGGGTTATAGGTGTTGGAGAACGGGTCGTTCTGGATGACGTTGAGGTCCTCACAGGTCTGAGGAACCTCCAGAGAGTCAAAGAAAGGGGGGATGGAATTCCCCGGGCTGGTGTAGAAAGGATCGGATGGACCTCCAGTCCGAGAATCAGATGATGGATATGGATCCATCCCAGGAGAAGATCGATGGAGAATGTTTTGCACAGTCTCCCGTGTGGAAGGAGGGTGTGCAAAGGGGCTATGCGCAGAGGTGGCTCGTTGCAGGTGCTGAGTCAGCTCATCCACCTTCTTTTCAATGATTGAGACCTTGTCCAATCGACTGGCCATTAATTCCAGGTCGACTGATGCGGACAGGCCCTGCGTCTCAAGTGCTCCCCTAAGATTCGTCGATGCGCAGGTATTCGTCCTGTCGAATAATCCCATGGAGTCATTATTGATGGAGTTCTCGCACATGTTTTCAAGAATCTCCCACACGGTGTCCTCATGTTGACCCATGATATTCCCTCCACAGGTTGCATTGACGAAAAGACGGATGTCCTCACGGAATCCCTGGTAAAAAGATTGGACCTGTTCCCATTTTGGAACTCCGTGATGGGGGCACTTTCTCATGAGATCCTGAAAGCGATCCCATGCCTCATGGAGAGGTTCCCCTGTTTGTTGAGTGAAGTAAGTAATCTGATGGCGCAAGGCATTGGTCCGACCAACGGGAAAGAACTTTTTCAAAAATTCGGACTGAAGTTCTTCCCAAGTGTTGATCGGCCGGGTCTGAGTTTGATACCAATGAGCGGCCTTGTCCATAAGAGTAAAGGAGAACATCTTCATGAGAAGAATATCCCGATTTTGCGCATCTGACCCAAAAGTTTGGGCCAGATGCTTTAGCTGTTTGATGTGCTGGAAGGGATCTTCGGAATTAAGCCCGTGGAATTTAGGTAGAGCATGAATCATATTGGGCTTCAATTCGGAATCAGGTCCTCCACTCGGGATTCTGACTCGAGGCTCAATGGCCACCGCAGCAGGATTATAATGGTCCCGCATCATAGGATGCTGTGGTGGGTGCATGAAGTTTTGAAAGAGGTCATTGAGTCGCTGGAGCTGGTGCTCCAGATTGTTTTCTTCCTCAACTGGCTGAGCCATGATGGGGGAAGAAGAAGGGCTTGGTTCAGAATCAGATGAGAGAATGATGGGGTAGGGTTGCTGTGCAAACACGGGCGTCGAGGCTTGGCCTTGACGAGAGTGAATTCCTAAAGGAGATCTTAAGGGTGGTCTTAAGGATCTCCTACCGTTCATGCACTGTTGGAATAGATGAGTTTAGAAGGTGCTGGACCCGATCAAGACACCCAAAAATTTGTTGGGTGACTACAGAGGTGCGGGGCAGATAGACCCCTTGATCAGAAAGATCGTCCACCTGAGAATTACCTGGGCAGCTAGAGAGGGTGAGTCCCGCGAAGACCCCTACACGGTCGAGCGTCCCCACGGGTTACAGGGTTTCCCCCACCCGGCCTCTCTTGTCACTGTGGTTCCAAGTAGACCAGAATGGGGATCTAGACCTCTTAAGTCTACCTCTTTTACTTTGAGATCAAGGTGCTTAAGGTTTCACTTGAACTCTTAGGTATTTTTGTGAACAAGGTGACCTAATTTGAAGGTTGGTTGACCCTAGGGGTCAACTTTACCTATTGATTCCTTTGAGAATTTATTAGGTCTTGTTTTGTTTAGGGTTCAAGTGTTTAGAGAGCCAATTGTTTAGGATTTCTCTAAATAGGTATTTTCAATCAATGGCTTAGGCACATTTCTTTTGGATTTTCTCAATTCTTGATTAAGGGATGTGTCTCTGAAACCCTAATGTTTAATCTTATGTTGGTTCTGCTTGGTCCAGTTAACTCTTTGTTGGGTAATTAGGGCTCAGGCAAGAAGGTGTTAGCCCTTAATTGCCTTTAATATTGAGTGCAGGAATAGTAGTTTTGAGAACATGCAGCTATTACTACGTATGAAAGACAGGTTATACCTATTTTTTTCTTTCTTTTTCTTCCTCTTTAAAATTTTAGGGTTTAATAGTGAGAGGATAGAAGTTACCTATCCTTGGAGTGGTTGTGGTGCAGCTGCGTCCTAATTTTTTTCCTGTACCTGCACACAAAAGAGAGAGGAGATTATTAGAAACTCACAAATAGAAATTTTATAACTTCTAGAATAGCCGTTGCTCCCCGGCAACGGCGCTAAGAATAATGGCAGTGGGACCGAAGCTAGGTTTTTTTTTGTTTGTTATAGTACTGTCGTTGTGGTACAGATAAAATAGCTATGGTTTGTCGTCATTGCCACTATTACAATTTTACTCAGAAATGTTTTTCTTCCGAGGTCGAACTCAGGGAGCTACTAGAATTCTAGAAATACAATTATAAAAATAAGAGAGAGAGAGAGGTAGATTTTGTTTCCTGTATTTTTCTTCTTCTCTTCTTTCTCTCTTTGCTTGTCTTCCTTTTCCCTTCTTTATCTTCTTTTCTTTTCTTCTTCTTCTTTCTTCCTTCTTCTTTCTGCTTTCAGCTGCGGCACCTTTTCTTTTCTTTTTCTTCTTCTTTGTTTTGACTGCAGAGCTTCATCTGTCGTCTGATTTCTCAATCAGACGGCTTAACTGGTGTCTGTTACAGTGCTTCCATTGTGCTTCTTC
Source organism: Thalassia testudinum (assembly GCA_037157565.1). Lineage (NCBI taxonomy): Eukaryota > Viridiplantae > Streptophyta > Magnoliopsida > Alismatales > Hydrocharitaceae > Thalassia > Thalassia testudinum. The sequence goes on along the minus strand of JAZHRO010000077.1, from coordinate 79,490,221 downwards.
TTCTTCCTTCTTCTTCTTTCTTTCTTCTCGCAGTCTTCTTTCTTTCTGCGGTCTTCTTCTTCTTCCTTCTTCTTCTTTCTTTCTTCTTGCGATCTTCTTCTTCTTTCTTTCTGCGGTCTTCTTCTTCTCACACCCTGTCCCTCTACTCGCACGTCTCTCTCTCTCTGTAAAGCACTCGCAGGATGCTCTCCCAGAGCCGTGGGTAATCGGGTCGGGTTTCGGGCCCGTGACCAGGTGCACCGGTGTGTGGGTGATGCGCGAGGTGTGCTCAGATAGGGTCGGGTCGGATCCGCCGGATCCGCGTGATGAACTCGCGGACCGGGCGGGTGAGTGGGTGTGGGACCTCACCCCAGTGCTTTCGGAGGCGACTAGTAGAAAGCACAAAATCAATTTATACTACTGCGGGGTTTAGTAAACACACGATGTGGGACTATCTTCAGCGCTCTTCTCGCGTGAGCCCGCAGCAGACCGCAGCTTCGCTTCCTCAGCTGCAGGCTCTATTCGCGTCGATTGCTGGGTTAGCTGCCTTCGCACTACCCTCCCGAACTCGCAACACCTGGAGCCCTGGAGTTCTGAAGCCTGGAGCGTGCGTGGAGCTGCTTTAATGCAGCGTCAATGGCGACCGGTCGTCGAAACTGCCAGACACGAAAAGGGCCTCTCGGCCTAATCAGATCAGCGGGGGACCTTCGCCGTGGCACGGCGAAGGTGGTGCGAGGTGCAGCAGGTCGTGGGGCGGCCTAGGCATGCGTGCCTAGGTCGTCCTGTGACCGGAGGTGTGGGTGTGTTTGGGGGAGCGATGAGTGGGTGTAGAGCTGCAGTGGGTGGGCGAAGGTTGTTCAGCGTGATGAGGCAGAGGTTATGCGAGGGTCGGCGAGGCGTGTGGGGCGGCGGAGCGATGGGAGCGTCTCGCAGGAGAATGGCCGGAGACGAAGAAGGTGACAGTGGACAGGAGCGGTCGAGGGTTTAATCGAACGAAAGATAGTGGGGAAAAGAAATAGGGGGAGATGGGGAATAGTTCTGACCAAATTACAGGGACGAAGGGGCCGGAGTAGGGCGGCAGTCGTATCGACTGTCGCCGGAGAAGAAGATACCCAGAGGGAGAGGGCGGCGGCGAGGAATAGAGCGGGAGGGCGCGCGCTGGGTACGGCGCGACGCGGAAAGAGCTACTGAAGGTGGCTCTGCTGCTGGTATTGCAGCAGAGCGACGAGACGGAGGAGGAGGAGCCGCTGGAGCTGGTGGTTTCTGTCGGAGTGGGAAGAGAGGAAAAATGGGGGTTTTTCTCCATCAAGACCGAGCTGCCCCCATCGGCTGGCGACGACGGTCCTTATATAGACGAAGGCGGAGGGGTGGGCGCAGGGAGGCAACGTGCCTCCCTCGCCGGAGAATGGTCGGACTTGCAACCGATACCTTCCGCGTGTTTGCACGGAAGGTGTGGGCGATGGCAGAGGTCATGGCGGTGTCCTTGCGACAGCAGACGTCGCAGGGAACACCCGGTTCAACTGGCAGTGGGCCTCCCTCACCCTGCGTGGCGCCATGCTCCGCGCAAAGTCGCCGGAGCATGGCGCTGCTTAGAGATTTGCAGGGTGGACCAAAGTGTAAAGGACGACGAAGAACGTAGGGGCCAAAATGCGAGGGTTTCGAAAGTTGAGGGTTAAAAAGTAATAGATGATGACCAAAATGCAAAGTCGGTCAAGAAGGTCTCTTCTTTGGTTCAAGTTTTTATGCATGACTAAATGGGACCTAAGGATTCTAATTGTGAATTTTATTTCTAGATCAGACCTTATTTGACTGGCAAATTTACGTAAAGACCCAAATTAAATCATTAATTGGGCATGGTTCTCAATGTAGGTCAAAATGGGTTCCCAAGGCAAAATTGAAGGTTCTAAACCCTAGAGATTATTTTTCTATGAATTTTAGAGGGTTTAGTTGATTTTTACTTTGCCTCAAACCTTGTGAATTGAAGTGGGTTTGTTTTAGGGTTACAGAATGTCATTTAATTCCTGTTGCTGTAGCCCTTATTGGATTAAATCATCCCACTTTCCTTCTTATTAGGTTAGTTTGACCTATGTTTGAACCCTGAGTTACCCTGTTTACTGATTGTGTTTGTGAAATTGCATTTTTACCCCTTATGACATGTTTTCTTCCCAAACTCAGAATTCGTTGAGTCAAGCCTTTCTATGAGTTATGTAGGAGCTTTTTTCTCGCATATCTGGGTTAGATTGTGCTAGTTAGGGTTCATGATGAGGTTCTCATCATGCATCCTCCCCGAGCTCCTCGTAGCCAACCGAGGCTCCTCTCCCTCATGAGAGCATGGTTGAGCAAATGCTCTTTTATGTTGGTGCAATTAAAATTTACATTTCATACCATTGTGACTATTTTGTGTTAATATTTTTATATATTGAGTGGAATTTATTTGCATGTCCTCACATTTGCTCTCTCTCTTACTCTCTCTGATTTTATCTAATCTCTTAATACATATGCCATTTTGTCATGAATAATTTTAAAGAGTATTTGAAAAATTTTTGGTATGATTGTGAGTCTTACGTTGGCTTGATTTAGTGGTTATATAGGTTCTTAATTTCTGTACTGTTGAACATTAATACATGCAACAAGTTTTGTTTATGATATTTCAAACAAAAAGGGGAAATATGTGGGACTGTTCTTAGTAAAAATATTTGTCAATTTATTTGTTTCGTTCCTCCCTATGGAGATAACCTAATCCTCGTAGTAAGTTTTATTAATTGATATTTTGATCGAGAGATTTTCTCCCACGAAAAATACTACGATGTATTATTTTTGTTGCTAGTTTCTTCATTAAGAGAAAATCATATGATCAACTAGCCCTCTCCGCCTAAGGATGTTTCTCCCTTCCTTCGTGGGGCCTTAGGCTTTCAGGTGCCTTGATTGATGGGGCCCACTTTTATTCTTAGGACTCTGACACCGTCAAGGCTTACTATCTTGGTACCTGTTAACATTGCGTGGGAAGAAGCGGCCATGCCCACTAGACATAGTATCTTGTCTCTCATCTCTCCTGCCAGTTAGGGGCGAGAGGGTAGAGGAGCGCTAGGTTTGAGAGAAAAGGAAGCATGAGGTGGTTTGCTTATTCGACTTTGAGGCAGAAGTAGCGGAGGTGGTGGAGGTTCTGAAGAAGGCCTGGGAGTATCGAGAGAAGATCTTTAGGTCCTCATCTTTGCAGGAAGTGCCAGAGGTTTGCTCGAATGCCTTTGAGTGGGTGAATCTTTATACAAAGAATAAAGTGTTGGAGGACCTCATGATATACCTCACAAATCACAAGAAATCAAACAGGGCAAGTTAGTGCTAAAATATAATCAAAATATAGCAAGAGAATAGCGGCGAATTGCGCGTTGCTCCCCAGCAACAGCGCCAAAATGTTGTGAGCGATCTATCAGGGATTCAAATCAAAGTATTGTCGTAGTAGTTTGAAATCCACAATAAATCGAACAACAAATAAAATTTATAAGCTCAGAATCAAGAAATGAAGCTTAAGCTCGAACACAGGGAGCAAATATAGAATTCATGCGCTGATCTCAATAGATAGTATGAATGAGCACAATTAATTACTCAAAAACTAATATGCAATGTATAACAAGAGTATATGAGGAGATAAAAAAGAACTTTAGACAAAATAATGGTGATTTGGATCACCAATTTTAGCCTAACACATAAATAGCAATTACTCAAATAGAATCAAATGAACAAACAGTGAATCAGACGACTTAATGTGCGATGCTACAGTGCTTCTTTGATTTTCTTCTGTATGGCGCCTTCTTCTTTGGCTTTCTTCTGTATGGCTCCTTTCCTTAGCTTTTCTTCCTTCTCTCTTTTCTTCTCTTCTTTCTCAGGCTTTTCCTTCCTTTCTTCGACTCTGTCTCTTTTCCTCTTCTTCTTCTCTGATTTCTTCTGTACGCTCCTGCCTTAGCCTTCTTCAGATCTTCTCCTTTATTTTCTTCTCTCTTTTCTCTTGGTTACGACCCGATGCCAGATCCCTATAGGACCCGAGACCGGCTCGACTCAACTAATCCAAAGACTTAGTCGTCCAACGAGAAATAACCAAAAGCAGGAAATAAATCACAACCACACATGCGATGTAACTAAGTAGAAATAAACAAGAGACAGTAAAAGAAACAGAGCGAAATGGTCCATCAAAGTTATAGGCCATCACAACTACGACAGAGAAATGTATAGCTAAAAGTACTGAAGCAGTATTACATAGATCAAAAAAAATATTCACTACTACAACGGGAGCTAAGGAAAAACAGTAAGAATGCAGTTAAGGTTGGGCTCGACTGGGCCCAGCTCCCTCTGCAGCCGGTGGTGCTAGCTGCTCAACTCCCTGACCTAAACAAGGTTATAAAATTTTTGGAGTCAGCGAACGCTGAGTAGAGTGGTAATTTAGCCATTTACATGTAATTAAAGCAAGCAATTAATTTATGCAATTAAACAACTATCCATTTTCATTTAGTTCAATCAAGTACCGCTAATTTGTTGTTCCTTTATTTGCTTAAACATTTCTTGATCTGGCCTGTTCTTCACGGGAACGATCTTGATTCTAGTCTTTTCCATGATGTATTAGGTACACGTGGTGCTTTCCTGGCCGGGAGAGTCCCCCGTGGTAATCCGACACCTAGTCAACCACCCCGAGGTCACGGTCGCGACGTAGCGATGACTACGGCACGTGTGATAAGTATGCGGATAGCTATCCCGCACCGGCACATGGTCAGTCGTTTCCGTTAACGGATACGCCTAAAGGTACTGCACGGAACAGTACAGGGCCTTGCCCTCTCAGAATATGGGTCTCGCCTCTCCACAATCCGCGTACCCTTGTCCGACTATCCTGGTTTGCCTAGTGGGCGCAACAAGAGTCGGTGTAGGGCGGTTAGTCCTAACCCTGGGCCCCCTGGGGCGACTAGCTCCCTCCTTACACTAAGTAGCTCACCTCGGTACCACGTACACGAGGGCTAAACTGAGTCGGTGTAGAGTGCCTAGGCCTGACCCCGGGGCTCATCCCAACGGACGGCTAGAACCCCACTATACGAAAGGGACAGTGGCTCCCCTTGATACCGCGTACACAAGGGCCAACTCACTTCCCGTCTACAGGAGCTCTCCTCCTAATTCTCCGTAGGATTCATGCTGATATTCCTTTCGTTTCATTTTCCAGTATTTCAGATTTCTCTATTTACAATACCGGTTCCATTCTTAAAACAGGCAGCTCGTGATTTTCTACTAACAAGACATCATACTAAATAACCAGTACATTTACTAGCATTTAAAGTTTTACAGGCATCTCAAGTACACAGTGTAGCTCAATCATACTCATTTGTTCCTGCCCTAAGTTTCATGCTCATCCTAGGGTTTTACATGTTCTCAAGTATACAGTAAAGCTTAAACCATACTCATCTGTTTCTGCCCTAGGGTTCATTCTCATCCTAAGGTTTATTCAAGTTATTCTAAGCATGCAGTTCATTTATTTAAATCATAATATTAATATAAACCACTCTACCGGTAAATACGGGAGGAATGGAGGCTCGGATCGCAGATCCCGTTGCCTCCATGGCTCCCGCGTACTTGACTGCCTGGAGACCTATACAATTGACCATCCACATCAAACGAGTTCAAAACTGTATACAAGTGACACTAACTCGTAGAGAAACTTAAGAGAAAAACATTGGTATTTCGTTTGCGGAAATCCGATCACGTTTGAGCCTTAAACGGTCCAAAAACATTCACACTGTCCAAAATTTGACGTCTGGGTCTAATTCCAGACGTCTTAAAAGATGTCAACACTTACCCAGGGTTCCCTGCAGCTACCTCTGACATCCAGACCCCTTCGCGATCGTCTGAGGTGAGTTCTAGACGATGGACTCTTCTTCCGGTCGTTTGGAGGTACGGTCAGACGTCTGGCGATGTGTCCAGACGTACAAAAGCACCTCGAAGGGTGCACCCCGTGCCTTTCCAATGACCTGCACCCTGCATACGTATATGCAGACCATCAGAAAAGGCCAGACAAGATCCTGCGGTGCGGCCTGCATGGCCGTAACCGCACAAAAGCACGTACCTTAGCAAATAGCGTGCTTTTGGACGTCCAGCTCCAGCTCCGAACGTCCTTCGGCTATTCCAGACGTCTGGGATGTGCTCCAGACGTCTAATACTAAAAAATATCCAGTACGCAAAACCTCTGCGAGCCTTTTTCCCCGCGCGGAAGTCCTCCGCGCCACCTGCAGTTGCGACGCCGGCAGCTTCAAGAGGCCGCGAGCCCACCTTTGCGAGCTCCTCCTCCTCGAGTACGAGCTCCTCCCATGCTCTCGTGGCTCCCTTGCGAGCTCCTCCTCTTGAGATCTCCTCTCCTCCTGCACGTCCTGTCTCTCTCTCTCTCTCAACTTCCTCTCCTCTCGCCGCGCTAGAAGGTAGGGAGGAAGGAAGAACGGAGGTGGTGGCTGTGAAGATGGATGGAGTGGCATAGGGGAGGGGGGTTTAAATAGATAGAGGTTTAGGGTTTGGGGTGAGGAGAGGGGGTAAGTGCACATGCAGTGCCCACGTGGAAAAGAACATCAAGTCTGGTTTTTCTACTTTCAGATGTTTGACCCTCCATCCAGACGTTTGGATGGACGTCTGATGGCTCATCTAGACGTCTTAAACAACCCAAAATGTCCATGGGTCATTTCAACATAACAAACTTAAAGGAAGCTTTGTTCCCGAATCTTGAGCCAAGTAGGGCGCGGAAAAGTAGCGTAAAAGCGCATAACAAACTTAAAGAGGATCAAAGTAGATCCGACAAGACGTATCCTCAAAAAGCTCCAGGTACTATTCTCGCATTACCGCCTCAATCTCCCAAGTGGCCTCCTCGTATCGCTGGCTTCTCCATAGGACTTTCACTTGTGATACCTGCTTCCGTCTCAGACTCCGGACGGCTCTATCTAATATCTGTACTGGTCTCTTGGGATAGATCAAGTCGTCTCCCACCTCGACGCTCTCGTGGCTCAGAACGTGGCTACGATCGACGACGTACTTCCTGAGGTTGGATACGTGGAACACGTCGTGCACTCCAGAGAGCTGGGGAGGAAGTGCAAGCCTGCAAGTAACGGGTCCAACCCGCTCCAAAACCTCGAAGGGTCCCACAAACCTCGGCGCAAGCTTCCCTTTCACCCCAAAACGCTGCAAGCCCTTCATAGGAGAAACATGGAGAAAGACGTGATCCCCAACCTAGAACTGTACCTCTCTGCGCTTCCTGTCGGCGTAGCTCTTCTGCCTGCTCCTAACAATGCAGAGTCGCCTGTGAATCTACTTTATCACCTCCTGACTCTGCCGGATCAGTCTGGGGACAACCTCCCGCTTGGTGCCCGCCTCGACCCAACTCAAGGGTGTGGTATACCTTCGTCCGTACAGGGCCTCGTAAGGTGCCATGCCGATGCTAGAATGATAGCTGTTATTGTATGCAAACTCTGCCAGGGGCAAATGCTCCTCCCAGGAGCCTCTCCAGTCTAGTACATAAGCGCGTAAAATGTCCTCAAGTGTCTGTATGGTGCACTCTGATTGCCCATCGATCTGGGGGTGGTAAGCGGTGCTAAACCTCAGACGGGTCCCCAATGCCTGCTGAAACTCTGCCCAGAACTGGAAAGTGAAATGAGTATCCCTGTCGAATACGATCTCACGAGGAATTTCGTGCAGACGCACCACATCTCTGACGTTTCTCTCTGCTAGCTGTGCCGGCCCAAAGGTGACTCGAATCGGCAGGAATTGTGCTGTCTTCGTCAACCGGTCCACTATTACCCAAATTGCATCGTGTCCCTGCTGGGTAATTGGTAGACCCACCACTAAGTCATGGTGATGCTCTCCCATTTCCACTCTGGCACAAGAAGTGGCTGTAATGGCCTTGCAGGCCTCTGGTGCTCGGCCTTCACCTGCTGGCATACCAAGCACTATTGGACAAACTCACCAAATCATGGTACATCTTTGTATTCCCGGGATGTATAGTAAATCGAGACCTGTGTGCCTCGGTTAGGAGCTCTCTCAACAACTCCTCGTCTCTAGGAATGCATAGGAGTTCCCTCATGTACAGTATCTCGTCTAAGAAGAAAAAGTCTCCTAGGTCCCCAGTTAGCAGCCTGTCTCACAATGTTTGTAGGTACGGATTGGCCATCTGTCCTGCAATGATGCGGTCTATCAGCTCTGGTCGTGCCTGTCGCATCACTGTCACTACCCTGTAGTACCCCTGTGACTCCCGGGGTCGCCAACTACCCACCTCCTCCATGAGTCTCCAACTCTGTGCCTGCAAGCTGGCCAAGTGGGCAGGCACCTTCTGACTCAAAGCATCGGCCACCACATTGGCCTTCCCTAGGTGGTAGGAGATGCTGCAGTCGTAGTCCTTCAAGAGCTCTAACCAACGTATAGATGCTGTGTGTATAATAAGAGGGGCTAATACCAATCAAATCATCGAGAGTCCATCCAATGGCTCCTCGATATTGCTCGAGAACAGAAATCAAACGGGATTCCTGATCAGGTGTGAGTCTGGAGTTGATAATCACAGGAAACGTCTGATTAGAACCCAAAAAGATGTATTTTAAATGATTGAGAAGAGGCTTTATTTCTAAAATAGGGTTATCAGCAGCAGCAGGTGGTTCAGGGTGGGTGTTGGGAGCAAGGGAAGGAGCTATGGGTGTGTCTACGTTCAGTTCGGACTCCTCTAATTGCGGGTTTTGATCATCTTGTGGTTAATCGAAAGTAGTCAGGTTTTCCTCGATATACCGATCGTCAACCACAACCTCGATATCACATATTTGTTCTATAACCCAGCAGTTAATCCCTCATTCGCATGAGAGATTGGGAAAGATTCAGTGCACAAGAGTGGGTTCAGATCGGAGAGGATTTCTCAAGGAGTTTCCCTTCCAACTTTGGAAGGGAGTCGCTAAGAAATCAAGGAGAAATCTCCTGTCAAAGATCACCGGAGTAGGTTTCCTCCGCAATAATGGCGGGGGAACCTAATTGTGAAGACGAAGAGGAAGTTAGGGGGTTGAATGTAAGGATTTTTGAAAGTTAGGGTTATAAATGTAATCAGACATGACCATTTTGCAAACTATGTCAAGACAAGTTCATCTTGGGTCCAAATTTTGGTACAAACCTGCTTTGGATCTAAGAAATTCAATGGTGAAGTTGGATTCTGGTTTTAACAACGTTTGATGAGGTAATTTATGTAAAAACCCAAATTAGGGCAAATATCTGTCTGGGACTTCATTTTGGGTCAAGATGGATTTTGATGGTCAAATTAAAGGAAATAAACCCTAGAGAATATTTTTCTATGATTTTTAGAGGGTTTAGGTGAATTTTATCCTGACCAGAACCTTGGTTAATTAAATGGGTCTGTTTTTAGGGTTTCAAAAATTCATTTAATTCTCAAAACATGTGCAAACCCTTTTCTGACTGGTCTAACCCACTTGTTACCTTTTTAGGACCTTTTGACCCTTAATGAACCCCTAGAAAAACTCGTGGTTGCATTGCATTCAAGATGTGCTGGTAAAATTATAGTTTTAACCCTAATTTCCAATGTTTCCCTTAGAATGATTATGTAGTGAAATATGACACTCTGATGGTTATGTAGGAGCATTTATTGACTTAATTGGGTCAAAATGACCTAGTTATGCCTCATGATGGTGTTCCCATCATGTTTAAATAGATAGAGGGTTAGGGTTTGGGGTAAGGAGAGGGGGTGAGTGCGCGTGTAGCGCGCATGCGGAAAACAACAGCAGGTCTGGTTCTTCTACTTTGAGACGTCTGACCCTCCATCCAGATGTCTGGATAGACATCTGATGGCTCATCCAGACGTCTTAAACAACCCAAAAGGTCCACAGGTCATTTCACTCTTTTTCACTTCACGCACAGGGCACAATTTCTCAAATGGCTAAGTGTTAGCCGTTGTTCTCCATAGCAAAAACCCCCCTTGACCCCGCACTCTCTCGCTCTCTTCCTTCCTTCTCTTTCTCAATGTCCGGTCAAATGCTCGGATAATCGGGTATTCGAGGATCCGCGTACCCGGGACCAGGGCTGCGGGCGTGGATTGCAACCAAGGTGTGAGGCTTAGGCGGGCAATCGGACTAGACCCGCATGGTGGTGTTACGGGCGAGGCATGAAGGGGCCCAAGTAGGTCAATGAGTGAGGGTGTGGGAGCTCACCCCGGTGTTTGGAGGCAAAAAGCCCCAAACACTTTTACGTATTATATCGCTGCGGAGCTTTGCACGTTTACGATCTGGGACTAAGCTCCCACACCATTCTTCAACTGCAGCAGCAACGAACTCCTTCACCAAATTCGAGCACAAGGGCGGTCAACACCCTAATTCGTTGGTCCACGTATGTTGCTGGAGCAATTCCGCGTCACCTGACGTTATGACCTGGACTAAAGGTGACGAACGAGCTTTGAAGCTCTCTTTAAAGCAGGTCCGCCAATGGCGTGGAGGACTTGGACTTGTAAATCAAGAATAAGGCCTCTCGGCCGCGTCAGAGAGCTTCAGAAGAGTCGTCAGATGGCGATGGGTGCAATGTGAGTGGTGTGGAGGTGTTTCGTGGTCGGAAGACCTCTGACAAGGTCGGTGAGTGTGTGCGGAGAGGGTTGAGTTTGACAGAGGGTGTGAGAGACCAATCCCCTCAATTTCTTATGGGGTTTTGGTCAGCGGGTAACAACGGAGGTGTAGGTAGTTTCGGCGAGGTGGATTGTGAGGTGTAGTGGCAAAAACGCTTCACTGGAGTGGTTGCTGGAGGTGGAGACGAGGGTGGTGGGTGGTGTAGTCACCGATCGAAACAGGAGTTAAGAGGGGGAGAATTAATCTATGAGTCTAAGGGAACTAAACTACTCCTAAACTAATGGATGAAAGGGGTGAGATCTCCTTGCTGGGGGTACGTCGGCGTCAGAGAAGAAGAACTCTCCGATGGGGTAGAAGCAGCAACGACGAGGGGAATTGAGGCGGCCCCTAGTATGGCGCGACGCAGACGAGGGGGAGAAAGGCAAATCTGTTGCTGGTATTGCGTATGGACGACGAGGGAAGTTAGAGAGGATCGTCGGACGTTGTAGAGTCTTTCAGCTGGTGAGGAGAGAGGAAGGAGGGGGATTTCCGACCGAAAGCGAGCGTCGAAGGATTGGTGTGCATTGGGGATCCCTTTATGGGCCTTTAAAGGGCAGTTGAAGCTTGGAAACAAAGCTCTTGAACTTGGATGGTTCGCCATAGTTGGAAACCCAAATCTCTCATGCGTTCGCATGAGAGATTGGGAAAGAGTTGAAGCTCAAGAATCGATTTGATTGGAAGAGGATTTCAAGAGAGATCTCCGGTTCAAATTTGAGAAAGTTTCAATCAATCAAGGAGAAATCCTAGATTGATTGTCGTCGGAGATTTAGGATTAGGAGTTCTGTGCGGAGGGGACCTTTCTAAAGAAGAAGATGATAAAGTTGGGGGGTTTTTTGTAGGAAATTTGAAAGCTGAGGGGCCATTTGTGATAAAGAAAATCAGACTTGGACCAAAATGCAAAATAAGTCAAGATGATCTCTGATTGGGCCAAAATTTTGGTAAAAACCTGATTTGGACCCAAGGAATCTGATGGTGAAGTCAGATTTAGGTTTTGACTAAGTTTGACTGGATAAATTACGTAGAAACTTAAATTATGGCAATTGTCTGTCTGAGGCTATTTTAGGTCACAATGGGTTTTGATGGTCAAATCAAGCATATCAAATCCTAGAGAATATTTTATATGATTTTTAGATGATTTATATGAATTTTATCCTGACCAGAACCTCAATTAATTAAGCTGGTCTATTTTTAGGGTTTCAGATGTCATTTAATTCTCAAAACACGTGAAAACCCGTTTCTATCTGTACGGACTCACTTGTTAGACATTTCAGACCATTTGACCTTTAATTAACCCTTGAGGAATCCCATGATTGTTCTGTAATTAAGATATGCTGTTAAAGATACATTTTTACCCTTATTTTACTGTATTTCTCTCAGAATGATTATGCAATGAATTACGGTCCTCTGGTGGTTATGTAGGAGCATTTATTCCTTGATTATGACTAATTAAAGCTAGATATGGATGATGACGACGTTATCATCAAGCACCAAGGTGAATGCATCTACTATTGGTCTGTCAAATATATGCATTTGTAAATAAAGAAACATATTTGCCTTAGGTCAAAGGATACGCCTTCTCCATGACAGCATTAGAGAAGGGCTTTGGATATCTTCTGTTTCATCAGGTTAATTCCTTAACCCGGCCTACATGACAGTTCTAAATCTCCTTTCAAGAACATGAATTCGGTGACAACCTCTAGAAAAGATTGTCATTCCAACTTAGACCAAAAACTAGTGATTGAATCAAATGGTTTCATGATGTGCTATGAGATCCTCAAAATCGTTTAGATCTCCAAATTAATAGACATTGAGCTTTTTCAATCTGGCTAAGTACGCTACCCTATTCATACTAAGGCTCGATTTGCACTGGTGTTTATGCCTAAGATTGACTCTATAGCCACTGCTTCTACTCCTTCTGGCAATGGGGTTTTCGACGGGTCCAAATTCATAGGAGTAGGGGGTCCTAAATGCCACTTGGCGAGCATGTGAAGGGCTTGCCGATGGTTCTCCTCTAGTGGGAGATCTTGGTTAAATCCCTCTTTGGCAAGGGCGTTAGAGACATCCTCATGGTCTAGGGCCTCAACCAAGGTTACCATGTTGGCTCCCCGAAAATGCTGAAGTTGATCCTGGTGAAATTTGTCCAGCTCTTGTAGTGGGCACTTCCCCTTGTAATCGTTTTAAAATTTATAATACCGAACTCGAAAGATTTTTCAAATTAAAGTCATGAGTTCAAGTTGTCTAAAGGGGGAAAATGGAGTTTTGTCGCTTTCAAATGCAGTCGATTATTCTATTTGTTTAGTATTTTATGTTTTGCTTTTTTTGTTGTATTTTTTAGTAGAGAACAAAATATTATAAGTGAAGTGAGTAACTACTAGCACTAACTATGAAAGGATATAAAAGTGCAAGAACAAGAGAGCTGAAATAGAAATTGAACTTCTATTGATATAAGAAATCTCATTACAACTAATGTGTAGGGAAAAGAGATTACAATTAGAAAGCAACTAGAACAAAATGTAACTAGAACTAAATTAACTAGAACCAAAGTACTAGAACAAAAGTAAAAGAGATAGAGTGGAAGGGTAGCGGGTGCAGAGGCTCTAGAATGATGGTGGAAGAGTCCACCCAATGCTCTTGCCTTGAAGAAGTAGAAGGAAGCGGAGATTTGGTGGAGACAAGAAGATGAAAGCGTGAAGAAAATGTACAAGAAGAAGATGGTGGTGCCCCCAACGAGGGCGTCTATGGGAGGAAGGAATAGGTTAGGTAGTCAGCCATATGGTCCTCATATAAATGATAGGAAGACTTATGATTAGTTGAATTTAGTGGCCTTGGATCAAGGGTAATGAACGGCCAAGATGGAAGGTGGATGAGGGAACAACCATGATGAATGTAGCCTTGGCTGGTGGGATTGGATGGATAGTTGAGATGGATTGGAGGTGGGATGGAGGGTGGAGATGTTGCCATGGTGCATGACCAGCTATAGGTGTTTTAGATAGGGATTATGGTGGCCACTTGATCGATGAAAGGAAGGTTGGTTAGGAGGGATAATTGGCCGTGGACTTTGGATTTTTGTGGACCTTTAGATGGAAGTTGGGTGGTGGAGATTAGGTTTAAGTTGTGGCCAGCCAAGATGATTTGTTGGGAGGGGATAGGGTCGACCATTAGGTGGGTTTTGGATTAGGTTTAGGTAGAATTTTTTGTGACCCTTAGATGGAGGTTGGAGGATAGGGATTTAGGAGTTGGTGGCCGGCTATTATAGGTATTTTTGAAGGGATATAGGGTCGACCATTAGGGTTTGTTGGAGGCTTTTAGGTGGTGAGGATTGGAGAGTGTATTGGCCATTAGATGAAGGATCAACGTTGGAGATTAGAGGGTGAGTTGGACCACTATATAGAGTGGTTAGGGCTAGATTTTAGGTTGAGGGGAATTAGGTTAAGTAGGTCCAATTTGATGTTGAAGTAGTGTAACAACGTGGGCCTAGACTCGAGTCTAATTGAGAAAAACTGACCTTGACAACTTGTTGTGCATGGGTTCCATAGACCCAAGCAACCAGCTAAAAAGCTTAAGGCCAAGTTGTTAAGTAGTAATTCCCATTCCTTATATTCCACCACTCATTTTCATGAGTTTTCGAAGTGGGACTATTTTTTTTGGGGTGTTACAACGGGTCGTTACAAGTAGGCTCCATTTGAGGCTTGGATTTGGTTCCTACGAGGCAAATAAATATACATCAATGCACCATAGAAAACTAAGCTATAAAATACAATAATTGGCCCTAGATGTATTATTTACAAAATGATGCACTAATGACTATAATTCACTAAGCTAATGTAATTATGCCTAAAATACCCTCAAACCAGTGTAAGTTAAGCAGAAATTATCTAATTAAATATGAGTTCATCACCTTGTCAGCCTTGCTCCACCTGATGTACTGTGTAAGGTTACTGTCTTAGCTTTGGGACTCAACCAAGTTCCTTAGTTCTTGGTAGTTCTCTATTGTGAGGCCTTTCTCCCGATGGTAGTGACAATGTGAGCCCGACAATGCAAGGCACCTTAGAGGCGAAGGAGGCGATAGAAGGTCTACCTGGTTTGTGGTGAGGACCTCTCCTAGGATGTCTTCCTGGTTGCAAGTAAGGAGGATGTGCTCCTAGAATGTCTCCCATCTTTGTTGTTATCGCTTTTCTCAATCGTCCCAGCAGTTCTGACGGTGATATTGTACCCGATTCTGTTTTTGATTGCTTCGCCGACCAATTTTTCGACCTTACTTTTGGGTCTTGAGATGATATTAACTTCGCCTTCCAAGGTTGTCTGCCCAGGTTTCCTGGAGAACTTCAACTACTTGTAGGTGGGAGCAGAAGGACTGTTCTTTGTCAGTGTGATGATTCTCTCAGTCTAGAGCTCTGCCACATCGCATGGAGGAAGGTTCTCTATGTTATTCCAGAATTCATGATCCAGAAGCCCTTGCTTGAACGTATGGATCTTAATTTGGTTGTGGGGTTTCCTACACCTGAGTATTGGGCCTTGAACCTATTTAGGTAGGCCTTAAAGGTCTCCCCCTTTTTCCTGACAAACCTCAGAAGCTTCTTAGGGTTATCCCTAGTTTGTTGTTGCCTCGAAAAGTATTGGCAAAACTTCTTTGCTAACTCTTTGAATGATCTGATTTACCCAGACGGCAGGTCGTTGAACCACTCATCAAGGCTGTGGGTCAGGAGAGAGGGAACACTAGGCACATGATCCTAGCTAGGCACATGTGGATGAGCATGTGCTGGTGGTAATTTCCAATGAATACCGTTGGGTGGGTCATGCCAACGTATTAGGGGATGGCTAGGTGCTTGAAGCATGAGGGGAATGGGGTGTTCATCACTTCCTCAATGAAGGGGGCAGTGGTGATGAATGGTTTCCTATGGATCCCTCTTATAGCCTAGTGACTTGCATGACGATGTACGGTACTAGGTCATCCTGACGAGGTGGAGGCACATGAGAAAAGGAGTGAGAGTTTACCTCAAGATTATGGGCAGGTCATTGATGACTTGCCCTATCTAGAAGTTGACTAGTTGTTGCAGCTCTTCCACTTGCTGTCTGAGGCAGTTGTTCTCTATCTCAAACTGGCGGAGGTGCATGCGCCATCCTACTTCTTAGGTTGGGGATCCTATCCCCCAAGCCTCGTCTTTGCCTTCAGTGCTACCTCCTTGCAAGACACCATGTCGCAAAGGAATACCACCCATTTTCATTGTTCCTCATGAATAACTTCTAGGCGTTCCTGGCATTTTCACTCATCCTCTTCTCCCTAGTAGGGGGGTGTCGGGGGGTCTTGCAGGCTCAGCGTTTGGATGACAATAGAGTCCACCTATTTCTCTTCCTTCAATATAGGGACCTTTTCCTTCACCTTCTTGGCAAAGGAATTATTGACGTGCTGCTTGAGGTCCTCAAAGGCAACGCTCAGCTCGTCCTCAACTCCCTGATCGAAATTGAACATCTTTTGGTTCTTAATCTTTGAAGCCAGGTCTCTTGATTGCAAGTCTTAGCTTTTCAACTAGTAGAGCATTCGAAAATTTCTATAGACGGTGCCAAATGATTGGGCCTGAAGTACTCAATCCCAAAAATCAAGGAAATAATTGCATGCGTAAGAAGCAGAAATGGTGAGTGAGTTCCCATTGGATGGTGTACGTATGGAGGGGATTTAACTCTTAAGGATGCATTAAAAGTTCTTTTGAGTACAATGAGAGTGATTGGACCTTTTTTATGCACGTAAGGCCCTTTTTATAGCAGGTTTAAAGACTTATTAATTATATACAATAATTTTATTTTTAAGGAATACAATCGCCTTCATTTCTCATGGACCCACCTTATCTTTGTACTATTTCACCTTTTGAGTTAGTGTCATCTAATCTTCATCGTCTTGGAGTTTGGGTAGCAATCGTGCTTTGTTTGGACATCGAGTTGGCTCCCCTTTTGGTAGTTCAAGCAGGCTCATGTCGTCCCACTCGAGTTCCTTGGTTGGCTATATTGTCAGCATTCTAACCAGCGGTTGCACCACTCCACCTAAAGTCTTTGGTCGGTCCCTTCCGTCGATTAATTGACTAGGATGACTAGTGAATATGGCGGCACGAGCCTAACTTTCTTGCAGCAGTTAGCACTTTTTGGGCCTTGAGTTCACCCATTTTTGGGTCTATTGGGCTGGCTGCTTGAGCTTAACTTTTCTTCCCACATTACAAATAAAGAAAAAATATAATAATCAATTGAAGGTGGCAAGGTAGTTTGGGCAAGAGAGCGACCAACGATAACAAATGTTGAAGGTGAGTGGCAATGACATGAGTTGAGATGATGAGCAACAGAGATAAGGGGCAGGGATGGAGGGTTTGGTTGTTGGAGCACGAGAGCTACTAGCATTTTGCAAATAGTATTTTGGGTTAATTGGTCGAGTACTAGCGTGCATTGCTCGAGAGGCTGATAATTATATAATCATATATCCTTAATATGTCTAATTTAGCACAGTTCCTAGGTAAATGCACTACACTTAGATTGTAAATGATACATCGCATGCATTTTAGATATATTAGCCTCATACATACACTTGTTTATAATACATGCATTTTATAACTATTTCATTTCATGCAGAAATAAACATGAATAGAGGTTTCAATGAAAGATGGATTCAAAGAGACGCAGGTATACGCCTACAATATTCCCCCTAGTACCTATATTTCACCACGATTATCTTAATCCACCCTTACATCCTGACTTAATTCCACTTGCCCCCTGGTCTTCCTTGCCAAACTCACATGGGAACCACCTCTTCTCTCTCCATCCTAACTCTCCGCGCCAATTGCCAACTACGGACTCCCCTCTCCAACTTTCGATTCTTCCTTACCCCATCCGAGAGCTCTCTCTCTTTAATGCCCATGCATGCGACGTAACTCCCCAATCCACGTATGAAAAGATCCGTGTAAGAAATTGAAATTTTATTTCCCTGCATGCATGTTGGTGTTGAGGGATGGGATACTGAAAGGCATGGCAATATACCATAGTTTGGTGCATGTTTGAGAGGGGTAATATAGAGCTTCAAATGTGGGCTTGATGGTGGGTTATTAATGATTAGAGCACGCTTGATATCCAGCTTGAGCAAAGAGAAGAGAAGGGATAAATATCTAGTGAAACTGGGCTAAATGATGCATTAGATCCTCAACACAGTTAAATAAGTTATTTAGGTTTAATTAATTGCATGAGAAAGTAACTTACGTTAACTCGATTTTATATAGTGAGTGTAGTATAGGGTCAAGTTAACCTAACATTTTAGATTTTTATTTCTTTCTAACTGGTTGGGTCTATGTCGTTCACTGGGAGGTATAATAATAAGGTTAATTCACCATTACTTCATAAACATAAATTACTAGTCAATTAATCAATCAGATTATAATCAAAATACTTTATGTACATGAATTTTGTATGAGAGATGTTCAAATAAAAGCATGTAACATTCCATTAAGAAAGAACATATTTACACATGTAATTTGTCATTAAGAATCAAGTAAACACGTTTATTACATCAAGTATTTCTAATTACAAGAAATTAAAGCAAGAAAATGTTATACAAGTGAGTATAAATGCCTTATTACATCAAGTAAGCTCAAAATAGCAAGATGATATGATGTTTCAATAAAAGTACAAATCAAACGTCTAATAAGAAGATTGAATGTCTTAAAAGTAAAAATTAGAGGTCTAAAAAAATTGACAGACGTCTGATTATCCTTCTTTATTTTCATCATTGAAATCTTTTTAATCTTCGGCCCTATCAGTTTCTTCTTTACTTCTATTTTTTAATGTTGCGTCGTTGCTCTATCTCTCTCTCTCTCTCCTTTGTTCCCTTATCCATTTCTTTAGCTTAACCTCTTCTTAGTGTGCTTAATGAATTCCACACTTAACCATTAAGCCTTCAATTACAAAAATTTGATTTTCTTATTGGCGGTTCAGATCAGTCGGGGATACACAGCACCCCCTAGAGGGTGGGACCAGACCCTATTGGGTGCAAGCCTACTTTTCATTTTCATAAATGTATGATACGTTGTCTTTATAACATGTCAAAAGTTTTGATCATTTTCATTTCTAAAGAGGTCTGAACTAAGGAGAGTTCTTGAAAATTTAATCACAACTTAAGTGTTACTTGTCACATGTAACTTGTGTTTAAAGAGATTTCCGTAGCATCTTCCTCCTCTTCTCTACTATACCAATTAATCTTAACCAGGTTCCTAAAGCATCCTTAAGTGGGTGTTGGAGGAATCGAGTTAAGGTTAGTCATAAGGGGTATACCGGAGAAATACGAGGAGATGCTATCGAAATTTTTTTAGACATGGGTTGCATGTAACAAGTAATATTGTGATCAAATATTTGAGGATGAGTTATCAAGTGAAAACATTAATTAAAATACACACATCGTCCTATCCATCAAGGACAAAGATGGAGATGTTGCGACGTTGAGATGAGGAGAGGTAGAAGCAAATGCACAACACGCACTAATGCAAGAGCACCTCGATCGTTGATTTTGATGATAACAAAACATTTTATATTTAACATTTGCATTGAGTTTAAGTTTTCAAGAATAATGCAAATGAATTCAAGTCTAAAGGAGTTCAAGCTCGTATCCAAAGCGGATTAGAGGAGCTTGATGGAAGAGATGGAACTTCACTTGGAGCAAGAGCTCGAAGATTCATAAAGATGAAGAATATGACTTAGATTTGTTTTAAATGTTCATTTTGTTCATGTATTTGTCTCTTTATGTTCTTTGCTTTTTATTTCTTAAACGATTGTTAAAGAGCCCAAAAATAACATATCATAGTCCTATGATCACTTACACAACCCTTGGATACTTAGACAATTTTTGACGAACTCAGAAAATCAATATAGAAATCAAACAGCCTGATTAGACGTCAAATTTGGACATCAGGCATCTGATCTTGAACTTTAAGACATCTGACTGTTTGACCAAACGTCCAAACACCTAGGTTGGAATCAGACACTCTGTCCTTTTACTTCCAGACGTCCAACCCATAGTCCAGATGTCTCAGAAAACGTCTGAAGACCTTGCCAGACGTCCAACAATAGGACCTTTGGACTATCAAACCATAATCTTGGATGATTAACCTATGATTGCATTATTAGTTTTTCCAGACATCCTTAGAGCATCCTAGATGTCTGATAAATAGACGTTAGGCTAAGATCTGACCCAAATCACCTTTTGTCAAACCAAATAGCTGTTTAAGCCTCAAGAAATCAATTCCCGCAAAGATTTCTCTTTCTAGACATCCAAAGCCTTTACCAGACATCCGATATGTTGTCTGACCCTTATAACATTAGAACCCTATTTTGATCTAGTGAAAATAGGATGAAACTTGTCTAGAATTAAACGTCTAATTATATTCCCAAACAACTTAAAACACTCTGTTAAACGCCCGTCTAGATCCAACCCAGTCCAGGAACAACAACCCTTCTAGAGTAGACATTCGACCTTTAGATCAGATGAAGACTCAAATGTCTAATACTAGAACCAGATGTCTGATAACCTTGTCAGAATCATAAATAACCCTGATTTCGGTGGGATTTTGGACTATTCTCTTGAGCCTTATTCCCAACAGTTGTAAGAGGCTTCCAAAGCCTTCCAAATCTTTCTTAGGACCTCTATAAATAAAGGATCACCCTTCCTAAGCTAAGCACACCTTGAGAAACTACTTCGACACCATATTGTGTCCAAGTGAAGAAGAAAATCATCTAGAAGTTCTTGCTCTCCAAGTCCTCTAGCATCCATATGAGAGAACCATTACGTTGCCGACTTCACGTCGCACCACTTACATCAAAGAGAAGTTCTTTTGCCTATAGGAGCTAGTTTAATTTACACTTATTTTGAGCTCTATAGGATATTGTATAATTTTGTCTATGTTGGGTACTTTGTAAATTTTTGTCTCCTTTGTGAGACAAAATACTCTTCGTGAAGAGGAGGGGTTTGAGGTACACTACCCGCGTACAAAGTAGTGTCGATTATACTGAGGTTGAACTACCCTCGTTTTAAGTAATTCGGTTAGTGGATTTGATCGACTAGGCCGATTGGGAAATCCTAAGTCGAGAAGCTTAGGTTGTGGTTTTTACCTGAGTTTGCGTTTCCATTTAAAAATCTTTTGTGTTCTTATGTAATTGCATTTTATGAGATTGTCTACATTGTTGTTGCATCTTATTTTCATACCGCACATCTCACCCCCTCCTTCTAGGGAATTACAGAGCAATTTATTGAGCTGGTCAAGCTAAAGAGAGTTCATGGACTTCTTGTGGCGAGGCGAGCCAGATCATCCATCCTTTCACTACACACGGTATCATTGAGATGATAATCATTTTGGTGAATCTAGGTTTGATGGCGTAGAATTGGTGGGATATGTATATAGGTATTTATACGAGTCTCTTAAAAATCACAAAATTAAATATCTAAAAAAAAATTGCCTTTGGCCACAATTTTTTAACCATAGCCAAATGTCATTACTATTGAGCTCGTCGGTTAGCTCAGCAGGTGAGCAGGCTCATACCATCTACAGTGGGAACAACAGGTCCCCAGTTTGAGTCCCAACTGTCCTAGGGGGATAGGTTTATGGTCTATTTAACTCCCTCGCCCAAGATAAGCGTCATCATTACTGGAACAATCCTATGAATGGATCAGTTGGTTGGGCATTGCACCATTTTGGACCATTTGAGAAGAGAGCGATTTTTTTACTATCAGGGCAAATCTAATTCAAGAATCTCGGGCCAATGAAATGGCACAAGGGGGTCTCAATGATTGTAACCTGTGGCCTTTTGATGAAAGGATGAGAGAGGAATCTAAGATGTGCTCGTAGTTTAGGAATTTTCAGATGTCTTTCCCAAGGAATTGTCAAGAATTCCTCAACATTAAAAGTTGAATTGAGATCCAACTAGTGCTGGAATCGGTTTGATCTCTGATCTCGTACAGGATGGCTCCTGTTGAGTTCATGGAACGGAGGGTCTAATTGTAGGAGTTCTTGGACAAGGGATTCTTTCGATCGAGTGTGTCACCGTGGCGAGCCTCTATACTTTTGTAAGAATGAAAAATATAGTATGCGGTCCTATTTTGACTATAGGCAGCTGAACAAGGTCATGATCTAGGTGTTCAGACCCTTCCTAGATCAATTGTCGTAATGTTCATTGACGACATTCTAACTTATTCTCAAAGAATAGAACAACAAGCAAACCACGCTAGGGCCATGTTGGATACATTGTGACGTAATTGCTCCTGCATAATTTAGTAAGTTGGAATTTGGCTTGCCAAAGTCGCTTTCTTGGGTCATGTGTGTAATGATAGAGGAATGTCAGTGAACCCAACCAAGGTTGAAGTGATGTTGAGGTGGTCTTAATCGAGACCTGAGACAACATTAGTCTTGGTTGTCCTCATTAAGAAGTGAAAGATTCGTGGTGTATTGTGATGATTCACACCTTAGACTCCACTGCGTCTTGACTTTTTGTGGCAGGGTAACTACCTACGCTTCTTGACTATTGCGAGATGATGAGAGGAATTATCCAAGATGACCTGGGATTAGCAACCATTGTGTTTGCCTTAAGATTTGAAGGCACTTTTCTATGGTGAACCCCTCTGCTATCTTCACTTGAAAGGAATTTAGAATGAGGTGAGGTCGTTGGATGAATCTGCAGAAAGACTATGATGAGAACCTCATCATGAACCCTAACTAGCACAATCTAATCCAAATATGTGTGAAAAAGCTCCTACAAAACCCAAAGAGAGGCTTAACTCAGAGAATTCTGAGTTAAAGAATAAAGCAAATCATCAGGGGTAAAACTGTAATTTCACTAATGCAGTATGTGAACAGGGTAATTAAGGGTCCAAACACAGGTCAAACAAGCTTAACAATGAGGGAAGTGGAATGATCTGATCTGAAAAGGATTATAGCAACTTCTAGGAATTAAATGACATTCTGTAACTCTAAAACAAATCCACTTCAATTCACGAGGTTCAAGGCAGGATAAAAATCAACTAAACCCTCTAAAATTCATATAAAAATATTCCCTAGGGTTTAGAACCTTCAATTTGGCCTTCGAAACCTATTTTGACCTAAAATTAGAACCATGCCCAATTAATGATTTAATTTAGGTTTTTACGCAAATTGATCTGTCAAACATAGTCCAACCTAAAAATAAAATTCACTATTAAAATCCTTAGGTTCAAATTATTCTGGTATAAAAACTTGAGCCTAAGAAAAGACCATCTTGACCGACTTTACAAATTGGCCCTCTTTATTTACTTTTTGACCCTTATCTTTTGAAACCCTTACGTTTAGGTCCCCAACTTCTCGTCATTCTTTGCAGAACGGTCCTCCCTGCCACTTCTACACAGCGCCATGCCTCCGGCGACCTTGTGCGAAAGATGGCGCCGCGCAGGGTAGGGCGACCGTCCTCTAGAACAGACGGGGGGTTCCCTGCGACGTCCTCTGTCGCAGGGACCCTCCCCTACCCTCTGGCATCAACCATGCCTCTCGTGCGAACGCACGAAAGGCATGGGTATCCTCTCCAGCCACTCTCTGGCGAGGCTGGCACGTCGCCACCTCAGTCCCCTCTCCGCGCCAAGGCCTTTATAAGGAGCGGTAAGGTCTGCCGACTCCTTCAAGCTTCCTCTGGCAGAGAAATACCCCACCTCTCATCTTTTCCCCTCCGGTCAGAGCGCCCGAAGCTTCCGGCGATCTCCTCCTCCTTCTCCTCCTCCTCGTCGCTCTACTGCCCTACCTGTAGCAAAGTTCACTATGCCCTGTCGTTCGCGCTAGGCCGTACCGGCTGGCGCCCTCTGACTGCCTCCTCGTCGCCGATATCCTCCTCCTAGGCATCTTCGTCCCCAGCTCCGGCAGGCATGAGCCGGGCGCTGCTCTCTCCCCCTTCGTCGAGTGACTAGGTACAGAGTTTCCTCTCTCTCTCCCTTGTATTTTCCCCCTTCTAATTTGCCATTTCAACCACCCGACCGCCACTGTCCAACTCCATCTTCCCCACCTCCGATCACCTTCTCCAGCGAGTCCATCCCACTTCCACAGACCTCCTCTTCCCTCGCCGACCAGCCCAGAGGCTCCCCCTCACTCCACTCGACCATTTCCCCCACTCCATACACCGCCACTCAGTCTGACCTCACACCCGAACAAACCCATCTTCCCGCACACAGTCTGACCTAGGTCTACCTCCACACGCGCTCTCGCGCCTCGCCGACCACCGCACTACCTCCGCCGCACTCCGGCGAAGCTTCCCACGTTTTCTGATGTGGCCGAGAGGCCGTCTTTTTGCTTTCAGGTCAAAGCCCCCTTGCCGCCATTGCTGAGCTGCTGCAGCTCCTTTGCTCGCAGCTCCAGGCATTCTCCAGCCCATCCCAGGCAGCACGGATTACTGCTGCGAACACGTACAGGCCTGCAATTGGGTCGCAAGCCTCGCTGCTGCCCCAATTGGCAGCAGCTTCCTCGGCCGTGGGTGCAAGATTTGGAGGTGGGATTTTAGTCCCACCTCGTAAGTGTGCGGCCGCGCGCCCACACCTATATTGAAAAGGTGTATCGGGCTGGTTGCCTTCGATACACAGGGGTCGGGTCCCTTTCACCCGCACGCAGCGCGCCGCGGGCTCGCTCGCCCTCACCTGCGCTCACACCCCACGGGTCTGGACCGAATCCGACTACCCGACCATGCACTCCTCACCCACCACCGCACGCCAGTGGGCTTGGTCCCAGGCGCGCTACCCGAACCCGATTACCCGGCTCTGGGAGAGTGTTCCTAAGAGAGATTCTGAGAAAGAGAGAGACACGGGGAAGGAGTAGGGGTAGGTTTTGCACTGACCACTGTGTGTGCATGCAGGAAAGAAAGAAAGAAGAAGAAGAAGAAGCAAGCTAAGGAAGAAGAAGAGAGGAGGAGCGGTGAAGCCTTAGCCGCACTGGGCAGCTGAAGAAGAAGGAAGGATAGCACTGTAGCAAATGCACAGATAAGTCGTCTAAGCACTGCATCAGACGTCGGAAGGGCAACAGCCAAAAGAAGAGGAAAAGAGAAGAAGGAAGCAGAGAAGAAAAAGAAAGAAAGAGAAGAACAGAAGAAGAAAAGAAGAAGGCACAGCCGCAACTAAAGAGAAGAATAGAAGAAGGCAGGAAGAAAAGAAGAAAAGAAGTAGAAAAGAAGAAGATCACCACAGCCGCAGAAGAAGAAGAAGAAAGAAGGCAGAAGCCTTTGCAGCCGCAAGAAAGAAAAGAAAAGAAAAGAAAAGAGAAGAAAGGAGAAAGCAGAGAAAGAGAAGATGATCAGCTGAAAGAGAAAAAAAAGAAGGAAGAGGAAGAGAGAAGAAGAAGAAGCCAAAAGAACTTTTGCTCCCTCTCTCTCTCTCTTGTTATTTTTGTAACATAATTGAGAACTTTTATACTTCTAGAATTCTAGTTGCCCCCTGAGTTCGACCTCGGGAAAGCTTGTTATTCCGAGTAAAAATCTTGTAGTAATCTGGTAGCTATTTTGTAATGTACTACAACGATTGTAAACCACAATAACATAAAGACGAAACCCCGTTACCAGGATACAATGGATCCTGGCAAAGGCATTATAGTAGTTCGTGCTTTGAGCCAGTACCTAGTAGTGATAGTGGCTCAACTCCAAGTGTAGGAGTAGGATTGGCTCACTGAGATTGGTGAATGGGAGCCAATCATTCGTTGAATTTTTTTAGCACTCTTATGTGATTTTGTAGACTACAACCAAAGTTGATCATGGAGACCAAGGGATGCAGTCTATTGCTTTGAGGTTGGCTCGAATTCGGGATAGAGTTATAACAGGACAGTCATCGGATTTTTTCTTACCTAGTGGAACATTCTATTTTCAGAATGACTAATGTGTGAGTTGTCAAAGTCTTAGTGGATGGTGCACTTGAGTGGTACCATGTGCATAACAATGCTTGGAAAAACTCCCAATGGAAAAGCATGAGACGTGGAGTGACATGGTATTTTAGCCAACTCGGCTTGCTAAAATTTATGATTGAGTAATTGTTTGGCTTCACAGAATTCCCAAGGAGGTTGTTCCATATCAGGATCCGAGGCTCCTATCGCATTTCGAGATTAGTTGTAGGAAGCCTTGAATGCCAAGTTGAGATTTAACTTGGGATGTTAGCCCCGGATTGTTGGGCAGTCAGAGAGGACTATCCAAACCTTAGGAGAATTGTTGCGATCTTGTGTGCTGGAATGTCTGGGATCATGCAAGGACCACCTACTATGGATGGGATTTGCCTATAACCATTCTTGCCATGCTAGCATAAGCAATGATGCCTTTGAGGCCTTACATGAGCAAAAAGGGATTCTTCGCTGGTCAATTGTGCGAAAGCAGGAGCGAGATTTGTTTTGAGCCCAGAGCTAACCCTGGGATGATAGGTGCAAATCTGAACTCGAGTGATGATGAGGCTACGAAGTGCGGTCGTACCTCTACCCATGATGCTATGTCGCGGATGGAGGTTTGAGGAGGCCACGTGGGGCCTAAGGCCTAGTTGTGAATCATGTATTCCCAACTCTTCCAGACTTGAGGTGTGTCTAATTTCACAAACGAAATATTTTTAAGGTGGTTAAGGTGTAAGGGTCTAAAATATTGTAGAATTAATATGGGCATTCAAGCAAATCTAACCTTCATTTCCATCGTTGAAGGAACTAAAATTCCCTTTGAACTGAGCCCACACACACTAATTGTTAACAAAATTTTTGTTGAGGGCTACTGGTGAGGAACTTTAGGTAATGATTATTTTTAAAATGTATGGTTGAGTGGAAGGTTCCCATGAAATTCTCCATTTTTGTTTAGCGCCTCCCCTCCAAATGCATCAACGCACTCGACCCTCTCTTTCTTTTTCTTTCTTGTGCGCCAAGCCACCCTCCCATTTCCTCTTCATGCGTTGAGCACCTCCTCCCCTTCAGCTTCCATCGCAAGCCTCCACTACCCTTTCCCCCTAACGCCTCACGCTCCCCTCCCCTCCAAGCAATCCCTCTCCTCCCTATCTTTCCTGTGGTTGCTGTTGCCGTTGATGAAGCTGTAGCTACGGTGAGGGTTGCAACTCCGCTTGGGGTCGTGGCGGCCATCACGAGAGGAAAGAAGAGAAGAGGAAGGGAGGAGGATGAGCACCCATGCCACCACTGCCCATGGCCTTTCCACTCATCATCGACGGCCTACCCTCCCCTTTCTCCTCTCTTGCCAACTGGCCACCGCCACTGCCATAAGGCCATTGCTAGCTGCTACCACTGCTTGTTACAAGTGGTGGTTGTTGCTGTTGTTATCGCCGAATCAGAGATCGAAGGGGGAGCTTGGAACCCATCAAGGCCTTACACACGGTGACCACCAACACCACCCCCCCCCCCCCCCCCCACCCACCGACCATCTTGCCCTCTTTGTAATCCCTAGCACTAGGATGTAATAACCTCAGGGGATGGGAGATATTTTTGTGTGTTGGGAGGCGGAACATCGTTGGTAATCTCTGACGTGTGCTGGTTGTGTTGATTTTTTATGTAAGAAATTTGGAAGGGCTGCCGCTTGGCGTCAAGAAAGACAAGATGCTCGAGGTCAGGTAGGGACTTCTCACCTTGTGCACGTTACTCTTTTAAATTCCTGAATGGTAGGAGAGATGATAAAGACACTTGCAATGTTTTATGTGGATATGTTTTTTCCCAAGGAATGAGGGCTTGTGTGTGTTGGTTGAGTGGGCATCGCGAAATCGCGAGTTTGGACTTTTGTCCTTGCACCCTAGAGTTTCAATTTTGATATAAGTTCTCATGGTTGAGTTTAGGCCCAGAACATCCTCTGAAAGCCAATCAATGCATAAGAATGAATCCATCATTATCGAGGTTGAGAATAAAAGTCTCGAATGAGGTGGTGTCTGGAATTTATCATAATATGGCCCCTGTATGAAAAGATCCGTGTAAGAAATTGAAATTTTATTTCCCTGCATGCATGTTGGTGTTGAGGGATGGGATACTGAAAGGCATGGCAATATACCATAGTTTGGTGCATGTTTGAGAGGGGTAATATAGAGCTCCAAATGTGGGCTTGATGGTGGGTTATTAATGATTAGAGCACGCTTGATATCCAGCTTGAGCAAAGAGAAGAGAAGGGATAAATATCTAGTGAAACTGGGCTAAATGATGCATTAGATCCTCAACACAGTTAAATAAGTTATTTAGGTTTAATTAATTGCATGAGAAAGTAACTTACGTTAACTCGATTTTATATCGTGAGTGTAGTATAGGGTCAAGTTAACCTAACATTTTAGCTTTTTATTTCTTTCTAACTGGTTGGGTCTATGTCGTTCACTGGGAGGTATAATAATAAGGTTAATTCACCATTACTTCTTAAACATAAATTACTAGTCAATTAATCAATCAGATTATAATCAAAATACTTTATGTACATGAATTTTGTATAAGAGATGTTCAAATAAAAGCATGCAACATTCCATTAAGAAAGAACATATTTACACATGTAATTTGTCATTAAGAATCAAGTAAACACGTTTATTACATCAATTATTTCTAATTACAAGAAATTAAAGCAAGAAAATGTTATACAAGTGAGTATAAATGCCTTATTACATCAAGTAAGCTCAAAATAGCAAGAGGATATGATGTTTCAATAAAAGTACAAATCAAACGTCTAATAAGAAGATTGAATGTCTTAAAAGTAAAAATTAGAGGTCTAAAAAAATTGACAGACGTCTGATTATCCTTCTTTATTTTCATCATTGAAATCTTTTTAATCTTCAGCCCTATCAGTTTCTTCTTTACTTCTATTTTTTACTGTTGCATCGTTGCTCTATCTCTCTCTCTCTCCTTTGTTCCCTTATCCATTTCTTTAGCTTAACCTCTTCTTAGTGTGCTTAATGAATTCCACACTTAACCATTAAGCCTTCAATTACAAAAATTTGATTTTCTTATTGGCGGTTCAGATCAGTCGGGGATACACAGCACCCCCTAGAGGGTGGGACCAGACCCTATTGGGTGCAAGCCTACTTTTTCTTAGGTGGTTTAATTTCCATTTCAAGCTCATGCATAGATCTCGGCCTCCCAGGCCCACTCGCCCACTCACAGGTCCACACTCACGCCCGCCAACGTGCACAAACACCCACGCACACACCCACGCCCCATGCTCATTTCATTTCACACCCTGCGCTGACAACCGAAGCGTCGTATGCAGTTTTTCATAATATACCAGCGCGGCACCTCACATACTACCGAGGTGGGACTATTTTTCCCAGGTTCTATCCGAAATCAGCCAGACTTCGGCCGATGATTCCGGTCGGCTCAATTATCTAATCTGATTGAGCAAAGGCTCGATCGAAAGCTAATCAGATGCTCAACAGGATTGTGACACCAATTTGGTGTTCAAATCTAATCAGACCCTTCAATTCGAAGGGTGAAAGTCAAGGATTTGCATGGCTATTAAGCCTGCAGAATATGAATTTTAGGTCATTTGACCTAAGGGAGAGCTTTGACCTTCTGTTGAGGGTCTGAGACGGTTTCAGGTGAGCATTCCGCATCTAATGGTTGAGAAGGAGAGCTTTGAAAAGCTTCAGAGACAGGGAAAAAATTTCTGATCCTCGTTCAGGAGCTTCAGAACTCCATTTTGAGCTCTGAACAGCTCAACAGAGAGCGAACAAACTTTGGAACAGAATCAAACAACCTTTGCAGGTTGTTACGATTCGATTTGGCTAATTTAGGTGTTCAAATCTCATTAGAAGCTCAAAAGCACAATAACGGGTTCAAACAAACCCATATCCTAGATCATCTTAGAGGCTAAGTTAAATCGCCCTAATTTCTCAATAAGACACAATCCAACCAACTCTAAAATATCCTAGATCATCTTAGAGGCTAAGTTAAATCATTAAATTAGAATTTAAGACATCAATTCTTAAATTTCAAATCAGAGTTGACCAAATTGACCACGAGGTTGACATACCATTCTAGACTTTCTCAAGTCCAATTAATGATCTAGATCTACTCAATTCTACCCTAGGAAGTTATTGCATAGCTCAAAACCATGTTTTGAGCTCGTCTGAAGTGATCTTAGGCATCGCCACCTGGGACCAAAATGACTTGAGTTCGATGGAACACTCTAGGAGTTTCAGAGTAATTAGATATCATGAATGAGTTCTATAGGTTCTACTTATACTTTTGGACCTCAATTCAAGGTTTGAAACCTAATGGAACTGCTTCTCCAACTCTACCGGAGTTGGAGAAGATAGAGGTCGACAATGAACTCCAGGAATTAAAACTTAGTTTTAACCATAGAATCTTGTTTCTTATGCTCTAAATATATAATCAGGAGCTCCTTGGAGCTTATCAAGGGCTGAAACTTAGGATCGTCTCGTCAGAGCTCCGGTGAGTCCAGAAATTAGTTTTAGAGGTCAAAACCTTAAGAAACAGATCATTAAAGGTCTCAAGAGCTTCCTGAGGTCACAAGGAACCTCAGGAGCTCATTAATTAAAGCAATTAGAGATCAATTCACAAGTTAAGCATCGAATTCAGAAAAGATGTAATCTGAGTTCGCTAGAACTCAGATCACATCCTCTCACTCAATTGAGTGAGAAGTGTTCCGTAGTGTTTGGAGATGGTCTATAGGTGATCAATTAGGCGTTTTAACTCTCTTGAGCTCGCCATGGACAGTGAGCTCAAGAGTTAAAACGTAATTAGGCGTTTATAGTATAGGTGATCATTAGTTAAATTGGAGTGAAGATCATGGCCCTTAGAGTGTGAATAAATGACGGAGGGCCCCAATGAGTGTGTTCTAAGCTCAGAGGCCTCCACCGTGAACAACAGAGGTCGCCGGTGAATGTGGAAGTGATCTAGGCGATTTAGCTGCTAAAAGTGAGGAAAAAGAAATGTAGGTGAATCGTGCGGAGGAGAGGAAAATGATCAGGTACTTGGAAAGGTGAATAGAAGTCTGTCGAAGCCAGATTTGACTTCGTCAGAGCAAGGGGAGAAGATACTATAACTAAGCTAAACTAACCTAATCCTACCTAATTACCTAGCTAAATCTACTCCTAAGAGTTAGCTCTACTTACCTGACGAAGGAGGTAAGGGATCTTCGTCGATGGCTCATAACTGAGGATGAAATTAGAGGGTTGAAGTTAGAGCTCCGGCGAGAAATTGAAAGCATCGAGATAACGGAGATGATGCACCAAGGCCTTGTCACAGCCTTGTGGAGACGAAGAGGAGGTGAGAGAGACGAGTCCCCCGTTGGGAAGAGCTCTGAAGGAAAGGTGAGAGGTCGCCAGAGTTGAACGGAAGAATAGCGTATTGCCAGCCGCAGTTGAGGAACAAGGAAAGGGACTGACCCTTGAAATCGGAAGGGTCGAGGGGTATTTATAGGATTCGGCGATGGCTAAGGGGCTTGCATCCGGACGAGTTTACATCTAGGTGCAGCTTAACCTCCGACGTCATCTCCGACACCGATGAGGTTAACGCCTATACCTAATTAGAATTTATGAATAATCTAGACCGGTGGATGGAGTTGAAGTGGTGAGCGCAAGCTTCAGAAGCTTCGCGAGGGCGGAATGGCGTTAGATGGGCGATCATCGGAGCGTGACTTCACCACTGAACATCAGTCGTTCAAGCAATTGAAGAAGAAATGTAGAAGACAGTGTTTGTAGGGACCTATATGCAAGGAAAGATAAGGACCTAGGTGAAAGGAAAAGAACTCAACTATAATAAAATATAGGGACCAAAATGCAAACAGAGGCTTTTAAGGTTAATTTAAATTATTTTCTTATCTAACTTTTTATATATATTTATAATTTAGCTAAATATTATGTTAAAGTAGTGTATTCACATTTTTAACCCATTTATTTATATTTATTAAGTTTATTTACTTAAGTTATTAAAGACTTAGGTCTTAAGTTATTCTTAAGTTAAATAAGATATTAATTAGGTAAATAATTAGTGATAATTTGAGTCCATTTATTAATTAAAGTATTAATAACATTAATTGACTTATAATTTAGCATTTTTAACTTATTTTTAGGTGCTTTAATGGTTTGTCCCTTACTACATAATTAACTCCTATATATACATATTCCTAGCTAATTAACTGGGGAAACTATTTGATTAGAGATAATTAGAAGCCATGATGAGTCTCTCATCACCCACTACTATATATATATATATACATATATATTGGTACAACATCACCCTACTAGGGGTTTTGCTGTAGCTATTCTATGTTGGTTCCAATGGAATTGTGGTGGACTTTGGTGCCCTATTTGAATGGTCATGTTTTTTATAAAGGTCACTTAGGCATAAATATCCTAATATTGTAGGCTGAAAATGGGATTATGAGGATTGCTTCCCCTTTCTATGGTAGAGGGGAAGTAGCTAAAGGGCTTAATGAATAGTTTCAGGCCACGAGGGTTTTGAGGGAGTCCTGGGTGATCCAAAAAAGTCCATAAGTCTAAGGACCTTGTGGAAGTT
This sequence comes from Thalassia testudinum, assembly GCA_037157565.1. Classification (NCBI taxonomy): domain Eukaryota; kingdom Viridiplantae; phylum Streptophyta; class Magnoliopsida; order Alismatales; family Hydrocharitaceae; genus Thalassia; species Thalassia testudinum. Next base: position 79,458,105 of record JAZHRO010000077.1, on the reverse strand, counting down.
AAATCCCAGAGGTAGAAAGTACAAGATTAAGTCATCCTTAAGGGGTATTGTATGCTATGTGTGCGGGTGATGAGATGTGGTTCATCAAAGCTAAAATGCCCAAGCTAAGCTAGAAATTAGGTTAAACACTATACAATTAACATATGAAAAGAGTTAAGTGTGGGAAATAACAGAAATGACCTAAAATAACAAATTTGCGCTAAAAACGTAAAATTAGGTCATAAAATGAGATATTCTATTCATTAATACAAATTGATGATCTGATTGCAAATTGAACACATGATTGAGTTTAAAAGTTCAAATCAAAGGTGAAATTAACTTCTCAAATGTTCAATTGAGCCTCAATAAAAATCTCATGGCATTTAGACATCATTAGGACCTTACATGAATAGTTTTTCACTTAGGTCCTTAGGTCATCCTCATTTCATACATAAAACCTGTCAAGGACCTATTTGTAAGCTGTCAGGGACCGCTTTGCAGGACTACTCATCACTTATGGGTCTGCATGCAAATGTTCTAACATTTTGCTTTAAGAGCCTCTTCACAAATTCTCCTACATACCTGCAGCCAATGGATCTACTGTTCACGAAGAACACCTTCCATCGTGGCCATCGTTACTTTGCGCCTTGATCCAATGGTTGATCTAAATCCAATTTCCGCATGTACTTGAGCATGGAATCACCACCTGTGTTAGATTTCATCCAACGGCTGATAATTGATCTAAACCTTCACGCGCCCACACTAGCTCAAATCCACCGCCTATGACCTATGCACCTAATATCACCACTGCTATGATTGCAATCATTCTAGAATCTACTTAAGCTGCTCCCATGAGCCCTGCGTGCACCATCGATTCCCTCCCCACTAAGTTGATCGTCGTCTACCCCTCTAGCAGCTCCCTCCCTTCCTCAGTGGTCGGTGACAAGGACCACTTTCCTCCTCCATTCGTCGCCTTTAGCTGTCGACTGCTGGCCCATGAGAGTCTCCTTCTACTGGAGGTTCCTCCCATTTTGTCCTCTTCAGTCACTAGCTGTAGATCCCAAAGAGTCATCTTCATCCCTTAGATAGTTTTCCTACTTTGATATCTAGATTTATTGCATTCTAGTGTAGCTTAGACTAGTTAGAATAGTAATCACCGGTTGATCTGATCCGATTTAGTGTTAGCTAGGAGTAGATTAGTTTAGAGCCACTCCAACCTCTCTGATCAATTCAAATTAGAGAGGAGTTTTTCGCATTTCCACATCGACTCATACAGCTTTCCCTACGCCTCACAATTCATTTCTGATTTTCCTTCGCATTTTTATTCATCATCCACCCATCCATCAAGGTTAACTTCATATCTGAAGTTTTGGCTTTCAAATCTGAATTTACACCTAAAATTCATTTGGGGGGTCTCCCATTCATTCCATAAACTCACGAAGATCCCCCGATCTGATTTAATTGTCTCAATTTGCTCGATTTCTTTCACATTTGTGTTTCACTCCCAATCTCGCGATTTGGAATCAATTCGGGTTTATTTGAGTTTAATCAAGCGATTCGAGGTTTTAATCGCTAAATTAGGTGTAATGTAATGAACCCAAACTGTTGGATTTGGTTTTTAATTTCTGGATGAGCATGCACTTAATTTAAGCCTTGTTTTGGATAGTTTGAACGAGGAAAATTAGTGATACTGATTTGAGGTTAGACGAGAACCCAAATGATTCTGAGTTAGTCACTAGATCATCTTGAACACCAATCAATGGCGTTTAAGTAGATCAGATGATTTATTCAGAAATCAAATCACATTAAAAACCCAAATCAGGGCAACATGGGTTTTGATTTTAAATGACATCAATTTTTAGATTTGATGCTTATCAAAGGATTAATTAGGATCTTTAGATATGTCTTGAATCTCAATATGAATTTTATGGATTTTTAGAAAAATTTATGAACATTAGAAGTCGCTAAGATGGAATTTACAAAGATTTGTTTCTAGCTAATATTGATTTGAATGAGATTTCGAATGAGATTTTGTAGTGGATTTCACGTCAGATTTTTATGGGATTCATAAGTTTGTTAGTATGAACAGTTAATGGCTCCTTAGATCTAAACTTTCATACCTGTGGAGTGTTCTAAAAACCACTTAATCAGGCTTTAGAGCTTGGTTCAACTGCTGGAACAAGGCAACAACTGTTGCCATTTTGATAGCAACTATAGCAGTTGCTTCTCTGATTTAGGTCATCTAATCAAGCCTGAGATAGCTTCTACAGCATCTACTAGAGCTGAACTTGCTGCAACAGCAGATCAGCCTTGATGGCTGGTTTCAAGCTGATTTTGAGTGTGTAAAGTGAGCTGGCATGTGCATAATGTTAGAATAGTGTTTATAAGCATTCATGTATGAAGTTTTGACTTTAAATTTATTTTGAATTGCTTATAGAACATATTTAGATCCTATCTTAGCTACTTGTATTGAGTATAACTGTCCAAATATGTGATTTTAATGAAAATCAAGTTTATTAACTCAATTACCTTTCATGTGATATGCTGAACTTATTAAAGTGTTTTTAATGATTGTCTAGCACTTAGAACTCTTTATGAGGCCTCAAGTTCTTTAGTGAAACAACCTTACAAGGCCTAACTTGTGTGAGTTTTGTAAATAAATAAAAAAATTTTAAAAATTATAAATAAAATAAAATAAATGTGTCTTAAGTAAGATTAAAAATATTTCTACATGTATGCCAAGTTTCAAGTTAATTGAACCCCCGATTTGGTAGAACATAGGAGCCGACAGTTCAGTATACCTTGGAATTTAATAAAAAATCAAATATCAAAGAAACCAAAAAGAAACCTCTCTCTCTCATCTCATCCTTTCTCTCTCATCCCCTATCTCTACTATATTTATAAAACCTATAAAAATAAAAAAAAACCCAAACAATACCCAAAAATACCTTGTATAATATGTATATACTTGTATATAATAATTTAGACCTAAGCTATATGTATATAGTATACATTATGTTCAAAATATCTATAAATAACTTATATATGTATTCTATATATTAAATTAAATATTTAAAATGATTTATTGTATATATAACTACATTGTATTATTATCTATTAATTTATATTAACTTAAATGTATACTAAACTAAAAAATTATATAAACCTATTTAAATGTACATAACTATACCTAATATTGTACATATGTATTTATCTATGTATTATATATTATATTGTACATAACTATACCTAATATTTAATTAAGTATTTACAATAAATAATTAAGTTAACTAAGTAAATTATTAACTTAAAATAAAATAAATTAGTAGTTTAAGTTAATATTAAAATAATTTATAATGTATACTTGTATAATATTATCTTAACTATTTTCAACTTATTTATACTATTTTATAGTGTACTATAGTATTTATAAATTATTTATATGTAAAACTATCTAAAATTTGTATTTAATTGTACATAAATTAAAATAAAGTTCCTAAAATATAATAAAAATGTGTAATAAATAATTCATTATGTATATCAACTCTGTACAAAGTCAATTTGGTATTTAAGTTACTAATTTATACATCAATTAACTAATTAAGCTTTAAATTAATGTGTACAATAACCACTTTTAACTAACTTTATTATATGTGTAAATAACTTATTTATGTAAACTAATTACCCAATTATGTAGTCTTATATAAGGATTTTAAAATCATGTAATTTATTTTTAATTTATATTAATTTATGGCCCTCAAATCGAGGGCCAAAGACATGAAATCAGCACACTACCAAACGCTACGCAATACTAATTGGGCGCTCCACATTAGTGCCACATCGGTTATGGAGAAGCAGCTACAGCGGTATAAAAGTAATTCACATCCTATGCGAACCAGTCGTCAGCGCAAGGCACGAAATAAAACCATTACCCATGAGCATTTACTGAGCATTGATGAGTAGTGTTAGGTCGGGGGCCACGCAATGTAGGAGGCTTAAAATGGGTCTAAAATTGGGCTTGAAATCGAAGGTCCTACTCTCTTGAGTGTTGTATATCCCTCAAACGTGATCAGCACGGCCACTTAAAATCCTAATTTTTAGGTTGATGGGTAGACATCTGTGTGTGTATGAGGATGTCCGGCTAAGTGTTAGAAGTGAGAGGACAGTTAGTGAAAATGGCTAAGTGTTGGTGAATTGCCTACATGCGTGTGTGCACGCACATGTGTATATTTATATAGATATATGTATATGTGCAGTAAAATTATAAGTATGTATATATAAGTAATTAAAGTAAGTATATAGTATATGTATAATGCAAATAAATAAATATAAATATGTACATGTATTTAATTAATATAGATTTCTAAGTATAATGAATAGAATAGACTTGCTTGAGTAATAAATAAACTAGAGCTTTAGACAGTTATATCCGTCATTGTATATATATATATATATATGTTAGTATAGATAATAGTTTTTACTTTATGTTACGTAAATATTTTGCTAACGTTTTAGCAACACCTATTTATGTTACTGTATATGTAATATATGTCACTATAGATATTAATATGTTAAGTTAATTTAGCATATTAGATATTAATAGCTATTTTTGTACCTATACTTCTATATTACTTATAGTAGGTGTATATAATTAACATAGTGTAATTATATATAGTTTTTGATGTCTGTTTATTGTACATTTGTTTCAGCCATTGTAATGCAAATTAATTTATTCTTTTGTAAATAATTGATCAATTCTTTCATTTATTGATTCATTCATTCATTTTATAAATAAAATTAACATTTTTGGAATAAAAGAATATCCTTAGACTTAGAGAGTGATGTATATCAATAATTGCCTCCCAGTGAACAACCTGTAAATAAACCAGTAGAAATTGTAAATAAATAAAATTAACGTGATATCGATTTGCATTTGTGACACCTATACTATAACAACGACACATAACTAAACCTTTTTATTGCAAATCGATCGTCGATGATCATATTTTTGGTGCTATTAGTGCTTTATTGTGATTATTTGATGATGGTTGCAGTTCATTTTGTATTAGCGAGAATCTGAGGATGCTCAGTACCAATACTAAGTGTTAATACCGGTACGGCCATCAACCCAAGTTCGATTGGAGGTTAGACTAGGGTACCAAAAACTGAGTCCTTAAATTATCTCGAGTTAATGATGGCCAAGTGTGTTATGTGTATTGAAACCCCTAAAGATACTGTTTAAGAACTGACGTGTATCCGTCTAAACGTAAAATCAAACCTGGAATTATTGATTTCCGACGACTCTATTACAAGTCTAAAAATGGAGCTTGGATTCGAAGGTCTGAAGCTAGACCCTAGGTGATCCAGTAGGTCCCTAAGATTTAGTTTCTCGTATAGTAACCAAAATGAATAAAAAGATGAGTAAGTCTATTAAGTGAGCTCGCAAGGTTACACCTTGGACCTTGTGAACCAAGGGTTCACTATTGCGAGTTGGAGACCTGAAGAGCTGATGTAGTTAGTGGCTACTTGCGATTAACTTTGGGATCTAGAGGATTCCCAATCACGATGACATGCCTAAGGGTTGTCGTCGAGTTTAGGTACCAATGGATACCTAAATCTAATTGATGTCTCATGACATGTGTAGAATGCAGGATTTGGTTATGGCCTCAGTACCGATGGCGGACTAAGAGGGTGCACCCAAAAGACTGTATTCCACGAGGGAACAATGGTGCGATATGTTAAACATCTGACAACTCTATTTGAGATAGGTTAAGAGTTATAGCCTTAGTCAGATGGCTAACTGAGAGGGCACACCTAGAGTGCGTGCTTCTAACGGAACGCACTAGTGTGGCCCATTAAACATCCGACCTACCCCACAATAATTAAATACAAATAATCCTGACCGTATCTCAATGGATACAAGTTGAGATACTCTTTATAATACCAAGGATTTGGCTTGAGTAGCTCTCACGAGGTCCATCTCTTCTGACTGAGGTCAACAATGTTCTTGATGTATTGAGAACAGGTACACCTTTTTGCGAGGGTCGCCAACCTTACTATCTTCTCCCCTTGCCAAGGAAAGACTATCTGGTTGTGACTCAAGGGGAATGATACATCTCTATCTCCTCTGATAGAGAGGGATGATTCCCAGAATTTGACTTCTGAGCCGAGGAGGGAATAAATCATGAGATAACAAAATTGAATAACTATGTGAATAAATCATGGTAAAGGAGGAAAGAGGCTCATAGCTAGCCTGTAATGTTAATGAAACCTAGGTCCGATATGGGAACGATGAAAAAGTTTATAGTTAGCCTATTACGCAGCTAAAACATATGCGAACGGAAAAATGATTTGTGGTTGACCTATAGTGCAGAAACTCGTACACTACCTTTCTCTATTTCTAGTGTTATATGTTGCCTGTCCCTACTAGGTCGCTTGGCTCATTCCCACTTTGTAACCCATTTCAGGTTCCATTGCCGTAGAGAAGGTGGTGCGTCATGTTGGGTCCAAGTCCAGGAGGACATTGTGTGGCCTACCTTCTTAGTTGGCCTTTAGTGTCTAATATAAATGTTTTACCTTGGCTTCTTTTATTTTTCCTATAATTAAATAGCTTTTTGATGTTGTAAGACTAATACATTTCAAATTATAGGCTATTGTATACGTAACGATGACAAACTGCGAAAGTAAGGCAATGATGTAAGTGCTCATGGTCTGGTGATAAATTAGTGGTAAATAGATTATGTTTTTCGTCGTTTTTTCGCATTTTACTACTCTTGGATGCGAGGTGCGCTCACTTGTATTTTATCACTTTTATTTTTGCTCCGTAGTATTAACGGTGGAGTGTATCCACCTATATAAATTTGTAGCATACATGCACAGGTACAGATTATAAGTATGAATTTTGGAAAAATATCAATTAAATAGGGAAAACTCTATCGGATTTTTAGTATGTTTTGACCCTATGATTAAATTAAAAATCAATTTCTCTGAGATGTACCTAATTGGTAGGACTACAAATTATAACCCGAGCCATCTGGTTGTTGAGATCCTAATGCCTATCCACTCGATGATTCTTTCCCAATCCATCGAGAAGATTATCAGGACATGACAAAGGAAAATTGATCAACTGGTTAGAGTGTTATTTTGAACGCCACAATTTTCATGCTAGAAGAAAAGTTAGCAAATAAAGTACAAGTTAAAGCAAAGTGCAACCGGTGCCTTCAATCATCTAGATAATAAGATGGTCAACATTCTATGTCTGCCCATCAATTCCAAGAGTTTTTATGAAAGATTAACATGGATGCTCCCTGTTGCCAAATTTGATCTTACGTTGTTAAGTTTTTCTTCATCCATATTTCTCCACATAAATGTCCCTTATGTGGTTATTTGCCAACCGATTCCTCCACATAAATTTCCACTACAGTCCCACCACCACCTCCTGTGTGGTGGGGACACGGTGAAGGCGGGGAGAGGCAGGAGGTATATAAGAATCGATGACGGGTTTGAGGGACGTTCATGGGGGCATCCAATGAGAAGTTCATTATCCTTTTTCCATCCACTCAACAACATATGACCATCTCATCCTGCACAATTAAAAAGAAAAAGAAATAGCTTTCCTAGCAAAAAAATCCAGAAAGAGTTTCATATATTGGAATTTTCTAATATATAATAATTACTTAGTGGATAAGTAATTAAAAGATTCCAGGTAAGGTTACTCAAATCTCAAATAAAATCAGTGGTTGTTGAGGGATATGTTTTCTTAATTACGGGTTTGATATTTTTTTTAAATAAATAATTATGATGGGAAGGTTTTCTTATTTCAATAAATAGGGATTAGGTTCTCTCTCTTGATATAGAAAATCAAAATCCTAAGAGTTTGTTTAGACATGGATAAAATATTGTACTAATGAATTAATATGAAATAAATGTTTATTTAAATGAAGAAATAAATGAATGACTAAGGGATGAAATAAAATAATTAATATATTGATGTAATATTAGTAGATATCTATTTAATATTAATAGTGGAGTGAAAGTTATAGTAAATATTTATTTAATATTAAAAATGTAAGTGAAGGGTGTACTAGGTATTTATTTAATAATATAAGTAGGATTAAAAATTTATTATAATTTAATTGAGATAAATGTACGAGAATTTATGTTAAAATAATAAAGAAAATCTCAATAAAAACCTACGATTGAAAAAAATCCCACTAACCTCACGCTCAAACGAACCAGTCCGTACATACAGAGGGAGTAGAGAGTGGGAAAACACTGGGAAGTACACCAACGATCACGTCGGATTCGATGTTGCGCTCTCGTTTAGAACGAAGAAGGCAAAATAACAGTCTCAATTGGTTCTTCTGCACGTGTCAATACGACGAACCGTGAGTTTTTTGATCCTTAACGGTATTGGATTTTCCTAATTTGGGTGTCGGGCTTTTGATTTTACCCTCCCTTATTTCTTATGACACAATTTTTCAGGATTCGACACCTTCTGATTTCGTTGAATTTTCCTTTTCCGAATACTTTTTTCTTCATTCTCTCTCTTTATTGTGCTCATCAACGACTACATAGAGATAAATCATATTTGCATATCATGCTTATTGATTTTGACCGAATTTGCAATGTTATGGGGTGACTTGGATTAATGGTATCATCTATATATTTTCAGTCCAACAAAATTAAGGATCGAGCATGCGTTTCTTTTTCTTATTAAATAAATTCATCTTTTGTGTTGTACTGCGTTTGTAAAATATGCGAGTATTGTGCGGATGCAATCAGATTCCACCGTCACTGTTATTAATAAAAACGAGGTAAACGTGGCAGCTGATTTATTTAGAAGGTTAACTCTCGTTTACCTAAAATTAACCTATATAATTTTAATATTTAATTTGAAAGATTAACACATACCTAACACTAATTCTAAAAAATATTGACAAAAACTCTCCAACATTCAAACTATGCTCTCTAAAAATTGATGTTAATACCGATTCAAATAAATATCATAAAAATTAACCCAACTTAATATCAATTTAAATAAATAAAAATTGATATTAATGCCACTAAACAAATAAAAATAAAGATTAACATTAACTTTATATTTTTTTTAGCATTACTTTTTTAACCTTTCAAGGTAAACTAAACCTAACGGTGACCTTTGATATTTTGGAAAAAAAGCTCGTACAAGATGAGAATCTCATTAGATAGACTTTTGCTTGAAGAACATTTCATGAGAGATACCTAATGGAATACCCAAGGAATTGAAGGAAAATAAAATTTCTCCCACTACATCACATTTGCATAATTTATTACATCATAACACTAATATATATTACAATATATCTTCTAATATGATATAATTACTTGTATTTATTCATTACATCACATCAACCCCCATCTCTCTCATATAATGATTAAAATATTATCCACTACCATTATATCAGTATATAAATCATTTTATCCAACGGCTCATTTTTCTAAACAGCATCCACGTAACTTATTCCATTATCTATTCGGATATCGTTATTCTTCAAGCAAACAAAGGCTAAAAAAAATTGACAGGTGTCCTGCAACCCATCAAACACGTGATGATAATTAAAACTATTAATTATCTTGTTAAAGTTATGTAAAAGTAACATAGACGCGCCAACCTTTATCAGTCGCTCCGAAATGGCGGCTTCCTCCTTTCATAGTTCAAAACGGTGATCCAACTACAGGCAATTCCACCAAGGAAGAGAAGTTTCTTCCACAACTAACTAGATTATTAATGTACCAAAAAGGTCATAGTCTATGCATATAGAGTCAATTGTACAAATAAGCTTATTGTTGACTCGTATGAGATACAATAGATTATTGGGGTACCTATGCAGAGACGATGGGTGGTCTCCATTTTGGTTGACATGAATTATCTTCTCACATGCGTGATCTGGAACCTTGTAAAGGTTTTGGCATACCCTGTGGAAAATAACATAATGAGGCAAACTGGCAAAAAAAATTGCACATACAAAGGCAAAGAAAGATTGATACCAGTGGCAGGCCCTTCCTTGCTCTCTCCTCGAGATAAGGCGATGGCTTGAAGAAGCCTCCGAATTCCTCAGACCATTTCTTAAGCCTTTCGTATATGTAGCCAGCGCCGATGGAATCCGCCCAGAAGATGAGCCCTCCCCTGGTGAAGGAACATAAATGTCACAAATATAGCCTAAATCCAACTTGGCACAGAGGTTTCAAATAACTGGAAGCCCAGGATGTTGTAGGTGTTCAGTGTACGTAATAGAATTGGGCCACTACACATCCTAGATTCTGGTCAGATTGACTAAATCAATAGAGATTTTGAAAATTTGCACTTCTTTGCAATCATATTATATGGAAAAGTAAGCCATGAAATCCAATTATGAGAATGTAAAGTGGCCCAAATACCATGCCTATTCAGCAAATCTTTCTGCAATAAACAGAATGCACAAATAGCGGTACTCACCGGTATCTTGGGAATCCCATCCCAAGTATGGAAGCAATGTCAAGATCTGATGATCTAACAACCACGCCTTCATCTATCACCCTACAAGCTTCGTTCACTACTGGAAAGAATACCATCTCCAAAATGTCCTTGTCGCTCACGAGTATGGGCTGTGAGATACCATAAAATTGCCATGTCAGATTCCTTCACAACAAAACAATAAAAGAGGGTAGCTAACAGATAAAGCGCATGAATGCAAAGGGCTGACAGCCACCATGCAGAGTTGTAGGAGAATAGAGCAAGCGACCTTTCCCCCAGACATGAGACCAACACGCTTTCTAGATGCCTCCACGATGGGTGCCATACTGGGATCAGGTTTAGGCTTCATCCCCTTTTCATAAATGTAATATCCCTTTCCATTTCTCTTACCTATCATAAACAGTTGTGCACGGTTAATACAGAAGAGGCAAAAACACAAATACACACAAGAAAGCATCTCCATACCATTCCGTCCATTCTCAATCATCAAGTCGAGCAACCCAGGCTCAAATGTTCGACCCTCAAAAGCAATAGCAAACTCTTTTCTCACTGCCATGGCCACACCATATCCAGCGACATCTTGGAGTCTGAAAAACATGCCGAAGAAGGCAACATCCATCAGCAAACATCTCATTACACAACGATGACTAGATGGCGAATGGAACAAAATACGTATCCAGCCACCAAGTTTTCTGTTTGTTTCGAATATATTAACAATTGATGCAAGAAGAGGATCATGGATGTGCATACACATTTGCTATAACATGCCCATATTTTGCACAAAAAAAGTCCAACTTTACTGAGTGAAAAGTGTAAGGAAATAAAATAAAAAAGATATTATTGAGTTGTTTTCTATTTAGATCATTTATTTTTAGTAAGTATTTAGTTGGATTTCCATGAATGCCAAGGCCCTCTCTCTATATAAAGATGATTAAGGCCTCTCTTTTCATATCAACAAAGCTTATTTTCTCCCCAAAACTTCCACAAAAATCATACTGGCCAGAGATGTGCTTACTGGAAAGGACCCATCGGCATGCCAAAGTTGCTGATGACTCTGTCTATCCTGTACAGATCCACCCCTAAATGAAGCAACAAATGTGCACCTTGGCTGTATGGGAAGAAGGTACGGTTAACCGCAAAAGCTGTACAATTTCCAACCACAACAGGGACCTTTTTTATGGCCTTCCCCACTGTCAAGAGATCAAGAATAACTTGAGGAGAAGTTTTGTCAGTTCGAACAATTTCCAGGAGTGGCATCACATGCGCTGGGCTACAAGTGATTGAAAAAGTAAAATCAGCACCTCTACTATGAACAAGACCCCGATATAAAGTTAACATTGAAAACACATAATAAAACCCCACGCATGCATCACATTCCATCATGATGTATGGGAAAGCCTACCTGTTGGTTGAATACGTAAGTCTATAACCTGCATTCTAAGCTAGTAATCATTTAAAATTCCTGTAATTTTCACAGCTCACAGATAAGCAATTGCATGGTTTGAGACTTCTCAGAAATCATCAAAATCCTCATATCTAATACAATTAAACCCTTGTATACACAGACACTACCTGGAAGGTTAAAAGAAAAAGGAAAGGAAAGAAAATGATTTCCTAATTATTTCATGGGCCCTTTGGTCCATAGAATATATCGTCAACACCTTTCCAATCTGTAAGATTGAGAAATTTAAAAAAAAGGTATGAAAAAAATTCACCTGAAGAAGTGAGCTCCAATTATTCGATCTTGAGAGGTCATCTTTGCCCCAACTACATGTAAATCAATTGTGGATGTATTCGTTGCCAAAATGCAATGTGGAGGACATAACTTCTCAATTTCACTAAATATTGATTGCTTGAGTGACACTTTCTCTATAACAGCCTACAAAGATAGCTTCTCAGTGCTACAAATAGCAATGGAGTTCTCAACAAACCATACAATTACATAAAAAGGGAAGAAAACTGCATATGACTAATGCATATACTAGAAAAATATTGCAATACATCCACCTACCCCTTAATATATTCTAAGAGGGGAAAAAGGTCTGGCAAACCTTTTGAAAAAGGGACTTGCAATGAGCAAAGGGTGGTTGAAATTACCTCTATAACCATGTCAACATTTTTAAATTCAGAGTAATCCAGAGATCCCTTCAAAAGAGACAAGGTCTGATTCATCTTTTCCCGAGACATAGTTCCTTTTTTCACAAGGCCCTCCAAATTCGCTGTCAAGGATGAGAGTTAAATCCCTTAGAAACATATATACAAGAAGAAATTCATGCAACTGAGAAATCATCAAGACACTAGACCAGTTGATGAATTTCAAACGCACTTTTGGGATTTATGGAACAATCTTACAATCTCTAAATAAATTAAAATGTCAAAATTTCACCTGTTATCATTTTTATGCCTCTGTCCAAAAATGTAGCGTTAACTTCCTTTAGAATAACTGGAATGTTACTTTTAATAAGAGCAGTGGCAATACCAGAGCCCATTAAACCTCCACCAATAACAGCAACCTTACTTATGCGTTGTGGTTTAAGTCCAATATCTGTAACCGTTGGCACCTGCCTCAAAAACCAAACGAGGGAAAAAGAAAATGGTTATAATCTAAGTCAGTCATAATTAAATAAAAGAAGAAGAAGAAGAAATGCAAGTGGCAAGAAGAAAGCAGACGAAAATATCAGAAATAGTGATATGCCTAGATGTGTAGGATATAATTCATAATTGATCAGAATTATTGATTCATCTGCTGTTACAGGGTCCAAAAGCTATCAAGCTCAAACAAAATTATAAAGTACTGGGCATCAGTGAACAATAATTTATAGGTTGATTGTTTGGGAAGCAATTCTTTGGATTTTGGAACAGAGGAGATTGGACAACTGGGCATGTTGCCAAAATATTGATCAAATTGAATGAAAATTTGATATAGATCTGCGGTAGAAAATAAGGAATGGAATGTATAAAATGAGTTGCCTAAATTCATTTGCATGTGCCAGAAAAAAATGCGATGCACACATGCCAATTAAATCTCATATGCTACATAGGAGATAAAGAAATGCAGTGAAATTCAAATGAGAAATAGAAATATCGCCAAGCACTTGAAGGAAGTAAATAATGTATTTGAAGGTTAAATGCTTGACAAGGAGTCAAAGCAAAGCATATTAACAGAAGTATTATTGTTCCTTTTCAGAATGCAGCTTGTAAGAACACTTGATGTCAAAGTAGTGGTCCCAATTATGGTTTTAAAAAACGTGCCTAAAGAGGCGTACACCTCGAGGCAAGGCGGCCCCAAATAGCCTCGAGGCGGTAGCCTCAGGCTGCATATAAGAGGCGTGCGCCTCAGTTGAACTGAGGAAGTCTGAGGCGGTCGAGGCGGTGAGGCGCCGCCTCAACTGTTTAAGGTGTCATGTGCTTGTCACATGACACCTTTTAGGGTTGCAAAGGCAAGAAATGAGGCGGTGGTGCAGCTAAGGCCTTGTAGAGATTGCTTCAAGTGGGGGTGCAACTACTGCAGCATCGTCGGAGGAGGAGCATCGCTGGTTAACAGCTGCTGCAGCAGCGTCGTCGAAGGAGGAGGAGCATCACCAGTGGTGCAGCAGCGTCGTCGGAGGAGCATTGCCGGTGGTGTAGCAGCATCGTCAGAGGAGGAGCATCGCCGGTGGTCCAGGTTAGTTTGAGATGGTTGTTTTGCTTAGGGTTTAGGAGAGTTGGTTTACAATTTACTGCAGAGGTGATGCTGTTTGTATCAAAGGTGATGTGCAGAGGTGCTTAGGGTTTTGTTGGTTTATTGCCCGTTAAACCATGTGTTATTTGATTACATTTGTTTCAGAGTTACACATTAATTTTTTTTTTTTTACTTGATTGTATTTCATCATTGTCAAATATCTTTAGGATGAATTTTGAGGTGTACTTTAGGGTTTGAGGGGAAAGTTTGGATCTTGGTAGGGCTTGGTTGTCAGGACTTTGGGTTATTTAGTGAATTATATGTTGGTCTGGTAATGTTGTTATCTAGGTTACGATAAGACTCGGTACCATTGGCAACTTGCATTAAGTAGAGGATCCAAAATGACCTATTTAGGTCATTTAACTTTGATAATTTTATTTATTTCTCAGGTTTAAGTCATTTAGGTTATTTATTTGATTACTAATCTCTTTTATGTTTTTAGACATGATGTCAAAGGCAAGAAGAGGAGGGAAAGAATGATCCACTGGCAAGTCTGATCCTGAATGGAAGTATTGCATGGAAATTGACCATCAAGGACTCAAAAGAAAAAAAGGATATAAGTATGTGAAGTGTAATTTCCGTGGGAAAACTATCAAACTATCACTGGTGGCATTGCAAGACTGAAGGAGCACTTAGCAAAGACACAAAAATGTGGGAGCATGTGCAAAAGTACCACCTGAAGTTGAAACTGAAATTCAGGCATTCTTAGCAAAGGAAGTTGGTAGAAGAACACTTGAAGAAATGGAAGAAATTCGTTGCATAGGTGCATATACAGCAGAAGGTCCATCTGAGCATGATGAAAATGCACCTACAAGATCAAGTGGTGTGCAAGTGGTGAGGGGTCCTATCGATTCATTTGTTGCAGGAGTTGGACAGAAAGTAGGGACTCGAAGTGATGGACCTGATAGTGCTCTTCAATGTCCTCCAAAGCAGGTTACTTTGAATTCTTCTTGAAAGAAAGAACAAAGAATTAGAACATGCCTTAATATTGGTAAATTCTTCATTGAGAATGGATTGTAATTCAATTTGGCCACCAGTCCATCTTACTAGCAAATGCTTCAAAATGTAACTATGGAAGGGGATTCAGAGGTCCTACAATGCATGAGTTACGAACTTCGATTTTGAAAGAAGTCAAGATAATAGCTACTATGATGGACCAAGCGAAAGCATCTTGTGAGAGATTGGATGTAACATAATGTCTGATGGTTGGACATATACAAAAGGGCGCACCTTGATCAATTTTTTGGTTAAACCAAAAGGTACGTGGTTTCTGAAATCTATTGATGCCTTTGATGAGATCAAGAATGCTGATTATCTCTTCAAATTGATGGATGATATTGTTGAAGAAGTAGGCGAAAGCAATGTTATCCAAGTGATAACAAATAATGCATCAGCTTATAAAAAAGCTGGAGAGAAATTGATGGAAAAAAGGAAACATTTGTATTGGACTCCGTGCGCTGCTCATTGCATTGACCTTATGTTAGAGGATATCATAAAACTACCTCTTCATGATTATTTTCAAGAAGGCCAAACAAATAATCAATTACATATATGCACATGCTTGAGTAATGGCCATGATAAGGAAGCATGTAGGAGGAGACTTGGTAAGACCTACTGTCACTCGATTTGCTACTGTTTTCCTTACCTTGCAGAGATTGCTAATGGCAAAAGATGCTCTTGAGTCTTTTTTCACCTCAAAAAGGTGGAAGTGTAGCAGCTATGCATTGAAGGTTCAAGGGCAAGCTGTACAAAATGTTATCCTCAAAAGTATAACATTTTGACCTGGTGTAGCCTATGATAAGGACAATCAAATCGTTGGTGTTAGTTTTAAGAATGGTGGACGCTGAACAATATCCACCAATGGGATTTATTTATGAGACCATGGATAGGGCCAAGGAAGCTATTGCTAAAAATTTAGGTAATGATAAAAAGAAGTACAAGACAATCTGGGACATCATTGACACAAGATAGGACAGGCAATTGCACACACACTTGCATGTTGCTACCTATTTTCTAAATCCCCAATGCCAGTATAAACCAACTTTTAAAGTTGATTCAAAAGTAAAGATGGGCTTGTACTCATGCTTCCAGAGGTTGATTCCTGACAAACATAAGAGGTTGAATGTGGATCTCCAAACAGATGCATTTGTTAATGGAAGATTATTTGGATGGTCCAATGCCATTAAGACTCATTTTAAGAGTCCTAGTAAAGTACTTTCAATGATTATATCATTTAAATTAATAAATTTTGTTAATTTTTTCCTATATACTATAAACAAATTTTCCATTACAACGGATTGGTGGAGAACATTTGCTGATGAAACACATGAGTTGAAGAATTTTGCTATGTGCATTTTAAGTTTGACTTGTAGCGCATCCACATGTGAGCGAAATTGGAGTGCTTTTAATCAGGTAAAAAGTTCATATTTGTGTTTTAAATTTAGAGTAATATATAATAATTAGGCTATGATTATAAAAAATTTAATAGTGAACTTTTCATTGAGTAGGTCCATACTAAGAGAAAGAACAGGCTGAGACAAGATAAACTCAATGACTTGGTTTATTGTATGTTCCATTTAAAATTGAAACACAAGGAGATGAAGAAAAAGACAATGGATGATCTTCTATGCTTAAAGGAAGTAGACTTAGATGATAAGTGGATTGCTGAACTACAACTTTGTAAAATAAAGATTGATGCTTATAAAGAGCTTGATGCCACTGTAGCTCTAGAAGAGGATCCTATTGATCTTGAGTAGTTAGTAGGAGCAGAGGGAGGAATACAAGTAGGAGGAAGCAGAAGAAAGAGGCAAAAGAGAAAGGACAAGGGTAAATGTACTATGTAATTTTATATTTTACTGAACTATAATGTTTAAATTTACAAACTAAGGTTCTAACTTCTAAAAGATAATTTAAAATGACTTATCTTTTAGGTAAAGCTGTTATTGACGTTGAAGAGGAAGAATTTCAAAAGAGTGATAGAGATACTGAAGAAGATGATGATGAGGCTAGGATGAAGTTTATAGATGACTCTTAGGATGATGCGATCAACCCTAACGACAGCATTGATGAGCTTGACGGTGTTCAAGGAGGAGATTTGAGTCTACAATGTGTTGTAGTTCTTTTGAGTTTTTAATGTAGATGTTTCATGTATCTTCATTTTAATGTATGTTTTAACTCTTAAGTCTCCCATTGGAAAGTTGATTTAGTTTATACTTTTGTTTTGATTTCTAATATTTTATATTATATGGATGCGTATCTTTTCATTTAAACATCATCTCTCATTTAGTTTCGTTCTTTCACTGTTGTGATAGAGAAAAAATGTTATAAAAGTGTGTCATTTACATTATTATTTCCTTATTAGTACTTGATAAGTATATATCATTTCATTTTTCTATATTTTTTATGCAAATCCTGAAACTTATGCCTCACCTCGATGAAGGCAAACCACCTCGATACCACCTCGCATTTTTTAAAATCTTGGTCCCAATGCAGCCAAGCTAGTACTGGTAATTAGATGGTGGATTTGTCCCCATGGTCCAACAACCTATCAAGTCTCGACACAACAACTTCTAGGCCCCAATGATTCTTAGCCTATTTAGACACTCAATTCATGCAAACCACGTACAACCATTCTTTCCGGTAATTTTGAAAGACCAGCAAAATTCTGAACCCATCCCTTCCTGTCACTGCAACCTAAAATGAACTCCTACAACAAATTGCTAGAATTTAAATATTCTAAGGTTGATTTTTCAACCCTCTAAGAGGATGGGTGCATAAGGGAGCTTTGTACTTCACTTAATACTCAAATCTTAAATATGATTCCAAGGATCTCACTATTGGATCATTATGCATGTGTCTAGAGACTGACTTGTGATATTATCGCCATATATATCAGAGTAAGATGCTACAACAACCTCATGACCACAAATCATATAAAAAATTATCCCATTGCGTGGGTGGCAAATTTAGCCAAATAAGATGTTGAGAGTTATATTTTTCAGGAGTATGTTTTATTCTTTATATCCTTTTTTGTACTTCTTTATTCTATATGGGTCATTCGGTATTTTTCTTACTTCTTTATATATATTAAGATGTAAGATTATAGAATAAGTGAGTTTTTTTCAATTTGATATTAGAGCAATGATCCTAGGCTACTGGTTTATACCATCCTTGATTCTCCACCCAAAAAAAAAAAAAAACCCTAACCCTAAAACCAAGAGGGACCTCAGGCCACTGCCACTGCCAACTCCAGCTACTCGACCAGCCAGTAGCCTCCCCTTACGATCGGAGCAACGTCCTCCTACTGTCACCAGGCTTTGCTTCCCAGTAGCGATGCCATCGAGGCTCTCCAATCTCTTCTCTCGCTGCTACCAGGAGGAGACTCGCCCCCAATGACCCTCCTTCGCCTTGTTGCTCAATGAGGGACCCTTGGTAGCACCCCCCCTCCCTGTCTCGCGCCTCTACAAGGGGCCTCATTGCCCTATCCTTGTAGTTCTAGCTGAGTGACAACCAGCAACGTTGCCCCTACCTCAGCATCGCCCAGCAGAGTGTCCCCTGCCTCAACACCGCCTCTTTGCACCGCAGGGTGCCCTTCTAGTGGTTGCTACAACCTCCTTAGGTCTGGTGCTGCTCCCTTGTGCAGCCTTATATTCATTGGATCGCAAGGGCTCTGTGGTTCGACTTACAGGGCTTACATCTTCAAGCATGGGACAAGTGTGACTATTTTTTTCATGATTTTTGATTGTATGAAACCAAATATCATATCTATTGACTTGTCTACATCCTAACTGAAGAGACGATGGCGTCTGAAAGTTCTTCTAAGGTGACGTCAAAGCATGCCGCAGAGGCTGGGGCATAGAACCTTCTTATGACTGTGATGGCCACGATAAGGAGCATGTACTACTTCAGCCAGAACCAAAGGCGAAGAGTGGCAAGAATGCCCCTTAAAGAAAGTCAATGCAATGGTCCATCCATGCATCATGAATTTTATCGTCCCTAGGATCGGAGATGAAATCATGTACTATAGAACGATTAAGGATATGTAGGAGAGCCTAAGAGAAACCTACTCACATGAGAAAAATTCCAGATTTATAGTGAGATGTCACATCTTTGTCAAGAAGGACGTACCCTGTCCTAGTACTACTCGATGCTTAAAGGCCTCTTCGAGAAGTATGATGCATGTCACCCTATTCGTACCTATGCTACACAGGAGTATTGTAGGGAAGCTACAATTTTGCAGTTCCTAGTTGCATTGAGGCCCAAATACTCTATTGCTCAATCTTAATTGCTCACCCTAGCAAAGCTTCCTAGTCTTGAGGAAGCAAACAATAGGATGAGTTGAACTATTGTCTCCCTCACCTCTAGGCCTGTCAAAAAATCCGAACCCAACCAACCCGACCCGAATATTAGACCTGAACCCGTTTAACCCTTTTTATAAACGGGTCGAGTTTGATTTTAAGCTAATAAACCCATCAAACCCGCCTAACCCAATAACCCTCTCTTTGTCCTTGTAACCCCACGATCCCCACCCCCCCTCCTTCCCCTTAACTTGCAACCGGCCCTACATTTCATTTCCCCCACCCAAGACTCTTGTAAAGCCAAGACCCAACCCTACAGACCCCAAGTGAAGGAGAGGAGAGGAGAGGAGAGGAAACCTAATCCCTAACCCTAACTCCCTCGAAGGAGTCTCTCTCTCGCAACTCGCGACGGCGGCGTCACACAAATGCATCGTGCTGCCAGCGAGCCTACGGCAAGAGGTTGACCGCTCCTGACGGTGAGCAGCTGCATTGCCGCACGGCTGCATCATGGTAGATTGCGGAGAGGCTGACGCTGACGGTGAGTAGCTGCGACCCTGCGGCAAGACGACAACGCGACGACCACGATGGCATCGCCGGTGCCAGCGGCGCGTCGACTCGCAACAACGAAGGCAGAGACTTTTTACTTGAGTTGCGGGTTTACGACGAAGGCAACGATGAAAGCAACGACAAAGGAAGGTTGGCTCGAGTGAGTTGCTTGCATCTTGCTTTTTCAGATCCATGTTGGCACAGTGGCACTCTTGCTTTTTCAGGGAGACCGGCCGCCCACACCACTCCCTCAAGCAACTTTGCACTGCACTAGCAGGTCCAGCACCATTGTCCCACCCAGCCACCATCCCACCGAGGGAGTCCCACTGACACTGTCCCACCACATCTGATCTCCGTTCCTCCATTGCAGCCTGTAGCTGCCCTCGAGTCCTTGACCCCTCGAGTCTCAGTATGAAATCTAATAGAGGTAAAATTTCTAGGTGGTTAAATTCTATACACTTTTTTTTTTTGTACTTAGTGACATAATCAAATAAAGATATATATGGATGTATGTGTCTGGCATAACTAAATAAAGATGTGTATACATGTATGTGGCACGTGTTATCTCTTGTTCTGGAGATTGAGGTATGTTGTATGAGCAATACCTAAAATACTTGTCTTTAATTGTGTAATGTGCACCAAAATATTATGATAAATGAAATGAATAGTTGCATATTGAAAAAGTATCTGCGAGATTGTGTTTCTATTTGCCATGGGTGAAATAACTATTATAGTACCATAAAAATAGCAATCGATATCTAATATATATTGCCAAAGGACATATTCTTGCCTCTCAAAAGTTTGCAAATTTGATTTCTTTTGATATTTTAATCAAAGATGCATTGCTGATACCGAGAATTACATTTTTTTCCCATAGTTTTGGTGGAATTTAATTGGACTTATCTTAGATGTTAAGACGTATGTCAACAAACGAAGTATCTTTTAGTTGAAAGTTGCAATGTTTTAATTTATAGATTGTTGTTGGTGGTAATGGAGCTGATGATAATGATAAGAACGAGGGTAATCCAAGGATAGAAGTCACTTTTGAAAATGAAGGACGTAAAGGAAAGAATGTTTCTGAAGGAAAAGAAAATGAAAAACGTAAGAGGAAAAGAACTTCAAGGGCATGGAATTATTTTGAAATAATTGAAAGGAAAAATAAAGGTGATCCCCAAAAGGCTAAGTGTAAGAAATGCGGTGTTGAGTTAATTTGTGAGAGTAAGACCCACGGGACTTCGAATTTATTGCATCACATCGATGATACATGTCCTAGAAGAGACACAAGATATTGGACAACTCATAATAGCTCGTGATTCAAGATCTATGACAATGAGATCCAATGTTCTTGATTCGAAGAAATTTCAAGAGTTATCCCACGCTATCATTAAGCATGATCTTCCATTCTCTTTTGTGGAGTACGATGCTATAAGAGAGATCTTCAGTTATGTATGTGAAGACATGAGAGTCATATCACACAATACTGCTAGATCAGATGTCATGGACATATATTTAAGGGAAAAAAAAGTCTCTCAAATCATGCTTATCTTCCATTTCTGGAAGAATTAGCTTTACCACTGATGTATGGACTTCAATAAACACTAATGGTTACATATGTCTCACGGCACATTATGTTGATAATGATTGAAAGTTACAAAAGGTCTTGAGTTTTTCCATTCTTCCTCCACCTCACACAGGTCTGGCTACATATGAGAAAATATTGGAGATAATAAATGAATGGAAACTTGAGAAAAAAATCCAAGGGTTTACATTGGATAATGCATCTTCCAATGATGCATTTGCACAATGTATGAGGGATCACCTTTCTTTGAATGATTTGCTGGTGAGAAGTGGGAGGTTTTTCCACAATAGATGTTGTACTCACATACTAAATTTGATTGTTAAAGGACTTGAAAGCATTCATGAGCGTGTTAATAAGGTTAGAGAAAGTGTCAAGTATGTGAGGTCACAAGTAAGAAAGCAACGGTTTACGCAATGTGTGAAGCAAGCATCTCTTATTGGGAAAAAAGGGTTAAGGGAAGATGTTCCGATAAGATGAAGCATCACCTACTTTATGCTTCAAAGTGCACTTCATTATAAAAGAGCTTTCTCTCATTTGAAGCTTATAGATTCATCATACATTCATTGCCCTTCTGAAGGAGAATGGGATTTGATTGAAAGGATAAACAAGCTATTGGTTGCATTTTACAATGCAACTTGTGACTTTTCAGATATCCATCATTCTTTTTCTACTTGGTGTTCACCCTTTAAATTAAACCAAATGATCCTTCATTAAATGAAATATTTTATGTATTTTATGTTTCAGGAGCAAAATATCTTACAGCAAATTTATACTTCCCTCATGTCTTCTTGATCCAGATTAAGTTGGTGGATGCAATCAATTCTGAAGATAATGTTTTACAAAGTATGACTTTTCCCATGTTTGAAAATTTTAAGAAGTATTGGACTGTTCATAGTAGCATTCTTGCAATTGCCATCATCTTAGATCCCAGGTATAAATTGAGGTTCGTAGAATTCTCTTATAAGAAGATCTATGGACCTAATTCCATTGAATTTGAAGAAGTTAAGGATGAATTGTTTGCTTTATTTAATAAGTACATGTCAAGTAACACCACAAACTTAATCATCACAACTCTATCACGGGAGAGTGAACTTCATCAAGCTACTCCCGATGCAATGGCAATCGCAGAAGAAACAAAATTTTTTGCGGTAATCTCTACATTCGTATCTTATTTACTCAAAACCTTCAAATTAGTATAAATTCCTTTATTACATATTTTCAAACTACTTGTCTTATTGTATAGGAGTTCAACAATGAGAATACCTCTCATGTTTCTTCCAAATCTCAATTGGAGTTGTATTTGGAGGATGAACTAATTGATAGGAAAGAGAGCATAGACATCCTTCATTTTTGGAAAGGATCTGAATCACGGTATCCTCAACTTGCTACAATGGCAAGGGATGTCTTAGCCATTCATTTATCTACCGTTGCTTTAGAATCCACATTTAGTGTTGGCAGTAGAGTTCTTGATAAATTTCGCAGTTCTTTGAAGCCAGAAATCGCTAAAGCTTTAATTTGTTCACGTGATTGGCTTTTTAATTTGAAAGGTAAAACTCAAGTATTTAACTTCTTATCTTTTTAGTTTTCCATTCTAGTTATCTTAATCAAGTAATTGATATGATATTTTCTCTTTAGTTCAAGATAAAATTGTACTTGGAAAAGAGGAGTACAATGTAAATGAAGTGGTTGTTACCGATCTTGAAAAGGATAGTTCTTGAAATTTTGAGGTATGATTTTCAATATTTGATTAGAAATGTTTTCGAATTTATCAACCCATCTTATATATTATCTTATTGCAAGTGGATATGAGGGTGACTAGGTGCTTTGGAGTTTGACCTTTGGATTATTAAACAATTTAAAAACACTATTTTCGTATATGTAGATCTAAACATTAGACAATTATTTCATCCAGGTGATTGCACTTTGCAGCCATTAGTTTCATACTGTAGGTTGCATGAATGTGTAGTGTAGTAATGTAAGCAAGATGTATTGTGTTTATATTATATTTGTGCAATATTTGTAATGTGATGTTAGGTTTGCTTGTCTACATGGTAGCTTTGCAGAGTGCTTTCCCTTTTTTATATTAGTTGACTTTTTAGGTAGTTCTTGTCTTGGCCTTTTTTCCCTATATTTAATTTAGGGTTTGACAGCGTAATGACATTGCTAGTGGTGTGAATCGTGTGATTGAAATATGCATTTCTCCAATCTTCAGCATGTTCACTTGTTCAGGTTCTTTGCGTTGTTTTGGCATGGGCTCCATTCTCGTAGTGGGATCTAATTTGGATAGTTCTGTGGTCGGTGTGGCAATCCTCTTATGTATTAATATTGTCCTATGCGTTTTTGCTATGTCAGGCATTGTTTTGTTCCAGCTTTTCCTATGCCCTCATCACTCTTTTAGGAAGGTCCATAGAGTTTACATTGATAAATAGATATATGCTTGAGTATAAAGACAAGCCTCCGATGAATGTTACTTGTGGAATTCCGTATGGAGTGAGTTTCAGAACAATTCATCTTCTTCCAAGATTTTTTTAGCTTTACTTGGTAGGGGAATTTAATACGTTAAGTTTGATGTGTTTGTTGCAAAAGATGAATTCACTCATTTAATCCGTCAAACCCATTTAAACTTGACAAATCCGACAAACCCATTTAAACCCGCCAAAACCCGCCAAAATGCCCCAAACCCATTTGAACCCACCAAACCCGTTTAACCCATTTAACTAAATGGGTTAAACAGGTCGGGTCGAGTTTACAGACCTTAAACGGGTCGGTTTCGGATTTGGATGTGCTAGACCTATCTACTAAACGGGTCCACCCGATCTGACCCGATTACCGACGGGTTCAGGATCAAACGGGTCGGGTCCAACCCAACCCGACCTGTTTGACAGGCCTACTCACCTCTAAGGAATCTATAGAACAGGCATCCACCTTGGAAGTTGCCCAAGGTCACAGATAGGGTACACTCTTTATCCGAGGAAGGGAGAGAGGGAATAGTCAATTGGGGAGAGGACATCTCTCCCGCCCATTGTTGGAAGCCTGGTCGTGCTGAAAGTAACTACTAGACCAAGCATGGCTAACCTTTGTCAGCCAAGCAAGCTATCACGACTGGAGAATAGTCCAGTGAGACTATTTCCGTCCCCAAGGCTGATTATGATGAGTTGCTTCAGCATCTCTCCCAGCTATCTCAGGATACTTCCTCTACAACTGATACTGCTACCTTTGCAACATCCTCAAGTATACTAATTGTACTTGCTACACAAGCTAATGATATTTGTGATAGATTGGCTTGTCAATTCTAGAGCGTAATGCCACCTGAGTGGAGATCATAGACAATTTCGTCGTCTTCGTTCTGTTCCTCTAGGATGTACTATACAGGTGGCTAACAGGAGGCACTCCCCATTAATGGACAAGGGGAGGTGACAATTCTCCCCAACATGAGACTAACCGACATTCTGCTTATTCCTGATTTTCCAATTAGCCTACTTTCAGTTGGCAGAATCACAAAAGCACTTAACTGCCAGGTTATATTTGATACAGTCACTTATACTTTTCAGGATATCCTAATGGAGAGGATGATTGATGGTAGCCGTGAAGAAAGGAGAGTCTATCACCTAATCTAGTCTCCTTTTGCTACTGCAAGTTTCGGTGGTGTCACTTCTTCTGCTGGTTCTCCTTTCTAATGGCACCTTCATTTAGGACACCTTTTTATACTTTTCAAGATATCCTAATGGAGAGGATGATTGGTAGCAACCATGAAGAAAGGAGAGTCTATAACTTGATCTAGTCTCCTTTTGCTACTGCAAGTTTTGGTGGTGTCACTTCTTCTGGTGGTTCTCCTTTCCAGTGACACCTTCGTTTAGAACACCTTTCTCTGGACAAGCTTCATCGTGTTATTCCTTAAATCTCTCCTACTGTTATTATCAATTGTGATGTGTGTCAGCTTGGGAAACATCATCAAAGTACCGATTCTATGAGTCAAGAGTCTTAGGTCATAGGAACTATTTAGTTGGTTCATGCCGATGATTAGGGTGCCAGTTAAGTCTTTAATAGGCTGGGTCACCAATACTATCTTATTATGGTTGATTTTTCCAAATTATCTTGATTATTTCTTTTGAAATAAAAGTTTGATGCTAGTTCCATTATAAAGAATTTTGTGTTGGAATTAAAGAGTTGATTTGATACATTGGTTAAATTTGATCAATTAGATAATGGAGTAGAATTTTGCCGTCAACATCTGCGTGACTTTTATATAGTCTCAAGGTATCATTCACCAAACCACCTACCACTATACTTCTCAGCAAAATGAGATTGCAAAGCATAAGCATTGCTGTCTCCTGGACATTGCTTGCACTTTGTTGATCCATAATAGTGTATCTTCCACTTATCAGGGTGATGTCGTGTTAACTGCCTGTTGTCTTGTTAATTGGATGCTCTCCTCTATCCTTAATGAACAAATTCCCTTACAAACTCTATATCCATATGAGAATTTGCTTCATGTTCCACCCTATGTCTTTGGGGGTGTGGCTTTTGTCCACATTTCCACTTCTCGACGTGACAAATTAGCCCCTCATTCTGTCAAGTGTCTTCCTGGGATATTTTCGTACCTAGAAAGGATATCGATGCTATAACCCTATTAATCGACATCACTGTCAGCACAGATGTCACCTTTCACGAACCTGTCCCTTATTTTTCGACAATAGGAAGGCAAGTTCATGATATTCATGAAGCGGCTCATATGCCCATTCCTCCTATTCCTTTGGAGGTCATTCCTATATCTAAGCTGGTCAAGTTTTGTGATCGTCCTCTTGTACACAAACACTAACCTCTCCCCTCAAAGCCTACGCCTACCCCGCCTTACGTGAGCACAAATGGTTTACAAATTGATGATGTGGTGCTTAGTAATGATATAGGTACTCATGAGGATGATGATGCTTCTCATCCTTACCAATCTTAAGATACTCAGGCATAGCCTTCTTATGATCTAGAACTACCCATTACCATGCAGAAGGTACCTCGAAGTTGCACTAGACATCCCCTCTCTAATATGGTATCTACCGCATTCTCAAGGAATTTATATCAACAATTCTACCATGCACTCTCTACTGTTCAGATTCCTACTTCACATAAGCAAGCAGTTCTAGATCCAAAATGACAACAGAGCATGGAGGATGAGATATCTGCACTTGTATCTCAACACACTTAGGATCTTACCGATCTTCTCCAGGAAGCGACTATAGTTGGGTGCAAATGGGTATTCACTGATCTGGAGATTTGGAGAATTATAAGTATTATTATGAAATCTCAAGAATAAATCTTAATTCTATTATAAAGGAAACAAATTATATCTCTCTAAATCCAATCAAATCTCTAATAAACCTAAAACACATCTCTAACAAATCTCTAAAAACAAAATAGGAAGAACTTAAATAGGAAGTGAATAATTTCGATCCTAACGAGATTTTCTCTATCTGTTAAATAAAACCTTGATGATACAATTAAAAGACATAAGGCTTGGCTGGTAGATAAAGACTTCAGGCAAACTTTTGGCATTGACTTTTTTGATACCTTCTTTCCAATGGCATGCCTACCCACCATGTGGATCCTCATCTCCGTTGTTCAACGCGATTGGCCACTACATCAGATTGCCTTCTTATATGGTGAGCTATAGGAGGTGGTTTATATGCAACCCCCCTGGATATGAGTCTTAGGGGAGTGTTCCAAGGTTGGTTGTTTTCATAAGGCGATCAATGGCCTATAGCAGAGCCTCAGGGCCTGATTCAAGAAGTTGTTTAAAGTAGTGGAGACGCTGGGGTTTTACAAATCCTCATTAGATCACTCTCTGTTTATAAAGACTGCGTAGGGATTGGTAGCTATGCTTGTATATGTGGATAACATCATTCTTACAAGAGATGATGAGCATGGCATCACTAACTTTAAGAAATGTTTTACAGAGAACTTTGTCATCAAGGACTTGGGACCACTTTGCTATTTCCTTGGGATAGAGGTCCCTTGTGGTAAGCAAGGAATTGTTCTATCTCAAAAGAAGTATGCCATTGACTTGCTACAAAAGACAAGCATGCCAGGGGTCAAACTAGCAAATATTCCCATGGATCTAAAGGCACACCTATATGATGAACAGTCTGAGGCAATAAACACCCATCAGTATAGAGGACTAATTGGAAAACTACTCTATCTGACGATCACACACCTGACATCTCTCTTGCAATCAGGAAGCTCAGCCAGTTTATGGACACGCTCACCAAGCAGCATTGGGATGCTACTATGATAGTACTAAGGTACCTAAAGAAGTCCCCAAGGAAGGGGATTCTACGTACAAGAGGAACCACTCTAGACATTGTGGCCTATACAAATGCTAACTATGCAAGTTGCATTGCTAACAGGACGTCTACTATGAGATTCTGCACCTATGTGGCTAGAACTTAATCACATGGAAAAACAAGAAGTAGGCTATTATCTCCAAGTCCAATGCAAAGTTTAATTATCAAGCTACAGTTTAGATAGCTAATAAGATGATGTGGATATGATCATTGTTGTCAGACTTGCATAATCCAGTTGATTCTTCAATAGAGATGATATGCAACAATGAAGCAGCAACCTATATTGTTAATAATCCTATATTCTATAAGAGGACCAAGCAAGAAGAGGTTAATTACCATTATACATGTGCCTCGATCCAAAGAGAATTCATTTGCACCACCCATGTGGCGTCTAAGGACTAGACTACTAACATACAGCATTTTAAATGCCGACGATATGTCGTTGGCAAGGCCATTTTTGGAAAGCAACCATGTCGACACAGTGTAGGTATCAGTTTACAGGGGTGCCAACAGCATGCTGACCATTTCGACGGCACACCGACGATATGGGCGACATGCCACCGACGATCTTGGTGTTGCTGCAAGCGCAAGGTTGAAAATTTGAAGGTGAAAGTTGGTAATGGCGCAAGCACGCACGATTTTGGGCTCCGATATATCGTTTTCTGACTCGTGGAATCCTTCGGTACGGTAAAAATAAAACACTCTTATTGTTACACAATCACTATTTTTTAAAATTGATATCATTTTGAGTACTATAATTTTTTGTCGACATGCCTTCGGCATTTTCACGGCGTGCCCTCGGCATGTCCATCGGCATGGCCATTGAAAGACAAGCATTTCTATGACGTGCTCTCGGCATGCCCACGAAATGCACACTTAGAATTTCATTAACACGATGTCGAAATCAGCATTTCAAACATTGCTAACATATTCCATTAGCTCTCTCCAACAAATGTTGTTCAAAGCTGAGCATGATTGATATCTATGTCCAAGTTCTAGCTTGAAGAAGAGTGTTGAGAATTATATTGTTCGAGAGTGAGTTGTGTTCTTTATGTCCTTTTTTGTAGTTCTTTATTTTGTATGGACCACTCGATATTTTTTCCATATCTCTATATATAAAATAAGTGAATAACTCATTTTCTTCGATTTAAGAATCTACCAAGCTCATTTTACTCCAAACAAGAATCAGGCATCCATTTCTCCCATTCCATTTAGTTTTTTACATTCACGCAGATAAGCAGGTAGGGCATAAGAGTTATCTACCACATAATTGTACCAATTTCAGCTGAAGTGGCAAACGTTCCTATTGTAGAAGAGATTGTAGGGCATAAGAGAATTATGCTTCCTAATAATTACATAGGACTTCAATCTTATAAATATGCAACAGCTATTAATCAAAAAATAACGGCAGCTACAACTCAAAGATCAATTCTTCTAGATATGTTTGAAGCAAACTAGCCGCTTAGTTAACACAGAGCAAGTCATCTAGATGTACCAATTGCTGCTTTTGATTAATAAAGTTGGGGGCTGTTGCCTTGAACAGCCACCCTTTTAAATTTCCAACAAAAAGAGGATCTGGATGTATTAAAAAAGAAAAATACTTTGTGAGCCTGCCTAGATGCATAAAACGGGTGTACCTTGGATGTAGCACGTTGAGCAAAGAAAACATGAACGAGAGCTCTTGAAGTGCTCGATAACACGAGTCCTTTGAATATTTTTGCTTCCTGAAATTTTGCAGCACCATAGCATAACATAATCTGAAAATGGAATGTAGAGTACAACAAAATGATGTAATCACCAAAAGAGTGAAACTATCTTTCTTCAGATTTGAACTGTGAGGATCATCCAACCTAAGACCAATGGGCTTGAGTGGAGAAGCCCACGCATTTATTATTAACCATTCCAGTTCTAGATCTTTATACGCAGGACTATTTCCTAACTTTCCAATTTCCATCGAGTGAACTTCTCTGGGTCAAACATGTGGATAAACAAATGGATAAATGGATATCATATCTCACCCATTTGACTGACATGGCTCTTATACCATGCAAGGAAACCTGCTCTGTGACAAACTAGCTTGAGTGGAGCTTCCCACTCATTTATTGTTCGGTACCTCAACTTATTCATTGTTAGATGTGGAATTACTTTGTCAACATGAAAAAATAAACTTCAAGATGCACCACACAAAGCTCATGGCCAAATGCAGTCCTGGCACATGCACCCTAGAAGAATATCTTCTTACCATTAAGACACCAGCATAACCCCCAAATTTGATGCCCTCCTCAATTGCATCAAGGCAGGCCTGATGTTGAGGCATATTTGGAGCAATTAGTTTAGCTTGTAGTCTAGCTGCCTTGATAGTTTCACGTGCCTCAGAAAGGGAGCGAAGTTTGTCAGTACGACGAAGAGAGCTTAACCAAGGTTTATGCCTATAAGCAATATCCAAGGCCCAACGTCGTGCCACGTGCAGCAATTCGCTAGGAGAAACAACAGCATCAATAAGGCCAAGTTTGTCTCCTTCCTTGGCTGAAACTGACTTGGAGAGCTGCAAAAAATGCATATCAGGAGTCATACAAAAGGTGCACTAAATAGGTTTTCTTAGAATATCGACATGGCAACAATTTCATGGAAAATCCACACAGCAATCAAGACTGACATGTACTACGTTATTAGGTTGCTATACAAAGTATCTATCAAGCAGAAATGCTCAGGTATGTTATTAAAGGATCTCATTCATACATGGACAATTAATCAGATCAGAGAGGAAACCCAGGGTTAAAGAACAAGTAAATAACACATCCATACTAAAGCTGTTAAGGCACTAGGCAATAGGCGACAAGCTCATTAATCGTCCAAGGCAAGAGGTGACAAAAAGTTGATCTCCCGATTGAATCAAGGCAACAAGCCTTTTTTATTTTTTAAGCTATTGGATATGCTTAACCAAGTCATATTGCAGCATTGATTTTTATAAGAATCATATAATAGTACTATTTAAGTGAAAGAAACAAGCATGATCCTATCATATTTAAGTTACAATAACGTGCACACGCGCACACACACACACATATTATCATACAATGTGTACACACACATTATATGTCTAGTACATATATCATAACTTATACATATGCGTATATATATATGTGAAGCATATATAGAATTACTTATAGCAACATAGATGTATAATTTCTGTAACATTTCAAACATATGCTAGACTAAGTTGGTAATTGTGAAGTTTGGCACGATGCAGAGCATGGAGGTTCCCAAGCGTGTGGAAAAACAATCTAAGGAGAATTGTTCCATGTTGAACAAGAGGAGAGAGAATAGCAACAACCGATGGTCTTCAAGCGAGAGAGAGGATGGCCGACAGCTATTGGAAGAAAGAGAGAAGAAGAGTATTTGTGTTGGAAATATTATTGCTTTACTCAAAGATCAAAGGATTACAAAAGCTCTTTTATAAAAGAGAGAACATATTATAATCCATTAAAATAGGACACAAACCACATTTTATCTCCTAATTATAGAAAGGATCAAATCCTAATTAACAAACCAAATCTTCTAAATAAACCTACTAAAAACAAATATAACAAATAAATAAAACTTGCAAATAAAGCAAGACCTAAAATAGGCTCAAGGACTACCAAAACTGACGCCTAAGTGGGCCCCTGACTGACTACCACATGGCACTCTATTCCCAACATAACATTTATCAAAGCAAAAGACAAACTTGAAAGCATATCAAAGCTATCAACAACATATATTTATGTGTAACAGTGTGAGTGTGTGTGTGTGTGTATAAACCTAAAACTAAACGAGTCTTATGATCTCATCTAAAGTGAATTGGGAGTAGAACGACAAAGCGCAAGGCAACTTAGGCAACAAAGAAGGCGACCAAGTGATTACTTAGATGAAGCCCCTCACCTAGAATAGCTCTAAGGTAACCTCTAGCTTTCTCACCTAGCTTGGTACAAGGTTTTAAATGTCCATATTGACATTGTATT
Organism: Thalassia testudinum; assembly: GCA_037157565.1. Taxonomy (NCBI): domain Eukaryota; kingdom Viridiplantae; phylum Streptophyta; class Magnoliopsida; order Alismatales; family Hydrocharitaceae; genus Thalassia; species Thalassia testudinum. The sequence continues at coordinate 79,426,152 of JAZHRO010000077.1, read as the reverse complement.
GACAACTCAAAAAGGGGTAAATTACCGATATATCGTCAATACCTTGAAATTTCAAGGAAATAGCTCAAAATGGTGAGAAATAGCTCAAAATGGTGAGAAATAGCTTAAATGTCACAAATTCGATGTAATTAACATTTAAATAACCACTATATACATGAAGAAATATCTAAAAGATCAAAATCATAAATTTTGAGTAAAAACAAAATATAAATGAGCTACTAATATATCAACAATCATCACAAGTCATTAACATTGAAAAGAAAAAACACATAACATAATAATAACTTAAGATGTTCATAATAATACTTTAAAAAAAAAACACTAGCCAAAAATGAAATATAACAATACTTGTACCACCAAATCATGATTCATGAAGCGTTAGAAATATAAAAATGATCTTTTACCCCCCTTTGAACTAAATATTACTAGTAATAGAGGCATGAGCGGGTGATTTCAATTCTAAACCAAATATCACCGATGATATATATATGGGTCATTGTAACGATATGTGATATGTCGATGACATTAAATTTAAATCCTTGACTCTCCCATATTTCTTCTACATAATAATCCAAGTCTTTCCACTTGGATTTCAAGCTACCATAGCATGCGATAACAAGCATGGCACCCTATTGCATGCCATAGTACCCAAAAATCAAGTTTTAAATAGAAGATCAATTCATTATTTGACTAATACAATACATAGAGAACCTTAATTTACCCAATGATTAGAGAAATCTCATTAATAAAATTCAAAACAAACAACAAATTTGATTTTGAGATGAGGTTTAGAACAAAACCATGATGAAATCAAAAATTATTTTGTTCTTTGTCTAATCCACTAGGTAAAGAACATTAATCCACTCAACAAATGAAACGATTAAACTTAGAATGAACAACAATAACACATGTTTTAAGCTTGAAATTAAGACTAAAAAAACTTTAAAAATCACAAAAGACAAGTTTATATGAAGATCAACAAATTTAGAAACTAAAATCACAATAAAATGATTATTTTAATGAAAGAATTTGGGTTGAAGTGGGACATCTTAGCTTTAACCGTGAGCAAAGAGGGCAACGGGACTAACGAACACTAACAATGCTAATGCAAAGGACTAAATTTGAGAATAGTAACATTTCCATGTAATATATCCCCATATCATCGATATATCCATTGATATATGGAATATTTGTACAACCTTGTTGATATCAGTGATATCATCAACATCATCGATATATCAGCGATATCATGGAAAAATGTCATTACTAGCATATCGATATCTTTTGACTTGGTGATATGCGAGATATCAACAATGTCATTTAAATCCTTGGCTTGGTAGCCCAAGGTAATTTCATACTCTTTCTTGAAAAAAAAAAAAGGAAAAAAGGAAAGAAACTCAATTTGAAGATATTCCCTCCCAATAAAAACTTTTAAACTAAAGGAGAAACTATAAACCAAGCTTTGAAAAATCAACTAGTGTGAAATGGGTAGTATAGCATACTAAGGAATTTGCCAAAAGAAATAAGCATTCATAATTATCTACATGAAAAAACACTTTAAAATGCATCAAAAAAAATTAGATATGACAGTTTCTAGCAATTTTAAAGTGCTAACATAGATGACCTTAGGGATCATATGCCCCTCACTTGTGTAATCCCCCCCTCCCCCAAACAACACACAAAAAAAAAGGAAACTCCTAAGAAAATGGCAAAAGAAACAAAAAAGAATAAAATCCTCTCACAAAGTGCTTCTTGAGCCAAAGTTTACCCTTATATTCTGAAATTTCCTCTCTCCGGTATGGAGATTTGGAGAATAGAAACTTTATTATTAAATCTCAAAGAAGAATACATGAAGTTGACACTTTATATAGAGAGGACAAATCCTACTTCTAATCATAATAGAATCAAATCAAATTTTTAACCTAAAACATATCTCTATGATGAAGAAAGAAACTAAAAAGGAAAGAGATGATTCTAATTCCTAATTTTCTCTAGCACTCCTCCCCCCCCCCCCCAAAAGTTGGAGCGTGCAACACCCACCTTGTAGTAGTGCATTGGTAGTAGAACTCTCCCCATCTAATGTAATTCAAAGCTGGAGCATGTAGACACACATGGACTTTTGGTCATACACAGGCTCGAGCATGCAAACGAACTTGTTCTTTAGACATACAAGCGATGATCTCTTCATTGGTGAATATCCAAAACCCTCAGAGTTGGACCAAAAAACTTAAAGACTTTAGTTGGAAGACGATTCCAAGCACCATAGGGGACATATCCCAAGCACTGAAACTGAATCTGATATGGGAGTTGATCCTAAGGGTTGATGCAACGTATGTCACCTGAAACAACACTGAACTAAAATTGAATTGATTTGAATGTTTTCTTATATGGGGTACGTTTCCAAGTATTGATAATTATCCATCACCAGAGAAAAACTCTTCACAATAGGAGAAGATGAAAACTAGCTCTGAGCATTTACAGATGGGCTAAGCTTGTGGCTCAGTTTCCCCATCACTCATTGGCATCTTCGACGTCAATCACACGACCCAAGGCTTCAAAACTTTTTTCAGGCCACGCATTGATTGTGTAGACATAACTTTCGCGACATCTATAGCGATTGCACAATAGTCGTAGCAATACTAGCAACCACACATACAATGATCTTAGCTGTAGTAGCGACCACACATAAGGAATCTTTAGTGATATTCAATGACACACGATGTCACCAACATTGGCCAAGGAGTACTCATGCACCCTGAGGTAGGGAGGGGACTGGTGGCACCCTTAGAAACCGGTGGAGAGCATGGGGATCCCAAGAAAAATCTGCTCTGATACTATGTGGAGATTTGGAGAATAAAACTTTATTATTGAATCTAAATGAAAAATATATGAAGTTGATCCCTTTATATAGAGCGAGCCAATCATACTTCTAATCCTAATAAAATCAAATCTAATCTAATGAAATCTTTAACAACCTAAAATATATCTCTATAATTAAGAAAAACAAAAAGGAAAGAGATAATTCTAATTCCTAATTTCCTAATTTTCTCTAATACCTAGTATTTCCTTAAATTTCAATAAAAGTCCAAGCTATCAAGAAATCTTTAGTTTTGCTTTAAATAAATTCCATCTAAATTGTCATCAAAATAAGATAATACAAGCCCTAGATGAGAGAGATATACTTGTATTGAGTTACACAATGTAAATCCAATATATGATAAGTTGACACACTAGTGAATATGAGCATTTGATCTAAAAGAATAACCACTTTCAATTTTCAAATGTCACATGGAAATGAATTGAAAGCATCTCGAAGATGAGTTTATGAGATGAAAAAGCATTGAGTTTCACACACCAAAGAAAAATAGTCCATCCTTGACCAGTAACAAGGTCTTTATGTACCGACATAAGTGATATCAGCATCATTTTTGCAAATTAAACGACTTATCTTGTTTATTTGGTAAACAATTTGCAAGTTACATCCATCAACATTTGGAATGTTAATTTCAACGTCGTTTCGATAAATTTCTAAGTGTGTATTTTGAAGGCATGCCAAGAGTGTGACATGGAAACACCCGTATTTCGATGTCAGATTTCAATGATTTCGATGTCCCAAAAATAATTCATTTCGAAGGCATACCGAGAGCATGTCATAGACATGCCGACGTATATTGACAAAAATGATTAGAATTTCAAGGAAAGTATAAATCTAAACATATTTATGTAAGAATAATAATGTTATATCTTAATATTCATATACAACGTACAATTTACTATACCATGTTCATGTTTAAGTTTAAGAATCAAATATCAAATAATTCCTGTGTGAATTGAATTAAATCATACAAAGATAAAATATTCAAATATATAATTTTTAGTAAACTAAAGTAAAACTTTAAAAGCTAAAATTTAACTATTTAACCAATTGAACTTAAATAAATTTACTTAAGATATTTCAACAGATTAATCAATTTGAATAAACCTAAATTAACATTACTATGCATGTCATGTTAGCTAATTTTATTTATGCCACCCCTTATGAGTCACGTTTAGATCTAGTTGTATCATATTTATGTATGAAAATTATAAGTTGTCACCTTCAAACATGAGACCATGGGTTTCTAAGCTGAATGTTATCCATGATGATTAATTCATAAAGTACATAAGCCCCTAATGTTTCCAATTTTCTAATTTTATTCTCTTATGGATGGATGCAAGTTTTTTGCTCTTTAATGTTAACTTAAACTTAGAATTTTATTTTTAGAAATTAAATAAATATTTCATCGATTCTAAATTGTAATTAAATCGATATGTCTGTAATAATGGTAGAACTAAAGTCTAGTATGTAAATTACTCTATAATTATGGACGGGTGTAAAATCAAAGGAGAGGAGCAGTGAGACTAACAGGAGTAACAGCGAAGATTTAGTTCTAATAAAAACAAATAGCAGCAACAGTGCAAGTAACAGTAGTAGTAATAGAGAAAAATGGGAGAACTAAGAGTAAGAAGCAATAGCAACAAGTCGAAATGTCAAGTGGATTTTGTCACTTGCCGATATTTCGGCGAAATATTTGCATGTCAACATTATATTGATGTTAATATGGTCTAACCCAAAAAATAGCTATTTCAACATGCTGCCAGTATACCGTCAGAATTTAAATCACTCGAAATAATAATAATGATTAGAAACTATTTATTGAGACACCAACATCAACCTTAAAATATGATAACAATTTAAAAATTGTGCCTAATGCCACCCATCTCTCCAAACTTATTAATATATCATTTATAGTTAGAAAAATATTATTGACACTCCTACACTTCAACATTACATGTGTGTCAATGTCACCCAACGTCAGAAAAAGGTCATTTCGTGGGCATAATGTGGACATTCAGAACAATGGCATCCATAGCTTTTTCGATCAAAAAAAAAGAACATTAAAGATCATGAAAGAAAGCACTTACCAACATCATCTCAACAGCCTTTGATAATCCTACAAGCCTTGGAAGACGTTGTGTGCCTGTGATGTCAAGACCAGATAATATCATTATTCCTTGCAGGTAAAGACGCATGTGTCACAACCAGAATATATGTGATTGGTAAAAATAAATAAAGGAAACCTCAGAATCATGTGATCACAGTTAATAAACATCCACAAATGCATACATTCGTAATCACTGCTTGAAACACTACGAATACTACTTCAACTTTAGCCTCTGATGGGTAAGACTTGGACAGGTGACTTGGCATAGCAAAATTTTGAAAAAGTACAGCTGTCCAGTACACTTACTGGGTTCATTAAAATGATAGGTGAATGCAATGCATAGAGAAGAAGAAGTGACATGGAGATCATCGAAGGTCAAACTGAAAAGCCTGAAAAACTCCGTTGTGCAACCCTTAACTTAGAAGAGGTGACAGCAAGCACTAGAAGAATGGAGAAACAGATAAAAGTTGATAACAGAATGGGAACTAGAATGAAAGTTAAAGGGCACATAAAAACCATGTTTACAGACTAAGCAATATGACAAGTAGAATTAAAGTTACCTTATTTAAAAAAATTTTGGCAACTGAGATAGCCAGTTTATTTATTATAGTGTATTTGAATCATTTAAAATATTTACATGATCGTAGTAAAAGTTTTACAATACAAGCATGATTGTTTGATGAAGTTTCAAAGTGGAAATGATGTGTCAAGGCCAGTATATCTTTTCTCTTTTCCCATCTTGTCCTCATGAGTAAGATCATGCAGATATAATATTACTTGAATGAGTCGGCAAAGAGTAAATCAGATGTCCTTCCTGATTAAAAGGCCCAGCTGATTGTCAGTCATAAATCATAAGAAGGTGAACACCAGGTTTTTGGCAGCACCCACAGAAAAGCAAAAAACATCTGATCATTGTTAGCACTCAGGTAAGAGTTAAAGAGCTGCACCCACTCCTCACTGTAGAGGCAAATAATCAAGTTAAAATTGTAGGTTTACAAGTACGATGAAGTCCTAAAGGAGCATGAATGAGATGAGCACCTCCAAATCCTGGGATTACACCAAGAGTCAATTCTGGCAATCCTAGCTGAGATTCAGGAGTAGATATCCGAGCATGGCAACCCTGAAAGTGGTCAGCAACATGGCAAATTAAAGAAATGTAGGAATGGGTGGTGATTTCTCTTAGAAAGTAAAATTAATGGTCGGTCAGTAATGACCATTGTAAGCTCCAATCCACCACCAAGGGCGAGTCCTTGAATTGCAGCAACTGAAGGCTTCTTGGCATCTGGATACAAGCAGCAGAATAGATCAGAAGCAGATGCACAAAGCAGAAGAGTTCAAAGTGCAAACTTTACCTTCGACTATGTTAACTAAGAGTTCAACTGATACATCAGGTATAAGCGAAGCATCACCTGCCATATTCAACAAAAAGATTAATTAAAAAAGAGAATGCAGCATTTAGAACAGATACCAAGAAGCAAATACAAGATTACATACCGGTCGCATGTACTTTCTCGAAAACACCGATATCAAAACCTCCAGAAAATTTCCCATTGGCACCTTTTCACATTAGAAAGAAAAAATGGTGATGTTTAGCAACAGCTATGTGATTTGCTTAAATTACAAAACAGTAATGCAACAAATTGTCACGCTACCATGCTCGATGCTACAGCCATGACATCTTAGTGCAGGAATAGCAGAATGAAGCAACAGAAAAATGCTGACACAGAAACCTCTAATACAGAAAATCAAAAGAAAGCATTGCACCGAAGACACTGATAACTAAAGCAGAACTCTGATACATCAACGTTTTTTTAGTAATCTAAGTCAAAGTTCCTGCTAAACCATCAACACCAACTAAAAGCACTTTGCTAAAAAAAGCAGGAATTCACCGCCACATCATCACATCTTCCTTAACCCCGTTTCCCCAAAATAGATATACCTGAAATTTCCACATTCCAAGGTCAACAAACGAGAAAAGACATGGCCTTTCATATGCATAATGTCTTGGGAACCCCAGTACGCATACTAAAAATCTAGAGAACAATACGCCATATCTTCCTTAACCCCATTTCCCGAAATGGAGTGGTTACATCCAAAAATTCTCATGTTTCACGGCCAATGAACAAGCAAAGATCCGGCCTGTCTTTCCGCAACGTGTCAGTGACCAAAAGCATACAAATACAGGGTAAAATTGTAAACACACAACGTGTGCCTACAACCGATGGGGTAAAGCTAACGCCTTTCATCCAGACTAAAATATATAAGTTGCTTCTACGGTTCATAAACCGACGACCTACACCCCATCTACTCTGGACCACTAAACGACACGACGGCGCCCACACATCCACAGGGGACATTGACATTCCACATCTGGAGAACACTAACTCCGATAACTCACCAAGAGACGAGCAACCGGATAGAAGAGACGTACCTGTGAGCACGATCGCCTCGACGTCGTCCCTCGCCAGCGCCTCCAAGTACCTCTCCTTCAGCGCCGTGATAACTGCGAAACAAAAAAAAACACCTTCCCGGGTCAGAAACCCCCGCCAAACCCTAGAACGACCCTCCAGCCACCACCGGGACAGATCAGAGGCAGCGAACAACGACAAGGAAACAAGTAGGAATCGATCGGAGGGAGAAGGGGATGGGATCGTACGGGTGGGGGCCAAAGAGTTGACGGGAGGATTGGAGATGGTGATGACGGCGACGCGGTCGGCGCCGACCTCGAGGGAGACGTCTATCCTGGCCATCGCCAGCTCCAGCGCCAGCGCCAGCGATCGATCTCTCTCTCTCTCTCTCTCTCTCTCTCGCTGCGACGGCGAAGGGGGAGAGGGGAGAGGGGAGAGGGAAGAGATCAGTTGGGTTCTATATATGGGGGTAGAGGCAAGGGGAGGTGAGATGCTGGAAGTGGGGTGGGGCGGACCGTGGAGTTGGAAGTCGCGGGACGCTACCGGAGGGCGCGCGGTTGCAGTGAAGTAGAGGGGAAACGGTGTGGTGTAGTTGTGTAGTTGCGGGGTGTTGTTGCGCAATTGTCGGGCGAATGCGGGGGAAACCGGACAATGGATACTCTTTCTTTTTTAATATTATAATTTTGTAGTAAAGGAAAATTGGACAGGTCCATGCATCTTTGAGATTAAGAATGATTTCACACATTAATTATCAACGTTGAGCTACCCTGAAAAGATATAATAAAAAAATAGAAAAAAAAAAAGAGGAGGGAACAATGGGAGTGAGGGTATCCGTGGAGTAAAGTTAAAATTGCACTTTATCTCGTTACTTTCACTTTCAATGTTTATTATTTAGCAAACTTCTACTTAAATCTGTGTATTTATTAGGAGAGAATATATGAACTTTACGATGTAAGAAGTATTAATTGCATGGATAAATTGATCCAGTGACCATCTAGATCCAGTCAATCTCACGCAAATGGAATTCCTTAGCAAGAATGTCGAGATTGGACAGTGATGAGAAGAAAAAAATGCCCTTGAACTCGAAATCCTGCGATAGGCCTAAAACTAAGGACCCAGCTCAGAAAACCTCGAATAAAGGCGATTTTGGAGATCCGACCCACCTACATCTAAGAGAACCCCCTACACACAAGCAGGCAAGGCACAGCGAGACCCGAAGGGACATATCCGTTGGAGGTTCAGCGAAGCATACAGCAGGCTTGCTCCTCCAATAAATGTTAACACTGGCAACTGCCATTAATAACCTGGCAAAGTACCAGCCCAAGGAATTTTGCTAGGAGCGCGATCCGCTCAAGAGATCTTGCTAGAAGCCCGAGCCCGATCCGCTCAGAATATATCAACGGAAGCTCCATCCTAGCACAATATATAGGTGGGAAGGCACGTTAACCCTCCCCCAAGCAATGCGAGGGAAATAGAGCAATTGTATAGTCTGTAACTCCAGAAAAATTCTAGTATATAGTTGGGAGTTCCATCCTCCTCCCAGACGTACACCCCTTGTGGTGGAACTGGGTAACCAACTCTCGAACCTCTTGTGTGATTGCTCTATCAGACTACCCATTCTAGGGAGTCAAATCACCTTCTGAATCAGACCTTTCGTCTCCACGAAGGAGCTGATCAATTGGTGCCATTTGTGGGAAGCGATAATCGATTGATAACACTCCCTATCCCTTAAGGTCCCCACGATGGCTCCCACCACTCGCAACTCCTCCCACGCTGAACCCGAGAGGGCGCAAGATCGGGTCGAGTAGTGTATCAGTGTCCAAGCGATGCCTTCAGCCGATCGGGCTAAATAAGGAGAAGCAGGGACCCCTTACTCCACCATAGGAGAACCACGAGCGCGGCCCCCTAAGCTACAGGCGAGGGAAGAGTAGTTTTGGGAAAAATCGGCAGCTCTTTGGGCTGAGGAAATCTCAATCACCAAGAAACTCCCAGAGATCAAGCAGGTACGGGAGCTCGGTCCTTTCCCACATGGGGAGACCCTCCAGCCCGACCCCGACAACGAGTAGCTGAGGTGGCATCGTGAGGTGGAGGACAAAAACGCCCGCCTGTACGAACTGCTCGAGCAACTGAAATCGAGCTCAATAACCAGAGAGGCGAAGCCCCCCTGGACCCACCAAAGGCTCCTCGCCCACCTACCTCGGAGATCTACGGGGCCTAACCCCCTACTACCAGCAGCGAGGGATCGATCCCTGAGATAGTCCGTCAGGTTACTTGGGCTATGAGGGGTATGCGCCCCGGGCCTACGTCACCACCTACCCCTTCACCGAGGAGGTGATGACAGCCCCTCAGCCCGAGAGATTCAAGTAGTCCGTCTTGGCCCCATATGATGGGACAGTGGACCCCAACAGCTTCGTTGGGAGTTACCTCCAAGTGATGCTGGTGTACAGTTGCCTCGATGGTGTACTCTGCAGAGTATTCCTGTCTTATCAGTCCAGCACGGCCCACGAGTGGTTCAACGAACTACCGGCCGAACAGATCACCTGCTTCCAGGAACTGGCTGACAAGTTCTGCCAGTACTTCGCTGGACAGCAGAGGATTAGAAATAACCCCGAGAGGCTGTCCGAAATCTAACAGTGGAGAAGTGAGTCCTTCCAGTCGTACGTAGACCAGCTCAAGGCCTAGTGCTTCAAGTGCAAGCGGCCTTACGATGCCATCGCTATCCAATACATCAAGTCAGGACTCCTGACTCAAAGGTTTTGATACGACATCAATGAATTCCCGCCTAAAGACATGGCAGAACTCTGGGACCAAGCCACGAGGTTCGCGGAGCAGGACAACTCTTTCCGCTCCCACAACCGGCTGGCCAAGGGATCTGAGGACACCAGCCTGGTCCGGCAGAGGCGAGCCCCAGGTGACTCTGCTTCCGCCTCCATAGGCGGAAATGGTCGCTTGTTGCAAACTCGAATAGGCTTATTTAATATGGCGATATTATTGTCGAAATTAGTATAGTGAGTTAACCTAAATCTAGTTTACACCAGTTTCACAAAAATTTTAACCTGGCATACTTGATTTTATCTTGGTCACTTTTAGGCCGAGGGTCGATCTTAGGGAAGCAGGAATTAAGAAATTACAATGTTTCTACGCTTTTCCTATAACGTATCTATTCCTTGCAATTATTATGTTTTTGGTTTTTTTCTACTTTTAAGATTTTTATGATAATGTTGTTCTTGAGGCATACCCTCAAAAATGAAGTCCTTGGCCTTGAGCCAAATGATCCTTGGCTTGAAGCCAACTTAGGGTTCCAAGATTAATCTTGTCACTCACAAGATCGGATACCTGCAAGAGAAGAATTATCTTTTCTCTTTTATACTTTTTTTTTGTCTTTCTAATAACAAGAATAAAAGACAAATGAAAGCAAAATAAAATGCAAGGAAAGAAATGCAAAGAGATACTTAGCTTAGTATATGTATATATATATAGTAGATATGTAAATAGATATAGAATATATATATGGCGTGGATGTGTGTGTGGGGTGGAAGGCTTGCTTTGCACGAATATCGGGAAATATTCGCAACTGGTGCGAATATTCCTGCGATATGATGTGCGGTGAAGGGTAGGTGCACGATTTTGTGAGTAGGAGATATGGGGTGAGTGTGTGTACGAGGGAATGTGGATATATATGTGTATATATGTATATACATAAGTATATATAACTAGATATGCATATGTATATAAATATATATAAATATTTATATATATGTGTGTGTATGTATAGAGATGGGGGGTGTGAATATGTGAATATATATATATATGTATATGTATATAAATATGCGTGTAGGTGTGTGTATACGGGTGTGTATGTGTGTATAAATATGTGAGTATTTATGTGTGTATAGGTGTCAGTGTGAGTTGTGTGTGTATGGGTGAGTGTCTGTGTGTTGGAAAGAGTGTTTGTTAAGTCGTCTGATGGTGGAGTTGTTCATCTGAGTGAGAGAGTGGGTGTGTGAAGAGTGCACGCCCGTTCACTGGGAAGGTGTGGGGGTGCACACAAGCGTAGGGATGAGCTGTAGCGCGCACTGGAAATGGAGTGCGTGTGAAGAGTGAGGGCGTGGTGACCGGCTAGAGCGGGTGATGCGAGGAGAGAGAGAGAGAGTCAGGTGACCGGATAACTGAGAAGCACCCCGGTCACGCACTGTAGCCGCGTGAGGTCGCGGCTACAGTGCCAGGGGCAAAATGTGACCGGGTAGCTCGCGATGCTACCGGTTGAGCAACGCACAGGAATAAGCAGCAGGGTGCGAGGAGAAGGGCGAGGATCGGCAAGGGACGCGTGCAGAGCACGCGGAAAGGTTGCCTGAGGCACGCGGAGGTGGTTGAGCGTGCACGATGGCTGTGCGCGAGCTTCAAAGCTTGAACCTCTTCTACTCTAATGGCGATGAACAGAGGCGAAAACAAAGAAAACAAAGAAAATCAAAGTAACAAAACAAGAAAACCAAAATGAGAATCCACCACGCCCACCTGCTCACAAAGGAGCTAGGTGGTGGTGGAGCTCACTGTGGTGTTTGAGACCATGGTGAGCTTCTCCTACACACAGCGTGCCTCTTCTCATGAGAAGAAGGGCTACGTACGGAGAGGGAGAGAGGGAGAAAGGAGAGCTGTGGAGAGTGGCCGGCTGTGATGTGCGTGTGTTTGTGGGATATGGAGGTGGAGGGAATGGTTGAAGTTGTGGGGAGTTATGGGTGCCGACCATCATGCAAGGGAGGGGTGCATTCTCTTTTATAGTGAGAGAGTGTGCCCCTTCCCATGCAAATGGTACGAGAGAGTGTGCGCCTCTCCCTGTAAAAAACAGCCGTAGGTGAGAGAGTGAAATAAGATAAGGGTCGTGAAATTGCAATGCACGCATATAATGAAGATGTTAATTATTAAGTGTGTTTGAGATGGGATGGATTGTTATGAAATTGAAATGGATTGAATGGTCATTTGCTCTCACTATCTTCCCCTCTTTAAAAATGCAAGCAAATTAATATTTACAAATGCAATTATAGCTACAAAAAACGTATAGGTTATGCTAGGAAATAACATAAGATGTCATCTTTATAGGCATAGCTTGTTGTGCAATCATCACCTCGGTAAGTGCAAGGCCAGCTTCGCGGAGTGGAGGAATGATCAGCCTGACAAAGGCCGGAACAATGGACCCCGCCAAGCTAGGTGGGAGTATTTTGAAGAACACACTCCCTTCGCTGTCAACCAGGCAGACATGTTGACGGAAGTATGGCCTACGAACAAGGACCAGCTTCCCCCGCCTAAGCTGATGAGGAAGAAGACAGACACTAGGCCTTACTGCAAGTATCACAAGGCCTAGGGACATGCCACTGAGGACAGATGCGATCTGCACGACTAAATAGAGTTCCAAATCTGGCATGGAACGAAGGCCAGGATAAAGACAAGGGCCCCGCCGAAGGCCCGGAAGATTACCACAACGAGAGGCTCCAGCACCGCTGTGGAGTCAACGTGGTAATTACTGAGGCCCCTAAGCCTGACAAACCCATGGCCCCCTGACTCGAGTAACCAGTATCTTCCCTACTCCCACCAAACGAGTACCACCGCCAGGTCCTAGCGACCATACCCGGGGCCCCCCAGCACCCACACATTCTCCCCTTGCGAGCGCGAAGGTCGAGGCCATCTTTGGCGTCAACGACGACCAGAGCTGGTAGTCCAGCCCCTCTAGGCGATCAACTCTTACGTCTTTCCCCACTCTTCAGTGGGGCGAGAGAGGCCCCATCAGGCAGGCAGCCTCACTACTATTCGCCTCCCTCCCAAACCCGGAGGAACACACTAACCTGCTGCTGGTAACACTGTTGCTGGCCAAACAGCAGCAACCCTGACTCCTCGTCGACTAGGGAAGTACGGTGGACGTCCTCTTCCTCAAAACCCTGCACTACCTGGAGTTCGAGGAAGACCACCTAGCCCCTTCGGTTCATTCAATGGTTGGTTTTGGCAACCACAAAGTGATGCTGAAGGGAGAGATTAGTCTCCCCTTGTCCTCTACAATGGGGACAAGCACCTCAACTGCACAGCCACGTTCATAGTGGTCGAGTTGACGACGGCTTTTGACGACATCATAGGCTGTCCCACTACCCATGCCTTCCGACTGATCCCCTCCTCCTACTTCCAATTCGTGCTTTTCCAGTCTCCACGCGGAATAGGAATAATGCACAAGGATCAATTAGCAGGGTGAGAGCTCCTCCGAATTGAGCTAGAGCAGTCCCTGGAACCGCAGCCCCCCAAAGCACGGAAATAGGGGAAGAAGAGAAGCAAAGTCCAGGCAATCCAACAGAAGACCACCCCTGATGATCAGCAAGTGACTTCGAAGTTACAGCCGAGCTCGTCAGCTACGGCTATACAGATGTATCCCGACAACACTATTAATCTTGTCCGGGTCGAAGCGGACGTTGCACCCTTCGAAGTATAGGACCTACTGCTCTTACTGTGGGCCAACATGAACATCTTCGTTTGGTCCACCAATGACCCGCCTGGGGTAGACCCGTCCCTAATCCAACATCACCTAAACATTCAAGCGGGCACTTGCACAGTCAAGCAGGAGAGCCGACACAAGTCGATTGAGCAGTGGTAGGCAGCCAAGGAAGAGGTACAAAAGCTCCTAGACGCAGGATTCATAGAAGAATACTTGTACTCAGCATGGCTCTCAAACATTTGATGGTGAAAAAGGCCAACGACCAGTGGTGCATGTGTGTCGATTTCACTAACCTGAACGAAGCCTGCCTGAATGATGAGTTCCCCTTGCTAAGGGTGGACTCCCTGGTTGACTCCCATAGTGAACAATCCCACATGTCCTTCTTGGACGCCTATAGCAAGTATCACCAAATTAGCCTCGCCCCAGCCGATAGGCCCCACACCTCCTTCATCATGGACAGGGGCCTGTTCTAGCATAGAGTTATGCCCTTTGGCCTAAAAAACGTTGGGGCTATGTACTAGCACCTTGTAAACTTGATTTTCGCAAAAATAATAAGAAAATAATTTGAGATGTATATTGATGACATGCTTGTGAAGGGATCAAACTTCTCACACCACCTAGAATACTTGGTCGAGGTGTTTCAAATTCTAAGGAACACTTACCTCCGCCTGAACCCCTACAAGTGCACCTTCGAGGTCTCGACCAAAAAGTTTTTAGGGTTCCTAGACTCTAGCCGAGGAATCAAGGCCAACCCGAAAAAGATCTAAGCAACAAAAGACCTGCAGCCGCCAGGCGTATTGAAAGGGTTGCAGTCATTAGTCAGCAAGATCGCCTCCTTAGGTCGATTCTTGTCTCGATCTTCCGACAAATGCCTATCCTTCTTCGAGTGCATAAAAAAGGACAAAGGCTATAACGCCGCCTACTGGACTCCCCATTGCCAAAAAGACCTAAAAGAAGTCAAGAATGCACTCCGAAGTCCCCCCATCCTGACGACCCCTTAGCCTGGGGAAGTCCTCTCCCTATACTTAGCCGCCTCAGCATTGGTCGCCAGCGTTGTTCTAGTCAGCGATCAGGGTGGAACCCAACAACCCGTGTACTTCGTCAGCAAAACCTATCAAGGTGCTAAATCCAAATACATGGTCATTGAGAAGCTGGGGTTTGCTCTCGTCACCGTGGCCCGGAGGCTACACCCGTACTTCCAAGCCCACACGATAATGGTCCTGCCAAACTACCCCCTCCAACGAATGCTTCACAAGCCTACGGGGTCAGCACGGTAGATCAGATGGGACATAGAGCTAGATGAATTGACATCAAGTATTAGCCACGAAGGGCAATCAAGGCACAAATCCTAGTCGACTTTGTCGCCAAATTTACCGATCCCAATGCTATCTCTAACTCCCCTGGCGACTCTATGTTGAGGGCTCATCCATGGCAGTCGGGTCTGGGGCCGGGATAGCCTTAACCACCCCAAACGGTGTTACTCATAAGTACACCATAAAATTGGACTTCTCTGCGTTCAATAACCAGGTGGAATGTGAGGCCATGATGGCCGGCATCCCGGCAGCAAAGTCCATGGTGATCGCTTTGCTGGAGATTCACATGAACTCCCAGCTGGTCGCCAACGTAATAAACGGTGAATACTAGGCTCAGGATCCAAACATGATGCTATACGCAGATAAAGTCAAGGAGTTGGCGAACTTTAAAAGCGTCTACATCCGTTACGACCCGATCCCAGATCCCTACAGGACCCGAGATCGGCTCGCCTCGACTAATCCCAAGACCCAGTTGTCCAAGAGAAATAACCAAAAGCAGAAAATGCTCCACAACCACACACGCATTGTAACTAGGCAGAAAATAATACAGAGACAGTAAATAAAACAAAACGGAAGGTCTCACAATATCACAGGCCATTACAACTACAATTGCGGAAAATAAAATGGAAAGGTAACAGAAATAGTATTACATATAACAAATACTCACTATTACAACCAAAGACGTACTGGAACAGAAAACGTCAATAGCTATGGCTGGGCTCGACTGGGTCCAGTTCCCTCTGCAACCGGTATTGCTGGCTGCTCAACTCCCTGACCTGAACAAGGTTATAGAATTCCGTAGTCAGCTAACGCTGAGTAGAGTGGTAATTAAGCCATTTACACGCAATTAACATAAGACAAGAAACTAATTAATTGTTCATTTTTATTTAACTCACCTAAGAAGTTTTGATTTGTTTATTCTCTTATTAACCCGGTCATTTCTTGATCTTGTCTATTCCTCAAGGGAACGATCTTGATTGCAGTCTTCCCCGTGATGTAGGATGTACATGTGGGGCTTTCCTAGCAGGGAGAGTCCCATGTAGTAGTTCTACACCCAGTCAACCACCCCGAGGTCACGGTCGCGACGTAGCGGTGACTACAGCACGCGCGATAAGCGCATGGGTAGCTACCTCGCACTGGCACGCGGTCAGTCATTTTCGACAGCGGGTATGCCTAAGGTACAGCACGGAACAGCACAGGGCCTCGCCCTCTCAGAACATAATAAGGGTCTCGCCCCTCCACAGTTCGCGTACCCTCATCCGACTATCCTAGTTTGCCCAGTGAGCCTAACAAGAGTCGGTGTTTGGTGGCTAGTCCTAACCTCGGGCCCCGTGGGGCGGCTAGCTCCCTCCCTCCACAAGTAGCTCACCTCGGTACCACGTACACGAGGGCCAAACAAGAGTTGACGTCGAGTAACCAAACCCACCTCAGGTCTTAACCCAAGGGGCGGTAAGCTCCCTTCTAAGGGGCAGTTGCTCTCCTTGGTACTGTGTACACAAGGGCCAGTTCACTTCCTATCTACTTACTAAGTTCTTTTCCGTATACAAGAGTTCTCCTAATTCCCCACAGGGTTCATGCTTGTATTCCTTTCATTCCATTTCCCAACATTCAGATCTCACTATTCACATCCCGAGTTTCATTTTTATAACATGCAGCTCGTGTTTTACTAACTGAGAAAGCATCACATCAATAAATGAATACACTTGCTAGCAATTAGGGTTTAACGTGCATATCAAAGGAAACAATGTAGCTCAAGTAATATTCATTCGCTTCTGCCCTAGGGTTCATTTCACATCCTAGGGTTCAATTAAGTTATTCTAAACATGTACTTTGCTTGATTAAATCTTAATATTAAAGCAAACCACTCTATCGAGAAACACGGGAGGAATAGGGTCTAGCATCGCAGGTCTTGTCGTCTCTGCGGTCCCTGAACATGTACAAACTGGAGACCTATGCCAGTGACTAAGTCACATCAGACGAGTTCAAAACAGTGCATAATTGACACTAACACGTAGAGAAACTCAAGTGGAAAACATCGGTATTTCGTTTGCGTAAATCCGACTTCGTTCGAGCCCTAAATGGCCCAAAAATGCACATACTATCTAAAATCATACGTCTAGAACTAGACCTAGACATCTTAAATGATCTCAGAACCTCACCTTGCTTCCCTGCATTGCTGGCGGACATCTGGAACCCTTTCATAGTAGTCTTGGGTCTTTCCAGACGTCTGACGGTGCGCCCGAACATCCAGTGTATCTATCAGACGTTTGTGGAGACGTCCCGACGTCCTAAAGCACCCCGAAGAACGTGCTTGATCGCCTTTCCAAGGCTTGTACCTGTGTACATGCTCACTGGTTAAAAACCTCGACAGCACAACGTTACGTATGTAACGTACACACATGCATGTGCGTTCAAGATGCTTACCTCAGCACTCCGCGAGTTTTCAGACGTCTAGCTTCAGCTTTGGACGTCCGCTGCCGCTCCAGACGTTTGGCAGATTCTCCAAACGTCTGATACTGGAAAAATTCAGTACCCAGAAACTCCTCGTGCAGTCTTGCTCATTCACTGCCTCCGCCCGCAACACGGCAGCAACAGCTCCAGCAACTGCAAAGGGTCGAGAGGCTCCCCTCCACGAGCCCCTCCCTCGCTTGCGTACTTGCCTCCTCTCACACGAGCTCCCGCGGCTCCCGTAGCTCCTCCCCTCGCAACTCCGGCGCTCGCTGCTACACCTGCAGCAAGGGTGCTCCATGCGTGCAAGCTCTTCCGCCGTGCTCCTCCAGCCGCGCACTCAAGCTCCCTGAGTTTTCTCCTCTCTCCCATGCCCTCGCTCTCCCTCTCTCCCTATCCCCCGCGCTCCACCTTTCTCCTTCCTCTTGTGGCGGCAAACGGACGGGAAGGGGGGTGGTGGCTCGCCGACAGCAAGGAGATGGAGGTGGAGGTCGTGGAAGTGGTGGGGTGGAGATGGAGAGGGTGGAGGGGTTAAATAGAAGTGGGAGTGGGGTTAGGGTTTGAAGTGGGGAGGGTGGAGTGTGCGTGTGTGTGTACGTGAGTGTGTGTGGTGTGGGAAGAGAGAGAGAGGGAAAGTTGTGGTGTCTCCCCTCGCCAAACTCTCTTCTTCTCGAAGAACCCACACACTCAACTCAAAGAGTCAAAATTTTTGTGTTTACGCCCCTAAGTTTTTGGAAAACTCCCAACGATCCTTGGAAGGGTCATTTCACCATCAGTCAAGTACCCCGAGCGGACAACCCCTTGGCAGACACGTTCGCAAAACTTGCTGCCGCCATCCCTCAGGGGCAAGACCAAGACATCTGCCTCCAGACTCTTAAAGAGCCAACTGTCCTTGCTCCTAGAACGCTTACGATAGAGCTATCCACCTCCTGGATGATGCCTATCATTACTTAATTGAGCTTTGGCGAGCTACCCCTGAGAAAACCCCAACCCAAGGCCTTCCACCTCAAGGCCTCCCAGTACACCCTGATCGAGGGGCAATTGTATAAGCGAGTTTATTTCACCCCTGCTACGCTGCCTGACACAGGACGAGGCAACCCAAGCCCTTCAAGAGGCCCATCAAGGCGCTTGCGGAAACCACGAAAGGGACAAGGTACTCCTCGCCAGGCTACTCTAGGCGGGTTACTTCTAGCCCCAAATGAAGCAGCATTGCAAAGCCTTCGTACACAAGTGCGACAAGTGTCAGCGGTTCACCACCTTGCACCACGTGCTGCCTGGAATGCTGGTGCCTATAATGTCACCCATCTCCTTCGCAAAATGAGGCATGGACTTCGTTGGTCCTTTCCCACACTTCGTCGGCTCAGAAGCGACTCATCTTGATAGTTGTCGAGTACTTTTCTAACTAAGTTGAGGTTCAAGCCATGGCCAGCCCTACGGCTGACAAGGTCGTTTCCTTCGTCCGAAAGAGCATCATAGCTCGATATGGGATACCTCACTACACGGTCACCAACAACGGAACCTAGTTCTCCTGTAGAAAATTCGAGGAATTTCGCACCAGCTAGGAAATCCGTCTGTGCTTTACTTCAGTAGGTCATCCCCAGGTGAACGGCCAAGTCGAAGTACCAACCGCACTATCATCGCAACGCTCAAACGTTGGCTAGATTCAGCCAAAGGGAGATGGGTGGAGGAGCTTCCTGATGTTGTTTAGGGGTACAGGACTTGCCAAAGGACTTCCACTAGCCACACACCATTCAGCTTGGTATACGGCATGGAAGCCCGGCTACCCATCGAAACAGTCTTCCCCACCTACAGAACGCATCTGTATGACCCGGCTACCAACGATGACCATGTCCACTTGGCCCTAAATCTCTTAGATAAACTAAGGGACAAAACCTCTGAGACGGGCCTCAAGCACAAAGAAGCCATAGCCACTTCATACAATAAACGTGTCAAGGCGCGGTTCTCCCAAGGGGACTTAGTCCTAAGCAAGTGCGAAGTCTCCATTCTAACCTAGTTAGGTGAGAAGTTAGCTCAACATGGGAAGGGCCTTACAAAATTCGCAAAGGCAGTCTGGACCATATTTAGGAATTACAAGCCCTAGACGGTAGGGACATCTCCCGTACTTAGCATGCGTGCAGCTTACAAATGTATCTATATAAAGGACCCAAGAGCAATAAAGATAAGAGATCTTTTCTTTCATCCCAACAATTTGCCTAATTACATCTCTCTAAAAAAAAAAAGGGACAGACAAACAAGGAAGAGACGGAGAAGGCAACAATGCAAACGTTGCTGGAGGGCGCTACTCCCATGGCTCGAATGTGCCCTGATCGGTTGAAGGCGAAAGGCGAAGCGGACTAACAACCCCCGCAACTAGGTCGGCGACCTCAGCCAAGCTAGCCTCCGCAGCAGCCAACAGTGCTGCCACTTTGGTACCCACCTGATCGACCCCTTCGCCGTGTGGTTGCTCCGCAGGCGGTTCTACACAGCCATCGTCAGCAAGAAGACCGATCCCCTTGAGGCGGTCACATTCCGACATCAGTTGGTCGACCAGTTACACACCTCCGTAGAGACTTGCTTCCCTTCAATAAGGGCCCTGATGGAAGCCAGAGTCTGCTTCCATATATCGCGAGCGAGCTCATCCTGAATTGGGCCCACGGATGGGTCCCTGGCAAAGAAGCCCATGGCCACATCAACATTTAGCCTCGGCCCTCCAGCCCTTTCGTGGGCCCCTTCGATCCCTCCAGCTCTGCCACTCGCAAGCCCTGCTCGGACACAAGCTCCTGGTCTTCGATGAGGTCAGCCCTCAACTTTGTCGTGACCACCTCTGCCTTCTTTAGACTTCCTCACATGGAGGCAAGTCTATCGATAGAGGTGCTTAGACGCGCTCCTCCTCGAGAGCCTTCTTGTATACCTCCACGGAGGAACAGTGCACAGTCTTCAGCACTTGCACTTCCTCCTTCAAGGAGGTAACCTTGCCACGAGCCGCCGAGAGGCACTCGGACATATCCCTTTGCACTGCTAGGTGAGCGCGGTGCTTCCCCATGAGCTGCTCCCTTATCTCCTCCCCGACAATAGATGATTTTCGCAGAAGGGAGCAGGTCTTCCCCAACTCCCCCTCCAATCAACTTGCTTAGCTGGCGGCCTCCCGCTATGAGCAGAACCTTTGCTCCACCTCTTCTGCTGCCTCCTCTACTTTCTCCCGTGCAGCGACAGCCTCCACCACTTGCCGGAGCAATTGTTGATGCTCCGCTTTGGCCGTGATGGCCCATTAAGTGGCCAAGTCTGCCTCGTTGTCGGGACTACTCGGGGCAGGAAGGTCCAGGGGAACACTATGTGGGATGTAGCGTGATCCAAGCATCTCCGCCTAAAAGCCACCAGCACGTCACAACACAAGTAGCCCTTGCCAAGACAAATGGGAACAAAAAGCAAGCCTCACGAGCTTACCATGGCCATACAATAGAACACATGGTTCCAATCCATGCCTCGAGGCCCAGAACTAACCTAAGACACGGCTTCATTCAGGTGCTTTAACACTTGCCTCTCCCAGTTGAGGTTCCAACTAGACGTCCCCAACTGAACAGCCACATTAGGTTCGAGCATAGACCCCCAAGAGGCACCCTCTAGTACGAATCCCGCAACACACCCGATAGTGCACCTAATCATCCCTGAGCCCCCCCTCCTGGAACGATCCACCAGAACCCGGGCACTGGTGGAACTTCGCCGGTAGTAGGGCTGGGCAAAAGTGTCGCCTGCTCCTGTTGCTTCCCGGACTGCAAGGCAAAGGCCCCAGGTGAAGCCAACGAACCTGCAAAACCGGCGGTACCCTTAGGTCGAACCACTTCCTGAGGTACCTCTGAAGGAGAGCCACCAAGGGAGATCACCTCCTATGGCTCGGACGAGGCCAGAGGAGTGGAGGGCACACATTCGCCCCCGCCCTCGTTAGGACTTCACAGCGAGGGCATCGCAAACTCCTCTTGCAAAGACTCCACATGGCAACCTTTGCTTGACCGCCTCAGGGGGACCTCTGGCTCCTTTGCGGCCCCCTCAAGGGCCCCTTCCTCCTTTTTTTGCTTCAACCCTGCCGATAAGCGGAGTCACTCCCCTCACCAGGCTCCGCAGTACTCTCCCAGCCTTGCTGCGAGCCATGGGTTATGACAATGCTGCCTCGACACTTGGGTGCTCCCGGCTGAGCGAATTGCTTAAAGGCTGCAATCAAAGATACCAAATTAGTAATGGGTGGGTGCAAGGTATGACGTGAAAGTCATTCCCTACCTCCCCCCACTTACATGGTGTCGGCACCTCACCTGCCACTCATGATAATGCTTCTTGGACCTCCTTCTGCCTTAGCTCCGATCGAGGAATCAGACTGAACTTAACTAACTTCACTACGTCTGCCTGCATGGACAGGTCAAGATCCTCTACTCGAGGTGGCTGGTCCTTCTCTGGTGGACCTTGCCAAGTGGACGGGACTCTAAGCTCTTCAACATTAGAGAGGGAAAAAAAATGGTGGTCCTGCACCTTCAGACTATCGGAGGGGTCCACTGTCTAGTATCCAGCTTGCCGGCTATACAACATATAAGTGCTGAAGGGAGGCCTTTCCTTCTTCACTTTCAAGGGCATTAGCCCAAAAAGTAGGCAGAACAAAGCTAGATGGGGAAAAATCCCCAAATGAAGGTAGGGTGCAGTAAAGGCATTCAGCACCAGCCAACAATTAAGGCTGAGCTGCAAAGGGGCAAGATGGTAAAAGCAAATGAAGGAGGAAATAAAGGGATTCAAGGGCACTTCTAGACCATGCTCTATAGCATATTCACATATGATGAACTTGTCCTTCGTCCTATTTGAACACAGACGGGTCTTGGACCAACAAGACTTGAACGACACCCTGCCAAGCCCGTACTCCCCCAAAAATGACAAAATGGTGGACCGACTACAAAAGTCAGATGAAAAATCATACGAGGACCTCATCTCGACAAAGACCCTAGAAAAGGAAGCAACAGACATACCCTTGCTTGCGAAACCTAATATGATGGCTTTCGCTTTTAAGAGGTCTCAACACGGTGGTGCTCCGACGAAGGACGTCCCTTTACACCGCTCTGCTGAGAATAAAGGCTCTCCACGCAGGCGCTCTCCAAGGTAGGTATGTCATTAACTATGACCCACCACCCCTATATATAGCTCCCACGAAGGGCATTTTCCCCCTTGCGAGACACGTCGTTCGAAAAATGAAATCTTGCCTTATCTAACGCAAATTCCAAATGAGCCGCCAAAGGATAAGAAAATATTTGCCATAATTACGGGCATTTAATAGCCTTGCACACATATCTGTTGTCGTAGGGAAAGGGGTAGTCTCATGATGGGAACACCATCATGAGCCCTAACTAGCTCAATTTGATCCGATAAGATTGATAAAAGTTCCTGCATATCCATTAGAAGGTCCTAAGGGCACATTAGTCTATTTTGAAAAGAAGAGAAGAATACAGGGTTATTTCTGCATATTTAATAACATTCCACAAATACAGAATAACCACGGGGTATTCCAAGGGATAATTAAAGTCAAAAGGTCATTAATATCCAATAAGAGGGTCCATGCAGATGGAAATGAGTTTTTACGCATCTCGAGAATTAATGGACATTTGAAACCTTAAAAATAGACCCGCTTAATTAAATGAGGTTCTGGTCAAGATAAAATTCACCTAAACCTTCTAAAAATCATAGAAAATTATTCTATAAGGTTTGGTACATTTGATTTAACCATTGGAACTCATTTTAACCTAAAACAGAGTCTCAGACGGACAGTTGCCCTAATTTGGGTTTTCTACGCAAATTACCTAGCCAAACTTGGTCAAAACCAAAATCCGACTTCATCATCAGATTTCTGGGGTCTAAATTAGGTTTGAACCAAAATTTGGACCCAATCAGAGTCTATCGTAACCTAGTTGCATTTTGGTTCTCTCAGACTTATTTTCTCTCTTATAGCCCCTTAGGCTTTGAAAACCTTGCGAAATGCCCCCTAGGTTTATCTTCGTTCTTTGCATTCAGGTCCCTGCCGCCATAGCTGGGTGAACTCATCAAGAGCCAACCTTCAATCAGGGACTGCTCCCTGATTTTGTGGCCAAACCCTTCTAAAATTCGAAAGGAGACTCCTGAGGAGATCCCCTTCAATCTCAGCTCCTTCATGGCATTCCTAATTCGCCCAAGAGTTCATGCAAACTCTTGGAAATCCGTTAACTTATACCCGATAATTTCAATCTCTTCAAGCTTGTTTCCAAGCTTGGAAGCCCATCTAATGGCCTATAAAGCTTGCCGGTAACCTTCCTCACCTCCATAGCAAGCTTTTGAGCCAAAATCCCTCTTCTTATCCTACCTCCAACTCGCTCCAAGCTAGACTTCGGCGACCCTCCTACCTCCGGCCTTTTCGTTGGCTGCCACATACCATAGCGGTCGGTTCCAACTCCCCTCGTCTTTCTGCACCTCACCATACCCACGAGGTGCTTCCTAACCCTCCATCGTCGCCATTCCCTCTCACCAGAGCATTCATCTCCTCTGATGTCGGCCATACCAGACCCGCCACCTCCTCCACACCTCTTCGTCCAACAACTAGTTCGTTCGACTCCCTAGCATCATCTCATCATCACCGTGCCACCACAACACCATTTCGACCATCAATGCACCCGCTCCAAATCCGTCTTCCATCTCGCCGACATACCTACGATGAGGCATTCCTGTTGCCATAGATTGCCAAACGCCACGCCACCACATCTGCGAGCATCGCCTCACCTCACTGAGTAAAAACCCCAAAGAAATTTGGGGTTTAGCTCTCTCTATCACCTCACTTGACACCTCTTACCTCGCACCACCTTCCTGAGGTCGGCAGACCTCCACGCTCATTCACTCGACATGCCATGGTCACCACCACACTCGCTGTGCTCCAGCGAATCTTCTGAACATATTTGATAGGGCCGGTAGGCCGTATTTTCTTTTCAAGTACTCGCCGTCACTCCGCTTCCGCCCTCAAGTCCTTCGACCACACATCGAGTTCTTAGACCATAGCTGATGAGAACCTCGTCACAAACCCTAAAATAGCACCATTTAACTCTAATATGCAAGAAAAAGCTCCTACATAACCCTAGAAAGGCTTGGCTCAGAGAGATTCTGAGTTCGCAAAGAAAACAGAAACTAAGGGGTAAAAATGTAATTTCACCAATCCAATCTGAAAACAGGGTAACTCAGGGTCCAAACATAGGACAAAACAACCTAATAAGAAGAAAAGTGGGATGAGATGATTCATTAAGGGCTACAGCAACTCCAAGGAATTAAATGACATCCTATAACCCTAAAAACAAACCCACTTAAATGCACGAGGTTCGAGGCAGATAAAAAATCAACTAAACCCTCTAAAATTCATAGAAAAATAATCTCTAGGGTTTAGAACCTTCAATTTGGCCTTAGGAACCCATTTTGACCTACATTGAGAATCACACCCAATTAACAATTTAATTTGGGTTTTTGAGTAAATTGACCGGTCAAACAAGGTTTAATCTAGAAATAAAATTCACCATCATAATCCTTAGGTCCCAATTAGTCATGTATAAAAACTTGAGCCTAGGAGGAAACCTTCTTTACCAACTTTACACTTTGGTCCTCATTTATTTACGTTTTGGCCCTCAACTTTTGAACCCTCACATTTATGCCCCTAACTCTCCTTCGTTCTTTGCATTCAGGTCCCTCCTGCAAAACCTGAGCAGCACCATGCTCCGGCGACCTTGCGCGGAGCATGGCGCCGCGCAGGGTAAGGGGGAGGGCCTGCTAGGTCAAATGGGGGTGCCCTGCGTCGTCAGCCACCGCAGGAGCAACCCCCTGAGCTCTGCCACCACCCATACCGCCCGTGCGAACGCACGGATGGTATGGGTGTCCGTCCTCCGGCGATCTCCGGCGAGGGAGACACGTCGTCTCCCTCTGCCCTCCTCTCTGATTTTGCCCCTATAAATACCCCCGTCGCTCCACCGTTCTTCGCAGCTCGGTCCTGACGGAGAAAGACCCCCATCTTTCCTCTCTTCCCACTCCGGCAGAAGCCCTCCAGCTCCGGCGGTTCTTCCTCCCCCTCCTCGTCGCTCTGCTGCAATACCAGCAGCAGAGCCACCTTCGCCCGCTCTTCCCGCGTCGCGCCGTACCCAGCGCGCGGCCTCCCGCTCTGTCATCGCCGTCGCCCTCTCTCCCTGGGCATCTTCTTCTCCGGCGACAGTCGATACGACTGCCGCCCTGCTCCTGCCCCTTTCGTCTCCGTAGCTAGGTCAGAACTTCTCCCCATCTCCCCCTCTTTCTTTTCCTCACTGTCTTTTATTTGATTAAACCCTCGATAGCTCCTGTCCACCGTCACCCCCTTCGCCTCCGGCTACCCTCCGGCGAGACGCCCCCATCGCTCCACAGCCCCACACGCCTCGCCGACCCTCACAGAACCTCCGCCTCCTCACCCTGATCAACCTCCGCCCTTCCACTTCCCGCCACTCGCCCTCTGCAGACCCCCCGAACAAACCCATCTTCCCGCCCACAGTCTGACCCAGGTCGGCCTCCACACGCACT
Organism: Thalassia testudinum; assembly: GCA_037157565.1. NCBI lineage: Eukaryota > Viridiplantae > Streptophyta > Magnoliopsida > Alismatales > Hydrocharitaceae > Thalassia > Thalassia testudinum. Next base: position 79,399,946 of record JAZHRO010000077.1, on the reverse strand, counting down.
CCCGCGCCTCGCCGACCACCGCACAGGCTTCGCCACACTCCGGCGAAGCTTTCCATGTTTTCTGACTTGGCTGAGAGGCCATCACTGTGATTTCAGGTTCGCACCCTCTCGCCGCCATTGTCGACCTACTGCAACAGCTTCACCCGCAGCTCTAGTCCTTCCCCAGCCCAGGCGCAAGTCCCAGGCTGTGCGGGCTAACTTCGCGGAGGCGTCCAGGCCTGCAGTTGGGTCGCAAGCCTTACAGGCTGCTCCAATTGGCTGCAGTTCCCTCGCCTGCGGGCGCTCAATTGGGGTGGGACATTTAGTCTCACCTCGGAACTTTGCAGAGGCGCGCAAGCGCTTAAAGGCAAAAAGTGTCTTAAGCTGTTCGCCTCTAATCACGGGGTGAGGTCCCTCTCACCCGCCCAACTACCCGGCCTCATCCGCGCTCACGCCTCGCGGACCTGGCCGCGACCCGATTAGCCCGACCTGCACTCCTCGCCCACCACCGCACGCCGGTGGGCCTAGACCCGGGCGCGACCCGCGTACCCGATTACCCGGCAGCTCTGGGAGAGCTATCCCAAGAGTGAATTCTGAGAGAGAGAGACGCGGGGGAGGGTAGAGTAGGTTTTGCCCTCTGACTCAAGCCTTGAGCGTGCAGGCACAGGTGAAGAAGAAGAAGAAGGACTGCGGGAAGAAGAGGAAGAGAACAGGGGACGCATTGTAGCAGCAGCAGTTTAAGTCGTCTGATTGAAAAATTAGACGACGCCCTGAAGACAAAGAAGAGAAAGAAGAAGAAGAAGGACCGAAGCAGAAGAAGAGAAGAAAGAAGAAGATCTGAAGAACAAAAGAAGAAGAGGAAAGAACAAGGAAGAACAACAAAAGAAGAAGAGGACCACAAGGAGATAAACAAAGAAGAAGAACAGGAAGAACAAAAGCTAAAGAGGAGAAGACAAAGAGAAAGAAAGAAGAAAAGAAGAAGAACCCAAACTTTCATCTCCCTCGCTCTCTCTCTCTCTTTATTTTTGTAATAGAACATGTATATCTCTAGAATACGACTTGCTCCCTGAGTTCGACCTCGGGAGAACTTTATTTTCCGAGTAATAAATATTAGTGAATGATGGCAATAACTAACTGTACTACAACGCTATAACAAAACCTAGTCGATTGCACGTCAATAGCTGCTCTAGGTCTTGGTCTCAGGCAACGTGGAATACCTCCAGGAACATGTCCAAGCTTCTAATTAGGAGCAACAAGCGCTCCTGCTTCAATTGAGCGCGTCTTCAGCAGCTACGCGTACGCGACGAGGCCTGTGGGTTCAGTCCCACATCGGTGGGAGAAGAGCGCCCACGCACACTTAAATTGATTTTGTGTTTTAGGCTTATCGCCCAGTAACAAAGGGGTTGGGTCCCCTTACCCGCTCACCCGTACCCGCCTAAGCCTTCACTCCTCGACTACTACCCACGCTGGTAGCCTTGGTCCCGATATTGCTTAAACTCGAATACCCGATTGGCTGCCTGGTTATCTGAGGAAGAGGAGAGGAAATGGAGAGAGAGAGGGGGGGAGGGAGGGTTTTGCTCCTCTATGAAGTGGCTAACACTTAGTCGCTGAAGGTCCCTCGAGCCTAAGAAGAGAAAGAAAATGAAGAAGGTCTGAAGGAAGGAAGAAGAAAAAGGAGAAGACTTGAAGGGAAGAAAAGAAGGAAAACTGAGGCAGAAGAAGAAAGGAAGAACAAAGCCTGAAGAAGAGAAGAAAGCACTGTAGCAAGGCGACGTTTAAGTCATTTGCCTTGAGTGCTCGACATCTGATATCTTTGACAGCCAGCATCTTCGACTTATTGTTTACTTGACATTGCGTGGAATTAATTGGTTGATACTGTGCATTTATTTGGTATAATTGTAAAGGGGTAATTGGTGATTTAAATCACCAATTTAGCCCATTTTTTTGCACATTGCTACTGACTCTCTTATAAATATCATTCTTGCATGGAATTCTCATTATAAATTGCTTATATTTGTGATTTTATTGCGATCTTTGAGATTAATTGTAATACTTGCTTCCTGCATACGACCTTGGACTTCATTCAAGTTATAAATTTTATTTGCTTTCGTGTTATTTAGACTTGCTACGACAATTACATCTTTTAAAACACTGATTTCGCTCGTTAACATCCCATCAATGATTGGCACACCTCTTGAGGTCTTCACCTCATCACAACGGCAATAAATGCTAGTCTTTTCAAATGATGACACACCACTATACCAACATAACTGGCCATTACTCGTGGAAAAAAGCAGGCGGACATGCGCCAAAGCCTCCTAAGGCTGGCAAGATAGCAGGCCGATGTGCCCCAAAGCCGCCTCGTAAGGCCGACCAGATAGCGGGTCGACCCACCCCAAGGTCGCCTCTTAAGGCTAGTGACATAGCAGGCAGTCGTACCGCCTCCTAAGGACGGTACCGCAACAAGCCTACGCGCCCCATGCAACTACGGGACTACCCCTCAGGAAAACCTCACTGCATATCAAATGCACCCCCACTTGTATTGACAACCGGGGCAACATTTGGGAGCATCACCTACCGCGGAGTTTCTACTCCAAGCGTTACTCTCTTAGCGAGCAAACGTTAGCTCAATAGTAAGGGGCATATGATGAGGGGCAAAAAATGCCCTCAAACTCGAAACCCTGCGATAGGCCTAAGAGTAAAGGTCCGGCCCAAAGAATCTCGGATAAAGGTGGGTTTGGAGATCCAACCCGCCTACATTTAAGAGAACCCCCTGCGCAGCCAGACTCGGCAGTCCAACGGCCTGCACACAAGCGGGCAAGGCATAGCCGGACTTGGAGGGCCCTATCCGTTGGAGGTTCAGCGATGAGTACAGTAGGCTAGCGCCTCTGATAAATACTGACACTGGCAGCCGCCATTGATGACCTGGCAGCGTATCCGGCCAGAAAATCTTATTAGGAGCGTGATTCGCTTAGGAGATCCTACTAGAAGCCCAAGCCCGATCGGCTCAAAAGATATCAACGGGAGCTCCATCCTAGCACGTTATATAGGTGGGAAGGCACGTTAGCCCTCCCCCAAGCAATTTGAGGGAAATCGAACGATTGTATACTCTGTATCTCCAAAAAATTCTAGTGTATATGTGGGAGTTCCATCCTCCCCCCAAACGTACAACCCTTGTAGCGTAACTGGGTAACCAATTCTCGATCCTCTTGTGTGATTGCTCTATCGGACTACCCATTCTAGGGAGTCTAATCACCTTCTAAATCGGACCCTTCGTCTCCATGAAGGAGCTAATCAGATGGTTATGAATTGAAGCAGACGAGGTTCAAGTATGGACCTATAAGATGGGAACGAGGGATATTACGAGAGCTACCAATTGTAGCATACCTCTCTTCCCCTCCTCTTCTCGTGTTCCTTGACCGACATCAGAGTCGTTTGGCATCTTCAGGCACCACTATATCTTCGACAGATCTCATTCTGCCATAGCTCGTTCTCGTCACCAAGGCTTTGTGGTTACTTTGGAGATTTGAAATCATGCATTAATCATTCTTTGCTTCCCCTTTATGTCGATCCCTAATCCTAGAGCCACCTATGCTCATTGCCAACGCTGCAGCCCTTTGCCAACAAGAGACCCGATTGAGAAGGAAGGCACCCATTAGGGTTTGGATACTGATCAAGTCGCGAGGATTAGTCACCAAGATAACGAATCAAAGGCACAAAAGAGGAGAAAAAAAGAAAGTTGGTGATTCAGTTCCACCTAGATAGTATATGTCTAAGTTCATATAGCGCTCTTGGTCTTATTAATAAGACTCCATTAATATGCAAATGAACTTTGTGACTTTGAGGACATATGGAAGGAAAAGATCTACATAGGTGGAACCATGACAAGCTTGATGATGCTCAATAGAAAGATGGCCACTATCTCATGTTCCTCTTTTTCTCTGTACATATCCAAGAAAATGTTTCTTAAACTCCTATTTTTTAATTAATACAAGGATAATGATTGATTGATCGTGATGTTTCTTTGTAGGTTAACACTAGCGATAAATCAATTCGATTGATTTTTTTACTTTTGACTATGTTGACAAGATAACAAAGTTACATAGGTAATTCATGCATGTCATTAAGCAACTTAGGATCAATCAAACCACCCTTCGAAGACTTTTGCAGTTTCTGGTTTTCACAACATGAATCAATTGAAGGGTTGTAGCATCTGATGTTAGGATATCTATAATTCTAAATTTTTCATACTTTTATTAGAACTTATATTTTTCTTTTATTTTGTATCTTCTTTCCTTTTCATTTTTATTGTATACCTAAGGAGGAAACAATTGTATTTGATTTTAAGTTTAATAAATTGGGATAACTTGAACCCATAAGTTCGTGTAACATATATTTTATATTTAAAATTTAATAAAAGTGATATATTATGTGAAAAGTTAATTTTGTTAAATTATTGTGTGTCTAGTTGTTATTAGAAAAAAGTAAAATAATAATTTGATGGATCTTGTATGTTAATAACATTATATCCATAAAGTAAGTCATCCCTAAAAGATCATTAGGGATAATTATTTTTCTCTTTAAAAGTTATAAAGATACTCATCCCAAAAAGATTTTTATGTCATGTCATCAATGCATTTTTCTATCTAATCTATTGTAACCAATTTTACGTTATTTTAGTTGTGAAAATAGAAAATTCAACCCAAAAACATTTTGATAACCTTCCTTCAGAAGATGTATTTTTGAAGACGATTTATCCATCACCTACCCTTACTTTCATCTCTAAAGTTTATAAATCTATCCACGTAAGTTGCCACTACAATTATATTTTGTTGCAGTGAGGCCTTCCTTTCCGTTAATTTTTTGTTTATGCATATTTTTTCCTTTTGTTTCGTTAAACAAGAAGTTCAATCGATGGTATTTTGTTTCGTTAAACTGGTGCCTTATCATTCGAATTTGTCGATCTTTTTTTCTATTAAAAAATAAAAAAATATACGTTGTAATGCAGAATGCAATACACGCTTCTTACTCTTTAAAAAAGCTCACGTAGTAGGAATAAATTAGATATCAATATTAAAGCTCGTAAGAACCTATCCTTTGGAGGAAAAGGGTCCTCCTGATTGTCCCACATAGGAATATGTATGATTTTTAAATAGATGCCACTTATGCGTATATTATTTTAATAATGTGTACATAAAGAAGGTCCTTAAATTTTGCGGATACTAACCTTTGAATTGAGTCTCCAAAACACGTAAAGAGCATTTATGTTGTTATCAAATCTATTTGTCAGGAACACCAATTATCAAGGGATGCTATATATTTGGAGATCCTTCTCAAAGGAACATAAGTTTCTTACTTGTTTTATTTTCTCTTGCTATTATTTTATTTCTTTTAATTACCCAAAAGGTTTAATGCGGTCAAGGAAAGAGAAGTTAGGAAAATAATTTTTAGTTCAAATAGAAAAAATTTGCAACATTCATAATCTTAAGAAGTTCATACACAATTATGTATACTATTTTTAAGTGGTTTGCTATTATAAATCTCATTTACAATTATAAATCTATTTCTCTTACCTAGTCGTCAAGAAAAACATGCCTAGTATCAGATACTCTATCGAATCCTCACTCATTTAATACCTATCATAACCCATAATTTCAAATTTATAATTGTTAGGATGGTTTTAGTTTTTCCTCAATTTAAAATGACAAAAAAAGATGGAAATATTTTATGCTTAGCATCTCATAATAAATGAAAATACATAATTATCTTTATGCGTAAGAATTATTACATAAATACACCCTCAAACATTGGCTTAGAGATAACAGTTAAGGGTTTTTGAAAATTATGATACATGTAAACATATATACATAATCTGAAATTGATAAAATGGATTAGGGATCTTATTCCCAAAATCAGCCATAGTAAAGGTTAATGGCTTTATTTTTCAAATCCAAAGCCTTTTAGTTTTAGAATTAAATGGGATCTATCTAGAATCTTTGGACATATTGTTAGAAGGATTTAAAAATGCAATAATTCATTTAAAAGTTCATATTCCATTTAAAAAGTGAATATCAATAATGATATTAAAAAATATTAGTGATATTTCAAATATCACATATTTATGTCCAAATATCACTAATGCAATTTATTTTATAAGTAAGGTTATTGATGTAATTTTATTCAAGGGAAGATGTGAACTTTTGTATTAATATATATTTATTGAAAATAAAAAGAGAAAATGAATTGAATAAATCAACGGCTAAAAGAAACAAGTATGCTCTCAATTGTCCCGTAGAATATTATAACACATCCATTTCTGAATTGAGATGTTATAACGTGGTACATATTCTCCTAAAAGCCGTAGTTGAAGACCAACACAAGTGAATCAATAGAGAATTCAATAATGAAATGATTGGAATCACATGCATGCCAAAGGCATCTGCTGCATTAGGTTAGTGATACGAGAAATATATGATTTATAAAAGTGGATTTTTATCATTGTAACACGTAAGTTTTGATCGTCTTTAAAATTTGTAAACTTATATAGTGATGTATTTAGAGTTATCCAAGGAGGCTAATTATTAGTTAATAATTGGTTATCGCTCTCTCTCTTAAATCTCCAATGTTTTTGTTTGTATTTTTGGCTTTATAATTTCTATGGTTTTGGAATAATCAAGGCATTGAGATAAAACTATGCCTAAGCATTGCAATTAAAGTAAGCCTACCCTTCCAAGCTCACCCTAGGCAAGTGAGCCTAGGGTAATTGGAGAGATAGGGCGGGTGCTCAACAATTCTAAAAAAACTAAGAATTAAAAGCACATAAAATGATAAGATACGTAATAGAGAAAGGCACTTGATTGATTGATACATGGAAAATATACAACCACTTGGACAGCTCACTTGTGTGGATGGGAACCACACAAATAATCCTTAAGCAGAGGAATGCTTCTTCTACACTAAAGATTACAAAAAGAAACTAAGAAAGGTAGAAGAATCTCCCAAAGAGATGAAGTATCCTTTGCTCCAAGCACAGCAGCTCCTGAACTTGAAAAAAGATCCTTCCTCCTCCTTGAAAGCTTCTTCCTAAGCTCCTCCAAGTGTGGACATCCTCCCTATCTCTTCTCAGCTGACTGGCCGTCCCCCAATTGGTGATTGCTCCTCGGCATGCTCCAAGGGAGAAGGGAGAAGAAGAAGGAACCAAGGAAGCAAGGGTTAGCTTCCTTAATTTTCTTCTCTCCACTCCTTCTTTAGACGGCTGTGTAGTGGATATAGGTAGGAAATTTATGTAGCCAACGATGTAGGTATTTGGTGGTAGGATGGGGATATATAGGATGGGAAAAGGGGGTTTAGATGGCGTGAATGATGGATGGCTAGGATGGGTTCTAGGTGAGTAGTTAAGGGATCTAGGGTTAGGATGGGTTGGCACCTCTTAAGGGGTGTGGATGGTGGAAGTTAAGGGTGATTGGCCACGCTTGGTGGCCGGCCATGGGTGTAGAGACACCATGGTTTGGCACCAACTTAGGGTCTTCTAGAAGAGTCCATTTTGGAGGGAAAATGTGGAGAGTAGAGATGGTTTAGGAGGGTAGGTGTATGGTTGAGATTTACGGATAGGTTGGCGCTAAAAAGAGGGTTTCTAGAAGGGTGATTTGGTGCCAACTTTAGGTGGCTCTTGGTAGTGGTTGAGGGGTGAATGGGTGTGTGTTTTGGCGCCAATGTTGAAAGGGTGCCAATGTTGGTAGTTGTAGTGTGCATTGGCGCCAAAAGTAGGAAGGAGTAGTGGAGGTTAGCTAGGTATGGTGGTCGGCCATGAAGTGGAGAGTAGGAGCTTAGTTTAGCTAGTAGGAGAATAGAGGTAGGAGCTAGGGTTTTGCTACAAGGAGGGAGATTTGAGCTACATAGGTCTTCCTAGAGTTGGACTAATGCTAAAGAAAAGGTGCCTGAGAACTTAATAGTTAGCTTAGCTAGCTAGTTCTTTGCTGGCAACTAAGTTAAGCTAAATTGAGCTTGCTTCTTTTGGTCTGGAGCTAAGGTGAGCTAGAGTTGATCTTCCTGAAGACTTTCTAGCTAGCCAAGCTAGCTAGCTTAAGTCTGATAGCTAAGCTCAACTGAGTTGAGCTAGGTTAAGTCTTCAAAGCTGGAATTGAGTTGACTTGAGCTAATTGAGGATTCTTCAGCTGACCAAGCTTAGCTAGTTGATGAGTAGTAGCTACTCTTGATCAAGTAGAACTGCTATGAGCTATGTGGAGTTGGAATGAGCTGGATTCAACTGCATTGAGTTGGATTGAGGTGGAATCCAGCTAAGGTGAGTTGGATTGAGCTGGGATCCAGCTTGAATGAGCTTAATCTTCATCTTTTGCCTTTCACATTGCCATGATTTAAGTGATTTTCACTATGTGGTCATTCTTGACAATGAAAAGGTGTAAAACTACAAAACTAATGCAATGCATGCCTATTCTACAAAATGCCTAAATGCATTCCCAAACCAGATTGCAATGTGAAAAACCTAAGAGCTATATGTGTTTTTAGGCATAAGAGTAATGATATACTGGTGTTTATCGGTTAGTGATTAAATGCATGTAGTAGCTGACATGATAAGGGCACACGAATAGTGCATGAATAGCACATGGTGCAGGTACATGTAGTTTTTAAGAAATATCACCTCAAATCTTTATGCAGAACATGTTGAATCACTATCACTTCTAATCCTACTTACACCAATTTTTAACAAAAAATAATAATAAACTTAATATCAAGTATAAAACAAATAAATTACAACTCTCTGTACATATTTAAATCACACCAACATACACTTACAACACATCAATTCACCCATTACATCTATCTCCTACTAATCCATCACTTACACCATTATCTCTGCAACTTATCTCTTCCTAACTTTTATTAAGGGATAAACACTAAACCTCATCCAAACACAAAAGAGACCCATTGTGCCTGAGGCAACTTCGTATCATATTACAATTTCATCTTATCAATAAAAATGAAGGGGCTCAAAAGCTAACAATTGTACCCAAATGTTCAAACCTCTTGCATGCTTTTGCTAAACATTAGCCCAATTATTATTTGTGATTCCTCAATTTTTTTGACCATTTAAAAAGTAACTAACAACAACTTCACCAAGAACTTGTAACAAAAATGACGGCTCTAGAACCCCCAAATTAGTTTTGACAAATTGGCTTGAGATTGGTGAATCTCTACGTGATTATGGGAAGGCAAGGGAAAAAGGAAGTTGTCTCTCCTCCCTTTTTATGGCAACCCACCAAAAGTCACGTAGTGCTAACTGCTACACATATCCTAAAAACTTGTCTAGTAACATGTGAGAAAAGCATTGATTCCCCATGATGACAAAGTAATGATTCACTAAGGCTTCGTTTAGTGACAGGTTAAAGGAGGGTTTTATCTTACGTGTCTGGTGTTTATCAACACTCGTGAACATTCACAAGGCTTGGTAAAAGAGGCTCCCACGTTGGTCAAAGAAAGACTCCGGAGGACTTGGCCCGAACCAAGCGAAGGTTCCAACATCACTAGCAACATTCAAGTTATTTTTAAATTAAAATCAAAACAATTCCCTTGTTTTTCTCAACCAATGTAACTATCTGTATAATCTATAAATATATATGTACATATCAATGATAAGATTGAGAAAGCAAAAACTTCAACTCTCTCCACCTTTAACATGTGATACGGTATTGAGCCGAAAAGATCTACGGCCATCTACTTGCCACCCTCCTCCCCGAGGTCGACTCTCCCGAGTTGAACAACTGATTCATGTCGTCGGAGGACGTCACATGTGTAGAGATCCATCACACACGCCTCGCCTCTGACGAATCTCCCTAAACGAGTACCCCCTCCTTCTACCTCTCTACCTGATGGGAACAACATCATAGGCCCTAACTAGCCACTTTTAGTTAAGTTTGAAGAATAAAAGCTCATAAATAACAATTTAAGGGTCGTAATTCCACAGTATTCTATTTTGAGAAGTAATCGTTGAATTCGCGGTTTAAAAAGATATTCGTTGTAGTATATTTGAAATCATCGCGAAAAATTATTATCAATTTTATTACTCGAAATTCAAAAACTTCTGAGGTTGACTCATGGAGCAAATTGATATTTTAGAAGCAAAATCACAATCTCAAATATTACTTGAAAGATAATGTTCAATAATAATGCAATGTATGCTAGAGAGGAAAATGTAAAAAGAAATATATTTTTCTCTTTTCTTCCTTCTCTTCTCTCTTTCTTTTTCTTTGCTTTCTCTGACTTTCTTTTCTCGTACGTCTGATTCTGTGAATCAGATGGCTTATCTTGCAGATTGCTACAGTGATTCTTTTCTTATGCCTTCCCTGTTCTTCTTCCTTTCTTTCTGCCTTCTTCGTCTACAGCTGCTTCTCTCTTTCTTCTGCCCTCAGTTGCTCTTCTTCTCTTTCTTCTTCTTTTGATTTCTACAGCTAAGTCCTTTCTTCTTCCTTGGCTCCTTTGCTGCTATAGTTTCCTTCCTCCTCTGGCCTTAGCTTCCTCTTTCTTCTCTGCGGCTACCTCCTTGGCTTCTTCTTCTTCTTCTTCTTCTTCTTTCTTCTGCTCCTGCTTCTCTCTTTTGCTTTCTCTCTTCCTTCTCTTCTTCTGCTTCTCTCTACTGTGCTTCCTCCTTCCGCAGCTCCTTCTTCTTCCCTGCCCACACAGAGGCAAAACCTAACCCCTACTGATGAGAGCCTCATCATGAGCCATAACTAGCTCATTTTGACCTAATAAAGAGAATAAAAGCTCCTACATGACTTAGAAGAGGGCTTAATTGGAGGAATAAGTGTTCTGAGAAGAAAACATGAAATAAATGTTAAAACTGTAATTTTACCATTGCAGTACATAAACGGAATTTCTCAGAGATAGAGCATAGGTCAAATGGTCTAAATGAGATAAAAAGTGGGTTGAATCAATAAGAAATGGGTTCATGTGCAACATAGGAATTAAATGACATTTGGTAACCCTAAAACAGACCCGCTTAGTTCAACAAGGTTCCGATCATGATAAAAATCAAGTAAACCCTCTAAAAATCATGGAAAAATATCCCCTAGGGTTTAGAACATTCAAATTGGCCTCTGGAACCTAGTTTGACCTAGATTAGAGTCTTAGCTCATCAATTGACCTAAATTAGGTCTTTACACAAAATATCCAGTCAAACGTGGTCAAACCTAAAATCCAACTTCACCATTGGATTCCTTAGGTCCAAATTAGGTTTGTACCAAAATTTGGACCTAAGGGGAGGTCATCTTGACCTACTTTGCAATTTAGTACACCCAATCACATTTTGGTCCCTATCTTTTGAAAACCATCGCAATAACCCCCCTATCTTTCTCGCCAATCTTACAATCAAGTCCTTCCGCCATTATTGGGGAAGATTCTTCTCTGGCGAGGTTGATAGGGGGGATACGCTCAAATTCCTCAGAGATCTCCTCCCAGAATTGGAAGGGAGATTCTCTGAGGAATCCCCTTCCATCTAAGCCTGATCTTGATCTCTGATTTCTTACCAAACTCTCGTGCGAACGCACGAGAAATTTGGGTCTCGACCACCTTCTTTCTCCGGCGAGACAGTAGTGGCCAAAAGTCTGCCCTCCACGCACCAGAAAGTTCGGCCAGCCCCTATAAAAAGACCTCCGATCCTCTGCGAGATCTCAGACTTGTCTTAGCCGTAGAATCCTCCAAATTTCTTCTCTCCTCTCTCCGGCCAAGGAACCCGCAAGCTCCGACGACTACCTCCCCTCCTTCTCATCGCTCCGCTGCCATACCAGCAGTAGAGTCTACTTCGCCTCATCCTCCCGCGTCGCGCCGCACCAAGCGCACGTTTCCCCGACCTCTTCCTCATCGCCATCCTCTCCCTCAGGGTTATCTTCTCCGACGACGGCAACTACGAGCAGTCTAACTCCGCTGCCCCCGTTCTCTCCTAACAGTCCAGATAAGTCCCCCATCTTCACCTCTTTCATTTCCTCACATTATTTCACTCAATCAACCTCTTGACCATCCTGTCCACCGCCACCTTCCTCATCTCCGGCCACCCTCCGGCGAGACGCCCCCGTCGCTCCGCAGCCCCACACGTCTCGCCGACCATCACATAACCTCCGCCTCAACTCACTGAACACCCTCCACTCATCCACAGCCCCGCCACACCACCACAGCAACCCCCCGAACACACCCACCCGTCCGGCCACAGAGCGACCTAGGCACTCACGCCTAGGCCGCCCCGCAGCCTGCCACATAGTTGATCACCTTCGCCGTGACATGGCGAAGGTCCCCCGGTGATCTGATTAGGCCGCGAGGCCATTTTTGTGTCTGACAGATTCCACGCTCCGGCCGCCGTTAACGACGACTCGACGAAGCTCCAAGCTCGCTCCAGGCTTCAGGACCGCAAGGCTCCAGGTGCTGCAGATTCGGGGAGGTCGTGCGAAGGGAGCTGGCCCAGCAGGTGAAGGCAACAGAGCCTACAGTTGAGGAATTGAAGGCAAGATCGGCTGCGGGTGCGCGAAGAACAGCAGTGGGCTTTAGTCCCACATCGGTAGGCCACGACGCACGCACACCCTTTAAATTGCTTTTGTGAAATAGCCTCTTCGCCTCCTGTTACACTTGGGGTGAGGTCCCTCACCCATTACACTGCGCCTCGTCCGTGGTTTCACCTCACAGATCTGGCGGGACCCGACCTGACCTTGTCCCGAGCACACCTCGCGCACCACCCTCACGCCGGTGCGCCTGGTCACGGGCGCACGATCTGGCCCGTTTAATCGGCTCTGGGAGAGCGTGCTGAGAGTGGTTTACACAAAGAGAGACGCGCGGGTAGAGGGATAGGTTTTGTTGTGCCTAGTGTGTGAAGGACACAGGTACTTAGCCGCTGCAAGAAAGAAGGAAGTTCTGCAGCCAAGGACGAGAGCCAAGGTAGAGAAGAAGAAACGCAAAAGGGAAACAGAAGAAAGAAGGAAGGAGGCTCTAAAAGAAAGGCAAGGAAGGAGAGAGGCAAGGCAGAGAAGAACAGAACCAAGGAAGACTGAAGAAGAAGACAAAGGGCAGACGAAGACTCAAGAAGGAAAAGGCAAAGAAAGAAGAACGTCAGACCTTCGCTGGAAGAAAAGAAATAGAGGGAGAGAAAAGGAGCTTCATTTTAAGACGTCTGATATTTGTATCAGACGTCCAATTTTTGATTTCTCTAGCAATCTCTTTTTATAACTCTCATTGAACTCGGATATTTTCATTTAAAAGGTTGTGTTCTCAAGTTTTGAAAGTACATAGATTGCTCCCTGTGTTCGACCTCGGATACTCCGGTCTTCGAGTTATAAAATCTTTATCTGTTTTCGCGGAAAGTTCGTCTATATTACAACGTATTAATTATTAAAACACGATCTAGCCGCGCAAACACCTACCCTCTCTGCCTCTCTCTCTCTCTCTATTTCGCTCTCAGGACAGCTCTCCCTGAGCCTTCTCGGGTTATCGGGTCAGGTATGCATGCCTGGGACCAGGCCCACGGGCGTGCGGTGGTGGGAGAGGAGTGCATGGGTAGTCAGGTCAGGCAGCTAAGTCCGCGGAGGTGTGGGTCACGGACGAGGCGTGGTGGGCGACGGGACCTCACCCCGTGTCAGGAGGTGATAAGCCCCTGACACAATTACAATTTATTCCACCCCTCCCGCTTCAAAGCTTCTGAGGTGGGACTAAATGTCCCACCTTCTTCTTGTGCGCGCCCGCAGCAGGTGACACGCTCAATTGCACCAGATGCAGTGCCCTGGGACTCCAATTGCTGGCATGAAGGGTTCGCGAAGGGAACCCACGCACCTGGGACACTTCACCTGAAGCGGAGAGACCTGGAGGAGCTCCCAAGCAAGCTCCTTACTGTGTCAATGGCAGTGGAGACCCTCGACACCTGTCAACAGGCAAACGGCCTTGTAGCCTCATCAGAACACATGGGAAGCCTCGTCGAGGTACGGCGAGTGCGCTGCGGTGGTCGGGGTGGCGTAGGAGCGCCTGTGTGAATGTGCCTAAAGCTTACTGTGGCTGTGTAAGTGGGTGTGTTCAGGGGGCGTGTTAGGAGCGTGTGGCAGTGAATGGAGAGGGGGGAAATGATTAGTGGAGGGTGGTGGAGCTTTTGAGGGGTTTAGCGAGGTGGATGGAGGTGTCTTGCGGTAGGCACACCTTGCCGGTGATCTGGTTGGAGGTGGGAATGATGGTGGTGGTGGTGGCAGTCGAGGGTTCGAAGATAGAAATTGATAAGGAGGAAATGAAGAGGGGAGAAAGATGAACTTAACTGAGGGACTTGGACCGAAGGGCGAGCGGCGCGTGTCTGCCGTCGCCAGAGACGAAGCCCTAAGATGGAGAGGCGGCGACAACGAGGGAGGTCAGAGAAGCTCGCGCGGGTACGGCGCATTGCGGAGGAGTAAGGAGGAGATGGCTTTGCTGCTGGTACGGTGGCAGAGCGACGAGAGGAGGGAGGGAGAGTCGCCGGAGCCTGTGGGCAGATGGTCGGAGGAGGAGGAGACGAAATTGGGGGGTATTCTCTGGCTAAAACAGGCTTGGGAGGTGCGGAATGATCTGGGCTTACTTAAATAGGCACGGGCAGAGAGGGAATCGCAAGGAAGCGGCGGGAACACATCACCGGAGGTATGGCCGGAGTGAGACCCATACCTCTCGAGCGTTCGCACGAGAGATATGGGGCGATTCAGGGCATGGGGAGTTGCTCATGAGGTAGGGGACTTTGCAAAGAGCTCCCCTTTCAAATTTAGGAGCAACTCCTTGGGGAAACGAGGAGAGAACCTCCTCGCAAAGTTGTCGGTGGTATGGGTCCCTACTACAATGGTAGAGAGACCAAAATGAAGAGAGTGACGAAAAGTTGATGGGGTATTTGCAAGGGTTTCCAAAAGTTAAGGGTTAGAATGTAATTGGGTGGACCATTTTGCAAAGTAGGTCAAGATGTCCTTCCTTTAGGTCTAAATTTTGGTACAAACATAATTTGGACCTAAGGAATCCAATGGTGAAGTTGGATTTTAGGTTTTACCATGTTTGACTGGATATTTTGCATAAAAACTCAAATTAGGTCAAATATTGGGCTTGGATCCCAATCTAGGTCAAAACAGGTTCCAAAGGTCAAATTGAAGGTTCTAAACCCTAGGAGATATTTTTCCATGAATTTTAGATGGTTTAGTTGATTTTATCTTACCTGAAACCTTGTGAATTAAAATGGGTTTTTTTACGGTTACAAAATGTCATTTAATTCTTAAATTTTACAATAACACTTATCTGACAGAACCATTCAACTTTTTCTCTTATTAAGTCCAATTGACCCATGTCTAGACCCTTATAAATCTCATTGAAGCACTGCAATGGTAAAATTGAAGTTTTACCCATTGTTTCATGTTCTCTTCCCAGATTAGTGTTCCCTTGAATTAAGCCTGTCTCTTGGTTATGTAGGAGTTTTTGTTCACTTTATTAGGTCAAGATATGCTAGTTAGGGCTCATGATGAGGTTCTCATCATCTCTTCATTCCGCGCCTCGCCAAACCTGCAAGGAGCTCTCCGGTCCCTTCCTAGTCGCCATCCTCATCCTCGGAGCATCTTCGTCTCCGACGCTGACCAATCATAGCTAGTGTCACCCCCGCACTCTCTTTGTTCGCCACTACCCCCCTTCGACTCCTCTCCTTCCCCTAACTCTCTTTACGCCCTTAGACTTTAGGTTTGCTCACCCAAACGGCCACCCTACTGCCTCTTTCCCCAGCGTCGGCATACCTTCGACGAGCACGCACTCCCACTTCACTACGTCAACCGCCTCGCCACCGCTCCCAGAAGCATCGTTATAGCCTCCCGATCAAAAGCCCTAACCTTGCTAGGGCTATTGACCGCTCCACGCCCCTGCTAAACACCCTCACCGCTGTGCACTTTCTCCTTCGCCACGCACACACACATGCTCGCACCACACAGCACCACCACCAATATGTTCGCCTCTTTAAGACAAAGCTTCTGAGCTTCTTTAACAAGGTGAAAAGGCCGTACTTTGTGTTTCAAGTGTACCCCGGAGCCCCGTCGCTGTCACCTCCTCCAACTTCGTCCGCCCTCTCCCAGTCGTGTTCTTCATCGCTACGACTCCTAGGTATCGCGAAGCATCCCCAGGAATCTTCCCAGGCCCTCAATTACGGCTGCAGGGTTCATCTTCTACCCTAATCAGAGGCAGCATCAGCTGCTGTTGCATGAAGAGAAGAAGCAGGACATTAGTCCCATTTCATGGACTGAGGAGGCTTCAGCTACACATATAAGAGATTTGCGCATTCAGTTGTTCGCCTAAGGTGCTAGGGGGTCAGGTCCCCCACGCACTCAACCTCACACTCCTCGCCCACCCGTACACTCGGTGAGCCTAGGCCCCATACCGGTGGACCCGATTACTCGCACTCTAAACCGATTAAGCCCGGTTCTGAGAAAAGAAGAGAGATCTAGGGAGAGGAGGGGGCGGGTTTTGCTCTGCCTTGGGATTCATGCCCTCCCTCTCTCAACACTTGGCTTCTGAGGCCCTTGTGCCTCTATTGGGTGCTGCTACCGTGCCTCTTCTGTGGAGCCTAAAGCAAAGCTCTTGTGCCTTGTGAGCTACTGCTGGATAAGGCGTCTGAGGCCTTCTACTCTCATTTGATCTAGCATTTGAGTGGCTCTAACTCTGATAAGTAGTTGAAGATAATGTTCATTTATTTGAAAAATTTGTGAGCTTAAAATTAAGGGTTAAATTGGTGATTTAAATCACCATTTTAACATAATATTTTTGCACTCTCATACTAGGTTTCATTGACATATTATTCTGATTTATTTTGAGCAAGTTTTGATCATACTTTCATAAATTTCTAAAGTAAATTGTGATTAGTGAATTGAAGTGCCATCTTTGCTCCCTGCAAACAACCTTGGACTTCAAATTGATTTCAAGCTTATAAATTTAAGCGTTTTGTGCGATTTTGTCAACTATACTACGACGCATTTTTCTAAACAACGACGATTTCGCCCAAACACTACCTCGTCCTAATTCAATAACACAATCACATGGAGGTGTACGAATCCAAGTTTGATCGTTGCTCCCATCCGATGATAGTGGTCATCTCCACCACCTGGGTGCAACAACCACCCACTGCCCACCTACACCTCAACCCACTCGAGCTTGACGTCTCCTACATGACCACACCGCCTGACTAGCCTCTGCGTGGTAATTCTTCCCTACGCTCGGTCATCGGTCTTCGCCGACAAACACTACCATCTCCTGTGGATCTACGCCACCTCACTTCAGTAGCTAATCTGCTCATGCAAACCGCTGCCAACCGCCATCCTCGGTTGATTACTCACGACACCCGCCACCATCACCGCTCTACATAGCACTCTTACATCCAATTTGAACCCTACTCACCCACACCACCCAACATATATTCCCTTGCCATTTTACAACAACCACCTTCTCATCCACCAAATATTACACTTGAGTACTCCTCAGGTGACCATTGTCACCCTCTCCGCCGATGGTCCTCATCCATCGTACACAGTTTGCCCAAAGATTTCGTAGGCTATAAGCCCCTTTATGATGATGATAACTCCATCCGCAGCTGCCCCTATGCTACCCACAATGAGTACCATCCATCATTTATTATCCATTAAGTTAAAATCAACTAATTATCTCTTGTGGAAGATGTACATTATTCCCCAACACACTCTCATGGATTACTTGGAACCGCTGACGGATCTGAGACATGTCCCTCTACCTCTGTAACATCACAAAATCCAGGTTCCAAGGCATTTCAAGGTGATATGGGTCAATTTGAACTCGGAAACCCAGTTGTGGTCTGGTGTTAGTGTTAGCACCTCCTTAAATTACAAAACAATTTGTATTTCAAGTTAACCCTTAGTCATACGTTGTCAAAAGGGTGTCATATATGGTACCATTGGATTCCTCTCATCGCAAGCTTTTCGACGAAGCTTGTTTCATGTCATTCCGAGGTGTATAGATCAAGTTATGGCAAAAATAAGTTAAAAGGGACTTAAATGTACGGTGGACCAATCTTAGGAGTATTTTAGGTATTTTACTCCACTAATCGTAATCCCAACAAACTTGGGCTTATAAAAGGACCCCCTTGGGTCATCATTAATTTCTAAGCCTCTCAAATCAAGAGAGGAAATTTTTTTCCATAGGGACCCAAGTGCGATTATGAGTTTTGTGGGCTTCCCACCAAAAAATTGCCAAAAAGCGGCAATGACGCAGGTGGCGCGAAATGCGAGAGTGACGTGTGTCGCATGCATGGTGAGCGCACGCGGGAAGTGCTGATTATCGACGTGTGGCTCATCAGAAGGCTGCGGGTGTGGGTGGCGCAATCCACAAGCACGTAGGTGAGCGAACAAGGACGCGACACGTGTCAACGAGTAGACCAGTTCGCTTGAACCGATTTGGTTCAAGACCCCTCCCGCATTTTTGACTCGTTCGAGACCTTCCCGATCTCAGATTTTGACAAATAAGGTTCCGTTGGAATCATATCGACGCGTACTACTCGTTGGTGTAGTTTATTTTCATTTTTAGTACATTCTTTTCAGTGAAAAAGTAGAAACATGACTATGTGTTCCCGTCTCTATTTTTGGTCCGTATAAACCAAATCCTACCCTTGGCGCGTGTGAGGATTTTGAGGCGGGCGTGGATATTGCCCCCAGGCCCTGTGTGGATGGTTCGGAGTCACCGTGACCCTCCGGTGACATTAGGTATAGTTGTCCCTCTCCTTTCCATGTAGTTTGTCTACAAAGTGATTTTCTTTGCATATTGCACCGTTTAGTGTACGTTCTTACGTCTTGCAGAGATTGGAACCCATCTTCGTGTTTTTTACTATTTTAGGGCACTTGAATCTTAAGTATAGATGTTCTAAATCAAGTTGGTAACTTGGATTGTGAATAGTTAATTGGATTTAATTAACTATCAATGATTCTCATTGTTTAACTGATTATACAATAATTATGCTTATTGGATATGACCTTAATATAGCATGTGTAAAATGACTTTGATATTTTCCCTAGTTTATGGGTACTTTAATGATAAATAATTGGATTTTATAAGAAAGATTAAGAGTTAATGATTATATATACTTTGTCATCGCATGTATGAAATAAGATTCTTTTTCCGTAAAATAAGTTCCATGATGTTCTTTATTAACTGATAATATGGGAGTACTCTCATGAACTCAGAAATACCTGTAAATGGATTGGTTGAAAAGATAATGAGGATTTTTGTTAATCTCGGAACTAGTAATATAAAATTATAAGGGATTTTCAGATCTATGTGAAACCAGTTCCGTCAAAATTGTAATTGGGAAATAGTATGGAATCATCATCATAATATGAAAATTATTTGTAACCTGATAATTTTAGAGTTGGAATGAATACCTGTGCATCCTAGACTTAAGGATGTGGAATTCTTAAATATGACTGGATTTAAGAAAAACAAAAGATACAGTTATCTGGAAATGATCAAAGAATAAGTACGATAGATTTGTCAGGAATTTAATGAATTAGATAACTTATTTCAACTCGCTACTCGCTGAATTTGGCTATAGCTTTGGTCTAGTAGACCGGTTCTTGGTTGATTTAGGGAGTTGTTGGCCTCTCTACGACTCTTTGGTTAGGCTTAAAGGCTAACAGCGATAGCGGATTACAGGACTCGAGAGTTGGAGTGGTTTCTTTTTCAGCCGATGGGTGAGTCATTGGCTATCTGTGGTTCAGCATATATAGCGTGTGTACGTGTTCAGCTACACAACGTAGCCGCCACCCCTTTTCTCAATGACCCCAGGTTGATGGAGAGCAGCAACTCTGAGTATAAGCAGTCTTCCTGTTCGAGAGGGTGGCTTATACTAGTCTTGCATTGCAGGAAGCTACACAAAATCGTCTCGTGCTCTTAGACGTCGATCGATAAATTGAGGACTATAATAAATTAGGCTTTTAATATAAGAAACAGAATCAGATAACGAGATGTCTAATAAATTGATTGATTAATGCTATAATACCCATTTTCTCTTGTGATTGATTTCTTTTACACTCTATTGTTGTTGTTTCTACTCTACTTAGTTTTTATTGATGTATTTTTGGGTTTAGAACTCAAGTATACTTTGTAGTTTGCAACGAGATTGTTGTTGTACATCTACTTGGATTTTTATACTACGATAATTCTTCCTGTTTGTATTAAATTTATGTTCCCTTAAATTTTGCAATATGAATTGTTTGTTGGTTATGTTTATATTTTATGGTTATATGTTGGGTGACTACGATCTTATGAGCGATTTGTGCTAATGTTAGCACATGGCGACTTGGGTTTCGTCGCTTGGCAGGACTCGGGCCATCACAACGTCATTCGCCTCTGCCTCCACCATGGACTCATCTTCAACAACATCAATTGTTACTATCATAGAATGGCTCAAGCACGACCAGGCCATCCTTAGTTGGTTGCTCTCCTTACTCTCCGAGGAAGTACTGCCAACTGTGGTTGACCTTGAACATGCCCACGAGGTCTAGTCCATCCTCCATGCCACCTACGGTGCTCCATACCACACACGACTTCTCCAACTTTGCATGCAGCTTCGTAACCTTCAAAAAGGAGAAGAGTCTGTCCCCGATATCCTATTAAAAAGCTAAATACCTTTGCGATGAGTTGGCTACCTCCGGACAAGTTGTTTCTCCAGTGGACTTCAATGCGATTATCTTCTCCAATCTAGGCTCAGACTATAGTAATATTGTTGCCTCATTATCAGCACGCAACACCATCATTTCATTTGTTGAGTTACATATCATTCTCCAGAGCCATGAGATATGGTTACAGTAAAATACCTCCCCACCTCCATCGGTCAATGTTGCTACTCGATCACCTCCGCTGATAGAGAACTCTACACAACGAAATTGCGACCGTGGCCGCGAACATTGCCTTGTCTATGGTGTCTTCAGTCATAGCCCCTACCGTTGCTAATTGATAAACACACATGAATTCATGATAAAATGCTTATTTATAATAGCTCCTAGGTCTAGTATTGCATATCATAGTATAATGTTGTATAACATTTATTGCATTTCATTTAGGATAGTTTGTATATTCTATATATTAATTCCAGCATTTTATATGGCTAGGAGGCAGTGCGACATCTTTACGGTCTTCGGATGAAGAATCCGACTGTACGGATGGATCCGGACCGACGATCGCAGTCCGTTGGTGCGAAAATACCCTGATCAGAGCTTCATAGCATCCTCTACAAGAAGAAGGAGATGGACGGCCCAGATGGCACCACGTGGTGCCATCAGGCCACCCTACCTGAGCCACCGCACTCGAGCTTCACGCAAGGAACAGTCCCAGTTGTTGGATCTCAATCCAACAGCTAAGACACGCACTACATCAGATGGTTATCCCCTCCAAAGCACAGCAACGAAGGCTTCATCTCGATCATTGGATCTTTAACCAACGGTTGAGGAACGCGACCGCACCACTCTCCACGTGACCATCCTGCACATTGCCTAAATGGTAGCGCACCCGCTCCTCAAACGAGAGGCGCGGGTTCGAGCCGCAATCATTCGCGCCCGCTACAACGCCGGCGAAAATTGGACCCCTCGATCTTGACCAAGCGGTTTAGATTCCTCACGCGCGATTTGACACCACCCAGTGACGCAAGGACACACGCCAGATTCCACGCGCATAATCAGAGGCACCCATTTAAGATGACTGGATGCGCTCTCGGTCGTCGGATCTTTGAGGCGCGCAATCCGCATGCGTTCAAACCAGCGAAGGCACGATCCACGAATGCCTCTCAGCCATGCGATGGTTCATCCAATGGCTACCGTTGAGCATGGGATTCAAATTCCATCAAGCGCGCACTTCCACCTAACTATCTCAGCCCTTCGCACCTAATCCAACGGCTGACGCTCTCCTCACACTACGCTAGCAACAGTCGTGCCTCCTCACACCAGCCAAGGCACTTGAATGTGTAGTGACACCACCGACGAGTCTTTAGCGACGTTTTAAATGTTGCTAGAGACCCATGCGCGCAAAACACCTCCATTCCACCACTATATAAACACCATGACCCGTCCCCTTTCAAACCATCTCAACCTACTCTACTCCCATCTACTCCTAAGCTCTAGTAGCCTACCAAAGCTCCATTAGAGCTTATTCCCAAGCTCCAAAGGCCTCTTATTAGTGTAATACTCCTATATCCTACCAAATATTTGTCCTCCATCCGACGACCTTCATAAGAAGCCTTGGAGCCATCCTCCCACCTCCATTCCGGTAGAAGATCACCTCGATCTCATCATCCCAATTATAGAGCCTTGGTGAAGCATTCCTCTACCTAGCATCCTCCTACATCTCACCTCCGTCGTCTAACACCTCACCTCCTTCATCCTAGCTACCGCAAAGCACCGTCGTCTCACCAAACAGCCAATTTGGGAGATTCTTCTCACCCCTATCTCTTTTGTATTTTTTAGATTATTGTAATAAATAATTGCATGATATATCAAATTTATTTCTATCTCATTTTGTGACATTATCTTGCCAGCTTCTTTATTGAAAAAACAAAAGGAAAAAGTCACCAAACTCTAAAACCTCAAAAAGAAATAAAACGAAGCACGGATTTCAATGAAAGTAAACGTCGCCTCCCTGTGTTCGACTTGGGACTCCCTTGGAGTTTTGGTTATATATTGTATTTGATAACGTGTTTTGCGAGCTATGACGACGGATTCTTGAAACCCTGATTTTTCTTTATCAAAACCCGCTGATCACTAATTCAGACGCACCAGTCCTACCAGTGGGCCTCCTAAACCAAACTTTCTGACACCAACACCCCTTCTCACCAGAGACTGGTATGTGGACTTCGGAGCTTCCCATCATGTCACAAACGACATGATGAATCTCACTTTGATAGATAAGTACAATGGTACTGATCGCATTTAGGTGGGCAATGGTCAAAGTACGCTCATTACCTATCTTAGTAAGCATAGCCTTCTGTATCACTCTACTTGTTTTCATTTAAACAATAATATCCTATGCCCTCCCACTTCTTCCAAATCACTCATCTCAGTCTAAAAATTCTGTCATGACAACAATTGTTCTGTTGAATTGACTGACAAGTTTCTTATTGTAACGGACCATCACATGAATCGCACTCTCTTACAGGGGATACCTGAAAATGGCCTCTGCCATCTTCCCAATTCATCCTCTCCTGTTGCACTTGCTTCCTCCTCTCAATCATATGACCTTTGGCATCAACGACTCGAACACCCGTAGTTTTCCAATGTCAATAAGGTTCTATGGGAGCTTGGTGTTTCTTGTAGTTCCAATGCTTCAAATAAATGTTCCAATATCTATTGGGCAAAAATGCTCGCATTACATTTCTTGAAACTAGAAAAAGAAATAGTCAACGTTTAGAACTCATTTTCAGTGATGTATGGGCCCTGCTCCTATTCATTCATCTTTTGACAATCGTTATTTTGTCTTATTCATTGATGACTACTCAAAATATGTATGATTTTTTCCCTTGAAGAATAAGGGTGATGTCTCTCGTGCCTTTCTTTAATTTCAAAAGAATGTTAAACAACAATTCTCTTGCAAAATAAAATCCTTTCAGTCTAATAGGGGTGGCAAATTCCAAGCCTTAAAAACTCATTTTCTACAAGAAGGGATAAAGCACCACATGTCGGCACCCCACACTCACGAACAAAATGGTGTTGCTGAGAGGAAAATACGACATGTGGTTGACATTACCCTTACTCTATTAGCTCTCATTCATGTACACCTAAACATTTATGGGAATTCTTTATCGAAATTGCAGTTTACCTAATCAATCGCATGCCTACCCCTCTCCTATCTCATAAATCCCCTTACGAGGTACTGGAGTCGGTCGGTTTTAACCGGGTTTTAGTTTGTTATAACGTTGTAGTAAAGCCGGTTATTACCAACACTTCAAATATAAATTTTTTTACTCGGAAAATAAAAGAGTTCCCGAGGTCGAACTCAGGGAGCAAGTTGTATTCTAGAGATATACATGTTTCTTTTACAAAAAGAAAGAGAGAGGGAAAGAATTTGTTGTTTTTTTCTTTGTTCTGCAGAGGGGATGCTCTTCTTTTTCTCTTTGTTTAGATCTCCTTGTTCTTCTTCTGCAATGGTGATGCTCTTCTTTTTCTTCCTGCTGTTCCTGCTTTGGTGATGTTCTTCTTTTTCTTCCTGCTGTTCCTGCTTTGGTGATGTTCTTCTTTCTTCAGAGCTCCTTGTTCTTCTTCTTCGTTCTGCAGAGGTGATGCTCCTCTTCAGATCTCTTTGTTCTTCTTCCTTGGTTTCTGCCTTGACCTCTCTTCTTCTTCTTTGTGGCTGCAGAGCTTCTGCCTTCAGCTACTAAGTCTTCCTTTCTTCTTCTTCTTCTGCTTTGGCCGTTGCTCTTCCTTCTTCAGCCTGCCTTCTTTCCTGCTCCGGCTGCTGACCTTCCGTCGTCTGATCCGGTGCTTAGACGACTTAACTATGCATTTGCTACAGTGCAGCTCCTTCTTCTTCCGCGGGTCTTCTTCTTCGCCTGTGCCTGCACACTTCAGGGTTTTTCGTCAAGAGGCAAAACCTACTCTACCCCCCCCCCCCCCCCCCCCCCCCCCCGCGTCTCTCTTTCTCTCTGAAACCACTCTTGGGAAAGCTCTCCCAGAGCTATCGGGTAATCGGGTTCGGGTCACACCCGGGTCCAGGCCCACCGGCGTGCGTGGTGGGCGAGGAGTGCAGGTCAGTCTAAGTCGGGTCGGGTCAGGTCCGCGGGGCGTGAGCGCGGACGAGACCGGGTAACCGGGCGGGTGTAAGGGGACCTCACCCCGTGTACTGAGGCAATAGGGCTAGTGCACGAAATCAATTTAAACAGTGGAACGGGTGTGAGGCTTACCGATGTGGGACTAAACGCAGACCGTTCCTCGCGTGCGCCTGCTGGGAGACCGCGGCCTGGCTTCTGCAGCTGCGGCTTCTATTGGCATAGGTTGCTGGCTGGCTGCCTTCGCAAGACTCCCCGTACTCCGCAGCAGCTGGAGACCTGGAGTCCTCAAGCCTGGAGCGCAGGAGAAGCTGCTTCAATGTGCGTCAACGGCGGTCGAACCTCAAAACCTGTCGGACACGAATATGGCCTTGCGGCCTAATCAAACCACTGGGGAACCTTCGCCGTGGCACGGCGAAGGTGAGGAGCTGCGCGGCAGGCCGCAAGGAGGTGTCTGGCGGCAGCCCTGGGTCGGACTGCAACCGGAGGAATGGGTTTGTTCGGGGGAGTGTTACGGAGGTGTGGAGTGGCAGTGGAGGGGTGGGGGGTGCTCAGTGTGATGAGGCGGAGGTTCGGTGAGGGTCGGCGAGCCGTGTGGGTTGCTGAGGTGATGGGAGCGGCTCGCCGGAGGGTGGTCGGAGGCGAAGGGGGTGAAGGTGGTCAGGGTCGGTAGCGGGCTTAATTGAATAAATTGAAAGCGGGGAAAGAAAGAGGAGGAGAAGGGGAGTAACTCTAGCTTACTTGCAGAGACGAAGGGGGAGGAACAGGGCGACAGTCGTATCGACTGTCGCCGGAGAAGACGATGCTCAGGGAAAGGGGCGGCGGCGAGCAGAGAGCCGGAGAGGCGCCAGCTGGGTGCGGCGTGGCGCAGGAAGAGCGGGGGAGGAAGTCTCTGCTGCTGGTATTGCGGCAGAGCGAAGAGGTGGAGGTGGAGGAAACCGCCGGAGCTGGTGAGCGTCTGCCGGAGGAAGAAGAGAAGAAAGTTGGGGATTTTCTCCGTCAGATCCAGGCTGCCCTGGTCGGTGGAGCAACGGGGGGTATTTATAGGGATCTAACAGGGAGGAAGGCGGAGGGAGACGACGTGTCTCCCTCGCCGGAGAATGGTCGGAAATAAGAACCCATACCGTCCGTGCGTTCGCACGGCCGGTATGGTGGGCTGCAACGACCAGGGGGGTGTCCCTGAGACGGCTGATGACGCAGGGCACCCCCGGTTTACTTGCCAGGTCCCCCACCTCACCCTGCGCGGCGCCATGCTCCGCGCAAGCTCGCCGGAGCATGGTGCTGGCAGGTTTTGCAGGAGGGACCTGATTGCAAAGAACGAAGGAGAGTTAGGGGCCAAAATGCGAGGGTTCAAAAGTTGAGGGCCAAAGAATAAATATATGAGGACCAAAGTGTAAAGTCGGTCAAGGAGGTTTCTTCTTAGGCTCAAGTTTTTATACATGACTAATTAGGACCTAAGGAATCTGATGGTGAATTTCATTTTCATATTAAACCTTGTTTGACCGGTCAATTTGCGCAAAAACCCAAATTAAGTTATTAATTGGGCATGGTTCTCAATGTAGGTCAAAATGGGTTTTAAAGGCCAAATTGAAGGTTCTAAACCCTAGAGATTATTTTTCTATGAATTTTAGAGGGTTTATTCTATTTTTACTTTGCTTCGAACCTTGTGAATTGAAGTGGGTTGTTTTAGGGTTACAGATTATCATTTGGTTTCTTGGAAGTGCTGTAGCCCTTGCTAGATCATCTCATCCCACTTTTATTCTTATTAAGCTGCTTTGACCTATGTTTGGGCCCTGAATTACCCTGTATGCAGATTGTACTGGTAAAATTGCACTTTTACCCCTTATGACTTGTTTTCTTCTCAAACTCAGAATTCTCTGAGTTAAGCCTTTCCTTGAGATATGTAGGAGCTTTTATCCTTTGTATTAGGTCAAAATGAGCTAGTTATGGCTCATGATGAGGTTCTCATCAGGTACTCTATACTACCTCCCTGCATATCATTTTCTTCGAGTCTTTGGATGTGCGACGTATCATTTACTAAGACCACATAATTCACACAAATTCTCATTTCGGTCAAAGAAATGTATCTTCTTTGGCTATGCTTCCGATTACATGGGCTACCAATGCTATCATCCCACCTTAAGAAGATTCTACATTGTGAGGCATATTCGATTTGATGAATCTTCTTTTCCATTTAGAATTGATTGTGTTCTAGGACCTCTAACACCACCTGTTCTCTGACACCACTTGATGATGTTCAATCATCTTCACTAGCAACCTCCTCATCAACATCACCACCTTCTCAACCTCCTCAGGTGCCATGCACAACTATACTAGTAAAAGACGTCTCTCAATGTATGCTACGCCCTTGGAGCCGTGTCGATTACCGGGCCTTGGCTAGCATGTCAAAAAATCGACAACAACACCCTCTTGCTACAACTTTGGCTGCCTTTGCATCTCAACTAATAGAACCAACCTACTTTTCACAAGCCAACAAGGATAGATGCTGGTGCGATGCTATGAGTTTGGAATACATTGCTCTTCTTGGCAACGACACCTGGTCACTTGTCCCTAAACAGCCAGACATGAATGTCATTGGTTGCAAATGGGTCTTCCAAATAAAATACAAACCCAACGGAACTATTGACAGATACAAGGCTCGATTGCTCGCCAAAGGATACAATCAATGTGAACACATTGACTATAATGACACATTCAACCTTGTGGTCAAAGCCACAACCATCTACACTATTCTTGCTTTAGCAGAATCTAACAACTGGCATATTTGTCAACTTGATGTCAACAATGCCTTTTTACACAATCATCCAACTGAAGATATCTACATGATGCAGCCATCGAGCTTTACTGATCCAGATCATTCAGATTATGTATGCAAGCTGGAAAAATCATTATATGGCTGGTAACCGCTTTGGCCGTTTTTGTGTCTTTATGTTTATTATAGTACAGTCGTTATAGTATAAGACAAAACAGCTACGGTTATCATTACAAAAGATTTTTTACTCGGAAGTTGTATTCCCGAGGTCGAACTCAGGGAGCTACTGGAATTCTAGAATTACAAGGGTACTCTAATTAGATTACAAAATAAGAGAGAGAGAGAGAGATCTCTTTTCTTCTTCTTCTTTCTTGGCCGCTTTCTCTTCTTCCTCTTCTTCTACCTCTTTACTCTTTTCTTTCTTCCTCTCTTTTCTTCTTCTTCTTCTGGCCGCCTTCTTCTGTTCTTTCTTTTCTCTGTTCTTCTCTTTCTTTTCTTTCTCTTCTGCTCTGGCGGCTATGCCTTCTTCCCTCTTCTTCTTCTTCATTTTCTTCTTTTCTTGCTTTATCTCCTCTGGTCGCTGCTCAACAGTCGTCTGATGCAGTAGTCAGACGACTTAACTGTAGGTTTGCTACAGTGCTCCTCTTCTTCTTCTGTTTCTTCTCTCTTGCTTCTCCTTCTTCTTTCTTTCTTCTGAGCAGCTAAGGCTTCGACCGCCTTCCTTTCTTCTTCTTCTTCTGCTCCTGCACACTCACACAATGGGTCAGGGCAAAACCTACCCCTACCCTTCCCCGCGTCTCTCTCTTTCTCAGATTTCTCTCATAGGATCGCTCTCCCAGAGCCGGGTATTCGAGTACAGGTATCGCGCCTGGGACCAGGCCTACCGGCGTGCGGTGGTGGGCGAGGAGTGCGCGGGTTTGGGTAATCGGATCCAGCCCAGACCCGCGGGGCGTGAGCGCGGGCGAGGGCGAGCGAGCGCGTGGCGCGCTGCGTGCGGGTGAGAGGGACCTGACCCCTGTGTTCGAAGGCAGTAAGCCCTAAACACCTTTTCAATATAAGTGTGGGCGCGCGGTCGCACACTTACGAGGTGGGACTAAAGTCCCACCTCCAAATCTCGCACCCGCAGCTAAGGGAGCTGCGGTCAATTGCGGCCGTGTGCAAGGCTTTCACCCCAGCTGCAGGCCTGGAATGCTTTGCGGGGGCAAGCCGCGCGTCCTGGAGTCCGAGCCTGGGCGAGGGCGAACCTGCAGCTGCAGGTGAAGGAGCTTCACCTACTCAGCAATGAAGGCGAAGAGGGCGTGACCTGAAATCAAGAATACGGCCTCTCGGCCCTGTCAGAGGATGCAGGGAGCTTCGCCGGAGTGCGGCGAAGCCAGTGCGGGTGGTGGCGAGGCGTGAGGCGGCGTATGGTGGCAGCCCTAGGTCGGACTGTGGTCGGAGAAATGGGTTTGTTCGGGGGGTCGTTGGGTGGCGTGTGGCAGGGAATGGAAAGGGGGATCTATTGAGTGGAGTGGGGAAGCTTCTGAGGCAGTCGGCGAGGGGTGAGAAGATCTGTGGAGGTGGGATGAGCTCGCCGGAGAGGGTGGTCGGAGATGGAACAGGCGGAGGTGGAAGTCATGTGTGGAGGGGCGAAAAGATAAATTGAGTGAGGGAAAATGTAAGGGAGGAGGAGGAGAAGCTATTTACCTAGGTTATGGACGAAGGGGGAGGGCGGAGCCACCGGCTCATACCTGCTGGAGCTGGGGAAGAAAAGGCCCTGGAGGGGGAGATCGGCGATGAGGAGGCAGGCGGAGGGTGCCGGCGGGTGCAGCACGACACAGACGAGAGGGCTAGGAGAACCCTGCTGCAGGTAAGGCGGCAGAGCGACGAGGAGGAAGAGGAGCGAGTCGCCGGAAGCTATGGGCCGTCTGACGGAGGAGGGGATGAAGTGGGGGGTTATTCTCCGTCAGAGAGAGCTTGCCAGAACCGACAGGGGGTGCTGGTTCTTATAAAGGGGATGGCGGAGAGGGAGGCGTAGGCTGGCGATGTGCTAGCCTCGCCGGAGCGTGGACGGAGACGAGACCCATACCTTCCGCGCGTTCGTACGGAAGGTATGGTGGTCGGCAGGCAGCATGGCTGGGTCCCTGCGACAGAGGACGTCGCAGGGAACCCCGCATTTGTTCTGCAGGGCGGTCACCTCTCTCTGCGCAGCGCCATGCTCCGCGCAAAGTCGCCGGAGCATGGTGCTGCGTAGAGTTTTGCAGGAGGGACCGTTCTGCAAAGAACGATGAGAAAGCTGTGGGCCAAAAAGCAAGGGTTTCGAAAGATAAGGGTCAAAAAGTAAATGAAGAGGACCAAATTGCAAAGTCGGTCAAGGAGGTCTCTTCATAGGCTCAAGTTTTTATACATGACTAATTTGAACCTAAGGATTTTAATGGTGAATTTTATTTCTAGGTTGGACCATGTTTGACCGACCAATTTACGTAAAAAACCAAATTAAGTCATTAATTGGACATGGTTCTCTATGTAGGTCAAAATAGGTTTCTAAGGCCAAATTGAAGGTTCTAAACCCTAGAGATTATTTTTCTATGAATTTTAGAGGGTTTAGTTGATTTTTATCCTTCCTCGAACCTCGTGAATTGAAGTGGGTTTGTTTTAAGGTTACAGAATGTCATTTAATTTCTTGAAGTTGTTCCTTCTTATTAAGCTTGTTTGACCTGTGTTTGGACCCTTAATTACCCTGTTTGCAAACTGCGTTGGTGAAATTGCAGTTTTACCCCTTATGATTTGTTTTGTTCTAAAACTCAGAATTCTCTGAGCTAAGTCTTTCTTTGGGTTATGTAGGACCTTTTTCTTACATATCTAGGTTAGATTGTGCTAGTTAGGGTTCATGATGAGGTTCTCATCAATGGCCTAAAGCAAGAATGTCGTGCATGGTTTTGTCGCCTCAGCTAATATCTTCTCTCCCTCAAATTCCATGGCTCCGAGACAGATTCTTCCTTATTCATATACAACACCAACAACATCACCATTCACATTCTAGTCTATGCCAATGACATAATTATCATGGGAAATGATTCCACAATGATACAAACGATCATCACTAAACTGAACAAAGAATTCAGACTAAGAGTTCTTAGAGATCGACATTATTTTCTGGGAATTGAAGTGTAACGTAAACCCAATGGCCTCCTGTTGTCGCAACGCAAATATTTTATTGAACTACTTAAGCGATCAGGAATGGAGTTCTGCAAACCAATTCAAACACCCATGCCAGCCACCTCAAAGCTTTCGTCTTAAGGGGCACTCTTTCATGATCCAACACTCTATCAACAAATAGTCAGAGCTATGTAATGCCTTCTGATGACTTGACCAAAACTTTCGTTCGCTGTTAACAAAGCTTGTCGGATCATGAGCATTCCCACTGAAGCTCATTAGGATCATATTAAGAGAATTCTCTGCTACCTCAAACATACTGCTAATCTAGGCCTATCTCTTCTCTTCTCCTCCTCTAATACTCTACAGGCATACTCAGATGCTGATTGGGTCGGATCTCTTGATGATGGAAAATCTTCTGGTGGTTACCTCATCTATCTTGGGAATAGTCTCATTTCTTGGTCGACATGTAAATAGAAAACAGTATCTCGCTCATCAATAGAATCTGAATATAAAGCCCTAGCAGATACTATAGCTGAACACATTTGGTTGTGTTCATTATTACAAGAATTGAACGTCACCTCCAAACAACCTCCCATCCTATGGTGGGATAATATTGGAGCTACCTATCTAACCGCCAATCTAGTCTTTCATGCAAAAACAAAACACATGGAGGTTGATTATCATTTTGTTCGCGATCAAGTCACCAACATGCTCCTGTTTGTGCGCTTCATATCCATTAAAGATCAATTTGCATATATTATGACAAAGCCTCTACCAAAGCCACAGTTCTTTCGCATTAGAGATCAACTCAAACTCTAATCTACTGTCAAGTAGTGCCTACAATCGACGAGTACTATCAACACTTGGCAAACATCCACAAGGCCTGGTAAAAGAGGCTTAAACACCGGTCAAGCAAAGACTTCAGAAGAGTTGGCAAGCCAACTGAAGGCTCCAACATCATCGGCAACAATCAAGATGTTTTCAAATTAAAATCAAAACCATTCCCTTGTTTTTCTCAATCAATGTAACCACCTGTACATTCTATAAATATATGAGTACATATTGGTGATAAGATTGAGAAAGCAAAAACTTCAACTCTCTCTACCTTCAACGTGTGATAGTGTTAATGCTACAATAAATAAATAGTGAAAAAATTTTATTTTTCATGCATTACATTTACCATCATCCATTACATCTACCTCTCACCAATTATATCTATCTTTACTAACTCACCGCTACCATCACATTCACTTATCACATCTATCCTACTAACCCACTCCCAATACAAAAAAAAAAAAAATCAATAATAACATATTAATTCAACTATCTCATCCACACCCTACTACAAGAAAAATGGGATTTACCGTCAGTTCCTTACTGTCGGTTCCTTATCATCTTTTGACAAAGCGATGGTAGATAAACATTTGTCATCACTTTTGTTATCAAGCGACGGTGAAGGAGTGGTATAAACTTTTCCCTCCCCTTGTTGCTAACAAAGAAGAGCGATAGAGTTTAAAATGTGTTTTTGCCATCGTTTGTTGATATAAGCAACGACGAATGTATTTTGTTAAATAGCCGGGGCATTTTGGCACACAACGAAACATTTTTGAAGTGACATACGCCATCGCTTGTTAATTTAACCGACGACGTATATAGATTCATCTAGCCGTATGCAGCGCCTCCTCTTATCACTATTCATCTTCCTCGCCCTGCATACCCAAACCCTCGCGAGCCCCTCCTCCTCGTAGCCTCTCCTCGCCATCCTCCTCCACCTCAGGTCGATCCACCCCGTCCCCCTCCTCATCATCCTCCTCGGCTCCTCCCCCTCCTCCTCGATTCCTCCACCTCTTCCTCCACCGCTAACGCCCCCTCCCCCTTTTCCTCCCTGCCCCCTACGCCTCTCCTCATCCTCCTCGTGCGAGCTCTCCTCCTCCTCCCCACCCCCTTCGCCTCTCCTCCTCCTCTTGCGATCCACCCCCTCCCCTTCCTCCGCCAGCCCCCCCCCCCCCCCCCCCCCCCCTCCTCCTCGCCAACCCCTACCCCTCCTCCGCCAGCCCCCACCCCTCCTCCCCTCCTCCTCCTCCTCCTGCTCCCCCCTCTTGACCACCCCCTCCTCCTCCTCCTATTGAAGGTTATGAACATAGCTAGCACTAAGTTCATGTAAGAAGTACTTCAGTTTATTGCTGAGCTGTTAAATAACCCTAATGATTTTCCTACTTCATGGTACGAGTCAATGAAACAGATTCGCAAGCTTAGTTTGAATTGTCAGAAGATTGATGTATATCCAAATGACTGCATTCTTTTCAAAAATGAACTCACAAACTTGAGTAACTGTCCCGAATGTAGACGTGTTAGATATAAGAGAGAAAAAAATGGAAGTAAGAGGAAAAAACTTTAGAAGGTTCTTTATTACTTATCATTGACACCTAAGCTTCAACGCCTTTTTATATCAACTAAAACTGCATGGTGGATAACATGGCATAAGGATTCTAAATCTCAAGATGGAAGAATACGTCATCCTATTAATTTATAAGAGTGGAAGAGGTTTGACGAAAGAAATAATTCATTGGCTTTAGAAGTAAGAAACGTGCGACTGAGTCTTGCAAACTATATATTCAAATCATTTAAGAGTATGTATCCATCGTATTCTATTTTGAATGGATTCAATCAATTTAAGAGTATGCACCTGTCGTACTCTATTTTTTATTTTATTAAATGGATGTAGGGTGTACCCACTTGTTTATTTCATTTTGAATGTAGGGTGTACACAGTTGTGTTCTTTATTTGTTTTATTTGAATGAATGTAGGGTGCACCTACTTATTTGTTTCATTAAATGGATGCAGGTTTACAAGAAAATTTTAAATTTTAAGCGAAAACTCTGCCAATTTTTTTTAAAATTCTTTAATGTTAAAATTAGAATTCTTTCTTTAATGTTAAAAACCATCCAACAAGCCACAAATGACAAACATACTATGAGGTCTATTCAAGGATATTACGGACTTTATAAGATATATAGTAGTGCGACATGTATAGTAAATGTCTAATCAACTAATAACCTGGACACTAAACCCATTTTAATGTGATAACTAAGAGTGAGATCTCAATTTAACAATGATTTACCAAGAATCCATATTTTCATGTTGTTAACAAACTTTTTAAAACAAAATAATATACACAAGAAACAAAATTCAGGTTTTTTCTTTCTTTTTCATATTTGACATCCTCGTTGAAATATTAGCACATACGGAAAAGTTAACTCATATACACGAATTACAACACATCATCCTCCTATCTTATCAAAATCAAGTTAATCAAAGTATCACAAATATACGGTTGAATCCAAAATTTATTTTATACTTATAGTATAACAATTAGCACATACAACATAAACCAATATTGGCCCCAAATGTTGCTCCTAACTAAAGAACACCAAACAATTTAAAAAATAAGCAATCCTTTCCGCAGGAAGATGCTTATAGTTGCATCTGTTGTAATTTTTTAATGACATTGGGCATGATTGTACATGATAGTCTATAGAGTGTTTCCTTATAATTTTTTTTAATGTGTGTTGTGCCCATTTTCATTTTAATATACAGGTTTATAGAGAAACCTTCAAATTTAAGATGAAATTATGTCTAAATTTTTAAATATTTTTTAGTATTCGTCAAACTTTTTTCATTAATGATTTATATATTGATGTCTTTTAATTGTATTAATTATTACATTTACTATTTTGTTACATATGAAAGGGTTTAGGAGAAAATACAACAAACATGGTCTCCATTAGACACAACCATCCACCTAGCCTGAGCCGTCTCCTCAAGCTCAGCCACCCCTTCAACACCAGGCTCCCCCTAGTTAAGTTTCTTACGACCCAAGGACCTGCCGCGTTTACTATATGCTGGGAGGAGGGGGAAGGGAAAGGGAAAGGGGATTGCTCCTACTTTGCCAGAGTGAATAGAGGACGATCCGAATTATGGAGTACCAGATGAGGAGGGTGAAGATGAAAACGATGGCGTGGAGGTAGAGGACGAGGGGGAGGAGGTCAAGGATGAGATGGTGGGGAGTATTCCCTAGTTCATGTGGACCCCTTAGCGGTGGGCATAAGTGTTGGTAAGAACTCCTGTACCTTTAAGAAGTGAATTACTTCTATATTTTAAAGTTTATTATAACTTCAGAAATATATAATGAATTTAATTAATGTTTACGCATGTAAAGTAAGAAGAGGATGGGGACGACAAGGAATCTAGATCTCCAGCGTGTCCTCGAGGGCCTGAGAATATTGATCGGGCTTATAACTATAGGGGAGGCGGAGAATTACCCAGGCTTCATCAGTCGAGTGGGGACAATGGTTATGTCCATTATGCCTATTTGCTACTTCGACTGGAAGAAGGTACCTACAGAGCTGAAGAGGCAACTCCTTCGACAGTTGGAGGTAATCCCATGTATCTTAAATATTTCTTTTATAACTTTATCTTAAAATTATTATCAAATAAGTTCAAGATTTTTTTTAAAATAAATATAGGTGAGTTATGATTATGGTGACGACCTTAATGCTTCCTAATATATCCCTAAGCACGCCGCCAAACTCCACAGAGATTGGACGACAGAAAGCAAGAGAAAGCTAACAATTTTTAAATATTTACATTTTTATTATATACACAATTTCATATATTATTTTTTATAATTTATATTTGATATTTAATTTGTCTCGAACTACAGTTCACTAGGAAAGGCAATGGAGAATTGTCTTCCTGATATCATGCCTGAACGTTGGAAGTAGGCATGTGAGTATTGGCTGGATCTCAAGGCGAAGGTTAGTAATCGATTAAAAATGATTCTATTAATTTTATATTTCTTAAATTCATAAAAAATATTGGTTGGACTTGAATAGGTTGTGTTAATATGGTGGAGTTATCTTTGAAGTTATTATAGTGGGATAACCTAAATCGAGTTTGACCATCTTTTACAAAAAATTTTAACCTGACCTACTTGATTTTATCTTGGTCACTTTTAGGCCCAGGGTCGATCTCAGGGAGGCGGGAATTAAAGGTCAAAGAGTTTCTACGCCTTTCCTAAAACGTATCTCTTCCTTGCGTTTATGTTTTTGGTTTTTCTATTTAAGGTTTTTTTTTGTTGATAATATTGTCCTTGAGACACACCCTCAAAATTAAGTTCTTAGCTTTGAGCCAAATGGTTCTTGGCTTGCAGCCAACTTGGGGTTTCCAAAAACTGGTCCTGTTATTCGCACGACCGAGTACCTGCAAGAGAAGAATTATCTTTTCTCTTTTGCTCTTTTTTTTTATCTTTTTAGTAGCAGGAAACAAAAGATAAATAAAAATAAGGTAGGTTGCTGGCAAAGAAAAGAATACTTAGCTTAATATATGTGTAGATATATAATAGATACAGTAGCTATATATATATATATGTATGTATGTATGTATGTATGTATGTATATGGGTGGAGGTGGAAGTGGAAATGGAGTGTAGCATAGGGTCAAGATGGTCCACGTCTAGTAAGATGCAACCAACAAGACGGAGTGTCGCGTGGAGTGTGGGGTGGATGTGTGGAAGTGTGTGTGGAGGCACTTGCTTTGCGCGAATATCGAGGAATATCAGCAACTGGTGCAGATATTCCCGCGATATGATGCGCGGTGGAGTGACTAGTGCACGATCGTATGGATACGGGTAGGTGGATGTGTGTGTGTGTGTATAGCTTTTACTATATATGTATATATGTAGTTGTATATATATATATATATATATATATATATATATATATATATATATATATATATATATATATATATATATATATATATATGTACATATGTGAGTGGATATATAAATATATATGTGTGTAGGCGTGAGTATATAAGGGTGTGTGTGAGTGTGTACAAGTGTGTGTAAGAGAGTACAAGTGCGTGTACAAGTCGGTGTGTGTGTGTGCGCTGGCGAATGAGGGGGAGCGCAGCAAATAAGCCATCTGCTACGCAGCCCTGTCGTCTGATGTGTGATGAGGCGCGAACGCAGGAGGACGAGCATGCACGGGGCGCTGGAGGGAGCGCCTGCACTGTCTTCTTGCGCGAGCAGGTGCGGGTGAGCGCAGTGCGCAGCGCTGCAGGCGGGTGCGGACGCGAAGATCGGCTGGAGCGGGTGACACGAAAGAGAGAGTACCAAAGCCACCGGCTAAGTGAGAAGCGAGCCGGTGGCTACAGTGTCACGCAGATCGCGCGCTACAGTGCGCGCGCGGTCTGTCGACCGGTAGCGGCCGGTTTCGCATGTGCGGGCGCACTGGGAAGCGCTTGCGTGCGGAGAAAGGAGCTACGTAGGCCTGCTGGCGCGCGCGTGGTGGTCGGCAGCTGCTGCAAGCTGACAGACATGCTGCTGGAGCTTTTGAGCTTGAAGCTATGGTAATGGCGGAGAAGGTGATTAGCGATGAAAACGAAAGGCGAATCCACCAAGCCCACCTGCTCACGAAGGAGCTGGGCGGTGGTGGAACTCACAGTGGTGGTTGTGGGACCACTGTGGGTTTTCTCCTGCCCACAGTGTGTCTCTTCTCTGCGAGAAGAGCTACTGTGTATGGAGAGGGAAAGGGAAGGAGGTTGGCCTGACGGTGGATGAAAGTGCCTATGTGTGTCTAAGGGCATACCTGCACGAGGGAGCGGGCCAGGGGTTTTAAAGAGGAAGAGGTATGCCAACACCATACTACTAGCAGCACACCTCTTGCCATGCTGTTGGCAAGAGGTGTGGCGCGAAGAGGCGTGCATGCTCACTGTCCTGCAGCCGCGAGAAATTCAAAGTAAATAAAAAATGAGAAAATGGTGAAATTGCGATGTCGCACTTAATGAAGATGTTAATTAATGGTAGTAGAATGGATGGCCAATTATTCACTCTCCTCCCCTCTCAATAAATGCATGCAGTCGTTTTTTTACAAATGCAATTATAGCTATATAAGATACAATAGCAGTGCTAGGGAAATACTTAAGATGACATTTTTACTAGTGTATTTTTGGTGTGCAAACAAATATTATTGTGTATATTAATTTATACATATGTATACTTTTATTACAGGAGCAAGCAAGGAAAAATAAAGCCAATAGGACCAAAGCTCAACCACAAATCCATTGTTTAGGTTGAAATAGTATCGAGATGGTCAAGAGCCGTTATATAAGTATTGTAACTACTTCGTCCTCGAATGTTACTTAATTTATAAGTTATCTTAATATAATTATATCATTTTCATATTTTCAATCCGCTACACATGATGGGAGGGAGTTGAGTTGGATGAATATTTATGAGGTCACCCACAGTAAGGCTGCAGCTGAGTGTGCTCATAAGTGAATTCACGAGGCATACCAGGAGAGACATGTAAATTTCCTAAACTCAAAATTTATATCTTTGTGTATACATATTATAATAATATTTTTTTATATATTTAGGAGCAAATGGTACACTTGGTGCACCCCTGCTGAGGAGACCTCCGACAACATCCAGCAACCTCTGGATCAAGGGGAGGCATTTAGGAGAGTATTGCCACCGGACCACGATGATTTTGTTCGTAATGCGGAGGGGTTACACATCATGTCTAACTTGTATGAGAGGAAAGGTGCCGTATAATCTAGTGTTGTCGATTAGTTGCATCAAAAGATCGACACACTACAGAGACGAGAGGATGGGTTGAAGAATTAGATGAATGCTATACAGTTAAAATGAGTAAGACAGATAATAAGATCGATATGCTTCTAACCCTTCTTTTGAAGAAGGGTTGTCAGAGCATTTGTTTTCGTTAGATCCCAACATCCACAAATAAGATGATGACGACATAGGTAGTGCAGGTGGAGCTAGTGACATTATGGCAGTAGCATTTTGATTTTTATCCATTTCCTTTTATTATGTTTTCATTTTACCATTTTATGTAAATATTTCATTTTCAAACTTTTTCTCTTTTAAACTTTATATTTATGAAATATAAACTTCTTTTCATTTTCATTAGCTATTTTTTTTAATAAATCAAGTCATTTAAATAGGTTTAGTAGGCCTTTCCGATAATTTTCACATTAAAAAAATCCTACATTTGCCATCGGTTTTGGAAAAAAGTGACAACATTAAAATTTAATTGAGATAGCGAATATTGTACATTTGTCGTCACTTATTTGAAAAAGTGACGTCAAAAAAGAGATATTTGACGTCGCTTGTTTTAACAAGCGACGACAAAAAAGAGAAGCTTTAGTCTTCCCTAAAACTTATATGTTGTCGCTTGTTTGGCTAAAGGATGACAAAAATATTTTTACTGTTGCTTATATAAGTGACGGTATATTCATTTAAACAATGACGAAATTTAAGAAAAGACGCACAGAGGTAGGAAAAAGTGACGTAAAAATGCCGTCACTTGTTTTATAAGCGACAAGAAGTTCAATTTCTGTCGGTTGTAAATGACGTCGAAATATCTAATCCGTCCATTGGTCGAATAATATTTTGATGTCGGATGTTTCCTGTAACCAATGGAAAAAAAAAAACAACGATGCTACTAACGACATCACTTAATGGTGTCGATTAAATTGGCTTTACCGTCAGTAGTGGAAATTGTTGTAGTGCCCATTAACCCTCCTCTTATTTATATATTCACTTATCACTTCTTAACCCTCCTCTTATTTATATATTCACTTATCACTTCTTAAGATTTTCTAAATTTTACATAATCTTAAATTTTAAACCTCTACCAAACATGGCCTAGAGTTCTTCCATTGAGAGCCTGCTTCCTTGCCTGATAAATAATGAAAGAGGTGATCTAACTTAGGTGTAAAGCATAGAGTTGGCAGGCTGCTATAATCGTGAGTGATGGTTTCCTTAGGTCAAACTTCACGTCATTTCTCACGTATAGCCATTGCAACCATCAGCTTTCGAACATCAGGAGGCATATGTAACTGATGGACATGTGCTCATTTTTTTGATAAAGAGGACTTGGAATATATGGTGAAAATGGATTTGTGTTTCCCATTTCTATATAATCATAAGGGATGCATATGATTTACAAGGTACTTTCCTTGAGAACTTAATACCAATTTTTGAAAAGGTTGCCGTTTTGAGTTTTCAACGATTGTCTGAGGAGGGCATCATTTTCCTCTTCGTGAAGGCATATAATTTTTCTCTTCCTTCTTTCGGGAACTTTAACTTTCAAATCAAATAGGAGAAAAAAATATAAATTGAGCACCAGCCATTAGGGCAACATCAGTAGAAATCGAAATCGATCCTGACATCTATCTATAATAAAATACAAAGTAGGCAATCATAGGGAGCCAACACCCAATGGTGACAAACCACGAGATAGACGTTTCATTCTACCTAAGACATACCATTAAAGTTGATAGCAGGCCTACATTCCTTGCAATCCGTCGAGATTTAGCACTATCCTGCCCTTAACATTTTATTCCTCGCGTTCCATCCGGTGGGCCATGAGGGTCTCGTAAAGAGTCAACATCGAGGTTGGGTCCAGTTGATTTAGAGGAGATCCAATTCCTTGGAT
The DNA here is from genome assembly GCA_037157565.1 of Thalassia testudinum. Classification (NCBI taxonomy): domain Eukaryota; kingdom Viridiplantae; phylum Streptophyta; class Magnoliopsida; order Alismatales; family Hydrocharitaceae; genus Thalassia; species Thalassia testudinum. The sequence goes on along the minus strand of JAZHRO010000077.1, from coordinate 79,359,737 downwards.
GTTGACTCCACGATCCCTGTGTTCTATGGAAGAGCTTCCAAGCACACCTATTCTCAGATTTTATGGCTGTTTGCTAACATGCTATCCAAAAGCCTTGGAAACCTATGGATTAGTCGTTGATAGGCTAATGTTACGAGAATATTTGTCTCTTGAAAAAATATATGGGTGTATCCACGAATAATTATCCAGACGTTGAAGGGTACAGATGAAAAAAGCATACTACCCTTTCTTTAGTATCAGTCGGCTTACGGGGTAGAAGGCAAGTGCGTGACGGAAGTTCTTATCCGAGAAATTTCAAGGGACAACATCCAACCTGATCCACCTATCTTGTCGCTTTCGATCGGATATAGCCACGTATCGTTGGCTAAACTTTCCGCGTACACGGATTGTGTACGTAGAATTAAACTCCTCTTACCCAAAAAGTGGGATATATCATTGAAAGTGAACCGTCCTCCTCTTACATCTCATCTGAGTTTCGTCATATTATTACTTAAAAGATTGTATCAAAAGTCTTGTCATATTCACAGCCCATAATACCATATATGTCGTGCCTTAGGTGTTGTTTTGTTACAGGAATAATTAGGTTGGATAAAAAAATAATATAAAAGAATTGGAAGAGTTAGGAATTATATTTTTTATCACATCAAATAATTAAAATTATTTATTTCGTTTAAGATATTTGGTAAGAAGAATAAATGAATTTTATGTTGTGAAGTTGAGAGAGGGAAATGAGAGAGGTGGAATAAACAAATTCTAAATCTTTGGTGGAATTCGTTTATTTGGCATTTACCTTCCAATTTCGAAATCCAACGACGTCGGAACAAATGCTGCCAAACGCAGCATTCACCCCTAATTACTCATCCATTCCACCAACTAAATATGCCTTAAGTGTTTGGTTGGTGGAATAATTAGGAAGGACAAAAAAGGGATGTGAAAGAGTATAAGGAATTAAGGGTTTTTATTTTATCTAACTATTTGGTTGTGTTTGTTGTCACATTAAAGAATTAGAAGTATTTATTTCACCTGAGGTATTTGGTAGGAGGAATAAATGAATTTTATGTAGTGAAGTTGAGAGGAGATGAGAGAGGTGGAATAAACCAATAGAATAAATGAATTCCACCTCTTTGGCGAAATTCATTTATTCCAGAATCTGCCGACACCAGAATAAAAGTTGCCAAACGTGGAATTCAGCTCTAATTTCCTCTCTATTCCGCCAACCAAATAGCCCCTTAGAGTGTTATCGTATATGAGTCATTGTCGCAGAGCTTCTAGAGTTAGAAAGTAATTTCAATATGGACTCTAAACTTTAGAAGTAACAAAGGGATTCTTTCCCAAGGTCTCTTGATAGAATGAATGCAAAGGTAGGTAGAAAGGAAGAAAAGAAAAGATTGCAGGATGAATACTAGGCTAAGTCAGCCCCATCTGAGCCTAGCTTGAGCCCAAATTCATAATCACCTTTGTGACTTCAATCGATTTAATACATGGGCTAGTTTTGGGTAAGAGTGGGTCTCGACTTGGTCCAGCCTATGAACTTGATTATAATGTCGCTACCTTACATGCTCTTTCCTAGGGTGGAGCATTAACCTGGGTTGATTTGAAACTGACTTGAGCCCCACTTGAAAAAAACTTGACTTGACCCAAATTAAATTTTATGAGTCAGACTTGAACATTGACTTTTAGGAAAATTTGAACTTGGGCTGACACAACTCAAATTAGAAAAAACTTGAGATGGCCCATTGGCTCAGTTTTTATCCAAATTACATTTTTCCATTATTTTATGAGATCTATTTTTTTCTCCGGCATACTGATGCTATGATTATGAATATATACTTATATTGACATTGAAAGTTGTGTATAATTATTCCTAAAAATAATATTCAACATACAGAATGATAAGTATTTGCTCTACAAATACATTACTTTTGGTTACCGATGGTTAGAAATCAAAAGCCTAACTTGTGAAAAGACTTGGGGGCACAAAATCCTTTGATTCACAATGTCAAAGTTTTATTTTTTTTATAGTGCATTGAAAATCTAATAAAAAGTCAACTATTCTTTATTTTTGGATGGGAAGATTTTCATTTTTGAGGTAATAAAACTTAATGGATTTTTCTAGGCTTGACCCAAAAACTTAACCCAAACATTTATATCAAGTCTAGCCCAATCCAACTCTAGACATTTTTCTTGATTAATTGGTGTTCGCTCAACAAATTCGTGGAAGGAAATATTTTTTACATTCATCGATCCAAACTCCATCTTAAAAAACCTACGTACACCAAGAGTTGGATTTTGATAGTTGGTCGCGGATGACGGATGGAAGGTTTATGTGTGGATGTGGGATGTAATATGGGAAAAGTAGCACTCATTTCAAAATTTTAGCTTATTGGTTGGAGATACTTCACTAAATGACATGTTTGCTATGTTCTCTGTGAATCAGAATTTGAAAAAGTAAACAAATGTATTTTGGAGTGCATTTTGTAATGCACGAATGAGAGTTATAATTTTAACTAATGTATTTTAACTTTATTGGTAAAAATTACTTTCATTGATAAAAAAAAATCACTTTCTAAGTGAAAAATCACCTTTTAAGTGAAAAATCACTTCCCATATTTGAAAAATTACATTTTAAGTAAAAAATCATTTTTTATAGGTGAAAAGGTAAAGTACATCAGTATATTTTCATGTTTAACTACTGTGTTTCGAATTTTAACTGATCTATTTTAATTTTTAAAAATGATTTTCAACTAGTTGAAAATCATTTTCAATCGGCATATTTTGATACGCTTGATTTTCATTTTCAATCGATTAATTTTGACTTTAATTGGTTGATTTTTGATCACGTGTTTCAAAATGCATTGCAAGTCATGTTTCCGTATTTACATTCTCTAAAATTTAGATCTCTTCATTAAACCTATAAGTACTTTGGTATGGTATCTATAATCATTGATAGAATTGATTGTGATCAAAGATATATAGTAGTGTGGGATGGTATCTATCTATAGAACATCCAATTGTTTTTCTACAATGCTTTATGTGAACAGGAAGGATCTTCTTTCATGTAGTTATAAGTATAAATGTGTAGATCAAGCTTTTGTGCTCATTTATTTTCAATCAATCTTGATGGTTACGCTAACAATTTGGGAAATTAAAGGGTCATGTTATTTTGTTAGCCCACTAAACTAAATGAACTTGGCCAGGCCTTTGTTTTGTCATGTGAAGACCTAGGACGATGTCAATTCCTGTATAAATGGTTAGGTAATAAGTTGCCTGAGTACTTATTTACGTGACTTGTAAGCATTTCTAAACATTGTCGTACCTTGAACAAAACTAAGAAATCAACTTTCTACCCTCTTGTAAATATATTGATTTCTTTAGTTTCAATTATTTCCATCTGAATTGCTACCATTAGATAAGTGTTATTAGGTACAACTACCATCAAACACTAATTTAGAAGGAAGATGAATCATAACTTTCTAAAGCAGTTGCATGGTGTTTTATATTACAAAGGAAATATAGACGACCTTAGTTTTATAAAAGAAATGAGAATTTACCAAGAATATTGAAATTATTTGCTAATATATTAACATAGACATGGTATTCCTATATTATTTTTGGTCTTGTCTATTAAAATGAATATCATTAGAAAAATTTGGCATTACATGAATACCATCACAAAACTCCATGTTTATAATATACTAGTGTGAATGCCAGTGCTATGCTATAGAAAATTATAAATCAAACTCTAAAAGGCAATAAGAAGCTATGAAAACATTATTAATGAATGGATATTAAATAAATTGAAAAAAAATGACATATGTCATGAGAAATAAAACAGAAAACAGAGGGATAAAAGAGTTATATTACACATAAATGGGCATAGTGTGTTTGATTTAATGTAATAAAAATATTATGTCAAAACCTCCGTTGTCCATAATGTGAGAGTTGAGGTTCAATTCCTTTACAACATCCACGATCTTTTTGTCCCCCTTTAAATTTGAGCAAACAGAAAAATAACAGTTGACAATCTTTAACCACTTGAACTTTGTAAATTGATTTATCTTTGAGTATTTAATTAAGGTTGTATGATAAAAGACAACGTCAATTTTGAACTGACAGCTAGCATATATTGGTTGTCGGGAACAAAGATAGCTTAGCTAAGTACCAGAGTTTGCTAATTAACATGGCATAAAAGTGAATCAGATGAATCTGTGGCAAATTAAACTTACTTAGTTCATTCAAATAGAACTAATAGCTAGAATAGACTTATCATGTTTACATAGATGCTTAGAATTCATGCATTCTCGTGTGTAGAAAAGCTAAAATATAGCTCTTGCGATTCCTCCTCAGTCACATGAGTAGGTTTGCACCCACTTGAAAAAAAAGAATTAAAAAGTGAAAGGAAGGGTAGTTGTTAGGTAGTTTAAAACATAAACTTTTCTAAAAAAAAAAAAAACAGATCAAATAAAACAATTAGAAACACTTGAAAACAAATAAGTTCAGCAAAAGCTTTGATTTTGGCTAAAGCTCATAAGAAGGTGAAGCAAGATTTGAATGCTCCAACTTGATAAAAAGATAAGTATTGGAAGTTTTCAAGCTCTATGTTTATCATTCTTTTCTTCTCCCCAAGTTTGTGCACTAAGACTGAAATTAATTCATCATTCATGTACAGCTCTCCTTTGTACATCATGATGGAATAAATTTTCCCTCATTTAGTTGTATATCAAATACCAACACTTCAAAGATGATTTATTACGTTTTAAGAATTTTTTCTTTTACATGCTAGTAGTTTTTGTTAACACAATTTTGCCAATAAGCCAATACTTAAATGCAAACGATCAAATAATGGATACTTTTGCGATCATAAGTATGATTTCAGGTGTTTTAGTGTCCACCCCCCGTAAAAGAGGTGGTCTAGCATTTCTTATCTAAGATTGCAAGTTAATAAGAGAAAGTGATAAAGTCAACTATGTTTTACTTCTTGTTGAAAGAGAAGAAAATGCTTTATGATAGTAACAATGCAAAGATCACAACATACATGCACCTTATCCTGGATAATAGTTACCTTGTTATTACTACGACATTTGCAAGGTCAGCGACGATGCTTTAGTTGCTATTGGTTAGAAATGCTCTCATCAGCATTTGAATGTAAGCGGATGTCCCAAATCATTGTCGTAGGAATTACTGTAATTGCAAGAGTCTACCCTGATCTAGTTTATGTTGACGTAGATGTCCTTTAGGTTCCTCCAACAATTCCTCTTCACAATCACAAAGTCAACATTATTGCACTACGTTTGGAAATAACTTTATTGGGAGCATACTTCTTTGGATTTCTATTTTAGTTTGAATAGTTGGGCATATAAATTTTCAGGTCCATGGTCTGAGGCTTCACTTTTTCAAAGATATGGCATTTTGTATCTAGATGATATTCCTAAATTTTACAATAAAAATAATAACACATCAAGTAAGGCAACCAAAGAAAAGGTTACCATTTATAGCATAATCTAACTTTTTCAGAAGGCACCTCATGCAGATTCCAGGTAACCTTTCAAAAAGGAGATTTCCTTACAAACATATCATGCACTTAGCATCTAGTCTTACAGGTGGATAAAACAAAATAATATAAAGTGGGAAAATAAATAAACAGTTGCTTCAACAGAAAAAATTGAGAAAAACTATTATGTTGTTTACTGTAGCAAAACAGGGGTGTTGATTGTGGCACACTCGGGAGGCTCGAGCGGTGGCATGGTTGGGTCGGAGGAGTTCCGTTGAAGAGGAGTGCATTGGCGGTGGTGGCGCAACCTGAGGTGGTTGAAGGCGACGTGCACGGCAATGGAAAGTTTAGCGGAGGTGGGCTCGATGGTGATCTCGGATGGAGCTTAACAAGCACGTGGTTGGCATGGGAAGGACGGTGAGGTTGCAACGAGTGTGTGGGTGACACCGGCAAGGAGGATGGTGGCCGGAGGTTATTGGATGGTGAGGTGGAGGTGGGGGTTGTTTGGGTTCAAACCAAGGGAGAAACAGGGGAAGAAATAGAACGAAGGAGGAGAAGGAAAAGAAAAGGAAGAAGCATTGGATGGCTTGCTGGCTTAATGGGTTAATTGGATGACTGTTGTTGTTGAGGGCTTCGCCAGAGGGGAACAAGGGGGTGATAATCTCCATGGAAAGGCGAGGGGATGCGAGGATGGCTGTTGTTGCTGACTGCTACGAATGAGGGGAGCAAGGGGTTGACGAAGAGGGGAGGGGATGCAAGGTGCATCGTTGTTTCCAAGGGCTTCGCGGGAGGGGAGCAAGGGTTGACAGAGGGCGGAGGAAGGAAGGGGGAGGGGATGTGAGGAGGTCCGTTGTTGTCGAGAGCTTCGTGGAAGGGGCTCGCAGAAAGGGAAGGGGATGGAGGGGGAGAAGCTGACACGTGGTACGAGGAGACCCCGTTTTAGTATATAGGAATAGATGCTATTAAAAACATGCTTCAATTGGAAAAATATACTACCATAAGTTAGAAATTAACCACATTGAGTTGATTGTAACCAACATTTGGTTGTAGCACGTATTAAAGCATACCTAACAATAGAATTTCAAGCAAACTTTAGAAAAAGCAAAGAAAAAGAAACCAAAAGAGAAATATTTTGGGAGACCCTATTGTCATGAAGTCATTCTAGTGTTGTTGTCACTCCATTCGTAGTGGAGTGCCCCCAAGAAGATCTTAAAGAGCACGAGGAAGAAACTACTCAAGTAGCAAAAGGAAAATTGAAGCACCCAGGAGAAGAGTAGGCGCAACCTCAACCACTGACTATAATGACTTAGTCATAAAATCCAAGCCAATTAAGAAAAATTGGCCTTATTACTTATTTAATAGTGTGAAATGGATCTTAAGATCTATCAAAATATTTAAGCTTAAGTTATCAATTAAGAATCCTTAATTTTTTTCTCGATTACATGGTTTGCAAGTTGCTAACGTGGTACTCTATTTAGAGCTGCTACAAGTCACTCCTGTGACAGTAGCAACCGCATCACTTCTCAGATAGCCTCCCTATGAGTCTTCTTTATTGGTGGCTGATTGTGGCCCTAATCGGTAGGTGACTCGAATTGACGAATATCACAAGTAATCACAAAGATAGAGACATACGAAATTGATGATCTAGTTTCATCTAAAGGGGTGTACGTCTGGGAGGAGGGTGATGCTTCCAAGATTCTACTGTGGTGGTTGATAGTACAATCATTCCCTATCCTCTCTCTCAGAAAATGCATGAAGTCCTTCTCTACCGTCCTCTCTTCTCTATTTATAATGCAAAAAATATCACAACTTTTCATTCCATAACGGACTTCGCAGATTCCCCGACTCATCTGTTACTTGACTATAAATAGCTTTTATAGCGGAAACAATTAGTGATGACGTGGATGCTATTGTCGCCTCTTCAACTCCAGTCAGTTGGATCCTTTGGCGGGTTGGGTCTGCTTGAATTCGATTGGATTTAAGATAGTCAAGTGGCCGAATTCATCGAGTCATCAGAGAAATGGATCCATTGAACTTTGTGAGAAGCTTTAATTCTAAATGTACTTTTTACCTCTCATCAGTGACACCTCTTCGACTGTTGTTTCCTCCTTATATATATATATATACTCATAAAAGGTGGGATCCAAGAAGTTTGTCAAGATGAGTTCTCAATTAGTGGAGCCTTGCTTAAGAACCTAGTGTCATGTCTCACAGCCTCTTGAAAAATAAAAAATTAGATTAATGAGTCTGATTATCTCAGGTTCTAATTATCAAGGTGGTCAGGGCTCATTAGTAGTCTAATTTCTATTATTAAGTTGATTGCCAATTATCGATGGATATGAATATGACAACAAAAGCTTGACATTTTAAGCATGACAAATAAATAAAGGAATAGGAGGGCATAAATAGATAAAGCACACATAAAGTGCACTCATTCAGGCAACACTGCATTACATATGCATATAACATTATTCAACATCATATATTTATACAGGAGTTATACATGTCTAAGATGATTAATTACATAATAAGTAGGGCCTAATTGCAATATTTACATTGCACACACACACAGTACTCCACCATCTCATGCCACCATGAAAACCACCACCACCTAGTCGTCCATCACCCCCATCTCCACCCACATCATTATCTCCCTCCACCTCTACTATTTGTCTCTATTGTCATGGTGGCGACTATATTTCGTGCTCTTCGTGTGCTACATAAATGGGAGGTTGCATTTTATGTGGTGAGGCATTGACCTGTCAAGCACCCCAACTTATTTGCCTAGAGTTGTTCTTGTTTATATTGTTAGAATATTTACTTTTTTTGTATGTTGATATATGTTCATTTATTTTCTTGTGCCTTATGTTCTTCTTTGGTGTTGTGAACATGTTTTTATCTCAAAGTTGATATAATATATTCATTGTTTTCATCATTTCCCTATCCTTTGTGTGCATCTCACCTAATCAAAAGACAAAAAAAAGGGCAAATGAAAAAGATCAAAGAGAGAGATAGAGAGATTGACAATTGAGTGAGAGAATGTCCCATTCATACCTCTCCGTGTTCGACTTAGAACTCACCATATTTCACTTTGTATACTTGTGAGCTTTGATTTTATTAGTGTGTTGGAGCACGAACATTATACTACAAATGATGCTTTTTTATTGCGCCCATCTCATGTAAATGACACCATGCGCCTTGTTGCTAGCCTCCGACAACCCCCTTCCCCCAAACTGGTTGCATGCGTCTGGCATCTCCTCCTCATTCCTCCACCTTCACATGGCCATGCATGGGTGCAACATGATCCATAATGGGTATCACCCATACTACCCTTCCACTGCAACTGCGGTCGCCTCCAACCATATGTCAACCTCTCCTTTACCGACATCCACTGTGACACCTCCTCTCTCCCTTTCCTTCCCCTAATTCCCCTTCCTTATGTGAATCACAAACAAAAGAAAATGAATTTACTTTTGAAAGGGCTTACCTTTGTTGCGTTGCTGCGATTTTCGACGTCGAGCATCCTCCGGCGAGTGGTCATTGGCCACATCCCCTTCTCGTGTGGTGCAGAATGGAAGAAAACGACGATGGCAAGGAAGGAGAAGAATAAGCGAGGAGGTCTCTTTCTTCCTTATTCTTTCCCTCACCACTCTCTCTCTCTCCTGCTTTGTGGGTTCACGAGGTTGGCGACATGGTTTGATTTTAGCATTAGGGTTAGGTGTATTTAAATAGGAAGAGGAGAGAGAGAGGATGAAAAAAAGGTGGGAATTTATACTTGAGATTAAATAGCTAATGTATCCTCATAGTTACATATTCTTCCCGTAATTATAGTACGTAATCTCTGATTTTCACGAAATCGATCTCGTTAGAAAGCTTGTGATCAGAGAAATCTAATGTAAATTCCTATGGGAGGGGGTGAGATATGCGTGACATAATATAAGATGCGGAATTAAAATAGACAATCTCACAAAAATAAGAAATCACACAATTACACAAGTATTTTAAGGTGGAAACCCAAACCAGGTGAAAACTACCACCTAACCCTCTTGAGTTAGGATTTTCCGATCGATGTAGTTGATCAAATCCACTATACGAACTACTTAAACGAGGGTAGTTTAACCTCAATTACAACCACGTTACAAGTACGAGGGTAGCGTTCCTCAACCCCTCCTCTTCACAAGGAGGATTTTGTCTCACGAAGGAGATGGGAATTCGCAATGCGAATACCCAACCAATAACAAAGAAAGATTACAAAACAACCTATAGAGCCAACAAAGATTAACCTAGCTACTATAGGTAAAGAAGCTTCCCTTTGATGGAGTGCGTCGGCGTGATGACGTGGGTGTGTGAACCAAGCGGGGGCACCTCGTCGCTCTCGTAATCACGGAGGGAGAGCGGGTGCGCAACTGGATTCAAGCTCTCTAGATGTGGAACAAAAGATTGGAGAGCTAGAACTTCATCTAAATGATCTTCTACTTCTTTTTGACACAAGAGATGTGGAAATGGTATTCAAGGTGTGTCTTGGTGTGTTTTTGCAAGGCAAGAGTCCTCCATTTATAGAGAGTCTAGGAAGGCTTTGGAAGCCCTTAGAAAGCTTCCATAGCCGCTGGGTTTGAGGGTGATATGGTGTAGCTATCCTATGTGACACCCCATACTTTTGAAGTAGGGACTAAAAATGTGTGTTTCTAAAATGAGACCCTCCATCACTAATGATGGCTTTTGGTACCCCAAATCTAGAAAGATGAAATCTTGAACGAATTGTGTCACAACTCTATGATCATTAGTCCTCGAGAGGATGGCTTCTATCCATTTAGAAACATACTCAACTGCCAACAATATATACTCGAAGCCATAAGATTTAGGAAAAAGTCCCATGAAGTCAATGCCCCAAACGTCAAAGATTTCACACACCATGATCGGATTCAAGGGCATCATGTCCCAGCGGCCAATACTGTCGAGAGACTGACAGCGTGAACATGCCCTGCTATATTCGTGTGCATCTTTAAAGATTGTGGGCCAATAAAAACCGCTCTGCAAAATCTTTGCAGCAGTTTTTTTGCCAGAGAAGTGACCGCCGCACACCTGGTCATGGCAGAACGACAAGATGCTTCCTATCTCCTTATCTGGAACACACTTCCTAAGGATCTGGTCTTTACAATGCTTGAAAAGCCAAGGTTCTTCCCAGTAATAGTGCTTGGCCTCGGATCTAAGTCTGTCTTTTTGATGTCGAACCCAATCAGTGGGGAGGATTCCAGAAGCCAGGTAGTTGACAATGTCAGTGTAACGACCCGGTTCCCGAGTCCCTACGAGACACGAGAACCGGACCGACTCGACTAATCCCAAGACCCAGTCGTCCAACGAGGAAGTAACCAAAAGACAGTAAAATAAACCACATTCAGCATGAATATAACTAACAGTAAAAAGTACAGCAGTAAGGAAAGAAACTACTACAGTAGGCACCACCACAACAGTAAAACAACATTTATCATATAACAAAAACTGCAGGTAAAGAAGGTACAGCGGAAACAAAACTACTCACTAGAACAGAAACAAAAGAAGGTACAAAACTGTGGCAACTCTACTGGACCCTACTCGGCCCAGCGTCCTCTGCAGCCGCCGACCCTAGCTGCTCAACACCTGGTCCTGAAAAAGGTAACGAGTGTAACACGTCAGCAAAACGCTGAGTAGAGTGGCAAACTAACTAAAGGCAACAGTAGAGTGTACAGTAGCTGTTATGTTCTATTACTTCCTTTATTTACATCTTTCAATTTTTCTCACTATTTCATTTACTTCTCAGATCCTTTACTTGATCTCGAATGTCCTCGTGGGACGATCTTGATTGCAGTCTTTTCCAACAGTAGAAGTAGCACGTGGTGCTCTCCTGGCCGGGAGAGTCCCCCGTGGTGATCCTACCCTCAGTCAACCACCCCAAGGTCACTGACAGACGTAACGGTGACTACGGCACGCGCGATAAACGCACAGGTAGCTAGCCCGTACTGGCACGCGGTCAGTCGTTTCCGTTAACGGGTGCGCCCAAAGCACAGCACGGAACCAGGGCAGAGCCCTCTCAGTAACAGGGGTCCAACCCCTCCACAGTAACCAAACCGGGGCCTTGCCCCTCCACAGTCCGCGCACCCTCGTCTGACTACCCTGGTTTGCCCTAGTGGGCCTAACAAGTCGGTGAAGGAGGCTAGCAGAACCCCGGGGCCCGTGGGGTAGCTAGTACTCTCCTAACACTACTAGCTCTCCTCGGTACTACGTACACGAGGGCCAACAAGTCGGTACAGAGCGGCCAAGCCTAACCCCGGGTCCCTGGGGCGGCTGGCCCCACTCTGCACTAAAACAGGTACAGATACTTCCCTTGGTACTGCGTACCCAAGAGACAGTACAACTACATCTCAGTTCCATTCCTTTTCTTTCCAGGAGTTCCACTCCTAATTCCCCGTAGGGTTCCAGCCCTTTATCTCAGAACATCATATGTTTCACTTTCCAGATTCACGTTCTCAATTTCCGTGATCTCAAACATGTTTCTTTGTTCATAACAGGCAGCTGTTAATTAATTTCACAGGCAGCTTATATATTCCTTTCCATTTTTCCAAGACTGCAGTAATATACATTCCACTAGTTTTTCCATCCTAGGATTCATGCCATATCCTAGGATCTATCATACAATCTAGTTTTCCGGCCCTAGGATTCATGCAACACCTAGGAGCTATCATTCCATACATTTCTCATTCCTAGGGTTCATGCAATGCCCTAGGTTCTAGTTATGGTTCCATACTTTAACAGATTTTATTAATGCTTAAAACCACTCTACCAGGTACAACGGAAGTAGTGGGGGCGTGGTCGGGAATCCCGCGCGCCTCCGCGACTCTCAAGACGGCAACCGAACGAGGTCCTATCACAAGGATCAAACACAAGGAGTGTCTCAAAACAGTGTATAGCTACTGTAGGCGGGTAGAGGAATAAATTCGGAAACGAACGCAACTCGAATCGCGGAAAACGGAGCCCAAACGGGCCCTAAACGGGTCGAGAAAGACAATACTGTGCAAAATCAGACGTCTGGAACTCCTTCCAGACGTCTTAAACGGTGGATCAGAGAATTACCTGTTCGGCGGGGTTCCCCGGACGTCCAGAAGTCTGTGGCGACGTCTCCCCTAGATCCCAGACGTCCGATGGTCTCTCCGGACGTCTGGAGGTCACTCCCGCCGTCTGGTACAACTTCCAGACGTCGGATTCGCAAAGGATGACGAATCCGAACACCTGCGCACAGCCAACCCTCCTCCTTCAGTACGGTCAGTCGACAAAAGAAGAAGGAGAAAGCGGAACTCACCTTTCAGACGTCTGTATGATCACACAGACGTCGCCCTTGCCGTCTGGATATCAGTCCAGACGTCTGATTCTGGAGATTTTTCCAGAATCAGAACCTCGCTCGGCCTCCGCTCGCGACGCCGCCCGCGTCGCACCTCGCGCGTCCGCTGCTCCGCCCGCAGCAGGAGAGGAGGAAGATGGTGGAGACGGGAGGGGAGGCGCGCCCCCTCCCCCTTTTAACGCCGCGCGGAGAGGAGAGAGAGACGCCCGCAGTCGCCTGCAGCCGCAGAGAAGATGCGGATCTCAGGTCTGCGCGCACAGGCGCGCAGACGAATATCCCGTGCGAGTATAACTGTTCGTCAGACGTCTGTAAACTATCCCGGACGTCTGGTCAGACGTCTGGGCCACCTCCCAGACGTCTTAAAAGACGTCTGGGGTACGCGCTCGTTACAATATAACAAACTCAAAGGAAGTTTCGTCCCCGAAACTTGCGCCAACTAGGGTGCGGAAAAAGGATGTCCAAATAACCATAACAAACTCAAAGAGGACCGAAGCCGGTCCGAAAAGACGTACCCGCGAAAAGCTCTGGGTACCGCTCCCGCATTGCCGCCTCAGGCTCCCAGGTAGCCTCCTCGTACCGCTGGCTCCTCCACAAAACCTTTACCAGGGGTACTTGCTTTCGTCTCAACCTGCGGATGGCTCGGTCTAGGATCTGCACTGGCCGCTCGGGGTAGGTCAGGTCGTCGCTCACCTCGACGCTCTCGTGACTCAGTACGTGGCTGGGATCGGCTACGTACTTCCTGAGGTTGGACACGTGGAACACGTCGTGCACACCAGAAAGCTGCGGGGGAAGGGCAAGTCTGTAAGCAACGGGTCCAACCCGCTCCAGGACCTCGAAGGGCCCCACGAACCTCGGCGCGAGCTTCCCTCTCACCCCAAACCGCTGTAAGCCCTTCATGGGCGAAACACGAAGAAAGACGTGGTCCCCAACCTCGAACTGCACCTCTCTGCGTCTGCGATCTGCGTAGCTCTTCTGTCTGCTCCTGACAGTGCGGAGTCGTCTGTGGATCTGTTCAACTACCTCCTGACTCTGCCGGATCAACCTGGGGCCAACCTCCCACTTGGTCCCCACCTCAACCCAACTCAAGGGTGCCGTGCATTTCCGTCCGTACAGAGCCTCGTAGGGAGCCATGCCGATGCTCGAGTGATAACTGTTGTTGTATGCAAACTCTGCCAGGGGCAGGTGTTCCTCCCAAGAGCCCCTCCAGTCTAGTACACAGGCACGCAAAAGATCCTCAAGTGTCTGTATCGTGCGTTCCGACTGTCCGTCCGTCTGGGGGTGGTAAGCCGTGCTAAACCTCAACCTCGTCCCCAAAGCCTGCTGAAACTCAGCCCAAAACTGGGACGTAAAGCGGGTATCCCGGTCGGATACGATCTCCCGCGGAACTCCGTGTAGTCGCACTACATCACGGATGTACCTCTCTGCCAACTGTGCTGGTCCCAAAGTGACTCGGATCGGCAAGAATCGTGCCGTCTTCGTCAACCTATCCACTATTACCCAGACCGCGTCGTGTCCTCGCTGGGTAACAGGTAAACCCACCACCAAGTCCATGGTGATGCTCTCCCACTTCCACTCTGGCACTGGAAGCGGCTGAAGCGGCCCTGCAGGCCTCTGATGCTCGGCTTTCACCTGCTGGCACACTAAGCACTGCTGCACGAACTCACCCACATCCCGCTTCATCCCTCTCCACCAGAACTCGCGTCTCAAGTCATGGTACATTTTCGTGTTTCCGGGATGTATGGTGAATCTGGAACCGTGTGCCTCAGTCAGGAGCTCTCTCAACAGCTCCTCGTCTCTGGGGACGCACAGCCGTCCCCTCAAGCGTAACACCTGGTCTGTGAAAGAGAAGTCCCCTGGGTCCCCTGACAGTACTCTGTCGCGCAAAGACTGCAAGTACGGATCGGCCATCTGTCCCGTGATGATGCGGTCTATCAACTCTGGTCTGGTCTGCCGTGTCACCGTCACTGCCCCACAGTATCCTCGTAACTCTAGAGGTCGCCAACTGCCCACCTCCTCCAAAAGGCTCCAACTCTGTAACTGTAGACTGGCCAAGCGTGCGGGCGCCTTACGGCTCAAGGCGTCAGCCACCACATTGGCCTTTCCCGGGTGGTAGGAGATGCTGCAGTCGTAGTCCTTCAGGAGCTCCAACCAACGTCTCTGTCTCATGTTGAGCTCCTTCTGGTCAAAAAGATATCTGAGGCTCTTGTGATCTGTAAAAATCTCGAAGGTCTCACCGTACAAGTAGTGCCTCCATGTCTTCAGCGCGAAGACAACAGCTGCCAACTCTAGGTCGTGGGTAGGGTAGGTATGCTCATGGGGCTTCAGTTGCCGCGAAGCGTAAGCGACCACGTGACCCCTCTGCATGAGCACACCTCCTAACCCCTGCAAGGAAGCGTCCGTGTACACAACGAACCCGCCACTACTGTCAGGAATGGTGAGCACGGGAGCCGAGGTCAACCTCTCCTTCAGCTCCAGAAAACACGCCTCACAGGCGTCTGTCCAAGTGAAAGGCACATCCTTCCGAGTCAACTGTGTCATAGGACGTGCAATCTGCGAAAACCCTCTGATGAACCGTCTGTAGTAACCTGCCAGTCCCAGGAAACTGCGAATCTCAGTGACTGAACGCGGTCTCTCCCACCTGAGCACTGCCTCGACCTTGGCGGGATCCACCGCCAGGCCGTCTCCAGAGATCACATGACCCAAAAAGGTCACCTCCCTCAACCAGAACTCGCACTTGCTGTATTTGGCGTACAGCCTGCGTCGTCTCAGAGTGTCCAGAACCATCCGCAAGTGCTGTCCGTGCTGCGTCCGATCTCTAGAATAGATGAGTACATCATCTATGAAAACCACCACAAACTGGTCCAAGTACGGTCTGAACACCCGGTTCATCAGGTCCATGAAAGCAGCGGGGGCATTGGTCAGCCCAAACGGCATGACCAAAAACTCGTAGTGTCCGTACCGGGTGCGGAAAGCTGTCTTGGAGACGTCGGTCTCCCTGATCCTCAACTGGTGGTATCCAGACCTCAAGTCGATCTTGGAAAACACCGTGGCACCCCGCAACTGGTCAAACAAATCGTCAATCCTCGGCAGCGGATATCGGTTCTTGATGGTGACCCTATTCAGCTGTCTGTAGTCCACACAAAGGCGTAGGGTCCCATCCTTCTTCTTCACAAACAGTACCGGGGCTCCCCAGGGAGACGCACTGGGCCTCACGAAACCCTTCTCCAAAAGGTCCTGCAACTGAGACTTGAGCTCTCGCAGCTCAAGCGGTGCCATCCTGTATGGCGCGGTGGAGATGGGGTTGGTCCCTGGTACTAGTGAGATCTCAAACTCGATCTCACGCTCGGGCGGTAGTCCTGGTAACTCGTCTGGAAACACGTCGGGGTACTCTCTGACCACCGGGATGCTCTGGAAGTCTGCCACGGGGCTGTGCTCTGCCACCACACAAGCTAAGAAGCCCTCACACCCCTGGCTCAAAAGTCTCGCCGCCCGGAGTGCCGAAATGCACCTGAAACCTCCGTCCACTGGCTGCCCGTGAAACTCGAAGGAAGGCAACTCCGGAATGGAGAAGACAATCTTCCTCTCAAAGCAGTCCACCAATGCGTGGTAAGCGGACAGCCAATCCATCCCCAGGATCACCCCAAAGTCCTCCATCTGTATCATAATCAGGTCAGCTGGCAGGCTGTGTCCCCCGATGCTGACCCCGCAACCCGTGTACACCTCCTCAGCTACAAACAGCTGACCACTCGGACCTCTGATTACGAACGGGTTCTCTAACAATGTATAATCCTGGTCCAAACTAACTGCGAAACTGTCTGCGACAAACGAGTGCGTAGCGCCGGAATCGAAAAGCGTGTAAACGAGTCTGCCAGAAACTGAAACCATACCTGCTACCACGGATCCCGAAGCTCTGGCGTCCCTGTGTGTTAGGGCGTTGATACGCCCCTCAGCTCTAGGTGCGGACGAAGCAGCCACACTCTGCGTCGGACGGGTAGGTGCTGGCCGGTACCCTCCTCGCGACTGCGGTCCTCCTCCTCGCGCCTGGAAACCGCGGCCTCCTGCGCGCCCTCCAGTGCTCTGCGCGGGAAGTATCTGCTGACCCCCTGCCCTAGATGGGCAGTCCCTCCTGACGTGGCCCGGCTGGCCACACTGGTAGCAGAGGGGAACCCGACTCCCGCCCTCAGTGAGTCCCTGCTGTCGGCTAGGCGGGGGTCCGGTGCTGGCGACTGGCCCCTGTCGAGGGCCCCCAAAGGCCACTGATGGCCCTGCACAACGTGACGGCTCTCCTGCGGACGCCACGTGTCTCCGTTCTCGCCGGCCCTGTGAGAAGTCTGGCTGAAAGGGCCTCTTCCGCCCGCCGTCGGTCTCTCGCGCGGACGGGTTGGTCTCCTCGTAAGTCATGGCTGCCTCTACCACCCTCGAAAACGTCGGCAGCTTCAGGGGTTTGACATACCCCCGGATCGCAGGCCGGAGCCCCTCGGTGAACCTCCAAAGGCGCTCCTCCTCAGTGGCTACCGCTGTCGCTGCAAAGCGGGACAGCTCCAAGAAACGCGTGCGGTACGCCCTCACGGTCATCGTCCTTTGGCGGAGAGTGTGGAACTCCCGCCTCCTCTGGTCCTGCCACGTCTGGGGAAAGTACTGCTCGCAGAAGAGGGTGACGAACTGGTCCCACGTCGGCTCGTCCCTCTCCTGTCCCCGGATCGCCCTCCACCACCGGTGTGCCGCACTCTCTAGCTGGTACGTGGCAAAGGCCACGCGGCACTCCACCGGGGGGCGAAGGGTGTCGAAGATCTTCTCCAGCTGCTCAAGCCAGTCCTCTGCCTCGGTCGGGTCCTCATCCCCCTTGAAGGAGGGGGGCTTCAGCTTCCGGAACTGCCCGAAAAGCTCGAAGTGGTGCTGTAGGGGAGGTGCTGGTGCACCTCCAGGCGAAGGTGCCTCGTGTACAGAAGTGTCGGAGGAAGGTTGGGGCGGCAGGGGCCCATCCCCTCCCTCGTGTCCGGCGCCGCGTCCGTCGCGTGGTCCCACAGAGGACTCCCCCTCTGCAACCCCAGGAGGAGGTGCTCGGGGCGGTGGGTGGAGCTCCTCTCGCACAATATCCCGTATCAGTCTGGCGAGGTCCTGGGCCTGGATGCCAGGGAGTGGTGGCTGGTCCACCGAGACGTCAACGACAGCACGTCCACCCCGCCGACCTCGCCCTCGGCCGCGCCCGCGGCCAGTCTCGCCAGTCCCACGACGAGGCATCTCCTGCAAGGAGACGCGAAACAAAACGGAAACGTCAAAACAGACGGTACCTAACAACACTTCTAAGAGCTCATGTCAAGAGATATGTTGTGGTGGCTACTCTAGCTATAAACATGTGAATTGGTTACTTTCCAGTCAGTTGATTCTCTTCTCGGGACGACCTTGCTCTGATACCATCTTGTAACGACCCGGTTCCCGAGTCCCTACGAGACACGAGAACCGGACCGACTCGACTAATCCCAAGACCCAGTCGTCCAACGAGGAAGTAACCAAAAGACAGTAAAATAAACCACATTCAGCATGAATATAACTAACAGTAAAAAGTACAGCAGTAAGGAAAGAAACTACTACAGTAGGCACCACCACAACAGTAAAACAACATTTATCATATAACAAAAACTGCAGGTAAAGAAGGTACAGCGGAAACAAAACTACTCACTAGAACAGAAACAAAAGAAGGTACAAAACTGTGGCAACTCTACTGGACCCTACTCGGCCCAGCGTCCTCTGCAGCCGCCGACCCTGGCTGCTCAACACCTGGTCCTGAAAAAGGTAACGAGTGTAACACGTCAGCAAAACGCTGAGTAGAGTGGCAAACTAACTAAAGGCAACAGTAGAGTGTACAGTAGCTGTTATGTTCTATTACTTCCTTTATTTACATCTTTCAATTTTTCTCACTATTTCATTTACTTCTCAGATCCTTTACTTGATCTCGAATGTCCTCGTGGGACGATCTTGATTGCAGTCTTTTCCAACAGTAGAAGTAGCACGTGGTGCTCTCCTGGCCGGGAGAGTCCCCCGTGGTGATCCTACCCTCAGTCAACCACCCCAAGGTCACTGACAGACGTAACGGTGACTACGGCACGCGCGATAAACGCACAGGTAGCTAGCCCGTACTGGCACGCGGTCAGTCGTTTCCGTTAACGGGTGCGCCCAAAGCACAGCACGGAACCAGGGCAGAGCCCTCTCAGTAACAGGGGTCCAACCCCTCCACAGTAACCAAACCGGGGCCTTGCCCCTCCACAGTCCGCGCACCCTCGTCTGACTACCCTGGTTTGCCCTAGTGGGCCTAACAAGTCGGTGAAGGAGGCTAGCAGAACCCCGGGGCCCGTGGGGTAGCTAGTACTCTCCTAACACTACTAGCTCTCCTCGGTACTACGTACACGAGGGCCAACAAGTCGGTACAGAGCGGCCAAGCCTAACCCCGGGTCCCTGGGGCGGCTGGCCCCACTCTGCACTAAAACAGGTACAGATACTTCCCTTGGTACTGCGTACCCAAGAGACAGTACAACTACATCTCAGTTCCATTCCTTTTCTTTCCAGGAGTTCCACTCCTAATTCCCCGTAGGGTTCCAGCCCTTTATCTCAGAACATCATATGTTTCACTTTCCAGATTCACGTTCTCAATTTCCGTGATCTCAAACATGTTTCTTTGTTCATAACAGGCAGCTGTTAATTAATTTCACAGGCAGCTTATATATTCCTTTCCATTTTTCCAAGACTGCAGTAATATACATTCCACTAGTTTTTCCATCCTAGGATTCATGCCATATCCTAGGATCTATCATACAATCTAGTTTTCCGGCCCTAGGATTCATGCAACACCTAGGAGCTATCATTCCATACATTTCTCATTCCTAGGGTTCATGCAATGCCCTAGGTTCTAGTTATGGTTCCATACTTTAACAGATTTTATTAATGCTTAAAACCACTCTACCAGGTACAACGGAAGTAGTGGGGGCGTGGTCGGGAATCCCGCGCGCCTCCGCGACTCTCAAGACGGCAACCGAACGAGGTCCTATCACAAGGATCAAACACAAGGAGTGTCTCAAAACAGTGTATAGCTACTGTAGGCGGGTAGAGGAATAAATTCGGAAACGAACGCAACTCGAATCGCGGAAAACGGAGCCCAAACGGGCCCTAAACGGGTCGAGAAAGACAATACTGTGCAAAATCAGACGTCTGGAACTCCTTCCAGACGTCTTAAACGGTGGATCAGAGAATTACCTGTTCGGCGGGGTTCCCCGGACGTCCAGAAGTCTGTGGCGACGTCTCCCCTAGATCCCAGACGTCCGATGGTCTCTCCGGACGTCTGGAGGTCACTCCCGCCGTCTGGTACAACTTCCAGACGTCGGATTCGCAAAGGATGACGAATCCGAACACCTGCGCACAGCCAACCCTCCTCCTTCAGTACGGTCAGTCGACAAAAGAAGAAGGAGAAAGCGGAACTCACCTTTCAGACGTCTGTATGATCACACAGACGTCGCCCTTGCCGTCTGGATATCAGTCCAGACGTCTGATTCTGGAGATTTTTCCAGAATCAGAACCTCGCTCGGCCTCCGCTCGCGACGCCGCCCGCGTCGCACCTCGCGCGTCCGCTGCTCCGCCCGCAGCAGGAGAGGAGGAAGATGGTGGAGACGGGAGGGGAGGCGCGCCCCCTCCCCCTTTTAACGCCGCGCGGAGAGGAGAGAGAGACGCCCGCAGTCGCCTGCAGCCGCAGAGAAGATGCGGATCTCAGGTCTGCGCGCACAGGCGCGCAGACGAATATCCCGTGCGAGTATAACTGTTCGTCAGACGTCTGTAAACTATCCCGGACGTCTGGTCAGACGTCTGGGCCACCTCCCAGACGTCTTAAAAGACGTCTGGGGTACGCGCTCGTTACAATATAACAAACTCAAAGGAAGTTTCGTCCCCGAAACTTGCGCCAACTAGGGTGCGGAAAAAGGATGTCCAAATAACCATAACAAACTCAAAGAGGACCGAAGCCGGTCCGAAAAGACGTACCCGCGAAAAGCTCTGGGTACCGCTCCCGCATTGCCGCCTCAGGCTCCCAGGTAGCCTCCTCGTACCGCTGGCTCCTCCACAAAACCTTTACCAGGGGTACTTGCTTTCGTCTCAACCTGCGGATGGCTCGGTCTAGGATCTGCACTGGCCGCTCGGGGTAGGTCAGGTCGTCGCTCACCTCGACGCTCTCGTGACTCAGTACGTGGCTGGGATCGGCTACGTACTTCCTGAGGTTGGACACGTGGAACACGTCGTGCACACCAGAAAGCTGCGGGGGAAGGGCAAGTCTGTAAGCAACGGGTCCAACCCGCTCCAGGACCTCGAAGGGCCCCACGAACCTCGGCGCGAGCTTCCCTCTCACCCCAAACCGCTGTAAGCCCTTCATGGGCGAAACACGAAGAAAGACGTGGTCCCCAACCTCGAACTGCACCTCTCTGCGTCTGCGATCTGCGTAGCTCTTCTGTCTGCTCCTGACAGTGCGGAGTCGTCTGTGGATCTGTTCAACTACCTCCTGACTCTGCCGGATCAACCTGGGGCCAACCTCCCACTTGGTCCCCACCTCAACCCAACTCAAGGGTGCCGTGCATTTCCGTCCGTACAGAGCCTCGTAGGGAGCCATGCCGATGCTCGAGTGATAACTGTTGTTGTATGCAAACTCTGCCAGGGGCAGGTGTTCCTCCCAAGAGCCCCTCCAGTCTAGTACACAGGCACGCAAAAGATCCTCAAGTGTCTGTATCGTGCGTTCCGACTGTCCGTCCGTCTGGGGGTGGTAAGCCGTGCTAAACCTCAACCTCGTCCCCAAAGCCTGCTGAAACTCAGCCCAAAACTGGGACGTAAAGCGGGTATCCCGGTCGGATACGATCTCCCGCGGAACTCCGTGTAGTCGCACTACATCACGGATGTACCTCTCTGCCAACTGTGCTGGTCCCAAAGTGACTCGGATCGGCAAGAATCGTGCCGTCTTCGTCAACCTATCCACTATTACCCAGACCGCGTCGTGTCCTCGCTGGGTAACAGGTAAACCCACCACCAAGTCCATGGTGATGCTCTCCCACTTCCACTCTGGCACTGGAAGCGGCTGAAGCGGCCCTGCAGGCCTCTGATGCTCGGCTTTCACCTGCTGGCACACTAAGCACTGCTGCACGAACTCACCCACATCCCGCTTCATCCCTCTCCACCAGAACTCGCGTCTCAAGTCATGGTACATTTTCGTGTTTCCGGGATGTATGGTGAATCTGGAACCGTGTGCCTCAGTCAGGAGCTCTCTCAACAGCTCCTCGTCTCTGGGGACGCACAGCCGTCCCCTCAAGCGTAACACCTGGTCTGTGAAAGAGAAGTCCCCTGGGTCCCCTGACAGTACTCTGTCGCGCAAAGACTGCAAGTACGGATCGGCCATCTGTCCCGTGATGATGCGGTCTATCAACTCTGGTCTGGTCTGCCGTGTCACCGTCACTGCCCCACAGTATCCTCGTAACTCTAGAGGTCGCCAACTGCCCACCTCCTCCAAAAGGCTCCAACTCTGTAACTGTAGACTGGCCAAGCGTGCGGGCGCCTTACGGCTCAAGGCGTCAGCCACCACATTGGCCTTTCCCGGGTGGTAGGAGATGCTGCAGTCGTAGTCCTTCAGGAGCTCCAACCAACGTCTCTGTCTCATGTTGAGCTCCTTCTGGTCAAAAAGATATCTGAGGCTCTTGTGATCTGTAAAAATCTCGAAGGTCTCACCGTACAAGTAGTGCCTCCATGTCTTCAGCGCGAAGACAACAGCTGCCAACTCTAGGTCGTGGGTAGGGTAGGTATGCTCATGGGGCTTCAGTTGCCGCGAAGCGTAAGCGACCACGTGACCCCTCTGCATGAGCACACCTCCTAACCCCTGCAAGGAAGCGTCCGTGTACACAACGAACCCGCCACTACTGTCAGGAATGGTGAGCACGGGAGCCGAGGTCAACCTCTCCTTCAGCTCCAGAAAACACGCCTCACAGGCGTCTGTCCAAGTGAAAGGCACATCCTTCCGAGTCAACTGTGTCATAGGACGTGCAATCTGCGAAAACCCTCTGATGAACCGTCTGTAGTAACCTGCCAGTCCCAGGAAACTGCGAATCTCAGTGACTGAACGCGGTCTCTCCCACCTGAGCACTGCCTCGACCTTGGCGGGATCCACCGCCAGGCCGTCTCCAGAGATCACATGACCCAAAAAGGTCACCTCCCTCAACCAGAACTCGCACTTGCTGTATTTGGCGTACAGCCTGCGTCGTCTCAGAGTGTCCAGAACCATCCGCAAGTGCTGTCCGTGCTGCGTCCGATCTCTAGAATAGATGAGTACATCATCTATGAAAACCACCACAAACTGGTCCAAGTACGGTCTGAACACCCGGTTCATCAGGTCCATGAAAGCAGCGGGGGCATTGGTCAGCCCAAACGGCATGACCAAAAACTCGTAGTGTCCGTACCGGGTGCGGAAAGCTGTCTTGGAGACGTCGGTCTCCCTGATCCTCAACTGGTGGTATCCAGACCTCAAGTCGATCTTGGAAAACACCGTGGCACCCCGCAACTGGTCAAACAAATCGTCAATCCTCGGCAGCGGATATCGGTTCTTGATGGTGACCCTATTCAGCTGTCTGTAGTCCACACAAAGGCGTAGGGTCCCATCCTTCTTCTTCACAAACAGTACCGGGGCTCCCCAGGGAGACGCACTGGGCCTCACGAAACCCTTCTCCAAAAGGTCCTGCAACTGAGACTTGAGCTCTCGCAGCTCAAGCGGTGCCATCCTGTATGGCGCGGTGGAGATGGGGTTGGTCCCTGGTACTAGTGAGATCTCAAACTCGATCTCACGCTCGGGCGGTAGTCCTGGTAACTCGTCTGGAAACACGTCGGGGTACTCTCTGACCACCGGGATGCTCTGGAAGTCTGCCACGGGGCTGTGCTCTGCCACCACACAAGCTAAGAAGCCCTCACACCCCTGGCTCAAAAGTCTCGCCGCCCGGAGTGCCGAAATGCACCTGAAACCTCCGTCCACTGGCTGCCCGTGAAACTCGAAGGAAGGCAACTCCGGAATGGAGAAGACAATCTTCCTCTCAAAGCAGTCCACCAATGCGTGGTAAGCGGACAGCCAATCCATCCCCAGGATCACCCCAAAGTCCTCCATCTGTATCATAATCAGGTCAGCTGGCAGGCTGTGTCCCCCGATGCTGACCCCGCAACCCGTGTACACCTCCTCAGCTACAAACAGCTGACCACTCGGACCTCTGATTACGAACGGGTTCTCTAACAATGTATAATCCTGGTCCAAACTAACTGCGAAACTGTCTGCGACAAACGAGTGCGTAGCGCCGGAATCGAAAAGCGTGTAAACGAGTCTGCCAGAAACTGAAACCATACCTGCTACCACGGATCCCGAAGCTCTGGCGTCCCTGTGTGTTAGGGCGTTGATACGCCCCTCAGCTCTAGGTGCGGACGAAGCAGCCACACTCTGCGTCGGACGGGTAGGTGCTGGCCGGTACCCTCCTCGCGACTGCGGTCCTCCTCCTCGCGCCTGGAAACCGCGGCCTCCTGCGCGCCCTCCAGTGCTCTGCGCGGGAAGTATCTGCTGACCCCCTGCCCTAGATGGGCAGTCCCTCCTGACGTGGCCCGGCTGGCCACACTGGTAGCAGAGGGGAACCCGACTCCCGCCCTCAGTGAGTCCCTGCTGTCGGCTAGGCGGGGGTCCGGTGCTGGCGACTGGCCCCTGTCGAGGGCCCCCAAAGGCCACTGATGGCCCTGCACAACGTGACGGCTCTCCTGCGGACGCCACGTGTCTCCGTTCTCGCCGGCCCTGTGAGAAGTCTGGCTGAAAGGGCCTCTTCCGCCCGCCGTCGGTCTCTCGCGCGGACGGGTTGGTCTCCTCGTAAGTCATGGCTGCCTCTACCACCCTCGAAAACGTCGGCAGCTTCAGGGGTTTGACATACCCCCGGATCGCAGGCCGGAGCCCCTCGGTGAACCTCCAAAGGCGCTCCTCCTCAGTGGCTACCGCTGTCGCTGCAAAGCGGGACAGCTCCAAGAAACGCGTGCGGTACGCCCTCACGGTCATCGTCCTTTGGCGGAGAGTGTGGAACTCCCGCCTCCTCTGGTCCTGCCACGTCTGGGGAAAGTACTGCTCGCAGAAGAGGGTGACGAACTGGTCCCACGTCGGCTCGTCCCTCTCCTGTCCCCGGATCGCCCTCCACCACCGGTGTGCCGCACTCTCTAGCTGGTACGTGGCAAAGGCCACGCGGCACTCCACCGGGGGGCGAAGGGTGTCGAAGATCTTCTCCAGCTGCTCAAGCCAGTCCTCTGCCTCGGTCGGGTCCTCATCCCCCTTGAAGGAGGGGGGCTTCAGCTTCCGGAACTGCCCGAAAAGCTCGAAGTGGTGCTGTAGGGGAGGTGCTGGTGCACCTCCAGGCGAAGGTGCCTCGTGTACAGAAGTGTCGGAGGAAGGTTGGGGCGGCAGGGGCCCATCCCCTCCCTCGTGTCCGGCGCCGCGTCCGTCGCGTGGTCCCACAGAGGACTCCCCCTCTGCAACCCCAGGAGGAGGTGCTCGGGGCGGTGGGTGGAGCTCCTCTCGCACAATATCCCGTATCAGTCTGGCGAGGTCCTGGGCCTGGATGCCAGGGAGTGGTGGCTGGTCCACCGAGACGTCAACGACAGCACGTCCACCCCGCCGACCTCGCCCTCGGCCGCGCCCGCGGCCAGTCTCGCCAGTCCCACGACGAGGCATCTCCTGCAAGGAGACGCGAAACAAAACGGAAACGTCAAAACAGACGGTACCTAACAACACTTCTAAGAGCTCATGTCAAGAGATATGTTGTGGTGGCTACTCTAGCTATAAACATGTGAATTGGTTACTTTCCAGTCAGTTGATTCTCTTCTCGGGACGACCTTGCTCTGATACCATCTTGTAACGACCCGGTTCCCGAGTCCCTACGAGACACGAGAACCGGACCGACTCGACTAATCCCAAGACCCAGTCGTCCAACGAGGAAGTAACCAAAAGACAGTAAAATAAACCACATTCAGCATGAATATAACTAACAGTAAAAAGTACAGCAGTAAGGAAAGAAACTACTACAGTAGGCACCACCACAACAGTAAAACAACATTTATCATATAACAAAAACTGCAGGTAAAGAAGGTACAGCGGAAACAAAACTACTCACTAGAACAGAAACAAAAGAAGGTACAAAACTGTGGCAACTCTACTGGACCCTACTCGGCCCAGCGTCCTCTGCAGCCGCCGACCCTGGCTGCTCAACACCTGGTCCTGAAAAAGGTAACGAGTGTAACACGTCAGCAAAACGCTGAGTAGAGTGGCAAACTAACTAAAGGCAACAGTAGAGTGTACAGTAGCTGTTATGTTCTATTACTTCCTTTATTTACATCTTTCAATTTTTCTCACTATTTCATTTACTTCTCAGATCCTTTACTTGATCTCGAATGTCCTCGTGGGACGATCTTGATTGCAGTCTTTTCCAACAGTAGAAGTAGCACGTGGTGCTCTCCTGGCCGGGAGAGTCCCCCGTGGTGATCCTACCCTCAGTCAACCACCCCAAGGTCACTGACAGACGTAACGGTGACTACGGCACGCGCGATAAACGCACAGGTAGCTAGCCCGTACTGGCACGCGGTCAGTCGTTTCCGTTAACGGGTGCGCCCAAAGCACAGCACGGAACCAGGGCAGAGCCCTCTCAGTAACAGGGGTCCAACCCCTCCACAGTAACCAAACCGGGGCCTTGCCCCTCCACAGTCCGCGCACCCTCGTCTGACTACCCTGGTTTGCCCTAGTGGGCCTAACAAGTCGGTGAAGGAGGCTAGCAGAACCCCGGGGCCCGTGGGGTAGCTAGTACTCTCCTAACACTACTAGCTCTCCTCGGTACTACGTACACGAGGGCCAACAAGTCGGTACAGAGCGGCCAAGCCTAACCCCGGGTCCCTGGGGCGGCTGGCCCCACTCTGCACTAAAACAGGTACAGATACTTCCCTTGGTACTGCGTACCCAAGAGACAGTACAACTACATCTCAGTTCCATTCCTTTTCTTTCCAGGAGTTCCACTCCTAATTCCCCGTAGGGTTCCAGCCCTTTATCTCAGAACATCATATGTTTCACTTTCCAGATTCACGTTCTCAATTTCCGTGATCTCAAACATGTTTCTTTGTTCATAACAGGCAGCTGTTAATTAATTTCACAGGCAGCTTATATATTCCTTTCCATTTTTCCAAGACTGCAGTAATATACATTCCACTAGTTTTTCCATCCTAGGATTCATGCCATATCCTAGGATCTATCATACAATCTAGTTTTCCGGCCCTAGGATTCATGCAACACCTAGGAGCTATCATTCCATACATTTCTCATTCCTAGGGTTCATGCAATGCCCTAGGTTCTAGTTATGGTTCCATACTTTAACAGATTTTATTAATGCTTAAAACCACTCTACCAGGTACAACGGAAGTAGTGGGGGCGTGGTCGGGAATCCCGCGCGCCTCCGCGACTCTCAAGACGGCAACCGAACGAGGTCCTATCACAAGGATCAAACACAAGGAGTGTCTCAAAACAGTGTATAGCTACTGTAGGCGGGTAGAGGAATAAATTCGGAAACGAACGCAACTCGAATCGCGGAAAACGGAGCCCAAACGGGCCCTAAACGGGTCGAGAAAGACAATACTGTGCAAAATCAGACGTCTGGAACTCCTTCCAGACGTCTTAAACGGTGGATCAGAGAATTACCTGTTCGGCGGGGTTCCCCGGACGTCCAGAAGTCTGTGGCGACGTCTCCCCTAGATCCCAGACGTCCGATGGTCTCTCCGGACGTCTGGAGGTCACTCCCGCCGTCTGGTACAACTTCCAGACGTCGGATTCGCAAAGGATGACGAATCCGAACACCTGCGCACAGCCAACCCTCCTCCTTCAGTACGGTCAGTCGACAAAAGAAGAAGGAGAAAGCGGAACTCACCTTTCAGACGTCTGTATGATCACACAGACGTCGCCCTTGCCGTCTGGATATCAGTCCAGACGTCTGATTCTGGAGATTTTTCCAGAATCAGAACCTCGCTCGGCCTCCGCTCGCGACGCCGCCCGCGTCGCACCTCGCGCGTCCGCTGCTCCGCCCGCAGCAGGAGAGGAGGAAGATGGTGGAGACGGGAGGGGAGGCGCGCCCCCTCCCCCTTTTAACGCCGCGCGGAGAGGAGAGAGAGACGCCCGCAGTCGCCTGCAGCCGCAGAGAAGATGCGGATCTCAGGTCTGCGCGCACAGGCGCGCAGACGAATATCCCGTGCGAGTATAACTGTTCGTCAGACGTCTGTAAACTATCCCGGACGTCTGGTCAGACGTCTGGGCCACCTCCCAGACGTCTTAAAAGACGTCTGGGGTACGCGCTCGTTACAGTCAGCATACCAGGGAAGATCAGAATGAATGACCAGCAATTGCTCGACAGGGAACTGGTCAGAAATGGGTAAAGGAGAAATCGCTTCAGAAGGAAGGCGGGATAAGTGGTTAGCTACCATATTCTGCTTTCCAGCCTTATCACGAATCTCTAAATCATATTCATGTAAAAGTACGATCCATCTAATCAGACAAGATTTCGCGTCCTTCTTGGCGAGAAGATGTCGAACTGCAGTGTGGTCGGTGTAGACTATAATGTGGGAACCTAAAAGATAAGGTCTGAATTTCTCCAGTGCAAATACTATAGCTAGCAATTCCTTTTCCATGACGGTGTAATTCCTCTGAGCTTCATCTAAGGTCTTGCTAGTGTAATAGATGACTGTGGGTTTCTCGTTCAATTTTTTGACCAAGGACAGCTCCTACTGCATAATCAGAGGCATCACACATGATCTCAAAAGGGTGAGACCAATTTGGGGGTTGCAGTATTGGTGCCTTGGTAACCAAATCACGAAGTGTCGTATAGGCACGAACACAATCGTTAGAGATCTGGAAGTCTACACTTTAGAGAGGAGAGTAGTGAGAGGTCAGGCTATTTTCAAGAAATTCGCTATAAAGCGGCGATAAAAACCAACATGACCGAAAAAAGATCTAATCTATTTAACCGACGAAGGTAGTGGTAATTTAGAAATCAACTTTACCTTCGAGCAGTCAACCTCTATTCCTCTCTCCGAGACAAGGTAACCTAATACTAGTCCTTCTGGTACCATGAAATGTGATTTCTCCCAAGAAAGTACCAGATTCACATTTATGCATCTTTGCAGGACCTTAGTCAGGTGGTCTAAGCATGCATCAAATGTGCTCCCGAAGATCGAGAAGTCATCCATGAAGACTTCTAAGCAATCACCTACTAAGTCAGAAAAGATTGCAAACATACACCTCTGAAATGTAGCAGGTGCGTTGTACAATCCAAAAGGCATCCGACGGAATGCAAAGGTTCCGTAGGGGCAGGTGAATGTCATTTTTTTCTGATCATCGGGGTGAATTGCCACCTGATTTTATCCTAAATAGCCATCTAAAAAGCAGAAAAATCTATTCCCCGCCAGTCTTTCCAGTATATGATCAATGAAGGGCAAAGGGAAATGATCTTTCTTCGTGGCTTGGTTGCGTTTCCGGTAATCTATACATACTCGCCACGAACTAGCAATGCGTGTAGGGATGACTTTTCCAGAATTAGTGGTGATGATGGTAAGTCCGGCCTTCTTTGGCACAACCTGAACATGACTTACCCATCTGTTGTCAGAAATTGGGAAGATAATTCCGTTGTCTAACCACTTAATCATTTCATTTTTCACCACCTCTTGCAATGTAGGGTTCAATCTACGCTAGGGTTGTCAAGCAAGTCTAGATCCTTCTTCAGTGAAAATCCTATGTGTCCAATAAGAAGGACTAATGCCAGTCAGGTCAGAAAGGCTCCATCCTATAGCCTGTCTATGTGCTCTCGGGACAGATAAGAGTCGAGATTCTTGATCAGATGATAAGGAAGAGTTAACAATCATTGGATAGGTCTGATCAGGTCCTAAGAAAACATATTTGAGAGAGTCAGGAAGAGGTTTGAGTTCAACAGGTAAGGATCAGAAGGAGCAGGTGTGGAAGTTTCAGGAGATCCTAGAGATACTAAAGGAATAGGAGGTAGGTCCTCAGTCTCTAAATTGGGTATCTCAGTGGAAGTCAAGTCAGAGTCCAAAGAGTGTTGCGGTTCTAAATTTAATGAATCGATTAAGGTATCCTCAGCCAACCGGTCCAAAGAATCCAAAGAAAAGATTTCCTCAATTAAACTACAGGTCGGTCCTCTTTGGGCCTGAAAAATATCAATCTTTATTTTTCGATCTCCGAACTTCAATTCTATAAGGCCCTCCCCACAATTGATGTTTGCCTTGGCCGTAGCCAAGAAAGGTCTTCCTAAAATGATAGGTGTGTTCTGGATATCTTCAGGTACTTCAATGTCAAGGACTATAAAGTTTACAGGAAAGTAAAAATCCTTGACCCGCACTATAACATCTTCCAACACTCCCTGAGGTGTCTTAACTGATTCGTCAGCTAATTGCAGGGACACCTCGGTTGGCTTCAGATTGCCAACCTTGAAATGTGTCAGCAGAGAGGTTGGGATAAGATTGATGGAAGCACCGAGGTCAAGTAGTGTTCTATTAAATGTGGTGTTACCTATCATGCAGGATAGGAGAGGGGTGCCTGGGTCTTTCATCTTAGTAGGGAGGGTACTAGAGATAATGGAACTAGCTTGTTCCGAGAGGATGATTGGACTACTCCCTTTTTGAATCCTTGCTTTACGCTTAGGTGTGCATAGGTCTTTTAAAAACTTAGCGTAAAGAGGAATGTGGCGAATTGCATCTAACAAGGGGATGTTTATGTGGACTTGCTTAAAGAGCTTAAGCAAATCCTCTTCAGGTGCCACACAGGTCTTTTTCCTTCCTTTCTCCTTCTTCTTTAAAGCTTAAGGAAAAGGTACAGGAGTGGTGACAGGAGGTTCAGTCCTAGGTAAAGGAGAAGTAGGAAGTGGAGGAGTGGAAGTAGAAGTAGGAAGAGGTGGATTTAGTGTGCTTTTACCACTCCTAGTGACTATGGCATTTAGTTCGGCCCTAGAGGTAGATGGTAAATCAGTGTTAGGTAGCAGAGGTGGTTGTGTTTGTGCAAGAGAAGAACTTGAGTCTGTGAAGAATTCAGTGTCGTGCAAGGGTTTTGAAATGACATGTGCTTGATCTTGCACTACCGGTCTAGGTTGAACATACCTCTGAGCAGGTACGTTCCTAGGGTTGGGTTGTGCTTGAGATGGGAGTGAATGTGGTTGACGGGACTCCATCAAGTGCGATAGCTGGGCTCTCATCTCAGCTAAGGCCGCGTCCTGTCTCAACTGTATAACAATATTCTGTTATTGCATATCAGCAAGAGCTTTCATGATAGACCCCAACTGGTCATCTCATGTAGGCCTAGATTGAGAGTATTGGGTGGGCCTGGGTTGGGGTTGCTGGTAGGCACGCGGTGGAAAACCGTGTGATTGTGGAGGTGGTGCTCGGATCGGGTTGTGCTGTGGTGGTGCAGAAGGTTGTTGAAAAGGAGGTCTCTGTGAATTTCCCGACCACGAGAAATTTGGATGATTGCGCCATCTAGGGTTGTAGGTTTGTGCGAAAGGGTCATTATGAATGGCATGGAGCTCCTCCGAAACTCCAGAAGGTGCAGGGAAGTCAATGAAGGGAGGGACAAAGGTTCCTCCGACTGGAGAAGGATATGGAAATGGGAAATCCGGTAATGCAGTTTGTGTCACAGAAAGATTATTCACAGTTTCCCTCCCTGTGGGAAACTGAGAAGTGTTTTGTGCTGGTGACTAAGAAGAAGAAGATGAAGGTTTTGAGAGAAATTTCCATACTTCATCTACTTTCTTCTCGATTAAGGCCACTTTATCCAGTCGACTAGCCACTATCTCTAAGTCTTTGCTACTGGATTGGGCTTCGTGTACCCCAGTATGTGAGTGGGAATGTGAGGACTTTCTATTAAACATGCTCATTGAAGCATTATTAATAGAGTTTTCGGCCATGCCTTCAAAGAGCTCAAAGGCTGAGTCCTCGTCCCGACACAGGAAATTGCCTCCACAAGCAGCATCTACAAAATTCCGTGTGTCATCATGGAGCCCATGGTAGAAGATCTGGACCTGTTGCCAGCGTGGGACACCATGGTGGGGACATTTTTCAGAAGCTCGTGGAATCTCTCCCAAGCCTTGTGCATTGGTTCTCCTGAATTCTAAGTGAATGTAGTGATGGCACGCCTTAAGACGTTAGTGCGGCCAACAGGAAAGTACTTCTTTAAGAACTCATGTTCTAAAGAAGCCCAGGAATCTATAGGTGTAGTCAGTGCAAGTGTTCGAAACCAAAAGGCTGCCTTATCTTTCAATGAAAAGGAGAACATTTTCATTAAAAGCGTGTGCTGATCATGTCCTTGCGGACCCAAAGTTTGGGCAAGTTTCTTCAGCTCCTCTAAATGCTGAAAAGGGTCCTCAAAAGTAAGTCCATGGAAGTGAGGAATGAGTGCTGTAATGTTTGGTTTCAGTTCAGCAGCACGACCCCCATTGGGATAATGTACCACAGGCATCGGTTGAGCAACTGCAGGATTATAGTAATCCCGTAGTTGAGGTCTATGGAGTTGGGGTGGTGCCTGAGGATTTCTAGGTTGAGGTGGTTGTGGTTGGGGGTTAGCTAAGAGATTAACAACTTGAGCCAGCTGTTGCACTTGTTGGGTTAAGGTATTCATTTGTAGTTGTGTTTTGAGAAGGTGCTGAAGACGAGGCATAGGTCCTCTCTCTGGGGGTGGGTTAGGAAGATTAGGATAAGGTGGAGGTTGGAACCTAGGGATAGGTGGTTGTGGTGGTGGAGGATGTGCAATTAAGTGTGGAGGAAGTTCTTCAAAATCCTTGAATTGTGACGACTGAAGATCATCCTCTTGGTGAGTGGAATAGTGAATAGGAGTTTGAGACTCGGGAGGTAAGGGATTAGAAGTGGAAGGCAAAGAGAAAGATGCAATAGCTTGGGTATCAGTACCCAAGGGGAGTACAAGTTCTGGGTTCTGGGATCTCCTACCTTCCATTGAGTTGGTTTTTAAAAACACGTTTACTTCAATTCATCACAACTCAATGGGAAAATTTTAGCCAAGTTCACAGAAAGCAGAAAATCCCAATTAAATCTCAATCCATTCAGAAGACCAAGCAAGCGAGATGAATCGAAAAATTTTTTTCCTAGAGGCTGCTACGTAAAATTATGTTGTACGCAAGCAATTATTTCAAACAATTGTACGTGTCCTAAGATAAACTTAGCGATGTACAGACCTCTAAAATCCACCGGAAGTTTGGATAAGACTTAGCGTGCGAATCCAAATCCTGTGGTTGCAGAAGGAGATGAGGTAGAAACCCGTGTGTTGTGACCTTAAGTGATCGTGCTGTGTGCACGATAGCAATTAACACAAGGCGATAAAAATCTCAATCAAGGTTTCACACAAAGTTAATATCTCCTTTTGATTTAGTTCAAGTGATTATAAGGTGATTTCTATGCTGCTTGTCTCGCTTTTTACTCAGTTCAATACAAAAGATGGTCTTCTTTAATTTTAAGTCAAATGCAATGATGACAGGAGTTGGAGAAAAGTAAAGAATGCGTACCTGACTCCAGCAACCTTCTATATGCAAATTTGACTTGAATTGAAATCTAGCAGAAAAGTATGCAACCTAAGATGGATGCCTAAGGATATGTTGCTGCTAGATAAGGATGAGATCTTTTTGATTGATTTATTATTATTATTTATATATATATGCAACAAGCAAAAACAAAGAAAGAAATCGATTCGGAAAACCGTAATGGAAAAATCGTATCGATGAGAGAGAAGTAGAAGAAAGTCTAGAAAGTCCACAGTTATTACAATGAATGTGTGAGAACATGCTCTCACAACTTATGACTAACAATTTGTCCTAGTTAGTATATCTAAATCTAACTAAATTATACTACTACTACTGCTGCTAGTCCTGCAGCTACTCCGAGGGCAAACTCCGCCTGGACGTCGAGTCAGGAGCACAGGGATTCCAACAGGAAGACGACCTGCACCTGGAAGATGATACTGCTTCCCCTCCTCCTCAAGTGCTGTGGAAAAATAACAAATGATTAGTAAAGAATAAAAGAATGTATACACAATAACAAATTAATCAATGGAAGAAAACAATTACAATCAATGAAGTTGAATGAAATGAAAAATTTCTATATACAAAAAGAATTAAAGGGTAATTTTGGCGTAAAGAGAGTTGCCTCCCCGGCAACAGTGCCAAAAATAATAGTCATAATCATCGATTTTTGTTGTAATAATGGTGGTTATTGATTGATGAAAAATATCATTAGCGTCATTGTAGTGGATTGTATGTAATACCAACCATCATTACGACCATTATTATTTACTTAATTAATTTTTACTGGTTTTGTTCCAGGTCGTTCACTGGGAGGCAGTTATTGATTTACATCACTCTCTAATTCCAACATTATCCTTTAATTCCAAAAAGAAGTTTAACGTCTAATAAAGAAAGAATAAATGAATACTTGGATTGATTGCTTACAAAGAATTAATCAACATGCTTGCAAGAACTAGCTATAAACAAGCACTAAACTATACTCTAAACTATCTCTTTATAAGTTATATTACTAATACTTTAATAAAAGTACACTACCAACTAAGATTACATAGTATACTAATTTAACTTACTAAGCTGACACTTACAGTAACACATATAATAGTTATAGTGACAGATGCAAGCGTCGCTAGACCCAAAAAAAAAAACTATATACAGACTAAAAGAGGGAAATTAGGGCCTGTGGCGACGGTTATAGCGACGTTTTATTCTGTTAGTAAATGTACGAATTTATTTACATATTAGTAATTGGCTATACTACGTGTATATATATATATATATATTAGTCCTTTGTATCTTTATTCACTCTGATTTTACTATACGTATTTACATCTCTCTCTCTCATTCCACACTATTGTTCATCTTCTTCATCTTATCTTGCATTATACGTCTTCGGAAGCACTGCAGCACACAAGCAATTAGCTGCTGTCATTAACACTCTTAAGTAATAAAAAATGTGTTTAATTTGCAGGCACGCTTTTCGAGGGATACACAGCACTCAGAGGGTGGGACCAGACCTCTACTAAGTGCACCCTAATTGTCATTAGGTCGCTTAATTGTGTATTATCAGCTCATATCAAAGGGCTTCTCAGCCCGCTCACGCACACACACACTCGGGCCCCTGGCCCCCAAATGCTCGAATCAATTCTCAAGTATAAGCTCGTATGTATAAGGCATGGTTGTTTCGGGCGCCCGTGACGACTGTGCCATAAGAAAACAAAAACAATAAAAAGAGCAGCGCGCGCTCTTCAACGCACGATGTGGCGCTATTCGAGCACCGCATTTGCGCTGAAGATGCGTGCGGCTGCTCGACAGAGAGGATTTTGGCCCTCAATTCGAGGGCCATAATTTATTTTAAAATAAAAATAAATTACAGGAAAATAAAGTATTTATATAATACTATACAATCGTACACTTGATTTGAAATTTTATTTATATTTACTATATAAATAAATTAACTAAAGTATACGATTTTTACATACTGATTTTGATGTTTAATTCTTTAATTATTGATAAATTAGCTACTATATGGTCCAATTGACCATATACAGAGTTAATATACATGTATAAGTATTTTATAAACATTTTTATTAAATTTTATGGATTTAATTTCTATTTTGTTTACATTAAATAGCAAATTTGGACTATTTTACTTATCCATTAAGTTTAAATAATACAATAAAATATAAACATACTTCAATTAGCTTAAATTTCTTAAAGTACACTAGTCTAGGTATACAGATTCAGTTAACTAAATTCTAACTCTAAATTACTAATTTATCTAATTTAATCTAATAACTTAGCTATTAACTTAATAAATTAATTGTTTATTATGTATAAAGAATTAAATTAAGGTATAGGGTTTTAGTGGTTTATAATCTACATATACATATATATATATAGTTTTATAGCTTAACACTGTTATTTACACTATCTATTGTTTATTTAGTCTAATAGTACATATAAGTTAGTTTAATTAATAAATAGTTATATAATTAATAAATATATAGTATAATCTAACTTAAATACCCAAATTACAGTGTACAATATATACGTAAGTTATTTGTACAGTTTATATACATATGCTACTTATTTACATAGAAGATTTAATATATGGCTTATATTTACAAGAGTATACTTTATATACAAAGTACTTTTTTAGGTATTTTTGGAGTTTTTCACTTTTTATGGTTTTTACATATTATAGAGATAAGAGATTGGAAGGGAAGAAGTAGATGAGGAGAAAAAGGTGTTTGTGATGTTTGTTAGCTATAACTTTTCTTATTAAGTTCCATGGTATACAAATCCATCGACTGGCAAATTCTACCAAGTCGAGGGTTTTACATACCATATAATTTGTTTTACATACCAAATTCTCGAGAAATTAGCGGGAAATAGGTTCTTCTGCTTTCTTGACGGGTACTCCGGTTATAATCAGGTGGCAATCCATCCTGAGGACCAAGAAAAGACCACATTCACCTGCCCCTTCGGAACGTATGCTTTCCAAAGGATGCCCTTCGGTCTTTGTAATGCGCCTGCTACTTTTCAGCGTGTATGCTTGCCATATTCTCCGATATGGTAGGTGATTTTCTGGAAGTCTTCATGGATGACTTTTCAGTCTTTGGAGAATCTTTTGATGATTGCCTCCAACACTTGGTCCGAATACTCAGGCGTTGCATTGAGGTGAATTTGGTTCTTTCCTGGGAAAAGAGCCATTTCATGGTGCCTGAGGGAATTGTCCTGGGACATTCAATTACAGAAAAAGGCATCCAGGTGGATCGAGCTAAGGTTGATCTGATCTCTCACCTTCCTGTTCTTTTCAGGGACATCTGTTCTTTTGTAGGGCACGTCGGTTTTTACCATCGTTTCATTCCAGATTTCTCGAAAATCGTGCGCCCCTTGACTTCTCTTCTCTCTAAGGATGTACCCTTTGAAATCTCCAAGGAATGCACGTTAGCCTTTGAAAACCTGCGTGACCGAGTCACCCAGGCACCTATCCTACAATCCCCTGATTGGTCTCAACCCTTTGAGATCATGTGCGATGCGTCTGATTTCGCTGTAGGAGCGGTCCTGGGGCAGAAAGCTGAAGGGAAACCCATTGTCATCTACTACGCTAGCAAGACACTTAACGAGGCTCAGCGTAACTATACGGTTACGGAGAAAGAGCTGCTAGCCGTAGTATTTGCCCTTGAAAAATTTCGATCGTACCTTCTGGGTTCCCACGTCATCATTTACTCGGATCACACGGCTGTAAGGCATCTCCTTGCCAAGAAGGACGCGAAGCCCCGACTAATCCGCTGGATCTTGCTGTTGCAAGAATTCGATCTTGAGATTCGCGACAAGGCGGGAAGGCAGAATGTGGTAGCCGACCACCTGTCCCGTCTTCCTTCTGAGATTATCAACCCTTCTGGACCCATCACGGAACATTTTCCTGATGAGCACCTGCTTACTGTTGGTACTAGACTTCCATGGTTTGCTGATATAGTAAACTACTTGGCATCTCATCAGACCCCATCTGATTGGCCAAAAGCCAAGAAAGACAAATTGCGTTCTGATTCCAAGTATTACATTTGGGAAGACCCGTACCTTTTCCGCATAGGTGCTGATCAAATTATTCGGAGATGTGTCCCGGAAGAGGAAATCAGCAATATCCTATCCTTCTGCCATGACCAGGCATGCGGTGGCCATTTCTCAGGGCATAAAACCGCATCCAAAGTCCTCCAGTGTGGCTTCTACTGGCATACACTATTCAAAGACGCATACAGTCACTGCAAGGCATGCAGTCGTTGCCAGACTTTGGGCAACATGAACCGTCGCGACATGATGCCCTTGCAGCCGATTCTCGTATGCGAAATCTTTGACGTTTGGGGGATTGATTTTATGGGCCCCTTTCCTGTTTCGGATGGTTTCGAGTACATTCTGCTCGCGGTGGACTACGTGTCCAAATGGATCGAAGCCATACCGACCCGAACCTGCGATCACAAGATTGTTCTTAAATTCATACATCAAAACATTTTCTCAAGGTTCGGGATTCCCTGTGCTATTATCTCTGATGGGGGGACCCATTTTACAAATGCTCAGTTTAGGTCACTGATGGCCAAATTTGGGGTGTCTCACCGAATCTCTACTCCCTACCACCCCCAAACAAATGGTCTAGTTGAGCTATCAAATCGGGAGATCAAGAAAATCCTGCAAGTCACTGTTCGGCCTGACAGGAAGGACTGGTC
This sequence comes from Thalassia testudinum, assembly GCA_037157565.1. Taxonomy (NCBI): domain Eukaryota; kingdom Viridiplantae; phylum Streptophyta; class Magnoliopsida; order Alismatales; family Hydrocharitaceae; genus Thalassia; species Thalassia testudinum. Next base: position 79,321,505 of record JAZHRO010000077.1, on the reverse strand, counting down.
ATCCCGACTTCTGGAAGCATTGTGGACCTATAGGACCGCCCACAAGACCCAATTAGGCATGTCTCCCTTTAGACTGGTGTACGGAAAGGCGTGTCACCTTCCCGTAGAACTAGAGCATAAAGCCTATTGGGCAGTACGAAACTGTAATCTAGATCTTTCCAAGGCTGGAATCCACAGAAAACTCCAAATCAGCGAGATCGATGAATTACGCCTAGATGCGTACGAGAACTCACGAATCTACAAGGAGCGGGTTAAGGCCTTCCAAGACAAGCACATCTCGAGAAAGATCTTTCATCCTGGTCAAAAGGTCCTACTCTTTGATGCCCGACTAAAACTCTTCCCAGGAAAACTGAGATCCAAGTGGGTCGGACCATATTTGGTCCGACAGGTTTTTGGAAATGGAGCAATCGAAATCAGTCCACTCAGCCACGATTCCGAACCTTTCATCGTGAACGGTCAGAGACTCAAACCGTTCATTGATATGACTTCTACTGATTTGGCTGAGTCATCTCTCGTCCTCCATTCCCCTTGAGCTTATTGCGCCCAGCCGATGGCGTAAAACTCAGCGCTTAACGGGAGCCAACCCGTCATTTCTTGAAAATCTAAAACCTTTTTCCAACATCAATGTGCACTTAAGGTTCACCCTTTAAGACAGCCAACTCCACCTCAGATGCTTGCATCCGAGATTAGAAATCGTCCGCAAAAATTCATCCCGACCCATTCACTCATCAAAACAACTGTCCTAAGGAATGAACTAAGTAAATAAAAACCCCTAAATCACAATGAGGACATTGCAATTCTTAGGCATGGGAGGGGATAAGTGCAAAACTTGTAAGAAAAGGTTTTAAACAAAAAATTCACATATGCCAAAAAAACACCATAACAATTAAAAAAATAATAATAAAAAAATAAAAAATAAAAAAATATTTTTCAAAACAAAAATAATAAGAGGAGAAAGGAAATTTTGTGGAGAAGGAAAAGAAGCAAAATGAAAAGGAGCACAAAAAGATGAAAGAAAAAAGTAATAGTCATTAGTAAGAAGCTAAGGAATTGACCTAAGCTCTAGACCATTTTTCAAGAAAAGAAATGAAAAGTGCATGGTAAGATTAGTAAGAACGCAAACCATAGGCATTCTTGATAGACTCTTAGTACCCATTAAGATCTAGACAATCCTCAAGAGGTTGAGGAAAATGAAAAGCTTAAGTACTAGGTCCAAAGCTTAGGGAGTATTTGACCTCGCTAACTAACTTCTAGTTTACGGGACTCAGTAACCTAAGCACCCCAACCCCACACACTACCTGGTTCAGTAAGCATAAAAATTCAAAATCACGCAAAAGCGTCGCAAAAATTCTGAAAATACACCTAGAATAGGAGCGGCCGATCAACACAAGTTGATTTGGACGAGTTCCCAGCTCAGAGAGGCGGGAAATCCCCTCAAAGATGCGTAACAAAATATCATCTCCTCGGTGCTTGTCTCTTAGGATATTCACATATCCTACTGGGGGCATGTAAGCACCCTGCTGGTTCAGATTCCATGGATGGCATTATCACGAAATGTCAACTGCCAGGGTCTGAACTTGGCCATGGAACACCATGGATGGGATTATCTCGAAATCTCAATAGCCAGGGTTCTAGGGGTCGCCATGGGCGGTGCTATCTCGAACCATCGATCGCTAGGAACCCTTGAGGATTGATGATGGGAGCAATGAATGTGATACAGACCGTGTTGAAAAGCCAATCCTAGGCTAGAACTAAAAAGAAAAAGAGAGAAAAACTCTCCAAACAGAAAAACTTTCTATCTCTCTCTCTTGCAAAACGCACTGCGAACTGAATCAGGGCAAAAATCGTTTCAAGCACGGGGTGCTTTAACCACAAAGTCCAATAAACTTTAAGTTAGTTCTTGTGGGTCTTAAAAACCTCTGCCAAAGACTGGGACTAAGGCTAGACAGATCTGGATCTTGGTAGGTACTAGAAGTACCTTTTAAGCCTATGGTCAGCATTCTAACCTAATCTAGGTTCAAATAAAAAAGCACTTATCTGAAGTTGTTATAAATATCATGGTCTAGAACAAAGGTTAAAACCTTAGGTTTTTGCTAAGGGACTAGCAAAAGCTAGGCATGGGGGTGTGATGAGAACCTCGTCACAAACCCTAAACTAGAACCATTCAACCCTAATATGCAAGAAAAAGCTCCTACATAACCCTAGAAAGGCTTGGCTCAGAAAGATTCTGAGTTCCCAAAGAAAATAGAAACTAAGGGGTAAAAATGTAATTTCACCAATCCAATCTGAAAATAGGGTAACTCAGGGCCCAAACATAGGTCAAAATAACCTAATAAGAAGAAAAGTGGGATGGGATGATTCATTAAGGGCTACAGCAACTCCAAGGAATTAAATGACATCCTATAACCCTAAAAACAAACCCACTTAAATGCACGAGGTTCGAGGTAGAGAAAAAATCAACTAAACTCTCTAAAATTCATAGAAAAATAATCTCTAGGGTTTAGAACCTTCAATTTGGCCTTAGGAACCCATTTTGACCTACATTGAGAACCATGCCCAATTAACAACTTAATTTGGGTTTTTACGTAAATTGACCGGTCAAACAAGGTTTAATATGGAAATAAAATTCACCATCATAATCCTTAGGTCCCAATTAGTCATGTATAAAAACTTGAGCCTAAGAGGAAACCTTCTTGACCAACTTTACACTTTGGTCCTCATTTATTTACTTTTTGGCCCTCAACTTTTGAACCCTCACATTTATGCCCCTAACTCTCCTTCGTTCTTTGCATTCAGGTCCCTCCTGCAAAACCTGAGCAGCACCATGCTCCGGCGACCTTGCGCGGAGCATGGCGCCGCGCAGGGTAAGGGGGAGGGCCTGCCAGGTCAAATGGGGGTGCCCTGCGTCGTCAGCCACCGCAGGAGCATCCCCCTGAGCTCTGCACCACCCATACCGCCCGTGCGAACGCACGGACGGTATGGGTGTCCGTCCTCCGGCGATCTCCGACGAGGGAGACACGTCATCTCCCTCCGCCCTCCTCTCTGATTTTGCCCCTATAAATACCCCCGTCGCTCCGCCGTTCTTCGCAGCTCGGTCCTGACGGAGAAATACCCCCCCCCCCCCCCCCACACTTCCTCTCTTCCCACTCCGACAGGCGCCCCCCTTGCTCCGGCGGCCTCTCCTCCTCCTCGTCGCTATGTCGCACTACCAGCTGCAGGGTTGCCCTCCCTCGCTCTTCCCGCGCCACGCCGCACCCAGCTGGCGCCTCTCCGGCCCTCTCCTCGCCGCCGCCACTTCCTCTGGGCAATTTCTTCTCCGGCGACAGTCGATACGACTGTCGCCTGCTCCGGCCCCTCCTCGTCCTGCTAAGTAGGTAGAACTTCTCCTCTTCCTCCCCTCTTTCTTTGCCATACTAAAAACCCTTACTGTTGCCACCGATTTCCCACCGATCACTCTCACCTTCTCCACCTCCGGATAAACTCCGGCGAACCGCTCCCATCACTCCAGCAACCCACACGGTTCGCCGACCACCGCAGAACCTCCGCCTCCTCACCCTGATCAGCCTCCGCCCTTCCACTTCCCCCAAATCACCCTCTGCAACTCCACCGAACACACCCACTTCTTCGCCCGCAGTTTGACCTAGGGCGACCCGTTTGCTCCACCACGCCGCCTGCAGACCTTCCGACCACCTTCGCCGTGCTACGGCGAAGGTTCTCCGCGTGTCTAATTAGGCTGTGAGGCCGTCCTTCTGTGAGCAGGTGTTTCGCCCTCCGTCGCCATTGCTGCGCAGCAAGAGCTCCTTCGACCTGCTGCTCCAGGCACGCCATGCCCAGATCAGGCTTCCAGACTGCGTGGGGCGTCTTCACAAAGCGCCAGGCTGCGGGTGAGGCGAAGCCTTCGCGCAAAGCACTTGCGCTTCGCCTCGACTGCCGCTGCCTCCTCCGCGCAGGCATCCAGATTGGGGGTGGGACATTTAGTCGCACCTCGGAAGATTGTAAGCGGGCGAAGCGCTATAAGTTGAAAAAGTGCATTAGCCTGGTTGCCTCCTGACCACGGGGTGAGGTCCCCTTCACCCGCCCGGTTACCCGGCCTCGTCCGCGCTCACACATCACGAACCTGGCCCGACCCGACTATGGCTGACCTGCACTCCTCGCCCACCACCTCACGCCGGTGGGCCTGGACCCGGGCGCGACCCGCGTACCCGATTCCCCGGATGCTCTGGGAGAGCCTTCCTAAGAGCGAATTTAGAGAGAGAGAGAGACGCGGGGGGGGGGGGGGGGGGGGGGTAGAGTAGGTTTTGCCCTCTGACGTAGACTTTGAAGTGTGCAGGCACAGGTGAAGAAGAAGTATCGCAGAAGAAGAATAAGAGAGGAAGAAGAAAGCTAAGGGAGACACTGTAGCAACGAGCGATTTAAGTCGTCTGATTGGAAAATCAGACGACGTCCTGAAGGCAAAGAAGAACAAGGAAGGTGAGGCAGAAGAAAGAAAAGAGAAGACGAACAGAAGAAAGAAGAAGAGAAGCAGAAAAAGAAGATCTGAAGAACAAAAGAAGAAGAGGAAGGACCAAAGAAGAAGAAGAAGAGGAAAGAACAAGGAAGAACAGCAGAAGAAGAAGAGGAAAGAAGAAGGAAGAACAGCAGAAGAAGAAGAGGACCACAAGGAGATAAACAAAGAAGAAGAACAGGAAGAACAAAAGCTAAAGAGGAGAAGACAAAGAGAAAGAAAGAAGAAAAGAAGAAGAACCCAAACTTTCATCTCTCTCTCTCTCTCTCTCTTTATTTTTGTAATAGAACATGTATATCTCTAGAATACGACTTGCTCCCTGAGTTCGACCACGGGAGAACTGTATTTTTCGAGTAATAAATATTAGTGAATGATGGCAATAACTAACTGTACTACAACGCTATAACAAAACCTAGTCGATCGCACGTCAGGCACCATAGGGAGTATTGAGAACTCCTTAGGTTAAAGGAAAAAGTATCAGTGCTCTCAACAAACCACAAGCTCCTGAATGCAAGATAGACTTCAAATCACCGCAGTGATTTTCCTTAGTTCTATCATACATTCAATGCATTAAAGTCCTCAAGAAAACTTAGATCAGATTATGGCTCTTCTGAGATGAATTCTGACATCAGAGTCATCTCAGATTCCTTGCCACACAATGAATGAAGATCAGAATTCCTCAGTTTGTCAGATTAAGACAATCAAAATCCAATTAAGTAAAAATCCTTGAAATCTGAATCAAAGAAAAATCCAACAAACTGACATTTTCAAGCTCAGTACAAGGGCTTTTGTTAACAAAAATGAGGTGAATGGGAAGCCCCTAACGTGCTTTTTGACGCCAATTTCAAATCTAAGGTTAAAAACCATTCAGATCTGAAATTGGGTCTGAATGAATGGGTGAATTTGCGATGAACAAATCGTGGAAATTAGAAGCGATTATGAAAACATGGAGAGGGAGAAAATTCGTAATTATGGACTATGTGAAACCATCCCCTCTGATCTGGAATGATCAGAGGAGGTGAAGTGGGGGGGGGGGGGGGAATCGGGTCTAAATCTACTGCTACAATACAACTACACTATCATAACATCGAAATTAAACACTACTCATTATTTGAATTCTACCCTAAACCTACTTAACTACAGCTACTACTAATATGCAGAAAGATAAATCTACTCTAACAGGAAGAATGGGAGCTATGGGTCCTTAGCCGGTGGCTAAGGAGGAAGAAGGGAGGAAGATGACTCCAGCGGAGGGAAGAGTCTGCTAGTGAGGCTCTTGGGTCGTCCTCAAGTGCAACGAGGTCCTTAGCGACGAGGAGGTTGAGAAGAAGGCGGCGATTTCACAGCCGGTGGTTGTGAAATCAGAGAATTGGTGGGGAGGAGAAACTGGAGTGGACGAATGATCGCTAAGAGATGTAGGAGGGAGAGATCCTTGTGCGTGGGACCATTGAGGTGCTTAAGTAGCACACTCAGTGGCTCAGATCACCGCGCGGGTGAGAATATCCGATGGGGCAATCGGCGGCAGGGATGAGAGGAGAGGAGCGCGTGGCGAGCAACTCAAAATTTGATCGTCATATGGGATCTGGGGAGAGGGGTGAGCGTACGTACCGATTCGCGCAAAGCTTCTATTCAAATCCAACCGCAGATCGAAATCGCGAGAAGCAACGAACGGCCGAGATCTGCCGTGTTCTTCGCGCGCTACAGTGTGTGTGAAGAGCAGCAGGCTGATCTTGAAATGTCAGGAAAATTGGAGGGAAGACCCCTATGCGAAGGGGTAGAAAAGTTGCGTGCAGGCCCATAAGTGAAGAGAGTTACAACAGGGTGGACCCTGTAGCCTTTCAAAGGGGTCCCTGCGGTTTACAAGTAGGTCCAGAAAGGATTTTAAAGACAAGAATGTGATGCATGAAGGACCTAAGTTTAAACTACATATTACAAAGCCTAAATGATGTCCAAATGCCTTCAAATTTTTATATGTGCTTAATTGAACATTTAAGAAATTAATTGTACTTTTGATTTGGCCTTTTAAACTTATTTATGTGTTCAATTACCGCATGGATCATCATTTGTTCTTTGTTTTCAGAATATCTCGTTTTGTGACCTAATTATGAAATTTTAACATAGAGTAAAGGTTTTTGATTTTTTTCTTTAATTCCCACACTTAACCCTTTTTATCGGTTAATTTGATGTTGTTTTACTCAGTGTCTAGCTTAACTTCAGCTTTTTAGCTATGATGTGTAGCCACTCATCAGTTGTCAGAACCCTATTTTGGTTTTCTAAGTTCTCTACGGAAGACCTAAGCATCTTAGGGTTGTGCAGGTATTCCTAGGAGTACTTTAAGGGTTCTTTGAGGCTCTTTAATATAAGATCTAAGAAAGAAATAAAGAGCAAAGCAAAGAAACAAAATTACATAGAACAAGATAAAAGGAAATCTATCTTATTCTTGTCTTTATGCTTCTTCAGGCTATCACTCCTCACGAAGCTCCTCTGTTCTCCGTCAAGCTCTTCAAATTCGTCATGGATGCGAGCTCGAACTCCGTCTAAACACGTCTTTGATAACACTACATCTTGGGGTGATAAATCTATCAATTGGGGTTTATCTTAAGAGTAAAATGCACAGATAACATATCATAAATAGAAATAGGAGCATCGCATGCATTGCACATCAAGATTGCTATAATGCATTATTAACAGTCATGTGTACAAGGACATGTCAAAACAGGCCTCAGATGAGCAATCAGACCGCACGGATGGATTTAGAGCGACGAACGGAGTCCAACGGACTCGAAATCGGCTAAATCCGACATCTGAAGCTCCTGCAATTGGCCCAAGAAGTTCTGACCGTTGATATGATATCAACGGCCCACAGCGTGCCATGTGGCACTCGCTCATCGCATCCTCATCGCCGCCCGCTTCTGCCTTCACTCGGAGGATGAATCTCAGCCGTCGATCTTCGATGGAACGGCTGAGAGCCGCCCGCATGCCCTCCCTTGCCGCGACAATCCGCTGCGACAACGCAGCGGTCGACCGCCTCACGCCCGTGCAGCTGGCACGGGATCGAATCGCGCTGCGTGGAAATTGGAAGGCGAAAGCGCGCGCTGGGGAAATTGAGCCGCTCGATCAGCAGTGAACGGCAACTATCGAGCTGCGCGACGCAACGGATGCGCGCAGACGCTCTCGCCCGTGATGACACGAGGGGCGGGGGCGTGATGCATGTACGTGCACCATGAGCGACATTGACTGTCCGATCCGCGATCGGACGGCCCTCAAGCCGCGCACACAGATTGTGCGCGCAGAAGCACGCCCACGCGCAAGCGACCAACGGGGAGGGTGCTACGCCGATGGATTTGGTATGGGTTTAGCGACGTCCTTGACATCGCTAAAGCCCATACTTAAATTAGAAAATCCTTTTGCCTATATAAACTCCATCCAACCACCCATGGAGGGCATGGAATTCACTTGCAAGTGCTCTACCCCATTCTAGCCACCATTAGCTCTCTTTGTAATCGCCGGAGCCGACGAGCCACCAACGGAGCCCCTCTCCACCGCTGTGGCTGCCTCGTCATCTTCTCTCTCTCTTTCCCTCTTTATTTTAAGCTTTACCTTACTTGTGTTCAAGCATTTATCTAGTGTTGTAATTATAAAACTAAAGTTGCATGTCAAATGAAGTTGTTTCTTATCTAATTACTTGCCCTCTTTTATGTTTAAGTTGTATGTTGTGAATGAGAAATTTCTAACCCTATTCTCTCTCTCTCTTACTCGCTTTCCACCCACGTCTTCGCGCAGGCAAAAATCGATTATTTCCGTGCCATTAAGTGACAAGAAAAATCTGATTTTCACGCCTCCCTAAGATCGACACTCGGACTCACGTCCATTTCTTCATTTAAAAATCGACATTGCGAGTGCAAGCTATAACGACTCTTTTAAACATACGCGTCTTCCGCACCTCAGTTTCCATTTACAATTAACATGAAATCTAAGACTTTAAGTACAAATGTTAAATAACACGTGTTTTGTTATCATCAAAATAAACGATCGTGGTGTTCTAGCACCAACATCCAACGGTATCATTTATGACACCATCTGCGTAAATTTTTTGAGGGTTGACTAAGTTAACCAGAATTCAAAATTTCTCATTTTCGGGCTATGCTAATTTAATTCATGTAGCGTCTGTGGGTTCATCTCAACGTGCTTAATTTATATTTGAGCTTGGATTTAAATTTTAGGACATAACACAAGTGGCCCAGGAAGAACTAAAACTATTTTCTAACAAGATAAAAGGGTGGTGTACTACCTAAGTTCTTCCCATATCCATTATCCCAATTTATTAATGGGTTAACTTATTTTTAAATATTATCTCTCACTCGTCACTTCAACTTAACCATTTCAAAGTCATCCCCCTTATTGGAGGTGATCAACATGTGTCCTCCCTGTATCACCTTGTGGTACACGAATTGTCTCCTTAATTAGGAGAGAGAAAGTAGGTATGCATGATCCTTGAGTAAGGAGTACTTGTCTTTTGTATAAAAAGACATTCTGCTTTTAATCTTGTTATTTGGGCTTAAAGGGAGCGGCCCTTGGCCTACTACTCGAGAATCAAAGGGTATGCTCGACTCAGGCTCAATTGAGAATGATTGATGCATTTAGATCCTCAACAGAAGGGAGTAGTTGGATAAATTTGAGCCACCAATGCTGTCTCTAGTAGAAAGATAAATTCAAGTGTGCTTGCTTTAATCATGCCTAAGTTGAACTCATGTCTTAATTCCTATGGTATTCTAGTGTCATTTGCGCTTGCGGGTGTCAGAAAGGCTTTGCCATGAGTACCCCCAACATTGAGTCCAATGAATGGTTTACAACCTATCATCTTGTTATGGAACTAACTTGTTCCTAGTTAAACCACAGGTAGCCTCTAGCTACCAAACTTCGAGAAACCATCCCAATATTGTGAACTATCGAGTTCGCAAGGTCTTGTAGATCATCCTACAAGGCCCCTTATATGTAGCTACTATTATTGTGGATGATTTAGGGGCTTAAGCCTTAATTAATGTTTCCTAAATTCCATCTATATCCACATAGGATTGCACCCTTGTTCTCAACAACCTTGTTGCTTTAGAGCTCTTCACATCCAAGTCCTAGGTGCTTACAACAAGCAAAGACAGCACTTTTAGGCTTCTAGGTACTTCTCATACCCTAAGGAGGCTAATTTACATATTTGACCTCTAAGACTGATTATAACTAAATTCATGGGATAGGGAATTATACTCCTCAGAAGTTCATTAGGTTCAATCTTTGACCTTTACGAGTTTGGCTTCCATGTAGAAATTCATGGGGTTTTATTCCCTCATTTACAAGATCCTAACCATTTATAGATTGACGAAATTAGGATTAATACAAGGCTAATCATCCCTTAAATTCAATTAGTGGTTTTTATACATGAAATCCTTATACCAAGTCATTAGAGAAGCCCTAGCATTAGCCATAATCAACCCCTACTTAATCCCCTTTCAACCAACCCAAAAACAAGCTACCTAATGTTAAGAATTTATTCCTTACGTTAGGTGGCACTTCCTAATGTTAGATAGAAGGTCAAATGTTAAGTTTGCTCCCAAAATTGCAAACTTAATTTTAGGTCCTCCTAATTTAATATTAAATATTTTTAGCAGGGTGATTGACTTTTAAGGTTTTTGTTGTCCAAACCTAAATCCCAACCCCTAATCACTTTGAGGAAAATTTTCCAGGGATAATTGAGATTTTATGAACATGTTATATCATGCAAACAATATTTCAAACTAACCCCCCTAATCCAATTAACCCTCAATCCCCTACAACCCTTAATGCAAGCAGTTATGGTTTCAGTCACTCAACTCTGAACATGCAGTATGTTCAAGGGTTTAAGATGACTATATGGCACATACTGCAACCATGGGAATAAATGATAAATGAAATTATTAGACAAGAGGGAAATAACTTGTACCTCTTAAATGGAGGGATTGAGGTCTTGAATCATTGCCAACAAACTCTAAGATGCAACTTGTAGAAGAGGCACCTGTTCTCCACCCTTCGTCCACTCATTCCCTCCACCTATAAGCTCTTGAAAGCTCCTTTCAAGAGTACCAAGTAGTACTATCAATAGGGAGGTCATCTTCAACTGTAAGAAGCCAAGACATATAAAGAAGGATCGCTTGTTTCTTAAAGAAGAAAAGAAGGAACCAACGAAATATGAAAAAGCCTCAGAGAAGAAGACAATTAGAAGAGAAAAAGCCATAAAGGCAAGATGAGATGATTCAAATTTATAAGAACAACAACAACAACAAGAGGCCTACTTTAACAATGAGGAAGTTGAACATCTTCACTCGATGTCAAATAAACACATAGATGAGATAAATGATTTTGATCCTTATGAATAATTATACGATGTAATTCATGAGTTGATAAATGAATTTAAAAAGTTTAGGAAAGAAAATAAAGTTTTAAGAGAAAAGAATTGCTCTTTAATATAAAAAATGAAGAGTTAGCTAGAGTCAATGCTAGAATTGAGAAAGAAGAATTAGAAGAGAGAAATTCTACGGAGGAAAAAGGAAGCTCACTTAAAGACAATGTCGAGGAGTTAAAGAATAACTCAACTAGGTTAGAAAATTCCTTGGACAAATTTACTCAAGGGAAATACAATTTACAAAATTTATTAGTTTCATAAATAAGTAGCAAAAATAAGTTAAGAATGGGAAATAGGCTAAGGAAAGATTTACTGATGATCGTAAAAACAAAGTTAGTAAAAACATCACTGATGTTACCATCATCATTCTCTATATCTATCTAAATTTAACTAATTTTCAAAGCTAAATTCACCTAATTGATATATAAACGGGTACAATTCAATCATGACTGAATTAAGAGGAATGACATCCAAATTGTTTATTAATTCTATTTTTTTTTTTAAACTGATTAATTCTGTTGTTTTAATAAAAAATTATAAGTGCAGATTAACCAAGGAGTTAACCTACAATTAATTGAAGGTCAATTGAGTTTAAACTCTTAATAAGTGGACTTGCATTGATTGATTTAGGGTTTCCATTAAAATTGAATGATACTTCTCAAATAAAAATCATAATTTCAACCTTACTTAAATTCAAAGGGTTCTAGCTAAAATAAATGTAATATAAATCATCTAAAAATCATTTAAAAATATTCTTTCAGGTTTAGAATGATCAATTTTACAAAATGAATCGAATTTGACCTAAGACAAAAGACCAAGGTTAACATTTTATACATTTCTTGGTTAAAATGTAAATTAATCAATCTAACTTTCTCAAACCCAAAATTGAAGTCACCATTAGATTCCTTAGGTCTAAATTAGGTTACCCCAAAAAGTGGGTACCTGTTAAACTCTATCTTCACCTATTTTGCAATTAAGCCCTCAACTACTGAATTTCTTTCAGGTCCCTGGCTGACATCATGCTAACGTCAACCATCTTCCTCCTTCAGCCAGCAGTGGCTACTCATGCAAGCTGTCCTAGTTGCGAGATTTGGGGAGCAATCTCCTTCAATTCTCTGGACGAAATCCCACGAAATTTGGTGGGATTGTTCCTTAATCAATTCCGCATCCTTTGACGTAATTCCCAGCTTGAGATTCCATCTATGGAGCTTGGATTTATCAGTCAAAGTTTACGCCAAAACTTGCCTCAAAACCAACGATTTCAAGGCCATTTCCTCACCTCAATTCACACAGTTATCACCCTATAAAGTTTTTCAAACCCTCTGGGATTTGTTTTGTGCGAAATTTGGTGTTAAATCCCATCTTCCTCTTCTTCCTCTTCCTCCATTGTTAAGCACCTTGGAGCTCCTCTACCTTGATCGTCCACCGCTCTATCCTCACAATAGATAGAGGGCTTCACTTCCGCTTCTTCTGGCGAAGCTTCACACAAAGTTGTGGCTCCTAATTCTCCTTCATCAACTCCAATTCCTCCCTCCTTCACCCATCAAGCCTCCCAATGCCATGAGTATTTCTTCCTCCTTTCAGCAATTAGTTTAGTGTTTTTATTTGCCGTAGTTAGATGTAACTTTAGGGCCACTTAATTTGATCTTTCATTGACTCTATCGCCTCCACTGAACACCACCATTAGAAGTGTTTCGAAGCTTCTTCGCCATGATCACACATGCCCACTTACAGCATAACCATAGGGTTTTGCTTTGAGGCATCACCTCGAAGTTTGACATGAGGTTGAAAGACCTCATATTTTCTTTGCAGGGTGATGCCATAATCCATCGTCTTCCCCAGCTCCGGCGACCAATGTCGTTGCTCTTTGTCGCTTCGATCAACCATCAGACATCACCATCTCCTCGCCAAAGCTTCGACAACCATTTCCTGCCCTTTGCCGGAACTTTTGAACGACTGTATCGACCATCTGGCGACCCACGGACGAACCCTCGACGTCGAAGAACAACTTCTAAAGGGAGGCAGCCCAGGGACCCACATGCAAACTTTCACTTAATTTTGGGGCCCTTTTTACAATTTTTACTTGAACCATTAGCGGTACAATTGTGAATGTTATTTATTAACTGGTTTTATTACAATAAGTGGAATTATTTAAATATTAGCTAACCCTTATTTAATTAGTTTAATTGAGTGATTAGTTCCTAATTGATCAAGACTAGGACCCGATAAGCATGCACATTTGTTTTCAATTTCACGCAATTCCTGCCCCTCCATTTAGTCTCACCTTGTGCATGTGTGATTACTTGTAGTGATACTTAAAGCACTGTGTGGGATGGCTCATAAGCTTAAATAGGGATGGGCTCCCCATAAGCATATATGAGCATGTTATAGCATTATATATGTATGTATGTATGTATGTAACCTAGTAAGGGCCAGCCCGCTAAGGTGAGAAACATATTGGGGCCCATTTTTGAGTTGGTCGGACTTATTTTTAGTAATGAAAAAATAAAAAGAGAGTGCGAGTAAGACTCATTGAGAATTGAAGGGGGAGTAAACTTGTACGCGTGAACATAGAAACAAAGGAAGAAGAGAGAACTAGGGACTAAATTTAATTCAAATAGGCAATAGATAGTCCCACATCGTAGGATGTCGAGGCTCAGAGGTGCCTTATAATTAATGGTGTGCATTGGTTAGTCAGCCCTTAATAGGAAAGGTCCCCATAGGGCATATATAAGTACAATTTATACCTATATATTGAGAGAGGGAGGTGAGGCCCGTTGAGGGGCAGCCCATTGAGGGCGTGTTTGGGCCGAGTGAATAGGATCAGGTTTTGCTCTTGAAATTGAATTGGAGGGAGGTGAATAGTGAAATTGAAAATATAATTGGCAAATAAAAATTCAATCACACAAATAACACAATAATTTTTAGGTGGAAATCTAAAATAAAGAGAAAACCACCACCTAAGTCAAACCTTGACTTAGGATTTCTGATTACATAGTGGTTAATCCACTAACCACACTACTTAAACGAGAGTAGTGTACCTTAATTACAATTCCCACCTCCGATCCCAAAACAAAGGTTTCTCCTTCACAAGGAAGAAACAGGGATCTGCCAGGCCGGATACCCGAGTAGAACAGAATATAAAAATTGAAATAAAAATAACCCTCTCAAGCTCTCCAAATAGATATATAAGAGTTTCGTAACTATGGTGAGACTACTCCCTTAGATGATAGCAATATCACAGTGGCAAGGGAGTGGGTGTTTGCCCAATGAATAGATTTACACACTAATGGGGCATTAGAGTGAGTAGAGTAAGTGTTTGCTTGTGGAATTATCTTTTAATTGTGTGTTTAGCCTAAGAGGGGTTAGGAGGTATATATAGGCATTATAAGAACTTTCAAGAAGGCTTAGGAGGCTCCTCCTAGCCGTTGGGGGCTTCCCCCATGAGATTTGATCGAAATCCAAATCAAATAAGGCTCATGATGATTCTGACAGCAAAATCAGACGTTTGATTTTTTGGTTAGTCGTCTTATCAGACATTTGACGATTGCCTTGGTTGTCTTATCTTGAGGGTCAGAGTCCTTGGAATTTCTTAGATGGAAACAAGGTTCTAAGTTAAACATCTGGAATAACATTTTAAGACATTTGACAAAAATATTGGGTGTTTAATTTAGTGTGGATCAGTTCCTGGATTAAACCAGATCCAAACAGAGTTATAATATTTGAATAGACGTTTGACATAGGTTCTGGACGTCTGAACGTCATGATAATCTTAGGTTTTGGATTTCTTGCGAATCCAAAAAGCATGATTTTGCCTGACAAGTATTCGTTAAGTGTGGTTAGGTGTAATATTCCATTATTGGACATCTGGAGACATGTCCAGATGTTTGGAACAAAGGATAAAATAATCCAACAGTTGGATATGACTTGATAAATGGAGATTTGAAAATAATTCGGCCAACGGTACTGTCTAAGGTCGTCTGACAGACTTACCAGACGTTTAAATTGATCTATGGATGTCTGGAGTTATGTCTAATTGTCTAGAGCCTAAGTGCTTAAAAGCTTAAGGCGAGGATTATGTTGATTGGTTGCCTGATTAAAAGGTGAAACGACTTATAGTGAGATATTAGACGTCTGGGAAGTAGTTCAGACGTCTAATGGATGTTTCTGAGTTGGGTTTTTATTTCGAATTTTTTCTTAAGTGTTGAGAGACTACGTGTAGAGATTATATATGTTTATTAGGGGCTCTTTACAGCTCTTTCTAGACTCAATAAAATAGAAAAATACAACTCTTGTAAGATCATACAATAAAACCTAAGACCAAGACATAAACCATTTCTTCATCTTTTGATATTTTGACTTTAAGATAGCGGAACCTGCAATGGGGTTATGACAGAGAAATATGGTATGTTCAGCATTTATTTCTTTTATTTTATTTTATAAAAGCATTAAAAATATTATTTAGGAGAGATTGAACTAACAGCTCTGACTTAAAGAAATTCAAGAGAAACTCTAAGTGTAAAAGTGTTAGCTAGAAAAACATTTTCAAGTATAACTTGCACCATTTTCTTTTTGGAACACTTGGACTTTTTTTATTATTTTTGAACTAGAATGCTTACACTTAAAGTAGAATTATGTGCATCTAGCTCCTGAGCTCAAAAGTTTTGATAGTGTTAGGTTGCGTATTTATTTTAATTTCTACGGATGACGTTGGACTCTAAGTTTGAGAAATACAAATTTTACGTGTTGATTTTGTTCTTGTTAACTATATTACGACATAAGTTTTAGACATCGATTCTAGCAATTTAATAATGACTAAAAGAAATCACACATATATTTCTTTCCGAAAGGCCAAATAGAGATGAAGACCCAGTGGAGACTATCTTTGCAAAAGAAAATATGGTAATTTCTCGTAAGCTAAGAAGGTATGGGTACCTAAATTTGTTTTATAATCCTATTTTGTAGGTTATTGGAAGAAAGACTAAGGAGATTATGGACTATGGCTATTTATGACACATGACAAGAAACTCAAGTTTGTTTGTAAAATTGAACAAAAGAAAATTTGGATAAGTGGTGTTTACAGGTGATAAAAAATGTTGCATTATAGGTAATGGTATAGTTGGTAATAAATTTAGGCAAATAACAGTTGTAACCTTATTGAAAGACTTAAAAGTATAACTTGTTACCTCGTAGCCAAGTTTGTGGGAACAGTTGTAAATTAATTTTTACTAAAAGTGACTTTTAAGTTAGAAACAAGAAAATTGATAAACCATTGCCAAAAGTAAATAGAGTAAATGACATCTACATTATATTGTTTGGGAATGATCATATAGGTGATTGTATAATGACCATAAATAAACATCTAACTTAGTGCTTGGCCAAGGTAGCAGTCAATAGTAATTTCAAAGTCCATGTAACTAAGGGAATTAACAATAGAAGAACTCATAAATATCGTATTCCATTACATGCACATGACGACTTTCATCTACCATGGAATTACAAATGAGACAATTATGGAGTGGAGAGAATCTCTAAAGTTATGCCTCATCTTTCAGGATGTGACAGTGTGACAGAGTTTTCTTTTTGTAAGCGTTAATTCCAAAAGTTGAACAACCCGTACTTGATCTTTGCATCAATGCCCCTGGAAGCAGGGAGTATGCTTGTGTATTATGATTAGAACATCAAAAAGATCGAAGTTAACTCAATCGCTGCATGTCAAAGGAAATGAAGGTGAGCTAACTCGCTTCACCTTATTGTGCTGGGATGAGTAAGAGAGTTGTAGTTGCAAGTTGGATGTAAAGGAGATGAACCTTGTTTTGTTCCATTTCACTTTGTCCCTTGTGGAGCAGCAAATTATAGCGTAGAGAAAGCAAGTCAACTCGTTCGTTTAAATTTCATCCTGCTTCACTTCATATACTTGTACGTTCACCCATGAAGCTATCCTACTTCACAACTATTAGTTGAAACGAGGCAACTCCAATAAATTGCATATCAATCCTAGAAAAAGGAATGTGAATGTAGCTGCTACATAATTGATTGACAAAGCTCCAAACTCAAACACACCTAACTTAAGTTCCAAGCAAACCCAGCTAAAGCATATCACCAAACTTTTGTATGGTTTAGTCACGATTTACTTACAGAAAGAGCAGTTGTGTCTTAAACATGGTGATTTATCTCCATATAACTTTCTTAGGAAGGGTCTGTTTTGTTACGTGAATTACGTGTCTTATTCCTTTGTTTGGATTTGAGCATCTTACTCTGAAATAAAACAATTTTACCCAAGCGGTGGAATTCTTTAATTCTTACTTTTTATCTTCGATAATTATATGATGTAACACTCTTACCTCTCAAACACCCATGTTAATTTCAACTTTCAATTTAAATACAAAAAGTACTTAATTATCTAATTTATTTCACAAACTCATGGTTGCTTCCGTAATTCTTTTTGAACTTTCCCTACAAAATGGATCCTAAGGTGCTGTTTAGTTGAGGGAATTACGCCCCTAATTTCATATTTAGCAACTATTATTTTAAAATTAGGGTTGCAATTATAGGTTTTGACAATTCAGATGTCCCTCTCTTTGTGGAATTATTTAATTTCGTTCACTCCTTTTTATTAATTTTTTTCTTATTTCATCAAATAAGAGTCGCAAGGGAAATAAAATTCTTTAATTTCTTTGACAAAATAATAACTCTAACTAACACACTAAAATTTTATTTTTCCTACTTCTATTTTTATTTATTCTAATAATCTCTCTTGCCAAATGACACCTAATGGAACAAACTGAACGACACTGTTTGTTACGTGGGTTTAACGAACTTTATCTTACGATAAAATTATCTCAGGAGAAGATTTAAAAGAAACCCACAATAAATTTATTCCAAGAAAGAGTTAGAGTAAATTTATCCTTCCACTTTTGAAATACCATCCTCCCTTATCCTCCCAAACACTCCTGTTAACATCAAAATCAATTTCTCATATATTTATTCTTCAATTCAAACACCGGCAAAACTTTTCCCTCAAAATTTATCTCAAAACAATACCACAACAACGCACTGCAGGCGAGGTTCAGGCGTGAGGGAACTCCTGCTTGTCTTTGGGTTCTGGGTTGGGCCAAACGGGTTTGGGCGCCCAATGGGCATGACACCAGTCCCATCAAGCGACCTTATCTGAGATAAATCCGTTGGGATTAGATGTACGTGCCTTTTCCAACCATCCACGGCTTATATGGCCTGCCTTGGACCCCCTTCTCTTCACCATCACCAATTCCTCCTCCACGTACCTCTCTGCAAGTGCACCCCATTCTCCATTAGGAGCACCACCCAACTGCCCCCGCACGCCACTGCGCTCTCCGTGCTCAAGAGAGTGCACTTGCTTCGCGTTGGTCCGGGTCATGCAGGCAACGTGCTCGATGAAATGCGTCACAGAGAGACGTCCCAAGTTAAAAGAGGCAGAAAAGGCAGAAAGGACGTTAAGGGTAATGGAGAACTGGGTAATGATCCTTCCCCCTTGGCGCGCTTGGAGGAAAGAGTCGAGGGGAAAAGGGGCGAGAGGAGGGCTGGTGACTTGTTGCCTCATGGGAAGGGGAGAGGTGCTCGGGGTGGTAAGGGGAGACGTGATAAGAGGAATGAGGAAGTGGGTTCGTCTGGGTTACGATCTGGAGCGTCAAGAGATGAAGTAGGTGATGGGAACGCGGATAAAAGCGTTGCTTCTGCAAGTGGTGTTGTGGATAGAGAGGATATTAAGTTGAAGGGCGTGCACAATGTCGAGAGTAAGACTGAGAGGAGGGGAAGGAAGAGCAAAGCCATGTCACCTAAGTTTCAGCTGAGAGTTGGACTTGACATGTGCTCTAAGAAGGGTGATGTCATGGGAGCGTTATCGCTTTACGATTCGGCGCTGCGGGATGGAATCGAGCTTGAGCAGTACCATTACAATGTAGTCTTGTATCTGTGTTCGTCAGCGGCTTTGGGTATCATGCACCCTGGCAAGAGTGGTTCTAGTGGTAGTGGGAGTGGCAATGCTCTTAGTTCTGTTGACTCATCTGATGAGGTAGTGAGCAGCTCAGAATCTGAAGAAGAATGTGAAGTGTCTGGTGGGGTGAATTCTGCCTCTAGGTCTGAGAAGGGTTGGATCAATGAGGAAGATAGTGGAATTAGAGTGAGCGAGGATGTGCAGAGTTATGCATCCAAAAGAGGGTTTGAGATATATGAGAAGATGTTTTCTGATAATATCCCTCTAAATGAAGCAGCGCTGACCTCTCTTGCCAGGCTGGCAATGGCAAAAAATGATGGGGATTTGGCTTTTGAGGCAGTGAAGAAGATAAAGGATTTGGGACTGACCTTGAGATTGCGATCCTATGGTCCTGCTATATTTTCTTTTTGTAACAATGATGACATTCATAAGGCTTTTGAGGTTGAAAAGCACATGTTAGAATGTGGAATTCAGCCAGAAGAACCCGAACTTGCTGCCCTTCTTAAGATGAGCATAAATGCCCATGACAACGAAAAGGTATATTATTTGCTCCACAAGCTTAGAACAAATGTCAGGCAGGTGTCTGCAAGTACTGCAGAATTGATTGTGTCGTGGTTCAATAGTTCAAAAGCTTTTAGAGTGGGAAAAAGAAAATGGAACGATCAGCAGATAGCACAGGCAATGGCAAACAATGGAGGTGGTTGGCATGGGCTTGGTTGGTTGGGCAAGGGGAAGTGGAATGTGGTACGTGCAGAGGTTGATGTTGATGGTATCTGTCAAAGCTGTGGTGAGCACTTGGTGGCCATAGACATTGATCCAGTTGAGACTGAGAACCTTGCACAATCTGTTGTGTCAATTGCAATGCAAAGGAAAAGGAACCATAGCTTTCCGAACTTCCAAGTACAGTTACTTGGCTTTTCTTGTTGTACTTAAATTGTAGAGCGCTTCATCGAACCATAACTTTTTTAAGCCATTAAAATAAATATGGTAAATATTAAATGATTGCAAACTTTTTAAGTCACAGACCTTCCTACAGTTTGCACTACCTTAATGTGTCAATATCTTTATCAGTTATGTTCTTCTCATCTCTAAATGCTGTTTGGCTGTCTTAGTTCTTTGTAATTTTATGAGATCACTCTGTGGTTTCAGAAATGGCTAGAGGTCCATGGCCCCTTTGAAGCAGTTGTTGATGCTGCAAATGTCGGTTTTTTTAGCCAAAGATATTTCTCTGTAGTTGAGGTATACTTTGCGCTCTTCAATTCAAATTGTTGAATATATTGCAACAAAAACTGGTCCATTTACTCTTTTTAGGAGGGCTGCTTGCTTTTTAATGGCTTGGCTTCTCCCTCTCTCATGTAGTGATTGGCCTCTTGATAAAGTCTTGCTACCATACTAGAATGCCTACCGATGTCCCGCATTTTCTTCCCACTTCTTTCCAAATTTTCTTGGATTTTTCAGGTCGATGCTGTTGTCAATGGCATATGCCAAAAGCTCTCCTTGAAGAGATGGCCACTCATCATAGTGCACAATAAACGAGTCTATGGTGGTAATATGGATAAACCAGCTAACAAGAAATTGGTGGAAAAATGGAAAAATGCAGATGCTATCTATGCTACTCCTACAGGATCTAATGATGATTGGTGAGGCCGAATTTCTCCTTTGAAATAAGTGTTATGAATATGAATCTCCTGGTTTATGTTTTATTTTAATGTTGCTGTCGTAAATGGCTTCAAAAACCTTTTTCAATGTAGCATAAAAGAATGGGTTCCTAGCAAGAATGGCCATCCCATCCTTGGTTAGTTATTCATCTTGGGGTTCCCTAGGAGGATGATCGTTGTCACCTCTGAGTCTGGTAGACACGTGTAAACTTGGCAAGGCCTTCTTCTAGGCAAGCTTGCCCTGAGTAGGTATGGCATCATCAGGGTTCAAACCCTTCTTTTAAATGAAGTTGCCTTTGCTCGACACACAGAACTATCTTATTCGGTGCTAGGCTGACCATATGCCATAAAGTCTTTGTAATTGGTTTACCCTTGTTTGTGCTGCTTTTAGCTTGTTTATATATGGTCTTTAGCAGCTCTAAGAAGCACTTGTAAATACTATTAAATATCCAGTTCTTGAAGCAAAATGTGCTTACATAGATCATTGAAATGAAACCTATAGGCAATTAAAGCATCTCATATTAAGTAAGATATGCAATACGAAGTATCTCAGATCATTGGTGGGTATTGGAACTGCTTATAAGGGAAAAAATGCTACAACAATGTAGTAAAAGAAGCCAAAATGCAGCAAATCATTCTGCATTGTACTGGGTGTGTATGTGTTTCCAATATTGCTAGACCATAAATGTTGTTTCCAATATTATCTGGTTTTTTCCTTGTGGCTGATTGTCTGATTAAAATTAATCAAAATTAATTTGGGATGCTTTCTTACAGTAACATGTGATACTCTTTTTACAAGTCCCTTTCCTTTTTAACAGAAGCGTTGAAATGCGACCTTAGTTTTTACGAAGTGTAATAGCTATACTTGTGATAGGTAATAACATGAGATTCAGGTATTGGTTGTATGCAGCAGTAAAGTGCAAGAGCTTGATAGTGACAAATGACGAGATGAGAGACCACAACTTCCAAATTCTGGGAAATAATTTCTTTCCTAAGTGGAAAGAAAGGCACCAGGTATGTACTATTAGCATGCATAGATTTTATTAGCATGGATAGCAGTTATGAGTAAATTTATAGGGGAACTCATAGCTTAAAAGTTTAGATACCCCATGGGTAAATGTTAGGGTATGAGTAATGGAGTTGTAATTGGATGGGTTTAGATATGCCAAATCTGATCTAAACCTAAACCATTGATATTCCTAGTTTTAATTTTCTCTGCTAGGTTCTCAAGTGCTTCAAAATCAACTAGAGTTAGCTACCTTTTACTTCCAATGTTGTGGGATTTTTCTCTTAGTTTCTTAGTTATGTTATGTTGTGTTATGTTGTGAGGAGGCTTTTGGTTATGTTTATATTTGTTTGGAGTCTTGTAATTTTTTCCTTTCACCTCTCTTTATAAAAGGAGGTGCAGGGCTTTCTTGTGAAATAAGACTTTTCATTTCCTTCAACTTGGTGTCAAAGCCAAGTTGAGGACTTCATTGAAGAAACCCTAACCCCCACCGTCAGCCTCCCTCCTCGTCATCGCTGCCGCCGCAACCTGCAGTGGTGCCACCTCTCCAGGCCCCCACCGGCAGCACTGCCACCTCCCCAGGCCGTCACCGTCACTTGCTTCTGGCTGCCGTCAGTCCATTGCCCAGGCTACTGGGCGTTGCCTTTCCTTATTCGTTCTTTCTCTCTCGCTGCTTGCGTGTTTGGCAGCAAGGAGAGGGCACATCAGTGCCTTGGGTTGATTGGACCTTTGGAGCGTGATTGATGGAGTGTTAAAGCCAAGGATCTTCCGGGAAGGTGATTTGATGACATTTTCAGATATTGTCCAGTAGTTTTGGGGCGTGCATGCCCCAATTTTGATGATCTTGTGGGGCGTGCATGCCCCTTTGGAGTGTTAACGAATTTTTGGATCGTGCGTGTGGATTACGGGTGTGTAATCCCCCCTGCGATATTGAATGTGCCATACGTGCTATTGAAGAAGTTTTGGAGTGTGTATTCCCCTGTGTAGTATCAAAATCAGATCTGTAGGTATTTATGGAGGAAAAAATAGATTTGGGTAGTATGATTTTGTAGACATGGCAACTTCTCAGTCAGAGATTGTGTTGGGAATCGTCGTGGGTGACTCTTCTCCAACCACTAGTGTGACGTGGTTGATTGACTCGGGTGCTTCCAATCACCTATCTGGTAATTTGCAGTGTTTTGAGCAGATTCAATCTATTTCTCAAGGTCTCATTATACAGGTGGCTGATGGGCGACGTGCTCCTATTGATGGTCAAGGGGTAATTAATGTTATCTCATCTATGTAGCCTAATTGTGTCTTGTTTGTTCTGGATTTGTCCATGAACTTACTCTCTGTTAGTGAAATTATCAAGTGAATGAATTGCCGTGTCATCTTTGATGAGCTTGGATGCATTTTCCAAGATCGAATGACAGGGAAGACTATTGGTAGTGGACATGAAGAAGGAGGTGTTTATTGACTTGTGCAGGATCCCATGGCTTGTCAGATTAGTTCCACTTCAAGGAGTGGGTTTCAGTGGCATATACGGTTAGGTCATCTATCTTTGGATAAATTACGTAGACTTATTTTACATGTGTCCCTCACTACACAGCTTTCCTGTAATGCATGTCAACTTGGAAAGCATCATAAATCTTCCTTTCTAGCTGTTACTGGACTACATACATCTTCATGTTTTCAGTTGATGCATCTTGATTTTGGGGTCATAGTAGGACTCCTGATAGACAAGGACATCGTTATTATTTAATTGTGGTTGATGATTTTTCCTGATTATCTTGGTTATTTCTCATGAAGAACAAGTCGAAAGTGGGTCCCCTAATTGAGAAGTTTGTGTCGATGATAAAGAATCAGTTTGATGTCTGCATTAAGACAGTCAGATTTGATAATGCATTGGAGTTTTGTACCTGTCGGCAGTAGATTTCTATGGTTTGCATGGTATTATTCATCAGACTTCTTGTCTCCACACCTCTTAGCAGAATGTGGTTGCAGAGAGGAAGCATAGACAGATTCTTGATATAGCTAGAACTCTTCTTATTCAGAACAGTGTGCCACATAATTACTGTGGAGATGTAGTTCTCACAACTTGCTACCTCATTAATAGACTGCCCTCCTTAGTGATCCATGAACAGGTGCCTTGGCAGGTGTTATATCCATATGCAGAGTTGCTTGATGTTTCACCCAAGACTTTTGGGTGTGTGGCTTTCGTTTATCTTTTTGGACTTGACCGAGATGAATTAACACCTAGAGTTTTTTTTTGGCTACTCTCCTACTCAGAAGGGGTATTGGTGTTTTGATCCTCTACGTCAGAATCATTACATTAGTGCAAATGTCACCCTTCATGAAGCTATACCTTATTTTTCTATTGCTTCCAGACAGGTGCAGATTGTGCTAGAGGATGCTCCTATGCTAGTTGCTCCTATACTGTTTGGTGTATTCTTAGGTAGTAGTAGTTCTCCTCCTACTACTGGGTCATTTGCTAGCACTTTTAGGCCAGTACTAGCAGATGATAGAACATTCAAGGGTCACACTTATCAGTTACTAGTTATGTATAGGGCAAAGCTTCCTCCGTCTATTTCACAGTCTCTTTCGATCAATGTTGAGAACCTGGAGGCTACTTCCACTCAGGAGATTCCTACAGGTACAGATACTTGCACAGAGGAGGCTCCTTAATATATTGTGTCAGCAGATGTGGAGGTTGAGACCACTGATAGTGCTTCTCTTGTAGAGGTTTCTCCAGGTTTTGTTTCCGTGAGTACTGATGATGATATGTCTATTGCTATTCGGAAGGCTCCTCGATCATGTGCCCATTACCGTGTGGCTGGGAGTGTAGTGTTTACTCAGTCTCTTGGTGCTGCATTTCATGCATTTACAGTTGCTATGTCTACTTCTGAGATACCTACATCTTATTAGCAGACACTTTTGAGTCCCCATTAGAAGGCTGCAATGGAGGAGATGGCTGCTCTTCATGACATGGGCACCTGGGAGCTTACTTCTTTACCCTTTGATGCGCATCTTGTTGGAGCTAGGTGGATCTTTGCCTTGAAATATAACCCCGATGGGTCTATTTCTAGGCATAAGGCTCGTTTTGTGGCCAAATGTTGCATTTAAACTTATGGAGTGGATTTCTTTGACACTTTGCCACCAGTTGCTCGGCTTTCCATTGTCCGTATTCTTATTTCTGTGGTAGCACATTATGGATGGTCGCTTTATCAACTGGACATCAAGAATGTCTTTATGGCGGCCTTCAAGAGGAGATATTCAATGTAGTAGCCTTCAGGTTTCGAGGTTCAACGGGAGTGCGTGTGCAAATTACGTAAGGCAATTTATGGCCTTA
Organism: Thalassia testudinum; assembly: GCA_037157565.1. NCBI lineage: Eukaryota > Viridiplantae > Streptophyta > Magnoliopsida > Alismatales > Hydrocharitaceae > Thalassia > Thalassia testudinum. The sequence continues at coordinate 79,296,607 of JAZHRO010000077.1, read as the reverse complement.
AGCGGAGTCCCAGAGCATGGTTCTAGTGTTTATCAGAGGCATTGTCAGTGATTGGATTGTAAAGGTCTTCTTCTAACCATTCTTTATTTGTGAGGAAGACTAGTAAGAGTGTTGTGGCCCTACTTGTATATGTAGATGATCTTATCATCACGAGTGATGACGTGGCTGGTACATCCCAGGTCAAGGAGTATTTGGCATAATAATTTGTTATGAAGGACCTTGGGAGACTTAGTGATAAGCTCGAAAAATCGCAAATAAAATAGTGGTTAGGGTTTTAGAAAAACCCGCGTTGTAGTATGTGCAAAAATCTAGCTATCAAATAAATTTTTACCAAAACTCGAGGTGAGTTCTGGGTCGAATACAGGAAGGCGATGTTCGAAAGAAATTCGTGCTTTTTGGTAGTTTTGATTTTGTAATTTTTTGGGTTTTGAGTATAAATAGAATATAAGACTAACCTAGCTAAACAGATAAAAGAGAGAATAATTAAGAGAATAAGAATGATATATTGCAAAACAAAGTTCTATTGAATCCAACAAAATATAGAAATGCGGTAAGCAAAATAAAAAAAGAGGGAGTTGAGAAGAATCTCCTGAAGCAACTGTTCAGTAAGACGATGGCGCTTGGTAGCAGTTGGATGAAGGAGGTGAGGTGCATGACGATAGGGATGAGGTGCAGGAGGAACCCTAGGTAGAGGAATGCTTGGGCCAAGCTATGGGGAGTACCTAAGCTATAGGGAAGGGGGTGAGAAGGTGAAAGTGATCTATTACCTGAATGGGGGTGAGGGGACAACTCTATGGTCTCCTATGAAGGTGGTGAGGAGAAGGTTGAATATTTGGTGGGGTAGGGAATTGCTTCACTAATAGGAGGCCATAGAGCTTGGGAGTAGGGCTCTTGGGAGCTTGGAAGGCTTCTTAGAGCTCTAGGATAAGTGGGAAGTAGCTAGGTAGAGATGGTAGGCTAAGGGGGGGTGTAGGGCCTTTATATAAGCTTAGGAAGGGCACGTGGCTGGGTGGAAGGCGCTGTTGCGCGTTGTCACGCGCTATCTCCGCACGTTGATGGCACTGCGCATTGCTGGCCTTTGATTTTGCACGCTGATCGCGCGTGCTCGTTGGCAACCACGCGCACCTGCTGGTTCGCATTGGATCGTGCAAGGAGATGCCTCAACCATTTGATTTGAGATGAAGGGCTACAATCGCATGTCAGCACTCAGATCATGCCTCCATGCGTGTTGGATCTTAGGTGGGATCACACGTGGACATCCATCGCTTGAGATCGTGCCACATGAAAGCTGTCGTGCCTGTTCGATGTCGATCCAACGTCCTTAATTAAGCGCTCCATGCAATCTGCAGATTGGGGGTTGCGCGGGGGCTCGAACTCGCGATGATTCCTTGAGAGCACCCTCTCCCACCATTGCGCTAAGGGCTCAAAGTGTCGAGCTAATGATTGTTGTGACACGATCTCGACTGTTGGATGGAGATCCAACAGTCGAGATTATGTGTCGGTGTGAGGAACAACGTAGGGAGAGATGTGGTGATTCCTCAGCTATTGGATTGCGATCCAGTGGCTGGAATGAGTTGATGGAGCGATTGAGGGGTTGCTACGGTGGCCCTCGGGCGTCCTGGATGGCGCCACGCGGTGCCATCTGGGCCATTCATCTTCAAATGCTTGCAGAGAATGCCATGGATGTCTGATTGGATCAGTTTTCACATTGTTGGGCTGTGATTATCGATCTGGATCCATCTGTACGGTTGGATTCGTCATTTGAAGTCCCGAAATAAGTTGTCCTACTCCTTAACCACAAAAAAATGCGTAAATGAATATACAATTTATATAAGTTAACCTATGATGGATGTTATACACTATTTACAATGCTAACTATAGCTAAATAGCTTAGGAATTAGGCATTTTATCCTGCATAAATATGTATTTATCACTTAGGTACTTAGGTATTGAGATTGCCATGAGCAAGCGAGGGATTATTATGTCCTAAAGGAATTATGCATTGGATATCCTTCAGGAGGCTGGCATGCTTGGGTCCAAGGGAGCAAATATCTCTATGGATCCAAAGGTTCACCTATTTGATGAGTCTGCTCGACTGATGGATAAGAAGGCATATAGGTAGCTTGTAGGAAAATTGCTCTATCCGATTATCACCAGGCCAGATATCAACCTTGCAGTGGGCAAGTTGAGTTAGTTTCTAGACAAGTCTACGGATGAGCATTGGCAAGCAGTCATGTAGGTGTTACGATATATCCAGGAGGCTCCAGGTTGAGGGCTTTTGGTTCAGAGAGGAGCTCCTATGACTGTTGTAGGATACCCTGATGCAGACTATGCAGGTGATATTGGAGACAGGAGGTCTACCACTAGTCTTTGTACCTTTGTTGCAGGAAATCTGGTGACATGAAGGTGCAAAAAGCAGAGCATGGTGTCACGTTCTACTGCTGGATCAGAGTACAGTGCTATGGCACATACAATTGCTAAGATGATCTGGATACGGTCATCACAGAAGGACCTTTATGTTGCTATTCAGGAGGCTATGGAGATGTACTGTGATAACAGAGCTGCCACATATATAGCTAATAATCCTATGTTTTATGAGTGGACGAAGCATGTGGAGGTGGATTATTACTATATTAGAAGCCTGATTCAGTAGGGTCTACTTCGCACCTCTTGTTTAGCTTCTTTAGAGTAGACTGTAGATATGTTCACCAATCTCTTACTACACCCCTTGTTTGAGAAGTGTAGGAATGAGCTGAGCATGATCGATATATATGTTCCAGTTTGAGGGGGAGTGTTACGTTATGTTGTGTTATGTTGTGAAGGGTTTTTTGGTTATTTTTATATTTGTTTGGAATCTTGTAATTTTTTCCCTTCACCTCTCTATATAAAATGAGGTGTAGGGCTTTCTTGCGAAATAAGACATTTCATTTCCTTGAACTTTCTTTTTTCAGGATTTCTTGGATTTTTTAATCATGAATTTTTTTCAAGGACTAATGATCACAGTGGGTGAAAGTTATATGGTTGGGCATCCATAGGTATTTCCTTGGTGGCTAGTTTGGAGACGGTTGGTTGGGTTATATCAGTAGATGTGTTAGGTGGATCCAGGTTCGTTAAGGACCTGATGGAGTTATTTGGAAAAGGCATAGGGATGTGGGTAGGTGAAAAGGTGTTTAAGGAAGGGGTCTTTTGTGTGATAGCAATTGGTTGTAATAGCATAGTTTCGTTAGAAACTTAGGGCTCTCTTATATAGAGAAAGACCGTAGGGTCAAAAGTACAGGAATGTCCCTGAGGGATAAAACTCAAACAGCCCTTACAATAAGAAAAACTAACAAATGGCCACAACATAAGCTAACACTCCCCTTCAAGCTGGAGCATAGATATCTATCATGCTCAGCTTGGATATACAAGGATCAAATGAAGATCTGGCCAAGGGCTTAGTGAAAATATCAGCAGTCTGCTCCTCAGATGCAACAGAAGTGGTATATAGCAACCCCTTCTGGATAATATTCCTGTTATAGTGATAGTTAACCTCAACATGTTTCGTCCTCTTGTGAAATGCTGGGTTGTTGGCAATGAAGGTAGTTGCTCTATTATCACATCACATCTCCATGGGGTTAGAAAATTGTACCTGTAGGTCAATAAGCAAGGATCTGATCACATCATCTCAATAGTTGTTTGAGCCATGGCTCTGTACTCAGACTTGGCACTAGATCTCGCAACTGTTCCTTGCTTCTTGCTCCTCCATGTGCTCAAATTTCCTGCTAAGAAGGTACATAATCCTGTAGTGGATTTGCGATCCACATGGCATCTGGCGTAGTCTGTATCTGAGTAGCCAACCAGCGTCATAGAGGACCACTTTTAGAAGAAGAGACCCTTCCCAGGAGTCTTTTTGACATATCTAAGCACCATCAATGCTGCATCCCAATGCTGATGTGTTGGCTTGGCTATGAATTGACTGAGTCTCCCAATTGCAAAGGGTATGTCCGACTTCGTGATAGTAAGATACAGCAGCTTGCCCACAAGCTGTCTATATTGTCTGCTGTCTACCACCTGTGCACGCTCATCATAGAGTAGCATGTTGGGGTCCATAGGAATATTGGTCTCATTGGCCCTAAGCATACCAACCTCTTACAAGAAATCTAGAGCATGCTTTCACTGAGACAACACCACACCCTCCTTACTGCGAGCAAAGTCAATACCAAGGAAATACCGTAAAGCCCCCAAGTCCTTCATGATAAATTACTCTGCTAGGATGCGCTTAACCTCAGCAATACCTTGCACATCGTCCTCTATGATGATCAAGTCATCAACATAAACAAGAAGTACCACAATACCTCGTTTAGTCCTTCTGACAAAAAGTGAAAAATCAGCTGTTTATCTCCTGAATCCAGCTGCCTCTGCAACTTGTGACAATATATGAAATCAGGCTCTTGGACTTTGTTTGAGGCCATATATAGCCTTCCGCAATCGGCATACACACTCCCCCTGACTTTCAAAGCCAGGTGGCTGTTGCATATAGACTTCCTCTTGGAGATCGCAATAAAAGAAGGCATTCTTCACATTTAATTGATGTAGGGGCCAATCTAACTGAACTGCCACTGCAATCAATATTTGAACTGTGGGAAGTCTGGCAATTGAGGAGGTGTCAAAGAAGTCTACCCTATAAGTCTGGGTGAACCCCTTTGCCACGAGACGAGCTTTGTACTTAGCAACACCACCGTCAGGATTGAACTTCACAGTGAATACCCATTGACAACCAACGAGTGTAGCACCATTAGGAAGTGGAGTAAGCTCCCAGGTCCCATGGCCTCTAAGAGTGACCATCTCATCCTTTATTGCTGCTTGCCATTTTGGATCAAGCATGGCTTCACGGTGAGTAGTTGGAATTTGTGTAGTAGTTAACGCCTGAGTAAATGCAGTAAATCCAGGAGTTAGACTATCAGTAGCAAGTGGCCCTGCCGTGGGATAAGTGGTGCAAGGCCGTGGTCGCTTCCGAATGGTTATCGGAAGGTCAAGATCATCGCTTGACATGTCACCTGTCTTATTCTTGTGACCATCACATGGTAAACATACGTCAGTGTCTAAAGGACTCACCTGAGAAGTCGATAGTGAAGGCGAGGATGGACGTCCTTGATAGGTAGTATGACAGCGGACATATGTCTGGAGGGGCCCAGTTAGGCGTGGAAAGGGATGCGTAGCAGGAGGTGGTGGCGATGTAGTGGGGACATGAATCTCAGGAAAGCTCCCAAAGCGAATGGGAGAATATGGCATAGGCGCCATATTACCCTCGGGAGGCATCTCAGCAGCCGTCACAGAAAAGAAAGGTACGACCTGATGAAAGGTAACATTCGCTGAAACATAGTGCCGGGAAGTAAGCGAATCAAAACATTGATACCCCTTTTGAGTCTGGGTGTACATAAGAAAAACACACTTGACTGCTCTCGGTGCTAGTTTATCTTGACTTGGTCCCAACAAATGGACAAAGGCAACACAACCAAAGGTTAGAGGGGTGACGTGAAATAAGGGATGATCAGGATACATGACGTGAATAGGAATTCGTTCATGCAATGCATCATTAGGCATTCGGTTAATAAAACAACAAGCAGTTAAAACAGTGTCACCCCAATAGAGAGGGGGTAGAGTGGTGAATCAATAAAGTGCGAGCGACATCAAGAATATGGCGATGTTTCCTTTTAGCAATACTATTCTGCTGAGAGTTATGAGGACATATTATTTCATGGATAAGCCACAACTAGAAAAGAAATTGCGCAAATGTAAAGTACAAAATTCTAATACATTATCAGAACGAAAGCACTTCATCAAACAAGAATGTTGGGTTTTTATTTCAATTGGATGAAATGACTTAACTTGAATTAGAAACCCTATGGCTCTTTTATATAGAAAGAGACTGAAAGGGTGGAAGTACACAAAAGCCCCTATGGAGCAAACCAAACCTAACATAAAAATAGAAATATAAATATGTACTAACACTCCCCCTCAAACTGGTGCATAGATATCTATCATGCTCAGCTTAGATACACATGAATTAAATAGAGATCTGGCTAAGGGAGTGGTAAAGTTGTCAGCAATCTGCTCCTTAGATGTGACTGGCGTGGTCAAAAGCAACTCCTTCTGAATGATGTCTTTAGTGTAGTGACAATCAACCTCAACGTGCTTCGTCCTCTCATGAAATGCTGGGTTGTTGGCAATAAATGTGGCTGCTCTATTATCACATCTCATTTCCATCGGGCTGGAAAACTGTATCTGCAAGTCAGTAAGTAGGGATCTGATCCACATCATCTCTGCAGTGGTCTGAGCCATAGCCTTGTACTCAGACTCGGCACTAGATTTAGCGACTATGCACTGCTTCTTGCTCCTCCATGTAATCAAACTTCCTGCTAGAAAGGTCAGAACCCAGTAGTGGATTTGTGATCCACATGACATTTAGCGTAGTCCGCATCGAAGTATCCAACCAAGGTCATGTAAGAGCCCTTGGAAAAGAGAAGACCCTTCCTAGGAGCCTTCTTGATGTATCTGAGCACCATCAATGCTGCATCCCAGTGTTGGCGTGTTGGCTTGGCCATGAACTAACTCAGTTTCCCTACTGCAAAGGAGATGTCTGCTCTTGTAATAGTGAGATATAGTAGCTTGCCCACAAGCTACCTTCTATCCACCAATTGTGCATTCTCATCATATAGTGGCATCTTGGGGTCCATAAGAATATTGGCCTCCTTGGCCCCAAGCATTCTAATCTCCTGTAAGATGTCCAAAGCATATTTCCTTTGGGATAAGATTATGTCCTTTTTGCTGCGAGCAACCTCAATACCGAGAAAGTACCGTAGAGCTCCCAAGTCCTTCATGACAAACTGCTCTGTTAGGATGCGCTTAATCTCAACAACACCCTGCTCATCATTTCCTGTGACAATCAAGTCATCAACATAAACAAGAAGTACCATCGTACCTTGTCTAGTCCTCCTGACAAAAAGAGAAAAGTTAGCTGTCGGTCTCCTGAACCTAGCTGCCTCTACAACCTGTGATAGTCTCTGGAACTAGGCTCTGGGACTTTGCTTAAGGCCATAGATGGCCTTCTGTAGTCGGCATACACACTCCCCCTGAGCCTCAAAATCAGGCGGCTGTTGCATAGACTTCCTCTTGGAGATCCCCATAGGGGAAGGCATTCTTCACATCCAGTTGATGTGAAGGTCAATGTAACTGAACTGCCACTGCAACCAGTACCCGTACAGTAGGAGGTCTGGCAATTGGTGCAAAGGTGTCAAAGAAATTCACCCCATAGGTCTGAGTGAACCCCTTTGCCATTAGACGTGCCTTGTACTTGGCAATGCCCCTATCTGGATTGAATCACTGTTAATACCCATCTACAGCTAACAACAGTAGCTCTATCAGGAAGTGGAGTGAGCTCTCAGGTCCCGCGATCCCGAAGTGCAGCCATCTCATCCTCCATGGTAGCATGTCATTTTGGATGAAGCATGGCTTGCTGGTAGGTAGTGGGGATCTCTGCAATTGACAAGGCAGAAGTAAACTGGACAAACGACTTCCTAAGATGAGCACTAGGAAGATCACGTGCAATGTGGTAGCAAGCAAAAGAGCGTGGAGCCTTCCCAATAGCAATAGGAAGATCCTTAGTACCATCAGGCACAGTAGAGTGACTTGTGGGACCATCATCAATAGGCAGCTCAGTGGAGTGAACATGCACCTGTGCAGGAGAATCTGGTGGCATAGGCGGAGATGGCCTTTGTAGAGTCAAGTGAGGTCTACTGTACATGCGCATCGGGCCATGTAGCTTCTCAAAATCATCCACGGATTCCCTGGAGTCTGAAGCGAAAGGTAGAGGAGCCGAGATAGAAATATCCTCAAGCTGGACAGGGGAAAGGGCATCGGGGCAGGTGCATCTGAAGTAGACATCCGGTGGCCCCTCATAGAAAAATAGGGCACCTCCTCATGAAAGGTGACATCCATGCCAACATAGTGTCTCCTACCAATGGGATCATAACATTTGTAGCCTTTCTGAGTGGCACTGTAACCCACAAATACACACTTGATCGCATGGAGAGCAAGCTTGTCCCTGCCAGGACCAAGAATGTGAACAAATGAAACACAGCCGAAAACTTGAGGAGGCACAACAAACAAATCTCTATCTGGATTCAATATCTGATACGAAATTTGTTCATGAAGGACCGAACTAGGCATCCTGTTGATTAGATAGCAAGCAGTCAAAACGTCATCTCCCCAGTAGGAAGATAGAACATTGTGATGTATCAACAATTTCCGAGCCACATCTAAGAGATGTCTGTGTCTCTTTTCTGCTACACCATTCTGCTGGGACGAATGGGGGTAGGAGGTCTGATGTATGATGCCTAGGGAGCTGTAAAACTGGGCCAGTCTCCTGGTACAAAACTCAAGTGCATTGTCGGTTCTAACAGTCTTTACAACTGTAGAAAATTGAGTCTTGATCTGATTAATCAACATCTCAATCGTATTTCCTACATCTAACTTACTACGGAGCAAAAAGGTTCATGATAGTCTAGAGAAATCATCAACAACCACCAAGTAGAAGCGGAATCCCTGCCTGTTTGGAGTACGACTCGGACCCCATATATCCATGTGGAGTAAGTCAAAACTTGCAGATGACGCAACCGTAGTGCTAGAAGAATAGCTGGAACGATGATGTTTGCCTAGCTGGCAGGCGTCACAAAGAAGATTAGTAGCAGGTGATAAATGGGGAATAACCTGTCTCAGTCGATCTAGAGAGGGATGTCCCAATCGACAATGCCACTAAAGTGTTGTCCCTGCCTTGTAAGCCACAACTGCCTATTCAACAACTGCCAATGGAGATTGAGCTAAGCGGTATACGCCTCCTTCCTTGTGTCCACTACCGATAGTTTTCCCTGTGAATTTGTCCTGGAAAACACACCCCACATCATCAAAGATTGCTCTGCAGTTGAGCTCTTTAGTAATCCTGCTAACTGACAAGATCAGAAAATTGGGAACAAATAGAACATTGGGCAGCCTTAAGGTAGGGGATATAGTAACCTCCCCCTCGCCCTGGACCTGAGAAAGGTGTCCATTAGCCACCTGAACAGTCTTGCCAGGAGGAACATCACGTACAATGCGGAAGCACTCCTGGTCTCCACTAAGATGCATGGATGCCCCGGAATCAATTAACCATCCATCATCTACAGAAGAAGCAAGAGCTGCAGTATCTAAAGTGGTGACACCACAACCTCATCTTCTTTCGTAACAATCCCATCGGCCTGCTTGACAGCTTTAGTCACAGTCTGAACATGACCTATCTTGTCAGGGAACATACTAGTGGCCCATTGCCTACTACTCTGTCGACAATGGCACCTCCTACCTCGTGTAGAAGGGCCTCCTCGTCTATTCAAGTGACATTGTCTGATACAATGATCTCTGTCAAGACTGACTAGTCCTACTTCTGTAGCGGCCTCCGTCATGAACTTAATAATTCTCAGTGAGTTCAACATGTCCAAAGGGAGCTAAACAATTTATTATCAATCAATAAAATAGACTGCATCAACGCTTCTTTATCATGCGTCAAAGGCTCAGGTATTTGAAAGCTTCAACGCTTCCCTGAGCTTACCTTCATTCTCAAATAGAGAGCTATCCCTACAGCCTGTCTCACAAGGTCAATTGTGGGTTGCTGTGCCACCACCGTGCTCCTGTAGTGCTGTCACATACTCAACGCAGCTGCTGCGTCACCATACTCACCACCGAGCTCCTGTAGCGCCGCTGTAGGCTCACGAACTGCTGCGCCACCGTTACTACCTGCAGTGCACTTGCAGCACTGCTGCAGGCTCACCATGAGTTGTTGCGCCACTGTTGGGGGTTAGATCGACCTCCAACCTTGCTGCAGCATCGCCTTTGATTGCTTGAAGGGCCTCTGCAGGTCTACCAAGCAGCTGCTGCGACGTCACTGGAGGCTAGATAGGCCTCCAACGGCACTGCAGCGTCGCCGCGCGCAACCATCGGTGTTGCAGCACTGCCGCCGGAGCTTAGGAAGGGTTCCAAAGCTGCTGTGGTGCCGCTGCGATCAACCAAGGCACTGCAGTGTTGCTGTCGGAGGCTAGGAGAGCCTTCAAGCTCGCTGCATCACTGCCTCAAGCGTCGCCTGAGCGCTGCTGACGGTGCAGCAGGCTCACCCACGTTGCCGTGCGCACCGTCGGAGCTTCACCGAGAGCCACTGCCGCTTACAAGGGAGAGAGAGGTAATTAGGGTTTTGTAGGCTGTGAGAGGTAGGATACCTAGAGCCACGGTCTAGGACCGATGCTCTGATACCAAATTGGATGAAATGACTTAACTTGAATTAGAAACCCTAGAGCTCTCTTATATAGAGAGAGACCAAAATGGTGGAAGTACACAAAAGTCCCTGAGGAGCAAACCAAACCCAATATAAAAATAAAAATATAAAATATGTGTTAATAATTTCTTTGACAAAGTTCTCAATAATTTGTCCTATATCGGACTTATTTTTCAAGAGAAACATCCAAGACACTCGAGAAAAGTTATCAATTAAAACAAAATGATATTTGTTCCCAAGTCGATCTGGAGTACGACTGGGACCCCATACGTCGATATGAATCAAATCAAAACAATAGACGAAATAGAAGTAGAATTGGAAAAAGTAGCCTTGTGGTGCTTGCCAAGTTGATAAGCATCACAGGTGAGAGCAGTAATGGAGGGGATGTGCGGTATAACACGTTTGAGGCGATGAATGGGTAGATGGCCAAGGTGGTGGTGCCATTGGACAGGAGATCCAGTCGAAGTAAGGCCCTGGGTAGCAAACGCAGCAAAAGCATTACGGCTCAGACGATACACCGTATGTTCCTTATACCCTCCACCAATCGTTTTCCCAGTGAATTTGTCCTATAAGACACAAGAAGACGCATAAAAAAATAACTCGGCAGTTCAGATATTTAGTGATGTTGCAACAAACAATAGACTCAAAGGAAAATCAAGCACATAATAGACATCTGTAAGTCTCAAAGTAGGAGACAATGACATCTCCCTTGTCAATAAGTAGCGAGTGTCTTCCGTTAGCCACCTGTACTATCCTGACAGGTGTAACAGGTGCTAACTGAGAGAAAGATCCCCGGTCGCAACATAGGTGCTTGGACCAGAATCAATCAATCACTCACCAGAAGACAAAAGTGACGGCATACCAGTCGCAGGTGTCTCTGATGAGGAGACTATAGCTGCTGTGTTTGGAACCTGAGAGGGGGACGAGGCCTATGTTAACTGTGCAATCTGCTGTCGTAGAGTCTCAATCTCTGTACTTAGGGAGCTCACATCGGGACCAGTAGGCATGCCATCTTTAATCTTAGTTGCTTGATTGGCCATGGGTGGCCTACCATGCTTCTGCCAGCATGTGGCCTCTGGATGACCAAGTTTGCCACAGTAAGTACACGGTGTCTTAGTATGTGTTCTAGATGAGTGTCCACGTCCACGACCACGTGCAGTGGAGGGAGTACCCTTGGCACGTCCAGGGATCACTGCCAATGCAAATGTCTGAGTACCAGTGCTTGGAGCCAGAGTGCGAATTGCAACTCTGCTGAGTCTGCTATAAGCTTCCTCTAGGGTAGGAAGCTCATGAGTTGTGAGAATCTGATTTCTGGCAGTTGTATACTCAGGTCCAAAACCTACCAGGAAGAGAGAGATGGCCAACTGTCTCCGAAAATACCTCTAGGAATCATAGGCACACTCCGGTAGTTAAGAGTGATGCCTCTCCAGCATTCCCTTCAAGAGAGTAGTATTGTGGCAGAGTGCATCCTTCCTGACGCAGATAGAAAAGGTCGTAGAAGACCTGAAAGACTCGTGCTGAGTTCTTGGCATGAGAATAGGTCTCGGGCAAGGACTCCTACATCTTCTTTGCGGTGTCGTAATACATGATCCCATCCCCTATGCGAGGAATAACTGTCTGCATAAGCCATGCAGAGACCATGGTGTTATCTCTATCCTGGGTGGCGTTGGCGCCAGCCTTGCTCTCGGGCTTCGGATTTGTAAGGATGTGGCTCTTCCCATGACCCCTGACGGTCATGAGGAAAGTTTGAGACCACCGTGGGTACTTGGTCTTGTCCAACTTGACAATAGGACCAAAAAACGAATTCTTTAGTACCCTGGTGTCCAAATAAGCACCCGAATTCACCTTAGATTGATTATTTGAAGCCATATTTATAATCTTTGAGCCACAATCAGACTTTTATATCTAATAGATTATCAATAAGATCTGAAACATGAAGAATCAGATCTGCAACTTCACAAGAGATGCCCTTAGACTAGCTTTGGCCTAGCCCGGGTGTGGGGAGACCACCCAAGTGGCTCCATGGAGATTCTCCCTTGCGATAGGAGAGGAGAGTAGCCCTCGAAAAGAGGTACAATCCTCTTAGGTCAAGCCGATCAGGGAGAACCAACAGCGGTGCCGCTGGGTCGTCGGAGAGTCGCTGTCGCTGCACCTCTCGTGTTCGGCAACGTCAGGCGACGTCGCCGCTGGGTGCTTGAGGCAACACCGTGCTTATGCTCGATGCTACATGCTGTCCAATGAGCGAAGGCAACTCCTCGATCACTGCCTGTGCACGGTCGAGTCCCAGCAGTGCTCCCTAATCGCGCTAGGAGAGGCCTAGGTCCCCGATTGCGCTAGGAGAGGCAGCACTCCCTGATCGAGTGGCCTGCGCAGTCGAGCTTCGGTGTGTGTGGCGGCCTGCTCGCGTGAGAGACGACGCTTCTCCCTGTGCTGCTGTCGTTGTCGGTGGAGGAGAAAGGGATTTAGGTTTAGGGTTTTGGAGGCCTTGAGGGTGGGATACCTAGTGCCACGGTCTAGAACTGGTGTTCTGATACCAAATTGGTTGTAATAGCATAGTTTCATTAGAAACCTTGGGCTCTTTTATATATAGAGAAACCGTAGGGTTAAAAGTATAGGAATGTCCCTGAGGGACAAAACTCACACAACCCTTACAATAAGAAAAAACTAATAAATGGTCACAACATAAGCTAACAATAGCAATGGGTATTCTTTTGGTTGCAAGGTGTAGATCGTTGGGATGAGGTGGAGACTAGGGAATGGTTAGAAGGCTATGCGGTATTCTCTTTAGTAGAGACAATAAATGCAATGTAGACTTTGAGGTTTTAATATTTGCTGCATTGGTGCAATCCTTAGAATTGAAGGCCCTAGCACTCTAAGGCAATTTTGGTAGGAAGTTGATCGAGCATGGATTTGTTGAAATTGTGTGCCATTGGCGAATCAACTTAAGTGGAGTCACTTGATCAGTTATTTGGGTTGTCAGAACATACTAATGTAGTTAATTAGGCCTCTCAATATAAGTGGGAGAACGTATTGCAACCACGTTGGATATATCGATGATAAGTATCGAAGATCCAAACGATTTGGATTAAGGATTTCGATAAGTTATCAAGAACCATCATGGTATCCAACAATTGTCTCCAGTATGAGAAGAGATGGCAGTTTTCTTGAGAGATTGTAGCTTGATGGATGCCCTTAATGTACATTCTTTGCATAGGATGGAGATTCGGGGCTGTCATGCAAGTTGAGTCAAGGAGTTGGCTTGATGGGATAGAGATGTACGGAGTCCTCTTATCATTATCATGGAGAAGGCGTATCCTTTGACTTGAGACATGTCTTTGTGCTTGAATATACACATTTGGTGGATCGATGGTCGATGCACCCATATTAGTGTTTAGACTAGAAATATGGTGTGTATATGAGAGCATAAAAGACGTGATCGCTTAAAGGGATCACACAAATATACTATTGTAAGTATACATAGTGGATCAGAAGATATGGGCTCGCTTCACAGATATTGGGATGTACAAAATTCCATGCATGGTCGTACGGGTTTTGATTGGACCCATACATGAAAGAGAAGATAATCCTCTTGGAAATGAGCTTATTCTTGTTCTCCTCCCAATGATACAAGGAAAGCATGAACATATGTAACCCATAGTAGGAAGGACAATGGATTTGAGAATTGATTCTCAGGGTTACATATGCCTTCCAATGTGAAGGATTCATGGATATGTGGAATACTTAAGGGAGGTGTAGTGTTGTAAATCGTAAATTCTAAACGCTTTATTATTGGCGTGATGTAGTGTTTTGAATGCCCATGGTGTGTCCACGGTGTGTTGGCAAAAGGACCTTTGTTTGATGTAGGGTGACATCGACACATATGTAATGTTGAAATATAGGAGTGTCGGTGATATTTTGCCAAATTTTTATGGTATGTTAACAATTTTGGCGAAATAGGTGTCAAGTACAATTCTTAGATTATTTTCATATTTTAAGGTCAACATAGGCAGCTTACTAACCTAATTCTAATCATTATTGTTATTTATGTTTATTGGGGTGATAAAACTCTTTTAAAGGTTTTTCTCTCCCTACTTGTTAGAACTTGAAGGTATTTTAACTTTTCCAAAGTTAAATGGTATTTATTTCTTATTTTTTAAACTAGATTTAAGTTACAATCTCTAGATTGAATGATCTTATTATGGGTTTAAGCATCCATGAGTTTATAGCAGGTTAACTAGTTTTATGATTGTTTGATCTATATGTTTTATAGAGTTAACTTGTCAAATCCTTAGATTTAATGCTTAAATATTTTTTTTGATAGGGACAATGTTAAATTTTTTAATTAAGTATTGGTAGCACACTTGTATGAATTTAACACGATTGTAGTCATTATGATAGAATTTCGAGATTTCCCTCTGGTGTGCCTCTAAAATGTCTATTTTTAGGGGTATCGATGTCATCCAAATTAAACATCAAAATTGTGGCATTTTCTCGACATGCCTTCGAAATGAATATTTCCAAAATCATTGAATCGACATTGAAATCAGCATTTAAAACCCTAGTGTGCCAAAATCAGTAATGAAAATGAGTGGATTTCTAGCAAAAAAATATTCTGGATGTCCAGGCTCGTGAGAAGTCCTGTTGAGCTTTTGGATGTCTAGTAAGATGATCAGACAACCAAAATGAGTTGGCTGTCATTTCTAGACTCACATGGCTAATTCTGAAGGTTTAAGGTGAGGCTTGCCTTGGAATACATGAAGAGTTCGTGCAATGCACGTGATTGTGTCTTCTCGACGTGAAGGGTCATCCTTTCACTGAGAAAAAAGGAGTCTCACCAAGTCATGACTTATAGTAAAAGACACAACATGTGATTAAGGCTGCTAATCAAACTATTCGATTTGAATTTGTTCGATGAAATATTCGATAAAAATTCATTAAAAAAAAAAAAACTGAACATGAACATTGAAATTAGGTTTGTTGGCTTAACAAATCAAACATGAATATAGTGTATATTCATTTGATAAAAGTTCTAATTCGAAAATGCATAGAGACAAAAAGTATGTGTGTGTATACTTATTCTTTTATGTTGATATAAAGAATCCATTTAATTTTTCAAAAAAAAAAGTTACCCCTCCCTTCCTTCGCTCTCCCACTTCCCATCGGCAGAACTAAAATCCTAAGCCCTAACCTCGACTCCTGCTCTCCCAATCTCCTTTCACCATCATCGCCAGACACCTCTGTCGGCAACACCCGTGCATCACCATCTTCTTCCATCAGCTGCCAGCGTGCTATTGCTCTTGAGGTTAGGTCTTATGCGATCATCTCCTCCCTTCCTTTCTTCCTCCTTTACATTTGTCGGACCGTCACTATCTCCTCCAACACCGTCAATACCCTCAGCTGGCCACCACCACCACCAGCACTCCTTTCTCCTCACCCAACCAACCACCACTCACTAGCACTCCCCCATCCTCCTCGACCATCCACCACTCCCCTAGGACTCTGCCATCCTCCTCGTCCTCCCAGTGCCCTTTGCCCCCTTCTCTGGTCCCCTCATTCTCCTCTACTACTTGGTCCTCCCCACCCCCTTTACCTTGCGGTTGTAATCGGTCTACCACTAGTACTAACCCAAGCTCGAGCTACATGCCATCGCCACCGCTATCACGACCACCGTTATCGATCCCAGATGCATGAGCTCATTTTTAAAAAATGGTCAGTCAATTTGTTTTTGTTCATGAGTTCATTTTTGTCGATTTTTAACAAAATCATTTCTTTTTGTTGACAAGTTCATTTTTCTTAAATGCAAGAGTTCATTTTGTAGAAATGCTTAGTCTATTTTTTTATGAGTTCATTTTTCAGAAATGATCAGTCATTTTTTTTAATTGAAAAGAACTGGTCATGCATTTTTCATTGACAGTGGTAATAACTTCTTAAAATACCAATAGCAATTTAGCTTGCATGGATATTCTTGTTATTACTTGAAATGAAAAGCAAAAAACTAAATGAAGAAAATTTAGAAGTGCTCAAGCATTTTTCATGTGTTTTATTTAATATTCTTAATTTTCAGTGGATGGACTTTTGTTTGGGATCTTTATTTGACTTGTGTATAGGATTTTCATTTGACTTTCGCTATGCATTGTTAGAAGTCAATGATGTCAATGAACGATAACATGAACTGTTATTGAACTTTACTTTCGAACATATCATTGAACTTCATCTAATATGTTTGTTCAAATAATGCAAACGAACTTATAACGAACCAAATTCGAACGTTCGATTTTGTTATTGAACCGAACTCGAACATGGGTAATCGAATACTTAGCAAACTTGAATCGAATTCGAACATTTTATCGAACTCAAACTCGATCATACCTATGTTTGAGTATGTTTGGTTCGATTAGCACCCCTACCAACATCTAGAAGTGGAAACCCAAACCTTCAAAACAAGGGCATCTTTTATAAACTCCAAACCTCCTTTTTTTTGGTTTGTAGCATCCTTTTTTTCTTTTTTCTTTTCCCTTGTTTTGTATAAACTTCAACCTCCTTTTTTTGTTTTTTTTTTATTGTATTCCTCCACTCACTTTCGTTTTGGCATATATATAAAAAAGAAAGATTAAATAACGACACACATACAAAACAAAAGGAACCCTACAGTTTAGGGTTCGGATAGAACCTGCCACCATCGCTTCTTCAAGCTCCTTCTCAAGCCTCTTTACCACCGAGTCTGGTCATTTTGACTCCTTCGGCTGATGTCCACACGCACCACCTTCATCAGACGAGTACTTCTTCAAGATAGGCCACTACTCTCGCCACCAAATCCTTTTCGCAATTTCGGGGTCATCTTGTTTGCCGTGGGCCGCACCGCTGCAGGCCTTGATCTTCGTTTCTGCCTCACGTGAGATCCTCGCCTCGCCTCACGACTGTCACTGGTGCTTGCTCTGTTTTCATGTGCTTGTCACGATTTTGCCGTCACCATCGTCTCTGCCTTGCACTTCTCAAGCAATGATCGAGGCGATGCATGCATTGCCACGCACGCCTTGCGCTCTTCATGCCACCACATGGGATGCAACGTCACCGTATCTTCTTCCTCGATGGTTGCTCCATCACATACGGCCTCGCCATTGCAAGGTTCTTGTCAATGCACGCACTCCTTCGGCTGCTGTTGCGAGATGCCCTTGTTGGTATCTCCTCTAAGAACATGAATAAAGATATGTCAATAATAATAATTTTTTTTACAAGAGAACCTAAGATTGACTTGCTCTAATACTAAGTTGATAAATGAAAATAAGCGGAATAATAATAAACAAGAATATCAAGCATGGAAAAAATAACGTTTGGGTTTATGTGGAAGCCTCACTTGTGAAGAGCAGGGAGAAAACCAAGGGATAAGGCCCTTATAAGGTGAGTATCTGTATTACTCTTCTCAAAGAATAAGTGGGAAGTACAATGCCTATTTATTGGCCACCATGCACTCTAACTCTTCACTTGACACGATGTGGGACAAAATCCCAACTACACATTCTCTCAACAGACGTTGCTTCGGGTTTTTAGATAGCATGGTACGTCTCAGGCTAGGTAAAGGAAGCGGATTGGCTTGTTGACTCAGGCGCGTCTCGACACATATGTGCTAATGCAAGACAATTCTTCACTAGTTGTTCAGTCCCATCAGACAAAATTGTGCACGTTGTTGATGGGTGACATTCCCCTGTATTTGGTCAGGGGGAGGTTCGTGTGACTCCACATATGAAGTTGGAGAATGTTCTTTTAGCTTTAGATTTCCCATTGAGTCTACTTTCAATTAGCTGATGATAAAGGAGTTGAACTGCCTAGTAGTTCTAATGCAGTTTCTCTTACGTTTGAGGATGTTCTCATTGGATGCACCATTGGATGTAGTTGTAAGGAAGGCGGCATCTATCATCTTCTTTAGTTGCCCTATGTAGGCTACGTGTCTTTCCCATCAGGGCGTGTACCTAGCTACTTGTGGCATCTCTAATTTGGTCATCTCCCACCGCCAAAACTTTAAAGGATGTTGCCACAGATTCCTCTAATTGCTACCTTCTAATGTGAGGCCTGTCAACTCGGGAAGCACCATAAGAGTACCTTTCGAAGGAGTCAACATTAGGGGTCCTAAGTCTTGTTCCAATTACTTCACCTGGATAACTGTGGACCTAGTAGGAATCCGGATCGTATGAGACATAGATACTATCTGGCGGTTGTGGATGATTTCTCCTGTTTCACTTGGACATTTCTGTTGAAGCCAAGTCTGAAGTTGGTGACATGATTTGTGCCTTTCTGGTACAGATTTGGAATTAATATGAGGTGAACGTGAAGGTCATTAAGTCAGACAATGCTTTGGAGTTTGCACCACCTCTCTGTGTACTTTTTATCGGGATCATAGCATTGTCTATCAGACAAGTTGTCCCCATACTCCTCAGCAGTATGGTGTGGTAGAATGAAAGTATTAGCATATCCTAAATGTTGCACAAGCACTCTTGATTTAGAACAATGTAATAAATAGATATTAGGGAGATGCAGTGTTGAATGCATGCTATTTAATTAATCAAATGCTCTTTACATTTCTTTATGAGGAAGTTCCTTATTCCATCTTATTTCTAGACAACGATCAATTTGGAGTATCACTTAGGGTCTTTGGATGTGTTGCATTTATGCAGATCCATAGGCCCAATAAAGATATGCTTGCTGCCTGTGTGTCTTTCTTGTGTATTCGAGGACACAGAAGGGGTACAGATGCTATGATCTAGTTGGAGGATGCCATTATGTTAGTGCAGATGTCACTTTTCACGAGTCTGTTTCCTACTTCTCAACTACTTGGAGAAGTCTCTCTCCTGAGGTTATTGAGGCACCTATGCCTATTCCTCCTAGTACAAGCGATTTACACACTGATAGGGTTATGCATAGTGATGTAGGGGATCTACAAGAAGATAGTGGTGAGGATGTACCTGGTGCTGAGATAGAGTCTCCTACAACAAATGACCTTGATCTTCCCATTGCAGTTCGCAAGGCACTGTGGAGTTGTTTCCGATATCCCATATCACATGCTCTGTGTCTGCTACATTTTTAGGAGGGGCCTATAACAAGTTCAACCATGTTTTCTCTACCACATCCATTCTTGTTAGTCATCAGCAGGTCGTGCTTAATCCTAAGTGGTGCCAGACCATGGAGGATGAGATGGCCGCTCTCCACTTCCGTGACACATGGGAACTTGTAGACCTGCATCCAGGAGCTTCAGTTGTTGGTTGCCGATGGGTGTTTACCATCAAATATAAACTTGATGGGATGATTGTCGGACACAAAGCTTGTCTTGTGGCCAAGGGCTTCACGTAAACTTATGGGGTAGATTTCTTTGACACTTTCTTTCCTGTTGCACACCTTCTTACTGCCTGCGTCTTGATTTCTGTTACTGGGCAGCATAAGTGGTCTCTCTACCAGCTTAATGTTAAAAATCCTTTCCTATATGGTGACCTGTAGGAAGAAGTATACATGCAACAACCTCCTGGCTATGAAGTTCGTGGGGAGTGTTCCTGAGTGTGTCGCCTATGCAAGGCGATCTGTGGACTAAAACAAAGCCCCAAGACATGGTTATAGAAGTTGTCAGAGGTTGTTGGGACGCTGGGTTTCTGGAGGTCCTTTTCATATCATTCCTTGTTTGTCAAAATGACGACACAAGGTGTGGTGGTATTACTAGTTTATGTGGATGATATCATTCTTACGGGGAGTGATGGACATGTTATTGTTGAGGTAAAAAAGAGTTTGGCGACTAATTTTGTTATAAAAGATCTTGGTCCTCTGAAATAACTTTCTTAGGGTAAAGGTGGCACAGATTAAGAAGGTTGTTCTTTCCTAAAGAAAGTATGCACTTGATTTGTTACAGCAGTTGACATGCTGGGAGCAAAGTTAGCCAATGTTCCTATGGATCCCAAGGTGCATTTGCATGATGAGGAGGCTGAGGCATTGGATAGTTGGCAGTATAGAGGCCTAGTGGACAAGCTTCTATATTTGACCATTACTAGACTTGATATTTTCCTTGCTGTTGGGAAATTGAGTCAATTTATAGATAAGCCTATTAGGCAGCATTGGGATGCTGCAATGATAGTGTTGCGATACTTGAAGAAAGCACCAGTGAGAGGGGTCCTATTCACTAAGGTGACCTTTATGAGTGTTGTGGCCTACTCAGATGCATACTATGTAGGATGCTTGGCATATAGGAAATCCATTATTGGCTTTTGCACTAATGTGGTAGGAAATCTTGTGACTTGGAAGAGCAAGAAGCAAGCTGTTGTCTTCAGGTATAGTGTAGAGTTAGAATATAGGACCATGGCACACATTATATTCCAGATGATGTTGGTGAGATCTGTTCATGCTAACCTGCATGTTCCTGTTGATGTACTTATGGAGATGAGGTGTGATAAGAAGGTAGCTACCTACATCATTAATAATCCGATGTTTCATGGAGGACCAAGCATGTGGAGGTTCACTCTGGAGAGGCCTCATCTTCACTACCCATGTCTTCTCTAACCAGACAACAGATATCTTCACCAAGGCACTACCCTGATCATCCTTCGATATTTGCTGTTTCAAGTTAAGTAGAATAGACATCTATGCTCTAGCTTCAGGGGGAGTGTTAGCCCCTACGGTCTAGTACTACTTATGTTATTTTGTTTATTTCCTTAGTTGTAGTATTTCTTTTTCTTTGAGGAGAATTCATGTAATTTTCCCATTTTAATATATTGAGAGGTTGGGCTATGGAATAAATAATTTGATTTATTTATTCTAACTATCTTTATTAAGCTTGCATTGCACCCTAACATTGGCCTTATTTCTGCGTGGTCGATCTCGAGTGATATGTCTCTCCATCGCTTGAAGGCTTGCCACTTCTGCAACCCTGGCTTTGTCCACATTCTCAACCAACAGTGGGGAGGTGCTAAGTGGAGTGGTGCTTGATTACCCACACTCGAACCACCAACCACCAAGGAAGAGGAAAAGATGGGTCTTCTGGTGTTAATGAACTCTAACTCCACCGGGAAGGAAGAAATGACTTCCTGTGTAGGTCAAGGCTAATATCAGGATTAGTCTTATGGCTAATATCTTCCGATATCACATCAAGCATGGTCATAGGAGTTGGACCGATAGAAGCGCTCGGGGAGACATTAGAGTTTGGGGTAGCAATGGTGCTCAGGCCGACACTCTCCTCATTGTCTGTGCCCGGAGATGCTTCGAAGGAGTTGAAGGCTTCAACTGCAGCCCTTGTTGATGAGCTCAGGTGCTCCAATGAGGCTTGTTGATTGCTGTTACCATCGCAGTCTATTGATGGAGCATTAGGGTCATCGACAAGGATTCGAAGGATCGAATCATATTCGGATCCATAATCTAGATCGACAAACGACACATCTAGGATATTCGAGTAACTTGAAGTCGAGTCATCCCGACTTGTGACTATCAGCAAGGCAATGTAAGGACCACAAAAGATAGATCCAACCAGGAAACTCAAGTGCGAATTGCATTCAACTCGGGAATAATATGAATTTGGCACCACCAGTTGCTTTGTTTCTGAAAGTGGCTTCGCTCGATGAGATTCCCATTGATCTCCCGACGAACCAGCTTCCAAGTTTGAATTTAGTTGGAAATTCTCGAGGTGCCCCTGATCAGACTTTGCTCAGTGCACCTCTACCTCCCTCATCGTTGTTGGAGAGGAGAATGGAAGGACACACCAATAGAGGCGATGAAGAGGGGCTCCTCCATCTGTGATACCATTCTTTCTTCCTTAAGCCTTGATACAAGGCCAACCAATGATGTAAAGGTAGAGAAATCTTACGACACGAGCAAAAGACACTCATCCTGTATAGGAGTGTGATGTTACCTTCCCTTTGCAACTCTTGTGATGAAACGCAACACCCTTCCGAAAGACACATTGCGATCAATAAGGGAGCCTCATAGAGCCTTCTTTGGATCAAAGTAGATCCTATAAGTCATTGTAGGGGGGTGACATTTGTCTTCACGATGCCCCTTACCCTTGCATCACTGGCAAACAACATCTAAGGAGCATGAACTTGCCATATGGCCGATGCAAAGACAATGGAAGCATTGAATGGTGTTTCTCCTATTGCAATTGATAGCACAACAATAGCGTTGAATTACCCGAATCCAACCATCTTTGTCTTGATGTGCATCTGTTGGTACTGTTGCATCCTCGGATTGTCCATGGAAACATGGTTTGTGGCGTTGAGGTGGTGATAGTTGCTATACTGGACAACGGTGTTGAAAGGACCCTCAACGGCGATGGAGATGGAGAGACGATGAAGGTGGCAGTGTTAGGGCTCCAGGTCTCAGCGACTATTGCAGTAGAGGGTGGCAACGACGTTTATAACGATGGAGATGGGGTGGCAGTGGAGGTGGTGGTGGTGGGGCTTGGGGTGGGGCCGTGTTGGATGTGGGATGGGGTTGTCCTCACACTCTCTCTCACCATTGAGTCAGCCGCGTCCGAGCCAATTGCCAAAACTTGAGCTCTTTTATTCTTTAAACGTAGCTAGCTATATATCTACAGCCACTTCTTGGATCATGGGAGATTCTTGAAAGCTCCAAGTTCTTTATAGGAGTCTTGGACCTCTAGAACTGCTTTTGGTCTAATCTTCTTGCCATATGAATATTGAGTTGAAATTTAAAATTAGCGGAAACAAATAATATCAAAGCACAAAGAAATCAAGAATGCTTAGGCTTACGTGGAAATCTCATTCACGAAGAGCGGGGAGAAAACCATGGGAGAAGGCCTCGATAGGGCAAAGATATGCATTGATCTTCTCAAAGAAATAAGTGGGGGGGGGGTACATTATTTATAGGCCACCAAACACTCCACATTCCTATAACTCACGATGTGGTACTAAACACCACACACTCCTTTCAACGGTCCCCCTCAAGTTTTAGCATGGAATGCTTAGCAGAACACACTGCTTTCAACTGGTTCTTGCTTGGAAGTAGGAACATAGGCTGGAGCTGTTGAAGGAATTGCTAATGTCTCTAACAAAAGCCTCTCCTCTGAAGACTTCAACTGGTGTTGGTGGCTTCCCATTCAGTATCCTTGTAATGTGTCTTCCTGTAAAGGTCTTGAAGCTGGATCTCTCACATAGAAATCGGCTTGGCCCTTCCTCTAAGGACCTCAAACTTAGATCTCCCTCTCTAGAGACCTCAAAACTTTAGACCTCCTAGAGTTGAGTTTCTCATGTGATGATCTGTAACTCCTAATGTTCGTAGTGGTATCTGATGTCACCTCAGAACAACTGGAGGATGCCATCGTGCCTTAGAAAGAGAGAGACATGGAGATTTGAAAATTTGCAATAAAGGAACTCCCAAAAAGGGGTGATTACAGTAGACATACACACTCCCCCTTTCTCCCATACTCATATGGGAGAAGAATACAACAATGAGAAGAAAAAAACTATCACGAAGAAAAGAGCTTCGCCTCTTTTCTTTAATTCAAACTCCTCTTCTTTTTCTCTCTTTCTCTCTCCTTTTTTTTTCATGCCTTCCTTTTTTTTGGAAAAATTATTCTTCTCTCCCCCTTTATATGTTTTTTTTTTCTTTTTTTTAAAATTTTCCTCTCCTTTTTTTTTTTAATATTTTTATCTTCAATTTGTTGTTCTTTTCCAGCCCCTTACCCTTTGCGAAATAAAACAAACCTCATAAAAGCAG
The DNA here is from genome assembly GCA_037157565.1 of Thalassia testudinum. Lineage (NCBI taxonomy): Eukaryota > Viridiplantae > Streptophyta > Magnoliopsida > Alismatales > Hydrocharitaceae > Thalassia > Thalassia testudinum. The sequence continues at coordinate 79,272,570 of JAZHRO010000077.1, read as the reverse complement.
AACCAAATGAGGTAGGGTGTCATAATGTTCTCTTCATCTCACCTTCTTCATTGCTGCTATCGAGTCATTAGCGCCGCAATCTTCGATTTCTTCTTTACTGCTTACGCTTCTTGATACAAGAGCGATATCAAGCGAGATCTTTGCCGCACTCCTTATCGGACATCGCTCTTCGCTCCAACAGTAACACAGCAGTGCTGCCTTACTTCTTGAGCGCTAATGCTCTTGAGATCGATGATATTGCCATTGCCATTGTCAGATTGCCATCGCCACTGATCTTGCGTTGCTCAACGTCGAGATCCATGTCGTGATCTCGTGCGAGATCTTTGTCGAAGATCACAAGCATTGCCTCCTCGCGAGACCTCTCGTTGCCTTGAGTTGATCTTGTCGCTGTTCCAGCTGTTGCTTTTGATCCTATTGTCGCCGTGGAGGAGCTCTCGTTTGCCTTCTCCTATCGCTCGTAGCAGCAACGGCATGAATGCCCTTGCCCATATGCGTCGCTACCACAAGGACTTGTGAGACCTCTGTCGCGACACCGTGGCCACCTCGCATGGTTCCTCCAACGAACATGCCTCTTACGTGAGATCTTTGCGACAATCGATCGCGCCTGGCATCGTGCCTCCATCATCGCCCTCGTCTTCTTCGCCTTCCTTCTGATCGTCGCCAGCAGGGAGGACCGAGTGGTTCTCATCGCCGCCTTTAGCTTTGACTTCTTCGCTCTTGTGAGAGAGCCTCGCCTCTTTCATCTTCTTCGACTTCGCACATGCTCTTGATCGTGGAGCAAAAATAGAACTTCCAAGAAAGATACACGCAATAATCTTAAGAACGAAAAAGATATTCCAAGAACCGACTTGCTTTGATACGAAGTTGAAATTTAAAATGAGTGGAAACAAATAATATCAAAGCACAAAGAAATCAAGAACGCTTGAGTTTACGTGGAAACCCTACTCATGAAGTGCGGGGAGAAAATCATGGGAGAAGGCCTCGATAGGGCAGAAATGTCTATTAATCTTCTCAAAGAAATAAGTGGGGGGTACACGCTTATTTATAGGCTACTACATACTACACATTCCCACAACTCAGGATGTGGTACTAAACACCACACACTCCTCTCAACATCTTGCATAGGCATTTCCTCCATCTTCCAGGTTTGTCTCCTACGACTGGTAGTCTTGCAGGGGACTTCTGCAGGACCCGAAGATTGCCATGGGCTCTCCCAAATCTGCAGGGCTTATAGTTACCTTCTTGTTGACTGTTTCATTTTCAAAAGTTCTTGAATTCCTTTTAGCAGTTCCTGGTCTTCTTGGTCCACCTCTTAAGAGATCAGATAAGGGCTTTGAAGGGGAGCAGACAATGGGATGCTGACCATAGAATTAATGCAATTGAAGATACTGTTACTAAATAATGTAATCAAAGTACTCAACCGACAAGGCATATGAATCAATATGGCATGCATATAGTTGGAGAGACATAAATGCAGGACTCTTATGCAAGAAACAAAACAGGCTACACCAGGGGGACTTGAATGCATTTTACTGTAAACACAGGACTTAATGCAAAACTGGCCACATGTGCAGAAGATAGGATGTGTGACTCCTCATAGAAGAAGGTTAAGCGGCAGGTTGCAAGCACAACCTTTTGGCAGGGAGGGGGCTCAGGAATTCCTGAGACAGTAGCACCATATAAGGGGGAATGGTGGGGGCTCAAATGGCATTTTTGCTAATAGAGACATGTTTGCAGTGGAATATAATGCATGCAGAGTTCCTAGTGGTGTTTATTTGATGCCAAAAATTTCTGGTGGCATTTATTTAGAAACCCTTCTTGTTATTATCTTCATTATAGAGTTTCTACTGAGTGCTTGACCTTAACAATGACTTTTGTGTTGTTTCCCTGAACAGGTACACTTCAACATTCAAGACAAAAAACCTGATTTTAGCATGCCACCTGCCTGTTCCGTTGTAATCCAGGTCAAAACATATGCTTGGTTTTGTTAATAAATTGCTTCATATATACTCTTAATTTTGGAAGTTACGAATATGACGGGATTACTATTATAATGCTGTAGTAGGGGTGAGCTGAAATTTTGTTGGGAGGCTCTTGCTCCTGCTTAACTATCTTTGATCAATGCAATTTGTTTAACTACTGAGCCTGGGCATTCATCCTTTACCTTCCTTTTTTCTTTAAAAAAGAGAAAATTCCCTCTCCAAAAAAAAGTGAGAGAATATGCATGGTTACTAGAAGTAATGGAACAAAATTCTTGAATTCGCTGTCTGTTCAGGTTTTTTGTTTATGAAACTCATTTTTTTATGACCCTTTTTTCCCATATTCAGATGGAAAGGCGTAGCATTGGTGCAGCAGAGCTTACTCTTCAAATAACCAGTGATATACCCACACTTCGTTGCGGGAGTTCGTGGCACTTTCATATATCTAATTATAGTATATAATTTCACTAAACATCCAAAAAGTTCACTCTAATGGAATTTAATTTATAATTCAACTTTTATTTACATTAAATTTGGTGATTAATAATAATATAAATTATGGGTGTATTGTCAAAATTTCAAAAACATGCAGCAAGAGACATGATTTTCCTTAGTCGACAACCATTTAGTTGAATTTGGAGTAAAAATATATAACAGTGGAGTCTTTTGTGGGATTTGTTTTTGGGGGTTGAATATTTTTTCGTGGAATTTGTTTTGGGGGGTATGGATTTTTTTGGACGTTACGGGTAAAATTTATAATGGTAAAATGCCATACTTTTAAGAAGCCAAATTAATTACTTGGATAAGGGGATGAGAGGTTTTTTTTTTAATGATGGGGTGACGTTACTCGAAATAGGAATGTGAGGTTTTTGTTTTTCTTTTATAATAGGATGAGAAAATTTGATGATTAATAATAATATAAATTATGAGGGTATTGTCAAAATTTCATAAAAATGTTACAAAAGCCACACATGATTTTCTTCGATCGACAACCATTCGGTTGATTTTGGAGTAAAAATATATAACGGTGGAGCCTTATGTAGAATTTGTTTTTAGGGGAAAGTGAAGATTTTTTCATGAAATTTGTTTTAGGGGAAGGGTTTTTTTTGTGGTATTTTTTTTTGGACGTTACATGTAAAATTCATAATGTTAAAAATGTCATACTTTTAATAAGCCAAATTAATTACTCAAAGGAGGGTTTTTTTTTTTTTTTAATGATGGGATGACATTACTCGGATTAGGGGAGGAGAGGTTTTTGTTTTTTTTTTGTTTTTAATAATGGGATTACGTTAATCGAATTTGGGGAGGAGAGGTTTTGTTTTGTTTTTTAAATAATGGGATGAGCGTGCGTTAGTGGAAAAGAGAAATGGAGGGGGAAGAGGATCGGACACGTGGCATGAAGAGCCCATCCGCACTACTGGAGAAAATTGTAAAGGAAAGAACGTTGGCTTGGCTTTGACACTTGGCAGAAGAAGGTGCTCAGCACCTTCTTTTAGTTTATAAGATAGATTCTCAATGTCTACCTTTGTTAATACTCATATTTATATTTCTTGTTTATGTTTATTGGGGACTGTTTAGTTATCTTTATATTTCGTCTGGTTCTTCTATGCATTTTTTTCCAACATCTCTCTCTATATAGAGAGGTATAGGGTTTTCTCAAGATGATAGATTGGTCATTTTTCTCCACTTGGTATCAGAGCAGTGGTCTTAGATCGGTGCCCTAGGTGCCCCACCCAAGTAGGCCTCCAACCCATCCACCAAATCCTTCTCTTCTCTTGCTCATGGTTGTTGGTTCTCTCTCAGTCGGCAGCATCAACACCAATAGCAGGAACACCAGCCCTTGTCTGCAGCAGTGCGAGGAGGAAGGGGGGGCCTCACTGGTGCTGCCGCTGGGCTGCCCGACTCTAGCAATGTTGCCGGTGAGCCCAGCAACGTCGCCCAGCATCGCCGGTGGGCTGCTCGACCCCAACAGTGTCGCCGGTGAGCCCAGCAGCGCCACCCAGCGTCGCCGATGGGTTGGTCGACCCCAGCAGCTCCGCCGATTGCTGGTTTCATCCTCCAACGGCAGCCTGGTCATGGTTTGGTGTAGATCTGGGCCATTCTAGAGTCCACCCATGATTTGAAAATTCAATTTCAGGTCATGGTTTGGTGTTTTCAGATCAAATCTTGCATCTAGAGTGATTCCTTGGTGATTTTTATATCTATGATGGCGAGTTTTAGCTATTGGTGATCCACTTTATCGCTACTATGGCAGGGGTGGTTGAGTATGCAGGCTTGATGCCGTTGAAGCATGACAGGAGTCACCATGATACAGGATGGTCAGTCGATTCTGGTGCTTCATAGCATCTCTGTGGGGATCAGAGCTATTTTCGGTCACTTAGTTCTGTTGCATCAGGGAGAATGATCCAGGTTGCTAATGGCAGACATGCACCCATTGTTGGCTAGGGGGAAGTATCTGTAACCCTCACGTTGCGGCTATCGAGAGCACTACATGTACCGGAGTTTCCCATGAGCTTGCTGTCCATGAGCAGGATCACGAAGGATCTTCATTGTAGGGTGATTTTTGATGAGGTCGGATGTATTATCCAGGATAAGCTTATTGGGAAGACCATCGCCAGAGGTATAAAGGAGAATGGTCTTTATCATCTTTGTCAGTAGCCATTTGCAGGTGTCAGTAGACATGATGGTGGAAGTGTCTTACAATGGCATGTTCATCTAGGACATTTGCCTCTGGATCGCCTCAGGAGGGTGATTCCTCATATTTCACCTGCTATTACTATTAGGTGTGATGCTTGCCAATTGGGTAAGCATCATCAGTCTTCATTTCCTGCTAGTACTTCTCCAGGATCAACTGCTCCCTTTGAGTTACTTCATATGGAGGTTTGGGGACTGAGTGGAGTTCCAGACAAGACCGGACATTGTTACTATCTCGTTGTTGTCGACGACTTCACTAGAGTATCCGGGGTGCTTCTTATGAAGAACAAGGCAGAGGTTGGAGGTATTATAGAGACTCTTCTCTTGGAGATTAGGACTCAGTATTTTGCTACAGTGAAGATTGTATGAATAGATAATGCCTTCGAGTTTTGCACTACTAGACTTGCAGAGTTTTACAGGACTCATGGGATTATCAATCAGACTTCGTGTCCCCATACCTCGCAGCAGAATGGAGTTGTGGAGAGGAAGCACAGACACCTGTTAGAGGTTGCCCGCACTCTTCTTATCCACCATAATGTTCCATAGAGATACTAGGGGAATGCTGTTTTGACGGCAACCTACCTCATGAACAGGATGTTGAGTTCGGTTCTTCATGAGCAGATACTGATTCTCCTGTTACACCTAGATGGTGAGCTTTTTCATGTGTCTCCTAGGAGTTTTGGATGTGTTGCTTTTGTTCATGTGCCATCACCAGGACGTGACAAGCTTGCTCCTCGTGCTATTAAGTGTCTTTTTAGGGTACTCCAGGAGTCAAAAGGGATACCGATGCTATGATTCCATCCATCACAGGCATTATATTAGCGTTGATGTGACTTTTCATGAGACGACACCATATTTTTCTGTTGCTGGATAGACGAGTGTTCATGATGATGCATCTCCCAAGCCTATTCCTCCAGTTTCACTTGAGGATATTCTGGTCTCCATACCTCAACTGACCTTTTTAGGCTCCACTACCCCCGTGGATGACTACCAGAGATTACATGGTCCTCTACGCACATACAGTAGATCTCATGCGACACTATAGAGGCCACTAGCCACATCGGTGACTGATGTTTCACAGGCAGTGGAGATTGACTTTGACGGCAGTGAGTCTAGTTAGACTTGATCCTCCTGATAGTGTAGATCACCACAGTAGTGAGGCTCATTCTGCAGTGACTCAATTAGAGATACCAGATGATTTTGACTTTCTTATTGCTATTAGGAAGGCATCCCGTACATGTGAGTCCAGATATTGTGGTGCAGGCAATTTGGCTACCGATGGTCTTGCTCCTCAGTTTAGCAGCTTCTGTCAGGCACTTATAGCGTCACACATTCCGTCTACCTACCAGCAGGCCATGCTTGATCCTAAGTGGCGTCAAGCCATGGAGGATGAGATGGCCACACTTCAGAGTAGACAGATTTGAGATCTCACCTTGCTTCCTACAGGTGTGCGACTTATTAGTTCCAGATGGGTCTTTGCCTTGAAATACAATCCTGATGGGTCTATTTCAAGGTATAAGGCCAGGTTGATGGCAAAGGGGTTCACCTGGACTTATGGGGTGGACTTCTTTGATACTTTCTCTCCTGTTGCACGTCTTGCCACCGTTCAGGTACTCATCTCTGTTGTTGCCCACAGAGATTGGAGGTTATATCAGCTTGATGTGAAGAATGCTTTTCTCTACGGTGATCTTCATGAGGAGGTTTACATGCAGCAGCCCCCAAGTTTTGAGGTTTAGGGGGAGTGTGTGTGCAGACTCAGGAAGGCCATTTATGGCCTAAAGTAGAGCCCGAGAACCTAGTTTCAGAAGCTGTCAGATGTGTTGCAGAGGATGGGGATGCAGAGGTCCTCTTCAAATCATTCTCTGTTTGTTAGGAAAATGGAGAATGACATTGTAGCACTATTGGTTTATGTAGATGATCTGATTGTCACCGGCAGTGATGAGGCTGGGATAAGGCAGGTCAAGGAGTCTCTTGCATAGAAGTTTGTTATGAAGGATTTGGGCCAGCTTAGATACTTTCTGGGAATTGAGGTAGTTAGGAGTAAAGATGGGATTGTTCTTTCTCAACGCAAGTATGCGTTGGATGTCTTTTAGGAGACAGGCATGCTGGGGTCCAAGTCAGCCAATATTCCTATGGACCCCAAGGCACATGTACATGATGAGCGGGTAGAGGTAGCTGATAGCAGAGCATACAGACAACTTATAGGCAAGCTATTGTATCTGACCATTACCAGACTGGATATTGCCTTGGTAGTAGAGAAACTCAGCCAGTTTATGGAGAAGCCAACGAAGCTGCACTGGCAGGCAGCTATGTAGGTGCTTAGATACTTGAAGAAAGCACCAAGTCGCGATATTCTCTTCTAGAGAGGCTCTCCTATGACAGTGGTAGGATATTCTGATGCAGATTATGCAAGATGTGTGCTTGACAGGAAATCTACCACTGGTTTCTGTACCTTTATGGTTGGTAATTTGATTACCTGGAGGAGTAAGAAACAGGGGGTGGTTTCTCACTCTAGTGCAGAGTCAGAGTATAGGGCGATGGCCCAAACTACTGCGAAGATGGTTTGGGTACAGTCTCTGCTGCATGATTTACACATTCAGATTGAGGAACACATGGAGATGTGATACGACAATCGGCCTGCTACATACATAGCCAACAACCTGATAGTCCATGAGCGCACCGAACACATTGAGGTTGATTGCCACTATACTAGAGATCTCATACAGCGTGGTTTGCTATGTACTAATGTTGCATCTGATGACTAGACTGCTGATGTGTTTACAAAACCTCTACCTCGATTGGCATTTGACTACTGCTGTTCCAAGCTGAGCATGATTGACATCTATACTTAAGCTTAAGGGGGAGTGTTGATACTCTTATTTATATGTCTTGTTTATATTTACTGTGGATTGATTAGTTATCTTTATATTTCGTCTGGTTCTTCTATGTATTATTTCCCAACATCTCTCTCTATATAGAGAGGTATAGGGTTTTCTCAAGATGATAGATTGGTCTTTTTTCTCCACTACCTTGCATATGTAGATGTTAATATTTATATATAATGATGGTTGGGAAACTGGAAGTAAAATCTTCTCTTGTCTTTATTATGATAGTCAGTGTAAATACAGGATTATGGTTTCCTTTTTCTTAGTTTCTTATTTTGTTCAAGGCAATTGTGGTACAACTTTTTGCATGTAACACTATATATACAGGATATTGTGTTTGGAGCACTAACAAACTAAAGTTTTTCAGAGGTTCATTCAAGAAGAGGAATTACATTCTGAGAGGGAATCCAAACATGCATGGGAATACACCACCCAACACAAGAAGAGATTGACCTGACAAAATGGGAGGACAATTTATGATGCCATGGGCCATGAGACCATGTTGCAACCCAAAGGTTTCATGAATAAAACCCTCCCAAAGGAGGAACTGAAAAATAGAAAAAACAATTGGAAAGAATGAATAAAAAAGCAAAGATGGTGCCTCCTAGAAAGGTGCAACTTTGGGCCTGTTGGTGTACTATTGGACTTGGTGGTGTCGTTGCCTTGTCAAGTTGCATGCAAGGACGTATGAAGTGCTGGAAGGAAGCACACAGATTGCTGTTGCTTCAATAGTGGCCACTAACACCTCTTGAAGTGGAAATGAGGCAAGGACAAGGAATAGTTAGGCAATAGAGGGTGGGGAAGGTGTGCTTACTAGGTCAAGAGTGGGGGGAATGGCATGGGAAGAAGGTTGGGGCAAAACATTTCCTGTGAATGGGGAATGTGGATGGGAGGAAATGGCCAGTGGCTTGGAAGGATTGGTCTGCTGGAGGAGACGTGTGTTGGGGGTGAGTGCTGACGGATGGAGCCATGGAGGGTTTGGTCAATGGCTTTTAGAGTAAGGAAGAGGATATGTTCAAGGGGGATAGATGTCTGGTTGGGAATTGGTTAACAACTGGCTGGGGGGATGAGGAGAGGGGTTAGGCCGAAGAGGGGCTTGACCAATGATGAGATAGGTTGCTAGCTAGTTTGGGGCATTTGGCTAGAGGTTTGGAAGGGAGGGAATGTGGAAGGCCTCATCAAGTCATTGTAAGGTGGTTGAAGGGGATGTTGCTAGTGGAAGGGTGGCAAACCTTGACTTGTCTCCCAGCCACAACCAAGGGGGAAAGGATGAAGATATCTGATTGCTAGGATGAGGAGGCGGCATTTTGATTACAACCAACACGATGATCTGAGCCCCCAAGGACTGAAGCAGCGACAGACTCTCTTTGGCACAAGGGAAAACTAGGGTTTCTGGAGAGAGATGGGAGCCTCTCTCTAGAACCCCTATAACTGATTGGAAGAGCAGGAATACAAAATAAAGTTGAATATTATATGTTTATATCTTACGCTGAAATGTTCAACTTCATTTGATTTAGATAAGGTAATATTTATGATGAAAGTAACTTAATATAATACTTTATTATTGCATTCTCAGGAATACCTAAATCAATCCATCGCCAATCCAATTTACTATGTTATGAAGTTCAATTTGACATTCTACCATACGGTGCATGTTTATTTGTGCAATAAATATGTATCCTTTTTGGAGTCTATTGGTACTGGCAAGTACAACTTGTTTAGTATATTCACATGCTAGTATCCTCTATATGTCGAGGATTGTAAGCACCTTTATTACTTTGGACAAAAAAAGAAATGACTATGAAAAGGAAGTCATTATGATAGATATGATGAAAAGCCAATGTGAATTTGAAAATATGCCATGAACCGCAAAGGGATGAGGTCAGCTCAATGTTGTGGTAGATGGTGAGAGATGGAGATAAACCTCTCATTGTAGTGGTGGGTTGTGGGTGATGGAGATGATCCATCTTGCTGGTGGTAAGCAGTGCAGAAGATGCAACATTGCAGTGTTGAGCAACACAAATGTGTTACTTGGAGAAGATGTGGTATTGAGATGCACCGATATGGCGACAAGCTACTCACTTGAAGATGAGGTGTGAGTGCACCTAAATGACAACCAATCACTTACTTGAAGAGGTGGCAGTGCCAAATTGCACCTAAACAGCAATGAGAAGAGAAGGTGGTGCAGAAATTCTCGTAGATGGTGATGGTGGTGCGAAAGGAGAGATGGGACTTGATAGTCATCATCATAATTGAGTCTTTGCTGCTATAATACTATGTGAGAAACAAAGATAAAATATTCAACTCTATTTATCTTTCTACTAGCACAATATCATCTATTTATAGAACTACATGCACCAAATTAGAAAGCAATGGAAAAGGAAAGAAAGGTGTGTCCTATTTGCCTCAAATGAAATGGGAAATTGCCATGAAAAAGGAAATCATGATAAAAGACTATTCTTTCTTTTAACATTAAGCATATGTTGAGACAACAATAGAAATTTGGCACATAACTTAGAATGTCACGAAGAAAATGGAAAAAAGAATCAAATGGCTCCCCATCATATGGTCCCAAATAAATTTATCCCCTATTACATTACAAGGTACCATATCAACCCTCGAAGTTGCCATCTTGAATCATACTACCCTTTCTCCTATTGATTCAAGGTAACAACCATTAAATGTTGACAAAAGTACCATTCCTTCTCCTGCATATGTATCTCTCATTCTTCACTCCACTAACCATCTCAATTGACCTATAAGAGAGATATATGCCACTAACAAAGTATATGGAATGTAGTGCTATGAGTATGATTGAAGTATATATATTAGTGAATTGTTGTGAATTTGATTAAACCACATTTTGCTTTCTGCACTACACCATGTTACCAGGTTTCCACTAATAAAGATGTAGTAACCTGAAGTAGGTCTCCTATCTTCCTGGAATCTAGCATAGTTTGCATCGGAATATTGTTCCACATTAACGTGGCTCCAGGAGCTGACTTCAAGCATATTGGTATCTGCAAGATAGCTTCTCAATGTCCATATGTGAGTTTGTTTATAGCTCACCTTACCAACAACACATGATATATCGAGCCTTGTGATTGTTAGATACAATAGCTTTCCTACCATAGATAACTCCAACTATTAAGCTTCTCAAAGGAGATATTTAGGTCTATAGGTACTGAAGCTGGCTTACATCCTAATGTACTATCTTCCTGCAGTGTGTCAAGAACATACTTCCTTTGTAAAAGAAAAGAGCCAGATTTGTCCCTACTCACCTCAATCCTAAGAAAGTAACTAATAGCTCTCAGATATTTAGCACCAAGCTTTTTTGAAACTAAAAAAAAAATCTTCAATTCTATCTCTATCATCGCCTATGGAAAAGTGGTAGAAACAATTTAAATCTTAGTGTCGTGCCACTCTTTTATTTGAACATGATATGATTTGACAAGGATCTAAGAAACCCACAAGACTTACCAAGAATGATTAAAAGCATGCCGGCGAAACGGAGGTTTTTGACGAGATGCTATATCGACATGACATACTTATCGAAATGCAAGGATGTCTCCGGCATGCCACCGAAATTGTCGACATGCTGACGGTATGTCGGTTTGCGTTGTTGCCTGCTGCTAGGTCATGCACGCGTGACGCATGCTGCATGCTATTTCTACTGTTGGTTGCTGGCTGGTTGGCTGTTGCTGTTGTTGCACCGCAGTATTGCTCTGTTGCACGAGTTATGTATCGCATATCATTAACTTGAAATACATTGATGATCCGTACCGTGAGGGGCTCCTCAAAACATGATTTTGGTCTTCTAAAGCCTATGATTTTTTTATATTGTAACATTTTTATTCATTTTAAGTTATTTTTAGTAATTTCCTCAAAATTTCCTAATATCAATAATATATCATCTTTTGTATTGGCATTAGCACTTTTCTTCTTATAGTCTTCAATTTTAAAAATACCTATCAATTTAATTAGAAAGTATAAGACATGGTTTAGGGCTTAAATGAAAATATTTATCCATTTAAATATTTATTCTTAAAATTCTAATCATTTTGATCAGTTCTGTCATTTTTGTCGACGTGCCTTTGGCATGCCCTCGGCATGGTCTGAAATGGACTATTTTTGGGGCATTGAAATCGTTGAAATTTGACGTTGAAATACGGGTATTTCCATGGCATGCCAACAAAATATGCACTTGAAAATTTATTGAAATGGCGTCAAAATTAGCATTTCGACCCTTGCTTAACAATGAGTTAAACTTATTACACTAAGCATGTAAGCTTTCTTTAAGTCTGTATGCGACCTCTTCCTAGCCTACATACCTTGTTTTTCTATCCCTTAGTGAGAATCTGGGTGGTTTTGCCATGTATACATCCCTAGCAATATCACTATATGAAAAAGCATTTTTAGATCTAACTAGTGAACCCTGCTATGCAAGATTGGTTGCAAGAGGAAGTGCAATTGTTATCTAGTTCAATCTTGTAACTAACGAGGCACCAAGAATGGCAAGAAATCTATACCTTTTATTTGGGTATATCCATTTGCCCCTAGTCATGTCTTGCACTTGTCTAATAATCTATCAGCTTGATACTTGACCATAAGTATCTATCAACATTGTCGACAAAAAAAAAAAGGGTACCTACCAACACCTAAGAAAATTAATCATCAGAAGGGGTTCTTCCAAATCCAAAAGAAAAAGCGTGGGTCTTAGATAGGGTTGTTAGATTATCATAAGACACAAAATAGGAAATTGGGTGGTTAATGCTACAAGTTTGAGAACCTTCCTAGTAGCAATGGGAAGATTCAGATCATTGGTTGGGGTTGGGAGGTTCTCCGTTTGATCCCTATATTAAAGGAGGTGGTTGAGGTTCTTGGTCATCACTTAAGTTCAGTATATCTGTCAATGGCCTTCATGTATACTTTTAGTGGTGATTCAATTAGAAATGTAGGTACTAGCAATGGAATGAAATGTTATAGTGCCCACATCATAGAAATGTCATATCTGTAAAAAAAGGTTTCATGGGTGCTGTCATAGGATTTCTTTTTTTTTTTGAAAAAGGAAAGGGTAATTATCCAAAATGATAACTACCCAAATTTATTAAAAGTGAAAGCTATCCAGCCAACACCATACCAAGGGACAACCATAAAGACCCCTCACTCACAAGGACTCACTCCAAAGCTTAATCAAAGCAAAAGTAGACTCCACAAAATTCTCTACATAAGGTTTCTGCCCTCTGAAGACGACATCATTCCTTCCTAACCAGACACCCCAGAGGACTACCAGCGGTCTGGCCCTCTCCTTCGAACGGAAGACATTCTGCCCAGCGTTGCCCCCTCTGCCTTTATAACCGCTCCAAAAATCATTAAAAGACCGACAACTCCACCATCTCGCTCCAAATCTGCGAGACAAACGGGCGAGAGAAGAAAAGGTGGTCGACATCCTCATCGTCACCTCTACACAAAGGGCAGACCTTACTCTCCTTAGGAGCCCATCTCACCCTCCACACCCTAGTCATGAGTCTTCTCCTCCTAAGCAACCACACAAAAATCTTGACTTTCAAAGGACAAGTTGCCTTCCAAACCTGTCTGCAATCTCTCACCAGATCCAAATCACCAGTGGGACCCCCGTCGGACAATCTCCCGTACGTAGCCTTCACCGAGAAATCTCCTTCATCCCAACTAAACATATCATTTCCGGATGCCGGATGTAGGCCTTCCAACTCTTTAAGCAACCTCTGGAAGTCGTGAATTCTCGCATCTGAAAGATTCTCTGCAAAAGACGGACACCACCCACCTCCCTAAACTTCAGCCACAAACGCCTCTTTGCTCGAGGACAAAGTGAAAAGTCTCGGAAATCTTCTAGAGAGTGCGCCTTGACTTGTCCAATCATCCTGCCAGAACTTGAAAACCTCCCCTATCCCCACCACCGGTACAAAACAATTTTGCACCGTAGGAGCCACCGTCAACAGACCTTTCAGGAAGTGAGAAGCATCCCTCGGCGGGGATAGAAGTAGGTCCCAACATAAAGGGCCACCATAAGCTGTCCTGAAAACCTTCCCCATCAAATCCCCCCTGTTCTCCAAGAGGCCCCCAACCCATTTCACCAACAGGCTATCATTAGATCTCCCCAAGTCCCTCACCCCAAGTCCCCTCCTCCACCGGCTTGCAAACCTCCTCCCACGCCACCAACCTGGCACTAGACCCATTCGACCCCTGGTTGGACCAGAAGAAATTCCTCATAAGCCCCAACATTCTCTTGACAACCTGCTTGGGCAACTTCAGGACAGAGGTGAAATACAACGGCATCGCCGCCAGAATCGCCTTGAGCAAAACCAGTCTTCCACCCCTCGATAGAAGCCTGGACGCCCATCCTGCCAACCTCCCCTCCAGCCTCCCCAGCAGGGGAGCCCAATCCTGCACCAAGATCCTACCATCTGTCAGTGGTAATCCCAAGTATCTGATCGGTAGCTTCTCCTGCCCTGTGCCAAGACCTGTGCTGCACTCCCTCGCCTCCACCTCCGTCAAATTAAAAGGGACAAAACTTGATTTGGACAGGTTAATATGCAGACCTGAAGCCTCACCAAACAATAGAAGCAAAATCCACATCCTCTTGACTTCCACCTCCCTGCCTTCAATAAAGAAAATCGTATCATCTGCATACTGCAGCAGTGGAATGCTTGTTCCATATCCCAAGGAGAAACCTCTCACCAAGTTCCTCTCACAAGATTTTTTCGTCGCCCTCGCAAGTGCATCTGCCACTAGAACAAAAAGCATTGGAGCCAACGGGCACCCCTGTCTCACCCCTCTTCTCGGCTGGATTTAACCCCCTGCCGGGTTTCCATTGATAAGAACCGAAAAAGACGTTGTGGTGATACATCTTTTCATCCACTCGATCCACATGGGTGGAAATCCCCTCTTCACCAAAGAGGCCCAAAGGAAAGACCACTGCATTGAGTCATACGTCTTGCTGAAATCAACCTTTCACATGAAAGCCTTCCGCCTACTCCTCTTCCAAAAAGCCACCACGTACCCCTCCAAAATGTTCCTGCCCGGGACAAAAGCCGTCTGTACCGGATCCACAATCCTCGCCAAGGTCTTCCTCAACCTATTTGCCAAGATCTTAGCCACAATCAGATATAGCATTCGAAAGAGCTATCGGCCTGTACTCCTGAATCTCCTCTGCTCCTTCCTTCTTTGGCAACAAGAAGTAAAATTTGTTCAATCTGTTGAAGATCGAATTTCCTTCTCTGAACTCCTGTAATACCTACACCACATCATCCTTCACCACTGGCCAAAACTCCTTATAAAAGGAGACGGGAAAATCATCTGGTCCTGGACAACCATCAGCATTCAGACCCCAGATCGTCTTATGAATCCCATCCTCCTCAAATGGCCCAATCAAGTGCTCCGCTTCCCCATCCCTGATCCGTGGCACCTCGGATCCCAACCACCTCCATCTTCCCCTCTGCCTCCTCCCGGTGAACTCCTTGAAGTACCTCGCAGCCACCCCACCCACCGCCTCCCTACCCACGAACTCCTCCCTCTCCACCATCAGTCTATCGATCCAGTTCCTCCTCCCGCATGCCGCCATATGAAAATACCGCGTGTTAGAATCGCCCTCCCTGAGCCACCTCTACCTGGATCTCACCTTCCACTCCACTTCCACCTTCCGATCTTCCTCTTGCACCACTTGCAAGCACTTTGCTCTATTCACCCTGTCCATTTCGGATAGGAGGCCAACATCCTCAGCCAAGTCCAGCCTCGCAATCTCACTGAGGGCTTCATCTCTCCTCTTCCCATGCTTCTCTTTAATTTGCTTCTTATAAGCCTTGAGGAAGGACCTCAACTCTTGTAGCTTAGCTTCCAACCTAGCAGCTGCCGAGCCTTCCACATGAGTAGATCTCCATCTCTCTTCCACCAGCCTCCTGAATCCCTCTTCAAGGAGCCAAGCTCTATCAAACTTAAAGTACGTTCCATGCCTCCAGCCCTCATTCATCACCCAAAGTAATGGGGTGTGGTCCGAGAACGGCCGCTCTAGAGGTTTGACCTCTGCCACAAGGAAAGCCTCCGCCATCGCCGTCGAGATGAAGAATCTATCAATCCGAGACCGTTACTCACCAGAGCTCCTCCAGGTGAAGTGGCAGGAAGAGGGCGGCATGTCATCCAACCCTTGTACAGCAACAAAACCCGCAAAGGCCTCTGAGCCCTGGTCCACCCCCCCACGGCCATCCGGTCTATCTTTCGCCAGCAAAGTGACATTAAAATTGCTTCCAATCAACCACGGGGTCCCTTGATGTGCCGTTGCGACTTGATCTAATTCCTCCCACATAGCTTGCTTCCGCATGCTATCATTCGGACCATAGACCGAGGAGAAGAGCATGCAGAGGTTGTCCCGACGCCTCTGTAACTTGACCTAACAACATGGGAACTGACCGTTGAGTCCAACAAGGAGAAGGCATCTCCCTTCCACCCAACAACAATCCCATCAGCTCTTCCAACCACGTCAAGGGCCAAGAACTCCCTAATGCCACTACCCCCCACCTCCCTCCATAGTCTCTAGTCACAGCTGCCCCTCTGAATATAACCCCACTTGGTCTCCTGGAGAAACACCACCTCAGGTCCCTACCTCTGAATATAACCACATAACGCTGCCCGTCTGGAGGGGTCATTCAACCCCCTCACATCCCACAAGAGGACCTTAGTCATGGAGAAGTTCGAGAGACTCTACCTTGCATCGTGCGCCTAAAGCCCACCTCCGCAGCCACCCTGTCAACCTCCCCTTCCTCCAGCTCCACAGACCAACCCGATTGTCCCCGCTGCACCTGCTCGCCCACTAGCGGGACCTCCACCTCCCCAGCTTGCACCACCCTCTCTTCAGCCACCCCCAACTCCGTTGGACCCTCCTCAGCCCCTGCGCCCCCTCTAGCCCCAGCCCCTCGCTGGCTGCCAGTGCCACCACCAGCCATCGCCGCCGTCCCAGCACACCCCGCGCTACCTCCGCCTCCCATCAAGTCCTCCGCCGATCTTCCATCTCGCCCACCAGTTGGTGCAGTGCCGCCGACCACCACCTTCGCCAACACCTTCCCCCGAAGCTGGTCGCTCCCTACCTCGCTCCCGGTCGGAGGGGTCTTAGCCCTCCATCTCCGATAAGTCCACCGCGGCTTGTACGTGAGCCACTGCGCTAGAAGCTTCCTCAGCTTCCACCTTTGCAGGCGCAGCACCGTCCGCGTCGCTCGTCGCCACACGGTCGACCCGACAGAGATCGCATTGGGGGCTTGTCTCCAGGTTCATTCGACCGCTGCCACTGTTCGGAGCCCGCCCCGAACCCTCGCGGGAGGAGGAGCCCGACCCAGAAGTCCCCCCCGAAACCATCTTTCCTCGACTCCAGATCCGGTCCACTCGACCCGGGTCCGCTAAGAGGACACGCCATTAAAAGCTGATCCACGTCAGTGGGGTCCTTCGTCTTCAATGTCGCAGAACTCTTCAAACCTTCCGCCGCAGATCCTGCGGTTTCACCCGAATCCATCGCTCGCTTGTTTGCCACCGATTGCGCTGCAGGGATTGCAACGGTCGCGCAATCATCTCCGCGTTCCTTCGCCTTCCCAAAAACGGCCGGCCCTCGGCTTGCCCACAAGCTAGCTCCGATGTCACGCTCCGCCGTTGCACCGCCATCCACCGCCTCAGCGAAGGATCTAGGTCTCCCGACCTCCCGCGAGACCCGAACCAACCAGGAGGAACTCCCCAATCTCAGGATCTTCTCCGCGATCTGCATCCCCGGCCTCATCTCCACACACGCACCAATCCTCGACAGGTCCTCTGATCTCAGTCCAAGTTTATCGCAGCTCTGGAGCCTTGCAAACGAAGCGACCACCGCCGCCGCCACCTCCACCGTATGGAGGAAGAGAGGAACCCCCTCAATCACCACCCTCTGCCTCGCACCAACCGGTGGGTGCTCCTCCACGGCCCCATCCGACCTCACCGGCCACCTCCACCTCACCACTCGGCCACACGACATCTCCCTGAATGCCAAGCGTCGCAGCAATATCGGTTCGAGCCCCAATAGCACCAAGCAACTGCTCCCGAGAGACGCAACTCTAAAGGCACCTCTTCCGATCCCCAATAACGATGAAATCGCCCCTCTCAGGTGCCCCAGCCCCACTTCCCCTTTCAGCACCATCGTGACCAAGGCTGCCGCCAAGCTCCCCTCCAGGGCCTTGATCTCCTCCGACCACGGCGCTTCAACCTCTACGAGAGGCACCCCCTCCGGTGGAGGCGGCAACACCCTCGCCCTCCCCACAGAAACCCCAACGGCAGACTCCCGGAGGTGGCATCGCGCTCACCTGTGTCCGAGACCTCCGCATCACTGACACCTCAACGGCTCCCTACAGCCCTCCGCGAAGTGCCCCCTCCCGAGGCACTTGAAGCAACGCACCGGTGCCACACCCCTCTGTGACCTCTTCATCGTTGTCCAACCAGACCCCTCACCCTCCCACCCTCGCATTCCCCCTCTCGCTCATTTCTCGTTTCGCCGGCATAACATAGTACTAAACATAACTCCTTGCATTGATTAAGAACTCCCCAATGTCACTACCAACAACAAAATCTCACTCCACTATGTTTGTCATAGGATTTCTTGATAGTGGGATTACAATATATGTGTCCTTTCTGGGTCTGAGCATATCCAAGGCTTATGGAGATAGCTTATTTATTGGAAAGGTATGAATAGAATAGGTATATCAAAAAACACAAGGAGTCAAATGGCTTATTTCCTTATTAAGCAAAAGCACCTTCACAGGATCCATTCCTTAAGTACCACAAGCGAAATTTTGTTGACCAAATAAGCATTAGTCAAAGTAGCATTTGACAAGTAAGATTTTGGAACATGCATTTGAAATATCAAGGTTGGAGAAATATACAAGCAGCGACCGGGGATGAACATTTCTCTAGTGGTGGCCTTGATTAAAAAAAAAAAGGTTCTAGTAAGGGCAATATTAAGTAATTACATTGCTCTTTTAAACCGTGTTCTATATATAGATAAGTAACTCTTTACTAACTATAAACACTTCGAAGATTATATGGGTAGGAACCAAACATTAGTGGTTGAAAGTATATGTTTCTATGCTCACTTTATACCTTTGTTAAAGCAACCATGGTTTAGATGATGAATATTCTAAGGGTAAGAAAGCATACATTCAATGATGAATATTCTAAAGATATGGTACTCTTTATATGGATATTTGTACATTTCTAGGTTTTTCAATTCCAATTTCAGTTGCAGGGGAGGGGCGGATCTACTATTTACAAAAATGAAATGCATGAATATAAAAATATAAAAGTTGTAGTTGAAGGAGCTGTTCTTGTTGCTCCCATTGCAGATCCATCCTTGCAAGTGATAGTTTATGTCTAGCAGACGTGGACGTGGGTATGATGGAGGTTGGGGTCGAAGATCTTATCCACCATGTGTCCACTGCCAGAAGACCAATAATCCCTCGAATCGATGTTGGGAGAAGTTTGGGAGGCCAACCTGGGCAAACCAAACTTAAGCTACTGTTGATCCTATTGCTGAGACAAAGACTACTCCTAATCCAGTTGCTGTTTTTCCATTTATTGTTGATGAATTGGATCGCCTTCGCTGTTTTCTGAGTGAGCTAAACTCTTCTTCTATTGCTGCATTGGCCACAAATATCGCAACGCATGCCACCCACTCAGTATATCTGACTAGATTATACTCTGGTGCCTCTATTCATTTAACGAGTAAAGGTGCGGGTCTTATTTTTGCGAGAGACTTTACCACTATTACTTATGTTCGTTTGGCAAATGGTAGTTGTTTCAGCAATGCTCAATTTACCCCTTGACTGCAAATTTTAGATGTTTATTGTGCCTTAGAATTTCTTCTTAGTTTGCTATGTGAGTAAGATTTGCTACTAGTTGAAATGTAGAATTGTATTTGATGAGAATCATTGTTATTTTCAGGACATCTAGATGAAGCAGATGATTGGTGAGGGTTATGAGGATTGTGGGCTATATTACCTAGACATCCTCACTATTTTTGCTTACGTTGCTTCTATTACCTCCAACCCTCTTTTGTAGCATTCTTGACCTGGCCATCCATCTCTTCTCAAGCTATGATAGGTGTATCTAGATATTCTTGCTACTACCACTTTTGATTGTGAGGTATACCAACTTTGGAAACATCATCGACATGCCTTGCCTTCTCATGTGGGTCATCAATGTACTTCTGTTTTATAGTCCATTGAGATGTCTGGGGTCCATATCCTGTTGCTATCATGTTTGGGCATAAGTATTTTGTCGTTTTTGTTAATAATTTTAGTTGTATGTTCTAGATTTTTATGTTGAAAATAGATTTGAATTACTTGCTATAATAAAGAAATTTTTTTACAAGGTGCAAAATACTTTTTTTACCAAAATAAAATGCTTCAAATATGATAATACTCTTGAGTTTATTCAGCATGTCTTGAGAATCTTTCTTGAGGAGAATGGGGCCTTCTTCAAACCTTCTGCCCCCATACTTTTCAACAAAATAGGGTTGCAGAGAGGAAACTGCGTCACATTCTTGACATTGCTAGGATGCTTCTTATCTCTATGGGGCTTCTTAGGACATTTTGGGGTGATGCAGTCCTTACCGTTACCTACTTGATTAATTATGTGCCATCTTTTGGTTTAGGGGGTGATATTTCGTATCAACTGATGGTTCCAGGTAAGGATGTACTTCCTTTGCAACTTTGGATATTTAGTTGCATTTGCTTTGTTCACAATTTTACTAGTCTTGATAAGTTGTCTTCTACAGCTACTAAATTTGTCTTCCTTGACTACTCCCATACACAAAAAGGGTATCGTTTTAATGATCAAGTGCTAGTGTTATCACATATGTGTTGATGTGACCTTTGAGAAGGTTCCATACTTCTCTTGAGGGACCGAACACACAATTTCAATCTCAGGTTTACCAGCGCAGAGAGCCACCACCACATACATCTGCCCCTATGCTTAAACTTGTACCTTATGTTGATCCAGGTTCTGGTGCCACTAATAATGTAGCTCCACTAATCCTTGCTTTGGATGTTTTCGTGCTTCCCTAATGGGGGTAATGACAGGCTTATTGCTCTATGGAAGGCGATGAGATCATGTACTTTACATCCTATATCACATTTTACTTCTACTGCCCATTTGAACTTCGTTTGTGCAGTAGTTTTCTTAGGAACTTTGTAGTACTATCATTCCTAGGAATTACTATGAGGCATCTCAGGATCCTAGGTGGGTGGCAGCTATGAACACAGAGGAGGCACTTCTCGTCAAACCTAGGATGTGGTGCCAACCCCTTGTGATGCTAAAGTGGTGCATTAGAAATGGGTCTACAAGTGAAATAACTTGTTGATGGTAAAATTGACAAGTTCGAGGCTTGTTTTGTGACAAAGGGGTTCACACGGACATGGTGTGGACATTTTTGAAAACTCTATCGTGGCACGCGTCAATTCTATTCGCGTGATCCTCTCTATGGCAGTTAATTTGGATTGGCCTTTGAATTAGCTCGACATTAAAAATGCTTCACTATGGTGATCTACACAAGGAAGTGTATATGTGCTAATCTCCTGGCTATGAGGTTGAGGGGAAGTATGTATATAAATTAAAGAAGGTGATCTATGGCCTAAAATAGGGTCCTAGAGCATTTGGCAGATTATGTTGATATGATATTGACAAGAGATGATGCAGCTGGCATCTAGGAGATCGTTTGCTATGAAATTTTCATTATTTTCTGGGCATAAAGGCTATCAGTGGTAAAAATGGCATGTCACTCTCACAAAGAAAGTATACACTTGAGATTTTGGAAGAGGCAGGACTTCTTGGGGCTAAGCCATCTGCTATACTTGTTGAGTGGAGGGAGAAGCATAATGTGACAGGGGGCTCTTTTTGAGGATGTGCATAGATATTGAAGTGTGGTTGGTAAGCTACTCCATGGAGGGAGGTTTGTAAGTCGAGGAAAAGGGGGGGTTTGGGTGGTAGATGTTTGGATGAGTTTAATGTTGTGCTTCTTATGAAGTGGGTGGTGCACTTCTTAGCGGGTGGAGATGGCATCTTGGATAAGCTGTTGAGAGATTCTTATGGACCACCAGTGGAAGTTAAACTCGGATGCTCTCTCCCGGTGTGACATCGTCTTTTTGGGCCTCTATCCAGCCACTCATTTTGTAGGGCCTATCATTTGGATGCTTTGGGCCGATGCTTGGTGTTGGGTGTTCCTTTTGTTTTTGTAAGGATGATTGGATGGGGTGTGGCAAACTTTAGATTTTATTTTCACGTCTCTTTGGTTTGGTCCAAGATAAAAATGCACTTGTCTTGGAGGTTTGGGATTCCACTTCTAGATATTGGTAGGGGTGCTAATCAAATCGAACATACTTGAACATAGGCATGCGATTGGAGGAGCTGGAGGGGATTGGGAGGACGAGGAGGATGGCAGAGTCCTGGGGGAGTGGTGGACGGTCAAGGAGGATGGGGCAGTGCTAGTGAGTGGTGGTTGGTTGGGTGAGGAGAAAGGAGTGCTGGTGGCGGCGGCGGTCAACTGAGGGTATTGATAGTGTTGGAGGAGATGATTGCATAAGACTTAACCTCGAGAGCGATGGCACATTGGCGGCTGATGGAAGAAGATGGTAGTGCACTGGCATTAGCGGTGGAGGTGTTTGGTGACGACGGTGAGAGGAGATTGAGAGAGTAAGAGTCGGGGTTAGGGCTTAGGGTTTTAGTTTTACCGATGGGAAGTGGCAGAGTGGGGGGTTGAGGAGTGACTCAAGTGAGGAGTTAGGACGAATTTGGTGGGTTTTTTGGGTTTCTTGTTTTTTTGTTTTTGAGGTTGGGAGGACAGGGGTAACTTTTTTTTTTTGAAAAGTTAAATGGATTCTTTATATCTACATAAATGCATAACTATACACACATATTTTTGTCTGTATGTATTTTCGAATTCGAACTTTAATCGAACGAATATACATTATGTTCATGTTAGGTTCGTTAAGCTAATGAACCTAATTTCAATGTTCATGTTTAGTTCTTTTTTTTTTTGAAGGAACTTTTATCGAATATTTCATCGAACGAATTTGAGTCAAATTCAAGTTGTTCAGTTCGATTAGTAGCCCTAGATGTTGGTCCTCGATCTTGCAACCTAGACTCTCTAATGTGTTTCTACATGAGTTACAAGAGATGCTTGATGTATTGCATGGTATTTTTGTTAGTGATGGGCCCATGGATGGCTTTAGGTTGGAGGAGGGTGTTTATTATGTGTCTAAGGTATATAAGAGGCTGACTTTGGAAGTGGGCCCGATGTCTCTTGTTTGGGAGGGGGAGGATTGCTCTATGTTTTGGAGGCTACTGGTTCCTTTGAAGGTTAAAATATTTTTGTTGTTGTTCAGGAGGGAGAAACTGGTGACTAAAGTCTTTCGCTTGGGATGGGCCAATGATGATGATCTAGATTGCATCTTTTGTGGGATGGCAACAGAGAATCTTGAGCATCTCTTCTTATAGTGTGACCTCTCGAAGGAGGTCTGGGAGAGATGTGACGTGCGGCAAGCTGATATGTTCTCTTTTAATTCTTGGTGGGTGTCCTTTTTCTCTCTGGTGCATGCAGATATGACAGGATGGGTGAAGGTTGTTGTGGCACAGTGGTCTATTTGGTTGCAACGGAATGATTCCATTTTTAGAAAGGGGAGGGCTTGGGTTGAAAATATTGTTAGGGAGGCATCCAGTTGATCTTAGCTGTGGTTGAACAATCTATATGTCCGTTCAATTTTATTTTAGTATTATTCTGGATGATTGCCGAAGGATGGTAATCGTCCTTTTTTCTCTCAAACAAAAAATCAGGTTTTTAATAAGTAGGGCAAGTTAGTATGTGGAAAAACCATGTTATAGTGATTGGAATGATGTGTGTTTGATTCTACCAGACTTGAAGGGATCTCCTGGTAAAGGAGTGTTCTATTGGAAGAATGGTCATCTGGGGCTATCTTTATATTCTGATATTGACTATGTAGTCTTTCTTTGAGGCAATCTGGTTTTGTGGCACGATAAGAAGCAGGCAGTGGTAGCGAGATCTAGTGCAGAAGTAGAGTGTATAGCCATGGTCTACATAACTTGTGAAGTCACGTGGATTTCCTCCTTTTTGGTTGATCTGGATGTACCAGTGAAGAGTCCTTTTCGTATGTATTACAATGACAAATCTGCCTCCTACATACCCTCAAATTCAGTCTTCCATGAGAGGATGAAGCATATTGAGGTTGATTATCACTTTATACGTAATTCTGTCCTGGAAGGGAAAATCAATACATCGTATATCTCTACAAAGTTATAGTTGGCGAATATATTCACCAAGGTGCTCCCACGAAAACGGCACTTCATTTCTGACAAGTTGGGACTCGAAGACATCTATGCCCCAACTTGAGGGTGGGTATTGGAGCTTAGGTCTTATTTTTTGTTCTTTCTATTTTTATGTCCTAGTTATTAACTTTCTTTATTGTGTTGAACTCTTCATGTAATTTTCCCATACATCTCTATAAAGGAGAGGCTAGTGTTTCTTGTACTAATAAGACTTTTCATTTTTCCTCCAACTAGCGAAACATAAAAGAGAACACAAACTATATCACTCTCGTAAGCTTCATAACTCTCAACAGCGGTAAGGTGGGATCAAATAGGAATATCAAGAGGGCCTACTAGTTAGTTTGCCCAACAACCATATGAGCCCTCATGATTCATTTGGAAGATCCACCAAATCACTCTTTAGTTTTCTGTAGTGAACATTCCTTGCAACCATTACCTTCACCTAGTGAGCTTCACTTTGCTCATGGAGAGAAGCTACAAAAGAAGGTTTTGGGAACTTCTTCCTCCATCTTGTGAGAGGATTGTGTGTTGGTTTAGTGCCATAGTGGAAGATGTGGACTTCTCATTGTGTGTGATGGCCTATAAATAGGCATGTACTCCTCGCATCTTGCTTTGAGAAGAAATACAGAGAAAACATGCCCATAGGGCACTTATCCCGTGTTTTTCTCCCCACTCCTCGTGAGTGGACTTTTCACGTAAACCTAAGTGTTCTATTATTGTTTTATTGCTTTTGATATCTTTCTTCCGCTTTATTTTAAATTTCATCTTGGTATCGGAGGAGTTCTTTGTTGGATTCTTTTTATTATATTTTTATCTAGTTAGAGTTTGTAAATGTTCACAAGATCAAATTTGCCAACATTGGATGGCCTGATCATGGTTGCTGCCATTCTCCAACACGATGGATGTCACGAGGTGCCGGTGGCTATTGCAAGATCGAGAGGTGTGGTCTAACCCATGAAGGAGTCCAAGATCCCACGTAGATCATCACAAGGTGGTGTGAACCCCGATTCGAACCTCACCATTGAAGTAGATGGTGTTGAAGCAGATATGTTTGTCGTTGAAGCAGGAGATTGTGTTGATGAGGTAGGAGGCCATCGGAGGGGTCACCTGAAGCCCCATAAATCTGGTGGCGAAACGTGAGCGGTGAGGAGATCGCGCGAGGTCTAGAGGTGCTGATTGAGGCGACGATGAAGCCAATGAGGAGGAAGATGTCGATGAAGAGCCGACACGATATTGACTTGGCGAGGTGCTGGCGGTGAGGACGAAGGTGAAGCGGCGACGATTGCACGGTGGGCTACGGTGAAGTCGCGACGCGCGGCAGCACCTTCCCTCCCTTAGGGAGCGCCACCAGCTTCGAGGCCACGACCTTGACCAACGGGCGGCAAAGGTGGTTCAACCACGTCTGGAGACAGCAGTAGTGGTGCTTTCATTGCGATTTGGTCGGTGATGGTGGAGAAGATTGCGGCGAGAGACACGGGCTGATCTGGTATAGCGATCTCAGGCAAGGATCGTGGCGATGATCTCGGTGAAGATCTTGCGAGATTGGATCTAGCTGCTCATCTTGGCGATGAAGGCAATGGCGATATCGGCAGTGGCACGGGCGACGACAAGGGTGCTTTGTCATGAACCGCACACGCACCTGCTGCAAGCTCTTGGCGATGCTGCCTCCTCCATTGGCATCCGTCGCAACCTTGTGGGAAGAGGAGTTGCAGTGGAGTTGTTGGGTTCTCCTCGAACCCCAAGGGGAGAAGGGTTTTTAAAAGGTGCAGAAAAAAAAAAAGAATGATGTGGAGAGAAAAAAAGTGAAAAGAAAAGAAAGAGGAAAGAAAGAGAAGGAAAGAAGAAAAAAAAGAGAAAATAGTAAAAAATAAAAAAATAATGAAAATGATGAGTTTTATGTTTAAGAGGAGGTGGAAAAGTCTTCTCTAATTTTTATTATTTTATTTTCTTCTCGTTATTTTTCTTCTCTCATACGAGTATGGGAGAAAGGGAGAGTGTGGAAGCTTGTTGTAGTTACCCCTGTTTGTGAGTCCCTTTTGTTTATCACTCCACATGAGAAACCTAACTCTGGGAGGTCCAGAGTTTCGAGGTCCTCGGAGTAAGGACTCATTTCAGGTTTCTATGTGGGGGATCCAGTTTCGTGGACTTCAGAGAGGGAGATCCACCTTCAAGGTCTTCAGAGGAGACCCAATTTCAGGGATATTGAACGGGGAGCCACCATCACCATATCTTTAGAGCCAGCTACAGTTTGTCCAGTAGCTCCAGCTCGTGTTCCCGCCTACAAGCAAGAACCAGTCTAGAGTGTTGTTCGTTTTGCCGTGTAGAGTGGATTTGTGTTACAAGCTGAGCATTCCATACTCCAGCTTGAGGGGGAGTGTTGATAGGATTGTGTGTTGGTTTAGTGGTACATCGGAAGATGTGGATTTTTCATTGTGTGATGGCCTATAAATAGGTGTGTACTCCACTCATTTTACTTTGAGAAAAAACACAAAGAAAACACGTCCATAGGACGCTTCTCTCGTGGTTTTCTCCCCACTCCTTGTGAGAGAGATTTCCACGTAAATCCAAGCGTTTTATTATTGTTTTATTGCTTTTGATATCTTGCTTCTTTATTTCAAAATTCATCTTAGTTGAAAAATATAAATAGCAGAAACATAAATCAAAGCATAAAAACAATCATAGGAACACTTGGATTTATGTGGAAACCTCACTTACGAAGAACGAGGTGAAAACTGCGGGAGAAGCACCCACTGCCGTTGCTCCATTCTCCATGCATGCTCCTAGATGCACAAAAAAAAAAAAACTCCAAGAACAGAATATGATAATAAAATAATTTGAAGATTGAAAATAACCCAAGAACGACTTGCTCTGATACCAAGTTGAAAAATATAAATAGCGGAAGCATAAGTCAAAGCATAAAAACAATCATAGGAACGTTTGTGCTTACGTGGAATCCCTACTCACGAAGAGCGGGGAGAAAACCACGGGAGAAGGCCCCAATAGGGTATGTGTGTCTATAATTTCTCAAAGAAGAATGAAGAGGTACACTGCCTATTTATAGGTTACCACACACCACACAATCCCACACTAACCGATGTGGAACTAAATTACACACACTCCAACACCATCCAAGTGTGGGGGCGACACCAAGTTGAGTTCTTCATTCCCTTGGATTGAAGGTGATATCTCCAACTTTGGGATTTGAAGCTCAAAGTTAAGGCATTTTAGTGGGTCTACTGCAGCATGCAAACACCATGAGTAGGGGAAGCTAAAGGACAAGGATTTGATTACCAAGGCTAATCAGTTTTTCTTAGTCTTTTGCTTCATTATGATTTAGCAAGTTTTGGAGCATGGATTGAGGGAATAGGAGTCCAAAGTGGGATTTGAAGGACAAAGGCATAAAAAAAGGAGGATTTTCCAATGGCAAGATTGCAAGCAGGGTGCTTTCTTCTTCTTGGCATCCTCGTGTGGTTTAGTTATAAATAAAGGTCCTTTAAAAAGTGGATTATAAAAATGCGTATTAGAGGGGTAGTGAATAGTGTGCATAAAGTTAAAAACAAATATAAATTGTAGCACTAAGCAATCACCACAAAATACAAGTATTTTTAGGTGAAAAATTTCTTGGGTAAAAATCACTACCTAAGTTTCTCCAACTTAAGATTTCCCCAACTAGTCGAATTGATCAATTCACTAAACTACGCCACTTTAAGATCATAGGTGGTGTAACCTCAAGTACAACCCTTATTCGATCCCTATCGATGAGAATTGTCTTAGAGAGGTAGGAATTCAAAACCAGACACCCTTATAACAAAATAAAGGAAAATTACAAATCCCTATAAAGCCCAAATTAGAGAATAGATAGACTAGATAAATTAGCTTCTACCGGAATGAATTACTCCTCTTTTAATAGAGAATGAGAGTGGTGGAATTAGTGATTCAGAGATATTGGCACACTTGGGTTCCTTACAAGGGGCTGCATGCTATGGCTTCTTTTAGTATGCCTAGGAGTGTCCTAATATGGACCAAATGTTAAATTCTTATTTCTTTTAAATGCTTCCATATTTAGAACTCTAGCCTTGTTGGATTATCATTTTGGAAGTGTATATTGGATGATTCTATGCTTATGTTGAGCAATGTTAATATTGTGAAGTTGTATAAATAGTTATGCAAATGATGTGATGATGCATGGAATTACTTTAATTTGCTCTTTGTGGGCTGTTTGTGTAGATGTGTAGCCATCCTAGAGGTTTTGCTTATCTTTCCCTACGAGTATTTTATAGGGTGTATCCACCTTTTTTTCCTAAGAAGACTATATCCACCTAGTTAGAACAAATGAATTAGATTACTTTATTCTATAGCCCAACCTCTTAATATGTAGAGGTGGAAAAATTACCTAAGATGTCTTCAAGGAAATAAGAAAATAATCAAATCAGGAAAAAAATTTAAAGAACATAACTGTAGGGGTTAACATTCCCCCTCAAGTTGGAGCATAAATGTCAATCATGTTTGGCTTGGAACAAGTATCAAATGAGGTCCGTGGCAACGCCTTCATGAAAATATCTCATTTGGTCATCTGAGGAGACGTGGGTGGTGTAGATGAGACCTCTTTAGATCAAGTGACGTGTATAGTGATAGTTGACCTTCGTGTGCATAGTCCTCTCGTGAAACATGGGATTGTTAGCAATATAGGTTGTCACTTTGTTGTCACATCTCATCTCCATAGGTATATCAACCAGTACATGCAAGTCTGTTAGAAGTGATCTTACCCATATCATCTCTGAGGCAATTTGTGTCATGGCCCTATACTCTGACTCGACGTTAGATCTGGAGACAATAACCTGCTTTTTGCTCTTCCAGGTCTCTAGGTTTCTTGCCACATAGGTGTAGAAACTTGTAGTAAACTTTCTATTTGTCAGACACCTAGCATAATCAGCATCTGAGTATGCTATCACACTCAGAGGTTCCTTTGGTGAATAGAACCCCTCTTCCTGGTACTTTCTAGCAGTACCATTATTGCAACATCCCAATGCTGCCTAATGGGCCCATTGTATTGCCTTCTATCCACTACCTCAACCTTCTTATCGTATAGATGAGTCTTAGGATCCATAGGGATATTGGTTGGCTTTCTCTCAACATGACAATCTCCTACAGTTTGTCAAGGGTATACTTCCTCTGGGAAAGTACTACACCCTTTTTATTGCGTGCCACCTCAATCTCAAGAAAGTATCTCAGCGGCCCTAAGTCCTTGGAGCAAAATTCCGTGCAAGGCATTCCTTAACCTCAGTGATGTCAATGCTATCATCCCTTGTGATAATCAAATCATCAACATATATTAGAAGTACCACCACGTCCTTCCATTTCCTAATAAACAGGGAATGATTTGATGAGGATTTCTGGAAGCCAATCGTCTCAACAACCTCTGACAGCTTATAAAACCAAGTCCTAGGGCTCTACTTCAGGCCATATATAGCCTTCCGCACTCTACAAACCTTGGAACACTCCTCTTGAGTCTCATAACCTGGTGGCTATTGCAGGTACAACTCATCCTATAAATCACCATCAAGGAATGCATTCTTCATGTCTAGCTAATGAAGTAGTCAGTTCTTCTAAACAACTACAAAAATGAACATACACGTTGTTGGGAGTCGGGCCATAAGGGAAAAAGTATTAAAGAAGTCTATGTCATAGGTTTGCATAAACTCCTTTGCTACAAGACAAGCCTTATGCCTGGCAATTGTACTGTCAGGGTTGTACTTAATGGTAAACACCGATCGGCACCCAACAACTGAAGCTTCTGTAGGCAGGTTAGCAAGTTCCCTTGTGCTACAAGAACGAAGGGCGGCCATCTTGTTCTCCATGGCCTGGTGTTACCTTGGATCAAGCGTGGCTTGCTGATGACTAGTAGGAACAGACATGGCAGAAAGAGCATGGCATAACTTGCTATAGGCCTATCCTAAGAACTCATTATACATGACATGTGATATGGGATATTGGGCACAACTCCATGGTGCCTTGCGAACTGCAATGGGAAGATCAAGATATCTAGTACATGGGACTCCATCTTAACACTAGGTACAACCCCACCTTTGTCATCTTGTAGACCCCTTGCATTATCACTATGCACTATTTCATTAGTATGTAAATCTGCTGTGGTCAGCTGAGTAGGCACAGAAAAGGGTTGTTGGCAATAGGTAACGAGAAGGTTGTTTATGATCGGGGGCTTGCAAAATCTCTTAGGCTTAAAGAGTGGTGGCTTTGATGGTGATGGCACAGACTCAGTGATCGGAATCGCCTCCAATGGCATAGGTGCCTCAGTAATCTCAAGAGAGATGTCTCCTAGCAGCCGAAAAGTATTGAATGGACGTGTGGAAGGTAATATTTGCACTAACATAGTGGCACCCTCCAACAGGATCATAACATCCATTTTCCTTTTGTGTTCTTGAATATCAAAGAAGATACACTTGATGACACGAGAAGCAACCTTTTCCCTATTGGGTCCATTAATATGCACAAGTGCAACACATTTGAAGATGCAGGGTGACACCCCAAATAGATCACTCTTTGGAAATAAAAGATGGAATAAGGAACTTGCTCGTCAAGAACTATAAAGGACATTTGATTAATAAGATAGTAAGTCGTCAAAATTGCATCTCCCCACTATCTATCTGAATCAGAAGTGTCCGTGTAATGTCTAGAATATGCTGATGCTTATGTTCTACCACACTATTCTGCTAAGACGTATGCGGACAACTCATGAGATGAATAATGCCATGATCCCGATAAAAGGCACGTAGAGAGGTGGTGCAGAACTCCAAAGCATTGTTCGATCTAATGACCTTCCCCTTCACCCCATACTAATTCCGGATCTTTGCTAGAGAGGCATGATTCATATCACCAGCTTCACATTTAGTCTTCAACAGAAATATCCAAGTGAGACAGGAGAAAGGTACTCCTATGGTACTTTTCAAGTTGATATGCCTTACATTAAAAAGTGACAGTTGGAGGAATCTATGGCAACATTCGCCAAACTTTTGGTAGTGGAAGATGTCCAAACCGAAGATACCACAGGTAGCTAGAGGCACTCCCAGATGAGAGAGAAATATAGCTTGCATATGATGAATGTAGAAGGCGATAAACTCCACCTTCTTCATGACCACACCCAATGGTGCATGTTGTGAAAACATCATCAAATGTGGGAGAAACTGCATCAAAGACAACACAACAATTAAACTCCTTTGTGATCCGATTAATTGAAAGCAGATTTAGTGGAAAATTAGGAGCCAAAAGAATATTCTCTAACTTCATGTGTGGAGTCACATGAACCTCCCCCGAACCAGATAATGTCGCCCATCAGCAACCTAGATAGTCTTGCCTGATGGAATGGAATAGATAGTGGATAATTATCTTACATCACCACAAATGTGTCAAGATGTCCCTGAATCAACAAGTCAACCTGTTTCCTTTGCTTGAGATGGACGCACAACCCTTGCTTGAGATGTACCATGTTGACTAAATACACTAAGCAATGTCTCATACTCACTTATGGAAATAGTAATAGTGTTATGTGACCCTCTTGTCGCAGCGAAGGCCTTATACTCAATAGTAGGAACTATCGTCTCTGGTTCTGGTTGAAGCAAAGTATGCTCCTTGTCATGACCTTCTGCGATCATCAACCATGCTTGTGACCATTGGGCGTAAGTGGCCCCATCTGGCTTCACCATGGGACCAACAAAAGGTCTCTCATACACCCTAGATTTAGATACGCCCTCCGATGTCACCTAGACAAATTTTTAAACACCATATTGAGTTCAACCAGAACCAGTCAACATCCACACACACATGAAGAAAATCAGACCATCAAGACTGATCTGGGTGACCCTACAGTAAGTCGTAGAACGTCCTACACGACCCTTTGAGGAGGCACATGGCTTGTGCTACCCAAGAGATCTCATTACAGGCAAGGGGAAGTTACCAAGCAACGTAGTGTATCAGGACTAGCACCATTAGGCGATGCTTGAGACTAAGTCAACACCACAGGTGATGCTGGCTGTCACCACCATGCGGTGATGCACCCCCCTTTTGCACCTCTAGGCAGTGTTGGCTGTCAACCCAGGCGACGTTGCAGCTTTAGCAACGCTAGGCGATGCACAGGGACAACCCAATAGTGGGGCGATGTTCCTAGTAGTGGCGAAAAGTGAAAGTGTGCCCTGAACAGATCTAATAGTTTGCATGAGAGGGGTTGTGTTAGAATCGAAATGAATTAGTTTATTCAAAGAGATCCTGAGCCTTTATATAGAGAGGCACTGGAGAGAGAATTACAAGTATACACTTTCACTGTACAAAACAATAAAAACATCGACCGTACATAACTCGACACTCCCCTTAAGTTGGAGCAAAAACATCAAACATGCTCAGCTTGGAACAAATATAGTGTAATCTCTGCTTGGAAGTGCTTTAGTGAAGATATTTGCCAGTTGGTCTTCTGTGTATATGTAGGGTGAAAAAATCTTTTTAGCTAAAATGGGCTCTCTGATGAAGTGACAATTCACCTCAATATGCTTGGTCTTCTCATGGAAAATAGGATTATTTGCAATAAAGTGGCGGCTTTGTTGTCACAATGCATCGGAATAGGATCAGGTACTTGCACTTCAAAGTCTTCTAGAATGGAACGGACTAAGAGTAACTCACAAGTAGTCTGAGACATTGTGATTGCCACTGTATTTTGATTCAGTACTAGATCTAGATACCACTGTTTGTTTCTTGCTCCTCCATGTAATCAGATTGCCCCCAACAAATGTACACTTTCCTATAGTGGATTTTCAATCCTTATGAGCACCTGCATAGTCTGCATTAGAGTATCCACAAATATCCAAGTTCCTATTGTCTTTGAAAAGGAGTCCTTTCCCAGGTGCACTTTTCAAGTACCATGAGAATCTGGCAAGCACCATCCTAGTAGACTTCTCTTGGCGACTGCATAAATTGGCTCAACCTTCCAACTGCAGAGGCAATGTCAGGACGAGTAACAGTCAGATACAATAACTTACCAATCACTGCATAGTATTTAGTGACATCTTGCAGTAGGCGGCTAGCATCATCTGCACTAGGCAAGGACACATCGATGGGTACGTATGTTGGTTTGCATACCCATGTCTCTTAGTATGTCAAGAATGTACTTGCGCTGGGATAGCACAAGTTCTCTTATAGTGTGCTGTACTTTAATACCAAGGAAATAATTAATGGAGCCTAAATTCTTGGTAACAAACTGTGATTGTAACATCTTCATTTCCTCTATGCCTTTCCTGTCACTGTTAGTCAAAAGTATGTCATCCACATAAACAACCAATATGACTGAGCCTGTCTTTTTATGTAATGTAAAGACAGAATGATCAGTAGAAGATTAGGTGAAGCCAAAATCTTGAACTACCCTACTGAACCTCTAAAACCAAGATCTGGGACTTTGTTTCAATCCATAGATAGCTTTCCTCAGTCTACACACCTTCTGACACTCCCCCTTATTAAGGAAGCCTGGTGGTTGCTCCATGTAGACCTCCACCAAATCGCCATACAGAGAGTTATTTTTGATATTAAACTGATGGTCAGTCCAATGCTGTTGATAGCAAGAGATAGCAATATTTGAACAGAATTAAGACAAGCTATTGGGGAAAAATTCTTAAAGTAGTTAATCCCGAACGTCTAAGTATATCCTGTAGCCACTAAGCGTTCCTTGTACCGTACTACAGCACCATTAGGATGACATTTGAGGGTAAACACCCATCTACATCCCACAACAGTAACACCTGCGGGTAGATCAACAAGGTCCCACGTGCCACGGGACTGTAATGCTGCCATCACCATTGCCAAGGTCCAGGATGGATCTTGGAAGTTATCATGATGATCATGTGGTACTTGCACACCGTCAATGGCTAGGGAAAACTGGCGTCCAACTGTGGACAAACTGTCAAGGGACATAAACTGCGATACAAAATATTTAGTACAAGAACGTGGAGCCTCCCTTTATATAATAGGAAGGTCTAGAGTAGTGTCCTCAGTGGTAGGGAGTACCTGGTCCTCACTTAGACAAATCATCAGTAGTTGGTGGGGACTAAGTAGAAATAGTAGATAGTGGTTCATCCACTTGAGAAACATCCTGGGTCCTACGCTGAAAATACTTAGGAAAAGTATCCCTATCAGGAATCTCAGGATGATATGGGAAAGAACCCAGATCAAGCTGACTAGCCCTGGATATAGGTGG
The DNA here is from genome assembly GCA_037157565.1 of Thalassia testudinum. Taxonomy (NCBI): domain Eukaryota; kingdom Viridiplantae; phylum Streptophyta; class Magnoliopsida; order Alismatales; family Hydrocharitaceae; genus Thalassia; species Thalassia testudinum. Next base: position 79,238,380 of record JAZHRO010000077.1, on the reverse strand, counting down.
CTTAGTGGGTTGTGGTGGCTTAATGGGCATAGGAAGCGAAACCTCATGTGATGGCTCAGTAGGTTGCTCCCCTTATTTTTGATAATATGGAATCTCCTAAAAGAATGTGACATCAGCAAAAACATAAAATCTCTATGAAATAGGGTCATAGCATCAGTACCCTTTCTGGGTCCTGGAGTAACCCATAAATATGCACTTCATAGAGCGAGGGGAAATATTATTCACTTTATGCAAATAGACAAAATACATACAACCAAAGACAATAGGAGTCACAAAAAAAAGGTCCTTACAAAGAAACAGCATAGAGTACGGAGTTTTACCCCTTAAGACAGAGGAACAAATTCGGTTCACCAGATAAGTAGCCCAAAATGTGATGGAACAGATAAGAACAGCATATGAACATCATCAGCCCAAAAATGTGATGGAACATTCATTTGAAACATAATAGATTGGGCCACATCAAGTAATTGTTGAAGCTTACGTTCAGTAACCTCATTTGTTGGGAAGTATGAAGACAAGTGATATGGTGAATAATACAAAAGGATTTGAAGAAAGCATTTGTCCTAGCATTTACAAACTTCAATCTATTGTCACTCCAAAAAATCTTAATAACAGTAGAAAACTAAGTCTTTATTTCCACAATAAAATTTTTGGCAATATAATTGGATGAAAAAAGTTAATTCATTATGGAAAACCCTAGTCTCTCTTATATAAAGAGGGAGACTAAAGGGTGAAAAGTACAACACTGCCCCTCAAGAGCTAAACATCCATAAGCCCATACATAAAACATATAAGAAACACTATATGCTAACACTCCCTCTTAAGTGGGGGCATGAATATCTATTGTGCTTAGCTTGGAACGACACGCCTCAAAGGTAGATCTCGCCAGGGGCTTTGTGAAGACATCTGCAGCCTGCTCCTCAGAAGTGACACTCCTAGAATGTATTGTCCCTTGCTGAATGAGATATTGAGTGTAATGGTAATCAATCTCTACATGCTTTGTCCTCTCGTGAAACATAGAGTTATTGGCAATTTTGGTAGCTACTCTATTGTCACATCGCATCTCTATAGAGCTATCCAGAGAAACATGAAGATCTAACAAAACTGACTTGACCCAAACTATCTCAGTGGCTGTTTGGGCCATGGCCCTGTACTCTAACTCTACACTGGATCTAGATACAACCGCTTGCTTCTTACTCCAGATAACCAGGTTGCCTGCAACAAAGGTGCAAAAACCTATGGTGGATTTTCTGTCCCCAACACAACCAGCATAATCAGCGTCAGAGTATGCTACAATTCCCATTGGCGTTCCCTTACGGAACAATAATCCTTGTCTTGGTGCTTTCTTCACATACCTAAGTATCTGCATTGCAGCCTCCTAGTGTTGTTTAGTTGGCTTATCTGTAAACTGGCTAAGCTTACCAACCGACAAAGACAAGTCTAGACGAGTGATGGTGAGGTAAATAAGCTTACCCACCAGCTACCTGTATGCCCTAGCGTCAACCACTTCAGATTTCTCATCATATAAATGGACCTTAGGATCCATGGGAATAGTTGCAGCCTTAGCTGCTAACATGCCAATCTCTTGAAGAAGATCAAGAGCATACTTCCTCTGTGAGAGCACCACTCGATCCTTGCCATGTGCAACCTCAATGCTCAAGAAATACCTCAACTGCCCCAGATCCTTCATGACAAACTTTTCTGATAGGTGCTTCTTGACTTCGTTTGTCCCATTTCTGTCATTCCTGGTGATGATAAGATCATCAACATATACCAGGAGTGCCACAGTCCCCCTGTCAGTCTTCCTGGTAAATAAGGAGTGATATGAAGTAGAGCGACTCTGACTAATCTGGCGGAGCACCTTTGATAGCTTCTGGAGCTATGCTCTGGGACTTTGCTTCAATCCATAGATTGTTTTCCTCAATCTGCACGCACTCCCCCTGAACCTCGAAACCCGGGGGCTGTTGCATGTAAACCTCCTCTTGAAGATCGCCGTAGAGAAAGGCGTTCTTCACATCCAGCTGGTATAACGGCTAGTCTCTGTGGGTAGCAATAGAAATAAGTATTCGGACAGTGGCAAGCTACGCAACGGGGGAGAAAGTATCAAAGAAGTCCACCCCATATCTCTGAGTGAACCCCTTTGTTACTTGCCTGGCCTTATACCTCGAAATAGATCTATCGAAGTTGTATTTCAAGGCAAAGACCCATCGGGAGCCAATCAGTTGTGCGCCAATAGGAAGTGAGATGAGATCCCAAGTTTGTCTACTCCGAAGTGCTGCTATCTCATCCTCTATGGCTTGATGCCACTTTGGATCAAGCATGGTCTGCTGATAGGTAGACGGAATGGGTGACGCTGTAAGGGCCTGACAGAAGTTGCTAAACTGAGGAGCAAGACCATTGGTAGCCAAACTACCTACGACTCGGTATCTGGACTCACAGGTGTGTTGTGCCCTCCTAATGGCAATAGGGAGATTTGAATCATCTGGTACCTCTGACTGAGTCATTATAGGAGCCTCACCACTGTGGTGATCTGCACTTTCTGGGGAGTTAGGTCTAACCAAATTGTCACTTGCATCAGGTACCCTTTCAACTACCTGTGAACCATCAGCTGTTGGTGAGAGAGGAGGCCCCTGGAAAGTAGTGCGATGTCTGTGATAGGTATGTAATGGCCCGTACAATGTCTTAAAGTCATTTAGGAGGAAGAGCTCATCTGTCAATCAACTAGAGGTCTGGACTGAGAAGTAGACACTTGAGTCTCTGTACACGGAACAACAGGGGGAGAAAGGCAACATCATCACAGGAGCTTCTCTGTCTAGTGATTGAGAAATATGGTGTATCCTCATGGAAAGTCACATCAGCGCTAACAGAATGTCTGTTCTGCAGAAGATCATAGCAACGGTACCCCTTTTGTGTCCTTGAGTATCCCAAAAATATGCACTTGTCAGTGTGAGGAGCCAGCTTGTCACGACCAAGTGACGGCACGTGGACGAATGTAACACATCCAAAGGTCCTAAGAAGCACATGAAATAACTCATCTGGATGCAGACGAAGAATTGGTTTCTGCTTGTGAAGAACTGAGTTGGGCATCCTATTGATGAGATAAGCCACCGTCAGAACTACGTCCTGCCAGTATCTCTGCAGCGCATTGTGATGAATCAATAATGTACAGGCAACATCCAACAAGTGTCTATGTTTCCGCTCTGCAACCCCGTTCTGTTGTGAAGTGTGAGGACAAGTGGTTTAGTGGACAATCCCACGAGTCCTATAGAACTCCTTAAGTCTGACAGTGCAGAACTCAAGAGCATTATCAGTTCGTACTATCTTCACTGTGGCTGAATACTGTGTGCTAATATTTAGAAGAAGAGTCTCTATGCACACTCCAACCTCTACCTTACTTTTCAACAAGAACACCCACGTGGCTCTAGAGAAATCATCTACGACAACCAGGTAGTACCGGTGTCCCATCTGGTCTGGGACTCTACTCGGTCCCCATACATCCGTATGGAGCAACTGAAATAATGTAGAAGATCCAAGAGAGGTGCTAGCTGGAAAAGAGGATCAATGGTGCTTACCCAATTGGCAAGTATCACACTGTATGATAGCAGCCGAGGAAATATGTGGTATCACCCTCCTGAGGTGATCCAGAGATAAGTGGCCAAGACAGATATGCCACTGTAGAACACTCCCGCTACCATATTGAGTAACTCCTGCAAATGGCTCCTATCCCAGATGGTAAACAATATTCTCCTCTATACCTCTGACAGCTGTTCTCCCGGTGAGCTTGTCCTGAACAACACATCTGACATCATCGAAGATTTCTCTGCAGTTGAGATCCTTTGTGATTTTGCTCACTGATGACAAACTCAGTGGGAATTCTGGCACATGCAATACACTAGACAGCTGCAAACTGGGGGTTACAGACACCTCCCCCTTACCCCTAACTGGGGTGTATCTACCATCAGCCACTTGTATAGTCCTTCCTGGGGGAACGGATTGTAGCGAACGAAAATAGGTCTGATCACCGCATAAATGCTGTGACGTACTAGAGTCGATTAGCCACCCTACTCCATGGTGGCTCCTGTAATGCTCCTGATGCATCAGACTCATAGATTCTGCCATAGATGTCAAGCAGACCATATCTAAAGAATATGGGGAATACACATCCTAAAGAGCACATCCTAAAACAATCCATATAACTGGAGAAAAAACATACCATTGCTTAGCGAACACCAATAGATCTGGAATAGATTAGATTCAAATCCGCATTAATACCAGGAAGCCCTCTTGGACAGACATTGGCCTAACCCGGGTGCAAGGTGAACACCTGAGATGGCCCCAAGGAGACTTAGCCTCCCTCTCGCAACAACAACAGGGACTGTAGTCCCTAGATCAGGGCAAGATGCCCCTCATGATCGCTGCATAAGGATCAGAAACCTCGTGTGTCGCCTATGCTACTGGTTGCGCCATTGATCGCCACCGGTCGCCACCGCAGACGGCTGCCGTGGCGCTACAGAGGTTTTGGCTGCCGATCTGGAGGTTGTCGGACCCGCTACCACCTGCTCAGAGCGTCGCCAAGGGTCCTTGAAGCCATAGCGTCGTCGCTAGCAGCTGTAGTGTGCTGCTGCGCTGCTGCTAGGTCAAACGACCCTTGTCGGAGCGCCGCTACGGTGGTTCAGTGACCCCTGTGCCGTTGCAGCCCTACAGTGAGGGCTGAAGCGTGCCTCCAGAACGTCGCCGGGAGTTGCTGGGGCTATTGCTTGCTGCCGGAGGGTCATTGGAGGCCGTTGCCGTCACCGAGGAAGAAAGAGAGGAGATCGGGATTTGGTGGTAGGGTTTAGGAGGCCTTGCGGGGTGGGATATCTAGAGCCACAGTCTAGGACTGGTGCTCTGATATCAAATTGGATGAAAAGAGTTAATTCATTATAGAAAACCCTAGTCTCTCTTATATAGAGAGAGAGACCAAAGGGTGGAAAGTACAACACTGCCCGTCAGGAGCTAAACATCCATAAGCCCATACATAAAACATATAAGAAAACTATATGCTAACAAATATCAAAGACTTTAGATTTTTCTTTTATCATAAAATCCTAGGACATCTTGGTATGATTATCCACTAGAATAAGAAAATATTGAAATCCTCTGACACTCCTGACCCTACAAGGGCCCCAAACTTCAGCATGAATAAGAGCAAAAACAAACTTAGCTCTTTTATTATTTGATGGAAAAGAAGATCTAGGGTGCTTGCCCAACTGACAGGCTTTACACCTCAAAACATTGGAAAAAGACAACGCAGGAAACTAACGGCACAAAACATGCAAACTGAGATGACTAAGTTTGAAATGTCACTGGAGAGTAGTAGTGGCACAAACAGCATCGGCACTGGAAGGAGGTGGGATATGTAGGTAGTAGTGACTATTCTGCTCAAGTCCACTAATCCGCCTCATCATCTGGAGGTCCTGCAAGAAGAAATATTGGTCATGAAACATAGCTCGACATCTTAAATCTCTAGTAATTTGGTTGATAGACATTAAGTGTAAATTTGGGAGCATGCATGACATTTGAGAGAGGCAAACTGCTAGAAATAGAGATATTTGCGAGACCAGTGACTAGTGACAAGCCCCCATCAGCCACTTTAACCTAAAATGGCGTAGCAAGGTCTTGTAGAGAAGAAAAAAGGGCAATGCCACCAGTAATGTGGGAGGAGGCACCAGAATCCGCGAGCTAGATAGGAGCTTGGGATTTAACTGACTTGGCAGAAGTGCCTGTAGACCTTTGAATTGAGGTAGAAGTACTTGTAGACCTCTGAACTGAGGCAGAAGTAGATCCCTGAGAAGCTATGAGATGCTCATAATTAGCCCTAAAAACAACGTTCTGGCTATCATCCTTTTGCACTTGAGAGTTATATTCTGTAGATACTTGGTGGGCACGTGGATCCATACCCTGTGGATAATCGTGCATGACCCAACATCGGTCCATAGTGTGTCCATTCTTGCGACAGAACTCACAGAGGAAGGAATTTCAACCACGACCACATCCACGTGTACCACCACTACCACGAGGTCTGCCACCTCTTTCAACCGAATTTGCTTTACCACAACCAACAACAATCATGGTAGAGGCATCAGAAGTAGGGATGGAATTTGAGGTAGTAAGCATGGAGAGACGAGTATAGATCTCTTCTGGTGAAGGAATCTCATCCCCAAATCCAGATAGAAGCTGAATCGAACAAATGGCTTTTCTCTGCTTGGCAATAAGAGATGCTTCTGTAGAGATAGGCTGATACATATCTTGCTCATCCTAAAGATTTTTCATAGTGCCATAATACTTGGATAAGGCCGTGGTGCCTTTCCAAAGGTTGTGGATATCCTCTATGACTCTATAAAACCTTGTAATATTGCTCCTGTGGGAGTATATCTCATGCAGTACCTTCCACACCTTCTTGGTTGAGGCATAGGCCATGACTTGCTTGGCAATGGTCTATGTCACACTGTTAAGAAGGCAAGTGGCCACCCATTCATTGTTCGCCTTCCAATCTACAGACTTCACATTAGGCACAACATTGGTCAAAATGTACTTATTTTGATGGGATCCAACAAATCGGGAAAAAGAAGTGGACCAAAGCAGAAAGTTGGATCCATCCAACTTGATAGATGTTTCCTACATGTGAGGAAGAGTGCTCGTGGTAGAAATCTTCCTCACCGAGTCGCTTACGACTTCCTTTTGATCCCCTATGATGACCAAAGTCGAGATCCACAAAAAACAGTATCTTTAAGATCTGAAAATTAGATCATAGGGTTTGAAAAGTCTGATTTCAGACTAAAAATGCTTCCAAAAATCACATCCAAGTTGCATAAATGTGATTTTTAGATCATATACCCTGTTGGTACTATAAAGAAATTTGTTTACACACACTAGGGCAAATGAATAGCCCTAGCGGTGCCTTCCAATCAGCAGAAACTCCTCTCCTGAGTTGTTTGAAGCTTGCACGTTCCTGATCTAGGCCAACACAGCCTTTAGAGGTGACCTAGAGGCTGTATGGACCTTGAGCAAAGATGATGGTGCACCGAGGAAGGCCTTGTAGTGGCGATGGGGGCCTTCTGAGGGCTAGCGCAGCAGCGAAGGAGAGAGGAGCGGTCCTTGCGATGGCTTTGTGTGGCCTAGCGTGTTGGCGCACGAAAGGGGACGGCCTTGCAGCAGTGGCAACATAGGGAGGAAGACGACCGGTGTCCTCTTGGGCGATGGCGGCACGAGGAGAATGGCCCGTGGTGGCACGGGGAAGGGTTGGCGGGTCGACGGTGGAGGCTTTGGTAGCCGGTGGGAGGCGATGGTACTGGCTTGGGAGGCCAGCGATGCCGCTGAGGAGAAAGGGTGGAGTCCCGGTTTAGGACCGTTACTCCGATACCATGTTAGGATCGAAATGAATTAGTTTATTTAAAGAGACCTTGGGCCTTTATATAGAGAGGCACCAGAGAGAGAATTACAAGTATACCCTTTCACTACACAAAACAATGAAAACACCCATCGTACATAATTCAACAAGGTGAATAGTGTCTAATGGAAAGCAATTTCAAATTAAAAATCAATCTACAAAAGCATGACACAATGGCACCTTAATTTATAGTGGAAATCCTTACGGGTAAAAATTACTACCTATGCCTTTCAGCTTAGGATTTTTTCCACTATGTGAAGCTAGTCAATCCTTTATTTATGACAGTTGAACGAAGGTGGTACAGCCTCTTACAACAACCACTTTCCTTGTACCTATAAGAAAAGTAACAACTCGAGATTTCCAACATGTTGGGTCTCGATTAAGGCAGGAAATTAAAGTTACAATTAAAAGCCTATGGAAACCTCAAAAAATTTATAACTTACAATAAAAGTTACAATTAAAAGTTACAAGAAATTTAAATATGCAAATTGAGTTTTTCGCAGAAGTGTAGAGCATCATCTTTAAATAGTGCTAAAGAACGAATGCAAAAGCATGAGGAGAATAGAAGTGAATGTGCTTTTTCTCTTGAAAAGTGCTTTGGAAGTTGTATATGAAAAGGTTGTCAAAGGGTCTTATTTATAGGTGAACAAGACTAGATTAGGTAAGTTTTTGAATTAGATTGATCAATCTAATTGCTTAATAAAGAGATTCCTTATCTAGGTATATTGGTTGATCAATTGATAAAATTGATCCATCACCACTAAATTTTAGCTGATCAAATGTAAATTAATTTAACTTGTAAAATCATTTTTGACCAAGAAGTTCCTTATATCAACTTTAGAATTAAGAACTATAAAATTATTATAATGGACTCAAATAGAAGATCTTCATCTTGACTCATGATAGTATGGAAATATGGAAAACTACAAAAGAGCAAAGAAAGAAGCAAAGAAAATAGTTAGTGAAGCAAAAGCAAAAGTTTGGGAGCATTTTTATAAGAAACTTGACTCTAAAAAAGGTGAAAAAGATATTTTTATGTTAGCTAAAGCAAAGAACCTTACACATGTAAGATGCATCAAGGATGAAGAAGGAAGTATGCTTATAGCTAGGGAGGATATAAAGACAAGATGGAAAAGATATTTTCATAAGTTATTTAATGAAAAACAAAAGAATGATATCATCTTAGGTAAGTTAGCCAACTCAGAAGAGTATGTGAATCGGGCATGTTATCGAAGGATACAAAAGAAAGAAGTAGAGGAGGCTTTGAAGATGATAAAAAGTGGGAGGGTTGGGCCTGATGATATTCCTATAGACGTTTAGAGAATGACGGGAGAAGGGGGTATAACTTAGCTCACAAATTTATTTCATTCTGTATGGAGAGGAAAGAAGATGCCAGAAGAATGGAGGAAAAGTTTTGTGGTACCTTTATACAAGAACAAGGGTGACATACAAGATTGTTCCAACTATAGAGGTATTAAGTTGATGAGTCATACGATGAAACTTTGGGAAAGAATAATTGAAAGAAGGGTGAGGCATGTCTCTATGGTAACTGAAAATCAGTTTGGCTTTATGCCATGCAGGTCTACTATTGAGGCAATTCATCTCTTGAGACGTATGATGGAGACATACAAAGTGAAGAAAAAGGATTTACATATGATTTTTATTGATTTGGAGAAGACCTATGATTCTGTCCCAAGAGATATCTTGTGGAGAACTTTGGAGAAGAGACAAGTGTCAGTTATTTATATCAACCTCATAAAGGATATGTACTATGGAGCAGCAGCTTGTGTAACGACTAAGGATGATTTGACGGACTACTTTGATATCACCATTGGTCTGCGTCAAGGTTCGACTTTAAGCTCTTATCTTTTTGCCTTGGTCATGGATGAGTTGACGAAGCATATCCAAGTTGAGGTGCCTTGGTGTATGCTTTTTGCTGATGACATTGTGTTGGTTGATGAGACAAGAGATGGAGTGAACAAAAAACTTGAGCTTTGGAGAGAAGTCCTGGAAGATAAAGGATTACGCATAAGTAGGACGAAGACTGAGTATATGGAATGCAAGTTTAGTAGTAGAGGGAACAATGAAGGGATTGATGTAAAAATTGGAGAAGAGTGCATTCCAATGAAAGATATTTTTAAGTACTTGGGATCCATTTTCCAACATGATGGTGGAATTGATGGAGATGTTACACAGAATTAATGCAGGGTGGTTGAAATGGAGGGGTGCTTCTGGTGTTCTCTGTGATAAGAGGGTTCCTTTAAAAGTTAAAGGAAAATACTATTGAGCTGTGGTAAGACCAGCCATGTTGTACGATTCTGAATGCTGGGCTATAAACTATAGGCATGTACAGAAGATATCTGTGGCAGAAATGAAGATGTTAAGATGGATGTGTGGTCATACAAAAAAGGATCGTATTTCAAATGAGTTTATTAGAAAAAAGGTTAGGGTGGCACCGATAGAGGATAAAATGAGAGAGACACGTCTAAGATGGTTTGAACATTTGCAAAGAAGGCCACTAGATGCTCCAGTTAGGAGATGCGAGAAGTTGGAGGCTGAACCCGTTAAGAGGGGGTGAGGAAGACTAAACAAGTGTTGGAAGGAAATTATTAAGTATGACCTCAATTACTTTAATTTAAGTCCTGAAATGGCTGTAAATCGATCTGTGTGGAGGCAAAGAATCCATATAACCGACCCCACGTAGTGTAGGAAAAGGCTTGGTTGTTGTTGTTGTTGTTGACATAAATTCATTGACGCCAAGTAATATAAATGACAAATACATATTCAAGTCTACATTTGGACAACAAATTTTGCATCCCAAGCATGGCATTGGTGTTCACCCATACATCTAGTTCTTGCATCCTTCCAAGAGGTTGCAAGGCAAGACATCACAGGCCCATAGAAGAAGGTACCGTCTACTTTTACCATGGTACCTTGAATAAGGGATAGATTGATTCATGCCTTTCGAAGGAGTGGGAAATAATAATGCTTTATCATTCCAATAAGCCCTTCCGTCTCTATATCGAGGAGAGGTGAGGAAAGAATTACACATGTCTAGTTAAGAAATAGAAATAACGAAAAGACACAAAAAAATAAAGGAAATAAATAAGTACAAAGAAGTCAACACTCTCCCTCGGGTCGGAGCATAGATATGTATTATGCTCAGCTTGGAACAACATGTATCAATGGCTCCTTGTGGCGATGTCTTGGTAAAAAATGTCATCAATATGGTCCTATGAAGCAGCAAAAGTAGTATGCAACACTCCCCATTCTATTAAATCTTTGGTGTTGTGAGAATCCACTTCCACATGCTCTTGGACTCTACTTGAGTCCATACATGTCCTTCTTCAACTTGCATACACACTCCCCCTGAACCTTAAATCCAAGGGGATGTTGCTTGTATACCTCTTCTTAAGGATTACCATACGGGAATGCATTTTGACATCAAGCTAATGGAGTTTCCAATCCTTATGAGCAGTCACAGAGACAAGTATTCGAACGGTAGACAAGCGAGCAGCTAGAGAAAAGGTATTAAAGAAATCCACCCAATATGTCTAGGTGAATCCCTTTGCCACCAATCGTGCCTTATACCTTGAAATAGACTCATCAGGGTTGTACTTCAAGGCAAAGACCCAACGGCAACCAACAAGTGTAGTGTTAGGTGGAAGAGGAGTAAGCTCCAATGTCTGTGGATCCTGTAAAGCAATCATCTCATCCTCCATGGCCTTTTACCATTTTAGATTAAGTATGGCCTGCTAATACATAATTGGTAACTCTGTAGCTGACAAAGTCATAGTAAACAAGTCAAAATATTTTCCCGTCTTATTAGTAGACACTGTCTTTGCTGCTTTATAATGTGCACAAGACCGCGATACCTTTCGAATAGCTATCGGAAGGTCATCCTCAGGAACACCATCACTTGCACCTGCACAATCACCACTAGCATACATCTTGTCAGATGGCTCAACACATACCTGATAAGGGGAGGAAGGTGGGACTGAAGTAGGGGGTGTGCTGCCTGTAAGTCACTGGCTTCTGATAAACACATCCATATTTATTATTATCACTCGGAAGATCAGAAGATGGAGAAGATGTCTCTGTTCCATAATTCTATCCATAGGCATAGGTGGAATAGGCATAGGAGCAAATTCAGCCTAAGGAGTCAACTAATGAGCTGATAAAGAAAAATAAGGTACTATCTCATGAAATGTCGGATGTGCACTAACATAGTCCTCCCTGCTACTCGATTATAACAACGATATTACTTCTGAATTTGAGAATATCCAAGGAAGACACACCTCACTGCACGTAGTGCTAACTTGTCCCTTCCAAGACCCATTAAATGTACGAAAGCTACACATCCAAGCATACGTAGAGGTAATTGGAACTCCCTCTCAGGATAAAGGACATGGCAAGGAGTTTGCTCATGTAGAACTAAGAAAGGTATCTTGTTAATAAGATAGCATACCGTAAGAATTGCATCACCCTCGTATAAGTGTGGAACACAATGCTGTATCAATAGAGTACGTGCCACATCCAATGGGTGCTTATTTTTCCTCTCTGCCATACCATTTTATTGTGATGTGGACAGGAGGTCTGATGCATAATATTTCATGTGCCCCGTAAAATTCTCACAATTCTCATAATTTTCACATTCACATCAAGCTGATTCTTTATGTCCAATAAAAAGTGCTCAATAATCTGTCCTACATTGGACTTATTCTTCATAAAAAAACAATCATGATAGACAAGAAAAATCATTCACTACAATCAAATAATAATGGTGACCCTACTAGTCAAGTATCCGACTAAGGCTCCTAACATCTAAATGTAACAACTCAAAAACTGCAGCTGAGCTTGGACTAGTAGTGACTGAAAAGGAAGATTTGTGATGCTTTCCTAACTGACATGCATCACAATGTATCTCAGTAGCTGACGACTGGTGTGGGATGATGCGTTTAAGCTTGTCCAAAGATGGGTGACTAAGTTGACAGTGCAATTGCAAGGCACTACTAAAAGTGAAGCTTGGACCCCCTTGACATGCAGGAGCAAGAGGTGTTTGGACAAGGCGATACACACCTCCCTCTTCATGTCTGCCACCAAGTGTCTTCCTCGACAATTTGTCTTGAAAGATGCAATAAACATCATCAAATATAGCTCTACAATTAAGTTGCTTAGTGATCTTACTAACAGATAAGAGATTCATGGAGAAATCAGGAATAAAAAACACATCAGGTAATCACATGGTAGGGGTGATAGACACCTCCCCTTGACCATTGATCTATGCCTGCCTGTCGTTTCCCACCTGTACAGTTCCTCCCTGTGGCACATTTTGTAATCTTCCAAAACATTCTTGATTGCCAGTTAAATGATGTGATGCACCAGAGTCAACTAATCAGGACATATCAGTACTTGACAATGAGGCAAAGGCAACGGTCTCATTAGTAGTGGTCTCTTGAGTGAGCTGAGAATGGTGCTAAACCACAACATCATAATTAGTGCAAGAGATAGTGTCAAACTGCTCAGTAGAAATCACAGAAGCTTGATTAGCAACAGGTGACCTCCAGTGCTTAGCCCAACATGAGGTCTCAACATGTCCAACCTTCCTATAGAAGGTACATGCGGTGCGGTCCTGCCAAACATACCACATCCTCTTCCCTGACCACGTGTGGAAGGGGCACCTCTACCTCCACGACCAACCATAACAACCATACAGATGCCTGTCCAGTACTCTCTCCAATTCGAGGTTGAGGCAGAACAAGCCTACTTAGACGACTGTAAACCTCCTCCAATGCAGGGAGCTCAGACAATGCAAAAATCTGTGAACGAGCAGTAGCATCCTCAGGGCTAAGTCCAGACAAGAATAGATGGAGAGTGAACTCCTTGCGATAATCTTTCTGGATAGAACACGTATAAATAGGTCAGCATGCATTATATTTCTCTAGAAGACCTTTCAAGGCTAAATAGTATTGAGAGAGTGAACGACTCTCCTGCTTTAATTCAAATAGCTCATGATATATTTGGAAGACCATGGAAGAATTTCTCATGTGAATGTGTCTTTGAGACTATCATACATCTATTTCGTTGTCCTGTAGTATATAATTTCATCTCCAATGGGTGGAATAATGCTATTCATCAATCAAGCACGCACCATAGCTTTATCTTTCTTCCAAGATGCATTTTTCCTTGTCTTATCAGTAGGCTCTGGTTCCGATAGAATATGTTCCTTATTGTGTTCCTCCATCGTCATAAGGAACGTTTGAGACCATCTCGAATAATTGGTCTCATCCAGCCTGACAATACTGCCAAAAAATAGACTCTTGTAAATCACGTTCTCAGATGTGGAAACTGACACATTCTCAGATTCAGAAGACGAAACCATCATGAACCTTCAGATAGGGAAACAATGCAAACTCTAAGATCTGAAATAATTTTCACATCATACTAAGTAGAGAAAAACTTAGATCAGTGAATAACCATGGATTTTTGGGCAAAGGATAATCCAAAAAATCACATTGCAGTCCCCAATCACCTCTACAAGATCAGACCATCCTCGTATGAGTCAAGATCAAGTCAAATAGGACCTGTAGACGGCGATTGGGCTGCCCCCCTCCTCTACCTAGGTTGTTGGTGGCACCCTACTGCCCCAGCATTGCCTAGTAGGGGCGATGTCGGCGAATGTAGGCCGTGTGCTAGCAGCGCTGGGGGGCGATGTCGATGCCCCCTTTGCTGGTGCCTCTTTCGTCGGTGGCTATGGTGGCTGTCGGTGTGGAGAGAGATCTAGGGTTAGGGTGGAAGTTTTCGGGGCTAAGTTTTTGGTGTGATGGTAGAACCTGACCTAGGACTATGCTCTAATATCAAGTGGGAAATAATAATGCTTCATATCATTTCATAAGTCCTACACCTCTTTATACAGAGGAGATGCAAGTTAAGAAATAGAAATAACAAAAAGTCATAAAAAATAAAGTAAAATGGGCAAAAACACTAGAAATAGGAAGTAAGATTAGCCTTCTCTTAGGTTATTACTGCAAAGAATATAAATCAACTCATGCTTAAATTATCTTCGTCGGATAGTCACCATCATTTAGAAGTCACGTACACTTGGATCCCTGATAGAGATAGATTGTGCAAGCGAAAGTTCTCATTGGAAAGTGAGGGAGTGAGGAGAAAAATCAATTCCTGGAGTAGACAATGGCGATGCTTGGTAGAAGCATCCATTGAAGGAGATGCCTCAGTGATGCCAGTGAGGGCCACTCAAGGAGGGTAAGTGACAACACTCAAGGATGTTACTCGAGGAGGCTAAGACAATTTTGAGGAGCGCTCAAGGAGCTTAGGTGGTGTTGGGAGACGTGGTGGCATGCCAGGGGTAGGGATAGCTGGAGTAGGCTAAGCGATGCTAGGAGCCACAAGAATGCTGGTTGGGTGAGGGGCTGGAGTCACTTGGCAACACCAGGAGTGGTGGTTCCCTGGTGGCATCAATGCAGGAAAGCCTTGGAGGCTATTCTGCTTTGAGAGCATGTCGAGAAGAGGAATATATGGATGCCTTATCTAGGGGGTTCTTCCTCTAATGTACAAAGGGAGTTTTGTCCAATAAAGCAAAGAACAATGGTAGAAGGAATAAAAAGGAGAATGGAGATAAGTAATACAAGGACAACCAATTATTCCTGACATAGCTGCAGATTAAATAGAATTATGATTGTCACTTTAGTGGTGCTTAGTACAAAGCGTACTGAACCATCATATATAAGTTTTTCTTGCTGGCTGAAAAGAAATGCATGCAACTTCTATTGAACTTTAGGAATCACCAAGAGGACATTGGCATATCCCCATCTCCTGCGAACAAGAATGTGGAACAGGAAGAACTTGGCTTTGTGTCACACGCTCAGATGCTCAAGTGGTAGATAAACAATCATCACCGTCTCTCAGAGGTAACTTTTTCATCATTTTCTGTATGGTATAATATGCCCTGTTTGACATCGATTATTTGGGGATAAAATGATTGTCAGGTTGTTATCTGTTTTCTGTTCGTTATTCACCTCTGCATTCAAATAGTGCTGCATTGGGAGGTTATGACTTATAGCAGGATAACAAGGTCCAATACAACATGAAATGTAGTGGCATCCGCTTCTTCACTTCACAAGTTTTTTTTTTTTTTTTTTTTCTAGTTCATGATTTCAAGTCCTTTAAAGGGGCAACTTCCTCGTATGTAAATGTACCTGTACTTTAAAAAGAAGAACGAGAAAAAAAGATAAGAAAAGAAATGGTGTTTACATGGATCCAATGGACTAATTTCATGAATCATGTTTTGCATACTCCTTCCCTTACCCTCCTATGTCAAAATTCTCTCAACTTTGCATGGCGTCATGGTGTTTGCACATGCATGTGCCCATGCAGATGCAGGTGTATGCACACACATTGCGGTGGTTAAGTGGGTGCTTTTGGAGTGTCAAGCATGACATGATAGCGGAAGGATGCAAACTTGTTGGAAACCTTTCTTAATCTGCTTCTTGCGGATGCATGTTAGTTAAAAGCAACTATGCAATAGGTGGTATTCTAAATGCTCATAGTGTGCCCACATCATGCCTATGAAATGACCTTTTTCTGATGTTGGGCGATAATCGACACATGTAATGTCGAAATGCAGGAGTGTCAATAATATTTTTTCAAATATGGATAATATGCTGATAAGTTCAAAGAAATGGGTGACATTAGTACAATTCTTAAATCGTTATTGTTGAGTTATGAGTTATGTTTCTATTGTAAGGAGTGCTTTGTTATTTTTATTTTAGTAGTAGGTTTATGTACTTTTCCCTCACCTATATAGAGGTGTAGGGACATCTTGATAAACTAAGGATGTTCATTTCCTTCAACTTGGTATCAGAGCCAAATTGAGGGCTCCACCAAAAGAATCCTAACCCCCACCGTCAGCCCCCGCCCTCTCTACCACCGCCGCCGCCTGCAGCAGCGGCGGCCTAATGCTGCTGCTGCCAGTAGCAGCAGTAGGCAGCCCATCGTCAGTTGCTGCAGGCCACCGCCTAGGCCACTCGCCGTCACCGCCCAGGGCCCAGCCACTGATTTTTGTGTTCTCTCTCTTGCTGTTGGTGTTTGGCAGCAGAGAGAGGGTACATATCTACCTTTTGTCTGATTGGAAGACCTTTGGATCGTAGTTGATGGAGTGTTAAAGCCAAGGGTCTTCCGGAGAGGTGATTTGATGGTATTTTCAGATCTTATCTATTAGATTTGGGATGTGTATTCCTCGTATAATTCAGTTTGTTGGGGTGTGTATGCCCCTTTGATGCATGTTTTTTGGGTGTGTAGTCCCCTTAAGTGTTGACCGCGTGTGAGCGGAGATTTTTAGGGTGTGTATTCCTCGGTTGATATATTTGTTGGGGTGTGTATTCCCCGTTTTCTATCAATTTTCAGATCTGAAGTGTGAAGAAATTAAGGGGTGTTTGTGGCAGTGTGTTTCAGTGAATATGGCAGTATCTCAGTCAGAGATTATGCTAGAAACCACCGTGGGTAATACTCCAACCACTGGTGTGATGTGGTTGATTGATTCAGGTGCTTCTAATCATTTATCTGGGAATCTGCAGTGTTTTGGATAGATTCAACCTACCTCTCAAGGTCGTATAGTACAGGTGGCTGATGGGTGACTCGTTCCTATTAGTGGTCAGGGGGAAATTAATGTTACCCCCTCTATGCTGCTTAATCATGTCCAGTTTGTTCCAGATTTATCCATGAACTTGCTCTCTGTCAGTGAGATCATTAAGCAGATGAATTGCTGTGTTATCTTTGATGAGCGTGGATGTATTTTCCAGGATAGAATGACAGGGAAGATTATTGGTAGTCGATATGAAGGAGTTTATCGACTTCAGCATGGTCCATCGCTGCAGCATGTCGGGTTAGTACTACATTTAGGAGTGCTTTACAGTGGCATAGACAGTTGGGCCATCCTTCTTTGGAAAAATTACGCAGGCTTATTTCTCATGTATCCCCAACTACACAAGTTTCCTGCGATGATGTCAACTTGGGAAGCATCATAGGTCTTCCTTTCTAGCTGCTACAGGACCACATTCGACTTCGTGTTTTCAGTTATTACATCTTGATGTCTGAGGTTCCAGTAGGACTCCTGATAGAGGACATCGGTACTATTGGATTGTGGTTGATGGTTTTTCCAGATTGTCATGACTCTTTCTCATGAGGAATAAGTCTGAAGTGGGTCCACTGATTGAGAAGTTTATGTTGATTAAAAATCAGTTTGATGTTTGCATCAAGACTTTCAGGTTTGATAATGCACTGGAGTTTTGTACTCGTCGGTTGGCAGAATTCTATGGCTTACATGGCATAATTCACCAGACCTCATGTCCTCACATCTCTCAGCAAAACGGAGTCGCAGAGAGGAAGCATAGACATATCCTTGATATGGCTAGAACAGTCTGCCACAGAAATACTGGGTAGATGCAGTTCTCACAGCTTGCTACCTTATTAATAGATTGCCCTTCTCAGTGATTCACAAGCAAATACTGTGGCAGGTGCTTTATCCAAATGATGAGTCGTTTGATCTTCCACCCAAGACATTTGGGTGCGTGACTTTTAGACCAGTCAAGTGTGTTTCTTGGCTACTCTCGTACTCAGAAGGGATATTGGTGTTTTGATCCCCTACACCAAAGACTATATTAGTGCAGCTGTCACCTTTCATGAAGTTGTGCCTTATTTTTCTGTTGCTGCTAGGGAGGTGTAGAGTGTGTCGGAGTGTGCGCCTGTACCAGTTGCTCCTATACCATTTGGTATATTCACAGATACTAGTAGTCCTTCTCAGGCTACTGAGCCACCTACCAACACATTCAGGCCTGTACTAGCGGATGAAGGGATCTTTAAGGGTCACAACTATTAGTTGCCAGTTGTGTATAGGGCAAAGCCCCCTCCATTTATTTCACAGCCTCCTCAGGTTAGTGTTAATAACCTAGAGGTGGTTTTTACTCAGGAGGCTTCTTCAGATACAGTGTCAGCAGATGTAAAGGGTAAGATTTTGTCACCTGTGGATGGTTCTCTAGGTCCTGATTCCATGAGTATTGATGAGGATATTCCTATTGCTATCAGGAAGGCTTCATGATCTTATACCCAGTATCGTGTTGCTGGGAGTATTGTTTATGTTGATTATTTAAGTTCGGAGTTTCATGCATTCATAGTTGTTGTATCCAACTCTTAGTTACCTATTATGTACCAGCAGGCTCTCCTACATCCATACTGGAAGGCAACTATGGAGGAGATGTCTGCACTTACTACCAGAGGTACCTGGGAGCTGTTACCTTTATCGTCTGGCACGCACCTTGTTGAAGCCAGATGGGTCTTTGCCTTTAAATACAACCCAGATGGGTATATTTCAAGGTATAAGGTCCGCTTAGTGGCCAAAGGATTCACCCAGACGTATAGGGTGTATTTCTTTGACACGTTCTACCTTGTTGCATGACTCTCCACTGTTCGCATCCTTATATTTGTTGCAGCTCATTATGGATGTCAGTTACATCAGCTGGATGTCAAAAATACATTTCTGTACGGAGACTTGGAGGAAGAGATATATATGCAGCAACCACCTGGCTTTGAGGTTTAGGGGGAGTGTGTATACAGGCTTCGTAAGGCCATTTATGGTCTTAAGTAGAGCCCCCGAGCCTGGTTCCAGCGCCTATCTGAGGTGTTGTCTGTTATTGGGATACAGAGATCTTCATCGGATCATTCACTATATGTAGGGGTGTAGTGGCTTTACTTGTATATGTGGATGATCTTATTCTTACAGGTGATGATGCAGAGGTTATATCTCAGATGGAGTACTTGGCACACCAGTTTGTCATGAAAGATCTTAGGAAGTTGAGATATTTTTTTGGCATTGAGTTTGCTACAAGTAAGCAAGGGACAATTATGTTGCAGAGGAAATATGCCCTTAATATTCTTCAGGAGACAGGCATGCTAGGATCCAAAGTGCAAATATTCCTATGGATCCTAAAACTCATCTGTTTGAGGATAATGTAAAACTAAAAGACAAGAAGGTATATCGACAACTGGTGGGAATGCTGTTATATCTGACTATCACTAGGCCAAATATTAGCCTTGCCGTGAGGAAGCAGAGCCGGTTCTTAGATAAGCCCACTGAGGTTCATTGGCAAGCCTTGATGCAGGTGCTGAGGTACATCGAGGGATGTCCAGGTAAAGGCATTCTTTTTCAGAGAAAGGCACCAATGTTTGTTGTATACTCAGATGCAGATTATACAGGTGATGTCGGTGATAGGCGGTCTACTACTGGTTTCTGTACCTTTGTTGCTGGGAACTTGGTTACCTGGAGGAGAAAGAAATAAAGTGTTCTTTCATACTTTAGTGCTGAGTCTAAGTACAGGGCCATGGCACATACTGCAGCTGAGATGATATGGATCAGATCTCTGTTACGAGGTCTTCATGTTAATGTTCAGGAACCTATGAAAATGCATTCTGACAACCGGGCTGCCAACTACATTGCCAACAATCAAATGTTCCATGAGAGAACAAAACATGTGGAGGTGGATTGTCATTACACCAGGAGTTTGATTCAACAGGGTCTGCTTCGTACTACTTTTCTTGCCTCCTCAGACCAGACCGCTGACATGTTTACCAAGCCGTTGTCTCGTCCCCAGTTTGAGAAAAGTAGAAACAAGCTGAGCATGATGGATATATATGCTCTAGCTTGAGGGGGAGTGTTGAGTTAAGAGTTATGTTTATGTTGTAAGGAGTGTTTTGTTATTTTTATTTTAGTAGTGGGTTTATGATGTACTTTTCTCTCACCTATATAGAGGTTTAGGGACATCTTGATAAACTAAGGATGTTCATTGCCTTCAATTGTTATATTTTAAGGTCAATATATGTCTCAATAATCCGTTCCTACCCATTATTACTTTTATAAGTGATTTAAAATTTGACAGCATGTTAAAATGACTATTTTTTGAGTTAGGCCATATCAACATCAATATAATATCAACATAGGGATTTCGATGAAATTTCCTCAAAATTTCGCTAAAATGTTAGCAAATAACGAAATGCGCTCGGCATTTTAACTTGTTGCTATTGTTTATCACTCTCAGTTCTTCCATTCTTCTTTATTGCTATTGTTGCTCACGTTGTTGTTGCTACTCTGTTATTCGAATTGAATCTCTACTACTGCTACTCTTTCTCGCTTCATTGCTTCTCCTCCGACTCTTTTAAGGTTTGATTTCATACATATCTATAATTATAGAGTAGATCTACATACTAGTCTCTGGTCTCTAGATCTACTATTATTATGAATATATAAGTATAATCAAAATTTAGAATTTAGGAAATGCCTGGTTAATTTCTAAAAATAAAATCCTAAGTTTGAGTTAGTTTTAAAGAATAAAGAACTTGCATCCATCTATCAGGGAATAAATTTAAAGGCTTGCTTACTTCATAAATTAATCATTATTTACTTCAAGGATAACATTCAACTTAGAAACCTATGGTCCTGTGTTTGAAGGTGATAACCTATACTTTTCATTTATAAATATGATACAGCTAGATCTAAACGTGACTCGTATGGGGTGGTATAAATAAAAAAGACCAATACAATACATAGTTATGTTAATCTAGATCTATTTTTTTTAGAAGGAAAAAGGAAGATTGCCTGAGATCGGTAATCATGCAGTAAATTGTATTAAGTAAAAGGAATGGATTTACAGATTTTGGAGCCAAAATTCTGACAAATAATTAACCTCTCTCACTACATTTTCCACTTAGCAACTCTCCTCTCTAAAAATCTTGCCATTTTGTTGTAGCCATAAGCACCATATTGCCGCAAATCCTTTCACCTAGCCAGCAACATCCAGATCGTAATGGTCCTGGAAAGATCTCCAAAAGGATGAGAAGTTGGAGACATCAACCGTATGAAGTTGCAAAATCTGCCAGACATCCTTGGAGAGGGGCAGCTGAAGAAAAGATGTTCTAGATCTTCCTCATCAACTTGACAGAAAGCACATGCGACAATCCTATCATCCCTCCACCTTCGCATAAAACATTTAGTCACCAGCCGCTTGCTCTTAAATAACCACAAAAAGATTTTTATCTTCAAAGGCAGCAAGCATTTTCAAGTCTTTCTTGAATCTTTCTTGGTGTCTTCATTTTCTCCATTTGAATAGGCCTTCTTTGTTAAGACCTCATTTCTCCTACTAAACGCATCCTTACAGTTTCTATCTAGCTTCAAATTTGAAATAGTGTGCAGGAGTTGCTGAACCTCCTGTAGAGTGGACTCCGACAGCTTAGGAGGCAGTCTAAAGTCCCAAATATTGTGTTTATCATCCCATACTTCACCAACAAATGCTCCTTTGTTGCTGATCAGTTGAAACTCTTGAAAACAGTTATGAAAATCTCCCTAATCCACTCCATTCATTCAACCAAAACTTGAAATTCACACCATCACCCAGGATCGGGCTGAAGCCACCAATGAAGTCATGTGGCATTGGTTTAATGGACTGTCAGAATGCAGAAGACCCTCTCTTAGGCAAAACTCGCTCCATCAAATTCATATCCACCCCATATGAATCTCTCAAAACCATATTGGCCATGGACGAGCCTCTAGAGAGAATTTCACCACCCATTGGAGCAGTAAGGCCCCGTTGAACTCATCTAATCACCTTACCCCCAATCTACCTTCACATTTGGGTAGACATATTTCATTCCTAGGAACAACTTGGGTAAGTCTCCCCACATGATTGCACCCTTCCAAAGAACCTTTTTCGAATAATATCCGTAGATCTGATTGTTTTCTTTGGCGGCCTAAAAACAGATAGGAAAAAGACCGGTATGGAAGATAAGACAGATTTCAAAAGCACCAAACGATCTCCTCTCGATAGAAGCCTACCACTCCACGATGACAATCTTTTTGTCAACCTCTCCACCACACCATCCCAGTCAGCAGCCACGAGCCTCCTTCCTTTCAATGTTAGTCCAAGGTATCTAATAAGTAAATGTGACACGAGTGTCTCAAGAATATTAGCAATCTCTCCAACCTCCCTCTCTGGAATGGAAAACGACACTAATAAAGACTTCCTTCTGTTAATCTTCAAACCTGTTATATCAGCAAAAATCCTTACCAAAGAAGCAACATGGGATGCCTCCAACCTACCACCCTCTACAAAGAACGTTGTATCATCCGTATATTGCAATAAAGGGGTGACTAAAATGTCATCTCCTTGAGTTGTGAATCCATTAAACAAGTGAGCTTCACATGCCTTGAACGCTAAAGAAGCCAGCGTGTCCACTGCTATATTAAAAAGCATAGGGGCTAATGGACACCCTTGCCTAACTCTCCGCTGTGGTTGGATCCAAGATCCATTGGAGCATCCATTAACTAGCACAGAAAAGGATGATGTGGTCACACATCTCTTCATCATCTGAACCTATTTCAAAGGGAAACCCTGCCTCCTCAAAATATCCCACAAATAGGCAAACGAAATCTAATCGTAAGCCTTTGAAAAGTCCACTTTCCATAAGAAAGTCGACTTTCATCTTATTTTCCAAGCAGCCATCGTCTCCTCCACCAAAACGAAGGACTCTTGCAAAGATCTGCCTTGAATGAAGGTTGATTGGATCGGAGAAATCAGATAAGGCAAAATGTGTCACAATCTATTTGCTAAAATCTTGGCCACTAGCACATAAATATAATTGGACAGAGCCATTGGCTTGAAGTCATCAACCAACTCTGCACCTGTCTTCTTTTGCAAAAGGAATAAATAAAAGCGATTTATCCTTTCAAAACCTTCGTTGCCTTCAAAGAATTCCTAGATCATGGCCACCACATCTCGCCCCACAATATCCCACATTTCCTTATAAAAAAGAATCTGCAGGTCATCTGGTCCTGGCGAGGCCTCCACCTTCAACCCATTAAGGCCTCCCACCTCATGAACAAGATCCACCTTCACATCTTCCCTAACCTGTACTAACTCTGAAGTGCCCATATGCCAATCACCACCATGTTGCCTTCTAGGGAACTCATGAAAATGATTACAAAAAGATCACAAATATGGCTTCAATCACTTACCACATGATTACGAACCTTCAAAATATTGATCATATTCACTCTCCTATTGCTAGTAGCTGTGTGAAAAAATTTTGTATTTGAATCTCCCTCCTTTAACCATAATTGTCTTGATTTCTGCCTTCAGTCTATCTCCAACTTATGGTCTTCTTCCAAAATCACTATTTGCATCTTCCTACATTCTTGGCACTCATCAATGGTCAAACTCGCCTCCTCTTCCTGTCTTTCCAGCACTAATATCCTCGATATTTCCTCCTTCCTTCTTGCCTCTCTACATAGGAGTAAACCACGCCTAAACTCCATCATCACCTCTCGAATAACTCGTATTCTACTCGCCAATGTACGTAGCGATGAACACTCCGGTGTAGCCACCCATCTGTCACGTATTAGCTCCTTGAAACTTGGCTTCTTTAACCATGATTTCCGGAACTTAAAATATGTGGCAAAATTTGCATTTTCATTATTTCTCCAAAATAACGGTGTATAATCCGAGAACGTTCTGTCACACGCCACCACATTCGCACCATGAAAGGCCTCAGTTATACCAATGTTACAAAGAAATCTATTTATACACAATGCAACCCCATGGCCATTCCTCCAAGTAAACTGAGACCTTGATAGCGGAAGGTCCACCAACTCAAGCTCTTGAATCATATGCTAAAAATCATGCGTAGCTTTATCACACCTCCCATTCAGTCTATCTTCCATATGGAGAGTTGCATTAAAATCGCCGCTCATCAACCATGGCCTTCCATCCACAAAATTTGAAGCTTGTGAAATCTCCTCCTAGAAAATAGGTCTGGCTGAATCCTTACATGGCCCGTGCACATGGGATAACAAAAGAGAAATCATCTGCTTTTCTAGTCTGTGCTACCGACAACACCCTTCCATCAATCAAAGATGAATCAAGCTGAAAATGATCCCCTATGCCACAAGACAAGAATGCCTCCTGATGTACCTTTTGCCTTTATTTCAAAATACTCTGAATATTGGTCACCACAAATATTATTCTTCATCTGCACCGATAATGCATCCAGATGTGTTTCCTGGAGCATCACAATATCAATCTTCCACTCAGCCAGATATCATTTAGGAATAGATCTTCGCTTTTCATCTTGGAGCCCCTGAACATTCCAAGAAAGCACCCTAGGCATTAACGGATTTGTTAAACACCCCTTTGTGCACCGTCTTCACCCCAACAACCTTTACCACACGCCCATCAACCACCTTCTGATCCTCCTCCCCACGCCCCTCCTTCTTGTTGCTTGAAAACTTCTTATGTTTATAGCAAGCACTCAACATCAATTTATACTTCCGAGGGATGATTCGTGCCGAATTTGATGAATGGCTAGATGAGGATTGCACTGCCACACCTTTTCCTTTTCCATCAGATTTGACTTGGCAGTGGACATTAACCACTTCCGTAAGGCTGCCCTTCCCTAGGCCCCTCGAGGGAGCATTAAAAATATACCCGAAGACCATTGGAATCCTACCCACCTGCACTATATCAGAAAAACCAACATGACCCCCCTACTTTTGCCCCAAAACATCAAGCGATGGCTCCAAAGGTACAACATTAGAGGAAAATTCACCACGATTGGACCCAAAATTGGGTCCGGCAGCCACCTGCGAAGAATCCCACGAAATGTTAAATAGCCGATCCACAACCTCCATCATCGAGCCATGGAAATCTCGAGCATTTCCTTACAATTGATTCGTAGTCTGCTGCTCTAACATGTTCATCACCTGCAACATGTCTCCAATAGCAAGAGAGGGGCCCCTACCCATAATATACGAAGATTATGAATGTAGTTCTTTTGAGGATATTTTGAGGATATTGACTCATCACGTCCGGATCCCTTAAAGGATCCGGATGCCACCTAGTTATCATTGGAAAATAGCTCCTCCATCGGATAATGATCACTCGCCACCTCAGCAGGTCGTGATATCACCTTCATCAGTTGTTGATCAAGCACCACCTCAATAGGTTGTAATGGCTCCCTTGCCACCTCAACGGCATGTGCTGGCTCCAGCGATTCATCTGCCACATCAACAGATTCACCAGCCAGCTTTTCCAAAAATGGAAAGCCAGCCTGACCAACAACATGCCTAATAATCTCGGAATTAGTTTTGCCAGTAGGATGGACGATTTTGGAACTTTTGAAATTGTCCAGCTGTCGCATCTTGGGTTTCCAAACTTGTCGCTACCTGACATGGCCTCCACTAGTGACATCGCACCATCGCCATGAACTCCTACAACCACCGGACCAGCCTTCCTTGCCAGTCCATCGGCTACAGTGCCTGTTTTGCACCTATCCAATCCATCAACAACCACCTGTGCATAAGAAACTCCATTGTGCAGCTTTGTTGTCACCTCTTCAAACTGAATCACACATGCACAACCCCTAAATTGAAATATCTCCTTAATAGGCAACTTTTTTCCACTCAAAATCTTTGCCTTGACCATCACTGCAGTAGCATCACCTTCATGTAGGCGAGCACCATGGCACCTCCTCACTCGTGCGAAAGGAGAACATAATGCATTCATTGTTCCACTCATTCTCCACCTTAACAGTATTCCAATAATGCGAAACAACGTAAAAGGATGAAAAGGAATGCTCATCATTAGCACCCTCATAAAGATCGAGAGAACTCTAACGAATTGAAAACTCGTTAAAATTCGAAACTTGAAACCTCAACTGAGCGACGTCGGAAATATGCAAACCAAATAGCAATACCTTCATCTTTGCAAGAATAGCCACCTTCCACACCGACGACGTCAACTTAAGCTCAGAGATAGCCAACCTGATCTGATCCGATCTCTGCGAACCACTAACAAAAGATCCCACCAAAGAAGAATCAAGAATGCCATCGAGATCCTCCACCTCTTGTGAGCAAACAGAATCAACCTCCTCGGTAGGAGTTGAAGGTGGCGGAGGCAGCTTTTGCTCTGCATTATCAGCATCCTTATGCTTACAGGACCTCCATCGATGCCTAACACCCTTGCAACACAGACAAACAACCGAGTCTCTACAATCTGTCGCCCAATGACCCACTCCACGACATTTGAAGCAAACCACATCACAGAGAAAGCCATGGCCACCTCCCCTATTGCCTTCACCCCTTCTCCCACTCACTACCCCAATTGGCCCCTCCAACACCATCTTAATGCGTGTTGGAAGATAAAAAAAATTGTTAATCTAGATCTATTCAAATTGTTGATAAATTAATTCAAGATTAATTGGTTATGTTGGGTTATTTAATATGTGGTTGATTTTTTATTTATTCTATTATTCAAGGTTGTTCCTGTAATTCTCCCTTTCGTGCCTCTCTATATAATGGCACGTAGGGTTTCAGAATAAAGCATCTCTTTTCGCCTTAACATGATATCAGAGTAGTGATCTTAGACCGGTGCCTAGGTATCTCACCCAAACCTAAATCTCCTCTCCCCTCCACCAAATCCCTAACCTTCCTCTCTCACTCCTTCAAGGCGTCGCCGACCCTCTCCTTACTACCACCAGCCTCCGCAAGATCGGCAGCAAGGTTAGCGCCGTTAGTAGAAGGCCATGGAAGCGGCAAAAGGTCCTAGCGGTGGCCCCAAAGGGCCTTGCGTTGCCACTTGTGGTGGATTAGAGGCGACAAATGTCCCAACGGCGACTGTTGACCACCCACAACACTGGTTGACCGCTTATAATGCCTCCACGGTGATCATCTAAGGATCTGTAGCAGTTCTTCGATGATCTTGTGAAGAGGGTGACGTGATTCTCGCCTCTCTTCTCCCCTATATGCGGCTTAAAGTCTTTAGAAGGAAGGAAACGACGTCTTTAGGGCTTCATCTAGTCCCAAAGGGTTGTTCTTTGTTGATCGAGCACTTCTATTTTCTGTACCTCTTTATTAGTTATTTTATTTTCTTGGACTTTTGTTGCAATCTTCCCAACACCTCTCTCTATATAAAGAGGTGTAAGGTTACTTTTGATAAATATGATTATTCATTTTCTCCCACTTGGTATCAGAGCGGTGATCCTAAATCGATGCTCGGGTATCCCACCCGCACTAGCCTCCGAACCTGTCCATCGAAACCCTATTTCTCCTTGTCAACAATTGCCGTTGCGATTGCTGCAGCCCGGTGGGCCACCGACGCCGCCAGTCGGATCTCCCAGGCTACAGTCGCCACCTGGTTTGATCGTGCCGGTCACCGCAGTTTGGTCCGATCGGCTAGCGTGCAGGCTTATCGTTGATTTGGTGGTCCAGTGCATCGCTTGGATCTGATTTGGTCGGTTTGATCGCCGGATCATCACTGCTGGGAGGGCTTTGATCGGTGCTGCAGCCGTCGATCTTCATCGCTGCTAGGTTGCTGCCTATCAGCTGATCGTCTATGTTGCGTGCGAAAATTGTTGTTTTAAAGTATAGCGTCGTAGTATAGGATAAAAATTACGACAATACTTAAATTTATAAAACTTGAAAACAACATGAGTCCAAGGTTGTTTCCAGGGAGCAAATTGGTAATTTAATCCACTAATTACAATATCATGAAAGACATGCAAATATAATCCAAATAATGCTTAATGTAAATACGAAGAATATCTCAATAAAATCAAGAACCAGAGTGCAAAAAAATAGGGTTAAAATGATGGTTTGAACCACCAATTTAACCCTAATATCTAAGCTCTCAACTAACTCAAATATCTCAACAGTAAATGCAATCAATATCCACATCAATACCAGAATCAGAACCAGCCTGTCAGATGTCGAGTTAAAGACTCGGATGCCTTAACCTCAGGCCTCAACAGAAGGCTAAGGCACAACACCACAGAGAGAAACACAAGGGTCCCTCAAGCCTCAGAACAACTAAGTGTTGAGAGAGGAGGAGCACAAATCCTGAGGTGCAGAACCCCCCCTTCCCTTAAATTTCCGTCAAAACCAAGTCAGACCCAGGTATCCGGATCCACGCCCAGACCTGCGCGGAGTGATTCGCGGGCGGGGGCACGTGCATGGCAAGTGTGGGATGAGGACCTCACCCTCGTGCGCTAAGGCGAACACTATAGGCACGAATTGGTTTTATTCGTCTTCGCATGCCTTTGTTTTTTCGAGGTGGGACTAAAGTCCCTTATCTTCCTTCGTGTGAAGTTTTTGTGCTCTGCTGAAGACCCTGAGACGATTGGAGTAGCTACTGCTGTGGCTGCGCTCAGTTAAGGACCTGGAATGCTTCCTGGATGAATTCCGCAGGTCTTGGTAGTTGCAGCTTGGTTGGAGATGGTCGGAGAACTGCTGGCGAAGTTAGAGAAGGCGGCAGTGAGGGTGGAGCTTCGGTTGAACCTAGAAAGCTAGAATATGGGCTTATCGCCCTAATTAGAAAGCTCAGTAGGGTCGTCAGAGGGTGGTGAGTGTAGTGGGGGTGTTTATTTGGTGAACAGAGGTGTGTGGTGGTCGACCAGAGTCGGAGAGTGTGATCGGGGAAGTGCGTGTTTGACGAGGAGAACGAGAGTCCAAAGCCCCAAAGAAGGTGAGACACGGTGAAGGTGTGGGAGGTGGTGGTGATGTGTTTGGGTGTGTGGCATCGGCTCAAGCTCGTCGGAGCTCGTGTCGAATGTAGGAAGACGAGGGCGAGCCAGGGTGTGTGGTGGTTGAAACGAGGATCTAAAGGTGTAAAAATGATCTAGAGAGGGAGAGAGAGGAGAGACTTAGAGAGGGAGAGAGTGGCCGAGGAGTTCAGCTGTGATGGGCCAGAGCTGGAGAAGGCGATCTTGACGGTGACACAACGGCGAGGAAGGAGAGGCGGAGAGCGACCGCGCTTTGGTCGGCGATGGTCGCGAGGAAGAGGGGATGACGTTGGGTCGGTCAATTTGAACGTTGGCCGGCCGGAGGAAGGAGTTGGAGAAGCTCGTCGGAGCTCAAGTTGTAGACAACCGGAGAAGTGAGAAGAGGAGGTATCCTGATTAATTCTTAGTTAAGGAGAACGACTGAGACATGAGGACTCTTTATAGAGCTCAGGATCGAGCTCCAAACAAGGAAAATGGCCTGATTTAGCCGTTGTTCTTGGAGAAAAATATCTCTACAATTGACGAGCTCGCTCAAGCTTTAGGAAGCAAATCATGGTCTAAGATCTGGTCCAATCAATTGGGAAGATCCTTGTGATCATTCTCTAATTTTGGAGAAGTTTGGCCTTGATTTGAGGGAGAAATCTCCCTCGAATCTCGCTACTGAGCTCGGATTCACACCAATGGCGACAAGGATCGAAATGAACGATGAAAAGTTGGGGACCTATTTGTAATAAACTTGAAAGATAAGGGTTTTATTGAGAGAAACAGAGATTTGAGGTACTAAACTGTAAACTAGGTCAAGATGGACTCTGATTGGGCCCAAATTTTGGTCTTAACCTAATTTGGCCCCAAGGAATCTAATGGTGAAGTTAGATTTGGGTTTTGACCACATTTGATTGTTTAATTTGCACAGAAGCCCAAATTAGGGGAAACTCCCGTTTGAAACTCTGTTTTAGGTCAAAATAGGTTCAGATGGTCAAACCAAGGATACCAAATCTCTTAGAATATTGTTCTATGAATTTTAGGAGGTTTAGATGAATTTTATCTTGACCAAAACCTCTTTAATTTAAGCGGATTGATAATTAGGATTTTATGTGCTGTTTTGATTCTCGAAATACGTAAAAACCCGTTTCTGTTAGTGTTGATCCACTTGTTGGACTTTTAAGCTTATTTGACCTTTATTTAACTCCTTAGTGACCCCGTGGTTAATCTGTGTTTGTGATGTGTTGTTAAAATTACAACATTAATCTTGATTTCTCGTTCTCTTCTCATATCAAACTAATGCAGAGTTATGACTCTCAGATAGTATGTAGGAGCTTTAATCAATCAAACTTGACTAAATGTGGCTAGTTAGGGCCTTTAATGGTGTTTCCATCAGTCTGCAGGTGGTAACTCATGGTGGTGGGTTGTTTCAGTCGACAAAAGGAGAGTAGCACCTCTTAGAGGCGTAGTTAGGGTGTTTCCCCTACCCTAACTTGTGCCACGTCTTAGTCTAAGGGGTGCTTGTGACTCTTGTGATGTCATCTAGGGTTTCAAGGCCTTGGATGTCATGATCAAGGGATCACATTCTCTCTAAATCTCAGTTCTATCAGATCTGAAAATTGATTTCAGATCTTGGTTCTGTGACCTTGTGGCTGTCCAAGGGCACGATGGCTTCTTCATCGTCTTCAGAGGTGTCAGCGTTACCACTACAGACATCGAGAGTTACAAAACTCCCTTCTTCGTTCCTATTGCCAAGCTTAATGAGATCAACTATGCTAGATGATCCCAGACATTCCTCATGACAGTTGAGGGACAAGATAAGATCGGAATTTTTATGGGAATTGGAGCCACAAGGTAAGATCGGAAAATATGGCACATGGAAGAAATATAATGCTATGGTCCGTGCTTGGATCATGAATTTTGTTGAGTCTCAGATTGGAATTGGGATCATGTACTACAAGGCAGGTAAGGAAATGTGGGATTCTCTACATGATACATTCTCTCGAGAAGAATTCCAGCAAAGCTTTTAAGATTCACCATGCTATTGGTTGTTTGAAACAGGAGGGTCAGTCTGTTTCACAGTACTATGCCATCTTAAAGGGGATTATGGAAAAGTATAATTCATGCCGCCTTGTATGCACGTGTGACTCAGAGGGCGCACAGGAAGGAGTATGTTCTTCAGTTTCTGGATAGTCTTGGACCATATTATGAGGCTCCGAGGTCACAGATTTTGAATCTTGCTGAGCTTCCATCAGTTGAGAAACCATATAGTCGGGTAAGTAGAGTGGTTAAACCATCTGCGTCAAATGTAGGACATACTCTTGTTCTTGTGGCGGCTGCTAGAAGTGGGCGTGGCGCTCCGTCTACTAGAGGGAGAGGACATAGAGGTCGGGGTACAATTGGTAAACCTCTCGCTACATGTTCTCATTGTAGCAAGGTTAGACATTCTGAGGCTACCTACTGGATTAAGCATGGTAAATCTCTTATGGCCAATCAAGCCATTTCTGCGGAGGAGACGAACGACACTGTGTTACATGTTGACTATGATGTAGTGGTTTAGCGTCTTGCCCAGTTGACTTAGGAGACTACTACTTCTGATATTGCTACTTTGGCCACCTCAGGTATATCTACAACTTGTAGTCGGGTAGTGGTATTTCTGACAGTGCTACGTGGTTAGTAGATTCTGGTGTGTCTCAGCATCTCAGTGGTGATCAGAAATGCTTTAGATAGGTTGAGACTGTGTCTTCTGATAGATCAATTCAGATGGCAGATGGTAGACATGTATAGTTCATGGCAGAGGGGATGTGGCTGTGACATCTTCATTGACTTTGCTTAATGTTCTTTATGTTTCTGACTTTCCTAGTATTCTTTTATCTGTCAGTAGAATTATAAAAGACTTGCACTGTCGTGTTATTTTTGATGAGTTGGGTTATATTTTTCAGGATAAACTCACAGAGAGGACGATTGGACATGAGGAAGGGGGCGTGTATTGCCTGATCCAGACTCCTATTGCTACTGTGTTAGGGGGAGGTTGCTTTCGGTGTTGGTACAACGCTTCAGTGGCATCGTCATCTTGGACACCCATCTCTAGATAGGCTTTGTCACATTATTCCTCATATATCTACTACTGAGATTTTTTGTGATGTGTGCCAGCTGGAAAAACATCACACAGCCAGTTTTCCTTCCAGTTCCTTTCAGAGTTTCACTGTAGTTTTTGATTTATTGCATATGGATGTATAGGGACTTAGTAGAGTCCGAGATAGACTTGGTCGTAGATTTTATTTGCTTATAGTGGATGATTTTTCCAGAATGTTTAGGTTGTTTCTGTTAAAGAATAAATCAGATGTTGGATCTATAGTTGTAACATTTATCTTGCAAATAAAGACTCAATTTTCTGCCATTGTGAAAATTGTCCGATCAGATAATGCTTTGGAACTTTGTACTGCTAAGTTAGCAGCCTTTTACAGATCCTTTGGGATTATACACCAGATATCTTATCTCCATACTTCGCAGCAGAACGGTGTTGAGCGAAAACACCGTTATGTGTTGGATGTCGTAAGGATGCTACTTATACAGCATAATGTGCCACAAATTTACTGGGGAAATGCACTCTTAACTACATGTTACTTGATAAATAGATTGCCCAACTCTGCTATTCAGGAACAAGTTCCATGGTAGGCTCTTTATCCGGAGAAGGAACTGTTTATTATGCCACCTCGTACATTTGGCTGTGTTGCCTTTGTTTATATTGTAGGACCTGGCAGAGACAAGTTAGCACTACGAGCAGTAAAATGTGTTTTTCTAGGTTATGGTAGTACCCAGAAAGGGTACTGATGTTATGATCTACGTGGCAAGAAAGATTGTGACAGCAGTTGTTACTTTTCATGAGCACATTCCTTCTCTACGGATGGCCATCAGGTGACATTTGAGGGAGGTTCTGTTCCTATGCTGATTCCACCAGTTCCCTTGGAATAGATTCCTATTATACATAGTCAGGATACCACTACCACTGATCCTCATACGAGACAGGAGGCAGAGATTACACATGTTTACAGATTACCAGTCACTTATAGACATCATGCATGATGGCAAGAGCACACACCCCCACCTCCTCAGCCACCTATCTCCTCCCCTAGTGAGGTACATGTTGATATTGATGTGAGTTGTTCTAGTGGTGCTTATGCAAGTTCTCCTGATATTTCTATCTCCTCTGATGCACCTTCTGTTGATATTGAGATTGGAGTTGAAGATCTTGACCTTCCTATTGCTATTAGGAAGGCTTCTCGCAATTGTGCTCATTACCATCTTGTAGAGTCAGTGCCTATTGCCACTCTTGGGGCATCCTTTGCTACCTTCACTGCCTTTCTTTCTGCAACTCCGACTTTTGCTTCTCATTAGCAAGCTATGTTTAATCCAAAATGGCGACAGGCCATGGAGGATGAGATAGTTGCCTTGTGTTCTAGAGGTACATGGGAGTTGACTACTTTGCCTCCTCATGCCAAGTTAGTGGGGTGCCGCTGGGTCTTCACTCTCAAGTATAATACAGATGGCATCATTTTTCACTTCAAAGCGAGATTAGTAGCACAGGGGTTTACCCAGACCTATAGGGTAGACTTTTTTATTACTCTCCTGTAGCTCAGCTTTCTACAGTACGTATTATGTTGTCCATTACTGCACACTATGACTAACCCCTTCATCAGTTGGATGTGAAAAATGTCTTTTTATATGGCGATCGTAATGAGGTATATTGCAACAACCCCTAGGTTTTGAAGTTCAGGAGGAGTGTGTATGTAGATTGAAGAAGGTCATTTATGGCCTGAAGCAGAGTTCGAGGGCTTGGTTCCAGAGATTATCCGAGGAGGTACAAACTAGGGGACTTGTTAGGCCTTTAGTTAATCATTCGCTCTTTGTTAGAAAGAGCACAGGGGGAGTTGTAGCACTCCTTGTATATGTAGATCTCATCCTTACTGGGGATGATATTGCTGGCATAGCAGAGGTAAAGAAGAAGATGGCTAAGGCTTTTGCTATGAAGGACTTGGGTGAGCTCAGGTACTTTCTTGGCATTGAGGTGGCACGTAGCAAGAAAAGTATTGTTCTTTGTCAGCACAAGTATGTTCTTGATATTTTACGAGAGACATGGATGATGGGATCTAAATTTGCTAATATACCTATGGATCCCAAAGGATGTTCTATGACAATGATTCTCTGCCTACAGATAGGTCTTATAAGCAGTTGGTTGGTAAACTTTTATATCTTACTATTGCACGTCTTGATTTATCCCTTGCAATTGGGAAACATAGCTAGTTCATGGACAAACCAACCAAGCAGCACTGGGATGCTGCTATGCAGGTCCTTAGATACATGAAGAAAGTGTCTGGTAAAGGTATTTTGTTTAGGAAAAACATGCCTATGAATGCTATCACCTATTCAAATGTAGGCTATGCAGGTTGCATGGCAAATAGAAAATCCACTATTGAATTTTGTATTTATATGGCAGGCAATCTAGTAACTTGGAAAAGTGAAAAGCAGCAGGTTGTATCTCGATCTAGTGCAGAATCTAAGCAAACTGCCACGGAGATGGTCTGGATTAGATTAGTATTTTAGGATCTCCATGTTCGGGTAGAGGGATCAATGGAGATGCGATGCGATAATCAAGCTACCACATACATTGCAAACAACCCGATGTTCTATGAACGTACAAAGCATGTCGAGATTGATTGCTACTATACTAAAGAATAGATATAGCGCGGAATTATTTACACCACTTTTGTTGCTTCTGAAGTTCAAATCGCAGATATATTTACAAAGCCTCTTGCCAGATCTGCATTTGACAGATGCTGTTCCAAGCTGAGCATTATTGACATACATGTTCCAGCTTGAGTCGAAGTGTTGATAGAGCACTTCTATTTTCTGTACCTCTTTATTAGTTTTATTTTCTTGGACTTTTGTTGCAATCTTCCCAACACCCCTCTTTATATAAAGAGGTGTATGGTTACTTTTGAGAAATATGATTATTTAATTTATCCCACTTTCTTGCTTCTGCTTTCCGTCTTTTTCAGATGTACATATGGTCTGAATCCGTATTTTCTGATTTGTGAGGTGTTTCTAGGCAGTAATATGATCTGATTTTTTATTGTGCTCCATACGTGATTCGTTGTTTCTCACATATCCAACATTCTAGAGGATAAGAACCTACTAGTGGCTCGGTGGGAAAGATCTCTACCCCGGGTGCATCTTCTTTTATGCAAGGGACTTCTATTAAGTTGGATGGTACCAACTTTCTTTTGTGGTCTACGTCCTCCCGATTTATGGGATCGCATCGCAATAAATATATCCTGACTCAAGATGAACCTACGGTCAAGACTGTAGACTGGGAGGCTGATAATGACTGGGTTGCCACTTGTATGCTGAACAGCATGAAGGAACCTATACCAAAGCAGGTTATGTCTTAAGCTTCTGCTAAGAAGATGTTGGAAGTCCTTCACGAGATACATTCCCACAAAAGCAACATTAGTCGCCTATACTGGGTCATTGAGGAGTTACATTGTTTTTGAAAGGGAATCATGTCTCTGGCTGAATATTATGGTTCCATAAAAAATCTCTGGGATGAGCAGGATACTTATTAACCAATATTTACTGATGGTATTGTCATTACTAAGTGGCGTGAAGCCTTTTGTTTTGTTCAGTTACTTGTTGGCCTTGGTCCAGAATATAAACCTGTGAAAGATCTGCTTATGACCTTGGAGGGGATTCCTACACCTGCTCAAATTTATGCTCGACTCTTACGGTTGGAGATTTCTGATCCTATCCTACCTTTAGATTCTTCTGCTATAGCAACGATTTGTCGTGGTAGGGGAACTTTAGGAGGCAGGGGAGAGGACATGGTGCAAGAGCAGGAGGTCGAGGTAGAGGTCGTGGTTTGTTCTGTGAACATTGTCACAAAATAAATCACACAATTGATAGTTGCTGGATAAAGCATGGTTTTCCTTAGGGGCATTAGGCCAACCAGGTTACTTATGGTGGAGATGGAAGTTAGTATTGTCAAGAGGATCAAGCCAGTACCCAAATTATTAGCATATGTTGTGATCCGTTATTTTTCCTCTTTTTTTAAGGGCTATGGGTGTTTTGTCCCTTAGGGGCATTCCTATACTTTTGACTCTTCGGTTTTTCTATATAAGAGAGCCCTATGGTTTCTAATGAAACTAAGTCATTACAACCAATTTGGTATCAGAGTACCTGTCCTAGACCGTAGCCTAGGTATCCAACCCCTCATGGCCTCCTAAACCCTAACCACCAAATCCTAATCGTTTCTCTTCCTTGTGAGCGGTAGCAGCACTCGGCGACGCGTTGCAGCACGTGCAGTGGTGTTGCAGCGACATAGGGGGCCTGCTGCACCGTCAGTGGCTCTTAAGCGACGCATAGCGGTGCTCGCGGCGGCGCTGCGGTGATCTTGGGGGCTGATCTAGCCTCTGGCGGCGGTGCTGCAGCACCTAGGGTTGCTTGCGGTAGCGCTGCGGTGATCTTGGAGGTTGTTTTAGCCTTCAGCGGAGGCGCTGTAACAATTAGGGCTGCTGGTGGGGCCTGCGACACCTCACTGCAAGCGGCACTGACCCCCAGCAACCTTGGGGCGACGTCTGATGGCGTCGCTACAGTGGTTTGCGGTGGCGGTTGGCGGCGCAGATCGACAGGGAGGTAGGATAGTGATCCTATCCTTGTGCAACGATTGTGAGGGGCTTTTTGCCCTGATCTAGGGATGCCAGTCCGTAATGTAGATCTGGATCTGTTTTATTTCAGATTTGTTGATGATTTCGTGGTGATATAAGCTTGATCGAGGCTTTCGGATTGTGAAAATAGCTTAAGATGATCAGTCTGAGGTATCTTCGGGCTTTGTTTTCGACACCGAGTACTCAAGAACCCTTTTTTTGGTCCTGTTAAGTTTGATGAGACCAACTACCCGCGGTGGTCCTAGACCTTTCTTATGACCGTCAAGGGTCATAAAAAGAGCCATATTCTTATAGATTCGGAGCCTGAGAACAAGATAGGCACAAATGTTAATTGGGATAGCGACAATGCCATGGTTTGTGCATGACTGAATCAAACGGTTTTTTCCCGCATAGGGGATGAGATCATGTACTACACTACTGCAAAGGAGATGTGGGAATCTTTGTGTGATACCTATTCACATGCTAACTCTACACGAGTTTTTCAGGTCTTGTACGACCTTTTCATCTGCGTTAGGAGGGACGCACGCTGTTACAGTATTACTCCCTCATGAAAGGAATGTTGGAGAGGCCTTACTCCTACCTGCTAAGATGTGCCTGTGAGTCCTGGAGGAGTTTTAGGAGACAATTAGCTGTTTCTCTTTTCTTGGCTGGCCTTGGACCTGAGTATGCGGTAGTAAGAGATCAGATCCTCACTACTCCTGATCTTCCTACCCTGAAGGAAGCATATAGTAGACTTAGTAGAGTTGCAGTACATATTCCTGACACTGTTGCTCAGTCGTCTGCACTGGCTGCGATCCCTGGATGTGGCAGGGGTGCTACTTATCCTGCACGTGGTCATAGACGTGGATACTTTTCTGGTACATGCACCAGGACTCCGTGTACTTATTGTAGCAGGCCTGGTCACTCTGAGACTACATGCTAGTAGAAGTATTGTAGGCCACCTATGGTCAATTAGATAGCTGAGATCTCCGATGCATCTCTTCATACTTCTGATATTAATTCCTTGAGCACTGAGATTGAGACCTTGTGGCAACAGATTACTTAGTTGACTCTGGCATCTTCTTCTCAACTTCCAAACACTGCAGTTATAGCTTCCTCTTCTGAGACACCTGCGACTGGTATGTTATCACTTTTGTCTTCTGATGAGTGGTCGATTGATTTTGATGCATCCAAGCACCTATGTAGCGACTGAGGTACTTTCTCTCAGTTAACACCTGTTACACCCACCAAGATAGTATAGGTGGTTGATGGGAGACTCACCACTTGTTGGCAAGGGAGATATGTCTTTATCTCCTACTTTGAGACTAGTTGATGTCTATTATGTGCCTGATTTTTCTTTGAGTTTATTGTCTGTTAGTAGCATCACTAGAGATCTAAACTGCCGAGCTATTTTTGATGCGTCTTCTTGTATCTTGCAGGATAAATTCACTGGGAAGATGATTGATGGAGGGCGTGAGGAACATGGGGTGTACCGTCTGAGTCGTAATGCGTTTGCTGCTTCTGCTGGATCTCTTCTCCAATGGCACCACCGCCTTGGTCATCTACTAATTCATTGCTTTAGACGTGTTCTACCGCACATCCCCTCCACTACTGCTCTCATCTGTGATGCTTGTCAGCTTAGCAAGTACCACAGGGCTAGTTTTTCCAGTTCTACTTCTGTTTCGTCTGTTGCTGCATTTGATTTGATTCATATGGACATGTGGAGACTTAGTCGTACTCCTGATCGACTTGGGAACAAATGTTATCTTGTTTTAGTGGATGACTTTTCTTCTGTTTCTTGGATGTTTCTCTTGAAAAATAAGTCCGATGTAGGATAAATTATTGAGAACTGTCAAAGAAATAAAAACTCAGCATTCTTGTTTGGTGAAGTACTTTCGTTCTAATAATGCCTTGGAATTTTGTGCTTTGCGTTTGCGTAATTTCTTTTCTAGTTGTGGCATTATCCATGAACATGTCCTTATACCTCTCAGCAAAATGATGTTGCTGAGAGGAAACATCGTCATATCCTTGATGTTGCTCGCACTTTGTTGATTCACCATTTTGTCCTCTCTATTGGGGTGACATTTTGACTGCTTGTTTTTTATTAACCAGATGCCTAATGTTGCATTGCATGAACGGATTCCTCTTCAGGTTATGTATCCTGGTCAGCCCTTGTTTCACATTACCTCTCGGACATTTGGTTGTGTCATTTTCGTCCATTTTTTGGGACCAGGTTGGGATAAACCAACACCAAGAGCAGTTAAGTGTGTTTTTCTTGGGTATACCTGGACACGAAAGGGGTATTGGTGTTTTGATCTGCTTACTTCTCGGCACTTTGTTTCAGCGGATGTTACCTTTCATGAGGTTGTACCTTTCTTTTTTGTGATGGCTGTTGTGAGGGTGATATGGCACCTATGCTATATTCTCCTATTCGCTTTAGGAGCTTTCTTGAGATTCCTGTTCCCACCACACCACTACCACCTCCTGCTACGCATCCCTTTCCAAGCTTGGCTGGGCCACTCCAGACATATGTTCGCCCTCATACTACTTATCAGGGACCTCCATCCTCACCTTCACCATCGGCTTTCCAGGTGAGTCCTTTAGACACTAATGTATGTTTGCGATGTGATGGTCATAGGGACAGGACAGGTGATGTGTCAGGCGATGATCTTGACCTTCAGATAGCCATTCTAAGGCAACCATGGACTTGCACTACTTATCCCATGGCAGAGGCACTTGCTACTGATAGTCTAGCTCTTACATTTGCTGGATTTACTGAGGCGTTAGTTAATACGTAGATTCCAGCTACTCACCGTGAGGCCATGCTTGATCTAAAATAGTGGACAGCCACAGAGGATGAGATGGTCGCTCTTGGAGGTTGTGGGACTTGGGAGGTAACTCCACTTCCTAATGGTGCTGTACTTGTTGACTGTTGGTGGGTATTTACTATGAAATTCAATCTTGATGGTGGTGTTGCTAGGTACAAAGCTCGCCTCGTGGCAAAAGGGATTCTCCCAGACTTATGGGGTGGACTTCTTTGACACCTCCCCAGTTGCCAGACTTCCCACAGTCCAGGTGTTGGTTGCAATGATAGTTCAGTTAGATTGGCCTCTGCACCAGTTAGATGGGAAGAATGCTTTCCTGTATGGTGATTGTTGGGTTACGTTTAGTATGATGGGGCATTTATTATTCTTGTTTTTGTGTTGGACCTATTATGTTATTTTTCCCTTGTCTCTCTCT
The DNA here is from genome assembly GCA_037157565.1 of Thalassia testudinum. Classification (NCBI taxonomy): domain Eukaryota; kingdom Viridiplantae; phylum Streptophyta; class Magnoliopsida; order Alismatales; family Hydrocharitaceae; genus Thalassia; species Thalassia testudinum. The sequence continues at coordinate 79,198,414 of JAZHRO010000077.1, read as the reverse complement.
ATGTAAATAAGATTCTCTCTTTACTTCAACTTGGTATCAGAGTCAAAGGTTGAGGTCTCCACCAATAAAAACCCTAACCATACCTTAAGTCCTCTCGCTGGGAGCTGCACCTGCCATCATCGGCGGCCATGCCGGCTCCAGATTGCCACCGCAACAACAGCATTGACTGCTGCCGCTACTGCAGCCGGTTCTTCATGCCTGTTGCAGCGCCTGATCGAGGTACAGCAGACGCTTCTTGCCGCCTTGCTGCAGCTCTCGTCTCTGTGCCGCAGCACCTGGTCGTGGCACTACAGTCGCCGCCAGCTGCAGCGCTCATCACCGCGCCGTAGCGACTGGTCGCGACGCTCCTGCCGCCGCTCCGTTGCAGCTGGACCACCTCCCGATCATCGTTGCTGCCTGTTGCTCTCGATTTCTCTTCTCGAGGATGAGGATTTGAATAAAAAAAAAATCTTCCTATGGGTGGTATGAACTTCTTGATCTTTTGATCTAATTTGGGGTGTGTATTCCCCGTAATAAGTCATTTTTTGGGTGTGTATTCCCTAGTGAAGTGCTGTTCTTTGGTTTGTGGATTGTGGGGTGTGTATTCCTCAAGTTTGTTGGTGTTTTATCCAAGATTTCAGACCTATTGTTTGGGCTTATTCTTGTGTTTGGAGTTACTATGTCTACATCAGATGGTTTTGAGGTATCTTTAGGACAGAATACAGAAAACGGGGTGTACAAGAGCCCCTTCTTTGCTCCAATTACAAAATTAGATGAGACAAATTACCCTAGTTGGTCTCAGACCTTGTTACTGTAGAAGGTCATGAGAAGAAGCATGTGCTTATGGAAGCACCACTGGAGTGGAAAATAGGAAAATATGCGACATGGAATCGGGATGATGCTATGGTGAGAGCCTGTATTTTGATTGCCGTCATTCCAAGGATTGGTGATGAAGTTATCTACTACAACACTGTCAAAGAGACGTGGGATGGCTTGAAGATGGTTTATTCACACGAGTTGAATTCAACTTAAGTATTTCAGATCCACTATAACTTGTCATCTCAAGCAAGAAGAGATGAGTCTGTCTCAGTATTACGCCACTATGAAGGGATTATTGGAGAAATATATTGCATGTAGACCGATGTGTACTTCTACATGCAGGGATCACAGGAAGGAGTTTGCAGCCCACATGTTCCTTGCAGGGCTGGGTGATCACTATTTGCAGTTTGTTCATAGATTCTGACTCTCTCTGAGCTTCCTCCTATTGAGGAGATTTATAGGAGGCTGAGTAAGATGCAAATTCAGTCTACTCATGATACTGTTGTCACCAACATGTCCTCGGCTCATGCTGTTGTTAGCACTCGTGGTGGTCGTGCAAGCTTCTTTCTTGGCAAAGGGGCAGGACTGATGGTGGTCAGGGCAAGCCTACATGTTCTTACTGTGGCAGGCTTGGTCAGGTTGAGTCTAAGTGTTGGAATAAATTTAGCCGTCCTATTGTTGCCAACCAGGCTTCGGTTACATCTCCAGGTGTGAGCACTGGGGCAGTATCTCTTGTAGAGGCAGACTGTAATGCAATTGTGCAGCGGCTAGTACAGTTGACTCATGAGTAGCCTCAATCCTCCAACACTTCAGCCTATGCATCTGCAACAGGTACGAAAGGGTCATTGTTGATTGATTCTGGTGCATCTGACCATTTGTCAAGAAATTCCTAGTGTTTTGGGGAATTACAGAGGACATCATAGGAACATTTAGTACAATTGGTAGACGGTAGGCATGCCCCCATTTGTGGTAAGGGAGGGGTACCTGTTACAGCCTCTATGCATCTTGTTGATGTATATTATGCGCCGGACATGGCAATGCAACTGTTATCTGTTAATTCTATTACCAAGCAGTTGAATTGTCGTGCTATTTTTGACGCTGTTGGATGCATCTTTCAGGACCGCATGACGTGGAGGACAATTGGTGATGGCCATGAGGAGGGGGTGTGTATCGGCTACTTCAGAGTCCAGTTGCTGCAGCCTGTTAGACGACTACTATAGGGAGTGCCTTGCAGTGGCACAGAAGACTAGGTCATCCTTCACTGGACAAGCTACGTCGTGTCATCCCTTGTCTCCTACCATGAAGATTCAGTGTGATGTGTGTTAGTTTGGAAAGCATCACCGTGCCAGTTTTCCAGGTTCTATCCAGTCTACTAGCTCTGCTTGCTTTGATTTGCTGCATTGTGACGTCTGGGGGCCTAGCCGTGTGGTAGACCGTCAGAATTATAGATATTATTTGTTATTTGTGGATATTTGTGAAAAATCAATTTGGTGTATGTATTAAGAAAATTCGAACAGATAATGCATTAGAATTTTGCACAAAGAAGCTAGCTAATTTGTATGGATCACTGGGTATTGTACGTCAGATCTCGTGTCCTCATACATCACAGCAGAATGAGATAGATGAAAGAAGACACCGCCATATTCTGGATACAGCTAGAGCTCTACTTATCCATAATAGTGTTTTGCATAGTTACTAGAGAGATGCAGTTCTTGCTTCCTGTTATCTCATTAACAAGCTCCCTTCCTCTATTTTACATGAGCAAATTCCGTAGAGTATCTTATATCTTAATGCAGACGTATTTCTTGTGCCACCAAAGACATTTGAGTGTGTGGCATTTGTACACCTCCTTGGGCCTGGTCGTGACAAATTGGCACCATGGGTAGTTAAGTGTATTTCTAGGATACACACGCAGAAGGGATACAGGTGTTTTGATCCCATCCATCAGAAACACTATGTGAGTGTGGATGTGACTTTTCATAAGTCTTTCTTATTTTTCTACCTCTGGTCATCGGTTGAGAGAGATAGAGGTGGTTGCCCCTGTGCCTGTCCCTCCTATAGCCTTCGAGGACTTCTCTTATAACAACGGTGTATCTATTATAGAACATACTATGGGCAGTTTCAGACTTGTACCGCTTGATGAGAAGACATTTAAGGGTGCTACATATCAGCTGCCAGTTACGTACAAAGAGAAGACACACCCCTCCTCTTCTTCAGTGCCCACTGAGCCACCATCGTCCTCTGCTCAGGTATGTATTGGAGATACTGATGATTCTTCTGCTCATGTGTCTTCAGGGTCACTCTCTCTGCCAACAGATGATGATATTCCCATTGCTATCAGAAAGGCTCCGAGATCTTGTGCACAGTATCGTGTCGCTGGCAGTGTTGTCTCTGCAGGCTCTCTTGGGATCGAATTTCATGCTTTTACAGCTGCAATGTCTACTATAGAGATACCTACCTCCTACCAGCAGGCTCTTCTACACCCACATTGGAAGGCGGCCATAGAGGAGATGTCTGCGCTCACTGATAGAGGGACGTGGGAGTTATCTGCTCTACCTTCTGGTGCACACTTAGTTGCAGCGAGATGGGTCTTTACTTTGAAATACAACCCTGATGGGTCTATTTCTAGGTATAAGGCTCGCCTTGTTGCCAAAGGATTCACCCAGACTTGTGGGGTAGATTTCTTTGACACTTTTTTCCCTGTGGCATGACTCTCCACGGTCCGTATTCTTGTCTCAGTTACGGCTCATTATGGATTGCGTCTTCACCAGCTGGATGTAAAAAATTCTTTCTATATGGCGATTTGGAAGAGGAGATATACATGCAGTAGCCACCTGGTTTTGATGTTCAGGGGGAGTGTGTATGCAAACTTCGTAAGGCTATTTATGGCCTTAAGCAGAGCCCTCGAGCCTGGTTTCAGCATTTGTCTGAGGCACTTTCTATGTTCGGGATGCAGAGATCTTCTGATCATTCTTTATTTGTTAGGAAGACCAGTATTGGTACCGTGGCTTTATTGGTATATGTTGATGACCTTATTCTTATAGGTGATGATGTAGATGGTATTACTCAGGTGAAGGAGTATTTAGCTTGCCTGTTTGTTATGAAGGATCTTGGTAAGCTGAGATACTTTCTGGGTATTGAGATCGCCACGAGCAAGCAGGGCATAGTGATGTCTCAAAGAAAGTAGCACTTGATAATCTTCAGGAGACAGACATGCTAGGATCCAAGGAAGCCAACATTCTTATGGATTCTAAAGTTCATATATTTGAGGATACAGTGAAGGTAAATGACAAAAAGGTCTATTGGCAGCTTGTTGGGAAGTTATTGTATCTAACCATCACCAAGCCAGACATCAGCCTTGCAGTGGGTAAGCTAAGTTAGTTCTTAGACAAACCCATTGATGCTCACTAGCAGGCAGTTATGCAAGTGTTGAGGTACATTAAGGGCTGTCCAGGCTGAGGCATTTTATTTCAGAAGGTGAAGGGCCTTATGTCAGTTGTGACTTACTCTGATGCAGATTATGCAGGAGATGTGGGAGACAGGCGATCTACTACAGGTTTTTGTACATTTGTGGCTGGAAATTTGGTGACCTAGAGGAGCAGGAAACGAGGTGTTGTTTTACGCTTTAGTGCAGAGTTCGAGTATAGGGCTATGGCTCATACTGCAGCCGAGATGATATGGATTAAATCTTTATTACAAGATCTTCATGTTGAAATTTAGGAGCATATGGAGATGCATTGTGATAACCGGGTTGCAACATATATTGCTAATAACCCCATGTTTCATGAGAGGATGAAACATGTGGAAGTAGATTGTCATTATACCAGGAGCCTGATTCAGCAGGGTCTACTTTGTATGACGTGTCTTGCCTGTACTGATCAGACTGCTGATGTATTTACCAAGCCACTACCTCACCCCAGTTTGAGAAGTGAAGCAAGTTGAGCATGGTGAATATATATGCTCCAGCTTGAGAGGGAGTGTTGAGTTACGTTTCGTATGAGGGGGCTTTTATTATTCTTGTTTTTGTGTTGGATCAATTATGTTATTTTTCCCTTGTCTCTCTCTATATAAAGAAACACATGGATGGCTTGGTAAAATAAGATTCTCTCTTTACTTCAACTGTGATCTCCAAGAGAGTTTATATGCATCAGCCACCTGACTTTGAGAGTCAGGGGGAATGTCTATGCCGATTATAGAAGGCTATATATGGCCTCAAATAGAGTCCTATAGCTTGGTTTCAGAGACTGTCACAGGTTGTAGGGACAACTGGATTCAGTTGATCGACGGCTGATTTTTCATTTTTTGTTAGGACTAGACGAGGTACTATAGTACTTATTTATGTTAATGATTTGATCATCATAGGGGACGATGTGCAGGGTATTGCTGAGGTTAAGTGCATCCTAGTTGAGTAGTTTGTTATGAAGGACCTGGGGGCTCTACGGTATTTCCTTGGTATTGAGGTTGCTCGAAGCAAGGAGGTTGCAAGAGGTGGGCCAAGGAGGCCAATATTCTTATGGATTCCAAGATGTCACTCTATGATGAGGATGCACTGGTGGTGGACAATAGACGGTACAGACAAGCTGCTGTATCTTATTATCACAAGGCCAGACAACTCCTTTGCAGTTGGGAGACTGAGTCAGTTCATGGTTAAGCAAACACGTCAACATTGGGATGCAGCATTGATGGTACTTAGACATGTCAAGAAGGCTCCTGGAAAGGGTCCCTTCTTCTCTAAGGGGTCTTCTATGACGTTGGTTGGCTACTCAAATGCAAACTATGTCAGATGCCATGTGGATCACAAATCCACTACTGGGTTCTGCACCTTCTTAGCAGGAAATTTGATCACATGGAGCAAGAAACATGGCACAGTTGCGAGATCCAATATTGAGTCTGGGTCTAGAGCTATGGCTTAGACGACTGCTGAGATGATGTGGATCAGATCCTTGCTTATTGACCTACAGGTGTAGTTTTCTAGCCCCATGGAGATGCGATGTGATATCTGCAGCCACCTTCATTACCAATAGCCCAGCATTTCACGAGAGGACGAAGCATGTTGAGGTTGATTGTCACTATACCAGGGACATTATTCAGAAGGGGTTGCTATATGCCACTTCTGTTGCATCTGAGGAGCAGATTGCAGTTATTTTCACTAAGCCCTTGGCCAAATCATCATTTAATTCTTGTATATCCAAGTTGAGCATGATAGATATATATGCTCCAGCTTGAGGAGTGTTAGTATATGCTGTCCTTTATTTTTTCTCTTAGTGGAAGGGCTATAGGTGTTTTGTTCCTCAGGAGTATTTCTGTACTTTTGACTCTACGGTCTCTCTGTATATAAGCAAGGCCTAGGGTTTCTAATGAAACTAAATCATTACAACCAATTCAGATTACTATTTCTAAGGAGTATGACAGACTTGTATCCTCTTAGGCCTCATCCATGGCTGGCACCTCTGTGACTCAGTTGATAGGTAATGTTGTTAATGCAAGAGGTGCTTGTACACCATCATGGCTTGCAGATTCAGGTGACTCTTCCCAGATTACGGGTGTGACATTATTTTCTTCTCTTAAACCATTGACTACACTTGTCTTTGTCATGGTAGCTGATGGTGCCGTGTCCCCTGTGATAGGCTTGGGTGACATGTCCTTGACTACTACTTTACCTTTGTTTGATGTTATGCATGTACTTAAATTTGTATTGAATTTAATGTCTATAAGTCAGATTACTAAAGCATTAAATTGCTGCGCAATGCTTCATGACCATTTTTTCTTCTTACAGGACCTCCAGACGATGAAGTAAATTGGTAGACTTGAGTAGGATAGTCTATATTATTTGAACCTACCACCAGAAAATCCCTCTATTGCTTCTGCTTGCGCCACGATTGCTCTACAGTGGCACCTCAAATTGGGACATCCTAGTAGTTCTATTCTCTGTCGTCAATTTCTAGACATGCAGTTTCGTGATTCCTTTTTCTATGAGGCTTATGGCAAGCATCATAGGGTGTCGTTTTCTAGTAGTAATAATGGAACCGAGTCTCTGTTTTGTCTTATTTATACTAATTTGTGGGGCTCATGTAGGGTCAAGAGTCTCAAGGGTTTTCATTTTTTTTTTGTTCTTGTGGATGAATAATACCAGTGTTGGATATTCATGATGAAGGATAAATCTGAAATTCCTGTATTGATAAAAAAAATTATTAATGAAATAAAGACTCAGTTTTCTACTACATTTGCATGTTTCGGACTGACAATGGACTTGAGTTTGTGAACTCTACTTTCACTCAGTTTTCCAGTCATTGGATATTATCCATCGGACTTCTTGTGATCATACATCTCAACAAAACAGGATGGCTGAATGCAAGTTGAGATGCTAGATGTTGCTCTTACTGTTATGTTTCAAATGCATGCTCCTGCTACTTTTTGGGCTGATGCCGTTCTTACAGTAGCTTTTTTGATAAATTGGGTTTCATCCTTTGTTCTTGGTGGAAAGATCCCTTTGTTTTATTTCCTGACTGAGAGTTATTTTTTATACCACCCAAGGTTTTCGGTTGTGTTTGCTTTGTTTGCTTGTTTAACGTGGATAAGTTGTCTCCTCGGTCAGTTAAATATGTTTTTGTAGGTTATTCTAAAGTTCAAAAGGGATACAGGATTGTATGCCAGTTGATCCTCTTGCACATCGATTGTATGCCACTAACTATGTTATATTTTTTGAGGAGATACCATATTATTCTATTATTGGGAAGCCTCCTAATGTTATACAGGATTTCCTACTTCCTATGCCTATTGTTGCGCCTCCAGGACCCTCTGAGCCACCTGTACCTTAGACAGATGTCCCCTCTGTTACGTTTCCTAGGCATCCTGAGGTTATAAACACCTTTCCAAAACATTTTCAATGCAGGCCTCCATCTATAACAGCTTCTACATAGGAACCTCTTTCTACTATTCTTGCTCAATCCTCTATTGATCATGCAGATTCCACTAGAGGTCCAAATGCCACAGTACCTGAGTTAACTGAACTTGATCTTCTTATTGCCCAAAGGAAATCATAGGGGTCATGTGCCGAGTATTCTGTTTCAAATCATATGTTACTTGATCATTTACCTGCAGCAAGTCATCTTCTATCTTTTGCAGTAGACAATCGCCATATTCCAGGACTCAAGTTGATGCATTCAAGGATCCCTCATGGACCTTAGCTATGAAAGAAGAGATGGTAGCTCTTTAGTCCACAGGGACCTGGGAACTTGATGACCTACCCCCTAGTACTATTGTTGTGGGGTGTAGGTGGGTGTTCACCCTCAAATGTCCTCCAGACGGGACAATTGAAAGATTCAAGCATGATTAGCCAAAGGCTATACACAAATCTTTGGCGTGAATTATTTCAAGGCTTTTTCACTTGTACGCCTCAATTCTGTACGGATTTTACTCTTAGTAGCTATTAATAATGATTGGCCAATCTTTTAGCTTGATATAAAAAATGCCTTCCTCCACGGTAATCTTGATGAGGGGATTTACATGCAACAACCCCCTGTATTTGTTGTTGAGGGGGAGTATAGGAAAGTATGCAGATTAAAGAGGGCCATTTATGGCCTTAAACAGAGCCTTTAGGTGTGGTTTGAGAGTTTGTATTTACTATGTATAGAACCATGAGTTCAGTCATTCTTATTGTGTATGTTGACATTTTGCTTACACAGGAAGTGATAAAGGAGAAGTTACCAAAAAAATTTTTATGACCAAGGATGTGGGGTTGATAAACTATTTTTTTGGCATTGAAGTGCAACATACTTGTTGAGCATAGGACACTACGTGGCACTTTTGGGTGCACCAAATAATTAGTTGTTTCTATTTTGATTATTTCCTATTCCTAGTTAGTTATTTCTATTCTTAGTTTCCTATTTTTAGCAAGTTGCTTTAGGAAACAAGTTTAGGATTTGTTAAGAGATTAGATCTTTCCAAATAAGAAAAGATCTAAATCTCTAATAGGAATAGTTTTTACTATTTTTAGTGGGTATGTTCTCTCTATAAATAGAGAGCCTCATTAACTATTTTCATTTGAGCATTTGAGTAATAGAGATGTTTTTTTTTTTCTCAACATTGTATCAGAGCAGTGGTTCTAGACTGGTATTGTGATATCCCACCAAATACTTCTTCCCACATGATTAGATCTTCAATTTTATGAAGATTTAGACCTTGGATTCATCGATGGAGAGGAGCAACAACAGCGATAGCGCGCATCGCCCCTTCGCCACGGTCATTTCGGCACCACCACATCGTCGCTGTTGCCGCATCGTTGCTGTAGCGTCGCCACATCGTGGCCGCACCGCTGCAGCGCCCCTTCTTGCATCGGGTACCCTGCTGTGGTCGATGTGGCAGGCGATCTGCACACGTAGCCTTGTTGCATCGCCATGGAAGACTTGCATCGCCTCGGCTGCGTTACGCTGGTGGTGCGATGGCCCATCGCGTTGTAGCCACTGTCACAAAGGGCTGCAATGGTACTGCTGCACAAGGGTAGCAAACCACTGACCTCCCTCTACCATCCTGCAGACCTATCTTGAGTCCGATGGAGGCTTAAGAAGCGTTGAGTCTTCTCTCGCCTGATCAAATGGTGATGTAATAACCAAGGAGTCTGGCCACATCAAGAAAAGGGTTTGCGATGGCAACCTAAGGAAACACAAGACAGAAGAATATGATCAGAGGGTAGTGGATTATTGATTCTGGCGCTTCGCTTTCATTCACCTCAAAGGAGATGCACAATGACTTGAGGATCCCAAGCCTCCTTCCGGGATCAAGGAGGTTTAGGTGGCTAATGGAAGCACATCACCTATTATTGCAGTAGGGCAGGTACATGCTTCTCAGAAGATGATGATAGGTAGAGTTCATTGTGCTCCTGAATTTCCTATGAGCCTGCTATCAGTCAATTGTATCTGCAAGGAGTTGGGGTGTCATGTTGTCTTCGATGATGGATACTGCTACTTCCAGGACAGGCATACAGGAGACATTATAGGTGGGGGTATAAAGCGAGATGGACTCTATTACCTTGACACACCTACGCTATTTGTTGGAGCTATATTTATAGCCTCTGATCCATGGCTGTGGCACATGAGACTTGGGCATCCCTCTCTCAAGAAGATGCGTCAGATGTATCCCAATTTGTCAGATTCCCTGACGTTGCAGTGTGAGGATTGTCAGCTTGGGAAGCACCACAGGAGTACGTACTCACAGAAAGACGCAAGGGTGAGTGCTACCCCCTTTTGCCTTCGTACATTGTGACATATGGGGGCCTTCCAGGGTGTCTACTCTAGGTGGACATCGGTACTATGCTGTGTTGGTAGATGACCATAGCAGACTTACTTGGGTGTTCCTGATGAAGACTCGTGCAGAGATTCCACAGATTCTTCGTCAGTTCTTGGCAGAGGTTCAGATCAATACAATGGCACTATTAGAGTCTTCCGCAATGATAACGCACTGGTGTTCGTGCAACGAGAGGTGCAGGATCTCTTTTCCTTAAGAGGCATCATTCATCAGACGTCTTGTGCTCACACATCTCAGCAGAATGGTGTGGTTGAGCGCAAACTACGCCATCTTCTAGACATTGCTAGGACCTTAATGATCCACATGAAGGTTCCCAAGCAGTTCTAGGGAGATGCCATCCTCACTGCAGCATATCTGATTAACAGGGTGCCCTCGTCAGTTCTTCGAGGTCGTATTCCTTATCAGGCGATTCATCCAGAGTGCGATAGACCATTCTCTTTACCTCTATGAGTTTTTGGATGTACTTATTTTGTTCAGGCATATGATAACCAGGACAAGCTCTCTCCGAGGGTGATAAAATGTATTTTTCTTGGATACTCCAAAACCCAGAAAGGATATCGATGTTATGATTCTAGTCGCAGGAGATATGTGATTACTGCAGATGTCACCTTCTTTGAAGGGGCTCCCTATTTCTCATAAAAGGGAACATCTATACAGGCTGCTCTAGAGGAGACTCTGGTGTATCACCAGAGATCATCCACCTTGCTTGACCAAAGGATTAATTCTGAGCCGATAGGTGAGAGTAGTTCGGACACTGAGGAGCAGGTTCCCTTGAGGAGAACTGGTAGGGATGGTACTCTTCATCCTCTATCTCAGTGCACAAGCATTGCTCATCTTGAAGAGGGGGTTCGATAGTTTGCTTCAACCATTACTACTGTAGTGGTGCCTATAGATTTTATCCAGGCTTCACGTTACCCTAGATGGCAAGTGGCAATGGATGAAGAGATGCAGGCTCTTTAGTCACGACAGACTTGGGAGTTAGTACCATGTCTTGATGATGCTACCTTTGTTGACTGCAGATGGGTCTATACGATCAAATATAGGCCTGATGGGATAGTAGACAGGTATAAAGTTAGGCTTGTTTCCAAAGGCTTTACACAGACATATGTAATAGATTACTTTGATACATTCTCTTGTGACACAAATTACCTATGTCAGAATTATTATATTTGCTGCAGTGTCTAGGAGGTGGCCTCTCCATCAACTTGACATCAAGAATGCCTTCTTATATGGTGATCTATCTAAGGAAATCTATATGCGCCGACCACCAGGCTATAACACTTAGGGGGAGCTAGTATGTCGTTTAAGGAAGGCTATTTATGGATTGAAATAGAGTCCTCATGCCTGGTTTGAGAGGCTCAGTACTGAGATTGGGAAGATTGGCTTCTAGAGATCTGCGTCTGACCATTCCGTCTTTATCAGGAAGACAGTGTGTGGGAAACATAGATGTGTTGTTATTTTAGCTATGTATATGGAGGCTATGATTCTTACAGGAGATGATGAGGATGGTATTATCCAAACCAAGTCCTTTCTATAGGCAGCATTTATTACCAAGGATTTGGGAGAATTGAGATACTTCTTGGGTATTGAGGCTGTACGGCAAGAATCAGGTCTATCCTTGTTATAGAGGCAGTATACGCTTCAGATTCTTCAGGAAGCTGGATTGCTTGGGAGCCAAGCCCTCTAGTATACCCATTGAGTCTCTTCCTATGTGACATTCTGATGAGGAGGATCCTCTATATGAGGACATCATCCAGTACCGTAGTACAGTGGGTCGTTTGCTCTATCTCAACATCACGAGGCCCAATATTAGCTTGGCAGTTAGCAAGGCTAGTCAGCATATGCAGACTCCACATTATAGCCATTGGCATGAGGTTTGTATGATTTTGAGATATCTCAAAGGGACATCGGGTAGAGGATTATCGAGATAATGGCAGTCTTGATATACTTATTCTAATGCTGATTATGCTGGATCTGTAGAGGATCGTTGATCTCCTTCTGGTTTTGCAATTTATATTGGGGGCAATCTTGTCTTCTAGAGGAGCAAGAAATAGAGTATTGTGGTTCGCTTGAGTGCTGAAGCTGAGTATAAAGCAAAGCCATGGCTTAGGCTACATGTGAAGTTATGCGGATTGTCTCCTTTCTGCAGGATCTTGGTGTTTCGACTGATCTACCTGTTTCACTCTTATGTAATAATAAATCTGTTACTTATATTGCCTCAAATCTTATTTTCCACGACAGAACCAAGCATATTGAAGTTGACTATCATTTTGTCTGTGATGTGGTGCTCAGTGGGAAGATTAGTACCCCTTATGTTTCCTTCGAACTTCAGTTGGCTGATATGTTTACCAAGGCTCTTAAGCATAAGCGCTTGGATTTCTTATGCAGCAAGTTGGGACTTATGGACACCTACGCCCCAACTTGAGGGGGAATGTTGAGCATAGGACACCACATGGCACTTTTGAGTGCACCAAATAATTAGTTATTTCCTATTTTGATTATTTCCTATTTCTAGTTGGTTATTTTCTATTCTTAGTTGTTTCCTATTTTTAAGAAGTTGCTTTATGAAACAAGTTTACGTTTTATTAAGAGATTAGATCTTTCCAAATGAGAAAAGATCTAAATCTCTAATAGGAATAGAGTCTTTACCATTTTTAGTGGGCATGCTCTCTCTATAGATAGAGAGCCTCCCGAACTATTTTCATTTGAGCATTTGAGCATAGAGATGTTTCTTTTTTCTCAACCATACTGATGGCAGCCTTGTTTTATCCCGGAGAAAATATGTTGTTGAAATGTTAAAAGTAGGAATGCTTGGATTCAAACCTATTACTGCCCCCAATGGACCCATCTATACCACTGGCAGATTCTGAGAGTCCATTACTTGAGGATGTGACGAGGCACCGTGCCATGATGGGAAAGCTACTATATTTGATAGTGACTAGACCAAATATCTCCTTTGTTGTTGGAAGATTCAGTTAGTTTATGCAATCTCCTAGAGAGGTACATTGAGATGGTGTGTGCTAGGTTTTGAGGTATCTTAAGTAGTCATCTAGGAAAGGTTTGTCCTTCAGAAGGCATGGTCATCTTAATGTATGGAGCTATTCTAATGCTGACTATGTTGGAGCACATGGGGATAGGAGATCTACTATAGGGTATTATACCTATGTTGGTGGCAATCTTGTCATCTGGAGTAGTAAGAAGTAGAATGTAGTCTCTAGATCTAAGTGCTGAATTTGAGTATAGGGTGATGGCCCATACTACTTGTGAGCTGCTACGGGTGAGATCTATTCTACAGGATTTAGGAGTCTCTGGTCCCACTCCCATGTATTGTGATAACAAAGCGACTGCTTTCATTGCTAACAATCCAGCATTTCATGAACGAATAAAGTACATAGAAATAGATTGTCACTTCATTAGAGATATCATTTTAGCTAGGAAGATTTCTGCACCTTAAATGGCCACTGAAGACAAAATTGTTGATTTTTTACTAAAGCACTCTCCAAGAAGCATCTTGAGTTACTATGTTCCAAGCTGAGCATGTTTGATGTGTATGCTCCAGCTTGAGTGGGAGTGTTGAGTTATTTAGCATGTGGTTGATTTTTTATTTGTCCAAATATTCAAGTATGTTCCTGTAATTCCTTTTGTGCCTCTCCATATAAGGGCACATTGGGTTTCAGAATAAAGCATTTCTTTTCGTCGAGGTTAGATATTTAAGTTTTAGATTTTAAATTTTTACAAATTATATATTTACATATTTTATCTTTGCATGATTTAATTCAATTCGCACAGTAATTATGTGATATTTGACTTTTGAACTTAAACATGTATAGTAGACTATATGTTATATATAAATATTTGGATATAATATCATTATTCTTACATAAACATATTTAAGCTTGTGATTTACTTGAAATTCTAATCATTTTTACTTCTACATTTTTTTTGTATGCGTCAGCATGGCTCCAGCCATGTCTTTGACATGCGTACGAAATGAATTATTTTCGGGACATTGAAATCTGATGTCGAAATACGAGTATTTCCATGGTGTGCCCTCGAAGTATTTTCGAAATGCACGCTTAGAAATTTATCGAAATGGTGTCGAAATCAACATTTCAAACCTTGGCACTAGATTAAAAATCAAGGTAATCGAAGAGTTGAGCATGACCATCAATTTAGCTACATGGACAGGGGTATGGACATGCCTGATCATCTGGATTGTTGGTGCTGCCTTGCGGATTTTCCTGGTTGCCATTTTTTCCTATTGCATAGTATTGAAGGTTGTCATGCTTGCCCTGGTTTCTGAAGAATGTTATCAGTTCATCTCACCACCCTTACCAGCTGGATTAAACTTGAACAGTGATGTTGTCCCACCTTAATGTTTAGGGTAGAAGGCTCTTCAGGATGCAGGAATAAGGCCTCCTCGCGTGTGAGTGCTGCAAGTGGCAGTGATCATGCTGCATCGTCTGCTGATGGGGTTCCGACACTGATGGCAGCAGGCACTGAAGCTGCTGGGGGGGATGACGTGTCTGTAGTAGCCCCGCAACCTGCTGGTAGTGCTGGTAGGCCTAGTGGTGCTTCTAAGGCATGAGCTCAACCGCCTATCACAGTCTGTACCTCGTCAAAGCTGGCTGTAGGAAGAAGGGGAGGTGGATGTATATCTTCTGATTCCAGAAACTCGAGTGCTCGCAAGTCCTTATGTGTGAGGAGCAGCCTTATGTACCTCTCCTACAAGAGAAAGCTTGTGAAGGATGATGGGGATGGTTGTGTGAATGATGTGGAGCTTAGGGTGGCAAGTGCGTTGAACGTTAAGAAGGTTCCTTGTGTTTGTGAGACTAGGGGCAAGGTTGTGTCTCATGGTTAAAGTCCTCTCATGGAATGTAAGGGGCCTTCCTTTAAGGTGGATGCATTGCACTATGAGGCAGCAACTAAAGGTGCAAAAGGAGAGGGAGAGTAACTATGTGTTTGTTAATTGATTGTTTTTGATGTTTTGGGGCGTAATTTTCTCTAGGTGTGAGAAGTCCTTTTTGAATTTTCTCCCCTGGTGGGTGCTTTCCCTGTAGTGTGTCTAGTGTTGGACATTAATTATCAGTCTTGAGGTGGCTGCATCCTGTTTGTTTGTGGTGTTGTGTTGTGCCTGTGCTTATTGTATTTATTTTTAACTATGATTTAATGAATTTGGATGGCTAGTCCTATTTTCCCTTCAAAAAAAAAAAGTTGGGGCAGAAGCTTCTCTTTTCTTAAAATGTGTTTTTAACTTGGGAATTATGTAAAGGGTGGATCGTAAGTGTTTAGAGAGGTGAATGTTGTTGTTGGGTAATTGGATCATGGAGATCCAATTACAAGTTGTGTCATCCCATGTAGTATTGTGGGAAAAAGGAGGATGCGTGATGGCTTATAAAAGGGCCCATGTAGCCCCCATTTGTCCTTGAGAAGAAATATTCAAAGATCACGTCCATAGGGGCGCTTCTCATGTGGTTTTCTCGCCTTTCTTTGTGAGAGGAGTTTCCATGTAAATCCAACGGTTCATGATTGTGATGCTTTTGATATTTTGTTTATTTTTGTTGAAAGAGAAATCAAGCATCTTATTTTCAAAAGAAGCTCGAGTCCTCTTTATATAGAGGTATTAGGCAACTTACAAGGAAGTCCAACAAGAAATAAAAAAATTAACGCAACCTATAATATAATATTCTAACACTCTCCCTCAAGTTGAAGCATATATGTCATGCTTGCCTTACTTGGAACATAAGAAATCATGACGCTTCCATGAGAGTGCCTTAGTAAAAACATCTACAATATCTTTTTCAAGAAAAAAAAAAAATCTACAATATGCTCCATTGAAGAGGTAGTGGGTGTGCAAATCTTCTCTGTAATGATCTTAGCTCTAACAAAATGGCAATCCATCTCAATATGCTTGGTACGCTCATGGAACATCAGATTAGATGCAATGAAGGTAACTAAACAGTTATCATAGAACATAGGCATTGGAAGTGTAACTTGAATGCCAATATCATCAAGGAGCTTAACTAGTCACATAATCTCAAGCAGTGTGCGCCATAGCTCAGTATTTAGCCTCTGAACTAGACCTAGCAACCACTACCTATTTCTTACTTCTCCAAGTAACAAGATTAACACCAAGAAAAGTGGCAGAGCATGTGGTCGATAGCCTATCCTCCACGGATCCTGCATAATTTGCATCTGAATATGCATGTAAGACACATGCCCATTATTCTTCATATAGAGGTCTTCCTAGGATTACCGTTAAGGTACCTGAGAATAAGATAGAGAGCCTGCCAATGACAATATTGAGGGTTCTCCATCAATTGACTCGCCTTGATGACTGCAAAATTGATGTCTATCTAGTGACTATCGCATATAGAAGCTTGCCCACAATACTCTTATATTTCTTTTTATCTTCAAATATAGGATCTTTACTCAGCCTCCCAAGAGGGTCCACTAGAATCGAGGAAGGTTTTGCCCCTAGCTAACTAGTCTTCTCAAGTAATTCTAACTCATACTTGCTTTATGAGAGTACCATCCCACTCAAATTCCTAACAACCTCAATGCCTAGGAAATAACTCAATGCCCCCATATCCTTAGTAAGAAAGGTAAATTGCAGATAATCTTTTGCTTCCTGAATGTTTCCAGTATCATTGCCAATAAGGAGTATGTCATCAACATAGATAGTTAGGATCACCACACCTGATTCTTTGTGTCTGACAAAGATGGAGTGATCAGATGTTGACCTGAGAAATCCAATCTTCTAAACCTCAGAGCTAAGCCGTTTCAACCGCGCTCTAAGGCTCTATTTCGGGCCATAAATGGTCATTTTTAATCTGCATACCTTTGCCTTCTCAAACACATAGCCTTGTGGTTGAGCCATGTAGACCTCCTCTTGGAAATTGTCATATAGAAAGGTATTCTTCATGTAAAGATGATATAATGGCCACACCTTATTGCCTACCACAGAAAGAATTACTCGAACAAAGTTGAAGCTAGCCATAGGAGAGAAGGTGTCGAAGTAGTCAACACCATAAGTCTGTGTAGCCTTTGGCTTATAGTCTGGCCTTCAACTTCTTAACTGCCCCATCAGGTCTGCACTTAACAGTGTTGACCGATCGGCAATCAACAACCTTAGTGCCTTCAAGGGGGTATGTCAGCTCTGATGCTTCGAGAAGGGTTGTGATATCTTCATCCATGGGCTGTCGCAAACCTGAATCCTGTGCAGCCTCATGATAAGATCGAGGAACCGTCATAGCTACCAAGGCTTTAAAGAAATTCTGTAAAGCAAGGTTGAGATGATCAACAAAGTTATAGTGTGATATGGGATGTAAAGTACAACTTCTTACAACCTTCTTGAGAATAATATGATCCTCTAGCCGCTAATCAGGGATATCCAAAGTAGATGTTGGTAAGGGGGAATGCTCTTGAGCATTGTCAAACGGCTCCTCAACTTGCATAGAGGGAAGTGGCATAGACACCAGATCTTTTTAGCGACGCTCATAGGTATGGATAAACCATCCCAAAGAAGAGCCCTCCTCTGAGTAAAAGGCACCTTCTCAACGAAAGCAATATCAAGAGAAGCATGGATCAAAGTATTGATAACCCATTTGGGACCTAGAGTATCCCAAAACCATACATTTAATAGATCGAGATGGCAGCTTATCAACCACTCCAAAAAAATGGACAAAACACATGCACCTAAATATTCGTAGTGGCAATGCAAAAAGAGGGGCATCATGTTGCATAAGAAGAAATGGGGTATCCTTATTAAGAATGGGTGATGCAACCTTGTTAATCAAATAGGCAGAAAGTATGGCATTCCCCCAGAAGTGCTTAGGAACATTCATAGCAATCATCAAGGTGCAAGCAACATCAATAATATGGCACAATGTGCGCTTAGCTACCCCATCTTTTTGGAGAGTATGTGGGCAAGAGGTGTAGTGCAAAGTCCCATTATTGGATAAAAAATTCTAAACATCTTTTTGATGAATTAAAGTACATTATCACTACGAAAAACTTTGATGCTCATGGAATAAGAATTTTGAATTTCATTGGAAAACTTAACAATAGAACTTATTTCAGGCCAATCTTTCAACAAAAAGGTCTATGACAACCGACTAACATCATCAATAAAAATAAAAAATTGCCAGTAAATAGACCGGTGACTTATCCAACAAGGACCCTAAGTGTCACAATGAATTAAATGAAAAGGTGATGAGAATCCTCTTATTTTGTTTGGATTGAAAGGAAGCCTAATGGTGCTTGTCTAATTGATAGGCTTCACACTCCAGGGTGATAGGGACAGTAGACTCCGGAAACATCTTCTACAGCTTAGAAATAGATAGGTGACACAGATTATGGTGTGAAAGCTTTGTATCCGTACAAATAGACGTAGCGCCAACAAACAATTGAGGAGTGTCAACATAATAGAGGTTGCCCCTCTTAATCCCCCCACCAATCATCTTCCACATCTAGATGTCTCGAAAGAAAACGAAGTGCTCGCCAAAAATCACCAAGCAGGCAAGCTTTTCACATAAGCAATAAATAGAGAGTAAACTGATGGAAAACTCTAGGGCACTGTAGACATCTAACAGATGTAATGAATAAAAAAAATGATCTCCTACAACTATAGTAGGCGAATGCGACCTTGTTAGAGATAGTATAGAATTAGGAAATTAGGAAAATCTAGTTTGCTTTATCACTTTCTATTTTTAGGGATATGATTAGGCTTGATTTGTTAGAGATTTGTTTCTTTTTTATTCTAAAAGATTTTGTTAGGATTTGAAAAAGGAGTGACCCTTTATATAAAGGGATCAACTCGCATCATTTGTTTCTTGAGATCTACAATAATATTTTCTATTTCTTCTAAACCTTTGACATGGTATCAAAGCGGGTTTGACCCTAGTTGAAAAAAAAAAAACAAAGTGAACACTACCAAAAACCCTAAAAGAGGGCCACTGACAATGTTGTTGGGCCTCGTTCTCCTTGCAAATTACCATTTCTTGCATGCGATTGCTGCATCGACCCCTTGTGTGCACTCGCATGCGATTGCTGCACCGATCTACCTCTATGTGTACGCCACCACCGACACTTTCTTTTTGCCCACAGTGCATATACGTGCAGGTCTCCCTCCTGTTGTGCGCTATCGTGTGTGGCTTTTACTTCATCGCATGCTACTATGCGTAATGCTTGCCTTGTCCACCGTGCCACTGCACGTGGGTCTCTCTGTTTTTGCACACCCTACTATCTTTGTGCACAAACCATGCTCTACTACTGCTACTATTGCTACAATCTACCACCATCTATTGTTGCTACCATTGCTATAGCCTATCACCATCTATTGCTGCTATCTACTGCTGTTACTATTGCTACTACTGTTGCAGTCCTACTACTGTCTACTGTTGCTAGTATTGCTATTGTTTGTTTGGGATCGTCTCTTGTTCTACAACTTTTTTGCTGCTACAGATGCCTACTTGAGATTGACTCACCTACTTAGGATCGTCTCCTGCTACTTTACTACTGCGGTTGCTACTTTTGCTCCAACCGCCACCTGCTCTTCCAATCTACTGCCTGCTCCTCCAGATGTCTATATTGCGTGGGAGTTCACTTTTGTAATAAGTTGGATGCTGTACGCTATAGTATAAAATTATGAAATTAGGAAAATCTATTTTGGTTTCACTTTCTATTTTTAGAGAGATGATTAGATTTGGTTTGTTAGAGATTTGTTTATTTCTTATTCTAGAAGATTATGTGAGGATTTGAAATAGGAGTATCCCTTTCCCATCATTTGTTTCTTGAGACTTACAATAAATTTTCTTATTTCCTCTAGATCTTTGACAAACCCATTCGCCAAATGGATCGAAGTAATTGTAGATGTCTGTCACATAGGAGTCAGACAGTCCTTCTTACCAGTGAGATGATTGAAGGCACTAGAATCGACCACCCAAGAGGAGGTGGGAGTAGTAGTGGCGAAGTTGGATAAAGTACTTGTGGCAATGATTGAAGCAGTAGTCTCTTGAGAAGCAGAACTAGTAGCCTGACAACGGAGCTCCATAAGCTATGCACAGTCAGAGGCAGTGAGGGAATCCCAAGAGGGGTAGACTCCCCCTGAGCAATAGTTGAGTTGGCCTTGCTAGGTCGGCCAAACTCAGCCCAACACTTCTCAGATAGGTGGTTGGTTCTCCGGCAGTGGATACATGACTCATATGTATGTCTACATCTGCGACCACATCCACGATCAACACTAGAACCACTACACCCCCTAGTAACTGCAAAAGTAGAGGTCTCCGTGGGGGTAATGCCAAACGACGTATGAGAGGTGAGTGGAGGTCTTGTATTAGGCACATTGGAGTCGTCCGCACACCAACTTCAGGTCAAGATCTTGAAGGGCAAGAATCTAGTCATGAGCAAACAAATATCTAGAATTTAGACCAGAAACTTGTAAATCTGCCATGCCAATCGTTACCCTATCTGTGTTGCAATACGAAGGCTGGAATATGCTTAACTCTTGAAATAGGGTCTCCATCTTAGTATAGCAATCGACTAAAGACCTATTGCCTTGGGATGTGGAATATTTTCGATGATATATGTCAGCAAGATGTGTGTGATTAGACCTCTAGGAAAACTTCTTCGCCAAGTTGTCCCATATCTCCTTGGCGATCTTCTTGTAGAGCAAGTTCGTTGCAATTTGGGGCTCAATACTATTCATCATTCAGTTCATAACCAAGGAGTTATCTTGCTCCTATTGCTCAAAGTCTGTTGATTGGGTGTTGGAGGTGTCTTGGTTAGCATGTAGAACTTTTTCTGACCACCAACAAAGATCTTGAATGGCTGAGACCAGAGAAGGTAATTTTGGACACCATTCAACTTCATAGATGTGCCCTGAATCACCACAAAGTTAGAGGAAGTCTTGGGCTTGACTTCTGGAGTGGTAGAGGGTCCTGGTGCTACCTGCCATGATGGATTAGAAGAGGATGCAGCCAGCAGAAAAAGAATGACTCACATAAGCACCTGATAATCGCCTCTAGTAGTGGATATAAGGGGTACTGGCAAGCATCTTGAGTTGCATTACGGTCCAAGCATGACTTGAGGTGCTAAATAGTTTGTAGAAGACACAAGGAAGTCTTTTAGAAGGCTACCAAGGAGCGCAACAGAGCAAGCAACCCCATTGGCAACGCTCCGAGCATGACAATAGCCACCAACAACGTTGTAAAAGGTTGTAGATCAGCATGGCATTGTTGAGCTCCTATGGAGGATGTGGTAGCATTGTTGTGCCATGGAGGACCATTGTTGCTAGCCTAGCAGTGTCACGCAACCTCCTAAGGCCGCGGCAATGCTGCTGTGCTACGGAAGAGCGTTGCTATTGGTCTAGCGGCAGTGCAACAGCCTTCTGAGGATGTGGCAATGTTGTTGTGCCGCAGAGGGGTGTTGTTGCTGGCCTAGCAATAGCATAACCCCCTAGTGGCACAGCGGCGGTGCTGTTGCCACCTTGACCCCACAACAGCACTTGGAGGTGACGCTTCTGCTCAGGCAATGCTCCAAGGTACTAAGCAAATTACTGGGAAATCCAACAAGAAATAAAAATATTAACACAATCCATAATATAATACTCTAACAATTTTATTTTGCTTTTATATTTTAACATGGTATCAGAGCAAGTCATTCTTAGGTTTTATCATTGCTTATGATTGATGTTTGATGCAAATATCATTGTTTTCGCTATTCTTGAGTTTTTTTTATCATTTTCCGTGTCCCCATGTTCTCATTCTTCTTTATGAGTTCTTGGAGGCATTGATTTGAGCTGCTACAAGGTCGATGAAGCTCAGATCTAATCAACTCTGTTGCACCTCTCAGATCTGAGATCAGAAGCGACAAGTTGGAGGTACAGATCTAAGTGGTGGGATTCTTGACTTGATTGAGCGATGGTGGCATGGAATCAGATACGTGTGGAAGCAGCAACAACAGAGACCTCCCTTCCATATGTGGAGAGGGGGTCATATGCCCTCGTGAAAGGACGATACAATTTCCAATGGCTCCGAAGATGCTTAGATCGGGTGAGGGTAGATTACAAATTTAGTGTCGTGCGCCAATTGCAGATCCGAACATGACATGCTCAAATCCTCGTGTAGACATCTCGATCGAATTGAAGAGACTCCTCCCTCAACATCTTTAGCAAAGGAGGAACTCCCTTGATGGAGATGGCTTGGTAAAGTTGACGAGGAGGCAACACGCGAAAGGAGTGCGATGGGAGAGGGACCCAAGCATGAGGAGACCTGTGTAATTTGGAGCATGATAAGAGGGGTGTCACATGAGGAAATCAACGCAAACAATGCTATGCGTGGAAGAAGCCGATGTGAGGACCTATGTGAAGAGTTGGTTGTGGCGGGCCGTGGCAGCACGCTCAACAGAGTCAATGATGTGGGAGCTGTCAAGGGCAGCAAACATAAGTAGTGAAGGACTTCAGCTCATCGGAGAGGTTGACCTGCTTGCAGAGGTGGGAAGTCTCATTGTCGTCGAAGGTGGCAACATCTCCTCCAGGCTGGTGAGGATGTCTTGGAGTAAAGGCTCGCTTCTTTTGCAAAGGGTTCCTTCGAACCTTAAGGGTGGTTCAGTATCTTTTATAGTTTTACCCCTCTCTCTTTATTTCTTAACATGTTGATTGTTTAGCCATAAAAAAATGGAAAGAGAGAAAAACAAAAAAAAGGGAAAGAAAGAAAAATGAATTTAAAAAAATGAAGAAGGAGAAAAAGAAAATAAAAAGGGAGGTAGTTAAAAAAAGAGTTGGAGTTTTAAAAAATGAAGAGAAAAAGAGAAAAGGTAGTTGATGAATTACAGAAAAAAGGAGGGAAATGATGAATAAAAAAAAGATGATGTGGAAGAGAAGTGGGGGAAATATTCTCTAGTTTTCTTCGTATAGTTTCTTCTCCCTATAGGGGAAAGGGGGTGTGTGAGTGAGCCTATTGTAATCCTATATGAGGGAGACTCATTCTTCGAGGTCCCTACATGAGAGAAGCTCACTATTGGTCCTTATATGAGAGGAATACTTTCCTAGTCCCTATATGAGAAAAGTCTACTAAGAGATTTCCTATGAGAGGCCAATCTCGAGCTCTTTAAAGGAAAGGCCCACCTCTAGTTTTCATGCTGGAGAAGCTAGTCTTGAGGTCTCCAAAGGAGAGACCCATTTCGACTTCTTGTGCAGGAGAGGCCCAATCTTGAGGCCTCTAAGTGAGACCCATTTCCGAGATCTCCAATAGAAAAGACACCAGCATTAGTTGAGGTCTCTGGTAAAGAGACCGATTAGAGTAAAACTTCAGCAATTCATCTACCAGACTTTGGCCTTGCTGATGCGTGTTCATCAGCACACTCGCCTACAAGCAAGAACGAAGATCCAGTTGTTAACATTCTCCTAGAGGAGAGCCATGAGCCGGTCGCACTAGTTGAGAGTTGTGTTCTGCTTATGAGAATAATGATTCATGTCATACAAGCTAAGCGTTCCATGCTCCAACTTGAGAGGAAGTGTTGAGAGAGATGAATGTTATTGGGTAATTGGACCATAGAGATCCAATTACAAGTTGTTTAGTTCAACATAGTGGAATGGAAAAAAGGAGAGGTGTGTAGTGGCTTATAAAAGGGCCTTTGTATCCCCCATTCATCCTTAAGAAGAAATATTCAGATATTACGTCCATAGAGGCACTTCTCCCTTGATTTTCTCCCCTCTTTGTGGAAGGGGTTTCCACGTAAACCCAAGCATTCATGATTGTGATGCTTTTAATATTTTGTTTATTTTATTTTGCTTTTATATTCTACCGGTAAGAAAGATTTCCTTGTCTAAAAGTCACTAGTCACAAGACAGTTTAAAAAAGTCCTTTTGTTTTTCAACTGCATTCATAGGATTAGAATATCTTCCCATTGTCAACATCTTGCTAATGCAAGTTGGCTAAAAGCAACTAAACGCTAGGTTAAAAGCTTCAAATTCAGGCTGTCAAACACTCAAGCACAACCATCATATTAGCTACATGGACATGAAGGGGGATGGACTTGTCTGATCCATCATCTTTTTGTGGTTGGTGCTGCCTTGCCAATTACTCACTTGCATTTTCTTGGATTGCATGGTAGTACTGTGCCATCAAGGCTTTAATGCTTGCTCTGGATTTCAGACAATGCTGCCAGTTAACCTTACAATCATTACTTGCCAGAGTAAACTTCAAGGTTGTTATTGCCTTTAGAAAAATAGGCTTTGGTTATTTTTATTATTAGAGATAGAGTCAGTTATTTCTATTTCTGTTATCTTTATTATTTCTTTTCTTAAGAAATAAATAGCATTAATATGTAATTTCTCCACTCTGCCTCTTTCTATATAAAGAGGTTAGGAATTTTCTATTTCAATAGAGAGAACTAGTCTGCTTATTCTTCTACAGTAGTTTAACTCATTACTCCATTATCAGTAGGGCAGAAACCTCTTTTTTTGGTAGTGAGTTTCTAACGTGGGAACTGCAGGGGGCAGATCATGAGGTAGAGTTCCTTTTCTCAAAACGCCATTTAAAAAAAATATAGTTTTTTGGTTTTGCGACACCATATTTAGGATTAGAAAGATCATTTATCCACTTCTTGTTGATGGATGCAAGCTCGGTAACAGCAACTAAATGCTGGGTGCGAAGTCAGGGACTGCTAACCTAGTAGAGAATCAAGCTAACGTAGTAAAGCGTCAGTCTAACCTAGCAAAGCAACTGATCTGAATAAATACAGCTGGGAGCTAATTGTATGGTTTTTACATGCATCTCTGTATGTTTTCTTTTGTATCAGGCTCTATAGATTGACTTGGGCGATATTTTTAGGTTTGCTTGGGTGATATCCCTACTTTTGCCATGGCATATCAATGAAATACTCCCCTTGAAGTATCTCTTTGAAATTTTTTATTTTAGTGAAGGTTTTGAGGGAGCATGGTTCCTATCTTTGGGACTAGAAATAAAGTTGCTATCAAACACTGCCTTGACATATTTGTTCATTGTGTATTAATGTATAGTCTGTTAATTAAATGGGATCCATATTGTGTTAAGCAGGAAGGGAGCCTAAAAAGGATACCACGATTTCCAGCTCCAGCACCAGTGAGTGCCACCAGGTGCAAAAAATGCCCGGCAGTGCACATAATCAGCATACAGAAAAGGTCAGATCTTTCATGAAAACGCTGTCTCCAACATCGACCATGAGGGACAGATCCATTGGAACAGAGCTTGCAGTGGCAGAGAAGCTTTCAGGCCATGTTATTGATTTTGAGATTTAAAAGAATGGATGCTTCTGCATCCGTTGCAATAGATCCTGAGGTTGCAGAGAAGGTTCAGGTCATTGATCTTGAAATTTAAAAGAATAGATGGTAATAAATCTTCTGTGTCATTTCCTGTGTACATGGATGCAATTTCATTTCGTGATGTAAATGACTACAAGGTCTTTTTTTTTTCACATATTCATGAGTTTTGCAGTATCTGTCGCTAACATTTATTTCCACAGATAGTTTGTAGATTTATGTTTATAAAGGTCTAGGTTATTGATTCTGCATTAATTGACAAAAACTGTCTGCTGCTATTAAATGGATAGCATCTTTAACGAACTTCCCAAAGAAATAAGACTGGCAAAGGTATTGGAAATACTTCTTTGAGAAAGCGGGTATGACAGCTCCAATCCAAATAGTTATTAGGAGATTCAAATGCACAAAAATTTCAAGTCTGGTTAAAACTTTTAGCCCCCATGACATGATAGTACATCGGCCGCATCCGAGCCTACATTCGGATAATAAACATCGTGCTAATGAAATTTTTCTTTCATGGTACCTGTGGAAATTTTCCCTATCATGCTCAGGAAGGTATTAAAGTGATTCAGATAAAGATCTTCTATTTCGACTTTGTCATCAATGTATTTCGTTGACTTTGAAATTTTTTTTCTCACGTTAACAATTTTTATAGTTGTGAAATTTTTCAATTAAAATATCGTGGCTTACAAAGAGGAAGAAAAATGCATTCATATCGTTGACTTTTTTCTGGATGGAGCATCAGCATCTCAGGACGTATCCAGAGTACATCACTAAGATAACACGAGAGAAGGGAGATGCAATGGTTGGTTAATGCATTTAGGTTGAAAATCCTTTCTTACAATGGTATGCCCTGTCAGGTAGTTTAACTGGTGAGGAAGTTCACATCACTTAAATGAAAATAGTAGAACTCTAATTCGAGTTTCGACTAATTAGGAGAGATAGATTTACAGGCTATTCATCTCTCCAATCAAGGAGGAGTTTGATCATTTTTTTAATTATATGCTTGACCTGCAAAATTACTAAATTGGAAAATCATAACCCTTTCAATGGAAACAAAATCCAACCTATACAAGTTCTTTCTGCCAATGGTTGCATGGGGAGGAAAGGACGAGAGTTGCGCTTGGGAATCAGCATGAGTGAACGTATAGTTTTAGTGTCATCTAAGGGTTGCTAGAGTAATATAGTCTCTCCATTTGCATTTAAAGGTCATGAGATCAAATCAATTCCCACAACATTCATCCTTCTAAAAAGACTAGTGATAAGAATATTCCGGTACTCAAAAGAAGACACCGATTGATGACTTATTAATCTCATCAAGTTTGGGAATTGCACAATCCCTCAACGAACCCCTCAATTTTGAGTTAAGATCATCAGAAAGTTTATCCTCGTGCATTTCTTGACGTGAATAACTTTAAATATCTACTTTTAATGTAACTTGATGTACAGTTATCTAATTTCTCTCTGATAGCTGTAGCAATGTGCTCAGGAAAGATTCCATTGACTAGTTCTCCAGTCCATAGTTTGCAATTGCTATCAATCAGATGATTAGCATTGCAGGATCACAGCGTTACCATAATCCGAAGATAAGTTCCCCCCTCCATGCATGGAATCCAATCGTCTCTTCATACATTGATAGATTTCCCTTCACCTGTTTTTCAGAAGCTTCCTTCGAATGGTAGACTTCTAACCATGAAAAGATCTTTCCAGAATATGAAATGTGTAAAGCTGAGCCTAAGCTTCCCAAGTATCACATTTGGGAAATAAAACCCCTTAACGGCCTTGAACAATAATGAGTCTTTAGGAAGGAAAGTACCAGAGGAAGGAGAGGTGAGTGGTTCTCTCCTTAAGGATTCCAACTAAGAATTGAAATTATAAAACTCAAATATATTTGATCTTTATACCATCAGAGTGAACCGTGTATGTAACAGCAATGTATCCAAGCATAATTATCTAGCTATAGGGTATCCAAAGTTTGTATATATCTAAACCACAATGACACAAGGATTTTAGAATGGTTCATCTTCCAAGTTGATCCACTACCTAAGGTTGTCCTGTCTTAAGATTTCTACATGACCTCCGATCACCAATCCATGACCAAGCCAAGTTATCTACGGAGACAATCCAATCCTTTATGATATTTGATTGGTCTGTGGCCAATCAACCACAAGTTTATTCACAAGTAGCTTAATCCTCAGCTATTCTCATGGCTGGCTCAACCCAAATAATTAACTATGTACTCTTCAACCACTAGTCAACAAATTCACATGGCTACATGTCACCTCTCCTGTATATAATGTATATGGCAATTTTAGTACAAGAAGTTAATGCAGTGTTACAATTATCAAACCTATAACTCAATAAAATAAATTCACAATATTTAAGCACCATCTATATAGGAATTGATTTTATTTAGGCATCTCCGAAATATAAATGATGAGGTTCAAATTATGATACTTTGAGTAGCTAATTGCAAGTTCCTCCTTCCTTTTGCAATTTGCTCATTCAAAGAGATTTGTTTAGAATCTCAGAATCTCAAAATCACTTCTCTCCCTAAATGGCGAAAATGCTTACCACAAGAATTAGAACTCAAGAGACAAAGCCAGAGAGCTAGAGATTGGACTAGAGCTTCAATATAGAGCTTTTCTAATGCTTATGTTGTGTATCTCAATGGGCACCGTAGGCCTTGATTTATGGTTGTGGAGGGACCTTAAAAATAACTCAATATACCCTTTCTAACGGCCATATCTTCACGGAAAATCTATTAAAATTGAATAATATAATTGTTAAGAGCACATCTCCCACATTAATCCACCTTCAATGCCTAAAATTCCTTGTTGAACTAGTTAAGGTTTTTCTAACCGCTTGGACTTTCCAATTTTATTAATGGTCAAATCATTCAAATTTAAATAATAGACTAGTTCTTAAGTAGGTAATTGGATTTTCAGTGCTTCTAAACTTAGTTAGGATTTGATTTTGACTCAATTTGACTTTGATGTAGAAGACATGTTTCAAGCTTATTTGACTTAGTTTAGTCTAAATGGTATGTGATTGTGAAAATATGTAATAACTTAACATCAATCTAAAAACTGAAGCTTAAATTATAAGAATAAAATTACCTTGATCGTTATGTAATGTTTCAATTGACTTTATTCCTATGCATCATGCTCATCAATTCTTATACTCGTAATGCTCAATCTTTAAACAATTCTCTTTCAATCTTCTCAGTTATTGTAGTATAAAAGTATGTAACTTTTGGATTTATGTGTCTAACTTGTTAAGCCTTTTGTAAAATGTATACATAGGTGATAATCAACAAAAGTAATAATAACATCACATGTCCATCATATATTTATCAATTAATATTGATCGAGTCTAAATATTAATCAAGTTTTATAACATTTTTATAAACACTCCCAGTATTTTTCATAATACTTCTAAACACTTTTAAGATTTTGTAAAACTCTTTCAATATTTTGTAAGCATTAAAATCTTATTATCTCAACATTCTTGAGACATTGTAATGTAGGTAAATATCTCAACATTCTCCTCTCTTTTTGATGTTGACAAAATATGCACAAATTTGATAAATATAACTTCAAAATAGTATTGGAAAAATGGTTTACTCCTCCTAACTTTAATATCTTCATTTATTTTTATCCTTTTCTCTCTACCTACTTATTTTGCTTTCTTTTCTTGTAGGAAATTATGGGAATTTATCAAGTATTTAATCATTCTTCCCCTTTTTATTCACTCAAAAATATGCATCCATTTCAAAAGTGAACTAACTAAAATTGTATCTTATATATAACAATTAATTTCCTGCAAATAAAGAAATATGATAATCATTATTAAATCTTTAAGACATCAAATCACGAAGTTGTTGATATTATTATAATATCATCATTTCGTAATCTTCTATCTGGAGTAAGTTCTAAGTCAACTCCTCCCTCCTCTTATTCTTTTTCTTGATTGGCTAGTCTATTTTGTTCTCCATTGCATGGCATTCGAAAATCTTACCTGGAAACATTTCTATCAAGCACATGCAAAGGTGTGGTAACATTTTTCCACATTAATAAGTATGGAAAGAAGATTACTAGTCATTGAAAGATGTGACAAATTAAGTTTTCATTTGTAGAAAATCAAGAGGATTTTCACTCATTCTCAAAAGAATTATGCATCTCCAATTGACGAAATATAATGTTAAAACCAAGAAATCGTTATCTATTAAATAGATTATGGTTTCGACTTAGTTTGAAGAAGAGATTTTTGTGATAATATAAGCAATTGTGTTAGTGGTTGGTCTCCATCTAATCATCAATGTGAATGCATGGATTGACTAAGGAAACACAAAATATATCAATCAAATGAGAGATTGAAAACGTAAGATTCTCAAGTGAGATTCCACAATTTTGAATATTCCAAAGAAACACAAAGTTTTTCTCATCAAAAGTCAATTTCTTGTCAAAACCATAGTAAAGAAAAATGGTGAATTTACTCTTTTAGTCATCATATTGGAATGATATAGGCAAACACAAATATCATTGGAACTGAGGTAGATTTTTTGATTTAAAATCAACTTGACCTTTTGGAAGTAGAGCATTTCTTAAAAATACAAATCCATGAAGTCGAACTAAATAATGGGAATACCTTCTAAGATGGCCACAAACACTATTTGAATATAGTACATTCAAGCTTAAGACGAAACTAGATGCTTTGCTGTGTAAGACTTCTCCTTCTCTTGTGTCAACTTCTTCAAAATGCTTTAATTGTGGTAGAGTACTTTATATTGCGATCTCTAAGAAAGTCTCTAGGTATTATTTATAAAGCCTAAATGTGATTAAAAGTCAAGATTTAATGTCAATCCTCTTATTCATTTTCCAGTTTGTATTGCTTTCATGATCATATTGCATATGGGGTTGATCGAAATACAAAAAGATGCCTAATATGCCCTAATTCTATTGAACTAAGCAATACAAATCCTTTGAAATGGTTTAAATTAACAATGTAGGTTTCGATTAACTGAAAGGACTCTTATTAGCCCCTTGACACAAAGTATATGATGACCAATGGTATCTATTTTAATTGGTTGAAAGGAGAAAAATCTATGATTTGGATAAAAAAACTCATGAACTCAAATATGCACCAATTCAACTAAGTTTTGTTTGATCCATAAAGAAAAACTTTAGTTATAAGAGCATAATCAGTGGGGTTGAAGTTCATTACATGCCTAATCAAGATAAATTTTCAAAGCTAGCTATAAGAGAAAAATTAAGTGGAGGGTCTAGTTTCCTCATCCTTGACATCTTCATCTCCATCATCTACATCATTTTGGCTTTGACTTTCACCTTCATCTTCCTCATTATCATCTTCTTGCTTAGCATATTTGATCTCTTTTCTCCCTCATCTTGAGTTTTATCCTCCTTGAACTTTACCTCTTCAGGATAAATCTAGATTCAATATCCTTTGTCTTTAGTATTACACTTGATGAGATTTGTTACTATCTCAAGATTGTCTAGGCAACCTATAACCTCTTTCATGAGTTCTACTCATTATTGCTCTTCAAAATTCATTCTTTGATACTTTAATATTGTTAGTTGGTTGTATAGATTACACCTGTTATTGCCTTTTTTTGCAAGATTATGCATGCACCATGTTGGGTGAAAGTGACTAGCCCTTGGATGTGTGAAATAATCTACTTGTTAGACATGGATGCTAATGGCCTAGCCCCTTCTCGGCTTCAACTTCTCCCTACATGTGATGAGGATGCTCATGTTTCTTTTGTGGTAAGCTTTTAGATTTATCAAAA
Organism: Thalassia testudinum; assembly: GCA_037157565.1. Taxonomy (NCBI): domain Eukaryota; kingdom Viridiplantae; phylum Streptophyta; class Magnoliopsida; order Alismatales; family Hydrocharitaceae; genus Thalassia; species Thalassia testudinum. The sequence goes on along the minus strand of JAZHRO010000077.1, from coordinate 79,167,203 downwards.
GCGTTGACTTTTCAAAGCATGAGAGTAGTTAACATGAAAATAATAAAAAATAAAATTAACTATTTGCATCTATAGCCTTGAAGAACAATGTTTAGTTGCTTACATCATTTCTTCCCCTCTTGAAAATCTTGGCTCCCGACAAGTTGATAAACTTGATATCTTTAGAGTTTTGGATCTCAAGCGACTATATTTCAATGACAGATTATATGGTGTGGTTTCGATGGAGGTTTCGATGGATGAGGCAATGGTTGTAGTAGCTTTACTAGTTGAGGATTGAGGTAGTCAGAGTTAGGATGAACGGAACAAGATGATAATGCAATGGAGGTGAAATAAGTGCTATTGTTGTTGCATGGCTAGATGTGAAGTCCTGCGACAGTAAGTTGGTGGTGAGATGGTGATGAAATAATAGGAAGAAGTTTAGTGGGGAGGAGGCATGTCGTAGGTAGGGTGAGTAGGGAGTGGGTAAAGCTGGTGGAGAGTGGATGGGTGGTGGTGAAGTCCTGGAAAATGCATATGATGTGGAAGTGGAGCATGTGGTGGTGAGGGAAGATGGAGGATGTGTCATGGTGGGGGACAAGATATTGGGTCAGTTCAAAAGGTTTTCGTCATAGAGAACCAATTTAAAAAATTCATCATCATTTATGTTGACGTGGATCTTTTGGCTCTAATACCAAATTGATGTGGACAGAGAAAGAATGGGGGATGAAGAAAGTGATGAAGATAAGAAGAAGGGAACTACGCGAAGCCACTTGAGATTTTGGAAAGGAAGGTGCAAAGATTTGCTTGGTGAAGGAGAAGGGAAAAAAGGACATACCACAAGGGTTTCCATTTTTTTTTTCTCTCCAACTTTATCTTTTAATGTTACATATTTGGCTTTTTTATAGAAAGGCTTTAATAATCCCAAAAATAAAAGGATGCAAGTAGGGAAATATGTGTTGCAACATGCGTCCCTCACTCAACAAAATATATCGGTGTATTTTGATTTTTCACAGGTTGAGGTTGAAAATCAAAATATACCGATTAAAACTGAAAATACACAGCTATATTTTGATTTTCACCTATGAACAGTGGCTTTTCAAGTGAAAAATCACTTTTTATAGGTAAAATAACTTTTCATAATCCTTAAATTTTAAATCTTAAATATTAAACTCAGAACCTATAGATGAAAATCACTTTCCATTTTCTAAGTAAAAACTATATTTTTCATTAGTTGAAAGCTAAAATACATCAGTGTATTAACTAAAACACATTGCTTGAAAATTAAAATATACTGATTTATTTTGTTAAACGAGGGATAGCGTTGCAATGTACATTTATTTACTTTTTGACAAAATAAAAAAACTCAACTTATCTCAAATAAGGGGATAATTTATTATAATGACCTGAATAAAGAAATGATAAAATGCGTGACTAATCCCAAGCCAAAGGGATAATATGTAAATAAAATAGGAAAGAAAATCCTAAATAAGGTGATAACTAAAGCCTCTGACGAGCCTTATGTTAAAAATAATAAAAAAATAAAATTGACTATTTGACACTTACATCTATGTCCCTAAATAATAATGTTGTGCATATGGCATCATCAATTAGACGAGCATTAATTAAGTAGAGGAAATCACCCTTTTTCTATTTCCTAGCTTCTCATCAATGTTACCTCTATACTTGATATCTTTGATGTAAATGAGATGAACCTCTTACACCTATTTCACCCTGACTTCCTCTCCAGGAAGAGAAACATTTCCCTTAACTTTTTGTTACACTACTTGAAATCAATATCTTGCCCTTCCAGGAAAGAAAAATTCTCGAAAACTTCTTGCAAAACACAGGATAAAACTCTTAAGTAAATATTCTAAATTACAATGGGATCCATAGACTGTTGATTGATCCACATGAAACTTTAGGTTGATTTTCTAACAAACTTTGGAGACATACCAGCATAGGTTGATGATCCTTTTTTTTTTTTTTTTGCAAAGATTAACTTTCATTAAAAAGGAAAAGCATCCGATACAGAAGAAGCAAGAAAAAGACAGGAGAATAAAAAATACCCCGTAAAATAGGGGAACTCCAAGACTCAAAATAACAGGATAAGAAATAAATAAAAAAGAAAAAAAAATACCCTGATATCGAGAATTGGATGATCTTCCAAAAGAAATCAACCCCATACTTATATAACTAGCAAAACACCAACAGGCAACCCATAAGAACAACGTCAGTGAACTCTGCTGGAAGAAGCATGCGGATCACATGTGATTCCTATCAAAACAAAACTACACCAAAAAAAAAGACCTACGATCTTGACAACCGAAGAACCGTTGCCACAAGCAACACCACCCGCAACAGCCGTCGGCCGCGCCTCGACATCAGAGCACCGCCGCACGACCTCAGCAGGCCACGATTGCCGCGTCCTCCGACTCGAAGACCGCCAAGCCAACTGCAGCTCCGACCACCAACAACCCACGTTGCCGTGGCCGGAGCGCCGCCCGCAACGCCAAACGAAGCGACGACCGCACGGGCTGAAGTCGAACCACTCTCTGCCCACGACGAAGCGTCGCGTCCGATAAAGCCGCCACTGCCAAAGCCGTGACACCTCCATGATCAGCCGCAGCGAAACGTCTCGACCAAACACGAGCTCGACCCCAAGCCCCGACGACGCCGTCACGAACGGCCAATGCGCGACGCCCAGTGGCTGCATGTCGACAAACTCCCCCCGATCGTCGAGGATATGCAGACCGGAGGAGGGGAGGGAGATCCGATCGTGGGGAGGGGGCCCCGATCGACCGGCGGTGATGATCCAATTTTACTTTCACCATCAAGACCACATAGGCGGGATGGGTTTAAACATCAAACACCACCTTCGAGCACATAGATATAGGTCAGCTACCACACCCCCTCCCCACCCATTTGGAAAGTTTCCCTCTCTCTCTTTTCTGCCCAGAAAACGACAACCCCTTTTCTTGGAAGCCCCATCCCCGTCACTTCCCGCGCCCTCTCCACCACTTCGCCGACCCTATACCAATACACTTCATGCTTCATGCCGATGGTGATGCCTTTGTTCCTAGAAACTTTCTTTTCTTTTTCTTTTTTTGTTTTTTTCGTACGCTTGAAATCCTTATTCTTACTTTTTTGTGTGCTCTTGAACTAACTTTTCGTAGAAGCCCCAATTTTCTCTCCCCTGCTCTACCACTTCAAGTAAAATGGTTCGTCCATTTCTATTCCTTTGCACCTCTCGCTAATTCAAGCCTTGGTGTTTGGTGCTAATGGGTCTGGAGCCATTGCATGCTTATGCTCTGATCTTTCTTGGGGTTCTCTATCTCTGTTTCGCAGGTTTTACTATTTGATTGGTGGCTGGTGAAGGCAGTGGCAGAATGTAGCGGCAAAAGGTTGCGGATTGGTGGAATCACTGAAAGGTAACTGCTTGTTTTGTTTTTCTTAGGCCTAGTTTACTTGGAGGTTAACCCCTCAAAAAGGGTTAACCCTTATTTACTTGTTTACTTAACCTCCTGTTTAGTGAATTGGTATTAGACAAATCCGTGTTAAAATCATACACCATTCGCACCTCTGACATCCCTTATATTTCATATTCCTAATACCACTACCAAGTAAGCGCTACAAGAGTTAACACTATAACTGAATATCAATTTAAATAAATACAAATTGGTGTTAACACTACTCTGTAGGTAAATACAATTGTGAGTTAACACTAGTTTTACATTTTTTAACACTACTTTACTAACCTCCCAAGTAAACTAGTCCTTAGTTTGACATATCTTTGAAGTGTGCTAATTGGATTGACCCTAATACAATGACAAAGAGTCGTGCTTTCTTTGCATTAAGTGAGGTTAGCTGCATGGATTCTTTGCTTCCATTCAGAATATATGAATGGCTTGCATGGCATGTGAAGCTTGATGGCATTGGGAGAAATTACAATGCGATGAATAAGAAAATAGGAAATAGACAAGGAATAAGAAAACATAATTCCTCAACAATAAGAACTTAATTATAGGCAAGTCCTTCTCAAAAAAAAAAAAAAAAACTTAATTATAGGCAAGTGATCTTTAGATGGTTACCTTTCATCTTAATTCTCGATGTATCCTTGTGCCCATGCTCTTTGCCACTTTCCTTTATTCACTTCAAAAAGATATATACTTCTTTAGCTTTTTTTGACATAGCCAAAGTTATTTATTCCATTGTCGGAATCCTCTCTCTTAGGTGTCTCTGACATGGAGAATTATTGAAAACCAATTTCGTTGGGTCTCTCTTTCATAGTGACCATACCACTTTCTTAAATATCAAGCATGGTGTGAGTTGGATACCTCAATGAGTAAATTTGAGGACAATTTTATTCCAAGCAAGGTACACGTCGCTGGTCTTACCTTTGCAAATGGAGGCTGAGTTTATGTTGTGTTGCACTGGGTCCCAAGGACCCACTTTTTTTTTTGCCTTTTTCTTCGTTACTGCCTCAATTTTTATAAGTACGTTCATTTGTTGTTTTGTAGATCTACCGGGCCAAAGGTTTTTATTTCTGCACCTATTATCAAGCGACTCAGTTTTTGCTCGCTTGAGACTGCAGATGGAATCACTGTGATGATGTATGGAGTTATCAACAAACAGCGTTGCAGAGATAATGGATTTCCTTCAGAGGTAAATGGTTTATGTTTGAACTGAAAATAAAATCTGTGTTACATTTTGAGTTTGTAACACAGTTTTTGTTGGTAAGGTTATGGCATTTCATTATGTTGTTTATGTGGGAGATATAGATCCTTTTCAAACATGAAGAGAAATTAGATGGAATTTTCATCAATTTTTAGTTCAGCTTTTTGCATTTTATAATGGCTTTGCCCTTATATATGTGTGTATTTTACTTTTTATCATATGATTTTTATGCTTAGAAATTAATAAAATCCTTGATTGCAATCAAGTAGGAGTGATAATACAAGAGAAATTACAGGAAGGGATTTCTAATCCATCATCGAATCACTCATCCATGATTGGGAGAACACATAGCTAGATGTTTTTTCCTTTCTATGCTAGGATATCCACAAAAGATTTTTTTTTCCTTCTCTTTTACCATTTGAATTTTTTCCTTCTTAGATGTTTCCTCTTTTGGGTGCACTTGATGGTTATTAATAGTGCCCTGTACCAGCAAGTCATTCTTCTTTAGGTGATAATATAGACTTTATTTTGTTTAGCATTGAATTAGGGTTTTGTGACACATGTTGTGTTGTGAAAGGGCAGCAAGCAGTAACCAGATTATTGGTTATACAAATATTAACTTCATTGATTTTTGACTCTATGCTTAAACAGGTCTATGATCAGTTCCTTATTGGATTTCCTTATAACTGGGAAGAATGCTATAATAGTTTCTTAGCAAAACAACAGCCGTGTAAACATGGCATGCAAAATGCCTCTAGAGTTGCTAATTTATCTTCTGCTGGACAAGGCCCGGTGGATGGCAGCTGTGAACCTCGATCATGCTCAGTGTCATCTTTTCCTACTTCCTTTGACATGAAAGAGGTTATTAAGTTTGAAAGTGACAGGAATTGTTCAGCTGCCAATTCTCAGAATGAATTTTTGACACCTGCTAGTACTGTTAAGAACGGAATGGAGCCTACAACACCATCTAACACTAAGCAAACTAGTCCTCTCAAGAACGAAGAGTGTGATCTGCATACCTGTGAAACATCGGTACACTCCTGCACATTGTGGTGTTTTAAAGTTGTTTTATTTGTGTTTTGAAGTCATATCATTGTATATTTCTTTCTTGTGAGTTTGTGCACTACCTTTATTGCTTATTTTATGCATACTTTACCTGATGAAGTTCATATTTTCCTAGTGTGTTTATTGAGGGCAAGAAATGAATATGTTGATTACTAGTGATTTCTATGTTGAGAAAAGCTAAACTATAGGCAGTTCAAGCTTATTTTCTACATCATTCTTGTAATACTATAATGGCCTGCAAATCTAAATATAAGGGTGTTATTATCAAGTGGATGTTTTCCCCCTTCATGTGCTTTCGTAACATTCAACAAAGTTGTAATGTTAAGAGTACAAGATGATCATTGTTAAGGTAGTTCAGCTAACCTTTTTGATTCAGAGGATATAAACCTTCAAATTTCAATTCTTTAAGCTATGGTAATGGAAGAGTTAGCATTGGGGTAGTCTGTCATGAGATATGGCTGCAGTTCGTGTAACATGTCACTTATGGTGTTGATAGTTATAAATAAATTATCTTCTAAGGATTTCATGAATGGTCATGTCATTAGAATTGTGATGGGTTATTTTTGAGGATGTTACATGTTACTATATGGTGTTAAGAATATCTTGTTCATCATCTCCTTTTGAAAGGGAAGTGAATAACCAATTGATGGATAACGACAATCTTGACTTCATTAGTCTTGAAAAGGTGATGTGCAGTGCCATTGGAGTGGATCTATCATCCACCCAAGCTGCGCACATTCTTTGCATGAATCTTTAAGTTAGAATAAATGAATTCGATAGACCTACCTCTCAATATATAAATGTGGAAAAATTACATGAGTACTTCTCAAGGAAAATGAAAATAATACAACTAAGGAAATAACAACCTAATAGTAGATCGTAGGGGTTAACACTCGCCTTCAAGCTGGAGCATAGATGTCAATCAAGCTCAGCTTGGAATAACATCTATCAAATTGGGGTTGAGGCAATGCCTTGGTGAAGATGTTTGCTGTTTGGTCCTTAGAAGAAACATGTGAGTGGCAAATAAAGCCTCTCTGGATCAAGTCATGTGTGAAATGACAATCTACCTCCACGTGATTGGTCCTTACATGGAACATGGGATTGTTGGCAATGTAGCTAGCTACTTTGTTGTCACACCTCATCTTCATAGGAGTATCAACTATCACATGCATGTTTGTTAGGAGGGACTTCACCCACATCATCTCTACAGTTATATGTGACATAGCCTTGTACTCGAACTCTATGCTACTGGAAATAACAACCCGTTTCTTACTTTCCAGGTCACCAAGTTCCCAGCAACATAGTTATAAAAGCTACCAGTAGATTTACTAGCTGCTAAACACCCTACGTAATCAGTATCAGAGTAGACTACAATACTCATGGAGGTCCCCCTTGTGAACATGATTCCCTTCCCTGGTGCCTTCTTTAAGTATCTCAATACCATCATTGTGGCAACCTAGTGTTGCTTAGTGGGCTTATCTATAAACAGGCTCAATTTCTTAACTGCAAGGGAAATATCAGGTCTCGTAATTCTCAGGTAGAGAAGCTTGCCAACTAGTCCTCTGTACTACGATTGTCAACTGCCTCTGCCCCCTTATCATACAGATGTGCCTTAGGATTCATAGGAATATTTGTTGGATTTGCCCTCCTAGCATCCCAGTCTCTTGCAGTAGATCTAGTGCATATTTCCTTTGTAAAAGCACAACACCCTTTCTGCTTCGGGCAACCTCTATCCCAAGTAAATATCTGAGTGGTCCAAGATCCTTCATAACAAAGTTCCGCGCAAGATATTCCTTGACCTCAGTGATGCTAGGCCCATTATCTCCTATGAGAATAATATCATCAACGTAAATAAGTAGTGCCACTACACCCTTTGTAGTTTTCCTGATAAATAGTGAGTGATTTGATGGCGATTTATGGAAGCCAAGTGTCTCAACCACCTCAGAGAGCTTCTGAAACTAGGTCACAGGGATCTATTTCAAACTATAAATAGCCTTACGTAATCGACAGACCCTAGAACATTTTCCTTGAACCTCATAGCTAGGTGGCTACTATATGTATACCTCCTCCTGCAAGTCTACATATAAAAATGCATTCTTCACATTCAATTGATGAAATGGCTAATCCTGCTGCACTGCAATAGATATAAATGTGCACATTGTAGGAAGCTGTGCAACTAAGGAGAAAGTGTCAAAGAAGTCCACACTATATAGGTTTGTGTGAACTCTTTGGCCATAAGATGAGCCTTATATCTCGCAATTGTTTTGTCCGGATGATACTTGATGGTGAAGACTCATCTGCACTCGACAACAAGTGCACCTGGTGGTATATCAACTAATTCACATGTTCCTCGTGAGCGAAGTGCATCCATCTCATCCTCCATGGCCTGATGCCATTTTGGATCGAGCATGGCTTGCTAGTAAGTTGTGGGAACTTGCATAGTGGACAAGGTTTGGCAAAACATGCTATACGTGCCTTTAAGAAAGGTTAGGGATACAACATTAGAAATGAGATATTTAGCATATCTATATGGCCTCGTGAACTGTAATCGGAAGATCCAGATCATCTGAAATGTGGTCATCACCATGGACCACTCTTGACTTCTTGTATTGTGTAGGAGGAACACCATTGTTGCCTTGAAACTATCCTATATCATCACTGGACATAATCTCGATAGTCTATAAAGTACCCATAGTCAGGCACTTGAGATGGGGTAGACACTGGCACAGAGGAGAGAGGAGTTCGTTGCCTGTAAGTGATAGGAAGCTTGTATGTGACTGGGGGCTCATGAAACCTCTTAGGCTTTGAGAGTGATGACTCAAATAGTGGTGGCGCAGGATTAGTGATTAGGATTGCCTCCAAGGGTGTAGGAGGAATAGGCATAGATACCTTAACAATCTCGGGAGAAAGACTTATTTCAACAGTGGAGAAATATGGGACAAACTCATGGAAGGTGACATCTGCATTGATGTAGTCACATCTTCCAACCAGATCATAATATTTATACCCCTTATGTGTTCTTGAATATCCAAAAAAGACACACTTGATGGCATAGGGAGCAAGTTTATCCTTGTTCGGCCCATGGATATGCACAAAGCAACATAGCCAAAATCTTTAGGCGATACTCCAAATAGATGACTGTTTGGAAATAAGATAGAGTAGGGAACTTATTCGGTAAGGGCTGTAGATGGCATCCAATTAATAAGGTAGTAAGCAATCAACCTTGCATCTCCCCAATATATATTTGGTACACTACTTTGAATTAAGAGTGTTCGTGCAACATCTAAGATATGCAGATGCTTTCATTCTACCACACCATTCTGCTGAGATGTGTGGGGACAACTTGTTTGATGGATGATTCCATTGTCCTGATAGAAAGCACGTAGGGAGGTGATGCAAAGCTTAAAGCATTGTTTGATCAAATGATCTTCACCTCCGCCTCAAACTGATTCTGGATTTTTGCCAAAAAGGCACGAATCATATCGCTAGCTTCAGATTTAGCCTTCAATAGGAGTATCTAAGTGAGACGGGAGAAATCATCCACAATCACCAGATACTATCGATGTTTCAGATGATTCGGAGTCCTACTAGGTCATAGATGTCTAGATGAAGTAACTAGAACAAGGCTTAGGATCCTCAATGATGGCTCTGTGGGAAGGTACTCCTATGGTGCTTCCCAAGTTGACATGCCTTACATTGAAAGGTGGTAGTTGGAGGAATTTGTGGCAACATCCTCTGAAGTTTTGGTGGAGGGAGATGGCTAAATTGAAGATGCCACAAGTAGTTGGAGACACTCTTTGATGGGAGAGAAACATGGCCGGCATAGGGTGACTGTAGAAGGCAATATACTTCACTTTATGACCACACCCAATGGTGCGTCCTATAAGAACATCTTCAAACGTGAGAGAAACTGTATCAAAGATTGCTCTGCAGTTTAACTCCTTTGTGATTTGGCTAACTGAAAGAAGACTCGGTGGAAAATTAGGAGCCAGAAGAACATTCTTCAACTTCATGTCTGGAGTCACATGAATCTCCCCCTAACCAGATATGGGAGAATGTTGCCCATCAGCAACCTGCACAATTTTGCCTGATGGGACCGAACGAATAGTGTCGAATTGTCTTGTATCACCACAAATATGTCGAGATGCGCCCGAGTCAACAAGCCAATCCTCTTTCTCTTGAGGTTAACATGCAACTCCTGCTTGAGACGTACCATGCTGGCTAAAAGTTCGAAGCAATATCTCATACTCAATTATTGGAATAGTGATAATATCATGTGTCCCTCCTGGCATAGCAACGGCCTTATGCTCAACAATAGGAACTCTCTTCCCCTCTACCTTTGGTTGAAGTAGAATATTTTCCTTATCATGACCTGCCATGGTCATCAAACATGTTTGTGAGGGGCTCTTATACAACCCATTGTTAGAGGCATGACCGAATGTTATCTTACATAAACTTTATATGCCATATTGGCTTCAACCAGAACCAACCAATGTCCACGTACACGGGAGAAAGAAGAAACTGGACCATCATGTGGGGACTATAATCCCTGTTGACGCAAGAACATGTCAAAATTAGGATGAAGAAGATCTGCAGGTGAGGCCCCGTGCTATGCAGCAGGAACACAAGGTGAGCAGGCCCCTTGCAATGGCCCTGCTAGGCGAAGCCGCAGCCTAGAGGACCACCTGGGCAACGCTAGAGGCTCACCTGGGCGAAGCTGCAGCAGGAAGAAAGCTGTTGCCTGGGCGATCAGATCTGGTCTGCAGCAGGTGATTGAATCTGCAGCAAGCCCTTGCCTGGGCGATCGGATCTGATCTGCAGTAGGCGATTGGATCTGCAGCAAGCCCTGCCTGGGCAACACAGCAGCAAGCTGTGCCTGGGTGATGCAGCAGGAAGTCCACGTGCTGCAGGCTCCGATCCATGCTCTGCAGGCTTTGATTGACGTGCAGCAGCGGGCCCTGCAGATCCGATCAGGCAGCGGCGTGTAGATGGCCCACTGACCAGCCTAGAGGCCATTGACAGCAGAAAGGAACACCATGCGCAGCCCTTGACCTTAGGTTTTTATTTTCGGTGGAGAGGAAGGGGGTACAGGAATCAAGGTGAGTATCGGACCTCGACTTAGGATTGCAGCTCTGATACCAACTATGAATCCGATAGTTTATTCCATAACCTTACTTCTTAATATATAGAGGTGGGAAAATTATATAAGAACTTAATGAAAATAAAAATACCACAACTAAGGAAATAACAACCTAATGGGGGACTGTAGGGGCTAACACTTTATAAATGGAAATGCATGATCTCATCTCAAACATATAGTCCACAAGATTGCTTCAAAAGCTGAGAGGCAGTAGTTGGATAAATTGGGCAGAGTAGACTAGGACAACGGGTTTTGATATTTCCTTTTAACTCTGGTGTACCTCTTTTTAAATCAAAACAATTACTGCCTGCCATGACTGCTTCCCTCTCTCTCTCTCTCTGAAAAATGAAAGAAAAAGCTCACCATGATTGTGTGAGTACCAAATAGGAGCAGGAAAGCGATCGGCCATGTTTTGGTCCCTTCGGTTGGAAGGGAATGTAGTCAAGAATGGTTGCCATTATGCTTTATACTTGGTTATCATCATGGGTGAGAGCACTTTAAAGCATCTTGGTTGATGTAACCTTGTATTGTTTTTTAGATAAAGATCTCAAGTACTCATCCTAATCTTGATTGTTGGAGCCAGGTTTTAGAGATTTTGTGAAGGAGAAATAAGTGGAGGTTCAGCCGGACTTATCAACTACTTGCACCTTGTCAGCTAGGTTGTAGAATATGAGGATTGCTTTGATTGCTTTCAAGGAGGTTAGAGCTCAAAGGGAGTGTATTAGAAAGGATGCCTTGTAGGCCGTTGTAAACCTTGATAGGGAAGAGGACAATAGAGATCTGACCCTCTTGGAGCTTGAGGAGCGTCGGAACCTTCGGGAAGAAGTCCAAGTAACTGTGGCTTAAAGAAGGAGATCCCAACACGAAGTTCTTCCAAATGGTAGCTAGCTGTAGAAGGCAAAGCAACTTAATTGACAGCCTAAGAATTGGGAATAAGGTCATCTCGGGGAGACAAGTGGCTGGGGCACCGAAAAAACACTTCCATGAGTTCACCAAGAGGAGAGGTCCAGGTTGGTGGGCATGGTCCAGCATTGATTTACGGGTCTTAGATGATGACACTAAGAGTTATTTGGTGAGAGAAATCTCAGAGGTGGAGGTGGAACCTACACTAAGTGGCCTAAAGGCTGAAGGACTCACCTGGTCTGGATGGTTTTCAGGTTGCTCTCTTAAGGAGTTTTGGGAGTTGGTTGAGCCCGACTTTATGGTGATGTTGCATGAATATTTGACGAAGAACAGGGGCTTTGAGTTGTTGAATAAATTTCACTTCCTTCTACTTAAGAAGCTTGGTCAGAAGAAGATCGAGGATTTCGTCCTATAGCACTTTCGAATGTAACTTATCTGATTGAGGCAAAGGTGCTTGCTAATAGATTCTGCCTCGGTTGATTGGTCCTGTATAGTTCACTTTTCATTTATGGAAGATCACTTTAAGAGTCTTTTATAATGGCTGAGATGGCTGCGGTGTGGCGTAGGTTGAGAAGAAAGGGTTTTCTCTGGAAGTTGGACTTTGCTAAGCCCTACAACTTTGTGAATTGGTCTTATCTTTGGAAGATGTTGAGAAGGAGAGATTTCCAGATTTATGGATCTCCTGAATGAAATGCTGGTACACTACCACTTCGTTCTCTATTCTAGTAAATGGGAGGCGAACTGGGGATTGGACATAGCCATAAAGAGGGGTCAGGGTTGTCTTTTGTCACCTTTTCTATTTATTATGGTGGTAGATACATTACAGGGATGGCTTTTAAGGCCTATAGGGAAGGTCTCATATCTAGCTTTATGCTTACTTTAGATGGGTTGCTATTGACACTTATCTTGTAGTATGCCGATGATTATCTCTTCTTTATTGATGGTGGTGGTTGTGATGCGCAGAATCTTGTAGTACTGGTAAGGATTTTTGGGTTTATTTCTGGGTTGGGAGTCAATGATATGAAGGTGACTTTTGTTCCCTTCAATATGGAGCTATTGAGGATGAGGTGTGTTCCTGGCTACTTAGTACCGGTCCCAGTAGGTTGCCATTTACTTACCTGGTTTTGCCATTGAAGGGAAAGCCGTTGAATGTTGCAGATCAGCTACCTTTGGTGGAGAGGTTGGAGAAGAGACTTGCTTGTTGGAGAGGGAAGTTGCTCTCTCAGGGAAGGTAGTTGGTATTCCTCGAATCTGTCCTCTTGACTATTCTTGCTTTCCACCTGTCTGTTTTCAAAACCCCTAGGAAGATCTTCAAGAAGATGGATGCTATCAGGAAAAAGGTTCTTCTGGAAGAGTGAGGAGCAGGTTGGCTGTTTCCTCTACTTGGTTGCTTGGTATGAGGTGTGCAGGTCTGTGAAACAAGGGGGACTTGGGGTCCTAACCTAAGTCTTAATGATTTCAATGATGCTTTTCTCTCAGAGTAGGTGATCAAGCTCTTCCATAATTTAAAGGGTATGCATCAACGTCTGATGGTTGATTCATATGGTGCCTTCTTAAAGGTACCTGAACAGGTTGTTACTCCTGCAGTTTCCTCGCCATTTTGGAGAAGCTTGGTTCCTGCAATGCAGCATGTTTCTAACCATTTACAGCACACCTCAGTGATGGTAAGACTTTTAGATTCTGGGAGGATGATTGGATAGGTAATGGATCCTTGATGGAGTTCATTCTGAGATTGCTTGTGTTGGAATTGGACAATCTATGACCAATGGTACAATCCTAGGATGGTTGGAAAATCTCTCTTATGCCCATTTATCTGATTTGCAGCTCCTTTTAGATTTTATCAGTGACTTTCATCCCATGGAGAATGTGCCTGATTACTTGGAGTGGGATAGGGAAAGGTTCTTAGTGAAGAAGGCTTATTGTCTTTTTCAGGAGGCAATTGGGGTGACTGATGCAAAGCTTACATTAGATTACTATGCCATCTGGAGATTCCTTTGAAGGTTATAATCTGTTTGTGGCTTCTTAGAAGGGGAGATTAGTCACGGAGGTGTGAAGGAGGTTATGGGCTAATGAAGAAGGTGCTACTTGTAGTTTACATGGGGAAGGAGAAGATTGCACTCATCTTTTTCTGTTCTGCAATTTTGTGAAAGCAATTTAGGACCAGTTGGTGATTATTAATACTATGGTAGACTCCTTTGTTAGATAGCCTTTGAGACAGGAATGCAGATGGACTCCTTATTATGGTGCAAAGCTACAACATCTCTATGGTGCATCTGGCTATAAAGGAACATGGTGATGTTTAAGGGTGAAAGGGCTTGCGTGGAGAATGTTGTAAGGATTCTTTGGCTTTGTTTGAGTTCTAGCAGTAAAATATGCAATTTTGCTCATCTCTTTTGTGGTAATAGAGTGGACAACAACTAACCTCTAATAGTTGTCCTTATCCCTTTAACAAAAAAAAGCTGAGTCTCTTTCACACTAAGTGGGGTCAGGTACGTGGATTCTTTTTATCCACTCAAATCTATCTTGTGTCATTTCTAGGATTAAATTGAAGTAAATAAGATTGTGTTGGATAGGATCCTGCCTCCTACACAGAATACTAGTCGTTCCCCTTCACTTGAACCAACATGCATTCATTTATGTATAATATCTCCATCAATTTCCCTTCTCAAAAAATATCCATCAATTTTCCATTTTAGTGGAAAATGAACCTTAAATATTTTTAAAAAATCTTTCTTTTCTTTAGAATGTGCTCTGCTCCAAATTTCTATCCCATCTAACACTAAATTTACATTCTATACATTTCATCTTTGCCTTAGTCAAAAGCCTTTAGTTTTTAGGACCTTTCTTCAAAGCTTAAGTTTTTTTGTTTCCTTCATTTCTTATCTCATCAACTAACACAACATTATCAACAACAATCACACACCATTGCCCCTAATCTTGAATGTGCTTTATCAAGTCTTCATGATCAAGGCAAAGAGGTAAAAGCTTATAGTTGATCCTTGATACAAATTGATGGTGATATCATGGTAGTCTATCAATCCAGCTTGAGTTCTTAAACAAGCTTCTGCTCTATTGTGTATATCTTTTATGAGGTTGATATATAGGTTAGGACCTTTCTCTTTTCTAGAATTCTCCACAAGCTATCCTTTAGAACAAAGTCACAAGCCTTATCCAAATTGGTGAAAACCATATGTAGTCCTTTTTGACTTTGTAAATCTTTATCAATAAAAAATCATATGTGAATCCTTCATCTTGACTTTGTAAATGTCTACCATCAAAAGATGTATTGCTTCAATAGTGGACTACCGAGCATAAACCCAAATTGGTTCTTGGTATTTTAAAGACTTGCCTCAACTTTCTTTAATTGACTCTCCAAAAGCTTCATTTATGACCCATCAATATGATATCTCTATAGCTAGAACAAGTCTTTATGTTAAAACAATTTTGCATGTCTTTATTCTCGTACAAGGGCATTACAATACTCTTTCTCTATTCCTTTAGCATCCTCTTGCCTTGCCAAAAAGCATAATAATTTTGTAGCCAATTTATGCCATCATCTCCCATACCTTTCTAAACATCTATACAAATATTATCAGGTCCAACAACCTTTCGATGTTTCATCGTCCTTAGAGCATCTGTTACTTCTTTCTTCTGTATTTGTTGACAACTTGCCTGATTTAAGTAACCTTATGAATTGGTTAACTTCCCTAAGGTGATGTCAACCATTTTATCCCCAGCAAAAAGCTCTTGAAGATTCTTTTTTTCCACCTTGTCTCTATATCTTCTGTTGAGTTATGTTTTGATGTGTGAGGGGCTATCTGTTATTTTTGTTTTTCTTACTAGGCTTATGTTATTTTTCTCTCACTTTTCTCTATATATAGAGGTGTAGGGATGACTTGATAAAATAAGAAAACTCTTTTCTTCAACTTGGTATCAGAGCCTAGTTGTTGCGACCTATCAAACGACTATTGCGGGAGTGCCTTGTAGTGGCATAGACGATTAGGTCACCCTTCACTAGACAAGTTATGTCGTATCATCCCTCACTTGTCTCTTGCCATGAAGATTCAGTGTGATGCTTATCAGCTGGGAAAACATCACTGTGCCAGCTTTCTAGCATCTATTTAGTCTACCAATTTTGCTTGTTTTGATTTGCTGCATTGTGATGTTTAGGGTTCTAGCCGTGTGGTAGACTGCTGGAATTTTAGATATTATTTGTTATTTGTGGATGATTTTTTATGTTTATCATGGACCTTTTTGATGAGGAATAAATCTTAAGTTGGTTATCTGACTTAGCAATTTGTGATGTTTGTGAAAAATTAGTTTGGTATGTGCATTAAGAAAATCAGAACAGATAATACATTAGAATTCTGTATAAAGAAATTGGCTAATTTGTATGGATCATCAGGTATTGTGCATCAGACATGAAGTCCTCACATGTTGCAGCAGAATAGAATTGCTGAGAGGAAACATTGCCATATTCTAGATACAGCTAGAGCTTTACTTATCTAGAACAGTGTTCCGCATGATTATTGGGGAGATGCGGTTCTTACTGCAGTCTCCAGTGCTGAGATCCCTACCTCCTACTAGTAGGCTTTACTACATTCACACTGGAAGGCGGCTATGAAAGATGAGATGTCTGCTCTTATTAATAGAGGCACCTGGGAGCTGTCTTCTTTACCTTCTAGCGTGCACCTAGTTGGGGCTAGATGGGTCTTTACCCTGAAATACAACCCTGATGGATCTATTTCTTTATATAAGGCTCGCCTTGTGGCCAAATGATTTATCCATACTTATGGGGTGGATTTCTTTAACACTTTCTCTCCAGTGGCATGGCCCTCCACGGTCTGCATACTTTCTCTGTTGCAGTTCGTTATGGATAGCATCTACACTAGCTGGATGTTGAAAATGCCTTCCTATATGGAGACTTGAAGGAGGAGATCTACATGCAACAACCACCTGGTTTTGAGGTTCAGGGGGAGTGTGTGCAGGCTTCGTAAGGCCATTTATGGCCTTAAGTAGAACCCCCGAGCCTGGTTTCAGCGTTTGTTTGAGGCGCTTTCTGTTATTGGGATGTAGAGATCTTCGTCTGATCATTCCCTGTTTGTCAGGAAGATTAGTATTGGCATCGTGGCTTTATTGGTATATGTTGATGGCCTTATCCTTACAAGTGATGATGCAGATGACATTACTCAGGTGAAGGATTATTTAGTACGCTAGTTTGTCATGAAGGACCTTGGAAAGCTGAGATATTTTCTGGACATTGAGATTGCCACGAACAAGCCAGGCATAGTGATGTCTCAGAGGAAGTATGCACTTGATATTCTTCAGGAGACAGGCATGCTAGGATCCAAGGAAGCTAATATTCCTATGGACCTTAAAGTTCATTTATTTGATGATACAGTGAAGCTGAAGGACAAGAAGGCTTATCGACAGTTGGTTGGGAGGTTATTCTATCTACTATCACCAAGCTAGACATCAGTCTTGCAGTGGGTAAGTTAAGTTGGTTCTTAAACAAGCCCACTGATGTTCAATGGTAGACTGTTATGCAGGTGTTGGGTTACATCAAGGGATGCCCAGGCAGAGGCATTCTATTCTAGAAGAATAAGGCTCCTATGTCTGTAGTTGCCTACTTTGATGCAGATTATGCAGGAAATGTTAAAGATAGGTCGTCTACTACTGGTTTTTGTACATTTGTTGCTGAGAATTTGGTGACCTGGAGGAGCAAGAAACAGAGTGTTGTTTCACGCTCTAGTGCTGAGTTAGAGTATAGGGCCGTGACACATATTGCAGTTGAGATGATATGGATCAGATCTCTGCTATGAGATCTTCATGTTGATATTCAGGGGCCTATGGAGATGCACTGTGACAATTGGGCTGCGTCTTATATCGCTAACAATCCTATGTTTCATGAGAGGGCGAAACATGTGTAAGTGGACTGTCACTATATCAGGAGCCTGATTCAGTAGGGTCTACTTCGTACTAAGTGCCTTGCGTCCACTGATTAAATTGTTGATGTGTTTACCAAGCCGCTACCTTGCCCTCAGTCTGAGAAGTGAAGAAACAAGCTGAGCATGATGGATATATATACTCTAGCTTGAGGGGGAGTGTTGAGTTACGTTTTGTTGCGTGAGGAGCTATTTGTTATCTCTATTTTTCTTGCTTGACTTATGTTATTATTTTTCCCTCACCTGAGATGGCTTGGTAAAATAAGAAAACTCTTTTTTTCAACTTCTTTATTAGCTATAAGCACCCTTCATCCTTGATGCACCTTATGTGGGTAAGGTTCATTTTTTCTCTAATACTTTAGCGAGCTTGAAGATATCTCTTGTCAGATGTTTCAGTGGAGGATTTTTTGAAGCACCAGGAGGATAGTGTTACCTTTTGCCCGACATAAGGGGCTTTAGATGCTTTTTTCTGGGAGGATGATCTTTCATGGAAAAATTAGATTGTAGACTCCTTTTGCCATAAAGGGAGAATGGGGATTTCAATTTGAGTAAGGATTGCTGATTAACGTGAAGTTAAATATGTTGTTGAAAGTTAAGTTTTTTTGCTTGGCTTCTATGGAGAGAGGGTCATGACTAAGGTTTACCATATGGAGATTGCGTATCAATTGGACCTATTAGTGTCTTATGTAGAGATTCCACGAAGGACTATTATCATTTGTCTTTTGGCTGCCTGTTTGCTAGGGAGGTGTGGACAAGGACATGGGGATAATGGCCATCTTCATCATGGGAGGACTTTGTCAATCTTTTCGTGGTGGTGCTTTTAGAGTGAAAGGGGTGCGAGCAAGACCTTTTTGCTATGCTTTGGGCTTTGTGGGTATAGTGTAATGGTGTGGTTTTAAAGGGGAAGGCCATCTGTGGACAATGTTGTGAAGTGAACTTTCTCAAGGATTTTTGAGCTACTATGTGTTGTACCTTTTTTAATGTTATCTCCTTCAATTGTAATGAAACATGATGATTACTTTGCCCATGTGATCATTGGGGATGTAAGTTTTAGTCAACTTGACTCGAACCAACCTGAAAAGAATGGGTAAAGCCTGTCCCATTTAAATTTGGGTTTTATCAAAAAAACCGATCAAGTTTGGATACGAGTACAGGTTTGGGTCCATACCTAATAACCTGACGTGATAACTCAACCCATATATCTACTTTATATTATGTATATATTCTTGACTTTTTATGTTATGTATGGCATGTTGCTACTTTTGTATGTGTGAAAAAATATTACATGTTCTATGTGTGTTATGAATGGTATGATCATATATCATTTAAATTTCGTTGTAAACTAGCAATGAATCATGTTATCGATTTTTTTTCTTTTTTGACTTTATTGTGCATGATTTGATTATAAGGTCCATTTATGAATGGGTATTCGATGGATAGATTGGTATGGGTTTGAATTTTCCTTCTTGATGGGTAGATGATAGGATATAGATATGGGTTTAGACAAATCTGACTCAAACTCAACCCATTTGCATCTCTAGTGATCATCCTTTTTCTCTCAAAAAATGTCATGATTGGATAGCAAACTGAAGTTTGGGGTCTCATATTAAAAGTCCAACTTTTGGCTAGCATTATGCCATGTGAGTACTGGACCAAGTATCCTCTAACTCAAATAAATTATCCTGCCAAGGCATTGGATACTTTACCTCTCGATCCAGTTCATGGCATGAAGGTGCTGCATTCTAGATCTTTCCATTTGGCACCGAAGAAATTGACCACACTCCTTCAACTTCATTCTTTGGAAAGATTCATATGGATGTACAAATAGATGTCCCAATCATCATTGTCACCTCTAGCCAATATCACCACCTTCTGACTGTTTCTGTGAAGTCCCATGGCCTTTATAACTGCCAAAAGCTGTCATTACATTTGTGGCTTGGCCAAGCTCCTATACCTCCATTGTTCTTCACTCTTACTACATTCTTTCCTAGTATGGAAGCTTCTACACCCCCACTTTCAAAGTGGGCATAGTTCTCCTTTAGCCAGAAAGAAAAGAGTTGGCACTACAATAACATGTGTGCATTCATATATGTCAAGAAACACATAATTTGTCTATAATTCGTACTTAAAGATAGTTTATTTTAGCATAATGTGTTTTTCTTTAAGATGATAGCTTTGCGTCTTCTAAGTATTTACAGGCAAGGCAAGGCGCTTTAGTCCACACTAATGCTAGAAAGTCTTTTGCTTCACTCGAAACACTCGATTTTAAAAGATCTAGATCAGGTTATTTACCCTACCTTTCTGAAAATTGTTGTTTGCACAAAATGGTTACATTTTTGTTTTGCCTAGCAACCTTCCTCAACATTAGCGATTTTTAAATAGATGCCATTATAAACATGTAAAATTAAGGGCTACTCAAATGTTTCTCCATTCATGCGATTGCCACTCTGGTAGTTAATGACGTCAATGGATGATTTTTTGGACCTAAAAGTAATGAAATTTTTTTTTGTATCTCCAAATTATCATTTTGTTTTCCCTTCTTTCTTTCCACCTCTCACTCCATCTTCTTCTCTTCCCTTATTTCTTTGTCATCATGGGGGTGGGGGGAGAAGGGGATGTTGCTACCACCTTCACCCCCTGCTGCTGCTGCTGCCATTGCCTCCTCTACTCAACTCCTCCCCTCCTCTCCATCCCTCCATTCTGCCTCCACACCCCTCACCTGCTGCTACCACCTTCCCTTTGGCCCCCAATGCTACTGCCACCTCCACACTAATCTCCTCCCCTCTGTAGCTGTCTTTCTATGTTTTCTATCTCTATCTATCTTTTGCTCTTTCTTCCTCCTTTTTCCTTGTTCTCTCTCTCTCTCTCTCTCTCACTCTTTTACCTTCTCTCTTCCTATTTTTCTTTCTGTGACAAAGAATAAGGGTAGGGAGGAGGCAGGAGGAAGATAGAGGGGGAGAGACAGGTGGAAGGAAAAAAGGGAGAATAAGAAGAGTATAAAGGTAAAATTCATTAATGTTAGGTTCAAAAGTGTTATCATTAACATGAGTGACCAATATAAATGGCAATTTCATAAATAGAGAAACTTTCTAGTGGCATTTAGTTAAATATTGGAATCATAATGGCCAGAATGTAATTTTGCATGTTTATAGTGCCATCTAGAAAAATCCCTTAATACTAGTAGTCTTTTTTTATTAATCCAACTTTGAATGGCTGCTTTTTAGGGAGGGTTCTTGTACCTCGGCTACATGCAGGCAGTCAAGATATAGTTTATGATTCTGTAAGTAACACCTATGCATCTTGCCTTTGTTTTTTTTTGGGTACTTTAATGTCACATCAGAAAATTCTTGGTTTTGAGGTGACAAAACCTTATGATTATGTGCCCTATTCAGGGCCATGGCTGTAAGAAAACCCTGGTTCCACCCATGTAATTTAACAAACAATATGGACCATTGCTCTCTTGTTCATGACACTTGATTTAGATGCAATATTTTCTTGCTTCTTGATGTAAACAACATTTCCTCCATAAAGCGCCAAACCCAATAGTTAGCATGTCATCATGTTCGACTATGTATTTTGTATTCAAGACATTATTGGTCCTCATGATGCCCTTTTTTCATGGATAAAAATACCTTTCTTTTGAGGACTGAGGAGACATAAAGAATCTCAATCTTGTATGCATATTCCAAATGCACCATATATGCTTGTCTGTGAATTGGCTGACATGATTTGTTGACAATGTGTGGATAAGTGCATGAAAGAAACTTCTAATAAGAGCCTTCCACCGATGAGAGTAAATCTCAAGAGAATGCAACATTTGTAGGAGTATTGGGTTTGATCATTGGATCTACAGGCATATTTGCAAGTTTACAGCTTGATATTCTAGTGTATTAAAGAAAATTAAAGGCAGTTTCTTCGAGGGAATATTGCCATCTTTGATATGGGAAGTCTTAATCCCCAAATTCTTTATATGATCAATTTTTTGAACCAAAAGTTCATGGTTATTAGAAATATCTTAGTCTCATCAATTCTAGGCTGACATGGTATCAGTGGGAGAAGTTATTGGAATTATCAAACTTAATATATCTATGCATGGTTTTTCCTCATAAAAAAAGAGCTCTATGCGTGGTGAACATAATGATTTGGGAGAAAAAAATATGGTGAACCCAAGACTTAGAACTGTCTTGTTGAATTTTTAAATCATGCCACAGGACTCTAATTAAGTCCATAAGTAGTCTCTTGCTACTTCCATGCCTTATTGAGTCTCCTACTAGTAAGTCATTTTTTTGGTTGCTGCATTTGATGAAGTGGTAGCCTTAATAGCCAATCACAATGTCAGTGAGATTGACAATAGAACTGATCCAATCAGTGAATGAAAAGGTCTTTAGAGTAATCAACCTTGTATATCTGAGTGGAACCTTAAGTTGCTCAATAGGATCATGTAGCGGAAACTTAATAGTGAAGACCTTTTAGCATGCAACAACTGCAGCATCTGGAATAAGTATATCGCAACAAGGATTGTTTGGGAATAATAAGATTGTCAAGGGAAAGGCCAATCTGATGATACCTAGGTAGGCATTCTATAGGTGTAGATGGTGTTTCCATAACCTTAGAGCTGAAATATCAGATGATTCTTGATATGTGGAAGGAGGATTGAGGTCAATAGTAGGCAATTGCAACTCTTTGACTTCCTCACACTGTAGGTTAGATCCAGCATTGAAGCAGCAAGAAATTCGGATGGAATGAATAACAATGACATCCATTATGTTTGAAAATTTTAATCAAACTACACTTGTTCCTTGAATATAGCTTCCTCATTGCAAAAATGTGATCAAAACAAAACCCATGAAAATCGTAGGAGTAAGTGGAACTAGCTTCGAATTGGGACATAAGGTAGTGAGGGGATACTATTTTGTAAAAGGAATGAAGTCGTACCATTGGTTTATTAATTAGTTGGGACCTTCTGGATTGTTAACCTTGGGGATCATTCATACGGAACATAATAGTTCTTACAAACATCTAAGAAGTGCCTTGCTTCCTTTTATGCAACATTATTTTGGTGAGAGGTTTTCTCACATTAAGAGCATAATGAACACTCCCATATACAATCATTTTTTAAAAGACAAATATTCAAACCCTTTGGTTGTGCCTGTTGTTGGATAACTTTTAAATTAGATACCTCTAGGAGTGAGATAAGTTGAAAGAAGGTGTTTGCTTGGGTGGTGGAATGAGTTTTGTGTTGGGTATGCTAGTGTACTAATGTGTTGCAAGTATGGGGTGGTTTTTTCTATAACATGGTTGGATAGCAAAATAAATGGTGGGTTCAATTTGATAAATGGTGGATAAGTCTCATAAATGATGGGATAATTGGTTCATCTAGGAGCACTTACTAAGGCAAGCCAGCTCACTCGAACAGACTTGTTGGACCGTACTAACCTTGTAGTCCAAGTTGGTGCATTTTGACATGTGCTACCCCACCACTTGCTTGTAAAGAGGCACTAGGATTTTGATTTAGATTGTTGTGAGCTTCCTTGGGCTCTAAGGTAGCATATGGAACCTTGGATCTTCTCGCTCCCCACTATATAAGGGAGTAAGAGGCTTCTTCCAAGGGGGTTCTTTACTTCTCTCCTTGTTGGAAGAAACTATCCCCTTCCACCATATGCATACTCCTACAACTTCACTTTTTCAAATGTTGGACAAATGTACTTAATACACAATAGAGTACAATGTTGAGGCTCTGGACCTCATCATCGGTCGAGGACTAATCTTTCTTTCTACGGGATACCTTGGGTTCATTGTGTGTTTTATGTGAGTTGAATATGATAAAATAATGCGAAAGCGAGATATCAAAGCAATAAAATAATAGAAACACTTGGATTTACATGAAAACCTCACTCACAAAGAGTAGGGAGAAAACCATGGGAGAAGAGTCCTATGGGCATGTGTTTCTCTGTATTTATTCTCAAAGAATAAGTAGAGGGGTACAAGCCTATTTATAGGCCACCACACACACAACAAAGTCCCACTACACTATGTGGGACTAAACCACTACACATGTTTCTCTCAACACTCCCCCTTAAGCTGGAGCATGGAATGCTCAGTTTGTAACACAAAGAAACCCACTCTACACAGAAGAACAAACAACACTCTGAACTAGTTCTTGCTTGTAGACGGGAATACGGGCTGGAGCTGTTGAAGGAACTACTGTAGCTGGCTCTAATAATGGCCTCTCCTCTAGAGACTTGGTGCTAGTGGTGCCCCATTCAGTATCCCTGAATCTCCCTCTCTGGAGTCCACAAAACGAGATCTCCTACATAGAAACCTGAAATGGGCCATTCCTCTGAGGACCTCGAAACTGGACATCCCTCTCTGGAGACCTCGAAACTCTGGACTTCCCAGAGGTATGGTTTCTCATATGGCGTCCATGAACAAAAGAGACTCCCGAACATGGGATGACCATAATGGGCTTCCACACTTTCCCTTTCTCCTATACGAGTATGGGAGAAGAAACAAACAACGAGAAGACAATAAAACTAGAGAAGAGCCTCTCCCCCTTCTCTTCAATGCAATTTTGTTTATTTTTTTCTCCTTTTTTTAAATTTTTCCTTATCATCATTTTATTTCCCTTCCTTTTTTTCCCTTTTCATTCTCTATTTTTTTTCATCATTTTTTTTCCTCTCTTCCTCCTTTTATTTCTTCCTTTTTTTTTCATAATTATTAAGCAGTGCTGTAAAAGTTGGTAGTTGGTATTTAGTCGGTCAGACCACTGACTAAGGAGTATATGGTATGCGAGGGAGTAGTCGGGGAGTACTTGGTCGAGCATTATATATATATATCAAGAAGTAAAATATATCATTGCATAAAAGTAAATATATTTAAGTTCAAGGTTATAAAATAAGCTACAAAGTACTTACAATATCAAATTCATTCCAAATTTAATAATTAAACTAAGGTATAAACCATTACAAATACATTACCAACGACAGAGCAACATAAACAAAGAATTAATATATGCTTGAATCACAATATATGCTTTGGTGATGGAAGGTTTTTGCTTGGTTGAAGAGGAGTCTCAGGTGAAAATAAACGATTTTAGGGGAGTGGTCGGCGGAGGGGGGTTGAGTGGGGCTTTATTTGATCTAAAAAAAAATAATATACCTACATACCTATTTTCCCCTCTATGCAAAAATCGGCCTACTACTCGATCGACTACATCGACTACTCGGCTGAGTAGTCGTGTTGTTGACTATAGTCCTGACTATGGGTTATTAAGTTGGTAGGGCACCGCATAGGATTACTCAGCCGAGTAGGTTGATTTTTACAACACTGCCATTAAGTATGATGTCAGTAGGCCCAAGATATAAAAGAAAACCCAAAATAACTTAGGGTTCAACAAAACCCCCAACTAGTCCGTGCGACATCTTCCGCTTATTCATCGTCGTCAACATTGTGATTGCCTACGTCGCTGATCTCACGAGTGAGATCTTTGCACAGATCATCGCTGTAATCTTCGCCGTCATCAATGTCAGGCTTTGCGAGATCTTCGTCGAGATCTCCGCTGAGCCTTGGTAGCTCCACGCTTTGACTGATGCAGCAATTTCACTAGTGTTTGGGTTGCATGCTAACGTAGCATGGACATGTTGTCACCTATGCTTCGAGGTAGTTAACACCGCATGCTTCAGAGTTATCTAACCACGATTTGGAGCTGGTAGTCATAGTATTTGCCCGACAATATTCACCTTGAAAATCCAAAGACACTATTTCTATCGTGAGACCTTTGAGATTCACATTGACAAGAGAAGTATCTAGTAGAATGATCTAAATATGAGATAATTCCACTGAATGGAATCATATACCATCTTGGGAAGGGTAATGTGGTGGTAGATGTGCTCTTGGTAAGAAACCACCAACTTAAGATTAAGGGAGCCAAGTTGCCAAAGATAGCTTTTTGAACATGCTATGACCATTATGAATTTCTTATGATGTCATTGGAATTGATGAATTCCTCGTCCATGTTCATGGACTTGAGAACCAAGTGTTTTAGCCATACCTGTTCACTCATTGTGGTGTTTATTTATGACCCTCTCATCTATTTGTGTGATGAATGCCACCAAGAACAACATATTGGCTTGGTTTTAGAGACGTTAAGGAAGTAGAAGTTGTATGCAAACTTTAGCAGGTTCAAATTATAATTGCATGAGGTGATCTTAGTTCACGTGATCTTAATTGTGGAGATGAGAGGATCTTTGTCTACTCCACAAGGGGGCTCGCAGCTACAGCTTGCACCTACTACTTTTGCTTTCCAACCAAAGTTTGAGCTAGCTTGTGAAGAGAAGCCAACCTGTATACCTTCATCTTTCGCTGTGAAAGATAGGACATGGAGTAAGTTTGCTTCATAGGCCAGGAAGTGTCCTGTAGACTGAAAGGAAAGGTTGAGCAAGTTCAGTTAAGAAGTTTATGCTGGAAAGGGAATAAAGTAGCTATGGAAAGGCATGGCTAGACTACCTATAGAAGGGTAGTAGGACAAGTTGTAGGGTATGCGAGTAGCAGGAATTGTATGACCTCCCTTTTTCGGATGTGGTGGTATTTATGGTAAAGGGGCAATTCATGCTTTATAGACTAGTGAATGATTGATTGAATTGCCTGTGTAACAACTGCATATTACATGAAATGTAGTAGGCGCCTTTTGGTTGGTGAGGCATGGATAGTCACGTTGATTGCTATTATTTTCATGATATGATACACAAAAGGTAATATCTTTATTGATCAAGTCTCCTCTAAAGACCAGATTGTTGATATATTTACAAAGTCTTCACCTTGACCTATGCTCTCCAAATGTATTTCGATACTGAGTATGATTGATGTCTATGCTCTAGCTTGAGGGCGAGTATAGAGAAAGTAATTTTTTTTTTTTTGAGAAGTAAAAGGGTAGTTATCCAACCGATAATCACCCAAATCCATTCCACCAAAACGTCAGACCATCACAAATTACAGAGCAGACTCCCAGGAGGCCACCTGGGAGGAAATAGACGAGAGAACATTCTCCACATAAGGCCTCTCCCCCTTAAACACGACTTCGTTCCTCCCCAACCACACACACCACAATACAGCTAGCACCCTGGCTCTATCTCTCTTGGATTGGAAGGTGGTCACCCCAGGCGTGGCGCTGCCTCTCCGGAACGACGACCAAGGCTAAACACATCTCGACAGTCTATCCAGGGCTGGTCCAATCTCTGCCAAATAAGTGAAACAAAAGGGCACTGGAAGAAAAGATGCTGCACGTCCTCTGCCTCTCCACAAAAGGAGCATTTCACATCGTCCATCTATGCCCATCTCGCCCTCCACATCTTCGTCTCAATCCTTCCTCTCCGTAGGAGCCAAGAAAAAACCTTAACCTTCAGCGGGCATTTCGCCTGCCAAAGCAACTTGCAGTCTCTGGAGAGGTCCGCGGGCTGTGTAGTGCCACCTAGCTCTCCAAACACCTTCGCCACGGTGAACTCCCCATCAGACCAAGAAAAAGCATCTCTCCCCTCCTTGGGTGCCCAGCCCTCCAGCTCCTGAAGCAACTGCTGAAACTCTGTAGCTCTTTGATCGGAGAGACCTCCCTAAAAAAGTTGGGCACCACGCCCCATCCCAGCAGTCTCCAATCGTGGATGTTGGAGCCCTCGCCCTCCCAAAGAGGTGAGGAAACCTGTCACTGAGGCTGCTCCCTCGTCCCTGCTAGTCGTCAAGCCAAAACCTGAAGGTGTCCCTCGCACGGAGCTCCAGCGAGAAGAAGGGTTGCACCTTCAGTGCTAGCTTCACCAAACCTCTGAGGAAGTGGGACACCCCTGGAGGGAGGGCCTCCAGCGGCTCCCACGAGAGAAAAGAGCCGTAGCTGCCGTATAGAGAAAGCAATTAATTTTCTAGCTTGCTTTATTTTTTGAACTTTCTAGTGGCCTTGGACTAATTCCATAAATGTTTTTTTCCATTTCCATTCCTACTCCCAAAACTTTTTCTCTGAATAAAAGGTGTTTGGGGAATAAAAAAGAACGGAAATGTCAAAGTTTTTGGCAATAGATTTCATTAGAAAGAGATGGAATAAAAAGAGAAGCTCCTAAGCCTTCTTTATATAGAGAGGGGTTTACAAAGGGAATCCTAATCCTACTAACTAAATTTAGAAATAAACTCAATCACGTCAAATCCTAATCAAATCAAATCAAATCCCTACAAAAATAGAAAGAGATAAAATAACTTTTAAGTTATCCTAAAATACTCTTTCCTAAATTCTTTAACAGGAAATTCTATTTTTTTTGCAGCGTGCATGGCACCAAGATGGCAAGGTCCAAGGAGAATTGATCATAACTGAAGGACATAACAAACCTTCTAATAACATAACAAGGGCACCCCAATTGATATTGGTTGAGAGAAACAGTGGCAGATCAATCTATCTCTAGAAACATGTGAAGAACATAAACAAGACATGAAAAATAAGAAGTGTACAACATCTTGAATTTATGTAGTTCATGATGGCAGAAAACCTTACTTCTGAGAAGAAGTGATTGAACATCTGCATAGCTGTATTATTTTTTCTAAAGAGAAAACAGTAACACAAGGCTTGTGCCCTATGTGGGACTAAAATTAACGCTGAGTATTAGCTGTCTTGGAAGAAAATAAGCATCTTATTAAAAATTGAAACCTTAGCCTCTTATATATAGAGATGAGGGATGGAAAAGTTACATGACGGATCCAATTAAAAATAAGAAATAGCAAAAACAACATATAGAGAACTAAAAAAGTTAAAAGGGACCCTAACACAATCCCTTAAGTTGGAGTATAAATATCTTTCAAGTCGAACTTGTTGCATAGAAACAAATGTCACTTCCTTGGTAGAACCTCCGTGAAAATATGTGTAAGCTAGAGCTCAAAAGATATATGTGAATTAGTAATCTTGCCTTCCATCTAAGCTTGCAGAAATCGATAGTCGATATTTAGTTGGTGAGGTCACCAACTAAGGAGTAAATGGTATGTGGGTGTTCAATCGAGGTTTAAATGGTTAAGAGTTTTGTAATATTTAAAAATTTAAATATAATTATATATACTATATATATATATATATATATATATATATATATATATATATATATATAAATTGAAATATGCACACATATATTACTATTATTTTTTTGATATGCATATTCTCGCAAAATAGTTTCTAACAAATAGTTATTAGTATCACATTACATAAAACATGGCAAACAAATTAAGATTGATGGATTGTAAATCTAAAAAAGGCAAGTTTGTAGTTTCAAATGCCACATAAAGTATAAAATAGATAACAAGTTCCCAAAATTGCACTCCTGATTCTTCATTAAGTAAAAAATGAATTGAAATTAGGTAAAAAATGATATGAAATTAGGTTAAATGCATAATTTAGAGAACAATCATTACATAAAAATTTGTAATTTAGGGAACAAGCATAACATAAAAATAGGGCAAGTAGGACAAAATGACTTGAACAAGAACATGAATGTATGCATTTTGGAGAATAAGAAGTTAAGAACAAGATCTTAATGGTGCAAAAAGAAAACTATATGAAATAAAGGATCAACACAACTCACAAGAACAAAAACTACCCTAAAGTAACATATGCAACACACTAAAATAAAGGTCTAAATCACTAAATCATTGGATTAAACAAAAAAAAAGATATAAGAGGGGAGGAGAATCGGTCACCAGTGGTAAGAGAGGAGAGGACCGTTGGAGAGACCAGAGTTGACCGTTGGAGAGGTTGATCGACGATGACACCCTATTGGAGAAGTGTCAGGAAGAGTAGCCACCACCTAAAGGAGTGGCGGTAGGAGAGCAACGGCTGGAGAAGCTTTACAGGATGCTGGAAGGGTGGCGACTGTGGGCTTTGAGGGGAACCGGAGAGAACTTATATGGGGGAAAGAAAGGGAGCTTTAGGGTTTAGGAAGTTGGCGGTAGGGGGTGCTTATTTGGGTTGGTGGGTGAACCAAGTCCGAAAAGAAATTGAAACCCTAAAGTTTGGTTGGCTAATTAATCAATCGATTAATCGGATAATCAGTGGATTAATTGGCCTACCCAATTATAGGCTCGAATATTCATATTCAGTTTGGTTGCCGACCGATTTCTACTATACGGTCGATTAATTGGTTGCATAGATTGATTTTTGCAGCCTTGCTTCCATTACAACATTGCATATAAAGTGGCAGTCAACCATAACGTGCTTTATCTACTCATGGAAGACATGATTAAAAGTAATATGGGTAGTGGATTTGTTGTCATAGAACATAAGAATAGGACTCTTCATCGTGATCCCAAGATTAGTCAAGAAAGATGTGATCTACATTACTTACAAGCAAAATGAGCCATTGCTATGTATTTTGCCTTTGTAGTAAAATGAGCAACAATAGTTTGCTTCTTGATGTGCCATGACGCAAGGTTACCTCTTAGTAATCCTGCATATCTAGTAGTAAATTTCCTATCCTCAACTGGTCCAACATAGTCTACATCGGAATAGAAACATAATCCAAGTGGCCATTTCTTCTGTAATAAAGCCCTCTGCCAGGAGATCCCTTTAGATACTTCAAGATAAGACAAACATCATGCCAATGATTGTAGCATAGTTTGTCCATATACTAGCTTACCTTTTGATCGCAAAACTGATATCTGGGTGAGTTATGGTCAAGTACAATAGCTTGCCAATAATGCTCCTGCATTTATGGACATCCTCAAATGGAGGATCTTCTGAATCTCTATATTTTCCTTTTTGCTCAATAGGGATAGTAGATGGCTTAGTGCCCAAAAGTCCTATGCTTTTAAGTATCTCCAAAACATATTTCCTCTGAGAGAATGCCATGCTGCTCTCATCTCTGATTGCCTCTATGCTTAGAAAGTATCGCAGCTCACCTAGGTCTTTTGTAACGAAGACCTTTGCCTTTTGGACTCTCGTAGTAGCATATCTTGTCACAATGGTTAATACAACTGTGTTAGTAGTAGTCCTCCTGATAAAAATAGAGTGATCAGAAGTGCATCGATTGAAGCCAATCTTCATCAGCACTATATTCAATCTGTCAAACCAAGCATGAGGACTTTGTTTGAGACCATATATAGCGTTCTTCAACTTGCATATGTGCTCCCCTTCAACCTTATAGGCAAAAGGTTGTTGCATATACACTTCTTCATTCAGGTCACCGTAGAGGAAAGCGTTCTTGATATCTAGTAAAAATAGAGGCTAGTCCTTGTGTAATAGATAGAATAAGTCGTATAGAACTGACCCTAGCTACAGGAGAGAGTCTCAAAGTAGTCTATGGTGTAGGTTTGTGTGAAGCCCTTTTCTACTAATCTTGCCTTGAACTTGTCAATGCTACCATCTGCATAATATTTTGCAGTATATACTCCTTTGCACTCCACAACCTTGGCCCTTAAAGGACATGGCACAAGTTCCCACATGCCATGAGTAGTGAGTGCATCTATCTCAGCATCCATGGCTGCCATCCACCTAAGATCCTTAGAAGCCTCATCATAGGTTTGTGATACCACCATGCTGAATAGGGCCTGAGAGAATTGCTATTAGGAGGGATCTAAATGTGCAGTAGAAGTATAATGAGAGAGGATGTGAAGTACAAGATCTCATTGCCTTCCTGAGAGTAATAGGCTTGCCATTCATCTACTTTAGCTCTCCAAAGCAAATGTAGTAGAAGGCATGTCGCTTGGTGGGCTATCATTTGTAGGAATAGGAATATGTTCAAGCATATTTGGTGGTGTTCCCATCTGTTGGTAGATTTAAGATTGAAACTTAGCATGATGCCCCTCATCAGAAAGGTAAGGAACCTTCTTAAAGAAGGTGACATCGACGTTGATAAGATAATGATGAGAGACTTGGTTATAACAGTTATACCCCTTCTGAGTACAAGATTAGCCCAAAAAGATGCACTTAGTAGCCCTAACAAATAGCTTATCAAGACCATTGATGTTCTAAACGAAGCACATGGAACCAAAGGTATAAAGGGGAAGAGAAAACAAGTCCTTGTTAGAATGGAGCAACTAGAAGGGAATGCCATCCTCAAGAATATAAGAGGGCACCTAATTTATGAGGTATATGATAGTGAGAACAATATTCCCCCATAAATGTTTTGGGACTCTCATGGAGATAAGAGAAGTCTTGGCAATATCAAGGATAAGACAAAGCTTCCTCTCAGCAATGCCATTTTGCTGAGAGGTGTAAGGGCAAGAGATCTGGTGAATAGTGAGAACAAACTCAAGGGCATTATCAGATCTAAATATTTTATTTTAGTGGAGTAAACATTTTGCACTTTTAAAAAGAACTTTATTATTCAAAATAATTCAAACCTATCTTTCATAAGGAAGATGCAAGAGACATGACTATAATCATTAACAAAAACAACAAAATATCTATGACTAGATCTAGTACAAACATGACATGGACCTCAATACAATGAAACAGATACAAAATATCTTGACTCTTCCTCTTAAGATGAGGAGGAAAGGAACTTCGGTGATGCTTTCCCAGCTGGCAGGCCTCACACTTGATGTAGAAGTAGAAGGAAGATTAGGGAACATGGATACAAACGGATAACCAAGTTTGAAGTGCCACAAAAGAGGATTCATGGAGATAGATGCAACGCTAGCAAAATTCGAAGGTAAGTAATTGGTTGAATTGGTTGTAATGACATAGTTTCATTAGAAATCCTAAGGTTCTCTTATATAGAGAGACCGTAGGGTCAAAAGTACAAGATTGTCCTTGAGGGACAAAACACACAAAGCCTTTACAATAAAAAGAGAAATAAAAAGGCCACAACATAAGCTAACACTTTCCCTCAAGCTGGAGCATAGATATCTATCATGCTTAGCTTGGATATACAAGAATCAAATGAAGATCTGGCCAAGGGCTTGGTGAAAATATCAGCAGTCTACTCCTCAGATGCAACAGAAGTGGTATAGCAACTCCTTCTGGATAATGCCCCTGGTATAGTGACAGTCAACCTCAACATATTTCATCCTCTCGTGAAATATTGGATTGTTGGTAATGAAGGTAGCTGCTCTATTATCACATCGCATCTCCATGGGGCTAGAAAACTGCACTTGTAGGTCAATACGCAAGGATCTGGTCCACATCATCTTAGCTGTCGTCTGAGTCATAGCTCTATACTCAGACTCGGCACTGGATTTTGCAACTGTGCCCTATTTTTTGCTCTTTCATGTGATCAAATTTCTTACTAAGAAGGTGCATAACCCAGTAGTGGATTTGCGATCCACATGGCAACCGGCATAGTCTGCATCTGAGTAGCCAACCAGCGTTATAGTTGACCCCTTTGAGAAGAAGAGACCCTTCCCAGGAGCCTTCTTTACATATCTAAGCACCATTAATGCTGCATCCCAATGCTGATGTGTTGGCTTGGCCATAAATTGACTTAATCTCCCAACTGCAAAGGATATGTCCAGCCTTGTGATAGTAAAATACAGCAGCTTGCCCACAAGCTGTCTATACTGTCTGTTGTCCACCACCTGTGCATGCTCATCATAGAGTAGCATCTTGGGATCCATAGGAATATTGGTCTCCTTAGCCCCAAGCATACCAACCTCTTGCAAGATATCTAAAGCATACTTCCGTTGAGACAAGACCATACCCTCCTTGCTGTGAGCAACCTCAATGCCATGGAAATATCATAAGGTCCCCAGGTCCTTCATGACAAACTGCTCTGCTAGGATGCGCTTAACCTCAGCAAGACCCTGCACATTATCCCCTGTGATGATCAAATCATCAACATAAACAAGAAGTACCACAGTACCTTGTCTAGTCATTCTGATAAAAAGTGAAAAATCAGTTGTTGATCTCTTGAATCTAGCTGCCTCTACAACCTGTGACAATATTTGAAACTAGGCTCTTGGACTCTGTTTGAGGTCATATATAGCCTTTCGTAATCGGCATACACACTCCCCCTGACTTTCAAAGCCAGGTGGCTGCTGCATATATACTTCCTCTTGGAGATCACCATAAAGGAATGTATTTTTCATATCTAACTAGTACAAGGATCAATCTAACTGAACTGCCACTACAATCAATACCCGGACTGTGGAAAGTCTGGCAACTGGGAACAAGGTGTCAAAGAAGTCCACCCTATAAGTCTGGGTGAACCCCTTTGCCACGAGACGGGCTTCGTACCTAGCAACACCACCATCAGGATTGACCTTCACTGTGAATACCCATTGACAGCTAACGAGTGCAACACCATCAGGAAGTGGAGTAAGCTCCCAAGTCCCATGGCCTCTAAGAGCGACCATCTCATCCTCCATGGCTGCCCACCATTTTGGATCAAACATGACCTTAAGGTGAGTAGTTGGAATCTGCGTAGTAGTTAACGCCCGAGTAAATGCAGTAAATCCAGGAGCTAGACTATCAGTAGCAAGTGTCCCCACTGTGGGATAAGTAGTGCAAGTCCATGGTTATTTCTGAATGATTATTGGAAGGTCAAGATCATTGCCTGACATATTACCTGTCTTGTCCCTGTGACTATCACATAGCAAACATACGTCAGTATTTAAAGGACTCACTTGAGAAGCCGATGGTTAAGGCAAGGATGCGGGTCTCTGATAGGTAGCATGAGGGTAGACATATGTCTGGAGGGGCCCAGTCAGGCATGGAAAGGGATGCATAGCAGGATGTGGTGGCAATGTGGTGGGGACATGAATCTCAGGAAAGCTCCCAAAGCGAATGGGAGAATATGGCAAAGGCACCATATCACTCTCGGGAGGCATCTCAGCAGCCGTCACAGAAAAGAAAGGTTCAGCCTCATGAAAGGTAACATTCGCTGAAACATAGTACCGGGAAGTAAGCAGATCAAAACACCGATACTCCTTTTGAGTTCGGGGGTACCCAAGAAAAACACACTTGACTGCTCTCGGTGCTAGTTTATCTCGACCTGGTCCCAATAAATGGACAAAGGCAATATAACCAAAGGTCCGAGGGGCGACGTGAAACAAGGGACGATCAGGATACGTGACCTGAATAGAAATCCGTTCATGCAATGCAACATTAGGCATTCGGTTAATAAAAAAACTAGTCAAAACAGTGTCACCCTAATAGAGAGAGGGGACAGAGTGGTGAATCAACAAAATGCGAGTAACATCAAGAATATGACGATGTTTCCTCTCAGTAACACCATTTTGCTGAGAGGTATGAGGACATGTCTCATGGATAATGCTACAACTAGAAAAGAAATTGCACAAACGCAAAGTATAAAATTCCAAGGCATTATGAGAATGAAAGTACTTCACCAAGCAAGAATGCTGAGTTTTCATTTCTTTGATAAAGTTCTCAATAATTTGTCCCTCATCGGACTTATTTTTCAAGAGAAACATCCAAGACACACGAGAAAAGTCATCAACTAAAACAAGATAACATTTTGTTCCTAGGTCGATTAAGAGTACGACTGGGACCCCACACGTCCATATGAATCAAATAAAAAATAGACGAAACAGAAGTAGAACTGGAAAAACTAGCCCTGTGGTGCTTGCCAAGTTGATAAGCATCACAGGTGAGAGCAGTAGTGGAGGGGATGTGTGGTATAACACGTTTGAGGCGATGAATGGGTAGATGTCTAAGGCAGTGGTGCCATTGGAGAGGAGATCCAGCAGAAGCAAGGCCCTAGGTAGCAGAAGTAGCAAAAGCATTATGATTCAAACGGTACACCCCATGTTCCTTAGGCCCTCCACCAATCGTCTTCCTAGTGAATTTATCCTGCAAGACACAAGCAGTCACACCAAAGATAGCTTGGTAGTTCAGATCTCTAGTGATGCTGCAACAAATAATAAGCTCAAAGGAAAATCAGGCACATAATAGACATCTGCAAATCTCAAAGTAGGAGATAATGACATATCTCTCTTGCCAACAACTGGCGAGTGTCTCCCATCAGCCATTTGTACTATCATGGCGGGTGTAACAGGTGCTAACTGAGAGAAAGAGTTCCGGTCGCCACATAGGTGCTTGGATGCACAAGAATTAATCAACCACTCACCAGAAGACAAGTGACGACATACAAGTCGCAGGTGTCTCTGATGAGGAGGTTATAGCTGCAGTGTCTGGAATCTGAGAGGAGGATGAGGCCTGTGTCAACTGCGCAATCTGCTATCGCAGAGTCTCAATATCTGTACTCAGGGAGCTCACATCAGGACCGGTAGGCACGCTGTCTATAACCTCAGTTGCCTGATTGGCCATGGGTGGTCTACCGTGCTTCTGCCAGCATGTAGCCTCTGGACGACTAAGTTTGCCACAGTAAGTACACGGTGTCTTAGTACATGTACCAGACGAGCGTCCATGTCCACGACCACGTGTAGGGGAGGGAGTACCCCTTCCACGTCCAGGGATCGCTGCCATTGCGGACGTCTGAGTACTAGTGTCTGAAGCTGGAGTACGAACTGCAACTCTGCTGAGTTTGCTATAAGCCTCCTCCAGGGTAGGAAGCTCAGGAGCGGTGAGAATCTGATCTTTGGTAGCTGTATATTCAGGTCCAAGACCTGCCAGGAAGAGAGAGACGACCAACTATCTCCAAAAATCTCTCTAGGAATCACAGGCACACACCGACAGTTAAGAGTGATGCCTCTCCAGCATTCCCTTCAAGAGGGAATAGTACTGTGGCAGAGAGTGCGTCCTTCTTGATGCAAATAGAAAAGGTCGTAGAAGGCCTAAACGACTTGTGTAGAGTTCTTGGCATGAGAATAGGTCTCGTGCAAGGACTCCCACATCTTTGTAGTCTCGTAATACATGATCTCATCTCCTATACGGGAATAATTGTCTGCATAAGCCATGTAGAGACCATGGCATTGTCTCTATCTTAGGTGGCGTTGGCGCCAGTCTTGCTCTCAGGCTCTGGATCTGTAAGGATGTAGCTCTTCCCATGACCCCTGACGATCATGAGGAAAGTTTGAGACCATCGTGGGTAGTTGGTCTCGTCCAACTTGACGATAGGACCAAAAAATGGATTCTTCAGTATCCTGGTGTCTAAAGAAGTGCCCGAATTCACCTCGGATTGATCATTTGAAGTCATCCTTACAATCTTTGAGCCACAATCAGACTTTTATGTCCAATATATCATCAATCAGATCTGAAACATGAAAAATCAGATCTGCATCTTCACAAGAAATCTCCTTAGACTAGCGTTGGCCCAGCCAGGGTGTATGGAGACCACCCAGGAAGGCCCCAAAGAGACCTAGGTCTCTTTCTTCTTGTTGTAAGGGAGGAAGGTAGCCTTAGAAAGGGGCTACAGTCCCCTCACATGTGCAGCAACATGCCGATCTGCCACTCTGAATGTCGTTGGCGTTGCCTCAGCTGCGCAAAGCTCCTCCACGTCGCTTTGAACAGCCGCACGTGCCGCTGGTGCACCTCCAGTGAGGTTCTGCGCCACCTCAGGAGTGTTAGAGTGCCGCCTCAGGTGCGCACGACTGTCGTGTGACTGGTTGGAGCGCTGTTGTAAGGAGCTGCGTAGCCTCAGGAGTGTTGGAGTGCCGCCTCAGGCGCGCACGACTGTCGCGCGGGCTGTTGGTGTACTTCCAGTGAGGTGCTGCGTTGCCTGAGGAGCGTCGCCTCAGGCATGCACGATCACCGTGCGACCCACTGGAGCGTCGCCTAGCAAGAGCTCCGTCGTCGCGTCGCCTCAGATGCTTGAGACAGCTGCGCGCGACCGCTGAAGTACCTCTGGTGAGGTGCTACTCCGATCAAGGAGAGAAAGAGGTAGAGGGATTTGGTGGTAGGGTTTGGAGGGTTTGGCGGTGGGATACCTAGAGCCACGGTCTCTGATACCAAATTGGTTGAATTGGGTGTAATGGCATAGTTTCATTAGAAACCCTGGGGCTCTCTTATATAGAGAGAGACCGTAGGGTCGGAAGTACAGGAATGTCCCTGAGGGACAAAACACACAAATCCCTTACAATAAGAAGAGAAATAAAAAGGCCACAACATAAGCTAACATGAGTCAAGGTAGTATAGCCCATCTCGCTCAAAGCCCCTACCAATCATCTAACTTGTCCAGATGTCGTGAAAATATCAATGATCCTTATCAAAAATTGTACAACACTTAAGTTGTACTTGGCTAATAGACAATAAGCTGAGAGGAAATTCAAGAGCGCAAGACATAATTAAGCTGTAGTTTGGGAGTAAACTGCACTCTACCAATGGAGGTAGCAAGGGATTGTATTCCATTGGCCAACTGGACAAAGTGATATTTGTGGATCTCCTGGGGATACTAAACTAGTAGCCTTACTCGTGAGGTAAGTAGAGTCACTAGAGTAAATGATCCAGTCGGATGTATCAATAGAGGCAAAATTTGCTATAGTACCTATAGCAGAGATAGTAGTAGAGGACGATGGTTCAATCCTTAGAACACTTTGTAGGTGATCCAATTTTGTAGTAGTGAAAGGTAGGGTAGATGGCTTGATATCACCCTCAGTCGTCGGGGAATCGACAACAATAAATATCTGATTCACCCATGCTGCCTTACCGAACTTCTCCTAATACTTGTCCGACAGGTGATTCATCCTCTTGTAGTGTGTGCATGGAGGATAAACACGACGACTATGGCCACCATCACGACCTCATCCGTGCCCATTAGTACAACCACCTCTTCCTATAGAGGTAGCAAGTGTGGAGGTCTTAGTTACAACAATAGGGGAGGAAAGCAGCACAACAACATGTATGACACCTCTTCAGGATGTAGGTGTGATGAGGTGGCTGCAGGATCTACGCATTCGATGGCGGCACCCTATTAATGTGTGGCACGGTTTGTGGAGAGGATGGAGGTAGAGAAGGTGATGTTGTCTATGGGAGTGCTTCGAATCCTCATAGCCGCAATTGAATGCACGCCTCAAGGAGTTTGTAGTTACGGTTGCGGTGAGGCTTTTAGAATTGAGGGGTTCGAACTCGTATTCAGATTCAGTTTTGGGGACTTGGTAATGGTTGGGGTGCTTGTTAACATCGGCGATGGACTGCACCTTGTTGGGCCCTCTTAGGGCCCGGTTGATGCTGTGACACTGCCCCTCGCTTGGGGGTAGGTCTCAATGGCAGATTGGCTTTCGTAGGCATGCGACGGAGTGACATGAGTGGCTGTCACGGGGGTGCTCTGGTGCGGCTTCGATAGTGGAGGCCTAGGAGTTTTCAGACCTTGAGATTGTCAT
Source organism: Thalassia testudinum (assembly GCA_037157565.1). NCBI lineage: Eukaryota > Viridiplantae > Streptophyta > Magnoliopsida > Alismatales > Hydrocharitaceae > Thalassia > Thalassia testudinum. The sequence continues at coordinate 79,128,305 of JAZHRO010000077.1, read as the reverse complement.
ATAGGTTGAGGTGGAGCTATTGGAGGTGGCAGAGGAGAACCTCCTCACGTGTGGGGGGAGGGGATGGCTCGACTATGGCTTGCCACGGTCTGACGGAGAGGCGCGGTGCCCCGGTTCTTTTGTGGTGATTGTGCAACTGTGGAGACATCGAGAGGATTTTTGCTGTGTTTTCTCTGTGGTATCTGGGTCGAATGAGGATGCTCAGAGGCATGCGCTGTGGGCAGAATTGAATCTGGTAGCTAGGAGATTTGATGGTTGTCCTTGGCTGATAGTGGGAGATTTCAATGTTATGTTGGTGATAGATGATAGACTGGGTGGAAGAGGGTTGAGGGACCGGGGCTCAGAGGACTTTTTAGAGTTAGTTGCTATGCACGGTTTGCTGGATTTGCCTCCGAGCTCTTGTGCCTTTACTTGGAGGAGTACTGGGGATAAAGGTTTAGGATTGACAGATTCTTCTCAATAGTGCTTGTGGAGGCTTTCCCTATGGCAGAGGTCTGGTCCATGGAGAGGTCGCTTTCAGATCATACTCCGTTGCTTTGGTTGTCAAATGAAGGATGGTAGTATCGGATGCATTTCAAGTTTGACAGGGTCAGGTTACTGGAAGAGGGGTTCAGAGGGATGGTTGAGAAGTGGTGGTTGATGCGACCAGGAGGATTGGTAGCAACAAGGCTGGAGGCCAAACTTTGAGAACTCAAATTGTTCCTTGGAGTGGAGGAGGCAAACTAAAGAGGATCGAAATAGAAAGAAAAGTGAGGCATTGGAAGAGATTGCAAGGTTGGACAAAGTTGATGATCTGGGACTCCTATTTGAGGGGGATCGAGCGACCAAAGCGAAACACATGCAAGTGGTTCAGGTAGAGGATCGGAAGGCTGAGGTGGAATGGAGGATGAGGTCTAGGCAGAAGTGGCTTAAAGAAGGGGGTTCCAATACGTGCTTTTTCCATATGGTGGCTTCAGGAAAGAGGAATTGGATTGATAGGCTGCGGGTGAATGGTGAGGAGTTAGTCGGCAGGGAAGCGGTTGGCAAAGCTGTTGTTGATTTCTACAGAGACTTCACTGGGAAAACATAGAGTGGGAGGTGAAGATGGGTGGGGTTGGACACTTCGTGCATTAGTGAGGAGTAGGCTAGGGGGTTCATAGTGTTTTTCACTGAGGATGAGGTACATAAAGCACTTTAGGGGTTGGATGTAGAAGGTTTTCCTACTCTTGATAGCTTCCTCCTGTACTTCTACAAGGAGTTTTGGGTGCTTCTAAAGGATGATTTCATGCAGGTGCTAGCTAAATTCAACGGTGGAATTCAGGGCTTCAACATGCTTAATAGGTTTATGTTTTTGTTATTGAAGAAGGATGGGGTTGAGGCTATTGATGACTTTAGACTCATGTCCCTATCCAACACCATCTACTTGATTGTGGAGAAGATCCTGGCGAATAGGCTCAGGGGGGTGCCTAGGAACATTTTGGATGGTTGTCACAGCTTCAAAGATCCTCGCTTTCTGGAGGAGGGAGAAGAGTATGGCATTTCTATGGAAGGTTGATTTCAGGGTGGCATACGACTTGGTCCAATGGTTTTTCCTTTGGGCATCCTTGATTAGAAGGGGATTCCCACCTCTTTAGGTTGAGTGGATGAAGCGGTGTGTTACTGCAACCTCATTATTTGTACTTATCAATGGCAACCTAATAGGGGGTTGGATTTAGTCAAAGAGGGGTGTTAGATAGGGTTGTCCGTTGGCGTTAATGCTATTGTTTTTGGCAGCTGATGCTTTGGCGAGGTTATCGGTTAGGGCCTGTGAGAGGAATCTAGTTAGTGGATTCTCTTTGGACAACAGGTTTATGATTTCGGTGCTCCAGTACGTTGATGATACTTTATTCTTTGTGGAAGGTTCTGAGACAAAGGCGAGGAGGTTGCACACCTTGTTGGAGTTGTTACTTATCATCTGGGTTGCAGATAAACTTCTCCAAATCAACATTCATCCCCTTCCATATGTCGGCAGATGAAGCCAGTAGATGTAGTTTGGCCCTTGGCACGTAGGAGGGAGCTTTGGCTATTTCTTATCTGGGCCTTTGGTTGATGGAGATCTCCGTACATGATTGGATCCCCTTGGTTGAAAGGATTGATGGGAGATTGACAGGTTGGGTGTCTAGGATCCTTTCTAGAGGAGGGAGATTGGTGATCCTCAAGGTAGTGTTGTCTTCCATGTCATCATACTTTACCTCTGTTTTGAAGATGCTGCAACATATTAGAAAGAAGGCTTAATGAGGAACTTTTTTTGGACAAACTATGGAGTGGGTGGGAAAGGGATGAGGTTGGTGGCTTGGGAGGAGGTGTGTAAGCCCATGAAGGAGGTTTGGGTGTTAGAGAGATGGGAAGAATGAATGATAGTTTCTTGACAAAGTGGATTGGCAGGTTGCTTGAGAACGGAGAGGGCCTTGTGGGGAAGGTCTTTCGAATGTGTTATGTTGGCTCGGTACATTGGGACCTCCTGTTATCTCCATCAAGGGGTGCCTTTCACTTCCTTAGAGGCCTTTCTCTGGTGGCGCCTAGAGTGCAGAGCTTTTTTGTTCCAGTTGTTGGCTCAGGAAATGTGTTCAGATTTTGGCTGGATGACTGGACATGTTAGGGGAGATTGTGTGAGAGGTTTCTTAGGCTTTTTGCACTGGCCAGGGATAAGGGAGCCTTGGTGGCTGATGTTTAGGAGAGCTGTTGGTGTCCTACTTTTGTGGGAAATTTGTCAGATCAGAGGATACTGGAGGTTCACGCTTTGCTGCGGGAGTTGGAGAGCTTTCAACTGGAAGGTGGTGTGGACACCTTCTCTTGCGGTTGGTTAGAGATGCATATAGAAGGTTGGGAACTAGAGGTTTGTGGATGGATGCAGATTTAATTAGACTGTAATCAAATTTGGTCGGCGGTATGTCCTTTGAAGGTGAAGATCTTTGCCTGGCTGCTCAGAAGAGGCATGCTCATGACGAGAGTGTGAAGGGCTAGGTGGGTGCCCGAGGCAGAGAATAGATGTCCTCTTTGTCCTGGGGCGGATAAGGATGTTGATCACTTTTTTTCTGGTGTTGCTTTGCTACTTAGAGTTGGAGCTGTTTTGATGCAGGGTGGTGGGCGCATTCTACTTTTCAAGAGTTCTGGAGATCCTTCAGGGGTGGGGACAGGAATGTTGGTCGGAATGTTTTTCGGACAAAGGAGCAAGCATGGCCTTTGGCGTTTCTTCGGGGCATTTGGCTGGGGAGGAATGTGGTTGCTTTTAGGGGGCAAAGGTCTTATGTGGAGAATTTTGTTGAGTTTGTTTTTTCTTTGGTTAGCCTTTGGAGTTCTAATTTGTAATATGTCATTGCGCCTTTTGTTTTATTAATATAGTTACGGGGTGGTTATCTGGTTGATAACCACCCTTTCCCTTTTAAAAACAAAAAGTGGCACATCAACATCAATCTTTTAGAGTTGGCTATAGTTGGTCTCGAGATCACAAACTGAGTCGGATGACAGAATCTGATCTTTGGCATATTGGTATCTGGGTGTGTGGCCATCTAGGAATCGCTATGTCTGTCACTTAGCTCGCTCAACAACCTGCTTCTTATAGCAGGCAAGCTAGAAGACAACCAACTCCTCGAACAATCCCTCTAAGGTAGTAAAATACTCAACCAAGGATGTGTTACCCTGGTTATTTCATAATTTCATGAAAATATCCACACGGTGAGAATTGCTTGTCTGAAGGGAATATCTTTTCTCTAGAATCTACTAGATATCCTTGGCTATTTTGTTATAGAGCATGTTCACAATGATCTTTTGATCAATGCTATTCATCAACCAATTAATCACTAAATAGTTATCCCTCTCCGATTTGGATTTGGCTTCTTTGGGATCAGGAGCCTTGTCAATTAGCATATGTAAGTGATCTTGTCCTCCAATGAAGATACATAAAGCCCTCAACCATAGGACATGGTTCTGGGACCTAGCTAGCTTGATTGTGGTCCCCTAAACTAGGACAAAGGTAGAGATCTTGGTCTTTGAGGTACTGGTCGAAGATTTCCCATAAGCCATGAAGATGGTAGTGTAAAGGTAGTCAAGAATAGTAAAAAATCATCCAAGGGGTGCACTAGTGCACAATAGGAGTACACGGTGTACGCAGAAATGCGTGGAGCACTTAGGTCATGATGCAGATGAGTTTTGCATGTAAAGCACTAAGTGCTACACCGTGATGTGTGCGAACATGCACAACTTGCAGTGTGTTGTGCATGGTGCAGTGTGTTTCTATGCAAGAGAGGGGCAGCGCTTGGGTGATTGGGGGGTGCTGCAGGGAGGCAGCAACATGGTAGGGAGGTGGTGGTGTGGCAGGGAGGATTGCACGTACTCCAAGATCTCCCGATCACAGCGATCCTAGGCACGGATAATGAAAGAGATACCTAAAGGCAAGGATTAAGAAGTTCGAGGGTGGTATTTGATGGGATATCGGAATGCTGATCAAGGACCGCCGCTCGAATACTATCTTGGAAGAAAATAAGCATCTTATTGAAAGTTGAAACCCTAGCCTCTCTTATATAGAGAGGAGGGATGGAAAAATTACATGAAGAGTACAACTGAAAATTAGAAATAGCAAAAACAACATATAGAGAACTAAAGAAATAAAAAGGGACTCTAACAAGTTGCATCCAATAATTGAGAGAGGATCTGATTACTCTTATGATGAAATGAATTTGAATAGTTGTCATTTTATTTCTGTTGCTGTATTTGACCCAAATCTCTACATCTCAAATTTAAGCGCTAAATTGGAAACTTTCTTGTTTTGCAAGAATAGAAGAGATGTTCTTATTTTCAAATATTCTATAGAATATGGTCTCTATCCATTCATAACTAGTTAAGCTTGTGATCTATCATATAGAAATAAATCCATGATATACTGGCCAGTCATATGCAAAAATAAAAGTTAGTGCTTTTTTATCAGGGCATGAAACACAATTGCATTGTTGTTTTAACAATCTATATCTGATGTCTATTCTTTGGCATTAAATTTCGTGTCTCTCTCTCTCTCTCTCTCTTTCATTTCTTTTCTAAAAGGTTTCCCCATCGCCTTTGTTTTCTTGCAGGAACTTTCTATTCTTTATTTTGCTTTTCTTTTCTTTTTTTTCTGACTGAAATTTTGTATCTTTGTCATACACATTTTTTCTTGAAAGTGATCTTTGTCATACACATTGTAGCTTATTTTCTCACTGGCTCTGCAGGATGGAACAATTTGTGGAACTTGTGCCTTTCTTTGTCATACATACTGTAGTTTATTTTCTCTTTGGCAATGCAGGATGGAACAATCTGTGGAATTTTGACTGATGTGGAAGATTACAAATCCCTTTTTGTTGGTTAGTTCTTGAAGTGCATCAATCTTGATAAGGCTCTCTAGTGCATATATTTTTTGAGCTTCTTCCTTTTTCCTATAATGCATGTGAATGTGCTTTTATGGAGGGCTCCATAATATTTTTGGCTTTCCAGCAATTTTATAGAAACTTAAAATTAGTCACTTATTTTTGCCTGCAATATGAATTATTAGACATGTGAAGAGATTTACTGGGCAAGTAGCTAGTTTTTCCTAACTAGGTAAATAATGGTTGAGATATACTTTTTTCTGTTTATATGAATCAATCTTGAATACTTACTCAATAATGGAGCTTTTTGGGGTCAATTATAGCACCTCTTCAATTTTATAGGTCATTTGATGAGATGGCTTAAAGTTGGTTTGGATTAGATGACAGGGTAGTAGGTGCATAAAGATGTCAATCTTCTTAATACTAGATTGTTAGGCCTTTTCAATCAGGCCAGTTGGTCTTGAGCTGGATTCTCTGACAAACTATTAGAGCCATAATTACCTAGTGACCAAGCATCTGCCTGCCATTTAGATTTGTCCATGTTGAGAGTTGTCACCATATTTTGTTGTTTCTCTTGTTATTGTTCCTTTTCCTTTATTGCTTTTATAGTAGAGGGACTATGTATGCAATTTCTCCCTTGACCCTCTCTCTATAAATAGAGGGCCTAGGGTGGTCGTTGGTCAAGGGCAGGCGAAGGAGGGCAAGGTGGTCAGGGCCGTGCTAGGCCCCTAATGTCCCTACTGCAAGGTTTCAGATGTTGATGTCAACAAGGGGGCATATCGGAGATACATCCTTAGTATGTTGTTGATATCCTAGAATTGGTTCAAAATGGCCGAAAATGCCGCGGATTCTACAAAATTATGATTTTATTGATAGTGTATAAAATTATGATTTTAATTATTACTATACACATGAAGAAATCTCTATAAAGATCGAAACTAAATTTTAAATGACATAATAGAACTACACTACATTCATAGCATTCAAATGGAATAATAAAAGTTATGTTAATAACCTCATTAGTATGAGAACTTGCTATAAAATGAAGATAGCCAAAAGTGGATAACCAAACATTTAATGATCATAGAAAGGGAGTATTAGTAGCCCACTAGTAAGAAAGATTAAACAGATCATGAGTCAAGTAAGGTTTGGAGTGTATTATTTATGAGATCATCAATGAGAAATAGATAAAGAAAACATGAAAAAAGTGACGTGCAAGATCAAATATGAACTAAGCATTAGCATGGTAAGCCAAAAAAATATATGCATGGATTAGTTACATATACGACTAAGTAGGATGATTAACATAAGCATAAACATGAGCTAAACATTGTTCACATATGTGGTAAGGGTTGAAGGAAGGGAGAATAAAATCTCAGAATTGAAAGAGATTAAAGAAGGGCTAGATACTTGAGAAGAGTCTCAAAAATTGCAAATTGAAGCCAATAAAACTTTGGACTTGAGAGCAATTCAATGGACACAACAATATTGAGGACATATTGCAACATATTGCTTGTTTTATGGGATATTCATTTTGATAGAAAGCACTTTCATCCAATTGAGCTCCTTAATGTAATGTCTTTAATCATCTCCTCCTGGTAGACCATCCAAGCCTTTTTGGGTTTCTATCCAAAGTTTGAAGGTGGATTATAAAGATTACCAGCAGTCAACTCACCAATTCCTATGTTTGGTCTCTTATGTATCGTTCTTTGATCTCGAAGCCTAACACACCTTGGCTCGAAAGACGTTTTCAGGGGATACCTATCAACCACATCGATGTCCCTTAATATTTAGGGATATTTATCAAGATCCACTAATATGAGTGATATATCGTCAATATCATGGAAAAAAGATATTCCCATGATATCGAGATGAGTCATGTTGGGGATATGGATATATCATTGATATGTCACTGATATATCAAGATATCTATTTCCATGACTGCGAGGAGCCTGGTTACTCAGAGGAGACATGCTGGTCCAAGTATTGGAATCCTATTAGTGCTCATCAGGCTGTAGTTGGTTCGAAGATTAGTCCCGAGTTTACCCTTATTTCTTGAGTTGAGTATGACGATTTGATTCAGAGGCTATCCCAACATGGAATATCAGTACCTCCAATTGCTGCTCTGAGCTCATCTTTCGAATTTGGAGATACAGGTGTTATTACCAAATTTTAGGTATAGTCTTGCCTGTCATGTTGGGATTGATGATGCAGATTGGTTGGTTAATTCTGGTGCCTCTCAACATATTTGCGAGAACGCTTAACAGTTGCTAGATTGTACCAGACTCGTCAGGCAGGACCATTCTTGTTGCAGATGGAGGGAATTCCCCCTACACAAGTTAGGGGGAGGTTCAGATAGCCCCTCACATATGATTGTAGAATGTCCTCCATGCCTCGGATTTTCCTTTAAATCTTCTTTTAGTTAGTTGTATTATAAAAGAATTGAACTACCATGCCATTTTTGACGTTGTCTCTTGTATTTTAGGATATACTAAAGGGACAGGTGATTGGTTGTGGTTGTAAGGAAGGGGAGTCTATTGCCTTCTGCAGTCACCCTACGCTTGCTAGGCTACTATTTCTATTAAAGGCTCTTATAGTTATCTGTGGTACCTGAGATTCAGGCACCTTCCTTTGACGAAACTGAGAGGTGTCATATTGCAGATTCCGCTTATCGCCACCTTTCAGTGTAAGACCTGTCACCTGGGAAAGCATTACAGGAGCTCATTTGCTAGTCGATAGTGTTGTAGTTTAGAGTCTTTTTTCCAGTTGATTTATTTTGATGTTTAGGGTTCGAGTCGTGCTCTTGATCATATATGGCACAAGTTTTATCTTGTAGCAATTGATGAGTTTTCTAGATTGTTGTGGGTTTTTTTGTTGAAGTATAAATCTAAAGTTGGCGGTGTAATAAAAAATTTTCTTGTTGAAATAAAGAATTAGTTTGGTACACATATGAAAATTGCTAGAATTGATAATGCCTTGGAATTCTATATATATTCCCTTTAGTCCTTGTTCCAGGGGTATATGGATAATCCACCAGACTAGCTATCCCTATACATCCCAGCAGAATGGTATTGCTGAGAGAAAGCATCTCCATATCTTGGATGTTGCCATAACCTTGCTTATTCAGAACAACGTCCCTCTCATTGGGGAGACATTCTCACCGCATGCTGTTTTTGATTAAGAGGTTCCCTACTCTTTTGTTTCCTGACAAGGAACTCTTTGGGTGTGTCTTTTGCTCATATTTTTGGTCCCAACGGAGACAAATTGTCACCCAAAGCTGTCAAGTGTCTTTGTAGGATACTCTTGGACCTAGAAAGGGTATAGGTGTTATGACTCGGTCGGCAGACACCGCTATGTTAGTGCTGATGCTCCTTCTTTGAGTTGGTCCCATATTACTCTTTAGTAGGCTGTTGTATTATGGCTTCTAACCATGAGAGTGAGTCGGTCCTCCCTATTTTGACTCCTGATGCTGATCGAAGACTGATGCTTGAGGTGCGACAAGATGATATATGGTTCAGACTTGTCTATTCACATAAACCTAGGCAGCAATGGGACCCCCCTCCTCTGGTGTCCATACCATCATCTATCCCTTAGGTAATCCCTTTGCTAGTATTGACGATCCTTCTAGCCTTGCTGTACCAGGTACTCTAGTTCCTCAAGATATCTCTTCACCACTAGAGCATGTTTCCATTGAGGAGTTCGTAGATAGCTAAGGAGATGGTGATCTTGATGCTTTGGGAAAGGTACTAGAACATGCACTCTGCACTTTATCTCTAATCATGTGTCCCTTGCTAGTTTGTCTCCAGAATATAGGAACTTTGTCGCGGCTTTATCTAGTACATAGGTTCCTGCTACACATCAGCTGGCACTTGGAGATCTAAAGTGGGTGAAGGCCATGGAGGATGAAATGTTAGCACTATGGTCACAATGGACATGGTGCCTTGTCAACCCACCATCCGATGCACTATAGTTGGATGCAAGTGGGTTTTCACGGTTAAGTACCTGCTTGATGGATTTGTGGAGCAGTATAAGGAGAGATTAGTGGCAAAAGGGTACACGCAGACCTATGGGATTGATTATTGTGACACCTCCCTAGTAGTGAGATTTCCTATAGTTCATATCCTCATTTCAGTTGTTGTTCACCTTGATTGGCCGTTAAATCAATTGGATGTTAAAAATGACTTTCTCTATGATGGTGATCTTTAGAAAGAAGTTTATATGCAGCAGCTCCCTGGATTCTAGTCAGAAGGGGAGTGTACTAAGGTTTGCAGGTTACATAAGGCTATCTATGGCCTTAAACAGTGCCTACGCGTATGGTTTAGAAATTATCAAAAGTGGTTGAGCACCTTGGGTTCCAAAGGTTTGCGGTAGATCATTGCTTGTTTGTGAGGATGACAACACAGGGGTGAGTTGTGATGCTGATTTATGTCGATCTCATCTTAATAGGTGGACATTAGTAGCATAGATACTACTAAGGAATTTTGGAAAAAAAAATTGTTACGAAGGATCTGGGTCTACTCAGATATTTCCTTGGCATTGAAGTTGCTTGCAATGCAAGGGGTGTTGTACTTTCCCAGAGAAAGTATGCACTTGGTCTTCTCCAGGAGACAAGCATGCTAGGTGCCAACCCAGCTCTATTCCGATGGACCCTAATGTGCACCTATATGAAGACGATTCGGCTCTAGTGGATGGGAGGTAGTTTATAAGCCTCATAGGAAAGCTCCTGTATGTAATGGTAACTAGACTTGACATTGCCCTTGTAGTTAGCAAGGTGGGTCAGTTCATGGATAAGTTGAGGAGGATCCATTGGGATGCGGTGATTATGATTCTAAGATACTTGAAGTTTGCACCAAGGGAAGGACCAATATTCACCTGAGGTGATTCCTTAAGGGTGATGGCATACACCGATGTATATTGTGCCGGATGCCTGAAGGATGGGAAGTCCACCAAAGGCTTTGTACATTTGTGGGAGGAAATCTGGTCACATGGCATAGTAAGAAACAAATCATTGTGGCTAGGTCGAGTGCAAAATCGGAGTATAGGGTCATGGCACATGCTACAATTGAGCTTATGTGGATTCGTTCAATACTCATGGATCTTTAGATTACAGTTGCTAATCCTATGGAGACAAGATATGACAACAAAGCTGGCTCATTCATTGCCAATAATCCCGCCATCCAGAAGCGAACCAAGTATGTGGAGGTGAATTGCCATTATATGAGGGACATGATCCTTAAGGGGTATATTTGTATTGTGCATGTGTTACCTGGTGATTAGGTAGTAGACATATTTACAAAGGTACTCCCTTATTTAGCAGACGTTCCAAGCTGAGCACGATTGACATCTATGCTCCAACTTGAGTGTTGAGAGTTGTCACCATATTTTGTTGTTTTTCTTTTTATTGCTCCGTTTTCTTTATTGCTTTATAATAGAGGGGTTATGCATGCAATTTCTCCCTTAGCCTTTTCTTTATAAATAGAGGGCTTAGGATTTCGTGATAAATGAAGAAAACGTCTCTTTGATGTTGTAATAGCAGTGACATGGAAATTTGTCTTGGTTCAAAGGTGTGAAAAGTTTGATGTTGATCCTTACAAGAGAGAATTTAGGGAAGATTGAAGAAGCCTTGGGAGGAAAATATGAGGTGTAGCCTTGCATTTTGGATTTGAGAGCCATCTGATTATGTAATTTGTACATTAATTGGATTTGTCCTTTCCATTCATCCAAATAAATAATTATTTTTGAGTACGAATATGTGTTATTGGTCCCATTTGTGCTTTTAGGGTTATTCGCACAAAGATATGATCAGACAAGTGGGAATAACAGATCAACTATCCAGAAAGGTTCTGGATAGAAGATACAAGATAGGATTTGTGTTTAATCACTATCGTTAACTCATTGTTCGTTAACTCATTGTCCTGATTATAGTTCCCAATCTCGAAAGAGATGGCAATCTTTCAGGTTCATCATATGAGACTAACACCTAACTGAATTCAAACTAGGAGTTCCGTAAGGAATAGAGATTCCGGAAGTGCCACGTGAGCATGATCAAAGGGTTGATCAGTGGAACTGAGATTGGGGTTTGTCCTTGTAGGAAGAGGCTTGTGCCTTTATACTCAAGACAAGAATCTATGTTTGTATTTAGATTACGTAGATTTGGCAACCTAATACATACATTAATGAGCCAAGTTATTTTTCTGAAGCTAAAATGGCATACAGGACAATAAAAGGATGAGAAACATGCATTTAATTGGGGGGATGAGGGGGGTGTTTGGAAGGTGGTGGTCCTTTTTAGAGAGGGCTCATTGTGTGTAGTGGTGTGCTTCAAGTGTAGGAGTCGTGGTCATGTGGTGATGGAGTGTCGTGATCTAGTGATTTGCGTGGTGTGCAAGGGAGTGGGCCATTGTCAATGGAGGTGTTCAAAGAGGTTGGCTCCTCTCCCTTCATCTCCTCCGGCTCTTGAAGTGGTCATTGATGAAGTTCCTAGAGGTGGGTGCCTTGATCATGTTCTTTGTCTTGCGGTTGTTGATGTTACAATTAGAGGTCATTGTAATTTGGAGGAGGTTAGAAGTTTCCTGGGGAAGTTTGGTCTTGCTTCTAATGGTTGGAAACTTTCTTTCTTCTCGTTGTCTAAGTTGCTTTTGTCTGAGCTTTTGGAGGAGGATGTTGAGCGTTTGCGTTTTGGGGAGATGGAGATCAGTGGTGGTGTTATTTGTTGGAGATCTGCTTTGTATGATGGCATGGTGGAAGATTGTTCACCTATGCGACCATTGACTTAGTTTGCGATTGTAGGAATACCCTTGCGCTTGAGGAGTAGAGAGGTTGTGGAGAAGGTGTGCTTCATTTGCACGGGTTGCATGGTTCAAGGGTGTGGGTCTTGGTGATGGTGATATGTCTCGGATATTTGTTGAAGTGAAGTTTATTTGTGGCCATTCTTTGCCTCAAGTGTTGTTGTTAGGATTGGTGGTTGTTCTTGGATTGTTTTTTTTGAGATGAACATGTTGGGGTCCATCCTTGGTTCATCGTTTGCAGAGACGGTGACTCATGGCAGCCGGAGGGGGGGCAGAGGTAGTGGTGGTCGGCCTGCTGGTTGGGAGGGACAAGCTTGCTCACCAGATTTGGAAGCCAAAGAGTCTTTGGAATGTTTCGAATTCTGCAAGGCTAGACTTTCCAAAATTGGCTCCACTTTTTTTGGGAAAGAGAACAACTGCCAGCCTATTTTTGTTCGCATCAAAGGTCATTATGCAATTCCTAGGAGGGACGGTAATATTACTGATGTGGAGGGTGCTGTGCACCTCTCTGGTTCTGTTGATGTGGATGGTGTGGGATCCAGTCCTGTTGCTGTTGACGTGGAGGGTGTGGGGCCCAGTCCTGATGCTGCTAGTGTAGATGTGGGGCCCAATCCTGTTGTTGCTGTACATGCTCGAGAGGATTTTATGGTCCTTGTGGCAACTATTTTGGCACTAAACAGGGTGCCTCCGGATCCAGAAACTTATCCAGAGTTGGTGAGTTTCCATATAATCATTTTTCAGACCAAGTTCTATTTGGGCCCGACATCTCGGATGTTTTCTTTTCCTCTCCTTCTGCTGGGCCTGCTTGCTCTTGTCATTTTTTTAGGCGTGAGGCTGGGGCTGAATTCGGTACTGATGTGGGTGGCATAGACCATGATGCTACTACTGACGTGGCAGATGGATTGCTTGTTAGTGTGGAGCCCATTCCTGTTGCTGCTGGCATTGCACACGCTTGGGAGGATTTTGTGGGCCCTTCTGGAAACTATCTTGGCACTAAATAGGATGCCTCTGGAAATGGATCCAAAGTTAGTGAGTTTCTATTTAAGTGTGTTTCAGACCAGTCTGTTTGGGCCTGACATCCTGGATGTTCTCTTTTCCTTCTCTCCTGCTGGGCCTGCTTGCTCTTCTAATTCTTTTAGGCGTGAGGCTGGGGCTAAATTTGGTGCTGATGTAGGTGGTGCTGTCCATGATGCTAAGGTTGCTGCCGTGGCAGATGGATTGCTGGTGAGTGTGTGGTCCAATCCGGTTGCTGCTGGCACTGCACACTCTTGGGAGGATTTTATGGGCCCTTGTGGCAACTGTTTTAGCACTAAACAGGGTGCCTCTGGATCCGGAGTTGGTGAGTATCCTTTTGAATGCTTTTTGGACCAACTTCTTTTTGGGTCCGATAATCCGGATATTTTTTTTTATTCTCCTGTTGGGCGTGCTGTTTCTCCTAACTTAACTTCATCCATGTCAAGAGCAGTGAAGGCTGGTGATCTATTTCAGTTCGGAGTGGTCTGAGATACCATTCTTGTTACAAGAGGAAGATTGTTAAGGCCAAGTCTGTGGTAGGTGATAATCAGAGGTCAGATCTGGAGCTTCTGGTTGCCAAGGTGCTTAATCTTAAGAAGGTCCCATGTTCATCTTCTAGCAGGGTCTTTGTTGATAGTCATGGTTAGAGTATTATCATGGAATGTGAGGGGTCTTTGAGATTTGGCTTGGAGATCTATGTTGAGGAGGTATTTGGTGGAGTAGAGGGTGGATGTTGTATTGTTGCAAGGGACGCATTTGGAGGAGCTTGATGCAGTTACGAAGAGGAGCTTGTGCGGAGATGTTTTCTCTGATATGTTGGTTGTTGGGGTTGTTGGTAGGTTGGGTGGCTAGATCCTTATGTGGAAGGGGGATGTCTTTCGCCTCTTGAATTCTGTAGTGGTTTTGCAGGTGGTTATAGGTGTCTTCTCCAGTATTTCTGATGGTGTGACTTGGGCATTTTCTGGTGTGTATAGACCCTTAGATGCATCTTCTAGGTCTGTTTTGTGGGATAAGTTGCGGCAGGCATTGGTTTTCGTTGATGGTTGCTCCTGGCTTGTGGGTGGTGATTCAATGTTACTTTGCTAGCAGATGATAGGCTTGGCGACAGGATGGATGGTTCTTCTATTGAGTTTGTTAGACTATTGATGAGCTTGAATGGCTAGATCTTTTGGTCTTGGGAGCACAATATACTCGGAGGAATGGTTCTGGTCATGCTTCTTGCATAGACAAATTTTTATCTAGTGTTTCCTTGGCAGAGGCTTGTTAGGGGGTGGTCGTCTCAACTTTGGTGAGATCTTTTTTCGACTACACGCCTTTGGTTTGGGACAACGGTGAGGGGGGATCTTTCTTGACTTATTTCAAGTTCCACAAGTCGTGGTTATTGGAGCCAGGCTTTCACGACTTTGTCAGAGCAAAGTGGTGCGGTGTCCATGCCTCCACGTAGGGTGCGTGCACCTTGGTGGCGCGTATTTTAGCGATTAGACAACCTTTTGATTGAATTTAAAATGGAGATTGCTTTGAGGCATAAAGGAACCAGGAAAGATCTTTGGAGTCTTTGGCTAGACTGGATGAGAGAGAAGGCTTGGGTAGTTGGACTAGATTGACCAGTAGGAGAGGATAGGTGTTCAGAACGTTATCAAAGATGAGGATCGTAAAAGGGAGATGGATTGGTGGTAGACATCCAGTTAGCTTTGGCTTAAGGAGGGTGATTCTAACACAAGGTTCTTTCATTTGTCAACCAGTTCTAGACAGAAGGTCAACATGATTTCCTCTCTGCGCATGGGTGATGAGGTGCTGGATAATAGAGAGCAGATTTGCTAGGTTGTGATGCGTCATTTTTATGCTTTTACCAGAAAGGAGTGCTCTTAGGGAGTGGAGGTTGGGATCCTTAGATATGATGAGATTGGATGACACTTAAGGGGTAGAGTTGATCAGAGAGGTTTTAAAGGAGTTTTGGTTGCTTTGCGTGGCCTTAAGGTAAAGGGATCCCCCGGTCCAGATGGCCTTTAGGTTTTGTTCTATAAGGAGTTTTGGGATGTGGTTGAGTCAAATGTGGTGGCAATGATTCGAGATTTTTCTGTGGTAATATGGGTTTTGAGAGGATCAATCGTATCTATCTTTTTTTGCTTCTGAAGGAGGCATTGATACTTTGGATAGCTTTAGGCCGATTGTCTTGTCAAATGGCATTTACTTGATTGTGGCAAAGGTTTTTGCTAACTGGCTACACATAGTTCTCCTTGGAAGATCTCTCAGTGATTCTTTCATTTTAGTTGAAGAGATGTTTGTGGCTTGGAATAGGAATTGCTTACATGTTTTTATCTGGAAGGTTCATTTCTTCAAGGCTTATGATTCAGTAGCCTGGCCTTACTTGTGGGAGATTCGTAGGAGGGATTTCGCTGAGTCTTGGGTTCAGTGAAGAGGTGTATCACGATGACCACTTTCTCTGCATTTGTCAATGAAAGGCCATGTAGATCTTGGATCCGGTTGCAAAGGGTGTTAGGTAGGGTTGCCTGTTGGCGCCTATGTTGTTCATCATTGCTGCTGATACATTGGGCACCTCTACCTTTCAAGGTAGGGGGGGCTTGTTTTCAGGGTTTACTTTAAGATCTGATGGTTTGTTGCTTACCTTATTTTTGCAGTATGCAGATGATATGGATTTTTTTTTAATCAAGGGGGACGTGGCTTAATTCGAGCACATGGCACAGTTGGTTAGAATGTTTGGTGATTTATCTAGCGTACTTGTGAATGGAAGTTAGCCGTTGTTCCTTTTCACGTGAGCAGTGTGGGGGAGGCCGCAATTTTTGAGGTTCTTGATTTGCCAGATCTTTAGCTACCGATTAGTTATTTGGGCCTTCCGTTGAAGGGAAAGTGGTTAGTGACGACTGATTGGAGGGTGGTGGAGGAAAGGTTGAATAAGAGGTTGGATAGTTGGAGTGGTAAGCTTCTTTCTCATGGGAGGAGATTGGTCTTGATTAAATCTGTGTTGTCTATTGTACCAGTCTTCTACCTTTTTATGTCGAGGCCACCTTAGAAGATTTTGTCTAAGTTGGAGGTTGCAAGGAAGCGGGTCTTTTGGAAGAGGTTGGATCATGATGGCTGCTTTCGGTAGTTGGTTCCTTGGAGGGTGATTTGCAGACCGAAGAGGAGAGGTGGGCTTGGCATTAGGAGTTTGGAGAGATTTCATGAGGCTCTTTTGATGAAGTGAGTGGTAAGATATCTTTTTGCTAGTGGTGGTCTTCTTGAGAGGATATTGAGAGACTTCTATGGAGATCCTGTTGATGTGTTTTTTTGTTGGTCTAGAAGAGTTAGGCCATCTGCTTTTTGGAGTTTGATTAGGCTGTCTATACTGCACGATGCTGCTTCGAATCTCTTTATTCTAAGGATTGGTAATGGATCCTCCTTCTGGTTTTGGAATAATAAATGGACGAGATGCGAAGTTCTTTCAGTTATGTTCCCATGCTTGTTTGGCTTGTCTGCAGCCAAGGATGCTACTGTCTCAGACGTTTGGGATTCTACTTCAGGTGCTTGGTCTCCTGTTTTAGAGTCGAGTGTTTTAGAGTCTTCCATGTAGGAGTTGTTGGGTTTGTTGGAGATACTGCATGTGATTTCTATGGGGGAGGAGAATGTGAATGGATTTGCTTGGAAGGAGGGGAGATTTTATGTTTCAATGGCTTTTAAAATTGCCTTTGGAGGAAGGACGTTCGCTCTTGATATGGGAGGACTGTTCATTATTTTGGAAGAAGCCTATACCTTTGAAGATTAAGATTTTCTTGTGGTTATTTAGGTGGGAGAATTTGGTCACAAAGATCTTTCAGGTTAGATAGGCTCCAGATTCAGACTTGCTTTGTCTTTTCTGTGGTAATGTAAAAGAAACACTAAATCATCTCTTCTTGTCGTATATCGACGGACGTTTGGCAAAGTGTTCGTGTCAAGATGGTAGTGCTTACATCTTTAGATTCATGGTAGGCTTCCTTTAGGTCCTTGGTTCATGCTGACACAGTCACACAACTGGTTAGCTTAAAGTGGTGGCTACTTTGTGGTCTATTTGGTGTCAGAGGAATGTTGTAATTTCCAAGAAGGATCGGGTGTGGGTTGAGAATATTGTGAGGGAGGTGTGTTGCATGTCGGAGTTATGGCTTGATTTAGTGTAAGTCCGATCCTTTTTGTTATTAATGATATTTGGATGATTACCGATATCTAGTAATCTTCCTTTTTCCTCTAAAAAAAAAGAAAGATTTGGCAACTCATTGATTGAGGTTTCATAGAGTGTGAGGCCAATATGTTTAGAAGCTGGTTTGCATAATCTAATATTGAACATAGATGTCTTCTCAAGATTTGCATAGGTCCAATAGTTGGAGTGGAGTTTGAACTCTATAATTATAGCTTTAAAGGTCTAATTTCACCGATGGTCGTTTTGATGGATAGATCAAAATAGGAACGAAGGAACCAGATGAACTTGGAGAACTTATCCTGTATGCCTTCCATCTTAAGCATAATGGTAAGTCACACAGATCAGTTCTTGAAGGGATGACAATGCGATAAGATCCTAAACCTTGAACTGCTCATATGTCTCTATGTCTGTAGGACATATGGGATATATGATATATCTCAAGGGGTTTGCTAGTGCCTTAACAATCCGATTGCCATCACACTTTAGAGTAGTGTGATGAACATCTAGTGAATTTGAATAGGAATGGGCTAATTGATATGTTAGAGATTACTCATAATTGGAGAATGATGAGTAATGCTCGGAATAATTTATTAATGCATTTATCTCAATTGGAGAATTAAAAATGATTAGATCAATATTTGATCTAAGCCCTTGATTCATGGTGATCCTAATCATGGATGGACTTCAATTGCCTTCAAGATCTTCTTGCAGCATGATACAATAACTAAGGGTGCGAATTGAGGAGAATATTAATTATATGTTTGAGATAGTTGAAATATATAATTAATATGTGCTTAAAGAAGCATTAAGGGGATTTTGGTGATTATCAAAGTGCTAGATTTTCCTTTACTTGGAAAGATGATTAGAGAAAGGTACTATTGGAATTTTAAAGAAATAAGATTTCTCTAAAAATTTTGATTGGACTCTTTATATAAGGAGAGGTGTTCCAACAAATTGAGGTTAATTAATTCTTGAATTAAGAGCCACCGAAGAGGATGCCCCTCCTTTTGACGTTCCCCCTTGGTGCCGCTCCCTCTCTATTCTATTCTTGCTTCTTGGCAAAGAAGGCGGTGCTCATGTGAAGATTGTCTTCCTTGTGCAACTCCGGTGATCTCGCTCATCAACGACCTCAAAAGAGTTGTGCCTTGTGTTGGGGACTTTGAGTACACATGTGGATTCACATACACATATTGCCTTATAATTCCGTGATAGCCAATCACGGAGGTATGATCCCTAACTCGTGCGATTGGTGGGAAAAGGTTTCCAACATTTTTAATCCGATTCGATCAGTTTCGGGATTGTGTTTCAAGTTTTGAAAAGTTTAATGATCTTTCATGCTTTTGTGATGCGCCACTTCCTTCAGACTTATGGTAAATACAAATATAGGTGAAGAATTCATGTTGTGGTCCCCTCAATGTGGGAAAAAGCTTGGTTTTGCTGCTTGGTCCTTCAAAGCTATGCTAGGTTTGAGTGATTGTATTTTTTTTTTTTTTTTGAGTGATTGTATCAAGGGTTTGAACCTAGCCATGATTGTTTTGGGAAGACGAAAAGCACCATTTCTTGGGTCTATGAACAGTTAAGTTAAATACACTTAAATTCTTTTAAAAGAATTGTTCTCCTCCATAGAGTCTAATCCTCTATGCCTCTCTCGGTGGCCTACTGGTTCCTTTTTCTTCCATCAGCATGGTCATTAGTCTCTGCTGGCCTTGTTGCTATCTCTGTAACTCTTTCAGCCTTTTTGATCTTCTTTTCCTTCCAGTTGCCAGTTTTGAATGCTTTATTCCCTCTCACCGTCTTGCTCTGAATGCTTTTTTACCTACATGTCATCTTCCCGGGCCTACATCTCCCTAATCAACTATGTTGTTCTTTGATTTTCCTTCTTACAAGTTGCATGTGACATGCCAAATTCAGATACCTCTTCAACCATCAGAAATCAAATGCCAATTAGCTGCAGTACCACCACGCTGGAAACTCTTTTATGATTGCTTTTAATTTCTTGTGCTTGTGAAATAATCAAAGTGGATTCTTTTCAGAATAGGAGTCTCCAAGGTGAATGAGATACCACTTTGGGTCAATTTGTCCCTATGTGAAATATGGCCATATTTTATTTAAAATCCTTTCTAACATATAGACACAGGGATAAATGTATTGTTGTTGAATGGTATAGACTTGAATGGCAAGCCTGTCAAGGGAAGGCAGCTATCTTGTGTATGAGGCCATTATTCCTGGTTTGCAAGAATGCCAGAGCCATTGCATTCAAGATTTACAACCGTTTTCTCACTATGTTCCAGGATTGGTACTTTTAGATTATGAAAACACCAGCAAACGAACCTGCTAGTATATACAGAATTTACCTTTAGTGGCAATATAGTGCACTAATTTTCCAATTCTAAACATTTCGATTAGTTTCTGTACCCTATGTACCCATATCTGGACAAATGTTTCAGGGACTTGCCAGCTTGCTCGTCTTCACAATGCATGTTTTAGTTGTTATTGCTGCAGAGTCTCAAAACTCCTGTCTGTTCTCTATTAGCAGGAGCTAAGAGTGAGCCTCCAAGAAAGAAGAAATGTCGAGGATTGGCTTAGAACACTGCTTTTGATCTTGATTGAAGCTGCCAGCTATTCACGTGCATGTTCAGGTACAAATGGTTTCTGCATTTAGTTTTGTTCTTTATCTGATATGTAATCTGATATGCAACAACTATCATGTATTTGAAATTAATTAGTGAAACAATATATAGATGTGTGAATTTGTTGGATATGGTTTTGATACATTGTGGTCATTTATTGTCACAAGCATAATTTTGTCTTTTTCTTTGGTGTCATGTTAGTTTGGCACCAAGGTGCAGTAGATAGAGGTGGGCATCATATTAATTGGGGTTACAAAACACACGTCCCTATCATTATCCCTTTTTTTTTTTGAAAAAGAGAGGGTAACTATCCAGCTGCTTTACTAATCAAACCTGAAGTACAAGCATCCATATTACATATGTTCATCCCAAACAGAGATCAAGGAGGAAATACATCAAATAAAATTCTCCATAGAAACTCTATCAACCTGAAAAATCACCCCATTCCTCCCCAGTAAAATGCCCCAAAGGAGAAGCAATACTTGACCTTGCTGTCTTTCTGATCTGAAAGTGTATGGTCCAGGATCCCTCTTGCCATTACAAAAGGATGTCCAAAAATTTGTATCATCTGTACAATCCAGTCATCTAAAACTAAAATGATGTCAAACTTGTGCAATAATTGTTGTGATCAGAACCCTCACCCTAATAAAGATTCAAATTGATTTCTCACCGTTATCCAAGATCAATGGTCGTCCAACATATAACTACAAAACACATACAGTACGAGTATCACCACACATCGAGAATAACGAAATAAAATTGAACCTGAAATAAAAGGCTAAGTAGCAACGATAAGATTTTAAGTGTCAATATCGACGTCGTGCCGATAACTTTTCAAGTGCACATATCGAAAGCATGCCATGGAAACACTTGTGTATTGGCATCGAGTTATCGAGGTTATCGATGCCCGAAAAATTCTTGAAGGTGTGTTGTGGGCACGGAGATGCATGCCGATACATTCACTTAAATGATTAAACTTGTAAATAAATAAAAAATTACTAGGTTAAAACTTGAAGAGGTTATGCAAGAAGAGTATACATGTGAAAACAGAAGTGTTGTATTAATACATACTTAAATAAAACATGCATATCTCAAGTAGTACAACCAAATTAAAAATTTAAGATAAAAGGAAATTTTAAGTACTGGAATTGTTGAGATATTTGGAAATTAGAAAATCCATGAATGTTGTGTGGGATGCATTTCGTCATGATCGTTGCCACTTTGTTGATTTTATCTCCTATTATGGCTTTGTAAGGTTTGAAGGTAATTATAGTAGGCATTCCAATCCATATAGGAATACTTGGTCTGGTAGTTTATCACTACTTGTCTGTACTCCTGATCACTTGCATTAAGTAATATGCTAATATGAGGGTAGCTATTATCTGTGTATTGGTTGCTAAGAGATTGATGCGAGGATCTAGCTTGCTTTGAAGTTCCTTGTAATAGTGATGACATTCTAATTTTTCTGATTTGGGGACCATGATAATAAGGTTGGGGTGGCGGCAACGTCGACTGCGGGGCTTGATAATATGGGAAGAAGCCATATCTAGATGTGTTGGAGTAGGCATCATTGGTGTATCCTTCATTTCTTGTCTCAGGGTAAGATTGATAAGTCGGAGAAAATAACAAGTCTTATTGAACTCTAAAACCCGACACCTCTTTATATAGAGAGGTAAAAGGGTAAATTGCAACATAAGTCCAGGCAGAAAAATAAATAAGAGAAACAGTACAATAGGAGTGTATAAATATAGAAACTACTAATGCCAATGCTCCCCCTCAAGTTGGAGCATAGATATCTATTATGCTCAGCTTGGAACAACAGAACTTTGTGAATATATTTGTTGTTTGATCTTCAGAGGTCACTGAGGTAGTATAAATGATCCTATGCTGTATCAAGTTTCTAATGCAATGGCAATCAATCTCAGCATGCTTCAAACATTCATGAGACATTGGATTGTTTGCTATATAGGTAGCAACGCGATTGTCACACCTCATCTCCATTGGCTCCTCAACTTGGACATGTAAATCCTACAATACTGATCTGACCCAGACCATTTCTACAGTTGTCTGCGCCATGTCACAGTATTTTGACTCTGCGCTCGACCTGGAGACAACCTGCTATTTCTTACTCCAGGTCACCATATTCCCAGCCACGTAGGTACAAAAACCAATTGTTGACTTCTTGTCAGCCACGCACCCTGCATAATCAGCATCAGAGTAGCCAATAATATTCATTAATTCACCTTTCCTGAAGAAAATGCCCTTGCCTGTGGTTTCTTCAAGTACTTGAGCACTTGCATAGCAGCATCCTAATGTTGCTTGGTTGGTTTGTTCATAAACTGACTAAGTTTCCCAACTGCAAAAGAAATGTCAGGACGACTAATAGTCAGATATAGCAATTTACCAACCAATTGCCTATATGACCTGCTGTCAATAGGCTGAGAGTTAGTATCATAAAGATGTCCTTTGGATCCATTGATATATTTACAAACTTAGATCCCAACATCCCTATCTTTTGTAATATATCAAGAGTATATTTATGCTGGCTGAGAACCATACCATCTTTACTTTGTACCACCTCAATACCCAGAAAGTATTTGAGCTCACTCAGGTCCTTCATGATAAAGGAATTAGCTAGCTTCTACTTGACCTCTTCTATTCCAGTTGTGTCATCTCTAGTAAGAATAAGATCATCAGTATAAACCAGGAGTGCCACAACTCCTTTGCTTTTCCTGACAAAGAGCGAGTGATTTGTAGAGGACCTCAAGAGCCATTTGGTCTGTACCTCCTCTGACAACCTTTGGAACCAGGCACGTGAGCTCTGCTTTAGACCATAGATGGCTTTCTTTAGCCTACACACACACTTCTCCTGAGTCTCAAAATCCGGAGGTTGTTGCAGGTAGACTTCCTCCTGAAGATCGCCATATAGGAAGGCATTCTTCACATCGAGTTGATGTAGTAGCCAGTCATAATGTGCAACAACTGAGAGAAGAATATGGATGTATGAAGCTGTGTCACAGGCAAAAAGATATCAAATAAATTCACTCCATAGGTCTAGGTAAATCTCTTTGCTACTAGTCTTGCCTTGTGACGAGATATGAAGCCATCTGGGTTATACTTCAATGCAAAGATCCAACGACTCCCAACAACCTTTGCAAGGTAGCCATCTCTTCCTCCATTGCTTAACACCATTTTGGATCGAGCATGGCCTGTTGATACGTAGTAGGAATCTGTGCAGCAGATAAGGCAGTAGTAAACATAGCAAACGATCTCCCAAGATTGACAGTAGACACTGCCTCAGCAGTCTAATAGTGTGCACAACTATGAGGCGCCTTCTAAATAGCAATCGAAAGGTCGAGGTCATCCTCTTCAGTCTTTAGAACCGTGAGAGAGACTTGCTCCTTAGAAGAATGACCAGAATCATCTGGACTTGCATACCACCACTAGAACAACTCATGTCAATATCAACACATACCTGACTAGGGGAGTAGAGAGGTGGCTGAGGTGGTGGGAGTGTGTGTATTTGGCACCATTCATGCTGCCTGTAAGTATCTGGAAATCTGTAGACCTGAGTAGGCTTTGGCCTCTGTATAGCACTGTCCTTTGTAATAGTAGTGGTATCCTGGCTCTAAGTAATAGGGATATATTCTAAAGGAACTGGTGGCACTGGCATAGGGGTAGGACTCCCATCAAGAGACAACTGATGACCAGTAGTGGAGAAGTACAGAACAGGCTCATGAAAAGTAATATCAGCATTAACATAGTGCTTCATGCCTGTGGATCATAACACGTGTATCCTTTTTGGGTATTGTTGTATCCCAGAAAGACACTTCCCCATTCTTAGGGCAAGTTTATCACTGCTTGGTCCCAAAAATTGAACAAATGCCACACAACTAAATATTTGGTGTGGTACATAAAACAGGTCCTTGTGTGGATGGAGCACTTGCCATGGAGCCTGCTCCTGTATTGTTGAGTTAGGCAACCTGTTTATCAAATAACATGCAATAAGCATTGCATCTTCCCAATATACTTGTGGCACATTGTAAGTGTCCTAGCCACATCCAACACATCTGTGTTTTCTTTCAACTACCTCATTCTGTTGTGGCATGTGGGGCAAGATGTTTGATGAATAATCCTAATAGACCGGTAGAAAGTGGCTAACTTTGCAGTACAGAACTCTAATGCATTATCAGAATGAACAATCTTGATAGTGGCAGAAAACTGAGTTTTTATTTGCATAATAAAAGTTTCAATGACTGATCCAACATTAGACTTATTCTTTAACATAAATAACTAAGACATTCTAGAATAATCCTCCACAATAAGCAAATAAAATTGGTGACTCAATTTGTTAGACACTCTACTCGGACCCCAGACGTCCATGTGCAGTAAATCAAAACAGAAGCTCGAGTTGTAGGAAGAACTAGCAAGGAAACTGGCTCGATGATGCTTCCCTAGCTGGTAAGCGTCGTAGAAAATCTCAGCAGTAGGCAAAATAAAGGGATGACACGTCATAGCCTGTCCAGTGAAGGATGTCCAAGTTGACGATGCTATTGAAGAGTTGTACCAGCACTAAAGGCAACCTCTCCTTAGCTTGTAGCAACAAACGATGTCTGAATCAGTTCATACACACCCTCCTCTTCATATCCATCACCAATCGTTCTCCTCGTGAGCTTGTTCTGAAAGGTGTAACCCAACTTATCAAAGATAGTATAGCAATGTAAATCTTTTGTAATTCTACTAACAGATAAAATACTAATAGGGAAGCCAGGAACAAAAAGAACATCTGGCAATTTTAGTGAGGGAGTCACTCCCACATCTCCTCTACCATCAGCTCTGGAATGGCTGTCATCTGCCACTTGATCTAATTGGAGGAATAGTTTGAAATTGCCTAAAGCAACTCTAATCTCCACGCAGATAATGGGATGCCTCTGAATCCACTAACCATATCATGTCATTAGAAACACCACCACCAGAGATCGAGGTAGAAGCTATACCTGAGGAGGCTAAAGCAACAGTGTCTGTGGTAGTCGTAGGCTCCTGGGTAAGTTGAGTGAGGCGCTACACAACTGCGTCATAATCAGCACGAGACACCGTGTCACTCACCTCCTTTGAAGAGATGGCTTGGTGAGCCATGGGAGGTCTACCATGCTTGGACCAGTAAGTAGCCTCTAAATGGCCAGCCTTGCCATAGTGAGAGCATATGGTTTGGGGTTTTCCAGAGGAGCCCCGACCACGCCCTCTCCCACGGGTAGATGGACCACCATGTCCAACACGTCCTTTAGTAGCCAACAAGGTAGAAGTCTATCCAACATCTGGGGTAGACGACTTCACAACTGCTCTGCTCATCCTACTATACGCTTCCGTAAGAGATGGAAGCTCTGCAAGAGTTAGGATCTGAGACCTAGTGGCCTTATATTCAGGTCCAAGGCCATCAAGAAATTGGAGAACACTCTTTCCTGTAGGTCCTCTGCGTGGCACAGGTGCAAATCGGTCTGTAGCATAATACTGGGACAATGATTGACCTTCCTGCTTCAAACTTACAATCTCATGGTGAATCTAAAAAACCTTGCTGGAATTCTTCGTGCGAATAGGTGTCGTGCAATTCCCACATCTCCTTTGATGTCCTGTAATACATAATATCATCACCAATATGAGGTTCCACTAAATTCATGATCCATGCATGGATCATGCCATTATCTTTCTTCCATGTGATGTATTTCCCTGTCTTATTCTGTGGCTTGGTCTCCATCATAATATGTTCCTTATCATGTCCCTCAATCGTCATGAGGAACGTCTGAGACTATCTGGCATAGTTAGTCTCATTCAGCTTGGCGATAGGAACGAAGAACAGGCTCTTGTAACTCCCAACATCTGTAGCGGTATCCGATGTTACCTCTGAACTATTGGAGGATGCCATCGTGCCTTAGGAAGAGAGAACATGCCACCAATGAAAATCTGAAAAGTGATTTTAGATTTGAACAAACCGTAAACCAGAGAGATTGTGATCTGTTAATCATGAAATCTAAGATATGAAGACCTTAGAAATCATCCCAAGAGACACTACAGTCCCTTGGAATTAGACAAGACACATGTTAGGGCACGAGGAAACCCCTAACAGTGCCTCCAAGGGGAGCTTCTCCCCCTTACCAGCGAGGGGGATCCCCCACTGACCACTCCCATTCGCAGGCGTCGACGGTGGTCTAGCAGACCATCGGCCGTTGCAGGCATTGGTAGCGGTGACAACACCCTTGCAAGCGACAGCGGTGGCTTGCAATGGGAGGCGGTGCCAGTGGAGTGTTGCTGCTGTTGATGAGGGGGCCGTTGCTGGCCTTTGGCGGTGGTAGCGACAAGAAGGGTCAGAGAGAGAGAGAGAGACAGAGAGAGAGAAGATGGTTAAGGTGGAAGGTGTTCGGAGGCTTGTGCATGTGGGATACCGAAGTGTCGATTTAAGATCGTCGCTCTAATACCAAGTCGAAGAAAATAACAAGTCTTATTCAACTCCAAAATCCTATACCTCTTTATATAGAGAGGTGAAAGGGTAAATTGCAACATAAGTCTAGGTAAAACAATAAATAAGAGACAATGCAATAGGAGTGCATAAATATGGAAACTACTAATGCTAACATGATAAGATGGATATGAAGGTGGTGGTGGTGCAAAAGATTGCAAGTAATAACTTTGACTATATGATCCTATGCCATGGCTAGGAGGTGCATCAAAAATTTAGTTACCCAAGCTTATGGAACCCACGGATGAGCTGAAATTGTCTATGTAAGCTTCATATCTCTTGTATTCCATGGGTGTTGGACTGAGATTGGGAATATGTTGGCTATGCACATTGGTGTGTAGTTCTTTGTAGTCTCTACCACTTTGGTATTCACCACCACTCATTTCTCTTCCTCTATATTGAATGACCGGTCCAATTTAGATCCACCTGTCATTATTTGTGCATTCGCATCATCATCCTCTCCGTCATCTGAGTCGGTCTTCGATCTAAACTGTGATGATTGTCTTTCCCCATCTTTATCAAGTACTCTAATGGAGAAAGTATGATTACCAGATTTAGCCATATGTCCTTCAATATTGACATCAATTTTCTATGCTAATTCTGGAACTAGCCTTGCCTTGACATCCATTACAGGCTCTCTAATATCATCTTTCGAGCTCTCCAATACATTCTCCCTACTTAAAAAGGTACGTTAAATTAATTGGATTAGCTTGAGTGGTTTTATAGCCCTCCTAGTGATGTCTTATCATCAACCTTGTGTTATAATGGATGAATGCAATGTCATTAAATCTTTCGCTGCGCAATCTGTTTCTTCTTCTTGAGTAGACGGGGTTGAATGTACTCTGATTCCTCTCACATCCACCAATAGATATTGTCTGCGACAACACCCTAACAACCACCTTCTGGAAGTTTGGAGCAGCCCTCCCATAACTCCCTCCATTTATAAAAGGAAAATACTATGGTCATTAATTGGCCATAAGCATTGCAAAATCGACAATGTTAGAGAGATATCCATTATCTTGTCTATAATATTTAAGCTACATCATGAAGATCATATTTCAGTCAAACATCTTATTCATTCATTAATATATGCCTTACATGCTTAAATTTATTATATATGTAATGTTTATACCTCACTCATGCATAATACTTGCCCATTTGTGATAGGGATAAGCTTCTCCACCACTCCTTGCAAGGCATCAGCAAGATCATAGTGCAAGCTAAGGTTTGGCTTGTAGAAATATTTAGGATTTAGATGGTAGGTTACGTTACAATAGGAAATGATTAATAAATAAGTTATATTTATAAACAAAGCTACTCAATTTTTTACATTTAGAATTTCTAGTAATTAACAAGTATACTTACTAATAAGTTATAGTCCATTGTTTACTTCTTGTCCTCGTCCACCATCCTCAATGCTAAGACGAAGAGCTCCATGATGTAAGTAATGCCACTATAATTATCTCAAAATATCAAGTAGTTAAGTAGATCCTGTACATCCTTTTCGCCATGCGTCCTACTCAAATATATTAACCACCTTTGTGAGTTCATCATTACCTTCAAACCAACCTTATTATCTAAAGTGCTTTGTGAGGCATTGTAGTTGGTGGCAAAATGCGTAATTATAGGATGGATCGATTTGCCATTGCAATTTTCTCTCATTAAGAACAATACTTGACCATGGTTGTAGGCAAATGGCATAACATTTCATGCCTTTTTAACAATTGAAGTCATAGACTCTCGATGCCCAAAGTCTTTAAAATGATGTCTATGCAATGCACAACACATGGGGTTTAAAAGATTGCATACTTGATTTCATTGTTTTTTCACACCCCCTCTTTCACCTTGTGTAAAGCATCCATGGATCTAATGAAAATGGATTTCCCATCACAGTTCACAAGAAAGTTAATAACCTGCCTCTTTGTAAAGCTTGCCCATCCACCAACCATAATCATGGACCCATACTGTGGCCATAGCGCTTTCAAATCATTGACGTACTTCTGCATCCTTGCCATCTCCATGGGCATGTACTTGTTAATTATCTCATAGGTTGTGGGAGCCTTAACTCTCATCCAAGCTTGAGCGACGACATTAATAATATTATGCAACTATGGTCCTTTTGCCACATTAGCTTGAATTGCATGGGTATTAAGAAGGCTTGTCTCTGCTTTATCATCTCCCTTACATTGCCCTAAATATCCTTTATTGTTTTTTGGTTGGGATCACCTTTTATTGTAATACTCCTGGATTGGAAGAAATCATTGATGGCATCCTTTTGCTTATTGGTCGATTTTGCTCTGCATATATTAGCATTTCTATATCTCATGCTTTGTGCTCTTTTGTCACCGATGAACATTTGTCATTCACACTCTTTAGTGAGTCTCTCATGGCTTGTCTAATTATCTCCTAGTTGTATCACCTTCCATATAACTTGGATATTACAATCCATCGTTAGAATTAGAATTTGAGTCGGTATCTTCATAATGTTGACGACTAAATAAGGTCTCATGAATTATTTTTTTAGCTTTCTTTTCCCGCCTTGACAACATTGACTCGGCAATCACTTCTCGCACATCCTCTGGACAATCTTTATACTTTGCCACATTTTTATTGTCTCCAACTAGGTGGTGCTTGAATCGTGTTATTCTACCACCACATAATTATTTCCAGCCAAAGTTACTCTATCATATATTTGCTTCCTTCCAATTTTGTGTAATACAACCATTCAATATCATCTTTATTATCATCCTTGGGCTTTGGCTTCCTACTTACTCCAATAAGGGCCTTTTCCTTTTTGGACAGTATTCCTGAAAATTACAACACAATTTCCATAATACATTATAATGCATTTTTTCCTAACTTATAATTATATAATAATGTAATTTAAAGTTTGAAATTTTGTTTTTTATTGAAAAATCATTTTTATTTTAGTTTTCATTGTAAATTACTTTCTACATGAATAACTATGTCTCAAATATATTTTAATTCATTTTTACTTGCATTATAACATTTATTTTAAATTATATTTTTTTCCTATTTTTTAATGCAAAAATGTGTTTTTATTTTTAATTTCATTATAAATTAAATACATGAATAATAATGTATATAATATACTATAATTTATTTTTACCTAATTTATAATCATCTAATTTAAACTCTAAATTTTTCTTCATTTTTATGTAAAAAATCATCTTTATTCTCTACTTTTTAGAAATTCGCTTGTACATGTACATGTCCATAGATGATGCATATATACTAAATTCATATTTTTATTTATTTTTATGAAAAATTTTAGATTTATTTGCACCAATAATTATAAATAGCCAATACAAACTTTAATTAGGTATATGAATACTATTTATTGCAATTACAAGCTTTAATTATTGGATATAAGCTAGTTATAGTATAGAATCATGGATCTATGGTAATACACACTACATCTAGTGTAGATCTAGGCTACTAATCAATTTACACCAAGTACTAACTATCAATCGACTACCAAGATGATAAATTGATAATATATTAAGGTGCATGGAGTTGGAGATTTGAATGGAGGTCGAACAGAGCGTGGCCTAGGAGTAAGGCTTTAAATATCGATATTGATGTCGTATCGATAAGTCGAAAAAGGGATATATCACTAATACAAAGCTGTCAAGGCATTAGGTAGCTATAAGACGACAAGCTCCTTAATTGCCTGAGGTGAGAGGTAACAAAAAGCGATTGGTCAATTGAATTGAGGTGACAAATCTTTTATTTCTTAAAATATTGAATATGCCTAATAAACTCATATGGTAACATTGACTTTCATACGAAATATATGATATTACTATTTAAGTGAACGAAAAGAAAAAATGATCCTATCATATTTAAGTAATAATAACATATATATTTATATTATCATACAATGTATAAACATATATATTACATTTATAATTATAGGCCAAAACAAACAACCAAAATATCTATCATATGTATTTACCAAAATAAGATATTGACGTGAATTTATTTTGAAGAAGAAAAGAAGGGTTAACATCCATTGTTAACCCTCCCCTTCATTAATAACAGGAGCTAATTACACCCAAAATTACAAAGAGCATTATAATGATAAAACATTCCCTCGATTGAGACACCTTATGGAAAATCACTCCATTGTGTCTGAGCTAAATGCACCACGATAAAGTAGGGGCTTCCTCAAGGTAGAGGCATCCAACAATGGCCTGCAAATTCTAGTCCAAAATGTTGTCTCTGAGTCGTACTCATGACAATAACATATATTATAATGTTATATTTACAATACTATACAAACTTAATACCTTAATTTATACAAATATTGTTATATATGATTAGTAAGTTGTAGACAATAACAAATATATACATATACACATCAATATATCATAATTATATTATTAGAGACATACAATGTCTATGTATAACTTATACATATGTCTTATTAGACAAATAATATTCTAAGTTAGGAAGAGAAGGCAAAATTGAGCATATAAAAGCTGTCAATAACATATATGTATGTATATATTATGTATATACAATATTATATAATACAAACATATCTATAATATATGTAACTTAAGATTAGATAATAATTTTATGGTCTTACCTAAAGTGAATTAGAACTAAGA
Organism: Thalassia testudinum; assembly: GCA_037157565.1. Taxonomy (NCBI): domain Eukaryota; kingdom Viridiplantae; phylum Streptophyta; class Magnoliopsida; order Alismatales; family Hydrocharitaceae; genus Thalassia; species Thalassia testudinum. Next base: position 79,097,200 of record JAZHRO010000077.1, on the reverse strand, counting down.
TGACGAGGCGTAAGGCGACCCAGGCGACAAAAAAGGTGACTAGGCGACAGCCCATTTGAAGCCCCTAGCCTAGAATACCTCCAAGGCGACCTTCTGCTTTCTTGCCTGGCTTGGTAGCTTGGTAGCTTAAGGTGATAGCCTTGACAACATTGTGCTAATATCGGTGAATTTTGGGAAAATCGGTCAAAAAGGCCCAAAATATCCCAAATTTGACGAAAATTAATATTTTAATAACTATGACATTATGAAAAAATGCTTAGAAGATGAAAATCATAAATTTTGAATGAAAACATAATAGAAATGCACTAGTTGTATATCGACAAAGTCATATATTGAAAAAAAAGCGTACATAGCATGATAATAATTGAAAAAATGTTTATAGTAATGCTACTCATTAGAAGAAATGAAATATCAATAGTCAGAGTATTAGTAAACGACACTAAGCATGGAAGCACCAGTCAATGCTACCAAATCAATACCAGGTTGAGCTTCAACCTGGCTCGATACCTCTCTTCCGATTATCTTCCTCTATTCTTAGCACTCTAACATATTCATAGTATGACTCCCATGCCATGCAACTGTATCGAATATCGTATTCATTGATGTATCGTTGATAGTCTTCATCACTGCCATTGTTTTAAAAATCACGCCTCGAGGCACGTGAGGCATACGCCTCGAGACGAGGTGGGATGATTTCGCCTCGAGGCTATAGCCTCAGCTGTGGTCTGTGAGGCGTGCGCCTCAACTTGCCGAGGCGTTGGCGAGGTGCCGCCTCGGTTGGTTTAGCTTCTGCGCAGCCTCCACCGCATCGTGCTAACTCCATCGCAGCAAGCAGGCTCACTCCAGCGCAAGCAGCACGAGCAGTGCAAGCAGCGCAGGCTCCAACACAAGCAGCGTAGGCTCCAATGCAAGCACGCGAGCAGCGCAAGCTCCACTCTAGTGTAAGCAGCGTAGGCCAGGCAGGCTCCAACAGGTTGCTCCACCTCACTCCAGTCTAGCACAGGCTCCAGCGCCCTCCAGCAGCCTCTCCACCTTTCCAGCGCCCTCTAGCACCCTCCAGTCGCAGGCTCGCTCCGCCGCATTGCGCCAGCTCCAACGCAGCAAGCAGGCTCGCTCCGGCGCAAGCAGCACGAGCAATGCAGGTTCCAGTGCAAGCAGCGCGAGCAGTGTAGGCTCCACTCTAAGGCAAGCAGCGCAGGCCAGGTAGGCTCCAGCAGGTTGCTCCACCTTGCTTCAGTCCAGCGCAGGCTCCAGCGCCCTCCAGCAGGTTGCTCCACCTCTCCAGTGCCCTTTAGCGCAGTAATATATATTGTTATATGTATGTATACGTAGAACTATATATATAATATATACTATTATATATGTATGTATACATAGAAGTTCGTATATAATATATATTATTATATATGTATGTATAGTATACATAGAAGTATGTATATGTATGTATATATATTTAACAAGTATATATCATATCAATTTTTTATGTTTTTTATTCAAAACCTGAGGCTTACGCCTCGACGGCCTCGAGGCTTACGCCTTGCCTCGATGAAGGCAAACGACCTTAGTACCGCCTCGCATTTTTTAAAACCTTGGTCACTGTAATACAATATTCCAAGACGTGGATATCGACTGTAACTGTCGGACGAGCTGCTCCTACTTCTAGTTCTAGATCTACCCTTAGTAGACTCATCTCGATGTCTTTTTGAATATGTGGACCTGGTAGAACCACCTCGTTTCAGTGTAGAACCTGACGATTCACAAGGTTTATGTTATCTCATCGATGAACTTCGTGGTGGTCAAGAAGGAAGTGGTGCAGCAGAGTAGGAAGGTTGATAAAAAAAATAGTTGAGGATCTTGAGATGCAGAATACTTAGGGAATATCCCATTGTCATAATTTGCAGATGTAGGATCACTTTGGTAGTGACCATCATGCCTATAGGAGGAACCATAATAAGATGGAGGGCTGGTGTAGCTGGGGAAGTAATTAGATAAACTTTGTATCTCATCTTTGGGTTGATACTAAGGGCTAGTTAATGAGATCCGTAACCACCATAGTAACTTTATGGTGATGATCCTAGGCCACCTCCAAAGATTGATTCTGTCGCCAAATTAAGGGATCCTACTGATGAACTTAAATCATTAATGGACATCATAAAATGGCCTAAGTCATACCTTTACCTTGTTCCTGCGTCATAGCCACAAGGTAGACTTGGCACATGGTCTCCATGTATATTTGTATATCTTTACGTGTTTTTATGCTGGGCATCCTTTACTAAGACCTTGATGATGATATCCCTCATCTCTTCCATCACTACTTTTTGTATGTGACTCGTCAACTATCATTGCATCATCATCTCCATCATCATCATCATCATCATCATTTTGTGTTCCTCTTGAAGGTGGTGAATCTTCCTCTGGACTCTCATTGGTTTCAAGGCCATGAAGTACTCTGTTGCCGGATCTACTATGGTTAAATTCAGATACATCTGACCCCCATTCTTTTTGCTATCTCTGGATCAGAACCATCATTTTTGTCAAGCAATGGTTCTCCATTGCTATTCAACCATTCTTGTAAAACATCTTTGTCTTTTGTTGGGTCTATATACTCTTCCTTATCTTCTCCTCCCCGTATATACTTCATCTTTAATCTGATGTTGTAGTGCACGAATACCAAGTCCATCAACTTGTCACTGTCGATGCGATTTCTTCTCTGTGAGTGAATCAAGTTGAAGGTATTCCAATTTCTTTAACTATCGATGCGATTTTTTAATTTAGTCTGTCAGCAAATCATGTGTCCCATGTGAGTCGCATAAGGCAGGACAGAAGAAAAAAATGAAAAGAGTGCGTGTCCATGTGAGTTGCACACAAGTAGACATAGATATGTGACTGACATATCTCCCATATTGGTCATATATCACCACTTTAAGGAAAAAATTGAACTCAAATCCTTCGTTTTTGGCAATATATCGCCGATATCCCTTGATATCGGCAGTATATCAGCGATATCGGTGATATATTGGCGATATATCATTGATATCATGGAAAAAGATATGGTATATGATATCGATATGCTTCAACCCATCGATATCGATATATTGGCGATATATCATCGATATGTCAAACCTTGCTTGAGAGTTAGGAGTTGTAGGCTTATAATGCAAGCCATGAGGAAGCGGTAGAGGGTAGCACGCAGTAGCAGTAGAAAAAGCATCAGGAATCGAGGTCGAATTGTTGAGGAAGCGTTTGCAGCAATAGCAGCAAAGACAACAGCATTAGGAGAGGAAGCATCAATAGTAGCAGCACGAATTGAGGCCAAGGAAGCAACGACAAGCAACATGAGAGGAAGTACTAGTAGCAGCAACGACAACAGTTGTAGCAGGGACCACGAAGAGTAGCAGCGGCACCCATAGATTTCAGAGTCGATTTGGGCCATTGCATCAATGTTGTGCCGACAATTATCAACGCTACGATGGGCTTTTTATGAAGATAACCCTCAAAATGGGTCGACTCCATCGATATGGCTGAAATTTTGCTGATACTCCTATATTATTGATACTTTTGAAGTGTTGATATGGCTCACCTTAAGAAATGGCCATATCGATGACGTGTTGTCGACATTTAAAATGCTGAGCAAAAGTCATAAATAACAATTTATAGCCATCACTGAATAAATAAGAGTACAAGTTACAAAGAAAACAGTCGGAGAAAATGATAAGTAACCTTATACCTTTTTATACAGAGAGAGGTGTTGGAAAAATTACAGCATTAGTCCAAGAAGATAAAATAAATGACATAACAGTCTAAAATAGTAAACAAATAGATAACTAGAGTGCTCTACCCCTCAACATACAGCACTTATATCAATAATGTTTAGCTTGGAACAACATCTATTACATGCAGATCTTGGAAGAGGTTTCGTGAATATATCCACGATTTGATCTTCAAACGGCACTGATGTAGTGTAGATAATCCCACACCGTATCAGGTCTCTGGTATAGTGGCAATCAACCTCAACATGCTTCGTGTGTTTATGGAACATCGGATTGTTTGCAATGTTTGTAGCAGTGCGATTATCACTCCTCATCTCCATGGGTCCCTCTACCTGGACATGGAGATCCTGTAGTACCGATCTGACCCAGATCACCTTTGTAATTGTCTGAGCCATAACCTTGTACTTAGACTCTGCACTAAACCTGGATACCACCTGTTGCTTCTTGCTCTTCTAGGTCACTACATTTCCTGCCACATAAGTGGAGAATTCAGTTGTTGACTTCTTGTCTGCCATGCACCCTACATAGTCGGCATTAAAACAGCCAACAATACTCATAGGTGTGTCCTTCTGAAATAGGATACCTCTACCAAGTGCTTTCTTCTCGTATTTAAGCACTTGTATAGCAGTATCCTAATGCTGCTTGGTTGGTTTGTCCATAAACTGACTAAGTTTCCCTACTGCAAGGGAGAGGTCAGGACGTGTAATAGTAAGGTATAACAGCTTACCAATCAACTGCTTATAATATCTATTATCCATAGGCAGAGACTGTATCATAAAGGTGTCTTTTGGGATCCATAGGTATATTAGCAGGTTTGGACCCCATTATTCTCGTCTCCTGTAAGACATCAAGAGCATATTTGCGTTGACTGAGAACGATGCCCTCTCTGTTGCACGTCACTTCAATGCCAAGAAAGTATCTGAGCTCACCTAGATCCTTCATCACAAATGCTTCAGCCAGCTTCCTTTTCACCTCTGCTATTCCATCAATGTCATCTCCGATAAGGATTAAGTCATCTACATAGACTAGGAGTACAACCACTCCCCCTTTGCTTTTCTTGACAAATAGTAAATGATCAGCAGAAGATCTCGCGAGCCCCATGATTTGTACCTTCTCTGATGGTCTTTGGAACCAACCCCTCGGACTTTGATTCAAGCCCTAGATGGCTTTCCTCAGTATACATACACATTCTCCCTTAGTCTCAAATAATTAGGTTTGTTGCATATAGACCTGCTCCTGAAGATCTCCATACAAAAATGTGTTTTTCACATCTAACTGATGGAGTGGCCAATCATAGTAAGCAGCAACGAACATCAGAATCCAGATGATAGGTAGTCGAGTGACATGAGAGAAGCTATCAAAGAAATCTACCCTATAAGTTTGGGTAAATCCCTTTGCCACCAATCTCGCCTTATAGCAAGAGATTGTGCCATCTGGGTTGTACTTGAGAGCAGATACCTAGTGGTACCCCACTGTTTTGGCGTGAGGTGGCAGAGTGGTCAAGTCCTACGTCCTTCTGGAGTGTAGAGCAGTCATCTCATCCTCCATGGCTTGACGCCATTTTGGATCCAGCATGGCTTGCTGATGGGACGTAGGAACTTGTGTCGCAGGAAGCAACTGTGAAAGTAGTAAAAGATCTCCCAAGGTTGGCAGTAGACACTATCCCAGCGGTATAGTAATAGGCACAGTTGTAATGAGCCTTCCGAATAGCAATCGGAAAGTCAAGATCCTTCTCCATAGGCTGAGTATCAATAGGAGAAGAAGGCTCGTCAAAGGAACCTGCATAAGCACTGCTAGGACAACTCACGTCAGTATCAACCCATACCTAACTAGGCGAGGAGATAGGTGGCTGAGGTGGTGCGGGGGGTGTGTTCTTCTCGCCATACATGTTTGTATGTGACATGTAACCTGTTGACCTAAGTAATCCCAGCCATCTGCCTCGTGGAAGTATCTGTGGTGGTGGTATACTCACTATGTGTGACAGGGATCTGTTCCAAGGGAACTGGTGGAACAAGCATAGGAGCAAGGCTTCCTTCAAATGTCTCCTGATGACCATTTGTAGAGAAATAGGGAAAAGGCTCATGAAATGTGACATTTGTAGTTAGATAATGCTTCTTGCCTTTGGAGTCATAGCATCTGGATCCTTTCTAGGTGCTACTATAACCCAGAAAGGCACACTTTACTACTCTTGGAGCTAGCTTGTCTCTGCTAGGTCCTAGAAGGTGAATAAAGGCTACATAGCCAAACACACGAGGTGGTACAGTAAATGAGTCCTTCTCAGGATAGAGAACTTACCATGGGACTTGTTCTTGAATGGCTAAGTTGGGCAATCTGTTAATTAAATAGCATGTAGTTAACACTGCATTTCCCTGGTACCCCTGTGGTACATTATGCTCTATCCGTAATGTTTTAGCCACATTGAACACATAATGGTATTTTTTCTCCACTACACCATTCTGCTGCGAGGTATAGGGCAAGATGTCTAGTGAATAATTTCAAGAGATCCGTAAAATGTTGCTAACTTAGCTATATAGAACTCCAGAGCCTTATCAGATCTTACAATTTTCACAATGGTAGAACACTGAGTCTTTATTTGTAAAATAAATGTTTCAATCACAGATCCAACATTTAATTTATTCTTTAAAAGAAATAGCCATGACATCCTGGAGAAATTATTTATAACAAGTATATAAAATCTATGATCAAGTCTGTCTGATACTCTATTAGGATCCCATACGTCCATATAAAGTAAATAAAAAATAGTAGCAGAACTCTGAGAAGAACTGGAAGGAAAACTGGCTCTGTGATGCTTTCCCAACTGGCATGCATCACACAAAATCTCGGTAGCAGGCGATATGTGAGGGATGACGCGTTGAAGCCTGTCCAGTGAAGGGTGCCCAAGACGACGATGCCACTAAAGAGCTGTATCAACACTAAAAGCAACCTCGCCCTGACAGCAGCAAATGGAGTCTAGATCAGGTGATACACACCTCCCTCTCATGTTCACCACCAATCATCCTTCCCGTGAATTTGTCTTGAAAAATACAGCCCAACTCATCAAATATTGCACGACAATGCAAGTCTTTTGTAATCCTACCGACGGACAAAAGACTAATTGAAAAATCTAGAACATAGAGCACAATAGGTAGAGTTAATGCAAGAGTCACTGCAACATCTACGCTACCATAAACTCGGCACTGCCTACCATTTGCCACCTGTACAGATCTACCTAAAGGAACATCCTGAACCTGTCTAAAACATGTCTCATCACCACTAAGATGCTGAGACGCACCTGAATCCACCAACTACAAGGCATTGTCAGAACTACCAGTATCAGATCTATAAGCAGGAGTTATACTTGAGGAGACCAAAGCAGTAGTATCAGCAGTAGTGGTAATCTCCTGGGTCAAGTAGGAGAGACGTTGGACAACAGCATCATAATCAGCACGGGACACCATGTTGCTTGCCTCTTCAGAAGAAATAGCCTAGTTGGCCATAGGAGGCCTACCATGCTTTATCTAGCAGGAAGCCTCTGAAAGTCTTCCCACAATGTGACTAGATAATGCGGGATCTGCCACTCGTACCTCGACCACCACGTCCTCTCCCCCTGGTAGATGGAGCACCACATCCTCTACGTGCGACAGGAACAAGAACAGGAGTCTGTCCAACCTCTAACATGGATGGATTAACAACCACCCTACTCACATGACTGTAAGCTTCCTTAAGCTATAGAAGTTCAATCAGAGTCATGATTTGGTGCCTCGTAGCCTCATAATCTGGTCCAAGTCTATCAAGAAACTGGAGGACAACATACTCTTTCTTGTGTGCCCTCTGAGTGGCACAGGTGCAGACAGGATGACAGGCGTTGTACTTCTCAAGGAGCCCTTTCAAAGTGGCATAGTACTAGGAAAGCAACTGACCCTCTTATTTGAGACCACAAATGGCATGGTGAATCTCAGACACCTTACTGGAATTCTTCTCGTAAGAGTACGTGTCACACAGAGAATCCCATATCTCCTTGGCTATCCTGTAGTACATAATCCCATCACCAATTTGAGGCTCCACAAAGTTCATGATCCAAGTTCGGACCATTGCATTATCCTTCTTCCATGTCGTATTCTTCTCGATCTTGTCTTATGGCTCCAAATCCAATAGGATGTGTTCCTTATCATGTCCCTCGACAACCATGAGGAACGTTTGAAACCATCTGGCATAATTGCTCTCATTCAACTTGGCAATAGGAACGAAGAAGGGAGTTTTGTAACTCCCGATGTTCGTAGCGGTAACTGATGACACTTCCGAATTACTTCAGGAGGCCATCGTGCCTTAGTACTACTACAAGACGCTCCAAACGTGATATGAAATCACTATTCAGATCATGAACAATTGGAAATCAAAGAGAACGTGATGTCTTGATCATAAATCTAAAATCTAGAGATCGTAGACAACATCCCAAGAGTTACTAGTACCTCTCAGATCAAGCTTAGTGCATGTTAAGGTATGGTGAAGGCCCGAACAACGCCTCTAAGAGGTGTTATTACTCCTTGTTGGCGAGAACACCCCGCCACCAACCACCACTACCTGCAGCCAAGCAGCAGGTAGCGGCAGTAGAGGCTCCATAGGCGGTGGTGGCCCACAGCAGGAGGTGCTGTAGGCGATGGGGCCCTGCAGTAGGGAGGAGTGGCGACGGCCTACAGGGGGCCGCGGCGACGGTTAGGCGGGGTGTTGCAGGCGGTGGCGCCCTCCAATAAGAAGGATCGACGCCAGTGGTGGCCTACAGGGGTTCGCGACGGCGGTCAGGCGGGGTGCTGTAGGCGGTAGCCTGCAGAGGGAGCCACGATGTTGGCCGGTGAGGGTTGGTGGCTCGCTGGCTACTACCCTGGTGGAGGGAGGCGGCCGGCGGCTGGTTAAGGTTGGCGGTGGCCCTTTGCAGGTCCCAACAAGGAAGTTAAGGTTTTTGGTGCAGGGGTATGGAGGCTTATGCGGATGGGGATATTTGAGTGTCGATTTAGGATCGTCGCTCTAATATCAAGTTGGAGAAAATGATAAGTCTTATTTCTCAAATGAAACCCTACATCTTTTTATATAGATAGAGGTGTTAGGAAAATTACAACATAAGTTCAAGAGGACAAAATAAATGACATAGATAACTAGGGTACTCTATTAACAAAAACAATATTGAAATAAAAGGAAATGGAGAGAAAGAACTAGTAAAGTGAGGTAACCCTCATAGATCAGCCAAGGTGCAGAGCATAGACTAGCATCGTCTCCTCTTGTAGCCTTACCAAGACCTAAGTATAGAGTCTTAAGTATCCGCATCAGCAAATGCTGGATAGAGTGGTTAAATATGAAGCAATATAAATTGTACAGAAAAGATAAAGAAGTAAAAAGTTGGTACTTGTGTTTATACAATTATCTTTAATTAGCCATTTGCTAATCAATTATTCAAGTATGTGCACATTTTTCAATCATTAATAGCAATGATTAATTCCCCGGGAAGTGTAAGGAGATATTGTTGTGACATCCCGAGTAGCAAGATTAGTATGAAACACTATATTGGCCAGGAGAATGCCTTGCACCAATCCTACAACCCAATTATTCACTTGGGTTTTAACTTAGGTACAGTGATGACTATGCATTCGTTTGATATGCATGTGGAGTGCTAATCTGCATTGGCATGCGGGTACTCTCCAGTGCAAGTACGGAAAGTGGTATCAAAACAATTCACGTCAAATAACACTTACCCATTCTACTTAGCTGCTGGCTGAACAGCAAACCAAAGGGGTTGCAGGGACTCAGGGAGGCTGGGTAAGCCCCTGAAACAGTCTCTAGCTGCTACATATAGCCCAACAGGCTTGGGCCTTAAATTTGCAGGCATGAGATTGAACAATTTATTTATGATCATAAGGTTCTCCCGGTCTCATCTATGTAGACCATTGTTTGTACCAGTCCATTTATCGTTTGCCACTACAGACGCACGCCATATCCTTGTCTATTTAATCACTTATAGATGGTATTAATCATTTAGATAATCTCCACACGTTATTTAATGCCCACGTTTATCACAAGCCAATTATTTTAATAACTAAGTTTAACTATCCAGCCAGATAAACAACAATATGGATGCTGTTGATCCTGTCATTGAAAGGAATATAAATAGCTATGGTGATCCATATTTCTTGACGCATGTATCTTCAACACTTAATTATACTATCATCACAGATGATGCTTACTCTAATGAACTTTCCTTTGGTGCTGCAGTATGTTTGAAAGAGGATGAAGTTTTTTTGATTGCTTGCCTGTAAGTCTCAATGGCCTTCGTCACTGACTCTAGAGTTATTTATCTAGGTGTTAATGGGGGTAGATCTACTTTAAGCTGGGACTCTTACAAAATTTTGGACAACCGTTTGATGTATATGGACTCTCTATGTGATGTTAAATGCTTTTCTTTTACCTAGGACCTACAAACTGCTCATGCTCTAGTCCCAAGTTCCAAAGTCTCAACTTGCTGATGTTTACTCTGATGTTAATATGTTTGGTTTTTGGTATTGGAATGAATTGTCGGATGGACATTTGGAACTTTGTAATGGTTGATTTCTGTTTTAGTGAAATGTATGTGTTAGAGGACATTCTAGAATTAGGAAATAGAGATTTTGGTTTATCTCTTTCTATATTTAGATATATGATTTGATTTGTTTTGTTAGGATTTGATTTGAGTTATTGCCATTCTCTCCTTATCGGCGATCCTCCTTACCACTGTATCGCTTCTTCCTATCATCGAAGCATCTCCTAACGCCACCAACTCCATCGCTCGAGTCCTGTCCTTTGTTGCACTTGCCTGCAGCATTGGATTCAGCCCCTACTCTGATTAGCGAGGCACTTCCTCGCTTCCAAGAGCCCTGTGCGTTTGGTCGACTGATTAGATTGAACTTGAGTTGGATCGATCAATAGATCGCATCTCGTCTGATCGGACATCGGAATCGAACCCAAGCACTGATGTAGAATACCTTGCATCAATCTACGTGGTTGTTAATGATGCTATTGTTGATTGTTGTTGGTGTCGTTGTTGCTATTGTGGTAATTGTTGGTGTTGCTGTTGTTGACTTTGTTGCCTCCAACGCCATCCTCATCACCTCTCTTCGGGACTCTGTAGACTGCCTTTGAACAAGACTTAGGATTTAGGCAGCTTGATGATGTGTTTCGACCACCCTATTGTTGTTGATCTATGTCGCAGGTTGAAAATTGAATTTTTTTTTTGGAAATCGAGCATTGTGCTTTTTCCCTCCCCTTTGCCTGACTAAATGCCTTGCCTCGATTTTACCTTCTCCTTTAGAGAAGGGTTTTTCATTGCCGTGAAGTGACCACAACCTCTACTACCTGCTTAGGATTGTCTCTTGCTCTTCTACCTACTTGAGTTCATCTCCCATTCCTTTGCTTGCTTCTGCCTAGTTTTCTTTTCTAATTCCAATCGAGTTAGGGTTTTCACTAATGAGAGATGACCACTTGCATGCCTGATGGCCTAATTGCATGTCTACCTACTTACCTACCTAACTACTCGCTTGCTTGCTAGTCTAGCGCGCCTAAGGATTACGTTTGATGGGGGGAGTTCTAATGCAGCTCTACTTCTACAAGGTGGGTGCGGCATGCTCCAACTTGGGGGGAGAATATTCTAGAATTAGGATTTAGCAAATAAGGATTTTGGTTTATTTCTTTCTATGTTTAGAGGTATGATTTGATGTGCTTTGTTAAGATTTGGTTTAAATTGTTTTCTTGTTTGGATTTGATTTGAGTTGTTTCGATTAGGATTAGGATTCTATTTTTGCAATCTCTCTCTATATGAAGAGGGATGAACTACTATTCATTTTTCATTAAACAAAATGAATATCATTTAGGAAAACTTGCACAGTGAGTTTTCAAAAAATAAAAAAAGACGACGAAGAACAAGGTTGGCTGCATTTTCTGTGCAAATTAAGAGAATTGTCAATGACAAGTGAAAAAGTAACGTACAAATAACATATGTTACTTTTTTATTTTTCTTCGAAAGGACACGTATAATACTATTGTCTATGTCTAATTTAATTTGGAGATTATGGAGAAATTATTCATGTCTTGATTTCTTTCCCACTATAGCATCATCGATCTACACTTTGCTCACTTCTTGCCACCCTTCTTTGGCCCTTTCTCAGGTAGTTGATTAGCAGGACGTTCGCTCGATGGACCAAGTCAATGGGGCCAAGGAAGATAACAGAGCGATCAATGGTGTATTTGCTTGTTATCTGACATTTATGTGTTGGCTTATAACTAAAATCAGAACTTTTTAGTTATCTTATTGTAGTTAAGTTGTGTTGGCAATGGCTGTAGTGCTGAAGCCTTAGTTACTTGCAGGCAGGGATCGCTACATAAGCGTACAAATGTTTTGCTGAGCACACAGCTTGAGGAGTAATTATGGGGTCATTGTAAATCTCTGTTAGATATCAAGTTCACAAAAATTGAGTTAAATACATTGATGAGAATCAGAAAGAAAGCAATGAGTGAAGAAGAAACAGCGCATACGTGATGCTTCCTCTGACAATTGGGATTTCACGTTTAATCGGGCAAAACAGATCCTTTCAATTTAGGAGAAACGTAAAGTAAGTCAAAAGCACAAGTCAAATTTCGCTGAAGTTACCACCATCCAAAAACGCACTGATGGGGCCCAACATCATGCAAACCTCATGCACTGGTCACACAGGGGGGATTCTGCCTGTGCATGGTAATTTTTATGCACGATTGACCTTGTGGGATGCGTATGAGATTTTACTTGAGATCAAGCGTTGAAGATCATGGATGATTCAAAATATCATCAATGGTATTTGTTTTATCATAAAAAAATCAACTAAATATCATTTGTGATATTTTAAAATGAAATATCACAAAAAAATATTTGATTATTTGATTCCGAACTAACATCATCATGGTGCCATGACATTGCATAGAGGAAGGAGATGTTTAAGGGTGCGTGAGATCCATTCTCTTCGTGGGGCTCAATGCATGCCTTTTTCGGGGTGAATTTCATGTGACATTTTGAGCTGATAAACTCTTGTCCCCCAATTTGTTGGGTTCAATCCAATGATTAGAGGTGATTGGCCTCCACAGGTGATTGGCCCCCACACTTTTTTAGGGAATTTTTACATTTTTATCTTTGTAAAGTTTGGAAAAGATGTATACCTATTTCACATATATGTATATACCCATAGTATTAACATATATGTTCTCATAAACTTCAATTTATTAATTTGTATATTCTTAAAAGACCTTGGAATAGAATTAAAGGTTTTTATTTTTAAATTAATTCGTTAGGGTTTGTTTTTTTTTTACCAAAACATCCTTACCTCCCATAACATTTCAATATTCAGGTCTTGAGTCATTTCAGAGTAGGATGGGTCACTTCGAACTTGTAAACATGATCGTAGTTCAGTGTAAATGCAAACACCTCTTGAAATTGTCAAAAAACATGTATTTTAAGTTAATCTCTAGTCAAGCCTCATCAAAAGGGTGTCATGTATGGTATCGTTGGATTCTTTTCGTTGCAAGCTTTCCAACGTTGCTTGTTTTGCATGAATTCAAGGTATATAGTTTAAGTTATGATCAAAACAAGTTAAAGATGATCTAAATGTAAGGTGAATCTAACTTAAGAGGTATTTTAGATACTTCACTCTACTAATCCCAAACCTAAATCTAATTTAGGTTTATAAATAGGTACCCTTGGACTTGGGTTCGTCCTTAATTCCTTGGGCCTCCAAAACCTAAGAGAGAGAGAAGGAGAAATAAGATTTCATTAGAAATCTTAATTCAAAATTTTAAGGACCTAACCGCTATTTCCGAAACCCTAGGCTTCCCCTTCGTAATTCTCACGGTGGCAATGGCAGTGGTGTGCGTACATTGTTCGATCTAACGACACTCGGTGGATAGTTGCCATGTGTCGCATGAAGAGTAACCTTGGGTAAGCACTTATAGGTGCACTTGCGCTGAGCTGGCAAGCGGTCACGTGTCTGATCGTCAACACGACGAAATCCATCGGTAGTGGGCGCGAGAGTGGCCGCAGGTGGTATTCTGTGGGTGGTTGTACAAACCAACCAGCGCGCAACACGTGGTGAACGTGTGGTTCGTGCAGATCTGTTTATTGGTTCTCTTGAATTGGATTGGTTCAGGACCCCCTCGCGTTGTTTTAAGCGATTCTAGGCCTTCCTGACTTTGGATTTCAATAAATAATGTACCGTTGGAATCATATCGATGCATACTACATGTTGGTGTAGTTTATTTTAATTTTTTACTACTGTTTCCTTAGTGAAAAATTAGAAATGTGCCTAGGTATTTCGAACCCTATTTTTGATCAGTATGAAGCAGGTCTTGCCTTCGGTGCGTGCATGGATTTTGAGGAGGGTGTGACGATTGCCCGCAAGTCTTATGTATACAGTTCGAAGTTACCATGACTCTCTGATGATGTTAGGTAGAGCAGTTTACCATTCTTTTGATTCCATCTTGTTGCTGGGTTACCGTGGGCTGTTTGGTGAGGCTCTTCACATGTAGCACATTCGTTGGCATGTATTTCCTTTCTTTTGTTGAGTTTGGGACCTTTCTGAAGTGTTATTCTGATTTGGGAGCTTTAATATGGATTAATTGGATTCTATGTGAATGATTAAAACTTAAGTAGTCCATGTACCATTATCATCGCATGCATGAAACGAACTCTGTTTTCTATAAAACAAGTTTTGTTGTGCTCATTAATTTCTAAATAGTATGGGACCATTGGCATAAATTGAAAATTATTTGTAAACTAATAAGTTGGAGGATAATGTAAATATCTGCTAATCCCAGACTTAATAATGTGAAATTGTTAGTATGGTTTGATTTGATGACAATAAGTGATACAGTTATTTGAAATTGATTTAATAATGACGATTTAGTTGGGATTTAGAGGATGAATAACTGGTTTTAGCCCACTACTTGTCGGATTTGGCTGTAGCTTTGGTCTGTTAGACTCGTTTTGGGCTGACTTAGGGAGTTGCTGGCATTTCTACAACTCTTTTGTTTGGCTTAGAGGCCAACTGAGATAGTGGGATGCGTGGCTCGAGATTTGGGAGTGATTTCTTTCTCGATCGGTGGGTGGGTAATTAGTTGTCTATGGTTAAGTGTACATAGCATTTGTATGTGTTTATACTATACGACGTAATCGCCACCCCTTTCTGTAAGGATCTCAGGGTGACGGAGAGTTGCGACTCGACGGGTATAAGCCATCTGCCCGGTTAGGAGCGTGGCTTATATTGGTCTTGCATCGGAAGAAGTTACACGAGATCGTCTCGTAGCTCGAGACATCGATTGACGGATTATGAACTATAATAATATAGGTGAAATGCGTAAACGAAATTGGATAAGTAATAATTTATAAATGGATTAACCACTGATGCAGTGTCCTTTTACTCTTTTCATTGTTGCTACTTGTCGTAATTGTTTTACTTTACAAAGTTTTTACTGAAGTGTTTCTCGGGTTCTGTACTCAAGTGTTACCGAGTAGTTGGGTGCAGCGGCTGCTGTCGATCAGTCTACTACGAAACCAGGTCCTACATGAGGAGACGGTCTGTTCTATGCTAAGCTCTTAGTTTGTTCTTTTCTGTTGTTAGGTTTTATTTCCTCTCTTTTGGTGATTTTACGAGCATTTGAGCATTTTTTTCTTTTCTACTTTATGCGGTGAATTTTATTACGTTGTCAGCACTTTATTTATTTTCATTTAATAAATTATGAATGAATGTTGGCTATTGATATTTGATGACTATGTGTCGGATGATTGCAATCTTCTGGTTGGATTGTGTTGGTTGTTAGACACGGTGATTCAAGTTTCGTCGATTGGCGGGATTTGGGTCGTCACACCTGCCATCCCCTTGATAGAATTGAGCTTGTCGGAGGAGGCTTGTTGGGAGGGTGTAGGGTAGCTTGCTGGAGGGTGTGGGGAGTCAGGAGGGTGTGAAGGAGCTCGTTGGGAGGGTAGAGGAGGTAGGGGAGTTGAGCACTAAAGAGATCGCTGGAGGGTGTGGGGGAGTCAGATGAGGGCTCATAAGATGAGTTGGAGGAGCAGAACATGGAGGAGAGGGCCAGGGAAGAGGGGTGTAGAGGAGGGGAGAGCACAGCATGTGGGGAGGGAGGGGGTGTGGGTTGACGAGGAGGTGAAATATGGGGAGAGGCGTAGGTGGGCAGTGGCACCGGTGGGAGGGTGGTGCTGGGCATCGCAGGAAAAAGGGGGCCGCAAGTGGGAAAGTGAGGGGTGGATGTTGGGCAAAGAAGAAAAAACAGGGGATTGGAGGAGGTGGAGGACTTGCTGCGTAAAAATTAATAAAAGAAATTACTCGTAAAAATTGCTTTATTATTTTATTTTAATAATTTATAAAGACATCCAAATAAGTAAACGAGTATTTTTGGCAAATATATGTATATACAAAATATGTGAAGATATTTACATGAGCACAAATATGAAAATTCTTTTTTTAAAATTAAATGTAGCTAGAGTTCCTCTGTTTAGCAAACGACAGGACATAGCAATAGTCCACGAGAAGAGTTGATGAACCGGAAAGAAATAGAGTGGACGAGACATTATCAATTAGACCATTCCGGTGTCAGAGATCCTGTATGTGTAGATAAAATTATGACAGCAGGGCTGGATCATGATATGAAGATAGAATTGAATTGGATTTTGGCTATATCTAGCTGTCCGTTCTTATCTAATCCAATCCAAAGCATGCCCACGTCAATTCCGATCTGTAAATCTACGGTCAAATCTGATTTTTTTTTCGTCTTCAAAATGGTGATCATAATTTTGCATATTTTTCCAAATGGGATAATAAGAAGATTGGGATAACTAAAGAGAGGAAAGATTTGAGGCTACACCCTGAGAAGCAACTAGAGTTTAATTAGTACCGCTTGAGAAAGGTGCTGCGAGAGGAATCAGAGATTCTTTTGTGAAAAACTAAATGTATGAATTATGGAATTTAATATCATAATTTAAAAGCAGCGAAACATAAATAGTGATGTAAAAAGTGATGCGTGAAAATTTAAACATCTTATTCTCGTACTTCACACAGTGTTGTGAACGTGGATTACTTGATAAGTGATATTTAATGTAAAGAAATAGAAGAACGTATGATTTGTTACATAATAGGCTCCATCACATTCAAAAAAATCACCACATCATTTTAATCTAAAACGTACAGGTGATAAATAATTTTACATCGATGATAAATTACTTTACATCTGTGATAAATTATTTTGAGTGATTTTGCATCGGTGATAAATTATTATAAGATATCTTTACACCGGTGCAATCTCATTTTACACCGATATAAAATTATTCCAATTGTGGTTTTACCCGTGCAATGTGATTTTGTACCTGTAAAAAGTGATTTTGACTTATCAGTTTAGAACTTAGGATCTGATTTAGGGTTTATGAATTAGGTTTATGGAAAGTGGTTTCATATATGAGAATTTATTTTTTACTTAGAAATGTGATTTTTCACTTTAGTGTTTAGGCTTTAGTATTTAGTGTTAGGGTTTAACCTCAAAGTGAAAAATCACATTTCAAGTGTAAAATCACTTGTTATAGGTGAAGAAACATTTAAAATTTAATTTTATACTGGTGTAATCTTACTTTGCATGTGTAATTTTACTTTATACTGGTGTAAAATTATTTCAAAGGTGAAAGGTTATTTTGAACCGATGTAAAGTGATTTTCCATCGGTGCAAAGTGATTTCGAAATTGATTTGAGTAATTTGTACTCGTATAAATATGGTTTGTTGTTGATTTCAATAATAGTGGATCCCATCATATATAAGTATTTTTTTTATATAAAAATAAGATATATCAAATAAGAATCACATTTAAAATACCGTACGGTAATATTTATGTTTTCCAACTAACATTCATCTCATGATTGGATGGCAAGAGAAATTTATCATTTAATCAATCCCTTCGTGAGAGGAATTATAGAAACATAAGACCATGGGATTAAACACTACATTTGGAAATATATGAAAAGAATAAAGGTGAAAATAATTTATCCCACAATTAAGAAGCAAAATTTAAATAAACGAATCAGGGAATCAGTACAATTCCAATTTTCAAATACTGGGCCCCACCAACGACACTTTACGGCCCCTCATCACCCGCTCAATCCTCCCCGTCCACTCGACCCCTCCCTCCGGCCATCCGCACTGCCACGTCCATACCTCTCCCACGAAAGTCCACGTGGGCCCCACCTTTCCCCGCCGCCACAGGCAAAGCGTGGGCACTCGCGACCTCCGCACTCCCATCGAGAGTGTGTGCTTTGCAAGTTGAGAACGGTTACAGCTCCCCCCACTCTCGATTTCTTCTTCGATTTCGATTTCTAGGGTTTTCCGGATGGCGGTGGGTAGAGATCGGGAGCTTCTCGCCACGATGGAATCGGGGCAGTTACGTGGAGATGACCCGAAGGCAGCAACTTCCAGCGGCCGATCACCTCACCTCCGCGGCCATCGCAATCGCCGTCGCTACATCTCCGGCCGAGAGGTCTGTGTTCGCTCGTCTCTGGAGTAGTACTTGAATCGCAGCGAATCACAACCGTTATAAAACCATCACATCTAATCTAACTTCTATAACACCATACAGCCAAACAATACCTTAACTTCACTAATCTCGTATTACAACTTATCTCACTGCCAAAGACAGACAGCCTTAGGCTTCAGGAAGGAAGAATTTTCTTGAGTACGGTAATTAGGGAATACTATTCCTTAGTTACTGTGTAGGGGAATTAAATTGGTTAAGTACGGTGGAAAACTCGCCTCTTAAAGAGGTGAGTTTGCAAAATTAGTTCTTCATGCGAAACTCACCCCTTCCGCTAATGTGGGGTTGCTCTTTAAGAAACTCGTCTCTTTAGCGTGGGGTTGCTCTTTAAGAAACTCGTCTCTTGAAGAGGCGAGTTTGTTTTATACATAACTTGCCTCTTCAAGAGGCGACTTTACCTCTTGTATCCCTTGACCTCGCCCTTCCCCTTCTCCTCTTTTGCCATTTGCAAGGTTGCTACTACTATTGCTGCTGCGACCACCGTGTTGTTGTTGTTGCGACCTGCTCCATCGCCGCTGCTGTGCCTCCTGCAAAAACTAAGTTATTTGAAGCTTTTTAATTGGAGGTATATGCAAACTCCAGAGAGCTAAGAATTATTTCACATCCTCAAAACTATCAAGATTGAGTTTGTTACAGGATCATTGAATACTAGGACTTGTGCTTTGTACATATTATTAATAATGTTGAAACATCATTTCAGTAATCCGACAATATATCTAGTCTTTGTTTAACTTCATTAGATTAGATGATAAAGTATTCAGAAGGTGTGATTATATTGCTAATAGTTTTGTGATGCAATTATATTATTACATTGCAAATATTGGCCAAACTTGCTTGAATGAGTATTTATGTCAATGGAGATTCCTTTGATGCAGTACATAGTAACCTCTGGGTGATAAAAATTTGCATGTGCAACTCGGATACAGACTTAAGGCTATCAAGTAGGTGTACGTGTAAACTATGCCATGTCAAAATACAAAAATATAGGGGTGGATATAAGTTTACATACATAAATTCACTAGATAGAAACCTGGAGACATGACATCTAAACCACTATAAGCTGCCACATTCCTCTTGGTGTTAATTGTTGTTGTTCGTTGAATATATGGTGGAGTAAAATTCTTAATAAAGATTTTTCTTTTTTTTCTGGAATTTATCAATTACATTATACACAATTCCATATTATATGCTCATATACTTGGATTTATCTCATTAACTTCTTCCTTTGTTCAGGTTTATCTAATTAAATTTGTTAAATGTGATGGTGTGAATTGTCAATTAATCCCTTTTATGAGTTGATTTGTTCAGGTTATTTTGAATGGTTGAATTTGTGTTGGATTTGGTTTATCACGGTGGTTCTATTGTCCGAAATGCAAACGAAGTGCAATATGACAGGGATTCACATAAGAGGATAAGGATATATACGAATTGGAGATTTGATGATTTATTGGATAAGATTTGCTTGACTTTAAGTATTGATCGAGAGAGTAATCGAGTGAAGATTAGTCATCACTTTCCCCATTATGGAGGGATTGTTGCAACATTTTGGACACCCTACAATGACGTACACCAAAAGGAGAAGACGAAGAAACTAATTGT
The DNA here is from genome assembly GCA_037157565.1 of Thalassia testudinum. Lineage (NCBI taxonomy): Eukaryota > Viridiplantae > Streptophyta > Magnoliopsida > Alismatales > Hydrocharitaceae > Thalassia > Thalassia testudinum. Next base: position 79,077,205 of record JAZHRO010000077.1, on the reverse strand, counting down.
TGACAATATTAGTTGTATGCTTTTGTATTTGACAGTGGGGCTTAATTGTAACCTTTAGTTTTTTTTGTAAGGCACAATATTTCCCCTTTAGTGGTCAAGAAGTTTCATATTAATCTCATCGGGTCGACTGTCAAATTTGTTTGTTGTGATTGATTGCTTCTTTGCGTGGTTGTCAATGATTCATTGCTTGATTCGAGTAATATGATTATTGGTGTCATATCACCAATATGACTTTTGCATTTCCCAAACCTTGAAAATATTTTGTTTACCTATAGAAAAGCCAGTCTATATTCTGGGGAGCATGAGTTCCTCGTCTAGAGACTTTCTTAAGCTTCCATTCTATGTCTTCCTGTTCTTCTTTACCACCAAATTATCTGACTACAAGCATTGGAACGTGTTAATTGAAAAACTACACAAAGGAAGAATTTAAGATGCACATGGTTAGTTAATCATGTTTGGTTTTGAACTTGCATGGCTTTCCATGTTCAGCAATCAGCAGCAGCAGCAGCATCAATCAGCAGCAGCAATCTTCAGCAGTAGCAGCAGCATGTAAAAAAAAAAAAAAAAAAGAAACTCATCTCTTCAAAATGCGAGTTTAAACAAACTCGCCTTTTGAAAAGGCGAGTTATGAAGACACTAAACTGTACCAAAATAATCGGACGTCTAATGATATCTAATTAAAACATTGGATGTTTGATTTCCTATTATAAGACGCCTGTCCATAAAATTAGACGTCTAATAATAAGAGGTTTTGTTCCTATTTCCCTGGTTTGGATCAGATCTAAATAGGGTTCTAATTGTAAGAGTCAGATGACAGAGAAGACGTCTAACATAATATATAAACGTTTGAAGGGTATAAAGTTGAACTTGCCTCTTGAAGAGGCAAGTTTCTCAAAGGCTAGCGCCTTGTAAATGCGATGAGGGGGCGGGATGGGAAGTGGGAAACTCACTTCTTCAAGAGGCAAGTTACGTTTAAAGCCGTAGTTCGTGAAACTCGCCGTTACAAGAGGTGAGTTTCCTATGGTAATTAGCTAATTATCTTCCCTGGTATGGTAATCAAGGAATATTATTCCCTAATTACCGTACTTAGGAAAATTCTTCCTTCAGGAAGTGATCGTGGTGGCATTTACGATGAAAGTGAGGTCTTGCATCTACATCTGATCTAAGTTGTTGGTATAAACTTAGGTTAATGGGCCCCTAATCGTACTTTGGATCAATCTAGTTTGGAGGGGGCAGTTGGATGGAAGGGGTGATGATTGGGGAAGTTGTGGAACTCATTGGAGGTGGGACCCACTTGATGAGGAAGGGGAGGGCGTTTCGAATAGGGTACAAAAAATGATAGCAAAGTGAAAATCCAAACTTCTAATCAATGATAACATTGCAAGGAGATCACCAGAATGGAGGACATCAAACAGCAGCGTAAATCAAACCATGCTTGGAGACGAAAGACCCAATTGAAATACCCGATGAAGTTGATCTTGCTAAGCATTAGTCGTTGCTATCTATGACGGCCTTCTATCCTCCGATCGCCACTCCAAGCAGCACTGTCATTGGAGGTGGAGGCGCAGGTGGAGGGCAGCAACTTCAGTAGAATGAGCAAAGGTGGAGTTGAGAGGAGTGGGAGAGGATTGTTCGCCCGATTAGGGAGGTGTAATTAGGGAAAAATGTGTAGAGGGTTATCCAGAGAGAGACATTGGGATACAACCCTCCAAGATGGAACAGCGAACTTGGGTTTTCTTTATTCTACCGATTATGCAGAATGGTTCTATCTTGGGTTACCTAATCCACTTCTGGGTTATGTTGCCAATGGAATAAGGAAGCACCAGACAAGGGTTACCTAAGTAACTAACCACTCCATAACTGGGGTTGTCCCATTGTTGTTGAATATATAAGCGCCAATGACCTTTCGATTCGATGATTTCTCTTTTTTTTTTGGGTTTTGGGTTGTGGTCTGCAATTAGCATGTGTGCATTTTAGAGGGCTTGATTGAGGTTGTTGGATTTTCTGGTGGGCTGGTTGAGGGACACTAGGAACACCAGATAAAAGATCTTTAGCTGACTACTCTTTGTTCATAAAGATGACCGAGAAATGAGTGATCGTGATGCTTGTGTATTTGGACGATATCATATAGACAGGGCATGATGCGAATGTCATTTCAATTACCAAGGAGTTTCTGTCCAGGCTCTTTGTTACAAAGGGCTTGGGTTCATTTTGTTATTTCCTTATGATTGAGGTGGCTCATAATTTTTGTGTAGTAGTTCTTTCTTAGAGGAAGTATGTAGTAGATCTACTTTGGAAGACTAGTAGGCTAAGGGTGAAGCCCGCTTCTATTCCCATGTACCCTAATATGCATTTATATGAAGATAACTCACAGTAAGTTGATGCTAGGTAGTTCAAATGCTTAGTAGGGGAGCTACTATATGTCACTGTCATAAGGCCTGATGTTGCACTTACAGTAAGCAAAGTGAGTTAGTTCATGGACAAACCAAGGAATGTACATTGGGATGCGACTATGATGATCCTCAGTTACTTGCATTTGGTTCTAGGAAAGAGATTGCTATTTACTCGCGGGAGCTCTTTAAATGTGGTGGCCTACATAGATGCTAATTATGCTGAATGTCCAAAACATAGGAAGTCTACTATCGATTTCTGCATGCTCATTGAGGGAAATCTGGTTTGATGGTGAGCAAGAAACTGGTCGTGGTAGCTAGGTCGAGTGCAGAATCAGAATATAGAACTATGGCTCAAACTACATCTGAACTTATGTGGATTGGACTAGTTCTCATGGATCTACTGGTTCCAGTATCTAGCCCCATGGAGATAAAATGTGACAAGGCTGCCCTCTTCGTTGGTAACAATTCAGTCTTCCACGGAAGGACAAAACGTGTAAAAGTAGATCGTCATTATGATCTAGAAAGTGTATCTACGCTTCTCATGTGGCATATGAAGATCGGATGGTGGACAAGGTTTTAAATATTGATATAGTCAAAAAGGGGATATATCACTGATATATTGCTGATATCGATGAATTGTTGGGAAATTACTCAGAAAGCCATAAAATATAAAAATGTCAAATTAACATTTTTATGACTAATATATCATAAAGAAATGGCTAAAAAACGTGTCCGTGTGCGTGTGCGTGCGTGTGTGCGTGTGGGTTCCGAACAGTGCCAGTCTTGCTTGTGTCTGTGTCTGTGTTTACCCATTTTCAATCTCGTGCCTCCCGCCCAGTCTTGCCCTACCATTTTTAACCTCTCGCCCAGCCGTCCCATTTCAATAGCACCACAGCACCATTTTTCCCACCCAACCGACGATATATCGCTGATATATCGGGGATATATCCCCATATCGACGATATATTGCCAATATCCGGGAAAAATACACTTTGGGTGGTATCGATACCACCGCGATATGTCAAACCTTGGCAAGTACTTAAATAAGCCATGCTGAAATAAGTGATCCTGTCAACCCTAAGTTATTGTAGGGAAAAGAAAGAACCATCATAGATGACATTTTTTAATCAGATGAAGATGACAAGATAGCCCTTTCAATACCCCCATGGATTATCAAAGTGCTTAGTTTTATGCATCTTTTTATAGAGGTTTGAAGAAGCTAATGCATTTCTCACCAACATTTTAGAATCTTCTTCCTATTTTTCAATAAGTAAAACCAAGTGCAATGACTGAATTGTCGACAGAGAATGTACAGCTCTAAAGTTGGCATATTTGATGGACTATAAGGAAGCAAGAACCCTAGCATGTACAGCTCTAAAGTTCAACAAAAGTCCATGATATCGGCGATGTATCTCCAATATATCGACGATCTGGGCGATATATCGACGATATATCGGAAAAAAGATATTAAGGCTGATATAGATATGTGCTGACCCGGCGATATCGATATATCGGCGATATATCGCCGATATATCAATCCTTGATGGTGGACATGTTTACCAAGGCACTTTCACGTGGTTCATTTGATTGGTGTTGTTCTAAGATAAGCATGATATATATTTATGCTCCAACTTGAGAGGGAGTGTGGAGAGAGATAAGCATTTTGTCTCTTATTGTTGATGGTTTATTTTACTTTTCTACTTTCTTAAGGGCTTATATGTAATAGTTCCTTAACTTCTTATATAAGGATGTCTAGGGCTTTATAGAAAGAATAGAACATTTTCATTCTCTTCACAACATTCGACGAAATTGGGATAATAGATCTTGCGTTAAACGGATTTCGTTCTTAACAAAGAAACTTAACAAAAAATGAAAGTTATTTTTCTTGGGTTCTACTATAAATAAATTTTAATTGGAACAATTAGACGTAACTAAGAAAGAAAGCACAAATATTCTACTTATATTATGTAGAGTAGTCACAAGAAATGAGCAACTTGTTTATTATGAAATCATAATCCTTAATATATAAAGGATTTAGGAAAAATATAGAATTATCTACAAGATACAAGAAAATAAGGAAAAAATAAAATAACGTAATCTTTAACACTCCCTCTCAAGTTGGAGCATAAATGATAATCATATTTAACTTGGTGCGACATCTGTCGAAAGAGGTCCTGGAAAGTGCTTTGGAGAAGACGTTTGCAGTTTGATCTTTGGAACTAACATGAGTGGTATGTAGGAATCCTCTTTGAATCAAATCTCTTTTATAGTGGTAGTCCACCTCAATATATTTGGTCTTCTCATGAAACATGTGATTATTTGCGATGTACATGGTAGCTCTATTATTTTTTTGAAAAGGGAAATGGTAGTTATCATTTTGATACCACCCAGAAAATGTATTAATTAATCAAAAAAGTACACGGCTCATGTTACATGAAAATTACTTTTCTTGGGTTCTACTACAAATAAATTTTAATTAGAACAATTAGATGTAACTAAGAAAGAAAGCACAAATATTCTACTTATATTATGTAGAGTAGTCACAAGAAATGAGCAACTTGTTTATTATGAAATCATAATCCTTAATATATAAAGGATTTAGGAAAAATATAGAATTGTCTACAAGATACAAGAAAATAAAGAAAAAATAAAATAACGTAATCTTTAACACTCCCCCTCAAGTTGGAGCATAGATGTTAATCATATTTAACTTGGTGCGACATCTGTCGAAAGAGGTCCTGGAAAGTGCTTTGGTGAAGACGTTTGCAGTTTGATCTTTGGAACTAACATGAGTGGTATGTAGGAATCATCTTTGAATCAAATCTCTTTTACAGTGGTAGTCCACCTCAATATATTTGGTCTTCTCATGAAACATGTGATTATTTGCGATGTACATGGTAGCTCTATTATTTTTTTGAAAGGGGAAATGGTAGTTATCATTTGATACCACCCAGAAAATGTATTAATTAATCAAAAAAGTACATGGCTCATGTTACATGCAAGAACACCCCAAAACAAAAGACAAAGCGGACGAAACAAAATTTTCCACATACGGACGTTGCCCCCTAAGGACAACTGCATTCTTTCCCAACCAAATAGCCCACAAGACTGTTAGTAGCCGAGCCTTTTCTTTCTTTGATCAAAATATGTTGCACCCAATGTCCTCACCTCTACATCTGAACGACCTCCAAAAATTGTGAAAAGAATCATGAGCCCACCATCGATCTTTAATCCGACCCGAGACCTACGACACCATAGGGCAAGTAAAGAACAAGTGGTTTACATCTTCATCTGTTTGACCACAAAGTGGGTAAGATCTCTCTGCATCTTGGATCCACCGTGCCCTCTATATTCTTGTCATCAATCTGCCTCTCCTGAGAAATCAAACAAAAATCTTCACTTTCATCGGGCAAAAGGCCTCCCATAGCTATTACAACCCGATTCTCGGATCCCTACAGCACCCGAGATCGGCTCGCCTCGACTAATCCCAAGACCTAGTCATTCAACAAGAAATAACCAAAAGTAGGAAAGTAAACCACATTCACATATGCAATATAACTAAGAAGAAACGTACAAAGCAGTAAAGGAAAATAAATCTGCTGTTTCAGTACATACCACCATAACAACAATAACGGAAAGCAGAAAGTAAACAGTAGTAGCAGAATAGTAACTAAAAGTCAATTACTTACTACAACAGTAGAGAAAAAGAAAAGGAAGTGCTGAAGAAAACTACGGCTGGGCTTGACTGGGCCTAGCACCCTCCACAGCCGGAAGCTCGGGCTGCTCAACTCTTGGTCTTGAACAGTGTTATGAAAAGATAGAGTCAGCGAACGTTGAGTAGAGTGGTATCTATATTATCTAAGTACAAAATAGTAAAAGCAACATGTTTAATTCTCATTTCTATTTATCTGTTTTATATATATTTTCGTTTCACCCATTTCTCAAAGTATCCAGATGTTTCTCGATCTTGCATGTTCTTCGTGGGAACGATCTTGATTGCAGCCTTTTTCGTAGAGTAGAAGGTGCATGTGGTGCTCTCCTGGTCGGGAGAGTCCCCCGTGGTAGTCCTACACCCAGTCAACCACCTCGAGGTCACTGTCAAGACATAGCGGTGACTACGCTACGCGTGATAAGCGCACGGGTAGCTACCCCGCACTAACACGCGGTCAGTCGTTTTCGCTAGCAGGTATACCCAAAGTACAGCACGGAATAATATAGGACCTTGTCGTCTCAGAATAGGGGTCTCGTTCCTCAGAACCAAACAGGGGTCTCGCCCCTCCACAGTTCGCGCACCCTCGTCTGACTACCTTAGTTTGCCCAGAGGGCCTAACAAGTCAGTGTAGGGTGACTAGCTGAACCCCGGACCCGGTGGAGTGGCTAGTTTCCTCCCTACACTAGTAGCTCGCCTTGGTACTACGTACACGATGGTCAACAGGAGTCGGTGTAGAGTGGCCAATCCTAATCCCGGGTCTCAACCCAAGGGAGGTTAGCTCCGCTCTACACAAAATGGGACAGTTGCTCTACATGGTATCACGTACTCAAGGGCCAGCACATTTCCTGTTTACATTCCAGATTTCCATCTATCCATAGGAGTTCTACTCCTAATTCCCCGTAGGGTTCCGGCTCATGTTCACCTTATTTATTCTAATCCAGACTTCACCTTTCATAATTCATTTCCCATCTATATACTGGCAACTCGTGTTTCCTTAGTTCAATTCTCAATACATGCAACTGGTGATTTCACAGGTAATTGTTCATTAAATACAGGTAGCTCATATTCTGACAGGCAACTCACAATTATATTACAGGCAATTGCTAGCAGTTTATCTCAATTATGCGTGCAAGTACATCATACAATACAAACGGTTCATTCATTTTTCTACCCTAGGGTTCATGCTACATCTTAGGGTTCCATTCGACTATTTTCACAAGCACATTCTTATTTAATTATTATTAACGGAATTAAACTACTCTATCAGGCAGACCCAGGCGTCTTTACGAGCCCCAAACACGTAGCAGGCTGAAATCCTATACTAGGGAATACATCACAAAAGGAGAGTTCAGAATAGTGTACAAAAGACTTTAGTACGTAGAGGAACTCGTGAGGAAAGTACAGGTATTTCGTTTGCGTAAAACGAACCCCGATCAGACTCTAACAAGTCAAAAACGTGCCTACTATTCAAAATTAGACGTCTGGGAATAATCCCAGATATCTTAAAAGGCATCAGATCTTACCTTAAGTCCCTGCGGTATCCTCAGATGTCCAGACCTTCTCTGCTATTGTCTGAAGGTAGTTTCAGACGTTGGACAATGCCTCCGGTCGTCTGGACGTACCTCCAGACATCTGGTGATGTGTTCAGACTTCCAAAAGCGCGTGGGAAAGCATTCCGCACTCCTTCCCAAAGCTGCACCTGCGTGCGACATCGCAGGCGTGGTTAGTCGACAAATACCCCTGCGCTGCGATATGCATGGCGCAGGGAGATACATACCTTGCGATAAATGTGCTTTTAGACGTCTGGCCTTAGCTCCAGACGTCCAGGTATCCCGCCAGTCGTCTGGACTCCACTCCAGACGTCTAATACTAGAAAACTTCCAGTACCAGGAACTCCTCGTAGCTCTCTCCGCTCGTTCCGCCTTGCACCGCAGCAGCTCCAGCCGTTGTAGAGGGTCGGGAGGCCGCCTCCCCGAGCCCTCTCCTCCTCACGCACGCGCCCGCGGTGGCCATGCGAGCTCCGCCGAGCTTCCACCGAAGCTCCACCGACCTAGACCTCTTCCTCCTCCCGCGCTCTCCTTCCTCCCTCTCGCTCTCCCTCGCTCGCCCCCTCTCGCCACTCCCGCATAGCACTGAAGGTGGTGGTGGCTGGTGTGTGAGTGGAGAGGAGATAGGAGGGGGGGTTTAAATAGGAGATGTGGGGTTTAGGGTTTGGGGAAGAAAGAGGAAGGGAGAGAGAAGAGGACGGTTTTGCGCCCTACCCGTGCACAAAGCGCAGCATGCAGTACAAAAATTTCATTTTCAGACGTCGGGGAATGGGTCCAAATGTCTGGACAGACGTCTAACTGAGACTCCAGACGTCTTAAGGCTAAAGGTGTGATGGGTCATTACAATAGCTATTTGTAGTCTCTAGCCAGATCAATATCCCTCAACGTACCTGGACCTCTAAGCCTCTTATATGTGTCACGCACTGAGAACTCTCCTTCCTCCCATCCAAAATAATCTGCGCCAACCTTCAGTCGAAACCCTTCTAACTCTTGTAGTAGCTCGTGTATCTTCCCAATCCTCTGGTTTGACAGACTACCCGAGAATGTTGGGCACCAAGCGTCGTCCCATACCTCCACCACAGAAGCTCCTCTGTCAACCGCCAATGCCGCAAGCCTGGTGAAGCGCTCTGACAGAGCACCAAGCCTTGTCCAATTATTCGTTCAGAATCCGAAGATATCGCCCGATCCAAGCATAAGGGTAAAGAAGGGCCGAACCTTTAGGGCCACGAGAGACAAACCTCTAACGAAATGAGAGGTACCTCGAGGAGGTGACACTAGGAGGTCCTAACTAGGCGGTCCCCCATAGTAGGATCGCAAGATCCTCCCCACCAGACAATACTCTCCTCCAAGTAGTCTCACAACACATTTTGCCAGAAAGTTGTTTATCCTCCCAATTTTCTGAACTCCCATGCCCCCTTCCTTGATAGGTTTACACACCTTACCCTAGGCCACCAGCTTCGCCCCCTTCCCGCCTACCCCATAGTTGGTTCAAAAGAAGCTTCTCATCAGGCTCACAATCTTGTCCTCAACCTTCCGTGGCATCTTCACAACAGATGCAAAGTATGCTGGCATAGCAGATAGAACCGCTTTGAGGAGAACCAACCTCCCCCCTCTCGATAGTAGCTTGGATGCCCATCCTGCCAACCGATCCTTAATTCTCTCTAGTAGTGGAGCCCAACCTTGTAAAGTAACCCTCCTCTCCGTTAGGGGCAGGCCTAGATATGAGAGAGGCAAGGTTCCTACTCTGTACCCAAGATCGCTGAACATTCCCTAGCATCCTCATTAAGCATACCAAAGGGAATAAAAGAGGACTTCAAGTAGTTAATCTGCATGCCCGAAGCCTCACCAAATAGCTCCAGAAGGATACGACTCCACCTCGCTTCCACCTCCGCCCCTTCTACAAAGAAGAGGGTATCATCTGCATACTGCAGTATCGGTATATTTGCCCCTCCCCCAACAGAGAAGCACAGAGAAGCCCCTAATCAGACCCGCTTCACATGCCTTGACAGATGCTCTCGCCATAGCATCAGCTGCCAAAACAAACAACATAGGTGCTAGGAGGCACCCCTATCGAGCGCCTCTCTTTGGTTGAATCCAATCACCTGTTGGATTCCCGTTGATAAGGACAAAAAATGATGTTGTTTTGATGCACTATTTCATCCACCTAATCCAAATCGGCGGGAATCCCCTCTTGACTATGATTGCCCACAAGGACCACTGGATGGAGTCATATGCTTTCCTAAAATCAACTTTCCACAGAAATTCCATCCTCCTCTCCCTCTTCCAATGCGCAAAGATCTCTGTGGCCGCAACATATCCATCCAAGATACATCTTCATGGCATAACAACTGTCTGCACCTTCGACACCACGCCATGAATCACCTTCTTGAGCTTGTTCGCCAAAATTTTTTGCCACAATCCAATATATCGCATTTGAGAGGGCAATCGGTCTGTCATTAATCGCCTCCACCCCCTCCTTCATAGGTAGCAGGAACATATAGAATTTATTAAGCCTATTGAAACCATTGTTGCACTCCCTAAACTTAGCAAGGACCTACAAGATCTCATCTTTCAGCAGTGACCAAAACTCCTTAACAAACAACACCGGGAATCCATCGGGATCAGGGCATCCGTTAGCATTCAGCCCCCAGACTGCCTTACGAACCTCGTCCTTCGTGAAAGAGGTGACCAACCCCTCCGCCTCCACTGCATCAACCACTGGAACATCCAGACCCCGCCAATGCCATCTCCCATCCCTCCTCTTCCCCGTGAACTCTTTGAAAAAATCTACAACTGCCCTGCCCACAGCCTTCTTGTCGGAACACTCCACACTACCCACATGGAGCTTACAATCCAATTTCTCCTATGCCTGGCTGACACCATCATATGGAAGAATTTGATGTTCAAGTCCTCTTCCTTGATCCACTTTTGCCTGGATTTCGTTTTCCACTCCACTTTCACTTTCCGATCTTCAACCTGAACTATTTTTATGTCTTCTACCCTAGTATCTTTCTCTACCATCGTCAGAAGGCCCTGGTCCTCCATTCTATCTAGCCTTTGCATCTTGCTGAGCACTTGTTCCTTCTTTTTGCTCTGCTCTTCTTTCAACTGTCTTTTATACTCCTTTAGGAAAAGTCTCGACTCCCGGAGTTTTGCTTCCAATCTTGCTGTCATCGAGCCATTCGGGTGCATAGTCCTCTACTTGTCCTCCACTATACTCCTGAAGCCCTCCTTCAGTAGCTACGTCCTATCGAATTTGAAGTACGTACCAAAGCGGGAGCCTTCTCTAGATTCCCACATCAGAGGAATGTGGTCTGAGGAGGGCCTATCAAGGGTGCGAATCCCCGCCAATGGGAAGACCTCCACCAACTCCACATAGCACAGGAAGCAGTCCAGTCTGGACATTAAGCCACCATAGCTCCTTCACGTGTAGGCGTAGGAAGTGGGGGGCACATCCTGCAACCCGTGCTCTACGATGAACCTTGTGAAATCTTCAAATCCACAATCCCGACCTCCTCTTCCACCCGACCTATCCTCCGCTAGTAGGGTGGCATTGAAATCCCCTTCAATGAGCCATGGGCACCCTTGAAATCTTCCGACGACCTGACAAAGGTCCTCCCAAAGGGAGCTTATGTCGGAATCTTCAACTGGTCCATATACTGATGAGAACACTAGAGCGAGTCCATCACTTCATCTTCTCAGCTGCATAAAGACCACCCCCACCCCTAATTCTGAGTCAACCAAGGAGAAAACACCCTCCTTCCACCCGACCATGACTCCCCCCGACCTCCCAGCTGCATCCAATGCCAGAAAACCACCCTTAATCTCCCTCCACACCCTCTGGTCACACGTCTGCAGCTTCGTTTCCTGGAAGAAAATGACATCCAGGCTCCACTTCTGGAGATAGGACCTTAGTATCTCCAGGTGAGGACCTTCAGCATTGGGGCACCCTTAGAACCCCCCCACAGACCGACCGAACCTGACCCCCTCCACCACCTGCTCCGCCTCCCCAGGCTGAAAGCCCCCATACCACCCCACACCCTCCTTCTTACCCATCCTCCTCCCACTCCTCCCTCCACACCTCCGTCCTCCAGAGACCCCTCCACCCCACCATCTACCACCTTCGCCCCCTCCTGAGCTCCATTACACCCTTGCTAGGGGATCATGACCCCACCTCTCTCCAAAGCTTTGCAGCCCCCACGCCCCCCTTAGATTGGGCCCCGCCTCTGACGTCGCAAGGAGGCATGCCATCGCTGTCACCTCCAGCTCCACAAAGAGGCTCTACGTCACCACCCGGAGCTCCTCCGATCTCCAAGGGAGCACCAGTTGTCATCGAAGCCACAATTGGCACCCTTTGCTTCGTGGAGATTTGCACCGCCGGCCAAAGTTTCTTCATCCTCTGATGGAGCAGTCTCGTTGCCCTGATCTCCCGCCCTTCTCGCCACCTCCACCTTCGGGGAAGCCCCCTCTCGCCTGCCGATCGCAACCACCATTGCCTGCACTCACTGAGGTCGACGCATGGAACACAACCCTCGAAGTAACCCTTCGTGGGCCATGAACAAAAGGGTTACGAGGGGTAGCTGGATCCGGGTGTGGGTCCGGACTCAGATCCGACAAAACCCTCTTCACCCTAACCAACTGTGTAACTCGTGGGCCCCCTGCCAAACCCCACATCAAAATCGAGGCATCCAAAATCCCCTGCGCATTCCGACTGCAGCGTGCCCTCCTAATCTTCCCGAGAAAACCCCTCATCATCCTTGAGTGGCCCCTTGTCTTTCTTGATTGCCCCTACACCTCCCAACATTGCCTCCCCCGCATTTACTGCCCCCTCCTCATCCTCCGCACTTGCCTCAGCTGCCGCCATGTCCTCCAAAAGTCGAGCCCCGTCATGATTGCGCCCGTTCTGCTCCAAACGTCACGCTTCTAACTCAGCAGATGAGGTGTCACCCTTATCGACAATCTTAGGCCTCCACACCGCTCTCCGCGCTGGAGCGGTCCCCCTTGTTGCCTCCCCTCCACCGACAGGCAACCTCACTACCTTAGCGAAAGTGTGCGGTCCATCCCTGACCGATTTCACCGACATGACCCAAGAAGCACCCCCCAGACAAAGCGACACCTTCTCGTGGAGCACCTTGCCCGACCGGAGCTCCTCCAGTGCCTGCACCATCAAGAGGTCCTCACCCTTTAGACTGAGGCCCTTACACCACTTCACCCTTGTAAAGGGGCCGACCATCGCAGCAACGACCTCCCTTGTACGGAGAAAGAGAGGTATGCCAGTGAGGTCCACCAGCAGCCCCACCCTCCTCGGCGACCCTTCTCGAAGCACCCCATCAGACTTGACAGCCCTTCTCCATCTAGGCAGGGGAGGTCCTTAAAGAGAAGCCTCTCCACCAAATCCGGCCTCACGCCAACGAGCACGAACTTCTCCTCCCCTATCGCCTTCGGCTCTATCCCACCTACTTGGCCTCCTAGCACCTTCAACACCTCAACACCGAGGACGTCCAGACCAATACGGCCTTCCACCACCACCTTGATCAAGGCCGTCGCAAGGGTTCTCTCGAGCATCCCAGCCTCCTCCAACCAAGGGGTGTCAATCTCAATCGATGGTGCACCCTCTGGTGGGGGTGGGAGCACGGTCGTTTGCACGCCTGAGGCCACCTCCTTCCGCACCTCCTTCAAGCAAGATGGTCTTCGGTGTCCAAGACCCCCGCACTACAGACATCTCATAGGGTCCCGACACTCCCGCGTGAAGTGACCCCTCCCTCTGCACTTGAAGCACAGCACCTCAGCCACCACCCTTCTCTTCCTCACCTTCCCCCACCACCAGCGTCCAGCTCCAATCCTCTCCCCCTCGCTCTCTCGCTACGTTCGGTGGACTGAATCACAAAGCCTAAATGATCGCATTCATCTCCATGGTTGGTGGCATCTGAATATGTACATCTATAAGGACAAAGCAAACCCACATCATCTTAGTAGCAGCTTGTGCTATGGTACGATCTCGGATTCAACACTGGATCGTGCAACCATAGCTTGCTTCTTGTTGTGTCATGTCACTAGATTATTACCAAGATAAGTACAAAACCTGATGGTAGAGTTCCTGCCCTTAAGATAGCTTGCATTCTGCATTTGTGTATGCAATGATATTTAATGAGGAGCCCTTGGTAAACCAGAGTCCCCTCCCAGATGATGACTTAAGATCTCTGAGAACTATTATGGCTGCATCCCATGGCAACTTTGTTGGCTTATCCATAAACTGACTGAATTTTCTAACAGCAAAGGAGATATTCAGGTATGTAATGGTCAAGTACAACAACTTGCCAACAAGATCCTGAATTGTCGAGGATTAATAGGACCTATAGTATCATTATGTAAATGAGCCCAAAGATCCATAAGACTAGTGCAAGTTTAGCACCAACAACTAGTTTCTTGTAGGAGGTCCATAGCATACTTTCTTTGAGGCAATACAACATCCTAACTACTCCTAGCAACTTCAATGCCCAAAAAAATCTGAGAGGTCCCAAGTCCCTAACTACAAAGTGATTAGCAAGATAATTTTTTACGTCGGAGTTCCCCTTAGAATCATCGCCTGTAATAATAATATCATCAATATACACAAGCCATCACAACTCTTCTACAAGAGATTTTGTACGAATAGAGAGTGATTTGCTGATGATCATTTAAATATGAGATTTTTAACTACCTCAGATAACTTATGGAACCATCCATGAGGACTCTCCTTTAATCGACATATTACCTTAAAATACATACCTAGGAACTCTCCCCCTTAGATTCGAACCCAGGAGATTGTTGCATATACACTACTTTTTGTAGGTTTTCATATAAGAATGCATTTTTAACATTAAGTTGAAGGAGGGAGTTGTGGCCATTGAGGACTTTAGGCCAATCGCTCTCTCAAATGGGATATACCTCGTTGTGGTCAAGGTGCTTGTAAATAGACTATATATGGGGGTGTATCATCGATGCAGATAGTCTTCATTCTAGGGAAAAATATATGGGGGTGTTCATTTGATCTGGTGATATTAGGTATCCGACTTGACCTATGATTTTGACCCTGCTAGGTTGGGTACTTGTTAGTGCTGACTTGTCACTTATTAGGGCCCTATTTGGGTACCCATTGGGGCATCCACAGGTACCCATTACGCGACCCATCCAATTCGAGTACTTGTCCGACCATCCCAAGCTTACAGTCCTTGAAGGTTGCGGTGGCCGCATTGGCCTTGCACATAGCAACTGTGCCTTCTCAAAACATCTTTGCGGCTTACGCACCCCATGTGTGAGGTGTTGCCCCCTCCCTCCACCATCATCTTGTAACAGACCCAAATCGTTTCTCTCCCTTGACCTCCCCGCTGTCGAGCCCCTCTGTTGCCGCATGCTCGAGAAGAACACCATCTCCTATATTGTCATGCTCTGTGCCCTCCTCTGCGACCCCTCCCGCATCAACGATGCCCGCAGGCTAGTTGATGAAATGCCCTACAAGGAAATCCCTGCCTAAACCAACATGATAAATGGCTATTGCATCCGTAACTACATCAATGATGCCCGCGATCTCTTCGACTCCATGGCCAAGAGGAATGTCGTCTCCTTGACCGCCATGATCATCCCGCCGAGGTTACCTACAACTCGCGTGTCGATGTCACCCACAAGCTAACCGAGGTTATGCCTAAGAGAAATGAAATCTCTTGGACCGCCATACTCATGGGGTATGTCCATGCTCGTTGCGACCAAGAGGTGCTTGAACTATTCCATAGCATGCTTAAGAAGCCTGTTGTCGCGTGCAATGCTGTGATCCTTAGGCTCGATAGTATGGGCGTGCATAGGATGCAAGAGCTGCACACACTAAGTCCAAGCTAATTACTAAGCCATATTCATGTGCATTTATTTCATTTTTTAGTTGATTTTTATAAATTTTCTTTTATTTCAAATAATTTTCTATAATTTTTATACTTTATTTTTAATTATTTTTTAAAAATTTGTTTTTGTTTTTTATTTTTTAAAGATATATTTGATTTTAATGATTATTTTATATTTTTATTGTTACTTTTTATGATTTTCTTTTAATTATAGTTTATATTTTAAATTTTATATTTTAGCTAAATTGGTTAATTGGGTATCTAACAAGTACCCATGACCTGATTTTACAAAGTTGGATACTTGTTTGAGCGGGTTGGGTCGATCCATGAACCAATTAATATCGGATCGAGTTGGGTCTGGTGAAAGTGGGGTAGGTACTCAACCCATGAACACCCTTATAAGTATATTGGATGGGTTTGTGATTGCTTCAGAGATTTTGGCCTACTAGGGCAAAATGAAAAGGACAGAATTCTTATGAAAGGTTAACTTTAGCAAAGCCTATGACTCGGTCCAGTAGTCCTTTCTCTGGGCTTTCATGGCGAATAGGGGTTTCCCTCCTATGTGGATAAGTTGGGTGAAAAGATGTGTAACAATCACCTCCTTTTCTATCTTCTTGAATAGAAACCCAGGTGGTGGATGGGTGTAGCCATGTAGAGGTGTTAGGCAAGGATGTCCGTTGGTACCTATACTTTCGTATTGTTAGCGGACGCTTTGGCGAGGGTTACATTTATAGCCTGCTTGGGGAACCTATTTTGCTGTTTCTTAACATTCATGGGTGATGACTTGATGGTTCCAATCCTTAAGTATGTGGATGACACTATTTTCTTTATAGAGGGCTCTGAGTTTGAGGCGAGAAGACTACGACTCCTCAAGCTATTTGGGGAAGCATCCAATCTTTAGATAAATTTCTCATAGTCAACTTTTATTCTGTTTCAGGTGGAGATGGAACGGTTGCAGTAGCGTAGCAATGCATTGCATACTCTGGAGGGTTCTTTACCGTTGACATACCTTGGCCTCCCATTGTCGAATAGGCAGATTTCAATCTAGGATTGGATGCCTGATTGAAAAAATGGAGAAGAGATTGTTGGGTTGGGCTTTTAGAATTCTTTCTAGGGTGGACGACTTGTGCTGCTCAAAATAGTTCTTTCAATGGCCTCCAATTTTCTATCAATTTTCCGTTTACTGTAGAGGCTTATGGGTCTTATAAGAGATTTCTTTTAGACAAACCATGGGTCAATTAGCAAAGGTGCTAAGCTGGTGGTGTAGGACATCTGCAAGCCAGTCAAAGGAGGATTAGGAGTCAGGGACATTTGTATGATGAATGTCAACTTTCTTGCCAAATGTGTGGCTAAGATTATGGCCTCGTAGCCAGACCTCTTCAGCATAATTTTCACAGAATGTTGCCCAACCGCTTGAGCATAATTTTCATAGAATGCTGTGGCTGTTGTATGAATTAGGAGTAAAGAGCTTCCCACTTCATTAAATGGATTCTTGATGGTATTCCTAGGTTGCAACATTTCTTCTCGCCATATCTTGGTAATGGGGAGAGTTTCTCTTTTGAATGGATGATTGGACGAGACAAGGTCCCCTTTGAAGTCTTGACTCGAGGCTTCAGGCCATGGCAACAAACAAGGAGGGTATGGTAGGAGAGTACTAGAATGACACATGGAGTTCCACGTTTGTTGGGAACCTTTTTGATCAGAGATTGCAGGAACTTTAGGAGTTGATGAGCTTGCTTGAGGCTTACTGATTGGTAGGGATACGAATGTGTGCCTATAGGATGGAGGTGAGTTCTCAGTGCATGAGGTGTACAAGAGGTTGAGATAGGTTGGAAACTTGAGGGCTAGGTAGATCCCTGAGGCAGCCACCTCATGTCCTTTGTGCCACTCGGTTTAGGAGGATAACCATTTTTTCTTTTAGTGCAATTTTTCCACGTAGATCTAGAACCAATTTTTCTTTGAATCGGTAGATCGCTCTTTTGAAGTTGAGTTCATTGAAGAAAGAGAAGGCGAGAATTTTGATGGTGTTATGGGATATTTGGTTGGGAAGGAATGCAATAGTTTTCAAAGGACAACATCCTTACATTGAAAATTTTACTTTTAACATTTCTTCACTATTTTCTTTTTGAAAAAAGTACATGTAACATGTTCGTGCTTTACAGATCGATTTTAAGGAAGGAGTTGGGTGGTTATCGCTTGGATAACTATCCTTCAATTTTTCAAAAAAAAAACATCAAGTTGGTGGAGAGGCCAACTATATTATACAACAGAGATATGGATGCACATAGTCGGTACTTTGCTACTAGAGAGAAGGTATCGAAGAAATTCATTCCATAGGTTTGAGTGAACCCCTTCGCTACAAGTCATGCCTTGTATTGTTCCACTGAGCCATTTGGATTGTATTTCACTTTGAAAACCCACTTGAAACCTACAACAGTAGCATCAGTAGCAAGTGAGGAAGCTCCCAGTGCCTCTTGAAATCAATGTAGACATTTCCTCTATTGCTTTCCTCCACTTAGGATCAAGGAGAGCTTGCTGATGTGAAGTGGGAATGGCCACAAATGACAAAGCCATAGAGAACTGTTTGAAAGTAGGTTGACATGCCAAAGATACATGCTTAGACATAAGATTCCTTATACAACTATGTGGTGCCTTCCTCAATGCAATGGGAAGATTAAGGCTCCTTGTAACGGTTAGTTGCGCATCATTTGTTTGTAACTCCTGTGATCGTACATCACTGAGAATACGACTACGACTGCTAGTGGAAATATGCTCGTTGCTCACCTGAGGAGAGATGTGTGATATTGGCTTAGAAAAGGGAGGACGACAAACATAAGTGAGCTGAAATTAGTCATCATTAGAAGGAATAGTAGCATCGTCAGGAATAGTCGCAGGAATGTCCTCTAACTCCCTAGGAGGAATGGACATAGAGACATTATCTATCATTTCCCTAACTCTGGACCAAGCAGTAGAGAAATAGGGAACTCACTCATGGAAGGTGATATCAACGCTAACATAGTGATAACGAGTTAACGACAAATAGAGTCATAACAACGATATCCCTTCTGGTTTCTAGAATATCTCAGAATGACATTTTACAGCTTGAGGAGCCAACTTGTTCGTACCCACACTCCGCACATGAACAAAAGAAACAAACCAAAGACTCATGGTGGGACAACAAACAAATTTGTATCATGATAGAGAAGCTACATAGGTATTTGCTTATTGAGCACAAAAGATGGCATCCTGTTAATAAGGTAGCAAGCAGTTAGAATAGTATCTCCTAGTATAAAGGTAGGACACTATGATGAATAAGCATGGCCCTGGTAACATCCAGGACATGTCGATGCTTGCGTTCAACAACACCATTCTGCTCAGAGGTGTGAGGGCTAATTGTCTGATGAATAATGCCCTGGGAGAGGTAAAAGCTACGTAAAAAATGAGTACATAACTCTTAGGCATGATTAGACCAAACAATTTTCACATTAACACCAAATTGAGTATTTCCATAATGAAATTTTTATAACAAAACAAACATCAGACTTGGATTTCCATAGAAAGATCCACAACAAACGAGAGTTATGTACTGTGCCCAATCTATCGGTAGTATGACGGGGAACCCACACATCCATATGAAGTTATTCAAATAGGGACTTCGACCTAGAACCCTAAGTGGACAAATAAGAACTCCTGTGATGCTTCCGAAGCTAACACATTGCAGAAGATCATCGTACTTAGCATGTGCAATTGTCATCATCTCCGCAGAAGACTGTTGC
Organism: Thalassia testudinum; assembly: GCA_037157565.1. Taxonomy (NCBI): domain Eukaryota; kingdom Viridiplantae; phylum Streptophyta; class Magnoliopsida; order Alismatales; family Hydrocharitaceae; genus Thalassia; species Thalassia testudinum. The sequence goes on along the minus strand of JAZHRO010000077.1, from coordinate 79,057,906 downwards.
AACAACTTTATGAGTAGGAGGCTTTCCATGCTTTGTCCAGCAAGATTCTTTGTTATGACCAATTTTTCCACAGAAGGTGCACAATGGGCGATCTTTGCCCTGTGTGGTGTGACCACGTCCACGTCCTCTTGTAGAGGGGCCACTCTGACGTCTGCTAGTGTAGACATTTGAAAATCAGTCACCTTAATGGTTAGGGGTATTGTAAGACATCTCATACAACTGTAAGCTTCCTCTAGAGTGGATAAATTTGCCATTGTTAGCATATGAGCCTATGTAGATGAGTATTCAAGCCCTAAGCTTGCAAGGAATGGAAGGATTGCCGCCTCTTTCCTATATGTGCTTTTGAGTTTTGTAAGTGCATATAAGACAATGGCTATTGTATTTCTCAAACAATGCCTTGAGTGTGGAATAGTATTGTGACAACATTTTCCCTTCCTGTTGGAGTAAATTTGGAAAACTCATTTAGAATTCTTCTCGTGGGAATATGTATCTCGTAGGCTATCCCACATGTCCTTTGGTGTCCGATACTATATAATTTTATCGCCAATTCAGGGAATAACTATTCATTATCTAGGCATGCACCGTACGTTGTCCTTTTTCCATGCGACATATTTGCCTCTCTTCTCATTGAGCTCTAGTTTCATGAGAATATGCTCTTTATCATGATACTCTACAGTCATGAGAAAAGTTTAAGACCATTGCGAGTAGTTGGTCTCGTCCATCTTGATCATTGAACCAAAAAATGGGTTTTTGTAGACTCCCGTTTCCATCATTTCTAATTTGACATCCGAAGAATATGAAGAACCCATCTCTCATGTCAACTAGAGCCCTAAGATGCTAGAAAATATTTCTTGGGTTGACTTGGATCATGAAATTGGATTGAAAAAACCCGATGTCATATCAAAATAGGGGCAATTGATCTTTGACCTACCAGTGGTGCTCTGGAGTGCCATCGGAGTCCGGCGACAATCGCCGGCACAGTATGACACCGGGCGACCCCTTCGGTGAGGGTTCCGATTAGCCAAAACCCTAGCAATAGCCTTTAGGCGCTGCTGGGTTCTTGCTATAGTTAGTGGAGAGTAGAGAACCTTCTGTTGTTATTGGTGGTGAGGTCCATTGGTCAATAGGGGTCGGTGGCAGCTGGTTGGTCGGAGATGAGTCTCTGGTCAAGCGATTTCTTCCCTTGAAAGAAGGTTTTCAAGGGAAAAAACCTAGGGTGTTTTTTTCATTTAGTGGAGAAAGAAGAGGGGAGAACAAGGAGGGTACTAGATGTTGGCTTAGGATCGTCGCTCTTAACACCAAGTCAGAAGAAATGGGCAACTTGTTTATTATGAAACCCTAATCTTCAATATATAAATAATTTGGGAAAAATATAGAGGTTCACAAACTATAAGAAAATAAGGAAAAAATAAAATAGCGTAATTCTCAACAAGTCTTTAAAATACAAGAATTACACATATAAACATATTATAAAAGTGCATCCATTACTTGTCGCCCCCTATAAGAAAATGTTTTGGACTTGTCCTTGTTTGTGAGTTAAACGTGTCTTGGGGAATCAAGTATCTCCCCCACTCGAATTTGCATCATTCCTTGTGACAATTAGCGTTATTGCTTGCTTTCATATAATAGTTGTTGCCCCACCTTGTCACGTGCTCTTGGATCATTATAGAGCAACAATTTCCCTTGGCTAAAGAGAGATTACTTTGATACTAATTTTAACTACGACACCTAAACCTGAATATACTTGAGAAAAAATTGACCGTCATAACATGTAATTTGGGCTTAATGGAACCAAGGCAACCACCAATAATGCTTAACCCAAAATTTCAAAGCTTAGGTCAATATGCCATTCCCCCATCGAGCTGCTTTATTAGGTCAGAATGCATCCAATTTTTTTAAGAATAATATGCATTTATGCAAAATAGGTGTTCCATTCTAGTGTCAGATTCTAAATGTCAAAGGAGCCTTTTTTTTTTTTAGTTCTTGACTACTCGTTCATTGTCCATTGGATTTAATTTATTTATATGCAGCTCTATCCACCTAATAGAACTTAGAGTATGCTATTGCGCATTGAACACATATCACCTGAAACTTTGCCATTATACTGATAAATTTAGGTTTAATTTGTAGGCTATTTATAAAGTCTTCCACAGTTGGGCTTCGAAGAAGTTCTTGTTGGGATGGTACATTATTCCTTCACTTTTTGTTTCTTTGAGGGCTACACTTTTTGTTGTTTCAAATACTTCTCTCAACAAAATTATCTCTGCAAATAACTCATTTTTCATTGGAATGACTACTTCCAATACTTTCTTCTTTATGTTATATAGTTTTGCTCATCCTCTATAAAATGAACTTTGGTACTCTTTACTATATATTTTATATATCAGTGAAGGATATTATAGTGTGGGCGAATGGATATTTGCACTCTTAATTTTCTTTTCTTTGGTTCCTTTTGACGTTGCATGGATGATTGCATGAGTCAGGTAACCACGTAAGTATCTGTTGATTCTAGACTGCAATAGCATTACTCATGATAATACTGTTTCCTGTGAACCATAAGCTTAACGAAAATCCACTTTCTGGGGTATGTTTTTGGTAAAGCATTATTGGAGAAAAAGACCTACAGGCTACGGCTAGCTAGTTCAACTTTCCATGCATTTCAGGCTTCTTTTGTCTAGGTATATTGGAGGTGCTATTTCTACATGTAGCTGCAAGATGTTCACGCAGCATCGAAAGGAGAATGACATCATGTTGAAAGTATGTGTGAAAGGATCCATTTTCTTGGCTTGTTTGGGGTAGCTTTTTCTAGCTGACCGTGTCTTTGTTTCAAATAATTTATATAAATGAACAATAGTATTCATTTTAGAGAATCATCCATAAGTTCATTACAGACTAGAAAGTAAAATTGAATATATAGGTGTTTTGCAGCTACTAAATCATTTTTGTGAAACATTTTGTGGGTTCTTATCTCAATCATGTTGTCATGCAATTTCTGCTTAAAGCTTTTGTGGCCTGAAAAGGAGATTGGTTATCTTTACATGCTATATGATATATTCCTATTGCATGCATATCCTGACCGTTTGCTCTTACTAATCCAGCAAATCCACCGAGCCCTGCAGCTACAGTAATATATCAAATCATGGATGAGTAGATGATCAAGATGTGCTTATGACAATATATGTAGCATACGACCATAATAGATTTTGTTGATGGGTAGAAATAGATTTAATAATGGGAAAAAGTAACAAAACGTGCATAGGGATGCATTTTGCAACGCGCAGGTCCCCACTCACACCTCTAATGTCAAAAGTTAATGTATGGGATGGTCTTCAATGTCAAAAGTTAATGCACGAGGTGGAAATACCAAAAAAGCAATTGTGGGGTTTACCACCACTCAAAAAAAGCAATCCCCCCCAAATCATAGGTGGAAAAATCAAAACACACTGGTTGAAAATGATTTTCGACTGGTGGAAAATGACCCTTGACTTGGAAGGTGATTTTCCACTGGTGGGAAATCAAAGCATACCAGTTGAAAACCAAACCACGATATTTCATATTATATGGTAAGCAGAGATTGTTGATTTTGCTGTTACATTCTATCTATTTTAACCTATATGTATTAGTCTATTATTACATCAGTTCATTACTTTTGTTCTTGTGCTTCAAAAATTCATACAACATGCAGTATGCAATTTTCTTGATACTAAATATCATACAACATGCAGCGTGCAATTTTCTTGATAGTAAATATATTTTCCACATTTAAGTAAAAGGTTTGTGAAATTGAAGTTTTGTTTCCTGAGCATGACTTCCATGACGAAAAGTAGTTGCTGACTAATGGCGTCAGTTATTTCCATAGAAAGAATAACTGTTTATGATCATCAACATTTCAAGAGTTTGTCTTGGCATTATATTAAAGAAACTAAGTGTTCTGCTTATTTCTTCAGTACTGCTGATAACCTTTGCTGTGGCTTATTTTCACCTTGCAGTGTTATATTGTTTCCGATAGCAATAACATTCTATATCACGTGGTGGTTTATTCATTTTGTTGATGGATTTTTCTCTCCAATCTATGCTCAGCTTGGACTTGACATCTTGGGTACGTGGATGCTTTTTGAGGGTCCTGGAAGAAAGATGATTTTGTTTCCCCACTTTATCTGAATTAGTATCCATGACTGATCTGAAAGGATTTTGAGTTTAACTAAAAATCATTACCATAGTCTAGTGCATCTTTTTCCTTAATTGACTTTATGGCTCTCGATGCATCCAGAAGTGTCTTTTTGATCAATCAGGAATTGAAGTGCTCATGTGTTTTGAGTTGGTTCATATAGTTGGACCTTGCAAAAGCAAACATGTTCATTTTCTATTGAAAACAGATTGAGGGCAATCTGTTGTTGTCATGAATGCCGGTACATTTACATTTTGATTAGGCTACCTACATGTATCAATTCTGAGGTGTATACTAATACCTTGTCATAACAACAGTTATTAAGTATTCATTCCAATGAAAGCTGATTGTGTAGTCAGTGCCCACAATTTACATTTGTAGCATCTGAAAGTGGACTTTGAATATCCTTAAAGCCTTTTCATCATGGTCAGTGGGTGCTTATTAAGTTCTAAGGTTATGCTGGCCAATGTCATTGTCCCTTTGGCTTTAACCATGCATTTCTTAGAAGATAACATCAGTTATTATTATTATGATTTTTTTGAAAGGATTTTTTTTCTTTTTTTCTTTTTGTTTTCTAGATCTCATTTTGTTCTTTTATGCCAGGACTTGGTTTTATAACTTCAATCACTTTCATCTTCTTGGTGGGCTTGTTCATGTCCTCATGGTTGGGAGCCTCTATCCTTAGCTTAGGGGAATGGTTCATAAAGAGACTGCCATTCATTCGTCATATATACAACACATCCAAGCAAATTAGTGCAGCTATCTCACCTGGTATTTTCTTTTGACTACTTTTTGTTTCCATCTACCTTTAGGTTCAATTTACTACCTTTGTGAGCCTCAGATCAAAACAGCAATGCATTCAAGGAAGTAGCAATTGTTAAGCATCCTCGAATTGGAGAATATGCTTTTGGTTTCATTACTTCAACAGTTGTTCTCCAGGTTTGTGAATAAACAGGTCCTTACTGTTAAGTGCATTGCCATTCCAAGCCTTCCGACATTTTTCTTTTAAACACATCATGTACCCTATGGATTTCTGGGTGTTCATCATGTCCAGCATCTTATCTGGTAGAGACACATCATTGAATACTCATATCTGGAATTTCTTGTCTTATATATCATAGCATGAACAATGATGCTTATTGTGAATTGCATGTCTGGAACATGTTGTTCAGCATTTCTTTGTTGGTTCTCCAGTTGGTCAATTTGCTGCCCCCAAAATCTCTAGTCAGTTCAGGGAGTGACTTTTGATTCTTCTGCTGATCCATGGCGTTAACTCCCTACTTGTAGTTGCTTTGAACCTCCCCCACCTTGTCTCCATATTAATGTGGCAATCACATTCTATTCTGTATTTAATACCATATCTATACAGAAGATTCATCATTTACGTATCTATTTAATCACAAAGGGGGTTTGCACTGTTTTCTTAAGACTGAAACTTATAAAAGATATTTATATTTTGACTAGGGGTTGGCATCCAGCTCAAGCTTGGCTCAACGAGGGATTGCGTGCTCATTTAGTTTTTGAGCTGAGATTGAGCCTTGATTCCAGCTCATTTGCCTTATTAACCGAAGCTCAGCTTGCTAACACTATTTTGTGGGTCATTAAGTGCCACGTGGCAGGTTAGTTGGCCCACGTGGTAGTGCCCACGTGGTGTGTCGGCAAGGTGTAGGTCCACCCAAGGGGCATCAGCCCTAAGGGTCTTTTTTGGTGTCTTGCTTAAAGTTCAATTTAAGCTATTTTTAGTATGGTGATATGTTAATTAGTCAAGTAAAAGGGATATGTTATTTCATGTTTTAGAAGATTTGATTAAATTTGTTGCTTGTTTTGCTCTCTATATATAGAGGGAACCTATGTAAGTTTTTTTTGAGTTGAATACATTAATATTTCCAACATCTCTCTCAACTCCTCTCCTCTCTCTCACCATCGGCTACACCTCTTTCTCCTCTCTCCCTGTTCCACATGCAACAACCACAGCAACAACCACCACTGTTGCATTTCTTCTCTCCACGTGGAAGAGCCTCCATGCTCCTATAGTGCCCAAAATCCTCACAAGAGTAATTGCTGGTCCACCAAACCCATTAGCATATTTTTTCTTTGAGGAATACCGTTAATTAAACCATTTTTTCCCTTCTCTATCCAAAAACCCTCTTGTTTTATTTCCTTCACAACCTCCATCGATCTCATCTCTTCCATTGGAGCTCTCATCGCCCATCTGCCACCCGCTTGCCCTCTTCTTGCCCATCCTCTCTTGTCGACTCATTGATGGTCCCAAGTAGGTTCTTTGTTATACCTTCCCTCCTTCCTCCTCTTCTCCACAAACCTCCTTCGTCTTCTTCCTGCCTATTCTCAACAAGCCCTTTGCACCTCCTCGTTGGAAACCCTCCACCCTTCCTATACCTACTCGAAGTCCTCTTGAAGACCCATAGGTTCCAGTCTCCGCAACCACCTCCCCCTTTGAACCCCTTCCTCCTTCGCCTAGGCCTCCCTCGACCCCTCTACTCCCTTGACTACCCCTCCCCCTTACAAGAGCTCCAACTGAAGAGATTAGTTGACGAAGATTGCAGAGGCAATGAATCAGGGAAGGGGGTTTTGGACTAAGGGGGGAAAATGATTTAATCAAGGGTATTCTTGGAAGAAAAATAATATGTTAATTTGTTTGGTGAACCTAACAATTACTCCAAACCTCAAAAAGTGGATCTAACAATTAGTTCTTCAAAGTGGTGGCTCTAACGATGTGGTAAACTTTTTGGATGATTATCGATCTCAGGTAATCTTCGTTTACCTTTTTCAAAGAAAAAAAAACGATATGGTCTACTGGTCCAATGGACCTCTCATCAAATTTCTTGAAATTCTAATAGGATTCATTTAAATTCTAGGTGAACTCGTTTGGCTCATGAGCTAACTCAAGCTCAAACAAACTAGGTGTTGAGTTATGTTCTCTTTTGTTTTTCAGTGGTCTTTTATTATTTTTTATATTATGTCGGTATGTGCTTGTAATTTACCCTTTGTGCCTCTCTATATAAAGGCACATAGGGTTCCTAATAGAAAATTAGTTTGCTTTTTGTCCTATCATGGTATCAGAGCAACAGTCCTAGATCGGTGGTCTGGTATCCCACCAACCGTAGGCTTTCCAACACCCCACCAAAACCTTAATCCCCCTTTCTCTCGGTGCCGCCACCGTTAGGCCACCTCCGACGGCCTCTTCTTTCTCCCAAGCCCCCCCATTGTGGCCTTCTTTCCCTACCGCACCGCCTCTAGCGACCACTGGACCATCTGAGGTGACGTTGTAGGCATCCTCTTCACCTGAGCGACCCCATTGCTGCCTCCTAAGGCAATGCCACAGTCAAGTGGAGCCTCTCGAGGCCATCGCCGGCGCTTAGGAGGCTCCTTCACTGCCTGTTGAGTGTTGCTGCGGCCTTCTAGAGGTGTACACTGATGGACTCTCCTACTGTAGCATCGCCTTATCTCTCTAGATGCTACCCATCTTGCTGCAGGGTCACACTCTTACTGTAGATTCATCTCATGGTCTAGATCAGTCTTATTTTCAGATCTGTGACAAGTTTCTAAGGAAGAGTATGATGAAGTTGTTGTGCAACACATTTGATTTAGTTTTTCCCATATGTCAGGCAATATGGTAGACAAGAAGGAGCCTTCTAGCGACTCGGCGGGGAAGATATCTACCTCGAGCACTTCTTCCTTTATGCAAGGAACATCAATTAAGTTGGATGGTACCAACTTTCTTCTATGGTCTAAATCTTTTTCCCGATTTGTGGGATCACATCAGAAGAAATACTTCCTGACGCAAGATGAACCTGCTGTGAAGTCTGTTGACTGGGAGGCAGACAATGATTGGGTGGTCACGTGCATGTTGAATAGCGTGAGGGAGCCTATAGTAAAGCAGGTGATGTCCTATGTGTCGGTTAAGAAGATGTGGGAGGTTCTCCATGAGATACACTCTCATAAGAGCAATATTAGTCGCCTATACAAGGTGATTGAGGAGTTGCATTCCTTTCGGAAGGGAATCATGTCCCTAGCTGAATATTATGGCTCTATGAAGAACCTCTGGGACAAGCAGGATACTTATTAGCCGATTTCCACTATCACTATTATAGTAAAGCAACGGGAGGCCTTTCGTTCTGTTCAGTTGCTTGCAAGTCTTGGTCCTGAATACAAGCCTGTTAAGGATCAACTTATGACCTTAGAGGAGATCCCTACACCTGCTTAGATTTATGCCCGTCTGTCTAGACTTGAGATATCTGATCTTGTCTCACCTTCCGATTCCTCTGCCATTGCGGTTGTTGGTCGTGGTAGGGGAACCTCAGGAGGTAGGGGGAGAAGACGTGGCACAAGAGCAGGAGCTCGTGGCATAGGATGTGGTTTGTTTTATGACTATTGTCACAAAACAAATCACACTATTGATAGGTGTTGGATAAAGCACGTATTTCCTAAGGGGCATTAGGCTAATCAAGTTACTTATGGTGAGATGGAAGTCAACATTATCAGGAGGAAGAATAAGTCAGTCCTTATATTACTATTTCCAAGGAGGAATATGACAGACTTGTGTCTTCCCAGGCCTCTTCTACTGCTAGTGCTTTTGTGGCTCAGATGATAGATACTATTGCTAGTGCCATAGGTGTTCATACTCTATCTAGGTTTGTTGACTCAGGTGCATCCTCTCACGTCATAGGAGATGTTACACTTTTTTCATCTCTTAGACCATTGACTACTCCCATGCATGTTAGAGTAGCTAATGGTGCCTTGCCCCTTGTGACAGGCTTGGGTGACATCTCTCTGACTACTATTTTGCCACTTTCTGATGTTATGCCTGCACCTAAATTTGTTTTGAATTTAATGTCAATTAGTAAAATTACTAAGACATTAAATTGCAAAGCAGTATTGCATGATCATTTTTTCTTCTTGCAGGACCTCTTGACGATGAAGTAGATTAGTAGACTTAAGCAGGATAGCCTATACTACCTAGACCTTCCACCAGAGCATCATTCCATGGTTGCCACTTTTGGCACTTCTATTTTACACTGGCATCTCAGACTGGGACATCATAATGTTTTTGTTCTTCATCGTTAGTTTCCCGACATGTAGTTTCTAGATTCTTTTTCTTGTGATACTTGTCAACTTGGTAAGCATCATAGAGTTTCCTTTCCAAGTAGTAATAATAGAATTGAGTCTATTTTTTCTCTTATTCATGCTAATTTATGGGGCCTATGTCGGGTTAGGAGTTTTAGAGATTTTTAGTATTTTTTGGTTCTAGTGAATGACTATACCTGTGTATGTTGGATTTTTATGATGAAGGAGAAATTCGAAACCCCTGTATTGATTAAAAATTTTGTTAATGAAATAAAGATTCAGTTCTCTACTACTATTCTCATGTTTCGGACTAACAATGGCCTTGAATTTGTGAATTTTACTTTAACTCAGTTTTTTCACTCTCTTGGTATTATACATCAAACTTCTCATGCATCCCAATCGAATAGGATGGTTGAACGCAAATTGAGTCACCTTCTTGATTTTGCCTGTACTATTTTCTTTCAGATGCATGTTCCTGCCATATTCTGCCCATACAGCTGCTTTTTTTATTAATCGGGTATCACCTTCTGTTTTTGATGAGAAGACCCATTATTCTGTTTTGTTTCTTGATTGGGAGATGTTTTCTCTTCCTTCAAAAGTTTTTGGATGTGCTTGCTTTATTCATTTATTCAAGGTGGACAAGTTGGCCCCTAAATCAGTTAAGTATATTTTTGTGGGTTATTCTAGAACTTATAAGGGTAATGGATGTTTTGATCCTCTTTCACATCGTTTTTATGTAAGGATACAACTTTTTTGAGGACATGCCATATTATTTTGCTACAGGGAAGTCTTCCAGTGTCACATAGGATGTTCCACTGCCTATGCCTACTGCTGTGTCTCTAGGTCCCTCTGAGCCTCTTGTACCTCATGATGTCCCTCCTATTACTTATCCTAGACATCCTGAGGTGTCAAATACCTTCCCTAAGCACTTTCAGCATGGACCTCCATCCACCACTATACTTGCAGAGGAACCACTTTCCACCATTTTTGTTCAATCCTCTGTTGATACTGCTGATTCAAATGGAGGTCTAGATATAGTGCAACCAAAGGTACCTGATGTGAATCTTCCTATTGCTCAAAGGAAGCCATAGAGATCTTGTGCTAAGTATTCTATTTTTAGTTATATGCCATTTGATCATTTATTTGCAGTAGGGAGACTTCTATCTCTTGCAATTGACAAGATGCATGTTCCCAGGAACTATATTGAGGCTTCTCAGGACTCTTCTTGGACCTTGGCCATGGAGAATGAGATGGCTGCTTTTCAGTCTAGGGTACCTGAGAACTTGTTGACCTACTCCCTGGTGCTACTGTTGTGGAGTGTAGGTGGGTGTTTACCCTCAAATTTCGCCTAAATGGTATAGTGGAGAGATTCACAGCACGGTTGATTGCCAAAGGTTATACACAAATCTTTAGAGTTGTTTTGAGACTCAACCCAGTGTGGATACTTCTTTTTGTGGTAGTCAATAGTGGCTGGTCAATATCTCAGCTTCACATTAAAAATGTATTCCTCTATGGTGATTTCAAGGAAGAAGTCTACATGTAGCAACTCCTTGGTTTTGTGGTTAAGGGGGTGTGTTAGAAGGTTTGCAGGTTGAAAAAGGTTATTTATGGTCTGAAGTAGAGTCCTAGGGTCTGGTTTGAGAGATTTAGTAAAGTTGTGTAAGAATTTGGCTTTATTAGATCTACTGCTGATCATTTTGTTTTTACCATGCATAGAGCTACGGGTTTGTTATTCTTATTGTGTATATCGATGATATACTACTCACAAGAAGTGATGAAGCAAGGATAGAAGCTATCGAGAAGTTCTTACATTTTCATTTGTCACCAAAGATCTAGGGATAATAAATTATTTTTTAGGCATTGAGGTACAACTTGTTGATGGTGGCCTTGTCCTATCCTAGAGGAAATATGCACTTGACATGCTGAGAGAGGTAGGGATGCTGGGTTGCAAACCTACCAGTGTTCCTAAGGATCCATCTATCCCACTTGCAGATTTGAGAGTCCACTACTTGAAGATATTACCTGATACCGTGCTATGATGGGAAAATTATTGTATTTGATTGTTACTAGATCTCACATTTGTTTTGCAGTTGGGAGATTGAGTCAGCTTATGCAGTCTCCTAGAGAAGTGCATTGGAAAGGGGTGTGTCAGGTGTTGAGATACCTCAAGCAATCTCCTGGCAAGGGCTTGTCATTTATAATGCGTGGTCACCTGGATGTCTGGGGATATTCTGATGCAGATTATGTAAGAGCACATGAAGGCAAAAGATCTACTACAGGCTACTGTACCTATGTGGGTGGCAACCTCGTCACATGGAGAAGCAAGAAGCAAAATGTTGTCTTCAGATCCAGTGTAGAATCATAGTATAGGTCTATGGCCTAGTCCACTTGTGAACTCCTGTGGGTGAGATCCATTTTACATGATTTGGGATTGTGTTTCTGACCTTACTCCTATGTATTGTGATAATAAGGCAGCTGCATTTATTGTTAATAATCCTTTCATAAGTGAACAAAACACATTGAAGTGAATTGCTATTTTATCAGAAGCTATTACAACTGGCAAGATCACTACACTATATAGCCACTGAAGGTCAGATTGCAGATGTTTTCACCAAAGTACTCTCCAAGAAGCGCCTTGAATTGTTATGTTCCAAGCTGAGCATACTTGATGTTTATGCTCTAGCTTGAGAGGTAGTGTTGAGTTATGTTTTGTTTTGTTTTTCAGTGATCCTTTATTATTTTTTATATTATGTGGGTATGTGTTTGTAATTTATATTTTGTATCTCTCTATATAAAAACACATATGATTCCTAATAGAAAATTAGTGCGCTTTTTGTCCGGCTTGATGATTTATTTGACTGATGAAAAACAGTGTGCTCATTTGGCTAATGAGCTTACTTGAGCACAAATAGCCACATCTGAGCTTAGTCAAGCTTGAGCCCGAGCTCGAGCCTAGCTGGGCTTGTTTAGCTCGAGCTTGAGTCAGGCTAGTCTAGGCCCATTTGGCTTGATATTTAGGCTGTGTTAACATCTTTTTCTTTTTCTTTTTCTTTTTTTCTTTGAATTTCTTGCTGGTAAGCTTGTTGTTTTTGAACCAGAAAGATCTGTGATTGGAACACAACTTTGTTTGATGAGGCTGAATGATTTTGCATTGTCCAAGGATTTCCATTTGATAAAAATGTATCTATGGTTACTTTATTAGTTGTCATTTCTCCATTATTAAATTTTCAAAATGTCATCACCATCCATTTGCAGAATTCTTCCAGCGAGGAGGAGCTCTTATGTGTCTATGTTCCTACAAACCACCTCTACATTGGTGATGTTCTCCTGATCAATTCCAAGGATGTGATTCGTCCCAATTTCTCTGTGCGTGAAGGCATAGGTCAACTGAGCTCTTAATCCTCACAAGAACTAGGTTTTAGTAGCTTATGCAAGCATTCTCAATCTGCTCTCTGGTGTTTCGTCTAACTGCAGAAATTGTTGTCTCTGGTGGTGTATCGATGCCTCATTTCCTATCAATGACAGATACGCACTCAACACGTGGAAAGAATCAGAGATACTAGAGGCTAGCTGGCCCAAAATGTTCATAAGTTATTGGTCAATCAATCTGATTGTACTAGGGCAAATGTTTGAAACGGTGCTAGTAGATAATATTGCTTAGTTGTAAATTTGAACTACAGGTTCAAATTTATAGAAAAACTATATTTGTTTACGTTAAATTTTGAATTACGCCTAGATTTGTGTCAGTTTTTGTTAGGTTCCATTGAAGTGTAATTTGGAGGATATTGCAAGTCAGCGGCCTTCATCATTGGACATCTTATTTAGAACCTACATAGGTTGTAATAAAATTGATGATAAATCGACTGTTCTAAGCATGTTCGAAAAGAAATGAAATAATTGCTTTATTGCAAAGCTTTTGCATGAAGTACTCTAGATTAATAACTAGAAATCATGTCACGTTGTGATATGTTTGGTTGTATACTAGCTGTATATTTTGATGTTTGATAGGCGTCATTTGATTATTGCATTATGTCTATCTTGTTGGATTGATATAATACTTATATCAACTTATAATCTAGTACACTAAGGTCATTTTAGATCAGAGGCTTTTTTTGAATAAAAATGGTTGGGAGACCTAAAGTTATCACTAAATCTCGAGAAAAAAGACTGTGGATGTTACGACTATTTTATATGCTATCTTTAAGCATATATCAGCAACAAAAGGGAGTAGGTTGTGATGGGTCTGCAACGATGGATGCATTGAAAATAAAGAATGCAAAAAATTCTGTGAAAGACGTGAGGGCACACGAGAGAGAACTTCGACATGCCCCTTCGAGAGCCCCCTCATTCCTTCCATCATTCTTAGAACCCTAGTCTCATTAGGTTGTTGTTTGGGCTTTGGTCGGTCGCATGGTGTTGGTTGCTCCATCCCCCCAAACTCATGCCACCCCTCCACTCTATCTCTCTCTCGACTCTCGACTCTCATGTGGTTCCTCTCCTCCTCTCGCTTTGGGTCCTTTGTTCCTTGTCCTTATGGTAGCACAACCAACCATGCTCCTTTGGTGGTGTGAGTTCTACCTTGTAGCCAATGTCTCGTGGTGGGTGGTGGTCTTGTAGGGTGCAGTATTCACTCCACCTCCATCGTCCATGGGTTTTTATTCAATCTCTTGGTTATGATCCTTGCTTTTTAGGTTCTTCTTTGTTGTTATTAGGGTTCTTCTCGTGTGTTTGTGTTGTAGTATAGTTTATCATTGATTTAGAGATGCACATTGTGTGGGCTTCCATATGTCTTTGCTAACATCCCTGGGAAGAGCCTTCATTTCTAATTGTTAGTTGCTTTGCTATATGAATCTTCCATGCACCATTGGCCAGTTGAGAGCATCCAGAGCATAGTGGCCTTATTCACACCTCTTGGATTTATTGTTTGTTTTTTGTTGAATTTGAAGCTTGGGTTGTTGTAGGCCATTGTATTTCCTCTCTAGGGTTTGTTTCTAAATGTCTCTCTCTAATAAATGACATCTTAGTTTAAAAAAAAAAGAGAGAGAGAGAGAGAACTTCAACATGAAACCGAAGGGGCAATAGATGAGGCCCTAGAGTAGGAACAACAACCATGAACAGAAGTACGAAAAAGCAAAGCAAATTTGAGATTTTGTTGGAAAGTAGAAGGCTCCCCACTTTCGTGGAGAGACTTCAAATATGAGATGGTTTTCATAGATTATCTTATTTGTGCCGTAACTACTGCTTGTTTAACTGATAGTCAAAAGCTCACTGACAAGTGGTTGCAATGATAGGTACAATCGTTCAGAGGTAAGGTTCATCTTGTCATATACTTGCATTTATTTCTTGATTGTCACTTCACTAGTGGTCTTCTAGCACTTATTCCATTGTGGAGCATGATGGCTTCACCCTTGACTGCCTTTAGGATCCCACTCAATGTGTTACTATGAAGTGAAAAATTTCGGTTGTTAGTTCTGAGGCTCTGAAAGCCTTTTTTTTTCATTCTATCCTTGATCATTCACTTTTCAAAATTAGAATCTAGAATTGGAAGTCATTCAAAAGAGATCTTTCTCTTTGCATCTCAAATCAAGAGAAAATGGAGATTGGCAAGCTAGCCTATATATAGTCAGAATGGCTATTCTTCTTTATCAACTAGTCAAACAGACCTTTGAGCTTGCTTATTTGATTGATAAAAGAACATGAAAATAGGTTATTCAAAAAGGAAAAGGGGATGAAGCCTTTAGTCAGTGATGGATTCTACCAGGTGCCCTTTCCTCTTGCATGAAAGTTTAGGCAACTGATTTAGCAAGCATAGGCAGAGAGATCTGCAAGCCTTCAATTGCCTCATTGTATTGTATGATCTAGAAGGAGAGATTCTTTAGGATTGCCCATTTCTTTGAAATTTCTCTAGTTTTTATCTTGAGAAATGTTGTTTTATATTATAGTAGATTATTTTGATTTCTTTAACTTAGAAGAAGATGGGAAGTTCTCCATTTCATAAATATTTCACCTGGAGCTCCCGTGGCAACAATCTGCAACTTCTTCCAATCACCATATCATAGTGGATGGTCTAGAAAGAGAGATTCCTTAGTGTTTTCTATTTCCTTGAAAATTCTGCAGCCTTTATCTTTAGAAATTTTGTTTTATATAATAGTAGATTATTGATTTTTTAAGTTAGAAGAAGTTATGAAATTCTCCATTTTCTAAAACTAATATTAACCTAGAGCTCTCTTGGCTATCTTTCGCAACTTTTGCTTATTGTTATTGTGTTCTAGAAGACCATCTTGCATCTTGTTTTTGGGATTTAGCTTTCTTACCTTGATTTATTTCCCCTTATTTTCACTGCTTTGTTTTTTGCTATTGTCTAGTAGACCTATTTTAACAAAGTAATGAGATCTGTAGGCATTTTGTTAGCATAGAATGCATCCAACTATATGACATTTATTTAAGCCTCTACATGCCTTTCGTAAAGAATTTCACTAAAGTAATTGCATAAGAGAGACATTGATTTATGGAAAGCCTTCCATAGCAAGAGGAAAAAGCACAGTCGACATGTCCTAGCATCTACTAGTGCCTACATTTATCTTTACCAAGAGAAAGTGAAATGATGGGGTGTGAATATGTTATATAGGCACTCTAAGGTAAGTGGATCCATGTTAAGTCTGTTCACTTGTGTACAACTCAATGCTCCCATTCAAGTTGGGCTCACAAATCAAACACGTCCAGCTTACTGGTTAATGATTATCTCTTAAAAATGGATAATTGCAATTCTCTTACTGAAGATATCTACTACTTGTTCTTTAGACATTTTGTATGGCAAACACAACTTCCCAACGCCGACATATCACAATAAATTGTTGGCTAGCTCTACCTGTTTTGCCCTTTCATGAAGTAGGTTGTCATGATAGACCTTCATAGAATATTTACTTCAATGCCAATATTAGATAAAAGAATCTTCACTTAAAGCATCTCATTGACTACTAGTGCTATTACTTTTGCACAATATCTAGCATGAATATATAATTTATTTCTTGCTCTACCAAATATGACAATTCCCTGTCAGATATAAGCAATGCCCAAGATTAGAATGTATATCATCAATAGAACTTGCCTAGTTAGTATCAATGTAACCCTCAATTTTAAGTCCTTGAGGTAAGCATTTGTAGGGGCATGTATAAATTGACTTAAAGCATTCACAACATATGTATAGTCTAATTAGGGTAAGGTAGATCAATTTTTCCTACTAATTTGTTGTATCTATTTTTTTAATTTCTTTTTAAGTGATTCTCCATCCTTCAACTGACCTTTGATCTACCACTAATGGAGCAAAAATGAAAATACATCCAAGTTTTTCGATCTCTCATAACAAGTTAAGCACATACTTGCATTGGCACATGAAAAAAGCATCTTGAAGTAGTTCATTTTCTCTAATCTCAAACTCCTATAGAAGTTTGACCTTCATCTTCTCAATCTCCTTTTTGTTATCATCTACAATGATCATACTATTAACATACATAAGCATAATAGCAATACGTCTATCAGACCTTCTAAGTAACAAGGTATGATTTCCATTTCTTTCTTTGTAGCAATGATACTTTGTTGCCATTGTAATCACTTAAATCAAGTATATAACGGCTATTTTAAATCATATAAAGCTTTTTTTAATCTTCAACACATGCCCTTTTACTCGTAACCAACATATGTATGTAAACTTCTTTCAATGGCTCATTTAAAAATGCATACTTCACTTCCAATTAGTACAACTGCCATGAGCATTAAACAATAAAGGCCAAATGGCTATGAAGTAATTCATCTTTATAAGTATAATTCTCTCCAAATAAGTCATCCCATATTTTTACATGATGGAGCGAAAAGTAAGGAAGTAGGCAAGAAATGATGAAATGCTCACTGTGTTGGAGAAAAATCTTGGACTCACTCAACAATCAAGGGGATATGGGAAGTTGAATGATTTGATCCCACGCTCTCCGTGATATCGCGGAAGCATGAAACATAAGCATTTAAAATTTCTATGAATCAAATACTCATGTTATCCTGAAAAAAAATGAATAACAAAAATTAAGAAATATCAACAACTTATGTAACTAGAACCACATGAAAAGAATTAGTTTTTTTTCCAGTTCTAGGATCCCCACGACTAATGAGTTATACTTGTAAATGACGTAGTAAAGCACCCCACGTGTTGTGCTTCCACAAATAAGTCCCACATAGAGGGACTCCTTTCTTCTCAATAGGCGGATGAGGCTTCTTGCGTCGAGAACACTTGATTCCTGATTGGGCTCCTCGGTAGAGTGAGGATCCGACTCAGCAATCACACAAAAGGAAATCACAAGAAAGACAAGGAGATTGGTTATCCAGTTTCACCGCATGGGGTGTACGTTTGGGGGGAGGACAAGGCTCCTAGAAAATCCACTAGAAATAGCAGTAATTATAATCTCTTGGACTTCCTCTCTCTCAGATCGCATGAAGAGGCCTTTGCATGGGCTTCCCTCTCTATTTATAATACAGAGAGTGTTGTTACAGCCAGGAAATCCTATGAGATCTTTTTCCACGGTCTTATCATGTTCCTTGGTAAGCCCGTTGTAAGGGCTCATCCAGTGTCAAAGCATTAATTGCATTGGTAATCTCATGATTACTGCCAGCATGGGCATTGTGGGTGCTGTTACCGTGCTTTGCTGACTTTGGATGAGTTGGGCCTTTAATAGAGGCCATGTTCGCCCGGATTCGGATCCGCTAGAGTGGAGGCGGGTCAGGCTAGGTCGGATCCACCTATTTACTCTGACTCTAGGTGTCCAGATCCTTATACGGGCTATGCGCAAAGTTTTAAGTCCGAGGGTGCTTTTTGCCCCTCATCAATTCCCAAGAGTGTGGTGCAAACATTTCGAGTCTCATGAGCCCTTTCACAATTTGGGAAGTGACCATTACCTCGAAACCACCAAGAAGTTAGTCTTGTGGATCAAATCCATAAGGTTGAGCCCTTACTGATGACCAGCATAGGCCTCTAGTCGACGACCAACACCTAAAGGAAGAGAAACTCGGCGAGAATACAATGATGGTGTTCTGTTCTTCATGTCCAAGCACTAGCTAGACATCTAGGAAGGATCCTAGATGACCTGCTTGCGCATGCAAGGGAGGGCATTAGCTGAGGGGCTTGGCTGCCTTCTTCCTTCCTTTAAGGAAGAAGGGAGGCCCTGATGCTTCCCTTAGCCATCCTCCTTCTTCTTGAACCCCTTCTTTCTCTTACGAAGGGCTTCCAGGCGTTGTGTAGAGGAAGGTTAAGGGTCGGCAGCTCTGATTCTTTCTTGGTGGAGAAGAAGCACATAAAAAAATTTGTGTTGATTAGAATCTATTAGGGTTTCCCTTTAGGTTTGGGAGATATTTATAGAGATCCTAATTTAATTCTAATATAGCATGAACCCTTGGATCTCCATCTAAAGGTTAGGATCTAATCCCACTTGAATTTTATAGGATTGGCTTATAACAACTTATGAGATGTTTAGATCTAGTATTTAAATATCAATTAATTATAATCCAACCCTTGGATTTTATACTTAATCAAATTAGGTGTAATTAATCATCAAATTGAATGTGATTTAACTCCTTAAATCACATTAATCAATCCTATAAGTAGGAACATACCAAAATCATTATTGATTTCATCACACCAGTAGCGAAGAGTTTAGGATTAGTGAAATTATGGCACTACGTCTCTCTCAGATATTTCAAATATTCGTGAATCTTTTACACTAGAAGATATATGTAACCCTCCTAGATTCATTGTTCATCCCATCATGGGTTACATACTTTTTACATTCTCCTTGTATCATTGGGATAGGAACATAGACCAAATCCTTTCCCAAAGGGCTGTCTTCTTCTCTTTCTTGTATGGGTATGATTGAGATTCATATGACCATACATGGAATTTCATACTTCTTAATATACATGAAGCAAGCTCGAGTCTCTCGATCTGTTGCATACACCTATGAAAGCTAATATGTGTAATCCCTTTAAGGGATCATATGTCTCTTGTGCCCTTATATGCACACCATCTTTCTAGTCTTAATACTAAGGTGAGTGCATCAACTCTCAGTTCACTAAATGTGCATATTCAAACACAGAGACATATTTGTTTTAGGTCTAAGAATACACCTTCTCCGTGACAGTGATAAAAGGAAGACTTTCGTATCTTCATCTTGTCAAGTAAACTCCTTAACTCCCTAAATCTCTATTCCCATGTAGAGGACATGCATCAAGAGTATCAGTTAGGTAACAGTCTTTGGAGAAGATTGCCACTCTTCTCATACTAGAGACAATAGTTCAGTATCATGGTGGTTCTTGATGACTTGTTGAAATCCTCGATCCAAACTGTTATAATTCTTCGATACCTATCATCTGTATATCCAAGCTGGCATAATACATTAATTCAATTATACCGAGAGATCGATCTAACTATATTAGTGTATCCACATGATTTGATATTCAAATCTAAATCACTGATCGAGTACTTCGACTTAAGTTGATTTGCTTAGGGTACATAACTCCAACATGTCGATGATGTCATCATTATTGGAGGTGAGAGAAACTTCAAACATGGTATACTTTTAGAGGAGGGGAGATAAATCAAAATTCATTGAATAGAATAGGTGATAGATTAATCCATAAATAGAATAAGAAAAATAATATTTTTTCGTTCACCAAATTTATCTCTATATAAGGACAAAGGGTCCTATGTAAATGCCAACCCATCCAAAAGTCACAACCTTAAAATGGAAACACACATCCAAAGATCAAATCCTTTGAAAATTTAAAACTTACAAAAAAATAAAAAACATAAAACAAGAGTTAAAAGAATGGTAAAAGAACTTACAACCATGAACTTTGATCCTCGAGCAATATCTACTGCATCAGAACACCTTTACAATGATTCTATGAATTTCAATAGAAATGGCAACAAGTTTCCATATTTGATTCTTCTTTGTAACCTTCATCTCTTTCTACATTGCTTCTGCCTATCTTGGCTTTAGCTACAAAGCTGAGAACAAAAGGCATAGCAAGTGACAATAAAAAACGTTTGCAACTTGAATCGACGTGATAATATGTGTACTTTATCTGTTGGGACATTTGATATATTATACATTTATGCCTAACATCTTCTTTCTTGACACCGGTACTAATGGTTAAGAACCACCGCTTTCTTATTTCCCACAACCTAATCATCATATAAATTAAGGGTGGATCTAAATCAAGACTCGTGGAGAATTTAGGCCAAACATTTGATGGCTTGGATCTTTGTTTGGATGAGATAAGAAGGGTGATTAGGTGATATGGCACAATAGCATAAATAGTATTATAAATAGTATCAAAATGCCACCTCAAATCTCTTTATACAACATATTAATTCATCTATCACATTTAATTTTCACTCACCTTACTTTTCGACAAAATAATAATGAAAAAAAACTCAATATAAAATATAAAATAAATAACCTAGAAGAGAAGAAGAAGAAGCAGTGGGGATAATAACTCAAACCTATCCCTCCTAGGTTAGTCGAGACTCGAATTGAAGACTTGTCGTTGCCACTTAAGTGGTATGAACCTGCTTACCAGCTTAGCTACTTGACAGACTACAACTCTTTCTTTTATATTTAAATCACACCAACTTACAAATAATAATACATTAATTCACCTATCATATTTATTCTTACTAACCTATCATTTACAGCAATACCACTAAAACTTATCCCATTCTACGTTCTATCCAAAAGTAAACTCTATCCCTCATCTAAACAAAATCGACTAGTCCACATCTATTGACCTTTCCCTCATCCTCTCTATCATTAGCGACAACATAATCCAAGGAATATAGAATTGGGGCCGAAGCTAGAGCCAATGACACACTTTCTTCCTAAGATGCTATCTCCCCTGTTACTCATCTCTTAGGATTCAAAAATCCTCTTCACCACGTCAATAACATCCCCTTGAAGAGGAGTAACCGATTGAATTGTCTCAAGAAGAGTCACATCTATAGCTTCATGTGTGGTTGAGTACCCAGAAACAATCTTTTAGGCTTTTGTATCCAATTTTGATCCTTGTTTGGTAGGTGGCGTTTGTTTACCATTTAACATGCCTGTCATTTGCAACGGGTTAAGAGAACTTAACTTGGTGCAAATTAAGATTAGAAATAATGATTTCGATGTCATTTCAATAAATTTCCAAATACGTATTTCGCCAGTATATTGATGCATGTCGACAAAAATAACAGAAGTAGTTAAAATAATTAGAATTTTAAAAATAATTATTTCAATGAATAAATATTTTCATTTAAGTCATAAATCATGTCTTTTACTTCATATGTAATAGTCGATACATAATCTGTGTGGTAGTAGCAGCAGAGTTGCAATAGAGCAGCAACAACAGCAGGAGCAGCAACATGTCGGCGGCATATTGAGCTTATTGGTGGCATGTTGACGATTTTTCCTGCATGCTAGCGAAACACTTGCATTTCAACAACTTGAGCATGTTGACATGGTATATCTTCAAAAATCGTAATTTTGATGGCATGCTGGTGGCATTTAAATCACGTGCGCAAATTTATTCCACTCCATTAGTTGTTAAGACCTGTTTTGTCTTGAGCCTTTTAAGACGTCTGGACTGTCGGTCAGACGTCTGGTAAGATGTCTGGACACCTTCCCAGATGTCTGGAAATCAAAATTTTTGGGTATGAGCTCACGTCTGCACGCGGGCTGTGCACAAACAGTACCCTCTCGTTTTCCTTCCCTTCTCTCTCTCCCTGCCTCCAGCAAACCCTAATCCACCCTCCTTATAAAACCCCCCCTTCCTCCTCTCTCGTTCCCCTCACTTCACAGCCTCCAGCCACTTCTTCCCTTCCTCACCACCCCAGCGCGAGTGAGAGAGCCCGAGAGCGGCGACGAGGAGGAGCGACGTGAGGAGAGGAGGAGGTGAGTGAGCTCGTGAGCTCGTGTGGGAGCTCACTGGAGGGTGCACGGCTGGAGTGGTGCGTGCGAGAGGAGTGAGTCGGGAAGTCATCCTCGACACTGCTGCAGTCGGAGCTACAGGCGAGGAGGCGAGCCGCGGCCGCGCGTGGCGGGAGCAGGTTCTAGTTCTGGGTTTTTCCCAGAATTAGACGTCTGGAGCAACGTCTAGACGACGGAGAGGACGTCTGGAGGAGGTTCCAGATGTCTGAAGAGAGAGCTTCGCGAAGGTACGTTCCCTTTTGCGGATACGGCCATGCAGGCCACTCCGCTGCTACCCTTCACATGGATATTTTGAGAAGTTTTGGTCGTCGCGTGTAGGATTTGCTTCGGGAAGGCGCGGGACATGCCCTCCCACGCATTTCAGACGTCTGGGTGGCTTACCAGACGGCTGTAAGCACTTCCAGACATCCGGAGAGGTGGTCGGACGACTGGAGCTGGGTCCAGATGGTCCAGAAGAGTTCTTGGACGTCTGGGGTGGACGCAGAGCTTGAGGTGCATTTCTGGACACTTTTAAGACGTCTGGAAGTTGTTCCAGATGTCTTATTTTGAGTCAGTAACCTTGTTTTGACCCGTTTAGGATCCGTTTGAGGTCCGTTTTACGTAAATAAGATACCGACGTTTTCCTTGTGAGTTCCTCTACTAGTTAGAAGGCTTTCTATACTGTTCTGATTGTTCCCTTGTGATTGTTCCTTGTTATAGGACTTCGTTCTGTTGCGGGTTCGGGGCTTGCTGAGGCATGTGAGCCTGCCGTTCGAACCCCTAATCCTTATAGGTTGATTGGTAGAGTTGTTTTCCACAATTTAACTATAAACCTAAATGCATGCATGGAATGGATGATTAGAACCTAGGATATGACATGAATCTTAGGACAAGAAGTACTTGAAATGTCTGTATGTATGATTGAATTGCAGTCTTGAATGAGTAGACAGAAATGTTAAACAGCTGCCGGTAAATGAACCAAAGTTGCCTGCGAATTATGAATTACCTGTGCTAGTTAGCAGTTGCATGTAACCTTTCTGTTGTATACGCTAAATGATATAATACGAGCAGCATGTGTATACTCTGAGAATGGAAATGTAAATGATAGAAATACGAGCTGCATGTGTATAACTAGAGAATGGAAATGGGAATGATGAAACCTGATATAGGATGGCATGAGAAATATGAGAATGAACTCTACGGGGAATTAGGAGTAGAGCTCTTGGAATTGAATGGAATGGATCTGGGAATGTGAGTGGGGAAGTGTGGTGGCCCTTGAGTACGTAGTACCAAGGAGAGTGACTGTTCCCTGTTTAGTGTAGAGCGGAGCTAGTCGCCCTTGGGTTGGGACCTGGGATTAGGATTGGCCACTCTGCACCGACTTCTTGGCCCTCGTGTACATTGCATCGAGGAGAGCTACTAGTGTAGGGAGAGAGTTAGCCACCCCACGGGGCTCGGGGTTCAGCTAGCCACCCTACACCGACTTGTTAGGCCCACTGGGCAAACTAAGGTAGTCAAGCAAGGGTGCGCGGACTATGGAGGGGCGAGACCCCTATTTGGTTCTTAGGGGCTAGACTCTTGTTACTGAGAGGGCTAGGCCCTAGACTGTTCTGTACTGTACTTGGGTGCACCCGTTAGCGGAAATGACAGACCGTGTGTCAGTGTGGGGTAGCTGCTCATGCGCTTATCGCGCGTGCCGTAGTCATTGTTACGTCTGTTCGTGACCTTGGGGTGGTTGACTGGGTGTAGGATCACCACGGGAGACTCTCCCGGCCAGGAGAGCACCACGTGTGCCTTCTACTCTTTGGAGAAGACTGCAATCAAGATTGTTCCCACGTGGAACATTCGAGATCAAGAAAGAGATCTGTGAAATAAAGCAAGTGGTGAAAAAGAATAATTAGTTAAAGAAAGTAATTGAAAAACAATAGCTACCTGTCCACTTTTACTGCTTAGTTAGTTGGTTGCTACTCTACTCAGCGTTCGCTGAGTTTGTGTACTCATAACCCCTTTTTAGGTCCAACTGTTGAGCAGCCTGAGTCTACGGCTGTAGAGGGTGCTGGGCCTAGTAGAGTCCAGTAGTAGTAGTTTCTTTTGCTGTACCTTTTTGTGTAGTGAGTTTAGGCTCCTGTACTTTACGTTCTGTACCTTTACTTTTCTGCACCTTTATGTTACCGTACCTCGATACTGTTCTATTCTTGTGGTGGTGACATGTACTGTAGTAGCTTTTACTTCTTTGCTGCGGTGCTCGTTTACTGTTAGTTTCTTAGCATAGTGAATGTGGTTTACTTTCATGCTTTTTTGTTATTTCTCGTTGGACGACTGGGTCTTGGGATTAGTCGAGCTGGTTCGATCTCGTGTCCTGTAGGGATTCGGGAACCGGATCGTAACAAGATGGTATCAGAGTAAGGTCGTCCCGAGAAATGAACCAACTAGCTTGAGAATAACTGTTTGCGCGGCTAGATCATGTTTTAACAGATATCTCGTTGTAATATAAATGAACTCTCCACGAAAATAAATAAAAATTTATAACTCAAAATTTAGAATATTCCGAGGTCGAACTCAGGGAGCAAACTTTAATTCTAGAAGCATACAAATCCACAATTCAATATACTACTTTTACAAAAATTAAAGAGAGAGAGAGAGAGAACAAAGATCCTTTTCTCTTTTTTTTTTCTTTATTTCTTCTTCTCTCTTCCTTCTTTTCTTTCTCTGCCTTTCCTTTCTCGGACACCTTGTCTTCCCCTTTTGCTACAGTGCCTTGCAGGCTCTTCCTCTCTTGGTTTCTTCTTCTTCTCCTCTTTGCTTGCACTGTGCCTTCTCCTTCTTCAGCTTTTGCGTTGTCTTTCCTTGTCTTCTTCTTTCTTCTTCTGTTGCAGCTATTGGCTACTTCTTCTCTTCCTTTTCTCTGCAGCTTCCTCCTTCCTCTTTCTTCAGCTGCTCCTCTTCCGCTCCTCTGCCTTGAGTTCCCTTCTTCTCTCTTCAGCAGCTGCCTCTTCCTTCTTCTTTTCAGCTGCGCTCTGTGTGGCTGTCTTCAGCCGCTCTTCCTCCTCTCTTCTTCTCCTACTTCCCTGCGCATCACAAGGTTGCAAAACCTAACCCCTACTCGCTCCACGTCTCTCTCTCTCTCTATTTCTCTCTCAAAGGTTCGATCCCAGAGCATTCGCGGGTATGCGGGTCCGTTGCGTTCCTGGAACCAGGCCCACCGACGTGCGGTGGTGGGCGAGGAGTGCTAGGTCGGGTAATCGGGTTCGGACCCAAGCCCGCAGGGTGTGAGCACGGGCGAGGGCAGGTGCGAGCGTGTGGCGCGCTGTGTGCGTGGGTGAGGGACCTGACCCCTGTGTATCGAAGGCGATAAGCCCTATACACTTTTTCAATTTATGTGAAGCACTGTGCCCAGCCGTTTACGAGGTGGGACTAATGTCCCACCCGCTGTTGCTTGCACGCCCGCAGGAGATCTTCCCTAATTGCCATAGCCTCGGTCGCCTGCTGAGCCAATTGCTTGGCTGTGTGAGTTCGCAATGCCAATCCGCACCTCCTGGGACTCTAACGCCTGGAGCGCACGACCTGGAGCTTGTGAGCAAGCTTCTTTGCGCCCGCGTCAATGGCGGAAGAGGGTCGAAACCTGAAATGCGGAAACACGGCCTTGCGGCCCTGTCAGATTAGAGGAAAACCTTCGCTGTATCACGGCGAGGGTAAAGCAGATGTTGGCTGGCCATGGGGCGGCCTAGGTGTGCGTTCCTAGGTTGCTCTGTGGCCGGAGTTATGGGTTAGGTCGGGGGTGTTTGTGGTGGTGTAGGCGGTGCGTGAATGGGTGGATGATGTTTAGTGGAGTGTGGCGGAGGTTGTGAGGTGGGTGGTGAGACGTGTGGGGTTGCGGAGTGGTGGATGCATCTCACCAGAGGGTGGCCGGAGATGGGGAAGATGGCAGTGGACCGTGGCTGTCGAAGGGTGTTTTGTGAAATAGGTTGAGGGGAATTGAAGAGGGGAAAGAGACGAGTAGTTCTAACCTAATTGAGTGGACGAAAGGGGAGAGAGGGCGGCAGGCAGTACCTACTGTCGCTGGAGAAGAAGGTACGAGTGGAGGGAGAGTGGCGACGACGACGGGGTTGGGGGCACGCGTGAGGGTGTTGCACGACGCGGAGGAAGGAGGTGAAGACAGCTCTGCCACTGGTATTATGGCAGAGCGACTGGAAGGAGGAGGAAGAGTCGCCGGAGCTTGCTGGTCACCTGGCCGGAGGAGAAGAGAAGAATTTTGAGGGAAATCTCCGACCAAATCAAGTCTGCCGCAACCGACAGCCCCTGCCGCTCCTTAAATAGGTGTTGGCGAGGAGGGAGACTCGAGGAGGAAGCAAGGGCCAGTCGCTAGAGAATGGCCGGAAAAGAGACCCATGCCTCTCGTGCGTTTGCACGAGAGGTATGGGCGTCGGCAGGGCATGAGAGGGGGTCCATGTGGAAGAAGACAACGTAGGGGACCCCCCTCTAATTTCTAGGGCTGGTCCCCATACCTTGCGCGACGCCATCCTCCGCGCAAAGTCGCCGAAGGCGTGGGCAGCTGCTGCAGGTGGCAGAAGGACTGGCTTGCAAACAACGAAGGGAAAGTTAAGGGGCTAAGTGCAAGGGTTCAAAAAGTTAAGGGTCAAAAAGTAATTCTTGGGGACCAATTTGTAAAGTAGGTCAAGGAAAACTTTCCTCAGGTCCAAATTTTGATATAACCCTAATTTGGACCTAAGGAATCCAATGGTGAAGTTGGATTTTAGGTTTGACCTCCTTTGATCGATCAATTTGAATAAAAATCCAAATTAGGTCAAAAATTGGGTATGGTTCTCAATCTTCGTCAAGATAGGTTACAATGGCCAAATTGAAGGTTCTAAACCCTAAGGGATATTTTTTCATGAATTTTAGAGGGTTTAATTGATTTTTATCTTGCCTGTAACTTTGTGAATTAGAGCGGATTTGTTTTAGGGTTACAGAATGTCATTTAATTCCTAGAAGCTGCTATAACCCTTTTCAGATCAAATCATCCCACTTTCTCTCTTATTAAGCCCATTTGACCTGTGTTTAGACCCTTAGACATCCCGTTTGTGTACTACATTGGTAAAATTATAGTTTTACCCCTTGTGAGTTGCTTTATACTAAATTTATAGTTATTTGATTTTGGCTTTCCTTTAGGTTTTGTAGGAGCTTTTGTATACTTATTTAGGTCAAAATGTGCTAGTTAGGGTTCATGATGAGGTTCTCATCATACCCCCATGCCTAGCTTCCCTTAGCAAAAATTTAAGGTTTTAACCTCTGTTCTAGACCACGAAGTTCTTTCATCAAATTTTGATAAGTGCTTTTCCTCTTGTATCCTTGATTAGGTTAGAATGCCAATCATAGGCCTAAAAGGTACTCTTGTACCAACCAAGATCCAGATCTATCTAGCTTTAGCTTCAATCCTTAGCAAAGGTTTTTAAGGCCTTACAGGAACTAACCTAAAGTTTATTGGACTCTGTAGTTAAAGCACCCGTGCTTGAGATATTTTTAGCCTTGGTTCAGTTTGCAGTGCGTTTTGTAAGAGAGAGACAGAAGGTTTATTTGTTTGAAGAGTTTTCTCTCTCTTTTCTTTTTAATTCTAGCTTAGGATTGGCTTCACAACACGATCTGTATTGGATTTCTTGTCCCCATCATCAATCCTCAAGGGTCCCTAGCAGTCGATGTTTCGAGATAGTACCGCCCATGGTAACCCCAGAACCCTGGTTTTCGAGATTTCGAGATAAGCCTGTCCATGGTGTTCTGTGGCTGAATTCAGACCCTGGCAATTGACACTTCGTGATAATGCCATCCATGGAATCTGAACCAGCAGAGTGCTTACATGCCCCCGGTAGGATATGTAAATGTCCTAGGAGACAAGCACCGAGGAGATGATATGTTGTTACGCATCTTCGAGGGGAATTTTCCACCTCTCCGCGCTGGGAACTCGTCCAAATCAACTTGTGTTGATCGGCTACTCCTAATCTAGGTGACATTTTCAGAATATTTGAAACGCTTCTGCATGATTTTGATATTTATGCTCACCGAATCAGACTGTGTGTGTAAATTTGGGTGCTTAGGTTACTGAGTCCCGTAAATCGAAAGTTAGTTAACGAGGTCGAATACTCCCTAAGCCTTGGATCTAATACTTAAGCTTTTTATTTCCCTCAACCTTTTGAGGAATATCTAGATCTTAATGGGTACTAAGAGTCTAGCCAAGAATGCCTAAGGTTCGCGTTCTTACTAATCTTGTTGTGCACTTTCCCTTTTCTTTTCCTTAATGTGGTCTAGAACTTAGGTTAATTCCTTAATTTCTTACTAATAATTATCCCTTTTCTTTCATTTTGTGCTCCTTTTTACCATTCTGCTCTTTTTCCTTCCTCCAGCATTTTCTTCCTCCAAAGTTTTTTTTTTTTCTATATGCGGATTTTTTTTGTTGAAATATTTTCTTGTTATGTCATTTCATTGCACTTTCATACCCCCCCATGCCTAAGATTTGCAATGTCCTCATTGTACATTAGGTAGGTTTTTATTTAGCTTGGTTCATGCATTAGGACAGGTATTTGGTGAGTGGATGGGTCGAGGTGACTATTGCGGACGATTTCTAATCTCAGGTACGAGTACCTGAGGTGAAGTTGGCTGTCCTAAAGGATGAACCTAAAGTGCAAAGAAATGTCAGAAAAGGTTTCAGGTTCTTCAAAAAGAATGACGGGTTACCTCCCGTTAAGCGCTGAGTTTTACGCTATCGGCTGGGCGCAATAAGCTCAGGGAGAATGGAGGATAAATGATGACTCAGCCAAATCTGTACTGGTTACGTCAATGAACGGTTTGAGTCTCTGACCGTTCACTACGAAAGGTTCGGAATCGTGGCTGAGAGGACTGATTTCGACGGCTCCATTTCCAAAAATCTGTCGGACAAGATACGGTCCGATCCACTTGGATAGCAGTTTCCCAGGGAAGAGTTTGAGTTGGGCATCGAAGAGTAGGACCTTCTGACTAGGGTGGAAGATCTTTCTAGATATGTGCTTGTCATGAAAGGCTTTAACCTGCTCTTTGTAGATTCACGAGTTCTCATATGCATCAAGGCGTAATTCATCAATCTCGCTTATCTGAAGCTTTCTATGGGTTCCAGCCTTAGAAAGATCTAAGTTGCAGCTCCGTACTGTCCAATAGGCTTTGTGCTCCAGTTCGACGGGAAGGTGACATGCCTTCCCGTACACCAGTCTAAAAGGAGACATGCCTAATTGGATCTTGTGGGCGGTCCTATAAGCCCACAAAGCTTCCGAAAGTTGGGATGACCAGTCCTTCCTGTCAGGTCGAACAGTAACCTGTAGGATTTTCTTGATCTTTCGATTTGATAGCTCAGCTAGACCATTAGTCTAGGGGTGGTAAGGAGTAGAGATTCGGTGAGACATCCCGTATTTGGTCATCAGTGACCTAAACTGAGCATTGGTAAAATAGGTCCCTCCATCAGAGATGATCGCACGAGGAATCCCAAACCGTGAGAAGATATTATGATGAATGAATTTGATGACAATCTTGTGATCACAGGTTCGAGTCGGAATGGCTTCGATTCATTTGGACACGTAGTCCACAGCGAGTAAAATGTACTTGAAGCCGTCCAAAATATTAAAGGGGCCCATAAAATCGATCCCCCAAATATCGAAAATCTCACATACGAGAATCGGCTGTAAAGGCATCATGTCGCGGTGGCTCTTGTTGCCTAAAGTTTGGCAACGACTGCATGCCTTGCAGTGACTGTATGCGTCCTTGAAGATAATGGGCCAATAAAAGCCACACTAGAGGATTTTTGATGCAGTTTTGTGCCTAGAAAAATGGCCACCGCATGCCTGGTCATGGCAGAAGGAGAGAATGTCATTGATTTCGCCTTCTGGGACACATCGTCGGATGACTTGGTCATCACCTATGCGAAAAAGGTACGGGTCTTCCCAGATGTAGTACTTGGCATCAGAGCGTAACTTGTCTTTCTTGGCCTTTGGCCAATCAGGCGGGATTTGATGAGATGCCAAGTAGTTTACGATATCAGCAAACCATGGAAGCCTAGTACCAATAGTCAAGAGGTGCTCGTCAGGAAAATGCTCCGTGATGGGTCCAGAAGGGTCGATGATCTCAGAAGAAAGGCGAGACAAGTGGTCAGCTACCACGTTCTGTCTTCCCGCCTTGTCGTGAATCTCAAGGTCGAATTCTTGCAACAGCAAGATCCATCGGATTAATCGAGGCTTCGTGTCCTTCTTAGCAAGGAGATGCCTCACAGCTGTGTGATCCGGGTAGATTATGACATGGGAACCCAAGAGATAAGATCGAAATTTTTCGAGGGCAAATACTACGGCTAACAGCTCTTTCTCCCTAACCGTGTAGTTACGCTGAGCCTCGTCAAGTGTCTTGCTAGCGTAGTAGATGACCACGGGTTTTCCATCAATCTTCTGCCCCAGAACCGCTCCTACAACGAAGTCAGATGCATCGCACATGATCTCAAAGGGTTGAGACCAATCAAGGGACTGTAGGATCGGGGCCTGGGTGACTCGGTCACGAAGGTTCTCAAAAGCTTGAGTGCATTCCTTGGAAATCTCAAAGGGTACATCCTTGGAGAGAAGAGTAGTCAGGGGGCGTGCGATTTTTGAGAAATCAGGGATGAAACGATGGTAAAAACCGACGTGCCACAGAAGAGATTGGATGTCCCTGATCGAGCTAGGCATAGGAAGTCTAGAAATCATATCAACCTTGGCTTGATCCATTTGGATGCCTTTCTCAGAAATTAAGTGTCCCAGGACGATCCCCTCAGGCACCATAAAGTGGCTCTTTTCCCAGGAAAGAACCAGATTTATGTCAATGCAACGCCTGAGTATGTGAACCAAGTGCTGGAGGCAATCATCAAATGATGCCCCAAAAACTGAGAAGTCATCCATGAAGACTTCCAGATAATCACCTACCATATCAGAGAATATTGCAAGCATGCACCGCTGAAAAGTCGCAAGTGCATTGCAGAGACCGAAAGGCATCCTTCGAAACACGTATGTCCCGAATGGGCAGGTGAATGTGGTCTTCTCTTGGTCCTCTGGATGAATCGCCACTTGGTTGTAATAGGAGTATCTGTCAAGAAAGCAGAAGAATCTATTTCCCGTTAACTTCTCGAGAATCTGATCAATAAATGGTAGTGGGAAATGATCCTTCTTTGTGGAGGAATTGAGTCCTCGGTAATCTATGCAGACTCTCCACGAGCTGGCTATACAGGTAGGTATGACCTCTCCTGTTTCAGTCGTGATGGTGGTGAGCCCTGCCTTCTTAGGCACAACCTGGATTGGACTCATCCAACGACTGTCGGAGATCAGGTAGATGATCCCTGTATCTAACCACTTAATAATCTCCTTTTTCACGACCTCCTGTAGATTGGGATTCAACCGTCTCTGCATCTCACGTGAAGGTCGTGCGCCCTCTTCAGAATAGATACGGTGTGTGCAATAAGAGGGACTTATTCCAGTCAAATCATCGAGAGTCCAACCAATGGCTCTGCGATGTTGCTGGAGAACAATAATCAGACGGGATTCCTGATCAGGTGTGAGTTTGGAGTTTATAATCACAGGAAATGTCTGATTAGAACCCAAAAAGACGTATTTTAAATGATCAGGAAGGGGTTTGAGTTCAAGAATGGGGTTATCAGCAGTAGCGAGTGGTTTAGAGTGAGTGAGGGGTACAAGGGTAGGAGTTATAGGTTTGTCTAAAACAAGGTCTAACTCCTCTAATTGCGGTTCAAGATCCTCTTGTGGTTGATGAGGAATAATCATGTTGTCCTCAAGTTGTGGTTCATCAACCACAGCTCTAACATCACAAATTTGTTCAATGACACCGCAATTAATCCCTTGTTGGGCCTTAAAGATATCAATTTTGAGAGTTTGATTCCCAAATTTCAGTTTTATTTGGCCCTCTTCACAACTTATGTTAGCCCTCGCAGTGGCCAGCAAAAGTTCTCTCTAGTATGATTGGTGTATCTCTTGGGTTTTCAGGTGCATCCATATCTAAGACGATGAAATCTATGGGGAAATAGAAATCCCGCACCCTAACAATAACATCCTCAAGAGTTCCCTTAGGTGACTTGATAGATCGATCTGCTAACTGCAATGTCACCTCGGTTGATTTTAGCTCAGATTCTTCTAGATGGTTAAGTAGGGATGTGGGTATCAAGTTTGTGGAGGCACCTAGGTCTAATAATGCTCTATCAAACTGGGTTTCACCGATCTTACATGAAATCAGGGGAGTACCTGGGTCTTTTGCCTTGGATGGGAGTCTACTCAGGATTACAGAGCTGGCATGCTTTGATAGTACAATTGGACTCCCACTCTTGGTTCTTGGCTTACACTGAGGTGTATACACGTTCTTCAAGAATCGTGCGTAAGCCAGTATGTGGCGGATCGCATCCATCAAGGGGATGTTTATTTGGACATGCTCAAAGAGCTTGACCAGGTCCTCCTCAGGAGCCACAGGTTTGGTTGTCCTTTTTCCCTTGGTTAAGGCCTCGGAAAATGGGACCTTGGTTGGTTCCTCTAGGATAGGTCCAGGTTTTTGATCTGGGACAGGGATAGGAACATCCTGGATGACTGTCCTAGGGTTTGGGTCACTACTAGGCTTGGAGTGGTCTGGATAAGGGGGATCTTGGGTTGTCTTACAACTACGAGTTGTTACAGAATTTATTCCTGCCTGGTTCTAGTTAGGGGTTGGTAGGATAGGCTACTACTGTTGGTAACCTGCATAAGAAGTTGAAGCTTCCATCCCGTCAGGTGAAGGAATAGAAGGGGCCTGATAGACTAAGTGTGCTTGGCCCGGGTTTGGGTTCATAACGCGTTGCTGGGTCGGCACGTTATTCGGGTTAGGAAGAGGTTGAGAAGGAAGTGTGCCTGGTTGGCAAGAATTTGCCAACTGGGCAAGCTGGTTGCGGACCTCTGTGATTTCGTCCTTGTGTTGCTTTTGGATAGCTGCATTCGTTCTCTGAATGTCAGCCAAAGTCTGGAGGATAAGGGACATTTGATCTTGATTGGGCTCGGATGGATAGGTGTGGTTGGGCCGAGGCTGAGGCGGGTGAGAAGGACAAGGGGCTTCTGGACGGGGCTGAAAAGGTGGTCTCGGATTCTGAGAATTTCCCGCCCACTAAAAATTGAGATGGTTTCTCCATCCAGGATTGTAGGTGTTGGAAAATGGGTCATTCTGGATGGCGTTGAGGTCCTCGCAGGTCTGAGGAGCCTCAGAAAAGTCGGAGAATGGGGGAGTAGGGCTCCCCTGACAGGAATAGAAAGGATCGGAGGTCCCTTCGGTCCTGGAGTCAGATGGGGGTGGATACGAGTCCATCCCAGGAGAAGGTTGATGGAAAATGTGTTGCACAGTTTCCCGTGCGAGAGGGGGCTGTGCGAAGGAGTTCTGTGCAGAGGTGGCTCGCTGCAAGTGCTGAGTCAGCTCATCCACCTTCTTCTCAATAATAGAGACCTTGTCCAATCGACTGGCCATTAATTCCAGGTCGACTGCTGCGGACAGGCCCTGCATCTCATGTGCTCCCCTAAGGTTCGTTGCTGCGCGGGTATTCGTCCAGTCGAATAGTCCCATGGAGTCATTGTTGTTGGAGTTCTCGCACATATTCTCGAGAATCTCCCATACGGTGTCTTCATGTTGACCCATGATATTCCCTCTGCAAGTTGCATTGACGAACAGTCTAATATCTTCACGGAGTCCCTGGTAAAAAGATTGGACTTGTTCCCATTTAGGAACTCCGTGATGGGGGCACTTTCTCATGAGATCCTGAAAATGATCCCATGCCTCATGAAGAGGTTCTCCCGTCTGTTGCATGAAGTGAGTAATCTGGTGGCGCAATGCATTGGTCCAACCAATGGGGAAGAACTTCAAGAACTCGGACTGAAGTTCCTCCCAAGTGTTGATCGGGCGGGTTTGTGTTTGATACCAATGGGCCGCCTTGTCCATAAGGGAGAAAGAGAACATCTTCATAAGTAGGATATCCCGATTCTATGCATCTGACCCGAAAGTCTGGGCCAGATGCTTAAGCTGTTTGATGTGCTGGAAGGGGTCTTCAGAATTAAGCCCATAGAATTTGGGTATGGCATGAATCATGTTGGGCTTTAGCTCGGAATCCGATCCTCCAGTTGGGATTCTGACTCGAGGCTCAATTGCCACTGCAGCGAGGTTATTGTGATCTCGCATCATGGGGCGCTGCGGTGGGTTCATGAAGTTTTGGAAGAGATCATTGAGTCGCTGGAGCTGGTGCTCAAGATTATTCTCTTCTTCAACAGGCTGAGCCATTGTGGAAGAGGAAGGGGAATTGGGTTTAGAATCAGAATAGAGGTTTATGTGAAGAGGTTGTTGCACAAACAAGGGTACTGAGGCTTGGCCTCGGGGAGAGTGAATTTCTAGAGGAAGTTTCAAGGACTTCCTACCAAACATACATTGATGGATTTGACAAGGTTAGTAGGTGCTGGACCCAATCAAGACACCCAAAATGTTGGGTGATTATAGAGGTTCGGGGCGGATGATACCCCTTAATTAGAAGGTCGTCCACCTGAGAATTACCTGGGCAGCCAGAGAGGGTGAGTCCCGCGAAGACCCCTACACGGTAGAGCGCCCCCACGGGTTACAGGGTTTCCCCCACCCGACCTCTCTTGTCACTGAGATTCTAGGTAGACCAGAATAGGGACCTGGACCTCTTAAGTCTAGCACTGTTAATTAGGATCAAGGTGCTTAGGGTTTCACTTGAACTTTATCCTTTTATGTGCAAAAAGTGACCTAATTTCAAGGTTGATTGATCCAAGGGATCAACTTCACCTATTAGTTCCTGTGAGAGCTTATTAGGTCCTGTCTTTTGAGGTTCAAGTGACTTAAGGGCTGGATTGCTTAGGGTTTCTCTTCATAGATCTTTTCAAGCAATGACTTAGGCACACTTCTTTAGGGTTTTCAATTCTTGATTAGACGGTGTGTCTCTAAAATCCTAGATTAGAATCTTATGTTGGCTCTAAGTGGTCCAGTTAGTTGCCTCAAGATTAGGTAACTAGGGCTCAAGCAAGAAGGTTTTAGCCCTAATTACCTTTAGTGGATATACAGATAGAATGTGTTGAAATTGAAAAACAGGAAACTCTTGTGATTTACTATGTCTGAAAGACAGGTAACCCATAAATTGCTTTTCTTTTTCTTCCTCTTTAGAATTTTAGGGGCTTAAAAGAGAGGATAGAAAATTACCTGTCCCTTGGTGTGGTTGTTGTGCGGCTGCTTGTTCCTTCTTATTTTCCTGTTCTTGCACAACAAAAGAGAAGGGATTAAGTCAGCAGTAAATCAGAAATTGTGAATTAATAACTTCTAGAATGCCCGTTGCTCCTCGGCAACGGTGCCAAAATTGTTTGCGCGGCTAGATCGTGTTTTAATAGATATCTTGTTGTAATATAGATGAACTCTCCATAAAAACAAATAAAAATTTATAACTCGAAATTTAGAATATTCTGAGATCGAACTCAGGGAGCAAACTTTAATTCTAGAAGCATACAAATCCGTAATTCAATATACTACTTTTACAAAAATTAAAAAGAGAGAGAGAGTGAACAAAGATCCTTTTCTCTTTTTTTTTTCTTCTTTCTTTCTTCTTCTCTCTTCTTTCTCTTCTTTCTCTGCCTTTCCTTTCTCGGACATCTTGTCTGCCCCTTTTGCTACAGTGCCTTGCAGGCTCTTCCTCTCTTGGTTTCTTTTTCTTCTCCTCTCTGCTTGCACTGTGCCTTCTCCTTCTTCAGCTTTTGCGTTGTCTTTCCTTGTCTTCTTCTTTCTTCTTCTGTTGCAGCTATTGGCTACTTCTTCTCTTCCTTTTCTCTGCAGCTTCCTCCTTCCTCTTTCTTCAGCTGCTCCTCTGCCGCTCCTCTGCCTTGAGTTCCCTTCTTCTCTCTTCAGCAGCTGCCTCTTCCTTCTTCTTTTCAGCTGCGCTCTGTGTGGCTAAGTCTTCAGCCGCTCTTCCTCCTCTCTTCTTCTCCTACTTCCCTACGCATCACAAGGTTGCAAAACCTAACCCCTACTCGCTCCACTTCTCTCTCTCTCTATTTCTCTCTCAAAGGTTCGATCCCAGAGCATTCGCGGGTATGCGGGTCCGTTGCGTGCCTGGAACCAGGCCCACCGACGTGCGGTGGTGGGCGAGGAGTGCTAGGTCGGGTAATCGGGTTCGGACCCAAGCCCGCAGGGCGTGAGCGTGGGTGAGGGCAGGTGCGAGCGCGTGGCACGCTGCATGCGTGGGCGAGGGACCTGACCCCTGTGTATCGAAGGCGATAAGCCCTATACACTTTTTCAATTTATGTGAAGCGTTGTGCCCAGCCGTTTACGAGGTGGGACTAATGTCCAGCCCGCTGTTGCTCGCACACCCGCAAGAGATCTTCCCTAATTGCTACAGCCTCGGTCGCCTGCTGAGCCAATTGCTTGGCTGTATGAGTTTGCGATGTCAATCCGCACCTCCTGGGACTCTGACGCCTGGAGTGCATGACCTGGAGCTCGCGAGCAAGCTTCTTTGCGCCCGTGTCAATGGCGAAAGAGGGTCGAAACCTGAAATGCATAAACACGGCCTTGCGGCCCTGTCAGATCAGAGGAAAACCTTCGCCGTATCACAGCGAAGGTGAAGCGGATGTTGGCTGGCCGCGGGGTGGCCTAGGTGTGCGTGCCTAGGTCGCTTTGTGGCCGGAGTTATGGGTTAGGTCGGGGGGTGTTTATGGTGGTGCATGAATAGGTGGATGATGTTCAGTGGAGTGTGGCAGAGGTTGTGAGGTGGGTGGCGAGACATGTGGGGTTGCGGAGTGGCGGATGTGTCTCGCCGGAGGGTGGTCGGAGATGGGGAAGATGGCGGTGGACCGTGGCTGTCGAAGGGCGTTTTGTGAAATAGGTTGAGGGGAATTGAAGAGGGGAAAGAGACGAGTAGTTCTAACCTAATTGAGTGGACGAAAGGGGAGAGAGGGCGGCAGGCAGTACCTGCTGTCGCCAGAGAAGAAGGTACCAGTGGAGGGAGAGCGGCGACGATGACGGGGCTGGGGGCGCACGTGAGGGTGTTGCACGACGCGGAGGAAGGAGGTGAAGACAGCTCTGCCACTGGTATTGTGGCAGAGCGACTGGAAGGAGGAGGAAGAGTCGCCGGAGCTTGCTGGTCACCTGGCCGGAGAAGAAGAGAAGAATTTTGAGGGAAATCTCTGGCCAAATCAAGTCTGCCGCAACCGACAACCCCTGACGCTCCTTAAATAGGTGTTGGCGAGGAGGGAGACTCGAGGAGGAAGCATGGGCCGGTCACCGGAGAATGGCCGGAAAAGAGACCCATGCCTTTCATGCGTTCGCACGAGAGGTATGGGCATCAGCAGGGCATGAGAGGGGGTCCATGCGGAAGAAGACAACGCAGGGGACCCCCCTCTCGTTTTTGGGGCCGGTCCCCATACCTTGCACGGCGTGAAACGACGTGCAATCGACTAGGTTTTGTTATAGCGTTGTAGTATAGCTAGTTATTGCCATCATTTCAAATATATATACTTTTTACTCGGAAAATAAAGTTCTCCCGAG
Source organism: Thalassia testudinum (assembly GCA_037157565.1). Lineage (NCBI taxonomy): Eukaryota > Viridiplantae > Streptophyta > Magnoliopsida > Alismatales > Hydrocharitaceae > Thalassia > Thalassia testudinum. The sequence goes on along the minus strand of JAZHRO010000077.1, from coordinate 79,020,076 downwards.
GTCGAACTCAGGGAGCAAGTCGTATTCTAGGGGTACAAATTCTTATTACAAAAATAAAGAGAGAGAGAGAGATGAAAATTTGGCTTCTTCTTCTTTCTTCCTCTTTGTCTTTTTCTTTGGCTTTTGGTTTCTTCTTCTTTGTTTCTCTCCTTGTGGTCTTCTTCTTCTGCCTCCTGTTCTTCCTTGTTCTTTCTCCTTCTTCTGTTCTTCAGATTCTCTTCTCATGTTCTTCTTCTTTTCTTGCTTCTCTTCTTTCTTCTTTTCTTTTCTTTTTCCTGTCAGGACGTCGTCTCTCCTTCTTTCTTCTTTTCCCTTCTTCTTCTTCAGTCCTTCTGTCCTTCTTCTTTTGCCTTCAGGACGTCGTCTGATTTTCCAATCAGACGACTTAAACCGCTTGTTGCTACAGTGTCTCCCTTAGCTTTCTTCTTCTTCTTCCGCGGTCCTTCTTCTTCACCTGTGCCTGCACACTTCAGAGTTTACGTCAGAGGGCAAAACCTACTCTACCCTCCCCCGCGTCTCTGTCTCTCTGAATTCGCTCTTTGGAAGGCTCTCCCAGAGTATCCGGGTAATCGGGTACGCGGGTCGCGCCCGGGTCCAGGCCCACCGGCGTGCGGTGGTGGGCGAGGAGTGCAGGTCGGGCTTAGTCGGGTCGGGCCAGGTCCGCGAGGCGTGAGCGCGAACGAGGCCGGGTAACCAGGCGGGTGAAGGGGACCTCACCCCGTGAACTGAGGCGAACAGCTTAAGGCACTTTTTTCCTTTAAGCGACCGTTCGCCTCAGTGGCTTTCCGAGGTGGGACTAAATGTCCCACCCTAATTTGGATGCCTGCGCGGAGGAATCAGCGGCAGTCGAGGCGCAACGCGAGGGCTTCGCGCGAGGGCTTCGCCTCAACTGCAGCCTGGCACTTCGCGAAGACGCCTCGCACTGCCTGGGAGCGTGACCTGGGCGTGACGCACCTGGGGCAGCAGGTGAAGAAGTTGCTTCGCTTCAACAATGGCGGTGGCGAGCGCAGGTACTTGCCCACAGAGAAACGGCCTCTCGGCCTAATCAGAAACGCGGAGGACCTTCACCGTGGGGTGTCTGCAGGCGGCGGGGCGGAGCCTAAGGGCCGCCCTAGGTCAAACTGCAGGTTGGGAGATGGGTTTGTTCGGTGGAGTTGCAGAGGGTGATTTGGGGGAAGTGGAAGGGCGGAGGTTGATCAGGGTGAGGAGGCGGAGGTTCTGCGGTGGTCGGCGAGCCGTGTGGGTTGCTGGAGTGATGGGAGCGGGTCGCCGGAGCAGGGGCCGGAGGTGGAGAAGGTGAGGGCGATTGGTCGGATCGGGGGCAACAGTAAAGATGTAAAGTGAGGAAAAGGAAGAGGGGAGGAAGAGGAGGATTTCTACCTACTTAGCAGGACGAGGAGGGGCCGGAGCAGGCGACAGTCGTATCGACTGTCGCCGGAGAAGAAGATGCCCAGGGGAAGGGGCGGCGGCGAGGAGAGGGCCGGAGAGGCGCCAGCTGGGTGCGGCGTGGCGCGGGAAGAGCGAGGGAGGGCAACCCTGCATCTGGTAGTGTGGCAGAGCGACGAGGAGGAGGAGGAGAGGCCGCCGGAGCAAGGAGGGCGTCTGTCGGAGTGGGAAGAGAGGAATTGAGGGGGGTATCTCCGTCAGATCCAAGCTGCGAAGAACGGTGGAGCGACGGGGGTATTTATAGGGGCAAAATCAGAGAGGAGGGCGGAGGGAGACGACGTGTCTCCCTCGCCGGAGATCGCCGGAGGACGGACACCCATACCGTCCGTGCGTTCGCACGGGCGGTATGGGTGGTGCCAGAGCTCAGGGGGGTGCTCCTGCGGTGGCTGACGACGCAGGGCACCCCCATTTGACCTGGCAGGCCCTCCCCCTTACCCTGCGCGGCGCCATGCTCCGCGCAAGGTCGCTGGAGCATGGTGCTGCTCAGGTTTTGCAGGAGGGACCTGAATGCAAAGAACGAAGGAGATTTAGGGGCCTAAATGTGAGGGTTCAAAAGTTGAGGGCCAAAAAGTAAATAAATGAGGACCAAAGTGTAAAGTTGGTCAAGAAGGTTTCCTCTTAGGCTCAAGTTTTTATACATGACTAATTGGGACCTAAGGATTATGATGGTGAATTTTATTTCCAGATTAAACCTTGTTTGACCGGTCAATTTATGCAAAAACCCAAATTAAGTTGTTAATTGGGCATGGTTCTCAATGTAGGTCAAAATGGGTTCCTAAGGCCAAATTGAAGGTTCTAAACCCTAGAGATTATTTTTCTATGAATTTTAGAGGGTTTATTTGATTTTTTATCTACCTCGAACCTCGTGCATTTAAGTGAGTTTTTTTTTAGGGTTATAGGATGTCATTTAATTCCTTGGAGTTGCTGTAGCCCTTAATGAATCATCTCATCCCACTTTTCTTCTTATTAGGTTGTTTTGACCTATGTTTGGACCCTGAGTTACCCTGTTTTCAGATTGGATTGGTGAAATTGCATTTTTACCCCTTAATTTCTGTTTTCTTTGCGAACTCAGAATCTCTCTGAGCCAAGCCTTTCTAGGGTTATGTAGGAGCTTTTTCTTGCATATTATGGTTGAATGGTGCTAGTTTAGGGTTCGTGACGAGGTTCTCATCACGGCGCCATCTTCCGTGCAAAGTCGCCGGAGGCATGGGCAGCTGCTGCAGGTGGCAGAAGGACTGGCTTGCAAAGAACGGAGGGAAAGTTAAGGGGCTAAGTGCAAGGGTTTAAAAAGTTAAGGGTCAAAAAGTAATTCTTGAAGACCAATTTGTAAAGTAGGTCAAGACAAACTTTCCTTAGGTTCAAATTTTGATATAACCCTAATTTGGACCTAAGGAATCCAATGGTGAAGTTGGATTTTAGGTTTGACCACCTTTGATCGATCAATTTGCACAAAAACCTAAATTAGGTCAAAAATTGGGTATGATTCTCAATCTAGGTCAAGATAGGTTACAATGGCCAAATTGAAGGTTCTAAGCCATAGGGAATATTTTTTCATGAATTTTAGAGGATTTAATTGATATTTATCTTGCGTGTAACTTCGTGAATTAGAGCGGATTTGTTTTAAGGTTACAGAATGTCATTTAATTCCTAGAAGCTGCTATATCCCTTTTTAGATCAAATCATCCCACTTTCTCTCTTATTAAGCCCATTTGACCTGTGTTTAGACCCTTAGACATCCCGTTTGTGTACTACATTTGTAAAATTACAGTTTTACCCCTTGTGAGTTGCTTTATACTAAATTTATAGTTATTTGATTTTGGCTTTTCTTTAGGTTTTGTAGGAGCTTTTGTATACTTATTTAGGTCAAAATGTGCTAGTTAGGGTTCATGATGAGGTTCTCATCAATAACCAATTCACGTGCGTGTAATTAGAGTAACCACCACAACGTACCTTTTGACATCTGATATGAGGATTCTTTTGCTGAATGTCCGTTAGAGTTGATGTCTCTTTGTTCTGTTTTTTACGTCTCCATGCAGGAGATGCCTCGACGTGGAGTCCTTGAGGTGGGTCGCAGATGCGGCCAGGGACGAGATCGGAGGGGCAAGCGTGCTGAGCTCGACGTTTCAGTGGACCGGGCACTTCTTCCGGGCGTTCAGGGCCAGGACCTCACCTAGCTGATTTGGGAGATAGTTCGAGAGGAGCTCCACCCGCGTCCATGGGCGCCTCTTTCTGGGGACGTGGAGGGGGAGTCCTCTGTGGGACCACAAGACCGACGCAGCGCTGGACGTAGGGAAAGGGGTGGTCCTCCACTACCCCCACCACACTCTGACACTTCCGAGCACGAGCCCTCCCTGCCTAGAGGTGTGCTCGTCTCCCCACTACAACGACATTACAAGCTTTTCGAACAGTTTCGAAAGCTGAAGCCCCCCTCCTTCAAGGGGGATGAGGACCCGACTGAGGTAGAGGACTGGCTCGAGCAGATTGAGAAGGTATTTAACACCCTTCTCTCCCCTATGGAGTGCCGCGTGGCCTTTGCCACGTACCAGCTGGAGAGCGTGGCACACAAGTGGTGGAGGGCAGTCAGAGGTCAGGAGAGGGCAGAGCCGAAGTGGGACCAGTTTTTGACCCTCTTCTGTGAGCAGTACTTCTCGTAGATGTGGCAGGATCAGAGGAGGCGGGAGTTTCACACTCTCCGTCAGGGGATGATGACTGTTAGCGCGTATCGTACGCATTTTCTGGAGCCGTCCTATTTCGCTGTGACAGCTGTGGCCAATAAGGAGGAGTGCCTATGGAGGTTTACTGAGGGGCTCCGTCCTGCCATTCGAGGGTATGTCAAACCCCTTAAGCTGCCCACGCTCTCGAGAGTGGTGGAGGCAGCTATGACCTATGAGGAGACCAACCCGGTCGCACATGACACTGACAGCGGACGGAAGAGGCCCTACCAGCCAGAGTACTCACAGGGTCGGCGAGAGAGGAGGCATGCGGCACCCGTAGGAGAGTCGTCTCGCTTTGCAAGGCCGTTAGTGGCCTTTAGGGGCCCTCGACAGGGGCCAGTTGCCAGCACTGGACCCCCGCCCAGCCGTCAACAGGGACCTACCGAGGGCGGGAGTTGAGTTCCGCTTTGTTACCAGTGTGGCCAACCGGGCCACATCAGGAGGGACTGCCCGTCTAGGGTTGGAGCGCAGAAGATGCTCCCCGCACCGAGTGCCGGAGGCCGAGCAAATGGCCATGGTTCCCAGGCGCGTGGGGGAGGATAGCAGTAGCAGGGAGGGTACCGGCCAGCAGCTACCCGTTCGACGCAGAGTGTGGTTGCTTCTTCCGTACTGTGAGCTGAGGGGCGTATCAACGCCCTGACACACAGAGATGCCAGAGCTTCAGGTTCAGTGGTGGCAGGTATGGTTACAGTTTCCGGCAGATTAGTTTAGGTACTTTTTGATTCCGACGCCACGCACTCGTTTGTTGCTACAAGTTTTGCTGTTAGTTTGGGACAGGACTGTGTGTTGCTAGAGGATCTGTTTGTGATCAGAGGATCGGGTGGTTAGCTGTTTGTAGCTGAGGAGGTCTACACTGACTGTGAGGTCAGTATTGGGGGACACAGCCTCCCCGCTGACCTGATTGTGATACCGATGGAGGACTTTGGCGTGATTTTTGGGATGGATTGGCTATCTGCTTATCACGCTCAAAAGGTGGACTGTTTTGAGAGGAAGATTGTCTTCTCCATACCAGAGATGCTTTCTTTTGAGTTTCATGGACAGCTAGTGGACGGAGGCTTCAGGTGCATTTCTGCACTTCGGGGGGCGAGACTTTTGGGCTAGGGTTGTGAGGGCTTTCTGGCTTGTGTAGTGGCAGAGCCCAGCCCCATGGTAGACTTTCAGAGCATCCCGGTGGTCAGAGAGTACCCCGACGTGTTTCCAAAAGAGCTACCAGGACTACTGTCCGAGCGTGAGATCGAGTTTGAGATCTCACTGGTACCAAGGACCTGCCCCATTTCTACAGCACCTTACAGGATGGCACCACTTGAGCTGCGAGAGCTCAAGTCCCAATTGCAGGACCTATTGGAGAAGGGCTTTGTGAGGCCTAGTGCGTCTCCGTGGGGAGCCCCAATGTTATTTGTGAAGAAGAAGGATAGTACCATACGCGTTTGTGTGGACTACAGACAGCTGAATAGGGTCACCATCAAGAACAGGTATCCGCTGTCGAGGATCGATTATTTGTTTGACCAGTTGCGAGGTGCTATAGTGTTCTCCAAGATAGACTTGAGATCTGGCTACCACCACTTGTGGATCAGGGAGACCGACGTCTCTAAGACAGCTTTCCGCACCTGGTATGGATACTACGAATTTTTGGTCATGCCGTTTGGCTGACCAACGCACTCGCTGCCTTCATGGATTTGATGAACCGGGTCTTCAGACCGTATCTGGATCAGTTTGTGGTGGTGTTTATTGATGATGTGCTCATTTACTCACGGGATCAAGCGCAGTACGGACAACACTTGCGGATGGTTTTGGACACGTTGAGATGGCGTAGGATGTATGCCAAATATAGTAAGTGCGAGTTCTGGTTGAGGCAGGTGACCTTCTTAGGTCATGTGATTTTAGGAGATGGCTTGGCTGTAGACCCAGTCAAGGTAGAGGCAGTGCTCAGGTGGGAGAGACCACGTACAGTGACAGAGATCCGCAGTTTCTTGGGACTGGTAGGTTACTATCAGTAGTTTATCAGGGGTTTCTCGCAGATAGTGCATCCTATGACTCAATTGACCTGGAAGGACGTGCCCTTTCCTTGGATAGATGCTTGTGAGGCGTGTTTTCAGGAGTTGAAGGAGAGGCTGACTTCGGCTCCTGTGCTTACCATCCCAGACAGCAGTGGTGGTTTCATTGTCTACATGGACGCTTCGTTGCAGGGGTTAGGGGGTGTGCTCATGCAGCGGGGTCACGTTGTTGCTTACGCTTTGTGGCAACTGAAGCCCCATGAGCATAGCTACCCTACCCATGACTTATAGCTGGCAGCTGTTGTCTTCGTGTTGAAGACATGGAGACACTACCTGTATGGTGAGACTTTTGAGATATTCACAGATCATAAGAGCCTTAGGTACTTATTTGATCAGAAGGAGCTTAACATGAGACAGAAACGTTAGTTAGAGCTCTTGAAGGACTATGACTGCAGCATCTCCTACCATCCAGGGAAGGCTAACGTGGTGGCTGACACCTTGAGCCGAAAGGCGCCTGCCCACTTGGCCAGTTTACTAGCACAGAGTTGGAGACTCATGGAGGAGTTGGGCAGTTGGCGACTCCTAGAGTTATAGGGGCATTGTGGGGCAGTGACAGTGACACGACAGACGAGACCAGAGTTGATAGATCGCATCATTACAGGATAGATGACAGATCCGTACCTACAGCCGTTGCGCGACAGAGTACTGTCTGGGGACCCTGGAGACTTCTCCTTTACAGACGAGGTACTACGTATGAGGGGACGTTTGTGTGTTCCCAGAGATGAGGAGTTGTTGAGAGAGCTCCTGACTGAGGCACACGGGTCCAGGTTCACCATACATCCCGGGAACACAAAGATGTACCATGATCTGAGACGTGACTTTTGGTAGAGAGGGATGAAGTGAGATGTAGGTGAGTTCGTGCAGCAGTGTTTGGTGTGCCAACAAGTGAAGGCCGAACATCAGAGGCCTGCAGGACCGTTGCATCCACTTCCCGTGCCAGAGTGGAAGTGGGAGAGCATCACCATGGACTTGGTGGTGGGCTTGCCCGTTACCCAGTGAGGACACGATGCAGTCTGGGTGATTGTAGATAGATTGATGAAGATGACACATTTCTTGCTGATCCGAGTCACTTTGGGACCAGCGCAGTTGGCAGAGAGGTATATTCGTGACGTGGTACGTTTGCACGGTGTTCTGCGTGAGATTGTATCCGATCGAGATACCCGTTTTATGTCCCAATTTTGGGCTGAGTTTCAGTAGACTCTGGGGATACGGTTGAGGTTCAGTACGGTGTACCACCCGCAGACGGACGGACAGTCAGAGTGCACGATACAGACACTTGAGGACTTTTTACGTGCTTGTGTACTGGACTGGAGGGGCTTTTTGGAGGAACACATGCCCCTGGCAGAGTTTGCATATAATAATAGCTATCACTCGAGTATCGGCATGGCACCCTACAAAGCTCTGTACGAACGGAGGTGTACTGCACCCTTGAGTTGTTTTGAGGTGGGGACCAAGTGGGAGGTTGGCCCCAAGCTGATCCGGTAGAGTCAGGAGGTGATTGAGTAGATTCATAGACGACTTCGCATTGTTAGGAGCAGATAGAAGAGTTATGCCGATCGGAAGCGCAGAGAGGTCTAGTTCGAGGTTGGAGATCACGTCTTTCTTCGCATTTTGCTCATGAAGGGCCTGCAGTGTTTTGGGGTGAAAGGGAAGCTCGCGTCGAGGTTTGTGGGGCCCTTTGAAGTCCTGGAGCGGGTAGGACCTGTTGCTTACAGGCTTGCCCTTCCTCCCAACTTTCTGGTGTGCACAACGTGTTCCATGTGTCCAACCTCAGGAAGTACGTCGTTGATCCCAGTCACGTTCTGAGCCACGAGAGTGTCGAGGTGGGTGACGACCTGACCTACCCCAAGCAACCAATGTAGATACCTGACAGAGCCGTCCGGAGTTTGAGACGGAAGCATGTACCCCTGGTGAAGGTCATGTGGAGGAGCCAAAGGTATGAGGAGGCTACCTGGGAGCCTGAAGCGGCGATGCGAGAGTGGTACCCGGAGCTTTTTTAGGGTACTTTTCGGACCGACTTCGGTCCTCTTTAAGTTTGTTATGCGTATGTATTTCTTTTCCACACCCTAGCTGGTTCAAGTTTCGGAGACGAAACGTCCTTTAAGTTTGTTATGATGTTAAGACCCGTTCTGTCCTGAGCCTTTTAAGACGTTTGGACTGTCGGTCAGATGTCTGGACACCTTCCTAGATGTCTGGAAATCAAAATTTTTAGGTACGAGCTCGCGTCTGCGTGTGAGCTGCGCGCAGACAGTACCCTCTCATTTTCCTTCCCTTCTTCTCTCTCTCCCCTCCTCCAGCAAACCCTAACCCACCCTCCTTATAAAACCCCCCCTTCCTCCTCTCTCGTTCCCCTCACTTCGCAGCCTCTAGCCACTTCTTCCCTTCCTCACCACCCCAACGTAAGCGAGAGAGCGCGAGAGCGTCAACGAGGAGGAGTGACGTGAGGAGAGGAGGAGAGTGAGCTCGCGAGCTCATGTGGGAGCTCATCGGAGGGCGCACGGCCGGAGCGGCACGTGCGAGAGGAGGAGTGAGTCAGGAAGTCATCCCTGACACTGTTGTAGCCAGAGCTGCAGGCGAGGAGGCGAGCCGCAGCCGCGCGCAGCGAGAGCGAGCGGGAGCAGGTTTTGGTTTTGGGTTTTTCCCAGAATCAGACGTCTGGAGCAACGTCCAGACGACGGAGAGGACGTCTGGAGGAGGTTCTAGACGTCTGAGGAGAGAGCTTCGCGAAGGTACGTTCCCTTTTGCGGATACGGCCATGCAGGTCCCTCCGCTGCTACCCTTCGCATGGATATTTTGAGAAGTTTCGATCGTTGCATGCAGGATTTGCTTTGGGAAGGCATGGGACACGCCCTCCCATGCATTTCAAACGTCTAGGCAGCTTACCAGATGGTTGGAAGCACTTCCAGACGTCCGGAGAGGTGGTTGGATGACTGGAGCTGGGTCCAGATGGTCCAGAAGAGTTCCTGGACGTCTGGGGTGGACGCAGAGCTTGAGGTGCGTTTCTGAACACTTTTAAGACGTCTGGAAGTTGTTCCAGACGTCTTATTTTGAGTCAGTAACCCTGTTTTGACCCGTTTAGGGTCCGTTTGAGATCCGTTTTACATAAATAAGATACCGACGTTTTCCTTGTGAGTTCCTCTACTTGTTAGAAGGCTTTCTGTACTATTCTGATTGTTCCCTTATGATTGTTCCTTGTTATAGGACTTCATTCCATTGCGGATTCGAGGCTTGCTGAGGCACGTGAGCCTGCCGTTCGAACCCCCATTCCTCCTGGGTTGACTAGTAGAGTGGCTTCCCCCAATTTAACTATAAACCTAAATGCATGCATGGAATGAATGATTAGAACCTAAGATATGGCATGAATCCTAGGGCGAGAAGTACTTGAAATGTCTGTATGTGTGATTGAATTATAGTCTTGAATGAGTAGACAGAAATGTTAAACAGCTGCCTGTAAATGAACCTAAGTTTCCTGTGAATTATGAATTACCTGTGCTAGTTAGCAGTTGCATGTAACCTTTCTGTTGTATATGCTAAATGATATAATACGAGCTGCATGTATATACACTGAGAATGGAAATGTGAATGATAGAAATACGAGCTGCATGTGTATAACCAGAGAATGGAAATGGGAATGATGAAACCTGATATGGGATGGCATGAGAAATATGAGAATGAACTCTACGTGGAATTAGGAGTAGAGCTCCTGGAATTGAATGGAATGGATCTGGGAATGTGAGTGGGGAAGTGTGCTGGCCCTTGAGTACGTAGTACCAAGGAGAGTGATTGTTCCCTGTTTAGTGTAGAGCGGAGCTAGCCGCCCTTAGGTTGGGACCCGGGGTTAGGATTGGCCACTCTGCATCGACTTCTTGGCCCTCGTGTACACTGTATCGGGGAGAGCTACTAGTGTAGGGAGAAAGCTAGCCACCCCACAGGGCCCGGGATTCAGCTAGCCACCCTACACCGATTTGTTAGGCACACTGGGCAAACTAGGGTAGTCAAGCAAGGGTGCGCGGACTGTGGAGGGGCAAGACCCCTGTTTGGTTCTTAGGGGCTAGACCCCTGTTACTGAGAGGGCTAGGCCCTATATTGTTCCGTGCTGTACTTGGGTGCACCCGTTAGTGGAAATGACTGACCGTGTGTCAGTGTGGGGTAGCTGCCCATGCGCTTATCGCACGTGCCGTAGTCACTGTTACGTCTGTCCGTGACCTTGGGGTGGTTGACTAGGTGTAGGATCACCACGGGGGACTCTCCCAGCCAAGAGAGCACCACGTGTGCCTTCTACTCTTCGGAAAAGACTGCAATCAAGATCGTTCCCATGAGAAACATTCGAGATCAAGAAAGAGATCTGTGAAATAAAGCAAGTGGTGAAAAAGAATAATTAGTTAAAGAAAGTAATTGAAAAACAACAGCTACCTATCCACTTTTACTGCTTAGTTAGTTGGTTGCCACTCTACTCAGCGTTCACTGAGTTTGTTTACTCATAACCCCTTTTCAGGTCCAGGTGTTAAGCAGCCCAAGTCTAAACTGCAAAGGGTGCTGGGCCCAGTAGAGCCTAGTAGCAGTAGTTTCTTTTGCTGTACCTTTTTGTGTAGTGAGTTCAGATTCCTGTACTTTACGTTCTGTACCTTTACTTTTCTGCACCTTTATGTTATTGTACCTCGATACTGTTTTATTCTTGTGGTGGTGACATGTACTGTAGTAGCGTTTACTTCTTTATTGCTGTACTCTTTTACTATTAATTGCTTAGCATAGTGAATATGGTTTACTTTCCTGCTTTTTTGCTATTTCTCGTTGGACGAATGGATCTTGGGATCAGTCGAGTCGGTCCGATCTCGTGGCATGTAGGAATTTGAGAATTAGGTCGTAACATTAGTGGAATAAGTTTAACTTACCTAAAACTTTCAAACATCAGAACCTATTTATTTCACCATTTTATTACAGTCGACAGTAGTCTCATCCACCACCATGGCTATGTTCTTGTCCTAAGCAGCATAATATGCTGGGAAACCATTGTGGCTTTCCTATTGTGTGATTCTGTCCATATCTTTAATATATATAAAGATCAAGTCATAATTTTATATACATTATGTATCTAATTATTATGATTCTTTGGATATTTATTTTATAAATTTAATAATTTCAGGCTTGACTTTATATTTTTGTGAATAATGATATTTTCTTTACATCATAGGCAAGATGGTGAAAGACTCACAAGTTAACTCAGTATTGAAGAGAATATTTTTATGGGTTCATTTAGGTATTTGAGTTAAAGAAAAAATCAAGAAATAGATCTATTTGAGCTAGGTGGTAGAATACATATACATAGGATAAAAGATCAAAAATTAGAATTTTAATGAAATTACGGGTTGCTTTGACTCCAAAATAACCTCTTTATCCCTCTGCTACAAATTCCAAAAATTTTTGGGAGGTTACGTGGGCTCTCAAGTCTATAACTAGGTCTTAAAACTTCCAGGGAAGAGGATTTTACCTTCTAGCCTCCCCTTTCTTCTAGCTTCCTCTCGGTGGGAAACCTTATGTGGTCGCTGATAGTCCTCTCTACCTCTATCTTTCGTCTCCAATCTTTCCCACCCCTGCTACGATGTCGACACGACCTTTGATTTCGTTCTACTTTCTTTTTACTTATTTATTTTAGTTGGTACTTTAGATGATTTATTTGAAATTTTATTATTTATTTTTGCCATTAGCTTTTTAATAAAAGTTATCTTACCATTTGATTGTTAGTTACTATTTCCTTGGCATGTATTCTTTCATCATAAGTCATTAGCTTGCTTTAATTACATTTATAGTTGGGGGCATCGATTTGCCTCGAGGTCGTGCGTTGGGGTGTCTGTGACCTCCGGGGGTTTACCTCCCAGGAGGGTTAGATTGCTTTCCCGAGTTTATTCTTTAATTTACATGTTCAAAAATAAAAAAATAAAAAACTTGTAGATTAATACTTGTTAGTTTTAATTTCCTATAAAATTTCATAAGCAAATTATTTTTATAAAAAAATTAAAAAATATCTTTTGATTCAGTCCTTGTATTATTACGATTTAGTTCTAAAATTTCTTTCTAAATTTATTTCATGCATTTGACAACTCATTTGTGCATGAAAATTGGTAAGAATATCAGATGGTCAGTAATATATCTTCAGTAATGTCATTAGAGCTTTGACATTCTTGAAAAATTATTTTCACGTGTATTGAATTGAAGTCTTTGGATTGCAATTGAGTCCTTATTTTTAAGTTCTATTGTCTTATACCTATCTAAAAATTCCAAAAATTTTAAAATACCAAAAGTATGCTAAGTTAGGATAGTAGGAAGTGATTTGAATAACTTGCCTTCTTATGAGATTATTCTCAATCTTTATCTACCTTTCATGAGGTCAAAAATTTAAAACAATCATAATTTATGCAACAACGATGTAATTATCCTCTTGAGAATTCCAAGATCATATAATCCCATCATTAAGAGGACAAAGAGACCTTTACCCTTGTCCTTTCCTGGGTATTAAATGCTAGACGGAAGTCTCTACATCTCTTTGATATGTTGTGTCATCAATTCTCCTTAATTTATCTCCCTCTACCTACTCCTTAACAACCATCACAACAATAGAGAAGTACCAACCAGCAATCACACTAGTGGAATGAAAATGTCACAACCAAATAAAGGAACCAAAGTACAAGATCACCTGTATCTTTTCACAATGAAGAGTACAACCAGGTATACAAATCTTATTGCAAGTAAAGATAGGGCCGAACATGGTCACAAAAAGCAATTGACACCTTTTAAGTATATCATAATCGAATACGATTATGTGCTAAACTTGGAGAAAACCATGATCGCTTCCAACATCAAAGACACTGAAGCATCGAACTGTCTGACTAAATGGATATAGGTTTATTGAAAATGAACCACTAGAAAGATTCTATCTAACTTGACACGATAGTCTTCAATTAGTAAGACAGGAAGGCAATGGGATCACTCTTCAAGGGAGTCTGACCAAATGGAATAATTCTAATTTAATTGGACAAATGCCCTTTGGGGCAGATCTGACCAATCAGGTTCATGTTTGATCAATTAGACAGGATTGGGGAAAAAATGCCCTCTGAGGCTAATTGGTCAAATTTGCAAGAAAATAATGCCAGTTTAGACTAACCAATCAGATGAAAATGTGGATGGTTGGAGGCCCTATATTGCAATTTTGAATCTAATCTTCAACTGGTCAAGATGCTTCATTAACCAATTAGAGGTGAGGAACTTGCACTTTGGAGGCTCCCATTACCATGAATTGGCTCCAAGTAAATATGCCCTTCACATTTATGATTGCAACCATGATCTCTTCCTATAGAATTTGTGATGAAGATCCCCTTAAATGCACCTTTGATCCAAATCTCTACCCATAACGACCACGAGCAAGATTGCCCCACAACTTCCCTACCAAAGAATTGTAACTACGGTTTTAACACCATAGAGACAATTTCATCAAAGCAGTCACAGAAAAGAGACATCAATTTACGTGAAAATCTCTCCAAGATGAGAGGCAAAAGCCATTGGAGCATACGCATGCCCCAACATCCACTGACTTTTAGGGTTATTTTCACCAAGTTTGAAAATGGTAATGTATGAGTACAATAGTATAGACATTGGTTAAATGGATACACACTTAAGGTCTGTTTATATGTTTACAACTCAACACCTTCTAACATCGTATCCGTCTGTTGCAGACATGGATTTTGATTTTCCAGTCCCTAGTTATGGAAATCTATATCCTTGTCAAAAAAAAAAAAACACTATTTGAATCTAATAAAAGAAAATGAAAAAAGTTGTAATTAGGGAAAGTTCAGGACAGGGAAAAGAAAAAAAAAAGAAGTTTAGGAGCAGGCACTCTTGCTGATAGATGGATGCTCTTCTATCGCACCACAAGATCATTCACAAGATTTCTAGAGATAGGGTTGAGAAATGCCATGGATGGTTGCTCTCATCCACTAGTGAGGAAGTCGCACTTATCCATCGCAAGCACCGATAATGTCATGATCACATTAATCTACCCTTTTTGGTGGTTCAACCAATAGTTGCCCTTTCTCTCCCTCTCTCATACCTACCTACCTAAATGTCTATCCTTCCCTTCTTTCCATGGTTGCTTCCTTCCATATGCCGTTGCCTTTTGAGAATAATAAGGGGGAAAAGAAACATTTTTCTTCCTCTTTCTAGGTGATGAATGCTTTCGGCTACTAACACCATCCAAAGTGCAGCATTCCAACACTTTGCCTGGGAGCATGAAGGGTATGCGTAAATTACGACGAAGTATAGATAGGAATTTGTGAAAAGATTCCCTGATAGAACATGCATGATGATGTGGATCAATTCAACTTGATCTTCTTGTAGATGTTAGCATTTACACTGGAACCATTGGTTTAGCAAACCTATATCCACCCTTCAGATCTCATGTGGATCATTTGCTACCCACTAGGCATATATAGAGCATAGGTTCTACCTACAATTGAAAAGCAACTAAGAACCACCATCTAAATCCTACCTTGCAAGCCAAAGGATTGGGTATGTAGTCTTTGCTCAGTTCCTCCAGTCCATCCCTATAAAATGATTGGAGAACCTGTAATTCTGCGATATCATAAAAGAATACAGATTTTAGCCACCTTCCTTTATTTTTGTGTATAGTTTTCGGCATTCCCATTCTAAGTTATATAACTAGCGCTCACACTTGCCATATAAGTGTGTAATTTCTAGCTTTTCATTCATGTTCTATAGTCACATGTGAAAATACCCTGATTTACAAATTTCTATCTATAGCTACCATAAATTGAGTTATCTTTGACAATAAACATTTTATTTTAATATTCCTTAATTACTGTAAAGAGGAACAAAAATCGCAATTAGCCGTATGAAACTCACCTATTGCAATGGCGAATTTGAGGAGGTTCACTCTATGCTTCCGCCCACCCTTCACCTATTGTTTGGAGTAAGGAATTGGAGATTTGAGCAATTATTGGATAAGACTTGCACGAGTTTAGGTATTGATCGATGGAGTGATTGAGTTAAGATTAGTCATTGCTTTCCCTATTTAGGAGGGATTGATATTGTTTGACCATTGTGGGCGATGACAATGATTTTGAATCTATGATGGGTTGGGCGATTGATGCCTGGAGAGGAAAGATATTTACTGAACTTTACATTGAGGTCGAAGGTTAGGGTGGACGTACACCTCAACCACCGAATACTTCTGTGGAACGATCACCTCAACGACCTCCACAAGAACCACGTCATATACTTCATGGGCAGATGTCTATTCCAGAAAATCCCATCGAGCCACTAGATGTTGAAGATGGAAATGATATGGGTGATGCACCCCTTGATAGGTAAAATGATGTGCAACATATAATTGCTCAAAAGGAACGCAGGTAAGGTACATTTCTCAAGTTATTGGTAACCTTTGTGGCTCACCACGAGAATGACATAGATGAAGAAGACAAGTTAAATGAGGGAGAGAATGTTCAGGTAAATGACCATGTCATCTCCCAACCCATAACAGGAGAGTGTGTCAATTTGACTCTGGTAGCAGGCACGTCAGCAATGAGTTACCTGAGGATAAAGATGTTTCATTTTATGGCAATTTTCCAACTTCTCTTGAAAGAGAAGATGGCTCTAATGAATGCTCCCGCACTGGAATGAGTCATCCAAACACACAACTGGTGAAGGGAATGACATTTAGAACCAAGCAGGACTTGGTGTATGCTATTAAAACTTTTCACATTGAGAATCATGTGTATTTTGAAGTTCGAGAGTTAGATAGAAATGTTTGGTTATTGATATGTGCACATAAATCTGAAGGGTGCACATATAGATTGTGCAGTCATTTTAGAACTTTTTATCAACAATGAGTATTGAGTACTTTGCATGGTCAACATACTTGTGTCCATATCCAAGACAATGAAAATCACCCTCAACTCGATTGCAATTTCATGAGACGGTACTTAATAGGTTATGTCAAACGATCACCTTTGGTTAAGGTGAATTTATTACTTGAGGTAATTGATGAGAAATTTAAATATACAATTACAAGGAGAAGGGCATGGATGTAAAGCGAAAAGCCATTAAATTGGTTTATAGTGGGTGGGACAAGTCCTATGAAGACTTGCCATATCTTCTTGCCATTAGAGACTCAAATCCTAGAAAATTCATAGATTTAAAATCTCTTGTTGTCAATGACAAAAACGATGTGATCTTGATGAAAGCTTTTTGGGCATACAGACCGAGCATCGAAGCGTTTAACTATTATCAGCTGATTATTTCTATTGATGGCACACATCTTTATGGTAAATACATGCATAACTTGCTGATTGCATATGGCGTGGATGTTGATCAATATATTGTACTTCTTACATTCGCTAGTGTCTATGAGGAGTTCACAGATATATAGTCTTGGTTTCTCAGAAGAGTAAGAAATTGTTTAATCCGTGATCGAGAAGATCCAATTTGTATTATTTATGACTGCCATGGGGGGATTCCTGCTGCAGTTGCTAGTGAGGATGTTGGGTTACGTCATGTACGTTAGAGGTTTTGTACACGTCACGTTGCTAGCAATTTTAACACTTCTCAGAAGAATGCGCATATAAAGAAGTTAGTAATGATGGATGCACTGCAATCTTCACTGCTAAAATGGGAGTTCTACATGAATACATTGGGAAACATTAGCGAAGATGCTCCTAAATGGTTTGATGAGCGCAGGATCGATAAGCAACTGTGGATGATGGCTTTCGATGGTGGTTATAAATTTGGAAACATGACAAATTTGAGCGAGAGTTATAATGCGGTTCTCGAAGAAGTTAGGGCATTACCTATATGTGCCTTAGTTAGAAAAACTTTCTACAATTGCGTTGTGTATTTTAACTAGCACCATGAGAAAGCACATGCAGCCATGGGCATAAATGAGAAATATACTACATATGTAAATGATATGGTTCAAAATTAAATAAATATAGGGAGAAGTCATAATGTGACTCATTTTTATGGGATTCCAGATTTATACTATGAAGTTCTCACTGGTAAGCGTGAGACACCATACGGTTTGAAAGATGAGAATTTTCACAAAGTTGACATAAGGAATGCGTCTTGTACTTGCAACAAGTGGCAAATGTATAGAATCCCATGCTCACATGTATGTGCAGTGTTAACATCTAAACATGTTGACATCTGTACAGCTGTCGCCCATTGGTACGCCTGGGAGCATCAAATGTTAATATACTAAGGTAAATTTGAGCCAATACCTAATCCTAAAGCTTGGTAGCCATACATATTTCAGAAGCACATCTCGTGGTGGGAGAAAAAGCGAGAGAAAGGATGACCAAAGTTGTTTCATATTCATAATGAGATGGATATTCGAGAAAGCAGGCAAAGTAATAGTTGTCGTGTGTGCATGCAAGAATGTCATACTGGAAGGCCTTGTCCTCATATACAACACGGAACCTTGTCGTCCACACAACAAATTAATCTTATAGCCAAACACTTGCTGAAGAAATAGAAATATCAATAAATCCAGCATTTGTAAATGTACCGGTCATAATAGGAAGAATTGTCCAAATAGAGGTGAACTTTTGATCGCATCTTTTATATTTTGGTAATGTCTCATATGCGTACAGTTAATATTTGTGGTTAATTTTTCCATTCTTGAATTGTAGATGGAGGTAGGACCAGTTGACCAATCAGTTTTATGTGGACAGGATGTGTATCGATCTATGAGTGTGTGGAGTGATGATGTAACTATCCTTAATCTATACATTTCATATGTAAATCAAATTTACTTTCAATATGATTCTATTATAAGTTTATATTTCATGAACTATCAATAATTCAATCATAATTATTATTTTAATTCACATTATAAATTTATCTTCCATTAACGAGTTCCATATTAAACTTACACAGGTTTACTCAATGTTGAGATGTCGTCAACGTGATGCAGTCATGTGATCTATTCTAGTACGCCCATAAGTTACCCAACTTGTATAGGAAGCGGGGTTTGGAGGGATTTTAGACTTTGGTTTCATACCATTAGATTGTCATCTTGTCACAGCTCTAGTGGATCGCTAGAGGTTGGAGACTCACATATTTCATATGACCAGAGGTGAGATGACTGTTACTTTGGAGGATATAGCTATCATCACTGGTTTACCTGTGGATTACTTCGTAGTCACAAGTGTGACCTCTGTGCCTAGCTGGATAGGATTGTGCGACCGATTACTTGGAGCGGTACTTGGCGAGAACTAAATCTCCGATTCTAGGGTACAAATGATTTGGCTGTAGGGGACCTTCGTAGACATGTCAGATAATGTAGACGATGAGACATGTCATTGATATGCATGAGCTTACATTTTACAGTGCATGGGCGACATTCTTTTTCTAGACAAGTTCGAGAACTACATCTCGTTGATATACTTGCCTTTATTAGAGGACTTGCAGGTAAGCAAATTTTATAGTTAACGTTACATTATTTATTGCTTAAGTTTCAATGAGCATTTACATCTTTCACTCTTGCTTATTGAATGCATATCACAGTCTGTAGGACAGTATAGCTGGGGAGTTGCTTGTTTGGCATATCTCTATTGCCAACTATGCTTAGCTACTCGTGTGAGGATTGATGAGATTGGTGGAACATTGATCGTGTTGCAGGTTTGGGCATGAGAAAGGTTTCCCCACATGGCACCTATCGTGCATCATTGTCCCGAGTGGCAAGGACAACTTAAGTTTCAATGAGCATTTACATCTTTCACTCGTGCCTATTGAATTCATATCACAGGCTGCACGACAGTATAGTTGGGGAGTTGCTTGTTTGGCATATCTCTATTGCAAACTATGCTTAGCTACCCATGTGGGGATTGACGAGATTGGTGGAGCATTGATCGTGCTGCAGGTTTGGGCGTGAGAAAAGTATCCCCACATGGCACCTATTGTGCATCATCGTCCGGAGTGGCAGGGACAACCATTGGGTGCTCGTTGGGTGGCTGCTTTCGATGTCTGGAAGCAGTCATCAAACGTTGTGATTCCGTATTGGGATGCATTTGACCTCCAAAGTGCCGAGCAGGTATCTAATTTAACATTTCCACCATTTTTATTACGTTAGAAAACATGTTTTAATTATTAAACTTATGTGATTACGTAGGTTCTATGATAGCCTTACACACAAGATATACAACAAAACCTACCTGAATATTGCCCAACTGGGAGGGAGATTTGGTGTGCGTGAGTCCCCTTGATATGCTTCCATATAGTTGAGCATTATTTCCCAGATCGCATCCTCAGGTAATTTGGGGGTCTTCAGGGTGTTCCTTTGGAATGTGATTCAGAAGACCACCTCCATGATATAGATTTAAGGGGGAAATTTGAGATCGATTGGTGTTAACACCATACGTCATACATTCAGGAATGGGGGGTCAAGGCAGAACATATCGTTGCACTGACACCGATAGACAACCCTACTACTACACCGGATTACGTGGCTTGGTATAATAGGATCACCAGGAGGGTTATCGGTTGACTTGGTGCACTATTGGATTATAATGTAAATCATTATGCAATTCTTTTTCATAATTAGATAACGGTTATACAATAATGCTTGTTAATTATATATCTACTCCTTTAATTTTATAAACATTATCGTTTCCTTATGTAGTTTAATATGTGGGTTCGCGTTCACGAGATGATGCGCGATCACCCTGACTTTGCGGACATCCATAACCTAGCTTGCCAGGCAATAGAGATAAACACTAATACAATAGCACATCATTTCAAACCCCCTAAGCCTCAAGCACTAGACGGTGGGGATAATGCACCTGCAGGAGGGGGTAGGAGGGGACGGGGGCAAGGGTGAGGGTGAGGTTGAGGACGTGGCAGAGGACAGAGGCAAGGAAGGGGGCGTGGGAGAGGACATGGGAGGATATAAAGACATGATCTAGATCTTGTACTGGAGGTCGCAGACCCTCCACCAGAGGCCCCAGACCTTCCCCAAGATCCACAGGCCCCTTATGAGGTAAAAACGTTTAATGATTTTAATATTCTCTTTCTCATGAACTTATTGACACACTAGAAATTCTCATCAATGATTTTAATTAGCAATCTCCATGAGAAGAACCCTCCCAGTTCACACAGGATCAAATGGAGGTGGAACATCCTCATGATCCATTTTGAGGTATAAAATTTTAAAACAAATTTAATATTTCCATTCCTATTAAATTATTCATATACTTCAATATTTTCCATGCAGCAACCTCTACAACAAGAACCTACCCAGGCCTCGCAAGATGAATCAGAGGTTGAACCCCTTCAGCATCTACATGACCCATTTAAGGTATAAATTTTTAAAAAAAATTAAAATTTCCATTCTTATCAAATTATTCATACTTCAATATTTTTCATGCAGCAACCTCTACAAGAAGTACCCTCCAAGGCCTCTCAGGATCAATCAAAGGTGGAACCCTACCAGGATCTACAGGCCCAATCTGAGGTAAGAAGTTTTAACTAATTTAATATTTCTGTTCTCACCAATACATTGACACTTCAATAATTTTCCTTACAATAAACTCAAACTGACGATCCATTCACGACTCCAGCCATTGAATTTCCTACTGTCTTCGATATTTACACCGGGAGATCCTTTAAAGAGAAAGGTTGAAGATGCACACTTGGGAGAGGAGGCTTCAGAGGTTGCTTCTCATGCCCCACCATCTCCTTCAGCAGCTCCAATCTTTGACGACTCTAAAGTGGTGGACGTCAGTCTGGATGCGACGATTATTCCTAAGGAAGATGATACATTCATGACTCCACCCATCGAGTTAGCTACTGTTTCTGAGATAACACTAGGAGCTCCTCTTAAGAGAATGGCTGAAGATACAAACTTCGAGGAAGGGACCTCACATGTTACTCTTCGTGGCCCACCATCACCTCCAATATCTCTGGATTTCGACAACCTAAAAGAAGCCACTAGTACACGCATTGATGAAATAGATCGACAGAGTCAGTTACAACAATTTCAAGACGATTCTCAAAACCCTCGAAAGACATACAGTCGATGGAGAAGGGGAAGAAACTAATTGTTCCTATTGTATGATTTTGTAGTTTAAAGTGAGACTTAGTTGTAAACATTGCACTTAGGTTGGATACTTACAATATCTTACCATTCCTTAGTAATACTTTCATGTAAATATTATCATGCAAAAAGTTTGAACAAAAAATTAATGAATGTAAACATTCCTCCCAACATACTATGAATGATTGCTTGGTTGTCATACATTGCTTGGTTGTGACTGCTTGCTTGGTTGATTGTGTTTCATTCATTGATTGGTTGTCATTAAATGCTCAGTTGGTGTGTGTGATTGAAATAATATAAGCAACATTAGCAGCAGCAGCATTAGTCACAGCAGCAGCAGCATTAGTAGCAGTAGCAACTGTTGCATGAGCAGCAGTTGTTGCATGAGCAACAAAAGCAACAAGCAGCAGCAACAGCATCAACAGCAGTGCAAGCAATGCAGCAGGAGCAGCATAGGAGGCAAACTCGCCTCTTCAAGAGGCAAGTTACACATAAAACTTGCCTTCTCAGAGGTGAGTTTTATGTTCATCAAACCTACTTTTGTAGGGGGATTTGGGCGGTGTAAAACTCACTTCTACTAGATGCGAGCTATGTGTAAAAATGCACAGCTATAAACTCACCTCTACTAGAGGCAAGTTTAACACGAGATCTTATGAATTTTGTTCTCCTGTATGGTAATTAAGAAATATTATTCCCTAATAACCATACTTAGGAAAATTCTTCTCCAAATCCTATCACTATTTGGTTATCTTTTGTGGTGTACACTCTTGAGGTACCTTGTTAATCTCCCTTAACCTTTTCAATTAAAAATAACAATTTCAAGGTATATGTTTCTTTTTCATGCATTTCAACCATATCTAATCTTTATATCATCGATGACCAGATTAGTGCCAAATGCAAACACTTACTGCTTTCTCATATCTCCCTAAGAAATGTAAGAAATCCTAAGATAAGGAAACAACTTGTTAGCATAGTTCTCTTTTTTACAACAAAAATGCATTGCTTCAAAATCAGAGGTTCATTGTTAAAATTTCATCAAGAATCTGCACAAATACTTTGAATGATCTGTGTATGTGTAGCACCAAAGAAATTATCACAAGATATAACCAGAAAACAGTATCTAGTGTCAAGTACGAACGACTCAAGCAATTTCATACATGATGGTAGACAAAAATCTTGTGGTCAGGCCTTGGGGTACAAATTTACATTTGATCAACTTTTTTGATGATGGCCAGATTCTACAAGTTTGCAACTGTAAACTACCAACAAGGCAAAAGAACCACCCCGCAGGAGCTTAAGACCTGACTGTAAATTCTGCTCTGCACATAGGAATTTTTTTGGCAAATGGTTGGCGATCTAGGTTGCAATCTACATGTTTTAACATTTGATATACAATTGGTCACTGTCCATAAGCTACTTGAGGCACGGCCCGATTCCCTGAACATTTTTTGCTGGCCTGTAATCCCATTGATATAGCCAAGTTGACCATTTGCTATATCTGGGAATGGCACTGGACTGTTAAAGGATGTGTGCAATCTTCTTCTCTGATATTCTACATCTGAGCTGTCTGATCGACTATCCTCTTGCTGATCTCGTTTGCTATCATCTTCGCTGTTTAGAATGCTCAAAACCCGGCTGGCCTCTGTCAGCAATCCTATAGCTCTCCAGGCATCAGCAACAAGTTGAATTGTTTTCTCGTTGGGCGCCACTCCCACCTCTTCCATTGTTTGCAGCAGCGCCTCCGCCTTCCATGGTTGCTTGACTTCCCCATATGCCCATATCAACGTATCGAAAGTTTTCAAGTTTGGACGGACCCCAGAGTCGCACATTCTCTTGTAGACTTTCATGGCATTGTCCATATTTGCTGCATTGCACCAGCCACTGATGATGGTCGTGAATATCACAACATTTGGGCACAAGGAGGCATTTCCCATGGTGTCAAGCACAGATTCTGCTTTCTCGGGCTCTCGAGCACGAACATAGCCCTTGGCAAGAATGCTGAGCACCTGAATATCAGGCTCTACACCAGCCTCCACCATTTCATCAAAGATCTCCTGGCATTTGTCCATGAGTCCAGCTTCACTCCACGCATCCATTAGCATGCTGAACGTGACAATGTCTGGTTTTACTCCATAATCTTCCATCAATGTTAGAACCTGGGATCGAAGGGAATGAATTATGTATTATTTATATCTGAAATCATGACCTGGGCACAACTGTGTTTAATTGAGACAAAAAAGAAAAAAAGATTGCTACAATTAGTTGTGTCCAGACCCAGATGGATCCAAGGCAACAACTTGAAATGGTATTAATCCTCGATGTTTATATGGCGTGTTGACAAGTGAATAATAGTGAGATGGCTCTAAACTTGGAGCCATAGAACATGTTTTTAAGGATATAGGTTATCTAATTGGGATATGTTGCCCCAGAGATTCAAGGAATGGTACCTTTCAACTCAATCTTAAGCATCAAAAAGTTAAAATTATTTTTCTGAACTAGCTTTGATTTGGAGTTGTGTCATTCACATTTTGCTGCTTTTAGTCTAAAATAATGAATCTTGAAAAATAAAATGTTACCACGACTTGCACTAGTTTTAACTAGACTTTGTAACCTAAATCTCTTTGAATGGTATTCATGAAATCTGTATGACAGCTTATCCGGTGCACCACGATCTTTGAGAAAAGCAAGGTTGATATATAACTAGTGACAGATCAAAGTACATGTTTTTAGCACTGGAATGCTTTTAAGTGGTTTGTTTCAGTACAAAACGTGCTTTTCTAGCAGTCAAGATACGCTAACAAAGTTAGACCAGTATGAAACAAGAGACTGTCAAATAAGATTACCTCATCAACACCAGTTGGATCTTTTGCATCCAGAAACCCTTTAACCAAGGAGTTGAATATGACCAAATTCAGCTGCACGCCTAGGTAGTTCATCTCATCCACAAAAGCCAATGCTTTTCTCATGTCCCCCTCCTTGCAATAACCATCAACAATGATGCCACAAGTGCGTTCATTTGGTTGCAAGTTCATGTTGCTCATATCCATAAGAAGGCGCTCTGCCCTCCATGTCTCTCCGTTCAAACTATAGCCTCTTAGTATGGTGTTGAAAGTGACGGTGTCAGGTCTCAACCCTGAACCAACCATTTCGTATAATACGTTCCATGCTTCGCTGAGATTTTGATTGTGACACCATGCTTGGATGAGCATATTGTATGTCCTTGTATTAGGACTGGCATTTATTTCTCCAGACATCAAATCTAACATCTTGGCAGATTCCTCAGGCTTTCCCACAATTCCATATCCTTTAATGAGGGTATTGTATGTGCTTGTCGTAGGAAGACATCCACTCTTTTTCATTCTCCAGAAAAATTGCATGGCATCATCCATATGCCCTGCCTCAGAGAATGCATTGATTATCACATTGAAAAAAATCGAATCGGGCTTCATGCTATTTTCTTCCACCTGAGAGAAAATGGTGTGAACAAGTTCGAATTGCTTTAGGCTTGCCACAGCTTCCAATAGAGTTGTGTATGTTATTAGAGAAGGTTTATGCCCCTCTTCTACTAGGCTTTCAAAAGTAGACTGGACTTCGTGGATCTTTCCCTTTTCAATCAGACTCTTCATCAATTTTGTTCTTGACCGTACTGTATAGCAAGTATTTCCTCCGGAGCATACGGGGCAACCCATCTCAAGTAGAGAGTTGGAAGTATGTGAAATAGGTTGTATCATCATAATGTCGCTTTCCTGACAAACAAAGAATGGTAAGCCTTCTCTACATTGCAAGTTCATTCTTCAACCATTTGATGGAAAACACTATCATCAAGAGAAAAAGACAAGAAAACTAATCTATTAAGAACATTTGACCTACGTCATGTTTCTTGAGCAATGGTTCCGAATCTCACACTACCATGGCAATTATTTCCTACGAACTGAAACTAAGAGGTTAAACGTTGGCAATCCACACCTCTTGAATACTAAAACCAGGCCATGCCACTATGGAAAATCCTTAGCAACAAAATGCACCACATTCCATTATTTAAGAAACATGGCTGAAATATGGATGATGAGAAAGGTGACAACAGACAAGAATGTTTTCAAAGGTTGTGGTTTTGAGTAATTTTTCTAACAGGATAATTTTATACTGCTAGATGTTTGGGGTCTCTTATCAATGTCGACTGGATTCAGATGGATGCTATCATGCATATCAAAGCCTCCCTATAACTAAGCCACATTTTGATCATCATGTCTCTACTTTGTTTTTCATGTATTGAACAGTGCTGAAGGTGTGCACAAAGGAAAAGTTGTATGCCCTGAGAAGTTCATGATACGACAAGGAATCTTGTATAAATGCAAATTGGAATAATTTTCAGAACCATGACCTTGGAACATCAGAGAAAATTAACATTCAACAACTGCCAGCACAAACCAGAAACATGCATGGCACAATGTTGGCGGACAGTCTGCTATTTTCTTGTTGGGGAATTGGTCTGATACTTAATTTGTTTGCATTCTATTCCAAGACATTAGAGATTTCCTTTCAGGGTAAGAATTCTGTGCTTTGCCTATGCAAGGACAAGATTTCGGGACAAAAGAACAAATGTCATAATCTTTGGGAAGAGCGATATAGATGCTCTCTTATGAAGTGGGCTTACTCCCAATAGGTTAAGATGCAATTCCATTGATGACAATGACAAACTTTACCTCATGGTTTCTTCTGTTTTTTCTCAAAGGGTTTTCTCATGTAAATATGGTATTCTTCTTCTTCAAGTAATTGCTTGATTGCTCATACATGCTGCTTCATTTTGGAAGACTTCTCAAAGCTTTGGCTCAACACTATTTCCAAGAAAAATGATTCTGAAATGTTACCTTGGATTTTAAAGAATTTTAAACATATATTTTACACTATTCTTGAATTTTTCCGAGATGTTTGTTGCATGAATTGTGCTTATATCATATGATAATGCAAATACATCAACTGCAGGATATCTTTTCTTTGTCTTTACATAGGTCTTCTTGATATATATATCATGGAAAAATCAGAGTCCCGCTTCATGTGAAGTTACCAACACTTTTCATCAAAACAAAAAGGAAAGTTCCTCCAGTAAGTCTGATGGATGAGAAACACAGAAAAATGCATGTCATGGATAAAGCTAGAAGCTTGAATGTCACAGCAACTTAATAAGAATAGATGAATAAGGTGCTGGAAAACCATTGCTACAACATAAATGTTGAGCTTTCCTAGTTATTTTATTTTGCGTTGAGTAGGGACTACTTGTTAGTTTCTTTTCTATCTGGTTCTCTTATGTAATTTTCTCTAACACCTCTCTCTATATAAAAAGATCTAGGGTTTCTACGGTGAATAAGATTCCTCATCATCTCCCACTTGGTATCATAGTGTCGATCCTAGGTCGGTGTTTGGGTATCCCACCGAAACAAGCCACCTAACCCTTCCACCAAAAACCCTAGCCTCTCTCCACACCATCCACTACCTTCGATCCTTACCGGCGACCCACCAACTAGCGAAGGGGGCCCCAGCAAGCAACAAGTGGTAGCGTTGTAGCCTTCGTAGCAGTCTGCAGCGGTACTACGGGGGTGTTGTGCTCCTATAGCGACGCTACAGCCATGCTAGGGCTATGGTAGGCAACGTCGTTGGGCTGTAGGCGAGGCACGATCACCTGCAGTAGGAGCTGATCGACCACCGATCGGCAACAAGGCCATCGGTGGGGCTTCGTGCTCCAGTCCAGCGAGGAGAGAGGGAGTAGCTCTCCTTTTAGGGGCTACTAGGAGTGCCTCCGGACCCTAGTAAGCACCTACCAGTTGTTGGAGGACTGCTATGCACGTCTAACTTGATTCCCAAGCACTAGATGACTTGGTTTTCAGGTTAGATCACTTACCATCGTGATCTATGTTGGTTCAACAGATCTAAAAATTGGATTTTAGATCTAATCCTGGTGACTTCTTAGTGCTTGAGGCGTCATGGATTCTTCTTCCTTTGAAGTTACGTTGGAGACAAGTCAAGAGAACGGAAATTATAAGAATCCATTCTTTATCCCGAATGTAAAGTTAGATGAGACCAACACACTCGTTCATCTCAAACCTTTCAGATGACCGTTGAGGGTCATGACAAGGAGCATCTAATACTAAAGTTAAAGCCTCAAAATAAGACTGGGAAGTACACCTCATGAAAGAAAGACAATGCCATGGTGTGGGCCTAGATCATGAATGCCGTGTCACCACAGAACTGCAAAGGAGATGTGGGATATGCTTCACGACACGTATTCCCATGAGAAGAACTCTAGCAAGGTCTATCAAATTTACAATCATATGTTCTCTCTCAAACAAGGACAGACATTGACATAGTATTATGTTGCTCTGAAGGGGCTTCTGGAGAAACTCAATGCTTGTAGACCAGTGTGCACTTGTGGTATTCATCTGAAATATCGCAAGGAGACAGCAGTACTTCACTTTCTTTCTGATCTGGGTCCAGAATATAATGTTGCACAATCTCAGATCTTGACACTGTTGGAGCTTTCGACACTTAAGGAAACGTACAGCAGACTGAGTTGGATTACTATTGCGGCTCCTACTCTTGAGATTACTGGACAGACTTCTGCACTAGCTATTTATGGAGGTCAAGGCATGAGAGGTGGTTCTTTTACTCGTGGGCGTGGTCGTGGCAGAGGACAGACAGGAAAACCATGACCCATGTGCACCTTTTGTGGTAGGATTGGTCACTCGAAGGCTACCTACTGGTTTATGTAGGTTCTGGCAGAGGGGGGTGAGATGTAAGAGATACAAAAATATTACGCAATAAAATGTAAACAATCACACAAAAGCAATCACCACAAAGAACACAAGTATTTTTAGGTGGAAACCCAAACTCGGGTATAAATTATCACCTAAGTCTCTCGACTTAAGATTTTCCGATCGATCGAGTCGATCAAATCCATTAACGAATTGCTTAACCAAGGGTCGTTCAACCTCTTATAACCACGCTACTTAACCTCGAGGGTAGTGTACCTCAAATCCATTCTTCTCCAAGAAGAGTATTTTGTTTCTCGATGGAGACGGGAATTCACTACGTGAATACCCAACCAAATACAAAAGGAAAAATAACAAAGCTCAAAAAGTAAGGATAAAACCATGCTACTATAGGTAAGACAACTTCCTTAAGATGGAAGTGATTCGGCGTGAATTCGGTAAAGTATCAATGCTCTCGAATGTGTTGAATAAGGCTTGGAGAGCAGGGTCACTTTCCTTCTTGATGATTTCTTCTTTATGACACAAATAGTATGGAAGTAGTATATGTTTGGTGTATTTGTCTTAGGAAGGGTACTCCTCTATTTATAGAGGTCCTAAGAAAGGTTTGGAAGGCCTAGGAAGCTTTGGGTAGCCGTTGAGAACAAATCTTAGAACATCAGGCTAAAATCCCAATGAAATCAGGGCCATTATGACTCTGACAGAGTTATTAGACGTCTAATATTCTGGTCAGATGTCCGGTCAGACATCTGATGACAAATTTGGGCGTCTGCTCTAAAAGGTTAGAGTCCCTGATTCTATTGGATCTAAACAGGGATCTAAGTGGATGTCTGAAGTGCTATTATAAGACGTTTGGTCATAAAATTGGACGTCTAATAATAGGCGGGTTTGTTCCTATTTTCGACCAGATCTAAATAGGATTGTAGTGTATATGGGTCAGACGATAGATTGGACGTCTGACACAAAGTCTGGATGTCTGGTCTGAGGATTCTCTGCGGGAATTGATTTCTAGAAAGGCTAATGCCTATAAGGTTTGATAGGTCAAGATTTGGGTTGGATCTAGCCTAACGTCTCTTTATCAGATGTCTGGTCATGTCTATGGACGTCTGATAATACTATTAATATAATCAAAAGGTGATCCTCGAAGATTCTTTTCTGACAAATCAACGGTCCTATTCCTAGACGTCTGGCAAGGTCATCAAACGGTTGGATTAAGGGCTGAACGTCTAATGATTATGATCACATACTACTAATCCCAGCCTAGGTGTTTGGATGTCTGAAAAAAATGTCAAATATCTTAAAGTCCAGGATCAAATGTCTCGTGTCCATATTGGACGTCTAATCAGGCTGTCTGAAGCCTATTTTGATTTTCTAAGTTTACCTAAGTGTCGTAGTGATGGATTAGTGTTCCTAAGATTAATGTGATATACTTTTTGGGCTCTTTAACATGTATCTAAGTAAAAATAAAGAGTAAAGAAATAAATGACAAGTAAATACAAGAACAAATTGACTTCTATCATATTCTTCATCTTCTTTCTTCTTCAAGCTTTCGCTCCATGCGAAGCTTTATCTCCTCTTCTCCATCAAGTTCCTCAAGTCCGCCATGGATATGAGCTTGAGTTCTTTCACACTTGTTTTCATTTGCATTATTCCTGAAACTTATAAACTCAAATGCAAATGTTAAATAACAGGTGTTTTGTTATCATTAAAATCAAGAATAGTGGTGCCGTTGCATCAATAGTCTAAGCATGGGAGACCTCCTGTCGCCAATCAAGTTGCTGCTTCTTCTGAAACAGAGTCTGACATAGTGTCACGTGTTGAGTATGATGCTATGGTCCAGAAGCTTGCTCAAATTACTCAGGAGACTTCATCTTCTTCAGATATTGTTGCTATTGCCTCCTCAAGTATAGAGACTATTTTTGCTGTGTCCGACAGGTCTACTTGGTTGGTAGATTTAGGTGCATCCCAACACTTGAGTGGTGAGTATAGTAGCTTTCAGCACCTTCAGTCTGTATGTCCAGGTAGGACTGTTCAAGTGGCAGATGACAGGCACGCCAGAGTTGATGGTCAAGGGGAGGTGTCAGTCATCCCCATTATGGGATTGCCGAATGTTCTGTTTGTTCATGATTTCCCGATGAGTTTGTTATCTATTAGCCGAATTACAAAAGATCTCAATTGAAGGGTGATTTTTGATAATGTTGGCTGTGTGTTTCAGTATAAGCTGATGGGGAGGATGATTGGTGGCGGATATGAAGAGGGAGGTATGTTTCACCTGTCTCAGATTCTGATTGTTGCACAGTGCCAAGGAGATGTGTGCCTCGCTGTTGGGAGTGCCTTACAATTATACAATCGCCTTGGTCATCCTTCACTTGACAGGCTATGTCATATCATACCTCATATTTCGCCAGCCACCGAGATTCACTGTGATTCTTGTCAGATGGGGAAGCACCACAGATCTACTTACTCTGCTAGCTCCATTATTTCTGAGTCTTTATTTGATTTGCTGCATTTAAATGTGTGGGGTCCTAGTCATACTCCAGATTGTTTGGGACAGATATTATTTAGTGATAGTAGATGACTACTCCAGATTATCTTGATTATTTTTGTTAAAGAATAAGTCAGACGTTGGATTTGTAATTAAGAACTTTATTATTAAAATAAAGAATCAGTTTGCTTCCACTGTCAAGATTGTACGCATTATCAATGCATTAGAGTTTTGTATTACTAGTAGAAAGAATTTTTACAGATCTCATGGAGTGGTGCATCAAATCACATGCCCCATGTATCGCAGCAAAATGGGGTTGTTGAGTGAAAACATAGTCACATTTTTGATGTGGCGAGGACTCTTTTAATACACCATAATGTGCCTTTACAGTAATGGGGAGATGCGGTGTTGACCGCATGTTACTTGAGTAACAGAATGCCTAGTTTTATTATTTCTGAGCAGGTGCCATAGCAGATATTATACCCTGATCGGGATTTGTTCCAGTTACTACCTCGGACTTTTGGTTGTGTAGCCTTTGTCCATATTACTGGGTTAGGTAGAGATAAACTGACCCCCAGAGCAGTTAAGCATGTCTTTCTGGGTTATAGTCACACTAAAAAAAGATACAAATACTTTGACCCTCTACAAAAGAGGCATTTTGTCAATGCTGATGTCACTTTTTACAAGGTTGTTCCATATTTTTTAGTCACTGGGAGACAGTTGGCACTTGAGGTAGAGAGGGCTCCCATGCTCATTCCTTCAATTCAGTTTAGGAATTTCCTGTGATTTAGATAGCATCATCAGATACTACAGTTATTGATACTACCCGGTTCAGAGATCCACCATTGGTTTTTCAGAAACCAGTCACATGTAAACAACATACCCCCCTCTTCAGCACCATCATCCTCCCCACAGCAGGTATGTGTTGAGACCACTGACCAATGTGTATCTGATGATGCTTCTGCAAGTGCTATACCAACCACTTCTGAGGCCATATCTGGTGATGAGGGAGCCATAAAGTCTACCTCTGATGGTGTGGATCTTCCAATTGCTATTCAGAAGGCCGTCAGGAGCGCACGCCCCCCGTTTTGGCAGGGACAGTATCAGATAGCAGGAGTTGTGTCTTTTGATGGCTTGAGTTGTCTATTTTCCTTGTTCGTAGACACCCTCACTTATACACAGATACTGGCTACATATCAACAGGCCATGCTCGATTCGAAATGGCATCGTGCTATGGAGGAAGAGATGGCTGCACTTCATTCTCGCCAGACTTGGGAGCTTACTCCGTTGCCACCTGGTGCATGCACAGTTGGTTGCTGTTGGGCCTTTGCCGTGAAATAGAATCCAGCTGGGTCGATTCTCGATATAAGGCTCGACTTGTGGCAAAGGGATTCACCCAGACATATGAGGTGGATTTCTTTGACACCTTTTCTCTTGTGGCTCAACTTCCTACGATCTAGATTCTTATTTCTGTAGCTGCTCATTTTGATTGGCCCATATTTCAGTTGGATATGATGAATGCCTTCTTGTATGGCGATTTACAAGAAGAAGTGTATATGCAGCAGCCCCTGGGATTTGAGGCTTATGGGGAGTGCGTGTGCAGGTTGAAGAAGGCGATATATGGCCTTAAGTAGAGTATGCGAGCATGGTTCCACAAGCTGTCAGAGGTTGTTGAAGACATGAGACTCATTCCCTATACTGCTGATCATTCCTTATTTGTGAAGAAGATGAAAAAGGGGATTGTGGCTTTCTTTGTCTATATAGATGACCTCATCATCAATGGTGATGATACCACTAGGATAGTTGAGGTCAAGCAGAAGCTGGTAGAGAAATTTATGATGAAGGATCTAGGGTCATTAAGATACTTCTTGGACATAGAAGTAGCAAGGGAAAAGAGTGAGATTGTCCTTAACCAAAGGAAATACACTCTTGATTTATTGCAAGAGACTTGGATGTTGGGATCAAAGTTTGTCAACATATGAATGGATCCTAAGATGCATCTATATGATTCTAAGTCCAAGGCTATTGAGAGTAGAGATACAGGCAATTGGTTGGGAAGCTACTTTATCTTACTATCATACGTCCAGATATCTCGCTTACAGTGGGCAAGCTTAGCCAGTTTATGGATAGAGCGACTAAACAGTACTGGGATGCTGCTATGTAGGTACTCAGGTACTTGAAATGGGCATTAGGATGTGGACTACTATTCAGGAGAGACATGGCTGAGTATAGTGGGATACGTTGATGCTGATTATGCTGGATGTCTCTTTGATAAGAAATCCACTACTGGATTTTGTAGTTATGTGGCTAGTTATCTGATAACATGGAGAACCAAGAAACAGAGTGTAGTGTCTCGCTCTAATGCAAAGTCAGAGTACAGAGCTATGGCACAGACGGTTGCTGAGCTTGTATGGGCCAGATATGTGTTACTTGACTTACATGTCAAGATTGAGGAGTCCATGGAGATGAGACGTGACAACAGAGCAGCTACCAACATAGCCAACAATCCCATATTTCACGAGCGTACAAAATATGTAGAGATTGGCTGTTACTATATCAGAGACCTAATCAAGAGAAAACTTCTTTTCACTACACTTATTGCTTCAGAGAACCAGATTGAACCAGACTACAGGCATGCTTACCAAGCCTCTTGCCAGATCAACTTTCGAGGCTTGCTGTAACAAGCTGAGCATGATAAATATCTATGCTCCAACTTGAGGGAGAGTGTTGAACTTTTCTAGTTACTTTATTTTACATTGAATAGGGACTACTTAGTTTTTTTTTTTTTGTCTGATTCTCTTATGTAATTTTTCCCAACACCTCTCTCTACATATAAAGAGGTGTAGAATTCCTATGGTGAATAAGATTCCTCATTATCTCCCACTATAAATATATAGCTTTATGCTCTAGGAAGTATAATATAAAGCTCCGAATCATGCATTCATCAACAGAGTTCATTCAAATCAGAAATTTAGGTTGAAAAGCTAACAACAGTTGTATGTGGTGATTGTTAATTTTCCAGGAGTACCTTCCGGTTAGGATCCTTCACAGCAGATTCTTTTCCAGGAGTCTCTCTCTTATGTTCCCCCATTATCTACTGCCTATTGTGGTGGCTTTCATCAGTTGGTCCTGAAACCATAATGGCTTGAGTTAACTTTCCAAAAAGAATTTAAGATGACATGTCATCTGATCGAGCAAGCCAATTATATATGTAATTCCTTGAGACCAATCACAGTTTGGCATGCAAATTACAGCATCAGCAGGGAAGCGTGTCTAATTTCAAGAAAGACAGACAAAACTACCAGTATGTATTTTTTTTTCTACATTGATCCCAGTGGGAGTTGCAAATACATCGGCGTTTGGAGGTACATCAGCTCCCCCCAGTAGAACAAAGTTAGCTGTAAACAATCAGAATGAGAATACAGCTCCTCTTTACTTGTTACTATCTACACTGATTTACATGGTTAACATCGATAATCACGCTATGGACAACCTCCCCTTCTCCTCTTCCAGTAGTCGAAATTTCAGTAATCGTGCCTGTTCCTTGCAGTTGGGTGTGTATTTGCTACATGCATGTGTGTTTGCTCTTGGTTAAGTATCGGTGCCATGCGTGGTGGTTTCTAGCTTTAGATAAAGACACCCATCTTGAAACCTCTGAAGAATCTCTCGCATTGCATCCTTTTACCGTGCGGAAAAGAGGAGTTCGAATTACACCAAAAATCAGAATATTTCACCAAAAATAGGTAACGGTCAGGATGAATGTAACCAAGCAGATCATATTCGGAATCCACAATGCCCTTCAGTCCATCATATATCCAAGGCAAAAAAAAACAAAAAGCAGAAGATGGTGCAGACTACGGAATAATAATACGGAAACAAAAACAAAGTACATGACTGGGAAAACGAATGAAGTAGAATGACTTGTCAACGAACTAAACAGCTCCAATCGCTACCCAGCATCTTCAACAATCATCACGTATTCAAGCAGAACCAAGGTAGGACCTCTCCTTTGGTAGATTTCTGCAACTACCCACAAAGAAATCCACGTAAAAAAGCCTAATTTTCATGTTGGTCGTTCTAATTCTATCTAAACCATTTCAAACATCACAAAATCTACAAAACCAACAATTGTGTAATGACTGAGACAGCCTTAAGCCACTGCAAAACAGGCGTTTCAACAGAGAATAGAATGCACCCAAGAGTCCAACACCGAACTCACCTCTTGGGAACAGGGCAGGGTCAGGAGGCAGTGTGGGGAGAGAGTTGGGGATTCTTGATGGGTGAGGAGATGAGGCGTGGCCACATCTGTAGAGCAGGTGGGGGGAGGGGAGGGATAGGTGGGGATGGGAGAATCCACGCCCCTCTCCTCTCCTCACTTCTCCCCCACACACCACGGAGTGCTCTCTTATCCACACACATCTCTCCTCTCCGGTCCTCATGCTCATTCTTTATAATTTCCAGCACTGTGGGACCGAGAGAACGGCGTTTTTAGATTTTTGAAGAGAATTGGAGGTGGTGATGCTTTTTGATGGGTACAGAGGGGACTTCAAACTTGCAGTTTGTGGGGGGAAGCCGTCGTTTTAGCTGTGCATGATTCTTACTTGAGTCATTGGCACAAAGGTCCACCAAAATTTACTGTAACTTCTGTATCGCTTCTCGATCATTGAACTTACTTATTCAGTTCCTTATCTTTTAAGAAGTGACATCCCAAACTAATGGAGAGGAATGTATGTTGTTGATTCTTTTAGTTGATGGGTCTAAATATCCTTCTTGAAACCTAGCTACCTCCCCTTATTTTGGATGCTTGATATGGTTTTCCCAATTACAAAAAATTTGCTAGGTTTAGGTTTTTATTTATAGATATGGTTACAACGCATTTGTTATGACTACATCAGAGATCTATAGATTTGATTTGTTTCTTATTAGAATTCACTCTATCTAAGATAGTATTCATGATTTGTTACAAGAGATAAATACAAAAAATATTTTAAATAAATCGATGCTTCTAATGAAGTTTAGGAATATTGAGACGGAGGAGTCACATTAGTATTAAGGGACCGTGTTCTTGTTCTTGTTGTCTGATGTATTTATTTGTTTTACAAATAAAATCTCCAATATTGCGGAGAAAGTAAAGTACATCAAAACACAACCCTTGTTAGGACTTGCACGACTGAAGATGAGTTGGCAATCCATGCAGGGTGGAAAAACTGATATCGTGTGACTAATCAATGCCAAATTATGGTACGCCTGGTGTCTAGCATGGCCTAAGATGCTTAGCAAAATAAGGCCACAAGGATGAATAGTTGATCCTATGCACATCGAGATTCTAAAGTCCATCCCAAATCCTCAAGCCAGATCAATGGTACTACTGCCATTCTTGGAATGTGAGAATTCTTCAAGTGCTCACCTACCCCCTTCTTGCCAATTATTACCTCATCAATTGTGCAAAGAAGTGTTTGTTGAAGCTCGAAAACTAGATGCATAAGGAAGAGGTATGACAAGTTGATTAAGTTCAGTGTGGAAAGTTGTGGCGGGGGGGGGGGGGGGGGGTTTGGGTCGGCATTGATCAGACAATATGATTGTTAAATGGGTCAGGTGGGATTTGGCTTCATCGCATGAAGCCTAAATCTAACTTACCTAAACAAAAGCAAACTTGACCAGACCCATTTATTATATAGGTTAGGCAAGTTAGGTGGGATTTTTTTTATTTGTTTTTTTCTTAATTAGATTTGATGAGTAAGACAAATTCGTGGAAGTCAAATTAAACTTGAGTTATTTACTTAATTAGTTAAACAAGTTTGGGCCCGTTTAAGTTAATTGAATTCAAGTCAAGTTCAAGTCCATTATTTGGGTTAGGTTCGATAGGTCTATGTCTACTTGATAGCTCTACCAGACAACCGGCATTAACCATGTCGAACTATCCTCTAAGGT
Source organism: Thalassia testudinum (assembly GCA_037157565.1). Lineage (NCBI taxonomy): Eukaryota > Viridiplantae > Streptophyta > Magnoliopsida > Alismatales > Hydrocharitaceae > Thalassia > Thalassia testudinum. The sequence goes on along the minus strand of JAZHRO010000077.1, from coordinate 78,983,585 downwards.
GGCATTACCTTGTGGCCCTATTTGGTAAGTAGAATGATTAGGAGGAATAAAAATTAGAAGGGAAGGAATGGAAGAATTGAAGGGTTTTGGTGTTTGGCTAGTTTGATTGTCTTGTCAATGAATTAGGGAGGTTTATTCTATCTATGGTGTTTGGTATGTGGAATTAGGAGAAAATTAGTTACGAAGTAATGGATGGATAATCCTTCCCTTGGTAAGTTGGTTATATCTTTAGTTTAAATGCAAACATTAGTGATAATATTTGATTTGGATGCCAAACTAACCGGTGATATTTGATTGAAATGTAAAAATGACCGGTTATATTAAATGTAAAAATTATTCGTGACATTTAATTTAGGTGGAGAGGTTGATCTTTGCAAGATGCAATAAGCATGCTACTATTACGTCATTGCTCAAACATCGACTACTAAACATAGGCAAGATGAGTGATCAACTACTACACATAAAAGTATGAGAAAATTAAATTATGGATAAAACACAAACTACTGATCAACTACTGAGAGAGGATATACTACTTGAGGAGGCATGACACTAAGGGAGAGGCTAATAAAGTAAGATCCATTGGGAGTTCCAACATCATCTCACTTGAAACCAGTATATCAAAAACATCGTTATCAAACTACAATCATTTATTAAACGAGATAAACAAAAGATGTAGATAAAAAAAACAACAAGCATGTTAATATTAAATCATAACCTAAACATAAACTACTCATTAAATGCAAGATGTCTGATCGACTATTGACTAACAAGCATGTTGCTATTACATCAAAGCCCAAACATCAACTACTGAGCTCAAGTAAAATGAACGATCGACATTGACACAAGAAAAAATTAACTCACAGATAAAACATCATCTACGATTGACGTGATGGGACAATTTAGGGGAATTTGCAAATTCCAAGGGAGGGTGAAATTCACAAATCTCGAAGTTGAGGCCCTATATCCGATGTCACACCGTCTCGAGATGAAAGACACCAAATGTAGAGTTGGGAGTCTAATTCCGCATATCAAATGGGAGATGTAGGAAGCTTTAGGAAAGACTGGATCTAATAAACTCGAGCATGGCCAACTAGGAGGGGGAAAAACAACCCTAAAATTGGGTGGCCAAGAAGCAGTCATTGCATTTTGGTCGTAATTGGAGCTACGAGGATGACCATGGTGTGAAGTTTTGAAGTTTGGTAATGGCACTGAAATGAGGGTTAAAGTCCATGAAGCATCCCTGCAAATAAAAGGACAATTCGTTTTTTTTTTTATTAGGACAAAATTACGTCATTCGAAAAGATCGATACGGATATTTTTGCAAAACGTGGTCAGTGGACAGCCTCGAATATGCTGGGGGTGAGAGACATCCATAGGCAATATAATAATTTAAAATTCAAATTGAATAGATTAGTTCAATTGAAAATTATATCTCATTGATTGAATCTATCGATTTAGATGATAAAGTTCAAATCGGACGTCAGGTTGATCAGTTGTTTTGGTTAGTTTGATCATTTTTTTGAGAGTTAAAAAAATTTAAAAAAAATATATGTGATTTTAAAATTTAAAATAAAGTTTCAAAGATTTATGTATTATTTAAAATTAAATTTTAAATTTTGATTACATTTTTAATTTCTCTTTAGTATCGATAAAAATATATTAATTTTAGTATAATTAAAGTTGTAAAATAAATTTTTCTACTCCATATTTTTAATAATTTTTTATTAAATACTAACTTGACGTGATTAAATTAATATAAATTAATTTAAAGATCTTACGATTTAATTTTTGATTAAGCTAATATAAATTGATTTAAAAATTTTACAATTTAATTTTTTTAATATTTTAACAGACTAACATCATTCTAACATCATCATCAATTCAATCATTATAAATTTTCAGTTAAATTACTAAAAAAATTAAATTAACACCTGATCAATTCAATCACTAATAAGATTTTTAAAACGTTGATACAAGGAGTTACTTCGGAGGGAGCCTTTGGAAAATCTATGCTTATACAGCAAACAAAAGCGGGCTAATGCCAAGAGTAATGGTGATTACGAAATTGTGATACTCGTTACGTACACGGTTATGCATTAAAAACAAAATCTTCTTAAATTTGAAGTGGACTTTACTAAAAGATATTTAGTCGTGTCCCATATCCCTCTCTCATGCCTTGGATTTGGTTTTGTCGCTGTGATTAGGACATATATCGTCAAACAAGCTCGCTCATTCACACCTATATCTCCCTGTACGTAGGGCTCTTTATCGAGTCCAGCGAGCCAAACCCAGCTCAGTTCAGCTCAAGGTTGGGCTCAATAGCACCAGTCGAGCTTGATAAGGCTCGGGTGAGCTGACTCGAGCTTGAGCTTGTTCAGGGTTGGCCCATTACCGAGCCTAATTATTCCGACTGATCTTAAATTCATTTAGCTTTTGATTAGGCCTAACAAATTTATGTAATTTTTATGTAAATGTTATTGTAAATTTTTAAAATTAATTTTATCTCGTTAGGTTGTAACTATTACTATTAATGTCATTGTAAAATTTATGTTGTTAATGTAAATGAGATTTCATTATCCCTCCATTAGTCCACTAACTAGGGTTATGAAAAGTTAACTTGAGTTTAGTTAAAAATGTTAATCTCGAGGGAAATAGACAGTGGTGATCTAATTAATTTATAGAGATTGATCGGACGAACAAGATTTATTAGGGATCGATTATCTTCTTCCTCTTTCTCCTTCCTCCTTTCACTCGATCTGGAGGGTTAGGCAGCAGCCGACGAGCTCGAGGAGGGAAAACTCAAAGACGATGGCTACAAAGGCCAAGTGGGTCGATCTTATCTTCTTTAATACCACCACCACCTCCCCACGTGTAAGGCCCTGAACTCGAATTCTAGAGTTATTTTGAACTTAAGCGTGCTACGAAGAATCCGTCAACGTTTTAAGTGAGAGAGCCCACACGAATTAAAAACACGAGATCGAATTGGAAAACTCGTATTTTCATTTTTGCGATCCAGACGTCGAATCCAGAAATATAGTTAACTTCCCAGTGTCACGAAGATTCCGACAATATATTTCATGCAACAATTGGGCCTCCGATATGTGAAATGCATGTGAACCAACAGTACACCCACATGCGACCTACTATAATAATTTCACTGTGCAAACGACTTACTTTTAAAGATTCATGAACTTTGTTGGATTCCTCATCTAATAACAATTACAGCAATACGTGTTTCATGCGAATCGAGCTCGTTTGACATAGCTTCGAGAATGCCTTAATTATTGAAGGTATATTTATATATAAATAGATGTGCCTTCATTTTCCCGTTCAAAACAAAACTAATCCCTAAGTAACCACCTAAATCCTAAACCTCTCCTCACGTTCTCTCCCCGACCCTATAAGGCGCCCACTGCCAGCCTTCCCCCGGTTCTTCTTCCTTGCGTGAACCGGTTCTTCTTCCTTGCGTGGACAAGAGAGAGAGGGAGGAAAAACGAGAGAGAGAGAGAGAGAGAGAGAGAGAGAGGGGTCGTGGAAAGAGAGAAGCAGTGGCATTGAGCCGGAGCAAAGGGTCGGCGACGCTGATGTGCGACCGCCGTACAAGCAACGATGGTAAACTCTCTCTCCATTCTCTCCTTTTTTTTTCCATGCATGCGAGGAAAATGGAAGAACGGGGGGGAGGAGGAAAAAGAAGGTCGAGAGGAGACAGAGGTTGACCGAGGAGATGGAAGAGAAGAACGAAGGCGAAGAGAAAGTAGAAAGAACCTCAGCGCGAGGGGAGGCGTGCCGGCGTCAACCCATGCGTGCATGGGTTTGTGTAGAGAGGGCGTAGGAAGAGATAGACATGAGGAGAAGCAACGCGAAAGAGAGGGAGAGATTTACAGAGGACGAGGATGGCCGGTGAGGCGCTGTCGTGGCTGGACAAAGGCGCTGCGGCAATGGGTCCTCCCGTGGGTGCAACCCAACGAAGAGAAACACAGAGAGAGAGAGAGAGAGAGAGAGAGAGAGAGAGAGAAGGCGGAAGGGGTGGTTGTTGGATGGACGCTGGCGACTGGTGGAGGTCCGACGAGGCCGTCGGGAGGCCGGCGGCGACGCAGTGAGGAGGTCTGCGGACGTCGTTGCGTGTAGGAGACGAGCGGAGGAGAAGAAGCGGGGAGGGAGAAGGAATTGACCGAAGAGGTTGAAAATTTTCAACTTCAAAATAAAGGTTTCTAAATATTTCATTTAGGTCCTTGTTAAGGGAATTAGTGTCTTATTTAAAATATGGTTGGAATTTAATTGCTCCGATCTAGGTCATCCAGAGGTGGATTTAGGTAATCCAAGATTCGATCTTGGGGTTCCCGAGCGTGACGGAGACATCTGTACGATTAGATTGGACGGATTATGCCCCGAATTTTGAGGTGCAGATTGAGGAGACACGTGTGATGTTGATAGTCTCCGACCTGTTTTTACAGAGTCATCGTGACTCCCCGCCGACATTAGGTAGAGAAGTCTTCCGCTTTTATGATAAAAATATTATTATGCCCATTCTTTGCCATAAACGTTAGCTTATGTGCTTTCTTTCCTCTTACTAAGTCCTGGAGTTTGTGAATACTATGATGTCTAATGTTCTCTTTTTTGGGACTATAAATATCAAAATAAGATGTTGAAATAAATGTTACAACTCGGTTCCCGAATATCTACAGGACCCGAGACCGGCTCGACTCGACTAATCCCAAGACCCAGTGTCCAACAAGAAATAACCGAAAAGCAGGAAAGTAAACCACATTCACTATGCTAAGTAACTAACAGTAAAAGAGTGCAAGTAGTAAAAGAAGTAAAGCTGCTACAGTACATATCACCACCATAACAGTAAAACGAAACAAGGTACAGAAACGTAAAAGTAACAAGAGTCTGAACTAACTACAACAGAAAGTACTACAATAGGAAGTCTACTGTTATTGGGTTCTACTGGGCCCAGCGTCCTCTGCAGCCGGTGACTCGGGCTACTCAACACCTGGACTTGAAAAGGGTTATGAGTAACAAAGTCAGCGAACGTTGAGTAGAGTGGTAACCAACTAACTAAAGCAGTAAAAGTTAACAGGTAATTTATCTTTTCCAATTACTTTATTTTACAAGCTATTCCATTTCACCCATTGGTTTATATTTTCAGATCTCTTTCTTGATCTCGAGTGTTCCTTGTGGGAACGATCTTGATTGCAGTCTTTTCCGAAGAGTAGGAGGCACACGTGGTGCTCTCCTGGTTGGGAAAGTCTCCCGTGGTGATCCTACACCCAGTCAACCACCCCAAGGTCACGGACAGACGTAGCGGTGACTACGGCACGCGCGATAAGCACACGGGTAGCTAACCCGCACTGGCACGCGGTTAGTCGTTTTCGCTAACGGATACGCCCCAAAGTACAGCACAGAACAATATAGGGCTTAGCTCTCTCAGTAACAGGGGTCTAGCCCCTCAAAACCAAATAGAGGTCTTATCCCTCCACAGTCCACGCATCCTCGTCTGACTACCCTGGTTTGCCCAGTGGGCCTAACAAATTGGTGTAGGGTGGCTACCTGAACCTCGGGCCCCGTGGGGTGTTTAGCTCCCTTCCTACACTAGTAGCTCTCCCCGGTACAGTATACGCTAGAGCCAAGAAGTCGGTGTAGAGTGGTCAATCTTAATCCTGGGTCCCAACCCAAGGGCAGCTAGCTCTACTCCACACTAAACAAGGGATAGTTGCTCTCCTTGGTACCATGTACTCAAGGGCTAGCACACTTCCCACTACATTTCCAAATCCATTTCATTTATTCACAGAAGCTCTACTCCTAATTCCCTGTAGGGTTCATACTCATATTTCTCATGCCATCATTCCATGCCAGCTTTCATCATTCACATTTCCATACTCAGATTATCCACATGCAGCTTGTATTTCCATCATTTAACATATACAACAAGTAGTGTCACAGGTAGCTGTTTAACTAATACAGGCACTTCATATTTCACAGGCAGCTCTTGTTTATTAACAGGCAGTTGTTCACATTCTACTCATTCAGTTAAGGCTATAATTTCAAACACGCATACAAATAGTGCAAGTACTTCTTGTCGTAGGATTCATGCCACATCCTAGGTTTTCTACTTATTCAATTTCACATATGCAATCAGGTTTTATCATTAAAAATAAGGGGAAACCACTCTACCAGACAATCCAGGAGTATTGGGGGCTTGAACGGTAGGCTCACGTGCCTCTGCAAGCCCCAAACTCGCAACAGAACGAAGTCCTATACCAAGGAACAAACGCAATGGAACATTCAGAATAGCATAGAAATCCTTCTAACAAGTAGAGGAACTTACAAGAAAAATATCGATATCTTATTTGCATAAAACAGACCTCAAATGGATCCTAAATGGGTCAAAAACAGGGCTATAGACCTAAATCAGACGTCTGGCACAAGGTCCAGACATCTTAAAAGTGACCAGAAACGCACCTCAGGTTCTACGTTGACCTCAGACGTCCAAAACCTCTTCCTGACTGTCTGGACCCAGCTCCAGACGTCCGACTTCCTCTCCGGACGTCTGGGAGTGCTTCCAGCCGTTTGGTAAGTTGTCCAAACGTCTGAAACGCATGGGAGGGCATGTCCTGAGCCTTCCCGAAGCAATCCCTGCACGCGACAGTCAAATCTCCCAAAATTAGCCATGCAAAACATAGATGTGGAGCAGCCTGCATGGCCTTATCCATAAAGGGAACGTACCTTCGCAGAGATCTACTTTCAGACGTCTGGTGTCGTCACCAGACGTCCACTCCGTCGTCTGGACGTCACTCCATACGTCTGATTCTGGGAAAAACCCAGAACCAAAACCTCCTCCTGTTCTCCCTTGCTGCGCGCAGCCAAGGCCTCGCCTCCTCTCTTGCAGCTCTAGCTGCATCAAACATCGGGGATAGTTTCCCTTGCCACACTCCTCCCGCACGCGCCACTCCAGCCGTGCGCCCTCCGGCGAGCCCCCACGAGCTAGCATGCTCAAGCTCTCCTCCTCTCCTCACGCCGCTTCTCCTCCTCATCGCCGCTCTCGCGCTCTCTCTCACGCTCGCTCCTCTCGCTGGGGTGAAGAGGAAGGGAAGGAGATGCTGTGGTGAAGTGGGGAGAAAGGGAGAGGGGAAGGGGCCTTTTATAAGGCTCGTTAGGGTTTGGATGGAGGAGAGAAGAGGGAAGGAGAGAGAAAGGAGGTACTGTCTGTGCGTAGCCCGTGCGCAGACGTAAGGGCTCGTACCAAAATTCAATTTCCAGACGTTTGGGAATGGGTCCAGACGTCTGACCGATAGTCCAGACGTCTTAAAAGGCTCAGGACAGAACAGGTCTTTACAATAAAATAACGGAATATCTATATTGAGGAGAATTGGTTATCTGATAATTCATATCCTACATATAGAAATTGAGATTGGTTGAGAATGCTATAAAAGAAATAAATATGTCATTTTCCTTATTAAATTAGAGGGATAAAATATTTTACTTCCTATTATTGGATTAAAGGAATAATGTGTTATCTCTTTTTATTGTACTAGAGGATAAGTTGTGAAATTAATAGATCATTAATGGCTCATACATGAGAAATGTTAAACTGACAATTATCCCTGTGATAAATGAAAATTGGATATGATGAAATTGGTAATTGGGTGAGGATCACTGTATGATTCAGATAAGTCGGCCTAGCTTGGTTAGTGAATCAGGAAGCAGGCTAGCCTTCCTGCGGATCTTTGATAGGCCTATTGGCCAACCAGACAGAGAGGTAGGGGTACGTGGGTGTGTATATATATATATATATATGATATTTGGTAGGATACGTACCTAGGCAGTGAGAGGGCTATCTACGAGCCAGCGTAGGTCACGCCTACACGTATAGCTCGTGATATGCAACTGCCACACTACCTACACTAGGACCCCGAGGTGATGGAATGAGATGTAGGGCGAGTGTGGAGTTTCCTCTCGACCAAGAGGACACTACGTACTTGTCATACCTCTAAGAAAATCACAACGAGATCTCCTTGTACTTTCTAAGGAAATGATATGAAAATAATGAAGGCTAAAATATTGAGGTCAATAACAAATGAGAAATAACTAATAAATGCATTAATAAGAAAATTTTGAAATAATAAATTAGTACCATTTTTCCTGTTCTTTTAGTTTCTACTACTTTTGTTACTTGTATTTCTCTACTCAACAATTGCTGATAACTACCTTGGGCTTCACACTCAGGTGTAGTTGAGCAGTTGGGAGCAGTTGTGCATTGAGCCATTAGTGCGGGACCTAGTCTAGTACTCGTAGATAACTCGTGACTTCAGTAGTCCTTTTTGTTGTTTATTTCTTTTCTGTTTTCAGTAAGATGCTTCAGACATTTTTTCAATACTTTTATTTTTGGCTTTTTGGATTATTGTGGATATCATTTCATATTTTATTTTTTTTACCGCAATGCAATATGATTAGTTTGTTTGGTTATGTTTATATTTTATAATTATGTGTTGGATGACTGCGATTCTGTTTTAGTTGATTCTCCTACTTGGCGACTTGTATTCCATCGATGTGATTCACATAATGGGATTTGGGTTATCACACCACGCCTCCTTCAACTCCACCTGCCCAACCTGGGCCAGTCGCAAGAGAGCTCCTCGACCCTCCTCTTGAAGTAGATGTGCTAGAGGGCTATGGAGGCGTGGAGGAGGATGCACCCCCTTGCAAAGAACCCTTGAAAGTCCCTATCGCGTATGAAGGAGTCCATGAAGAGGAGTCCTGCGAAGGAGTCGAAGATCTGGAGGAGGAGTTAGTTGTGCGGGGTCAACCCCCAGAGCATCCGCTGTGCTCGAATGCCACGATCTCATCTAGGAAGAACATCATCAGTGCCTCGAATGTCACCACCACCACCGCCTAGACTTGCCAGATCACTACGAATGCCCTCGAGGACATGGGAAGAAGAACGAGAGGGGGATCGAGTCAAGTCAAGGGATTAGATGAAAGGGGTGGGAAGATCAGATCTTAGAGGGTGGGGGAGGGGATTTGGGGAGGATTTGGGAAGGAGGTGGGGTGGGAGGCATGACTTAGGTGGGCGATTTTTGGGATTTTTTGGCATAGGGGGAAGAGGAGGTGGATTTCAGAAAGATAGAAAGAGAGAGAGATTCAAATGGGGGCCCAAGGTCATTGGCAAGATATGCTTTTGTGGGTCGGATGCCTGTTACTGTTGTTGTTGTTGTTGCTGTTGTTGTTCTTGTTGTTTCTCATGCCACTGCCATTGTTCTTGTTGTTGCTCATGCTGCTGTCAGTCATGTTGTTGCTTGTTGTTGATGTTGTTGCTTTTAATGTTCTTGCTGTTGCTGCTAATAGAGATTGCAAATGAGTTTCATCAAGGGGAGGATGACCCAATGTCGAAGCTTGAGAAACAAGCTCTTATGATGCTTGGTGTGGTTGGAGAAGAGGTTGATAGTGAAACAAACGTCCATTAACTCAAATCAAACAAATCTTAACCCAAGTGGTATTTTCATAAAAGGGTCATACTTTTCAATAGCATTAATAGTAATAGTTGCAACCTAATGACATAAAATTAATTTCGAAAGTTTACAATGACATCTACATAAAAATCCCTAAATTTATTGTAAATACAAATATTATAGCTTTAGAAACCTAAGAGATGCATGAAAGGTGGGTGTTGTCAACAAATGATGGTGAGGGAGTTAACAAGAGATCTTGAAAAATTTACACCTTAAATTTAACATCGGTAATTTTTAACATGAAGTACCCATAATATATGGTATACATTTAAGCATATTTGCATTCTTATTGAGTAGAGCTAGGCTCGACTCTAACTTGACTCGATAAGCATATCGAGCTTGAATTTAGGGTTAAGCTTGGCTCATTAACCAATCAAGTCAAATGCAAGTTTAGCTTATCAAGCCAAGTCTAAGATGTCTATCAAATTCGAGTTGAACCTATCAAATCCAAGCTTTTCTGATAGCCCTATTTATAACCCTTCATCACTCCAATGACATTACTTACGCAGTCGGAGTCAAAGTGCTAGTCAAGAAGAGAGTCACGAAGGACGAGAGGTTGTAAATAGGATGAAGCATTAGTTTAGACCAATCCCACTTGACCTCAAGCATAGGCTACATAGCTTTCCTCGAACCCATGGTATTTTTGAGCCAAACTTGGGTCAGGATTTGTCTTTAATAGGCTCATTCCATGGGCCCACCATCCTAGCCTATGTAAAGGCCCAGGAGTGCAACCTCTATGAAGGCCTACATACCAACCTCTTTGTTAGGTATTTATTGTGCTAAACACACACATGCATTCACACACATAAAAAGAAGATAGTTATCCATTAAGCCTAAGACTCAAATAGCTTATTTGAATCATTACAAATGCATATCTTAAGTTTTGCGAAGCTTATGTTGTATTTTACAAAAATTGTGTTGGGTTGTTACAAACTAAAAGTATTTACAAAATGTAACTTCTAATTCATGAAGTAATAATTTTTATAACTTTTTCTCTAAGATGGTGACTAAAAGCATTTCCATTTGCTATGAGATTTCATAAGCAATTTATCTACCTAATGAACTTTTAATCTATATGATTGAATTTTTGTACGGAGCTTTGGATGAGTTTGACTCAAATAAGTTATTTGAGTCTTACACTTGTTGGATAATTTTTTTATATATATACATATGCGGGTTATTTGATAAGCGGAACTCTCAAATAACTTATTTGAGACCATACAACTATTATTTTTTTATTTCAAAAAATTAGGAACTTCTTTTATAAAGGTCATACTACACTTTTACTAACTAAATACATCGACAAAACATAACTTATAAGCTACAAATAAAAACCACAATAGCAAACATTTCCATTCTTAATGAAATTTTATATGCAATCCATCATATTAGCATGCTTAGATTTCTCATATGAGTTTCTAAATGAGAATCTCCTTAGCCTTATTGGATAACTTCTCTAAATAGATAGACATGCAAACATATATCTAATATGAAGTTATCTAGTGAGCCTAAGGCTTAATAACTTATTGGAGCTATGAGAAATCAAACCATTGCATATGAAATTTTATCAAGAAAGAAACCGCTTGATGAGGGGGAGAAAAGTTGAGCTCAAATGAATGAGTCAACAAGTCTAATGGACCCAAGAATGGGTCAATCTAAGGCTATGAAAGAGTAATCTTATTATAAGAAAAACAGACTCATGTCTCCATGATTACTGGTCTACCCATCCAATTGGCCAGTAGAAGGGGTCAAAACGTCGAACATGGAGCCAAGAGATAAGTAGGTAGCTTCCAAGGAAACTATCACCAAGTGCTACATTCAGAAAGTCAATTAAGTGGAGATACTTCAACGTGGGTGACTTAGTACTTAGCTGGGCCGAGGCATCCAACCAAGCTGAAATGGACATAAAACTAGCCCTTAGCTAGAAAGCCTCCTATTGGGTTACCATCTCGAACTCAATCAGATTCTACAAGCTAACAGCCTTGACCGTTGACGTATACCTTGCTTGTGGTATGCAATTAACCTAAGGCCCTACCTACGTTTGAGGTGAATTGTGTGCACAAAATATTCACACACATAGGCTTTAAAGTAGAAAGCAAAGATTTTTAGTAAGATAATTTTCATTACAAAATTGAGGTAGTCACCTTTACAAATTAAGGAGGGAGGTGAATCTGGCAAATACAAAAACAAAGGAGAAAAACAAGAGAAGTAGATGATGGAGAGGGTAGTCTAGTAGCTCAGATCTTCATTGGCATGTTAGGTGGAGTGGGATCCACGTCAAATGAAGGGTCCTCACTAGAAAAGTCCAAGCTGAAAGACTCATTCTTCACCTCCCTACTCACCTGGTCTTGGTCACCATCCCCTGCTTCTATCGCTAGCTCGATTGGGGCCTGGCCTTGGATGAACCCTTCGTGGACCTGCTCTCCATGGAACTGAAAGAGGTTGAGCGTTGACCAAGAGAGGAATTCCTTCATGGAGGTAATCCTACTTACAAACAAAGATTAAGAAATTTCTAGAGTGTACTTCGCAATCGCTATTCCCAGTTTTTGGCAATTCTCTTCCATAAATAGATCTATGGCGAAAAAGTTCATTACTCCTACTGATCAGAGTTGCTTCTACCTCTCGTTCTTGAATTATCAGATCTTGTTCAATGACTCATTGTCTGAGGTGGAAACCTTAGCGGCCTGATCCTTGGCCTCCAGTTCCTTCTCAAGGTAAGCTACTGTTTGGCGGAGAGAAGTTGCTTCAAACTGAGCACCTTCTCGACCTTTTGAGTGGTTACCTTTGCCCGAGAATCAGCCAAGGTGCACTGTAACTCAACATATGCCTTCTCATGAAATTTCCGTTGGGTCCAACACTTCGCAATGAAGTGGTCTAGGTTCTTATTCAACTACTTCACCTATTTGACCATCTTGCTCGTCTGCATGATTTACTCCTCCAAATTGATGATGAACATTACAAGGGCCCTATAGTAGACCTTCACGAAGTAGCAGAGGTCTCGCTGCTCCTTCTGAGCCACCTTAAGATCTCTCTAGCGAAATGCCAATTCCTCCTCCACCTTGCCTAGCCTCTTCTTCAGGAGAGCTATCTTTGCACCATCAACCTCTTACTACCTCTCCAGGGTGACACGCTTCTCCTATGCATTGTCATGGGTGGCGAGAGCCTCATCCAATTAGACATGAATGATTCAGGCATCTGTATACACAACATCTACCCAAGAGTCCACCTACTCCATAGCAAAAGATGACCCCCTTCCAAATCCAACCGTTGGTTGAGTGGAAAGCACCCTACCATAAAGGATGCATGTCTTGCCTAATCACCTCCACCTGAAGCGAACAAGGATGATTAGAATGAGGGAATCTAGGACTATAGAGGGTCACCTTGAGAAACTTACTGTCCAAAGGCAATTCTAATAAATGTTCCAAAGGTGAAAGGGGGCGCGAGGCATAGTTGCCAATCCTAAGCTGGAGGTCAAGAGCTTCAACATTTTTTCTTCATCTGGAGGTTCGCCTACTCGAAGGTGTCCAAGTGCACCTTTAGCACCTCCTGTAAGGACATCAACTCAAAGACTTTTTCTCGGTATTCCTAGGCCTTCTCGAGAGCCTTGGTCACCTTTGCCACATTTGCTTCAAAGTTGAAGGCAAGGCGTGGACCACCTCACATTCCCTCTCCTCGTGAACATGGCGATCCTCGACCTTATCGCCCCCAATTGGGAAACGAGATGGGAGGTTGAAGGTGCTACACCTGGCAGGCTCAATCAACTCCTCTCGCACTATCAACATCGTCGAAGTGCCAGGCATCAGAGAGGGCCCCATCAATCTGGGTACCTGAAGGCCCAAGGCCCCGTGATAGAAGGGTGGGGAGGGCTAGTCATCAGAAATTACAGGCACTAACAAAGCTAGGCGAGTTGCTTCTGGTGCTGAATGGAGCTCTTCAACCGATTGATCCATGTTCATTGTTCACTCCCCTTAAGTTGGTTACTCCTCCTAGATTGCTCAATCCATGGGAGCAGGTTCCTCTCTCATCATGACTAGCTCTAGTAGATTGGAGTCTAAGTCTATTAAGGTAGGGGTAGGCGTGACACTTTGATCAACAATGATGGGAGTCGCAAAAACTACCTATAGTACGGGGGCTTCATGTGAAGCCTACTCTTGAGTAGGGGGTTTGCCTCAAAACTAGTGCCTACCTGCTTCTTGGCTGGTCGTTCGCTCCCATCAGAAGAGGAGCCTCATCCTCTCTTTTTCTGTGGCTACTCCCCAAACTTCATAGTTTTGAAGGCCATGAAAAGTGCAAGGATATAACAAAGTCATATTAGCATGACAATCCTGAGCGAATAAGTTACTAGATAATCCTCCCTGGATCAAGATAAGATCTCTAGACATCCTCTTGCCAAAGCTCTTGCTTGGCTAGGACTCCAAACCCTTCCAGAACGTCCATTTCATTATTGATCTGAAGGTTGAGAGGTGACCAAACATCACATTTTTGTGGACCTTGCCAGCTATTAGAAACTCAAGGGGCTGGTAGGTCCCTTCAAGCTGTCTGGCAGGTCCATGATTCTGTAGCCCAGCTTCCTCGCATCTTGGTTGGCAGATGACCTTTCTTAACTTTTTGAGGAAACAAGACAAAGAGCAGCTAGAAAAGGTCCAATTGAGGCTCTATCCCAAGGTTAAAATAAGCGGTTACAAAGCTCAAGCCGAGTTGGGACGTGGAAAGTTTGTAAAAGGAAAAGAAGGAAATTATAAAAGGTTGAGTAGGATGTGAAGACTGTTCTCTATGGAGTACTTGCAAATAATAAAATTATCAGACAAGCTAATCAAATATAGCCTCAAGTGGTGACTTGCTATAGTGTACCTGATCCTACCTAGGTTATGCTTACTAAGGAACCTTCCTATCTCCTTGCTATGGATCGAAGAAGAAAAATTGTACGAGGAAACTATCTTGTCCTCACCTACCTAGAGAAAGAGGGGTTCCCACCTCGACTAATTAACAACATTCTCGAATTCAGCTAGAATGAGTTTGCTCCGATCGAGGTAGAAAGCTCAACAATAGTAACACGATCACTATATCGCCAAGAGTAAAAGTCATTTATTTCCCTTACTTACCCCTATTGATAACCAAGGGTGGAAGGTCAAGAGGCGTAGGTTTTATTTCCTAAAATCGTCCCAAACAATCTCCCAGCCTGTTACGACCTGGTTCCCGAATCCCTACAGGACACGAGAATCGGATCGACTCGATTGATCCCAAGACCCAGTCGTCCAATGAGAAAGTAACCAAAAAGCAGTAAAATAAACCACATTCACCATGCAAGTAACTGACAGTAACAAAAGTACAGTAGTAAAAAAAAGAACTACTACAGTACATATCACCACAATAGTAGAGAATTAAAACAGGTACAGAAATATGAAGTTTACAATGAAATAGTACAAGGTGAAACAGAAATACTCACTACTACAGAACATGGGTACACAAAAGTACAACTACTGGGTTCTACTAGGCCCAACACCCTCTGCAGCCGTAGGCTCTAGCTGTTCAACACCTGGTCTTGAAAAAGGTGACAAATATGACATGTCAACGAAACGTTGAGTAGAGTGGCAACCAGCTAGCTAAGAAACAGTAAAGGTGGACAAGTAGCTGTTGTTTTTAATTTCTTTCTTTATTTATCTATTCACTCTTTCTTGGTTTATTTCTCAGATCTTTCTCTTGATCTCGAATGTTCCTCGTGGGAACGATCTTAATTGCAGTCTTTTCCGAAAAGTAGAAGTAGCACGTCGTGCTCTCCTGGTCGGGAGAGTCCCCTGTGGTGGTCCTACCCTCAGTCAACCACCCCAAAGTCACTGACAGACGTAACGGTGACTACGGCACGTGCGATAAACGTATGGGTAGCTACCCCGCACTAGCACACGGTCAGTCGTTTCCGTTAACGGGTGCGCCCAAAGCACAGCATGGAACCAGTATAGGGCAAAGCTCTCTCACTAACAGGGGTCTAGCCCCTCCACAGTAACCCAACAAGGGTCTTGGCCCTCCACAGTCCGCGCACCCTCGCCTGACTACCCTGGTTTGCCCTGTGGGCCTAACAAATCGGTGTAGGACGACTAGCTGAACCCCGAGGCCCGTGGGGTGAGTAGCTCCCTCCTTACACTAGTAGCTCTCCCCGGTACGGTGTATGCGAGGCCAAAAGTCGGTACAAAGTGGCCAGACCTAACCCCAGGTCCCTAGGGTGGCTGGCTTCCCTCTACACTAAGAGGTAACATGTGCTTTCCTTGGTACCACGTACCCAAGAGACAACAAACTTTCCCATTCACTTTTCCAGTTCCATCCCATTTATTTCCAGGAGTTCTGCTCCTAATTCCCCGTAGGGTTCATGCTCATGTTTCTCAGGCTAAGCCATACTAGGTTTCATCATTTCAGGTTTATTCGAGTATAGTACGTGTTCCAACATTCAACTTCTTTTCCTTTCCAATTCATATACAAGCAGCTCGCATTTAATTTCAACCAATTAGAAATTACATGTAATAGTTACTAGCAATAGTACTCTACATTTCACCAGCAGTTGTTATCCAATTACAAGCAATTATCATTATTCTATCTACTTATCCAAGACTGCAATTCAGACATTCAAGACATTCGTTTCTGTGTTTCTGTTCCTAGGATTTATGCCACACCCTAGGATCTATCATTCAATCTTGTTTTCAGGTCCTAGGATTCATGCCATACCCTAAGATCTATCATTTAATCTAGTTTTCAGGTCCTAGGATTCATGCCATACCCTAGGATCTATTATTCAATTTAGTTTCCAGGTCCTAAGATTCATGCCATACCCTAAGATCTATTATTTATTTCAGATATGCATTAATGTTTGTAATTAACTAAGGGAAGCCACTCTACCCGCAAAATCGGGAGTAATGGGGGCGTGATCGGCGGGTCCGCGTGCCTCCGCAACCCCCAAAGCAGCAACAGAACGAGGTCCTAACACAAGGATCAATCACAAGGAACCACTCAGAATAGGATACAAGTATTTCAAACAAGTAAAGGAACTAATTTTGAGAAGAACAGAATCTCAAACGCCGAAATCGAACCTCGAACGGACCCTAAACGGGTCAAAAACGAAAACTCTGACTCAAATCAGACGTCTAGAACACCTTCTGGACGTCTTAAAAAGTGGTCCAGGTCATACCTCACTCTGCACTGCTCCTCAAACGTCCAGGGATCCTACTGAACCGTCTGGACCCAGTTCCAGATGTCCGACCACCTCTTCGGACGTCTGGAGATGCTCTCTGTCGTCTGGTGCCTTGCCTAGATGTCTGAACTGCGTGGGAGGGCATGTCTCTGTGCCTTCCCGAAATGAAACCTGCATGCGCGACGAAAACCTTCTCAACACGACACATCTCAGAACCTCGGCGGAACGGCCTGCATGGCCGTATCCGCAAAAGGAGGTACAGAAGAAATTTCATACCTATCAGTCGTCTGGAGCTCCCTCCAGATGTCGCTCGCGTCATCTGGATGTAGGTCCAGACGTCTGATTCTGGGAAAAATTCCCAGAACCAGAACCTCCTCGCCTTCTTCTTGCTGCGCACGGCCGTGTTGCGCAACTGCTCGTTCGCTGCTCGAGCTGCAGCAGCACCAGGGGAGATCTCCCCAGCACGACGCTCCTCCACGCGCATGGCGACCGGCCTCGAGTTGCTCTGGCGGGTTCTCTCTCTGTTTCTCGTGCACTCTCCCTCTTCTTCCCTCTCGCTGCACCTCTTCCTCTTCTCACTACACCCGGCAGCAGCTACTGCACTCGCTCTCGCTGGCAGGAGGAGACGGTGGGGTGGTGAACGAGGGAGAGGGGAGGGGGTATTTGAAGGAGTGGGGGAGGCGTCTGTTGGTCAGCAAGGGGAGAGAGAAAAAGAAGATGGCGGCGGGTTGCAGTCTGCACGCAGCACGCGCACAGACTCGTGATCGTACGGAAGCCAAAATTTATTTCCAAACGTCTGGGAAGGCGTCCAGATGTCTAACCAGATGTTTGGACCAACTCCCAGACGTCTTAAAGTGTGTTTGATGTCTCGGGTCTTAACATAGCCCATGCTAATAAGGTTAGGACACATGCCTCACACTGAGCCTCAGGAATATCAATTGGCGTCATGACGTTACTTGCCCTACCACCACGAGCGAACAACGTGAGGTGATGGTTGGTGATGAGGGACTCATCATGATCTCTAATTACCCCTAATTAACTAGTCTTCCTAGTTAATTAGCTAAGGATATGAGAATATATGGGTTAATTATAAAATAAGGGATATATAGTAAAGGATCTTAAAATAAGTTTAAAATGCTATTTTAACATCCAAATAATATTATTAATAATTTGATTAATAATTGAACTCGAGATCTTAACAATCATTCCTCTAATTAATAAGTTAGTTAACTTAAGCATAATGTATATATAAGTATGTAATAACTGAAGTACCCTTACCTAATTAAATAAATTAATCTAAAAAGGTCAAAAATGTAAATTCAAGGTCTGAGCATAATAATTACCTTATTTATAACCATATATAAAAAGTTGAAAAAATCTAAATTAAAATAAACCTTAAAAACCTGAGTTTACATTTAGATCCTTTTAATTCATTTCAATCAGGTCCTTAATTCTCATACATATCCTTAGGTTTCATTGTGTATAGGTCCCTGTCTACTACTTCTTCTTCTTCAGCCAGTTGAACGGCTGACGAC
This sequence comes from Thalassia testudinum, assembly GCA_037157565.1. Lineage (NCBI taxonomy): Eukaryota > Viridiplantae > Streptophyta > Magnoliopsida > Alismatales > Hydrocharitaceae > Thalassia > Thalassia testudinum. The sequence continues at coordinate 78,965,361 of JAZHRO010000077.1, read as the reverse complement.
TGAGGATGCTTCCACCGCTCGATCACCGCATATCCGACGTCGCTCCACCTTCTCTAAGCTTCTGGAGCTTGCGCTCACCATCCCATCTTAATCCATCGGTCTGGATGATACTTTTGTCCTAATTTTAGGTGGGAGTTAACCTTACCGTCGTTGGAGACAACGCCGGTGGTTAACCTCCTCTAGCTCCTCACACGTCCAGACTTCACCGCCCTCTTCATCGCCGTCAACTATAAATAGCCCCTGACCCCCTCGAATTTTCTCAAGTTGGCTCCCTTCCCTCTTCTTCGCTGTAGCCAACCCAATAGGCTATTCTTCCAAAACTCTGGCAACCTTCCACCTCATCTTCCGACTTCCTCCGTCCACCTCGATTGGCTCAGGGACTTCGCCGAGGTCTGCCGCGTCCTTGGACAAAGGTGCTGACCGAGGAGTGCCTTTGCTTCATCCATATTCTCTCGCCAGAGATCTTCCTTATTCCCCTCTGATTTCGCTCCTCCGTCATGAGCCTTCGATGGAGTTCCTCTGCCTCCTTCGTCCAGGTAACAGTAGGATAGGAGTAGGAGTAGGAGTAGTAGTTTAGCTGGGTAATTAGTTAGGTAGTGTAGTGTAATTCCAGATTTCAAGGATCGTCTTCTTTGACTCCGGTGAGCTCCTTGAGTTCGCCGGAGACCTAATTTTGTCTTTTGAATCCACTGTCCATCTTCTTTAACCATCCACGATCATTTCTAACTCATTAAATCACTAATTCAATCACTAAATCGCCTAATCCAAATCCACCTTCAACAGCTACTGTTGCTGTCCATGGCGACAGTAGTTGACCTAGAATCACATCCACTGGATCCTACATCATCAATTCATCATCAAAGGAACCTATTTAACAACTTAATTTGATTAATTATCATTTATAATGAAAAAGACTAATTTTATCTAAGCTCCTGAGCTCGCTGTCAATGGCGGCTCAGGAGCAGTTTAAATTATAAATTATTTATATATTTATCATCGCAATACTATTTTGACTTGCCTCAACCACTCATCTGAGTGGGCGAGCAAGTCCTATGCTTCAACCACTCAAATTCTATTCAACCTTGAAATTTCTGATTAATCTTTCATCTAATGAGTTAATGAGGAATTAAATGCGATCCTGAGGTTCCTTGCGACCTCAGAAACCTTTTCAAATCGAAAATGGTGCGATTCACCTTTCTGTTCACGTTTTTTCACTTTTTCTGGATTCACAGGAGCTCCGGCAAGTTCCGGCGAATCAAATTTGTTCTTCAGCCTATAGAATTTGATAAGAAGCTCCAAAATGATGTAATTGTGATCACTGATCAATTTGAGGATGTTTATTTGAAGATTTAACATCTAGAGCATAGTTTGAAGTGTCTTTTTCTCCAACTCTGGTGGAGTTAGAGAAGACTGTACAAAAGCTCAAATGACACATTTAAGGTGTTTAGAAGCTTCGATGCAGTGCACTGAAGCTGTTCATGACCTCTGTTTAGTATAGCAATCTTCCAACTCTTCTGACGAACAAAGTACTTTTGGAGCTCAGGTGATGAGCTTGGAACCTTAATGTCTAGGGTTAGAACACCTGTCTAAGAGGCTGAATGAATTCTTGATGTTGTAAGAACTCTATTCTGGGCTTTAATTTCTTGTTAAGAGGCTTAAATAAGAGAGTCAATTTTTGAGCCTTTTAGTCAAACCTAAGTAGTATATCTTGATTCTGGGTACGATTTGATGATTTGAGAAGCTTAAGTTGATTATGAGATTATGTTGAATAATATTAGAGTGATTTAGATGAGCTCAGACGTGTATTTTGATTAGAATTTCAACCCTGCCAGTTTAGGTTGTTTTCGAACCCAAACTTATGGCAGTGGTCTTTTGTTGAGATTTGATCTTAAATCCTACCCAGATCAGTTTGTTATAACCCTTGGAATCTATTTAAATCGATTAAGAATGTTCTTCTGTGTCTGTTACACCTATTTTTAGTTTAAATCCTTTCTCTGAAGCTTTCAAAGAAGCTTAAAGCTCTCTGCTGTTCCTGAAGCTTTGAGAGCTCAGAGCCCACTCAAGTAGCTGTGAAATCTTCTGCAGAACCCATTTATACCTTTAGCTAAGTTAGAAAGTCCAATTTATAGACTCTGTGAGCATCATTTCATTTCCAAGCAGTAAAACCCCGTAGGAATCCCTTAGATTCGCTCTTAAAATCGAAGAGGAAAACATTCCCTTAACCTTAAATTGACCCTGCAATCTTGTAGAGCTACTTTAGAGCTTTCCATCAAGCTTTGATTCGCTTGATTTGTAGCTCTGAGTTAGGAGATATCCTCAGTTGAAGTCGGGTCTGGAAGGGGAAAACATAGTCCCACATCGGAAACCTTTGCACGTGCACCTTGGTATAAAACGTATTTGTGCAGTGGGCATTTCAGTCATCAAGCGTTGGGTGCAAAATGAAATCTGAACCGAGCATCTCTACGTGTGTGTGTGCCTGTGGGTGTGCGCCTGAGTGGGTGTGTGCGATGTTGTGGCCCTGGGAGGGTGAGGCTTGGGAGGCAGTTTGGGCTGGTTTGGCTCGAAAGAAAAATGAACCGAAAATAAACCAAATAACTCGAATCAGGTGAGGACTGAGTAGGGTTTGGTCCCACCCTGAGAAGGGTGCTATGTATCCTCGAAAGGTCCTCGCCGCAAACCATAAACCAATTTTTTGTTAAAAGGAAAGCCCGGTTTAGCTGATGGCTTAAGGAGCAGAAGAGTAAAGGCTGAAGGCTAAGTGCTGAGAAGCTAAGTGTTAAAGCATAAGAGGCTAAGGGATAAAGGCTGAAGGAATAGGCGCGAAGACTTAAGAAAATACAAAGGATGAATACTAAGGGAGAAGAAGAAGGCAGGAGCAGAAAGGAAAGAGGAAAGAAATAAAAGAGCTCGAGAGAGTATAAGAAAGAACTAAAAAAAAAAGAAAAGAATAAAGAAAAGAAAATAGAGAGCAGAAGAAAAAGAGAGAAAGAATAGAGGAGAAGAAAAGAAAGAAGAGGCTGAAGAATAAAAGAAAGGAGTTTTATTTCTCTTTATTTTTAATTGTTGTAATAAGAATTATCTCTAATTGTTGTAATAAGGCATATTATGAATAGATAATCTCTCATTTGCCCTAATTTTTTTAAAATAAATGTTGTAAATGAGTTTTCATATGGGATTTTGCATATTTCTTCAAATTAAATCAAATTTTGCAAAATTCATGTTATTACAATTAATTTAATTATACCTCCTATACTTATAAGATAAATAGAGTTAATTAGTGAATTTAAAATAACATATACCTCCCAGCGAATGATCTGGACTCAACCAACAAAAAAATTTTAAAATGTTTGGTTAATTTGACACTATGCTACTAAATGATACAATTTTGAGTTAACCTAAGTTACTATCTTCTACTCTTAATTAAGTAAAATTAACTTAATTAACTGAGTTGAGGTGAAGAAATGACCAGCTAGCCACCATTTACTCTAATATTTAGGTAGACAAACCACCCTGTCCAGGTATAGTCCCCCGGTTAAACTGAGGATGGGATAAACCACCAAGTCCAAAAAGGGGACAAGGCTCCCAGGGTACCACAAGAGTGCTTAAGTGGATAAACTGCTAAAGAAACAACCTAGACACCCTTGCAGAGGACGACCATCTCACGCTTGTTGTAAAGCACCAAACGCCCAACACATCAGGTGGTAGTTGCTGAGGGCAAGAGGGCATTGCAAAAAAAAGAAAAAAAGCTTTTTCGACTATTCTTTTACTCTCGTAACTTACACAGTCAGACTACGAGAGTGGAGACAACTAATGATGGGAGGAAAGTTGGCCCCTATTACGACCCGAACTTGGCCCCTCGTGGAACCTGGGAACGGCTCCCCTCGACTAACCCCAAGACCCAGTCGTCTAACGAGAAACAAACTAAATGCAAGGATAAACATTTCCACAACCACACATGCAATGTAACTAAGTAAAAAAAAGAAAAGGACAACAATGGAAAGTACAATAGAGTTCAAAAAGAACTATACTCCACAGGCGGAAAATAAAGTTTGCTAGTTAGCCATCACAACATAAGTAGAAAGGACATAAGCACCAACAGGTTCTAACATACTAAAAGTACTCACTACAGTAAAAAGGTCCTCTGAAACAACAATTGAAAAAAAGGACCTGACTACTGCTGGGCTCGGCTGGGCCCAGCACCCTCTACAGCCGGTGATGTTGTGATGAGAATCTCATCATGAATCCTAACTAGCACATTTTGACCTAATAAATTGAACAAAAGCTCCTACAAAACCTAAGGAAAGGCCTAAATCAGGGAATTGTTGAGCAGAAAATAAAACATTACACAAGGGGTAATACTGCAATTTTACCATTGTAGTACATGAAAGGGATTTCTAAGGGCCTAGACACAGGTCAAGTGGACTTGATAAGAGAAAAAGTGGGATGGTTTGGTCAGAAAAGGGTTATGACAAAAATCTGGGAATTAAATGACATTCTATAACCATAAAACAAATCCACTTTAATTCACGAAGTTTCAGGTAATATAAAAATCAATTAAACCCTTTAAAATTCATGAAAAAATATCCCCTAGGATTTAGAACCCTCAATTTGGCCGTTGGAACCTATGTTGACTTAGATTGAAAACCATACCCAATTTTTGACCTAATTTAGATTTTTGTGCAAAATGTCTGGCCAAACATGGTCAAACCTAAAATCCAACTTCACCATTAGATTCCTTAGGTCCAAATTAGGTTTATACCAAAATTTGGACCCAAGGGAAGGTCGTCTTAACCCACTTTACAAAATGATCCTCAATAATTACGTTTTGAACCTTAGCTTTTTGAAACCTTGCAAAGACCCTTCTATCTTTCCCGTCGTCTTCTTCAATTGGGTCCCTTTGCCACCTACATGTACAGGCCATACCTCTGGTGACTTTGCGTGGAGGATGGCGCCGTGCATGCATGGGGAGTCAGCCCCAAATTTAAAAGGGGAGCTCCCTGCGAAGCCCCCTACCGCATGGGCCGCCTCCCATGCCCTATCGGTCGCCATACCTCTCGTGCGAACGCGCAAGAGGTCTCTGTCTGCCCACCTCTTTTGCGTGCTTCGCGACCAGTCGACGTCTATTTAAGGAACGATACCCTCTACCGCATCTGGGGAGCTTGTTTTTGCCAGAGATAACCCCCCAATTTCGTCTCCTCCTCCGGCCATCTGCCCGTAGACTCTGATGACTCTCCTCCTCCTCTCTCATCTCCTTGCCACCATACTAGTGGCAGGGTTACCTCAGCCATCTTTTACTGTGCCTCGCTGTACCAGTAGGCACCCTCCAGCCCCTCTTCCTCGTTGTTGTCTCTTCCCCTGGGCACCTTTGTCTCCGACGACGGCAGTACCAGCCGCTTGCCACCTCCGACTCCTCTGTTCACTCATGACCGACCAGCTAAGTCCCTCTTACCCTTCTGTTTAATTCCCCTCTGTCAATTTGAGGTTTCAACCCCTCTACACCACTGTCCACCTCCATCTCCACCTCCGACCACCAACTCCGGTAAAGCCATTCCACCACCACAGACAACTCCACCCCTCGCCAACCGGTTCCTGAGCATCACCTCCACCCACTGATCACCCTACGACCCCCCCACTCACCGCGCCACCCACTGTTGCCTCCTCCCGAATAGACCCACTCACACAGACTTAGATCGACCTAGGCATGCACGCCCAGGCCGTTCTGAGCCACGCTGACCCCCACAGTAACTTCACCGTGCTCTGGCGAAGCCTACCGAGCGTCTTGACGTGGCCGAGAGGCCATTTTGCTGATTTTAGGTCTCCAGCCTCCGCTGCCATTAGCGCTGAGCTTGGAGCAAGCTTGCAAGCAGTTACAGGCTCTTCTAGCTCCAGGAGGCGCGCCCTGGTTGTGCGGAAGGCTTCCGCGCACGACTCCAGGTCTTCAATTGGCAGCGAAGACCTTAGCTGGGGAGGCTTTTGCTCGCACTCCCTGCTGCAGGAGCGCAAGTGAGGTGGGGCGCAGATAGTCCCACCTCAGGCATTTTCAAGCGCCCCACGATGCATAAATTGCAAAAGTGATTGAGGCTTATCGCCTCAATCACACGGGGTAAGGTCCTTCTCACCCGCTCACCCGGCCTCATCCGCGACCACCCCCCGTGGACCTGGCCCGACCCGATTACCCAACCTGTGCACACCTCGCCCACCACCGCACACCGGTGGGCCTGGTCCCGGACGCGTCACCCGACCTGCATACCCGAATAGGCTCTGGGAGAGCGAACCCTGGAGTGGGATAGAGAGAGAGAGATGTGGGGAGGGTAGGGGTTAGGTTTTGCCTGACCATATGCCTGTGCAGGGAACAGGAGAAGAAGCAAGGAAGGAGAGGCTGAAGACTTAGCCGTGAAAGCAGCTGCGGGCAGAGAGAAGAGAAGAAGAAGGCTCAAGGGTAGGAGAAAAGGAAGAGAAAGAAGATAGAAGCTGAAGAAAGAGAAGAGGAAGGGGAGAAGCCACCTGAGGGAGGGAAGAAGAAGCTGCCGCAGAGAGGAAGGCCAAGCAGCTGAAAGAAGAGAAAAAGAAGAAGCCAAGAAGAAGAAGAAGCAGCAGCAGCAGCTGAAAGAATGAAGAAGGAGAGCACAAGCACTGTAGCAAGTGGCTACTTAAGGCATCTGATCCGTGGAGTCAAACGTCTGAAGACAGAGAGAAAGGAGGACAAAAGAAGAAAGAGAGAAGAAAAGCAAAGAGACAAATTTTTATTTCCTCTCTTTAATCTTTTTGTAAAATAGTATATTGTAAATTGTGATTTTCTACGCTTCTAGAATCAAGCTTGCTCCTTGAGTTCGACCTCGGAGAATTTTTGTATTCGAGCAATAAATAAATCAAACTCAGTGACGATTCTAAAAAGATCGCCACCAGTTTTTGGCGCCGTTGCCGGGCAGCAACGAGCATTTTAGAAGCTTCAAAATCATAATTTCTGATTTTATACTAATTTAATCTCTCTTTTGTTGTGCAGGAAAGGAAGGAAGAACAAAGCAGCCGCACAACAAACACACCAGAGAATAGGTGTTACGAACGTGGCATCAGACGGGTTTTTAAGACGTCTGGGAAGTGGCCTAGACGTCTGACCAGACGTCTGGAACCCTTCCCAGACGTCTGGTAATAAATTTTTGTGGCGTACGGGGTTGCATCTGCGCGGCGGCGCGCGCAGACTGCACCCGCCGCTCTCATTCCTCCTTTTTCTCTCTCTCCTCTTACAGGCACGCAGCTCTCTTCTCTCTCTCTCCGCACGGCCTTATAAGGCCCCCTCGCCCTCTCCCTCACCCTCATCTCCTCCGCCTTTCTCTTCTCCTTCTCCCTGCCAGTGCGAGAGCGTGAGCGAGCGAGGGAACGACGGCAGTAGTGACCGCGGTGAGAGTGCGGGAAGGAGGGTTACGAGCGGAAGGGGGAAGCTCGACCGCGAGGGTTCGAGCTTGCCGGGGCAGCTAGAGCCACCCGGCGGGGGAGCGACGGGTGTGGGGTGTCGCGGAGAGGCTGCTGCAGCTCGGGCAGCAGGTGGACGGGGCGCGGCGCGGCCGTGCGTCGCGGGCGGAGAGTGAGTCGGGCTCTGGTTCTGGAAAATTTTCCAGAACCAGACGTCTAGGCTTACGACCAGAAGACGGTGAAGACGTCTGGAGGACTATCCAGACGTCTGACAGGTAAGATATTTCTATCTTCTTCCTTCTTCACACGTACGGCCATGCAACCGTCCGCCGCGACTTCGTCTGCGCTTCGTCGTGCTGAGAGCAGGAGTGTGTGTGCGCAGGTTCCGCTCGGGAGGGTGCGAGGGCTTGCCATCCCACGTAAATCAGACGTCTGGCCGTAGTGCCAGACGACGGAGAGGACTTCCAGACTCCGGGGTGACAATGGGACGCCTTGGAACTAAGCCAGACGCCCCAGCAGGCTTCTGGATGTCTGAAGGGCTACACAGAGCTAAGGTACAATCTAACCCACCTTTTAAGACGTCTGGAAGAGGTTCCAGACGTCTGATTTTGGACAGTTTCGTCGTTTTTGACCCGTTTAGGGCCCGTTCGGAGTTCATTTTTCGCGTTTCGAGTTGCGTTCTTTCCAGAATAAAATCCTCTACCCGTTTACAGTAATTATATACCATTCTGAGAAACTCCTTATGTTTGATCCTTGTGTTAGGACCCCATTCCATTGCAGTCTTGGGGGTTACAGAGGCGCGCGGGATTGCCGACCACGCCCCCAATACTCCCGTTGTAGCTGGTAGAGTAGCTTTTAAATTATTTAGCGTAATTTGTTACAATTGTGGAACAATTAATAGAGTCTAGGGTATTGCATGAACCTTAGGACTGAGAAACTAGATTGAATGATAGATCCTAGGGTATTGCATGAATCCTAGGACTGAAAAACTAGATTGAATGATAGAACCTAGGGTACGGCATGAATCCTTGGACTGGAAAACTAGTGGAATATATAAATATTACAGTCTTAGAAAAGTGGAAAGGAAATAATAGCTGCCTGTTATGAATGAATAAATATCATTGAGAATATGGGTTGTATGCGTAAAACTGGAATAGTGGAACCTACAATGACCAAACAAAAAGAATACGAACCCTACGGGGAATTAGGAGTAGAACTCCTGGAAAGAGAATAGAATGGAACTGAGAAAGTGAAACGTGGAAGTGTGTTGTCTCTTGGGTACGTGGTTCCAAAGAGAGCACACATTACCTCTTAGTGTAGAGGGGAGCTTGCAGCCCTCAGGTTGAGACCAGGGTGGGTTTGGCCACTGTACACCGACTTGCTGGCCCTCGCCTACGCAGTACCGAGGAGAGCTACTAGTGTAGGGAGAGCACTAGCTACCCCACGGGCCCTGGGGTTCTGCTAGCCTCCTACACCGACTTGTTAGGCCCACTGGGCAAACCAGGGTAGTCAGGCGAGGGTGCGTGGACTGTGGAGGGGTTGGACCCCTGTTACTGGGAGGGCTCTGCCATATACTGGTTCCGTGCTGTGTTTTGAGCGCACCCGTTAACGGAAACGACTAACCGCGTGCCAGTGCGGGGTAGCTACCCGTGCGCTTATCGCGCGTGCCGTAGTCACCGTTACGTCTGTCAGCGACCTTGGGGTGGTTGACTGAGGGTAGGACCACCATGGGGGACTCTCCCGGCCAGGAGAGCACCACGTGTTACTTCTACTTTTCGGAAAAGACTGCAATCAAGATCGTTCCCGCGAGGAACATTCGAGATCAAGTGAATGATCTGAGAAATAAATAAATCGTGAAATAATAGAAAGACGTAAATAAAGAAAGTAAAAATATAACAGCTACTGTACACTCTACTGCTTCTTTAGCTTTTAGTTGCCACTCTACTCAGCGTGTCGCTGACGTGTTACACTCGTTACTTTTCAGGACCAGGTGTTGAGCAGCCAGGGTCAGCGGCTGCAGAGGACGCTAGGCCTAGTAGGGTCCAGTAGAGTTACCCGCAGTTCCTTTTTTACTTTTCTTCCACTGTAGTGAGTAGTTTCCTTGTTACTCCTTGTACTTCTTTATTGTAAGCTTCATGTTATGTACATATTTGTTGTTCTACTGTTGTGGTGGTGTATACTGTAGTAGTTCCTTTTCTTACTGCTGTATTTTGTTACTGCTAGTTATATTCATGCTGAATGTGGTTTATTTTACTACTCTTTTGGTTGCTTCCTCGTTGGACGACTAGGTCTTGAGATTAGTCGAGTCGGTCGGATTCTTGTGTCTCGTAGGGACTCGGGAATGGGGTCATTACAAGATGGTATCAGAGCAAGGTCGTCCCGAGAAGTGAATCAACTGACTGGAAAATAACTAATTCACGTGTCTGTGACTAGAGTAGCCATCACAACCTTTCTTTTGGCATAAGCTCTTAGACTTTTTCGTTAGATATCGTTTCATATTGACGTGTTTCCGTTTTGTTTCGCGTCTCCTTGCAGGAGATGCCTCGTCGCGAGACTAGCGAGGTGGGCCGCGGGCGCGGCTGAGGACGAGGTCGGCGAGGTGGGCGTGTTGCTGTCGACGCCTCAGTGGACTAGCCACTGCTCCCGGGCATTCAGGCCCAGGACCTCGCCCAGCTGATACGGGATATTGTGCGAGAGGAGCTCACCCACCGCCCCGAGCGCCTCTCCCTGGGGTTGCGGAGGGGGAGTCCTCTGTGGGACCACACGACGGATGCGGTGCTGGACGCTGGGGAGGGGATGGGCCGCCACCGCCCCCACCTTCCTCCGACACTTCTGTGCATGAGGCACCTTTGCCTAGAAGTGCACCAGCATCTCCACTGCAGCGCCACTTCGAGCTCTTCGGGCAGTTCCGGAAGCTGAAGCCCCCTCCTTCAAGGGGGATGAGGACCCGACCGAGGCAGAGGACTGGCTCGAGCAGGTCGAGAAGGTTTTCGACACCCATCGCCCCCTGGTGGAGTGTCGCGTGGCCTTTGCCACGTACCTGCTGGAGAGCGTGGCACACAGGCGGTGGAGGGTGGTCAAGGGACAGGAGAGGGACGAGCCAACTTGGGACCGGTTCGTCACCCTCTTCTACGAGCAGTACTTTCCCCAGACGTGGCAGGACCAGAAGAGGCGGGAGTTCCACACTCTCCGCCAGGGGACGATGATCGTGAGCACGTACCGCACGCATTTTCTGGAGCTGTCCCGCTTTGCAGCGACAGCGGTAGCCACTGAGGAGGAGCGCCTTTGGAGGTTCACCGAGTGGCTCCGGCCTACGATTCAGGGGTATGTCAAATCCCTGAAGCTACCTACGTTTTCGAGGGTGGTGGAGGCAACTATGACCTACGGGGAGACCAACCCGTCCGCGCGAGACACTGACGACGGGCGGAAGAGGCCCTTCCAGCCAGAATTTTCACAGGGTCGGCGAGAGAGGAGACACGTGGCGTCCGCAGGAGAGCCGTCACGCTTTGCGGGGCCATTAGTGGCCTTTGGGGGCCCTCGACAGGGGCCAGTCGCCAGCACCGGACCCCCGCCCAGCCTATAACAGGGACCCACTGAGGGCGGGAGTCGGGTTCCCCTCTGCTACCAGTGTGGCCAGCCGGGCCACATTAGGAGGGACTGCCCGTCTAGGGAAGGTGGTCAGCAGATACTTCCCGCGCCGAGCACTGGAGGGCGTGCAGGAGGCCGCGGTTCCCAGGCGCGAGGAGGACAGTAGTCATGAGGAGGGTACCGGCCAGCACCTACCCGTCCGACGCAGAGTGTGGCTGTTTCGTCCGCACCTAGAGCTGAGGGGCGTATCAATGCCCTGACACACAGGGATACTAGAGCTTCGGGATCGGTGGTGGCAGGTCTGGTTTCAGTTTCCGGCAGACTCGTTTACACACTTTTCGATTCTGGTGCTACGCACTCATTTTTCGCAGCCAGTTTTGCAGTTAGTTTGGGCCAGGATTATATGCTGTTAGAGAATCCGTTCATAATCAGAGGTCCGAGTGGTCAGCTGTTTGTAGCTGAGGAGGCGTACACGGGTTGCGAGGTCAGTGTCGGGGGACATAGTCTGCCAAATGACCTGATTATGATACAGATGGAGGACTTTGGCGTAATTCTGCTTTGATGGACTATTTTGAGAGGAAGATCGTCTTCTCCATACCGGAGTTGCCTTCTTTCGAGTTTCACGGACAGCCAGTGGACGGAGGTTTCAGGTGCATTTCGGCACTTCGGGCGGCGAGACTTTCGAGCCAGGGGTGTGAGGGCTTCCTAGCTTGTGTGGTGGCAGAGCCCAGCCCTGTGGCAGACTTCCAGAGCATCCCGGTGGTCAGAGAGTACCCTGACGTGTTCCCAGACGAGTTACCAGGACTACCACCCGAGCGTGAGATCGAGTTTGAGATCTCACTAGTACCAGGGACCAGCCCCATCTCCACCGCACCATACAGGATGGCACCGCTTGAGCTACGAGAGCTCAAGTCTAAGTTGCAGGACCTTTTGGAGGAGGGCTTTGTGAGGCCCAGTGCGTCTCCCTGGGGAGCCCCGGTACTGTTTGTGAAGAAGAAGGATGGTACCCTACGCCTTTGTGTGGACTACCGACAGCTGAATAGGGTCACCATCAAGAACAGATATTCGCTGCCGAGGATCGATGACTTGTTTGACCAGTTGCGAGGGGCCACGGTGTTCTCCAAGATCGACTTGAGGTTTGGATACCACCAGTTGAGGATCAGGGAGGCAGACGTCTCCAAGACAGCTTTCCGCACCCGGTACGGACACTACGAGTTTTTGGTCATGCCGTTTGGGCTGACCAATGCCTCCGCTGCTTTCATGGACCTGATGAACTGGGTGTTTAGACCGTACTTGGACCAGTTCGTGGTGTTATTTATTGATGATGTACTCATCTATTCTCAAGATCAGACGCAGCACGGACAGCACTTGCGGATGGTTCTGGACACACTGAGACGACGTAGGCTATACGCCAAATACAGCAAGTGCGAGTTCTGGTTGAGGGAGGTGACCTTCTTAGGTCATGTGATCTCTGGGGACGGCTTGGCAGTGGACCCAGCCAAGGTCGAGGCAGTGCTCAGGTGGGAGAGACCGCGTTCAGTCACCGAGATTTGCAGTTTCCTGGGACTGGTAGGCTACTACAGATGGTTCATCAGGGGTTTTTCACAGATTGCGCGTCCCATGACACAGTTGACCTGGAAGGACGTGCCCTTCGCTTGGACAGACGCCTGGGAGGCATGTTTTCAGGAGCTGAAGGAGAGGTTGACTTTGGCTCCCGTGCTCACCATCCCAAACAGTAGTGGCGGGTTCGTTGTGTACACGGACGCCTCCTTGCAGGGGTTAGGGGTGTGCTCATGCAGAGGAGTCACGTTGTCGCTTACGCTTCGCGGCAACTGAAGCCCCATGAGCATACCTACCCTACCCATGACCTGGAGCTGGAAGCTGTCGTCTTTGTGCTGAAGACCTGGAGGCACTACTTGTACAGTGAGACCTTTGAGATTTTCTCGGATCACAAGAGCCTTAGATACCTTTTTTATTAGAGGGAGCTCAACATGAGACAGAGATGTTGGTTGGAGCTCCTGAAGGACTATGACTGCAGCATTTCCTACCACCCGGGAAAGGCTAACGTGGTGGCTGACGCCTTGAGCCGGGTGGCGCCCGCACACTTGGCCAGTTTACAGTTATAGAGTTGGAGCCTTTTGGAGGAGGTGGGCAGTTGGCGACCCCTAGAGTTACGGGGGCACTGTGGGGCAGTGACTGTGACACGACAGACTAGGCCAGAGCTGATAGACCGGATCATTACAGGATAGATGGCCGATCCGTACTTGCAGTCCTTGCATGATAGAGTACTGTCAGGAGACCCAGGGGACTTCTCTTTCACAGACCAGGTGCTGCGCCTGAGGGGACGGTTGTACGTTCCCAGAGACGAGGAGCTGTTGAGAGAGCTCCTGACTTAGGCACACGGTTCCAGATTCACCATACATCCCGGAAACACGAAGATGTACCACGACTTGAGACGCGAGTTTTGGTGGAGGGGGATGAAGCGGGATGTGGGTGAATTCGTGTAGTAGCGCTTAGTGTGCCAGCAGGTGAAGGCCGAGCATAAGAGGCCTGCAGGGTCATTACAGCTGCTTCCAGTGCCAGAGTGGAAGTGGGAGAGCATCACCATGGACTTGGTGGTTGGTTTACCTGTTACCCAGCGAGGACACGACGCAGTCTGGGTAATTATGGATAGACTGACGAAGACGGCAGGATTCTTGCCGATCCGAGTTACTTTGGGACCAGCATAGTTGGCAGAGAGGTATATCCGCGACGTGGTACGACTACACGGAGTTCCGCGGGAGATCATATCCGACCGGGATACCCGCCTTACGTCCCAGTTTTGAGCTGAGTTTCAGCAGACCCTGGGGATGCGGTTGAGATTCAGTACAGCAATACCCCCAGACGGACGGACAGTCTGAGCGCACGATACAGACACTTGAGAACCTTTTGCGTGCCTGTGTACTGGACTGAAGGGGCTCTTGGGAGGAGCACCTACCCCTGGCGGAGTTTGCATACAACAGCAGCTATCACTCGAGCATCGGCATGGCTCCCTACGAGACTCTGTACGGACGGAGGTGTACAGCACCCTTGAGTTGGGTTGAGGTGGGGACCAAGTGGGAGGTTGGCCCCAGGTTAATTCGGCAGAGTCAGGAGGTAGTCGAGCAGATCCACAGACGACTCCGCACTGTCAGGAGCAGGCAGAAGTGCTACGCGGATTGGAGACGCAGAGAGGTGCAGTTTGAGGTTGGGGACCACGTCTTCCTTCGTGTTTCGCTCATGAAGGGCCTGCAGCAGTTTGGGGTGAGAGGGAAGCTTGCGCCGAGGTTCGTGGGGCCCTTTGTGGTCCTGGAGCGGGTTGGACCCGTTGCTTACAGACTTGCCCTCCCTCCTCAGCTTTCTGGTGTGCACGACATGTTCCACGTGTCCAACCTCAGGAAGTACGTTGCCGATCCCAGTCATGTCCTGAGTCACGAGAGCATCGAGATGGGCGACGACCTGACCTACCCTAAGCAGCCAGTACAGATTCTTGACCGAGCCGTCCACAGTTTGAGACGAATGCAAGTACCCCTGATGAAGGTTTTGTGGAGGAGCCAGCGGTACGAGTAGGCTACCTGGGAGCCTGAGGCGGCAATGCGGGGGCGTTACCCGGAGCTTTTCGCGGGTACGTCTTTTCGGACCGGCTTCGGTCCTCTTTGAGTTTGTTATGTTTATATATGTTGTTCTTTCCCTCACCCTAGTTAGCGCAAGTTTCGGGGATGAAACTTCCTTTGAGTCTGTTATATTGTTACGAATGTGGCATCAGACGGGTTTTTAAGACGTCTGGGAAGTGGCCCAGATGTCTGGTAATAAATTTTTGCAGCGTACGGGGTTGCGTCTGTGCCTGCGCGCGCAGACTGCACCCGTCGCTCTCGTTCCTCCTTTTTCTCTCTCTCTCCTCCTGCAGGCGCGTAGCTGTCTTCTCTCTCTCCCCGCACGGCCTTATAAAGCCCCCTCGCCCTCTCCCTCACCCTCATCTCCTCCGCCTTTCTCTTCTCCTTCTCCCTGCCAGTGCGAGAGCGTGAGCGAGCGAGGGAACAGCGGCAGCAGCGGCCGCGGCGAGAGTGCGGGAAGGAGGGTTACAAGCGGAAGGGGGAAGCTCGACTGCGAGGGTTCGAGCTTGCCAGGGCAACTAGAGCCGGCCGGCGGGGGAGCGGCGGGCGTGGGGTGTCGCGGAGGGGCTGCTGCAGCTCGGGCAGCAGGCGGACGGGGCGCGGCGCGGCCGTGCATCGCGGTTGGGGAGCGAGTCGGGCTCTGGTTCTGGAAAATTTTCCAGAACCAGACGTCTGGGCTTACGACCAGACGACGGTGAAGACGTCTGGAGGACTGTCCAGACGTCTGACAGGTAAGATATTTCTATCTTCTTCCTTCTTTGCATGTACGACCATGCAGCCGTTCATCGCGACTTCGTCTGCGCTTCCTCGTGTTGAGAGCAGGAGTGTGTGTGCTCAGGTTCCGCTCGAGAGGGCGCGAGGGCTCGCCATCCCACGTAAATAAGACGTCTGGCCGTAGTGCCAGACGACGGAGAGGACTTCTAGACGTCCGGGGTGACAATCGGACGTCTTGGAACTAAGCCAGATGCCCCAGCAGGCTTCTGGATGTTTGAAGGGCTACATAGAGCTAAGGTACAATCTGACCCACCTTTTAAGACGTCTGGAAGAGGTTCCAGACATCTGATTTTGGACAGTTTCGTCATTTTTGACCAGTTTAGGGCCCGTTCGGAGTCTGTTTTCCGCGTTTCGAGTTGCATTCTTTCCAGAATAAAATCCTCTACCCGTTTACAGTAATTGTATACCATTCTGAGAAACTCCTTGTGTTTGATCCTTGTGTTAGGACCCCATTCCATTGCAGTCTTGGGGGTTGCGGAGGCGCGCGGGATTGCCGACCATGCCCCCAGTACTCTCGTTGTAGCTAGTAAAGTGGCTTTTAAATTATTTAGCATAATTTGTTATAATTGTGGAACAATTAATAGAGTCTAGGGCATTGCATGAACCCTAGGACTGAGAAACTAGATTGAATGATAGATCCTAGGGTATTGCATGAATCCTAGGACTGAAAAACTAGATTGAATGATAGAACCTAGGGTACAGCATGAATCCTAGGACTGGAAAACTAGTGGAATATATAAATATTGCAGTCTTGGAAAAGTGGAATGGAAATAATAGCTGCCTGTAAATTAATAGCTGCCTATTATGAATGAATAAATATCATTGAGAATATGGGTTGTATGAACGTAAAACTGGAACAGTGGAACCTACAATGACCAAACAAAAAGAATATGAACCCTACGGGGAATTAGGAGTAGAACTCCTGCTAAGAGAATAGAATGGAACTGAGAAAGTGAAACGTGGAAGTGTGTTGTCTCTTGGGTACGTGGTACCAAAGAGAGCACACATTACCTCTTAGAAGGTTATGTACACTCTACTGCTTCTTTAGCTTTTAGTTGCCACTCTACTCAGCGTTTCGCTGGCGTGTTACACTCGTTACTTTTCAGGACCAGGTGTTGAGCAGCCAGGGTCAGCGGCTGCAGAGGACGCTGGGCCTAGTAGAGTCCAGTAGAGTTACCCGCAGTTCTTTTTTGTACTTTTCTTCCACTGTAGTGAGTAGTTTCCTTGTTACTCCTTGTACTTCTTTATTGTAAGCTTCATGTTATGTACATATTTGTTGTTCTACTGTTGTGGTAGTGTATACTGTAGTAGTTCCTTTTCTTACTGATGTATTTTGTTACTGCTAGTTATATTCATGCTGAATGTGGTTTATTTTACTGCTCTTTTGGTTACTTCCTCGTTGGATGACTAGGTCTTGGGATTAGTCGAGTCGGTCCGATTCTCGTGTCTCGTAGGGACTCGGGAATCGGGTCGTTACAAGATGGTATCAGAGCAAGGTCGTCCCGAGAAGTAAATCAACTGACTGGAAAATAACCAATTCATGTTTCTGTGACTAGAGTAGCCACCACAACCTTTCTTTTGGCATAAGCTCTTAGACTTTTTCGTTAGATATCATTCCATATTGACGTGTTTCCGTTTTGTTTCTCATCTCCTTGCAGGAGATGCCTCTTCGCGGGACTAGCGAGGCGGGCCACGGGCGCAGCCGAGGACGAGGTCGGCGAGGTGGGCGTGCTGCTGTCGACGCCTCAGTGGACTAGCCACTGCTCCCGGACATTCAGGCCCAGGACCTCGCCGACCAGCAACCCATCTTACCAACCCCCAACCAGAACCAGGCAGGACTAAATTCTGTGACAAACCGTAGTGGTAAAGCAACCCAAGACCCACCTTATCCAGACCACTCCAAGCCTGGTAGTGACCCAAACTCTAGAATAGTTATCCAGGATGTCCCTATCCCTATCCCCATCCCAGATCAACAACCTGGACCTATTCTTGAGGAACCAACCAGGGTTCCATTTCCCAAGGCCTTGACCAAGGGAAAGAGGACAGCTAAACCCGTGGCTCCTGAGGAGGACCTGATCGAGCTCTTTGAGCAGGTCCAAATAAACATCCCCTTGATGGATGCAATCCGCCACGTACCGGCTTACGCACGATTTTTGAAAAATGTGTGTACACCCTAGCGTAAGCCGCGAACCAAAAGTGGGAGTCCGATTGTATTATCAGAGCAAGCCAGCTCTATGATCCTCGGCAAACTCCCACCCAAGGAAAAAGACCTAGGCACTCCCCTGATTTCTTGTAAGATTGGCGAAACCCAGTTTGATAGAGCTTTGTTAGACCTAGGTGCCTCCATAAACCTGATACCCACATCCCTGCTTAACCGCTTAGAAGAATCTGAGGTGAAACTGATTGAGGTAACATTGCAGTTAGCCGATCGATCCATCAAGTCACCTAAGCGAATTCTTGAGGATGTTATTGTTAGGGTGTGGGATTTCTACTTCCCTGTAGATTTTATAGTTCTAGACATGGACGCACCTGAGAATCCAAGGGATACACCAATTATACTAGGGAGACCTTTTCTGGCTACTGCAAGGGCCAACATAAGTTGTGAGGAGGGCCAAATAGAGCTGAAATTTAGGAATCAAAGTCTCAAAATTGATATCTTTAAGGCCCAACAAGGGATTAATTGCGGTGTGGTAGAGCAAATTTGTGACATCAGGGTCGTGGTTGATGAACCACAAGTTGAGGACAACATGATGACCCTCAATCAACCACAAGAAGATCTAAAACCGCAATTAGAGGAGAACTTAATTTGGACACACACCTAACTCCCATCCTTGACCCTCACACCCATTCCAAACCACCCACTGCTACTGATAACCCCATTTTAGAACTCAAACCCCTTCTCGACCATTTGAAATATGTCTTTTTGAGTTCCAATCAGACACTTCCTGTGATTATAAATTCCAGACTCACACCTGATCAGGAATCTTGTCTGATTGCTGTTCTCTAGCAACATCGTAGAGCCATTGGTTGGACTCTCGATGATTTGACTGGAATAAGTCCCTCTTTTTGCACACACCACATCTATTCCGAAGAGGGCGCACAACCTTCGCGTGAGATGCAGAGACGTCTGAATCCTAATCCGCAGGAGGTCGTGAAAAAGGAGATCATTATGTGGTTAGATGCAGGGATCATCTAGCCGATCTCTAACAGTTGCTAGGTGAGCCCAATCCAGGTTGTGCCTAAGAAGGCAGGGCTCACCACCATCATGATTGAGACTGGAGAGGTCATACCTACCCGTATAGACAATTCGTGGAGAGTCTGCATAGATTATCGAAGACTAAATTCCTCCACGAAGAAGGATCACTTCCTACTACCGTTTATTGATCAGATTCTCAAAAAATTAGCAGGAAATAGATTCTTCTGCTTTCTTGACAGGTACTCCGGTTACAACCAAGTGGCGATCCATGTGAAGACCAAGAGAAGAGCACGTTCACGTACCCCTTTGGGACTTACGCGTTTCGAAGGATGCCTTTCGGTCTCTGCAATGCACCTGCGACTTTTCAGCGGTGCATGCTTGCCATATTCTCTAATATGGTAGGTGATTATCTGGAAGTCTTCATGGATGATTTCTTAGTTTTTGGGGCATCATTTGATGATTGCCTCCAGCACTTGGTTCATTTACTCAGGCGATGCATTGACGTAAATCTGCTTCTTTCCTGGGAAAAGAGCCACTTTATGGTGCCTGAGGGGATCGGCCTGGGACACTTGATTTCTGAGAGAGGCATCCAAGTGGATTGAGCCAAGGTTAACCTGATCTCTAAACTTCCTATGCCTAGCTCGATCAGGGACATCTGATCTTTTCTGGGGCACGTCGATTTTTATCGTCATTTCATCCCTGATTTCTCGAAAATCGTGCACCCCCTGACCACTCTTCTCTCTAAGGATGTACCCTTTGAGATTTCCAAGGAATGCACTCAAGCTTTTGTGATCCTTCGTGACTGGGTTACCCAAGCCCCGATCCTACAGTCCTCTGATTGGTCTCAACCCTTTGAGATCATGTGCGACGCATTTGACTTCACTGTAGGAGCGGTTCTGGGGCAGAAGATTGACTGGAAACCTGTGGTCATCTACTACGCTAGCAAGATACTTGACGAGGCTTAGCGTAATTACGCGGTTACGGAGAAAGAGCTGCTGCTGTAGTATTTGCCCTCAAAAAATTCAGATCTTATCTCCTGGGTTCCCATGCTATAATCTACTCGGATCACACAGCTATGAGGCATCTCCTTGCGAAGAAGGACATGAAGCCTCGATTAATCCGATGGATCTTGCTGTTGTAAGAATTTGACCTTGAGATTCGCGACAAGGCGGGAAGACAAAACATGGTAGCTGACCACTTATTTCGCCTTCCTTCTGAAATCATCGACCCTTCTGGACCCATCACGGAGCATTTTCCTGATGAGCACCTCTCAACTATCGGTACAAGGCTTGCATGGTTTGCTGATATAGTAAACTACTTGGCATCATTGGCCGAAGGTGAAACGTTGGCTTCGAGAGATAACCGGGTTTTATTGTTATAGCGTTGTAGTATAGCCAGTTATTGCAATCATTTCAAATATATAAATTTTTTTACTCGGAAAATAAAAGAGTTCCCGAGGTCGAACTCAGGGAGCAAGTTGTATTCTAGAGATATACATGTTCTATTACAAAAACTAAAGAGAGAGAGAGAGAGGGAGAGAGATGAAAGTTTGAGTTCTTCTTCTTTTCTTCTTTCTTTCTCTTTGTCTCTCTCTCTCTTTAGCTTTTGTTCTTCCTGTTCTTCTTCTGTGTTTATCTCCTTGTGGTCCTCTTCTTCTTCTGTTGTTCTTCCTTGTTCTTTTGTTCTTCAGATCTTCTTCTTTCTTCTTTTCTTTTTCCTGTCAGGATGTCGTCTCTCCTTCTTTCTTCTTTTCCCTTCAGGACGTCGTCTGATTTTCCAATCAGACGACTTAAACCGCTTGTTGCTACAGTGTCTCCCTTAGCTTTCTTCTTCCGCAGTCCTTCTTCTTCACCTGTGCCTGCACACTTCAGAGTTTACGTCAGAGGGCAAAACCTACTCTACCCTCCCCCACCCCCGCGTCTCTCTTTCTCTGAATTCGCTCTTCGGAAGGCTCTCCCAGAGCATCCGAGTAATCGGGTACGCGGGTCGCGCCCGGGTCCAGGCCCACCGGCGTGCGTGGTGGGCGAGGAGTGCAGGTCAGTCTAAGTCGGGTCTGGTCAGGTCCGCGGGGCATGAGCGCGGACGAGACCGGGTAACCGGGCGGGTGAAGGGGACCTCACCCCGTGAACTGAGGCGAACAGCTTAAGGCACTTTTTGCCTTTAAGCGCCCGTTCGCCTCAGTGGCTTTCCGAGGTGGGACTAAATGTCCCACCCTAATTGAGCGCCCGCAGCGGAGAAAGCAGCGGGCAATCGCGGCTTCACGCGAGGCCTTCGCCCCAGCTGCGAGCCTGGGACTCTTCGCGGAGGCGCCCCGCGCAGCCTGGGAGTCAGGCCTGGGCGAAGCGCACCTGGAGTTGCAGGTTGAAGGTGCTCCTTCCACGCAGCAATGGCGACGGCGGTCGAGACACCTGTACACAGAGGAACGGCCTCTCGGCCTAATCAGATACGCGGAGAACCTTCGTCGTAGCACGGCGAAGGTGGTGGGGGGTCTGGCAGGCGGTGGGGCGGAGCGTGAGGGTCGCCCTAGGTCAAACTGCGGGTGGAGAAGTGGGTTTGTTCGGGGGGTCTGCAGAGGGCGAGTGGCGGGACGTGGAAGGGCGAAGGTTGATCAGGGTGAGGAGGCGGAGATTCTGTGAGGGTCGGTGAGGCGTGTGGGGCTGTGGAGTGATGGGGGGGTCTCGCCGGAGTTTGGCCGGAGACGAAGGGGGTGACGGTGGACAGGAGCGGTCGAGGGTTTAATCAAATAAAAGACAGTGAGGAAAAGAAAGAGGGGGAGATGGGGAGAATTTCTGACCTAGCTACGGAGACGAAAGGGGCCGGAGCAGGGCGACAGTCGTATCGACTGTCGCCGGAGAAGAAGATGCCCAGGGGAAGGGGCGGCGGCGAGCAGAGGGCCGGAGAGGCGCCAGCTGGGTGCGGCGTGGCGCGGGAAGAACAGGGGAAGAAGTCTCTGCTGTTGGTATTGCGGCAGAGCGAAGAGGAGGAGGAGGAAGAACCGCCGGAGCTGGTGGGCGTCTGCCGGAGTGAGAAGAGAGGAAAGTTGGGGGTTTTCTCCGTCAGATCCGAGCTGGGAAGAACGGTGGAGCGACGGGGGTATTTATAGGGACCGAATCAGAGAGGAAGGTGGAGGGAGACGACGTGTCTCCCTCACCGGAGGACGCCGGAGATGGAAACCCATACCGTCCGTGCGTTCGCACGGCCGGTATGGTGGGTTACAGCGACCAGGGGGGTGTCCCTGCGACGGCTGACGACGCAGGGCACCCCCGGTTTACTTGCCAGGCTCTCCCCCTCACCCTGCGCGGCGCCATGCTCCGCGCAAGGTCGCCGGAGCATGGTGCTGGTAGGTTTTGCAGGGGGGACCTGAACGCAAAGAACGAAGGAGAGTTAGTGGCCAAAATGCGAGGGTTCAAAAGTTGAAGGCCAAAAAGTCAATATATGAGGACCAAAGTGTAAAGTTGGTCAAGAAGGTTTCTTCTTAGACTCAAGTTTTTATACATGACTAATTAGGACCTAAGGAATCTGATGGTGAATTTTATTTCTAGATTAAACCTTGTTTGACTGGTCAATTTACGCAAAAACCCAAATTAAGTTATTAATTGGGTATGGTTCTCAATGTAGGTCAAGCTGGGTTCCTAAGGTCAAATTGAAGGTTCTAAATCCTAGAGATTATTTTTCTATGAATTTTAGAGGGTTTATTCCATTTTTTCTTTGCCTTGAACCTCGTGAATTGAAGTGGCTTTGTTTTAGGGTTACCGATTATCATTTAGTTCCTTGAAATTGTTGTAGCCCTTGCTAGATCATCTCATCCCACTTTTATTCTTATTAAGTTGCTTTGACCTATGTTTGGATCCTGAATTACCCTGTATGCAGATTATACTGGTAAAATTGCATTTTTACCCCTTATGACTTGTTTTCTCCTTAAACTCAGAATTCTCTGAGTTAAGCCTTTCCTTGAGTTATGTAGGAGCTTTTATCCTTTGTATTGGGTCAAAATGAGATAGTTATGGCTCATGATGAGGTTCTCATCATACCCCCATGCCTAGCTTTTGCTAGTCCCTTAGCAAAAACTTAAGGTTTCAACCCTTGTTCTAGACCATGAAGTTTTTAATAGCTTTAGATAAGTGCTTTTTTATTTGAGCATAGATTAGGTTAGAATGCTGACCATAGGCCTAAAAGGTACTCTAGTACCAATCAAGATCCAAATCTGTCTAGCCTTAGCCTCAGTCTTTAGCAAAGGTTTTTAAGGCCCGCAAGAACTAACCTAAGGTTTATTGGACTTTGTGGTTAAAGCACCCGTGCTTGAAATGATTTTAGCCCTAGCTCAGTTCGCAGTGCGTTTTGTAAGAGAGATAGAAAGTTATTCTGTTTGGAGAGTTTTCTCGCTCTTTTTCTTTTTAGTTCTAGCCTAGGATTGGCTTTTCAACACGGTTTGTATCAGATTCCTTACTCCCATCATCAATCCTTAAGGGTTCCTGGCAATCGATGCTTCGAGATAGCACCGCCCATGGCAACCCCCGGAACCCTGGCTATTGAGATTTCGAGATAATCCCATCCATGGTGTTCCGTGGCCGAATCCAGACCCTGGCAATTGACACTTCGAGATAATGCCATCCATGGAATCTGAATCAGCAGAGTGCTTACATGCCCCTAGTAGGATATGTAAATATCCTAAGAGACAGGCACCGAGGAGATGATATTTTGTTACGCATCTTCGAGGGGATTTCCTGCCTCTCCGCGCTGGGAACTTGTCCAAATCAACTTGTGTTGATCGGCCGCTCCTATTCTAGGTGTTCTTTTCAGAATTTTGCGACGCTTCTGCGTGATTTTGATTTTTACGCTTACTGAACCAGGCTGTGTGTGAGGTTAGGGTGCTTAGGTTACTGAGTCCTGTAAACCAAAAATTAGTTAACGAGGCCAAATACTCCCTAAGCCTTAGACCTAATACTTCAGCTTTTCATTTTCCTCAACCTCTTGAGGAGTGTCCAGATCTTAATGGGTACTAAGAGTCTATTCAAGAATGCCTAAGGTTTGCGTTCTTACTAATCTCATTATGCACTTTTCAGTTGTTTTCTTGAATGAGGTCTAGAACTTAGGTTAATTCCTTAGTTCCTTACTAATGACTATCACCTTTTCTTATAATTTTGTGCTCCTTTTTCATTTTGTTTCTCTTCTCCTTCTCCTTCACAAAATTTCCTTCTCCTTTTATTCTTTTTCGAAATTTTTTTTAATTTTTATGGTGTTTTTGGCATATGTGAATTTTTTTGTTTGAAACCTTTTCTTACAAGTTTTGCACTTTCATACCCCCCCCATGCCTAAGATTTGCAATGTCCTCATTGTAACCTAGGGGGTTTTTATTTAACTTAGTTCATTCCTTAAGACAGAAATTTGGATGAGTGGATGGGTCGGGTTGAAATTTTTTTTTTTTTTTTTTGCGGACGATTTCTAATCCCAGATGCAAGCATCTGAGGTGGGGTCGGCTGTCTACAAGGGTGAACCTCAAGTACAAAAAGGTGTCAGAACAAGTTTCAGGTTTTCAAAGAGAATGACGGGCTGCCTCCCGTTAAGCGCTGAGTTTTACGCCATCGGCTGGGCGCAATAAGCTCAAGGGGAAAGGAGGATATAAGATGCTTCAGCCAAATCAGTAGAAGTTACATCAATGAACGGCTTGAGTCTCTGACCGTTCACGATGAAAGGTTCAGAATCGTGGCTGAGTGGACTGATTTCGATTGCTCCATTTCCAAAAAACCTGTCGGACCAAATATGGTCCGACCCACTTGGATCTCAGTTTTCCTGGGAAGAGTTTTAGTTGGGCATCAAAGAGTAGGACCTTTTGACCAGGATGAAAGATCTTTCTCGAGATGTGTTTGTCGTGGAAGGCTTTAACCCGCTCCTTGTAGATTTGCGAGTTCTCGTACGCGTCTAGGCGTAATTCATCAATCTCGCTGATTTGGAGTTTTTTGTGGGTCCCAGCCTTGGAAAGATCTAGATTACAGTTTCGTACTGCCCAATAGGCTTTATGCTCCAGTTCTACGGGAAGGTGGCATGCCTTTCCGTACACCAGTCTAAAGGGAGACATGCCCAATTGGGTCTTGTGGGTGGTCCTATAGGCCCACAATGCTTCCGGAAGTCGGGACGACCAGTCCTTCCTGTCAGGTCGAACAGTGACTTGCAGGATTTTCTTGATCTCCCGATTAGACAGCTCAGCTAGACCATTAGTTTGGGGGTGGTAAGGAGTAGAGATTCGGTGAGACACCCCGTATTTGGTCATCAGTGACCTAAACTGAGCATTTTTGAAATGGGTCCCCCCATCAGAGATTATTGCACGAGGAATCCCGAACCTTGAGAAAATGTTTTGATGAATGAATTTGAGAACGATTTTGTGATCACAGGTTCGGGTCGGTATGGCTTCGATCCATTTGGACACGTAGTCCACAGCCAACAGAATGTATTCGAAACCATTCGAAACAGGAAAGGGGCCCATAAAATCAATCCCCCAAACATCAAAGATTTCGCATACTAGAATCGGTTGCATAGGCATCATGTCGCGATGGCTCATGTTGCCCAAAGTCTGGCAACGACTGCATGCCTTGCAGTGATTGTATGCATCTTTGAACAGTGTGGGCCAGTAAAAGCCGCACTGGAGGACTTTTGATGCGGTTTTATGCCCGGCGAAATGGCCACCGCATGCCTGGTCATGGCAGAAAGAGAGGATATTGTTGAATTCCCCTTCCGGGACACATCTCCGGATAATCTGATCGGCACCTATGCGGAAGAGGTACGGGTCTTCCCAAATGTAATACTTGGCATCGGAGCGTAATTTGTCCTTCTTGGCCTTCGGCCAATCGGACGGGATCTGATGAGATGCCAAGTAATTTACTACATTAGCAAACCATGGAAGGCTAGTACCAATAGTCAACAGGTGCTCATCGGGAAAATGCTCAGTGATGGGTCCGGGAGGGTCAATTATTTCAGAAGGAAGACGGGACAAGTGATCAGCTACCACATTTTGCTTTCCCGCTTTGTCGCGAATCTCAAGGTCAAATTCTTGAAACAGCAAGATCCATCGGATTAATCGAGGTTTCGCGTCCTTCTTTGCAAGGAGATGCCTCACAGCTGTGTGATCCGAGTATATGATGACACGGGAACCCAGAAGGTACGATCTGAATTTTTCTAGGGCAAATACTACAGCTAGCAGCTCTTTCTCACTAACCGTATAGTTACGCTGAGCCTCATCGAGTGTTTTACTGGCGTAGTAAATGACCACAGGTTTCCCATCAATTTTCTGCCCCAAAACCGCTCCTACAGCGAAGTCGGATGCATCGCACATGATCTCAAAGGGTTGAGACCAATCAGGGGACTGCAGGATCGGGGCTTGGGTGACTCGGTCACGCAGGATTTCAAATGCTTGAGTGCATTCCTTGGAAATTTCGAAAGGAACATCCTTGGAGAGAAGAGTGGTCAGGGGGCGCGTGATTTTTGAAAAATCAGGGATAAATCGTCGATAAAAACCGACATGCCCTAAAAAGGAATGGATGTCCCTGATCGAGCTAGGCATAGGAAGGTGAGAAATCAGATTAACCTTAGCTCGATCCACTTGGATACCTTTCTCCGAAATTGAGTGTCCCAGGACAATTCCCTCAGGCACCATGAAATGGCTCTTTTCCCAGGAAAGAACCAAATTCACATCGATGCACCGCCTGAGTATCTGGACCAAGTGTTGGAGGCAATCGTCGAATGATGCTCCGAAAACTGAAAAGTCATCCATGAAGACTTCCAGATAATCACCTACCATATCTGAGAATGTGGCAAGCATGCATCGCTGAAAAGTAGCGGGTGCATTGCAAAGACCGAAAGGCATCCTTCGGAAAGCGTATGTTCCGAAGGAGCAGGTGAACGTGGTCTTTTCTTGGTCCTCAGGATGGATTGCCACCTGGTTATAACCGGAGTACCCGTCAAGAAAGCAGAAGAACCTATTTCCCGCAAGTTTTTCGAGAATTTGATCAATGAAGGGTAGTGGGAAATGGTCCTTCTTCGTGGAGGAATTGAGTCGGCGGTAATCTATACAGACTCTCCACGAGTTGGCTAATCGGGTAGGAATGATTTCTCCGATCTCAGTTGTTATAGTGGTGAGTCCTGCCTTCTTGGGCACGACCTGAATTAGGCTCACCCAACGACTATCGAAGATCGGGTAGGTGATTCCGGCATCTAACCACTTGATGATCTCCTTTTTCACGACCTTCTGCAGATTGGGGTTTAAGCGTCTCTGCATTTCACGAGAAGGTCGTGTGCCCTCTTCCGAATAGATATGATGAGTACAATAAGAGGGACTTATTCCAGTCAAATCATCGAGAGTCCACCCGATGGCTCTGCGATGTTGCTGGAGGACAACAATCAGACAGGATTCCTGTTCAGGACTGAGGTTGGAATTGATAATCACAGGAAAGGTCTGATTAGAACCCAAAAAGATGTATTTCAAGTGAGCAGGAAGGGGTTTCAGTTCGAGGATGGGGTTATCAGCAGCAGCGGGTGGTTTAGTATAGATGTGAGGTTCGAGGGTGGGAGTTACTGGGTTATTCATATCTGGATTCGACTCCTCTGTTTGCGGGTCAAGATCCTTCTGTGGTTGATGAGGCATAATCGCGTCATTCTGGAAGTGTGATTCATCAACCAAGGTCCTGATGTCACAAATTTGTTTGATGACGCCGCAATTAATTCCTTGTTGGGCATTAAATATATCAATTTTCAGTGTTTGATCTCCAAACTTAAGCTCTATTTGGCCCTCCTCACAGCTGATGTTGGCTCTAGCAGTAGCCAAGAAAGGTCTCCCTAGAATGATTGGTGTATCCCTAGGGTTCTCAGGTGCATCCATATCTAAGACTATAAAGTCCACTGGAAAATAGAAATCCCGTACTCTTACGATAACATCTTCGAGAATCCCTTTTGGTGACTTTATAGATTGATCTGCTAATTGTAATGTCACCTCGGTTGGTTTTAGCTCAGATTCTTCTAGATGGTCAAGTAAGGATGTGGGTATCAGGTTTATGGATGCACCCAAGTCTAACAATGCTCTATCAAATTGGGTACCACCTATCTTGCAGGAAATCAGGGGAGTACCAGGATCTTTTGCCTTGGGTGGGAGTCTACTGAGGATTACAGAGCTGGCTTGCTCTGACAGAACAATTGGGCTCCCTCCCTTGGTTCGCGGCTTACGCTGGGGTGTACATATATTCTTTAGAAATCGTGCGTAAGCTGGTACGTGGCGGATTGCATCCATCAAGGGGATGTTTATGAGGACCTGCTCAAAGAGCTTGACCAGGTCCTCCTCAGGGGCCACGGGTTTGGTGGTCTTCCTTCCCTTGGTCAAGGCCTCGGGAAACGGGATCTTGGTTGGTTCTTCTAGGATAGGTCCAGGTTGTGGATCTGGAACAGCGGTTTCTTGGATAACTATCCTAGGGTCATGGTTATCAGGCTTGGAGTGGTTTGGATAATGCGGGTCTTGAGTTGTTTTACCACTACGTGTTGTTACAGAATTTAATCCGGCCTGATTTTGGTTTGGGTTTGGTAAGAGGGGTGGCTGCTGCTGAAATCCCGCATAAGAAGTTGAAGCTTCCATCTCGTCTGGAGATGGAGCAGTAGGGGCCTGATAAATCCATTGTGCGTGGCCTAAATTTGGATTCATAACGCGCTTCTGGGTTGGCACGTTATTTGGGTTGGGAAGAGGTTGGGAAGGGAGTGTGCCTGGCTGGCGAGAATTTGCCAACTGGGCCAGTTGAGTTTTAACTTCTGTAAGTTCGTCCTTGTGCTGTTTTTGAATAGCTGCATTCGTTTTTTGAATGTCAGCCAGAGTCTGAAGGATTAGGGACATTTGATCCTGATTTGGCCCTGATGGATAAGTAGGGTTGGGCCGAGGCTGAGGCGGCTGGTAATGACGAGAGGGCTGTGGGCGGGACTGAAAAGGTGGTCTTCGGGTTTGGAAATTTCCCGCCCACTGAAAATTGGGATGGTTTCGCCATCCAGGGTTGTAAGTGTTAGAGAATGGGTCATTCTGGATGGCGTTGAGGTCCTCGCAGGTCTGAGGAACCTCCTGAGAATCAGGGAAAGGGGGAATGGAGCTCCCCCAGCTGGTGTAGAAAGGATCGGATGATCCTCCGATCCAAGAATCAGATGGGGATGGATATGGATCCATCCTAGGGGAAGATCGGTGGAGGATGTTTTGCACGGTCTCCTGTGTGGAAGGAGGTTGTGCAAAGGAGTTACGTGCGGAGGTGGCTCGCTGCAAGTGCTGAGTCAGCTCATCCACCTTCTTTTCAATGATTGAGACCTTGTCCAATCGACTGGCCATTAATTCCAGGTCGACTGATGCGGACAGGCCCTGCGTCTCATGTGCTCTCTTAAGATTCGTCGCTGCGCGGGTATTCGTCCTGTCGAATAATCCCATGGAGTCGTTGTTGATGGAGTTCTCGCACATGTTTTCGAGAATCTCCCATACGGTGTCTTCATGTTGACCCATGATGTTTCCTCCGCAAGTTGCATTGACGAAAACGCGGATGTCCTCACGGAGTCCCTGGTAAAAAGATTGGACTTGTTCCCATTTAGGAACTCCGTGATGGGGGCACTTTCTCATGAGATCCTGAAAACGATCCCATGCCTCATGGAGAGGTTCTCCTGATTGTTGAGTTAGTGTGTAATCTGATGGCGCAAGGCGTTGGTCCGACCAACGGGGAAAAACTTTTTCAAAAACTCGGATTGAAGTTCTTCCCAAGTGTTGATCGGCCGGGTCTGAGTTTGATACCAATGGGCGGCCTTGTCCATAAGAGAAAAGGAGAACATCTTCATGAGAAGAATATCCCGATTTTGCGCATCTGATCCAAAAGTGTGGGCCAGATGCTTTAGCTGTTTGATGTGCTGGAAGGGATCTTCAGAATTAAGCCCATGGAATTTAGGTATAGCATGAATCATGTTGGGCTTTAATTCGGAATCAGGTCCTCCAGTCGGGATTCTGACTCGAGGCTCAATGGCTACCGCAGCAGGATTGTAGTGGTCCCGCATCATAGGACGCTGTGGTGGGTGCACGAAGTTTTGGAAGAGGTCATTGAGTCGCTGGAGCTGGTGTTCCAGATTATTTTCTTCCTCAACTGGCTGAGCCATGATGGGGGAAGAAGAAGAACTTGGTTCTGAATCAGAAGAGAGAATAATGTGAGGGTGTTGCTGCACAAGCACGAGCGTCGAGGCTTGGCCTTGACGAGAGCGAATTTCTAAAGGAGGTCTTAAGGGTGGTCTTAAGGACCTCCTTCCGTACATGCACTGTTGGAAGAGGTAAGTTTAGAAGGTGCTGGACCCAATCAAGACACCCAAAAATGTGTTGGGTGACTATAGAGGTGCGGGGCAGATGGACCCCTTGATCAGAAAGATCGTCCACCAGAGAATTACCTGGGCAGCCAGAGAGGGAGAGTCCCGCGAAGACCCCTACACGGTAGAGCGTCCCCACGGGTTACAGGGTTTCCCCCACCCG
The DNA here is from genome assembly GCA_037157565.1 of Thalassia testudinum. Lineage (NCBI taxonomy): Eukaryota > Viridiplantae > Streptophyta > Magnoliopsida > Alismatales > Hydrocharitaceae > Thalassia > Thalassia testudinum. The sequence continues at coordinate 78,935,249 of JAZHRO010000077.1, read as the reverse complement.
ACCTCTCTTGTCACTGCGGTTCCAAGTAGACCAGAATGGGGATCTTGACCTCTTAAGTCTACCAATTTTAAGATCAGGGTGCTTAAGGTTTCACTTGAACTTTAGTCTTTTAAGTGCAAAGAGTGACCTAATTTAAGGTTGGTTGACCCAAGGGGTCAACTTTACCTCTTGTTTTCTTTGAGAGCTTCTAGGTCTTGTCTTTTAGGGTTCAAGTGTTTAGAGAGCCAATTGTTTTAGGTTTTCTTTTGAATAGGTATTTTCAATCAATGGTTTAGGCACACTTCTTTTGGATTTTCTCCATTCTTGATTTAAGTAGTGTGTCTCTGAAACCCTAATGTTGAATCTTATGTTGGCTCTACTTGGTCCAGTTAGTTCTTTGTTGGGTAATTAGGGCTCAAGCAAGAATGTGTTAGCCCTTAAATACCCTTAATAGTGTGCAGGACTAATGAGTTGAAAACATGCAACTCTTTATGGTTACTAAGTATGGAAGACAGGTTAGCCCTATATTGCTTGTTCTTTTCTTTTCTTCCTCTTTAGAGTTTAGGGGTTAATAGCGAGAGGAAAAATTTACCTGTCCTCGGAGTGGTTGTCGTGCGGTTGCTTGTCTTCTTGATTTCCTGTAGCTGCACAAAAGAGGGGAGATTATCAGAAATTAAAAAGAAACAGGAATGTTTACCTCCAGAATAGCCGTTGCTCCCCGGCAACGGCGCCAAATGAAACGTTGGCTTCGAGAGATAACCGGGTTTTATTGTTATAGCGTTGTAGTATAGCCAGTTATTGCCATCATTTCAAATATATAAATTTTTTTACTCGGAAAATAAAAGAGTTCCCGAGGTCGAACTCAGGGAGCAAGTTGTATTCTAGAGATATACATGTTCTATTACAAAAAATAAAGAGAGAGAGAGAGAGGGAGAGAGTTGAAAGTTTGAGTTCTTCTTCTTTTCTTCTTTCTTTCTCTTTGTCTCTCTCTCTCTTTAGCTTTTGTTCTTCCTGTTCTTCTTCTGTGTTTATCTCCTTGTGGTCCTCTTCTTCTTCTGTTGTTCTTCCTTGTTCTTTTGTTCTTCAGATCTTCTTCTTTCTTCTTTTCTTTTTCCTGTCAGGACGTCGTCTCTCCTTCTTTCTTCTTTTCCCTTCAGGACGTCGTCTGATTTTCCAATCAGATGACTTAAACCGCTTGTTGCTACAGTGTCTCCCTTAGCTTTCTTCTTCTTCCGCGGTCCTTCTTCTTCACCTGTGCCTGCACACTTCAGAGTTTACGTCAGAGGGCAAAACCTACTCTACCCTCCCCCACCCCCGCGTCTCTCTTTCTCTGAATTCGCTCTTCGGAAGGCTCTCCCAGAGCATCCGAGTAATCGGGTACGCGGGTCGCGCCCGGGTCCAGGCCCACCGGCGTGCGTGGTGAGCGAGGAGTGCAGGTCAGTCTAAGTCGGGTCGGGTCAGGTCCGCGGGGCGTGAGCGCGGACGAGACCGGGTAACCGGGCGGGTGAAGGGGACCTCACCCCGTGAACTGAGGCGAACAGCTTAAGGCACTTTTTGCCTTTAAGCGCTCGTTCGCCTCAGTGGCTTTCCGAGGTGGGACTAAATGTCCCACCCTAATTGAGCGCCCGCAGCGGAGAAAGCAGCGGGCAATCGCGGCTTCACGCGAGGCCTTTGCCCCAGCTGTGAGCCTGGGACTCTTCGCGGAGGCGCCCCGCGCAGCCTGGGAGTCAGGCCTGGGCGAAGCGCACCTGGAGCTGCAGGTTGAAGGTGCTCCTTCCACGTAGCAATGGCGACGGCGGTCGAGACACCTGTACACAGAGGAACGGCCTCTCGGCCTAATCAGATACGCGGAGAACCTTCGCCGTAGCACGGCGAAGGTGGTGGGGGGTCTGGCAGGCGGCGGGGCGGAGCGTGAGGGTCGCCCTAGGTCAAACTGCGGGTGGAGAAGTGGGTTTGTTCGGGGGGTCTGCAGAGGGCGAGTGGCGGGACGTGGAAGGGCGGAGGTTGATCAGGGTGAGGAGGCGGAGATTCTGTGAGGGTCGACGAGGCGTGTGGGGCTGTGGAGTGATGGGGGGGTCTCGCCGGAGTTTGGCCGGAGACGAAGGGGGTGACGGTGGACAGGAGCGGTCGAGGGTTTAATCAAATAAAAGACAGTGAGGAAAAGAAAGAGCGGGAGATGGGGAGAATTTCTGACCTAGCTACGGAGACGAAAGGGGCCGGAGCAGGGCGACAGTCGTATCGACTGTCGCCGGAGAAGAAGATGCCCAGGGGAAGGGGCGGCGGCGAGCAGAGGGCCGGAGAGGCGCCAGCTGGGTACGGCGTGGCGCGGGAAGAACAGGGGAAGAAGTCTCTGCTGCTGGTATTGCGGCAGAGCGAAGAGGAGGAGGAGGAAGAACCGCCGGAGCTGGTGGGAGTCTGTCGGAGTGAGAAGAGAGGAAAGTTGGGGGTTTTCTCCGTCAGATCCGAGCTGGGAAGAACGGTGGAGCGACGGGGGTATTTATAGGGACCGAATCAGGGAGGAAGGCGGAGGGAGACGACGTGTCTCCCTCGCCGGAGGACGCCGGAGATGGAAACCCATACCGTCCGTGTGTTCGCACGGCCGGTATGGTGGGTTACAGCGACCAGGGGGGTGTCCCTGCGACGGCTGACGACGCAGGGCACCCCCGGTTTACTTGCCAGGCTCTCCCCCTCACCCTGCGCGGCGCCATGCTCCGCGCAAGGTCGCCGGAGCATGGTGCTGGCAGGTTTTGCAGGGGGGACCTGAACGCAAAGAACGAAGGAGAGTTAGGGGCCAAAATGCGAGGGTTCAAAAGTTGAGGGCCAAAAAGTCAATATATGAGGACCAAAGTGTAAAGTTGGTCAAGAAGGTTTCTTCTTAGGCTCAAGTTTTTATACATGACTAATTAGGACCTAAGGAATCTGATGGTGAATTTTATTTCCAGATTAAACCTTGTTTGACTGGTTAATTTACGTAAAAACCCAAATTAAGTTATTAATTGGGTATGGTTCTCAATGTAGGTCAAGCTGGGTTCCTAAGGTCAAATTGAAGGTTCTAAACCCTAGAGATTATTTTTCTATGAATTTTAGAGGGTTTATTCCATTTTTTCTTTGCCTTGAACCTCGTGAATTGAAGTGGGTTTGTTTTAGGGTTACCGATTATCATTTAGTTCCTTGGAATTGCTGTAGCCCTTGCTAGATCATCTCATCCCACTTTTATTCTTATTAAGTTGCTTTGACCTATGTTTGGACCCTGAATTACCCTGTATGCAGATTATACTGGTAAAATTGCATTTTTACCCCTTATGACTTATTTTCTCCTTAAACTCAGAATTCTCTGAGTTAAGCCTTTCCTTGAGTTATGTAGGAGCTTTTATCCTTTGTATTGGGTCAAAATGAGCTAGTTATGGCTCATGATGAGGTTCTCATTAGAAGGCCAAGGACAAATTACGCTCAGATGCCAAGTATTACATTTGGGAAGACCCATACTTATTCCACATAGATGCTGACCAAATTATCCGACGGTGTGTCCCGGAGGTCGAAATCAATGACATTCTCTCTTTCTGCCATGACTAGGCATGCGGTGGCCATTTTTTTAGGCATAAAACCACATTGAAAACCCTCCAGTGTAGCTTTTACTGGCCCACTATCTTCAAGGACGCATACAGTCACTGTAAGGCATGCAGCGTTGCCAAACTTTGGGCAACATGAGCCATCACGACATGATGCCTTTACAGTCGATTCTTGTATGCGAGATTTTTGAGATTTGGGGGATTGATTTTATGGGCCCCTTCCCTATCTCGGACAGCTTCGAGTACATTTTACTCGCTGTTGACTACGTGTCCAAATGGATTGAAGCCATTCCGACCCGAACCAGTGATCACAAGATCGTTATCAAATTAATTCATCAGAATATCTTCTCACGGTTCGGGATTCCTCGAGCTATCATTTCTGATGGAGGGACCCATTTCTCCAATGTTTAGTTCAGGTCACTGATGACCAAATATGGGGTGTCACACGGAATCTCTATTCCTTATCACCCCCAGACTAATGGTCTAGCTGAGCTATCAAATCGGGAGATCAAGAAACTCCTTCAGGTTACTGTTCGGCTTGACAGGAAGGACTGGTCATCTTGACTTCCGTAAGCTTTGTGGGCTTATAAGACCGCCCACAAGACCCAATTAGGCATGTCTCCTTTTAGACTGGTGTACGGGAAGGCATGTCACCTCCCTGTCGAACTAGAGCATAAAGCCTATTGGGCAGTACGGAACTGCAACCTAGATCTTTCTAAGGCTGGGAATCACAGAAAGCTTCAGATAAGTGAGATTGATGATTACGTCTTGATGCGTATAAAAACTCACGAATCTACAAAGAGCGGGTTAAAGCCTTTCATGACAAACACATATCTAGAAAGATCTTTCACCCTGGTCAAAAGATCCTACTCTTCGATGCCCGACTTAAATTGTTCCCTGGGAAGCTGCGATCCAAGTGGATCGAACCATATCTTGTCCGATAGATTTTTGGAAATGGAGCCGTCGAGATCAGTCCGCTCAGCCATGATCCTGGACCCTTTGTCGTGAACGGTCAGAGACTCAAACCATTCATTGACATGACCAATACAGATTTGGCTGAGTCATCATTTATCCTCCATTCTCCCTTCCGCCCAGCCGATGGCGTAAAACTTAGCGCTTAACGGGAGGCAGCCGTCATTCTTTTGAAAACCTAAAACCTTTTTCTGACATTTATTTGCACTTTAGGTTCATTCCTTAGGACAACTGACTTCACCTCAGGTACTTGTACCTGAGATTAGAAATCGTCCACAACAATCACCTCGACCCATCCACTCACCAAATACCTGTCCTAATGCATGAACCAAGCTAAATAAAAACCCACCTAATGTACAATGAGGACATTGCAAGTCTTAGGCATGGGGGGGTATGAAAGTGCAATAAAATTTCAAAATAAGAAAAGGTTTCAACAAAAAATTCACATATGTCAAAAACGCCAAAAAAAAAATGTTTTTTTTGAAAAAGAACAAAAAATTAGGAGAAGGGAAGCATTTTTTTGGTAAGCTTTACAAAAGAGGAGGAAAAGAGAAAAATTCTAAAAAAGGAGCACAAAATGAAAAAAAAGAGAAAGTCATTAGTAAGAAATTAAGGAATTAGACAAAGTTCTAGACCACATTAAAAGAAAAGCAATGAGAAAGTGCTAAAGAAACACAAGAAGATTAGTAAGAACGCTAACCTTAGGCCTTCTTGGACTAGACTCTTAGTACCCATTAAGATCTAGATATTTATCAAGAGGTTGAGGAAAATGAAAAGCTTAAGTATTAAGTCTAAGGCTTAGGGTGTATTCAGCCTTGTTAACTGACCTTCGGTTTACGGGACTCGGTAACCTAAGCACCCAAATTCACACATAGTCTGGTTCAGTAAGCATAAATATCAAAATCATGCAGAAGAGTTTCAAATGTTTTGAAAATGTCACCTAGATTAGGAGCGGCCGATCAACACAAGTTGATTTGGATGAGTTCCCGACGCGGAGAGGTGGGAAATTTCCCTTGAAGGTGCGTAACAACATATCATCTCCTCGGTGCTTGTCTCCTAGGATATTTACATATCCTACTGGGGCCATGTAAGCACTCTGCTAGTTCAAATTGCATGGATGACATTATCACGAAATGTCAATTGCCAGGGTTTGAATTCGGCCACAGAACACCATGGGTAGGATTATCTCGAAATCTCGAAAGCCAGTGTTCTGGGGGTTACCATAGGCAGTGCTATCTCGAAGCATCAATTGCCAAGAACCTTTGAGGATTGATGATGGGGGCGAGGAATCCGATACAGACCATGTTGTGAAGCCAATCTTAAGCTAGAATTAAAAAGAAAAGAGAAAGAAAACTCTCCAAAAAAATAAACCCTCTGTCTCTCTCTTACAAAATGTACTGCAAACTGAACCAAGGCTAAAAATGTCTCAAGCACGGGTGCTTTAACCACGGAGTCCAATAAACTTTAGAGTAGTTCCTGTGGGCCTTAAAAACCTTTGCTAAAGCTAGACAGATCTGGATCTTGGTTGGTACTAGAGTACCTTTTAGGCCCATGATTAGCATTCTGATCTAATCAAGGAGACAAGAGAAAAAAAAAGTACTTATCAAATTTGATGAAAGGAATTCATGGTCTAGAATAAAGGTTAAGACCTTAAATTTTTGCTGAAGGACTAGCAAAAGCTACGCATGGGGGTATGATGAGAACCTCATCATGAACCTTAACTAGCACATTTTGACCTAATAAATTGAACAAAAGCTCCTACAAAACCTACGGGAAGGCTTAAATCAGGGAACTGTTGAGCAGAAAATAAAACATTACATAAGGGGTAATACTACAATTTTACCATTGCAGTACATGAATGGGATTTCTAAGGGCCTAGACACAGGTCAAGTGGACTTGATAAGAGAAAAAGTGGGATGGTTTGGTCAGAAAAGGGTTATGACAAAATTTGGGAATTAAATGACATTCTGTAACCCTAAAATAAATCCACTTTAATTCACGAAGTTTCAGGCAAGATAAAAGTCAATTAAACCCTTTAAAATTCTTGAAAAAATATCCCTTAGGGTTTAGAACCCTCAATTTGGCCGTTGGAACCTATCTTGACCTAGATTGAGAACCATATCTAATTTTTAACCTAATTTGGGTTTTTGTGCAAAATATCTGGTCAAACATGGTCAAACCTAAAATCCAACTTCACCATTGGATTCCTTAGTTCCAAATTAGGTTTATACCAAAATTTGGACCCAAGGGAAGGTCGTCTTGGCCCACTTTACAAAATGGTCCTCAATAATTACTTTTTGACTCTAAGCTTTTTGAAACCTTGCAAATGCCCCCTATCTTTCCTGTCATCTTCTTCAATCAAGTCCCTCTTCCACCTGCATGCGCAGGCCATGCCTCCAGCGACTTTGCGTGGAGGATGGCGCCGCGCATGCATGGGGAGCCAGCCTCAGATTTGAAAGGGGAGCTCCCTGCGAAGCCCCCTACCGCATGGGCCGGCTCCCATGCCCTGTCGGCCACCATACCTCTCATGCGAAAGCGCAAGAGGTATGGGTCTCCGTCTGCCCACATCTCCGGAGGGGTTTTTCCTGCCTCTTTTACGCGCTTCGCGGCCGATCAACGCTTATTTAAGGAGCGGCACCCTCTGCCGCATCCGAGGAGCCTGTTTTGGCCAGAGATAACCCCCCAATTTTGTCTCCTCCTTCGACCATCTGCCCGCAGACTCCAGCGGCTCTCCTCCTCTCTCGTCGCCCTGCCACCATACCAGTGGTAGGGTTACCTCCGCCGTCTTCCGCCACGCCTCGCTGTACCAGCAGGCGCCCTCCAGCCCCTCTTCCTCGTCATTGTCTCTTCCCCTAGGCGCCTTCGTCTTCGTCTCTGGCGACGGCATTACCTGCCGCTCGCCACCTCTGACTCCTCCGTTCACTCCTGACCGACCAGCTAAGTCCCTCTTACCCTTCTGTTTAATTCCCCTCTGTCAATTTGTGGTTTCAACCCCTCTACACCACTGTCCACCTTCACCATCTCCACCTCCGACCACCAACTCCGATGAAGCCATTCCACCACCACAGATAGCTCCACCCCTCGCCAACCGGTCCCTGTGCATCACCTCCACCCACTGATCACCCTGCGACCCCCCTACTAATCGCGCAACCCACTGTTGCCTCCTCCCGAGCAGTCCCACTCACACAGACTCAGATCGACCTGGGCATGCACGCCCAGGCTGTTTTGAGCCACGCTGACCCCCATAGTAACTTCGCCGTGCTCTGGCGAAGCCTACCGAGCGTCTTGACATGGCCGAGATGCCATTTGGCTAATTTCAGGTCTCTGGCCTCTGTCGCCATTAGTGCCGAGCTTGGAGTAAGCTCGCAAGCAGCTCCAGGCTCTTCCAGCTCCAGGAGGCGCGCCCAGGTTGCACGGAAGGCTTCCGTGCACGACTCCAGGTCTTCAATTGGCAGCAAAGACCTCTGCTGGGGTGACTTTTGCTCGCACTCCCTACTGCAGGAGTGCAAGTGAGGTGGGGCGCAGATAGTCCCACCTCGGGTGCTTTCAAGCGCCCTGCGACGCATAAATTGCAAAAGTGATTGAGGCTTATCGCCTCAGTCACATGGGGTGAGGTCCCTCTCACCCGCTCACCCGACCTCATCCGCGACCACCCCCCGCGGACCTGGCTCGATCCGATTACCCAACCTGTGCACACTTTGCCCACCACCGCACGCCGGTGGGCCTGGTCCCAGGTGCGACACCCGACCTGCATTCCCAAATAAGCTCTGGGAGAGCGAACCCTGGAGTGGAACAGAGAGAGAGTGACGTGGGGAGGGTAGGGGTTAGGTTTTGCCTAACCATATGCTTGTGCAAGGAACGGGAGAAGAAGCAAGGAAGGAGCAGCTGAAGACTTAGCCGCGAAAGCAGCTACGAGCAGAGAGAAGAGAAGAAGAAGGCTCAGGAGCAGAAGGAGAAAAGGAAGAGAAAGAAGAAGACATAAGCTGAAGCAAAAGAAGAGGAAGGGGAGAAGCCACCTGAGGAAGGGAAGAAGAAGAAGCTGCCGTAGAGAGGAAGGCCAAGCAGCTGAAAGAAGAGAAAAAGAAGACAAGAAGAAGAAGCAGCAGCAACAGCTGAAAGAAAGAAGAAGGAGAGCACAAGCATTGTAGCAAGTGGCTACTTAAGGCATCTGATTCATGGAGTCAGACGTCTGAAGACAGAGAGAAAGGAGGACAAAAGAAGAAAGAGAGAAGAAAAGCAAAGAGACATTTTTATTTCCTCTCTTTAATTCTTTTGTAAAATAGTATATTGTAAATTGTGATTTTCTACGCTTCTAAAATCAAGCTTGCTCCCTGAGTTCGACCTCAGAGAATTTTGTATTCGAGCAATAAATAAATCAAACTCAGTGACGATTCTGAAAAGATCGCCACCATGTTGGCTGCTCAACTCCCTGACCTGAACAAATATACATATATGTTTTGTCAGCTAATACTGAGTAGAGTGGCGCACAAGACATTTAATGCATAGAAAAAAAGCAATAAACCATTCATGTATCTTACAATTACTCATTGTCATCTAGTTTCTTGCATATTATGTGTTTAATTATTCTTGTATTTTAGTAAAGGTCCACATCATCATTTAATCCAAGTGTTCCCTAAGGAAACAATCTTGATGAAGTTTTCCCATGATGCAGGATGCACACGTAACACTCTCCTAGCCAGGAGAGTACCCCGTGGTAGTCTTACACCCGGTCTACCACTTGGAGGTCATGGTCGCGACGTAGTGGTGACTACGACACATGCGATAAACGCACGGGTAGCTACCTGCACTAGCATGCGGTCAGTCCTTTCTGCTAGCGGGTACGCCCAAACGTATAACACAGAACAGGGGCCTTACCCCTCAACAGTCTGTGTACCCTCGCCCGACTATCCTAGTTTGCCCAGTGGGCCTAACAGGAGTTGGTGTAGGGTGGCCAATCCTAACCCCGAGTCCCAACCCAAGGGGTGGCTGGCTCGTCCCAACACTAAAGGGATAGTATCTTTCCTCGTTACCACGTACACAAGGGCCATCTCACTTCCCATATCTAAGTCCGAACAACCAACCAACATGCCTGTAGGCAACAAGTCCCATCATACATCGAATATTCATATTTCTGTACCATGATTCCTTTTATAGTTTCCCGTAGGGTTCATGTATAGTACTCGGCTTATTTCATTATAGGGCATGTATCTGTCTCGCATTCTGGTTTCTTATTCATATAACAGGCAGCTCGTGATTTAATAGGATAAGCAATCATCATTTTTAACATTCCATTTCTCATAGTAAGGAATTTAACAACATGCATTCTCAGTTTATAGCAAGCGAGGTTCATACATCGAACATAAACAATCACATTCTTAGTCTTAGGGTTCATCGCATTTCCTAGGTTTCGAGTAGATATTTCTAATCGATCATGCACTTTAATAATTTAAACTAGAGGAGTAGAGGGGACCACTCTACCAAAGTGTACGGGAGATATGGGGGCACGAACGGTGGATCTCGATGTATCCGCGGGTCCCATGTGCACTATGGATTGGAGACCTATTCCAAACAGTTGATCACACCAATCATTAACATTGTTGACCATTATGTCAAACAAGCTAAAAACAGGATGGATATGACCCTAATACGTAGGAAATTCTGAAAGAAAACCAACGGTACTTTGTTTGCGTAAAATCAACTTCGTTTGGGCCCTGAACCGATGCAAAAATGCGCATCCTGACCAGAATCAGACGTCTGGGAAGAGTCCCAGATGTCTTAAATGAGAGTAGGATCTCTCCTTGCATTCCTGCGTCTGTCCCCATTGTCAGCTTCCCCTCACAGTCGTCTGAGGGTGTCTCCAGATATCTTGCATTGCTCCCAGTCATTTGGGAGAGCAGTCAGACGTCTGACGATGCTTCCAGACGTCTTAAAGTGCCTCGAACGTCGCACCAACGTGCCTTCCCAAAGTCTCTGGCACCTTGGCACTATGCGTGCTTACCAAACGTCCTGAGTCCATCCTAGATGTCCGACGACCCCTCCAGATGTTTGACAAATGTTGCAAACATCTGAATCTGCAGAAATAATGGCCGTAGAACCTCCTCGCTAGCCCTCCTCTCGTGCCTAAAGCTGCAACAGCTCCCTGCGATGGCCGCTCAGGACCTTCTGCCACCCTCCCTCTATCTCCCGCACACTCTCCTCTCCTCCAATCTCCTCCTGCTCCCCTCTCTCCCTCTCCTTCTCCCTCACTTGACTGCTGTGGTGGCGAACAAATGGAGGAGGGGGGGTTTAAGGGTGCGTGGGAATGGGGGGGGTATGGTGGTATGGGGCATGGGTTATGGGTATGGTGGTATGGTGGCATGGGGGAGGTGTAGGGAGGGTAAGGTGTGGGCATGGTGGGGGGTATGGTTAGGTAGGATGACCTTAGCTTGGACCTGTCTCCTAGATCAGCACTTCTGGGTACATAGGTCCTTTAGAAACTTGGCATAGGAGGGGATCTGTTTGATAGCTTCCAATAGAGGCAGTTGATATGGACTTTCCTAAAAGTGTCCATAATCTCCTCCATCCTATCCTTGGCTTCAGATGAGCTAACAAAAGATTCCCCAGGAGCAGATAAGCACTCTGGATAGGGCACCCTCGGCTTCTGGGTAGAGGGGTCATGTCGAGAGAGGGGTGGCGGACTGACGACATCCTCAGGGTGGGTGATTTCAAGCAAGGGGGAGTAGTGTGGCTCTTCCTCGATGGAGGTGGAAGTCGAGTCTGGTGTAGGAAGGGAATCCTGAGTGGTGACCTTAGGAGTGCTATCAGGCTCGTCGATTTTCTTTCCACTCCTTAGCACAATCACAACTTGGGCGTGCTCCCTAAATATGACCCCCTTGCCTTTCGGGTTCTCCTCAGAAGAGCTAGGCAACTTCCCTGGATCCTACTGCCTAACTGCCTCAATAAGATGAGCAATTTCAGATTGCATGTTAGTGATCATCTTACCCTGAGATTGGATGACCATATTCTGATGTTCTTGCATCGCTTTCATCATGTCTTTAAGTTCATCCATCTCAAAAGGCTTATGCTAAGGAGGGTTTGCATAGGATGGCTGGTATGTGGGTTGGGGAGGTAGGGGTCTTGCATTCCCTGAGTTAGAAGCATCACCTTGCTTCCATGAGAAGTTTGGATGGTTCCGCCACCCCGGATTAAAGGTATTGGAATAAGGGTTATTGCGAGGAGGTGGGCGGAAACCTTAGGTCGTGTTCAGGTCGGCCTGAATCAACTCAGGGAATTGATTTGCCTGGTGGCACTCCGTAGTGGCGTGCATTGTGCTTTGGCAAATGGAGCATTCACTTGAAGCCTAAAAGATAGAGGCTGCTTGTGGGTTCATGCCAGGGTTTGCTAAAAGCCAATCAAAGTTTTTGTTCAACAATTGAATCTGATAAGCCAAATCCTGAGTAGCCTCGGCTTCATGGGCCTCTATCTTCCTCTGCAAGATTGATGGTTTTCTTTCTTGATAGGCAGAGGACATATGTATGGAATTGTCACTTAATGTTTCAATTAATGCCCGGGCTTCATCCTCAGTTTTGGTCATGAAGGTTCTTGCACAGGCTGCATCAATGGTTTGCCTGTGCTGATGCCGCCTGTGCCTTTTAGATAATCCGTTATAGAACCTTTCGACCAACTACCATTGATAACACTGCATTATACAATGCTAACTCTGCCAAAAGGGGAGGGTCTTAAAGGTAAAATGCACAGATGATACATCATAAATAGGAATAGGAGCATCGCATGTACTGCACAACAAGATTGCTTATACTACATAATTAACGGCCATGTGCACAAGTACATGTCAAAACAGGCCTCAGATGAGCGATCAGACCGCACAGATGGATCAAGAGTGACGAACGGAGTCCAACGAATTGGAAATCAGCCAAATTCGACATCCGGAGCGCCTATAATTGGCCTAAGAAGTTCTGAACGTTGATATGATGATCAACGGTCATGAAGCCGCCACGTGTTAGCATCCTTGTGCTCCTCAACCGTAGCGCAGCACCAGTGCTTCCACCGAAGGATGAATCTAAGCCGTCCGATCTTCGATCGGACGACTAAGAGGCACTCTCCTCGCGCCCCACAACCTCAACACCTGTTATGACTTGATTCCCGAATCCCTACAGGACACGAGATCGGACCGACTCGGCTGATCCCAAGACCCAGTCGTCCAACGAAAAAGTAACCAACAAGCAAGAAAGTAAATCACATTCACTATGCTAAGCAACTAACAGTAACAAAAGTACAGTAGTAAAGAAGTAACTACTATAGTACACACAATCACAACAGTAGAAAAGTAACCAGGTACAAGAATATAAAGTACAGAAGGTAAGAGTACAAAGGTGCAAGAGACTACTCACTACAACAGAAAAGAGTACAACAGAAGCTACAACTACTGGGCTCTACTGGGCCCAGCACCCTCTGCAGCCGTAGGCTCTGGCTGCTCAACACCTCCTGAAAAGGGTTATGAGTACATGAAGTCCACGAACGCTGAGTAGAGTGGCAACCAACTAACTAAAGCAGTAACAGTGGATAGGTAGCTGTTGTTTTTCAATTACTTTTTTTAACTAATTATTCTTTTTCACCACTTGGTTTATTTAACAGGTCTCTTTCTTGATCTTGAATGTTCCTCGTGGGAATGATCTTGATTGCAGTCTTTTCCGAGGAGTAGGAGGTGCACGTGGTGCTCTCCTGGTCGAGAGAGTCCCCCGTGGTGATCCTACACCTAGTCAACCACCCCAAGGTCACGGACAGACGTAATGATGACTACGGCATGCGCGATAATTGCATGGGTAGCTAACCCGTACTGGCACACAGTCAGTCATTTCCGTTAGCGGGTGCGCCCAAAGCACAGCACAGAACCAGTATAAGGCCTAGCCCTCTCAGTAACAGGGGTCTAGCCCCTCACAGTAACCAAGCAGGGGTCTCGCCCCTTCATAGTCCGCGCACCCTCGCCTGACTACCCTGGTTTGCCCAGTGGGCCTAACAAGTCGGTGCAGGGTGGTTAGCTGAACCCTGGGCCCCGTGGGGTGGCTAGCTTTCTCCCTACACTAGTGGCTCTCCCTGGTATAATGTACACGAGGGCCACAGAGTCGGTGCAAAGTGGCCAAACCCACCTCGGGTCTCAACCCGAAGGCGGCAAGCACCCCTCTACACTAAGAGGTAACATGCGCTCCCCTTGGTACTAAGTACTCAAGAGGTAGTACATTTCCCGTCGCATTTCCATACCCATTCCATTTATTTCCAGGAGCTCAACTCCCAATTCCCCGTAGGATTCATGCTCATATTCCTCAGGTCATGCCATACCAGGTTTCATCATTTTTATTTCCATTCTCATGTTATACATAGGTAACTTGTATTTCTATCGTTCACATTTCCGTACACAGGTTATACACAGGTAGCTCGTATTTCCATCATTCACATTACCATTCTCAATTTATATACATGCAGCTCGTATTATGTCATTCAACGTATACAACAGAAATTTACGTGTAACAATTTGCTAGCACAAGTACTTTACATTTCATAGGTAGCTGTTATTTATTTACAGGCAATTGTTATCATCCTATCTACTCATTCAAAACTGCAATTCAATCATCCATTATAGACATTTCAAGTGTTTCTCGTCTTAGGATTCATGCCATATCCTAGGTTCTAATCATTCATTCCACACATGCATTTTAGTTTCAATTAAATTAAGGGGAAGCCACTCTACCAGTAAACCCAGGAGTAGTGGGGGCTTGAACGGCAGGTCCACGTGCCTCAGCAAGCCCCGAACCCGCAACGGAACGAGGTCCTATCACAAGGATCAATCACAAGAGGATATTTAGAACAGTATGGAAAACTTTCTAACAAGTAGAGGAATTCATATGGGAAACATCGGTATCTTATTTGAGAAAAACGAACCCTAAACGGGTCAAAAACAAGGTTTCTGACTCAAATCAGACATCTAGAACAACTTTCAGACATCTTAAAAGTGTTCAGTGCCATACCTCAAGTCTCGCGTCAATCCTCAGACGTCCAGGAACTCCTATGGATCATCTGGACCTAGTTCCAAACGTCCGACCACCTCTCCAGACATTTGGAAGCGATTCCTGTCGTCTGGTATGTCTCCCAGACGTCTGAAATGCATGGGAGGGCGTGTCTCGCGCCTTCCCGAAGCGAATCCTACACGCAGAACCGAATCTTCTCAAATCGGGCATGCAAAAGGTGTATCGGCAGAGCAGCCTGCATGGCCGTATCCGCAAAGGGACGTACCTTCGTGAGGCTTCCTCCTCAGACGTTTGGAACCTCCTCCGGACATCGGCTACGTCGTCTGGACGTTGCTCCAGACGTCTGATTCTGGGAAAAACCCAGAACCAGAACTTGCTTCCACCCTCTCGCGCCGCGCGTGGCCGCGCCGCATCCTCTTGCCTGCAGCTCCGACTGCGACAGCGTTGGGGAGGACCTCCTCGACGCACTCCTCTGTCTCACGCGCGTGTCGCTCCGGCTATGCGCTCACCAGTGAGCTCCCACGTGAGCTCACAAGCTCAACTCCTCCTCTCCTTCTTACGCCACTCTCGTGCTCTCGCTTGCTCTGCCGCTCTCACTGGAGGGAAGAAGGAAGGTGGCTGGGAAGTGGGGGAAATGAAGTGGAGGGGTTTATATAAGGTAGGTGTTTAGGGTTTTGCTGGGGCGGAAGACAGAGAGAAGGAGGGAAAGACAAGGGTACTGTCTGAGTGCAACATTCACGCAGACGTGAGTTCGTACCCAAGATTTTCGATTTCCAGACGTCTGGGAATGTGTCCAGACGTTTGACCAGACGTCTGACCCACAGTCCAGATGTTCTAAAAGGCTCAAACAGCACAGGTCTTAACAACACCTCATGGCCACAGCAACTCACGACCGCTGGATCTTCATCCAATGGTCACCCGCACCTCGCCACCTTTGCATCCTCACGACACAACGACGAGCGTAGCGCATCAGTCGTGCCCTTGCAACTCACCCGCAGGGCGTGAGTTCAAATCACCCTCCGCAGCGCAAATTCGAGGCAGGCGTGGTGCGCGCGATTTCGGCCGTTGATGCGCGATCGAGCGATTGGCAGCGTGCGACACGGCGCAATTGCGTGCATCCAAGGCAGACTCTCGCGATGGCGCGTGGGGCACGAGTGCAGCGAGCGCGATCCAAGCGTGCGCCCCACGGGAGATCTCGATGGCCCGATCCGCGATCGGACGGTCCACAGCACGCGCGCACGGATCGCGCATGAAGAGGCACACGCGTGCATAGGACCGCTGGGAAGGAGGCTTCACCGATGCTTTTAGCATGGGTTTAGCGAGGTCCCGGATGTCGCTAAAGCCCATACTTAAATTAGAAACCCCTTCTTCCTATATAAACCCCTCGCAACCACCCATGTAAGTCATTCAATTCACCTTACAAGTGTTGTAACACCCTCCTAGCCCCTTTTAGCCTCTCTTGTAGTCAACGGAGTCGACGAGCCACCGACGGAGCCTCCTTCCACCGTCGTGGCCGCCTCGCCGTCTCCCCTCTCTCTCTCTCCTTCCCTTTAAGCTAGCTTTACTTCCTTTTTATTTAATCATTTAGCTATCGTTGTATTTGTAAAACTTGATTTACATGTTTAATATAATATTGATGTGTTCTTCGTCTTACTTTGAGAATTGGCTATGATTTAAAAGACTCTAACCCTACTCTCTCTCTCTCTCTCACTCATTTTTCTACCATGTCTTCTCGCATGCAAAAGCTTGCTATCTCTGTGACATTAAGTGACAAAGAAAATCTGATTTTTACGCCTCCCTGTGATCGACACCCGGACTCATGTCCGTTTCTTCTTTTAAAACTGACGTTGCGAGCACGAACTATAACGACCCTTTTAAACAAACACGTCTTTCGCACGTCAGTTTTTGGCGCCGTTGCTGGGGAGGCAACGGATTTATTTTGTCACTTCCATTTTACATCCATGCTCACATCATCTAACGCCTTTTCTCCTTCTACTTGATGGTTGCAGGAATTCGGTGCTTAGACAGCGAAGTAGTGCAACTCGTGACGGTAAAGAGGGAGTAAGCGCAACAAGGACTGATCGTGAGTAATTCCTCACCCGTGGTTGTTTGCTTGCCTAAAAATCTAAAAATATTTTAAAATCGAAAAAAATTGGCGTGGTGCATGATTGCCTGATCCACATCCTTAACACATCACCTAACAAAAAAATACACTCTAACATTCTTAATGACCTAAGCTTTTTGGAGTGTTCTTCTTTCTTTTTGAGTGGTGTTTGCGAAGCCACCTTGAATTGACATGGGCCGCACCACTCAATCCTAAAACTGAACTCATCTAATAGCAGTTGCATGAACACTAGGATGAGCTCTTTAGGGTTATAAAGCCTCTTCACATCAAACGAAATCTACTCTCACCAATTGTGTGCAAAACTTGGTGTGCCCACTTGAAACTTGTCTGAAAACATTAAGACACGTCAACCCTAAAAGGCACAAAAGTAAGGACAAAACATTAAAAGACACCACATCTTAAAAACTCCTTGCTTGAAAATCATATTTTGATAGGAGCACACACACTGGAATTGGAAAGCTAAGAGGCACCACCCCAATCAACGCCTCATCACATAACCCTAACACAAGCACTATCCTAGCCCTTTTAAAACAGAGTAGACGTACCCTAGGTAGGACTGGGTTAAGTCTCGAGAGGCATGATTTTGTTCGCTAGGCACTTGGCTTTCATTCCCTTAGTAGAATCTGGTGACTAGGTTGCGGGGAAGTGTCAAACGACCGCGGTTGTAGGGTCTATGGAACCGACGACGCAAGCCAAAGGAGGAACCTTCGTTACAATCTCCTCGTAATCAACCTGGCCAGATTAGCTTTGGGAAAGGAAGTCCAGTGCTTACGGACTTGATCACCCCTTTCAAGATTTCTAGGTCCCTTAAGGAATAGATCATAAAGACTAGGCTTGTTTGCTTGATTGCACACACACACTTCTCGCATCTGTCGCTCTCCGCATCCCCTCCTGTTCTTCTCTAGTGTATGCACAGGAGACGATCACTTCATCCCGAGTTGTTTGTTTTAGGATGGGAATCAAGGCGACCTGATTCTGCTATAGACATGGCTGAACCTAGAGTAAATGAGGTTGAGGACCAACCCCCACTAGACACAATGGCCATCATCCAGGCCCAGATTAACGCAAACCACCAGCTTCAACAGTAACAAATCCACACCATCATTCAAGCCATACACCAGTTGCAGAACCCACAGGGGCAACCACCACCACCTTTCCAAGGCCCACAAGGGCAACCGCCACTTGATCCACCACCATTCCAGGACCAACCTAGGCCCCTCCGCAACTTCTACAATCCTTCCACTATTCGAATCGAGCCACACCTTAGGATCCCCGAAGGGGGAGATGATTTTGAGCTGAAACCAAATGTCCTAAGTCTAATTCAGAGCCACTTCCATGGAAGCTCAAATGAGGACCCCTTCCAACACCTAGAGGATCTTGACCGGATCTCCCGGACTGTGAAGCCTAGGAATATTAGCCTTGACATTGTTTTGATTAAGATGTTCCCCTTCTTGCTGAGAGACAAAGCATCTCACTGGCTTAAAACCCTGGGTAGACCCATCACCACCTGGGAAGAACTAAGGCATGCATTCTTAAAGAAATTCTTCCCTATAGGAAAAACCAATGCCCTCAGAAGAGCCATTATTACCTTTACACTCTAGGCGGGGAATAGTTCCATGAGGCGTGGGAACGATTTAATGAACTATTAAGGAAATGCCCACATCACGAAGTACCAAGGTGGCAATTGGCTCAGATCTTCTACCACGATCTGGACAGCAACCTACGGAACTTCGTCGATGCCTCATGCGGAGGGAACTTCCTAAACAAAGACGAGGAGAGCGCGTTTGAGCTCTTTGAGTCTATGAGCTAAAATTCTCTCAACAATGCTTCCATGACCCAGTTTAGCCAATCTAGTCAATCTCGTGGTGGGATTTATGAGGTACAAGCAAATTCTGGGATGGTTGACATGGATATCATTGCCAAGAAATTAGATTGAGTGGAATTGGTGGATAAAAAGATAGATGAGCTACTGAACCAGACCAGGAACCCGTTATAGACCTTCTCCTTAGCAAAGGGAGCTCATAATGTTGACCTGGTCCAGCCCTTAAGCCAAATGAACCTGGAACAACCCCTGACCATGTTCCAAGGAGGGACCTTTGCTCCTCAACCCTTGATTACTCTCTTCCCTCCCCCTTGACATCTGCTATCCTTAAAGATGTATAGGCTGTCCAAGGTTATGCTAAACTTGACCCTTTCTCCAACACTTACAACACCGGTTGGCGTAATCACCCAAACTTTGGTTGGACAAACCAGAAACCACCTCAATTCTAGAACCAGCCCAAGCCAAACCAACAGCCAAACTTGCCCCCCTATCAGCAAGGACCACCAGTTAGACCCCCATATAATCCGAATAGGGCGTCCCCTCCTCCACAAAACCAAATGGACACCCTAATAAAGATGATGGCTGAAATGAACCAAAAACATCAGGAAGAAATGGCTTTAGTGAAGGGACAGTTAAGCTAGCTGTTAGACTGCAAACAATAAGGATCCCTACCTTCCTAGCCACAACCGAACTCTTGAAACATGATTAACAGAGACCCCAATTCGCAAGGGTTCCAAGGCAATTCTAGGCAAGCTCACATTGTCCAGCTAGCCCCACAAACACCTCCTAGGTTTGGTGCTTCTTCGTCCTCATCTTCTCAAGGATCAACCCATGGTCCCAATGCCTCTGCAAATGCGGTAACCTTTGGAAGTGGCACCAAAACCCAGGATCCCAAATGGTCGAATCTTCCCAAGATTTCACCTTCTGAAACACCCGACTCAGAAGAAGCACAGAAAAAACCCAAGGACCTAGAAATAGATCCTATCCACATTCAGACACCATATCCCGAGGCCTTGGAGGCAATCAAGAAGAAGAAAAGTGTTGTGGAAACTGAGGAGCTTTTGGAGATCTTTAAGCAGGTTCAGATTAATATTCCACTCCTCGAAGCCATCAAGCACATTCTGGCTTATGCCAAGTTCCTAAAGGATGCCTATACACCGAGACGTAAGCCAAGACCTCAAGCACCTAGGAAGGTTGTGCTCTCAGAGCAAGCAAGTTCCGTGATATCAAGCCACCTTCCACTCAAGCGAACTGACCCAGGAGCACCCCTGATATCCTGCAATATCGGGGAGATGACATTTAATAGAGCGCTCGTGGACTTAGGTGCTTCCATCAATCTGATTCCGACAACCCTATACCACCAATTTGAATTCAGAGAGTTGACACCCACACCTGTTACCATCCAATTGGCTGATAGATCTGTGAAAACCCCAAAGGGGATTGTCGAGGACGTAATTGTGCGGGTCAAGGACTTCTATTTTTTGGTTTACTTTTTGGTGCTTGACATGGAAGTCCTTAAACATCTACAGAACACACCCATCATCCTAGGCATATCCTTCTTAGCTACGGCTAAGGCAAACATCGATTGTGACACGGGATGCATGGAAATCACCTTCGGAGACAAGAAAATGCAGTTGGATATCTTCCAGGTGACCAAGTCTTTTGATTGCGACTGTATCGAGGAACATGATCCCATGGAACCTTTAGTCGAAGAATGCCTCACCCTTAGTTCTGTCTCGGACTACCAATCCTCTAACAACTGTTCTGACCCATCATCATCTATGCCCATGGACCTCTGTAAGGCTAAACACCATCAACCAACACCATTCGAGGAAATTGATGTTGATCAACTCCCGCCTTTCCCCTTTCCATCAAACATTGTTCCACCCACACCTGAATTGAAGCCGCTACTCAAGAATGTCAAGTATGTCTTCCTGGGACCTGACCAGACCTTCCCTGTAATTATTAATGCCAACCTAACTAAGGATCAGGAACTTAGATTGACATCAACCCTATCAGAACATAGGGTTGCCATTGGCTGGACTATTTCAGATTTGAGGGGAATTAGCCCCACCTATTGTACCCACAAGATCTACCTAGAAGATGGGGCACGACCCTCCCATCAGATGCAAAGATAGTTAAACCCAAATATGCGGGAGGTCGTTAAGAAGGAAATTATCAAGTGACTTGATGCCGACATCATCTATCCCATCTCTAATAGCCCCTCGGTGAGCCCCACTAAAGTGGTTCCAAAGAAAGTCGGGCTCACCGTTGTCACCAATGAGCGTGGCGAATCCATCCCCACTCGCACCACCATCGCATGGCGTGTGTGTATTGATTACACGAAACTCAATGAAGCAACCAAGAAGGACCATTTCCTCCTGCCATTCATCGACCAGATTCTTGAAAGATTGGTAGGGAAAAAGTATTTTTGCTTCCTGGATGGATATTCAGGATATAACCAAGTCGCAATTGCTCCTGAAGATCAAGAGAAGACCACATTCACTTACCCGTACGGCACATTTGCATTCCATCGTATGTCGTTCGGGTTATGCAATGCACCCGCTACCTTTCAACGTTGCATGCTAGCCATATTTTCAGAAATGGTGGGTGAATACTTGGAGGTCTTTATGGATGATTTCTCTGTATTTGGGAATTCATTCGACCACTATTTGAGCAACTTGGAGAAAATTTTGAAATGATGTATCGAGGTTAATTTGGTGTTAAGTTGGGAAAAGAGCCATTTCATGGTTCAAGAAGGAATCGTCCTCGGTCACATCGTATCACATAGGGGCATTGAGTGGATCAGGCTAAAGTTGATTTGATTTCCAAACTTCCTCCACCTAGCTCGGTCCGGCAGATTCGTTCGTTCCTTGGACATGTTGGCTTCTACAGAAGGTTCATCAAAGACTTCTCCAAGCTTTCCAAACCCTTGACCAACCTTTTGGCCAATGACGCTCTATTCCACATGACCTCTGATTGCATCTAGGCTTACCATACCCTCCGAGACTTAGTCTCCTCAGCACCTGTACTTCAACCCCTGGATTGGTCCCAGGACTTTGAGATCATGTGTGATGCATCAGATTTTGCCATAGGCGCCATCCTGGGACAAAGACAAGACAAGAAACCTGTGGTGATTTACTATGCGAGCAAGACGTTGGACGAGGCCCAACGAAATTATACGGTCACAAAGAAAGAACTACTCATTGTAGTTTTTGGACTTGAAAAGTTTCGATCTTACCTTCTGGGATCCCACGTGACCATTTATACGGACCATTCAGCCATCCGGCACCTATTGGATAAAAAGGATGCGAAGCCCAGGCTCATTAGATGGATCCTGCTCTTGCAGGAATTTGACCTGAAAATCCGCAACAAAGCTGGATCAAAGAATGTGGTGGCTGACCACCTATTCAGACTCCACCCAAACCACATTAGGCCCTCCCTGCCTTTATCCAACACCTTTCCCGATGAGCACATTCTGGCTGTGCAAGATAGGAAACTACCTTGGTATGCTGACTATGTCAACTACCTGGTTGTAGGACAGACCCTGCATAGTTGGTCCAAACAGCAACGGGACAAGTTCTTGGCCGAGGCTAAGCACTATTTCTGGGATGATCCCATGCTGTTTCGCCTCTGTGCTGACCAGATCATCAGGAGGTGTGTCCCTGATGACGAAGTTCAGAGTGTGTTATCTTTTTGTCACGACTAAGCTTGTGGTGGCCACTTCTCAGGAAAGAAAATGGCTGCAAAGGTTCTGTAGTCCAAATTTTATTGGCCTTTCTTATTTAAGGATGCACACAATTTCGCTAAGACTTGCTCTCGCTGCCAGACTTTAGGGACCATGACCAGAAAAGATATGATGCCCCTCCAGCCCATTTTGATTGTTGAGATCTTCGACGTTTGGGGTATTGATTTTTTGGGCCCCTTCCCACCATCCAACGGCTTTGAGTATATCTTAGTCTTGGTAGACTATGTCTTTAAATGGATTGAAACTGTCGCCACCCGCCGATGCGATCATAAGGTTGTTATGGACTTTGTTAAGCAGAACATCTTTTCCCAGTTTGGAATACCAAAGGCCATGATCAGTGATGGTGGAAGTCATTTCACCCACACCCAATTATGTGCCCTACTCAAAAAATATGGGGTTAACCACCGCATTGCTACCCTGTATCATCCGCAAACAAATGGGCAAACCGAGGTCTCAAACAGGAAGATCAAGAATATTCTACAGAAGACTGTGAGACTTGACAGGAAGGATTGGTCCGCATGACTGGATGATGCCCTGTGGGCATATCAGACCACTTTCAAGACCTCGATCGACATGTCGCCTTATCGCTTGGTCTTTGGCAAAGCTTGCCACCTTCCTGTCGAGTTGGAACACCGGGCTTACTGGGCCGTCAAGCAGTGTAACATGGATCCCCAGTTAGCTGGTGCACGGAGGACGCTCCAACTCTCCGAGCTCGAGGAAATTCGTCCGGACGCTTTTGAGAATAGTCGGCTATACAGGGAGAAAATGAAAGCCGTCCACAACCGACTCATCCATAGAAAAACCTTCGAGCCTAATCAGCAAGTTTGGCTTTTTGATGCCCATCTAAAACTCTTTCCAAGGAACCTCAAGTCCAAGTGGATAGGACCATTTAGGGTGGTGAGAATAGTCGGCTATACAAGGAGAGAATGAAAGCCATCCACGACCGACTCATCCATAGAAAAAACTTCGAGCCTAATTAGCAAGTTTGGCTTTTTGATGCCCGTGTAAAACTCTTTCCAAGGAAGCTCAGGTCCAAGTGGACAGGACCATTTAGGGTGGTCAAGCCCTACTCCAATGGGGCAGTTGAAATCGCTGATCCTAATACTGGGCACATGTTGTCAACGTTTTTGTGCGGATTTAAAGGCGTATTACGTTGCAGTAGAACCGACAAAACGTTTAAACAAATATAAATAATTTTATTACTCGAACAACTAGAGTATCCGAGGTCGAACACAGGGAGCAAACTCAGTACTTTGTAAAACCCAAGAATACAACTGTTAAATGCAAATATAATTGATTCAAAGAGTTTTAAAAAAGATGTAAAAAAATAGAATTAGACGTCTGATTTATGTATCAAACGTCTTAAATGTGATCTTTCTTTCTCTCGTCCTTCTTCTGCTTTGCCTTTCTGATCTCTTTGCAATCTTCCCTTGTCCTTCTTCTTCTTCTCTGCGAAGACTTCTAATCTTTCTACTTTCCTTCTTCTCTCCTGCGAAGACTTCTTTCTTTCTTCTTCTTCTGTCTTGCTCCTGTTGCCTTCTTCTTCTTCTTTGGCTTGCTTTTCCGTCTTCTGCAGCGGCCAAGTCCTTCTCCTGCGATCAGCCTGCCTGCACAGGAGAAAAACCTAACCCTTCTCCCTCTACCCGCGCGTCTCTCTCTCTCTCAAGCAATTCACTCAAACCGCTCTACCAGAGCCACGGTCTCAATCGGGTCGGATCGTACCCGGGACCAGGCGCACCTGCAGGTGTGTGGTGCGCGAGGAGTGCGTAGGTCTAGGTCGGGTCGGATCCGCCAGGTCCGCGTGGTCAGGCCGCGGACGAGGCGGGTGGGGTCAGTGAGGGACCTCACCCCTGTGCTTACTGAGGCGATAAGAGTAAAACGCAAAAACAACTTATATGGTACCTGACGGTTGCAATCCCACGATGTGGGACTATCTGGTCTCGCCTTCACGCGCGCCTGCAGAAGCCTCGTCGTGCGATTGCCCCGCAGCTGCTGGCTCTGCTAGCGCTCCTTGGCTGGACTCGTTCACCTCGCGACACTCGCGCTAGTATGCAGCACCTGTAGCCTGGAAGACCGGGTGCCTGGAGCTTCGTGGGAGCTTCATCAGAGGTCGTCCATGGCGGCAGCAGCTCAAACCCTGGCCTACACAAAACGCGCCTCTCAGCCAAATCAGAATAGCTAGAGACCTTCGTCGTGGCACGGCGAAGGCGGTGGGCAGTGCTGCAGGCCGCAGGTCGGCCTAGGCGTGCGTGCCTAGGTCAACCTGTGGCCGGAGATGGTGGGTTGGTCGGGGGGTGATTGTGGAGGGCTGGAGTGGCAGTGGTAGGGTGGAGTGTGTTCCTGGAGGTGAGGCGGAGCTTTCGAGGTGGTTGGCGAGCCGTGTGGAGGGCTAGAGTGGTGTGGGCGGCTCGCCGGAGTGTGGTCGGAGGCGAAGATGATGGAGGTGGTTAGCGCCTGTCGATGGTCGATCAAGGGAGATAACAGGGGGAAAAGAGAGAGGAGAGGGTGGAGAACGTATCTGGGGTTGTCTGGAGGGAAGGGAGGCGGCGGAGAGGACGGCTCGTGACTGCCGTCGTCGGGGAAGAAAGACCCTGGGGGAGGAAGCGGCGACGAAGATGAGGTCAGGAGCTTGCGTGCAGGGTACAGCGCACCGCGGGAGGAAGAGGCGGAGAGGACTCTGCTGCTGGTATGGCAGCAGAGTGAAGAGAAGGAGGGAAGGCGGTCGCCGGAGCTTGTGGGTCGTTTGGCCGGAGATGGGAGAGAAGAAATTTGGAGGGGATCTCCGTCAAAATCAAGCTTAAGATGAGCGGCCGGGTCCGAGGGGTGTTTTATAGGTGCTGGCCGCTCCTATCAGTGCGTGAAAAACGCGCAATTAGGTCAGCCGGCTCGCCGGAGTTGGAAGGAAGAAAGATACCCAAATCTTTCGTGCGTTCGCACGAGAGATTGGGTTCACGCCAGCGAATTTGATTGGCTTTAGAAGGAAGGGAATTCCTCAGAGAATCTCCCTTCCATTTCTGGGAGAGAATCTCTGAGGAATTAGTGAGCAATCTCTCTCGAAACTTCGTCGGAGCTCGGTTCTGCCCTAGCAATGGCGGCAGGACCGGTTTGCAAAGAAGGCGAAGAACCTAGGGGGCTCTCTGCAAGGATATTCACAAGATAGGGACCTATTTGTGATTTGGGTGTACTAAATTGCAAAGTAGGTCAAGATGACCTCCCCTTAGGTCCAAATTTTGGTACAAACCTAATTTTGACCTAAAGAATCCAATGGTGAAGTTGTATTTTAGGTTTGACCTCGTTT
The DNA here is from genome assembly GCA_037157565.1 of Thalassia testudinum. Classification (NCBI taxonomy): domain Eukaryota; kingdom Viridiplantae; phylum Streptophyta; class Magnoliopsida; order Alismatales; family Hydrocharitaceae; genus Thalassia; species Thalassia testudinum. The sequence continues at coordinate 78,909,714 of JAZHRO010000077.1, read as the reverse complement.
GACTGGACATGTTGCGTAAAAACCCAAATTAGGTTAATTGAAGAGCTAAGACCCTAATCTAGGTCAAATTAGGTTCCAAAGGCCAAATTAAGTGTTCTAAACCCTAGAGGATGTTTTTCTATGATTTTTAGAGGGTTTGCTTGATTTTTATTCTGACCGGAACCTTGTTAATTTAAGCGGGTCTGTTTTAGGGTTACCAAGTGTCATTTAATTCTTAGATTGCACATAAACCCATTTCTGATTAATTCAACCCACTTTTTATCTCATTTGGACCATTTGACCTATGCTTTGCTTCTGAGAAATCCCATTTATGTACTGCAATGGTAAAATTGCAGTTTTAACCTTTATTTCATGTTTTCTTCTCAGAGCACTTGTTCCTTCAGTTAAGCCTTCTTCTAGGTTATGTAGGAGCTTTTATCTTCTTTATTGGGTCAAAATGAGCTAGTTATGGCTCATGATGAGGCTCTCATCATACCCCCATGCCTAGCTTTTGCTAGTCCCTTAGCAAAATTTCAAAGTTTTAACTTCCATTCTAGACCCTGAGTGTCTGTCAACAATGATAAGTGCTTCTCCTTTTCTTTTGTGATTAGGTGGGAATGCCGACAATAGGCCTAGAGGTACTCAAGTACCAACCAAAATCTGGACTTGTTCCGCTTTAGCCTCAGTCTTCTGGCAAGGTTTCTACAGCCCACAGAAACTAACCTAAGGTTTGTTGGACTCCGCGGTTAAAGCACCCGTGCTTGAGATATTTTTAGCCTAAGCTCAGTTTGCAGTGCATTTTTTTTTTTTTTTTGTAAGAGAGAGATAGAGGATTTATTTGTTTGGAGAGCTTTTCTCTCTCTTTTCTTTTTATTTCTAGCTTCGGATTAGCTTCTCAACATGGTCTGTATCGGATTCCTCGTCCCCATCATCAATCCTCAAGGGTCCCTGGCTTTCGAGATTTCGAGATAATCCCGCCCATGGCAACCCCCGGAACCCTGGCTTTCGAGATTTCGAGATAATCCCGCCCATGGCGTTCCGTGGCCGAATTCAGACCCTGGCGATCGACATTTCGTGATAATGCCACCCATGGTATCTGAACCAGCAGAGTGCTTACATGCCCCCAGTAGGATATTTAAATATACTAAGAGACAAGCACCGAGGAGACGATATGTTGTTACGCATCTTCGAGGGGAATTTCCCGCCTCTCCGCGCTGGGAACTTGTCCAAATCAACTTGTGTTGATTGGCCGCTCCTAATCTAGGTGACTTTTTCAGAACATTAAACGCTCTTGCGTGTTTTGAATATTTATGCGCACTGAACCAGACTGTGTGTGAATTTGGGTGCTTAGGTTACCGAATCCCGCAAACCGGAGGTCAGTTAACGAGGCCGAATACTTCCTAAGCCTTAGACCTAATACTTAAGCTTCGCATTTTCCTCAACCTCTTGAGGATTATCCAGATTTTAACGGATACGTGAATTTTTAAGCTAAAAATCTAGCCCAAGAGGCCTAAGACCAGCGTTCCCGCTAATCTCTTGTTATATCTCCGTAGCACTTTTCTTTTCTTTTTCTTGACTCGGTCTAGAACTTCAGTTAACGCCTTAATCTTTTACTAATGACTTTTTCTTTTTCTTTTCCTTTTGTGCTCCTTTCTTCATTTTTGCTCTTTTTCTCCTCCTTATGATTATATGGCTCACAACATTTCCTTCCTCCCCATTTTTTTTTTTGTTCTTTTTGTCATTTTTCTTTCTTTTCCTCCTCTCATTTGTATGACCCTGAATTGTTCCTCCCCTCTATCAAGTCTTTTTTTTTTACGTGAAACCCTTTCTTGATATGAATTTTCTGACATTTTGCACTTTCATACCCCCCCATGCCTAAGATTTGCAATGTCCCCATTGTAAATTAGGTGGGTTCGAATTCAGCTTAGTTCATGTATTAGGACAGGTGTGTGGTGAGTGAATGGGTCGAAGCGACTTGTTGCGAACGATTTCTAATCTCGGGTAGGTATACCTGAGGTGAAGTCGGCTGTTCTAATGGATGAACCCTAAAGTGCAATATGAGTTCCGCATAGCGATGTCAGAAACGATTTCAGGTTTTTCAAAGAATGACGGGTTGCCTCCCGTTAAGCGCTGAGTTTTACGCCATCGTTGGGCGCAATGAGCTCAAGAGGAAAGGAGGGTAAAGGATGACTCAGTCAAATCTATATCGGTCATGTCAATGAACGGCTTGAGTCTCTGCCCGTTCATGACAAAGGGTTCAGAATCGTGGCTGAGTGGGCTGATTTCAATAGCTCCATTTCCGAAGATTTGGCGGACTAGGTAGGGTCCGACCCACTTGGATCTTAGCTTTCCTGGGAATAGTTTGAGTCGAGCATCAAAGAGTAAAACTTTTTGACCAGGATGAAAGACCTTTGTAGAAATGTGTTTGTCGTGAAAAGCTTTAACCCGTTCTTTGTAAATTCGCGAGTTCTCATACGCGTCGTGGCGTAATTCATCGATCTCGCTCATTTGAAATCTTCTGTGGGTTCCAGCCTTAGAAAGGTCGAGATTACAGGTCCGTACTGCCCAATAGGCTTTATGCTCCAATTCGACGGGGAGGTGACATGCCTTCCCGTACACTAGTCTGAAGGGAGACATTCCTAATTGGGTCTTGTGGGCGGTCCTATAGGCCCACAATGCTTCCGGAAGCCGAGAAGACCAATCTTTTCTATCAGGTCGAACAGTAACCTGAAGGATCTTCTTGATCTCTCGGTTAGATAGCTCAGCTAGACCATTAGTTTGGGGGTGGTAAGGAGTAGAGATTCGGTGTGACACCCCGTATTTGATCATCAGTGACCTGAACTGAGCGTTCGTAAAATGGGTTCCTCCGTCGGAAATTATAGCACGCGGAATCCCGAACCTTGAGAAAATGTTTTGATGAAGGAATTTTATAACGACTTTATGATTGTTGGTTCGGGTCGGAATGGCTTCTATCCACTTGGAAACATAATCAACTGCGAGTAAAATGTATTCGAAGCCATCCGAGGTAGGAAAGGGTCCCATGAAATCAATCCCCCAAATATCAAAAATTTCGCATACCAAGATCGGCTGTAGAGGCATCATGTCTCTATGGCTCATGTTGCCCAGAGTCTGGCAACGGGAACATGCCTTACAGTGATCGTATGCATCTTTGAAAATTGTGGGCCAGTAGAAACCACACTGGAGGACTTTCGATGCGGTTTTATGTCCCGAAAAATGTCCACCGCATGCCTGGTCATGGCAGAATGAGAGTATGTCTTTGATTTCCACTTCCGTGACGCATCGTCGGATTATCTGATCATCACCAATGCGGAAGAGATACGGGTCTTCCCATAGGTAATACTTGGCATCGGAAGGCAATTTGTCCTTTTTGGCCTTCGACCAATCGGGCGGAATCTGATGTGATGCCAGGTAATTAACAATATCGGTGAACCATGGAAGACTTGTACTGATAGTCAGGAGGTGCTCATCAGGGAAATGTTCTGTAATAGGTCCGGAAGGATCAATAATTTCAGAAGGAAGGCGGGATAAGTGATCAGCTACCACATTGTGCTTTCCCTCCTTGTCGCGAATCTCGAGGTCAAATTCTTGCAACAGCAAGATCCAGCAGATTAATCGAGGTTTCGCGTCCTTCTTGGCCAGGAGATGCCTCACAGCTGTGTGATCCGAGTATATGATAACACGGGAACCCAGAAGGTATGATCTGAATTTTTCCAGGGCAAATACTACGGCCAGCAGCTCTTTCTCAGTAACCGTATAGTTACGCTGAGCCTCATCCAGTGTTTTGCTGGCGTAGTAAATGACCACAGGTTTCCCGTCAATTTTCTGTCCCAAAACCGCTCCTACAGCGAAGTCAGATGCATCGCACATGATCTCAAAGGGTTGAGACCAATCAGGGGACTGTAGGATTGGGGCTTGGGTGACTCGGTCACGTAGGATCTCAAATGCTTGAGTGCATTCCTTGGAAATTTTGAAAGGTACATCCTTGGAGAGAAGATTGGTCAGGGGGCGCGCGATCTTGGAGAAATCAGGGATGAATCGACGGTAGAAACCGACGTGCCCCAAAAAAGACCGGATGTCCTTAATCGAGCTAGGCATAGGGAGCTTGGAAATCAGGTTAACCTTAGCTCGATCCACTTGGATGCCTTTCTCTGAGATTAAATGTCCCAGGACAATTCCCTCAGGCACCATGAAATGGCTCTTTTCCCAGGAAAGAACCAAATTCACTTCGATGCACCGCCTGAGTATATGGACCAAGTGTTGGAGGCAATCGTCAAATGATTGTCCAAAAACTGAAAAGTCATCCATGAAGACTTCCAGATAATCACCTACCATATCTGAGAATATGGCAAGCATGCACCGCTGAAAAGTTGCAGGTGCATTGCAGAGACCGAACGGCATCCTTCGAAACGCGTACGTCCCGAAGGGGCAGGTGAATGTGGTCTTTTCTTGGTCCTCTGGATGGATTGCCACCTGATTGTAACCGGAGTACCCGTCAAGAAAGCAGAAGAATCTATTTCCCTCTAGTTTCTCGAGGATCTGATCAATAAACGGTAGTGGGAAATGATCCTTCTTCGTGGAGGAATTTAGTCTTCTGTAATCAATGCAGACTCTCCACGAATTAGCTATTCGGGTAGGAATGACTTCCCCGGTTTCAGTCGTGATGATGGTAAGTCCTGCCTTCTTAGGTACCACTTGTGTTGGACTCACCCAACGACTGTCGGAGATCGGGTAGATGATCCCTGCATCTAACCACTTAATGATCTCCTTTTTCACGACCTCCTGTAGGTTAGGGTTTAGGCGCCTTTGCATTTCTCTTGAAGGTCGTGAGCCTTCTTCTGTGTAGATTCGATGCGTGCAGTATGAAGGGCTTATACCAGTTAAATCATCTAGAGTCCATCCAATGGCTCTACGATGTTGCTGGAGAACAGAAATCAAACGGAATTCCTGGTCAGGTGTGAGTCGAGAATTGATAATCACAGGAAACGTTTGATTTGAATCCAAAAAGACATATTTTAGATGTTCGGGAAGGGGCTTGAGTTCCATGACAGGATTGTCAGCAGCAGCGGGTGGCTCAGGGTTTGTATCGGGAGCAATGGTAGGAGTCATAGGTGTGTCTAGATCGTGTTCGCACTCCTCTGTTAGTGGTTTTTGATTTTCTAGTGGTTGATCAGGAATAATCAGGTTGTCCTCTATATGCAGTTCATCAACCACGGCTTTGACATCACAAATTTCCTCTATAACCCCGCAATTAATCCCTTGTTGGGCCTTGAAAATGTCAATCTTCATATTTTGATTCCCAAATTTTAATTCTATCTGGCCCTCTTCGCAGTTTATATTGGCCCTAGCAGTGGCCAAAAAGGGTCTCCCTAATATGATTGGTGTGTCCCTTGGGTTCTTAGGTGCATCCATGTCCAGTACTATGAAGTCCACTGGGAAATAAAAATCTCGTACCCTAACAATGACATCCTCGAGTATTCCTTTGGGTGACTTGATGGATCGATCGGCTAACTGCAATGTCACCTCAGTGGGTTTAAGTTCAGATTCTTCAAGGTGGTCAAGGAGGGATGTAGGTATTAAATTTATGGAGGCACCTAGGTCTAGTAGGGCTCTATCAAGTTGGGTTTCACCAATTTTACAAGAAATCAAGGGGGTTCCTGGGTCTTTAGCCTTGGGTGGGAGTTTTCTCAGGATGACAGAGCTGGCTTGCTCTGACAGTACGATCGGATTCCCATCCTTGGTTCGCGGCTTACGTTTAGGTGTACATATGTCTTTCAAGAATCTTGCGTAAGCCGGTATGTGGTGGATTGCATCCATCAACGGGATGTTTATCTGGACCTGTTCAAAGAGCTTGACCAGATCCTCCTCAGGAGCCACAGGTTTGGTTGTCCTTTTTCCTTTGGTCAAGGCCTCAGGAAATGGGATCCTAGCTGGTTCCTCTAGGATAGGTCCAGGTTCTTGATCTGGGACAGTAGTATCTTGGATGACTACCCTAGGGTCTTGGCGATTATCAGGCTTGGAGTGGTTCAGATAATGTGGGTCTTGTGTTGTTTTACCACTACGTGTTGTTACAGAGTTTAATCCAGCCTGACTTTGGTTTGGGTTAGGTAGGAGAGGTGGCTGCTGCTGAAATTCTGCATAAGATGTAGAAGCCTCCATCCCGTCTGGTGATGGAGTAGCAGGGGCCTGATAAATCAAATGTGCGTGGCCTGGATTTGGATTCATAATGCGCCTCTGGGTCGGCACGTTATTTGGGTTGGGCAGAGGTTGCGAAGGAAGGGTGCCAGGTTGGCGAGAATTTGCCATCTGGGCCAGTTGGTTGCGAACCTCTGTGATCTCGTCCTTGTGCTATTTTTGCATTGCCGCATTCGTCTTTTGAATGTCAGCCAGTGTTTGAAGGATAAGAGTCAGTTGATCCTGATTTTGCCCGGATTGGTAGGTGGGATTGGGCCGAGGCTGAGGCGGCTGATATGGACGAGGAGCTTGTGGGCGGGGTTGATATGGTGGTTTTTGAGAATTTCTCGCCCACTGAAAGTTAGGATGATTTCGCCATCCAGGGTTGTAGGTATTGGAGTATGGGTCATTCTGGATGGCGTTGAGGTCCTCGCAGTCCTGAGGAACCTCAGGAAAGTCAGAATACGAGGGTTCAGAGTTCCCCCAACTTGAGTAGAAGGGATCGGAGGTCACTCCGGTCTGGGAGGTAGACGGGGGTGGATAGGGGCCCATCCCCTTGGCAGGTTGGTGATAGATGTTTTGCACTGTTTCCCTTGCCAGAGGAGGTCGTGCAAAAGAGTTTTGTGCAGAGGTGGCTTGCTGCAAATGTCGAGTTAGCTCGTCCACCTTCTTTTCTATGATAGAGACCTTGTCCAACCGACTGGCCATCAATTCCAGGTCAACAGAAGTGGACAGGTCCTGCGTCTCATGTGTCCCTCTTAGATTCGTCGATGCGCGGGCATTCGTCCTGTCGAATAAGCCCAAGGAGTCATTGTTTATGGAGTTCTCGCACATGTTTTCGAGAATCTCCCACACCGTGTCCTCGTGTTGGCCCATGATGTTTCCTCCACATGTTGCATTGACGATTAGACGAATATCCTCACGGAGTCCCTGGTAAAAAGACTGGACTTGTTCCCACTTAGGAACTCCGTGATGGGGACACTTTCGCATGAGATCTAGGAATCGATCCCAAGCTTCGTGAAGAGGTTCTCCCTGTTGTTGAGTGAAATGAGTGATCTGGTGGCGCAAGGCATTCGTCCGGCCAACAGGGAAGAATTTTTTCAAAAATTCGGACTGTAATTCCTCCCAAGTGTTGATCGGGCGGGTCTGAGTCTGATACCAGTGCGCGGCCTTGTCCAAGAGGGAGAACGAAAACATTTTCATGAGTAGGATATCCCGATTTTGTACCTCTGACCCGAAGGTCTGGGCCAGATGCTTGAGTTGTTTAATGTGTTGGAATGGATCATCAGAGTTAAGCCCATGGAACTTTGGTATGGCATGAATCATATTGGGCTTTAGATCAGAATCGGGTCCTCCAATTGGGATTCGTACTCGGGGTTCGATTGCCACCGCAGCGGGATTATAGTGATCTCGCATCATAGGTCGCTGTGGTGGGTTTACAAAGTTCTGAAAGAGATCGTTCAAGCGTTGAAGTTGGTGTTCAAGGTTATTCTCCTCTTCAATGGGTTGTGCCATGATGGGAGAAGAAGGAGAATCAGGGTCTGAATCAGATGAAAGATTTATGTGGTGGGGTTGCTGCACAAACAAGGGCGTCGAGGCTTGGCCTCGGCGAGAATGAATTTCTAGAGGAGGTCTTAAAGGTGGTCTTAAGGACCTCCTACCAAACATGCACCGGAAGATGTGATGAGATTAGAAGGTGTTGGACCCAATCAAGACACCCAAGAATTGTTGGGTGACTATAGAGGTTCGGGGCAGATGGACCCCTGGATCAGAAGATCGTCCACCTGAGAAATACCTGGGCAACCAGAGAGGGAGAGTCCCGCAAAGACCCCTACACGGTAGAGCGTCCCTACGGGTTACAGGGTTTCCCCCACCCGACCTCTCTTGTCACTGCGGTTCCAGGTAGACCAGAATGGGGATCTTGACCTCTTAAGTCTACCTTTTTTATTTTAAGATCAAGGTGCTTAATGTTCCACTTGAACTTTTAAGTATTTTGAGTGCAAAAAGTGACCTAATATTAAGGTTGGTTGACTCGAGGGATCAACTTCACCTCTTGTTCCTTTGAGAGCCTTTAGGTCCTTCCTTTTATGGTTCAAATGGATTATCAGCCTGACTTGCTTAGGGTTCCTCTTGTATAAATCTTTTCAAACACGGTTTAGGCACACTTCTTTTTGGAAAGTTTGTTTCTTTGTTTTAGAGAAGATGTGTCTCTAAAAACCCTAGCTTTGCAATCCTAACTTGGCTCTAATGGGTCCAATTTAGTTGCCTTAGAAATTAGCACCTAGGGCTCAATCAAGAAAGTTTTAGCCCTAGTTGCCTTAGTTGGATGACAGACAAAAATATGTTGAAATGAAAATCAGGCAACTTGATGAGTTACTAAATATAAGACAGGTAGCCCTAAGTTGATTTCTCTCCTTTTTTTTTTTTTATAGATTGTGAGAGGGTTAAGGGAGAGGGCTTATGGAGATTACCTGTTCCAGTCTGTTGTGCAGTTGCTATTCTTTCCTTTTTGTTTTGCTTTCCCTGATTGAACACAACAAAAGAGAAGTTAAGTCAGATATTAGATAGAAAAGTTGTACTCACAAGCTTTAAAAGTGCCCGTTGCTCCCCGGCAACGGCGCCAAAATGTTCTCAACGTTTTTGTGCGGATTTAAAGGCGTATTACGTTGCAGTAGAACCGACAAAACGTTTAAACAAATATAAATAATTTTATTACTCGAACAACTAGAGTATCCGAGGTCGAACACAGGGAGCAAACTCAGTACTTTGTAAAACCCAAGAATACAACTGTTAAATGCAAATATAATTGATTCAAAGAGTTTTAAAAAAGATGTAAAAAAATAGAATTAGACGTCTGATTTATGTATCAGACGTCTTAAATGTGATCTTTATTTCTCTCGTCCTTCTTCTACTTTGCCTTTCTGATCTCTTTGCAATCTTCCCTTGTCCTTCTTCTTCTTCTCTGCGAAGACTTCTAATCTTTCTGCTTTCCTTCTTCTCTCCTGCGAAGACTTCTTTCTTTCTTCTTCTTCTGTCTTGCTCCTGTTGCCTTCTTCTTCTTCTTTGGCTTGCTTTTCCGTCTTCTGCAGCGGCCAAGTCCTTCTCCTGCGATCAGCCTGCCTGCACAGGAGAAAAACCTAACCCTTCTCCCTCTACCCGCGCGTCTCTCTCTCTCTCAAGCAATTCACTCAAACCGCTCTACCAGAGCCACGGTCTCAATCGGGTCGGATCGTACCCGGGACCAGGCGCACCTGCAGGTGTGTGGTGCGCGAGGAGTGCGTAGGTCTAGGTCGGGTCGGATCCGCCAGGTCCGCGTGGTCAGGCCGCGGACGAGGCGGGTGGGGTCAGTGAGGGACCTCACCCCTGTGCTTACTGAGGCGATAAGAGTAAAACGCAAAAACAACTTATATGGTACCTGACGGTTGCAATCCCACGATGTGGGACTATCTGGTCTCACCTTCACGCGCGCCTGCAGAAGCCTCGTCGTGCGATTGCCCCGCAGCTGCTGGCTCTGCTAGCGCTCCTTGGCTGGACTCGTTCACCTCGCGACACTCGCGCTAGTATGCAGCACCTGTAGCCTGGAAGACCGGGTGCCTGGAGCTTCGTGGGAGCTTCATCAGAGGTCGTCCATGGCGGCAGCAGCTCAAACCCTGGCCTACACAAAACGTGCCTCTCGGCCAAATCAGAATAGCTAGAGACCTTCGTCGTGGCACGGCGAAGGCGGTGGGCAGTGCTGCAGGCCGCAGGTCGGCCTAGGCGTGCGTGCCTAGGTCAACCTGTGGCCGGAGATGGTGGGTTGGTCGGGGGGTGATTGTGGAGGGCTGGAGTGGCAGTGGTAGGGTGGAGTGTGTTCCTGGAGGTGAGGCGGAGCTTTCGAGGTGGTTGGCGAGCCGTGTGGAGGGCTGGAGTGGTGTGGGCGGCTCGCCGGAGTGTGGTCGGAGGCGAAGATGATGGAGGTGGTTAGCGTCTGTCGAAGGTCGATCAAGGGAGATAACAGGGGGAAAAGAGAGAGGAGAGGGTGGAGAACGTATCTGGGGTTGTCTGGAGGGAAGGGAGGCGGCGGAGAGGACGGCTCGTGACTGCCGTCGTCGGGGAAGAAAGACCCTGGGGGAGGAAGCGGCGACGAAGATGAGGTCAGGAGCTTGCGTGCAGGGTACAGCGCGCCGCGGGAGGAAGAGGCGGAGAGGACTCTGCTGCTGGTATGGCAGCAGAGTGACGAGAAGGAGGGAAGGCGGTCGCCGGAGCTTGTGGGTCGTTTGGCCGGAGATGGGAGAGAAGAAATTTGGAGGGGATCTCCGTCAAAATCAAGCTTAAGATGAGCGGCCGGGTCCGAGGGGTGTTTTATAGGTGCTGGCCGCTCCTATCAGTGCGTGAAAAACGCGCAATTAGGTCAGCCGGCTCGCCGGAGTTGGAAGGAAGAAAGATACCCAAATCTTTCGTGCGTTCGCACGAGAGATTGGGTTCACGCCAGCGAATTTGATTGGCTTTAGAAGGAAGGGAATTCCTCAGAGAATCTCCCTTCCATTTCTGGGAGAGAATCTCTGAGGAATTAGAGAGCAATCTCTCTCGAAACTTCGTCGGAGCTCGGTTCTGCCCTAGCAATGGCGGCAGGACCGGTTTGCAAAGAAGGCGAAGAACCTAGGGGGCTCTCTGCAAGGATATTCACAAGATAGGGACCTATTTGTGATTTGGGTGTACTAAATTGCAAAGTAGGTCAAGATGACCTCCCCTTAGGTCCAAATTTTGGTAAAAATCTAATTTTGACCTAAAGAATCCAATGGTGAAGTTGTATTTTAGGTTTGACCTCGTTTGACTGGACATTTTGCGTAAAAACCCAAATTAGGTTAATTGAAGAGCTAAGACCCTAATCTAGGTCAAACTAGGTTCCAAAGGATAAATTAAGTGTTCTAAACCCTAGAGGATGTTTTTCTATGATTTTTAGAGGGTTTGCTTGATTTTTATTCTGTCCGAAACCTTGTTAATTTAAGCGGGTCTGTTTTAGGGTTACCATGTGTCATTTAATTCTTAGATTGCACATAAACCCATTTCTGATTAATTCAACCCACTTTTTATCTCATTTGGACCATTTGACCTATGCTTTGCTTCTGAGAAATCCCGTTTATGTACTGCAATGGTAAAATTGCAGTTTTAACCTTTATTTCATGTTTTCTTCTCAGAGCACTTGTTCCTTCAGGTAAGCCTTCTTCTAGGTTATGTAGGAGCTTTTATCTTCTTTATTGGGTCAAAATGAGCTAGTTATGGCTCATGATGAGGCTCTCATCAGCACACTTTCACAGTCAATGGCCAGAGATTGAAACACTTGCTCACCCAGGTTCCCCCAAAGGAGGTTGTCACCCTCATTGAGGGATGACACGAAGCACTGCCCAGCTAGAGGCATTAAACTCAGCGCTTTCTGGGAGGCAACCCAGAAGATTCAGACTAATTTGGTATTTTACTTCTCTCAGGTAATATCTTTTTGACCCTGTGCATCCATGTATTTGTCAATGAGGACATTGTCCAATTTAAGCATGGTGGGGGGGTGGTAAATTGCATGATTCTGAGTTCATTTAATCAGTTTGAATAGACTAAAAAAAAATTGAATTTAGGAAGAAAAACTTAGGCATTAGAAATTTGTCAATAATGGGAAATAATACGGAAAGAACCTGAACACTTAGACTTTTCAGGCTTTCAGGCTCAATCATCCCTGATGTCCGTTAAAATATGGATTTGCTTCAAATCCTTGCAACCTTAATCTATTCTAATCCACCAACTAAATAAGGTGATAAGTATATGACTTATCAACTCATCCTCTAACTCAGAAGGACTTTTACTCTAAGCATCTGCATAAATTTTTTTGCACAGACTCACTCCTCGGAGATTCTAACAGAAATTGGATAGCTAATGAACTTTCTAAGGTGGTATGGCTGGCCAGCTATTGTGGGTAACAGCCCATTGGCAGGTTGTCCAGAGCCCAAGCATGAGACCACCTTCTCTTTATTGCCTCTAGGTAAATTTAAGATCAGGGAAGCCACCAACCAAATAATAAAAAAAAAAGAAGGAAAAAAGAGAACAAAATAAACCACACTTCTGCGCACGAGTATGGTTGGCAAGTGATCGTGGGCAACAACCCGTTGGTCGGTTGTCCAGAACCCAGCTTAATAAATGCACAAAAAGAACCAAAACACTTAAGGAAGAAGCGGGGAAGTAGAGCAAGCCGGGGAGATATACACTACAAAAATCCTTGTGTTGACCCCAAGTAAAACAAACGTAGGGAGAAAGTTACCAATCGAACAAATATACCTTCAGGCAAAACACTTCCTTTTCCGGTCACCTAGGGGTGTAGAAACCTAAAGCCTGTCTAAATTATCGTTGAGTGATTCTATCACAATCTTCACACCAGGAGGCTTAGCACTTAGAGTTTTTTTTCGAGTTTTGGGTGGGTTGGGTAGCCATAAAAAGTTACCAACACACTCTTAACTCCAAGAATCTAAAAATAAGAAAAAAATGAAATATATATATATACATTCCCTAAAGCAAGGATTCAGGTGATTCATATTTTGGCAGACACTCGGGTGCTGCTTCGTCCCTGTAGATCAGGATCTTAGTATATTTCCTCCTATTGACAAATGATGAAATGTCCAAGTAATTACTTCTTAAATTCTGATTGAAAATAATGGCTAGAATAAACCTTGCTAGGGCTAGCAAGATGTAAGCATGGGGCTATGATAACACTGCATTGTACAATGCTAACTCTGCCAAAATGGGAGGGTCTTAAAGGTAAAATGCACAGAGGATACATCATAAATAGGAATAGGAGCATCGCATGCACTACACAACAAAACTACTTATGCTACATTATTAACGGCCATGTGTACAAGTACATGTCAAAACAGGCCTCAGATGAGCGATCGGACCGCACGAACGGAGTCCAACGGACTCGAAATCAGCCAAATCTGACATCCGGAGCACCCACAATTGGCCCAAGAAGTTCTGATCGTTGATCTGATGATCAACGGTCATGAAGCCACCACATGTTAGCATCCTCACGCTTCTCAACCGCAGCGTAGCACCAGTGCTTCCACCACAGGATGAATCTAAGCCGTTCGATCTTCGATCGGAAGGCTGAGAGGCACTCTCCTCACTCCCCATAGCCTCAGCACCTCACGGCCACAGCAGCTCACAACCGTTGGATCTTTATCCAATGGTCACCCGCACCTCACCACCTCCGCATCCCCGTGACACAACGGTGAGCATAGCGCATTGGTCGCGCCCTCGTAACTCACCCACAGGGCGCAGGTTCGAATCGCCCTCCGAAGCACAAATTCGAGGTAGGCGTGGCGCGCGCAATTTCGACCGTCGATACACGATCGAACGGTTGGCAGCGGGCGACGCGATGCAATCACGCGCATCCAAGGCAGACGCTCGCAATGACGTGTGGGGCGTGAGCGCAGTGAGCGCGATCCAAGTGTGCGTCCCACGAGAGATCTTGACTGTCCGATTCACGATCGGATGACCCACAGCACACGTGCACGGATCGCGCGTGAAGAGGCACAGCACACACATAGGACCGCTGGGATGGAGGCTTCACCGACGCTTTTAGCATGGGTTTAGCGACGTCCCAGACATCGCTAAAGCCCATACTTAAATTAGAAACCCCTTATTCCTATATAAACCCCTCCCAACCACCCATGTAAGGCATTCAATTCTCCTTGCAAGTGTTGTAACACCCTCCTAGCCCCCTTTAGCCTCTCCTGTAGTCAACGGAGTTGACGAGCCACCGACAGAGCCTCCTTCCACCGCCGTGGCTGCCTTGTCGTCTCCCCTCCCTCCCTCTCTCTCATTCCCTTTAAGCTAGCTTTACTTCCTTTTTATTTAATCATTTAGCTACCGTTGTATTTGTAAAACTTGATTTGCATGTTTAATATAATGTTGATGTGTTCTCCATCTTACTTTGAGCAATGGCTATGATTTAAAAGACTCTAACCCTACTCTCTCTCTCTCTCTCTTTCTCTCTTTCTCTCTCTCACTCATTTTTCTACCATGTCTTCTCGCAAGAAAAAACTCGTTATCTCTGTGACATTAAGTGACAAAGAAAATTCAATTTTTACGCCTCCCTGTGATCGACACTCGGACTCACGTCCATTTCTTCTTTTAAAACCGACGTTGCGAGCACGAACTATAACGACTCTTTTAAACAAACACGTCTTTCACACGTCAGCCATCTTGGCACCTAATGGTAGGGGCATAACCTCAGAAGGTCATTAAAACACTCCCAAGTCTCGTGAAACTGCTCCCCTTCTTGTTGAGTAAAACCCATAATATCTTTTCTGTAATGGTTGGTCTTACTTATAGGAAAATACTTTTTCAAGAATTCTCCCTTAAGGGTGGTCCAATCATTTACCCTTGCATCGAGGGTATGATACCAGTGCTTGGCCTTATCCTTAAGGGAGAATGGAAATAGAGTCCTCATCAGGGCTTCATTAGTAAAGCTTTGGAGCTTCACCGTGGAATAGACCTCGGTGAATTCCATAAGTTGCCTATAGGGATCCTCCCTAATAGTACCATAGAAAGAGGGGAGCAAAGATATGGTGCTGCTCTTGATTTCATATGGATTATCCACTCCAGGTCTTCGGATAGGTAGGGCTTGGTGGGTTGTAGGGAGGAAATAGTCTCTCAAGGTTCTCTGATCTTCACCAACCTTAATCTCGTCTTCAGGTCTTTCTTCAGCCATTTTTCTTCTTTCTAGGTTAGCTTTCCTAATAATTATCTCAGGCTCATGGTTGAAAAGAAGACTATTTCTAAGAGAGTGCCTACCAAGCATACACCAAGCAAACACAAGGCAAGAGATCTTTTGTTGAGTTAAAGCACTTTACTCTTCCAACCTTTCTAGTTTGGCTAAATGGAGTCAAGGCAGTATTTCTCCATTCCCACGTAAGTGGTATAAGAGAAGTGAGGCACTTGAGATTCCTGGTCAATGGCTATTAAGGAGGTTGAGGTTGCTTTTAGTTCTTTTGGGTGACCGATCAAGTTGTCAATCAATTACGCACCCTAAATAGATCTTCCAGTGCCCTAGCGACATACACTTTGCCGTAATGATATTCTCAGATGCTCAAGTAAAAAAGTACTCCAAGGATGGAACCAAGGGATGCAAGTAGGGCGAACTCTTCCTTTGAGGCGATGCGTTAGCGGTGCCTCTTAACTACCCTTGAATTTCTTTATAGGGTGTCCCCCTCTTTAGAGTATCAAATCACTCAGGCAAAAGTTAATACCACCATTTCAAAGCGAGATAGGAGGGTTTGCACCAATAACGAGATCAATGCCTATAGCCTTAAGGGTCCAAGTCCTAATGCAGTGCCTATAGTGCGTGCTCAGTGCAGGAAGTGTGCATCACACCGCAAAAAGTGAATTTTCTTTTGAAAACCGCAATCAAGTTATTCAAACACTTCCTGTATATTTTACTTTCTTTTCGAGAAGCAATGTCACCACTTGATTAATCTTTTCAAGTCAGCTTAAGTGGTCTTCTTTAATTATATCCAAATGCAATGCGTGTGCAGATAATTGATGCAAAAAGATAGGAAGTACGTACCTTGCTCCAGCACTCTTCGATGCAAAAACGCATGCAATGTAGTAAGAAAATCTAGATGCTACTCAAGCAATCCTAGATGGCCGTCCTAAAGATATGCAACTTCTAGTAGATAGTTTAGATTTTTTTTTAATAATAATTGTACAATCAAAAGAAATAACTAACTAAAAATAAACCTAGAGTCTAAAGAATTGGGGACACTCCCCCAAAAACTAGCCCTAGAGTACAAGGGCGAGAAAACAAATAACTAGACTAAACCTAAAGAGTCTATCCTAAAATGCTGAATCAAAAGTCTAAGAGGAAGAATCCTCCTAGATGGTCCTCTACGCATCTCCACACGTGTGGGATCAAGGCCCACAATCTCCTGTGATTATCTTGGAGGTGGTGGCAAGGTCCACCAAGATGAGTATCTGCTACGTGCGCCTTCTCCTTCGATGTACCTCACATAGAGAAAATGATAGGTCAATGGATGTATAATCTCAATCAGAAATCACAGGAAATGCATACGAGTTTACTAAGCTAGTTGCCTCCACGACAACGACGCCATTTGACGAGTCAATTTTCACTTTTGTTAAAATTTGAAACATAAAACAACGTGTCGTTGTAAACCTTCTGTGGTGGAAAATTGGCTATCAAAACATTACATATTTCTAACCACAGTGATTAGGTCTTCTCCACAGGGAGGAATTAGTCTATTAAACTCATGAGTGATGCCTCGTTTATTTGGGAAACTCAGTGGGTACTAATTCGTGTAATTCTTTTTCAACATAAATCATCATTCTAAGCAATTGATAAAAAATGCAGGTGTTTAAATGCAAAATCACCACAACCTAATATTCTGTTAACTAGCGATCTTGGCAATGAAAATCAATGTAAATATTAATCTTCAATAAAAGATACCTTATTCATTGTAATCAATATCCCAATCATGAACAAATGCAATCATCTGTAATTCGGATAAACTGGAGGGATATTCATGCAAATCTAACTGAATATAATAATAAGATAAATAAATGAATAGGAATTTGCAATGGCATTCACATGTAATTTTTAATTTGAAGAAAAATAGGGGATTTGCTCACGACAGCTCGTGCGTAAGAGAGGATCCACGGCTGGCCCTACTATGTTCGGAGGTGGTCGAGGATGCAGAGAGGAATCCGATGGTAGTGGTGGCTCGACAAATGGTGGCTGGAGCTCTCGCCGGCGACAAGGGGGAGCCGACGGCGGTGGGTGCAGTTGGCAGTCATGCGAGTAGTCGACGATGGCTTTCATGGACGTGGGTGGCTTCATGAGGGCGATGTGAGTTCAACGGCGTCGATGGAACGAAGATTGGAGGTCCGTGGAACCGACTATGTAGAGGAAGGTGGTGTTGGTGATGGGGTTCTGTTCGGGAAGATGATGAAAAATGCGCGAGGGGGAAACGGCCACGGGCATCACGTGCAACCGCGCAAGGGCATGGAGGTCGTGCACGCACAAGAGTGTGCGTGTGTTGGCTGGCCAGAGGAGCACGCGCTGTGTGCGCAACGGTGAGGAGGATGCAGGTGGCATGATCGGTGTGGAGTGAGCTCAGGTGTGGTAGTGGTCGATCACGAAGAACAAGAGGAAGAAGAAGGAAACAGAAGAGGAGAAGATGGGTGAGGGCTCATCATCGTCGGGCCACGCGCTATC
The DNA here is from genome assembly GCA_037157565.1 of Thalassia testudinum. Classification (NCBI taxonomy): domain Eukaryota; kingdom Viridiplantae; phylum Streptophyta; class Magnoliopsida; order Alismatales; family Hydrocharitaceae; genus Thalassia; species Thalassia testudinum. The sequence continues at coordinate 78,892,292 of JAZHRO010000077.1, read as the reverse complement.
ACCGCGTGGTGGATGGAGGTGGAGATTTCATGGGTGCACGCTCTATTTCCACGATGCAGGTGGGAGGTCCATGGTAGGTGCGAGGAAGAAGAAGATGATCCTCTAGCCAACGCTGTACTTCATCTTTTAAACACACTCACCGTTGGTTTCTTCCACCCGAAGTTTTGACAGCAGCTTGACTATGATCTCAAGGCGGTTGCGAGAAGCTCCATGCGATAGTGGAGTCACTTTGTTGGTGACAGCACGTGCATCGACGCGTGTGCTCTGTAGGATTAAAATTAAAAAAAAGAGTTATTTATATAAAAACCCAACAGAATGTACCTAGTGTATGCATGCCAATGTCAACTAAATTATAATCTAATCTACTTATATTCTAATGCATACTATCCTATATTTACATACCCATGAAATATGCATGCAAGCAATTTTAGAAGCTAAGCTATTTATATGTTAGAATATGCTATGTACATGAAAATATTAATCTATTAACTAGGCTTTTAAGTATTTACTTAGCCCACAATTGTGGACTCATCAGGGACCTCACCCCTGTGCTCTTGGAGGCGAATAGCTGAGAGCACAAAATCCTCTTATATGCCTCCACAAGCTACTGATTCCACTATGTGGGACTAAAGTCCCACCTTGCACTCATGCGTTGGTAGCTGCTGAAGCACGCAACTGCAGGTTGATTGCTCAAAGAGATTGTGGTAGCAGCTGGAGCTTCGTTGCCCAATTGGCCTTGCAGACACCTACAGGAGTTGATTTCGCTTCGATTGAGGGCAGCAGCAGGTCGGATGAAGGTCAGAGGGGCATTACTGTGGTCGGAGAAGAAGAGGGTGGCAGAGGTTGTCCAGCGAGTGACCTGAAACACGAATATGGCCTTACGACCCTATCAAACCTGCTCAGAAGCTTCGCTAGATGGAGGCAAGTGCGACGGTGGTCGAGATGTGGTGTGAGGATGTGTATGGTGGCCATCGAAGTTCAAGAAGAAGAATGGAGGTGGTGGTGTTCGGTGGGGAGTTTTGGTGGTCAATAGCCCTAATTTTGTTGGGACTTTTAGTCATGAGGTCACGACGAAGTTTTGGGGAGTTGGAGCGGGTGGATTGGTGAAGTGTGGTGGATGCGCAACGTCGTCGGAGCTTCGTCGGCGCTAGGGAACGCGGAGGGGTCAAGGGCAATATGGTCCGTGAAAATGAGATTTAAGTGGAGAGAAATGAAGTAGAGAATGAAAGGAAGAGAATGAGAGGGCTTAGGGAGAAAGAGGGAGAGTGAGGCATCCGGCTGTGATGGGCTGGAGCTGGAGAGAACGAGTGCGTTGGCGAGGGAAAGCAGCAACAACGAAGGTGTGGAGGACCTTTACTTTGACCGGCGAGAGGCGGAAGTGAGAGAGGAAGGAAGAGGGCCGTCCAATTTGGTTGTTGGATGGCCGGATGAGATCGGAGAGAGTCGTCGGAGCCAAAGTTGTAGTTGACCGGAGAAGAGAGAAGAGAAGATTTCTCGATCCAAACTAGGCTCGAAAGGATGGTCATGCCTAAGGGAGCTTTTATAGAGCTTCAAATCAAGCTCTAGATGAGGAAAATAGCTTGATTGGGTTCGCACGAGTTCTACGGTGCAAACTAGGGATCATGAGGCGGTTCAATTAAAAGATGATCTCCTGAACATTGTTCCTTCCAATTTTGAAAGGATTTGGTTGAAGAATCAAGGAGATTTCCATGTTTGAAGGTCGGCTGCAGAGCTTTCACACCAACAATGGTGATAGGGGCCTTTTTTCAAGAAAGATGAGAAGTTAGGGACTTGAATGCAAGGAATTTCGAAATTTAGGGGACTAACTCAGAAAAATAGAGATTTAATGGACTGAAATGCAAACTAGGCCAAGTTGGACTCTAATTGGGCCCAAATTTTGGTACAAACATAATTTGGACCAAGAAATCTAATGGTAAAGTTAGATTTCAGTTTTGACCACGTTTGATGGGAAATTTTCATAGAGACCCAAATTAGGGTAGAATTCTATCTACGACTCTCTTTAAGGTCAAAATAGGTTTAGATGGTCAAACTAAGGGTACCAAACATCTCAGAATATTTTTATATAAATTTTAGGAGGTTTAGATGAATTTTATCCTAACCATAACCTCTTTAATTGAAGTAGGTCTGAAATTAGGACTTTGTGTGCTGTTGTGGTTCTCGAAATGTGTGAAACCCCATTTCTATCTGTATGGACCCACTCATTGTACTTTAATGCTTATTTGACTATTAATTAACCCCTGACAAACCCATGGTTAATCGGTGTTCAAGATGTGCTATTAAAATTACAGAATTAACCTTGATTTCTTATTTTCTTCTCAAATTAGAATATCGTGGAATTATGACCCTCGATTGATTATGTAGGAGAATTTATCTCTCAAACCTGACTAAAAATGGCTAGTTAGGGCCTATGTTGGTGTTCCCATCATAACCCCATGCTTAACTTTTTCTAGTCTCTAGCAAAAATCCTATGGAACAAACCAGGTCTTTAGGTCAGAGGTAACCGTCAGGATGCCCTACTAAGCCATATCTCTAGAGATTAGATCAAAATACCAACAATAGGCCTAGAGGTACTCAAGTACCAGCCAAGATCCAGACCCGACTAGCTTCAGCCTAAGTTTGCTGCGAAGGTTTATAAGGCCCGCAAAAACTACCTAGAGGTTCATTGACCCCAGTGGTTAAAGCACTCGTGTGTAGACATATCATGTCCAAGTTCAGTTTAATAGTTCATTTTTGTAAGAGAGAGATAGAGAAGGATTTTTCAATTGGAGAGTTTTCTCTCTTTTCTTTTTTTATTTTCCCCTAAATCCAGCCTCAGATTGGCCCTGAACACGGTCTATATCTGATTCCTTTTCCCCACCATCAATCCTCGAAGGGTCCTTGGCTTTCGATTCTTCGACCATGGCAACCCCCAGAACCTTGGTTTTCGACACTTTGGGATAGTGCCCCCCATGGCATTCTGTAGCTAAATTTAGGCCCTGGCAATCGACATTTCAGGATAATCCTACCCATGGCACCTGAACCAGCACAATGTGCTTACATGCCCCCGATAAGATATTTAGATATCCTAGAAGACAAGCATCGAGGAGACGATATGTTATTATGCATCTTCGAGGGGAACTTCTCACCTCTTCGCGCCGGGAACTCGTTCAATCAACTTGTGTTGTCAAGCCGCTCCTAAGTTAGATCTTCGAGATGACTTTTCAAAACAGAACACTTTTGGCATGATTTCTTTATTAAGGGCATTGAACAAAATTTAGTGTGTAGATTTTGGGTGCTTAGGTTACTAAGTCCCGCAAACCAAAGGGCAGGCAATGGGGTCGAATAATCCCTAAGCCTTAGACCTAATACATCAGCTTTACACTTTCCTCAACCTTTTGAGGACTAATATGGACCTTAATGAATACTTGAGTGTTTAAACCCTGAAAAATAGGTCCAAGAGGCCTAAGGTCAGTACTCGTTGCTAATCTCCTAAGTTTCAGCCTTTCAAGTCTTAATTCATCATCCGATCCAACCTAGAAGTTAGGTAAGTTCCATACTCAATTTCAAGGGATTATCTCATTCTTTTCTTTTTGTTTACTTCTTTTTTCTTTTTTCTTTTCTTTCCTTTTCTTCTCCTCAATTATTTTTCATTCAGCTCAAATTGACCCCTCCTTCCCCTTTTCTCCCTTTTTGAATGAAACCCTTCCATGTATTGATTTTCATTGCATTTTGCACTTTAGTACCCCCCATGCCGACGATTTGCAATGTCTTCATTGTAAATTAGGGGGGTTCAAGTTTTGCTCAGTTTGTACATTAGAACAGGTGGGTGGTGAATGGGTCGAAATGACTGTTGCGGATGATCTAGCTCTGATACAAGTATCAAAGGTGGAGTCGACTGTTCTAATGGACGAACCCTAGAGTACAGTATGATTTCAACAAAAAGATATGTTAGAAGGGCCTCGAGTTTTTAGAAAAAGATGGGTTGCCTTCCGTTAAGCGCTAAGTTTAACGCCATCAGCTAGGCACAATGAAGCTCAAGGAGAATGGAGATAAAAAGATACTACAGCTAGATTTGAGTCAATGAGTTAGAGGAACGGTTTGAGACTCTGACCGTTTACAACAAATGGTTCTAATTCATGGCTGAGTTTGCTGATTTCGACAGCTCCATTTCCAAACATTCGTCTCCCGAGGAATGGTCCAATCCATTTTGATTTGAATTTTCCTAGGAAGAGCTTGAGTTTGGCATTGAAGAGTAACACTTTCTTACCATAATGGAAAGATTTTCGTGAAATGTGTCTGATGATAACGTCATCATCAGCCATATCTAGCTTTAATTAGTCAGAATCCATTGATAAATGCTCCTACATAACTGCCAGAAGACAGTAATTCACTGCATATCCTTTCTGAGAGATAAACATGAAATATGGGTAAAATTACAGTTTTAACAAAATATCCTAAATGCAGAGCAATCACGAGGTTTCTCAGGGGTTAATTAAAGGTCAAATGGACATAAATGTCTATTAAGTGGGTTCTTACAGACAAACAGATTTTTGCTTGCTTTGAGAATTAATGGACATCTGAAATCTTAAAAACAAACCCGCTTAATTCACTGAGGTTTTGGTCAGGGTGAAATTTACCTAAACCTTCTAAAAATCATAGAAAAATATTCTTTAAGGTTTGGTACCTTTGATTTGACCATTGGAACCCAATTTTGACCTAAAATAGTCTCAGACAGATAATTGCCTTAATTTGGATTTCTACCCAAATTCCCCAGTCAAACTTCATCAAAACCAAAATTTGACTTCACCATCAGATTCCTTGGGTCCAAATTAGGTTTATACCAAAATTTGGGCCCAATAAGAGATTATCTTGACCTAGTTTGCATTTTGGTCCTGTCAGACTCTTTCTCTCTCACTTAAACCCCTAGCTTTTGAAATCTATTGCAAGGATCCCCCTAACTTTGTCACCTCCTTCACTTCTAGGTCCCTAGCTACCATTAGGAATAGCTGCACCTCACCGGCGAGATTCGAGTGAGATTTTCTCGCTCGTTTCTCAATCAATCAATCCCAAACTTGAACCAGCGATTCCTTGAGGAATTCTCTTCCAAATAGACCTGGCCATGATTCCTAACTCTTTCCCAATCTCCCATATGAATGCATGGGAGATGTGGGTATCCTACATGTGCGTAAGCCCCAAGCTTTCAAGCTTGGTTTCCAAGCTTGGAAGGACCTCCTATGGCCTATAAAAGTCCCCCTGATGCAAACCTTGCCTCCTTAGCTTGTTTTTGGTCGGAAAATCCCATTCTTCCCTCCTCTTCGATCGAATGCTCCATGAGTGCTGGCGACCTTCTCCGACCACCTTCCTCATCCACTCTCACGGACCATAGCGGGTGGATTTCTTTCCCTCACCTTCTTCTGCACGTCGCAATACCAGCGGCTGCTGCCTAAGCCTCTTCGTTGTCACCGCTCCTATCACTGGAGGTTTCGTCTTCCCCACGTCCGGCATACCACTGACATGGGAAAATCCCCCCTTTCATCCAATTAAATTAGGGTAGTTTAGTTCCCTTAGTTCCCTAGGTTTTATCCCTCTATCCAAAACCTAAAAAACACCCCTCGACGTCGCCGCCGTCCATGTTCTTCCTCCACTCCAGCCACCTCTCCGATGAGGTTATTCGCTCACCTCACACCTCCAAACGCCTCGCCACCTACTCCACAACCTTTGCCACGTCACCACGAACAAAATCCCTAACCTATTCCACCCTATCGACCACCTAAACCACCCACCGAACAACCCACCTTCTCACTACCATCCCTGACTTCGTCCGACCACCACGCACCATCATATGCCACACAACCACCGCCACTACTTTCACCAACATCTGGTGAACCTCCTGAGCAAGTTTAATGTGGTCGAAAGGCCTTATTTGTGTTTTCAGATACAGGTCGAAGCCGCCATTGCTAAAGCTTCTTCGAAGAGCTCCAGAGCGTGTTCCTGTGACTTCGCTCCGGGGTGCTCGCTCCAGGTGACGCGGAATCTTGTAAGGATCATCTGTAGGTGGTCAATTGGGAGCTTTGACTACTCCCCAGACGCCAATTGACACCACCAGCTGCTGTTGCTGCACGCGAAGAAGGAGGGCTGATTTAGTCCACATCGTGGGATTTGGAGGCATTGAAGCCGCATAAGTTATTTTTGTGTTTTGGGCTTATCGCCTTAGACACCGGGGGTGAGGTCCCCTTCACACTTGCACTCACGACCAGCTTAACCCAAGCCCCCACTCCTTGACTGCGACCCTACACCTGCAGCCCTAGACTCAGTTATGCAAACTTGAATACCCAATTAAATCAGATATCAGAGAAGAGAGAAGGAAGGAAAGAGAGAGAAAGTAGAGGAGGGGAGGGTTTTGCTCCTCTGTGCGTTGGCCAACACTTAGTCGTGAGAGAAGAGGAGAAGAGCCAAAGAAGAAGAAAAGAAGAGGATAAGAAGAAGGCATTGGCTGAAGGGAAGGCAGAAGAAGAAGAGAGAGAGGGGTCATGCCAAAGAAAGGGAAGGAAGAAGAAGAAGAACAGCAGAAGAAAGCTTTAAAGAAAAGCACTGTAGCAGGTGACATTTAAGTCGTCTAACTTGAGAGGCAGACGTTTAATTACTATTGAATTATTTGGTTTAATTGTGCTATTTGTGATGCCTGCTTAGAAGGCTTAGTTGGTGATTTAAATCCCCACTTTTGGCTTTTTCTTTTTATCTCGAGATACATCGAGCTTCATTGAATATTTAATGTGACAGATTAGAATTCATTGAAATATCTTTATAGTGCTTCATTCATTGTGCTCATTTATATTTTAATCTAAAATTAGTGTGTGAATTCCATATTTGCTCCTTGTGTTCAACCTTGGACTTCATTTAGATATTCGAGCTATAAATTTTATTTGTTAAGAGAGCTATTTAGGAAACTTTACTACAACGAGACACACTTAAAACTCCTATCTAGTTCCCCATCAACATTTTGGCACCGTTTCTAGGGAGCAATGTGCAATTCATCGCTATTCTTGGTTTTATTTGATTATATTTGAGCACTAACTTGCCCTATTTATTTCTTGTGATTTTGCGAGGTACTTCACGCAGAGATCTTCCGCGCAAAATAGCCACTCCCGGGGCAGGTAATTTCTGTTCTTCCCTAATCAACCTTCTAATCATGGGATGATAAAAAAGGAAACAAATCAATTAGGAACTACCTACCTTATTTTCATAGTAAATCATCATTTAAAAGGCAAGTTTTCCTGATTGGTGAAAAATTCACATTTGATTGAAGATTGAAACAATTCTGATTAGAAACTCCCTACCTTTAGCTCCTGTCAATAGTAGGGATTATGCTTAATTTCAAATCACTTTGGGCTAACACACTTCTTGCTTGAGGCCCAAGATGAACATTTTAAGATCAAATTGGACTTGAAAATAGAGCCAATTGGGTTTCAACTTTAGGGTTTGAAGTGTTAGTACACATTTGCATGCATTAAAGAGAATAAACCCTCCCACATTGGTGTGTTACTCATACCCTTGTTTGAAAAGATCTAATTAAGAAAAACCCTAAAAATCAAGCTCTAATTTCACTTGAAACCTAAAAATCTTGGACCTAATAACCTGAGAGTCAAACCAAGGTGATTTCTGGGTCATGACCTAGATTTCATTCTGTCATCTTTAGGGTAGGTCAAGTGAAGTTGGTCTACATTGTAGGCCAACCAATCTCCAAATCAGGTTACAAGTCAAATCACCTTTTAATCAAGTGAAACTCAAGGCAGTAATTAGGCTAAAATTGGTAGACTTAAGGTCTTAAGTTTGTACATTCCGGTCTACTTGGAACTATAGTGACAAGGAAGGTCGGGTGGGGGAAACCCTGTAACTTGTGGAGACGCTCTACCGTGTAGGGGTCTTTGCAGAGCTATCCTTTCCTGGCTACCCAAGTATTTCTCGGGTGTACGGATTTCTGATTTAGAGATATCATTCACCTTGAAACAACCTTAGTCATCCAGAAATCTTTTGGGTGACTTAATTGGGTCCAAATAATATCCAGTCCCTCATCTTTTCTATAGAACACATACAGAGGAAGGTCATTAGGCTTTTAACCTAAGATACCTCATTAGATCTTCTTGGGAATTTCTTTCATATCTAATTAAGTTCGAATCTGAACCTGAGTTTGATTCTAAATCTTGATTTCACCACCTAATTTGAAATGCAACTTGACATTTTAGAAAAACTATTTAGGAAACCTAAATTCCAAATGAGCATCAAAAAGAAGATGATTGAGGTTGCTCTCAAACACTATGATGACTATTTCAGGACCTGAAATCCAGTTAATAGGATTCAAGTTACCATAGCAGAAACAGCAACCCACATTATGAACTATGCTGGACTGCTATTTACACGAATGGTACATGGTTCAACCCGGGATGATCTTTTAACTGAATACAGTGAATTGTGGAGACTACACAATACCGATTATATACATTGTCTGTCCAATCCACACCTTTGGGAGATGTACCAAGGACTCATGGAAAAATGTGGGTGTATATTGAACACATTACAACAAACCATTGATCAAAATTACTCGTACATCCCTTCAGAAATTGATGAGACACCTTGGAACAACATTGAGGATCAATATGATTTCCCAGAGCCCGGGGAAGAGAATCGAGGTTGTTGTGGACCCCCAACCCAAATAGAATCTGATTCAAATTATGTGCAGATTGATACGTCTGATCTTGAGATGGGTTAGGAGGATCCAATTGCAGGTGTTCCCGATTCTGAACCGGCCCTAGGAAACCAGGAAGCTGGTCCATCAAGCTTAAATTTCCCCGACACCTATGGTAATGAGCTTAAAACAGAACCTCTCGAGGGTGTAGATCCCGAGCCTTATCCTATTAAGGTAACTCTTGAGAGTAATTCTAACATCCCAATAAAGCCCAACCTAGATTCTAGTAATCCAACCCTTACCATTACCTTCGAATCTGGATTCGAGCCTATTTGGGATAATTATGTGGCCCAATGTAATGAGAATCAGATTCTGAGTCTAAACTATGATTCTGGGCTGTATTTGATAAATTCACCTCTCCAACCTCTTCAGAGACACTAATTGATTTTTCGGAAGTCACGCCAATTTACGATACATAAATCGAGAGTTGGAAGAGTTAGATTCGATTGGGTCTACCCTAGGAGCCAAGAACCTGAGTCTATGCCTAATGGAGACGCCTTTTGAGCTCGGAATATGAAATTAGGTTAGATCCAAGTCAGATTGTTAATTCTACACATCTTGAGTCTCTCTGTGGTGGAACTCCCGATCCAAAATCAGATTCGGAAGCTTATTCTCGCAAATTCTCTGATGATTTTGAATCCTACTCTGATTTCGGAGAACCTTTGTTTCCTGACGATTATGAACCAATCTACGACCTCAGCATCCATGACCCATTCTGCGACTCTAACTTTGAGGTCCTTGATCCTGAGATCATTGATTCAAAATCAGGTTCCATTGAGATGGAATCATTCCTTTTTGATCTTCAGGAATCAGAAGTAAGTGCCGAGAGTGTCTAGAATCCTGAGTGTGAATCTTTTCTTGACTCAGATTTTGATGAACCTATAAGAACTCTTCAGCCATTCACCTTTAATTTTGATGGCTATTATAAGGACTCTCTAAATGAACCTACTTTTGCATCCTTTCCAGAGGAGCCCTTAACTCACATAGTTCACAAAGAAGCCACCTCTTCTACACCATGTACAGAACCTTCTCAAATCGGATCCCAACCCCGACCAGCAATCGGAATCAACTTCTACTCTAATTTTCCTCTCGATGATCCAGTTGGATATGATTCTCCTCCATCTTTCGATCGGGTTTTGGACATCGATCATACTACAAATCACGTCCCATCCATTCCTGATCACTCTCGTAGGGATCTTACATCCTCCACAGATCCATTCTCTTTTGAGGATCCCTACTCTGACCAGGTTGATTCGAATCAGGAAAACCCTGGATTTTCATTTCCACATCCATTTGAGCTTCAAAGTATCTGATGGGCACCGCATATATTGATTCACATCCATCAACCCACAAGATTGACTGGGTTTGGGCTGCATCATTAGCCTGCTAATCTGAATAAGCACCTTGTTGCACCAACCAAGCTATTGATTAAGGTGCTTGTTTTACAAAACTCATCTGATTTGACCATTCCTACATGATCATCTCTTGCTTGGCTGAAGGCATTAAATTTAGTGCTTAATGGGGGCAACCCGTCATTCCAAAAACCCGAGACCCTTCTGATCATCTTTGGAGCTTCACGTTTATTGCACTCTGAGTTCAGTTTTAGAATAGCGACTCCACCTCTGGTACACGTACTAGAGCTTGAAATTGTCCGCAACAATCATCCCAATCTGTTCACCCACCCGTTTTACCCTGTTTTAACCCATCAACCAAGCTGATTTCATACCCTCCGGTTTACAATGAGGACATTGCAAAACTTAAGCATGGGGGATGTTAAAGTGCAAACACATAAATTAAAGCTTCTGAAGGATTCTCACAAAAAAAATTACTCATTCAAAAAAAACAAAAAAATAAAAAATTTTGAAAAAGAATAAAAAAATGGAAAGGGGGGAAATTTTGAGAGACTAATTGCATATCATTTTTTAGAAGAAAAAGGGGAGGTGATTTAAATGTCAAAAAGGAGCTACAATTTGAAACAAATGGTGATAGTCATTAGTAAATGATTATGGAATCTACTTAAGTTCTAGACCAAATCAAAAGAAAAAATTACATCCTGGAATAATAGAGAGACATGGAGATTAGTATGAGTGCTGATCTTACGCCTTTTGGGCTTGTTTTTAGGCTTAAAAATTCACGTACCCGTTAAGATCCGGATAGTCCTCAAGAGGTTGAGGAAAATGCGAAGCTTATGTATTAGGTCTAAGCCTTAGGTAGTATTTGACCTCGTTAACTAACCTCTAGTTTGCAGGACTCGGTAACTTAAGCACCCTAATCCACACACAAGTCTGGTTCAGTGCGCTTAATAATCAAAATCACGCAAAAGCGTTTACTCTATTATGGAAAAGCTACCTATACTAGGAGCGACTTATAAACATAAGATGATTTGGATGAGTTCCCGACGCGGAGAGGCAGGAAAGTCTCCTCAAAGATGTTCAATAACATACTGTCTCCTTGGTGCTTATCTCCTCGGATATCTAAATATCCTACGGGGGGCATGTAAGCACCTTGTGCTGATTCATGTGCCATGGGAGATATTATCCCGAAATGTCGATTGCCAGGGCCTGAATTTAGCTACAGAATGCGATGGGTGGCACTATTTCAAAGTGTCGAAAGCCAGGGTTCTGGGGGTCGCCATGGGTGGTGCTATCCTGAAGCATCGATTGCCAGGGACCCTGTGAGGATTGATGGTGGGAACTAGGAATCCGATACAGACTGTGTTTTTGAGCTAATCCGAAGTTAGAAATAAAGAAAAGAAAAGAGATAAAACTCTCCAAAAATGCAAAAAAATTCTTCTATGTCTCTCTCTTACAAAAACACACTGCAAACTAAACCTAGACTAACCATATTACAAGCACGGGTGCTTTAACCGCTAGATTCAACAAACCTTAGGATAGTTTTTGTGGGCCTTAGAAACCTTCGTGGCAGACTGAGGCTAAAGCTGGTCAGGTCTAGATCTTGGTTGGTACTTGAGTACCTCTAGGACTACTATTAGTATTCTGACCTAATTTCTAAAAGGAAGAATAAATCAGGACTTTGAGCATCAAAGCATGGTCTAGAAGTCAAGTTCATTTCATAAGATTTTGCTAAGGGACTAGCAAAAGATAGGCATGGGGGTATGATGATAACATCATCATCAGCCATATCTAGCTTTAATTAGTTAGAATCCATTGATAAATGCTCCTACATAACTGCCAGAAGACCGTAATTCACTACATATCCTTTCTGAGAGATAAACATGAAAACATGGGTAAAACTGCAGTTGTAACAGAATATCCTAAATGTAGAACAATCACGGGATTTCTCAGGGGTTAATTAAAGGTCAAATGGTCATAAATGTCTAATAAGTGGGTTCTTGTAGATAAAAATGGGTTTTTTCACGCTTTGAGAATTAATGGACATCTGAAAATCTAAAAATAGACCTACTTAATTCACTGAGGTTCTGGTGAGGATAAAATTCCCCCAAACCTTCTAAAACTCATATAAAAATATTCTTTAAGATTTTGTACCTTTGATTTGACCATTGGAACCTAATTTTGACCTAAAATAAAGTCTCAGATAGACAGTTGCCTTAATTTAGGTTTCTACGCAAATTACCCAGTCAAACTTGGTTAAAACCAAAATCTGACTTCACCATTAGATTTCTTGGGTCCAAATTAGGTTTGCACCAAAATTTGGGCTTAATCAGAGATCATCTTGACCTAGTTTGCATTTTGATCCTATCAGACTCTTTCTCTCTCACTTAAACCCATAGCTTTTGAAATCTATTGCAGGGACCCCCCTAACTTTGTCGTCCTCTTCACATCTAGGTCTCTGACCACCATTAGGAATAGCTGCCCCTCCCCGGTGAGATTCGAGCGAGATTTTCTTACTCGTTTCTCAATTAATCAATCCCAAACTTGAACTAGAGATTCCTTGAGGAATTTTCTTCGAAATAGACCTGGCCATGATTCCTAACTCTTTCCCAATCTCCCATTCGAACGCATGGGAGATGTGGGTATCCTACATGTGCATAAACCCCAAGCTTTCAAGCTTGGTTTCCAAGCTTGGAAGGACCTCCATGGCCTATAAAAGACCCCTTGATGCAAACCTTACCTTCTTAGCTTGTTTTTGGCCAGAAAATCCCCTTCTTCCTTCCTCTTCGGCTGAATGCTCCACGAGCTTTGACAACCTTCTCCGACCACCTTCCTCGTCAACTCTCACAGACCATAGCGGGTGGATTTCTCTCCCTCACTTTCTTCCGCGCGTCACAATACCAGTAGCCGCTACCTAAGCCTCTTCGTCGTCGCCGCTCCTATCACCGGAGGTTTCGTCTTCCCTATGTCTGACGTACCACCGACGTGGGCAAATTCCTCCTTTCATTAAATTAAATTAGGGTAGTTTAGTTCCCTTAGTTCCCTAGGTTTTATCCCTCTATCCAAAATCCCAAAAACATCCCTCGACACTACCACCATCCACCTTCTTCCTCCGCTTCGGCCACCTCTCCGGTGAGGTTATTTGCTCACCTTACACCTCCAAATGCCTTGCCACCTACTCCACAACCTTCGCCACATCACCACGAACAAAATCCCTAACCTATTCCACCCTATCGACCACCTAAACCACCCACCGAACAACCCACCTTCGCACGACCATCCCTGACTTTGTCCGGCCACCACGCACCTCCATACGCCATACAACCACCGCCACAACATTCGTCAACATTCGACGAACCTCCTGAGCAATTTTAATGTGACCGAAAGGCCTTATTTGTATTTTCAGGTACAGGTCGAAGCCGCCATTGCTAAAGCTTCTTCAAAGAGCTCCAGAGCGTGTTGTTGCAACCTCTATCCCAGGTGCTCGCTCTAGGTGACGTGGAATCACCTAACGATCATCTCTAGGTGGTCAATTGGGAGCTTTGACTACTCCCCAGATGCCAATTGATGCCACCTGCTGCTGTTGCTGCACACGAAGGAGAGTTGATTTAGTCCCACATCGTGGGATTTGGAGGCACCGAAGCCGCATAAGTTGTTTTTGTGTTCTGGGCTTATCTCCTCAGACACCAGGGGTGAGGTCCCCTTCACACCGCCACTCACGACCCGCTTAACCCAAGCCCTCACTCATCGGCTGCGACCCCACGCCCGTAGCCCTGGACTCAGTTACGCAAACCCGAATACCTGATTAAATCGGATATCAGAGAAAAGAGAAGGAAGGAAAGAGAGAGAAAGCGGGGGAGGGGAGGGTTTTGCTCCTCTGTGCATTGGCCAACACTTAGCCATGAGATAAGAGGAGAAGAGCCAAAGAAGAAGAAAAGAAGATGATAAGAAGGCATTGGCTGAAGGGAAGGCAGAAGAAGGAGAGAGAGAGGGGTCGTGCCAGAGAAAGGGAAGGAAGAAGAAGAACATCAGAAGAAAGCTTTAAAGAAAAGCACTGTAGCAGGCGACATTCAAGTCGTCTAACTTGAGAGGCAGACATTTGGTTACTGTTGAATTATTTGGTTTAATTGTGATAATTGTGATGCATGCTTAGAAGGCTTAGTTGGTGATTTAAATCATCATTTTTGCCTTTTTCTTTTTATCTCGAGCGACATTAAGCTTCATTGAATATTTAATGTGACATATTGATATTCATTGAAATATCTTTATAGTGCTTCATTCATTGTGCTCATTTATATTTTAATTAAAGATTAGCACGTGAATTCCATATTTATTCCATGTATTCGACCTCGGACTTCATTTAGATATTCGAGCTATAAATTTTATTTGTTGAGAGAGCTATTTAGGATTCTTTACTACAATGAGACACTTAAAACTCCTATCTAGTTCCCCGTCAACAGTGTTTGTCATGGAAGCCTTTGACCCACTCTTTGTAGATTTGTGAGTTCTCATACATGTCATTACGTAGTTCCTCGATCTCGCTCATTTACAATCGACAGTGGATTCCAACCTTCATAAGATCTAGATTGTACTTCTGTACTACCTAGTAAGCTTTATGCTCCATTTCTACAGGGAGGTGACATGCCTTCCCGTACACGAGTCTAAAGGGAGACATTCCTAACTTGGTCTTATGGGCGGTCCTATAGGCCCACAAGGCTTCCAGAAGGTGAGCAGACCAATCCTTCCTGTTAGGCCGAACAGTGACCTAAGGGATCTTGTTGATCTCTTGATTTGACAGTTCAGCTAATCCATTAGTCTGGGGGTAATAAGGAATTGAGATACGATGTGACACCTCGTACCTTTTCATCAGGGACTGAAAGTGCACATTTTCGAAATGAGACCCGCCATCACTGTTGATGGTTTTGGAACCCCAAATCTGGAAAAGATGTTCTCCTAAATGAACCAAAGAACAACTTTATGATTGTTTGTTCTGGTGGGGACGGCTTCTATCCACTTTGAGACGTAATCAACAGCGACTAAGATGTACTCAAAGCCGTTAGATCCTGAAAAGGGTCCCATGAAATCAATTCCCCAGATGTCAAAGATTTCACACATGATGATCGGATTTACGGGCACCATATCGCGCGAGCCTATGTTGCTGAGGGTCTGACAATGGGCACATGCCCTACAATATGATTGTGCTTCTTTGAACATGGTGGGCCAAAAGAACCCACACTGGAGGATTTTCGTTGCGGTTTTACGCCCAGAGTAATGGTCACTGCAGGCCTGGTCATGACAGAATGAGATGACGTCGTTGGCCTCATCGTCGGGAATGCATCTTTGGATCACTTGGTCATTATCGATGTGGAACAAATATGGATCTTCCCAGATAAAATACTTGGCATCCAAAATCAGCTTGTCCCGCCTAGAAGTCGCCCAATCTGGGGGGACTTTCCCTGTAATCAAGTAGTTCATGATGTCGGCAAACTAAGGAAATCTGTTTAATGGCCAAGAGATGCTCATTCAGAAAGTGCTCGGTAATAGGTCTGGACGAGTCAATGACCGAAGAAGGAAGGCGAGACAAATGGTCAGCTACCATGTTCTAATTTCCCGCCTTGTTGCAAATTTCAAGATCAAATTCTTGCAACAACAAGATCCAGTAGATTAATCTAGGCTTTGCATCCTTCTTTGTGAGTAAGTGCCTCACTATAGTGTGATCTGAGTATATGATGACATGGGAACCCTGGAGGTATAATTTAAATTTCTCCAAACCAAATACTACGGCCAGCAGCTCTTTCTCTGTAATTGTGTAATTGCACTGAGCCTCGTCTAATGTCTTGCTGGCATAATATATGACTACTGGTTTCCCATCAATTTTCTAACCTAGGATCGCTCCTACTGCATAGTCAGACGCATCGCACATGATCTCGAAGGGTTGATGCCAGTCAGGAGATTGTAGGATTGGTGCTTGGCTGACTCAATCACGTAGGATCTCAAATGCGTGAATGCACTCACTCATCTCGAAAGTCGTGTCCTTTGAGAGGAGATTCATCAAGGGGCACGTGATCTTGGACAAATCAGATATGAATTGGCGGTAAAAATCGATGTACCCCAAGAATGATTTGATATCTTTGACCGAGTTAGGCATAGGTAATTTGGAAATGAGATTCACCTTAGCCCGATCGACTTGGATACCTCTCTCAGAGACAAGATGTCCAAAAACGATGCCCTCAGGAACCATGAAGTGGCTCTTTTCCTAGGAGAGAACCAAGTTCACTTCGATAAATCTCTTAAGGATATGGACCAAATGCAGGCGACATTCATCAAAAGATTCACCAAATAATGAGAAGTCGTCCATGAAGACCTCAAGCTAATTACCTACCATATCTGAGAATATGGCTAGCATGCACCGCTGAAAGGTGGTGGGTGCGTTGCATGGCCCAAATGGCATCCTATGGAACACGTACGTACAGTAGGGGTAGGTAAAGGTGGTCTTTTCTTGATCCTTGGGATGAATTGCCACCTGATTATATCTAGAGTACCCATCTAGGAAATAAAAAAATCGATTTCCTGTTAGTTTCTCGAGAATCTGGTCAATGAACGGAAGTGGGAAATGATCATTCTTCGTGGAGGCATTCAATTTCCGATAGTCTATGCAGACTCTCTACAAATTCACAATACGTATCGGGATAGTCTCTCCAGATTCAGTCATAATCACGGTGAACCCTACCTTCTTAGGCACAACTTGGATTGAGCTCACCCAGCGACTGTCAGAGATCGGGTAGATGATACTAGCATCTAACCACTTGATGATCTCTTTCTTCATGACCTCCTGTAGATTCGGATTGAGTCTTCTCTGCATCTCTCGGGATGGTCGTGAGCCATCTTCAGTGTAGATACAGTGTGTGCAATACGAGGGGATTATACTAGTCGAATCATCGGGAGTCCATCCGATGGCTCTTCGATGCTGCTGGAGAACAGAAATCAGCTTCATTTTCTGATCAGGTGTGAGTCAAGAGTTGATGATCATAGGAAACGTTTGACTGGAATCCAAGAAGATGTACTTCAGATGATCTGGGAGGGGCTTCAGTTCCATAACCGGGTTATCAGCAGCAGGTGGGGGTTCGGGATGGGCCTAAGAAGATAAAGTGTGAGCTATGGATGAATCAGGATTAGCTCTAGGCTCCTCTATTTGTGGGTCAAGATCTTCTTGAGGTTGAAGATCGGGGATAATCAGGTTTTCTTCTGTAATTGGGTCCTGAACCACAAAACTAATGTCGCATATTTCTTCAATTGCTCCACAGTTTATTCCTTTTTGGGCCTTAAAGATATCAATTTGTAATGTCTTATTCCCAGATTTCAACTCAATCTGGCCCTCTTCACAGTTGATGTTTTCCCTAGTTGTGGCTAAGAATGGTCTCCCTAAGATGATCGGTGTGTTCCTCAGATTTTTAGGTGTATCCATATCTAATACAATGAAGTCCACCTGGAAATAAAAATCTCGGATCTATACTAGAACATCCTCACGAATTCCTTTAGGTGACTTGATTGATCTATCTGCTAACTGCAAGGTCACCTCAGTCGGTTTGAGCTCAGTTTCCTCGAAGTGGTCTAATAGGGATGTAGGGATCAAGTTTATAGAGGCTCCTAAATCCAACAATGCTTGATCTAATTTTAAATCACCGATCCTATAGGAGATCAAAGGAGTGCCAGGATCTTTTGCTTTTTTGCGGGTGTTTGCTCAAAATGATTGAGCTGACTTTCTCAGACAAAATGATCTGACTCCCGTCTTTGTTTCACTGCTTACGCTTTGGTGTACATAAATCCTTCAGAAATCTCGTGTAATACGTGGCGAATCGTATCCATCGAGGGGATGTTTATCTGGACTTGCTCAAAGAGCTTGACCAGATCTTCCTTTAGTGCCACGGGTTTGGGTTTCCTCTTTCCTTTGATCAAGGCCTCAGAAAATGAAACCTCTGTAGGTTCCTCTAGAATTGATTTAGGCTCAGGATCTGGGGTAGGAGTGTCCTAGATAACCATCCTACGGTTAGGCTCTGAACTACTAGGTTTTGAGTGGCTAGGATAAGGTGGATCCTGAGTTGATTTGCTACTACAAGTGGTAACAGAATTAAGGCCTTCCTGGTTTTGGTTTGGAGTCGGCAAAAGAGGTGGTTGCTGCTGATATCCCTAGTATGATGTCAAAGCCTCCATCTCATCAGGTGAAGGAGCAGAAGGGGCCTAATAAACATAGTGAGCTTGGCCCTGATTCGGGTTCATAACGCACCATTGGTTCGGCACATTATTTGAATTTGGTAGAGGTTGAGACGAAAGTCCACTAGGTTGGCGAGACCCAGTCATCTGTGCGAACTGATTTCGAACCTCTGTGATCTCGTCTTTGTGCTGTTTCTGCATAGCCGTATTAGTCTTTTGAAAGTCAGCCAGGGTTTGTAGAATTAGAGTCATTTGATCTTCCCTTGATGGCCCGGATTGGTAATTTAGGTTGGGCCTAGGTGATGAGTTGTGATTCATCATAGCTAAATAGCCGAAGTTAAGCTCGAAACTAGGTTAAACAATATCAAATTAACACATAAAAGGGGTTAAGTGTGGGAATTAGAGAAAAAGACCTAAAACATCAATTCTATACTAAAAATGCATAATTAGGTCATTAAATGAGATATTCTATTAATAAATGTAAAATGGTGATTCAATTGCAAATTGAATACATCAATGAGCTCAAAAGTTCAAATCAAAAGTGTAATTAACTTCTTAAATATTTAATTAAGCTTATATAAAAACTTAAATGCATTTGGACATCAGTATGGCCTTGAAATTAAAGATTTACATTTAGGCCGTTAGTGCATTACATTTCATTCATTAAAAAACCTCCTAGGACCTATATGTAGACCGTAGGGACCTTTTTGTAAGCCCTAAAGGACTGTTCTGTTATGCTTTTTAACCACTTATGGGCCTGCCTGCAATATTTCTACACCTTCGCAGAGGGGTATACCCTGCAAAATCACCAAAAGACCTTCACCCACCTGCAGGCCGCACGTGCACTGTAGCACGCGAGGAACTCAAGCTATCCTGGCCGTCGATCTCTCTTTCACTTAATCTGTGGCTCGATTTCAATCGAACCTTCGTGCGATTCGACGCGTGTGTTCACTTATTCACCCAGATCCCATCCAACGGTCGCTTTTTGATTTGGTAGCTCACACGCCTCTCTCCTCTCATCCTCATCGCCCATGCCCTTTGCAATTAATCTCACCATTGCGGTGAGTGTTTTCACTCTGATCTACTACTTAAGGAGCTCCTCAACTGCGCGTGCAAAGGATCGCTCCCTCCATCTCTTAGCGATCATTCTTCCTCTCCAGCTACTCTCCCCACCTCTCCCCATTTTCACGGCCACCGGCTGTGAAATCCACCTTCTCTCTGACTCTCCTCACCGCTAAGGACTCCGTAGCACCTGAGGGTGACCCTGAATGCCACTAGAGGGTTTTCACTCCACTGGAGCATCTCCTCCCTCCTTTCCTCCTCTCCATCCACCAAGTGGAGATCTAAAGGTCCCATTCTTCCTATTAGATTAGGTTTACTACTCTTTAGATTAACTGTAGTGTAGTTAGATAGCTTAGCAGTAGAATTTAGATTTAGATGAGATTTGATTTGTTGTGCGTGCTTGTAGTGTAGTTTAGGAGTAGAATTAGCATAGATCATACAATTTCATCTCCTCTGATTATTTCAGATCAGAGGGGACGAATTCACCCACACACTGACCACTATTTTTCTCCCTCTACATGTTTTCAGTTTGCTTCTGATTTCCTCGCAATTTAATCTGCAATTCACCCATGCATTTGGAGTCAAATCCCCATCCCACTACTTAAGATGAGGATTTGTGCTCAAATCCACCTAGGGGTCTCCCACTCACTTCAGTTTATTCACAAAGGCCCCTGATCTGATTTGAAAAGAAATTGGTTGACTTGATCTATTTCTGATTTTAATTTTAAAGCAAAATTGCGAGATTTTGAATCATTTTGATTTTCAAGGATTTGTGATCAAGTGAATCAATTTATTTTTGTGTGATTGAGCTCATGGCTGTGAATTTGAGTCTGTTAAGTCTCCCTCAGATGAGCCATGAATAGATTTGTCATGGTTCAAGGTTTTCGTGGGCTTGAATGTATTGTAGAGCCAAGGAGAATCAACTATGTTGATTGGAGGCTCTACACTATTTTCTGAGAATCTGATTTTCACCTAAAGGATTTTCAATATCCCTTAAGGTTTTCAACACTTTGGGATTCAAATTGAACTTATTGGGCTAATTCCAACACTTTCTACATGTTGTCTATAGCATTAGAAGGTGTTAGACTAGCTGTTTTTTTGATCTTAATTTGAAGTGATAATATTGACGAGGGTCTTCAATTTAGAGTTGAACTTCTGAGAGAGATATTTATATGATTTTCAGTCCTTGTCAGAATTTTAAGAGATTTCCTGTTGTGTTTTGAATCCCAAAGACATCATAGTAAATTGCTGCATAATGCAGCTACATTCTAACTCCAATCCAGCAAAGTATTCCTTGATTTAAATATTTTGTATCCCTGATCAGGCTTTCTCAAGTCTGATTTGAGATATAAATGACTGAATCAGGAAATAAGTTACTGAATTGGAGGTTCCAGACTTGTTCTAGGCCTACTGCAGATGTTCTTTCTCTGATTTCTAGACACTACAGTAAGGATCTAAGCTTGTTAAGACATCTGATCTGCATTAAGGATGTCTGGGAAGTCCTTGAGTTGCTGTTGTTGTTTCTACTGAATTTCAGCAGTTAACACTGCTGCATTTTTCAGTCGACTAGATTGTCTGAACTATTGGGCAGTAGGCTTAGATTTAAGTTCTGTAATTGGCTGATATGTACTATAAGGTGTATTGTATTTGTACAAGCTTTAATGTATTGTAATTAACCTCATTTAGAATGCTTGTAATCTAAATTAAGCATTTTCTGTTAGCTGAAAAATGTTACCTAACTGTCCAAAATCAAAATTGACTGAAATTTGAGTTGAATTTCATGCTTAACTGCTTCCACTCTTTCCATATCGTATGTTGAGCATTACTGAGGCAGGTCACTTCCTATCCAACCATTAGAGTTTAATTCTAGTGCCTTAGGTTCTAATTGGAAATCCTTTTTAGGCCTAGAATGTGCTTCACTTGTAAATAAATAAAAATATTATAAAAAATTTAAAAAATAAAATAAACCTATCTTGGTGAAGATTAGGTATATTATTAAGTATAAGTCAAGTTTCATGGTATTCTGAACTCCCGACTTGGTAGAATATACCAGCCGATGGTTTAGTATACCTTAGAATTTAATAAAAGAACTTAACAATAAAAACACCAAAAAGATTTCCATTTTTCTCATCTATCTCTTTCTCTCTCACCTCCTACCTCTATAAAACTCAAAAAACCCATAAAAATCAGAAAAACCCTAAAAATACGTAAAAACCCATTGTATACTATGTAAATACTAGTAGATATAAGGTATATAGTAAGCTATATGAGTAAATAGTGTAAAATAGACATATATAGAGTATAAATAACTTATGAATATACTATCTAATGTAACTTAAGTATTTAAGTTAGCTTAAACTGTATATGGCTTATTTATATAACTATTTATCAATTATACTAATTTATATGTACTAATAAGCTATATAAATTAATAAACCCTGTAAATAAACATATTTAGTACTAATATTATACATACTTATTTATGTCTATATAATGTACATAATAAACCCTGTACCATAATTTAATTATATATACAGAATAAATAATTAATTTATTAAGTTACTAGCCAAGTTATTAGATTAAATTAAAATAAATTAGTAATTTAAGCCAAAACTAAACTAATTTATACTGTATATTTGTACTAATGTATTTTAAGTAAATTAAGATAATTTAACTATATTTATAATGTATTATATTAGTTATAACTAATTTATATATAAAATAGCCCAAAATAAGCTATTTAAATGTAAATAAAACGGGTAGCCTTAGAGAG
The DNA here is from genome assembly GCA_037157565.1 of Thalassia testudinum. Classification (NCBI taxonomy): domain Eukaryota; kingdom Viridiplantae; phylum Streptophyta; class Magnoliopsida; order Alismatales; family Hydrocharitaceae; genus Thalassia; species Thalassia testudinum. Next base: position 78,870,151 of record JAZHRO010000077.1, on the reverse strand, counting down.
TGATGTATATCAATAACTGTCTCCTAGTGAACGATCTGGAATAAACCAATAAAAATTATATAAATAAATAAAATTGACGCGATACCAGTTTGTATTTGTGACATATACTACAACAACAACGACGTTTTTTTATATGAATCGTGGTCGATCGCTTCATATTTTTGGCGCCGTTGCCAGGGACAAAAACCCGACAACAATGTTTTATTGTGAAGTGATTGATAGCGTACCACTGGCATAGGTTGGGCAACTGCAAGATTATAGTAATCCCGTAGTTGTCATCTATGAGGTTGAGGTGGTGCCTGAGGGTTTCTAGGTTGAGGTTGTGGTTGGGGTTTGCTAAAAGATTCACAACTTCTGTAAGTTGTTGCACCTATTGTGTAAGGGTGTTCATTTGAAGTTGTGTTTCAAACAGGTGTTGAAGATGAGGCATAGGTCCTCTCTCCGGTGGTGGATTAGGGAAATTAGGATATGGTGGAGGTTGGAACCTATGGTTTGGTGGTGGTGGTGGTGGAGGATGTGCAATAAGATGTGGAGGAAGTTCTTTGAAATCCTTAAATTGTGCAGAATCATGATCATCCTCATGATGTGTGGAGTAGTGAATAGGAGTTTGAGGTTCATGAGGTATAGGATTGGATGTGGAAGGCAAAGAAGTAGCAGTGGTGGCTTGGGCATCAGTATCCAAGGGGAGTACTAGCTCAGGGTTTTGGGATCTCCTACCTTTCATTGAGTCGATTTTTGAAAATGAGTTTTAAAATTAGTCACAACTCAATTGAAAGGATAAAATCTCAATCTCAATCCAAAATCACAAATCCTAATCAATCTCAGTCACAACAAGACCAATCTATTAAACAAGCGAGAAGAAATCAAATTTTCCTAGAAGCTGCTATGGAAAATAATAGTATGCAAACAAATGTTTCAAACAATTGTATGCATCCTAAAGAAATCAAGTGTAGTGCAGACCTCTATAATCCACCGGGAGTCCGGATAAGACTGGCATGCGAATCCAGATCCAGTGGGTGCTGAAGGAGATGAGGTAGAAACCCGTGTATGTATATCTTAAGTGATCGTGTTGTGTGCACGATAGCAATCAACACAGTGAGCAGTGAAAATCTCAATCAAGGTTTCAAACAAATTTTGTCGCCTTTTTGATTGATTCAAGTGATTAGAAGATATTTTATCCTGCTTGTCTCACTTTTTTAATCCTTTTCAAAACAAGAGATGGTCTTTTTAATTTAAGTCAAATGCAAGGATGGTAGGAGTTAAGGAAGGATAAGAAAGTACATACCTGACTCTAGCAATTCTACAAGTATGCAATTTGACTTGAAAATTAAATCTAGCAGGAAAGAATGCAACCTACGAATGAATGCCGAAAGATATGCTGCTGCTAGATAAGGATGAGATTTTTTTGAATTTTTAAATTTTTTTTTGGATTTTTGAATAATGCACAAACAAAAATAAAAGAAAAAGAAATCGATACGGAAACCCCGCGAACGGAAAAATCGCGTCGATGAGAGATGAGTTAGAGAGATAAAAGAGAGAGTCTAGAAAGAGAGTCCACAATTATTACAAAATTATGTGTGAGAACAGGCTCTTACAATTTATGCCTAACAAATAATCCTAGGTAATATACCTAAATCTAAACTATACTATACTACTACTATTGCTACTACTAATGCTAATGTAGCTACTCCAAGGGAAAACTCCGCAGGGATGTCAGGTAAGGATTGCAGCGAACCCGCCAGGAAGACAACCTTCGCCTAGAAGATGACGCTACTCCTACTCAAGTGCTACAAAAACAACAATTGATTAGTAAAAGAATCAAAGAATGTATATACAAAAAGAATCTGAATAAAAGAATGTCTATGTACAAACAATGAATATGAATGAATGAATTTATATACAAAAATAAAGAATTATTTACAAATGAAGAATTAAAGAATAATTTTGGTGTATAGAGAGTTACCTCCTTGGCAACGGTGCCAAAAATAATCGACTTTCTACGACATGTTAATCAATCACTTCACAAAAAGACACTGTTGTCGGGTTTTTATCCCCAGCAACGATGCCAAAAATGTTGAGCGATCGATCATGGTTCGTATAAAAATCGTCGTTGTTGTTGTAGTATATGTCACAAATAAAAACCATTATTGCGTGAATTTTATTTAATTACGTTATTTTTACTAACCTGGGATGCTTCTCTAGAGTAGAAAATAAAATAGTTTTCCCACATCTCATCCGTATTCATAGAGCATCCCGTGGTCATCCTCTCACCTCCTTTTGGAAGATCCTCGCCGCGACAACATCCTGCCCTGTCCTCCTTCCTCTGTCGTCATTCTCCCTCGTCCAGCTCCTCACCACCTTCTTCGAGGCACCGTCAGAGCGAGCTATCCTCTAAGCGACCGTCGAGGGGATTCTTCTCACCTATCTTTATCTTTTTGCTTTCGTAGTATAGTTTTCCCGCTTTCATAGTTGTAATAAACATTTGATTAGAAATCCATGATTATTTCTCTCTCTTTCTCTCTCTCTTTGCATTATTTTTGCAAGTAGATAAAGTTTTCATCGACCTGATCTCTTGCTTGATAAATACAAAAAAAATTTAAAAGATAAAAACAACAAAAAGAAATAAAAGCGAAACATGGATTTTTCAGACCAAACGTTCGCCTCCCTGTGTTCGACCCCAGACTCCTTTCGAGTTTCGGTTATAAATATTATCTAATCGACGGATTTTCTCGTGAAAAAATTACGACGACAGGTTTTCCAAATTCAAACCTTTTCGTGACAAGTCTTCGACCCATCAATATGCAATTGAACCAATGAAATGCTCAAAATAATATTTCAATAAAGATTAGTGTAAAAAGATTGGGCTAAAATTGTGATTTAAATCACCATATTAACCCTTAAGTTTAAGCTCACAAATCAACTTAAATAAACCAACGGTAACCACAATCAGTTATCTCAGTTAAATATCTCCACAGTAATCAGTATCAAGCCACAGTGTTTATCAAAATTTTGTCACAAAAAGATTTCAGTTTTGAAAACCCGTCGTCGTAGTGTAATTTGCGAGAAAATTTAAAAAATCAAATAATTTTTACTGAAATTCAGAATGAGTCCCAGGAAGAACACGGGGAGGCGAACGTTTGATCAAAAATTGCGTTTGATTTATTGACATGAAGCAGATTAGCTGATCGATTTAAATCCACGCTAGCTCTCTACTTAAAGAATAAACAATAAAAGAGAGAGAAAAAGAATGATACAAATAAAGAGAAATAGAGAGAGCATAAATAGGAATTTCATAACCTATGTTCATTACAACTAATCACTACACTAGAAAGCGGGAAATCTATACTAGAAAGCGATAAAGCAGAAGGTGGAGAGAGGTTATCATCCTCGACGGCTGCTTGAAGGACAAGCTGCGTTGACGGACTGCCTGAACGAGGGTAGTGATACGACGGATGAGAGAGAATGAAGACGGAAGATGAAGGATAGGGTAGGGCGACATCGTAGCAGGATTTGCTTCCTGAAAGGCAGTGAGTAGGCAACCACGGGCACTCCACGAATGGGGATGAGAAGGTAGAAAAATTCTATTTTAAACTCTAATGGAGCATCCCAGGTTTGGGACTAGCTCTTAGAGCTTTGGAGGGGGTGAGAGAAGAGAGGAAGAGATGAAGAAAATGTGGTGGTCGTAGGTCCTTTTATAGGTGAGGTTTGAGGGCAAAAAGGACATTTGAATCTTTAGAAAAGACATTAACTTAGGGTCTTTAGTGACAAATTTAATCGTCACTAAAGCCTAATCATGGGTGTAGCACGCGCGCCCGCCCGCCTCTTCGCCTTCAGCTGCTTCAACGCTCAATCACGTTCTCGCATCCTCAGCCGTCCGCTCGCCATCCAACAGCACAATTTCGCTGAGCCCCGCATGCGCACTTGATTTGAGGTGAATGGTGCTTCTAACCGGCGCTGCTATCTTCACGAATGAGCGCGTGACCAACCGCCAAGCGGCCTCTCTAGTTGCGTTTTGATTCCAGGTGCGTGCACTCATGGCCGCTAGGTCATGATCCAACAGCCTAGATCTGATGAACGCATGAGGAGAGAGAGTCGCAGCTGGTGAGCCTTGGGCGGTTTGGGCGCCATCTTGGCCATCCAACTTCTTTGTCTTGTAGATGGTGCCACGGATGTCAGATTGGACCAATTTTTGCGTCGTTGTGCTGCGATTGTCGATCTGAACCCATCCGTGCAGTTGGATTTGTCATCTGAAATATGGATTTACATCACTTGACCCCTTGACCTCTGATCTTTCTCGAACTGCATCTGATGCTACGGAAGTCCGATCGGGGCGATCTTGGAGTCGTTGAACTCCGATCGTCGCCTTGATCATATTCGTATGGTTGGATCTTCAATCTGAGACCCCAATTAAATATCATCCTATCCTTGACCGCAAAAACAGAAAATTAACTTATAATTTATACAATATAACCTAAATGCATGATGATGCATGTTATGGAATATTTATAATGATGAATGCTTTTATGGCACTAGAAACATGTATAAATAGGTATTTTAGGTCAATTAGATGTGTGTACATTGATGAGAGACTCATCATGGCTCTTAAATACCCTTAATTAACTAGTTTTCCTAGTTAATTAGCTAGGAATATGTCTATTTAGGGTTTAATTATAATATAAGGGACAATATATTAAAGACCATAAAATAAGTTAATAATACTGAATTAAATGTCAATTATTTTTATTAATAATTTAAATAATAATTTGGACTCAAATTATAAATATTTAGCTACCTAATTAATATTTAATTTAACATTATAAATATTTAGCCCTAAGTATGTAATAACTTAAGTAACTTTATCAATTAAATAAATAAAGCTAAAAAGGTCAAAAAAGTAAATTCAAGGTATATATATAATATTTATCTAATTTATAATCATATATAAAAAGTTAAAAAAGAATTAAATTAAAATAAGCCTTGAAAACCTCAGTTTACGTTTTAGTCCTTAGGTTTCTATTTCCATTGAGTCCTTTTATTTAGTCTAAGTCCTTAGGAATTCTTACATTTACGTCCTTGTGTGCACCGTTGTCTTCTTCCTCTTCTTCTTCCTTGCATTGGATAGCTGAGAGCATCTGATCACCACACCGCTTGATTACCACTCATCCCTTGCTTGAACTCCTTCACTGCTGCTCCAGAGCTACCGCTCGCTCTCTCCTTTCCATCCGACGGATTGGATGAAGCTCTAATCCTATTTAGGTCTAGGAGTTAAGCTCCAACGCTGGTGGTTACCTTACACCTAGACTCTTTCTCATCCAGATACATCCCCCTCTACCTTCACCATCACCTATAAATAGCTATCCATCCCTCCGATTTGAGCGCTTAGCTCCCTACCTCCTTCCCCCAACTGTACCTAACTAATAGGCTATTCCCTCCTACTCCGACGACCTATCCGCACTTCCACACACTTCCTTTGACCATTTCCACCTGTTGCCGAGCTCTGCCGTCCTCCATCGCGCCTCTGGACAAAGCGACAACTCCGGACTCCATTTCCACTTCACGAATTCACCCGCTGGACTTCTTCCCCTTCTCTCTGATTTCTTCCTCCATTACGATCGTCTACGGAGATCTTCTACCTCCTTCGTCCAAGTAACAATAGGTTATGTAAGTTAGAGTAGGCTAGCGTAGTTAATTATGTAGGTAGTTAATTATAATGTTAGATTTTCTACCATCTTCTTCAGCTCTGACGAGCTCCTTGAGCTTGTCTGAAGCGTTCATTTGATATTTTTAACTCGCTTATCATCTTTCTTTTCTTTTCGTGGTTCCATATCATTTCCTTTCCATGAGTTTTATCAGCTTATGCACCTAGTCCACCTCCACCTTCACCGGCGACTTCCGCTGTCCATGGCGGAGGTCAACAGCATAATTCACACTCAATTGGGGCCCTCCATTGCTTTTACATCACATAAGGGCCCCATTCGACTTATTAATTAGCTAAATAAACATCTGTATACAAAACGCCCAAATCACCTCAACCTCCTGAACTCGCTGTCAATGGAGGCTCAGGAGGAGTTTAATCATCTAATCATTCACTCATAAGCATTGCTAGACTCTCTTGAGTCTTTTCCCTCACTCAACTAAGTGAGAGGAATGTTCTTTAGTTCAAACGAACTCAGAATATGTTTTAATCGAATTCAAGATAAAATCCTTAAGTCTGATCACTTATTGGAGTAATTGATTACTTCGTGAGGTTCCTTGTGACCTCAGGAAGCTTTTAAGATCATCTTTGTGATGAATCATCAAGTAAACACATTTAGCGAACTCATAGGGCTTTCACCAGAGCTCCAGCAAGCTTCGGTGACCCAACTTTTTGCCTCAGTCTCTGGAACTCCTTGAGAAGCTCCAGAATACTTCTCTTTGACCCCAAGTTCAAAAGTCAGAAATTAAATTTGAGTTTTATTAAGAAATGTCCTCTGTTGGATATCATCTTCTCCAACTCCGATGGAGTTGGAGAGATGATTCTGTTAGGGTAGAGGATCTGGGGATTAGTTCTGAAGTTTGAGGAGATCATTAGGAACCTAAATAAGCTTTCAATTAGGTCTGAGAACCCTTCTTCTGATTTGTCGAACTCACCTCTCTTCAAGCTCAGGTGATGAGTCTGACAACACCTTAAAACCTATCAAAACCCTAATTTGGAGTGTGGTAAAACTTCCTAAGATTGAAACAAACTCATTAGGGTCGTCAATTTGATCAGAGGAGCTCTAAGTCTAAAAGTCAACTTTCAAGCTTAATGGTCAAACCTGATCTGAATCTGAGCATAAAATTCTTTAATTCTTTGATTTTTAAGAATAAATAAATACCTGGAGTGATTTAAAAATATTTAAGTCTAATTTGATTAGATTTCATTGTGATTTGAGGAGGATTCAATCTTCTATTTAATTTGGGTTCTTCGGCAAACCCAACACTACTCCTTGGGTTTGTATTGAAATTCAAAGCTAAGGATTGCTCAGATCAGCTCCTTTCGAGTCACTGAAGTGGTTTAGGTCGATTTATGATGATTTTATCTTTCTGTTTAACTGATTTGATCTTAAGTTTTAGATTTGAACCTAAGTCTAGCAACCATGAAGCTTCTGGAGCTTCTGGTAGCTCTGCCTTTGCTCAATTCTTTCACTTCAGTGCGGAATGAACCACTGAATCAACCTTAGACCCTTAATTGAGGGGTAATTCCTCGCTGCAGGTCGTTAGACCTGGGATTTCACCTTCTGTAGGTGCATCTGGGTATGGCGATAGAGCCATGTTTTCCCATCAGATCCGTGGATCAAATCTGATCCAAATCTTAAATTGAAGTTAAAATCGTGTAAAAGACCTTTGGGCCTTTCGATCAAGCTCTTATACGCTCGATTTGGTTCAGCCATTCGTCTGGAATCTTCGTTTGAAGATCAAACGTATCGCAGTTTTGCATAAAGGAGAGCGAGCAAACTTAGTCCCACCTCATGGAGATGTGAAGTAGCGCCTTAGTATATCTTGTTTTCGTGCACCTAGCGCTTTAGTTGACAGCGCTGGGCGCACAAAATCAAACATGTATTCTGAGCTGTGCGGGAGCATGCATGCACACGTGCCTGTACGGATGTGTGCGTGCAGGTGTATGCCTGTGTGCGTGGGCTTGGGCGTGGGCGTGGATGTGGGCCTGTGAATGGGCCGAGACTGTGTATGAGCTAAAAATATGAAAAATCCACCTAATCAATGAACTAGGCCCGACTTAGTAGGGTCTGGTCCTACCCATCTTGGGTGTTGTGTATCCTCGAAAAGTCGGGCCGCTCATTAAATAAACACAATTTTGGATTAAAAAGTGGTTAATGGACTCAGTTGGGTATGAAATCAGCTAAGTGTTGATGTAAGTTGCACAGTAAGGAAGAATAAGGGAAGAGAAGAGGATTAAGAAGAGAGAAGAAAAGATAAAGAGACAGAGAAGAAAGAAGCGAAGTTAAAAAGAAAGAGAGAGCTCAGAGTTAAATAAAAAGAGAGGTTAAATTGAAAAGGAACGTGAAGGCTGAGAGAGGAGAAGAAGCTTGAGCTTAAGGAAGGCATTTGTTTTCATTTTTAACATTTTTTTTGGTATGCTAGTAATTTTGTAGAAAATTGTAATAGCATTTTTTGGAATTTATTGCAAATCATTCATGTTCATTTTCTCTTTTATATCGAATAATTACATGCTTTAATTGTCTACCCTTTGTGCATTATTCATGTGCTTACATATGATGTAATTATATGTTGTTAATTATTATAGTAATTAGTTAGCCATTGTAACGACCCGATTCCCAAGTCCCTACGAGACACGAGAACCGGACCGACTCGACTAATCTTAAGACCTAGTCGTCCAACGAGGAAGTAACCAAAAGAGCAGTAAAATAAACCACATTCAACATGAATATAACTAACAGTAAGGAAATACAGTAGTAAGGAAAGAAACCACTACAGTATATACCACCACAACAGTAGAACAACATTCATAACATAATATGAACTGCAGGTAAAGAAAAGTACAGCGGAAACAAGAACTACTCACTATAATGGAACAAAAAGAGGTACAAGAGAACAGTGATAACTCTACTGGACCTTACTCGGCCCAGCGTCCTCTGCAGCCGCTGACCCTGGCTGCTCAACACCTGGTCCTGAAAGGTAACGAGTGTAACACGTCAGCAAAACACTGAGTAGAGTGGCAGCTAAACTAAAGAAACAGTAAAGTGTACAGTAGCTATTTAATTTTCTTTCTTCCTTTATTTACGTCTTTCTATTGTTTCACAATTTATCTATTCCTCAGATCCTTCACTTGATCTCGAATGTTCCTCGTGGGAACGATCTTGATTGCAGTCTTTTCCGAACAGTAGAAGTAGCACGTGGTGCTCTCCTGGCCGGGAGAGTCTCTCGTGGTGATCCTACTCTCAGTCAACCACCCCAAGGTCACTGACAGACGTAACGGTGACTACGGCATGCGCGGTAAACGCACGGGTAGCTAACCCGCACTGGCACGCGGTCAGTCGTTTCCGTTAACGGGTGCGCCCAAAGCATAGCACGGAACCAGTACAGGGCAGAGCCCTCTCAGTAACAGGGGTCCAACCCCTCCACAGTAACCAAACAGGGGCCTTGCCCCTTCACAGTCCGCGCACCCTCGCCTGACTACCCTGGTTTGCCCCAGTGGGCCTAACAAGTCGGTGTGGGAGGCTAGCAGAACCCCGGGGCCCGTGGGGTAGCTAGTATCTCCCTACACTGGTAGCTCTCCTCGGTACTACGTACACGAGGGCCAGCAAGTCGGTACAGAGTGGCCAGTCCTAACCCCGGGTCCCTGGGGCGGCTGGCTCCGCTCTGCACTAAACAGGGGGGACAGTCGCTCTCCTTGGTACTCCGTACTCAAGGGCCAGCTCACTTCCCCAATTCTATTCCATTCACTTTCCAGGAGTTCTACTCCTAATTCCCCGTAGGGTTCCAGCTCTTTAACTCAGAACATTCCAGTTTCACCATTCCAGTTTCACGTTCATACATCACATATTCTTAATCATGTTCATTTATTCATAACAGGCAGCTGTTAATTCAATTCACAGGCAGCTATTATTTCCTTTCCACATTTTCCAAGACTGCAGTATTCATACATTCCACTAGTTTTCCCATCCTAGGATTCATGCCATATCCTAGGATCTATCATACAATCTAGTTTTCCAGCCCTAGGATTCATGCAACACCCTAGGAATCTACCATTCAATCTATTTCTCATTCCTAGGATTCATGCAATGTCCTAGGTTCTATTTATGGTTTCATAATTTAACAGATTATACTTAAAGCCACTCTACCAGGTACAACGGGAGTAATGGGGGCGTGGTCGGGAATCCCGCGTGCCTCCGCGACCCCCGAGACTGCAACGGAATGGGGTCCTATCACAAGGATCAAACACAAGAAACCTCTCAAAATAGTATACAGCTATTGTAGACAGGTAGAGGATGTAATTCCGAAAAGAACGCAACTCGAAATGCGGAAAATGGAGCCCGAACCGGCCCGAAACGGGTCGAAAATGATGAAACAGTGTAAAATCAGACGTCTGGAACTTCTTCCAAACGTCTTAAAAAGTGGATCAGGGAATTACCTCGCTCTGTGTGGGCTCTTAGACGTCCAGAAGCCTGCGGGGGCGTCTGGCCTAGTTCCCAGATGTCTGATGGTCACCCAGGACGTCTGGAAGTCGCTCCCACCGTCTGGAACTGGAGCCAGACGTCTGATTCGCGTTGGATGGCGAATCACCGAACCTGCGTGTACCCATCTCTCTCTCTCAGTACTGTCAGTCGAAGAAAAGGAAGAAGACGGAAATAACTCACAGTTCAGACGTCTGGACAGTCTTCCAGACATCGTGCCCATCGTCTGGCTATCAGACCAGACGTCTGATTCTGGAAAAGTTTCCAGAACCAGGGCGCCACTCGCCCTCCGCTCGCGACGCCCGGCCGTGCCGCGAGTACTCCGCCTGCTGCTCGAGCTGCAGCAGTCCTCCCGCGTCACTCCGCGCCCGCTGCGCCCCCCGCCAGCCGGCCCTAGCAGCCCCGGCGAGCTTGCCCTCACGGCCGAGCGCTTCCTCCCCCGCGCAGCACCTCCTCTCGCACCTGCCGCAGCTGTCGCCGCCGCCGCTGCACCCTCGCGCTCGCTCTCGCGCACTGGCTGAAGGAGAAGAGGAAGGAGGCGGAGGTGACGGGAGTGAGGGAGAGGCGTGGCCCTTTTAAGGTCGCACAAGGAGGAGAGAGAGAGAGAGAGAGAGCTGACAGCGCTGCGCCTGCGGTCGCAGGAGGAGAGAGGGAAAAAGAGAGAGGAAGACGGTTGCGGGTCTGCGCGCGCCTGCGCGCAGACGCAGTCCCACGTGCCACCGAAAATAGATCCCAGACATCTGGAAGTGGTTCCAGACGTCTGGGACACCTCCCAAACGTCTTAAAAAAACGTCTTGAGTGGGTTCGTAACAGCCATTAATTTAACTAATATGAATTGGTGAATTAAATTTACTATTATGCCTCCCAGTGAACGACTTGGACTCAACCAGTTAAAAAAAGAACTTCAAATCTAAAATGTTAGGTTAATTTGACCCTATACTACATTTCCGACATAAAATCAAGTTAATCTAAGTTACATTCTTATGTAATTAATTAAGTCTAATTAACTTAATTAGCTGTGTTGAGAATTAATCGACCATACATCACACGGCTGTAGACATCAATGTAAGGCCTCAGATGCCTTAAAAACTCAGCAGAACCAACACAGCAGAGGCACAAGGCACAGTAGACAGAGGCACAAGGGCCACACACAAAGTCCTCAGAGGCTGTGTAGAGAGAGGAGAGGGCACGAATCCCGAGGTGCAAAACCCTCCCCCTCCCTCCTTTAGATTCTTCTTCCTTCAGATCAATCCAGATCCGGGTAAACAGACCCAAGCCCAGACTCACGAGGCGTAAGCGCAGGCAAGGGCATGTGTGGGGACCTCACCCCTGTGCTCTTGGAGGTGAATAGCTGAGAGCACAAAATCCTCTTATATGCCTTCGTGAGCTATTGATTCCACGATGTGGGACTAAAGTCCCACCTTGCCTTCATGCGTTGGTAGCTACTGAAGCACGCAACTGCAGATCGATTGCTCGAAGAGATTATGGCAGCAGCTGGAGCTTCCTTACGCAATTGGCCTTGCAGACGCTTGCAGGAGTTGATTTCACTTCGACCGAGGGTAGTAGCAGGTCGGATGAAGGTCGAAGGGGTACTGCTGTGGTTGGAGAAGAAGAGAGCGGTCTAGGCTATCCGGCGAGAGACTTGAAACACGAATATGGCCTTGTGGCCCTGTCAAACCTGCTCAAAAGCTTCGCTAGATGGAGGCGAGTGCGACGGTGGTCGTGACATGGTGTAAGGATGTGTATGGTGACCGTGCGAAGTCGAAGAAGAACGGAGGTGGTGGTGTTCGGTGAGGAGTTTTGGTGGTCAATAGCCTTAATTTTGTTGGGGCTGTTGGTTGTGAGGTGGTTCGCGCTTTGGTTCATCGTGTTATTTTAAAGTTCTAGGCATTGTAGTATATCATGAAAAGCTATCACCAGTTTACAATTTATTACTCAGAATTAAAAGTTTCCCGAAGTTGAACTTAGGGAGCAAACTATGATTCCAGAAGCATATGAATTCACAATATATATTATTTTACAAAAATTAAGACAAAGGAGAGAGAGAGAGAGAGCAAAAATTCTCTTCTTGGCTTTTTCTTCTTCTCTCTTCTTTTCTTTCAGCCGGTTCTCTTCTTCAGCCTGTCTTCTTCTTTCTTCTTTGCTGCAGCTGCCTCCTCTTTCTTTCTTTCTTTCTTCAGCTGCTGTGTCCTTCTTCTTCCTCCTCTTCTTCTCTGATTTTCTTCTTTCTCTTTTCTTCTGCAGCTTCTTCTTTACTGCAGAGGCTCCCTCCTCTTTTCTCTTTCTTTTTCTCTGGCTCGTCCTCCTTTCTTCTCTTCTGCTCTGTTCCTTCCTTTCTCTCCGACGTCTGATTCAGAAATCAGACGCCTTAACGGCGTTGTTGCTACAGTGTCCCTGCTATCTTCTTCTCTTCTGCAGCTTCTTCTTCTCTTTGCTGCGACTTATGTTTCTCTTTCTTTTCTCTTGGCTTCTTCCTCCTTCTCTTTTCCTTTCTTTTTCTCTAGCCCTTCCTTTTCCTCAGCTCCTTCCTTCTTCCTTCTTCTTCTTCAGCAGCTCCTTGCTTCTTCCTTCCTCTCCTATTTCCTGCACACACACACACAAGCTCAGCGCAAAACCTACCCCTACCCTTCCTGCGCGGCTCTCTCTCTCTGAACCTCTCTTGGGTACGCTCTCCCAAAGTCGGGTAATCGGGTCGGGTTACGTGGCCGGGTCCAGGTGCACCGGCGCGGGTGGTGCGCGAGGAGTGCACAGGATTACGGATAGTCGGGTCGGGTCAAATCCACATGGGAAGAGCCGCGGATGAGACCCGGGTGATAGGTGAGGAGGGACCTCACCCCGGTGACTCGAGGAAAACAGCTTAGAGCACTTTTTCAATTTATGTGTGGGCGTGCGCCCACACACTTCCGAGGTGGGACTAAAGTCCCACCTCTGCTCCGCGCTCCTGCAGGCAAGAAGCTGTGAGCAATTGGGGCAGCAGCGAAGGCGTGCGACCCCAATTGAGAACCTGGGCACCCTCGTGGAAGTGTCCCGCATTGCCTGGGGTTTGTGCCTGGTGATGAAGGGGCCTGGAGCTGCTCGCTAAGCAGCTCCTGCTGTTCGTCAATGGCGGCAAGGGGGGCGAGACCTGAAAGCACGAAAACGACCTCACGGCCACATCAAACAGCTCAGGAAGCTTCGCCAGAGTACGGAGAAGCCGGTGCGAGGGTCGGCGTGGCGGGAAAGTGCCTGTGGTTGTGTGCCTTGGGCACACTGCAGAGGTGCAGGTGGGTGTGTTCGAGGGGTGGTCTGGAGGTGCGGGGTGGTGAATGGAGTGGGGGAAATGCTTGAGTGGAGTGAGGGGAAGCTTATGGGCTTGTTGGCGAGGGGTGGGATGGCCTGTGGAGGTGGAGCGACCTCGCCGAAGTTGGTGGCCGGAGGTGGAGCAGATGGAGGTGGTAGTGGCAGTCGAGGGGTTAAAAATGCCAATTTAAGAGGGGAAAATATCAGAGAGAGAAAGGGGAAGGTTTTTACCTACTTAATTGACGAAGAGGGAAAGAGGGGGCGCCCAGCGCGTGCTTGCCGGAGCTGGGGATGAAGGTGCCCAGAAGGGGGGTAACGGCGACGAGGAGGGGATCTGGAGGCGCCAGCTGGTGCGGCCTGGCGTGGGAAGACGAGGACGAGTAGACTCTGCTGCAGGTGTGGTAGCCGAGCGACAAGGAGGAGGAGGAGGAAAGATCGCTGGAGCCTGCGGGCGTTTGACCGTGGGAGGAGGAGACGAAGTTGGGGGAGGATCCTCGGCCAAATCAGGCTTGCCAGAAATGGCTGCCCCTGCCGCTTATAGAGGTGCTGGCGAGGAGAGGATATCGAGGGGGCGACGTGGGGAGCTCGCCGGAGAATGGTCGGAGATGGAGACCCATGCCTTTCGTGCATTCGCACGAGAGGCATGGGCAGTCGCAGGTCAAAGGGGAGGGTCCTTGCGAAAGAGGACGACGCAGGGAACCCTCTGTTCGTTCCTGATAGCGACCCCCATGCCCTGCGCGGTGCCATCCTCCGCGCAAGGTTGCCGGAGGTATGGCGCCTGCGTGGGGTGACAGGAGGGGCCGTTCTGCAAAGAACGAAAGAGAAGATAGGGGGCTAAATGCAAGGGTTTAAAAAGATAAGGGTCAAAAAGTAATTCAAGAGGTCCAATTTGTAAAGTCGGTCAAAATGGTCTTCTCTTAGGCCCAAATTTTTGTGTCAACCTAATTTGGACCTAAGGAATTCAATGGTGTAGTTTGATTTTAGGTTTGACCACGTTTGACTGGTCAATTTGCGTAAAAACCCAAATTAGGTCATAAATTGGGCATGATTCTAAATTTAGGTCAAGATAGGTTCCAAAGGCCAAATTGAAGGTTCTAAACCCTAGGGAATATTTTTTCATGAATTTTAGAGGATTTATTTGATTTTTATCCTACCTAGAACCTCGTGAATTAAAGCAGATTTGTTTTTAGGGTTATAGAATGTCATTTAATTCCTAGAAGTTGCTATAACCCTTTTCGGCTCAGGTTATCCCACTTTCTTTCTTATTAAGCCCATTTGACCTATATTCAGACCCTTAGTGTAACGACCCGATTCCCGAGTCCCTACGAGACACGAGAACCGGACCGATTCGACTAATCCGAAGACCTAGTCGTCCAACGAGGAAGTAACCAAAAGAGCAGTAAAATAAACCACATTCAACATAAAATATAACTAGCAGTAACAAAATACAGCAGTAAGAAAAGGAACTACTACAGCATGTACCACCACAACAGTAGAACAACACTTATAACATAACAAGAACTGCGAGTAAAGAAAAGTACAGGGAGTAACAAAAACTACTTACTACAGTGGAACAAAAAGGGCACAAAAGAACAGTGGTAACTCTACTGGACCCTACTCGACCCAGCGTCCTCTGCAGCCGCTGACCCTGGCTGCTCAACACCTGGTCCTAAAAAGTAACGAGTGTAACACGTCAGTAAAACGCTGAGTAGAGTGGCAGCTAAAACTAAAGAAGCAGTAAAGTGTACAGTAGCTGTTTTATTTTCTTTCTTCCTTTATTTACGTCTTTCTATTATTTCACAATTTATCTATTTCTCAGATCCTTCACTTGATCTCGAATGTTCCTCGTGGGAACGATCTTGATTGCAGTCTTTTCCGAACAGTAGAAGTAACACGTGGTGCTCTCCTGGCCGGGAGAGTCCCCCGTGGTGATCCTACTCTCAGTCAACCACCCCAAGGTCACTGACAGACGTAACGGTGATTACGGCACGCGCGGTAAACGGACAGGTAGCTACCCCGTACTGGCACGCGGTCAGTCGTTTCCGTTAACGGGTGCGCCTTAAAGCACAGTACGGAACCAGTATAGGGCAGAGCCCTCTCAGTAACAGGGGTCCAACCCCTCCACAGTAACCAAACAGGGGCCTTGCCCCTCCACAGTCCGCGCACCCTCACCTGACTACCCTGGTTTGCCCAGTGGGCCTAACAAGTCGGTGTAGGTAAGCTAGCAGAACCTCGGGACCCGTGGGGTAGCTAGTACTCGCTCTACACTAGTAGCTCTCCTCGGTACTGTGTACACGAGGGCTAGCAAGTCGGTACAAAGTGGCTAGACCTAACCCCGGGTCCCTGGGGCGGCTGGCTCCGCTTTGCACTAAGCAGGTAACAGGTGCTTCCCCTGGCACTACGTACCCAAGAGACAACGTACCTCCACATCTTTCTTTCTCAGTTCCATTTCATTCTCTTTCCAGGAGTTCTACTCCTAATTCCCCGTAGGGTTCCAGCTCTTTTAACTCAGCACATTCAGGTTTAACTTTCCAATTTCACGTTCATACAACCCATATTCTCAATCATGTTCATTTATTCATAACAGGCAGCTGTTAAATCAATTTACAGGCAGCTATTATTTCCTTTCCACATTTTCCAAGACTGCAATATGTATGTTCATTTCGCTAGTTTTCCAGTCCTAGGATTCATGCCGTACCCTAGGATCTATCATTCAATCTAGTTTTCCAGCCCTAAGATTCATGCAATACCCTAGGATCTATCATTCAATCTGGTTTCTCATTCCTAGGATTCATGCAATGCCCTAGGTTCTATTAATTGTTCCATAATTGTAACAAATTATGTTAATAATTTCTAAAGCCACTCTACCAGCTACAACGGAAGTACTGGGGGCGTGGTCAGAAATCCCGCGCGCCTCCGCAATCCCCAAGACTGAAATGGAACGGGGTCCTATCACAAGGATCAAACACAAGGAGTTTCTCATAACAGTATATAATTACTGTAGACGGGTAGAGGATTTTATTCCGAAAAGAACGCAACTCAAAACGCGAAAAACGGACTCCGAACGGGCCCTAAACGGGTCAAAAACGACGAAACTGTCCAAAATCAGACGTCTGGAACATCTTCCAGACGTCTTAAAAAGTGGATCAGAGGATACCTTTGTTCTGCGTAGTCTCTTAGAAGTCCAGAAGCCTGCGGGGGCATCTGGTCTAGTTCCCAGACATCCGATGGTCACCCCAGACGTCTGGAAGTCCTTCCAGTCATCTGGCACTGTGGCCAGACGTCTGATTCGCGTTGGATGCGAATCTCAGCGCCTGCACGTACCCACTCATCGTTCTCAGTACAACGGTCGCAGAAAAGGACGATGGACGAAAAATAACTTACTTGCCAGACGTTTGGACAGTTCTCCAGACGTCTTCACCGTCGTCTGGTTGGAAGCCCAGACGTCTGATTCTGTAAAAACTTCCAGAATCAAAGCTCGACGCGCTCTCCGCCCGCGACGCACGGCCGCACCGCGCCTCGTCCGCCTGTTGCTCGAGCTGCAGCAGCCCTCCTGCGTCACTCTGCGCCCGTTGCAACCCCGCCGGCCGGCTCCAGCTACCCCGGCAAGCTCGAGCCCTCACGGCCGAGCGTCTCCTCCCTCGCGCGACACCTCCTCCCGCAAATCGCCGCGGCTGCAGCTGCCGCCGCTCGCTCGCACTCGCACTCCGGCTGGAAGAAGAAGAAGGGAGCGGAGGAGATGAGAGTGAGGGAGAGGGCGAGGGCCCTTTTAAAGCCGCGCGGGGAGAGAGAGAGAGGGGGGCAGCGCTGCGCCTGCGGAGGAGAGAGGGGAAAAGAGGCGTCGCAGGTCTGCGTGCGCAGGCGCGCAGACGGAATCGCTCGTGCCGCAGAAATCGAATCCCAAACGTCTGGAAGGGGTTCCAGACGTCTGGTCAGACGTCTGGGCCATCTCCCAGACGTTTTAAAAGACGTCTTGAAGCCGCGTTCGTAACACTTAGACACCTTGATTGTGCACTGCATTGGTAAAATTACAGTTTTACCTCTTATGACTTGTCTTATTCTTCAATTTAGAATTCTTTGAGTTAGGCTTTTCTCTAGGTTTTGTAGGAGTTTTTTCACACTTATTTAGATCAAATTGTGCTAGTTAGGGTTCATGATGAGACTCTCATCATGAGGTCATGGCAGAGCTTTGGGGAGTCGGAGCGGGTGATTGGTGAAGTGTGGTGGACGCACGATGTTGCCGGAGCTTCGCCGGCTCTAGGGAAGACGGAGTGGTCAAGGGTAGTACAGTGCGTGAAAACGACATTTAAGTGGAGATAAATGAAGTAGAGAGTGAGAGGAGGAGAATGAGAGGGCTTAGGGAGAAAGAGGGAGAGTGAGACTTCTGGCAATGATGGGCCGGAGCTGGAGAGGACGAGTGCATCGGTGAGGAAAAGCGACGATGACGAAGGCGTGGAGGACCTCTACTTTGATCGGCGAGAGGCAGAAGTGAGAGAGGAAGGTAGAGGGCCGTCCAATTTGGTTGTTGGATGGCCGGATGAGGAGATCGGAGAGAGTCGTCAAAGCTGAAGTTGTGGTTGACCGGAGAAGAGAGGAGGAGGTTTCTCGATCCAAACTAGGCTAGAAAGGACAGTCGTGCATAGGGGAGCTTTTATAGAGCTTCAAATCAAGCTCTAGATGAGGAAAAGAGCTTGATTGGGTTGAGAAATCAGGGAGAAGAATCCTTGATTTCGCAGAGTTCGCACGAGCTCTACAGTGCAAACCAGGGATCATGAGGCGGTTTAATCAAAAGAGGATCTCCTGAACATTGTTCCTTGCAATTTTGAAAGGATTTGGTTGAAGAATCAAGGAGATTTCCTTGTTTGAAGGTCAGTTGTAGAGCTTTCACACCAACAATGGCAGCAGGGGCCTTTTTGCAAGAAAGATGAGAAGTTAGGGACTTGAACGTAAGGAATTTCAAAATTTAGGGGACTAACTAAGAAAAATAGAGATTTAATGGATTGAAATGCAAACTAGGTCAAGATGGACTCTGATTGGGCCTAAATTTTGGTACAAACCTAATTTGGACCCAAGGAATTTAATGAAGTCAGATTTCAATTTTGACCACGTTTGACTAGGTAATTTGGACAGACCCAAATTAGGGTAGAATTCTGTCTGCAACTGTTTAAGGTTAAAATAGGTTTAGATGGTCAAACTAAGGGCACCAAATCTCTAAGAATATTTTTCTATGAACTTTAGGAGGTTTAGATAAATTTTATCCTAACCATAACCTCTTTAATTTAAGCAGGTTTGAAATTAAGATTTTCTGTACTGTTGTGGTTCTCAAAATGCGTGAAACCCTATTTCTGTCTATATGGACCCACTCATTGTACTTTAATGCTTATTTAACCTTTAATTAACCCCTAACAAACCCGTGGTTAATCTATGTTCAAGATGTGCTATTAAAATTACAGATAACCCTTATTTCCTGTTTTCTTCTCAAATCAGAATATCATGGAATTATGACCCTCAGATGATTATGTAAGAGCATTTATCTCTCAAATATGGCTAAAAGTGGCTAGTTAGGACCTATGATAGTGTTCCCATTATATGGGTCTAACAAGATGAACCTCGAGTTGGATCTATGGTTAAATTCCATGCAACTCATGCTTTCTCAAGATAGGAGTTATGTCATGTGCATGGCACACGACTTTCAAAGCTAGTTTACCTAAGTGGGTATAACCTGAACATATAGGATAACGATTGTTCACCAATGGGATATCTCCTTCATAATTTATCCCTTGTTTAGCCTTGTTAACATGGGATAATAACCCTTGTTCACCAATGGGATAACGATTGTTTAGCAATTCTTTAGTCGATTGTGTTATGTGTAATCCTTCTTGTTGAACACATAGTTTATCCCCTGTTCCAAAAATCCTAACCTAGATGCTGTAAACTAAGACTTATACTGTAAAATTTGAGAGATTGTTTCATACAATCCCTCATGAATTTTTAACTAATGTTGCACACTGTGTATAGCAGCGGTGGTCTCTTTGATCAATGAGATTTCACCAAGAAAACGATCCTAGTGAGATGACTCTATGATAATTGCAATCTCACTACAATTAATGTTTCTTGAGTATTAACTTCATAGCAAGGTGAACTCTAATGGTTTCTTAAGTTAATTTTTGAAGATTATTGTGATAATTATGCACCTATAATGAAGGTGGAATCTATCATCTAGGAAGACGTACCAAATCCAACATAATAATATTCCAAGGGAGGATTTTCTCCGTGTAAAGTTCGCTATGGATGCTAATTTGGTTGTAAAGCATTTTAACACTTCTATGTTATTTATTTTTATGCCCTTAGGCATTTGCATATTCGCTCTCCACTACGTTCATGATTCTATTAAGCAGTAGATATGATTTCAAAGATATTGCTATAGGTTTATCAATTTTTTTTGCTAAACTGTAGAGAAATGTAAAAGTTGATGTAACAAATGACGCAAGGTGGTGCGAACGTAGGCTCTACTTGATAATTAATATTTAATGTAAAGAAACAAAAGAACATAAGGTTTGTTACGTAGTGGGTTCCACTTCACTGAAAAAAATCACGGCACAACTTTGAATTAAAACACAGATGATAAATAACTTTGCATTGGTGATAAATTATTTTAGGTGATTTTGCACTGGTGCAAAATTATTTCAAAGGTGATTTGGTGGTTTTGTACCTGTGCAAAGTGATTTTGACCTATAGGTTTAGGATTTAGAATTTAAGATTTAGGGTTTAGGTTTATAGAAAGTGGTCTCATATATGAGATGTGATTTTTCACTTGAAAAGTGATTTTCACCTTAGAATTTAGGGTTTAGGGTCAAAGTAAGATTGTACTCGTGTAAAATTATTTCGAATATGCAAAGTAATTTTGTACCAATGTAAAATGATTTCGAAGATGATTTGAATGGACCTCACCAAGTGTAAGTACTTTTCTTATATAAAAAAGAGATACATGAAATAAGGATCATATCATTATTTTTTACATCAACTTCTATATTTTCCAACTTAAATCTTTTTTTCCTTTTAAGCAACAATGCTAGTCAATTGCGGCATTTGATATTTCTGTATCGATTTTATATTAGGAAGCAGTATCTCAACAATGGCCTTTTTTTTTTTTTTGGGGGGTTTGGCATAAAATTTAGGAAGCGTATTATTACATGACACCTAAAAACGGCCTCAATTTGGTTTAAAGTGGAGAGCACCAACACCTCACAAAAAAGGCAAGTTTATGAGCAAAACATCATCGGCAACTGTAGAAAAATCTCTGTCGATGGAAATGAAATTTCTATTCTAAACTTTGACAATTGCACATTAGGCTACCAGTCAAGTCTTCAGGCCAAAACGTATTTTCCGGCATCAGCCATGAGTGACCTTAACAGCAACCACGTTGCAATCCCACGTTTGGAAAAGTTTAAAAAACAAATCAATGTAGATCAATATTTTAAAAATTGAACCATTCGTTGAATCGATCACGTAACGATTTATTTTTGAACATTTTAACTGACTATATGTATCGATTGAATATGTGATATGATTTGTATCGATTTAATATTTTATATGACATTGGCATATAAAATAAATAAAAAATTTAAATCAAAATGTTTTTTATTTAATTTATGTTGATTCAACCTGATAAAAATCAATGAAAATATGTATTAGAAAATTTTATTTTATAATTTTAATATAATTAAAATTGACATACTTTTAGTAAATATTAAATAAAAATAAAAAATATAATTTAAATTAAAAGTTTAACATTAAAGAACACATAAATATTTGAATCTTTATTTTTAAATTTTACCTTTTCAATCGTAGGTATAATGTGTACGATCACATGTATTTTATTTATTTTTATTTTTTAAATCTTAAGAGAATAATTAAGTTGGATGATCAGTTTAGCCAGTTTACATTGACTTTAACTTTTATTATCCAAATTGATTGATTCAATTCCATCCAATTTTTAAAATAATGATAGAAATTGAGGATTACATTTCTCGCCAACGTTACAAGCCTCGAGTGCAAAGTAGAGTGCTTTGGGCGACAGAGGATGATCTCTTGCCTCTACTTTTTCACGTTAGAGAACATTTGGAAGCAAACGTAAACAAAAACATGAATATAGTCACTTCATGAAACAAAATGGTAATTACAAGTTATCTTTTGTTGTTAACTAGTGTAGAAAATGAAATCTACTCTTGTTTTTTTTTTACAAGATGAAACTTCATTGACGAATAAAAATATATTACATCATAATTCCACACCTTCTAAAGAGGGAAATCCCTCTCTCCAAATAAGGAATCATACTCGCCCAAGAGAAAATAAAAAAACATGAACACTTAAATCTACTCATGAAACATTTTCCATGTCATAGATGATGATTCACGCCATGATGGTTTGTGTGAATCACATAATATTGGTTAGAAACCCAATCATATTTTGCACGATTTCAAGCAAAACGAAATCCACTCAGCTCCTCCAAAAAAGAAGGAAAAAAAGGATACCAACAACGCTGACTTTCAAGCAATAGAGATAACACGTCACACTTAGTTGTGCCCCATCATGGAAATCCAAAGGCAAATGAACCTCACAACCAAACTTCAAAAAAACTCAATAAGAGAGTTGATGGAAAGAATCACTCATTTTGATCTATAATGCATTTTCCTGTATTAATTTTTATTGTGATGAATGATATGTAATCTAATAATTCAAGAAATAAAAAAGAAAAATGAATGGCAGAATTGGAGCCTTTCTGGCAAATTTAATTTTGAGAAATAAAATTAAGGGATTGAGGTAGGATTGTACAAGAGATGGCATGCCATCAACTGGCAAATCTCATTGGAATCCACTGTGCTCTTGCTTTTCCTTGCTGACGTCCATCTTAGTTGCAGAAGGCTCTTGCTTTGTCTTGGCAATGCCAGTCTCGCGAGTCACGGCTTCACTGCTAGACGCAGAAGGATTCTGGCCATACTCACTGGTTGCTGCACTGTAACCACTGCTTGCATATTCTCGACTAGAAAGTGCTGTCTTCTTAAATTTCTTCAAGTCTTCATTATACTGGCTGGAATCATAATCAGAGCCAGCATAGGATCCATAAACTGAGGTGTGTCCAGGTATCACACCCTCATTCAAATCGTCAAGAGATGAACCTCCCTCCAATGTCCGAACAACCTGAAAATTTCAGACTTGATGGAGTTGGTAACAAGGATTATCATTTCCGTGACAGGTAGACATACAAACTAAATGCAGTTGGATAAGTTCCACATAGGAATCCTGATTTCATGTTGCAACTAGAAATAAGATCATTGAAGCATACACTAAAATGTGTTAGAACAGGGTTTCATGGGGGGTAAAAAAGCATCTGTTATTATTGTCAAGTATAATGAAATGCTTCAATAAGTATGCCATATATGCTTCCAGAAACCAAACACACACAAGATGAGAACCAATGTTTTAAAAACCGAACCGGCCATTGAACCAGTCAGGTTACGATTTGGTTTCTAATGGTCCAACCAGTGGTTCTAATCAGTCGAACTAGTGATGATGTCAGCACTTAAAAAAATCAAACCATGAGATCTTTGGTTTGATTTGTATCGGTTCAAGCAAGTTAAACCGGTGTTTAATAAAAATATATAAACATATGTAGTAGGAATTGTTACTTCGTAACTTTGACTACATTATAAGTAACATCTATTTAGCAAGTATTAAACAAAAAGTAAAAGATATAACTAAAATTGAGAGTCTAACTTTGAAGTGGATATGGGTATGAAAATCATAGACTATTAAAAAATGACTACACCTCTAAGTCAAGAGGTTAACTACCTTATACTAAAAAAGGAGAGAGATTAACTATTTTAATGAAAAAATGGACATGTTCATATTTGACAACTTAACAAAATCGATCTCTAACATGATGCATCATTTATTGTTGAAACACAAATACAAATTGCAAATTACAAGTTATCGCTTTCTTAAGGAATCACATAAAAGGATAATGGGAAAAGAAAAAAAAAAAAAACACATCAGATTATTTTGTATGACATCGTGTGAGTTGGGCATGTGTAATGTGCTGTCGTAGAGTATCGGAGGTAGCTAAGGAATGGTGTCTGACGAGGGGTGTCGACATTTGACCATCATCGAGGAGATCCGACATAAGGAGTGCCAGCAATGAGGATTGCCAGAAAGGTGGGGTCGACAACCAATCGAGAGTTAGCGATTGGGGGTCGTTGGGTGCGGGGGTGGTGTAGGGGGTGGCGTTTGCTTGTGGAGAGGTTTGGATTTTATTTATCATAGGTGAGATGTGTTTAGGGTTTCGGTTTTTTTTTTTAACTCTTGAGAACATCATCAAACTGGTTGACTGGTTGAACCCAATTTTGATTGGTCCTGGGTGATTTTGACTTTTTTTACCTAAACCAGTCGATCCAACCGATTAAGCACCAGTTTCTGGTCGGTTCAACCAGTCGATTTGATCCGTTTTGTAAAACATTGATGAGAACTAAATGAAACATGGAATATCTTTGTGTGGATTTGTTGTCTTACTAAACATGAATTGTCAACATAGAATATATTCTAGTAAACATATTCAATTAAAAAGACAGCTAAATTTTGCTAGTGCCCTAGATAGATATGCTAGTCCGAACATGCATTTTACTTGTTCATCAGTCTTAAGGAAAATGGAATAAACCAAGTTGGTCCAAGTTGCTATAGAATAATAATTTCTAGACTGGCACAGTTGAAATATATGAATACCTCAATACTTAAGGCCAATGCAAGGACGTTACCTCCAACTAAAATAAGAAGTGATTGAGTATTGCAGTGAATTAAAAATTAAAAGACAAAGAATAAGGAATAGAAAGTCGGAATGACAGCAGGCCCCAGAGGGATTTAACATTTCAACTGAAATAAATAATTCAAAATAGAAATTGGCTAATCATGGATTTGCATTAAAAGTCAACAAGAACAATACTAGTTAAGCTGGCAAATTTAGTATTTCTTAATTCATAAGAATCTACTATTTATCTATTGGTCCTAAAAGCAGCAGCAGGCTCTATTTGCTGCTCAAAGCAAGATCAGAAACAGAAGAAAGGGAGCACCTGGCTCATCCGTGGCCTGCGTCGGGCAGAATGGCGAACACAAGCTGCAGCACATGCAACCATGCAAGCCATTTCATTGGTGTTGCATTGCTTCTGTAATCGTGGATCAGCAAGGGCATCGTAGTTGCCATCCTCAAGTGCTCGAGTAAGCATAGGCCTTGCCTGCAACAGAAATAAATACATACAAAACAATCAATTAAGTAAAAGCAGAAACGCCCCAACAATCTGGAAGACCAGATTTGAGTTAGAAAATTGCACATATCCATCATAAGTGTATCATAAGAGGAAAAGAAAAAAAAAGAAAACCGGTTGCAACAAACTAACCCAATCCACCAGGCTGTCATCAAACAAAGTATTTGTTGTTTCAACAGGTCGTCGACCAGTAATCAACTCCAACAGCACAACCCCAAAAGAGAAAACATCTGATTTGTCAGATAGTTTACCGGTAGTCGCATATTCAGGGGCTAGATACCTGAAAACATCATGTTTACAACAATCAATATAAAAGAATAAAGGCTGATAGAAAGCCCAACCATTGATGTGCCCAAATTGCTATTAGTTGAGACCCAAATTGGACATAAAGGGGTAGGCTTACCCAAAAGTTCCCATTACACGAGTTGAAACATGGGTGTCAGCATCAGATGTGAACTTTGCAAGCCCAAAATCTGAAACCTGCATGTAACACATACGTTGTAAGGGTTCCAGAATCTCCTAGATCAACTCGATCTACAGTTGTCAGGTCGTAAAAGACTAGAACTTTTCCATATATATGATAGATGAGAATCTTTACCGTAATAGAACAAGAAAAAATTAAGAGAAATTTATTCAAAATCAATAATACAAGGATTCTGCATATAAAATGATAAGAAATGAATACTTATTGTTGGAGATTTAGAGGAATTGAAAATATTATTATGAATTTCAAGAAATAAATGATGGGAGTTGATCTCTTTATTTTTTTGAAAAGCGAAGTTGATCTCTTTATATAGAAAGGGTCACTCTTATTTCACATAATCTTCTAGAATAAGAAAGAAACAAATCTCTAACAAATCAAATCTAAACATATCCCAAAAATCTAAAGTGATAAATTAAAAATAAAATTTCCTAATTTCTTAATTCTATAATATCTCTTAACACTCCACCGTAAGTTAAAGTGTGCAATGCCCAACTTGTTACAAAAGTGAACTCTCTCACAATGTAGACTTATGGAGGAACATGTAGTAGATCGGAAAAGCAAGTGGCGATTGTAGCAGAAGTAACAACCACAGTAATAGGCAGGCAGGGGGAGATGATCCCATGCAGGGGAGAGTCAATCTTAAGTAGGCATTTGTAGCAGCATAAAAGTCGCAGTAGAACAGGAGACGATCCCAAGCTGGGGAGATGATCCCAAGCAATAGGCTACTATAGTAGTAGTAGTAGTAGTAGTAGTAGTAGTAGTAGTAGTAGTAGTAGATGGCAACAGTAGATGGTGGTAGGTTGTAGCAGTAGGGTGCGCGGTGGAGCACAAAAATAAAGAGACTCACGCATGGTAAGGTTCGAAATGCCGATTTCGATGCCGTGCTAATGAAATTCTAAGTGTGTATTTCGTGGGCATACCGAGAGCACGTCGTAGAAATGCTTGTTTTTCAATGGGCATGCCAATGAACATGCCGAAGGCACGCCGTGGAAATGCTAAGGGCATGCTGATACATGTCAATAAAAATGACAAAAGTAGTCAAAGAAATAAGCAACAGCCTCGGCATGACCGTTGATTTTGTTGGCATGCTGACGGTATGCCAACCATGCCGACGGCATGCTAACCATATCCCTGCATTTTGACACCTTTACCATGTCGGCATGGGTTTTTCCCAAAAAAGGCCATGCCGACAGCATGCCGACAACATTTAAATCATTGACACATGGAGGCACGGTGGGCAAGGCAAGCACCACGCATAGTAGCACGTGACAGAAGAAGCCACGCACGATGGCGCGTAACGGAATGGCGACTTGCGAGCGCATGCGCTGTGGGTAGAAAGAGACCATCGATGGTGGCGCACACGTAAAGGAGGGCATACAGAAGAGACTGCGCATAGGAGGTCGATGCAGCGATCGCATGCAACTGCACAAGGGACCGATGTAGCGCATTGTTGTGCACAAGAAATGGAAGCATATGCATGTAGCATGCAAGAAGAGGAGGGGCCACCGAAGTCTCACCAGTGACCACAAGGTCCAATGATGCCGCCAGTGGCCCTCTTTTAGGGTTTTCAGTGGTGGTTCTCTCTTTTTCAAATGGGATCAAACCCACTCTATTTCAAATCTTAACATAATCATCCAGAATAAGAAAGAAACAAATCCCTAACAAATTAGATCTA
The DNA here is from genome assembly GCA_037157565.1 of Thalassia testudinum. Lineage (NCBI taxonomy): Eukaryota > Viridiplantae > Streptophyta > Magnoliopsida > Alismatales > Hydrocharitaceae > Thalassia > Thalassia testudinum. Next base: position 78,843,223 of record JAZHRO010000077.1, on the reverse strand, counting down.
ATCATATCCCTAAAAATAGAAAGTGATGAATCAAAAATTAGATTTTCCTAATTTCCTAATTCTATAATATCTCTAATGCTTATCATATGCAAGTAGAATTTGTAGAACTTCTATACAGGCAAGCACACCTGAATTGAATGCAAAATGCTAGTTTCTCCTAGTGTTACCAAGCCCTTTCCCTTTATATGCAATGTTCAGAAAAACAGTATTGTGATACTCAGTCAAACAGAAGTTACAGAGCACCACATGGTGAGTACTTGGTATGCAGAAGAGTGTGTCTGTTTTGAATTTTTAATAATTAAAAATATAAAGCATTTTTTGAATAATTATTTTGTACTATTAATTAAAACTTACGCTAACATAGTTATACTAACATGCAAACCAATTTCAACCAAATAAACAACAAAATTATCTTGCTAAATGCATGATTAACAGTAACCTCCCAAGGAAAAAAATAGCAATTTAGTGATGAACAAAGTCATAGTCGAATCATTATCATAATAAAATGCATACACACTAAAATACATTGACATAGCACAAGTGATTGACATCCAATTGAAGAAAAAAAAACTTTCTAAATGAATGATTAATGATCAACAGATATGAGCAGAAAAGCAACCATAATTAATTGATGGGTCTTAAATCTTGGAGAATCTTTTTTTGTGTGAGGGCTGTATTAAAATGAAGAGTACATGGTCTGACGAGTACTCCTAATCAGTGATTGAAATGTCATTCGCATGCTACCAGCATGCTGGCAAAATGAGGTTTTTGGACAGGGTACCATGTCGATACCAAAAAGTTATCGAAACACAGGAATGCCGGCGACATGTTGACAAATTCAGCAGCATACCGATGGTATGTCAGTCAGCATGCTATTGCCTGCTGATGACCTACTGTTGTTGCATGTCATGCACCAAGGGCTCCTACTGTTGCTGTTGTGCATTATGACTCACGACGTCAGGCACAGTGACAGAGGACAGAATGAGAGGAGAGAAGAAAAGGTTCGAGGTGGAGAGTTTGTTGGTGGTGGAGTAAGGTGCAGGTTACAGCGGAGGAGATTTGAATTGTGATGTCTTAGGCATCAATTAAACATTCCAATTTCAGCTTTTAAATTGCTTTACTTTAGTTTACCACAAACACAAAGGCACAAACTATATATTTGAATATCTGCTCTTTGATTCTTTTATTCTTAATTTCTTTGTATTTCTTAATTCAAATTTGACGGTCGCAAGAATTGGCACGAAAGTGGAGCGTGGAGACTCCCGTAAGTGGGAAAAACAGCCCGTCAGGGTGGCTGTCCACGCTTGGCGAGGGAGAGCAGCGTGTGGTGGCTGCTGCAGAGGACCAGGACCGGTCTGGACTGCTGTGGACGGGCTGCTGGGTGCAGCCGGTCCTCCTGGACCCTGGAACCGCTCCTACAGGGGCTGAAAGAACCCAGTCTGCTGTGCAGACCAAGTAGCAGCCCGGTCTGCTGCGTGCAGACCGGTCTGCAGTGGATGAGGGCCAGCCTGCCAGTGCTGGGAAGATGGCCGGTCTTGTGTGGACCAGTCTGCAGTGACCGATGGCTCTTATGGTACCTGCTATGTGCCAGCAGAGAGGCCTCCTGCCTCTTGGGTGGCCGGTTACTGCAGTAGGAAGAGTAGAGAGAGGAAAGTAGCTTGATTATGGAAGAACTAATTGTATTGCTCAAATCTCAAATCATAGGAAAGGTTCTCTTTAAATAGAGAGTACATATTCCTACTTCTAAAAATAGACTTAACTAGATTTCGTAAAACCAAATCTTACAATATCCCTAACATAAATAAACCAAATTAGGCTTGTTTGCCAACTAAGGAAAAATAACTCCTACTTGACTTCTTGGACTCCAAAACTAATGGCCCTATTGGCTTTTGGATAGCTGCCACGTGGCACTGCCACGTGACTGGATAGCTACCACATGGGACGTGCCATGTGGCACTTTCACTGAATCTGTAAGCTTGTGATTTTCTTAAAATTATAATCAATTTGATTATTTTTGCCATCGCCATACCTCCGAAATGGATTATTTTTAGGACATTGAAATCATTGAAATATGTCATCAAAATACAGACATTTCCATGACATGTCTCCGAAATGTATACTTGGAAATTTATCGAAACAGCATCAAAATTGACATTTACAACCTTGCTCCTAATGGCCCATTTAAAAACATGCACTTCGGTGAGGAGGGTGCCTAGGAGTACTCCACTGCCTACTCGGCCTAGGCAACTGTTTTTCTAAAGACTGCCTTTATCTTCATTTATATAGGAGCTTGAAAATCAGAAGGGCTACAAACAGTCCACTTCAACAAGAAAGTCCTGTCAACCTAGTGTTCATGTCAAAGGAAACAGAGAAAAAGGGGTTTCCTAACTGTTAACGCTAATTTGAAAAAAAGAAAACAATAAAAAGCAGTTAAAAGGAATATGAATACCTCAGAAATCCTATTATCCAATCACTTTTTTGGCAGTCCATTAGACATAAAAGCCATTGAAGGTGTCCAAATTGCAATAAGGTCAAAACATTACTTAAAGAAATCTAATGCCACATTAATACTCCTCTTTAGCCTTTCATTACTCTTGGCAATGGTAATCCATCTAGCTTCAGCTAGTTGGATATAGGTAAAACTCAGCCGTCAAGATGCACAATCTGCTTCTACAAAATTGGCACAGCACCCAATTGAAAGGCAGATTAAATACATGGACTAGCTATTGATTTAGCAAATCCAAATAATTACATTGGATAAAGTCCATATTAATTGGATTTTTCCTTGATGCAATAAGCCCATCATAAGAAGATTTTTTTGTGTGAGAGAGGTATTGCGATGCATGCAAGTGATCATCCAAAAAATTTTAAAGCAATATGAAAGTAGAACAACCAAGTTAATATTATCATTTTTTTAAGAGGTTAATATTATAGTTTTTCTCAAGCTCATACCCAAAATCATCAATGAGATTTATAATTATTACAAATAAAACATTGCAAAATCAATGATATATTTTGTAAGAATTGTAACTTGTAATTAAGTATGAATAACATGCCTTTGGCTCAAATTTGTAATCAAGAAGTATATTGGTCGCCTTGATATCACGGTGAATAATTTTAGGATGACCTGCATATAAATCGGACACGAGTCAAATCTATACTTCTAATCATAACATCAGGTACTGAACCTTCAAAGTATCATCTCAATTTCACAGATTTAAAATTGAAAGAAATGCTTACAATCTTCATGAAGGTATGCTAATCCTTTAGCCGAACCTAAAGCAATTTTCAATCTAGTTGACCAATCCATTGTAGGTCGTCCCTTTCCTATGACAAAGAAAAAGGATCAAAGTCCCAAAAATTAGGACATTCCATTACATAGAAACACAGAAATTAATTTCACTAAACATACAAGCTAACAATCTACATCAATGGTGTATCACATTTTGCTTTTTGCAAACAAGGAATTGCCACAACCAAAGCAAGATTTAGGCGGCATGTCTATGCAGAGAGTACATACATTTTACACAGACATAACAAAAGTGATACTCATTTCAAAGGTGCTAAATTTACAAGGGTGACAGCAGGCACCTCTTACTCCATGTGGTAGAAAAAAAGTGCTAGAAAATCATCGTCTCTAAATGTTGCAGAAAAAGATACTGTAACTATTTCATAAAGTAAGAGTTTAAGGGCAAGTTTACTCAGGGCTTAACCACTATCTTGGGGAGGTTTAACCTCCATGTAATTGAGACGTTATTAGCAGTTTGGAAATCTGGGTTTTAAGAAGAAAGCACGTGCCATGCTAACACCGGTTATACGTGGTTTTATGAAATCTATCTATAGTGCATCTCCTCCCCAGACACCTTCCAGTGCACTTTTACAATCCTTCATACCCCTTCTAACACCCATTACCAAGTAATCAACTTTATTCACATCACAGTTTAACACCATAAGTTAACACTTGTTTTTGAGTAGACATAAACAGGTATTGATCCCGACGTTAGCACCATTACAAAATAAACAGGAATGAATGTTAACACCACTTCTAAATTTGAAAAGTTAGATTTCATACCCCAGTCTTCTAAAATATGAATATGGTAACAAAAAAAGGGGACCAAAGTAACATATGTTGGTCAAGATTCACAGGATGCAATGAGTCATAAGAAACTCTGATGTACATATTTAGTATTGCTACAAGATAGCAAGTTAGGATTTCTATGCGTATCTTAAATGCATCAGAAAGCCATAGTATGTTCCCCAACTATTAGCATGAATAATGCTACAGAGAAATTGTATGGAAATAGAAATAGTTACCATGCAGATGAAACTCTAATGTGTTGTTTGGAACAAACTCATAAACAAGCAACCTCCTCTCTCCAGTAATACAGTAGCCAACAAGATAGACAAGATGTTTGTGATGGACACGACTGATCACTTCAACCTCAGCCTGAAATTCACGCTCCCCTTGTCCACTGCCTGCTTTCATCTGCTTAACCGCAACCTCTTTGCCATTTGGAAGCATCCCTCTGTGGACATATCCAAAACCACCTTGTCCAAGTAGGTTGGCATCAGAAAACCCATCTGTTGCTAGCATCAACTCCTCGAATGTGAATGTGCTTCTTGCAAAGCCAAGGGCCACGCCTGTTGATAGTGGAGGCAATTGATTCTCGGAGCCTGAGTAATTAGATGCAGAACCTCCACTGCTACTAAATACCAGGGCAGGGGGAGGCAGCATTGGTGGCCGGGATGCATATGCTGGTGGAGGGGGAATATGTGGTGGTACTTTGCCAGCATTGCCTGGATGAAGAGGTGGAGGAGCCTGGTACTGCCATTGCTCAGCATGATAATCATCTGAAGCAACAGTGGACGTTGACATCACAAGTACTCACATAAGATGTTAAGACCACAAACAAGAAACTTCTGAAAGAATCAGCAGCTTGTTTTCCAGTTGAAGAATTGTTATTGGAACTCAAGGCAAATATCATAATGATTGGCTTTGATTGGCTTCTTTTATATAAGAGAATCCAATCAATTACAATCAATTAGAAATTCAAACTAATCCTATTTTCCTCTTGAACTCTTTCCAAAATATCTTAAATCAGATTCTGTCAAATCTGTAACGAATCCCACTAAACTCAACACAAAAGGAAACTCCATGCAAACCAATAATTGCAGATTTTACGCCAACTAGCCATGTGGTACAACCATGTGGATTTTTTTTTTTCCTCGGCTTTCACGCACCCCCTCAAGTCAAACCTCCGTGAGGGGTAAAGACTTGTCAAAGATAGATGTGAGGCTAGCCGCCCCACCGGTTCTCCTTCTCCCATTTTTTTTTTCTTTGAGTCCTTCTAGTGCTTCTTCAATCAGCATGTGAAGCTTGTCTTGACCTCTCACAGAGATCTTGAAGGCCTTAGCCCACAAGACATAGTTGAAGGCCCCCATCAGTTTGATGGTGGTACCTTGGACTAGCACCTTTGTCTCTGTGGTAATAGCCAAGTCAGCATCCGCCATTGCTTTGACCTTAGCGTGATTCGGAGCTTTAAGTCCCCCAAGTGTCAGACTTCCATGTCATGAGTTCACACTTTAGAGTCCATGCTAGGAGTCCACATGTTGGTTCTTTACATCTTGCCTTGTCCAACACCATCTATTTGATTGTGGTGAAGGTCTTGGTAAATAGGTTGAGGGGGGTGCTAGTAGAGGTTGTTTCTCAAGTACAGACAACTTTTGTTCCAGGCAGAAACATTTTGGATGGTTATGTCACAACTTCAGAGATTCTCGCATACTGAAGGAGGGTGAAGAAGATGGCATTTTTTTGGAAGGATTATTTTAGGAAGACTTATGACTCAATCAAGAGGTCTTTCCTTTAGGCATCCATGATTAAAAGGGACTTTCCACCTCTTTGGATCGAGTAGATGATGTGGTGCATCACGACTTCTTTCTCCATCCTTATTAATGGCAACCCAGCAGGTGATTGGATTCAACTGAGGAGGTGTGTTAAACAGGTTGTCCTATGGCACCGATGCTATTTGTTTCGACAATAGATGCTTTAGTGAGGTTATCAATTAAAGCTTGTGAAAGGAATCTGATTAGGAGATTCTCTTTGGATGACGGATCTGTGACACCTGTGCTCCAATATGCTGATGACACTTTATTCTTTGTGGAAAGTTCTGAGGCAGAAGTGAGGAGGATGCATATTTTGTTATAGTTGTTTGGAGAGGCATTTGAAACTGCAAATAAGCTTCTCAAAGTCAACTTTTGTCCCATTCCACATGTCTGCTATCGAGGCTACCAGATGTAATTTGGCTCTAGACACGTAGGAGGGATCTCTGCTTATTTCATATCTAGGCCTTCCCTTGACGGATAAGAAGATTTCCTTGCACGACTGGACTCCTTTTGTAGAGAGGATTGAGGGGAGATTGGCGGGGTGGGCATCCAGGATTTTTTCCAATGGAGGGAGGTTGGTGATCCTCAAGGTGGTGTTGTCTTCTATGCTGTCCTACTTTACCTCTGTTCTGAAGTTGCCGCATTAGATTGGAAAGAAAATTTTGAACCTGATGAGGAACTTTTTGTGGATGAACTTTGGAGCGGATGGGAAAGGGGTGAGGATGGTGGCTTGGGAAGAGGTGTGTAAATCCGTGAAGAAAGGAGGCTTGGGAGAATGAAAGTTTTTTAACTAAGTAGATTGGTAGGTTGCTTGAGAATAGAGAGGGCCCCTTGGGGAAGGTCTTCCGTATGTGTTATTGTAGCCATGTACGTTGGGATCTCTTGTTGTCTCCTTCACAAGGTGCTTCTCACTTTCTTAACGGTCTTTCTCTAGTGGTAGCCAGAGTGCAGAGCTTTTTTGTTCTTGTTGTTGGCTCAAGTAACTGGTTCAGGTTTTGGTTGGATGACTGGATGGGTAAGGGGAGATTATGTGATCTATTCCTTAGGTTATTTGTGTTGTACACGGATAGGTGGCCCAAGGTGGTTGATGTTTGGGAGAGTTGTCGGTGCCCTTCTTTTTTGGGGAACTACTCAGATCAAAGGGTACATGAGGTTCAAGCATTGTTGAAGGATTTAAAGCATTTTCAGCTGGAGGGTGGTGTGGATCTTTCTTTTGGGGGGAGGGAGATTTCTTGATTAAAGATGCTTATAAAAGGCTGGGGAATTGAGGATTGTGGATGGATATAGTTTTCATTAGATACTACAATCAAATTTGGTTGATAACTTGTCCACAGAAGGTGAAAATCTTCGTATGGCTGTTCAGGAGAGGTAGACTTATGACGAGGGTGTGGAGGGCCAGTGCCTGAGGCAGATAAAGGATGCCCTCTATCTCAGGGCAGATGAGGATGTTGATGACTTTTTTTCCGTTGTCCCTTTGCTACTCAGATTTAAGGCCGCTTCGATATAGGGTGGTGGATGCATTCTACTTTTGATGATTTTTGGAAGTCTTTCAAGAGTAGGAACAAGAATGGGGGATAGAATACTTTTAGGTCAAGGAAGGAGATGACGAGACCTTTGGTTGTTCTCTGAGGCCTCTAGCTAGAAAGAAATGCAGTTGTTTTCAAGAGGCAGCATCCTTATGTTCAGAATTTTGTTGCGTTTGTCTCTTCTTTGAGTGATCTTTGGAGTTCTTATTTGTAATATGACCTTCTTGATTTTTATTAATATATTTGAAGGGTCGTTATCAACCGAATAATTATCCTTTTCCTTTTCAAAAAAAAAACTTAAAAGCACCGAGACATACAACCGTGCAAGCTCAAAAAATAGGTAGTTGGCAATGTAATCATTGCAACTTATATGCATCAAGTCCTTTAACTCAGACAACCCTCTACATGTTTACCAACCTAGCTTCTTCACTACACCACAGCCTGAGTTCTAGATACCCTGCATGCACAAAGTCTTTGATGACATTTCTAGAAGCTCCATTTCCATGTAAGATTGGTAGTTTTCACACATGCAAAAGAAAAAAAAATGTATTGCTATAGTTGTTAATTACTACGTATTATTTTGAAAGACGAAAAAGATGATTATATAGTTGATAACATCCAAAAATTGCTACATATTATTCTAGAAGGTGATACATCAAAATGAAACTTGTCATGGACCATAGCACATAATACGTGTACAGATGTTACTAAAACCCCTAGTTTCAGACCACTAAATACCTTCTGTACACCTCTACTTCAGAGATCACCCGGAAAATCCCTAAACCAAATATAAACTTAGCCTATCTTCAAAGCAGTTCCCTCATCATCAATTAAAACCTACAGCAGAATAAATACAATTACGCAAATAGTTTTTTTTTTCCTGAAAGGGACAATTACACAAATAGTTAATCAGTCATCAGTCACCATAAGCAAATCACCTGCTACCCAAAGCATCAAAAATTAGACGTACTCGCTACGTCCTTATCCACGGGAATCGTGTAGAGAAAAAACTCGGATTAACGGCAACAGAGTTTCGGTAACACATCCAACCCTTCTACAATTAACCCGCCCCGCCGGCGTTAGAAACACCATACGTCGAAATCATATAACACATGGGGGATATCATAACTGATCAACAGGGATAATGAGAACCCTAAACCTAACAAGAAGGGCAGCGCACTCACCTCGACCCCCATAATAGGCACCGGGTGGCGGCACACTCTCCCTCCTCCTCTTCCTGGAGCAGAAGAACGCCACCAACAGAACCAGCGCCACCACCACCACCCCACCCGCCGCGATTCCCACCACCAGCGCCGTCGACACGCCGCCGCTCGACTCCGACGACGGCGGTGGCGGCGGCGGAGGGGCGACCGACGGTGTCCCGGGGCTCCTCCCCGGCGGCGGTCGTGACGGCGGGGTCGGCGGCGACGGCGGGGACGTCGAGGGGGATGTCCCCGGCTCCCGCGGAGAGGGCGAAGGGGGAGTCGCCGGCTCCGGCGGCGAAGGCGGAGAGGACGAGGGGGGAGTAGCCGGCCGCGGCGGCGACAGGGAGGGCGGGGTCGAGGGCTCCGGCGGGGAAGGGGCCGGCGGCTGGACCACCGGCGGAGGAGTGGATACCGGGGGGGTCGGCGGTGAGACCACCGGGGGAGGAACGGATACCGGGGGCGTCGGCGGTGAGACAACCGGGGGAGGAACGGATACCGGGGGGGTCGGCGGTGAGACCACCGGGGGAGGAACGGATACCGGGGGGGCCGGAGGTGGGACTACCGGCGGAGGAGCAGATACCTTGGGGGGCGGCGGTGAGACTACCGGCGGGGGCACCGACACCGGGGCGGGAGGAGGCTCGAAGGGCGGCGGCGAGGAGGGTGGAGGGGACTCTGGAGGTGGGGTTGCAGTGGGCGGAAGGGCGTCCTCCGGCGGCGGTGGCGGCGAAGGGGCGTCGTCCGGCGGGGGCGGGGTTGCGGCCGGCGGCGTAGGGGTGGGTTCGGGGAGTGGCGGCGGCGCCGTGCTCATCGGATCCCCGGCGGTAACTTCAACCGCGGTAACGAGAGAGATAGAGAGAGAGAGAGAGAGACAGATAGACAGACTAGAAAGTTTGGTGAGTTAGAATTGGTGAGGGTGATGGGGGTGGTTGCCTTCTGTGTGGAGTCTCCGACGAGGAGACTTTGCTTGGAAGGGAGCGTGAGAGAGAGGAAATCAAAGGAGTAGGAGGGTGTTGGGAGCATCGTATTAACGCGGAATCGAGGTTTCTTTCCTGTTAGCTGGGTAATATATGGACTTGGTGGTCTGCAGATTGAAGGTTTGCTTTCTAATTTATCTGATTTTTTTAATTCGCTTCTTTATTTGTCTTCTCACCTCGTTTCTTAATCTAGTCCATGGGGTGAGTGGTCGTTTCCCCTCACCCCCCACATTGCGGATCCGTAAGCACGTACGTGGGGGAAGTTTGGTATTGGGATGACTCTCGATTTATCTCCACCCAACCAAACATTAGGATAATTTTTAACGAGATGGCCTCCACGTATGTCTCTTCGTGATCCAAAAATCTCCCGAGAAATGGGAGACACGCAGGTGTTCATCCACGTGGGAGACCACTGGTACTGCATCTCCACTCCAGTGCCGTCGCCACACACCTCCACTCCCCCCGGCACGGCGATGATTGGGTTATGGAAGGAGGAGACGATTAGCTCTGCTTTCGGCTGTTAGAAAAAAGAGTATTTTTTAATTCAGAAAAGAAAGAAAGAGCATTAATATAGATATTGTTCTTTATGCATCGAAACGCATAAAACATCTAGGATGCTGGTAAGTTGCAATCTGACTTGGCAGCAAGCCAACTCTACGAGCGCATTGTGGGCCTATGTAAGAAAGTTACAGCAAGTGGCCATTAAATTTCCATCCGAAAAAGAATCAAATTGTCTAACTCATTTGCCTCTTTCAATGTGTCACTGCAACATGGTCACCTCCTCATATGCTTCCCCATATACACAGTTACGAGTGTCAACGAGTCGAACTTACGCGAACCAATATTGTTTACGTTCAATTTATTTATTTAAACGAGCATAAACCTTTGTTTAAGTTCGATTAGTTTATTTTACGAATCGAATTCAAGCGAACTTATCTTGTTTAGGCTCGATTCATTTAAGAATTTCACTAACAATCATATGAAATGAACTCTAAGGACTAGTTTACGGAAGGAGATAACCCTTCTTTTTGGAGGTTATCCCCTATTTACCACAAGGGGTAACCCAACCTGTGTTTGTCGATTTATCCCATGTTAGTGCAACCCTCGGTTGCTCACAAGTTAGCGTAAACTCCATTGTAACACCTCTTTTCTCTCTCCTCGATGGCCCCTCTCACGATATCCTTTTTTCGATCATTCCCTTCTCAGCCCTTTGGCGTGACTTTCTCCCTCTTTGTAGCGGGTTGGAAACCTTACCCACGGTTTGGCATGGTGATCCTCATTTGGAATGATAGTTGTCATAGCAGTGGGAGCAGATGTTTCGCACTCTTAGCAGGCCTTTGGCGCCATTCAATGTTGCAGCTTTGTTCTTCGAAATCGAGAGGAAAAGAGTGGCTAGGTTTGTTGGTGGCTTTTACTACCTCCTTGTCTTTATTGAGCTGCTTCCTCCATTTGTGACCAGTCTGGTTTCGAGGTGCTGTTGCTATGGCTTCCTGCGAATCCAGTTGTTGTATCTCGTGAATGCATGATATTATCTATGCTTTATTGAATCGAACAATCGATTTATGGGGTTGGTTGAATGCATTACTGCCTATGTTTGGCGAACCCCGCCCTTATAAATGGGACCCTCTTCCCTTCCATCTCCTCCCACAACCTCTTGAAACCCCAGTAAGGTTGGTTTTTGTTTCATTGCCATTGTGCTTCTATTTGAAGTAATTTTCTATGATGACTCGAGTCTCGCCAACTGACGGAACCTGGGTCGCTGAGTGATGGAACCTGGGTCGCTGTGTGCTACCAACTAGCACGAACACTTACAAGATCACAGTAACCTAACACATAGCTATAAAACGTCAATAGCCAATATTCATTCATAATGCATTAAATGAAAGAAAGCTCAAGTGCTGACAATATAATTAAAATTGACCATAAAACAGAAAGTAAAGAGAGTCTCCTACAATCACCAAAAAGATAGGAAAATAAAATCTAACAGTGGAAGAACCTACTACTACAAACTACTAGCTTAGTACGAACCGTTTCCTCAGGTAAGACTTGATTCTACAGAAGCCTAATCGACGGCAGCCGCTGCACCTGATTGCTCAACAACACCTGAGTACGGAACCCAAAATTATACGCTAGTGAAAACTGAGTAGAGTAGATAACGAAATAAGTGATAACGGCAACGGAGTACAGAAAAAGGATACTATATCAACAGTTCATCCGTTTATAGTTTATTTCTTAGCTAATTCCATTGATGTACCATGCCCATTTTCTTATAGTTTACAATCCCTAAATCAATGTCTCGGGGCACGAGACAATCTCATGTAACTTCCTGCGACGCAAAATCAGTATAAGTTATCCTCCTGGCCGGGAAGATCGCTTATACCCATCGAGTTTGTAACAACCCAAAATCCAGGTTTCGAGTCATTTCAAAGTGGTTCGGGTCAAATCGAACCCGAAAACCCAGTCAGGGTTTGGTGCTGATGTCAGCACCTCCTTAAACTACCAAGAAACTCGTATTTCGAGTCAACTGTTGAAGGGGCTTTTCAAGAGTTTAAATGCATCTCGTTGTAGTAAAGTCTCCTAAATAGCTCTTCAACAAATAAAATGTATAACTCGAATATATAAATGAAGTCTGAGGTCGAACACAGGGAGTAAATAGGAATTCACGTGCTAATCTCGATTAAAATATAAATGAGTACAAGAAATAAGTCAAGAATAATGATATTTAATAAATGCTAATCTGTCACATTAGATATTCAATGATGCTCAATGTATTTAAAGAGTTAAAGAGGATAAAAAGATATCTAAGACAAAATAATAGTGATTTAGATCACCAATTATTAGTCTAAGTACATATATATCAAATACTAAATAATATCAAATAAGTGAATAGTAATCAGACGTTTGGCAGGTGGATCAGACAACTTAAATGTCGCCTGCTATAGTACTTTCAATCTTCTGATCTTCTTCTGTTGTTCTCTTTCTCTTCTTCTCTCTTTTGCCTTACTTCTGCTTCTCCTCTTCAGGCCTTCTCCGTTCTTCTTTAGTTTTCTCCTTCTTCAAGCACGGCCTCTTCTTTTCTCTTCTCTTTGGCTCTTCTCTTCTTCTCTTCCTTTCTCCTTCTGGCATGGCCCTTCTTCTTCTCAGCTTCTTCCTCTTCTTCTTTCAAGCTCTCACGACTGAGTGTTGGACTGGTTAAGCATCAGAGAGCAAAACCCACCCCTTCCCCTCTCTCTCTCTCTCCTTTCTCCTCTTCTCTTTTCTCAGATATCCGATCTTAATCAGATATGCGGATCGCGTAACTAGGTCCAGGGCTGCATGCGTGGGGGTCGCAGCCGAGGAGTGTACAGTAGGCGGGTTGGGTCATGCAAGGGTGAGCGGGGAGCTCACCCCCAAGTGTTCTGAGCAAAATAGCCCAGAACAGAAATTCACTTTATGTCACAGCTATGCCTCCTAAATCCACGATGTGGGACTAAATCCCATCGCTTCTCTTCGCATGCGACTGCTGATGGAACCTTCTCCAATTGGCGCTACACTGGTCTTCCTTTGCTCAATCAAGTGCCTGGGTTGCTTCGTGATCTCCTTCCGCAGCACCTAGAAGTGTTATTAGAACCTGAAGTGGCTAGAGGCGGGCGAATAACGTCGAAGATGATGGCGACGATGGCGGAGCTCCGACCTAATACCTGAAACAACCAACATGGCCTCACAGCCCAATTAAAACACCTCAAAAGGATCGTGCGGATGTGGTGAGGGCGTTGGTGACGGTGGCATGCGGTGAGAAGGTCTATGGAGGTTGGGCGAACGTAGAATATGTGGTGCAAAGGTGGTGTGTTCAGTGGAGTGGTTGACACAGCAACCCCCTCAATTTCTTGAGGGGTTTTACTCGCGTGGCCACGGTGGAGGTTATGGAGTAGGTGGCAAGTTGTTTAGTGGGTCGTGGAGGTGGGATGGACTCGCCGGAGGGGTGGCCGGAGCGGAGAACAAAAGTGGCTTGCGTTAAGTCGAGGGGTTATTTTTGGGTTTTGAAGATGGGATATTAACCTAAGATCTAAAATGAACCTATCTACCTACTCTAATTGGACAAACGGGGCAAGAATGACACCGGAGTTGGCAAGCCGGTGTCGTGGAAGATGAATTCTCCTGAGAGGGACAACGGCGAGGAATGGGGAAGACTGCCCTCTTTTTGACTGGCGAGGTGCGGAGGAAGATGAGAAAGAGGATGGGCAGGCCAATTTGGTCGTTGGATACGCCTAGGAAGATGGGGAAGGAGAACTGCCAAAGCTTGGTCGGAGAGGGGTCGAAGGTAGGGTTAGGAACAGGTTTTTGGCCCCAAACCTTGCAAAGGAGGTAAGGTTTGCTTTAGGGGGTCTTTTATAGGCCATAGGAGGTCTTTCCAAGCTTGTAAACCAAGCTTGAAAGCTTGGGGCTTACGCACATGGGATACCCACATCTCCCATGCGTTCGTATGGGAGATTGGGAAAGAGTTAGGAGTCATGGCCGGTCTCAATTGGAAGAGAATTCCTCAAGGAATCTCTTTCAATTTTGGGATTGATTGATTGAGAATTGAGCGAGAAAATCTTGCTCAAATATCAACGACGAGCTGCAGCCTACTCCTAATGGCAGCAGGGACCTAAATGTGAAGAAGATGAATAAGTTGGGGGGGTCCTTGAGAAGAATTCGAAAGTTAGGCATGTGTGTGAGAGAAAAGAGTTAAATTGGACCAAAATGCAAACTTAGTCGAGATGATCTCTAATTGAGTCCAAATTTTGGTACAAACCTAATTTAGACCCAAGAAATCTGATGGTGAAGTCCGATTTAGGTTTTGACCAATTTTGATTGGCTAATTTGCATAGAAACCCAAATTAGGGCAACTGTCTGTCTAAGACTCTATTTTATGTCAAAATGGGTTTCAGTGATCAAAGCAAGCATACGAAACCTTAAAGAATATTTTTTTGTGAAGTTTAGAAGGTTTAGGTAAATTTTATCCTGATCGGAACCTCAGTTATTTAAGTGGGTTTGTTTTTAGGGTTTCAAATATCATTTAATTTTCGAAACGTGTAAAAACACGTTTCTGTTTTTGACCCTATTAAACATTTATGAACATTTGACCTTTAATTAATCCCTAGGAAACACCATGATTGTTCTGCAATTAAGATATTCTGTTAAAACTGCAGTTTTACCCCAGTTTTCATGTTTATCTCTCAGAATGGATGTGCAATGAATTATGGCTCTTTGGCAGTTATGTAGGAGCATTTATCAATTGATTATGGCTAAATAAAGCTAGATATGGCTAGTGATGATGTTATCATCATCAACCCCTAGTCAAACATTGTCAAAAGGCTACCATATATGATACCATTAGATTCCTCCCATCATAAGCTTTTCGACGATGCTGGTTTCGCACGATTTCGAGGTGTATAGCTCAAGTTATGGCCAAAAGAAATCAACAAGGTCCTAAATGTAAGGAGGACCCAACCCTAGGGGTAATTTGAGCATTTCACTCACCTAAACCTATTTGCAATAACCAATGGGCCTATATAAGGACCCCTTTGGGTCCTTAGGTCATCATCTCTTCTCTAGGTCTCTTAATCAAGAGAGAAAGAGAGAAGGAAAAGCTTAAGGGTGCGAATCAAAAACATTTCTCGGGGACCCAGGTGCGAATCTGCAAAACCTGGGGTTCCCACTACAAAAGTTGCGGCAGCGGCAGCAGGTGACGAGGCGATTTGGATCTTGCGGCACACGTCCAATCCTTGACATGTGTTGCGTGGGAAGCGAGTGCAAGTGGCAGGAAGCGAGCGCGAGTGTGCGATGCAGGGCGCAGTCGATTGCAACACGTGGCACGATCTGCAGCAGCGGTGCGGCAATGAGCGTGATCTGTGGACGAGGTGCGCAGGCCAGTAAGCGTGGGACAGGTGGCACATGCACGGGCGGGACTCATGGTGCTTGCGAGGGCAGGTCGCGTGGACCGGATTGGTTGGTCTGGGTTGACTCTGGACCCCCTCACGTTATTTCATCTGGTTTAAGGCCTTCCCGACCTCGGATTTCGACAAATAAGGTACCATTGTAATCATATCAACGCATACTACACGTTGATATGGTTTATTCCCACTTTTGAGTACATTCTCCTTATTGAAAAATTAGAAACGTAATTAGGTGTCTCCAACCCCATTGTGGGTCCTTTTGAATTAGGTCTTCTCCCCGGTGCATGAGCGGATCCCAAGGCAGGCGTGGAGATTATTTCCAGGTCTTGTGTGCATGGTTCGGAGTTACCGTGACCCTCCGGTGACATTAGGTATAGTCTAGCCCTCTTTTAATTTAGCCGATTTTTCAGGTACCTTTGGACCCGTCCTATGCGATCTGTTTCCGTAGATTGCCTTGGTCGGCATGTATTCTCCTTTTTACTGAGTTTGAAACCCCTCCGGTGTTTTCCTGATTTTGGGCACTATAACAAGAAATAATATGTTTTATGTGCATGATAAAGAACTAATAAGTACGTATACCCTTGTTATCGCATGCATGAAACGAACTCTATTTTCCATAAAACAAGTTCTGCTATCTTTAGAAATGTCTAAATAATATGGAACCACTAGTACAAGATTGAAACTACTTTTGAATGGATAAATTGGGAGATAATGTGAATAATTGTTAACCTTAGAATTAGTAATACGAAATTACTAAGGGTTCTCGGAATTGACAAAATAAGACCTATAGTTATCTAGAAATTGCATATATATAATATGACAGATATGTTGGGAAAATAAAAGGAATAGATAATTGGTTTTTAGCTCTCCTACTTGCTGGGTTTTTGGTTGTAGCTTTGATCTTTTTAGACATATTCTAGGCTGGTTTAGGGAGTGGCAGGCCTCCCCACGACTCTTTGGTTAGGCTTAGCAGCCAACTGGGATAGCAGATTGCAAGGCTCGAGGTTTTGAGTGGTTCTTCTCGGTCGGTGGGTGGGTCATTGGCTGTCCGTGGTTCAACGTACATAGCGCTTATACATGTTCATGCTACATGACGTAGCCGCCACCCCTTTTCGTGATGACCCCAAGGTGACGGAGCGTGGAGACTCAATGGGTATAAGCAATCCTCTCGACCAGGAGGGTGGCTAAAATTAGCCTTGCGTCACAGGAAGTTACACGAGATCGTCTTGTACCCGAGATGTTGATTGACAGTTTGAGAACAATAAGAATATGGGCAAATTTACATAAAAGGGACTGGATATGAAATAAATTATAAACAAACGAACTATCAACATAGTGCCTTTTTCCTATGTTTTGTTACTTGAGTTACATGTTTAGTTATTTTACTCTACTTAGTTTTCACTGACGTTTTGTCTCGGGTTCCATACTCAAGTGTTGCTGAGCAGTTGGGTGCAGCGACTGCTGTTGGTCAGACTTCCACAAAATCGGGTCCTATCTGAGGAGACTGTCCATACTGAGCTAGTGGCTCATAGTAGTAGTTGTCTTTCCGTTATTAGAATTTTAAATTCCTATCTTCTTGGTAGTTGTACGGAACTCTCTTTTATTTCTGCTTTAGGGTGAATTTCAATTATATTGTCAGCACTTTAATTTTCTTTCATTTAATGCATTATGAATAAATGTTGGCTAGTGACGTTTTATGACTCTATGTTGGGTGATTGTGATCTTGCAGGTTTTTCGTGCCAGTTGTTAGCACACGGCAGCTTGGGTCTCATCGGTTGGCGAGACTCTGGTCGTCACAGATGGTATCAGAGCAAAGTCACCCCATTAAGTCATAAAACGGTTCAGGAAAGACATACGGGCATTCGAAATATATTAAATGACGGGTACCCATCCTCTGATCAATGGGAAACCCGATTCACATAAGTCCCGCATATCCTGAAATTTTGCGGACTTGTAGTCACTAACAGCTCATTTCACTATGTAGAGAGAGATGGCTCCACGTAGGTCTAAGCAAACTAGTGCTACTAGTCGGATAGATGGAGATCGACAAGTGGATCCCCCTCAGCAATCTCCGAATCCGACTGCCCAGTTTCAGGCCTTTATGGAGACTTTTCTTCAAGATGCTGAAGCAAAGGCTACCTCCTACATCTCAAGCGAGAGGCGAGAGCGGTGGGGATCAGGAGCAGCCCTCAGTCCCGAATGTGTGTTCCTCTACATGAGGAAGTGGGGAGAACCATGGGCCTCCCCCACCGAAGGACGAACCGGTGGACCCTCTGCATCAGTATCAGCAAATTTTCACCGAGTTCAGGAAGCTGAAGCCCCTAACCTTCAAGGGGGATGCGGATCCTATAGGGGCGAAAGACTAGATACAGCAGATCGAGAAGGCTTTCGATACTAGCTGACTAGTGTTGCAAACCGCTGGTGGGTGTCCATTCGCGAGCAGGAGGGCGCTCGGCTGGTGTCCTAGGGTTGCTTCCTCGAGCTTTTTAAAGACTAGTACTACCTTAGGACTTGGCAAGACCAGAGGAGGCTCGAATTCCACAACCTGAGGCAGGGTTCGATGATGGTTAGTGAGTATCAGACTTGTTTTATCAAGCTCTCATGCTTTGAGTCGACTGCAGTGGTCTCTGAGGCAGATAAGCACTGGAGGTTTGTTCAGGGACTTCGACCGGAGATACAGAAGTATGTCAACCTACTTTCGTTGGACACTTTTTCCCAAGTAGTGGACACTGCTATGAAGTATGAGCAGGGCGATGCTGAGACCCGCAGGAATTTTAGCGAAGGACCAGGGCAAAGGTCAGAGGTTCAAGGTAGGCCTCCGAAGTTGGAGTTTTAGGGCAGATTTCAGAAGTGGAGGGACTAGAGGTACCAGCCATACAGAGCACCACTACCTGTACCCTAGGCCCCTCAGCAGCAGGCACCGACTTCAGCTTCGGAGTACACTCAGTCACACCTTACCGTGTCGACTCAGACTTAGGGCACCATAGGACGGACACTATCAGGACTAGAACAGCGATCTTGCTACAAGAGTGGCTAGCAGGGCCACGTTAAGAAGGATTGCCCAACCAAGATAGGGACTCAGGGTCGCCAGAACGGGGGAGCGGCTCGAACCTACCAGACTCGTGGCAGGGATTCCCAGCATTTTCGAGGAGGTGGGAATGCTCTTGGCCAAAGGCCTACTCAAAGTGTGGCCAGTTCTTCTGATCCCTCGCCAGCAGGACGAGTATATGCATTATCTCTAAGGGATGTACAGGCTTCGCCATCTGTGGTGGCAAGTATGGTGACTATTGACCAGTATTTGGTGTTTACCTTGTTTGACTTTGGTGCTTCCCATTCTTTTATATCACCTGAGTTTTCTACGAAACTAAAGAAACAACCAATATTGCTAGATGAACCGTTAGTCATCAGGGGTCCAGTAGGGCAACTATGGGTAGCTGAGTTAGTATTCAGGAGTTGTAAGGCAGACATCGAGGGCTACATTCTGTTAGCTGACTTGATGGAGATCGAGATGAAAGATTTCGATGCCATTCTAGGCATGGATTGGTTGTCAAGACATCATGCATCGGTAGACTGTTTTGAGAAGAAGGTTGTCTTCTCGATTCTTGGAGCATCTCAGGTTGAGTATTATGGCAGATCTAAGAACAGACCGATCAGGTGTATCTCAGTTTTGCAGGCAGCAAGGTTACTAAAAGGGGGTGCATCGGATATCTTACCTATGTAGCCGCCACCCAAGGAGAGAAACCAGAGTTGGGGAGTGTGCCTGTCATACAAGAATATGCCAACGTGTTCCCGAAGGATCTTCCAAGACTTCCACCTGAGCGAGAGATCAAGTTTGAGATCTCTCTCATTCTGGGGACCAACCCTATATCGAGTACCCCATACCAGATGGCACCTACAGAGTTGAAGGAGTTGAAAACGCAACTCCAAGAACTTCTGGAGAAGGGGTTGTTTGGCATAGTGCCTCACCCTAGGGGGCTCCAATATTGTTTGTGAAGAAGGATGGTACCACGTCTTTGCATTGACTATGAGTAGCTGAATAAGGTAACCATTAAGAACAAATATCCCCTTCCATGGATCAATGACTTGTTCAACCAACTCCATGGGGCCACAATCTTCTCCAAGATTGATCTGCATTCAAGCTACCACCATCTCAGAATAAGAGAAGGGGACGTATCGAAGACTGCCTTTTGGACTCGTTATGGTCATTACAAGTTCTTGGTGATGCTGTTCGAACTGATGAACACTCCTGTCGCATTCATGGACTTGATGAACCGAATCTTCAGGCCCTATCTTGACCGCTTTGTCGTAGTATTCATTGATGATGTCCTCATCTATTTCCGTGATGAGACACAGCATGAGCAACATCTCTGGTTGGTCTTGGAGACACTGAGGGACATCAGTTATATGCCAAGTTTAGCAAGTGTGAGTTCTGGCTGCACCAGGTGGAGTTTCTGGGACACATGGTGTCGGGTGTAGGGATTTCTGTAGATCCTTCCAAGGTTGAGGCAGTACTGAAGTGGGAGCGACCCAAGATAGTGACAGATATTCGTAGCTTCCTGGGTCTAGTAGGTTACTACAGGTGATTCATCCAGGGCTTTTCATAGATCACTCTCCCGTTGACCCAATTAACGAGGAAAGATACTCCTTTTGTCTGGACCAGTGAGTGTGAGACCAATTTCCAAACACTCAAGGAGAAGTTGACTTCGGCCCCTATACTTACCATCCCGGGCAACAGTGGCGGATTTATTGAATACACAGATGCTTTCCTCTAGGGACTGGGCTGTGTTCTGATGCAGCATAGGCATGTGGTTGCTTATGCTTTGAAGCAACTGAAGCCTCATGAGAAGAACTATCTGACACATGACTTGTAGTTGGCGACCATAATCTTTGCCCTGAAGATTTGGTGCCACTACTTATACGGGAGATTGTACGATCGTATGGTGTACTCAAGGAGATCATTTCGGATAGGGATGCTCATTTCACTTCCCAATTTTAGGGAAGTTTTTAGCAGGCCTTGGGTACATAGTTGAGCCTGAGTACATCTTACCATCCGCAAAGTGATGGATAGACAGAGAGAACCATTCAGACATTGGAGGACTTGTTGAGGTCCTGTATACTTAAGTGGAAGGGCTCTTAGGAGGAAAACCTACCCCTGGTAGAGTTCACCTACAATAACAGCTATCATGCCAGTATCAACATGGCCCCGTATCAGGCATTGTATGGTCGGAAGTGCACCTCTCTACTTGCTTGGGATGAGGTGGGTGTGAAGTGGGAGGTAGGTCCCAGACTGATCAGGCAGAGTGAGGTCATCAAGTAGATTCGGAAGAAACTCCTTACTACGCAAAGCCGGTAGAAGAGCTATGCAGACCGTCGACGGCGGGATGTGCAGTTTGAGGTTAGTGGCTCTGTATTCCTCAGATTATCACCAATGAAAGGGATTCAAAGATTTGGGGTGAAGGATAAGATGGCTCCGAGGTTCGTGGGCCCATTTGAGATACTGGACTAGGTCGGACTAGTCGCGTACAGACTCGCCCTGCCACCTCAGCTAGCTGGCATCCATGACATCCCTATATCTCCAGTCTGCAGAGGTACGTGTTGGATCTAGACCATATTCTCAGCTATGAGAACATGGGGATAGAGGAGGATCTAACCTACCAAGAGCAGCCAGTACAAGTACTGGACCGTATCATTCAGAGGCTGCAAAAGAAGATCCCTCTAGTAAAAGTTCTTTGGAGGAGTCAGAAGTACGAGGAGGCAACTTGGGAACCAGAGGCAGAAATGATGAAGTACCCAAAGCTTTTCACGGGTGAGTTCATGACTCCCTAGGTTGCTCCTCTTTAAGGTTGTTATACACCTAGTACTACTTTCTCTTTTATCTCCACGTTCGCTCGAGTTTTGAAGATGAAACTCCCTTTAAGGTTGTTATATCTGTAACATCCCAAAATCCAAGTTTCAAGTCATTTCAAAGTGGTTTAGGTCAATTCGAACTTGGAAACTTGGTTAGGGTTTGGTGCTGGTGTCTGATGAGAGGCTCATCATGGCTTCTGATTATCCCTAATTAACTAGTTTCCCTAGTTAATTAGCTAGGAATATGCATATATAAGGGTTAATTATAGAATAAAGGATAAATCATTAAAGGACCTTAAAATAAGTTTAAAATGCTAAATTATAAGTCAATTAATATTATTAATAATTTAATTAATAAATGGACTCGAAATATCACTAATTAGCTACCTAATTAATATCTTATTTAACTTAAGTATAACTTAAGACCTAAGTCTTTAATAACTTAAGTTAATAAGTAAATAAATATAAATAAATGGGTCAAAAATGTGAATACATGGTGTTAATATAATATTTAGCTAATTTATAATTATATATAAAAAGTTGGAAAAGAATTAAATTAAAATTAACTTAAATGGCCTCTGTTTATATTTTAGTCCCTAGAATTCATTACATTTGAGTCCTTTCCTTTTACTTAGGTCCTTAGCTTTTATTGCATACCGATCCCTGTGAGCATCATCTTTTTCCTCTTCTTTTCTTCTTCACAAACACGAACAGCTGACAAGCAGCGATGAAGACACCACCTGATCACCTCACATCAGGCGTCATTCCTTCCTTGCCAAGCTCCTAGAGCTTGTGCTCACCCTCTTCATTTCATCCCATGGTCTGGATGACCCTTGAATCCTATTTAGGGTTAGAGAGTAACTTCACTGGCATCGGAGAAGACGCTGGTGGTTACCTTGAACCTAGACCTTCTAGCGTCCAGATTCAGCCACCTTCACAGTTGTCGTAACCTATAAATACCCTAGGACCCCTCCGATTTCAAGGGTCGGCTCCCTATCCTTCTTCCCCCCTGTAGCTGACGATAGGCTATTCCTCTGCTACCTCCGGCGACCTCTCACCCCTCTATCGGAGCTCCTCTGCACGAGAGATTCATCTCTCTCACCACCTCTTCCTCTCTGAACGGCTGTGACAGAGCCTTGGAACACCGCATCCCCTATCTCACCACTTTCAACTTCTTGTCGGAGCTCTATCCCCTGCCTTATGATTTCTTCCTCCATTAAGAGCCTTCGACGGAGTTTCTCACCTCCTTTCGTCCAGGTAAGTATCCCTAACTCATAGGAGTATGTTAGCTGTAGTTAGGAGTAGGATTAACTTAGTTTTAATGTAGATTAGTTTTATCTTCCTCAGCTCCGACGAGGCCAAGTCTGACCTCGCTAGGCCTTCATTCACACTTCCAAGAATTGTCTCACCTTTCTTATCTCTCCATGATCCATTTCCACTTCCTTCCACTCACTATCATCACCTATACCGCCTAAACCAACTCACCATCACTGGCAACCTCCGTTGTCTATGGCCGAGGTCATCAAGCCTTCTCCACCTCCAATAGGGTCTCCCAACACCTGTACATCACCTTAGGACCCTTCCCAACCCCTGTACATCACCTTAGGACCCTTCCCAACCCCCGATTTACCCTAATTATCTATCTAACCACCTAAACCACTCCACACGCACCTGGACACTTCACTGTCCATGGTAAAGTGTCCAGAAGCTATCTCACACCTTCTTAAGGTCCATCATCACCTCCCTAACACCTAAGGACCTTAGCAATTCCATTAATTGCCCCTACAGAGCATCGTAATAGAAATGCCTAATTTTCACCTCATCTCTGAGCTTGCTGTCAATGGTGGCTTAGAGATGAGTAATTCACTTAATTAATTAATCCACTAGCTTCGCCTCACCCCTTAGAATACTTTCCCTCACTCAATTGAGTGAGAGGAAGCATTCTGAGTTCTGTCGAACTCAGAATGCTCAATCTTTGAATTCCTTGCACAATCTATTGTTCTGATCTTTAAAAGAATTAATTGGGGAGATCTTAGGATCTATCTAGGTCTTAGGAACCTCCACAGGTCAGTAATTGTTTCATTTACTGAGGTTTTCATCTCTGTATATGTTCGCAAGGCGAAATCAATGTTTAAAATTATCGCGTTGCAATATAGTCTAAATCGCTTTGAAAACAAATGTAATTTTTATTACTCTAATAAGTTTCGAGGTCGAACACAGGGAGCTATATGGGATTTAGAAATCAAGATTACAATTCAAACTGAAAGAAATTGCAATAATATCAGTAGTAATGTGCAAAAATATGGGAGTAAAATGGTGATTTAGATCACCAAATACTCCTACAATATCTCCAAGGAATTCAATGTAAATGTATATGTAATGAGAGTAAATGACCTGTCGTATAATGAGGAAATCAGACGACTTAAAGTTGTCTGCTTCTTCTTTTCTTCTTCTCTGTCTTTGCTTTCTCTGATTCTTCCCTTCTTCTTCTTCTTTTTCTCTGCTTCAGCTATGTCCTTCTCTTCCTCTCTTCTTCTTCTCTTCAGGCCTTCACCTCTTCTTCTTCTCTTCTGCTTCTTCTGCCCTTAGCTCTTCGTCTTCTTTCTTCTTTCCTTCTATAACTCTTCCTTTCTTCTTCTTCTTCCTTCTACTCTGGCCTCCTCTTCTTATTCTTCCTTCTGTCTTTGGCTTTCTTCTTCTTCTTCAGCTTCAAGCCTTTTCCTCAGAATTCGGCTAAGTGTCGACTGGAGGTTCCTGTAGCAAAACCCTCCCCCTACCCATGCAACTCTCCTCTCTTTCTCTCTCTTAGGATCCACTCTCCCAAAGCCATAGGTATCTGGGTTATCAGGTTGGGCGCGTACCCGGGTCTAGGCTTACCGGCGTGCAATGGTGAGCGAGGAGTGTAGGTCGGGTCGGGTCAGGCCAGGTCAGTGGGGGCAGTGTCACGAACGAGACTGGGTGAAGGTGAGAGGGACCTCACCCCGTGGTAACTAAGGCGATCAGCTTATGGCACTTTTGCAATTTATGCGTGTGCGAGTGCCTCTTCGTATCCGAGGTGGGACTAAATGTCCCACCTTTCTTCCACGCAACTCAGCAGGGTGCGTCCTTCACAATTGCCTCAACGATTGAGGCTCGCGACTGCAATTGAAGACCTGGGTGCATGCGCAAGCCACTTCCGTGTAGCCTAGGACTTTAACCTAGGCGTGGCAGCACCTGGGGCAGCCTCAAGCAAGCTTCAAGCTTGCTTGCCAATGGCGGACAAGGTTTGAACCTGAAAACAACAGAATGGCCTTTTGGCCACGTCAAAGCACTCAGGGAGTATTGTCGGAGCACAGTGAATGTGCTGGGGGTGGTGGCGTGGCATGATAGTGGTCGTGAGTGCATGCCTAGGGCAAACTGTGTGCGTATGAGTGGGTGTGTTCGGGGGGTGACTTGGGTGGATGGATGGGTGAATGAAGAGAGGGGAAATGCTCAGTGAGGCATGGCGAAGGTTTTGCGAATGTCGGTGAGGGTTTTGGTGGCTTGTGGAGGTGGGATGGCCTCGCCAGAGGGGGTGGCTAGAGATGGAGGAGATGAAGGTGTGAGGGGCGTCAGTGGTTGGTTTGAAGTGGAGTAAGTGCGGAAATAAAGTAGAAGGGACAGGGGACTTAGCTAGGAATTCAATGGACGAAGGGGGGCAATGAGGGTGTCGGGTCTGGTGTGGCCGACACCGGAGACGAAGGCGGCTCCAGTGAGGTGGGAACGACGAGGATGAAGAGGAACGGGCGTCTGCTGGTACGGCGAGACGCGGAGAACAAAGAGGAGGAATCCACTACAGGTATGGCGGACGGACAACGAGAAAGAGCAGGGAAGGTCGCCGAACATCGGGGAGCCTTCGACCATGAGAGGGAGAGATGAATTGAGGGGAATCATGGCTAAATTTAAGTGTGGAGGATTCGGTGTGATATGGGCTTCTTTAAATAAGGATCTGAGGGGTGGTTAGGGCTTGGGAAGCAAGCTTCCCAAGCTTGGAAGGTTGCCAGACTTGGGATTTATTAAGATACCTAAATCTCTTATGCGTTCGCAAGAGAGATTGGGAGGGAATCAGAGCTCATCAATGGGTTCATATTGGAGATAATTTCTCAGAGAATCTCTCTTTCAATTTTGGAAGAGATTCTCCAAGTAATCAAGATACTCCTTGTCAAAGGTTGTCGGAGTAAGTTTCCTTTGCGATAATGGTGGAGGGACCTAATTGTGAAGATGACGAAGAAGCTAGGGGGCTGTATGCAAGGGTTTTTGAAAGTTAGGGGTAGAAATGCAATCAGGCAGGACCTTTTTGCAAACTAGGTCAAGGAAAGCTCATCTTGGATTAAAATTTTGGTAAAAACCTAATTTGGACCTAAGGAATCCAATGGTGAAGTTGGATTTTAGTTTTGACCACGTTTGACTGGGTAATTTATGTAAAAATCCAATTTAGGGCAAATATCTATTTGAGACTCCATTTTAGGTCAAGATGGGTTCTGATGGCCAAATTGAAGGTACTAAACCCTAAAGAATATTTTTATATGATTTTTAGAGGATTTAAGTGAATTTTATCCTGACCAGAACCTTGGTTAATTAAGTGGATCTGTTTTTAGGGTTTCAAGAGTCATTTAATTCTCAGAACACACACAAACCCATTTCTGTCTGATCCAACCCACTTGTTATCTTGTTAAGGCCATTTGACCTTTATTCAGCCCTTGAGAAAACCCATGGTTGTATTGCATTCATAATAAGCTAGTAAAATTGCAGTTTAATTCCAGTTTCTTGTGTTTATCTCAGAAAGGTTATGCAATGAATTATGACCTTCAGTTGGTTATGTAGGAGCATTTATTGACTTCATTGGGTCAAAATGAGCCAGTTAGGACTCATGATGGTGTTCCCATCTGTTAAGACCCGTGTTGTTTGAGCCTTTTAAGACGTCTGGACTGTCGGCCAGACGTCTGGTCAAATGTCTGGACATCTTCCCAAATGTTTGGAAATCAAAAATTTTGAGTACAAGCTCGCGTCTGTGCGTGGGATGTGCACAGACAGTACTCTCGTTTTCCTCCTCTCTCTCTTTTTCCCCCCTCCAGCGAACCCTAACCCTCACCCTTATAAAACCCCCCTTTCCTCCTCTCTCGTTCACCCCACTTCGGCCGCTTCTTCCCATCCTCTTTACCCTAGCGCAAGCGAGTGAGCTCAAGAGCGGCGACAAGGAGGAGCAGCGTGAGGAGAGGAGTTGTGCTCACGAGCTCGTGTGGGAGCTCATCGAAGAGTGCACGGCCGGAGCGGTGTGTGCGCGAAGAGGAGTGCGTCGAAGGAGTCCTCCCCGACATTGCTGCAGGCGAGGGGGCGAGTCGCGGCCACGCGCGACGTGAGCGAACGGGAGCAGGTTTTGGTTTTGGGTTTTTCCCAGAATCAGACGTCTGGAGTGACGTCCAGACGATGGAACGGATGTTTGGAGGAGGTTCTAGACGTCTGAGGATAGAGCTTCGTGAAGGTACGTTCTCTTTGCGGATACAGCCATGCAGGCCACTCCGCAAGTGCCCTTTTTGCGTACCTATTTTGAGAAGATTGCGTGGTAGCGTTGTGGGATTTGCTTTGGGAAGGTGCGGCGCATGCCCACCCACGCATTTCAGACGTCCGGAGAGGTGGTCGGACGACTGGAGCTGGGTCCAGACG
The DNA here is from genome assembly GCA_037157565.1 of Thalassia testudinum. Lineage (NCBI taxonomy): Eukaryota > Viridiplantae > Streptophyta > Magnoliopsida > Alismatales > Hydrocharitaceae > Thalassia > Thalassia testudinum. Next base: position 78,816,188 of record JAZHRO010000077.1, on the reverse strand, counting down.
GTCCAGAAGAGTTCCTGGACGTCTGGGGATGATGCAGAGATTGAGGTGCATTTCTGGACACTTTTAAGGCGTCTAGAAGTTGTTCTAGACGTTTGATTTTGAGTCAGTAACCCTATTTTGAATCGTTTAGGGTCCGTTTGAGATCCATTTTATGCAAATAAGATACCGATATTTTTCTTGTGAGTTCCTCTACTTATTAGAAGGCTTTATATACTATTCTGAATGTTACATTGTGATTTTTCCTTGTTATAGGACTTCGTTCTATTGCGGGTTCAGGGCTTACTGAGGCACGTGAGCTTGCCGTTCAAGCCCCCAATACTCCTGGGTTTACTGGTAGAGTGTTTTCCCCTAATTTAATTATAAACCTAAATGTATGCATGGAATGAATGATTAGAATTTAGGATATGACATGAATCCTAGGACGAGAAGTACTTGAAATGTCTGTATGTGTGATTGAATTGCAATCTTGAATAAGTAGATAGAAATATTAAACAGCTGCCTGTAAATGAACCAAGGTTGCCTGTGAATTATGAATTGCCTGTGCTAGTTAACAGTTGCATGTAACCTTCCATTTGTATACATTAAATGATATAATACGAGCTGCATGTGTCTACTCTGAGGATGGAAATATGAATAATAGAAATACGAGCTGCATGTGTATAACGTGAGAATGGAAATATGAATGATAGAAATACGAGTTGCGTGTGTATAACTTGAGAATGGAAATGTGAATGATAGAAATACGAGCTGCATGTGTATAACCTGAGAATGGAAATGTGAATGATGAAACCTGGTATGGAATGGTATGAGAAATATGAGAATGAACCCTACGGGAAATTAGGAGTAGAGCTCCTGGAAATATATGGAATGGATCTGGAAATGTGACAGGAAGTGTGCTAGCCCTTGAGTATGTGGTACCAAATGGAGTGCATGTTCCCTCTTAGTGTAGAGGGGAGCTTGCCGCCTTCGGGTTGAGACCCAGGGTGGGTTTGAACACTTTGCACCGACTTCGTGGCCCTCGCGTACACTATACCAGGGAGAGTTACTAGTGTAGGGAGGGCTAGCCACCCTACAGGGCCCGGGGTTCAGCTAGCCGCCCTACACCGACTTGTTAGGCCCACTGGGCAAACCAGGGTAGTCAGGCGAGTGTGTGCGGACTGTGGAGGGGCGAGACCCCTGTTTGGTTCTTAGGGGCTAGACCCCTGTTACTGAGAGGGCTAGGCCCTATACTGTTCCGTGCTGTACTTTGGGTGCACCCGTTAACTGAAACGACTGACCGCGTGCCAATGCGGGGTAGCTACCCGTGCGTTTATCGCGTGAGCCGTAGTCACCGTTACGTCTGTCCGAGACCTTGGGGTGGTTGACTAGGTGTAGAACTACCACGGGGGACTCTCCTGGCCAGGAGAGCACCACGTGCGACTTCTACTCTTCGGAAAAGACTACAATCAAGATAGTTCCCACGAGGAACATTCGAAATCAAGAAAGAGATTTATATAAACCAAGTGGTAAAAAGGAATAATTAGTTAAAGGACGTAATTGAAAAATAACAGCTACCTGTCCACTTTTACTTTTTTAGTTAGTTGGTTGCCACTCTACTCAGCGTTCGCTAACGTTGTGTACTCATAACCCCTTTTTAGGTCCAGGTGTTGAGCAGCCAGAGTCTACGGCTGCAGAGGGTGCTAGGCCTAGTAGAGCCCAGTAGCAGTAGCTTCTTTTGTTGTACTCCTTTTATAGTAGTGAGTTAGACTCTTGTACCTTTTGTTCTGTACTTTTACGTTCTATACTTTATGTTCCTGTACCTTGCTACTTTCTACTGTTCTGGTGGTGATATATATTGTAGCAGTTTTTACTTTCTTTACTGTTGTACCTTTTTACTGTTAGTTGCTTAGTATAGTGAGTGTGGTTTACTTTCCTACTTTTTGCTTATTTCTCGTTGGACGACTGGGTCTTGGGATCAGTCGAGTCGATCCGGTCTCATGCCCTGTAGGGATTTGGGAACCGAGTCGTAACAAGATGGTATCGGAGCAAGGTCGTCCTGAGAAATGAATCAACTAGCTTGAGAATAACCAATTCACGTGCATGTAACTAGAGTAACCACCACAACGTACCTTTTGACATCTGATCTAAGGATTCTTTTGCTGAATGTCCGTTAGAGTTGATGTCTCTTTGTTCTGTTTTTCATGTCTCCATGTAGGAGATGCCTCGACGTGAAGTCCTTGAGGCGGGTCGCAGACGCGGCCGGGGATGAGGTCGAATGGGCGGACATGCTGAGCCCGACGTTTCAGTGGACCAGCGACTTCTTCTGGATGTTCAGGCCCAGGACCTCGCTCAGCTGATACGGGAGATAGTTCGAGAGGATCTCCACCTGCCTCCACGGGTGCCTCTTCCTAGGGACGTGGAGGGGGAGTCCTCTATGGGACCACGAGACCGACGCAGCGCTGGACGTGGGGGAGGGGATGGTCCTCTACCGCTCCCACCGCACTTTGACACTTCCGAGCACGAGCCCTCCCTGCCTAGAGGCGTGACCGTTTCCCCACTACAACGACATTACGAGCTTTTCGGATAGTTCCGGAAGCTGAAGCCCCCATCCTTTAAGGGGGATAAGGACCCGACTGAGGTGGAGGACTGGCTTGAGCAGATCAAGAAGGTGTTTGACACCCTTCGCCCTCTTGCGGAGTGCCGCATGGCCTTTGCCACGTACCAGCTGGAGAGTGCAACACACAGGTGGTGGAGGGTGGTTAGAGGTCAGGAGAGGGCAGAGCCGACATGGGACCAGTTCGTGACCCTCTTCTACGAGTAGTACTTCCCGCAGACGTGGCAGGATCAAAGGAGGCGGGAGTTTCACACTCTCCGCCAGGGGACGATGACTGTCGGCGCGTATCGTACGCATTTTCTGGAGCTGTCTCGTTTCGCTGCGACAGCTGTGGCTACTGAGGCGGAGCGCCTGTGGAGGTTCACTGAAGGGCTCCGACCTGCCATTCGGGGGTATGTCAAACCCCTGAAGCTGCCCACGTTCTTGAGAGTGGTGGAGGCAGCTATGACATATGAGGAGACTAACCCGGCCGCATGTGACATTGACAGCGGACGGAAGAGGCCCTACTAGCTAGAGTACTCATAGGACCGGTGAGAGAGGGGGCACGCGACACCCGCAGGAGAGCCGTCGTGCTTTGCGGGGCCGTTAGTGGCCTTTGGGGGCCCCCGACAGGGGCCAGTTGCCAGCACTAGACCCCCGCCCAGCCGTCAGTAGGGACCTACCGAGGGTGGGAGTCGAGTTCCCCTTTGCTACTAGTGTGACCAGCTGGGCCACATGTTACGACCCTGTTCCCAAATCCCTACAGGACACGAGATCGGACCGACTCGACTAATCCCAAGACCCAGTCGTCCAATGGGAAAGTAACCAAAAAGTAGTTAAATAAACCACATTCACCATGCAAGCAACTAACAGTAACAAAAGTACAGCAGTAAAGGAGTAAACTACTACAGTACACACCATCACAACAGTAGAAAATTAAACAGGCACAGCAATATAAAGTTCAAAATAAAAGAGTACAGAAGTGTTACAACTACTCACTACAACAAGAAACAGAGTACAACAGAAAGCTACAACTACTAGGCTCTACTGGGCCCAGCACCTTCTGCAGCCGTAGGCTCTGGCTGCTCAACACCTGGACCTGAAAAAGGTTATGAGTACAAAAAGTCAGCGAACGCTGAGTAGAGTGGCAACCAGCTAACTAAAACAGTAAAGGTGAACAGGTAACTGTTGTTTTCAATTTCTTTCTTTCTTTAACTAGTTATTCTTTTTTCATCACTTGTTTTATTTATCAGGTCTCTTTCTTGATCTCGAATGTTCCTCGTGGGAACGATCTTGATTGCAGTCTTTTCCGAAGAGTAGAAGTAGCACGTGGTGCTCTCCTGGCCGGGAGAGTCCCCTGTGCTGGTCCTACACTCAGTCAACCACCCCAAGGTCACTGACAGATGTAACGGTGACTACGGCACGCATGGGTAGCTACCCCGCACTAGCACGTGGTCAGTCGTTTCCGTTAACGGGTGCGCCCAAAGCACAGCAAGGAACCAGTATAGGGCATAGCCTTCTCAGTAACAGGGGTCTAGCCCCTAAGAACCAATCAGGGGTCTCACCCGTCCACAGTCCGCTCACCCTCGCCTGACTACCCTAGTTTGCCCAGTGGGCCTAACAAGTTCGTGTAGGTCGGTTAGCTTAACCCCAGGCCCCGTGGGGTGGCTAGCTCTCTCCCTATAGTAGTAGCTCTCCCCGGTACTGTGTACACGAGGGCCAAAAAGTCGGTACAAAGTGGCCAATCCTAACCCTGACCCCAACCCTAGGGTGGCTAGCTCTGCTCTGCACTAAACAGGGGGACAGTTGCTCTCCTTGGTACTCCGTACTCAAGGGCCAGCTCACTTTCCCATTCACATTTCTAGTTCCATTCCATTTAATTCCAGGAGCTCTACTCCCAATTCCTTGTAGGGTTCATGCTCATGTTTCCAAGGCCAAGCCATACTAGGTTTCATCATTTCTATTTCCATTTCTCAGGTTCTGCACGTGTAGCATATAACTTTATTATTCACATTCCAGGTTTATTCGCAGGTAGCTTATGTTTCCAACATTCAATCTTCCATTTCCAGTTCATATACAGGCAGCTCGTATTTAATCATAAACAACAGAAATTTACATGCAACAGTTTGCTAACAACAGTACTCTACATGTCACAGGCAGCTGTTATCCATTTATAGGCATTTGTTATTATTCTAATTACTCATCCAAGACTGCAATTCATACATTCCATACAAATATTCCAGTGTTTCTAGTCCTAGGATTCATACCATACTCTAGGATCTAACATTCATTCCACATATGCATTCATGTTTGTAATTAAACTAGGGGAAGCCACTCTACCAGTAAACCCATGAATAATGGGGGCTTGATCGGCAGGTCTACATGCCTCAGCAAACCCCAAATCCACAGTGGAATGAGGTCCTATCACAAGGATCAATCACAAGAGACCACTTAGAACATGATAAAAGTATTCCAACAAGTAGAGGAACTTATACGAAGAACAACGGAATCTTAATTGCGGAAATCGGACCTCAAACGGACCCTAAACGGGTCAAAACAGTAATTCTGATTCATATCAGACGTCTGGAACACCTTCCAGATGTCTTGAAAGAGTCCAGAACCATACCTCAACTCCTAGTCACTCCTCAGACGTCCAGGAACTCTGCTGGACCGTCTGGACCTAGTTCCAGACATCCGACAACCTCTCCGGATGTCTGGAAACACTTCCCGCCATCTAGTGCCTCTCCCAAACATCTGAACTGCGTGGGAGGACGTGTCCCGTGCCTTCCCAAAGCGAATCTTGCATGCAACGACGCAAATCTCCTCAATATGGCACGGAACAGTGCCTCGGCAGAACGGCCTGCATGGCCGTATCCGTAAAGGAAGAGTGGGTCGTGGGATTTACCTCTCAGCTGTTTGGAACCTCCTCTAGACGTCGTTTGCGTCGTCTAGATGTTGATCCAGACGTCTGACTCTGGGAAAATCCCAGAACCAGAAGCTGCCTTCGCCTTCTCGCACAGTGCGCGGCAGCGCCGCGACCGCTCGTCTGCTGCTCCGGCTACAGCAGTGTCGAGGAGGACCTCCCTGACGCACCTCTCCGCCTTGCGCACGCCTGACCGACCGTGAGCTCTTCAGCGAGCTCACGCACGTGATCACCTCCCTTCCCCTCGCTGCTACTCCTCTCCTCCCACGCCGCTCACGCCCGCTCCTCGCTACTCGTCGCTCACCACTCTCGCTGGGGAAGACGAAGGGTGGCTGAAGGTGAGGTGAATGAGGGAGAGGAGGTGGATTTAAGTAGGCGCGGGGTTAGGGTTTCATCGACGAGAGGAGAGAGAAGAAAATGCAATTGCATACTGTCTGCATGCAGCACGCGCGCAGACGCAAGGACGTACACGAAAAATTTAATTTCCAAACATCTGGGAAGGCATCCAGACGTCTGACCCAAGTCCCAGACGTCTTAAAGGACTTTAACAGCACGGGTCTTAATAACATAACAAACTCAAAGGAAGTTTCGTCCCCGAAACTTACGCTAGCTAGGGTGCAGAAAAAGAACAACACACGCATAACAAACTCAAAGAGGACCGAAGCTGGTTCGAAAAGACGTACCCTCAAAGAGCTCTGGGTACCGCTCTCGCATCACCGCCTCAGGCTTTCAGGTAGCCTCCTCGTACCGCTAGCTCCTCCATAAGACCTTTACAAGGGGTACTTGCTTCCGTCTCAAACTCCGGATGGCTCTATCTAGTATCTACACTGGCCGCTCGGGGTAGGTCAGGTCGTCACCCACCTCGACGCTCTCGTGGCTCAAAACATGACTGGGATCGGCGATATACTTCCTGAGGTTGGACACATGGAACACGTGCACACCAAAAAGCTAGGGAGGAAGGACATGCCTGTAAGCAACTGGTCCAACTCGCTCTAGAACCTCAAAAGGCTCCACAAACCTTGGCACGAGCTTCCCTTTCACCCCAAAACGCTGTAGGCCCTTCATGGGCGAAACGCGAAGGAAGACGTGATTCCCAACCTCAAATTGCACCTCTCTGCATTTTCGATCTGCATAGCTCTTCTGCCTACTCCTGATAGTGCGGAGTCGCCTATGAATCTACTCGATCACCTCCTGACTCTGCCAGATCAGCCTGGGGCCAACCTCCCACTTAGTCCCCACCTCAACCCAACTCAAGGGTGTAGTACACCTTTGTCTGTACAGAGCCTCATAGGGTGCCATGCCGATGCTCGAGTGATAGCTATTATTATATGCAAACTACGCCAGGGGCAAGTGCTCCTCCCAAGAGCCCCTCCAGTCCAGTACACAAGCACGCAAAAGGTCCTCAAGCGTCTGTATCTTGCACTCTAACTGTCTGTCCGTCTGGGGGTGGTATGCCGTACTGAACCTCAACCGTGTCCCCAAGGCCTGCTGAAACTCAACTCAAAACTGGGATGTAAAGCGGGTATCCCGATCGGATACAATCTCCCGCGGAACTCCGTGCAGACGTACCACGTCGCGGATATACCTCTCTGCCAACTGTGCTGGTCTCAAAGTGACTCGGATAGGCAAGAAATGTGCCGTCTTCGTCAATCTGTCTACGATTACCTAGATTGCATTGTGTCCTCGCTGGGTAACGGGCAAGCCCACCACCAAGTCCATGGTGATGCTCTCCCACTTCCACTCTAGCACTGGAAGTGGCTACAACGGCCCTGCAGGCCTCTGATGCTCGGCCTTCACCTGTGGAGTGCGTTCGTTTCAACCGGGTTTTCGTTTGTTATAACGTTGTAGTAAAGCCGGTTATTGTCAACACTTCAAATATAATTTTTTTACTCGGAAAATAAAAGAGTTCCCGAGGTCGAACTCAGGGAGCAAGTTGTATTCTAGAGATATACATGTTTCTTTTACAAAAAGAAAGAGAGAGGGAAAGAATTTGTTGTTTTCTCTTTGTTCTGCAGAGGGGATGCTCTTCTTTCTCTCTTTCTTTAGATCTCCTTCTCTCTCTGTTCTGCAGAGGTGATGTTCTTCTTCTGTAATGGTGATGCTCTTTTTTCTTCCTGTTGTTCCTGCTTTGGTGATGTTCTTCTTTCTTCAGAGCTCCTTGTTCTTCCTCTTCGTTCTGCAGAGGTGATGCTCCTCTTCAGATCTCTTTGTTCTTCTTCCTTGGTTTCTGCCTTGACCTCTCTTCTTCTTCTTTATGGCTGCAGAGCTTCTGCCTTCAGCTACTAAGTCTTCCTTTCTTCTTCTTCTGCTTTGGCCGTTGCTCTTCCTTCTTCTTCAGCCTGCCTTCTTTCCTGCTCTGGCTGCTGACCTTCCGTCGTCTGACCCGGTGCTTAGACGACTTAACTATGCCTTTGCTACAGTGCAGCTCCTTCTTCTTCCGCGGGTCTTCTTCTTCTTCTTTGGCCTGCACACTTCAGAGTTTTTCGTCAAGAGGCAAAACCTACTCTACCCTCCCCCCCCCCCCGCGTCTCTCTTTCTCTCTGAAACCACTCTTGGGAAAGCTCTCCCAGAGCTACCGGGTAATCGGGTTCGGGTCAGGCCCGGGTCCAGGCCCACCGGCGTGCGTGGTGGGCGAGGAGTGCAGGTCAGTATAAGTCGGGTCGGGTTAGGTCTGCGAGGCGTGAGCGCGGACGAGACCGGGTAACCGGGCGGGTGTAAGGGGACCTCACCCCGTGTACTGAGGCAATGAGGCTAGTGCACGAAATCAATTTAAACAGTGGAACGTGTGTGAGGCTTACCGATGTGGGACTAAACGCAGACCGTTCCTCGCGTGCGCCTGCTGGGAGACCGCGGCCTGGCTTCTGCAGCTGCGGCTTCTATTGGCATAGGTTGCTGGCTGGCTGCCTTCGCAAGACTCCCCGTACTCCGCAGCAGCTGGAGACCTGGAGTCCTCAAGCCTGGAGCGCGGGAGAAGCTGCTTCAATGTGCGTCAATGGCGGTCGAACCTCAAAACCTGTCGGACACAAATATGGCCTTGCGGCCTAATCAAACCACTGGGGAACCTTCGCTGTGGCACGGCGAAGGTGAGGAGCTGCGCGGCAGGCCGCAAGGAGGTGTCTGGCGGTAGCCCTGGGTCGGACTGCAACCGGAGGAATGGGTTTGTTCGGGGGAGTGTTACGGAGGTGTGGAGTGGCAGTGGAGGGGTGGGGGGTGCTCAGTGTGATGAGGCGGAGGTTCGGTGAGGGTCGGCGAGCCGTGTGGGTTGCTGAGGTGATGGGAGCGGCTCGCCGGAGGGTGGTCGGAGGCGAAGGGGGTGAAGGTGGTCAGGGTCGGTAGCGGGCTTAATTGAATAAATTGAAAGCGGGGAAAGAAAGAGGAGGAGAAGGGGAGTAACTCTAGCTTACTTGCAGAGACGAAGGGGGAGGAACAGGGCGACAGTCGTATCGACTGTCGCCGGAGAAGACGATGCCCAGTGGGGGGAGGACGGCGGTGACGACGGGGCAGAAACAGTGCGCGCCGGTATTGCGCGACGCGGGAAGAGCAGGGGGAGAAGTCTCTGCTGCTGGTATTGCGGCAGGGCGAAGAGGAGGAGGAGGAAGAACCGCCGGAGCTGGTGGGCGTCTGCCGGAGTGAGAAGAGAGGAAAATTGGGGGTTTTCTCCGTCAGATCCAGGCTGCCCTGGTCGGTGGAGCAGCGGGGGGTATTTATAGGGATGAAACAGGGAGGAAGGCGGAGGGAGACGACGTGTCTCCCTCGCCGGAGAATGGTCGGAAACACGAACCCATACCGTCCGTGCGTTCGCACGGCCGGTATGGTGGGCTACAATGACCAGGGGGGTGCCCCTGCGACGGCTGACGATGCAGGGCACCCCCGGTTTACTTGCCAGGTCCCCCACCTCACCCTGCGCGGCGCCATGCTCCGCGCAAGGTCGCCGGAGCATGGTGCTGGCAGGGTTTTGCAGGAGGGACCTGATTGCAAAGAACGAAGGAGAGTTAGGGGCCAAAATGCGAGGGTTCAAAAGTTGAGGGCCAAAGAGTAAATATATGAGGACCAAAGTGTAAAGTCGGTCAAGGAGGTTTCTTCTTAGGCTCAAGTTTTTATACATGACTAATTAGGACCTAAGGAATCTGATGGTGAATTTCATTTCCATATTAAACCTTGTTTGACCGGTCAATTTGCGCAAAAACCCAAATTAAGTTATTAATTAGGCATGGTTCTCAATGTAGGTCAAAATGGGTTCTAAAGGCCAAATTGAAGGTTCTAAACCCTAGAGATTATTTTTCTATGAATTTCAGAGGGTTTATTCTATTTTTACTTTGCCTCGAACCTTGTGAATTGAAGTGGGTTGTTTTAGGGTTACAGATTATCATTTGGTTTCTTGGAAGTGCTGTAGCCCTTGCTAGATCATTTCATCCCACTTTTATTCTTATTAAGCTGCTTTAACCTATGTTTGGGCCCTGAATTACCCTGTATGCAGATTATACTAGTAAAATTGCACTTTTACCCCTTATGACTTGTTTTCTTCTCAAACTCAGGATTCTCTGAGTTAAGCCTTTCCTTGAGATATGTAGGAGCTTTTATCCTTTGTATTAGGTCAAAATGAGCTAGTTATGGCTCATGATGAGGTTCTCATCATACCCCCATGCCTAGCTTTTGCTAGTCCCTTAGCAAAAACTTAAGGTTTCAACCCTTGTTCTAGACCATGAAGTTTCTAATGGTTTTAGATAAGTGCCCTTTTTTATTTGAGCATAGATTAGGTTAGAATGCTGACCATAGGCCTAAAAGGTACTCTAGTACCAATCAAGATCCAAATCTGTCTAGCCTTAGCCTCAGTCTTTTAGCAAAGGTTTTTAAGGCCCACAAGAACTAACCTAAGGTTTATTGGACTTCGTGGTTAAAGCACCCGTGCTTGAAATGATTTTAGCCCTGGCTCAGTTCGCAGTGCGTTTTGTAAGAGAGAGATAGAAAGTTTTTCTGTTTGGAGAGTTTTCTCTCTCTTTTTCTTTTTAGTTCTAGCCTAGGATTGGCTTTTCAACACGGTCTGTATCAGATTCCTTGCTCCCATCATCAATCCTTAAGGGTTCCTGGCGATCGATGCTTCGAGATAGCACCGCCCATGGCAACCCCCGGAACCCTGGCTATTGAGATTTCGAGATAATCCCATCCATGGTATTCCGTGGCCAAATCCAGACCCTGGCAATTGACACTTCGAGATAATGCCATCCATGGAATCTGAACCAGCAGAGTGCTTACATGCCCCCAGTAGGATATGTAAATATCCTAAGAGACAAGCACCGAGGAGATGATATTTTGTTACGCATCTTCGAGGGGATTTCCCGCCTCTCTGCGCTGGGAACTCGTCCAAATCAACTTGTGTTGATCGGCCGCTCCTATTCTAGGTATTCTTTTCAGATTTTTGTGACGCTTCTGCGTGATTCTGATTTTTACGCTTACTGAACCAGGCTGTGTGTGAGATTAGGGTGCTTAGGTTACTGAGTCCCGTAAACCAAAAATTAGTTAACAAGGCCGAATACTCCCTAAGCCTTAGACCTAATACTTCAGCTTTTCATTTTCCTCAACCTCTTGAGGAGTGTCCAGATCTTAATGGGTACTAAGAGTCTATTCAAGAATGCCTAAGGTTTGCATTCTTTACTAATCTCATTATGCACTTTTCAGTTATTCTCTTGAATGAGGTCTAGAACTTAGGTTAATTCCTTAGTTCCTTACTAATGACTATCACTTTTTCTCATAATTTTGTGCTCCTTTTTCATTTTGTTTCTTTTCTCCTTCTCCTTCACAAAATTTCCTTTCTCCTCTTTTCCTCTTATTCTTTTTCGAAAATTTTTTTAATTTTTATGGTGTTTTTGGCATATGTGAATTTTTTTGTTTGAAACCTTTTCTTACAAGTTTTGCACTTTCATACCCCCCCCATGCCTAAGATTTGCAATGTCCTCATTGTAACCTAGGGGGTTTTTATTTAACTTAGTTCATTCCTTAAGACAGAAATTTGGATGAGTGAATGGGTCGGGGTGACTGTTGCGGACGATTTCTAATCTCAGATGCACGCACCTGAGGTGGAGTCGGCTGTCTTAAAGTGTGAACTTCAAGTGCAAAAAGGTGTCAGAACAAGTTTCAGGTTTTCAAAGAGAATGACGGGCTGCCTCCCGTTAAGCGCTAAATTTGATGCCTTCAGCCAAGCGGGAAATGCGATGGAGAGGGGATGGTCAAATCAGCGGAGTTTTGTAAGACAAGCACCTTGATTAAGAGCCTGGTTGGTCCAACCAGGTGCTTGTTCAGATCAACAGGCTGATGATGTAGCCCAAACCCAATCAATCTGGTGGGTTGATAGATGTGGATAAAAAGGTGTGGAGCCCACCATAAACTATGAAGCTCAGATGGATGTGGAAGTGTAAACGCAGGGTTTGGCTGAGCCGAATCAGCCTGGTCAGAGTAGGGACCCGTAGGATAATCAGTGGTTGATGCAGGAACCCTACAGGGGTGATCAGAGAATGATAGAGCATGGTATGTAGTCTGATCAATGTTCGAAACCCGATGTGGAAATGCAATCGGCTCGGTGAGAGGTGAATCTGAATAGAAATTGACTCCGGTTGCGGGTCGGGGTTTGGAAGAGGTTTTGATCCGTTCTGTGTGTGCGGACGAGGTGGCCATTGTGTACGAGGGCTCTTCTAGAAACAGATGATAGGTGGTTTTCTGTAGAGAGTCCTCTGGGTAACTATCAAATGCCGGAAGAGTGTTTGTAGGATGAGAGGAATCAGATTCGAGAAAAAATTTGGATTCTTGGTTGCAATCACTCTTGGCATTTTCTGTTTTTGGTTCCTGGGGATCGAAAAGGAATGATTCTGTGTTATTAGTGATCTCGGGAATCAGGACCTCAGAGTCGGAGTCAGAGTCATGTGAACTGAGGCCGTAGATAGGCCTGGCGTGTTCAGGAAGGGGAATCTCTCCGCAATTATAGTCAGATCTGAAATTGTCGGAGAGTTGGCGAAAATGATCATGAATTCCACCACAGCAAAAATCATCAGATGTGGAATCAGCAGCCTGACTGGGTTCTAGCTTATATGTCACTTCTGGGCTCAAAAAGATGTTCTGTTCAAGCTCTAAGCTGGTAGGATAGACCCCATTAAAACCTTGCTCATCCAACTCCTCAGTTTCTGTATCATAAATTGGCATGTTTTCTGAAAAATCGATCAGATTTCCTGAGGATGTTGGAGAGGGATATTCATTAAATAGAGGCCCGGAATCATATTCTGTAAAAATTTGATCTTTCTCATAAAGGGCCTCATAATCTTCCCAATAAGTTTCAGATCTAGGTTCTAGGCTTAGGATGTGGGTAGAATTATTAGAACCTAAGTCGGAATAACCTTCGAGGGTCACCTTATCAAAATAAGGGGCGGAATTTATACCCTCAGAAGGTTCAGTTCTGATCTCATTATTGCAGGAGTTTTGAAATTCTAGGCTTGGCAATCCATGGTCTAAGTTTGGCTCATCATTGTGTTCTCCTGCAATATCCCAACCTAATTCAACATTGTCTTCTATTTGGGTTGGGATTTCACAACCACTTTGTGCCTCAATCCCGAGGTTTGGGAAACTGGATTGATTCTTAGTATTGTTCCAAGATGACTCATCCTTTGTTTCTGGTGTATACGGGTATTTTTGGTTGATAGTTTTTTCTAAAAGTCTCATCATCTCTACCCGTTTTTCAAGAGCATCTTGGTTTTGTTCCCAAAGTACAGGATTTGTCAAGCATTGAAGGTATTCAGATTTGTGTAATTTGTCTATCTCAATGTATCCTGTTAGGAGAACTTCTCGGGTTGATCCTTTTATGGCTCCTGTCAATAGAGTTTGGGCACAGTTTATGATGAAGGCTGTGGTTGTTGGGACATCAACCTGAATATCTCCTATTGGTGTTGAGGTTTTTTCTTCTTTTTCATAGAATTTTATGGCATCCTCGATCATTTTATCTTTCATAGATCTCCGATATTCAGGTTTCTTGAATGGTAGTCTTAGGTGGTTTGGCTGCATATTTGGATTAGGTGGTGGAATCAAGATGTGGAATTAGAGGCTTCGATGTAGACTCATGTTGTGCCAAGATGGAAGAAGGGAGTATCAGAGGAAAGATTAATGTGGTGGTGCTGCATAAACAAGGGAACTGAGGCCTAACCTCAGGGCAAGTGAATTCCTAAAGGAGGTTTCAAGGACCTCCTTCGAAGCATATACTGAGGGACTGGATGAGATAAGCAGGTGCTGGACCCAATCAAGACACCCAAAAATTTGTTGGGTGACTATAGAGGTGCGGGGCAGATGGATCCCTTGATCAGAAAGATCGTCCACCTGAGAATTACCTGGGCAGCCAGAGAGGGAGAGTCCCGCGAAGACCCCTACACGGTAGAGCGTCCCCACGGGTTACAGGGTTTCCCCCACCCGACCTCTCTTGTCACTGCGGTTCCAGGTAGACCAGAATGGGGATCTTGACCTCTTAAGTCTACCAATTTTAAGGTCAGGGTGCTTAAGGTTTCACTTGAACTTTAGTCTTTTTAAGTGCAAAGAGTGACCTAATTTAAGGTTGGTTGACCCAAAAGGGGTCAACTTTACCTCTTGTTTTCTTTGAGAGCTTTCAGGTCTTGTCTTTTAGGGTTCAGGTGTTTAAAGAGAGAGCCAATTGTTTAGGATTTTTCTTGTTAATTATTTTCAATTAATGGCTTGGGCACACCTCTTTTAGATTTCCTCAATTCTTGATTAAGGGGTGTGTCTCTACTGAAATCCTAATGTTTGACCTTATGTTGGCTCTACTTGGTCCATTTAACTCTTTGTTGGGCAATTAGGGCTCAAGCAAGAATGTGTTAGCCCTTAAATACCCTTAATATTGTGCAGGAGTGATGAGTTGAAAACATGCAACTCTTTATGGTTACTAAGTATGGAAGACAGGTTAGCCCTATATTGCTTGTTCTTTTCTTTTCTTCCTCTTTAGAGTTTTAGGGGTTAATAGTGAGAGGAAAAATTTTACCTGTCTTCGGAGTGGTTGTCGTGTGGTTGCTTGTCTTCTTGAGTTCCTGTAGCTGCACAAAAGAGGAGATTATCAGAAATTAAAAAAAAAAAACAGGAATGTTTACCTCTAGAATAGCCGTTGCTCCCCGGCAGCGGCGCCAAAAATGGAGTGCGTTCGTTTCAACCGGGTTTTCGTTTGTTATAACGTTGTAGTAAAGCCGGTTATTGTCAACACTTCAAATATAATTTTTTTACTCGGAAAATAAAAGAGTTCCCGAGGTCGAACTCAGGGAGCAAGTTGTATTCTAGAGATATACATGTTTCTTTTACAAAAAGAAAGAGAGAGGGAAAGAATTTGTTGTTTTCTCTTTGTTCTGCAGAGGGGATGCTCTTCTTTCTCTCTTTCTTTAGATCTCCTTCTCTCTCTGTTCTGCAGAGGTGATGTTCTTCTTCTGCAATGGTGATGCTCTTTTTTCTTCCTGCTGTTCCTGCTTTGGTGATGTTCTTCTTTCTTCAGAGCTCCTTGTTCTTCTTCTTCGTTCTGCAGAGGTGATGCTCCTCTTCAGATCTCTTTGTTCTTCTTCCTTGGTTTCTGCCTTGACCTCTCTTCTTCTTCTTTATGGCTGCAGAGCTTCTGCCTTCAGCTACTAAGTCTTCCTTTCTTCTTCTTCTGCTTTGGCCGTTGCTCTTCCTTCTTCTTCAGCCTGCCTTCTTTCCTGCTCTGGCTGCTGACCTTCCGTCGTCTGACCCGGTGCTTAGACGACTTAACTATGCCTTTGCTACAGTGCAGCTCCTTCTTCTTCCGCGGGTCTTCTTCTTCTTCTTTGGCCTGCACACTTCAGAGTTTTTCGTCAAGAGGCAAAACCTACTCTACCCTCCCCCCCCCCCGCGTCTCTCTTTCTCTCTGAAACCACTCTTGGGAAAGCTCTCCCAGAGCTACCAGGTAATCGGGTTCGGGTCAGGCCCGGGTCTAGGCCCACCGGCGTGCGTGGTGGGCGAGGAGTGCAGGTCAGTCTAAGTCGGGTCGGGTCAGGTCCGCGAGGAGTGAGCGCGGACGAGACCGGGTAACCGGGCGGGTGTAAGGGGACCTCACCCCGTGTACTGAGGCAATGAGGCTAGTGCACGAAATCAATTTAAACAGTGGAACGTGTGTGAGGCTTACCGATGTGGGACTAAACGCAGACCGTTCCTCGCGTGCGCCTGCTGGGAGACCGCGGCCTGGCTTCTGCAGCTGCGGCTTCTATTGGCATAGGTTGCTGGCTGGCTGCCTTCGCAAGACTCCCCGTACTCCGCAGCAGCTGGAGACCTGGAGTCCTCAAGCCTGGAGCGCGGGAGAAGCTGCTTCAATGTGCGTCAATGGCGGTCGAACCTCAAAACCTGTCGGACACAAATATGGCCTTGCGGCCTAATCAAACCACTGGGGAACCTTCGCCGTGGCACGGCGAAGGTGAGGAGCTGCGCGGCAGGCCACAAGGAGGTGTCTGGCGGCAGCCCTGGGTCGGACTGCAACCGGAGGAATGGGTTTGTTCGGGGGAGTGTTACGGAGGTGTGGAGTGGCAGTGGAGGGGTGGGGGGTGCTCAGTGTGATGAGGCGGAGGTTCGGTGAGGGTCGGCGAGCTGTGTGGGTTGCTGAGGTGATGGGAGCGGCTCGCCGGAGGGTGGTCGGAGGCGAAGGGGGTGAAGGTGGTCAGGGTCGGTAGCGGGCTTAATTGAATAAATTGAAAGCGGGGAAAGAAAGAGGAGAAGGGGAGTAACTCTAGCTTACTTGCAGAGACGAAGGGGGAGGAACAGGGCGACAGTCGTATCGACTGTCGCCGGAGAAGACGATGCCCAGTGGGGGGAGGACGGCGGTGACGACGGGGCAGAAACAGCGCGCGCCGGTATTGCGCGACGCGGGAAGAGCAGGGGGAGAAGTCTCTGCTGCTGGTATTGCGGCAGGGCGAAGAGGAGGAGGAGGAAGAACCGCCGGAGCTGGTGGGCGTCTGCCGGAGTGAGAAGAGAGGAAAATTGGGGGTTTTCTCCGTCAGATCCAGGCTGCCCTGGTCGGTGGAGCAGCGGGGGTATTTATAGGGATGAAACAGGGAGGAAGGCGGAGGGAGACGACGTGTCTCCCTCGCCGGAGAATGGTCGGAAACACGAACCCATACCGTCCGTGCGTTCGCACGGCCGGTATGGTGGGCTACAATGACCAGGGGGGTGCCCCTGCGACGGCTGACGACGCAGGGCACCCCCGGTTTACTTGCCAGGTCCCCCACCTCACCCTGCGCGGCGCCATGCTCCGCGCAAGGTCGCCGGAGCATGGTGCTGGCAGGGTTTTGCAGGAGGGACCTGATTGCAAAGAACGAAGGAGAGTTAGGGGCCAAAATGCGAGGGTTCAAAAGTTGAGGGCCAAAGAGTAAATATATGAGGACCAAAGTGTAAAGTCGGTCAAGGAGGTTTCTTCTTAGGCTCAAGTTTTTATACATGACTAATTAGGACCTAAGGAATCTGATGGTGAATTTCATTTCCATATTAAACCTTGTTTGACCGGTCAATTTGCGTAAAAACCCAAATTAAGTTATTAATTGGGCATGGTTCTCAATGTAGGTCAAAATGGGTTCTAAAGGCCAAATTGAAGGTTCTAAACCCTAGAGATTATTTTTCTATGAATTTCAGAGGGTTTATTCTATTTTTACTTTGCCTCGAACCTTGTGAATTGAAGTGGGTTGTTTTAGGGTTACAGATTATCATTTGGTTTCTTGGAAGTGCTGTAGCCCTTGCTAGATCATTTCATCCCACTTTTATTCTTATTAAGCTGCTTTGACCTATGTTTGGGCCCTGAATTACCCTGTATGCAGATTATACTGGTAAAATTGCACTTTTACCCCTTATGACTTGTTTTCTTCTCAAACTCAGGATTCTCTGAGTTAAGCCTTTCCTTGAGATATGTAGGAGCTTTTATCCTTTGTATTAGGTCAAAATGAGCTAGTTATGGCTCATGATGAGGTTCTCATCAACCTGCTGGCACACTAAACATTACTGCACGAATTCACCTACATCCCGCTTCATCGCCCTCCACCAAAAGTCGCGTCTCAGATCATGATACATCTTTGTGTTCCCGGGATGTATGGTGAACCTGGAATCGTGTGCCTCAATCAAGAGCTCCCTCAATGGCTCCTCGTCCCTGGGAACACACAAACATCTCCTCATGCGCAGCACCTCGTCTGTAAAGAAGTCTCCAGGGTCCCCTGACAGTACTCTGCCCCAAAACGACTGAAGGTACGGATCGACCATCTGTCCGGTGATGATGCGGTCTATCAGCTCTGGCCTCGTCTGTCGTGTCACAGTCACTGCCCCATAGTGCCCCAGTAACTCTAGGGGTCGCCAACTGCCCATCTCCTGCATGAGTCTCCAACTCTGTGCCTGTAAACTGGCCAAGTGGGTGGGTGCCTTCCGACTCAAGGCGTCAGCCACCACGTTGGCCTTCTCCGAATGGTAGGAAATGCTGCAGTCGTAGTCCTTCAAGAGCTCTAACCAACGTCTCTGTCTCATGTTGAGCTCCTTTTGATCAAACAAGTATCTGAGGCTCTTATGATCTGTGAAAATCTCAAAAGTCTCACCGTACAGGTAGTGCCTCCAAGTCTTCAGCACGAAGACGACAGCTGCCAGCTCCAGGTCATGGGTAGGGTAGCTATGCTCACGGGACTTCAGTTGCCATGAAGCGTAAGTGACAACATGACCCCGCTGCATGAGCACACCCCCTAACCCCTGCAAAGAGACGTCCGTGTACACAATGAACCCGCCACTGCTTCTGGGATGGTAAGCACGGGAGCCGAAGTTAGCCTCTCCTTCAGCTCTTGAAAACACGCCTCACAAGCGTTTGTCCAAGAAAAGGGCACGTCCTTCCAGGTCAATTGTGTCATAGGACGTGCGATCTACGAGAAACCCCTGATAAACTGCCTGTAGTAGCTTGTCAGTCCCAAGAAACTGCGAATCTCTGTCACTGTACGCGGTCTCTCCCACCTGAGCACTGCCTCAACCTTGGCTGGGTCCACAGCCAAGCCATCCCCAGAGATCACATGACCCAAGAAGGTTACCTCCCTCAACCAGAACTCGCACTTGCTGTATTTGGCGTACAGCCTATGTTGTCTCAGTGTGTCCAAAACCATCCGCAAGTGCTATCCGTGCTGCGCCTGATCCCCAGAGTAGATGAGCACATCATCAGTAAATACCACCACGAACTGATCCAGATACGGTCTGAACACTCAGTTCATCAAATCCATGAAGGCAGCGGGGACGTTGGTCAGCCCAAATGGCATGACCAAAAACTCGTAGTGTCCGTACCGCGTGTGGAAAGCTGTCTTGGAGATGTCGATCTCCTTGATCCTCAACTGGTGGTAGCCAGACCTCAAGTCTATCTTGGAGAATACCGTGGCACCTCGCAACTAGTCAAACAAGTCGTCAATCCTCGGCAGCGGATACCTGTTCTTGATGGTGACCCTATTCAGTTGTCTGTAGTCCACACAAAGGCGTAGGGTACCATCCTTCTTCTTCACAAACAATACCGGGGCTCCCCACGGAGACGCACTGGGCCTCACAAAGCCCTTCTCCAGAAGGTCCTGCAACTGGGACTTGAGCTCTCACAGCTCAAGTGGTGCCATCCTGTAAGGCGCTGTAGAAATGGGGCTGGTCCCTGGTACTAGTGAGATCTCAAACTCGATCTCACGCTCGGGCGGTAGTCCTAGTAGCTCATCTAGGAACACGTCGGGGTACTCTCTGACCACCGGGATACTCTAAAAGTCTGCCACAGGGCTAGGCTCTGCCACCACACAAGCCAAGAAGCCCTCACACCCCTAACCCAAAAGTCTCACAGCCCAAAGTGCAGAAATGCACTTGAAGCCTCCGTCCACGGGCTGTCCATGAAACTTGAAAGAAGGCAACTCTGGTATGGAGAAGACGATCTTCCTCTCAAAACAATCCACCAAGGCATGGTAAGCGGACAGCCAGTCCATCCCCAGAATCACGCCAAAGTCCTCCATCGGTATCACAATCAGATCAGCGGGGAGGTTGTATCCCCCAACACTGACCTCACAACCTGTGTAAACCTCCTCAGCTACAAACAGCTGACCACCCGAACCTATGATCACAAACGAATCCTCTAACAACACACAGTCCTACCCCAAACTGGCAGCAAAACTAGCAGCGACAAACGAGTGCGTGGCGTTGGAATAAAAAAGGGTGTAAACTAGTCTGCCAGAAACTGTAACCATACCTACCACCACTGATCCTGAAGCTCTGGCATCTTTGTGTGTCAGGGCGTTGATATGCCCCTCAGCCCTAGGTGCGGACGAAGCAGCAACACTCTGCGTCGGACGGGTAGCCGCTGACCGGTACCCTCCCCGCAACTGTTGTCCTCCCCCACACGCCTGGGAAACTCGGCCTCTTGCTCGTCCTCCAGTGCTCGACGTGGGGAGCATCTTCTGACCTCCAACCCTAGATGGGCAGTCCCTCCTGATGTGGCCCGGCTGGCCACACTGGTAGTAAAGGGGAACTCGACTCCCACCCTCAGTAGGTCCCTGCTGACGGCTCGGCGAGGGTCCGGTGCTGGTAGCTAGCCCCTGTCCGGGGGCCCCTAAAGGCCACTGATGACCCCGCAAAGCGTGACGGCTCTCCTGCGGGCACCGCGTGCCTCCTCTCTCGTCGGCCCTGTGAGTAGTCTGGCTGGTAGGGCCTCTTCCGTCCACTGTCAATGTCACGTGCGGACGGGTTGGTCTCCTCATATGTCATAACTGCCTCTACCACCCTCGAGAATGTAAGCAGCTTCAGGGGTTTGGTATACCACCGAATAGCAGGTCGGAGCCCCTCAATGAACCTCCAAAGGCGCTCCTCCTCAGTAGCCACAGTTGTCGCAATGAAATGGGACAGCTCCAGGAAATGCGAGCGATACACGCTCACGGTCATCGTCCCCTGGCAGAGAGTGTGGAACTTTCGCCTCCTTTGGTCCTGCCACATCTGGGGAAAGTATTGCTCGCAAAAGAGGGTGACAAACTGGTCCCAAGTCAGCTTGGCCCTCTCCTGACCCCTGACTGCCCTCCACCACCTGTGTGTCGCGCTCTCCAGCTGGTACGTGGCAAAGGCCACGCGGCACTCCGTAGGGGGGCGAAGGGTGTCAAACACCTTCTCGATCTGCTCGAGCCAGTCCTCCGCCTCGGTCGGGTCCTCATCCCCCTTGAAGGAGAGGGGCTTCAGCTTTTGGAACTATCCGAAAAGCTCGTAATGGCGCTGAAGTGGGGAAACTGGTATGCCTCTAGGCAAGGAGGGCTCGTGCTCGGAAGTGTTAGGGGAAGGTGGGGGCAGTGGAGGGCCACCCCCTCCCCCACGTCTAGCACTGTGCCTGTCTCGCGGTCCCATAGAGGACTCCCCCTCCGCAACCCCAGGAAGAGGCGCTTGTGGAGGCAGGTGGAGCTCCCCTCAAACGATCTCCCGTATTAGCTGGGTGAGGTCCTGGGCCTGAACGCTTGGAAGTAGTGGCTGGTCTATTGAGACGTCGGGCTCAATGTGCCCGCCCCTCCGACCTCGTCTTCGGCCGCATCCGCGGCCTGCCTCGCTAACCCCATGTCGAGGCATCTCCTGCAAGGAGATGCGAACACAGAACAGAAAAGACATCAATTCCATAGACATTCAACAAAGGACACTCAGGACGGTGTCAAAAGATACATTGTGGTGGTTACTCTAGTCACAAGCACGTGAATTGGTTATTTTCCGGCTAGTTGGTTCACTTCTCGGGACGACCTTGCTCTGATACAATCTTGTTACGATCCGGTTCCTGAATCCCTACAAAACACGAGACCAGACCGACTCGACTGATCCCAAGACCCAGTCGTCCAACGAGAAAGTAACCAAAAAGCAATTAAATAAACCACATTCACCATGCAATTAACTAACAGTAACAAAAGTACAGCAGTAAAGGAGTAAATTACTACAGTACACACCACCACAACAGTAGAAAATTAAACAGGTACAGGAATATAAAGTTCACAATAAAAGAGTACAAAAGTATAACAACTACTCACTACAAAAGGAAACGGAGTACAACAGAAAGCTACAACTACTGGGCTCTACTGGGCCCAGCACCCTCTGCAGTCGTTGGCTTTGGCTACTCAACACCTGGACCTGAAAAAGGTAATGATTACAAAACGTCATCGAACGCCAAGTAGAGTGGCAACTAGCTAACTAAAATAGTAAAGGTGGACAGGTAACTGTTGTTGTCAATTTCTTTCTTTCTTTACCAAGTTATTCTTTCTTTCATCACTTAGTTTATTTATCGGGTCTCTTTCTTGATCATGAATGTTCCTCGTGGGAACAATCTTGATTGCAGTCTTTTCTGAAGAGTAGAAGTAGCACGTGGTGCTCTCCTGGCCGGGAGAGTCCCCCGTGGTGGTCCTACACTCAGTCAACCACCCCAAGGTCACTAACAGACGTAACGGTGACTACGGCACGCATGATAAACGCACGGGTAGCTACCCCGCATTGGCACGCGGTCAGTCGTTTTCGTTAACAGGTGCGCCCAAAGCACAGCAAGGAACCAGTATAGGGCATAGCCTTCTCAGTAATAGGGGTCTAGCCCCTAAGAACCAATCAACGGTCTTGCCCATCCACAGTCCGCGCACCCTCGCCTGACTACGCTGGTTTGCCTAGTGGGCCTAGCAAGTCGGTGTATGTTGGCTAGCTGAACCTCGGGCCTCGTGGGGTGGCTAGCTCTCTCCCTACACTAGTAGCTCTCCCCGGTACTGTGTATACGAGGGCCAAAAGTCGGTACAAAGTGGCCAATCCTAACCCCGAGTCCCAACCCTAGGGTAGCTAGCTCCGCTCTGTACTAAACAGGGGGACAGTTGCTCTCCTTGGTACTTCGTACTCAAGGGCCAGCTCACTTTCCCATTCACATTTCTAGTTCCATTCCATTTAATTCCAGGAGCTCTACTCCTAATTCCCTGTAGGGTTCATGCTCATGTTTCCAAGGCCAAGCCATACTAGGTTTCATCATTTCTATTTCCATTTCTCAGGTTCTGCACGTGTAGCATATAACTTTATTATTCACATTCCAGGTTTATTCGCAGGTAGCTTATGTTTCCAACATTCAATCTTCCATTTCCAGTTCATATACAGGCAGCTCGTATTTAATCATAAACAACAGAAATTTACATGCAACAGTTTGCTAACAACAGTACTCTACATGTCACAGGCAGCTGTTATCCATTTACAGTCATTTGTTATTATTCTAATTACTCATCCAAGACTGCAATTCATACATTCCATACAAATATTCCAGTGTTTCTAGTCCTAGGATTTATGCCATACCCTAGGATCTAACATTCATTCCACATATGCATTCATGTTTGTAATTAAACTAGGGGAAGCCACTCTACCAGTAAACCCATGAATAATGGGGGCTTGATCGGCAGGTCCACGTGCCTCAGCAAACCCCAAATCCGTAGCAAAACGAGGTCCTATCACAAAGATCAATCATAAGAGACCACTCAAAACAAGATAAAAGTATTTCAACAAGTAGAGGAACTTATACGAAGAACAACGAAGTCTTAATTACGGAAATTGGACCTCAAATGGACCCTAAACGGGTCAAAACAGTAATTCTGATTCATATCAGACGTCTGGAACACCTTCCAGATGTCTTAAAAGAGTCCAGAACCATACCTCAACTCCTACGTCACTCCTCAGACGTCCAGGAACTCTGCTGGACCATCTGGACCTAGTTCCAGACATCCGACAACCTCTCCGGATGTCTGGAAACACTTCCCGCCATCTAGTGCCTCTCCCAAACATCTGAACTGCGTGGGAGGACATGTCCCGTGCCTTCCCAATGCGAATCCTGCACGCAACGATGCAAATCTCCTCAATATGGCACGGAACAGTGCCTCGGTAGAACGGCCTGCATGGCCGTATCCGCAAAGGAAGAGTGGGTCGTGGGATTTACCTCTCAGCCGTCTGGAACCTCCTCCAAACGTCGTCTGCGTCGTCTGGATGTCGATCCAGACGTCTGATTATGGGAAAATCCCAGAACCAGAAGCTACCTTCGCCTTCTCGCGCCGCGCCTGCTCCGATTGTAGTAGTGTCGAGGAGGACCTCCCCGATGCACCTCTCCGCCTTGCGCACACCCGACTGATCGTGAGCTCTCCGGCAAGGTCCCTCGCAAGCTCGCGTGCATGCTCACCTCCCTTCCCCTTGCTGCTCCTCTCCTCCCACACCATTCACGCTCGCTCCTTGCTACTCGCCCCTCACCGCTCTCGCTGGGGAAGAAGAAGGGTGGCTGAAGGTGAGGTGAATGAGGGTGAGGAGGGGGGTTTAAGTAGGCGCGAGGTTAGGGTTTCATCGGCGAGAGGAGAGAGAAGAAAATGCTACTGCGTATTGTCTGCGCACAGCACACGTGCAGATGCAGGGACGTACATGAAAATTTTGATTTCCAGACGTCTGAGAAGGCGTCCAGACGTCTGACCAGACGTCCAGACGTCTGACCAGACGTCTAACCTAAGTCCTAGACGTCTTAAAGGGCTTTAACAGCATGGGTTTTAATACCACATCAAGAGGGACTGCCCGTCTAAGGCCGGAGCGTAGCAGATGCTCCCCGCATCGAGCACTGGGGGCCGAGTAGGTGGCCGTGGTTCCCAGGAGCGTGGGGGAGGACAACAGTCGTGGGGAGGGTACCAGCCAGTGGCTACCCGTCCGATGCAAAGTGTGGCTGCTTCTTCCGCACCGAGAGCTGAGGGACGTATCAACGCCCTGACACACAGAGACGCCAGAGCCTCAGGTTCAGTGGTGGCAGGTATGGGTACTGTTTCCGGCAGATTAGTTTACACACTTTTTGATTCCGGCACCACGCAATCGTTTGTTGCTGCGAGTTTTGCTGTCAGTTTGGGACAGGACCATGTGTTGTTAGAGGATGTGTTTCTGATCAGAGGTCCAGGTGGTCAGCTATTTGTAGCTGAGGAGGTCTTCATAGACTGTGAGGTCAGTGTTGGGGGACACAGCCTCCCCGCTAACCTGATCGTGATACTGATGGAGGACTTTAACGTGATTTTGGGGATGGATTGGCTGTCCGCTTACCACACTTTGGTGGATTGTTTTGAGCGGAAGATCGTTTTCTCCATATCGGAGTTGCCTTATTTTGAGTTTCACGGATAGTCGGTGGACGGAGGCTTCAAGTGCATTTCTGCACTTCAAGCGACGAGACTTTTAGGCCAGGGGTGTGAGGGCTTTCTAGCTTGTGTAGTGGCAGAGCCTAGCCCCTTGGCAGACTTTCAGAGCATCTCGGTGGTCAGAGAGTAACCTAACGTGTTTCCAGAGGAGCTGTCAGGATTACTGCCTGAGCGTGAGATCAAGTTTGAGATCTCACTAGTACTGGGGACCAGTCCCATTTTTACAGCACCTTATAGGATGGCACCACTTGAGCTGCGAGAGCTCAAGTCCCAGTTGCAGGACCTATTGGAGAAGGGCTTTGTGAGGCCCAGTGCATCTCCGTGGGGAGCCCCGGTATTATTTGTGAAGAAGAAGGATGGTACTCTACTCCTTTGTGTGGACTACAGACAGCTGAATAGGGTCACCATCAAGAACAGGTATCCGCTGCCAAGGATCGATGATTTGTTTGATCAGTTGCGAGGTGCCACGGTTTTCTCCAAGATAGATTTGAGATCTGGCTACCACCAGTTGAGGATCAGGGAGACCGACGTCTCTAAGACAGCTTTCCGCACCCGGTACGGACACTACGAGTTTTTGGTCATGCCGTTTGGGCTGACCAACGGCCCCGCTGCTTTTATGGATTTGATGAACCAGATGTTCAGACCGTATCTGGATCAGTTTGTGGTGGTATTTATTGATGATGTGCTCATTTACTCGCGGGATCAGGCGCAGCACGGACTGCACTTGTGGATGGTTCTGGACACATTGAGACGATATAGGCTACATGCCAAATACAGCAAATGCAAGTTTTGGTTGAGGCAGGTGACCTTCTTAGGTCATGTGATTTCAGGGGATGGCTTAGTTGTGGACCCAACCAAGGTAGAGGCAGTGCTCAGGTGGGAGAGACCACATATAGTGATAGAGATCCGCGGTTTCTTGGGACTAGCAGACTACTACCGGCGGTTTATCAGGGGTTTCTCGCAGATTACGGGTCCTATGACTCAGTTGACCCGGAAGGACGTGCCCTATGCTTGGATAGATGCTTGTGAGGTGTGTTTTCAGGAGTTGAAGGAGAGGCTAACTTCGGCTCCTGTGCTTACCATCCTAGACAGCAGTGGCGGTTTCGTTGTATACATGGATGCTTCTTTGCAGGGGTTAGGGGGTGTGCTCATGCAGCGGGGTCACGTTGTCGCTTACGCTTCACAGCAACTGAAGCCCCATGAGCATAGCTACCCTACCCACGACTTAGAGCTGGCAGCTGTTATCTTCGCGCTGAAGACATGGAGGCACTACCTGTACGGTGAGACTTTTGAGATATTCACAGATCATAAGAGACTCAGGTATTTGTTTAATCAAAAGGAGCTTAACATGAGACAGAGACGTTGGTTAGATCTTCTGAAGGACTATGACTGCAGCATCTCCTACCATCCGGGGAAGGCCAACGTGATGGCTGACGCCTTGAGCCAGAAGGCGTCTGCCCACTTGGCCAACTTACAGGCATAGAGTTGGAGACTCATAGAGGAGTTGGACAGTTGGCGACCTCTAGAGTTACAGGGGCATTGCAGGTCAGTGACAATGACACGACAGACGAGATCAGAGCTGATAGACCACATTATTACAGGACAGATGACAGACACGTACCTGCAGTTGTTGCGAGACAGAGTACTGTCAGGGGACCCAGGAGACTTCTCCTTTACAGACGAGGTGTTGCGTATGAAGGGACGTTTGTGCGTTTCCAGAGATGTAGAGTTGTTGAGAGAGCTCTTGACTGAGGCACACAGGTCTAGGTTCACCATACATCCTAGGAACACGAAGATGTATCATGATCTGAGACGTGACTTTTGGTGGAGGGGGATGAAGCGGGATGTAGGTGAGTTCGTGCAGAAGTGTTTGGTGTGCTAGTAGGTGAAGGCCGAGCATCAAAGGCCTGCAGGGCCGTTGTAACCACTTCCTGTGCCAGAGTGAAAATGGGAGAACATCACCATGGACTTGGTGGTGGGCTTGCCCATTACCCAGTGAGGACACGACGCAGTCTAAGTGATTGTAGACAGATTGATGAAGACGACGTGTTTCTTGCCGATCCAAGCTACTTTGGGACCAGCGCAGTTGGCAGAGAGGTATATTCATGACATGGTACGTTTTCACGGTGTTCCGCGTGAGATTGTATCCGACCGGGATACCTGTTTTACGTCCCAGTTTTGGGCTAAGTTTCAGCATGCTTTGGGAACACAATTGAGGTTCAGTACGGCGTACCACCCGCAGATGGACGGACAGTCAGAGCGTACGATACAAACACTTGAAGACCTTTTGCGTGCTTGTGTACTGGATTGGAGGGGATCTTGGGAGGAGCACTTGCCCCTGCCAGAGTTTGCATATAATAACAGCTATCACTCGAGTGTCGGCATGGCATCATACGAGGCTCTGTATGGATGGAGGTGTACAGTGCCCTTGAGTTGGGTTGAGGTAGGGACCAAGTGGGAGGTTGGCCCCGGTTGATCCGGCAGAGTCAGGATGTGGTAGAGCAGATCCACAGACGACTTTGCACTGTCAGGAGCAGACAGAAGAGTTATGCCAATCGGAAGGGTAGAGAGGTGCAGTTCGAGGTTAGGGATCACGTCTTCCTTCACGTTTCACCCATGAAGGGCCTGCAGCGGTTTGGGGTGAAAGGGAAGCTCGCGTCGAGGTTTGTGGGGCCCTTTGAGGTCCTGGAGCAGGTAGGACCCGTTGCTTACAGGCTTGCCCTTCCTCCCCAGCTTTCTGGTGTGCACGACATGTTCCACGTGTCTAACCTCAGGAAATACGTCACCGATCCCAGTCAAGTTCTAAGCAACGAGAGTGTCGAGGTGGATGATGACCTGACCTACCCCGAGTGACCAGTTTAGATACTAGACAGAGCCATCCGGAATTTGAGACGGAAGCAGGTACCCCTGGTGAAGGTCTTGTGGAGGAGCCAGAGGTACGAGGAGTCTACCTGGGAGCCTGAGGAGGCGATGCAAGAGCGGTACCTGGAGCTTTTTGGGGGTACATCTTTTTAGACCGGTTTCGATCTTCTTTAAGTTTGTTATGCGTATATAGTTCTTTTTCTGCACCCTATCTAGCTCAAGTTTCGGGGATGAAACTTCCTTTAAGTTTGTTATGATGTTAAGACTCGTGTTGTTCGAGCCTTTTAAGACATCTTGACTATCGGTCAGACATTTGGTCAGACGTCTGGATACCTTCCCAAACGTCTGGAAATAAAAAATTTTGAGTACGAGCTCGCGTCTGCGCGCGGGCAGCGTGCAAACAGTACTCTCATTTTCCTCCTTCTCTCTCTCTCTTTTTCCCCCTCTAGCGAACCCTAACCCTCACCCTTATAAAACCCCCCTTTCCTCCTCTCTCGTTCACCCCACTCCAGCCTCTTCTTCCCTTCCTCTTTACCCTAGCACGAGCGAGTGAGTGCGAGAGCGGCGACAAGGAGGAGTGGTGTGAGGAGAGGAGGAGGAGTTGTGCTCGTGAGCTTGTGTGGGAGCTCACTGGAGAGCGCACGGGCGGAGCGGTGCGTGCGCGAAGAGGAGTGCGTCGGGGGAGTCCTCCCCGACACTGCTCTAGCCAAAGCTGCAGGCGAGGGGGCGAGGTGCGGCCACGCGCAGCACAAGCGAGCGGGAGCAGGTTCTGGTTCTAGGTTTTTCCCAGAATCAGACGTTTGAAGTGATGTCCAGACGACGGAGTAGACTTCTGAAGGAGGTTCCAGATGTTTGAGGATAGAGCTTCGCGAAGGTACGTTCTCTT
Source organism: Thalassia testudinum (assembly GCA_037157565.1). Classification (NCBI taxonomy): domain Eukaryota; kingdom Viridiplantae; phylum Streptophyta; class Magnoliopsida; order Alismatales; family Hydrocharitaceae; genus Thalassia; species Thalassia testudinum. The sequence continues at coordinate 78,787,749 of JAZHRO010000077.1, read as the reverse complement.
TGCAAATACGACCATGCAGGCCGCTCCGCGGGTGCCCTTTTTGTGTACCTATTTTGAGAAGATTGCGTGGTGGCATTGCAGGATTTGCTTTGGGAAGGCGTGGGGCACGCTTGCCCACTCATTTCAGACATCTGGGCGACGTACCAAACGACTGGAAGCACTTCCAGACGTCCGGAGTGGTGGTCGGACGACTGGAGCTGGGTCCAGACGGTCCAGAAGAGTTCCTGGACGTCTGGGGATGATGCAGAGATTGAGGTGCATTTCTGGACACTTTTAAGGCATCTGGAAGTTGTTCCAGACGTTTGATTTTGAGTCAGTAACCCTATTTTGACTCGTTTAGGGTCTGTTTGAGGTCCATTTTATGCAAATAAGATACCGATATTTTTCTTGTGAGTTCCTCTACTTGTTAGAAGGCTTTCTATACTATTCTGAATGTTACATTGTGATTGTTCCTTGTTATAAGACTTTGTTCCGTTGTGGGTTCAGGGCTTGCTGAGGCACGTGAGCTTGCCGTTCAAGCCCCTAATACTCCTGGGTTTACTGGTAGAGTGTTTTCCCCTAATTTAATTATAAACCTAAATGTATGCATGGAATGAATGATTAGAACTTAGGATATGGCATGAATCCTAGGACGAGAAGTACTTGAAATGTCTGTATGTGTGATTGAATTGCAATCTTGAATAAGTAGACAGAAATATTAAACAGCTGCCTTTAAATGAACCAAGGTTGCCTGTGAATAATGAATTGCCTGTGCTAGTTAACAGTTGCATGTAACCTTCCAGTTGTATACGTTAAATGATATAATACGAGCTGCATGTGTCTACTCTGAGGATGGAAATATGAATAATAGAAATACGAGCTGCATGTGTATAATGTGAGAATGGAAATATGAATGATAGAACTACGAGCTGCGTGTGTATAACTTGAGAATGGAAATGTGAATGATAGAAATACGAGCTGCATATGTATAACTTGAGAATGGAAATGTGAATGATGAAACCTGGTATCGAATGGCATGAGAAATATGAGAATGAACCCTATGGGGAATTAGGAGTAGAGCTCCTGGAAATATATGGAATAGATCTGGAAATGTGACTGGAAGTGTGCTAGCCCTTGAGTACATGGTACCAAGGGGAGCGCATGTTCCCTCTTAGTGTAGAGGGGAGGTTGCCGCCTTCGAGTTGAGACCCGGGGTGGGTTTGGTCACTTTGCACCGACTTCGTGGCCCTCGTGTACATTGTACCGGGGAGAGTTACTAGTGTAGGGAGGGCTAGCCACCCCACGGGGCCCGAGGTTTAGCTAGCTGCCCTACACCGACTTGTTAGGCCCACTAGGCAAACCAAGGTAGTTAGCGAGGGTGCGCAGACTGTAGAGGGGCGAGACCCTTGTTTGGTTCTTAGGGGCTAGACCCCTGTTACTGAGAAGGCTAGGCCCTATACTATTCTGTGCTGTACTTTGGACGCACCCATTAACGGAAACGACTGACCGCATGCTACTGCGGGGAAGCTACCCGTGCGTTTATCGCGCGAGCCGTAGTCACCATTACGTCTGTCCGAGACCTTGGGGTGGTTGACTGGGTGTAGGACCACCACGGGGGACTCTCCCAGCCAGGAGAGCACCACGTGCGACTTCTACTCTTCGGAAAAGACTCCAATCAAGATCATTCCCACGAGGAACATTCGAGATCAAGAAAGAGATCTGATAAATAAACCAAGTGGTGAAAAGGAATAATTAGTTAAAGGAAGTAATTGAAAAACAACAGCTACCTGTCCACTTTTACTGCTTTAGTTAGTTGGTTGCCATTTTACTCAGCGTTCGCTGACGTTGTGTACTCATAACCCCTTTTTAGGTCCAGGTGTTGAGCAGCCAAAGTCTACGGCTGCAGAGGGTGCTGGGCCTATTAGAGCCCAGTAATAGTAGCATCTTTTGTTGTACTCCTTTTGTAGTAGTGAGTTAGACTCTTGTACCTTTTTTGTTCTGTACTTTTACGTTCTGTACTTTATGTTCCTGTACCTTGCTACTTTCTACTATTGTGGTGGTGATATGTATTGTAGTAGTTTTTACTTTCTTTACTGTTGTACCTTTTTACTGTTTGTTGCTTAGCATAGTGAATATGGTTTACTTTCTTGCTTTTTGGTTATTTCTTGTTGAACGACTGGCTCTTGGGATCAGTCGAGTCAATCCAATCTCGTGTCCTGTAGAGATTTGGGAACCGGGTCGTAACACCATCATACCCCCATGCCTAGCTTTTGCTAGTCCCTTAGAAAAATCTCAAGATATTAACTTTGATTCTAGACCATAAGATCCTTTGATGCTCAAAAACTATGATGTGTTCTTTCTTCTTTAGATTAGGTTAGAATGCCGATAGTGGACCTAGAGGTACTCAAGTACCAACCAAGATCCGGACCTAACCAGCTCTAGCTTCAGTCTACTGCAAAGGTTTCTAAGGCCAACAGGAACTATCCTAAGGTTTATTGAACTCCGTGGTTAAAGCACTTGTGCTTGTAACATGTTGTAGCCTTGGTTCAGTTTGCAGTGCATTTTTTTGTTAGAAAGAGACAGGGGAATTTTTCTTTGTTTTTGGAGAGTTTTCTCTCTCTTTTTTTTTATTTCTAGCTTCGGATTGTCTTCACAACACGGTCTGTATCAGATTCCTAGTCCCCATCATCAATCCTCGAAGGGTCCCTGGCAATCGATGCTTTGAGATAGCACCGCCCATGGCAACCCCCAGAACCCTGGCTTTCGAGATTTCGAGATAATCCCACCCATGGTGTTTTGTATCAAAATCCAGATCTCGGCAATCGACATTTCGGGATAATGCCGCCCATGGCATCTAAACCAGTACAGGGTGCTTACATGCCCCTGGTAGGATATGTAGATATTCTATGAGAAAAGCTTCGAGAAGACAATATGTTATTGCTCATCTTCGAGGGGAATTTCCTGCCTCTCCGCGCCAGGAACTCATCCAAATCAACTTGTGTTGATCAGCTGCTCCTAATCTAGGTGACTTTTTCAGAACAACTTAAACACATTTACGTGATTTTGATACTTAAGCGCATTGAACCAGACTGTGTGTGGATTGGGGTGCTTAGGTTACCGAGTCCTGCAAACTAGAGGTCAGTTAATGAGGCTGAATAATCCTTAAGCCTTAGACCTAATACTTAAGCTTCGCATTTTCCCCAACCTCTTGAGGATTATCCAGATCTTAACGGGTACTTGAATTTTTAAGCCTATGATCATAGCCCAAAAGGCCTAAAATCAGCGTTCCTACTAATCTCTTCTTTATTTCATTAGTACTTTTTGCCTTTCATTTTCTTTCTTTTGATATGGTCTAGAACTAAGTCAATTCCTTAATTTTTTACTAATGACTACCTCTTTTTCTTTTCTTTTCAACTTGTGCTCGTTTTTGGCATTCTTAACTCCTCCCCTTTTTTCTCCTCAAAACTGATATGCCCTCAAAATTTTCTCTCCTCTCATTTTTTTGTTCTTTTTCAAGAATTTTTTATTTTTTTTGGTATTTTTGGGATATGTGATTTTTTTTATGAAACCTTTCTTATGAGATGATTTTCACGACGTTTTGCACTTTCATACCCCCCCATGCCTACGATTTGTAATGTCCTCATTGTAAATTAGGTGGGTTCGAGTTCAGCTTAGATCATTCATTAGAACAGGTGTTGGGTGAGTGAATGGGTCGGGATGACTGTTGTAGACGATTTCAGGCTCAGGTATGTGTACTGGAGGTGGAGTCGACTGTTCTAATGGATGAACCCTAAAGTCCAATATGAGTTCAGCATAGGAATGTCAAGAAAGGTTTTGGGTTTTTCAAAATGACGGGTTGCCTCCCGTTAAGCGTTAAGTTTTATGCCATCAGCTGGGTGCAATGAGCTTAGGGAGAATGGAGGGTAAAGAATGTCTCAGCCAAATTTATATCGGTAAGTTCAATGAACGGTTTGAGTCTCTGACCATTCACGACAAAAGGTTCTGAATCGTGGCTGAGTTGACTGATTTCGACGGCTCCATTTCCAAAGATTTGTTGGACAAGGTAAGGTCCGATCCATTTTGATCTGAGTTTTCTTGGGAACAGTTTAAGTTTGGCATCAAAGAGTAGGACTTTCTGACCAGGGCAAAAGATCTTTCTGGATATGTGCTTGTTGTGAAAGGCCTTAACCTGCTCTTTGTAAATTCGCGAGTTCTCATACGCGTCGTGACGTAATTCATCGATCTCATTCATTTGAAGCTTTCTGTGGGTTCCTGCCTTAGAAAGATCGAGATTGCAGTTCCGTACTGCCCAATAGGCTTTGTGCTCCAATTTGACGGGGAGGTGACATGCCTTCCCGTACATCAATCTGAAGGAAGACATACCTAGTTGGGTTTTGGATCTTAGTTAGGGTAGAGAAGCTCTAATTCTGAAAGTCAACTCCAAGGTAATCTTGGTCAACTACAAAGTTGATTTGGGGTTTTCTTGATCAATTCTTCTGTTTAATGAATTGATATATTCGCTTGGATGATATAGAGTCTATGAGAGTTGATTGGAAGGTGTTTTATTGAGGATTAAGAGCAAGCTATGTTACTATCCAATTTGGGTTCTTTAGAACCCAATACTGAGTTCTTCGAGTTACAAGTGAGATTTGGATGCCAAATCTGCTCAGATCAGATCTTAATAACATGCAAGGATTGTTTGGTCTGTTTTGAGAGGTTGTTAGCTCTCTATTGATCTAACTAGAACTCAATTCAGAGCTTCAGAGCTCCAGAACAAAACTCTGAAGCCAAACCTTCTCCCTGGAGCTGTTCAGGGCTCTCTTCTTAGCTCATTTACTGCGGAATCGTCAGCTGAAGGTGATTCAGACTTCATCTAGACGTCAGAAGTTCTCCTGCAGGTCAAAAGACTTGATTTCTTCTTCTGCAGGCCATGAATGGCTGTAAGAACCCATCTTCTTCGTCCTTCAAATTGAAGGACTAATCACGACCCGAACACCAAATTGGTGTTCCAATCACATAGAGCACATCAAGGGCTTTCGATCGAGCCTTTGCTCGATCGAAACCATCAACGGAGTCGGCTGGAATCAAGTCTTGAAGATTGGCCTGGAGTGGACATAGATAGTCCCACCTTGAAAGTTCCTGAGTGCTCGCACTGGTATAATACTATTTTGTGCATATGCCTTCTCGGTCGTCAGCGTAGGGCACGTAATGAAATTGATATGGCATGCAGGTGCGTGCGTTGCACGTGCCTGCGCATGTGTGTGTGTGCACCTGTGGGCGTGAGCGTGGGCTCGTGAGTGGGCATGGGCCTAGGAGGCCAGAGATTGTGCATGGGCTTGAATTGAGATAAATCCACCAATTAAGAACTAGACTTAAGCTCAAGTAGGGTCTGGTCCTACCCAATTGGGTGTTGTGTATCCTCGAACGAGCTTGGGCCGCCCATTAAAAAATTAATTTTTATAATTGAAGATTAAATGGGTTAAGTGCTTGCGAATTTGGCTAAGTGTGGACATGAGGCACAGTAAAGAAGATTAAGAAAGAAAGGAAGAGAACCAGGACGAGCTAAGGAGGAAAAGATAAAAGAAACAAAGAATGCTTAGGGAGAGTTAAAGAAGAACAAAAGAATAACAGAGAGAGAGAGAGCAATGGGAGAAAGGAAATAAAGAGAATTGCTAAGGGCTGAAGAAAGAGGAAGAATCAGACGTCCGTGCCTATTTCTCATATTCATTTTTTTAAGATGTCTGTTGTTAATTTTAGACGTCTAATTTGTAATTCATTTATATATCTTGTTCTCTCTTATTGCTTTAAGTGATGAAATAAAGGCATTGTATTTATTTGTTTAGCAATTTCTTGCCTTTATCTTTTGTAATTAGTTACATTTGATGTAATAAACACATTACTTAGTTTTTAATGCTAAATCATATGCATAAATGTGTTCCTTCTTATTTGGAATGATGGCATGCACTAATTTGATCTATCTCTTATGCAATTATTCATGTACTTAAAGTATTTTAATTATAATCTAATTGATTAAGTAGTTAGTAATTTATGCTTAGGAATTAAATGATGAATTAAGCTTACTATTATGCCTCCAAGTGAATGACCTGAACTCAACCAGTTAAAAAGAAATAAAAATCTAAAATGTTAGGTTAACTTGACCCTACACTACACAACCGACATTAATTCGAGTTAACATAAATTACGTTCTTACGCAATTAATTAAGTCTAAATAACTTAATTAACTGTGTTGAGGATCTGACAAAACAGTGTTAGCACCTCCTTAAATTGCCAAGAAATGCGTATTTCGAGTCAACCCCTAGTCAAACATTGTGAAAAGGGTGCCATATATGGTACCATTGGATTCCTCACAGAGTTGCCACACTCCATTACCCTGGAGTCATTGCGGAAAGTGGTGGCAGTTACGTCGTGTAGTGTGAACATGTACAAGCGCTACGTATGCTGAATCACAGACAACCAATGACCTACTCTCTACCTAAGAAAGAATTGAACCTCAAACCCTGCATCTTGCTATCCCAGTTGGTTGCTATGCCTAAACAAAGAGTCGTGGGGAGGCCAACAACTCCCCAAACCAACCCTTGAAACCGATATGAAAGACCAAAGCTACAGCCAAACTCCAACGAGTAGCAGGGCTAAAACCAGCTATCTTATCCTTTTAATTCCTGACATATCCGTCATATTGATTTATAACCAATTTTAGTTAACTGTATCTTTTACTTTCATCAAATCAAGCCATACTTAACAATCCTACATTATTTAGTCCAGGATTATCAGATATTCACATTAACCTTCAAACGTATCAGTTTACAAATAATTTTCAAATTATGACAGTGGTTCCATACTATTTATCCGTCAATGAACCCAATGGAACCTATTTCATGGAAATCAAAGTTTGTTTTACGCATGCTATAACAAGGATATATATAATCATTAATTCTTAATCCTTCTGATAAAAATAAGTTCTTTCTTATTTAAAGTGTCCATAGGTCAGGGAAACTACCAGAGGGGTTTCAGACTCAGCAACAAGGAGGGTCATATGCTAATCAAAGCAGTACATGTGAAAAATCACCTCAGGCAGGTGCACAGGTACTTGGAAATCTGTTGGAGTCGACAAAAGAAAAGACTACTCAACCTAATGTCACTGGAGGGTCACGGTGACTTCGAACCATGTGCATAGGCCTGGGGTAGTCTCCACACCGGCCTCAGGATCCACTCACGCACTAGGAACAAGACCTGGTTTACTTGGACCAGAAATAGGATCAAAGACTCTTAATCACGTTTTTAATTTTTCACTAAAGGAACAAAACTTAAAAGTGAAAATAAACTATACCAACGCGTAGTACGCGTTGATACAATTCCAATGGTACCTTATTTGTCAAAATCCGAGGTCGATAAGGGCTTGAACCGGATGAAACAATGCGAAGGGGTCCTGAACCAAACCGGTTCAACCAGACCGGTCAACCGATCACGTTGACCCCCATGTGACACATGTTGCTTCTGATTTGCTGCTCGTGTGTTGCCGGATCGCTCTCATGCCTGCACCACAGCCGTTGATCGTGCCACGTATCGCAATCCACACATGCCCGCACTTCTGTTCAAACGCAAAGGTGTGGATTTGCACACTCACTAGGATTGCCACGTGTTACACCGTCTCTTGCTACTGCTGCCACACGTCACTCGCCTGAAGTGCGCCACCAGCGTCGCCGCTCAGAAGTTCGAATTTTGCAGTGGGAAGCCTGAACTTCTCATTATCCCAGAAAGGTCTCTGTGAATGAAATCCAACTCTTTCCTTCTCTCTTTCTCTTTGAGTTTTTGGTGGCTTAAGAGTTAATGATGACCCAAGGACCTAAGGGGGTTCTTTGATAAGCCCAAAGGTTGTTGCAAATAGGTTTAGTAGGGTGAAATACCCAAAATACCCCTAGGGTTGGGTCCACCTTACATTTATGTCCCTTTCGACTTCTTTTAGCTATAACTAGAGTTATACACCCCGGATTCATACAAAACAAACGTCACCGGAAAGCTTGCGATGGGAGAAATCCAACGGTACCATATATGACACCCTTTTGACAACGTTTGGATAGGGGTTGACTTGAAATACATATTTTTGGCAATTTAAGGAGATGCTGACACCAGCACTGAACCACAATTGGGTTTCCGGGTTTGAATTGACCTGGATCACCTTGAAATGACTCGGAACCTAGATTTTTGAACGTTACCTTTTCTCCTTGTCTTGACGTTGTATTTTTTTTTGGTTTGATGTTGAAGGTTAAGTTGCTCCTTTGTCACTCTTGTATTTGGTTTCTGGAGCTACAGTTCGGTCGTCCATTTCAAGCGAGAGGTAACTTTTTTAGTACCTAAATGTAGTACTTGAAACTGCAATTTTATAACCTCTTATGTCGTGCTTCCATTCATTGTTCTTTTTTAATGGATCTGAACGTACGTTCATTTCTAATTTGGGTTATGCTTCCATATATTCTGAAAGAGCGATCTTCGTTTTCATTGAATTTTTAAACACACAATGACGTGTCGTTGTATTTAGTCGCATGGTAGAAAATCGCTTTTCAAAATATTTAATTCTCAAAATCTAAATACGAAAAATAGTTAGGTCGTCTCCACAGGGAGGAATTAGCCTATTAAACTAGTGAGTGGTGCCTCATTTATTCAGGAAGTTTAATGCGTGCGCATGCTAACTGGTGCACTCATTTCCAACATAAATTCTCGATCTAGATAATTAATCAAGAATATAGGTGTGCACATGCAAAAATAACCACAATATAATACCATGTAAATACGTGAATCGTGATCTTGATACTGGTAAACACAGTTAGTATTAATCTCTAATGAAATAGAGTTTGTTCTCTATCACTCATAAGAAAACCACGTGTGATTTCAATTAAAAAGAGAGATGTCTATGTAATTTGTTACAATATATTAAATCAGAAAATGAAGGAATAGTGCATCCCGCAATGGCAAATAGAGTAATTTTTAATTGAGAGAAGAATAAAGGATTTCTCCTCTCTCTTCCTCACGTGAAGGGCCGAGCGTGGTTGGTGGCAAGGATCGAGGGGAAGGTGTGTCAAAGCATGGGCTTTGCGATGGCATAGGATGCGCGGATGAAGGCGGTCGGACGTGACTAGCCGGAGCGCTAGAGGCCGGCGACATCGAGGTCCCTGCAGGTGGCTCTGGCAACGTGCATGGGTCACTCTTGGTTGTGCATGGCCGTAGGGTGTCGGTAGGCTGTTGAGGTGGAGCATGGTGGATCTGAGGTGGAGCGCAGTCAAGGGGTGGGTCGTCGGCGGGCTGTTGAGGCAGTGGTAAGAGGCTGCAGTTTGGGTTCCTTCGTAGTTGCAGGGAGGCGGTTGGACGAAGAGGAAGAGGAAGAAGAAGAAGGGTAACTAGGAAGGGAAAGGAAGAGAGGGGGGGTGCGTGGGGGCTTTAAGTTATGGCGTTGATGATGGTGGTGATGAAGGTGGTGACTGTGGAGGGGCCACGCAGACAAGGAAAAGGAAGAAGAAGATGAAGAGGGGGGGGCGGTGGTGTGCGTGTGCACCCTGTCACAGTGCACACATGATTGGCGATGTTGGGTGCACGACAAAGTATGCGAGGTCCACGGTGCAGGCTTGTTTCACGATGTACGTAGGTTCCGCAATGGTGGAGGTGGAGGAGTTTCCCTTAGGGGAGAAGATATTGATCCTCCGACCACTCTTCTTCTTATAAAAACACCCACAGTTTGTTACTTTCGCCAAAAGGTTCTCCAACCACTTGGCGAAGATCGCGAGTGGTTGGAACGCCCAGTTAAGCATGGCAGTAATGTCATCAGACGTCTGATCTGAACTCCAGACGTCTTAAAAAGTGCAGACATCAGGGGGTCTACGATGATAGTTTCTAGACGTCTGATCTAAGCTCTAGACATCTTATAGAAGCAGAATGGACATCTGGCTCTTACACCTAGCCTGCATTCAACCATACAGATTATCATAACCATATGTTGTAAAATTGGTGCATAAAATTATATGCAGACTAAGGTGAATTATCATTTAACTCTTAATTAATTAGAAACTAAGAACAGATAATTAAAGAGTACTTAAGCCAAACAAAGGTCCACTAAAGTGGACTTATCAAATGCCCCCATGCCTAAGTTTTGCTAGTCCCTAGCAAAAATGATGGAAGTGACCAAAAATTTTGCTTTTCTTATTCCAAAGATTTAGAGATCCAGACAAATGTGAAGTGATAGTAGCCTAAGTAATGAATTCAAATGAAAAGCCATCTTGCACCTAAAGCTTGTGCTTTACCTTTGATAAAAATTCTATTAAGATAGGCAATTTCTTCTCTCGAGGATAAAGTAGAAAATAATCTGTAAATTGACCCCGACATTCTAGCTCAGGTAGGAGATACAGAGTCAAATGGATTTATATTTGGTGGCTTACATTCATCTGGTGTTACATGTAGTCTAGCACTACAGACTCTAAATCTCTAGACTGTCAAATGAGTTAACCCAGAGAGAAGCTAAAAACTGTGCTCTCTTAACGTTCTATTACGCTCACTTCTTGATAAATGCCAATTTATCATCATTCTTATGCACTAAAACAAACCTAGCTCTTAGGATTTTACTCCGCAAATGGGTTTTTGGGCTACATTTAGGCATCAATTAGGTTAAGCATGCATTACACTTTTTATTATCTTTTTAATGTGTTTTTGTGAGTGTTAGGGATATACAGATTGTCAGAACTCCAAAACCCTAGCACTAAAGAAGGCAAATGGTGAAGGAGAAGCTCAAACTAGCTGGAACTCAACTTGATCCAGCTCACCACAGCTGGAATTTAGCTCACTTGAACTAGGGTTAGCTCATCCCAACTCCATTCAGCTAATCTCAGCTAAATGACAGCTCAAGCGAGTTCATCTTAGCTCACCATAGCTCAAGTCAGCTTATATCCAGCTCAACCTAGTTGAGTCTAGCTCATTTTAGCTCCCACTAGTTCACGGGGAGCTCTAGCTAGCTTAGTTGAGTTGACAGGAGTTCACCCTAACTCAGAGCCAACTACATCCAGCTCCACTCAACTCCAGCTAGCTGACAATAACTTCATTTCAGCTCAGGAAGCTCAAGTCTAGCTCCCGGGGACTCAGCTTAGCTCAACTGAGCTACCTCAACCAGCTTGATCCTCCCCGGGAGCACCAGACCCAGGTCACCTCAGCTCATTATGGTACAAGCCAACTCATTTTAGCTTGGCTTAGCAGCTAGCAAAGAACTAGCAAGCTAAGCCAGCTCACTTTTTATTATCTTTTTAATGTGTTTTTGTGAGTGTTAGGGATATACAGATTGTCAGAACTCCAAAACCCTAGCACTCAGGAAGGCAACTGGTGAAGAAGAAGCTCAGACTAACTGGAACTCAGCTTGATCCAGCTCATCATAGCTGGATTCCAACTCACTTGAACTAGGGTTAGCTCATCTTAGCTCCATTCAGCTCACCTCAGCTGAATAACAGCTCAAGAGAGCTTATCTTAGCTCACCCTAGCTCAGGTCAGCTCAAATCCAGCTCAACTTAGCTGAGTCTAGCTCATCTCAGCTCCCATTAGTCCACAAGGAGCTCTAGCTAGCTCAGCTGAGTTGACTGGAGTTCACCCCAGCTCAAGTCCAGCTACATCCAGCTCCACTCAACTCCGGCCAGTTGAAGATGACTTCATTCCAGCTTAGGAAGCTCAAGTCCAGCTCCTGGGGACTCAGCTTAGCTCAACTCAGTTGAGCTAAGCTACCTTAGCTACCTCACCCAGCTTGATCCTCCCCGGGAGCATTAGACCCAGCTCACCTCAGCTCCTTTCAACAGAAGCCAGCTTGCTTTAGCTTGGCTTAGTAGCTAGCAAAGAACTAGCAAGCCAAGCCAGCTAAGGTAGCTCCTTGCAGCTCTCTTCAGCAGCCACCAGCTCTAATGCAGCTCAAGATGACTATCTCCAGCTCTTCTCCTTGAAAACCCTAGCTCCAAATGCCTCCAACTCTACTCCCTACTAGTTAAGCTAGCTAAGCTGCTTAACTTAGCTAGTCCACCTCCATGGCACCAAAAACTACTACCCTATTACTCTACTGCCTAAGCTCCAGTAAAAAGACCACTACCCACCACCATTCAAAGCATCCTTGGCTAGCAATTTCACTCTCATATTCTACCTAGAACCCCACGCCCAAGAGAGAAGAAGAAGAAGAAGATTAAGGGGATATTCTGTCCCCTTGGTGCCTTCCCCTCTTCCCTTCTCTCTTGTGCCCACGCCAGCCAAAGGAGAAGCCAGGCAAGGAAGATCTTTCGAGAAGATCTTGAAGGTGGTCCATGCCACCTTGGAGGAGCTTTTGAGGGTGGTGTACGCCCACCCCTTGGAGGAGAGCATTGAAGGTGGTAGCACCCACCTTGGAGGAGCTCTCAAGGAAGGAGAAGAAGGAGGCCCTCTTTTCAAGCCAAGGAGTAGCTAGACTTGCAGCAAGAAGACTCCCTTCTTCACCAATTTTTGCAAGAGGATTTGTGTTTCGTTTATTGCTTTTAAATTTTTTTATTTCTAGTAGAAGCATTCCTCTACTTATCTTGGAAAAACAACACAAATTCGAGTTAATGAAATTGCCTTCTTTTTAATTTTCTGTTGCAATTGTTACTGTTGTTCTAGCACTTATTCTACTTCCACTCCTTAATTACTCTAGGCCTCCACTTGCCTAGAGTGAGCTTAGGTAGTGGACTTTTTAATCTCATAAGTTTCAGCTTAGCATTTTAGGTGTTAGGACTCTTTTGTCACAATTCGCACTTTGCACGTATTATTTTAAAACACAATATATATATATTTATAATACCAAAAAGAAAGTTGAGATGTGTTTTTAGCAAGAGAATTGAATTGTAATTTTTGTCTCTTTGGACGACCCTAGATACTCCCCTATCTAGGATATAAATTTAAAAGCAAAAGCGGATTTACGCGTTGTAACGACACTAAATTACCTAATTAACAAACTGCGTATTTTCGCGATCACTTCTTTCTTTTCCCTCTGAGATCACACATCTCACCTAATTTTGTCCATGTACTCAATGTTTAGTGACTTTATACGGCATTCACACTTCAATTAGAGTCCTAATAACCCTACAACTAAGTTAGAAATCCTCAGCCAGTATTCAGGCGATCAGAAATACTGAAAAATAGGTATGGGCCATATTTGATGGATCGTAACGGGTGCTTTTGTTGCCTCAATGATATGGACACTTGATAAAATTGACACCTAAGTCTTGAACTTTTTTTTTGTATATATATATATTTTCTTTCTTTCTTTCTTTTCTTTTTCTTTTTTTTTTCTATATATATCTGTATATTTCTTTTCTTCTTTTTTTCTCTCTCTTCTTTTCTCTCTCTATTTTTTTTCTTTTATAACTCCAACACAACACGACACAAACTTTTATTCATGAGACATTATTAGGGTTGATGATGGTTAAGTGGATATTGTGTGGCTTATTTGGTGGAAGTGCCTACTCTCGGCACCAGGAAGGAATGGATAGGATAAGCGTATTTCTGACCTTTGACACTACTATCCTCCTTCAGCCAAGGATTCTACGAAGGATGGTCGTAACCCTCCACCATAGTCATAATTTTATTAGGACTCAATTTCTGTGTATCTATCTTATTTGGTGACTCTCGGAAATTCACACAATGTTTGCACACAGGAACAGAGAATGAAAACTATGCCTAACTCTGAGGTATCATCATCTAATTATCCAGAACTTAAGAGTCCTTGCACTAGACTTAGGGCACCAGTAGTCTCTCTACATTCTCCTCACAAATATTAGGTGGATCTAATAGAAGATAGTGTGCCTGATTCCCTACTAATTTTCCAAGGATTCAGCAAACTAAAAATATTTATCAGTTCTCTTAAAAGATCCATTACCCAGTCTACGTGCAAGTGAAGTAAATGTACTAGATTCTAAACTTAAGAAACAATTTAAGAAGAAAATCTTCAATGAAACCTCCTTGATGAAGATATTTTGCTAAGGCTAACCAATTCAACTAAAAAAAAATAAAAGATAGATTTTTTTTTTAATGCACCTAACCTAAATGCATGAATACTGCCTAAAAATGCAAAATGCACCCCCCATGCCTAAATCCTAGAATGTCCTCATTGTAAAATTAAAATAAGAGGAGAAAGAAGGAAATCACTTGATGAAGGCATTATTCTGGACGTTGGGTTGCCTCCCAATAAGCGCTGCATTTTCTATCGGCAGCCAGACTTATAGGGAACCTATAAGTCTAGTTCCAAACAGAAAGAGCTAGGCCCTAAAAATATGTGTAACAGCGTGGGCCTAGAAAACAGGTAGTCACGGATGTTAGCGAACTAATGATGCAACGTAATTCGAAATGCTCGCCAGAAGACATGAAAACAGAGAACCTTGTAGGCTACCTGGGGTGGTCTAGGAATAACAAAAGGAACATGAAAAGGGACCTCCCGAAATAAAATAAGTGGAGAATAACAAGGGTCCTCTAAAGCAAGAAGGGTTTTAAAAGATATAATCATAAATATGTCAAACCCTTGAATGGCGAGAGTAAAAGTACAAGCATCAATCCAAACTTGTCATTCCACTTGAGGATGTACTAGCCTGATATTCTCCCAGAAAGAATGTATATGAGTAAAGACCTGAGCCAAGGATCGGTTAGGGAGTGTAAGGGTTGATTGTGGTGTTGGTAGTAATGATTAAGTCCAAGGAGGACTTAGTCTGTGTCAATTCCAGTTCCAACAACAATTCATATTCTATATTATTCTCCCTAATAGTTGTTGTAGAAAAATTGAAGTCACCCTGCCTATCATTAATGATTTCCTCAAGAATCGGAGTCATATTTTCACCTTCCAGTATATGTGAATCAATGGTGGATTCCAAATCACATTTATTTGATGGTAGGGTCGAAGCAATAGAATCATTATCATTAATTTCATCCCCAGATTCTTTTGGTTCATTTAAGTTTTTGTCGGGGTGTATATGTGATTCACCAGTAAAAAGAGGAGTTGCTTCAGTATCCTCAATTATTTCTGAAGGAGGATTAGTCTTAATGCTTTGGAGTAAGCATATATCACTCAATTATTTGTTCTCCTTGGGGCATAAATCTTCAATTGATGTGTATTGTCCCCGAGAGTCTCTCCTAGGCTTCTCACTATTGTGTTTGTCCTCCTCCAACATCAACTCCCTATCTTCCTGATTTTGCGGAGGATGATTTTCAAAATCAAAAGTAGGGAGGGATCCGGATTTCACCAAATCATTAATAACCTCGGGGGGTAAGTCCTCAAATGACACATAATCCCCTCAAGATTCACTCCAAACTCAAAGTCCGGGTTCCTCCATTGGGTTATCATCCTCCTCTAAAATAGACTCTTTGTATCCCTGAGACCAAAATTGATCCAATTCATCCTTGATTGCGCAACAATCATAGGTCTTAATTGGCCTAGATTAAGCTAGGACTTAGCATAAGTTAGGGTTATTCATGTATGCATACGCATTATCTGCATCTTTACTACTTTCCTTTAGCTATGCATAAAATAATGTTATAATGCGCTGATTAAGTACATTATGTCGATTGTAGGGAATAAGCTGATCAGGAGCTGGATCAGGAATAACGAGAGTTGTAGCAGAGCTGGAGCAGAAGGCCTAGTTTAGATGTAGGAATAATAATGTAAGGGGTTTAAAAGTTTGCTATTCTATTAAGTAGGAATAAAGCAGTAAAATGTGAAGAGCTTAGGTCCATCCTAGCCCTAGGATAGCCTAGAGACTTCCCCAAGCATTAGCCACCCTTAGATTAGGTCACAACACCCTAGGAAGCCCTAAAACCCTAGTTCCAACCCTTCTCTGGATGTCCAGATAAGTTTTAAGACGTCCAGGACCCTTAGCCAACTCCCACAGACTTCAAACCCACTTCTGCAGTGTTATTGGACGTCCAGACACTTTGTCAGATGTCCAATTTCTGCAGAATACCCAAAACAGAACCCGAAATCCTTCCTGACTCTGATTGGACGTCCAGACAACAAGTCTGGACTTCTGATTTTTAAGTATAAGATGTCTGATTATATAATTAGACGTCTGATACTGCTCTCCAATTCCTGTTTTGAGATTTAAGCCTTGATCTTGGATCTCTAGGTCCCTAAACCCAATTCCAACCCCATAGGAACCTAAATTAAGGTGCCCTAACCCTAGTACACCACCTCTAGACCTCCCTAAGGACTTAATTAGGTCCTCACTAAACCTAATTGACTTGGATCTTAGTCAATTCCATCAGCCTATTCAATTGGACTCATTGAGTCCAATTGAGCCCTGATCTCAGCACACATTATCCAATTGGACTCAGTGAGAGTCCAATTGACCTAGACCTGACTTAATTGAGTTGTTTTACTCTCAATTAAGTTTCCACACACCCAATTAAACTTGTATTAAGTTTAATTGCACTTTACCTTAGTGAATTAGGGTTTATAACCCTAATTTGAGACCTACCTTGACCTAAACCCACTAAAACCCAACCTAATCAACCTAGCCACCTAAGTTTCGACCCACACACACCCACACACACCATCCACACGAAAATATCTAGCCTAGAGTTCTCTAGAACTCTCTACCATGTGTGGTTGCCTTGGTTGCCAAAAATAGCAACCAAGAGCCATTCAATTTTTAGATCCACATTTGGTGGATCTAAAAACCACCTTCCACCCTCTCGCTCTCACTCTCCCACGAGCTCCCACCATAGGCCTCTCTAGAGAATTCCATAATTCTCTAGAGAGCTTTCCTTAGGTCTATAAAAAGACCCCTTGGGTGGCCATTTGCACCCATTCACTCCCTTGGCAATTGATCTCCATTGGTGCCATTCACTCCACCTCCACTTAGCCACTCACTCCACCTCCACGAGCTCACTACCACCACCATGGAGGACACCATGCTGGGATGCTGGATCAACCCTACTTCTCTCCAAGGGTCGGCCTAAGCTACTTTGGCCGCCCCTCATTCTCCTCTCGACCACTCCAAGGCCATCAGGGACCACCCCTGAATGCCCTCTATTCTTCTAGCTCTAGATCATGCTCTTCATAATTTTTATTGCTTTCATTTACTACTTAGTAGAGTAGTCTTACTTCTCCCCCAATGATGCATGCGAAATCCCCCCGCTGATTCTTGTATGCAATCGTTTTCTGGTAGTTAGATTTAATTTTAAGCATTCATGTATAAACTTTCCTTTAGATTTCCTTGTGCAACAACTCTCCCATGATGAATGAAATTTCATTTTATATATATATATATATATATCTCTTATGTGTTTGAAATCACCTTGAGCTAAATGATTATCATATTTGCGTGATTTAAGTGTCTGTTCGTTAACCGCCTATATATTACGCACCAGCATGTCGTTTAAATAAAGTAGAGCGGCTTTAAGATCGATTTCAAAAATAAAAATAACGCCTCCCAGAGAAGAACGACCGGGACTCAAAGTCTCGTTATTTTTACAAAACAATGTCTTTGTTGGATCGTATTTCGCAACTATACTACGACGCTTTTATCAAAAATGCAATCTATGACTTCCCAACAATCCTCCATTCCCTTAGGGTCACCTTCATTGGGCACATGTAAATCCTGAAAATGATGAATGGTAAGTGTTGGTTCCCTAAGTGGAGGGTCGGGATCAGGCTCACTAAGGGTAGAATGGGGTTCCACCACATGATTAATAGGGGAAGTGGCATGAACAATATGACCTTGACCTGGTGGTCGTGTCTCATGGGGAGAGTCTAAGTGATAGCTACTCAAAACAAGATCCTTATTATCCGTTGTTTCCTTAGAATCTTTTTGATGATCATGGTTTACGGGTAGAGATCAGAATCAATAGTAACAGAGTAGCTAAGCTGACGAATTTTCTCGTTCAATTGTTGACTATTCCTCAACATCTCTCCCACAGACTCCATTTCTTTTTGCTGCTTTTGTATTTCTATCATAAAAGAGGAGAGGCTACTGTTAGATTGGGGAGGATAGTCAGTCTTAGGCTCTGGTTGCCTAGAGGTATCGGTCCAACCTTGATGAGAAAAATTATGAAGGGTGGGAGGGTTGGGTGTTTGCAAACTGAAAAATTCTGCTCCTAGGCTCTGCTCAAAAGTAGGAGATATCGGGCCAGTACTCACAAAGTAAGAATAAGAATGACCCCATGAATTGTCATTGTATCCCTCTGAGGGATACGCTCGAGGCATGGGATTCTGGTTAAAAGATGGGCAATATGGGTTCTGATAATCAAGATGATAGGAGTTAGGGTAATCCATTTCTTTTAAGACAAATAGGTTTAACTCTCTCAGGACTTAGAAGAAAATAGAATAAAAATAGAAACTTCCTAGAGAGCTCTACCACCTCCAAAACAAACGCAAATACAGTGAGATTTGCTTTTAGTAGATTTTAGGTCTTAAAATTAAGTGTTCAGTTGGTGTCCAAACAATTTTTGCAAGAGTTACGCTTCCTAGGTTGACCTTTGTTGGTGCCTACAACATACTCGCAAGGGATGGAAGTCTCGAATCGAGCCCATGCACGAGAAACCGAAGTAACTTGGTGGACAGGCTTGTTGATTTTCGACTAACTTCCCTGTGGTGTAAAGAGGAGAGGTAGAAATTTATCTAGTGACCTTATGTGTGATGTGCACAGTGTCTGAAGGTGTGCAGCATACGTACGCGTTTTGTGTTTTCAAATCCAGCAAATAAGTCCTTTCACACGCAATTAAAGTCACTGATTTTAAGGTCCAACTTCTTAGTAGTCCCAATTTCTTAAAGTGATCACTGACTTAATTAGATTTAAACACTTTAGTAGTCTTAGATTTAAGTCCAATGCGGGTGCATGACAAGTAATTGATGCTGAAGAAAAAACGTACCTTACTCCAGCTCTCTTCAATGCAGGGATGTATGCGATGCAATTAAGATAAACTAGATGCTGCTCATTCAATCCTAGATGGTCACCCTATAGATATGCAGCTTCTAGCAAGCAGTTCAGATTTTTCTTTCTTTCTTTTTTTTTTTAATAAGTAAACAAATCTAATTTAATTTAACTAGCTAACTAACTAACATGTAGTTCAAACGATTCAAATAAACCTATAATCTAAATAAAATGGGAACACGCTCCCGAAAAGACGCTCCCGTATACAATAGCGATAAGCAATAAAGAGTACTGGGAACACGTTCCCAAAAATGCCCAACACGGGTTCACAAGGCAGAAATTAGATGTCTAATGTCTATCTAGCCTGATCTAAATCTAAAGGAAGCAAACAGGTCTTCAGTCGCCAATCCTCCTTCCACATGCATGGGATTAAGGCCAACGTGCTCCTGTTACTGCCCTCTAGGTGGTGTCGAGGTCCACAAAAAATATCGTCTTCGTCGTGCACTCCCATTGCGTTCGTTCATTTTTGCACGCAAACGGAAACAAGGTCAGCAATTCAGAAAAGCTTTAGAAATAGGATAAAAATAATATAAATTTTCCTAAAAAATTAATAGGCGTATTTCCTCCCCGGCAATGGCGCCATTTGGAAGAGCAATCTTCGCTTTCGTTGAATGTTTAAACATAAAATAACATGTCGTTATATTTAGTCGCATGGTAGAAAATCGCTTTTCAAAATATTTAATTCTCAAAATATAACCACAAAAAATAGTTAGTTCCTCTCCACAGGGAGGAATTAGCCTATTAAACTAGTGAGTGGTACCTCGTTTATTCAGGAGTTTTAATGCGTGCTCATGTTAACTGGTGCACACATTTCCAACATAAATTCTAGATCTAAATAATTAATTAAGAATATAGGTGTGCACATGGAAAAATAACCACAATATAATACCATGTAAATACGTGAATCGTGATCTTGATACTGGTAAACACAGTCAGTATTAATCTCCATTGAAATAGAGTTTGTTCTCTATCACTCATAAGAAATCAACCACGTGTGATTTCAACTAAAAAGAGGGATGTCCATGTAATTTGTTGCAATATATTAAATCAGAAAAATAAAGGAATAGTGCATCCCGCAATGGCATATAGAGTAATTTTTAATTGAGAGAAGAATAGAGGATTTCTCCTCTCTCTTCCTCACGTGAAGGGCCAAGCACAGTTGGCGGCAAGGATCGAGGGGAAGGTGCGTTGAAGCATGGGCTTCACAATGGTGTAGGAAGCATAGACGGAGGCGGCCAGACGTGGCCGGCTGGAGCGCCAGAGGCCGGCGATGTTGAGTTCCCTGCAGGTGGCTCTGGCTGTGAGTGTAGGTCATGTTTGGTTGCTCGTGGCCATAGGGAGTCGGTAGGCTGTTGAGGTGGAGCACAGTGGATCTAAGGTGGAGCGTGGTTGAGGGGTGGGTCATCGGCAGGTTGTTGAGGCAGTGGTGAGGGGCTGCGATTTGGGTTCCTTCGTAGTTGCAGGGGGGCGGTTGAACGAAGAGGAAGAAGAAGAAGGCTAACGAAGAAGGGAAAGGAAGAGAGGGGGTGCATGGGGGCTTTAGGCTATGGTGTTGGTGATGATGGTGATGAAGGTGGTGACGGTGGAGGGGCCACATAGAAAAGGAAGAGGAAGGGGGGGGTCTATGGTGTGCGTGTGCACCCTGTCACAGTGCACACATGAATGGTGACGTTGGGGGCACGGCAGAGTATGCGAGGTCCACGGTGCAGGTGGTAATGCAACATCTTTGGCTGTTTTTGCGTCTTTATGTTTATTATAGTACAGTCGTTATAGTATAAGACAAGATAGCTATGGTTGTTATTACAATAGATTTTTTTTACTTGGAAATAGTTTTCCCGAGGTCGAACTCAGGGAGCTACTGGAATTCTAAAAGTACAAAGTTTCTCTATTGGATTACAAAAATAAGAGAGAGAGAGAGAGAGATTTTTGTCTTGGCTTCTTCTTCTTCTCTTTGTGCTTTCTCTCTGATCCTGTCTTCTTCCCTCTTCTTTCTTCTCTTTTCTTCCTGGCTGCTCGTCTTCTTCTTCTGCTCTTCAGCTGCAGAGTCTTCTCTCCTTCCTTCTCTTTTCTTTCTCTTTTCTTCAGCTGTAGAGTCTTCTTCTTTTCTTCTTCTTCTTCTCTACTTTATCTCCTCTGGCTGCTGCTCAACCATCGTCTGATGCAGTGGTCAGACGACTTAACTGCAGGTCCGCTACAGTGCTTCTCTTCTTTTCCTTCCTTCGCTGCTTCTTCTTCTTCTTTGGCGAACCTTCTTCTTCTGAGTTCTCTCTTTTTCCTTCCTTCTCTTTTCTTCTGCACGGCCTCTCTTCTTCTGCTTCTTCTCTGCCTTGCCTTTTCCTCTGCTCAGCCTCTCTTCAGAGCTTCTTCATTCTCCTTCCTACGGCTAAGTACTTAGCCTTTCTCCTTCGTGCTTTGTTCCTGCACACAGGGCACAGCAAAACCTAACCCTTCCCTCTACCCTCACGTATCTCTCTCTCTCTCTGCAAACCGCTCGTAGGAATCTCTCCCAGAGCCGGGTTAACGGGTCGGGTTGCGTACCCGGGACCAGGCGCACCGGCGTGATATGGTGCACGAGGTGTGCTCGGTGGTGTCGGGTCGGATCCCGCCAGGTCCGCGAGGTGAATCCGCGGACGAGGCGGGTGTGATGGGCGAGGGACCTCACCCCAGTGGATTCGGAGGCGATTAGTCGTATGCACAAAATCAATTTAAACCAGTGCGGCGCTTTGTGAACTTACGATGTGGGACTAACTGGTTGCTTGTCCTCGCGTGCACCCACAGGAAGAACTCTTCGCAATCTCCTCAACTGCTGCCCCTACTAGTCTCAATTGCTGGGGAAAAGTCTTTACAGAAGTCTCCCCAATCCGCAGCACCTGGAGCGCAGCTGTCTTGAAGCCTGGAGCCTGCTTGGGAGCTTCTCGAATCGTCGACAATGGCGGCCGGGGCAGCAGAACTGTCAAGCACTAAAAGGGCCTCTCGGCCTAATCAAACCACCAGGAAACCTTCGCCGTGGCACGATGAAGGTGTTGAGCTGTGCGGCAGGCTACAGGGCAGCCTAGGCGTGCGTGCCTAGGTCGTCCTGTGGCCGAAAAGATGGGTGTGTTCGGTGGCGTGTTGAGTGAGTGCGGAGGGACTGTGGAGGGGCGGAGGGCATTCAGTGTGATGAGGTGGAGCTTCTGGGACGGTCGACGAGTTGTGTGGAGCTGCGGATCGACGGGGACAACTCGCCAGAGGGTGGCCGGAGATGGGGAAGGTGATGGTGGTCAGGGACAGTCGAGGGTCGGTTTCAATGAAATAATGTGGGGAAAAGAAAGAGGGGAAGATGGGGAGTAATTATAACCTACTTGTAGGGATGAAGGGGGCCGGAGAGGCGGGTAGTCGTATCGACTGTCGCCGGCGAAGAAACACCCAGAGGGAGAGAGCGGCGACGAGGAAGTGGGCAGGGAAGCGTGCGCTTGGTACGGTGCGACGCGGGAAGACGAGACGAAGCTGGCTCTGTTGCTGGTATGGCAGCAGAGCGACGAGAAGGAGGAGGAGTGGCCGCCGGAGCTTGTGGGTTTCCTGCCAGAGAGGGAAGAGAGGAAATTTTGAGGGATTCTCCGCCAAGACAAGCTTGGTTCAAGCGGCTCGTCCTGGGGTTTCTTTTAAAGGCGCAAGCAGAGGGGCAGATGCACGGAGGGTGAGCGAAGCTCTCACCGGAGGTTGCCGCAGGTACAACACCCATACCTCTCGAGCATTCGCACGAGAGGTATGGTGCGAAACAGGGCATGGGGAGCTGCTCAGGCGGTAGGGAACTTCTCAGGGAACCCCCCTTTCACATCTGAGAGCAGCTCCCTGGGGAAGCGAGGAGAAATCGTCCTCGAAGCTTCGCCGGAGTATGGGTCTTCTGCTGCATTGGAAGAGGGACCGGAATGCGGAAGGTGACAACAAAAGTTGCGGGGGTTTCCGCAAGGGTTTTCAAAAGTTAGGGGCTAGAGTGTAATTGGGTGGACTATTTTGCAAAGTAGGTCAAGATGACCTTCCCTTAGGCCCAAATTTTGGTAAAAACCTAATTTGGACCTAAGGAATCCAATGGTGAAGTTGGATTTTAGGTTTGACCACGTTTGACTGGATATTTTGCGTAAAAACCCAATTTAGGTCAATTGATGAGCTAGGACCCTAATTTAGGTCAAACTAGGTTCCAGAGGCCAATTTGAATGTTCTAAACCCTAGGGGATATTTTTCCATGATTTTTAGAGGGTTTATTTGACTTTTATTCTGACCGAAACCTTGTTGAATTAAGCGGGTCTGTTTTAGGGTTACCAAATGTCATTTAATTCCTAGATTGCACATGAGCCCATTTCTGATTGATTCAACCCACTTTTTATCTTATTTAGATCATTTGACCTATGCTCTGTCTCTGAGAAGTTTCATTTATGTACTGTAATGGTAAAATTACAATTTTAACCTTTATTTCATGTTTTCTTCTCAGAACACTTATTCCTCCAATTAAGCCCTCTTCTAAGTCATGTAGGAGCTTTTATTCTCTTTATTAGGTCAAAATGAGCTAGTTGTGGCTCATGATGAGGCTCTCATCATACCCCCATGCCTAGCTTTTGCTAGTCCCTTAGTGTTTGTCGCGCTTTTGTGCGGTTTGTTAAAAGAGAATATCGCGTTGCAATATAGCCGCTAAAGCATTCAAAACAAATAAAGATTTTTATTACTCGAAAATCGGAGTATCCGAGGTCGAACACAGGGAGCAATCTCAGTACTTTGTAAAACCCAAGAATACAACTGTTACATGCAAATATAATTGATTCAAAGAGTTTTTAGAAAAAGTAGAATTAGACGTCTGATTTATGTATCAGACGTCTTAAATGTGATCTTTCTTTCTTTCTTCCTTCTTCTCCTTTCTGCTTCTGTATCTTTCCTTCTGCTTTGCCTTTCTGATCTCTTTGCAATCTTCCCTTGTCCTTCTTCTTCTTCTCTGCGAAGACTTCTAATCTTTCTGCTTTCCTTCTCCTGCGAAGGCTTCTTTCTTCTTCTTCTGTCTTCTTCTTTGGCTTGCTTTTCCTTCTTCTGCAGCGGCCAAGTCCTTCTCCTGCGATCAGCCTGCCTGCACAGGAGCAAAACCTAACCCTTCTCCCTCTACCCGCGCGTCTCTCTCTCTCAAGCAATTCACTCGGAGCTGCTCTCCCAGAGCCACAGGCATTAATCGGGTCGGATCGTACCCGGGACCAGGCGCACCTGAAGGTGGTGTGATGCGCGAGGAGTGCGTAGGTCTAGGTCGGGTCGGATCCGCCAAGTCCGCATGGTCAGGTCGCGGACGAGGCGGGTGTGGGGTCAGTGAGGGACCTCACCCCTGTGCTTACTGAGGCGATAAGGGTATATCACAAAACCAATTTATAGTGTACCTGAGGCTTGTAATCCCACGATGTGGGACTAAAGGTTTCGTCCTTCCCTCACGCACGCCCGCAGACTCTCGTGTGCAATTGCCCACGCTGAAGGCCCTGCTGCTGCTCCAAGCTGAACTCAGTCACCTCGCAACACTTGTGAGAGGCTGCTGCACCTGCCGCCTGGGAAGCCTGACGCCTGATGCTGCTCCAAGCTTCCTACTGCTTCGGCTGTGAATGGCGGCCGGGGCGTTCACCTGAGATTCCACAGAACGGCCTATTGGCCCAATCAGAATAGCTGGAAACCTTCGCCGTAGCACGGCGAAGGCGGTGGGTGATGCTGCAGGTTGTCGGTCGGCCTAGGCGTGCGCGCCTAGGTCAACCTGTGGCCGGAGATGGTGGGTTGTTCGGGGGGTGGTTATGGAGGTCTGGAGTGGTAGTTGTGGGGTGGAGCGAGTTCCTGGTGGTGAGGCGGAGCTCCGGAGGTGGTTGGCGAGTCGTGTGGAGTGGCGGAGTGGTGTGGGCGGCTCGCCGGAGTGCGGTCGGAGGCGAGGAAGATGAAGGCGGTTAGGTACTGTCGAGGGGTAATCAAGTAAAATAGTTGGGGGACAAGAGAGAGGAGAGGGTGGAGAACGTATCTGGGGTTGTCTGGAGGGAAGGGAGGCGGCGGAGAGGACGGCTCGTAACTGCCGTCGTCAGGGAAGAAAGACCCTGAGGGAGGAAGCGGCGACGAAGACGAGGTCAGAAGCGCGCACGTGGGGTACAGCGCGACGCGGGAGGAAGCGGCGGAGAGGACTCTGTTGCTGGTATGGCAGCAGAGCGACAAGAAGGAGGGAAGGAGGTCGCTGGAGCTTGTGGGTCGTTTGGCCGGAGATGGGAGAGGGAGGAATTTGGAAGGGATCTCCGTCAAAATCAAGCTTAGCCTCTTCGGCCGGAGTTGTGGGTTCTTATATAGGCGCTGGACTTGGTGTGCAGGGCGTGAAGGGCACGTAATTGCCTGAGGTTGGTCGCCGGAGATGGAAAGGAGTTAGGATACCCAAATCTCTCGTGCGTTCGCACGAGAGATTGAGTTCACACCAGCGATTGTAATTGACTTTATAAGGAAGGGAATTCCTCAGAGAATCCTCCTTCCATTTCTGGGAGGGAATCTCTGAGGGATTAGAGAGAAATCCCTCTCCGAACCTCGCCGGAGCTCGGTTCTGCCCTAGCAATGGCGGCAGGACCGGTTTGCAGAGGAGGCGAAGAACCTAGGGGGTTCTCTGCAACGGTATTCAAAAGATAGGGACCAATTTGTGATTTGGGTGTACTAAATTGCAAAGTAGGTCAAGATGACCCCTCCTTAGGTCCAAATTTTGGTACAAACCTAATTTGGACCTAAGGAATCCAATGGCGAAGTTAGATTTCAGGTTTGACCTCGTTTGACTGGACATTTTGCGTAAAAACCCAAATTAGGTTAATTGAAGAGCTAGGACCCTAATCTAGGTCAAACTAGGTTCCAAAGGCTAAATTAAGTGTTCTAAACCCTAGAGTATGTTTTTCCATGATTTATAGAGGGTTTAATTTCTTTTTTTTATTACCGGAACCTTGTTAATTTAAGCGGGTCTGTTTTAGGGTTACCAAGTGTCATTTAGTTCTTAGATTGCGCATGAACCCATTTCTGATTGACTCAACCCACTTTTTATCTCATTTATACCATTTGACCTCTATTTTGCCTCTGAGAAATCCCGTTTACGTACTGCAATGGTAAAATTGCAGTTTTAACCTTTATTTCATGTTTTCTTCTTAGAGCACTTGTTCCTTCAGTTAGGCCTTCTTTCAGGTTATGTAGGAGCTTTTGTCTTCTTTATTGGGTCAAAATGAGCTAGTTATGGCTCATGATGAGGCTCTCATCATACCCCCATGCCTAGCTTTTGCTAGTCCCTTAGCAAAATTTCAAAGTTTTAACTTCCATTCTAGACCCTGAGTGTCTGTCAACAATGATAAGTGCTTCTCCTTTTCTTTTGTGATTAGGTGGGAATGCCGACAATAGGCCTAGAGGTACTCAAGTACCAATAAAAATCCGGACCTGTTCCGCTTTAGCCTCAGTCTTCTGCAAAGGTTTCTACGGCCCACAGAAACTAACCTAAAGTTTGTTGGACTCCGCGGTTAAAGCACCCGTGCTTGAGATATTTTTAGCCTAAGCTCAGTTTGCAGTGCGTTTTTTGTAAGAGAGAGATAGAGGATTTATTTGTTTGGAGAGCTTTTCTCTCTCTTTTCTTTTTATTTCTAGCTTCGGATTAGTCTTCTCAACACGGTCTGTATCGGATTCCTCGTCCCCATCATCAATCCTCAAGGGTCCCTGGCTTTCAAGATTTCGAGATAATCCCGCCCATGGCAACCCCCGGAACCCTGGCTTTCGAGATTTCGAGATAATCCCGTCCATGGCGTTCCGTGGCCGAATTCAGACCCTGGCGATTGACATTTCGTGATAATGCCACCCATGGTATCTGAACCAGCAGAGTGCTTACATGCCCCCAGTAGGATATTTAAATATCCTAAGAGACAAGCACCGAGGAGATGATATGTTGTTATGCATCTTCGAGGGGAATTTCCCGTCTCTCTGCGCTGGGAACTCGTCCAAATCAACTTGTGTTGATTGACCGCTCCTAATATAGGTGACTTTTTCAGAACATTAAACGCTTTTCGCGTGATTTGGATGTTTATGCGCACTGAACTAGACTGTGTGTGAATTTGGGTGCTTAGGTTACCGAATCCCGCAAACCGGAGGTCAGTTAACGAGGCCGAATACTTCCTAAGCCTTAGACCTAATACTCAAGCTTCGCATTTTCCTCAACCTCTTGAGGATTATCCAGATTTTAATGGATACGTGAATTTTTAAGCTAAAGGTACTAGCCCAAAAAGCCTAAGACCAGCGTTCCCGCTAATCTCTTGTTATATCTCCGTGGCACTTTTCTTTTCTTTTTCTTGATTCGGTCTAGAACTTCAGTTAACCCCTTAATCTTTTACTAATGACTATTTCTTTTCATTTTGTGCTCCTTTTTGTCATTTTTTCTTCTTTTCCTCCTCTCATTTGTATGACCTTGAATTGTTCCTCCCCTCTAACAAGTCTTTTTTTTTTTTTATGTGAAATCCTTTCTTGATATGAATTTTCTGACATTTTGCACTTTCATACCCCCCCATGCCTAAGATTTGCAATGTCCCCATTGTAAATTAGGTGGGTTCGAATTCAGCTTAGTTCATGTATTAGGATAGGTGTGTGGTGAGTGAATGGGTCGAAGCGACTTGTTGCGAACGATTTCTAATCTCGGGTAGGTATACCTGAGGTGAAGTCGGCTGTTCTAATGGATGAACCCTAAAGTGCAATATGAGTTCCGCATAGAGATGTCAGAAACGGTTTCAGGTTTTTCAAAGAATGACGGGTTGCCTCCCGTTAAGCGCTGAGTTTTACGCCATCGGCTGGCGCAATGAGCTCAAGAGGAATGGAGGGTGAAGGATGACTCAGTCAAATCTATATCGGTCATGTCAATGAACGGCTTGAGTCTCTGCCCGTTCACGACAAAGGGTTCAGAATCGTGGCTGAGTGGGCTGATTTCAATAGCTCCATTTCCGAAGATTTGGCGGACTAGGTAGGGTCCGACCCACTTGGATCTTAGCTTTCCTGGGAATAGTTTGAGTCGAGCATCAAAGAGTAAAACTTTTTGACCAGGATGAAAGACCTTTCTAGAAATGTGTTTGTCGTGAAAAGCTTTAACCCGTTCTTTGTAAATTCGCGAGTTCTCATACGCGTCGTGGCGTAATTCATCGATCTCGCTCATTTGAAATCTTCTGTGGGTTCCAGCCTTAGAAAGGTCGAGATTACAGGTCTGTACTGCCCAATAGGCTTTATGCTCCAATTCGACGGGGAGGTGACATGCCTTCCCGTACACTAGTCTGAAGGGAGACATTCCTAATTGGGTCTTGTGGGCGGTCCTATAGGCCCACAATGCTTCCGGAAGCCGAGAAGACCAATCTTTTCTATCAGGTCGAACAGTAACCTGAAGGATCTTCTTGATCTCTCGGTTAGATAGCTCAGCTAGACCATTAGTTTGGGGGTGGTAAGGAGTAGAGATTCGGTGTGACACCCCGTATTTGGTCATCAGTGACCTGAACTGAGCGTTCGTAAAATGGGTCCCTCCGTCGGAAATTATAGCACGCGGAATCCCGAACCTTGAGAAAATGTTTTGATGGAGGAATTTTATAACGACTTTATGATTGTTGGTTCGGGTCGGAATGGCTTCTATCCACTTGGACACATAGTCAACTGTGAGTAAGATGTATTCGAAGCCATCCGAGTTCGGAAAGGGTCCCATGAAATCAATCCCCCAAATATCAAAAATTTCGCATACCAAGATCGGCTGTAGAGGCATCATGTCTCTATGGCTCATGTTGCCCAGAGTCTGGCAACGGGAACATACCTTACAGTGATCGTATGCATCCTTGAAAATTGTGGGCTAGTAGAAGCCACACTGGAGGACTTTCGATGCGGTTTTATGTCCAGAAAAATGTCCACCGCATGCCTGGTCATGGCAGAATGAGAGTATGTCTTTGATTTCCACTTCCGTGACGCACCGTCGGATTATCTGATCAGCACCAATGCGGAAAAGATACGGGTCTTCCTATAGGTAATACTTGGCATCGGAATGCAATTTGTCCTTTTTGGCCTTCGACCAATCGGGCGGAATCTGATGTGATGCCAGGTAATTAACAATATCGGCGAACCATGGAAGACTTGTACTGATAGTCAGGAGGTGCTCATCAAGGAAATGTTCTGTAATAGGTCCGGAAGGATCAATAATTTCAGAAGGAAGGCGGGACAAGTGATCAGCTACCACATTGTGCTTTCCCGCCTTGTCGCGAATCTCGAGGTCAAATTCTTGCAATAGCAAGATCCAGCGGATTAGTCGAGGTTTCGCGTCCTTCTTGGCAAGGAGATGCCTTACAGCTGTGTGATCCGAGTATACGATAATACGGGAACCCAGAAGGTATGATCTGAATTTTTCCAGGGCAAATACTACGGCCAGCAGCTCTTTCTCAGTAACCGTATAGTTACACTGAGCCTCATCCAGTGTTTTGCTGGCGTAGTAAATGACCACAGGTATCCCGTCAATTTTCTGCCCCAAAACCGCTCCTACAGCAAAGTCAGATGCATCGCACATGATCTCAAAGGGTTGAGACCAATCAGGGGACTGTAGGATTGGGGCCTGGGTGACTCGGTCACGTAGGATTTCAAATGCTTGAGTGCATTCCTTGGAAATTTTGAAAGGTACATCCTTGGAGAGAAGATTGGTCAGGGGGCGCGCGATCTTGGAGAAATCAGGGATGAATCGACGGTAGAAACTGACGTGCCCCAAAAAAGATCGGATGTCCTTAATCGAGCTAGGCATAGGGAGCTTGGAAATCAGGTTAACCTTAGCTCGATCCACTTGGATGCCTTTCTCTGAGATTAAATGTCCCAGGACAATTCCCTCAGGCACAATGAAATGGCTCTTTTCCGAGGAAAGAACCAAATTCACCTCGATGCACCGCCTGAGTATATGGACCAAGTGTTGGAGGCAATCGTCAAATGATTGTCCAAAAACTGAAAAGTCATCCATGAAGACTTCCAGATAATCACCTACCATATCTGAGAATATGGCAAGCATGCACCGCTGAAAAGTTGCAGGTGCATTGCAGAGACCGAACGGCATCCTTCGGAACGCGTACGTCCCGAAGGGGCAGGTGAATGTTGTCTTTTCTTGGTCCTCTGGATGGATCGCCACCTGATTGTAACCGGAGTACCCGTCAAGAAAGCAGAAGAATCTATTTCCCGCTAGTTTCTCGAGGATCTGATCAATAAACGGTAGTGGGAAATGATCCTTCTTCGTGGAGGAATTTAGTCTTCTGTAATCAATGCAGACTCTCCACGAATTAGCTATTCGGGTAGGAATGACTTCCCCGGTTTCAGTCGTGATGATGGTAAGTCCTGCCTTCTTAGGCACCACTTGTGTTGGACTCACCCAACGACTGTCGGAGATCGGGTAGATGATCCCTGCATCTAACCACTTAATGATCTCCTTTTTCACGACCTCCTGTAGGTTAGGGTTTAGGCGCCTTTGCATTTCTCTTGAAGGTCGTGAGCCTTCTTCAGTGTAGATTTGATGTGTGCAGTATGAAGGGCTTATACCAGTTAAATCATCTAGAGTCCATCCAATGGCTCTACGATGTTGTTGGAGAACAGAAATCAAACGGAGTTCCTGGTCAGGTGTGAGTCGAGAATTGATAATCACAGGAAACGTCTGATTTGAATCCAAAAAGACGTATTTTAGATGTTCAGGAAGGGGCTTGAGTTCCGTGACAGGATTGTCAGCAGCAGCGGGTGGTTCGGGGTTTGTATCGGGAGCAATGGTAGGAGTCATAGGTGTGTCTAGATCATGTCCGCACTCCTCTGTTAGCGGTTTTTGATTCTCTAGTGGTTGATCAGGAATAATCAGGTTGTCCTCTATATGCAGTTCATCAACCACGGCTTCGACATCACAAATTTCCTCTATCACCCCGCAATTAATCCCTTGATGGGCCTTGAAAATGTCAATCTTCAGATTTTGATTCCCAAATTTTAATTCTATCTGGCCCTCTTCGCAGTTTATATTGGCCCTAGCAGTGGCCAAAAAGGGTCTCCCTAATATGATTGGGGTGTCCCTTGGGTTCTTAGGTGCATCCATGTCAGTACTATGAAGTCCACTGGGAAATAAAAATCTCGTACCCTAACAATGACATCCTCGAGTATTCCTTTGGGTGACTTGATGGATCGATCGGCTAACTGCAATGTCACCTCAGTGGGTTTAAATTCAGATTCTTCAAGGTGGTCAAGGAGGGATGTAGGTATTAAATTTATGGAGGCACCTAGGTCTAGTAGGGCTCTATCAAGTTGGGTTTCACCAATTTTACAAGAAATCAAGGGAGTTCTTGGGTCTTTAGCCTTAGGTGGGAGTTTGCTCAAGATGACAGAGCTGGCTTGCTCTGATAGTACGATTGGGTTCCCATCCTTGGTTCGCGGCTTACGTTTAGGTGTACATATGTCTTTCAAGAACCTTGCGTAAGTCGGTATGTGGCGGATTGCATCCATCAACGGGATGTTTATCTGGACCTGTTCAAAGAGCTTGACCAGATCCTCCTCAGGAGCCACAGGTTTGGTTGTCCTTTTTCCTTTGGTCAAGGCCTCAGGAAATGGGATCCTAACTGGTTCCTCTAGGATAGGTCCAGGTTCTTGATCTGGGACAGTAGTATCTTGGATGACTACCCTAGGGTCTTGGCGATTATCAGGCTTGGAGTGGTTCGGATAGTGTGGGTCTTGTGTTGTTTTACCACTGCGTGTTGTTACAGAGTTTAATCCGGCCTGACTTTGGTTTGGGTTAGGTAGGAGGGGTGGCTGCTGCTGCAATCCTGCATAGGATGTTGACGCCTCCATCCCGTCTGGTGATGGAGTAGCAGGGGCCTGATAAATCAAATGTGCGTGGCCTACATTTGGATTCATAACGCGCCTCTGGGTCGGCACGTTATTTGGGTTGGGTAGAGGTTGCGAAGGAAGGGTGCCAGGTTGGCGGGAATTTGCCATCTGGGCCAGTTGGTTGCGAACCTCTGTGATCTCGTCCTTGTGCTGTTTTTGCATTGCCGCATTCGTCTTTTGAATGTCAGCCAGTGTTTGAAGGATAAGAGTCAGTTGATCCTGATTTTGCCCGGATTGGTAGGTGGGATTGGGCCGAGGCTGAGGCGGCTGATATGGACGAGGAGCTTGTGGGCGGGGTTGATATGGTGGTTTTTGAGAATTTCCTGCCCACTGAAAGTTAGGATGATTTCGCCATCCAGGGTTGTAGGTATTGGAGTATGGGTCATTCTGGATGGCGTTGAGGTCCTCGCAGTTCTGAGGAACCTCAGGAAAGTCAGCATACGAGGGTTCAGAGTTCCCCCAACTCGAATAGAAGGGATCAGAGGTCACTCCGGTCCGAGAGGTAGACGGGGGTGGATATGGGTCCATCCCCTTGGCAGGTTGGTGATAGATGTTTTGCACTGTTTCCCTTGCCAGAGGAGGTCGTGTAAAAGAATTTTGTGCAGAGGTGGCTTGCTGCAAATGTCGAGTTAGCTCGTCCACCTTCTTTTCTATGATAGAGACCTTGTCCAACCGACTGGCCATCAGTTCCAGGTCGACAGAAGTGGACAAGTCCTGCGTCTCATGTGTCCCTCTTAGATTCGTCGATGCGCGGGCATTCGTCCTGTCGAATAAGCCCAAGGAGTCATTGTTTATGGAGTTCTCGCACATGTTTTCGAGAATCTCCCATACCGTGTCCTCGTGTTGGCCCATGATGTTTCCTCCACATGTTGCATTGACGAATAGACGAATATCCTCACGGAGTCCCTGGTAAAAAGACTGGACTTGTTCCCACTTAGGAACTCCGTGATGGGGGCACTTTCGCATGAGATCTAGGAATCAATCCCAAGCTTCATGAAGAGGTTCTCCCGGTTGTTGAGTGAAATGAGTGATCTGGTGGCGCAAGGCATTTGTCCGGCCAACAGGGAAGAATTTTTTCAAAAATTCGGGCTGTAATTCCTCCCATGTGTTGATCGGGCGGGTCTGAGTCTGATACCAGTGTGCAGCCTTGTCCAAGAGGGAGAACGAAAACATTTTCATAAGTAGGATATCCCGGTTTTGTACATCTGACCCGAAGGTCTGGGCCAAATGCTTGAGTTGTTTAATGTGTTGGAATGGATCCTCCGAGTTAAGCCCATGGAGCTTCGGTATGGCATGAATCATATTGGGCTTCAGATCAGAATCGGGTCCTCCAATTGGGATTCGTACTCGGGGTTCGATTGCCACCGCAGCAGGATTATAGTGATCTCGCATCATAGGTCGCTGCGGTGGGTTTACAAAGTTCTGAAAGAGATCGTTCAAGCGTTGAAGTTGGTGTTCAAGGTTATTCTCCTCTTCAATGGGTTGTGCCATGATGGGAGAAGAAGGGGAATCAGGGTCTGAGTCAGATGAAATATTTATGTGGCGGGGTTGCTGCACAAACAAGGGCGTCGAGGCTTGGCCTCGACGAGAATGAATTTCTAAGGGAGGTCTTAAAGGTGGTCTTAAGGACCTCCTACCGAACATGCACCGAAAGATGTGATGAGATTAGAAGGTGCTGGACCCAATCAAGACACCCAAGAATTGTTGGGTGACTATAGAGATTCGGGGCAGATGGACCCCTGGATCAGAAGATCGTCCACCTGAGAAATACCTGGGCAGCCAGAGAGGGAGAGTCCCGCAAAGACCCCTACACGGTAGAGCGTCCCCACGGGTTACAGGGTTTCCCCCACCCGACCTCTCCTGTCACTGCGGTTCCAGGTAAACCAGAATGGGGATCTTGACCTCTTAAGTCTACTTTTTTTATTTTAAGATCAAGGTGCTTAATGTTCCACTTGAACTTTTAAGTATTTTGAGTGCAAAAGTGACCTAATATTAAGGTTGGTTGACCCGAGGGATCAACTTCACCTCTTGTTCCTTTGAGAGCTTTTAGGTCCTTCCTTTTATGGTTCAAATGGATTATCAGCCTGATTTGCTTAGGGTTCCTCTTGTATAAATCTTTTCAAACACGGTTTAGGCACACCTCTTTTTGGAAAGTTTGTTTCTTTGTTTTAGAGAAGATGTGTCTCTAAAAACCCTAGCTTTGCAATCCCTAACTTGGCTCTAGTGGGTCCAATTTAGTTGCCGTAGAAATTAGCACCTAGGGCTCAATCAAGAAAGTTTTAGCCATAGTTGCCTTAGTTGGATGAACAGATGAAAATCAGGCAACTTGATGAGTTACTAAATATGAGACAGGTAGCCCTAAGTTGATTTCCCTCCTTTTTTAGATTGTGAGAGGGTTAAGAGAGAGGACTTATGGAGATTACCTGTTCCTTGGAGAGTCTGTTGTGCAGTTGCTATTCTTTCCTTTTTGTTTTGCTTTCCCTGAATGAACACAGCAAAAGAGAGAAGTCAAGTCGGATATTAGATAGAAAAGTTGTACTCAAAAGTTTTAAAAGTGCCCGTTGCTCCCCGGCAACGGCGCCAAAATGTTTGTCGCGCTTTTGTACGGTTTGTTAAAAGAGAATATCGCGTTGCAATATAGCCGCTAAAGCGTTCAAAACAAATAAAGATTTTTATTACTCGAAAATCGGAGTATCCGAGGTCGAACACAGGGAGCAATCTCAGTACTTTGTAAAACCCAAGAATACAACTGTTACATGCAAATATAATTGATTCAAAGAGTTTTTAGAAAAAGTAGAATTAGACGTCTGATTTATGTATCAGACGTCTTAAATGTGATCTTTCTTTCTTTCTTCCTTCTTCTCCTTTCTGCTTCTGTATCTTTCCTTCTGCTTTGCCTTTCTGATCTCTTTGCAATCTTCCCTTGTCCTTCTTCTTCTTCTCTGCGAAGACTTCTAATCTTTCTGCTTTCCTTCTCCTGCGAAGGCTTCTTTCTTCTTCTTCTGTCTTCTTCTTTGGCTTGCTTTTCCTTCTTCTGCAGCGGCCAAGTCCTTCTCCTGCGATCAGCCTGCCTGCACAGGAGCAAAACCTAACCCTTCTCCCTCTACCCGCGCGTCTCTCTCTCTCAAGCAATTCACTCGGAGCTGCTCTCCCAGAGCCACAGGCATTAATCGGGTCGGATCGTACCCGGGACCAGGCGCACCTGAAGGTGGTGTGATGCGCGAGGAGTGCGTAGGTCTAGGTCGGGTCGGATCCGCCAAGTCCGCATGGTCAGGTCGCGGACGAGGCGGGTGTGGGGTCAGTGAGGGACCTCACCCCTGTGCTTACTGAGGCGATAAGGGTATATCACAAAACCAATTTATAGTGTACCTGAGGCTTGTAATCCCACGATGTGGGACTAAAGGTTTCGTCCTTCCCTCACGCGCGCCCGCAGACTCTCGTGTGCAATTGCCCACGCTGAAGGCCCTGCTGCTGCTCCAAGCTGAACTCAGTCACCTCGCAACACTTGTGAGAGGCTGCTGCACCTGCCGCCTGGGAAGCCTGACGCCTGATGCTGCTCCAAGCTTCTTGCTGCTTCGGCTGTGAATGGCGGCCGGGGTGTTCACCTGAGATTCCACAGAACGGCCTATTGGCCCAATCAGAATAGCTGGAAACCTTCGCCGTAGCACGGCGAAGGCGGTGGGTGATGCTGCAGGTTGTCGGTCGGCCTAGGCGTGCGCGCCTAGGTCAACCTGTGGCCGGAGATGGTGGGTTGTTCGGGGGGTGGTTATGGAGGTCTGGAGTGGTAGTTGTGGGGTGGAGCGAGTTCCTGGTGGTGAGGCGGAGCTCCGGAGGTGGTTGGCGAGTCGTGTGGAGTGGCGGAGTGGTGTGGGCGGCTCGCCGGAGTGCGGTCGGAGGCGAGGAGGATGAAGGCGGTTAGGTACTGTCGAGGGGTAATCAAGTAAAATAGTTGGGGGAAAAGAGAGAGGAGAGGGTGGAGAACGTATCTGGGGTTGTCTGGAGGGAAGGGAGGCGGCGGAGAGGACGGCTCGTAACTGCCGTCGTCGGGGAAGAAAGACCCTGAGGGAGGAAGCGGCGACGAAGACGAGGTCAGAAGCGCGCACGTGGGGTACAGCGCGACGCGGGAGGAAGCGGCGGAGAGGACTCTGTTGCTGGTATGGCAGCAGAGCGACAAGAAGGAGGGAAGGAGGTCGCCGGAGCTTGTGGGTCGTTTGGCCGGAGATGGGAGAGGGAGGAATTTGGAAGGGATCTCCGTCAAAATCAAGCTTAGCCTCTTCGGCCGGAGTTGTGGGTTCTTATATAGGCGCTGGACTTGGTGTGCAGGGCGTGAAGGGCACGTAATTGCCTGAGGTTGGTCGCTGGAGATGGAAAGGAGTTAGGATACCCAAATCTCTCGTGCGTTCGCACGAGAGATTGAGTTCACACCAGCGATTGTAATTGACTTTATAAGGAAGGGAATTCCTCAGAGAATCCTCCTTCCATTTCTGGGAGGGAATCTCTGAGGGATTAGAGAGAAATCCCTCTCCGAACCTCGCCGGAGCTCGGTTCTGCCCTAGCAATGGCGGCAGGACCGGTTTGCAGAGGAGGCGAAGAACCTAGGGGGTTCTCTGCAACGGTATTCAAAAGATAGGGACCAATTTGTGATTTGGGTGTACTAAATTGCAAAGTAGGTCAAGATGACACCTCCTTAGGTCCAAATTTTGGTACAAACCTAATTTGGACCTAAGAAATCCAATGGCGAAGTTAGATTTCAGGTTTGACCTCGTTTGACTGGACATTTTGCGTAAAAACCCAAATTAGGTTAATTGAAGAGCTAGGACCCTAATCTAGGTCAAACTAGGTTCCAAAGGCTAAATTAAGTGTTCTAAACCCTAGAGTATGTTTTTCCATGATTTATAGAGGGTTTAATTTCTTTTTTTTCTTACCGGAACCTTGTTAATTTAAGCGGGTCTGTTTTAGGGTTACCAAGTGTCATTTAGTTCTTAGATTGCGCATGAGCCCATTTCTGATTGACTCAACCCACTTTTTATCTCATTTATACCATTTGACCTCTATTTTGCCTCTGAGAAATCCCGTTTACGTACTGCAATGGTAAAATTGCAGTTTTAACCTTTATTTCATGTTTTCTTCTTAGAGCACTTGTTCCTTCAGTTAGGCCTTCTTCCAGGTTATGTAGGAGCTTTTGTCTTCTTTATTGGGTCAAAATGAGCTAGTTATGGCTCATGATGAGGCTCTCATCACTTAGCAAAAACTCAAGGTGTCAACCCTTGTTCTAGACCATGAAGTTCTTAATGATTTCAGATAAGTACTTTTTCATTTGAAACCTAGATTAGGTTAGAATGCTAACCATAGGCCTAAAAGGTACTCTAGTACCAACCAAGATCCAGATCTATCTAGCCTCAGCCTCAGTCCTTAGCAAAGGTTTTTAAGGCCCACAAGAACTAGCCTAAGGTCTATTGGACTTTGTGGTTAAAGCACCCATGCTTGAAATAATTTTAGCCCTGGCTCAGTTCGCAGTGCGTTTTGTAAGAAAGAGAGATAGAAGATTTATCTGTTTGGAGAGTTTTCTCTCTCTTTTTCTTTTTAATTCTAGCTTAGGATTGGCTTTTCAACACGGTCTGTATCAGATTCCTGGTTCCCATCATCAATCCTCAAGGGTTCCTGGCAATCGATGCTTCGAGATAGCACCACCCATGGCAACCCCCGGAACCCTGGCTATTGAGATTTCGAGATAATCCCATCCATGGTATTCCGTGGCTGAATTCAGACCCTGGCAATTGACACTTCGTGATAATGTCATCCATGGAATCTGAACCAGCAGAGTGCTTACATGCCCCCAGTAGGATATGTAAATATCCTAAAAGACAAACACCGAGGAGATGATATTTTGTTACGCATCTTCGAGGGGAATTTCCCACTTCTCCGCGCTGGGAACTCGTCCAAATCAACTTGTGTTGATCTGCTGCTCCTACTCTGGGTGTGATTTTCAGAATCTTGCGACGCTTCTGCGTGATTTTGATTTTTACGCTTACTGAACCAGGCTATGTGTGGGGTTAGGGTGCTTAGGTTACTGAGTCCCGTAAACCAAAATTTAGTTAATGAGGCCAAATATTCCCTAAGCCTTGGACCTAATACTTAAGCTTTTCATTTTCCTCAACCTCTTGAGGAATGTCTAGATCTTAATGGGTACTAAGAGTATATTCAAGAATGCCTAAAGTTCGCGTTCTTACTAATCTCACCATGCACTTTTCATTTCTTTTCTTGAATGAGGTCTAGAACTTAGGTTAATTCCTTAGTTTCTTACTAATGACTATCACTTTTTCTTTCATTTTGTGCTCCTTCTTTTCATTTTTTTGTTTCTTTTTCCCCTCCTCCACAAAATTTCTTTCCTTCTCTTATTCTATTATTCTTTTTCAAAAAATTTTTTAATTTTTATGGTGTTTTTGACATATGTGAATTTTTTTGTTTAAAACCTTTTCTTACAAGTTTTGCACTTTCATATCCCCCCATGCCTAAGATTTGCAATGTCCTCATTATGACTTAGGGGATTTTTATTCAACTTAGTTCATTCCTTAGGACAGATGTTTTGATGAGTGAATGGGCCGGGGTGGCTGTTGCGGACGATTTCTAATCTCAGATGCAAGCATCTAAGGTGGAGTCTGCTGTCTTAAAGGGTGAACCTTAAGTGCACAAAGGTGTCAGAAAAGGTTTCAAGTTTTCAAAGACAATGATGGGCTGCCTCCCGTTGAGCGCTAAATTTGACGCCTTCATCCAAGCGGGAAAATGGAATGGAGAGGGGATGGTCAAATTAGTAGAGTTTAATATAACAAGCACCTTGATTAAGAGCCTGGTTGGTCCAACCAGGTGCTTGTTAAGATCAACAGGCTGATGATGCAGCCCAAACCCAATCAATCTGGTGGGTTGATAGATGTAGATCAACAGATGTGGGACCCACCATATGCAATGTAGCTCAGATGGATGTGGAAGTGTGAATACAGGGTTTGGCTGAGTCGAATCAGCCTGGTCAGAATAAGGACCTGTAGAATGAGTGATTGACGCGGGAACCCTACAGGGGTGATCAGAGAATGATGGAGCATGGTATGTAGTCTGATCAGTGTTCCAAACCCGATGTGGAAATGCAATCGGCTTGGTGAGAGGTGAATCTGAATAGAAATTGAGTCCGGTTGCGGGTCGGGGTTGGGAAGAGGTTTTAATTAGTTATGTGTGTGTGGACGAGGTGGCAACTGTGTATGAGGGCTCTTCTAGAAACGAATGACAGGTGGTTTTCTGTAGAGAGTCCTCTAGGTAACTATCAAATGCCTGAAGAGTGTCTGTAGGATGAAGGAAATCTGATTCGAGAAAAAATTTGAATTCTGGGTTGTAATCACTCTTGGCATTTTCTATTTTTGGTTCCTGAGGATCGAAAAGGAATGATTCTGTGTTATCAATGATCTCGAGAAACAGGACCTCAGAATCGGAGTCAGAGAATGAGTCATGTGATCTGAGGTCGTAGATGGGCTTGGTGTGTTCAGGAAGGAGAGTCTCTCTGCAATTATAGTCAGATCCGAAGTTGTCGGAGAGTTTGTGAAAATGAGATTCATGATCATGAATTCCACCGCAGCATAAATCATTAGATGTGGAATCAGCAGCCTGACTGGGGTCTAGCCTATATGTCAATTCTGGGTTTAAAAGAATGTTCTGTCTAGGCTCAAGTTCCAAGCTGGTAAGAGAGACCCAATTGAAACCCCACTCATTTAACTCCTCGGTTTCTGTATCGTAAATTGGCATGTCTTCTGAAAAATCGATCAGATTTCCTAAGGATGTTGGAGAGGGATATTCATTGAATAGAGGCCCGGAATCATATTCTGTAAAAATTTGATCTTTACCATGTGGGGCCTCATAATCTTCCCAATAAGTCTCAGATGTAGGTTCTAGGCTTAGGATGTGGGTAGAATTACTAGAACCTAAGTCCGAATAACCTTCGAAGGTCACCTTATCAAAAAAAGGGGCAGAATTTATACCCTCAAAAGGTTCAGTTCTGATCTCATTATTGCAGGAGTTTTGGAATTCTAAGCTTGGCAATTCATGGTCTAAGTTCGGCTCATCATTGTGTTTTCCTGCAATATCCCAACCTAATTCAATATTGTCTTCTATCTAGGTTGGGAATCCACAACCACCCTGTGCCTCAGTCCCGAGATCTGGGAAACTGGATTGATCCTTAATACTGTTCCAAGATGGTTCGTCCTCTGTTTCTGGTATATACGGGTATCTTTGGTTGATAATTTGTTCCAGTGATCTCATCATTTCTACCCGTTTTACAAGGGCATCTTGGTGTTGTTCCCAAAGTACAGGATTTGTTAAGCATTGAAGGTATTCAGATTTGTGTAATTTTTCTATCTCAATGTATCCTGTCATGAGCATGTCTCGGGTTGATCCTTTTGTAATTTCTGTCAACAGAATTTGGGCACAATTTATGATGAAAGCTGTGGTTGTTGGGACATCAACCTGAATGTTTTCTATTAGTGTTGAGGGTTTACATTTGATTTCATAGAATTCAAGGGCATCCTCAATCATCTTATCTTTCATGGATCTCTGATATTCAGGTTTTTTGAATGGTAGTCTTAAATGGTATGGCTGCATCTTTGAATCAGGTGGTGGAATCAAGATATAGAATCAGAAGTTCGATGTAGACTCAAGTTGTGCCAAGATGGAAGAAGGGGGACTTGGTTCAGAATCAGAGGAAAAGGGCTGTGTGAATGATTGGTTGCACAAACAAGGGCGTTGAGGCTTGGCCTTGACAAGAGTGAATTTCTAAAGGAGGTCTTAAGGGTGGTCTTAAGGACCTCCTACCAAACATGCACCAAAGGATGTGATGAGATTAGAAGGTGCTGGACCCAATCGAGGCACCCAAAATGTTGGGTGACTATAGAGGTGCAGGGCAGATGGACCCCTTGATCAAAAGATCGGCCACCTGAGAATTACCTGGGCAGCTAGAGAGGGTGAGTCCCGCGAAGACCCCTACACGGTAGAGCATCCCCACGGGTAACAGGGTTTCCCCCACTCGACCTCTCTTGTCACTGAGAATCCAGGTAGACCAGAATAGGGATCTTGACCTCTTAAGTCTACCAATTTTAGGTTAAAATCAAGGTGCTTAGGTTTTCACTTGAACTTTAGCCTTTTGAGTGCAAGGGTGACCTAATTTTAAGGTTGGTTGACCCAAGGGATCAAATTCACCTCTTTCTTCCTTTGAGAACTTATTAGGTCTTATCTTTTAGGATTCAAGTGTTTTTAGAGAGCCAATTGTTTAGGGATTTTCTGAAATAGGTATATTCAACCAATGGCTTAGGCACACTTCTTTTGGGATTTTCTCAATTCTTGATTAAGGGGTGTGTCTCTGAAACCCTAATGTTAAATCCTATGTTGGCTCTACTTGGTCCAGTTAACTCCTTATTTGGTAATTAGGGCTCATGCAAGAAGGTGTTAGCCCTTAATTACCCTTAATACTGTGTGTAGGAATAGTAGTTTTGAGAACATGCAGCTGTTACTAAGTATAAAAGACAGGTTATATATTTTTTTTCTTTCTTCTTCTTCCTCTTTAAGATTTAGGGTTTAATAGTGAGAGGATAGAAGTTACCTGTCCTTGGAGTGGCTGTGGTGCGACTGCGTCCTAATTTTTCCTATACCTGCACACAAGAGGAAAAAGATTAGAAATTCTTGAATAAAGAGTTTAAAGCTTCTAGAATAGCCGTTGCTTCCCCGGCAACGGCGCCAAAATGGTAATGCAACTGCTTTGGCTGTTTTTGTGTCTTTATGTTTATTATAGTACAGTCATTATAGTATAAGACAAGACAGCTATGGTTGTTATTACAATAGATTTTTTTTACTCGGAAATAGTTTTCCCGAGGTCGAACTCAGGGAGCTACTGGAATTCTAGAAGTACAAAGTTTCTCTATTGGGTTACAAAAATAAGAGAGAGAGAGAGATTTTTGTCTTGGCTTCTTCTTCTTCTCTTTGTGCTTTCTCTCTGATCCTGTCTTCTTCCCTCTTCTTTCTTCTCTTTTCTTCCTGGCTGCTCGTCTTCTTCTTCTGCTCTTTAGCTGTAGAGTCTTCGCTTCTTCTTTCTCTTTTCCTTCTCTTTTCTTCAACTGCAGAGTCTTCTTTTCTTCTTCTTCTTCTCTGCTTTATCTCCTCTGGCTGCTGCTCAACCGTCGTCTGATGCAGTGGTCAGACGACTTAATTGCAGGTCTGCTACAATGCTTCTCTTCTTTTCCTTCCTTCGCTGCTTCTTCTTCTTCTTTGGCGAGCCTTCTTCTTCTGAGTTCTCTCTTTTTCCTTCCTTCTCTTTTCTTCTGCACGGCCTCTCTTCTTCTGCTTCTTCTCTGCCTTTCCTTTTCCTCTGCTCAGCCTCTCTTCAGAGCTTCTTCCTTCTCCTTCCTGCAGCTAAGTACTTAGCCTTTCTCCTTCGCGCTCTGTTCCTGCACACAAGGCACAGCAAAACCTAACCCTTCCCTCTACCCTCACGTATCTCTCTCTCTCTGCAAACCGCTCACAAGAATCTCTCCCAGAGCAGGGTTAACGAGTCGGGTTGCGTACCCGGGACCAGGCGCACCGGCGTGATATGGTGTGCGAGGTGTGCTCAGTGGTGTTGGGTCGGATCCCGCCAGGTCCGCGAGGTGAATCCGCGGACGAGGCGGGTGTGATGGGCGAGGGACCTCACCCCAGTGGATTCGGAGGCAATTAGCCGTATGCACAAAATCAATTTAAACCAGTGCGGCGCTTTGTGAACTTACGATGTGGGACAAACTGGTTGCTTCTCCTCGCACGCGCCCGCAGGAAGAACTCTTCGCAATCTCCTCAGCTGCAACCCCTGCTGGTGTCAATTGCTGGGGCAAAAGTCTTTACAGAAGTCTCCCCAATCCGCAGCACCTGGAGTGCAGCTGTCTTGAAGCCTGGAGCCTGCTTGGGAGCTTCTCGAATCGTCGACAATGGTGGCCGAGGCAGCAGAACTGTCAAGCACTAAAAGGGCCTCTCGGCCTAATCAAACCACCGGGAAACCTTCGCCGTGGCACGACGAAGGTGTTGAGCTATGCGGCAGACCGCGAGGTGGCCTAGGCGTGCGTGCCTAGGTCGTCTTGTGGCCGAAAAGATGGGTGTGTTCGGTGGCGTGTTGAGTGAGTGCGGAGGGACTGTGGAGGGGCGGAGGGCGTTCAGTGTGATGAGGCGGAGCTTCTGGGACGGTCGGCGAGTTGTGTGGAGCTGCAGATCGACGGGGCAACTCGCCGGAGGGTGGCCGGAGATGGGGAAGGTGATGGTGGTTAGGGACAGTCGAGGGTCGGTTTGAATGAAATAATGTGGGGAAAAGAAAGAGGGGAAGATGGGGAGTAATTATAACCTACTTGTAGGGACGAAGGGGGCCGGAGAGGCGGGCAGTCGTATCGACTGTCGCCGGAGAAGAAACACCCAGAGGGAGAGAGCGACGACGAGGAACTGGGCAGGGAAGCGTGTGCTTGGTACGGCGCAACGCGGGAAGACGAGACGAAGCTGGCTCTGCTGCTGGTATGGAAGTAGAGCGAAGAGAAGGAGGAGGAGTGGTCGCTGGAGCTTGTGGGTTTCCTGCCGGAGAGGGAAGAGAGGAAATTTTGAGGGATTCTCCGCCAAGACAAGCTTGCATCAAGCGGCTGGTCCTGGGGTTTCTTTTAAAGGCGCAAGCAGAGGGGCAGATGCACGGAGGGTGAGAGAAGCTCTCACCAGAGGTCACCGCAGGTACAACACCCATACCTCTCGAGCGTTCGCACGAGAGGTATGGTGCGAAACAGGGCATGGGGAGCTGCTCAGGCGGTAGGGGACTTCTCAGGGAACCCCCCTTTCACATCTGAGAGCAGCTCCCTAGGGAAGTGAGGAGAAATCGTCCTCGAAGCTTCGCCAGAGTATGGGTCTTCTGCTGCATTAGCAGAGGGGCCGGATTGTAGAAAGTGACAACAAAAGTTGGGGGAGTTTTCGCAAGGGTTTCAAAAGTTAGGGGCCAGAGTGTAATTGGGTGGACTATTTTGCAAAGTAGGTCAAGATGACCTTCCCTTAGGTCCAAATTTTGGTACAAACCTAATTTGGACCTAAGGAATCCAATGGTGAAGTTGGATTTTATGTTGACCACGTTTGACTATACATTTTGTGTAAAAACCCAATTTAGGTCAATTGATGAGCTAGAACTCTAATTTAGGGCAAACTAGGTTCCAGAGGCCAATTTGAATGTTCTAAACCCTAGGGGATATTTTCTATGATTTTTAGAGGGTTTATTTGACTTTTATTCTGACTGAAACCTTGTTGAATTAAGCAGGTCTGTTTTAGGGTTACTAAATGTCATTTAATTCCTAGATTGCACATGAACCCATTTCTAATTGATTCAACCCACTTTTTATCTTATTTAGACCATTTGACCTATGCTCTATCTCTGAAAAGTTTCGTTTATGTACTGAAATGGTAAAATTACAGTTTTAACCTTTATTTCATG
Source organism: Thalassia testudinum (assembly GCA_037157565.1). Lineage (NCBI taxonomy): Eukaryota > Viridiplantae > Streptophyta > Magnoliopsida > Alismatales > Hydrocharitaceae > Thalassia > Thalassia testudinum. The sequence continues at coordinate 78,743,412 of JAZHRO010000077.1, read as the reverse complement.
TTTTCTTTTCAGAACACTTATTCCTCCAATTAAGCCCTCTTCTAAGTCATGTAGGAGCTTTTATTCTCTTTATTAGGTCAAAATGAGCTAGTTATGGCTCATGATGAGGCTCTCATCAGCAAGCTTGTTTCACGGTGTACGTAGGTTCCATAATGGTGGAGATGGAGGAGTTTCCCCCAAGGGGAGAAGATACTGATCCTCCGGCCGCTCTTCTTCTTATAAAAACACCCACAGTTTATTACTTCCGCCGAAAGGTTCCCAACCACTCGGCGAAGATCGCAAGTGGTTGGAACGCTCAGATAAGCATGGCGGTAACGTCATCAGATGTCCAGTTTGAACTCCAGACGTCTTAAAAAGTGCATACATCAGGGGGTCTACAAAGGTAGTTTCTAGATGTCTGATCTAAGCTCCAAACGTCTTATTGAAGCAGAATGGACATTTAACTCTTGCACCTAGCCTGTATTCAACCATACATATTATCATAACCATATGTTGTAAAATTGCTGCATAAAATTATACGCAGACTAAGGTGAATTATCATTTAACTCTTAATTAATTAGGAACTAAGAATAGATAATTAAAGAGTACTTAGGTCAAATAAAGGTCCACGAAGTGGATTTATCATATTCCACTATTTTTAGTATTTCATACTGTTTGATTCACGAGATTTACATACCGTACTTAGTTTTGAGGTGATTGTCATCTCCAATCGATTGCTGTGAAGTTCTTCCACCCTGTTGTGAAGTTCTTGCATCGATTGTTGCTTTTAAGTGGAATTCAATTTGGCATGTTTTACTTGTTTGGATGTGATTCAATCTATTCACATTAGTACTTGGGTTGTGCTTCCATCTATTTCATTAATGGTCGTCGACAATCGCGTTGCAATAAAAATGGTATTTTAAGTGTTGTTGCTGTAGTATATTCGTCACAATACAAACAGGTGTTACGTCATTTTATTTAATTACAATTTTTACTAGTTAGTTTTCAAGTCATTCACTGGGAGGTAGTTATTGATATACATCTCTCAATGTCAAAAAGATATTTTATTCCAAAAATACTAATTTTCTTTAATGAATGAATTGATTAATTACATACAAAGAATCAATTAGTAAACACTACAATACCTTAAACAAATGTACAACTAATAGCCATAAAAAATCAGTTAAAATTACACTAAGTTAGTTAGGTACAACTATTCTATGTAATACCTAACTATAGGTACAAAAATAGATACTAATATATACTATACGAAGTTATATTAACATACTAATATCTTTAGTAATGTACTCTATACATATAGTAACATATCATATGTCGCTATAGCCTAAGTAAAATATATACACTACATAAGGCAAGAAGAAATACTTATACTAACATATATATAGATATACAGTGATGGATGTAATTGTCACTAAAGCCTTAATGTTATTTATATACATAAGAGCTCAAACATCATCTGCTCTACTTATGTTTATATATGTATATTACTTACATACATATGCATTATTTACAAACTATACTATACATTTATGTACATAGATACCATTATACAGACGCACACACAACACACACTAACTCACTCTTAACACTCAACCAAATTCCACGCCACTCACTCTCCTCTCTTCTTTTCTTTACACAACACTTAGTCGATTTAGGATGCCTCTTCTCTCTCACACACACATGCATTATTCACTAACCTAAAAATTAGGTTTTAAATAGGTGGGTTGGCCCTTTTCATGGGATACACAGCACCTCATAGAGGTAAGACCAAACCACTACTAGGGGCTAGCCTTAGTTCAATTAGTGTATATGTTTGTGCATTTTTCAAGCCTAATAGGCCCACGGCTCCTAGCCACCCACGCGGTCACACGCCTACACGCACGCACACATGCACCCACATGAACGTGTACACGCACCCACACACACACCTGTAGGTGTGCACGCAAACCAAGGACCATATGCTCGTGTATTACATGCCTTGCGTTGACGACCGAACGACCATCAGTACAAAGATGTATTATACCGCTTCAACGCATCCATAGCCCACGATGTGGGACTATCGAGCGAGAGAACTATGCGCTGCTTAGTGCATGCAATTGCACGGGTTAGGTGATCTTGACCTTAAATTTAAGGGCCATAATTAATTTCAATTTTAAATTAAATTACATAGTTACAAAGCTCTTATTTTTTACTATATAATTGTACAATTTATTTACAAAAATAAGTTATTTAAATATATAATAAAATTAGTTAAAGTTATGAAGTTATACACATTAAATTAGGGTTTAATTTGCTAAGTAAAGTACACATTGGTAACTTAATTACAAAGTTAATTTATACACTAAACTATTTATTATACATTTTTAATTTATTTTAGAGCCTTTATTTGAATTTATTTACATTTAAATACACGTTTTAGATAGTTATGTACATAAATAATTTATAAATATTGTAGTATAGTACAAATACAATATAAATAGGTTAGATATACATAAAATAATATTATACATGTATACAATATAGATTACTTTAGTATTTACTTAATTTACTAATTCATTTCATTTTAAGTTAATAAATTACTTAATTAACTTAATAACTTAATTACTTACTGTAAATACATAATTAAATTAATTTGCAGGTATGGTACAGTATAAAATACTTAGTTAAATATGTATATACAGTATTACAGGTGTTTATAGGTATATAAATAGGTAGTTAGAATTACTTAGGTTTATATACATTTAAGTTAATATAAATTAATATATAATTATATAATAAAGTTATATATACAATAAATCATTGCAAATATTTAATTTAATATATAAAATACATATATAAGTTATTTATATACATTATGTATATATTTTACAATATATGCATTTAGCTTAGTTTTAAATGATATTTACAAGTATATACACAATATACAAGGTATTTTTAAGTATTTTTGGGGATTTTCTGATTTTTAGAGTTTTTATATGTATAATAGAGATAAGAGATGAGAGAGAAAGGATGAGATGAGAGAGAGATAGTTCTTTTTGGTATTTTCACTTAAGTTTCTTTTATTAAGTTCCAAAGTATACTTTAAACCGTCAGTCGGTATGTTCTACCAAAGAGTTTTTTCTTCCTTTTTTGAAAGCAAATGCCAGTATGTCTCCAACTTTATTTGGTAGAGCACACTTATTTGGTGGGTGAGTACTTTGGTGGAAAGAACTTCGCCTAAACACAAGACTAAAGACTAGGATAAAGAGTCTACTTGCACACATAGGTAAGGACTCCACCTTCCTTAATAAACACTAGGGTTAAATTTCAAATTCATAAGATCTTTCTCGACACTGTGTAGTGTAAACCAAGGTTACTTAGACTCCTAAGCCAAAGCAAACCAACAAATCCTATATTGGTGACTCGGTACAAGAATACATCCCAAGTTGGGAGTGATCCTGGTCTATCATGTCAATGCTTAAAGTGTATTAAGCCAAAGCCTAAGTGAACCAAGCTACAGTGGCCCGAAAAGTCTAACCAGCAAAGGTTGAATGTCCATAAACATTTATTTTATTTTTGTTTTCAACTATAAGATCATAATTAAACACTTAAGATTCTTTTCAAAACTTTTTTTCTCCCTAATTTTAGTTTTGGAGTTCTCCCTTAACAATAAGAATCAGTAGGTCCCTTATTGTATTCTTGAAATTTTTTTATTTTTGACATTTTTTTGTATTTTTGAATTTGTAATTTTTTCAAAAAGTTTCAATTATTTTGGTATTTTTGATAATAATATACTGTATATACTACAGGTGTGTCTATGATTGCATTTCCAAAAATGATTTCACCATTTACACCCCTTTATGCTTAAATGATGTAATGTCCTCATTGTATGAATAAGGTGGATGCACATGCATGCTTTGTTTTTCACTAACTTAGGCTAAGTGACAGAAGCAAGTCAGAATGAAGAGATAAAAATCTTTATGCGGACGATTTAAAGTTTGATACAAGATCAGAGTGGGAAGTTGGGATAAGTAGTGAAATGCATGACAAGTGTGACATGAATGCATGCTAAAAATGCAAGGATAGACACCTAATGAAAGAAATAGAAAATAAGAAAGGCGAAAATAGCTATGTACAGAAGATAGATTGCTAAGTTTAATGCTTTCAGCTAAGCGTAAACCTAGATGATATCAGTTCAAAATATTGAAGAGAAATGATGGAATTGACAAGTCTGAGATCATGCGACTCAGTGAAAGGTTTCAATCTTTGTCCATTGACAGTGAAAGGTTTACATTTATCAACCTTAATGATCTCAACAGCTCCATTGTCATAGATTCTCAGGATTTTGAAAGGTCCAGTCTATTTGGATCTGAGTTTCCCTATGAAGATTTCAATCTTGAGTCGAATAGAAGAACTTTTTGACCAGGATGAAATGTTTTCCTATGGATGTAACGATCATGGAAGGTCTTTAATTTGTCCTTATAAATCCTCAAGCTTTCATAAGATTCATTCCTTAATTCATCAAGCTCAAAAATTTGAAGCCTTCTATAATAACTGGCCTTCTCTAAGTCCAAGTTACACTTTCTGATGGCCCAATAGGCTTTGTGCTCAAGTTCTACGGGAAGATGATAGGGTTTCCCATACGCAAGTCTAAAGGAAGACATGCCTAATGGGGTTTTGTGAGCTATTCTATAAGCCCACAATGCATCAGAAAGGCGGGAAGACAAATCCTTTCTATCAGGTCTAATAGTAGTTTGTAAAATCTTTTTGATCTCCCTGTTGAACAATTCAACTAGTTCATTGGTTTGAGGGTGGTAAGGTGTAGCAACCCTATGTGTCACCCCATACTTTTGAAGTAGAGACTAGAAATGTGTATTCCTAAAATGAGACCTTCCATCACTTATGATGGCTTTTGGTACCCTAAATTTAGAGAAGGTATAAACTTGGACAAATTGTGTCACAACTCTATGATCATTAGTCCTCAAGGGGATGGCTTCAATCCATTTAGAAACATAATCAACTACCAACAAGATATACTTGAAGCCATGAAAATTTGGAAAAGGTCCCATGAAGTCAATGCCCCATATGTCAAAGGTTTCACACACCATGATTGGATTCAAGGACATCATGTCTCGGCAACCAATACTACCGAGAGACTGATAGCATGGACATGCCCTGCTATATTCGTGTGCATCTTTAAAGATCGTGGGCCAATAAAAATCGCTCTGCAAAATTTTTGCAGCAATCTTTTTGCTAGAGAAATGATCGCCACATGCCTAGTCATGGTAGAATGACAGAATGCTCTCTATCTCCTTATCGGGGACACACTTCCTAAGGATCTGGTGTTTGCAGTGCTTGAATAACCATGGGTCTTCCCAGTAATAGTGCTTGACTTTAGATCTAAGTCTATCTTTTTGACGTCGAACCCAATCAGGGGGAACGATTTTAGAAGCCAGGTAGTTGACAATGTCAGCATGAGGGAAGATCAGAATGAATGACCAACAATTGCTCATCAGGGAAGTTGTCAGTGATGAGCTTCAGAAGGAAGTCGAGATAAGTGGTCAGTTACCACATTCTGCTTCCCAGCCTTATCACGAATCACTAAATCAAACTCCTGCAACAGCAAGATCCATCTAATCAGACAAAATTTCATGTCCTTCTTAGCGAGAAGATGTCGAACTACTGTGTGGTCAGTGTAGACTATGATGTGGGAACCTAAAAGATAAGGTTTGAATTTTTCCAATACAAATACTACTGCTAGCAATTCCTTTTCAGTGACTATGTAATTCCTCTGAGCTTCATCTAAGGTCTTGCGAGCATAGTAGATCACTGTAGGTTTCCTATCCAATTTTAGAACAAGGATAGCCCCTACTGCATAATCAGAGCCATCACACATGATCTCAAAAGGGTGAGACCAATCTAGGGGTTGCAGTATTGGTGCCTTGGTAACCAGATCACGAAGTGTCATATAAGCATGAACACAATCGTCAGAGATCTGGAAGACAACATCTTTAGAGAGGAGATTGGTGAGAGGTTAGGCTATTTTCGAGAAGTCCGCTATAAAGCGGCGATAGAAACCAACATACCTAGGAAACGATTGGATTTGCTTAATCGACGAAGGTAATGGCAAGCTGGCAATCAATTTCACCTTCGCCCAGTCAACCTTAATTCCTCTCTTAGAGATAAGGTGACCTAAGACTAGTCCTTCTAGTACCATGAAGTGTGAATTCTCTCAAGAAATTACCAGATTCACATTAATGCAACTTTGCAAGACCTTGGTCAGGTGGTCTAGACATGGATCGAATGTGCTCCCGAAGACTGAGAAGTCATCCATAAAGACTTCTAAACAATCACCTATTAAATCGGAGAAGATTGGAAACATACACCATTGAAATGTAGCAAGTGCGTTGCACAATCCGAATGGCATCCAATAGAAAGCAAAGGTTCCGTAGGGGTAGGTGAAGTTGTTTTTTCCTGGTCATTGAGGTGAATTGCCACTTGATTATAGCCTGAGTAGCCATCCAAAAAGCAGGAAAATCTATTCCCTGTCAATCTTTCCAGTATCTGATCAATGAAGGGCAATGGGAAATGATCTTCGTGGCTTGGTTGAGTTTGCGGTAGTCAATACATACTCGCCACGAACTAGCAATCATTGTAGGGATGACTTCTCCAGACCCAGTGGTTATGACGGTAAGTCCAGCCTTCTTAGGCACAACTTGAACAAGACTTACCCATTGGCTGTTAGAGATGGGTGAACGGGAGATTTCACTTTTCAAAAATATATGTCAGAAAATACGTCGTCGCAATAAAATCGCACAGTGGAAAAACCCTAGATCAAAAATATTTATCAGTAAAACTAACCATGGTGGATTAGGTCGTATCCACAGGGAGAAACGACTCCAATAAATTCACAAATATTTTTCTCTTATATTCGCCCAATCGAGTGTGGGATCTATGCCCAAATTCGCTGTGAAACGAGATGAAAAGAAGAAAACACACAATAACTCAAGAATGCAAGGTTATGTGTACAATTTTCCCTCAATAGAAGAATTCAATAAAGATGTGATTAGTAGTGGCATCTCATGTAATTTTCAATTGCACACGTACTAAAGAGGAATTGTGCAAATCTGAATCCAAATCGGTGTGACAAAAGAATGATCAGAGAGAGTGAGCAATAATGTAATTGTGCAAGGATTAGTTAGCAAAAGCCCACATAATATCTTGAATATTTAAATAAAATCAAAACTTTGACAATAGCACTAAATGTAAAAACTAATGTACCTAAAAATAAAGCACTTGCATTTCTTGCACGTGCGAGCGCTGGAGGCTGCTGCCGGCCGCGAGGACTTCAGTGGAGGTTAGCTACAACAAGCAAAATCCAATGATGGTCGCGGATTGACAAACAGTGACTGGCAATGGTCATCGAAGAGGAGGAAGCCGTCGGCAGTGGTGGCGACTCACCGGCGAGTGTGGGCGAACTCGGTGTTGCGTGGCAAGCCTAGTGACGTCGTTAGTGTGAAGATTCGAGGCCCATGGAGGCGACTGCAAGGAGGGAGGCCGGCGGTGCATTGGGTTCCTCCTCTGTTGGTCGAAGAAGAAGAGGAGGTGGAGGCTGGGCTGTGCACGACGAGGGGGAAGGCGTACGGTTGGCTACGCGGTGCAGCCTTGAGACCACCGGTGCGTGGTGGCACGTAGTGGTGAAGGGCAAGCTGTGGTCGCATGACGGCCTTGCATGCGGGTGGCAGTGACTGCACGAGGGGCAGTTGGCGGTGGCACGCAAAGGTGTTGGCGCAGGGAGAAGAGGGCAGAGGTGCAGTTCTGTTGAGGAGGAGGCCAACGTTGGTATCTTATTGATGGAGGTGCAGAGAAGGCAGAACAAAGAGGGAGATGATCAAGCTAGAGGGGGCACGAGTCTCTGGACATCCGGGAAGGTTCCCGGACATCTTAAATGAAAGGGAAAAGGGGAGTGTGCTCCCTGTTGATTGGCGAATGCAATCGAGGATGAGGTGGAGCACAGTGGTAATCGTCACCGTGAACAATCACAGTGGCGAGAACGTTGGGCAGAGCACAGTAGTGATGAACTCACAGTGTTGGAGTCACAGTCGCAGTGATGATGTCGACGCTGTCACCATCGACCGTGGTGATGGGAACGTCGTGAGCAAGATGCGGTGGTGATCATGGCCGTGGTTGTGGAGCTCGTGGTGATGGAGTCGAGGCTGTCTTGGAGAGAAGGTTCTCCTCCTCTGTGGAGGAGGAAGATGCTAGAGAGGGAGTTTCCTCCCTGTGGAGAGGGAGATAATCTCCTTCGATGGCCCATTCGTTCCCTGTTATAAAGAGAAAGAGGGAGAAGAGAATTTAGAGATTAATTGGAAAGAGAGCGAGATTTAAGGGGAAAATAAGGAAGGGGAATTAACATGCAATTATTGATTTGATCAACGCATGAGAAACATTATTCTCTTCCCAAATTAAGCTCACCAAAAATTTTAGAACGAGATTACAATAATGTATAGTTCTCTCACAAAAATATTTAATTGACTCTATTCCAAATAAATTCTTTCCTAAACATTTTGGTGCCAATTAATTTCCAATTTTGTCTCTCCATCATTCTTACATATGAAATTAGTGTATCAGTATGCATATGAAGTTCATGAAAATGTAGGAACCATAAATTGCGAGCTTATTAACTTCTTAATGTAATACGTTCTTGAAATCCATTCCCAACTTCAATTTAAATGCTCTTAGGCATAATTTGAATCCACTAAAGTGGACTTATCAAATACCCCCATGCCTAAGTTTGGCTAGTGATGGTAACACCATCATTAATCATAATTAACTTGAATTTGTTGAAATCAAGTGACAAATGCTCCTACATGATCGCTTGAGAGCCGTAGTTCCACTCAGATCCATTCTGAGAAGAAAACATTAAAATAGGGTTAAATTTGTAGTTTTAACAACACATCATAAATGCAGAGTAACCATGGGGTTTCCCAGGGGTTAATTAAAGGTCTAGTGAGCATTAAAGTCCAAAGAGTGGGTCCACACAATAAAAATAGGATTTCACGCATTTCGAGAACCAAAACAACACAGAAAACCTAATTTCAGACCCACTTAAATTGAAGAGGTTCTGGTCTGCATAAAATTTATCTAAACCTCCTAAAATTTATAGAAAAATATTCTGAGAGGTTTAGTACCCTTGGTTTGATCATCTGAACCCATTTTGACATTAGACAGAGCTTCAGATGGGATTTTACCCTAATTTGGGTTTCTATGTAAATTATCCAATCAAACATGGTCAAACCTAAAAGCTAAGTTCACCATCAAATTCCTTGGGTCAAAATTAGGTAGTACCAAAATTTGGGCCCAATCAGAGTCCATCTTGACCTGGTTTGCAACTTAGTCCCTTAAAACTCTATTTCTCTCACTTAGACCCCTAACTTTCAAAATCTCTTGCAAATAGGCCCCTAGTGTTTGGGCAAAATTGTCGTTGTTTAAGAAAATTGTTGTAATATAGGACAAAATAGCTCAAATCATTTAAATTTATTTGCCCAAATTTAGGAAATAGAGTCTGAGATCGTTCACAGGGAGTAAAAATAAATTTAAATTCACCAATCTTAAGAAATATAAGCAATTGAAAGCAATGATTAATCAAAATGATATTTCAATAAGATCAGAATAATAATGCAAAAAAAATCAGGTTAAAATGGTGATTTAAACCACCAAATTAACCCTTAAGTTTAAAACTCACAACCACTTAAATATTTAAACAGTAACAGCAATCAAGTATCTTAGCAATTATCAGAACCAAGCGCAGGAGCAGCCAATCAGTCAGCAAAGCTAAGGCACAGACGCCTTAAACCTTCATGCCTCAAAGGAGCCAAGGCACAACAGCCACAGAGGAGCACAATGCTCTCACAAGAGCAAGGCACAAGGTCCTCACTAAGCCTTCAACGGCTAAGTCCTGAGAGGAGATGAGGGAACAAGAGCAAAACCCTCCCCCCTGTCTCTCTCTAATTCTCTTTCTTCTTTGTTAGTTCAAACTCGAGTGAATAGTACCGAGTAATTGGGTATACGGTTAGAGGTCCAGACCTGCCTGTGAGGTGTAGCGGGTGAGGAGTGAGTGCACATGCGGTGAGTGGGACCTCACCCTATGTGCTGAGGCGAACAACGGATGTCACAAAATCTTCTCATCCACTGTTGGGGCGTCTTCAGTTAACGATGCGGGACTTTGTTCCCACGTCTTCCTCGCAAAGCAATAGCAGGCAATGGAGTCTCGAATTGGAGGTGAAGGCGTGACTGCGATGTCCAATCGAGGCCCTGGAAGAGCACCTAGAGGTTGTCCACAGCACCTGGAGGTGGATTCGCTGGTGATTGAGGCTGGAGTGCTGCAGTCAAGTCGGAGAAGTCGGGGGCAACGACAATGCTCTGGTGATGACCTGAAAAGAAGAAGACGGCCTCTCAACCATGTCAGAAATGCTCAGGAGGATCGCGCGAATGTGGCGAACGTGCTGGTGGTGTTTGCGAGGAGTGGGAGTGCATGTGGAGGCCCGGTGAACTCAAGAAGGTAGTGCAGTGAAGCTCGAGTTTGGTGGTGTGTGTGTGAGGCCAATCCCCTTAATTTCTTGAGGGGTTTTGGTCGTAAGGACACGACAGAGCTTTTGAGACTAGTGGTGAGTGGTTTGTTACAGTGTGGCGGTTTCACGAGGTCGCCGGTGGTACGCTGGAGATGTGGAAGATGACGGTGGCATGGGCATGAGAGCGTGCTGGTGTGAGTGTTGAGTGTGTGAATCGGGTTAAGGGGAGATGAGGAGTCGAACTGGACTTGTTGCTGATGGAGATGCAGAGATGGCACCGGCTATGATTAACCAGTGCCAAAGACGAAGGGTTGCTCCGAGAGGAAGGGCGATGATGCCTGAAGGGGGAAGGAGCTTCTCACAAGTATGGCGAGATGCGGACGAGGCTGGGGAAGGCAAACCTGTTGCCTATATCACGTGGTAGCAAGCGAGGAGACCGGAGGGAGAATGGCGCCGGAGCAGTCTTTGGAGCAAGCTGGGGGTAGAGAAGATGGACGGTATCTAGGCCTAGAACTTGCTAAGGAGCTAGGCAATGCGATGGAGGTCCTTTTAAAGGCTTCAGGTAAGCTTCTAACCTTGGAAACAAGCTTGAGGAGCTCAAATTTCTAGGGAAAGAGATCCTTGAAATCCAAGAGTTCGCACAAGCTTCATGAGAAGAATTGGAGCCCAAGACAAGGTTTAGGTGATTGGGGATGTTCTCAAGATCCTTCCTTCCAATTTTGGAAGGGATTGATCGAGAAATCAGGAATAAATCCCAGATTGAAGGTCGGTGTTGCTGGGTTCACACTGTTAATGGCGGAAGGGACCTTTTTGATAAAATGATGAGAAGTTAGGGGGCTAAATGCAAAGATTTCAAAAGCTAGGGGCTTAAGTGTGAGAAATAGAGTTTAAATGGACTAAAATGCAAACTAGGTCAAGATGAACTCTGATTTGGCCTAAATTTTGATACAAACCTAATTTGAGCCTAAGGAATCTGATGGTGAAGTCGGATTTCAGTTTTGACCAAGTTTGACTAGACAATTGTGTAGAAGCCCAAATTAGGCAAAACTGTCTCTAACTCTGTTTAATGTCAAAATAGGCCCCAAAGGTCAAATCAAGGATATAAAAACTCATGGAATATTTTTATATGAATTTTAGAGGGTTTAGATGAATTTTTTATTGACCAGAACCTCAATAATTTAAGTGGGTCTGAAATTAGGGTTTTAGGTGCTGTATTGGTTCTCGAAATGCGTGAAACCCTATTTCAATCTGTATGGACCCACTTATTAGATTTAAATGCTCATTTAACCTTTATTTCACCCTTTACAAGGCCCTTGGTTATTCTGTGTTCAGGATATACTGTTAAAATTATAGAATTAACCCTAGTTTCCTGTTCTCTTCTCAAAATAACCTGAAGTGGAGTTATAACCCTCAGATGGTTATGTAGGAGCATTTATCTTTCAAACCTGACTAAAAGTGGCCAGTTATGGCCTATGATGGTGTTCCCACCACCCAGGTTTATTGTTTTCTTCACACTTTGGTCATTTCCACCATTGGTGGTCAACCGACCTAAGCACCGACCTGTGACTGAGTTAAAACCCAATCAAATCACCACCAAATCCCACCAAATTTGGTGCGATTGATGTTCACACTACAAAGAATCATTTGAGTCAGATCTGGGTTTCTATTTTGCGATGTCATGCCCTAGCGAAGCCATGAAATCTGTGGGTTTCTTGTATCCTAATTTCCAAGCAAATCGAGCACCTTTCCTCAATTAGAGCTCATCTTTGAGCTCTATAAAAGCTTCCTCATGTTCGGCCGTCATCCTTAGCTAGGTCTACGCTGGAATTCCCCTTCTTCCCTTCTCTCTGGCTACAAACTCCACCGGCTCCGACGACCTTCTCAACCCCTCTCTTCAAGACCTCCAACGGACAAATTGGGTGTTCTCCCTTGATCCTCATCTTCTTCCACTCCTCGCCGTACCCAGTAGGAGCTCCGTCCTCCATCGTTGTTGTCGCTTCTCATCGTTGGAGACTTCATCGTCCACGGCACCGACGAAGCAAGCCACCATGGATTCCCTCCCCCTCTTGTCCAGTAAAGTAGTTCTCTCTCTCCCTTTTAGTCTCTAGGTTAGTTTTAGGTGTTAGCTTTTAGGATAGCCCTCAAGCTCTCTCTCTCTTTGACTTCTTCCTCATCTCTGACCACGCCTCCGGCATGGTCGCTACGCTACCACACACCACCAAATGCCCCGCCATCACTCCCATTAGCACCGCCTCACCTCCACCTTCAAAAGCCCTCTACAAATTTTGCCTTCCACTCACTCCATAGCCCCACTGGACGACCCATCCCTCCGCCATCTTCTCCGACGTTGTCTAGTCACCACAGACCTCCAACCACCACACTGATACAACCATTGCACTCCACTTCTCATGGCGAAGCTCGTGAACCTTTTAATGAGGGCTTTTAGCCTATTTTCTTGTCGCAGGTACTTCGCCGGATTGTTGTCTCCACCGCCATCTTCCTAGACACCAACCGCTTCCATCTGACCACCAACGGCTTCGCTTCCATAATCAGCAGTCGCGCATCAATTGCACGAAGCTGTTTGAGCGTTTAACTGACCAAAGGAGCGACAACAATGCCTAAATTGCTTGGAGCTTCCACCTGCTGCAGCACATGAAGAAGAGGAACACAACATAGTCCCACATCAGGGATTTTGAAGTGTGCAACAGCATATAAATTGAATTTGTGAAGAGGCCTTATCGCCTCAGTCACATAGGGGTGAGGTCCCCTTGCCCATGCACTATCCCACGTGCCTTCTTACACCTCACCCGCGACCCACATGCACATAGTTTTGGTCCCTATACCCAATTACCGACTATCCTATGCCCGGTTCTAGAATAGAGAGGAGAAATTGTGAGCGGGGTGGGGGAGGGTTTTGCACTGTGGATCCTCGAGGTGCATGCTTAAAAGCTTAACACTTGGCTTCTAAGGAGGAAAGCTTACTCTGTGGTTGCCCTTGTGCCTTGGATGTGCTTCGGGCCTTTGTGGGATTGCTCTTGCTATGCCTTGTGATCACTTAAGGCATCTAAGCCCTATGTGCGATGTCTGATTGAGGATTACTATGGACATATTTGAGTTCTTGGCTGACATATGATTCGGATTACTGTTGAAATATTTGGTTGAATTGAATGCTAGGGTTGTGCTTTGATTAAAGGGAATAATTGGTGATTTAAATCACCATTATTTTGAGCTTTTATTATTTTTATCCCATGACTTCTTAAGATTCAATTTGGGCTAATATTACATATATATTTTATTATTAATTCTTATTGCATATCTCTATGATTGTGCTCATTATTTCTGAATGCAATTAGTGTTGTGAATTCCATATTTGCTCCTCGTGGATGACCTCGAACTCATTTTTTATTTTCGAGCACTCTTTATAAATTCAAATGCTATAGCGATTTTGTCGACTATACTACAACGTGCATCTCTTAACACTCGACGAATTCGTAACAATAGCTAGTCCCAAGCAAAATCATGCAAAACAGACCAAGTCTTTAGGCCAGATTTTCCTATCAGGATGCCTTATCGTGCCGCATCTTTAGAGACTAGATTGAAATACCATCTATAGGCCTAAAGGTACTCAAGTACCAGCCAAGATACGGACCTGACTAGCCTCAGCCTTGGGTCCACCGTAAAGGTTTCTAAGGCCTGCAAAACTACCTAGAGATTCGTTGACCCCAGCGGTTAAAGCACCTGTGTGTATCTGCAGCAAGTCAATGTTCAGTTTGCTATTGCATTTTTAGTACGAGAGATAGAGAGATGTATTTCGAGAGTTTTTCTCTCTTGCTTTTTAAATTCCCCTAAATCCAACATCAGATTGGCCTTAAATACGATCTATATCGGATTCCTTGTCCCCACCATCAATCCTCGCATGGTCCCTAGCAATCGATGCTTCGAGATAGCATCGCCCATGGCAACCCCCAGAACCCTAGCTTTCGACACTCTGGGATAGTGCCACCCATGGTGTTCTATTTAAGTGATAAATCGGTGTTTTAAAATTGCTTCATTGTAATATAGCCAAAATAGCACTTAAACAAATAAATTTATTACTCGAATGAAAGTCCAAGGTCGAACACGGGGAGCAATATGGCAATTTAAAACTCAAGATCACAATTTGAATCAAAGAGATAAAAGATTGCAATAATAATAATGTCAAGTATCAATATGCAAAAAGAATGGAGTAAAATGGTGATTTCGATCACCAATTACTCCGTACAGTAATAGCAACTAAATCAACAGTATCAAGGAAATAAAGGCTCAAATGTATGCAATCAGACAGTCTAGGCTTGTATCAGACGACTTAAACAATCGGTTGCTACAGTGCTTCCAAGGGACTCAAGGGTCTCTTCCTTCTCTTTTCTCTGCTTCTGTCTCAACTGCTCTCCTTCTTTTCTCCTTTCTTCTTCTTCTTCAGAACTCTTTCTTTCTTCTTTGCCTTTCTGCAGCTCAAGCTTCCTTTCTTCTTCTTCCTCCTTCACCTGTCCTGACTGTCCTCCTCCTCCTTCATTCTTTCTTCTATCCAGGCCTTCTGATGCACAGGGGGAGACTTACGAAATTGGCTAAGTGTTAGCCAACTCCTTTCAGAGCAAGACCCCCTGTCCCCGTACACTCTCTGTTATGACTCGATCCTAGATCCCTACAGGACCCGAGACCGGCCCGCCTTGACTAATCCCAAGGCCTAGTCATCCAACGAGAAATAACCAAAGCAGGAAATAATTCACATCCACACATGCAATGTAACTAAGTAGAAGAAAACAAGAGACAGTAAAAGAAACAGAGCGAATAGTCTACCAATATTACAGGCCATCACAACTACAATAGAGGGAAGTACAGTGGAAAAGTAACTGAAATAGTATTTTGTAAAACAAAAATACTCACTACTACAATAGAAGCTAGGGAAACAGCAAGAGACGCAGCTAAGGCTGGGCTCGACTGGGCCTAGCTCCCTCTGCAGCTAGTGGTGCTGGTTGCTCAACTCTCTAACCTGAACAAGGTTATAAAAATTTTCGGAGTTAGTGAATGCTGAGTAGAGTGGTAATTTAGCCATTTACATGTAATTAAGACAAGCTATTAATTAATGCAGTTAAGTAACTATCCATTTTCATTTAATTCAACCAAGTACTTCTAATTTGTTATTCCTTTATTCACTTAAATCATTTCTTGATCTGGCTTGTTCCTCACGGGAACGATCTTGATTGCAATCTTTTCCATGATGTAGGAGGTACACATGGTGCTCTCTTGGCTGGGAGAGTCCCCCGTGGTAATCCTACACCCAGTCAACCACCCTGAGGTCACGGTCGCGACGTAGTGGTCACGGCATGCGTGATAAACGCGCGGGTAGCTATCCCACACTGGCACGTGGTCAGTCATTTCCGTTAGCAGGTACGCCTAAAGATACAGCACAGAATAGTTGTTGAATGACGGATGACTACGCTATCGGAATTAGATTTGAAAACCCATCGTTGTAGTTCGAGTTGCGAAGAAATCCATTCAACAAATAAAATCTATACCGAAAAATCTATAAAGAAATTCCAGGTTGAACACAGGGAGGCTACGTCGATCAAAATTCGCAATTATATTTTTTTGTTGTGTTTTTGTTTAAAGGGCGAAATAATCACAATGGAAGCAATATAGACAGTAAGAGAGAGAGAGAAAGAACAATCACTTGATATTGAATAATATTTTTACAACTAAGAAAGCGAGAAATGATTACACTAGAAAGTGGGAAATTGTTACAACTAGAAAGTGGGAAAATTCTACTCTAGAAAGCAGTAAAAAGAATGGGAGAGAGAGGTTAGCCTCCTCGACGATCGCTTGGAGGACGAGCCGAACGGGACAATGCCTAGAAGACGAGGAGCGGAGCAGGAAGAATTAGGATGAAGCAGGGGGAACGGGAACGAACAGCACGTTGTCGTCGTCACGGGATTCGCTTCCGGAATGGGGGTGAAAACTTGATTTTAGCTCTTGAGGAGCATCTCGGGTGTGGGACAAGCTTCTCTTAAGCTTTGGAGAGGGAGAGAGGAGAAGGGATGAGAAATCCGTATGGTAGGGGTCTCCTTTTATAGTTGCAAGGAGTGGGGGCATTTTGGACATTACAACATTAAAAACATTAATTCAGGACCTTTAATGACGGATTTATCTGTCACTAAAGGCCTGAAAGTGGCCGACATGCACGCACCACACACGCATCCCCTCGCCTTTGTTGCCTTAATGCTTACGCACGACCACGTGCACTCAGTCCTCCGATCAAGAGATCGGACGACTTAAACTGCCCTCGCCAGCGTCGTGCGCCCGTGTACGATCGGGAGTTTGCGCTGCGCGTCTGATCGCGCATGGGTGCTATCAGCTGATCTGCGTCACTCGATGTGAATCGCACAATTCCAATTGCGCGCTCGCACACAGCAAATGCGGGATCGAACGCGCGTCACGCACTCGCGCAACGCGCTCAACCGTTGCACTGAGCGTGGGCTTGTGACGTGCGAATGAAATTGCACGTGCGTGCTTGCGGCTATTAGATCAAGATCCAACGGCCTAGATCACGCGTTGGAGACTCTTTGGAGAGGCAATGACAATCCTAAGGGCTGGTTGGGCGGTTGGGATGGTGCCACGTGTTGCGATCTTGGTCGTCCATCTTCTGAATGTTGTAGATGGTGCCACGGGTGTTGGATCAGATCGATTTTCGCGTCGTTAGGCTGCGATCGTTGATCCGAATCGATGCAGTCGGATTTGTCGTCTGAGGTGTGGATTAACACCATCTTGGCCCTTGATCTTTAGGGTTCCTCGGTCTCTTTCTGGTGCTACGGATGTCCGATCAGGGCGATCTTGGAGTCGTTGAACTCCAATCATCACCCTATTCGGATCCATATGGTTGGATCTTCGATTCGAGGCCCCGATTAACAAGTTGCCCTATCCTTAGCCATAAAAAGGAGACAATTACTATACAATTTGTACAACTTGACCTAAATGCATGATTATGCATGTTATGCACTATTTACAATATATAATGCTAATGTGATACTAAGAACATGCATTAATAGACATTTTAGGTTAATCAGATGTATGCACATCACACCCCCATGCCTATCTTTTGCTAGTCCCTAGCAAAAACTACATGTTATTTATAAAAGAATTAGGTTGAATTACTAGGGCACAAATCATTTTCAACATTAAGAAATTTTTACTTAGGACCTAAACTTTCAAAGACACAATAGCGCTCGGGTATTTGCCAAGATGCAGACCACCTCAAGCTCTCACCTTATTCAAAGAAAGATCGCTTCTTCTCTTTTTCTTCTTTTCTAATTTTTTTGGATTTTTGAGTTTGGGGTTACAGAGTGGCTTTCTACGACCACTCAACCCACCCAAGATTTGATGAGAACCCTAAGTTCTGAACATCTTTTTGTGAATGTGATAGACTCATTGATCGGCAATCAGAATGGACTTTGGGTTTCTACGCCCCTAGGTGACCTTAAAAAGAGAGTTTTGCCTAAAGGTGTATCTTTACGACCGGTAGCTTTCTCCCTACTTTTATTTTTTTAATGGGGTCAACACAATGGTGAATCCAATGTATATCTCCCCGGCTTATTCTACTTCTCCGCTTCTTCCTAAGTGTTTTTGAAATTTTTAGTGCATTTCTTGAGCTGGTTCTGGACAACCAGTTGATGAGCTGTTACCACCAACAACTTACCAGCCATACTCGTGCGGTGAAGTGTGGCTTATTTCTTTTTGTTTCTTTTCTCCTTTTTCTTTTTCTTTTCTTTTTGACTTTCTTTTTTTTTTTAAGTAGGTGGCTTCCCTAGTCCAAGATTTACCAAAAGGCAGCAAGAAGAGAGTGGTCCAGTGACTGGACTCTGGACAACCTACCTATGGGCTGTTACCCACGATAACTTGCCAGCCATATCACCCAAGAAGGTTCATTAGCTACCCAATTTCCGTTAAAACCTCCGAATAACGAGTCAGTGATGAATAATGTGTAGATGCTTAGACTTAAAGTTTCCTCAAATCAGAGGGTGGGTTGATAAGTCATGTACTTATCACCCAAACTTATTTAATCAAATTAGGATAGAATTTAGGATGGTGAGGACTCGATAACAAATCCACATTTTAGTGGATACCCGGGCTGATTAAGCCCAAAGACCTGAAGGGTCTTACTGTTCAGATCCTACTGTAATATTTGCTAAGATTGAAAGGTCATAATGTCCAAGTATTCCTTCCTAATTCAATTTTTTTTTGTATATATAAGAAGACAAATAGAATTTACAAAAGTCCATAGAGCTGATAAAATGATTCAGAAATGAATCCACCCCCCGTGCCTAGCTGATGCAATGTCCACATTAAAAATAAAAGACATGAAAGGAAGGGTAGAATGCAGAAGATATCACCTAAATATGAAGCTCGGGTCAGCTCTAAGTCAGACTGTACAACTACTGAGTTTAATATCGTCAGTTAGGCGAAGTCCAGCCAAAGAAGTCACAACATGGCTAAAGCAACCGTGTCGGAGATGGGTTCTGGAATAGTTCGGTCAATAACAGGTTTCAGACGTTGACCATTGACTTTGAATGAATTACCCATCTTCAAGTCAGAGATCTGAACAGCTCCGTTTGGAAATATCTGATCGATAATGAACGAGCCGTTCCATTTCGACCTAAGTTTGCCGGAAAAGAGCTTAAGTCGAGAATCGAAGAGCCAGACCTTTTGGTTCGACTCAAAGCTCTTGCGGGAAATCAATTGGTCATGAAGAGCTTTGGTCCAAGCCTTGTAGATCTTGGCATTCTCATACGCATCATTTCTAAGCTCCTCCAACTCAGATAGTTGGAGTTTCCTAGTCTTCCCGGCTAAACTCAGATCTAGATTGCACTGCTTGATTACCCAGAATGCCCTATGTTCAATTTCTACGGTTAAATGACCTACCTTTCCATACACCAGACGAAGCGGAGACATGCCGATGGGCATTTTATATGTCGTACGGTAGGCCCAAAGAGCATCCTCAAGCTTTTGAGTCCAGTCTTTGCGATCAGGCCTAACCATTTTCTGCAGAATATTCTTGATCTCCTTACTAAAGATCTCGGCTTGTCCATTCGTCTGGGGATGGTAAGGTGTGGAGATTCTATGATTAACCTCGTATTTTGCTAGCAAATTACGGAACTGGGCATTAGTGAAATGAGTGCCACCATCGCTGATGATGGCCCTCGGAATCCCGAACCTACTGAAGATGTTCTTCTTGAAAAAATCAATGACCACCTTGTGGTCATTGGTTCGGGTGGGAATAGCCTCGATCCATTTGGACACATAATCAACAGCAACGAGAATGTACTGATGTCCAAATGAAGGGAGGAAGGGTCCCATGAAATTAATGCCCCAAACATCGAAGATTTCGATGGGAAGAATCGAGTTTAGGGGCATCATGTCCCTCTTGGTTATGCTCCCAAGTGCCTGGCATTGGGAACACAATTTCGAGAATTCCTGGGCATCCTTGAATAAAGACGGCCAATAGAATCCATATTGCAAAATTTTTGCAGCCGTCTTTTTGTTAGAGAAGTGTCCACCACACGCAGATGCATGGCAGAACTCGAGTATACTCTTGAATTCATTCTCTGGAACACATCGGTGAATAGTTTGATCAGAGTTGATGCGGTACAGTTCAGGGTCCTCCTAGAAGTAATAGTTGGCCTCAGACTTGAGTCTATCCCGTTGTTGCTTGGTCCGATCCTAGGGGATTTGACCAACGGCCAAATAATTAACGATGTCAGCAAACCATGGGGTTTGAACACCTGAAACTGTAAGGATGGTCTCGTCCGAAAAAGTATCAGCAATCGGAATGTCCAAATGAGAGAATCACTTAGAAGTCTCGACAGATGATCCGCCACCACATTTTGTACCCCGAATTTATCCTTGATTTCAAGATCAAATTCTTGAAGCAGAAGAATCCAACGAATAAGCCGAGGTTTGGCATCCTTTTTGGTCAAGAGATGTCTTAAGGCCGAGTGGTCAGTATATATGATGACATGAGACCCTAAGAGATAAGCCCTAAATTTCTCCAAAGCAAACACTACAGCTAGTAATTCCTTCTCAGTAACCGTGTAATCCCTCTAGGCCTTGTCCAGTGTTTTACTAGCGTAGTAGATGACAGAGGGCTTCCTATCAACTTTCTGACCCAAAACAACCCCAACCGCATAAGCAGAAGTGTCGATCATGATCTCAAAAGGGGTTGTCCAAATCGGTGGTTGCAACACCGGAGCACAAGTGACTGTCATTTTAATAAAATCAAATGCCTTACGGCATGATTCGTCGAAATCAAACATCATTTCTTTGGCGAGAAGATTGCTCAAAGGACGAGCAACCTTCGAAAAGTCCTTGATGAATCTCTTATAGAATCCCACATGACCAAGAAATGATTGAATTTGTTTGACAGATGTGGGAGGAGGAAGTTTAGCGATAGCATCAACCTTAGCTTTGTCCACTTTGATTCTCCATTCAGAAATTACATGACCCAAGACGATGCCTTCTTGTGTCATGAAATGACTCTTTTCCTAGCTAAGGACTAGTCTTATTTTGATGCAACGTTTAAGAATCATTTCAAGATTAGCTAGACAAGAGTCAAACGATTCTCTAAAAATAGAGAAATCATCCATGAATACTTCCATAAACTCTCCCACCATGTCAGAGAAAATGGCCAGCATACACCTTTGAAAAGTCGCAGGTGCATTGCATAAGCTGAATGGCATCCTACGGAAAGCAAAGGATCTGTAAGGACAGGTGAAAGTAGTTTTTTCCTGATCCTCGAGATGGATAGAGACTTAGTTGTATCCTGAGTATCCATCAAGGAAACAGAAGTACTTCTGCCTGACTAGTCTTTCAAGGATTTGATCAATAAAAGGAAAAGGGAAATGATCATTTTTCGTGGCTGTATTCAGCTTCATGTAATCAATGAAAACTCTCCAAGAGGAAGCTGAACGAGTTGTGACAGATTCTCCTTTCTCGTTAGTCACAACGGTAATCCCAGCTTTCTTGGGAACAATTTGCATAGGACTTACCTAAGGACTATCAGAGATCGGATAAATGATTCCTACGTCGAGCCACTTGATAATCTCCTTCTTGACCACTTCTCGCATATTCGGGTTTAATTTCCTCTTCATTTGGCGAGAAGGGCAAGATCCATCCTCCAAAAATATTCTGCGATTGCAATAAGATGGCTTGATCCCCCTCAGGTCATGAATGGTCCAACCAATTGCTTCCTTGTGTTCCTTTAGGACCTTAATCAATTTAACCTCCTGCTCCTTTGTTAATTTAGCACTGATAATCATAGGGAGCGTGTTATGTGGTCCTAAAAATTGATATTTCAGATTCTCAGGCAATGGTTTCAGTTCAAGCTGGGACAGGTTGATGATTAAAGGTAAGGAAGATGTTGATGAAGACTCATCAAGAGGAAGAGGGTTGCAGGTCCAATTCAACATCAGAGGAGGAACATTCAAATGCAGAAACCACCATATAAGTTTCACTATTCACAATATCGTCCTCAAGTTCATCAATAAATCCACAATCCTTGAATTTATTAATCGCCTTAAAAATATCCAATTTCATTCTTTAATCCCTTAAGGCGATTTCCATGCTACCGCTTTCACAGTTAATATTGGCCTTGATGGTAGCCAGGAACGGATGCCCTGGAATGATGGGCGTGTTTCTCAGATTTTCAGGTACATCCATGTCAAGGATAAGGAAATCTACAGGAAAATAGAAATCCTTAACCTTAATAATAACATCTTCAATAATGCCTCATGTATTTGTGACCGAACGGTCTACTAACTGCAGTGTTACTAAAGTTGACCGAAGTTTACCTGATCCGAACTTCTCGTAAAGAGAAGTTGGAATTAGGTTGATGGACGCACCCAGATCCAGCAGTGCTCTATCAAAGGTATAATCTCCAATGACACAAGAAATCAAAGGAGCACCTGGATCTCTCTTTTTCTGAGGGAGGTGATGCAGGATAACAAAACTAGCCTGCTCAGAGAGTACCACATTCCTCGGAAGAGATTCTCTAGACTTACCCTTCTATGTACATAAATCCTTTAAAAATTTCATGTAAGCCGGTATATGTTTGATAGCGTCAAGGAGCGGGATATTGATCTCAACATTCTTGAAAATATTCAGAAGCTCCTCTTCCTTGATCTAATTAAGGCCTCAAGAAAAGGAACATGAGTCAAATCTTCGGAATCAGGTTCCTGAGCCTTGCTTTCTTCTCCAGAGTTCTCCTTTCTCTCCTCAGGCTCTTCAGGATTCGGTAAATCAGAACAGTGTAGTTATGGATCCTAAGTTTGTTTACCACTCCTCAAAGTAACAGAATTAGCAGATGCATGCGAGTTTGGGTCTTGGGGAGGGTTAGGAAAGATTGGAGGGGCTTCATTAACTAAGAACCGTTGATTTGCGAAAGAAGAAGAGGAAGGACCCTGCTCAACCACCTGAGCATGTGCGTGTGGGTCCCTCTGATTCTCGTACCCATGGGCTTGATTGCCCGGATTCTAGATATTACGTGGGTTGGTTACGGGTTGAGATGGTAGAGATCCGGGTTGACGAGAATTAGCAATGAACCCATTTTGCAAGTTGTCTAGTGAGGTTTTCATTTGCTGCATGAGTTGGAGCATAGATCCTTGCATCTTTACCATTTGTCGGTTCAAATCAACTTGCCCTATAGGTTGACAGGCATTCCGAGCTGGCTGATTGACCTGATTCGAGGGCAACTGAGTATAAACATGGCCCTGACCCATTGGTCATTGCAGAGTATAGTTGCTGGGTCGAAATTAGGTCTGTTGTCCCAGGTTTTTCTAGGAGAAGTTAATGTGGTTCGTCCAACCCGGATTGTAAGCATTGGAGTAAGGGTTGGATCTAGCATTCTCCTATACAGCATAGACATCCTCATAGGGTGAGGATGGAGAGAAAGAAGGGGAGGAATCTGAGAAACTGGGATAAAAAACCCTAGTTTGGAACCCGTGGGGTTTCGAATAGCTGGCTCGCAGGTTGAGCCGCATCAAGTTGATTCACGAACTCTCGTCCAGAAGGAGCTTACGATGAATGGAATCTCGAATTCTAGGATTGAGTGGATTGAGAGTTGTTCATTGCGTTTACAGCCATCCACTCCTCCATTCTCTTAGCAACCAAGTCCACCTTATCAAGTTTATTACAAATCAATTCCATATCGAATGAATGAGAGTCGTGGACTTCATTAACATTCGATTTGGGCTGCTGGGACCGGTTTAAAGTATCCATGGAGGCATGATTGATTGAATTCTCACTCATCTCCTCAAACAAATCGTGTGCGCTATCTGCATCTTTGTTGAGGAAATTGCCTCCACAAGAAGCGTCCACGTGATTTTTGAGTTGCTCAGTCAACCCGTGGTAGAAGATCTACATGAGTTGCAATTTTGGCACCTCATGGTGTGGACACCTTCGTAATAGGTCCTGGAATAACTCTCAGGCAACATGAAACTGCTCCCCCGGCCGCTAGGTGAATGTAGTAAGTGCCCGTCTCAATGCATTGGTTCATCCGACGAGGAAGAATTTCTTTAGGAAAACCAATTTCAACTCATTCCAAGTTGCAATTGGTCTTCTTATAGTTCTGTACCAATGAGTGGCTTTATCCCTAAGAGAGTAGGGGAAGAGTCTCATGATCATTTGCTCCTCATTCACATTTCGTATCTTGGTGGTCTAGACCAAAGTGGTCAAGTCCTCCAAGTGCTGAAGCAGGTCTTCAGAGCCAAGCCCATGGAAATGTTTGATCAGGCTTAACACCTGGGGCTTGATTTCTACATTTCTGGCAGGAATCTAGACACTGGAACGTTCCCCGTAATTTGAAGGATCATAAAAATCCTTCAAGAGCTAAGCGCCCTGCATTCTCTGCATTTGTTCCAGCTGCCTTCGAAATACCTCCTGTGGATCTGAGGCAGAGGAGGCTATTGATTGGCCATGGGATCAATTTCGCCAAAATCTAATCTACGCCTCCTAGAATACTCTAGTGGTCCTTCCAATTGGGGATTCAATGACCTTCTTCCTAGCATAAACTAGGAAAAGGTTGAAAGGACTGGGGATAAGAACCCTGCAGCTCAACAAAACAAGCCTGTCCTTAAGTAGGGTAGGCTTAGGATCTACAGACTCTCAGAACCCGCCTTAAGATTATAAACAATTTACTCTACTTGTGTCTGCTCAATCCAACCAGTTAGAAGGAGGGACTAGGGAGAAGGTTCTTCCTTTGGCTTGCACCTTCGGTTCCTAGTGTACCCCCCAGCCGCGGTCATTTGACTCTACTCCCCTAGCTTGACATTAGATTGATTGGTACAAGTAGGTTAATCGTAAACAATCTCATATTAGACCCCGAAGAGCGAATCAGTCCTTAAGGCCAACATCTACTTGATTTTATTTAGGCCTGGGATTGTAGTGCCTATGGAATGTGGTGGGCCCTTAAAATGGGTTGTGCCCTTAATGATTAATTGAGTCTGTGTGAGTGCGTGCACAACTAGGGTTTTCAAGAAAGATTATTTGTGATGAGTAGATTTAGGATTCAAATCTTGCTTAAGTAGCTTGTAGGATTTAGAATTAGGTTTAATTCAATCAAGTTTGAGGCAAACCAGGTTTTCAAGCATAGGTGAAGATCGCTTTCCTTTTGAAATCAGAAATAAAGTGGAGTGCTCGGTATGAACCTAGATTGAAAACCCTAAGAGGAAGCTACTGGGTGAGTTGATTTTATGTTGAGTGGTGCGACCCAAACAACTCAAACAATTGACCACAGTTGCACCACTAAGTTAGGCTCACAAAAATGATTAACCTAGAATGATTTCTACTCTTTTATGTGTTGATTTACATGTACCAGTTCCACAGATCAGAATCTGGTTGAGTAGGAGAAAATCAATTAGGTTATGTGCCTTGAATGTGGGTGTATGTTGTGTGTATGTTGAATGAGCCCACAAAAATATCTTTTTGTTATTTTTTTATATGTGAGGGTGAAATGAATGTGGGTGGAAATCCAAACAACCAAACTAATCCTAGGATTTATGCAAACACTTAGGTTAATTTGAATTTGAATTAATGTGATGCAATGAAATATATGGTGGGGGAAGAATGGAGAGCACTTACAGTTGTCTCCAACTGACTTTACTCTAATCTACCACTTGACGATTCCCTGATAGAGGTATCTAAAAATAATAGACAAGAGATAAAGCAAGTTAGAAAACAGTAAAGTGCACGAAATGCAAAAGGAAGACCGGAAAATCGTTGCCGCCCCGGCAACGACGCCGAAATGTTGAATGACAGATGGCTACGCTATCGGAATTGGATTTGAAAACTCGTCGTTGTAGTTCGAGTTGCGAAGAAATCCATTCAACAAATAAAATCTATACCGAAAAATCTATAAAGAAATTACGGGTCGAACACAGGGAGGCTACGTCGTTCAAAATTCACAATTATATTTTTTTGTTGCATTTTTATTTAAAGGGCGAAATAATCACAATGGAAGCAATATAGACAATAAGAGAGAGAGAAAGAACAATCACTTGATATTGAATAATATTTTTACAACTAAGAAAGCAAGAAATGATTACACTAGAAAGCAGGAAATTGTTACAATTAGAAAGCAGGAAAATTCTACTCTAGAAAGCAGTAAAAAGAATGGGAAAGAGAAGTTATCCTCCTCGATGATCGCATGGAGGACGAGTCGGATGGGACAACGCCTGGAAGACGAGGAACGGAGTGGGAAGAAGGAGGACGAAGCAAGAGGAACGGGAACGAAGCAGCACGTCGTCGTCGTCGTGGGATCCGCTTATGGAATGGGGGCGAAAACTTGATTTTAGCTCTTGACGAGCATCCCAGGTGTGGGACAAGCTTCTCTTAAGCTTTGGAGAGGGAGAGAGGAGAAGGAAGGGATGAGAAATCTGTATGGTAGGGGTCTCCATTTATTGTTGCAAGGAGTGGGGGCATTTTGGACATTACAACATTAAAAACATTAATTCAGGACCTTTAGTGACGGATAACATGGTCGACGTGCGCGTGCCACGCTCGTGCCCCCTCGCCTTCGTTGCCTTAACGCTTACTCACGACCATGCATGCTCAGTCATCCGATCAAGAGATCGGACGGTTTAAACTGCCCTCTCTAGCGCCGCGCGCCCGCGTGCGATCGGCCATTTGCGTTGCACGTTAGATCATGCGTGGGTGCTATCGGCTGATCTGCGCTGCTCGATGCGAATCGCACGGCTCCAATTGTGCGCCCGCACGTAGCAGATGCGAGATCAAACGCGCGTCGCGCGCTTGCGCCACGCGCTCGACCGCTGCGCTGAGCGTAGGCTTGTGTCGTGCGGATGAAATTGCGCATGCATGCTTGCGACCGTTGGATCAAGATCCAATGGCCCAGATCATGCGTAGGAGACTCTTTGGAGAGGCAGTGGCGGTCCTAAGGGCCAGTTGGGCGGCTAGGATGGTACCACGTGGCGCTATCTTGGCCGTCCATCTTCTGAATGTTGTAGATGGTGCCATGGGTGTTGGATCAGATCGATTTTCACGCTATTAGGCTGCGATCGTCGATTCGAACCCATCCATGTGGTCGGATTTGTCGTCTAAGGTGCAGATTAACACCATCTTAGCCCTTGATCTTTAGGGTTCCTCAGTCTCTATCTGGTGCTACAGATGTCCGATCTGGGCGATCTTGGAGTTGTTGAACTCCAATCGTCGCCCTAATCAGATCCGTACAATTGGATCTTTGATCTGAGGGCTCGATTAACAAGTTGCCCTGTCCCTAGCCATAAAAAGGAGATAATTACTATACAATTTGTACAACTTGACCTAAATGCATGATTATGCATGTTATGCACTATTTACAATGTATAATGCTAATGTGACACTAAGAACATGCATTAATAGACATTTTAGGTTAATTAGATGTATGCACATCAACAGTACAGGGCCTTGCCCTCTCAGAACAGAACAGAATAGGGGTCTCGCCCCTCCACAGTCTGCGTACCCTCGTCCGACTACTCGGTTTGCCCAGTGGGCCTAACAAGAGTCGGTGGAGGGGGTTAGTCCTAACCCCAGGCCCCCTGGGGTGGCTAGCTCCCTCCCTACACTAAGTATCTCACCTCAGTACCACATACACAAGGGCCAAACAAAGTCGGTGTAGAGTGTCTAGGCTTGACCTCGGGGCTCAACCCAACGGGCGACTAGTACCCCTCTACACTAAAGGGACAGTGGCTCCCCTTGGTACCGCGTACACAAGAGCTAGCTCACTTCCCGTCTACAGGAGTTCTCCTTTTAATTCCCCGTAGGGGTCATGCTAGTATTCTTTCGTTTCAAATTCCAGACTTTCAGATTTCTCTATTTACATTACCAGTTCCATTCTTAAAACAGGCAACTCGTGATTTCCTGACTAACAAGGCATCACATTAAAATAACCAATACATTTGCTAGCATTTAAAGTTGTACAGGCATCTCAAGTAAACAATGTAGCTCAACCATACTCATTTGTTCTTGCCCTAGGGTTCATTCTCATCCTAGGGTTCTACATGCATCTCAAGTATACAGTATAGCTCAAACCATACTCATTTGTTTGTGCCCTAGGGTTCATTCTCATCCTAGCGTTCATTCAAGTTATTCTAAACATGCAGTTCATTTATTTTAATCATAATATTAATGTAAACCACTCTACCGACAAACACGGGAGGAATAGGGACTCGAATCGCAAATCCCATTAACTCCGCGGCTCCCACATACATGACTGGCTGGAGACCTATACAATTAACCAACCACATCAAACGAGTCCAAAATTATATACTAGTGACACTAACTCGTAGAGAAACTCAAGCGAAAACAACGGTAGTTTGTTTACAGAAATCCGATTCCGTTTGGGCCTTAAACGGGCCAAAAACACTCACACTGTCCAAAATCAGACATCTAGGTCTAGTCCCAGACATCTTAAAAGACGTCAATGCTCACCTTGGGTTTCCTGTGACTACCTCGGATGTCCAGACCCTTTCGCGATCGTCTGAGGTGAGTTCCAGACGTCGGACTCTCCTTCCAGTCGTCCGGACCCTTTCACAGACGTCCGGACCCTTTCATGCATGAGCTCCTCCGAGCTCCTCCCATGCTCTCGTGGCTCCCTTACGAGCTCCTCCTCTTGAGCTCCCCCCTCCTCCCCCTTCGCGTCTCATCCCTCTCTCTCTTCTTCCTCACCACACGTCGTGCTGGTGGCTGGAAAGAAGGTGGCGGCCGGTAGGAGGGAAGGATGAAGGTGTTGGCTGGTGGGGATGGAAGGAGTGGCGTGGGGGTGGGGGTTTAAATAGGTAAAGGGTTAGGGCTTGGGGTGAGGAGAGAGGGGGATACGCATGCAGCGCGCGTGCGAGAAAGAAAGTAAGGTATGGTTCTTCTACTTTAGGACGTCCGACCCTCAATCCAGACATCTGACGGCTGATCAGATGTCTTAAACAACCCAAAAGGCAATGGGTCATTTCACTCTCTCTTTCCTTCTCTCGCTGGGATCCACCCTCCTAGGGCCAATGTCAAGATATTCGGGTTATCGGGTACATGTGCACTCGGGACGAGGGCTACCTGCAGTGGGTAGTAGCCGAGGAGTGCGTGGCTAGGTGGGTAACCGGATGCACCAGACCCGTGTGAGCAGTGTCACGGGTGAGGTGCGTGGGGTGTATGGGACCTCACCCCGTGGCTAGGAGGTGAACAGCTAGAAGCAGAAAATCAATTTATGCAGGCGTAGACTCTCGTCAACTTCCGTGGTGGGATTAATCCCACCTCCCTTCCTTTGCGTGCAACTACAAATACTGTGCAAGATGATGGTCAACAGCTCCAATTGCTAGTCCACTAGAACTCCTGAAGCAATTTCGCACAAACGGGGGATGATGCTTGGAACCTGCAGGTGCTGGAGTAGCTTCTGGCTTCGCTCGGAGCTTCGTTAATGGCGATTGAGGCAGTGAAGACCTAAAAACAAGAATACAGCCTTGCGGCCAAGTTAAATATGTTTAGGAGTTTCGTAGGGATGCGGTGATGGTGTAGGTGGTGGTGGCAAGCTGCGAAGGTGGTCGTAGGTGGCTGGCGAATGCGGAAGGGAAGGTTTGGAGGTGGGTTGTTCGGTAGATGGTTTGGAGACGTAATAGAGTGAAGTAGGATGGGGGTTTTGAAGAAGGTGGTGTGGCGAAGGTCGTGAGGTGGTTGGCAAGGCATTTGGAGTAGTGGGATGAGCAGGGAGCCTCACCAGAGGTCTGGTTGGAGCAGAGGAATGTGAAGGTGGTCAGTGTAATACGGGGGTCAAAATGAAGTGTGGTTGGTGTGTGAAGGGAGTAGAGGAGCTAGGGAACTTATCTAGGTGATTGGCGGACGAAGAGGGGCAGAAGCGACATTGGTTGCGATATGGCCGACATCGGAGACGAAGGTGACTCTGATGAGAAGGAAATGCGAGGAAGATGGAGGGAGAGATGCCCGCTGGTATGGCGTGACGCTGAGGAAGACGAGGAAGATGAATCCACCGCTGGTATTGTGGACGGACGACAAAGGAGGTCTGAGGGGATCCTTGGTGCTCAAGGAGCCTTTCGACCGGATTAGGAGAGGAATTTAGGGTAGATCTGGTAGAAATCGAGCTTGGGGAGAACGATTTGATCTGGAGGTCTTTTAATAGGCCTTTAGAGGGAGTTTGGGCTTGGGAAGAAAGCTTGGAAAGCTTCGCCATAGTTGGGATTTTTTTGATACCCTAATCTCTCATGCATTCGCGTGAGAGATTGGGAAGGTTTTGGGGCATGGAAATTGGCTCAAAAGGAAGGGAATTCCTTGATGAACTTCCCTTTCAAATTTGAAAGGGATTCATCAAGGAATCGAGGAGATCTTGCCAATTTAGGTCATCGGAGCTTATAGGAATATGATTAATGGTGATAGGGACCTATTTGTGAAAACAATGACAAAGTTAGGGGTCTTTTTGTAAAGATTTTGAAAGATAATGGCATAAATGTAATCAGACAAGACCAAGTTGCAAACTAGGTCAAGACAATCTCAAATTGGGTCCAAATTTTGGTATAAACCTAATTTAGTCCTAAGGAATCCAATGGTAAAGTTGGATTTTGGTTTTGATCACGTTTGAATGGGTAATTTATCCAAAAACCCAAATTAGGGTAAATGTTTGTATGAGATTCTGTTTTAGGTCAAGACGGGTTCTAATGGTTAATTTGAATGTACCAAACCATAGAGAATATTTTTATATGAATTTTAGAGGGTTTAGGTGAATTTTATTCTGACCAGAACCTCAATTAATTAAGTGGATCTGTTTGTAGGGTTTCAAAAGTTATTTAATTCTCAAAACACGTGAAAACCCTTTTTTGTCTGTTCCAACCCACTTGTTAGCCTTTTAGGATCTTTTGACCCTTAAGTAACCCTTGAGAAAACCAGTGGTTATACTGCATTCCTGATATGATGGTAAAATTACAGTTTTAACCCTGGTTTCTTGTTCTTCTCTTAGAATGCTAATGCAATGAATTATGACCTTCTGAAGATTATGTTGGAGCATTTAAAGACTTAATTAGATAAAATTGAGCTAGTTTATGTCTCATGATGGTGTTCCCATCATACCCCCATGCCTAGTTTTTGCTAGTCCCTTAGCAAAACTTTAAGGGATTTACTCAAATTCTAGACCACATGTCTTTTTATGCTCAGAACTCTGATGTGTGCTTTCTTTTGTAGATTAGGTCAGAATGCCAATAATAAGCCTAGAGGTACTCAAGGACCAACTAAGATCCGGACCTGACCAGCTCTAGCCTCAGTCCGCCGCGAAGGTTTTAAAGGCCTACAGGAACTAACCTAAGGTTTGTTGAACTCCGCGATTAAAGCACCCGTGCTTGTAACATGTTTTAGCCCTAGTTCAGTTTGCAGTGCATTTTTGTAAAAGAGAGACAAAGGAATTTTTTCTTTATTTTTGGAGAATTTTCTCTCTCTTTTCTTTTTATTTCTAGCTTCGGATTGGCTTTACAATATGGTTTGTATCAGATTCCTAGTTCCCACCATCAATCCTCGCAAGGTCCCTGGAAATCGATGCTTTGAGATAGCACCACCCATGGCAACCCCCAAAGCCCTGGCTTTCGAGATTTCGAGATAATCCCGCCCATGGCATTCTGTAGTTAAATTCAAACCCTGGCAATCGACATTTCATGATAATGCCATCCATGACATCTGAACCAGCATAAGGTGCTTACATGCCCTCGGTAAGATATTTAGATATCCTAGGAGATAAACACCGAGGAGACGATATGTTATTGCGCATCTTCGAGGGGAATTTCCTGCCTCTCCGCGTTAGGAACTCATCTAAATCAACTTGTGTTGATCAGCCGCTCCTAATCTAGGTAACTTTTTCAGAATAGATTTAACACCTTTGCATGATTTTGATAATTAAGTGCACTGAACCAAACTATGTGTGGGTTGGGGTGCTTAGGTTACCGAGTCCTGCAAACCAGAGGTCAGTTAACGAGGCCAAATAATCCCTAAGTCTTAGACCTAATACTTAAGCTTCACATTTTCCCGAACCTCTTGAGGACTATCCAAATCTTAGCGGAGACTTGAATTTTTAAGCCTAGGATCG
The DNA here is from genome assembly GCA_037157565.1 of Thalassia testudinum. Taxonomy (NCBI): domain Eukaryota; kingdom Viridiplantae; phylum Streptophyta; class Magnoliopsida; order Alismatales; family Hydrocharitaceae; genus Thalassia; species Thalassia testudinum. The sequence continues at coordinate 78,711,222 of JAZHRO010000077.1, read as the reverse complement.
CAACCTAAGAGGCCTAAGATCAGCGTTCATACTAATCTCTTTTTATCTCTTAGCACTTTTTGTCTTTCGTTTTCTTTCTTTTTAATTTGGTCTAAAACTTAGTCAATTCCTTAATCTTTTACTAATGACTATCTCTTTTTCTTTTCTTTTCAAATTGTGCTTCCTTTTTGACATTTTTATCTCCTCCCCTTTTCTCTTAAAAAATGATATGCAATCAATTCACTCAAAATTTCCCCCTTCTCCTATTTTTGTTCTTTTTTCAAGTTTTTATTTTTATTTTTTTTATTTTTGGAATATGTGTTTTTATTTGATGAAACCCTTTCTTGTAAAGTGATTCTCACAACATTTTGCACTTTAATACCCCCCATGCCTATGATTTGCAATGTCCTCATTGTAAATTAGGTGGGTTCGAATTCAGCTTAGATCGTACATTAGAACAGGTTTTGGGTGGGTGGCCAGGTTGGGGTGACTGTTGCGGACAATTTCAAGCTCGGGTACGGGTACCAGAGGTGTAGTTGGCTATTCTAATGGACGAACCCTAAAGTGCAAGATGAGTTCAGCATAAGATGTGTCAAGAAGGGTTTTGGGTTTTTCAGAAAGATGACGGGCTGCCTCCCGTTAAGCGCTGAGTTTAACGCCATTAGCGAGTGCAATGAGCTCAGGGAGAATGGAGATTGAAAGATACCTCAGCCTTGTTTATATCGGTGAGTTCAATAAATAGCTTAACTCGCTGACCGTTCATGACAATGGGTTCTGAATCAAGGTGATGTGCATACATCTGATTAACCTAAAAAGTCTATTAATGCATGTTCTTAGTGTTACATTAGTATCATACATTGTAAATAGTGCATAACATACATAATCATGCATTTAGATCAAAGTGTATAAACTGTACAGTAATTGTCTCCTTTTTATGGTTAGGGACAGGATGACTTTTTATCGGGGCCTCGGATCAAAGATCCAACCGTATGGATTTGATCAAGGAGACGATTAAAGTTCAACGACTCTAAGATTGCCCTAATCGAACATTCGTAGCACCAGATAGAGATCGAGGAATCCTAAAGATCATGGGCCAAGATGGTGTTAATCCACACCTCAAAAGATAAATCTGACCACACGGATGAATTTAGATCGACGATCGTAGCCTAACGACACGAAAATCGATCCAATCCGATACCCGTGGCACCATCTACATCACTCAGAAGATGGATGGCCAGGATGGCGCCATCCCAGCCGCCCAATCAGCCCCGAGGAATCACTGTTGCATCTCCAAGGGATTTCTATCACACGATCCTAGCTGTTGGATCTTGATCCAAAGTCCAGGATTGAATCTAATCGGTCGCTTCATCTTCATCAAGTGAAAGAGTGCAGCAGATCTGGATCGTTGGATCTCGATCCAACGACCACGAATCAACGCACTAAAATCCTTGGTTGCCGCTCGTCTCTTGTTCTAATATTTTGTCGTAGTACAATATAGAGAAACGGTTACCAGTTTAATACAATTTGTTACTTGGAAATAAAAGTTTTCCCGAGGTCGAACTCAGAGAGCAAACTATATTCTAGAAGTACAATGTTTCTATTACAAAAATGAGAGAGAGAGAGAGAGATTTGTCTTGTTGGCTTTTTCTTCTTCTCTTCTTTCTCTCGTCTTTGTCCCCTTCTTTTTCTTCTCTTCAGTTCCTCAGTCTTCTTTCTTCTTCTTCTTCTTTCTCTTCTGTTCTTCTGTTCTTCTTCTTTCTCTTCTGTTCTTTTGTTCTTCTTTTCTTTCTTTTGCTTCCAAGATTTTCTTCTTTCTCTTCGTGTTCTGCTTCTCTCTTCTTTCTCCTTCAGCTCTTTGTCTTCTTCCTTCTATTCTTTTTCCTTCTTTCTTCTTTGCGGTGCCTGCTCTTCTTTCCTTCTTCTTTTCTTTTTCTTCAGAGCGTCGTCTGATTTTTCAATCAGACGACTTAAGTAGCCTCTGCTACAGTGCATCCTCCTTTCTTCTTTCTTCTGTGTCTTTCTTCTTCTTCTTCTTCTCGCAGTCCTTCTTCTTCTGCTTTGCTTCAAGCAGCCACGGCTTTGGCTGCTTCTTCCTTCTTTCTCTTCTTCTCTGCCTGCACACTCACACAGCTTGGTCAGGGCAAAACCTAATCCTACCCTCCCCCGCGTCTCTCTCTCTCAGATTTCGCTCGTAGGATAGCTCTCCCAGAGCCGCCAGGCATTCGGGTTCGGGTCGCGCCCGGGTCCAGGCTCACCGGCGTGCGGTGGTGGGCGAGAAGTGTAGGTCGGGTATACGGGTCGGACCAGGTCCGCGGAGGGGGGGTGGTCGCGGAATAGGCCGGGTGAAACGGGTGAGAGGGACCTCACCCCGTGTAACTGAGGCGATAAGCCTACAGCACTTTTCCAATTTATGCGGGTGCACGGCTTTCAGAACTATCGAGGTGGGACAAAATGTCCCACCCCAAATTGGTGCCTGCAGCTGAGAGAGCTGCAGGCAATTGCGGCCGTGTGCGAGGCTTTCACCCCAGCTGCAGGCCTAGGAAGCTGCGCGGGGGCGAGCCGCGCATCCTGGAGTGCAAGCCTGGGCGAGGGCGACCCTGCAGCTGCAGGTGAAAGAAGCTCCACCTGCTCAGCAATGGTGGTGGAGGATGGGTGGCCTGATCACAGAAATACGGCCTCTCGGCCTAGTCAGAAGGTGCAGGGAGCTTCGCCGGAGTGCGGCGAAGCTCGTGCAGGTGGTGGCGAGGCGTGGGGTGGAGTATAGGGACAGCCCTAGGTCGGACTGTGGCCATGAGAATGGGTTTGTTCGGGGGGTCTTCAGGTAGCGTATGGCAGGGAATGAAGGGGGCGAAGCTGTGGAGTGGAGTGAGGGGAAGCTTCTGAGGTGATCGGCGAGGAGTAAGGGGGTCTGTGGCAGTGGAATGGGCTCGCTGGAGGGGGTGGTCGGAGACGGAGCAGGTGTAGGTGGAGGTTGCGTGTGGGGGTGCGAAAATGCAAATTGACAGGGGGAAAGTTGAGAGGAGGAGAAGGGGAAGCGTTTACCTAAGCTCTAGACGAAGGGGGAAGGGTAGAAGCAGGCGGCAGTCGTATCGACTGTCGCCGGACAAGAAGATGCCCAGAGAGAGGGGGCGGCGGCGAGGAGAGAGCGGGAGGGCGCGCGCTGGGTACGGCGCGATGCGGGAAGAGCGGGCGAAGGCGGCCCTGCTGCTGGTATTGCGGCAGAGCGAGGAGGAGGAGGAGGAGGAACCGCCGGAGCTGGAGGGCTTCTGCCGGAGTGGGAAGAGAGGAAAGATGGGGGTGTTTCTCCATCAGGACCGAGCTGGTGAGTTCGGCAGACGGAGGCGGCTTTTATAGAGGTGAAAGCAAAGAGGAGGGCGGAGGGAGGCGACGTGCCTCCCTCGCCGGAGGACTGCCGGAGTAGGGACCCATACCTTCCGCGTGTTCGCACGGAAGGTATGGGCTGTCGCAGAGACCATGGAGGTGTCCCTGCGACAGCAGACGTCGCAGGGAACCCTCGGTTGTCTTGGCAGAGGGTCTCCCTCACCCTGCGTGGCGCCATGCTCCGCGCAAAGTCGCCGGAGCATGGCGCTGCTCAGGGTTTTGCAGGGAGGACCCAAATGCAAAGAAGGAAGGAGACCTAGGGGGCAAAATGCGAGGGTTTCAAAAGTTGAGGGTCAAAAAGTAATAGATGAGGACCAAAATGTAAAGTCGGTCAAGAAGGTCTCTTCCTAGGCTCAAGTTTTTATACATGACTAACTAAGACCTAAGGATTCTAATGGTGAATTTTATTTCTAAATCAAACCTTGTTCGACTGATCAATTTATGTAAAAACCCAAATTAAGTCATTAATTGGTCATGGTTCCCAATGTAGGTCAAAATGGGTTTAGTCAATTTTTTTATTTACCTCGAACCTCGTGAATTGAAGTGGGTTTATTTTAGGGTTACAGATGTCATTTAATTCCTTGGAGTTGCTGTAGCCCTTATTGGATCAAATCATCCCATTTTCCTTTTTATTAGGTTAATTTGACCTATGTTTGGACCCTGAGTCACCCTGCTTACTGATTGCGTTGGTGAAATTACATTTTTACCCCTTAGTTTCTGTTTTCTTCACAAACTCAGAATTTCCCTGAGTCAAGCCTTTCTATAAGTTATGTAGGAGCTTTTTCTTGCAAATCTGGGTTAGATGGTGCTAGTTTAGGGTTTATGACGAGGGTCTCATCATACCCCCATGCCTAGCTTTTGCTAGTCCCCTAGCAAAAACCTAAGGTTTTAACCTTTGTTCTAGACCATGATGTTTTTAACAACTTCAGATAAGTGCTTTTTCATTTGAACATAGATTAGGTTAGAATGCTGACCATAGGCTTAAAAGGTACTCTAGTGCCAACCAAGATCCAGATCTGTGTAGCCTTAGCCTCAGTCTTTGGCAAAGGTTTTAAGGCTCACAAGAACTAACCTAAGGTCTATTGGACTTCGTGGTTAAAGCACCCCATGCTTGAAATGATTTTAGCCCTGGTTCAGTTCGCAGTGCATTTTGTAAGAGAGTGAGGTAGAAAGTTTTTCTGTTTGGAGAGTTTTCTTTCTCTTTTTCTTTTTAGTTCTAGCCTAGGATTGGCTTTTCAATACGGTTTGTATCAAATTCCTTGCTCCCATCATCAATCCTCAAGGGTTCCTAGCAATCAATGCTTCGAGATAGCACCGCCCATGGCAACCCCCGGAATCCTGGCTGTTGAGATTTCGAGATAATCCCATCCATGGTATTCTGTGGCCGAATTCTGACCCTGGCAATTGACACTTTATGATAATGCCATCCATGGAATCTGAACCAGCAGAGTGCTTACATGCCCCAGTAGGATATGTAAATATCCTAAGAGACAAGCACCGAGGAGATGATATTTTGTTACGCATCTTCGAGGGGATTTCCCGCCTCTCTGCGCTGGGACTCGTCCAAATCAACTTGTGTTGTTCGGCCGCTCCTATTCTAGGTGTATTTTTCAGAATTTTGTGACGCTTCTGCGTGATTTTGATTTTTACGCTTACTGAACCAGGCTGTGTGTAGGGTTGGGGTGCTTAGGTTACTGAGTCACGTAAACCAGAAATTAGTTAATGAGGTCAAATACTCCCTAAGCCTTGGACCTAATACTTAAGCTTTTCATTTTCCTCAACCTCTTGAGGACTGTCTAGATCTTAATGGGTACTAAGAGTCTATCCAAGAATGCCTAAAGTTTGCGTTCTTACTAATCTCACCATGCACTTTTCATTTCTTTTCTTGAATAAGGTCTAAAACTTAGGCCAATTCCTTAATTTCTTACTAATGACTATCACTCTTTTCTTTAATTTATGCTCCTTTTTGTTTCTTTTCCTTCTCCCACAAAATTTCCTTTCTCCTCTTATTCTTTTTATTCTTTTTTTTTTGAAATTTTTTTTTAATTTTTATGGTGTTTTTGGCATATGTGAATTTTTTATTTTAAAACCCTTTTTTACAAGTTTTGCACTTTTTATACCCCCCCATGCCTAAGGTTTGCAATGTCCTCATTGTGACTTAGGGGGTTTTTATTTACTTAGTTCATTCCTTAAGACAGATGTTTTAATGAGTGAATGGGTTGGGATGAATTCTGCGGACGATTTCTAATCCCAGATGCAAGCATTTGAGGTGGAGTCGGCTGTCTAAAAGGCGAACCTTAAGTGCACAAAAGTATGAAAAGGGTTTTGGATTTTTAGGAAAATGACAGGCTGCCTCCCGTTAAGTGCTGAGTTTTACGCCATCGGTTGGGCGCAATAAGCTCAAAGGGAATGGAGGATATAAGAAGATTTAGCCAAATCAGTAGAAGTCACATCAATGAACGGCTTGAGTCACTGACCGTTCATGATGAAAGGTTCGGAATCGTGGCTGAGCAGAATGATTTCGATAGCTCCATTTCCAAAAACCTGTCAGACTAAATATGGTCCAACCCACTTGGATCGCAGCTTTCCCGGGAAAAGTTTGAGTCGGGCATCAAAGAGTAGGACCTTTTGACCAGGATGAAAGATCTTTCTCGAGATATGCTTGTCATGGAAGGCTTTAACCTGCTCCTTGTAGATTCGCGAGTTCTCATACGCATCTAGGCGTAATTCATCGATCTCGCTGATTTGGAGTTTCCTGTGGGTTCCAGCCTTTGAAAGATCTAGATTACAGTTCTGTACTGCCCAATAGGCTTTATGCTTGAGTTCTACGGGAAGGTGACACGCCTTTCTGTACACCAGTCTAAAGGGAGACATGCCTAATTGGGTTTTGTGGGTGGTCCTATAGGCCCACAATGCTTCCGGAAGTCGGGACGACCAGTCCTTCCTGTCAGGCCGAACAATGACCTGCAGGATCTTCTTGATCTCCCGATTTGACAGCTCAGCTAGACCATTAGTTTGGGGGTGGTAAGGAGTAGAGATTCGGTGAGACACCCCGTATTTGGTCATCAGTGACCTAAACTGAGCGTTTGTAAAGTGGGTCCCGAACCTTGAGAAAATGTTTTGATGAATGAATTTGAGAATAATCTTGTGATCACAGGTTCGGGTCGGTATGGCTTCGATCCATTTGGGCACGTAGTCCACAGCAAGCAGAATGTATTCGAAACCATCCGAAATAGGAAAGGGGCCCATAAAATCAATCCCCCAAACATCAAAGATTTCGCATACGAGAATTGCCTGTAAAGGCATCATGTCACGACGGTTCATGTTGCCCAAAGTCTGGCAACGACTGCATGCCTTGCAGTGACTGTATGCGTCTTTGAACAACGTAGGCCAGTAAAAACCACACTGGAGGACTTTTGATGCGGTTTTATGCCCAGAGAAATGGCCACCGCATGCCTGGTTATGGCAGAAAGAGAGGATATTTTTGAATTCCTCTTCCGGGACACATCTCCGAGTGATTTGATCAGCACCTATGCGGAAAAGGTACGGGTCTTCCCAGATGCAATACTTGGTATCAGAACGCAATTTGTCTTTCTTGGCCTTTGGCCAATCAGATGGGGTCTGATGAGATGCCAAGTAGTTTACTATATCAGCAAACCATGGAGGTCTAGTACCGATAGTCAGCAGGTGCTCATCAGGAAAATGCTCCGTGATGGGTCCGGAAGGGTCCATAATCTCAGAAGGAAGACGGGACAGATGGTCGGCTACCACATTCTGCCTCCCCCCCTTGTCGCGAATCTCAAGATCGAATTCTTGCAACAGCAAGATCCAACGAATTAGTCGGGGCTTCACGTCCTTCTTGGCAAGGAGATGCCTTATAGCCGTGTGATCCGAGTAGATGATGACATGGGAACCCAGGAGATATGATCGAAACTTTTCAAGGGAAAATACTATGGCTAGCAGCTCTTTCTCTGTAACCGTATAGTTACGCTGAGCCTCGTCAGGTGTCTTGCTAGCGTAGTAGATGACCACGGGTTTCCCATCAGCTTTCTGCCCCAAGACCGCTCCTACAGCGAAATCAGATGCATCGCACATGATCTCAAAGGGTTGAGACCAGTCAGGGGATTGTAGGATAGGTGCCTGGGTGACTCGGTCACACAGGTTTTCAAAGGCTAGTGTGCATTCCTTGGAGATTTCAAAGGGTACATCCTTAGAGAGAAGAGAAGTCAAGGGGCACGCGATTTTCGAGAAATTCGGAATGAAATGACGGTAAAAATCGACGTGCCCCAGAAAAGAACGGATGTCCCTGATCGAGCTAAGCATAGGAAGGTGAGAGATCAGATCGACCTTAGCTCGATCCACTTGGATGCCTTTTTCTGAAATTAAGTGTCCCAGGACAATTCCCTCAAGCACCATGAAATGGCTCTTTTCCCAGGAAAGAACCAAATTCACCTTGATGCACCGCCTGAGTATTTGGACCAAGTGTTGGAGGCAATCGTCAAATGATTCTCCAAAAACTGAAAAGTCATCCATGAAGACTTCCAGAAAATCACCTACCATATCTGAGAATATGGCAAGCATGCACCGCTGAAAGGTAGCGGGTGCATTGCAAAGACCGAAAGGCATCCTTCGGAAAGCGTATGTTCCGAAGGGGCAGGTGAACGTGGTCTTTTCTTGGTCCTCAAGATGGATTGCCACCTGGTTATAACCGGAGTACCCGTCAAGAAAGTAGAAGAATCTATTTCCCACTAGTTTCTCAAGAATTTGATCAATGAAAGGTAGTGGGAAATGATCCTTCTTCGTAGAGGAATTGAGTCGGCGATAATCTATACAGACTCTCCACGCGTTGGCTAATTGGGTAGGAATGATTTCTCCGGTCTCAGTCGTTATGGTGGTGAGTCCTGCCTTCTTAGGCACAACCTGAATTGGGCTCACCCAACGACTATCGGAGATCGGGTAGATGATTCCGGCATCTAACCACTTGATGATCTCCTTCTTCACGACCTCCTGCAGATTAGGGTTCAAACGTCTCTGCATTTCACGAGAAGGTCGTGCGCCCTCTTCTGAATAGATATGATGAGTACAATAAGAGGGACTTATTCCAGTCAAATCATCGAGAGTCCATTCGATGGCTCTGCGATGTTGCTGGAGGACAGTAATCAGACGGGATTCCTGTTCGGGATTGAGGTTGGCATTGATAATCACAGGGAGGGTCTGATTAGAACCCAAAAAGATGTATTTAAAGTGAGCAGGAAGAGGCTTCAACTCGAGGATAGGGTTATCAGCAGCGGCGGGTGGTTCAGTATAGACGTGTGGTTCAAGGGTAGGAGTTACTGGGTTGTTTATATCTGGATTCGACTCCTCTGTTTGCAGGTCAAGATCTTTCTGTGGTTGATGAGGTATAATCGGGTCATTCTGGAAGTGTGTTTCACCAACCAAAGCCCTAATGTCATAAATCTGTTCGATGACACCACAATTGATTCCTTGTTGGGCCTTAAATATATCAATTTTCAAGGTCTGATTCCCAAATTTGAGCTCTATTTGGCCCTCCTCACAGCTAATGTTGGCTCTAGCAGTAGCCAAGAAAGGTCTCCCTAAAATGATTGGTGTATCCCTAGGATTTTCAGGGACGTCCATGTCTAAGACTATGAAGTCTACAGGAAAGTAGAAATCCCGTATCCTTACAATAACATCCTCGAGAATCCCTTTTGGTGACTTTATAGATCGATCTGCTAATTGTAATGTCACCTCAGTTGGTTTTAGCTCAGATTCTTTAAGATGGTTGAGTAAGGATGTGGGTATCAAATTTATGGATGCACCCAAGTCTAGCAAAGCTCTATCAAATTGGGTATCACCTATCTTGCAAGAAATCAGGGGAGTACCAGGATCTTTTGCCTTGGGTGGGAGTCTACTTAGGATTACAGAGCTGGCTTGCTCTGACAGAACAATTGGACTCCCACCCTTGGTTCGCGGCTTACTCTGGGGTGTACACACATTCTTTAAGAATCGTGCGTAAGCCGGTACATGGCGGATTGCATCCATCAAGGGGATGTTTATGTGGACCTGCTCAAAGAGCTTGACCAGGTCCTCCTCAGGTGCCACGGGCTTGGTGGTCTTCTTTCCCTTGGTCAAGGCCTCGGGAAACGGGATCTTGGTTGGTTCTTCTAGGATAGGTCCAGGTCTTGGATCTGGGATAGGGGTAGGAACGTCCTGGATTACTATCCTAGGCTTAGGATCACTATCAGGCTTGGAGTGGTTTGGATGAGGTGGGTCTTGGGTTTCCTTACCACTACGGGTTGTTACAGAATTAAGTCCGGCCTGGTTTTGGTTGGGATTGGGTAAGATAGGTTGCTACTGGTAACTTGCAAAAGAAGTGGAAGCCTCTATCCCGTCGGATGAAGGAACAGAGGGGTCCTGATAAATCATATGGGCTTGGCCCGGGTTTGGGTTCATAACGCGCCGCTGGGTTGGCACGTTATTTGGATTGGGAAGAGGTTGGGAAGGAAGAGTGCCTGGCTGGCGAGAGTTTGCCAACTGGGCCAATTGGTTTCGGACCTCTGTAAGTTCGTCCTTGTGTTGCTTTTGAATAGCCGCATTCGTTCTTTGAATGTCAGCCAAAGTCTGAAGGATAAGGGACATTTGATCCTGATTTGGCCCTGATGGATAAGTAGGATTGGGTCGAGACTGAGGCGGCTAGTAAGGACGAGGGGGTTGTGGGCGGGGCTGAAAGGGTGGTCTTTGGGTTTGGGAATTTCTCGTCCACTGAAAATTGGGATGGTTTCGCCATCCAGGGTTATAGGTGTTGGAGAACGGGTCATTTTGGATGGCGTTGAGGTCCTCGCAGGTCTGAGGAACCTCCAGAGAGTCAGAGAAAGAGGGAATGGAATTCTCCGGGCTGGTATAGAGACGATCGGATGGACCTCTGGTTAGAGAATCAGATGGTGGATATGGATCCATCCTAGGAGAAGATCAATGGAGAATGTTTTGCACAGTTTCCCTTGTGGAAGGGGGCTGTGCAAAGGGGTTATGCGCAGAGGTGGCTCGCTGCAGGTGCTGAGTCAGCTCATCCACCTTCTTTTCAATAATCGAGACCTTGTCCAATCGACTGGCCATTAATTCCAGGTCGATTGATGCGGACAGGCCCTACGTCTCATGTGCTCCCCTAAGATTTGTCGATGCGTGGGTATTCGTCCTGTTGAATAATCCCATGGAGTCATTGTTGATGGAGTTCTCTCACATGTTTTCGAGAATCTCTCACATGGTGTCCTCATGTTGATCCATGATATTTTCTCCGCAGGTTGCATTGACGAAAAGACGGATGTCCTCACGGAGTCCCTGGTAAAAAGATTGGACCTGTTCCCATTTAGGAACTTCGTGATGGGGGCACTTTCTCATGAGATCTTAAAAACGATCCCATGAATCATGGAGAGGTTCCCCTGTTTGTTGAGTGAAGTGCATAATCTGATGGCGCAAGGCGTTGGTCCGACCAACAGGGAAGAACTTTTTCAAAAACTCGAATTGAAGTTCTTCCCAAGTGTTGATCGGCCGGGTCTGAGTTTGATACCAATGAGCGGCCTTGTCCATAAGAGAAAAGGAGAGCATCTTCATGAGAAGAATATCCCGATTTTGCGCATCTGACCCAAAAGTTTGGGCCAGATGCTTTAGCTGCTTGATGTGCTGGAAGGGATCTTCAGAATTAAGCCCATGGAATTTAGGTATAGCATGAATCATGTTGGGCTTCAATTCGGAATCAGGTCCTCCAGTCAGGATTCTGACTCGAGGCTCGATGGCCACCGCAGTAGGATTATAATGGTCCCGCATCATAGGACGCTGCGGTGGGTGCACAAAGTTTTGGAAGAGGTCATTGAGTCGCTGGAGCTGGTGCTCCAGATTGTTTTCTTCCTCAACTGGCTGAGCCATGATGGGGGAAGAAGAAGAGCTTGATTCAGAATCAGATGAGAGAATGATGGGGTAGGGTTGCTGTTCAAACACAGGAGTCGAGGCTTGGCCTTGACGAGAGTGAATTCCTAAAGGAGATCTTAAGGGTGGTCTTAAGGATCTCCTACCGTTCATGCACTGTTGGAATAGAAGAGTTTAGAAGGTGCTGGACCCAATCAAGACACCCAAAAAAATGTGTTGGGTTACTATAGAGGTGCGGGGCAGATGGACCCCTTGATCAGAAAGATTGTCCACCTGAGAATTACGTGGGCAGCCAGAGAGGGTGAGTCCTGCGAAGACCCCTACACGGTAGAGCGTCCCCACGGGTTATAGGGTTTCCCCCACCTGACCTCTCGTCACTGTGGTTCCAGGTAGACCAGAATGGGGATCTTGACCTCTTAAGTCTACCTTTTGTATTTTAAGATCAAGGTGCTTAAGGTTTCACTTGAACTCTTAGGTGTTTTTGTGAACAAGGTGGCCTAATTTGAAGGTTGGTTGACCCTAGGGGTCAACTTTACCTAGTGGTTCCCTTGAGAATTTAGGCATTGTTTTTTTAGGGTTCAAGTGTTTAGAGAGTGCCAATTGTTTAGGATTTTTCTTATTAATTATTTTCAATCAATGGCTTGGGTACACCTCTTTTGGATTTCCTTAATTCTTGATTAAGGGGTGTGTCTCTGAAATCCTAATGTTTGACCTTATGTTGGCTCTACTTGGTCCAGTTAATTCTTTGCTGGGTAAGTAGGGCTCAGGCAAGAAAGTGTTAGCCCTTAATTACCTTTAATACTGTGTGCAGGAATAATAGTTTCTGAGAATATGCAGCTATTACTATGTATAAAAGACAAGTTATGCCTATTTCTTTTCTTTGTTTTTCCTCTTTAAAATTTTAGGGTTTAATAGGAAGTTACCTATCCTTGGAGTGGCTGTGGTGCGGCTGCGTCTTTTTCTTCCTATACCTGCACAAAAGAGAGGAGAGATTATTAGAAACTTACAAATAGAAATTTTATTACTTCTAAAATAGTCATTGCTCCCCGACAACGGCGCCAAAAACTGGTTGCCGCTCGTCTCTTGTTCTAATATTTCGTCGTAGTACAGTATAGAAAAACGATTACCAGTTTAATATAATTTGTTACTCGGAAATAAAAGTTTTCCCGAGGTCGGACTCAGGGAGCAAACTATATTCTAGAAGTACAATGTTTCTATTACAAAAATGAGAGAGAGAGAGAGAGATTTGTCTTGTTGGCTTTTTCTTCTTCTCTTCTTTCTCTCGTCTTTGTCCTCTTCTTTTTCTTCTCTTCAGTTCCTCAGTCTTCTTTCTTCTTCTTCTTTCTCTTCTATTCTTCGGTTCTTCTTCTTTCTCTTCTGTTCTTTTGTTCTTCTTTTCTTTCTTTTGCTTCCAAGCTTTTCTTCTTTCTCTTCATGTTCTGCTTCTCTCTTCTTTCTCCTTCAGCTCTTTGTCTTCTTCCTTCTATTCTTTTTCTTTCTTTCTTCTTTGCGGTACCTGCACTTCTTTCCTTCTTCTTTTCTTTTTCTTCAGAGCGTCGTCTGATTTTTCAATCAGACGACTTAAGTAGCCTCTGCTACAGTGCGTCCTCCTTTCTTCTTTCTTCTGTGTCTTTCTTCTTCTTCTTCTTCTCGCAGTCCTTCTTCTTCTGCTTTGCTTCAAGCAGCCATGGCTTTGGCTGCTTCTTCCTTCTTTCTCTTCTTCTCTGCCTGCACACTCACACAGCTTGGTCAGGCAAAACCTAATCCTACCCTCCCCCGCGTCTCTCTCTCTCAGATTTCGCTCGTAGGATAGCTCTCCCAGAGCCGCCGGGTATTCGGGTTCGGGTCGCGCCCGGGTCCAGGCCCACCGGCGTGCGGTGGTGGGCGAGGAGTGCGGGTCGGGTATACGGGTCGGGCCAGGTCCGCGGGGGGGGGGGGGGGGTGGTCGCGGACGAGGCCGGGTGAAGCGGGTGAGAGGGACCTCACCCCGTGTAACTGAGGCGATAAGCCTACAGCACTTTTCCAATTTATGCGGGTGCACGGCTTTCAGAACTATCGAGGTGGGACTAAATGTCCCACCCCAAATTGGCGCCTGCAGCTGAGAGAGCTGCAGGCAATTGCGGCCGTGTGCGAGGCTTTCACCCCAGCTGCAGGCCTGGGAAGCTGCACGGGGGCGAGCAGCGCGTCCTGGAGTGCAAGCCTGGGCGAGGGAGACCCTGCAGCTGCAGGTGAAAGAAGCTCCACCTGCTCAGCAATGGCGGCGGAGGACGGGTGGCCTGATCACAGAAATACGGCCTCTCGACCTAGTCAGAAGGTGCAGGGAGCTTCGCCGGAGTGCGGCGAAGCTCGTGCAGGTGGTGGCGAGGCATGGGGTGGAGTACAAGGGCAGCCCTAGGTCGGACTGTGGCCACGAGAATGGGTTTGTTCGGGGGGTCTTCAGGTAGCGTATGGCAGGGAATGAAGGGGGCGAAGCTGTGGAGTGGAGTGAGGGGAAGCTTCTGATGTGATCAGCGAGGAGTAAGGGGGTCTGTGGCAGTGGAATGGGCTCGCCAGAGGGGGTGGTCGGAGACGGAGTAGGTGGAGGTTGCGTGTGGGGGTGCGAAAATGCAAATTGATAGGGGGAATGTTGAGAGGAGGAGAAGGGGAAGCGTTTACCTAAGCTCTGGATGAAGGGGGAAGGGCAAAAGCAGGTGGCAGTCATATCGACTGTCGCCGGAGAAGACGATGCCCAGAGAGAGGGGGCGGCGGCGAGGAGAGAGCGGGAGGGCGCGCACTGGGTACGGCGCGACGCGGGAAGAGCGGGCGAAGGCGGCCCTGCTGCTGGTATTGCGGCAGAGCGAGGAGGAGGAGGAGGAACCGCCGGAGCTGGAGGGCTTCTGCCGGAGTGGGAAGAGAGGAAAGATGGGGGTGTTTCTCCGTCAGGACCGAGCTGGTGAGTTCGGCAGACGGAGGCGGCTGTTATAGAGGTGAAAGCAAAGAGGAGGGCGGAGGGAGGCGACGTGCCTCCCTCGCCGGAGGACGGCTAGAGTAGGGGCACATACCTTCCGCGCGTTCGCACGGAAGGTATGGGCTGCCACAGAGACCATGGAGGTGTCCCTACGACAGCAGACGTCGCAAGGAACCCCCGGTTGTCTTGGCAGAGGGTCTCCCTCACCCTGTGCGGTGCCATGCTCCGCGCAAACTCGCCGGAGCATGGCGCTGCTCAGGGTTTTGCAGGGAGGACCCAAATGCAAAGAATGAAGAAGATTTAGGGGCCAAAATGTGAGGGTTTCAAAAGTTGAGGGTCAAAAAGTAGTAGATGAGGACCAAAATGTAAAGTTGGTCAAGAAGGTCTCTTCCTAGGCTCAAGTTTTTATACATGACTAACTAGGACCTAAGGATTCTAATGGTGAATTTTATTTCTAAATCAAACCTTGTTCGACCGGTCAATTTACGTAAAAACCCAAATTAAGTCATTAATTGGTCATGGTTCCCAATGTAGGTCAAAATGGGTTCCTAAGGCCAAATTGAAGGTTCTAAACCCTAGAGATTATTTTTATATGAATTTTAGAGGGTTTATTTGATTTTTTTCTTTACCTCGAACCTCGTGAATTGAAGTGGGTTTATTTTAGGGTTACAGGATGTCATTTAATTCCTTGGAGTTGCTGTTGCCCTTATTGGATCAAATCATCCCACTTTCCTTTTTATTAGGTTAGTTTGACCTATGTTTGGACCCTAAATCACCCTGTTTACTGATTGCGTTGGTGAAATTGCATTTTTACCCCTTAGTTTCTATTTTCTTCATAAACTCAGAATTTCCCTGAGTTAAGCCTTTCTATAAGTTATGTAGGAGCTTTTTCTTGTAAATTTGGGTTAGATGGTGCTAGTTTAGGGTTTATGCGAGGTTCTCATCAATCCTCTTTATGACAGCCGTAGCGCAACAGTCGCGCTGTTATGGGCGAGACGAAGGTCGCGCATTCGAGCCGCGCTACGCCTTAAATTGAAGAGCGCACATGGAGTGGGCGAGCAAGCAGAGCTGTGTGATGAAGATCGTGCGACGCTGAGCGAGTGATAGTGCCCACGCATGATCAGACGCGCGGCGCTAACGTGTGATCGTACGTAGGCGTGTGGCGCGAGAGAGGATGGTTTAAGCCGTCCAATCTCTTGATCGGACGACTGATATTGTGCGTACGTGTGCGAGCGTTTTGAGCAGAGAAGAGGAGCGGGAACGTGCACACGTCAGCCATGACGGACCTTTAGTGACGTTTAAGTTAGTCACTAAAGGTCCCATATTAATGTTTTTCAAATTATAATGTCCAAAATGCCTCCACTCCTTGCAACTATAAAAGGAGACCCCCTCCATACGAATTTATCATCCCTTCCTTCTTTTCTCTCCCTCTCCAAAGCTCAAGAGAAGCTTGTCCCACACCCGGGATGCTCCTCAAGAGTTAAAATTAATTTTTTGCCCCCATTCCGGAAGCAGATCTCGCGACGACGATGACGTAATACCTCGTTCCCGTTCCTTCTGCTTCGACCTCTGTCTTCCTGCTCTGTTCCTCGTCTTCCAGGCGTTGTCTCATTCAGCTCGTCCTTCAAGCGATCGTCGAGGAGGATAACTTCTCTCTCCCATTCCTTTTTTCTACTTTCTAGAATAGAATTTTCCTGCTTTCTAGTTGTAGTAGTTTTCCTGCTTTCTAGTGTAATTTCTCGCTTTCTGTGTTGTACAAACATTTTGCAATATCAAGTGAATGTTTTCTCTCTCTCTCTCTTATTGTTTATATCGATTCCATTTCATTGTAATTACTCTGCTTTTTAAGCAAAAACACAAAAAGAATATAATTGCGAATCTTGATCGACGTAGCCTCCCTGAGTTCGACCCAGGATTTCTTTTCCAGTATAAATTTTATTTGTTGAACCCGAGTTCTTCGCTATTCAAACTACAATGACTGGTTTTCGAAACCAACTCCAATAGAGTAGTCCTCCAATGTTCAACACAAGGCTAGGTTGGCTGATTTCAACAACACCATTTCCAAAGATTCGTCTGATAAGATATGGTCCAATCCTTTTGATCTGAGTTTTCCAAGGAACATTTTGAGTTTGGCATCAAAGAGTAGGACTTTCTGACCAAGGTGAAAGATCTTTCTAGATATGTGTTTGTCGTGAAAGGCCTTAACCCGTTCTTTGTAAATTCGCGAGTTATCATACGCATCATTGCATAATTCATCGATCTCGCTCATTTGAAGCTTTCTGTGGGTTCCTACCTTAGAAAGATCGAGATTACACTTCCGTACAGCCCAATAGGCTTTGTGCTCCAACTCGACAGAGAGGTGACATGCCTTCCTGTACACCAATCTAAAAGGAGACATGCCCAATTAGGTTTTGTGGGCTATCCTATAGGCCCACAAGGCTTCCAGAAGTTGGGATGACCAATCTTTCCTGTCAGGTCGGACACGTGGAATCCCAAACTATAGGCATGTGGAATCCCAAACTGAGAAAAGATGTTTTGATGAATGAATTTGATTACCACCTTATGATCGTTGGTTCGAGTCAGAATGGCTTTGATCCATTTGGACACGTAGTCAATAGCGAGAAGGATGTATTCGAAGCCGTTCGAAACAGGGAAGAGTCCCTTGAAATTAATCCCCCAGATGTCAAAGATTTCACATACGAGAACCGACTGTAAAGGCATCATATCGTGGTGGCTCATGTTGCCCAAGGTCTGGCAACGAGTGCATGCCTTACAGTGATCGTATGCACCTTTGAAAATCGTGGACCAATAAAAGCCGCACTGGAGGACTTGTGCTATGGCTTTACGTCCGAAAAGTGTTCGCCGTAGGCCTGGTCATGGCAGAAGGATAAAATGTCCTAAATTTCTGCTTCTAGGATGCACCGTCTGATGATCTGATCAGCACCAATGCGGAAGAGGTACGGATCTTCCCACATGTAGTACTTGGCATCGGAAAGCAATTTGTCTTTCTTGGCCTTCGACCAATCGAACGGGATCTGATGTGATGCCAAGTTGTTCAGTAATCAGCCAACCAAGGAAGTCCCATAATAATAGTCAAGAGGTGCTCATCGAGAAAATATTCTGTGATGGGCCCGGAAGGGTCAATACTGTTAGAAGGGAGGCGGGATAAGTGGTCAGCTACCACGTTCTGCTTCTCGCTTTATCGAGAATCTCGAGATTAAATTCTTGCAACAGCAAGATCCAGCGAATTAGTTGAGGTTTCACATCCTTCTTCGCAAGGAGGTGCCTTACTGCAGTGTGATCTGAGTATATGATAACACAGGAACCCAAAAGATATGATCTGAATTTTACTAGGGCAAATACTACGGCTAACAGCTCTTTCTCAGTAACTGTATAGTTATGCTGAGCCTCGTCAAGTGTCTTGCTAGTGTAGTAGGTAACCACGGGTTTCCCGTCTATTTTCTGGCCAAGCACCGCTCCTACAGCATAATCAGATGCATCGCACATGATCTCAAAGGGTTGAGACTAATCAGGGGACTACAGGATAGGTGCTTGGGTAACTCGGTCATGCAGGATCTTAAATGCCTGAGTGCACTCCTTGGAGATTTCAAAAGGGACATCCTTAAATAGAAGATTAGTCAGGGGGTGTGCGATTTTCGAAAAATCAGGAATGAATCGACGGTAAAAATCGATGTGCCCCAGGAAGGATCGGATGTCTTTAACTGAGCTAGGTATAGGGAGTTTGGAAATAAAATTCACCTTGGCTCAATCAACCTGAATGCCTTTTTCAGAGATGAGATGTCCCAGGATAATTCCCTCAGGCACCATGAAGTAGCTCTTTTCCCAGGAAAGAACCAAGTTCACATCGATGCACCACCTGAGGATTTAGACCAAGTGCAAGAGGCAATCATCAAATGATTCACCAAATACCGAGAAGTCATCCATGAAGACTTCAAGGTATTCACCTACCATATCTGAGAATATGGCAAGCATGTACCACTGAAAAGTAGCGGGTGCATTGCAGAGATCGAATGGCATCCTTCGGAATGTGTATGTTCTGAAGGGGCAGGTGAAGGTGGTCTTCTCTTGCTCCTCGGGATGGATTGCAACATGATTATAAGCAAAGTACCCATCCAAAAAGCAGAAGAATCGATTTCCTGCTAGTTTCTTAAGAATCTAATCAATGAACGGTAGTGGGAAATGATCCTTCTTTGTGGAGGAATTGAGTATTTTGTAATCAATGTAGACTCTCCACGAATTTGCTATACGGGTCAGTATCGTTTCTCCGATTTCAGTCATGATGACGGTGAGCCATGCCTTCTTAGGCACAACTTGGATTGGACTTACCCACTGACTGTAGGAGATCGAGTAGATGATCCCTGCATCTAACCACTTGATGATCTCCTTTTTCACGACATCCTGCAGATTTGGATTTAGGCGTCTCTGCATTTCACGGGATGGTCGTGAGCCCTCTTCTGTATAGATGTGATGTGTGCAATATGAAGGGCTGATTCCAGTCAGATCATCGAGAGTCCATCCAATGGCTCTCTGATGCTCTTAGAGAATAGAAATCAGGCATGTTTCTCGATCAGGTGTGAGTTGGGAGTTGATAATCACAAGAAACGTCTAATTGGAAGCCAAAAAGATGTATTTGAGATGATCTGAAAGAGGCTTTAATTCCATAACTGGGTTGTTAGCAGCAACCGTGGCTCAGGGTGGATGTCGGGACCAAAGGAAGGAGCTATGGGTGTGTTTAGGTTGGGTTTAGACTCCTCTAATTGCAGGTTTTGATCTTCTTGTGGTTGATCAGAAATAGTTGGGTTTTCCTCGATGCATAAGTCGTCAACCCCAACCTTTATATCGCAAATCTGTTCCACGTGTCCAACCTCAGGAAGTATGTCGCCGATCCCAGTCACGTTCTGAGCCACGAGAGGGTTGAGGTGGGTGACGACCTGACCTACCCCGAGCGACCAGTGCAGATACTAGACAGAACCATCTGGAGTTTAAGACAGAAGCAGGTACCCCTGGTGAAGGTCTTGTGGAGGAGGCAAAGGTACGAGGAGGCTACTTGGGAGCCTGAGGTGGCGATGCGAGAGCGATACCCGGAGCTCTTTGAGGGTACGTCCTTTCGGACCAGCTTCGGTCCTCTTTGAGTTTGTTATGCGTATGATTTTCTTTTTTTGCACCCTAGCTAGCTCAAGTTTCAGGGACGAAACTTCCTTTGAGTTTGTTATGTTGTTAAGACCCGAGTCATTAAGCCTTTTTAAGATGTTCGTACTTTAGGTCAGACGTCTGGACTGAGGGTCAGACGTCTTGCAAGACATCTGGACCCATTCCCAAACGTATGAAAATCAAAATTTTCGTGTACGTCCTCACCTCTACGAGAGTGCTGTGCGCAGACAGTACGTGACCCTCGTTTTCTTCTCCTTCTCTCTCCTCTCGCCGACGCAAACCCTAACCCCACACCTTATTTAAACCCCCCTCCTCTCCCTCGTTCACCCCACTTCCAGCCACCCTTCTCCTTCCTCCAGCGAGAGCAGCGAACAGCGAGCGTGAGCGACGTGGGAGGAGAGGAGGAGCAGCGAGGGGAAGAGAGGAGAGCAAGCGCGCGAGCTCGTGTAGGAGCTCACCGGAGAGCTCACGGCCGGTTGGCGCTTGCGCGAGGCAGAGGTGTGCGTTGGGGAGGTCCTCCCCGACACTAATGCAGCCAGAGCAGCAGGCGAGCAGGCGCGACGCGGCCACGTACAGCGCGAGAAGGAGAAGGCAGGTTCTGATTCTGGGTTTTTCCTAGAATCAGACGTCTAGATCGACGTCCCGATGATGTAGACGACGTTAGGAGGAAGCTCCAGATGACTGAGAGGTAAGCTTCGCGACGTACACCTTCTTTGTGGAAATGGCCATGCAGGCCGTTCCGCCGAGGCGCTATTTCGTGCCATACTGAGAAGATTTTCGTTGACGCGTGTAGGATTCACTTCGGGAAGGCACGGGACATGCCCTCCCACACAGTTCAGACGTCTAGGCGAGGCACCAGACGGTGGGAAGCATTTCCAGACGTCCAGAGAGGTGGTCGGACGTCTGGAACTGGGTCCAGACGGTCCAGCGGAGTTCCTGGACGTCTGAGGAGTGGCGCAGGAGTTGAAGCATGGTTTTGGACTCTTTTAAGACATCTGGAAGGTGTTCCAGATGTCTGATGTGAATCAGAATTACCATTTTTGACCCGTTTAGGATCCGTTTGAGGTTCGATTTTCTCAATTAAGATACCGTTGTTTCCAGTATAAATTCCTCTACTTGTTGGAATACTTTTTATCCTGCTCTGAGTAGTCTCTTGTGAATGATCCTTGTGATAGGACCTCGTTCTGTTGCAGATTTGGGATTTGCTGAGGCACATGGACCTGCTGATCAAGCCCCCACTACTCCTGGGTTTACTGGTAGAGTGGCTTCCCCTAGTTTAATTACAAACCTGAATGCATATGTGGAATGAATGATTAGATCCTAGGGTATGGCATGAATCCTAGGACTAGAAACACTGGAATATTTGTATTGAATGTATGGATTGCAGTCTTTGATGAGTAAATAGAATGATAACAACTGCCTGTAAATGAATAACAATTGCCTATGAAATATAAAGTATTTGTGCTAGCAAACTATTGCATGTAAATTCCTATTGTTTACATTAAATGTCATAATATGAGTTGCATGTATATGAACTGGAAATGGAAGGGTGAATGTTGGAAACACGAGCTACCTGCGAATAAACCTGGAATGTGAACAATAAAGTTACATGTTACATGTGTAGAACCTAAGAAATCGAAATAGAAATGATGAAACCTGGTATGAAATGGCCTGAGGAATATGAGCATGAACCCTACGGGAAATTAGGAGTAGAGCTTCTAGAAATAAATGGAATGGAACTGGGAATGTGAGTGGGGAAGTGAGCTGGCCCTTGAGTACAGAGTACCAAGGATTGCGACTGTCCCCCTTGTTTAGAGCAGAGCAGAGCTAGCAGCCCTTGGGTTAGGACCCGGGGTTAGGATTGGCCACTCTGTACCGACTTCTTGGCCTTCGCGTACATAGTACCGGGGAGAGCTATTAGTGTAGGGAGAGAGCTAGCCACCCCACGGGGCCCGGGGTTCAACTAGCCACCTTACACCGATTTGTTAGGCCCACTGGGTAAACTAAGGTAGTCAGGCGAGGGTGCGCGGACTGTGGAGGGGCGAGACCCCTGTTTAGTTCTTAGGGGCTAGACCCTTGTTACTGAGAGGGCTATGCCCTATACTGGTTCCGTGTTGTGCTTTGGGCACACCCGCTAACGGAAACGACTGACCGCGTGCCAGTGAGGGGTAGCTACCCGTGCGTTTACCGCATGTGCCGTAGTCACCGTTACGTCTGTCAGTGACCTTGGGGTGGTTGACTGAGTGTAGGACCACCACGGGGGACTCTCGCGGCCAGGAGAGCACCACGTGCTACTTCTACTCTTCGGAAAAGACTGCAATCAAAATCGTTCCCACGAGGAACATTTGAGATCAAGAAAGAGACCTGATAAATAAACTAAGTGATGAAAGAAAGAATAATTAGTTAAAGAAAGAAAGAAATTGAAAAATAACAGCTATCTGTCCACCTTTACTATTTTAGTTAGTTGGTTGCCACTCTACTCAGCGTTCGCTGACGTTTTGTACTCATAACCTTTTTCAGGTCCAGGTGTTGAGCAGCTAGAGCCTATGGCTGCAGAGGGTGCTGGGCCCAGTAGAGCTCAGTAGTTGTAGCTTTTTGTTGTACTCCGTTTCCTGTTGTAGTGAGTAGTTCTTACGCTTCTATACTCTTTTATTGTGAACTTTATATTTCTGTACTCGTTTACTTTCCTACTGTTGTGGTGGTGTGTACTATAGTAATTTATTTCTTTACTGCTGTACTTTTGTTACTATTAGTTTGTTGCATGGTGAATGTGATTTATTTTACTACTTTTTGGTTACTTTCTAGTTGGACGACTGGGTCTTGGGATCAGTCAAGTCGGTCTGGTCTCATGTCCTGTAGGGATTCGGGAACCGGGTCGTAACACACCTGTTGGGGGGGCACATTACGAGGCTGACCAGATTGAATTAGAGCAACCAATTAAGGATGATTTGATTTCTTCACTTGAGATCCTTGAGCCGGGATACGAGGAAATGTATGTCTCCATGGATCAGAAAGTGACAGATGATTTTGGGACATACATTAATATGGATTTTGATTTCTTTGATTTTGATGGTGAAGATTCAGTTTGCGAAGTCTCACGTGAGTTTATAGAACACGATTTCTGTGAGACGATTGGGCCCGAGGAATCTGATAGATCACTTGATAGCCCAATAACTGAGGAAACTGATCTTATTGGGGCCCACATGACGGATCTAGAATCGCATTTTCTGGAGGATTCAATCCAATGCCCTGATTGTCAGTTACACCCCATTGAGCTTACTGACAATTCTGTTTTTGAGATAATTAGACCCAAGTCAATTTTGATTCAGTCACATCTTTTAGACTTGGATGGGGTGATTAATATGCAGGAGGTCCCAGAATTTGACATTCTGAATGAGGAGAATAGAAGCTGGGAAATTTTAATTTGGGAAGAAAACTCTGGAGGAAGTAGAAGACCGAATCTAAGGGTTCCAATTAAGCCGAAACCATCAAACTAGGACCCTTACGACATTTGTTCTGAGGGTGTCCAACCCAAGCACACATTCATTGATTATCCTTTGGAGCTTGATTTCTCTGTAACCCAACCTTTTGGTCTTGGGTTGCATCCTCATAAATCGCAGGCCCGACCCTACTTGCATACTGATTTTAGGTTTTGGGTAATTTTTATCCAAAACCTTAAATATTCTCAATCATGGGGTATGGGTCCGCACCACAGTCTGATCCACATTTGTGGACATCTACTAGCAGGATAGAGGTTTCATCTTTTTATTCTGATTCTGACCTGCACCTGTGAATTCTTTATTTCTCTTCTTTGTATAGTGTGCCTAGCTGAAGGCACTAAATTCAACACATAAATAGTTTTTCTTTATCTCGGAGCGGACCCGTCATTCACGCAATTCAGGTGCTCTCTACTCTATTCCACTATGTTTTATGTCTTTTTAATACAATGAGGACATTGCATTAGATAGGCATGGGGGGGTGGATATTCATCTCTGAATTAATTCGTCAGCTCCGTAAATTCATTTTATTTTTCTTTTATTTATATATATAAAAAATTATGGAATTATGAAGGAATACTTGGACATTAGAACTTTTCAATCTTAGGAAATATTACATTAGGATCTGAACACAAAGACCCTTCAGGTCTTTGGGCTTAATCAGCCTGAGTATCCACTAAAATGTGGATTTATTTTTCAAGTCCTCGCCAACCTGAATGCTATTTTAATTTGAGTAAATAAGTTTGGATTGTAAGTACACAACTTATCAACCCGCTCTCTGATTTGAGGGAACTTTAAGTCTAAAGCATCTACACACTTTCTTTTCACTGACTTGTTGATCGACGGTTTTAACGGAAATTGGGTAGCTAATAAACCTTCTAGGGTGATATGGCTGGCAAGTTATCGTGAGTAACAGCCCATAGGTAGGTTGTCTAGAGCTCAGTCACTAGACCATTCTCTTCTTGCTGCCTTTAGGTAAATCTTAGACCAGGGAAGCCACCTACTTAAAAAAGAAAAAGAAAGTCAAAAAGAAAAGAAAAAGAAAAGGAGAAAAGAAAAAGAAAACAAAAGAAATAAGACACACTTCACTGCACGAGTATGGCTGGCAAGTTATCGGTGGTAACAGCTCATCGACCGATTGTCCAGAACCCAGCTCAAGAAATGCACTGAAAATTTCCAAAACACTCAGGAAGAAGCGGAGAAGTAGAATAAATTGGGGAGATATACACTGGATTCACCTTTGTGTTCACCCCATAAAAATAAAAGTAGGGAGAAAGCTACCGGTTGTAAAGATACACCTTTAGGCAGAACTCTCTTTTTAAGGTCACCTAGAGGCGTAGAAACTCGAAGTCCGTTCTAATTGCCGATCAGCGAGTCTATCACATTCACAATAAGATGCTTAGAACTTAGAGTTCTCATCAAGTCTTGGGTGAGTTGAATGGCCGTAGAAAGCCACTCTTTAACCCTAAACTCAAAAATCCAAAAATTAGAAAAGAAGAAAAAGAGAAAAAGAAATTTTTATTTGAATAAGGTAAGGGCTTGAGGCGGTCTACATTTTGGTAGATACCCAGGCCCTGTTATGTCTTTGAAAGTTTAGATCCTAAGTAAAAATTTTCTTAATGTTGAAAATAACTAATGCTCAAGTAATTCAACCTAATTCTTTTATAAATAGCATGTAGTTTTTGCTAGGGACTAGCAAAAGATAGGCATGGGAGTGTGATGTAAACATGTTTATATTACATAAAATATCTATTTATGCATATTCTTAAGCATAGAATTGCATTACATATTATAAATATTACATAGCATACATCATCTTGTATTTAGATTAGTTTGAATAAAATGGAGGTTAATTGTCTCCTTTTATGATCAGGGATAGGGCGACTGTTTATTGGGGCCTCGGATCGAAGATCCAACCGTACGAATCTGATTAGGGCGATGATTGGAGTTCAACGACTCCAAGATCACCCTAATCGGATATCTGTAGCATCAGATAGAGACCGAGGAACCCTAGAAGATCAAGGGCCAAGATGGTGTTAATCCACACTTCAGATGACAAATCCAACTGCACGGATGGATTCGGATCGATGATCGCAACCTAACAACGTGAAAATCGACTCAATCCGATACCCGTGGCACCATCTACATCACCTAGAAGATAGACGGCCAAGATGGCACCGCATGGCACCATCTCGGTCGCCCAACTGATCGCACGCAACCGCTGAAGCCCTTAGGGTCAATGCCTCTCCATTGTTGGATCAAGATCCAATGGTTGTGAAACGCTCGCACTTAAGTTAAGTGCTCGACGCAAACGCACCCTCAGCACGTTGGTCGAGCGGCTTAACTCAACGCAAAGGCGCGGGATCGAGCCGTGGGGCGCCTCTCGTGGAGTGGTCGAGCGGGTGCAATCGACCGCACGATGGAGATTGAGCGGCTGTGCGTGCCCAATCGGCTGAACGTGCCATCTGACGAGGCGAGGCGACGCGGCATCTCACGCATTGAGGCGCGCGAATGAGGCGGGCGATGGAGCGCTATCAGCCATTCAATCTCACAACGAACGGTCGAGATTGGAAGATTGTGGACGTGCATTGAGGCGCGGGGAGGTGAGCAGGCACGCACGAGCCGCCCACTACGGCCACGTTTAGGCCTTTAGTGATGGATTTATTCGTCACTAAAGGTCCTGAATTAATGATTTTCAACATGTAATGACCAAATTGGCCTCACTCCTTGCAACTATAAAAGGAGACCAAATCCATACGAAATTATCATCCCTTGTTCTCTTCTCTCACCCCTTCCAAAGCTCTAAGAGCTTGTCCCAAACCCGGGATGCTCCTGTAGAGTAAAAATCTTAATTTTTCTACCTTCGTCCCCTTTCGTGGAGCATCCTGCGGTTTCCTCTCTTTGCATTCGAGAAGCGGATCCCGCGACGACGACGACATGCTGCTTCATTCCCGTTCTTCCCGCTTTGTCCTTCTTCCCTCTTCGTTCCTCGTCTTCCAAGCATCGTCCCGTCCGGCTCGTCCTCCAAGCGATCGTCGAGGAGGATATCTCTTTCTCCATTCTTTTTATTGCTTTATAGAGTAGATTTACTGCTTTCTAGTATAATCATTTTTCACTTTCTAGTCATAATGAGTAGTGTAATGAACAACTATTTGATAATGAAATCCATGTTTATTCTACATCCCTTTTGCTTTTATTTGTAATATTCTCTCTCTCTTCCATTTATTATTTGTTAAATAGTTTTCAACCAGCTAGTCTATTTTGTGACAAATAAAATAAACGCGTATTTTTAATCAAACATCTGCCTCCCTAAGTTCGACCCGGGATTTCTATTACGGTATAAATTTTATTTGTTGAATCCGAGTTCTTCACTTTTCAAACTACAATGACAGATTTTCAAAACCAAATTTGAAACATAATAAACCGTTGCTTCAACACGCTCCCAAGTCAAATTTTTGGGAAAGCATTTTTAGAGCAAAAAACATTTTGGCATTATTCTTCATTTGCGCACTAAACCAGATCAGTGTATGATTTTTGGGTTCCTAGGTTACCAAGTCCCGCAAACCAAAGGGAAAGCAATGGGGTCGAATACTCCCTAAGCCTTAGACTTAATACATCAACCTTGCAACTTCCTCAACCTCTCGAGAAATAGTCTAGATCTTAACAAATACGTGAGTGTCTAAACCTTAAATTAAACCCAGGAGGCCTAAAGTCGGTACCCCTCACTTATCTCATTTTTTCTAGCACTTCAGGACTTAATTGATCATTCATTCTAGCCCAGAACTTAGGTAACTCTTCCATAATCAAATGCTGGGACCAACACAATTTTTGCACCTTTTTCCTTTCTGTGTCTCTCTCTCCTGCTCTGCCTTTTTCCTTCTCAATATACTTGAGATTCAGCTTACAAAGATTCCATCTCCTTCTCTCTCTCCCTTCTTTCTTGTCTTTTATATATATATATATATATATATATATATATATATATATATATATATATATATATGCAAGATGGATGCCCTAACTACACGCAGAATATGCATCATGCTATGAACAACCTCAAGTTATACCCCCCATGCCTAAATTTGATAATGTCCTCATTGGAAAGCAAAAGTAAGGAAAGATATTTCCTGAGATGGAGTTGGGATGTCTCGCAAATCAGGCTCTAAAAGGGAGGCAGAAGGAGACCCAAAGAAGATACATAACAAACCTGGCCTCGCGACTAAGTAACCCAAGATGTTGGCAAGCTGGTGATGGAGAGTGATGCCAACCTTGCCAGATGCAGGTGAAGGTAGGGTACTCCTGAGCTCTTGTTGGAGGTTTCACATAATACACATGAGTAATGACCTCCGAGAGTGTGCGGTGAGGAGGCAAAGGCTCCTCAAGCAGATATGTGTGGGAAAAAGAGGGTGCAAAGAAAGATACCCTAAGGATGATAGGCTGACATAGACAAGCGTCAATCCATACCCACCACTCTATCACAGATGTATTGGTTTGGTTATCCCCCCGTAAAGTAGGAATGTGAGCAGAGATTTTAGGAAGCTGTTTCTGCAGGAGTGTAAGTTTCTCAATTGCAGGGTGGGGAAGAGGGTCAAAGAGGGCTTGAGAGGTTCAACATTCATCCTCGACAACCATTCCAGTTCCTAAATGTCATCAAAAGCAGCCTTAGTTATTTACTGACTTTCATGCTACCTATCATTGGTGTGCGCATCCTGGAATGGGCCCAAATGTTCATCTTCCAAATCTAACCAACCAAGGATGTAGCCTATTTCATTACCATGTAGAAGTGGGTTGGAAGCAATAGGAGTGTGAGTGTCCTCAACAACAACATTCCTAGGTTCTTGTCCAATGCTAAGATCCTACCCCTAGGGTGTATAATTCCTACATTAATTGCTTCCATTTCTTCCCAATGTTTGAGAGGATGATCTTTGTCATCAAAAGTAGGTAGGAATCTAGATTTGGCTAAGTCAGTAAGATCCTCAGGGGGTAAGTCCTTGAACAAAACATATTTCCCCTTGGAGTCACTCCATACTTTGAGTTTGGTCCCCTCAAAGTCATTATCATCCTCTTCTATGTTTCTTCCCTGGGATTCAGAAAAATCTTGAAAGCCATGATCAAGTGTTTCTGATTCCTCCTCAAAAATCAAATTTTCATGTCCTTGAGACCAATATTGATCCAAGTCTTCCCATTCAGTATCAATTCCCTCAGGGTCACTTGTGGTACCTATAAATCCTCAGCATGTTTAGTGACAGGTGTTGGTCCCCTAAGGTGAAGATCATGGTTATTATCACTTCCTTCCAATATGATTTCGTCCGACATCCAAAACTCCTGGAATTTGTTAACTTCAAAATCACAATCCTCAGGGAGATCTAACTAAGGTGCAAGGTCCTCAAAGGTGTAAAGTATAGGTTCGACATCCCTAGGATGGGATGCAGATTCCACCTCAAAATCCAGAATGGGAGTTGGGTTGACTATTTGACTGTGACCCATTTCATCAAATGTAACAAAGACACTATCATTCGAGTCTAGTTCATCTAATGGGACCATTTTCCCCTTCCAATTAAGATCAGGTGGATAATCACCAGGATTTCCTTCTGGCGGGCACATCTCATGGGGGACATCTAAGTGATAGCTACTCCTCAAAACAAGATCCCTATTGCCATTGTCTCCTTGAAATTTTCTTGGTAATCGGGGGTATAGAGGTAGGGATCAGAATTGACTATAGGAAGGTCACTAAGATGGCTAATCTCTTCAGTTAATCTTTGACTATTCCTCAAAATCTCTCCCATAGAATCCATCATTTCTTTTTGTTGTTTTTGCATTTCTATCATTAGGAGATGCTACTATCAGATTGCGAAGGATAGTCAATCTCAGGCTCAAGTTGCCTAGGAGTATTGGTCCAACCTCGATAAGCAAAATAGTTAAGGGTGGGTGGGTTGGGTATAGTCATGGGAGAGCTAGGGCTAGGAAACCCTTCTCTTAGGTTCTACTCATCATCACTGGGTTGGGGATTAATCAGACCAATGCTCCTATAGTAGGAGTAGAAAGGATCCCAATGTTCATCAGATGATGGATAACTATAGGTCATGGGATTGGGATTTGGTGTTCTGGGGTGAAAGTAAGAAGTGCAATAGCTATTATAATCCATGACTTGAAAAACACACCCCAATCAAATGTAATGCAATGGGACTCTCCTTTTTCTTAGAGCAGATTTGAGTCAACCACCAATCTACCCCTCAAAGTTATCAAATGAGGTCAAGTTTGCGCCCGTCTGTTCCCATTTTAGTCGTATAAAAAAAGGCTGTGACTTGAGATCCTTGACAAGCTCTTTGGAGAAGTACAAAAGTTAGTTATGTTCTTTCTTGGTAGCCAAAGAAGTTGCACAATCAATTACGGGCCCTAACTCAACCTTCGCGTGCCTTAGGGCCTATACCTTGCTTCAATGATATTCTCAAGTGACCTCGTGAGAAGTTACTCCAAGGACGGAACTAAGGGACGCAAATAGGGCGAACCCTTCCTTTGAGGCGATGTGAATGTGATGCATCTTAACTACCCTTTTGTTCCTTTAAGGGGTGTCCCCCTCCTTGGAGTATCAAAACACTTGGACACATGATAATATCACCACCACAAGGCGAAATAGGAGGGTCCGCACCGATGAAGTGATTGGTGCCTATAGCCTTAAGGGACCAAGACCTAGTGTGGTGCCTAGTGTGGTTGCTCAGTGTCAGAAGTGTGCATCACACTGCAAATTAGTTTATTTTTTAGAAGAATCGCACACAAGTCCCTTTTGATTAGATTAAATGTGATTTTGATTTTAAGGTCGAATCTGATTAGTAGTCCCAATTTCAGTTAAGCAACCACTGAATTAGGTCAATTCAATCAGTTTGGTGATCTTGAAATTTAATCCAAATGCAAATGCGTGAACAGGAGCTGGATGCAAAGATAGAAAGGTATACCTGTCTCCAGGAATCTTCATGCAAATATGTATGCAATGCAAGAGAAGAGATCTAGTATGCTGCTTAATCACCCCTAAATGTGTGCACCTAAGGCCATGTAACTCCCAAACAGGCAGCTTGATATTTCTCTCTTTTTGTTTTGGAGGCAAGCAAGCAGATCACCACAGATCAATAACCCTAGCTGCTACACAAAGTGGGGACAAACCCTCAAAAATTAGCCTCAATTGCTACAAGGACAAAAAGGCTGAAATGAAAGAAAATCTGGCACATAGGAGAATCCCCTGTGAAAGCGAGATCTAGGTCTCCTTCTGTTTGCACCCTCTCTGCATGTGTGGACATCGCTCAAGGTCGACATCGTCACTCAGCTACGCTTGTCGCGTCATCAGATTCCTCACTCAGAAAAAAAAATAACAATGGTCATATCAATGTGCACCTTAGAATAATCCCAAAATATAATAGTGAAAATCTATTGCATCTATTGCCTCCCTGGTAACGGTGCCATTTGAATGGGAGATTTCGCTTTTCAGAAATATATGTTAGAAAATACGTCGTCGCAATAAAATTGCGTGGTGGAAAAATCCCAAATCAAAAATATGTATCAGTAAAACTAACCACGGTGGATTAGGTCATATCCACAGGGAGGAACGACTGTAATAAATTCACAAATATTTTTATCTTATATTTGCCCAATCGAGTGTAGGATCTCTGCCCAAATTCACTGTGAAATGAGATGAAAAAAAGAAAACACACAATAACTCAAGAATGCAAGGTTATGTGAGCAATTTTCCCTCAATAGAAGAATTCAATAAAGATGTGATTAGTAGTGGCATCTCATGTAATTTCCAATTGCACACATACTAGAGAGGAATTGTGCAAATCTGAATCCAAATCGGTGCGACAAAAGAATGATCAAAGAGAGTGAGCAATATGTAATTGTGCAAGGATTGGTTAGCAAAAGCCCATTGATAAGTCCACTTTTGTGGATCATTATTTGGCCTAAGTACTCTTTAATTGGTTGTTCGTAATTGTTAATTGATTAGGAGTTAAATGAGAATTCACCTTTGTTTGCATATAATCTCATGCACCAATTTTATATTTAATAACATATGACATGATATGATAATCATTTGGTGGATGCAGGTTAGGTGCAAGACACCTGAAGGCTTCAAACGTTCAAAGTCACATTTTAAGATGTCTAGAGCCTAGTCTGGATGTCTGGAACCTCCAGCGTGGATCCATTGCTAACCATACATTTTAAGACGTCTGAAGTGTTGATCAAACGTTTGATGGGAACCGCCAGCACTTATCCTTTTGTTTCAACCACTCGCAATCTTCGCCTAGTGGTTGGACAGATGAAGAGTTTTTAAAAAGAGGTTGCTTCGCGGGGATCTTTTTCCATTGCTGCCATCGTGATCTCTACCTGCACTATGGACTCAGCGTGCACCATGGCCTCTGCGCACCTACCTTCGTCCTTCTTCCTCTCGTCGGTCGCACGGTGATAGCGTGCGGCCACCACTACAGCCACCCATCACCTTCAACCCTTCACCACCTTCTCCCTTCCCATGACAACACCAACACCCCTCGACCTTGCACCCACTACATGTGCTCAGTGCCACCGCCACCGCCTTGCGTTTGCCCGTGCGTGCACCAGCCACCACACCCTTGTGTGTGCCTTCACACGTGCGCACACCCTTGACCATCAGCCGTTGTAGCAACCTCGAGCACACTGTTCATCTTCTCCATAGAGAAGAACCCAAACTCCACGATGGGTAGGTGCACCTCGCCCCCACGCCTCTCGCCGGCCTCACACGCCCGCACACGATTTCCATGCGCCTCCGCCAACTCCACGCCCATGTAACCACTCGCGCGGCCACCATCTCGCGTGCGGCTGCAGTTCCTGCCGCTCCTCTCCATCGGCCACCACTAGCCATCTCCCACCTCACTGCCACCGTCAACGAGATCCTCTCCTCTGGTGGACCCCCTCCACCAAAGCAAACGGCAGACGACCCCTCCATACGTGCGAGGAGGAGATAAGGGAGATGCTTTGTTTCCATTTGAATTAAAATTTACAAGGAATGCCATTGTCAAAGTTATTTTTCTAATTTTTTTATTGTTAAATTAAGGTGAAATTGCAGCCCTATGCTTATTCTTCTACATATTTGTTCAGTCCTTATGATTCATCTCAATATGCGTCACATTTGAATTCTGATTTACACTTTAGTATGCATGCAAGTGAAAAGTACATGATATACCCCTGCACATTAACTATTTTCTTACGTGAAATTTACGTCAAAAACCCTTGACTTCTCCATAAATTTAAGGTTTACATTCAGAGCGGCATATGCATTGTTTGATTTGATGAATACTTCTGCGAACTCAATTTCTACATAATTGTGATTTTATTAGGCTCAGTCCTCCCTATGGATACGACACTTGAAAATCAACGTGGTTTATTACATTAATTATTATCTTTGATTGAGAGATTTACACCACATAAAATACAACAATAAATCATTTTATTATGACTATCTCAATTAAGCGAATTTCTCTCTATCACCCACATAATATCTTGAATATTTAAATAAAATCAAAACTTTGACAATGGCACTAAATTTAAAAGGTAATGTACCCAAAAATAGAGCACTTGCATTTCTTGCACACGGGTGCGCTGGAGGCCACGGCAGGCTACGAGAACTTTGGTGGAGGTCAGCTACAACGAGGGGAACCCAATGGTGGTCGTGGATCGACAAACGTTGACCGGCAACGGTCACCGAAGAGACCGCCGGCATCTCACCGGCGAGCGTGGGCTATGTAGATGATGCTACAAGCATGGGCAAACTTGGTGTGGCGTGGCAATCTCGGTGACGTCATTGGTGCCAAGATTCGAGGCTCATGGAGACGGCTGCGTGGAGGGAGGCCAATGGTGTGTTGTGTTCCTCCTCTGTCGGTCGAAGAAGAAGAAGAAGAGGAGGTGCAGGCAGGGTCGTGCGCGGCGAGGGGGAAGGCATGTAGTTGGCTACGCGGTGCGGCCTTGAGATCGCTACTGCGTGGTGGCACGCAGCGGTGGTGGGCGGGCTATGGTCACATGACAGCTGTGGGTGTGGGTGGCAGTGGCCCCGCAAGGGGGCGGCTGGCGGTGGTGCCGGTGGGCTAGCGGAGGTGTTGGCACGCAGAGAAGAGGGTGGAGGCGCAGTTCTGTTGAGGAGGAGGCCGACATTGGTATCTTCTTGATGGAGGTGCTGAGAAGGCAGAACGAAGATGAAGATGATCAAGCTGGAGGGGGCGTGGGTCTCTAGATGTCCGAAAAGGTTCCCAGATGTCATAAATGAAAGGGAGAAGGGGTGTGTGCTTCCTGTTGGTTGGCAGACGCAGTCAAGGATGAGGCGGAGCACGATGGTGATCGTCGTCATGGAGAATCGCAGTGGCGGGAACGTCGGGTAGAGCACAGTGGTGATGAACTTGCAATGTTGGAGTCATAGTCGTGGTGATGATGTCGACACTGTCACTATTGTCCGCAGTGATGGGAACGTCATGAGTAAGACGTGGTGGTGATCATGGCAGTGGTCGTGGAGCTCGCGGTGATGGAGTCAAGGCTGTCTTGGAAAGAAGGTTCTCCTCCTCCGTGGAGAAAGAAGATGCTGGAGAGGGAGTTTCCTTCCTGTGGAGAGGGAGATAGTATGCTTCAATGGTCCATCCATTCCCCGTTATAAAGAGAAAGAGAGAGAAGAGAATTTAGAGATTAGTTGGAGAGAGAGAGAGATTTGAGGGGAAAATAAGGAAGGGGAATTAACATGCAATTATTGATTTGATCAACACATGAGAGCCATTATTCTCTTCCCAAATTAGGCTTGCCAAAAATAGTAGAACTAGATTAAAATAATGTATAGCTCTCTCACAAAAATATATAATTGACTCTATTCCAAATAAATTTCT
The DNA here is from genome assembly GCA_037157565.1 of Thalassia testudinum. NCBI lineage: Eukaryota > Viridiplantae > Streptophyta > Magnoliopsida > Alismatales > Hydrocharitaceae > Thalassia > Thalassia testudinum. The sequence continues at coordinate 78,677,440 of JAZHRO010000077.1, read as the reverse complement.
TTCCTAAACATTTTGGTGCCAATCAATTTTCAATTTTGTCTCTCCATCATTCCTACGTATGTAATTAGTGTATCAGTACGCATACGGAGTTCATGAAAATGTAGGAATCGTAAATCGCGAGCTTATTAACTTTTCAATGTAATATGTTCTCGAAATCCATTCTCAACTTCAATTTAAATGCTCTTAAGAATAATTTGAATCAACTAAAGTTGACCTATCAATGGGGAAAATGATTCCATTGTCAAACCACTTAATCATCTCGCTCTTTACCACCTCTTGAAGTGTAGGGTTTAGTCTACGTTGTGGCTATCGAATTGGTGCAGTAGGAAGGACTGATGCTAGTAAGGTTAGATAGGCTCCATCCTATAGCCTATCTATGTGCTCTCAAGGCAAATAAGAGTCGTGATTCTTGATCAGACGATAAGTGAGAATTGACAATCACAGGATAAGTTTGATCTGGTCCTAAGAAGACATATTTCAAAGAGTCGGGAAGAGGTTTTCTCTCAACAGCTACAAGATTAAATGAAGGAGCAGGTGTGGAGATCTTAGAAGATTCTAGAGACACTAAAGGGATTGGAGGTAAGTCCTTAGTCTCTAAGGCTGGTGTCTCAGAAAGAGACAAGTCAGAGGTCAAAGGATGTTGACGTTCTAAATTGAGTAAATCAATCAATGTATCCTCGACCAACTTATCCAATGAATCCAAAGAACAAATTTCCTCAATTAAGCTACAAGATGGTCCCCTTTGGGCATGAAAGATATCAACCTTCATCCTTTGATCTCCAAATTTCAACTCTATAAGGCCTTCCTCACAATTTATGTTCACCTTGGCTGTAGCCAAGAAAGGTCTTCCTAGTATGATAGGTGTATTTTGGATGTCCTCAGGTACTTCTATGTCAAGGACAATAGAGTCTACAAGAAAATAAAAGTCCGTGACCCGCACTATAACATCTTCCAACACTCCCTGAGGTGTCTTAACTGATCCCCTTTAGGCAGGGACACCTCGGTTGGCTTTATTGCCAACCTCAAAGTTTGTCAGCAGGGAGGTTGGGATAAGATTGATGGAAGTACCTAGGTCAAGTAAGGCTCTATTGAATATGGTGTTTCCTATCGTACAAGCGAGAAGAGGGGTGCCTGGGTCTTTCATCTTAGTAGGGAGGCTACTGGAAATGATGGAACTGACTTGTTCCGAGAGAATGATTGGACTACTCCCTTTCTGAATTCTAGCTTTACGCTTAGGTGTGCATAGGTCTTTTAGAAACTTAGCGTAAAGAGGAATGTGGCGAATTGCATCCAACAAGGGGATATTTATATGGACTTGCTCAAAGAGCTTGAGCAGATCCTCCTCATGAGCCACACTAGATTGTTTTTTCTTTCCTTTTCCCTTCTTTAAAACCTCTGGAAATGGTACAGAAGTTGTAACGGGAGGGTTATTCCTAGGTTGAGAAGAATCAAGAAGAGGTAAATCAGATGGAGGAGTGGAAATAAAAGATCCAGGAAAAGATGTAGAAGCAGGAAATGGTGGATCTACAGTGCTTCTACCACTCCTAGTGGTGATGGCGTTCAATTCAGCTTTAGACATAGATGGTATTTCAGTGTTTGGTAGAAGAGGTGGTTGGGGTTGAGAATAGGAAGTATTTGGGTTAGTGTAGAACTCTGGTTCGTGCAAGGGTTGTGAAATGGCATGTGCTTGACATTGCATTGGAGGTCTAGGTTGAACATACCTCTGGGCAAGTATGTTCCTAGGGTTGGGTTGTGCCTAAGGTGGGAGTGAATGTGGTTGACGGGATTCCGTCAAATGTGAAAGCTGGGTTCTCATCTCAGCTAAGGTCGCGTCATGACTTTGCTGCATAGTAATGTTTTATTGTTGCATATCAGTAAGAGTTTTCATGATATTCCCCAACTGATCATCACGTGTAAGCCCAGGTTGAGAGTATTGGGCGGGCCTGGGTTGGGGTTGCTAGTAGGCATGTAGTTGATATCCATGTTGTTGTGGAGGTGGTGCTCCGATCCGGTTTTGAAGTGGTGGTGTAGAAGGTTGTTGAAAGGTAGGTCTTTGTGTATTTCCCGACCAAGAGAAATTTGGATGATTACGCCATCCAAGGTTGTAGGTTTGTGAATATAGGTCATTATGAATGGCGTGGAGCTCCTCCGAAGCTCTGGAAGGTGCAGGGAATTTAGTGTAAGGAGAAACAAAAGTTCCTCCAACCGGTGAAGGATATGGAAATGAATAATCTGGTAGTGCTAATTGTGTCACAGAAAGAATGTTCACAGTTTCCCTCCCTGTGGGAAATTGAGAGTGCGAGGTGTAAGTTACTAAGAAGAAGATGAAGGTTTAGATAGGAATTTTCATACTTCATCCACTTTCTTCTCAATTAAGCTCGCCTTATCCAGCTGACTAATCACTATCTCTAAGTCTCATGTGCTTGATTGGGCTTCGTGTACCCCCATGTGTTAATGGGAATGTGAGGACTTTCTATTAAATACTCTCATCGAAGCATTGTTAATAGAATTTTCGGCCATGCCTTCGAAGAGCTGAAAGGCTGAGTCATCATCCCTACACAAGAAATTGCCTCCATATGTGGTATCTACAAAATTCCTTGTATCATCATGGAGCCCCTGATAGAAGATCCAGACATGTTGCCGCGTAAGACACCATGGTGGGGACATTTATGCAGAAGCTCATGGAATCATTCCCAAGCCTCATGCATTTGTTCTCCTGAGTTTTGGGTGAATGTTGTGATAGCACGCCTCAAGACATTTGTGCGACTTACAGGAAAATACTTTTTTAGGAATTTATGTTCCAAAGAAGTTGAGGTCTCTATTAGTGTAGTCCGCGCAAGTGTTGTAAACCAAAAGGCGACATTGTTCTTAAGCAAAAATGAGAACATTTTCATTAATAAAGTATGCTGATCATGGCCCTGTGGACCTAAAGTTTAGGCGAGATTGTTCAGCTCTTCTAAATGCTGAAAAGGGTCCTCAAAAGCAAGACCATGGAAGTGAGGGATAAGTTTAACTCTAACTCTAGAAATTTCAAAAGTATCAAGACTCCCAACTTCTTGTACTGGGCTGCTCATGTGACCATGCAACCTAAAAGTGGTTACAAACTTATGTTTTTAGGCTTCCAATTATCTAAATTCCATCTCAACGTCAATACTCAAGTCGTGTAGCAGTGTGACGTTTTCTATCATCTCCTCTCTCTTCTAGGTGATGGAGGTGGTTACTGCAGCAGACACTGAGGGCCTGTTTGGTTGATGGGTTAAGTAGATTTGCGTCGAGTTAAAATTATTCCACTCTCTCTATAAAATAAACTTTACCCCCTCAGAACACTCAAACAGGTTAATGTACTTATTCCATCATTTATTCCACTCCTTCCTTATTCCTCTACTTATTACACAAACTTATTCCCCTTACCAAACGAAGCCTAAGATGGTAACAAGCTGTAGTGATAAGGCAGTAGATAGCAAAGCTGGCATAATGTATAGCAAAGGATTTTGTGGAGTAGGTGATGGAGGTGCTGATGGAGCAGCAACAGTTGCTAGTAGCATGGGGTTCTACACTTGTAAGGGGATTGGTATGAGCAAATCACCAACATTTCAAGTATTGTGTATAGAGCCATCAAAAAATTTTCAGGTTCGATATTCGTTTAGATTCAACTTGTCAAAAGTTTGATTTAAATTCGACTTGTAAATAAACAAATCAAATCAAAACTTAATTTTAGGTTCATTTAAATAAATGAACCGAACTTGAACAAGGAAGATTCGTTTAGGTTCAATTCATTAAAAATTTGATATATATATATATATATATATATATATATATATATAATTTAGACCTACAAAGACCATTACCAATTATCACTACTCTTGTTATTGTCTCATTCCCATCCCCAGAATAGAAACCCTTCACCTCCCAAAATTAGAACATACGATAGCAAGGCAACTTAAGAGACACCTCATTTCTATATTTGTGGACTATAGAGGTATTTTTTGTTATTTATATATTTTTTTTAGAAACATACCTTGAAATGCTTATGATATATTTATATTTTTTTTCATTTTATACTCCATATTTTATTTTTTTTAATTATGATTTATTACATTTGGATTTATAAAAAATCATTATACTTTAAGGAAATCATAAATAAACATTTAAACAAATCCTTAAACAAACTCTAAGACATTGAAAAGACATAAAAACTCAACTAGGTCATTGTTATGTCTCATCTCAGTAGATCTAAGATTCATGGACTAAAATTACCCACAACGAAGTTAAGATTGGATGTTTGCTCATCTGAAAAGGAAAATTAAATCCAAGCAGCTTAATCATCACAATGAACCTAATTAAATAAAAACAACTTCAATTTACTCCATTAAATTCATTTAAGATTAAATTGACCCAAAATTTTGCAATTGGGCATGAAATCTAAATACAATTCAATCACGTAAATTGGTTCGATTAAAACTAAATCAAGGATCCTTGTGAACATTTAAAGCGTATGAAAAGGCCCCTGGATGGATTTAAGTGTATCTCACTTCTTCACGAACTTGGACAACCACTATCCAATCTTCCAACTATATATTGTGATAACATCGACACCAAATATATGACACGCAACCCCATTTTTCACTCGTACATGAAATATGTTGAAATTGATTACCATTTCATACGTTATCAAGTTGCTGAACAAGAGATCCATGTTCGGTATCTTCCCATTGATGCACAACTCGCTACTATTCTAACGAAGCCCTTACCTGTAACAAACTCATGCTTATTCAAAAGCCATAAGCTTGCGGGGGCATATTAGAGGTTATGACCTTCCAGTGTCAGGATGTGTAATTTTGAGAGATTCTCTCTACCCCTATGAGCTGACCGCATCCAACAACCTATCCACCCATTGAAACCTCCTGCTGTACATATAGTGCTACTGCCACAGGTTGTGTGGTGAGACGCCAACCTCATTCCGTTCTCTCCTCTTCTTCTCTCTTCCCCTCCACACCTTCTTCTCACTGTTAATGGCGTGAAGCTAAATTTGTATACTGTATGACACTTAATTTAGTTTTTACATTAATTTTTTGTAGATGATCATCAAACACTCACCTTGTTGCATTTCAGAGATTTGTCATCGTAAACATCCTAAATGTATCTCGCAAGGAGAGGGCACTTCTAATACTGTTTCGAGCACCGATTAATTAAGCACCTTCCAGAAAATGAGGAGGTGGTCATATAGCAATCATTTTATTGCAATAGTTGATTTATTTTTATGGTACATAATTTATTTGCTTTACTATAGGGGGTAGAAACATGTGATGAATGTGATGAATGAGTTATTCTTATTTAGTTTTGTTTTTGTAAGTTTTTTTCTTGATAATGAGAATATTTTGGATTAAAAATAAATAAAATATTTTTATTTCTTATGTGCGTTTGCATGTTGCTACAATGATTGTTATTAATATTATAGGTACAGTAATAATGACAAAGGAAAACCTTACCATAATTATTATCATCGTTGTAATGTCGTATTGCAATCATTAAAGACAGTTGAAAAGGATAAGTGAAAAGCTTTTGTCACAATAAAGATGAGTCTTCATGGTGGCATAAACGTTTTGAGACTTATTCTAAACGTCACAAATTAGTTGTGTGAAAAAACAATGGTAAAGAAAACCAAAAGGTAGCACAAAATGTTTCATGAGTTGATATTATTTTTTATTTGCATGTGTATATGTTGATGAATTTTAGTATTCAGTCATTGCATTCATAAAACGTACGTACATCATAGATATATTTTTGTGTTCATAACATTCATATGTCTACTTATATTAGTAGTAATATGATTTTATATGATTATATCATTTATTTGTTATTTAGTTGGTGTTCGCATTTCAGGCACTTGAATCATGGCAATAAAGAAGAGGAGAGAGGAGATGAACAGAAGAAGGAAGAAAAGCAAGTAGAAAAGAAGTCATGGGCCATGAGCATGAGTTGATCTTGGTCACGTTATTATTTTGGCATGCGGTAGGCATGGCGGCTTCATGGACCGTGATGGGTCTTTTATGGAAAATCTCACAGAAAATCAAAGAAAAAAAAATTACTTGTAGCCTAATTAAGCAAGTGGCATGATGTCTGTGAACTTTGTGGTCGAAAATCAATCCTGAGTAGGATTAGAAAGTTATTTTTCCTTCAAAACAACCCTCTACTCTTATATTATAAATTTTAGAGATTTTTTTGGCTTTTTTTATTGGGAAAAGGACCAAACTTCTATAAATAGAGGTCAAAGTCTTCCACCTCGGCCACCTTTTCTATCTCTGGGCCATTCGTCCCTCTCCGTCTCCTTTTATCTACGGCATCGATCTTGCACCGCACACATCATATGACGGCGTAAACACACGCATCGATGGTTCTCTCGTGTGGTAGATAGGGACTACGTCGACGTGCACGGGAGTTTGACGGTGGACTTCCTCATCCAGACTCTTATCATCGTGTTAGTTTGCATTTGTTTAATGTTCCTCATGGTATTTTTTATATTCATTTGGGTTGGTTAGATTAAGTACATTATAATTAGTTCATATTTGTTTAGTTAAATTTTCTTCTTGGTATTCTTAGTTGTTAGTTAGATTTAGAAAATTATTTTTATATATTTTATTTATTAAAACAATCTAGAAAAATCTCTGTGCGTGTGCTTGGTATTTATTTATCGTATGCCCAAGGTAGGTCATTTATATGAGAAAAGAAAACAAGAAAAGTCATTTACTTCCATCCATTTTATCGCCATCTAGGTTATGTACGTACTTTTGTTAAATTTTAGGTAGGTTTTGAATGCCATCCAGGTACCCACCAAATTTCCTTGTCACACTCAACGTACAAAAGTTTCGAAAATTCATGGAGTACATGGGTATGAGTTTTGATTTGTGATTTCAAGCAAAAGGTTGGAATTTTCTGGAAGTTAGGCTGTGATTTTTAGAGGGTACATAGCATAGGTTAGAAGTCACGCATGATATTTTGGTATCTCTGATTTGTATTAATTCATAGATGTCTTGCATTAGTTAAGGTTTTGCACGCCTCCTTAGGTCCAAAATCATAATAACTAATCTGATAATCCTTAGATTTTAAAGTTAGTCCATTTCTGTGGGATAGATCCGTACTTACCCTTACTACTGTAATTAAGTTAAGTTTGAAATTAAATTGGACTTTGGTTGACAAAGGGAACAGCACTCTTCGTGAAATAGATCACCCATGATTTTTTTATATTACATTGATAATATTTAATTTAGAATAAAATATTATGGATTCAAAATTAAATTCATCTTCGATGTAAAAATTTATCAATGCAATTTAATTGAAAATTAAAATATCATCCACCTAATTTAATTCATAACTAAAAAATTAAAAATATAATTTATTATATAATTAAATATTGTTAATGTAATTTAATTTACAAGGAGACACGTGACCTTTAACGTAAACTTTAACATATATTTGTATTATATGAAGCGATGTCCAAAAAATTTAAGATAATAAATTATTATCGTAAATTTGTGATAGCTATTGCTCATCGCAGAATATCTTCTGCGACAATAATTAATAGCTAAATATGTTCTAACATTCATCACGATAAAACTTTCTAAAACATCACTTACTATGACGACGGAAGCGTTGCTTCCAAACCACTTTTGTGACGATATTAGATATTTTTGCGACGGCAATATTTTTACTGGATCTCTTGCAGTAAAGCCTGTCTTCCTTGGGAGGTCACCTTAACCTTTTATCTTTATATCTTGACAGGACATCTTAGCTACGAGTAAGAATAGAAGATATCTTTTCTTTAAATATTTTCTACAAATAAGATACTCCTTCAGTAAATACAAATAAGAGGTAGCTTCTTTTTCCACGCAAATACAAATAAAAAATATCCACTCTTTTAATTTTAATTTTCCAAACAGATTAGCCGATTCCTGAGAACCAGCGTTTAAGGTTGTTAACTCGTGTTAAAGGTGAATTCTCCCACAAATCTCTTTATTGGAAGGAAGGCAAGAGATTGAGGAAGGTATCGAAAAAAAATGCCAAAATAAGAGATAGGGATAGAGTTTGTTGGCCTACAAAGAATTACTTTTTACCTCGTACCATGCTGTAAAAGTATAAAATTTAAAATTGTATTGAACTTTTACTGCTTAAAAAATTATTGTAATATAAAATAAAATAAAAATTATAAAAATATAAATTACAATATATTTTATAATACATTATAGTTTCAAACGGTGTGATTTAATTTTTCATTTGTTAAAGATTAAATTATATCAATTAAAAATAAAAATATATCGATATATTTTTATTTCTTGAAAAATATTTTCACTTAAAAAATAGATAGTATTTCTTTACCTATGAATTTTAGATTTAAGACGTAGGATAAAGATTGATTATCATAGGTAAAATATTACTTTGTATCGATATAAAATCAATTAAAATTAAAATATAATGATATATTTTTTTATTTTTAATTAAAATAATTTAATTTTTTATTAATTAATAATTAAAATTCATCTATTAAAAAGTAAAATCTATTAATACATTTTGTGTCTCTTCCCTGTGGTTAGATTCACATGTTTATTATATCCAAATTATGATACAGTTACCATGCGTTACTTTATTTATTTGTTATGATTTTTTTTTGGCAAGAGAGAGAGACGTGGGAGAGAGGGAGAGTGACGTAAGAAAAAGAGGTGAGAGAGCTGTCAAACGAAATGAATAGTATTTTAAAAAATAAATAAATGACGTGAACGCAACAGCTACAGTGCACTGTCCATGTCAAGTCATTATTTAAATGTTTTTTAATAAAAGATGCATTTCATTGAGGACAAATCCAGGATGCAACCCAATTAAAGGAAAGAAGGGAGAGAGTTGATAATCGGCACCCTTACAGGGAGGGAAAGGTAACTCAACTCCTAAAGAAAAGAGGAGATGAAAAAATAACAAAAGAGAAGAAATAGAAAATTAATAAATAACAAGGAAGCATCCATAGTAATTGAAATCTAACATCATTTTTTCATATCAGGAAAAAGAAATAACTCCACATTCATACAAGGAAACTATGCCATCAAGTATAAAACCTGGCGATCAACATAATCTGTGCAAATGAGAAATCAAAAGGATATCGAAGCTCAAATCAAGTCATGCAATTTCACGGTCACATGAGGTCTGGAATCATACATGATCCCCAACATCAGCAAAGTGTCGACCGCGGTTGTGAAATGGAACTCGAACACCATCTCAACATTGAAACGAAATCAAAGTGAGGATGACAAGGTGGGATGAGCACTACGACTAACAAACAGTATGTGCAATGAACACCCTTAACAATCTAAGCACATAGATTCCCAAGCAAACAAGATAACTCGGATCAAAGCACAGCCACTGCAGCAATGCAACCACCACAGCCACCATGGCACAGCAGCCACTACATCGACCCAGCCACCGCGGCCAACGCAGCCACCACAGCCACACCGTAGCCACTGATCGTAGCCACCGCAGCACCATGGACCCGCCACCCCAGTCACCACAAAACTCACTATCGACGCAGCACCGTAGCGAGGAAAAACGCCACAACTGTCGCAGCCACTGCAACCACCACAACATTGCCGCCTCTTTAGACACTCGCAGCCCCCGTAGCCACCACACCGACGTAGCCATTGCAGCCACCACAACACCATGGACCAGCCACCATAGCCACCTTAGCACTTGCCACCATAGCCACCATGCCAATGACGCAGACACAGCATCATTGCAGCCACCGCCACCGCAGCTATGCCACCAAAAGCAAGCATCTTGAAGCAGAAGGAACTAACAAAAAAGATCATGAGGGTGGGGGGTGAGTGCGGATCGAGCGGATGGGGGGGGTGCGACCAACATGGTGCCGCCAGCCGAGGACCCCAAACTCAAACAACTAGGGTTTCGAAAGAGGAAAGAGAAAAAAAGGGGGCAAGAGTCATGAGACGAGAGTGTGAACTTTTTTTTTGAAGTGAAAGAGCTGAATTCATTGTAACCTCGAAGCTTACAAGGAAAGTCTAGCGAAAGCCAGAAGCTAAATACATTTACATCAACATAGTGTTTTGCTAAATTATGAGCATAAGAAACATGAACCCTTGGTACCTTAGTCAGAGTTAACGACTCGTGATAGTGGAACAAGGATTGGCACCTAAGAATAATGTGCTTAGAACTCCATTGAGGTTGTGAGAGATTTAAGATTTGGCTGTCAGGATCAGCAGCATCGCTAGCAATTGTACCTGCATGAACAACCAATCTCAGGGCAAGAAGAATGCCCTGAAGCACCACATGAACTTCAGCTAAGAATGGATTCATGGTATCAACATATTCAGCCATAGCAGCTATAAGAGACCCAGCCTTATTCCTTGCAACAGCTGTTGCATAGGAGGAAGAAGATCTGACCGCAGCATCCACCATAATCACGACTCCAGCAACATTGATATCTGCATTTGGGTTCCTTTGATCAATAGTCATAGAAGAAAATTGAAGTGGAACTCATCAGGAATAGAATAAAAGGTAGTCATATTCAAAACTTTGGCTAGAATTTCTGTCAAGCATACTTACTTCCCACCAAGAATATATTCGCACCTTTGTAGCCATAAAACATATAGTATATAGAAAGGGATATTTGTATTGTATTCTTTTTTGGCAAGGACTTAGTTATCGGAAAACATTTTTTAGTCCACGTTCCAGTTAAAGCTTCACATCTGATATCAAAATAAAACCAGATTGCTCTTGTAGCCCGGCAACCAAAGAAAATATGGTTCAAATCCTCAGCTGCTTCCCGACAGAGATCGCAAATCAAATCAAGATTATGCAACCGATTGGCCAAGAAAACCTCTGTAGGCAAAGCTTCAGTAGCAGCACACCATAAAAAAATCTTTGTTCGAGGAGCTATGTCCTTTCCGGATCAAATAAACTTCCTCTAAAAATTGATGCAATTTAGCAGCCTCCCATTCAGAAGTGAAAGAGATGAAATGATAAAATCCTTACACGTGACATTTATTGTTTTTTACTTAATAATAATAATGAGGTTTCAATTTCTGATCCACTTTTCTCTCCAAAAATTAATCTTGTCCCCCATTCTCCACCGGTCATGGAGAGTGCAGGAATGTATGATGCTGAACACATCGAAGTGAGAGTTTGGATGTCAAAGTCATTAGACATACAAGTTTGGGAAGCCTTTCAATGCCTTTTAGAATTGAAAGCCCATTAAAGTGACCAACTGCTTTGTTGAGAAAAGGAAAGAACGAAATGCCACGAATCGGAAACAACCTTTTGGATTGAAAGGGCCAAATTGGCCATCCCTTTTGTAAAGGCAATAAATGATGATTAACACACCTTTTTTTTTGTTACAGGGGAATGTAAAATTTAGGTACACATAACTTACGTGGAACTTATAAGTTAATATTGTCCGTCACAAATAATATTTTGAAGTAAAATATTAGGATTTAAGTTCATATGAGATGTTAGATATAAAATTTTAAATTTATTTGACACTTCCGCACATTATATCCCGAGGAGATTAATTTTAATGACTTAAATATTATAAAATTTGACCTATAAAAATATTACAGTCATCCTATCTTAATAAGTTTTGCTCTACGAATTTTGTTAGATTACTTTAGTCACAAATAATTTCGGGATACGATTTACGTATGTGTGCACGTGTGTGCGTGCTCTTTGGTAAAAAATAAGCAAAATCTTGATGGAGTCGAATGATCGATTAAGAATGGGAAAAGACATGGATTACATGAGAGGAAATGATAAAATAGAAAGGATTAACTTAAATTCCTTGATGGAATTGGTATCATGGAAGGAGACATAGGACAAGAATCAAGTTGACCATTGCTGCTGGTTAGTTTCGGTATGCAGCATTGAATTATTTTAAATTACATGATTCTTCATTACTCATGTATCATGTTCAACTTATTGTTACTTTCTCACTCTTTACGTTTGCAACAAACCTACTTTTAACATCAGCATTAAATAATCACGTTTGCTTGTGTTTTGGATTGGTTTAATGAGTTTGGATGTCATATTTTCAACCAAAATTTATAATTATAATGTATTGTGGACTGGGAGATACATTAATATCATGAATTTATAATAATTAATTATCTAATGAAAATTGTAATTGACACCACTAGAGTATCAATCAATAGTTTCAGTGTAAGAGAGACTTATTATTAGCTGGTACCATGATTAATTGCATTCAAGATGTACATGAGCTAAATTAACACTTAGCTAGAACAATGAATATTATTGAAGTAATTGACTCAATATCGATGCCTAAGCTATTGAGGTTATGATAGGAGGTCTCGTTTGTATAGTTTTTTTGCTTTCGTTTTTTTTTTTTTAAAGAGAGTTAATATTATTCATCACCCATTTCTTATTGTTATTGAAGTGATTGACTCAATACTGATGTCTAAGATATTAAGGTTATTGTAGGAGGCCTCATCTGTTTAGTTTTCTACTTTAGTTTTTCTTAAAAAAGAGAGTTAATATTATTCATCACTCATTTCTTAGAGGTATAAAAAGATAAGGGGGCTAGGCTAAAACTTGTTGAATATAAGGAAAAGAAAAATAAACCATGACTTGTGACCTAGTATAACAACAAAAAACAAAAAAAGATTCAAGCCCAGACTCCAACCACTGACAGATCAAAGCCCGAAGAGCCAGCCATTACAGGTGAACATAAGGCATCTGAATAGCATTTAGACGAAAAGCACCACGAACCCCTGCAGGAAGTTGATGAGTATCTCAAAAAATGCTCCAACTCACAGCCTCTGTTTGCACTGTAGGTTTAGCTAGCTGGGAGGGAAGAGAGTTTACCAAATTATGTACTAGCTTGAGAGAGGATATGTTGCCAGAATAAAAGCATAAGTCTGGTAAAGTGATTTCATGAGGCTCAAGGAATAGGGACCTTGCTCATCCACCATTGAGTGAGCAACGACAAGTCCACCTCAACGTGAAAATCAGGGGAAATATCTTTGTAGGAGGAAATAGCATAAATGATAGTCTAGATAATAAGGTTTTCAAAGCTATTGAGAGTGGAGGCACCATAAGTGACCCTTCTAAAGTCACCATTGGTATCTCTAACAACCCAACCCATATAGGTTGAGTTAGATGTTTTGATGGCCCAAATGTTGAGCTTCAAACCGTTGTTGGGCCTAGTCCATTAATGAAATTGAAGAGGAGCCCCACAGTTGGCCTTGATCCAATGTCTAACATTAAAGTGTGCTTGATCTTATTGTGAATCCTCCAAACAACATACCACATGAAGGCCAAGGTAGCCCAAATCTATATGATAGGAAAGGAATTGTGGGTAGAGGAGAAGATGTTCGTGGGATTGTAAAAGGAGCTATTGATGGAGATTTTGAGGCTAACCCATCTAAGGGCTCTTTGACTTAGCTGGCTGGTGTGAAAAAGGTGTTACATGCTTTTGGTTTTGAGGAGGTTGGGATAGTAGTAGCATTTTGAGGGAAAAGGAATCTCAAGTTCGTGGATGTTATGGTTCGTAGGGAGCTTGCCTTTGATCAAGCACCAAGAAAAGAGAGAGATGTAGAGAGGAAGATGTAAAGACCGTAGGTTATGGACCTAATGGAGGCGACAACTAGAGGTAATGAGGCAGTGGTAGGCTGACGAGACTATGAAATTACTGGTGTGCTTGGATTTCCAAATAGGGAGATCTAGGCTAGGCTCTAGGCTAATATAGCATCTTACTTTGGAGATAAGGCAAGAGAAGTTGGAAAGGAGGAGGCAGAAGAAAGGATGGACCGACATAGAAGGGATATTAGAATCGTCAAGGGGATGGGTTCAAAGGAGAGAGTCCCCAATCCAATGATTTGTCCAAAAATCGATTACCCCTCATTAATTTTGCAGAGAATAGAGTTGATCATTGTAATGACCCGTCATATTCTTAGCCATTTAAGACGTCTGGAGTTTCAGTCAGACGTCTGGACCCGTTCCCGGACGTCTGAAAGTGGAATTTTTGTATTGCGCACTGCGATCTGCATGCGGGCGATGCGCAGAACTGTTCCTTCCTCTCTCTCTTACTCACCTCCCCCGAACCCTAAACCCCACACCCTCCTATATAAACCCCCTTCCTTTCTCCTCTCCACTCCACGCACCACAGCCACCACCACCTTCAGTTCTTGTGCGGGAACGGCGAGAGGGAGGAAGGAGGAGAGCGCAGGAGGAGGAGGAGGCCTAAGGTCGGTGGAGCTTTGGTGGAAGCTCAGCGGAGCTCGCATGGCTAATGGTGGGTGCGTGCGGGAGGATGAGAGGGCTCGGGGAGGCGGCCTCCTGGCCCTCTGCAGCGGCTGGAGCGACTGCGGCGCATGGTGAGCGAGCGGAGCGAGCTGTGGGGAGTTTCTGATACTGGGATTTTTCCAGTATCAAACGTCTGGAGAGTCGACCAGACGACCGTGGTGGCAGCTGGACGTCCGAGTCTGAGACCAAACGTCTGAAAGCACTTATATCGCAAGGTACGTTCTTTTTCGCAATTACGGCCATGCAAGCCTCACCGCAGAAGTTGGTCTGGCCTGATTTGGATCTGCAGTTTCGTACGCAGGTAAAGGCCCTTGGAAAGGTGCGTGGAACTCTTTTCCACATGTTTTTGGACGTCTGATCACATCACCAGACGTCCAGAGGTGCCTCCAGACGACCGGAAGCATTGTCCGACGTCTAGAACTACTTTCAGACGATCGCAGAGAAGGTCTGGATGTCTGAGGATATCGCAGGAACATAAGGTAAGATCTGACACCTTTTAAGACGTCTAGGATTATTCCCAAACGTCTGATTTTGAACGGTAGGCACGTTTTTTACCTGTTTAGGGTTCGATCATGGTCCATTTTACGCAAACGAAATAAATGCATTTTCCTCTCGAGTTCCTTTACATACTAGAGTCTGTTATACATTGTTCTAAACTCTCCTTTTGTGATGTATTCCCTGGTATAGGGTTTCAGTCTGCTGCGCGTTTGGGGCTTGTAGAGACATCTGGGTCTGCAGTTCAAGCCCCTATTACTCCCGAGTTTCCTGGTAGAGTGTTTTAATTCTATTAATAATACTTAAATAAGAATGTGCTTGTGGAAATAGCTGAATGGAACCTTAGGATGTGACATGAACCCTAGGGTAGAGAAATGAATGAACCTGTTTGTACTGTATGGTTCACTTGCATGTGTGGTTAAGATAAATTGCTAGTAAATACCTGTATTATAAATATGAGTTGCCTGTTAAAATATGAGATGCCTGTATTTAATGAACAATTACCTGTGAAATCACCAGTTGCATGTATTGAGAATTGAGTTATGAAAACACGAACTGCCTGTATACGGATGAAAAATGAATTATGAAAGATGAGATCTGGAATGGGATAAATGAGGTGAATATGAGCATGAACCCTACGGGGAATTAGGAGTAGAACTCCTGTGGATAGACGGAAACCTAGAATGTGGACGGGAAATGTGCTAGCCTTTGAATACATGGTACCAAGGAGAGCAACTGTCCCCTTTTGTGTAGAGCGGAGCTAGCCTCCCTTGGGTTGAGACCCGAGGCTAGGATTGGCCACTCTACACTGACTTCTGTTGGCCCTCGTGTACGTGATATCGAGGCAAGCTACTAGTGTAGGGAGGGAGCTAGCCACCCCACGGGGCTCAGGGTTCAGCTAGCCACCCTACACCGACTTATTAGGCCTTCTAGGCAAATCGGGGTAGTCAGACGGGGGTGCACGGACTGTGGAGGGACGAGACCCCTATTTGGTTATGAGGGGCGAGATCTCTATTCTAAGAGGGCAAGGCCCTATACTATTCCGTACTATACTTTGGGCGTACCCGCTAGCGGAAACGACTGACCGCGTGTCAGTGCGGGGTAGCTACCTATACGCTTATCATGCGTGCCGTAGTCACCGCTACGTCTTGACAGTGACCTCGGGGTGGTTGACTGGGTGTAGGACTACCACAGGGGACTCTCCGGCCAGGAGAGCATTACGTGTACCTTCTACTCTACGGAAAAAATTGCAATCAAGATCGTTCCCATGAAGAACATACAAGATCAAGAAATATCTGGATACTTGGAGAAATGGGTGAAACAAAAATATATAAAATAGATAAATAGAAATGAGAATTAAACCTGTTGCTTTTACCGTTTTGTACTTAGATAATATAGATACCACTCTACTCAGCATTCGCTGACTCTATCTTTTCATAACACTATTCAGGACCAAGAGTTGAGTAGCCCGAGTTTCCAACTGCGGAGGGTGTTGGGCCTAATAGAGTCCAGCCGTAGTTTTCTTCAGCGCTTCCTTTTCTTTTTCTCTACTGTTGTAGTAAGTAATGGACTTTTAGTTACTGTTCTGCTACTACTATTTACGTTCCGCTTTCTGTTGTTGTTGTGGTGGTATGTACTGAGACAACTGTTCTATTTCCTTTATTACTTTGTACATTTATTCTGCTTAGTTATATTACATGTGTGAATATGGTTTACTTTCATACTTTTGATTATTTATCGTTGGATGATTAGGTCTTGGGATTAGTCGAAGCGAGCCGATCTTGGATCCTGTAGGAATCCGAGAACTGAGTCGTAACAATCATTATGAAATAAACATCCTAAAGGACCTTACATCGGGCAAGGAGGTTATGATAAGAGAGAATCGTAGACCCATATAGATTTTTATATAACAAACTAAATAAGGAATCCCCAAAAAAAATATTCCAAATACGTTTCACTCAGAGGGCATTAAGAAGAGAGATTTTAAACCCCAACCCCTCTATTATCTTTAGGGAGACAAATGGATTTCCGGGAGATTCAATGGTTGGCATGCCCATTATCGGTGGAGCCCCAAAAGAATCTAGCAAAAATAGAGTTAAGTTTCTTGACAACTATTTTGGAGACATCAATGACAAAGAAAATGTAGATGGGAATGTGTAACGACCCGATTCCCGAATCCCTACGAGACACGAGAATCGGACCGACTCGACTAATCCCAAGACCCAGTCGTCCAACGAGAAAGTAACCAAAAGAGTAGTAAAATAAACCACATTCATCATGTATATAACTAGCAGTAACAAAATACAGCAGTAGAGAAAGGAAATACTACAGTAGGCACCACCACAACAAAAGAGAAATAAACATGTACATAACATAAAGTTTTCGATAAAGAAAGTACAGGGAGTAACAAAGAAAACTACTCACTACAGTGGAAGAAAAGTACAGAAAGTACTATAGGTAACCCTACTGGACCCTACTAGGCCCAGCGTCCTCTGTAGCCGTTGACCCTGGCTGCTAAACACCTGGTCCTGAAAAAGTAACGAGGGTAACACATCAGCGAAATGCTGAGTAGAGTGGCAACTAAAAGCTAAGGAAGCAGTAGAGTGTACAGTAGCTGTTATATTTTTACTTTCTTTATTTACGTCTTTCTATTATTTCACTATTGATTTATTTCTCAGATTCTTTTCTTGATCTTGAATGTTCCTCGTGGGAACGATCTTGATTGCAGTCTTTTTCGAAAAGTAGAAGTAACACGTGGTGCTCTCCTGGCCGGGAGAGTTCCCCGTGGTGGTCCTACCCTCAGTCAACCACCCCAAGGTCGTTGACAGACGTAACGGTGACTACGGCACGCGCGATAAGCGCATGGGTAGCTACCCCACACTGGCACGCGGTCAGTCGTTTCCGTTAACAGGTGCGCCCAAAGCACAGCACGGAACCAGTATAGGGCAGAGCCCTCTCAGTAACAGGGGTCCAACCCCTCCACAGTCCGCGCACCCTCGCCTGACTACCCTAGTTTGCCCAATGGGCCTAACAAGTCGGTGTAGGAGAGCTAGCAGAACCCCGGGGCCCGTGGGGTAGCTAGTGCTCTCCCTACACTAGTAGCTCTCCTCGGTACTGCGTACGCGAGGGCCAGCAAATCGGTGTAAAGTGGCCAAACCCACCCTGGTCTCAACCTGAGGGCGGCAAGCTCCCCTCTACACTAAGAGGTAATATGTGATCTCTTTGATACCACGTACCCAAGAGACAACACACTTCCACGCTTTACTTTCTCAGTTCCATTCCATTCTCTTTCCAGGAGTTCTACTCCTAATTCCCCGTAGGGTTCATGTTCTTTTTGTTTGGTCATTTTGGATTTCACCGTTCCAACTTTATATTTATATAATACATGTTCTTAATCGTATTTATTCATTTATAACAGGCAGCTGTTAACCCATTTTACAGGCAGTTATCAATTCCTTTCTACTTTTCCAAGACTGCAATATTTATATATTCAACTAGTTTCCCAGTCCTAAGATTCATGCCGTATCCTAGGATCTATCATTTAATCTAGTTTTCCAATCCTAGGATTAATGCAATACCCTAGGATCTATCATTTAATCTAATTTCTCAGTCCCAGGGTTCATGCAATGCCCTAGAATCTATTAATTGTTTCATAATTGTAACAAATTTTGTTAAATAAATTAAAAAGCCACTCCACCAGCGAAACTGGGAGTACTGGGGGCGTGGTCGACAATCCCGCGCGCCTCCGCAACCCCCAAGACTGCAACGGAACGGGATCCTAACACAAGGATCAATCACAAGAAGTTTCTCAGAACAGTATACAATTACTGTAAACGGATAGATGAATTAATTCTGGAAAGAACGCAACTTGAAACGCGGAAAACGGACTCCGAACGGGCCCTAAACGGGTTAAAAACGACGAATCTGTCCAAAATCAGACATCTAGAACCTCTTCCAGACGTCTTAAAAGGTGGATCAGGTCGTACCTCAGTCTGCATAGTCCTTCAGACATCCAGAAGCCTGCTGGAACGTCTGGCCTTAGTTTCCAGACGTCCGATTGTAACCCCGGACGTTTGGAGGTTCTCTTCGTCATCTGGCACTGCGACCAGACGTCTGATTCACGTGGGATGGTGAACCCTCGCGCCCTCCCGAGCAGAACCTGCGCACACACACACACACACCTGCTCTCAGCACGACAAAGCACAGAAGAACGCGGCAGACGGCTGCATGGCCGTACACGCATAAAGAGGAGAAGATAAGAATTATCGTACCTGTCAGACGTCTGGACCGTCCTCCAGACATCTTCGGCGTCGTCTGGACGTAAGTCCAGACGTATAATTCTGGGAAATTTTCCCAGAATCAGGACCTGGTTCGCTCTCCGCCTGCGACACATGGCCGCGCCGCGCCCGTTCCGCCTGCTGCCCGAGCTGCAGCAGCCCCTCCGCGACACCCCACGCCCGCCGCTCACTCACTCGCTCGCGCTCTCACTGGCAGGGAGAAGGAGAAGAGAAAGGCAGAGGAGATGAGGGTGAGGGAGAGGGTTTATATAAGGCAGCGTGGGGAGAGAGAGAAGAGAGACAGCGCGTCTGCAGGAAGAGGGAGGAAAAGAAGACGAAGGCGGCGGGCACAGTCTGTGCGCGCAGGCGCGCAGACGCAACCTCGTACGCCGAAAAAATTTATTACCAGACGTCTGGACAGACGTCTAAGCCACTTCTCAGACGTCTTAAAATTCGTCTGATGCCACGTTCGTAACAATATAACAAACTCAAAGGAAGTTTCATTCCCGAAACTTGCGCTAACTAAGGTGCGGGAAAGAACAACATATATACATAATAAACTCAAAGAGGACCGAAGCCGGTCCGAAGAGACGTACTCGCGAAAAGCTCCGGGTACCGCTCCCGCATCGCCACCTCAGGCTCCCAGGTAGCCTCCTCGTACCGCTGGCTCTTCCACAAAACCTTCACCATGGGTACTTGCTTTCGTCTCAAACTGCGGACGGCTCTGTCAAGAATCTGTACTGGCTGCTCGGGGTAGGTTAGGTCGTCGTCCACCTCGACGCTCTCGTGACTCAAGACGTGACTGGGATCGACGACGTACTTCCTGAGGTTGGACACGTGGAACACGTCGTGCACACTAGAAAGCTGAGGAGGGAGGGCAAGCCTGTAAGCAACGGGTCCAACCCGCTCCAGGACCTCAAAGGGCCCCACGAACCTCGGCGCGAGCTTCCCTCTCACCCCAAACTGCTGCAGGCCCTTCATGGGCGAAACACGAAGGAAGATGTGGTCCCCAACCTCAAACTGCACCTCTCTGCATCTTCGATCCACGTAGCTCTTCTGCCTGCTCCTAACAGTGCGGAGTCGCCTGTGGATCTGCTCGACTACCTCCTGACTCTGCCGGATCAACCTGGGGCCAACCTCCCACTTGGTCCCCACCTCAACCCAACTCAAGGGTGCCGTATACCTCCGTCCGTATAGAGCCTCGTAGGGAGCCATGCCGATGCTCGAGTGATAACCGTTGTTATATGCAAACTCCGCCAGGGGCAAGTGCTCCTCCCAAGAGCCCCTCCAATCCAGTACACAGGCACACAAAAGGTCCTCAAGTGTCTGTATCGTGCGCTCAGACTGTCCGTCCGTCTGGGGGTGGTAAGCTGTACTGAATCTCAACCGTATTCCCAATGCCTGCTGGAACTTAGCCCAAAACTAGGACGTAAAGCGGGTATCCCGGTTGGATACGATCTCCTGCGGAACTTCGTGTAGACGTACCACGTCGTGAATATATCTCTCTGCCAACTGTGCTGGTCTCAAAGTAACTCGGATCGGCAAGAATCGCGCCGTCTTCGTCAATCTATCCACAATTACCCAGACTGCGTCGTGTCCCCGCTGGGTAACAGGTAAGCCCACCACCAAGTCCATGGTGATGCTCTCCCACTTCCACTCTGGCACTGGAAGCGGCTGTAGCGGCCCTACAGGCCTCTAATGCTCGGCTTTCACCTGCTGGCACACCAAACACTGCTGTACGAATTCACCCACATCCTGCTTCATCCCCCTCCACCAAAACTCGCATCTCAGGTCATGGTACATCTTCGTGTTTCCGGGATGTATGGTGAATCTGGAACCGTGTGCCTCAGTCAGGAGCTCTCTCAACAGCTCCTCGTCTCTGGGAATGCACAAACGTCCCCTCAGGCGTAGCACCTGGTCTGTGAAAGAGAAGTCCCCCGGGTCTCCTGACAGTACTCTGTCGCGCAAGGACTACAAGTACGGGTCTGCCATCTGTCCTGCGATGATGCGATCTATCAGCTCTGGCCTCGTCTGTCGTGTCACAGTCACTGCCCCACAGTGCCCCTGTAACTATAGGGGTTGCCAACTGCCCATCTCCTCCAAAAGGCTCCAACTCTGCACCTGTAAACTGGCCAAGTGTGCGGGTGCCTTCCGGCTCAAGGCATCAGCCACTACGTTGGCCTTTCCCAGGTGGTAGGAAATGTTGCAGTCATAGTCCTTCAGGAGCTCCAACCAACGTCTCTGTCTCATGTTGAGCTCCTCCTGGTCAAATAGGTATCTGAGGCTGTTGTGATCTGTAAAAATCTCGAAGGTCTCACCGTACAAGTAGTGCCTCCAGGTCTTCAGCGCGAAGACAACACCTGCCAGCTCCAGGTCGTGGGTAGGGTAGCTATGCTCATGGGGCTTCAGTTGCCGTGAAGCGTATGCGACAACGTGACCCCTCTGCATGAGCACACCCCCTAACCCCTGCAAGGAGGCCTCTGTGTACACAACGAACCCGCCACTACTGTCAGGGATGGTGAGCACGGGAGCCGAAGTCAGCCTCTCCTTCAGCTCCTGAAAACCTGCCTCACAGGCATCTGTCCAAGTGAAGGGCACATCCTTTCGGGTCAACTATGTCATAGGAAGCGCAATCTGTGAAAAACCCCTGATGAACCATCTGTAGTAGCTTGCCAGTCCCAGGAAACTGCGAATCTCAATGACTGTACGTGGTCTCTCCCACCTGAGCACTGCCTCGACCTTGGCTGGGTCCACCGCTAAGCCGTCTCCAGAGATCACATGACCTAAGAAGGTCACCTCCCTCAACCAGAACTCGCACTTACTGTATTTAGCGTACAGCCTACGTCGTCTCAGTGTGTCCAGAACCATCCGCAAGTGTTGTCCGTGCTGCGTCTGATCTCGAGAATAGATGAGTACATCATCAATGAATACCACCACGAACTGGTCCAAGTACAGTCTAAACACCCGGTTCATCAGGTCCATAAAAGCAGTGGGGGCATTGGTCAGCCCAAACGGCATGACCAAAAACTCATAGTGTCCGTACCGGGTGTGAAAAGCTGTCTTGGAGACGTCTGCCTCCCTGATCCTCAACTGGTGGTATCCATACCTCAAGTCGATCTTGGAGAATATCGTGGCACCTAGTAGCTGGTCAAACAAGTCGTCGATCCTCAGCAGCGGATATCTGTTCTCGATGGTGACCCTATTCAACTGTCAGTAGTCCACACAAAGGCGTAGGGTACCATCCTTCTTCTTTACAAATAGTACTGGGGCTCCCCAGGGAGACGCACTGGGCCTCACAAAGCCCTTCTCCAAAAGATCCTACAACTGAGACTTGAGCTCTCGCAGCTCAAGTGGTGCCATCCTGTATGGTGCGGTGGAGATGGGCTAGTCCCTGGTACTAGTGAGATCTCAAACTCGATCTCACGCTCGGGCAGTAGTCCTGGTAACTCATCTGGGAACACGTCAGGGTACTCTTTGACCACCGGGATGCTCTGGAAGTCTGCCACAAGGCTGGGCTCTGCCACCACACAAGCTAGGAAGCCCTCACACCCCTGGCTCAAAAGTCTCGCCGCCCGAAGTGCCGAAATGCACCTGAAGCCTCCGTCCACTGGCTGACCGTGAAACTCGAAAGAAGGCAACTCCGGTATGGAGAAGACGATCTTCCTCTCAAAACAGTCCACCAAAGCGTGGTAAGCGGACAGCCAGTCCATCCCCAGAATTACGCCAAAGTCCTCCATCTGTATCATAATTAGGTCAGCAAGCAGACTATGTCCCCCGATACTGACCTCGCAACCCATCTACACCTCCTCAGCTACAAATAGCTGACCACTCGGACCTATGATCACGAACGGATCCTCTAACAGCATATAATCCTTGCCCAAACTAACTGCAAAACTGGCTGCAACAAACGAGTCTGTAGCGCCAGAATCGAAAAGTGTATAAACGAGTCTGTCGGAAACTGAAACCATACCTGCCACCACCGATCCCAAAGCTCTGGCATCCCTGTGTGTTAGGGAGTTGATACGCCCCTCAGCCCTAGGTGCGGACGAGGCAACCACACTCTGCATCGGACGGGTGGCTGCTGGCCGATACCCTCCTCGTGACTGCTGTCCTCCTCCTCCCGCCTGGTAACCGTGGCCTCCTGCTCGCCCTCCTGTGCTCAGTGCGGGAAGTATCTACTGACCTCCTACCCTAGACGGGCAGTCCCTCCTGATGTGGCCCGGCTGGCCACACTAGTAGTAGAGGGGAACCCGACTCCCGCCCTCAGTGGGTCCCTGCTGTCGGCTGGGCGGGGGTCCGGTGCTGGCAACTGACCCCTGCAAAACGTGACGCTCTCCTGCGGACGCCACGTGTCTCCTCTCTCGCCGGCCCTGTGAAAAGTCTGGCTGGTAGGGCCTCTTCCACTCGCCGTCAGTATCTCGCGCGGACAGGTTGGTCTCCTCGTAGGTCATAGCTGCCTCCACCACCCTCGAGAACGTAGGCAGCTTCAGGGGTTTGACATACCCCCGAATCGCAGGCTGGAGCCCCTCGGTAAACCTCCAAAGGCTGTCCTCCTCAGTGGCTACTGCCGTCGTTGCGAAGTAGGACAGCTCCAGAAAACGTGTGCGATACGCACTCACGGTCATCGTCCCCTGGCGGAGAGTGTGGAACTCCCGCCTCCTCTGGTCCTGCCACGTCTGGGGAAAGTACTGCTCGCAGAAGAGGGTGACGAACCGATCCTAGGTCGGCTCGTCCCTCTCTTGTCCCCTGACCGCCCTCCACCACCTGTGTGCCGCACTCTCCAGCTGATACGTGGCAAAGGCCACGGGCACTCCACCGGGGGGCGAAGGGTGTCGAAAACCTTCTCGAGCTGCTCGAGCCAGTCCTCTACCTCGGTCGGGTCCTCATCCCCCTTGAAGGAGGGGGGCTTCAGCTTCCGGAACTGCCCTAAAAGCTCGAAGTGGCGCTGCAGTGGAGATGCTGGTGCACCTCCAGGTAAAGGAACCTCATGCACAGAAGTATCGGAGGAAGGTGGGGGCGGTGACGGCCCATCCCCTCCCCCGCGTCCAACGTCACATCCGTCGCGTGGTCCCACAGAGGACTCCCCCTCCGCAGCCCCAGGGAGAGGTGCTCGGGGCGGTGGGTGGAGCTCCTCTCGCACTATATCCCGTATCAGCTGGGTGAGGTCCTGGGCTTCAATGCCCGGGAGCAGTGGCTGGTCCACTGAGACGTCGACCACAACACGCCCACCTCACCGACCTCGGCCGCGCCCGCGGCCCGCCTCGCTAGTCCCTCGTCGAGGCATCTCTAGCAAGGAGACGCGAAACAGAACGGAAACACGTCAATATGGAATGATATCTATCGAAGGAGTCTAAGAGCCAATGGCAAAAGAAACGTTGTGGTGGCTACTCTAGCTACAAACACGTGAATTGGTTATTTTCCAGTCAGTTGATTCACTTCTCGGGACGACCTTGCTCTGATACCATCTTGTAACGACCCGATTCCCGAATCCATACGAGACACGAGAACCGGACCGACTCGACTAATCCCAAGACCCAGTCGTCCAATGAGAAAGTAACCAAAAGAGCAGTAAAATAAACCACATTCACCATGTATATAACTAGCAGTAACAAAATACAGCAGTAGAGAAAGGAAATACTACAGTAGGCACCACCACAACAAAAGAGAAATAAACATGTACATAACATAAAGTTTTCGATAAAGAAAGTACAAGGAGTAACAAAGAAAACTACTCACTACAGTGGAAGAAAAGTACAGAAAGTATTACAGGTAACCCTACTGGACCCTACTAGGCCCAGCGTCCTCTGCAGCTGCTAACCCTGGCTGCTCAACACCTGGTCCTGAAAAAGTAACGAGGGTAACACGTCAGCGAAATGCTGAGTAGAGTGGCAACTAAAAGTTAAGGAAGCAGTAGAGTGTACAGTAGCTGTTATATTTTTACTTTCTTTATTTACGTCTTTCTATTATTTCACTATTGATTTATTTCTCAGATCCTTCTCTTGATCTTGAATGTTCCTCGTGGGAACGATCTTGATTGCAGTCTTTTCCGAAAAGTAGAAGTAACACGTGGTGCTCTCCTGGCCGGGAGAGTCCCGTGAGGCAGCTAGTGCTCTCCCTACACTAGTAGCTCTCCTCGGTACTGCGTACGCAAGGGCCAGCAAGTCGGTGTAAAGTGGCCAAACACACCCTGGTCTCAACCTGAGGGCGGCAAGCTCCCCTCTACACTAAGAGGTAATATGTGATCTCTTTGGTACCACGTACCCAAGAGACAACACACTTCCACGCTTTACTTTCTCAGTTCCATTCCATTCTCTTTCCAGGAGTTCTACTCCTAATTCCCCGTAGGGTTCATGTTCTTTTTGTTTGGCCATTTTGAATTTCACCGTTCCAGCTTTATATTTATATAACACATGTTCTTAATCGTATTTATTCATTCATAACAGGCAGCTGTTAACCCATTTTACAGGCAGTTATCAATTCCTTTCTACTTTTCCAAGACTGCAATATTTATATATTCAACTAGTTTCCCAGTCCTAAGATTCATGCCGTACCCTAGGATCTATCATTTAATCTAGTTTTCCAATCCTAGGATTAATGCAATACCCTAGGATCTATCATTTAATCTAATTTCTCAGTCCCAGGGTTCATACAATGCCCTAGAATCTATTAATTGTTTCATAATTGTAACAAATTTTGTTAAATAAATTAAAAAACCACTCTACCAGCGAAATCGGGAGTACAGGGGGTGTGGTCGGCAATACCACGCACCTTCGTAACCCCCAAGACTGCAATAGAATGGGGTCCTAACACAAGGATCAATCACAAGGAGTTTCTCAGAACAGTATACAATTACTTTAAACGGATAGAGGAATTAATTCTCGAAAGAACACAACTCGAAATGCGGAAAACGGACTCCGAACGGGTCCTAAACGGGTCAAAAACGACAAATCTGTCCAAAATCAGACATCTGGAACCTCTTCCAGACGTCTTAAAAGGTGGATCGGGTCGTACCTCAGTCTGCGCAGTCCTTCAGACGTCCAGAAGCCCGCTGGAACATCTGGCCTTGGTTTCCAGACGTCCGATTGTAACCCCGGACGTCTGGAGGTTCTCTCCGTCGTCTGGCACTGCGGCCAGATGTCTGATTCACGTGGGATGGTGAACCCTCGCGCCCTCCCGAGCAGAACCTGCGCACACACACATACCTGCTCTCAGCACGACGAAGCACAGAAGAACGCGGCGGATGGCTGCATGGCCGTACACGCGTAAAGAGAAGATAAGAATTATCGTACCTGTCAGACGTCTGGATCGTCCTCCAACCGTCTTCGGCATCGTCTGGACATAAGTCCAGACGTCTGATTCTGGGAAATTTTCCCAGAATCAGGACCTGGTTCGCTCTCCGCCCGCGACGCATGGCCGTGCCGCACCCCTTCCGCCTGCTGCCCGAGCTGCAGCAGCCCATCCACGACACCCCACGCCCGCCGCTCACTCGCTCGCTCGCGTTCTCGCTAGCAGGGAGAAGGAGAAGAGAAAGGCGAAGGAAATGAGGGTGAGGGAGAGGGCGAGGGTTTATATAAGGCAGCGCGGGGAGAGAGAGAAGAGAGACGACGCGTCTGCAGGAAGAGAGAGGAAAAGAAGACGAAAGCGGTGGGCGCAGTCTGCGCGCGCAGGCGTGCAGACGTAACCCCGTACGTCGAAAAAATTTATTACCAGACATGTAGGAAGGGTTCCAGATGTCTGGACAGACGTCTGAGCCACTTCCTAGACGTCTTAAAATTCGTCTGATGCCACGTTCGTAACAGAATGGAAGAAAGGACATGTTTAATAAGGAAAAGCCTAGCACTCACGAAGGGGATGTTAGCTTTCCAACTAGCGAATTTCTTATAGATTTTTTCGATGATGCCATCAAAGTAAAAGACCTTGGCTTGACCAGAGAATATGGGATAGCCAAGGCAAGTAAAGGGTAAGGCACTGAGTTGGCACGCAATTAGAAAGTTGAAAAGTATGAGAAATTCTTTTAGGAAATGCCTACCAACATAATAGAAGCTCTTCAAGTAGTTAAGCTTTTGACTATAGGAGTTCTCAAAAATTTTTAATAAAATCAAAGATGGTAGTGGTGAAGAGGATGATGTCATCAACATAAAGAAGGGAGAGAGAGGGGTAGACCCCTCTTTTGATCGAGAAATGGAGATGGCACAATTGGAAAGCATAAGATTAAGAGATGTCTAATGAAAGGCTTCATAAAAATATCAAAAAGGTCAATCAACTAATATCGAAGAACCTTTGTGAGGAATGAAGACCTTAAGAAGGTCAATCATGTCTTGAGCAAAGCCAAAAGCAAGGAGAATTTGGTATAAGGTTTTCCAATCGACTCTATCATAAGCATCAAGGTCGAGTTCATTTTAATCAACGAAGTAGTTGGGATGTTTTTTTTTTAAGGTTGACTTAAGGGTGTTAGGTGTCAATAAAAGGAATAATTACTTACAATTGATGGGATGAATAACAAATGTACTTGTTACCATTCCCATTGACAAAGATCAATGATTTGACTATTGTCCAAAATTATCTCATTGTACATACTTGTATTCTTTCTACTTTCATAGTTATTATTTTTTTTTTGAGAAAAAACTTTCTACTTCTATACTTTTGACAATAAATAATTATGCAATTACTATATTGATTTTTTGATATTTACTTAGTTGACTCTATCGGCTAATTTCATTTGTTATTATTATTTTTAGATCAAGTTGCAAGCACGACTTATGCTTAGATGCAGGTTTAAGTTACAGGTGAATACTTTTTAGTTGATTCTAGTTTTTGTTATAGTTTGTAAACTGTAGTAAATAATTGAATTGTTACTTTATACTATGCTTAAATTTGTAGTGCATTATATGATTATTTACTTTTATAGTATTTTCTAGCTTCACCAATATACTTTGTTGTTTTGCTTGAAATGATTGATCTCCAGTAATAAAACTAGATCTTAAAAAAGGAATGTGTCGTTAGAGTGCGTATGTATGTTTGCTTGCTTTGTGATGGGACATCGTAATAATAGTTATCTTGTACGCTATAAGATGGAATTTTAGAATTAGTTTAATAATGGAGGATGCAATATATTAGCTTGAATGTTAATCTTTTGACACCTTGTTCATATCATGTTTGGAGAATCGTTGGGTACATCCTATTTCCAGGAATGCTAAATGTAAACTAACCCACTTGGTCTCGCATTATCTCACAAACGTGACAAAGTCTCACTTTTTTGGATGCCATTGGATTAGTTCTCGATTTGTCCGCATTCTCAACCCCTCTCCTCTGCATTCTTAGTTTCTCTCTCCTCAATATCATATTTCTCCTCCTCTGCGCTCATCCCTCACCCTCGTGTGATTTGAATTCTAGATCTCTCGTGCTCTCCCCTCCTCTACTCTCAAAATCATCCACGTGATCAAATTGTCCTCTACTCGTTTGTCCTCTTCTTTTTCTTGATTTTCTCATGTTAGATCCTATCTGATCTAACCTAGGTAAATGTTTGTTTATGTAATCTCTGTTTATGTTTTCATTTGATCTCATCTGATCTGATCGTTCTTTATTTTTGTGTTTTTGTTTAGGTATTGACTTTAAAGATGAATGGAGTGATCAATGATTCGTTTGTTGCTATTGTTAATGAAGCGCATTTGATTGATGCATCTATTCCTAATAAGGTCTTTCTTATCTAATGAAGTGTAGGATGATAATAAGAATCCTTTGCTTCCTTTTGTTGATGGAGGTGTGCTTGATATTATTTCTTTTTTTTATTATTGGAAGCTTTCATTATGATTGAACTTATTAATGATTTACAAAGTCAATTTTGCCCTATTTTCAAAAATTCATCGATTATTTTTTAAATATCACTAGTGACTTTGGTTTTAACTTGTGCTAATGAAAGTGCAATAATAAGAATTATTAGTGATTTCTTAAATATCATCGATAAGTTTTGAAATATCATTGATGATATTTAGGTCCCGACTTGTTTTAATTAATTGCATTTTTAAAATTACTAGTGATTTTCTAAATATCATTGATGATATTTGGACTCTAACTTGTTTTGGTGAAGTGTATTTTGAATATCACAGGTGATATTTGGGATCTGACTTCTATTTTGTGACTTCCAAAAATCATAAGTGATTTTAAGAAAATCACTGTTGCATTTTCATTTTACATCGGTGATTTGTGATTTTTTATTTTATTTTAAAATATTATCGATGTATTTTCAAGTTACACCGATGATTTTAAAATATCATTGAGGCATTTTGATTTCACACCTGCAATTTTTGTGTTACGATTTTATTATGGAAGGACATGATATGGAGCATTTCGATTTGGCATCGATGACTTTAAAATATCATCTATGCTTCCTCATTTTAGAATCGATGATTTTTAAATAGCACTAATGATTTTTGCCTAAACAAGAGTATGGGGTGATTTTTGCTTGAATCACCCTAATTAAAGATTAAGGTGCTTCTTAGCACAAATGACAGGTGATATGCATAATATCACAGGTGATTAAGGTATAAATCATATTTTGAGGTGCTTCTTAGCATGAATTATTGGTGATATACATGATATCACTGATGATTAGGATATTAATTAGATTTTGAGGTGCTTCTGGATTAGCTAGATATTAAGGATAGGTCAAAAGTTTGGGAAAAGTAAATATTTACCAGTGACATAAGGATATCATCGGTGATTCATAAGATTTACATGTTCTAAATCATCGGTGAATTCTTGGCTTTGAAAGCGTACTCATTGATGCATATGCTCTTTGCTTCTTATCTACTGTGTTACTGTCCCCTCCACTACGATTCTTGTTGTTAACATCGTCGAAGTTTCAAGATGAAGATTTTTGTTGGAAGGGAGTGCGACGAGCTTGATTGCGTGGCAGCAATGTTGGGGGAGGTGCGAGGGAGGTGCATTCTTTCGGGGGTGAGGATGGAGCGTGTGCTAGCATTAGAAAATGATATCTGAGTTATGAGACCCACAACTTGTTTCCTTGGCGTGGGTGAGATTTTGTGCGAGTCATTGCATTCAAAGGCTGTGATGCTTCCGAGAAGTGCCCTTTCAGATGTGGTCCTTCTGATTCCATCTGTCATATCGAGAGCACCGCATGGCACACCTTTACGTCTTCAAAAACGTGAAAGGTTCCACCTCGATGTTTATTAATGTTCTTATTATTTTTTACGCCAAGCACCGCGACGTCGACAGACGTCGACATTCCAAGGATTTTTATATTTTTATCCTTCAAAAAGAAAAAGAGTTCTTATTTTTTTGATATAAATTTCATAAGACGAGAATCATCTATTTAATTAAAATGTAGGCGCGTGGAAGAGGTTACATTGGTCCCCCTGAGCGTGGATTCCTCCTCCCAAGTTGCCTCTCTTCACTTCTGTTTTTTTCTTCCCAAAGCTTCGTCCAAGCAACGTGTATGTAATGATATTCATGTTTAACTATTCTGGTCAAAACAATATAAGCTATTTAAATTAATTACTCCACCAAAGTCCAGAACATATTCTCACGTGTTGGCAGAAAGAAGGATTCTTTTGGTGATGGATTTTTGTAATTACATCTAAATTTTTGCATTTACTCATGCATTACTCTCCGATTCCCAAGTTCCTACGAGATACGAGAACTGAATCGACTCGACTAATCCCAAGACCTAGTCGTCCAACGAGGAAGTAACTAAAAGAACAGTAAAATAAACCACATTCAGTATAAATATAACTAACAGTAAGAAAATACAGTAGTAAGGACAGAAATCACTACAGTATATACCACCACAACAGTAGAACAACATTCATAACATAATATGAACAGCAGGTAAAGAAAAGTACAGCGGAAACAAGAACTACTCACTACAGTGGAACCAAAAAGAGGTACAAGAGAAGAGTGGTAACTCTACTGGACCCTACTCGGCCCCGCGTCCTCTGCAGCCGCTGACCCTGGCTGCTCAACACCTGGTCCTGAAAGGTAACGAGTGTAGCACGTCAGCAAAACGCTGAGTAGAGTGGCAGCTAAACTAAAGAAACAGTAAAGTATACAGTAGATGTTTAATTTTCTTTCTTCCTTTATTTACGTCTTTCTATTGTTTCACAATTTATCTATTTCTCAGATCCTTCACCTGATCTCGAATGTTCCTCGTGGGAACGATCTTGATTGCAGTCTTTTCCGAACAGTAGAAGTACCACGTGGTACTCTCCTGGCCGGGAGAGTCTCCCGTGGTGATCCTACTCTCAGTCAACCACCCCAAGGTCACTGACAGACGTAACGGTGACTACGGCACGCGCGGTAAACGCATGGGTAGCTAACCCGCACTGGCACGCAGTCAGTCGTTTCCGTTAACGGGTGCGCCCAAAGCACAGCACGGAACCAGTATAGGGCAGAGCCCTCTCAGTAACAGGGGTCCAACCCCTCCACAGTAACCAAACAGGGGCCTTGCCCCTCCACAGTCTGCGCACCCTCGCCTGACTACCCTGGTTTGCCCCAGTGGGCCTAACAAGTCGGTGTAGGAGGCTAGCAGAACCCCAGGACCCGTGGGGCAGCTAGTACCTCCCTACACTAGTAGCTCTCCTCGGTACTACGTACACGAGGGCTAGCAAGTCGGTACAGAGTGGCCAGTCCTAATCCCGGGTCCCTGGGGTGGCTGGCTCCGCTCTGCACTAAACAGGGGGGGGACAGTCGCTCTCCTTGGTACTCCGTACTCAAGGGCCAGCTCACTTCCCCAATTCTATTCCATTCACTTTCCAGGAGTTCTACTCCTAATTCCCCGTAGGGTTCTAGCTCTTTAACTCAGCGCATTCCGGTTTCACCTTTCCAGTTTCACGTTCATACATCCCATATTCTTAATCATGTTCATTTATTCATAACAGGCAGCTGTTAATTCAATTCACAGGCAGCTATTATTTCCTTTCCACATTTTCCAAGACTGCAGTATTCATACATTCCACTAGTTTTCCCGTCCTAGGATTCATGCCATATCCTAGGATCTATCATACAATCTAGTTTTCCAGCCCTAGGATTCATGCAACACCCTAGGATCTACCATTCAATCTATTTCTCATTCCTAGGATTCATGCAATTTCCTAGGTTCTATTTATGGTTTCATAATTTAACATATTATACTTAAAGGCACTCTACCGGTTACAACAGGCGAACTGGGGGCGTGGTCGGAAATCCCGCGTGCCTCCGCAACCCCCGAGACTGCAACGGAACGGGGTCCTATCACAAGGATCAAACACAAGAAACTTCTCAAAATAGTATACAGCTACTGTAGACAGGTAGATGATGTAATTCCGAAAAGAACGCAACTCGAAATGCGGAAAACGGAGCCCAAACGGGCCCGAAACGGGTCGAAAACGACGAAATAGTGCAAAATTAGATGTCTGGAACTTCTTCCAAACATCTTAAAGAGTGGATCAGGGAATTACCTCGCTCTGCGTGGGCTCTCAGACGTCCAGAAGCCTGTGGGGGCATCTGGCCTAGTTCCCAGATGTCCGATGGTCACCCAGGACGTCTGGAAGTCGTTCCCGCCTTCTAGCACTGCAGCCAGACGTCTGATTCGCGTTGGATGCGAATCTCCGACCCTACGCGTACCCATTTCCTCTCTCTCTTAGTACGGTCAATCGAAGGGAAGGAAGAAGAGGGAAAAACTCACCTTTCAGACGTCTGGACAGTCTTCCAGACGTCGTTCCCGTCGTCTGGCTAGAAGCACAGACGTCTGATTCTGGAAAATTTTCCAGAACCAGGGCGCCACTCACCCTCCGCTCGCGACACCTGGCCACGCTGTGAGTGCTCCGCCTGCTGCTCGAGCCGCAGCAGTCCTCCCGCGTTGCTCCGCACCCGCTGCGCCCCCCGTCGGCCGGCCCTAGCAGCCTCGGCGAGCTCGCCCTCACGGCCGAGCGCCTCTCCCATGCGCAGCACCTCCTCCCACGCTCACCGCGGCTGTCGCTGCCGCTGCACCCTCGCGCTCGCTCTCGTGCACTGGATGAGGGAGGAGGAAGGAGGCAGAGGTGACGGGAGTGAGGGAGAGGCGTGGCTCTTTTAAGGCCGCGCGAGGAGGAGAGAGAACGTAGCAGAGGCGTTTGCGGCCGCAGGAGAGAGGGAAAAAGAGGAAGAGAGAGAGAAAATGCAGGTCTGCGCGCTCAGGCGCGCAGACGAACAGTAGCGTGCCAAAATAACCGATTTTCAGACGTCTGGAAATGATCCCAGACGTCTGGTCCGACATGTGTAAGTGATTCCAGACGTCTGGTACGACGTCTAGGCCACCTCCCAGACGTCTTAAAAGACGTCTGGAGCGCCCGTTCGTAACAATATAACAAACTCAAAGGAAGTTTCGTCCCCGAAACTTGCGCTAACTAGGGTGCGGGAAAACGTCATAAAAACCATAACAAACTCAAAGAGGACCGAAGCCGGTCCGAAAAGACGTACCCGCGAAGAGTTCCGGGTACCGCTCCCACATTGCCACCTCAGGCTCCCAGGTAGCCTCCTCGTATCGCTGGTTCCTCCACAAAACCTTTACCAGGGGTACTTGCTTTCGTCTCAAACTGCTGACGGCTCGGTCTAGGATCTGCACTGGTCGCTCGGGGTAGGTCAGGTCGTCGCTCACCTCGACGCTCTCGTGACTCAGTACGTGACTGGAATCGGCTACGTACTTCCTGAGGTTGGACACGTGGAACACGTCGTGCACACCAGAAAGCTACGGGGGAAGGGCAAGTCTGTAAGCAACGGGTCCAACCCGCTCCAGGACCTTAAAGGGCCCCACGAACCTCGGCGCGAGCTTCCCTCTCACCCCAAACCGCTGTAAACCCTTCATGGGTGAAACACGAAGGAAGACGTGGTCCCCAACCTCAAACTGCACCTCTCTGCATCTGCGATCCGCGTAGCTCTTCTGTCTGCTCCTGACAGTGCGGAGTCGTCTGTGGATCTGCTCAACTACCTCCTGACTCTGCCGGATCAACCTGGGGCCAGCCTCCCACTTGGTCCCCACCTCAACCCAACTCAAGGGTGCCGTACACTTCCGTCCGTACAGAGCCTCGTAGGGAGCCATGCCGATGCTCGAGTGATAACTGTTGTTGTATGCAAACTCCGCCAGGGGCAGGTGCTCCTCCCAAGAGCCCCTCCAGTCCAGTACACAGGCACGTAAAAGGTCCTCAAGTGTCTGTATCATGCACTCAGACTGTCCGTCCGTCTAGGGGTGGTAAGCTGTACTAAACCTCAACCGCGTCCCCAAGGCCTGCTGAAACTCAGCCCACAACTGGGACGTAAAGCGGGTATCCCGGTCGGATACGATCTCCCGCGGAACTCCGTGTAGTCGTACCACATCCTGGATATACCTCTCTGCCAACTGTGCTGGTCCCAAAGTGACTCAGATCGGCAAGAATCGCGCCGTCTTCGTCAGTCTATCCACTATTACCCAGACTGCGTCGTGTCCCCACTAGATAACAGGTAAGCCCACCACCAAGTCCATGGTGATGCTCTCCCACTTCCACTCTGGCACTGGAAGCGGCTGCAGCGGCCCTACAAGCCTCTGATGCTCGGCTTTCACCTGCTGGCACACTAAGCACTGCTGCACGAATTCACCCACATCCCGCTTCATCCCCCTCCACCAAAACTCGCGTCTCAAGTCGTGGTACATCTTCGTGTTTCCGGGATGTATGGTGAATCTGGAACCATGTGCCTCAGTTAAGAGCTCTCTCAACAGCTCCTCGTCTTTGGGAACGCACAACCATCCCCTCAAGCGCAGCACCTGGTCTGTGAAAGAGAAGTCCCCTGGGTCTCCCGACAGTACTCTGTCACGCAAAGACTGCAAGTACGGATCGGCCATCTGTCCTGTGATGATGCGGTCTACCAGCTCTGTCCTGGTCTATCGTGTCACCGTCACTGCCCCACAGTGCCCCCGTAACTCCAGGGGTCGCCAACTGCCCACCTCCTCCAAAAGGCTCCAACTCTGTAACAGTAGACTGGCCAAGTGTGCGGGCGCCTTACGGCTCAAGGCGACAGCCACCACATTGGCCTTTCCCGGGTGGTAGGAGATGCTGCAGTCGTAGTCCTTCAGGAGCTCCAACCAACGCCTTTGTCTCATGTTGAGCTCCTTCTGATCAAAAATGTATCTGAGGCTCTTGTGATCTGTGAAAATCTCGAAGGTCTCACCGTACAAGTAGTGCCTCCAGGTCTTCAGCGCGAAGACAACAGCTGCCAACTCTAGGTCGTGGGTAGGGTAGGTATGCTCATGGGGCTTCAGTTGCAGCGAAGCGTAAGCGACAACGTGACCCCTCTGCATGAGCACACCTCCTAACCCCTGCAAGGAGGCGTCCGTATACACAACGAACCCGCCACTACTGTCAGGGATGGTGAGCACGGGAGCCGAGGTCAACCTCTCCTTCAGCTCCAGAAAACACGCCTCACAGGCGTCTGTTCAAGCGAAGGGCACGTCCTTCCGGGTCAACTGTTTCATAGGACACGCAATCGGTGAAAATCCTCTGATGAATCGTCTGTAGTAGCCTGCCAGTCCCAGGAAACTGCGAATCTCAGTGACTGAACGCGGTCTCTCCCACCTGAGTACTGCCTCGACCTTGGCTGGGTCCACCGCCAAGCAGTCTCCAGAGATCACATGACCTAAGAAGGTCACCTCCCTCAACCAGAACTCGCACTTGCTGTATTTGGCGTATAGCCTACGTCGTCTCAGAGTGTCCAAAAGCATCCGCAAATGCTGTCCGTGCTACGTCCGATCTCTAGAATAGACGAGTACATCATCCATGAAAACCACCACGAACTGGTCCAAGTACGGTCTAAACACCCGGTTCATCAGATCCATGAAAGCAGCGGGGGCATTGGTCAGCCCAAACGGTATGACCAAAAACTCGTAGTGTCCATACCGGGTGCGGAAAGCTGTCTTGGAGACGTCGGTCTCCCTGATCCTCAACTGGTGGTATCCAGACCTCAAGTCGATCTTGGAAAACACCGTGGCACCCCGCAACTGGTCAAACAAGTCATCGATCCTCAGTAGCGGATATCTGTTCTTGATGGTGACCCTATTCAGTTGTCGGTAGTCCACACAAAGGCGTAGGGTACCATCTTTCTTCTTCACAAACAGTACCGGGGCTCCCCAGGGAGACGCACTGGGCCTCACGAAACCTTTCTCCAAAAGGTCCTGCAACTGGGACTTGAGCTCTCACAGCTCAAGAGGTGCCATCCTGTATGGCACGGTGGAGATGGGGCTTGTCCCTGGTACTAGTGAGATCTCAAACTCGATCTCACGCTTGGGCGGTAGTCCTGGTAACTCGTCTGGAAACACGTCAGGGTACTCTCTGACCACCGGGATACTCTGGAAGTCTGCCACAGGGCTGGGCTCTGCCACCACACAAGCTAGGAAGCCCTCACACCCCTGGCTCAAAAGTCTCGCTGCTCGAAGTGCCGAAGTGCACCTGAAGCCTCCGTCCACTCGCTGTCTGTGAAATTCGAAAGAAGGCAACTCCGGAATGGAGAAGACGATCTTCCTCTCAAAACAGTCCACCGAGGCGTGGTAAGCGGACAGCCAATCCATCCCCAGAATCACTCCAAAGTCCTCCATCTGTATCATAATCAGGTCAGCTGGCAGGCTATGTCCCCCGACGCTGACCTCGCAATTCGTGTATACCTCCTCAGCTACAAACAGCTGACCACTCGAACCTCTGATTACGAACAGATTTTCTAATGCTGTATAATCCTGGTCCAAACTAACTGCGAAACTGGCTGCGACAAACGAGTGCGTAGCGCCGGAATCGAAAAGAGTGTAAACGAGTCTGCCGGAAACTGAAACCATACCTGCTACCACCGATCCCGAAGCTCTGGCGTCCCTGTGTGTTAGGGCGTTGATACGCCCCTTTGCTCTAGGTGCGGACGAAGCAGCCACACTCTGCGTCAGACGAGTAGGTGCTGGCCGGTACCCTCCTCGCGACTGCTGTCCTCCTCCTCGCGCCTGGGAATCGCGGCCTCCTGCGCGCCCTCCAGTGCTCTGCGCGGGAAGTATCTGCTGACCTCCTGCCCTAGACGAGCAGTCCCTCCTGATGTGGCCCGGCTGGCCACACAGGTAATAGAGGGGAACCCGACTCCCGCCCTCAGTGGGTCCCTACTGTCGGCTGGGCGGGGGTCCGGTGCTGGCGACTGGCCCCTGTCGAGGGCCCCCAAAGGCCACTGATGGCCCTGTAAAACGTGACGGCTCTCTTGCGGACGCCACGTGTCTCCTCTCTCACCGGCCCTGTGAAAATTCTGGCTGAAAGGGCCTCTTCCGCCCGCCGTCAGTGTCTCGCGCGGACGGGTTGGTCTCCTCGTAAGTCATCGCTGCCTCTACCACCCTCGAAAACGTAGGCAGCTTCAGGGGTTTGACATACCCCCGAATCGCAGGCCGGAGCCCCTCGGTGAACCTCTAAAGGCGCTCCTCCTCAGTAGCTACCGCTGTCGCTGCAAAGCGGGACAACTCCAGGAAACGCGTGAGGTACGCGCACACGGTCATCGTCCCTTGGCGGAGAGTGTGGAACTCCCGCCTCCTCTGGTCCTGCCACGTCTGGGGAAGGTACTGCTCATAGAAGAGGGCGACAAATCAGTCCCAGGTCAGCTCGTCCCTCTCCTATCCCCGGTCTGCCCTCCACCACCTGTGTGCCGCACTCTCCAGTTGGTACGTGGCAAAGGCCACGCGGCACTCCACCGGGGGGCGAAGGGTGTCGAAAATCTTCTCCAGCTGCTCAAGCCAGTCCTCTGCCTCGGTCGGGTCCTCATCCCCCATGAAGGAGGGGGGCTTCAGCTTCCGGAACTTCCTGAAGAGCTCGGAGTG
Organism: Thalassia testudinum; assembly: GCA_037157565.1. Classification (NCBI taxonomy): domain Eukaryota; kingdom Viridiplantae; phylum Streptophyta; class Magnoliopsida; order Alismatales; family Hydrocharitaceae; genus Thalassia; species Thalassia testudinum. Next base: position 78,639,523 of record JAZHRO010000077.1, on the reverse strand, counting down.
GCGCTGCAATGGGGATGCTGGTCCACCCCCAGGCAACGGTGCCTCGTGCACAGAAGTATCGGAGGAAGGTGGGGGTTGCGGCGGCCCATCCCCTCCCCCGTGTCCAGCGCCGCGTCCGTCGAGTGGTCCCACAGAGGACTCCCCCTCCATAGCCCCAGGGTGAGGCGCTCGGGGCGGTGGGTGGAGCTCCTCTCGTACAATGTCTCGTATCAGCCGGGCGAGGTCCTAGGCCTGGACGCCCGGGAGTAGTGGCTGGTCCACTGGAGTGTCGGCAACGGCATGCCCACCTCGCCGACCTCGTCCTCGGCTGCGCCTGCGGGCCGCCTCACTGGTCTCACGACGAGGCGTCTCCTGCAGGGAGACGCGAAACAAAACGGAACACATCACTACGGAATGATACCGAACGAAAAAGTCTAAGAGCTCATGTCAAAAGATATGTTGTGGTGGCTACTCTAGTTATAGACATGTGAATTGATTATTTTCCGGTCAGTTGATTCACTGCTTGGGACGACCTTGCTCTGATACCATCTTGTAACGACCCGATTCCTAAGTCCCTACGAGACACGAGAACCGGACCGACTCGACTAATCCCAAGACCTAGTCGTCCAACGAGGAAGTAACCAAAAGAGCAGTAAAATAAACCACATTCAGCACGAATATAACTAACAGTAAGGAAATACAGCACTAAGGAAAAAAACCACTATAGTATATACCACCACAACAGTAGAACAACATTCATAACATAATATGAACAGCAGGTAAAGAAAAGTACAGCGGAAACAAGAACTACTCACTATAGTGGAACCAAAAAGAGGTACAAGAGAACAGTGGTAACTCTACTGGACCCTACTCAGCCCAGCGTCCTCTGCAGCCGCTGACCCTAGCCTTCAGGAAGTTCCGGAACTTGCCCCTCCACAGTCCGCGCACCCTCGCCTGACTACCCTGGTTTGCCCCAGTGGGCCTAACAAGTCGGTGTAGGAGGCTAGCAGAACCCCGGGGCCCGTGGGGTAGCTAGTACCTCCCTACACTAGTATCTCTCCTCGGTACTACGTACACGAGGGCCAGTAAGTCGGTACAGAGTGGCCAGTCCTAACCCCAGGTCCCTGGGGCGGCTGGCTCCGCTCTACACTAAACGGGGGGGGGGGGGACAGTCGCTCTCCTTGGTACTCCGTACTCAAGGGCCAGCTCACTTCCTCAATTCTATTCCATTCACTTTCCAGGAGTTCTACTCCTAATTCCCCATAGGGTTCCAGCTCTTTAACTCAGCGTATTCCGGTTTCACCTTTCCAGTTTCACGTTCATACATCCCATATTCTTAATCATGTTCATTTATTCATAACAGGCAGCTGTTAATTCAATTCACAGGCAGCTATTAATTCACTTCACAGGCAGCTATTATTTCCTTTCCACATTTTCCAAGACTGCAGTATTCATACATTCCACTAGTTTTCCCATCCTAGGATTCATGCCATATCCTAGGATCTATCATACAATCTAGTTTTCCAGCCCTAGGATTCATGCAACACCCTAGGATCTACCATTCAATCTATTTCTCATTCCTAGGATTCATGCAATGTCCTAGGTTCTATTTATGGTTTCATAATTTAACATATTATACTTAAAGCCACTCTACCGGTTACAACAGGCGAACTGGGGGCGTGGTCGGGAATCCCGCGTGCCTCCGCAACACCCAAGACTGCAACGGAACGGGGTCCTATCACAAGGATCAAACACAAGAAACTTCTCAAAACAGTATACAGCTACTATAGACAGGTAGAGGATGTAATTCCAAAAAGAACGCAACTCGAAACGCGGAAAACGGAGCCAGAACGGGCCCGAAACGGGTCGAAAACGACGAAATAGTGCAAAATCAGACGTCTGGAACTTCTTCCAGAAGTCTTAAAAAGTGGATCAGGGAATTACCTCACTCTGCATGGGCTCTCAGACGTCCAGAAGCCTGCAGGGGCGTCTGGCCTAGTTCCCAGACGTCCGATGGTCACCTAGGACGTCTGGAAGTCGTTCCCGCCATCTGGCACTGCAGCTAGACGTCTGATTCGCGTTGGATGCGAATCTCCGACCCACCGCATACCCATTTCCTCTCTCTCTTAGTACGGTCAATCGAAGGGAAGGAAAAAGAGGGAAAAACTCACCTTTCAGACGTCTGGACAGTCTTCCAGACGTCGTTCCCGTCGTCTGGCTAAAAGCACAGACGTCTGATTCTGGAAAATTTTCTAGAACCAGGGCGCCACTCGCCCTCCGCTCGCGACGCCCGGCCACGCTGCGAGTGCTCCGCCTGCTGCTCGAGATGCAGCAGTCCTCCCGTGTCGCTCCGCACCCGCTGCGCCCCCCGCCGGCCGGCCCTAGCAGCCCCAGCGAGCTCGCCCTCATGGCCGAGCGCCTCTCCCACGCGCAGCACCTCCTCCCACGCTCATCGCGGCTGTCGCTGCCGCTGCACCCTCACGCTCGCTCTCGCGCACTGGCTTAGGGAGAAGAGGAAGGAGGAGGAGGTGACGGGAGTGAGGGAGAGGCGTGGCCCTTTTAAGGCTGCGCGAGGAGGAGAGAGAGAACGCGGCAGAGGTGTCTGGGGCCGCAGGAGAGAGGGAAAAAGAGGGAGAGAGAGAGAAAACGCAGGTTTGCAGGCTCAGGCGCGCATACGAACAGTAGCGTGCCAAAATAACCGATTTCCAGACGTCTGGAAATCGGTTATTTTGTCTGGAAATGATCCCAGACGTCTAGTCCGACGTCTGTAAGTGATTCCAGACGTCTGGTACGACATTTGGGCCACCTCCCAGACGTCTTAAAAGACGTCTGGAGTGCCCGTTCGTAACAATGACCCATTTATGCTAAACATTTATGGTTCAAGGAATGACTCTGGTTATTTTCGGGATTCTTTATTTTCTATAATCTTTTAGATTTATTTATTTTGTTCGTAGGACGTAGGTATAAAAATATAAAAATTAACCTATTTTGAAATGTTTTGACGTAGTGTGTTAGGTGTAAAATTATTATGAATTATTTTGTATCGATGTATATCGATCTAAAATTATGTTATGATCATTTTCTATCCATGTAAAATTACTATGAATCAATTTTCATCGATGTGAAATTATTTAGAATCACTTTATATCAGTGTAAAATCATTCATAATCATTTTACATCAGTGTAAAATCACTTTATATCGGTGTGTCATGTCAATACGTTACAAAATACATTGCATAATATATTTTTGTACATTTTAACTTATTTTTAATAATGATAAGATTTCACTCTCAATTTTTTTTTTTGAAATATAACTTCTTTTACTAAGAGAACGAAAATGATGTAGGACATAACCTCTACGTGCAAGGGAGAAAAACAACCGCAATACTCTTCGGAGAGGGGGAAAGTAGTTCCCCTTCAAAAGGGGGAATTAAAAAAAAAATCACCAATATAGAAAAATAAAATCATAAGAAGACAGAAAAGAAGCGTCCAAGATATCATTTTCGTTACAAGCAAACCAATACCACGTGGTAAATACGACAAGATTCATTGACGTCGTCGACGTACCGTGACAATGGGTCGTAAGCAATCGAAGCGAGACCTACCATCAACTCGGTCATGATGAGCACAACTTTAATGTGACCCCCACAACGAAAACAACGTCGAAACGCTGAGGTGGAGTGAAGATGGTGGATCAACGGCTAGTGAAGTCCTCTTTCAACATGAAGTGGTCACCATGTGACAGACATCCTTAATGTGACCCAACGTTGGAGCATCACCACGATTGCTTGCCATCGAAGACAAAGGTCGTGGGCTACTGTGGATAGACGACCGAAGTGCAACTACCCACAATGAAAAGGGAGGTGGGGGGGAGGGGGAAGGGGTGCGGAAGGAGTGGGGGAAAGGGGCGAGAGGGGGGGTGAAGAGCAGATCTTAGGGAGTCTTGAAAGGATGAATTGTGACAGCTACATGGAAGCACACATGTATTTAAGAATGCCATTGGAATTTTCTACAACTTTGATCAATTCAATTGAGTGAGTAAAATCCAACCAATTAATGTTTCCATATGGGTGCAGATTCCAAGGGAAATGGGATACGATTACAAGTTTGAAAGCTTTGCCACAAGGCTGACCCATCTACTCGATATATACATGCATCCATAAGTTTTCTTCCAAATAATTATTAGCATAGCCTCACCCTTTTCCTAATGGAAAATTTGTAATACTTCATTTATTTGATTACGAAGTTATCTAATTTTATGTGACAATTTCCTTACCTCCAATATATATTATCATATTCTTTATGTCTAAGATGAGTCATATATATAGGAAGATGTATATATCACAAGCCTTCACGGTTAGATGGGTGCCTAACATGTAAATAGGTAGGGGTATAAGTTTGAATTCTAATACTCTATAAGTAATCGATAGGTCATGAATAGTGGATTCGTAGGTGCACATAGGTTTAATATAGCTAAATCTAATGCAAATTGAACTTGTTCACGTCCCTACTTATATTCGTTAGTTGATGTATATTATTAAGAAAATATAATTTGTCTTGTAATCATACACCACTAATTATGCTCGTTATTTTTTTACGACACATCATGCGTTGACTAATTAAATTAGTTGCATCGAATTATTTCTTGTAACATGGGACATATTTCACACTTTGTTTAACAACCCCCACCCACTCCAACACGCACAAAAAAGAAAAACTCCTATTTCCGATTTAGTATTGTTCCGACTGTTCAATGTGACCACTTGAATTCATTGCCAACGAGCTATAACAAAAAGAAAAAAAACTTTATGGTTTTCTTATTTAGGTTCCACTAGTTGGATAAATCTGAACCAATAGAAGCATTGGAGATACTAAATCTGAGTATTTTCATTATCTATCCCTATATTTGTGTCGAAGTAGGGAATATATGGTGCAATTGAAGTTGAGAATGCTAATAGGATTGGCCATTTAGCTAATTAAAGAAAATAAAGTTCATCCTAGTCAACAAATATAGCTCAAATAGATGCTCAATCGAGCTTGAATCAACCGACCAAAGTTGTTTTATTCTTTGACTTGTGGACTTGTGAAGTATTCGTATCTTAATAAAAAGGTCATAGGATACGTATTGATAAATCAACCAAAATTTCCTACTCATATGCGAATATGATAGCCCACAAGGGTTAGATATATATGTTACCATTAACTACAGCCATGTAGTTGTGTGACTATACACATCAATATCGAATTTTACCAAACATGAACACATATTTTTCAAGCTATGTATATGTTTATATATACCTTACAGATGATATGCTTCTTTAGTTCACATGCATTGAGCCTATCAAGTCTAAGATGAAGTCAATTTAACAACCTTGTACGGCCATTAATTGCACACTGGAATAAAGATGATGTGAGGAGGAGAAGTTTGATTTGGACTTGCCTCCCAAGCAAGGAGATGCAAAAGAAGGAAGAAGACAACTCATGCTCGCTCTAGAAGTAGTACATGCAACTTGTCCCAAATGATGATACCTCATGAGGCTTTCCTTTTGGCTCATTTACATAGGGGTCCTTATATACATATGGGTCTTATCCTTCGTGGAGTATGCTCAACTACTACAGCAATTTTCACTTTGTAATCGACGTCAAATCTCTTTTAACCGGTGCAACAAAGTGACACCGTTAATGGTGTCATTTCATTTTTCCGTTGATTGTAAAGAAAATTCGATGTCGAATTATCGTTTGCCCAGTAAACGGATTAAATCTTTTACATTCATTTTACAATTGATGGGAATTGGATTTCTCGTCACTTATAAAATAAGCGACGACATTGGTATGATACTTTTTCCTGCCTTTGTGCACCCTTTTTTAAGTTTCACCGTCATTTAACTGAATACACCATTACTTATATAAGCGATGGTAAAAATATTTTTGTTGTCACTTGGCTAAATAAGCAACGGCATATAAGTCTAAGGGAAGACCAAAGCTTCTCTTTTTTGTCATTGCTTTTTAAAATAAGGGACGACAAATATCTCTTTTGTGTCGTCGCTTTCCAAAATAAGTGACGGTAAGTTTTAACTTTAATACCATTGCTTCTTTCTAGAACCAACGGCGAATATAGGGTTTTTTTTTTAAATGTAAAAATTATGGAAAATACCTACTAAACCTACTTAAAAGACCTACTTTTATACAAAAATAGCTAATGAAGATGAAGAGAAGTTTATATTTTATAAATGTAAAGTCTAGTACAGGAAAAGTTTGAAAATGAAATATTTACATAAAAAGGATAACATGAAACCATAAACAAGGTAATGGCTAAAAATCAAAATGCTGATGCCTTGATGCCACCAACTCCACCTACATCGCCCATGTTATCGTCGTCTTGTCTGAAGATGCTGTGATCTAATGAAGATAGATGCTCTGACTGACTCTTCTTCAAGGAAAGGGTTAGAAGCTTCTCGATCTTATCATTCGTCATGCTCATCTGTGATTGCATGGCATCTATCTGATTCTTCATCTCCTCCTCTCATCTCTATAGTATGTCAATCTTTTGATGCAGCTAATCGATAACATTAGATGATACGACACTTTTCCTCCTATATCAACTGGACAAGGTGTATGCCCTCCCGGTACCATGAACAAAACTACCGTGGTCTGGTGGTATCACTCTCCTAAATGCCTCCTCTGAATTCAGAGGCTACTGGATGCTGTCAGAGGTCTCGTTAGTAGGGGATGCACCAAGTGTACTATTTGCTCCTAAATGTATTAAAAAATATTATTATAATATATATAACAAAGTTATAAATTTTGAGTTTAGGAAACTTACATGTCTCTTCTGGTATGTCTCATGAATCCACTTACGAGTACCCTCAGCTGCAGCTTTACTGTGGGTGACCTCGTAAATATTCATCCTATTCATCTCCCTCCCATCATGTGTAACGAATTTAAAATATGAAAGTGATACAATTATATTAAGATAACTTATAAATTAAGTAATATTCAAGTGCAAAGTAGTTACAATACTTACGTAACGGCTCCTGACCATCTTGATAATCCTTCAACCCAAACAATGAGTCTGTGGTGGAGCTTTGGCCCTATTGGCCTTAGTTTTCCTTGCTTGCTCTTATAATAAAAGCATATATATATGTATAAATTAATATACAAAATAATATTTTTTATGAATTTAAGATATATGAAATTAATAGAATTATTTTTAATCAATTACTAACATCGGCTTTAGGATCCAACAAATGCTCACATGCCTACTTCCAATGTTCAGGCATGATATTAGGAGGACAATTCTCCATTGCCTCCCCGGGTGAACACCACAGCTCGAGAAAAACTAAATACCAAACATAAATTGTTAGGAATAATATATGAAATTATGTACATAATAAAAATGTAAATGTTTAAGCATTGTTACCTTTCTCTTGCTCTCTGTCCTCCAATCTCTATGGAGTTTGGCGGCTTACTTAAGGATATATCCGGAGGCATTAGGGTCATCACTCCAATCGTAACTTGCCTATATTTATTTAAAAAATATATATCAATCTTACTTAATAACAATTTTAAGATAAAGTTATAAAAGAAATATTTAAGATATATGGCATTACCTCCAACTATCGGAGGAGCTGCCTCTTCAGCTCTACGTGCACTTCTTCTAGTCAAAATAGCAAATGGGCATAATGGACTTAACCATTGTGTCCACTCGACTGATGAAGCCCGAGTAATTCTTTGCCTCCCCCGTAGTTCTAAGCTTGATCGTTATTCTCAGGCTTTCGGGGACACGCTGGAGGTTTAAATTCTTTATCTTCTCCCATCCTTCTTTTACTTTACATGCGTAAACATTAATCATATTCATTATATATTTTTGAAGTTATAAAAAACTTTAAAATATAAAAGTAATTTACTTCTTAAAGGTATATGAGTTCTTACCAATGGTTGTTCCCACCGCTAAGGGGTCCACATAAATTGGGGACGTACTCCCCACCATCTCATCCTCTGCCTCCTCCCCCTCCTCTCCCTCCACGTCATCACTCTCATCTGATACTCCATAATCTGGATCATCCTCTACTTGCTCTAGCAAAGTAGGAGCAATCCCCTTCCCCTTTCCCTTCCCCCTCCCCCCCCATATATAGTAAACATGACAAGTCCCCGGGTCGTAAGAAAATTGACTGGGGGGAGCCTGGTGCCGAGGGGGTGGCTGAGCTTGAGGAGATGGCTCGGGCTGGGTGGATGGCTGTGTCTTAGGGGGATCATTCTTTTTAGGTTTTCTCCTAAGCTCCTTTATCTGTAACAAGAAATAAATATAATAATTAATACAATTAAAAGTCATTAATATATACATCATTAATGAAAAAAGTTTGGCGAACATTAAAAAAATATTTAAAAATTTCAGCAAAGTTTCCCCTTAAATTTGGAGGTTTCTCTATAAACTTACATATTAAACTGAAAGTGGGTACACCCCACATTAAAAAAACATTTGCAAGGAAATACTCTATAGACTACCATGTACAATTAGACCCTGTGTCATCTATTTTTCGGATGTTGGCTAGCATGGCATTTTCTATTTATGATTCCTTTTCAAACCCTTGAAAAACTAATCCCTTGAAATTTTGCAAGGTGCAGCAATAACATGCTAATCCTAATGATGAATTCCTCGTATTAACAACATAGATCGTTCTTGTTTTAAACATAAATGGAGGCATACAACAGATGGAGGTATAAGCATCTTCATGTAGAAGGGGTTGTTTGTTTTGTAAACTATTTAGTGTTCTTTAGCTAGGAATAACATTTGGGGCCAATATTATTAGTTTATGTTGTATGTGCTAATTGTTATACTAGGAAACTTCCATGGATGTTTTTATGAGTCCTTACTAATGATCAAGAGCTTAGAGACTAGCTTTTATCTATTTTTCCCTTTCTAGCCAATTTTTGGGCGATGTTGTATTTGATTGTCTTCCCAAACCTTTTGACATTGTTTTATGTCAAGTATAAAACAAATCTTAGATTCAACCATACATCTGTGATACTTTGATTAACTTGATTTTGATTGAGATCTCACTCTTAATTGTCACATTTAAATGGATTTAGTGCCCAAGTTATTAGTTGATTTGACATTTGCTATAGACGTCCCATTACCATACATCTTATAAAGTCCATAATATCTCTAAATAGATCTCATAATCTATTTGTCATTTGTGGCTTGTTGGATGGTTTTTAGCATTAACGAATGAATTCTAATTTTAACATTAAAGAATTTTTAAAAAATTCGACAAAGTTTCTCCTTAAAATTTGAAATTTTCCTATAAACCTATATCCATTCAATGAAACAAATAAGTGGATACACATCACATCCATTCAAATAAAACAAATAAAGCAAACAAGTGGGTACACCCCACATCTATTCAAATAAAAGAAATAAAGAACACAAGTAGGTACACCCGACATCTATTTAATGAAATAAAAAATAATATGTGGGCACACCCCACATCTAGCAAAAGCTTCTAACATCATTCAATTAAATTAAAGACAGTAAAATTATACTTCTAACAACAACAGCCTCCGAGTATGCCTGTCATCGATAACCTATAATTTAAAAACAGAGGTAATTAATAACACATTACAATATTATTAAAATAATTTAAATAAATAAATAAAAAGTGTAATGAGTAAGAGTAACATATTTTGAACATGTGTGTGTGATTAGTTTTAAGTTTTAGTATTTCTATTGTATAGAAAATATCGAAAGAAGTTTAGGTTTCATAAATTTCAATATAAATTAGATTTAAACAAAAGTAAAGAAAATGTTACTAACCTTAGATATCCACATGTATTGCATTTGAATTCATATGGCATTCTTCCATTAATTCTTAGTATGCTTCATTCTATGTGCCAAAATGATTACATAGTAATGTTCTCATTAGATAACCCATCCCCTTTAGTAATTATCTGGGATGTAGAAAACTTGTGTCGCTTGACATGCTAATGTATACAGTTTATCAGACTGAAAATTTTGACAATTATGATTTAAACTTAAGAAATTACGTTTCTTGTCAATTTTGAAACCAATGCCCTCTTTAAAAACATCAAATTAATGACATTTAAATAGAACAACTCTGCGATTATATCTAAAGCTGATCTCTATAATTTTTTTGATTTTACTATAGCATCCATTTGGACCAGTGGAAAGATATGAATCAACAATTCTGGCTTATTGTGTAACCTTTCTATCATCAATTTCTAAATCTAAATCCATTTATTATGTACTCAGAGTGGTAATGTGCATAATGTAATAGTATATTAGCAATTATATCAAAATCTGGTATCTATCGTGGGTCCTTATCCTCTTTCAATTTATTAACTTGATCTTTAAACTAATCTAAGAAGCCAAATTTAGATGTCCTTGAAAGAGGTAATCGTTAGAATTTCTCATAAAATGGATCAATTTCAGGAATTTGTATTAAAATATATAAATGTGTCCAACATCTGTCATTTTTTTCTAATTGCCTTGTACTCTATATGAAGAATCGACCTTCCTCTAATATTAAAAATTGACAAACATTCTTCATCATTGTCATTGTATTTCCCCTCATAGTTCCTTTGAAGTTTATTAAAGCAGTTGTTTATTTCATTCATGTACATGGAGGTAAAATTTATACACTCTTCCACGAGATAACCTTCGACAATTGAACCTTCCAACTTTGCCTTGTTCAAATCATAATCTTTAAACTTTTTCAAAAATCCCTCCACAGGATACATCCATCTGAATTGTATAGGTCCACCGATTCTCGCTTCATTTGCAAGATGCAACGTGAGATGAACTATTACATTGAAAAAGGATGGAGGAAGAATCCATTCCATCTTACAGAGAGCAATGACTATTTGTTTATCCCAGTGATCTAGTGTATCATTTTGTAGCATTTTCAAACAAACAGCTTTAAAAAATCTGCTCATTTCTGTGAATGAACACTACAACAATTTCCATTTTTGCGGTCAGTTGAAAACCGATGGCAAAGACCTTTTAACCGAAGCCAAAAAGCGACGGCATAAGTAGTGTCGTTTCTTTTTGGTGTCGGTTACAAGGAACATCCGACATCGAAATATCGTTCGCCCACCGGACAGATTATATCTTTTGCCATTGGTTTATAACCGATGGTAATTATATTTACTGTTATTTATAAATTAAGCGATGGGGTTTGTATGTCACTTTTTCTCGCGTTAACGTGCCATCATTTCAGTTTTTTCATCGTTTATATGATAACACTCTCTTTGATAAGCGACGATAAAAAGATTTTTACCGTCGCTTTATGAAATAAGCGACGGTAAATAGTAATTTTTTAAATAACAAAAACTTAAATGCCATCATTTATTATTATTTGTCGTCACTTTATAAGTGACGGCATTAATATTTTTGCCGTCACTTATGTAACAAGTGACGCCAACTAGTCACCCTTGTTAAAAAAATTACCTTTTAATACCGTTGGTTATTTCAAAAATCGATGGCAAAGGGGGTATTTTTTTTCAAAAGCTGATCTGCTGCAAGATCCTTTGCACCTATCCCAATTTATTTAAATTAAACAACGAAAACATTACAAGGTGCCCATCCACAACTAGAAGAAGAATGAACTCTGCATAACAATTTCTCCCTTGGGTTGGACATTCGGAGGGAGATACTACTTCTTTCAAGCTAGACATCCCAAGGTTCAAAAGATTCAACCTCTCGAGCCCCCTTTCTTTTGAAAAGTCAAACCCTAATATGTGGGCAAGTTGTATGGCAACTTTCACAAAAAGAAGAGACAATTAGAACATTGGAAATGTAATAAACTTGGATGACTCTGCTATATTTAACTATCAAAATAATGTCACACATCTCAACTCCTACGTACATATATTCTAAGAATATAAATGGATATGTAGAAGCTTGTTTTCGATAGCTTTCCTTTCAATCTCACAAAAAAAGATATGTAGAAGCTTGTCAAATGAAGCTTTTCTTTATAAAAAAGATAAGAAATGAATAGAAACAAAAGCAAAGAAGAAGAAGAAACAAGATTACTATTTGCCTACCACGAAGCCTGAAAAGCAAAAGTTTACCCAAGCAAAAGTAAGTGTCTGGGGAAAAAACAAATATGAATAATCACATTTAGAAAAGGTTAAAAATTGACTTAGTAAAGCAATTTACTAGCCCATGGTATGACCATTGATAGATTATTCTTCATCATATCCATAGCCATGTTTGGATCAGAAAACATTTGTGTCTGGGGATTCTAGCCTTGCCCTTTGGGGACATGAAGGAGACCATTTTCCTGCCAAAAGAAATCAAAGTGATTTTGTCAATGTTACAAGAAAAAATAACAAGGTGTAAATTACAAGCTGATATTCACGTGAATCAAATGGTAGATATCTAAGAAAGGCTAGTTCCTCTTCAGCTATGACCCCCCAATAGATATAAGATGAAGGCAAAAGAGTCAATGCACCCTACTCCATTTAACATAGAAGAAAGATTGGTTTTACTTATAGGCCAACTAGTTAGTTCCTCTTCACATTCCAAGGGGTGGCGAACAACTTAACACTAAGAAAGGTTGCATCCGGCAACAAGAACAAATAATCTATAACCAATCAATTGGTTAGCCCATCAAAATGCCGTTTCCATTCTTAACAAACACCATGCTCCCCAAACCAACTAGAATGAATCATTTTATAGTCATAATAAGCTTTTAGCATTCCTCGTGGGACCCCAAAAAACACAAGCCACTCCAAGGCTTTCAGCTTTCCAATGCTCAGCACCACAACACCTGCCATTGCAAATAAGATTGGTGGCTAGTTATCCTGCATCAGAGAAACTAAGGGTACAAGAGGGAAAACATAAAACTAAGGGACTGAAACCTGCTGGAAATTCGACAGAGTTTCCCCTATTTTCTCAATATTTTCCAAAATCTTGTACCTGAAATGATGACCTAGGCATTCATACCACAACAATTAGTGGGTACACCCCACATTCCAAACACACAAAGTAAAAAAATCGATGCTCTTAACTCACCTTAACACATGCATTTGGGTCTCGTACCCTGTCACGACCCGATCCTAGATCCTTACAGGACCCGAGACCGGCTCACCTCGACTAATTCTAAGACCCAGTCGTCCAACAAAAAATAACCAAATAATATTTATCAAATCATAATCACACAAGTACAGTAACTAAAAGGAAGAACTTGACAACAGGGGAAAAAGAACATTAATACTACAATATTACATGTCATAATACAACCATCACAAAAAAAATGAGTACATATAATGGAAACAAGGCTATAGCAACACACTACTCCAAACAATAGAACTAAAACTAGGCTCGACTAGTCCCAGCATCCTCAGCAGCCGGTAGCTCGGGCTGCTTAAATCCCTGACCTGTACAAAGATATACATCTGGAGTCAGCTAACGCTGAGTAGAGTGGTGGCTAAGAAATAACATGCATTTAACAAGTAGTTTAACATATAACTCTCCGTTTCCAACTATCTTATACATGTTGGTGTGTAGAGATCTCTAATTAGGATTCATCACATTATTTAAACTTCTTGTTCCCTATAGGAACGATCTCGCTTGTAGTTTTTCCGTGATGTAGGACGTACACGTGGCACCCTCTTGACCGAGAGAGTCCCCACCCATGATAGTCCTACACCTGGTCTACCACCCAGAGGTCATGGTCGTGACGTAGCGATGACTACGGCACATGTGATAAACGCGTGGGTAGCTACCTCGCACTGGCACGCAGTCAGTCGTTTCCGCTAGCGGGTATGATAACACTGCACAAGGGGGTGATAATTACGTTGAATATGTCCCATCTTAAGAATAAAAGGCACAATATAAGTAGAATGGGAGCATTGCATGCATCATGTACCAAGATTGCTCATAAAATTGTATTAATAACCATTTGTGTAAGCACTTGTCAAAGCAGGCCTCAGATGAGCAATCGGACCGCACAGATGGATTCAGAACGACGAACGGAGTCCAACGGACTCAAGATCGGCTAAATCCGACATCTGGAGCTCCTACAATGGGCCCCAGAAGTTCTGATCGTTGATCTGGAGATCAACGGCCCTCATTGCGCCACGTCATCCTCTCTCCACCGCACGCCGCCTCTTCATCCAGCCGAGATCAGATCTCGGCCGTCGATCTTTGATCGAACGGCCGAGACTTGCGCGCCCGCCCGCAGTCGCCGCGACAAAGCGCAGGCATGGCGCAATGGTTAGCGTGCACGCCCGCACGCACGCGACGTGGGTTCGAGCCGTGCGGAGAGTGAATTCGAAAACGAAGGTTGCGCGCGGCGAAATTGGGCTGCCCGATCAGCAGTAGGCGGCCGAGATTTCGCCACGTGACGCGCCCACAGCTCGTGAGCGCCCACGCGCGCCCGCACGTCGGGCGATGACGCCCGTGCACACGCGCGCCTAAGGTGCTATCCAAGCGCAGCCGAGGAGAAATCTCAGCCGTCCGATCTTCGATCGGACGGCTCTCACGCAGCGGCTGCAGATCGAGCGTGAAGAAGAAACAGCGTGCGCGGTTGACCGGCGGGCTGGAGGGCTTCACCGACGCTTTTGGAACGGTTTTAGTGACATTCTGGACGTTGCAAAAGCCCCTTCTTCTTTTAGGAAACCCTTAACCCTATTTAAACCCCCTCCAACCACTCATTCAAGGCATTCACTTCCCTCGCAACTACTCCACCCCTCTCTTAGCAGCTTTAGGCCCTCTTGTAATCGTCGGAGACGACGAGCCGTTGACGGAGCCTCCTCCACTGCCGTAGTTGCCTCGTCGCTCTCCATCCTCTCTCTCTCTCTCTCTTTTAAGCTTTCCATTACTTTTGTTTGAAGCATGTATTTAATGTTGCAAGCTATGAACTAAGAGTGCATGATTAACGAAGTTATTTTTCCGTTCAGTTGTCACTTTAATTTTCATTTAAGTTGCATGATCAAACAAGGAACATTCTAACCCTAATCTCTCTCTTTCTATCTCTCTCTCGCTTTTCAAAACCGCACCTTTCGTAAGCAAAAACTCCGCACTTTCCGTGACGACAAGTGAAAAGCAAAATCCGATTTTCACGCCTCCCTGAGACCGACACTTGGACTCACTTCCGTTTACTTATTTTAAAACCGACGTTGCAAGTGCGACTATAACGGCACTTCTTAACACTCATGCACAATAGCATGCCAGTTTTTGGTGCCATTGCCGCGGAGGCAACGGATTTGTTTTATCACCTCCATTCCACATTCATTCTCACATCGTCTAATGCCCTATTTTCCTTTTTACTTGATGGTTATAGGAATTCAGCGCGTGGACGGCGAAGTGACGCATCCCATGACGGTAGCAAGGGAATAGGCGCTACAAGGATCGGTAGTGAGTAATTTTTTTCTCATGATTGTTTGCTTGCGTGAAAAAACTAAAAAAAATTGTAAAAATTGAAAAAAATTGGCGTGGTGTATGATTGCTTGACCCACATCCTTAACACATCACCCAAAAAAAAAATGTACACTCTAACATTCTGAATAAATTCTTGGAGTGTTCTTTTCTTTTTCTTGAGTGGTGTTTGCGAAGCCACTGTGAGTTGACCTGGGTCGCACCACTCAACCCTAGAACCAACTCATCTAATAGAAGCTGCATGATCATTAGGATGACTACATTAGGGTTTTAGAGCCTCTACAGAATAAAAGGAAATCTACTTTCATAGAGTTGTGTGCAGAACTTGACGTGCCCACTGAAACTTGTTTGAAAACATTAAGACACGTCAACCCTAAAAAGTACTAAAGTAAGAATAAAACACTAAAAGACACATCTTAAAAAAATCCTTGCTTGAAAACCATGCTTTGCTAGAAGCACACACCTTGAAAGTGGAAAATTAAGAGGCACCACCCCAATCAACGCCTCATCACATAACCCTAAGCGCAAGCACTATCCTAGCCCTTTAAAATTGAGTAGACGTGCCCTACGCAGGATTGAGTTAAGTCTCAAAAGGTGAGGTTTTGTTCGCTGGGCAATTGGCTTTCATTCCCTTGGTAGAATCTGGTGACTAGGCTGCGGGGCGGTGTCAAACGACCGCGGTTGTGGGGTCTACGGAACCGGAGGTGTAAGCCAAAGGAAGAACCTTCCCTGCAATCCCCTCGTAATCAACCTGGCCAGATTAGCCTTGGGAAGGGGAGTCCAGTGCTTACGGACTTAATCACCCTTTGTGAGATTTCTAGGTCTCCTAAGGAATACACCATAAGGATTAGGCTTGTGTGCTTGATTGAAACACATTTCTCGCATCTGTCGCCCTCCGCATCCCCTCCTGTTCTTCTCTAGTGTATGCACGGGAGACGCTCACTACATCCCGAGTTGTGTGTTTTGGGGCAAGAATCTAGGCGACGTAATTCTATTGGAAACATGGCTGAGCCTAGGGTAGATGAGGCTGAAGATCAACCCCCACCAGACGCTATGGCCATCATCCAAGCCCAAATTAATGCTAACCACCGGCTTCAGCAACAACAAATCCACACCATCATGCAAGCCATACAACGATTACAGAACCCACAAGAACAACCACCACCACCTTTCCAAGACATACCAGGGCAACCACCACTTGATTTACCGCCATTTCAGGATCAGCCAAGGCCCCTCCATGATTTCTATAATCCCTCTGCTATTAGAGTCGAGCCACACTTTAGGATCCCCGAGTGGGGAGATGATTTTGAGTTGAAACCAAATGTCTTAAGTCTGATCCAGAGCCACTTTCATGGAAGCTCAAATGAGGACCCCTTTCAGCACCTAAAGGATCTCGACCGCATAGCGCGAACTGTGAAACCTAGGAACATTAGCCTTGACATTGTTCTAATCAAGATGTTTCCCTTCTCATTAAGAGACAAGGCTTCTCATTGGCTTAGAACCCTAGGTAGACCCATCACCACCTGGGAAGAACTGAGGCATGCATTTTTGAAGAAATTCTTCCCCATAAGAAAGACCAATGCCCTTAGAAGAGCTATCACTACCTTTACACTCCAAGGTGGGGAACAATTTCATGAGGCGTGGGAAAGATTTAATGAACTTTTGAGGAAATGCCCACACCACGAAGTACCAAGGTGGCAATTGGCCCAGATCTTCTACCACGGTCTGGACAGCAACCTACGGAACTTCGTCGATGCCTCATGCGGGGGAAACTTCCTGAACAAAGATGAGGAGAGGGCGTTTGAGCTCTTTGAGTCTATGAGCGAGAATTCGCTCAACAATGCCTCCATGAACCAGTTTAATAGGTCCAGTCAACCCCGTGGCGGGATTTATGAGGTGCAAGTAAATTCTGGAATGGTTGACATGGACATCATTGCCAAGAAGTTGGATCGAGTGGAATTGGTGGACAAAAAAATTGATGAGCTACTAAACCAGACTAGGAACCCCTTACAGACTTTCTCCCTAGCAAAGGGAGCGCATAATGTTGACCTGGTCCAACCCTTTACCCAACTGAACCTGGAACAACCCTTAACTACGTTCCAAGGAGGGACCTTTGCTCCCTCAACCCCTGATTACTCCCTTCCCTCTTCATCAACATCGGCTATCCTAGAAGATGTGCAAGCTGTCCAAGGTTATGTGAAACCTGACCCTTTCTCCAACACTTACAACACTGGCTAGCGTAACCACCCCAACTTTGGTTGGACAAACCAGAAACCACCGCAATTCCAAAACCAGCCCAGGCCAAACCAGCAGCCACACTTGCCCCCTATCAGCAAGGACCACCAGTTAGACCCCAATATAATCAGAATAGGGCGGCCCCTCCCCCACAAAACCAAATGGATACCCTAATAAAGATGATGGCTGACATGAACCAGAAACATCAGAAGGAAATGGCCTTGGTAAAGGGACAGTTAAGACAACTCTTGGACTGTAAACAGCAAAGATCCCTACCTTCCCAACCACAATCGAACCCGCGAAACATAATTAACAGAGGCCCCAATTCGTAAGGGTTCCAAAGCAACCCCGGGCAGGCTCACATGGTCCAGCCAGCCCCGCAAACACCTCCTGGGTTTGGTGCTTCTTCATCCTCATCTTCTCAAGGATCAACCCATGGCCCCAATGCCTCTGCAAATGCGGTGACCTTGAGAAGCGGCACCGAAACCCAGGATCCCAAATGGCCGACTCTCCCCGAGACTTCACCCGCTGAAATACCCGACTCAGAAGAGGCACCAACCAAGGACCCAGACATGGAACCAATCCACATTCAGACACCCTACCCTGAGGCCTTGGAAACAATCAAGAAAAAGAAGAATGCTGTGGAAACTGAGGAGCTGTTGGAAATCTTTAAGCAAGTACAGATTAATATTCCGCTCCTTGAAGCCGTCAAACACATCCCTGCTTACGCCAAGTTTTTAAAGGATGCCTGTACACCCAAGCATAAGCCAAGACCTCAAGCACCTAGGAAGGTTGTACTCTCTGAGCAAGCAAGTTTCGTAATATCAAGCAACCTTCCACTCAAGCGAACTAACCCAGGAGCGTCCCTGATTTCCTGTAATATCAGGGACATGACGTTTGATAGAGCGCTCCTGGACCTAAGTGCTTCTATCAATCTGATTCCAACAACCCTGTACCACCAATTTGGTTTTGGGGAGCTGACACCAACCCCTGTCACCATCCAACTGGTTGATAGATCAGCAAAAACCCCGAAGGGGGTTGTCAAGGATGTGATTGTACGGTTCAAGGACTTCTATTTCCCGGTCGACTTTTTGGTGCTCGACATGGAAGTCCTTGAAAAATTACAGAACGCACCCATAATCTTAGGCAGATATTTCTTAGCTACGGCTAAAGCAAACATTGATTGTGACACGGGATGTATGGAAATCACCTTCGGGGACAGGAAAATGCAATTGGATATCTTTCGGGCGACAAAGTCTTTTGATTGCGATTACATTAAGGAACATGATCCCGTGGAAACTCTAATCAAGGAATGCCTCACCCTCAGTTTTGTATCAGACCACCAAACCCGTAGTGACTATTCTGACCCGTCACCATCATTACCCGTGGGCCTCTATAAGGCTGAGTACCATCACACGACGCCATTTGAAGAGATCGATGTTGATCAACTCCCGCCCTTTCCCTTCCCATCGACTGTAGTTCCACCCGCACCTGAACTTAAACCATTGCTCGAGAATCTCAAGTATGTCTTCCTGGGACCTGACCAGACCTTCCCAGTGATTATTAATTCTCATCTAACCAAGGATCAGGAACTCAGGTTGACTGCGACCCTTTCAGAACATCGGGCCGCCATGGGATGGACCGTTTCAGACTTAAGAGGAATTAGCCCCACCTATTGCACCCATAAGATTTACCTGGAAGACGGGGCCTGACCTTCCTGCCAGATGCAGAGATGTTTAAACCCAAACATGCGGGAGGTCGTAAAAAATGAAATTATTAAGTGGCTTGACGCCGACATCATCTACCCTATCTCCGATAGCCCCTGGGTGAGCCCCACTCAAGTGGTTCCAAAGAATGCTGGGCTCACCGTTGTCACCAATGATCATGGCAAATCCATCCCCACCTACACCACCACCGCATGGCGGGTGTGTATTGATTATAGGAAGCTCAATGAAGCCACTAAGAAGGACCACTTCCCCTTGCCATTCATTGACCCAATCCTTGAAAGATTGGTAGGGCAGAAGTATTTTTGCTTCCTGGATGGATATTCAGAATATAACCAAGTCACAATTGCTCCAGAAGATCAGGAAAAGACCACATTCACTTGCCCGTATGGCATGTTTGCATTCCGTCGAATGCCGTTCGGGTTATGCAACGCACTTGCGACCTTCCAGCGTTGCATGCTAGCCATTTTTTCAGAAATGGTGGGTGAATACTTAGAGGTCTTTATGGATGATTTCTCTGTATTTGGGAATTCATTCGACCATTGTTTGAGCAACTTGGAGAAAATCCTGAAATGATGTATCGAGGTTAACCTGGTGTTAAGTTGGGAAAAGAGCCATTTTATGGTTCAAGAAGGAATTATCCTCGGTCACATCGTATCGCATAGGGGCATCGAGGTAGATCGGGCTAAGGTTGATTTAATTTCCAAACTTCCTCCACCTAGCTCGATTCGACAGATTCGCTCCTTCCTAGGACATGTTGGCTTCTATCGAAGGTTCATTAAAGACTTTTCCAAGCTTTCCAAACCCTTGACCGACCTTCTAGCCAATGATGCCATATTCGACATGTCTTCTGATTGCATCCAGCCTTATCACACCCTCCGGGACTTAGTCTCCACCGCACCTGTACTTCAACCCCCAGACTGGTCCCAGGACTTTGAGATTATGTGTGATGCATCAGATTTTGCCATAGGCATTGTCCTGGGACAAAGGCAAGACAAGAAGCCCGTGTGATCTACTATGCGAGCAAAACGTTGGACGAGGCCCAACGTAATTATACAGTCACAGAGAAAGAGTTGCTCGCTGTAGTCTTTGGACTTGAAAAATTCCGATCGTACTTGCTAGGATCCTACGTGACTATTTACACTGACCATTCAGCCATCCTACACCTGTTGGCCAAAAAGGACGCAAAGCCCAGGCTCATCAGATGGATCCTGCTTTTGTAGGAATTTGACCTGGAAATCCGAGACAAGGTCGGATCGAAGAATGTGGTGGCTGACCACTTGTCTAGACTTCATCTGGACCACATTGTACCCTCCCTACCTCTATCTGACGCCTTCCCTGATGAACACATCCTAGCCGTGCAAGATAAGAAAATGCCATGGTATGCTGACTACGTCAATTACCTGGTTGTAGGACAAACCACGCACAGCTAGTCCAGACAACAACGGGACAGGTTCTTGGCTGAGGCCAAGCACTATTTCTGGGATGATCCCATGTTGTTTCGCCTTTGTGCTGATCAGATCATCAGGAGGTGTATCCCCGAAGACGAAGTTCAGAGTGTGCTTTCCTTTTGTCATGACCAAGCGTGTGGCGACCACTTCTCTGGAAAGAAAACAGCTGCAAAAGTTTTGCAGTCTGGATTTTACTGGCCATCCCTATTTAAGGATGCACACATCTTTGCCAAGACTTGCTCACGCTGCCAAACGCTGGGGACCATGACCAAGAAAGATATGATGCCCCTTCAGCCCATTTTGATTGTCGAAATCTTCGACGTTTGGGGTATCAATTTTATGGGCCCCTTTCCACCATCCAACGGCTTCGAGTACATCCTAGTCTCAGTCGACTATGTTTCCAAATGGATTGAAGCCGTCGCCACCCGCCGATGCGATCACAGGACTATCATGACTTTGTTAAGAAGAACATCTTTTCCCGGTTTGGAATACCCAAGGCTATGATCAGTGATGGTGGAAGCCATTTTATCCATTCCCAATTCCGTGCCCTACTTAGAAAATACGGGGTGAACCACCGCATTGCTACCCCGTATCATCCACAAACAAATGAGTAGACTGAGGTCTCAAATAGACAAATCAAGAACATTTTAGAGAAGACTGTGAGACCTGACAGGAAAGACTGGTCCACACAACTTGATGATGCCCTGTGGGCATATAGGACCGCTTTCAAGACCTCGATAGGCATGTCACCTTATCGCCTGGTCTTTGGCAAAGCCTGCCATCTTCCTGTCGAATTGGAACACCGGGCTTACTGGGCTGTCAAGCAATGTAACATGGATCCCCAGTTAGCTAGTGCGCAGAGGACGCTCCAATTATCTGAGCTCGAAGAAATTCATCGGGACGCCTTTGACAATAGTCAATTGTATAAGGAGAAAATGAAAGCCATCCACGACCGACTCATTCATAGAAAAACCTTTGAGCCTAACCAGCAAGTCCGGCTGTTTGACGCCCGCCTAAAACTCTTCCCAGGAAACTCAGGTCCAAATGGATAGGACCATTTCAGGTGGTTAAGCCCTACTCTAATGGGGCAGTTGAAATCGCTGATCCTAACACTGGGCACACTTTTACAGTCAATGGTCAACGATTGAAGCATTTTCTGGCCCAGGTTCCCCCAAAGGAGTGTGTCACCCTCGTTGAGGGCTGACACGGAGCACCGCCCAGTTGGAGGCGTTAAACTCAGCGCTTCCTAGGAGGCAACCCAGAGGATTCAGACTGATCCGGTAGTTTATGTCACTCAGGTACTATCTTTTTGAACCCTTATGCATCCATGTACTTGCCAATGAGGACATTGTCCAACTTAAGCAGGGGGGGTGGTAAATTGCATAATCCTGAACTCATTTAATCAGTCTGAATAAATAAATAAATAAATAAATAGATAATTGAATTTAGGAAGAAAACTTAGGCATTAGAAACTTGTCAATAGTGGAAAATAATACAAAAAGAACTTAAACACTTAGAATTTTCAGGCCTTCAGGCTTAATCAGCCCTGGTGTCCGTTAAAATATGGATTTAGCTTCGAATACTTGCAACCTTAAGCTATTCTAATCCACCTACTAAATAAGGTGATAAGTATACGACTTATCAACTCACCCTCTAACTCAGAAAAACATTGAGTCTAAGCATCTGCACACATTTTTGGACAGACTCACTTCTCGGAGATTTTGACAGAAATTGAGTAGCTAATGAACTCTTTAGGGTGGTATGGCTGGCAAGTTGTCGTGGGTAACAGCCCATTGGCAGGTTGTCCAGAATCCAGGCACAGGGCATTTCTTCTTCATTGCCTCTAGGTACATTTGAGATCAGGGAAGTCACCTACGAAAAAAAAGGGAGAAGAAAAGAAAATAAACCACACTTCACCGTACAAGTATGGCTGGCAAGTGATTGTGGGTAACAGCCCATTGGTCAGTTGTCCAGAGCCTAGCTCAATAACTGCACAAAAAGACCAAAACACTTAAGGAAGAAGTGGGGAAGTAGTACAAGCCGGGGAGATATACACTGGAAAAATCCTTGTGTTGACCCCAATTAAGACAAACGTAGGGAGAAAGCTACCAATCGAACAAATACACCTTCAGGCAAATTTATTTCCTTTTCCGGTCACCTAGAGGCGTAGAAACCCGAAGTCTGTCGCAATTACCGTTAAATGAGTCTATCACAACTTTCACACCAAGATGCTTAGCACTTAGGGTTTTGACCGAGTTTTGGGTGGGTCGGGTAGCCGTAAAAAGTTATCAACCCACACTAAATTCTGAAAAAAAGAAAAAATTCTAAAAAATATATATATATACATATACATATGTATAGTTATATACATTAAAGCAAGGATTCGGGTGATTCGTATTTTGGTAGACACCCGGGCGCTGCTTAGTCTTTGTAGATTAAGATCTTCGTATATTTCCTCCTATTGATAAGTGACGAAGTGTCTAAGCAATTACTTCTTAAATTTTGAAAGGAAATAAAGGCTAGAATAAACCTTGCTAGGGACTAGCAAGGAGTAAGTATGGGGGTATGATAACACTACACAAGGGGGTGATAATTATGTTGAATATGGCCCATCTTAAGAATAAAAGGCACAACATAAGTAGAATGGGAGCATTGCATGCATCATGTACCAAGATTGCTTATAAAACTATATTAATGGCCATTTGTGTAAGCACTTGTCAAAGCAGGCCTCAGACGAGCAATCAGACTGCACAGATGAATTTAGAACGACGAACGGAGTCCAACGGACTCAAGATCGGCCAAATCCGACATCCGGAGCTCCTACAATGGGCCCAAGAAGTTCTGATCGTTGATCTAGAGATCAACGACCCTCATTGCGCCACGTCATCCCCGCTCCACCACACGCCGCCTCTTCATCCAGCTGAGATCAGATCTCGGCCGTCGATCTTCGATCGAACGGCTGAGACTCGCGCACCCGTCCGCAGTCGTCGCGACAAAGCACAGGCGTGGAGCAACGATTAGCGCGCACGCCCACACGCACGCAAAGTGGGTTCAAGCCGCGTGGAGCGTGAATTCGAAGATGAAGGTTGCGCGCGGCGAACTTGGGCCGCCCGATCAGCAGCGGGCTGCCGAGATTTCGCCACGCAGCTCGCCCACAGCTCGCGAGCGCCCACGCGCACGCGTACGCCGGGCGATGATGCCCACGCACACGCGTGCCTGAGGCGCGATCCAAGCGCAGCCGAGGAGAGATCTCAGCCGTCCGATCTTCGATCGGACGGCTCTCACGCAACGACCGCGGATCGAGCGTGAAGAAGAAACAGCGCGCGCGGTTGATCGGCGGGTTGGAGGGCTTCACCGACACTTTTGGAGCGATTTTAGCGACGTTCTGGACGTCGCTAAAGCCCCTTCTTTTAGGAAGCCCTTAACCCTATTTAAACCCCCTCCAACCACTCATTCAAGGCATTCACTTCCCTTGCAACTACTCCACCCCTCTCATAGCTAGCTTTAGGCCCTCTTGTAATCGCCAGAGACGATGAGCACGAGAAGAAGATCTGAAGAAAGGAAAAGAAGAAGAAGAAGAACAGGACCGCTCTGCAGAAGAAAAAGGAAGAGACGAGCAGAAACAGCTGAAAGAAGAAGAAGAACATCACCACTGCAGATAAAGAAGAAGAACAAAGGAAGAGAGCAGAAGATCTGAGAAGGAAGAAGAGGAGAAGCAAAGAGAAAAGAAGAAAAGCCAACAAATTCTCTCTCTCTTTCTTTATTTTTGTAAAAGAAACTTGTACCCATAGAATACAACTTGCTCCCTGAGTTCGACCTCGGGAACTCTTTATTTCCGAGTAACAAATTGTATTAAACTGGTAATCACCTCTCTATACTATACTACGACGAAATAATAAAACTATAGAGGAAGGTCGCCACCAGTTTTTGGCGCCGTTGCCGGGGAGCAACGGCTATTCTAGAGATAATCAAATTCCTATTTTTACCTTGCTAACAATCTCTCCTTTGTTGTGTAGAAAAAAATACAAGAAAATCGAGAAGACAAGCAATCGCACGTCAACCACTCCGAGGACAGGTAATTTTTCCTCTCGCTATTAACCCCTAAACTCTAAAGAGGAAAAGAACAAGTAATATAGGGCTAACCTGTCTTCCATACTTAGTAACCATAAAAAGTTGCATGTTTTCAACCCATTATTCCTGCACACTATTAAGGGTATTTAAGGGCTAACACATTCTTGCTTGAGCCCTAATTACCCAACAAAGAACTAACTGGACCAAGTAGAGCCAACATAAGATTCAACATTAGGGTTTTAGAGACACACTACTTAAATCAAGAATGGAGAAAATCCAAAAGAAGTGTGCTTAAACCATTGATTGAACATACTTATTCAGAGAAACCCTAAACAATTGGCTCTCTAAACACTTGAACCCAAAAAAAAGAAAGGACCCAAAAGCTCTCAAAGGAACAAGAGGTAAAGTTGACTCCTTGGGTCAACCAACCTTAAAATTAGGTCACTTTCTCACTCAAAATACCTAAGAGTTCAAGTGTAACTTTAAGCACCCTGATCTTAAAGTAAAATTGGTAGACTTAAGAGGTCAAGATCCCCATCCTGGTCTACCTGGAATCTCAGTGACAAGAGAGGTCGGGTGGGGGAAACCCTGTAACCCGTGGGGACGCTCTACCATGTAGGGGTCTTCGCGGGACTCTCCCTCTCTGGCTGCCCAGGTAATTCTCAGGTGGACGATCTTTCTGATCAAGGGATCCATCTGCCCCGAACCTCTATAGTCACCCAACAATTTTTGGGTGTCTTGATTGGGTCCAGCACCTGCTTATCTCATCCAGTCCTTCAGTATTTTGCAGGAGGTCCTTGAAACCTCCTATAGAAATTCACTCTCTCCGAGGCTAAGCCTCGGCTCCCTTGTTTTTGCAGAAATCATTCACATAGCCCCTCTTTCCTCTGATTCTGAACAAAGTCCCCTTCTTCCATTAATTCAAACTTCTGATTCTATCTTGATTCCACCACCTGATTCGAAGATGCAGCCTAATTACCTAGCAAGACTACCATATAAAAAACCTGAATATCTGAGATCCATGAAAGATAAGATGATTGAGGATGCCCTTGAATTCTATGAAATCAAATATAAACCCTCAACACCAATAGAAAACATTCAGGTTGATGTCCCAACAACCACAGCTTTCATCATAAACTGTGCCCAGATTCTATTGACAGAAGTTACAAAAGGATCAACCCGAGATATGCTCATGACAGGATACATTGAGATGGAAAAATTACACCAATCTGAATACCTTCAATGCTTGACAAATCCTGTACTTTGGGAACAACACCAAGATGCCCTTATGAAACGGGTAGAAATGATGAAATCAGTAGAACAAATTATCAACCAGAAATACCCGTATATACCAGAAATAGAGGATGAACCATCTTGGAACAATATTAAGGAACAATCCAGTTTCCCAGATCTCGGGACTGGGGCACAAAGTGGTTGTGAAATCCCAACCCAGATAGAAGACAATGTTGAATTAGGTTGGGATATTGCAGGAGAACACAATGATGAGCCAAACTTAGACCATGAATTGCCAAGCCTAGAATTTCAAAACTCCTGCAATAATGAGATCAGAACTGAACCTTCTGAGGGGATAAATTCCGCCCCTTATTTTGATAAGGTGGCCCTCGAAGGTTATTCGGACTTAGGTTCTAATAATTCTACCCACATCCTAAGCCTAGAACCTAGATCTGAAACTTATTGGGAAGATTATGAGGCCCCTTATGAGAAAGATCAAATTTTTACAGAATATGATTCCGGGCCTCTATTTGATGAATATCCCTCTCCAACATCTTCAGAAAATCTGATCAATTTTCCAGAGAACATGCCAATTTATGATACAGAGACTGAGGAGTTGGACGAGTTGGATTTTAATTGGGTCTATCCTACCAGCTTGGAGCTTGAGCCTAGACAGAATACCGTTTCGAGCCCAGAATTGACATATAGGCTAGACCCCAATCAGGCTGCTGATTCCACATCTGATGATTTTTGCTGTGGTGGAATTCATGATCATGAATCTCATTTTTGCCAACTCTCCGACAATTTCAAATCTGACTATAATTGCGGAGAGATTCCCCTTCCTGAACACGCCAGGCCTATCTACGACCTCAGTTCTCATGACTCTAACTCCGACTCTGAGGTCCTGATTCCCGAGATCACTGATAACACAGAATCATTCCTTTTCGATCCTCAGGAACCAAAAACAGAAAATGCCAAGAGTGATTACAACCAAGAATCCAAATTTTTTCTCGAATCCGATTCCTTTCATCCTACAGACACTCTTCCGGCATTTGATAGTTACCCAGAGGACTCTCTACAGAAAACCACCTATCATCCATTTCTAGAAGAGCCCTCGTACACAATGGCCACCTCATCCGCACACACAGAACGGATCAAAACCTCTTCCAAACCCCGACCCGCAACCGGACTCAACTTCTATTCAGATTCACCTCTCACCGAGCCAATTGCATTTCCACATCGAGTTTGGAACACTGATCAGACTACATACCATGCTCTATCATTCTCTGATCACCCCTGTAGGGTTCCTGCATCAATCACTGATTATTCTACGGGTCCCTACTCTGACCAGGCTGATTCGACTCAGCCAAACCCTGCATTTACACTTCCACATCTATCTGAGCTTCACAGTATATGGTGGGTTCCACACTTTTTTATCCACATCTATCAACCCACCAGATTGATTGGGTTTGGGCTACATCATCAGCCTGTCGATCTGAACAAGCACCTGGTTGGACCAACCAGGCTCTTAATCAAGGTGCTTGTCTTACAAAACTCCGCTGATTTCACCATCCCCTCTCCATCGCATTTCTCGCTTGGCTGAAGGCATCAAATTTAGCGCTCAACGGGAGGCAGCCCGTCATTCTCTTTGAAAACCTGAAACTTGTTCTGACACCTTTTTGCACTTGAAGTTCACACTTTAGGACAGCCAACTCCACCTCAGGTGCTTGCATCTAAGATTAGAAATCGTCCGCAACAGTCACCCCGACCCATTCACTCATCAAAACAGCTGTCCTAATGTATGAACTTAGTTGAATAAAAGCCCCTAGGTTACAATGAGGACATTGCAAATCTTAGGCATGGGGGGGTATTAAAGTGCAAAACTTGTAAGAAAAGGTTTCAAACAAAAAAATTCACATATGCAAAAACACCATAAAAATTAAAAATTTTCGAAAAAGAATAAGAGGAAAAGAGGAGAAGGAAATTTTGTGAAGGAGAAGGAGAAAAGAAACAAAATGAAAATGGAGCACAAAATTATGAGAAAAGGTGATAGTCATTAGTAAGGAACTAAGGAATTAACCTAAGTTCTAGACCTCATTCAAGAAAATAACTGAAAAGTGCATAATGAGATTAGTAAGAACGCAAACCTTAGGCATTCTTGAATAAACTCTTAGTACAAGATCCAGACAATCCTCAAGAGGTTGAGGAAAATGAAAAGCTTAAGTACTAGGTCCAAGGCTTAGGGAGTATTTGGCCTCGTTAACTAATTTTTGGTTTACGGGACTTAGAAACCTAAGCACCCTAACCTCACACACAGCCTGGTTCAGTAAGCGTAAAAATCAAAATCACGCAGAAGCGTCGCAAAATTCTGAAAAGAACACCTAGAATAGGAGCGGCCGATCAACACAAGTTGATTTAGACGAGTTCCCAGCGCGGAGAGGCGGGAAATCCCCTCGAAGATGCGTAACAAAATATCATCTCCTCGGTGCTTGTCTCTTAGGATATTTACATATCCTACTGGGGGCATGTAAGCACTCTGCTGATTCAGATCCCATGGATGGCATTATCTCGAAGTGTCAATTGCCAGGGTCTGGATTCGGCCACGGAACACCATGGATGGGATTATCTCGAAATCTCAATAGCCAGGGTTCCGGGGGTTGCCATGGGCGGTGCTATCTCGAAGCATCGATCGCCAGGAACCCTTGAGGATTGATGATGGGAGCAAGGAATCTGATATAGACCGTGTTGAAAAGCCAATCCTAGGCTAGAACTAAAAAGAAAAAGAGAGAGAAAACTCTCCAAACAGAATAACTTTCTATCTCTCTCTTATAAAACGCACTGCGAACTGAGCCAGGGCTAAAATCATTTCAAGCACGGGTGCTTTAACCACAAAGTCCAATAAACCTTAGGTTAGTTCTTGTGGACCTTAAAAACCTTTGCTAAAGACTGAGGCTAAGGCTAGACAGATTTGGATCTTGATTGGTACTAGAGTACCTTTTAGGCCTGTGGTCAGCATTCTAACCTAATCTAAGCTCAAATGAAAAAGCACTTATCTGAAGCTATTAAGAACTTCATGGTCTAGAACAAGGGTTGAAACCTTAAGTTTTTGCTAAGGGACTAGCAAAAGCTAGGCATGGGGGTATGATGAGAACCTCATCATGAGCCATAACTAGCTCATTTTGACCTAATACAAAGGATAAAAGCTCCTACATAACTCAAGGAAAGGCTTAACTCAGAGAATTCTGAGTTTAAGGAGAAAATAAGTCATAAGGGGTAAAAATGCAATTTTACCAGTATAATCTGCATACAGGGTAATTCAGGGTCCAAACATAGGTCAAACAAACCAAATAAGAAGGAAAGTGGGATGATCTGATAAGGGCTACAGCAATTCCAAGGAACTAAATGATAATCTGTAACCCTAAAACAAACCCACTTCAATTCACGAGGTTTGAGGCAAAGTAAAAATAGAATAAACCCTCTAAAATTCATAGAAAAATAATCTCTAGGGTTTAGAACCTTCAATTTGGCCTTCAGAACCCATTTTGACCTACATTGAGAACCATACCCAATTAATAACTTAATTTAGGTTTTTGCGTAAATTGACCAGTCAAACAAGGTTTAATCTAGAAATAAAATTCACCATCAGATTCCTTAGGTCCTAATTAGTCATGTATAAAAACTTGAGCCTAAGAAGAAACCTTCTTGACCAACTTTACACTTTGGTCCTCATATATTTACTTTTTGGCCCTCAACTTTTGAACCCTCGCATTTCTACCCCTAACTCTCCTTCGTTCTTTGCATTCAGGTCCCTCCTGCCAAAACCTGACCAGCACCATGCTCCGGCGACCTTGCGCGGAGCATGGCGCCGCGCAGGGTAAGGGGGAGGGTCTGGCAAGACAACCGGGGGTGCCCTGCGTCGTCAGCCGTCGCAGGAACACCCCCCTGGTCGCTGCAACCCACCATACCGGCCGTGCGAACGCACGGACGGTATGGGTTTCCATCTCTGGCGTCCTCCGGCGAGGGAGACACGTCGTCTCCCTCCGCCCTCCTCTCTGATTCCGCCTCTATAAATACCCCCGTCGCTCCGCCGTTCTGAGCAGCTCGGATCTGACGGAGAAAACCCCCAACTTTCCTCTCTTCTCACTCCGGCAGACGCCCACCAGCTCCGGCGGTTCTTCCTCCTCCTCCTCTTCGCTCTGCCGCAATACCAGCAGCAGAGACTTCTCCCCCTGCTCTTCCCGCGTCGCGCAATACCGGCGCGCACTGCCTCTGCCCCGTCGTCACCGTCATCCTCCCCCACTGGGCACCTTCTTCTCCGGCGACAGCAGGTACAGCCGTCCGCCTCCTCGCCCCCTTCGTCACTTTAGTTAGGTTAGAACTACTTCCCTCTATTCTCTCTCTCTTTTCCCCCTGCTATTTTTATCTAATTACCCCTCGACCGCGCCTAATCACCCTCACCTTCTCCGCCTCCGGCCATCCTCCGGCGAGTCGCTCCCATCACTCCAGCAACCCACACGGCTCGCCGACCACCGCAGAACCTCCGCCTCCTCACCCTGATCGACCTCCGCCCTTCCACTTCCCCCAAATCACCCTCTGCAACTCCACCGAACAAACCCATCTCTCGACCCACAGTCCGACCTAGGGCAGCCCTTAGGCTCCGCCCCGCCGCCTGCACACCCCCCGACCACCTTCGCCGTGCCACGGCGAAGGTCCTCCGCGTTTCTGATTGGGTCGAGAGGCCGTTTCTCTGTGGGCAGGTACCTGCGCTCGTCGCCGCCATTGTTGAAGCGAAGCAGCTTCGACCTGCTGTTCCAGGTGCGCCGCGCCCAGGTCACGCTCCCAGGCTGTGCGGGGGCATTTCGGCAAAGCGTTAGGCTGCAGTTGAGGCGAATCCCTCGCGCGAAGGCCTCGCGTAAAGCTGCGATTACCAGCTGCTTCCTCCGCGCAGGCGCCAAATTGGGGTGGGACATTTAGTCCCACCTCGGAAGACTCCGAAGCGGCACAGCGGTATAAAGAGAAAAAGTGCTGGAGGCTTATTGCCTCAGCACACGGGGTGAGGTCCCCTTCACCCGCCCGGTTACCCGGTCTCGTCAGCGCTCACGCCCCGCGGACCTGGCCCGACCCGACTTAGACTGACCTGCACTCCTCGCCCACCACGCACGCCGGTGGGCCTGGACCCGGGCGCGACCCGTACCCGGCAACCCGGTAGCTCTGGGAGAGCTTTCCTAAGAGCGGCTTCTGT
Organism: Thalassia testudinum; assembly: GCA_037157565.1. NCBI lineage: Eukaryota > Viridiplantae > Streptophyta > Magnoliopsida > Alismatales > Hydrocharitaceae > Thalassia > Thalassia testudinum. The sequence goes on along the minus strand of JAZHRO010000077.1, from coordinate 78,608,185 downwards.
GAGAGAGAGACGCGGGGGAGGGCAGAGTTAGGTTTTGCCCCTCTGATCAAGCTGTGTAAGTGTGCAGGCACAGGTGAAGAAGAACCGTGGAAGAAGACGAAGGCTGAAGGAAGGAGGAGCACCGAGCGGCACTGTAGCAGCGGCGGTTTAAGTCGTCTGATTGGAAAATCAGACGACGTCCTGAAGGCAAAGAAGGAGAAGGAAGGCGAGGCAGAGGAGGAACACAGAGAGGCCAAGTGAAGACTCTGCAGAAGAAGAAGAGCACGAGAAGAAGATCTGAAGAAAGGAAAAGAAGAAGAAGAAGAACAGGATCGCTCTGCAGAAGAAAAAGGAAGAGACGAGCAGAAACAGCTGAAAGAAGAAGAAGAACATCACCACTGCAGATAAAGAAGAAGAACAAAGGAAGAGAGCAGAAGATCTGAGAAGGAAGAAGAGGAGAAGCAAAGAGAAAAGAAGAAAAGCCAACAAATTCTCTCTCTCTCTTTCTTTATTTTTGTAAAAGAAACTTGTACCCCTAGAATACAACTTGCTCCCTGAGTTCGACCTCGGGAACTCTTTATTTCCGAGTAACAAATTGTATTAAACTGGTAATCACCTCTCTATACTATACTACGACGAAATAATAAAACTATAGAGGAAGGTCGCCACCAATACCCCTCCACCAAGGAAGAGTGCTCAGCCTTCAGCACTTGCACCTCCTCTTTTAAGGAGAAGACGTTGGTGCAGGCAACCGAGAGGCGCTCAGACAGGTCCCTTAGAGCCTCCAGATGGGCGCTATGCGCCCTCATGAGCCGCTCCTTCATCTCCCCGCCAGCGACAGAGGCCCTCTGCAGAATGGAGTTGATCTTCTTCAGCTCCCCCTCCAGCCAGCTCACATGGTTGGTCGCCTCTTGTTGGGAGAGGAGCCTTTGCTTAGCCTCCTCCGCCACTTTCTCCTCCTTTTCTTGCGCAGTCACAACCTCCGACACTTGCCAAAGCAATTGCCGATGCTCCACTTTGGCCATCACAACCCACTACGTAGCCAGGTCCGCTGCTTTGCTTTGACTAGCCGAGGCAGGAAGGTCCAGGGAAGCATCGCTGCACGGAATGAAGCACGACCCAAGCATCTCCGCCTAAAAACCACGAGTGCATTAGAATACGATTAGCTCTGGCCAAGAAAAAATAATAAGAGAAACACAAGCCTCGCGAACTTATCATGTGCATACAGTAGAAGAACACGTGGTTATAGCCCATGCCGCGAGGCCTAGAAGTGGCCCAAGATAAGGCATCATTCAGGTGCCTTAGCACCTGTCTTTCTAGGTCAGGGGCGCTGCTTGAGGCCCCTAGCTGCACAGGTACCCCAAGCCCAAGTCCGAATCCCCTAGGATCACCCCTCATCACGAATCCAACAATGGACTTGACGGTGCAGCCAATCATCCCCGAGCCCCCCCATCCAAAGGGGTCCACCAGAACCTGGACATCTGTAAAGCTTCGCTAGTAATGGGGCTGGCCAAAAATACTTCCCGCGCCAACCACCTCCTACGCTAACAGGGTAAAGGCTCCTGGCAAAGCCAACAAAACAAGGAGGCCGAAAGTACCCTCTGAACAAACTACTTCGAAAGGCGCCTCCAAAGGAGAGTCACCAAGGGAGATCACCTCAGACGACCCAGACCGCGCTAGGGGAGCGAAAGGAGCACCCTCCCCCACAACTTCGTCAGGGCTCCGTAGAGAGCATGTCGCCGACTGCTCCTACAGAGGCTCCACGCAGCGACCCTCCTTCGCCTGCCTTAGGGGGACCTCTACCTCCTCCACAACACCTTCAAGGGCCTCCTCCTCCTCCTTTCGCTTTAGCCCTTGCCAGTAAGTGGGCTGACTCCCATCCCCCTACTCCATAGGCCTTTCCTCGCCTTGCTGCAACCCACGACAAGTAAAGTTGCCACCTCAATGCTTGGGCGCAACCGTCAAGCGAACCATTCAAAAGTTGCAACCAAAAATACTGGATTAATATGATAATTGGCGGGTGCAAGGTACGACGTGAAAGACATTTTCTACCTCCCCCACTTACATGGTGTAGGCAACGAGTCTGCCAAACATGACAACACCTCTTGGACCTCCTTCCTCTTGAGCTTCGACCGAGCAATTGGACCAAACTTAACTAATTTTTCCGTGTTCGCCTGCATGGACAGGTCAAGGTCCTCAACTTGAGGCAGTTGATCCCTTTCAGGCGAACCTTGCCAAGTGCAGGGGATTCCGAGGTCTTCAAGATTTCAAGGAAAAAAGAAATGGTGGTCATGCCCCTTTAAACTATCAGGGAGATCCATTATTCGGCATTCAATCTGCCGACTATATGGCATGTAAGTGCCTAACGGAGGTTGACCCTTCTTCACCTTCAAGGACATTAGCCCAAAAAGTAGGCAGAACAAAGCAAGACGGGGGGCAATCCCCAAATGAAGGTAGAGGACAGTAAAGTCATTCAGCACCAGCTAGCTATTAAGGTTGAGTAGTGATGGGGCATGGAGATAAAAGGAAAGGAAGGATAAGGGATTCAAAGGTACCCATAGACCATGCTCTATGGCGTATTTGCATATAATAAACATGCCATTTGACCCATTAGAACATAGATGGGTCTCGAACTGACAAGCCTCAAATGGCACCCCTCCAAGTCCGTATTCTCACAAAAATGACAAAATCGCAGACCGACAATGAAAGTTCGACGAAAAATCGTATAAAGACCTGGTCTCAGCAGAGACTCCAGAGGAAGAAGTAACAAACTTACCCTTGCTCGCAAAACCTGACATGGCGGCTTTCGCTTTAAAGAAGCCTCGACACGGTGGCACTCTGACGAAGGTTGTCCTCTCACACCACTCTATCAAGAGTAAAAGCTCTCCACGTAAGTGCTCTCCAAAGTAGGTGGGCCATTAACCATGATCCACCACCCCTATATATAACCCCCACGGAGGGCGGTTCCCCCTTGCGGGGTGCGACATTTGAAAAAAAAAATCCTGCAGTATCTGACGCAGATTCCAAATATACTACCAAAAGCGAAGAAAACCTCGACCATCATTACGGGCATTTAATACCCCTGTGCTCATATCCACTACCATAAAAGGAATGGTCCCATCAATGGTTGGCGCGATGCTTGAGGCCTTCGACTTGGTACCATAAAACCTTCTTGCTTGAGCCCTAATTACCTAATCTTGAGGCAACTAACTGGACCAATTAGAGCCAACCTAAGACTTAGAGCTAGGGTTTTAGAGACACACCTTCTAATCAAGAATTGAAAATTCCCAAAAGAAGAGTGCCTAAGCCATTGCTTGAAAAAATCTATTAAGAGAAACCCTAAGCAATCTGGCTCTTAAGTCACTTGAACCTTAAAAGACAAGACCTAATAAGCTCTCACAGGAACTAATAGGTGAAGTTGATCCCTTGGATCAACCAACCTTTAAATTAGGTCACTCTTTGCACTCAAAAGGATAAAGTTCAAGTGAAACCCTAAGCACCTTGATCCTAATTAAAAGTGGTAGACTTAAGAGTTCAAGGTCCCCATTCTGGTCTACCTGGAATCTCAGTGACAAGAGAGGTCGGGTGGGGGAAACCCTGTAACCCGTGGGGGTGCTCTACCGTGTAGGGGTCTTCGCGGGACTCACCCTCTCTGGCTACCCTGGTAATTCTCAGGTGGACGACCTTCTGATTAAGTGGTATCATCCGCCCTGAACCTCTATAGTCACCCAACATTTTGGGTGTCTTGATTGGGTCCAGCACCTGCTAACCTCATCAAATCCATCAGTTTGTGTTTGGTAGGAGGTCCTTGAAACCTCCTCTAGAAATTCACTCTCCCTGAGGCCAAGTCTCGGTACCCTTGTTTGGGCAACAACCTCTTCACATAGACCTCTCTTCTGATTCTGAACCCAATTCCCCTACTTCCACAATGGCTCAGCATGTTGAAGAAGAGAATAATCTTGAGCACCAGCTCCAGCGACTCAATGATCTCTTCCAGAACTTCATGAACCCACCGCAGCGTCCCATGATGCGAAATCACTATAATCCCGCTGCGGTGGCAATTGAGCCTCGAGTCAGAATCCCGACTGGAGGACCTGATTCCTAGTTAAAGCCCAACATGATCCACGCCATACCTAAATTCTATGGGCTTAATCTCTGAAGACCCCTTCCAACACATCAAACAGCTTAAGCATCTGGCCCAGACCTTCGGGTCAGATGCGCAGAATCGGGATATCCTACTTATGAAGATGTTCTCTTTCTCCCTTATGGACAAGGCAACCCATTGATATCAAACACAGACCCGCCCAGTCAACACTTGGGAGAAACTTCAGTCTGAGTTCTTGAAGAAGTTCTTCCCTGTTGGTCGGACCAATGCCTTGCGCCATCAGATTACTCACTTCACACAACAGATGGGAGAACCTCTTCATGAGGCATGGGATCGTTTTTACGATCTCATGAGAAAGTGCCCCAATCACGGAGTTCCTAAATGGGAACAAGTCCAGTCTTTTTACCAGGGACTCCGTGAAGGTATTAGACAATTCGTCAATGCAACTTGCGGAGGGAATATCATGGGTTAACATGAAGACACCGTGTGGGAGATTCTCGAGAATATGTGCGAGAACTCCATCAACAATGACTCCATGGGACTATTCGACCAGACGAATACCCGTGCAACAACGAACCTTAGGGGAGAACAGGAGATGCAGGGCCTGTCCGCATCAGTCGACCTGGAATTAATGGCCAGTCGATTAGACAAGGTCTCTATTATTGAGAAGAAGGTGGATGAGCTGACTCAGCATTTATAGCGAGCCACCACTGCGTAGAACTCCTTTGCACAGCCCCCTCCTGCACGGGAAACTGTGTAGCACATTTTCCACCGACCTTCCCCAGGGATGGACTCGTATCCACCCCCATCTGACTCCAGGACCAGAGGGACCTCCGATCCTTTCTATTCTTGCCGGGGGAGCTCTACTCCCCCACTCTCTGACTTTTCTGAGGCTCCTCAGACTTGCGAGGACCTCAACGCCATCCAGAATGATCCTTTTTCCAACACCTACAACCCTGGATGGCGGAACCATCCCAATTTCCAATGGACGGGAAATTCCCAGAATCCAAGACCACCCTTTCAGCCTGGTCCACAAGCATCTCATCCTTATCAGTCGCCTCAGCCTCGGCCCAACCCTACTTATCCATCCAGGACAAACCAAGATCAAATGTCCCTTATCCTCCAGACTTTGGCTGACATTCAGAGAACGAATCCGGCTATCCAGAAGCAACATAAGGATGAAATCACTGAGGTCCGAAATCAACTTGCCCAGTTGGCAAATTCTCGCCAACCAGGCACACTTCCTTCTTAGCCTCTTCCTAACCCTAATAGCGTGCCGACCCAGCGGCGCGTTATGAACCCAAACCAGGGCCAAGCACACATGGTCTATCAGGCCCCTTCTAGTCCTTCACCTGACGGGATGGAAGCTTCAACCTCCTATGTGGGTTACCAACAACAGCAGCTCATTCTACCAACCCCTAACCAGAACCAGGCAAGAATAAATTCTGTAACAACCCATAGTGGTAAGGCAACACAAGATCCACCTTATCCAGACCACTCCAAGCCTAGTAGTAACCCAAACCCTAGGGCAGTCATCCAAGATGTTCCTATCCCTGTCCCAGATCAAAAACCTGGACCTATCCTAGAGGAACCAACCAAGGTTCCATTTCCCAAGGCCTTGACCAAGGGAAAGAGGACAACCAAACCCGTGGCTCCTGAGGAGGACCTGGTCAAGCTCTTTGAGTAGGTCCAAATAAACATCCCCTTGATGGATGCGATCCGCCATGTACTGGCTTACGCACGATTTTTGAAGAACATGTGTACACCTCAGCGTAAGCCGAGAACCAAGAGTAGGAGTCCAATTGTACTGTCAGAGCAAGCCAGCTCTGTAATCCTGAGTAGACTCCCACCCAAGGCAAAAGACCCAAGCACTCCCCTGATTTCATGTAAGATCGGTGAAACCCAGTTCGATAGAGCATTATTGGACCTAGGTGCCTCCATAAACTTGATACCCACATCCCTACTTAACCATCTAGAAGAATCTGAGCTAAAATCAACCGAGGTGACAATGCAGTTAGCAGATCGATCTATCAAGTCACCTAAAGGGATTCTTGAGGATGTTATTGTGAGGGTGCGGGATTTCTACTTCCCTGTAGATTTCATAGTTTTAGATATGGACACACCTGAAAACCCAAGGGATACACCAATCATACTAGGGAGACATTTTCTAGCCACTGTAAGGGCCAATATAAGTTGTGAAGAGGGCCAAATAGAATTGAAATTTGGGAACCAAACTCTCAAAATTGATATCTTTAAGGCCCAACAAGGGATCAATTGTGGTATCATTGAACAAATCTATGATATTAGAGCTGTGGTTGATGAACCACAACTTGAGGACAACATGATTATTCCTCATCAACCACAAGAGGATCTTGAACCGCAATTAGAGGAATCAGACCTTGATCTAGACAAACCTATAACTCCTACCCTTGTACCCCACACTCACTCTGAACCACTCGCTGCTACTGATAACCCCATTCTTGAACTCAAACCCCTTCCCGATCATTTAAAATACGTCTTTTTGGGTTCTAATCAGACATTTCCTGTGATTATAAACTCCAAATTCACAGCTGATCAGGAATCCCGTCTGATTACTGTTCTCCAGCAACATCGCAGAGCCATTGGTTGGACTCTCGATGATTTGACTGGAATAAGTCCCTCTTATTGCACACACCGTATCTATTCTGAAGAGGGCGCACGACCTTCCTATAAAATGCAGAGACGCTTGAATCCCAATCTGCAGGAGGTCGTGAAAAAGGAGATCATTAAGTGATTAGATGCAGGGATCATCTACCCGAACTCCGACAGTCGTTGGGTGAGCCCAATCTAGGTTGTGCCTAAGAAGGCAGGGCTCACCACCATCATGACTGAAATCAAAGAGGTCATACCTACCCGTATAGCCAACTCATGGAGAGTCTGCATAGATTACCGAAGACTCAATTCCTCCACGAAGAAGGATCATTTCCCACTACCATTCATTAATCAGATTCTTGAGAAGTTAGCGGGAAATAGATTCTTCTACTTTCTTGACGGGTACTCCGGTTATAACTAAGTGACGATTCATCCAAAGGACCAAGAGAAGACCACATTCACGTGCCCCTTCAGGACATACGCATTCCGAAGGATGCCTTTCAGTCTCTGCAATGCACCCGCGACTTTTCAGCGGTGCATGCTTGCCATATTCTCTGATATGGTAGGTGATTATCTGGAAGTCTTCATGGATGACTTCTCAGTTTTCGGGGCATCATTTGATGATCGCCTCCAGCACTTGGTTCACATACTCAGGCATTGCATTGACGTAAATCTGGTTCTTTCCTGGGAAAAGAGCCACTTTATGGTGCCTGAAGGGATCGTCCTGGGACACTTAATTTCTGAGAAAGGCATCCAGGTGGATCGAGCCAAGGTTGATTTGATTTCTAGACTCCCTATGCCTAGCTCGATAAGGGACATCCGATCTTTTCTGGGGCACATCGATTTTTACCGTCGTTTCATCCCTGATTTCTCGAAAATCGCATGCCCCCTGACTACTCTTCTCTCCAAGGATGCACCCTTTGAGATTTACAAGGAATGCACTCAAGCTTTTGAGAACCTTCGTGACCGAGTCACCCAAGTTCTGATCCTACAGTCCCCTAATTGGTCTCAACCCTTTGAGATCATGTGCAATGCATCTGACTTCGTTGTTAGAGCGGTTCTGGGGCAGAAGATTGAAGGGAAACCCATGATCATCTACTACTAGCAAGACACTTGACGAGGCTTAGTGTAACTACACAGTTACGGAGATTCCTTAAGACAGATATTTTTGTGAGTGGATGGGTCGGGATGAATTCTGCGGACGATTTCTAATCTCAGATGCAAGCATCTGAGGTGGAGTCGGCTGTCTTAAAGGGTGAACCTTAAGTGTACAATGGTGTCAGAAAAAAAAGGTTTTAGACTTTTAAGAAATGACGGGCTGCCTCCCGTTAAGCGCTGAGTTTTACGCCATCGGCCGGACGCAGTAAGTTCAAGGGGAATGGAGGATGAGGGATGATTCAGCCGAATCAGTAGAAGTCACATCAATGAACGGTTTGAGTCTCTGACCGTTCACGATGAAGGGTTCAGAATCATGGCTGAGTGAACTGATTTCAATGGCTTCATTTCCAAAAACCTGTCGGACTAAATACGGTCCGACCCACTTGGACCTCAGTTCTCCCAGGAAAAGTTTGAGTCGGGCATCAAAGAGTAGGACCTTTTGACCAGGATGAAAGATCTTTCTCGAGATGTGTTTGTCGTGGAAGGCTTTAACCCGCTCCTTGTAGATTCGCGAGTTCTCGTACGCGTCTAGGCGTAATTCATCGATCTCGGTGATTTGGAGTTTTCTGTGGGTTCCAGCCTTGGAAAGATCTAGATTACAGTTCCGTACTGCCCAATAGGCTTTATGCTCCAGTTCTACGGGAAGGTGGCATGCCTTTCCGTACACCAGTCTAAAGGGAGACATGCCCAATTGGGTCTTGTGGGTGGTCCTATAGGCCCACAATGCTTCCGGAAGTCGGGACGACCAGTCCTTCCTGTCAGGCCGAACAGTGACTTGCAGGATTTTCTTGATCTCCCGATTTGATAGCTCAGCTAGACCATTTGTCTGGGGATGGTAAGGAGTAGAGATTCGATGAGACACCCCAAATTTGGCCATCAGTGATCTAAACTGAGCATTTGTAAAACGGGTCCCCCCATCAGAGATAATAGCATGGGGAATCCCGAACCTTGAGCAAATGTTTTGATGTATGAACTTAAGAACAATCTTGTGATTGCAGGTTCGGGTCGGTATGGCTTCGATCCATTTGGACACGTAGTCCACCGCAAGCAGAATGTACTCGAAACCATCCGAAACAGGAAAGGGGCCCATAAAATCAATCCCCCATACATCAAAGATTTCACATACGAGAATCGGCTGCAAAGGCATCATGTCATGATGGTTCATGTTGCCCAAAGTTTGGCAACGACTGCATGCCTTGCAGTGACTGTATGCGTCTTTGAAAAGTGTAGGCCAGTAGAAGCCACACTGGAGGACTTTGGATGCGATTTTATGGCCTGAGAAATGGCCACCGCATGCCTGGTCATGGCAGAAAGATATGATATTGCTGATTTCCTCTTCCGGGACGCATCTCCGAATAATTTGATCAGCACCTATGCGGAAAAGGTACGGGTCTTCTCAAATGTAATACTTGGAATCAGAACGCAATTTGTCTTTCTTGGCCTTCGGCCAATCAGACGGTGTCTGATGAGATGCCAAGTAGTTTACTATATCAGCAAACCATGGAAGTCTAGTACCAACAGAAAGCAGGTGCTCATCAGGAAAATGTTCCGTGATGGGTCCGGAAGGGTTAATGATCTCAGAAGGAAGATGGGACAGATGGTCGGCTACCACATTCTGCCTTCCCGCCTTGTCGCGAATCTCAAGATCGAATTCTTGCAACAGCAAGATCCAACTGATTAGTCGGGGCTTCGCGTCCTTCTTGGCAAGGAGATGCCTTACAGCCGTGTAATCCGAGTAGACGATGACATGGGAACCCAGAAGATACGATCGGAATTTTTCAAGGGCAAATACTACGGCTAGCAGCTCTTTCTCTGTAACCGTATAGTTACGCTGAGCCTCGTCAAGTGTCTTGCTAGCGTAGTAGATGACCACGGGTTTCCCGTCAGCCTTCTGCCCCAGGACCGCTCCTACAACGAAGTCAGACGCATCGCACATGATCTCAAAGGGTTGAGACCAGTCAGGGGATTGTAGGATAGGTGCCTGGGTGACTCGGTCACGTAGGTTTTCAAAGGCTAGCGTGCATTCCTTGGAGATTTCAAAAGGTACATCCTTAGAGAGAAGAAAAGTCAAGGGGCGCACGATTTTCGAGAAATCTGGAATGAAACGGCGGTAAAAACCGACGTGCCCTAAAAAGGAACGGATGTCCCTGATCGAGCTAGGTACGGGAAGGCGAGAAATTAGATCAACCTTAGCTCGATCCACCTGGATGCCTTTTTCCGAAATTGAGTGTCCCAGGACAATTCCCTCAGGCACCATGAAATGGCTCTTTTCCCAGGAAAGAACCAAGTTCGCCTCAATGCATCGCCTGAGTATCTGGACCAAGTGTTGGAGGCAATCATCAAAAGATTCTCCAAAGACTGAAAAGTCATCCATGAAGACTTCCAGGAAATCACCTACCATATCTGAGAATATGGCAAGCATGCATCGCTGAAAAGTAGCGGGTGCATTGCAAAGACCGAAAGGCATCCTTCGGAAAGCATACGTTCCGAAGGGGCAGGTGAATGTGGTTTTTTCTTGGTCCTCAGGATGGATTGCCACCTGGTTATAACCGGAGTACCCGTCAAGAAAGCAGAAGAACCTATTTCCCGCTAGTTTCTCGAGAATTTGATCAATGAAGGGTAGTGGGAAATGATCCTTCTTCGTGGAGGAATTGAGTCGACGGTAATCTATACAGACTCTCCACGCATTGGCTACTCGAGTAGGAATGATTTCTCTGGTTTCAGTCGTCATGGTGGTGAGTCCTGCCTTCTTAGGCACAACCTGAATTGGGCTCACCCAACGACTATCGGAGATCGGGTAGATGATCCCGGCATCTAACCACTTAATGATCTCCTTTTTCACGACCTCCTGCAGATTAGGGTTTAAACGTCTCTGCATTTCACGATAAGGTCGCGCGCCCTCTTCTGAATAGATATGATGAGTACAATAAGAGGGGCTTATTCCAATCAAATCATCGAGAGTCCACCCGATGCTCTGCGATGTTGCTGGAGGACAGCAATCAGATGGGATTCCTGTTCGGGATTGAGGTTGGAATTGATAATCACAGGAAGGGTCTTATTGGAACCCAAAAAGATGTATTTCAAGTGAGTAGGAAGAGGCTTTAACTCGAGGATAGGGTTATCAGCAGCAGCGGGTGGTTCAGTGTAGATGTGAGGTTCAAGGGTAGGAGTTACTGGGTTGTGTATGTCTGGATTCAACTCCTCTGTTTGCGGGTCAAGATCTTTCTGTGATTGGAATTGTGATTCATCAACCAAAGTCCTGACGTCACAAATCTGTTCGATGACACCGCAATTAATTCCTTGTTGGGCCTTAAATATATCAATTTTTAAGGTTTGATCTCCAAATTTAAGCTCTATTTGGCCCTCCTTACAGCTGATGTTGGCTCTAGCAGTAGCCAAGAAAGGTCTCCCTAGAATGATTGGTGTATCCCTAGGGTTTTTAGGCGCGTCCATATCTAAGACTATAAAGTCCACTGGGAAATAGAAATCCCGCACTCTTACGATAACATCCTCGAGAATCCCTTTTGGTGACTTTATAGATCGATCTGCTAATTGTAATGTCACCTCGGTTGGTTTTAGCTCAGATTCTTCTAAATGGTCAAGTAAGGATGTGGGTATCAGGTTTATGGATGCACCTAAGTCTAGCAAAGCTCTATCAAATTGGGTAGCACCTATCTTGCAGGAGATCAGGGGAGTACCAGGATCTTTTGCCTTGGGTGGGAGTTTACTGAGGATTACAGAGCTGGCTTGCTCTGACAGAACAATTGGGCTCCTACCCTTGGTTCGCGGCTTACGCTGGGGTGTACACACATTCTTTAAAAATCGTACGTAAGCTGGTACGTGGCGGATTGCATCCATCAAGGGGATGTTTATGTGGACCTGCTCAAAGAGCTTGACCAGGTCCTCCTCAGGTGCCACGGGCTTAGTGGTCTTCTTTCCCTTGGTCAAGGCCTCGGGAAACGGGATCTTGGTTGGTTCTTCTAGGATAGGTCCAGGTTGTGGATCTGGGATAGGGGTGGGGACGTCCTGGATTACTGTCCTAGGCTTGGGATCAATACCCGGCTTGGAGTGGTTCGGATGAGGTGGGTCTTGGGTTTCCTTACCACTACGGGTTGTTACGGAATTAAGTCATGCCTGGTTTTGGTTGGGATTGGGTAAGATAGCTTGCTGCTGGTAACCTGCAAAAGAAGTGGAGGCCTCTATCCCGTCAGGTGAAGGAACAGAGGGGGCCTGGTAAATCATATGGGCATGGCCCGGGTTTGGGTTCATAACACGTCGTTGGGTGGGCACGTTATTGGGATTAGGTAGAGGTTGGGAAGGAAGAGTACCTGGCTGGCGAGAGGTTGCCAATTGGGTCAATTGGTTTCGGACCTCTGTAAGTTCGTCCTTGTGTTGTTTCTGGATAGCCGCATTCGTTCTTTGAATGTCAGCCAAGGTCTGAAGGATAAGGGACATTTGATCATGATTTGGCCCAGATGGATAAGTAGGGTTGGGCCGAGGCTGAGGGGGCTGGTAAGGACGAGGAGGTTGTGGGTGGGGTTGGAAGGATGGTCTTTGGGTTTGGGAATTTCCCGCCCACTGAAAGTTAGGATGGTTACGCCATCCAGGATTATAGGTGTTGGAGAACGGGTCGTTCTGGATGGCGTTGAGGTCCTCGTAGGTCTGAGGAACCTCCAGAGAGTTAGAGAAAGAGGGAATGGAATTTCCCTGGCAGGTGAAGAAGGAATCGGAGGGACCTCCGGGCAAAGATTCGGATGATGGGTCCATCCTAGGAGAAGATCGATGGAGAATGTTTTGCACAGTTTCCCTGGTGGAAGGAGGCTGTGCGAAAGGGTTATGCGCAGAGGTGGCTTGCTGCAGATGCTGAGTCAGCTCATCCACCTTCTTTTCGATAATCGAGACCTTGTCCAATCGACTGGCCATTAACTCCAAGTCGACTGATGCGGACAGGCCCTCCGTCTCGTGTGCTCCCCTGAGATTCGCCGCTGCGCGGGTATTCGTCCTATCGAATAATCCCATGGAGTCATTGTTGATGGAGTTCTCGCACATGTTTTCGAGAATCTCCCACACGGTGTCTTCATGTTGACCCATGATATTTCCTCCGCAGGTTGCATTGACGAAAAGACGGATGTCCTCACGGAGTCCCTGGTAAAAAGATTGGACTTGTTCCCATTTAGGAACTCCGTGATGGGGGCACTTTCTCATGAGATCCTGAAAACGATCCCATGCCTCATGGAGAGGTTCCCCTGTTTGTTGGGTGAAGTGTGTAATCTGATGGCGCAAGGCGTTGGTCCGTCCAACAGGGAAGAACTTTTTCAGGAACTCGGACTGGAGTTCTTCACAATTGTTGATCAGCCGGGTCTGAGTTTGGTACCAATGGGCGGCCTTGTCCATAAGAGAAAAGGAGAACATCTTCATGAGAAGAATATCCCGATTTTGTGTGTCTGACCCAAAAGTTTGGGCCAGGTGCTTTAGCTGTTTGATGTGCTGGAAGGGATCTTCAGAATTAAGCCTATGGAATTTAGGTATAGCATGAATCATATTGGGCTTCAATTCAAAATCAGGTCCTCCAATCGGGATTCTGACTCGAGGCTCGATGGCCACCGCAGCAGGATTATAATGGTCCCGCATCATGGGACGCTGCGGTGGGTGTACAAAGTTTTGGAAGAGGTCGTTGAGTCGCTGGAGCTGGTGCTCCAGATTGTTTTCTTCCTCAACTGGCTGAGCCATGATGGGGAAAGAAGAAGAACTTGGTTCTGAATCAGAAGAGAGAATAATGTGAGGAGGTTGCTGCACAAACACGGGCGTCGAGGCTTGGCCTTGACGAGAGTGAATTTCTAAAGGAGGTCTTAAGGGTGGTATTAAGGACCTCCTACCGTACATGCACTGTTGGAAGAGATGAGTTTAGAAGTTGCTGGACCCAATCAAGACACCCAAAAATGTGTTGGGTGGCTATAGAGGTGCGGGGCAGATGGACCCCTTGATCAGAAAGATCGACCACCTGAGAATTACCTGGGCAGCCAGAGAGGGTGAGTCCCGCAAAGACCCCTACATGGTAGAGCGTCCCCACGGGTTACAGGGTTTCCCCCGCCCGACCTCTCTTGTCACTGCGGTTCCAGGTAGACCAGAATGGGGATCTTGACCTCTTAAGTCTACCAATTTTAGTTCAAGAGCAAGGTGCTTAGGGTTCCACTTGAACTTTAGTCTTTTAAGTGCAAAGAGTGACCTAATTTGAAGGTTAGTTGACCCAAATGGTCAACTTTACCTGCTAGTTTTGCTTATTAGGTCTTTGTCTTTTTAGGTTTCAAGTGTTTAAAGAGCCAAACTTATTTTAGGGTTTCTTTGGATAGGTATTTTCAATCAATGGTTTAGGCACACTTCTTTTGGATTTTCTCCATTCTTGATTTAAGTAGTGTGTCTCTAAAACCCTAATATTGAATCTTATGTCGGCTCTATTTGGTCCAGTTAGTTCTTTGCTTGGGTAATTAGGGCTCAAGCAAGAATGTGTTAGCCCTTAAATACCCTTAATAGTGTGCAGGAATAATGGGTTGAAAACATGCAACTTTTTATGGTTTACTAAGTATATAAGACAGGTTAGCCCTATATTGCTTGTTCTTTTCTTTTCTTCCTCTTTAGAGTTTATGGGTTAATGGCGAGAGGAAAAAAAAATTACCTGTCCTCGGAGTGGTTGTCGTGCGGTTGCTTGTCTTCTTGATTTCCTGTAGCTGCACAAAACAGAGGAGATTATTAGAACTAAAAAGAAACAGAAATGTTTACCTCTAGAATAGCCGTTGCTCCCCGGCAACGGCGCCAACTGGCGAAACGGTGGCAGCAACTAGCTTTTCTTAAGTCGTTGTAGTACAGATAGTTATTACCATCATTTGCTAATATTTGTTACTCGGAAAATACAGTTCTCCCGAGGTCGAACTCAGGGAGCAAGTCGTATTCTAGAGATATACATGTTTATTACAAAAATAAAGAGAGAGAGAGAGATGAAAGTTTGGCTTTTTCTTCTTCTCTTCTTTCTTTCTCTGTCTTTGGTTTTTGTTCTTCCTGTTCTTCTTCTTCTTCTTTTCTTGCTTCCTCTATTTCTTGGTTGGACGATCTTGTCGTTTTCTTCTTTTTATTCTCTTTGTTTCTTCTTTTCTTGCTTCAGATCTGCCTCCCGTGCTCTTCTTCTGCTTTCTGTTTCTTCACTTGGCTGCTCCTTCTCTCTTCTTTTCTTCTTCTTCTTTGTCTTCTGATGTCTGCAGAGTCTTCACTTGGCTGCTCTGTGTTCCTCTCTTTCCTTTGCCTCGCCTTCCTTCTTCTTTGCCTTCACCTATCTTCAGGACGTCGTCTAATTTGAAAATCAGACGACTTAAACCTCTTGTTGCTACAGTGTCTCCCTGAGCTTCCTTCTTCTTCACCTGTGCCCCGTGGTCAGGAGGCAGACAGCATAAGTCACTTTTTGCCTTTATGCGTCCGCACGCCTCTGAGAAGTTCCGAGGTGGGACTAAATGTCCCACCCCAATTGAGCGCCCGTCACGGAGGGAGCAGTGGGCGATCGTGGCTTCACGCGCGGCCTTCGCCCCAACTGCGAGCCTGGGACGTTTTCGCGGAGACGCCCCACGCAACCTGGGAGTCGAACCTAGGCAAAGGCGTGCCTGCACCTGCAGGCAAAGGAGCTCTGCCTGCTCAGTAATGGCGACGGCGGGCGAGTCACCTGGTCACAGAAGAACGGCCTCTCGGCCTAATCAGACAGGCGGGGGACCTTCGCCGTGGCACGGCGAAGGTGGTCGGATGGTTTGCAGTGGGTGTGGTGGAGCCAACGGATCGCCCTAGGTCAAACTGCGGGCGGAGAAGTGGGTGTGTTTGGTGGATCTGCAGAGGGCGTTTGGTGGGAAGAGGAGGGGTGGAAGAAGATCAGGGTGACGAGGTGAAGGTTATGCACAGGTTGGCGAGCCGTGTGGGGTGCTGGAGCGATGGGAGCAGTTCGCCGGAGTTTGGCCGGAGGTGGAGAAGGTGAGGGTGATCGGTGGGAAATCGGGGTCGACAGTAAGGGTTTCAGTATGGAAAAGAAAGAGGGGAGGAAGAGGAGAAGTTCTACCTGCTAAGCTGGACGAGGAGGGGTTGGCGCAGGCGACAGTCGTATCGACTGTCGCCGGAGAAGAAATTGCCCAGAGGAAGGGGCGGCGGCGAGGAAGGGACCGGAGAGGCGCCAGCTGGGTGCGGCGTGACGCGGAAGGATCGAGGGAAGGTAACCCTGCTGCTGGTAGTGCGGCAGGGCAACGAGGAGGAGGAGGAGATGGCCGCCGGAGCAAGGGGGCGTCTGTCGGAGTGGGAAGGGAGGAATTTAGGGGGGTGTCTCCGTCAGATCCGAGCTGCTAAGAACGGCGGAGCGACGGGGGTATTTATAGGAGCGGAATCAGAGAGGAGGGCGGAGGGAGACAACGTGTCTCCCTCGCCGGAGGACGCCGGAGGAAGGAGACCCATACCGTCCGTGCATTTGCACGGGCGGTATGGGCGGTCGCAGTACCCAGGGGGGTGTCCCTGCGGTGGCTGACGACGCAGGGTACCCCCCATTGACTTGCCAGGGCCCCTCCCTCACCCTGCGCGGCGCCATGCTCCGCGCAAGGTCGCCGGAGCATGGTGCTGCGCAGGTTTTGCAGGAGGGACCTAAACGCAAAGAACGAAGGAGAGTTAGGGGCCAAAATGCGAGGGTTCAAAAGTTGAGGGCCAAAAAGTAATTATATGAGGACCAAAGTGTAAAGTTGGTCAAGAAGGTTTCTTCTTAGGTCCAAGTTTTTATGCATGACTAATTAGGACCTAAGGATTCTGATGGTGAATTTAATTTCTAGCTTAAACCTTGTTTGACCAGTCAATTTACGTAAAAACCCAAATTAAGTTATTAATTGGGCATGGTTCTCAATGTAGGTCAAAATGGGTTCCTAAGGCCAAATTGAAAGTCCTAAACCCTAGAGATTATTTTTATATGAATTTTAGAGGGTTTAGTTGATTTTTAACTTGCCTCGAACCACGTGAATTGAAGTGGATTTGTTTTTAGGGTTACAGGCTGTCATTTAATTCTTTGGGGTTGCTGTAGCCCTTATTGAGTCATCTCATCCCACTTTTCTTCTTATTAGGTTATTTTGACCTATGTTTGGACCCTGAGTTACCCTATTTTCCGATTGGATTGGTGAAATTGCATTTTTACCCCTCAGTTTATGTTTTCTTTGCAAACTCAGAATCTCTCTGAGCCAAGCCTTTCTAAGGTTATGTAGGAGCTTTTATTCTCTGTATTAGGTCAAAATGAGCTAGTTATGGCTCATGATGAGGTTCTCATCACAGCTACTGCAGAGAAGAAGGAAGAAGCTGTAGAGAGGAAGAAACCAAAAGAAGAAGAGCCGCAGTTGTTGAAGAAAGAAGAAGAACTCAAGGCAAAGGAGCGGCTGAGGACACTTAGCCGCATAAAGCAGCTGAAGAAAAGAGGAAGAAGACAGGAAGGAAGAAGCTGTAGAGAGGAGAAGAAGAAACCAAGACAAGAAGAGCCTGCAAGGCACTGTAGCAAAGGGGCAGATAAGGCGTCTGATTCAAAGAATCAGACGTCCGAGAAAGGAAAGGCAGAGAAAGAAGAGAACGAAGAGAGAAGAAGAAAGAAAAAAAGAAAGAAAGAAAAGAAAAACTGAGAAAAGAATCTTTGTTCACTCTCTCTCTTTAATTTTTGTAAAAGTAGTATATTGAATTGTGAATTTGTATGCTTCTAGAATCAAAGTGTGCTCCCTGAGTTCGACCTCGGGATATTTTAAATTTCGAGTTATAAATTTTTATTTGTTTTCGCGGAGAGTTCATCTACATTACAACGAGATATCTGTTAAAACACGATCAAGCCTCCACGAGAGAACATTTTGGCGCCGTGTGCCTCAACCAAGAGCTCTCTCAACAACTCATCCCTAGGAACGCACAAGCGTCCCCTCATGCGCAGTACCTTGTAAGTAAAGGAAAAGTCTCCTGGGTCTCCTGTCAACACCCTGTCCCGCAGTGTCTGTAAGTACGGAGCTATTATCTGCCCTGCGATGATGCAGTCTATCAGCTCTGGTCGTGTTTGCCGCGTCATTGTCACTATCCCACAATACCCCTGTGACTCCCAGGGTCGCCAACTGCCCAACTCCTCCATAAGTTTCCAACTCTACGCCTGTAGACTGGCTAAGTGGGTGGGTGCCTTCTGGCTCAAGGCGTCAGCCACCACATTGGCCTTCCCTGGATGGTAGGAGATGCTATAGTCGTAGTCCTTCAGGAACTCTAACCAACGTCTCTGTCTCATGTTAAGCTCCTTCTGGTCAAACAAGTACCTGAGGCTCTTATGATCTGTGAAGATCTCAAAAGTCTCACCGTAAAGGTAGTGCCTCCATGTCTTCAGCGCGAAGACGACAGTTGCCAGCTCTAAGTCATGAGTAGGGTATCAATGCTCATGGGGCCTCAGTTGCCGTGAAGTGTAAGCGACAACGTGACACCGCTGCATGAGCACACCCCCTAACCCCTGCAACAAAGCATCTGTGTAAACCACAAAACTACCACTGCTGTTCGGGATGGTAAGCACAGGAGCTGAAGTCAGTCTCTCCTTCAACTCCTGAAAACATGCCTCACACTCATCTGTCCAGGCAAAGGGCACGTCCTTCTGAGTCAGTTGGGTCATAGGATGTGCAATCTGAGAGAATCCTCTGATAAACCGCCGATAGTAACCTGCCAGTTCCAAAAAGCTACGTATCTCTATCACTGTACGTGGCCTCTCCCACTTGAGTATGGCCTCAACCTTGGCTGGATCCATAGCCAAACTATCCCCTGAGATCACGTGGCCTAAGAAAGTCACATGCCTCAACCAAAACTCGCACTTGCTATACTTGGCATATAGCCTGTGTCACCTCAAAGTGTCTAGAATCATCCGTAGATGCTATCCGTGCTGTGCCTGATCCTGCGAGTAAATTAGTACGTCGTCGATGAACACCACCACAAACTGGTCCAAGTACAGTCTGAAAACCTGGTTCATCAAATCCATAAAAGCAGCGGGGGCGTTGGTCAACCCAAACGACATGACCAAGAACTCGTAGTGCCCATACCGGGTACGGAAAGCTATCTTGGAGGTGTCAGTCTCCCTGATCCTCAACTGGTGGTAACCTGACCTCAGATCTATCTTGGAGAACACTGTGGCATCTCGCAACTGGTCAAAAAGGTCGTCAATCCTCGACAGCAGATAATTGTTCTTAATAGTGACCCTATTCAGCTGTCGATAGTCGACATAAAGTCTCAGGGTACCATCCTTCTTCACAAACAACACAGGGGCTCCTCACAGGGATGCACTAGGCCTCACAAAGCCCTTCTCCAACAGGTTTTGTAGTTGTCACTTGAGCTCTCGCAGCTCAAGCAGTGCCATCCGGTACGGTGCAGTAGAAATGGGGCTGGTCCCCGGTACCAGTGAGATCTCAAACTCAATCTTGCGCTCGGGCGATAGTCCTGGCAACTCCTCTAGAAGCACGTCGAGGTACTCACAAATAACCGGAATACTCTGAAAGTCAGCCGTGGGGCTAGGCTCTGCCACTACACAGGCTAAAAAGACCTCACACCCCTGGCTCAAAAGCCTCGCTGCTCGAAGTGCAGAGATACATCTGAAACCTCCGTCCACAGGTTGTCCGTGAAACTCAAAGGGAGGCAACTCCGGTATGGAGAAGACGATCTTCCTCCCGAAACAGTCCACTAGGGCGTGATAGGCGGACAACCAGTCCATCCCTAGAATCACGCCAAAATCTCCATCGGTATCACAATCAGGTCAGCGGGGAGGCTGTGTCCCCCTATACTGACCTCGCAGTCCGTGTAGACCTCCTCAGCTACAAACAACTGGCCACCCGGGCCTCTAAGCACAAACGGATCCTCTAACAGTACACTGCCTGTCCCAAAGTGACGGCAAAACTCGCAGCAACAAAAGAGTGTGTCGCGTCGAAATCAAAAAGTACGTACGCTAATCTGCTAGAAACAGCAACCATACCTGCCACCACTGAACTGGAAACCCTGGCGTCTTTATGTGTCAGGGCGTTGATACACCCCTCAGTCCTTGGTGCAAACGGAGCAGCTACACTCTGGGTCGGGCGAGCAGCTGCTGGCCAGTACCCTCCGCGTGACTGCTGTCCTCCCCCACGTGCCTGGGGACCACGATCACCAGCTCAACCTCCACCGCTCGGTGCGGGGAGCATCTGCTGTGCTCTAGCCCTAGATGGGAAGTCCCTCCTGATGTGGCCTGGCTGGCCACACTGGTAGCAGAGGGGAACACGACCTCCTCCCTCAGTAGGTCCCTGCTAGCGGTTGGACGAGGGTTCAGTGCTGGCAGCTGGCCCCTGTTTGGGGCCCCCAAAGGCCACTGATGGCCCTGCAGAATGAGACGACTCTCCTGCGGGTGCCGCATGCCTCCTCTCCCGACGACCCTGAGAGTACTTCGGCTGATAGGGCCTCTTCCGTCCATTGTCGGTGTCTCATGCGGCCGGGTTGGTCTCCTTGTAGGTCATGACTACCTCAACCACTCGTGAGAAGGTGGGCAGCTTCAGGGGTTTGACATACCCCCGAATAGCAGATCAAAGCCCCTCAGTAAACCTCCACAGGCACTCCTCCTCCGTAGCCACGGCTGTCGAGGCAAAGCATGACAGCTCCAGGAAACGTGTGCGATACGTGCTAACAATCATCGTCCCCTGGCGGAGAGTGTGGAACTCCTGCCTCCTCTGGTCCTGCCAAGTCTATGGAAAGTACTGCTAATAGAAGAGAGTCACGAACTGGTTCCACGTCGGCTCTCCCCTCTCCTAGCCTCTGACTACCCTCCACCACCTGTGTGCCGCACTCTCTAACTGATACGTGGCAAAGGCCACGCGGCACTCCGCAGGAGGGTGAAGGGTGTCGAACACCTTCTCTATCTACTCTAGCTAGTCCTCTGCCTCAGACGGGTCCTCATCCTCCTTGAAGGAGGGGGGCTTCAGCTTCCAGAACTATCCAAAAAGCTCGTGGTGCAGCTGCAATAGGGGAACGGGCATGCCTCCAAGTAAGGAGGGCTCGTGTTAGGAAGTTTCAGAGTGCAATAGGGGCGGTGGAGGACCACCCCCTCCCCCTCCTGCTCGTTCGACGCTGCGGTGGTCTCTCTATCCCACCGAGGACTCCCCCTCCACGTCCTCAGGGAGAGGTGTCCGCGGAGGCTAGTGGAGCTCCTCTCGCACAATGTCCCTAATCAGCTGGGCGAGATCCTGGGCCTGAACACCCGAGAGAAGAGGTGGGTCAACTGGTACCTAGGCTCGGCATGTCCGCCCCTCCGACCTCGTCCATGGCCGCGACCACGGCTCACCTCAAGAACTCCCCGACGAGGCATCTCCTGCAAGGAGACGTGAAAGACAGAACAAGAGGGTCAACGATATCGAATTTCTTCAAGAAAGGACTCGGAACGAATATCAAAGCGATACGTTGTGGTGGTTATCCTAGTTATATACACGTGAATGGTTATTCTCAAGCCAATTGGTTCATTTCTTAGGACGACTTTGCTCTGATACCATCTTGTTACGACCCTATTCCCAAATCCCTACAGGACCTGAGACCGGCTCGCCTTGACTAATCCCAAGACCCATTCATCCAACAATAAACAACCAAAAAGCAGGAAAGTAAACCACATTCACATATACAATATAACTAAGCAGAAGAAACGTACAAAGCAGTAAAGGAAAGTAAATCTGATGTTCCATTACATACCACCACAACAATGAAAACGGAAGTAAACAGTAGAGACAAACAGTAACTAAAGGTCTAATACTTACTACAACAGTAAAGGAACAACAAGGAAGTGCTGAAAACTACGACTGGGCTCGACTGAGCCCAGCACCCTCCGCAGCCGAAAGCTCAGGCTGCTCAACTCCTGGTCCTGAACAGTATTATGAAAAGACAAAGTCAGCGAACATTGAGTAGAGTGGTATCTATACTATCTAAAATAGTAAAAACAACAAGTTTAATTCTCTTTTCTATTTATCTAGTTTATGTGTATTCCTTTTCACCCATTTTTCTCAAAAATTCAGATATTCTTGATCTTGCATGTTCCTCATGGGAACAATCTTGATTGCAGTCTTTTCCATAGAGTAGAAGGTACACGTAGTGCTATCTTGGCCGAGAAAGTCTCCCGTGGTAGTCCTACACCCAGTCAACCACCCCGAGGTCATCGTCAAGACGTAGTGGTGACTACGGCACGCGTGATAAGCGCACGGGTAGCTACCCTGCACTAACACGCGGTCAGTCGTTTCCCCTAGTGGGTATGCCCAAAGTACAGCACGAAACAGCATAGGGCCTTGCCCTCTCAGAACCAAATAGGGGTCTCGCCCCTCCACAGTCTACGCACCCTCGTCTGACTCCCCCGGTTTGCCCAGAGGGCCTAACAAGTCTGTGTAGGGTGGCTAGCTAAACCCCGGGCCCTGTGGGGTAGCTAGCTCTCTCCCTACATTAGTAGCTCACCTCGGTATCGCATACACGAGGGTCAACAGGAGTCGGTGTAGAGTGACCAATCCTAACCCCGAGTCTCAACCAAAGGGCAGCTAGCTCCGCTCTACACGAAAAGAGGACAGTTGCTATCCTTGGTACCACGTACTCAAGGGCCAGTACACTTTCCGTCTACACTCCAGGTTTCCATCTAACCACAGGAGTTCTACTCCTAATTTCCCGTAGGGTTCATGCTCATGTTTGCCCCATTTATTCTGATCCATATTTCACCATTCACAATTCATTTCTCGTCCATATGCAGGCAGCTCATGTTTCCATAATTCGATACATGCAACTGATGATTTCACAGGTAATCGTTCATTAATTACAGGCAGCTCATATGCTAACCGGCAGCTTACAACTATGTTACAGGCAATTTCTAGTAGTTTAACTCAATCATGCATACAAATACATCATGCAGTTCCAACAATTCATTCATTCCTCTATCCTAGGGTTCATGCCACATCCTAGGGTTCTATTTGACTATTTCCACAAGCACATTCTTATTAAATATTATTAACAGAATTAAACCACTCTACCAGGCAATTCAGAAGTAATGGGGGCTTGAACCATAGGCCCAAGCGTTTCTGCGAACCCCAAACACGCAGCAGGATGAAACCCTATACCAGGGAATACATCACAAAAAGGAGGGTTTAGAACAGTGTACAAAGGTTTCTAGTACGTAGAGAAACTCTCAAGGAAACTACAGGTACTTCGTTTGCGTAAAATGGACCCCGATCGGACCCCAAACGGGTCAAAAAAGTGCCTACTATTCAAAATCAGATGTCTGGGAACAAGTCCAGACGTCTTAAAAGGTACCGGAACCTTACCTTAAGTCCCTGCGGTGTCCTCAGATGTCCAGGCCTTCTCTGCGATCGTATGAAGGCAGTTCCAGATGTCGGACAATGCCTCCAGTCATCTGGAAGCACCCTGGATGTCTGGTGAGGTGATGAGACGTCCAAAAGTGCATGGAAAAGCATCCCATGTGCCTTCCCAAGGGCCTTTACCTGCGTACGAAACCCACAGGTCCAAATCAGGCCCGACCACCCTCTTGCGGTGAGACTTGCATGGTCATAACCGTGAAAAAGCACATACCTCAGCACTGTGCGTACTTTTAGACGTTTGGACGACCCTCCAGACGTCTGATACTAGAAAAAATCCTAGTATCAGAACTTCTCCCACGAGCTGCCTCCTTCGGTAGCTCGCTCGCCGAAACTCCCACCGTCCCTCCCGCTGCTGCAGAAGGTTGAAAGCTGCCTCCCCAAGCTCTCTCCTCCTCCCGCACGCACCCGCGGTGGCTGTGTGCTCCACTAAGCTTCCACTGAAGCTCCTCCAACCTCGGCCTCCTCCTCCTCCCAAGCTCTCCTCCTTCCTCCTTCTTGCTCTCCCTCACTTGCCCTCCACTCGCCTCACTGAAGGTCTAAAGGGGGGTGGTGTGTGGAGAGGAGGAAGGGGGGAAAAGGGGTATAAATAGAAGGTGTGGGGTTTTACGGTTCGGGAATGGAAAGGAAAGGAGACAGAAGAAGAGGGTCCTACGCGCCGCCCGTGCTCAGGGCGTAGTGTGTATACAAAAATTTCATTTTCAGACGTCCGGGAAAGGGTCTAGGCATCTGGAAAGACGTCTGACCGAGATTTCAAACGTCTTAAAAGGCTAAAAGTGTGACGGGTCTTTACATAGAAGGAGGAGGAGGAGAAGGAGGAGGAGGAGAAGGAGGAGGAGGAAATGGAGGGGAGATTGTGAAGGAAATGGAAGGTGGGAAGGGGAAGGGAATGTGAGGGTGGGAAGGGATGGAAAAAGAAGAGAAAGAGGAATGGAGGGGGGAATAGGAATGTGAAGAAGATGAAGGGAAAGGGGAAGGGAATGAGATGAGGAAAAGGAAAAGGGAAATGGAGGAGTGGAAGGGAAAGGAAATGGTGGGTGGGAATGGGAAGGGAATGTGAGGGTGGGAATGGGGAGGGAAAAGAAAAGAGAGGAATGGAGGGGGGAATGGGAATGTGAAGAAGAGGAAGGGAAAGGGAAAGGGAATGAGATGAGGAAAAGGAAAGAGGAAATGAAGGAGTGGAAGGGGAAGGAAATGGAGGGTGGGATTGGAAGGGAATGTGAGGGTGGGAAGGGAAGGAGAAAAAAAGAGGGAAATGGAGGGGGAATGGGAATGTGAAGAAGTGGAAGGGAAAGTGGAAGGGAATGAGAAGTGAATGTGCTTTTCGTTTTGACATTTGCTTTTATTTTCTGCTTATTTTATTTATATTTATTTCTATATTTGTTGGGTACAAGATTTTTGGAAAATCACAATATACAGGGGAAATGATGTTGAATTTTTTTCTACATAGCTGATTATTTGTTTATTTTTACGTAGGTGAAATAGAAGAAGAAGGCCAATAGGGGTGACAGGATCAACCTCAGGCTCAGGCCCCCCATCAGGAGCCCTAGGCACCCCACCAGCAGTTTCTGAGGCTTGGAGATGTGGTTAGATATCTCCAGAGTCAAGGGAGGGGGGTGCAAGGGGAAGGCGAATAGTCCAATTCCTCCTCCGACAAATTTCAAGGAGGAGGATTGTGACTACGAGAAGGAGGCATGCACTGATGATGAGGAGAAGGACAGTGCTTCATTTGATGAGGAGGATGTTGGGTTGAATGATTAGCCATAACAGTCAGCTAACCCAGATCCTTCCCAGGTGAGACCTTCTGCACCATGCCTTTGCCATACTGGTATGAAAGTTTAATAAATAGTACGATTTATTTATTTCTGTCATTTAATGTTATGTTATAATTTTGTCTTTCAGGTACAACATGTAGGGGAAGAGGTCTAATGCATAATAACGACCTCGAGAGAATTCCATAGGGGATCCGCATTACAGTTAGAATCACACCAGTGGGGGAAGTAGAGTGGGTTATTGTTATGACCCAATTCTCGAATCCCTACAGGACACGAGACCATACCGACTCGACTAATCCCAAGACCCAATCGTCCAACGAGAAAGTAACCAAAAAGCAAGAAAGTAAACCACATTCACTATGCTAAGCAACTAACAGTAAAAAGGTACAACAGTAAAGAAGTAAAAACTGCTACAGTACATATCGCCACCACAACAGTAGAAAAGCAACAAAGTACAAGAACATAAAAGTACAGAAAAGTAAATGTACAGAACGTAAAAGTACCAGAGTCTGAACTCACTACTACAAAAGAGTAAAGTAAAAGAACTACTGCTACTGGGCTCTACTGGGCCCCGCACCCTCTACAGCCGTAGGCTCTGGCTGCTCAACACCTGGACCTGTAAAGGGGTTATGAGTACACAATGTCAACGAACGCTGAGTAGAGTGGCAACCAACTAACTAAAGCAGTAAAAGTGGACAGGTAGCTGTTGTTTTTCAATTACTTTCTTTAACTAATTATTCCTTTTAACCACTTGGTTTATTTATTAGGTCTCTTTCTTGATCTCGAATGTTCCTCGTGGGAACGATCTTGATTGTAGTCTTTTCCGAAGAGTAGAAGGACACGTGGTGCTCTCCTAGCCGAGAGAGTCCCCCATGGTGATCCTACACCCAGTCAACCACCCCAAGGTCACGGACAGATGTAACGGTAACTACGGCACGTGCGATAAACGCACAAGTAGCTACCCTGCACTGGCACGCGGTCAGTCGTTTCCCTTAATGGGTGCACCCAAAGTACAGCACGGAACAGTATAAGGCCTAGCCCTCTCAGAAACAGGGGTGTAGCTCCTAAGAACCAAACAGGGGTCTCGTCCCTCCACAATCCACCCACCCTCGCCTGACTACGCTGGTTTGCCCAGTGGGCCTAACAAGTCGGTGTAGGGTGGCTAGCTGAACCCCAGGCCCCGTGGGGTGGCTAGCTCTCTCCCTACACTGATAGCTCTCCCTGGTACCGTGTACGTGAGGGCCAAGAAGTCGGTACAGAGTGGCCAATCCTAACCCCAGGTCCCAACCCAAGGGCTGCTAGCTCTGCTCTGCACTAAACAGGGGGACAGTCGCTCTCCTTGGTACTCCATACTCAAGAGCCAGCTCACTTCCCCACTCACATTTCCAGATCCATTCCATTTATTTCCAGGAGCTCTACTCCTAATTCCCCGTAGGGTTCATGCTCATATTCCTCATGCCATTCCATACCAGGTTTCATCATTTCCATTTCCAAGTTATACACATGCAACTTGTATTTCTATCGTTCACATTTCCATACTCAAGTTATACATAGGTAACTCATATTCTATCATTCACATTACCATCCTCATCTTTATACACATGCAGCTCGTATCAAATCATTTAATGTATACAATAGGAAGGTCACATGCAACTGCTAACTAGCACGGGTTATTCATATTTCACAAGCAGCTGTTATTCATTTACAGGCAGTTGTTATCTGTTGAATGCACGAATTGCTACACTAACGTGTTTGGTTTTAAAACCTTGTCGTTGTAGCTTGAAAGCGAAGAATTCGTGTTCAATAAATAAAATTTATACCGAAATTGAAATTCCGGGTCGAACACAGGGAGGCTACGTCGATCTATATTCGCAATTATATTTTTTTTAGAATTTTTCTTAAAAAGCGAGGTGATGTAATTACAATGAAGCTATCAGACTAAAAGGAAGAGAGAGAGAGAGAGAAAATATGCATTCAATATTTCAAAATATTTATACAATAAAACCAAATAAGGATTACACTAGAAAGCGGGAAATCAGCTACACTAGAAAGCAGGAAAATTCTATACTAGAAAGCTATAAAGAAGAATGGGAGAGAGAAGTTATCCTCCTCGACGATCGCTTGGAGGACTAGCCGGACGGGACGACACCTGGACGAAGGAGGACGGAGCAGGACGAAGGAGGGCGAAGCAGAAGAACGAGAACGGGGCAGCACGTCGTCGTCATCACGGGATCCACTTCCGAATGGGGACGAAAATTTGGACTTTATCTCGTGAGGAGCATCTCGGGTGTGGGACAAGCTTCTCTTGAGCTTTGGAGAGGTAGAGAAGAGAAGGAAAGGATGAGAATTTCGTGTGGAGGGGGTCTCCTTTTATTATTGCAAGGAGTGGGGGCAAATTGGACATTACATCTTTAAAACATTAAACAAGGGGTCTTTAGTGACGAATAAAACTATCGCTAATGCCCCATCGTGGGAGTAGTGGGCATTGAACGCGCGGCTGCTGGCTTCCACGCGCGCTCAACGCATGCTGCACGTTCGCTGAATCTCAATCGTCCAATCGCGAGATCGGACAGCTTAAGATGAACCTCCCCTGCTCCTCAACACGCGCCCGCGTGCGATGCCGCGTGAGGCGCAGGCGTGCGATAGCACGTGGGCGCTATTGAGCGCTCGCAGCCACCCGATCAAGATCTGACGCTTGTCCACTCGCGCGATTCTGCGTTGCTCGCCTGCTTGCGAAGACTCGATCGCGCATCAGCTGCTCTCGATAACATCCTCTCCCACTACGCTGCAGAGTGCAAATGGTCGCGTGGACGTAATCAAGGCGTCGCATCCACAGCCATTTGATCTTGATCCAACGGCGGAGAAGCGACGCTCTGATTGAAGAAGAGAAGGTGCGGCGGTGCTGGGAGCCGGTTAGACGGCTGAGATGGCGCCACGCGGCGCCATCTTGGCCGTCCATCTTCTGAATGTTGTAGATGGTGCCACGGGTGTCGGATTGACTCGATTTTTGCATCGTTAGGCTACAATCGTTGATCTGAATCCGACCGCAGTCGTTTGAGGTGCGAATTTATACCATCTTGGCCTTTGATCTTCTAGGGTTCCCCGATCACTATCAGATGCTACAGATGCTTGATTAGGGCGATCTTGGAGTTGTTGAACTCCAATCATCGCCCTGATCACATCTGTACGGTTGGATCTTCGATCCGAGGCCCCGATAAAATGTTTGCCCTGTCCAAGCACATAAAAGGAGACAATTAACCTCTATTTTATTCAAACTACTCTAAATGCAAGATGATGCATGTTATGCAATATTTATATCATGCAATGCAATCCTATGCTTAAGAACATGTATAAATAGACATCTTAAGTAGTGTAAATGTGTTTACATCATACCCCCATGCCTATCTTTTGCTAGTCCCTAGCAAAAACTATATGCAATTTATAAAAGAATTAGGTTGGATTATTTGGGCATATGTTATTTTCAATCATTAAGAAATTGTCTACTTAAGATCTGAACTTTCAAAGACACAACAGTGCCCGAGTATCTACCAAAATGCAGACCGCCTCAAGCCATCACCTTATTCAAAGAAAATTTTCTTTTTCTCTTTTTCCTCTTTTCTAATTTTTTTGGATTTTCAAGTTTTAGGGTTAAAGAGTGGCTTTCTACAACCATTCAACTCACCTAAGATTTGATGAGAACTCTAAGTTCTAAGCATCTTATTGTGAATGTGATAGACTCGTTGACCGACAATTAAAGTGGATTTTGGATTTCTACGCCTCTAGGTGACCTAAAAAGAATTCTGCCTAAAGGTGATCTTTACAATCGGTAGCTTTCTCCCTACTTTTATTTTTTTGCGGGGTCAACACAAGGGTGAATCCAGTGTATATCTCCCTAGTTTATTCTACTTCTCCGCTTCTTCCTAACTGTTTTGAGAATTTTTAGTGCATTTACTGAGCTGGGTTCTGGACAACCGGTCGATGAGCTGTTACCACCGACAACTTGCCAGCCATACTCGTGCGGCGAAGTGTGGCTTATTTCTTTTTTTCTTTTCTCCTTTTCTTTTTGATTTTTTTTTTTAAGTAGGTGGCTTCCTTGGTCTAAGATTTACCTAAAGGCAGCAAAAAGAGAAAGGTTCAGTGACTGGGCTCTGGACAACCTCCCTATGGGCTGTTACCCACGGTAACTTGCTAGCCATATCACCCTAGAAGGTTCATTAGCTATCCAATTTCCATTAAAATCGTCGAACAACAAGTCAGTGACAAGATAGTGTGTAGATGCTAGAAACTCAAAGTTCCCTCAAATCAGAGGGCAGGTTGATAAGTCATGTACTTATCACCCAAACTTATTTACTTTAATTACGATAGAATTAAGATGGCGAGGACTCGAAAGACAAATCCACATTTTAGTGGATACACGGGCTAATTAAGTCCAAAGACCTGAAGGGTCTTTGTGTTCAAATCCTAATGTAAAGTTTCCTAAGATTGAAAAGTCCTAATGTCCAACTAATCCTTCCTAATTTTAATTTTTTTATGTATAAATAAGAAGAGAAAAATAATTTACATGAATTTCACAAAGCTGACCAAATGATTCAAAAATGAATCCACCCCCCCATGCCTTGCTGATGCAATGTCCTCATTGAAAAAGAGACATGAAAGAAAAGATAGAATATGAAAGATGTCACCTGAATATGAAGCTCGTATCAGCCTTGTGTCATATGTACAACTGCTGAGTTTAATGCCGTCAGCTAGGCGAAGTCCAGCCAAAGAAGTCATAGAATGGCTAGAGCAACTGAGTCTGAGATGGGTTCTGGAAGAATACGGTCAACAACAGGCATCAGACATTGACCGTTGACTTTAAATGTGTTACCCGTCTTTGGGTCAGAAATCTAAATAGCTCCATTTGGAAAAATCTGGTCAATTATGAATGGGCCATTCCATTTAGATCTAAGTTTGCCAGGAAAGAGCTTAAGTTTAGAATCGAATAACCAAACCTTCTGGTTTGGCTCAAAGCTCTTGCGGGAAATCAGTTGATCATGTAGAGCTTTGGTCCGAGCCTTGTAGATCTTGGCATTCTCATAAGCATCATTTCTAAGCTCCTCCAACTCAGATAGTTGGAGTTTCTTAGTCTTCCTAGCTAAATTCAGAACTAAATTGCATTGTTTGATTGCCCAGAATGCCCTATGTTCAATCTCTACAGGTAGATGGCATGCCTTTCCATACACCAAACGGAATGGAGACATGTCGATGGGAGTTTTATACGCCGTACGGTAGACCCAAAGAGCGTCCTCAAGCTTTTGAGTCCAATCCTTACAATCAGGCCTAACCGTTTTCTGCAGAATGTTCTTGATCTCTCGATTGGAGATCTCGGCTTGTCCATTCGTCTGGGGATGGTAAGTTGTGGAAATTCGATGATTAACCCCGTATTTGGCCAATAAATTCTGGAATTGGGCATTAGTAAAATGAGTGCCACCATCACTAATGATAGCCCTCGGAATCTCGAACCTACTGAAAATATTTTTCTTGACAAAATTGATGACCACCTTATGGTCATTGGTTCGGGTGGGAATCGCCTCAATTCATTTGGACACATAATCAACAGCAATAAGAATGTACTGATGTCCAAATGAAGGGATAAAGGGTCCCATGAAATTGATGCCCCAAACATCGAAAATTTCGACAGGAAGAATAGGGTTTAGGGGCATCATATCTCTCCTAGTTATGCTCTCGAGTGCCTGACATCGAGAACATGACCTTGAGAAATCTTGGGCATCCTTGAATAAAGACGGCCAATAGAAGCCAGATTACAAGATTTTTGCAGCCGTCTTTTTCCCAGAGAAATGTCCACCACACCCAGATGCATGGTAGAACTCGAGTATACTGTTGAATTCATTCTCCGGTATGCATCGGCGAATAATCTGATTAGAGCCGATGCGATACAGTTCAGGGTCCTCCCAGAAGTAGTATTTGGCCTCATATTTGAATCTATCCCATTGTTGCTAGGTCCAATCCTGGGGGATTTGACCAACGGCCAAATAATTAACAATGTCAACAAACCATGGGGTGTGGATACCTAAAACTGTAAGAACAGTTTCGTCCGGAAAAGTGTCAGCAATCGGAATGTTCGGACAAGAAGAATCACCTAGGAGTCTCGATAAATGATCCGCTACCACATTTTGTACCCCGGTTTTATCCTTGATTTCAAGATCAAATTCTTGAAGAAGAAGAATCCAACGAATAAGCCGGGGTTTAGCATCCTTTTTGGCCAAGAGATGTCTCAAGGCTGAGTGGTCGGTGTAGATGATAACATGAGACCCTAGGAGATAAGCCCTGAATTTTTCCAAAGCGAACACTACAACTAGTAATTCCTTTTCAGTAATAGTGTAATTCCTCTGAGCTTCATCCAGAGTTTTACTAGTGTAGTAAATGACAAAGGGCTTTCTATCAATTTTCTGACCCAGGACAACCCCAACTGCATAATTAGAAACGTCGGTCATGATCTCAAAAGGGGCTGTCCAAATTGGTGGTTACAAAATTGGAGCACAAGTGACTACTGTTTTCAGGAAATCAAATGCCTTTCGGCATGATTCATCAAAAACAAATGGCGTTTCTTTGGCATGAAGATTGCTCAAAGGACGAGCAACCTTTGAGAAATCCTTGATAAATCTTTGATAAAATCCCACATGGCCAAGAAATGATCGGATTTGTTTAACAAATGTGGGAGGAGGAAGTTTAGCGATAGCATCAACCTTAGCTTTATCCACTTCAATTCCCCATTCAGAGATTACATGACCCAAAACGATGCCTTCTTGGGTCATGAAATGACTCTTTTCCCAGCTAAGGACCAATCGTATTTTGATACATCGCTTAAGAATCATTTCCAGATTAGCCAAACAAGAGTCAAATGATTCTCCGAAAACAGAGAAATCATCCATGAAGACTTCCATAAACTCTCCCACCATGTCATAAAATATGGCTAGCATACACCTTTGAAAAGTCACAGGTGCATTGCATAACTCGAAAGGCATCCTACAAAAAGCAAAGGTTCCGTAGGGACAGGTGAAAGTAGTTTTTTCTTGATCCTCGGGATGAATAGGAACTTGGTTGTATCCCGAGTAGCCATCAAGAAAATAGAAGTACTTCTGCCCGCTAATTTTTCCAAGATTTGATCAATGAAGGGCAGGGGAAAATAATCCTTTTTAGTGGTTGTGTTCAGCTTCTTATAATCAATACAAACCCTCCAAGAGGAAGTTGAACGAGTTGTGACAGATTCTCCTCTCTCGTTAGTCACAACGGTAATCCCAGCTTTCTTCGAAATAATCTGTACAGGACCTACCCAGGGACTATCAGAGATTGGATAAATAATTTCCGCACCGAGCCACTTGATGATTTCCTTTTTGACCACTTCTCGCATATTTGGATTGAATCTCCTCTGCATCTGGCGAGAAGGGCAGGATCCATCTTCCAAAAATATTCTATAATTACAGTAAGATGGCTCGATCCCCCTTAGGTCATGAATGGTCCATCCAATTGCCTCCTTATGTTCCTTTAGGACCTTGATCAATTTAATCTCTTGCTCCTTTGTCAGTTTAGCACTGATAATCACAGGGAGCGTCTTCTGAGCTCCTAAAAATTGATATTTCAAATTCTCGGGCAATAGTTTCAATTCAAGCTGGGGCGGTTTGATGATTGATGGTAGGGTAGATGCTAAAGATTCAACAAGAGGAAGAGGTTGTGAGTGAACAAAATCAATAACCTCTTCCGAAGATGTCAGGTCAGCCATAGAGGGTTGCAGGTCAAATTCATCATCCAAAGAGGAACTTTCGATTGAAGAAACCATCAAACAAATTTCAATGTTATCATTATCCTCATCAAGTTCATCAATAAATCCACAATCCTCAAATTTGTTGATCGCCTTAAAAATATCCAATTTCATTTGTTGGTCCCCAAAGGCGATTTCCATGCTACTGCTTTCACAATTAATGTTGGCCTTAGCGGTAGCCAAGAATGGACGCCCCAGAATGATGGGCATGTTCCTCAGATTATCAGGTACATCCATGTCAAGGATAAGGAAATCTACAGGAAAATAGAAATCCTTGATGTTAACTATAACATCTTCAATAACGCCTCACGGGTTTGTGACCAAGCAGTCCACTAACTGTAGCGTTACTGAAGTTGGCTGAAGTTCACCTAACCCAAACTTCTCGTAAAGAGAAGTCGAAATTAGGTTGATGGATGCACCCAGATCCAAAAGTGCTCTATCAAATGTGTAATCTCCGATAACGCAAGAAATCAATGGAGCACCAGGATCTCTCTTTTTCTGAGGGAGGTAGTGCAGGATAACAAAACTAGACTGCTCAGAGAGTACCACCTTCCTCGGAATAGATTCTCTCGACTTACGCTTTTGTGTACATAATTCTTTTAAAAATCTTGCGTAAGCCGGTATGTGCTTGATAGCATCAAGGAGTGGGATATTGATGTCAACATTCTTAAATAGATTCAGAAGCTCCTCATTGCTATCAATAGACTTCTTCTTCTTTGGTTTGGTTAAGGCTTCAGGAAAAGGAACATGAGTCAGATCTTTAGAATCAGGTTCCTGAGCCTTGATTTCTCCTTCAGGATTCACCTCTCTCTCCTCAGGTTCTTCAGGATTCAAAAGATCATAATAGTGTGGTTGTGGATCCTGAGTCTTCTTACCACTCCTCAAAGTGACAGAATTTGCAGATGCATAAGAATTTGGGTCTTGGGGAGGGTTAGGAAAGATTGGAGGGGCTTGATTAACCATGAATTGTTGATTTACAGAAGAAGAAGAAGACGAGGAACCCTGCTCAACCACCTGAGCATGTGCGTGTGGGTTCCTCTGATTTCCGTAACCATGGGCTTGGTTGCCCGAATTCATAATATTTCGTGGGTTGGGTACGGGTTGGGATGGTAGAGATCCGGGTTAACGAGAGTTAGCAATGAGCCCAGACTGCAAGTTGTCCAGCGAGTTTTTCATTTGCTGCATGAGCTGGAGCATGGATCCTTGCATCTCTACCATTTAACGGTTCAAATCAACCTACCCTACGGGTTGACGGCCATTCCAAGCTGGCTGATTGACCTGATTTGGAGGCAACTGAGTATATACTTGACCCTGACCCATTGGTTGTTGCGGAGCATAGTTGCCGGGTCGAAATTGGGTTTGTTGCCCCGGATTTTTCCAAGAGAAGTTAGGGTAGTTTCTCCAACCTGGATTACAGGCATTCGAGTAGGGGTTGGATCTAACATTCTATTGTACGGCACAGACATCCTCATAGGGTGAGGATGGAGAGAAAGAAAGGGAAGGATCAGAAAAACTGGGATCAAAGGCCCCAGTTTGGAACCCATGGGGTTCCAAAAAATGCTGACTCACAGGTTGAGCCGCATTGAGTTGATTCACGAACTCCCATCCAAAAGGAGCTCGTGAGGAATGGAATCCCGAATTTTGGGATTGAGTAGATCAAGAGTTATTCATAGAATTGTCAGCCATTCACTCTTCCATTCTCTTAGCAACCAAGTCCACCTTATCAAGTTTGTTACAAATCAATTCCATATCAAATGAATGAGAGTCATGGACTTCATTGACATTTGATCTGGGCTGCTGGGACCGGTTAAAAGTATCCATGGAGGCATGATTAATTGAATTCTCACTCATTTCCTCAAATAAATCATGTGCACTATCTGCATCTTCATTGAGAAAATTGCCTCCGCAAGAAGTATTCACATGATTTCTGAGTTGCTCAGTCAGCCCTGTAATTCCCTACCAAGAGGGGGTGACATAATAATTGCGGAAATAAATATAAACAATCTCATAAAATATCAATCACACGAGTACACAATTGGTTTTAGGTGGAAACCCAAACTGGGTGAAAACCACCACCTAACCCTCTCGAGTTAGGATTTTCCGATCAACCAAGTTGATCAAAATCCACTAAACGAATCACTTTAAATCGAGGGTGATTTAACCTCAATTACAACCACGCTACTTAGACGAGGGTAGCGTACCTCAACCCCTTCTCTCCACGAGAAGGATTTTGTCTCACGAAGGAGACGGGAATTCGCAAAGCGAATACCTAACCAAATAACAAAGATAAAACAAGTAATCCTATAGAGCCAACAAAATAATTTTGAACCTAAGCTTCTATAGGAAATAGGATGCTTCCCTTTGAAAGGAGTGCGTCTACGACGCGGATGCGTGTGCCACGCGACGGCGCAACGTCGCTCTCGTGAACAACAGCGGGAGAGCAGGTGCGCAACAGCTTGATGCTCTCAAGATGAAGAATTAGAGCGTAGAGAGCAAGAGAGACACAAAATGGTTTGCAAGTGTATTGCAAGGTGTGTCTTGGTGTTTCTTGGTGTATATAGGTGTGTCAAAGGCTCCCCTCTATTTATAGAGGCCTTAGGAAGGCTTTGGAAGGCTTAGAAAAGCTTCCATAGCTGTTGGGTGCAAAGCCCAAGTGAATCAGGCCGAAATCACGAACAATCATTGTTCTGACAGGCTTATCAGACATCTAATTCTGTCATCAGACGTCTGGAAGTTCACTTTAAGACGTCTGATTTCAAGGTCAGACATCTGATTTTGGGCGAGTCTTTTCCTGACTTGAATCAGATCTAAACAGGGTTCTAGCGCAAGTCCATCAGACGACATATAGGACGTCTGGCACTATGTCTGGACGTCTGGAAACCTACTTTTTCGTGGGAATGGATTTGCAACGGCTACAAAATCTCTGAGAAGAGATTTTCGGGTCAGTCGAGGCAAAACGGTCAATTATCAGACGTCTGGAAAGGCCTAAGGACGTCTGATAAGGCTCTAACGGTCATATCCTTCAGTGTTTGTTAAGCCAGCTAACGGTCCACTAATTGGACGTCTGGCAAAGTCATCAGATGTCTGGTCTAAGGTCTGGACGTCTGATTTCATCAGACAGAACTGACTTGTCCAGCCTAAATGTTATCAGACGTCTGAATAAACAGTCAGACGTCTTAAAACACTTTATCAGACGTCTGATTTGGGAATTAGACGTCTTGAAATGCTGTTTAAACCCTATATTGGTTTTCTAAGTTCTCTACAGAAAACCTAAGTATCCTAGGGTTGTGCGGGTGTTCCTAGGACTACTGTTAGGGTGCTTTGAGGCTCTTTAACATGAATTTAAGTAACAAAAATAAAGAGCAACAAAAGAAACGAAAAATACAATGAGTACAAGAGAAGGAAATCTATCCTATTCTTCATCTCCTTCCTTCTTCAATATATTGCTCCTCGCGAATCTCTTCTATTCTCCATCAGGCTCCTCCAATCCATCCTGGATGCGAGCTCGAATTTCGTCTAATCACGTATCCATTTGCAATTGGCCTGAAATCTAAGACTCCAAGTGCAAATGTTAAATAACACGTGTTTTGTTATCATCAAAATAAATGATCGTGGTGCTCTAGCACCAACAAACCCATGATAGAAGATCTGCACGAGTTGCCATTTCGGCACCTCGTGGTGTGGACACCTCCACAATAAGTCCTGGAATCGCTCCTAGGCCACATGAAATTGCTCCCCCGGCCGCTAGGTAAAGGTAGTGATTGCCCGTCTCAAGGCATTGGTATGTCCAACTAGGAAGAATTTCTTCAGAAAGGCCGATTTCAACTCATTCCAAGTTGTAATTGGTCTTCCACTATCCTATACCAATGCGCGGCCTTATCCCTAAGAGAATGGGGGAATAGCCTCATGATCATTTGCTCCTCGTTTACGTTTCGAGCCTTGGTGGTCTGGACCAAAGTGGTCAAGTCCTCCAAGCGTTGAAACGGATCTTCGGAGCCAAGCCCATAATAATGCTTAATCAGGCTTAACACCTAGGGCTTGATTTCTACATCACCGGCTAGAATCTGGACGCCGGGACGTTCCCCGTAATTTGAAGGATCATAAAAATCCTTCAAGGGTTGAGAGCCCTGCATTCTCTGGAACCATTCCTGCATTCTCTGCATTTGTTCCAGCTACCTTCAAAATTCTTCATGTGGATTTCCAAGCAGAGGAGGCTGTTGTTTGGCCATGGGATCAATTTGACCAAAATCCAACTTGCGCCTCCTAGAATGTTCTAATGGTCCTTCCAATCGGGGATTCAATGACCATCTTCCCAGCATAAACTAGGACAAGGTCGGAAGGACTGGGGATAGAGACCTTGCAACACAACAAAACAAGGTTGTCCTTAAGTGGGGTAGCCTAAGGATCTATTGACTCCCAAAACCCGCCTTAAGACTGTAAATGATTTACTCTACTTGCGTCTGTTTAATCCAACCAGTTAGAAGGAGGGACTGGGGAGAAGGTTCTTCCTTCGGCTTTCGCCTCCGGTTCCTAGTGTACCCCCCAGCCGCGGTCGTTTGACGCTACTCCCCTAGCTAGACATCAGATTAATCAGTACAAGTAGGTTAATCAAAAACAATCTTAGACTAGGCCCTGAAGAGCAAATCAGACCTTAAGGCCAATGTCTACTCAATTTTATTAAGGCCTGGGATTGTGGTGCTTATGGAATGTGATGGGCCCTTAAAATGGGTTGTGCCCTTAATGATTGATTGAGATTTGTGTAAGTGCATGCACAACCAGGGTTTTCAAGCAAGATTATTTGTGATGCATGAATTTTAATGTTCAAATCTTGCTTAAGTAGCTTTTAGGGTTTCAAATTAAGTGGATCACAATCAAGTTTCTAAGCAAACCAAGTTATCAAACACAGGTGAAGATTGTTTTCCTTTAAAACCAGAAAGAAAGTGGAGTGCCTGGAATAGACCTAG
The DNA here is from genome assembly GCA_037157565.1 of Thalassia testudinum. Lineage (NCBI taxonomy): Eukaryota > Viridiplantae > Streptophyta > Magnoliopsida > Alismatales > Hydrocharitaceae > Thalassia > Thalassia testudinum. Next base: position 78,570,347 of record JAZHRO010000077.1, on the reverse strand, counting down.
ATTGATAACCCTAAGGAGGAGCTACTTGATGGGTTGATTTTAAATAGAGTGGTGCAGCCCAAATAACTCAAACAATTGGCCACAAATGCACCACTAAGTTAGGCACTCAAAGATGGTTAAGCTAGAATGATTTCTACTCTTTTATGTGTTGCTTTGTGTGTACCGATTCCACAGATCAGAACCCGGTTGAGTAGAAACAAATCAATTTGATTAAGTGCCTTGAATGTGGGTGTATGTTGTGTGTTTGTTGAAAATTACCCCAAAAGATTATCTTTTTGTTATTTTTTTTTATAAATGAGAGTGGAATGAATGTGAGTGAGAATCTAAACAACCAAATTATTCCTAGGATTTATGCAAACACCTAGGTTAATTGGAATTTGGATTTAATGTGGCGAATGAAATCAATGGAGGGGCGAAGAATGGGGAGCACTTATAGTTGTCTTCAACTGCACTTTACTCCAGTCTACCGCTTGATGATTCCTTGATGGAGGTCTCTGCAAAACAATAGACACAAGAGAAAGCAAGTTAGAAAATAATAAAGTGCAAGAAATGCCAAAAGAACGGAAATCATTCCCTCCCCGGCAACGGCGCCAAAATGTTGAACGCACGAATTGCTACGCTAATGTGTTTGGTTTTAAAATCTTGTCGTTGTAGCTTGAAAGCGAAGAATTCGTGTTCAACAAATAAAATTTATACCGAAATTGAAATTCCGGGTCGAACACAGGGAGGCTACGTCGATCTATATTCGCAATTATATTTTTTTTAGAATTTTTCTTAAAAAGTGAGGCGATGTAATTACAATGAAGCTATCAGACTAAAAGGAAGAGAGAGAGAGATAAAACATGCATTCAATATTTCAAAATGTTTATACAATAAAACCAAATAAGGATTACACTAGAAAGCGGAAAATCAGCTACACTAGAAAGCAAGAAAATTCTATACTAGAAAGCTATAAAGAAGATGAGAGAGAGAAGTTATCCTCCTCGACGATCGCTTGGAGGACGAGCCGGATAGGACGACTCCTGGACGAAGGAGGACGGAGCAGGACGAAGGAGGACGAAGCAGAAGAATGGGAACGGGGCAGCACGTTGTCGTCATCATGGGATCCACTTCCGAATGGGGACGAAAATTTGGACTTTATCTCGCAGGAGCATCTCGGGTGTAGGACAAGCTTCTCTTGAGCTTTGGAGAGGTAGAAGAGAAGGAAAGGATGAGAATTTCGTGTGGAGGGGGTCTCCTTTTATTGTTGCAAGGAGTGGGGGCAAATTGGACATTACATCTTTAAAACATTAAATAAGGGGTCTTTAGTGACGGATAAAACCGTCGCTAAAGCCCCATCGTGGGAGTAGTGGGCGTTGAACGCGCAGCTGCTGGCTTCCACGCGCGCTCAACGCATGCCACACGTTCGCTGAATCTCAGCCGTCCGATCGCAAGATCGGACGGCTTAAGATGCGCCTCCCCTGCTCCTCAATGCGCGCCTGCCCGCGTGCGATGCCATGTGAGGCGCGGGCGTGCAATAGTGCGTGGGCGCTATTGAGTGCCCGCAGCCACCCGATTAAGATTTGACGCTCACCCGCTCGCGCGATTCCACGCTGCTCGCCCGCTTGCGAAGACTCGATCGCGCGTCGGCTGCTCTCGATAACATCCTCGCCCACTGCGTTGTGGAGCGCAAATGGTCGTGCAGATGTAATCAAGGCGCCGCATCCACAACCATTAGATCTTGATCCAACGGTGGAGAAGCGGTGCTCTGATTGAAGAAGAGAAGGTGCAGCGATGCTGGGGGTCGGTTGGACGGCTAAGATGGCTCCACGTAGCGCCATCTTAGGCATCCATCTTCTGGATGTTGTAGATGGTGCCACGGATGTCGGATTGACTCGATTTTTGCATCGTTAGGCTACAATCATCGATCCGAATCCATCTGTGTGGTCAGATTTGTCGTTTGAAGTGTGGATTTACACCATCTTGGCCTTTGATCTTCTAGGGTTCCCCGGTCACTTTCAGATGCTACAGATGCTTGATTAGGGCGATCTTGGAGTCGTTGAACTCCAATCGTCGCCCTGATCACATCTGTACAGTTGGATCTTCGATCCGAGGCCCCGATAAAAAGTTTGCCCTGTCCAAGCACATAAAAAGAGCAATTAACCTCCATTTTATTCAAACTACTCTAAATGCAAGATGATGCATGTTATGCAATATTTATATCATGCAATGCAATCCTATGCTTAAGAACATACATAAATAGACATCTTAAGTAGTGTAAATGTGTTTACATCATTATCATTTCTATCTACTCATTCAAGACTGCAATTCAATCATCCAATACAGACATTTCCAGTATTTCTCATCTTCAGATTCATGCCATATCCTAGGTTCTAATCAATCATTCCACACATGCATTCAGGTTTGTAGTTTAAATTAGGTGAAGCCACTCTACTAGTAAACCCAGGAGTATTGGAGGCTTGAACGGCAGACTCACGTGCCTCAGCAAGCCCTGAACCCGCAACGGAATGAAGTCCTACAATAAGGAACAATCACAAGGGAACTATCAAAATAGTATAAAAAGCCTTTTAACAAGTAGAGGAAGTCACAAGGAAAACATAAGTATCTTATTTACGTAAAACGAACATCAAACGGACCTTAAACGGGTCAAAAATAGGATTTTTGTCTCAAATCAGACGTCTGGAACAACTTCCAGACGTCTTAAAAGTGTTCAGTAACGTACCTCAAGTTCTGCGTCAATCCTCAGACGTCTAGGAACTCTTCTGGACCGTCTGGACCCAGCTCCAGACGTTCGATCACCTCTCCGAACGTATGGAAGTGCTTCCAGTCGTCTGGTAAGCTCCCCAGACGTCTGAAATGAGAGGGAGGGCGTGTCCCGCGCCTTCCCGAAGCAAATCCTGCAACGCTACCACACAATCCTCTCAAAAAAGGCATGCAACAGGGTAGCTACGGAGCGGCCTGCATGGCCGTATCCATAAAGAGGACGTACCTTCGCGAAGCCCTCTCCTCAGACGTCTGGAACCGCCTCCAGACGTCGGTTCCAGATGTCCGCTCCATCGTATGGAGGTCACTCCAGATGTCTGATTCTAGGAGAAACCCTGAACCAGAACCTACTTTCGCTCTCTCATGTTGCGCATGGCCGCACCTTGCCTTCTCGCCTGCAGCTCCGACTGCAGCAGCGTCGGGGAGGACTCCCCCAACGCACTCCTCTTCGCACGTGTGCCGCTCCGACCGTGCACTCCCGGTGAGCTCCTACACGAGCTCGCAAGCTCACTCTCCTCCTCCACTCCTCACGTCGCTCCTCCTCGACGCCGCCCTCGCGCTCTCTCGCTCGTGCTGGCTCTCTCGCTGGAGTGGAGAAGAAGAGGGGAAGGTGGCTGTTGTGGGGAGAACGAGAGTAGGGGAAGGGGTTTATAAGGTTGGGGGGTTTAGGGTTTGTTGGAGGCAGGGAGAGAGAGAGTGAAGGAAAACGAGAGTATTGTCCGCGTGCAGACGCGAGCTCGTACTCAAAATTTTTTATTTCTAGACGTCTGGGAAGGTGTCCAGACATCTGACCAGATGTCTAACCCACAATTCAAACGTCTTAAAAGGCTCAAACAACACGGGTCTTAACAGTTATCCTCCATTCGTCAACAGGCTGGGTATGCTGATGAAGGCGATCATCCCACTCTCCTACTTCGACAGGATGAAGGTACCAAAAAAGCTAAAGAGGCAGCTCATTCGAAAGTCAGAGGTAATTGGTAAAAACTTATAACTTATTTATATTGCTTTATATAAGTTTAAATTACATAACAATTACTGCTCTCCTATTAATGCAGGCAATCTTGGATTGGGGGGACGATCCGAACGTCCCTAAATATAGCCTCAAGCACACAGCCAAGCTTCACAAAGATTGGAGATTGGACATGAAGAGTAAAGTAAAAAAAAATTAACTTTATATGTTTCTTTTTTTCACCATAATTGCAATATTATTTTTAACATTAAAAATATATATTTTTTAGTTTTAAAAGAACAGAAACCATGATGAGGTATTACATAATGAGCCTGTTCTGATGCAGCCGTATATTTAGAGGGAAGCGTGCGAGCATTGGCATGATCCAGCGACACAAGTAAAAATATTGTATATATGATAATTTAACTAATTTTCAAGTTAATAAATTATACCTTTCTTTTAGGAGCAAGCTCAAAAGAATAAGGAGAATAGGGCTAAAGCTCCACCGAATATCCATGTCTTGAGTAAAAGTATAAGCGGGATGAAATCCCTATACATAACTATTTTTAATCATTATTTTCTTTTACACCTTACAATATTTATAATTTGTTTCAATTAACTCTTTCAAATTGCAGTCCTAAATGCATCAAGGTGCCCAGCTTGATCGGGTGGGAGTATATGAGGCCACTCATAGCAAGCTGAGTCATGAGGAAAGTAGAGGGTGGCTTATGACACATACCAAGAGTGACACGTAAGTTAAATTACACAATATTTTTGTTTCATTTTTTAATTAAAATTAAATGATATTACTTAACATAATTGAATTTTTTCATGATAATATGATCAACTTAATGCATCCTCTTGAAGACGCCAACTCTGGTACAGTTCAGCAGCCACTGATAGCAGAAGAGGCATTCTAAACCGTCATGCCACCTTAGCATGGTGAGTATGTGCGTAGTGCAGGGAGGAGCGAGACCATCTCCACCTAGTATGGGAGAAAGGGGGCATCATCCCCTTCAGCTGAGGTACTAGAGATGAGAAAGGAGATTGCAGCATTACATCGCTGAGACAAGGAGGAGCAACAGATCGAGGAGTTAACCACGCAGGTCAGGGATTCCGTGATGTAGTTCAAGGAGTCGACTACGCAATTGCAGCAGTCGACTCAGACTGTTCAGGAGCTCCTAAAGATACTTCAGCAAGGAGGTATCGATCACTCATCTTTTCATCAGTATAGAAATCGTCGCAAGGACAACGATTTAGGTGGTGGTGGTTGTGGTGCTAGAGGCGTTGGTTTTTATATTTTCATATATTACTATTTGTACATATGCTTTGTAGACATTTTTACAAACATGAAATTTTGATTTTAAATCTCATTTCTTGTGTTTTGAATGAATGCATTGGTTTTTGATTGTGTAATTATATTTATACAGGATTTCTAGTTTTTTACATGTCTTCTACAAAACTAAAACTTTTAATCAAAAGAAAAAGAAAAATAAAATCACTATTTTCAACCGTTTTAGAACCGACGACAATATATTACCGTCAAAATTGGGTTAATTATCGAACATTATGGAATGGACCAGAAATGTAATATTCTTGTCCATTTTTACGGAATGATCGAAAATAAGGCCGTACTCGACCATTATAGAATGGACGAGAATATTATTATTCTCGTCCATTTTTATTGAACTGTCGAAAATATGACCTTACTTGTTCATTTAAATAACGGTCGATGTAAATATTTATGTCGACGGTGTATTAAAAATAGTCGAGAAAAACCTTCCTCCACAGTTTAAAACAGACGACAAAAACATCCACATGTTGAACGAGGGGCTGCTTTTGTCCTATCATTAACGTTGTATAACCGTTGAGAAAACACGACACATCATTCCTTGACTCTTTTTCTTGACCGTGGATTTCACATTGTCGATCATTTTTAACGATCGGCAATAATGAATATTCTTGTAGATGATATTCAATCGGTTCATCATGGTTTTTGATCAATGGAAAATCAACACAACACACGTTGCAAAATGCATTGCCCGTTGTATCTTGATTTTCAACTGGTGAAAACAAAAAAAACTGATTGAAAATCAAAACACAATACTTGTTGCAAAATGTATTACTCGGTGTATTTTGATTTTCAATTAGTATCTTTGATTGTGTTTACACGGCCTAGTTTTATATATGTATTATTTTATTCTCCTATAGGAACATATTCAATTTTTATCTCTAATAAAAGAGCACAAGTCAAGAAGGCTGATGGCAAGATAAAATTCAAAATGGATGTATGCGCAAAATAATGTGCAAGAAAAATAAAATAAGAGAAAAAAAAAAGGAAAAGAGATATAAGAGAAGCGGGGTAGGGAGATCACCATAGCAATCTAGAAAAAAAAATAATAATAAATAGACAGTGGTGGAAGAAAATAAATGAAGCACCGTAAATAATGCATGCTACCGAACTTGTCCCACACCACTTCATTATATTCTAGTTTTTAATTTGTACTTTGCTATGAGTGTGGAAAAGTCAAAATTACATTAAAATTCTACTGCTCAAATAACTACTTAAATAAACAAATTTAAATCCCATTCTAAATATGTCACTCTAGAAAAATATGGGCATTCATGTGTAATATTGATTGATAAGATAGATTGGATGGCTTCAATTTTTTTCACACCTATGCTTTGCTACTAGAGTGGAAAAGTTAAAATTACATCAAAATTCTACTTCTCAAATAAGTCTACAATAAAAAAATTCAAATCCCATTTTGGAAAGGGGAAATTTCTTTTTATCTATCATCACATGTAAATCAAAGATAAATTCCATATATAAAATTTATTATGAAAATTATGTAATATCAAAACTTTTTATAGTATTTATATAAAAGTTTTTCAATCACGGTGCCTTATAATATTTTCATCCATTTTCATATGCTTGGATTCTAAAAAAAAAACCTAAAGCTTGAGGGGGGTGGGGGGTGGCAGAGGGCTGTCGAAAGAGACCCAATTTCACCCGCTGCTGCTCGATTTTAATCAGTTGTTGCTGCCGATCGAAGTTTAAAGAAAATAATTAAACGAGGATGTGATTTTTTTTTTTCTAAGTCAATCTTATTTATTTCTCGTTCCTTGGAGGTCAAAAAAAAGGGAAATAGTGAGACTATATCAAAACATGTTCCATATAAAAAAAGAGGATCATGACTTATGACCTAGTACAAAAATGTAAAATAAAACCCAAAGCGACACAACCTAACCAACAATATAAGGAAATTAGATCTTATCTAATGTAAGCATCCCATGATACAAAGCGGGGAGAGCCCATTCCGTGTTAAAATGTTGCCAGGAACCCGTAGAAGCAGAGGCAATCAAACGCACCAAGTGGTTGGTCATAGGGTGGATGTACGTAAGCTTTGTACCTTGAGGACAAAGATTTTTAATCTCCCTCAGCGAAGGTCGGATGTGCCAAGCAACCAGGATTTTCTCGTTCCACCAATAATAAAGAAGAGTATAATCCATTTCAAAGCAAATATTATCCATGACGCCATGCCCAGAATGCAGGAAATGAATGATAGCTTCAATGATACCATGCTCAGGTGAGGGGGAGGGGGTCCTACAAGAAGCCGTGGCTTTCAACACACCATAGCTGTCATGGAGAATCCAAGCAATCAAGTAGGAGGCATGATGGTAACTCGACACGAAGTTAACTTTGAAGCCAGACGTCAGACGGATCCAAGAAACAGCAAAAACTTTGGGTTTTTGAGATCTCAACCAAGTAGACATGTTAAAATAGCTTCAATTGTGATGAAGAAAGTGGTTCGTGTGAGCTAAATTGAAATTGCTGTGCTTGCTCTTGTTATGCAACCACCAAATGTTATGCCAAATGAAGGTAGTAAGACCCTTGATCCTCTGAGTAGATTTGTCGGAGTTTAGGAATTTGTGGAATAAGGAAACAGGCGGGATGGGATTGATGAGCATGTTCCTGAAGGTCCAATTGAACACAGTGAGAGCGAGTTCATTGTGGCAGATAAGGTGGATGCACGTTTCAGAGGAGGGATTGGTAGGACAACAGATACATTTGGATGGGAGGTTGATACCACGCTTTTGAATAGCATCATCAGTAGGAAGTCTGTCATGAACAATCCTCGAAGCAGTGAGGCAAAGACGGAGAGGGAGTTTGAGGTTCTAGAGGCTTTGAAAAACATGGATGGGATGAGATGGCATGATGTTGATTTTGTAGGTGGAAGAGATAGAGAAATTGCCATCCGAGGAAGGGGACCAGACAGGAACATCTCTTCCAACCCGAATGGTGGTCCAGAAGATGTTAGCCCGAATGTCAAGAGGTATATAGTGAAAATGATCAATAGAATCAAGCTGATCTAAAACATCTTTGATTTTGACCCTTGGGAGCTCAATGTCATGCTAAAGGAAGTCCTTGAGAGGGGAGTCGCCGATCCAGATATTCAACCAAAACATAAGGTCCCCTTCCTTAACCTCCCGACAGATATAAGGTTTCATAACATTATAGGCCGTGAGTAAGGATTTGATTCTGTTGAAGCGAGTGTGGGAGGGGTTATGGGAGAGACCATAGAGGCCTTTCATGAGAGACGAATAGGGAGAGGACCCAAAAAGGATATTCTAGAGCCTTTTCATCTGGAAGGCTTTGCTGACCGCAGAGAGATTCCTAACGCCAAGCCCACCGTTGGCCAAAGGTTTACAAATAGTGGACCAGGTAATCCAATGATGGTGGCGTTCCTCGTCAGAGGAATTCCAAAAGAAATTGGCAAACGTGGAATCCAGAGTGGAGATGACCGACTTGGGGGTGTTAATAATCGAGAGGATGTGGATGGGAATGGAAGATAAAACGTGTTTGATGAGAAGGAGCCTGGCGGCGGACGACGGAAGTTTGGTTTTCCATCTCAACAATTTAGAGTGGATTTTATCAATGAGACCATGGAAGTAGGCAGTCTTGGCTTTGTCAGTGAAGATCGGGCACCCCAAGTAGATGAAGAGGAAGGACTCGAGTTGGTAGTCCGTAATGGAGAGGATCCTCGACAGTCTGCCTACCAGGAAGTGCTTCCCCACAAAGCAGAAGCTTTTGAGGTAATTAAGTCTTTGGTCGAAATTGGATTCAAAATCATGAATGAAGGCCATAAGGTTAGAAGTGGACCTCAAACTCCCATTGAGGAAAAGAATGATGTCATCAGCATAGAGGAGGGCCATGGGGGCGGGGACGCCCCGTTTGATGGCAAAAGTATCCAGCCGACCCAAATGGACCAACTCCTTGATTTCACGGATAAAAGGTTCCATGAAAAGGTTAAAGAGGAAAGGAGAAAGTGGATCCCCTTGTCTCAGCCCCTGGGAGACCTTGAAGAAAGGAGAGGAGGACCTATCGACTATGATGGAGGACCCTTCGTGTTCCACAAAACCCTTGATAAGATCGATGACCCTAGTGGAGAACCCAAATTTGCGAAGCATGCCGTAGAGAGCTCCCCACTCCACACAATCATAGGCTTTTTGAAGATCGAGCTGAAAGGTGATATTGGAGCCAAACACTTTACGGTTGGGTCTTTGGTCCAGCTCAAAAGTAGTCAAAATGTGATCAAATATTGATCTCCCTTTGATGAAACCAGCCTGTTCCGGGGAAATGAGCCTAGGGAGTAGCTTGGCCAAACGATTCGTGAATATGCCAGAAGCGATCTTGTAGATGACGTTGCAAAGGCTTATGGGGCGAAAATCAGCCAAATCAGAGGAATTCGATTTCTTGGGGATGAGGGATATAAAGGTAGCATTGAAAGATCTGGGAGCTTCCTGGGAGGAATAGATGTGAGATATGGCATTCACCACAACCGTTTTAACGATATCCCAGCAGTGACGAAAGAACTCAGCATTGAACCCATCAGGGCCAGGGGTGCTGTTGGCAGGCAAGTCATTAATGGTATTGCGAATCTCAGATTCATTGGGGATACTAGTTAAATTGGCACAATCTTCAGGGGTGATGATCGGAGGTATGACAACAAGAAACCTATTGATATCACTTGTGCCATCGGAGGTAAGGAGAGATTGGAAGAAATTTGTCGCTTTGGAAACAGCCAAGTCCCACGAACCATTACCAATGGAGGAGGAGAGAGAGTTCTGATTATGCTTAGCAAATCTCTTTTTGATCGTGGAAAAAAAGAAGGCCTTATTGCCTTCTCCATGGAGCAGCCAACCAATCTTGGCTTTCTGGGCCAGGAAGTCATAGTATTTAGCGAGGGCATCCTCTAGTTGGATACGAGTATCTGTAAGCTCAGAAGAGATTTGATCATCCCAATGGGATGTCAGTTTGGCCTCCAAATCATCATGACGACTCTCAAGATCTTTGACAATCGAGTGAATGTCGTCGAAATACCACCTATTCCAAGATTGACGGGCTTTTTTGAGACTGTCGAGCTTGAAGTAGAGGTTGTCGAGGTGATTATGAGTAGGATTAAGGGCGAGTGTATCCCAAACATGTCTGACCACATTAAGGAAGGAAGGAGGGATCTTTGAGCCACATGTTCTGAAACCTAAAGGGATGAGGTCTAGACACATTGTGAGCAGAAAGAGAAAAAATCATAGGCGAATGGTCCAAATTCCGCCTAGAAAGGTAGGATACAGAGGGCGAAAGGGCTAAGGTAGGCGGAGAAACGAATATCCTATCCAATTTTTTGTAAATACGCGCACTGCCATGTCTACCATTACACCAAGAAAGCTGGTTCCCACCCATAGGAAGTTGCAAAACACCTAAAGAGCCTCTCCACCTCAAGAATTTGGCATCTTGGGGTAAGTGAAAAGGGAAGCCACCACTTTTTTCGGGTGCACATAGGATACAGTTAAAGTTGCCACCTATAAACCAAGGGACAGAAGACATATCCATGAGATCAGAGAGGTGAAGCCAAAGGTCTCGTTTAGAGTCCGGATCACAGGAGGCATAGACTCCAGATATGTAGCACGTGGCATTAGGAAGCCCACAGCGAACAGATATCGCTTGGGGCATAGCACTAACGATGGAAGTATGGATAGTGTTCTTAGAGAAGCACCAAATGTTAGGAGCACACAGGGAGATATGAGTTTGAGAGAAGCCAATCAAGTCCATGAAAACCGAAGCTAAAGAAGAATCAGCAAAAGGCTCGAAGAGGAATATGATATTAGCAAAAGGCTCAAAGAGTAAAAGGCTGAATCAAATATTGGGTATGATTGGAGGTGGGTGTGTTAAGCACCCCTCTACAGTTGTTATAACCCTGGCATCAAACGTCGTTTAAGACGTCTGGGAATTGGTCCAAACGTCTGGTCAAATGTCTGGAAGCCTTCCCAGACGTCTAGAATTTAATTTTTTCGACGTACAGGTTCGCGTCTGCGCGCATGCGCATGCAGACTGAACCGCCGCCCTCCTTCTCTTTCCTTCCTCCCTGCAGGTGCAGCCACCTTTTTCTCTCCCTCTCCCCACGGTAGCCTTCAAATACCCACTCTCCTCTCCCTCACCCTCACTCCACCGCCCTCTTCTTCTTCTTCTTCCTGTCAGCAAGAGAGTGAGCGAGCGAGGGCAGCAGCAGTTGCTGCTGTGAATGCGTGGGAGGAGGGGCTGCTGCGAGAGGGAGAGAGCTAGACCGCCAAGGAGCGAGCTCGCCGGAGCAGCCAGGGCCGACCGGCGGGTGCGCAGCGGAAGCGTGGTGTTGGGGAAGAGCTGCTGCAGCTCAGGCAGCAAGCGAGCGCAACGCGGCACAGCCGTGCACTGCAGGCGGAGGGCGAGGAGGTCTTGATTCTGGGAAAATTTCCCAGAATCAAACGTCTGGACATACGTCCAGACGACGCAGGAGACGTCTGGAGGAAGGTCCAGAAGTCTGAAAGGTACGATATTTTTCCACCCTTCCTTTTTTTCGCGTGTACAGCCATGCAGTCGTTCCACCAAGGAGTTCTGCTCATTTCGTGTTGAGGACGATCGCGTGTGCGTGCAGGTCTCGTTCAGGAAGGCGTAAGGGCACTCCCTCCCACGCAGATCGGACGTCTGGGCACAGCACCAGACGACGAAGAGGGTCTCCAGACGTCCGGAGTGACAGTCGGACGTTTGGAAACTAAGTCCAGACGGTTCAGCGGGATTCTGGACGTCTGAAGGACCGCACAGGATCAAGGTATGACCTGAGCCATCTTTTAAGACGTCTGGAAGATGTTCCAGACGTCTGATTTTGGGCAGACTTGTCGTTTTTGACCCGTTTAGGGTCCATTCGAAGTCCGTTTTCCGCATTTCAAGTTTCGTTCTTCTCAGATTTAGTTCCTCTACCTGTTTACAGTATTTGTATCATGTTCTGAGTAGCTCCTTGTAATTGATCCTTGTGTTAGGACCCCATTCCGTTGCGGCTCTAGGGGTTGCGGAGGCACGCGGGCTTGCCGATCACGTCTCCAGTACTTCCGATTTTGCGGGTAGAGTGGCCCCTTTAATTATTTATCAAAAATTATGCAGTTGTGAAATAATTAATAGATTCTAGGGTATTGCATGAATCGTAGGACTGAAAAACTAGATTGAATGATAGATCCTATGGTATTGCATGAATCCTAGGACTGGAAAACTAGATTGAATGATAGATCCTAGGATATGGCATGAATCCTAGGACTGGAAAACTAGATTGAATATATATATATTACAGTCTTGGAAAAGTAAAATTGAAATGATAACTGCCTGTAATTGGTTAACAGCTGCCTGTTTATGAATGGATAATTACTGTTAAGAACATGGGCTATATGAATATAAAGCTGAAATGATGAAACCTAAATTGGCTGAGTTAAAAGAGCATGAACCCTACGGGGAATTAAGAGTAGAGCTCCTGAGAAGTGAATGGAATAGAATTGGAGAAGTGAGCTGGCCCTTGAATACAAAGTACCAAGGAGAGAGACTATCCCCCCCCCCACCCATTTAGTGCAGAGCGGAGCTAGCCGCCTCAGGGACCCAGGGTTAGGTCTGGCCACTTTGTACCGACTTTTAGCCCTCGTGTACACAGTACCGAGCAAAGCTACTAGTGTAGGGAGAGCACTAGCCACCCCACGGGCCCCGTGGTTCTGCTAGCCCTCCTACATCGACTTGTTAAGCCCACTGGGCAAACCAGGGTAGTCAGGCGAGGGTGCGCGGACTGTGGAGGGGTAAGACCCCTAGTTGGTTACTGTGGAGGGGCTGGACCCCTGTTGCTGAGAGGGCTCTGCCCTATACTGGTTCCATGCTGTGCTTTGGGGTGCATCCGTTAACGGAAACGACTGACCGCGTGCCAGTGCGGGGTAGCTACCCGTGCGTTTATCGCGTGTGCCGTAGTCACCGTTACGTCTGTCAGTGACCTTGGGGTGGTTGACTGAGGGTAGGACCACCACGGGGGACTCTCCCGGCTAGGAGAGCACCACGTGCTACTTCTACTTTTCAGAAAAGACTTCAATCAAGATCGTTCCCACGAGAAACATTTGAGATCAAGAGAAAGATCTGAGGAATAACTCAATAATGAGTAAACGGAAAATAAAGAAAGAGATAAAAAATATAACAGCTACTGTCCACCTTACTGTTTTCTTAACTTTTGGTTGTCACTCTACTCAGCGTTTCGCTGACGTGTCACCTTTGTCACATTTTCAGGACCAGGTGTTGAGCAGCCAGAGCCGGCGGCTACAGAGGGTGCTAGGCCTAGTAGAGCCTAGTAGTTTTTACTTGTGTAGTACCCACTATACCTTTCCTTCTGTTGTAGTGAGTAGTTTCTGTTACCACTGTACTCTTTTATTGTAAGCATCATGTTTATGTACCTGTTTATATCTTTACTATTGTGGTGGTGTATACTGTAGTAGTTCTTTTCTTCACTGCTGTATTTTGTTACTGCTAGTTATATACATGGTGGATGTGGTTTATTTTACTGCTCTTTTGGTTACTTTTTCGTTGGACGACTGGGTCTTGGGATCAGTGGAGTCGGTCCGATTCTCGTGTCTCATAGGGATTCGGGAATCGGGTCGTAACAAGATGGTATCAGAGCAAGGTCATCCCGAGAAGTGAACCAACTGACTGGAAAATAACCAATTCACGTGTCTGTAACTAGAGTAGCCACCACAACGTTTCTTTTGACATATGTTCTTAGACTTCTCCGTTAGATATCGTTTCGTATTGACGTGTTTCTGTTCTGTATTCGCGTCTCCTTGCAGGAGATGCCTCGACGCGGGACTAGCTAGGCGGGCTGCGGGCGCGGCCGAGGACGAGGTCGGAGGGGTGGGCACGTTGAGGTCGACGTTTCAGTGGACCAGCCACTGCTCTCGGGGATTTAGGCCAAGGACCTCGCTGTAACGACCCGGTTCCCGAGTCCCTACGAGACACGAGAACCGGACCGACTCAACTAATCCCAAGACCTAGTCGTCCAACGAGGAAGTAACCAAAAGAGCAGTAAAATAAACCACATTCAGCATGAATATAACTAACAGTAAGAAAGTACAGTAGTAAGGAAAGAAACTACCATAGTATATACCACCACAACAGTAGAACAACATTAATCATATAATTTGAACTGCAGGTAAAGAAAAGTACAACGAAAACAAGAACTACTCACTATAACGTAACAAAAGAGGTACAAGAGACAGTGGTAACTCTACTGGACCCTACTCGGCCCAGCGTCCTCTGCAGCCGCTGACCCTGGCTGCTCAACACCTGGTCCTGAAAAAGGTAACGAGTGTAACACGTCAGCAAAACGCTGAGTAGAGTGGCAACTAAACTAAAGACAACAGTAGAGTGTACAGTAGCTGTTATGTTCGATTACTTTCTTTATTCACATCTTTCAAATGTCTCACTATTTCATTTATTCCTCAGATCTTTTTCTTGATCTCGAATGTTCCTCGTGGGAACGATCTTGATTGCAGTCTTTTCCAAAAAGTAGAAGTAGCACATGGTGCTCTCCTAGCCGGGAGAGTCCCCCGTGGTGATCCTACCCTCAGTCAACCACCCCAAGGTCACTGACAGACGTAACGGTGACTACGGCACGCGCGATAAACGCACAGGTAGCTAACCCGTACTGGCACGCGGTCAGTCGTTTCCGTTAACAGGTGCGCCCAAAGCACAGCACGGAACCAGTCCAGGGCAGAGCCCTCTCAGTCACAGGGGTCCAACCCCTCCACAGTAACCAAATCGGGGCCCTGCCCCTCCACAGTCCGCGCACCCTCGCCTGACTACCCTGGTTTGCCCCAGCGGGCCTAACAAGTCGGTGTGGGAGGCTAGCAGAACCCCGGGGCCCGTGGGGTAGCTAGTACCTCCCTACACTAGTAGCTCTCCTCGGTACTACGTACGCGAGGGCCAGCAAGTCGGTACAGAGTGGCCAGTCCTAACCCCGGGTCCCTGGGGTGGTTGGCTCCGCTCTACACTAAACAGGGGGACAGTCTCTCTCCTTGGTACTTCGTACTCAAGGGCCAGCTCACTTCCTCAATACTATTCCATTCACTTTGCAAGAGTTCTACTCCTACTTCACCGTAGGGTTCCATCCTTTATACTCAAACATCCAGGTTTCACTTTCCAGTTTCACATTCTTACAATCCATGTTCTCAACCACGTTATTTATTCATAACAGGCAGCTGTTAATTCAAATTACATGCAGCTTTATATCTCTTTCCATTTTCCAAGACTGCAGTATTATACATTTCCACTAGTTTTCCCATCCTAGGATTCATGCCATATCCTAGGATCTATCATACAATCTAGTTTTCCAGCCCTAGGATTCATGCAACACCTAGGAGCTATCATTCCATCTATTTCTCATTCCTAGGATTCATGCAATGTCCTACGTTTTATTTATGGTTCCATAATTTAACAGATTTTATTAATAACTTAAAGCCACTCTACCAGGTACAACGGGAGAAATGGGGGCGTGGTCGGGAATCCCGCGTGCCTCCACGATGCCCGAGACTGCAACAGAACAGGGTCCTATCACAAGGATCAAACACAAGGAGTATCTCAAAATAGTGTATAGCTACTGTAGACGGGTAGAGGAATTAATTCCGAAAAGAACGCAACTCGAATCGCGGAAAACGCAACCCGAACGGGCCCTAAACGGGTCGAAAATGACGAAACTGTGTAAAATCAGACGTCTTAAAAAGTGGATCAGAGAATTACCTCGTTCAGCGTGGTTTCCCAGACGTCCAGAAGTCTACGGGGACGTCTGGCCTAGCTCCCAGACGTCCGATGGTCACCCCGGACGTCTGTAGGTCGCTTCCGCCATCTGGTACTACTGCCAGACGTCTGATTCGCGATGGATGGCGAATCACCGAGCCTGCGCACACCCATCTCCCTCCCTCAGTACGGTCAGTCGACAGGAAGGAAGAAGGAGACGGAAAACTCACCTTTCAGACGTTTGGATGGTCATCCAGACGTCGCCCTAGCCGCCTGGCTATCAACCCAGACGTCTGATTCTAGAAATTTTTCCAGAATCAGGGCGCCACTCGGCCTCTGCTCGCGACGCCACCCGCGTCGCACCTCGCGCGCCTGCTGCTCAGACCGCAGCAGTCCCCCCTCCGCGTTGCTCCGCGCCCCCTGTGCCCTCCGCCGGTCGGCCCTAGCAGCCCCGGCGAGCTCGCCCTCACGGCAGAGCTCCGCTCTCGCACGCAGCACCTCCTCCGCGCTCACTGCGGCCGCCGCTGCCGCCCTCGTGCTCGCGCTCACGCTCACTAGCTGAAGGAGAAGAGGGAGGAGACGGTGGTGACGGAAGTGAGGGGAGGCGTGGCCTTTTAAGGCCGTGCGAGGAGGAGAGAGGACGCGGCAGGGCGTCTGCAGCCGCAGGGAATAAACGAATATGCGGGTCTGCGCGCTCAGGCACGCAGACGAACCGCGCGTGTGGAAGATAACGGATTTCCAGACGTCTGGAAACGATCCCAGACGTCTGGTCCGACGTCTGGGGCACGCGTTCGTTACACTCGCCCAGCTGATATGGGACATTGTGCGAGAGGAGCTCCACCCATCGCCACGAGCACCCCTCCCTGAGGCTGCGGAGGGGGAGTCCTCTGTGGGACCATGCGACGGACATGGCGTTGGACGTGGGGGAGGGGACAGGCTACCACCACCCCCACCTTCCTCCAAAACTTCTGCACACGAGGTTTCTTTACCTGGAGGTGCACCAGCATCTCCATTGCAGCGCCACTTCGAACTTTTCAGATAGTTCCGGAAGCTAAAGCCCCCCACCTTCAAGGGGGATGAGGACCAGACTGAGGCGGAGGACTGGCTCGAGCAGATCGAGAAGGTTTTTGACACCCTTCGCCCCCCGGTGGAGTGTCGCGTGGCCTTTGCCACGTACCAGCTGGAGAGCATGGCATACAGGTGGTGGAGGGCGATCAGGGGATAGGAAAGGGACGAGCCGACCTGGGACCGATTCGTCACCCTCTTCTGTGACCAGTACTTTCCCTAGATGTGGCAGGACCAGAGGAGGCGGGTGTTCCACACTCTCCGCCAGGGGAGGATGACCATGAGTGCGTACCGCACGCATTTTCTGGAGTTGTCTCGCTTCGCAGCGATAGTAGTGGCCATTGAGGAGGAGCACCTTTGGAGGTTCACTTAAGGGGTCCGGCCTGCGATTCGGGGGTATGTCAAACCCCTGAAGCTGCCTACGTTCCCGAGGGTGGTGGAGGTAGCTATGACATACAAAGAGACCAACCCGTCCACGTGAGATACTGACAGCGGACGAAAGAGGCCCTATCAGCCAGACTTCTCACAGGGCCGACGAGAGAGGAGACATATGGCGCCCGCAGGGGAGCCGTCACATTTTGCAGGGCCATCAGTGGCCTTTGGGGGCCCTCGACAGGGGCCAGCTGCTAGCACCGGACCCCCGCCCAGCCGACAGCAGGGACCCACTGAGGGCGGGCGTCGGGTTCCCCTCTGCTACTAGTGTGGCCAGCCGGACCACATCAGGAGGGACTGCCCGTCTAAGGCAGGAGGTCAGTAGATGCTTCCTGCGCCGAGCACTGGAGGGCGAGTAGGAGGCCGCGGTTTCCAGGCGCGAGGAGGACAACAGTCACGGGGAGGGTACAGGCCAACAGCTACCCGTCCGACGTAGAGTGTGGCTGCTTCGTCCGCACCTAAGGCTGAGGGCCGTATCAACGCCTTGACACACAGGGATGCCAGAGCTTCGGGATCAGTGGTGGCAGGTATGGTTTCAGTTTCCGGCAGACTCGTTTACACGCTTTTCGATTCCGGCGCTACGCATTCGTTTGTCGCCGCCTGTTTCGCGGTTAGTTTGAGGCAAAACTATATGCTGTTAGAGGATCCGTTCGTGATCAGAAGTCCGAGTGGTCAGCTGTTTGTAGCTAAGGAGGTATACATGGGTTGCGAGGTCAGTGTTGGGGGACACAGCCTTCCCGCTAACCTGATTATGATATAGATGGAGGACTTTGGCGTAATTCTGGGGATGGACTGGCTGTCCGCTTACCACGCCTTGGTGGACTACTTTGAGAGAAAGATCGTCTTCTCCATACCGGAGTTGCCTTCTTTCGAGTTCCACGAGCAGCCAGTGAACGGAGGCTTCAGGTGCATTTCTGCACTTCGAGCGGCGAGACTTTTGAGCCAGGGGTGTGAGGGTTTCCTAGCTTGTGTGGTGGCAGAACCCAGCCCTGTGGCAGACTTCCAGAGTATCCCGGTGGTCAGAGAGTACCCCGACGTGTTCCCAGACGAGTTGCCAGGACTACCGCCCGAGCGTGAGATCGAGTTTGAAATCTCACTGGTACCAGGGACCAGCCCCATCTCCACAGCACCGTACAGGATGGCACCACTTGAGTTGCAAGAGCTCAAGTCTCAGTTGCAGGATCTTTTGGAGAAGGGCTTTGTGAGGCCCAGCGCGTCTCCCTGGGGAGCCCCAGTACTGTTTGTAAAGAAGAAGGATGGTACCCTACGCCTTTGTGTGGACTACCAAAAGCTGAATAAGATCACCATCAAGAACAGGTATCCGCTGCCGAGGATTGATGACTTGTTTGACAACTGCGAGGTGCCACGGTGTTCTCTAAGATCGACTTGAGGTCTGGATACCACCAGCTGAGGATCAAGGAGGCAGACGTCTCCAAGATAGCTTTCCGCACCTGGTACAGACACTACGAGTTTCTGGTCATGCCGTTTGGGCTGACCAATGCCCCCGCTGCCTTCATGGACTTGATGAACCAGGTGTTTAGGCCGTACTTGGACCAGTTTGTGGTGGTATTCATTGATGATATTCTCATCTATTCTTGAGATCAGACACAGCACGGACAGCACTTGCGGATGGTTTTGGACACACTGAGACAATGTAGGCTGTACACCAAATACAGCAAGTGCGAGTTCTGGTTGAGGGAGGTGACCTTCTTAGGTCATGTGATCTCTGGGGATGGCTTGGCTGTGGACCTAGCCAAGGTCGAGGCAGTGCTCAGGTGGGAGAGACCGCGTACGATCATTGAGATTCGCAGTTTCTTGGGACTGGCAAGCTACTACAGGCGATTTATCAGGGGTTTTTCACAGATTGCACATCCTATGACACAGCTGACCTAGAAGGACGTGCCCTTCACTTGGACAGATACCTGTGAGGCATGTTTTCAGGAGCTGAAGGAGAGGTTGACTTCGGCTCCCATGCTCACCATCCCAGACAGTAGTGGCGGATTCGTTGTGTACACGAATGCCTCTTTGCAGGGGTTAAGGGGTGTGCTCATGCAGAGGGGTCACGTTGTCGCTTACGCTTCGCGGCAATTGAAGCCCCATGAGCATAGCTACCCTACCCACGACCTAGAGCTGGCAGCAGTCATCTTCGCGCTGAAGACCTGGAGACACTACTTGTACGGTGAGACCTTCGAGATTTTCACAGATCACAAGAGCCTCAGATACCTGTTTGATCAGAAGGAGCTCAACATGAGACAGAGACGTTGGTTGGAGCTCCTGAAGGACTATGACTGCAGCATTTCCTACCATCCGGGAAAGGCCAACGTGGTGGTTGATGCCTTGAGCCGGAAGGTGCCAGCACACTTGGCCAGTTTACAGGTGCAGAGTTAGAGCCTCTTGGAGGAGATGGGCAGTTGGCGACCCCTAGAGTTACGGGGATACTGTGGGGCAGTGACTGTGACATGACAAACGAGGCCAGAGCTAATAGATCGCATCATCACAGGATAGATGGCCGACCCATACTTGTTGTCCCTGCGTGACAGAGTACTGTCAGGAGACCCTAGGGACTTCTCTTTTATCGATCAGGTGCTGCGCATGAGGGAACGTCTGTGCGTTCCCAGAGACGAGGAGCTGTTGAGAGAGCTCCTGACTGAGGCACACGGTTCCAGATTCACCATACATCCCGAAAACACGAAGATGTACCATGACTTGAGACACGACTTTTGGTGGAGGGGGATGAAGTGAGATGTGGGTGAATTCGTGCAGCAGTGTTTAGTGTGCCAGCAGGTGAAAGTCGAACATCAGAGGCCTGCAAGGCCGCTACAGCCACTTCCAGTGCCAGAGTGGAAGTGGGAGAGCATCACCATGGACTTAGTGGTGGGCTTACCTGTTACCCAGCGAGGCCATGACGCAGTCTGGGTAATCGTTGACAGATTGACGAAGACAACGTGTTTCTTGCCGATCCGAGTCACTTTGGGACTAGCACAGTTGGCAGAGAGGTATATCAGCGATGTGGTACGTCTACACGGAGTTCCGCAAGAGATTGTATCCGACCGGGATACCCGCTTTACGTCCCAGTTTTAGGCTGAGTTTCAGCAGGCCCTAGGAACGCGGTTGAGGTTCAGTACAGCTTACCACCCCCAGACGAACGGACAGTCTGAGCGCACGATACAGACACTTGAGGACCTTTTGCGTGCTTATGTACTGGACTGGAGGGACTCTTGGGATGAGCACTTACCCTTGGCGGAGTTTGCATATAATAACAGTTATCACTAGAGCATCGGCATGGCACCTTACGAGGCTCTGTACGGACGGAGGTGTACGACACCCTTGAGTTGGGTTGAGGTGGGGACCAAGTGGGAGGTTGGCCCCAGGCTGATCCGGTAGAGTCAGGAGGTGGTCGAGCAGATTCACAGGCGACTCCGCATTGTCAGGAGCAGACAGAAGAGCTATGCAGATCAAAAATGTAGAGAGGTGCAGTTTGAGGTTAGGGGCCATGTTTTCCTTCGCGTTTCGCCCATGAAGGGCCTGCAGCGGTTTGGGGTGAGAAGGAAGCTCGCGCCGAGGTTCGTGGGGCCCTTTAAGGTCTTGGAGCAGGTTGGACCCATTACTTACAGGCTTTCCCTTCCTCCCCAGCTTTCTGGTGTGCACGACATGTTCCACGTGTCCAACCTCAGGAAGTACGTCGCTAGTCACGAGAGCATCGAGGTGAGCGACGACCTGACCTACCCCGAGTGGCCAATGCAGATTCTCGACAGAGCCGTCCGCAGTCTGAGATGGAAGCAAGTACCCCTAGTGAAGGTTTTGTGGAGGAGCCAGCGGTACAATGAGGCCACCTGGGAGCCTGAGGCGGCGATGCGGGAGCGGTACCCAGAGCTTTTTGCGGGTACGTCTTTTCGGACCGGCTTCGTTCCTCTTTGAGTTTGTTATGCCTATATCATTCTTTTCCACACCCTAGTTAGCGCAAGTTTCGGGGATGAAACTTCCTTTGAGTTTGTTATGTTGTTATAACCCTGGCATCAAACATCATTTAAGACATCTAGAAATTGGTCCAGACGTCTGATCAGACGTCTGGAAGCCTTCCCAGATGTCTGGAATTTAATTTTTTCGGCGTACGGGTTCGCGTCTGCGCGCATGCACGTGCAGACTGAACCGCCGCCCTCCTTCTTCTCTTTCCTTCCTCGCTGCAAGTGCAGCCACCTTTTTCTCTCTCTCTCCCCATGGCAGCCTTCAAATACCCCCTCTCCTCTCCCTCACCCTCACTCCACCGCCCTCTTCTTCTTCCTGTCAGCAAGAGAGTGAGTGGGCGAGGGCAGCAGCAGCTGCTGTTGTGAGTGCGTGGGAGGAGGGGCTGCTGCGAGAGGGAGAGAGCTAGACCGCGAGGGTGCGAGCTCCCCGGAGCAGCCAGGGTCGGCCGACGGGTGCGCAGCGGAAGCATGGTGTTGGGGAGGAGCTGCTGCAGCTCAGGCAGCAGGCGAGCGCGGCACGGCACGGCCATGCACTGCAGGCGGAGGGTGAGGAGGTCCTGATTCTGGGAAAATTTCCCAGAATCAAACGTCTGGACATACATCCAGACGACGCAGGAGACGTCTGGAGGAAGGTCCAGACGTCTGGAAGGTATGATATTTTTCCACCTTTCTTTTTTTTCACGTGTACGACCATGCAGCCGTTCCGCCAAGGAGTTCTGCTCATTTCTTATTGAGGACGATCGCATGTGCGTGCAGGTCTCATTCGAGAAGGCGCAAGGGCATGCCCTCCCACGCAGATCGGACGTCTGGGCACAGCACCAGACGACAAAGAAGGTCTCCAGACGTCCGGAGTGACAATCGGACGTCTGGAAACTAAGTCCAGACGGTTTGGTGGGATTATGGACGTCTGAAGGACCGCGTAGGATCAAGGTATGACCTGAGCCATCATTTAAGATGTCTGGAAGATGTTCCAGACGTCTGATTTTGGGCAGACTTGTCATTTTTGACCCGTTTAGGGTCCATTCGAAGTTCGTTTTCCACATTTCAAGTTTCGTTCTTCTCAGATTTAGTTCTTCTACCTGTTTACAGTATTTGTATCCTATTCTGAGTAGCTCCTTGTAATTGATCCTTGTGTTAGGACCCCATTCCGTTGCGGCTCTAGGGGTTGCGGAGGCGTGCGGGCTTGCCGATCACGCCCCCAATACTTCCGATTTTGCGGGTAGAGTGGCCCCTTTAATTATTTATCAAAAATTATGCACTTGTGAAATAATTAATAGATTCTAGGGTATTGCATGAATCCTAGGATTGAAAAACTAGATTGAATGATAGATCCTAGGGTATTGCATGAATCCTAGGACTGGAAAATTAGATTGAATGATAGATCCTAGGATATGACATAAATCCTAGGACTGGAAAACTAGATTGAATATATATATATATTACAGTCTTGGAAAAGTAGAAAGGAAATGATAACTGCCTGTAATTGGTTAACAGCTGCCTGTTTATGAATGGATAATTACTGTTGAGAACATGGGCTATATGAATATAAAGCTGAAATGATGAAACCTAAATTGGCTGAGTTAAAAGAGCATGAACCCTACAGGGAATTAAGAGTATAGCTCCTGAGAAGTGAATGGAATAGAATTGGGGAAGTGAGCTAGCCCTTGAGTAGGAGTACCAAGGAGAGCGACTGTCCCCCCCCCTAGTTTAGTGCAGAGCGGAGCTAGTCGCCCCAGGGACCCAGGGTTAGGTCTGGCCACTTTGTACCGACTTTTGGCCCTCGTGTACACAGTACCGAGGAGAGCTACTAGTGTAGGGAGAGCAGTAGTCACCCCACGGGCCCCGGGGTTCTGCTTGCCCTCCTACACCAACTTGTTAGGTCCACTAGGCAAACCAGGGTAGTCAGACAAGGGTGCGCGGACTGTGGAGGGGCAAGACCCCTGGTTGGTTACTGTGGAGGGGCTGGACCCCTGTTGCTAAGAGGGCTCTGCTGTATACTGGTTCCGTGCTGTGCTTTGGGGCGCATCCGTTAACGGAAACGACTGACCGCGTGCCAGTGCAGGCTAGCTACCCGTGCGTTTATCGCACGTGCCGTAGTCACCGTTACGTTTGTCAGTGACCTTGGGGTGGTTGACTGAGGGTAGGACCACCACGGGGGACTCTCCCGGCTAGGAGAGCACCACGTGTTACTTCTACTTTTCGGAAAAGACTGCAATCAAGATCGTTCCCACAAGGAACATTCGAGATCAAGAGAAAGATCTGAGGAATAACTCAATAACGAGTAAACGGAAAATTAAGAAAGAGATAAAAAATATAACAGCTACTGTCCACCTTACTGTTTTCTTAGCTTTTGGTTGTCACTCTACTCAGCGTTTCGCTGACGTGTCACCTTTGTCACCTTTTCAGGACCAGGTGTTGAGCAGCCAGAGCCGGCGGCTGCAGAGGGTGCTGGGCCTAGTAGAGCCCAGTAGTTTTTACTTGTGTAGTACCCACTATACCTTTCCTTCTATTGTAGTGAGTAGTTTCTGTTACCACTGTACTCTTTTATTGTAGGCATCATGTTTATGTACCTGTTTATTTCTTTACTGTTGTGGTGGTGTATACTGTAGTAGTTCTTTTCTTTACTGCTGTATTTTGTTACTGCTAGTTATATACATGGTGGAAGTGGTTTATTTTACTACTCTTTTGGTTACTTTTTCGTTGGACGACTGGGTCTTGGGATCAGTCGAGTCGGTCCGATTCTCGTGTCTCGTAGAGATTCGGGAATCGGGTCGTAACAATAGTTCCAAAAAAGCCCTTTCCTTGATAAGAAGGTCTCGATAGCGATTTACTGTGACTTCTCGTCAACCTACTGCTTCCCCATTCAGAGCCACCCCCACGGACTCCTCTAGACCTATCGGTAGAGTGTGCCATATATGCATCTCCAAGACCATGGGAAAAGACGGTAGTCTGGTTGTCAACAGATCTCGACGAGATCGAATTAGAACTGGAGACCAAGGAATGGTCATCATTGCTCACCAAAAGATGCTCTTCAGACTTAGCAATTTCGCGAATTAAAGGGGAGTCAGGATCTGGTGGTGTAGGGGACGGGAATGGGATATAGATTCCCCAAGTGATAGGGCCATTTTCAAGAGACAAGCATTTAGCGGAATCCTGATTACGGTTTTGATTTTCAGCAAACAGAACCTCATCCCCTTGCTTACTAATCTGAAAAAATGCATTGTTGAAGGAGACAAAGAGGTTCTTGTCAACAAAGTCATAATCCAAATGCAAACTGATCACATTATGTGTGAAAAATCGAGCATTGCAAGAACTGAAATTAGTTTGGGCTTAGGGGGTTATGGAAGAAATTCGCAAAATCATCGACTGAGAGGCGTCAACTGAAAGAGATTCACGCTCCAGAGCATGGGCAGCACCACGCAACATTTATCAGAGCCGCTCGAAAACACAAGCGAAGAATCAAGCGACGGCAAGTCACAAACCAGAGGCATATCAACACATGAAGGGCTATCAACAGGAGAAGAGAATACCTGCTGGGGGATCGGGATATCAGAAGAGCAAGTCTTGGTGTACTCCACCCCCATTTCATTGATGTGCAGCGGCGTAGAGGGCTTCTTTGATTTTCGTTTCATCCAGACCTTGTGTTTCACTTTGGTTGAAGCCGGAGGACCTCCTGTAGCTCTAGACCCCCCCAGAGAAGGAGAATTTATACAACCAGGATCAAACACCCCCCACGGTCCTCCAGCATTGAAGCAGGGAGGGGGTCACGATGCTTAGCAGAACCTGACTCAGAGGAGGTCGAGGCCCTCTCCTTCGTCAGCAGAGTTGATGACTGCCCATGGTCGGTGGAGTACGAAACTCCAGAAGTGCCAGCACGACCTATAGCAGAAGCAGAGGAGCAAGAATGCACAGTATGACCAAGTTTCAAACAGAGCGAACAACACAAGGGAATCCATTCAAAAACAACCTTCTGATGAACCATCAAACCCCCATGGGAAATCCAAACAAACGAAGGACGAGGCTCGAGAAGGTTCATCTCAACACACACCTGCGGATAACCCGATCTCAAGCCTTGAACCGTGCATGGGTCCACAAACATAGGGGAACCAAGTTTATAAGCAAGCGATAGGAGCACGTTCAGATGGTTGAGATGAAGGTTGAGACCGGGGAATCCCACCCAGACAAGCACTGACGTAACCGCCGCATCCATGCGAAACAAAGGAGTCCAACGAATTAATTGAAGCCGGACATTGTTCAAAAACACAGAGCCAAGAGAGAAAAGCCTAGAAAACTCCATGTAAGAGGAGCAAGTAACAAACTAGTGCCTCATATCCAAAGCCGTCAAGGAAAACTCGGAGATTTTCACCTTGCAAAGAAGGAATTCATTAACTGCCTGGAAGGACGGTTCGGTCCCATTGCTCGAATCACCTCGTCGGTGGAGAGGGAAGTGCAGAGGTGGCCATCCATCCTAGAGGGCAGACAAACCGGCACAGAAAGTTCCTCGAAAGGAAGAGTCACCAAGAAGCCACGGTTGTTCACCACAGAAGCATAAGAAGGTCTCCACAATGGAGATGCTCTTGGATCCAAGGTAACTGGATCAGGGGGAGATTCAAAGGAGGACCCCATGATCCAATGACAAGATCCACATGAGAAGCTCAAAACAAAACCAAAACCAAAACGACAAAACAAAGCAGGAAAAATGCACGGAGCACACACGAGAAAAACACAACCGCAAACCTAAGCCCTGAGGGACACCCGCAACTCTTACCCAACCCAAGGGGATGTGAGTCTTCAAATTATGATGTATTTTGAGAAAGGGGCCATATGTTCTAATAAGCGTACGAAGACCTGGTATCTGATCTCATAGTATTTTCAATCTTGCCTTGTGATTTGATATTAATGGGGGTGTGCCCGCAAGTATACTTTCTTGATGTGGATGTGGTTCTTAGATATATATGTTGGTGTGAATGATGTATCAACGTGGGGTTGTAATGTTTCTTTTTTCTATATTTATACGACGTGAGTTAAAATATGTAAAAGTTAACATAAAAATTAATATGCAATAGTGTAAATATGATCCAAATTCGTATTAGTTTTTGTTATGTAAAAAAAATGTTACACATGGTGGAGTCCATCACTGTTGAAATCAACAATAAATCGCTTCAGTACAGGTGCAAATTGCTCAAATCACCTTTGGAATCACTTTACATTGGTGCTAAATCACTTTGCACAGGTGCAATCTTATTTTGCACCTGTGCAAACCACTTTGCACCTTCAAAATAATTTTACATGGGTGTAAAGTAAGATTGCACCTATGTAATTTTACTTTGAACTACTTTGCACCGGAGAAAAATTAAATTCCAAGTGTTTCTTCACTTATGGCAAGTGATTTTACACTTGAAAAGTAATTTTTCACCTTAGGGTTTAGGATTTAGTCTTTAGTGTTTGGGATTTAGCCTCACTAAACCTTAAATCCTAAACCTTAAAGTGAAAAATCACTTCTCATACGTGAAATCACTTTCCATAAACCTAAATCCTAAACTCATAAGTCAAAATCACTTTAAACAAGTGAAACTACTCTTGGAATAATTTATCATGGCTGCAAAATAAGATTGCAATGGTGTAAAGACATTTTAGAATAATTTATCATCGATGTAAAGTTATTTATCACCTATGTATTTTAAATTAAAATAGTGTGATAATTTATTTGAATGTATTGAAAATCACTGTGTAACAAATCTTATTATTTTTTTATATTAAATATTAATTATCAAGTTGACCTACATTCTCAATGATATGTGAAATATAAAAATAATATTACACATCATTTTTATGTTAGAACGTACATTTCTATACTTTTTGACACATATACGTGTGTATGTGTGTTGCATATTATTCCTTTTCGTAAATACCTTGGATAAAACACAATGAAATAAGAAATACTCTACAAAATTTTCAATAGAATTTTTACTCCCATGAGACCTGATTGACCTCCAACTATAGCTACATAGTCAATCGTAGAGGTGAGTAGTAGGGTGGCATTTGCCCGTGCCGTCGATATTGAGCGTTCGGTGTTGCCGGGTGTGACAAACCAAAAAGTATATACCCATTTAAAGAAAGCACGCCTCAGTAGGGTCCAATTAAAGATAGAATTGATGGAAGTTTGGGCGATGCAAATGAAAGCCACCCCATCTTTATTAGCCGTCCAGACAGCATCGTTAGACGCTAGTTTTAAGTGCTGTTCATTTATTATTGTTTTTTTAAACTTTTGATCGCTACAGTAAGTCACAGTGGTTTTTCTCTTTTCGACGTGCTCTCTCTCTCTCTCATTTTATTTTATTTTATTTTCCTGACGCATCACGTACGTCTATTTTTAAATTTCATTTTTCCATCTTACGTTCGTTCGAATCGATATTAAGTATATTTTTTTGGAAAGTATGAGATAATATATATATATATATATATATAAAGTTAGGTTATATAAATTTAAATTAAGATATCAATTAAAAATTAAAATATATCTCATAATGTATTTTAGTGTGATGTTTTATATTTCAAAAATGTATTAATGTAATTTGTTAAGTTGGGAAGTTTATTTATTTTTTAATTAAAGTGTCCAAATGAAAAGTAAAAATATATCAATTTAAAATTAAAATATATCGATATATTTTGTTGAGTAAGGATGATTAATTATTTCAACTGGTGTATTTTTCTTTTCAACTAATATGTTTCAATGAAAAATTAAAATGCACTGATATATTTATATTTCGGTGAAGAACTAAAATACATCGGTGTATTTTAATTTTAAACCGCTGTGTTCTGATGGAAAGTGAAAGCATATCGGTTGAAAATTAAAATGTATCCGCGTATTTTGTTGAGCATTGATGCTTACTTATTTAAATCGGTGTATTTTATTTTTCAACTGATATGTTTAAGTAGAAACTAAAATATACCAATTAAAAATTAAAATATACCGATATGTTTAATTTATCGAGTGAGAATATTTTACATATGATATAAAGAGTCGTTGAATATGCATTGTACATATTAGTCGTGATACTATTTATTTATTTATTTATTTCTTGATTCGGGTTCTCTCTCGCACACTTATATTGTAATAATTTTTCTTAATAACAGAATTTTAATATAATTTTAATTTTTATATTCCTGGATGCAAACTCAAAACTAGTGAATATTAGTTTAACGTAATAAGAGTCTATTCATAATATTGTGCCTTCTTAAAATATCATTACTTTTTAGTCTACATATTGTTACGAGGGTATTAAAGTTAATTATTACGAGAATACAAAAGTTAATTATATAAAAATTTAATGTAATTTTTAATTATTATATCTTGATTTTCCATTAGTGAAAAATTAATACATCATGTATTGAAAAATATATTGTCCAGTGTATTTTAATTTTTAATTGATAAAAATAAAAATACCAATCGAAAGTCAAAATATATCGTATATTATAAAATATATTATCTAATATATTTTAATTTTGATTTGGTGTCTAAGATTTTATTTATACTTCTTAATTTTATATATATTATTTTATATTCTTGTAGAAATATATTTAATATTAATTGTTAATAAAAAATATAAAATAAGGTGGTCGATGGAATTCAAAAATGAATGTATACTTCAAATGACGAAAAAAAGTAAATAAAAGAAAAATTAAAAGAGATGAGAGAGAGAGAGAGAGAGAGAGAGAGAGAGAGAGAGAGAGAGAATGTAACCGTAGAAAAAAAAAAAAGGAAAAAAGTAGCAAATAGTGGATGGGAATCGACGTTAACGGTGCCCTGTCCACACCAATTTATATAGATTAAGGATGGTGGATAAAATAATGGATGTAGGACACGTGAATGTTTATGGGGCCATTATTTCCCAACAAAGTAGTGACAAGATGGTTCGCGAAATAAATCAAATTAGTTTTGAGTTCACGGTAAAGGACTACAAAAGTCAATACAGAAAAAAAAAATCACATTATTTTTCAACAATACATCAAATGAAATTTTTAAAAAAATAATAAATAAATAATTTGATGAATATTATATCACTTCCTAGTAATAAATAAAAATTTTAAGAAAAAAAATACATTAACATTTTTTTGTATTTTGATTATTCATTCATGTCAATCGATGTATTTTGATTTTTTATATATTTTAATTTTTTTATATGTGTCAATTGTTATATTTTGATTTTTTATGTGAAAAATCAAAGAATATTAATTAAAAGTTTTCAACTTATTTATTTTGAGTTTCTATTTTTCAATCACAAATAAAGGTAAAAAATTCGATCGTAAAAAGAAAATAAAACAACGATTAGAAATCAGAATACATCACATGTTACAAATATATTCTTTGGTGTATTTAAATTTTTAATTGGTATCCTAGATTGTATTTACAATACATCATTTTGTATATGTATTATTTTATATCCTTGTAAAAATGCATTCCATATTGATCTCTAATGGAAGAGTATAAGATAAAAAAGGTCAATAGGAGAGATGAAATTTGAATTAGATGTACGTATTAAGCAATGTGTAAAAAAATAAAATAAGAGAGAAAGAGAGAGAGAGAATCGGAGGGAGCATCCATGTAGTGGCGACAGCGGATGAAAGTTAAAAAAAAAAGTCAAAAAGTAGAGAAACACGAATTCTGACGCAAAAAGTGACGCGGAGTGCTATTTTCATATTTCACACAGCGTTAAGAACATGGGCCTACTTTATAATTGATATTTAATGTAAAGAAACAAAAGAACATAATGTTTGTTACGTATTGGTCTCTACTATATTCAAAAAAATCACCACACCACTTTAACCTAAAACGCACAAGTGATAAATTATTCTAAGGTATCTTTTTACCGGTGTAATCTTATTTTGCATCCATGATAAATTATTCGAAGAGTAGTTTCACTTGTCCAAAATGATTTTACACCCGTGCAAAGAGATTTTGACCTATAAGTTTAGGATTTAGGGTTTAGGATTTAGGTTTATAAAAAGTGATTTCATGTATGAGAAGTGATTTTTCACTTGAAAAGTGATTTTTCATCTTAGAGTTTAGGATTTAGGATTAATTCGCTAAACTCTAAACACTAAAGACTAAATCCTAAACCATAAAGGGAAAAATCACCTTTTAAGTATAAAATCATTTGTCATAGGTGAAGAAATACTTGAAATTTAATTTTGTACTGGTGCAATCTTACTTTACACTCGTGCAAAATTATTTTAAAGATGCAAAGTGATTTTACACAGATGCAAAATAAGATTGCACCCGTGTAAAGTGATTTTATACCAATACAAAATGATTTCGAAAATAATTTATGTGGTTGCACCTGTACTAAAGTGATTTGTTGTTAATTTCAATAGTAATGGGTCCCATCATATATAATACTATTTTTGCATAGAAAAGAACATATTAAGATCATATTTATACCATTATACATCAATTTTTATATTTTTCAACCCATGTTAATAAAATAAATATGCTGTAGCGGCCAAAAATAAAAAAATAAATGTATAATGCACATCTAATGTAAACAGGGCACGCCTCATCTATGTATAAAGATAAAGATAAGCAATCTTTTTGAATGCAAATAACAAATTTGATACAATCTGTGCTTGGTGATTTACTTTGTATCTCTTGTGTAGCTCGTGGACGAGGGGTGGGGGGGGTCTTGTAAATACTGTTCTTTGGTAATCAGGATCCAAGTCAAAAATGCATTCTCGACACAATCTAATCCTTCACGAGGAGAAATTTTCTCAGGCTCAATGTGCCAAATGTTGGTGGGTTAAAGAATGGGACAAAAATACTTTCTATTTTCATATCATCGCAACCCAACGTCATAGGAAACATAAAAAAATGTGTATCCGAAAACCAAATGGAAGTGAAACTTAAAAAAAAAGAGAAAACTATTGAATGCTTCACGAGCCATTTTAAAGTGCACCCCATATTTTGTTAAGGACACACATATCATTTTTGAAGGTGAGATTAATGCCTTACCTAGTGAGGATCAAAGTTCTCTGAAAAAGAGATTTAAAAACTACTCTTTTCCATTCATGCCACCAAGTCTTCTCGTCCGGATGGCCTCCATCCCCACTTCTTCCAAAAAGTGTTGGGATGTTGTCTATTCTTGTCTATTTTGTAGGGGTCAGTCTTTTAGAACGTATACCTTCCTAGGGAGCCTAAGGAGATTAACAGCACCTTTATAACTCTGATCCCTAAGAAGGATATCTTAGAAGAGAGTATTTTAGACCAATAAGCTTGAGTAATACTATATATAAGATTGTGGTTAAAATCATAACCAACATATTAACTCTCCGCCTCAACCATATCATCCCCCCTACACAAGTTGCAGATCTCAAAGGGAGATAAGGTGTAGATGATATCATTATTGTAGGGGAAGTGTTGCATTATATGAGGAAGCCAATGAAAAAAAAAAAAAAATCAGATGTCTATGAAACTGGACATGAAAAAGGCCTTCAATAGAATGAAATGGGATTTTATCATAAACTTCTTAATTAAGCAAATCTAGGTTCCATCAACCATCATTAAGCTTATTACATGTTGTATTTTCCAAGTCACATGTTCTATGACTTCCCTTAGGGATGCATTGAGCCTAGTACTAGACTGCGGCAAGGGCTCCCTTTATCCCCCTTTCTATTCATCTTAGGTAGGAAATTCCTAAATGGGTTGATGCTAAAAAACGTTGTCATGGGAGAATTAAAAGGTCTAAAGCTAGTTAGATCTACTTTCCTAATATTGTCCTTTGCTGATGGCACCATTATAATGGGGGAAGCATCAATGAAGGAAGCCCACATATTGTAGCTCATATTGCAAGAATATTGCTTCCCCTTGGGGCAAAAAAATAACCTAGAAAAATCATCCATTATCTTTGGTTAGGGATGCCCTGATAGGAAATCAAAACCATTATGGGGATCTTGAAAAAAATTTAGTAAGGACTTTTATCTAGGAGACCCCAATAATGATGCTTGTCTAAAAAAAGACTTGAATAGAATGATTCAAACAAAAGTCAAAAAGAAGCGATAATGTTGGAAATAAAAAAAAAATATCTCACAAGCAGGTAGAACAGCTTTGGTCAAGGCCTTTATCAATTCCCACTTATTTCATGTCCACTTGTTTACTTTGCAACAATACTAACTAATGGATAGACAAAAAGATTAGAGATTTCTGATGGGGACATGAATCCATGGAGAGAAGGATGCACACCATTGCTTAGGAGAAAATTTGCCTACGAAGCATCTCGAGGGCTTAGGTTTCAAAGGCACAGTTGATAATAATAAGGCTTTTCATCTTAAGACAGGATGGAGATTAATCAAAAGAGAATTCTATCTTAATTACAGTTATCAAGTCTATGTAATTTTCTCATAATGATTTTTTTGATGCAGCATATTATTATGACCCGAAACCCCACTCTAATAGGCCAGACTTGAGTTGATTTCAGAAATCTTCCAAGATCTTGATCATCCAACATATAAACAAAAATGATAAATAAATGCACATCATGGAACATCACAATATAAATATAGAGCATATGAAAAAGGAAATTAGAATTGAAGTAAATTCAGAAAAAAGATAATTACCATTTATAGCCATCACATAAGTATAAGTATAAGTTTGAAGAAAATAATACTAAAAGAAATAGTGTAAGAAACTAGCTAAACTAAGGAATGGTCCTAGAAACTAGTTAAGGTGCTGAACTCGAATTAGCACCGTCTCCTACAACCGTGGGACTTGGTTGTTGCTTACTAAGACTTGAGTACAAAGTTTAAATAGGAGTCAGTAAAAGCTAAGTAGATCAGCAAACAGAGGCATAATATTAATAAAACCTATAGGAAAACTACCGAAACCAAGAAAGAACAGGTACTTTCATATTAATTCTTTAATTATTTATTTATTACTCAAAATCCATATTATCTGTACCTTCTTACTTTTTCAGTCATCACCAACCTGTAATCTATTTCCTCAGAATGTGTGACAAGATATTGTTGCGATATCTCAAACAACATGGTTGTCACAAGACACTCTCTTTACAAGGGGAATGGCCCGTAGCTACCCCACTACTTGGTTAATTGCTCTGAGGTCCCAACCTAGGTGAAGTGGTGATTACAAGCTCATGTGATACGCATCGAGGTGCTACTCTACACTGGCACATGGTAAATCATCTCCACTATAGGGTATGAAAGAAAATAGTAACTTGCCTCTTGCAGTAAGTAACATGTACCTACTTGCACCTAGCTAATTGGTTGATCAAACAGCCTAACAGAAGAGTCACGGGGAGGCTAACCACTTCCTAAATCAGTCTCTACCTCTCAATACAATATAGTTGACCATGACATTGATATCAAGCATGAGACAAAACCATCTAACCATTCTCATTAGTTCCCACAGTTTCAATTATGCTAATTATTAATCAACTGATGAGGTATGGCTCATTATAGCTATGAGGTATGGCTCATTATAGTTAAAATACCCAAGTTAAGCTATAAACTAGGTTAAACAGTATATAATTAACACAAGAAAAGGTTTAGTGTGGCAATTAAGGAAAATAACCTAAAACAACAAATTGAGATTAAAAATGCATAATTAAGTCACAAAATGAGATATTCTATTGACAGATACAAAATGATGATCCACTTGCAAATTGAACACATATTTGAGTTCAAAAGTATTAATCAAAGGTTGAATTAACTTCCTAAATTTTCAATTAAACTTTAATAAAAACTTTGTTGCATTTGGACATCAATAGGACCCTACATTCAGTAGATTACATATAGGTCCTCATGCATTAACATTTTATTCACATTAAAAGTCTCAGGGTCTATTTTGTAAATAGCAAGGATCACACTGCCCTACATTCTTCCACTTTTGGGTCTCCTCATAAATCTTCTACCGCTTTGCTTATGAGGGCCTCCGTGCAAAAATCCCAACTCACCTACAGCGCAGAGGACCACTATAGCACCGCGAAGAACAACTGCAACAGCAGCTGTTGATCTCCTTCCTCACTAATCCAGCGGCCGATCCTTCACCAATTTGCACGCGCGCTCGCACTTAGCATCACTTCACCCTCTAGATCTGATCCTACGGCTAGATTTCATCCAAATGCTTCCCGCGCACCATCCTTCCCATCACCACCGCCCATACCCTAATCACCTAATCACACCATTGCAGTGATCGCAATCACTGAAGCACCTATTTAATCACCTCCCTTGAGCCCTACACGTGACATTAGCTCCCCACCTACACCTCTCAAGCAGAGCCTTCGTCCTTTCCAGTTTCCTTTCCCCATATACCTCTGTTCCTCCGCCTATGTGATGGAAATCCACCTCCTGCAACCACTCATCGCCACTAAGTGTTAAGACCCGTATTGTTAAAGCCCTCTAAGAAGTTTGGGATTTGGGTCAGATGTCTGGTCAGACGTTTGGAAATCAAATTTTTTGGTATACCTCCTTGCGTTTGAGCGCCTGCTGCGCGCAGACAGTACGCAGCCTCATTTTCTTCCCTCCTCTCTCCTCTCGCCGACGCAACCCTAACCCAGCACCTACTTTAACCCCCCTCCTCTCCCTCGTTGTAACGACCCGATTCCCGAGTCCCTACGAGACACGAGAACCTGACCGACTCGACTAATCCCAAGACCTGGTCGTCCAACGAGGAAGTAACCAAAAGAGCAGTAAAATAAACCACGTTCAACATGAATATAACTAACAGTAAGAAAATACAGCAGTAAGGAAATAAACCACTACAGTATGTACCACCACAACAATAGAACAACATTCATAACATAATATGGAACTGCAAGTAAAGAAAAGTACAGCGGAAACAAGAACTACTCACTACAGTGGAATCAAAAAGAGGTACAAGAGAACAGTGGTAACTCTACTGGACCCTACTCGGCACAGCGTCCTCTGCAGCCACTGACCCTGGCTGCTCAACACCTGGTCCTGAAAGGTAATGAGTGTAACACGTCAGCAAAATGCTGAGTAGAGTGGCAGCTAAACTAAAGAAACAGTAAAATGTACAGTAGCTGTTTTAATTTTCTTTCTTCCTTTATTTACGTCACTCTATTGTTTCACAATTATCTATTTCTCAGATCCTTCACTTGATCTCGAATGTTCCTCGTGGAAACGATCTTGATTGCAGTATTTTCCGAACAGTAGAAGTAGCACGTGGTGCTCTCCTGGCCGGGAGAGTCCCCCGTGGTGATCCTACTCTCAGTCAACCACCCCAAGGTCACTGACAGACGTAACGGTGACTACGGTACGCGCGGGAAACGCACGGGTAGCTAACCCGCACTAGCACGCGGTCAGTCGTTTCCGTTAACGGGTGCGCCCAAAGCACAGCACGGAACTAGTACAGGGCAGAGCCCTCTC
Source organism: Thalassia testudinum (assembly GCA_037157565.1). Lineage (NCBI taxonomy): Eukaryota > Viridiplantae > Streptophyta > Magnoliopsida > Alismatales > Hydrocharitaceae > Thalassia > Thalassia testudinum. The sequence continues at coordinate 78,534,655 of JAZHRO010000077.1, read as the reverse complement.
AGTAACAGGGGTCCAACCCCTCCACAGTAACCAAACAGGGGCCTTGCCCCTCCACAGTCCGCGCACCCTCGCCTGACTACCCTGGTTTGCCCCAGTGGGCCTAACAAGTCGGTGTAGGAGGCTAGCAGAACCCCGGGGCCCGTGGGGTAGCTAGTACCTCCCTACACTAGTAGCTCTCCTCGGTACTATGTATACGAGGGCCAGCAAGTCGGTACAGAGTGGCCAATCCTAACCCCGGGTCCCTGGGGCGGCTAGCTCCGCTCTGCACTAAACAGGGGGACAGCCGCTCTCCTTGGTACTCCGTACTCAAGGGCCAGCTCACTTCCCCAATTCTATTCCATTCACTTTCCAGGAGTTCTACTCCTAATTCCTCGTAGGGTTCCAGCTCTTTAACTCAGCGCATTCCGGTTTCACCTTTCCAGTTTCGCGTTCATACATCCCATATTCTTACTCATGTTCATTTATTCATAACAGGCACCTGTTTAAACAAATTTACAGGCAACTATTATTTCTTTTCCACATTTTCAAGACTGCAGTGTTCACATATTCCACTAGTTTTCCCATCCTACGATTCATGTCATACCCTAGGATCTATCATACAATCTAGTTTTCCAGCCCTAGGATTTATGCAACACCCTAGGATCTATCATTCAATCTTGTTTCTCATTCCTAGGATTCATGCAATGTCCTAGGTTCTATTTATGGTTTCATAATTTAACAGATTATACTTAAAGCCACTCTACCGGTTACGACAGGCGAACTGGGGGTGTGGTCGGGAATCCCGCGTGCCTCCGCAACCCCCGAGACTGCAACGGAACATGCTCCTATCACAAGGATCAAACACAAGGAATTTCTCAAAACAGTATACAGCTACTGTAGACGGGTAGAGGATGTAATTCCGAAAAGAACGCAACTCGAAACGCGGAAAACGGAACCCGAACGGCCCTAAACGGGTCGAAAACAACGAAACAGTGCAAAATCAGACGTCTAGAACTTATTCCAGACGTCTTAAAAAGTGGATCAGGGGTTACCTTGCTCTGCGTGGTCACTCAGACGTCCAGAAGCCTGCGGGGGCGTCTGGCCTAGTGGTGGCGACCTTCCTCTATAGTTTTATTATTTCGTCGTAGTATAGTATAGAGAGAGGTGATTACCAGTTTAATACAATTTGTTACTCGGAAAATAAAAGAGTTCCCGAGGTCGAACTCAGGGAGCAAGTTGTATTCTAGGGGTACAAGTTTCTTTTACAAAAATAAAGAAAGAGAGAGAGAGAATTTGTTGGCTTTTCTTCTTTTCTCTTTGCTTCTCCTCTTCTTCCTTCTCAGATCTTCTGCTCTCTTCCTTTGTTCTTCTTCTTTATCTGTAGTGGTGATGTTCTTCTTCTTCTTTCAGTTGTTTCTGCTCGTCTCTTCCTTTTTCTTCTGCAGAGCGGTCCTGTTCTTCTTCTTCTTCTTTCTTTCTTCTTTTCCTTTCTTCAGATCTTCTTCTCGTGCTCTTCTTCTTCTGCAGAGTCTTCACTTGGCCTCTCTGTGTTCCTCCTCTGCCTCGCCTTCCTTCTCCTTCTTTGCCTTTAGGACGTCGTCTGATTTTCCAATCAGACGACTTAAACCGCCGCTGCTACAGTGCCGCTCGGTGCTCCTCCTTCCTTCAGCCTTCGTCTTCTTCCACGGTTCTTCTTCACCTGTGCCTGCACACTTACACAGCTTGATCAGAGGGGAAAAACATAACTCTACCCTCCCCCGCGTCTCTCTCTCACAGAAGCCACTCTTAGGAAAGCTCTCCCAGAGCTGTCGGGTTGCCGGGTACGGGTCGCGCCCGGGTCCAGGCCCACCGGCGTGCGTGGTGGGCGAGGAGTGCAGGTCAGTCTAAGTCGGGTCGGGCCAGGTCCGCGGGGCGTGAGCGCGGACGAGACCGGGTAACCGGGCGGGTGAAGGGGACCTCACCCCGTGTGCTGAGGCAATAAGCCTCCAGCACTTTTTCGCTTTATACCGCTGCGCTCCTTCAGAGCCTTCCGAGGTGGGACTAAATGTCCCACCCCAATTTCGCGCCTGCGCGGAGGAAGCAGCTGGTAATCGCAGCTTTACGCGAGGCCTTCGTGCGAGGGATTCGCCTCAACTGCAGCCTAACGCTTTGCCGAAATGCCCCCGCACAGCCTGGGAGCGTGACCTAGGCGCGGCGCACCTGGGACAGCAGGTCGAAGCTACTTCGCTTCAACAATGGCGGCGACGAGCGCAGGTACCTGCCCACAGAGAAACGGCCTCTCGGCCCAATCAGAAACGCGGAGGGCCTTCGCCGTGGCACGGCGAAGGTGGTCGGGGGGTGTGCAGGCGGCGGGGCGGAGCCTAAGGGCTGCCCTAGGTCGGAATGTGGGTCGGGAGATGGGTTTGTTCGGTGGAGTTGCAGAGGGTGATTTGGGGGAAGTGGAAGGGCGGAGGTTGATCAGGGTGAGGAGGCGGAGGTTCTGCGGTGGTCGGCGAGCCGTGTGGGTTGCTGGAGTGATGGGAGCGGCTCGCCGGAGGATGGCCAGAGGCGGAGAAGGTGAGGGTGATTAGGCGCGGTCGAGGGGTAATTAGATAAAAATAGCAGGGGGAAAGGAGAGAGAGAATAGAGGGAAGTAGTTCTAACCTAACTACAGTGACGAAGGGGGCGAGGAGGCGGACGGCTGTACCTACTGTCGCCAGAGAAGAAGGTGCCTAGTGGGGGAGGACGGCGGTGACGACGGGGCAGAGGCAGCGCGCGCCGGTATTGCGCGACGCGGGAAGAGCAGGGGAAGAAGTCTCTGCTGCTGGTATTGCGGCAAAGCGAAGAGGAGGGGGAGGAAGAACCGCCGGAGCTGGTGGGCGTCTGCCGGAGTGAGAAGAGAGGAAAGTTGGGGGTTTTCTCCGTCAGATCCGAGCTACTCAGAACGGCGGAGCAACGGGGGTATTTATAGAGGCCGAATCAGAGAGGAAGGCGGAGGGAGACGACGTGTCTCCCTCGCCGGAGGACGCCGGAGATGGAAACCCATACCGTCCATGCGTTCGCACGGCCAGTATGGTGGGTTGCAGCGACCAGGGGGTGTTCCTGCGACGGCTGACGATGCAGGGCACCCCCGGTTGTCTTGCCAGACCCTCCCCCTTACCCTGCGCGGCGCCATGCTCCGCGCAAGGTCGCCGGAGCATGGTGCTGGTCAGGTTTTGGCAGGAGGGACCTGAATGCAAAGAACGAAGGAGAGTTAGGGGCAGAAATGCGAGGGTTCAAAAGTTGAGGGCCAAAAAGTAAATATATGAGGACCAAAGTGTAAAGTTGGTCAAGAAGGTTTCTTCTTAGGCTCAAGTTTTTATACATGACTAATTAGGACCTAAGGAATCTGATGGTGAATTTTATTTCTAGATTAAACCTTGTTTGACTGGTAAATTTACGCAAAAACCAAAATTAAGTTATTAATTGGGTATAGTTCTCAATGTAGGTCAAAATGGGTTCTGAAGGCCAAATTGAAGGTTCTAAACCCTAGAGATTATTTTTCTATGAATTTTAGAGGGTTTATTCTATTTTTACTTTGCCTCGAACCTCGTGAATTGAAGTGGGTTTGCTTTAGGGTTACAGATTATCATTTAGTTCCTTGGAATTGCTGTAGCCCTTATCAGACCATCCCACTTTCCTTCTTATTCGGTTTGTTTGACCTGTGTTTGGACCCTGAATTACCCTGTATGCAGATTATACTGGTAAAATTGCATTTTTACCCCTTATGACTTATTTTCTCCTTAAACTCAGAATTCTCTGAGTTAAGCCTTTCCTTGAGTTATGTAGGAGCTTTTATCCTTTGTATTGGGTCAAAATGAGCTAGTTATGGCTCATGATGAGGTTCTCATCACCTAGTTCCCAGACGTCCGATGGTTACCCCGGACGTCTGGAAGTCGTTCCCGTCGTCTGGCACTGCAGCCAGACGTCTGATTCGCGTTGGATGAGAGTCTCAGAACCTGCGCGTACCCATTTCCTCTCTCTCTCAGTACGGTCAGTCGAAGAAAACGAAGAAGCGGAAATAACTCACATTTCAGACGTCTGGACAGTCTTCCAGACGTCTTCCCCGTCGTCTGGTTGGAATCACAGACGTCTGATTCTGGAAAATTTTCCAGAATCAGGGCGCCACTCGCCCTTCGCTCGCGATGCACGGCCGCGGTGCGAGTGCTCCACCTGCTGCTCGAGCTGCAGCAGGCCTCCCGCGCCACCCCGCATCTGCTGCGCCCCCGCCAGCCGGCTCCCGCTGCCCCGGCAGGCTCGAGCCCTCACGGCCGACGCCTCCTCTCCCGCGCAGCACCTCCTCCCGCACTCGCCGCGGCTGTCGCCGCCGTCGCTCACTCGCGCTCGCTCTCGCGCACCGACTGGAAGGGGAAGAGGAAGGGGGCGGAGGTGACGGGAGTGAGGGGGAGGGCGTGGCCTTTTAAGGCCGCGCGAGGAGGAGAGAGAGAGCGGGACAGGGTGGTCTGCGATCGCAGGAGAGAGGGAAAAAGAGAGGGAGAGAGAGCGTACGCAGGTCTGCGCGCTCAGGCGCGCAGACGAATCGCGCGTGCCAACAATAACTGATTCCCAGATGTCTGGTCAGACGTCTGGGCCACCTCCTAGACATCTTAAAAGATGTCTGAAGCGCGCGTTTGTAACAATATAACAAACTCAAAGGAAGTTTCATCCCCGAAACTTGCGCTAACTAGGGTGCGGAAAAGATGTCAAAATATCCATAACAAACTCAAAGAGGACCGAAGCCAGTCCGAAAAGACGTACCCGCGAAGAGCTCTGGGTACCGCTCCCGCATTGCCGCCTCAGGCTCCCAGGTAGCCTCCTCGTACCACTGGCTCCTCCACAAAACCTTTACCAGGGGTACTTGCTTCCGTCTCAAACTGCGGACGGCTCGGTCTAGAATCTGCACTGGCCGCTCGGGGTAGGTCAGGTCGTCGCCCACCTCGACGCTCTCGTGACTCAGTACGTGACTGGGATCGGCTACGTACTTCCTGAGGTTGGACACGTGGAACACGTCGTGCACACTAGAAAGCTGCGGGGGGTGGGCAAACCTGTAAGCAACGGGTCCAACCCGCTCCAGGACCTCAAAGGGCCCCACAAACCTCGGCGCGAGCTTCCCTCTCACCCCAAACCGCTGCAGGCCCTTCATGGGCGAAACACGAAGAAAGACGTGGTCCCCAACCTCAAACTGCACCTCTCTGCGTCTAAGGTCCGCGTAGCTCTTCTGTCTGCTCCTGACAGTGCGGAGTCGCTTGTGGATCTGCTCAACTACCTCCTGACTCTGCCGGATCAACCTGGGGCCAACCTCCCACTTGGTCCCCACCTCAACACAACTCAAGGGTGCCGTACACCTCCGTCCGTACAGAGCCTCGTAGGGAGCCATGTCGATGCTCGAGTGATAACTGTTGTTGTATGCAAACTCCGCTAGGGGCAGGTGCTCCTCCCAAGAGCCCCTTCAGTCCAGTACACAGGCACGCAAAAGGTCCTCAAGTGTCTGTATCGTGCGCTCAGACTGTCCGTCCGTCTGGGGGTGGTAAGCCGTACTAAACCTCAACCGCGTCCCCAAGGCCTGCTGAAACTCAGCCCAAAACTGGGATGTAAAGCGGGTATCCCCGTCGAATACGATCTCCCGTGGAACTCCGTGTAGTCGTACCACATCACGGACATACCTCTCTGCCAACTGTGCTGGTCCCAAAGTGACTCGGATCGGCAAGAATCGTGCTGTCTTCGTCAGTCTATCCACTATTACCCAGACTGCGTCGTGTCCTCGCTGGGTAACAGGTAAGCCCACCACCAAGTTCATGGTGATGCTCTCCCACTTCCACTCTGGCACTGGAAGCGGCTGTAGCGGCCTTGCAGGCCTTTGATGCTCGGCTTTCACCTGCTAACACACTAAGCACTGCTGCACGAACTCACCCACATCCCGCTTCATCCCCCTCCACCAAAACTCGCGTCTCAAGTCGTGGTACATCTTCGTGTTTCCGGGATGTATGGTGAACCTGGAACCGTGTGCCTCAGTCAGGAGCTCTCTCAACAGCTCCTCGTCTCTGGGAACGCACAACCGTCCCCTCAGGCGCAGCACCTGGTCTGTGAAAGAGAAGTCCCCTGGGTCTCCCGACAGTACTCTGTCGCGCAAGGACTGCAAGTACGGATCGGCCATCTGTCCGGTGATGATGCGGTCAATCAGCTCTGACCTAGTCTGTTGTGTCACCGTCACAGCCCCACAGTGCCCCCGTAACTCCAGGGGTCGCCAACTTCCCACCTTCTCCAAAAGGCTCCAACTCTGTAACTGTAAACTGGCCAAGTGTGCGGGCGCCTTACGGCTCAAGACGTCAGCCACCACATTGGCCTTTCTCGGGTAGTAGGAGATGCTGCAGTCGTAGTCCTTCAGGAGCTCCAACCAACGTCTCTGTCTCATGTTGAGCTCCTTCTGATCAAAAAGGTATCTGAGGCTCTTGTGATCTGTGAAAATTTTGAAGGTAGTAGTGCCTCCAAGTCTTCAGCGCGAAGACAACAGCTGCCAACTCTAGGTCGTGGGTAGGGTAGGTATGCTCATGGGGCTTCAGTTGCCGTGAAGCGTAAGCGACAACGTGACCCCTCTGCATGAGCACACCTCCTAACCCCTGCAAGGAGGCGTCCGTGTACACAACGAACCCGCCACTACTGTCAGGGATGGTGAGCACGGGAGCCGAGGTCAACCTCTCCTTCAGCTCCAGAAAACACGCCTCACAGGCGTCTGTCTAAGCGAAGGGCACGTCCTTCCGGGTCAACTGTGTCATAGGACGCGCAATCTGTGAAAAACCTCTGATGAATCGTCTGTAGTAGCCTACCAGTCCCAGGAAACTGCGAATCTCAGTGACTGAACGCGGTCTCTCCCACCTGAGTACTGCCTCGACCTTGGCTGGGTCCACCGCCAAGCCGTCTCCAGAGATCACATGACCTAAGAAGGTCACCTCCCTCAACCAGAACTCGCACTTGCTGTATTTGGCCTACAGCTTACGTCGTCTCAGAGTGTCCAGAACCATCCACAAGTGTTGTCCATGCTGCGTCTGATCTCGAGAATAGATGAGTACATCATCTATGAAAACCACCACGAACTGGTCCAAGTAAGGTCTAAACACCCGGTTCATCAGATCCATGAAAGCAGCGGGGGCATTGGTCAGCCCAAACGGCATGACCAAAAACTCGTAGTGTCCGTACCGGGTGCGGAAAGCTGTCTTGGAGACGTCGGTCTCCCTGATCCTCAACTGGTGGTATCCCGACCTCAAGTCGATCTTGGAAAACACCGTGGCACCCCGCAACTGGTCAAATAAGTCGTCGATCCTCGGCAGCGGATATCTGTTCTTATGGTGACCCTATTCAGCTGTCGGTAGTCCACACAAAGGCGTAAGGATCCATCCTTCTTCTTCACAAACAGTACCGGAGCTCCCCTGGGAGACGCACTGGGCCTCACGAAACCTTTCTCCAAAAGGTCCTGCAACTGAGACTTGAGCTCTCGTAGCTCAAGCGGTGCCATCCTGTATGGCACAGTGGAGATGGGGTTGGTCCCTGGTACTAGTGAGATCTCAAACACGATCTCACGCTCGGGCGGTAGTCCTGGTAACTCGTCTGGAAACACGTCAGGGTACTCTCTGACCACCGGGATGCTCTGGAAGTCTGCCACAGGGCTGGGCTCTGCCACCACACAAGCTAGGAAACCCTCACACCCCTAGCTTAAAAGTCTCGCCGCCCGAAGTGCCGAAATGCACCTGAAACCTCCGTCCACTGGCTGTCCGTGAAACTCGAAAGAAGGCAACTCCGGAATGGAGAAGACGATCTTCCTCTCAAAACAGTCCACCAAGGCGTGGTAAGCGGACAGCCAATCCAACCCCAGAATCACTCCAAAGTCCTCCATCTGTAACATAATCAGGTCAGCTGACAGGCTATGTCCCCCGACGCTGACCTCGCAATCCATGTACACCTCCTCAGCTACAAACAGCTGACCTGATATGGATTCTCTAACAGCGTATAATCCTGGCCCAAACTAACTGCGAAACTGGCTGCGACAAACGAGTGCGTAGCGCCGGAATCGAAAAGCGTGTAAACGAGTCTGCCGGAAACTGAAACCATACCTGCTACCACCGATCCCGAAGCTCTGGCGTCCCTGTGTGTTAGGGCATTGATACGCCCTTCAGCTCTAGGTGCGGACGAAGCAGCCACACTCTGCGTCGGACCGGTAGGTGCTGGCCGGTACCCTCCTCGTGACTGCTGTCCTCCTCCTCGCGCCTGGTAACCGTGGCCTCCTGCGCATCCTCCAGTGCTCTGCGTGGGAAGTATCTGCTGACCTCCTGCCCTAGACGGGCAGTCCCTCCTGATGTGGCCCGGCTGGCCACACTGGTAACAGAGGGGAACCCGACTCCCGCCCTCAGTGGGTCCTTGCTGTCGGCTGGGCGGGGGTCCGGTGCTGGCGACTGGCCCCTGTCAAGGGCCCCCAAAGGCCACTGATGGCCCTGTAAAATGTGATGGCTCTCCTGCGGACGCCACGTGTCTCCTCTCTCGCCGGCCCTGTGAAAAGTCTGGCTGAAAGGGCCTCTTCCGCCCGCCATCAGTGTCTCGCGCGGATGGGTTGGCCTCCTCGTAAGTCATGGCTGCCTCCACCACCCTCGAAAACGTAGGCAGCTTCGTGGGTTTGACATACCCCCGAATCGCAGGCCGGAGCCCCTCGGTGAACCTCCAAAGGAGCTCCTCCTCTGTGGCTACTGCTGTCGCTGCAAAGCGGGATAGCTCCAAGAAACGCGTGCGGTACGCGCTCACAGTCATCGTCCCTTGGCGGAGAGTGTGGAACTCCCGCCTCCTCTGGTCCTGCCACGTCTGGGGAAAGTACTGCTCGCAGAAGAGGGTGACGAACCGATCCCAGGTCGGCTCGTCCCTCTCCTGTCCCCGGACCGCCCTCCACCACCTGTGTGTCGCACTCTCCAACTGGTACGTGGCAAAGGCCACGCGGCACTCCACCGGGGGGCGAAGGGTGTCGAAAATCTTCTCTAGTTGCTCGAGCCAGTCCTCTGCCTCGGTCGGGTCCCCATCCCCCTTGAAGGAGGGGGGCTTCAGCTTCCGGAACTGCTCGAAGAGCTCAGAGTGGCGCTGCAATGGGGATGCTGGTCCACCCTCAGGCAACGGTGCCTCGTGCACAGAAGCATCGGAGGAAGGTGGGGGCAGCGGCGGCCCATCCCCTCCCCCGTCTCCAGCGCCGTGTTCGTCGAGTGGTCCCACAGAGGACTCCCCCTCCACAGCCCCAGGGTGAGGTGCTCGGGGCGGTGGGTGGAGCTCCTCTCGTACAATGTCTCGTATCAGCCGGGCGAGGTCCTGGGCCTGGACACCCGGGAGTAGTGGCTGGTCCACTGGGGTGTCGGCAACGGCACGCCCACCTCGCCGACCTCGTCCTCGGCCGCGCCCGCAGCCCGCCTCACTGGTCCCACGACGAGGCATCTCCTGCAAGGAGACGCGAAACAAAACGGAACACGTTACTACGGAACGATACCGAACGGAAACGTCCAAGAGCTCATGTCAAAAGATATGTTGTGGTGGGTACTCTAGTTATAGACATGTGAATTGGTTATTTTCCAGTCAGTTGATTCACTTCTCGGGACGACCTTGCTCTGATACCATCTTGTAACGACCCGATTCCCAAGTCCCTACGAGACACGAGAACCTGACCAACTCGACTAATCCCAAGACCTGGTCGTCCAACGAGGAAGTAACCAAAAGAGCAGTAAAATAAACCACGTTCAACATGAATATAACTAACAGTAAGAAAATACAGCAGTAAGGAAATAAACCACTACAGTATGTACCACCACAACAGTAGAACAACATTCATAACATAATATGGAACTGCAAGTAAAGAAAAGTACAGCGGAAACAAGAACTACTCACTACAGTGGAACCAAAAAGAGGTACAAGAGAACAGTGGTAACTCTACTGGACCCTACTCGGCATAGCGTCCTCTGCAGCCGCTGACCCTGGCTGCTCAACACCTAGTCCTGAAAGGTAACGAGTGTAACACATCAGTAAAACGCTGAGTAGAGTGGCAGCTAAATTAAAGAAACAGTAAAGAGTACAGTAGCTCTTTTAATTTTCTTTCTTCCTTTATTTACGTCTCTCTATTGTTTCACAATTATCTATTTCTCAGATCCTTCACTTGATCTCGAATGTTCCTCGTGGGAACGATCTTGATTGCAGTCTTTTTCGAACAGTAGAAGTAGCACGTGGTGCTCTCCTTGTCGGGAGAGTCCCCCGTGGTGATCCTACTCTCATTCAACCACCCTAAGGTCACTGACAGACGTAACGGTGACTACGGCACGCGCGGTAAACTCACGGGTAGCTAACCCGCACTGGCACGCGGTCAATCGTTTCCGTTAATGGGTGCGCCCAAAGCACAGCACGGAACCAGTACAGGGCAGAGCCCTCTCAGTAATAGGGGTCCAACCCCTGCACAGTAACGAAACAGGGGCCTTGCCCCTCCACAGTCCGCGCACCCTCGCCTGACTACCCTGGTTTGCCCCAGTGGGCCTAACAAGTCGGTGTAGGAGGCTAGCAGAACCCCGGGGCCCGTGGGGTAGCTAGTACCTCCCTACACTAGTAGCTCTCCTCGGTACTACGTACACGAGGGCCAGCAAGTCGGTATAGAGTGGCCAGTCCTAACCCCGGGTCCCTGGGGCGGCTAGCTCCGCTCTGCACTAAACAGGGGGACAGTCGCTCTCCTTGGTACTCCGTACTCAAGGGCCAGCTCACTTCCCCAATTCTATTCCATTCACTTTCCAGGAGTTCTACTCCTAATTCCCCGTAAGGTTCCAGCTCTTTAACTCAGCGCATTCCGATTTGACCTTTCCAGTTTCACGTTCATACATCCCATATTCTTACTCATGTTCATTTATTCATAACAGGCACCTGTTTAAACAAATTTCCAGGCAGCTATTATTTCTTTTCCACATTTTCAAGACTGCAGTGTTCACATATTCCACTAGTTTTCCCATCCTACGATTCATGTCATACCCTAGGATCTATCATACAATCTAGTCTTCCAGCCCTACGATTTATGCAACACCTTAGGATCTATCATTCAATCTTATTTCTCATTCCTAGGATTCATGCAATGTCCTAGGTTCTATTTATGGTTTCATAATTTAACAGATTATACTTAAAGCCACTCTACCGGTTACGACAGGCGAACTGGGGGCGTGGTCGGGAATCCTGCGTGCCTCCGCAACCCCCGAGACTGCAACGGAACAGGGTCCTTTCACAAGGATCAAACACAAGGAATTTCTCAAAACAATATACAGCTACTGTAGACGGGTAGAGGATGTAATTCCGAAAAGAACGCAACTCGAAACGCGGAAAACGGAACCTGAACGGGCCCTAAACGGGTCGAAAACGACGAAACAGTGCAAAATCAGACGTCTGGAACTTATTCCAGACATCTTAAAAAGTGGATCAGGGGTTACCTTGCTCTGCGTGGTCACTCAGACGTCCAGAAGCCTGCGGGGGCGTCTGGCCTAATTTCCAGACGTCCGATGGTCACCCCGGACGTCTGGAAGTCGTTCCCGTCGTCTGGCACTGCAGCCAGACGTCTGATTTGCGTTGGATGTGAGTCTCAGAACCTGCGTGTACCCATTTCCTCTCTCTCTTAGTACGGTGAGTCGAAGAAAATGAAGAAGCGGAAATAACTCACATTTCAGACGTCTGGACAGTCTTCCAGACGTCTTTCCCGTCGTCTGGTTGGAATCACAGACGTCTGATTCTGGAAAATTTTCCAGAATCAGGGCGCCACTCGCCCTCCGCTCGCGATGCACGGCCGCGGTGCGAGTGCTCCGCTTGCTGCTCGAGCTGCAGCAAGCCTTCCGCGTCACCCCGCGTCTGCTGCGCCCCTGTCGGCCGGCTCCCGCTGCCTCGGCAGGCTCGAGCCCTCACGACCGACGCCTCCTCCCCCGCGCAGCACCTCCTCCCGCACCCGCCGCGGATGTCGCCGCCGTCACTCACTCGCGCTCGCTCTCGCGCACCGACTGGAAGGGGAAGAGGAAGGGGGCGGAGGTGACGGGAGTGAGGGGGAGGGCGTGGCCTTTTAAGGCCGCGCGAGGAGGAGAGAGAGAGCGGGACAGGGTGGTCTACGGCCGCAGGAGAGAGGGAAAAATAGAGGGAGAGAGAGCGTACGCAGGTCTGCGCGCTCAGGCGTGCAGACGAATCGCACGTGCCAACAATAATTGATTCCCAGACGTCTGGAAGTGGTTCCAGACGTCTGGTCAGACGTCTGGGCCACCTCCCAGACATCTTAAAAGACGTCTGAAGCGCGCGTTCGTAACACTCGTTCACCTCACCTTCAGCCACTGTCCTCCTTCCTCCAGTGCGAGAGCAGTGAGTGACGAGTAGCGAGCAGCGGGCGTGAGCGGCGTGAGAGGAGAGGAGGAGCAGCGAGGGGAAGAGAGGAGGGCAAGCGCGCGAGCTGGTGAGGGAGTTCGCCGAAGAGCTCACGGCCGGTCGGGCGTGCGCGAGCCGGAGAGGTGAGTTGGGGAGGTCCTCCCCGACACTGCTATAGCCAGAGCAGCGAGCGAGTGGGAGTGGCGCGGCCGCGCGTGGCGCGAGAAGGTGAAGGTAGTTTCTGATTCTGGGAATTTCCCAGAATCAGACGTCTAGATCGACATCCAGACGACGCAAACGACTGAGAGGTAAGTCCTGCCATGTACACCTTCCTTTCAGATATGGCCATGCAGGCCGTTTCGCCGAGGTACTGTTCCGTGCCATATTGAGGAAATTTGCGTCGCTGCGTGCAGGATTCAGTTCGGGAAGGCGCGGGACACGCCCTCCCACGCAGTTCAGATGTCTTGGTGAGGCACCAGACAGTGGGAAGCATTTCCAGACGTCCTGAGAAGTGGTCGGACGTCTGGAACTGGGTCCAGACGGTCCAGCGGAGTTCTTGGATGTCTGAGGAGTGGCGCAGGAGTTGAGGTATGGTTCTGGACTCTTTTAAGACGTCTGGAAGGTGTTCCAGACGTCTGATATGAATCAAAATTACTATTTTTGACCTGTTTGGTGTCCTTTTGAGGTCCGATTTTCGCAATTAAGATTCCGTTGTTCTCTGTATAAGTTCCTCTACTTGTTGGAATACTTTTATCCTGTTCTGAGTGGTCTCTTGTGATTGATCCTTGTGATAGGACCTCATTTCATTACGAATTTGGGGTTTGCTGAGGCACGTGGACCTGCCGATCAAGCCCCCATTACTCCTGTGTTTACTGGTAGAGTGGCTTCCCCTAGTTTAATTACAAACATGAATGCATATGTGGAATGAATGTTAGATCCTAGGGTATGGCATGAATCCTAGGACTAGAAACACTGTAATATTTGTATGGAATGTATGGATTGCAGTCTTGGATGAGTAAATAGAATAATAACAATTGCCTGTAAATGGATAACAGCTGCCTGTGAAATATAAAGTACTGGTGTTAGCAAATTGTTGCATGTAAATTCCTATTATTTACGTTAAATACAAGCTGCCTGTATATGAACTGGAAATGGAAGATTGAATGTTGGAAACACGAGCTACCTGCGAATAAACCTGAAATGTGAATAATAAAGTTACATGCTACATGTGTAGAACCTGAGACATGGAAATAGAAATGATGAAACCTGGTATGGCTTGGCCTGAGAAACATGAGCATGAACCCTACGGGGAATTAGGAGTAGAGCTCCTGGAAATAAATGGAATGGAACTGGAAATGTGAATGGAGAAGTGAGCTGGCCCATGAGTACGGAGTACCAAGGAGAGCGACTGCCCCCCTTTTTAGTGCAGAGCGGAGCTAGCCGCCCTAGGGTTGGGACCCGAGGTTAGGATTGGCCACTTTGTACCAACTTTTTGGCCCTCACGTTCACAGTACTGGGGAGAGCTACTAGTGTAGGGAGAGAGCTAACCACCCCACGGGACTCGGGATTCAGCTAGCCGCCTTACACTGACTTGTTAGGCCCACTGGGCAAACCAGGGTAGTCAGGCGAGGGTGCGCGAACTGTGGAGGGGCGAGACCCTTGTTTGGTTCTTAGGGGCTAGACCCCTGTTACTGAGAGGGTATGCCCTATACTGGTTCCGTGTTGTGCTTTGAGCGCACCTGTTAACGGAAACGACTGACTGCGTGCGAGTGCGGGGTAGCTACCCATGCGTTTATCGCGTGTGCCGTAGTCACCGTTACGTTTGTCAGTGACCTTGGGGTGGTTGACTGAGTGTAGGATCACCAAGGGGGACTCTCCAGACGAGGAGAGCACCACGTGCTACTTCTACTCTTCGAAAAAGACTGCAATCAAGAACATTCCCACGAGGAACATTTGAGATCAAGAAAGAGACCTGATAAATAAACCAAATGATGATAGAAAGAATAATTAGTCAAAGAAAGAAAGAAATTGAAAAACAACAGCTACTTGTCCACCTTTACTGTTAGTTAGTTGGTTGCCACTCTTTTCAGCGTTCGCTGATTTCGTGTACTCATAACCTTTTTCAGGTCCAGGTGTTGAGCAACCAGAGCCCACGAGTGCAGAGGGTGTTGGGCCTAGTAGAGCCCAGTAGTTGTAGCTTTCTGTTGTACTCCGTTTTCCGTTGTAGTGAGTAGTTGTTACACTTCTATACTCTTTTATTGTGAACTTTATATTCTTGTACCTGCTTAATTTTCTACTGTTGTGGTGGTGTGTACTGTAGTAGTTTGCTTCTTTACTGCTGTACTTTTGTCACTGTTAGTTGCTTGCATGGTGAATGTAGTTTATTTTACTGCTTTCTAGTTACTTCCTCTTTGGACGACTGGGTCTTGGGATCAGTCGAGTCGGTCCGGTCTCGTGTCCTGTAGGGATTCGGGAACCGGGTCGTAACACTAAGGATCACGTAGCACTTGAGGGCGACATTGAGTTCCACTGGTGGACTTTCAAACTGCTAAAGATCTTCCCCCATTTGTCACTGCAGCCATTAGTTGTAGATCTCCTTCAAAGGTCCCATTCTTCTATTAGATTAGGATTTTAATGCTTTCTAGGTTAGTGTAGTTTAGGTCATTAAATGGAGTCTAGATGCCAAATTTTGACGGATTAGTTTAGGATAGAGTAATTTAGAGTAGGAGGTATTTTCACCTCATCTGCACTATTCATTTAGCTCCCCCTCACTCCACGATCACAACTTGCATTCTCTGATTTCCTCGATGATTTACTTCATCATTCACCCATCCATCAGGCCATTAGTAGATCTAGAGTTCTCCAACTCTTAGATCTGTTATTTGTGTCAATTTCATTTAAGGGTCATATCATCCAGTCCATAAACTCACAAATGACCCTGTTTTGATTTGGAATGATATGAATTGGTGATTTTCGCAGATGTGGTCTTGATTTGATCTTAATCAGGGTTTTGGTTCATTATTGAGGGATTTGAGAATTTGGGATTCATTTAATTTGAATGGAGTTTAGTGGCTAATCTAAACTCTCTCTTCACACTATTTATGGTATAAGATAGAGATTAGATTAAGTGTGTTTTTTTTTGGTGCTATGTGATGAGCCCATAATTGTGGGCTAATTAGTTACTTAAATGCCTAGACATTTGTTACGAATGCTTTCCAAGATGTTTTTTGAAGACATCTGGGAGGTGGCCCAAACGTCTGGAACCCCTTCCAGACGTCTGGAATCTATTTTTCTATGGCGTGCGAGGCTGCGTCTAGGCGCAGGCGCGCGCAGACCTGCAACCGCCACACCTTCCCCCTTTTTCCCTCTCTCCTCCTGCAGGCGCAGACTGCGCTCTCTCTCTCTCTCTCTCCCCGCGCGGCCTTATAAGGCCCTCGCCCTCTCCCTCACTCTCATCTCCACCGCTTCCTTCTACTTCTTCTTCCAGCCGGTGCGAGAGCACGAGCGCAAGCGAGCGGCGGCAACGGCAGCCGTGGCGAGTTGCGGGAGGAGGTGTTGCACGAGGGAGGAGAAGCTCGACCGTGAGGGCTCGAGCTTGCCGGGGCAGGTAGAGCCGGCCGGTGGGGGAGCAGCGGGCGTGGAGTGACGCGGGAGGGCTACTGCAGCTCGAGCAGCAGGCGAACGAGGCGCGGCGCGGCCGTGCGTCGCGGGCGGAGAGCGAGCCGAGCTCTGATTCTGGAAATTTTTCCAGAATCAGATGTCTGGGCTTCCAACCAGACGACGGTGAAGACGTCTGGAGGACTGTTCAGACGTCTGCCAAGTGAGTTATTTTCATCCTTCTTCCTTTTCTGCGACCGTTCGTACTGAGAACGAGGAGTGGGTACATGCAGGTTCTGAGATTCGCCATCCAACGCGAATCAGACGTCTGGCCGCAGTGCCAGACGACGGGAAGGACTTCCAGACGTCTGGGGTGACCATCGGACGTCTGGGAACTAGGCCAGATGCCCCCGCAGGCTTCTGGACGTCTGAGAGACTACGCAGAACAAAGATACCATCTAATCCACATTTTAAGACGTCTGGAAGAGGTTCCAGACATCTGATATTGGACTGTTTCATCATTTTCGACCCGTTTAGGGCCCGTTCGGAGTCCGTTTTCCGCGTTTCGAGTTGCGTTCTTTTCGGAATAAAATCCTCTACCCGTCTACAGTAATTATATACTATTCTGAGAAACTCCTTATGTTTGATCCTTGTGATAGGACCCCATTCCATTGCAGTCCCGGGGGTTGCGGAGGCGCGCGGGATTTCCGACCACGCCCCCAGTACTCCCGTTGTAGCTGGTAGAGTGGCTTTAAAAATTATTAACATAATTTGTTACAATTATGGCACAATTAATAGAACCTAGGGCATTGCCTGAATCCTAGGAGTGAGAAACCAGATTGAATGATAGATTGTAGGGTATTGCATGAATCCTAGGGCTGGAAAAAAATAGGTTGAATGATAGATCCTAGGATACGGCATGAATCCTACGACTGGAAAACTAGTGATATGAATATAGATATTGCAGTCTTAGAAAATGTGGAAAGGAAATAATAGCTGCCTATAAATTGATTTAATAGCTGCCTGTTATGAATAAATGAACATGATTGAGAATATGGGTTGTATGAACGTGAAATTGAAAGGGTGAAACCTGAATGTGCTGAGTTAAAAGAGCTGGAACCCTATAGGGAGCTAGGAGTAGAACTCCTGGAAAGAGAATGAAATGGAACTGAGAAGGAAAGATGTGGAGGTGTGTTGTCTCTTGGGTACGTAGTGCCAGGGGAAGCACCTGTTACCTGCTTAGTGCAGAGCGGAGCCAGCCGCCCCAGGGACCCGGGGTTAGGTCTGGCCACTTTGTACCGACTTGTTGGCCCTCGTGTACATAGTACCGAGGAGAGCTACTAGTGTAGAGAGAGTACTAGCTACCCCACGGGCCCCGGGGTTCTGCTAGCTCACCTACACCGACTTGTTAGGCCCACTGGGCAAACCAGGGTAGTCAGGTGAGGGTGCGCGGACTATAGAGGGGCAAGGCCCCTGTTTGGTTATTGTGGAGGGGTTGGACCCCTGTTACTGAGAGGGCTCTGCCCTATACTGGTTCCATGCTGTGCTTTGGGCGCACCCATTAACGGAAACGACTGACCGCGTGCCAGTGCGGGGTAGCTACCCGTGCGTTTATCGCGTGTGTCGTAGTCACCGTTACATCTGTCAGTGACCTTGGGGTGGTTGACTGAGAGTAGGATCACCGCGGGGGACTCTCTTGGCAAGGAGAGCACCACGTGTTACTTCTACTCTTCGGAAAAGACTGCAATCAAGATCGTTCCCACGAGGAACATTCGAGATCAAGTGAAGGATCTGAGAAATAGATAAATTGTGAAACAATAGAAAGACGTAAATAAAGGAAGAAAGAAAATAAAACAACTACTGTACACCTTACTGCTTCTTTAGTTTTAGCTGCCACTCTACTCAGCGTTTCGCTGACGTGTTACACTCGTTACTTTTCAGGACCAGGTGTTGAGCAGCCAGGGTCAGCGGCTGCAGAGGACACTGGGCTGAGTAGGGTCCAGTAGACTTACCACAGTTCTTTTGTACCCCTTTTGTTCCACTGTAGTGAGTAGTTCTTGTTACCCCCCGTACTTTTCTTTACTTGTAGTTCATGTTATGTTATAAATGTTATTCTACTGTTGTGGTGGTACATGCTGTAGTAGTTCTTTTTCTTACTGCTGTATTTTGTTACTGCTAGTTATATTTCATGTTGAATGTGGTTTATTTTACTGCTCTTTTGGTTACTTTCTCGTTGGACGACTAGGTCTTGGGATTAGTCGAGTCGGTCCGGTTCTCGTGTCTCGTAGGGACTCGGGAATCAGGTCGTTACAACATTAGAGTAATATTAACTTATACATAGCATGTATTAAGATGTAAATAATATAGTTTATACATATTTTCTTATATGCATTACATTCATATATAAATTATTTAGCATCATTTAGTTTGCATGCATACATTACATGCATTAAATAGTTAGAAATATAGGGGCTTTGTATATAAATAATCCACATATGATTTCATATTTTTCTTCATGTAGTAGCAACCGTTCCTCCCCGACAAGCCATTTATGGCCAGATTAGGCAATGAACATGGCAATGAAAAGCAGAGGATGCGGATCTCACTGACCTTTCTCCACGCTCCATCTTCTTCTTCATCTTCCCCTGCTGCTATAAAAGAGAGCCTCAACTAGACTCGTGGAGACGCCACCCCACTCCACCACCATTCTTTCCATCCACCACCGTGGTCTCCACGGTCAAACTCCACCACACTGTGGGCTGCGAGGTGACAGCTCGCCACGCCAAGCCGGTGGACTCGTGCCAACACCGTGCGTGAGCTTTCACGACTCCACCTTACCGTAAGCACCTTAACGTGCACATCCCTCCACACTGCAACAACAGTGTGCACCACCACCACCGCAACCATGCACCAGCAGCCATCCATGCACGTTTAAGACATCTGGGAATGTTCCCAGATGTCTGAAGCCCCACAGCACCACCTCCATCTTCACTTTCCCTTCGCTTCTTTTTCCTTTCTCTTTGTTTTTCCCTCCACCAAAAACAACCCAAACCACCTCGCTGCACCACCTTCACCAGTGCTCTTCCGCCACTGCCATCCTCGCCATCATTGCGCACACCAGCATGCTGCTAGCTCCACGCCAATCTCCCTCGCGTGCAGAGCGCGCCGCCCTTATCACCACTGCCATCCTCGCCATCTCCGCGTGCACAGTGACAGCGCTGCGCTCCCTCATCTCTGCGCCTTCCCACATTCCACGCGTGGCCAGTGCCTCTCCATCTCCAGCAGCCAGTAGGGCATGCTCATGTGCTACAGACTGCACGCACCTCTAGTGGCTCCCCTGCGTGCGCCCGCGCTCCTCCAGCAATGCTGCGCCCCCTCATTTCCAAGCTGCTACTCTAACAGCAATAGAGAAGCCTCAAGGGCTACTCCTCACCACGCCATCTCCATGCACCACCGACCTTCACCTTCACACTACAAAGCACATATCCTCCTCAGCCTCCTCTGCGCGCTCCTGTGCCACACTCCGCACGCGTGTAGACTTCAGCAGCGCCGTGCCTCCGCTCATAGAAGCAGCTGCAACAACCATCGCCGCTCACCTTCATTTGCTTCGGCCGCTGCCTTCGGCCACCGTTGGCCACGCTACCACCGCCACCAAGTAGCCCTCGGCCCATTCAACCTCCGGTGAGCTTCACGCCTCCAACCGCGGTCTCCCCATGCGCGACAAAGAAAGAGAAGCAATCCCTTGTTTCTCCCTCAATTAGTATTTACATCTTTTGCCATTATGAGATTTTATTAGTTTAATATTGTGTCACATTGCAAAATAAATCCTTCAGATGTGCATAATTGCTATTTCAGCATTAGTTCTTGTTGTTTATTTAATTTGAAAGCGATTTTGACTCGATTTCTTGACGAAATTTATCGTGAACATCTATTTTTAACCTGTGCGAGTTTTAATAGGCCATTTCCTCCCTGTGGACACGACCCACTCCTTCGTGAGTGGTTTATTTAATTAGTTTTGATTTGCGTTATTCACCATTCGATTTCTAAACTGCAACAATCTTGATTGACATTTTCGAAAACTAAAATAACGCGGTCACTATGCAGTTCATAACTTTATTTGAATGAGTCCTAGATTTGTTGAAGAAAGTTTTAAAGCACTTTTGAATTGAAATGCTATTGAAATCTAAATACGAATCCTCACCTTACACTGTCTATAGTGTAAGGTGAAGAACATGTTAGGATTTCATGGATTGCTAGGAGTTTTATTTGGATTACCTTGGATTTCAAAAGTGTTAAGAAAGAGTTTGAGACGATTTTTCATGGAATGTAACTCTTCATTTCAGATTTGAGATTAAATTTATTTTCCAAAAGCATTCAATGAAGATTTTCATGCACATAATTGATTTTGAAGTTGAGTTGTCTCAAGACTCCCAAATCATTACATAAACGGCTGCATAGCAGCTACATTCTTTGAGATAAAATCCTGATTTCGATGGTGAATTGGGAATTTCCTAAGCTTAAAAGAGCCTAGATGTAGGTGATGCAGACCTGCAAAGATGCTTAAGGTCTTGGATCAGACCTAATTTATGTTTCAGGCACTTAACTATGCTATTGAAACAATTGAAAATGCAGCAACAGATGTTGAGCAGCAGTTGGTATAACTGTTGATTTCTGAAAGCAGCAGCAACAGTAGTTGCATCACTATCTAGAATTGGTCTGAACAGATTGAGTTTCGAGCTAGGTTTAGTGTGTTTAATGAACTGCACTATTTTGTAGTGTTAGGAATTTAGTAAATGATGAGAACCTCATTATGAGCCCTAACTAGCATATTTTAACCTAACAAAGTGAACAAAAGCTCCTACATAACCTAAAGGAAGGCCTAATTTAGGGGATTACTGATCTGAAAAGAAAACATGAAACAAGGGGTAAAACTGTAATTTTACCATTGCAGTGCATCAACGGGATTTCTAAGGGTCTAGACATAGGTCAATTGGACTTAATAAGAGAAAAAATGGGATGGTTCAGTCAGAAAAGAGTTATTGTAAAATTTAGGAATTAAATGACATTCTGTAACCCTAAAATAAATCCACTTTAATTCACAAGGTTCCAGGTAGGATAAAAATAAAATAAACTCTCTAAAATTCATGGAAAAATATCCCCTAGGGTTTAGAACCTTCAATTTGGCCTTTGGAACCTATTTTGACCTAGATTGGGGTCCATGCCCAATATTTAACCTAATTTGGGTTTTTGTGCAAAATGTCCAGTCAAAAGTAGTCAAACCTAAAATCCAACTTCACCATTGGATTTCTTAGGTCCAAATTAGGTTTGTATCAAAATTTGGACCTAAGGGAAAGTCATCTTGACTTTGCAAATTGGTCCACCAAATTATATTCAGACCCTTAACTTTTGGAAACCCTTGCAAATACCCCCTCAACTTTTCGTCACTTCTTCATTTTGGTCCCTCTGCCATGGCAGCAGGGACCCATACTGCCGGCAACTTTGCGAGGAGGTTCTCTCCTTGTTTCCATGGGGAGCTGCTCCCAGATTTGAAAGGGGAGCTCTCTGCGAAGCCCCCTACCGCATGAGTAGCTCCCCATACCCTGAATCACCCCATACCTCTCGTGCGAATGCTCAAGAGGTATGGGTCTCACTCCAGCCATACCTCCGGCATGGTGTTCCTGCCGCTTCCTTGCGATTTCCCCTCTGCCCGTGCCTATTTAAGAAGCCTCAGATCCCTCTGCTTCTTTCAAGCCTGTTTTGGCCAGAGATAACCCCCTAAATTCGTCTCCTCCTCCGGCCAACTGCTCGCAGGCTCCGACGACTCTCCCTCCTACTTCTCGTCGCTCTGCCACCATACCAGTGGCAGAGCTATCTCCGCCTCACTCTTCCACATTGCGCCGTACCTGCACGAGGCACTCTGACCTCCTCCTTGTCATCGCCTCTCCATCTCAGGGCATTCATCTCCGGCGATGGCAGACACGTGTCGCTTGCCCTCCGCCTCCCCCTTCACTCCAAGTCCCTCAGTTAAGTCCTCTTTCTCCCCTCTTCATTTCCCCCTTATCAATTTCTATTTTCGACCCCTCGACTGCCACTACCACCACCATTGTTCCCACCTTCGACCAAATCACCGGCGAGGTGTGTTCGCCGCTCCACGCCTCCATCCACCTCGCCAAACCCCTCAGAAGCTCCTCCACTGTCCACTGATCATTTCCCCCCTCTCCATCGACCACCACACGTCCCACATTCTTCCCCCGAACACACCCACCTACACAGCCACAGGGTGACCTAGGCACAGACGCCCAGGCCACCCTATGCCACGCCGACCACCGAGCCACCTTCACCGTGTCACGGCGAAGCTTCTTGAGTGATTTGATAAGGCCGTGAGGCCAATTTTCTTACTGACAGGTACAGGGCCTTGACTGCCATTGGAGCAAGCTTGAAGAAGCTCTCAAGCTTCATCTTCTGCTCCAGGCATCAGGATTCCAGGTCCCTGATGCGTGAGCACCCTTCGCGAACAAATCCCGCCCATCAATTGGAGGCCAAGGCATCTGCAGCCTCTGTGATTGAGCGACGACCTGCTGCGGGTGCGCACGAGAAGCGAGTGGGACATTTAGTCCCACCTCGGAAGTTGACAAGCGGGAGGCGCGATATAAATTGTAAAAGTGCCATAGGCTCATTGCCTCTTGATACGAGGTGAGGTCCCCTAGCCCACCATGCCTCATTCGCGACCCATACCTCCGCGGACCTGGCTGCCTGACTTGACTACTCGTGCACTCCTCACTCACCACTGCACGTCGGTGGGCCTAATCCCAGGCACGCATACCTGACCCGATAACCCGAGAAGGCTCTGGGAGAGTTGTCCTGAGAGCGAAATAGAGAGAGAGACGCGGGGAGGGTAAGGGTTAGGTTTTGCCTCTGTGTGCGCAGGGAAGAA
Source organism: Thalassia testudinum (assembly GCA_037157565.1). Classification (NCBI taxonomy): domain Eukaryota; kingdom Viridiplantae; phylum Streptophyta; class Magnoliopsida; order Alismatales; family Hydrocharitaceae; genus Thalassia; species Thalassia testudinum. Next base: position 78,511,743 of record JAZHRO010000077.1, on the reverse strand, counting down.
GAAGGAGCTACGAAAGAAGAAGAAGGAGGAAGCACAGTAGAGAGCAGCTGAAGGAAGGAGAAAGCGCGGTGGAAGAAAAGAAAAAGAAGGAAGGAGGAAGCCACAGAACAAAGAGAGAAACAGAAGAAGAAGAAGGCAGACAAAGGAGCTGAAGAAGAAGAAGAAGACTGCAGAGGCCAAGGAAGGAGAAGCTGAAGACACAGCCAAAGCCTAAGGCAAAGAAGAAGAAAGAGAGAAGCAGAGGCGCAGCAGAAGAAAAGTTGAAGACAGAGGAAAGCCAAGTGAAGAAGAAGACTGCAGAGGAGTAAGCACTGTAGCATCCACCAGTTAAGATGTCTAATTCACAGAATCAGACGTCCAAGAAAAGGAAAATCAGAGAAAGAAAGGAAGAAAAGAAGCGGCCAGAAGAGAAGAAAAAGAAGTCACAAAGAGAGAAGAAAAAGAATCTACTTATTTTTGCATTTCCTCTCTAGTTTTTTTTAATATACATTGGTTTGCATTCATATCATCTTTTGAAAACTGTGATTTTGCTTCTGAAATACCAATTTGCTCCCTGAGTTCGACCTCAGAAGTTTTTAAATTTCGAGTAATAAAAAATGATAATTGTTTATACGACGTTTTCAAATATACTGCAACGAATATCCTTTTAAAAACATGATCTTTTCATAGCAAGCGATTAGTAAACAAGCATTCACGTACTTGAAATGAATTGAAATTCAATTTGAATTGCTTATAAGTGGTTTTGACATCCATTGTCAGCATATTCATGTAGTTTAATTGTTATACCTGTAAATTTGAATGAAATTGAGTGAAAATCAGGTTTAAATGCTTCTACATCTTTCTTGGTATGTACTCAAGATGCTTGAGTGTTTAATCAACCATCCAAGCCCTTAGAACTCATTTGAGTGCCCAAGTCTTACTTTGAAAACTCATTCAAGGCTTCTCATGGGTTAAGTTGTAAATAAATAAATCTCATAAAAAGTTCATAAAAAAATAAAATAAACCTTTCTTGTGTAAGATCAGGTATTTTCCCAAGTATGTGCCAAATTTTAAGGTATTCTGAACCCTCAGCTTGGTAAAATATACCATCCGACGATTCAGTATACCTTGGAATTTAATAAAAGAATCAAAGCTAAAAAGACCAAAAAGAAACTTTGTCTCTCTGACCTCATTCTTTCTCTCTCATCCCCTATCTCTACCATACATATAAAAACCATAAAAATCAGAAAATCTCCAAAAACACTCAAAAATACATTGTATAGAATATTTATACTTGTAAATATGATTTGAAACTGAGTTATATGTATATATTGCACAATATATAAATAATGTCTATAATTAACTTATATATGTAATCTATATATTAAATTAAATATTTAGAATGATTTACTGTATATATAACTTTATTGTATAATTATATATTAATTTATATTAACTAAATGAATATTAACTTAAGTAATTATAGAAACCTATATATATGTACATAATTATATCTCATACTGTACATATGTATTTAAATAAGTAATATATATCATATAATACTTGTAAATTAATTTAATTATGTATTTATAGTATGTAATTAAGTTATTAAGTTAATTAAGTAAATTATTAACTTAATATAAAATAAATGAGTAATTTAAGTTAATACCGAAGTAATTTATTATGTACACTTGTATAGTATTAATTTAAGTATTTTCAACATATTTATACTGTATTTATAGTATACTACAGTATTTATAAATTATTTATGTATATAACTATCTAAAACACATATTTAAATGCAAATAAATTAAAATAAAATCTATAAAATAAATTAAAAATGCACAATAAATACTTTATTATATAAATTAACTATTTATAAAGTCAATTTCATGATTAACTTAACAAGTTATACGTTAATTAACAAATTAAACCTTAATTAACTGTGCATAATTTCATAACTTTAAATAATTTTATTATATATTTAAATAACTTATGTTTGTAAATAAATTGTACAATTATATAGCCCTCTATAAGGGCTCTGTAATCATGTAATTTAATTTAAAATAAGATCAAATCGAGGGCCAAATCTCTGCAATTCGGACACATGCGAATGCATCAAAAGCCCAATTGGGTGCTTAAGTTTAGCGCCATATTGTGAGTTGAGGAGTCAACGCAACGGCATAAATTGATTTTGTCTCGATTGCTGACCAGTCGTCATGGTGTCAGGTGCCCATACCCATTACCATACCTTACCCATGAGCATATACAAGCATATATTTAAGCATATGAGTAGTTGTGGGTGGGGGGTCATGCACTATAGCTAAGCACATATTGGGCATGTTATGGGCCTATAATCGTATATAAATGCACAATTAATGAACTAGGGTTGGCCCTCTAGTTGTGGTATGGTCCCACCTCTTCAAGGTGCTGTGTATCCCACGAAAAAGGGTCGACCCACGCACTAAAAATCCAATTTTTGGGTTGAGGAACAATAAACCAGCTGTGTGTTGTGAGTGAGATGAAGCCAAGATTTGGCTAACTGTGAAGCCTTAGGCTGCTGAGCATTCCTGTGTGTTAAGTGCCTATGCATATGTGTGTGTTGTGTGCGCGCGCGTATGTATAGTATAAGTATATGTATATAAATAATGAAAATAAGTATATGTAAATAACATATATAGGTAGTATATATGTATATGTATATTAATAGAGTAAGCATTGTTTGAGCCTTATATATATATTTAAATAAAGCTATGGCTTTAGTGACAAATGTATCCGTCATTGTAGATATGTAAATATGTTAGCAAAATAGTTATTTTTGTCTTATGTTGTGTATGCATTTTACTAAGGTTATAGCGACACACAATATGTTACTGTATGTAGAATATATGTTACTAGAGACATTAGTATGTTAATATAACTTAATACAGTATATATTAGTAGCTATTTTTTTACCTATATTTAAGTATTACTTAGAGTAGTTGCATATAACTAACTTAGTGCAGTTTTGACTGATTTTTGATGCATGTTATTTGTGAATATGTTTAAGGCATTGTAGTAAGAATTAATTGATTCTTTTGTACATAATTAACCAATTCATTTATTAATTCATTTTGTAAATAAAATTAACTTTTTTTGGAATAAAAGAATATTTTTGGACATAGAGAGTGATGTATATCAATAACTGCCTCCCAGTGAATGACTTGGAAACTAACCAATAAAAATTGTAATTAAATAAAATGACGCGACATCTGTTTGCATTGTGACAAATATACAACAATGGCACCTAAAACATCGTCTTTATTGCAATGCAATCATCGCATGTTACCAACTACATTTATTTATCATACATATCAATTTTTGAATTATTTAGCTGAGATATATGAATCATTCAAATAATCCACAAGTGTTTCAATGTCCTTATTCATTATGACCAAATATTTAAGGACCATAATTAGTCAAACAATAGGTTACATATATTAGTGATCATGTGCTTCCTAGATTCATTTAGGATACACATTTAGATGGTTTAGTGGAATTCCAAGCATTATAAGGTAGATTTTTAATTTGAAATTTATTAATTAGTCATAAGCACTGATTGGAAATAGGGACTTGAACCTGCTCGACACTCGAGGGGGCACGGGGACTTGAACAATTCGATCCCCAATTCCTGTGACATAGATGAAGTGTGAAAAACATAGGCATTAAAAATTTTTTTCATTGAAATGAAACTCAGGTCGATGCATATAAACTTGAACAATAGAAATTGATAAAACATATAACTGCCTATGTAACCAAAACCACATGGAGAGATCTAGTATCTCTTCATTCTAGGATCCCTTGAGTAAGAAGTTACACTTGTGGGTGGCATAACACAACACCCCACGTGTTGTACCTTTTACTATAAGTCCTGCCTACATGGACTCCCTCTTCTCACCAAGCGGATGAGACCCTTTAAGTCGAGAAGAATTGATTCCTTCGTGTGCGGTGTGAACTGTTCGTGCCTTGCAAACTCCTTCCCGAATCGGGAGGCGAACCTCACCTTGAAGACCACCAAAACTTGACCTCGAGGATCAAATATTCTTGGCCAAGAAGTAGCAAGTCGACTTATTTTCTCCATTGGTTGACTCCCAACACTTAGGACAATATTAAAGAGAAGGCCCAATCAAATAAGAGATCAAATCTCCAATTTAAGCACAAGCAAGTCGATTTGGCTTACTCCTGGTCGACTCCCTACAGTTGTGGGAAGAGGAAATCCCAAGAACAACTTCCTACCAAGAAGATCCTCAACCCCATGTATTGGAAGGGATACGACCCAACAACTTGGGTAAGGGGATATGGCCCCTGGGGTTGAGAACTCTATTCCCAGTACATCCAAGTCATCCAACCTACTCTCTAGTCAGCACCCTTATATTGACAACAAGAGGAGGGCGTCAGCTTGGTTGATCCCTAAATGAGTCTCTTTTCCTTCTCAAGGAGAAGGGAGGCACCTAATGTGGAGAAGGGCCAATCTCCTTCTTTGTGATGACCCGAGTCCCGCCAAATGATGCAACCCGGGTCGCTGTATGCTAACAACTAGCACAGATACTCACAATATCACAGTCACCCAACATATAACCATAAAACATCAATAGCCAACATTATTCATAATTCATTAAATGAAAGAAAAACTAAAGTGTTGACAAGATAATAAAAATTAATCCTAAAGCAAAAATTAAATAGTCTCATACAATCACCGAAAAGACGAGAAGTAAATCCTAATAGCGGAAAGAAACCTACTACTATGAGCCACTGGCTCAGTATGAACCGTCTCTTCAGGTAGGACTCGGTTCTCCAAAAGTCCGACCGATGGCAACTGTTGCACCCGACTGCTCAGCAACACCTGAGTATGGAACCTGAAACTATATGTTAGTGAAAACTGAGTAGAGTAGACAATGAAACAAGTGGTAACAGTAATAGGACTACAGAAAAAGACACTATGTCAATAGTTCATCTATTTATAATTTATTTCTTATCTAATTCCATTCATGTACCTTGCCCATGTTCTTATAGTTCACAATCTGTAAATCGACATCTTGGGGCATGAGACGATCTCGTATAACTTCCTGTGGCGTAAGATTGGTATAAGCCATCCTCCTAGTTGGGAAGACCGCTTATACCCATCGAGTTGCCACACTCCATCACCCTAAGGTCATTGTGAGAAGGGGTGGCAGCTACATCGTATGGAGTGACACGTATAAGCGCTGTGTACGTTGAATCATAGACAGCCAATGACCCACCCACTAGCCGAGAAAGAACCAAACCTTACCACACATCCCGCTATCCTAGTTAGTTGCTAAGCCTAACCAAAGAGTCGTATGGAGGCCAACAACTCCCTAAACCAGCTCTTAAAATAGGTCTGAAAGAACAAAGCTATAGCCAAAATTCAGTGAGTAGTGGGGCTAAAACCAGTTATTTATCCTTTCACTTCCGACTAAATAGTCCTATCAAATTCATTCCAAATAACTGTATGTTTTATTTTCATCAAATCAAGTCATCCTTAATAATTCCATGATTAACAAATATTCATATTATCCTCCAACTTATCCATTTACAAGTAGTTTCAATTTATGACAATAGTCCCATATTATTTATCAATTACAAAACTTGTTTCACGGAAATCAGAGTTCGTTTTATGCACATGATGATAGGGGTACATGTGGTCATTAACCTTTACTATTGTTACGACCTGGTTCCCGAATCCCTACAGGACACGAGATCGGATCGACTCGACTGATACCAAGACCCAGTCGTCCAACGAGAAAGTAACCAAAAAGTAGTAAAATAAACCACATTCACCATGCTAGTAACTAATAATAACAAAAGTACAGTAGTGAAGAACTAACCTACTATAGTACACACCACCACAACAGTAGGAAAGTAACGGGTACAAGAATATAATGTGCATAACGAAAGAGTACAGAATATAAAAGTACAAGAAGTTACTCACTACTACAAACGAGTACAAAGAACTACAACTACTGGGCTCTACTAGGCCCAACACCCTCTGCAGCCGTATGCTCTGGCTGCTCAACACCTGGACCTGAAAAAGGTTATGAGTACAAAACATCAGCGAACGTTGAGTATAGTGGCAACCAACTACTAAAGTAGTAAAGGTGGACAGGTAGCTGTTGTTTTTCAATTTCTTTTTTTCTTTAACTAATTATTCTTTCCTTCACCACTTGATTTAGTTACCTGGTCTCTTTCTTGATCTCGAATGTTCCTCGTGGGAATGATCCTGATTGCAGTCTTTTCCGAATAGTAGAAGTAGCACGTGGTGCTCTCCTGGCTGGGAGAGTCCCCCGTGGTGGTCCTACACCCAATCAACCACCCCAAAGTCATGGACAGACGTAACGGTGACTATGGCACACGTGATAAACGCACGGGTAGCTACCCCACACTAGCACTTGGTCAGTTATTTCCGTTAGCGGGTGCACCCAAAGCACAGCACGGAACCAGTATAGGGCATAACCCTCTCAGTAACAGGGGTCTAGCCCCTAAGAATCAAACAGGGGTCTTGCCCCTCCACAGTTCGCGCATCCTCGCCTGACTACCCTGGTTTGCCCAGTGGTCCTAACAAGTCGGTGTAGGGCGGCTAGCTGAACCCCGGGCCTCATGGGGTGGCTAGCTCTCTCCCTACACTAGTAGCTCTCCTCGGTACAGTGTATACGAGGGCCACAAAGTCGATGCAAAGTAGCCAAACCCACCCCGGGTCTCGACCCGAAGGCGGCAAGCTCCCCTCTACACTAAGAGATAACATGTGCTCCCCTTGGTACCACGTACTCAAGGGCCAGCACACTTCCCAGTACATTCCCAGATCCATTCCATTTATTTCTAGGAGCTCATCTCCTAATTCCCCGTAGGGTTCATGCTCATATTCCTCAGGCCATTCCATACCAGGTTTCATCATTTCTATTTCCATTCTCAGGTTATACACATGCAATTTGTAACTCTATTCCATATCCAATTTATTCACAGATAGCTCGTGTTTCCAACATTCACCTTTCCATTTTGATTTATATACATGCAACTCATAGTATGTCATTTAACGTAAACAACAGGAATTCATATGCAACAGTTTGCTAGCACAAGTACTTTACATTTCACAGGCAGCTGTTATTTATTTACAGGCAATTGTTATCATTATATCTACACATTCAAGACTGCAATTCAATCATCCATTACAAACATTTCAAATGTTTCTCGTCCTAGGATTCATACCATATCCTAGGTTCTAATTATTCGTTCCACATAAGCATTTTAATTTCAATTAAATTAAGGGGAAGCCACTCTACCAGTAAACCCAAGAGTACTGGGGGCTTGAACGGCAGGCTCACGTGCCTTAGTAAGCCCCGAACTCGCAACGGAAACAAGTCCTATCGCAAGGATCAATCACAAAAGAATACTCAGAACAGTATAGAAGCACTCCAACAAGTAGAGGAAATCATACGGGAAACATCGGTATCTTAATTGCGGAAATCGGACCTTAAACGGAACCTAAACGAGTCAAAAATAGTGATCCTGACTCAAATCAGATGTCTGGAACACTTTCCAGATGTCTTAAAAGAGTCCAGAACCATACCTCAGTTCTGCGCTACTCCTTAGACGTCCAGGAACTCCACTGGATCGTCTGGACCCAGTTCCAGACGTCCGACCACCTCTTCGAACGTTTAGAAGCTCTTCCAGTCGACCGGTGCCTCGCCTAGACGTCTGAAATGAGTGGGAAGACGTGTTCCGCGCCTTCCCGAAGCGAATTTTGCACACGTCAATGAAAATCTTCTCAGTAAGGCATGAAACAGCGCCTCGGCAGAACGGCCTGCATCGCCATATCCGCAAAGAAGATGTACATTCGTGAAGCTTACCTCTCAGTCGTCTGGAACCTCCTCTAGACGTCATCTACGTCGTCTGGACGTCGATCCAGACGTCTGATTCTGGGAAAAACCCAGAACTAGAACCTGCCTTCGCCTTCTCGCGCCGTGCGTGGCCGCGCCATGCCCGCTCGCCTGCTGCTCCAGCTGTAGCAGTGTCGGGGAGGACCTCCCTGACGCACTCCTCCGCCTTGCGCACGCGCCGTCTGGCCGTGAGCTCACCGGCGAGCTCCCACGCAAGATCGCAAGCCTTCTCTCCTCTCCTTCTCACGCTGCTCCTCCTCTCCTCTCATGATGCTCCTTCTCTCCGCCGCTCTCGCTCGGCTGCACTCGCTGGAGGGTAGAGGAAGGAAGTGGCTGGAAGTGGGTGAAATGGGGGAGAGGAGGGGGGCTTATATAAGGTGTGGGGTTAGGGTTTTCTTCAGGGGCTGAAGGAGAGAGAAGAAGAAGAAGAAAAAGAAGGGGGGGCTGTCTGCGAGCAGACGCGAGGTTGTACATGAAAATTTTGATTTCCAGACGTCTGGGAATGTGTCCAGACGTCTGACCAGACGTCTAACCCAAGTTCCAAACGTCTTAAAGGGCTAAAACAGTACAAGTCTTAACAACTATTTTGCATAAAAACATATTAATGTTCTTCTAAAGTGCCCATAAATCAAGGAAAATACTAGAGGGATTCCAAACTCAGCAAGAAGAAGGGCATACGCTAATCAAGCAGTACATGCGAGAAATTACACCCGACAGGTCCACAGGCACCCAAAAACTAGATGGAATCGAGAGGAGGGGTAGACTACTCTACCTAATGTCATCGGAGGGTCACAGTGATTCTGAACTATGCATACAGAGCCTGGGGGCAGCCTCCACAATAGCTTTGGGATTCGCGTAAGCACCAAGGGACCAAAAATAGGGTCGAAGACTCCTAGTCACATTTCTAATTTTTCACTAAAGGAACGTTACTCAAAAGTGAATAAAACATACTAACGCATATTACGTGCCAACATAATTCCAACGATACCTTATTTGTCCAAATCCGAGGTCGGGAAGGCTTCGAACTAGATGAAATAGCATGAGGGGTTCCTGAACCAAATCAATTCAAACAGATCAGTCAACCGGGACCCACACGCGACATGTCACGTGTGGATTCGCTCGCTCACATGTTGCTGGATCGCACCTTGCCTTGTTTAGCCATTTGATCGGCCATGCGTTGCGCATCCAGGCCGTCTGCGCCTTTGTTCAAAGCGAACGCACGCGTGCTCGCACGATCTTCCCTGCTTGCCACGCGTCAACTAGCCAAAGCATGCCGCCAATGTTGCTGCGTGAAAATGCAAAAACTGCTGTGGGAAGCCCGCGATTTTCAAAATTGCAATTAGGACCCCGAGGGTTTGATTTAAGATTTCTAATTGAAATCTTAAGATCTCTTTCTCTCTTTTCTCTATAGGTTTTGGTGGCCTAAGAGCTAATGGCGACATAAGGACCCAAGGGGGTACTTTTATAGGCCCAAAAGTTGTTGGGATTAGGTTTAGTGGGGTGAAATACCCAAAATACCCCTAGGGTTGGATCCACCTTACATTTAGGTCCTTCTTGACTTATTTTGGCCATAACTAGAGCTATATACCTCAGATTCGTGCAAAACAACTGTCACTGGAAAGATTGCTATGAGAGGAATCTAACGGTACCATACATGGTATCCTTTGACAATGTTTGGCTCAAAATTGACTTAAAATACGCATTTTTTAACAAATTAAGAAGGTGTTAACACTAGCACCAAACCACAACAGGGTTCAAATTAACTCGGACTACCTTGAAATGACTTGGAACCTGGATTTTGGGATGTTACATTCTTATTGTTTAATGATTTCAGGAAGATGAAGATGAAGAAGATAAGAAAACGATGACGACAACTCTTTCTCTATGATGGTGGTGGCTACCCACAGTGGAATTGCAATCAAGGATACCTAATAGGTTTAGGGAGATATATATAGGGTTCTAATAGCTAAACATAATATGATGGAGACCTTTGATCTCCATTCAAGGGTTGGGAAGTATTCCTATTTTAATTTTATAGGATTGGCGCATAACAAACTTATGGTTGTTTTGATTTAGTTTCAAAGCATTAATTAATTGCAATTCAACTCTTGGATTTTGTATCTAATCAAATTAGGTGAATTTAATCACCAATTTAAATCTGATTTAACTCTTTAAATCAATTCAATCAATCCAATCAAATAGAAACCTGTCAAAATGATTATTGGTTTCATCACATAAATAATCAAGGGTTTAAGTTTAGTGGAATTAGGGTACAACATCGCCCTCAGGTATTTTGAATACCTATGAATCCTTTACATTTGAAGACTAGGATTAAATCCCAAATTCACTATCCATCCCATCACGAGTTATATACTTTTCACATCCTCTTTCTATCATTGGAATGAGAACAAAGACCAAATCCTTTCTCAAAGGATTGTTTCCTTCCCTTTATGTATGGGTTTGATCAGGACCCATACGACCATACATGGGATTTCATACTTTCCAATATACTCGAAGTGAGCTCGAGTCTCCTGATCTGTTACGTACACCTACGATAGTAGATCTACCCTTCGAGAGATCATGTGTCTCTTGTCCCCTTCCACATTCATCAGCTTTCCAATATTAGCAGTAAGGTGGTTGCATCCACTAATGGTCCACCAAATGCATGTGTTTGAACAAACACATATCTGTCTCAAGTCTAAGAATATACCTTCTCCATGATAGTGACAAGATGACTTCTGCATCTCTAACTTGTCGAGTGATAAACTCCTGTTTACCATTAATCTTATGCACATTTCACAATTAGTTCCTAGATATTTTGCAACCGCATTGTAGTTTTAGGCATGCATTAGGCACACTTGCATTTTAGGAGTCTTGCATGAATAACTAGGTATTTATGACATTTTATCTTACTTTATGTATTTTTGGGTTTGTCAGGGCATGCGGAACTCAGAAGCATCATCTAAACCCTAACAGACTAAGAAGAAAGGCAAACCCTAATGGAAGAAAAAGAAGATTCCAACTTCTAAGAGCTTTCTGAAGTACACCCCTAGCTCATTCTCAGCTCCATTCAACTATGCTCAACTCCAACCAGCTTGCCTTAGCTCCATTCATCTCCATTTAGCTTCAGCTAGTTACTATAGTCCACTCGAGTCCACCATCCTCCTCCTACTACCTAGCTCTAAAGTCCACTCCTCACCCACCTCATCCACAATCACCTAAACTTCCCTTGCATCCCTCCACCTTGGCCAACCCTCCCCATAACCACCACCGTCAAGTTGGTGCCAAAACACCATGCACCCTTCCATTCTCCACGCAAATAACTACCACCCTACAACCCTATGTTGGTTCCAACATTCCTTACAACCACCACCACCTCTCACACCCCTTCAATTGGCGCCAAAAACCCTATAACCAGCACTCCACGCCAACTATATACTCCTCCATTTTTGGCACCAAACACCACCAACTACCAACCCTCCTATGCACCCCTTCAAGTGGTGCCAAAACCATGCATCTTCTCCTCCAAGTAATCACCATTATTTGGCACCAAACACCACTAACTAGCAACTCCCCATGCACTTACTTATGTCATGCCAACCCTACAACCTTCAGTTGGCACCAACCCTCCTCAACTACCACTTAACCACCACTACATGCCCATGCACCCCTTCCATTAGCGCCATGGAAACCTTACACTCCACGCCAACGACCCCATCCCTCCTTATTTAAACCATTAACCACCACCAAATGGAGATAACCTTGGCTACCTTAAAATTCTACCTAAAACCTACCATCAACCCTTGAAGAGAAAGGTGGACGTTGGGATTAAGGGACCTCTACCATGCCCCTCTAATCTCTAGCATCCCCACTCTATCTTCCAACAAGTCACACCAAGGATGCCACGTGTGGAGGACGGCCAGGAGAAGAGAAAGGGTGGGAGACCACCCTTGATTCGTCTTAGAGTTAGCATCATCACTGGAGCAATAGGAGAATCTTCTTCAAGCCCAAGAGCACCCAAGTTTGGAGTGAAGACCATCTTTGGCACTACTTTTGGAGACCATTATCATAATCGCTACATTTTTTGTATCTCCATTTTTGTAGTAGATAGCTTTACCTTTCACCTTGAAGATTACTGGTGTGGAACCCTTCCACACGGGTGTGTTCTTCAAGTATTATATTCATTGTGGATTCTTCTTCTTAAGTATAACAAAATTTTTCCTTTCAATTTGTGCTCTCCATTTCCATGCTTCTTTAGTTTCCATAGTTGCTTTTAATTCCTTCCTAATTAGCCTAGGTACATGTGCCTAGGGTGAGCTTAGGGAGGATGGGTTTTACTTTTACCATTCTTGATTTTCCTTTATTCATTTTATCATATTTGTTGCACTATTTTCAAATCCCTAAAAATTACTAAATATAAAAAAGTTGAAAAAGTAAGATTTCAAGCAAGCAAGAGAGAGTTCTATATTTCTCTACGATAACCTGCCTCCCTTGGACGACCTGAATACTTATTGTGGTACTCAGCTTATAAATTTTAAATTGTTCGGAAGCGCATGTTACAATGACTTTAATCTACATTTTCAAATCACACGTTTCTTCGATATCATTGAGTCAATTCCTTGACTCAACTTGCATAACAACCTTGAATTTCTATTCTCATGCAAAGGATATGCATCAAGCTCATCAGTCAGGCGAAAGTCTATAGAGAAGATTTCCACTCTTTTGATACTAGAGACAATAGTTGGATATCGTGATGGTTCTTGATGACTTATCGAAATCCTCGATCCAAACCATTTGGATCATTCGATATCCGTCATCGGTATATCCAACACGGTACAGTACATTATCTTGATTGTATTGAGAGACCTATCTAACCGTATTAGTGTGTCCACGTGTTCTAACACTTAGATTTGAACCATCAATTTAGTAATTCAACTTAGGTTGGTTCGCTCAGGGCACATAACACCAATAAGCACATGATCACAAGTATCATCTAATTCAATTATTAGTATCCATAATTAGGTCCTCATTTTCCATCGAAGGCATTGAGATTTTTAGGCATATGAATGAATTTATTTAAGTACACAAGTAAGAACAAGCAATAATGCAGGATGGGACACCGATGCTTAGCAAGAGTAGCTAAGAATACATGCATATCAAGAATCATGGTTGTGCCTCAAAACTAATCCTAAGAAATCAACACACGAAGAGGAAAAGGGAGCTACTTTACTTAATGTCACCAGGGAGTCATAATGACTTTGAAACATGCACCCAAGATCTAGGGATGAGGGTCAAACACTCCTCGAAGTCCATGTCACTTTGAGTGAATTCCCTAAGCTAGACACAATGTGAATCGAGGTCCCAATCACGTTAGAATGCTCTCTTGAATTTTAACATGTAAAACAATAGCTGAAAGGAAAAAAGGACTCACCAACACGTACTATGCATCGAGATGATTCCAATGGTACCTTATATACAAAATAATGGAGCTCAAGAAGGCATGAAACTACTTGAAATAGAGCAAATAGGTTGTGAACCAACTCGAATTGGTCCAGTTCACTTGAGCCAGACTTTCTCTGGTGCCCACACGTCGCTTGGACATGTTGCAGCATTGCGGCTTAGTTCTTTGCACGCATCGTGGATTATCGATGTTGGGTGTGAACACCACCATTTAGGCATCCCACATGTGTGATGGTACGTGCGTAACTCCCCTCATTGTGGTTTGCCTTCCTCTTTGCATGTGCGTTTTGCACGTTGGTCACACACGTCACACACTACATCGACTCTTATGCATGCTACACACACTTGTTCACACTCCCCACACCCACACCACCTCTCCATGCATGCATTGCACACATCACTCGTACATGCACCTGCATACTACCCTCGTGTGCACGCTCCCTCTCTTTCCCTCTCCTCTCTCTTCCTTTCTCCTTCTTTAATTCTTCCTCTCTCTTCCATTCCTCAAGATGTGTGTAGTTTTTGAGGATACAAATGATATCCAAAACCTTAATTAGGGCCTTAAATAGGACACTATTCATGATTAGAGTTATGTCCCAATTTGATGAAAATGCCCCTAAGATGTTAGTTTAATCATGCTTCAATCTTGTTCATCTTGTCTTGAGCATAACTTAAGTTATACACCTCGGATTCGCATGAACAACTATTGTTGAAAAACCTGTAAAGAGAGAAATCCAACGATACCACATATAACCCTTTTTTAAAAGGTTTAGCTGAGGGTTGACCAAAAACACATGTTTTTCATATTTTATGAGATGTTCTAACCTGACCCAACCTCGATGGGCAAGGTTGCAGAAATCGGCAATCGATATTCAGTCAGTGAGGTCACCAACTAAAGAGTATACGGTATGGGGGTGATTAATCGATTTAATATTTTAAGTATTTAAATATAATTACATATAATATTATACATATTATATATATACACAAATTGAAAATATGCATATATGTATTAGTATTATTTTTTTGACATGCATATTCTCTTAAATAGACCCAAAAGGCAACAAAGAGGGTGGTGGTGATGAACGACTGAGGTGAATCGGGGAGAGGGGCGTAAGTTTAGGGTAACATTAGGATTTGAATGTAGGGGGAGGGGGTTGGAGAAGTCAGGTAGGGTTCTTTTTCTCTTTGGCATGACAATCAAAACACAAAAAATTGAACTCCCAATATTCGGTCGAACGATTAGTCAATCGATTAATCAATCAATTAAACGGATAATCAGTTGATTAATCAGTCCACCTGATTATAGGCTTGCATAATGATATGTTGTTCAGTCCCCAACCACATATGATTCATCGGCCAATTAATCAGCCACATAGATCGATTTTTGCAACCTTGTCGACGAGTGCCGATGGGTTCAAAATAACGTGATTTACTTTGAGATGACTCGAAACCTAAATTTTGAGGCATTACACTTATAGACATGGCAATTCGTTCCACTGAAGAGATTTATGTGAAATCAAGCCTCCTTTTCTTTGGTTGTCTTTGGAGGATTAGGAATGAGTAGAAAATTAATATATGGAGAGACTAGTGAGTTCCTCCGTGGGAGGATCCACCTGCTTCTTGTTTGTATGCATCTACTTTCCCATCTACTTTCTCTTAGCTTCTAAATCCTTCTAGTGTTGGTTGGAATGAAGAACTGGTCAACTAACTTTTAGAGCCTGATGTTGATTTTCAAATATTAGGTATCAATGTTCCCTTTGTCAACATAGATGATGAAGAAGTTATCTAGGCCCTACACAAGAAAGGTTTCTTTCTCAATTAAATCTACGTACCATCACATTAAAAGTCTCTAATCAGGTGATACTATTAATGAAAATCTTAATATTCCTCTTTATAAATGGATGTGGAATCAAGATTTTTCACCTCGTCCTAAATTATCTCGCGAAACTTGCTACAAATTCTATCTCTACCGAAGACCACTATAAATTATTCTTGTCTTTTGAATAGAGGCTTTGTCCCTTGTGCAGAAATGCTGAGGAATTGTACACTCACCTTTTCTTGAATTGCACATTCACTTAAGCTATATGGAGCAAACTTGGCTGGAAGATGGAGAGTTTTAATCTCAATCCATTGCAAGCACTTTATGCTAAACGTGCACATAGAGATTTGGTTCTGCTTATTTTCTATGCTTTCATGGCTATTTGGGAGGCATGGAATAAATTATTTTTTCAATAGCAATCCCTCCATGCATGTTGAAGAGATGATCCACCTTGCTTTAAATTTGAAGCTCTTTTACCATCCAACTCACAGGACCAACTTAGAGATTAAATCAAATCCACCAATGCCTGATACATGTAAAGTTCTACTTATTCAATGTTTGAAACAAATTTTTCATCACAGGATCTCTTTTGATGATGCTTTCCCTAGAGGGTAGTGCTCTTGTGTGGCAAAATGTGTTGACAAGGAGGGAAAACTCATTTGTGCTATTGCAAAGAAACGACAGATTGACTCTCTTGTCTTGGTTGAAGCTACTACTACCGTGCTAACTATGAAATTAGGATTAAGCCTTAATGACCACCCATCACCTTTTTTACGGACTCCTTTTAGGTGGTGCAATCACCCAAAGCTTCAAATGGTGAAGTTGATTGACTAATTGATGATATCATCATGGGATGAGGGAGAAAGTTGAATCTTTTTGAAGATGTCGAGATCCATTACATTTCTTGAAAATGGAATATTCTTGCTTACGATATTGCTAAGATGTGCTTGGGGTTAGTTTATGATAAGGGTTAGCTAATCTGAGTTAGTCTTTTTGCAATAGGGGATAACCTCAATTGTGTTTACTTGAGAACATGGGTTAATCCTTATTTGTGTTTATTGAACATGAGTTAGAAATGAAGGTTAACTTGTGATATAAAAAGAGGGTGTTTACTTGAATATGGGGGTTAGAATGAAAGATAAGGTTGTAAAAGACATGTTTTTCCTTAGGATGGTAAGTAAGTTAGTTGGTATTGTTTTGTTTATATTGGAATGGAGGGGTATGTTGGGAAAAATTGCATGCGAGAGGACATAGAGGAGGAGAGATAAAACACAGGTTAACTTGTGGATTACCTTAACCCCTTCTCCAACACGAGTTGGAATAACACGGGTTAGTAAAGTAAGTAGGGGTTGGATTATTTCCTACCGTAAATATGAGATAATCTCTAAAGATAGGAGTTATCTCCCTTCGAAAACAAGGCCTTAGAGTATAACCTTGTTGACTTTTAGAATGTGTCTTGCTTAGCTCCTGTGCTTTGGAAGTATCTATAATCTTGGATTGTATCACACAACTTGAGTTCTTATATAATATCAGCTATGGTTGTTGTTATTAAAAAAAAGAAAACAATTTGGACACAACCAGCACTTGCCGTATGTATAGTTTCGTTTGTCAACAGGATAACTCATAGTAAAAAGAATGTCAAAGAAATAAAATTTAAAGTTATGAAATATAACTCAGATAACGTCAATCTTAAATTATCTCATATATATATTTTTTTATGTAACACCAACATATATTAAAATATTTCTACTCCATTGTAATATATACATTTAAAATATATTTACTAAATTATATTAATCCACTCACACTTAAATTATATAATATTAAAATATATGACGAAATCAATTATTTTATCTCGCGAATCAATTTCTCTAATTGAACAAATGATACATTTACCGATTCTGAACTATTTTCTCCCCGTATAATTTTTATCCTTGTGCCAAATGCAGCCGCAGTCATCAGCAAATTGCAAAAAGCATCCCATGGAACCACGGGCGCTTGCAAATTGCGCAAAGCATCCCATGGAACCACGGGCGCTTCCCGTCACCGACCACGTAACTGCGGATGCCATCCACGGAATTGGACAGACGTAAAGAGGTCTCCCCCACAGCCCAGTTCACATGTACCTAACCAAACAGCTGTAATTACTTATTATTATTCTTTTAATTCCCTCAAATCGTGAAAGCCCCAGCTTTTCCGTCGAATACATACGTCAACGGTCAATAATTTCTTGGTTCCCTCCTTCCATTTTACTTCCTCTCGTTTCCATCCGCACACACACGACATGCCACCAGACGATCTCATAAGAATTAATTTAATAATAATCTCGCTTCCCACCCTTCCTTATCGTCAAAATAGACCATCCGACGCGCTATTTTATAAGAATTGATCAAGACTCACCCCCTATTTCATAACCACCGAAGGATCTGGCGTGTTTGAAGCTTATTTGCCACAATGAATTGGTCAGAGTAATAAATCTCTATTGTATCTACTTGGATGAAAACATAAGATGGTAATAGGAGTTTGAATGAAGTGCATTAGTGTTTAAGTGTTTGTGTGTTTTCATTTTTGCCTTAAACGAGTGTTAATTCTTATTTTGGGAGATATGATTTCTGTCTTGGAAGATCTATTGTTACGATGTCATTTAATTCTTTCCATCAATATAGTTTATTCCTATAAAAAAAAGAGTAGTTTGAACAAATGGTGTAGTGGAAATGATTCAAAATAAATTTGAGTGAAGAAGAAAAATTTATGTGATTGACCCACTTAGTGTCAAAAGGGATTTTATTGTTATTGTTGCTGTTTCTCCCATGCTCATGTAAAATATAAAGAATTCAGTAATCAAGAAAAAAATCTAAAAATGATGTGATATATATAAATACAACCATATTTATTCAGAGTTTAAGACATTAAGTTATGCACTCATACATGAAGGTAGTAATCTTGAAATCATGATATAAGAAAGAGAATAGGCAAAAGTATCATTCTCGAAGAGGAAAGAAACTTTGGTAAAGATCTTGTTTAAATTTAGATTGTTGAGAGGCTGCTGGCTTATGATCAGCTTAGGTTTGATTGACCATATGGTCTTCACTTTGAAAGCAATTGAAGTTAACCCAACCAAGGTAGGTTGGATAGACTAAGTCACAATGTGCGTACATCGCATGTATTTGAAGAATCATACATGGAACCGTGTTTCGTGAGGAAGTCAATTGGATCTAACATAGATTATTATATTAGAAGCCATCTCCATGCAAACCTGTCATCTGCCGCTACCGACAGCCTCAAATCCTCCACCTGCATGACAGCACATGCAGTTGTGAAGTTTATTTCGTTAGCGAAAACGAAATCGTACAACGGAACGTGACCGTAAAAAACCAAAAAAAAAAAAAAAAAGATAGAGAAGACACTACAATTCTACGAGAGGGAATACAAATACCTTGAAATAGGAGAATAAAATACTCCTCAAGGGGAACTGTCGCACCCTAATAAGGGAAAATGCAACCTCTTACCACGAGAATAAAAAAAAAAAAAGAGAGAGAAAAAGAAAAGGCAGAGAGTGCATCTAAAATAATACACCTTTGTGATGGTTCAGGCTACCCCGCCAAAGATGACAACAACATACGAGGGACGAAGCTAGAATTTTTTTGCTTGGGGAATAGATTATAAATTCTATTGTAATAAATTATAATATTATTATATGATATGTAACTAATTTCAAATTATATTAAGATCAATACAGCATTAATTTCTTTAGTTAAAGTATGATCAAAAGATAGTAGAGGATGGAATATCTTTAATCGTTCAAATCTAATCTTTGAAAAAAATACTAAACGCACTTGATGTTTTATCGGGAACAAACACACACTTTCAACATGTTTGATCATTGGTGGAAGAGTAGGGATTCGATGGTTGCAATAGTGGTTGATTTTTGGGTTATGGTGATAGTGTTTGGTTTCATGATCATTGTGGTTTGGATTTTTTTGTTAGATTCCCTTAATGGGTTTTTAAAGTTAAGATTGAGATTTGGAAGCATTTATGAGGATATGAATCTATTATATTTCCTTAGGGGGCTAATTAATTGAAACACTTATGAAAATATAAAATTAATCGTGAAATATTGGGGAGAAAGGGAGAGGAGGGGGGGGGGGGGGGGGGGGGGGGCTTTCCTTATTTTCTGTTTCCTTGGGAGGGCTAGGCCCCCATTGGTCCCCTTGCCTTCGTCCCTGAGCACCACCAAAGAAGTCTTTTGGCGATTGAAACGTTCTACGTTAACGAGTATCCGAAAATACGAAGCTGGAGCAAGTCAATCATCAACTCAGTTATATTGAGGTTTGGATTCTAGCATGGTTCCATCATGTCAAGCAATGTAGTGGTTGAACTCACTGGTTGTGGAGGTCACTGCTGGCAAAACCTTCACCAACAACCTGCCTAAAACTGGGAATGTGGAGGCACCTCAATCTTGAGCGACTTTGCACCAACCTAGCATAGGCAACCCTGAGTAGTTGGAGAAAGGACCACCACACCACGATTCCCATCAGAATAGGTTTGCTCGACAATGGGGAGAAGCACCGAGCATGCTCGGCCACGCCATGAGAGGTCTAACCCCCATGCCAAAGGAAATGATCCATTGTGGAGGGGAAGCTTATTTGCAGAGAGAACGTAGGAGATAGGCGGAGGGAAGTGGTGAGGGGTCCCTGATCAATGCAAGAGGCCAGTAGGGGGCCCAAATTGGCTTCATTAAAAGAGGGGTTAGGGTTTGCAGGTGGGAGAGACCAAAAGGAGGAGGGGAGCATCTAGTTGTTGAAGTTTTTTTAGGTTTATGATCCCCTCAATTCAACGATTAACTCGTAAACAAAATTAAATTTAATCATTATGAGTTAAGGAAAAATATTCGACCGGTACACAAAAAATGTGTAGCTTATAAAATGTGAAAAACTAAAGAGATACGTTGCAATGTATTTTATAACATATAGGATAAGAGAACGTTATTTTAACTGGTGTGATTTTAATTTTTCATCAATCAAAATCACCTTTTATAAGTAAAAAATTATTTTTAAATTTAAAAGTTATTTTTAATTAGTATATTTTAATTTTCAATTAGTGAAAAATCATTTTCAATTGATATCCATTATATTTATTTTTTAATTAGTAAATTTTAACTTTTAAGGAATATATTTTCATTTTTAATCAATATATTTTTATTTTTAATTGATATATTTAGATATTCAAATGACATATTTAATTTTTAATTGATGAATTTTAATGTTAAATTAATATATTTTATTTTTAATTACTATATTTCATTTCCGATATGTATATTTTATTTTTTATGTTACAAATTACGTTGAGACTCATGTCTCCGTACTCCTGTCCTCCGTAAATACATTTTCTTTGGTTAGGAGGTCCAATGATGGAACACCATTATGCAAAAAGTAATAGTTTGAAACAGACAGATGGTAAAAAAGTTAAACTATTCATTTTTAAAATAAACGTTGTTTCATCTTTTTCCTTGATCATTTCTCGCATGGGCTCCATCCACCCCTGTGTGCCTATTCCAACAATAATACCAAGACAAACCAGCTGAGTCAATGTCTTCCTAACCGGAGGACCCAATCAAATACCAAATTCCTCAAATTTCCACCACAATTTAATTCATTAAAAAATAGGAGGAAATTGCAACCCCGCACCTAAAGGCACAGATAGATTCCTGTATAAATTATGGACTCCAATTCTCGCAACAAAGCGCGAACTTCCTTTGGAAATATATCACCACGACCTGTAGACGACACCTCCTCCTTCTCACCTCCATTCTCCTCTCTCTCCATCTCTCTCTCTCTCTCTCTCTCTCTCTCTCGTCTTCTCCGCCGACGCCGAGATGATGAACGGAATCGAGAACGGCGTGCGGCTGAAGCATTCTAAGGCCAACACCATCCACGCATGCGCGCAAAGCGGCGACCTTGTGGGCCTCCAGAGGAAGCTTGCCGAGAAGCCGTCGCTCCTCAATGAGAGAAACGCCATTGTATGGACCTTTCTTCTTTCTGTTGTTTCTTTCGTTGTTCTTTTTTTTTTTTTTGTGATTCTGGTGGTTTTGGGGAAATCGCGAGTTGGGTTATTCGAAAAGGGTGGTTTTGTAGTCCTGTGGTGGAAAGGAGAGATCTTGGTTGGTGTCCTTTGTTGGAACTTGTGGTTCCTGTTGTCGTTGCATTCGTCGGTGTTGGGTTCCTGCATGTGGTGATAGGATACGATTGGTCTCTGGGTTTGATTGGTTTAGTGTTCAGGTGGTGGTGGGTGGTATTTGGGTGTTGGATTTCGTTCTCTGTTGTTTGTTTTTTTTTTGGTTTGTTGTGCAACTCATAATGATGGCACGGAATTGGTGCCTGTTTCTTCCTCAAATGTTGACATTTAAATGGGTTTAGATGCGCGAGTTGCCTCCCCTCTTCATATATGTGAGTTTTTGCAAGAGGGAAAAAAAGATGCTTTGGTTATACACGTGTGGATTTGTAAAAAGAACTTGTTGCAAAGTAATGTTTGTAGGTTTGAGCTGCATGTTTGATTGATGTGGGGAAAAGCCTGGGGATCCTTAAGTTTCTTGTCTGGAACTTTCCTCTATGCTGCATTGTTGAATGAAATTGTCATTCCCATGTTGTTAGTGGAGATCTTGTGCTGAATCCAGCTCTCTCTCTTTCTCTCTCTCTCTCAAATTAAAGGAAAACAAAGGAATTAACAATAACCAACTCGCGGGAATAAGAATTTAGCATGATTTTTTATTCATCAGTAAGGGTAGCATGTTTGTCATGCCGTTCTCTGCATATAAATCATAAACTATATGTTCCAACAACAACTGCGTCAACAAAGCCTTTTCTTATATTAAGCAGTGTCAGATAAAAGTATGTTTTTGATCTTATTTTTGTTTCTTTAGACCATTCATGAGAAGGCATATGTTCTGATTTATTTGATTTGTTTGTCACAGATGGCACAGACTCCGATTCATGTAGCAGCAGGTTATAACAA
Organism: Thalassia testudinum; assembly: GCA_037157565.1. Classification (NCBI taxonomy): domain Eukaryota; kingdom Viridiplantae; phylum Streptophyta; class Magnoliopsida; order Alismatales; family Hydrocharitaceae; genus Thalassia; species Thalassia testudinum. Next base: position 78,489,540 of record JAZHRO010000077.1, on the reverse strand, counting down.
TATTGCAATAGTAAAATACTTGCTAGAATGGAAGGGACAGGAGAAAATAGAACTAGAGGCGAGGAATATGGTAAGCACACTGCAAATACTGACATTTTTCCTATTGGATCTATTCAGTTAATTGTAGATTTGCATGTGTATATTTCTCATTTGCTTTTGTTTACAGTATGGTGAGACACCATTACACATGGCTGCAAAAAATGGTTCACATGAAGCAGCTAGACTCCTTCTTGTTCATGGAGCTTCTGTGGAGGCAAAAGCCAATGTAACTTTTCCATTCCGCTTTTGTTAGAAAATGCATCATTTGCCTTGGAAAATGATTTCATTCCTTTCTCTCCTTAAATGAATTGCTTGAATACAGAATGGGATGACACCATTGCACCTCGCTGTCTGGAACTCACTTCGATCAGAGGACTGTGGCACAGTTAGTACTTTGCTCAAGTACAATGCTGATTGCAGTGTCAAGGATAATGTATGTTCTATTCTGCACTCTTATTTGCATCCGCTGTGAGAGCATTTCCTTCCGAAAGAGTATACCGTGGAGGAATGGCCCAATAGCTTATGAGATCCTTTCCGAACTTACCATCTAATAATATAGGATCATTTTCTGATAGTGTGTCCATTTTATTTTGTTGGAGATCTCAAGATCTCCATGTTGAGTAGAGGAGAAGAAAAGCTTCTTGCCATATTGTCCTCTTTCTAGTTTTATATTATCTATTTTGGCATTATCCCTTTAGGAAATATATTTAGGATTTGATTTGATTTTGTTTGGGATATGTTTTACTTCATTTAGAAGATTATATTGGGATTGGTCTCTGTGTATAAAGAGACCAAATAGCAATGTTTCTCTTTGAGTTTCTACGATAATAAACTCTACATTTCTTCACAATTTTGTTATTTGTGAGTGAGTTTTATAAAAGATGATTAATTTCTCATTGTAGGATGGCATGACCCCCTTAAATCACCTTGCACAAGGCAACGGTAGCAGTGAGAAATTAAGAGCTCTCCTCCAAAAGCATATCAATGAGCAGAGGAAGAGGAAAGCTATTGAAGCTTGTGATGAAGCAAAAGCTAAGATGGCAAAGTTTGAAGAGGCCATGTCAAATCTCATTGGTTTGCACGATTTGAAACTTCAAATTTATAAGTGGGCTAAGGGAATGTTTATGAATGAAAGGAGAAAGGCTTTGGGTATAACAGTTGCTGAACAAAGGCTTCCTCACATGGCTTTCCTTGGCAACCCTGGGACAGGTATGCATCGAGGGACACAAATTCACAATTCTTCTGGTATGGCATGATGTTTGTCATGCTAGGAACATTTCTATGCAGTATTTTTTTTTTTTGTGGCATATAGGTCAACCATGTTATTTTGAACTCTAAAAAATAAGATTTCTTTTAAAGGTTTTCATGTAACTTGTACTCTTTTATTCTAGCATGTATTCACTCCTTTCCTATTCTACCTAGTGGATACTACCTTGTAGTACAGCTAAGTTGGCATCCAAGAAATACTTATTTCCTTGTTTGGGTATGCACATCTTTGAATTCTTGGTTTTTTTGATCTGAGTTTATAATACACCATTTATGGACACAGATATAATATTTTGCCAAACCTATCAATTTTTTAAGCATACTAAACTCGTTTGAAAAGTATGCTTTGGATTCCTGGTGTATCTTTCGAAGTGACTTCTTCACTTTTGAACTAACATCGCTGTCTGCCAGCTGATTTTTTGTTAAATGTCCTGAATGGCAGGCAAGACTATGGTGGCCCGAATACTTGGAAAGCTACTTCATATGGTTGGAGTTCTGCCTACTGATAAAGTTACTGAGGTGCAAAGAACTGATTTAGTTGGTGAATTTGTTGGACATACAGGGCCAAAGACAAGGCGCAAGGTAGAGTTCCTTTTTTTGTTTAAATTTCTGTTTCTTGTTTGCTCATTCATTATGTTGAATTTTTTTTTTGCATTTCATTACGATATTGATAATTAACTTTATATTAGTATTCAGGATAACCTTATTAAGATGGGTGGATGATAGTTTGTTTGGTTGGAACTGGATTTCTCTTTTCGAAATCAAGGCACATGTAAATTGATATACTAGTTCATATTGTTACTGTGCATTATATTCTAAAATCTCGCTTCCCATTTTATTTACTTCTCGTATCTAATATCTAGTATGATAACTCTAGATCCAAGGAATCTGCTGAATCTTTGTACTTCCCATATGTTTCAATTCTGGTTCAAAATCTTGCAAATGTGACAGGACTAGTTAGGCTGATAGTTCTTTTTGATTGTCAGAGTATTAATAATATTTTCTGATGAACTCACTTCGCCTAGTTCTGATGACACCCATGCAAGCAAGGTTTCATATCAGGCTTTATGTTTAGCGATGGAAGTAGGACTTTTCTACCATGGTTTGCATTATCTTTTCCCCATTTGTCATGTTCTTCCATGTTTTTTCTGTCAATGGGAGAAGTTTGCTCCTTCAGACACCTGATTCGAAGTTCATGTCATTTTGTGCTAGTATGTAATAATCAATGTAAAAAAATTGGGTTTTGTGCAACTAATAAATTGTGCAATTTGCAGATTAAAGAAGCAGAGGGAGGAATTCTATTTGTAGATGAAGCCTATAGGTTGGTTCCAATGCAGAAGTCGGATGACAAAGACTATGGTATAGAGGCCTTAGAAGAGATCATGTCGTTCATGGACAGCGGGAAGATCGTCGTGATCTTTGCTGGGTACAAGGAACCGATGAGCCGTGTAATATCTTCGAATGAGGGCTTCTGCAGGAGAGTGACCAAATTCTTCTACTTCGAAGACTTCAACTCGAAAGAGCTAGCACAGATCCTACATCTGAAGATGAAGAACCTGGAAGAAGACAGCCCGATGCTTGGGTTTAAGCTCCATGAATCTTGCACGGTAGATGCGATCTCAGCCTTGATAGAGAGAGGGATCTCCATGGAACAGAGGAAGGAGATGAATGGGGGCTTGGTAGACACGCTGCTCATTAATTCCCGAGAAAACTTGGATCTCAGGCTTGGGTTTGACTGTACGGATGCTGAGAGCCTGGTCACAATAACCATGGAGGACCTTGAGACTGGCCTTAAGCTGGTTGTTGAATCTCAGAGAAAGTGAGCACTGTTTGCCACGTAGCTGCTATATTTAAAATGAACAGTAGAGGAGGGCAGCGACAGTTTTATGCAAAAGCTTGTAAGTGTTTCTTCTTAACATACCTGCATGTGACTTGCCACAGATCTTGTAACGTTTGTTTCAATGAAACTATAAAGGATGATCTTGATTACTTGGAAGTACACCAGGGAGTGGCCCAGGATAGATCTGAATGGGGGGTAAAGTTTTCATTTCCCTGATGGAGTTAACGTGGAAAAAAGGCATTGTTGTTGTTGCAATTAGGGTAATTTTATTAGAACTAGTTTTATACAAGGTGATCACTCTTAAGCAATGAATACACTCCTCATCAACCCTTATTTCCCATGCTCTAAGTCTGCATCTAGACTTGAGATTTCCCCTTCACGCAAATAGAGTGTAACATCACCACTTTGGTACATTCCTACTACTCCATAGAATGTCACAGCTCTAGTATCACCCTTTTACTTTTGTTCAGCTTCCATAATGGTGGTGTCTGCTGATTGTAGTGTGGTGGTTGTGGTTTTACCGAGTTCTTTTTCCCTACGGTATATATTCTAGTTTGTATCTACCTGTGAATGATGGTGTATTACAAATTAATGATCACCCAGGCATTTTTAAAAGCTCATTTAAATCTGAAGCTATTAACAATGGTGGAGCGACTAGTATGAATCTCTTTCCAATATGGAAGGTGTGATGATGGTTTTACTTCGATGATTTTGGATGCAATTTAGTTTAACATGTAAGATTGAATCTAAAATGGCTGATGAATTCTTCTTTTTTTGTAAAATACTTGACCTGTTTCTACAAATATATGCGTGATGGGATTTAGTCGAGATATCTGAAAGGTAAAATTGTTTTGCCAATCGTTATCTCTAATATTTGTTGTACATGTGCCCATTGGGTCTGTTTTTTGGTCAAAATTTAGTAAGACTGATGGTAAACATATGTTGCTGTGCTTCTTAACCCCAATAATTATTCATGTATAAGTTGTTATGAAGAATGAAAGTTTAAATTTCATGATAGCAGACCTTCCTATTCCTGTTGAATATACTGACTGACCATCTAGTAACTCTGAAAACACTTGCAGGTGTTTGATTCTGCAATGAAAAATGTTTTATATGCTCCTCTTGGTGGTCTATCTCATATACCGATCCATGCCGCAGTTGACGTGGAAGACCCCGGCAGCAATAACAATGTGCTTGTAGTTGTGGGGATACACGTAGCTCTCTCTCCCTCACTCATGTTCATGTGAAAGGTTTCCTTATTGTTGAGTGATACAACGATAAAGGTTGTCTCTTAATTTACTTATGAGTTTCGAATTGTTGGATGAGTGATGGGAAGGTGGATTTTGTTTTTTAAATTATTATTATTGTTATTATTATTTTTCTTTATTATTATTATTATTATTATTTTTTTTTTTTGTTGGGGGTGAAACTTCTACGAATCAGTGGTTATACTCAGTGAGATTCAATGTGCTTTATATAACTATATCTTATTCAATGATGGCATGCTTTCGTTGTCTTTGAAAAGTAATTTCTGGTTATCTTTAAATATGGTTTGACTGTCTGCAATTGTGGTGGAATCGCTGAAGTCGACAGTTGCAGCTATTGGAACGAGAAATGTTTGGAAGACGGAAATTCCCGCACGAAAACCCTAAAAATCTGCAACTGCAGTTGAACGGGATATTTTGTTTCCTTGCGAGATAGATTTTGCGAGAGGTTTGTGGGGATTTTTGTACCTCTGGTGGGGTTCATGCAAGAAGACATACGTCACGTTTTGTGAGAAATATTTATGTTATTTTTGTGAAATAAATATCAAATGTCAACGTGATTCTCGTGACGAAAAAGAACCTAGTCAATTTTTCTAGAAAAAAAAACATTATTTTTCAAAAGAAGAGAAAAAGCGCGTATCTTGCAAAAGAGAACATGGGCGCTTTCCTCCATCTATAAAAGCTGTATGAGGTAGACATCATAATCATCTCCTCTATCATTAAAACTGTCCTTCGGTAAACATGATGGCATTTTCTACGCCTAAAATATGCCTCCTAGAAACCTGATCTCCCAACCAAAAACCATTCTCTCGTGTCTTCGTTGCTCGTGTCTGAACAATATCAGTCTTTTTTTCTGCATCCGTGCAATGACGTGTTTTTACGTCTTAAATCATGAAAGAAACATTGACAATCTTATATTCATAATAAGCGAGGGCATGTGAAAAGGGATAAAAAATCAATTACACCATCTCGTCCTTTTCTTCTTTGATGATGTCGGAGCATCGAGTTGGTTCGGCTTGATCTTGACATGAAAAAACTTGGCCATCTCAAACTTGAATTTTATATGGATTGGGCATGGACTTTGATCTTGCAAAAAATTTGGATTTGAGTTCAATCCAACTTCAACATGAAAAAATTCAAATAGACTCATTGGACTTATTAGTATGTAACCTAGTCCACCCCCACCCTCCTTTACTCATTAGGATTTATTCACAAGAATTACAACCCCCACTCCCTCCCCTCAGTGCCCACATCATACGACTCAACTCGTAGCCACCACTTGAAATGCAGTAATCATTTAGCTAAGGTATAATCTGGGTTGGAAATTTGTTATGTTTATTTTTTTTAAATTTTTGTTGAATTTGTTTAATATGAAATAATTATTATAGGTTAAAAAAAGAAAGTTATTTTATAGAATAAATTTTTTCTTCTAAAATTTCATTTGTTAAATGAATATAATCTAAAATTGTAAGATAATGTATTTAGTTAAGTTATATTTCATTTATAATGGTATCTATGAAGCTGTAAGAATATTATAGAAGTAATAATATATTTTGTTTAATAAGAAGAATTGTTATAATTATAATAATTCAATTTCAACCTTAATTTGAGTCCTAACGGGCTTGATTGGGCCATAACGGACTTTGCTAGGCTCGACTAGAAAATTAGATCCAAACATCAAAATTGAGCCCAACTTGATTGGACCCTGGACCTGTAAACATGGGCCTTAGGCCTGACTTGATCCAATGCTCCACCTTATACGTGATTGCAATGCTATTGTGCATGCCCCTATAATTGCAAGGAACCTCTAAATGCCTATGCCTTCCTCCTCTTGCTTATCATGGTGATGTCCTTGCCACATGCCATCATCGTGAACGTTACAATGCTGTTATTGCAAGGAGCTTATACATGTCTCTACCTTTCATCTCCTATCATCGTTGCTGACTTTGCTAGCACCTCCATATACCTTTGCAACTTTGCTTTCCACCTTTTGTATGTCACAGAGATGCCCTTGCTATGATGCCATAAGGAGCATCCACATACCTCCACCTTCCCTAGTCATTGCCAACTCCCTTTTGTCTACACTTGTCAACCTATGCTTCCCCACCCCCGACTATTAGCTTAGCTCAAACCTTGTACCTAGACACCCCTCCCTCTTGAGATTAGCCAAAGACCCTAGCACTACCATTGTCACCCTTTCCCTTGGGTTCCCCAATGGGCCTCAAACTGCCGATCAGTACCCCCTTCCACGACTCTCCGCTAGATCTTCATTGGTTCTCTCCATTCTAATGGGTAGAGGTCTCGCCCCACATTGTCCCATCCTACATCGTGGTGATCCTTGTTCCCCCCTGTGTTGATCTACCATCCCTCTCTCCTTGCTTTGAGTTCACCATTCTTGTGGGTGGCTACTCTTGTTCCTGGTGGTTGTGACGCTACAGGTGATTGTAGGGTTGGGGCTTCGACTATTGCATATGGCTGTGGGTGCTATTTGCGGCTCCAAATGTCATGGGTGGTGGCAGCTCAATCAAGTCAACTCATCGTTCTATCCCTGTATTAGCTAGCAACTCTCTCATAGCCCCAATTTTCATACTTTTTTCGCTTTATCTTCTTATGCGTGCATGAAGGAGAGGGTGAAGATGGGGCTGCCAGGGCCTTGCGCAAGGTGCCTTGTACTCTGTAGCCTCAATGTGCTTTAATAGCTCATTGTATGCAACCTTTTTGCACTTAATGTATAACGATTGGAAAAAGAGTTTGGCAATGGTAGCTTGTGTGTCGTTGCATCTTGCACAATTTGGACTTACTTTAATGGTGAGGTTGGAGACCATGTCTAGAATGGTAAGAGGCCTTCCAACTTGTGGTTGAAAAGGCAACTGGTGGTGAAGATTAGCTCGAGATTCTCCTTTCACCCCTACGGTGCTTCCTTCTCCTTGAGGTCATGCTTGGATCCGTACTTAGGGATGCAATCAGGTCGGGTTAGTCGGGTTTGACTAAATCCTTACTTATACTCATTTATAAAATCTATATCCATACCTTACTCATTTATTTATTAGGTACAAAAATTCAAACTCATACTTATTTACTTATCGGATATTAATTTATAAATTGATTTTATAATTAAATCGTACCCAAATAAGAGCCAAAGAAGAAAAAAAATCTATATTCAATTCATTAATTGTTTATTTTTAGGGATTTTTACGTAAATGTCATTAAAATCTTTTGAAATTACTTAAATACTATTTACTTTACTATATTGTCAGTTATGCCATTGAGAAAGTCACTCTTTTCGTATTTGCTACTCCGTTGGTCATAGCTGTTAAACTTAAGGGATTTTTACGTGAATGCATTAAAATATTTTGAAATTACTTAAATACTATTCAATTTACTATATTTATAGATGTGCTATTAAAAAAATAGCGTCATTTTCGTATTTGCCACTTTGTTAGCCATAATTGTTAAACTTAATGATTTTGGACTGAAATGTAATAAAAAAGGAGGTCCTTAAAGCCCACCACCACCACCACAAATCTTTAAGCACCTCTTCAACCACAAGTCCAAGAAGGGAGTTATCACGAACAACGAGAAGTTGAAGAAGGGTAATACCATAGACGATGAGAAAATGACAGAGGGCGAGGATAGGGTTGTCACCTTGGGAGGAGGGGTGGTGGTTAGAGAGAGGGGGCAAAGGAGGTAGTCAGAGGTTGGAGAGTGGGGGTGGAGGAGGTGGTTAGAGGTGATGAGGAAGGGAGGTGAACTGGTGAGGGGAGGGGGGTGGGGGGTAGGGAAGGGAGGGGGGTGAAAATTAAAAAAATAAAATTTGAAAACTAAAAAATAATTTTTATTACATTTTAGCCCAAAATCGTTAAGTTTAATAATTATGGCTAATGGAGTTCAAATACGAAACGACACTATTTTTTCAATGGCATATCTGTAAATATAGTGAATTGAATATCATTTAAGTAATTTTAAAAGATTTTAGTGGCATTTACATAAAAATTTTTAAATTTAACGATTTTAAACTGAAATGTAATAAAAAATTATTTTTTTGTCCTCTAAATTTATTTTTTAATCTGTAAAAAATTATTTTTTTAAATTTTCAACCCTCTCCACTTCACCTCCCTTCAACCTCTGACCACCTCCTTTGCCCCTCTCTCCAGGGACCTCGCCATCCACAACGTTGTTGAGCACGCTTTTGTCGTATTTAGGAAAATATCGCGTTGTAGTATAGTGACGAAAATCGTAACAATATTTAAATTTATAAGCTCGAAAACAGATGTGAGTTTGAGGTCATTCGCAGAGAGCAAATGTGGAATTCATACACTAACCGCAATGATAAACAAAATGAGTACAATGATTAATCACAACAAGATATTCAATGAATAATTTACTAAAAAATATATTCAATAATAGTAATTTTATTTCTTAAAAATCAATGGGATAAAAAGAATATCAAAACCCTAAAAATGATTATTTGAATTGTTCCCACATTTAAGCACATATCCCAATGTAATCGTAATCTCAAATTTCTCTACAGTGGTCTTGAACCACTTATTCAAATATCCAAGTCAACACAAAGCTAATAAGTCCACAGTATTAGAGCCAAACTAAGCACAAGTAGAAGGGTCTCAAGCACAACACAAGGTTAGCAGCCTCAGAAACGACTAAGTGTTGGGCATGTATGGGCACGAATCTCGAGGCACATACATGCAATTCGAGGCAAAACCACCCCCCACCCTCCTTAGAATTTCCTCTTCCCTTCTTAACTGGGTATTTGGGTGTGAACAGTGTCGGGTAATCAGGTTTGAATAGTGACTAGGCTCATCAGCGAGCGTGGTGAGTGAGGTGTGTAAAGGTTGAGGTAAGAGGGACCTCACCCCTCGGTATAGAGGCAAAGAGGCCTGTGAATGAAATCAATTTATACTACATTTTCAGCTCTCCTACATACGATATGGGACTAAATTTGTCCCCTCCTTCCCGTGTTGAAGCTCTGAGCTTCCTTTGAATTAAGGTTGTTGCTGTTTATTCTTTCTTCGATTGATGCTGAAGGTGGCTTCACCAGGTCAAGCCGTAGCTTCTGGGGGTGGCCTTGAGGTTAGTGGTTGGCGTTGAACGGCGAACAATGACGGCGGAGAGCGGAGGATCATCGAGCATTTGAAAATCAAGATACGGGCTATTCACCCCAATTAGATGGTTCAACGACTTCACTGAGTGGTGGCGAAGATGATGGTGGTGTTCTCGTGACATTTGGAAGCTTATGGAGGTGTGACAGTGCTGAAGACAAAGGTGTTGTGGTGGGTTGGTTGTCGGGGCGAAGGAGAGGTTGAAAGTCCCAATTGGTAGGGAGCTTTTGCTTAATGGATGATGAGGAAGCTTCTGGATGTGGGAGTGGGTAGTTTGGTGAAATGGAGCGATGGCGCGGCCTCGCCGGAGGTGTGGTTGGCGTTGGAGAAGACGAAGGGGGAGACAGTGGTGTGGCGGTCGAAATGAGAAGGTAAGGGGATAGGGAGACTCTAGAGAGGAAGAGGAAGAAGAGAAACCTAATCTAAGGGTCGAATGAGGAAGAAATCTACGCCGGTGTGATGGCTGGACGTGGAGGAGATGAAGACCTCCGGGGAGAGGAGTGGCGAGGAAGAAGGGTCGAGAAGGCTTCTGCTGCGGCCGGTGAGAAGCGGAGGAAGTCGAGGGAGAGATTGGGCCACTCGATTTGGTCGTTGAGTGGCCTGAGTGAAGGGGTCAATGAAGCTCACCAGAGTTGCAGTAGAGGCATTTGGAGGAAGGGAAGAACTATTTTTGGCCTAAATTGGACTAAGGAAGATGCTGGGAATTTGAGGGCTCTGTATAGAGCTCAAAATCGAGCTCTAAAGCAAGGAAAGAGCTTAATTGAGTCATGACTTTAGGAAAACAAGATTCCATGAAATCTTGAGCTCACCTGAGCTCTAGGGATCGCTTTAGGGTCCTTGAGTTGGTTCAAAAGATTGGGTAGGTCCCCATGATCAATCCCTCCAAATTTGGAGGGATCTAGATCTGATTTGAGGGAGAAATCCTCCCTCGAATCTCATCGTATGTGCGTTCCCACCAAAAATGGCGGAAGGGACCTTTTTTCAAGAAATACAAGAAAGTTAGGGACCAAATAGCAAGAAACTTGAAAGTTAGGTGGCTGATTGTGAGAAATAGAGATTTTAGGGATTAAATTGCAAATTAAGTCAAGATGGACTCTGATTGAGTCCAAATTGTGGTATTAATCTAATTTTGATCCAAGGAAAATAATAGTGAACTTGGATTTGAGTTTTGACTACGTTTGATTGGGTAATTTGCAGAGAAGCCCAAATTAGGGTAAATTCTTGTCTGAAACTCTATTTTAGGTCAAAAAGGGTTCAGATGGTCGAATCAAAGGTACCAAACCTCTTAGAATATTTTTATATGAATTTTAGGAGATTTATATTAATTTTATCATGACCAAAATCTCTTCAATTTAAGTAGGGTTGATAATTAGGATTTTGGTGTTATTTTTGCCATCGAAATGTGTGAAGTCCTGTTTCCGTCAGTGTGGATCAACTTTTTGATCTTTTATGCTCAATAGACCTTAAATTAACCCCTAAGTTGCCCCATGGTTAATCTGCATTTGCGATGTGATGTTAAAATAACAGAATTAACTCTATTTTATTGTCTTTTTCTTAAAATAGATTAGAGTGAAATTGTGGTCCTTAGGCGATCATTTAAAAGTATTTATCTCTAGATTTCAACTAATTTAAGTTAGTTATGACGTAGGTGAGAAGGGACATCCAGTCGGAGGTGCTCACCGGGGACGTCGTGGTGTGAAGGAGGAAGAGCACGAGGAGGGAGAAGAGAGCAATTGGTGGTGGTTGATGATGGCTTTGAGTTGAGGTGAGGGGGGAGGGGGTGAAAATTTTAAAAAATATATTTTATAAAAAATAATTTTTGAGGACTAAAAAATAATTTTTTATTACATTTTAATCCAAAATCATTAAATTTAACGGCTATGATTAATGGAGTATCAAATATGAAAATGACGTGACATTTTCAATGGCATAATTGACACTATAGCAAAGTGAGTGAAATTTAAGTAATTTCAAAAGGTTTTAGTGGCACTCATGAAAAAATACCTTATTTTTAATAAGCCTTAAATATTTGACCTCGGGCTACTCCAATTTTATTGATCCCATTGAAATTATTACAAAAAGAACCCTTCAAGGGGAATATATCAAAGCAAAAAAATAAAAAATATAAAGAAAGATTAAATAACTACAATTTAAATAAAAGATCCCCATCCTTGAAATAAATATTCAATGGAAGCTTAAGAAGCACTTTTAACCTTCAAAATCATGGAGGAAATCACGAGTGAGATTAAAGTTAGGGGAATGAGAGACTTAGGGAGAGATTTATATATCTTAGGTAAATGAAGATTTTATTTGAGTACTTAGGTCGGGTAATTTGGTATAAATCCATACCCATATCCAATGGATTTTTTTGATAAAACCCATACCCGAACCCAGTTGAGTTTGGGTCGGGTTGAGTTGGATTTGAATTAAGTTTATCAAAACTTGCATCCTTATCTGTACCCAACACGATTTAGTTTAGCTAACTTGCTTCAGCTTTCATCTTGATAGATGTCTCACAAGCATGGCTTGAGTAGATCACCATGAAACTTTATCGTTGTTGTCGTTATGTATTGTCATGGAGCAACCATTTCTATGCTATGACTCGTGTAACATTGGCGCATTCTTTCCTTCTTTGTTCTGTTTTATCTTTATCTTTTTCGTTACTTTTATTGTTCTAGTTTTTGAGTTCTTACATTCCATTAGGAGTATCTTTCCCCCGTCACCAAGGGGGAGTTTTGTTTTCTCTTTCTCCCTTTCCTTTGCGGTTGCATTCCAATGTGATTGATTTGTTCCCAGGAGATACATTTTCAAAAAACAAAAACACTTATATTAACCTCTCTAATTCTATTTTGACTTTTGGATAATTGTTGAAATATATCAAGTCATTTCATCCTTAGGTATAATGACATGATAGCTAAATCAATATTTAGATATGGATATTGACTTATGCAATTTCACTGGTAAGACTGATGATGTCGACAACTGCCAACTTTACCAATCAAAGTTGATATTAAACATGGACTTTGACCCTACCTTTTCAAATCTACTTCCATTTTTATCGATTGCAATAGAAGTATTACAATGTTTAAACATCAATATTTGAACATGTAGGGGACAGATAAACATCGATATAGATTTTATAATTTGCGTTGCAGCATTTGAGCTTCGTACATCACATTTTGACTTCGAAAAGTGGAGACAATTTGTAATATACTAGTACTGCAACTTTTACACGGTCAACTGCCATTATAATTAAAAGAACTAGATCATATCATGGTGGGTGTTGATAAGGCAAGATTTTCCCAAAGATCTAATTTAACTACAAGAGGATCCCTTTAGAAACCCAATTAGGTTAGAAACATACTCAATTAGACTAGAGAAGATCAATTTAATGATCTAACCTAACTAATGATGGCTTGCTCGACCTTCTAGCCCAAGTAGAATAATTTGTCTGAAGGGAAAAATGCTAAGGAGAATCCCCTTGGTGAAGCATGCAATAGCATGATCCATGCGAAGATCATGCGCTAATAGAAAAGATAAGTGAGATCTGACAAGATTCACTAGAAATGAACATCCTGACTAGAAGGTGATGGTACCTGCTAACGTAGCTCAAGTAGGTGTCTTAGCTAGTAGCCTTTTTTATCATGCCTTTGGCAGGACATCTCGCTATCAAAGTTTCTCATTAGAGAAAGGAGGACGAGGTTTTCTTTACATGTAATCCACATTGCCCACTCCATATTTAGCAAGTTCCCATGGATCTCATCTCAAGCTACTGAATGTATTTTGATTATCCAATTCTAATATAGTTCCTAAAAAATTGATCTTAACCTTGTAAATTTTTTCCTTTAACAATGTATTTGCCACTGAACATCTCATTATAAAAGGAGGTTGCACTATGTAAAGGGAGTCTGTGCAAGGTATATGTGCCACTTGCCAAAAGCACCTAGTAAACAGGAAATTATCACTTCCCTAGGACACACACGCTTTTAACGGTGGCACCCGGTAAATTAGTTGTGTATCTTTGTGTGCCTTATATTCTCACCTAGAATACTAGGAGGTCTAAATTCGTTTAGTTTTGTCTGCTTACTCAATTAAGTAGGCTCGGTCACTTATCATTGTCTATGGAAAGTGGAGCTCTACCAACCATTTAGGTTGCATTCCCACTTTACAACATGAGGCAACATTGTTCCTCTATCAATAAGGTTAACCAGAAAGGACTGGACAATAGTAGCGTTGCTTTAGATCCATTTGTTTGATCAGCTGGTGACTACCCTAAGATTAAGAGGAGATTGAGACTCATCTCTCTCTAAACTGAAATTCCCTACTTGAAGGGGGTGAGATCAGTGTGACATAAAAAATACGTAATTGAAATATAAAGCAACCTCACAAAAAAAATCAATCGCACAAGTACACAAAGATTTTTAGGTGGAAACCCAAACCGGGTGAAAACCACCACCTAACCCTCTCGAGTTAGGATTTTCCGATCAACCTAGTTGATCAAATCCACTAACCGAATCACTTTAAAACGAGGGTGATTCAACCTCAGTACAACCACGCTACAAGTACGAGGGTAGCGTTCCTCAACCCCTTCTCTCCACGAGAAGGATTTTGTCCTACGAAGGAGACGGGAATTCGCAAAGCGAATACCCAACCAAAAGACAAAGATAAAATAAAACAACAGGTCCTATAGAGCCAACAAAGTAATAAACCTAAGCTTCTATAGGAATTAGGAAACTCCCCTTTGCAAAGAGTGCGTCGACGATGACGCGGGTCATGAGCCACGCAACGGCGCAATGTCGCTCTCGTAGACAACGGCGGGAGAGCGGGTGCGCGAAGCTTGATGCTCTCAAGAGAATGGAGCTTGAGCTTGGAGAGCAAGAGCTATCTAGGACACAAGAGAGTGGAACTATGTTGCTTAAGTGTATCCAAGTGTGTGTCTTGTGTTTCTCTTAGTGTGTTTCTAGGTGTGTAAAGGTTCCCCTCTATTTATAGAGGCCTTAGGAAGGCTTTGGAAGGCTTGGAAATGCTTCCATAGCCGTTGGGTGCAAAGCCCAAGAGAATCAGGCCGAAATCAGGACAATGATTACATTTGACAGGGTAATCAGACGTCTAACTATGGCATCAGACGTCTGGAAGGCCACTTTAAGACGTCTGATATCAAGGTCAGACGTCTGATTCTATGCGGGTTTCCTCCTAACTTGAATCAGATTTAAACAGGGTTTTTGTGCAAGTCCATCAGACGACATGCAGGACGTCTGGCACTATGTCTGGACGTCTGGAAACCTACTTTTACTGTGGGAATTGATTTCCAAACGTTGCAACGGCTAGAAAATCTCTGAGAAGAGATTTTGGGTCAGCCGAGGCAAAACGGTTAATTATCAGACGTCTGGACAGTCCTATGGACGTCTGATAAGGCTCTAACGGTCATATTCTTGAGTGTTTGCTAAGCCAGCCAGCGGTCCACTAATTGGACGTCTGGAAAATCCATCAGACGTCTTATAAGACGTCTGGTATTAGGTCTGGACGTCTGATTTCATCAGACAGAACTAAGTATGTCCATCCTAACAGATATCAGACGTCTGAAACAACAGTCAGACGTCTTAAAATACTTTATCAGACGTCTGATTTGGGAATTAGACGTCTGGAAGTGCTGTTTGAACCCTATATTGGTTTTCTAAGTGTTCTACAGAAAACCTAAGTATCCTAGGGTTGTGCAGGTGTTCCTAGGACTACTGTTAGGGTACTTTGAGGCTCTTTAACATAATATTCTAAGGAAAATAAAGAGCAAAAAAGATAAAGATAAAAGATACAAGAAATGATTAAAAATAATCTATCCTATTCTTCTTATCTTCTATCTTCAATCTGTCGCTCCACGCGAACCTCCTCTGTTTTCCGTCAAGCTCCTCCAATTCGTCCTGGATGCGAGCTCGAGTTCCGTCTAAACACGTCCACATTTGCAATTGACCTGAAATCTAGGACTTAAATTGCAAATGTTAAATAACACGTGTTTTGTTATCATCAAAACAAATGATCGTGGTGCTCTAGCACCAACAATCTCCCCCTTTTTGATGATGACAAAATCATAGATAATAATGCATAAAAATCCTCCCCCTTTTTGACATTATCAAAAAGGTTTGATTGATTTTACATTTCCTATAACTCCCCCTTAAAACATGCTTTTCTATGAGTTTCTTTTAACAAAGGTGATATACTCCCCCTTTTTGTAACAACAAGATAGCTATTATTTTTCTCCCCCTTACTAAAGGAAATTTTGCTACCTTATATCTCCCCCTTAAAAATTGACAATTAGCTCATCATTTTTTAACTCCCCCTATCTAAATGCTTATAAAAAGATAGGGTTAAGAATTTTACCTCGCCTACCATGGCCAATAAAATGGCCCGAATGGTGGTGGTGGATGCCACATCGGATGGGGCTCCCATCCGTAGCTTGGAGGCCCGGGCATTGGCGCCGGTCTCTAATCTAGTGGTCGACGTGCGGCGGGTCCGTCGTTTGTTCGCCGTCTCGTTGGTCTTCTTGTTCTCCTCCTTGATTCTCCCAACTCGAGTTGACCAGACTTGAGCTTGTAGGTCCAGTCCTTTATGTTGTAATTATCCCTGAACCTTACAAAACAAGATTCTAATTCTTTCTTCGGTATCCAAGTGAGCTTGGATCCGGATCTGTTAGCGGGTCTCCTTGATGGAGATCCTTTCTCAATCTTAGGGCTATAAAAATTATCTACTTTATTGATTAATTTGTTAGAGTTTTCCCTAAGACATGCAATTTCTTTTTCTATAATGTTCATTTTAGTCTTTAAATCAGAAATTTCTAATTTTAGACTAACATTTTCCTCAATCAATTTATTATTTTCATTGATGAGGTTATGATTATCTAATAATAGGTTATCATCCTTAGGACTAGCTTCTATGTCCTTAAGTTGTTTTTCTAACCTATCATTTTCATTTTTAAGAAAGCTAAGGTTCTTTTTAATGCTATTATTTTCTCTTTTTAGTGATTTACTAACTTCAAAACGTTCATTAAAAGCTTCTTGTAGATCGAGATTTACCTCGTTGTCTGAGTCGCTTTCGCTTTCACTTTCTCCAATTGCCATGAAACCAAGGCACGTGGTTTCCTTCTCCTCGAGATCTTCTTCTGAGCTCGTCTCCTCATGAGTGCCTTGCAACCTCCTCCATATCTCGTGGGCTGTGGTGCACTCTTGGATTCGTTCGAATTCTTTTGGACTCAATGCGCAATACAAGGCATTCATTGCCTTTGCGTTGAGTGAGAGCTCTAGAATCTGCACCTGCGAGTAGCCTCCTTGGGGTCGCTTCGGGATCTCGTATGGGGTTTCGCAACATCCCCATACCTCGAATTCAGTAGCTTGGAGCCACGTCTTCATCCTCAACTTCCAATAGCTGTAGTTGTTCCCGTCAAAGTAGGGTGGTCGGATGGTGGACTGCCCCTCGGAGATTCTGATTGCGGCTATGCTTCCCTCCATGATCTAGATCCTCGCCGGTTTGTAACGCCGATTTCGCGAGACCTGCTCTGATACCAATTGAAATTCCCTACTTGGAGGGGGTGAGATCAGTGTGACGTAAAAAATGCATAATTGAAATATAAAGCAACCTCACAAAAAAAATCAATCGCACAAGTACACAAAGATTTTTAGGTGGAAACCCAAACCGGGTGAAAACCACCACCTAACCCTCTCGAGTTAGGATTTTCCGATCAACCTAGTTGATCAAATCCACTAACCGAATCACTTTAAAACGAGGGTGATTCAACCTCAGTAAACCACGCTACAAGTACGAGGGTAGCGTTCCTCAACCCCTTCTCTCCACGAGAAGGATTTTGTCCCACGAAGGAGACGGGAATTCGCAAAGCGAATACCCAACCAAAAGACAAAGATAAAATAAAACAACAGGTCCTATAGAGCCAACAAAGTAATAAACCTAAGCTTCTATAGGAATTAGGAAACTCCCCTTTGCAAGGAGTGCGTCGACGATGACGCGGGTGCGTGAGCCACGCAACGGCGCAATGTCGCTCTCGTAGACAACGGTGGGAGAGCGGGTGCGCGAAGCTTGATGCTCTCAAGAGAATGGAGCTTGAGCTTGGAGAGCAAGAGCTATCTAGGGCACAAGAGAGTGGAACTATGTTGCTTAAGTGTATCCAAGTGTGTGTCTTGTGTTTCTCTTAGTGTGTTTCTAGGTGTGTAAAGGTTCCCCTCTATTTATAGAGGCCTTAGGAAGGCTTTGGAAGGCTTGGAAATGCTTCCATAGCCGTTAGGGGCAAAGCCCAAGAGAATCAGGCCGAAATCAGGACAATGATTACATTTGACAGGGTAATCAGACGTCTAACTATGGCATCAGACGTATGGAAGGCCACTTTAAGACGTCTGATATCAAGGTCAGACGTCTGATTCTATGCGGGTTTCCTCCTGACTTGAATCAGATCTAAACAGGGTTTTTGTGCAAGTCCATCAGATGACATGCAGGACGTCTGGCACTATGTCTGGACGTCTGGAAACCTACTTTTACTGTGGGAATTGATTTCCAAACGTTGCAACGGCTAGAAAATCTCTGAGAAGAGATTTTGGGTCAGCCGAGGCAAAACGATCAATTATCAGACGTCTGGACAGTCCTATGGACGTCTGATAAGGCTCTAATGGTCATATTCTTGAGTGTTTGCTAAGCCAGCTAACGGTCCACTAATTGGACGTCTGGCAAATCCATCAGACGTCTTATAAGACGTCTGGTATTAGGTCTGGACATCTGATTTCATCAGACAGAACTAAGTATGTCCAGCCTAACAGATATCAGACGTCTGAAACAACAGTCAGACGTCTTAAAATACTTTATCAGACGTCTGATTTGGGAATTAGACGTCTGGAAGTGCTGTTTGAACCCTATATTGGTTTTCTAAGTGTTCTACAGAAAACCTAAGTATCCTAGGGTTGTGCAGGTGTTCCTAGGACTACTGTTAGGGTACTTTGAGGCTCTTTAACATAATATTCTAAGGAAAATAAAGAGCAAGAAAGATAAAGATAAAAGATACAAGAAAGGATTAAAAATAATCTATCCTATTCTTCTTGTCTTCTATCTTCAATCTGTCGCTCTACGCGAACCTCCTCTGTTTTCCGTCAAGCTCCTCCAATCCGTCCTGGATGCGAGCTCGAGTTCCGTCTAAACACGTCCACATTTGCAATTGACCTGAAATCTAGGACTCAAATTGCAAATGTTAAATAACACGTGTTTTGTTATCATCAAAACAAATGATCGTGGTGCTCTAGCACCAACACAAACCACTCCATCAAAGTCACTTGAAAAATAGTTGATTGGTCAAGTGAGCAGAACTAGGCTCATTTGAACAATGTTGCCATATCACAAAGATGTTGTTCTCAATGAGGAGAACAACACGAACTGTTGTAACTCTAAGAAGAGGAAAAATAACTTGAAAGGTACATTTGTGTGCTTTGCTAACAACAAAGACAAGTAGAGGTGAGGCCCTAAGGAGTCTTGTTTATTGCACCCTTAAATGTTCGTTTCCATATAGAAGAAAGGAGACAAAGAAGGGTAGAGGAGAATGTTTTCCTCTTCCAAGAGTTGGACCAAAGAGTGAAGGACCTACAGCGATAGCTTAAAGTACTCCACCCTCCCTCTAAACACTCTGCTCCCTAGTTAATTGAGTAATCTAAGATGGGGGCAAGTCTGACGACAACTCTTCAATTGATTACCGAAGTAGGCAAGGCAACTAGGTTAATGAAAATCCATCAGGTGATGAAGGTGATGCATGGGATTGATAAAACATTGTAAATCACCATCTTCCCCTTCATGAAAGTAGTGATGAACATTCCACTTCCCCATAAGTATAATAATCCTATCTGGCATACTATGATGGGACCATCAATCAAAAGGATTTGTTGGGAACTTCCAGCAAAATATGCTAGTGTTTGGCTATGCAAGCACCATCATATATTGAGTTTTCCTTACCTTCCCAATAAACATAGCATATGATTGACTCAATTCTTTATTGTCAAAAACCATCACTACCTTCAAAGAGTTGTTGAACCACTTCATTCAATACTTCATCGTAATTCTTAGGGCCAAGGAGAACTTGGAATGCCTTGTTGATATCAAATAGGGTAAAGGTGAAACCTTTCTCTAATACATGGAATGTTTTAGAGCTTACAATCTCCATTGTAGGTGACGTATGATCCCATTGATAAATACATATTTATTCATGATAAAATGCCTATTATGTGTGTTTCTAAGTTTATAGATGCATTTAGCATTATAAATATTACATAACATGCATCATTCTACATTTAGAATAATTTCTATAAATTACAGATGAATTCACCTCTT
The DNA here is from genome assembly GCA_037157565.1 of Thalassia testudinum. Classification (NCBI taxonomy): domain Eukaryota; kingdom Viridiplantae; phylum Streptophyta; class Magnoliopsida; order Alismatales; family Hydrocharitaceae; genus Thalassia; species Thalassia testudinum. The sequence goes on along the minus strand of JAZHRO010000077.1, from coordinate 78,469,651 downwards.
TTTGTGGCTAGGGGAGAAGGCAACACATTTATGGGCCTCGGATTGAAGATCCAACCATAAGGATCTTATCAGGGAGAAGGTCAAAGTCCAATGCTTCCAAAATCGCCTTGATTGGACTTCCGTAGCATCATATGCAGTTTGAAGAAGCTCTAAGGTCAAGGGGCAAGGTGGTGTAAATTAAGATCTCAAACAACAAATCCAATTGCACAGATGGGTTCGGGTCGACGTTCGCAACCCAACAATGCAAAAATTAACCTAATTCGACATTCGTAGCATCACCTACAAGCCAAATAAGATGGACGACCAGGATGGTGCCACGTGGTGCCATCCCAGCCGCCCAAAACCACTCACAGCCTCTCTCCTTAGCCATGTCTCATCAATCTCAGCCATTGGATTCCAATCCAATGGTTGAGGATCTGCCACGTCTCCCCGTTTAGCATGCTTTAGAGATGAAAAGAGATCCCACGCGAGGTCTAGACTGTTGGATCACCATCCAATGGTCATGACTGCATGCCACAATGACCATCAACTCGACTACTTCATGCCTGCAGTGCAGCTGTAGCACACGGTGCTCGCAAGGTGCGGACGTGTGTTCGAGCCCCACCGGTGCGGATTTAATTTCCAACCCGAGCACCTGTTGGTTAGAGTCGTTGGATTGAAGATGGGTGATGCGGGCGCAGCCACGTGGCCACACGTATGACCAGCAGCCCGGACGTGTGCGATTATGTGCGGATAAACGCGAGCATTACGCGATTTGAAGGAGCGGTAAGGGCAATTCTCAGCCTTCTGATTGCGGTCCAATGGCCGAGTGACGTCCTCGCCCTGCCAGCTGGTGTGCGTGGGGATGACAGGGTGAGCGTGTTGGCACCACGCGCGCGATGTGCAGTTGTGCACAGCGTGGCCGGATGATGTGCGTGCAGGGGCATGATTTACGGGCCAAATCTTTTGGCACAAAGCTATAGGCCCTACCTCCCCTTCACTTCTCTTCATCTCTTCCTACTCTCTCTTTACCCCCTCCAAAGCTCAACAAGCTTGTCCCAAGCTCGGGATACTCCATTAGAGTATAGAAAATAATTTTTACTTCCTCTCTCTCATCTCCTTCGTGGAACACCTGTGGTCGTCCTTTCACCCCGTTCGGGAAGTAGATCCCACTGTGACACCATGCCGCTTCGTCCTCAATTCGTCCTGCTCCGTCCTCCTTTGTCCAGCTCCTCATCACCTTCTTCTGGGCGTCACGTCAATGTGGCTCGTTCTCAAAGTAGTTGTCGAGGGGGATTCTTCTACCTCTTCTCTTTTACCACTTTTATAGTGTAGATTTAATTTTCTGCACTTAGTTTTTGCAATAAACATTTGATTTGCTTATAAAATAGTTGTTTTCTCTCTCTCTCTCTCTTTCTCTTTCTTTTCTTTTGCAAGTAGAGTAGAATAAATTCAATATTTCTCTGATCTAATTTCTTGCTATATGAAATATCAAAAAAAAAGAAAGCCAAAACTCTTCAAAAATAAATAAAATGTGGATTTTGATTAATCAAACATCGTCTTCCCGTGTTTGACCTGGGACTTACCATCCTAGTTATAAATATTATTTGATACGTTGGAGTTTTCTGCAAAAATACGACGACATGGGTTTCTCTTTCCTAGGACTCAAAAATTGATTTCTTCGTACGAAATTTCTTGACTATCACCTATAATGATGCAAAACTTCAAATCTAGGCTCCAAACTATCAAATTCTAAGATGACCTTAATAATTTCCCTCCAATCACTATGTCAGAGATGTAGGTTAGTGCTCACCACTTCATTGAGTGAGAAGACTACATTAGAACTTGTCAAAAGGTAGTCAATATGTGAAAGGAAGGAGGAAATGGAAAGTGCTAGAAAATCTAAAAGGGGAAAATAACCATAGAAAAATGTTGAAAAAGAAATGAAGAACAAAGACAAGTCAATGGACCTATTATACTGTTGTAGGGACAACTACAATGGTAGTATCGTGAATACACCATGTTGGTCTATAATTAGGTAGACATCGTAGCGAAGGTCATGGTAATGGGTCATCCCTTCTTATCATCAGCTCCCTTACTCAAGAAGCCTACCTTAAAGGGTCCTACAAAGAACTACCACAATCTTCAAGATGAAATTGAGAACTGAATCCACCCCAGCAATCTCACGTTATTTGTCCTGTAGCAAGAAGCATCAAGTGAAGACCTCATGGGAAAGAAGTCGTAGGACTTATAGGACTTTGACCAAGATAAAATCCAACAACTAAGTGGAGTCAACATGGTGGCTTTGAGCCAAAAGCCATTGTTTGCAAATCTTACCCAATGGTTGTAATAATCTGAGGCTCTTGGCTGAAAGAAGGAAACAAAAGAAATAACTCTTAAAAAAAGCTCCAATTGTGCTGATTTTAGGGTTAATGTAGCCCCCATTGACCTAAAATCCTTTTGCTTTAGTCTATACACTAAGCAACAACCCTATGACTATTAGACTCCTTATGGTGCAAACTCAATGCTAAAACTTTGAGTAACTAATGGACACATTTTGTGAACAAGTAACATCTCTCAAGCAACACTATGTCTTGTTAATCTCCTTACCTGTGGTAGGGAAAAACTAGCCCCTTTATTCATTGATAAAGGAAATGTAGTTAATGTATTGTCCCTTGCCACCCTTGTTTGCTTAGGATCCTAGTGAACTTGACCTCACTCAATTGAGCTACTAGGTTGTCAATTCAACAACCACAAGGTGATGCCTCATGAGGGACAAAGCTCCCCAAGACTTCGAGATGACCCTTAATATCTAGTCAAGTGGTAAACTTCGTAGTGTGAATGTCGCAACTACTTTTGATGACAGTCAAATTATCCATCACACATGACTAGTCAAATTATCCATCATACCTGACTTCACCACTTTTTCCTCATTTTCAACTTGTAATATTCAACTCTCCAACCAAATTGGTATGGTTCACGAGGACTAATAAGTTGGGATAGAGTTTTTCTACCTCTAGTTAAAGAAGGGACTTTAGAAACAATCCCCAAAATTGTTAAAGCGAGGAAAGAAGAGGAAAATAGTAGCACTGACCACATAAGGAGAAGACACCAACAAAGATGTTCTTGAGAAGGATTTGGTGCTTGCTGATGGTAACACCATCATGAGCCATAAATAGTTTTATGTAGTCAGGATTAATTGACAAAAGCTCCTACATAATTGCCTGAAAATCGTAATTCCATGCAAATCCATTCTGAGGAGAAAACATTAAAACATGGTTAATTATGTAGTTTTAACATAACATCATGAAAGCAGAGTAACCACAGGATTTTCTAGGGGTTAATCTAAGGTCAAATAAGCATTAAAGTCCAATAAGTGGGTCTGCACAGACAAAAACAGGGTTTCACGTGTTTCAAGAATCAAATCACAACACAAAACCCTAATTTCAAGTCTGCTTAAATTGAAGAGGTTTTGGTCCTGATAAAATTCATCTAAACCTCCTAAAATTATAGAAAAATATTCTAAGAGGTTTGGTATCCTTGGTTTGACCATCTGAACCTATTTTGACCTTGAATAGTCTTAGATGGAATTTTGCCTTAATTTGGGTTTCTATGCAAATTAACCAATCAAACTTGGTCAAAACTCAAATTTGACTTCACCACTAGACTCAGTATAAATTAGGTTTGTATCAAAATTTGGGCCCAATCAGAATCCATCTTGACCTAGTTTGCATTCTAGTTTATTAAATCTTTATTTCTTTCAAACAAGCTCCTAACTTTCAAAAATCCATGCAAATGGGTCCTTAACTTCCTTATCTTCTTCACAAATGGGTCCTTACTGCCATTGGAGGTCAACCGACCTTCAAACAACTGTTGACTGCACCAAAGAGGCATCAGATCATCACTAAATCCCACCAAATTTGGTGGGATTAGTGTTCACACGATGAGGATTCCTTTAGACTTGTTTTAGGACTTAGAACTTGTGCAAAAAGCTCACGCGAATCCATGAAAATCGTGGGTTCCTTGTGACCTAATTCTCAAGTCAATTAGGGCTCTTTCCTCATCTAGAGCTCGGCTAGGAGCTCTATAAAAGCTCCTAAACTTCATGCTAATCTTCTGAGCTCGGTCTTGGCCTCAATTCTTCACAAATTCCTCAATCTGGCCACCTTCGCCGCAGCTCTGGTGACACCACCTTCTCCGCCTTCCTCACTTGCTGCCACATACCATAGGCAGCAAGAATCTCCTCCGCTCATTCTTCCGCTCCTCGTAATACCAGTGAGAGCTCCTCAGACCCTCTTCTTCCTCGTTGTTCCCTCACCGGAGGATTCACCTTCTCCGACACTGGCCAATCATAGCCAACACCATCTCTCCCCTTTCAACCGTTAAATTAGGTCTCTTCTCTCCCTCTCTCTCCGTAGCTTAGTTTGCACTGTTCCTTACTCTTTTATTTCAACCGATGAACCACCACCTCCCTCTCTGTCTTCTTCCACTCTGGCCATGCCCTGGCATGGACGCCAGACCACATACGACCACCAAACCTCCTCACAACACTCCCAAAACCTCTGTCTCACCGCCCTGACCAAAACTCCTCAAGAAATTGAGGGTTCCACGCACTCAAAACCTCTACTGGACAACCCATCCTCCATTCACATTCACCATCACCGTCCGGCCACTACAATGCTTCAATCACCACGAGACCACTGCTACCATCTTCCTCACACTAGGGTGAAACTTTTGAGCTAGTCTAATTGGGCTGAGAGGCCATATTGATGTTTTCAGGTGTTCGCTGTCTCCACCTGTCATTGCTGCATTCGACCATAGCATTCCGACCATCTTTGACTTTTCTTCTATCTCCAGCAGCTACAAAGTGCATCCACAAAGAGCTCCAGGCTTTTGATTCAAAGAAGCAGTAGCACCCACCACACCAATTCGAGGAATTCACCTCCAGCTGTATTCGTGCGAGGAAGATAGGGACTTTAGTCCCACATCGTATAGCCATGAGCTGTTGATAGTGTATATCATGTTTTTGTGTGCTTAGCTTCCCACCTAAGAACACGGGGTGTCGGTTCCCCCACACACAGCCACGTACCCTCGCTTACTCGCAACCCCGGTGAGCCTGGACCTATGCTCATGACCTGATTACCCATAAACGAATCCGATTATGCCCGATTATGAGAGAAATAGGAGAATTTGTGAGGAGGAAGGGGGAGGGTTTTGCTGTGGCTTTCATGACCTTGGGGCACATGCTAAAGGCTAATACTTAGCCTTAGAGGAAGGAAAGGTTCACCCTTGTGCATGCTGAGGAGAGCTTTGATACTTAACGAAAAATAAGAAGAAGCTCTTGTGCTTGAGAAGGAGCCTTGTAAGCCTTGGCGCCCTTGTGCGCCTTACTGTGGTGCTATGCTCTGATAGTTAAGGCGTCTGAAGCCTTATGCCGACGTCTGAGGTGGAACTATGGCATTATTCATCTGGTACTGTGAACTTAGCTGACGTGGATTAATGGTTGAAACTACTATTGGATTATTTGAATGATTTGATACTTGGGATACATGCTTAATTAAGAGAATAATTGGTGATTCAAATCACCATTATTTTTGATTCTCTCTTTCTTTTTATCCCATGACCTCTTGAGATATTAATGATTATTATTGAATAGCATTTTGACTAGTTTATTCATTGAACATCTTTTATTGTGACTAATTGATTGTGCTAATTAATTTTGAATTGAGATTAGTGTGTGAATTCCATATTTGCTCTCTGCGAATGACCTCAGACTCCAAGTAGATTTTGAGTTTATAAATTTAAGTGTTTTGTGCGATTTGTCAACTATACTAGGACGCATAAATTTCTTAACACTCGACGATTTCGTGCTTAAACACTTGCCATCACTTCTAGGTCCACCATAATGTTTGTTTGACTTTATTTAAACAACCTAAGGAAGTTGGTCCAAGTAAGCTAAGAGTTATATTAGGAAGAATTGTAGACCTTTCTAGGCCTACTAAGGGAAAATGCAAACATATTTGCCTACTTTGTCAAAGATCCACCGGGTGTGCACCCCACTATGTTCTAACACCCTTGAATATTTAGGTGGCATCTTGGTATATAAAGCAAGTGAACTACCATAAATTGCCCAAGCAATGGAAAGCAATGATTAAGGAAGTAGCCAAGTTAGAAGTCAACCTCATTGAATAATCACTTTATCACAATTCAGTCTCCAGCATAGTCATGGTTCATGAGCCAAAAGCAAAGTAATGGATGTATATTGGCATTACCAACATGTGTGAGGCATAATCGAAGGATGATTTTTGGTTACTGAAGATTAATGTCCTAGTGGATTCTTACTTCAGCCAAACCCATTTTTCTTTTCTGAATGCCCATAGCAGGCTCCACTAGATCACCTTATCTCTAGTAGGTAGGTCACATATATCTTTTGTCACAGATAGAGGACTACATCAATATTATGAAATGCTATTTAGCTCAAAGGATGTTGGTGCTAGCTACAGGTAACTTGTTAACCTCATCTTTGCCAAGTTAATAAGAAAATCTTTTGAAGTGTATATTAAAAACATGCTCATAAAAGGGGCCAATTCTCCTGGCTATTTCCAAAATATTAGGAAAGTATTCTCTATGCAGCAACAATATCGCTACAACCTAATTTAGAGAAGTGCATCTTTGGCATCTCGTTTGTAAAATTTCTAATGTTTCTCATCTCTAACTAAGGGATAGAGGCCAACTTAGATAAGATTCGGGCAGTCATGAAACAATTTTAGAGAGGTGTGATCATTAGTCAGATAGATCATTGCTCCCTTTATCTATACTTGGTAGCCACTAAGACAGTGCTATTAAAAATGGCATTCAATAGGCAATATACTTTGTTAGGAAGACTAATCAAAAGGAAAATGCTAAATACCTTCCTCGTGTTGGCCTTAGTTATGGAGGATATGAAGCTGTGGCCATACTTTCAAGCATATACTATTAACATTATGATAGACTAACTACTTAGAGGAATCCTACTCAAGAAAAGTAGTTTTGTTATGTGATGGTAATACCATCATTTTCCATATCTAGCTTAATTTGGCTAAATTTTAAGGTTAAATTCATTTTATTAACCAACAAAAGGATATAACTTAATAATATTAAGAATTAAGAGGAAGTGAATCAACTTGGGTTAATTCTATTATTTTAACAAGCTAATATAAATGAAGATTAACTAAAGGGTAAACCTACACTCAATTGAAGGTCAACTGAGCTCAAATTCTCAATAAGTAGGCTTGTATTGATTGATTTAAGGTTTTTTGAGAATTAAAGGCTAATTAATAAAAACCCTAATTTTAACCTCAATTAAATTAATAGGATTCTAATGAAAATAAATATAATCTAAACCTTCTAAAAATCATTGAAAAATATTCCATAAGGTTTGGATCAATCAATTTGACAAAATGAACCTAATTTATCCTAACTCAAAGACCAAGGTTAATATTCAATACATTCTGGGTTAAAATATAAATTAATCAAGCAAACTTCATCAAAACCCAAAATTGAAGTCACCAATGGATTCCTTGATTTCAAATTATGTTACCCTAAAAAGTTGAGACCTATTGGACCTCATCTTCGCTTTGCACAATGGACCATAACTTTTGAATTTCTTACATTTTGGTCCAAATTTCTTGCTTCTTGGTCCATGGCTGACGTCATGCTGACGTCAACTGTCTTCAACCTCCAGTAGCATGCAAGCTATTCTTGGTGCGACCTTTGGGGATCAATTTCCCCCAATTCTCTCAACCATATCCTACCAATTTGGTGGGACTAATCTTCATCCAATTCCACAATTATTGACATGATTTCTAGCTCTTGATTCCTTCTATAGAATTTTGAAATCGTGGTCAAAGATCGTGCATGTACCTTGCTGTCAAACAGCTAAATCACATTGGGTTCTTCCCTCATTTGCTAGGGAAAACACTCCTATAAGAATCGCCAAGGTCCACTAATTCAAGTCAAGTTTTGGCGTGCATACACCCCCTTCTCCTTCTTCCTTGACGTCGCCATTAATAAGACCTGGAGCTTCTTCAACCTCGCTTGTTAGCCACTCCCACATACAATAGGGAGAGGGCTTCTCTTCCTCTCTTCGTCGCTGTCCTTCCTACCCACGAAGACGACCCATCTCCACCTCGTCAGCTCCAATTTCTCCCCTCTTTCTTTGCTTGGAGGCTTGCCACCGCCCTAGGTTATCTTCCCCTTTCATCCTTAATTAGTTTAGGGTTTTTGTTCTTATTAGTTAGGCATAGGTTTAGGTCTATTCAATTGGTACTATTATTCCTTCTATCACCACATACAACCCTCGCCATTGGGAGATCCGTGGAGCTTCTTTGCCACACGCACACATGCCTTAGGCACGCCCTAACCATAGGGCTTTGCTTTGGAGAATCACCCCAAAGCTTTTGGACTTAACGTGAGGTCGAAACACCTCTATTTCATGTGCAGGACCTCGTCGGAGCTTCAGCATCTTCCTTAACTCTAGCTGCCAACTTTGCCTCCTCTGTCTCTCCGATCCACCATTAGACACCATCATTACTTCACCAAAAGTTTGGCGACCACACTATGCCTTTCGTCGGACTCATTAGACAGTTGGATCGAAGATCCAACCACCCTCCAGCAAGCCCCATCATCAGAGAAGACGAGGCTTCAAAGGCCTTAGTCTTAGGGACTAAAGCATGACTTTAATTTATTCTTAGGGTCCTTTCTACAATTTTTTCTTGAACCAATAAGAACATATTTGTAAATATTATTTCTTTAAGTTTTTTATTGCAATACATGGATTCAAAGTTTTATTGTTAAATTATTCCTTAATCCTCTATTAATTAGCTTAATTGGGTGATTAACTCCTAATTAATAAAGATTTAATTCCAATAAGCACGCCAATTCGATTTTTGATTTCATGCAAATGTCATCATCTTGTTTAGTTCCACCTTGTGGGCTTGTGGCTATTTGTTGTGCCTTTTAAGGGATTCCGTCCGTTGGCTATTCAGCCTAATAGGTACGGGCTCCCATATGGCATATATAAGCCTGCTTGAGCCCATTACTAAATATATACATAGCTCATTAAGTGGGCAGCCTGCTAGGGCAAGTGAGAGAGAAGTGAGGCCCATTTGTAGCTGGGCTGGATGTTTCCTTGGTCTTACCAGACCCTTTTTAGGGTAAAGAGAGAAGAGAGAGAGGTGTGTGACTTTAAAAAAGAAAAAGAAGCGAGAAGAGTGCGTGCTAAGTAGAGGAGTAGAAAAGAAAGGAGAGGGCTCGTGCGTGGTTCTTTAAAATCAAAAGGGTAACTTTAATCCCACATCATGGGAATTCAAAGCCTGAAGGTGCCTTATAAAAATTTCCTCCCCAAGGCCTTTCAGCCTAAATAGGGAGGGCTATTGTATATACTAATTGAGAGAGGAAATTAAGGCCCATGTAAGGTGTGCTTGGGCCCAGTAGTGTAGGGTCGTTTTTGTTGATCTAAAGGAAATTCTAAGTGTTACAGGATTCAAATTTTTTTATGTAACAGTTAGTCTTCTTTTTGTTTTTTGAGCTAGAAACTAAAAATCAAAGCGCAAGCATATTGTCTCTAGTTCTTGAGCTTCAAATCTTGTAAATAATTAGATAGTGGTATTCGAGCAAACATTTGCTCCTAGCAAACGACCTCGGACTCAAATTCGAGATTTATAAATTTAAGTGTTGATTCGCTCTTATCAACTATACTACGATGCGTTTCTAAAACCTCGATTAAAGTGTATTAACATTATGATATTAGCATGATAAGGGGTGAATTGTGCAACAAAAAATTAGTAAAATCAATCACACAAGATAGAACATTGGATTTTGAGAGAAAATCCTTTTGAGGGAGAAAAGCTCTACCTAGATCGTATAATCTAGGATTTGCCCCAAAAGCTTGGGGAACTCCATTATACCATATTACTAACAAAAACATGAGAGTAGCATTCTTCGAAGCCACAAATCTCCTTTTTTGGACAACACCTAAGGAGAGTTTTGTCCCTCTTTTCAAGAGAGAATGAAAAACTCACAACCTAGACACCCAAACAGATGAAGATTACAACAAATAAATTATCTTAAAGAGAGCCTTTGAAAGGATAGAAAGATAAATCAAGGCTTTAGAGATACTGATCAAACCCATATGTCATGTACAAGAAAATTGAAGGAAGAGCGCTCAAAAATAGAGAAGATGAGTAATGCAAATACAAGTGAAACTCTAGAGAGCTATTTGATTACAAATTAAGAGTTTAGAGCTCAAGAATGGTTAGAAATGTTGTGTGTAAGCATATGAGACTCTAGATAGGTCTTTATAGAGCTCATAGGGTTGTAGGAAGATCATTAAAGCCATCAGAAATCATATTAGAAATCAAATCTTTAAGTCAGCACACATACAAATCATTGATAGAGAAGATGAATAAAATAGATGTCGAAAAATAGAGGGTAGACATATGAAAAGATCAAACTAGACATATGTTTTCAGCTTTATACATTTGAATAACTCTAAGTAGGCATCCTAATTGAGAAACAAATGTTTGAAAAAGTTGCCCAACTTTCTAGTAAAAAGAGTTATATGCCAGTCCAAGTTTAAATTCAATAGGGTCGTTTGAAAATAACTTTAGGCATCTATCCGATCTTTCAAATGTCTAAGAGTAATTATAGACATTTGGCAATACCACCAAATGAAACTATTTATTGGAATCAAGTGATGTTGAGACATGATCCCTAGGGATGTCTGATACAACAATTTAGATGTCTTAAGTAGGTATTTTTGTGGAATAAGCAGTGAAATAGGGAATGAGTGGAATAAATAGTGGAATAAGTTAGTTAACCTGTTTGAATACTTTAACAGGTTAAAGTTATTCCATAGAGAGAGTGGAATAACTTTACTCTGGGTTAAGTTCACTTAACCCGGTACAAATGAGAGGCGAGTTAAGTGACGGATTAATACTTAATCCAGTGCTAACCCACTTAACCCACCAACCAAACACTCACTTGATGATCATGGTAGACGTCTAAGAGGCCCAAGTCAAGAGCTCAAGAAAGTAACTTATTTCAACACTAAGTTACCTACGAATGATTGAAAAAGAAGAGACATCTAAAGTAGGTTTTTCAAAAGTATGGAATAAATGGAAGCCCTCTCCTTCTCCAAAAGTAAACTTTGGAGTACTAATTAACAACAAATCATGATTAAGAGATGACTTGGATGATTGTTGGAGATTTAAATAAATTTAGTCTTGAAGTTTACATTTGCAATCAAATGTCTGCGAGTCAAATTGGATGTTTGGAAATCAAGGGTCATGAAGATAGAGTTATGAAATCTTGATTTGGGAAGAAGTAATGCATGGAGATATAAGTTTCAATGAATTAATTTGATAAAGGAGAAAAGTAGATACTTGATAAAAGCTATTGGACATTTGAGAAGCTTTATCAATGAAGTTTTTCAGAGAAACTGAGAGTCTATTGACTTAGGACAAAATAATGGGTAATCCAAAGGGTGCTGGGAGATCTCCTGGGCTCTCTTTTACATTCTATAAGATACAACAAAATATAACTTCAAGAATAAATTTTCTTTGAAGCCTTTCTTTTGCTAAGCCTTTCTTATGCATTTCTTTTGCCCTTTGCAATGCTTGCTAGATTGTGTACCTTGTAAAGCATCTAATCAATGTTGACATTTTGTTACCCTGCATCACTTGTTGGTTGTTATAAAAACATGATTATAGGAAGTAGTTTGATTTGTCATTATCAAAATTATAAGTTCAATAGCTATGTTATTAACACGGTGGACACATGTAATGAGTATTGGAGCTAGGGGAAATTAATATTATATATTGGTCATGATGGCTATTAAAGGATGGATCCTACTCAACTTAATTTATAGTGGACTTCCTTGCTCGACTAGGAAAACACCCAACCTTAGCAACCCAATATTGATAGATCCTCAACCTTAAGCAACACGGGGAATGGAGTCATTCTCTATTCTCTAGATAGGTTTGTGGTTAAACAATTTTTTCTTCCAATTATTCAAATAACGATTAACATATGAAATATGAAGTCCTCTTAGTGGGATTAAGGATAACGAAAACTATAGGAGTGAAGTCACTAAAGGTTTTGATGAATTCATGACTTAAAGCTACCTGAGTGACTGGCAAATTCCAAACAAAGAATTAATTGATCTTGCTCTCTGTAGATAAGGTGCAAGTAGCTTAGTGATCGGATAGCTTGTTTATTATAGTTTAGTTACATTTGTTATAGTATGTAACAAGACAGCTACCAGATTACTACAAATTTTTACTCGGAATACAAAGTTTTCCCGAGGTCGAACTCAGGGAGCAACTAGAATTCTAGAAGTAAAAAGTTCTCAATTAGGTTACAAAAATGAAAGAGAGAGAGAGAGAGAGAGATCTTGGCTTCTTCTTCCTCTTTTCTTTTCTTCTTCCTTGACCATTTCTCTTCTTCTTTCTTTCTTTCTTTGTTCTTTCTTCTGTTCTTTCTTTCTTCTTTCTTCTGTTCCTTCCTCTTTGTTCTTCTTCTGTTCTTTCTTTCTTTCTGGCGGTGATGTTTTCTTCCTTCTTTTTCTTGGCCTCCTCTTCTATTCTTTCTTCTTTTTTCTCTTTTTCTTCTCTGCGGCAGTGGTGATCTTCCTCTTCTTTTTCTTTCTTTCCTTCCTTGCTTGTTGCTATGCCTTCTTTCTTTCTTTTCTTCTTCTTTGCCTTCTTTGGCCGACTTTCCTTCTTTTTCTTTTCTTCTCTAGCCGACTTTCCTTCTTCTTTTCCCCTTCTTTTCCTTCCTGCCTTCTGCAGCTGTGGTGATTCCGACGTCTGATGCTGTGCTCAGACGGCTTATCTGTGGCTTTGCTACAGTGCCTTCCTTCTTTTCTTCTTCTATTTCTCTCCTTTACTTCTTCTTCTTCAGCTTCCCTGAGCGGCTAAGGCTTCGGCCACTTCCCTTCTTCTTCTTTTCCTTCCTGCCTTCTTCTTCTTCTGTTCCTGCATGCTCACACAAGGGTTGACCAAAACCTACCCCTACCCTTCCCCGCGTCTCTCTCTTTCTCAGATTTCTCTTAGGACTGCTCTCCCAGAGCCAGGTAATCAGGTGCGGGTATCGTGCTCGGGACCAAGCCCATAGGTGTGCGGTGGTGGGCGAGGAGTGCGCGGTTTGGGTAATCGGATCCTGCCCAGACCCGCGAGGCGTGAGCGCAGGCGAGGGCGAGCGAGCGCGTGGCACGCAGTGTGCGGGAGAGGGACCTGACCCTTGTGTTCGAAGGCGAATAGCCTTAGGCACTTTTTCAATTTAAGTGTGGGTGCTTGGCCATGCACTTCCGAGGTGGGACTAAAGTCCCACCTCCCAGATGGCGCCTGCAGGAGAGCTGCTTGCTACCAATTGAAGCAGCCCACAACGCCTTTGCCCCAGTTGCAGACCTGGGTGCCTTCGCAGAGACACCTCGCGCGACCTGGGACGCACACCTGGGTCTGGAGGGTGCCTGCAGCTGCAGGTGAAGCTGCTGCAGCTCGTCAACAATGGCGGCGAGGGGCGCACACCTGAAATCACAACAACAGCCTCTCGGCCCAGTCAGAATACGCAGGAAGCTTCGCCGGAGTGAGGCGAAGCTTGTGCGGTGGTCGGCAAGGTGTGGGAGTGCATGGAGAGGCTGACCTAGGTCAGACTGTGGCCGGAGAGGTGGGTTTGTTTGGGGGGTGGTCGGGTGGCGTTTGGGAGTGAATGGAGATGGGGAATCGATAGAGTGGAGTGTGAGGGAGCTTGTGGGATGTTCAGCGAGGTGCGGGGGTGTCTGTGGTCGTGAGATGGTCTCGCCGGACGGGGTCATCGGAGGTGGAGAAGGTGGTTTAGACGGTGGCGCTTGGGTGGTCGAAAGGGTAGTTTAACAGAGGGAAAATATAAGGGGAAGAGAGAGAGAGAGCTATCTACCTAATTATTAAACGAAGGGTGAGGGCGGAGCTGCCGGCTCGTATCTGCCGGAGCTGGAGATGAAGACGCCCTGGAGGAGGGTTTCGGCGACGAGGAAGCAGGCGGAGGGCGCCGATGGGTACAGCCTGACGCGGACGATGGAGCAAGGCAAACCCTGCTGCAGGTAAGGCAGAAGAGAGACGAGCAGGAAGAGGAGGAGTTCACCGGAAGCTTTAGGATCTCTGATCGGAGGAGGAAGAGATGAAGAGGGAGGGGATTCTCCGTCAGAGGAAGCTTATCGGAGTCGGCAGGGTGTGCCGCTCCTTATAAAGGGGTTGGTGCAGAGGGAGGGGCGAGCTAGCGTCGTGCCAGCCTCGCCGGAGTAAGGCTGGAGATGACACCCATACCTTCCGCACGTTTGCACAGAAGGTATGGTGGTCGGTAGAGGGCATGGGCGGGTCCCTGCGATGGAGGACGTCGCGGGGAACCCCGCTTCTACTTTGCAGGACGGTAACCCTGCTCTGCGCAGCGCCATGCTCCGCACAAGGTCGCCGGAGTATGGTGCTGCGCAGAGTTTGTAGGGAGGACCGTTCTGTAAAGAATGATGAAAATGTGGGGCCTAAAGGCAAGAGTTTCAAAAGATAAGGGTCAAAAAGTAAATGAAGAGGACCAAATTGTAAAGTCGGTCAAGGAGGTCTCTTCTTAGGCTCAAGTTTTTATACAAGACCAATTTGAACCTAAGGATTTTAATGGTGAATTTTAATTCTAGGTTGGACCATGTTTGATCAACAAATTTGCGTAAAAACCCAAATTAAGTTATTAATTGGGCATAGTTCTCTTTTTAGGTAAAAATAGGTTTCTAAGGCCAAATTGAAGGTTCTAAGCCCTAGAGAATATTTTTCTATGAATTTTAGAGGGTTTATTTGATTTTTATCTTGCCTCGAACCTTGTGAATTGAAGTGAGTTTATTTTAGGGTTATAGAATGTCATTTAATTTCTTGAAGTTGCTACAACCCTTTTTAGATCAGATCATCCCACTTTCCTTCTTGTTAGGCTTGTTTGACCTGTGTTTGGACCCTTAATTACCCTGTTTTCCAACTGCATTGTGAAATTGCAGTTTTACCCCTTATGATTTATTTTCTTCTTAAACTCAGAATTCTCTGAGTTAAGCCTTTCTTTGGGTCATGTAGGAGCTTTTCCTCACATATCTAGGTTAGATTGTGCTAGTTAGGGTTTATGATGAGGTTCTCATCATAGCTATGTTGGAGTTTGATGAAGTAGCGATAACCTAGGTACCTCAAATGGAGAAACTCTTGGCAAATGTCCTAGCCTTGCTTGCATCTACCATTAAGCTAAATGACGACAAGAATATTTGTCATAAGAACTTATAGGACCCAATTGTTGGAGTGAACTCATCACTCCTTATTCATGTAAAGGAAACCTGGATAGGCTCCATTACTACATATCTTTAATAAGGGTCACTTCCTCTTGGCTACCAAAATCCCAAGGCCATTGGCCTCTATTATACCCTTTTAGATGGAATAGTATACAAGTGTGGATATTCCTGACACATCTTGGCATACCTCCCTCTAAATGAAGCCTCCTAAGCCCTAGAAGATGTCTACATGGGCATCTACAACAACTATAAAGGATCATGAGCAACAGCAGCAATGTTGTTATAGTATGGGTACTTTTGGCCTTAGATGTCCCACTAAGCAATAGAATCACTTTGAGTTGTAACAAACGTCAGCAACTCACAAAACGGTTTGTATTGAGGAATGTTACCTTCTTTTTTTAAAAGCGTGGTTAGTGGATTCCAACTTAGTGGGGACAAAATTATTGATTGAGTGATCTAACTAGAGGTTTTCTTCCAAAAGGATTTCCTGTCTAAAATTTCTTATAATTTTGCAATTGTTTTTGTTAATATTTTCGGTGCAATTCACTCCCCCTCTTGCACTAACATATTCATGGACTCCTTGGCCTCCATCTAGCTTAGACATTAGTAGTTTATAGGCATCTATCCCTTCATACTCTTTTTTAGGTTGACAAGCATTTCCAAGTCATTAATAGCCTTAGACCCTTAGTCCTTGGATTATAACATAATTGGAATAGCCCTTGGGTTGCCCAATTTTTCCTTTTCTTGTCCATCACCAAGGAGCATGTATTTTAATAGGAAGATGGTATGTTGTATAGGTAAGGTTTATTATATCCAAGATGTCTCAATTACAAGGCATTACCATCCCAAGATCCCATGGATGCAGTTATCCTTAGCCCATGGTTTTTCGATCCATGTTTCCCATCCCATGGTTTTTCAGCCAATGGTTTTTCCTACTTGTGGTATCCAACCTATGGTCCTAGCCTATGGCTTTCCTAGCTCGTGGTATCTAGCCCATGGTTTTCCTATCAATGCTTTTGTAGCCCATGATTTTCCCATTCCATGGTTTCCCCATCCATGGTTTTGGCCATCCTCACAAATAACACCCACAATCTCAAATCACATCATAATAATCCATGTAGTAAATCTAGTAGAAATCCTGGAACATTTCCCCCCTACTAGATCATTACCACAAGCTTACTTCAACACTTAACAAGTAGAAGGAAACATGTGACAAATCATGAAAGAGAAAGTGGAAACTTCACATCCAAACCAAGGCTACAGGCTTAAGAGAGGAAGATCCCTCACTTTAGGCCATAGGTGTCTTCGCATTTGATCTGTCTCCTTAGTGAAAAGAGGATCCAACTCAACAATAAAAGTAATGCAATCACAGAAAAGAGACATGAGAGTTGGTGGTCTAGTTTCACCCGAAGGGATGTATGTCTGGGGGGAGGGCAGTGCTCCCGAACTTTCACTCGAATTAGCAGGTAGTATAGAATCTCTAGTTTTCTCCCCTTTAGATTGCATGAAGAGAGCCCCGGAGGGCATCTCTTCCCGATTTATAGTACAAGAAATATCCCAACAACATTAAATCTCTTATAACGGTCCTTGCGAATTCTCTAGCACGTTCGTTATTTGGTTAATAGTGTAGGTAACGCCACCGTTAATGCCAACGTGGGCGTTGTGGGTGTTGTTGCTGCCTCTTCAACTCTAGTTAATCTGGGTCCTTCGGTGGGTCGGTCCTATCCAGATCCGCCTGGATGAAGGCTAGTCCAGATCCGTCTGAGTATAGGTGGGTTGGGCGGAGCCAGATTCGCCTGTTTGCTTGGTATCCGGATCCTTCTTCGGGCTTCGTGTGAAGTTTTAAGTCTAAGGGTGCTTTTTTCCATTCATCATATGCACCTACTCTCTAGCTAGCAGATGCTGCTGAGAGAGTAGTCAAAGTACTTAAAATTTTGCAGTAGATGATGCCTCTAAATGGTTTCTCGGCTGTCTTTCAAGCGGGGTGAGCATTTGCCATGAAGTAGAAGTTTAACTTTAGGTAGGAAAGGGGCCTTCATGCGGTGCATGATTATTAAAATAAGTGGGGAACATAGGTGTGCTCCACCTGAGTTCCTGTTGGCCTTAAGAGGTCAACAAATAATAAAGGGAACGTAAGTGTGTTTCGCTTGGGTTTCAGTTGATGAGGTGTAGCTCATCATAGCTAAAATGCTAAGTTAAGTTAAAAACTAGGTTAAACACTATCTAATTAACACAATAAATGGGTTAAGTGTGAAAATTAATGAAAATGACCTAAAACACTCAATTTGTATTAAAAATGCATAATTAGGTCAATATTTGAGATATTCTATTAATTAAACATAATTGATGATCCAAATGTCAATTGAACACCTTTTTAAGCTCAAAAGTGCAAATCAAGGGTTAAATCATGTTTTAATATGTTCAATTAAGTTCCAATAAAAATCTCATTCCATTTGGACATCGTTAGGGCCTTGAAATCATGACATTACAATTAGATCCTTCATTCATAACATTTCTCAAGCATAAAAAGTCATAGGAGTATACTTGCAAGCCACGAGGGATCATCTGGTTATCATTCCTACCACTAATGGGCCTTCTCTTAGTTTTTGCATAGTTTCACTTCAAGGGCATTCATATAAATTGTCCAATACACCTTGGGGTGTTCACTTGTGCATTATTCATCGTCTAAGAACACACTTCACAGCAGTCGTTGATTGTTTGAACCTCTGATCCTATGGTGGATCCATCTCCATCATTTGCGCGCCTTTGCACGAAGCATTGCCACCACCTCTAGATTCCATCCTATGGCTGGATTTTGGTTTTGAACCTTCCTACGCTCACCATACTACCATCCACTATTGGTGCCCTTTGCACCTAACATCACTTACAGTGCCCAGATCCTTCCCTCACCTATATAGGTAGCTCCTTTGAGCTTGTGTGACCCTGCCGAACCTCCCTCCTACTTCCTTGGGTTCTCCATTCTTCCCTCTCTGGTTTCTTCTTCCATGTTCACTCAACTCCATTGGTGATAATGATGGAGCTTCTTCTTCCTTGATTGTCCACATCGAGTTGGATCACATAACACCAGGGGACATCCTAGGAGCTCCTCTAGTGGGCTCTTCACTCGCTGGAGATCCTCCCTCTATTCTTCCTCTCCACCGCCGGTTGGAGATCCATAGGTCTCATTGTTCTGATTAGATTAGGATTTACTACTTTCTAGGTAAATTTACTACTTTCTAGATGTTGTATTGAAAAATTCGTTGCAAAAAGATTTGAGTTTTGAAAACCCGTTGTTGTAATGTAATTTGTGAGAAAATTCGAACAATCAAATAATTTTTACCGAAACATAGAATAAGTCCTGGGTTGAATATGGAGAGGTGTATGTTTGATCAAAAATTGCATTTGATTTATTATCATGAAGCAGATTAGCTGGTCGATTTAAATCTACGTTAGCTCTCTACTTAAAGAATAAATAATAGAAGAGAGAGAAAAAGAATGATACAAATAAAGAGAAAATAGAGAGAGAATAAACATGAATTTCATAACCACAATTTGATGTTCATTACAACTAATCACTACACTAAAAAGCGAAAAATCTATATTAGAAAGTGATAAAGGAGAAGGTGGAGAGATTATCCTCCTCGATAGCTGCTTGGAGGACGAGCTACGTTGATGGAGTGCTCAAACAATGGTGGTGAGACGAGGGACGAGGGATAACAAAGATGGAAGACGGAGGATGGGGCTGGGTGACGTCGTAGTGGGATTTGCTTCCTGAATGGCGGTGAGAAGATAACCACAGGCACTCCACGAACGGGGATGAGAAGGTGGAAAAATTCTATTTTAAACTCTAATGGAGCATCCCGGGTTTGGGACAAGCTCTTAGTGCTTTGGAGGGGGTGAGAGAAGAGAGGAAGAGATGAGAAGAATGTGGGGGTTGTAGGGCCTTTTTATAGGTGTAGAGGTTAGGGGCAAAAATGTCTTTTAAGGCTTAGAAGATTAAATGCATCACCCTTTAGTGACTGATGATAACGTCATCATCAGCCATATCTATCTTTAATTATTCATAATCAATAGATAAATGCTCCTACATAACTGCCAGAAGACCGTAATTCATTGCATATCCTTTCTGAGAGAATGCATTAAAATAAGGGTAAATCTGCAATTTTAACAGAATATCCTAAATGTAGAGAAATCACGGGGTTTCTCAAGGGTTAAATGAAGGTTAAATATTCATAAATATCTAATAAGTGGGTTCATGCAGAACAAAATAGGTTCTCACGCGTTTCGAGAATTAATGAACAATTGAAACCCTAAAAATAGACCCGCTTAATTAAATGAGGTTCTGGTCAGGATAAAATTCACTTAAACCTTCTAAAAGTCATATAAAAATATTATCCAAGGTTTGGCACCCTTGATTTGACCATTTGAATCCAATTTGACCTAAAATAGAGTCTTAGAAAGATAATTGCCTTAATTTGGGTCTTTGCATAAATTACCCAGTCAAACTTGGTCAAAACCTAAATCTGACTTCACCATTAGATTCCTTGGGTCTAAATTAGGTTTGTACCAAAATTTAGGCCTAATCAGAGATCATCTTGACCTAGTTTGTAATTTAGTCCAGTCTGATTCTTTTTCACACACATGCACCCCTAGCTTTTTGAAATTCTTGCAGATGGGTCCCTAACCTTGTTGTCACCTTCACAAAGAGGCCCCTTCCTTCATTAGGAGTAGGCTGCAACTCACTGTCGAGATTTGAGCGAGATTTTCTCACTCAATTTTCAATCAATCAGTCCCAAAATTGAAAGAGAGATTTGTTTCAAAAAATTGAAAGAGAGATTCTTTGAGGAATTCTCTTCCAATTGAGATCGGCCATGAATCCTCTTGCCTTCCCAATCTCCCATGTGAATGCATGGGAGATGTGGGTATCCAACATGTGTGAAATGTTCGAAGCTTTCAGGCTTGTTTCCAAGCTTGAAGCTCGACCCTATGGCCTATAAAAGGATCCACATTGCAAACCTTACATCCTTGGCAAGATTTGGGGCCAAAAACCTCTTCAAAAACCCTACCTCCGGCTCCTCTCTAACCAAGCTTCAGCAGGCTCCTTCCCCGTCTTCCTAGTGGCAGCCAACGACCAAATTGGCATGCCCATCCTCTTCCTCATCTTCCTCTGCGCCTCACCAATCAAAGCTAGGGCCGTCTTCCCCGTTCCTCGCCGCCGTCTCCCTTCGGAGAGTTCATCTTCTTCGTCGTCGGCTTGCCAAAACCAATGCGGACTCTACCTCCTTCGTCCGATTATATTAGGTAGTTAGGTTAGTTAGATCTTTAGGTTAAGTTCTGCTACTCAAAACCCAAAAATGCCCCCTCGACCTCCACACATGCCATCATCTTCCTCTGCTCTGACCACCTCTTTGGTGAGGCCCATCTCACACCACAAGCCACCAACCTCCTCGTCAACGACCCCACAACCTCCACCAGCTCACGCCCATCAAAATCCCTCTACCTATTAGACACTCCACCCACCCAAAAGCTCCACCGAACAACCCATCCTTTGCTCACCTTTTCCGCCACCAATCGACCACCTCAAGCCCTAATTCTTCACGCAACCACCACCCACACACTTGCTGTGGTTCGGTGATGCTCTTGAATGCTTTTGATTGGGCCGAGAGGTCGTGCTCTTGATTTTCAAGGTTCGCCGTCCTCCGTCGTCGCCACCGCTTCGTTCACAGTACTCCGGTCGTGTTCTTCATGGCTACTACATCCAAGACATGCAGACGCATCCAGGGACCTCTCCCAGGTCCTTGATTGGGGATGACAACCTCAGTAGCTGCCACAGCTGGAAGGCATTTCATCACTGCAGGCACATGCAAAGGAGTGGCTTTAGTGCCACATCGTGAACAACCAAGCACTTGGCAGCGCTTATTAAGTTTTTGTGCTAAGGCCTTATTGCCTCAGAACACTCAGGGGTGAGGTCCCCTTCACCCTTACACGACCCGACCGCCTAAACCTATCACTCCTCGGCTGTGACACCCACGCATGCAGCCCTGGACTCGATTATGCATACTCGAATACCTGATTAACTAGCTATCTGAGAGAGGAGGAATGAAGAGAAGGAGAGAGAAAGAGAGCGGGGGAGGGGAGGGTTTTGCTCTGAGTTGGTTTCCCCTGCTAAACACTTAGCCGTGAAAAGAGCTTAAAAGAGGAAGAGGGTGAAGGAGAAGACTTGAAGGAAGAAAAGAAGTGAAGACCTTGTGAAGAAGAAGGCAAAGGCAGAAGAAGGAGAAAGTCTGAAGATCAGAGGCAAAGCATTGTAGTAGGCGACATTTAAGTCGTCTGACTTGATATCCTGACATCTGATCACTGTTCATTTATTTGACATTAATGAGTAGTTGATATATATGTGCTTAGACTAATAATTTGTGATCTAAATCATCATTATTTTATTCTAGGTGTCTTTTTGTCATAGTTAACTCTTGATATACTCATGTTTTACATTGAAAATCAGATTTGAGTAGTTATCATTCATTGAATATCATTATTGTGCTTAATTTTCTGTGCTCATTTATAGTTTTAATTGAGATTATCGCATGAATTCCATATTTGCTCCCTGTGTTCCGCATCGGACTTCATTTTTAGATATTCGAGCTAGAAATTTTATTTATTGAAGAGCTATTTGTCAATTATACTACAATGCATTTCCCTAACATTGATGAAAAGCCCCTATCAACAATGATGGATATAAACGTCACTAAAGGCTGAACGTGAGTGTAGCACGCGTGCATGCCCGCCTCCTCTTCCTTTGCTTCAACGCTCATCCATGATTAAGCAACCTCAGCGATCGAACGGCTTAGGATGCATCCGCACCCATGCCTTCATTGCGTGTCTAATGCATGCGCGTACGATCGTGCGTCCAGCGACGCGTTTGATCGCGTGTGCGTGAATCCTGGCATCTGGGCACGCCACGTAGCACTCGCATCTGTTGCCCGCTCGTGATCCAATGGTGCGATTTGAGTCGCGCCCGCTTGCGCCTTCTATTTGAGGCGCACGGGGGCTCGACCCTGCGACCTCTGCCTCGTGAAGAGGCGCTCGCCTAATGCGCCAAGCCCATGATTGAGGCAAGCTCATGTTTTAAGGCACACGCACCCATGGCCATTGGATCAAGATCCAATGGCTCAGATTTGATGGCCGATTGAGGAGAGAAAGAGCAGCAATGATCCTTGGGTAGTTTGGGCAGTCGAGATGGCGCTATGTGGTGCCATCTTGGTCGTCCATCTTCTTTGACTTGTAGATGGTGCCACGAATGTCGGATTGGATCAATTTTTGTGCTGTTAGGCTACGATTGTCCATCCGAACCCATCCGTGTGGTGGGATTTGTCATCTAAAGTCCAGATTTTACACCAAATTGCCCCTTGACATATGGTCTTCCTCGAACTGCATCTGATGCTACAGAGGTCCGATCAGGGCGACCTTGGAGTTGTTGAACTTCGATCGTCGCCTTGATCAGATCCTTATGGTTGGATCTTCAATCCGAGATCTCGATAAATGTTGCCTTATTCCTTGACCACAAAAAAATAAAATTAACCTAAAATTTATACAATCTAACCTAAATGCACGATGATGCCTGTTATGCAATATTTATAATGATGAATGCTTCTATGACACTAGAAACATGTATAAATAGGCATTTTAGGTCAATTAGATGTGTGCACATCACACCCCCATTCATATCTTTTGCTAATCTCTAGCAAAACTACATGCTATTTATAAAAAGAATTAGGATCGGATTTCTTGGGCAACAGTTATTTTTCAACCTAGAAAATTTGTACTAAGACCTGAACTACAGAGACACAATAGTGCCCTGGTGTCTGCCAAAATGCAGACCACCCAAGCCCTCGCCTTATTCAAAAGCAAAAGGATCTTTTTCTTTTTCTTCTTTTCTAATTTTTTTGGATTTTTGAGTTTAAGGTTTTGAGGTAGCTTTCTACGGCTACCCAACCCACCTAAGACTCGAAGAGAACTCTAAGTACTAAGTGTCTTTTTATGTATATGTGATAGACTTACTGATCGGCAATGAGAATAGACTTTGGATTTCTACGCCCCTAGGTGACCTTGAAAGGAATTTTGCCTAAAGGTGTATCTATTTGATCAGTATCTTTCTCCCTACTTTTATTTTTATGGGGTCAACACTAGGGCGAACCCGGTGTATATCTCCTTGGCTTATTCTACTTCTCCGCTTCTTCTTAAGTGTTGGAATTAAACGTGCATTTTTGTGAGCTAGGTTCTGAACAACCGGCCAATGAGCTGTTACCACCGACAACTTGCAGCCATACTCGTGCGGTGAAGTGTGGTTTATTTCTTTTTCTTCTTTTCTATTTCTTTTTCTTTTATTTTTGGATATTTTTCTATTTTGTTTCTTTTTTTTCTAAGTAGGTGGCTTCCTTAATCTAAGATTTACCTAAATGCAACAGGAAGAGGATGGTCATGTGGCTGGGCTTTGGACAACCGACCGATAAGCTGTTACCACCGACAAATTGCCAACCATACCACCTTAGAATGTTCATTAGTTACCTAATTTCCGTTAAAATCGTCGAAAATGAGTAAGTGCAAATAGTATGTAGATTCATAGGCTTAAAGTTCCCTCAAATCAGAGGACGGGTTGATAAGTCATGTATTTATTAGTCCAACTTATTAACCAATTAAAAATTGAATTCAGAATTGCAAGGACTCGATAAACAAATCCACATTTTAGTGGACACCTGGGCTGATTAAGCCCTAAGACCTAAAGGGTCTAAGTGTTCAGGTCATACTGTATTATTTCCTAAAGTTGAAAAATTTTAAAGCGAAGCTCTCTTTTGCTAATTCAAATTTTCTTTTTACAAAAATAAAGAGAAAATAAAATGAATCTACAGAGCTAATAAGATGATTCAGATAATGATATCCACCCCCCATGCCTATCTAATGCAATGTCCTCATTGTATTAAAAAGACATAAAATAGAGTGGAGTAGAGTAGAAAGTACCTAAATTTCATGATTACCCGATTAGCTCCGAGAAGAAAATGGACTGTATATGTGCTGAATTTAGTGCCTTCTGATTAGCCCATAGTTGTGGGCTATTTAAGTATTTAAGTGCCTAGACATTAGGTTAATTCTAACATTTATTTAGCATAAATTAGGATGTAAATAGATTAATTCATATTTTTAATTTAATTACATAATCCATGCATTGCATTCATATTTTAAATGCATTTAGAATTAGCTTAGAATGACATTCATCTAATTAGTTAACCAATGAGGTACATTATTTTCATTAACATAAAAGTTGAGGGTCTGTATATAAATGACCATAATATTTTAACATTATTTTCTTTATTCTTCTTCTTGCAGGAACGGCTGGCTGCCGCTCCAACGCAACCAGCTGCCGCAGTGAAGAACCCATTCAAGGAGGAGCGGATGTGTTGGATCTGGTCGGGCAGCTGATTTCAAATTTATGCAGGCCACTACAAAAGGAGAGAGGATGCTGAGCGACGGAGGCCTCCACCACCGACCCACCACTGTGCAGAGAGATCTCCTCTCTTCCATTCCACACAGCCGGCCTCAACCGTGGTGGCGAGTCTCCACCACCGTGGGCGTGTGGTGTGACAGGCCACACCACCATCCGGAGCTCGTCCGCATTACCGTGAGCACCTTAGCGTGCATCTCCCTCGCCGTCGTCACCAACAACCACCGCAGCAGCTACTGTACAATCACCCTTTCAGTCAGTTAAGACGTCTGGGAAATTTCTCGGACGTCTGAAGTCCACCCCCCACTCCAGCAGCAATCTCCGTCCTTCCACTTCACTTCCACTACCCATGCCGCAGCAGCCACCCGCTCATCTCCAGCAGCACGCAAGAACTCGCCACTTCCTCCTGCTCTCACTGCCTACACACCCACGCCAACAGAGTGCACAACCGCCCGCGCCCGCACGCCCTCCAGCCGCACGCAAGGCATGCACAGCCTCCAGCCCTCACACCCGCTCACTCCACCTTCCGCGCACGCCCTCCTCCTGCGCCTGCAGCTTTCGCCATCTCCATGCCCTCCAGCCTGCGCACCCACTCCAACAGAGCGCGCAACTGCCCGCACGCTTGCAGTAGAGCCAAACCAGCAGCAGCAGCCGCCTGCACAACCGCGCAAGCCCTCCTCCCGCGCCTGCAGCACCCGCTATCACTGCCAACAGAGCGCGCAGCAGTCCGCCCACACCTCCAGCCAGCGCACGCCACGCCTGCCAACAGCAGCTGCAGCACCGGCTGCAGCCACCTCCGCCGGAGGTCATCCAGCCGCCTCCGGCAGCTGCGCGACACGCCACCACCACCGTTTCGAAGCCCTCGATCCAAGGGACTTCCTCCGAGCTTCCCGGTCCGGCCGTCCACTCCTCGTCGCGCACGGCAAAGGGGAAAAATCCCCTGTTTTGCTACAGTAACCGAGCCATTAAAAATTACATTTTTTGCCATTGTCAATTTTTGATAATATTTTATTGATTCTGCATTGCGACAAATATCCTCTAGTTACTCATAATTGCTATTTCAGCATTGATTCTTGTTTCAACCTTAATCTGAAGGCAATTCTGGCTTGATTCTTGTCCAAACTAACTACAAACAAACATTTTTAACTGGTGCGAATTTAAATACGTCATTGCCTCCCTGTGGATACGACCCACTCTTCTGCGAGTGGTTATTTCTTTTTAAATATTGATTAGTCGATTTTTCCATCACATAAAACTACAAACGACTTTAAAGCGAACAATCGACTTGTCAAATGGCTCCATTGCCGGGGAGGCAACAGACGCAATAATTTTGCCTGATTTTATTTTGATTATTTTTCAATTGCACAGTGCTTTGACCATTTATTATTTTCTTTTTTGTGCGAGAAAATTTGTGCAAGAATCAGCCACTGTGAGAAGGCGACCCTTGACGTCGCCAGAGGAGAATTGGACGAGAAATTTTGAAAGGAGGAGAAGGACGAGGACGCGACGGACATCAGTGTATATTTAGTCACTAGTTAGAATAGAATTAAGACTTTAGATTTAATTTTTCATTGCATTTTGTTTGAAACGCTTGTTCTAGGGTACATTTTGAGGGGTTTGTTCCCCGATTTTGTTTTGGGCCTATGTGGGGTAATTTTTGGGAACCTGTTCCCTTTTCTTTAGATTTAGATTTTTAGTTTATTGATTACTTTTATTTGCTTGTGCATAAGTAGTTTAAAAAATTAAAAAAATAAAAAAAATGAGCTGCCTGCTAGAAGCTGCTTGCCCTAGGATGAACCATTTAGGTCTGTATGAGCAGCCTCTAGATTTACTTCTCTGCATTGCGTGCATTCTTGCATCGTTGATTGCTGGAAGTAAGGTACGCATTCTCTTACTTTGCATCCTATTCTTGATCACGCATTGCATTTGGGATTTAATTCAAAGACCACAAAGTTTGTCTTGAAGCTATTTAACAAGTGGTCACATATATTGGAAAAAAAAAGGACTAATTAAAGGAGGTACATCTAAAAATCAAGGACTTGATTGTAAAACGTGGTGTGCGATTCAAAATTCAAAATCCTTTTGCGGTGAATGCACACTTATATCTGTTGCACAACAGCACTCATTTAGACACTCCTAAGTCTTGAAACGACTAGGACAAGAGCCCTCCTACTGTTGGATTTTGAAGTGTTCGGAACTTGAGATCAAAGGTTTTGTAAATCCAAAGAGGGGGATACCCTGTCACGGATTTTTGGGGGTAGTTGAGAAGCACCGCGAAAGCACAGCTTTAAAGGAAGGCTTAAGCCTACTTGCATCCCTCGATCTTCCGTCTTTGGATTTACTTGACCATTTGAGATTTAGGGATGAATACCTAAGCTCCAACTAGGTCTTTTTAGGCATTTCGAAGGTTGACAATAGGTGCGTAATTGATTGGGCAACTTGTTTTGTCATCTACAATTTGAACTAAAGTCAAAAGCCTAAATCTGTAAAGACCAAACAAGTCCTTTTGAATTGTGTTTGTAGTGCATGCTTGGTAGGCGTTCTCTTAGGAGACAACTTGTATTTGATCCTGAACCTGAAAGAATCCTAAGAAGAGACCTTCCAAGGGTAGAAATGGCCGGTCAAAGGAGCCTTAAGGAATATTTCATCCCAACCCATCAAGCTAGCCTTACACTACGTAGACCTGGAGGGGACAATCCGTATGAGATCAAAAGTAGTACCATATCCTTGCTACCCTCCTTTTATGGTACTACTAGGGAAGACCCTTACAGGCATATTGAGGAATTCACCGAGGTCTGTTCCACGGTGAAGTTGCAGGGCATTACTGATGACGCTCAAATGCGGATCCTCTTTCCCTTCTCCCTAAAGGACAAAGCCAAGTATTGGTATCACACCCTTGATAATATAAATACTTGGGATGCCCTGAAGAAGGATTTTTTGAAGAAGTACTTCCCCATGAGCAAAACAAATCACTTTAGGGGGGAAATTATGAGTTTTGTTCAAAAGGATGGGGAAGCATTCCACGATGTGTGGGAGCTCTTTAACGATTTGTTGAGACTTTGCCCACATCACCAGGTGCCTAAATGGCAATTGGTTGAAAGGTTCTACACCGGACTTAATGATTCGCATAGGCAAACTGTGGATGGTGCCTGTGCAGGAACCTTTCTATCTAAGACTGAGGATGAAGCTTGGAACTTATTTGATACTTTGAGTGAGAATTCTATTCACTTGAATTCTGCCTACATGGATAGAAAGCCCACTCTCATGCAAAGAAAGTTGGAGGCGAATGAAGCAAGGGACACCCAGAATTTAGCCTATCAGATTCAATTATTGAATCAAAACATGGAAAGGTTTATGTCGAACCCGAGTTCATTTGTACCTAACACCTCCACATCCCAAGCTTCCGAATGCGTAATTTGTCAAGGCAATACACACGCCACTGTGGATTGCCACTTGGCCTCCCAATTCCCTGAGCTTGTACAAGCGGATTTGAATGCCGCTCAAGGGTTTCGTCCAAGACCTCGTAATGATCCTTTCTCCAACACTTATAATGAGGGATGGAGGAACCACCCAAACTTTTCATGGAGACAAGGAAATGTCTCAAATTCAGGGAATTACAAACCACAATCCTTTCAAAACCATCAAATGAACCAACCTCAGACCTTTGCCCAACCTAAAACCTCTGAGATGGATGAATTAAAGGCGATGTTGAAAACTATGCAAGAAAGTCAAAGTGCCATCATCCAATCTCATGACAAGGCTATACATGAGATGAAATCACAAATTGGACACCTTGTTGAGGCCGTTAAACAGAGGGAGACTGGGAAGCTCCCCAGTGCTGCTGAGGAAAATCCTAAAGGAAAAGGGATTGTCTTTAGGGAGCATGCTCAGGCGGTGACTATTCTGAGGAGTGGGAAAGAAAATTCCAAACCTGATGCTCCTATAGTCTCACCCCCTAAAAAACCATCCACCTCGACTTTCACCCCCACCGGAGAAGACTTGCCCAAATCTTCTCTGCTTGAAATCACCTCATCGGAAGAAGTTGCCCCCGTTCCGCCCCTTACTCGACATGACAACCATTCCACCCAGAGATTGAGAGTGCCTTTTCTAGAGCGCTTATCCACCTCTGGGCAGACTTCTGCTAGCTCATCTGGAGCCAAAGATAAGACGGATGAGATTATGGAAACTTTCAAGCAAGTGCAGATTAACCTGCCTTTGCTTGAAGCTATCAGGCAGATTCCGTCTTATGCCCGCTTCTTAAAGGACCTGTGCACGAAAAAGCGGCAATCTAGAAAATAGGTCCAATCAAAAGTTGTCCTGCCTGATTCTGTTAGCTCAATTGTTCAACATGGCACACCTCCGAAACTTAAGGACCTAGGAGCCCCATACATCTCTGTAGTTATTGGTGACTTACAAATTGATGAGGCTCTACTTGATCTGGGTGTGGGGGTGAACATCTTGTCGAGCTACGTGTATGAACAACTTGGGGGAGGCAATCTGAAGCCTAGCCCGGTAATCCTTCAAGTTGCTGATCGATCACTTAAGACACCACGGGGAATTTTGGAAGATGTCCTCATAAGAGTGGAGGATTTATTCTTTCCTGTTGACTTCTTAGTTTTGGACACTGACCCTACAAACAAGACAACCAAACCCTCCATCATTTTGGGCTGCCCCTTCCTTGCAACTTCTCATGCTTCAATTAATTGCAATACTGGGGCATTGAAAATGGGCTTTGGGAACAGGAAAATCCGGCTTAATGTGTTTGATGCTTACAAACAAGCCGGACTTGAGGATTGTTCTCAAGTTGAGGTGATAGATGACTTGATTGAAGAGGCAACTCCTGCAATGTTATGTGATGACTCCCTTCAGCATGTCATGCTAAATGAGCATTCCCATCTCTTGGAGGAATGTGAAGCAGATATACTAGAACTAGAGGAATTGCTAGGAGTTTCTGCTGAGTCTCTTCCCCCATCATTTCCGCCGAAGGTAGATTTGCTACCTGAGATGGGGACATCTATTATGAAACCCTCAACCATACAAGCCCCTGACCTTGAGTTGAAACCCCTCCCTGACACTCTCAAGTATGTTTTCCTAGGTGCTAATGATATGCTCCCCGTTATCATTTTTGCTGTGCTATCTGAGGCACAGGAGGGAGCCTTGAATGCCTGTCTAGGCACAAGGAAGCTATTGCTTGGAGCATTGCTGACATTAAGGGTATAGACTCTACACTCTGCATGCACCACATTTATACTGATGATTGCATCAAGCCTTTTAGGGACATGCAGAGACGTCTGAACCCTAATATGAGGGAGGTTGTAAAAAAGGAAATCCTGAAGTGGTTGGATGCCGGGATCATATATCCCATTGCCGATAGTAAATGGGTCAGTCCCATTCATGTGGTGCCAAAGAAGGCAGGCTTTACTGTGGAACTCAACGACCAAGGTGAACAAGTTGTCAGTAGACCCTCAACTAGATGGAGGGTCTGTATTGATTACCGCAAGCTAAACACCGCTACCCAGAAGGATCACTTTCCTTTGCCTTTTATTGGTCAAATTCTTGAAAAATTGGCAGGGAATAAGCACTATTGCTTTCTCAATGGATATTCTGGGTACAATCAGGTGGCAGTCTTTCCTGATGACCAGGAAAAGACGACATTCACGAGTCCTTACGGTACTTTTGCATTCAGGCGTATGCCGTTTGGATTATGTAATGCCCCTGCAACTTTCCAGCGGTGTATGATGTCTATCTTTTCGGACATGATTGACGAGTGTGTCGAAGTATTTATGGATGACTTCTCTATTTATGGCTCGTCTTTCGACCAGTGTCTCCTGCACCTGGAGAATGTGTTGAAACGATGTAAGGAGACTGGTTTAGTCCTCAGTTGGGAGAAGAGTCACTTCATGGTACAGAAAGGAATTGTACTTGGGCATATTGTATCTGAGCAAGGTTTGGAAGTAGATAAAGCCAAGATTGATTCTATTTCCAAACTTCCATTGCCTACGAATGTCAAACAGATTAGATCCTTTCTAGGCCATGCTGGCTTTTATAGGCGCTTTATTAAAAATTTTAGTAAGATTTCTAGGCCACTTTATGACTTGTTGGCGAAGGAATCTTCCTTCAGTTTTGATTCAAAGTGTGCCGACGCCTTTCAGACTCTAAAGGAGGCCTTGATCTCTGCGCCTATTCTCCAAGCTCTTGATTGGACACTCCCATTTGAGCTTATGTGTGATGCTTCAGATTATGTTGTTGGAGCTGTCCTTGGACAAAGGGTTGAGGGAAGACCTCATGTGCTGCATTATGTAAGCAAGACTTTAACCGAACCTCAGCAAAACTACACCGTCACTGAAAAAGAATTACTTGCTGTAGTTTTTGCTCTGGAGAAGTTTAGGTCATATCTACTTGGGTCTAAGGTGGTTATTTTTACTGATCATGCAGCAGTGAAACATCTCATTGCTAACAAAGATTCTAAGCCACGTCTGATTAGGCGGATCTTACTCCTTCAAGAATTTGACTTGGAAATACGTGAAAAAAAGGAGTAGAAAATGTTGTGGCTGACCACCTGTCTCGCCTTCCTCTTAATGACTCTCTTTCTGGAGACATTCGCGAGACATTTTCCGATGAAACTCTGATAGCGGTAACACCAACTTTACCTTGGTATGCAGACACTGTAAATTACTTAGTCACTGGACAAACTCCTGGCTCTTGGGATGAGCAGAAAAGAAAGAGATTCATTTCTCAAGCAGGATATTTTCATTGGGAAGAGCCAGAATTATTTAGAATTGGACAAGACCAAGTATTAAGACGTTGTGTGCCTGAAGAGGAACAACAAAGTGTGTTGAGTTCTGCCATGAACTTCATTGTGGAGGACACTTTGGTGCTAAGAAAATTGCTTTTAAGGTTCTCTAGTCCGATTTTTGGTGGCCTTCCTTATTTAAGGATTCTCATAATTTTGTTAAGGCCTATATTAGATGTCAACGGACTGGAACGATTGGGAAGATGAATGAAATGCCTCAACATCCTATTCAATCTGTTGAAATTTTTGATGTGTGGGGAATTGACTTTATGGGGCCCTTCCCGTCGTCCCATGGTTTTGAATATATCTTGGTGGCAGTTGATTATGTCTCTAAATGAATAGAGGCCATTCCTACGCGCACGAATGACCACTCTGTGGTTTTGAAATTTGTGAAGGCCAATATCATATCCTGTTTTGGCTGCCCCAAGACTATTATAAGTGATGGGGAACCTCATTTCCGAAACCACCACTTCAATCGGTTAATCAAGAGTTTGGGAGTGAGTCACAAGGTTGCTACCCCTTACCACCCTCAGACAAGTGGCCAGGTTGAAGTATCAAATAGGGAGATAAAAAAATATTTTGGAAAAGACCGTCAGACCTAATAGGAAAGACTGGTCCCAAAAGCTCGATGATGCTTTGTGGGCTTATCGAACGACCTAGAAGACCCCTTTGGGTACTTCTCCCTTTCGGATTGTGTATGAAAAAGTGTGCCATTTACCTGTTGAGTTGGAACATAAAGCACTTTGGGCTATTCGAAGTGTTAACATGGATTTAGAAAAGGCAGGTAAGGCACGACTTCTAGAATTAAGGGAGCTTGAGGAGCTGAGGAATGATGCTTATGACACCTCTCAAGCTTATAAAGAAAGAACTAAGGTCTTGCATGATAAGTTTATTCTTTGAAAGTCCTTTGAGCCCAACCAACAAGTCTGGCTTTTCAATTCCAAACTTAAGCTTTTTCCTGTGAAGTTAAAATCTCGTTGGGATGGGCCTTACATAATCACCAAAGTATTTCCGCATGGAGCTGTGGAGATAAAAAATCCTTCCTCTTCAGCAACTCCCTTTATCATCAACTGTCAATGGTTAAAACCATACATAACTTTAGATGGCCATCTGGTTGACGAAGTTACTCTTGAGGAGCCTAAGCTCCTACCATTCTCCACCTTAGGTAATATCTTCCTTTAGCTATTTTTGTTTTCAATGAGGACATGGGGGAGAGGACCTGAGGCATTTTGTTTATAGCATGCATATAAAAAAAAAAAGAAGAGAAAATGAAAAAAAAAAATTTTGAGCTTAACTGGCTAAGTTCTGCAGTCTTAAGCAAATCAGAACTCTAGGGTAGACTAAGGGTCAAACTTTAGAAGCTAAATGAGCTACTAGCTTTAGACCTTTAGGGTCCTTGGTGGACTTAAAAACTTAAGTAGGAGTTAAGTTGCGGACCATTCCTCAAGAGGTTGAGGAAGGGAAGCTAGGGTTTGAGTTAAAAGGTGGGGTAGTACCTGGAGTCTTATTCTACCTTTTGGTTTACGGGTCTTTGTAACCCAAGCATCCAAATTTCACACACTTGGTTTGGTAATTAACTTAATTTCTGTCTTTCTGAAAAGAGATTTGGTTCTCTTAGTTTTGACTTAGGAGAGGCTTGAAAACACATTTTGATTGGAAGAGTTCCCGTCGCAGGAGAGGGGAGTATATACTCACCTTGAGGATGCGATGATAACATATTACCTCCTCGGCGCTTGTCTCTTAGGATATCCATCCTACTGGGGGCATGTAAGCGCATTGTGCGGTTCAGGTACCATGGGCGGCCCTATCTCGAAGTGCCGATTGCCATAGGCCTGAATTCGCCTAAGAAATCCATGGGCGATACTATCTCGAAGTGTCGATTGCCAGGAGTTCTTGGGGTCGTTATGGGCAGTGATATCTCGAAGCATCGAAAACCAGGCACCCTTCGAGGTATGGTAATGGGGACAATGAATTCGACACAGACCGTGTTGATAGCTAATCTGAGGTTAGACTTAGAAAAAAAAAAAAAAAAATATATATATATATATAAATTTCTTTAACTCAAATAACTCAGACCAATGCACAGGCATTGATGCTTTAATCTCAGGGAGCAATAAACTTTAGGGTAGAGTCAGAAATCAGGGAAACTTGTGCCTGCAACTCGTCTTTAGCTGACCTAGTCTGTAACTTAGCAACTACTTAGGAACCTTGGGTCTAGAGTCTGAACTTAATATGCTTCTGAAGGAAGACTAAGTGAGTTGACTAGTCTACTTGGAGTGCTAGGTTTCGCGTAATTTTGCTAGGGACTAGCAAAAACTAGGCATGGGGGTATTTGATTAGCCCATAGTTGTGGGCTATTTAAGTATTTAAGTGCCTAGACATTAGGTTAATTCTAACATTTATTTAGCATAAATTAAGATGTAAATAGATTAATTCATATTTTTAATTTAATTACATAATCCATGCATTGCATTCATATTTTAAGTCCATTTAGACTTAGCTTAGAATGACATTCATCTAATTAGACAACCAATCAGGTACATTATTTTCATTAACATAAAAGTTGAGGGTCTGTATATAAATGACCATAATATTTTAACATTATTTTCTTTATTCTTCTTCTTGCAGGAACGGCTGGCTGCCACTCCAACGCCACCAGCTGCCGCAGTGAAGAACCCATTCAAGGTGGAGCGGATGTGTTAGATCTGGTCGGGCAGCTGATTTCAAATTTGTGCAGGCCACTACAAAAGGAGGAGAGAGGATGCTGAGCGATGGAGGCCTCCACCACCGACCCACCACTGTGTATAGGATATCCTCTCTTCCATTCCACACCGCCGGCCTCAACCGTGGCGGCGAGTCTCCACCACCGTGGGCATGTGGTGTGATAGGCCACACCGCCATCCGGAGCTCGTCCGCATTACCGTGAGCACCTTAGCGTGCATCTCCCTCGCCGTCGTCACCAACAACCACCGTCACAGCTACTGTGCAATCACCCTTTCAGTCAGTTAAGATGTCCGGGAAATTTCCCGGACGTCTGAAGTCCACCCCCCACTCCAGCAGCAATCTCCGTCCTCCCACTTCACTTCCACCACCCACGCCGCAGCAGCCACCCACTCATCTCCAGCAGCACGCAAGAACCTGCCACTTCCTCCCGCTCTCACCACCTGCACACACACTCCAACAGAGCGCACAACCGCCCGCGCCCGCACGCCCTCCAGCCGCACGCAAGGTGTGCATAGCCTCCAGCCCTCACGCCCGCTCACTTCACCTTCCGCGCACGCCCTCCTCCTGTGCCTGCAGCTTTCGCCATCTCCACACCCTCCAGCCTACGCACCCACTCCAACAGAGTGTACAACTGGCCGCACGCCTGCAGCAGAGCCAAACCAGCCGCAGCAGCCGCCCGCACAAAAGTGCACGCCCTCCTCCTGCGCCTGCAGCAGCTGCTCTCACCGCCAACAGAGCGCGCAGCAGTTCACCCACACCTCCAGCTAGCGCGCGCCATGCTTGCCAACAGCAGCTGCAGCATCGGCTGCAGCCACCTCCGTCGAAGGTCGTCCGGCCGCCTCTGGCCGCTGCGCGACACGCCGCCACCACCGTTTCGAAGCCCTCGGTCCAAGGGACTTCCTCCGAGCTTCCCGCGTCCGGCCGTCCACTCCTCGTCGCGCACGGCAAAGGGGAAAAATCCCCTGTTTTGCTACAGTAACCGAGCCATTAAAAATTACATTTTTTGCCATTGTCAATTTTTGATAATATTTTATTGATTCTGCATTGCGACAAATATCCTCTAGTTACTCATAATTGCTATTTCAGCATTGTTTCTTGTTTCAACCTTAATCTGAAGGCAATTCTGGCTTGATTCTTGTCCAAACTAACTACAAACAAACGTTTTTGACTGGTGCGAATTTAAATACGTCATTGCCTCCCTGTGGATACGACCCACTCTTCTGCGAGTGGTTATTTCCTTTTAAATATTGATTAGTCGATTTTTCCATCACATAAAACTACAAACGACTTTAAAGCGAACAATGGACTCGTCACCTTCAGCTAGGCACACTATACAAAATAAGAAATCAAGAATTCACAGGTGCAGGTCAGAATCAGGATAAGAAAATCTATTTTTGGACCTGCCAGTAAAAGATGTCCATAGATGTGGACGAGATTGTGATGTAGACCCATGTCCCATGGTCGAGTGTATCTAAGGTTCTGGATAAAAATTACCCAGAACATAAGATCAGTATGCAAGCAGAGTTGGGCCTACGATTTGTGAGGATGCAACCAAAGTCGAAAAAGTTGGATAATAGGAAAATCAAGATCAAAAAGATATTCAATGAATTTGTACTTGGGTTGTACATTCTCAAAATTGAAAATGTCATAAGGGTCCTAGAAAAAGGTTGGTGATTTCAAGTCTATAGGCACCCTTAGACTCAATTTCTACTTCCTCCAGTATTAACTTCCCAAACCTTCATTTCTCAATTCCTATCTTCTACATTTAGAATTTCAAATTCTGAGACCTCCTGCATATTAATCGCCCCATCTGAAATTTCCAAGTGTAAGATTTGTGATTGAATCAGAATTGACTTGGGTTTAGTGATCTCAAAATCAGAATCATTAGTAAGCTCAATGGGGTGTGATCGAGGATCGGGGCTTTGAATTGAATCCTTCATGAAATAAGGATCTGAATCTATCATGCTAGCCCTAACAGGATCAAATTTCTCAATTTTAGGGCCATCAAATGATTCATCAAATTCCTCAGGCCTAGTAGTCTCACTGAAATCATGTGCCTCAAACTTAGGTGAGACTTCACATAATGATTCTTCACCTTCAAAATCAAAGAATTCTGAATTTGCATTAATATATGTCTCAAAATCATCAATCACCTTTTGGTCCATAGAGACATACCTTTCCTCATACCCCAGCTCAAGGATCTCAAGTGAAGAAATAAATTCATTCTCAATTGGTTGCTCTATAATAATATGATCAACCCTGGTCTTGTAAAACATGTTCTCCTCTACATGTGTCTGAGTAGGTTCTGACAATGGCTCTCCTGAAGGGGATTCATCCTAGGAATCATCCCAAGATTGAACTAAAGCAACTACAAATCTCATTCTCAATTTTGATAACTTCCCAAGTAAAAACTCACCCGAGTCTTTATCCTTAACATCTTGGAGACAATCCAACAAATACTTGTTAAGATCGTCAATCATTTCAATCAAAGGCTCCAATTCTTTAGTGTAGGGTCTTGGCTGAGCTTCTAAAGATTGAATGGTATTCCTTAAGTTAGCCAACACCCTTTCTTGGACCTGATTCACCTGAACCAAATGGTTTGGTTTAAGTCTGGGTAGGGTTGGGTTCAATCCAGGGGAGTCAACAAATTGAGGTTCTTGGTACCCTCCCTAATAATAGGTCGTTTCAGTTTGTTCATAGAGGGGTGGTGACCCATATGTAGTGTAATATGGGGGAGGGTAAGAGTTGTAATCAGGATATCTTTCTTGATTGTAGATCAGGTTAAATTGATCATTAACTGGTGGAGATCTATAATCATTATAGCTCGGAGAAGAATAGAAATCACAATCATGGTATTCAAGGTTAGACCCTGGACATGGAAGTCCGGAATTATATCCCCAATTAGGATTATCCCAACTAGTAGTTGGGTGAGAATAAGTTTGGTTGGGACAATAACCATCTTGGGAATAAGATGTGTTAGGAGGGTAAGA
This sequence comes from Thalassia testudinum, assembly GCA_037157565.1. Lineage (NCBI taxonomy): Eukaryota > Viridiplantae > Streptophyta > Magnoliopsida > Alismatales > Hydrocharitaceae > Thalassia > Thalassia testudinum. The sequence continues at coordinate 78,432,338 of JAZHRO010000077.1, read as the reverse complement.
GTGGAAATGCGAGTAGGATGTGGAAGCATCCATGGCAAAGCAGGAGGAAGAAAGATGCCCTACAGTACAAACAAACCTGTCCTTAGGTAGGGTAGCCTAAAGATATACAGACTCCCAAAACCCGTCTTGAGATGAAAAGAATGATTTGATCTAGTCCTTTCCGGTCAATCCAGCTAGTTAGAGGGAGGGGCTGGGGAGAGGGTTCTTCCCTTGGCTTTTGCCTCAAGTTCCTTTGATACCCCTCAATCGCGATCGTTTGATTCTGCTCCCCTAGCTAGACATCAGATTGAACGGAAAAATTAGATTAATTGCAAATAATCTCCATCTGGGCTTCAAAGAGCGAGTCCAATTCTTAAGGTCAACATCTACTTTGGTTTAATTAGGGTTAGGTTTGAATGTGCTTTGGAATGTGATGGGCCCTTTATCTGGGTTGTGCCCTTAATGATTAGTTTCGATGTGTGTGCATGCACAACCAATAGTTTTCAAGCAAGATTATTTTCGGATGTAATGAATTTTAGGGTTTAAATCTTGCTTAGTAGCTTTTAGGATTAAACTTTAGATGTATTCAACCAAGTTTAGTTAGCACACCAGGTTTTGAAATCATAGGTGAAGATGTCTTCCTTTAAAACTTAAAAGAATGTGGAGTGCCTGGTTAATTCCTAAAAGTTGAACCCTAAGGGGCAGCTACTCAATGAATTATTTTCAGATGAAGTTGTGAGACCCAAACTACTCAAACAATTGGCCTGGTGCACCACTAAATTAGCACACAAGTGATTACCTAATCTAATTTCTACTCAATTATGTGTTGATAGGTGTGCTGGTTCCAAAGATCGGGTTACTGGTTGAGTAAGAAGAATCGGAAGAGGTTGTGTACCTCTATGGAATTTTTTTAGATTTTTATTTTTATAAGCAAAGGGTGGGGTGGGTGGAGGTGACAAACAAATAATCAGAACTAACCTTAGGGTTTATGCAAACTCCTAGGTTAATTAGGGTTTGTGCTATTAGGTGATGAAATGAAAACTAGGGGGTGGGGGAGGTGGGGTTATTTACAGACCCTTCAACAGCACTTTACTCCAATCTACAGCTTTTGCCTACCTTGAGAGAGTACCTGCAATCACAATAAGAAAGGAGAGAAGTGAGGTAAAAGATGAGTAAAGCGGGAAAATGCGAGAAATCAAAGAGCGTCGCCTCTCGGCAACAGCACCAAAATGTTGTATCGGAAAATTCATCACAAAAAGATTTAAGTTTTGAAAACCTGTCGTTGTAGTGTAATTTGGGAGAAAATCTGAACAATTAAATAATTTTTACCATAACTCAAAATGAGTCCTAAATCAAACACGGGGAGACGTACGTTTGATCAAAAATTGCATTTGATTTATTGTCACGAAGCAGATTAACTGGTCGATTTAAATCTATGCTGGCTCTCTACTTAAAGAATAAACAATAGAAGAGAGTGAAAAAGAATGATACAAATAAAGAGAAAATAAAGAGAGAATAAACAGGAATTTCATAATCACAATTTGATGTTCATTACAACTAATCACTACACTAGAAAGCGAGAAATCTATACTAGAAAGTGATAAAGGAGAAGGTGGAGAGAGATTATCCTCCTCGATGGCTGCTTGGAGGACGAGCCGCGTTGACGGAGCGCTCGGATGAAGGTGGTGAGATGTTGAACGAGGGAGAACGAAGACGGAAGACGGGGCAGGGCGATGTTGTAACGGGATCTGCTTCCTGTGAGAAGACAATCGCGGGCGCTCCACGAACAAGGATGAGGTGGAAAATTCTATTTTAAACTCTAATGGAGCATCACGGGTTTGGGACAAGCTCTTAGAGCTTTGGAGGAGGTAAGAGAAGAGAGGAAGAGATGAGAAGAATGTGGGGGTCGTAGGGCCTTTTTATTAGTGTAGAGGTTGGGGGCAAAAATGTATTTTAAGGCTTAGAAGATTAAATGCATCAGCCTTTAGTGACAGATATAAACATCACTAAAGATGAAATGTGGGTGTAGCATGCGTGCACGCCCGCCTCCTCCTCTTCCTTTGCTTCAATGCTCATCAATGATCAAGCAACCTCTGCCGTCCGATCGCGAGATCGGACGGCTTAGGATGTATCTGCACCCACGCCTTCATTGCTGCCTAATGCATGCGTGTGTGATCGCGTGTCCAGCGATGCGTTTGATAGTGCATACGTGAACCATGGCATCTGGGCACGCTACGTAAAGTCTGCCATCCGCTCGTGATCCAATGGCGCGATTTGAGGCGCACTCACTTTTGATTTAAGGCGCATGGGAGCTTGACCCCACGACCTCTGCCTTGTGGAGAGGCGCTTGCCCAACGTGCCAAGCCCGCGTTTGAGGCGCACTCACTTTTTAAGGCACACGCGCCCATGGACGTTGGATCAAGATCTGAAGACCCAGATCTGATGGCCAGTTGAGGAGAGAAAGAGTAGAGGTGATCCTTGGGCAGTTTGGGCCATCGAGATGTCACTATGTGGCACCATCTTGGCCGTCCATCTTCTTTGACTCGGAGATGGTGCCACAGATATTGGGTTGGATTGATTTTTGCGCTGTTGGATTGCGATCGTCGATTCGAACCCATCAATGTGGTTGGATTGGTCATCTGAAGTTTGAATTTTACACCACCCTGCCCCTTGAGCTATGGTCTTCCTCGAACTGCATTTGATGCTGCAGAGGTCTGATCAGGGCGACCTTGGAGTCGTTGAACTCTGATCGTTGCCCTGATCATATTTTTATGGTTGGATCTTCAATCCGAGGCCCCGATAAATGTTGCCCTGTTCCTTGACTATAAAAAGAGAAAATTGACCTAAAATTTATACATTTTAACCTAAATGCACGATGATGCATGGTATGCAATATTTATAATGATGGATGCTTCTATGACACTAGAAACATGCATAAATAAGCATTTTATGTCAATTAGATGTGTGCACATCACTAGATTAGTTAAGAGTAGAATTAGTTAGTGGATTCATCACTTAGTTTAGATTAGGAGTAGAGTAGTTAAATCCACTCCACCCTCTCCGATCAATTTACATCAGAGAGGTGTTTTCACACTTTCATTTCGATCCACTAATCTTCCTCTACACCTCGTGATCGCTTCTTACTATTTTCCTCACATTTGTATCCACAATTCACCCCTCCATCAGAATCGAATAGGATCTAAAGCACTCTAATCCACCTGGAGGTCTCTTCATCCACTTCAATTGTTCACAAAGACCCTCGATTTGATTTTGATTGAATCGATTTGCTCGATTCTTTCAGATTTGGATTTCACAACCAATTTCTAGAGTTGGAGTCAATTCGGGTTTAAATGGATTTAATCGAGCAATTCGAGTTTTGATTTGCTAAATTAGGTGTATTGCAACAATTCTAATGTGTTTTAATTCGATTTTTATTTGTAGATGAGCAAATGCGTAATTTAAGTCTTGTTTTGGAGAGTTTAGCCAAGGAGAATCAGTGGTACTGATTTGAGGCTTAGCAAAGGCCCAATGGATTTTCATGGGATTGCTAGATCACCCTGAACACTAATTAATGGTGTGTAGGATGATCAAGTGATCAGTTCACCTAAGTGAATCTAAAAGAAAAGCCCAATTTGGGCATCATTTTGATCCTATGAAAAATGATTTCAATATGATATCCAGTACTTGAATGAGTTTTTAAGGACTCTATGGAGGTTCTGATTCATGTCGTAAGTGAATTTGATGTTTAGTTTGATCTATTCCCTTTACATTATCTATAATATAAGGTAATGGTCAAACTAGAGTTCTTAAAGTTTTTGGACTTGTGATTTGATTTGAATGAGTTCTAGATCTTCTTTGGAGGTTTACAACATGTGAAAATTGAATTTTCAAAGATGAAAACTAATCTAGTAAGTGAAGAGTCTTTATGTAGATTCGCATCTCTGATTTCAGTGGATCTGAGGATGATGGATTTTAATGAGGATTATTGCTCTCAGATCTAATTTTTCAGATCTGAGAGTGGCCTTTGAAGCTCTGGTTCAAATCTTAATGGTTTGATTCAGTTGCTGAATAGCAACAGATCTTCACGCAACAGCAGCATTGGCTGCTGAATGCTTTGCAGCAACATCTGGTTAAGCTGTTGTTCTGAACAGCAGCATCGATCTGAGCCAATTGGCTGATATGAAGAAGATTTGAGGGTTTAAGGGGCTAACATTATTTTGTAATGTGAGAACCTAATGTCATAAGCATTCATGTACAAGCATTTGATTTCAATATAATTTTAATTGCATGTAATCCATGTTTTGATTTATTGTCAGCATACATGAAATGTATAAATCTATCCAAACAAGATTTGATGAAATTCAATGTCAAAATCTTGTTTAAATGTTCAAACACCTTCCCTGTGATGCATGGAGTGTGTTTAAGTGCTAATATGCCTGTTCCAGCCAATAGATCCAATTTTGAGGCCTTAGGTTCATGTTGCACAACTCATCTTAGGCCTCATTTGTGCCAACTTGCAAATAAATAAAAATTTATAAAAAAATCATAAAAAAATAAAATAAAAGTGTCTTGAGTAGGATTAGGTATTTCTTTAGGTGTATGCAAAATTTAAATGTATTCTAAACTGTCTAGTTGGTAGAACATATTAGTAGACAGTTCAGTCTACTATGAAACTGAATAAAAGAATCCAACATGAAAAATACAAAAAGTATTTCTTCTCTCACCTCACCTTCGTTCTCTCTTCCCATACTTCTATAAAACATAAAAATACCATAAAAACTTGAAAAAGACAAAAAATACCCAAAAATACCATGTATATAGTATTTATACTTGTAAATATCAATTAATTAATAAGCTAAATGTAAATAGTAAAATATATGTATATAATATACATAACTAATGTATATATGTATTATATATATTTAAATAAATATTTATGTTGATTTATTATATATATATATATATCTTAATTATATAATTATCTACTAATTTATAATAGATTATATGTACATATATCTATATAATTATAAATAAATATGTAAACTTGTATAATTGTATCTACAACTGTATATACGTATTTAACTAATTATTATATACTGTATTATACATATACATTTATTTATTTAAGTATTTATTGTATTTATTGAAGTTATTAAGTTAGATATCTAAGTTATAAAGTTAAAATAAAATAAAATATTAAATTAAGTTATTACTTAAGTAAGTTATGTTGTATGCTTATATATAAATTAGTTTTGAGTATTTTCAACCTATTTAATATGTATTTATATTGTATAGTAGTATATATACCTCATGTTTGTATTTATATATCTAAAACGAGTATATAATTATATATAAATTAAAATAAATGAATAAAAATAAATTAAAAAGGTGAAATAAATACTTCGTTATGTATACTAACTAATTTATAAGTTAATTGAGTAATTACATTATTAATTTATACATTAATTGAGGAATAAACTCTAATTTAATATGTATAATTCACTAACTTTAAGCATGTTTTAAATATAATTAAATAAGTAATTATTCTAAATTAACTACATAATTATGTAACCCTATGTATAGGCTTTCTAATGGTATAATTTATTTTGAGAAAAGATCTTTTTTGATCCCGCAATTCGAGGCTCGAATTAAGCCTCATAGGACATGCACCAACGTTGAATTCACATTGATTTCTAGCAAACTTAGTCCCACCTTTGCGCTTAAGAAGTCGCTCCAGTCGAATATAATGTTTTCCGTCTGGTAGGCTGTCAAGCTGAAATGAGTAAAATGAATATGCATACAGGTACCCATGAGCATTGAATGTGCACGTTTGTGCGCAGCCTGCTGGCATGTGTGTGTGTGTGCCCTAGCGTGGGCTAGGAGCCATTGTGGACCTGAATGGGCCTAAAAATGTATGATACTACACCTAATAACAAACGAGGAACCAATTCATGGTAGTGGTTTGATCCAGCCCCGAGAGGGGTTGTCGATCCTGCGAACCAAACTGGGTCCACTGACCATTAACTTTGATCTAAGTAAAAGTTAATCCTAAGTTAAGTTGAAAAAATTGACTAAGTGTTGTGTGGGATGTTAGCGTGCGTGTATGTAGTGTTAAATGTTGAGTATATAGGTAGCGTGCGGTGTGCGTGAGTTAAATTAAGTGTGTTTTGTGTGTGTGTGTTGTATATACGTATATATATAATAAGTACTACTGTATAGTTTATACATATGTATATGTGTATATATATGCACATATATATATATGTATATAGAGTAGAGTAGTATACATATATTTTTGACCTTAATTTGTATATATGTTTGTAAGACTTTAGCAACATTTATATCTGCCACTGTAGGTATATTAAATGTTAGTATAGATCATTGTTTATGTTAGTATAGCATATGTTAGTGTATATTTGTAGTCTTTTTGTGCCTCCATTTAGGCATTGCTTAGCATAGTTGTAGATAACTAGCATAGAGTAGTTAGATTGATCTTTTGATGCCTTTCCACTTGTAAATATGTTTGAGGTATTGTGATTAGCTTTAATGGATTCTTTTTGTACATAATTAACTTGATTCATTCTTATTTCATTCTTTGATTCATTTGTAAATAGACTTAACAATTTTTGGAATAAAAGAGTATTTTTGGATAATAGAGAGTGATGTATATCAATAACTACCTCCTAGTAAATGACTGTGAATAAACTAATAAAAATTATGTAATTAAATAAAATGATTGAACATCTGTCTGGATTCGACACTATACTACAACCAAATAACGACTTAATTAACATGCGATCTAGATTGCTTCATCATTTTTTAGTGCCATTGCTGAGGTCAAAAACTCAACAATAGCACGTTCTTATAATTGAGGATGTTTGTGTCATCTTTTTTTGGCGTCGTTGCCGGGGACAAAAATCCAACAATAGCACATTCTTATGATTGAGGATACTCGTGTCATCACCAATTGACCTTAAGAGGTCAACAAATAATAAAGGGATCATAGGTATATTGCCACTAGAGTCTCTGCCAGCCTCCCGCGTAAAAACGTAACATAAGTGTCACCTTCTGCGAGTGGCAGCTAATCATTGCGGGGATTGATTTTTGTCTTGTTGTGTGACAAGATTGGCATTAATTGCCATCATGATGAGGTGTAATTGTGTTAAATATCGTACTTGTCAGCGACGTGATCACTATTACTGTGGCAAAATGATACGAGCATAGGGGCATTGAATGCCCATAATGATGACCAAGGTCATTTCGATTGCGGTGAGATCTTTTGAAATTTGCATTGCGATCTGCGGGATTTCATTTTTTTCGAAATCCGTGCCCCTCAAGGGGGAAACTCCCCTCAGGAGGGCTTATAAATAGAGGCGTGGGGCACAGTTAATGTCCTACCTACCCTCTTTAATTGCGGTGGATCACCTTGTAAGCCAACATTCGTTACTTCTTCTCCGACGAGATGTGAGATGATCCGTACGATGGAAATGTTGCACCCAGAGGAGTAGCAAAGGCGTAAAAACATGTCTGGGCTTGTAGGCAAGGGTAAGTCTGCCTCTTCCTCATCCGGCATCTTGCCCGAGACGAAGGAATAATATAGTTTTGCTTTTGACTTTCATAGCTGGATTGCCATTAAGGCATTCTGGATGCGTATAGACTTGGTGGAGTTTCGTTCCATGCCTACGGGCATATGACCTACCTTTGCTCTAACGAGATGGAGATGTTCATAATCTATTGATATGCCATAGAACATGGCTTACAGGTGCCTTTAAACCCGTTTTTGGTTTCCTTCCTTTATTACTATCACTTTGCTCCCTCGCAACTTGGCCTCAACAGCTGGCTTGTTCTCAATGCCTTTACTATCATTTGTTTTTATTTGGGGATTGCTCCCTTCCTGGGCATATTTCGCTTGCTTTTTGGGCTCATGCCCCTTAAAGTGTAAAGGGGCAAGCCTCTATGTGGTACCAATACCTTATATAGTGGGCATACCAAATACCAGATAGTCGATCTCCTTGATAGCTTGAAGGGACAGGATCGTCATATCTTTTTTCTTTCCAACATCGAGGACTTAGTAGTCCCTTACACTTGGCAAGGCCCATCTGATAGAGATTTGCCGCCTAGAGTCGAGGAGCATGACTTGTCTGCGTAAGCGAACATAGATAAGATATGAAATTTGGGCCAATTGCCCGCTTGGAACTTAGGCAGGAACACCATTATGAGGTAGAGACCTGATGGGAACACCATCATGAGCCCTAACTAGCTCATTTTGACCCATTGAAGTCAATAAATGCTCCTACATAACCAACTAAAGGTCATAATTCATTGCATAACCATTCTGAGAGAAACACAAGAAACTAGGGTTAAAACTGTAATTTTACCAGCTTATCATGAATGTAGTACAACCACGGGTTTTCTCAAGGGCTGAATAAAGGTCAAATGATCTTAATAAGATAACAAGTGAGTTAGATTAGACAGAAAAGGGTTTGTCAATGTTCTAAGAATTAAATGACTTTTGAAATCCTAAAAATTGACTCACTTAATTAATGAAGGTTCTGGTCAGGATAAAATTTAGTTAAACCCTCTAAAAATCATAGAAAAATATTATCTAGGGTTTAGTACCTTCAATTTGGCCATTAGAACTCATCTTGACAAAAAATGAAGTCTCAAACAAATATTTACCCTAAATTGGGTTTTTGCATAAATTACCAAGCCAAACATGGTCAAAACCAAAATCCAACTTCACTATTGGATTCCTTATGTCCAAATTAGGTTTGTACCAAAATTTGGACCCAAGATGAGCTTGCCATGAGCTAGTTTGCAAAAAGGTCCTGTCTGAATACATTTATACCCCCAACTTTCAAAAACCCTTGCGAAAAACCCCCTAACTTCTTTGTCACCTTCATAATTAGGTCCCTCCACCATTATTGTAGAGGAAACCTACTCCGGCAACCTTTGACAGGTGATTTCTCTTTGATTACTTGGAGAATCTCTTCCAAAAATGGAAGGAAGATTCTTTGAGCAATCCTCTCCAATTTGAACCCATCAAGATACTCTGATTCTTTCCCAAACTCTCATGTGAATGCATGAGAGATTTGGGTCTCTTGAAAGCTCTCAAATTCGGCGACCTTTCAATCTTGGGAAGCTTGCTTCCCAAGCCCTAACTGCCCCTCAGATCTTTATTTAAAGAAGCCTAGATCCTCCCGAACTCTCCATGCTCGAATTCAGCCGTGAATCCTCTCAAATTCCTCTCTCTCTTACGGTCGAAGGCTCCTCGACGTTCGACGATCCCCTCTGCCCTTTCTCATCGTCCGTCTGCCATACCTACGGTGGATTCATCCTCCATGCTCTCATCCGCGTCTCGCCGTACCAGCAGACACCCCTTTCCCTTCGTCCTCGCCATTCCTACCTCATTGGAGCCGCTTTCGTCTCCGGCGTCGGCCACACCAGACCCGATGCCATCGCTGCCCCCCTTCGTCCATTGACATCCTAGCTAAGTCCCCTATCCCTTCTACTTTCTTCTCTGCTCTTTACTTTCCAAAACCAACCACTGACGCCCCTTCGTACCTCCATCTCCTCCATCTCCGGCCACCCCCTCCGGCGAGGCCATCCCACATCCACAGCCCACCAAAACCCTCGCTGACCGTCGCAAAACCTTTGCCACACATCCCTAATCAGCCATCCCACATCCACAGCCCACCAAAACCCTCGCTGACTGTCGCAAAACCTTTGCCACACATCCCTAATCATTTCCCATCTATTCATTCACCTCGCCACTCACTCATACGCACCCCCGAACACACCCACTCACACGCACACAATTTGACCTAGCTACGCACTCACGGCTACTGTCATGCCACGCCACCACCCCTATCACATTCTCCATGCTTCGGCGATACTCCCTAAGCATTCTAACGTGGCAAAAAGGCCATTTTAGTGATTTCAGGTGTATGACCTTATCCGCCATTGCCGAGCAAGCTTCGAGCTTGCTTGATGTTGCTCTAGGCCTTGCTGTCCCAGGTTGAAGTCCCAGAACGTGCGGAAGTATCTCGCGTACGATCCAAGGTCATCAATTGAAGACGTGAGCCTCGCGTCTTGATGCAATTGTAAAGGATAGTCCCTGTTGCGGGCATGCGAGAAAGGAAGGGTGCTCGGATAGTCCCACATCGGAAGCTGTTGAAGTTGCGCACCCGCATAAGTTGAAAGGTGTTGGTAGCTGTTTGCCTCAAATCCATGGGGTGAGGTTCCTCTCACCTTCACCCGGCCTTGTCCGCGACATGCCCCCGTGGACCTGGCCTGACCCGACATGACCTTCACTCCTTGCTCACTACCGCACGCTGGTGAGCCTATACCCAGGTACATGCCTGACCCGATAACCTGGATACCTGTGGCTCTGGGAGAGAGGATCCTAAGAGAGAAAAAGAAAGGAGAGTTGCGCGGATAGGGAGAGGGTTTTGCTACAGGAAACTTTGGCCGGCACTTAGCCGAGTTCTGAAGAGGAAAGGAAAGAAGAATAAGAAGAGGCTAGAGCAGAAGCTAAAGAAGAAGAGAACTAAAGGTAGAGGAAGAAGAAGAAGGCTTGGAGAGGTCATAGCTGAGAAAGCCAAGAAAGAAGAAGAGGAAGGTATGAAGAAAGAGCTGAAGGGAAATGGAAGAATCAGAGAAAGCAAAGAAAGAGAAAAAGAAGAAGAAAGGAAGAATTAGAGAAAAAGAAGACAAAGAAGAAATCAACAAACAACTTTAAGTCGTTTGATTTCCAAATCAGACGACAAATCTTAGAATACATTGAGTTCCTTAGTGATATTGTAGGAGTATTTGGTGATCTAAATTACCATTTTACTCCCATATTTTTGCACATTGCTACTGATATTATTGCAATCTCTTTTAATTTTGAATTGTGTTCTTGATTTCTAAATCCCATATAGCTCCCTGTGTTCGACCTCTGAACTTATTCGAGTAATAAAAGTTGTATTTATTTGAACGCTATTTCGGCTATACTGCAACGCAACACTTTTTAAACACCGACTTAGTGCGATTAAAACATTTTGGCGCCGATTGCAATTCCTGATTTGGTACTAACATGCTATATCTCTTTTGCTGTGGTTGTTTCAGGGAGAAGAGACATTCAAGGAGGATCAACCGCACATCAAACATGCCAGGGGCAGGTAAATTCTGATTACTTTCTTAAGCCCCTCATTCTGAAAAGGTTAAAAAGGGTAAAATCAATTAGGGCTACTTGCTTTCCATTCTTAGATAATCCATCAAGTTGCCTGATTTGATTTTAATAACAAAACTTGATTTGTGCACCCATTTAAGGTAACTAGGGCTATCACATTCTTGTTTGAGCCCTAGATACCACATCTGGCAAACTAAAGTGGACCAAAATTAGAGCCAATTATGGATTCCAAAGTTAGGGTTTTAGAGACACATTGACATAATCAAGAACTGATCTTTCCAAAATGATGTGTGCCTAAGCCTTGGTTGAATTGATCTATTCAAGCAAACCCTAAAAATCAAGCTCTTAATCTCACTTGAATCCTAAAAGAGGGACCTAAAACTTCTCAAAGGACAAATAGGTGAAGTTGACTCACCTTGTTGGGTCAACCAATCTTGAAATTAGGTCACTTTTGCACTCAATACATCTTAAAGTTCAAGTGCAATCTTAAGCACCCTTGCTCTTAATAAAACTGGTAGACTTAAGAGGTCAAGTCCCCATTCTGGTCTACATGGAACATCAGTGACAGGAGAGGTCGGGTGGGGGAAACACTGTAACCCATGGGGGCGCTCTACCGTGTAGGGGTCTTTGCGGGACTCCCTCTCTAGCTGCTCAGGTAATTCTCAAGTGGACGGCTTTTTGACTAAGGGGTATCATCCGCCCCGAACCTCTCTAGTCATCCAAAATTTTTGGGTGTCTTGATTGGTAGGAGATCCTTAAGACCATCCTTGATGCCTCCTCTAGTTATTCACTCCTGTCAAGGCCAGGCCTCAACTTCCGTGTTTGCGCAGCAACCCCATCACATAGACATCTCTTCTGATTCATCTGAGCCTAATTCTCCTTCATCCATCATCATGGCACAACCTGTAGAAGAAGAGAATAACCTTGAGAATTAACTTCAGCACCTTAATGATTTATTTCAAGCCTTTGTGAATCCACTGCAGCGTCCTATGATGCGAGATCATTACAATCCCACTGCGGTAGAGATCGAACCTCGAGTCCAAATCCCGACTAGAGGTCCTGATACTGAACTCAAGCCCAACATGATTCATGCTATTCCGAAATTTCATGAGCTCAATTTCAAGGATCCTTTCCAGCACATTAAACAACTCAAGCATCTGACCCAAACCTTTGGGTCAGATGTTCAGAATCGAGATATCTTTCTCATGAAAATGTTCTCCTTCTCTCTCATGGACAAAGAAGCTCACTGGTATCAGACTCAAACTCGTCCAATCAACACATGGGTTGAACTACAATCCGAGTTTCTGAAAAAGTTCTTCCTAGTTGGTCGGATGAATGCTTTACGACACCAGATCATGCACTTCACACAACAACCTGGAGAACCACTTCAGGAAGCATGGGATCGTTTCCTGGATCTCATTTGAAAGTGCCCCCGTCACGGAGTTCCTAAATGTGAACAAGTTCAGTCTTTTTACCAGGGACTTCGTGAAGATATTCGATTATTCATCAATGCAACTTGCGGAGGAAATATCATGGGTCAACACGAGGACACTGTGGAAGATTCTCGAGAATATGTGCGAGAACTCCATCAATAATGACTCCATGGGCATATTCGACCGGACAAATGCCTGCGCATCGACGAATCCAATGAGATGCAAGGCCTATCCTCATCTGTTGACTTGGAATTGATGGCTAGTCGGTTGGACAAGGTCTTTATTATTGAGAAGAAGGTGGATGAGCTAACTCGACATCTACAGTGAGCCACCTCTGCGCAAAACCCGTTCTCACAACTGCCCTCTGGGAGGGAAGCTGTGCATAACATCTACCATCGATCTTCTCAGGGGATGGACGCATATCCACCCCCGTTTGACTCTAGGGTTGGACGAAACTCCGAACCTACCTATTCTAGTTGGGGGAACTCTGAACCCTTGTATTCTGACTTTTCTGAGGTTCCTCAGATCTGTGAGGACCTCAACGCCATCTAGAATGACCCATTCTCTAATGCCTATAACCCTGGATGGCGAAATCATCCTAATTTCATGTGGGTGAGAAACAATTAGAATTAGAGACCACCATATCAACCTCGTCCACAAGCTTCTCGTCCATATCGGCCGCCTCAGCCTCTGCCCAACCCTACCTATCAATCTGGGCCAACTTAGATAGATCAAATGACTCTTATCCTTTAGACTCTTGCTGACATTCAAAAGATGAATGCGGCTATGTAGAAACAGCACAAAGACAAGATCACAGAGGTTCGCAATCAACTCGCTTAGATGGAAAATTCTTTCCAACGTGGTACAGTCCCTTCGCAACCTCTGCCTAATCCGAATAACATGCCGCACCAGAGGTGTGTTATGAACCCAAATTCGGGCCAAGCCCACATGATTTATCAGGCCCCTTTTGCTCCATCACCCGATAGGATGGAAGCTTCGACATCGTACTCGGGATTTCAACAGCAGCCACCTACTTTACCTACACCAAACCCAAACCAGGCAGGACTAAATTCAGTAACAACCTGTAGTGGCAAAGAAACACAGGACCCACCTTACCCAAGCCACTTACAGCTTGGTAGTAACCCAAACCCTAAGATAGTCATCCAGGATACCCCTGTCCCAGAACAAGAACCTGGACCTATTCTAGAGGAACCATCCAAGGTTCCATTTCCTGAGGCCTTGACTAAGGGAAAGAAGATCACCAAACTCGTGGCACCTGAAGAGGACCTGGTCAAGCTCTTTGAACAAGTCCATATAAACATCCCCTTAATGGATGTGATTCACCACGTACCGGCTTACGCACGATTTCTGAAAGACGTGTGTGCATCTAAGCGTAAGCTGCGAAGCAAAAGTGGCAACCCAATCGTATTATCAGAGCAAGCCAGCTCTATCATTTTGAGAAAACTCCCACCTAAGGCAAAAGACCCAGGCACTCCCCTGATTTCCTGTACAATTCGTGATATCCAATTTGATAGAGCTTTATTGGATCTAGGAGCCTCCATAAACCTAATACCTACATCCCTACTTGACCATCTTGAGGAATCTGAGCTCAAACCAATAGAGGTGACCTTACAGTTGGCAGACCGATCTATTAAGTCACCTAAAGGAGTTCTTGAGGATGTCATTATTAGGGTTTGGGATTTCTATTTCCCGGTGGATTTTGTAGTCTTGGATATGGAGGCTCCAGAAAATCTGAAAAACACACCGATCGTACTAGGGAGACCCTTATTGAACTAAAATTCGGGAACCAGACATTAAAGATCGACATCTTTAAGGCCCAACAAGGGATCAATTGTGGAGTTATAGAACAAATATGTGACATTGAGGCTATGGTTGACGATCATTATATCGAGGAAAACTTGAGTACTTTTGATCAACCACAAGAGGATCAAAACCCGCAATTAGAGGAGTCCGAACTCAACCTAGACACACCCATAACTCCTTCCCTTTCTCTTGACACACACCTTGAACCACCCGCTGTTGCTGATAACCTTGTTTTAGAGCTAAAGCGTTTTCTCGATTATCTAAAGTACATCTTTTTGGGTTCCAATTAGACGTTTCTTGTGATTATCAACTCCGGACTCACACCTAATCAAGAATCCCGTCTGATTTTCATTCTCCAGCAACATTGAAGAGCCATTGGATGGACTCTCGATGATTTGACTAGTATTAGCCCCTCTTACTGCACACATCGCATCTATACTGAAGAGGGCACACGACCTTCCTGTGAAAAGCAGAGACGTCTGAATCCAAATCTGCATAAGGTCGTGAAAAAGGAGATCATTAAGTGGTTAGATGCTGGGATCATCACCCGATCTTCGACAGTCGGTGGGTGAGTCCAATCTAGGTTGTGCCTAAGAAGCCAGGACTCACCGTGATCACGACTGAGACTGGAGAAATCATACCGACCCGTGTAGCAAATTCGTGGAGAGTCTGCATTGATTACAAAAGACTCAATACCTCCACGAAGAAGGATCATTTCCCACTACCGTTTATTGATCAGATCCTCGAGAAACTAACGGGAAATAGATTCTTCTATTTTTTGGATGGGTACTCCGGTTATAACCAGGTGGCAATCCATCTAGAGTACCAAGAGAAGACCACTTTCACCTGCCCCTTCAGGACATACGCGTTCCGAAGGATGCCTTTTGGTCTCTACAATGCACCCACCACTTTTCAGTGGTGCATGCTTGCCATATTCTCAGATATGGTAGGTGTTGACGTGTCTCGATCATGTTTTAACAGATAATTACGTCGTAGTATAGGTGATCAAGTGTCGTCAACAAATAAAAGTTTTATTACTCGAAAACCTAAGTATCCGAGGTCGAATACAGGGAGCAATTGAAATTTATTACTAATCTCAATAATGTAATTACTCAAAATGTAATTCAAATATAAATGCATGAGTTCTAAAAGTAATTGTGGCAAAAAGAAAGAATTTGGACGTCTGATCAATGGGATCAGACGTCTTAAAAGATGTTTCCCTTCTTTTATTCTTCTTCTTCTGATTTTTCTTCCTTTCTTCTTCTTTCTTCTCTGCAGTGCCTTGCTTCTTTTCTTCTTATTTTCTTCTACCTTGCTTCTTTCTTCTCCTGCAGTATCTTTCTCCTTACAGGTCTTCTTCTTCTTCCTTAGCTCTGCTTCCTTTGCTTCAGTTCCTCTTCTTCTTCTGCTTGTCTTCACCTTTCTCTATTTCTTCTTTCTTCTTCAGTTCTTCTACTCTTTTTCCTTCGCCTTTTCCTTTTCTTTTTCCTCTGTAACGGCTTCCTTACTTCTGATAACATTGCACAAGGGGGTGATAATTATGTTGAATATGGCCCATCTTAAGAATAAAAGGCACAACATAAGTAGAATGGGAGCATTGCATGCATCATGTACCAAAATTGCTTATAGAACTGTATTAATGGCCATTTGTGTAAGCACTTGTCAAAGCAGGTCTCAGATGAGCAATCGGACCGCACGGATGGATTCAGAACGACGAACGGAGTCCAATGGACTCAAGATCGGCCAAATCCGACATTCGGAGCTCATGCAATGGGCCCAAGAAGTTCTGACCGTTGATCTGGAGATCAACGACCCTCATTGCGCCATGTCACCCCGCTCCACCGCACGCTGCCTCTTCATCCAGCCGAGATCAGATCTCGGCCGTCGATCTTCGATCGAACGGCAGAGAGTCGCACGCCCGCCTATAGTCGCCGCAACAAAGTTCGGGCGTGGCGCAACGGTTAGCGCGCACGCTTGCACGCACGCGACGCGAGTTCGAGCTATGCGGAGTGTGAATTCGAAGACGAAGTTTGTGCGCGGCGGAATTGGGCCGCCCGATCAGCAGCGGGTGGCCGAGATTTCGCCACGCGGCGTGCCCACAGCTCGCAAGCACCCACCTGCGTGCGTACGCCGGGCAATGACACTCGTGCACACGCGCGCCCGAGGCGCGATCCAAGCATAGCCGAGGAGAGATCTCAGCCGTCCGATCTTCGATCGGACGGCTCTCACGCAGCGGCTGCGGATCGAGCGTGAAGAAGAAATAGCGCGCGCGGTTGACCGGTGGGCTGGAGGGCTTCACCGACGCTTTTGAAGTGGTTTTAGCGACATTCTGGACGTCGCTAAGGCCTCTTCTTCTTTTAGGAAGCCCTTAACCCTATTTAAACCCCCTCCAACCACTCATTCAAGGCATTCACTTCCCTTGCAACTACTCCACCCCTCTCTTAGCTAGCTTTAGGCCTTCTTGTAATCACCGGAGACGACAAGCCGCCGACGGAGCCTCCTCCATCGCCATGGCTACCTCGTCACTCTCCATTCTCTCTCTCTCTCTCTTTTAAGCTTTCCATTACTTTTGTTTGAAGCATGTATTTAATGTTGTAAGCTATAAACTAAAAGTGCATGATTAATGAAGTTATTTTCTGTTCAAAGTTGCATGATCAAACAAGGAGCATTCTAACCCTAATCTCTCTCTCTATCTCTCTCTCGCTTTTCAAAACCTCACCTTTCGCAAGCAAAACTCCGCACTTTCCGTGACAACAAGTGATAAGCAAAATCTGATTTTCACGCCTCCCTGAGATCGACACTCAGACTCACCTCCGTTTACTTATTTTAAAATCGGCGTTGCAAGTGCGACTATAACGACACTTCTTAACACACGCACAATCGCATGTCACTTTTTGGCATTGTTGCCGGGGAGGCAACGGATTTGTTTTATCACCTCCATTCCACATTCATTCTCACATCGTCTAATGCCCTATTTTTCTTTTTACTTGATGGTTGCAGGAATTCGGCACGTGGACAGCGAAGCGACGCATCCCACGACGGTAGCAAGGGAGTAGGTGCTACGAGGACCGATAGTGAGTAATTTTTCTCTCATGATTGTTTGCTTGCGTGAAAAAACTAAAAAAAATTGTAAAAATTGAAAAAAGAAATTGACGTGGTGTATAATTGCTTGACCCACATCCTTAACACATCACCCCACAAAAAAATGTACACTCTAACATTCTGAATAAATTCTTGGAGTGTTCTTTTCTTTTTCTTGAGTGGTGTTTGCAAAGCCACCGTGAGTTGACCTGGACCGCACCACTCAACCCTAAAATCGACTCATCTAATAGAAGCTGCATGATCATTAGGATGAGTACATTAGGGTTTTAGACCTCTACAGAATAAAAGGAAATCTACTTTCACCAAATTGTGTGCAGAACTTGACGTGCCCACTGAAACTTGTTTGAAAACCTTAAGACACGTCAACCCTAAAAAGTACTAAAGTAAGGATGAAACACTAAAAGACACCACATCTTAAAAAAATTCTTGCTTGAAAACCATGTTTCGCTAGAAGCACACACCTTGAAAGTGAAAAATTAAGAGACACCACCCCAATCAACTCCTCATCACATAACCCTAAGTACAAGCACTATCCTAACCTTGTAAAACTGAGTAGACGTGCCCTAGGCAGGACTGAGTTAAGTCTCGAAAGGCGAGGTTTTGTTTGCTAGGCCCTTGGCTTTCATTCCCTTGGTAGAATCTGGTGACTAGGCTGCGGGGCAGTGTCAAACGACCGCGGTTGTGGGGTCTACGGAACCAGAGGTGCAAGCCAAAGGAAGAACCTTCCTTGCAATTCCCTAGTAATCAACCTGGCCATATTAGCCTTGGGAAGGGGAGTCCAGTGCTTACGGACTTAATCACCTTTTGTGAGATTTCTAGGTCTCCTAAGGAATACATCATAAGGACTAGGCTTATGTGCTTGATTGAAACACATTTCTCGAATCTGTCGCCCTCCGCATCCCCTCCTGCTCTTCTCTAGTGTATGCACGGGAGACGCTCACTGCATCCCGAGTTGTGTATTTTAGGGCAAGAATCTAGGCGACGTAATTCTGTTGGAAACATGGTTGAACCTAGGGTAGATGAGGCTGAGGATCAACCCCCACCAGACTCTATGGCCATCATCCAAGCCCAAATCAATGCTAATCACCAGCTTCAGCAACAACAAATCCACACCATCATGCAAGCCATACAACAGTTACAGAACCCACAAGAACAACCACCACTACCTTTCCAAGACATACCAGGGCAACCACCACTTGGTATACCACCATTTCAGGATCAGCCGAGGCCCCTCCGCGATTTCTATAATCCCTCTGCTATTAGAGTCGAGCCACACCTTAGGATCCCCGAGGGGGGACATGATTTTGAGCTGAAATCGAATGTCTTAAGTCTGATCCAGAGCCACTTTCATGGAAGCTCAAATGAGGACCCCTTTCAGCACCTAGAGGATCTCGACCACATAGCGCGAACTGTGAAACCTAGGAACATTAGCCTTGACATTGTTCTAATCAAAATGTTTCCCTTCTCATTAAGAGACAAGGCTTCTCATTGGCTTAGAACCCTAGGTAGACCCATCACCACCTGGGAGGAACTGAGGCATGCATTTTTAAAGAAATTCTTCCCCATAGGAAAGATCAATGCCCTCAGAAGAGCTATCACTACCTTTACACTCCAGGGTGGGGAACAATTTCATGAGGCGTGGGAAAGATTTAATAAACTTTTGAGGAAATGCCTACAACACGAAGTACCAAGGTGGCAATTGGCCCAGATCTTCTACCACTGTCTGGACAGCAACCTATGGAACTTCGTCGATGAATCATGCGGAGGAAACTTCCTGAACAAAGACGAGGAGAGCGCGTTTGAGCTCTTTGAGTCTATGAGCGAGAATTCACTCAACAATGCCTCCATGAACCAGTTTAACAGGTCCAGTCAACCCCGTGGCGGGATTTATGAGGTGCAAGCAAATTCTGGAATGGTTGACATGGACATCATTGCCAAGAAGTTGGATCGAGTGGAATTGGTGGACAAAAAGATTGATGAGTTACTAAACCAGACCAGGAACCCCTTACAGACTTTCTCCCTAGCAAAGGGAGCGCATAATATTGACCTGGTCCAGCCCTTAACCCAACTGAACCTGGAACAACCCCTGACCACGTTCCAGGGAGGGACCTTTGCTCCCTCAACCCTTGATTACTCCCTTCCCTCTCCATCAACATCAGCTATCCTTGAAGATGTGCAAGCTATCCAAGGTTATGCGAAACCAGACCCTTTCTCCAACACTTACAACACTGGCTGGCGTAACCACCCCAACTTTGGTTGGATAAACCAGAAACCACCGCAATTCCAAAACTAGCCCAGGCCAAACCAGCAGCCACACTTGCCCCCCTATCAGCAAGGACCACCAGCTAGACCCCAATATAATCAGAATAGGGTGGCCCCTCCTCCACAAAACAAAATGGATACCCTAATAAGGATGATGGCTGACATGAACCAGAAGCATTAGGAGGAAATGGCCTTGGTAAAGGGACAGTTAAGCCAACTCTTGGACTGTAAACAACAAGGATCCCTACCTTCCCAACCACAACCGAACTCGCGAAACATAATTAACAGAGGCCCCAATTTGCAAGGGTTCTAAAGCAACCCCAGGCAGGCTCACATGGTCCAGCCAACCCCGCAAACACCTCCTAGGTTTGGTGCTTCTTCGTCCTTGTCCTATCAAGGATCAACCCATGGCCCCAATGCCTCTGCGAATGCGATGACCTTGAGAAGCGGCACCAAAACCCAGGATCCCAAATGGCCGACTCTCCCCGAGACTTCACCTGCTGAAATACCCAGCTCAGAAGAGGCACCAACCAAGGACCCAGACATAGAACCAATCCACATTCAAACACCCTACCCTGAGGCCTTGGAAACAATCAAGAAAAAGTAGAATGTTGTGGAAACTGAGGAGCTGTTGGAAATCTTTAAGCAAGTACAGATTAATATTCCGCTCCTTGAAGCTGTCAAACACATCCCTACTTACGCCAAGTTTTTAAAGGATGCCTGTACACCCAAGCGTAAGTCGAGACCTCAAGCACCTAGGAAGGTTGTACTCTCTGAACAAGCAAGTTTCGTAATATCAAGCAACCTTCCACTCAAGAGAACTGACCCAGGAGCGCCCCTGATTTCCTGCAATATCGGGGACATGACATTTGATAGAGCGCTCCTGGACCTAGGTGCTTCTATTAACCTGATTCCAACAACCCTGTACCGCCAATTTGGTTTTGGGGAGCTGACACCAACCCCTGTCACCATCCAACTAGCTGATAGATCTGTGAAAACCCCGGAGGGGGTTGTCGGGGACGTGATTGTACGGGTCAAGGACGTCTATTTCTCGGTCGACTTTTTGGTGCTCGACATGGAAGTCCCTGAAAAATTATAGAACGTACCCATAATCTTAGGCAGACCTTTCTTAGCTACGGCTAAAGAAAACATTGACTGCGACACGGGATGTATGGAAATCACCTTCGGGGACAGGAAAATGCAATTGGATATCTTCTGGGCGAAAAAGTCTTTTGATTGCAATTACGTTGAGGAACATGATCCCGTGGAAACTCTGATCGAGGAATGCCTCACCCTCAGTTCTGTATCAGACCACCAAATTCGTAGTAACTGTGCTGAACCATCATTACCCATGGACCTCTGTAAGGCTGAGTACCATCACAAGACACCATTTGAGGAGATCGATGTTGATCAACTCCTGCCCTTTCCCTTCCCATCGACTGTGGTTCCACTCGCACCTGAACTTAAACCATTGCCTGAAAATCTCAAGTATGTCTTCCTGGGACCTGACCAGACCTTCCCAGTGATTATTAATTCTCATCTAGCCAAGGGTCAGGAACTCAGGTTGACTGCGACCCTTTCAGAACATCGGGCTGCCATTGGATGGACCATTTCAGACTTAAGAGGAATTAGCCCCACCTATTGCACCCATAGGATTTACCTGGAAGACGGGGCCCGACCTTCCCGCCAGATGCAGAGACGTTTAAACCCAAACATGTGGGAGGTCGTTAAAAAAAGAAATTATCAAGTGGCTTGATGCCGACATCATCTACCCTATCTCCGATAGTCCCTGGGTGAGCCCCACTCAAGCGGTTCCCAAGAAAGCTGGGCTCACCGTTGTCACCAATGATCATGGCGAATCCATCCCCACCCGCACCACCACCGCATGGCGGGTGTGTATTGATTATAGGAAGCTCAATGAAGCCACTAAGAAGGATCACTTCCCCTTGCCATTCATTGACCAAATCCTTGAAAGATTGGCAAGGCAGAAGTATTTTTGCTTCCTGGATGGATATTCAGGATATAACCAAGTCGCAATTGCTCCGGAAGATCAGGAAAAGACCACATTCACTTACCCGTATGGCATGTTTGCATTCCGTCGAATGCCGTTCGGGTTATGCAACGCACCTACGACCTTCCAGCGTTGCATGCTAGCCATTTTTTCAGAAATGGTGGGTGAATACTTAGAGGTCTTTATGGATGATTTCTTGCTATTTGGGAATTCATTCGACCATTGTCTGAGCAACTTGGAGAAAATCCTGAAACGATGTATCGAGGTTAACCTGGTGTTAAGTTGGGAAAAGAGCCATTTTATGGTTCAAGAAGGAATTATCCTCGGTCACATCGTATCGCATAGGGGCATCGAGGTAGATCGGGCTAAGGTTGATTTAATTTCCAAACTTCCTCCACCTAGCTCGGTCAGACAGATTTGCTCCTTCCTAGGACATGTTGGCTTCTACCGAAGGTTCATTAAAGACTTTTCCAAGCTTTCCAAACCCTTGACGGACCTTCTAGCCAACGATGCCATATTCCATATGTCTCCTGATTGCATCCAGGCTTATCACACCCTCCGGGACTTAGTCTCCACCGCATCTGTACTTCAACCCCCAGACTGGTCCCAAGACTTTGAGATTATGTGTGATGCATCAGATTTTGCCATAGGTGCTGTCCTGGGACAAAGGCAAGACAAGAAGCCCGTGGTGATCTACTACGTGAGCAAAACGTTGGATGAGGCCCAACGTAATTATACGGTCACAGAGAAAGAGTTGCTCGCTGTAGTCTTTGGACTTGAAAAATTTCGCTCGTACTTGCTGGGATCCTACGTGACTATTTACACTGACCATTCAGCCATCTGGCACTTGTTGGCCAAAAAGGACGCAAAGCCCAGGCTCATCAGATGGATCCTGCTTTTGCAGGAATTTGACCTGAAAATCTAGGACAAGGCCGGATCGAAGAATGTGGTGGCTGACCACTTATCTAGACTTCATCCAGACCACATTGGACCCTCCCTACCTCTATCTGACGCCTTCCCTGATGAACACATCTTGGCTGTGCAAGACAAGAAAATGCCATGGTATGCTGACTACGTCAACTACTTGGTTGTAGGACAAACCCCACACAGCTAGTCCAGACAGCAACGGGACAGGTTCTTGGCTGAGGCCAAGCACTATTTCTGTGATGATCCCATGCTGTTTTGCCTCTGTGCTGACCAGATCATCAGGAGGTGTATCCCCAAAGACGAAGTTCAGAGCGTGCTTTCCTTTTGTCATGACCAAGCTTGTGGTGGCCACTTCTCTGGAAAGAAAACAGCTGCAAAAGTTTTGCAGTCTAGATTTTACAAGTCGTCCCCATTTAAGGATGCACACAACTTTGCCAAGACTTGTTCACGCTGCCAAATGCTGGGGACCATGACCAAGAAAGATATGATGCCCCTTCAGCCTATTTTGATTGTCGAGATATTCGACGTTTGGGGTATCAATTTTATGGGCCCCTTTCCACCATCCAACGGCTTCGAGTACATCCTAGTCTCAGTAGACTATGTTTCCAAATGGATTGAAGTCGTCGCCACCCGCCGATGCGATCACAGGACTGTCATGGATTTTGTTAAGAAGAACATATTTTCCCGATTTGGAATACCCAAGGCCATGATCAGTGATGGTGGAAGCCATTTTATCCATTCCTAATTCCGTGCCCTACTTAGAAAATACGGGGTGAACCATCGCATTGCTACCCTGTATCATCCACAAACAAATGGGCAGACCGAGGTCTCAAATAGACAAATCAAGAACATTTTAAAGAAGACTTGAGACCTGACAGGAAAGACTGGTCCACACGACTTGATGATGCCCTGTGGGCATACAGGACCGCTCTCAAGACCCCGATAGGCATGTCGCCTTATCGCCTGGTCTTTGGCAAAGCCTGCCATCTTCCTGTCGAATTGGAACACCGGGCTTACTGGGCTGTCAAGTAATGTAACATGGATCCCCAGTTAGCCGATGTGCAGAGGACGCTTCAATTATCTGAGCTCGAAGAAATTCATCGGGATGCCTTTGACAATAGTCGACTGTATAAGGAGAAAATGAAAGCCGTCCACGACCGACTCATTCATAGAGAAACCTTTGAGCCTAACCAGCAAGTCTGGCTGTTTGACGCCCGCCTAAAACTCTTCCCGGGGAAACTCAGGTCCAAATGGACTGGACCATTTCAAGTGGTTAAGCCCTACTCTAATGGGGCAGTTGAAATCACTGATCTTAACACTGGGCACACTTTTATGGTTAATGGTCAAAGATTGAAGCATTTCCTGGCCCAGGTTCCCACAAAGGAGAGTGTCACCCAGCTGGAGGCATTAAACTCAACGCTTCCTGGGAGGCAACCCAGAGGATTCAGACTGATCCGGTAGTTTACGTCACTCAGGTACTATCTTTTTGAACCCTTATGCATCCATGTACTTGCCAATGAGGACATTGTCCAACTTAAGCATGGGGGGGTGGTAAATTGCATAATCCTGAGCTCATTTAATCAGTCTGAAAAAATAAATAAATAAATAATTTTGAATTTAGGAAGAAAACCTAGGCAGTAGAAACTTGTCAATAGTGGGAAATAATACAAAAAGAACTTAAACACTTAGACTTTTCAGGCCTTCAGGCTTAATCAGCCCTGGTGTTCGTTAAAATATGGATTTAGCTTCGAATCCTTGCAACCTTAAGCTATTCTAATCCACCTACTAAATAAGGTGATAAGTATACGACTTATCAACTCACCCTCTAACTCAGAAAAACTTTGAGTCTAAGCATCTGCACACATTTTTGCACAGACTCACTTCTCAGAGATTTTGACAGAAATTGGGTAGCTAATGAACTCTCTAGGGCGGTATGGCTGGCAAGTTGTCGTGGTTAACAGCCCATTGGCAGGTTATCTAGAACCCAGTCACAGACCATTTTTTCTTCATTGCCTCTAGGTACATTTGAGATCAGGGAAGCCACCTACGAGAAAATAAAAAGAGAGAAGAAAAGAAAATAAACCACACTTCACCACACAAGTATGGCTGGCAAGTCATCGTGGGTAATAGCCCATTGGTCGGTTGTCCAGAGCCTAGCTCAATAACTGCACAGAAAGACCAAAACACTTAAGGAAGAAGCGGGGAAGTAGTACAAGCTGGGGAGATATACATTGGAAAAATCCCTGTGTTGACCCCAATTAAAACAAACGTAGGGAGAAAGCTACCAATCGAACAAATACACCTTTAGGCAAATTTAGTTCCTTTTCCGGTCACCTGGAGGCGTAGAAATCCGAAGTCTGTCTCAATTACTGTTAAGTGAGTCTATCACAACATTCACACCAAGATGCTTAGGACTTAGGGTTTTGACTGAGTTTTGTGTGGGTTGGGTAGCCGTAAAAAGTTACCAACTCACACTGAATTTCAAAAAAAAATCTAAATATATATATATATAGTTATATACATTTAAGCAAGGATTCGGGCGGTTCGTATTTTGGCAGACACCTGGGCGCTGCTTAGTCTTTGTGGATTAAGATCTTCATATATTTCCTCTTATTGACAAGTAACGAAGTGTCTAAGCAATTACTTGTTAAATTCTAAAAGTAAATAAAGGCTAGAATAAACCATGCTAGGGACTAGCAAGGAGTAAGCATGGGGGTATGATAACACCTCACAAGGGGGTGATAATTACGTTGAATATGGCCCATCTTAAGAATAAAAGGCACAACATAAGTAGAATGGGAGCATTGCATGCATCATGTACCAAGATTGCTTATAGAACTGTATTAATGGCCATTTGTGTAAGCACTTGTCAAAGCAGGCCTCAGATGAGCAATCGGATCACACAGATGGATTCAGAACAACGAACGGAGTCCAACAGACTCAAGATCGGTCAAATCCAACATCCGGAGCTCTTGCAATGGGCCCAAGAAGTTCTAACCGTTGATCTGGAGATCAACGGCCCTCATTGCGCCACGTCACCCCCACTCCACCGCACGCTGCCTCTTCATCTAGCCGAGATCAGATCTCGGTCGTCCATCTTCGATTGAACGACCAAGACTCTTGCGCCCGCCCGCAGTCGCCGCGACAAAGTGCGGGCGTGGCGCAAAGGTTAATGCGCACGCCCGCACGCATGCGACGTGTTTTCGAGCTGCGCGAAGCGCGAATTCGAAGTCGAAGGTTGTGCGCGGCGAAATTGGGTCGTCCGATCAGTAGCGGGCGGCCGAGATTTCGCCACGCAACGCGCATACAGCTCACGAGCGCCCATGCCCTTGCGCATGCCGAGTGATGACGCCCGCGCACACGCGCGCCCGAGGTGCGATCCAAGCACAGCCGAGGAGAGATCTTAACCGTCCGATCTTCGATCGGACGGCTCTCACGCAGTGGCCGCGGATCGAGCGTGAAGAAGAAATAGTGCGCACGGTTGACCGGCGGGCTGGAGGGCTTTACCGATGCTTTTGGAGTGGTTTTAGCGACGTTCTGGACGTCGCTAAAGGCCCTTCTTCTTTTAGGAAGCCCTTAACCCTATTTAAACCCCCTCCAACCACTCATTCAAGGCATTCACTTCCCTTGCAACTACTCCACCCCTCTCTTAGCTAGCTTTAGGCCCTCTTGTAATCACCAGAGATGACGAGCCACCGACGGAGCCTCCTCCACCGCCATGGCTGCCTTGTCGCTCTCCATTCTCTCTCTCTCTCTCTCATTTAAGCTTTCCATTACTTTTGTTTGAAGCATGTATTTAATGTTGTAAGCTATAAACTAAAAGTGCATGACTAATGAAGTTATTTTCTGTTCAAAGTTGCATGATCAAACAAGGAACATTCTAACCCTAATCTCTCTCTCTCTCGCTTTTCAAAGCCGCACCTTTCGCAAGCAAAACTCTGCACTTTCCGTGACAACAAGTGATAAGCAAAATCTGATTTTCACGCCTCCTTGAGGCCGACACTCGGACTCACCTCCGTTTACTTATTTTAAAATCGACGTTGCAAGTGCGACTATAACGACACTTCTTAACACACACGTACAACCGCACGTCAACTTCTTCTTCGTTTCCTTTGCTAGCAGCAGCTAAGTGTTGGCTTCTTCCTTCTTCCTTCCTTCCCTGCACAAACCACAGCAAAGAAAAACCTATCCTCTACCCACACCCGCGCATCTCTCTCTCTCTGTAAACCACACTACTCAGCACGCTCTCCCAGAGCCAGCTTAACGGGTCGGATCTCGCGCCCTGGTCTAGGCGCACCAGCGTGAGGGTGATGCACGAGGAGTGCTTAGGGCAGTGTCGGGTCGGGTCACCAGATCCGTGTGGTGGAACCACGGATGAGGCGGTGAAGATAGGTGAGGGACCTCACCCTAAGTGCGTTCGGAGGCAACCGGCTGATATGACAAAATCAATATAAGTCACTCTAGCGCGTTGTAAGTTAACAATGTGGGACTAATGCTCATTGCCTTCTCTCGCGTGCCCCCGTAGGTGTCCATCCTTCAATTGCCACAGCTGTGAACTTTGCAGTGCCTCTTGCTGGAGTAGAAGTCTTTGCAATACCTCCCCGAGTTAGTTGCACCTGGAGCCCTGAAGTCCTGCGACCTGGAGCAAGCGTGGAGCTTCTTCAAGTTGCTGCTAATGGCGGCAAGGGCGTGAAATCTGTCAGACACGAAAAGAGCCTCGCGGCTTAATCAGATCACCGGGGGACCTTCTCCGTGTCATGGTGAAGGTGAAGCACTAGGTGGCAGGCCGCGGGGTGGCCTAGGCGTGCGTGCCTAGGTCGACCTGTGGCCGGATGGATGGGTGTGTTCGAGGGACTGTTGTGGAGGCGTAGAGGGACTATGGATGGGCGGAGGTTACTCAGTGAGGTGAGGCGGAGGTTATGTGATGGTCGGCGAGGTGTGTGGGGCTACGGAGCGATGGGAGTGTCTCACCGGAGGGTGGCTGGAGATGAGGAAGGTGGTGGTGAACAGCGGCAGTCGAGGGATGTTTGATGGAATAAAATGAGGGAGACGAAAGAGGGGATAGAGAAGAATAGTTTTAACCTAACTAAAGGGACGAAGGGGACGAGGAGGCGACTGGTAGTACCTGCTATCGCCGGAGAAGAAGACGTCCAGTGGGGGAAGATGACGGCGACGACGGGGCTAGGGCAGCTCGTGCGGGTGTTGCGCAAGGCGGAGGAGGATGAGGAAGACGGCTCTGCCACTGGTTTTGTGGCAGAGCGAAAAGGAAGAGGAGGGGGGCTCGCCGAAGCTCGCTGGACCCCTTGGCCAAAGAAGAAGAGGAGGAATTTGAGGTGGAATCCCAGCCAAGTCGAGCTGAGGAGGTTCGATCGAAGTTAGGGTTTAATTTATAGGTGTTGGCCGTGCTTCTGGTGCGTGGAGGGCTCGCCTTCTGCCACCGACGTCTCGCCGGAGATGGAAGGTAATTAGATACCCAAATCTCTCGTGCGTTCGCACGAGAGATTGGGTGCAAGTCAGGGGTTGTGATCGGGTTTAGATGGAAAGGGATTCCTTAGAGAATCTCCCTTCCATTTCTGGGAGGAGATCTCTAAGGGATCTGAGAGTATCCCCCCTGTCTTCCTCGTCGGAGAAGGATTCTCTCCCCAATAATGGCGGAGGGACCTGATTGTAAGATTGGTGAGGAAGCTAGGGTGGTTTATGTGATGGTTTTCAAAAGATAGGGACCAAAATGTGATTTGGTGTACTAAATTGCAAAGTAGGTCAAAATGACCTCCCCTTAGGTCAAATTTTGTTACAAACCTAATTTGGACCTAAGGAATCCAATGGTGAAGTTGGATTTTAGGTTTGACCACGTTTATCTAGACATTTTATGTAAAAACCCAAATTAGGTCAATTGATGAGCTAGGACCCTAATCTAGGTCAAACTAGGTTCCAAAGGCCAATTTAAATGTTATAAATCCTAGGGGATATTTTTCCATAAATTTTAGAGGGTTTACTTGATTTTTATCCTAACCGAAACCTTGTTGAATTAAGCGGGTCTGTTTTTGGGTTACCAAATGTCTTTTAATTCCTAGATTGCACATGAACCCATTTCTGATTGATTCAACCCACTTTTTATCTCATTTATACCATTTGACCTATGTTTTGTCTCTAAGAAATCCCGTTTATGTAATGCAATGGTAAAATTGCAGTTTTAACCTTTATTTCATGTTTTCTTCTCAGAACACTTATTCCTCCAATTAAGCCCTCTTCTAAGTTATGTAGGAGCTTTTATTCTCTTTATTAGGTTAAAATGGGCTAGTTATGGCTCATGATAAGGCTCTCATCATACCCCCATGCCTAAATTTTGCTAGTCCCTTAGCAAAATTTCAAGGTTTTAACTTCTGTTCTAGACCCTTAGTGTATGTCATCAATTATGATAAGTACTCTTTTTCTTTTGTGATTAGGTCAAAATGTCGACAATAAGCCTAGAGGTACTCAAGTACCAACCAAAATTCGGACCTGACTTGCTTTAGCCTCAGTCCTCCACAAAGGTTTCTAAGGCCCACAGAAACTAACCTAGGATTTGTTGGACTCCGCGGTTAAAGCACCCGTGCTTGAAACATTTTTAGCTTAGGTTCAGTTTGTAGTGCATTTTTGTAAGAGAGAGACAGAAGATTTATTTGTTTGGAGAGCTTTCTCTCGCTTTTCCTTTTTTATTTCTAGCTTCGGATTAGCTTCTCAGCACGGTCTATATCGGATTCTTCGTCCCCATCATCAATCCTTAAGGGTCCCTGGCTATTGAGATTTTGAGATAATCTCGCCCATGGCAACCCCCAGAACCCTGGCTTTCGAGATTTCGAGATAATCCCGCCCATGGCGTTCCGTGGCCAAATTCAGACCCTGGTGATCGACATTTCGTGATAATGCCACCCATGATTTTTAAACCAGAAGAGTGCTTACATGCCCCCAGTAGGATATTTAAATATCCTAAGAGACAAGTACCGAGGAGATGATATGTTACGCATCTTTGAGGGGAATTCCCCGCCTCTCCACGTCGGGAACTCATCTAAATCAACTTGTGTTGATCGGCCGCTCCTAATCTAGGTGAATTTTGTAGAACATTAAACGCTTTTGCGTGATTTGGATATTTATGCGCATTGAACCAGACTGTGTGTGAATTTGGGGTGCTTAGGTTACCGAATCCCGCAAACCGAAGGTCAGTTAACGAGGTCGAATACTTCCTAAGCCTTAGACCTAATACTTAAGCTTCGCATTTTCCCCAACCTCTCGAGGATTATCCAGATCTTAGCGGATACGTGAATTTTTAAGCTAATGAATCTAGCCAAAGAGGCCTAAGACCAGCGTTCTTGCTAATCTCTTGTTATGTCTCCTTAGCACTTTTCTTTTCATTTCTTTTCTTGATCTGGTCTAGAACTTCAGTTAATTCCTTAATCTTTTACTAATGACCACCTCTTTTTCATTTTCATTTTGTGCTCCTTTTTGTCATTTTTGCTCTTTTTCTCCTCCTTATAATTATGTGGCTCACAAAATTTCCTCCCTCCCCTAATTTTTTGTTCTTTTTCATAATTTTTGAATTTTTTGTGTTTTTGACATATGTGAATTTTTTTGTGTGAGAATCCTTCTGATTTTTTCTTAGTTCTGTATGTATGCACTTTATCACCCCCCTTGCCTAAGTTTTGCAATGTCCTCATTGTAAACAGAGGGTGTGAAATAGTGTTGAGGTCAGGGACTTAGAACAGGATGAGTCGGATGGGTGAATGGGTCGGAAATGACTGATGCGAACGATTTCAAGCTCTGGTACGTGTACCAAAGGTGGGATCAACTGTCTAAGGCTGAACTCAAGGTGCAATGGACGTGGAGTACGGACAGATAATCAGACGGATCTCTGTTTTTGGGATTACGGGTTACCTCCCGTTAAGCGCTAAATTCAATGCCTTCAGCCGAGCGGAAAATGGGGTGGAGAGGGAGTGGTCAAATCAGCGAAATTTTGTAAAACAAGCACCTTGATTAAGAGCCTAGTTGGTCCAACCAAGTGCTTGTTAAGATCAATAGGCTGATGATGCAGCCCAAACCCAATAAGTCTGGTGGGTTGATAGATGTAAATCAACAAATGTGGAACCCACCATATGCAATGTGATTCAGATGGATATGGAAGTGAAAACTTTGGTTTAGGCTGAGTCGAATCAGCCTGGTCAGAGTAGGGTTCCCGAAAAATAATCAATATATGGTGTGGAAACCCTACAGGGGAGATCAAGGAATGATGGCTCCTGATTTTCGGTCTGATCAATACCCGATACCTGGTATAGATATGGAGTTGAATCATCTGCAAATGGCTCAGTGAGAGGTGAATCAGAATAGAAATTGAGTCCGGTTGCGGGTGGGGGTAGAGAGTGGGTTTTGATTGATTCTGTTTATGTGGAGCATGTGGCTTTAAAGAGAATTGGCTTGTTATAATTAGGAAGCAGATTTTCTCCGATGTTATGGTCAGATTCGAAATCGTCGGAGAGTTTACGAAAATCAAAATCTGAATGAGATTCAAGATCATGAGTTTAACCATATAGTAAATCATATTCTGTATATTCAGCAGCCTGACTGGGGTCTAGCCTAAATGTTAATTTTGAGCTTAAAAAGGTGTCCTATCTGGTAGGGCAAACCCAATTGAAACCCCACTTGTCCAACTTCTCAGTTTCTGTATCATAAATTGGCATGACTTCTGAAAAATCGATTAGTTCCTCTAAGGATGATGACGAGGGATATTCATCAAATAGAGGCCCAAAATCATATTCTTCATTAAAAGATGGATCTTCTTCATATGGGGCCTTGAAATCTTCAACATAGGTTTCAGATCTAGATCTGGGCTTAGGATGTGGGTTGAATTACTAGAATCGAGGTCTGAATAACCTTCGAGGGTCACCTTATCAGAATAAGGGACGAGATTTACACCCTTGAGAGGTTCAGGTCTACTCTCATTATTGCAGGAGTTTTGGGATTCTAAGCCTGGTGATTTATGGTTTAGAGTGGGCTCAACAGTGTGTTTTCCTGCATTTGGAGCTTCCCAACCTTCTTCAATATCAGGCACCTTATACTCCATCTGGGTTGGGAATCCACAACCATTTTGTGCCTCAAACCCGAGATCAGATTGATCCTCGATGTTGTCCCAAGATGGTTCATCTTCTGTTTGTGGTATATACGGGTACTTTTGGTCAATAATTTGTTTTACTAATCTCATTATCTCTTCCCGTTTTTCAAGATCATCTTGGTGTTGCTTCCAAAGTTGAGGATTTGTCATACATTGAAGGTATTCAAGATTGTGCAGTTTTTCTATCTCAATGTATCCAGTAATGAGCAAGTCACGGGTTGATCCTTTTGTGGCTTTTGCCAATAGTACTTGGGCACAAGTTATGATAAAGGTTGTGTTGTTGGGACATCAACCTGAATGTTTCCTACTGGTGTTGAGGTTTCTTCTTTTTCATAGAATTTCATGGCATCCACAATCATTTTATCTCTCATGGATCTCCGATATGCAGGTTTCTTGAATGGTAGTCCTAAGTGGTTTGGCTGCATATTTGGATCAGGTGGTGGAATCATGATGTAGAATCAGAGTTTGAATCAAGATGTAGAATCAAGTTATGAAGCGATTAGATCTGAATAACGAGTCCCACTGAAAATGTGTGTGTGTGCTCTAAAGAGAAAAGATGAGAGATTGGAGATGTTTTTGACCCAATCAAGACACCCAAAGACATTTGGATGACTATGGAGGTTCAGGGCGGATGGTACCCTCGGATCAGAAGATCGTCCACCTGAGAATTACCTAGGCAGCCAGAGAGGGAGAGTCCCGCAAAGACCCCTACATGGTAGAGCGTCCCCACGGGTTACAGGATTTCCCCCACCCGACCTCTCTTGTCACTGAGATTCCAGGTAGACCAGAATGGGGACCGTGACCTCTTAAGTCTACCACTTTTATTTCAAAGGTGCTTTAGGGTTCTCACTTGAACTTTAGATAGTTTGATGTTGTGACCTAATTTGGAGGTTGGTTAACCCAAGGGGTCAACTTCACCTGACCTGTCCTATAGATGGTAGAATGATTCTAGGTTTGGAGCCTAGCGATCACCTTGATTTGACTCCCAGGTTATTAGGTCCAAGATTTTAAGATTCAAGTGATTTTAGAGCTCAATTTTTCTTAGGGTTTGTCTTGTTAAGATCTCTTCACTCAAGGAGGGTTTATTTCCTTTTATGTAGGCATGTGTGAGCTAGTACTTCAAGACCCTACTGTAGAAACCCTAATTTGGTTCTATTTCCAATCCTCTTTTTTCTTTTTTCGTTTGAAAAGATTCTCTTTGGACTTAAAAACAAGAAGTGTGTTGTCCGCAGAGATTAAACGTGATTTCTATTAGGCACATGAATTTGTGGGATAGAATCTAAAAAATCGCTCCAACTTCAAGAAGATTTGAAAAATTTTCGCAAAATCAGGAAATGTTTGCCTTAAAGATGGTGATTACTATAGAAAGAAGGCAATTGATTCCTAAATTAATTTCTTCCTTTTGTCTTTCAAAGCTTAGGGGATGGTTTAAGGAAGAAAAGAATTTACCTGCCCTGGAGTGGTTGACTTGCGGGAGGGATCTTCGTGAAATACTTGCAAGATCACAACAAAGCAAAGTAGGGCAAGTTAGTGTTCAATATGATAAAAAGAATGTAGAGACTAGTGATAAATTGCGCATTGCTCCTCGGCAACGGCGCCAAAAATGTTAACGTGTCTCGATCGTGTTTTAACAGTTAATTACGTCGTAGTATAGGTGATCAAGCGTCGTCAACAAATAAAAGTTTTATTACTCGAAAACCTAAGTATCCGAGGTCGAACACAGGGAGAAATTGGAATTTATTACTAATCTCAAGAATATAATTGAACACTTAATTACTTAAAACATAATTCAAATATAAATGCATGAGTTTTAAAAGTAATTGTGGCAAAAAGAAAGAATTTGGACGTCTGATCAATGGAATCAGACGTCCTAAAAGATGTTTCCCTTCTTTTATTCTTCTTCTTCTGATTTTTCTTCCTTTCTTCTTCTTTCTTCTCTGCAGTGCCTTACTTCTTTTCTTCTTATTTTCTTCTGCCTTGCTTCTTTCTTCTCCTGCAGTATCTTTCTCCTTACAGATCTTCTTCTTCCTTGACTCTGCTTCCTTTGCTTCAGTTCCTCTTCTTCTGCTTGTCTTCACCTTTCTCTATTTCTTCTTTCTTCTTCAGTTCTTCTACTCTTTTTCCTTCGCCTTTTCCTTTTCTTTTTCCTCTACAATGGCTTCCTTACTTCTTCTTCGTTTCCTTTGCTAGCAGCGGCTAAGTGTTGGCTTCTTCCTTCTTCCTTCCTTCCCTGCACAAACCACAACAAAGAAAAACCTATCCTCTACCCACACCAGCGCGTCTCTCTTCTCTGTAAACCACACTACTCAGCATTCTCTCCCAAAGCCGACTTCACGGGTTGGATCTCGCGCCCGGGTCCAGGCGCATCGGCGTGAGGGTGATGCGCGAGGAGTGTTAGGGCAGTGTCGGGTCGGGACGCCAGATCCGTGTGGTGAAACCACGAATGAGGCGGTGAAGATAGGTGAGGGACCTCACCCCAAGTGCGTTCGGAGGCAACTGGCTGATTTGACAAAATCAATATAAGTCACTCCAGCGCTTTGTAAGTTAACGATGTGGGACTAATGCTCACTGCCTTCTCTCGCGCGCCCCCGCAGGTGTCCATCCTTCAATTGCCACAACTGCGAACTTTGCAGCGCCTCTTGTTGGAGTAGAAGTCTTCGCAATACCTCCCCGAGTTAGCTGCACCTGGAGCCCTGAAGTCCTGCGACCTGGAGCAAGCGTGGAGCTTCTTCAAGTTGCCGCTAATGGCGGCACGGGCGTGAAATATGTCAGACACGAAAAGAGCCTCGCGACTTAATCAGACCACCGGGGGACCTTCTCCATGTCACGGTGAAGGTGAAGCACTAGGTGGCAGGCCGTGGGGCGGCCTAGGCGTGCATGCCTAGGTCGACCTGTGGCCGGATGGATGGGTGTGTTCGAGGGACTGTTGTGGAGGCGTAGAGGGACTATGGATGGGCGGAGGTTACTCAGTGAGGTGAGGCGGAGGTTATGTGATGGTCGGCGAGGCGTGTGGGGCTATGGAGAGATGGGAGCGTCTTGCCAGAGGGTGGCTGGAGATGAGGAAGGTGGTGGTGAACAGTGGCGGTCGAGGGATGTTTGATGAAATAAAATGAGGGAGATGAAAGAGGGGATAGAGAAGAATAGCTTTAACCTAACTAAAGGGACGAAGGGGACGAGGAGGTGGCCGGTAGTACCTGCTGTCGCCGGAGAAGAAGACGTCCAGTGGGGGAAGACGGCGGCGATGACAGGGCTAGGGCAGCTCACGCAGGTGTTGCGCAACGCGGAGGAGGATGAGGAAGATAGCTCTGCCACTGGTTTTGTGGTAGAGAGAAAAGGAAGAGGAGGGGGGCTCGCCGGAGCTCGCTGGACCCCTTGGCCAGAGAAGAAGAGGAGGAATTTGAGGTGGAATCCCGACCAAGTCGAGCTGAGGAGGTTCGGCCGGAGTTAGGGTTTAATTTATAGGTGCTCGCTGTGCTTCTGGTGTGTGGAGGGCACGCCTTCTGCCACCGACGTCTCACCGGAGATGGAAGGTAATTAGATACCCAAATCTCTCGTGCGTTCGCATGAGAGATTGGGTGCAAGTCAGGGGTTGTGATCGGGCTTAGATGGAAGGGGATTCTTCAGAGAATCTCCCTTCCATTTGTGGGAGGAGATCTCTAAGGGATCTGAGAGTATCCCCCTATCTTCCTCGCCGGAGAAGGATTCTCTCCCCAATAATGGTGGAGGGACCTGATTGTAAGATTTGCGAGGAAGCAAGGGGGTTTATGTGATGGTTTTCAAAAGATAGGGACCAAAATGTGATTGGGTGTACTAAATTGCAAAGTAGGTTAAGATGACCTCCCCTTAGGTCCAAATTTTGGTACAAACCTAATCTGGACCTAAGAAATCCAATGGTAAAGTTGGATTTTAGGTTTGACCACGTTTGACTGGATATTTTGCATAAAAACCCAAATTAGGTCAATTGATGAGCTAGGACCCTAATCTAGGTCAAACTAGGTTCCAAAGGCCAATTTAAATGTTCTAAACCCTAGGGGATATTTTCCATGAATTTTAGAGGGATTACTTGATTTTTATCTTGACCAAAACCTTGTTGAATTAAGCGAGTCTGTTTTAGGGTTACCAAATGTCATTTAATTCCTGGATTGCTCATGAACCCATTTCTGATTAATTCAACCCACTTTTTATCTCATTTATACCATTTGACCTATGTTTTGTCTCTGAGAAATCCCGTTTATGTACTGCAATGGTAAACTTGCAGTTTTAACCTTTATTTCATGTTTTCTTCTCAGAACACTTATTCCTCCAATTAAGTCCTCTTCTAAGTTATATAGGAGCTTTTATTCTCTTTATTAGGTTAAAATGGGCTAGTTATGGCTCATGATGAGGCTCTCATCAGTAGGTGATTATCTGGAAGTCTTCATGGATGACTTCTCAGTGTTTGGCGAATCATTTGATGATTGCCTCTTGCACTTGGTCCAGATCCTCAGGCGGTGCATTGACGTGAATCTGGTTCTTTCCTAGGAAAAGAGTCACTTCATGGTGCCTGAAGGAATTTTCCTGAGACATCTCATCTCAGAAAAAGGCATCCAGGTTGATCGAGCCAAGGTGAATCTGATTTCCCAACTCCCTATGCCTAGCTCAGTCAAAGACATCCGATCTTTCCTGGGGCACGTCAATTTTTACCATCGATTCATTCCCAATTTCTCGAAGATCGCACGCCCCCTAACTAATCTGTTATCTAAGGATGTCCCTTTTGAAATCTCCAAGGAGTGCACTAAAGCATTTGAGATCCTGCATGATTGAGTCACCCAAGCTCCAATCTTACAATTCCCTGATTAGTCTCAACCCTTTGAGATCATGTGCTATGTATCTGGTTTCGTTATAGGTGTGGTACTTGGGCAGAAAATTGACGGGAAACCCATGGTCATCTACTACGCTAGCAAGACACTTGACGAGGCTTAGCGTAACTACACAGTTACTGAGAAAGAGTTGCTAGCCATAGTTTTGCCCTAGAAAAGTTCAGATCATATCTTCTAGGTTTCCATGTTATCATTTACTTTGATCACACAACTGTGAGCCACCTCCTTGCGAAGAAGGATGCGAAACCTCGACTAATTCGCTGGATCTTGCTATTGCAAGAGTTTGACCTCGAGATTCACGACAAGGCTGGAAAATAGAACGTGGTAGCTGATCACTTGTCTCGCCTTCCTTCTAACATTATCGACCCTTTCGAACCCATTACGAAACATTTTCTTGATGAGCACCTCCTGATTATCAGTACGGGGCTTCCATGGCTTGCTGATCTAGTAAACTACCTAACATCACATCAGATCCAGTCCGATTGGCCGAAGGCCAAGAAAGACAAATTGATTTCCAATGCCAAGTACTACTTTTGAGAAGACCCGTATCTCTTCCGCATCGGTGCTTATCAAATCATATGATGATGTGTTCCGAAAGTGGAAATTCAAGACATTTTGTTCTTCTGCCATGACCAGGCATGCGGTGGACACTTCTCTGGTCATAAAACCGCAGCTAAAGTCCTCCAGTGCAACTTCTATTTGCCCACGATCTTCAAAGATGCATGCAATCACTGTAAGGCATGCACTCGTTGTCAGACTTTAGGCAACATGAGCCACCATGATATGATTCCCTTACAGCCGATTCTCGTATGTGAAATCCTCGATGTCTGGGGGATTGATTTTATGGGACCCTTTCCTATTTCGGATGGCTTCAAGTACATTCTACTTGCTGTTGACTACGTGTCCAAATGGATCGAAGCCATTCCGACCCGAACCAATGATCATAAGGTGGTTATAAAATTTATTCATCAAAACATCTTTTCTCGGTTTGGGATTTCACGTGCCATAATCTCTGATGGAGTCACCTATTTCACTAATGCTCCGTTCAGATCACTGATGACCAAATATGGGGTGTCACACCGAATCTCTACTCCTTATCGCCCCCAAACTAACGGTCTAGCTGAGCTATTAAATTGAGAGATCAAGAAAATCCTCTAGGTCACTGTTCGACCTGATAGGAAAGACTGGTCATCTCGACTTCCAAAAGCTTTGTGGGCTTATAGGACCGCCCACAAAACCCAATTAGGTATGTCTCCCTTCAAATTGGTGCACGGGAAGGCATGTCACCTCCTCGTCGATTTGGAGCACAAAGCCTATTGGGCAGTACGGAACTACAATCTTGATCTTTCTAAGGCAGGAACCCACAGAATGCTTCAAATGAGCGAGATCGATGAATTATGCCACGACGCATATGAGAACTCAGGAATTTACAAAGAGCGTGTTAAGGCCTTTCACGACAAGCACATATCCAAAAAGATATTTTGCCCTGGTTAGAAAGTCCTACTCTTTGATGTCAAACTCAAACTGTTCCCAGGAAAGCTCAGATCAAAATGAATTGGACCTTACCTTGTGCGACGAATCTTTGGAAATAGAGTTGTTGAAATCAATCAACTTAGCCACGATTTAGAACCTTTTGTCGTGAACGGTCAGAGACTCAAACCGTTCATTGAACTTACCGATACAAATTTGGCTGAGACAACTGTTACCCTCCATTATCCCTAAGCTCATTGCGCCCGGCTGATGGCGTAAAACTCAACGCTTAACGGGAGGCAACCCGTCATTTTGAAAAATCTGAAACCTTTTTGACATTCCTATGCTGAACTCATATTGTACTTTAGGGTTCATCCATTAGAACAGCCGACTCCACCTCTGGTACACGTACCCGAGCTTGAAATCGTCTGCAACAGTCATCCTAACCCATTTACCCACCCAACACCTATTCTAATGAATGATCTAAGTTGAACTCGAACCTACCTAATTTACAATGAGGACATTGCAAATTGTAGGCATGGGGGGTATTAAAGTACAAAATACCATGAAAATCATCTTACAAGAAAGGGTTTCATAAAAAAAGTCACATATCAAAAATACCAAAAAAATGAAAAAAAAATTCTTCAAAAAAGAACAAAAAAATTGAGAGGAGAGGAAATTTTGATGGCATATCAAATTTTGAGGAGAAAAAGGGGAGGAGTTAAAAATGTCAAAAAGGAGCACAAGTTGAAAAGAAAAGAAAAGAGATAGTCATTAGTAAGAAATTAAGGAATTGACTTAGTTCTAGACTATATCAAAAGAAAGAAAATGAAAGGCAAACAGTGCTAATGAAACAAAGAAGAGATTAGTAGGAACGTTGATTTTAGGCCTTTTGGGCTATGATCATAGGCTTAAAAATTCAAGTACTTGCTAAGATCTGGATAGTCCTCAAGAGGTTGGGGAAAATGCGAAGCTTAAGTATTAGGTCTAAGGCTTAGGGAGTATTCGACCTCGTTAACTGACCTCTGGTTTGCATGACTCGGTAACCTAAGCACCCCAATCCACACACAATCTGGTTTAGTGCGCTTAAGTATCAAAATCACGCAAATACATTTAAATTGTTCTGAAAAAAAGTCACCTAAATTAGGAGCGGCTGATCAACACAAGTTGATGTGGATGATTTCCTGGCGTGGAGAGGTGGGAAATTCCCCTCGAAGATGCACAATAACATATCGTCTCCTCGGTGCTTGTCTCCTAGGACATATACATATCCTACTGGGGGCATGTAAGCACTCTATGCTGGTTCAGATGCCATGGGTGGCATTATCCCGAAATGTCGATTGCCAGGGTTTGGATTTAGCTACAGAACGTCATGGGTGGGATTATCTCGAACTCTTGAAAGCTAGGGTTTTAGGGGTTGCCATGGGCGGTACTATCTCGAAGCATCGATTGCTAGGGACCTTTGAGGATTGATGATGGGGACTAGGAATCGAATACAGACCGTGTTGTAAAGCTAATCCAAAGCTAGAAATAAAAAGAAAAGAGAGAGAAAACCCTCCAAAAATAAAGAAAAATTCCCTTGTCTCTCTCTGACAAAAACGCACTGCAAACTGAACCAAGGTTAAAACATGTTACAAGTACGGGTGCTTTAACTACGGAGTTCAACGAACCTTAGGTTAGTTCCTATGGGCCTTAAAAACCTTTGCAGCAAACTGAGGCTAGAGCTGGTCAGGTCTGGATCTTGGTTGGTACTTTAGTACCTCTAGGCATACTATCGACATTCTAACCTAATCTACAAAAAGGAAGCATGCATCAAAGTTTTGAGTATAAAAAGATTTCATGGCCTAGAATCAAAGTTAATACCTTGAAATTTTGCTAAGGGACTAGCAAAAGCTAGGCATGGGGATATGATGGGAACACCATCATGAGCCCTAACTAGCTCATTTTGACCCAATGAAGTCAATAAATGCTCCTACATAACTAACTGAAGGTCATAATTCATTGGATAATCATTTTGAGAGAAACACAAGAAACTAGGGTTAAAGCTGTAATGTTACCAGCTTCTCATGAATGCAGTACAACCATAGGTTTTCTCAAGGGCTGAATAAAGGTCAAATGGTCATAATAAGATAACAAGTGGGTTGGATTAGACAGAAAATGGTTTGTGAGTGTTACGAGAGTTAAATGACTTTTGAAACCTTAAAAATAGACCCACTTAATTAACCAAGGTTCTGGTTAGGATAAAATTTACTTAAACCCTCTAAAAATTATAGAAAAATATTCTCTAGGGTTTAGTACCTTCAATTTGACCATTAGAACCCATCTTGACCTAAAATGAAGTCTGAGACGATATTTGCCCTAAATTAGGTTTTTGCATAAATTACCTAGTCAAACGTGGTCAAAACAAAAATTCAATTTCACTATTGGATTCCTTAGGTCCAAATTAGGTTTGTACCAAAATTTGGACCCAAGATGAGCTTACCTTGACCTAGTTTGCAAAAACGTTTTGTCTGATTACATTTATACCTCCAACTTTCAAAAACCCTTACGAACAACCCCCTAACTTCTTCATCATCTTCATAATTAGGTCCCTCTACCATTATTGTGGAGGAAACCTACTCCGACAACCTTTGATAGGTGATTTCTCTTTGATTGCTTGGAGAATCTCTTCCAAAATTTGAAGGAAGATTCTCTGAGCAATCCTCTCCAATTTGAACCCATCAAGATGCTCTAATTCTTTCCCAAACTCTCATGCGAATGCATGAGAGATTTGGGTCACTTGAAAGCTCCCAAACTTGGAGACCTTTCAAGCTTGGGAAGCTTGCTTCCCAAGTCCTAACCGCCCCTCAGATCCTTATTTAAAGAAGCTTAGATCCTCCCGAACTCTCCACACTCGAATTCAACCGTGAATCCTCACAAATTCCTCTCTCCCTCACGGCCAAAGGCTCCCACATTCGGTGATCCCCTTTGCCCTTTCTCGTCATCTGTCCGCCATACCTATGGCGGATTCATCCTCCTTACTCTCGTTTGCGTCTCGCCGTACTAGCAAATGCCCCTTTCCCCTTCGTCATCGCCGTTCCTACCTCACTGGAGCTGCTTTCACCTCCGACGTCGGCCACACCAGACTCGACGCCATTGCTGTCCCCCTTCGTCCATTGACATCCTAGCTAAGTCCCCTATCCCTTCTACTTTCTTCTCCACTCTTTACTTTCCAAAATAGACCACTAACGCCCCCTTCGCACCTCCATCTCCGGCCACCCCCTCCGACGAGGCCATCCCACCTCCACAGCCCACCAAAACCCTCGTCGACCCTTGCAAAACCTTAGCCACACATCCCTGATCATTTCCCCTCTATTCATTCACCTCGCCACTCACTCATACGCACCCCCGAACACACCCACTCACACGCACACAGTTTGACCTAGCCACGCACTCACGGCCACTGTCACGCCACGCCACCACCCCAATCACATTCGCCGTGCTTCGGCGATACTCCCTGAGCGCTCTGACGTGGACGAAAGGCCATTTTACTAATTGTAGATGTACGACCTTGTCCGCCATTGGTGAGCAAGCTTTGAGCTTGCTTGAGGTTGCTCTAGGCCTTACCATCCTAGGTTGAAGTCCCAGAACACGTGGAAGTATCTTGCGTACGGTCTGAGGTCATCAATTGAAGACATAAGCCTCGCATCTTGTTGCAATTGTGAAGGACAGTCCCTGCTGCGGGCACGTGAGAAAGGAAGGGTGCACGGATAGTCCCACATCGGAAGCTATTGAAGCTACGCACCCGCATAAAGTTAAAAAGTGCTGGTAGCTGTTCGCCTTAAATCCACGGGGTGAGGTCCCTCTCACCTTCACTCGGCCTCGTCTGCGACACGCCCCCACGAACCTGGCCTGACTTGACCTACACTCTTCGCTCACCACCGCACGCTGGTGAGCCTGGACCTGGGTACGCGCCTGACCCAATAACCCGGATACCCGTGGCTCTGGGAGAGCGGATCCTAAGAGAGAAAAATTGAGGAGAGTTGCGCAGGTAGGAGGTGGGTTTTGCTATAGGAACATTTGGCTGACACTTAACTGAGTTCTGAAGAGGAAAGGAAAGAAGAAGAAGAAGAGGCCAGAGTAGAAGCTAAAGAAGAGGAGAACTAAAGGCAGAGGAAGAAGAAGAAGAAGGCTTGGAGAGGTCGTAGCTAAGAAAGCCAAGAAAGAAGAAGAGGAAGGTCTGAAGAAAGAGCTGAAGAGGAAAGGAAGAATCAGAGAAAGAAAAGAAAGAGAAAAAGATGACAAAGAAGAAATCACCAGACAACTTTAAGTCGTCTGATTTCCAAATCAGGCGACATATCTTAGCATACATTGAGTTCCTTAATGATATTGTAGGAGTATTTGGTGATCTAAATCACCATTTTACTCCCATATTTTTGCACATTGCTACTGATATTATTCCAATCTCTTTTAATTTTGAATTGTGATCTTGATTTCTA
The DNA here is from genome assembly GCA_037157565.1 of Thalassia testudinum. Lineage (NCBI taxonomy): Eukaryota > Viridiplantae > Streptophyta > Magnoliopsida > Alismatales > Hydrocharitaceae > Thalassia > Thalassia testudinum. The sequence continues at coordinate 78,389,678 of JAZHRO010000077.1, read as the reverse complement.
AATCCCATATAGCTCCTTGTGTTCGACCTCGGAACTTATTCGAGTAATAGAAATTGTATTTGTTTGAATGCTATTTAGGCTATACTGCAATGTAACACCTTTTAAACACCGACTTAGCCTGATTAAAACACCCCCTGAAGTGCCTGAGGAGGGGGCCCACTATAATTCCTCGGATGGGAGAGCCGACAATGCCTGCTCCTCCGAGCCTGGGCAGAGTTGAGGTGGAGGATGTCCTAGTAGACCCCCTTCATTTGCCTGAACCGCCCGAGGCAATCGTCCTAGGCGACTCGCCACTTGAGACCCCTACAGAGGAGGGTCAGATGGGGAGTGCTAGTTTTTCTGTCTCTCCCACCCGCTCTAGTAGCGCCTTTGTGAAGCTAGTGCAAGAGATAGCTGCTACTGGAGGTTTTTTGGGTGGCAGCTTATACGAGTAGCGTTACTCCAGACGAAGCTCGACGGGGGAAAGAATAATGGTGGACCCCACTGGCCAGGGAGGATTCAGGATGATAGGCCAGATAGTCGGGTATGTTAGAGGATTCATACTGGAGGGAGCCCTTAAAGGCCCCGTACCCAGCCAAGCGGCGTTGGCTCAAGTGGGCGCTTCAAGCAACGGCCCAAACTTGGAGAGGCAGGTGCTCCGACACTTACAAGATGCCCTATTTTTGTTGGTGCAAAGGCATCACGATCATTAATTTTGATGATAACAAAACACTTGTTATTTAACGTTTGCATTAAGTTTTAGATTTCAGGATAGATGCAAATGGTTACAGGTGTGGAGGAGGAGCTCAAGCTCGCATCCATGGCAGATTGGAGGAGCTTGATGGAGATGATGGAGCTTCGTGTGGAGAAAGAGCTTGAAGACAAGAAGAATATGATAGATGTTTTTCTTGTCTTATATTTTGTATTTGTCTTTTTGTTTTTTCCTTTTCATTTGCTTAGATCTTTTGTTAAAGAGCCTTAAAGTACCCTATAATAGTCATAGGATCACATACACAACCCTAGGATACTTAGACATCTCGTAGAGAACTTAGAAAATCAAATTAGTCATCAGACAACTTGATCAGACGTCCAATCTAGACATCAGACGCCTGATCTTAGACTTTAAGACATTTGACTATTTGATCAGATGTCCGAACACTTAGGTTGGAAACTACTTTTTATCCGTTGATTTTAGATGACCAGCCCTTAGTCCAGACGTCCTAGAAGATGTTTGAGGACCTTACCAGATGTCCAACTAGAGAACGGTTGGGTTTGTCAAACTTAATTTTTGAGGATTAACCCTTAATCTATTTTTCATCTACTTTCAGACATCCGTAGTACATCACAGATGTCTGATAAATAAACGTTAGGCTAAGATTTGACCCACATCACTTTTTTCAGTGATTATAGCCGTTTGAGCCTCTGGAAGTCTATTCCTGCAGTGATTTGTGTTTCCAAACGTCTGACATCTTGGCAGATGTTTGACCTGTCATCTATGCAACTAATCCTAGAACCCTGTTTAAGTATGGACAAAATAGGAAGGGAACCCGTCTAGAATTAGACGTCTGATTAAAATCCTTGACGTCTTAAAACACCTCATTAGACGTTTGTCTTGATCCAACTCAGTCTAGATCTTTCACCCTCCTAAATCAGACGACTGATCCGTAGATCATACGACGACCTAGACTTCTAATAATAGTTACAGACATCTGATAACCCTATCAGAATCATAAATGGCCCTGATTTTGGCCTGATTTGCCTTGGGTTTATTCCCAATAGCTATAAAAGCCTTCCAAGGCCTTCTTAGGACCTCTACAAATAGAGAAGCACCCTTCTTAAGCTATATACACCAGGTAATACTACTTTCCACCACTTTTGTGTCAAAGAAGAGATTATCAAGTAGAGAAGTTTGTTACTTTCCAAGATCTTCTAGCATACACTAGAGAGCACCATCTTCGCTGTGCACCCGTCCTCCGGTTGTTGCATACAAGAGCGTTGTTGTGCCATCACGTGGATCATGCTTACGCTGTATTGCTAGCCAACACACTTCCACCATAGGGAAGTTTCCTTTTCCTGTAGTAGCTAGATTAATTACATACTTTCTAGCTCTATAGGATATAATTGTAATTGTCTTTGGTTCAATATTCACTTTGCGAATTCTCGTCTCTCTTGCGAGACAAAATACTCTTTGTGAAGAGGAGGGGTTTTGAGGTACACTACCCTTAGGTTCAAAGTATTATGATTGTAAAAGGTTAAGTCACCCTATTTAAGTGACTTGAATAGTGGATTTAATTGACTAGGTTGATCGAGAAATCCTAAATCGAGAGGTTTAGGTGGTGGTTTTTACCCGAGTTTGGGTTTCCACCTAAAATCATTGTGTACTTGTGTGATTGCTCAATTTGTGAGATTGATTACATTAATTCCGCATTATTTCTTTTATCACACAAATCTCACCCCCCTCTGTTAGAACCTTCAATTTTAGGCTGCCTCCTATCAGGGAGGAATGAACTTTAACCACGTGTTCTACTGCTTGCACGTGGTAAGTTTGTCCTTGTTTATTTTTTACTTCTCCTTTGGTAAAAAATTGGGTCTCACACCTATGTCAATGCTCTTTGACAGGTTGAGACTCTTGGGACTTTCTTTGTCCCACTTGGTGATGTTTCGTCAGACATCGCTGAACCAGGTGTCTCCACTAAGGCAACCACCATGGCCGCCAAATGGGCCGTGACTACTAAGGTAGAGTAGAGGAATTTTACCTATCTGCTCGTGGAGGCCACTACCGTCCGTGAATGGGTAGAGAAGGCCGCTACTAAGGAGGCTACTCAGAAGCTCTGCTCTCAATAAGAGGTGGCTGGCCAAGTGACCTGGCTACAGGAAGAGATGAAGAAGGCCCACCAAGGCCTAAGAAGATCCAGGTACCTAGGCAGGAAATTGGAGGAGAGTCTCATCAAGATCCATAAGAGGGACCTTGTGGCTTTACGAGGCTTATCTGAGCTCCTACAAACCTCCTGTACCAACATTCTCTCACTGAAGGAGGAAGTGCAGGTACTTAGGGTTTCCCACTCCTCGGTCATGGAGGGGTATGAGGCGACTCTTCAAGAGGATTGCCTTCGCCTAGGCACGACTATTGATGAGCTTGCCCAACTGAAGGCAAGTCATTAGAAGGTGAAGGCGACTGTGGAAAGCCTGAGAGCCGACCTCACTAAGGCCCAGCAGCTTGCGAAGGACAGGGGCAAGAAGGTGTTGGAGTTGAAGAGTACTGCGCAGCCAAAGCTTGATCCTGAGATGGTGATGTCATTCTTCACCTCCGATCTGTCTATGGAGGAGAACCGGGACCTGATCTCAAAGGAGATCAGTAAGTATACCCTGGCGGCCGTGTAGTCTCTTTTGGAGGGTACACATACATCAGTGGAGGAGTTACCCAACTGGTCTATGGACCAATTCTTGTTTGAGTTTGACCATTAGAAAGTAGATGGTCTTATAATGGACAAGGCTCCCATACTTCCACTTGAGGACTAGTTGGGAATCCTGGCTCTTGAAGAGAAGGCAAATAAGTCAGGTCCGTCAAGAGCAGTGGAGCCACCTACTCGTCTTGTCAGTCTGCCTCGCACAATCTCTTCGCCCCCTTCGACTTCTCAAGTTGATCTCTTCGATGACTTGGAGTGAAGCCCCCTGCCCCCTTTGAGAGTGTTGTCCTTGTTTCTTTTCCTTTTTTATCTTCTTTTCTTTTCTCTTTTTTCTTTCTTTTTTTTTTTTGGGGGCCATTTGGTGGGAATGACCTCTAGGAAATGTAATGGACAACACAACCATGCAATGAAAGAAAAAATTGCTATCGTTATCGTCTTTTCTCTTTCTTTTTATACAAGGTACAAATGTAGATAGCTTCATGCCAAGTTCAAGAAATTAACTTGCCACCTAAGGTCTACAACTAGTAGAAGTCGCCCGAAATGTCTTTGCAGATTTTATAGGATCCCTCCCATGGGGCGTCTAACTTCCCACTCAAGTTGCTTGGCATGGAGACTTTACTTTTCCGCAAGACTAGGTCTCCTTCTGAGAATTTTTGCTTGCAGGCCCACCTGTTGTAGGTGGCTATTGCTGCTTCTTTGTATTTAAGCTCCACTTCTGACACTTTCTCTCTTAGCTCGTCCATGAGGTCCAAGGCCAGGCGGACTTGATCATCATTGGTGGCGGGGTCATATAATTGTGTCTGGTAGGTGGGGAGGATTGTTTTTATTAGTAGCTTGGCTTCCATGCCGTACCCTAGGCTGAATCGTGTGTCGCCTGTGAAAGTCCTTTGGCAAGTCCTGTAACCCCATAGCACGTTCGGCAACTTGACTGCCCATCTCCCTTTGGTTGAATCTAGCCGGTGCTTCAGCATTGAAATGATGGTACGGTTTGTTACCTTCGCCTGCCCATTCGCATGAGGGTGTCCCATGGATGTGAAACATAGGTGGATGTCCCAGATTGTGCTGAACTCTTCGAATTTCTTACAAGCAAATTGATACCATTGTCTGTGACAATGTATTGAGGTATCTCGTACCAAGCTATGATGTTCTTCTAGATGAATTAGACGACCCTATTAGCTATCAGGTTGGCCATGGCCTCAGCTTCGACCCTCTTGGGGAAATAATTCACCACCACTAGCATGAACCGCTTTTGAGCTGAGGCTCGTAGGAAAGGGCCAACAAAGTCCATGCCCCATTTTGCAAAGGGTTTGGGTGACATGATAGGCACTAACTTACTTGGTGGCAACTGATGCATGGTAGCAAACTGCTAGCACTTATCACACTTGCACACGAACTCCTTACATTGTTGTTTCATCTGGGTTCAGAAGTACCCTTCCTAGAACAGCTGAGTCAAGAGTGCCTTGTGCCCTTTGTGGTTCCCGCATGTACCTCCGTGGGCTTCTTGGAGAGCCTGCAATGCCTCCACTTTTGTAAGGCAGCGCAACAAGGGGGTGGAATACCCCCGCTTGTACAATTTCCCCTCTATTAAGGTCCACCTAGAGGCCTTCAGGCGGAATGCCTTGGACCGTGAATCCCTTCGGGACAACTTGCCAGCGTTCAAGAAGGTTATGATAGGCGTCATCCATGATGTGGATTGCTCTATCATGGTCATCCTGGGAGAGAGTATTGTTGGTTACTTCAAAGACTGGAGACATATATCTTCCTCTTGTTCAAGCGGGATTGCCGAGGCCAGGGGACCAAAGCATCCGCTAGTGGGTTGTCAAATCGGGGGACCTGACCGACCAAGATTGTCTTGAAGTCCGACAGCTCCTACTCGACCTTGTCAGCGTATAAGATCATATTTGGATCCCGTGCTTGGTACTTGCCATTGATTTGATTGGCTACCAATTGGGAATTCATGTAAATCTCTAGTGAGGAGACGCCTCTTGACTTGGACACCTAGATGCCGGCTAACATGGCCTTATATTCCGCCACATTATTGGATGCTGGGAAGACAAGTTTGATGGCGTACTTATGAGTAATGCCGTTTGGGGCAGTCAAGGCTATGCCGACCCCAGACCCGGCTATCATGGATGAGCCGTCAACATATAGCTTCTAGGGCAAAGTGAGGGAGGCATCCGGGTCTATAAATTCCACGACAAAGTCTGCCAAGACTTGCCCTTTGATTGATCTCCTTGGCTGATACTAGACATCAAGCTCCACCAACTCCATAGCCCATTTTATTTGCTGTGCCGACCCCGTGGGTTTATGTAACATATGTCATAGGAGATAGTCAGACAGAACCATTATTGTACGGGCCTGGAAGTATAAGCGTAGCTTTCTGGCTGTAGTCACTAAAGCTAGCTTGAGTTTCTCAACGACTGTATACTTCGCTTCTATGCCTTGATAGGTCTTGCTAATGAAGTATACTATCCGTTTCTCCCCTTCTCACTTGCTGACTAAGACAACGCTGACGGCGGACATGGACACTGCCAAGTAAAAGAAGAGAGATTCCCTGGGCTTAGGAGTCATCAGGATGGGAGGACTTCTGAGTGCTTCCTTCACTTCCTTTAAAGCCTTCTGGCAATGAGGAGTCTAGTGGGTGACAATATAACCTATGCCCTTTTTTATACACTCAACGAAGGGAAGGCATTTGTCAGAAGATCGACACAAGAATCGACCGAAAGAGGCGATCTTACTGACTATTGAATGCATCCTTTTTAGAGTACTTGGCGGTTCCAAGGCCATGATTGCCTGAATCTTGTCAGGGTTGGCATCTATTCCTCTGTTTGAGACCAAGAACTCCAAGAATTTCCCCATTGAAACACCAAAAACACACTTTTCGGGATTTAGGCGGAGGCAGGTGTTCCTCAGGACATAGAACACCTCTGCCAAATACTCTAAGTGTTGTGGGAAGTTTGATTCCTTTACCAACATATCATCAATGTACACCTAAAATTCTTTTCCTATTAAATGAGAAAAAATCATATTAACAAGGTGCTGGTAAGTTCCTCTAGCATTTCTCAAGCCAAAGGGCATGACTCTATACTGAAACAGACCCTTATCTGTTATGAGTGAGGTATGAGGTCTGTTGGCTGGAGCAAGGCTTATCTGATGGTACCCGCTGTAAGCGTCCAGGAAGGACATGTGGGATTGACCACTGCAACAATCCACCAGGGCTTCCACCCTTGGCAAGGGGAACTTGTCCTTTGGGTAGGCTTCACTCAGGTTGGTGAAGTCCATGAACATCCACCATTTGCCATTGGATTTCTTCACCATGACCACATTTGACAGCCACATTGGGTACAAGGACTCTTTAATGAAGTTGGCTTCAAGGAGCTTCTAGACTTCTTCCTTGGTCGCTTGACTCTGTTCGGCTGACTTGCGCCTGCGTGTCTGTTTGATGGCCCGAGCGCCCACACGAATGTTGAGGTGGTGCTGAATTAGGGATGGGTCCACCCCTGGCAGGTCATTGGCAGACCAAGTGAATATGTCTGCGTTGGCCTTGAGCTGGATTAGCAACTCTGGAACTTATGAGGGATCAATGTCCGCTTCAACCTTGACGAGCTTGGTAGCATTATCAGGGTATAACAATATAGCCATGGCTAAAGAGCCTGGCTGGAGCTTCGAAATCGTCGGTGAATCAACTGGATTTGCTTCCTGCTAGATCGCCTGGACTTGGCTTCTCTTCTTTTCCCATTTCTGTGGCTTGGGGGGTCTTGCCTCTATGGATTGCTCCAACTTGATCCTTAGGAGCTATCACCCGACCATTTGATCGTAATGTACTATTCTTACTCCTCGAGGAGGTTGGAAAAGAATGAACTGGAAATAAGAGAATGGAATTAATCGGAAGGCATGGGTTGTTGGGCGACCGTTGATGCTGTCAAATGCCATTGTCAGTCCAGCCAATATGAATGTGGCTGCCCTATTTAGTTGCTTGTCCCCATCGCAGACGTATAAAGAAAGACTGATCTCCCCTTTCGGCATCACCTTGTGATTGTCGAACCCTAGGACTGGGTGAGCTGACGGGGAGAGGTGCTCTTCTTTGAAGCCTATCTTAAGTAGTGTCTTCCAAAATAGGACGTCCACCACACTACCTTCATCTACTAGGAACCTAGGATGTATTTACCCCGCTAGTAGGAGAGTGACCAGGAGCAGGTTTGTATGCTCTACCAGGTTAGGCAAAGAGACGAATAGCTTGGAGGCCGCCTGTTTGATGGTACCTCTCTCCCCCCACTGAAGAGTGGGGAACACACTGTGGGGCACCTGTTAAAGCAAAGAATCATCACAAAACCCATCGTTGTAGCGTGATTTGCGAGGAAAAACGTCAACAGATAAATTTTTTCGAAACTCAAAAGGAATTTTAGGTCGAACACAAGCAGGTGGATGTTTAATTAAAAACCGCGTTTGTTTTATTGTTATGAAGCAGATCAACTAGTTGAATTAAATCTAAATTAGCTATCTACTTAAATAATAATGAATAGAAGAGAGAGAGAGAATATTACAAATAAAGATGAAATAGAGATAGAATAAACATGGATTTCATAATCACAGATTGATGTCTATTACAACTAACCACTATAGTAGAAATTGGGAAATCTTACAACTAGAAAGCGGTAAATCTACTCTAGAAAGCAACAAAACGAAGGTGGAGAGAAGTTATCCTCCTCGACGGCTGCTTTGAGGACAAGTCACTTTGACAGAGCGCTCGAATGAAGGTGGTGAGATGTGGGATGAAGGAGAATGGTGACGGACGACGGAGGACGAGGCAGGGTGACATTGCAGCGGGATCCGCTTCCCGAATGGCGGTGGGAGGACCACCGCGGAATGCTCCACGAACGGGATGAGAAGGTGGGAAAAATATATTTTTAACTCTAGAGGAGCATCCCAAGTTTGGGACAAGCTGTTAGAGCTTTAGAGGGGGTGAGAGAAGAGAGGAGGGGATGAAGAAAGTGTGGGGGTCGTAGGGGTATTTATAGGTGAAGAATGAAGGGACAAATGGGTCATTTCATCTTAAAACATTAAATGAAGGGGTATTTAGTGACAAATATAAACGTCACTAAAGACCTCACATCGTTGAAGAACGTGTGCACGCCCCTGCCTCCTTTCCTTCCTCTGCACACAACGCTCATGCACGTTCGCGCTCTCTTGGCGGTTTGATGAGGAATCAACGACCTAGAACGCGCACTCGCGCCTCCCATGTGTGAGATCGGGCGTCGGATCAGGCATCATCTTACGCGTGCGGCCGATTGATCCATCAGAGCCGTTGGCACTTGGTTGGGTAGCTTAATTTGATGCTCGCGCGTGAGGAAGAGGGGCACTGCGATCGATTCGAATGCGCAACCTCTGCATGCGCAACGCCTTGATCACTACGCTATGGCCTCTCTTAAGGCGAACTTTTGATTTAAGGCATGCGCGTCTATGACCGTTGGATCAAGATCCAATGGCCCAGATCAAACGAGTGCATGTGGAGAGAGAGAGAGCAGTGGGCATTCTTGGGCTAGTGTGGACAGTTAAGATGGCGCCACGTGGTGCCATCTAGGCCGTTCATTTTCCAATGCTTGTATTTGGTGCAACGGATGTTGGATTGGACAGATTTTTGCACCGTTGGGCCGTGATCGTTGATCCGAACCCATCCGTGCGGTCGGATTTGTCATCTGATGTATGGATTTACACCATTATGGACCCTTGGCCTCTGATCTTTCTCGGACTACATCTAATGCTATGGAAGTCCGATCGGGGTGATCTTGGAGTCGTTGAACTCCAATCATCACCCTGATCAGATCCGTACGATTGGATCTTCAATCCGAGGTCCCGATAAGATATTTCCCTATTTCTTGAGCACAAAAAGAGAAAATTAACCTAAAATTTATACAACCTAATCTAAATGCATGATGATGAATGTTATGCAATATTTATAATGTATGATGCAACTTAATGTCTAAGAACATGCAAAAATAGACGGTTTATGTGATATAAACGTGTTTACATCACACCCCTATGCTTATCTTTTGCTAGTCCCTAGCAAAACTATATGCTATTTATAAGAGAATTATGTTGGATTTCTTGGGCAATAGTTATTTTTCAACACTTAGAGATTTCAACTAAGACCTGAACTACAGAGACACAACAGCGTCCGGGTGTCTGCCAAAATGCAGACTGCCTTAAACCCTCGCCTTATTCAAAGAATGATCTTTTTCTTCTTTTCTCCTTTTCTTTTATGTTTTTTTTTTGAAGTTTTGAGTTTAGGGTTTCGAAGCAGCTTTCTACGACCACTCAACCCACCCAAGACTCGAAGAGAACTAATTGTGCAGCAATCATAGGTCATAATTGTCCAGAATTAGGCTAGGACTTAGCATAAGTTAGGGTAGTTCATGCATGCATAAGCATTATTTGCATCTTTTGTTGTTCCTCCTATAACTATGCATAGAATGTTACTATAGTATACTAATTAGGTGCATTATATAAATTGCAGGAAATAAGAAGCTCAGGAGCTGGATCTGAGATTGGATCTGAAGCTGGACTTGAAGCTAGAGTTGCAGCAGAGGTGGAGCAGAAGACCAAGAATAAGATGTAGTAGAAAATAATGCAAGGGGTTGAGGTATGCTATTCTGTTAAGTAGGAATAAAGCAGTAAACTACGAAGAACTTAGGTCCATCCTAGCCCTAGGATAGCCTAAAAGCTTCCCAAAGCCTTGCCACCCATAGATTAGGACACTGTACCCTAATAAGCCCTAGAACCCTATTTCCAACCTCTATCTGGACATCCAGATGAGTTACAGGACATCCAAAACCCTTAGCTACAACTCGCGCACCTCAAACCCACTTCTGCAGCATTTTAAGACGTCCAGACACTTGGTCTGGACATCCAATTTCTGCAGACAGAACCCTAATTCTTCCCTGCCTCTGTTTGGACGTTCAGAAAACAAGTCTGGACGTCTAACTTTTCATTGTAAGATGTCTGACACTATCATCAGACGTTTAGAACTGCTCTCTAGTTCCTATTTTTGAATTCAAGATTGGATCTTGAATTCCTAGGTCCCTAAACCCAATTCCAACCTCATAGGAACCTAAATTAAGGTAACTTAACCCTAGTACATCACCTATAGACCTCTTTAAGGACCTAATTAGGTCCTCACTAAACCCAATTGACTTGGATCTTTGTCAATTCCATCAACCTATTCAATTGGACTCATTGAGTCCAATTGAGCCCTGATTTCAGCATACACAGTCCAATTGGACTCAGTGAGAGTCCAATTGACCTAGACCTAACTTAATTGGATTTTTTACTCTCAATTAGGGTTTCACACATCCAATTAAACTTGTATCAAGTTTAATTGCATTTTACCTTAATGAATTATGGTTTACAACCCTAATTTGAGACCTACCTTGCTCTAAACCCACTAGAACCTAACCTAATCAACCTAGCCACCTAGGTTCGACCCACACACACCCACACACACCATCTACACAAAAATACATAGCCTAGAGTTCTCTAGAACTCTCTACCATGTGTTGTTGCGTTGGTTGCTAAAAATAGCAACCAAGATGCATTCAATTTTTAGATCCACCAAATGTGGATCTAAAAACCACCCATCCATCCTCTCTCACACTCTCCCACGAGATCCCACCATAGGCCTCTCTAGAGTGTCCCACACTTCTCTAGAGAGGCTCCCTTGGGTCTACTTAAAGGACCTTTGGGTGGCCATTTGCACCCATCTAGCCTTCCATCTAGTTTTAGCTTCATTCCACCTCCATTACTCCACCTCCATCTCCACGAGCACACCATGGCATCCCCATCACGTCCACGCCAAGCCTAGATCACCTCCAACCTCTCTCCAAGGGCCAACCTAAGCACCATTGGCCGCCCCTCCTCTTTTCAACCAAGTCAAAGGCCATCGGAGCTACCTCCGAATGCCATTCATTCTGTTAGCTGGATAAGTAGTGTAGTTCTTCATAGATTAATGCTTTATTACTGCTTCGTAGTGTAGATCCATATTCTCCCCCAATGATGCATGCATAATCCCCCCGTAAATTCATGTATGAAGTCATTTTCTGTTAGCTAGTTTATTGCTTTCAAGCTTTCCGTAAGCTTCACTCTGTAGTCACCATGATGCAATCAATGAAATCATCGTTTATATATCTCTATGTCTATGTGTGAAAATCACCATGAGCTAATTGATATATTTCCTTGTGATTAAAGTTGCATGCGTGAAATTTGTATTCTCTTGCAACTAAGCATGTTTTGCATCAATACGAATTATTGTAAATGGGCATGCATTTCTGAATAAGTAGAGAGTGCTAGATCGAATTCAAATCTGCATTTTCTAAACATCTCCCTGAGACGAACGACCGGGACTCCAAGTCTCATTATCTTTATAAAATATTTTTGATGAGCATTTTCGCGCACTATACTACGACAAGATCTCTGTTTTCAAAACATGCGCGAGAATCGCCTCCTGTCAAGAACCCTAAGTTCTAAGTATCTTTATATGTGGAATGTGATAGACTCACTGATCGGCGATTAGAACGGACTTCGATTTTCTACGCCCTAGGTGATGTTGAAAAGAAATTCTGCCTAAATGTGTATCTATTCGACCGGTAGATTTCTTCCTACTTTTATTTTTATGGGTTCAACACAAGGGCGAACCCAATATATATCCCCCTGGCTCATTCTACTTTTCTACTTCTTCCTAAGTGTTTTGGAATTATACATGCATTTCTTGAGCTGGGTTCTGGACAACCTACCAATGGGCTGTTACCCATGATAACTTGCCTACTATACTCATGCAGTGAAGTGTGGCCTATTTCTTTTTTTCTTTTCTTTTCTCCTTTTTTTTATTTTTGGATATTTTTCTATTTTTTTCTTTTTTTCTAAGTAGGTGGCTTCCCTGATCTAAGATTTACCTAAAGGCAGTAGGAAAGGAATGGTCGTGTGACTGGACTCTGGAAAACCTATCAATGGGCTGTTACCCATGATAACTTGCCAACCATACCACCCTAAAAGGTTCATTAGCTACCCAATTTCCTTTAAAATCGTTGAAAAGCGAGTCAGTGCAAATAGTGTGTAGATGCTTACACTTAAAATCCCTTCAAATCGGAGGGCAGGTTGATAAGTCGTGTACTTATCACCCAACTTATTTAACCAATTAAAATTTGAATTTAGAATGGCGAGGACTTGAGAAACAAGTCCACATTTTAGTGGATACCCAGGCTGATTAAGCCTGAAGACCTGAAGGGTCTTAATGTTCAAATCATATAGTTTTATTCTCTAAGATTGAAAATTTTGTAAAGCCCAAGTTCTCTTTCCTAATTCCACAATTTTTTTTAATAAATAAAAAGAAAACAAAAAGAATCTACGGAGTTGACGAAATAATTCAGAGATGAATATCCACCCCGCATGCCTATCTAATGCAATGTCCTTATTGTATTAAAAAGACATGAAACTGAGTGGAGTAGAGTAGAAAGCCCCTGAATTGTGTGAATAACAGGTCAGCTCCGAGATGAAAAGAAACTATATACGTGCTGAATTTAGTGCCTTCAGCTAGGTACATTATATAAAGAAGAAGAAACAAAGAATTCACAAGTGTAGGCCAGAATCAGAATAAGAAAATTTAGCTTTGGACCTGCTAGGAGAAGATGTCCACAGATGTGAACCAGATTGTGATGCAAATCCATGCCCCATGGTCTAGTATATCTAAGGTTCTGGATAAAAGTTATCCAAAACCTGAGATCAGTATGTAAGCGGGGTTAGGCCTGTGATTTGCGAGTATGCAACCCAAGTCCAAAAAGTCGAATAACAGAGAAATCAAGCTCAAAAGGATAATAAATGAATTTGTGCTTGGGTTGGACATCCTCTAAGTCAAAGATGTCATAAGGGTCCTGGTAGAAGATTGGTGGTTTCAGACAAATAGGCACCCTTAGACTCGATCTTCTAATTCCTCCAGAATTAGCTTCCCAAATCTTCATTTCCTAACTCCTATCTTCCATAATTAGAATTTTAAATTCCGGGACCTCCTGCATATTAATCACCCCATCTAAAATGTCCAAGTCCAAGATTTGTTGCTGAATCAGAATTGACTTGGGTCTAGTGATCTCAAAATCAAAACCATCAATATGCTCAAAGGGGTGTAATTAGGGAATAGGGCTATGAATTGAATCCTTCATGAAATAAGGATTTGAATCCACCATGCGAGCCCAAACAGGAACAAGTTCCTCAATTTTAGGGCCATCAAATGATTTATCTAATTCCTCAGGCCCAGTCGTCTCACTGAAATCGTGTGCTGCAAACTCAGGTTAAACTTCGCATAATGATTCTTCACCTTCAGAATCAAGGAATTCTAAATATGCATTAATGTATGCCTCAAAATCATCAATCACTTTCTGTTCCATGGAGCCATATGTTTCCTCATACCTCGGCTCAGGGATCTCAGGTGAAGTAATCAATTCATCCTTATTTGATTCCTCTAGAACAACTTAGTCAACCCTGGTCTCGTAAAACATGTCCCCCCTACAATTGCCTGAGTAGATTCTGACATCAGCTCTCCTGTCAGGGATTCATCCTAGGAATCCCCCCAAGATTAGACTAGAGTAATCACAAATTTCATCCTCAATTTCGATAACTTTCCAAGTAAAAACTCACCCGGGTCCTTATTCTTAACATCTTGGAACCAATCCAACAAATACTTGTTAAGATCGCTAATCATTTTAATTAGGGGCTCCAATTCTTCAGTGTAAGGTGTTGGCTGAGCTTCTAAAGATTGTATGGTATTCCTTAAGTTAGCCAACACCTTATCTTGTACCTGGTTAACCTGAACCAAATAGTTTGGTTCAACGTTGGGTGGGTTTGGGTTCAGTGCAGGGGAGTCAATGAATTGAGGTTCTTGATACCCTTCCCTGATAATAGGTCATTTCAGGTTGTCCATAAGGAAGTGATGACCTATAAGTAGTGTAATCTGAGGAAGGGTAAGGATCAGCACGTCCTTCTTGATTGTAGATCATATTAGGTTGTCCAAATGAGGGCAGTGATCTATAATCGATGTTGCTTGGAGAAGGATAAGAATCAAGATTATGGTGTCTAGGGTTAGACCTTGAACAGAAAGGTCCGGAACTGTATCCCCAATCAGGATTATCCCAACTAGAAGATGGATGAGAATAAGTCTAGTTGGAATAATAATTAGTTTGGGAATAAGTAGTGGTAGGAGGGTAGGAGTGGAAGTGCAAATAGGATGTGGAAGGATCCATGACAGGAGAGAGGAACGAAGGCACCCTTCAATATAAACAATCAAACCTGTCCTTAAGTAGGCTAGCCTAAAGACCTACAGACTCCCAGAGCCTGTCTTGAGATAAAGAAACGATTTGATCTACTTGTTTCCGGTCAATCCAACCAGTTAGAGGGAGGGCCTGGGGAGAAGGTTCTGCCTTTGGCTTGCACCTCCAGTTCCTAGTGTACCCCCCCAGTCGAGATCATTTAATTTTGCTCCCCTAGCTAAACATCAAATTGAATAGTAAAAATAGACTAATCGAAGATAATCTCGATCTGGGCTCCGAAGAGCGAGTCCAATCCTTAAGGCCAACGTCTACTCTATTTTAATTAGGGTTAGGTTTGAATGTGCTTTGGAATGTGATGGGCCCTTTTTCTGGGTTATGCCCTTAATGATTGATTGATATGTGTGTGCGTGCACAACTAATGATTTTCAAGTAAGATTATTTTTTTTTGGATGTGGTGAATTTTGGGGTTTAAATCTTACTTAGTAGCTTTTAGGATTCAACTTTAGGTGTATTCAATCAAGTTCAGTTGGCACACCAGGTTTTGAAAGCACAGGTGAAGATGTTTTCCTTTAAAGCTTAAAAGAATATGGAGTGCCTGGAAAATCCCTAAAAGTTGAACCTATGTGGCAGCTACTTAATGAGTTATTTTTAGTTGAAGTGGTGCGACCCAAACAACTCAAACAATTGGCCTGATGTACCACTTAATTAGACACACAAGTGATTGCTTAATCTGATTTCTACTCAATTATGTGTTTGTGAGTGTACCAGTCCCAAAAATTGGGTTACCGGTTGAGTATGAAGAATCAGAAGAGGGCTGGTTTTGCGATCTGGTATGCTAGAAATCAGAGGATTACCGCTGCATCTAAGATCAAGGAGTGTGGTTGAATCCATGGTGGCTGGTTTTGCAAAACTGGCAGAAGGCACTGAGATAGGATTAGGGGAAGGGGATGGCCGAATTCTTTACATCCAGGTTGAGGTATTTCATGGTGGTTCAATTCTGAGGAAAATCATTTTAAGGTGTGGAGGTAGCTCTTGGCTGATACATCTGCGATTTGGATGTGAAGAGACAACTTTCCAGGAACAGGAAGGTTTGAAAACCTATCCAGAGGCTGTTAAGAATTACCCCATTGTGAAATAGATGGGTCGTGATACCCTAGATGAGGCTTCAGAACCAAAAAAGAGAAAAGATTCCCATCACATAAGAATTGAAGAAGATGTGATGGTGGATTCAATGAATGAGATGCAGATAGTGGAAGTGGATAGTTCAGTGGGGGTGCTTCAAGAGATCGATGGTAACTCGTTGTAGAACCAATCTTCCTTTCATGCTACTGAAGGATTAAAGTTCGGGCTGGGTTCTACCTCAAAGTCGGGAGGTGGGGGATCTCCATATAAATTGAGACTAAGAAGAAATGCAAATGTAGTAAGATTGGATGAAAACTTTATAGCTGCTGCTCTTAAAGTTGAAAAAATCAAACAGTCAAACAGTAGGGGTTCTCAGGCTATGTGATGCATGTCCTCTCTTGGAACGTGCGTGGGCTGCTTGACCGAGTGAGAAGGGCCTTGCTTATGAGGTATCTAAGGGAATGGGAGATCGATTGTGCTATCATCCAAGAAATGCACATTGAGGATGAGAATGAATATTTGTGGTGTGATCTGAAAAGAGAAGGCTTTTCGGACTGCACGTCTTTAAATGCTCATGGGAGATCAGGAGGTATAGCCATCTGGTGGAAAGAGGCATGTTTGAGTGTGACTGAGGTAACTAAATATAGGCATGTGATTTCTTGTAGATGTATGCTGAAACATGGGGAGAAGGAACTGGTAATCATAGGAGTGTACGGACCCTGTGCTGCAAATCTCAGACTTGAACTATGGGAGGACTTGTCTTCTACTAAAACACTGGTGTAGGGGCTGCCATGGATAGCAGGTGGTGACTTCAATTGCACACTGATTGAGACGAACAGACCATCGGGGTCAATTGACTCTGCATCCACTGGCACTACAAAATCTGGGTCTTAATGAGTTCCCAACTTCTGGGGTGGATTTTACTTGGAGGAATGGAAGTGGCTTGATGTCAAAGCTTGATAGATTCTTCAGAAATGCGAAACTGATGGAAAATTTCTAACTGTCTTCAGTTGCTGGGCTTCAACGAACTTTCTCAGACCATACTCCTTTGGTCTGGGATAGTGGCGAAAATGTGCAAACTGGTTCCTACTTCAACTTCAGACGGTCGTGGCTTGGAGAAGCGGGTTTTCGCTAAATGTTGGAGGCTTGGTGGAGAGCTCAGCAAGTGCAGGGTACAGCTACCATTAGGCTAGCATCAAAGCTTGCAGCCATGTGGCAAATGTTAAAGGAATATGGGTCAGCTGTTACAATTCTGAGAGAGCAAAAGTGTCAGGAAGATCTCTTGGAGGTGCAGCAGCTGGATGAAAAGGAAGCTATTGCAACTCTGTCTGAACATGAACTGGGTGTTAGGAGAAGGTGGCAGGAGGTTATAGTAGAGGAAGATTTGAAATGAGAGATGGATTGGCGAGAACATTGCAGACAATTATGGCTTAAAGAGGGGGACGCCAATACGAAATATTTTCATTTAGCAGCTAGCTCTCGTAGAAGACACAACTTCATCTCCTCAACTGAGGTGGATGGTCAGAGAACATCCTGTATTCAAGATATACGGGCTGCAGCTACCGGATATTTCAGGGAAACCTCGCGGGTACTAGCTAGGGGAGATTGGAGAATGGCTGGTTCAATCTTTCCTCAAATCTCTGAGGATTAGGCAGGCAAACTAGTTGTTCCAATATCTGAAAATGAAGTTTTGGATGCTATAAATGACTTGAACAGTGAAGGTGTGCCAGGTCCAGTTGGCATCCAAGTTTTCTTCTACAAAATATTTTGGAATGTATTGAAGGAGGTGATGGAGGTGCTGTTTGAATTTGAAAGGGGGAACTATGGCTTCGATAAGATTAACCGATCCTATCTTTTCTTGCTTCCAAAGAAACAAGGAGCAGACAAATTCCTCGACTTTAGACCTATTGCACTATCAAACTCTATCTATTTGATAGTGAGCAAAGTCCTGGCCAATAGACTTCGTAGTGTCTTACAGGATCATATCCTTCCAGTCCAGTCAGCTTTTCTTCCTAATAGATCTCTGCACGAGTCTTTCATAATGGCTCAAGAAATGGTGGTGGGATGGCACTGGAGGAAGTGCAACGGTTTTTTATGCAAATCAGATTTCCGTAAAGTGTATGATTCTGTTTCTTGGTCGTATTTATGGGAGATTTTCAAGAGGAGGGGGTTCCCTGCTATATGGATGCATTGGATGAAAAGGTGCATCACCATTGTGTCCTTTTCTCCTCTTATTAATGGTAAACCATGTGGAGCGTGGATTCAACCTCAATGTGGGGTTCGACAAGGGTGTCCTCTCACCCCCCTTGTCTTCAATCTTGCGGTTGACACGCTTTCAAGATATGCATGTCGACTAGCTGAAGTGGGTTTGATTAGAGGCTATTCCATATCAAATAGGAGTGCTTTGGCTCCGGTCTTGCAATATGCCGATGACATGGTATTTTTTGTAGAAGGGAAAGAGCAGGAAGACAAGCTTTGTTTCATATGGTGAAGATATTTGGAGAAATATCAGGTCTGAAATTGAATGGGGACAAATCGTCTTTGGTCTATTTTGGGTTCACAGGCACTGAACAAATGTCCATTTCATCACATCTGGGTACGCCCTTGGTCACACTCCCTATCAGGTATTTGGGTCTTCCTCTGAAGTGCTCTAAACTGAAAAGAAGCGATTGGAACTTCCTGTTTGATAAAGTTGCAATCAAATTGAAAGGGTGGAGCAGCCGCTATCTATTGAAGAGGGGTAGACTCACCCTCCTGAATTCAGTGATAACTTCCATCCTGGTGTTCTTTTTCTCTTTCTAAGGCACCTAAATCTATTTGGAAGCGCATCAATATTTTGAGAAAATGCTTCTTTTGGAGGGGTTTGAAGCATGAGGGGCAGTTTTTCCAGCCATTGAAATGGGATCTGCTGACCATGCCAAAAAAATAGGGGGGTTTGGGGATTAAATCGCTAAAGAATTCAATGAGGTTCTTCTCCTTAAGTGGGCTGTCAAGCTTTTTAGTGGCGACAGTAAAAATTGGACAGTCTTGATTGGTGATAGCTATGGCAAGATGCATAATCCGCTGAAAAGACTCCACTTGATCAAACCATCTCCCTTTGGGCGTTGGTGGTGCATGCCATGGGGAATAACTAGTAGTTGTTTCAACCAGTCTTAGGTGATGGTAGGTCTTTCAATTTCTGGTAGAAGGAGTGGTCAACTCTGGGGGTGCTCAAAACTGCATATCCAAGGGCATATGCTGCTACTGAAGATAAGTGGGTTCCAGTCAATTGCTGCTAGTTTAAATATGATAAATCCTGGAGGATTGAAGGGACTGAATTGAACAGAGATGGCACCAGAAAATGGGAGGAAAAGGCAAGGCTGCAGCTAGACCTGAGGCCATTCAGTCCGGTGGCTAGAATTGAGGATCACTATAGATGGAAGGGGGTCTTCACCCCAGCCAATGCATACGACAAGATCAGATTTTTGGCAATCTCGGAGGAGTATCAAGAAAAATCTGGCTCTTGAAAGTTCCAACAAAGGTACAAATTTTTTTATGGCTATGTAGGAGAGACGGCTTAGTCACTGGGGACCTCAGACACGGAAGGATGGGGGTGGCACTACAGTCGTGCTTGCTTTGTGGTCTTCTTATTGATAGCTCTAGGCACATATTCTCATCGTGTGTGGTCACGGATACAGTTTGGAGGAGAGTCTGCGGGGAGCCACTACCCACGTGGGACTTATTATGGAGAAAAATTCTGATGAAGGATCAATTGCACATAAATATGGCGACAGTGATGTGGAGCATTTGGAGAGCGAGAAATGAGTTTTATTTCAGGGGAGGCTAGTATGTGTGGAACAAATTGTAAATGCATGCTGGTCCCTTATACATTTATGGGGATCTATTTTGTAACCTTTTTTATATATATTAATAAATTGCTCTCCCGGATCGCTATTGTAGTACAATAGGTTTCCTTGTTTCAAAAAAAAAAAATGAAGAATCAGAAGAGGTTGTATACCTCTGTGAGATTTCTTTTTAAATTTTTCTTTATATGCGGAGGGTGAGGGGAGTGGAGATGACAAACAAACAATCAAAACTAACCTTGGGGTTTATGAGAACTCCTAGGTTAATTAGGGTTTGTGTTATCAGGTGATGGAATAAAATCTAGTGGGTGGGGAGATAGGGATAAACTTACAGATCCTTTAACAGCACTTTACTCCAATCTACCGCTTCTGCCCATCTTAAGAGAGTACCTGCAATTACAATAAGAAAGGAGAGAAGTGAGGTAAAAGATAAGTAAGAGGGAAAACGCAAAAAATCAAAGAGCGTCGCCTCCCCCGCAACGTCGCACAAATGTTAAAGGGAGAAGCGTCGAAAATAGATTTGAGTTTTGAAAACTCGTCGTTGCAACGTGATTTGCGAGGAAAAACCTTCAACAGATAAATTTTACTGAAACTCAAAAGGAATTCCAGGTCGAACATAGGGAGGCAAACGTTTGATTAAAAGCCGCATTTATTTTATTATCACGAAGTAGATTAACTGGTTGAATTGAATCTAAACTATTTATCTACTTAAATAATAATGAATAGAAGAGAGAGAGAATATTACAAATAAAGACAAAATAGAGATATAATAAACATGGATTTCATAATCAAAGAATGATGTCTATTACAACTAACCACTGTAGTAGAAACTGGGAAATCTTACAACTAGAAAGCGATAAATCTACTCTTGAAAGCAGTAAAAAGAAGGTCGAGAGAAGTTATCCTCCTCAACGACTGCTTGGAGGACGAGTTACGTTGACGGAGCGCTTAGACGAAGGTGGTAAGATTTGGGACGAAGGAGAATGGCGAGGGACGACGGAGGATAGGGCAGGGCGACGTCGCAGCAGGATTCGCTTCCCGAATGGCGATGAGAGGACCACTATGGAATGCTTCACAAACGGGATCAGAAGGTGGAAAATTTATATTTTTAACTCTAGAGGAGCATCCCAGGTTTGGGACAAGCTCTTAGAGCTTTGGAGGGGGTGAGAGAAGAGAGGAAGGGATGAAGAAAGTGTGGGGGTCGTAGGGCTATTTATAGGTGAAGAATGAAGGGGCAAATAGGTCATTTCATATTAAAACATTAAATGAGGGGGTCTTTAGTGACGGATATAAAGGTCACTAATGACCCCACGTTGCTAAAGAACGTGTGCACGCCCCCGCCTCCTCTCCTTCCTCTACATACAACGCTCACGCATGTTCGCGCTCTCTCGGCCGTCCGATGAGGAATCAACGACCCAAAACATGCGATCGTGCGCCTTTACAAATTGCGCCTCCCGTGCATGGGATCGGGTGTGGGATTAAGCGTCATCTTGCGTGTGTGGCTGATTGATCCATCAGAGCCATTGGCGCTTGATCAGGCTGCTTGATTTCTCGCTCGTGCGTGTGGAAGAGGGGCATTGCGCTCAATTCGAACGCGCGACCTCTACGCGTGCAATGCCTTGACCATTACGTTATGGCCTCTCTTAAGGTGAACTTTTGATTTAAGGCTCGCACGTCTATGACTGTTGGATCAAGATCCAACGGCCCAGATCAAATGAGCGCATGAGAGAGAGAGAGCAATGGGTGTTCTTGGGCTGTGTAGGTAGCTAAGATGGCACCACGTGGTGCTATCTAGGCCGTCCATTTTCTAATGCTTGTAGATGGTGCAACGGTTGTCGGATTGGACTGATTTTCTCTCCGTTGGGCTGTGATGGTCGATTCGAACTCATCCGTGCGGTTAGATTTGTCATCTGATGTATGAATTTACACCATCTCGGTCCCTTGACCTTTGATCTTTCTCAGACTACATCTGATGCTATGGAAGTCTGATCGGGGTGATCTTGGAGTCGTTGAACTCTAATTGTCATTCTGATCAGATCCGCACGGTTGGATTTTCAATTTGAGGCTCCAATAAGATATTGCCCTATTTCCTGACCACAAAAAGGTAAAATTAACCTAAAATTTATACAACCTAATCTAAATACATGATGATGCATGTTTTGCGATATTTATAATGTATAATGCAACTTATTGTCTAAGAACATGTAAAAATAGATGGTTTATGTGATATAAACGTGTTTACATCAGCGCCCACCCAGATGGACTAGCTTGTTGGCTTGGGGTGACATTGACCCCAAAGATGATCTCGACCTCTATACCCATGGGTTCAAGTAGTAAGAGATGAGCATTCTGGGGTAACACAGCCATCACCACCAATACTTGGTGGTGGCATTGTGCTGGGGGGAGCCAGGGTGACACCTCTTGCTATATCTGGCTAGCCTTGGACCCGTCTGGCTCCTAGTCTATGACAAAGACCCTGTTGACCCCCCGGAGCAGCTGGAGCTTCTCCTTATGGTAGTCATCAGACTCTTCATGGGTCTCTTGCCTTTGTTTTGGCACTCATTTCTCTTGAAGAAGTGGGCTAAGTTTCCATGCTGGATCTGGGACTCGATTTGGTCACGCAGATCTCGGCAGTCTTTAGTGGCGTGCCCTTGGGCCTTGTAATACTTGCAGTAGGGCCCAAAATCAACCTTCTTCTTGAGAGGCTTTGGTGGGGGTAGTAGGTCCTTGTCGGTGGACCAGGGGAGTGTACTCTTCATAGAATTCCCGCCTGGGTTGGCAAGGTTCGTTATTTTGGCCCTTAGTGGGCCAGTTGCTCCTCTGATCATGGAAGTTGGCCTTTGGCTTGTTGAAGCTACTCCCTCCACAGATGGGCATGGGAGTCATCTCTTTCGAGGTCCTCTTCTCCTTAGTGGTACCGAGATCACCTCTGTACCATCCGCTAGCTAGTTACGGGAGTGGAAGGAGTCATCCTGCTCCGTGAACCGCGTAGTCCTGTCCCACAACTCTGCCATATCTCTAGGTGGGAAGTCGTCGATGTCATATGAGAACCGTTGGATCAGGAGAGCTGACTTGAAGTATTGGATGGCTATAGCATCGTGGGGCCTCTTGCACTTGAAATATTGAGCCTTGAATAGATCTAGGTATGACTGGAAGGACTCAACTTTCTGCTGTCGGATTTCCGACTGCCTTTCTGGCTTATCTCTAATCCTTTGCTACCCTGCAAAGTACTGGCAGAACTTATCTACTAGTTCTTGGAAGTAGGTGATCTGTCCGACCGGCAGTTCATTGAACCACTCATGGGCCCTGTCGGACAGATAAGATGGGAATACCTGGAAGAGTACTCCTTCTAGGTAGCCGTGAACCAACATCATTTACTGGTAATTCCCAACAAAGCTGTTGGGGTCTGCTGTCCCATCGTATTAGGTCATGATGGGCTGCCTGAACTTTTCCGGCAGGGGGATCGTCATCACCTCCTCTGTGAAAGGGTAGGTGGTGATGTAGGCATGTATATCCTTTATCGCCCAGGTAACCTAGTGGATGATCTTGGGTATTAAGCCCCCTCCACTAGTAGCCATGGGGTGAGCCCCGAATTGCTCCCCCAATGAAGGGAATTGTGGAGCTTTAGGCGGGCTGGGAGGAACTTCCCCTTTTTGGCTACTAAGCTCACATTTTAACTTCTCGAGTTGTTCGCATAGGCAGTGATGAGAACCTCATCATGAGCCCTAAACTAGCACCATTTAACCCTGATTTGCAAGAAAAAGCTCCTACATAACCTTAGAAAGGCTTGGCTCAGAGAGATTCTGAGTTTGCAAAGAAAACATAAACTGAGGGGTAAAAATGCAATTTCACCAATCCAATCTGAAAACAGGGTAACTCAGGGTCCAAACATAGGTCAAAACAACCTAATAAGAAGAAAAGTGGGATGAAATGACTCAACAAGGGCTACAGCAACTTCGAAGAATTAAATGACATCCTGTAACCCTAAAAGCAAACCCACTTAAATACACGAGGTTCGAGGCAGATAAAAAATCAACTAAATCCCCTAAAATTCATAGAAAAATAATCTCTAGGGTTTATAACCTTCAATTTTGCCTTAGAAACCCATTTTGACCTACATTGAGAACCATGCCCAATTAACAACTTAATTTGGGTTTTTACGTAATTTGACTGGTCAAACAAGGTTTAATCTAGAAATAAAATTCACCATCCGAATCCTTAGGTCCTAATTAGTCATGTATAAAAACTTGAGCCTAAGAAGAAACATTCTTGACCAACTTTACACTTTGGTCCTCATATATTTACTTTCTGGCCCTCAACTTTTGAACCCTCACATTTTGGCCCCTAACTCTCCTTCGTTCTTTGCATTTAGGTCCCTCCTGCAAAACCTGAGCAGCACCATGCTCCGGCGACCTTGCGCGGAGCATGGCGCCGCGCAGGGTAAGGGGGGGGCCTACCAAGTCAAATGGGGGTGCCCTGCGTCGTCAGCCGTCGTAGGAACACCCCCGTGATGGCTGCAACCACCCATACCGGCCGTGCGAACACACGGACGGTATGGGTATCCTTCCTCCGGCATCCTCCGGCGAGGGAGACACGTCTCCCTCCTCCCTCCTCTCTGGTTCTGCCCCTATAAATACCCCCGTCGCTCCGCCGTTCTTCCCAGCTTGGATCTGACGGAGAAAGCCCCCACAACTTTCCTCTCTTCCCACTCCGGCAGAAGCCCTCCAGCTCCGGCGGTTCTTCCTCCTCCTCTTCGCTCTGCCGCAATACCAGCAGCAGAGACTTCTTCCTGATTCTCCTCCGCGTCGCGCAATACCGGCGCGCACTGCCTCTGCCCCGTCGTCGCCGCCGTTCTCCCCCACTGGGCATTTCTTCTCCAGCTCCGGTAGGTACCAGCCGGCAACCTCTTCGTCCCCTTCGTCACTTTAGCTAGGTTAGAATTAGTCTTCTCTATCCCCTCTTTCTTTTCCTCCCTATTTTACAGTCAATTACACCCTCGACCGACCCGACCACCGTCACCTTCTCCACCTCTGGCCAACCTCCGGCGAGTCACTCCCATCATTCCGCCACTCCACACGACTCGCCGACCCCCGTAGAACCTTCTCCTCCTCACCCTGATCATCCTCCACCCTTCCATTTCCCCCGAATCGCCCTCTGCAACTCCACCAAACAAACCATCTCGCCACCTGCAGTTTGACCTAGGGCGGCCCTTAGGCTCCGCCCCGCCACCTGCAGACCCCTCGATCACCTTCGCCGTGCTACGGCGAAGGTCCTCCGCCGTGCTACGGCGAAGGTCCTCCGCGTATCTGATTAGGCCGAGAGGCCGTTTCCCTGTGAGCAGGTACTCTGCTCGCCGCCGCCATTGCCGAGTGAAGCAGCTTCCTCAACCTGCTCCTCCAGGCGCGCCACGCCCAGGTCAGGCTCCCAGGCTGCACGGGGCATCTCCGCAAAGAAGTCCCAGGCTGCAGTTGGGGCAAAGCCGTCGCGTGGAGCCTCGATTGGCCACGGCCTCCTCCGCGCGGGCGTCCAATTGAGGTGGGACATTTAGTCCCACCTCGGAAACTCACCAAGGCAAGCAAGCGCTTAAAGGCAAAAAGTGCCTTAAGCTGTTTGCCTCAGATCACGGGGTGAGGTCCCCTTCACCCGCCCGATTACCCGGCCTCGTCTGCGCTCACGCCCCGCGAACCTGGCCCGACCCGACTAAGCCCGACCTGCACTCCTCGCCCACCACCGCACGCCGGTGGGCCTGGACCCGGGCACGACCCGCGTACCCGATTACCCGGTTGCTCTGGGAGAGCTTTCCTAAGAGCGAATTCTGAGAGAGAGAGACGCGGGGGGGAGGGTAGAGTAGGTTTTTCCCTCTGACGGAAACCTTGAAGTGTGCAGGCACAGGTGAAGAAGAAGAAGAAGAGAACACAAAGCAGAAGAAGGAAGCTAAGAGGTACACTGTAGCAGCATCAGTTTAAGTCGTCTGATTGCAAAATCAGATGACGTCTTGAAGGCAAGGAAGAAGAAGAAAAGAAGAAGCAGGACCGCGGCAAAGAAGAGGAAA
Source organism: Thalassia testudinum (assembly GCA_037157565.1). NCBI lineage: Eukaryota > Viridiplantae > Streptophyta > Magnoliopsida > Alismatales > Hydrocharitaceae > Thalassia > Thalassia testudinum. Next base: position 78,363,967 of record JAZHRO010000077.1, on the reverse strand, counting down.
GACAAGAAAGAAGAAGAAGAAGAAGAAGATCTGAATAAAAAGAAAGAAGAAGAGAAAACAAGGAAGAACAGAAGACAGAATAAGAAGACCACGAGGAGATAGACAAAGAAGAAGAAACCAAGAGCCAAAGAGGAGAAAACAGAGGAAGAAAGAAGAGAAGAAGAAGAAGCCAAAATTTTCATCTCTCTCTCTCTCTCTCTCTTTATTTTTGTAATAAAGAATTTGTACTTCTAGAATACGAATTGCTCCCTGAGTTCGACCTCGGGAACTCTTTTATTTTCCGAGTAAAAAAAAATATGTAATGATGGCAATAACTAGCTGTACTACAACGCTATTTCTATAACAAAACCTAGTTATCGCCACGATCATCACCTTGGCGTCGTTGCCGGGGAGCAACGGCTATTCTAAAGGTAATTAAATTCCTGTTTTTAAATTTTTAATAATCTCTCCTCTTTTGTGCAGCTACAGGAAATCAAGAAGACAAGCAACCGCACGACAACCACTCCGAGGACGGGTAATTTTCTATCCTCTCAACCCCTAAATTCTGAAGAGGAAGAAAAGAAAAGAACAAGCAATATAGGGCTAACTTGTCTTCTATACTTAGTAAACCATAAAAAGTTGCATGTTTTCAACCCATTATTCCTGCACACTATTAAGGGTATTTAAGGGCTAACACATTCTTGCTTGAGCCCTAATTACCCAACAAAGAACTAACTGGACCAAATAGAGCCAACATAAGATTCAACATTAGGGTTTTAGAGACACACTACTTAAATCAAGAATGGAGAAAATCCAAAAAAAGTGTGCCTAAACCATTGATTGAACATACTTATTCAGAGAAACCCTAAACAATTGGCTCTCTAAACACTTGAACCCAAAAAGAAAGGACCCAAAAGCTCTCAAAGGAACAAGAGGTAAAGTTGACCCCTTGGGTCAACCAACCTTAAAATTAGGTCACTTTCTCACTCAAAATACCTAAAAGTTCAAGTGAAACCTTAAGCACCCCGATCTTAAACTAAAATTGGTAGACTTAAAAGGTCAAGATCCCCATTCTGGTCTACCTAGAACCGCAGTGACAAGAGAGGTCGGGTGGGGGAAACCCTATAACCCGTGGGGACGCTCTACCGTGTAGGGGTCTTCGCGGGACTCACCCTCTCTGGCTGCCCAGGTAATTCTCAGGTGGACGATCTTTCTGATCAAGGGGTCCATCTACCCCGCACCTCTATAGTCACCCAACAATTTTTGGGTGTCTTGATTGGGTCCAACACCTGCTTATCTCATCCAGTCCTTCAGTGTTTGGCAGGAGGTCCTTGAAACCTCCTATAGAAATTCACTCTCCCCCGAGGCTAAGCCTCGGCTCCCTTGTTTTTGCAGAAATCATTCACATAGCCCCTCTTTCCTCTGAATTTGAACAAAATCCCCTTCTTCCATCTTGATTCAAACTTTGATTCTATATCTTGATTCCACCACCTGATTCAAAGATGCAGCCTAATTCCCTAGCAAGACTACCATTCAAAAAACCTGAATATCTGAGATCCATGAAAGATAAGATGATTGAGGATGCCCTTGAATTCTATGAAATCAAATGTAAACCCTCAACACCAATAGAAAACATTCAGGTTGATGTCCCAACAACCACAGCTTTCATCATAAACTGTGCCCAAATTCTATTGACAGAAGTTACAAAAGGATCAACCCGAGATATGCTCATGACAGGATACATTGAGATAGAAAAATTACACCAATCTGAATACCTTCAATGCTTGACAAATCCTGTACTTTGGGAACAACACCAAGATGCCCTTATAAAACGGGTAGAAATGATGAGATCACTGGAACAAATTATCAACCAGAAATACCCGTATATACTAGAAACAGAGGATGAACCATCTTGGAACAGTAGTAAGGAACAATCCAGTTTCCCAGATCTCGGGACTGAGGCACAAAGTGGTTGTAGAATCCCAACCCAGATAGAAGACAATGTTGAATTAGGTTGGGATATTGCAGGAGAACACAATGATGAGCTGAACTTAGAACATGAATTGCCAAGCTTAGAGTTCCAAAACACCTGCAACAATGAGATCAGAACTGAACCTTTTGAGGGTATAAATTCCGCCTCTTATTCTGATAAGGTGGCCCTCGAAGGTTATTCAGACTTAGGTTCTAGTAACTCTACCCACATCCTAAGCCTAGAACCTAGATCTGAAACTTATTGGGAAGATTATGAGGCCCCTTATGAGAAAGATCAAATTTTTACAGAATATGATTCCGGGCCTCTATTTGATGAATATCCCTCTCCAACATCCTCAGGAAATTTGATCGATTTTTCGAAAGTCATGCCAATTTATGATACAGAAACTGAGGAGTTGGATGAGCAAGGTTTTAATTGGGTCTATCCTACCAGCTTCGAGCTTGAGCCTAGACAGAATACCTTTTTAAGCCCAGAATTAACATATAGGCTAGACCCCAGTCAGGCTGCTGATTCCACATCTGATGATTTATGCTGCGGTGGAATTCATAATCATGAATCTCATTTTCGCAAACTCTCCGACAACTTCAGATCTGACTATAATTGCGGAGAGATTCTCCTTCCTGAACACGCCAGGCCCATCTACGACCTCAGTTCACATGACTCTGACTCTGACTCTGAGGTCCTGATTCCCGAGATCACTGATAACACAGGATCATTCCTTTTCGATCCTCAGGAACCAAAAATAGAAAATGCCAAGAGTGATTGCAACCCAGAATTCAAATCTTTTCTCAATTCAGATTTCTTTCATCCTACAGACACTCTTCAAGCATTTGATAATTACCCAGAGGACTCTTTACAGAAAATCACCTGTCATTCCTTTCTAGAAGAGCCCTCATACACAGTTGCCACCTCGTCTGCACACACAGAACTAATCAAAACCTCTTCCCAACCCCGACCCGCAACCAGACTCAATTTCTATTCAGATTCACCTCTCACCGAGCCGATTGCATTTCCACATCGGGTTTGGAACACTGATCAGACTACATATCATGCTCCATCATTCTCTGATCACCCCTGTAGGGTTTTCGCATCATTCATTGATTATTCTACGGGTCCCTACACTGACCAGGCTGATTCGACTCAGCCAAACCCTGCGTTTTCACTTCCACATCCATCTGAGCTTCATAGTATATGGTGGGTTCCACACCTTTTTATCCACATCTATCAACCCACCAGACTGATTGGGTTTGGGCTGCATCATCAGCCTGTTGATCTGAACAAGCACCTGGTTGGACCAACCAGACTCTTAATCAAGGTGCTTGTATTACAAAACTCTGCTGATTTCACCATCCCCTTTCCATCGCATTTCCCGCTTGGCTGAAGGCATCAAATTTAGCTCTCAACGGGAGGCAGCCTGTCATTCTCTTTAAAAACCTGAAACCTTTTCTAAAACCTTTGTGCACTTGAAATTCACACTTTAGGACAGCCGACTCCACCTCAAGTGCTTGCATTTGAGATTAAAAATCGTCCGCAATAGTCACCCCGACCCATTCACTCATCAAAACATCTGTCCTAATGTATGAACTAAGTTGAATAAAAACCCCCTAAGTTACAATGAGGACATTGCAAATCTTAGGCATAGGGGGGTATGAAAGTGCAAAACGTGTAAGAAAAGGTTTCAAACAAAAAAATTCACATATGCCAAAAACACCATAAAAATTAAAAATTTTTCGAAAAAGAATAAGAGAATAAGAGGAGAAAGGAAATTTTGTGAAGGAGAAGGAGAAAAGAAACAAAAGGAAAAAAGGAGCACAAAATATGAGAAACAAGTGATAGTCATTAGTAAGGAACTAAGGAATTAACCTAAGTTCTAGACCTCATTCAAGAAAATAACTGAAAAGTGCATAATGAGATTAGTAAAAACGCAAACCTTAGGCATTCTTGAATAGACTCTTAGTAGCCATTAAGATCTGGACACTCCTCAAGAGGTTGAGGAAAATGAAAAGCTGAAGTATTAGGTCTAAGGCTTAGGGAGTATTTGGCCTCATTAACTAATTTTTGGTTTACGGGACTCAGTAACCTAAGCACCCTAACCTCACACACAGCCTGGTTCAGTAAGCGTAAAAATCAAAATCACGCAGAAGCGTCGCAAAATTCTGAAAAGTACACCTAGAGTAGGAGCGGCTGATCAACACAAGTTGATTTGGACGAGTTCCCAGCGCGGAGAGGCGGGAAATCCCCTCAAAGATGCGTAACAAAATATCATCTCCTCGGTGCTTGTCTCTTAGGATATTCACATATCCTACTAGGGGCATGTAAGCACCCTGCTGGTTCAGATTCCATGGATGGCATTATCACAAAGTGTCAACTGCCAGGGTCTGAATTCGGCCACGGAACACCATGGATGGGATTATCTCAAAATCTCAATAGCCAGGGTTCTGGGGGTTGCCATGGGCGGTGCTATCTCGAAGCATCGATCGCCAGAAACCCTTGAGGATTGATGATGGGAGCAAGGAATCTGATACAGATCGTGTTGAAAAGCCAATCCTAGGCTAGAACTAAAAAGAAAAAGAGAGAGAAAACTCTCCAAACAGAAAAACTTTCTATCTCTCTCTTATTAAACGCACTGCGAACTGAACTAGGGATAAAATCATTTCAAGCACGGGTGCTTTAACCACAAAGTCCAATAGACCTTAGGTTAGTTCTTGTGGGCCTTAAAAACCTTTGCTAAGGACTGAGGCTGAGGCTAGACAGATTTGGATCTTGATTGGTACTGGAGTACCTTTTAAGCCTATGGTCAGCATTCTAACCTAATCTAAGTTTAAATGAAAAAGCACTTATCTGAAGCTATTAAGAACTTCATGGTCTAGAACAAGGGTTGAAACCTTAAGTTTTTGCTAAGAGACTAGCAAAAGCTAGGCATGGGGGTATGATGAGAACCTCATCATGAGCCCTAAACTAGCACCATTTAACCCTGATTTGCAAGAAAAAGCTCCTACATAACCTTAGAAAGGCTTGGCTCAGAGAGATTCTGAGTTTGCAAAGAAAACATAAACTGAGAGGTAAAAATGTAATTTCACCAATCCAATCTGAAAACAGGGTAACTCAGGGTCCAAACATAGGTTAAAACAACCTAATAAGAAGAAAAGTGGGATGAAATGACTCAACAAGGGCTACAGCAACTCCGAAGAATTAAATGACATCCTGTAACCCTAAAAGCAAACCCACTTAAATACACGAGGTTCGAGGTAGAGAAAAAATCAACTAAACTCTCTAAAATTCATAGAAAAATAATCTCTAGGGTTTAGAACCTTCAATTTTGCCTTAGAAACCCATTTTGACCTACATTGAGAACCATGCCCAATTAAAAACTTAATTTGGGTTTTTACGTAATTTGACCAGTCAAACAAGGTTTAATCTAGAAATAAAATTCACCATCCGAATCCTTAGGTCCTAATTAGTCATGTATAAAAAATTGAGCCTAAGAAGAAACCTTCTTGACCAACTTTACACTTTAGTCCTCATATATTTACTTTCTGGCCCTCAACTTTTGAACCCTCACATTTTGGCCCCTAACTCTCCTTCGTTCTTTGCGTTTAGGTCCCTCCTGCAAAACCTGAGCAGCACCATGCTCCGGCGACCTTGCGCGGAGCATGGCGCCGCGCAGGGTAAGGGGGGGGCCTACCAAGTCAAATGGGGGTGCCCTGCGTCGTCAGCCGTCGTAGGAACACTCCCCTGATGGCTGCAACCACCCATACCGGCCGTGCGAACACACGGACGGTATGGGTATCCTTCCTCCGGCATCCTCCGGCGAGGGAGACACGTCTCCCTCCTCCCTGAGCAGCATCAGTTTAAGTCGTCTGATTGCAAAATCAGACGACGTCTTGAAGGCAAGGAAGAAGAAGAAAAGAAGAAGCAGGACCGCGGCAAAGAAGAGGAAAGACAAGAAAGAAGAAAAAGAAGAAGAAGATCTGAAGAAAAAGAAAGAAGAAGAGAAAACAAGGAAGAACAGAAGGCAGAAGAAGAAGACCACGAGGAGATAGACAAAGAAGAAGAAACCAAGAGCCAAAGAGGAGAAGACAGAGGAAGAAAGAAGAGAAGAAGAAGAAGCCAAATTTTTCATCTCTCTCTCTCTCTCTTTATTTTTGTAATAAAGAATTTGTACTTCTAGAATACGAATTGCTCCCTGAGTTCGACCTCGGGAACTCTTTTATTTTCCGAGTAAAAAAATATATGTAATGATGGCAATAACTAGCTGTACAACAACGCTATTTCTATAACAAAACCTAGTTATCGCCACGATCATCAGGCAGGCATTCTCCTCTTCCACCGTACGACGCCATTTCAATTACTCGTCCCCAGATAGGAACTTTAGGGTTCATATGGCTAGATCTTACCCAACTCCTTGATTTGCTTGATCTCATGGAGTTTGTCAGTGATTGACTGCTGCTCCGCCTTCAGAGCTGCCAGCCTGGCCTCGTACTATTCTTTCCTTGCTTTCATCTATACGAGGGGATCTCGCCTAGGGACCTCGAGTAGTCTTCTAGGTTGAGCCGACTTCTTACTGGACCCGGCATGCTGGGGATGTCCCTTGGACACTAAGATGCTCAATTCCACCTACACTGCCGCCGTCTCGGGATTACCATGAGAGAAGCAAGTCGTGGGGGGCATTGCTAAGATTTTGGATAAGGAAACGGTATCAGATGACAATCGTTTCCCACAGATGGCACCAATTGATCTATCTCCATAGCAAAAGGATGATCCGACTCAACAATAAAAGCATTGTAATCACAAGAAAGAGACACGAGAGTTGGTGACCCAGTTCCACCTAAAGGGGTATACATTTGGGGGGAGGGTAGTACTCCCGAACTTCCACGTGAATTAGAAGGTAGTACAGAATCTCTAGTTTTCTCTCCCTCAGATTGAGTGAAGAAATCCCCAGAGGACCACTTTTCCCTATTTATAGTATAAGAAATATCCCAACAACATTAAATGCCTTATAATGGTCCTCGCAGATTCCCTGACGCATTCGTTATTTGGATATTAATAGTGTAGGTAATGCCACCGTTAATGCCGACGTGGGTGTCGTGGGTGTTGTTGCCTCCTCTTTGACTCTGATCAATCCGGGTCCTCTGGCGGGTCGATCCTCTTCAGATCCGCCTGGATGAAGGGGAGTCCGGATCCGTCTGTGTGTAGGCGGGTTGGGTGAAGTCGGATCTGCCTATTTGCTTGGCATCTAGGTAGTCAGATCCATCTTCGGGCTTCGTGCGAAGTTTTAAGTTCGGGGGCACTTTTTGCCCCTCATCAGCATCACTCCTCTTCCTACATGCCCCTCATGGCCTTCCTTCTTCGCTTCCTTTTCCCTTTCTTTGTCTTAGGTGAAGATAGGGAGTGGTGGATGGTTAGAAAAGTAGGGGGTAGGGTGGTATTTATAGGGTGCTCTATTCGTTTAATTCCTCAACATAGTTAATTAAGTTAATTAGGCTTAATTAAGTGCAAGAGAAAGTAACTTAGGTTAACTTGATTTAATGTCGATTGAGTAGTATAGGGTCAAGCTAACCTAACATTTTATATTTTTAATTCTTTTTTAACTGGTTGAGTCCAGGTCGTTCACTAGGAGGCATAACTTAATTTAATTCACCATTTAATCCTAGGCATTGATTACTACTTAATCAATTAGAATTATAATTATAATACTTTAAGATCATGAATCTTGCACAAATGATATTTAATTAAAAGATATGCAACATTCCATAAGACAAACATATTTACACATGTGATCTATCATTAAAAGCAAGTAAACATGTTTATTTCTACTAATTCCATTTCATTTACAAAAGATTAAGGTAAGAAAAAGAAATTCAATTAAGTACAAGTGACTTATTCATCAATTAAGCTCTAGAAGAAATTGTATTAGAGTAAAATATAAAAATTGGACGTCTTAAAAATAAGCATTGAATTATAAGTCGTCTAAAACTTTTAATTTTCCTTTTATTTTCTTCTTCTATCTTCAGCCTTCATTCTTCTTCTTTTCTTCTTCTACCATCTCTTTCTCTCTCTCTGTGTCTTTACCTTTCTTTACTTCACCCCTTAACCTTCTGTTTTTATCTTTCTTGAGCCCTTCATCTCTTCTCTTTCTTTTTTTCCTTTACTCTTCAATTGTGCATTTGAACCACGTTTTGAACCAAAAATTTGGTTTATGGTTGGCAGTTTGGACCGGTTGGGGATATGTAGCACCCCTCTTAGGGTTGGACCAGACTGTACTGGGTCCAAGCCTGGTTCACATTAGGTATGGTTTATTTCCGATTTAATTCATCACAGTCTCCAGCCTCCCAGGCCCATCATGCACATGCTCGCTCATGGGCCCACGCTCGCACGCCCACAGGCGCACACACACCCAGGCATGTGCACCACACGCACCCACACACATGCTCTTTATGCGCCCTGCGCTGACGACCGAACAACCCATAACACTTTTTACTTTTATTCCATGGTGCGCGCTCATTTCTTACCGATGTGGGACTAACCTTGTCCCCTTCAGGCCAAACTTTGGCTAGAGACACAGGCCAGCTCAGAGCTCCAAATCGAGCAAGCTATAGCTCGATGGAAAGCTCTAGAGGAGTACTACATGATTGCAGCATCAATTTGATGCTGAGGATAGAATTAACCCTTCGATTGAAGGGTGAAAATTGAAGGTTTCCACGGCCATTCTGGCCTGCAGTTGTGTTTCATAGGTCTAAGGACCTGCAGATGTGCTCTTTGGCTTCAGATGAGGTTCTGAACAGATTCAGGAGCTAACTCCGCTCCTAAAGGTGAAGGGAAAAGGTGCTAAAAGGTTTCTGGAAGGTGAAGAAGCTTTAAAGCTTCAAGCAAAAGCTTCATAGCTTCAAATCAAGCTCTGAAAAGCTTAACAGACAGCTAAAGGGCAGCTGCATCTAATTCAACAACCTCTGAAGTTTGTTAGGAATCCAATTGGGCAACAATTACATTTAAATCTCGTCAGAAAAACACTAAAGTTAGTGTTGGGTTCAAATGAACCCAAACTAAACAGAAGTTGGATTCATCTAAGATCCTGATTAAAACTCATCCAAATTGAACCTAATCTATCTAAAATCATCCCAGAAATCATTTGAACTTATCAATTTCTCTAATTTAATCCTACATCATTCAATCAGACCTGGGTTTGACCACTGAACCTAAAAAATTGACTTTTTGCATAAAGCTTTTTCAGATAAAATTAACACTTCAATTCATCTCTAATTGATCTTAGGAACAAGTTCAGGGTTTCACAAAGGAGTTTTGACCAAGAAACCTAGGGTTTCAGGTCTATCGCCTGAGTTCTAAAGTTAGTTTGTTCGACAGAACAAACTAAGGCTTATCTGAGTAAATGATCTACAAATCCGACCTCATAGCATCCTCCTGATGCTTCTAGGCCTCTAAAATCAAGCTTATCCCTAATGGACAGTCTTCTCCAACTCTGCCGGAGTTGGAGAAGACAGAGGTCTAGATCTAGCTCCAGACTTTGAAACTTCAAATTAAACATTGCAAAATGATCATTAAGCCTCAATTAAGTGATCTGGAGCTTCTCAGAGAGTTCTATAGGTTGAAGATAACATTTTGACTCGTCGGAGCTCCGGTGAGTCCAGACAATAGCTAAAAATATGTATGGATCATTAAAACAAGCCATGGACAGTCTGAAAATTTCCTGAGGTCACAAGGAACCTCAGGAATACATTAATTCATTCAATTATTGATTACACTGAAAGTTATACATTGAATTAGCATTGAGTGAAGTCTGAGTTTGCTAGAACTTAGGACAAGTTCTCTCACTCAATTGAATGGAGAGAACATGTCAGTGAAGTGTGGCGAAGGTGTATAGGTGACTAATTAGGTGGATACACTCCTCCTGAGCCGCCATTGACAGCAAGCTCAGGAGGTTGAATGTATTTTAGGCGTTTTAGTTATAGGTGATTATTAATCAAATTAAGGTGAAGATAGGGGCCCTGAGATGATGATTAAGTGATGGAGGGCCCCAGTGGAGGTGAATTGCCCTCGGTTACTTCCGCCATGGACAGCGTAAGCAGCCGGTGTAGGTGGAGATGGATTAGGCGATTAGGTGTTCAAATCAGGGAATTAAGGTGTCAGGGATGATCATGGAGGATTAAGGAAAGTGATCAGTGAATTCAAAAGACAAAAGAATGCTCCAGTCAAGCTCAAAGAGCTCGCTGGAGTTGAGGAAGACGATAGAAAATCTAACTAACCTACCTAATTAACTACTCTAATTACACTAACTTACCTAACCTATTGTTACATGGATGAAGGGGGTAGAGGATCTCCGTCAAAGGATCTTAACGGAGGAGGAAATAAGAGGGGCGGAGGAAGAAGTCCGGCAGGTGTAGGTGAAGCGCAGAGGAGGAAGTCCAATGTCGGCACTGCGTCAGTAGACTCAGCGGACAACAGCGGAGATGAGGGATGAGTGAAGACGAACGGAGGAAGACGAAGGAAGCGGAGGAAGGTTGCTGGATATTGGAGTGAATATCCTATCTGCTAGCTCAGTGAGTGGAAGAGGGTAGGGAGCTAACCTCTTGAAATCGGAGAGGTGGAGGGGTATTTATAGGTTGAGGCGGTTGAGGAGGAGGGTGAATCTGGACAGAAAGGGGTCTAGGTGTGAAGTAACCACCAGGGTCTTCTTTGACGCCGGTGAGGTTAACTTCAAACCCTAAATAGGATTTAAGCATCATCCAGACCAATGGATGAAAAGAGGGTGTTGAGCGTAAGCTCCAAGAGCTTGGCAAGGATGGGCGGACATCAGATGGACGGTGATCAGCGGGTAAAGATACCTCCTGTCGTCAGCCTTCGAAGAGGCTGAAGAAGAAATGAAGAGGAAGAAAAGATGTTTATAGGGACCTATCTACAATGAAAACTAAGGACCTAAGTGAATAAAAAGGACTCAATTAAAATAAAACCTAAGGACCAAAACGTAAACTAAGGTTTTCAAGGCTTATTTTAATTTAAATCTTTTACAACTTTTTATATATGATTATAAATTAGAAAAATATTATATTTAAACCTTGGATTTACATTTTTGACCTTTTTAGCTTATTTTATTTAATTAAGTAAAGTTGCTTAAGTTATTACATACTTAGGTATAAGTTATACTTAAGTTAATTAACACATTAATTAGGTAAATAATTACCGATATTTCGAGTCCATTTATTAATTAAATTATTAATAATATTAATTGTATAATAATATAGCATTTTAAGCTTATTTTAAGGTCCTTTAATGATTTATCCCTTATTCTATAATTAACCCATATATTTACATATTCCTAGCTAATTAACTAGGAAGACTAGTTAATTAGGGGTAATTAGAAGCCATGATGAGCCTCTCATCATGCTCTCCACCTCAAAATTTCACAAACTAACCAAGTGGCACTAAACTTTTAAATCCTAGTCATTGACCCAGTCATTATTGCTAACCAATCATATTTTGTCAACTGTGCAGTTTTGATGACAAGGCATCCACCTCAGCTACCTAGTCAGCTCAAAACCATAGGTTTCTATAGCTCATGGTTTCATTTGAATCATATCCAAGCCCAAGGTTTCCTTAATCCTGCTTAAATATCTTTAAGAGTGCTTAATTACCACCAATCATGTTTAATTGTTGCTAATCAAGGTTGATAGTTGCAAATCATCAAGTCCATAGGAACTAAAAAATAATAAAAGTATTTATTCTTAAATCCTCTATTATTTCAAGCATGTCCCTCATGAGCAAGCCTTAATAGTATACATACCCACATTAAATGATTAGCTATATCATTACGGGGAACACATGTTATCTTATTATTTGGAATTCTTCGTTACACCTAAAGAGCATGATTTATATTATTTTGAGTGCTAGTATAGTTAGCTAAATTTCTTTGTGTGAGCTTGTTATATTTTTTTGTCCTGATATACCCTGATGCTCTTGCACACACATTGGTTATATGAGAAACACGAGCCTTTTACACATGTAGTGTAGTAAACAAGATTAGTTGGATTTCACTAAGTACTTGTATAAAGAAAAACATACAATTACAAAGCAAAACAAAGGATGGTGGTTGGGTTCAAACAAGCCCAAGGCCTTTTATGGAGGTGGGAAATATCCCTGGCTAATTTGGGAGGAGTTCATTGCTTAGAGTAACCTTTCTTTCCTTAGCTATGGAAGTGTTGGCTTCCTTTCTCTCAGCTACTTCCTCATCTTCAACTTAGTCAACAACAACTAATTAAGATCTGCTTGGTGACAGCCTTCACCTCCTTGTCCATCAATTCCGTGTCCTCTTAATTCGAGTTTGAGTGTAGTCAAGGTCAATGATCTATCCCTCCTTTATTAGCTGCTCACATCTCACTTGATGCAACTATTGCTCCAACTAAGGAAGATCTCTAATGAAGCACCTCCTTGGTTAACAAAACCTATGTAGAGGCAAGGATAAACATAATAGTATCAAAAATTAGCTTCTCTTAGTACTTAACCATGGAAAGGTCCGTTATAAGGAAGTTTACCATCGCAATTAGATCTTGCATGACTGAAAGACTCCATCTTGAGTACCTTATCTACAATGGGACATCCTTAGCATGCTTATCGTCTACTTTTGATTGATTTTCAACTCCTCAAGTGACTTCCACAAAGTTCTTTTTTCCTCCAAGCAGGCAACGTCCTTATGGGTTGCCTCAAGTTTGCTTGCACCTTCTTGCCCTCATCCCACAAAAATGTCTTTTTGGCCTGTGAGGTGACTAGGGTTGCTTGAATGAATCCTTCCCGCCTGGTCAATTGCTCTTGGAGAGCCTTTTCAGCCATAATGTAGACTTTTTATATATGCTTGATTATCTTCCTTAGCTTGGCTAAACGTTGCTTCTCCTTATTATTCACCCATTTCATAAGGCCATAACATGCCCTCAATTCGACCTTCTTCCTATGTAGATCCTCTTGAAGTGAGGCAACTTCCCCAAGGCCCTTACCTTAGACTCCTTAGAATTTGCACTTAATAGCGAGCTCCCATGCTCCACTGCAAGAGACATTCTATCAACGCCCTCCTTAGTCAAAAGGGTATGTCTTGAGGTTGCTCATATAGACTCGAGATAGAGTGCACGAGTAGGCACATCCCAAAGTTGATATCTTATCTTATTGTCTCGACCTACAAGACAATGCAATGAAAGTTATCCTAAGCGAATCCCAACAAACTCAAAGAAAAAATTAAGAAAGGGGCTTATGATTTGGAGTCCATGCTTAGTATAGATCATAAGCAGGTCAAGAATGGTGATGCCTATCTTCATGGTTGTGCACTTGAATTCTAGGGTAGACACACCCATGTGCATCTAGGGTACCTTATGATTGGTGTTGAGCCCATGCCCAAAAGGTGGTTTCAGAGATTCTAGGTCTCCTATGTCATCTTTGAGGAAGATGTGACATGGAGTCCCTCCTTAGGGGCCTTTGGTTCCATACTCAAATGAAGAACTGCTATACCACCTCATCCAAGATGAGGATTAGATGCATCTTCTTAGATTAAGGGTTGACATAAGGATTCCTCACACTAATGTCAACTAATGTGGACCTGCTCAAAGCCATCATCGAAGGGTCGAAACCAAATAGCACTTGGCCAATTGGGTCGAATCCCATCCAATTGGTAAGGTCAAGGCCTAGTGTTTAGTGGTAGGCCAATGAAATGCCAATTCTTTGAGCATATGCAATGATGTACAACTACCTTACATAGTTAATTAGTCGTTGTTAAGTTATAGTGTAGCGTGTAAGGTAATCGACACATTTTTTAAATTTATATTAGTTAAGTCTAGGTCATTCATTAGGAGGTTAAATTAACATATCATTCACCATTTATTCTTAATTTAATTCTTATTCTTAATTATAATAATTAACTAGATGTTATATACTTAACTACTATAGATAATACTTATACAACTTACTTAAACATATACTTACCAGTTATAATTAATAACATAAATATTACTATTTACTTAAATTTTAGTTACTTAATTAGTACATACTTAATTTACTTATAATTTACTTCCATACTTAATTTATATAACTAATTAATACTTACTTTAATTAATTTGTCTAATAGATACCAGATTTACTTAATTAATTTATAAGCATAATACTAACCTAACTACTATACTAAACACATTATAATCACTAGGTACTTAAGATTACTACTAAACTTATATTACTACTTAACAATATGGTATAAATATAGTAATATTAAAGTTAACCATAATAATTAACTATATAATTAACTAGCTACTTAATTAACTAATTAATTACTACAATATGTTATCTACATGAATAATTGCATAAAAATGAACAATAATAGCATGGCAATCATTCCATAATGAAAAGAAAAAGATTTTGCATTGAATTCTAAAAAGAAATATACAAAAAATGTCATTTTATAACAACCATCAATGTTCAACATTTATTTAATACTAAGGCATTTAATCATTTAACACTTAAGCATCAAAGCCTTAAGCTCAAGTTTTCTTCTCAACACTTAGCCAATTTTTCATTCAAATCCTTCTTCACAGATCAAAACGAGACATGGATCCACATGGCTTTCGCATGATCAATGGCCAGGATGGCCAAATCAATACCACTACTAACCACATGTCACCATCTCAACCTTCCACCTGGCGCCTTGAGGCTGCTCTGCAGAACCACATCATCACATGCATAGGCGCACGCGCGCACACACACACACACATGCTTGCTCGTGCGCCCAGTGCGTAGGATGACTAGTTGGCATAAGAGCACCATTCCTTTTATATGTCTTCAGTGGCTCCTCAATACTCAAGGTGGGACAAAGAGTCCCCCTCTTTGCGTAGCATCTGTTCCAGCATTAGCTTCAATCTTTGACTCCTCTTAAGGGCTTAATCAAAAGCCCTGGCATTCCTCTATCTATTGCAGCTTCCAATTAGATCAGATGATCACAAGTGATCTCTAAATTGATCTCTAAAAATGGCTTGTTGCCATTGATGCATTGCAGCAGCAATTCAACTGCAGACCTTCTTATTAACACCATATCTCTCTCTTTTACTCGTTCCTAAAAACTTTGCATGGTGCCTTAAGTCATTCCGCACTCAATGGAGTGGAAATAGAGACTTAGGGAGAGTGGGAAGCTCATTGAGCTTCGAAACTTCAATTTGAAGCTCAGAACCAAGTGGAACAGGATGTCAATTGATCTAACAAATAGATTAGAGCCTTTGGAGTAGATCTAGATAGTTTCAGGATGTTGAAAGAAATAGATCTGAGTTGAATTTAACTTGGAAACTCATCCAAAACTCAATGAAACCCTCTAAAGTTTGAAATGAACCCAAACCGAGCAGAGATCTAATCTTACTAAAGTCCTCAATAAAACAACTTCAAATCAATCCTAATAGATTTATAACAAACTTAAGATCTCCAAATGATCTCAAACTTAAGTTTTGAAGTCTAGAGCTCTAGAACGACTGTGGTTTGACCAAATGAAGTTCAAGAGTTAACTTTAAATGGAAGAACTAATCTTCTTCAAATAACTGCCCAGATCCACAATATAGATCCTAAGGAACTTGATAAAACCTCAAAGAGTGTAATTTGATACCTGGAGCATCAATTTCTAGGCTTCCACCTGAGTTCCAAACTAAGTTTGGTCAAAAAATAGACTAGAAGTCTAACAAACTCTCTGAGACTAGATTTAAGTTCCTTAGGTCCTATGACTAAGCTCTGAAAGTTTGTGGATCATCCTCCTCAGCTCTGCTAGAGCTGAGGAAGATGACGGCTAGATAAGTGCTTTAGTCTGGAAAACAAAGGAATGAAGAGTGGTTTATGATCAGTAGAGCAAAAGATGATGATCTGGAGCTTCTTTAAGAGTTTCAAGCCTTGTGATTCACATTTGCCTTCGCCAAAGCTCATCGGAGCTCTGGTAAAGACTAGAAATAGACATTAAATACAAAATATCCATGGAATTACTCAAGAATTAGCTTGAAAGAATCCTAATGATCTTAGGATCAATCAAAGCTCATCAATTGCATAGATTGACCACTAGATAGTAGATTTAGCTTGAAATCCTCAAAAAGTACATCCTAAGTTTGATAGAACTCAGGAGTCATCATCTCACTCAATTGAGTGAGGGGAAATGCTCCTTGTATGACTGCGAAGGTGTATGAGTAGGGAATTAAGTAGAGAACTCCTTTAGAGCTCTGCCATAGACAGTGTAATCCAGAGGTTGAGTGAATTGGGCGTTTACTATATATGGACTAATAAAAGCAATTATAAGGTGAAACATGATGAGGTGTGTCTCATCATAGCTAAAATGCCAAAGTTAGGCTAGAAACTAGGCTAAACACTATCATTAACATAATAAATAAGTTAAGTGTGGGAATTAACAAAAATGACCTAAAACATCAAATTTGTGCTAAAAATGCATAATTATGTCATAATTGAGATACTCTATTTACAAAATACAATTTCATGATCCAAATGTCAATTGAACACTTATTTGAGTTCAAAAATACAAATCAAGGGTTAAATCATGTTCTTATATGTTCAATTAGGCTTCAATAAAAATCTCATGGCGGGAAAAAAAATGAGAGGGAGAGGGAGAGAGGGTGGATGGCGTTGGGTGGCAGGCGGCGGTGGCGTGGAAGCGGCTAGGGCTGAGGAAGGGGGTGAGTGGAAGACATTGATGTCGAGGAACTGGAGGAGAAGGGAGAGGGTTTGGCAAGCACGTGATGGTAGGATGGCCTATAACAACCCAAGAAGGCCTTGGAGGAAAACTAATGGTGAGATCTTGTGCTTCAGATGTAGACAAAGGGGGCACATGGCTGTGATTTGTAGAAACCCTCTAGTTTGCCTGGTGTGCGGGGGTAAAGGACACAAATGTGATTCCTGCCCTAGGATGAAGCTGCTGCATACAAAGATGGCCTCTCTATGTCCAGGCCAGGAAGCGATGAAGGAGCCCCGACTGCCACCACCGCCGGCGCTTGGTAGTCACTCAATTGAAGTGGAGATCCCGTTATTTGAGGAGATTTCTTTTGTAGAGATCATGCTGAGGGGTGATTTGATTGGTGAGATTATGACAGGCAAACCCTCGATCGAGAGATTTCAAAATTTGGTAAGTTCCCTACAACCTTTGTCTATGGGCTGGAAGGTTGCAATGTTGTCTCAGTCTCGCTTTCTAGTTTTTGGTTTGGGGATGATGAATGTGGAAAGGTTGCGATTTCGGTCGAGTTCTTTTGAAGAAATCAATGTGGTCTGGAGAATGGTGTCCCCCTTCGATGGGGCTCTCCCTGATCGACCTCCCCAAAGAATGGGTTCTAGGAGGGTGCTTCTCGAGATCAAGGGACTGCCACTGCACTTAAGATCTAAGGGAGTGTTGTCAAGATGGTTGCAGGCTTTGCATCTGTCTGTGAAGGATCTGAAGTCATGATTGGACAAGGTGATATTTGATCACTTAGAATTGAGGCTGATGTCCTTAAGTCTGGATCAGTTCCTAACAGGATTACAATCAGATGTGGGGGCTCTTCATGGCTTATTCGCCTAGCAGTGGTTGGACAAGTGTCTGTGCTTCCAGAGTAGGGGCATGTTAAGACGTCTGTGGCTGGTTCTAAGGAGGTGCAACAGGCTGAAAGGTTGGGATGCATTTCATCAGATGAAGCCCCTGAGTCAAAAAAGAGGAAGGACTGTCATCTGGGCTATGCAGAGAAGGAATTGATGCCTATGGAAGAGGTTAATGTCTTAGGATGTAGCAGCCAAGTCTTAGTGGCCAAAGGTAATGGTTCTATGGAGGATGCTGATGCCTCTGAGAGAGATTCAGATATTCCTAGCAGTAAAGATGAGGGGAAGTCAGGTATGGAAATTATGCTCAGTAGTGACAACAGGGCCCTCAAGGAGGTGAACCAGGTGTAGTTCACTATTCATGCTGATCTGAAATTTGGTAGTGGATCAAACCAGAAAAGGGGGGTGGGTCGCTCCCCTTACATGCTCATAAGGAGAAGGAAGGAGAACCTGACCCCCATTGTGGAGCAGACTATTGCAAACTCGATCATGGTTGAGTATGTGGGTTGTTTGGCTTAAGGGGATCAACCAGGCAAGGAATGAGAGTGTTATCTTGGAATGTGCATGGGCTGCGTAATAAGGTGAGAAGGGCTTCCTTATGTAGATACCTCTCTGAGTGGGAAATTGATTGTGCTCCCATTCAAGAGACACATATGGAGGAGGAGAATGGTCAGGTATGGGACTTGTTTAGGCAGTCTGGATATGCAGATTGTGTGGTGAAGGGTGTAGCTGGAAGGTCTGATGGAATGGCCATATGGTGGAGAAAGTCCTGTCTCATGGTAACTGAAGTCTTTCGTGATAGGTATGTGCTTACCTGCAGATGCCAATCCCTCCAAGGAAATCTGGAATGGTATGTCTCTTGCACTTATGGCCCATGTGTTGCTGCAGACAGGGCAGTTCTGTGGGAGGAATTGTCTGCAATGCACCAAAGAGTATGATGAGAACCTCATCATGAGCCATAACTAGCTCATTTTGACCCAATACAAAGGATAAAAGCTCCTACATATCTCAAGGAAAGGCTTAACTCAGAGAATTCTGAGTTTGAGAAGAAAACCAGTCATAAGGGGTAAAAGTGCAATTTTACCAGTATAATCTGCATACAGGGTAATTCAGGGCCCAAACACAGGTCAGAACAGCTTAATAAGAATAAAAGTGGGACGAGATGATCTAGCAAGGGCTACAGCACTTTCAAGGAACCAAATGATAATCTGTAACCCTAAAACAACCCACTTCAATTCACAAGGTTCGAGGCAAAGTAAAAATAGAATAAACCCTCTAAAATTCATAGAAAAATAATCTCTAGGGTTTAGAACCTTCAATTTAGCCTTTAGAACCCATTTTGACCTACATTGAGAACCATGCCCAATTAATAACTTAATTTGGGTTTTTGCGCAAATTGACCGGTCAAACAAGGTTTAATATGAAAATAAAATTCACCATCAGATTCCTTAGGTCCTAATTAGTCATGTATAAAAACTTGAGCCTAAGAAGAAACCTCCTTGACCGACTTTACACTTTGGTCCTCATATATTTACTCTTTGGCCCTCAACTTTTGAACCCTCGCATTTAGGCCCCTAACTCTCCTTCGTTCTTTGCAAACAGGTCCCTCCTGCAAAACCCTGCCAGCACCATGCTCCGGCGACCTTGCGCGGAGCATGGCGCCGCGCAGGGTAAGGTGGAGGACCTGGCATGTGTACCGGGGGGTGCCCTGCGTCGTCAGCCGTCGCAGGAGCACCCCCATGGTCCTTGCAGCCCCCCATACCGGCCGTGCGAACGCACGGACGGTATGGGTTCGAATTCCGACCATGCTCCGGCGAGGGAGACACGTCGTCTCCCTCCGCCTTCCTCCCTGCTTCAACCCTATAAATACCCCCCGCCGCTCCACCGACCAAGGCAGCCTGGATCTGACGGAGAAAACCCCCAATTTTCCTCTCTTCTCACTCCGGCAGACGCCCACCAGCTCCGGCGGTTCTTCTTCCTCCTCCTCTTCGCTCTGCCGCAATACCAGCAGCAGAGATTTCTTCCCCTGCTCTTTCCGCGTCGCGCAATACCGGCGCGCGCTGCCTCTGCCCCGTCGTCACCGCCGTCCTCCCCCCACTGGGCATCGTCTTCTCCGGCGACAGTCGATACGACTGTCGCCCTGTTCCTCCCCCTTCGTCCCTGCAGTTAAGTTAGACTTACTCCCCTTCTCCTCCTCTTTCTTTCCCCGCTTTCGATTTAGTCAATTAAGCCCTCTACCGACCCTGTTCACCCTCATCCTCTCCGCCTCCGACCACCCTCCGGCGAGCCGCTCCCATCACCTCAGCGACCCACACGGCTCGCCGACCACCGCAGAACTTCCGCCTCCTCACCCTGATCCTCTTCCGCCCCTCCACTTCCCACCAAACACCCTCTGCAGACCCACCGAACACACCCACTCCCTCGCTCACAGTCTGACCTAGGACGACCCAACAGCTCCATCTCGCCCCCTGCAGACCCCCTGACCACCTTCGCCGTGCCACGGCGAAGGTCCTCCGCCTGTCTGATTTGGCCGAGAGGCCGTGCCATTGGTTTCAGGTTCCAGGCCTTGACCGCCATTGGCGAGGAAGCTCGAAGCCTGCTCGAGGTTGCTCCAAGCCGAGATATCCCAGATTGAATAGCCACGGCCAGCGCGGAAGAGTCTCACGCACACACCCTGGCCCTCGATTGGAGCTGTACGCCTCAACAGCCGATGCAATTGGGAGCACCATCCCTGCTGCAGGCGTAAGAGAATTGGGGTGGGACATTTAGTCCCACCTCGGAATCTCTCAAAGGCGCGCGGACACATAAATTGAAAAACTGCCGTATGCTGTTTGCCTCAGTTACCACGGGGTGAGGTCCCTCTCACCCGACCCGACCCGACTCGGCCTCGTCCGTGACCACGCTCCGCGGACCTGGCCCAACCCGATTAGACTGACCTGCACTCCTCGCCCACCACGCACGCCGGTGGGCCTGGACCCGGGCCTGACCCGAACCCGATTACCCGATAGCGCTCTGGGAGAGCTTCCGAGGAGTGATTTCAGAGAGAGAGATACGCGGGGGAGGGGGGTAGAGTAGGTTTTTGTCTTGACGAATAAACTCTGAAGTGTGCAGGCCAAAGAAGAAGAAGCAGACCCGCTGAAGAAGAAGGAGCTGCTGCACTGTAGCGAAGGCATTGTTAAGTCGTCTCAGCACCGGGGCAGACGACGGAAGGTCAGCAGCCAAAGAAGAAGAAGACCCGCTGAAGAAGAAGGAAGAGCAACGGCCATCGCGAGAGAAGAAAAAGAGAAGTCAAGGCAGGTGAAGACAAAGAAGAAGAAGGAATGAAGAGAAGCAAGAAGCAAGAAAAGAAGAAGATGATCTGACGAAAAAGAAAGAAAGGAAACAAGAAGAAGAGCACGAGGGGAAAATCTGAAGAAAGCAGAAGAAGAAGAAGAAGAAGAAGAAGAAGAACAGGAAGAACCAAAGACAAAGAGGAAGAAAGAAGAAAAGAAGAAGAAGCCAATTTTTCATCTCTCTCTCTCTCTCTTTATTTTTGTAATAGAACTTGTATATCTCTAGAATACAACTTGCTCCCTGAGTTCGACCTCGGGAACTCTTTCAGTTTTCCGAGTAATAAAAATTTTATATGAAACGTTGGTGACAACCGGCTTTACTACAACGATATAACACAAACCGACGCTTCATCATTTTGGCGCCGTTGCCGGGGAGCAACGGCTATTCTAGAGGTAAACATTCCTGTTTCTTTTAAGTTCTGATAATCTCCTCTCTTTTGTGCAGCTACAGGAACTCAAGAAGACAAGCAACCACACCAAAGACAGGTAAATTTTTCCTCTCACTATTAACCCCTACACTCTAAAGAGGAAGAAAAGAAAAGAACAAGCAATATAGGGCTAACCTGTCTTCCATATTTAGTAACCATAAAAGTTGCATGTTTTCAACTCATTATTTCTGCACACTATTAAGGGTATTTAAGGGCTAACACATTCTTGCTTGAGCCCTAATTACCCAACAAAGAATTAACTGGACCAAGTAGAGCCAACCTAGGATCCAACACTAGGGATTTAGAGACACACTCCTTAAGCAAGAATTGAGAAAACCAAATGAAGTGTGCCCAAGCCCTTGTCTGAAAATACCTATTCAAAGAAAATCTAAAACAATTGGCTCTCTCTAAACACTTGAACCCTAAAAGACAGGACCTAAAAGCTCTCAAAGAAAACAAGAGGTAAAGTTGACCCCATGGGTCAACCAACCTTAAATTAGGTCACTCTTTGCACTTAAAAGACTAAAGTTCAAGTGAAACCTTAAGCACCCTGATCTTAAAATTGGTAGACTTAAGAGGTCAAGATCCCCATTCTGGTCTACCTGGAACCGCAGTGACAAGAGAGGTCGGGTGGGGGAAACCCTGTAACCCGTGGGGACGCTCTACCGTGTAGGGGTCTTCGCGGGACTCTCCCTCTCTGGCTGCCCAGGTAATTCTCAGGTGGACGATCTTTCTGATCAAGGGGTCCATCTGCCCCGAACCTCTATAGTCACCCAACAATTTTTGGGTGTCTTGATTGGGTCCAGCACCTGCTTATCTCATCCAGCCCTTCAGTATTTTTCAGGAGGTCCTTGAAACCTCCAATAGAAGTTCACTCTTCCCGAGGCTAAGCCTCGGCTCCTTTGTTTTTGCAGAAATCATTCACATAGCCCCTCTTTCCTCTGATTCTGAACAAAATCCCCTTCTTCCATCTTAATTCAAACTTTGATTCCACCACCAGATCCAATTATGCAGCCTAATCACCTAGCAAGACTACCATTCAAGAAACCTGAATATCGGAGATCTATGAAAGATAAAATGATCAAGGATGCCATAAGATTCTATGAAAAAGAAGAAAAAACCTCAATAGGAGATATTCAGGTTGATGTCCCAACAACCACATCCTTCATCATAAACTGTGCCCAAATTCTATTAACTGGAATTTCAAAAGGATCAACCCGAGATATGCTCATGACAGGATACATTGAGATGGAAAAATTACACCAATCTGAATACCTTCAATGCTTGACAAATCCTGTACTTTGGGAACAACACCAAGATGCCCTTATAAAACGGGTAGAAATGATGAAATCAGTAGAACAAATTATCAACCAGAAATACCCGTATAAACCAGAAACAGAGGATGAACCATCTTGGAACAGTATTAAGGAACAATTCAGTTTCCCAGATCTCGGGATTGAGGCACAAAGTGGTTGTAAAATCCCAACCCAGATAGAAGACAATGTTGAATTAGGTTGGGATATTGCAGGAGAACACAATGCTGAGCCAACCCTAGGCCATAAATCACCAAGCTTAGAACTTCAAGACTCCTGCAATAACAAGATTAGAATTGAACCTCTGGAGGGTATAAATTCCGCCCCTTGTTTTGATAAGGTAACCCTCGAAGGTTATTCGGACTTAGGTTCTAATAATTCTACCCACATCCTAAGCCTAGAACCTAGATCTGAAACTTATTGGGAAGATTATGAGGCCCTTTATGAGAAAGATCGAATCTTTACAGAATATGATTCCGGGCCTTTATTTGATGAATGTCCTTTTCCAACATCCTCAGGAAATCTGATTGATTTTTCAGAAAACATGCCAATTTATGATACAGAAACTGAGGAGTTGGATGAGCAAGGTTTTAATGGGGTCTATCCTACCAGCTTAGAGCTTGAACAGAACATCTTTTTGAACCCAGAATTGACATATAGGCTAGAACCCAGTCAGGCTGCTGATTCCACATCTGATGATTTTTGTTGTGGTGGAATTCATGATCATTTTCGCCAACTCTCCGACAATTTCAAATCTGACTATAATTGCGGAGAGATTCCCCTTCCTGAACACGCCAGGCCTATCTACGACCTCAGTTCACATGACTCTGACTCTGAGGTCCTGATTCCCGAGATCACCGATAACACAGAATCATTCCTTTTCGATCCTCAGGAACCAAAAACAGAAAATGCCAAGAGTGATTGCAACCCAGAATCCAAATTTTTTCTCGAATCCGATTTCTTTCATCCTACAAACACTCTTCCGGCATTTGATAGTTACCCAGAGGACTCTCTACAGAAAATCACCTATCATCTGTTCCTAGAAGAGCCCTCGTACACAATGGCCACCTCATCCGCACACACAGAACGGATCAAAACCTCTCCCAAACCCCGACCCGCAACCGGACTCAATTTCTATGCTGATTCACCTCTCACCGAGCCGATTGCATTTCCACATCGGGTTTCGAACATTGATCAGACTACATACCATGCTCTATCATTCTCTGATCACCCCTGTAGGGTTCCTGCATCAACCACTAATCATCCTACGGGTCCCTACTCTGACCAGGCTGATTCGGCTCAGCCAAACCCTGCGTTTACACTTCCACATCCATCTGAGCCTCATAGTTTATGGTGGGTTCCACACTTTTTTATACACATCTATCAACCCACCAGATTGATTGGGTTTGGGCTGCATCATCAGCCTGTTGATCTGAACAAGCACCTGGTTGGACCAACCAGGCTCTTAATCAAGGTGCTTGTCTTACAAAACTCTGCTGAGTTGACCATCCCCTCTCCATCGCATTTCCCGCTTGGCTGAAGGCATCAAATTTAGCGCTCAACGGGAGGCAGCCCGTCATTCTCTTTGAAAACCTGAAACTTGTTCTGACAGCTTTTTGCACTTGAAGTTCACACTTTAGGACAGCCGACTCCACCTCAGGTGCTTGCATCTGAGATTAGAAATCGTCCGCAACAGTCACCCCGACCCATTCACTCATCAAAACAGCTATCCTAATGTATGAACTTAGTCGAATAGAAACCCCTAGGTTACAATGAGGACATTGCAAATCTTAGGCATGGGGGGGTATGAAAGTGCAAAAACTCGTAAGAAAAGGTTTCAAACAAAAAAATTCACATATGCCAAAAATACCATAAAAATTAAAAAATTTTTGAAAAAGAATAAGAGGAAAAGAGGAGAAGGAAAATTTTGTGAAGGAGAGAAGAAACAAAATGAAAAAGGAGCACAAAATTATAAGAAAAGTTGATAGTCATTAGTAAGGAACTAAGGAATTAACCTAAGTTCTAGACCTCATTCAAGAAAATAACTGAAAAGTGCACAATAAGATTAGTAAGAATGCAAACCTTAGGCATTCTTGAATAGACTCTTAGTACTCATTAAGATCTGGACACTCCTCAAGAGGTTGAGGAAAATGAAAAGCTGAAGTATTAGGTCTAAGGCTTAGGGAGTATTCGGCCTCGTTAACTAATTTTTGGTTTACGGGACTCAGTAACCTAAGCACCCTAATCTCACACACAGCCTGGTTCAGTAAGCGTAAAAATCAGAATCACGCAGAAGCGTCGCAAAAATCTGAAAAGAACACCTAGAATAGGAATGGCCGATCAACACAAGTTGATTTGGACGAGTTCCCAGCGCGGAGAGGCGGGAAATCCCCTCGAAGATGCGTAACAAAATATCATCTCCTCGGTGCTTGTCTCTTAGGATATTTACATATCCTACGGGGGGCATGTAAGCACTCTGCTGGTTCAGATTCCATGGATGGCATTATCTCGAAGTGTCAATTGCCAGGGTCTGGATTCGGCCACGGAATACCATGGATGGGATTGTCTCGAAATCTCCATAGCCAGGGTTCCGGGGGTTGCCATGGGCGGTGCTATCTCGAAGCATCGATCGCCAGGAACCCTTGAGGATTGATGATGGGAGCAAGGAATCTGATACAGACCGTGTTGAAAAGCCAATCCTAGACTAGAACTAAAAAGAAAAAGAGAGAGAAAACTCTCCAAACAGAAAAAAACTTTCTATCTCTCTCTTACAAAACGCACTGCGAACTGGGCCAGGGCTAAAATCATTTCAAGCACGGGTGCTTTAACCACGAAGTCCAATAAACCTTAGGTTAGTTCTTGCGGGCCTTAAAAACCTTTGCTAAAAGACTGAGGCTAAGGCTAGACAGATTTGGATCTTGATTGGTACTAGAGTATCTTTTAGGCCTATGGTCAGCATTCTAACCTAATCTATGCTTAAATAAAAAGGCACTTATCTAAAACCATTGAAAACTTCATGGTCTAGAACAAGGGTTGAAACCTTAAGTTTTTTTTGCTAAGGGACTAGCAAAAGCTAGGCATGGGGGTATGATGAGAACCTCATCATGAGCCATAACTAGCTCATTTTGACCCAATACAAAGGATAAAAGCTCCTACATATCTCAAGGAAAGGCTTAACTCAGAGAATTCTGAGTTTGAGAAGAAAACCAGTCATAAGGGGTAAAAGTGCAATTTTACCAGTATAATCTGCATACAGGGTAATTCAGGGCCCAAACACAGGTCAGAACAGCTTAATAAGAATAAAAGTGGGACGAGATGATCTAGCAAGGGCTACAGCACTTTCAAGGAACCAAATGATAATCTGTAACCCTAAAACAACCCACTTCAATTCACAAGGTTCGAGGCAAAGTAAAAATAGAATAAACCCTCTAAAATTCATAGAAAAATAATCTCTAGGGTTTAGAACCTTCAATTTAGCCTTTAGAACCCATTTTGACCTACATTGAGAACCATGCCCAATTAATAACTTAATTTGGGTTTTTGCGCAAATTGACCGGTCAAACAAGGTTTAATATGAAAATAAAATTCACCATCAGATTCCTTAGGTCCTAATTAGTCATGTATAAAAACTTGAGCCTAAGAAGAAACCTCCTTGACCGACTTTACACTTTGGTCCTCATATATTTACTCTTTGGCCCTCAACTTTTGAACCCTCGCATTTAGGCCCCTAACTCTCCTTCGTTCTTTGCAAACAGGTCCCTCCTGCAAAACCCTGCCAGCACCATGCTCCGGCGACCTTGCGCGGAGCATGGCGCCGCGCAGGGTAAGGTGGAGGACCTGGCATGTGTACCGGGGGGTGCCCTGCGTCGTCAGTCGTCGCAGGAGCACCCCCATGGTCCTTGCAGCCCCCCATACCGGCCGTGCGAACGCACGGACGGTATGGGTTCGAATTCCGACCATGCTCCGGCGAGGGAGACACGTCGTCTCCCTCCGCCTTCCTCCCTGCTTCAACCCTATAAATACCCCCCGCCGCTCCACCGACCAAGGCAGCCTGGATCTGACGGAGAAAACCCCCAATTTTCCTCTCTTCTCACTCCGGCAGACGCCCACCAGCTCCGGCGGTTCTTCTTCCTCCTCCTCTTCGCTCTGCCGCAATACCAGCAGCAGAGATTTCTTCCCCTGCTCTTTCCGCGTCGCGCAATACCGGCGCGCGCTGCCTCTGCCCCGTCGTCACCGCCGTCCTCCCCCCACTGGGCATCGTCTTCTCCGGCGACAGTCGATACGACTGTCGCCCTGTTCCTCCCCCTTCGTCCCTGCAGTTAAGTTAGACTTACTCCCCTTCTCCTCCTCTTTCTTTCCCCGCTTTCGATTTAGTCAATTAAGCCCTCTACCGACCCTGTTCACCCTCATCCTCTCCGCCTCCGACCACCCTCCGGCGAGCCGCTCCCATCACCTCAGCGACCCACACGGCTCGCCGACCACCGCAGAACTTCCGCCTCCTCACCCTGATCCTCTTCCGCCCCTCCACTTCCCACCAAACACCCTCTGCAGACCCACCGAACACACCCACTCCCTCGCTCACAGTCTGACCTAGGACGACCCAACAGCTCCATCTCGCCCCCTGCAGACCCCCTGACCACCTTCGCCGTGCCACGGCGAAGGTCCTCCGCCTGTCTGATTTGGCCGAGAGGCCGTGCCATTGGTTTCAGGTTCCAGGCCTTGACCGCCATTGGCGAGGAAGCTCGAAGCCTGCTCGAGGTTGCTCCAAGCCGAGATATCCCAGATTGAATAGCCACGGCCAGCGCGGAAGAGTCTCACGCACACACCCTGGCCCTCGATTGGAGCTGTACGCCTCAACAGCCGATGCAATTGGGAGCACCATCCCTGCTGCAGGCGTAAGAGAATTGGGGTGGGACATTTAGTCCCACCTCGGAATCTCTCAAAGGCGCGCGGACACATAAATTGAAAAACTGCCGTATGCTGTTTGCCTCAGTTACCACGGGGTGAGGTCCCTCTCACCCGACCCGACCCGACTCGGCCTCGTCCGTGACCACGCTCCGCGGACCTGGCCCGACCCGATTAGACTGACCTGCACTCCTCGCCCACCACGCACGCCGGTGGGCCTGGACCCGGGCCTGACCCGAACCCGATTACCCGATAGCGCTCTGGGAGAGCTTCCGAGGAGTGATTTCAGAGAGAGAGATACGCGGGGGAGGGGGGTAGAGTAGGTTTTTGTCTTGACGAATAAACTCTGAAGTGTGCAGGCCAAAGAAGAAGAAGCAGACCCGCTGAAGAAGAAGGAGCTGCTGCACTGTAGCGAAGGCATTGTTAAGTCGTCTCAGCACCGGGGCAGACGACGGAAGGTCAGCAGCCAAAGAAGAAGAAGACCCGCTGAAGAAGAAGGAAGAGCAACGGCCATCGCGAGAGAAGAAAAAGAGAAGTCAAGGCAGGTGAAGACAAAGAAGAAGAAGGAATGAAGAGAAGCAAGAAGCAAGAAAAGAAGAAGATGATCTGACGAAAAAGAAAGAAAGGAAACAAGAAGAAGAGCACGAGGGGAAAATCTGAAGAAAGCAGAAGAAGAAGAAGAAGAAGAAGAAGAAGAAGAACAGGAAGAACCAAAGACAAAGAGGAAGAAAGAAGAAAAGAAGAAGAAGCCAATTTTTCATCTCTCTCTCTCTCTCTTTATTTTTGTAATAGAACTTGTATATCTCTAGAATACAACTTGCTCCCTGAGTTCGACCTCGGGAACTCTTTCAGTTTTCCGAGTAATAAAAATTTTATATGAAACGTTGGTGACAACCGGCTTTACTACAACGATATAACACAAACCGACGCTTCATCAGTGCAGGAGGTCCCTTGGCTTGTAGGAGGCGACTTCAATTGTCATCTCTCAAGTGATGACAGACCTGGGGGTAGGAATGATAGCTCTATGGTTGGCTTCCAGATGGTTGTGCAGAGTTTGGGTATCACTGAGTACCCTATCAGTGGAGTTGAATTCACTTGGAGAAATGGCAGTGGACAGACCTCTAAGTTGGATAGGTTCTTTGGTAACCCAAGCTTGCTAGAGAGACATCAATTATCGTCAGTTATGTGCCTTGATAGGCCCTTTTCAGACCACACTCCACTTGTGTGGGACAGTGGGGTGAATTCTGACATTGGGTCGTATTTCAAACTCAAGAAGTCTTGGTTTAGGGAGGAGGGCTTTGTTGAGATGACAACTAATTGGTGGCAGAATAAGGAAGTGCAGGGATCTGCCACACAACAATTGGCTTTAAAGCTGGCAAGTCTACGCTCTATGTTGAAAGAATATGGGCAGACAGTGGCACTGATCAGGGAACAAAGGAGGGTGGAGGCATTGGCAGTGATCAGAGATCTGGATTTGAAGGAGTACAGGCAGCCTTTGAGCTTTCAAGAATAGCAACAAAGACAACAGATGCAGTAAGTAGTTGGGGAGGAAGATTTGAAAAAAGAAGTGGACTGGCATGAAAGATCTAGACAACTGTGGCTCAAGGAAGGTGATGCCAACACGAAGTTCTTCCATCTAGCGGCAGTGCTAGGAGAAGGTTCAATCTCATCTCATCAATTAGAATGGGTGAGAGAACTATTACTTTTATCAATGAAATCAGAAGTGAAGCTGGCAAGTATTTCAAAGAACTTGCCAAGGCTACACCAAGGGCCTCTCGGAGGATGGCATCGGCTGATTTCCCAAGTGTCAACAATGATCAGCTGGCCATGTTAATTGCTCCTATTTCTGAACAAGAAACATTGAAAGCAATTAAAGATTTGAATAATGAGGGGGCTCCTGGATTGGATGGGATTCAGGTATTCTTCTACAGAGAAATGTGGAATGTTGTCAAAATGGATGTAATGAAGGTTATTCATGAATTTGAATTGGGCAATTCTGGGTTTGAGAGATTGAATAAGTCTTACTTGTTCTTGTTACCAAAAAAATCAAGTGCGGAGAACTTCTCTGACTATAGACCCATTGCCTTGTCAAATTCTATTTATCTTATTATCAGTAAGATTATAGCCAGTAGATTGCGTGAGCTACTAAAGGATTTGATAATGCTGGTCCAATCTACGTCTCTTCCTGGGAGGTCGTTACAAGAATCCTTCATTATGGCGCAAGAGATGGTGATGGGATGGCACAGGCGAAAGTCCAAGGCCTTTCTATGGAAAGTTGACTTCTCCAGAGCTTATGATTTAGTCTCCTGGCCGTACTTATGGGAAATCCTCAAAAGGAGAAAATTTCCCCCTCAGTTGATACAGTGGGTGAAGAGATGTATCACGACTGCCTCCTTTTCCCCTTTGATAAATGGGAAACCATGTTGAGCATGGATTCAGCCCCAATGTGGGGTAAGGCAAGGGTGTCCACTTGCCCCTCTAATCTTCAACCTTGCAGTGGATACATTGGCAAGATATGCATGCAAACTAGCAGCTGATGGGTTGATAAGAGGGTATTCAATGTCTAATAACAGGGCCTTAGCTCCCATTATCCAATATGCGGATGACACTGTCTTATTCGTGGAAGGGGGGAAGAGGGAAGCGCAAGCGTTATATTATATGGTAAAGATTTTTGGTGAGATTTCAGGTCTTAGACTTAATAGAAACAAATCCTCCTTGATCTGCTTTGGTATGAATGGAATGATCTAGAATGACATCTCCACCATCTTGGGCACGCCTGTGGTCTCATTGCCTGTCAAATATTTGGTGTTTCCTCTAAAGTGCACTAAACTGAGGAAAGCAGATTGGTCCTTTCTATATGAAAAGGTGGCTACGAAATTAGAGGGTTGGAGTAGTCGCTACTTATCAAAAGGTGGGAGGTATATTTTACTGAACTCGGTCATTACATCGATTCCAGTTTTTTTCTTCTCTGTTCTTAGAGCCCCAAAATCAATTTGGAAAAAACTCGATGTGATGCACAAGAGATTCTTCTGGAAAGGGGCCTCTCATCATGGGGCTTTCCTTCAACCAGTAAAATGGGATTCGGTCTGTATGCCAAAAAAGACTGGTGGCATGGGAATTAGATCCCTCAAAGAATTTAATGATGCTCTGTTGTTGAAGTGGGTTGTTCGACTGCTACAAGGGGAAAAAAAAATGTAGACAAAAATCATTCAGGATAGCTATGGGGCTGCCAATGATGAGAAGAACCACCTAAATCCTCACAAACCCTCTCCCTTTTGGTCTTTAGTGGTGCGTGCCTTGGCGGATAATTGGGACTTGTTCAAACCTGTTTTAGGTGATGGAAAAAACTTCAAATTCTAGCTGGAGAATTGGTTGCCTGGTGGGATGATTAAAGACAGGTACCCCCTTGCTTTTGCAGCTGCATCTGATAAGAATGATGTGGTTTATGATTACTGGGACACGACTTCTAAAAAGTGGTCTTTGAATAATGCAATGTGGAACGATCATGAAACAAGAACACGAGCAGAAAATGAGCGTCTCATGCAAGAACTCGCTGCCTTCAAACCCACACCTGATGAATAAGACACATACAAGTGGGAGGGTAATTTTTCCTCAATGGCTGCCTACGACAAGCTGGTAACTCATCCAGGATGGTGGAAGTTGATGAGGTGGGGAAAAAGATATGGAAATTGAAGATACCACTGAAGATACAAATTTTTTTGTGGTTATGCAGAAAGGATGGCCTGATTACCGGAGATCTGAGGCATAGGAGAATGGGAACTCCTACCCATTTTTTCCATTTATGTGGGATGCATAACGATTCCAGCATTCATATTTTTCCTTCTTGTGTGATCACAGATTATGTCAAGAGGAAAGTTTGTAGAGAATCTCTTCCCACATGGGAGAATCTTTGAAGTTCTCTCTTGAGGGTGAATAAGCCATGTTTATCTATTGTGGCTATTTTATGGTCTATTTGGAGGGCTAGAAATGAGTGTTTGTTTCAGGGGAGTCCAGTGAATGTGGATAAGATTGTCAATAGTTGCTGGAATCTCATACATCAATGGGGTTTAATCATATAATTGTTTCATTATTTTTTTATCAATAAAAGCTCTCCTAGTTTGATATCGGTGATTCGATAGCATTCCTTTCCTTCTCAAAAAAAAAAAAAAAAAATCTCATGGCATTTGGACATCCTTAGGGCCTTGATATCATTACATGACATATAGGTCCTCATGCATTAACATTTTCTTCACAGATAAAAGTCACAGGGACTCGTTTGTTAGACTTCAGGGACGTTTTGGTTATGGTTCTTATCACTAATGGGCCTTTCTCATAATTGTTCTACTAGTTCATTATAAGGGTCCTCTCGTAAATTCCCCAATACACCTGTGGCGCACTTGGCACTGTAGCTCGTGAAGAACAGGAGCTATAGCAACCGTTGAGTCCATTCCCCATCGATCTGATGGTTGGTTGTTAACCATTGATCACACGCCCCAGCGTGCAGTATCATCACCGTTTGTAGATCACATCCCATGGCCAACTTTTGGCCTATTCCTTTCCTGCACACCCTTAGCACTACCCCACCGTTGATGCCTTCAACGGCTGGCCCACTGATCTTGTGACCATACTCCCTTTAGCGCCTATAAATTGAGCTCCTCAGTGAACCTTGGGTCCGCTATCAACTCCCTTCCCCTAAGCTGATCCCTTCACTCCATCCCCTCAGCTCCATTCTCTCTCTGTCGTCGCCTGCGGTGACAGAGCAGGTTCCTCTACCACCTTCAATTGCCACTGGTCGATGGCTGGTGGATCTGGGACACCTCCTTCGTTCATTGAGGGCATTCTTCCCTTTCTTTTCTGTCGGCCGGCGGTCGTTGGCTCTCAGACACCACCTTCATCTGTAGAGTAGTTTTAATTGCTTTCATAGATAGATTTCAATGCTTTCGTAGTTAGATTTACTATTTTCTAGGTAGTTTAGATAGTTTAGATAGTAATTACACTGAGTGATTGCTTATATTAGGTGTAGATTAGTTGTAGTGTAAATTCGCCCAATTCGCACCTCTCCGATCAATTCAGATCAGAGAGGCAATTCTGCACACTTTCATCTATTAAGGATGAATTGCCTCTCTGATCTGAATTGATATCAAACAAACAAGTCCTTGATCAAAGGTCCCTGAAGTCTAACAAACTAGTCCTTGCGACTTTTATGTGTGTAGAAAATGTTAATGCATGAGGATCTATATGTATGTAATGATATCAAGATCCTAATGATGTCCAAATGCCATGAGATTTTTATTGAAGCATAATTGAACATACTAAAACATGATTTAATCCTTGGTTTTGTACTTTTGAACTCAAATAGGTGTTTAATTGATAATTAGATCATCAAATTGTATTTTGTGAATAGAATATTTCAATTATGACCTAATTATGGATTTTTAGCATAAATTTGATGTTTTAGGTCATTTTCTTTAATTCCCACACTTAACCCATTTATTATATTAATAAGATAGTGTTTAACATAGTTTCTAGCCTAACTTTGGCATTTTAGCTATGATGAGGCACATCTCATCAAAACACGACCCTAGTAGTGTGTGGAAGGTGATGGAGGGCCAATTTGGGTGTGTAATTGGATCTGAAGCTTCACCATAGACAACAAAGACTTTAGGTGAGGGTGGAGGTGGATTAGGCAATAGGATATGTAATCAAGGAAATAAAGAAGTGAAAAGTGATCATGAAGTAGTGAGGAAAGTGATTGGAGTGTGGAATAAGTGATTCAAAGTTTGGCGAGATTGGATTTGGCTCGCCAGAGTCGGAGAAGATAATGTAAGCTTGAACTAATTATGCTTACTCCTAGCTAATTACACACCTAATTCTAATCTATGAGCTCCACCTAATTCTAATCTACGAATTACTTGGATGAAGGAGGTAAGGGACTCCAGCTTTGGCACACCAGAGACGAGAGGAAATAGTTGTGGGAGAACAACAGCTCCGGCTGATTGAAATGAGTAGGGAGAAAGGTGTGGTGCACTCCAACGCCGTTGGCAGGGTGGAGGAGAGGAAGAGGAGTTGAGGGAGATGACGTTCCACAGCGGAAAATGCCCAAGAAAAGGTGGGAGAGATGCTGGAGTTAAGATGAATCATATTGAACAACCTCAGTTAAAGAAGGGGGAAGGGGGTTGCTAACCTCCAATTGGAGGTTAAAGGGGGTATTTATAGGTAGAGAGGGATCTCAAGGTCAAGGTACCTGGACGCAATCGCTTCTAGATATAACAGTATAGGCTCCTTTGTCTCCGACAACGGTGAACTCACCTGCCAGAGTTAGCTAGGTTTAGAAAAATTAGGACCATTGGATGGAAAAGAAATGGTGAGCGTAACTCAGACAGTAACGGCGGTGGCTATATGATGTCTGTATGGAGGTAATCCAATAGTCTAGTCACCGACGGTCGTTAACCGTCCATGGGGAAGAAGAGAGGTGAAGAAGAAAGGTGCATAGGGACCTCTTTGAAAATAGATGAAGGACCTCATGTGATAAAAAGGACCCAAATGCAATGGAAGTTAGGGACTTAAAAGCAAATAGTGAGTTTTAAAGCTTAATTTAAATTATTTATTTTTCATCTTTTTATATATAATTATAAATACTATGAATAATATGTCTATGACAAGAAATTACATTTTTACCCCTTTTAGCTATATTTATTTATGTACTTAACATTTTTAAGTTAATTAACAACTTAGGTCTTATAAATAATATAAGTTAAATATACTACTTATATATAACTAATGCTTGAGTTTGAATCCTAATTATTAATTAAACATTAATAAATGTTTATTAACCCTTAATGCAGGTATTTTAACATATAAATAAGGTCCTTGCTATTATTACCTTAAATATATAATTAACCCTATTGTAATGCTATTTAGTAATTTAACTATGAAAACTAGCTAATAATGATGACTTAGGAGCCATTATGAGTTCCTCATTAGGCAACACTAGATCTAACAGAAGAGATAGGGAGGAACAAGACAACTCCTTCAAGTGCTTGAACAACCATAGGTTTTCCTACACACTCCCCATCTTTAAGTTTCCATGTAACCATTATTCCCCCTCTTTGGTTCCTTATTATTCACTACAATAAAGAGGCTAATCAACCCTTGAGGCTATTCATCCTTTTACTAAGAAAAGCAAACATCCTGGTAACCCGTTGACCATCCATCATCTTTTGTAGAAATAGCCAATACAAGTATTAGAATACCATTAGACGGGTGGCGATTCCCAGGTTTAGACAGGTGATGGTGAAGGTGCTTAAGACCAACCAATAGTTAAACCCCAATTAGGAAAGCATAAGGCCATAAAAATAATGAAATGGTACAAAGAATGGGTTGAGTAGGAGCTTCAACCCCATCTCAAGGGTGTATTTTGAAATGAGAAAGGAGTCTTAGTAGCCAGGAGAATATTGCCTCAACTGTTGCCTAAGGTAGTCAAACAAACTTCATTTAAACCATGGTCCCAAAGGAGCTTGGCGATGCTACCCTCATCCTTAAGCAACGACCTAAGGTCATGAAGCTTCAAGGTCTCTTCCGAGTAGGCATCTTCATTAGCTGACATGGCTTCACCCTTCTTGGTTATGCTCACTATAGTGTTACGCAATATTCACATGGCCAATGCACTGCACATGGCATTTGAAAGCCAAAACTAGGGTACAGAATGAGAATGTGTTGGGGTTAGAAAGCATTAAGTGACCCAATCCACCTGCTATTTATGCCCTTTAGAGAGAGAAAATGGAATGAGAAAATTCCTACCAACAATAGTCTTGTTAGCATTAATTGCCAGTGTCCTCTTCTGGTGAGATACTGTGAGTTAAGCAGAGTTGCACCTCCTCTCGCTTCTAGCTCGATACAGTCATTGCCAACCATAAAGTGCAACTTTACGGACTCCACTCTTCTAAGGGTAAGCTCTTTTCTCTAGTTATCTAGATGTATCAGGTGGCTTCTCATTTTCTTTGGGACCATCATCTGCCTGTTTTATCTCTTCACCTCCATCTTCTCCTCTAAGTCTTTGTATTAGGCAAGACAACCTCTCGAGATGCCCACTAAGATGATGCTTCATTGAAGAGTTGGAATTATTCTCTTCTACCCAATCACATGGTGACATGCCTTTGGTGTGATGCTTTGATTGATGCAACGATGATGTTAGTTGATTCCTTTATGTCATTGCTCCTAAGCATCCATATTTCTAGGAGGCAAGGGGTGCTAAACATACCAATCAACCCAACCAATCGACTTGGGTGACATGCTCATCTTTGATGGCTACAATTGACCTTTCCTAAGTGAAATTCCATGCCACCTCACACAATAATTATGTAGATATCCTACTACTAACATGTAACTGGAAACATTTAGGTGGAATGCTGTGTCACCCAAAAAATTATTTGCATAAGTGTAGTGGAAATTCCAAGCATAGATAAGTTGAGAATTGAGAACAATAAACCAAAGATGAAGCAAT
Source organism: Thalassia testudinum (assembly GCA_037157565.1). Taxonomy (NCBI): domain Eukaryota; kingdom Viridiplantae; phylum Streptophyta; class Magnoliopsida; order Alismatales; family Hydrocharitaceae; genus Thalassia; species Thalassia testudinum. Next base: position 78,327,929 of record JAZHRO010000077.1, on the reverse strand, counting down.
CATAGCATTGAGACAAGGGGTTGACTTGAAGATTTAACTTAAGGCTAACCAAAGATTTAAAGTGAGAAAATCAGGGGGCTAACTATTAATACGACTTCCTTCACCAAACCTACTCTCGAGGAAAGCTATTCTTCTAGTTGACACACTTGGACTTGGAGAGCATAAAATAATAGAGGGAAAATTCTCCCAATTATTTGATTTAACTAAAAGAGAATCCATCTAAACACCCACTTGATCAAAAACAAGATCAACTTGACCAAAGAAAATTCATTTAAAGATATAATTCAATTTAAAATGGCCTTGATCATCTAGCCTAAGTAGAAGAAGCTGCCAAAGGGCTAAGTATCAAGGAGAATCCCCTCCCCTTTTCAGTGAAGCAAGTAATAACATGACCCTCCCCAAGACCATTGGGGAAAGATGTCATTACTAGAAAACTAAGGTTTAGTCACGATTATTTGGCCACAGTTTTAAACACCGTGACAAAAAGTAACTTATGATCACGGTTCCACCTAAAATCGTGACTACTGAAATTAAGGATAATTATCCTATTACTGATGGTTTAATTCTTAAAGAAACTTTGGTGACGGTTGGTTAACCATGACCAAAGGGACCCTTTGGTCACGGTGCCCCCTTTGGTGACGATTAAGGAACCTTGACCAAAGGAACTCTTTTTTTTCCACGCCAAATTTAGGTCATGATTATTAATTGTGGCCAAAGCTCCTTCTGTGGTCACGGTTTTACAATTGTGACTAAAAGTCTTTGGTTACAGTTTATAACCATGACTAAAACTTGAACCAGGCTAACTGTGGAGGCTTTAGTCATGTGAAACCGTGACCAGAGCCTTTTAGTCCCGCAACTTTTGGTGGAACCATAACTAAAAGTTGGTTCATGTGGTCATGCCAAATTTAGGTCATGATTATTTATTGTGACTAAAGCTCTTTCTGTGGTCACGGTTTTACAACTGTGACTAAAAGTCTTTGGTTACAGGTTATAATCATGACTAAAACTCTTGAACCTAGCTAACGGTGGAAGCTTTGGTCATGTGAAACCGTGACCAAAGCCTTTAGTCATGGTTTTCGGTGGAACTATAACCAAGTTTTAGTCATGGTTATAAAATAACCAACTTTTGGGTGGAACTATAACCGTAACAATGTGGCTCATGTGACCCTTTCGCCACACAACTTTTGGTGACACTAATTGTTGATGATTATAAACCCTTAAACCGTGACCAAAACCCTTCTTTGTTGTGTAGTGGAAGTTGATAGGATCCACTAAAAAATTGACATCTTGCGAGAAGGGTGACAATGACAACCAAGCATAGCTCAAGTGGATGGATCATATAGTAGTCCATCCAATTAAGCCCTAGGGGAACGTCCTGCTAGAAGACTCCAACTTAAAGTATTCTGTCAAAGGAATGACAAGGTTACCTTTACATGTTAAGTACACCTACATCACATTCAATACATTCCTACAACCACAATGCAAGGTGACCTGTGCTAGGTAGAGAGAGAAGATGTCTACCCCTTGAGCATAGAGGAATCCTCATCGTCCATAACTTAATTCTAAAGAAATGACCCTAACCTATAAACTTTTACCCCTAACATTGGTATTTACCATTGAATCTCTCATTGAAAAAGGAGGTTGGTGTTTACTATATAAGGGGGTTCAATCTTAAGATTTTGTACAAGGCACACATGCCACTTGTTACTAGAAATACCTAGTGAACCGAAAGCCATTGCTTTGTCGAGAAGTACATCGCTTTAGGTAATAAAACCTAGTAAATTGGTTGCATGTCTTTTGTATTCTTGCCACTCTCACTTATAATACCTAAGTGAGCCCCACTTTAGGAGGCTTGACTTGCCTAATTTAAATCCATTGCACTGGATCAAGGGACCTTGATCAGGTGTTATTTTTAATAATCAATATGTGATTAATTTAATTTTTAAATCCAAAACCAAATAAATTACATGTGAATAATTTAAAAGATCATTCGTGAGTGATTGTGTCTTGATGCAACTCATGCATTGCCACTATTTTACGTGTCTGTAACCAGATACACTTAAAGCAACATACACAATCAAATTTGCACAAATCACATATACACACAATCCAATGTTTCATTGGGAGGAGCCAGCACATGTTGCTGCCTTATCGTTGCAAACTCTCTGATAGCACCTCCATATACATTAGCCTTCTACCTTTGCATACTATGGGAATGCCCTTACTATGAGACCATGGTCATGATATGTTGGGAAAAATGATCTCAGATCCACTCGATAATTGAGAGGGCGTGGAGACTCGAATAATTCAATCCTTGATTCTCATGGCATCGCAGAAGCATGAGAATATAGGCATTTAAAATTTTCATCAAATCAAAACTCGGGTTGCCACTCAAAAACCCAAATAACGAAAATTGAGAGAATAACAATAGCCTATGTAACCGGAACCACATAGGAAGATCTAGTATTTTCCTGTTTCAGGATGCCGACAAGTAAGGAATTATACTTATGGGTGGCATAGTAGAGAACCCCACATGTTGCACCTCCTTAAATAAGTCCTGCCTAAAGGGACTCCCTTTTTCCCAACAGGTGGATCGGACCCTTTGCATCAAGAACACTTGATTGTGTCGAGTGCAATGTGAACGTTTCGCGAGTCGCTAACTCCTTCACGAGCCGGGAGGTGATCCTTGCCTCAAAACCACCAAGAATTTGGTCTATCGAATCATATCCACACAGCCAAGTAGAAGCAAGTTGACCAAGGACCTCTCCTAGTTGATGCTCGATAATTGGGAAAGGAGATCAAGAAGCTACCTTGGCCCCCAGGGATTAAATCCCCAATTCCAGCATAAGATGGACATCTGGGGCTCCCTACAATAAGTTAGTTGGGGAGGGGCACCACTTGGTGTGCTCCTTGACTGACTCCTTTCTTCTTACAAGGAAGAAAGGAGGCACCTAATGCACTGAAGGGTCATCTCCTTCCTTCGTCTTCATGGCTCTAGGAAGAACAAGAGAAGAATAATAAAACAAGAGAAGAAGAAGGCCAATGACCCTTCTTTCTCTCTTTAATGATGGGTGCACTTGATCAAAAATCAAATTAGGATTTCCTTTTAGGTTTAGGGAGATATTTATAGGGATTCTGGGATCTAATCCTATTTGAATTTTGCAAGATTGGCTCATAACAACTTATGGGGTGTTTTGATCTAGTATCAAAACACTAATTAATTGCAATCCAACCCTTTGATTTTTTACCTAATCAAATTAAGTATAATTAATCACCAAAATGAATGCGATTGGACTCCTTAATCACATTAATTGATCCCATCAAATAGGAACCCATCAAAATGATTATTAGTTTCATCACGCCAATAATCAAGTTCAGGATTAGTGGAATTATGGCGCCACGCCTCCTTCATACTAGAAGACATATGTAACCCATAGGATTAAATCCTAGATTCACTGTCCATCCCATCATATGTTACATACTTTTCACATTCTTTTTGTATCATTAGGACAAGAATGAATGCCAGATCCTTTCTTAAAGGACTATCTTGTTCTCTTTCATGTATGGGTCTTATCAAGACCCGTATGATCATGAGCATGGAATTTCATACATCCCAATATACAAAAAGTGAGCTTGAGTCTCCCGATTTGCTCTGTACACCTACAACAGTGGATATATGTGTTCCCTTCGAGAGATCATGTGCCTTCTATGCTCTCATATGCACACTAGCTTTCCAGCCTTAACACTACGATGGGTGCATTAATTAGCGGGCCACAAAATGTGCATAATCAGACATAGAGATACATATCTATCTCAGGTCAAAGGATGCACCTTCTCCATGACAGTGATAAGAGAAGGACTTCCGAATCTCCATCTCATTGAGCCAACTCCTTGACTCAACTTGTGTGGTAGCCTCAAATCTCTATTCCCATGCAGAGGACATGCATCAAGAGCATTAATCAAGTAATCATCTCTAGAGAAGATTGCCACTATTCTCAGATTGGAGATAATTGTTGGATGTCATGATAGTTCTTGACGACTTATCGAAATCCTCAATCCAAACCATTTGGATTCTTCGATACCCGTCATCGGTATACCTAAAATGGCACAATACATTATCCCAATTATTATGAAGGACCCATCTAATCATTTTATTGTGTCCACATGATCTGACACTTAGATCTGAATCACTGATAGAGTGATTCCACTCAAGTTGGTTTGCTTAGGGCACATAACTCTAGCATGATCAACATGGTGATGCTATTTAAGGAGCCTCCACATGCCTCCTCCATCCCCATCACCACCAACCACCCTCTATTAGCCCTTCCATCAATGATGACTCCCATCCCCTAGTAAACTCATATTATGTGGGAAGCTGCATTTTCTTAAGAAGGTATATTATTTCAAATAACCTCCATAAACCTTGTCACCATAATTAACATCATTCGTCATAATCACATCATCATGATAAACGAACAAAAGGATGACAACAACTTGTATTTTCTTAGCCACTCTATTGGGGATCAACTCTTTCCATGTATATTAAATAAGATGGCAAATAGAGATCAAGAGTAAGTATATTACAAGAACATAAGTGATTAACATAGAAAACTTCTTGAAGGATCCATGAGAGAGAGAACCATTTCACTATATGAAGATAAGATGAAATGAGTTGATATAATAAAGTATAAGCATATCTATAGACTCGAATTCCATGCCTCTTATGGGAGGAGCCCAACAACTAAGGAATACGATTGATATTAATATCAATCCCACCAATTATAGGAGAATCTGATGATAACGTCATCATCAGCTATAACTAATTTTAATTAATCAGAATCAATAGACAAATGCTCCTACATAATCATCGAAGAGTCATAATTCACTGAATAACCTTTCTAAGAAGAATGCATTAAAATAGGGTTAAATCTACAGTTTTAACAGCATATCATAAATGTAGAGTAATCATGGGGTTTCCAAGGGGTTAAATGAAGATCAAATGAGCATTAATGACTAACAAGAGGGTTCATGCAGACATAAACAAGTATTCACGCATTTCAAGAATTAACGAACACCCAAAACCCTAATTTCAGATCCACTTAATTAATAGAGGTTCTGGTTAGGAAAAATTCTATATAAACCTTCTAAAAATCATATAAAAATATTCCATAGGGTTTGGTATCCTTGATTTAAGCATCTGAACCTATTTTGACCTAAACTAGAGTCTCAAACGGAAAGTTGCCTTAATTTGGGTTTATGCATAAATTACCTAGCCAAAATTGATCAAAACTAAAATCTAACTTCACCATCATATTCTTTGTATCCAAATTAGGTCTGTACCAAAATTTGGGTCCAATCAGAGATCATCTTGACCTAATTTACATTTCAGTCCAATTAGACTCTTTTCTATCTCAACTAGCCCCTAGCCTTTGAAATTCTTGCGACCAGATCCCTAAGTTTCTCATCATATTTGTAAATAGGTTCCTTCTGCCATTGGTTTGAACAGAAGCTCCATCGTTGAGATTCGAGTAAGGATTTCTCACTCGATTCTCAATTAATCAATCCCAAAATTGAACCGAAAATTCCTTGAGGATTTCTCTTCCAAATGAGACCGGCCATGAATCCTATTTTCTTCCCATCTCCCATGCAAATGCATGGAAGATGTGGGTATCCCACATGCGCGAAATCCCCGAAGCTTGAGAGCTTCTTTCCTTTCTTGGAGGGCCTCCTAAAGGCCTACAAAAGGCTCCACATCAAGTTCCTCACCTCCTTAGCTTGTTTTTGGCCGGTTTCCCTCCTTCTTTCCTTCTCTCCAGCCATATCCTCCATGAGCTCCGGTGACCTTCTCCATATAACTTCTTCACCCGTTGCCACAGACAATAGTCGGCGAGAGCATCTTCCCTAAGCTCCTCCGAGCGTTGCAATACCCGCGAGCGCCACCCATACCCCTTCGTCGTCGCTGCTTCACCCACCAGAGATTTTGTCTTCCCCATGTCTGGCCATCACACCGGTGTGGGAATCCTCCCCTTTCGTCCAACTAGGTTAGTGTAGTTAGGTTTCCCACTCCCCCTACTTTCTTTTCATCCCCTTAAACCTTCAATTCGACCCACGATCACTGGCCTCCCCCTCTGTCTTCCTTCGCTTCGGCTGAACTTCGGTGAGGCCGCGAGCACGCTACACACCTCCGTTCGCTACGCTGTCACCTCCACAAGCTTCGCCACTCATCCCCGCACAAAATCCCTCAACTAATTCCATCTTCCATCCACTCAAACGCTCCCTCGAACACCTCCTTCATTGTCCACCCTCTCCAACTCTAACACACCACTGCATGCATCCTCACACCATGAAACACCCACCACCACCTTCGCCATCCTTCGGCGAAGCTAAGGAGCATTTTAACTAGGGCTTTCGAGGTCATATAGTTTCAGGTACTCGTCAGTTCGCCACCACCGCCACATCCATCTTCGACAACGTACGCAGTCCTCTGAAAGTGTTCTTCATCAAAATCACCCACAGGTCGAGTGGATACATTCCAGTTACACGCCCAAGTCCTTAATTGAGAGCCTCGACCTCAGCTACTACGCCAATTGAATGAAGCATCCATAGCTGCAGTTAAGCATGAAGAAGCAATGGCCTTAGTGCGACATCAAGCGCAGAAGAACGTACGCATGTGCATAATTAATTTTGTGCCCTGAACTGTTTGCCCAAGACACTGGTATCCTTGATTTGAGCATCTGAACCCATTTTAGCCTAAACTAGAGTCTCAGATGGAAAGTTGCCCTAATTTGGGTTTATGCATAAATTACCCAGTCAAAATTGATAAAAACTAAAATTTGACTTTACCATCATATTTCTTGTGTCCAAATTAGGTTTTTACCAAAATTTGGGCCCAATCAGAGATCATCTTGACCTAATTTGCATTTTAGTCCAATCAGACTCTTTTCTATCTCACACCAGCCCCTAGCTTTTGAAATTCTTGCGATTAGATCCCTAAGTTTCTCATCATATTTTCAAATAGGTTCCTTCTGCCATTGGTGTGAACAGAAGCTCCATCGTTGAGATTCGAGTAAGGATTTCTCACTCGATTCTCAATTAATTAGTCCCAAAATTGAACCGAAAATTCCTTGAGGATTTCTCTTCCAAATGAAACCGGCCATGAATCCTATTTTCTTCCCATCTCCCATGCGAATGCATGGAAGATGTGGGTATCCCACATGCGTGAAATCCCCGAAGCTTGAGAGCTTCTTTCCTTTCTTGGAGGGCCTCCTAAAGACCTACAAAAGGCTCCACATCAAGTTCCTCACCTCCTTAGCTTGTTTTTGGCCGGTTTCCCTCCTTTCCTTCTCTCCGGTCGTATCCTCCATGAGCTCCGGTGACCTTCTCCATCTGACTTCTTCGCCCATCACCACAAACAATAGTCAGCGAGAGTATCTTCCCTAAGCTCCTGCTAGTGTTGCAATACCCGCGAGCGCCACCCATACCCCTTCGTCATCGCTACTTCACCCACCAGAGATTTTGTCTTCCCCATGTCCGGCCATCACACCGGCGTGGGAATCCTCCCCTTTCGTCCAACTAGGTTAGTGTAGTTAGGTTTCCCACTCCCCCTACTTTCTTTTCATCCCCTTAAACCTTCAATTCAACCCACAATCATTGGCCTCCCCCTCTGTCTTCCTTCGCTCCGGCTGAACTTCGATGAGGCCGCGAGCACGCTACACACCTCCATTCGCTATGCTGTCACCTTCACAAGCTTCACCACTCATCCCCGCACAAAATCCCTCAACTAATTCCATCTTCCATCCACTTAAACGCTCCCTCGAACACCTCCTTCATTGTCCACCCTCTCTGACTCCGACACACCACTACATGCATCCTCACACCACAAAACACCCACCACCACCTTCGCCGTCCTTCGGCGAAGCTAAGGAGCATTTTAACTAGGGCTTTTGAGGTCATATAGCTATTTCAGGTACTCGTCGGTTCTCCACCACTGCCACTTCCATCTCCGACAACGTACGCAGTCCTCCAAACATGTTCGTCATCAAAACCACCCACAGGTCGAGTGGATACATTCCAGGTACACGCCCAGGTCCTCAATTGAGAGCCTCGACCTCAGCTGCTGCACCAATTGAACAAAGCATCCACAGCTGTAGCTAAGCATGAAGAAGCAATGGCTTTAGTGCCACATCGAGCGCGGAAGAACGCACGCATGTGCATAAATTAATTTTGTGCCCTGAGCTGTTTGCCCAAGACATTGAGGGGTCGGGTCCCTCCTCACACTTACCTGCACACCTCAACTATCTCTCACACCCAGTAGCCCTAGTCCCTGTACTCGATCCAATAACTCGATTTCTAACCCGATTACGCTGGGTTAGTGAGAGAAGAGGGGAAACTTGTGAGAGAGCGGGGGAGGGTTTTGCTCTCTTGGTCTTGTGTGTGCGGTTGACACTTAGTCGCTGAAGAGTTGTTCCCATGTGCTTGTTATTGAACGGAAAACCCCCGGCAACAGCGCCAAAATGTTCTGGCAGAAAAATCGTTGTAAATAGAGTTTAAGTTTTGAAAACCAGTCGTTGTATCACGATTTGTGAGAAAAATCGTTAATAGATAATTTAATCGAAACTCAAAAGGAATTCTTGCTCGAACACAAGAAGGTAGACGTTTGATTAAAAATCGCATTTGTTTTGTTGTCACGAAGCAGATTAACTAGTTGAATTAAATCTACACTAGCTATCTACTTAAAGAATAATTAATAGAAGAGAAAGAGAGAATAATACAAATAAAGACAAAATAGAGAGAGAATGAATAAGAATTTCATAACCACAATATCATGTCTATTACAACTAACCACTACAATAGAAAGCGGGAAATCTTACAACTAGAAAGCGATAAATCCACTCTAAAAAGTAGTAAAGAGAAGGTGGAGAGAAGTTATCCTCCTCGACGGCTTGGAGGACGAGCGATGTTGATGGAGTGCCCAGACGAAGGTGGTGAGATGCGGGACGAAGGAGAATGACGACGGACGATGGAGAATGAGGTAGGGCGATGTCGTAGCGGGAGCTGCTTCCCGAATGGCAGTGAGAGGACAACCGCGGGATGCTCCACGAAGGAGGTGAGAAGGTGGAAAAATTATATTTTTAACTCTAATGGAGTATCCTGGGTTGGAACAAGCTCGTAGAGCCTTGAGGGGGTGAGAGAAGAGAGGAAGGGATGAGAAATTCGAGTGGTAGGGGTCTCCTTTTATAGTTGTAGGGATTGAGGGCAATTTGGACATTTTATACTTGAAAACATTAACTCAAGGTCTTTAGTGACGGATTTAAGCATCACTAAAGGCCCAAACGTAGGCTTAGTGCGCATGCACCTGCCGCCTCCTCACCTTCATGCGTGCTCAATGCATAGCCACGATCTCGCGATCTCACGCATCGTGCTTCATCACACCTCATCGCGCGTCCGCATGCGATCGGGCATTCAAACGCGCGTCCAATAGCGCGTGCGTGATCCGCGTGCTTCGATGATGCCACGTCACCGCTCCTTGCCGCATGATCGCCATCCGACGATCGAATCGAGCTGCTCCCGCACTCGTGCCTTGATTTGAGGCACATGGGGCCTCAAACCCACGTCCTCTTCTTTGTGAGCGGCATCAAGACCAATGCGCCACGCCGCTGCTTTGTCACGCAGTGGATTTCTCGCACAGCCAACCTTGGCCATTGGATCTTCATCCAACGACCGAGATCTCTCGACACGGAAGCCCTTCAGGAGTTGAGAAACGATGCTACAGTTGGTTTGGGCAGCTGTGATGGCGCCACGTGGCACCATCATGGCTGTCCATCTTTTGTGTCTTGCAGATGGTGCCACGGATGTCGGATTGGACCGATTCTTGGGCCATTGGGTTGCGATCATTGATCTAAATCCATTCATGTGGTCAGATTTGTCATTTGAGGTACGAATTTACATCATCTTGGCCCTTTGATCTCAGATCTTTCTCATACTATAACTGATGTTACGAAAGTCTGATCAGGATGATTTTGGAGTCATTGAACTTCGATCGTCGCCCTGATCAGATCTGTACGGTTAGATCTTCAATCCAAGGCCCTGATAAGATATTGCCCTATTTCCTGACCATAAAAAGAGACAATTAACCTAAATTTTATATAATCTAACGTAAATGCAAGATGATGTATGTTATGCAATATTTATAATGTATGATGCAACTATATGCCTAAAAAGATTCATAAATAGATGGTTTATGTGACATAAACATGTTTACATCACACCTCCATGCCTATCTTTTGCTAGTCCCTATCAAAACTACATGATATTTATAAGAGAATTAGGTTAGATTTCTTAGGCAATAGTTATTTTTCAACACTTAGAGATTTCAACTATGACCTGAACTATAGAGACACAACAGTGCCCAGGTGTCTGCCAAAATGCAGACCTCCTCAAGCCCTCGCCTTATTCAAAGAAGGATCTTTTTTTCTTTTTCTTCTTTTCTAATTTTTTTGGATTTTTGAGTTTAGGGTTTCGGAGTAGCTTTCTACGGCCACTCAACCCACCCAAGACTCTAAGAGAACCCTAAGTTCTAAGCATCTTTATGTGTGAAATGTGATAAACTCATTGATCGGCGATTAGAAGGGACTTCGGGTTTCTACGCCCCTAAGTGACCTTGAAAAGAAATTCTACCTAAAGGTGTATCTATTCGATCAGTAGCTTTATCCCTACTTTTATTTTTATGGGGTCAACACAAGGGCGAACCTAGTGTATATCTCCCCATCTTATTCTACTTCTCCACTTCTTCCTAAGTGTTTTGGAATTATACATGCATTTCTTGAGCTGAGATCTGGACAACCTACCAATGGGCTATTACCTACGATAACTTGCCAGCCATACTCGTGCGGTGAAGTGTGGCTTATTCTTTTTTTCTTTTCTTTTCTCCTTTTCTATTTTTTTTCTTTTCTTTCTTTCTTTAAGTAGGTGACTTCCGTGATCTAAGATTTACCTAAAGATAGCAGCAAAAGAATAGTCGTGTGGCTGGGCTCTAGACAAGCTACCAATGGGCGTTACCCACAATAACTTGTTAGCCATACCACCCTAGAAGGTTCATTAGCTACCCAATTTTCGTTAAAATCGCCAAAAAGCGAGTCAGTGCAAATAGTGTGTAGATGCTTAGACTTAAAGTTCCCTTAAATCAGAGGGCGGGTTGATAAGTCTTGTACTTATTAGCCCAACTTATTTAATCAAATTAGAAATATATTTAGACTGGCGAGGACTCGAGAAACTAGTCCACATTTAGTGGACACTCGGGCTGATGAAGCCCGTAGACTTGAAGGGTCTTAGTGTTCAAATCATACAGTTTTATTCTCTAAAATTGAAAATTTTCTAAAGCCCAAGTTCTCTTTCCTAATTTCACATTTTTTTTAAATAAAAAGAAAACAAAAGGAATCTACGGAGCTAACGAAATAATTCAGAGATGAATATCCACCCCCCCATGCCTATTTAATGAAATGTCCTCATTGTATTAAAAAGACATGAAATAGAGTGGAGTAGAGTAGAAAGCACCTGTATTGAGTGAATAATAGGTCGGCTCCGAGATGAAAAGAAGCTGTATACATGTTGAATTTAGTGCCTTCAGCTAGGCACACTATATAAAGAAGAAGAAACAAAGAATTCATAAGCGCAGGGTAGAATCAGGATAAAAAGATTCTTCTCAGGACCTGCTAGTAGATCTCCATAGATGTGGACTAAATTGTGGTGCAGACCCATACCCCATGGGCAAGTATATCTAAGGTTCTGGATAAAAATTACCTAGAACCTGAGATCAATATGCAAGCAGGGTCGGGCCTGTGATTTGTGTGGATGCAACCCAAGAACAAAAAGTTGGGTTACAGAGAAATCAAGCTCAAAAGGATAATCAATGAATGTGCACTTGGGTTGGGCATCCTCTAAGTCAAAAATGTCATAAGGGTCCTGGTAGAGAGTTGGTGGTTTCAGACAAATTGGAACCCTTAGACTCGATCTTCTGCTTCCTCTAGAATTGACTTCCCAAAGTTTCACTTCCCAATTCCTATCCTCCTCATTTAGAACTTCAGATTCCAAGACCGCTTGCAAGATAATCACCCCATTTAAAATTTCCAAGTCCACGATTGATGGATGAATCAAAATTGACTTGGGTCTAGTGATCTCAAAATCAAAATCGTCAGTAAGTTCAATGGGATATGATTGAGGATCAGGGCTATGAATTGAATCCTCCGTGAAATGAGGAACTGAATCTGCCATGCGAGCCCCAATAGGATCAAATTCCTCAATTTTAGGGCCATCAAATGATTCATCGAATTCCTCAGGCCCAGTTGTCTTACTAAAATCGTGTTTTGTAAACTCATGTGAGACTTCGTATAATGATTTTTCAACTTCAAAATCAAAGAATTCCAAATCCGCATTAATGTATGTCTCAAAATCATCAATCACTTTCTGTTCCATGTAGACATATGTTTCCTCATTCCCCAACTTAGGGATCTCAGGTGAAGAATTCAATTCAACCTTATCTGATTACTCTAGAACAACCTGGTCAACCCTTGTCTCATAAAATGTGTTCCCCCATACAGGTGCCTGAGTGGATTCTAGTATCGGCTCTCCTGTTAGAGGTTCATCCTGGGAATCCTCCCAAGATTGGACTAGAGCAATCAGAAATCTTATCCTTAATTTCGATAACTTCCCAAGTAAAAACTCACCTGGGCCTTTATTCTTAACATCCTGGAGCCAATCCAACAAATACTTGTTAAGATCATCAATCATTTCAATCAGAGGCTCCAATTCTTTAGGGCAAGGTATTGGCTGAGCTTCTAAAGATTAAATGGTATTCCTTAAGTTAGCCCACACCTTATCTTAAACCTGGTTAACCCGAACCAAATGGTTTGGTTCAGGGTTGGGCGAGTTTGGGTTCAGTGCAGGGGAGTCAACAAATTGGGGTTCTTGATACCTTCCCTGATAATAGGTCATTTCGAATTGTCCATAAGGAGGTGATGACCTATATGCAGTGTAATCTAGGGAAGGGTAAGGATCAGCATATCTTTCTTGATTGTAGATCATATTAGGTTGTACAAATGAGGGCGGTGATCTATAATTGATGTAGCTCGGAGAAAGACAAGAATCAAGATCATGGTGTTCAGGGTTAGACCTTGAACATGGAAGTCTAGAACTGTATCCCCAATCAGGATTATCCCAACTAGAAGATGGATGAGAATACGTCTGGTTGGAATAACAATCATTTTGGGAATAAGTAGTGGTAGGAGGGTAGGAGTGGAAGTGCGAATAAGATGTGGAAGGATCCATGACAGACGGGAGGAAGAAAGGCACCCTGCAATACAAACAATCAAACTTGTCCTTAAGTGGGCTAGCCTAATGACCTACAGACTCCCAGAACCCATCTTGAGATGAAGAAACGATTTGATCTACTTCTTTCCAATCAATCCAACCAGTTAGAGAGAGGGGCTAGGGAGAAGGTTCTTCCTTTGGCTTGCGCCTCCAGTTCATAGTGTACCCCCCAACCGCGATCATTTGATTCTGCTCCCCTAGCTAGACATCAGATTGAACAGTAGAAACAGACTAATCAAAAATAATCTTGATCTGGGCTCCAAAGAGCGAGTCCAATCCTTAAGGCCAACGTCTACTCTGTTTTAATTAGGGTTAGGTTTGAATGTGCTTTAGAATGTGATGGGCCCTTTATCTAGGTTATGCCCTTAATGATTGATTGTTATGTGTGTGCATGCAAAACCAGTGGTTTCCAAGAAAGATTATTTTTGGATGCAGTGAATTTTAAGGTTTAAATCTTGCTTAGTAACTTTTAGGATTCAACTTTAGGTATATTCAATTAAGTTCAGTTGGCACACCAGATTTTGAAAGCACAGGTGAAGATTTTTTCTTTTAAAGCTTAAAAGAATGTTGAGTGCCTTGTAAATCCCTAAAGGTTGAACCTATGTGGCAGCTACTTGATGAGTTATTTTTAGTTGAAGTGGTGCGGCCCAAACAACTCAAACAATTGGCTTGATGCACCACTTAATTAGTTACACAAGTGATAACCTAATCTGATTTCTACTCAATTATCTGTTGATAGTGTACCAGTCCCAAAGATCGAGTTATCGGTTGAGTATGAAGAATTAGAAGAGGTTGTGTACCTCTGTGAGATTTTTTAAAAATTTTTCTTTATACGCGGAGGGTGAGGCGGGTGGAGGTGACAACCAAACAATCAAAACTAACCTTTGGGTTTATGAGAACTTCTAGGTTAATTATGGTTTGTGTTATTAGGTGATGGAATGAAATCTAGTAGGTGGGGAGGTGGGGGTAAACTTACAGACCTTTCAACAACACCTTACTCCAATCTACTGCTTTTACCCGCCTCGTGAGAGTACCTGCAATCACACTAAGAAAGGAGAGAAGTGAGGTAAAAGATAAGTAAGATGGAAAACGTGAAAAATCAAAGAGCGTCTCCTCCCTGACAACGGTGCCAAAATGTTGAATGGAAAATCCCAGCAACGGTGCGAAAATGTTGTGGTAGAAAAATCGTCGCAAATAGAGTTTGAGTTTTGAAAACCCATCGTTGTAGCGCAATTTGCGAGAAAAATCATCAACAGATAATTTAACCAAAACTCAAAAGGAATTCTGGGTCGAACATAGGGAGGCAGACATTTGATTAAAAATCGCATTTGTTTTGTTGTCACGAAGTAGATTAGCTAGTTGAATTAAATCTATGCTAGCTATCTACTTAAAGAATAATTAATAGAAGAGAAAGAGAGAATAATACAAATAAAGACAAAATAGAGAGAATGAACAAGAATTTCATAACCACAATATCATGTCTATTACAACTAACCAGTACAGTAGAAAGCGGAAAATCTCACAACTAGAAAGTGGTAAATCTACTCTAGAAAGCAGTAAAGAGAAGGTGGAGAGAAGTTATCCTCCTCAATGACTGCTTGGAGGATGAGCCGCATTGACGGAGCACCCTGACAAAGGTGGTGAGATGCAAGATGAAGGAGAATGATGGCGAACGATGGAGAATGGGGTAGGACGACGTGGCAGCGGGATCCGCTTCTCGAATGGTGGGGAGAGGATAACCGCAGGATGCTCTACAAAGGAGGTGAGAAGGTGGAAAATTTGTATTTTTAACTCTAATGGAGCATTCCGGGTTTGGGACAAGCTCGTAGAGCCTTTGAGGGGGTGAGAAAAGAGAGGAAGGGATGAGAAATTAGAGTGGTAGGGGTCTCCTTTTATATTTGTAGGGATTGAGGGCAATTTGGATATTTTACACTTGAAAACATTAATTCAGGGTCTTTAGTGACAGATTTAAGTATCACTAAAGACCCCAAACGTGGGCTTAGTGCGCATGCACCCGCCACCTCCTCACCTTCATGCGCGCTCAACGCATAGCCACGATCTTGCAATCTTAGGCGTCCGATCGCGAGATCGGACGACTTAAACGCACCGCACTTCATCGCGCCTCATTGCGTGCCCAACCAACCTTGGCCATTGGATCTTCATCCAACGACCGAGATCTCTCAACGCAGAAGCCCTTCAGAAGTTAAGAAGAGATGCTGCAGCCGGTTTGGGTGGTTGTGATGGCACCACGTGACGCCATCACTGCTGTCCATCTTTTGTGTCTTGCAGATGGTGCCACGGATGTTGAATTGGACCAATTTTTGCATCGTTGGGCTACGATCGTTGATCCGAATCCATCCGTGTAGTCAGATTTGTCATCTGAGGTACGAATTTACACCATCTTGGCCCTTTGATCTCAGATCTTTCTCAGATTGTATCTAATGCTACGGAAGTTCGATCAGGAAGATCTTGGAGTCGTTGAACTCCGATCGTCACCCTGATCAGATCTGTACAGTTTGATCTTCAATCTAAGACCCCGATAAGATATTGACCTATTTCCTGACCATGAAAAAAGACAATTAACTTAAATTTTATATAATCTAACCTAAATGCAAGATGATGCATGTTATGCAATATTTATAATGTATGATGTAGCTATATGCCTAAGAACACGCATAAATAGACGGTTTATATGATATAAATGTGTTTACATCACTTGTGAAGGAGGTATGAAGAAGAGAAAGAAGAGAGAAGGCTTGTGAAGAAAGAAGTTGAAGAAGGAAAGAAGAAGAAGAGAGAAAGAGAAGCTAAAGTGAAGAAGAGAGATAAGGTAGAAAGGAAAAAGCCTTGTGCCTGTGCATATTGATGATCATTTAAGTCGTCTAATTTGGGAAACTGTCGTCTGATCATTGTAGCATTCAAGCTACTGTTCATTTATTTGATTTAATTAAGATCTGATATGCATGTTTAATTAAGGCTAATAATTGGTGATTCAAATCATCATTATTTTGTCTTAATTTCTTTTTATCATTGTGAACTATTGAGATACTCATGTTTATCATTGAATAACTAATGTGACAGGTTATTATTCATTGAATATCTAGATGAATACTCAATTAATTGTGCTCATTGATTCTGAATGCGATTAATGTTGTGAATTCCACATTTGCTCCATGTTCGATCTCGGACTTCATTATAGATTCTGAGTTATAAATTTTATCTGTTTGAGAGCTATTTGCCGACTGTACTACAATGCAATTTCCTTTAAACTCGATGAAAAGCTTAACAAATACAATCTCATAAAAGTGATTGTGATTTGATATGTTATGTGAAATTCCATAATAAGGAAGAATGTTGTATCAATTGATTACCATATCAATAATGCCAACTATATGACGATATTCCGTCTTTAAGGCAAATCCAATAAGATTCTCATAATCAAGGAAAATCCAAAAAATGTCTTCAAGGAAAATATGGTGACTTAAGGAGAATCTTGTGAGATTCCTATGATCAGGGAAAATCAGGAAAGTGTTCAAAGCATAATCCAACAAATCTTCACCTTGACTTGAACTCCACAAAAAATAGAATCTCTCTGTCAATAATTGCTCTGAAGAAATTGCTAAGTAATAAAAAGATCATTGTAGTGCGATCTTTTTGAAAACAAAAATAAAAAAATTGAGATTTTGGTGAGTCCCGAGTTAAATACGGGGAGGTGTAGGATCGTTCTAACCTAGATGCAAATAAACATGAAATGAAATATTATCTAATCTTTTTGGTATTTTTGAATAAAAAGGAGCATTACAGGGAAGAATGATTTTCGCGACGGTTGAAAACCATTGCCTATTCCATGCAAACCGTTGTATTCTATCGTTGCGAAAGTGTGTGTCACATCAGTGTATACATGATAATTTTTATTTCAAAATGTCATATTTTAGATGATGGTTTTAGAAACTGTCGTGTCATTGATGGGAACACCATCATGAGCCATAAATAACTCAATTTGGTTTGATAAAGTCAATAAAAGCTCCTACATAACCTTCAGAGGATCCTAAGTGCTTAATACCCTATTTTGAGAAGGAAAAATGAACATAGGGTTATTTCTACAATTTTTCCATCTTATCACAACTATAGAACAACCACGGTATTTTCTAATGGCAAACTAAATGTCAAATGGAAATAAAAGTCCAAAAAAGGGGTTCATGCAAATAGAGATGAGTTTTGACGCGTTTCAAGAATTAGTGGACATCTGAAATCCTAAAAATAGACCCGTTTAATTAACTGGGGTTTTCGTTAGGATAAAATTCATCTAAACCCTCTAAAAATCATAGAAACATATTCTCTAGGGTTTGGCATCCTTGATTTGACCATCTGAACCCATTTTGACCTAAAATAGAGTTTCAGATAGATAGTTGCCCTAATTTAGGTTTCTATGCAATTTACCTAGTTAAAATTGGTCAAAACCTAAATCCGACTTCACCATCAGATTCCTTGAGTGAAAATTAGGTTTGTACCAAAATTTCGGCCCAATCAGAGATCACCTTGACCTAGTTTACATTTCAGTCATGTTTGACTATTTTCTCTCACATTTATGCCCCTAACTTTTGAAATAATTACAAATTACCCCCCAACTTTGTTCTTCGTTCTTTACAAATTGGTCCCTCTATCATTATTGCAAAGAAACTCCTACTCCGGCGACCTTCAATCAGAGATTTCTCTCTGATTTCTTAACCAATCTCTCCCAAATTAGAAAGAGATCCTTGATGAAATCGTCTTCCATTTGAGCCATGCATTGGGCTCTGAATCCTGCTCAAAACCTAATAAGAAGCTTTCAATGAATCGGGTCTCCTTTTCATGCAAGCACCATGTGCTTCCAAGCTTGGTTTCCAAGCTTGGAATGCCCTTCTAAGCCCTAGTTAAGGACTCAGGTCGCAAGGCCGATCTCCTTAGCAATTTTTGGTGAGCCAAAACACCCTAATCTACCCTCTCTGGCCACCAAAAATCTTTTCTCTAGCGACACCCTCCATCCTACTCTGCACCTCTAACCATCAAATTGGAGGCATCACCATTTTCCTCTCTTCCTCGCGCACCTCTCCGGTTAAAGGGAGGGCATTCCTTTGCTTCATTCATCGTCGTCGCTTTGCTGTCTCTACCGTCTTCTCCGGCTCTGATCAGCCACAACCGGAGCCCTCTACCTATCTCCTTCCCCTCTAAGTCCCTCTATTCCTTCTTCTCTCCCTCTAGTTTCTTTTCACTTACACACAAATCACTCACGACCACCACACCACCCTCCCACACTTCATCTTCTTCATGGCCGGCAGAACTCCAGTGAGTTTGCCCGGCCTCCATAGTCCACCAAATCACCTCACACCAACTCCACAAGCTCCACCACACTTCTGCGAACAAAACCCCTCATCCTATTTTGCGGATTACCTACTGAATCACCCCACCGAGCTCACCCACCACCGTTCACCTTCCCCGACTTCGCCTGACCACCACACACACTCCCACACCCCACGAACACCACCATCATCTTCCTCGTCCTCCGGCAATACTATTGAACCATCTAATGAGGGCTTTCAAGCCAATATTTGTGCTTCAGGTTCCTCACTGATCTCCGCCACCACTGCCATCTTCGTCACCCTGTTCATCATGTTCAAAGCCATGCATGCCCTAGGTGCTACGCCCAGGTTGCACGAAGTTACTCCAGGCAGGTCCCCAAGCGTTCAATTGAAGAAATCATCACCTCTGCCCCAATTAAGAAGACTCCTCTACTGCAGATATGCGAAGAAGAGGGTGGGACTTAGTCCCACCTCGTGAAGAGAAGAGGTGGCAGTAGCGGATAAATTGAATTCGTGCTATGGGCTCTTCGCCTCAGTAAGCACGAGGGTGAGGTCCTCCTACGCACGCGCATACGCATGCCCTCACCAGCGCTCACTCCACGCTGGTCTGGGCCTTGGTCTAATTACCCGGATACCCGAGTCCAGTATGGTTTGCATGATTCAAAGAGAGAAAGAAGAGAAAGAAAGAGAGAGATGATTGGGGGGGGTTTACCCTCAGCTCTCTACACTTAGAGAAATTGAGAGGTCTTCACCTCTGTGCTATGCTTGTGCTTCTCCCTGAGGCCTGAAGGAAAAGAGGGGCCTTTGCCTCTATTGCTGGTTCTGAGTAACTATTGCATTATTGAAATACTTAGTTGACGTGGAATATTTGATTGGATTCACTATTCATTTATTTGAGATACTTAAGCTTAACTAAAAGGGGTTAATTGGTGATTCAAATCACCATTTTAACCCATCAATTTTTGCATATTGTTACTTGAAATTATTGATATGTCATTCTTGAGTCAATTTTGATTGCAATTGCTTATATCTTTTACTTAAAATTGTGATCTTGAGATTGATTGGTTGACTGCTCTCTGCGTTCGACCTTGGATTTTTTTGAGCTATAAATTTAAGTATTTAATGTGATTTTGTCCTATACTATAATGCATTTCTTAAACATCGACGATTTCGCATTAACACTCATTTATTGACGATAGTTCTTGTATAAACTGTTGGCAATAAGCACTAAATGACAGTGTGGATCACCGTCATCTACAGTATATGTAAACCTTAGACGACGATTTTTCAACCGTCGTATAGTTGTATAAACGACGGGTCTATGAGAACCATCTTCTATATAAACACGACGGTTATTCTTAGAACAGTCGTGTATATATGTATGTTTTTTTTTTAATATAACATTCAAAATTATAAGATTCTATAATCTTAGAATCTTATAATACCTTAAAATATATATAACATACAAAACACACACAATATAAGAATTCAACATACAACATGGAACATAAAACATTCAACATTCAACATATATATATAAACCTAATGATAAAAGTATATCATACTGTCAAAATACAAAACCAAATAAAACAAAAGATAAATAATATAAAGCTATGCCTTAGCTCCTACCCCCTGTCTTGCTCCACCACCTCCAAGGTTGTCATCGTCTCTACAAGGCAGGTAGTGATATGAATTGTGATCCCAATCGTTGCCTCGTAATAACGCCATCATCTCTCTCATCTCCACTCTCTGCTGCTCCATCTCTTAACACTTTTCCTCCATGAATTTCTTGGCATCTTGCCAAACTTGAGTATGTTGGCGAAACTGTGAGGCGACATCATGAAGTTGTGTCTGCATTTGTTGGACGACAACTGCTGTTGCTGACCCCTTTCGCCCATACCAACTGGTGATCATCTGACTTCTCCCCCTACTACGAACAAAGCCTCCATGCTTCAGAGGCATGGTGCTCCTAAAAGCCTCCTCAGGTGTCATAGAAGGGTGCTGCTGAGTGCCAGAAGCGGCGTCTGTAGGGGGGTTGATTAAGTTCATCATTTCTCCCTACAAATTACAATAATTTATTGTCATATTAAAGTAAGTATAAAAATTTAGGTAAATAAATAAATGTTACTTGCATGTTTTGTCTGGTATGTCTCATGTATCCATGTTCACCTACCATCGGTGGTGGCCTTGCTATGAGTAACCTCATACACACCAACACGATCGAGCATGGCACCATCGTGTGAATGTGCCTGTAAATATATTTCAAAGATTTGCAAGTAATAGTTGTAATTAACACTTTAATTAAAAACATAAAAGTAACAAAATTATATGAAATTACTTACATATTTAGCCTTAACTCTATCTATACTGGTTCGACCCAAACAGTGGGTCTGTGGTAGAGCTTTGGCCCTATTAGCTTTGTTTCTCTTCGCCTGATCCTATATATATAACATATTATAATGGAGAATAATTGAATAATTTATCTCTAAATGCTATTAAAAGTAAGTGTAATTACCTCTGTCTCAAGCTTATTCCAATGCTCACATCATTCACTCCACACATCTGCTGCTGTTGTAGGAGGCACATTCCTTAATGCCTCATCATTAGACGACATTGAATTATAATACTAAATTATAGAAATAAATCATCAAAAGAAATTAATTAAGTAAATAATAAAAAATGAAAAATATTACAAATTTTACCTTTCTCTTCGTTGCATCCTCCAATCACGATGTCGTCTCGCAGCATGATGAAGAATGTACTTGGTGGCATTCATATCGTCACCCCAAGCAAAGATCGCTTGTAATATTACAAATCGTATAAATGAATTAAATATTAATAAAGTAAACTTATATATATATAATTAATTATTTATTTACCTCCATATTACGAATAAGCTATCTCTTGATCTCCTTGGAGACTGACCTCCAGCTAAAAGAATAAAGGGGGACGATCTCCTTTACCATCCTAGATAGTCTGCTAGTGAAAGGAGGATAATCTGGATCTTCTCCAGCTTCATTGATATGCACTTTGATTCTCGTCCCCTCTGAAAGTGCATCTAGATGTGCATTTATTGTCGGATCCGTTCCTTTTTTTTATTACCTAATAAGAAAAATATAAATATTAAAAATTAAACATTATCAATAAATTTTACTAAGATTTTACCGACAATTCATACCAACAGAACTGATCCCTACCTTAACTTGAGGGTCCTGCTGAGGTGGCCTTTATACCTTAACAATGTCCTTACCCTCCTCATCCTCATCCTCGCTGGTGCTGTCACCCTCGTCCTCATCGTCGTCGCAGTCAAGGTAGTGGGTGGCAACCTCTGGCTCTGGTTCTTGCACTACACTAGTAATTACCCTCTTGCCCTTCTTTTGGTATTGTTGGGTAAGATCACCAGGTTGGACATATTCACACTGTCGGATAAATGCGAGATTAGGTACCATGACAATTAGGTTTGCATGGGGAGTACTTAGAGGGATGTACTCAAGAACGGATGGGGGAGTTTAGGTGCGGGGGGGTTGGGTGGGCTGTGTGCGAGGCTGCTGGGTGCGGGGGGGCTAGGTGGGCTGGGTGCGAGGTGGCTGGGTGCATGGGGGTTGCGTGGGCTGCGTGTAAGGTGCCTGGGTCTCATCCCTACTCGCTGAGGTGCCTTGCTCATCCTTATCTCTATTAGCAAATTTCTTGAATTTCATCTGCATAGATATTACGAAAATTAGTATTTATATAAATTTTAAGAAATAAAGAAATAAAAATAAAAAAATCTGAAAAAAATTCGATAGAGTTTTCTCTACATTACGAATATTTTGCAAAATCCTATAAAATGGAAATGACACATTCTACATGGTATAAAATCACACATTCTATAGTAAAACATAAACATAAACATAATGGAACCTTCAAAACATAAAGATAAACATAATGAATAAAAAAAACACTTTGAATATTATTCCAACATAAATATAAACATAAAAGTAACTGGTTGTTCTTTTTCCAAACCATTTTTTTGTTGAAGTTAATTTGGGTTATATACCCCTAAGTGAATATTGCTAGCCATTTTCATATGTCATTTTCCTATCCTTAATTATGAAAACTTACCATGAAAACTTACCATAAATCGATGAATTTATATAGATAGATTGGACTCTTGATGCTCACAACACAAGCCCAGAAAAAATATCTTGTTTCCTAGAAATATCTTTCACTTCACGAATTGCTCCACTTTTCTAGTCTTCTCCATGACCACAACACCATACTTTGATGGCTCATCTACCTGCATTATTGCAAGCATGGAAATGGGAAATTTTTCTTTTTTCATGGAAATGGGAAAATATGACATAAGAAGAAGTCATCAATGTTGTAAAGATAATTATACCTCACATATCAATATCCATTGCACCTACACCAACTTCTTGTAAGTGTTCTTGATAAGCATCTGCTTCTACGTCATTTTCAACATCCTTTTGTGCATCAAAATATTCACGTGGAATTGTCTGTACGGATATAATCCATCCATTTCTACTATTGTCAGGGACGTAGAAGACTTGGGATACTTAATATGCTAATGTAAACAATTCTGAAGAATGCAGAATTCAACGATTCTTATTCAAACTTAAAAAATTGTACTTCTTATCAAGTTTGAATCCAATGCCTTCTTTAAACACGTCGAACCAATTGCACTTGAAAAGGACAACTCTATGGTCGTATCTGAAACTCATCTCAATGATTTCTTCGATATGTCTGTAGTAGTCATCACAACCAGTGTTCAAATCGCAACTAACAACAACACCAGCATGTTGTGTGGCCTTCGTATCATCTATGGATTTTATCCTGAATCTGAATCTATTTATAATGTAACCTGAATGGTAATGTCCATAACTCAACAGTTGATCTGATATTATGTCGAAGTCCTCCAACCATCGTGGGTCGTTCTTTTCTTTCATTTGCATAACACGTTCTTTAAACCACTTGAGAAAGTCGACCTTGCATGTTTCTAGATGTGAATACTCCTTAAATTCATTATAAAATGCATCAACTTCTAGAATCTACTTAAGAATATACAAGTGAGCTAGACGCCGATCGATTTCAGAGATTGATTTGTACTCTGTATGGAGGATAGACCTTCCTAGAATATCAAATATGGAAAGACAATCTTCATCATTCTCATTATACCCTCTATCATAATTTCTCTGTAATTGATTAAATTGATTGTCTGTCTCATCCATATACATGGCACAAAAGTTAACGAACTCTTTTACAAGATATCCTTCCACAATAGATGCTTCAGGCTTAGCCTTATTTAACACATAATCTTTAAGTTTCTTTAATAACTGTTCAACTGGATACATCCATCTGTATTGCACAGGCCTAGCAACTTTGGCTTCATTTGCAAGATGCAGAGTTAAATGAACCATGACATCAAAGAACGTCGGAGGAAATATCTACTCCATTTTACATAATGTGATGACTATTTGCTTATCCCAATACTGTAATAAATCAGAATGTACAGTTTTTGAACAAATAGCTTTAAAATATCGGCTCATCTCTATAATTAAATCCACAACTGGATCAAGTAGCACTCCACGAATAGCTAATGGGAACAAGACTTGCATGTAAACGTAACTGTCGTGACTCTTTAACCCACTAATTTTCTTTTGAACCTCATTTACACATCGAGAAAGTTGTGAAGAATAGCTATCTGGCACCCGTACATCTTTCAAAAAGGTGAAAACTCTCTCGTTGATCATCGTTTAAGCTGTAAATGGCTTCCGGAAAGTCATAACTATCTTTCTTTTCAATAACATGTAACTCTGGACGAATGCAGAAAGTTATCATGTCTTTTCTTATTTTCACTATATCCTTTGGATTATCAGTTAAGTTGAACACATCCAAAATATTGTCCATGAGATTCTTCTCAATATGCATCATATCAAGATTATGTTGAATAGTTAGATCTTTCCAATACGAGAGTTCCATAAAGAAAATGATCTTCTTTTAAAACTCGTATGTTTCAAAGCTATTTGATCTTTCTTAAATAGACGACCCAATCGCATGTTGCTAAGTTGTTGTAATTTCTCTATTATTTGAAAACCTAACAACCTTATTGAATTTGTACGTAGCTTATTCCCTGGATTCTTAGAAGAATACCAACAACTTTTACTGTCGAACTTGTCCTTAAACATTGTTGTTCGCCATCTATGCTCAACTAGCAGAAATCTACGGTGTCCCAAATAACAGAACTTATTGCTTTCAAGTAGTCGAAGATGTTGAATGTCATCCATACATACTGGACAAGCAGACTTTCCCTTTGTACTCCATCCCGACAAATTTGCATATGCGAGGAAGTCATTACTGGTCCACAATAATGCAGCATGCATATCAAAGAATTATTTTCTATGTGCATCATATGTACGAATGCCATTACACCACAACAGTTCAAGTTCATCTATCAATGGTTGAAGATAAATGTCAATTGCATTTCCTGACTACTTTGGATCAGGGATGAGGAGGGTGAACATCATAAACGAAGATCACATACAAAGCCACACAGGTAAGTTGTTAGTTACCATCACGATGACCAAATTGAATAGGATGGGTATATGTTCTTGAAAGGATTAAACCCATCGCTTGCATGACCCAATCTGACAATCCTTGTATTCTCTGCAAATGCTAAATGAGTACTGTCAAATATTTTCCACTATTCTGAATCTACAGGATGACGAATGCGACCATCTCGTGGCACATTATCCTTATGCCATGTCATCAAATTTGCAGTTCTATTTGAAATAAAAAGGCATTAAAGCTTAGGTATCAATGGAAAGTAGCGTAGAACCTTCTCCAGCTATTTTTTGAAATTTGTATTTAGTGGATTTCCCACTTTAAATCTCTCAACACCACATTGTGGACAACTACTCAACTCTGCATATTCATTTCTGTATAACACACAATCATTTGGACAAACATTAATTTTCTTGCAATTTAAACCAAGTCCACGAATCTGTTTCTTTACTTCATGCCATTGATTTGGATAACTTTTTGGATCATTTAAAAGCTCTCCAACGAATTCAAGCACCTCGGACATCAATTTAGAGGTTGCTTTATTCATAACCTTCATCCGAAATAACTTTAAAAAAAATGACAACTTAGAAATGGATGTAATACCGAGAGCAATAGGTTCGTCCACTGCCTTAATAGCATCATAAAACTGATTACAAGTTTCCCCACTAGTCAGATCTTCAAGTCCTGCTCTCATCTCATCAAGCATTTCATCGACGTCATCAGCTTAAATGTCAACAGCTGTCTCATCGAAATCTATCGAAGATTGTCTGTCTTCCTCTGTCTGATCCTCTCCATGAGCAATCCAGTTAGTATAATGCTGCCACGAACTGTTACAAATCATGTGCTCGCATACAGTGTTCCTATCATGTGAATATCCATTCAAGCACCTCCTACATGGGAAAAATATTTTGTCGAACTTGTCTCCTTGTCTGAATGACTTCCTATCGTCATGAATTGCCTAATCAAGGAACTCTCTCACTCCATTCTTGTATCGAGAGTAATCCGAGTTCCTTAAACTAATCCAAGACTTATCCATAATAATCTACAAAAATAAAATAGAATCACCCAATAATTATAATTAATCTAATTTCATAACAGTGTTTGTATTTTAATTAAGATTTTCACTTAATAACCCATCCTTGAAGATTTGATCACAACGTTACTTGTGACATGTAACCGACGTCTAGAGAAATTTCGGCAGCATCTCCTTGCACTTCTCCAGTATACCCCCTCAGACTAACCTTAACTACATTCCCAATAACTCCCATTTAAGGGTGCATTAGGAACGTAAATAAGATCAATTGGTATACCGGAGAAGAGTGAAAAGATACTAGCGAAATTCCTTCAGATATCGGTTCCATGTAACAAGTAATCCTAAGTTGTGATCAAATCTTCAAGAACCCCACTTTATTCAAAACTTCTCTAAACAAAGGATGGTGACTCTTATGGCATGACATAAAGACAAAACTTCATGAATATAAGTAAGGTATACAAACACTTTGCATTGTCCGTATAACATGATCATAAGTATCGACGGGCAAGTATTTTGACATGATTATTCCCTCCCAAAACCTACAACCTAGGAGTTAGAATACTTATTGTTTGGCCTCAAGTGCATCTAGATTTGTACAAGTGTGTGTATCTATGAATTCATTAAAATAATAAAATTTACAATAAAAATAAATAATTATGTACAAATTAAAAATAGATTCTTCCTCTCTTTCCCTCCTCTTCCTTCTCTCCCTTCTCTCCTCTCTCCCTACCTTACTACTTCCTTTCTACTCTCTTTCTCTCTTCTCCCTACCCTTTCTCTCATCCTTCCCTTCCTTTATATTCTTCTCTATGCATCTCCCTCCCTCTTCATCTCCTATCTATTTATTTATCCTCTCTTTCCTCTATTCTCCCTATTCTTCCTCTCCTCCTTCCCTTCGTTAATTCATATTCTTCTTTATTCATCTCTTTCCCTCCTCTTCCTCTCCTACTCCATCTCCTTTCACTTTTCCTTTCTTCTCTCATTACTTCTTCCAAACTTCTTAAATTCATAAAAATTTTTACATAAGAAATACACTAAGCATCAAGTGGGCACACCACACATTCATAAAATAAGTATTCAGAAATATCATCAAGTGGGCACACCTCACAATCATAAAAGCATTCACACATCACAATATCATCAACGAGGTACACCCAACATTCTAAACCTAAGTGGGCACACCCCACTTTCTAAACCTAATTAAGTAGGCACACCCCACATTCATTCACAAATTAATTAAATAAATTGATATACCTCAACGTAACGTGTGAATCGAAGAGAGGTGTCTAATGATCGATGCAAGATAACTAAATCAAATTATAAAATTTTATAAGCTAAAAAATTTAAAAACATTACATAAATTTATACACACCTTACATTTAATTAATGTACTACATATTTTTAAACTAACCTACCAATCAAAAATGTTGGGAGGGGGAGCTACTGCCAAGGGGATAGGGGAGGGGGGTTTGGCTGAGAGGAGGAGGGGAGGGAGGGGGAGGATGTTGGCTATGGCAGGGGGGTTTCAGCTGGGAGGAGGGGGTGTAGGGGTCGGCTGGGGGGGGGGGGGGGGGGGGAGGAGGTGGTGGCTGAGAGGTGGGGGGGGTGGAGGTGCCAGGGGGAGGGGTGGTGGCTTGCTGGGAGGAGGGGGAGTGGGGGTTGACTTGCTAGGAGGAGGAGGAGGATGTGGGAGGGGTCGGTCGCGGCTGGGAGGAGGAGGTGCGAGGGGGTGGTCGTGGCTGGGAGGAGGATGGACAGGCAGATGTGTGGCGGAGGTGGGAGGACCACTCGCTTGGCTGGGAGGAGGGCTGCAGGTCGCGCGACAGCAGAGGTAGGAGGGCCTTGTGGAGGAGGTCGGAGGAGGACGATTTCAATAGCGAACGGAGGAGGAGAGTCATGCTTACAGAGGATGAGGTAGATGTGCGGCTGGAGGTCGTCGTCAGGGTCGGGGAAGGGAAGTATTGAAAGGGGGTAGGGTTCTGGGGAGTTCGCGGAGTCGGGCTAAATACTGGACCTTATACAACGGTTCTCCCCAAAACCGTCATCTCAAGTCGGGTTAGGGCATGAATTTTCATGCCCAAGGGAAATTTTTGTGTATGACATGCACGACGGTCCTCATAAAAAATTGCCGTATATGTCAATACGGTCACAAATAAGACGGTGTTAGAACTGTCGTCTATAGATGTTGCTATAGACGATAGTTCTAATTCAAAACCGTCGTTAACAAAACCGTCGTCTACGTTGATGCGGGGACCTGCGCACACAAGAGGCATGGAGGGTTAATATATACGACGGTTTGAATTAGGACCGTCATGTATATTGTTAATAAGATAGTTTTATAATTGTCATGTATATATTCTGCTAGACGATGATTTTAATTAAAATCGTTGCTAAATAAGCATCGCCAAAGCCCATTTTTCTAGTAGTGGAGATGAGAAAATGGAAATTAATCGCAATATATAATGAGAAGAGAGGTGAGAAGCATGGATTGCAAATAAAATGACTTGAAATAAAACTTTATTACTAATAACTAAAGTTCAAATATTATAACTACTAGAAAGCACTATAATAAAAATAAAAATAGAGAAGAAGAGGGTGAGTTAGAGCACAGTCTAGTTGTGACGAAGACGAGAGCGGAATCATAGTTATACTGATTTGCGGAAATCAAAAGTCGAGAGCCGAGAGCCTAGAGGAGAGAGAGTTGAGATGAGAGGAGCTGGTGGTGCATCAATTGATGTAAGAGAATGTGAGAGATGATTTGGTGGTGAGAGAATCGGCAGTAGGATTGGGGAAGTGCCGAGGATGGGAATTAACGTGAGATGGGTTTGGGATTTTATAGAGAGGGCGTGCTGTTGAACGTATACGAATGGCTACGCTAACGTGTTCGATTTTGGAAAACCTGTCGTTGTAGTTCAAAAGCGAAGAATTCGTGTTCAACAAATAAAATTTATACCGAAATGAAAATTCCGAGTCGAACACAGGGAGGCGGACGTTTGATTTAAAAACTACGCGTTTCTTTTTATTTGTCACAGAATAATTCAATTTAAAACTATCTAATTATTTACAATAAATAGAAGAGAGAGAGAGAATATTACACAGAGAAATCAAAATGAGATGTAGAATAAACAAGGAATTTTTCATTAAGGAGATTGTTCATTTCACTCTTACAACTACAAAGCATAAAATAATTACTCTAGAAAGCGATAAATTTACTCTAGAAAGCATTAAAAGAATGGAAGGAGAAATGTCATCCTCGATGATTGCTTGGAGGACGAGCAAAACTACACTAGAAAGTAGTAAATCTATATTAGAAAGCAGTAAAGAGAATAGGGAGAGAGAAATCCTCCTCGACGGTTGCTTGGAGGACGAGCTGGACGGGACGACGCCTAGACGAAGGAGAATGAAGTAGGACGAAGGAGGACGAAGCAGAAGAATGGGAACGAAGCAGCACGCCGTCGTCGTCGCGGGATTCACTTCCGAAGGGGAACGAAAATTGGACTTTATCTCGCGAGAAGCATCCCGGGTGTGGGACAAGCTTCTCTTGAGCTTTGGAGGGGTAGAGAGGAGAAGGAAGGGATGAGGATTTCGTATGGAGGGGGTCTCCTTTTATAGTTGCAAGGAGTGGGGGAAAAATGGACATTACAACTTCAAAATAATAAATGAGGGGTCTTTAGTGACGGATAAATCCGTCACTAAAGCCCCAACATGGGCGTAGCTTCTGCGCCCACGCACGCCGCTTCAGCTGCCCGCGCGCTTAACGCCATCGCACGCACTTTGATTCTCAGCCGTCCGATCACAAGATCGGACGGCTTAAGACGCATGTCCGCTCGCTACCCTGCGCCGCCTAGCGCGTGCGATCGCGCGTGACGCTGCGCGTTCAATCGCGCGTGAACGCTATTGGGCGCGCGCGACCGTCCGATCGCGATCCAACGCCCGCCCGCGCCCAATTGCCTGCGCCTTTAGCCCTTTGCTGCGGCTCGAACCCGCACCCGCCGGTTGCGTAAGCGCGCTCAATCGCTGCGCTACAGGGCGCGGATGGTCGAGCAGACGCTTTTAAGCGTGGCCGACCATAACCGTTGGATCAAGATCCAACGGCGGAGAGCAAGCGGGTACGGGGCCTTCGTAGAATGCGTGCAGCCGTTTGGGCGGCCGAGATGGCACCACGTGGCGCCATCTTGGCCGTCCATCTTCTGGAAGTTGTAGATGGTGCCACGGATGTCGGATTGACTTGATTTTTGTGTCGTTGGGCTGCGATCATCGATCCGAATTCATCCGTGTGGTCGGATTTGTCATCTGAAGTGCGAATCTTCACCATCCTGGCCCTTGATCTTCTAGGGTTCCCCGGTCACTATCTGATGCTACGGATGCCTGATTAGGGCGATCTTGGAGTCGTTGAACTCCAATCGTCGTCCTGATCACATCCATATGGTTGGATCTTTGATCCGAGGCCCCGATAAAATGTTTTCCCTGTCCAAGCACATAAAAGGAGACAATTAACCTCCATTTTATTCAAACTACTCTAAATGCAAGATGATGCATGTTATGCAATATTTATATCATGAAATGCAATCCTATGCTTAAGAACATACATAAATAGATATTTTAAGTAGTGTAAATGTGTTTACATCATGTGCCATGGGATAGGTTTATGCATGTGGTGGAGTTTGGTACGTGGGCTTTTTTTTAAAAAAAAAAATTGGAGTATTTCTATTCATCTCCCACTCCCTGGAGGCTAAAAAAAGAGTAGGAGGACCAAACCAAAATCCACCCAATACAAAAAAAAGATGCGAACCATGACTCGTGGTCTATTACAACAAAAATGAAAAAAGTAAAAAGGATAGGCAACAAAACCAAAACAGCAATCCAGAAATCACATATGGCAACTAAGCCTTGTCCAAAATAAGAGTACCCTGAAGATGCAAGGAGAGCTCCCTAGCATTGTAGACGAGAGTCCACTGATCCGTACCCAAGGTTGCCAACTTGATAGTTAAAGCATTAGCCAAAGGGTAGATATAGGAAAGAGAAGCAATCTAATTTTTGATGCTGCTCAGGTCTCCAAACTCCATTCTAACCTTCCAATCTAAAGGAATTTTTCCAGTCCACCAAAAATGCAACAGAGTTGTGTTCATCTCAAGATGAATACAAGAGTACTGAGGAGTTACAGCCAAAAAATGCTTGATCGTACTGACAAGAGCAATAGCATTGTGGGTAATCCCAATCATGACATGGGCAGCCTTCGAAAAGTCCCCATTGCAGTCACACATTGCCCAGGAAGCATGAGTATGATGAAGATCAGTAACAAAAGCTATGTTGACATTTGCCCCCTTCGCAGGCCGAAACCAAGATACAGCAAAAGTTGCCTGGCGCTGTCATTTAAACCAAAAAAAATACCAAACATGTCCTAATTATGGTTAAGGAAGTAGTTAATCCTATTGGAGTTGAAACGATCATTTCTGATTATGTTCCTAGCCCACTAGACATTGAACCAAATGAAGCCAATAAGACCCTAAAGAATCTTAGCCCTTTTAGACTTAGCAAGAGATTTGATGGTGTAGAGGAAATGGGACGGATGCACGACAGCAATAAGATTCTTGGAGAAAACCCAATTAGAGATGTGATGCACAAGCTAACTCTGAGAAAGAAGATGAAGTAATGTTTCCTCACGAGGAGAGGAAGTGCAACACGAGCATTTAGATGGAAGGCAGTACCCAATCTTAGAGATATTATCATCAGTAGGAAGCTCAAAACGTAGGATTCTCCAAACCAAAATGGAGATAGAAAGAGGAAGATCAAGATTTCAAATATCCTTCAAGTGACCAACCTCTTGAACGGAGGGAAAGTTGGAATGATAGGAAAAAGCCACAGAGAAGGATCCAGAGGAATTGGGGGTCCAAATGGGAATATCAAGAGAGCTATCCAACATAATCCTGAGAATGTGATTTCTAATATTGGTAGGTAAGAGGTTAAACTAGGGAAGATCATGGGGCTGGTCAATGATGTCCTTAATCTGGATAGGCGAAAGCACGATTGAATCAAGTATGAGACTCTTGAGAGCAGAATCACCAATCCAAATATCAACCAAGAAATCCATAGCCCCTTCATGAACATCCCAACGTATAAGGTGCCTCATTTTAAGGAAGGTGTCCCAGAGAAGGCGAATTCTAGCAAGGATAGGATAGGATGTGGAGGAGATATTGCCATAGAGTTGTTTCATAATGCAAGAATAGGGCGAGTTTGAGAAAAGAATGTTCCACACCCTTTTCATCCTAAGAGCCTAGATAGAGAGACCAGGGTCGTGGATGCCAAGGACACCATAGGAGAGGGGTTTGGTGACTTGGCTCCAAGCAACCCAATGATGTTTGTGCTCAGAAGCGGAAGAACCCCACAAGAACTCCACGAATTTACTCTCCAATCTATTGATGACGGTCTTAGGGACATCCAAAACAGAAAGAATATAGACAGGCATAGAGGAAAGGACATGCTTGATGAGGAGGAGTCTGGAGGCATAAGACAAGAGATTGGCTTTCCAACCGACCAACTTAGTATTAATTTTATCCACAATAGAGGAGAACTAGGAAAATTTCACACAATTGGGAAAAATAGGACAACCCAAATAAGTAAAGGGAAAGGAGCCCAGCTGACAACCAATGAGTTGAAGAATACGAGTCAGTCTACCAAAGGGGAAATGCTTACCAATGAAATAGTAGCTCTTCATAGGATTAATACGCTGACCAAAATCAACCTCAAAAGAGTAGATGAATTTTGAGTGGTTGAAAATCGTGTGCACATTGCCATTCAGGAAAAGGACTATATCATTGGCATACAAAAGAGCAAGAGGGGGAGTCACGCTGCATTTGACAGAATAAGGAGTCACATTACCACTGGTACGTGGGCTTCGGTTCCATGGGATTGGGTTTGTTGTAGGGATGAGTCCGATGGGGGCATAAAAAGAGGCGTACGTGAGTTTGTTTGGTGCATGGATTGGGTGTTGGGTGGGATTACGTTAAGGGGATAGGAGGGGTGTTCGGTGGAATTTGGAGATAAGGGAGAGGGGTGGGGTAGAGGTGTTGAATTAAAATCCAATGTATGGATTTGTATGTGTAAATGTACATAAAAATATAATCAAATAACAATAAGTTAATAGACTGTCATGTAATGCCCATCACTAAAATGATTAATTTAAGGTTTATTAAGGGTATGGACATAAAATGCAAGAGAATTATATAGTTCAGATTATTATATGTGTAGAGATCGAGTCTGCAATTGCAATTCCTCGATGGGTGGAATTGTAATTTACTAATAGTAATTAGTTTGCCTAATTACTAATAAGGAGAGGTTAGGTCTCCAAGGGTTCTTACCTTCAATTTTGACACCCTCCCCATCTTGTGTTGAGAGAAGAACAGAGAGAAAAGGGTTGCTGTGTTGCAACAAGATCAGAAGAAGACTTTCCCCTTATTACTCCTGTTCTAAGGAAGGTGAGAACACCCTTGTAAGAAACTAACTCGTGGGTTCTTGTTTTGTATTCAATATAAACCCAGGTATGTCCCTATACTCAATAAATATGAATAAATTAAGGAAAATAGAGATGCATGTATAAGTAATTGTTTATGTCCATCATGTTTCCACATATATGTACTATTTTGTGCAATTTTATTCTTGTAATCATCAGATCATATGCATGTTTATATTTAACCTTTTGTGTTCCAGAACACTAAGAAATATTTCCATAACCATCAACAAGTGCTGGTACAAAAGTCATGTACCGGTACCGTTGCTATTCTGTTTACAACTAATGAAGCCACCTGTAGCTGGTTTGTACCAGAACTCTTCATGAGTACCGGTACTGCTAGCTCCAGATCAACTTCGGGACGTCTTAAGTCCATAACTAGGTCGGATGTACCGGTACTCTTCTTGAGTACCGGTACTCTTCTTGAG
Source organism: Thalassia testudinum (assembly GCA_037157565.1). Lineage (NCBI taxonomy): Eukaryota > Viridiplantae > Streptophyta > Magnoliopsida > Alismatales > Hydrocharitaceae > Thalassia > Thalassia testudinum. The sequence continues at coordinate 78,293,696 of JAZHRO010000077.1, read as the reverse complement.
TACCGGTACACATGTCCCAGGTGAGGTACTAGGCTTCAGGTCTTCAAGACCTATAGCTTACAAGTACCGGTACTGATCACTAGTACCGCTACTCGTTAGCTACAAGCAAATTGCCAGTACTCAACAAGTACCGATACTTTTCTTGAGTACCGGTACTCGTTAAGACCAGTTGGTTCCTAGAGGGTTACCAGTACTAATGAAGTACCAGTATATGGTGAGTACTGGACGAGTACTCATTTGGACTTGAGCTCCAAATAGTATCTCATAGGTACCGGTACCTAGCATTAGTATCGGTATCCATCGAATATGGAACCCATGACAGTAAGTCATGGGTACCAGGAGTGGTCTACCAGTATCGGTACCCAGTCAAAATGAAGTCCAATTGAGACATGATATTATAATAGTCCATCCTAAGTCAGAGATGAGTTAATTTCAGTTAGATCCCTAAAATTTTAAGGAATTAACGCCAACAAGAGGTGCATGGAGGTTTGACGTGAGGGGATACGTAGGTGGGTTTGGTGGTGGACGTTGCATGGGAATAGGATGGCGTTGAGTTGGTGCGCGCGATTTCGGTGGGTGTTGTACGTGGGATTGGAGGGAACAGTTTCATGGGATTGGAGGGGGAATTTGAGGGCCGTGTATACGTAGTATTATGATTGGTTACGTGGGGGTGTGTTGTGGAATAGGAAAATGACATAAATGGTGGTAGGATCATGAAGGAAATTAGGAATGTTGTGTGGGATTTTGGGTATAGGTGGGAAAATAGGTTCCTAAATGGGCTAATGGTAAGGGTTAAATTGGGTTTCGGTATAGGAAATAGGTTCAACCTCATCAGAAAATTTGAGCTCAAGTTGATTCTGCACCAATGTGGAGTTCCAATTGGATTAGACCTGGTACCTGCACAGATATAAACAAATCTCAGCAAGGTACGAGATATAAGTAGCAATAGAATTACAACTAAATCCTAAAAATGCAATATTTACTCAATGTTACAATATGACTAATTTAACCTAATCTAATGCAATGTGACCTCATGTATCCTCAAGCTAACAATAGCTAGACATAAACTATGTAATAAATATGGATATACCAATCATCTATCAGTAGATGTTGAACAAGCCAGCCAAGTTTACACAAGCCCTAAACTTGGCAAAAGGTTTAGGTTTCATCATCACCTCTGCAACCCCTAAAAAACATTCTTTCCTTCTACGTGACATAAACTTTCTTTGATCTTCTTCTCAACATCATGGGGTTAACAACCTTTGTGACCGTTAGCACTCCATCTTCCATCGATTACTTGCACCACTTTGCTTCTAAGGAGCCAAACAAAATAAGGTCCTTATTAAGATCAGGAACATGACAATCATTCTTCAAGGTATCCCTTGTTCCATAATGCATCCAAAGAACAACTATTACTATCCTAACAATTCGACACTGCAAATCATTTCCTATCTAAAAAGCTCCACCTTCAAAATAATAGTAGGTAGAGAACCAACTTTTCTTGGGAATCATGTGATATGAACATCATGAGTCTAAAAGCAAAACATCTTCCGATTTGTATGGGTTGGTTGCCATGAGTACAGAGCCATGATCTCTATATTCCCTTTCTATAAAACTCACATTTGCATAATCATCTTTAATTATAGGCTTCTCAACTTAATTTTTCTTGAAGTTTGTAGTAGTTATCAATGACATGTCCTCTCTTTCTGCAATAGTTATAGAATAGCCTATTGCCTGTGGATTCTTTTACTGAATTTCATTCCTCGTTTGTGCCAAGAACATGCAATGCATTGGTCTTCGATCATCATTGGTCACTTCTCTTGTTAATTCTTCATCCATCAGCTCTTTAGAGAAGAAATATGACTTTGTCATCATTCATGGATATTTCATCTCAACTATATATGAGAGATGCTTGAAATGCATGTAAGATGGTTGTAATAAACATAACTGTAATAGAGCCTTATCTTCATCGTCAATTATAATATCCAAACTCTCAAGATCCAAACTAATAGACTTGAATACGTCAAGTTGAGATTTTATGGAAGTATCTTTAGCCATATGAAGCATGAATAATCATTGATTTAAATATAACTTGTTCATGAGAGTCTTGTCATATAAAGAGATTCTTGGTTCAACTATAGGACTGTTGTTTTCTCGTGCACAACTTCTCAAAGAAATTCATTTGACAAGCAAAGCTGAATACTTGTCAAGACCTTCTCATCTATAGTCAAAGACTATGGCATTTTTTGTTTTCTAAGTAGCACCTTTGGCACATCTTGTTGAACAAGAATTGCTTGCATCTTGACTTGTCTTAAGTTGAAATTGACATTGCAATCAAACTTTTCAATCTTAAACTTTATCATCATTTTTGTGGAAATAGTAGATCTAGAAGCAGATTGATTGGTAAGTGAATGTGAAAATGTATGTCTTGACCAGTTATCTATGGGTTAACTAGTTGAATAGCAATGTTTAACTAGTTGGACTACAAAACAAGTGGTTCTATAGAACTCCATCTTATCCATGCCACAAATGATGAACACACACACACACATATATAGATATATGTCGAAATAATACCTAAATAATGTTAGTTTCATAATAGTCAAGGCCTAATTACATTTAGATACTTCATGTTCTACATTTCTGCATTTAGGTTAAAACAACATGCCTGCAAGTTATTTCTATGCTAATAAGCCTATTTTTTATTTAATATGGTAATATATGGTTTTAATGTAGGCTAAGTCAGGATGATACAAAGAGAAATGGAGGCTAGCATTGCTCTGGAGCTTAGAAATGAAAAGAAATTGATCATAAATGGTTCCGGGAGGTCAGAAATGGGCTGAAATGGAAGAGGAACCCTAAAATCCTAATCTTAAGGGCAAAATGGTCCAAGTCCCACATTATTTTTTCCACCAAAAATCAATGCTAATTGATGTGATAATTTTTCTTAGAAGAAAATCAATCAAGAACATCATTTTCCAATCAAATAAAATTGATTGATTCCCTTTCCTTATCTCTCAAGTATGAGCACACCTATTGAATATTCCCTTTGAGTTGACATTGGAGGCATCCTTAAAAGCCCTAAGAGGCCTTTTTCCACACCAATTAACATTCCAAAATGGTCTTGGACATCCACCATCAATTCCAAGATCCACCTTCCAAAAATCATGTTCCTACTTTCCATATCCTAGAATCTTAATTCCAAAATTTGTGACAACCTGACACAACTTTCGCATTTTAGCTATAAATTTTTCATTCTAAATCCAAATTAAGTGATTCAAGTTGCATTTGAAAGATTATTTCAAAGAATACAATTTTCTTTCTATGTGAAAATTGAAATTCAGAACATAAGATGGCCAAAAATTATTGATAATTTAGGAAAATCCTAAAAGGTTGTTGCAACATCCTTTATAAATATCTCCTCCCTTACATCATTAGCCATCGCTTCCATCTTCCTCCAAAACCCTAACCACCACCTTCACACGGCATATTGCACGTCCATAAGCCTTCCTTTAAGGTTGGGCACCCCCCTCTCTCAGTTGGATTCATCTCCATCTTCATGCCTGCATCCCACATGTTTCATTCTTTTGTAGGAAGATATCTTCTTGAAGGAGGACCTTGAGGAGGAGCTATTGCGAGACATTAGTAGGACTTAGAGCATAAGGGAATTACTACAAGGAGTCTTGCACATGGAGCCATGCTCATCTCGACGGGTCAAGGGTTTCTCTTACTTTCTTTATCATTATATTTTTGTAGAACTTTTGAAGTTATCAATGATGATTATGATTTCCTTTAATATGATTTATGTTCTTGTTATATCTATGTGTGGCTAAATTCTTTTTTATGTGTAGTTAAGGGGTTAGGATTGACATGTTTTCATCGTAGACGAGTTTTATTCATTCTTGTATGGTTGTTAGAAAACTGAGTTGTTTCATGCGTGCATGACACACATAGGATAGTCTAAGCCTAGGATTTCGTATCTGAGTTGGTTATAGCCTTAGCGGGTTTGCATGGGATGAGACAAGTCTAGGGGAGAACAACCATCAGCGATTTGAACTTGTCTAATTATATTTTATTTGTCAATTATAATTCCCAAAACCTGACGTGAATTCTTGCATTGATTAAGTTCCATACGTCGTTCCACATTTGCACTGATTTTGATTTTAGGTTTGTAAAATTTCTGTAGTAAATTTTAGGAGTCCAAAAATCACCAAATTTTGTCTGGAGTTAAGTACTAAAGTAGGGAAGATCCATACCAAATTTCATAGTCTAGTTCCTTATAGGAAAAAGATAAAATTCGCACACTGACTGGGAGTCACATTGAAAATAGAATGAGAAAATTCTGACTTGTTAGATTTTTAGTGAATTACATACAGCTTCAATTGATGCGAATTAGTGGCTATCTCTTCCCTATTGAGTCTAATATAAGGGATAAATTTGGCACATTTTTATGGGGTTGTTAGGATTAGTGTTTGGTCTGATTAGTAAGAGGGGGTTAAAATAGTCCTTCTGACCTGCTTGATTTAGAAAAATCCAAAAAATCAGAAAATACTCCCAAAAATCCCAAAAGATCTTGAACTTGTCTAAATTATCATAGAATACATTCGAATAATCTCCTAGGGGATTCAACCCGACTTGCATTTTACACAATACAATTAAGTTGGTTTAAGTTTCAGTGTGCGATTTTCGTGACTTGCGTGCAACACACACCAACCAACACTCTGTTGATGATGCAAATTTCGTACCTACTAGACTCTCAAACTCCATCTGTGATAAACTAGTTGGGGATTGACTCCTACAAATATTAAATAAAACAACAAATAAAGAGTAAGAGTAAGCAGACCATAAGAGTAGGAGAGATTGACAACCCCTTGAAGGGTGGTTTAGGTATTTCACTATGTGAGGATGAGATGGAATGGTTCGGTATAATGGAGTACAAGCATATGTATAGACTCAAATTCCATGCCACTTATTGGAGGATCCTAACATTTAAGGGATATGATTGATGCTAATATCAATCTCATTAATTATTAGAGATTCATAAAAGAGATTGTGATTTGATATGCTGGCAAATGTGCTTTCTATGTGTAAGATTATCATCAATTGATTGCTATATCAATGATACCAATTTTGGGAGATTCCATCTTCAAGGCAAATCCAGCGTGATTCCTATAATCAAAGAAAATTTAAAAAATATGTTCAAGGAAAATATGATGAGATAAGACAAATCTAGTAAAATTTCCACAGTCAAGGTAAATTCGAAAGTGCTCAAGGTACAATCCTAACACATTCACTATCATAGCCACAATCATTGTCATTGCCTTGGTTAGTAGTAGCTCCTAGTATCATCTTTGGCTCGCTTCAATGTTATGTTTCCTATAAAGAAGATGGCTCAAATGTTGATTTGTCCTCATGGGTTCTTTATTTGGGTTGAGTTGAATTTTAAAAATCTTGCCACTTACATGACACCTAGCATGATGCCTAACACAACTATATTAGGGTTGCACATGAATTATATTAATCCGTAATCCAATTCATTCCAATCTAATTGGACCGGATTGGATTGGATTTTTTATCATTATGAATTGGATTGAATTAAAAAAAAATTCAATTCATTTTAATTAGATTGGATGTGGGTTGAGACTTCTATATATACCAATCTAATCCAATCCTTACTCTGAAATTTGTAATATTTGTAACCCGATCTAATTTCATTTGAAATTTGTAAAAGAATAGCATTTGTATATACACACATATTATGTATAATAAAAAGAAGAAAAAAATCCTTAATAGTAAAGGACATGTAATACAACAATCTTTTATAGGTATATTTATTATTTCACGTTAGTTTCCTTATTTTATTATAAAATGAATATAGTAAATAATTTTGTATGTCTTTAGTGTAAGTCTTTTAATTTTTATACATATTAATGTCATTGTGTTATCAGTCAAGGGAAAAGATAGCTCTAAATTTGAAATTTTTCGTTAGCTAGTAGGAAACCATGCATAAAATACATCATATACAATTTAAAGAAAACCAAAAGAAACAAAAAAAAACTCACTTTAATTTAATTAAATCAAAGATTTTAGGAATTGGATTAAACATTGAAATTGATTGGATTGGATTACAAAAAATTTCAATCCAAAAAGAATTATTTGGAATATAGATTAATTACTAAAATCCAATCCAGCGGTGTGCACTACTAATTAATATGAGTTTATGCTTCAACATCCGAATAAAACTTACCTGACACTTAGGGAATCAATCAGAAACATGCACATCTTAATAACATGAAATCTGAATGCCACAGGAGACTGGAGTGTGAAAGGGATTGCATATAAGAGTACATAGTACTGTTACTTCAAAATCATCCACACATTTTGTATGCTGGATTTATTTAATATTTTTAAGAGCGTAACTACGCATTTTTATGTCTTCTTTTTATTTCTTTTATCATGTCTTTTTTTGAAAGGTTATGCATTTGTACATTCGGAAGCCCAAGAGAGAATTTTGTCCTCGACCCACTCGAGTGGTTTAATGCTGTAAATATTTTGAGGGTCTAACCAAATAAACATTTGGAGTGTGCACCGATTCAACTAATTGAAACAACTCATTTTTTTCTTTTCTAAATTTATTAGCATTCTCTACAGATGGAAATATGCAACGAACATCGTTTCAAACAACAATAAAAATCTTCTTCTAAATTTAGTAAAAATCTCCGGATGCGACTTCTGTCACAGATAGATGTTAACTGTAAGTCTATATACATTGAACTTTGTACCATCAAATCAACTTCATTTGGCAAGTTTTTTTCTTCGTTTTTTTTGAAAGGAATTTCCATTCATTCCTTGAGGAATCAACCATAGAGATTTCAAGGTACGTAAATTATAGTGACACTATTGAACCCCACACACTATAACGATTACAGTATATCGCTAAATTGTAGGCCTTGGAGGCGAGATTTCTTCAACATTGATGACAGGGATGGAAGGGAAATCACGTATAATATTCTGGCATTTGAGAACGAAGTGTTTGGACTTCCATTGAGGTTGAATTCCTTCCATGATATAGCTCGCTGAAACAGCAGCATCGTTGGGAATCACTCCATCGATATGAAGCATATTCAAGGCTAAATTGAGGCCTTGAAGAATCGCACATGATTCCGCTTCATCACATCAACCAGAATCGTGGCATTTTGTGTAGGATAAGGAACATGATCAGTGGGAGAAATATTAGAGACGGGGTGAGCGAGCTATAGAGGTAGATGTCCATGGTGGGAAGAGTAGGAAAGTTGTCTAGCTCGAGCAGATGTCAGCACCTAAGATGCATCCATCGTGACCGTCCCATGTTGAACTTCGCATCTCTGAAGCCAAATAGCATGACAAATGAAGAAAGCAATGTTCCCCTCCAGATCGGGAGAATCCAGCTCTTTTTGTGCTGCAAGGATTCTTTGGAACCAATTCCCATCTATCCGATCCATCCTTACTCCCAAGAGAAACCATACTGCTCGAGCGAGAGGGCAATCACAAAGCAAGGATCAACACCATTGATTCTTGAAGCAAGAAGGTCGTTGACAATAAGAGCATTAACCACTGCCTTCCAAATAAAAATCTTGATCCGAGGAGGAATGGGGAGTGACCATACAATTTTGCAATTAGCAACCTCTTCCTCAGTATAGATACCATGTCTCCCAAGTTGAGTTAATAAACTATGATAAGCAGAATCGATAGAGAAGAGGCCCTCCGGATGTTCTTCACTCGAAGTCACTTCATCTTCCCTATTTTGATGTATAGGTACTGTAAGAATTTTTCCAGCTATTTCAGCAGGAATTTATTTTTTCAGTAAGTTTCCATTCCAGCCACCTCCATCATCATTTAAAATTTCAGCCACTAAGGAAGGCAGGCATGCATTGGGTTGAATAGGAAGAAGAGAATCATTCCAGCCCCTTAGCCATTTATCTCACCATACATTTATATCTTTCCCATTACCCACCAGCCAAAAGGCACCCGAAAAAAGCCATTTCTGAACAACACCAAATACTTGATTCTTGTTTTCACTGCATGTACATCTAAATAGGATCTTTCAAAAGAAAATGCCACAATCTTCAATTTCCGTTTTTTTTTTGCTTCTGGCATCCTCCACTATGTAATATAAGATCAAAAGCAGTCATGTTGCGATGTTTGGCAACATGGTTAGCCACATTGATGGAAAGAATGATTGCAAAAACTTTGTGGGCATTACTTGTATTCGAATGGTTTGAGTGAAATTGGTTGTTTGGAAGCGCACGCACGTCTACTTTGCCTCCTTTGCATATACACGCGAATTTCTTTAGGTTCAGAGATCATCCAGCGACTTGCAACTCGAATAATCGTGGTGTATGGCAATTGAGGCAACATGAACCGATTCTTTTAATATTGTGATTGAGGATGTAGAACGATGTCTTTGAAATATACAAGTGGGCCTTCTCTCAAATTATTATTATGTGGGCCCAAAATAACACTAACTGGCTTTATGTAGCTAAAGTTCAGCCCACGTCGAGATATATTAGCAACGTTTTGCCTTCACCTTGAAATACGAATTACAATCGGCTACCAAATTAGATTGGTAAAATCATGTTGATTCTTATGGCCATATCGTTTCCCTAAGTAGAAGAAAGAGATAGGGAAGCAAGACAAAATAAGAAGGTTGAAAAGTGTGCGCACGCGCACTGTGGACGAGATAAAGTGAGAGACGCCATTTCTGACAAAGGGCCATAGTCAGGCGAGAAAGTTTTACCTCACCCGCATTTCTTACCTCTACTCCAAGGATAATTACCATACATCGATCAGATTAATTAATTATGTTTAAGCTAACTCAGGAGGATTGACATTCATTACTCTGAAGAGGCCCAATGCGACAACAAAACTTTACATCCACACGGTATTTTCAATTTAAATAAATCTAAAATTTATAAAAACACATTATGTGATATGTTTTACAATGCATTAACATGACACATCAGTTTATATCGATGCAAATTGATTTTACACAGTGTAAAATGGTTATAGGATAATTTTATATCGGTACAAAATAATTCATGGTGATTTTGTATCAGTGTAAAGTAATTAATAGTGAGTTTATACACTAATGCAAAATAAGTGATGGTAATTTTACGTTGGTGCGTCACATCAGCACGTTACAAAACGAGTCAAGTTTTACTTTTTTGTACCTATATTCTTAAATAAATGCCACCATAAAAAAAACTAAAGAAAGAAGAGTGATTGGATAGCCATCTTGAACTTCCCTTTTTATCTGAGAAGTTAACTTGCATAGTCTCTCATAACTATTTTGAGGATTAACATCCGTTTTGCTAACATCAATTTTAATAGATGTTAATAAAATAGATATTAACTTTGTAACTCTCCTATATTTAAATTTCACTTTTTAACATAAATTCAAGTAAATTCTATAAGAATTAACATTATAACTTAACATCAATTTAAATAAAATGAAAGTAATATTAACACCACTCTACGACTAAATAGAAATGAGAGTTAACATCTATTTCTTAAACTTCTAAGTAAGTTATCCCCAGAAACTTTTCTCAAAGTGCTTCACTATCCTTTGCATCTTGGAGATGGGAACATCAGCAATAGTGATAATTTCTTTAAATGCATGCTGACGGCCGAAAAAGAGTATGGTAAAACTCATGTACAACGTCAATATGGAAGGAATATTTCACTGAGATGCAGCGTAGATGGGGGAGAGGAGGCGGTGGAGAAAATCCCCTTCAAGTGTGGGGTAGTTTGTATAAAGGTTTTTATATTTGAGATGAAATACTTAAGGCACAAGGCATGGATGGCCTATTGGCTTCTTCAAGTACGATGAAATCTTGATCAAGTTAATAGACATCAGTAATGCTGACTGCTGATACAGTACAGCATGGCAACCACACATAGAAAAATTGCCATACGAATGGAATCGTCAGCATTTTTAATTGTGTTTCTACGCCCACCACCACCAGCACATCAACAACCGTGGTAATAACAAAAAAATAACATCACCAACGACGAGAAACAGCAATAGCAACAATTAAATCAATCTACCTTCAAAGCAAATTAATAGCTAAGCTAAAACTCCCACCCATCTAATTATGATACATCAATTCACACACGACATCCAATCTGCTATTCATCACATCACTAATAAAAAGTAACAGCATCAACCTAATTCAAGAGATAAAACAAATGAATTGCAATTACTAATTCCATACTTACAACATATTAACTTACATACAATGTCTAATTCGTTCCCCAACCAAAATCAAACACATCTCTTTCTACTTTAATCTTTTTAGAAAGTCAATCGGCGAGAAACTACACCCTTAAATTACTTGATGTCGGTTGAATAGTTGATTAATTACTTCAGAGGGTTGGAAGCGACAAATCCAAACTAATTAGTGTCCGCCATAAAGTTTGTAATGGTTTCGAGATCCTTTGGAAGATATTCGTTATTCTTCCGTCAAGAGAGACACGTGAAGCGAAAACGCAAAAAGCCACAAGCAAACGACCACACAACCACTTAGGTACCCTTCGTGCACATGCTACAAATCAGAATTCATTATAAGATATATGTTCCCATTCCAATTCAATTTGAATATAATTGGGTTCAAGATTGGACTGTAAGTTTGAAATTCAGCTCAATATGACATTGGTAGACAGTCACTACGCATAACGTGTACTGTTGTATTGGAGTATACAAACACTTACGCTTATCATGAAATCAAATTCTAATGAATACTTTGTCTATAATCTTAGCTATCTTCCCTTTGAATGATTTCTGCATCGTCATACTTTACTTAGGTTTTCACTCAGCCATTGATGATAAAAAGTTTACATCAAGGTTCATTGTCATGTGGAATGATGAAGTAGCCTTGTTTTACATTTTCTTACGATAGATAAGTTTGCCTTTCGGTGGGTTATCTTTGGATTTTTTAGGGTTAGTTTATTTGAGAGGTAAGAAAAGTAGTATTAAGAAATGTAAAATTGGTGTTAACCTGTAATTGTATTTACTTACTATGTAATATTAACATCAATTTATGTTTACTTGAATTTGTATTAAGTTGTGGCATTAATCCTTGTGGTATTTACTTAATATTAGGTATATAAAACATGAGTGATGTCAGAGACATAAGTGGTGCAGAATTTTAATACGGGTTTGGCTAACACCAGTTGAAACTGGTGTTAGACAAACCCATGTTAAAGTTGCTAAACCTGGGTTAGCAAATAAGGGGTTAAGTAGTCAAGTAAACGGATGTTAACCCCTTTTTTGAGGGGTTAACCCTGCAAGTAAACTAGACCTTAGGGTTATTTTATAGTAAGGATTAGCTAATTCGGGTTAGTTTTTTTGCAACATGAGGTAATTGCTATTTATGTTTATTTGAGAATAAGGGTTAACCCCTGTTCGTGTTTACTGACCAAGAGCTAGGAATGAGCTTAACATGTGATGTGAAAGGAGGATATTCACTTAGAGATGGATGTTAGAATGGAGGATAAGGTCTAAAAGGATATGTTTGTCTTTGTAATGGTAGGTAAGTTAGTTCGTGTTTTTTCGTTTATATTAAAATGGAGAGATATTGAGAGAAATTACATGCGAGAGGGTATGAGGGGGGAGAGATAAATTGGAAGTTAACTTGAGGGTTACCTTAATCTTGTCTTGATGAGGGGTAAAAAATACCTTCGAACTCAAAACTCCCTAAAAGATTCGAGAAGAAAGATTTGAATAAGAAAGATTCGGATATAGGCAGGTCCGGGAATTTGACCCGCCTACACATGGGAAGGCCCAAATACAGCCGGACCCAAAAGACTCTATCCGCTAAAAGAGATGGCAAAAAAGTACAACATGGCTATACGCTCAATAAATGTTAACATGGCCGCCACAATAAATAATCTGACAAGATACGTACATTGTCAAAGGACGTATCTGTTCAGAAGATCTCGCAAAAAGCCTAACTCTGGTACTACAAATAGCAGAGAGAGGCTCTCGAGATCCACTTTTAGACAACTCGAGAGAAAAAGAGAGACCATAATCATGTTTATTGCTAATGCATACTTGGAAGTATTCTCCTCCTCTCATATGTATATCTCTTGTAGTGGAATTGAGTCATCAAAATCTTTACCTCTTGTACGATTGCTTGAAACTTTGGGTCAAACCCTCCATTGTGATAGGAGGTTCGATCTTTTAAGTTATTGAGTCGAATTCTCCAATTCTTGGAGCTCTGATCATTTCCCAACATAGGTTGTGGTAATACAGGTTAGTAAAGTAAATAAAAATTAGATTATCTCCCATTGTAACTCTTATCATAAATTAGACCTTAAACTCCTTCTTAGCTATATATTTAACCTTTGTGGTGGAAATGTAGATGCAAAGGTAAACATTAATTTTATCAGACTGGTTAACCCGGCAAATACTTTCCAGGCGGTAAAATCCACGGAGGTAGGGATCAGGGGTCATGAACACAAGACTCACATGAGGCACACAGGGGTTTGTGGTGGTGGGGTGTCACGGGCCTCTGTAATTCCATGAGGCATCTTCCTCTTGGCATTAGTTGTCTTGTACGCATGTGTACAGGTATTTATATATTACTGCATATTGTAGTCCTTTAATGATCGATTGCACGAAATAGGTGATTGTCAACAACTTTTTGTTGTCATCTTTCCATCCTTCGTCCATCAACTCTCCCATCATTTCACTTCAGCTCCAGTCAACTCCATGCACGAGCTGCTGATTTCTTTGCCTTTTCGTTGCCAGGATTCAAATTTCAAATTTCATTGATAAGCATACGTAGGTGGGCAGAGGAGTCTAAAATAAATAAATAAATAAATAAATAAATAAATATATATATATAGTAAATTGAAGTAAGAGATGCATCTCACCGTCTCACATGCATGAAAGGTAGAAATGGTATACTCTTTTTTTTAAAATATTTTTATTAAAAGGGAAGAAGATGATACAAGTAGATGCATTGGGAGAGATAAAATATCCTCACACATGAAGAGGAAATTATAATATGCAAAAATGGGGGAATTCAAAATATAAAACTAAGATAAGAAATAAAGTAAAAAGAAAAAAAATACACCACAAGATCGAAAATCAAACGAACTCTCAAAGGAGAACTATCTCACATTTATGATACAGTGAAGCATTAACGAGAAAAGTATCAAAGATCGTGCTAATGAGTTAGTCGAAATATATCAACCTAAAGGTTGAATTCGAACACTGACAGACATCAAAAACTCAACCATAAAAGTTCGTGGTCACACGTGGTCCCCAATAAAATCAAACTACACTAAAAAAAGAAAAAGAATAGATCTATCTAACAACAACGAATAAGAATAAGCAATCCTTGCAATACACAGCCGATACGCAAACCAAGACAAGCTCCAACATGGCCGCCACATACTCGGAATTGCTGCACGCAGGTTGATTACTATTAGTTTGCTTCGATCGTATTTCAAAAACACGCGTCGTAGTATAGTTGATTAAAACAAATCTAACATTTAAAAATTTATAACTCGAATTAAAGAAGAAAATCCGAGGTCGTCTGTGGGAGTAAATTAAATGCGCGAATATCACTATATTATTTATTTATAGATGTCAATTTTCTTTGGTGAACTTGTATCAAAATTTAAACACACACCCCTATTGTAAGGATATGCAATCAAGTATTCACAAAAATTATTTTCACGAAGGATCATTTAATGTTTAAGTAAAAATAATCAAGTATCTATTTCGTTAAACACTAAATGAATATTAACAATATTATTTGACAAGTTATGGCAATAACAATTCAAGAGGGACAAAACCTGAAATAGTTCTCACTAAATTTACCGATCAGTCCTCAAAAGTTTCATTTCTGTCCCTGATTTCTTGCATTTGAGTCCTTACAAATCTTCTTCATTCGCGGATGGGTCCTTCTCTTCTCCTTCCTCTTGCGTATGCAGGCCGTCGACAATGGAGGAGGCCGGCGAGCTTCAGAGCTCCAAGCTTCAAGCTAAAGGTTCGTCAAGCTTCGACTGGACCTGCTGGAGGTAATAGCGGCGTTGATTCGATGCAAGGAAGTCGGAGGAGGGCTGGTGAACTTGATGAAGACGGCGGTGGCAAGGATAGATGGAGCTTGGAGGCGTGGTAGCTCGACCAGAGGGTTGGGAAGCTTTACCTAACCCCACTAAAGGTGATAGTGGTGGTTGATTGCTTCTTCGAGGTCGGGGGAGCTCCGGAGGACACGATGAAGGCACGGCCAACGGCGTTTGTCCGGTGGGGGCGTGAAGGAGTCGAAAGCCCAAATTGAATGAGAGCTTTTGCTCGAGATGTTAAGGCAGAGCTTGTGGAATCGGTGGAGAGTGGAGACAGTGGACGAAGTGGCGAGGCGTGCTTGTCGAAGTCGACGCCGAAGCGTGGTTAGAGCTCACCGTGCGTGAAGGAGAAGAGGAGGATGTCGTGGTCAAATCCTAGATCCAAAGGGGGGAAACTACCCTATAGGGAGAGGAGAAGATAAGAGAGTACCTAAGAGGAGGGATGGTCGGGGAGGAGGCCGTCATGCTCGTCGGATTTGGAGAAGAAGAAGAACTTCGGTGAGGGAGTTTGGAGCAATGACAAGGCTAGGCAACCGTGCCCGATGGCAAGGAGCATGGGGAGGAAGCAGGGAAGAGGACCGCGGCCTCGTTTGGCTGCGAGGATCGGCGAAGAAGCGAGTCGAGGAAGGCTCCAATGTCCATCAATGGTGTCACCCAAGGAAAAAGAAAGAGAGGAGGAACGGGTGTGATTTCTGGACGACGGAACTTGGAAAGAGTTTGCGAGCACTTATAGCCCTATTCTGGAGCAGTTGGCGGCCGGTTATTACGAGATTTGCTCGCAACAATCTCGCAACAATGGTGCTTACTTTGACCGGCGATTGCGAGAGGCAAAGGCGGTCTTCGTAGACGAAACTTCCATCATTGGGTGCACAACGTCGAGGGGAAGAAATCTTCTCAAGTCGCCAAGGTTAGCTGAGGACTGAAGCAGCGAGAATCCAAGAGTGAAACTCATCATTTCTCACACCATTGCTGCCATGAAGGTTGAGGACCTTAATGTGAAGAAGATTAAGAAGCTAGGGGGGTAATTGTGAGGAAAATCAAAAGTTAAAGGCTCATTTGTAAGGGAATTGGTTTTCAAGGGTTAAAATGCAAAGTCAAGATGAAGTCCAAATGAGTCTAAATTTTTATGGTAACCTAATTTGGATATGAGAAATTTAATGGTGACTTCAATTTCATATTTTAATGATGTTTGTATGGTTAATTTACATTTAGACCTAAAATGTACCAAATTCCCATCTATGATTCTGTTTTAGGTCAAAATAGGTTCTGATTATTAAATTGACTGTGCTAAATCTTATAAAATATTTTTAATTGATTTTTAGAAGGTTTAGATCACATTTATTTTTATTGAAACTATTTTAATTAAAACAAGTTAGAAATTTTCCAATTTGATAAAGGACCAACATTCAAATTGAATGTAAATCTTGAATTACTAGTACTACCCTACTTTTAAGACAATTAAGCTTAATTGACCTTTGATTTAGCCATAGTTCACCCTCCGACTGTTCCGCATTTATAATTGTTCGTGAAAATTGCATAATTAACCCCAATTTTTATCAATCTCTCTCTTTTGCCCTGATTGAGTTATACCCTTCAATATATTAATTAGGTGAATTTAACCTTAGAACTTAGCTAAATTAGGTTAGATATAATGAATGATGGCGATGCCATCAATCCCGCACGAAGCCGAAGCCCGCCTAGAGTTGTAGATCGACGGTCGGAACCGTCGCTAGCTGCCAAGGCCCCTCTGCCACTGCACCTTGTCACGCACGCCAACTAAGCAGCGTCAAAGCTCCGCACTAACGGAAAGGACCTCGTCAAGGTCGTCCATACCTCATGTCAACCGGAGGAGCTCGCGACCTCTAAGCCCACCATCGCCTCACCCACCATACCCAACTGCTACAAGTCACAGGAAACTATGCATGTTGAAGACGTTGAAGCTAGAGAGACCCAGAAGGAGGAGGAGACATCCAATGAGAGTGGGGGGGCCTCAATCAGCCCCGATAGCCGACCAGGACCCAAGCATAACATGGGAGGCTTTTAGTAGAAAAGAGGGAATAAAAAGGAAACGGAGGAAGTGAAAATCATATATACATATATATGTATACCATTTTAGAGTATCTTTACCCAGAAATTTGCTTGATCTAATCAAATACAAATGCGAATGTAGGTGTTACCTTACTATGATCTGCTATATAAACATTGATATGGATATATATGATAAACGACTTCCCACATACATACCTCAAAACGGATAGCGAATAAGATTAATATAAAGCATATAACTTCCAAAGGAAAATTATCTGACGTACAAAATTAAACATTAAAATTACTAAAAAATTAAAGACAATAACAAAATGCCACTGAACATGATTTACGGATACATTGAAAATTATCTGACGTACAAAATTAAACATTAAAATTACTAAAAAATTAAAGGCAATAACAAAATGTCACTGAACATGATTTACGGATACATTTATATTTTTTATCTAAAATGGATAAACGGAGGTGGATAAAGATATATTTTTCACATATGAAATTCGTAACTATATCTGTTTCCATTTACCAACTGCATTCGTATCTGATTGCATCGTACTACACATATACCACTATAAAAATGCATGATCTATGAAAGAGCACACTCTTCATCGTTACAATACAATTAAATTATTCGTCTTCACCTTACCAACCTGTTTTTAAATCTATCATGGCCATGATCTTAAAGGGGGTGGGCTTTGTATACTGAAACCCAAAATATAGCTACCACATTGCTTCAAGCTGCAAATGGAACACTTTGCAATTGACAAAGTTGTTTCATTTAATTAATGTCATCACTTCGACGATGATGAGGAGGACAGACCTGAGCAATCTCTCAGGTAAGGATACACTGTCAGTCGCCTTGTTCCTTGACCAACCAACTCTGCCTGTCCATGAGGAGGGAATTCTCTTAAAAGAGAAGGTCTCATTGTGGGGGACTTAGCTCTTAGGGTTTGTCTGGATATGGGATAAGTGTAGAGATATCCTTCCTAGGAGGGTTTAGGGCACTATTCTTGAGGGACTAGGATGCCATTTATCACTTCCATTAACATACAAATCAAATCATTTTATTATATCAAATCAATATCAATATATATTAAAATATATCCACTTTAATATGGCATACCTATTAAAATATATTTTCTATATCACATCAATCCACTGGCAATTAGATATTAATATTAAATAAATATCCATTAACATCACATTAATGCACTAATCATTTTATTTTATCACTTATTTTGTCATCTACACAAGCACCCGTCTCTACTTATCCTATTCAAATAGTATTTTATCTTGCATCCAAATGCAATCTTAAAGGATTCGGGGTTTCCCAATAATGGAAAGGTGGGAAGCAAGCTCTCAATGGTGAGAGATCGTACTACAACTATAGTGGACATAAAATCATGTGTTGTGGAGGTATACATATTAGAAAGGAAAAATGAAACCTTCTTCCTTTCTAGAAAATGAAACGAACGATCCAAAAAGAAAAGGCCTCGATAGGCCACAATACAAGGTATACACAAAAAGATTAAAGATATAAACAATGATCAAGAACAAGGGGAGGATGGCTTCACTCTTTTTCTTCATCTTCCTCCTCCATGATGATCCTGGCTTCCTTTAGGCCTCGTTTGGATTGCAAGTTACGGGCTCATATCCCCCATTTGGGCCCACTAACCCCATGTGGAAAGAACCCCGTGTGTAAGGTGCGAAACATGGGGTAAATGCCATTCTATGGTGGTCGCGGAATTTTGTTTATGCTGTGGTTTATCCCGCTGTGGTGAAACCTGGGTGTGCATTGCAATCCTCCATGGGTGTCGCAAAACCCTACCCATTTCCTCCATCGCTACCCCTCAGAGTTATCGACGACCTCCCCCCCCACATGTCCTCCTTCGTCGATGGTGTGCTCTGGCGATTTGCGATAGGCGAAAGCCTATCATTTCGTTCTTGCTGCCCTTCGCGATCTGCGAAACCCTATCTGCGATCTGCAATTAGAAACCCTATTGACGCGATGACGGGTACGGTGTCTTCGTTTATTTGCAATTTGCTATTTGCGATTTGCGATTTTGTCGTGCATGCGATGGTCGGGTACAGTGTTTTCATTTATTTGAACCATGTTTCTTTGTCAATTTGTGGTGGATTCGATTCTTCATTTGTCGCGATGATTCATCAATCCGTGATCGTCCTTCCTTCATGCTACATACTGTCGATGCCTTTATGTCTATCTTGAATGCGCCCATGGGACTTTTGCTCTGCTTCAACCATTCCTTTCCCAGGAATCCTGGGAGCGACAGTGGTCTTTTATTTAGACTTGTAAGTCTTGAATGTGGCTTGCCCTTGTCTTTAATATGTGCTTGAGGATACCACGTACGCAATAAAATGGACATCCAATGGATCTCCATTTTGGCGACCTCCACTTGAACCTTTGGAGCAAAGCTTAGATCCATTGGTTCTTCATAAAGGGTGTCTCCCCTTGAAGCTTTGTAGTAGAGCAACCTTTATCTGAGGACGTCTTTGTTGTGTCCGTTTATGGTTTCGTTGCCTTCTTCTACATCCCATGCTTCTGCCATTAGTGCTGGCAGATGGAGGAGGGTAACCATGGGTGTGAGGCACCAGCTTGGCTATAAAATAGCACTTGATGTTGTGATGGTAGCTAGCTTCCTCATCCTATTGTTCATCCTCGAGAAGGAGAGAGTGGTTGACAGTGAGGAGTCCTCGAGCAACTCTATTAACAAGGAAGGTAGTTTCCCTTCCATCCTGGTTTTGTTTTTTGAAGATGGGTTAAAATGTGAATTTTTTTTTTCAAATGAAGGGGTTCGAGAGAAGGAGGAAGACGAGGTTGATTCCCCTCCACAGAAATGTGGGTATCACCAACAACTTGCCACGAAATCTATCTCTGTTCGGAGGAGGTAATCCATTCGTTACTTTCTGTTATTGTTGTTTTCACATTTTGTATTGTTGTTGTCGTTAAATTTCAGACTTTTTTTTGTGTTGTCGGAATGTCTGTTATCCCTAAGTATTGTGTCTTCAGTTGAGGTCCCCCCCCTACCTCCACATCTGTGGCTGTATTTGAATTTAATTTAATTCCTTCGATTTCATAGCTATTAGCTCTTCCCCCATTATTTCACCATGATAGATTATGTTTGTCTTGGCACATGAGGTTTAGTAAACGTCATCCCCATCTTTCGTGGAGTTGTTTCATTGTACAATTACAAAGCCTATCTTGATGAAAATGTGGCCCTGAAGAAAACTAGTTTGTGGAATAAATAGAGGAATTGGGGAAGCGTGAAATAGCATAGAGGAATAAATGGATTTTAGTGTTTGGCTAGAATAAATTTGCACTAGGTTAACCCAGGTCAGATGTGCATAGGTATAAACTCAACCAAAATAGGGGTTAAGTGGACTTAACCCGCTTGCAAATGTAAGTGCAAGACATTCTCCACTAAGAAAAATAGTAAGTTAGGAAATCCGATTATTGGATACTATAAACCCAAAATCCTCGAAAATTAAACTTCATAGTATAAGTTTAAGTTGCATAGTTTGGATATACAGGTACATTCTATGTTCAAGAAATTTGAACAACTTGTACTAACTAGTTTACATCAACTGAATGAAAATTCCACTGAAAAGTTGGATCACTAATGACATTTAGGTAGTCTCTACCTTTGAAGAGCAGGGTTAGTTATTTTTCTATAATTTATTTTTGTGAATGGTAATTGATGGTTTAGGATGGAGATCCTTGACAAACTAGTTCTATGCTTTAATGATAATTAATGTCTTTTGAATGTCTATTAATGTTTGTTATATGTATCAAAAATTTTAATCTTTTTAGTTCGTAAACAACGCAGTTGTTGATGACATGCATATCCATGATATATCATCCTCCACTGATTTGGTATAGTTTTAAAAATTTTTGAAATCTAAATCCCCTCCGGTGACAGCTTGATTATCATATGAAATCTAAATCCCCTCCATCCTCCATTTTATTTTGCTTTTTCAGATCAAAAAAATGGAGAAATAAGAACAAAACAAAACCTATCATTGCTCTAATGAGCTTTAATATTTTTCCCAAAGTTTTTTATTTTTTAAACTTTGTTTCTTTTCCATTGAGTTGCAGAATCTTGGGGAGTGATTTTCCACTGATTGAAGTATAGGGGAACAAAACTTGGGTCTATCGATGTATATATTTTCCATTGAGTTCCTAAACAAAATGGAGTATGCTGGTTATGACTTTAAGGAGGCCTTTAAGATCTACAAGGGAAATTTTTGTGTGCCCTTCACATTTTTGTTACCCTTCAAAGCATACTCCCACCTCATATTTATGAGTATCTAGAAAGAGCCTCCTCAAATCCATTGCAAGGTCGCTTGTTCAAATAAAAGCTGAATACATCTTGTTCATGTGTAGATGCTCCTTTAAGAATGCAATGTCTTCCATTCGGGAAGGGGATGTGTAACGACCCGATTCCCGAGTCCCTACGAGACACGAGAACCGGACCGACTCGACTAATCCCAAGACCCAGTCGTCCAACGAGGAAGTAACCAAAAGACAGTAAAATAAACCACATTCAGCATGAATATAACTAACAGTAAAAAGTACAGCAGTAAGGAAAGAAACTACTACAGTAGGCACCACCACAACAGTAAAACAACATTTATCATATAACAAAAACTGCAGGTAAAGAAGGTACAGCGGAAACAAAACTACTCACTAGAACAGAAACAAAAGAAGGTACAAAACTGTGGCAACTCTACTGGACCCTACTCGGCCCAGCGTCCTCTGCAGCCGCCGACCCTGGCTGCTCAACACCTGGTCCTGAAAAAGGTAACGAGTGTAACACGTCAGCAAAACGCTGAGTAGAGTGGCAAACTAACTAAAGGCAACAGTAGAGTGTACAGTAGCTGTTATGTTCTATTACTTCCTTTATTTACATCTTTCAATTTTTCTCACTATTTCATTTACTTCTCAGATCCTTTACTTGATCTCGAATGTCCTCGTGGGACGATCTTGATTGCAGTCTTTTCCAACAGTAGAAGTAGCACGTGGTGCTCTCCTGGCCGGGAGAGTCCCCCGTGGTGATCCTACCCTCAGTCAACCACCCCAAGGTCACTGACAGACGTAACGGTGACTACGGCACGCGCGATAAACGCACAGGTAGCTAGCCCGTACTGGCACGCGGTCAGTCGTTTCCGTTAACGGGTGCGCCCAAAGCACAGCACGGAACCAGGGCAGAGCCCTCTCAGTAACAGGGGTCCAACCCCTCCACAGTAACCAAACCGGGGCCTTGCCCCTCCACAGTCCGCGCACCCTCGTCTGACTACCCTGGTTTGCCCTAGTGGGCCTAACAAGTCGGTGAAGGAGGCTAGCAGAACCCCGGGGCCCGTGGGGTAGCTAGTACTCTCCTAACACTACTAGCTCTCCTCGGTACTACGTACACGAGGGCCAACAAGTCGGTACAGAGCGGCCAAGCCTAACCCCGGGTCCCTGGGGCGGCTGGCCCCACTCTGCACTAAAACAGGTACAGGTACTTCCCTTGGTACTGCGTACCCAAGAGACAGTACAACTACATCTCAGTTCCATTCCTTTTCTTTCCAGGAGTTCCACTCCTAATTCCCCGTAGGGTTCCAGCCCTTTATCTCAGAACATCATATGTTTCACTTTCCAGATTCACGTTCTCAATTTCCATGATCTCAAACATGTTTCTTTGTTCATAACAGGCAGCTGTTAATTAATTTCACAGGCAGCTTATATATTCCTTTCCATTTTTCCAAGACTGCAGTAATATACATTCCACTAGTTTTTTCCATCCTAGGATTCATGCCATATCCTAGGATCTATCATACAATCTAGTTTTCCGGCCCTAGGATTCATGCAACACCTAGGAGCTATCATTCCATACATTTCTCATTCCTAGGGTTCATGCAATGCCCTAGGTTCTAGTTATGGTTCCATACTTTAACAGATTTTATTAATGCTTAAAACCACTCTACAGGTACAACGGAAGTAGTGGGGGCGTGGTCGGGAATCCCGCGCGCCTCCGCGACTCTCAAGACGGCAACCGAACGAGGTCCTATCACAAGGATCAAACACAAGGAGTGTCTCAAAACAGTGTATAGCTACTGTAGGCGGGTAGAGGAATAAATTCGGAAACGAACGCAACTCGAATCGCGGAAAACGGAGCCCAAACGGGCCCTAAACGGGTCGAGAAAGACAATACTGTGCAAAATCAGACGTCTGGAACTCCTTCCAGACGTCTTAAACGGTGGATCAGAGAATTACCTGTTCGGCGGGGTTCCCCGGACGTCCAGAAGTCTGTGGCGACGTCTCCCCTAGATCCCAGACGTCCGATGGTCTCTCCGGACGTCTGGAGGTCACTCCAGCCGTCTGGTACAACTTCCAGACGTCGGATTCGCAAAGGGTGACGAATCCGAACACCTGCGCACAGCCAACCCTCCTCCTTCAGTACGGTCAGTCGACAAAAGAAGAAGGAGAAAGCGGAACTCACCTTTCAGACGTCTGTATGATCACACAGACGTCGCCCTTGCCGTCTGGATATCAGTCCAGACGTCTGATTCTGGAGATTTTTCCAGAATCAGAACCTCGCTCGGCCTCCGCTCGCGACGCCGCCCGCGTCGCACCTCGCGCGTCCGCTGCTCCGCCCGCAGCAGGTCCCTCTTCGCGACGCTCTGCGCCCCCTGCGCCCTCCGCCGGCCGGCCAAGCCGCTCCCGGCGAGCTCGCCCTCACGGCAGAGTCCCGCCCTCGCACGCCGCAGCTCCTCCGCGCCTTCGCTGCGCCGCTGCCGCTGTGCCCTCGCGTCCGCTCGCTCCGCCCGCAGCAGGAGAGGAGGAAGATGGTGGAGACGGGAGGGGAGGCGCGCCCCCTCCCCCTTTTAACGCCGCGCGGAGAGGAGAGAGAGACGCCCGCAGTCGCCTGCAGCCGCAGAGAAGATGCGGATCTCAGGTCTGCGCGCACAGGCGCGCAGACGAATATCCCGTGCGAGTATAACTGTTCGTCAGACGTCTGTAAACTATCCCGGACGTCTTGTCAGACGTCTGGATGTGATCCCAGACGTCTTGACAGACGTCTGGGCCACCTCCCAGACGTCTTAAAAGACGTCTGGGGTACGCGCTCGTTACAGGATGTCACCGATCTTATAGTTGATCAGCCTGCGGAGGAAATTCACACATCACAACCTCTGCAATTTGAGTTTGGTTTTGCACCTTCTAATGATGTATATGCGTACTTGCAGCAACCCTACAATGGTCCTAATTCATTTGCTAGCTCTGCTACAACAAGTACTCATAATGCAAACCCAACTCAGGCAATGGAATATGTACATTCGAAGGTACCTAGTGATGGAAGTGGGAGTAAGCGTCCTTCAACATCAACATCCGGTGGGGGGAAGAGAAGGAGGGCCGGAGCATCTACAACAGCAACATCGGTTGTGAAAGCTGAGGAATTCACAGAGTTTATGAGATGCCTTGTGGACCATCACATCAACCCTCAGCAAAGATCGGATCCCGTATCTGAGGAAATTAATGATTGTCTAAGGCTACTTCGGCAACGCGCCCCTACCATCACTGCGGAGGACGTGGTCACCCTGTCAGAGTTGCTTGTCCACAGAGGCCATCGAACCATTTTTAAGAGTCCCCTTCCACATGATGCAAAGTTTGGGGCATTTCTCCATAGACATACCGGTAGTGACTACAGACTCTAAGTTTCTTTTCTACAATCCACAGAGATATCATCTCCTTATTCTCTACTCCATCTACATTATTTATGCATTTCGATTGTGTAATATTTAACGGGAGAAATCACACTCTCGCCAAACATTTCAAACTATTTTAAATATTGTCGTATTTAGTCAATCAGTTTTATTTAGATTTTCGTTAGTTTACACCGTAACATCTATCCTACGTCTATACTGTCTAAACTATTTACAGGTATGGCGGTATTAACACTGGCATTCCAATTCCCACCATTTCATGAGATCCCAATCCCACGGCGACCACGAAACATTAATCCAAATTTATTCAGGCACGGTTGGATACATGAGATACTTGGAGGACACGAAACTAGATGTTTCGTTGACTTTAGAGTCACGAAGGAGGCATTTACATCTATTGTTGAGTTCTTAAAGGAGAGGACAGATTTATATTATTCCCACAATGTCACAGTTAACGAGTAGCTTGCCATATTTCTCATAACAATCTCTCAAGTAGTGTCAAATCACCATCTAATTGAGAGATTCCAGCATTCAGGGGAGACAATATCCCGATATTTTAACAACATCTTGAATGCTATTTGTTCAGTAAGAAAGTTGTTCATATGACTTCCTAGTTGTAATGTTGAAGTTCCACCAGAAATCATAAACAATAGGAAATTCTACCCATACTTCAAGGTATGCCCATACATACTCTATTTTTATCAGATATCCAATTTCACATATCCATATCTAAGCATTGTATGTTTCTACATGAAAGGATGTTCTTGGAGCAATAGACGAGTGCCACATTTCAGCAACCGTTGCCACGTCTGAACAAGTTCTATTTCGAAACCGTAAAGGATGGACTAGTCAAAACATCATTGTGGCGGTTGATTTCGACATGCACTTTGTTTACGTTGGAACAGGATGGGAAGGCTCCGCTACCGACATGAAGGTTTTAAAGTGGGCAACACGTAATGGACTTATTGTACCCCAAGGTCGGAGGTATTTAGTTGACCTGGGGTATGCAAACACCGACCGATTCATTACGCCATTTTGTGGTGTCTCATACCATCTCCAGGACTACAGAAATCGAGGTACTAGGTATAGGAACTACAAGATGTTGTACAACCACAGGCATGTTCAATTTCGAAATGTGGTTGAACGGTCATTTAGGGTTTTGAAGAAAAGTTTTAAGATTTTGGAGGCCAGACCATTCTTCCCTTTGAGATCCCAATGTCGAATTGTAATGGCATGTTGTGTTGTACATAACATGATTCGTCGATGGAATCTTGCCGATGAACTGTTCACCAACAGTTACGACAACTATCTAGATGATGGTGACTTAGACGTTATGTGCCAGGATATTGATCAACAATTTGTTCGTGCAGGGGAGTTCATTAGAGAGCAGATTGCAAATCACATATGGGAGGATCGTAACCATGCCCGAAACTAGTAGTGCAGCTCCTTTATATATTATAGTTTATGTTCGACCTTTATTTGAACTTCGTATTATTGCTTTGTTTCATTTTAAGAGGATGTTAATTCCTTTCGGACACTATCGATATTTAATTTTTAATATTCACTTAGTCTACTTCTCTTAGAAGTAATGAGTGACAGGGCCCAAAGTTGGAATATGCACCGAGATAGGACTTTGTTGACCATTCTACATAACTTGAAGCTTCAAGGTCAATTTATGAATGGCTGTTTCACGAAAGCTGCATGGTGCCAGTGTGTAGTCGAAATCAATGTAGAACTGCAAACCGAATACAACAAACGTGATGTCCTTCACAGATTGATACATTTCAAGGAAATTTACAGAGCCATTCGCGGTTTACTTAATGATGATGAGTGGCAGTTGGATGAAACCACAAATACAGTTGTTCCTGTAAGTAATCTCTTGTGGAATGGGGTAAGGGAAATGCTATCTACATAGGTTATGATCATAGATAACCTTTCGATTACATTTCTTAATCTCATTCCAGGTGCATCCGCGATTAAAGTAGCTTCGGAACTATCGTTTCCCGATGAAGTGGTTTTTAGATTCGATTTTCGAAACGAGTTGGAGTCGACAGCCTTTAAGGAACTTCTTCATGACTTCTCTAATTACCGTCTTTCTATCAATTGAACTAAATGTGATGAACTTCTACTATCATATTTGGTAGTCTTATGTACTATGAGTAAACCTGATGTTACCTAAATAGGTTCAGTTTCACTATAATAGAGAAATGACTTATCCATATTCAAGTAGAATATGAATGATTCAATTGCGAGATGGTTTCTTAGTAACTGTACAGAAGTGCAGGTATGGCCGATGGATTCATGACCACAACCCATAGTCGAAAATGTTATTGTGGGCTTCCTGCTAAGTTGACCTTGGAGGCATACGATGGAACTCAGTTCTAGATGATGGATCGAGTTTTCTACATTTGCCATAAAGGGAATGAAGTATTCCTACCCAACAAGTCCTAATTTGTTCATTTCAATTAGGAAATTAATGGGAATATGTTATCACTAGAGTTGCAACTATAGAGTTTGCTCTACGGATTCGTCTATCCGGTGATGGACAGGCAAATGAGGAGTACATTGAATGGCTCCTCAACAAGGTCAATGATTTGGAAGGGGATTTGGAACTCAGGGACAGTAAAATTCTTCAGATGGAGGCTGAAATTTTATCCTATCAGGGGGATCTTCAAAGGATGCGAGAGAGACTAGATGACATTGAAATTGACCACGTCGTATGGGAAGTTTAATTACATGCCCAACATGTAGGAATTGTTGACAAGCTTAGGGATTTGTCCTATTAGAATCCATGGTTATATTGTAACCTGCCTTCCGTAATTATGTTTGTTGTTTTCTCTTTTCATTAGGTCTTTTCATAATGCCTTCTCGATGTAATAGTTCAATTTTATAATCATCCTCTTTCATTTCAATGCCACGCCATGTTATAGGTAGCGTAGTTGTAATGATGCTTCTGATAATTTTGGATTTCTTTACTCTTATACTTAAGAAATACCTTCATATCTTCAATATTAGGATGACCCCTCCATTCACTTGGTCTCCCTATGCAGATATTATGTTTCTTAACAACATGAAACATCAACAGCTTTGTCGAGAGTCGATGAACAACACCCTCACTAATAAAGGATGGAGAGAAGTTAACTTCAACACTCAATTCAGTGTCAATTTTCATATGAGGGTATTTTGTAATAAGTGGATGGAGATTAAGCAAACATACACCTTGATCAGCTAGCTTCTAGACAAGGAAGGCTAGATGTGGGACGACGAGACAAGTCTCGTTGTTCCACCTTCCGCACAGTCATGGGATACCGTTGCTACGAAGTTTCGTCGACACGTTAAGGGCAAACCATTTCCGCAATACTTTCTTCTGGAGGATCTTCTTGGTGAATGACTGTTTTTTTACTAGGCATCTTTCTCTTGGTACTTTGTAGGTCATAATGTGTAGGCGATGTTATTTGTAATAACAATTTTGCAAATGTAGTAGCATCCTCGGCAAGTAAGTACGAACAAACTCATGTATTAAGTAACTTTTTTGCTTTATGATGGTTTATGATGTAGTAGCATCCTCGGTAAGTAACAAACTCATGGTAAGGTCTGTAGTAAGTACAAATTTTCCTTTATTAAGGGCTTTTAGCATTTCGATATATAAATTTCTTCATTTAATTACATGAATTACTATATTATCTTTTGTTTCTTCATACAGGTACATTCCAAATGATCCATGGGCGATGATGAAAGATTATATAAAGAAATTTTACAGGGATAGGTGCACCACATTTTGGATGGATGGCATGAGATAATTTTCATGCAACCCCAAATTGTAGGAAAATTAGGGTGCAAATAGGTTATGGTTGGCACCACCGATGCCAATTCCTGTTGTGCCATCTTAACAATTACATTTACACTTGACTATATTTTATTATACTGTACAAATCTAACTGAGTCTACTTACATCCAATCACCAACAAGTTCTACCTTCATACCATAACACAAACGGTAAGATTCTTTCCATTCAAATTTTTTTAACTAATGCTCATTATGTAGTTAACAATTTCCATTTGAAATAACAAATTCCATTGTTTGTCGTTTGAAGGATAGGAAATGAATATTGTTATTTATTGAGTCCAGGGCTTCTTTCGATGCCATTTATCTCAGTAGATAAGTCCTCTCTCATTATCTTTTTTCCTTTTGATAATTATCATTATGTGTATGTAATTTCATTAGCACTTGTTTTTTGGCTTAATTTGACATTGCCACTGGCTGCTGAAATTATCCCTAGTATTTGCTACTGTTCATTTGGAATGTATGTGGATTTTTGGATCTACCATGGTTGGAGTATGTTTGCCTGGAATATTTTCCACATTCCTTCTCTTTTCATGTTATTCCTTTGGTTTTCACATGTAGCCCCATTATAGTAACTTGGCTCATTTGTTTTTATGTTGCCCCTTGGTGGTGCTGTATCTATAGCTAATTGCTGCAACCATAGGGAATAGCGAGTTTGTTTTTATGTTACCCCCGTTTTTATATTACCACTGAATTTGTTTTTATGTGTTGTATGATATGCAGCCCCCTTGGTGGTGTCATATTAGTAACTTGGTTTTTACATGCAGCCCCATTAACAAGTAATTCTTTCTATGGTTGCTCCCACTTCATTTTATAAGCTTTAAGTAATGAGCTTTGCATCCAACTAATAATCCAGAATGCTTGAGACAAAGGTGATGAGTAACATTGCAGATTTATGCAACTATTTCCACGTGCACTGACAATGCAGTCCATTTTTTTTGTATGCAATCTTTAATACTTGGCCAATATATTTGTATGTTAACTATTACATCTCCTTTCATCAAGTAGTCTGTACAGCTTCAAAGTATTCCAAAGATAACTCTATTTTTGCTATTTCGTATGCAATATCTTCTCTTTGAATGTTTCATTATCTCTTCACCAAAACTTCGGAAATGAAAATTGAGCTAAAAGCTTGGAAATGTTAGATTTGCTCAAGGAGAAGCTTTGGTTTTTTACGTAAAGATGCAATGACAAGTGGTGTTCTCATAATAGCTCAACTATTCATGACCTATCTTATCGTGTATCTCAGTATTTTTGCTTTTGATTACTATAAAATTCTCTATTTTCAAGGTAGGTTTATTGCTGGAAGCCTCTTCTTTGTTTTTAGGAACAATGAAGATAGGGATATCATCATGCAGATTTTATACTGTGGGATTTCTCACACTAATCTTCATATTCTCAAAAATGATTGAGGATTCAGCATGTACCCTTCTATTCCTGGTTATGCAAAATCTAACGAGATGCATCACCTCACAGCAAGGGGATATGGTAAAACAACAGCTAAGGTGCTTTCATTCCTTGGTAAGTTATGAATCATTGAACATTGAAACCATTCTTATTTGTGATACAGTGAAATGACCCTCCCCAAGGGTCGTTTGGCATTTCCAAAATTTTTAGGGATTTTTGTGCAATTTTAAACCCCCTAGGTTTTTGTTGGGAATATGAGAGGGAAAAGGAGAACTTGTCGAGGTGCGCCCATAATTTTTCCCACACCATCCCTACCCCACACACACACACCTCTCCACCGTACACCCCCCCCCCCCCCTCACCCCTTACGCCACCCCATCCTCCATACCCATGACATCCTACCCATTCCCTCCACCTCAACCTTACCTCTCCCCATGCCTTCCATCTCCATACGACCCTATATTGTTCCCTGCTGTA
This sequence comes from Thalassia testudinum, assembly GCA_037157565.1. Classification (NCBI taxonomy): domain Eukaryota; kingdom Viridiplantae; phylum Streptophyta; class Magnoliopsida; order Alismatales; family Hydrocharitaceae; genus Thalassia; species Thalassia testudinum. Next base: position 78,264,089 of record JAZHRO010000077.1, on the reverse strand, counting down.
TGTTTGGGCATACCCGCTAGCGGAAACGATTAACCGTGTGCCAGTGAGAGGTAGCTACCCGTGCGCTTATCGCGCGTGCTGTAGTCTTGGGGTAATAGACCGGGTGTAGGACTACGACGGGGGACTCTCCCAGCCAGGAGAGTACCACGTGTACATTCTGCATCATGGGAAAACTACGAGTAAGATCGTTCCCTTAGGGAATAAGAAGATTGAGCAATATCATGGAACATGATTAGCGTACTCAACTCAGAAACTCATAAACCAGAGAATTGGAAACAGATGAAAAATAAATAATCGACATTTGTATGTTTAACTAATTTCTGTTTAATTATGTTGCATGTAAATGACTTAACCACCACTCTACTCAGCATTAGCTGACCCTGGATTTTGTAACCATGTTCAGGTCAGGGATTCGAGCAGCCAGAGCCACCGGCTGCTAAGGGCACTAGGCCCGGTCGAGCCCAGCCGTAGTTTCCTTTCCTTTGTTTTGCTGCAGAGAGTTTTTATTGTAGTAAGTACATGTAGCTAGTTATACTCAGTTATATTTCTACCAGTTCCCTATTTTGATGGCTACATTTGTAATTGTACTTTTCTGCTGTATCCTGTAAAAATCTAGTGGTTTGTTGTTCTCTTTCTTTTATTATCAGTTATATATTTTCTTCTTAGTTACATTACTCGTGTGGTTGTGATGTATTTGGTTGTTTCTCGTTGGACGACTGGGTCTCGGGGTTCGTCGAGGCAAGCCGTTCTCGGGTCTTGTAGGGAGTCGAGAATGGGTCATGACAAGATGGTATCAAAGCAAGGTCATCTTGAGAAATGAACCAAATGGTCTGGAAGTAACCACACTTGTACATGTAGCTACGATAGCCATTGCAACATATTATCTTGATTGTTGCTTCCGAGTCTTTTTCCCCTTTGTAGTCAAGTGTCCTTGATAGTTTGATTTTTTCTTCGATCTCCATATAAGAGATGCCGTGCCAAGGAACTCTTGAGGTGGGTCGCGGATGTGGTCATGGCCGTGGGCATGGTTGCAGAGGAGGACGAGCGATGGCCGAGAATAGGGCAGCTCCACCTCTCCTTCCAGGCCTTCAGGCCCCGAACCTCGCCCAGCTGATCCGGGATATCATACGGGAAGAGCTCCAGTAGCCTCCTCCTTAGTCACCTCTCCCTGAGGATACGGAGGGAGAGTCCTCCATGAGGCAGGCGAGCCGCCACGGCGTTGGATGAGATGGAGGGGGAAGGGGTGATCCTCCACTACCCCCACCTCCCTCAGACACTTCAGAGCACGAGCCCTCCTTGCTAAGAGGCTCACCTGTTCCCCCGTTACGGCTCCACCACGAGAGCTTTGGCCAATTCAGGAAGCTGAAGCCCCCCTCCTTCAAGGGGGAGGATTGCCCATCTGAGGTAGAAGATTGGCTAGAGCAGATGGAAAAGATCTTCGACACTGTCTATCCTCCTGCAGAGTGCCGCATGGTTTTCTAAAATGACCCGCTGCTCTTAGGTTGGTTAAGACGTCTGGTATATTCATCAAACGTCTACCCAGACGTCTGGATGGATGGTTAGACGTCTGAAAGTAGAGAAGAATCGTACCTTATTTTCTTTTCCCATGCGCACGCGACATGCACACCCCCTCTCTCCTCACCCCAAACCCTAACCCATCCCTATTTAAACCCCTACACCCACACCACTCTCTCAATCACCACCAGCCACCACCTCCATCCTTTCCCTCTTGCTAGCAGCCACCTTCCTCCCAGCCTCCAGTGCAGCGAGTGGAGAGGAAGAAGAGAGATGGGACACAGAGGAGAGGGGAGCGAGAGCGTAGGAGGAGCTCGAGGGGAGCTCGCAGGGGAGCCGTGGGAGCTCGTGCGGGAGGAGTCAAGGATGCGTGAGATGAGGAGCTCACGAAGGTGAGCTTCGCGACCTCCTGTAGCTGCTGGCATAGCAGCTGCAGGTGGTGCGGAGGGGTCCATGCGGAGAAGAAGGCCCGTGAGAGTTCTACGTACTGGATATTTTCCAGTAGTAGACGTCTGGAGCACATCCCAAACGTCTGGAGTAGTAGGGGGACGTCTGGAGCTGAAGTAGGACGTCTGAAAGCATGCTAGTGCCAAGGTACGTGCTACTGCATGATTTTCGACCATGTAGGCCATACCGCAGGAGTTTTGTTTAGACATTTCTAGCTCTGCGCGTGCGTACACAGGGGTAGAGCGTTGGAAAGACGCACGGTGCGTCCTTCGAGGAACTTTTGGATGTCTAGGCCCATTGCCAGACGTCTGACCGTACTTTTAGACAACCGGAAGGAGAGTCGGACGTCTGGAACTTCCCTCAGACAATTGCAGAGGGGTTCAGACGTCTAAGGAAGCTGCAGGAAAGAAAGGGTGAGTTTTGACGTCTTTTAAGACATCTGGGCCTAGTCCCAGATGTTTGATTTTGAATAGTATGCGTGTTTTTGGCCTGTTTAAGGCTCAAACGGAATTGGATTTCTCAAACGAAGTGTCGTTATTTTCCGCTTGAGTTTCTCTATGAGTTAGTGTCACTTGTATATAGTTTTGGACTTATTTGACGTGGTTGGTCAATTGTATAGGCCTCCAGTCAATTGAGTACGCGGGACCTATGGAGGTGACAGGACCTGCGATTCTCGCCCCCATTCCTCCTATGTTTCCCGGTAAAGTGGTTTACATTAATATTATGATTTAAACAAATAAACTGCATGTTTAGAATAACTTGAATGAACCTTTTGGCAAGAACAAATGAGTATGGTTTGAGCTACATTATTTACTTGAGATGCATGTAAAAACTCTAAATGCTAGCAAATGTATTGGTTTATTGATGTGATGCTTTCTCAGTTAGTAACTCACGAGCTGCCTATTTTAAGAATGAAACCGGTAATGTAAAGAGAGAGATCGAAAATGTTGGAAAATGAAACGAAAGGAATACTAGCATGAACCCTATGAGGAATTAGGAGAACTCTTATAGATGGGAAGTGAGCTGGCTCTTGTGTACGTGGTACCAAGGAGAGCAACTGTCCCTTTAGTGTAGAGCGGAGCTAGCCGCCCTTTGGGTTGAGCTCCGGGGTTAGGCCTAATCACTCTACACTGACTCTGTTTAGCCCTCGTGTACGTGGTACCAAGGTGAGTTACTTACTGTAGGGAGGGAGCTAGCCGCCTCATGGGGCCTGGGGTTAGGACTAGCTGCCCTACACCGACTCTTGTTAGGCCCATTAGGCAAACCAGGATAGTCGGACGAGGGTACGCAGACTGTAGAGGGGAGAGATCCTTGTTCTGAGAGGGCAAGGCCCTGTACTGTTCCGTGTTGTACCTTTAGGCATACCCGCTAGTGTAAATGACTGACCATGTGTCAGTGCGGGATAGCTACCCGCGCACTTATCACGCATGCCGTAGTCACCGCTACATCGTGACCGCGACCTCGGGGTGGTTGACTGGGTGTAGGATTACCATGGGGGACTCTCCTGGCCAAGAGATCACCACGTGTACATCCTACATCATGGAAAAGACTCCAATCAAGATCGTCCCCGTGAATGATGGTCAAGATCTAGAAATAACCAATTTCTAAGAAAATGAACGAATTAGAACCACTTGGTTGAGTTAAATAGAATTAAAAAATAATTAGTTTCCTGTCTTAACTTAAATTGCATATAAATGGTTTAGTTACCACTCTACTCAGTGTTAGCTGACTACGAAAGTTTATAACCTTGTCTAGGTCAGGGAGTTGAGCAGCCAGCACCACCGGCTGTAAAGGGAGCTGGGCCCAGTCGAGCCCAGCCTTAGCTGCGTTTCCTTACTATTTCCTAGCTTCTGTTGTAGTAGTGAGTATTTTATTCTATGTAATACTATTTTAGTTACTTTTCCAATGTCCTTTCCACTGTCGTAGTTGTGATGGCCTGTAATATTGTGAGACTGTTCGCTCTGTGTCCTTTACTGCCTCTTGATTATTTTCTGCTTAGTTACATTGCATGTGTGGTTGTGAAATATTTCCTGCTCTTAGTTATTTCTTGTTGGACGACTAGGTCTTGGGATTAGTCGAGGTGGGCCGATCTCGGGTCCTATAGGGATCTGGGATCGGGTCGTAACACCTTCGCCATGTACCAGCTGGAGAGTGTAGTCCACAGGTCGTGGAGAGTGGTTAGAGGATAGGAGGAGAGAGAGCTGGCGTGAGACCGATTTATGGTGCTCTTTTGCGAGCAGTACTTCCAAAAGACTTGGCAGGATTAGAGGAGGCAGGAGTTCCACACTCTCCGCCAGGGGGTGATGACGGTTAGCGCGTATCGTAAGCTTTTCCTAGAGCTGTCACGCTTTACCTCGACAGCTGCATCTACCGAGGAGTGCCTATGCAGGTTCACTGGGGGCCTTAGGCCTGCCATTCGGGGGTATGTGAAGCCCCTGAAGTTGCTTACTTTCTCCCGCATAGTTGTGGCGGCCATGACCTACGAGGAGACCGTTCGAGCGATAGATCGATGTTTTAAGATTGTCGTGTTGTAGTATAGCCGAAATAGTGCTTAAACAAATAAATTTTATTATTCGAAAAGGTTCCGAGGTCGAACACATGGAGCAATATGGAATTTAAAGCTCAAGATCACAATTTAAATCAAGAATAAATATTGCAATAAGAGTAATGTCAGAATCAATATGCAAAAAGAATGGAGTAAAATGATGATTTAAATCACCAATTACTCTTTACAAATAACACTTAAATCAATGTCTCAAATATATGCAATCAAAGTATCAGACGTCTTAAGTAGCCCTATGCTACAGTGCTAAGCTTTTTCTTCTTCTTCTTCTTTCTCTTTTCTTCTCTTTTCTTCTGCTTCTCTTCTGTGGCTTCTTCTTCTTCTTTTCTTCTTCTTCTTTTCTTCTTCTCTTCTCTGTTTCTTCTGCTGCAGCTCCCTCTCTTCTTCTTCTTCTTCTTCTTCTTCTTTCTTTCTTCCTCTGCTGCTTAAGCCTTCTCCTTCTTCCTTCTCTGTTCAACCTCTTCACACAGGAGGGGGGCTTCTTGAATTGGCTAAGTGTCAGCCAACTTCCCAAAGAGCAAAACCCTCCCCCTACCCCATGCAATCTCACCTTCTCTTTCTCTCTTAGGCTCTGCCCTCTCAGGGCCTTTCTCAGGATATCTGGTTATCGGGCACATGCACACCCGGACCAGGGCTGCGGGCGTAGGTCGCAGCCGAGGAGTGCTTAGGTTAGACGGTTATTAGGCGCACCAGGTTCATAGGGTCAGAGTCGCGGACGAGACGTGTGAGGCATGCGTGTAAGGACCTCACCCCCTGTGTGTGCTGAGGCAATAATCCTAAGAGACTTTTTCAATTTATGCGCCTTCAACTCCTTTGCCACTTCCGATGTGGGACTAAACTACGTCCCTTTTCTTGGCGCAGCAGCAGCAAGGAGGATCCTTCCAATTGAGGTCAGGGACGCAGTCAAAGCGCCCAATTGACCACCTACTCCTTTGCCTGGGTGGATTCTACTTCACCTGGTGTGTGTCCCTGGTGCTGTAGCTTCACGAACACTGCTGGAGCTTGCTCGAAGGTGCTTCGTTAATGGCGGCTGGAGGTTGGAACCTGAAATTCACAATACGGGCTTGTAGCCCCAATTAAACCAGTTCACAAGCTTCTCCAAACCATGATGGATGCATAGGGGATGGTCTCGTGGTTCGTGGAGGTGTGTGGTGGGCTGCGAAGGTCGGAAGAGGAACGTGACGGTGGGTGTGTTCGACGGAGTAGTGGAGAGGCTAATAGCCTCGAAGACCAGAAAGCTTTTGCTCTCCGGGGCACGGCGGAGGTGTAGAGGTGAACGGCGACTGGGTTGGTGGAGCATAGTGGCCGTGCGAGCTAGTTGAAGGTATGCTGGCGAGGTGGAAGATGAAGTTGCGGAGGGCGTGTCGGCGGTTGAAACGAAGTTGCAGATGTCTGGAAACGAAGAGTGGAAGATAAGGAGTCGTTTAGGAGAGGACATAGATGAAGGGGAGCAAAGTTGGCGCCGGTTGAGGTGTGACCAGCGTCGGAGATGAAACTGCTCTGATAAGAGGTGGACGGAGAGGATGAAGGAGGTAGGGGTGCCGGTGGGTGCTGCTCGACGCGGAAGAAAGCAAGGAAGAGGAATCTGCCACTGGTATTGCAGTCAGACGAAGAGGGAGGCAAGGAGAGTCATCGGAGCTTGAAGAGCAATTTGGCCGGAGGAGGAGAGAGGAATTTGAGGGTTTCTCTGGTCGAATTCAAGCTTGAGGGACTCGGTACGAGCAGGGGGTGCTTTTATACACCTCAGGAGGACGGTTAGAGCTTGGGAAGCAAGCTTCCCAAGCTTGGAAAGCTTGCCAGAGTTTAGGAATTCCTCAATACCCAAATCTCTCATGCGTTCGCATGAAAGATTGGATAAGTTCTAGGGCTTAGGATCGAGTTCAAAAGGAAGAAAATTTCTTGACGAACTTTCCTTTTCAAGGTCGCTGGAGTAAGTAGGAATAGGTTTAATGGCAGTAGAGGCCTTTTTGTGAGAACGACGACAAAGTTAGGAGCCTATTTGAAAAGATTTTGAAAGTTAAGAGAAGAAATGTAATTACGCAGGACCAATTTGCAAACTAGGTCAAGAAAAACTCATCTTGGGTCCAAATTTTGGTACAAACCTAATTGGACCTAAGGAATCCAATGGTGAAGTTGGATTTTGGTTTTGACCATGTTTGACTAGGTAATTTATGCAAAATCCAAATTAGGGCAAATGTCTGTCTGTGATTCTATTTTGGGTTAAAACGGGTTCTGATAGTAAAATTGAAGGTTCCAAACCTTAGAGAATATTTTTCTATGAATTTTAGAGGGTTTATATGAATTTTATCTTGATCAGAACCTCAATTCATTAAGTGGATCTATTTTTAGGGTTTCAAAAGTCATTTAATTTTCAAAACACGTGCAAACCCTTTTCTGATTGTTCTAACCCACTTGTTATCTTTTTAAGACCAATTGACCTTCATTCAACCCCTGAGAAAACCCGTGGTTATACTGTATTTATGATAAGCTGGTAAAATTACAGTTTTAACCTTAGTTTCTTATTTTTCCCTCAGAATGATTATGTTGTGACTTGTGACTCTCTGCCGGTTATATAGAATCATTTATTGACTTAATTGGGTCAAAATGAGCTAGTTATGGCTCATGATGGTGTTTCCATCAGAGACCAAGCCGGCCGTGCGAGACGTCTACAGGGGAGGACAAAAGAGGCACTACCAGTAGGAGCACTCGCAGGGCTGCTGAGAGAGGAGGCAAGCGACACCTGCGGAGGAGTCATCTTACCTTGTGGGTCCACCAGGGACCTTTGGGGGCCTCAGACCGACAGATTGTCGGAGTGCACCATTCAGACCCTTGAGGATCTCCTACACGCTTGCGTGCTAAACTGGAGAGGCTCCTGGGAGGAGCATTTGCCCCTAGTAGAGTTTGCATACAACAACAGTTACCACTCGAGCATCGGCATGGCATCGTATGAGGCTCTGTACGAGAGGAGGTGTACTACTCCCTTGAGTTGGGTTAAGGTGAGGACTAAGTAGGAAGTTGGTCCCAGACTAATAAACCAGAGTCAGGAGGTGATCGAACAGATCTACAGACGACTCCGTACTGTCAGGACCAGGCAGAAGAGCTACGTTGATCTGAAGCATAGGGAGGTACAGTTTGAGGTTGGAGATCACATCTTCCTTCGTGTTTCGCCCATGAAGGGCTTGCAGCGGTTTGGGGTGAGAGAAAATCTCGCGCTGAGGTTTATAAGGCCTTTTAAGGTCCTGGAGCGGATATAACCCGTTGCTTACCGGCTTGCTCTTCCTCCCCAGCTCTCTGGAGTGCACAACATGTTCCATGTATCCAACCTTAGGAAATACATCGTTGACCCGAGCCATGTTCTAAGCCACGAGAACATTGAGATGGGGAATGACCTAACTTACCCTGAGAAGTCAGTACAGATACTAGACAGAGCTGTCCAGAGTCTGAGATGGAAAAGGGTACCCCTGGTGAAGGTCATGTGGAGGAGCCAGTGGTACAAGGAGGCCACTTGGGATCCTGAGGTGGAGATGTGAGAACAGTACCTAGAGTATTTTGAGGGTGCATCATTTCTGACCTACTTTGATCCTCTTTCAGTTTGTTATGCACATTTACATTTAATTTTTAACCTAATTAGCTCAAGTTTCAGGGATAAAACTTCCTTTAAGTTTGTATGTTGAAATGACCCTCTCCAAAGGTCATTTGGCATTTCCAAAATTTTTAGGGGTTTTTATGCAATTTTAACCCCCTAAGTTTTTATTGGGGATATGCGAGGGAAAATGAGAACTTGCGGGGGTGCCCCCACAATTTTTACCACACCATCCCTACCCCACACACACACACCTCTCCACCGTACACCACCCCCTCACCCCTCACGCCACCCCATCCTCCATACCCACAACATCCTCCCCATTCCCTCCACCTCCACCTTACCTCTCCCCACACCTTCCATCTCCATATAAGCCCCCCTCCTCCATTCTTTCCCACACCACTGCCGAGAGGGAGTAGGAGAAGGAGAGAACGAAGAGTAGAGGATACCGGAGTCCTGAGAACAGTGGGCTCATGAGGGAGACAGGGAGGTGCTGTAGTTGCTGCAGCTTCTGCGGAAGAGAGAGCTCGCAAACGGTTTTGCAGAGTTATTTTTCCGTAGAATCAGACGTCTGGACAGACCATTAGACGACTACCTAGACGTCCAGAGGTAATACCAGACGTTTGATAGCGCATTTCTTTTCAATTATTTTCTCCCTGCCGAATTCTGACCTCACATGCATGTGTTAAAGGTTGGGGAGGTGCATCAATGCGATGACCGAGGCGATTTCAGACTTCTGGGAGTATCTCCAGATGTCTGAAGACACCCTCAAACGTCTGCATGGAGTTCCAGACGTCCAGGAAAGGTGCCCTGAGCAAGGTGAGTCTCTGAGTTCATTTAAGACTTCTGGGGCTCTTCCCAGACATCTGATTTGGGTCATGGTTGGTGTTTTTGGGCTCGTTCAGGGCCTAGACGGAGTCAGATTTCCGCAAACGAAACGTTGTTGGTTTCCATTTGAGTTTCTCTATGTGATAATATAGTCTACGTAGTTTTGAGCTAGTTTGACTTGTCGGTCCATGTTGTAGGTCTCCAGTCCGTAGAGTATACGGGACCTGCGGAGACGTCGGGAGCTACCATATGAGCCCCCCTTCCACCCGGTTAACCAGGTAGAATGGTTCTCTCTAATCCCATAATGAATAATTAAATTACATGCTTTAGAATTATTCGATTGAAACCTAGGTGGTGAGATGAACCCTAGGGCTGAAAGAAATGAATGAGCCTTTAATGAATGATTAAATTGCTATGATGCTTCCTAAAAGTAAACCATGAGCTGTTTATACTACATTTAATAAACCATGACATGAAATACATGCAGTGTACTGAATAATTGATTATGAAATCTTGAGCTTCCTGTTATGCTTTTAATAAATCAGATATGGAAATGAGAAAGACTATGTACGAACCCTACGAGGAATTTAGAAAGAAACCAAGAATACTGTACTACGGAAAACCTGATGGTTTTGGAACATGTTGCCTACGAGCAGCTATTCAGATTGGGTTAAGGTAAGTGAGTTGACCCTTGTGTACGTGGTACCGAAGAGAGCAACTGTCCCTTTAGAGTAGAGGGGAGCTAGCCACCCCTTTGGTTGAGACCCAGGGTTAGGTTCGGCCACTCTATGACAACTCCTGCTTAGCCCTCGCATACGTGGTACTAGGGTGAACTACTTAGTGTAGGGGGAGCTTACCGTCCCATGGGGTCTGGGGTTAGGTTTGGCCATTCTACACTGACTCTTGTTAGGCTCGCTGGGCAAACCGTGATAATCGGACGAGGGTATGTGGACTGTAGAGGAGCGAGACCCCTATTCTATTCTTAGAGGCGAGACCTCTATTCTGAGATGGCAAGGCCCTGTACTATTTCATGTTGTACGTTTGGGCATACTCGTTGGCGAAAATGACTGATCGCGTGTCAGTGCGGGATAGCTACCCGTGCACTTATCGCATGTGCTGTGGTCACCGCTATGTCGCGACTGAGGCCTCAGGGTAATAGAGCGAGTGTAGGACTACTACAGGGCACTCTCTCGGCCAAGAGAGTACCACGTGTACATCCTGCATCGCGGGAAAACTACGAGCAAGATCGTTCCCTTGGGGAACAAGAAGATTGAGCAATATCATGGAACCTGATTAGCGTACTCGACTCAGAAACACATGAACCAGAGAATTAGAAACGGATGAAACATAAATAACCGACATTTGTATGTTTAATTGATTTTTGTTTAATTATGTTACATGTAAATGACTTAACCACCACTCTACTCAGCATTAGCTGACCCCCGATTTTGTAACCATTTCGGGTCAGGGATTCGAGTAGCCAGAGCCACCAGCTACTGAGGGCGCTAAGCCCGATCGAGTTTAGCCGTAGTTTCCTTTCTTTTGTTTCGTTGCAGAGAGTTTTTGTTGTAGTGAGTACATGTAGCTTGTTGTTATACTCAGTTATATTTCCACTAGTTCCCTATTGTGATGGCTACATTTGTAATTGTACTTTCTGTTGTATCCTGCAAAAATCTAGTGGTTTGTTGTTCTCTTTCTTTTATTATCAGTTATATATTTTCTGCTTAGTTACATTACTCGTGTGATTGTGATGTATTTGGTTGTTTCTCATTAGACAATTGGGTCTTGGGGTTCATCGAGGCAAGCCATTCTTGGGTCTTGTAGGGAGCTGGGAACAGATCGTGACATACAGCCTGGGATGCCAAGGATTAAAAGAGCTAATGAAGCCCATATGTCTCTCATTTGCAGCTCCGACCCAAACCCTGTATCGCTTGTTGATGCATTTAACTACACAGATCACTACATTGCCTCCAATGTTGCCCATTGCGATGGGAATGTCTACCCGGTGATTTACAAAGAGGCTTGGAAGGATCCTCTAAATGACTCCGTCCTGCTGGAAGGTTACTCAAAAAATATCTTGCCTTTGCTCAAACAATCTAGGGTGTGAAGATTATTATTTCGAAGCTGTGAAGATTTCATTGGTCAGGAACAACTCCTTCGTGCCAATTTTATTTTTGGACATATTACTAAGTTATTTTTATCAAAATGTCCGACCAAGGGATGCCTGGGGTCAGGATTTGGCATCATAGTGGATGTCGAAAATGCCATCACAAACCAATGAAATAAATGTTGGCTTCAATCATTCTCTTTCGAAAAAGCAAGGTGTTTTGAGAAATAAAGATCTTGAGTTATAAATTCTTATCTGAGACTTGGTTTATTTGCTGTTTATACTCATATTTACTGTTACAAATGCGGCCTCAAGATGGGTTTTTAAGACGTCTAGGACCAGACGTCTGGAACCCTTTCCAGACATCTGGTATTAAATTTTTGCGGCGTACGGGTTGCGTCTGCGCGCATGCGCGGGCAGACCTGCACCCGCCACTCTCTTCCCTCTTTTTCCCTCTCTCCTCCTGCAGGGCACAGCGCTTCCCTCTCTCTCTCCCCATGCGGCCTTATAAGGACCCTCGCCCTCTCCCTCACCCTCATCTCCTCTGCGTCCTTCATCTTCTTCTCCCAGCCGGTGCAAGAGCACGAGCAAGCGAGCGAGCGGCGGCAGCAGCGGCCACGTCGAGTGTGCGGGAGGAGGTGTTGCGCGAGGGAGGAGACGCTCGACCTTGAGGGCTCGAGCTTGCCGGGGCAGCTAGAGCCGGCCGACGGGGGGGAGCAGCAGGCGTGGAGTGTCGCAGAGGGATTGCTGCAGCTCGAGCAGCAGGCGGATGGGGCGCGGCGCGGTCATGCGTCGCAGGCGGAGAGCGAGTCGAGCTCTGGTTCTGGAAACTTTTCCAGAATCAGACATCTAGGCTTACGACCAGACGACGGTGAAGACGTCTGGAGGACTATCCAGGCATCTGTCAGGTAAGATATTTCGGTCTTCTTCCTTTTCGCACATACAGCCATGCAGCCGTCCGCCGCGCCTTCGTCTGCGACCCGTCGTACTGAGAGCAGGTATGGGTGCGTGTAGGTTCTGCTCGAGAGGGCGCGAAGGCTTGCCATCCCACGTGAATCGAATGTCTGGCCGCAGTGCCAGACAACGGGAAGGACTTCCAGACGTCCGGGGTGACCATCGGACGTCTGGGAACTAAGCCAGACGCTCCCGCAGGCTTCTGGACGTCTGAGGGACTACACAGAGCAAAGGTATGCTCTGACCCACATTTTAAGACGTCTGGAAGAGGTTCCAGACGTCTGATTTTGGGCAGTTTCGTCGTTTTCGACCCGTTTAGGGCCCGTTCAGAGTCCGTTTTCCGCGTTTCGAGTTGCGTTCTTTCCAGAATAAAATCCTCTACTTGTTTACAGTAATTATATACCATTCTGAGAAACTCCTTGTGTTTGATCCTTGTGTTAGGACCCCGTTCCATTGCAGTCTTGGGGGTTGCGGAGGCACACGGGATTTCCGACCACGCCCCTAGTACTCCCGTTGTAGCTGGTAGAGTGGCTTTTAATTTATTTAGCATAATTTGTTACAATTGTAGAACAATTAATAGAGTCTAGGGTATTACATGAACTCTAGAACTGAGAAACTAGATTGAATGATAGATCCTAGGGTATTGCATGAATCCTAGGACTGGAAAACTAGATTGAATGATAGATCCTAGGGTATGGCATGAATCCTAGGACTGGAAAACTAGTGGAATATATATATATTACAGTCTTGGAAAAGTGGAAAAGAATTAATAGCTGCCTGTAAATTAATAGCTGCCTGTTATGAATGAATAAATATGATTAATAGTATGGGTTGCATGAACGTAAGACTGGAACAATGAAACCTACAATGGCCAAACAAAAAGAATACGAACCCTACGGGGAATTAGGAGTATAACTCCTGGAAAGAGAATAGAATGGAATTGAGAAAGTGAAACGTGGAAGTGTGTTCTCTTGGGTACGTGGTACCAAAGAGAGCACACATTACCTCTTAGTATAGAGGAGAGCTTGTCGCCCTCAGGTTGAGACCGGGGTGGGTTTGGCCACTGTACACCGACTTGCTAGCCCTCGCGTACGTAGTACCGAGGAGAGCTACTAGTGTAGGGAGAGCACTAGCTACCCCACGGGCCCCGGGGTTCTGCTAGCCTCCTACACCGACTTGTTAGGCCCACTGGGCAAATCAGGGTAGTCAGGCGAGGGTGCGCGAACTGTGGAGGGGTTGGACCCCTATTACTAAGAGGGCTCTGCCCTATACTGGTTCCGTGCTATGTTTTGAGCACACCCGTTAACGGAAACGACTGACCGCGTGCCAGTGCGGGGTAGCTACCCGTGCGCTTATCGCGCGTGCCGTAGTCACCGTTACGTCTGTCAGCGATCTTGGGGTGGTTGACTAAGGGTAGGACCACCACGGGGGACTCTCCCGGCCAGGAGAGCACCACGTGTCACTTCTACTTTTCGGAAAAGACTGCAATCAAGATCGTTCTCACGAGGAACATTCGAGATCAAGTGAAGGATCTGAGAAATAAATAAATTATGAAATAATAGAAGGACGTAAATAAAGAAAGTAAAATATAACAGCTACTGTACACTCTACTGCTTCCTTAGTTTTTAGCTGCCACTTTACTCAGCGTTTCGCTGACGTGTTACACTCGTTACTTTTGAGGACCAGGTGTTGAGCAGCCAGGGTCAGCGGCTGTAGAGGACGCTGGGCTGAGTAGGGTCCAGTAGCGTTACCCGCAGTTCTTTTTGTACTTTCTGCCACTGTAGTGAGTAGTTTCCTTGTTACTCCTTGTACTTCTTTATTGTAAATTTCATGTTATGTACATATTTGTTGTTCTACTGTTGTGGTGGTGTATACTGTAGTAGTTCCTTTTCTTACTGCTGTATTTTGTTACTGCTAGTTATATTCATGCTGAATGTGGTTTATTTTACTGCTCTTTTGGTTACTTCCTCGTTGGACGACTAGGTCTTGGGATTAGTCGAGTCGGTCCGATTCTCGTGTCTCGTAGGGACTCGGGAATCGGGTCGTTACAAGATGGTATCAGAGTAAGGTCGTCCCGAGAAGTGAATCAACTGACTGGAAAATAACCAATTCACATGTCTGTAACTAGAGTGCCACCACAACATATCTTTTGACATGAGTTCTTAGACGTTTTTCGTTAGATATCGTTCCCTATTGACGTGTTTCCGCTTTGTTTCACGTCTCCTTGCAGGAGATGACTCGTCGCGGGACTAGCGAGGCGGGCCGCGGGTGCGGCCGAGGACGGGGTCGGTGAGGTGGGCGTGCCACTGTCGACGCCTCAGTGGACCAGCCACTTCTCCCGGGCATTCAGGCCCAGGACCTCGCCTAGCTGATACGGGATATTGTGCGAGAGGAGCTCCACCCACCGCCCCGAGCACCTCTCCTTGGGGTTGCGGAGGGGGAGTCCTCTGTGGTACCACACGACGGACGCGGCGCTGGACACAGGGGAGGGGATGGGCCGCCGCCGCCCCCACCTTCCTCCGACACTTCTGTGCACGAGGCACCTTTACCTGAAGGTGCACTAGCATCTCCACTGCAGCGCCACTTCGAGCTCTTCGGGCAGTTTCGGAAGCTGAAGCCCCCCTCCTTCAAGGGGGATGAGGACCCGACCGAGGCAGAGGACTGGCTCGAGCAGCTTGAGAAGATTTTCAACACCCTTCGCCCCCCGGTGGAGTGCCGCGTGGCCTTTCCCACGTACCAGCTGGAGAGTGCGACACACAGGTGGTGGAGGGCGGTCAGGGGACAGGAGAGGGACGAGCCGACCTGGGATCGGTTCGTTACCCTCTTCTGCGAGCAATACTTTCCCCAGACGTGGCAAGACCAGAGGAGGCGGGAGTTCCACACTCTCCGCAAGGGGACGATGACCGTGACCGCGTACCGCACATGATTTCTGGAGCTGTCCCGCTTTGCAGCGACCGCGGTAGCCACTGAGGAGGAGCGCCTTTGGAGGTTCACCGAGGGGCTTCGGCCTGCGATTCGGGGGTATGTCAAACCCCTGAAGCTGCCTACGTTTTCGAGGGTGGTGGAGGCAGCTATGACCTACGAGGAGACTAACCCGTCCGCGTGAGACACTGACGGAGGGCGGAAGAGGCCCTTCCAGCCAGACTTTTCACAAGGCCGGCAAGAAAGGAGACATGTGACGTCCGCAGGAGAGCCGTCACGTTTTGCTGGGCCATCAGTGGCCTTTGGGGGCCCTCGACAGGGGCCAGTCGCCAGCACCGGACCCCCGCTCAGCCGACAGTAGGGACCCACTGAGGGCGGGAGTCGGGTTCCCCTTTGCTACCAGTGTGGCCAGCTGTGCCACATTAGGAGGGACTGCCCGGCTAGGGTAGGAGGTTAGCAGATACTTCCCGCGCCGAGCACTGGAGGGCACACAGGAGGCCGCGGTTCCCAGACGCGAGGAGGAGGACAGCAGTCACGAGGAGGGTACCAGCCAGCACCTACCTGTCCGACGCAGAGTGTGGCTTCTTCGTCCGCACCTAGAGCTGAGGGGCGTATCAACGCCCTGACACACAGGGATGCCAGAGCTTCGGGTTCGGTGGTGGTAGGTATGGTTTCAGTTTTCGGCAGACTCGTTTACACACTTTTCGATTCTGGCGCTACGCACTCGTTTGTAGCAGCCAGCTTCGCAGTTAGTTTGGGCCAGAACTATACGCTGTTAGAGAATCCGTTTGTAATCAGAGGTCTGAGTGGTCAGCTGTTTATGGCTGAGGAGGTGTACACGGGTTGCAAGGTCAGGGTCAAGGGACATAGTCTGCCAGCTGACCTGATTATGATACAGATGGAGGACTTTGGCGTAATTCTGGGGATGGACTGGCTGTCCGCTTACCACGCTTTGGTGGACTGTTTTGAGAGGAAGATCGTCTTCTCCATACCGGAGTTGCCTTCTTTCGAGTTTCACGGACAGCCACTGGACGGAGGCTTCAGGTGCATTTCGGCACTTCGGGCGGCGAGACTTTTGAGCTAGGGGTGTGAGGGCTTCCTAGCTTGTGTGGTGGCAGAGCCCAGCATTGTGGCAGACGTCCAGAGCATCCCGGTGGTCAAAGAGTACCCTGACGTGTTCCCAGACGAGTTACCAGGACTACCGCCCGACCGTGAGATTGAGTTTGAGATCTCACTAGTACCAGGGACCAGCCCCATCTCCACCGCACCATGCCAGATGGCACCGCTTGAGCTACGAGAGCTCAAGTCTCAGTTGCAGGATCTTTTGGAGAAGGGCTTTGTGAGGCCCAGTGCGTCTCCCTGGGGAGCCCTGGTACTGTTTGTAAAGAAGAAGGATGGTACCCTACGCCTTTGTGTGGACTACCGACAGCTGAATAGGGTCACCATCAAGAATAGATATCCGCTGCTAAGGATCGACGACTTGTTTGACCATTTGCGAGGTGTCATGGTATTCTCCAAGATCGACTTGAGGTCTGGATACCACCATTTGAGGATCAGGGCGGCAGACGTCTCCAAGACAGCTTTCCGCACCTGGTACGGACACTACGAGTTTTTGGTCATGCCGTTTGGGCTGACCAATGCCCCCGCTGCTTTCATGGACCTGATGAACCGGGTGTTTAGACCGTACTTGGACCAGTTCGTGGTGGTATTTATTGATGACGTACTCATCTATTCTCGAGATCAGATGCAGCACGAACAGCACTTGCGGATGGTTCTGGACACATTGAGACGACGTAGGTTGTACGCCAAATACAGCAAGTGCGAGTTCTGGTTGAGGGAGGTGACCTTCTTAGGTCATGTGATCTCTAGGGATGGCCTGGCGGTGGACCCAGCCAAGGTCGAGGTAGTGCTCAGGTGGGAGAGACCGCGTTCAGTCACTGAGATTCGCAGTTTCCTGGGACTGGCAGGCTACTACAGACGGTTTATCACGGGTTTTTCACATATTGCACGTCCTATGACATAGTTGACCCAGAAGGATGTGCCCTTCACTTGGACAGACACCTGTGAAGCATGTTTTCAGGAGCTGAAGGAGAGGTTGACTTGGGCTCCCGTGCTCACCATCCCTAACAGTAGTGGCGGGTTCGTTGTGTACACGGATGCCTCCTTGCAGGGGTTAGGAGGTGTGCTCATGTAGAGGGGTCACGTTGTCGCCTACGCTTCGCGGCAACTGAAGCCCCATGAGCATACCTACCCTACCCACGACCTGGAGCTGGCAGCTGTCGTCTTCGAGCTGAAGACCTGGAGGCACTACTTGTACGGTGAGACCTTCAAGATTTTCACGGATCACAAGACCCTCAGATACCTTTTTGATCAGAAGGAGTTCAACATGAGACAGAGACGTTAGTTGGAGCTCCTGAAGGACTATGACTGCAGCATTTCCTACCACCCGGGAAAGGCCAACGTGGTGGCTGACGCCTTGAGCCGGAAGGCGCCCGCACACTTGGCCAGTTTACAGTTACAGAGTTGGAGCCTTTTGGAGGAGGTGGGCAGTTGGTGACCCCTAGAGTTACGGGGGCACTGTGGGGCAGTGACTGTGACACGACATACTAGGCTAGAGCTGATAGGCCGCATCATCACAGGACAGATGGCCGATCCGTACTTGCAGTCCCTACGCGACAGAGTACTGTCAGGAGACCCAGGGGACTTCTCTTTCACAGACCAGGTACTGCGCCTGAGGGGACGGTTGTGCGTTCCCAGAGACGAGGAGCTGTTGAGAGAGCTCCTGACTGAGGCACACGGTTCCAAATTCACCATACATCCGGGAAACACGAAGATGTACCACGACTTGAGACGCGAGTTTTGGTGGAGGGGGATGAAGCGGGATGTGGGTGAATTCGTGCAGCAGTGCTTAGTGTGCTAGCAGGTGAAAGCCGAGCATCAGAGGCCTGCAGGGCCGCTACAGCCGCTTCCAGTGCCAGAGTGGAAGTGGGAGAGCATCACCATGGACTTAGTGGTGGGCTTACCTGTTACCCAGCGAGGACACGACGTAGTCTGGGTAATTGTGGATAGACTGACGAAGACGGCACGATTCTTGCCGATCCGAGTCACTTTGGAACCAGCACAGTTGGCAGAGAGGTATATCCGTGACGTGATACGACTACACGGAGTTCCGCAGAAGATCGTATCCGATCGGGATACCCGCTTTACGTCCCAGTTTTGGGCTGAGTTTTAGCAGGCCCTGGGGACGTGGTTGAGATTCAGTACAGCCTACCACCCCCAGACGGACGGACAGTCGGAGTGCACGATACAGACACTTGAGGACCTTTTGCGTGCCTGTGTACTGGACTGGAGGGGCTCTTGGGAGGAGCACCTGCCCCTGGCGAAGTTTGCATACAACAACAGCTATCACTCGAGCATCGGCATGGCTCCCTACGAGGCTCTGTACGGACGGAGGTGTACGGCACCCTTGAGTTGGGTTGAGGTGGGGACCAAGTGGGAGGTTGGCCCCAGGTTGATCCGGCAGAGCCAGGAGGTAGTCGAGCAGATCCACAGGCGACTCCGCACTATCAGGAGCAGGCAGAAGAGCTACGCAGATAGGAGACGCAGAGAGGTGCAGTTTGAGGTTGGGGACCACGTCTTCCTTCGTGTTTCTCCCATGAAGGGCCTGCAGCGGTTTGGGGTGAGAGGGAAGCTCGCGCCGAGATTCGTGGGGCCCTTTGAGGTCCTGGAGCAGGTTGGACCCGTTGCTTACAGACTTGCCCTCCCTCCTCAGCTTTCTGGTGTGCACGACGTGTTCCATGTGTCCAACCTCAGGAAGTACGTTGCCGATCCCAGTCACGTCCTGAGTCACGAGAGCGTCGAGATGGGCGACGACTTGACCTACCTCGAGCGGCCAGTGCAGATTCTTGACTGAGCTGTCCGCAGCTTGAGACGAAAGTAAGTACCCCTGGTGAAGGTTTTGTGGAGGAGCCAGCGGTACGAGGAGGCTACCTGGAAGCCTGAGGCAGCAATGCGGGAGCGGTAGCAGGAGCCCTTTGCGGGTACGTCTTTTCGGACTGGCTTCGGTCCTCTTTGAGTTTGTTATGTCTTTATATGTCGTTCTTTCCCGCCCGGCTTCGGTCCTCTTTGAGTTTGTTATGTTTTTATATGTCGTTCTTTCCCACACCCTAGTTAGCGCAAGTTTCGGGGACGAAACTTCCATTGAGTTTGTTATATTGTTACGAATGCGGCCTCAAGACGGGTTTTTAAGACGTCTGGGAAGTGGCCCAGACGTCTGACCAGACGTATGGAACCCTTTCCAGACGTCTGGTATTAAATTTTTGTGGCGTACTGGTTGCGTCTACACGCATGCGCGCGCAGACTTGCACCCGCCGCTCTCTTCCCTCTTTTTCCCTCTCTCTCCTCCTGCAGGGCGCAACGCTTCCCTCTCTCTCTCCCCGCACGGCCTTATAAGGCCCCTCGCCCTCACCCTCATCTCCTCCGCGTCCTTCATCTTCTTCTCCCAGCCGGTGCGAGAGCACGAGCGAGCAGCGGCCGCAGCGAGTGTGCGGGAGGAGGTGTTGCGCGAGGGAGGAGACGCTCGACCGTAAGGGCTCGAGCTTGCTGGGGCAGCTAGAGCTGGCCGGCGGGGGGGGAGCAGCAGGCGTGGAGTGTCGCAGAGGGACTGCTGCAGCTCGAGCAGCAGGCAAACGGGGCGCGGCGCGGCCGTGCATCGCGGGCGGAGAGCGAGTCGAGCTCTGGTTCTAGAAATTTTTCCAGAATTAGACGTCTGGGCTTACGACTAGACGGCGGTGAAGATGTCTGGAGGACTATCCAGACGTCTGTCAGGTAAGATATTTCAGTCTTCTTCCTTTTCGTGCGTACGGCCATGCAGCCATCCGCCGAACCTTCGTCTGCGACCCGTCGTACTGAGAGTAGGTATGGGTGCGTGCAGGTTCTACTCGGGAGGGCACGAGGGCTTGCCATCCCACGTGAATCAGACGTCTGGCCGCAGTGCCAGACGACAGGAAGAACTTCCAGATGTCCGGGGTGACCATCGGAAGTCTGGGAACTAAGCCAGACGCCCCCGCAGGCTTCTGGATGTCTGAGGGACTACACAGAATGAAGGTACGCTCTGACCCACATTTTAAGACGTCTGGAAGAGGATCCAGACGCCTGATTTTGGGTAGTTTCGTCGTTTTCGACCCATTTAGGGCCCGTTCGGAGTCCGTTTTCCGTGTTTCGAGTTGCGTTCTTTCCAGAATAAAATCCTCTACCCGTTTACAGTAATTATATACAGTTCTGAGAAACTCCTTGTGTTTGATCCTTGTGTTAGGACCCCGTTCCATTGTAGTCTTGGGGGTTGCGGAGGCGCGCGAGATTTCCGACCACGCCCCCAGTACTCCCGTTGTAGCTGGTAGAGTGGCTTTTAATTTATTTAGCATAATTTGTTACAATTGTAGAACAATTAATAGAGTCTAGGGTATTGCATGAACCCTAGGACTGAGAAACTAGATTGAATGATAGATCCTAGAGTATTGCATGAATCCTAGGACTGGAAAACTATATTGAATGATAGATCCTAGGGTACGGCATGAATCCTAGGACTGGAAAACTAGTGGAATATATATATATTGCAGTCTTGGAAAAGTGGAAAGGAATTAATAGCTGCCTGTAAATTAATAGCTGCCTGTTATGAATGAATAAATATGATTAAGAGTATGGGTTGCATGAATGTAAGACTGAAACGGTGAAACCTACAATGGCCAAACAAAAAGAATACGAACCCTACGGGGAATTAGGAGTAGAACTCCTGGAAAGAGAATAGAATGGAACTGAGAAAGTGAAACGTGGAAGTGTGTTCTCTTGGGTACGTGGTACCAAAGAGAGCACACATTCCTCTTAATGTAGAGGAGAGCTTGCCGCCCTCAGGTTGAGACCGGGGTGGGTTTGGCCACTGTACATCGACTTGCTGGCCCTCTCGTACGCAGTACCGAGGAGAGCTACTAGTATAGGGAGAGCACTAGCTACCCCACGGGCCCCGGGGTTCTGCTAGCCTCCTACACCGACTTGTTAGGCCCACTGGGCAAACAAGGGTAGTCAGGCGAGGGTGCGTGAACTGTGGAGGGGTTGGACCCCTGTTACTGAGAGGGCTCTACCCTATACTGGTTCCGTGCTGTGTTTTGAGCGCACCCGTTAACGGAAACGACTGACCGCGTGCCAGTGTGGGGTAGCTACCCGTGAGCTTATCGCGCGTGTCGTAGTCATCGTTACGTCTGTCAGAGATCTTGGGGTGGTTGACTAAGGGTAAGACCACCACGGGGGACTCTCCCGGCCAGGAGATCACCACGTGTCACTTCTACTTTTCGGAAAAGACTGCAATCAAGATCGTTCCCACGAGGAACATTCGAGATCAAGTGAAGGATCTGAGAAATAAATAAATCGTGAAATAATAGAAGGACGTAAATAAAGAAAGTAAAATATAACAGCTACTGTACACTCTACTGCTTCCTTAGTTTTTAGCTGCCACTCTACTTAGCGTTTCGCTGACATGTTACACTCGTTACTTTTGAGGACCAGGTGTTGAGCAGCCAGGGTCAGCGGCTGTAGAGGACGCTGGGCCGAGTAGGGTCCAGTAGCGTTACCTGCAGTTCTTTTTGTACTTTCTGCCACTGTAGTGAGTAGTTTCCTTGTTACTCCTTGTACTTCTTTATTGTAAACTTCATGTTATGTACATATTTGTTGTTCTACTGTTGTGGTGGTGTATACTGTAGTAGTTCATTTTCTTACTGTTGTATTTTGTTACTGCTAGTTATCTTCATGCTGAATGTGGTTTATTTTACTGTTCTTTTGGTTATTTCCTCGTTGGACGACTAGGTCTTGAGATTAGTCGAGTCGATCCGATTCTCGTGTCTCGTAGGGACTCGAGAATCGGATCGTTACATTTACTCATCTAAAATTTCTTGATGAATGGAGTTTGATGTCACGTAAGTTTCATTTATAATTTTCTGAATGTAACTATCTTGATTTGAAAGTATATTTTTCAAAATATAAAATATATAATTTCAACAAATATTACATATATTTATTCATAACAAAATAAATGAAATTATAACCTGAGAGGATATCTAACATGAAAGTTTCAAAGTTACATGAAATATAATTTTATTCGATGCTTTTCCCACTCCAATTTCATCAATAGATTAACTAATCCTCTTGTCATGTCATTGAATCTCACTTGTTTATTTATGACTCTTAGTTTCTTCCATACAAAAAAGTCATATTATTATTACTTCACCACATGCCATAAAAATTTATAATAAACTTTTAAATCAATAACATTTGGCTATCATTAATCTACTATTTTAATTTAACCAACCATGGAACCAAAGTTAACAATATTTCATTTAATCAACTGTGATTAGATAAAACTTAATTTCATCAATTTTTTGTCATAAATATCCAACTAAGCGTAACTTAATTAATTAATTCATAAAATAAATTAATATAATCATACATGTTATATTCGTAAAATTTTGTTATTTACCTACTTTACATAAAAATAATAACTTTCTCATGTCTTAGAAATTTTAAGGTAAACATTAGGAATAATATGATCAATTTACATCATCTCAATTAACTTTCCCTTCAAGTTAAACACATAACTTTCAACTTATCATCCAACTCCATTCTCATTATCAAACACCCATATGCCTCCAAATGCAGGATAACCTAAATTTATCCCATCATACTACCCATGTATCTCCCAAACGGCATATCCTATTTATCCTGAAATAAATGATATATCCCTTACCTAATTAAATTTATCCTCATAATTTATTCAACGATCCAAAACAGATCCTTAGTTTCTTCAACTCTCTGATGGCCTCCTCAGTGGAAAAGCAAAGCGTACCCTTATCTGCAGCTCCAGAGAGTTCAGAAAAGCCTTCGGCAGCTCCAAGAAAGAGCTATTTGCAATAGCATGGGCACACCTTTCCATAGCCAGGGATAAGTAAATGTCCTACACTCTATCCTATAAAGCCAATTTTCCCTCCTGAGACACCTGCTAAAACTGAACGACGGAAGCTCGCACCTAGGCATTGGCCCTCCTCACGCTCATTGTTCCTCCCCTATTATTCACCTCAAGCTCCTTCTTTCCTCCTAACTTTGAAGGGCATATAAAGTTTAACCTTAGCTAAAAGTTATGATGGGATAAGTTTTAATGTTATTGGTGTAAGTGTTAGGATAATAGAAATGAATGTCACAGATGAGTTAACATATGTTATAAATTGTAAATTGATGTGATTTAAATATGGAGGAGAAAGTTATAGTTATTTATTTTATACTTAATATTAGATTTTTTTTTTTATTATTGTCTTGTTGAAAAGTAGAGTGAGTGAAAGTTAGTGAAGATTTAAGATGGCATTTTATCATGGTTCATGACACTAACGGTTTACCTTATCCTTATCGTGTCACCTAATCAGTCCTTTTATCTCTTATCCAAACCAGAAAGGCTTCCAATTAGCCAGTTGTAGATGCCTCGCACCTCCTCTTCCACCTCGATGACAAGTTCCTGCAATAGCTACCAGCTTTAATGCTGCACTTGTTTCTTTACTTCCTCTACATTAACAACATCTACGATGACGATGATGATACAAGGGTCCCCGCTTGGAGGTACTCCTTGATCATCTGAAACTGCAAGAAGGAAGGGTATTAGCACAAAATAAAAAGGGTCAAAGCATATGAAAATGGAGGAAGAAATAAGCTTATAACATGCAAAGCATCAATCATGACCCATTGTCAAGCAACTAATTAACTCGGTTACTTTAGGACCAACCGAGGTGTAAAAAAAACATGTAGGCCGATTCAAGGCCGTCGGATCGATCGTTGGACTCTTTTCTCCCCTATGGAGTTCTTACATCAATGTTGTAGTCCAAGTTGTTTACAAATAGGTTGTGAGTAAATAAGAGGTTGTATGTTCTAAGGATGGTCGAGGGGATCGAATGGAGACCTTCTTGAATAAATTCAACAAGATCATGACATAAGTAATTGCCCTTGAAGAGAAAACCTAGAAGGGGGAGACTTCTCTTAGAGAGAAGGATAAAGTGTTCACTTCCACCTTCATTTGATCACATAGTGATAGCATTGCTTTACAAAAAAGTGACAATCATGCTAGATGAGATTGCTTCCTTGTTGCTGATGAACAAGCCATGACAGAAGGATGTAGGTGAATCAATGCTTAGAGATAGTTGAGTGTTGATTGCTAAGGGTAATTGATGGTAACACCATCATCCTCTTTATCTAACTCAAATTAACTAATTTCCAAGGCTAAATTTACTTAATTAATCATTGGAAGGGTATAATTCAATCTTTGCCACATTAAGAGAAATTACATTAAAATTGGTTAATTCCTCTATTTTAATGAATAAATAAAGTGTGTATTAATTAAGGGGTGAATCTTGATTAATTAAATGTCAAATAAGCTTAAATTTTCAAGAAATGGGTTGATATTGATTAATTTAGGATTTTCATTCAAATTGAAGGATATTTCTTAATTAAAAATTATAATTTCAACCTTACTTTAATTAAAAGGGTTCTTATGAAAATAAATGTAATATAAACCTTCTAAAAATTATTAAAAAATATTCTATATGATTTAAAATAATCAATTTAATAAAATGAACCTATTTTAACATAAAATAGAGACTTAGGTGAATATTAAAATATATTTCAGGTTAAAACGTAAATTGATCAATCAAACTTTATCAAAACTCAAAATTAAAGTCACTATTAGATTTCTTGGATTCAAATTAGGTTACGCTAAAAATTTGAGACTTTTTGGACTTCATATTCACCTACTTTGCAAAATGGCCCGTAAATTTTAAATTTCTCCCATTTAGGTCCAAAAATCGTTCATTTTGGTCCTTGGCTGATGTTAGCATCACATCAACTTTGGAGGTGCATTTCCCTGAATACTTGTGGAAGAATCTCTAGCTAGCCATTTCAAGGCTACAAATCAACCCTAATCATGACCGCACCACACCTATAATGCACGATCGTGCTTCTGCATTGTGATTTGTCTAGTTTTGGCACGTAACCTTCCCTCACCTCTTCTTCTCGACGTTGCCATTAATGCCATCCTTGGAGCTTCTTCAACCTTCGTCTTCGCTACTCTTCGCAGCCAACCGAGGCCATAGATAGCCTACCCCCGTCGTCGCCAAGTTTCTCGCCATAGAGCTGGCCCCTTTTCCTTTTTTGTCGCTCCAAACGCCCTCGTCGGAATCCCCATCTCCTCATCTGGCTGACCATGCCAGGCATCCCCTGCCTCCCTTGTCGCCTCTTAGGTAGCTAGTTATCTTCCCTCCTCTCTGTGGAATAATCTAAGCCCCTTTAGAGTTAGGAACGACCGCCAACACCTCTGTACTCTGCATTGTCTTCTTTGTGTTCAGCGACTCGCTGACGACCCCCTTCATCTTTCTACACACAACATCATCGACCATTGACCATCCCTCCACCTTCACGAGGTCACGGTAGACAAAAGCCCTTAACCTATTGAGGTTTCGACACTCGACCTCCACCCGACGTCACCCATTTCCTTAGACCTCCTTGAGTCTGGCAAGCCACCACCACCCATCCCACACTAAATCAACGCCACCAGCACCTTCGCAAGGTCACGACTGAGGTCATTATGCATTTGACTTGGGTCATGATGCCATATTCTTCTTTCACCCATCGAAGCCTCGTCAGATCTCCTCTTCTTCTCCATCGTCAATTGCCACCGCCACCACCTCCGATTGACATTCGAACCATGCCACCCAGTTGCCGACATCTTGCAAATTCCTCTCTGCCCTACGCCAACATCATCCCACATCCAGATCAGAAGTTCAGCCAAACTCCGGCAAGTGTCGCTGGCGAAGTTAAGAGGAGGTCAAGCTCTAACTGTTGGCAAGGATCCGATTGAAAGAAAATAATTTTTAGGGACCCAAATGCAAACATCTAGGGACCTAAGTGAAAGGAAATCTATTTGTCAAGGATTGAATTGTGATTTTGTATTGATTTGTTTAGAATTTGTTTAAATCTTTGGATATTTGGTATTTTTGCAAGAATATCATTATTAACTTGATACATTTAGTTGTTGGTTACGTTATTTCTTGATTATTTTCAATTAAGGACTAATTAACATATAGTTTCCTCAAATATGTTATTGAATTGCATAATTAATCTTACTAAATTGCTTGCATAGAGAATCAAATTATTCGTATCTAGTTCCTGAATTAATTTTTTGCAAAATTTTGATGGTGATAAGTCGTGCATTTCCTTTACTTCCAACGAACGACCTCGAATTTCATTTTGAGAAATTACAAATTTTAAAAGCTGATTAGCATGATTCGACTATACTACAACACGCATTTTATCAACTCTCATTTTGTGCTCGTTAGTAATCAAGGGAGATTGAAGGATAGGACAAATAGAGGGAGATGATCCAAGTCATGTGGAACTCGTACACATTTCTATTATGACAAGGAAGGCCACATTAGAGATAATTAACCAAGATGTGAGGAAGATGAGAAGATGAAGAAAGAGATGTAGAAAATCCAAGAGAAGTGTAATTTTGGCTCATAGTCAGGTGACACTGCATTTATCAACTTATTAAAAAGAGACATGGCAGCCTACTTACACTACTAGAAATCTGGGTTTTGACAACAAGGCATTCCCAGTAGTTATTCGTTAACCATTGGTGAATACCCTTATGCCAAGCATTCCATCTAGAACTGGTGGCATAAGCTTTAGAGTAGGATGATAGAGAAAAGTCCTTCCCCCATGGTTTAATGAGTATGATTTTTGCATTTGTCCTCTATCTTGAACCAATAATAAACATTTTTATTGGGTGCAAAAAAATAAGGGTAGGGAAATTGCATCCAATCTCCACCTCGAAAAACCCTAACCTACCCTACATCCCCCTTCCATTGACCCCACCCTCACTCTCCTCTCTTTAACCCTTCTGTCCTCTTTGTCTCCTCTACTTTGCCAATGTTAGTGATTAGCCTAGCACGCCCTCTATTATTCGCGCGAGATCGGGTTTTAAAATCGTTGAGTTGCAGTATAGTCAAAATCTTACGAAAAATAAATAAAATCTATACTCGAAAAGTCTGAGGTCGTTCACTGGAAGCAAGTAGGAATTCAATTCTTAGGATTGTAATTTTAAACAACAGAGATAAGAATTTATGATCAGAAATTAATTCAGAATAATGTGACAATATATCAAGTGTCAGACTGAAAAAAGAATAGAGTAAAATGATGATTTGAATCACCAATTACTCCTTACAATAATAGCAAGTGAAACTCAATAACTATGTATAAAATAAACTCAAATTAGTCTTCTAATGGTAGGATCAGACGTCTTAAACATCTGGATAAATAGTGCTCTGCTTCTTCTTCTTTCTCTGATTACAGACTCTTCTTTTCCTTTCCTTCTATTTCTTCTCTTTCTTCTTCGGCTCTGTCTTCTTTCTTTTTCTTCTCTGCTTCTCTTCTTCAACTGCTTTCCTTCTTCTTCTTCATAGACTCTTCTATAGTTCTTCTTCTCTTCCTCTTCTTTTCTCTGCTTTCACGGTCCAAGCCTTCTTCCTTCCTCTTCTTCTTTTCTTCTTTTCTCTATTCTTTTCCTTCTCTTCCTTTTCTTCTTTCTTTCTCTACTCTTCTTCTTCACAAACCCTTCTGCTTCTCTTCTTCATGAAGAGGGGGAAAGGGTCTCAAATTTGGCTAAATGTTTAGCCAATTCTCCAGAGAGAAAAGCCCCCCTAACCCCTGCATGCTCTCTCTCTTTCTCTCCCTGGGTCACACTCTCTAGAGCCTTCAACAATACCGGGTATATGGGTAATCGGACCTAGAGCGCACCTTGGTCCAGGCTCACCAACAGTGGGTGGTGAGCGAGGAGTGTATAGCTTAAGCGGGTAATCGGACCAGGCTAGATCCGTGAGGGCAGTGTCATGGATGAGACTGAGTAAGGGGTGTGAGGGGCCTCACCCCTTGTGTCTGAGGCGATAAGGTTGAAACACAAATTCAATTTATGCCACTGCAGCCACTCGTAAACTTTTGATGTGGGACTATTCATCCCCCTTTCCTCACATGTGCTGCTGTTGATGCCTTCGTCCAATTCACGTGCAAGGAGTGGTCAACAGCTCCAATTGATCAAGCAAGAGTGTTCCTGGACCATATCTGCTTTGTCTGGAGTCGAAGACCTGGTGCTATCTGTTGGGAAGCAAGCTTTAAGCATGCTCGAAGCTTGGCATTAATGGCACTATGACTTGAGACCTGAAAAAGATAAATACGGTCTTTCGACCTTGTCAGACAAGCTCAAAAGGTCCACCGGAGCATGGCGAAGTGGCGATGGTAGTTTCGTGGTGTGGCATGGTCTGTGTGTGTGGGGTGAAGTCAGATTGTGCGTGTGAAGGTGGTGGTGTTTGGGGGCATGTGGGATTGATCAATAGCCCTAACTAAGTTAGGGCTTTTGATGTATGGTGAACGACAAAGGTATGGAGTGTGGGAGCGGCGGCATAGGTGGTCTGTGGTGGCCGCTAGCACTCGTCGGAGGTCTGTCGGTGAGATGGAAGACGGAGTCTCGGAGGGCGTTGGTGGGGTCGAAATGAAGTGTTGAAGTTGCTATTGTGATGAGGGGAAGTTGAGGAGTCGTTTGAGAGAGGTAGCGGACGACGGGGAGCGGAGATGGCGTCGGTTGCGGTATGGTCGGTGTCGGAGAAGGAAGGAGCTCCAGTAGGGGTGGACGGTGAGGATGAAGAGGATAGGGATGCCAGCTGGTACTGCTCGATGCGAAAGAAGGTAGGGAAGAAGGATCTGCTGCGTGTATAACAGTCAGACGACGAGGAGAGGCAGGGGGAGTCGTCGAACGTCAAGGAGCACTTCAGTCGAGAAAGAAGAGAAGAATTGGAGGTGTTTCTGGCCGAATTCGAGCGTGGGCCGAATGGTTTGCCTTGGGGAGTCTTATATAGGCCGTTAAAGGATGATTAGAGCTTGGGAAGGAAGCTTCCCAAGCTTAGAAGGTCGCTGTAGTTGGAAACCCAATTTTCAAATGATTTGCATGGCATTTTGGGCAAGTCTTGAAGCCCAAGATGTGGCTTAAATGGAAGGCGACTTCGTCAAGAATCTGAGTATCTATTTTAGGACTGATTGATTGAGAATCGAGTGAGAAATCCTTGCTCGATCTCAATGGTGAAGCACAGGGTTGCCTTTAATGGCGCTAGGGACCTATTTGCAAAAATTATGATAATGTTAGGGGCCTTTTTGTAAGGATTTTGAAAGTTAAGGTCATAAGTGTGATCAAACAAGACCAAGTTGCAAACTAGGTCAAGACAATCTTAGATTGAGTCAAAATTTTGGTACAAACCTAATTTGGACATAAAGAATTTAATGGTGAAGTTGGATTTTGGTTTTGATCATGTTTGATTGGGTAATTTATGTAAAAACCTAAATTAGGGCAAATGTCTGTTTGAGACTCCGTTTTGGGTCAAGACGAGTTTTGATGGTCAAATTGAAGGTACCAAACCCTAGAAAATATTTTTCTATGAATTTTAGAGAGTTTAGGTGAATTTTATCCTGACCATAACCTCAGTTATTTAAGTGAGTCTGTTGTTAGGGTTTCAAAAGTCATTTAATTCTCAAAACACGCGAAAACCCTTTTCTGTTTATCTTAACCCAATTGTTAGCCTTTTAGGACCATTTGACCCTTAATTAACCCCTGAGAAAATCCGTGGTTATACTGCATTCATGATATGATGGTAAAATTACAGTTTGGTTTCTTATCTTTCTCTAAAAATAATTATGCACTGACTTATGGTTCTCTGACAGTTATGTAGGAGCATTTAATGACCTAATTAGATCATATTGATCTTGTTATGGCTCATGATGTGTTCCCATCACCCTCCTTTTACACTCTTCTCCTCCTCTTTTCCTCTAAACACCCAACTAAAAACCCTAATTCTACCCCACAAACTTGGTATGTCAACCCCACTTGTTACGCGCAATCGATGTTTTATAAACTCACGTCATAGTATAGTCGAAATGCATGAAAATGACTTTTGAAATTTGTAATTCTCGAAATAAAAACATATTCCAAAGTCTTTCACAGGGAGCAATTCAAATGCATAATTACCACTATTTAATTATTTACAAATGATTTTTATGAACTTGTATTAGAGGTTGATTTTCTAAAAGATCAACAAGTTCAAATTTGCACTTAGTTCTACAAATAAAGAGATGAAATCCAAATTCAAGTGCAATAATTATTTAATGCTCACTAAAATAAATTAATCAAGTCTTAATCAAATTAAGCACTAAATATTATTAACAATATTATTTGGACAAGGTATTGCACTAAAATCCCATTTAGAAGCAAATCTAAATCAATTTAAATAAGATTACAAATCAATCCGGGAATATTGTAATTTGGTCCCTAATTTATCGCACATAGGTCCCTAGAGGCTTGTGATTTGGTTCCTACAAAAAAAATTTTCTTTCAATTGCATCCCTGCCAGCAGTTAGAGCTTATGGGCTCTTCTCCTTCTCCGTAAGGGTCGCCGAAGGTTGGCCAGGCTTGAGCTCTAGTTGTCATCGAGGTCTGGAGAAGGGCGTAGGGGTGTCGTTGAATGACGGCTGACGTAATGGTGGTGGTGGATCGTCAATTGGCAGTGCAAAGGAGGGCGGTTGACGGCGTGGAGGTGAATGACTTCGGTAAGCACCTATAACAAAAAAACACGGCCTTATGACCTTAATTAAATGCATAGGAAACTCCAACAAGCCACACTAGAGCAAACCCCTCTACTTATTGCATCTAAGGACAGTCGAATGAAGCTTTGCGAAGAAGCTCCGTTGCTCACCAATGGCGAAGGTCAAAGAGGAGCTGAGAGTTGATGAATGGAGATGGGGAGATCTAGAATCCTAATTAACACCTAAACAAAGAAAAACCCTATCCTAATTGGATGAAAGGAGGATGGGAATCGCCTGTCGAGCACGGTTGGCGATGAGGAAGACAGCGGAGGAATTGGAGCGGACGAGGGGTCGTTGAAGGCCGATGCTTCGCATGATGAAGAGGAAGAGAAGCCCTCTTCCAATTGTAGAGGAAGAGTGGCAGACGAGGAGGTTGAAGGAGCTCCAATGGTGCTTCAATCGTGTTGGAGAAGAACAAAAGGAGGAAGGTTCCATGCCAAATTCACACACTTTGCATCAGTAGAGCACAACGGAGTTATATAGATCAACACCCAAGGCAAAAATGGCAAGAAATCAACCTTAATTTGGTTGATTTGTGACATGTTTCATGGGAAATTAAATTGTGAATCATGAGCTCCAAAAGTGGCAATAGGAGTTGGAAATGAGATGCCTTGATTGGGTTTGATGCGATGATCAATGTAACCAAATTTGGTGAGATTTGATCAAGAGATTCTCAAGTAATCTCGCTGCCAAACTCATGAGGAAGAGCTGCTGCAACTGCATGCTTCATTGGAGAGGAAGGAGATGGCTGATGTCATGCTAACGTCAGCCAAGGGTTGAGAAGCAAGAAATTTTGACCAAAATGTAAGAAATTCAAAAGTTAAGGGTCAAACTGTAAAGTTGGTCAAGATATAGTCGAAAAAGTCTCAATTTTTATGGTAACCTAATTTAGACTCAAGGAATATTTTGGTGACTTCAATTTTGAATTTTTATGAAATTTGATAAATTTACATTTTAACCCAAAATGAATTAAATATTCACCTAGGCCTTATTTTATGTCAAAATAGGTTTCTTTTATCAAATTGATTATTCCAAACCTTAAGAAAAATTTTTTAATGATTTTTAGAAGATTTAGATTACATTTATTTTCATCAGAATCATTTAAATTAAAGTGAGGCTAAAATTAGGATTTTTAAATGTAAATTAGCTTAATTTCTTATAGAAACCCTAAGCTGGCCCAAGCAAGCTCACTTATTGAAATTTTTAGCTTAATTGACCTTTAATTAACTATAGGTTTACCCCTTAGTTAATCTACACTTGGATTGACCTGCTAAAACACTAGAATTAACCTATTTTGCAGCAATTCCTCTTCCTTCAGTCAAGAATGAATTATACTCTTTTATATATCAATTATGTGAAATTAGCCTTAGAAATTAGTCAAATTAAGTAAAATATGGAGGATGACGGTGTTACCATCACCACTCTAACCCTTCTCCTCCTTTGGTAATGTCCTCATTCAATACGTCTCAGACCTCTATATCGTCTTCGTCAACTTCCATCAATGCCATCATGGTAACATTGCCATTTTCCTCCCTCTCTTCATCCTCCTTTGAAACCCTAATCAATTTTTTTCCATCCTTGATTGTGCAGCAATCATAGGCCTTAATTGACCTAAATTAGGCTAAGACTTAGCATAAGTTGGGGTAATTCATACATGCATAAGCATTATCTGTATCTTTACTGCTTTACTTTAGCTATGCATAAAATAATGTTATAATGTGCTGATTAAGTGCATTATGTCGATTGCAGGCAATAAGTTGATTAGGAGCTAGATCTGGAGCTGGATCTGGAGCAAGGTCTGAAGCTGGATCAGGAATAGTGGGTGTTGCAGCAGAGCTGGAGCAGAAAACTTAGATTAGATGTAGGAATAATGATGTAAGGGAGTTAAGGTTTGCTATTCTATTAAGTAGGAATAAAGTAGTAAAATGTGAAGAGCTTAGGTCCATCCTAGCCCTAGGATAGCCTAGAGAATTCACTAAGCCTTAGCCACCCTTAGATTAGGTTACCTCACCCTAAGAAACCTTAAAACCTTAATTCCAACCTTTATCTGGACGTCCAGATGAATTATAGGACGTCCAGAACCCTTAGCCAACTCCCGCACACCTTAAACCCACTTCTTCAGTGTTATTAGACGTCCAAACACTTGGTCCGATGTCCAATTCTTGCAGAATACCCAAGACAGAACCTTGAATCCTTCCTGACTCTGATTGGACGTCCAGACAACAAGTCTGGACTTCTGATTTTTGAGTATAAGATATCTGACACTATTATTAGACGTCTGATACTGCTCTCCAGTTCCTATTTTGAGATTCAAGCCTTGATCTTGGATTTCTAGGTCCCTAAACCCAATTCCAACCCCATAGGAACCTAAATTAAGGTGTCCTAACCCTAGTACATCACCTCTAGACCTCTCTAAGGACCTAATTAGGTCCTCACTAAACCTAATTGACTTGGATCTTAGTAAATTCCATCAGCCTATTCAATTGGACTCATTGAGTCCAATTGAGCCATGATCTCAGCACACACTGTCCAATTGGACTCAGTGAGAGTCAAATTGACCTAGTACTAAATTAATTGAGTTATTTTGCTCTCAATTAAGTTTCCACACACTCAATTAAACTTGTATTAAGTTTAATTGCACTTTACTTTAGTGAATTAGGGTTTATAACCCCAATTTGAGACATACCTTGACCTAAACCCACTAGAACCTAACCTAATCAACCTCGCCACCTAAGTTTTGACCCACACACACCCACACACATCATCCACACGAAAATACCTATCCTAGAGTTCTCTATAACTCTCTACCATGTGTGGTTGCCTTGGTTGCTAAAGTTAGCAACCAAGAGCCATTCAATTTTTAGATCCACATTTGGTGGATCTAAAAACCACCATCCATCCTCTCTCTCTCACTCTCCCACGAGCTCCCACCATAGGCCTCTCTAGAGAATTCCATAATTCTCTAGAGAGCTTCCCTTAGGCCTATAAAAAGACCTAAGGGGTGGCCATTTGCACCCATCCACTCTTGGCCATGCACTTCCTTGGCTCCATTCACCACCACCTCCACTTAGGCTAGCCACTTCCACTCCATCTCCACGAGTTGACCACCACCATGAAGGACACCATGTTGGGATGCTGGATCACTCCTTCTCTCTACAAGGGCGAGCCTAGGCTCCATTGGCCACCCCTCATTCTCCTCCTAACCACTCCAAGGCCATCGAAGACCACCTCCGAATGCCCTTCTGTTCTATTAGATCTAGATTAATAGTTTATGCTCTTCATAGTTTTACTGCTTAGTAGCGTAGTCCTTATTCTCCTCGAATGATGCATACAAAATCCCTTCGTAGATTTTTGTATGCGATCGTTTTCTGATAGCTAAATTTATAGTTTTAATCATTTCTGTACAAGATTTCCTCTACGTTTCATGTTGCAGACACTCTCCAAATGAATGAATGAAAAATATTTTTTCTATATATATGTGTCTATGTGTTGAGAATCACCATGAGCTCTTCGCAATATCTTTTGTGTGATTAATGTTTCCTGTTGATGTAAACACATTTACACTACTTAAGATGTCTATTTATGCATGTTCTTAAGCATAGGATTGCATTTCATGATATAAATATTGCATAACATGCATCATCTTGCATTTAGAGTAGTTTGAATAAAATGGAGGTTAATTGTCTCCTTTTATGTGCTTGGACAGGGAAAACATTTTATTAGGGCCTCGGATCAAAGATCCAACCATATGGATGTGATCAAGGTGACAATTGGAGTTCAACGACTCCAAGATCGCCCTAATCAGGCATCCGTAGCATCAGATAGTAACTAGGGAACCCTAGAAGATCAAGGGCCAGGATGGTGTAAATCCGCACTTTAAATGACAAATTCGACCGCATGGATGAATTCGGATTGACGATCGCAGCCCAACGACGCAAAAATTGAGTCAATCTGACATCCGTGACACCATCTACAACTTCCAGAAGATGGATGGCCAAGATGGCGCCACGTGGCGCCATCCCAGCTGCCCAAACGGCTGCATGCAATCTTTGAAGGCCCCGCACCCGCTCCCTCTCCGCCGTTGGATCTTGATCCAACGGCTGCGGTCAGCCACGCCTAAAAGCGCCCGCTCGACCATCTGCCTCGTAGCGCAGCGGTCGAGCGCGCTTACGCGAGCTGCGGGCGCGGGTTCGAACCGCAGCGAAGGGGAGAAAGGCGCGGGCGTGCGAGCGATGGCAGGCGTTGGATCGTCATCGGACGACCATCTGCGCTCAATCAAGATCACGCTCTATTGCACGCACGGCATGGACGCGCGATCGTA
Organism: Thalassia testudinum; assembly: GCA_037157565.1. Classification (NCBI taxonomy): domain Eukaryota; kingdom Viridiplantae; phylum Streptophyta; class Magnoliopsida; order Alismatales; family Hydrocharitaceae; genus Thalassia; species Thalassia testudinum. The sequence continues at coordinate 78,229,087 of JAZHRO010000077.1, read as the reverse complement.
TGCGCCAGGCGGGCGTAGCAGCGGGCGATCACGCGTCTTAAGCCGTCCGATCTCGCGATCGGACTGCTGAGATCTGAAGTACGTGGGCGTAGGCATTGAAGAAGCGGGCAGCTGAGGAGGCGCGCGTGGGCGCGGGAGCTACGCCCACGTTGGGGGCTTTAAGGACGGATTTATCCGTCACTAAAGACCCCTCATTTACTATTTTAAAGTTGTAATGACCATTTTGCCCCCACCCCTTGCAACTATAAAAGGAGACCCCCTCCGTACGAAATTCTCATCCCTTCCTTCTCTTCTCTACCTCTCCAATGCTCAAGAGAAGCTTGTCCCACACCCGGGATGCTTCTCGCGAGATAAAGTCCAAATTTTCGTCCCCCTTCGGAAGTGGATCCCGCGACGACGATGGCGTGCTGCTCCATTCCTGTTCTTCTACTTCGTCCTCCTTCATCCTACTTCGTCCTCCTTCGTCCAGGCGTCGTCCCGTCCGGCTCGTCCTCCAAGCAACCGTCGAGGAGGATTTCTCTCTCCCTATTCTTTTTACTGCTTTCTAGTATAGATTTACTGCTTTCTAGAGTAGTTTTGCTTGTCCTCCAAGCAATCGTCGAGGCGGACATTTCTCCCTCCATTCTTTTAATGCTTTCTAGAGTAAATTTATTGCTTTCTAGTGCAATTGTTTTATGCTTTCTAGTTGTAATGAACAATTTTCTTAATGATAAATTCTTTGTTTATTCTACATCTCATTTTGATTTCTATGTGTAATATTCTCTCTCTCTTTTACCCTCTCTCTCTCTCTTCTATTTATTGTAAATAATTAGATAGTTTTAAATTGAATTACTTCGTGACAAATAAAAAGAAACGTGTAGTTTTTAAATCAAACATCCGGCTCCCTGTGTTCGACCCGGAATTTCAATTTCGGTATAAATTTTATTTGTTGAACACGAGTTCTTCGCTTTCAAACTACAACGACAGGTTTTCCAAAATCGGACACGTTAGCGTAGCAATTCGTTCGTTCAACATTTTGGCACCGTTGCTTGGGAGGCAACGATCTTTGATTTCTCTTCGCGTTTTGTAACTTACAAATCATTTACCTCTCTTTTCTCCTTTCTTATTGTAATTGCAGGTACTCTTTCAAGACAGGCAAAAGAGGTAGATCGGAGAAAAGTGTTGTGGAAGGTTCTGTGAGTTATCCCCCACCTCCCACCCATTAGATTTCATTTCACCACATAATAATTCAAACATCAATCAACCTAGATGTTTTTATAAGCTCTAAGGTTAGATTGTTTGTTATTTGACACCCATACTCACCCCAACCCTCACATTAAAAAAAAAAAATTAAAAATTAAAAAAAAAATCTCACAGAGGTACACAACCTCATCTGATTTTCCAACTCAACCGGTAAACCGATCTTAAGAGCCGGTACACACATTCAAACACATAATTGAGTAGAAATTAGATTAGGTAATCATTTGTGTGCCTAATTAAGTGGTGCATCAGGCCAATTGTTTCAGTTGATTGGATCGCACCACTTCAAATAAAATAAACTCATCAAGTAGCAGCCAATTAGGTTCAACTCTTAGGGATTTACCAAGCACTCCACATTCTTTTTAAACTTTAAAGGAAAACATCTTCACCTATACTTGCAAAACCTAGTGTGCCAACGAAACCTATTTGAAAACACCTAAAGTTGAATCCTAAAAGCTACTAAGTAAGATTTGAACCTTAAAATTCACCACATCAAAAATAATCTTGCTTGAAAACAATTGGTTGTGCATGCACACACAAATCAATCAATCATTAAGGACACAACCCATTTAAAGGGCCCATCACATTCCAAAGCACATTCAAACCTATCCCTAAATAAAACAGAGTAGACGTTGGCCTTAAGGATTGGACTCGCTCTTTAGAACCCAGAACGAGATTATTTTCGATTAATCTGTTTCTACTGTTCAATCTGATGTCTAGCTAGGGGAGCAGAATCAAACGATCGCAGCTGGAAGGTACATTAGGAACCGGAGGCGCAAGCCGAAGGAAGAACCTTCTCCCCAGTCCCTCCGTCTAACTGGTTGGATTGAACATATAGAAGTAGATCAAATCGTTCCTTTATCTCAAGACGGGTTTTGGAAGTCTGTAGGTCTGTAGGCTAACCCAATTAAGGACATGTTTGATTGTTTGTATTGCAGGGCGCCTTTCTTCCTCCCGTGTCTCATGAATCCTTCCACATATTTCATGCATTCCTGCTCTTTCCCTCCTATTGTGAATTATCCTCAACATGACGATTATCCCGATTCGTATTGTAATCAACCATCAGTCAGTTGGGATAATTCAGATTGGGGATATAATTCCGGACCCCCGTGTTTAGGGTCTAACCCTGAACACTTTGATTCTGATTTCTATCCTTCTCAGAGCTACATTGATTATAGATCGTCTTCCTTTCATGAACAACCTAATACGATCTACAATCAAGAAGGATACACCGATCCTTACCCATCCTCTGATTTCACAGCCTTTAGGTCATCACCATCTTTTGTACAATTTGAAATGACTTATTATCAGGAAGGGTATAACGAATCTCAATTCGTTAATTCCTATGCATTGATACCAAACCCACCCAATCCTGAACCAATTCATTTGGTTCAGGTTAATCAGGTTTAAGATAAGGGTCTGGCTAACTTGAGGAATATCATACAATCTTTAGAAGTTCAGCCAATACCTTGCATTAAGAGATTGGAGCCCCTGATTGAAATGATTGATGATTTGAATAAGTCTTTGTTGGATTGGCTCCAGGACGTTAAGGATAAGAACCCAGGTGAGTTTCTACTTAGGAAATTAGCGAAATTAAGGATGAGATTCGTGGTTGCTTTGATTCAATCTTGGGATGATTCCCAGGATGAACCCTCTTCAGGAAAGCCAATGATAGAACCCGCTCAGGCACCTTTTGGGGGGGACACATGTTATGACCAGATTGAATTAAAGCAACCAATTAAAGAAGATCTGATTTCTTCACCTAAGATCCCTGAGCCGGGTTACGAGGAAACATATGTCTTCTTGGAATAAAAAGTGACAAATGATTTTGGGACATACATTGATACGGATCCTGATTTCTTTGATGGTGAAGATTCAAGTTGCGAAGTCTCACGCGAGTTTTCTGAACATGATTTTTGTGAGACAATTGGGCCTGAGGAATCTGATAGATCATTTGATAGCCCAATAACTGAGGAAACTGATCTTATTAGGGCACACATTGCGGATCCAGAATCGCATTTTCTGGAGAAATCAATTCAATGCCCTGATTATCAGTTACACCCCGTTGAGCTTATCGATAATTCTATTTCTGAGATAATTAGACCCAAGTCAATTCTGATTCTGCCACATCATTTAGACTTGGAGATTTTAGATGGGGTGATTAATATACAAAAGGTCCTGGAATTTGATATGCTGAATGAGGAGGATAAGAGCTGGGAAGTTATGATTTGGGAAGTTAATTTTGGAGGAAATGGAAGATTGAATCGAAGGGTTCCTTTTAAGCTGAAACCATCAAATCAGAACCCTTACGACATTTGTTTCAAGGATGTCAAACTCAAGCACACATTCAACGATTATCCTTTTGAGCTTCAATTCTCTATAACCTGACTTTTTGGTCTTGGGTTGCATCCTTATAAATCGCAGGCCTGACCTCGCTTGCATTCTGATTTTAGGTTTTGGGTAATTTTTATCCAGAACCTAAGATATTCTCGATTATGGGGGATGGGTCTACACCACAATCTGGTCCACATCTGTGGACCTCTGTTGATAGGTCAGAAGATTCTTCAGTTTATTCTAATTCTAACCTGCACTTGTGAATTCTTCATTTCTTTTCTTTGTATAGTGTGCCTAGCTGAAGGCACTAAGCTCAGCACATATACAGTTCTTTTTAGTTTTCATCTCGGAGCGGACCTGACATTCACGCAATTCAGGTGCTTTCTACGCTTTTCCACTCTGTTTTATGTCTTTTTAATACAATGAGGACATTGCATTAGATAGGCATGGGGGGGTGGATATTTATCTCTGAATTCATTCGTCAGCTCCGTAGATTTGTTTTATTTTCTTTTATAAAAAAAATCAGAATTAAGAAAGAGAATTTGGGTTTAAGAAAATTTTCAATCTTAGGAAATACTACATTATGATTTGAACACAAAGACCCTTCAGGTCTTTAGATTTAATCAGCTCGTGTATCCACTAAAATGTGGATTTGTTTTTCGAGTTCTCGCCAACCTGAATTTTATTTTAATTGGAGTAAATAAATTTTGGGTGATAAGTACACGACTTATCAACCCGCCCTCTGATTTGAGGGAATTTTGAGTCTTAAGCATCTACACACTTTTTTTGCACTGACTCGTTGTTCGACGATTTTAACAGAAATTGGGTAACTAATGAACCTTCTAGGGTGATATGGTTGGCAAGTTATCATGGGTAACAGCCCATAGGTAAGTTGTCCAGAGCCCAGTCACTGGATCTTTCTCTTTTTACTGCCTTTAGGTAAATCTTAGACCAGGGAAGCCATCTACTTAAAAAAAAAAAAATCAAAAAGAAAAGGAGAAAAGAACAAAAAGAAATAAGCCACACTTTGCCGCACGAGAATGGCTGGCAAGTTGTCGGTGGTAACAGCTCATCGACCGGTTGTCCAGAACCCACCTCAGTAAATGCACTAAAAATTCCCAAAACACTTAGGAAGAAGCGGAGAAGTAGAATAAACCGAGGAGATATACACTGGATTCACCCTTGTGTTGACCCCGTAAAAAATAAAAGTAAGGAGAAAGCTACCGGTTGAAAAGATACACCTTTAGGCAGAATTCTTTTTGAGGTCACCTAGAGGTGTAGAAATTCGAAGTCCGTTTTAACTGCCGATAAACGAGTTTATCACAATCACAATAAGATGCTTAAAACTTAGGGTTCTCATCAAATCTTGGGTGAGTTAAATGGCCGTAGAAAGTCACTCTTAAACCCTAAAATTTGAAAATCCAAAAAATTAGAAAAAAAAGAAAAAGAGAAAAAAGAAAATTTTCTTTGAATAAGGCGAGGGCTTGAGGCTGTCTGCATTTTGGCAGATACTCGGGTGCTGTTGTGTCTTTGAAAGTTTAGCTCCTAAGTAGACAATTTCTTAATGATTCAAAATAACTCAGGTCCAAATAATCCAACCTAATTCTTTTATAAACAGCATATAGTTTTTGCTAGGGACTAGCAAAAGATAGGCATGGGGGTATGATGTAAACACATTTACACTACTTAAGATGTCTATTTATGCATGTTCTTAAGCATAGGATTGCATTTCATGATATAAATATTGCATAACATGCGTCATCTTGCATTTAGAGTAGTTTGAATAAAATGGAGGTTAATTGTCTCCTTTTATGTGCTTGGATAGGGCAAATATTTTATCAGGGCCTCGAATCAAGGATCCAACCGTATGGATGTGATCAGGGCGACGATTGGAGTTCAACGACTCCAAGATTGCCCTAATCAGGCATCCGTAGCATCAGATAGTGACCGGGGAATCCTAAAAGATCAAGGACCAGGATGGTGTAAATCCGCACTTCAAATGACAAATCCGACCGCACGGATGAATTCGGATCGACGATCGCAGCCCAACGACATAAAAATCAAGTCAATCCGACATCCGTGGCACCATCTAACGGATGTCGATCCCTCTCCGCCGTTGGATCTCGATCCAACGGCTGGGGTCAGTCGCGCCTAAAAGCGCCCACTCGACCATCCACGCCTCGTAGTGCAACGGTCGAGCGCGCTTACGCGAGCTGCGGGCGCGGGTTCGAACCGCAGCGAAGGGGAGAAAGGCGCGGGCGTGAGGGCGATGGTGGGCGTTGGATCGTCATCGGACGGTCGTCTGCGCTCAATCGAGATCACGCGCTATTGCACGCGTGGCATGGACACGCGATCGTACGCGCCAGGCAAGCACAGCAGCGGGCGATCACGCGTCTTAAGCCGTCTGATCTCGCGATCAGACGACTGAGATCTGAAGTACGTGGGCGTAGGCGTTGAAGAAGTGGGCAGCTGAGGAGGCATGCGTGGGCGCGGGAGCTACGCCCACATTGGGGGCTTTAGTGACGGATTTATCCGTCACTAAAGACCCCTCATTTATTATTTTAAAGTTGTAATGACCATTTTGCCCCCACTCCTTGCAACTATAAAAGGAGACCCCTTCCATACGAAATTCTCATCCCTTCCTTCTCTTCTCTACCTCTCCAAAGCTCAAGAGAAGCTTGTCCCACACCCGAGATGCTTCTCGCGAGAGAAAGTCCAAATTTTCGTCCCCCTTCGGAAGTGGATCCCACGACGATGACGGCATGTTGCTCCGTTCCCATTCTTCTACTTCGTCCTCCTTTGTCCTGCTTCGTCCTCCTTCATCCAGGCGTCATCCCGTTCGGCTCGTCCTTTAAGCGACCGTCGAGGAGGATTTCTCTCTCCCTATTCTTTTTACTGCTTTCTAGTATAGATTTACTGCTTTCTAGAGTAGTTTTGCTTGTCCTCCAAGCAATCGTCGAGGAGGACATTTCTCCCTCCATTCTTTTAATGCTTTCTAGAGTAAATTTATCGCTTTCTAGTGCAATTGTTTTATGCTCTCTAGTTGTAATGAACAATCTTCTTAATGATAAATTCTTTGTTTATTCTACATCTCATTTTGATTTCTATGTGTAATATTCTCTCTCTCTTTTACCCTCTCTCTCTTCTATTTATTGTAAATAATTAGATAGTTTTAAATTGAATTACTTCGTGATAAATAAAAAGAAACGCGTAGTTTTTAAATCAAACGTCCGCCTCCCTGTGTTCGACCCGGAATTTCAATTTCGATATAAATTTTATTTGTTGAACACGAGTTCTTCGCTTTCAAACTACAACGACAGATTTTCCAAAACCGGACACGTTAGCATAGCAATTCGTTTGTTCAACACCTGTTTTTAATTCCTGGCATTCTTGCAACTAAGCATTTCATACTTAAATATGTAATAATCATGAACCAGCATGCGATTCTAAATAAAGTAGAGTGGTAAAAGATCGAAGTCAAAAGTAAAATAAATGCCTCCCAGAGACGAACGATCGGGACTCAAGTCTCGTTACCTTTAGAAAATAATTTTTTGTTTGATCATATTGCGCACTATACTACGACGCTTTTCCTATCAAAACGTGCGACACGAATCACAAACCAATGGTGCCGTTGCCAAGGAGGCAACGTCATTTTCTTTGATTTTGATCTTTGAAACTATCACTGAAAAATTTGTGTCTACTTTATTTCTGGATGTGTAGGAAAAACGGAAGAAGAACGAGATCTGCGCACACGAGTACAGAAAATGAATCAGGTGCACATCACATTCTCTTAGATAAGGTTTCTTCTAAACTCTAGGACTAGATCTACTTCCTGCAATTTCTTTTAAAAAAAAAATAAAAAAAGATTATACTCATTTTGTGAAAAAGAGAAAAAAATCAGAAAAATTTTTTTTGAAAAAATCTAGATTAGGCTTCTTTTTGAATCTTAGGTTAGTTTGAAAAAGAAAAAAATAGAGATATTTTTTTTGAATCCTTTGAAAAATTCTTTTCGAAAAAAAAAACCTGCAAAAGTTTTTGAAAAAAAAAAGAAAAAAATTTTTTGGTGGGAAGCTTGGATTTAAAACCCAAACCCCTTTAAAAGTTTTTCTACCATCTTCTGATTTTCGGCTAGATTGCAAGTCTAATTTAAAAATTTGATTGCCGAAAAATTAGTGTGCAAAAAATTCTGAAATTCAGGCTAAACCTTCATTTTCAAATTATCTTTCAAATGCCACAATTCTTTTGAAAAATCGCAAGTAAAAAATTTTTAAAAATTCACGAAGTGTACGGGGGTCAGATCTGACCCAGATTCAAGATTTTTCAAATTTCAAAAAGTAATTTCGAGCAATTCGCGAATCTGTTTTGACTAAGAATGGTGCGGTTTGAAAGCTGATCTCATTGTTTTTATTGGAATATTTTTTCTGAATTTTTGAAAGTCATTTGATACTGTTTCAAAGTAAAAAAATGATCAAGGGTCAAAATTCCAAATCTGACTCTCAGACATTCAAAAATTCCTAAAAATTCGATTGAAATAGTAAAAATTTCAAAAAAATATTCCTTGGAAAGCTAATTGAAAAAGGAATTTATTCGCAAAATTTTAAATTAATTGGATTCCAATTATTATCAGAGAACGAACCTTACTTCTATGGTCTGCTGAAACAGAACAAACCCTAGAAGTACATGAACCTTAGGGTTAAATCTTTAGGGTTACAACTTAAAGACCACACTTGGGCCAACCTAGACTTAATTAAGTCTAGCACTTAGCCGGTGAGCTTGGTCACCTTGTAGGCCACTCACTAAGAGAAAACCCCACTGAAGAAAACAGGCTAAAACAAATTTTAAAACACAAAATAAAACCCGAATTCATTGTCGTACTACTGGGTGGTTTCAACCTCTTGGCTGGGTTAGTGAAGAGGTGGGAATCGCTTTTAGTCGGTTATACGATGAATTTCTTCAGGAATTAAAACCTAAAACGAAAAATCCAATCATCCGATTCATAAAGACCACTTGATTGACAGGGCCTTAGCCTTATCTTGCTTAGCTACACTAACCCAGGGGTTAGGTGGTGTATGCGAGGAAGGAGGTCACTTAGACCTCACTTGGTTGGACCTTTGGAGCCACTCCCAAGGAGGCTAGTCACCTCGCCATGACCATCTTCTCCCCCCACTTCTACTCCCAGAGCCACCATGGCTAATCCTGGACCCGGACCTAGATTGAGTCAGGATATCAAGAATCTGGACCCGATGGCTCGTCTGGAAGCCCGGGTAGTCGAATCCGAGGAGCGGCATCGGCAAAGCATGGATCGCATCTTAACAGTGCTTGACAGGATGTAGCACCCACCGCAAGGAGAACAACTGCAGGATTTCTACGACCCAGTCGTACAAATCTTCGCACCACTAGTCAGAATTCCTGCAGGCGGAGACACGTTTGAGCTCAAGCCCAATGTGATTGGGTTGATCAGCACTCATTTCTATGGGAACTCAAGAGAAGATCTGTTCCAGCACCATGAGGACCTGAGTCGACTCGCTGAAACAATTCAACCCAGGAATATTGATCTTGGGATTGTTCTAATGAAGCTTTTCCCGTTCTCTCTAAGGGACAAAGCTTCATACTGGTTCAAGACCATTGGGAAGGCAATTGGAACCTGGCCGAAATTACGACGTGAATTCCTGCTAAAGTTCTTCCCAATCGATCGAACAAACGCGATGCGGCGCACAATCACGACTTTCTCCCAGGGAGCTGGGGAGAAGTTACATGAAGCATGGGACAGATTTCACGACCTTCTCTGGAAATGCCCACACCATGGTATACCTAGATGGCACCTGGCTCAGATCTTCTACCATGGGCTGGATGACACACATCGGTATCTAGCCGATGCATCTAGTGGCGGGAATTTCCTCGCAAAAGACGAGAACAGTGCATTTGAGTTGTCCGAATCATTAACGGAGAACTTGATGAATGCCGCATCCATGAACCAGTTCCAGCGGCCTGGTCAGCAGCGGGTTTGTGTCCATGAGGCTCACACCGAGTCTATTCAAGCCGACATGGATATCATCGTCAAGCAGCTGGATAGAATAAACCTAATTGAGAAGAAGATTGACTAGATCAGTCAGGGTCAATCTGACTTGAGCTCTGCCGCCTCAAGACCCTCCTATGCACCCCGAGCCCCTCCTACTCGAGTTAAGCTACTAACTTGGGATGCATCTTCTCCGTATTTACGAGATCCCGCATATCAGGATCCCGTAAATAATCCAGATCTAGCACCTTACGACCAGGGTTACGCACCACCCGCAAATTAGACTGCGTATCCCCTTGACGGATATACGTCTCAGACATCTTCGGCCTACGAGGACGTCAGTGCTATCCAAGGATATGGGCGTAATAACCCATATTCAGAGACATATAACCCTGGTTGGTGCCAGCATCCGAACTTCTCTTGGTCTGGTAATTCACAGAGACCACAGCAAGATCCACACTACCAGACCAGGCAATATGGGAATGCGCAAAACACGTACCCTAGGAAGCAACCATTCTCGTCTCAACAGCAGCAACCCCGATCTTTATACCAGCCACTGCACCAAGCTGCCAGTCTCCCTCCAAAGCGGGTTGACCCTTTGGAGGCACTGAAAGAGGAGCTGCAAGAATCAATCAGGAAATCTACACAAGATAGCTTACAGATAATGAAGGCGATGGCTGACCAGATACAGAGTATACAGAACACGCAAAATCAGCTGTTGCAGGAGCATAGGACTCAAGGAGCCTTGCCCTCTCAACCCGTCCCAAATCCTCGATATGTGCAAAACCAAGGCACCCCGCCTAGGTTTCAGACACCACAGGGATCGTCACACGCCATATTACAGGCGCCTCCTGCACCACCTGGTCATGCCCAAGGCTAGCCGCCTTTGCAGAACCCCGCATACTTTGCCCCTTCCACTCCCCCACCACCTCATGGATAGCAAGCCGATGCACATGCTGTCTCTTTGAGGAGCAGAAGGAAGACATTCGACCCACCACTTAGGCAGGCGGGTCCTGATTTTTCCCACCCTTCGCCGTAGGCGGGTTTGACTCCTTCCTCATCTCAGGAGCCACCAGCGATAAATAAGGGTAAGAAACCACTCAACCCTGAGATTCCCGTCCCTTTTCCTGAGGCTCTGACATGAAACGCTGTACGGAAAAAGGACACATGAAATTTTGAGGACCTGAAGTCAATGTTCAAGGAAGTACATATTCAAGTCCCCCTCCTCGAGGCAGTCGATCACATTCCCGCTGTCGCTAGGTTCTTCAAGGACTATTGTACCCCGAAGTGACAGCCCAGAATTGGACGACAGGAGCTACTGTCGAAAGATGCTAGCGCTATGATTCTAGCCGACTTGCCGCCTAAAAAGAAAGACCCTAGTACCCTACTCATATCCTGCTTCTTGCAGGATTCTCCATTTGATCGAGCCCTTCTAGATCTAGGTTCGTCCATCAACCTAACTCCCATTGCCGTATTTGATCGATTTCGATTTGGGGAGTTGAAGCCCACCTCGGTCATGATTTAGCTGGCTGACAGATCAGTCAAAACACCAAGGGGGGTGGTTGAGAACGTGATCGTGAAAGTCCGCGGGTTTTGCTTTCCCACAGATTTTTTCGTTCTCGATATGGAAGTTCCTCCTAATCTTCGAGATGCACCAATTATTTTGGGTCACTCGTTTATAGCGACAGCCCGAGTGAATATCGATTGTGCATCTGGGTGTATGGAGATAGCCCTAGGCAATGACCGACTTTGACTGGACATATTCAGGGCAGCAAAGAACTTCAACTGTGATCGAATAGAGGAGGATGGTGAAGACGAAGATGTGACATACTGTGGTAACATTGGGCTCCTTTGTGACGACCCAATGTCTCATTTGTCTATACTATCAGGGTTCTTGGACCTTGATCCACACGAGACTGAGACCACTGCACTACACATATCTTCCCGAGGATCTGACTGTTTAGGGTGTGCTTCTGACCACAGCACCCCTAAACCCAGCTATCCTGATCCATACATTACTAAATCACCCCTGTTGTTGCAGGAAGACTTGACTACAGCCAATGGGCTTCCTGTTAACGTAGTCACAATTGATTATTTCACAGGGAGCAACTCAGTGGGAATTCACGTGCACATGGATTAGCAGATTCCCACCCTTGATTCTGCTCCTCCCACTCCCATTTCTGACTCAAAACAACCCGTGATTGAATTGAAGCCCTTACTTGACTCACTTAAATATGTGTTCTTGGGCAAAAGTGAGACATACCCAATCATTATCAATGCCCACTTAACCAAAGAATAGGAGCACCAATTGATTTCTACGCTGCAAGACCATAGGGCTGCTATCGGGTGGAGCATTGCTGATCTTCGCGATATTCACCCCTCGTATTGCACTCATCACATTTACATGGATGAGGGGGTGAAACCTTCGAGACAACCTCAAAGACGGCTTAACTCTAATATGCTAGAGGTTGTTAAGAAGGAGATCATCAAATGGCTAGATGCAGGTATTGTATACCCAATCTCAGACAGCCAATGGGTGAGTCCGATCCAGATAGTGCCCAAGAAAGCAGGACTCACCGTCATAAAGAATGATAAGGGCGAATCCATCCCGACTCGCACTGCGACATCTTGGTGGGTTTGCATAGAAGACAGGAAACTGAACACGGCTACCCAGAAGGATCACTTTCCTTTGTCGTTCAATGATCAGATCTTGGAACGGCTAGCCGAATGCAGTTTCTTCTGCTTTCTGGATGGATACTTCGGGTATAATCAGGTAACGATTAGCCCAGAAGATCAAGACAAAACCACATTCACATGCCTCTTTGGAACATTCACTTTGAAGCTGATGCCCTTTGGCCTCTGCAATGCACCAGCGACATTCCAGCGTTGTATGATGGCCATCTTCTCTGACATGATTGGGGACTATGTTGAGGTATTCATGGATGACTTCTCCGTTTTCGGAGATGATTTCGCATCTTATCTTGATAACCTCACCAAGATCCTGAAATGGTGTATTGAGGTAAGCCTAGTACTATCCTAGGAGAAAAGCCATTTCATGGTGAGGGATGGCATAGTACTAGGGCATAGGATCTCCAAAAATGGACTTAAGGTCAATCGAGCTAAATCGAAGATTATTTCCCACTTACCGCCAACTAGCTCGGTCAAGCAGATCAGATCATTCTTGGGTCACGTAGGCTTCTATCGAAGATTTATACGCGATTTCTCAAAAATTACACGACCCTTGACGAATCACCTGGTTGTCGATGTCCCATTTGAATTTGATACCTCGTGTCTCAATGCCTTCGAGACTTTACGAAGCACTATTTCCAACCCTCGATTCTCCAACCACCCGACTGGTTGCTTGATTTCGAAATGATGTGCGACGCTTCTGATTTTGCCATCGGTGCTGTTCTTGGTCAGCGACGGGAGAAACAACCCTTCGTCATATACTATGATAGCAAGACGCTGAGTGAGGCTCAGCGCAATTACACTGCCACCGAAAAAGAACTGCTAGCAGTAGTATTCGGGTTGGAGAAATTCAGATCGTACTAATTAGGGTCCAAGGTCATCATTTTCACTGACCACTCCGCCCTCTGGCATTTGTTTGCAAAGAAGGATGCCAAACCATGACTCATTAGATGAATCCTTCTATTGTAGGAATTTGATATCGAAATCCGCGACAAAGCCAGAAAGCAGAATGTTGTGGCGAATCACCAATCCAGATTAGACCCAGACCACATTCCTTATTCCCTGCTTATCCATGAGCAATTTCCGGATGAATCTCTTTTGGTAGTTCATTCTATTGAACTCCCCTGGTATGCGGATATCGCGAACTACCTTGCCACAGGCAAGATTCCCGTGAATCTATCCAAGGACCAGAAACTCAAATTCACTGTAGAAGCCAAATACTACCTCTGGGATGACCCACTGCTCTTCCGCATTGGAGCGGATCAGATTATTCAAAGATGCATTCCAGACTCTGAGATCCCCAGTGTGCTATTTTTTTGCCACAATGATGCTTGTGGTGGTCATTTCTCAGGACGGAAAACCGCTACAAAAATTTTGCCGTCAGGATTTTTCTGGCCAACCATCTTCAGAGATACACACGAATACGCCCAACACTGCAAACAATGCCAGTCGGTCGGTTCTATGACCAGGAGAGACATGATGCCACTCCAGCCCATCATGGTTGTAGAAGTGTTCGACGTCTGGGGCATCGATTTTATGGGCCCTTTTCCAAACTCGCATGGCTTCGAGTACATATTACTAACCGCTAACTATGTCTTGAAGTGGGTCAAGGCCATCTCGTCGAGACGGGCTGACCATAAGATCGTCATTTCTTTCATACAACAGAACATCTTCGCGAAATTCGGAATACCCCACGCTCTGATTATTAAAGCGACGAGGTACATCACCGTATAGCAACGAGGGAAGCCACTTCATTCACGCCCATTTTAGGTCATTATTAAAGAAATACGAGGTACATCACCGTATAGCCACCCTGTATCACCCGCAGACCAATGGGCAGGCTGAAGTGTCTAACCGTCAGATCAAGCTGATTCTCCAGAAGACGGTTAGGCCAGATAGGAAGGACTAGTCTGATAAATTAGTTGATGCACTCTAGGCATATTGGACCGCATATAAGGCCCCACTCGGAATGTCACCATATCGCATGGTATATGGCAAAGCCTGTCACCTTCCTGTAGAGCTAGAACACCACGCCTTTTGGGCGGTGCGAAAATGCAACCTTGACCTCGATGCAGGAGGTCAAGAACGGAAACTCCAGCTCAGTGAATTAGAAGAGATTTAGTGGGAGGCCTATGAGAATGCACTGATATACAAGGACAAGACCAAGGCCTTTCATGACCATCACATCTGGAGGAAAGCATTCACGCCCAACCAGCGAGTCTGGTTGTTTGATTCACAATTAAAACTGTTCGCAGGGAAGCTCAAGTCCAGATGGACTAGCCCGTATATTGTGATTCATCCATATCCTAATGGGGCAGTTCAGATCAGGGACCCAAAATCTGGGAATATATCTACAGTAAATGGCTAGCGCCTTAAGCCATTTTTGGCCCAGGAACCTCCTCCACCTGACAAGATTGTTCATCTTATTGAGGACGTGCTATTGAATGCTCGCCCAGCTGGAGGAGTTAAACTTAGCACATATAGATAGCATCTATCTCACATTCCACCATCATCTATACATAACCATTTTTATATATAGCATATTTTTCTGTTAGCATATTTTCTTTCTGTATATTGCATGCTGATAGATTGGCCGGTGATGAATGTATAATTTCAGGAGCAACTATAGGTGATTTTTACCCATTCTCTCCCTGTAGTACTTATTTTCTTTTATACTCATGCATGAGGACATGCAAAAACTTAGGCATGGGAGGGTAGATACAACAAAACTGAAAATTTTTATGCCAACATTTAGGAAAACTCAAAGCTACATGTCAAACGTACTTTAGGACCCTAAATAAAAGAACAACCGACTCCACCTCCAATGCTCGCATTGGAGCTAGAAATCGTCCGCAACAGCCACTTTCGACTCACCCGCTCACCTCTTGTTCTAAATTTAGGGTCAAGATGAATGTAACCCGATATGGGAATTTCACGAAGTACAAATTATACGAGGTTAATTGTTCATAGCATATATACATAGTGCATCCATGAATAAGATTATTTTATTAAGAGAATGCATTAGGGATGTTATCCTCTAGTTGATTCTTATAATATGGAATCCAGTACAATTTTTCATACACACGTAGAATTTGCAATGGATTCACAGTGAAGGCTGATAAACGTCTTTAATCTATCAAGAAGAAGCAGTGCTTCTTTTCCTGAACCCCTGGACAATGTTTTGGGAGTCAGGAAGATTTTCTTCCAAAAATCCACCAAATAGTGTGAGATGAGAGTAGAGTGTACTGGTGCTCTAAGATTAGTACAAGGAATCAGGAATCCTAGATAATTAGGTGATGATACTTAGAGATTAGGCATAGTTTCCGCTCTCGATTCCTGCGTATGCATTTTTGTACGAAATATTAAGAGCCACCAAATAAGGCAAATACGTGGAGAGCAAGTTTTCATAAAACTAGGGCTAAGGTGGATGGTTCGACCATTCTTTACGGAATCCTCGACTGAAGGAGGGTATTGATGCCAAGGTCAGAAATACACCATCCTATCCGTCTCTCCCGATGCCATGAGTAGGCACTTCCACCAAATAAGCCACCCAATGTCTCTTGAGTACCACCAATCCCTAATAATGCCTCCTCAATAAAGTTCATGGATGTGTTATGTTGAAAAAAAAAACAGAGAGATGAAATGAAAAAAAATGACGATGAAAAGAAAGAAAGATTGAAAAAAATTAGAAAAAGAAGAAAAAGCAAAGAAAAAAGAGTGAATGTTTAGTTCAGTTGCATTGAGGCAATACCACCGAATAAATTTGAGATCTACCAAATATGACCTTAACCTACCTTTCTTGTGTTTCTGACTGCCCGAATACTGGCTGAGAAATTTCGACTTAGTGTTAGGGTTATGGAAACTCAATTAAAGTGTTAATGCCGAGTGAGACCACCAAATATAGATCATATGTGTGCATCCGGTGAGATTGTGAGCTCTAAGAAAAAGAAAGAAAAGAAAAAGAGTAAGAGAAAATGAATACAAACGAATCAAAAGAGAGCATAGTTTTTCTCGTCTTTCTCTGAGTTGAGTTACTTAGTAATTCGGGAATCTAGATTCTTTAGTACTACTCTTTATGTAGCACCAAGTGAGAGTGAGCCACCAAATATATAATCTTTTCCCTCAGAGATTTTCTGCCTAAGCCTAAAGCTAGGGTGAAATTCATATAATATCTTGAATATCCCGAGGGAAGAAGTCTACCTATCATGCTAGAATTTTTACTAGGGGTCAAGTATAGGCTTTACAGGTGAATTAGTCTTTCACTTGAATCCGTTGCAAAAGCTACATAGCTGCACTTTCACAATTGTCCGGATTTCTAAAGCATAGGATGAAAACAAAAAGGAGAATAATATCTATGCATACACTTGATAAAATAATCAGTCCCTTAGGGACCCTTGCTGTAAATAATTTAGTCTTGCATTTGCTAGAGACTAGCAAGATTTAGGCATGGGGGTATGACTACACAGCAATCATTGGTCTTAATTTACCTAAATTAGGCTAGGAGTTAGCATAAGTTAGGATAATTCATACATGCATAAGCATTATCTGTATCTTTACTGCTTTACTTTAGCTATGCATAAAATAATGTTATAATGTGCTGATTAAGTGCATTATGTCGATTGCAGGCAATAAGCTGATTATGAGCTAGATCTAGAGCTGGATCTGGAGCAGGATCTGAAGCTGGATCAGAAATAGCGGGTGTTGCAGTAGAGCTGGAGCAGAAGACTTAGATTAGATGTAGGAATAATGATGTAAGGGAGTTAAGATTTTCTATTATATTAAGTAGGAATAAAGCAGTAAAATGTGAAGAGCTTAGGTCCATCCTAGCCCTAGGATAGCCTTGAGACTTCCCCAAGCCTTAGCCACCCTTAGATTAGGTTACTGCACCCTAGGAAACCTTAAAACCTTAATTCGAACCTTTATTTGGACGTCCAAATGAATTATAGGACGTCCAGAACCCTTAGCCAACTTCTGCACACCTTAAACCCACTTCTGCAGTGTTATTAGACGTCCAGACACTTGGTCCGACATCCAATTTCTGCAGAATACCCAAGACAAAACCTTGAATCCTTCCTGACTTTGATTGGACGTCCAAACAACAAGTCTGGACTTTTGATTTTTGAGTATAAGACGTCTGACACTATTATTAGACGTCTGACACTATTATTAGACGTCTGATACTACTCTCCAGTTCCTATTTTGAGATTCAAGCCTTGATCTTGGATCTCTAGGTCCCTAAACCCAATTCCAACCCCATAGGAACCTAAATTAAGGTGTCCTAACCCTAGTACATCACCTCTAAACCTCCATAAGAACCTAATTAGGTCCTCACTAAACCTAATTGACTTGGATCTTAGTCAATTCCATCAGCCTATTCAATTGGACTCATTGAGTTCAATTGAGCCCTGATCTCAGCACACACTGTCCAATTGGACTCAGTGACAGTCCAATTGACCTAGTCCTAAATTAATTGAGTTGTTTTACTCTCAATTAAGTTTCCACACACCCAATTAAACTTGTATTAAGTTTAATTGCACTTTACCTTAGTGAATTAGGGTTTATAACCCCAATTTGAGACATACCTTGACCTAAACCCACTAGAACCTAACCTAATCAACCTCGCCACCTAAGTTTCGACCCACACACACCATCCACATGAAAATACCTATCATAGAGTTCTCTAGAGCTCTCTACCATGTGTGGTTGCCTTAGTTGCTAAAATTAGCAACCAAGAGCCATTCAATTTTTAGATCCACATTTGGTGGATCTAAAAACCACCATCCATCCTCTCTCACTCTCCCACGAGCTCCCACCATAAGCCTCTCTAGAGAATTCCATAATTCTCTAGAGAACTTCCCTTAGGTCTATAAAAAGACCTAAGGGGTGGCCATTTGCACCCATCCACTCTTGGCCATTCACTTCCTTGGCTCCATTCACCACCACCTCCACTTAGGCTAGCCACTTCCACTCCATCTCCACGAGTTGATCACCACCATGAAGGACACCATGCCGGGATGCTGGATTACTCCTCTCTCTCTCCAAGGGCGAGCCTAAGCTCCATTGGCCACCCTTCATTCTCCTCCAGACCACTCCAAGGCCATTGGAGACCACCTCCGAATGCCCTTTTGTTCTGCTAGATCTAGATTAGTAGTTTATGATCTTCATAGTTTTACTGCTTTTAATTACTACTTAGTAGCGTAGTCCTTATTCTCCCCGAATGATGCATGCAAAATCCCTTCGTAGATTCTTGTATGCGATCGTTTTCTGATAGCTAGATTTATAGTTTTAAACATTTCTGTACAAGATTTCCTTTACATTTCATGTTGCAAACACTCTCCAAATGAATGAATGAAAAATATTTTCTCTATATATATGTCTATGTGTTGAGAATCACCATGAGCTCATTGCAATATCTTTTGTGTGATTAATGTTGCCTATTTTTAACTCCTAACGTTCTTGCAACTAAGCATGTCGTACTTAAATACGTAATAATCATGAACCAGCGTGCGATTCTGAATAAAGTAGAGCGGTAAAAGATCGAAGTCAAAAGTAAAACAAACGCCTCCCAGAGACGAACGACCAGGACTCAAGTCTCGTTATCTTTAGAAAATAATTTTTTGTTTGATCATATTGCGTACTATACTACGTCACTTTTCCTATCAAAACGTGAGATACAAATCACAAACAATCCTATTCCTCCTCTTGTTTGGAGGCCTCCTCTGGTGATCACTTGACAAAGGAAACTCCTTAGGCCTTTATTCTTTTCCCTTCTTTTGTTATGTGCATACCTCCACCGCACCCATTTTAAGCGCCACCACTCTCACCTTCGACCACCTCCCCCTCTATGTACACCTTAGATCACCTCCACTACCTCGTGAGCACCATCTCCTCCACCTTTAACCACCACTACCTTGCTACAATCATAACTACCTTGCGAGCACCATCTAAAGGCAATGCTTGCTCTAACTGCTACCAGTTGTACATAAAGGGCATTTTTGTCCTTCAGGAATCAATTCACAATGTCCATTTTGGTTGGTGGAATTATTTAAGTGACATTGAGGAAGTATCTCTAAGTAGAATGGAGCAATTACAACCTTTTGGTATTTAGGTCATCATATGTCACTTCAAGAAAGTGAGGAATAAATTAAGGAATTGTTGTGAGGAAATAAATTAATTCTACCCTTGATATAGAATTAATTTATTCTAGAATTGAGGGCTCAAAATTGAAATTGGCTAATTCTAGAATTGAGTATGCCAAATACGAAAGTGAGTTTGCAATCCCAGGAAACAACCAAGCCCAAAGGTTGGATGGCACGTCAATTTGATCATCATCCCATTAGGATCTAACAGTTATTTCCTCGAAAGGTCAACATCCATGTCAAGGCCCCAATTTACATACAAAAAAATTGGAGTTTTTACATATATGACCCCAAAATTGAAAGAAGTTAACTCCCCTCTATATGACCATTCACCCAAGGGCAGCTAATGTAGAGGTTATGCACCTTTTAGGTGCATTGCAGTAAAATATGAAATACACAAAGGCAGTCAGTAAAATAGAACTTTTGTCCTTTATAAATGAAATGACCCTTCCAAGAACCGTTGGGAGGTTTCCAGAAAGTTAGGGATGTAAACGCGAAAATTTTGACTCTTTGGGTTGAGTGTGTGAGTTCTTTCGGAAGAAGAGAGTTTGGTAGGGGAAACACCGCAACTTTCCCTCTCCGCACACCCCATCCTCCCCACCCCAAAACCCTAACATCACCCCTACACTTAAACCCTCCACCCTCTCCTTCTCCACTCCACCACCACCACTTCCACCACCTCCATCTCCTTGCTGCCTGCGAGCCACCACCCCCCTTTCCCATCCATTTGCCGCCACAAGAGGAAGGAGAAGGGTGGAGCGCGGGGGATAGGGAGAGAAGGAGAGAAAGAAAGAGAGGGAGAGCGAGGGTGTGGGAGAGAGGAGGAAGCTCAGGGAGCTTGAGTACGTGGCTGGAGGAGCACGAGCAAGAGAGCTCGCCCACGTGGGGCACCCTTATTATGGGTGCAGCAGCAAGCGCCAGTGTTGTGAGGGGAGGAGCCACGGTCGCGGGAGCTCGGAGGAGCTTGTGCGGAAGGAGACGAGGATGCATACAAGGGGGAGGAGCTCGCAGAGGAGAGTTTCCCAACCTATTGCAACTGCTGGAGATATTGCTGCCGTGCTGCGGGCGGAGGCAGCGAAGAAGTCGAGCGTCGTGAAGAGTTCTGCGTACTGGATTTTTTCAGTATCATACGTCTGGAGCATCTGTCAGATGTCTGGAGCGGCAACGGACATCCAGAGCTCAAGCTAGATGTTTGAAAACTCGTGGAGTGCCAAGGTAAGCATCCTGAACGCTCATGCATGAGCGTACGTTACGTACGTAATGTTGCATTGTCGAGGCTTTTAACCTGCAAGCGTGTACGTAGGTACAAGCCTTGGAAAGGCGTGCGAGCATGCTCTTCGAGGTGTTTTAGGATGTCTGGATGTCTCCACAGATGTCTGATAGACACCACCGGATGTCCAGGCACACCGATAAACGTCTGGAAAGACCCAGGAGGACTGTGAAAGGGTTCCAGATGTCCGCCAACAATGCAGGGGAGCAAGGTGAGGTTCTGAGATCATTTAAAATGTCTAAATACAGTCCCAGACGTCTGATTTTAGACAACATGTGCATTTTTGGGCTGTTTAGGGTCCAAACGAAGTCGGATTTACGTAAACGAAATACCATTGTTTTCCGCTCGAGTTTCTCTAAGTGTTAGTGTCGAATATATATTATTTTGAACTCGTCTGATGTGACTTAGTCACTGGTATGGGTCTCCAGCCTGTAGCGTGTTCGAGGCCGACAAAGACGATAGGACCTGCGGTTCTATCCCCCAATCCTCCCGTGCTTCCCGATAGAGTGGTTTATTTTAATTATTAAGATTGAAATAAATAAAATGCATGTTTAGAAGAACTTGATTGAACCTTAGGATATGAAATGAACCCTAGGGCAGAAGCAAATGAATATTACTTGATCTACATTGTTTACTTTGATAGGCATGTTAAACCTTAAATGCAAGTAAGTGTATTAATTACTTGATGTGATGCTTTCTTAGTTATTAAAACACGAGCTACCTATTATAAGAATGAAACCCGGGATGTGAACAATGGGATCTAAATGTTTAGAAATGGAATGAAAGGAATATCAGCGTGAACCCTACGGGGAGTTAGGAGAAGAACTCCTGTATACGGAAAGAACATTGTAAATAGATGAGAAGTGAGCTGGCCCTTGTGTACATAGTACCAAGGAGAGCAACTGTCCCTTTAGAGTAGAGGGGAGCTTGCTGCCCCTTGGGTTGAGACCCGGGGTGGGTTTGGCCACTCTACGTCGACTCCTATTCGGCCCTCGCGTACGTGGTACTGAGGTGAGCTACTTAGTGTAGGGAGGGAGCTAGTCACCCCACAGGACCTGAGGTTAGGACTAGCCACCCTACACCGACTCTTGTTAAGCCCACTGGGCAAATCAAGATAGTCGAATGAGGGTACGCGGACTATGGAGAGGTGAGACCACTGTTCTGATAGGGCAAGGCCCTATGCTATTCCGTATTGTACTTTAGGTGTACCCGCTAGCTGAAACGACTGACCGTGTGCCAGTGTGGGATAGCTACCCATGTGCTTATCGCGCATGCCGTAGTCACCGCTACGTCGCGATCGTCACCTCAGGGTGGTTCACTAGGTGTAGGATTACTAAGGGGGACTTTCCCGGTCAGGAGAACACCACGTGTACATCCTACATCACGAGAAAGACTATAACCCGGCCAGGAGAACACCACGTGTACATCCTACATCACGAGAAAGACTGTAATCAATATCGTCCCCTTGAGGGATAGTCAAGATCAAGAAATGACCAAATAAACAAAACAGAACTACTTAGTTGAGCTAAATGGAATTGAATGATAAATTAGTTACTTGTTAATTGCATATAAATGGCTTAACTATCACTCTACTCAGCTTTGGCTGACTACGAAATTTTATAACCTTGTTCAGGTAAGGGAGTTGAACAGCCAGCACCACCGACTGCAGAGGGAGCTGGGCCTAGTCAAACCCAACTTTAGCTGTGTTTCATTTTTCGTTTTAGAGCTTCCTTTGTTATAGTGAGTATTGATATCTATAATACTATTTCTGTTACATTTTTGTTACTTTCCGCTGTTGTAATTGTGATGGCATATAATATTGCAAGACATTTCATCTTGTTTCCTTTACTGTCTTTTGAGTTATTTCTGTTTAGTTACATTGCATGTGTGAATTTGAAATATTTTCTACTTTTGGTTATTCTCGTTGGACGACTGGATCTTGAGATTAGTCGAGGCGAACCGATCTCGGATCCTGTAGGAATCTGAGATCGAGTCGTAATAATAAATCATGCACATCTCTTCTATTATGACCATATCCATGTAAGAGATCGGAGACCTTCTTGTTTCCTTCTCTTCTTCCCAATTAGTTGGGACGACTGCCATACTTGGACATTTTGTAGGTACCATACATTTACTTCTAACTTTTGTTTTCGTATTTTCTATTTTGTTTAAGATAGGTCACACTTGACATTTTTTGTATTTATTTCTTTTTTATGTGTTCTTGACCCCATCCTCTTAAATCAGTCCCCTTTAAAAAAGGGAAAAATAAGAAAACAAAAAATTAGCAATATGCAATGTCTACATGAACATCTATATAAAAACTCATTTTCTCTTTCATATCCTATTCTATATACAAAAATTCACATTCGAGAAAATATAACAAATATTTGGCACGGCCAGAGGGTCCCTGATAGGTATTGCACAAATCTCCAAACTCAAGGCAACGTACAGGGCTCGAGTACCGACCACGTGCATTGATGTACGTCATTTGCACTTTAATTTGGAAACCCCATGAACCCTTGAACGCTTAAAATTAATATAATATAAAGGCAACTCTATAATATATGCTTGATCCCAGACGTCCTCCGTTTTGAGGAGAATACGTCCAATATATTCCCTTCCACGATTTTGAATTATGTTATATTAAATTAAATGCTAAGGTCGTTTAAATATGACTCCTACATGTACGTAAGTCCCCCATTTTTTTAAGTGCAGATGTGCCCTCTGCGGTGCAGACCAAACGACGTCGAAACAAAAGAGTTAGGTGAGTGCTAACCATAGTGTTGTCTGCCCACGGGAGTACGTTGGTAATGGTACACATCCATGACGTCACACTAATAAATAATTATTATCGTGGAAACTGGTTCTTTATGAACTAGTGACTCAATTGCGTATCCGCTCTTGAAATTATAGAAAAAATTAGACTCGATCTTGATTTTCCATGGAATTGGAGAATGACTCATTTTGGTGATTCCTAAGATTGAATCATCTAACGAGAAAGAATAAATTGTCATAATTATTTTATAATCATACGAGTAATGTAATTAAGTAGGAAAATATATGATTAAAAATAAAAAAAAGGAAACAGCAAACTCCTAGTATCTCACATTATATCATGGAAAATATGATTACATGTATAACCATCACAACATAAATTGGTACAGATATAACAAAATATAATTATGAGCAACAGATACTCACTACTACAAAACACTCTGTAAAAGAAACGGAAGGAAACTACAGTTGGGTTCGACTGGGCCCAACGCTCTCAGCAGTCGGTGGCTCTAGCTACTCAAATCCTTGACCTGAACAAGGTTATAAAATCTGTGGTCAGCTAATGATGAGTAGAGTGGTGGTTAAATCATATAATTTAAACAGACAGCTACTAAACATGCATTTAACAGTTTATTTATTGTCGTCCATTTCCAATTATTGTCTTTCTAATCTGAATATTCTAATCAAGTTCCATAATATTCCTCAATTTTCTTGTTCCCTAAGGGAACGATCTTGCTTGTAGTTTTCCTGCAATGTAGGATGTACACGTGGCACTCTTCTGGTCGAAAGAGTCCCCCGTGGTAGTCCTACACCCGGTCTACTATCCCGAGGTCACGGTCGTGACATAGTGGTGACTGTGACAAGCGTAATAAGCTCATGGGTAGCTATCCCACACTGGCATACGGTCAGTCGTTTCCGCTAACGGATATGCCCAAACGTACAACACGGAACAGCACAGGGCCTTGCCCTCTCAGAACAAGGGCTCGCCCCTCAGAAATAGGGGTCTTGCCCCTCACAGTGCATGTATCCTCATCCGACTATCCCGGTTTGCCCAACGAGCTAACAAGAGTCAGTGTAGGGTAGCTAGTCCTAACCCCGGGTCCAATGGGGTGGCTAGCTCCCTCCCTACACTAAGTAGCTCATCTCGATACCACGTAAACGAGGGCCAAATAGGAGCCGACGTAGAGTGGTCAAACCCACCTCGGGTCTCAACCCAACGGGCGGCAAGCTCCCCTCTACTCTAAAGGGATAGTTGCTCTCCTCGATATTACGTATACGAGGGCCAACTCACTACCCGTAACCAAGTCCGAACAGTTGCCCGTAGGCAACATGTTCCAAAACCCGTAGGTTTTCCCACACTACAGTATTCCTGGTTTCTTTCTAAATTCTCCGTAGGATTCATACATGGACTTTCTTATTTCCATATCTGGTTCGTTGTACGTAGAACAGGCAACTCAATTTCCATCATCCATTACTTAGTACAAGCAGGCATGACATAGTTCATTGCAGGCAGCTCATAGTTTATTTCTTTCCAGAAAATAATAATTTAATCATTTACTAAATGTACATTCATTTCTTTCAGCCCTAGGGTTCATTTCACAATCCTAGGGTTCGATTCTATAGCATGCATTTACCTCTTTTTCGTCCTAGGATTCATCTCACAACCTAGGTTTAGTTAATTCCACGCATGTAATTTTATTATTAATTCCGAGATTAATGTGAGAACCACTCTACCAGGATAACCGGGAGATGTGGGGGCACAGTCGACGGAGCTTGCAATCCCCTTAGGTTCCGTGCACACCACGAATGAACGACCTATCACATTGACCCATATATCAAAATGAGCTCAGAACTATATGGACATTATACCAATACGTAGGGAAACTCAAATGGAAACCAACGATGTTTTGTTTGCGAAAAACTGATTCCGTTTGGGCCTTAAACGGGCCCAAAAACACCAATCCTGATCAAAATCAGACATCTTAAACGAACTTAGGGACTCACCTTGCTCGGGGCACCTTTTTCGAACGTCTTGAACTCCGTGCAGACGTCTGAGGGTGTCTTCAAACATCTTGAGACACTTCCAGATGCCTGAAATTACCCCAGTCTTCCCACTGGCACGCTTCCTAATCCTCTGACATACACGCGTGTATGGTCAAAACTTTAGCAAGAAAAATAATCCAGAAAATGCACTCTCAGACGTCTGAGATTATCTTCAGATGTCCGACCCAACGTCTAGAGGTTACTCTCGATGTCTAATTCTATGGAAAATGATTCCTCAAAACCGTTTGCAAGCCTTTTCTCGTCGCAGAAGTTGCAGCAGCAGCAGCACCACCTTGTCTCGCCGCAACATTCCACCCTCCGATTCCCTCCCAGGCCCACCTATCTTTTCTGCTCTCCACTCTCTCCCTCGCTTCCACTCAGCTGTGGTGGTGTGGGAACGAAAAGGAGGAGGGGGGGTTTATATGGATGGAGGAGGCATGGGGGAAGGTATGGGGGAACGGCATGGAGTGAGGTGAGGAGTTGCAGGGGATGGCATGGCATGCAAGAGGGGTGACGTGGAGATGGTGCAGTAAGGGAATGGTGTGGATGGGAAAAATTACGGGGATGCCCCTACAATTTCCCTTTCCCCCTTAAAAATCCCAAAACAAAATCTAAGGGGCTTAAAATTGCACAAAAACCCCTACGAATCCTGGAAACGCCAAATGACCCTAGGAAAGGGTCATTTCACCCTATCACCCATTTTACATGTAAATAAGAAAAATAGAGACAAACTCACAGATGTATATATACCTTTGCTTCTTCACCCATGTTGATATCAACAATATCATTTTTTCACTTTGCACATATATGGTATGGCGCTAGCACTGTAGGATGATTGGTTTTACAGCACTAATGCTTCAGCATTGTCATGTCATTGACGATATGTGCCTATTGTAACGACCCGGTTCCCGAGTCCCTACGAGACACGAAAACCGGACCGACTCGACTAATCCTAAGACCTAGTCGTCCAACGAGGAAGTAACCAAAAGAGCAGTAAAATAAACCACATTCAGCATGTATATAACTAACAGTAAGAAAGTACAGCAGTAAGGAAAGAAACTACTACAGTAGATACCACCACAACAGTAGAACAACATTTATCATATAACAAGAACTGCAGGTAAAGAAAGTACAGCGGAAACAAAAACTACTCACTAGAATAAAAATAAAAGAGGTACAAAAGGCTGTGGTAAACTCTACTGGACCCTACTTGGCCCAGCGTCCTCTGCAGCCGCCGACCCTGGCTGCTCAACACCTGGTCCTGAAAAAGGTAACGAGTGTAACACGTCAGCAAAATGCTGAGTAGAGTGGCAAACTAACTAAAGGCATCAGTAGAGTATACAGTAGCTGTTATGTTCTATTACTTCCTTTATTCACATCTTTCAATTTTCTCACTATTTCACTTATTTCTCAGATCCTT
This sequence comes from Thalassia testudinum, assembly GCA_037157565.1. Taxonomy (NCBI): domain Eukaryota; kingdom Viridiplantae; phylum Streptophyta; class Magnoliopsida; order Alismatales; family Hydrocharitaceae; genus Thalassia; species Thalassia testudinum. Next base: position 78,202,163 of record JAZHRO010000077.1, on the reverse strand, counting down.
TACTTGATCTCGAATGTCCTCGTGGGAACGATCTTGATTTCAGTCTTTTCCAAAAGTAGAAGTAGCACGTGGTGCTCTCCTGGCCGGGAGAGTCCCCCGTGGTGATCCTACCCTCAGTCAACCACCCCAAGGTCACTGACAGACGTAACGGTGACTACGGCACGCGCGATAAACGCACAGGTAGCTAGCCCGCACTGGCACGCGGTCAGTCGTTTCCGTTAACGGGTGCGCCCAAAGCACAGCACGGAACCAGGGCAGAGCCCTCTCAGTAACAGGGGTCCAACCCCTCCACAGTAACCAAACCGGGGCCTTGCCCCTCCACAGTCCGCGCACCCTCGCCTGACTACCCTGGTTTGCCCTAGTGGGCCTAACAAGTCGGTGAAGGAGGCTAGCAGAACCCCGGGGCCCGTGGGGTAGCTAGTACTCTCCTAACACTAGTAGCTCTCCTCAGTACTACGTACACGAGGGCCAACAAGTCGGTACAGAGCGGCCAATCCTAACCCCGGGTCCCTGGGGTGGCTGGCCCCACTCTGCACTAAACAGGTACAGGTACTTCCCTTGGTACTGCGTACCCAAGAGACAGTACAAACTACATCTCAGTTCCATTCCTTTTTCTTTCCAGGAGTTCCACTCCTAATTCCCCGTAGGGTTCCAGCTCTTTATCTCAGAACATCATATGTTTCACTTTCCAGTTTCACGTTCTCACAATCCATGATCTCAATCATGTTTCTTTATTCATAACAGGAAGCTGTTAATTCAATTTACAGGCAGCTTTATATTCCTTTCCATTTTTCCAAGACTGCAGTATTATACATTCCACTAGTTTTTCCATCCTAGGGTTCATGTCACATCCTAGAATCTAGCATACAACTAGTTTTCCAGCCCTAGGATTCATGCATCACCTAGGAGCTATCATTCCATACATTTCTCATTCCTAGGATTCATGCAATGTCCTAGATTCTAGTTATGGTTCCATACCTTAACATATTTTAATAGTAAACTTAAGCCACTCTACCAGGTACAACGGGAGTAATGGGGGCGTGATCGGGAATCCCGCGTGCCTCCGCGACTCCCAAGACTGCAACTGAACGAGGTCCTATCACAAGGATAAAAACACAAGGAGTGTCTCAAAACAGTGTATAATTACTGTAGACGGGTAGAGAAATTAATTCTAAAAAGGACGTAACTCGAATCGCGGAAAACGGAGCCCGAATGGGCCCTAAACGGGTCGAAAAGGATGATACTGTGCAAAATCAGACATCTGGAACTTCTTCCAGACGTCTTAAACAGTGGATCAGAGAATTACCTGTTCAGTGTGGTTTCCTAGATGTCCAGAAGTCTGCGGGGACGTCTGTCCTAGCTCCCAGACGTCCGATGGTCACCCAGGACGTCTGGAGGTCACTCCCGCCGTCTGGTACAACTTCCAGACGTCTGATTCGCAAAAGATGGCGAATCAGCGAACCTGCGCACAGCCAACTGCCTCCCTCAGTACGGTCGGTCGACAGGAAGGAAGAAGAAAGCGGAATACACACCTTTCAGACGTCGGTATGAGCTACCAGACATCGTCCTCGCCGTCTGCCTATCAACCCAGACGTCTGATTCTGGAAATTTTTCCAGAATCAGGGCGCGACCCGGACTCTGCTCGCGACGCCGCCCGCGTCGCACCTCGCGCTCCTGCTGCTCAGACTGCAGCAGGTCCCTCTCCGCATCATTCCACGCCCCCTGCGCCCTCCGCCGGCCGGCCAAGCCGCTCCGGCGAGCTCGCCCTCACGGCAGAGCTCCGCCCTCGCACGCCGCGCCTCCTCCGCGCTCACTGCGGCCGCCGCTGCAGCCCTCGCGCTCGCTCGCTCTCGTGCACAGGAAGGAGAAGAAGAAGGAGACGGTGGAGACGGGAGGGGAGGCGTGGCCCTTTTAAGGTCGCGCGGAGAGGAGAGAGAGAAGGCGCGGCAGGCGTCTGCAGCCGCAGAAGAAAAAGAGGGAATAACAAATATGCGGTCTGCGCGCGCAGACGACTCACGGGTGTGGACGATGACGGTTTTTCAGATGTCTGTAAACCATCCCAGACGTCTGGCAAGACGTCTGGATGTGATCCCAGACGTCTGGTCAGACGTTTGGGCCACCTCCCAGACGTCTTAAAATACGTCCGGGGCACGCGTTCGTTACAATATAACAAACTCAAAGGAAGTTTCGTCCCCGAAACTTGTGCCAACTAGGGTGCGGGAGAAAGATGTCCAATTAACCATAACAAACTCAAAGAGGACCGAGGCCGGTCCGAAAAGACGTACCCGCGAAAAGCTCCGGGTACCGCTCCCGCATTGCCGCCTCAGGCTCCCAGGTAGCCTCCTCGTACCGTTGGCTCCTCCACAAAACCTTTACCAAGGGTACTTGCTTTCGTCTCAACCGGCGGACGGCTCGGTCTAGGATCTGCACTGGCCACTCGGGGTAGGTTAGGTCGTCGCTCACCTCGACGCTCTCGTGACTCAGTACGTGGCTGGGATCGGCTACGTACTTCCTGAGGTTGGACACGTGGAACACGTCGTGCACACCAGAATGCTGCGGGGGAAGGGCAAGTCTGTAAGCAACGGGTCCAACCCGCTCCAGGACCTCAAAGGGCCCCACGAACCTCGACGCGAGCTTCCCTCTCACCCCAAACCGCTGTAAGCCCTTCATGGGCGAAACACGAAGGAAGACGTGGTCCCCAACCTCGAACTGCACCTCTCTGTGTCTGCGATCCGCGTAGCTCTTCTGTCTGCTCCTGACAGTGCGGAGTCGTCTGTGGATCTGCTCAACTACCTCCTGACTCTGCCGGATCAACCTGGGGCCAACCTCCCACTTGGTCCCCACCTCAACCCAACTCAAGGGTGCCGTACACTTCCGTCCGTACAGAGCCTCGTAGGGAGCCATGCCGATGCTCGAGTGATAACTGTTGTTGTATGCAAACTCCGCCAGGGGCAGGTGCTCCTCCCAAGAGCCCCTCCAGTCCAGTACACAGGCATGCAAAAGGTCCTCAAGTGTCTGTATCGTGCGCTCAGACTGTCCGTCCGTCTGGGGGTTGTAAGCCGTGCTAAACCTCAACCTCGTCCCCAAGGCCTGCTGAAACTCAGCCCAAAACTGGGACGTAAAGCGGGTATCCCGGTCGGATACGATCTCCCGCGGAACTCCGTGTAGTCGCACCACATCACGGATATACCTCTCTGCCAACTGTGCTGGTCCCAAAGTGACTCGGATCGGCAAGAATCGCTCCATCTTCGTCAATCTATCCACTATTACCCAGACTGCGTCGTGTCCCCGCTGGGTAACAGGTAAGCCCACCACCAAGTCCATGGTGATGCTCTCCCACTTCCACTCTGGCACTGGAAGCGGCTGAAGCGACCCTGCAGGCCTCTGATGCTCGGCTTTCACCTGCTGGCACACTAAGCACTGCTGCACGAACTCACCCACATCCCGCTTCATCCCTCTCCACCAAAACTCGCGTCTCAAGTCATGGTACATTTTCGTGTTTCCGGGATGTATGGTGAATCTGGAACCGTGTGCCTCAGTCAGGAGCTCTCTCAACAGCTCCTCGTCTCTGGGGACGCACAACCGTCCCCTCAAGCGTAACACCTGGTCTGTGAAAGAGAAGTCCCCTGGGTCCCCTGATAGTACTCTGTCGCGCAATGACTGCAGGTACGGATCAGCCATCTGTCCTGTGATGATACGGTCTATCAGCTCTGGCCTGGTCTGCCGTGTCACCGTCACTGCCCCACAGTATCCTCGTAACTCTAGAGGTCGCCAACTGCCCACCTCCTCCAAAAGGCTCCAACTCTGTAACTGTAGACTGGCCAAGCGTGCGGGCGCCTTACGGCTCAAGGCGTCAGCCACCACGTTGGCCTTTCCCGGGTGGTAGGAGATGCTGCAATCGTAGTCCTTTAGGAGCTCCAACCAACATCTCTGTCTCATGTTGAGTTCCTTCTGGTCAAAAAGATATCTGAGGCTCTTGTGATCTGTAAAAATCTCGAAGGTCTCACCGTACAAGTAGTGCCTCCAGGTCTTCAGCGTGAAGACAACAGCTGCCAACTCTAGGTCGTGGGTAGGGTAGGTATGCTCATGGGGCTTCAGTTGCCGCGAAGCGTAAGCGACAACATGACCCCTCTGCATGAGCACACCTCCTAACCCCTGCAAGGAAGCGTCCGTATACACAACGAACCCGCCACTACTGTCAGGGATGGTGAGCACGGGAGCCGAGGTCAACCTCTCCTTCAGCTCCAGAAAACACGCCTCACAGGCGTCTGTCCAAGCGAAAGGCACGCCCTTCCGGGTCAACTATGTCATAGGACGCGCAATCTGCGAAAACCCTCTGATGAACCGTCTGTAGTAACCTGCCAGTCTCAGGAAACTGCGAATCTCAGTGACTGAACGCGGTCTCTCCCACCTGAGCACTGCCTCGACCTTGGCGGGGTCCATCGCCAGGCCGTCACTAGAGATCACATGACCCAAGAAGGTCACCTCCCTCAACCAGAACTCGCACTTGCTGTATTTGGCGTACAGCCTGCGTCGTCTCAGAGTGTCCAGAACCATCCGCAAGTGCTGTCCGTGCTGCGTCCGATCTCTAGAATAGATGAGCACATCATCTATGAAAACCACCACGAACTGATCCAAGTACGGTCTAAACACCCTGTTCATCAGGTCCATGAAAGCAGCGGGGGCATTGGTCAGCCCAAACGGCATGACCAAAAACTCGTAGTGTCCGTATCGGGTGCGGAAAGCTGTCTTGGAGAGGTCGGTCTCCCTGATCCTCAACTGGTGGTATCCAGACCTCAAGTATATCTTGGAAAACACCGTGGCACCCCGCAACTGGTCAAACAAATCGTCGATCCTCGACAGCGGATATCTGTTCTTGATGGTGACCCTATTCAGCTGTCGGTAGTCCACACAAAGGCGTAGGGTCCCATCCTTCTTCTTCACAAACAGTACCGGGGCTCCCCAGGGAGACGCACTGGGCCTCACGAAACCTTTTTCCAAAAGGTCCTGCAACTGGGACTTGAGCTCTCGCAGCTCAAGCGGTGCCATCCTATATGGCGCGGTGGAGATGGGGCTGGTCCCTGGTACTAGTGAGATCTCAAACTCGATCTCACGCTCGGGCGGTAGTCCTGGTAACTCGTCTGGAAACACGTCGGGAACTCTCTGACCACCGGGATGCTCTGGAAGTCTGCCACAGGGCTGGGCTCTGCCACCACACAGGCTAGGAAGCCCTCACACCCCTGGCTCAAAAGTCTCGCCGCCCGAAGTGCCGAAATGCACCTGAAACCTCCGTCCACTGGCTGCCCGTGAAACTCGAAAGAAGGCAACTCCGGAATGGAGAAGACAATCTTCCTCTCAAAATAGTCTACCAAGGCGTGGTAAGCGGACAGCCAATCCATCCCCAGAATCACTCTAAAGTCCTCCATCTGTATCATAATCAGGTCAGCTGGCAGGCTATGTCCCCCGATGCTGACCTCGCAACCCGTGTACACCTCCTCAGCTACAAACAGCTGACCACTCGGACCTCTGATTACGAACGGATTCTCTAACAATGTATAATCCTGGTCTAAACTAACTGCGAAACTGGCTGCGACAAACGAGTGCGTAGCGCCGGAATCGAAAAGCGTGTAAACGAGTCTGCCAGAAACTGAAACCATACCTGCTACCACGGATCCCGATGCTCTGGCATCCCTGTGTGTTAGGGCGTTGATACGCCCCTCAGCTCGAGGTGCGGACAAAGCAGCCACACTCTGCGTCGGACGGGTAGGTGCTGGCCGGTACCCTCCTCGCGACTGCTGTCCTCCTCCTCGTGCCTGGGAACCGCGGCCTCCTGCGTGCCCTCCAGTGCTCTGCACGAGAAGTATCTGCTGACCTCCTGCCCTAGATGGGCAGTCCCTCCTGACGTGGCCCGGCTGGCCACACTGGTAGCAGAGGGGAACCTGACTCCCGCCCTCAGTGAGTCCCTGCTGTCGGCTAGGGGGGGTCCGGTGCTGGCGACTGGCCCCTGTCGAGGGCCCCCAAAGGCCACTGATGGCCCTGCACAACGTGACGGCTCTCCTGCGGACGCCACGTGTCTCCGTTCTCGCCGGCCCTGTGAGAAGTCTGGCTGAAAGGGCCTCTTCCGCCCGCCGTCAGTCTCTCGCACGGACGGGTTGGTCTCCTCGTAAGTCATAGCTGCCTCTACCACCCTCGAAAACGTCGGCAGCTTCAGGGGTTTGACATACCCCCGGATTGCAGGTCGGAGCCCCCCGGTGAACCTCCAAAGGCGCTCCTCCTCGGTGGCTGCCGCTGTCGCTGCAAAGCGGGACAGCTCCAAGAAACGCGTGCGGTACGCGCTCACAGTCATCGTCCCTTGGCGGAGAGTGTGGAACTCCCGCCTCCTCTGGTCCTGCCACGTCTGGGGAAAGTACTGCTCGCAGAAGAGGGTGACGAACTGGTCCCACGTCGGCTCGTCCCTCTCCTGTCCCCGGACCGCCCTCCACCACCGGTGTGCCGCACTCTCCAGCTGGTACGTGGCAAAGGCCACGCGGCACTCCACCGGGGGGCGAAGGGTGTCAAAGATCTTCTCCAGCTGCTCAAGCCAGTCCTCTGCCTCGGTCGAGTCCTCATCCCCCTTGAAGGAGGGGGGCTTCAGCTTCCGGAACTGTCCGAAAAGCTCGAAGTGGCGCTGTAGGGGAGGTGCTGGTGCACCTCCAGGCGAAGGTGCCTCGTGTACATAAGTGTCGGAGGAAGGTGGGGGCGGCAGGGGCCCATCCCCTCCTCGTGTCCAGCGCCACGTCCGTCGCGTGGTCCCACAGAGGACTCCCCCTCTGCAACCCCAGGAGGAGGTGCTCGGGGCGGTGGGTGGAGCTCCTCTCGTACAATATCCCGTATCAGTTTGGCGAGGTCCTGGGCCTGGATGCCAGGGAGTGGTGGCTGGTCCACCGAGACGTCAACGACAGCACGTCCACCTTGTCGACCTCGCCCTCGGCTGCGCCCGCGGCCAGTCTCACCAGTCCCGCGACGAGGCATCTCCTGCAAGGAGATGCGAAACAAAACGGAAACGTCAGAACAGACGGTACCTAACAAAACCTCTAAGAGCTCATGTCAAGAGATATGTTGTGGTGGCTACTCTAGCTATAAACATGTGAATTGGTTATTTTCCAGTCAGTTGATTCACTTCTCGGGACGACCTTGCTCTGATACCATCTTGTAACGACCCGGTTCCCGAGTCCCTACGAGACACGAGAACCGGACCGACTCGACTAATCCCAAGACCTAGTCGTCCAACGAGGAAGTAACCAAAAGAGCAGTAAAATAAACCACATTCAGCATGTATATAACTAACAGTAAGAAAGTACAGCAATAAGGAAAGAAACTACTACAGTAGATACCACCACAATAGTAGAACAACATTTATCATATAACAAGAACTGCAGGTAAAGAAAGTACAGCGGAAACAAAAACTACTCACTAGAATCGAAACAAAAGAGGTACAAAAGGCTGTGGTAAACTCTACTGGACCCTACTTGGCCCAGCGTCCTCTGCAGCCGCCGACCCTGGCTGCTCAACACCTGGTCCTGAAAAAGGTAACGAGTGTAACACGTCAGCAAAATGCTGAGTAGAGTGGCAAACTAACTAAAGGCATCAGTAGAGTATACAGTAGCTGTTATGTTCTATTACTTCCTTTATTCACATCTTTCAATTTTCTCACTATTTCACTTATTTCTCAGATCCTTTACTTGATCTCGAATGTCCTCGTGGGAACGATCTTGATTTCAGTCTTTTCCAAAAGTAGAAGTAGCACGTGGTGCTCTCCTGGCCGGGAGAGTCCCCCGTGGTGATCCTACCCTCAGTCAACCACCCCAAGGTCACTGACAGACGTAACGGTGACTACGGCACGCGCGATAAACGCACAGGTAGCTAGCCCGCACTGGCACGCGGTCAGTCGTTTCCGTTAACGGGTGCGCCCAAAGCACAGCACGGAACCAGGGCAGAGCCCTCTCAGTAACAGGGGTCCAACCCCTCCACAGTAACCAAACCGGGGCCTTGCCCCTCCACAGTCCGCGCACCCTCGCCTGACTACCTTGGTTTGCCCTAGTGGGCCTAACAAGTCGGTGAAGGAGGCTAGCAGAACCCTGGGGCCCGTGGGGTAGCTAGTACTCTCCTAACACTAGTAGCTCTCCTCGGTACTACGTACACGAGGGCCAACAAGTCGGTACAGAGTAGCCAATCCTAACCCCGGGTCCCTGGGGTGGCTGGCCCCACTCTGCACTAAACAGGTACAGGTACTTCCCTTGGTACTGCGTACCCAAGAGACAGTACAAACTACATCTCAGTTCCATTCCTTTTTCTTTCTAGGAGTTCCACTCCTAATTCCCCGTAGGGTTCCAGCTCTTTATCTCAGAACATCGTATGTTTCACTTTCCAGTTTTACGTTCTCACAATCCATGATCTCAATCATGTTTCTTTATTCATAACAGGCAGTTGTTAATTCAATTTACAGGCAGTTTTATATTCCTTTCCATTTTTCCAAGACTGCAGTATTATACATTCCACTAGTTTTTCCATCCTAGGGTTCATGTCACATCCTAGGATCTAGCATACAACTAGTTTTCCAGCCCTAGGATTCATGCATCACCTAGGAGCTATCATTCCATACATTTCTCATTCCTAAGATTCATGCAATGTCCTAGATTCAAGTTATGGTTCCATACTTTAACATATTTTAATAGTAAACTTAAGCCACTCTACCAGGTACAACGGGAGTAATGGGGGCGTGATCGGGAATCCCGCGTGCCTCCGCGACTCCCAAGACTGCAACTGAACGAGGTCCTATCACAAGGATCAAAACACAAGGAGTGTCTCAAAACAGTGTATAGTTACTGTAGACGGGTAGAGGAATTAATTCTGAAAAGGACGCAACTCGAATCACGGAAAACGGAGCCCGAACGGGCCCTAAACGGGTCGAAAAGGACGATACTGTGCAAAATTAGACGTCTGGAACTTCTTCCAGACGTCTTAAACAGTGGATCAGAGAATTACCTGTTCAGTGTGGTTTCCCAGACGTCCAGAAGTCTGCGGGGACGTCTGTCCTAGCTCCCAGACGTCCGATGGTCACCCAGGACGTCTGGAGGTCACTCCCGCCGTCTGGTACAACTTCCAGATGTCTGATTCGCAAAAGATGGCGAATCAGCGAACCTGCGCACAGCCAACTGCCTCCCTCAGTACGGTCGGTCGACAGGAAGGAAGAAGAAAGCGGAATACACACCTTTCAGACGTCGGTATGAGCTACCAGACGTCGTCCTCGCCGTCTGCCTATCAACCCAGACGTCTGATTCTGGAAATTTTTCCAGAATCAGGGCGCGACCCGGACTCTGCTCCCGACGCCGCCCACGTCGCACCTCGCGCTCCTGCTGCTCAGACTGCAGCAGGTCCCTCTCCGCGTCGTTCCGCGCCCCCTGCGCCCTCCGTCGGCCGGCCAAGCCGCTCTGGCGAGCTCGCCCTCACGGCAGAGCTCTGCCCTCGCACGCCGCGCCTCCTCCGCGCTCACTGCCGCCGCCGCTGCAGCCCTCGCACTCGCTCGCTCTCGTGCACAGGAAGGAGAAGAAGAAGGAGACGGTGGAGACGGGTGGGGAGGCGTGGCCCTTTTAAGGCCACGCGGAGAGGAGAGAGAGAAGGCGCGGCAGGCGTCTGCAGCCGCCGAAGAAAAAGAGGGAATAACGAATATGCGGTCTGCACGCGCAGGCGCGCAGACGACTCGCGGGTGTGGACGATAACGGTTTTTCAGACGTCTGTAAACCATCCCAGATGTCTGGCAAGACGTCTGGATGTGATCCCAGACGTCTGGTCAGACGTCTGGGCCACCTCCCAGACGTCTTAAAATACGTCCGGGGCATGCGTTCGTTACACCTATGATAACATTGACATTGTGCAATGCTATTCTGCTAGGATAATGATGCATGGCATCTAGTGTTGTGGTCTGGCCATACCACCAATGTTGTGCAGTTGTTGCAGTGTTATTCTTGTGTTGTATTATACGAAAATTGTATCAATGGTATGGTGCTATTATAGCACTGATGTTATTTCAACAATGATATAACGTTGCTGATATTACATCAATGTTGTAATGTTGTGTTGTTGTAGATATCGATCTTATAATATGGGTTGTACCGTTGTATCCTTTTCTATCCATTTTGCTCTTTTGTTATCTGATGAATGGCTTAAAAAAGCTAACATCACCTTCTCAGTTCATGTCAACATTTGTCCTCTTATGTACATGCTACCTTTGATAAAATTTGAGCTTTCGTTGCAACCCAAAACCTAAGCCCGGATGACTCAGCATATGTCATATTATCTTCCTCTTTCAAAGAGAGAGGTACACGTGGGAGTAGAGCATCTAGGGGAGCGAGAAGGATCACTAGGAGTCGACCCAAGAATCTCCATTCCTTCGATTTCTAATGTGGTGTCTTTTTTGGAATTACCAAGGCATCCTAAATGTCTCCACCATTAATCGTCTTGTGATGATGATTTATGATTCCAAGTTTGATATGATTTTCCTCTTTAATTTGAACCCTTTTTCGAAACTCATAGTATTCATGATATCTCCTTTACCCTTTTCTTTTCTCACTACCTCATTACCCCTTCTTGTTTGAATATCTAGTGTTTTTGGAATGATTCCATCTTTAATGCTATGACCCAAGGTTTGTCCATTCAAGTTGGTTTGAGGGACAAAAATTTGATCATTTTTTGTATCTATGCTTCTTATGATTTTAACAGTGAACAAGATCTTCCATCCCATTTTCATGTTATTTCGTCACGATGCTCCTTCCCATGGTTCATTGCTAACGATTTTAATTGCATCCTTTGCCCATCTGAATAAATTGGGGGGTCAATGCCTCCAATTTCAGGACTTTTACTGATAGTCTCGCCTTCTTGTTAGTATTGATGGTTTTTCTATTAACCCCTCTGGTTCCTATTTGCCTCATAGGAACTCTGATCATGCTCCTATCTTAGTTTCTATTGATCCCTCTCTAGTTGCAAGATGTTGTCCTTTCCAATTTTAGAATATGTGGCTCAAGGATACTGGTTTTAAAGACTTTGTTACCAACTTGTGGAACTCCCCCCACTTGGATTTTGACTCCCTCGATTCTCTCTCAAAGTTATGCCTTAAGCTCTTGGCTTTGAAAAAAGACCTGAAAAATTGGAATAGATCCTCTTTTGGGAACATCCAGCAGAAAGTTAAAGAGTTGGAGGATCTCCATGATGATCTTCAAAACAAACTCCAAAGAACATGGGATGATGCCATGTCCACTAAGCTAAATAAAGTCCAAATCCAACTTGATGATGTGCTCAATAAGACATATGACTTTCTTTATCAAAAAGTAAAAATCAACTAACTTCTTAAAAGCGAGGTTAATACGAAGTTCTTTTACACCACTATAAATCACCAAACTGCTAAAAAATCTCATGTTTCCCTCACCTCTACCATTAGGATGGGTTCTTGGGACTTAGCAGTCGCTAAGACTTCTAACTACTTCTCTAATCTTCTCTCTTTTGAACCCACTACCCCAAACATTGATCTTTGTAATAGTATTCCTTGTATCATCACTCCTAATCATTCCAACTTTCTCCTTGTTCCTTCAGGTGAGGATAAGATCTATTTGGTTCTTTGTGGCATGCCCTTAACCAAATCCCTGGTCCTGATGGTTTTAACTTTGAATTTTTCATGCTCTTCTGGAATTTTCTTAAAAATAATATCACTGCTACCCTATCTCACCTCTTTGTATCTAACCCACTATAGGCTTTCAACAATACCTTCATTTCTCTCATACCCAAGAAATCCCAAGTCTTCTCTCTTACCATCTTTAAACCTATTAGCCTTCATAATGTCATCTACAAGATTGCCTCTAAGATTTTGGCTAATATACTTTCCTCCTTGATGCCCAAAATCATTTCGACTAGTAAGTTGGCTTCATGAAGGGAAAATCTATATTTGATCATATTGCCCTCACTTTTGAGCTTGCTCAAAGGGTTGATAGGAAGTGTTTGGATCCAATATTATCTTTCAGCTTGATCTTGAGAAGGCTTATGATAGAGTGGAGTGGTGTGTTATTTTCTAAATTCTTAATGCTTTCAACTTCTCTCATTAGGCAATCAACCTCTTGAAGAACTTTATTCAGCACTATGACTCTTCCTTTCTAGTGGATGGTATTTCCTCCCCTTTCATTGAGGTTTCACGTGGCCTTCATCAGGGTGATCCCCCATGGATGGTATTATTTTTCAACGTTCTTTTGGAACCATTCATTAGGCATCTTAATTAAATGTGCTTGGCGTGGGTCATCACTCCCTTTTCGGTGAAAAGGGATATAGTCCTCCACTATCCCTTCTCTACGCCAATGATATTATTCTTTTCACAAGTGGTTGTACCACCAGTATCACTCACATTTTTTAGTTCATCAAGAATTTTAAGAAAACCATAGGTCAAAAACTCAATCATATGAAGTCGCTCACACAACAGCCACTCCCCCTACTCAAAACCTAGTGCTACAGTATGGGGTCTCGATCGACCTCCCTTTGCTGATCGGGACCCCCCCACCCACCGGATTTCCCCCTCCAACCTCTAGACCCCTCCATCTTCATCGCTCAGATCTCTACTTCGACATGCACAGTCGTTCCTGGCGTGTTGCAACGGGTTGGCTCACGGTGGGCAATGGATGCAACGGATGGTGTGAGCTACTCCGTTCAAGTTCATCAACTGTCAACTTGCTTGGCTGCAGGCGATGGTGTGACTCGAATAGGTTTTGTTAATATGGTGATATCATCGTTGTAGTTATTGTAGTAAGTTAACTTAAATCAAGTCTAACCAGCTTCACAAAATTTTTAACCTGACCTACTTGATTTTATCTTGGTTGCTTTTAGGCCCAGGGTCGATCTCGGGGAGGCAAGAATTTGAAGGTCAAGGAGTTTCTATGCCTTTCCTAAAACGTATCTCTTTCTTGCGTTTATTATGTTTTTGGCTTTTTCTATTTTTAAGATTTTTTGTTGGTGATAATGTTGTCCTTGAGGTACACCCTCAAAATCAAGTCCTTGGCCTTGAGCTAAATGGTTCTTATCTTGTAGCCAACTCGAGGTTCTCAGAAATTGATCTTGTTATTCGCAAGATCGAGTACCTGCAAGACAAGAATTATCTTTTCTCTTTTACTCTTTTTTTTAATCTTTTTAATAGCAAGAAATAAAAAACAAATGAAAACAAGGTAGGTTGCTAGAAAAGAAAGAAATACTTAGCTTAGTATATGTATAGATATATAGTAGATATAGTATATTATATATTATATATAGGGGTGGAGGTGGAAGTGGAAATGGAATGTAGCACAGTGTCAAGTTGGTCCATGTCTAGCAAGACGCAACCAACCAGACGGAGTGTCGCATGGAGTGTGGGGCGGATGTGTGGGAGTGTGTGTGGAAGCACTTGCTTTGTGCGGATATCGGGGAATATCAGCAACTGGTGTAGATATTCCCGCGATATGATGCGCGGTGGAGGGACTAGTGCACGGGAGTATGGGTGGTGAAGTGTATATATGGATATGGGTAGGTTGATATATATATATTTGTATATATATATATATGTATATATTTATAACTATATATGTGTGTGTGTGTATGTGTGAGTGTATAAGGGTGTGTGTGAGTGTTTACCAATGTGTGTGCGAGTGTACAAGTGTGTGTGTACAAGTGAGTGTGTGTGTGTGCTGGCGGAGGAGGGGGAACGCGGCAGATAAGCCGTCTGCTGCACTGCCCTGTCGTTTGATAAGTGAGAAACGAGCCGGTGGCTACAGTGTCGCACTGAGAGGCATGAACAGTAGCTACAATGTTGGGCGGAGCAGGCGACCAGTAGCGGCTGGTTCTGTGTGTGCAGGCGCGCTGTGGAGCCCTTGCATGCACGGAAAAAAGACTGTGCACGTCCTGCAGGTGTGCACGCGGTGGCCGGCGGAGCTACAGGCAGGCTTGCGGTGCTGCTGGAGCTTCTGAGCTTGCGAGCTTGAAGCTCTGGAAATGGCGGAGAAGACGATCGGCAGTAAAAAAAAAAGGTGAATCCACCACGCCCACCTGCTTACGAAAGAGCTGGGCGGTGGTGGAACTCACAGTGGTGTCTGAGACCACTGTGGGTTTTCTCCTGCCACGGTGTGTCTCTTCTCAGTGAAAAGAGATACTGTGTATGGAGAGGGAGAGGGGAGGAGGTTGGCCCAGGGTGAACGGTGGATCTGAAGGTGTCTGCAGGTGTATGAAAGGGCATTGCCGCACAAGGGAGAGAGCCAAGGGTTTTAAAGAGGAGGAAGCATGCCACAGCCATGCTGCTGGCAGCGCACGTCCTGCCATGCTGTTGGCAAGAAGAGGCATGAAAAGGCGCGCATGCCCCATGCCCTGCAGCCGCGCGAGAAAAAATTCAAAATAAATAAAAATATGAAAAAGGGTGAAATTGCAATGCCGCACTTGATGAAGATGTTAATTAATAGATGGCCAATTATTCACACTCTGCTCCCCTCATTAAAAAAATGCATGCAGGTGTCTATTTACAAATGCAATTACGTCTACATAAGATGCAATGGCAGTGTTAGGAAATAACATAAGATGACATATTTACTGACGTATTTTTGCTGTGCAAACATACCCCCATGCCTATCTTTTGCTAGTCCCTAGCAAAACATTTTGTATTGTATTTAGAAATGATCTTAAGCTGAAGATTTTCTTCTGAAGCGACATAGGTGTGTTTATCTATTGGATATCGTGAGAATCAATTGCAGAGAAGACTACCAGTACTTTAAGTCTTACATGACATAGACCATCTCTCGACTAACCTGGACTCTTGATATTTAAACCTTAAATACGATTTCCAGGACTCAGAGGGTTTTGCCGTACTCGAAACCTCAAGAGATTATGGTTTGTGCATAGTGAAGGATCAAGACTGACTAGATGAACCTTAAGACTCAAGCCCAGGGTTTCACGAATTTTTAAGTGTAGGTTGGTCTCAGTTTCAGCTCATGTCTTCGGATTGACCCTTAAAAAGATGATGGAAAACTCAACCCCCATTTTATTGCTTTTGTGGCTCAATGAATATATGGTAGAAATAAGATATTTATAACGTGCCCTGAAAAACATTTTGGGGAGAAGAATTTACAGACATTTGAAATATATACTGACTTATTTGTAAGATTTTCTCTCTCTTTTTCTTTTTTTTGAAACAAGTGTCAGTATATCTCTTACAACTTTATTTTGGGGGAGTACACATTTTTTGTGGGAGAGTACCTTTTTGGTGGAAAGAGTTTCTCCTAGACACAGGACCAAAGTCTAGGATAAAATGTCTACCTGTGCGCACAAGTAAGGACTCCACCTTCCCTAATGAACACTAGGGTTGAATCTTATGTTCACCTAGTCTTTCTTGATATGTGTAGTGTAAACTAAGATTACTTAGGCTCTCAAGTAGAAGCAAACCAACGAATCCTGTACTGGTGACTTAGGTACAAGAATACGTCCTTATGAGAGATTCCGATCTATCTTATCAATGCTTAAATGAATTAAGCCAAGCCTGAGAGAATCAAGCTTCTGTGGCCTGGAAAGTCTTCAAAATAGCGGTTGAATATCCATAAACACTTATTGTATTTTTGTTTTAGCCTTCAGATCATTGCTAAATACTCCTTTTTTTTTTTTTTGAAATAGGCTATGTATATATTTATAGATGGATATGTATAATGGAAGCTGCATGATACCATATAATACCCAGATCCTATGAATGCCTATCCACCCCCCCATGCCAAATGATGCTATGTCCGCATATGCATGAAGGGTAAAGCAAGGTCCAAGCATTAGGGAACGAGAGGTGACGTGCAAGGTATATAGTAGGGTGGTAGGGTGGGTGGTGAAGTGAAAAGTGAAGAAGTGCAAAGTGAAGTGACATGGAATTGTGTAAGTGATAGTGAAGGAGTGTTGCTGGGGTGCCTCTCAACGAGCGCTGAATTTAACGTCCCCAGCTGGACTCAGACTAAGACACGAAGTTAGTTACCCTCCAGCCAGGCAACAGTTTCACCAACGGGGGCAGGTTCATGAGTAAGATAGGGTTTTAACCGCTACCCATTGACCGTAAATTTATGCCTAGATTTGTGATCTTCAATTTCAACAGCCCTGTTGGGAAATGGTCTCGAGACCAAGTAGGGACCAGTCCATTTGGATTTCAATTTCCCTGGAAAGAATTTGAGCCGAGCATTGTAAAGCCAAACTTGCTGAGATGGCTCAAATTCCTTCCGCCGAATTCGACTGTTGTGAAAGGCCTTAGTGCATTGTTTGAAAGTTAAGGCAGAATCATAGGCTTCACGACGGAGCTCTTCCAACTCCTGGAGTTGGAGTTTCCTTTCTCAATCACACAGGTCTGGGTCGAGGTTACATTGGCGAACCGCCCAATAAGCGCGGTGCTCTAGCTCCACGGGCAAATGACAAGGCTTCTTGTAAACAATTCTATAAGAAGACATACCAAGGGGAGCCTTGAAGGCGGTCCGATACGCCCAAAGTGCATCAATCAGCTTGTCGGACCAATCCTTACGATCAAGCCGAACCGTTTTCTGGAGAATTTGCTTGATTTGCTGGTTCGACACCTCAGCCTGGCCGTTCGTCTGAGGATGATACGGAGATGCAATACGATGGTGGACTACATATTTCCTCAGAAGTGTCCGAAAAGGTGCATGTGTAAAATGACTTCCTCCATCAGAGATAATGGCTCGAGGGATTCCAAAGAATGCAAAAATGTGGTCTTTGACAAATCGAGTAGATATGACATGGTCAGCATGGCGCGTGGGAATAGCCTCGATCCATTTCGAAACATAATCAACAGCAACGAGGATGTACTCAAAGCAGTTGGAAGGAGGAAAGGGACCCATGAAATCGATTCCCCAAATGTCAAAGATTTCAACAACTAGGATGGGTTGTAAGGGCATCATGTCACGACATGACATTGACCCTAACGACTGGCATTTAGTGCAATGTTTAGCATAATTGTGTGCATCTTGGTGAAGGGAGGGCCAAAAGTGTTACGAACAGGGCATCTGACGTAGTTTAAGACATCTGGGAAGTGGTCTAGACATCTGGAACCCTTCCCAGACGTCTGGTATTAAAATTTTTCGGCGTACGGGTTCACGTCTGCAGGCATGC
Source organism: Thalassia testudinum (assembly GCA_037157565.1). NCBI lineage: Eukaryota > Viridiplantae > Streptophyta > Magnoliopsida > Alismatales > Hydrocharitaceae > Thalassia > Thalassia testudinum. The sequence continues at coordinate 78,184,985 of JAZHRO010000077.1, read as the reverse complement.
GCGCGCAGACTGAACCCGTCGCCTTCGTTCTTCTTTTTTCTCTCCCTCCCTGCAGAAGGCTCAGCCTTCCTCTCTCTCTCTCTCCCCGCACTGCCTTTAAATAGCGCCTTCCGCTCCCTCACCCTCACTTCACCGCCTTCTTCTTCTTCTTCTCCCTGTCAATGAGAGAGCGCGCGGGCGAGAGCGGCAGTAGCGACTGCTGCGAGCATGCGGGAAGGAGGAGTTGTTGCGAGAGGAAGAAGAAGCTCGACTGCAAGGGTGTGAGCTTGCCGGGGTAGTTAGAGCCGACCGACGGGAGAGCAGCGAGCGTGAGGTGTCGCGGAGGAGATGCTGCAGCTCAGGTAGCAGGCGGACGCGGCACGGCACGATCGTGCGCTGCGGGCGGAGAGCGAGAAGGGTCCTGATTCTGGGAAAATTTCCCAGAATTAGACGTCTGGACTTACGTCCAGACGATGCGGAAGACGTCTGGAGGAAGGTCCAGACGTCTGACAGGTACAATATTTCTGATCTTCTCCTTTTTACACATGTACTGCCATGCAGCTGTCCGCCGCATTCTTCTGCACCTCTTCGTGATGAGAGCGAGCGTGTGTGTGTGTAGGTTTCGTTTGGGAGGGCGCGAGGGCTCGCCATCCCACACAGATCAGACGTCTGGGCACAGTACCAGACGACGGAGAGGACCTCCAGACGTTCGGGGTGACAATCGGACGTCTGGAAACTAAGTCAAGACGGTCCAGTGGGCTTTTGGACGTCTGAAGGACCGTGCAGACCAAGGTATGACATGATCGACCTTTTAAGACGTCTAGAAGAAGTTCCAGATGTCTGATTTTGGGCAGACTCATCGTTTTTAACCCGTTTAGGGTCCGTTCGGAGTCCGTTTTCTGCGTTTCAAGTTTCATTCTTCCCAGATTTAGTTCCTCTACCTGTTTACAGTAATTGTATGCTGTTCTGAGTAACCCCTTGTGTTGATCCTTGTGTTAGGACCTCGTTCCGTTGCGGCTCTAGGGGTTGCAGAGGCGCGCGGGATTGCCGATCACGCCCCCAATACTCCCGATCTTGCGGGTAGAGTGGCCTTTTTAATTATTTATCAAAAGTTATGCAATTGTGAAATAATTAATAGAGTATAGGGCATTGCATGAACCCTAGGGCTAAAAAATTAGATTGAATGATAGATCCTAGGGTATTTCATGAATCCTAAGATTGGAAAACTAGATTTAATGATAGATACTAGGGTACGGCATGAATCCTAGGACTGGAAAACTAGTTGAATATATAAACATTGTAGTCTTGGAAAAGTAGAAAGGAAACGATAACTACCTGTAAATTGGTTAACAGCTGTCTATTATAAATGAATAATTACGGTTGAGAACATGGGTTATATGGATATAAAGCTGGAACGGTGAAACCTAAATTGGCTGAGTTAAAAGAGCATGAACCCTATGGGGAATTAGAAGTAGAACTCCTGGAAAGTGAATGGAATAGAATTGGGGAAGTGAGCTGGCCCTTGAGTACGGAGTACCAAGGAGAGCAATTGTCCCCCCTGTTTAGTGCAGAGCGGAGCTAGCCGCCCCAGGGACCCGGGGTTAGGTCTGGCCACTTTGTATCAACTTTTGGCCCTCGTGTACACAGTACCGAGGAGAGATACTAGTGTAGGGAGAGCACTAGCTACCCCACGGGCCCCGGGGTTCTGCTAGCCCTCCTACACCGACTTGTTAGGCCCACTGGGCAAACCATGGTAGTCAGGCGAGGGTGCGCGGACTGTGGAGGGGCAAGACCCTTGTTTGGTTACTGTGGAGGGCTGGACCCCTGCTACTGAGAGGACTCTGCCCTATACTGGTTCCGTGCTGTGCTTTGGGTGCACCCGTTAATGGAAACGACTGATCGCGTACCAGTGTGGGGTAGCTACCTGTACGTTTATCGCGCATGCCGTAGTCACCGTTACGTCTATCAGCGACCTTGGGGTGGTTGACTGAGGGTAGGACCACCACGGGGGACTCTCCCGGCTGGGAGAGCACCATGTGTTACTTCTACTTTTCGGGAAAGACTGTAGTCAAGATCGTTCCCACGAGGAACATTCAAGATCAAGAGAAGGATCTGAGAAATAAATCAATAGTGAATAAATGGAAAAATGAAAGCAAGAAATAATAAATATAACAACTACTGTCCACCGTACTGTTGCTTTTAGCTTTTAGTTGCCATTCTACTCAGCGTTTCGCTGACGTGTCACCCTTGTTACTTTTCAGGACCAGGTGTTGAGCAGCCAGAGTCGGCAGCTCCAGAGGGCGCTGGGCCTAGTAGAGCCCAGTAGTGTTACTTGTAGTGCCCACTGTACTTTTCTTTCCATTGTAGTGAGTAGTTTCTGTTACCCCCTATACTCTCTTTATTGTAAGCTTTATGTTTATGTACATGTTTATTTCTCTACTGTTGTGGTGGTGTATACTGTAGTATTTCTTTCCTTTACTGCTGTGTTTTGTTACTGCTAGTTATTTACATGGTGAATGTGATTTATTTTACTGCTCTTTTGGTTACTTTCTCGTTGGACGACTGGTCTTGGGATCAGTCGAGTCGGTTCGATTCTCGTGTCTCATAGGGATTCGGGGATCAGGTCATTACAAGATGGTATCAGAGCAAGGTCGTCCCGAGAAGTGAACCAACTGACTGGAAAATAACCAATTCATGTGTCTGTAACTAGAGTAGCCACCACAACGATTCTTTTGACATGAGCTCTTAGACTTCTTCGTTAGATATCGTTCCATATTGACGTGTTCCCGTCCTGTTTTAGAGTCTCCTTGCAGGAGATGCCTCGTTGCAGGACAAGCGAGGCGGGCTGCGGGCGCGGCCGAGGACGAGGTCGGCGAGGTAGGCAGGTTGCGGTCGACGTCTCAGTGGATCAGCCACTACTCCCGGGCATTCAGGCTCAAGACCTCGCCAAGCTGATATGAGATATAGTGTGAGAGGAGCTCCACCCACCGCCCCGAGCGCCTCTCCCTGGGGCTGCGGAGGGGGAGTCCTCCGTGGGACCACGCGACGGACGTGATGCTGGACGCAGGGGAGGGGATGGGCCACCACCGCCCCCACCTTCCTCCGACACTTCTGTGCACGAGGCTTCTTTACCTGGAGGTGCACCAGCATCCCCACTACAGCATCACTTCGAGCTCTTCGGGCAGTTCCGGAAGCTGAAGGCCCCCTCCTTCAAGGGGGATGAGGACCCGACCGAGGCAGAGGACTGGCTCGAGCAGATCAAGAAGGTTTTTGACACCCTTCGCCTCCCGATGGAGTGTTGCGTGGCCTTTGCCACGTACCAGCTGGAGAGCGCGGCACACCGGTGGTGGAGGGTGGTCAGGGGACAGGGGAGGGACGAGCCGACCTGGGACCAGTTCGTCACCCTCTTCTACGAGCAGTACTTTCCCCAGACGTGGCAGGACCAGAGGAGGCGGGAGTTCCACACTCTCCGCCAGGGGATTATGACCGGAGCGCGTACCGCACGCGTTTTCTGGAGCTGTCCCGCTTCGCAGCGACAGCATTAGTCACTGAGGAGGAGCGCCTTTGGAGGTTCACCAAGGGGCTCCGACCTGCGATTCGGGGGTATGTCAAACCCCTGAAGCTGCCTACGTTCTCGAGGGTGGTGGAGGCAGCTATGACCTATGAGGAGACCAACCCGTCTGCGCAAGATACTGACAACGGGTGGAAGAGGCCCTACCAGCCATACTTTTCACAGGGTCGGCGAGAGAGGAGACACGTGGCGTCCGCAAGAGAGCCGTCACGTTTCGCAGGGCCATCAGTGGCCTTTAGGAGCCCTCGACAGGGGCCAGTTGCTAGCACCGGACCCCCGCCCAGCCGACAGCAGGGACCCACTGAGGGCAGGAGTCGGGTTCCTCTCTGCTACTAGTGTGGCCAGCTGGGTCACATCAGGAGGGACTGCCTGTCTAGGGCAGGAGGTCAGCAGATGCTTCCCGCGTCGAGCACTGGAGGACGAGCAGGAGGTCGCGGTTTCCAGGCGCGAGGAGGAGGACAGCAGTCACGAGGAGGGTACCGGCCAGCAGCTATCCGTCCGACGTAGAGTGTGGCTGCTTCGTCTGCACCTAGGGCTGAGGGGCGTATCAACGCCCTGACACACAGGGATGCCAGAGCTTTGGGATAAATGGTGGCAGGTATGGTTTCAGTTTCCGGCAGACTCATTTACACGCTTTTCGATTCCGGCGCTACACACTCGTCTGTCGCAGCCAGTGTCGTAGTTAGTTTGGGCTAGGATTATATGCTGTTAGAGGATCAGTTCGTGATCAAAGGTCCGAGTGGTCAGCTGTTTGTAGCTGAGGAGGTGTACACGGGTTGCGAGGTCAGTATTGGGGGACATAGCCTTCCCGCTGACCTGATTATGATACAGATGGAGGACTTTGGCGTAATTCTGGGGATGGACTGGCGGTCCACTTACCACACTTTGGTGGACTGTTTTGAGGGGAAGATCATCTTCTCCATACCACTTCTTTCGAGTTCCACGGTCAGCCAGTGGACGGAGGCTTCAAGTGCACTTTTGCACTTTGGGCGGCGAGACTTTTGAGCCAGTGGTGTGAGGGCTTCCTAGCTTGTGTGGTGGCAGAGCCCAGCCCTGTGGCAGACTTCCAGAGTATCCCGGTGGTCAGAGAGTATCTCGACGTGTTCCCAGATGAGTTGCCAGGAATACCGCCCGAGCATGAGATCGAGTTTGAGATCTCATTAGTACCAGGGACCAGCCCCATCTCCACCGCACCATACAGGATGGCACCACTTGAGCTGCGAGAGGTCAAGTCTCAATTGCAGGATCTTTTGGAGAAGGGCTTTGTGAGGCCCAGTGCGTCTCCCTGGGGAGCCCCGGTACTGTTTGTAAAGAAGAAGGATGGTACCCTACGCCTTTGTGTGGACTACCGACAGCAGAATAGGGTCACCATCAAGAACAGATATCTGCTGCTGAGGATCGACGACTTGTTTGACCAGTTGCGAGGTGCCACGGTATTCTCCAAGATCGACTTGAGGTCTGGATACCACCAGTTGAGGATCAAGGAGGCAGACGTCTCCAAGACAGCTTTCCGCACCCGGTACGGACACTACGAGTTTCTGGTCATGCCATTTGGGCTAACCAATGCCCCCGTTGCCTCCATGGACCCGATGAACCGGGTGTTTAGACCGTACTTGGACCAGTTCGTGGTGGTATTCATTGATGATGTGCTCATCTATTCTCGAGATCAGACGCAGCACGGACAGCACTTGCGGATGGTTCTGGACACACTGAGACGACGTAGGCTGTACGCCAAATACAGCAAGTGCGAGTTCTGGTTGAGGGAGGTGACCTTCTTAGGTCATGTGATCTCTGGAGATGGCTTGGCGGTGGACCCAACCAAGGTCGAGGCAATGCTCAGGTGGGAGAGACCGCGTATGGTTACTGAGATTCGCAGTTTCCTGGGACTGGCAGGCTACTATGGACGGTTTATCAGGGGTTTCTCACATATTGCACGTCCTATGACACAGTTGACCCGGAAGGACGTGCCCTTCACTTGGGCAGACTCCTGTGAGGTGTGTTTTCAGGAGGTGAAGGAGAGGCTGACTTCGGCTCCCGTGCTCACCATCCCTGACAGTAGGGGCGGGTTCGTTGTGTACACGGACGCCTCCTTACAGGGGTTAGGGGGTGTGCTCATGCAGAGGGGTCACGTTGTCGCTTACACTTCGCTGCAACTGAAGCCCCATGAGCATAGCTACCCTACCCACGACATGGAGCTGGCAGTTGTTGCCTTCGCGCTGAAGACCTAGAGGCACTACTTGTACGGTAAGACCTTCGAGATTTTCACAGATCACAAGAGCCTCAGATACCTATTTGATCAGAAGGAGCTCAACATGAGACAGAGACGTTGCTTGGAGCTCCTGAAGGACTATGACTGCAACATTTCCTACCACCAGGGAAAGGCCAACGTGGTGGCTGACACCTTGAGCCGGAAGGCGCCTGCACACTTGGCCAGTTTACAGGTGCAGAGTTGGAGCCTTTTGGAGGATATGGGCAGTTGGCGACCCCTAGAGTTACGGGGGCACTGTGGGGCAATGACTGTGACACGACAGACGAGGCCAGAGCTGATAGACCGCATCATCACAGGACAGATGGCTGACCCATACTTGCAGTCCTTGCACGATAGAGTACAGTCAGGAGACCCGGGGGATTTCTCTTTCATAGACCAGGTGCTGCGCCTGAGGGGACGTTTGTGCGTTCTCAGAGACGAGGAGCTGTTGAGAGAACTCCTGACTGAGGCACACGGTTCCAGATTCACCATACATCCCGGAAACACGAAGATGTACCATGACTTGAGACGCGAGTTTTGGTGGAGGGGGATGAAGCGGGATGTGGGTGAATTCGTGCAGCAGCGTTTAGTGTGCCAGCAGGTGAAGGCCGAGCATCAGAGGCCTGCAGGGCCGCTACAGCCACTTCAGTGCCAGAGTGGAAGTGGGAGAGCATCACCATGGACTTGGTGGTGGGCTTACCTGTTACCCAGCGAGGACACGACGCAGTCTAGGTAATCGTTGATAGATTGATGAAGACGGCTCGTTTCTTACCGATCCGAGTCACTTTGGGACCAGCACAGTTGGTAGAGAGGTATATCCGCGACGTGGTACGTCTACACGGAGTTCCGCGGGAGATCGTATCCGACCGGGATACCTGCTTTACGTCCCAGTTTTGGGCTGAGTTTCAGCAAGCCCTGGGGACGCGGTTGAGGTTCAGTACAGCTTACCACCCCCAGACGGACGGACAGTCTGAGCGCATGATACAGACACTTGAGGACTTTTTGCGTGCCTGTGTACTGGACTAGAGGGGCTCTTGGGAGGAGCACGTGCCCCTGGCGGAGTTTGCATATAATAACAGTTATCACTCTAGCATCGGCATGGCACCCTACGAGGCTCTGTACGAACGGAGATGTACGGCACCCTTGAGTTGGGTTGAGGTGGGGACAAAGTGGGAGGTTGGCCCCAGGCTGATCTGACAGAGTCAGGAGGTAGTCGAGCAGATTCACAGGCGACTCCGCACTGTCAGGAGCAGGCAGAAGAGCTACGCGGATCGGAAACGCAGAGAGGTGCAGTTCGAGGTTGGGGACCACGTCTTCCTTCGTGTTTCTCCCATGAAGGGCCTGCAGCGGTTTAGGGTGAGAGGGAAGCTTGCGTCGAGGTTTGTGGGGCCCTTTGAGGTTCTGGAGCGGGTTGGACCCGTTGCTTACAGGCTTGTCCTCCCTCCTCAGCTTTCTGGTGTGCACGACGTGTTCCACGTGTCCAACCTCAGGAAGTATGTCGCCGATCCCAGTCACGTCCTGAGCCACGAGAGCATCAAGGTGGGCAACGACCTGACCTACCCCGAGCGGCCAGTGCAGATTCTTGACAGAGCCGTTCGCAGTCTGAGATGAAAGCAAGTACCCCTGGTGAAGGTTTTGTGGAGGAGCCAGCGGTATGAGGAGGCTACCTGGGAGCCTGAGGCAGCAATGCGGGAGTGATACCCGGAGCTTTTCGCAGGTACGTCTTTTCGGACCGGCTTCGGTCCTCTTTGAGTTTGTTATGCATATATTGTTCTTTCCCGCACCCTTGTTAGCGCAAGTTTCGTGGACGAAACTTCCTTTGAGTTTGTTATATTGTTACAAACAGGGCATCTGACGTAGTTTAAGACATCTGGGAAGTGGCCCAGACGTCTGGAACCCTTCCCAGACGTCTGGTATTAAAATTTTTCGGCGTACGGGTTCGCATCTGCGGGCATGCGCGCATAGACTGAACTCGCCGCCTTCGTTCTTCTTTTTTCTCTCCCTCCCTGCAGATGGCGCAGCCTTCCTCTCTCTCTCTCTCCCTGCGCTGCCTTCAAATAGCGTCTGATTTTGGGCAGACTCGTCGTTTTTGACTCGTTTAGGATCCGTTCGGAGTCCGTTTTCCGCGTTTCAAGTTTCGTTCTTCCCAGATTTAGTTCCTCTACCTGTTTACAGTAATTGTATCCTGTTCTGAGTAACCCCTTGTGTTGATCCTTGTGTTAGGACCCCATTTTGTTGCGGCTCTAGGGGTTGCGAAGGCGCGCGAGATTGCCGATCACGCCCCCAATACTCCCGATCTTGCGGGTAGAGTGGCCTTTTCAATTATTTATCAAAAGTTATGCAATTGTAAAATAATTAATAGAGTCTAGGGCATTGCATGAACCCTAGGGCTGAAAAATTAGATTGAATGATAGATCCTAGGGTATTGTATGAATCGTAGGACTGGAAAACTAGATTGAATGATAGATCTTAGGGTACGGCATGAATCCTAGGACTGGAAAACTAGTTGAATATACAAACATTGTAGTCTTGGAAAAGTAGAAAGGAAACGATAACAACCTGTAAATTGGTTAACAGCTGTCTGTTATGAATGAATAATTACGGTTGAGAACATGGGTTATATGGATATAAAGCTGGAACGGTGAAACCTAAATTCCCTGAGTTAAAAGAGCATGAACCCTATGGGGAATTAGGTGTAGAACTCCTGGAAAGTGAATGGAATAGAATTGGGGAAGTGAGCTGGCCCTTGAGTACGGAGTACCAAGGAGAGCAACTGTCCCCCTGTTTAGTGCAGAGCGGAGCTAGCCGCCCCAGGGACCCGAGGTTAGGTCTGGCCACTTTGTACCGACTTTTGGCCCTCGTGTACACAGTACCGAGGAGAGCTACTAGTGTAGGGAGAGCACTAGCTACCCCACGGGCCTCGGGGTTCTGCTAGCCCTCCTATACCAACTTGTTAGGCCCACTGGACAAACCACGGTAGTCAGGCGAGGGTGCGTGGACTGTGGAGGGGCAAGACCCCTGTTTGGTTACTGTGGAGGGCTGGACCCCTGTTACTAAGAGGGCGCTGCCCTGTACTGATTCCTTGCTGTGCTTTGGGTGCACTGACGTGTTTTTGTGCGTGTGTGTTAAGGAGTGTCGTTATAGTCGCACTTGCAACGTCGGTTTTAAAATAATTAAACAGAGGTGAGTCTGAGTGTCGGTCTCAAGGAGGTGTGAAAATCGGATTTTTACTTTACCATTTGTTGTCACGGAAAGTGCGGAGTTTTGCTTGCAAAAGGAGCAGTTTTGAAAAGCGAGAGAGAGAGATAGAGAGAGAGAAGGTTTAGGGTTAGAAAGCTCTTTGTTTTGACCATGCAACTTGAACAGAAATTAAAATGGAAACTGAATAGAAAATAACTTCATTAAACATGCACTTGTAGTTCATGACTTACAACATTAAATACATGCTTCAACAAAAATAATAAAAAGCTTAAAAGAGAGAGAGAGAAAGAGAGTGTGTGTGGAGAGCGACAAGGCAGCCACGGCGGTGGAGGAGGCTCCGTCGGTGGCTCGTGGTCTCCGGCGATTGCAAGAGTGCCTAAGGCTAGCTAAAAGAGGGGTAGAGTAGTTGCAAGGGGAAGTGAATGCCTTGAATGGTGGTTGGAGGGGGTTTAAATAGAGTTAAGGGCTTCCAAAAAGAAGAAGGGGCTTTAGCGACATCCAGAGCGTCGCTAAAATCTCTTCCAAAAGCGTCGGTCTCACCACTGGTCAGCCGCCCGCCTCGTTCCTTCTCCTCGCGCGATCCGCAGCCGCTGAACAAGAGCCATCCGATCGAAGATCAGACTGCTGAGAGCCTTCCTCGCCTGCGATGGGATCGCGCCTCGGGCGCGCGTGTGCGCGCACGTTTCCACCCTGCGCGCGCATGCACGTGGACGCTCATGAGCTGCGGTTACATCGCATGGCAAGATCCTGGCCGCCTGCTGCTGATCGGGCGGCCCAATTTCTCCGCGCCCGTCGCCCGTCTTCAATTTCCACCCCGCGCGGCTCGAACGCGCATCGCGTGGGTGCGGCCGTGCGCGCTAACCGTTGCACCACGCCTGCGCTTTGTCGCGGCGACCGTGGGCGGGCGCGTGGATCTCGGCCGTTCGATCGAAGATAGACGGCCGAGATCTGATCTTGGCTTGATGAAGGTGCGGTGCACGGTGGGGTAGGCCGACGTGGCGCAATCTGGGCCGTTGATCTCCATATCAACGGTCAGAACTTCTTGGGTCCATTGTAGGAGCTTCGGATGTCGGGTTTGACCGATCTTGAGTCCGTTGGACTCCGTTCATCGTTCTAAATCCATCCGTGCAGTCCGATTGCTCATCTGAGGCCTACTTTGACAAATGCTTACACAAATGGCCATTAATGCAATTTATAAGCAATCTTGGTACATGATGCATGCAATGCTCCTATTCTACTTATGTTGTGCCTTTTATTCTAAAGATGGGCCATATTTAACATAATTATCACCCCCTTGTGTACTGTTATCATACCCCCATGCTTACTCCTTGCTAGTCCCTAGCAAGGTTTATTCTAGTCTTTATTTCCTTGCAGAATTCAAGAAGTAATTGCTTAGGCACTTCGTTACTTGTCAATAAGAGGAAATATATGCAGATCTTAATCTACAAAGGCTAAGCAGCACCCGGGTGTCTGCCAAAATACGAATCGCCCGAATCCTTGCTTTAATGTATATATAACTATACATACGTATATATTTTTTAAGAATTTTTTTCGGAATTCAGTGTGGGTTGGTAACTTTTTACGGCTACCCAACCCACCCAAAACTCGATCAAAACCCTAAGTGCTAAGCATCTTGGTGTGAATGTTGTGATAGACTCACTTAACGGTAATTGAGACAGACTTCGAGTTTCTACGCCTCTAGGTGACCGGAAAAGGAAACAAATTTGCCTGAAGGTGTATTTGTTCAATTGGTAGCTTTCTCCCTATATTTGTTTTAATTGGGGTCAACACAAGGATTTTTCCAGTGTATATCTCCCCGGCTTGTACTACTTCCCCGCTTCGTCCTTAGGTATTTTGGTCTTTTTTGTGTAATTATTGAGCTGGGCTCTGGACAACCGACCAATGGGTTGCTACCCACGATCACTTGCCAGCCATACTTGTGCGGTGAAGTGTGGTTTATTTTCTTTTCTTCTTGTTCCTTTTTTTTTTTTTTTGTAGGTGGCTTCCCTGATCTCAAATGTACCTAAAGGCAACGAAAAAGAAATGGCCTATGGCTGGGTTCTAGACAACCTGCCAATGGGCTGTTACCCACGATAACTTGCCAGCCATACCACCTTAGAGAGTTCATTAGCTACCCAATTTCTGTCAAAATCTCCGAGAAGTGAGTCTGTGCAAAAATGTGTGCAGATGCTTAGACTCAAAGTTTTCCTGAGTTAGAGGGTGAGTTGATAAATCGTATACTTATTGCCTTATTTAGTAGGTGGATTAGAACAGCTTAAGGTTGCAAGGATTCGCCGCTAAATCCATATTTTAACGAACACCAGGGCTAATTAAGCCTGAAGGCCTGAAAAGTCTAAGTGTTTAAGTTTTTTTTGTATTATTTCCCACTATTAACAAGTTTCTAATGCCTAAGTTTTCTTCCTAAATTCAATTTTTTTTAATTAATTTATTCATTCAGGCTGATTAATTGAGTTCAGGATTATGCAATTTACCACCCCCCCATGCTTAAGTTGGACAATGTCCTCATTGGCAGATACATGATGCAAAAGGGTTCAAAAAGATAGTACCTGAGTGACGTAAACTACCAGATCAGTCTGAATCCTCTGGGTTGCCTCCTAGGAAGCGTTGAGTTTAACGCCTCCAGCTTGTGGTGCTCGGTGTCAGCCCTCAACGAGGGTGACACTTTCCTTGGGGGGTACCTGGGCCAGGAAATGCTTCAATCTTTGACCATTAACTGTAAAAGTGTGCCCAGTGTTAAGATCAGTGATTTCAACCGCCCCGTTAGAATAGGGCTTAACCACCCGAAATGGTCCTGTCCATTTGGACCTGAGTTTCCCTGGGAAGAGTTTTAGGTGTGCATCAAACAACCAAACTTGCTGGTTAGGCTCAGAGGTTTATCTATGAATGAGTTGGTCGTGGACGGCTTTCATTTTCTCCTTATACAGTCGACTATTGTCAAAGGAGTCCCGACGGATTTCTTCGAGCTCAGATAATTGCAGCATCCTCTGCGCACCGACTAACTGGGGATCCATGTTACACTGCTTGACAGCCCAGTAAGCCCGGTGTTCCAATTCGACAGGAAGATGGCAGGCCTTACCGAAGACCAGGCGATAAGGCGACATGCCTATCGGGGTCTTGAAAGCGGTCCTGTATGCCCACAGGGCATCATCAAGTCGTATGGACCAATCTTTCCTGTCAGGTCTCACAGTCTTCTGTAAAATGTTCTTGATTTGTCTATTGGAGACCTCAGTCTGCCCATTTGTTTGTGGATGATACGGGGTGGCAATGCGGTGGTTTACCCCGTATTTTCTAAGTAGGGCACGGAATTGGGAATGGATAAAATGACTTCCACCATCACTGATCATGGCCTTAGGTATTCCAAATCGAGAAAAGATGTTCTTCACAAAGTCCATGACAGTCTTGTGATCGCATCGTCGGGTGGCAACGGCTTCAATCCATTTGGAAACATAGTCTACGGAGACCAGGATGTACTCGAAGCCGTTGGATGGTGGAAAGGGGCCCATAAAATCGATACCCCAAACGTCGAAGATTTCGACAATCAAAATGGGCTGAAGGGGCATCATATCTTTCTTGGTCATGGTCCCCAGTGTTTGGCAGCGTGAGCAAGTCTTGACAAAGATGTGTGCATCCTTAAATAGGGACAGCCAGTAAAATCCAGACTGCAAAACTTTTGCAGCTGTTTTCTTTCCAGAGAAGTGGCCGCCACATGCTTGGTCATGACAAAATGAAAGCACACTCTGAACTTCATCTTCAGGGATACACCTTCTGATGATCTGATCAGCACAGAGGCGAAACAGCATGGGATCATCCCAGAAATAGTGCTTGGCCTCTGCCAAGAACCTGTCCCGTTGCTGTCTAGACCAGCTGTGCGGGGTTTGTCCTATAACTAGGTAATTGACGTAGTCAGCATACCATGGCATTTTCTTGTCTTGCACGGCTAGGATGTGTTCATCAGGGAAGGTATCAGATAGAGGTAGTGAGGGTCCAATGTGGTCTGGATGAAGTCTCGACAAGTGGTCAGCCACCACATTTTTCGATCCGACCTTGTCTCGGATTTCCAGGTCAAATTCCTGCAAAAGCAGGATCCATCTGATGAGCCTGGGCTTTGTGTCCTTTTTGGCCAACAGGTGCCGGATGGCTGAATGGTCAGTGTAAATAGTCACGTGGGATCCTAGCAAGTATGAGCGAAATTTTTCAAGTCCAAATACTACAGCAAGTAACTCTTTCTCTGTGACGGTATAATTACGTTGGGCCTCGTCCAACGTTTTGCTCGCGTAATAGATCACCACGGGCTTCTTGTCTTGCCTTTGTCCCAGGACATCGCCTATGGCAAAATCTGATGCATCACACATAATCTCAAAGTCCTGGGACCAGTCTGAGGGTTGAAGTACAGGTGCGGTAGAGACTGAGTCCCGGAGGGTGTGATAAGCCTGGATGCACTCAGGAGACATGTGGAATATGGCGTCGTTGACTAGAAGGTCGGTCAAGGGTTTTGAAAGCTTGGAAAAGTCTTTGATGAACCTTCGGTAGAAGCCAACATGTCCTAGGAAGGAGCGAATCTGCCAGACCGAACTAGGTGGAGGAAGTTTGGAAATTAAATCAACCTTAGCTCGATCTACCTCGATGCCCCTATGCGAAATGATGTGACCGAGGACAATTCCTTCTTGAACCATAAAATGGCTCTTTTCCCAATTTAACACCAAGTTAACCTTGATACATCGTTTCAGGATTTTCTCCAAGTTGCTCAAACAATGGTCGAATGAATTCCCGAATACAGAGAAATCATCCATAAAGACCTCCAAGTATTCACCCACCATTTCTGAAAAAATGGCTAGCATGCAATGCTGGAAGGTCGCAGGTGCGTTGCATAACTCGAACGGCATTCGACGGAATGCAAACGTGCCATACGGGCAAGTGAATGTGGTCTTTTCCTGATCTTCTGGAGCAATTGTGACTTGGTTATATCCTGAATATCCATCCAGGAAGCAAAAATACTTCCGCCCTGCCAATCTTTCAAGGATTTGGTCAATGAATGGCAAGGGGAAGTGGTCCTTCTTAGTGGCTTCATTAAGCTTCCTATAATAAATACACACCCGCCATGCGGTGGTGGTGCGGGTGGGGATGGATTCGCCACGATCATTGGTGACAACGGTGAGCCCAGCTTTCTTTGGAACCACTTGAGTGGGGCTCACCCAGGGGCTATCGGAGATAGGGTAGATGATGTCAGCATCAAGCCACTTGATAATTTCTTTTTTAACGACCTCCCGCATGTTTAGGTTTAAATGTCTCTGCATCTGGCGGGAAGGTCGGGCCCCGTCTTCCAGGAAAATTTTGTGGGTGCAATAGGTGGGGCTAATTCCTCTTAAATCTGAAATGGTCCAACCAATGGCGGCCCGATGTTCTAAAAGCGTCGCAATCAACCTGAGTTCCTGATCCTTGGTTAAATGAGAATTAATAATCACTGGGAAGGTTTGGTCAGGTCCCAAGAAGATGTACTTGAGATTCTCGGGCAATGGTTTAAGCTCGGGTACGGGTGGGACCACAGTCGATGGGAAGGGAAAGGGCTGTAGTTGATCAACATCGATCTCTTCAAATGGTGTCATGTGATGATACTCAGCCTTACAGAGGTCCACGGGTAATGATGGTGACGGGTCAGAACTACGAGTTTGGTGGTCTGAGACAAAATTGAGGGTGAGGCATTCCTCGATTAAAGTTTCCACGGGATCATGTTCCTCAATGTAATCGTAATCAAAAGACTTTGTCACCCGGAAGATATCCAATTGCATTTTCCTGTCCCCGAAGGCGATTTCCATACATCCCGTGTCGCAATCAATATTTGCTTTAGCCGTAGCTAAGAAAGGTCTGCCTAAAATTATGGGTGCGTTCTGTAATTTTTCAAGGACTTCCATGTCGAGCACCAAAAAATCGACCGGGAAATAGAAGTCCTTAACCCGTACAATTACATCCTCGACAACCCCCTTCGGGGCTTTCACAGATCTATCAGCCAGCTGGATGGTGACAGGGGTTGGTGTCAGCTCCCCAAAACCAAATTGGTGGTACAGGGTTGTTGGAATTAGATTGATAGAAGCACCTAGGTCTAGGAGCGCTCTATCAAACGTCATGTCCCCGATATTGCAGGAAATCAGGGGCGCTCCTGGGTCAGTTCGCTTGAGTGGAAGGTTGCTTGATATCACGGAACTTGCTTGCTCAGAAAGTACAACCTTCCTAGGTGCTTGCGGTCTCGGCTTACGCTTGGGTGTACAGGCATCCTTTAAAAACTTGGCGTAAGCAGGGATGTGTTTGACGGCTTCTAGGAGCGGAATATTAATCTGGACTTGCTTAAAAATTTCTAACAGCTCCTCAGTTTCCACAGTATTCTTCTTTTTCTTGATTGTTTCCAAGGCCTCAGGGTAGGGTGTCTGAATGTGGATTGGTTCCATGTCTGGGTCCTTGGTTGGTGCCTCTTCTGAGTCGGGTATTTCAACAAATAAAGTCTCGGGGAGAGTCGACCATTTGGGATCCTGGGTTTTGGTGCCGCTTCTCAAGGTCACCGCATTCGCAGAGGCATTGGGGCTATGGGGTGATCCTTGAGAAGACGAGGACGAAGAAGCGCCAAACCCAGGAGGTGTTTGCGGGGCTGGCTGGACCATGTGAGCCTACCCGGGGTTGCTTTGGAACCCTTGCGAATTGGGGCCTCTGTTAATTATGTTTCGCGGGTTCGGTTGTGGTTGGGAAGGTAGGGATCGTTGTTGTTTACAGTCCAAGAGTTGGCTTAACTGTCCCTTTACCAAGGCCATTTCCTCCTGATGTTTCTGGTTCATGTCAGCCATTATCTTTATTAGGGTATCCATTTGGTTTTGTGGGGGAGGGGCCGCCCTATTCTGGTTATATTGGGGTTTAACTGGTGGTCCTTGCTGATAGGGGGGCAAGTGTGGCTGCTGGTTTGGCCTGGGCTAGTTTTGGAATTGCGGTGGTTTCTGGTTTGTCCAACCAAAGTTGGGGTGGTTACGCCAGTTGGTGTTGTAAGTGTTGGAGAAAGGGTCAGGTTTTGCATATCCTTGGATGGCTTGCACATCTTCTAGGATAGCCGATGTTGATGAACAGGGAAGGGAGTAATCAAGGGTCGAGGGAGCAAAGGTCCCTCCCTGGAACGTGGTCAGGGGTTGTTCCAGGTTCAGTTGGGTGAAGGGCTGGACCAGGTCAACATTATGTGCTCCCTTTGCTAGGGAGAAAGTCTGCAAGGGGTTCCTAGTTTGATTCAGTAGCTCATCAATCTTTTTGTCCACCAATTCTACTCGATCCCACTTTTTGGCAATGATGTCCATGTCAACCATTCTAGAATTTGCTTGCACCTCATAAATCCCGCCACGGGGTTGACTGGACCTGTTAAACTGGTTCATGGAGGCATTGTTGAGCGAATTCTCGCTCATAGACACAAAGAGCTCAAACGCGCTCTCCTCATCTTTGTTTAGAAAGTTTCCCCTGCATGAGGCATCAACAAAGTTTCGTAGGTTGCTGTCCAGACCGTGGTAGAAGATCTGGGCCAATTGCCACCTTGAAACTTCGTGGTGTGGGCATTTCCTCAAAAGTTCATTAAATCTTTCCCACGCCTCATGAAATTGTTCCCCACCCTGGAGTGTGAAGGTAGTGATAGCTCTTCTGAGGGCATTGGTCTTTCCTATGGGGAAGAATTTCTTTAAAAATGCATGCCTCAGTTCTTCCCAGGTGGTGATGGGTCTACCTAGGGTTCTAAGCCAATGAGAAGCCTTGTCTCTTAATGAGAAAGGGAACATCTTGATTAGAACAATGTCAAGGCTAATGTTCCTAGGTTTCACCATTCGTGCTATGTGGTCGAGATCCTCTAGGTGCTGAAAGGGGTCCTCATTTGAGCTTCCATGAAAGTGGCTCTGGATCAGACTTAAGACATTCAGTTTTAGCTCAAAATCATCTCTCCCCTCGGGGATCCTAAGGTGTGGCTCGACTCTAATAGCAGAAGGGTTATAGAAATCACAGAGGGGTCTTGGCTGGTCCTGAAATGGCGATAAATCAAGTGGTGGTTGCCCTGGTATGTCGTGGAAAGGTGGTGGTGGTTGTTCTTGTGGGTTCTATAACCGTTGTATGGCTTGCATGATGGTGTGGGTTTGTTGTTGCTGAAGCCGATGGTTAGCATTGATTTGAGCTTGGATGATGGCCATAGCATCTGGTGGGGGTTGATCCTTAGCCTCATCTACCCTAGGTTTAGCCATGTTTTCAACAGAATTACGTCACCTAGATACCTGCCCCAAAACACACAACTCGGGATGCATACACTAAAGAAGAACAGGAGGGGATGCGGAGGGCGACAGATGCGAGAAATGTGTTTCAATCAAGCACCCAAGCCTAGTCCTTATGGTGTATTCCTCAGGAGACTTAGAAATCTTACAAAGGGTGATTAAGTCCGTAAGCACTGGACTCCCCTTCCCAAGGCTAATCTGGCCAGGTTGATTACGAGGGGATTGCAGGGAAGGTTCTTCCTTTGGCTTGCGCCTCCGGTTCCATAGACCCCACAACTGCGGTAGTTTGACACTGCCCCGCAGCCTAGTCACCAGATTCTACTAACGGAATGAAAGCCAAGTGCCTAGCGAACAAAACCTCGCCTTTTGAGACTTAACTCAGTCCTGCCTAGGACATGTCTACTCAGTTTTAAAGGGTTAGGATAGTGCTTGTGCTTAGGGTGATGTGATGAGGCGTTGATTGGGGTGGTGCCTTTTAATTTTTCACTTTCAAAGTGTGTGCTTCTAGCAAAACATGGTTTTCAAACAAGGATTTGTTAAGATGTGGTGTCTTTTAGTATTTCATCCTTACTTTAGTACTTTTTAGGGTTGACGTGTCTTAATATTTTCAAACAAGTTTCAGTGGGCATGTCAAGTTCTGCACACAACTTGGTGAAAGTAGATTTCCTTTTCTTTTATAGAGGCTCTAAAACCCTAGTGTACTCATCCTAATGATCATGCAGCTTCTATTAGATGAGTCAGTTTTAGGGTTGAGTGGTGCGGCCCAGGTCAACTCAAGGTGGCTTCGCAAACACCACCCAAGAAAAAGAAAAGAACACTCCAAGAATTTATTCAGAATGTTAGAGTTTACATTTTTTTGTGGGGTGATGTGTTAAGGATGTGGGTCAAGCAATCATACACCACGCCAATTTTTTTCAATTTTTACAATTTTTTTTAGCTTTTTCACGCAAGCAAACAATGAGAGACAGGTTACTCACTATCGGTCCTTGAGGCGCCTACTCCCTTGCTACCGTCGTGGGATGCGTCGCTTCGCCGTCCATGCACCGAATTCCTGCAACCGTCAAGTAAAAAGGAAAATAGGGTATTAGACAATGTGAGAATGAATGTGGAATGGAGGTGATAAAACAAATCCGTTGCCTCCCCAGCAACGGCGCCAAAAAATGACGTGCTTTTGTGCGTGTGTGTTAAGGAGTGTTGTTATAGTCGCACTTGCAATGCCGGTTTTAAAATAATTAAATGGAGGTGAGTCCGAGTGTCGGTCTCAGGGAGGCGTGAAAATCGAATTTTTACTTTACCACTTGTCACAGAAAGTGAGAAGTTTTGCTTGCGAAAGGTGCAGTTTTGAAAAGCGAGAGAGAGAGATAGAGAGAGAGAAGGTTTAGGGTTAAAAAGCTCTTTGTTTTGTATCATGCAACTTGAACAGAAATTAAAATGGCAACTGAACGGAAAATAACTTCATTAAACATGCACTTGTAGTTCATGACTTACAACATTAAATACATGCTTCAACAAAAATAATAAAAAGCTTAAAAGAGAGAGAGAGAAAGAGAGTGTGTGTGGAGAGCGACGAGGCAGCCACGGCTGTGAAGGAGGCTCCGTCGGCGGCTCGTCATCTTCGGCGATTATAAGAGTGCCTAAGGCTAGCTAAGAGAGGGGTAGAGTAGTTGCAAGGGGGAGTGAATGCCTTGAATGGAGGTTGGAGGGGGTTTAAATAGAGTTAAGGGCTTCCTAAAAGAAGAAGGGGCTTTAGCGACATCCAGAGCGTCGCTAAAATCTCTTCCAAAAGCGTCGGTGAAGCCCTTTCGCCGCTGGTTAGCTGTCCGCCTCGTTCCTCCTCCTCGCGCGATCCGCGGCCGCTGAACGAGAGCCGTCCGATCGAAGATCGGACGGCTGAGAGCCTTCCTCGCCTGTGCTGGGATCGCGCCTCGAGCGCAGGTGTGTGTGCGCGTTTCCACCCGACGTGCGCGCGCGCGTGGACGCTCATGAGTTGCAGTCACACCGCATGGCAAGATCCTGGCCGTCCGCTGCTGATCAGGCAGCCCAATTTCTCCGCGCCCGTCGCCCGTCTTCAATTTCCACCTCGCGCGGCTTGAACGCGCGTCGCGTGGGTGCGGGCATGCGCACTAACCGTTGCGGCACGCCCGCGCTTTGTCGCAGCGACCGCGGGCGGGCGAGCGGATCTCGGCCGTTCGATAGAAGATCGACGGCCGAGATCTGATCTTGGCTTGATGAAGGTGCGACGCACAATGGGGCGGGCCGACGTGGCGCAATCTAGGCCGTTGATCTCCAGATCAACGGTCAGAACTTCTTGGGCCTATTGTAGGAGCTTCGGATGTCGGATTGGCCGATCTTGAGTCTGTTGGACTCCGTTCATCGTTCTGAATCCATCCGTGCTGTCGGATTGCTCATCTGAGTCCTGCTTTGACAAATGCTTACACAAATGGCATTAATGCAATTTATAAGCAATCTTGGTACATGATGCATGCAATGATCCTATTCTACTTATGTTGTGCCTTTTATTTTAAAGATGGGCCATATTCAACATAATTATAACCCCCTTGTGTAGTGTTATCATGCACCCGTTAATGGAAACGACTGACCGCGTGCCAGTGCGGGGTAGCTACCCGTGCGTTTATCGCGCGTGCCGTAGTCACCGTTACGTCTGTCAGCGACCTTGGGGTGGTTGACTGAGGGTAGGACCACCACGGGGGACTCTCCCGGCCAAGAGAGCACCACGTGTTACTTCTACTTTTCGGGAAAGACTGCAATCAAGATCATTCCCACGAGGAACATTCAAGATCAAGAGAAGGATCTGAGAAATAAATCAATAGTGAATAAATGAAAAAATGAAAGCAAGAAATAATAAATATAACAGCTATTGTCCATCGTACTGTTTCTTTTAGCTTTTAGTTGCCACTCTACTCAGTGTTTCGCTGACGTGTCACCCTTGTTACTTTTCAGGACCAGGTGTTGAGCAGCCAGAGTCGGCGGCTGCAAAGGGCGCTGGGCCTAGTAGAGCCCAGTAGTGTTACTTGTAGTGCCCACTGTACTTTTCTTTCCGTTGTAGTGAGTAGTTTCTGCTACCCTCTGTACTCTCTTTATTGTAAGCTTCATGTTTATGTACATGTTTATTTCTCTACTGTTGTGGTGGTGTATACTGTAGTATTTCTTTCCTTTACTGCTGTGTCTTGTTACTGCTAGTTATTTACATGGTGAATGTGATTTATTTTACTGCTCTTTTGGTTACTTTCTCGTTGGACGACTGGGTCTTGCGATCAGTCAAGTCGGTCCGATTCTTGTGTCTCGTAGGGATTCGGGAATCGGGTCGTTACAAAAAGAAACCGCACTGCAACACCTTGGCTGCAGTTTTCCTCCCAGAGAAATGGACTCTGCAGGCCTGCTCATGGTAGAAGGATAGCACATTGGGGAATTCGCTGTTAGGAATACAGCGATGGATGATCTGGTCGGCACCTATTCGTAAAAGTAGTGGATTATCCCAGAAATAGTACTTTGCTTCTACGATGAGACGCTCACACTGGTTTTTAGGCCAGCCATGTGGGAGGGAACCAGAAGCAAGGTAATTGGCAATGTCGGCATACCAAGTCTCCTTGCACATTAATTGCCAATAGGTGTTCATCGAGAAAAACCTCATTAATCGGCAGGGTAAGTCCAATGTGGTTAGGGTCCAGTCTCGAGAGGTGATCAGCAACAACATTCTAGGCTCCGACCTTATCGCGGATCTCAAGGTCAAATTCTTGGAGCAGAAGGATCCAACGAATCAGTCTAGGCTTGGCATCCTTCTTGTGCATGAGATGGCGAATGGCCGCATGGTTAGTGAATATAATAACATGTGAGCCCAGAAGATAAGAGCGGAATTTCTCCAGCCCAAAGATGACCGCCAGTAGTTCTTTCTCAGTGGTTGTATAATTACGCTGGGCCTCGTCCAATGTCTTACTGGCGTAGTACACCACGAAGGGGTGTCTATCGCGTCTTTGTCCCAAGATGACTCTGACTGCAAGGTCGGAAGCGTCACACATGAGTTCAAAGTCTAGGGACCAATCAGGTAGCTGGAGAACAGGGACCTTAGTGACAGCATCATGCAGCTGCGTGAATGCTCGTATGCAGTCGGGGCCCATATCAAAGGGTACGTCAGTCGATATGAGATGAGTTAAAGGTCTAGGAATCTTAGAGAAGTCTTTGATGAATCTTCTATAGAAACCGACGTGTCCTAAGAAGGAACGGATTTGCTTGACAGAGCCAGGCATAGGTAAATCAGCAATTACATCAAGCTTAGCTCTATCAACCTCAATACCCCTATCAGAGATGATATGCCCAAGAACAATTCCCTCGTATACCATAAAATGACTTTTCTCCCAAGAAAGGATGAGGTTCACATCAATACATCTCCAAAGGATATGGGTCAAGTTGGCAAGACAATCATCAAATGAAGGTCCAAAGATTGAAAAGTCATCCATGAAGACCTCAAGAAAGTCACCCACCATGTCATGGAATATCGCCAGCATACATCTTTGGAAAGTTGCTGGCGCGTTACAAAGTCTGAAAGGCATCCTTCTAAATGCGAAGGTGCCGAAGGGGCAGCTAAAGGTGGTTTTCTCTTGGTCCCGGAGGTCAATTGCCACCTGGTTATATCCAGAGAATCCATCTAGGAAACAGAAAAATTTATTTCCCGCTAACCGCTCCAGGATTTGGTCAATAAAAGGTAGTAGAAAGTGATCTTTCTTTGTTGCAGCATTCAGTTTCCTATAGTCTACACACACTCTCTAAGATGTTAGAGTACGTGTAGGGATGGATTCGCTCCTGTCATTGACACGGATGGTGAGTCCCATCTTTTTGGGCACAACATGAATCGGGCTCACCCAGGGGCTATCGCTGATCTGGTAGTTTATACCCGCATCAAGCCACTTAATGATTTCCTTTTTAACAACCTCCCGCATATTAGGGTTGAGACGTCGCTGCATCTCATGGGAAGGTCGAGCCTCCTCCTCCGTATATATACGGTGAGTGCAGTAGGAGGGGCTAATGCCAGTTAAGTCAGATAAGGAACATCTAATGGCTGCCTTGTGTTCCGTAAGGACCTTTGTTAGTTTGCACTCTTGCTCCCTGGTCAATTTTGAACTAATGATTACGGGGAGCGTTTCATTTGGTCCCAAGAAAACATATTTAAGCGTGTCAGGCAGCTCTTTCAGCTCGGGAGTGGATGGTGAAAGATCTGCCATTTCTTGGGATGAGAGTGTCCCAAGCGGATCAAAAGAAAAAAAGGCAGGAGGAAGAAGTTGAACCTCAGATTGGCCAAGAAGAGGGGCATTTTAGATTGATGGATCCAAAAAGGGATAGCCCCAGTGATTAGTATGTGGCCTCAAGGTCCCAGTGTGGAGTCGCATTTCCGCCTGATTTGGCGAGAAAGAAAGGGCAATCTAGTCTTCAAGGGGGTGGACCGGCGGTGAGTAGCCTAAATATGACTCAGACCATGAGGTATGGGAAGTAGAGAAAACCTCGTCAAAAGTTTGGTCAGGAGAAAGTACGTGTAAGGGGAGGGATGGGGGAACGTCACAATCTGTGTTAGTCAGGCGATGGTCTGTGTTCAGGGGCAATCCACAGCAGTCAGAATAGGTCCCTATTAGTCTGATACACACGTTGACGGCCATGTCCTCATCAGACGTGTCATCCTCGGTGCAATCACAATCAAAATTCTTGACTGCCTTGAAGATGTTTAGCTTGAGCTTCTCAGAGCCAACGGCAATCTCAATACAGCCCGACTCACAGTCGATATGGGCGCGGGTTGTGGCCAAGAAAGGTCGACCAAGGATGATCGGACAATCAGAAAGTGAGCTAGGAACTTCCATATCCAAAATAAGAAAGTCAACAGGAAAACAAAGACTGTTGACCCTAACCACCACATCTTCCGCCACACCCTTTGGTATTTTGACAGAATTATCTGCCAACTGTAACGTGACAGGGGTGGGTTTCAGATTTCGTAGGGCAAATTTTTTGAGCATGATGGTTAGTATAAGATTGATGGAAGATCCTAGATCAAGCAGAGTACGGTTAAAATTGCAGCCTTGGATGCTACAAGAAATAAGCGGTGTGCCCAGATCTTTCTGCTTCGGTGGTAGATTTGACAGTATAGCACAACTCGCATGAGGCGAGAGGACCACCGGATTCTTTGTTTTCTTTAACTATCGCCTGGGTGTAGTGTAGTCTTTGAAAAATCAAGCGACAGTTGGTATATGGTCGATAGCCTCCAACAGGGGTACCTTGATTTCAACATACCTGAATAAATTACGCATGTTATCAAAGGCCTGTGTATCCTTTTTCTTGCCTTTTGGCTCCCTCAGTAGAGCCTCAGGGAATGGGACTGATTCTGGCACTAGTTTGGGTGTATCGTCCTCACGAGAATGCGGTGCGCATCCCGAATGAGAGGGCGATGAAAAAGATGGTCCAGGATCAGATCGAGGCGGATCGACGGTTTGCTTTCCACTCCTCGTAGTGATCGCATTGGACGTCGCGGGTCCAATGGGATCATAAAGCGAAGGAGGTTTCGCAATAGGGACATAAGGGTGAGGTGCTGTTGCGGGATTAGCCTAAAATCCCGGTGGAATGCTCGGAGCTTGCAGAATTTGATGAACCTGCCCCTAAGAAGGGCATACCTGTGGTTGAGGACCACGGGGTACAAAATTTCGCGGGTTGGGAACAAGTTGGGCTGGAAGAGTACCTTGAGATCGAGTCGTCATGCGTAGTTGACTAATCTCAGCATTCTGCTGCGCCAATTGGTGCTAAAGAGAAGTCATGTTTTCTTCATGGCGTTTAGACATTTCCATCACCATTCGCATCAGTTTATCAAGAGGACTTGATGTGTGTTCTGTTTGAGGTATGCAAGGACCCGATGGCGGATTTGCCACAGGATTAAACTGGACCCTTGGGATGACGGGTGCAGACAGTCGCATTGGCCCACCCGCGGGGTTTTGGCACTGCGAGTTACTAGACCATGCAAAGTTAGGATGATTTCACCACCTTGGGTTATAAGTAGCAGAGAACGGGTTGTTCCCCAGGGCACAAGCGTCTTCCAAGCCAGAAGACGAGTCCGCATGTATATGCATCCGAGCACATGGAGGCTTGGTCCTCCGTGTCGAAATACTGGCTTGCAGAAGCCAAGTCCACATGACTTACCGAATCACTCGGCACGACACTCGGTAAGGACGGTCTTACAGGGTTTTTGGGAATAAGCTTGGCATTGGAAGGATTAGGGTTGTGACGGAATGATGAGGTGGAGGTGTCTACCATAAAGCGGGCGGGATTGGCCAGAAGCTCGTCCAGCTTCTTGTGCACGACAGAGACTTCATCCAATTTTTGTGCAATAAGGTTAAGATCTGTGGATGAATGGGAGGGTCCCGTGTCAACTTCGTGAACATTGAGGGGCAGGCTGGTACGATTAAAGGAGACAATGGAGGCATTGTTCATTGAATTTTCACTCATGTTCTCAAATAATTCAAATGCTCCATTCTCATCTTTATTCATGAAATTCCCTCCGCAGGAAGCATCTGCAATCTACTTCAAAGTTTCATTTAGCCCATAATAGAAGATCTAGGCTATATGCCACTTAGGCAAACCATGGTGCGAACATTTTCGGAGGAGTCATTATACCTTTCCCAAGCCTCATGAAACTGCTCACCGTTTTGTTGCATGAAAGAAGTTATAGCCCGGCGAAGTGCATTGGTTCGCCCGATCCGGAAGAATTTCTTGAGAAATGCTGTTCGCATCTCTTCCCAAGAATGGATGGTTCTCCTAAGAGTGTGCAACCATTGCGACGCTTTATCCCGCAACGAAAACGGGAACATTTTCATGAGGACAATTGATAACCTGATGTTTCTTGGTTTAACAGTTTTAGCTAATTGGGTTAAGCCTTCCAAATGGAGAAAGGGATCTTCACTTGCAAGACCATGGAAGTGAAAGTTAATCAGGCCAATGACATTAGGTTTTAGTTCAAAATCATCCTTGCCCATGGGGACCCGAATTTGCCCAATGGTCTCTGTAGCAGCGGGATTTTGATAAGAGCTAAGAGACCTAGGCTCCTCCCGTTCGGGAGGGTTCTGCATCTCCTCCAAGGTTTCCCTAATGGCTTCAATCAGCTCATTATACATTTCCATTTGGGCTTGGAGGCGAGTTATGGGGTCTACGACTCCACCACCACCTGGTGGGATTTGAGGGGGGCGGTTTCCTCCCTCAGGATTTGGGAGTGGGCGTGCAGCCATGTTTGCAGAGGAGGATGATGAATCAATTTCTATCCTTCTAGAATTATCAGACAATTCAAACAATTCAGGGTTTTGTGACCTCCTCCCAAACATGCACTACCGCAGGAAGAATTGGGGAGATAAGAAGGGAAAAGGGGATGAGAGAAACAACGCCGTATGGGTACACTTGATGACAAATCAAAGCAATCAGTTTCCTAAACTCTACAATGTGCCCTTAGACCTAAAGATCTAAGTTACCGACTATCATAACCTACAGAACCAAATGAGAGCACCGCAGAACCACAAGGCCAGATTGAAAGGCCGTTTGCCCTAGTCTTAGACACCCGATAGCACGCAGGAACCCACACCAGCACGTAGGCGCTGCACGTAGGTAGTTACACCTCCAATCCTTAATAGGGGTCAAGTTGCTACCTGTTTTAATTTAGAGGCTTAGGATCAAGTGCTCCAGGAATGTGAAGGGCGTTGTATATGGGTAATGCCCAAGTGCGTTGATTTCAAGAGTGTGTAAATCAAGCATGCAACGGGGAAATCTTCCTATATTGGAGTTTTAGATGGTGAATGGCTTTTAGAATTTCAACCTTAAGTAGTATGGATTTTAGAATTCCACTGAGTTACCAATTCAACCAATCTCCGGGTTTTGAGAAAACACAAGTTCTTTTATACCCAACAAACCCTTCTTCAATGTGAATTAGTTAATGCATGCTAAAAATGCTATGGCCTTCCCTAGATGGAAATTTCCATATGTGGATGCACGAGTCTATTTTAGGTCAATGTGAAAGGGAGCCAAAGCACTTCAATTCAAGTGCTCCCAATCACCAAAATGATGTTCCACACAAGGCTCAACCACAAGATGATGTAAAGAAAATTAAAATGTTGAGGTTGAAATATTCGGGATCAAATCTAAGGCACTTGAAAAGTCGTGATGGGGTTGGAATCAACTCAATTCCAAGTCTCCCCACCAAAAATGTGATCCCAAAATGCGAATAAATGAGGCAAGGAGGGATGGCAATCAATCAATTTTAAATTGCCTCAAAGAAAACTTCACACAATGAAGGATCCAAGAATCAAGATTCTTGGATTTTTACTATGCGAAGTTTTGCGGGAAATCAAAGGGCGGTGGGGGTGATAGCAAATAATCAACAAGTGGTTTTTAATCCACTTGCCCCAAAGAATTCCCAAGAAGTGTTTTTTTTTCTTTTTCTTTTTTTTTAAAGTGACAAGATAACCTAAGTTATTAAGAGGGAGATACCTACCTCTTCAGCAACGTGGGCGAAGCTTCAATGTGGCACCGGCGACTTCACGCTCCCGCTCCCACTTTAGATTTACCCACGTTTCCGTCCTCCTCTGCTTATCTCCTCCTTGCAACCAGTTTACCTGCACACAAGCAAACAAAACACCTGTGAAGAGAAGGGTGTGAGAAGAGAAAATCAAAGAAATGATAGTAGAAACTTACCTCAAATTGTGCCTCCCCGACAACGGTGCTAGAAAAAGCGTGGTGCGACTCGAATAGGTTTTGTTAATATAATGATATTATCGTTGTAGTTATTGTAGTGAGTTAACCTAAATCGAGTCTAACCAGCTTCACAAAATTTTTAACCTGGCCTACTTGATTTTATCTTGGTCGCTTTTAGGCCCAGGATCGATCTCAGGGAGGCGGGAATTTGAAGGTCAAGGAGTTTCTACGCCTTTCCTAATACGTATCTCTCCCTTGCGTTTATTATGTTTTTTGTTTTTTCTATTTTTAAGATTTTTTGTTGGTGATAATGTTGTCATTTAGGTACACCCTCAAAATTAAGTCCTTGGCCTTGAGCCAAATGGTTCTTGGCTTGTAGCCAACTCAGGGTTCTCAGAAATCGATCTGGTTATTCGCAAGATCGAGTACCTGCAAGACAAGAATTATCTTTTCTCTTTTACTCTTTTTTTTATCTTTTTAATAGCAAGAAATAAAAGATAAATTAAAATAAGGTAGGTTGCTAGAAAAGAAAGAAATACTTAGCTTAGTATATGTATAGATATATAGTAGATATAGTATATTATATATTATATATAGGGGTGGAGGTGGAAGTGGAAATGGAATGTAGCACAGTGTCAAGTTGGTCCAAGTCTAGCAAGACGCAACCAACCAGACGGAGTGCTGCGTGGAGTGTGGGGCAGATGTGTGGGAGTGTGTGTGGAAGCGCTTGCTTTGTGTGGATATCGAGGAATATCAGCAAATGGTACAGATATTCCTGCGATATGATGCGCGGTGGAAGGACTAGTGCATGGGAGTATGGGTGGTGAAGTATATATATGGATATGGGTAGGTGGATGTATATGTAAACATATATATATATATATACATATATATATATATATATATATATATATCTGTGTGTGTGTGTGTGAGTGTATAAGCGTGTGTGTGTGAGTGTGCGAGTGTGTGTGTACAAGTGAGTGTGTGTGTGTGCTGGCGGAGGAGGGGGAGCGCAGCAGATAAGCCATCTGCTGCGCTGCCCCGTCGTTTGATGCGCGAGGACGCGCGGGCGTAGGAGAGAGAGCACGCACGGTGTGCTGGGGGGAGCGCCTGCGCTTTCTTCATGCGCGGGTGAGCGCAGCGCACTGCGCAGCGCTACGGACGGGTGCGGGCGACCGGCTGGAGCGGGTAGCGCCGATGAGAGAGAGCGATGTGCCACTGGCTAAGTGAGAAACGAGCCGGTGGCTACAGTGTCATGCTGAGAGGCGTGAATAGTAGCTACAGTGCCGCGCGGAGCGGGCGACCGGTAGCGGCCGGTTCTGCGTGCGCGGGCGCACTGTGGAGCACCTACGTGCGCGGAAAAAGGCTGTGCACGTCCTGCAGGCATGCACGCGGTGGTCGGCGGAGCTGTAGACAGGCTTGCGGTGCTGCTGGAGCTTCTGAGATTGCGAGCTTGAAGCTCTGCCAATGGCAGAGAAGACGATCGGCAGTAAAAACAAAAGGTGAATCCACCACGCCCACCTGCTCACGAAAGAGTTGGGCGGTGGTGGAACTCACAGTGGTGGTCTGAGACCACTGTGGGTTTTCTCCTGCCCACGGTGTGTCTCTTCTCAGTGAGAAGAGATGCTGTGTATGGAGAGGGAGAGGGGAGGAGGTTGGCCTAGGGTGAACGGTGGATCTGGAGGTGTCTGCAGGTGTATGAAAGGGCATTGCCGCACAAGGGAGAGAGCCAGGGGTTTTAAAGAGGAGGAAGCATGCCACAGCCACGCTGCTGGCAGCGCACGTCCTGCCATGCTATTGGCAGGAGGAGAGGCGCGAAGAGGCACGCATGCCCCATGCCCTACAGCTACACAAGAGAAAAAATTCAAAATAAATAAAAATATGAAAAAGGGTGAAATTACAATGCTACACTTGATGAAGATGTTAATTAATAGATAACCAATTATTCACACTCTCCTCCCCTCATTAAAAAAATGCATGCAGGTGTCTATTTACAAATGCAATTACGTCTACATAAGATGCAATGGTAGTGCTAGGAAATAACACAAGATGGCATATTTACTGGTGTATTTTTGCTGTGCAAACAGGCGACGTGAATGGCACAGGTCGTGTGAAGCTGCGGTGGTGTAGGTGGGCCGCTGCTTTGGTTAGTGGGCCATTTGCAGTTGTGGTTGTGGCTGGCTTCGTCGACTTCACATCTGCCATCAGGAGTTGGCCGGTTGTGTGATGCTGCAACATGAGTAGATTCATCCATGCGCATCTATGGCCAATGTCCTTGCTTGTTGCACGTTGTGGATGATTGTTGCTTGTTGTAGGGGTTTGAGATTTGTTTGTTGTTGGTGGTTTGGTCCATGCATTTTCCTTGTTTTTGTAGTTAGGTTGTTTTGTAGGGGATCATGTATGACCCCATGTATTTACAGCGGAAATTCTTGACGTGTGTCAGGGGCCAATTCTTTCAGTTTCTTACCATTCTAGGAGTGTGGGGTCAATCTCCTTAGGGAGATCGTCCGGTTCTCGATCTCAGGATGTTTCTTTTTCTTTTTCCTTTATTTCTTATCTTGTTTTGTGTTTTGGTGTTCCTCCATTCTACGGGGCATTTTTTCTTCCCCTTATGAGGGTTAGGTGTTTCTTTCTTTTCCTTGTGTCTCTTGTATCATGTTCTTCCCCTTTTTAAGGGAAGTTATTTCCAAAAAAAAAAAAACTCAATCATATGAAGAGTTATTGCTTTGTTGGAAGTCACTTTCCAGCTAGTCGAATTTCGTGTATTCTTCAAATTTCTAAGTGCCAACTTGGATCCTTTCCATTTACCCATCCCCCTATTTTCTCAAGTCATGCTAAAGTTTCCTATTTTTTGAGCATTATTGAGAAATTCATAAAAAGCTTGTTGGCTAGAAGGCTAAACTTCTTTCAACCAGTGCCGAGCTCTTGCTCATTAACCACATCCTCACCTCTATTCCCATACATCATCTTTTAGTCATCAAGGTGCCCAAAAATGTTATCAAGAAGCTCGATTCCATCTTTGCCAACTTCTTTTGGGGTTCTAACCCTAATAGTCATAACCACAATTGGATATCTTGGAATTTTATTTGTCTTCTAAAAGATCAAGTTGGTCTTAGGGTGTGTAATCTCTCTTACTTCATCGATGCTCTGCACATGAAGAGAATTTGGAACATTCTCGTCAAGAGTTCCCCTTTTTCTTCTCTCTTTAAGAATCATTATAGGTCTCCCTTACCTTCTTACCAAAACCTCCCTATCCGTTGTAGAGTCCTTTGAGAGACTTATTTAAAAATGATCAATCACGTTGCTTGGGATATCTAAGAAGGTGTGATTGAATTCTGGACTGACCATTGGATTGGAGACTCTCCCCTTGGAATGCATGTCCTCAATACTCATATTATCCCCAAGATCATAGTTCGTGACTTCCTTCCCTTTGCACCCTCCTTTCCCTCAGGACTTGCAGTTCAAAATTCTCAACACCAACTTTAATAATTCCCCCGATATCCCCATCTAGAAACCCAATCCCAAAGGTGACCTTACAGTTTCCTTTGCATATCACCATGTTTTGAACTTTCGGCATAAAATTTGATGGTTGGTCGCTCCACATGCCCTTTCGTATTTCCCTCATGGCACCTTATCAAGGGTAAACTACCTATTGATGACCAACCTCATAAGCCTAGGATTCCCTTCCCCTCTTGATGTTATTATTGTCCTTCTCAACCTAAATCTAAAACCCTCCATCATCTCTTCCTTGCGAATCAACTTAGCTCAGCATAGAGGTTTTCAATTGGATTAGACAAAAATTTCCCCTAAACTTGACCTTCCTGGATCCCATTGATATCGTCTCTTCTAGGTCTAATTCCACCTCCACTAAGAACAAATGTGAGCTTTATTCTTTGGCTTGGTATAGCATTTGGTGGATTAGAAACAAAGTTAAGCATGATTCCTTTCTCTTTCATGAAATCTCACGATTCTTGGATCGTTTATGGGCTAAGTTGGATCTTAGAGAGTGGGTTAAGGGTAACCACGATACCCCTCTTGTGTTTAATTGGATGAAACTTACTACTGAGCTTAAGTTAAATGTTGCCATTACCCAAAAAGATAATATTGTTTCTTTAGGTTGGGTCCTTAAGGATAGTGAGGGAACCCTTGTGTGTGATACCAATGCCTATTTCTAAACCCAATCCCAGGGAGATCCTCATCATTCAAACTATTCTTCATGTAGTTTCGAATTGTGGCGATCTTCGCACCCACTTTCTTTTTGAAACTAATTCCACTGTTCTAAGTTACTAATGGCTGGGGAAGATCCCAATACCATGGAACTCCAAGGTTTGGTTTGCAAGGCTAAAGGAGTTTTCTACACTAATCTCCTCTGCTAAGCTGGTCCACAGGTTGGTGAATTTGCTAGCTACCCAAAGTTCCACGTAGGCATCAGGCAATGACTGTGGTGGTTGGAATATCATCTCCAAGCTTTGGCAGCTTCCTAACAGCATTCGAGGTTCCATTTACTTGGATACCATTCAACTGTCGTATATTCACCTCTAGCTTGCTTACTTGTGTCACAATCTATTGAACCAATCGTACTTGCCTTCGCTCGAGTTTCTTCCCAAACCCGAGCGACCTTTCTACCTTTGGAGCTTCTACTCAGCGATTCGATTCATTGTAGCTTGGCATTTACATGGGCTTTGACGTAGCTTTCATTGGTCTAGTTTCCTATTTTGATGATGGTTGTTCTGTCTGTTCGTTTTCTTTTTTGTTTCTTCTATACTAGGCTACAAGTCGTAGTCTGGATCCTTTCGCTTTTTACTTGTACTTGACAAGTTTTGTTCTTATCTGAAATTCCACTAGAAGGGGGTGAATAGTGAATTGAAATTTAATACAAATGAAATGCAATCACACAAAATAGCATTCACCACAAGACATAAATATTTTTAGGTGGAAACTGAACCTGGGTAAAAACCACCACCTATGTCTTCCTAACTTAAGATTTCCCGATCTACCGAGTATATCAAATCCACTAACGTATCACTTAAATGAGGGTGATACAACCTCAATTACAATCACACTACTTTACCCAAGGGTAGTGTACCTCAAGCCCACTTCTTCACGAAGTGTATTTTGTCTCATGAAGGAAACGAAAATTCACTATGTGAATACCCAACAAAAATTAAAATAAAAGAACAGCCTATAAAAGCCCAAATGTACGGTTGAACCTAAGCTTCTATAGCTGAAGAGACTTCCCTATGGTAGAAGTGGATAGGCATGAGTGGCGCAGCATAACGATGCTCTTGGATTTGCATGTGGAAGCTTGGAGAGAAAGGGCTAATTTTTCTTCTTTGATCTTTTACTCGATAAGCCTAATATGGTGAAAAGAATTATCTCTAGGTGTTTCTCAACAAAGGAGAGGTCCTCCTCTATTTATAGAAGCGTTAGGAACCATCAAGAAGGCTTGAGAGAAGACTCCTAGCCATTGGGAATAAATCCAAGAAGAATCAGGCCGAAATCAAGGTCATAATAACTCTAACAGCATAATCACATGGCTAATTTTAGAGTCAAACGTTTGGTACAACCTTTAATGAAAGTTTTGGATGTCTGATCCTATAGGGTGGTTTTCCTGGAATTGTTTGGATCTAAATAGGAATCTTGTCAATAAGAGTTAGATGTCTAATATAGCATTTTAAGATGTCTGTCAATATATTTGGATGTCTAATTATATGGGGGTTGGTTCCTATATTGAACCAGATCCAAATAAGGTTTTAGTGCAAAGCGATCAAACGTCTTACTAGACGTCTAGACAAACTATTAGACATTTAATGATAAAGGTTCCCTATAGGAATTAATTCCTGAGAAGCCAACGATTAGATTTGGTCTCACAGCTTTGGATTTTAGTCTAAAGTTTCTTTATCAAACGTCTAAGTGTCTCTCTGGTCGTCTTGGAACAATAATAAAATATTTCTAAGTGGGTTTACGAAGATATTACTCTGACAGGCTAACAATCCTATTATTAGGAGTCTGTCAAGGTCATCAGATGTCTGAAATTGGGTCAGAACGTCTGAATAGAAATGTCACAAACTATGAATTTCCAACCTAGGTTTTTGGACGTCTGGTCAAAATATCAGATGATTTAAAAGATAATATCATACATCTGAAACTTATCTTGGACATTTGATTCCTATTTTGGTTTTTTAATTCAACTTTAGATTTTGCCTAAGTGTTCGAAGTTGGAGTAAGAGTTCTTAGGACATAGTAAGTTATACTTTGGGTTCTTTAACAATTATCTAAAAATAGAAGGACACAAATAACAAATACAGAAAAAGAAAATCTATCATATTCTTCTTTTCCTGTTCTTCAAGCTTTAGCTCCAAATAAAGCTCCAACCTAAACTCCTTGATGCTTTTGTTTTCCTCCATGGTCATAAGCTTGAACTCTTTTACACTTACTTCCACTTGCATTTAATCTGAAACTATAAACTCAATGCAAATGTTAAATCACAAGGATTTTATTATAATCAAAATCAATAATCATGATGCACTTACACCAACATTACCCTCTTATATTTTGTACTTTTTAGGAGTGAGGGCTTAATAAGATTGACTCCTCTTCTGAAAAAAAAAAAAAAAAGTGTGACTCCTTCAAATGATGGTATACATCCACGATGGAAAGGTGTTTGGCTCCTCACTCATGAGCTATCATTTACATGAATACGTTAACAGCGCTCCATATTTTTTTTTCCTCCAATTATTTTCAAGCTATAGATTTTCACATTAAATCTTATAACCATGCATGTATAATTCGTAACATTTTTTTTTTTAAATAGATTTCGGGAATGAAATGATTACAGGACCACAAAACCCAAAAGGGTGAGAGAGGAAGGATAAACTGAAACGTCCCCTAGAGGGTGGAGGGAACTAATGCACCCTGAGAAATAGGGGAACTCCAGAGCAGAGAGATTACAAAATTAAAAAGAAAAATAAAAACTAAACAAAAAAAATAAAGAAGGCATCCTCCTAAGGCAGCTTGTAGTCACTTAGGATGGACATTGCTACCAAAGATGAAGACTCAACGATCAATCTGATCCACACTAGTGAAAATCTACATAGCTAATAGTTGAAATAAGTTAGCAAGAACTCAATCATATGTAGGAATGGGATCAAGTGTGATCCCGACAAAGAGAGTTCACAAAAATGGTCAATGACACTAAAATCAAATGCGAGAACGACGAAGGAAGCAACATAGCCAAGGATCACCGACTGTTGAACAACAACCAAAAGCACATGTATCGGAAACGAAGTGAAAAGAGGCCACCTGGAATGGAACCAAAGACATCACCACCACTCTACAGGGAGACACACCAGCAACTGCAATCACCACTACGTGTAGACGTGCCACACGGCACCACCCAAGGAACAAAATGGGCCACTGGGCCAGCGGTTCATCAGCTGACGATGAGGTCACCAATAAAGGAGACTGCAGGCCACCTGTAGGAGACGTAGCAATCCCATCGACACCTACTACATCAAACGACCATGGCCGAAAACGTAAGAAACAAACCAACTAAGAGAAAATGGAAAGGATCGACGAGGGGGGGAGGGCCCCGACGCAATGGCCAATCAAAGCCCCGGTAGTGATGGGTTAAGATTTAGTGGAGGGGGCTGAAGGAGAAAGGGGAAAGAGGTACATAGCTACTAAAAGGAAATGGATTTCTTAATAACTCTTTTCAAAGCACTCATCTAGCATTGCCCTTAGTTAAGATATCTATTTATGTTGTTCACTTGTAACCGCTACGATGGTATGTTTACCTACCCCTTTTCTGTAATTAATTAATCGAATGAAACATCAACTGATCAACTAGTACACTTTATTTGAAATGAATTAACTTGGATACAAAATTTTCACGTGCCGATAATTCAAGTACGGAAAGTTACATCGAAGGATGAAACTTAGAACGACCCTCAAGTTGAAAATAAGAGTTGCACATGCGTATACATCTGATCAGAAAGAACGTGAATAAAGGATGTCATTGCAATTCTATCGGTGTTGTCCCGTAAGAAAAATTATAAGTAAGAATAAATATTAGAGGCGAGAGAAATAAAAAAATTAAGGATTTTTAATTTATTTGAATGTTTCGTTTGATTTATTATCTTGGGAGGAATTAAGAAATTTTATTTTATTTAAGATATTTATTTGTTAGAGTAAGTTGGAATAAGAAATAAATTAATTAAAAAGAAGAATCAAGCAAAATTAATTGATGAAATGAGTTAATTCTCGTGGAGGAGGTAGAATTGCTTAATTCTAGAAGAATGTGGGTACGTAAATGCAAATGTAAAGGG
Organism: Thalassia testudinum; assembly: GCA_037157565.1. Lineage (NCBI taxonomy): Eukaryota > Viridiplantae > Streptophyta > Magnoliopsida > Alismatales > Hydrocharitaceae > Thalassia > Thalassia testudinum. The sequence goes on along the minus strand of JAZHRO010000077.1, from coordinate 78,149,642 downwards.
ATGTGAAGGTATGATTTTTATTTGATGTATCTTTTTTTATGTAAAAAAATAATGACATATGATAGGATCCACCACTGTTGAAACTAACAACGAATCTATTTGCACATGTACAAACTACTGAAATCATCTTTTAAATCACTTTATACGAGTGCAAAAGTCATTTTGCACCTATACAAAATTAGATCACTTTCGACACCACTTTACACTGATATAAAATTATCATATTACCTTCGGAGTAATTTTGCATCGATGCAAAATGAAATTGCACTGGTACTAAATCATCACAAACTAATTTATCATAGGTGCAAAAAATATTTTACACTTATGCAAAACCACTATATCACCTTCGGAATAAGTTTACATCGACGCAAAATTTCACAGAATAATTTATTACTAGTGCAAAATCATGAAGAACAATCTATCACCTATGTAAAGTTATTTTTCACTTGTGTAAACATGATTTATCGCATATTCATTTTAGTTCAAAGTATTGTGATATTTTTTTTTAATATAATGAAACCCACTACGTAATAAATCTTATATTTTTTTTTCTTTATATTAAATATAATTATCTTAGTGAAAACTACATTACCATCGCCACTGTATTTTACATTACTCTATACATTTTTCTGCATTTTAACATTTCATAATTACATCCTTAATTTCCAAATCACACCATTCGAAAAAAAAAAATGCAAAACGTAAATTTAAAAATAAAATTAATTTTTATTTGATGTACCAAACACCCCACGAGAAACAACAACAAACATTAAAAAGAAAGAAAAGGAAAGTAAAAGGCAATGTCCACGCAGTATTGTAAGGTGCATTTCGGCAAATATATCTAAACGCATCATTCAGGTTTCTTGTGCTTTGTGAAATGCATCAGTTCCGTCAAGAGCAATGTCAAAACACATTTGCCTCGCATCTTAATACAGCAACTGTGAGCACTAAAACTGAAAACCAATCGCTACAATAAACAGCATGCGGTTGTGCACTTTGCTCAACTTGACCCTTTGTATTTCTTGTTAAAATTCTGATTTGGCCAAGCACAGTCCCAATATAGCACCATCCAAATAGCTTGGAGACAACTCTCAAGATACAACTCAACGGGTGGAATCCACCAACTACGGTAAAGGAGATTAGAGTTTAAATCCTAAGTGTTGACGTTGTCGGACCATTATTTCCTTTAATTTATACCGTAAGGGATAATAAAAACATCCAATAACTTTGAGACATTTCTTGACTGATAACTCAATTTTGTTTTTTAGAAATTATTTTCATTAAAAGAAAAAAAGTTCATTACAGGTGGACGTACAGGAAGGTAGAAAAATTCTCACACAAAGGAAGAAAATGTCCCGTAGAAACGAGGGAACATAAAATATAAAAAAAAGATATGAAATAAAGTAAAAAGAAAAAGAAACATGTCATGGAAACGGAAATCGAATGATCTTTTGAAGGAAGGTGATCATACACTTGTAGAAACAGTAAAACATCAATGAAACGAGTTTCGAAGATCGTGGCTACGAGTTAATCGTATAAATTGATCAAAGGTCGAAAACGACAATAACTCGATCGTAATAGTCCGAGATCACATGTAATCTCCGACAAAACATAACCCTACAAAAAAAGAAAAAGAAAGGAATCCATCCAATAGCACACAAGCAACTACAAAACCAATCGTAGTGACACACAACCTGTACAAAACAAGGACAATCAACAACACGTAGCAACCCGACCACGGCAACATTAACGTTGATCGACTCCCTGCCGACATGCCCATCGACACATGCTAGCCATCACCCGTAGACGTCGTTGGCACACGTTGCCGATGAAGTAGCCTCGTCGGAGCCATTCCTCGTCGGATCTGCACCGCATCAGCGTTACCGTCTCGCACGACCGTGTTGAAGCGCCTCGCTGGAGCCATGCCTTCGTCACACACGACCCCGTTGAAGTACCTTGCCGGAGCAGTGCCTCGCCAACGCCTCTGTCTCGCACGACCGCTACATACGATGATCGGCTGTGCATGTCACCTACAGTGAAAGGATGGGTTCTGAGGAAGGGAAAGGTCATCCAAAATGAGAGGACTCTGATCAACTTCTATCGACCGATCGAAGCCCCGAACTATAGCGGAGGAACTCTTGCTGGGGATGAGAGGAACCGGGGGAGAGGAGAAGCCGAGGAAAAGGGAGAAGTCAAATTCCAAGATAGCTCGACCCTTACTGTTACGAACGCGTGCCCCAGACGTCTTTTAAGACGTCTGGGATGTGTCCCAGACGTCGGACAAGACGTTTGGGATAGTTTCCAGACGTCTGGATATCTGTTATTTTCGACACACGCGAGTCGTCTGAGCGCCTGCACGTGCAGACCGCATATTCGCCTTTCCTCCCTCCGCGGCTGCAGATTCCCCTGCCGCGAATCCTTCTCTCTCCTCTCCGCGCGGCCTTAAAAAGGGCATGCCTCCCCTCCTGTCGTCACCACCGTCTCCTTCCCCTTCTCCTTCATCCAGTGCGCGAGAGTGAGCGCGAGAGTGAGCGCGAGGGCGGCAGTGGCGACCGCAGTGAGCACGGAGGAGGTGCTGCGTACGAGAGCGGAGCTCTGCCGTGCGGGCGAGCTCACCGGGGCTACTAGGGCCGGCCGGCGGAGGGCGCAGGGGGGGCGCGGAATGGCACGGGAGGGACTGCTGCGGTCTGAGCAGCAGGCGAGCGAGGTGCGACGCGGGCGACGTCGCGAGCGGAGGCCGAGTGGTGCCCTGATTCTGGAAAAATTTCCAGAATCAGATGTCTGGGTAGATAGACAGACGGCGAGAGAGACGTCTGGAGGACCATAAAGACGTCTGAAAGGTGAGTATTCCGCTTTCTTCTTCCTTCCTTTCGACTGACCGTACTGAGGGAGGGAGTTGGCTCTGCGCAGGCTCGCTGATTCGCCATCCTTTGCGAATCAGACGTCTGGAAGTTGTACCAGACGGCGTGAGTGACTTACAGATGTCCGGGGTGACCATCGGACGTCTGGGAGATAGGAGAGACGTCCTCGCAGACTTCTGGACGTCTGGGAAACCACGCTGAACAGGTAATTCTCTGATCCACTTTTTAAGACGTCTGGAAGAAGTTCCAGACGTCTGATCTTGCACAGTATCGTCTTTTTCGACCCGTTTAGGGCCCGTTCGGGCTCCGTTTTCCGCGATTCGAGTTAAGTTCTTTTCAGAATTAATTCCTCTACCCGTCTACAGTAGCTATACACTGTTTTGAGACACTCCTTGTGTTTGATCCTTGTGATAGGACCTCGTTCAATTGCGGTCTTGGGAGTCGCGGAGGCACGCGGGATTCCGATTACACCCCCATTACTCCCGTTGTACCTGGTAGAGTGGCTTAAGTTTATTTTTAAAATCTGTTAAAGTATGGAACCATAACTAGAATCTAGGACATTGCATGAATCCTAGGAATGAGAAATGTATGGAATGATAGCTCCTAGGTGATGCATGAATCCTAGGGCTGGAAAACTAGTTGTATGCTAGATCCTAGGATGTGGCATGAATCTTAGGATGGAAAACTAGTGGAAAGTATAATACTGCAGTGTTGGAAAAATGGAAAGGAATATAAAGCTGCCTGTAAATTGAATTAACAGCTGCCTGTTATGAATAAAGAAACATGATTGAGATCATGGATAGTGAGAACGTGAAACTGGAAAGTGAAACATATGATGTTCTGAGATAAAGAGCTGGAACCCTACGGGGAATTAGGAGTGGAACTCCTGGAAAGAAAAAGGAACGGAACTGAGATGTATTTTGTACTGTCTCTTGGATACGCAGTACCAACGGAAGTACCTGTACCTGTTTAGTGCAGAGTGGGGCCAGCCGCCCCAGGGACCCGGGGTTAGGATTGGCCTCTCTGTATCGACTTGCTGGCCCTCGTGTACGTAGTACCGAGGAGAGCTACTAGTGTTAGGAGAGTACTAGCTACCCCACGGGCCTCGGGGTTCTGCTAGCCTCCTTCACCGACTTGTTAGGCCCACTAGGGCAAACCAGGGTAGTCAAGCGAGGGTGCGCGGACTGTGGAGGGGCAAGGCCCCGGTTTGGTTACTGTGGAGGGGTTGGACCCCTGTTACTGAGAGGGCTCTGCCCTGGTTCCGTGCTGTGCTTTGGGCGCACCCGTTAACGGAAACGACTGACCGCGTGCCAGTGCGGGCTAGCTACCTGTGCATTTATCGCGCGTGCCATAGTCACCGTTACGTCTGTCAGTGACCTTGGGGTGGTTGACTAAGGGTAGGATCACCACGGGGGCTCTCCCGGCCAGGAGAGCACCACGTGCTACTTCTACTTTCGGAAAAGACTGCAATCAAGATCATTCCCACGAGGACATTCGAGATCAAGTAAAGGATCTGAGAAATAAATGAAATAGTGAGAAAATTGAAAGATGTGAATAAAGGAAGTAACAGAACATAACAGCTACTGTACACTCTACTGTTGTCTTTAGTTAGTTTGCCACTCTACTCAGCGTTTTGCTGACATGTTACACTCGTTACCTTTTTCAGGACCAGGTGTTGAGCAGCCAGGGCCAGCGGCTGCAGAGGACGCTGGGCCGAGTAGGGTCCAGTAGAGTTTACCACATTCTTTTGTACCTCTTTTGTTTCTGTTATAGTGAGTAGTTCTTGTTTCTGCTGTACCTTCTTTACCTGCAGTTCTTGTTATATGATAAATGTTGTTCTACTGTTGTGGTGGTATCTACTGTAGTAGTTTCTTTCCTTACTGCTGTACTTCCTTACTGTTAGTTATATTCATGCTGAATGTGGTTTATTTTACTGCTCTTTTGGTTACTTTCTCGTTGGACGACTAGGTCTTGGGATTAGTCGAGTCGGTCCAGTTCTCGTGTCTCGTAGGGACTCGGGAACCGGGTCATTACAAGATGGTATCAGAGCAAGGTCGTCCCGAGAAGTGAATCAACTGACTGGAAAATAGCCAATTCACATGTCTATAGCTAGAGTAGCCACCACAACTTATCTTTTGACATGAGTTCCTCAACGTCTTTCGTTGGATATCGTTCCGTATTGACGTATTTCCATTTATTTCGCGTCTCCTTGTAGGAGATGCCTCGTCGCGGGACTGGTGACGCGGGCCGCGGGCGCGGCCGAGGACGAGGTCGGCGAGGTGGGCGTGTTGTTGCCGACGCCTCAGTGGACCAGCCACTACTTTCGGGCATTCAGGCCCAGGACCTCGCCCAGCTGATACGGGACATTGTATGAGAGGAGCTCCACCCACCGCCCCGAGCACCTCCTCCTGGGGCTGCAGAGGGGGAGTCCTCTGTGGGACCACGCGACGGACACGGCGCTGGACACGAGGGAGGGGATGGGCCCCTGCCGCCCCCACCTTCCTCCGACACTTCTGTACACGAGGCACCTTCCCCTGGAGGTGCACCAGCACCTCCCCTACAGCGCCACTTCGAGCTTTTCGGACAGTTCCGGAAGCTGAAGCCCCCCTCCTTCAAGGGGGATGAGGACCCGACCGAGGCAGAGGACTGGCTTGAGCAGCTGGAGAAGATCTTCGACACCCTTCGCCCCCCGGTGGAGTGCCGCGTGGCCTTTGCCACGTACTAGCTGGAGGGTGCGGCACACAGGTGGTGGAGGGCGGTCCGGGGACAGGAGAGGGACGAGCCGACGTGGGACCAGTTCGTCACCATCTTCTGCGAGCAATACTTTCCCCAGACGTGGCAGGACCAGAGGAGGCAGGAGTTCCACACTCTCCGCCAAGGGATGATGACTGTGAGCGCGTACCGCACGTGTTTCTTGGAGCTGTCCCGCTTTGCAGCGATAGCGGTAGCCACTGAGGAGGAGCGCCTTTGGAGGTTCACCGAGGGGCTCCGGCCTGCGATCCGGGGGTATGTCAAACCCCTGAAGCTGCCTACGTTTTCGAGGGTGGTAGAGGCAGCTATGACTTACGAGGAGACCAACCCGTCCGCACGAGACACCGACGGCGGGCGGAAGAGGCCCTTTCAGCCAGACTTCTCACAGGGCCGGCGAGAACGGAGACACGTGGCGTCCGCAGGAGAGCCGTCACATTGTGCAGGGCCATCAGTGGCCTTTGGGGGCCCTCGACAGGGGCCAGTCGCCAGCACCGGACCCCCGCCTAGTCGACAGCAGGGACCCACTGAGGGCGAGAGTCGGGTTCCCCTCTGCTACCAGTGTGGCCAGCCGAGCCACGTCAGGAGGGACTGCCCCATCTAGGGTAGGAGGTCAGCAGATACTCCCCGCGCAGAGCACTGGAGGGCGCGTAGGAGGCCGCGGTTTTCAGGCGCGAGGAGGAGGACAGCAGTCGCGAGGAGGGTACCAGCCAGCACCTACCCGTCCAACGCAGAGTGTGGCTGCTTCGTCCGCACCTAAAGCTGAGGGGCGTATCAACGCCCTAACACACAGGGACGCCAGAGCTTCGGGAACAGTGGTAGCAGGTATGGTTTCAGTTTTCGGCAGACTCGTTTACACGCTTTTCGATTCCGGCGCTACGCACTCGTTTGTCGCAACCAGTTTCGCAGTTAGTTTGGACCAGGATTATACACTGTTAGAGAATCTGTTCGTAATCAGAGGTCCGAGTTGTCAGCTGTTTGTAGCTGAAGAGGTGTAACGGATTGCGAGGTCAGCGTCGAGGGACATAGCCTGCCAGCTGACCTGATTATGATACAGATGGAGGACTTTGGAGTGATTTTGGGGATGGATTGGCTGTCCGCTTACCACGCCTTGGTGGACTGTTTTGAGAAGAAGATCGTCTTCTCCATTCCGGAGTTGCCTTCTTTCGAGTTTCACGGACAGCCAGTGGACGGAGGGTTCAGGTGCATCTTAGCACTTCGGGGGGCGAGACTTTTGAGCCAGGGGTGTGAGGGCTTCCTAGCTTGTGTGGTGGCAGAGCCCAGCCGTGTGGCAAACTTCCAGAGCATCCCAGTGGTCAGAGAGTACCCTGACATGTTTCCAGACGAGTTACCAGGACTACCGCCCGAGCGTGAGATCGAGTTTGAGATCTCACTAGTACCAGGGACCAACCCCATCTCCACCGCGCCATACAGGATGGCACCGCTTGAGCTGCGAGAGCTCAAGTCTCAGTTGCAGGACCTTCTGGAGAAAGATTTCGTGAGGCCTAGTGCGTCTCCCTGGGGAGCCCCGGTACTGTTTGTGAAGAAGAAGGATGGGACCCTACGCCTTTGTGTGGACTACCGACAGCTAAATAGGGTCACCATCAAGAACAGATATCCGCTGCCGAGGATCGACGACTTGTTTGACCAGTTGCGGGTTGCCACGGTGTTTTCCAAGATCGACTTGAGGTCTGGATACCACCAGTTGAGGATCAAGGAGACCGACGTCTCCAAGACAGCTTTTCTCACCCGGTATGGACACTACGAGTTTTTGGTCATGCCGTTTGGGCTGACCAATGCCCCCGCTACTTTCATGGACCTGATGAACCGGGTGTTTAGACCATACTTGGACCAGTTCGTGGTGGTTTTCATAGATGATGTACTCATCTATTCTAGAGATCAGACGCAGCACGGACAGCACTTGCGGATGGTTCTGGACACTCTGAGAAGGCGCAGGCTGTACGCCAAATACAGCAAGTGCGAGTTCTGGTTGAGGGAGGTGACCTTCTTAGGTCATGTGATCTCTGGAGATGGCTTGGCGGTGGACCCAGCCAAGGTCGAGGCAGTGCTCGGGTGGGAGAGACCGCGTTCAGTCACTGAGATTCGCAGTTTCCTGGGACTGGCAGGTTACTACAGAGGGTTCATCAGAGGGTTTTCGCAGATTGCGCGTCCTATGACACAGTTGACCCGGAAGGACGTGCCTTTCGCTTGGACAGACGCCTGTGAGGCGTGTTTTCTGGGGCTGAAGGAGAGGTTGACCTCGGCTCCCGTGCTTACCATCCCTGACAATAGTGGCGGGTTCGTTGTGTACACGGACGCTTCCTTGCAGGGGTTAGGAGGTGTGCTCATGCAGAGGGGTCACGTTGTCGCTTACACTTCGCGGCAACTGAAGCCCCATGAGCATACCTACCCTACCCACGACCTAGAGTTGGCAGCTGTTGTCTTCGCGCTGAAGACTTGGAGGCACTACTTGTACGGTGAGATCTTCGAGATTTTTACAGATCACAAGAGCCTCAAATATCTTTTTGACCAGAAGGAGCTTAACATGAGACAGAGACGTTGGTTGGAGCTCCTGAAGGATTACGACTGCAGCATCTCCTACCACCCGAGAAAAGCCAATGTGGTGGCTGACGCCTTGAGCCGTAAGGCACCCGCACGCTTGGCCAGTCTATAGTTACAGAGTTGGAGCCTTTTGGAGGAGGTGGGTAGTTGGCGACCTCTAGAGTTACGAGGGTACTGTGGGGCAGTGACGGTGACGCGGCAGACCAGGCCAGAGCTGATAGACCGCATCATCACAGGGCAGATGGCCGATCCGTACTTGCAGTCTTTGCGCGACAGAGTACTGTCAGGAGACCCTGGGGACTTCTCTTTCACAGACCAGGTGCTACGCTTGAGGGGACGGTTGTGCGTTCCCAGGGACGAGGAGCTGTTGAGAGAGCTCCTGACTGAGGCACACGGTTCCAGATTCACCATACATCTCGGAAACACGAGGATGTACCACAACTTGAGACGCGAGTTTTGGTGGAGGGGGATGAAGCGGGATGTGGGTGAATTCGTGCAGCAGTGCTTAGTGTGCCAGCAGGTGAAAGCCGAGCATCAGAGGCCTGCAGGGCCGCTTCAGCAGCTTCCAGTGCCAGAGTGGAAGTGGGAGAGCATCACCATGGACTTGGTGGTGGGCTTGCCTGTTACCCAGCGGGGACACAACACAGTCTGGGTAATAGTGGATAGATTGACGAAGACGACGCGGTTCTTGCCGATCCGAGTCACTTTGGGACCAGCACAGTTGGCAGAGAGGTATATTCGTGATGTGGTACGACTACACGGAGTTCCGCGAGAGATCGTATCCGACCGGGATACCCGCTTTACGTCCCAGTTTTGGGCTGAGTTTCAGCAGGCCTTGGGGACGAGGTTGAGGTTTAGTATAGCTTACCACCCCCAGACGGATGGACAGTCTGAGCGCACGATACAGACACTCGAGGACCTTTTGCGTGCTTGTGTACCGGACTGTGGAGGGGCAAGGCCCCAGTTTGGTTACTGTGGAGGGGTTGGACCCCTGTTACTGAGAGAGCTCTGCCCTGGTTCCGTGTTGTGCTTTGGGCGCACCCGTTAACGGAAACGACTGACCGCGTGCCAGTGCGGGCTAGCTACCTGTGAGTTTATCGCACGTGCCGTAGTCACCGTTACGTCTGTCAGTGACCTTGGGGTGGTTGACTGAGGGTAGGATCACCACGGGGGACTCTCCCGGCCAGGAGAGCACCACGTGCTACTTCTACTTTTGGAAAAGACTGCAATCAAGATCGTTCCCACGAGGACATTCGAGATCAAGTAAAGGATCTGAGAAATAAATGAAATAGTGAGAAAATTGAAAGATGTGAATAAAGGAAGTAACAGAACATAACAGCTACTGTACACTCTACTGTTGTCTTTAGTTAGTTTGCCACTCTACTCAGCGTTTTGCTGGCATGTTACACTCGTTACCTTTTTCAGGACCAGGTGTTGAGCAGCCAGGACCAGCGGCTGCAGAAGACGCTGGGCCGAGTAAGGTCCAGTAGAGTTTACCACAGTCTTTTGTACCTCTTTTGTTTCTGTTATAGTGAGTAGTTCTTGTTTCCGCTGTACCTTCTTTACCTGCAGTTCTTGTTCTATGATAAATGTTGTTCTACTGTTGTGGTGGTATCTACTATAGTAGGTTCTTTCCTTACTGCTGTACTTCCTTACTGTTAGTTATATTCATGCTGAATGTGGTTTATTTTACTGCTCTTTTGGTTACTTTTTCGTTGGACGACTAGATCTTGAGATTAGTCGAGTCGATCCAGTTCTCGTGTCTCGTAGAAACTCGAAAATCGGATCGTTACACTTACGGTACAGAAATATTTTCTAAACAATTTTTTTTCAAAACCTACCGTCCCCCCGCAGCCAAATGGGAATCTTCGTCCCCTCGTCAGATGTCCCGTGGTTTAGATGGGTTGTGTATTTTTATACTCCTGACGAAACCCGTGATGAAATGATCTTTAGTCAAATTTCAGAAACGTCGTGACAAGAATGTCAAATCGATTACCTTCACTTCAAAGCAAACGATGGTGCGGCCATTCCACCTTTTATATAGAGAGTAAATATTTGATATCAACCAGTTCTGTCGAATTAAGCAAATCCTACGCCTAATTTTGTTGAAGGGATGGGCGAGTCAATTGCAAGATAACTTTTTGCTATATATCTTAGTGAGTTGGAGAGGGAGTTGAAATGTCAATTGAGCAACGAGAAGAGTGAGAAATTAGAGATAATACAAGGAATTGTTCAGTGTTTTAGTTAAAGATTGGAATTCCCACTTCGAAAATAAACAGCTAATTAACGGGAGATGCTCCTCATTGGACATTCCGTTAACCAAATCCCGATATCCCCTTCCTCGCAACCTACGTATTTCATGGCTGAGGAAGATCGTAATCCACGAGGAATTGCCGCCTGGGCCCATTCAAAACTGGGGATTGCATGGCGACTCGACGGCGATAGGCGAAGCGGGCTCAGTATTCGTGAATACGGAGATCCTACGCACGTCCTATCCTTGCCAGCTTCATGGAATTAAGTACGCCAGAGATATCCGGGATATGTGTACCAGAGAACTCACGGTGTGGGGACCTAGGGTTACCTCACGTTGGTAGCTGGGGTGAACCCACTACGTGTCTCTCCCTCGTCACACGTGTGGGGGCTCTACATACCTCTCAACCAAGATGAGTATTGGGTTAAACTAGACTCGTTTATTTAATAAATAAGTTGAAAATATAGCTTCAAGTTCAACTTAAAATAAAATTTTTTGACTCAAATTTAACTCGACCTAAAAAAAGTTGGGTTAAGATCAGATTGGGCTAACTCATTTATCGTTTAGTATAAGTAAAAAACTTGTAAAAGATAATTAATATCATTTTGAGTTACATAATTGTCAGAGTTATTATATTTTCCTTTTGTGTAGATTAAAAGTTCTTTAAGTTTTCGTAGGTACATGTGTAACTAAAATGATTTAACTATTTGCATTTAAAATTTTTAAGTTTAGTATTCTACATATATATATATATATATAGCATATGATAAGATAACTAAATATAATCAAGTGGGGGGAAAATTATAATAAAAAATAAAAGTGTTTATCTTATGTGTTCGTATTTCGTTCGCACTCGGATGTAACACTTCTATATGACAAAAAGCCAATGGTTCATGTCTAATTCAAACTGGATTATAGGATTGCATAACTTGTTGTTGCAAAAAGCACGAGGATTTTAAGGTTTTGTCGGTAGAAAAATAGCAAGCAATCCATATTTATTTAGTGTTTAATGTATAATGCATATATAATATATATTGATATAATTGGGCCAATAGGCAAGGCCTTAGGTCAACCCCTAAATAGGCTACATAGGCCAGGTTGAGTTTGGCCCACCTTGGCTTAAGGCTCAGCATATTTAATAGATGAGTCATAATTACAACCTAAGCCAGACCCAAATTAATTTCAAACTTGGGTTTGGGCTAGCCCAATCGAGTTGAGCCTCAGGTCGGGGCAGTGATGGTAACGCTATCATTCGTCATAACTAACTTGAATTAGTCAGAATCAAGAGATAAGTGCTTCTAAATAATCAGTGATGACGCGGTGCGTGTGCCACGCGATGGCGCAATGTCACTCTCGTGAACAACGGCGGGAGAGCGAGTGCGCAAAGGGAATTTAGCTCTCTAGGTGATGGAACTTAAGCTTGGAGAGCAAGATCTTTTCTTGGACATAAAAGGGTAGAAAGTATGCTGCTTAGGTGTATCCAAGTGTGTATCTTGTTTGTCTCTTAGTGTATGTAGGTGTGTAAAGGCTCCCCTCTATTTATAGAGGCCTTAGGAAGGCTTTGGAAGGCTTAGAAAAGCTTCCATAGCCGTTGGGTGCAAAGCCCAAGAGAATCAGGCCGAAATCAGGACAATGATTACATTTGATAGGGTTATCAGACGTCTGGAAGGCCACTTTAAGACGTCTGATTTCAAGGTCAGACGTCTGATTCTATGCGGGTTTCTCCCTGACTTGAATCAAATCTAAACAGGGTTTTTGTGCAAGTCCATCAGACGACATACAGGACGTCTGGCACTAAGTCTGGACATCTGGAAACCTACTTTTACTGTGGGAATTGATTTCCAAACGTTGCAACGGCTAGAAAATCTCTGAGAAGAGATTTTGGGTAAGCCGAGGCAAAACGGTTATTTATCAAACGTCTGGAAAGGCCTAAGGACGTCTGATAAGGCTCTAACGGTCATATTCTTGACTGTCTGCTAAGCCAGCCAACAGTCCACTAATTGGACGTCTGGCAAAGTCATCAGACGTCTCCTAAGACGTCTGGTCTAAGGTATGGACGTCTGATTTCATCAGACAGAACCAACTATGTCTAGCCTAACAGTTATCAGACGTCTGAAACAACAGTCAGACGTCTTAAAATGCTTTATCAGACGTCTGATTTAGGAATTAGACGTCTGTAAGTACTGTTTGAACCCTATATTGGTTTTCTAAGTATTCTACAGAAAACCTAAGTATCCTAGGGTTGTGCCGGTGTTCCTAGGACTACTGTTAGGGTTCTTTGAGGCTCTTTAACATGAAATATCTAAGGAAATAAAGAGCAACAAAAGAAACGAAAAATACAAGTACAAAAGAAGGAAATCTATCCTATTCTTCATTTCCTTCCATCTTCAATCTTTCGCTCCACGCGAACCTCTCTGTTTTCCGTCAAGCTCTTCCAATCCGTCCTGGATGCGAGCTCGAACTCCGTCTAAATACGTCCACATTTGCAATTGGCCTGAAATCTACGACTTAAATTGCAAATGTTAAATAACACGTGTTTTGTTATCATCAAAACAAATGATCGTGGTGCTCTAGCACCAACATACACCTCGCCTACCACATACATGGGTGGGTCTAGTCACTATTCAAACTTGATTACCTGTTACTGTGCACACCCGTATACCCGATTAGAGAGAAACAAAGAAATCTAAGGAGGGTGGGGGGTGGTTTTGCACTGTTCATGCCTCGAAATTTGTGCATACATGCCCAACACTTAGTCGCTTTTGAAGCCTTGTGATGAGGCTTACCCGACCCCTTGTGCTTGGTATTTACTTTGATTACTGTAGGCATATTTGATATCTGGCTGACGTGGATATCCTTGTGCTGACGTGGCAAGTGGTTTAGAAACATTATTAAGATATTTGAGTTGATTTGAGATTGTGATTACCTTGGGATATGTGCCTAATTTAGAGATATAATTAGTGATTCAAATCATCATTTTTAGGATTTTAATCTTCTTTTTATCCTATTGACCTTTGAGATACTATTGTTATCATTGAATACATTTTTTAGTATATTATTCATTAAATATTTTTGTCATGATTAATCATTGTGCTCGTATGTTTATTACTGTAATTACTGTGTAAATTTCATATTTATTCCATTTGAACGACCTCAGACTCATATTTTGTTTTTGAGTACTTATAAATTTAAATGTTGTATCAATTTTCGTCGCTATACGACAACGCAATCTTTTTACGATAATTTTCGACACTTCAACAGTTGGGTCGACCCAACCCAATGCTCATCCCTACTCCTAACCCCCTCTTGTGTAGTAATTTCTCATTTTGTTGCGTGTTAGTAGTTGTTACTTGATAAGTGTTAAGATGGATAAGTTGGAGAGTTGGTGGTGTCAAATGGTAGAGTTGTAGTAGATGCAATAAATAAATTAATGTATTGTAAGTCATTTGTTGAGGTGATTTAAATGTATAAAAAGAGTTATTGTATGTTTACTTTATATTTAATGTCATATTACTTTTTATTATTATTTAATTAAAAAGTAGAGTAACTTAGGGTGAATGTGGTAGATAAGTTTATATGATATAAATAGAGAATTGAGTTGATAATTCTTATAAATTACTTGCTCCATATTACTGTTATATATTATTTATCCACCCTTGTCACATTACCTGCCTAGGTTAGCGCATGCGATCTTGACCCCCACAACAGTTTTCACATCGGGCAGGTGGAATTGAGGCTGCGTATTCAGGTTTCAATCTTACTTGGAGGTGATGTTGTGGGTGCATCATTTTCCTTATTTACCTGCAAGGAATTCTGAAACCCCTACCACATATACGACCCCATGATTTTATTTCATGACCATAGGGTGTTCCTTGTGGAGGGCCCCCAATCCCATGCATCCTGTACGAAGTATACGTGTACGTAGTTTATGTTTCTTTTGGTTGAAAGGAGGTTTGACCAAGTCAGCATCTTGTTTTGAATGATACACATTTGTGATCGCATGCACAATGTATAAAGATTTTCCATGATTTTGGCATATAGAGAATTACTAAGGCGGTATTTGTAATTATATTCGAAGTAGGTGTGCTCCATCATCAAATATAAAAAAATACTAAATTCTCATGTCTACAAATAAATCATAAATGATTTCAATAATCATCACCGATGATTTGAGCAAGATCACCGATGATTTGGTATTATATTAAAAAAGCACCACAACACCTTATTTTGAGAAAAATTACTAATGATTTGAGTAAAATCATCAATGATTTGATGTCGCGCTAAAAAAGTAACTCATTTCTTTATTTTGGAAAAAATCACAAGTAATTTGACTATTGTACTAAAAAGGCATCTAGAAAGAGCATCTCATTCATCGATAACTTACACAAAATCACTTGTGATTTGAATAAATTGACAATGAAAAGGACACGACTATTAATGACATTCTTAGACATTAATTGAAATAGTGAAAAAGTACAGCACATATCTAAAAAATCTTCCTATTTTCATTTCTATTCATCTTAATTGTAACATGTCAGCTACTTCATTTACTTACCCTATTTCTTCTTCTTTTTTAAAAAGAGATATATCATTAAGGGAACGAACTGAAAATGTTGAATCGAGGTCACGTGTTCAAGTCTCAATCTTACCCGGAGGTAATGTTGCAGGTGCATTATTTTCCTTATTTACCCGTAAGGAATTCTCAAGCCCCTACCGATGGAATTTAATGCTGAATAAAATCAAAATCATATGATTTTTCTATAATTCCCAAGACCAATATATTCCCCATATCATCAACCATAATGAAAATCGAAAAGAATACTTGAATCCATCATAGTGGAAGTGATGAGAAGATCACGGAGATCCTATGGATCCGTGGACTTACTTCTCCAACGAGAGGCTGTGGCAATGGTACTTCCAGAGGGTTCAGAGAGCGAGAGCGAAAGAGAACTGAATGGGGCATACCCTTTGGGTTCTATCATGAGCTCTATTTATAACTTTTTTGTAATGGGATGCAGAAAATTGAATGCCCACTTCACCCTCACCCCTCTAAGGACCATAGCCGCTTAAAATAAAAATGACAATTCCACTCATCACGAAATTGCATTTAATCTTACGGTTTCTATGCATTAAATCCCATATCCTAATGAGATGTGAATGATCAATTTACATAATTAGACCACTTTAATGACCGTAAATGTAATATCTTAATATATGTATACATTTAACGTATAATTCCGTAATAATAATATATGTAGGTTCGCATTATGATTCTAAAAATCTCTCTCTCGAACCACATATATCATTCTTATAATCATATGTTCATATATACCTGTATGAGCTCATTAATACAACATCACAATAGACCACATCTCAAGCAATCTTATCCATACTCTGTTAACACCAAAGTTGGTTTTCGCTATTATGAAATCGACTAGATCAAACAATGATCACATACATTAACATAAGTAATGACATAGATCTAATATAGGTATATAGCATGAAAATTACAAGTTAATGTGATCTAAACATGCCTATTTTCAACTATTCTAAAAAAGAAACTGTACCATACAAGAGATCACATGGCAAGGACTAATGAATTCAAAGAATAAAAAACTTTATTATTATATGCATAATCTAAAATATGTCCATACATGAAATACCAAAATAGAACAAGCTCCCATTGAATTGTTGTATTACATAATATATACAACACCCATATTGACAACATGCTCATGAAAAACTTTTGGCGTTAGCCCTTTAGTGAGCGGATCTACTACCATGGAGTTGGTCCCAATGTATTCAATGGACACCTATCCACTTTGAACTCTTTCCTTAACTGATAAATACTTGATATCAATGTGCTTCGACTTTGAATAACTTTTGTTGCTGTTGGAGTATATCATCACCGAATTATTGTCATAGTAAAGCCGTAGTGGTCTCTCGACATCATCAATGATCCATAATGCTATAACAAAATTCCTAAGTCATACTCCATATTTTGGGGCCTTGAAGCATGCTATGAATTTTACTTACATAGTGGAGGTAGCTATCAAGGTTTGCTTTGCATTCCTCCACGAGATAGCTCCTCCAGCTAGCAGAAAAATATATCTTGAAGTAGATCTTCGGGTATCCTGACATCCCGCAAAATCAGAGTCAAATAATCCGAGGATCTCCAAATGATCTGATTTCCTGTATGTGAGCATGAAATCCTTTGTTCTTTGTAGGTAGCGGATGACCCGTTTGGCTACCTTCCAATGGTCGGCTCCAGGCCTGCTTAAATATCTACCTAACATGCCAACAATGTATGCTAGGTCTGGCCATGTGCAGACTTGGGTATACATCAAACTTCCCACTACCGATGCACAAGAAATATTTTCCATCTCTTTAACTTCAAGCTCATTCTTGGGGCATTAGTTCAGAGAGAATTTATCTCCCTTAGCCACTGGAGTATCTCTTGGTTTGCAATTCTCCATGCCAAATTGCCTTAGAATGGTATCAATGTATCTCCTTTGTGATAATCCAATGATACCCTGAGAACGATCTCGTTGTATCTGGATTCCTAATATAAAAGATGCTTCACCAAAATCTTTCATTTCAAAATTAGCAAAGAGAAATGTTTTGGTTTCCTGAAGCAAACCAATGTTATTACAGGCAAGGAGGATTCATCCACATACAAAACTAGGAAGATATATTTTTCCCTACAAAATTTGTGGTATACACAATCATTAACCGGATTTGTCTCAAAATCAAATGAGACAATTATTTGATGAATTGGTAATACCATGTCTTAAAGCTTGCTTTAGTCCATATATGACTTTCTTTAATTTGCAAACCATTTTCTTTGCATCTCCAAATGCAAAGTTTTCTGATTGCACCAAGTAAATTATTTTATTAATGTTTCCATTAAGAAACATCGTCTTTACATTCATCTGATGTAACTCCAAATCAAAATGAGCTACTAAAGTCATTATGTTCTAAATGAATCCTTAGATGAAACTGGCGAAAATGTCTCTTTATAGTCTATGTCTTCCTTTTGAGTAAATTTCTTAGCAACAAGATGAGCCTTATATTTGTTTGCATTGCCTTGTGAATACCATTTAGTTTTAAATATCCGTTTACAACCAATGGGCTTCACACCTTCAAGCAATGGGACAACATCCTAAACTTCGTTTTCACTAATGGATTTCATCTCTTCATTCATTTTATTGATCTGGTCCTAAGAATGGGAACTCGTCATGGCATGAGTGACCGAAATGGGATCTCTATCCATTTGGTCTGTCTTTAGTTCCTGAAGAAATACAACATGATCACTAGATATTGTACTTCTCCTTTCTCTATTGGATCTCCTAATGGGTGCAGGATCTTGAATGTTTCGAGGTTGTTTGATTTGATTAATGGGAAGATTATCCGCATTACTTTCTTCCTCTGATGTTGTTGGAACAACGTTTGGAATAAGAACTTGACTTTGTTCAATGTTTTCCTTATGAACAGAATCTGGTTCTTCAACTGTAATGTGGCGATTATCACCCCCCAAACAAACATCCTCAAGGAACTAGGCATTCCTGGTCTCAAAAATTGAGCGAGTCATTAGGTCATAAAACTTATAACCCTTTGACCTCTTAGAGTACCCTATAAAATAGCAGGTGACCATCTTAGAGTCCAATTTCCTTTCAGTAGGCTTGTATGGCCTAATCTCAGCTAAACACCCCAGATATGAAAATGCTTCAGACTAGGTACCTTATTAGTCCACATTTCATATGGGGTTTTAGGCACTGCTTTAGTTGGTACTTGATTGAGAACACATATAGCTATTTTGAGTGCTCCTCATAGAGACTCAGGTAAAGAATGACTAATCACACTCTGTACCATATCCTTAAGGGTCCTGTTGCAGCGTTCAGCAACACCATTCATGCTTGGTGTCTTAGGCATGGAGTACTGAGGTACTATGTCGTACTCATCTATAAAAGAAGCAAACGGTCCTGGATGCTATTCTCCTAATCCATCATATCTGCCATAGTACTTACCACCATGATCAGATCTAATGGCCTTAATCCTTTTCCCCAGTTGGTTTTCCACCTCGACCTTATAAGACTTGAACGCATCTAAAGACTGGCTTTTCATGAAGAAATAGATACCTGTATCTAGAGTAGTCATCTATGAACGTAATAAAATACTATTACCCATTCAAAGAAGCCATAGGGAATGGGTCACAGATATCCATATGTATTAGTTTCAAAACATCTATAGCTCTAGTGGCACCTATACCTCTTTTGTTTATTCTTTTCCCCTTTAAAAAGTATATACAAACATCCAAATTCATGTCATCAAGGGAATCAATAATTTCATTCAAAATAAACCTATCCATTTTCTATTTAGAGATATGGCCTAAACACTCAAGCTATAGTAAAACGGAATTCTCCTAAATTATTTTACACTTTTATCAATCAAAGTTGTATCGAAGGTTTCTAAATTGGACAAAAAAGTATGCAACATATATAATTTGTCACTAACATACAAAGAACCAGAACTAACTAAATTTGAATTAAGAAACAACTGAAATTGTTTATTGCCAAATGAACAAGAATAACCAAATTTGTCCAATAGACAAACAAAAACTAAATTCCATCTAAATGACGGTACAACAAACATTTCTTTCGAATCTAATTGGTGATTGGTAGTTAGTGACAGCCTGAAATATGCAATTGCTTCTATCTCTACCTTTTTGCCGTCGCCCACATAGATGTATCTTTCATCATCACTTGGCATTCGGCAGCTTAGGCAACCCTGCACAGATACACTGATGTGAATAGTAGTTCCCGAATCTATCCACTAAATGTCTAAGGGTACATAAGCATAATTAACTTCTGAACAAACCAAAGTGAGTAATATACCTTTCTTTTCATGCCAAGCATGATACTTGGTACAATCCTTCTTCACGTGTCCTTCTCCCTTGCAAAAGAAGCAGGATGCCTTAGGCTTCTTCTGACACCCTTTGGAGGAGGATGAACTGGCAGCAGCTATATCCTTAGCCCGCTTCCTTTTGGGCCCAGAAACCAGATGAGCACTTTCCGGTTTGTCCTGTTTCAGCCTTTCTTCGTTTTGCACACAATGAGAAACAAGCTCGTTAACAGTCCACTTCTCCCTTTGGTAGTTATAGCTGGCCTTAAACTGCCCATATTGTGCAGGGAGGGAGATCAAAACTAAATGCACGAGGAGGTCATCTGACAACTCCAACTTAAGTGCCTTTAGTTTCGAGGCTAAATGAGACATTTCCATAATATGCTTCCTAATGTTTCTAGTACCCCTATACTTAAGCAAGATAAGTTTGCTAAGGAGATTGCTTTTCTCAGCTTTCTCATTCTTAGCAAATATTTTTTCAATCTCATCAAGGAATTTCTTAGCATTCAATTCCTCTGAGATAGCACTCCTAAAGTTTTCTAGAATAGCATGCTTCATGATCATCAGACACGTGATTTGATCGCTCCCAACTCTCAAGAGTTTTTTTATTTCATCAGAAGAACTCTTATTCGTAAGAGGGGAGGGAGGATCAACCCGAAGTGCATAGTTCAGATCCATGCATCTCAGAATAATAAGGGCACTTTCTTTCCAGAACTTAAAATTAGATCCATTTAGTTCTAGAATAGAATTTAAGTTGGCAGTTATGGTAGATGCAGAGGAGTTAACTGAAAACAAAGGAAATAAACCAAATATATACTCAAAATAAACTAAACAATACAATCATTAATATTTAGTCTTTGGACAATAAACATTAATATTGTAAATGGCAGTCTTAAGAATGATAAATAACTATTGAAAATACTCATGTAAGTAATTAAGCCATCTTTGGATTAACTTAACTATCCACACAAAATCTAATAATTCAATAGATAATTCATTAGTAAATGTATACATATGAATTCAGTCACGAGGCGGTTTACCTTTGGGTTAAGTGTCCCATACAAGAATGCAACATACGTAGTCGCTTTAATATTTTAAATAAACTGGCACAAAAAGCAACCTGCTTTGGCAAGAATTATTAAATGTGATAGAGTACTTAATACATTAAAACCTATTACTAATGTTCGTTCCAAAATAATCATGATCAATGTATCCCAATCAACACACCAGTACCGGTACTCATGATGAGTACCAGTACCAACAGCAATGACCAAGTACCGGTACTGGTTCTTCTGTACCGGTACCAGAATGATATGTTCCGGTACTGACCTTATGTACCAGTACCACACCAGTACTTGACCGATCTTGGAACCATGTCCAGTATCATAAGTACCAGTACCCCATTGATACTGGACCGATCCTAGGATATGATCAGTATCATATATGTACCGGTACTCCATCGATACTGGTAGTACTCTTGTAGCATGTAAAAGTATCCCACATGTATCGGTACACATGGTGAGTGCACTTACTACCTCGATATTGGAACAATCTTGAGCTCGACAAATATCCCTCATGTACCGATACTCGTGATGAGTACCGGTACTCCTTCAATATTGGCTATGCTCCTGGGCGTGACCAGTATCCCACATGTATCAGTACTCATGATGAGTATCGGTACTATACCGATACTGGCAACACACCAGGAAGCACCCAATCAGTACCAGTGCCTAGCCAATATCGGTACTCATGATGAGTACCGATACCAGACCGACCACGGCCCGATTTCAGGGCAATGATTTGAAATCGAGATTTGGGGAAAACATCGAAATCACGATCCCCAAATCACGATTTCGATCTAAAAACTCAATTCTATGATCATATATGGGATACAAACATTAGTTTCATTGATTCATGAAGATCGGAGTGAATTAATCCAAAAAACTAAACGAAAAACAATCCCCAAAATCGAACGGAATATTATTTTTCTCAAGAAACGAATCAGTGAGGCAATGATATGACGAATAGAAAAGCTCTGATACCACTTAATGGAATTTAAAGCCAAATAAAATCATAATCATATGATTTTTCTATAATTCCCAAGACCAATTTATTCCCCATATCATCAGCCATAACGAAAATTAAAAAGAAAACGATGGAGGGATACCTGAATCCATCGTAGCGGAAGTGATGAAGAGATCACGGAGAACCTCTAGAGCCGTGGGCTTCCTTCTCCAACGAGAGACGATGGCAATGGTACTTCCAGATGATTCAAAGAGTGAGAGCAGAAGAAAACTGAATGGGGGCGTACTCTTTGGATTTTGTCATGGGCTCTATTTATAACTTTTTTACGATGGGATGCAGAAAATCGAATGCCCACTTTGCACTCACCCCTTCAGGGATCATAACCACTTAAAATAAAAAAGACAATTCCACTCATCACGGAATTTCATTCATCTTTAAGATTTCTATACATTAAATCTTATATTCTAATGATATGTAAATGGTAAATTTATATAATTAGACTACTTTAATAATCATAAATATAATATCTTAATATATATATATATTTAACTTATAATTTCATAATAATAATATTAATAGATACACATTATGATGCTAATATCTACCACATCTACGACCCCATAATTTTATTCCACAACCATTGGGTGTTCGTTGTGGAGGGCCTCCAATCCCATGCATCTTGTATGAAGTATACGTGTACATGGTTTTTTTTTACCAAGAGTATCGAGAATAAAACAACTTTGACCAAGTCAGCATCTTGTTTTGGACAATGCACATTTGTGATCGAATGCACAATGTATGAAGATTTTCCATGATTTTGTCATGTGGAGAATTGCTAAAGCTGAATTTGTAATTATACTCGAATTAGGTGGGCCTTATTATCAAATATAAAAAAATATCCAATTTCCATGTCTACAAATAAATCATGAATAATTTCGGCAATCATCATAGGTGACTTAAGCAAAATCACGAATGATTTGAGTGTCGTGCTAAAAAAAGTACCGCATTCTTATATTTTGGGAAAAATCATTAGTGATTTGAGCAAGATCATCGGCGATTTTGTGTTATGCTAAAGAAGCACCACATTCCCTTATTCTGGGAAAAATCACTCATCATTTGAGTAAAATCACCAATGATTTGGTGTCATGCTAAGAATGCACCTCATTTCTTTATTTTGGGAAAAATCACCAATAATTTGAGTATCGTGCTGACAAGTTATCTCGAAAGAGCATCTCATTCTCATATTTGAGCAAAAATATCTGCTAATTTAGACAAAATTACCTATGATTTGAACAAATTGACAATCGAAAAGACATGACTATTAATGACATTCTTAAACATTAGTTGAAATAATGAAAAATTATAACACACACCTCAAAAATCTTACTATTTTTATTTCTATTCATCTTAATTGTAACATGTCAGCTAATTCATTTACTTACCCTATTTCTTCTCTTTTTTTAAAAGGAGATATATCATTAAGGGAACGAAGTGATACAAGGACGTGGCCCCAGAGGAAAAGGAAGATGGACAACCTCGACGGCCCACAAGGAGGGGGAAGATGCTGCCCCTCGATAGGGAGGAATGCAAAAAACCATACAACTAGAAACAAAGTAAAAGAAATAAAGCATAAAAGAATTGCCCTATATATCATTCTGATGCAGGAATACATGCACCAGGCACTGGATACGATGAAGCGCTGCCGATGTCGTCGATGTACCATGCTAGCAGGAGATAAGCAGTCAAAACTAAATTGACCATCTACCTGATTGTGGTGAGCATGGCTTCAAACGTGGCCTCCAACAAAAGTGATGTCAATTAAAGCAAAGGTGGGGCAGAAATCATGATCGACATCAAGCATGCCCTCCACCAACGAGAGGAAGCTATAACAACACACACCACAACACAGCCCCACGACCGGAGCGCAGACGTCGCTGGAGACCAAAGCAGCAGAACAACATCCTTGGCCAGTCGCTGCTGCAACCAAACCGTGACCGCATCTCACGACGCTACCGAAAGCCGTCACGAACGTGTGCCCAAGGTCGAAAGAGGTCGCAAGGGAGGCAGCAACAACAAACCTCACAAGAAAAGGAGGGGGGGAGGGCAGAGGAGTCAATCGCAAGGGAAGAGGGCTCCGACCGATGCGTGCCCAACCAGAGCCCCAACAACAACACTAGGGTTAGCTAAAGTAGAGAGTTTTTTGCTGGAATGAAGGCATGGGGACAAAAAGGGTTTGATGCAAGGAAATTTATTTACTTACCCTATTTCTACACACAGCCTAAAATGATAAGATCTTATAGATTAAGGGAACATTCGAATCTTTTCAGATCCTTGAAAGATTAGTCCAACCCTCTGACCGGTCTTCATATATAGATGTTGGATGTTCCATATAAAATGTCTTATTTAAATGTTTTGATCTCTACGGCCTCCACCGTGTCCAGCCTATTTAATACTTATCCTATTGTATATATCAGATAGCCTCTATTGATGAAGCAATAAGTTGAGCACGTATGCACGTGGATGTTCCATTAATATGCACATTTTACTTCGTCTATAAGTAAATCTAACAAATTAATGCAACAGTTGAGCTTTATGTCAATAGATGGATTGGAATTAGCAATGATAAAGTCAACGACAACATCTACACGATTTCATTCAATTGGATGGATTGGGTGACCTGTTTAACCAAATCTCTTGACCATATAGTGTGCACATGTTAAAGACCCAAAAAAAGACTTGGATCTTACAACTAGAGATTGAATGTTAATTAGTGGTCACATGTAAGCCTTGCATATGGGAGATTTTCTCAAAGGACTCTATCTAACTCTAAGTTGATAAAGTTTTGTTACAGAGCCTTTAACCATCTTTGTCTGAAATGCTTAACACACATGTTTCCCTTATTAGCAACTTCAAGTTTCCCTTTGTTATTTGACATCGTCAATGTTTAACACACATACACAAGCTTAATTAATGTACATTCATACACACTTGTGCATTTTGGAGTCTTCATTCTTAATCTCATTTGTCCATCGCATGATCACAAATACATCGTCCTTATTACCGATTAGAATTATTTAAATTCACTTTAAAAGAATCTTAATTCAAAAATGACAAGTCAGGTTACACCGAACTCCAATCAACTTGCAATAAGTCAGACTACAATTTGTCAGGATATAGTTCAATTAATGGTACAGCACTAACAACTGCAAAGTTCACCCAAGATCGAGTTATAGAGCTTACTTTACCTGGAAGTTGGTGTGACGGAGGTGCTAATTTTTTCCAACTTATCTACGAAGGATTCTAAGTTGTAAAAAAAATAAAAAGAAGAAAAAATAAGACCAAACATGACAATGAACACATTTTTAAAAGGGTAATTATAGGAGTACACATTATTGTATATAGAAATACATATCAATTTACAGAAAATATGATATTCTTAAATTACACGTGAAACTGTCTAACTTATAATCTCCTATTTTAATAAGAGATGAATATCATGTGTATACACTTTTGTATATTTCAAACATTTTACTCTTCAAAATCCCACTCTTCATGGTCATTTAATTTGTCAATTCCTTCCCAATAAATTTCATTTGTTAGTTTTTCTAGCCGCGATCCGTATTAACAGTTGTGTCTTTTACCTGCTTTGGCTGCAAGGTCAATTTCTCCAAAAGCGCAGTTCCACCCATTCAGATTGGGGTACGGATACTGGGGTGATGGTAAAAAGATGGACTGTAACACCAAGCATATTAATTAAAAAAATTTTCATTGGACCACACAAGGCAGGAAAAATTAATGGGATAACCATATTACACGTCCCTATTCTCATATGCAGATATGTCAGTTTAATAATCTATATTTATTTGTCACTTAATCTATGACCTATTTATGCTGATTAAAATAACTTAATCTAATGTAAATTTATTGTACTTCTTTTTCTATAAAATATTCTCCCGTGGAATAATTTTAATTCACATAAATTTTCAAATATCAAAATTTATTTATTTTATCATTTTATTTCACTCTTTTTTTATTTTTCTATTTATTTCAAAAATTTATTCCATGAGGAAACACTACAAAATTTAATATTAGATAAAATTTAGGAAGTCTAATTAAGTAGAAGAGTAAGAGTAAGGTTAGTAGACGTAGATATGTTAGTTAAATTGATATATTATTATTTATTTATATTTTTATTTATATTGAGAATGAATTAACATAATAGATGTGATATGTCAAGTGTCGGAGGTAGATGTGGTGAATGTAAATGAATTTGTAGAAATAGATAAAATTGACTAGGGATAGATGTGGCGGATGTGATGGATAGAAATCAATACCTTTGTATTATTCACTTACTGCAACTTATAACCATGACACGCCAATATATATGTACTCTCTCCAGGCGTCTCTCTTTCCGCGCCGCCCCCCCACCCCCTCTCTCTCTCTCTCTCTATCTCAGGGACAGATTTTGAATCTTTCTGAACAATTTTGGAGGCAGAGGGCAGATTGGGATCAGTCCAACCACTCTTTTGTTCTCTGCAAACAACACGTTTTCAAGTTTCGATATAGTAGCTAATGTCAATATGCCTAATGGTACCAATCAGTCAGTGTGGATACACACACACACAAAGATATATATATATATATATATATATATATATATATATATGCACACAAGTATCTTCCTCTCATGGGACAGGGAGCACTGCTGCATGCAATTGTACCTCTCAACAGTTTGGAATTTTCAATGGAAAACTCTGGTGGCTTAAAATGGTTAACTAATCCGGAATGGGGTCATCCCGAAAACAAAAGATTCACAGAGAGAATTCTATGTTAGAAATCAAGATATGGGGAATTTGTGTACAGGCCCTCTTTTGACCTTAGTTTCCTTGACCTTGATTTTATATATTGTGGTCCTTAAACTAGGACAGGTATCAATGAGGTTGCAAGTTATTGAAAAGAAGCCCGTCTACTGGGTCACCATCTATTATTTTTTTTTTTGAATTCTCTAAAATCTTTGTTTCTCACAATTAGTTTCTTAACTTTCAAATTTCTTATATTTATCCTTCTAGCTTTCTCATCTCTTTTACAAAATGGCCCCTGCTGCCATCGAAGTGGGAATACACCTTTAGAATGAGATTTGAGGGAAGATTTCTCCCTCAAATTGGATCCAAATCCCTCCAAATTTGAAGGGATGGATCTTGAGAAGATGGCGAATCATTTGAACCGCCTCAAGGACTTCAAATCAATCCCTAGAGAATTTGAGGATCTATTTCCAAAAAATATAGAGGCCAATCAAGCTTGAATTCTTCATTTAGAGCTTGGTTTTGAGCTCTATTAAAGCTCCTCTTTGTCCCATCGTATTCCTTAGGCCGGTGTAAGACATAAAACCTCTTCTCTTTCTTCCTCTGGCCACCTCCAACTGTGGCTCCGACGAGCTTCCTCAACTCCTTCCTCAGGTTGGCCAACGGACAAATTGGCTGGTCCTCCTTCCTCAGCTTCCTCCGCTCCTTGCTAACCAAAGCCATGGCGTCCTCCCCTTATCTTTGCCGTCATTCCTTTCGCCAAACAGTTCGCCTTCTCCGAGACTGGCCATCACACTGGCACGGTTTCCCTACCCCTCTCGCCCAGATAACTAGTTTTCTCTCTCCCTCTTACTCTCTAGTGTAGATTTATGTTACGACCCGATTCCCGAATCCCTACGAGACACGAGAATTGGACCGACTCGACTGATCCCAAAACCCAGTCGTCCAACGAGAAAGTAACCAAAAGAGCAGTAAAATAAACCACGTTCACCATGTCTATAACTAGCAGTAACAAAATACAGCAGTAAAGAAAAGAACTACTACAGTACACACCACCACAACAGTAAAGAAATAAACAGGTACATAAACATGATGCTTACAATAAAAGAGTACAGTGGTAACAGAAAATACTCACTACAACAGAAGGAAAGGTACAGTAGGTACTACACAAGTAAAACTACTGGGTTCTACTAGGCCCAGCTCCCTCTGTAGCTGCCGGTTCTGGCTGCTAAACACCTAGTCCTGAAAGGGTGACAAAGGTGTCACGTCAGCGAAACGCTGAGTAGAGTGGCAACCAAAAGCTAAGAAAAACAGTAAGGTGGACAGTAGCTGTTATATTTTTAATCTCTTTCTTTATTTTTCCATTTACTCATTATTGAATTATTCCTCAGATCATTCTCTTGATCTCGAATGTTCCTCATGAGAACGATCTTGATTGCAGTCTTTTTCCGAAAAGTATAAGTAACATGTGGTGCTCTCCTGGCTGGGAAAGTCCCCCGTGGTGGTCCTACCCTTAGTCAACCACCCTAAGGTCACTGATAGACATAACGGTGACTACGGCACGCGCGATAAACGCACGGGTAGATACCTCGCACTGGCACGCGGTCAGTCGTTTTCATTAACGAGTGCGCCTCAAAGCACAGCACGAAACCAGTATAGGGTAGAGACCTCTCAGTAATAGGGGTCTAGCCCCTCCACAATAACCAAACAGGGGTCTTGCCCCTCCAAAGTCCGCGCACCCTCGCCTGATTACCCTGGTTTGCCCAGTAGGCCTAACAAGTCGATGTAGGAAGGCTAGCAGAGCCCTGGGACTCGTGGGGTGGCTAATGCTCTCCCTACACTAGTAGCTCTCCCCGGTACTGTGTACATGAGGGCCAAAAGTCAGTACAAAGTGGCCAGACCTAACCCCAGGTCCCTGGGGTGGCTAGCTCCGCTCTGCACTAAATAGGGAGACAGTCGCTCTCCTTGGTACTCCGTACTCAAGGGCCAGCTTACTTCCCCAATTCTATTCCATTCACCTCCCAGGAGCTCTACTCCTAATTCCCTGTAGAGTTCATGCTCATATTTCTTTCACTAAGCCAATTTAGGTTTCATCATTTCAGCTTTATATTCATATAGCCCATGTTCTCAATAGTTAATATCCATTCATAAACAAGTAACTATTATCTAATTACAGGCAATTATCATTTTTCTTTCTACTTTTCCAAGACTGTAATTCATATATTCACGACATTCGTTTCAGTGTTTTCTGTTCCTAGGATTCATGCCACACCCTAGGATCTATCATTCAATCTAATTTTTCAGTCCTAGGATACATGCCATACCCTAAGATCTATCATTCAATCTAGTTTTCCAGTCCTACGATTCATGCCATACCCTAGGATCTATCATTCAATCTAGTTTTTTAATCCTAGGGTTCATGCCATACCTTAGAATCTATTAATTATATCACGAGTGCATAAATGTTGGTAGATATTTAAAGGGAGCCACTCTACCTGCAAAATCAGGAGTACTGGGGGCGTGATCGGCAAGCCCGCGTGCCTCCGTAACCCCCAGAGCCACAACAAAACGGGATCCTAATACAAGGATCAATTACAAGGAGCTACTCAGAACAATATACAAATACTGTAAACAGGTAGAGGAACTAATTCTGAAAAGAACGAAACTTGAAACGCGGAAAACGGATTTCGAACGGACCCTAAACGAGTAAAAAACGACAAGTCTGCCCAAAATAAGATGTCTGGAACATCTTCCAGACGTCTTAAACGATAGTTCAGGTCATACCTTGTTCCTGCACGGTCCTTCAGACGTCCAGAATCCCGCTGAACCGTCTGGACTTAGTTTCCAGACGTCCGACTGTCACTCCGGACGTCTGGAGACCCTCTCCGTCGTTTAGTGCTGTGCCTAGACGTCCGATCTGTGTGGGAGGATGTGCCCTTGCGCCTTCCCGAATGAGATCTGCACGCACATGCGACCGTCCTCAACATGAAATGAGGCAGAACCCCTCGGCGGAATGGCTGCATGGCCGTACACGCGAAAGAAGAAGGGAAGGAAAATATCGTACCTTTCAGACGTCTGGACCTTCCTCCAGACGTCTCCCGCGTCGTCTGGATGTATGTCCGGACGTCTGATTCTGGGAAATTTTCCCAGAATCAAAACCTCCTCGCCCTTCACCTGCTGTGTACGGTCGTGCCGCGCTATGCTCGCCTGCTGCCTGAGCTGCAGCAGCACCACCCCAGCTCTATGCTCCCGCTACGTGCCCACCGGCCGGCCCTGGCTGCTCCGACGAGCTCGCACCCTCGCGATCTAGCTCTCTCCCTCTCGCAGCAACCCCTCCTCCCTGTGCACTCACGGCAGCAACTGCTGCCCTCGCTTGCTCATCCTCACGCTAACAGGAAGGAGAAGAAGAAGAAGGTGGTGGAGTGATGGTGAGGGAGAGGAGAGGGGGGGTGTATTTGAAGGTGTCGTGGGGAGAGAGAGGAGGAAAGCTGCACCTGCAGAACGGGAAGGAAAGAGAAAGAAGAAAGGAGGGCGGCGGTTCAATCTGCGCGCGCATACGCACAGACGCGAAACCATACGTCGAAAAAATTAAATTCCAGATGTCTGGGAAGTCTTCCAGACGTCTGACCAGATGTCTGGACCAACTCCCAAACGTCTTAAATGACGTTTGATGCCGGGGTCATAACAACATAACAAACTCAAAGGAAGTTTTATCCTTGAGACTTGCGCTAACTAGGGTGCGGAAAAGAACGATATATGCATAACAAACTCAAAGAGGACCGAAGCCAGTCCAAAAAGACGTACCCTCAAAAAGCTCCGGGTACTACTCCCGCATCGTCGCCTCAGGCTCCCAGGTAGCCTCCTTGTACCGCTGGCTCTTCCACAAAACCTTCACCAGGGGTACTTGCTTCCATCTCAAACTGCAGACGGCTCTGTCGATAATCTGCACTGGCCGCTCGGGGTAGGTCAGGTCGTCACCCACCTCGACGCTCTCGTGACTCAGGACGTGACTGGGATCGGTGACGTACTTCCTGAGGTTGGACACGTGGAACATGTCATGCACACCAGAAAGCTGAGGAGGAAGGGCAAGCCTGTAAGCAACAGGTCCAACCCACTCCAGGACCTCAAAGGGTCCCACGAACCTTGACGCGAGCTTCCCTCTCACCCCAAACCGCTGCAAGCCCTTCATGGGCGAAACGCAAAGTAAGACGTGGTCCCCAACCTCAAACTGCACCTCTCTGCGTTTCCGATCTGCATAGCTCTTCTGTCTGCTCCTGACAGTGCGGAGTCGCCTGTGAATCTGCTCGACTACCTCCTGACTCTGCCGGATCAGCCTGGGGCCAACCTCCCACTTGGTCCCCACCTCAACCCAACTCAAGGGTGCCGTACACCTCCGTTCGTACAAAACCTCGTAGGGTGCCATGCCGATGATCAAGTGATAACTGTTATTGTATGCAAACTCCTCCAAGGGCAAGTGCTCCTCCTAAGAGCCCCTCCAGTCCAGTACACAAGCACGAAAAAGGTCCTCAAGTGTCTGTATCGTGCGCTCGGATTGCCCATTCGTCTGGGGGTGGTATGCTGTACTGAACCTCAACCACGTCCCCAGGGCCTGCTGAAACTCAGCCCAAAACTGGGACGTAAAGTGGGTATCTCGATCGGATACGATCTCCCGAGGAACTCCGTGTAGTCGTACCATGTCGCGGATATACCTCTCTGCCAACTGTGCTGGTCCTAAGGTGACTCTGATCGGCAAGAAACGCGCCGTCTTTGTCAATCTGTCAATGATTACCCAGACTACATCGTGTCCTCGTTGGGTAACAAGTAAGCCCACCACCAAGTCTGTAACGACCCGGTTCCTGAGTCCCTACGAGACACGAGAACCGAACCGACTCGACTAATACCAAGACCTAGTCGTCCAACGAGGAAGTAACCAAAAGAGCAGTAAAATAAACCACATTCAGCATGAATATAACTAACAGTAAGAAAGTACAGCAGTAAGGAAAGAAACTACTACAGTATATACCACCACAACAGTAGAACAACATTTATCATATAACATGAACTGCAGGTAAAGAAAAGTACAGCGGAAACAAGAACTACTCACTATAACGGGAACAAAGAGGTACAAAAGACAGAAGTAACTCTACTGGACCATACTCGGCCCAGCGTCCTCTGCAGCCGCTGACCCTGGCTACCCAACACCTGGTCCTAAAAAAGGTAACGAGTGTAACACGTCAGCAAAACGCTGAGTAGAGTGGCAACTAAAACTAAAGACAACAGTAGAGTGTACAGTAGCTGTTATGTTCTATTACTTTCTTTATTTACATCTTTCAATTATCTCACTATTTCATTTATTTCTCAGATCTTTTACTTGATCTCGAATGTTCCTCGTGGGAACGATCTTGATTGCAGTCTTTTTCGAAAAGTAGAAGTAGCACATGGTGCTCTCTTGGCCGGGAGAGTCCCCCGTGGTGATCCTACCCTCAGTCAACCATCCCAAGGTCACTGACAGACGTAACGGTGACTACGGCACGCGCGATAAACGCACAGGTATCTAACCCGTACTGGCACGCGGTCAGTCGTTTCCGTTAACGGGTGCGCCCAAAGCACAGCACGAAACCAGTCCAGGGCAGAGCCCTCTCAGTAACAGGGGTCCAACCCCTCCACAGTAACCAAACCGGGGCCTTGCCCCTCCACAGTCCGCGCACCCTCGCCTAACTATCCTGGTTTGCCCCAGCGGGCCTAACAAGTCGGTGTGGGAGGCTAGCAGAACCCCGGGGCCTGTGGGGTAGCTAGTACCTCCCTACACTAGTAGCTCTCCTCGGTACTACATACGCGAGGGCCAGCAAGTCGGTACAGAGTGGCCAGTCCTAACCCCGGGTCCCTGGGGCAACTGGCTCCGCTTTGCACTAAACAGGGGGGACAGTCGCTCTCCTTGGTACTCCTTACTCAAAGGCCAGCTCACTTCCCCAAAACTATTCCATTCACTTTCCAGGAGTTCTACTCCTACTTCCCCGTAGGGTTCCATCCTTTTTTACTCAAACATCCAGGTTTCACTTTCCAGTTTCACATTCTTACAATCCATGTTCTCAACCACGTTATCTATTCACAACAGGCAGCTGTTAATTCAAATTACAGGCAGCTTTATATCTCTTTCCATTTTCCAAGACTGCAGTATTATACATTCCACTAGTTTTCCCATCCTAGAATTCATGCCATATCTTAGGATCTATCATACAATCTAGTTTTCCAGTCCTAGGATTCATGCAACACCTAGGAGCTATCATTCCATCTATTTCTTATTCCTAGGATTCATGCAATGTCCTAGGTTCTATTTATGGTTTCATAATTTAACAGATTTTATTAATAACTTAAAGCCACTCTACCAGGTACAACGGGAGTAATGGGGGCGTGATCGGGAATCCCGCGTGCCTCCGCGACTCCCAAGACTGCAACTAAATGAGGTCCTATCACAAGGATCAAACACAAGGAAAGTCTCAAAACAGTGTATAGCTACTGTAGACGGGTAGAGGAATTAATTCTGAAAAGAACGCAACTCGAATCGCGGAAAACGGAGCCTGAACGGGCCCTAAACGGGTCGAAAAAGACGATACTGTGCAAAATCAGACGTCTGGAACTTCTTCCAGACGTCTTAAAAAGTGGATCAGAGAATTACCTGCTCAGCGTGGTTTCCCAGACGTCCAGAAGTCTGCGGGGACGTCTGGCCTAGCTCCCAGACGTCCTATGGTCACCCCGGACGTCTGGAGGTCGCTTTCGCCGTCTGGTACAACAGCCAGACGTCTGATTCGCGTTGGATGGCGAATCACCGAGCTTGTGCACAGCCAACTCCCTCCCTCAGTACGGTCAGTCGACAGGAAGGAAGAAGAAAGCGGAAAACTCACCTTTCAGACGTCTGTAAGATCTTCCAGACGTCTCCCTCTCCGTCTGGCTATTAACCCAGACGTCTGATTCTGGAAAATTTTCCAGAACAGGGCACCACTCGGCCTCCGCTCGCGACGCTGCCCGCGTCGCACCTCGCGTGTCTGCTGCTCAGACCGCAGCAGGTCCCTCTCCGCGTCGTTCCGCGCCTCCTGTGCCCTCTGCCGGCCGGCCAAGCCGCTTCGGCGAGCTCGCCCTCACGGCAGAGCCCCGCCCTCACACGCCGCAGTGAGCGCGACGCCGCACCTCCTCCGCGCTCACTGCGGCCGCCGCTGCCGCCCTCGCGCTCGCTCGCTCTCGCGCACAGGAAGGAGAAGAGGAAGGGGACGGTGGAGACGACAGGAGGGGAGGCGTGGCCTTTTATGGCCGCGCGAGGAGGAGGGAGAGAGTGCGCGGCAGGTCTGCAGCCGCAGAGAGAGAGAGGGAAAAAGAGAGAGAGAGAGGAATCGCGGGTCTGCGCGCACAGGCACGCAGACGAATCTCTCGTGCGAAAAATAACTGTTTTATAGACGTCTGGAAACTATCCCAGACGTCTGGTCAGACGTCTGGATATGATCCCAGACGTCTGGTCCGACGTCTGGGCCACCTCCTAGACGTCTTAAAAGACGTCTGGGGCACGCGTTCGTAACAAAGTCCATGGTGGTGATCTCCCACTTCCACTCTGGCACTGGAAGTGGCTGTAGCGGCCCTGCAGGACTCTGATGCTCGGCCTTCACATGCTGGCACACTAAACACTTCTGTACGAATTCACCCACATCCCGCTTCATCCCCCTCCACCAAAAGTCGCGTCTCAAGTAATGGTACATTTTTGTGTTTCCAGGATGTATGGTGAATCTGGAACCGTGTGCCTCAGTCAGGAGCTCTCTCAACAGCTGCTCGTCTCTGGGAATGCACAAACGTCCCCTCATACGCAGCACCTGGTCTATAAAAGAGAAGTCCCCAGGGTTTCCTGACAGTACTCTGTCATGCAAGGACTGCAAGTACGGGTCGGCCATCTTCCCTGTGATGATGTGATCTATCAGCTCTGGCCTCGTCTGTCGCGTCACAGTCACTGCCCCACAGTGTCCTTGTAACTCTAGGGGTCACCAACTGCCCTTCTCCTCCAAGAGACTCCAACTCTGCACCTGTAAACTGGCCAAGTGTGCGGGTGCCTTCCTGCTCAAGGCGTCAGCCACCACGTTGGCCTTTCCCGGGTGGTAGGAAATGCTGCAGTCATAGTCCTTCAGGAGCTCCAACCAACGTCTCTATCTCATGTTGAGCTCCTTCTGATCAAATAGGTATCTGAGGCTCTTATGATCTGTGACAATCTCAAAGGTCTCACCGTACAAGTAGTGCCTCCAGGTCTTCAGCGCGAAGACGACAGCTGCCAGCTCCAGGTCGTGGGTAGGGTAGCTATGCTCATGGGGCTTTAGTTGCTGCGAAGCGTAAGCGACAACGTGACCCCTCTGCATGAGCACACCCCCTAACCCCTGCAAAGAGGCATCCATGTACACAACGAACCTGCCATACTGTCTGGGATGGTGAGCACGGGAGCCGAAGTTAGCCTCTCCTTCAGCTCCTAAAAACACACCTCACAGGCGTCTGTCCAAGCAAAAGGCACATCCTTCCAGGTTAACTGTGTCATAGGACGTGCAATCTGTGAAAAGCCCTTGATAAATCGCCTGTAGCAGCCTGCCAGTCCCAATAAATTGGGAATCTCAGTGACCGTATGTGGTCTCTCCCACCTGAGCATTACCTCGACCTTGGCTGGGTTCACAGCTAAGCCATTCCCAGAGATCACATGACCTAAGAAGGTCACCTCCCTCAACCAAAACTCGCACTTGCTGTATTTGGCGTACAGCCTACGTCGTCTCAGTGTGTCCACAACCATCCGCAAGTGTTGTCCGTGCTGTGTCTGATCCCGAGAATATATGAGAACATCATCAATGAATACCACCACGAACTGGTCCAAGTACGGTCTAAACACCCGATTCATCAAGTCCATGAAGGCAGCGGGGGCATTGGTCAACCCAAACGGCATGACCAGAAACTCGTAGTGTCCGTATCGGGTGCGGAAAGCTGTCTTGGAGACGTCTACCTCCTTGATCCTCAACTGGTGGTATTCAGACCTCAGGTCGATCTTGGAGAATACCGTGGCACCTTGCAGCTGGTCAAACAAGTCATCAATCCTCGGCAGCGGATACCTGTTCTTGATGGTGACCCTATTCAGGTGTCGGTAGTCTACACAGAGGCGTAGGGTACCATCCTTTTTCTTTACTAACAGTACCGGGGCTCCCCAGGGAGACGCGCTGGGCCTCACAAAGCCCTTCTCCAAAAGATCCTGCAACAGAGACTTGAGCTCTCGCAGCTCAAGTGGTGCCATCCTATACGGTGCTGTGGAGATGGGGCTGGTCCCCGGTACCAGTGAGATCTCAAGCTCGATCTCACACTCGAGCGGTAGTCCTAGCAACTCATCTGGGAATACGTCGAGGTACTCTCTGACCACCGGGATACTCTGGAAGTCTGCCACAGGGCTGGGCTCTGCCACCACACAAGCTAGGAAGTCCTCACACCCCTGGCTTAAAAGTCTCGTCGCTCAAAGTGCAGAAATGCACCTGAAGCCTCCGTCCAGTGGCTGCCCGTAGAACTCGAAAAAAGGCAACTCCGGTATGGAGAAGACAATCTTTCTCTCAAAGCAGTCCACCAAGGTGTGGTAAGCGGACAGCCAGTCCATCCCCAGAATTACGCCAAAGTCCTCCATCTGTATCATAATCAGGTCAGTGGGAAGGCTGTGTCCCCCAAGATTGACCTCGCAACCCGTGTATACCTCCTCAGCTACAAACAGCTGACCACTCAGATCTCTGATCACGAACGGATCCTCTAACAGCATACAGTCCTGCCTCAAACTAACCGCGAAACTGGCAGCGACAAACGATTGCGTAGCACCGAAATTGAAAAGCGTGTAAACGAGTCTACCGGAAACTGAAATCATACCTGCCACCACTGATCCCGAAGCTCTGACATCCCTGTGTGTCAGGGCGTTGATACGCCCCTCAGCCCTAGGTGCGGACGAAGCAGCCACACTCTGCGTCGAACGAGTAGCTGCTGGTCGATACCCTCCTTGTGATTGCTGTCCTCCTCCTCACGCCTGGAAACCGTGGCCTCCTGCTCACCCTCCAGTGCTCGACACGGGAAGCATCTGCTGACCTCCTGCCCTAGACGGGCAGTCCCTCCTGATGTGGCACGGCTGGCCACACTGGAAGCAAAGGGGGACTCGACTTCCGCCCTCAGTGGGTCCCTGTTGTCGGCTGGGCGAGGGTCCGGTGCTACCAGCTGGCCCCTGTCGAGGGCCCCCAAAGGCCACTGATGGCCCTGCAAAACGGGACAGCTTTCCTGTGGGCACCACATGTCTCCTCTCTCGTCGGCCCTATGAGAAGTCTGGCTGATAGGGCCTCTTCCGCCCGCTGTCAATATCTCGCACGGACGGGTTGGTCTCTTCGTATGTTATAGTTGCCTCCACCACCCTCGAGAACGTAGGAATCTTCAGGGGTTTGACATACCCCCGAATCGCAGGCCGGAGCCCCTCGGTGAACCTCCAAAGGCGCTCCCCCTCAGTGGCCACTGCTATCGTTGCGAAGCGAGATAGCTCCAGAAAACACTTGCGGTACGCACTCACGGTCATCGTCCCCTGCCA
Source organism: Thalassia testudinum (assembly GCA_037157565.1). NCBI lineage: Eukaryota > Viridiplantae > Streptophyta > Magnoliopsida > Alismatales > Hydrocharitaceae > Thalassia > Thalassia testudinum. The sequence continues at coordinate 78,112,880 of JAZHRO010000077.1, read as the reverse complement.
GAGAGTGTGGAACTCCCGCCTCCTCTGGTCCTGCCATGTCTGGGGAAAGTACTGCTCGCACAAGAGGGTGACGAACTGGTCCCAAGTTGGCTCGTCCCTCTCCTATCCCCTGACCGCCCTCCACCACCTGCATGCCGTGCTCTCCAGCTGATACATGGCAAAGGCCACGCGGCACTCCACCATGGGGTGAAGGGTGTCAAAAACCTTCTCGATCTGCTCGAGCCAGTCCTCTGCCTCAGTCGGGTCCTCATCCCCCTTGAAGGAGGGGGGCTTCAACTTCTGGAACTATCCGAAAAGCTCAAAGTGGCACTGAAGTGGAGGTGTTGGTGTACCTCCAGGTAAGGAAGCCTCATGCTCGAAAGTGCCAGAGGAAGGTGGGGGTGGTGGCGGCCCATCCCCTCCCCCGCGTCCAGTGCCAAGTCCGTCGCGTGGTCCCACAGAGGACTCCCCCTCCGCAGCCCTAGGGAGAGGCGCTCGTGGCAGCGGGTGGAGCTCCTCTCGCACATTGTCCTGTATCAGCTGGGTGAGGTCCTGGGCCTGAATGCCCGGGAGCAGTGGCTGGTCTACTGAGGCGTCGACCTCAACGTGCCCACCCCTCCGACCTCGTCCTCTGCCGCGCCTGCGGCCCGCCTCGCTACCACCTCGTCGAGGCATCTCCTGCAAGGAGACGCGAACACAGAATAGGAAAAGACGTCAATACGAATCGATATCAAGCGGAGAAATCTAGGAACAGATGTCAAAAGATATGTTGTGGTGGCTACTCTAGTTAAAGACACATGAATTGGTTATTTTCCAGCCAGTTGTTTCACTTCTCAGGACAACCTTGCTTTGATACCATCTTGTTACAACCCGATTCCCGAATCTCTACTAGACATGAGAATTGGACCGACTCGACTGATCCCAAGACCCAGTCGTCCAACGAGAAAGTAACCAAAAGAGCAGTAAAATAAACCACATTCACCATATCTATAACTAGCAGTAACAAAATACAGCAGTAAAGAAAAGAACTACTACAGTACACACCACCACAACAGTAAAGAAATAAACAGGTACATAAACATGATGCTTACAATAAAAGAGTACAGTGGTAACAGAAAATACTCACTACAACAGAAGGAAAGGTACAGTAGGTACTACACAAGTAAAACTACTGGATTCTACTAGGCCCAGCTCCCTCTGCAACTGTCGGCTCAGGCAGCTCAACGCCTGGTCCTGAAAGGGTGACAAAGGTGTTACGTCAGCGAAATGCTGGGTAGAGTGGCAACCAAAAGCTAAGAAAAATAATAAGGTGGACATTAGCTGTTATATTTTTAATCTCTTTCTTTATTTTTCCATTTACTCATTATTGAATTATTCCTCAGATTCTTCTCTTGATCTCGAATGTTTCTCGTGGGAATAATCTTGATTGCAATCTTTTCCGAAAAGTATAAGTCACACATGGTGCTCTCCTGGCCGGGAGAGTCCCCCGTGGTGGTCCTACCCTCAGTCAACCACCCCAAGGTCACTGACTAACGTAACGGTGACTACGGCACGTGCGATAAAAGCACGGGTAGCTACCCCGCACTGGCACGCGGTCAGTCGTTTCTATTAACGGGTGCGCCCCAAAGCACAGCACGGAACCAGTATATGGCAGAGCCATCTCAGTAACAGGGGTCTAGCCCCTCCACAGTAACCAAACAGGGGTCTTGCCCCTCCATAGTCCGCGCACCCCCACCTGACTACCTTGGTTTGCCCAGTGGGCCTAACAAGTCGGTGTAGGAAGGCTAGCAGAACCCTGGGGCCCGTGGGGTGGCTAGTGCTCTCCCTACACTAGTAGCTCTCCCCGGTACTGTGTACACGAGGACCAAAAGTCGGTACAAAGTGGCCAGACCTAACCCTGAGTCCTTGGGGCGGCTAGCTCCGCTCTGCACTAAACAAGGGGACAGTCGCTCTCCTTGGTACTCCGTACTCAAGCGCCAGCTCACTTCCCCAATTCTATTCCATTCACCTCCTAGGAGCTCTACTCCTAATTCCCCGTAGGGTTCATGCTCATATTTCTTTCACTAAGCCAATTTAGGTTTTATCATTTCAGCTTTATATTCATATAACCCATGTTCTCAACAGTTAATAGCCATTCATAGCAAGCAACTGTTATCTAATTACAGGCAATTATCATTTTTCTTTCTACTTTTCCAAGACTGCAATTTATATATTCACGACATTCATTTTGGTGTTTCTGTTCCTAGGATTCATGCCACACCCTAAGATCTATCATTCAATCTAGTTTTCCAGTCCTAGGATTCATGCCATACCCTAAGACCTATCATTCAATCTAGTTTTCCAATCCTAAGATTCATACCATACCCTAGGATCTATCATTCAATCTAGTTTTTCAATCCTAGGGTTCATGCCATACCTTAGAATCTATTAATTATATCACGAGTGCATAAATGTTGGTAGATATTTAAAGGGAGCCACTCTACCTGCAAAATCGGGAGTACTGGGGGAGTGATCGGCAATCCCGCGTGCCTCCGCAACCCCCAGAGCCACAACAGAACGGGGTCCTAATACAAGGATCAATTACAAGGAGCTACTCAGAACAGGATATAAATACTATAAACAGGTAGAGGAACTAATTCTGAGAAGAACGAAACTTGAAATGCGGAAAACGGACTTCGAACGGACCCTAAACGGGTCAAAAACGACAAGTCTACCCAAAATCAGACGTCTGGAACATCTTCGAGACGTCTTAAACGACGTCTCAGGTCATACCTTGTTCCTGCACGGTCCTTCAGACATCCAGAATCCCGCTGAACCGTCTGGACTTAGTTTCTAGACGTCCGACTGTCACTTCGGACGTCTGGAGACCCTCTCCGTCGTCTGGTGCTGTGCCCAGACATTCGATCTGTGTGGGAGGGCGTGCCCTTGCACCTTCCCGAACGAGACCTGCACGCACACGCGATCATCCTCAACATGAAATGAGGCAGAACCCCTCAGCCGAACTGCTGCATGGCCGTACACGCGAAAGAAGAAGGGAAGGAAAATATCGTACCTTTCAGATGTCTGGACCTTCCTCCAAACGTCTCCCGCGTCGTCTGGACGTATGTCCGGACGTCTGATTCTGGGAAATTTTCCCAGAATCAGAACCTCCTCGCCCTCCGCCTACTGGGTGCGGCCGTGCCACGCCGCGCTCGCCTGCTGCGTGAGCTGCAGCAGCACCACCCCAGCTCTACGCTCCTGCTGCGCTCCCGTCGGCCGGCCCTGGCTGCTCCGGCGAGCTCGCACCCTCGCAATCTAGCTCTCTCCCTCTCGCAGCAACCCATCCTCCCCGTGCACTCACGGCAGCAACTGCTGCCCTCGCTCGCTCACCCTCACGCTAACAGGAAGGAGAAGAAGAAGGCGGTGGAGTGATGGTGAGGGAGAGGAGAGGGGGTGTATTTGAAGGTGCCGTGGGGGAAGAGAGAGAAGGAAGGCTGCGCCTACAGGGAGGAAAGAAAGAGAAGAAAGGAGGGCGGCGATTCAGTCTGCACGTGCATGCGCGTAGACGCGAAACCGTACGCTGAAAAAATTAATTTCCAAACGTCTGGGAAGGCTTCCAGACGTCTGACCAGACATTTGGGCCAACTCCCAGACGTCTTAAAAGACGTTTGATGCCAGGGTCATAACAATTTAGACCCATAGGACCCCAGTTCGACCGCTTGTCTACACTCTCCCACTCTATCTTCCCCAAGTCCAGCGAGAGCTCCGGTGAGCTTGCGCCAGTGATCTACGCCACGAAACTTCACCCCATCTAGTCCATAAGCATGCCTACTATCTGGGGAGCAAAAGCCCTCAACAAATTTTGGCTTTTAAAACTAGACAAACCCATCTTCACCACGAACATCCACCATTGTCTAGCCGCCCTAGCGCTCCAATCACCTCGCCACCACCAGCAACGTACTCGCCACACTCAGGCGAAGCTTCTGAGCACTTCTAATTGGGTCGTGAGGCCGTTTTCATCCTTCAAGTACTTTTGCCAGCAATTCTTCTCTGCCGCTCACCACCTTCATCCACCGCTACACTCCATTCACATTCGGCTTTGATACAACCACCAGCAGCTACGACGTTGTCCAAAGAACACAGATGCAGTTCTAATTGGCCGAGGTAGCAATCCTAGCAGCAACAATTGGGAAGAGGAGATCTCCTACAGCACGCGAAGAAGGTGAGAGGAAGAGGGGGACATTTAGTCCTACCTAGTATGCGTGCGACCTGCAAAAAGCGTATAAAATGCTTTTGTGTTGTTACCTTGTCGCCTCTACACAGTGGGGGTGAGGTCCCTGACTCATGTGCCACGTACACCTCGCCCATCACACACGTGGGTGGGTCTGGTCACTTTTCAAACTTGATTACCCGTCACTGTGCACACTCGTATACTCGATTATAGAGACAAAGAAATCTAAGGAGAGTGGGGGTGGTTTTGCATTGTTCATGCCTTGGAATTTATGCCTACATGCCCAACACTTAGTCATTTTTGAAGCCTTATGCTCGAATTGGGGTTGCTGGTACTCGTATACTCGATTATAGAGACAAAGAAATCTAAGGAGGGTGGGGGTGGTTTTGCATTGTTCATGCCTCGGAATTTATGCCTACATGCCCAACACTTAGTCATTTTTTAAGCCTTATGCTCGAATTGGGGTTGCTGGTTCTGTGTGCCTTGTGCTGAGGCTTACCCGACCCCTTGTGCTTGGTATTTACCTTGGTTACTGTAGGCATATTTGATATCTGGCTGACGTGGATATCCTTGTGCTGACGTGGCAAGTGATTTAGAAACATTGTTGAGATATTTGAGTTGATTTGAGATTGTGATTACCTTGGGATATGTGCCTAATTTAGAGATATAATTGGTGATTCAAATCACTATTTTTAGGATTTTAATCTTCTCTTTATCCCCATTGACTTTTGAGATACTATTATTATCATTGAATACATTTTTGAGTATATTATTCATTAAATATTTTTGTCATGATTAATCATTGTGCTCGTATGTTTGTTATTGCGATTAGTGTGTGAATTCCATATTTGTTTCTTATGAACGACCTCAGATTCATATTTTGCTTTCGAGTACTTATAAATTTAAATATTATATCAATTTTCGTCGTTATACTACAACACAATTTTTTTACGATAATTTTCGATGCTTCAAAAGTCAAGTCAACCCAACCCAATGCTCATCCCTACTCCTAACCCCCTCTTGTGTAGTAATTTCTCATTTTGTTGCATGTTGGTAGTTGTTACTTGATAAGTGTTAAGACGGATGAGTTGGAGAGTTGGTGGTGCCAATGGTAGAGTAGTATTAGATGCAATAAATAAATTAATGTATTGTAAGTCATTTGCTGAGGTGATTTAAATGGATAAAAAGAGTTATTGTATATTTATTTTATATTTAATGTTATATTACTTTTTATTATTATTTAATTAAAAAGTAGAGTAACTTAGGGTGAATGTGGTACATAATTTTATATGATATAGATAGAGAATTGGGTTGATAATTTTTATAAATTACTTGCTCGATATTACTGTTATATATTATTTATCCACCTCTACCACATTACCTGCCTAGGTTAGCGCATGCGATCTTGACCCCCACAACAGTTTCCACATCGGGCAATTGGAATCAAGGTCGTGTATTCAGGTTTCAGTCTTACCCAGAGGTGATGTTGTGGGTGCATCATTTTCGTTATTTACACGCAAGGAATTTTAAATCTAGTACCACATATACGACCCCATGATATTATTTCACAGCCATAGGGTGCTCCTTGTGGAGGGCCCCCAATCCATGCATCCTGTACGAAGTATACGTGTACGTAGTTTATGTTTCTTTTCGTTGAAAGGAGGTTTGACCAAGTCAGCATCTTGTTTTGGACGATGCGCATTTGTGATTGAATGCACAATGTATGAAGATTTTCCATGGTTTTGGCATATAGAAAATTACTAAGGTTGTATTTGTAATTATATTCAAATTAGGTGGACTCCACCATTAAATATAAAAAAATGCTAAATTTCCATGTCTACAAATAAATCATGAACGATGTCGATAATCATTACCGATGATTGAGTAAGATCACCAATGATCTAGTGCTGTGCTAAAAAAACACCACAACATCTTAATTTGAGAAAAATCACTAATGATTTAAGCAAAGTCACGTATGATTCGGTGTTGTGTTAAAAATATAACTCATTTCTTTATTTTGAGAAAAATCTTGGTAATTTGAGTATTGTGATAAAAAGGTATCTCAAAAGAGCATCTCATTCCTATGTTTGAGTAAAAATCACTGATAATTTAAACAAAATCACTTATGATTTGAATAAATTGACAATGAAAAAGATATGACTATTAATGGCATTCTTAGATCTTAATTTAAATAGTGAAAAAGTATAACACACCCTTAAAAAATCTTCCTATTTTTATTTCTATTCATCTTAATTGTAACATGTGAGTTACTTCGTTTACTTACCCTATTTCTTCTTTTTTTTTTTAAAGAGATATATCATTAAGCGAATGAAGTGATAATGTCGAATCGAGGTCACATGTTTAAGTCTTAATCTTACCTGAAGGTAATGTTGCGGGTGCATTATTTTTCTTATTTACCTGTAAGGAATTCTAAAGCCCTTGCTGATGGAATTTAATATCAAATAAAATCAAAATCATATGATTTTTTTATAATTCCCAAGACCAATCTATTCCACATATCATTAACCATAATGAAAATCGAAAAGAAAATGATGGAGGAATACCTGAATCCATCGTAATAGAAGCGATGAGGAGATCACAGAGATTCTCTAGAGCCGTGGGCTTACTTCTCCAACGAGAGGTTGTGGAAATGGTACTTCCAGAGGGTTCAGAGCATGAGAGCGGAAGAGAATTGAATGGGGGTGTACCCTTTGGGTTCTGTCATGGGCTCTATTTGTAACTTTTATACGATGGGATGCAGAAAATCGAATGCCCACTTCGCCCTCACCCCTCTAAGGACCATAACAGCTTAAAATAAAAATGACAATTCCATTCATCACGAAATTGCATTTAATCTTAAGGTTTCTATGCATTAAATCCCATATGCTAATGGGATGTGAATGGTCAATTTACATAATTAGACCACTTTAATGACCGTAAATGTGATATCTTAATATATATATACATTTAATGTATAATTCTGTAATAATAATATATGTAGGTTCGCATTATGATTTTAAAAATCTCCCACTCGAACCACATATATTATCTTTATAATCATACGTTCATATATACATGTATGAGCTCATTAATACAACATCACAATAAACCACATCTCAAACAATCTTGCCCATACTCTGTTAACATACGACCAAAGTTGGTTTTTGCCATTATGAAATCGACTAGATCAAACAATGATTACATACATTAACACAAGTAATGACATAGGTCTAATATAGGTACATAGCATGAAAATTACATATTAATGTGATTTAGACATGCCTATTTTCAACTAGTTCAAAAAAAAGAAACTTTATCATACAAGAGATTACATGGCAATGACTAATGAGTTCAAAGAATGAAAAACTTTATTATTATACACATAATCTAAAACATGTCCATACATGAAATATTAAAATAGAACAGGCTCCCACAGAATTGTTGTATTACAGGATATATAAAATACCTATACAAACAACATGCTCTTGCAAAACTTTTGGCGTTAGCCCTTTAGTGAGTGGATCTACTACCATGGAGTTGGTCCCAATGTGTTCAATGGACATCTATCCACTTTTAACTCTTTCTTTAACCGCTAAATACTTGATATCAATGTGCTTCGACCTTGAAGAACTTTTGTTGCTATTGGAGTATATCACCACCGAATTATTGTCATAGTAAAGCCGAAGTGGTATCTCGACACTATCAATGATCCATAATGTTGTGACAAAATTCCTAAGCCATATTCCATGATTTGAGGCCTTGAAGCACGCTATGAATTTTGCTTCCATAGTGGAGGTAGCTATCAAGGTTTGCTTTGCACTCCTCCATGAGATAGTCCCTCCAGCTAGCAGAAAAATATATATCAAAGTAGATATTCGGGTATCCTGTTATGACCCCGGCATCAAACGTTGTTTAAGACGTCTGGGAGTTGGTCCAGACGTCTGGTCAGACGTCTGGAAGCCTTCCCAGACGTCTGGAATTTAAATTTTTCAGTGTACTGTTTCGTGTCTGCACGCATGCACGCGTAGATTGAACCGCCACCCTCCTTTCTTCTTTCTCTTTCCTTCCCATCCTGCAGGCGCAGCTTTCCTCCTCTCTCTCTCCCCACGGCGCCTTCAAATACACCCCCTCTCCTCTCCCTCACCATCACTCCACCGCCTTCTTCTCCTTCTTCCTGTTAGCATGAGAGTGAGCGAGCGAGGGCAGCAGCTGCAGCCGTGGGTGCGCGGGGAGGAGGAGTTGCAGCGAGAGGGAGAAGGGTTAAAGCACGAGGGTGCGAGCTCGCCGGAGCAGCCAGGGCCAGCCGGCGGGAGCGCAGCAGGAGCGTGGCACTGGGGAGGAGCTGCTGCAGCTTAGGCAGCAGGTGAACATGACGCGGCACGGCCGTGCGTAGTAGGCGGAGGGCGAGGAGGTCCTAATTCTGAGAAAATTCCCAGAATCAGACATCTGGACCTACGTCCAGACGATGCGGGAGACGTCTGGAGGAAGGTCTAGACGTCTGAAAGGCACGATATTTTCCTTCCCTTCTTCTTTCGCGTGTACGGCCATGCAGCCATTCCGCCGAGGGATTCTGCCTCATTTCATGTTGAGGATGGTCGTGTATGTGTGCAGGTCTCGTTCGGGAAGGCGCAAGGGCACGCCCTCCCACATAGATTGGACGTCTGGGCAAACACCAGACGACGAAGAGAGTCTTTAGACGTCTGGAGCGATAGTCGGACGTCTGGAAACTAAGTCCAAATGGTTCAGCGGGATTCTGGACGTCTGAAGGACCGCGCAGGAACAAGGTATGACTTGAGCCATCGTTTAAGACGTCTGGAAGATGTTCTAGACGTCTGATTTTGGGCAGACTTGTCGTTTTTAACGCGTTTAGGGTCCGTTCGAAGTCCGTTTTCAGCGTTTCAAGTTTCATTCTTCTCAGATTTAGTTCCTCTACCTGTTTACAGTATTTGCATCACGTTCTGAGTAGTTCCTTATGTTGATCCTTATGTTAGGACCCTGTTCTGTTGCGGCTCTAGGGGTTACGGAGGCGTGCGGGCTTGCCGATCACGCCCCTAGTACTCCCGATTTTGCAGGTAGAGTGGCTCCCTTTAATTATCTACCAACATTTATGCACTTGTGAGATAATTAATAGATTCTAAGGTGTGGCATGAATCCTAGGATTGGAAAACTAGATTGAACAATAGATCCTAGGGCATGGCATGAATCCTAGGATTGGAAAACTAGATTGAACGATAGATCCTAGGGTATGGTATGAATCCTAGGACTAGAAAACTAGATTGAATGATAGATCCTAGGGTGTGGCATGAATCCTAGGAACAGAAACACCAAAAGGAATGTCGTGAATATATAAATTGCAGTCTTGGAAAAGTTGAAAGAAAAATGATAATTGCTTGTAATTGGATAACAGTTGCTTGCTATGAATGGCTATTAACTGTTGAGAACATGGGTTATATGAATATAAAGCTGAAATGATGAAACCTAAATTGGCTTAGTGAAAGAAATATGAGCATGAACCCTACGGGGAATTAGGAGTAAAGCTCCAGAGAGGTGAATGGAATAGAATTGGGGAAGTGAGCTGGCCCTTAAGTACGGAGTACCAAGGAGAGCGACTATCTCCCTGTTTAGTGCAGAGCGGAGCTAGCCGCCCCAGGGACCCGGGGTTAGGTCTGGATATTTTGTACCTACTTTTGGCCCTCGCGTACACAGCACCGAGGAGAGCTACTAGTGTAGAGAGAGCACTAGCCACCCCATGGGTCCCGGGGTTCTGCTAGCCCTCCTACATCGACTTGTTAGGCCCACTGGGCAAACCAGGGCAGTTAAGCGAGGGTGCGCGGACTGTGAAGGGGCAAGACCCCTGTTTGGTTACTGAGGAGGGGCTGGACCCCTGTTACTGAGAGGGCTCTGCCCTATACTGGTTCCGTGTTGTGCTTTGGGGCGCACCCGTTAACGAAAACAACTGACCGCGTGCCAGTGTGGGGTAGCTACCCGTGCATTTATCGTGCGTGTCATAGTCACCATTACGTCTGTCAGTGACTTTGGGGTGGTTGACTGAGGGTAAGACCACCATGGGGGACTCTCCCGGCCAGGAGAGCACCACGTGTTACTTCTACTTTTCGGAAAAGACTACAATCAAGATCGTTCCCACGAGGAATATTCGAGATCAAGAGAAAGATCTGAGGAATAATTCAATAATGAGTAAATGGAAAAATAAAGAAAGAGATTAAAAATATAACAGCTACTGTCCACCTTACTGTTTTTCTTAGCTTTTGGTTGCCACTCTACTCAGTGTTTCGCTGACGTGTTACCTTTGTCACCTTTTCAGGACCAGGTGTTGAGTAACCAGAGCCGGCGGCTGCAGAGGGGGCTAGACCTAGTAGAGCCCAGTTGTCTTACTTGTATAGTACCTACTGTACCGTTTCTTTTGTGTAGTGAGTATTTTTTCTATTACCACTGTACTCTTTTATTGTAAGCATCATGTTTATGTGCCTATTTATTTCTCTACTGTTGTGGTGGTATGTACTGTAGTAGTTCTTTTCATTACTACTGTATTTTGTTATTGCTAGTTATAGACATGGTGAATGTGGTTTATTTTACTGCTCTTTTAGTTACTTTCTCGTTGGACGACTGGGTCTTGGGATCAGTCGAGTCGGTACGATTCTCGTGTCTCGTAGAGATTCGGGAATCGGGTCGTAAAAAGTGGTATCAGAGCAAGGTCATCCCGAGAAGTAAACCAACGGACTGGAAAATAACCAATTCACGTGCCTGTAACTAAAGTAGCCACCACAACGTATCTTTTGACATTTATTCTTAGACTTCTCCGCTTGACATCGATTCGTATTGACATCTTTTCCTGTTTTGTGTTCGCATCTCCTTGCAGGAGATGCCTTGACGAGGAGGTAGCAAAGTAGGCCGCGGGCGCGGCCGAGGACGAGGTTGGAGGGGCGGGCGCGTTGAGGTCGACACCTCAGTGGACCAGCCACTGCTCCCGGAGATTCAAGCCCAGGACCTCGCCCAGCTGATACGGGACATCATGCGAGAGGAGCTCCACCCGCCGCCACGAGCGCCTCTCCTTGAGGCTGCGGAGGGGAAGTCCTCTGTAGGACCACGTGACGGACTTGGCGCAGGACGCGGGGGAGGGGATGGGCCACCACCACCCCCACCTTCCTCCAGCACTTCCGAGCACGAGGCTCCCTTACCTGGAGGTACACCAGCACCTCCACTTCAACGCCACTTTGAGCTTTTCGGACAGTTCCGGAAGCTGAAGCCCCCCTCCTTCAAGGGGGATGAGGACCTGACCGAGGAGGAGGACTGGCTCGAGCAAATCAAGAAAGTTTTTGACACCCTTCGCCCCCCGGTGGAGTGCCATGTGGCCTTTGCCACGTACCAGCTGGAGAGCGCGGCACACAGGTGGTGGAGGGCTATAAGGACACGATTCCCGAGTCCCTACGAGACACGAGAATCGGACCGACTCGACTAATCCCAAGACCTAGTCGTCCAACGAGGAAGTAACCAAAAGAGCAGTAAAATAAACCACATTCAACATGAAATATAACTAGCAGTAACAAAATACAGCAGTAAGAAAAAGAACTACTACAGCATGTACGACCACAACAGTAGAATAACATTTAACATAACATGAACTACAAGTAAAGAAAAGCACAGAGAGTAACAAGAACTACTCACTACAGTGGAACAAAAAGGGCAGAAAAGAACAGTGGTAACTCTACTGGACCCTACTCGGCCCAACGTCCTCTGCAGCCGCTGACCCTGGCTGCTCAACACCTGGTCCTGAAAAGTAACGAGTGTAACACGTCAACGAAACGCTGAGTAGAGTGGCAACTAAAGCTAAAGAAGTAGTAAAGTGTACAGTAGCTGTTTTATTTTCTTTCTTCCTTTATTTACATCTTTCTATTATTTCACAATTTATCTATTTCTCTGATCCTTCACTTGATCTCGAATGTTCCTCGTGGGAACGATCTTGATTGCAGTCTTTTCTGAACAGTAGAAGTAACACGTGGTGCTCTCCTGGCCGGGAGAGTCCCCCGTGGTGATCCTACTCTCAGTCAACTACCCCAAGGTCACTGGCAGACGTAACGGTGACTACGACACGCGCGGTAAACGCACGGGTAGCTACCTCGCACTGGCACGCGATCAGTCGTTTCCGTTAACGGGTGCGCCCAAAGCACAGCACGGAACTAGTATAGGGCAGAGCCCTCTCAGTAACAGGGGTCCAACCCCTCCACAGTAACCAAACAGGAGCCTTGCCCCTCCACAGTAACCAAACAGGAGCCTTGCCCCTCCACAGTCCGTGCACCCTCGCCTGACTACCCTGGTTTGCCCAGTGGGCCTAACAAGTCGGTGTAGGTGAGCTAGCAGAACCCCGAGGCCCGTGGGGTAGCTAGTACTTGCCCTACACCAGTAGCTCTCCTCGGTACTGTGTACACGAGGGCCAACAAGTCGGTACAAAGTGGCCAGACCTAACCCCGGGTCCCTGGGGCGGCTGGCTCCGCTCTACACTAAGCAGGTAACAGGTGCTTCCCCTGGCACTACGTACCCAAGAGACAACGCACCTCCACATCTTTCCTTCTCATTTCCATTTCATTCTCTTTCTAGGAGTTCCACTCCTAATTCCTCGTAGGGTTTCAACTCTTTTAACTCAGCACATTCAGGTTTCCCCCTTTTCGGTTTCACGTTCATACAACCCATATTCTCAATCATGTTCATTTATTCATAGCAGGCAGCTGTTAAAATCAATTTACATGCAGCTATTATTTCCTTTCCACAGTTTCCAAGACTGCAATATCTATATTCATTTCACTAGTTTTCCAGTCCTAGGATTCATGCCGTACCCTAGGATCTATCATTCAATCTAGTTTTCCAGCCCTAGGATTCATGCAATACCCTAGGATCTATCATTCAATCTGGTTTCTCATTCCTAGGATTCATGCAATGCCCTAGGTTCTATTAATTGTTCCATAATTGTAACAAATTATGTTAATAATTTTTAAAGCCACTCTACCAGCTACAACGGAAGTACTGGGGGTGTGGTCGGAAATCCCGCGCACCTCCGCAATCCCCAAGACTGAAATGGAAAGGGGTCCTATCACAAGGATCAAACACAAGGAGTTTCTCAGAACAGTATATAATTACTGGAAACGGGTAAAGGATTTTATTCCGAAAAGAACGCAACTCGAAACGCGGAAAACAGACTCCAAACAGGCTCTAAACGGGTCAAAAATGATGAAACTGTCCAAAATCAGACGTCTGGAACCTCTTTCAGACGTCTTAAAATGTGGGTCAGATGGTACCTTTGTTCTGCGCAGTCTCTCAGACGTCCAGAAGCCTGCGGGGGTGTCTGGCCTAGTTCCCAGACATCCGATGGTTACCCAGGACGTCTGGAAGTCCTTCCCGTCGTCTGGCACTGCGGCCAGACGTCTAATTCGCGTTGGATGCGAATCTCAGAGCCTGCACGTACCCACTCATCGTTGTCAGTACAATGGGTCGCAGAAAAGGACGAAGGACGAAAATAACTTACTTTCCAGACGTCTGGACAGTCCTCCAGATGTTTTCACCGTCGTCTGGTTGGACGCCCAGACGTCTGATTCTGGAAAAATTTCCAGAATCAGAGCTCGACTCGCTCTCCGCCCGCGACGCACGGCCGCGACGCACGGCCGCGCCGTGCCTCGTCCGCCTGCTGCTCGAGCTGCAGTAGCCCTCCAGCGACGCTCCACGCCCGCGGCTCCCTCACCTGCAGGCTCTAGCTGCCCCAGCGAGCTCGAGCCCTCACGGTCGGGCGTCTCCTCCCTCGCGCAACACCTCCTCCCGCAACTCGCCGCGGCTGCCGCTGCCGCCGCTCGCTCGCTCTCGCACCGGCTGGAAGAAGAAGAAGAAGGGAGCGGAGGGGATGAGAGTGAGGGAGAGGGCGAGGCCTTTTTAAAGCCGCACGGGGAGAGAGAGAGAGGGGGGGCAGCGCTGCGCCTGCGGAGGAGAGAGGGGAAAAGAGGCGTCGCAGGTCTGCACGCGCAGGTGCGTAGATGAAATCGCGCGTGCCGCAGAAATCAAATCCCAGACGTCTGGTCAGACGTCTGGGCCACCTCCCAGACGTCTTAAAAGACGTCTTGAGGCCGCGTTCGTAACAATATAACAAACTCAAAGGAAGTTTCGTCCCCGAAACTTGCGCTAACTGGGGTGCGGGAAAAATGTCATAATAAACATAACAAACTCAAAGAGGACCGAAGCTGGTCCGAGAAGACGTACCCGCGAAGAGCTCCGGGTACCGCTCCCGCATTGCCACCTCAGGCTCCCAGGTAGCCTCCTCGTACCGCTGGCTCCTCCACAGAACCTTCACCAGGGGTACTTGCTTTCGTCTCAAACTGCAGACGGCTCGGTCAAGAATCTGCACTGGCCGCTCGGGGTAGGTCAGGTCGTCGCCCACCTCGACGCTCTCGTGACTCAGTACATGACTGGGATCGGCTACGTACTTCCGGAGGTTGGACACGTGGAACACGTCGTGCACACCAGAAAGCTGTGGAGGGAGGGTAAGTCTGTAAGCAACGGGTCCAACCCGCTCCAGGACCTCAAAGGGCCCCACGAACTTCGACGCGAGCTTCCCTCTCACCCCAAACCGCTGCAGGCCCTTCATGGGCGAAGCACGAAGAAAGACGTGGTCCCCAACCTCGAACTGCACCTCTCTACGTTTTCGATCCGCTTAGCTCTTCCGTCTGCTCCTGACAGTGCAGAGTCGCCTGTGGATCTGCTCGACTACCTCCTGACTCTGCCAGATCAACCTGGGACCAACCTCCCACTTGGTCCCCACCTCAACCCAACTCAAGGGTGCCGTACACCTCCGTCCGTACAGAGCCTCGTAGGGAGCCATGCCGATGCTCGAGTGATAGCTGTTGTTGTATGCAAACTCCGCCAGGGGCAGGTGCTCCTCCCAAGAGCCCCTCCAGTCGAGTACACAGGCACGCAAAAGGTCCTCAAGTGTCTGTATCGTGCGCTCAGACTATCCGTCCGTCTGGGGGTGGTAAGCTGTACTAAACCTCAATCGTGTCCCCAGGGCCTACTGAAACTCAGCCCAAAACTGGGACGTAAAGCGGGTATCCCGGTCGGATACGATCTCCCGCGGAACTCCGTGTAGTCGTACCACGTCGCGGATATACCTCTCTGCCAACTGTGCTGGTCCCAAAGTGACTCGGATCGGCAAGAATCGTGCCATCTTCGTCAGTCTATCCACAATTACCCAGACTGCGTCGTGTCCTCGCTGGGTAACAGGTAAACCCACCACCAAGTCCATGGTGATGCTCTCCCACTTCCACTCTGGCACTGGAAGCGGCTGTAGCGGCCCTGCAGGCCTCTGATGCTCGGCTTTCACCAGCTGACACACACTAAGCACTGTCACCCACATCCCGCTTCATCCCCCTCCACTAAAACTCGCGTCTCAAGTCGTGGTACACCTTCGTGTTTCCGGGATGTATGGTGAACCTGGAACCGTATGCCTCAGTCAGGAGCTCTCTCAACAGCTCCTCGTCCCTGGGAACGCACAACCGTCCTCTCAGGCGCAGCACTTGGTCTGTGAAAGAGAAGTCCCCTAGGTCTCCTGACAGTACTCTGTCGCGCAACGACTGTAAGTACGGATCGGCCATCTGTCCTGTGATGATGCGGTCTATTAGCTCTGGCCTGGTCTGTCGTGTCACACTCACTGCCCCACAGTGCCCCCGTAACTCCAGGGGGTGCCAACTGCCCACCTCCTCCAAGAGGCTCCAACTCTGTAACTGTAAGCTGGCCAGGTGTGCGGGCGCCTTCCGGCTCAAGGCGTTAGCCACCACATTGGCCTTGCCCGGGTGATAGGAAATGCTGCAGTCGTAGTCCTTCAGGAGTTCCAACCAACGTCTCTGTCTCATGTTGAGCTCCTTCTGATCAAAAAGGTATCTGAGGCTCTTGTGATCTGTGAAAATCTCGAAGGTCTCACCGTACAAGTAGTGTCTCCAGGTCTTCAGCGCGAAGACGACAGCTGCCAACTCTAGGTCGTGGGTAGGGTTGGTATGCTCATGGGGCTTCAGCTGTCGCGAAACGTAAGCGACAACGTGACCCCTCTGCATGAGCACACCTCCTAACCCCTGCAAGGAGGCGTCCGTGTACACAATGAATCCGCCACTACTGTCAGGGATGGTGAGCACGGGAGCCGAAATCAACCTCTCCTTCAGCTCCTGAAAACACGCCTCACAGGCGTCTGTCCAAGTGAAGGGCACGTCCTTCTGGGTCAACTGTGTCATGGGACGCGCAATCTGTGAAAAACCTCTGATGAATCGTCTGTAGTAGCCTGCCAGTTCCAGGAAACTGCGAATCTCAATGACTGTACGTGGTCTCTCCCACCTGAGAACTGCCTCAACCTTGGCTGGGTCCACCGCCAAGCCGTCTCCATAGATCACATGACCTAGGAAGGTCACCTCCCTCAACCAGAACTTGTACTTGCTGTATTTGGCGTACAACCTACGTCGTCTCAGTGTGTCCAGAACCATCGGCAAGTGCTGTCCGTGCTGCGTCTGATCTCGAGAATAGATGAGTACATCATCAATGAATACCACCACGAATTGGTCCAAATATGGTCTAAATACCTGGTTCATCAGGTCCATGAAAGCAGCAGGGGCATTGGTCAGCCCAAACGGCATGACCAAAAACTCGTAGTGTCCGTACCGGATGCGGAAAGCTGTCTTGGAGATGTCTGCCTCCCTGATCCTCAACTGGTGGTATCCAGACCTCAAGTCGATCTTGGAGAACACCGTGGCACCCCGCAACTGGTCAAACAAGTCGTCGATCCTCGGCAGCGGATATCTGTTCTTGATGGTGACCCTATTCAGCTGTCGGTAGTCCACACAAAGGCGTAGGGTACCATCCTTCTTCTTCACAAGCAGTACTGGGGCTCCCCAGGGAGACGCACTGGGCCTCACGAAACCCTTCTCCAAAAGGTCCTGCAACTAAGACTTGAGCTCTCGTAGCTCAAGCGGTGCCATCCTGTATGGCGCGGTGGAGATGGGGCTGGTCCCTGGTACTAGTGAGATCTCAAACTCGATCTCACGCTTGGGCGGTAGTCCTGGTAACTCGTCTGGGACATGTCAGGGTACTCTCTGACCACCGAGATGCTCTGGAAGTCTGCCACAGGGTTGGTCTCAGCCACCACACAAGCTAGGAAGCCCTCACATCCCTGGCTCAAAAGTCTCGCCGCCCGAAGTGCCGAAATGCACCTGAAGCCTCCGTCCACTGGCAGTTCGTGAAACTCGAAGGAAGGCAACTCTGGCATGGAGAAGACAATCTTCCTCTCAAAATAGTCTACCAAGGCGTGGTAAGTGGACAGCTAGTCCATCCCCAGAATTACGCCAAAGTCTTCCATCTGTATCATAATCAGGTCAGCTGGCAGGCTATGTCCCCCGACGCTGACCTCGCAATCCGTGTACACCTCCTCAGCTACAAACAGCTGACCACTCGGACCTCTGATTACGAACGGATTCTCTAACAGCGTATAGTCCTAGCCCAAACTAACTGCGAAACTGGCGGCGACAAATGAGTGTGTAGCGCCGGAATCGAAAGTGTGTAAACGAGTCTGTCGGAAACTGAAACCATACCTGCCACCACTGAGCCCGAAGCTCTGGCATCCCTGTGTGTCAGGGCGTTGATACGCCCCTCAGCTCTAGGTGCGGACGAAGCAGCCACACTCTGCGTCGGACGGGCAGGTGCTGGCCGGTACCCTCCTCGTGACTGCTGTCCTCCTCCTCGCGCCTGGGAACCGCGGCCTCCTGCGCGCCCTCCAGTGCTCTGCGCAGGAAGTATCTGCTGACCTCCTGCCCTCGACGGACAGTCCCTCCTGATGTGGCCCGGCTGGCCACACTGGTAACAGAGGGGAACCCGACTCCCGCCCTCAGTGGGTCCCTGCTGTCAGCTGGGCGGGGGTCCGGTGCTGGCGACTGGCCTCTGTCGAGGCCCCCCAAAGGCCATGGATGGCCCTGCAAAACGTGACGGCTCCCCTGCGGATGCCACGTGCCTCCTCTCTCGCCGACCCTGTGAAAAGTCTGGCTGAAAGGGCCTCTTCCGCCCGCCGTCAGTGTCTCGCGCGGACGGGTTGGTCTCCTCGTAAGTCATGGCTGCCTCCACCACCCTCGAAAACGTAGGCAGCATCAGGGGTTTGACATACCCCCGAATTGCAGGCCGGAGCCCCTCGGTGAACCTCCAAAGGCGCTCCTCCTCAGTGGCTACCGCTATCGCTACAAAGCGGGACAGCTCCAGGAAACGCGTGCAGTACGCGCTCACGGTCATCGTCCCTTGGCGGAGAGTGTGGAACTCCCGCTTCCTCTGGTCCTGACACGTCTGGGGAAAGTACTGCTCGCAGAAGAGGGCGACGAACCAGTCCCAGGTCGGCTCGCCCCTCTCCTATCCCCGGACCGCCCTCCACCACCTGTGTGCCGCACTCTCCAGCTGATACGTGGCAAAGGCCACACGGCACTCCACCGGGAGGCGAAGGGTGTCGAAAATCTTCTCCAGCTGCTCGAGCCAGTGCTCTGCCTCGGTCGGGTCCTCATCCCCCTTGAAGGAGGGGGCTTCAGCTTTCGGAACTGTCCAAAGAGCTCGGAGTGGCGTTGCAGTGGGGATGCTGGTGCACCTCCAGGCAAAGGTTCCTCGTGCACAGAAGTGTCGAAGGAAGGTGGGGGCGGCGGCGGCCCATCCCCTCCCCCGTGTCCAGCGCCGCATCCGTCGTGTGGTCCCACAGAGGACTCCCCCTCCGCTGCCCCAGGGGGAGGCTCTCAGGGCGGTGGGTGGAGCTCCTCTCGCACAATGTCCTGTATTAGCTGGGCGAGGTCCTGGGCCTGGACGCCCGGGAGTAGCGGCTGGCCCACTGAGGCATCGGCAACGTTACGCCCACCTCGCTGACCTCGTCCTCGGCCGCGCCCACGGCCCGCCTCACCAGTCCCGCGTCGAGGCATCTCCTGTAAGGAGATGCGGAACAAAGCGAAACAGGTCAATATGGAAAGATACCTCACGGAAACTTCTAAGAGCTCATGTCAAAAGATATGTTGTGGTGGCTACTCTAGTTATAGACATGTGAATTGGTTATTCTCCAGTCAGTTGATTCACTTCTCGAGATGACCTTGCTCTGATACCATCTTGTAACGACCCCATTCCCGAGTCCCTACGAGACACGAGAACCGGACCGACTCGACTAATCCCAAGACCTAGTCGTCCAACGAGGAAGTAACCAAAAGAGCAGTAAAATAAACCACATTCAACATGAAATATAACTAGCAGAAACAAAATACAGCAGTAAGAAAAAGAACTACTACAACATGTACCACCACAACAGTAGAACAACATTTAACATAACATGAACTACAAGTGAAGAAAAGTACAGAGAGTAACAAGAACTACTCACTACAGTGGAAAGAAAAGGGCACAAAAGAACAGTGGTAACTCTACTGGACCCTACTCGGCCCAGTGCTACAGCCGTTGACCCTAGCTGCTCAACACCTGGTCCTGAAAAGTAACGAGTGTAACACGTCAGCGAAACGCTGAGTAGAGTGGCAGCTAAAGCTAAAGAAGTAGTAAAGTGTACAGTAGCTGTTTTATTTTCTTTCTTCCTTTATTTACGTCTTTCTATTGTTTCACAATTTATCTATTTCTCTGATCCTTCACTTGATCTCGAATGTTCCTCGTGGGAACGATCTTGATTGCAGTCTTTTCCGAACAATAGAAGTAACACGTGGTGCTCTCCTGGCCGGGAGAGTCCCCCGTGGTGATCCTACTCTCAGTCAACCACCTCAAGGTCATTGACAGACGTAACGGTGACTACGGCACGCGCGGTAAACGCACGGGTAGCTACCCCGCACTGGCACGCTGTCAGTCGTTTCCATTAACGGGTGCACCCAAAGCACAGCACGGAACTAGTATAGGGCAGAGCCCTCTCAGTAACAGGGGTCCAACCCCTCTACAGTAACCAAACAGGGGCCTTGCCCCTCCACAGTCCGCACACCCTCGCCTGACTACCCTGGTTTGCCCAGTGGGCCTAACAAGTCGGTGTAGGTGAGCTAGCAGAACCCCGAGGCCCGTGGGGTAGCTAGTACTCGCCCTACACTAGTAGCTCTACTCGGTACTGTGTACACGAGGGCCAACAAGTCGGTACAAAGTGGCCAGACCTAACCCTGGGTCCCTGGGGCTGCTGGCTTCGCTCTGCACTAAGCAGGTAACAGGTGCTTCCCCTGGCACTACGTACCCAAGAGACAACGCACCTCCACATCTTTCCTTCTCATTTCCATTTCATTCTCTTTCCAGGAGTTCTACTCCTAATTCCCCGTAGGGTTCCAGCTCTTTTAACTCAGCGCATTCAGGTTTCCCCCTTTTCGGTTTCACGTTCATACAACCCATATTCTCAATCATGTTCATTTATTCATAACAGGCAGCTGTTAAAATCAATTTACATGCAGCTATTATTTCCTTTCCACAGTTTCCAAGACTACAATATCTATATTCATTTCACTAGTTTTCCAGTCCTAGGATTCACGCCGTATCCTAGGATCCATCATTCAATCTAGTTTTCCAGCCCTAGGATTCATGCAATACCCTAGGATCTATCATTCAATCTGGTTTCTCATTCCTAGGATTCATGCAATGCCCTAGGTTCTATTAATTGTTCCATAATTGTAACAAATTATGTTAAGAATTTCTAAAGCCACTCTACCAGCTATAACGAAAGTACTGGGGGCGTGGTCGGAAATCCCACGCGCCTCTGCAATCCCCAAGACTGAAATGGAACGGGGTCCTATCACAAGGATAAAACACAAGGAGTTTCTCAGAATAGTATATAATTACTGGAAACGGGTAGAGGATTTTATTCCGAAAGGAACGCTACTCGAAACGCGGAAAACGGACTCCGAACGGGCCCTAAACGGGTCGAAAACGATGAAACAGTCCAAAATCAGATGTCTGGAACCTCTTCCAGACATCTTAAAATGTGGGTCAAATGGTACCTTTGTTCTGCGTAGTCTCTCAGACGTTCAGAAGCCTGCGGGGGTGTCTGACCTAGTTCCCAGACGTCTGATGGTCACCTAGGACGTCTGGAAGTCCTTCCCGTCGTCTGGCACTGCGGCCAGACGTCTGATTCGCGTTGGATGCGAATCTCAGAGCCTGCATGTACCCACTCATCGTTCTCAGTACAACGAGTCGCAGAAAAGGACGAAGGACGAAAATAACTTACTTTCCAGATGTCTGGACAGTCCTGCAGACGTCTTCACCGTCGTCTGGTTGGAAGCCCAGACGTCTAATTCTGGAAAAATTTCCAGAATCAGAGCTCGACTCGCTCTCCGCCTGCGACGCACGGCCGCGCCGCGCCTCGTCCGCCTGCTGCTCGAGCTGCAGTAGCCCTCCAGCGACGCTCCACGCCCGCGGCTCCCCCGCCGGCTGGCTCTAGCTGCCCTGGCGAGCTCAAGCCCTCACGGTCAGGCGTCTCCTCCCTCGCGCAACACCTCCTCCCACAACTCGCCGCGGCTGCCGCTGCTGCCGCTCGCTCGCTCTCGCACTGGCTGGAAGAAGAAGAAGGGTGCGGAGGGTGATGAGAGCCTCATCATGAGCCATAACTAGCTCATTTTGACCCAATAAAGAAGATAAAAGCTCCTACATAACCTGGAAGAAGGCCTAACTGAAGGAACAAGTGCTCTGAGAAGAAAACATGAAATAAAGGTTAAAACTGCAATTTTACCATTGCAGTACATAAACGGGATTTCTCAGAAGCAAAACATAGGTCAAATGGTCCAAATGAGATAAAAAGAGGGTTGAGTCAATCAGAAATGGGTTCATGTGCAATCTAGGAACTAAATGACACTTGGTAACCCTAAAACAGATCCGCTTAAATTAACAAGGTTTCGGTCAGAACAAAAAGCAATTAAACCCTCTACAAATCATGGAAAAACATCCTCTAGGGTTTAGAACACTTAATTTGGCCTTTGGAACCTAGTTAGACCTAGATTAGGGTCCTAGCTCTTCAATTAACCTAATTTGGGTTTTTACGCAAAATGTCCAGTCAAACGAGGTCAAACCTAAAATCCAACTTCACCATTAGATTCCTTAGGTCCAAATTAGGTTTGTACCAAAATTTGGACCTAAGGAGAGGTCATCTTGACCTACTTTGCAATTTAGTACACCCAAATTACAAATTGGTCCCTATCTTTTCAATACCTTTACGGAGAGCCCCCTAGGTTCTTTGCCTCCTTTGCAAACCGGTCTTGCCGCCATTGGTAGGGCAGAACCGAGCTCCGGCGAAGTTTCGAGAGAGATTGCTCTCTAATCCCTCAGAGATTCCCTCCCAGAAATGGAAGGAGGATTCTCTGAGGAATTCCCTTCCTTATAAAGCCAATTACAATCACTGGTGTGAACCTAATCTCTCGTGCGAACGCATGAGAAATTCGGGTATCCACCTTCCTTCCAACTCCGGCGAGTCGGCAGACCTAATTGCGTGGTCTCCACGCGCTGGTAGGTGAGGCCAGCACCTATGAAAGACACCCCAGACCCTACCGCAGAAGGCAAGCTTGATTTTGACGGAGATCCCTTCCAAATTCCTACCTCTCCCATCTCTGGCCAAATGACCCACAAGCTCCGGCGACCTCCTCCCCTCCTTCTCGTCGCTCTGCTGCCATACCAGCAGCAGAGTCCTCTCTGCCGCTTCCTCCCGCGTCGCGCTGTACCCCGCGCGCGCGCTTCTGACCTCGTCTTCGTCGTTGCTTCCTCCCTCCGGGTCTTTCTTCCCCGACGACAGCAGTTACGAGCCGTCCTCTCCACCGCCTTCCTTCCTTCCAGACAACCACAGATACGTTCTCCATCCTCTCCTCTCTCTTTTCCCCCAACTATTTTACTTGATTACCCCTCGACAGTACCTAACCGCCTCCATCTTCCTCGCCTCCGACCTCACTCCGGCGAGCCACCCACACCACTCTGCCACTCCACACGGCTCGCCAACCACCTCGAGAGCTCCGCCTCACCACCAGGAACCCATTCCACCCCATCACTGCCACTCCAGACCTCCACAAGCACCCCTCGACCAACCCACCATCTCTGGCCACAGGTTGACCTAGGCACGCACGCCTAGGCCGACCGGCAACCTGCAGCATCACCCACCGCCTTCGCCGTGCTGCGGCGAAGGTTTCCAGCCATTCTGATTGGGCCAATAGGCCGTTCTGTTGGATGTCAGGTGTAAGCCCCAGCCGCCATTAACAGCCGAAGCAGCAGGTAGCTTGGAGCAGCAGCAGGTGTCAGGCTTCCCAAGCGGCAGGTGCAGCAGATTCTCGCAAGTGTCGCGAAGCAACCAAGGCCAGCCAGTAGCGCCAGCAGAGTCAATAGCTTGGGAAATTGCATACGAGAGTCTGCGAGCGCGCGTGAAATTAGGGCGGCACCTTTAGTCCCACATCGTGGGATTGCAGCACTCAGGTACGCTATAAATTGTATTTGTGCTTTAAGCCGGTTGCCTCCGTAAGCACAGGGGTGAGGTCCCTCACTGCCCTCACACGCCTCGTCCGCGGCTTGACCTCGCGGATCTGGCTGACCCGACCTGACCTAGACCTACGCACTCCTCGTGCATCACCACTTGCCGGTGCGCCTGGTCCCGGGTGCGAACCTGACCCGACTATCCGTGTGGCTCTGGGAGAGCGTCCGTGAGTGCATTGCTTCAGAGAGAGAGAGACGCTTGGGTAGAGGGACGGGGGTAGGTTTTTGCTACTGTGTGGTGTGTGCAGGAAGGAAGAACTGTCCCAGGCAGCGAACACTTAGTGGCTGCAGAACAGGAAGAGAAGAAAGAAGAGGCTGTGTAGCAGTGAAAGGAGAATTCTTCGCAGAGAAGAAGAAGAAGGAAGACAAGGCAGAAGAGAGAGAAGAACGAAGAAGAAGACAAGGGAAGACTGCAAAGAGAGCAGAAGAAAAAGAAGAAGAAAGAAGAAAGGCAAGACAGGAGAAGAAGGAAAGATACCAGAAGCGAAGAAGGGAGAAGAGCCACGAAGAAGAAGAGAGAAAGAGAGATCACATATAAGACGTCTGATACACAAATCAGACGTCTAATTCTATTTTTTTTTTCCAAATCCCTTTTTTTTTTTAAATTCTCTCTTTGAATGAGTCATATTTGCATTTAAACAGTTGTATTCTTTGGTTTTACAAAGTACTGAGATTGCTCCCCGTGTTCGACCTCGGATACTCCGGTCTTCGAGTAATAAAATTCTTTATATTTGTTTAGACGTTTTGTCGGTTATACTACAACATGACATCCTTTAAACCCGCACAAAAACGTCGACAACAGAGGGGATGAGAGTGAGGGAGAGGGTGAGGCCTTTTTAATGCCTCACGAGGAGAGAGAGAGAGGGGGGCAGCGCTGCGCTTGCGGAAGAGAGGGGAAAAGAGGCGTCGCAGGTCTGCGCGTGCAGGCACACAGTCGAAATCGCACGTGCCGCAGAAATCAAATCCCAGACGTCTAGAAGGGGTTCCAAACGTCTTGTCAGATGTCTGGGCCACCTCCCAGACGTCTTAAAAAACATCTTGAAGCCGCGTTCGTAACAAGGGCAGTTAGGGGATAGGAGAGGGACGAGCCGAGTTGGGATCGGTTCGTCACCCTCTTCTGTGAGCAGCAGGACCAGAGGATCCGGGAGTTCCACACTCTCCGCCAGGGGACGATGACCGTGAGCGCGTACCACACGTGTTTTCTGGAGTTGTCTCGCTTTGCAGCGACAGCAGTGCCCACTGAGGAGGAGTGCCTTTGGAGGTTCATCGAGGGGCTCCGACCTGCGATTTGGGGGTATGTCAAACCCCTGAAGCTACCTACGTTCTCAAGGGTGGTGGAGGCAACTATGACATACGAAGAGACAAACCCGTCCGCGCGAGATACTGACAGCAGGCGGAAGAGGCCCTATCAGCCAAACTTCTCACAGGGCCAACGAGAAAGGAAACACGTGGCACCCGCAGGAGAGCCATCACGTTTTGCAGGGCCATCAGTGGCCTTTGGGGGCCCTTGACGGGGGCCAGCTACTAGCACCGGACCCCTGCCCAGCCAACAGCAGGGACCCACTAAGGGCGGGAGTCGAGTCCCCCTTTGCTACCAGTGTGGCCAGCTGGGGCACATCAGGAGGGATTGCCCGTCTAGGGCAGGAGGTCAGCAGATGCTTCCCGCGTTGAGCACTGGAGGGCAAGCGGGAGGCCACGGTTTCCAGGCGTGAGGAGGACAACAATCACGGGGAGGGTACCGGCCAGCAGCTACCCGTCCGACGTAGAGTGTGGTTGCTTTGTCTGCACCTAGGGCTGAGGGGCGAATCAACGTCCTGACACACAGGGATGCTAGAGCTTCGGGATCAGTGGTGGCAGGTATGGTTTCAGTTTCCGGCAGACTCGTTTTCACGCTTTTCGATTCCGGCACTACGCACTTATTTGTAGTTGGCAACTTCGCAGTTAGTTTGGGGCAGGACTGTATGCTGTTAGAGGATCCATTCGTGATCAGAGGTCCGAGTGGTCAGCTGTTTGTAGTTGAGGTATACACAGGTTGCGAGGTCAGTGTTGGAGGACACAGCCTTCCCGTTGACCTGATTATGATACAGATGGAGGACTTTGGCGTAATTCTGGGGATGGACTGGCTGTACGCTTACCACGCCTTAGTGGACTGCTTTGAGAGAAATATCATCTTCTCCATATCAGAGTTGCCTTCTTTCGAGTTCCACGGGCAGCCAGTGGACGGAGGCTTCAAGTGCATTTCTGCACTTCGGGCGGCGAGACTTTTGAACCAGGGGTGTGAGGGTTTCCTAGCTTGTGTGGTGGTAGAGCCCAGCCCTGTGGCAGACTTCCAGAGTATCTCGGTGGTCAGAAAGTACCCCGATGTTTTCCCAGACGAGTTGCTAGGACTACCGCCCGAGCGAGAGATCGAGTTTGAGATCTCACTAGTACCGGGGACCAGCCCCATCTCCACAGCACCGTACAGGATGGCACCACTTGAGCTGCGAGAGCTCAAGTCTTAGTTGCAGGATCTTTTGGTGAAGGGCTTTGTGAGGCCCAGCGCATCTCCCTAGGGAGCTCCGGTGCTGTTTGTAAAGAAGAAGGATGGTATCCTACGCCATTGTGTGGACTACCGACAGCTGAATATGGTCACCATCAAGAACAGGTATCCGCTGCCGAGGATTGATGACTTGTTTGACCAGTTGCGAGGTGTTACGGTATTCTCCAAGATCGACTTGAGGTCTGGATACCACCAGTTGAGGATCAAGGAGGCAGACGTCTCCAAGACAGCCTTTCGCACTCGGTATGGACACTATGAGTTTCTGGTCATGCCGTTTGGGCTGACCAATGCCCCCGCTGCCTTCATGGACTTGATGAACCAGGTGTTTAGACCGTACTTGGACCAGTTCGTGGTGGTATTCATTGATGATGTGCTCATCTATTCTCGGGATCAGACACAGCACGGACAGCACTTGCGGATGGTTTTGGACACACTGAAACGACGTAGGCTGTACGCCAAATACAGCAAGTGCGAGTTCTGGTTGAGGGAGGTGACCTTCTTAGGTCATGTGATCTCTGGGGATGGCTTGGCTGTGGACCCAGCCAAGGTCGAGGCAGTGCTCAGGTGGGAGAGACCGCGTACGGTCACTGAGATTGGCAATTTCTTGGGACTGGCAGGCTACTACAGGTGGTTTATCAGGGGCTTTTCACAGATTGCACATCTTATGACACAGCTGACCCGGAAGGACGTGCCATTTACTTGGACAGACGCCTGTGAGGCATGTTTTCAGGAGCTGAAGGGGAGGCTGACTTCGACTCCCGTGCTCACCATCCTAGACAGTAGTGGCGGGTTCGTTGTATACACGGACGCCTCTTTGCAGGGGTTAGGGGGTGTGCTCATGCAGAGGGGTCACGTTGTTGCTTACGTTTCGCGGCAACTGAAGCCCCGTGAGCATAGCTACCCTACCCACGACCTGGAGCTGGAAGCTGTCGTCTTCACGCTGAAGATTTGGAGGCACTACTTGTATGGTGAGACCTTTGAGATTTTCACAGATCACAAGAGCCTCAGATATCTGTTTGATCAGAAGGAGCTCAAGTGACACAGAGACGTTGGTTGGAGCTCCTGAAGGACTATGACTGCAGCATTTCCTACCACCTGGGAAAGGCCAATGTGGTGGCTGACACCTTGAACCAGAAGGCGCCCACACACTTGGCCAGTTTACAAGTGCAGAGTTGGAGCCTCTTGGAGGAGATGGGTAGTTGGCGACCCCTAGAGTTAAGGGGGCACTGTGGGGCAGTGACTGTGACATGACAGACGAGGCCAGAGTTGATAGATCGCATCATCACAGGACAGATGACCATCCCGTACTTGCAGTCCTTGCGTGACTGAGTACTGTCACGAGACCCTGAGGATTTTTCTTTTACAGACCAGGTGCTGCGCATGAGGGGACAGTTGTGCGTTCCCAGAGATGAGGAGCTGTTGAGAGAGCTCTTGACTGAGGCACACAGTTCCAGATTCACCATCCATCTCGGAAATACAAAAATGTACCATGACTTGAGATGAGACTTTTGATGGAGGGGGATGAAGCAGGATGTTGGTGAATTCGTACAGTAGTGTTGAGTGTGCCAGCAGGTGAAAGCCGAGCATTAGAGGCCTGCAGGGCCGCTACAGCCACTTCCACTGCCAGAGTGGAAGTGGGAGAGCATCACCATGGACTTGGTGGTGGGCTTACCTATTACCCAGCGAGGACACAACGTAGTCTGGGTAATCGTTGACAGATTGACGAAGACAGCACGTTTCTTGCCGATCCGAGTCACCTTGGGACCAGCACAGTTGGCAGAGAGGTATATCCGCAACGTGGTACGTCTACATGGAGTTTCGCGGGAGATCTTATCCAACCGGGATACCC
Organism: Thalassia testudinum; assembly: GCA_037157565.1. NCBI lineage: Eukaryota > Viridiplantae > Streptophyta > Magnoliopsida > Alismatales > Hydrocharitaceae > Thalassia > Thalassia testudinum. The sequence goes on along the minus strand of JAZHRO010000077.1, from coordinate 78,084,785 downwards.
GCTTTACGTCCCAGTTTTGGGCTGAGTTTCAGAAGGCCCTGGGGACGCGGTTGAGGTTCAGTATAGCATACCACCCCAGACGGACGGACAGTCTGAGCGCACATTACAGACACTTGAGGACCTTGTGCGTGCTTGTGTACTGGACTGGAGGGGCTCTTGGGAGGAGCACTTGCCTTTGGCGGAGTTTGCATATAATAATAGTTATCACTCGAGCATCGGCATGGCACCCTACGAGGCTCTGTACGGACGGAGGTGTATGGCACCCTTGAGTTGGGTTGAGGTGGGGACCAAGTGGGAGGTTGGCCCCAGGCTGATTCGGCAAAGTCAGGAGGTAGTCGAGCAGATTCACAGGCGACTTCGCACTGTCAGGAGCAGACAGAAGAGCTATGCAGATCGGAAACACAGAGATGTGCAGTTTGAGGTTGGGGCCACGTCTTCCTTCGCGTTTCACCCATGAAGGGCCTGCAGCGGTTTGGGGTGAGAGGGAAGCTTGCGCTGAGGTTCGTGGGACCCTTTGAGGTCCTGGAGCGGGTTGGACCCGTTGCTTACAGGCTTGCCCTTCCTCCCCAGCTTTCTGGTGTGCACGACGTGTTCCACGTGTCCAACATCAGGAAGTACGTCGCCGATCCCAGTCACGTCCTGAGTCACGAGAGCATCGAGGTGGGTGACGACCTGACCTACCTCGAGCGGCCAGTGCAGATTCTTGACAGAGCCGTCCGCAGTCTGAGACAGAAGCAAGTACCCCTAGTGAAGGTTTTGTGGAGTAACCAGCGGTACGTGGAGGCTACCTGGGAGCCTGAGGCGGTGATGCGGGAGCGGTACTCGGAGCTTTTTGAGGGTACGTCTTTTCGGACCGGCTTCGATCCTCTTTGAGTTTGTTATGCATATATCGTTCTTTTCCGCACCCTAGTTAACGCAAGTTTCGGAGATGAAACTTCCTTTGAGTTTGTTATGTTGTTATGACCCAGCATCAAACGTCATTTAAGACGTCTGGGAGTTCGTCCAGACGTCTGGTCAGACGTCTGGAATTTAATTTTTTCGGCGTACGGTTTCGCGCGCATGCACGCGCAGACTGAACCGCCGCCCTCCTTTCTTCTTTCTCTTTCCTTCCCATCCTGTAGGCGCAGCTTTCCACCTCTCTCTCCCCATTGCGCCTTTAAATACACCCCCTCTCCTCTCCATCACCATCACTCCACCGCCTTCTTCTTCTTCTCCTTCTTCCTATTAGCATGAGAGTGAGCGGGCGAGGGCAGCAGTTGCTGTCGTGGGTGCATAGGGAGGAGTTGTAGCGTGGTGGGCAGCGACTGTATGACTAGGTTTTGTTGTTTTTTATGACGTTGTAGTATATATAGTCATTGCCACTATTACAATTTTTTTACTCGGAAATAAAAGAGTTCCCGAGGTCGAACTCAGGGAGCAAACTGTATTCTAGAAGTACAATGTTTCTTTATTACAAAAATAAGAGAGAGAGAGGGAGAAATAGATCTGAGTCTCTTGGCTTTTTCTTCTTCTCTTCTTTCTCGGATCTTCTTCCTTGATCTTCTGCCTTCAGTTCCTCTTTCAGCTCTGTCTTCCTTGCTGCAGTCTTCTTCTCTTTATCTTCTCTTTTCTTCTCTCTTCAGAGCTTCTTCTATTTCTTTTCTTTTTCAGATCTTCTTCTTGCGCTTCTCATCTTCTTCTTCAGCTTCTCTTCTCTTCCTCCTTCTTTCTGCCTCAGCTGCAGAGCTCCTTCTTTCTTCTTTCTTCTTTCTTTTCTTCCTCTGCAGAGCGTCGTTTGATTTTCCAATTAGACGACTTAAGTAGCCTCTGCTACAGTGCATCCTTGGTTCTCCTCCTTCTTCTTCCTTGCGATCTGCCTTCTTTCTCGGCCTTTTCTTCTTTTTATTCTCTGCAGTCCTTCTTCTTCTCTACGCCCTGTTCCTGCACACAACACAGCCAATGCAAAACCTACCCTTTCCCTCTACCCGCACGTCTCTCTCTCTCAGACTTCGCTCGTAGGATTGCTCTCCCAGAGCCGTCGGATATTCGGGTACGGGTCGCGCCCGGGTCTAGGCGTACCGGCGTGAATTGTACGCGAGGAGTGCTGGTCGGTTAAACGGGTGGTCGCGGACGAGGCCGGGTAATCGGGTGAGAAGGGACCTCACCCCGTGTGCTGAGGCGATAAGCCTATAGCACTTTTGGCATTTATGCGGGTGCGTGGCTTCAGGATCTTCCGAGGTGGGACTAAATGTCCCACCCCAATTCGGCGCCTGCAGCTAAGAAAGCTGTAGGCATTCGTGGCTTCTGCGAGGTGTTCTCTTCAGCTGAAGGCCTGGGCAGCTGCGTGGTTGCAAACCGCGCGTCCTGGAGCGCAAACCTGGGCGGGAGCGAAGCTGCAGCTGCAGGCCGAAGGAGCTCCACCTGCTCGGCAATGGCGGCGGAGGACGGGTAACCTGTTCACAGAAATACGGCCTCTTGGCCTAGTCATAAGGTGCAGGGAGCTTCGCCGGAGTGCGACGAAGCTCGTGCGGGTGGTGGCGAGGCGTGGGGTGGCGTGTAGGGGCTGCCCTAGGTCGGACTATGGCCAGGGGAATGGGTTTGTTCGGGGGAGTGTTGTGGAGGTGTGGAGTGGCAGTAGAGGGGTGGGGGGTGTTCAGTGTGATGAGGCGGAGGTTCGGTGAGGGTCGGCGAGGCGTGTGAGGCTATGGAGCGATGGGGGCGTCTCGCCGGAGGGTAGCCGAAGAAGAAGGGGGTGACGGTGGTTAGGATCGGTTGAGGGCTTAATTGAATGTAAAATAGTGAGGAAAAGAAAGAGGGGGAAGTAGGGAGAAGTTCTGACCTAATTGTATAGTCGAAGGGGGCCGGAGTAGGGCGACAGTCGTATCGACTGTCGCCGGAGAAGAAGGTGCCCAGAGAGAGGGGGCGGCGGCGAGGAGAGAGTGGGAGAGCGCGGGCTGGGTACGGCGCGATGCGGGAAGAGCGGGCGAAGGTGGCTCTGCTGCTAGTATTGCAGCAGAGCGACGAGGAGCAGGAGGAAGAACCGCCGGAGCTGGAGGGCTTCTGCCGGAGTGGGAAGAGAGGAAGGAGGGGGGTGTTTCTCCATCAGAACCGAGCTGGTGAGTTCGGCAGACGGTGGCGGCTTTTATAGAGGTGAAAGCGGAGACGAGGGCGGGGAGAGGCGACGTGCTTCCCTCGCCGGAGGACGCTGGAGATGGAGACCCATACCTTCCGTGCATTCGCACGGAAGGTGTGGGCGACGGCAGAGATCGTGGAGGTGTCCCTGCGACAGCAGACGTCGCAGGGAACACCCAGTTGTCTTGGCAGAGGGTCTCCCTCACTCTACGCGGCGCCATTCTCCGCGCAAAGTCGTTGGAGCATGGCGCTGCTCAGAGAGTTGCAGGAAGGACCTAAATGCAAATAATAAGAAGAACCTAGGGGCCAAAATGCGAGGGTTTCGAAAGTTGAGGGTCAAAAAGTAATGGATGAGGACCAAAATGCAAAGTCGGTCAAGAAGGTCTCTTCTTAGGCTCAAGTTTTTATGCATGACTAAATGGGACCAAAGGATTCTAATGGTGAATTTTATTTCTAGGTCAGACCTTGTTTGACTGGCCAATTTACGTAAAAACCCAAATTAAATCATTAATTGGGCATAGTTCTCAATGTAGGTCAAAATGGGTTCCTAAGGCCAAATTGAAGGTTCTAAACCCTAGAGATTATTTTTCTATGAATTTTAAAGGGTTTATTCCATTTTTAATTTACCTCGAACCTCGTGAATTGAAGTGGATGTGTTTTAGGGTTACAGATTGTCATTTAATTCCTTGGAGTTGCTGTAGCCCTTGTTGGATCAGATCATCTTACTTTTCTTCTTATTAGGTTAGTTTGACCTATGTTTGGACCCTGAGTTACCCTGTTTGCAGATTGTGTTGGTAAAATTGCATTTTAGCCCTTATGACTTGTTTTCTTCTTAAACTCAGAATTCTCTGAGTTAAGCCTTTCCTTGAGTTATGTAGGAGCTTTTATCCTTTGTATTAGGTCAAAATGAGCTAGTTATGGCTCATGATGAGGTTCTCATCACAGCGAGAGGGAGAAGGGTTAGAGTGCAAGGGTGCGAGCTTGCCGGAGCAGCTAGGGACGACCGGCAGGAGCGCAGCAGGAGCGTGGCGCGGCACGGCCGTGCGCAGCAAGCGGACGGCGAGGAGGTCCTGATTCTAGGAAAATTTCCAGAATCAGACGTCTGGACCTTCGTCCAGACGACGCGGGAGACATCTGGAGGAAGGTCCAGACGTCTGAAAGGTACGATATTTTCCTTCCCTTCTTCTTTCGCGTGTACGGCCATGCAGTTGTTCTGCTGAGGGATTCTCCCTCATTTTGTGTTGAGGACATTCGTGTATGTGTGCAGGTCTTGTTTGGGAAGGTGCAAGGGCACACCCTCCCACACAGATCGGACGTCTGGGCACAGCACCAGATGACGAAGAGGGTCTCCAGACGTCCGGAGCGACAGTTGGACGTCTGGAAACTAAGTCCAGACGGTTCAGCGGGATTCTGGATGTCTGAAGGACCGCGCAAGAACAAGGTATGACCTGAACCGTCGATTAAGATGTCTGGAAGATGTTCCATACGTCTGATTTTAGGCAGACTTGTCGTTTTTGACCCGTTTAAGGTCCCTTCAAAGTCCATTTTCCGCGTTTCAAGTTTCGTTCTTCTCAGATTTAGTTCCTCTACCTGTTTACAGTATTTGTATCACATTCTGAGTAGTTCCTTATGTTGATCCTTATGTTAGGACCCCGTTCCGTTGCGGCTCTGGGGGTTACGGAGGCACGCGGGCTTGCCGACCACGCCCTCAGTACTCCTGATTTTGCAGGTAGAGTGGCTCCCTTAATTATCTATCAACATTTATGTACTTGTGAGATGATTAATAGATTCTAAGGCGTGGCATGGACCCTAGGATTGGAAAACTAGATTGAACGATAGATCCTAGGGTATGGCATGAATCCTAGGATTGAAAAACTAGATTGAACGATAGATCCTAGGGTATGGCATGAATCTTAGGATTAGAAAACTAGATTGAATGATAGATCCTAGGGTGTAGCATGAATCCTAGGAATAGAAACACCAAAACAAATGTCGTGAATATATAAATTGCAGTCTTGGAAAAGTAGTAAGAAAAATGATAATTGCCTATAATTGGATAACGGTTGCTTGTTCTGAATGGCTATTAACTGTTGAGAACATGGGTTATATGAATATAAAGCTGAAATGATGAAACCTAAATTGGCTTAGTGAAATAAATATGAGCATGAACTCTACGGGGAATTAGGAGTAGAGCTCCTGAAAGGTGAATGGAATAGAATTGGGGAAGTGAGCTGGCCCTTGAGTGCGAAGTACCAAGGAGAGCGACTATCCCCCTATTTAGTGCAGAGCGGAGCTATCCACCCTAGAGACCCGAGGTTAGGTTTGGCCACTTTGTACCGACTTTTGGCCCTCGCGTACACAGTACCGAGGAGAGCTACTAGTGTAGGGAGAGCACTAGCCATCCCACGGACCCCGGGGTTCTGCTAGCCCTCCTAAACCGACTTGTTAGGCCCACTGGACAAACCAGGGTAGTCAGGTGAGGGTGCGCGGACTGTAAAGGGGCAAGACCCCTGTTTGGTTACTGTGGAGGGGCTGGACCCCTGTTATTGAGAGGGCTCTGCCCTATACTGGTTCCGTGTTGTGCTTTAGGGCACACCCGTTAACAAAAACGACTGACCGCGTGCCAGTGCGGGGTAGCTACCCGTGCGTTTATCGCGCGCGCCGTAGTCACCATTACGTCTGTCAGCGACTTTAGGGTGGTTGACTAAGGGTAGGACCACCACGGGAGACTCTCCTGGCCGGGAGAGCACCATGTGTTACTTCTACATTTCGGAAGAGACTGCAATCAAGATCGTTCCCACGAGGAACATTCGAGATCAAGAGAAAGATCTGAGGAATAATTCAATAATGAGTAAATGGAAAAACAAAGAAAGAGACTAAAAATATAACAGCTACTATCTACCTTACTATTTTTCTTAGCTTTTGGTTGCCACTCTACTCAGCGTTTCGCTAACGTGTCACCTTTCTCACCTTTTCAGGACCAGGTGTTGAGCAGCTAGGTCCGGCGGCTGCAGAGGGAGATGGGCCTAGTAGAGCCCAGTAGTCTTACTTGTGTAGTACCTACTGTACCGTTTCTTTTGTGTAGAGAGTATTTTTTCTGTTACCACTGTACTCTTTTATTGTAAACATCATGTTTATGTACCTGTTTATTTCTCTACTGTTGTGGTGGTGTGTACTGTAGTAGTTCTTTTCTTTACTACTGTATTTTGTTACTGCTAGTTATAGACATGGTGAATGTGATTTATTTTACTGCTCTTTTAGTTACTTTCTCGTTGGACGACTGGGTCTTGGGATCAGTCGAGTCGGTCCGATTCTCATGTCTCGTAGGGATTCGGGAATCGGGTCGTAACATATCCTGACATCCCGCAAAGTCAAAGTCAAAATATCCGAGGACCTCCAAATGATCTGATCTCCTGTATGTGAGCATGAAATCCTTTGTTCTTTGTAGGTAGCGTATGACCTGTTTGGCTACCTTCCAACGGTCGAGTTCAGGCCTGCTTAAATATCTGCCTAACATGTCAACAATGTATGTTAGGTCTGGCCATGTGCAGACTTGAGCATACATCAAACTTCCCACTGCTAATGCACAAGGAATATTTTCCATCTCTTTAGCTTCAAACTCATTCTTGGGGCATTGGTTGAGAGAGAATTGATCTCCCTTAGCCACTGGAGTATCTCTTGGTTTGCAATTCTCCATGCCAAATTGCTTTAGAATCGTATCAATGTATCTCCTTTGTGATAATCCAAAGATACCTTGAGAACAATCTTGTTGTATCTAGATTCCTAATACAAAGGATGCTTCACCAAGATCTTTCATTTCAAAATTACTAAAGAGAAATGTCTTGGTTTCTTGAAGCAAACCATTGTCATTACAGGCAAGGAGGATTCATTCACATACAAAACTAGGAAAATATATTTTTCCTTACAAAATTTGTGGTATATACAATTATCAACTGGATTTGTTTCAAAATTAAATGTGACAATTATTTGATGAAATTTGTAATATCACTGTCTTAAAGCTTGCTTTAGTCTATAAATGGCTTTCTTTAATTTGCAAACCATTTTCTTTGCGTCTCAAAATGAAAAGTTTTCTGGTTGCACCATGTAAATTATTTCATTAATGTTTCCATTAAGAAATGCTGTCTTTACATCCATCTGTTGTTGCTCCAAATCAAAATGAGTTACTAAAGTCATTATGGTTTTAAATGAATTCTTAGATGAAACTGGCGAAAATGTCTCTTTATTGTCTATGCCTTCCTTTTGAGTAAATTTCTTAGCAACAAAATGAGTCGTAAAAGTTTTGTCTGCATTATCTTGTGAATCCTGTTTAGTTTTAAATATCCATTTACAACCAACGGGCCTCACACCTTTAGGCAATGGGACAACATCCCAAACCTCGTTGTCACTGATGGATTTCATCTCTTCATTCATGGCATTAATCCAGTCCTAAGAATGGGAAATCCTCATGGCATGAGTGACCGAAATGGGATCCCTATCCATTTGGTCTGTCTTTAGTTCATGAAGAAATGCAACATAATCACTAGATATTGCACTTCTCCTTTCTTTACTGGACTCCTAATGGGTGTAGGATCTTGAATGTTTTGAGGTTGTTCGATTTCATTAATGGGAAAATTATCCGCATTTCTTTATTTCCCTGATGTCGTTGGAACAATGTTTGGAATAAGAACTTGACTCTGTTCAATGATTTCCTTATGAACTGAATCTAGTTCTTCAAATATAATGTGGTGACTGTCACCCTCCAAACCAACATCCTCAAGGAGGTGGGCATTCTTGATCTAAAAAATTGAGCGAGTTATCAGGTCATAAAACTTATAACCCTTCGACCTCTCAGAGTACCCTATAAAATAACAAGTGACCATCTTAGAGCCCAGTTTCCTTTCAGTAGACTTGTATGGCCTAGCCTCAGCTGAACACCCCCAGATATAAAAATGCTTCAGACTAGGTACCTTATTAATTCACATTTCATATGAGGTTTTAGGCACTGCTTTAGTTGGTACTCGATTGAGAACACATATAGATATTTTGAGTGCTTCTGCCCATGGAGACTCAGGTAAAAAAGAATGACTAATCATACCCTATACCATATCCTTAAGGGTCCTGTTGTGGCTTTTAGCAACACCATTCATGCTTGGTGTCCTAGGTATGGTGTATTGAGGCATTATGCTGCACTCATCTATAGAAAAAGCAAACGGTTCTGGATGCTGTTCTCCTAATCCATCATATCTGCTGTAGTACTTACCACCACGATCAGATCTAACGGCCTTAATCCTTTTCCTAAGTTGGTTTTCCACCTTGGCCTTATAGGACTTGAACGCATCTAAAGACTACGACTTTTCGTAAAGAAGAAATAGATACCTGTATCTAGAGTAGTCATCTATGAACGTAATAAAATACTGTTGCCCATTCCAAGAAGCCGTAGGGAATGGATCATAGATATCCATATGTATTAGTTTCAAGACATCTATAGCTCTAGTGGCACCTATACCTCTTTTGTTTATTCTTTTCCCCTTTGAATAGTCTACACAAACATCCAAATCCGTGTCATCAAGGAAATCAATAATTCCATTCAAAATAAGCCTATCCATTCTCCGTTTAGAGATATGGCCTAAACACTCATGCCATAGTAAAATGGAATTCTCTTGAGTTATTTTACGCTTTGTACCACTCAAAGTTGCATTGAAGGTTTCTAAATTGGACAAAAAAGTATGCAACATATATAATTTATCACTAACATACAAAGAACCAGAACCAACTAAATTTGAATTAAGAAACAATTAAAATTATCTATCTCCAAATGAATAAGAATAACCAAATTTGTCCAATAGACAAACAAAAACTAAATTCCGTCTAAATGACGATACAATGAACATTTCTTTCAAATCTAACTGGTAATTGGTAGTCAGTAACAACCTAAAATTTGCAATGGCTTCTATCTCCACCTTTTTGTCATTGCTCACATAGATGTATCTTTCACCATCACTTGGCATTCGGCAGCTTAGGCAACCCTGTACAGACACACTAATGTGAATAATAATTCTCGAATCTATCCACAAAATGTCTAAGGGTACATAAGCATAATTAACTTCTGAACAAACCAAAAAGAGTAATATACCTTTCTTTTCATGCCAAGCATGATACTTGGTACAATTCTTCTTCATGTGTCCTTCTCCCTTGCAAAAGAAGCAGGATGCCTTAGGCTTCTTTTAACTCCCTTTGGAGGAGGATGAACTGGCAGCAGCTATATCCTTAGCCCACTTCCTTTTGGGCCTAGAAACTAGATGAACACTTTCTGGTTTGTCCTATTTCAGCCCTTCTTCCTCTTGCACACAATGAAAAATGAGCTCGTTAAAGGTCCACTTCTCTCTTTGGTAGTTATAGCTGACCTTAAACTGCCCATATTGTGCAGGGAGGGAGATCAAAACTAAATGCACGAGGAGGTCATCTGACAACTCCAACTTAAGTGCCTTTAGTTTTGAGGCTAAATGGGGCATTTCCATAATATGCTTCCTAATGTTTCCAGTACCCCTGTACCTAAGCGAGACAAGTTTGCTAAGGAGATTGCTTGTCTCAGCTTTCTCATTCTTAGCAAATATTTTCTTAATCTCATCAAGGAATTCGTAGCATTCAATTCCTCTGAGATAGCACTCCTAAAGTTTTCTGGAATAGCATGCTTCATTATCATCAGACACATGCGATTTGATAGCTTATAGCTCTTGGAGTTTTTTATTTCATTAGAAGAACTCTTATCCGTAAGAGAGGAGGGAGGATCAACCCGAAATACATAGTTCAGATCCATGCATCTCAGAACAATAAGGGCACTTTCTTTCTAGAACTTGAAATTAGATCCATTTAGTTCTAGAATAGAATTTAAGTTGGCAGTTATGGTAGATGCAGAGGAATTAACTGAAAACAAGGGAAATAAACCAAATATATACTCAAAATAAACTAAACTAAACAATACAATCATTAATATTTAATTTTTTGACAATAAACATTAATATTGTAAAGGGTAGTGTTAAGAATGATAAATAACTATTGAAAACACTCATATAAGTAATTAAATCATCTTTGGATTAACTTAACTATTCACACGAAACCTAATAATTCAATAGATAATTCATCAGTAAATGTATACATATGCATTCAGTCACGAGGCAGTTTACCTTTGGGTTAAGTGTCCCATACAGGAATGCGACATACATAGTCTCTTTAACATTTTAAATAAACTGGAACAAAAAGCAACCCGCTTTGGCAAGAATTACTAAATGTGACAGAGTACTTAAGACATTAAAACCTATTACTAATGTTCGTACCAAAATAATCATGATCAATGTATCTCAATTAACACGCCAGTACCGGTACTCATGATGAGTACCGGTACCAATATCAATGACTAAGTACCGGTACTAGTTCTTCTGTATCGGTACCAGAATGATATGTTCCGATACTACATCATTACTGGATCAATCTTGGAACCATGTCCAGTATCATACATGTACTGGTAGTGATGATAAATACCAGTACCCGATCGATACTGGACCGATCCTAGGACATGACCAGTATCTTATATGTACGGTACTCATGATGAATACCGGTATTTCATCGATACTGGCAGTACTCCTGTAGCATGTCCAGTATCCCACATGTATCGGTACTCATGGTGAGTACCCTTACTACCTCGATACTGGAACAATGTTAAGCCCGACCAGTATCCCTCATGTACCGGTACTCATGATGAGTACCAGTACCCCTTCAATACTAGTTGTGCTCCTAAGCGTGACCAGTATCCCACATGTACCGGTACTCATGATGAGTATCAGTACTATACTGATACTGGCAACACATCAAGAAGCACCCAATCGGTACCAGTGCCCAGCTAGTATCGGTACTCATGATGAGTATCGATATCGGACCAACCACGGCCTGATTCCAGGGTGATGATCTGAAATCGAGATTTGGGGAAAACACCCCAAATCAAAATCGCCAAATCACGATTTCGATCGAAAAACTTGATTCTATGATCATATATGGGACACAAATAATCATGAAAACTGAAATACAAACGTTAGTTTCATTGATTCATGAAGATCGGAGATCGGAGTAAATCAATCCAAAAAACTAAACGAAGAACAATACCCAAAATCGAACAGAATATTGTTTTTCTCAAGAAACAAATCAATGAGGCAACGATATGACGAATAGAAAAGCTCTGATACCACTTAATGGAATTTAAAGTCGAATAAAATCATAATCATATGATTTTTCTATAATTCTTAAGACCAATCTATTCCCCATATCATCAACCATAATGAAAATAAAAAAGAAAACGATGGAGGGATACTTGAATCCATCGTAGTGGAAGCGATGAAGTGATCACGGAATCTTCTGGAGCCGTGGGCTTGCTTCTCCAACGAGAGACGACGGCAATGGTACTTCCACAGGGTTCAGAGAGTGAGAGCAGAAGAAAACTGAATGGGAACGTATCCTTTGGGTTTTGTCATGAGTTCTATTTATAACTTTTCTGCGATGGGATACAGAAAATCGAATGCCCACTTCGCACCTAACCCTCCACGGACTATAACCGTTTAAAATAAAAAAGATAATTTCACTTATCACGGAATTATATTTACCCTTAAGTTTTTTATACATTAAATCCTATATTCTAATAAGATATAAATAGTCAATTTATATAATTAGATTACTTCAATTACCGTAAATATGATATCTTAATATATATATATATATTTAATATATAATTTCGTAGTAATAATATACTTAAATTCATATTATGATTCTAACATCTACCACATCGACGAACCCATAATTTTATTCCACAACCACAGGGTGTTCCTTGTGGAGGGCCTCCGATCCCATGCATCCTGTTTGAAGTATACGTGTACATAGTTTCTTTTTTGTTTGGTTGAAAGGAGATTCCCACCAACAGTATCGTGAATAAAACAACTTTGACCAAGTCAGCATCTTGTTTTGGACAATGCACATTTGTGATCGAATGCACGATGTATGAAGATTTTCCATGGTTTTGGCTTATGGAGAATTACTAAAGCTATATTTGTAATTATATTCGAATTAGGTGGCCCTCGTCATCAAATATAAAAAAGCACTCAATTTTCATGTCTACAAATAAATTATGAATGATTCCAGCAATCATCACTGGTGATTTAAGTAAAATCACCGATGATTTGAATGTCATGCTAAAAAACATCACATTCTTATATTTTGGGAAAAATTATTAGTGATTTGAGCAAGATCCCTGATGATTTTGTGTTGTACTAAAGAAGCACCACATTCCCTTATTTTGGGAAAAATCACTCATCATTTGAGCAAAATTACCAATGATTTGGTGTCATGTTAAAAATGCATCTCATTTCTTTATTTTGGGAAAAATCACCAATAATTTGAGTATCGTGCTAACAAGCTATCTCGAAAGAGAATCTCATTCTCATATTTGAACAAAAACCTCTGGTAATTTAGACAAAATCACCTATGACTTGAACAAATTGACAATTGAAAAGACATAACTATTAATGATATTCTTAAACATTAGTTGAAATAGTGAAAAAGTATAACACACACCTCAAAAATCTTCCTATTTTTATTTCTATTCATCTTAATTGTAACATGTCAGCTAAGTCATTTAATTACCCTATTTCTTCTTTTTAAAAGGAGATATATCATTAAGGGAACGAAGTGATACAAGGATGTGGCCCTAGAGGAAAGGGAAGATGGACAACCTCGACGGTCCACAAGGAGGGGGAAAGATGCTGCCCCTCGATAGGGAGGAACGCAAAAAACCATATAACTAGAAACAAAGTAAAAGAAATAAAGCATAAAAGAATTGCCCTATATATCATTCTGATGCAGGAATACCTGCATCACGCACTGGATACGACGAAGTGGTGCCGATGTCGTCGATGTACCATGCTAGCAGGAGATAAGCAGTCAGAACTAAACCGACCATCTACCTGGTTGTGGTGAGCATGACTTCAAACGTGGCCTCCAACAAAAGTGATGTCAATCAAAGCGAAGGTGGGGCAGAAATCATGATCGACATCAAACATGCCCTCCACCAACGAGAGGAAGCTATAACAACACACACACACACCGCAACACAACCCCACGACTGGAGCGCAGACGTCGCTGGAGACCAAAGCAGCAGAACAGCATCCTTGGCCAGTCGTTGCTGCAACCAAACCGCGACTGCATCTCACGATGCTACTAAAAGCCGTCACAAACATCGCTGCCCAAGGTCGAAAGAGGTCGTGAGGGAGGCAGCAGCAGCAAACCTCATGAGAAAAGGAGAGGGGGAGGGCAGAGGAGTCAATCATGAGGAAAGAGGGCTCCGACCGACGTGTGCTCAACCAAAGCCCCAACAATAACACTAGGGTTCATTTGAACGGAAGCTTGGGAACGAAAAGGGTTTGATGCCAGGAAATTTATTTACTTACCCTATTTCTACACACAGCCTAAAATGATAAGATCTTATAGCTTAGAGGACATTCGAATCTTTTTCTGATCCTTGAAAGATTAGTCCAACCCCCTGACCGGTTTGTTCCATATAAAATGTCTTATTTAAATGTTTTGATCTCTACAGCCTCCACCGAGTCCAGCCTATTTAATACTTATATATCAGATAGCCTCTATTGATGAAGCAATAAGTTAAGCACATATGCACGTGGATGTTCCATGAATATGCGCATTTTACTTCGTGTATAAGTAAATCTAACAAATTAATGCAACAGTTGAGTTTTATGTCAATAGATGGATTGGAATGAGCAATAATAAAGTCAACAACAACATCTACACGATTTCATTCAATTGGATGGATTGGGTGGTCTGTTTAACCAAATCTCTTGACCATATAGTGTGCACTTGTCAAAGACCCAAAAAACGACTTGGATCTTACAACTAGAGATTGCATGTTAATTAGTGGTCACATGTAAGCCTTGCATATGGGAGATTTTCTCAAAGGGCTCTATCTAACTCTAAGTTGATAAAGTTTTGTTACAGAGCCTTTAACCATCTTCGTTTGAAATGCTTAGCACACATGTTTCCCTTATTAGCAACTTCAAGTTTCCCCTTGTTATTTGACATCGTCAATGCTTAACACACATACACAAGCTTAATTAATGCACATTCATACACACTAGTGCATTTTGGAGTCTTCATTCTTAATCTCATTTGTCCATCCCATGATCACAAATACATCGTCCTTATTACCGAATAGAATTATTTAAATTCGCTTCAAAAGAATCTTAATTCAAGAATGACAAGTCAGGTTACACCGAACTCCCATCAACTTGCAATAAGTCAGAATACAACTTGTCAGGATATAATTCAATTCGTGGTACAACACTAACAACTGCAAAGTTCACCCAAGATCAGTTATAGAGCTTACTTTACCTAGAAGTTGGTGTGACGGAGGTGCTAATTTTTTCCAACTTAACTACGAAGGAATCTAAGTTATAAAAACAAAAAACAAGAAAAAGCAAGACCAAGCATGACGGTGAACCCATTTTTAAAAGGATAATGATAGCAGTACATATTATTGTACATAGAATTGTCTATCAACTTATAAAAAATATGATACTGTCCAACCATATATGACATCGTCTAATCAGGTAATCTCCCTTTTTAATAGGAGGTGATGTCATATATATACAATTTTATATATTTCAAACATTTTACTCTTCAAAACCCCACTCTTTATGGTCATTTAATTTCTCAATTCCTTCCCAGTAAATTTCATTCGTTAGGTTTTCTTGCCGTGATCCGTATTAACAGTTGCGTTTTTTACCTGCTTTGGCTACAAGGTCAATTTCTCCAAAAGCGTAGTTCCATCCATTCAAATTGGGGGTACGGATGCTAGGGTGATGGTAAAAAGATGGTCTGGAACACCGAGCATATGAATTAAAAAATTTTTCATTGGACCACACAAGGCAGGAAAAATTAATGGGATAACCATATTCCACGTCCGCTTTCTCATATGCAGATATATGTCAGTTTAATAGGTGAGTTAAGATAGCTAATCCATATTTATTCGTCACTTAATCTATGATCTAGTTACGCTGAAGTAAAAGAAATTAATCTAGTGTAAATTTATCTTACTTCTTCTGCGAAATATTTTCCCGTGAAATAATTTTAATCTAACAAAACTTTCAAATATCAAAATTCATTGATTTTATCATTTTATTCCACTTTTTTTTTATTCTTCTATTTATTTCATAAACCTATTCCTCCTACCAAACATCACAAAATTTAATATTGGATAAAGTTTAGGAAGTCTAATTAAGTAGAAGGGTAAGAGTAGGGTTAGTGGATGTAAATGTGTTGGTCGAATTGATATGTTATTATTTTCTTATATTTTTATTTATATTGAAAATGGATTAGTATAATAGATGTGATAGATGAAAGTGAGTTAGTAAAAATAGATAAATTGGTGAAGGATAGATGTGGCAGATGTGATGGATAGAAATCACTACCTTTGTATTATTCACTTACTACAGCTTACAACCATGACACGCCAATATATATGTACTCTCTCTAGGCCTGTCTCACTCCCTCTCTCTCTCTCTCTCTCTCTCTCAGGGACAGATTTTGAATCTTTCTGAACAATTTTGGAGGCAGAGGGCAGATTGGGATCAGTCCAACCACTCTTTTGTTCTCTGTAAACAGCACGTTTTCAAGTTTCGATATTGTAGCTAATGTCAATATGCTCAATGGTATCAATCAGTCAGTGTGGAAACACACACACACACACACACAGATATATATATGCATACAAGCATCTTCCTCTCATGGGACAGGGAGAACTGCTGCATGCAATTGTACCTCTCAACAGTTTGGAATTTTCAATTGAAAACTCTGGTGGCTTAAAATGGTTAACTAATCCGGAATGGGGTTATCCCGAAAACAAAAGATTCACAGTGAGAATTCTATGTTAGAAATCAAGATATGGGGAATTTGTGTACAGGCCCTCTTTTGACCTTAGTTTCCTTGACCTTGATTTTATATACTGTGGTCCTTAAACTAGGACATGTATCAATGAGGTTACAACTTATTGGAGGGAAGCACGTCTATTGGGTCGCCATCCATTATCCCTGTCTAAATTTCCTAAGCAAATTGCATGATTCATTTTATCTTGGTCCCACCCATTTTTCACTACAGGACAAAAAAAAAACCTTTCTGGGTATTTATTATTTAAACATCTAGATAACTACAATATTATCTTGATGTTTTAATGCAAGCAATACATCATTTTTCTTTAAGGGTATAGATGCAAATAGTCAATTTTATTTTATTTTCATTAGGATAAGCCCATTTTATTGGGGGTCTTCGATTATCATATTGTGTAGGATTTTGTTTCTTTTATATTTGCAAATTATCCCTTTGTTTTTGGATTCATCAAGTTTTTTATTTTTTCTTTATTTTGATTGTTATAGAAAAATATCTAGAGATGATGACAATGGTGAAAGGATCAAGCAATCATCCTCAAGCAATGAAGTAGCAGAGCCGAGTGATTCTATATATGTCTCAAATTTCTGGGAGCCTCCAGGCCCTAAGCCAACGCTAGTGAGTGGATCTGACTCTGCTTTGCCTGCTACACCGATGTTTCTTTGTACTAGTCCTCAACAAAGGTTTGGAAATAGTCCAGGTTCTGTTTTCTATCCTACAGGCCCACCAGTACCTTCCTTCTAATTCTGGAGCTTCTGATGGAACATTGGAACAATTCAACGGATTGGATGCAAATCGGTCAAACCCTTTTGTTAGAGATGTTGATTCCGATGAAAAATCTAAGCCAGCAGAAGTACCTGTTTCAACTAGTGTCATAGATAATGTTTCTTCTGAGACTTTTGAGGAGCTTAAATTTGACATTCTCAATGGTGACTTCTCCAGCCATTGGCACAATTTGCAACAGGGACGTTTATGTCAGGACCCCAGTGTGCCAGGGGCCACCAATCTATCCAACAACACTTACTGTGGTCCCATCGATGTATTTCCAGGGTCATCATCCATGGGATGGTCCTAGTAGACCATTTGCTGCCGACGCAAATCTGCTTCCAATCATGAGCTACAGTCCTCGAATTCTTCAAGTGATTCCTCTCCAGGCCAGTTTTGTCAAATATTTAGAACGTTTCCAGCGTTATGGAGATGAAGCACCAATATTTCGAGGGGGTACTAGAACCCTTTTACCAAAAGCAAAGATTCCTTTAAGAAACCGCCCCTCGGTACAAGAAACCATAGAGCCAGCTACAACTATGAGCGTAGTGATCATGGGGATCGAGAAGGAAGTTGGAAGTCTAGAGTTCCTAATCGTAGTCATGAGCATGGTCAACATGATAAGCCCAGAACTAGACCTAATCAATTGCCTGCTGTTAACAGGATCGACGGATCGTGGGATTAACAAAAGAATAAGAGAGCTATCCTGAACCATCAAAATAATTCTTTGAGCTTTACAAGCCCTAGTCATGGTCCTGCAAACATGACATATGGCATGTATCCGATAGCCTCTATGAATTTGGATAATGCTCATCCATCTAGAACTACAATTCCCTCTTTTGTTATGCTGTACTCTTACAATCATCCTAACCTTGGAGACAGTTCATCTTCGAAACTTGGGGAGTTTGGTTCACTTGGGCCCATGCATTTATCCAGTATAAATGAGGTTCAACCACCTGGCAATGGGGGTGCTCCAAGGAATGCATTTGAGCCCAGACATGAGACATATCAGCAAGGTTCTAATGCTCTTCTCCTGATCAGCCTTCATCACCCCACATTGAAAACAGGGTTTGATTATTTTTCCAGATTAGATGCCCGAAGGAATTATTAATTGAGAGAAGATTTTCCACCTCTATAATTTCCATTCTAAATACAACAGGTTGTTGTAGGGCAGTGGCAAACCTACCCTTGTTAGGTGATCACTAAGACTTGCACGAATACTTGCCTCAATATTTGGTTGCATCTATTCTCTCATTCGATGTCATTACAGTCTTCAAATGCAACATGAATTTACATGGCCTAGACTGGTTAACCTTCTAGACCAACCTACTAATTCAACCAGGCTTGTTGACCTGATGTCAGAAAAGGATGAGTTTATCCCTCTAACTCCTTGCAGCATTCACTCTTTGCTGCAGAAATTTAGGCCCCAAATGTGTAGGGTTATCCGTTCAATCCATTCATATGCTAGGTCTTTGTTGTTAAAGTAGGCACCATGTTCTCCTTAGGTTTCTTACGGTTAACTTCACATTTATGCCAATATGGTGAGAACTTTGCTATCAAGATATACATTGGAATTTCTAAGACTTGTAGTTTGATCGAATGCGAGTAGGGTTATTTAATTAGGTAATATTCGTGTGAGAATGAGTATAGTGAAAGTGGTTACCTACAAGCGATTCTATACAGATTTTTCAAATGTATTTTAACCTAAACTAAAGTATGTTTTGAAATTGTCAACTTTTAGGCTTAGGGTCGAACTTAGGGAGGTGGGTTTGGATAACTGATTTCTACGCGAATCCTAAAGATCCGTAATTTTCATTCGCTTATTTTGTTTTTGGATTTTTCTTGGTTTAGATTTTTTTTGTGATAATCTTGTCCTTTAGGTACATCCTCAAAATATGTCCTTGGTGACACACCAAACTCGAGTCCAAAATAATCTCGCTATGCGTGAGATTGGGTTCCTGCAAAGTCAAGGATTATCTTTTCTCTTTTATACTTTTTTAGGTATTTTCTTACTTAACAAATGAGAGAGAATACGAGAATGAAGGAAAGAAATGTTGAAATTGAAATAAATGAAATACTTAGCCTGTGTGTATAACTATATAATATAGTAGTGGGAATTAAATCGGTGATTCAAATGAAATGTAGCATGAGTTAGCTTGACTGACGTCAAGAGAGATGTGATCGAAGCTAAAAATGCACCGCATGCGAGGTGTGGAATGAACATGTGTGCGTGTGTATACGAAGGCTTAATGTGAGCAGGAATCATGTACGTGTACGCAACTTATATGTACACATGCGCAATAAAATGCGCGGTAACGAAGAAGTGCGTGTGATGTGTAAATGGTATATGTGTATGTGTATATGGGAATATACATATGGATGTGTAAATATGTATGTATGTGAGTGTGTGAGTAAAGGTGAGTGAGTGTGAGGTTGTGTGTGAATATGTGTATGTCTATGTGTGTATGTGTGTGAGTGGGAAGAGTGTGTGTGCGCGTGAGTGTGTGAGCATGTATGTGTGTGTGAGTAAGGGCATTGTGACCGACTGGAGGAGGTGGCAAGGGTGTGCGGGAGGAGGAGGGGTGTGGACGTGCAATCGACTAATTGAGAAGCCTTTCGGTTGCACGTTGCACCAACCAGTGGCAAGGGGGGGTGTGCAGATGGTTGGTGACCAGGTGGCTTGACAAATCATAGGCTAAGTTTCTCACTTAGCTGATGATTTAGGGGAGAGCGCGAGTAAACGTGAGTGCGGGTGAGCCAGTTGTGTGTGCGATCTTTCATCGAATAAGTGAGTAGCTTTTCGGTGAAAGACCACAAAAATGAAGTGTGATTGACACACTGTAGCCAAAATAGAGCAAGAGCACTAGAACTCTAAACTACGCTAATGGCGATAAAAATCTACGATCAAAATAAGAAAATAACAAGAGAATCCTCCCTGTCTACCTGCTCATGGGAGGCGAGACAATGGTGGAACCTTGACGTGGTGTTTGCTACCACACAAGGTTACTCCCTGTGGCAAAACGTGCCCTCTAAACTGGTAAGAGGGTGTTGTGAATGGGAGAGGAAGAGAGGGAGAGAGGAGAGGTGGCTGGCTGTGTGCTGTGATGTGTGTTGAGGGAATGTGAAGTGCCAACCTCTTAAGAGTGGAGGTGAGGGTGGTGTTTTATAGGTGAGGGATCGAGTGGGGAGCAAGCAAGCCGTGGCCGTTAGGAACTTTTCCTTTTTTGGGAATTTTGTGGGGTAGGCACTTAGGGTTTAGGTTATTTATTGTAGGTGAATAGGTGGGTGTTTCTAGGTGGTAGTGAGGGCTCTATCTCTCTCTCCTTCTTCCTCTCTCAAAATGCATGTATTTACAAAATGCACGTATAGTTATGTAATCCTAGATGTGTAATGCCGAAAAATATTATAAGGTTGACAATTTGTTGGCGTGAATTGCTGTGGAATCACACCCCCATACATATCTTTTGATAGTCTCTAACGAAATGCTTATTCAGTACTCAATATAGTAGTATAGTGTTTAGAAATTCTTTTTAGTTGAAGATTTTTCTGAAGCAATATCAATGTATTTATCTGTTGGACATTGTGAGAATCAATTGCAAAGAAGACTACTAGTATTTAAGACTTACATGACATAGACCATCTCTCGACAAATAAGGACTCTTGGTATTTAAATCTTAAGTACGGCTTCCAGGATCTAGAGTGTTTTAGTAAGTTTAAGAAGAAAAGAAGTTATGGTATTGCTTAGTACAAAATACAACTAACCAATCAAACTTAAGACTCAAATCAAGGGTTTCACATCTTTTTAAGTCCAGGTTGGTCTCAGCTTCAGCTCATGTTTTCGGATCAACTCTAAAAATAGTGAATACTCAAACCCAACTCTTAGCATAAGTAGCTCAAAAATATATGGTGGAAAACATAAGGTATATATAGTGTACCGTAAAACAACCATTTTTTGTGGATATGTAAAGGAGAACATACCGACTAATTGCAAAGAATAATTTTTTTCTTTTTCTTTTGACTTTTTCTTTTTTTCTACTTTTCTCATTTTTTTAAATTTTTTCTCTTCTTTTTTTTCTCTCTAAAAACAGATGTTGGTATGTCTCCATCAAATTTATTTGGTGGGTGAGTATTTAGTAAAAAGAGTTTCTTCAAGATACAAGACCAAAGACAAAGACAATGAGTCTACCTGCATGCATAAGGACTTGACCTTCTCTAATGAACACCATAGTTGAGAACATAAGTTTGCCTGGCTCTTCCTATATCTGTGTAGTGTGAACTAGAGTTAGTCAACTCTTAAATAGAGGTAAATAGATGAATCTTGTACTGGTTGACTTAGGTACGAGAATATGTCCTAAGTTAGGAAAGATTTTGGTTCTATCTCGTCAAAGTTCAAGTGTTTGAAGCCTAAAGCCGGAGGGAATCAAGCTTATGTGGTTAGGAAAGTCTAAAAGCAAAGGTTAAATGTCCATAAGCACTAATTTTGTTTTTTGCTTCAGCTTTCATATCATAGCTAAACACTTTTGAAAACATTTTCGGGCTTTTTTGAATTTTCAATTTTTATGGATTTTTCAATAAGGTTATCTATATATACTACAAGTGGAAATGTATAATGGATGAGAACCCTGCATAATACCCAAAGAATATACAAGATCCTATGAATGCCTTTCCATCCCCCCATGCCAAATCTTGTTATGTCCTCATAAGCATGCAAGAGGGGTGAGACAAGATTAAAGGCTCTTGGTACAAGGGTGAATAAGGGGTATACAGTAGGGTGGATGGGTGTGTGGTGAAAAATATGTGCAATAGGTGAAGTGTGAAGTGAAGTGTGGTGAAGTGAAATGGATTGTGGAGTGAAGTGGTGAAAACTTGAGAAAAAGGTGCAAGGCAAATGGGTGTTGGGGTGCTTCCTAAGAGCGCTGAATTTAATGTCCCCAGCTGAACTCGGAGTAAGGCAGAAATTAGTCACCCTCCAGCAGGGCAACTGTCTCACTAACGGGGGCAGGCATATGAGCGAGATAAGGTTTTAACCGCTACTCATTTATCGTAAATTTTTGCCCAGTTTTGGGATCTTCACTTTCAACGGCACCGTTGGAAAAAGGTCGCGAGACAAGGAAAGAACTTGTTCACTTGGACTAATTAGTTTACCAGGAAAGAATTTGAGCTAGGAATTATAAAGTCAAACTTGTTGTGATGGCTCAAACTCCTTCCACTGAATGCGGCTATCGTGAAAGGCCTTGGTTTGTTATTTAAAGGTTAAAGCAGAATCATATGCTTTACGTCTTAGCTCTTCTAATTCTTGAAGTTGGAGTTACCTTTTTCGTCTGCACAGGTTTGGGTCGTGGTTACACTGGCGAACCACTCAAAAAGGGTGGTGCTCCAACTCAATGGGCAAGTGACAAGACTTCCCAAAAATAATCTTGTACGATGACATACTGCGTGGAGCCTTGAAGGCATCTAAGAGTAAGGAAGTTCTAGTCGTGCTCATCTAATGCATGGAAGAAGAGCACCAACTCCATGCTTGTAGTTTATGATTGTGCCACCAAGATAGAGCCCTGGCGAGTAGTACCATCTGCAAAATATTGAAACCTAAAATAACTCAGCAAATTTCTTAGTCCTAGAAAGTATGGTGTCGCATGTGATTCCCAGTGATATATAGCAAATTAGGCCTGGTTTTATGGTGCGAGTTAACCCCTTGGAAAGGCCATTTACCAACTACGTTAAATAAGTCAATATTTGTGAGAAAAACCAGGTTAAGGATTCCTTCGAGTGTTAGTGTAACCATTAACTTAATATCCCTTTGCAAGAGGTCATATGAGTCCCTAACAGGAGGTTAACCACCTTTTCAAGTATATACTAACAGCGGTTAACCCCTATTTTGCAGGTAAATACCAAGAAGGGATTAGCACTAAACTTCGGCAACATGAATAAGGCGATAATTTTTGTCTTGAAGTCTTGCTTTCGCTGCTGCTCTCCATGGTGCAACATCTTCACAATAATGTTTTCTTGGAAACATAGAAAAAAATGATATATGAGAAAAAAGAGGTTGACAATTACTTGATAACTTAAATTATATAATTTATATGTCATGAAATATGGAGTCCAAATCCTACAACTTGTCAGGGGTGAGCTGTTCTAAATCGGATTGGGGATCTAGAAAATGGACTACATATATCATGGGGGTGAAGGTGAAAGAACAGAGATTTCAAGAGTAGAATCAAAGTGAGATGGGCAGCCTCCAAGTTTGTCTGGTTTTTCCTGGAATTCACCTAATTAAACTAGAAATTGCATTGCTTACGTTGGCATCAAATTCCTTTTGCTTGTTATAACTTGTTCAAGTGGTTTATGCTTGCTTTCCGTTATTTGTTGCAGAAATTTGAATGGGAATGAATCCACTTCAATTCAACTAATTTTTAGTTTGTATTTTGTTGTGAGAGAATAAAAGTTAATTGTATAAATAATTAATATATCTTAATTTTCGATCGATAAGAAATAAAAAATCAATTGAAAATTAAAATACATCATGAGTTTTAAAATACATTACTTAGTATATTTTGATTTTTTTGAAAGAATAGTATATTTTGATTTTCAATAAATATCTTAAATTGAATTTATACTGATTGATTTTGTAAATATATTATTTCATATTTTCATATGATAAACAATATGCAAAAATATAAAAAAAGAGACATAAAATAAAAAGAGATGAAAGAGAGAAAGAACGAGTGCAGCAATGTCACATGAAGGAGAGAGAGGAGAGGTAAAGAAAAATAAAAAGAAAAAAGAACACACAGTGCAAAGAAGAAATAAATGAATCATCATGAATGATAACACAAATGGTATCTTATCTACATCAATTCATTAGACATAGAGATTTGAAGACTTTAGATTTCAATTACCCTGGTTCACGTGGATTGAAATTTCTTATTAAAGTCGAATTCCAACTATTAATTTGAATGGTAATGAACTCACTTCAAATCTATGTGAGGACTTTAGATTGCAATTATCCCAGTTCACGTCTGTTGAGATTTCTAAGGTCGAATTCCTGTTGCACGTCTCAATCCAAAACTTGAGAAGGATATGATACCAAAAGCAATATAATTCTTAGGAGTATCATCCATGCTGGTGTTTGTTTAAATTAATATTTAGGATCGGGGAAACGACTTGCGATGACGGCTGTAGCTTGACATCGTGGCAGAAGATTGCTTGGGAAACTTAGCCAAAACGCCAACGCAGAGAAACATCACCTCGTTTCCTTTGGTGCTTATGAGTGGAACATCTTGACACTGTCCTCATTACGTAAAATTTCGTATATAACATACAACGATATGAGAGGTGTATGTCAAATAGGGTATTGAACTTCGAAAAGCGGTTGTAAAATGATTTTACATCGCCACGACGAACATATGATATGAGGCAATGGATTCTGATTCAAGGAGGTACGTGGGCAAGGAGTCGGTTGTGATGTAAAGCAGGTAGGATTTAACCCAGGTCAGAAACAGATACCCAGAAGTGGGTCCAGAAGCTAGGGAGTGATTTTCCATCGGGTCCCCGAATTAAGTAAAAAGGTCCAAATCGAAACTATTTTGAAGCTACCAACGAAAGAAACAATCCCCCTGAGGAGAGAGAGTGCCCCATCCCCCTCCCCTTTTCCTCCTTGCCTCCCCCGTGCTCCTGCCTCCTGTGCTCTTTCCTTTTCCTTAGGGTTTCCACTCCACGTTGCTTTGGTGAGGTCCCTCCTCCTCCCCTCCCTTTGGGGGGGAGCCAGGCTACTCCTTGCCATGGCTGCTCCTCCCTGCTAGGAGCAGTGGGTGGTGCCCTCGGGGTGAAGGCCTTGGTGCTATTTTGGTGGTTGTGCTTCTTTTGGTTTCTGGTTTTCTACGCTTCGGCTGTGTTTTTGTTGTGGTTTGCGTGCTTTCGTCCTCTTTTCGTTGTGTTTTTGTCGGTCTGGTTTGGCATGCTAGAACACTTCTAATCCCCTTTTTCCTCAGTTGAGTACGTTGGTGCTCCTTTTCCCTTAGGGAAGGGGCCTTGTGGGTACTCGACGTTTGCCTCACTTTCTTGAGGGCTTGAGGGCTTGGAGGTGTTCTCCTCGGTTACCTTTCTATGTTGCTTTGGTGTGGGCTCTCTGTCTTTCTTTCTGTGTTCTAGTTTGTTTGGGTTGTTCCATTTTGCACTTCTCCATTTGGCTTGTGGTGCTTTTTCTGTATTGGGTGGCGGTGATTACCTGGGTAGGTGATGGCTCCCTCCGAGGGGGACGCCTCTCCTGCTTTGGTAGCGGTCCTTCGATCGCCTCTGAAGGCATCCTTTGCCTCTGCTGTGGCTAATCGGGGTTCAGAGGAGCCACCTCCTTTTGTTGAGCTTTCGCTTTTGGTGCACAAGCCTGAGATGAGGGATGGATGCTTCTGCATTTCCTTTTCGCCCTTGGAAGTTTTAGATCTTAGTAAGGGTTTTAGTTCTTCTATGGTTGTTAGAGCATGGGGTCCTAAGCCTTCCTATCAGACTATGTCTGCCTTCCTTGTTAACGAGGTTAAGGTCACAGGATTCTCTCTTGTTTCCCTTGATATGAGACATTGGCTAGTTAGTTGTGCTTCCTATTTGGATTTTTGCAAGATTTACTCTATGGGTTCAGTTGTCCTTGATCGTGTTAGACTTTAATTCGTTAAATGGTCTGCAGGTTTTCGTACTGATGCTCTGGTTACATGTGTTCCGGTTTGGGTGGGTCTACCAGGTCTTAACTTGCATTTACTTTACCCCAATGCACTTCTCTCTCCCTTATCAGTTGGGTAACCCATCTGTGTGGATCCGAAGACTGTGCAAGGCTTAAGACTTGGGTACCCCCGTATTTGTGTTGAGATTGATCTGCTTGCTGAACATCCTAGGTTTCTTAATATCTTTAATGGTGATGCTTTGGTTAAGCAGAGAGTTGTGATCGAAAGGTTGCCGCTTGTTTCTTCCAGCTGTCTTAAGATTGGCCATGATGTGGTTTCTTGTCCTTTAATGTTGAATGCATGTGGCTCTCGGGAGAAGGACTAGACACCTGTGGAGGCAGGTTAGAGGGTTGCTCAGATGATGAATCCTCCCCTCGGTGATGTCCCTAGGCATTATGGGAGGGGAAAGGGTACAAAAAGCAAAGGTTTAGATACGGAGAAAGGCGTTGATGGTGACATGGAGCCTCTAGGGGATCATGGGGGGAAATGTGATAGTTTGGATTTGTACTGTTGATGGGAACACCATCATGAGCACTAACTAGCCGATTCTGATCATTCAAAGTGAATAAAAGCTTCTACATAACCATTAGAGGGTCTTAAGTGCTTAATATTCTATTTTGAGAAGAAAAGATGAAAATATGATTATTTCTGTAATTTTACCATCTTATAACAACTACAGAATAACCATGGGATTTTTTAAGGGAGAATTAAAGGTGAAATGGTCATAAAAGTCCAAAAAGAGGGTTGTTGTAGAAAGAAACGGGTTTTCACGCGTTACGAGAATTAAATGACATATGAAACCCTAAAAACAAACCTGCTTAATTCATTGAGGTTCTGGTTAGGATAAAATTCACCTAAACCTTCTATAAATCATAGAAAAATATTCTATAAGGTTCGGTATCTTTAATTTGACCATTGGAATCTATTTTGACGTAAAACAGAGTTTCAGACAGATAGTTGCCCTAATTTCTGTTACTATGCAATTTACTCAGTCAAACTTGGTAAAAACCTAAATCCAACCTCACCATCAGATTCCTTGGGTCCAAATTAGGTTTTCACCAATGTTTGGACCCAATCAGAGATTACCTTGACCTAGTTTGCATTCTAGTCCAGACAGACACTTTTTATCACACAATGGCCCTTAACTTTTTGAATTCTTCACAAATAGGTCCCTAAATTTTTCATCATCTTCACATTTAGGTCCCTATTGCCATTGGTGTGAACACACCAAGCTCCGACGAGATTCGAACGAGATTTTCTGGCTTGATTCTCCATAAAATAATCTAATAATTGAAAGGGAGATTCCTTGAGAAATTCCTTTCTAATTAAACTCGGCCATGGATCCTGATTCATTCCCAATCTCCCGTGCAAACGCATGGAAGGTGTGGGTATCCAGTTTGCGTGAAATTTTCGAGCATCGCAAGCTTGTTTCCAAGCTTGGAGCTCCTCTTTTTAGGCCTATAAAAGGGTCAGGAGCAAGAACCCTTGCTCCTTAGCGAGTTGTGGTTTGAGAAAACCTCTTCTCCATCTCCAGCCACCTTCAAACTTAGCTTCGGCGACTCCCCTACATTTTCCTCTTCCGACCGTCTAACCCTCAAATTGGACGGCCGACGAGCTTCCCCTCTTCCTCGCGGTCATCACCAGCCAAAGTGTGACCAACTCCCCTGTCTCCATCCTCGTCGCCGCCTCACTGTCCTCTTCTCCTTCTTCGGCTCCAGTCAAGCCACGACCGATGCTCTCTGTCCCTCTACCTCTCCTCAAATCCCCTCTACTTTTTCCTCTCCTCCACTACATCATTTCTCCTCTGCTCGTACCTTGATTTGACCATCACACCGCTTGTTCCTCGTCATCTTCCTCCTCTTCGACAGCAACTCTGGTGAGATCTCCACGACACCATACCGCACCATCCACCTTGCCACCACTTCCAGAAGCTTTACCTCGATTCCACCTACAAAACCCCTAAACCTATTTAGGGTTTTACCTACTCCATCACACCCCCGAACACCACCACCTACTCACCACCTTCTCGAGGTTGTCAGACCACCACAGGCACTTTCACTCCACAAAAACACCACCATTGCACTCGTTGACGACTGGCGAAGCTTCTGATCCAATTTAATTGGGCCACGAGGCCGTGTTCTTGCTTTTCAGGTGATCGTCGGACCTCCGCTGCCGCCTCGACTCCACCGACCTCATCCGCAGTCCTCCGGCCATGATACCTCCAGGCAACACCCTTAAGTAACATGGCTTACTCCCAGGTGCATCTCCAGGTGCCTGATCAACGCCTGTGTTTGAACCTGCTACCTCAATTGGGCACTCCACCATCTGCTTCTCGCACGTGAAGACTGTGGGACATTTAATCCCACATCGTGGAATCTGCACCCACCTGAGCAGGATAAGAGGAATTCTTGATCCCTGCTGTTCGCCTGCGAACACGGGGGTCGGGTTCCTCACTCATTGCTGTGCACTCCTCACCCGCCTCCACGTCGACGGGCCTGATCTTGTTTGCGCTCGATTGCCCAGCTACCCGGGTCTGGTCTGGTCTGCTTGTTCTGAGAGAGAAAAGAAGAGAGAGGGAGGGGGGGTTTTTCCCTTAACACCTTCTGCTCTCTATACTTAGTCTCTGAGAGGACCTTCGTGCCTCTATTGGTGCTCTATTGTGCGCCTCTCCCTTGAGGCTTGAAGGAAAGAAAAGGCCTTTGCCTCTGTGCCTCTATTGGTGCTCGATTTTGCTGGTTCTAAACACTATTGGGATATTTGATTATTGTGGCTTAGTTGATTCTACTCACTATTCATATATTTAAATAAATTGTGAAGCTTAAACTCAAAGGATAATTTGGTGATTCAAATCACCATTTTACCCTAATCTTTTTGCATATTGATACTCGATTGCCTTTATTTTTTTGAGAAGAACTTGATTCACTTTATATATCATTCTGGATTATTCTTCTGATCTTAATTGCTTGTATTTCACCTAGAATTGTGATTTTGAGATTGATTTGCTACTTGCTCCCTACGTTCGACCTCAGATTCCTATTCGAGCATAAATTCTATTTGTTTTCACACTTTATTTGCTATTCTGCAATGTATCATTTTTAAAACCCTGATTCAGAGCAATAAACATTTTGACACCGTTGCTGGAGAGCAATGCATAAGTTGATCTCTTGATTACGATTCCTGACTTGATACTAACTTGATTTATCTCTTTTGATTGTGATTTGTGTATGGATTTAGCCGAGGAGCAAGATCAACTGCACAATAGGCACTCCAGGGGTAGGTAAACAATGAATCAATCTCCATTAAGCCCCTGATTCTGAAAAGCTAAAAAAGGAAAAAATCAATTAGGACCAACTTGCATTCTATTTTTGGATTAATCATCACAAGTTGTCTAATTTGATACATTTTTAGAAACATCCCAAACCTGATTCTTGCACCTATTTAGGGATTTAAGACACCTAGGGCTACCACCTTCTTGATTGAGTCCTACGTGCCAAATTTGGAATTAATTGATGGACCAATTAGAGCCAATTAGGGTTTCCATTCTAGGATTTTAGAGACACACTTGCTTAAAAAACAAGATTCAATCTTCCCAAATTGTGTGTGTCCTAAGCCTTGGTTGAACTTACCTAAACAAGCAAACCCTAAGAATCAAGCTCTAAATCTCACTTGAATCCTAAAAGTGAGACCTAATAATTAAGGACAAATTAGGTGAAGTTGACCCACCTTACAGGGTCAACAAATCTTCAAATTAGGTCACCACTCACAAAAGCATCTTAAAGTTCAACTGAAATCCTAAGAACCTGCGCTCTAAACTTAAAATTGGTAGACTTAAGAGGTCAAGTTATCCATTCTGGTCTACCTGGACTCTCAGTGATAAAGAAGGTCGGGTGGGGGAAACTCTATAACCCGTGGGGGTGCTCTACCTTGTAGGGGTATTCGCGGGACTCTCCCTTCCTGGCTACCCAGGTAATTCTCAGGTGGACGACTTTCTGATCTAGGGGTATCATCCGCCCCGAACCTCTATAGTCATCCAAAGATATTTGGGTGTCTTGATTGGGTCTTAATATAGACACATCTATTTAGGTTAAAATGCCTAATCATGCATGTTCCTAGGCTTAAATTTGCATTTCATGCTATAAATATTGCATGGCATGCATCATTCTGCATTTAGAGTAGTTGTATATATTTTAGGTTAATTAGGTCCTTTTTATGGTCAGGAGAGAAGAAGATTTATTTCAGGGCCTCAGATGGATGATCGGACCGTATGAATCTGATCAGGACGACGATTGGAGTCTAATGCTTCCGAAATTGTCTAGACCGGAGTTCCATAGCCTCATACGAAGTTCAAGGAAGATCAACGGTCAGGAGGGCAATGTGACATCCATACGGGCTTCAGATGAAAGATCCAACTGTATGGATGGATCCGGAGCGACGATCGCAGTCCAGCAACGCGAAAATCAACTTGATCCAAGCACCGTGGCACCCTCTGCAACAGAAAGAAGATGGACGGCTTAGATGGTGCCACGTGGCACCATCCAGGCCGCCCAACACCAGCCAGCTGCAACTGAAGGCGCCCTCTCATCTTCACCTCCATTCCCAATCGTTGGATCTTGATCCAACGACTGAGAAGCCTTCGCATCGCACTCCTCTTCGCAACTCAAGGGATGGCTTAGTGCAGTGGCTAAGCGCCCTTCACAGATCAAAGGGCACGGGTTTGAGTCCTACTGAGCCCACCTTGTCGCTGCAATTGAAATACAACCGTCAGATCTCCATCGAGCGACCCTTAGGCGTCCACACGGTGCAATCCCGTGGGCCATATTCGCATACGCGTGCAATCACGCGAAATCACCCACGCGATCAAATGTGAGCACGATTTTAAGACGTCTGCTGGCGTTGTCAGTTGGCCAATGCTGATTCAGCAGTGCGCGTGCATCTCCTCAATTCCAGTGGGCACGCCTTCAAAGGGGCATGATCAGTGGGTGCAGCTGAGCCCTCAGATCTCGATCCAATGGCTAAGCCTCCTCCAGCAGATTCTAGCAGGGATATAACACGAGCACCAGCAAGCTTTAGCGACATTTGGGGGATTGGCTGGTGCCAATCTACAGCGACGCCTTTGATGTCACTAAATGCCCTCTACACGAATTGCCCTCTTCCCTTCACTATAAAAGGACCCCTACACTTCCCCTTCATCATCTCTTCCTTTCTTCCTCTCACCACCTCTAAGGCTCTAGAGAGAGCTTGTCCCAAGCCCGGGATGCTCCTCTAGAGTAGAAAAGAAATAGTTTTCCCACCGCTCATCCCCATTCATGGAGCATCCCGTGGCCATCCTCTCACTGCCCTTCAGGAAGAAGATCCTCTTCGCGACGTCGTCCTGCCCCATCCTCCGTCCTTCGGCTAGGTCCTCCTTCGTCCCACTCCTCACCACCTTCCTCCAGGCGACGTCAGAGTGAGTCGTCCTCTGAGCAACCATCGAGGGGGATTCTCTCACCTCTTTCTATCTTTATTGCTTTCATAGTGTAATCTTTCCCGCTTTCCTCGTTGTAGCAAATGTTTGATTCAGAAATATATGTGATTCTCTCTCTCTTATATTTTGTAAGTAGATTAGTTAGATAAGCAATTGTCGATCTAATCTCTTACTTTCTAAAAAATTCCAAAAATATTATAAAAGATAAAAACAACAAAAACAAATAAAAGCGAAACATAGATTTCATAAAACCAAACATTCGCCTCCCCATGTTTGACCTGTGACTCACTTTTCGAGTTTCAGTTATAAATCTTATATGATCGACAAATTTTCTCGTGAATTGAACTATGACGACGGGTTTCCAAATCCAATCCTTTCCACCATGAATCTCCGATGCAATCAGGTCCATCACACCTTCTATCCCTCGTATTCTCCATCGGTGCATGTTTGAGAGGAGGTCCTTAAGATCATCCTTGAGGCCTCCATTAGCTATTCACTCTCGTCAAGGCCAAGCCTTGACCTCCCTGTTTGTGCAACAACCCGACCATATTGACATATCGTCTGATTCTGAGCCTACTTCCCCCGTATCAACCATGGATCACCAAGAAGAAGAGCCTAACCTCCATAATCAGCTTTAGCGCCTCAATGATCTCTTCCAAGCCTTTATGAATCCACTACAGTGTCCTATGATGCGAGATCATTACAATCCCACTGCGGTGGCAATCGAACATCGAGTCTAAATCTCGACTGGAGGTCCTGATAATGAATTTAATCCCAACATGATTCATGTTATTCTTAAATTTCATGGGCTTAATTTTGAAGATCCCTTCCAGCATATCAAGCAACTTAAGCATCTGGCCCAGAAGATGTTCTCCTTCTCTCTCATGGACAAGGCTGCTCACTGGTACTGAACTCTAACTTATCTAATCAACACATGGTCTGAACTGCAATCCAAGTTTCTAAAAAAGTTTTCCCTATTGGTCAGACAAATGCTCTACGGCACCAGATCACACATTTTACGCAGCAGGCAGGAGAACCGCTTCATGAGGCATGGGATCGCTTTCTGGATCTGATGTGAAAGTGCCCCCACCACGGAGTTCCTAAATGGGAACAAGTCCAATCTTTTTACCAGAGACTCCGTGAGGGTATTTGATTGTTC
The DNA here is from genome assembly GCA_037157565.1 of Thalassia testudinum. Taxonomy (NCBI): domain Eukaryota; kingdom Viridiplantae; phylum Streptophyta; class Magnoliopsida; order Alismatales; family Hydrocharitaceae; genus Thalassia; species Thalassia testudinum. The sequence goes on along the minus strand of JAZHRO010000077.1, from coordinate 78,052,585 downwards.
GTCAGTGTGACCTATGGAGGAAACATCATGGGTCAACACGAAGACACTGTGTGAGAGATTCTGGAGAACATGTGCAAGAACTCCATCAATAATGAATCCATGGGCATGTTTGCCCAGACGAATGCCCGTGCATTGATGAATCCGCGAGGAGCACATGAGACGCAGAGCCTGTCCTCTTCTGTCGACTTTGAGTTAATGGCCAGTCGCTTGGACAAGATCTCGATCATTGAGGAAAAGGTGGATGAGCCGACTCGACATTTGCAGCGAGCCACCTTTGTGAAAAATCTGTTTGCACAACCACCGTCTGGTAGGGAGGCTGTGCATAACATTTACGTCCAACCTTCTCAGGGGATGGACTTGTATCCACCCTCGTCTGCTCTTGGGTTCGGAGGAAACTCCGGATCTGCTTATTCTAGTTGGGGGAACTCTGAGCCCTCGTCTGATTTCTCCAAGGTTCCTCAGACCTGCGAGGACCTCAACGCCATTCAGAATGATCCTTTCTCAAACACCTACAGCCCTGGATGGCGTAATCATCCTAATTTCACGTGGTCAAGGAACAATCAAAATCAAAGACCTCAATATCAACCCCAACCACAAGCCTCTCATCCATATCAGTCGCCTCAGCCTCAGCGCAACCCGAGTTACCAAACCGGGCCAACTCAAGAAGATCAAATGATTCATCCTTCTGACTTTGGCTGACATTCAGAAGACGAATGTGGCTATGCAAAAATAGCATAAAGATGAGATCACATCGCAATCAACTCGCCCAAATGGAAAATCCCCGCCAACCAGGTGCACTCCCTTCTCAACCTCTGCCCAATCCAAATAACGTGCCGAACCAGAGGCATGTTATGAACCTGACTCAGGGCCAGGCTCACTAGGTCTATTAGGCCCCTTCTACTGCATCACGTGATGGGATGGAGGCTTTGACATCATACACGAGTTATCAGCAGCAATCACCTCTTTTACCTACCCCAACCAAGAACCAGGTTGGACTGAACTTTGTTACCACCCATAGTTCCAAAACAACTTAGGACCCACCTTATCCAAGCCACTCTCAGCTTGGTAGCTTACACCAAAACCTTAGGTTGGTTATCTAAGATACCCCTGTCCCAGATCAAGAACCTGGACCAATTCTAGAGGAACCTGTAGAGGTTCCATTTCCGAAGGCCTTGACCAAAGGAAAGAGGAAACCTAAACCTGTGGCTCTCAAGGAGGACCTAGTCAAGCTCTTTGAGTAGGTTCAAATAAACATCCCATTGATGGATGCAATTCGCCATGTATCGACTTACGCGCGATTCTTAAAAGACGTGTGTACACCCAAGCGTAAGCTACAAACTAAAGGCGGGAATCCAATTGTATTGTCGGAGCAAGCCAGCTCCATCATCTTAAGAAAACTCCTACCTAAGGCAAAAGACCCTGTACCCCTCTGATTTCATGCAAGATCGGTGATTTAGAGTTCGACAGAACCCTTTCAAACTTAGGAGCTTCCATCAATTTGATCCTTACGTCCCTATTAGATCATTTCAAGGAGATTGAGCTAAAACAGACTGAGGTGACTTTACAGTTAGCTTACTGATCGATCAAGTCACCTAGAGGAGTTCTCGAGGATGTTCTGGTTCGGATCCACAATTTCTACTTTCCTGTTGACTTCATTGTATTGGATATGGAGACTCTTGAGAATCTGAAGAATACACCGATTAAGGAAATCCGCTGTTTTTTGGGGCACGTCAATTTTTATCGTTGTTTCATTCCTGATTTCTCGAAAATCGTGTGCCCTCTAACTAATCTTCTCTCAAAGGATGTCCCTTTCAAGATCACCGATGAGTGCACTTGCGCATTTAAAAGCCTACGTGATCAAGTTACTCAAGCACCAATCCTGCAATCCCTTGACTAGTCTCTACCTTTTGAGATCACGTGCGATGCGTCTGACTACTTAGTGGGAGCGGTGCTTGGGCAGAAAGTTGACGGGAAACCTGTGGTCATCTATTATGCCAGCAAGATGCTGGACGAGGCTCAATGTAGCTACACGGTTACTGAGAAAGAGCTGTTGGCAGTAGTATTTGGCCTAGAGAAATTTAGATTTTATCTTCTAGGTTCTCGTGTCATCATTTACAAAGATCACACCACTGTGAGGCACTTACTCGCAAAGGATGCGAAACCTTGATTAATCCATTGGATCTTGCTGTTGTAAGAATTTGATCTCGAGATTCGCGACAAGGCAGGAAAATAGAACATGGTAGCTGACCATTTGTCTCGTCTTCCTTCTTCAGTCATCAACCCGTCTAGTTCGATCACCGAGCATTTTCCGGACGAGCATCTACTAGCCATTCAAGGTCTCCCCTGGTTTGCTGATATAGTGAACTACTTGGTTATGAGGAAAGTCCCGCTAGATTGGGCGACTTCCAGGCGAGACAAGCTGATTTCCGAGGCCAAGTACTTTATTTGGGAAGAACCGTATCTCTTCCACATTGGCAATGATTAGGTGATTCGAAGATGCATTCCTGATGACGAGGTCAATGGTGTGATCTCATTCTGTCACGACCAGGCCTACGGTGGTCATTTCTCTGGACGTAAAATCGCAGCGAAAATTCTCCAGTGTGGGTTCTTCTGGCCCACGATGTTAAAAAACGCACAAACGTATTGTAGGACATGTGCTCGTTGTCAGACCCTTGGCAACATGGGCCCGTGGGATATGATGCCCTTGAACTCGATAATTGTGTGAGAAATCTTTGACATATGGGGAATCGATTTCATGGGACCCATTCCCGGATCAAACTGCTTTTAATACATCTTGCTTGTTGTTGATTACGTCTCTAAATGGATCCAAGCTATCCCCACGGAAACTAGCGATCATAAGGTTGTTCTCTGATTCATCCAAGAGAACATCTTTTCCAGATTTGGGGTTCCTAAGGCCACCATTAGCGATGGCAGGTCTCATTTCAACAATGTGCACTTCTAGTCCCTGATCAAAAAGTACGGGGTGTTACATCGTAACTCGACTCCTTACCACCCCCGGACTAATGGATTGGTAAAACTATCAAATCAAGAAATCATGAAGATCCTTTAGGTCACTGTTCGGCCTGATAGGAAGGACTAGTCTACTCGCCTTTTGAAAGCTTTGTGGGCCTATAGGATCTCTCACAAGACCCAATTAGGCATGTCTCCCTTCAGACTAGTGTACGAAAATGGTGGCATCACCATCACCCTCTATAACTAACCTAATTTAGCTAAGTTCTAAAGGAAAATTCACTTATTAACATATTAAAAGGGTATTACTCAATCAAAGCTGAAAAGAGAAGAATTAACAGAAAATAGGTTAGTTCTCCAATTTTCACAGACAATTATGAATGCAGATTAGCTGGAGGGTGAACTCATGTTTAATTAAAGGTCAATTGAGCTTAAATATCTTGAAAGTGAGTTGATATTGAGTAATTGAGAATTAGCATTCAAATTGAATATTTAATTTTAATTAAAAAAACCTAATTTCAACCCCACTGCAATTAAAATAGTTTTGATGGAAATAAATATAATCTAAACCTTTTAAAAATCAATTAAAAATATTTTATAAGATTTGGTACAATCAATTTGACAATCGAAACTCGTTTTAACCTAAAATGGAATTAGAGATGGGAATTTGGTACATTTTGGGTCTAATCGTAAATTGACCATGAAAATGACATCAAAATACAAAATTTAAATCGTCATAAACTTACTTATATCCAAATTAGGCTACCATAAAAATTTGGGTTCATTTGGACTTCATTTTGGTCAACTTTGCATTTTGGTCCTCAATTGCTTATTTTCTTACAAAAACACCCCTATCTTTTTGACTTTCTTGCGATTAGACCTCTATCTCTTCTTCTTCGTGGGAAGGTCCCTCAACCTTCAGGCAGCCATGCGCATGGTTGGGTGAGGTTTGCGTGCAAATTATGACCACCTCAAACCTCGGTTGCACTCGACATTTGAAGAAAGTTTGTTCTACTCGCTGTTCCACGTCTGTCGGTGGTGGTTTCACTATTGGAGACTCCCTCTGCTGCATGCAATCATCGGTCAACAGCTTTGCGGTTGTTGCAGGTTGTTGCGAGCTTTTCTCGTAACCCCCGGCCACCGCTTGCTCCAGATTGGCTCTATAATGCATCACACGGCTCCTACGAAGGTGCTCGTCCAGAGATAGCACACGCAGCCACTCCTTCCTCCCACACGCACGACCATTGAAGGACCTCGAAGCTCTCTCTCAACCCCTTGATCCGCAGCTCTCTCGCTGAAATTGAGAGAGGGCTTCTACCCTCCTCCTTTGCTCCGACCAACCCCTGCCGTCGTCTTCTTCCTCCTTGAGTTTGGTGGGCTTCTTCTCCCCTCCTCTCATTAAATTAGGTTAGGGCTTAGCTTCATAGCATCTCCAATTACGTTTTTGGAACTTCGTGGCTTCGGGCATTGCTCCATTCGCCGTGACCATCACCGCCATTCACCATTGCGACGACCTTCTCTACCAGCCCTCATCCGCCATCGAAACCATCAATTGACTTAGGGCTTTTCTCCAGCTTAGCACGCTGGAGCTTTTGAGCACTTAATCGGGGTCTTTCAACCCGTATTTCGATATGTAGGTACACGCTGGAGAGCTCATCAGAACCCATCACCTTCTCCATCTCCAACCACTCCCTCCGCCACCACTGCTTCGACGATCATCGATCCGAAGGTGCCACCAAGTCAGTGAACACCCATTCTCACCATCCTCCATTTGTCGACCACATCCAACTGGTGGATCTCATGGCCGGCCGACCTCCGATGGACTCTTGTAGGCTTTGAAGAAGAAACATGCAGAGGGATCTTATTGCGAGAAAAGGACTGATCTGAAGGAGTTTCCAAGGACCTAATTGAAAGCTGCAGGGGCATAATTGTGACAATGGAAGGACAGAACTGAAAATAGTGTCTATTCTTGATCTTAATTATGTTCTAAGTAATTCTGACTACAATAAACTATTAAACATTTTTGTTAGAAGTTCATTTATGCTTAAACTGATGAATAGTTATTTATCATTGATTATTAATTTCTATTGAGCTTTTGACAAATATTATTTGCGCTTCATATATGTTCCCTAACTGTTGAAGTTTGAATGTGTTGTATGCGGAAAATTATGTGAAAATGATTAAGTTTTAAAAATCTGTCGTTGTAGTTCAATTTGCAAAGTAATCCGTCAACAAATAAAACTTAACCGAAATTCGTAAAGAAATTCTGAATCGAACACAGGGAAGCGGACATTTGATTCAAAATCGCGTTTGTTTAATTGTCATGAAGCAAATTAGCTAATCGAATTGAATCTAAATTAGCTATCTACTTAAAGGATAAAGAATAGAAGATAGAGAGAAAATATTACAAATAAAGAGAAAACAGAGATAAAATAAACATGGATTTCATAATCAAATGATGTTCATTACACTAATCATTACAACTAGAAAGCAAGAAATCTACGCTAGAAAGCAGTAAATCTACTCGAGAAAGCGGTAAAGAGAATGGAGAGAGAAGTATCCTCCTCAACGATTGCTTGGAGGATGAGCCGGATGGAGTGACGCCTGTAAGACGGAGGACGGAGTGGGAAGGAGGACGAAGCGGGAGGAACCGGGGTGAGGCAGGATGTCGTCGTCGTGGGATCCGCTTCTCGAATGGAGTGAGAGGACAACCGCGGGATGCTCCATGAGGGGGGAGAAGGTGGAAAAATTCTAATTTTTACTTTAGAGGAGCATCTCGGGTTTGGGACAAGCTCTTAGAGCTTTGGAGCGGGTGAGAGAAGAGAGGAAGGGATGATAATTTCATAGGGTAGGAATGTCCTTTTATAGTTGCAAGGATTAGGGGCAATTTGGTCATTACATATTTAAAACATTAAATGAGACGGTCTTTAGTGACGGATTTAAGCATCACTAAAGACCCCACGTTGTCGCAGCTTTGCGCTCGCCTGTCGTCTCCTCCTCTCCTGCGTGCCTAACGCACGTGCACGTCTAAGCAGTCTTAGCAGTCCTATCGCGAGATCGGACGGCTCAGATCGGTCCTCGACCACTTCAGCTTCGTACATCCGCTTGTGAGATCAGGCGCGAAACTAGGCGTCCAATTGCGCATGTGCCCGATTGGACAATTTGGGCTATTCGCAGCTAATCGCGCGGTCCAGATCGGCACGTCCACGCGAGGAGAAGCACTTCACGGTGGCTCGAACTCGCACTCTTTGCACGAGCAGTGCCTTAACCACTGCGCTATGTAGCAGTTTGAGGCGCGGCATTGCTTTTGCGCTTAGCCAATCTTGGCTGTTGGATCTTCATCCAATGATCGAGATCTCATGTCACACGAGCCTTCAGGAGTTGAGTGGAGGGAGGCTACCAAGTGCGGATGGTTGACCGTCCATCTTCTTTGTATTGTAGATGGTGCCACGGATGTCGGATTGGACCGATTTTTGCGCTGTTAGGCTGCGATCGTCGCTCCGAACCCATCCGTGCGGTCGGATTTGTCATTTGAAGTGTGGATTGACACCATCTTGGCCATTGATCTTTGAGCTTCCTTAGACTATATTTGGTGCTACGGATGTCCGATCGGGACGATCTTGGAGTCGTTGAACTCTAGTCGTTGCCCTGATCGGATCCATATGGTTGGATCGTCTGTCCGAGGCTCTGATTAAAATTCGCCCTGTCCCTAGCCATAAAAGGAGACAATTACTATACAATTTGTACAATTTAACCTAAATACATGATTATACGTGTTATGCAATATTTATAATGCATGATGCTAATATAGTACTAAGAACATGCATTAATAGACATTTTTATCTATTTAGATGTATGCACATCACACCCCCATGCCTATCTTTTGCTAGTCCTTAGCAAAAACTACATGCTAGTTATAAAAGAATTAGGATTGGATTACACGGGCAAAAGTCATTTTCAACATTAAGAAATTTTTACTTAGGACCTGAACTTCAAAGACACAATAGCACCCAGGTATCTGCCCAAATGTAGACTGCCTCAAACCCTCGCCTTATTCAAAGAAGGATCTCCTTTTCTCTTTTTCTTCTTTTCTATTTTTTTTTTGGATTTTTGAGTTTAGGGTTTTAGAGCAGCTTTCTACAGCCACTCAACCCAGCCAAACCTTGATGAGAACCCTAAGTTCTAAGTATCTTTTTGTGAATGTGATAGACTCGTTGATCGGCAATCAAAACAGATTTCAGGTTTCTATGCCCCTAGGTGAACTTAAAAAGAATTCTGCCTAAAGGTCTATCTATACGACTGGTAGCTTTCTCCCTATTTTTATGTTTATGGGGTCAACACAAGGTTGAATCCAGTATATATCTCCTCGACTTATTCTACTTCTTCGCTTCTTCCTAAGTGTTTTAGGAATTAAACGTTCATTTCTTGAGCTGGGATCTGAACAACCTATTAATGGGCTATTACCAATGATAACTTGCTAGCCATACTCGTGCGGTGAAGTGTGACTTATTTCTTTTATTTTATTTTTTTCTTTTCTCCTTTTCTTTTTCTTTTTCTTTTCTTTTTAGACTTTTTTTTTTCTTTCTTTAAGTAGGTGGCTTCCTTGGTCTAAGATTTACCTAAAGGCAATAGGAAAAGAATGGTCCAATGGCTAGGCCCTGGACAACCTACCTATGGGCTATTATCCACGATAAATTGCCAGCCATACCACCCTAGAAGGTTCATTAGCTACTCAATTTCTATTAAAATTGCCAAACAACGAGTCAGTGCGAATAATGTGTAGATGCTTAAACTCAAAGTTCCTTCAAATCAAAGGGCGGGTTGATAAGTCGTGTACTTATCACCCCAACTTATTTAACTAAATTGAAATAGAATTCAGGATGGTGAGGACTTGATAAATAAATCCACATTTTAGTGGATACCTATGCTGATTAAGCCCAAAGACCTGAGGGGTCTAAGTGTTAAGATCCTACTGTATTATTTCCTAAGATTGAAAAGTCCTAATGCCCAAGTATTCTCTCCTAATTGAAAATTTTTTTAAATAAATAAATAAAAAGAATCTATGGAGCTGACAAAATAGTTCAATGATGAATATCCACCCCCCATGTCTATCTAATGCAATGTCCTTATTGTATTAAACAGACATGAAACAAAGTAGAGTAAAGTAGAAAGCACCTAAATTGTGTGAATAACAAGTCTGCTTGAGATGAAAAGAACTGTATACGTGCTGAATTTGGTGCCTTCAGCTAGGCACACCATACACAGTAGAAGAAATAAAGAATTTATAAGTGTAGGTCAGAATCAGAATAAAAAGATTCACCTCAGGACCTGCCAGCAGATGTCCACAAATGTGGACCAGATTGTGGTGCAGACCTATACCCCATGGTTGAGTATATCTAAGGTTCTGGATAAAAATTATCCAAAACCTGAAATTAGTATGCAAGTGGGGTCAGGCCTACGATTTGTGAGGATGCAACCCAAGACCAAAAAGTCGGGTTACAGAGAAATCAAGCTCAAAAAGATAATCAATGAATGTGTGCATGGGTTAGACATCCTCTGAGAAGATGTCACAAGGGTCCTAGTAGAAAGTTGGTGGTTTTAGAAAAATTGGAACCCTAAGACTGTCTTTTGCTCCCTCCAGAATTGACTTCCTAAATCAATATTTCCCAACTCCTATCTTCCTCATTCAAGATTTCAAATTCCAGGACCTCATTCATGTTAATCACCCCATCTAAAATTTCTAAGTCTAAAAGATGTGACTGAATCAGAATTGACTTGGGTCTAGTGATCTTAAAAACAAAATCGTTAGTAAGCTCAAAGGGGCGTAATTGAGGAATGGGGCTTTGAATTAAATCCTTCATGAAATCAGGATCTGAATCCACCATACGAGCCTCAACAGGAACAAGTTCCTCAATTTCAGGGCCATCAAATGATTTATCAAATTCCTTAGGCCCAGTTGTCTCACTAAAATTGTGTTCTATAAACTCATGTGAGACTTCACTTCAGAATCAAAGAAATCTGAATCTGCATTAATGTATGTCTCAAAATTATCCATCACTTTATGATCCTTAGAGACATACGTTTCCTCGTACCGCGGCTCAGGTATCTTAGGTGAAGAAATCAGTTCATCCTTAATTGGTTGCTTTAGACAAATCTGGTCAATCTTGATCTCGTAACACGTGTCCCCCCCAACAGGTGCCTGAGCGGGTTCTGACATTGGCTCTCCTGAAGGAGGTTCATCCTGGGAATTATCCCAAGATTGAACTAAAGCAACCACAAATCTCATCCTCAATTTCAATAACTTACCAAGTAAAACCTCACTCGGGCCCTTATCCTTAACATCTTGGAGCCAATCCAACAAATACTTATTTAGATCATCAATCATTTCAATCAGGGGCTCCAATTCTTCAGTGCAAGGTGTTGGCTAAGCTTCTAAGGATTGTATAGTATTCCTCAAGTTAGCCAACACCTTCTCTTGGACCTGGTTAACCTGAACCAAATGGTTTGGTTTAGGGTTGGGTGGATTTGGGTTCAGTGAAGGGGAGTCAACAAATTGAGGATCTTGATACCCTCCCTGATAATAGGTCATTTCAGGTTGTTCATAAGGTGGTAATGACCTAAAGGCAGTGTATTCTAGGGAGGGGTAAGGATTAGCGTATCCTTCTTGATTGTAGATCATATTAGGTTGTCCAAATGAGGGCAGTGATCTATAATTGATGTAGCTTGGAGAAGGATAAGAACCAAGATTATAGTGTCCAGGGTTAGACCCTGAACACGGAGGTCCAAAACTGTATCCCCAATTAGGATTATCCCAACTAGAAGATGGATGAGAATAAGTCGGGTTGGAATAATAATTATTTTGGGAATAAGATGTATTAGGAGGACGGGAATGCGTGTTGAATGTGGAAGGATACATGACAGAACGGGAGGAAGAAAGGTGCCCTGCAATACAAACAAACAAACCTGTCCTTAAGTGGGCTAGCCTAATGACCTACAGACTCCCAGAACTCATCTTGAGATAAAGAATCGATTTGATCTACTTCTTTCCAGTCAATCCAACCAGTTAGAGGGATGGACTGGGAAGAAGGTTCTTTCTTTGACTTGTGCCTTAAGTTTCTAGTGTTCCCCCTAGCTGTGATCGTTGGATTCTGCTTCCCTAGCTAGACATCAGATTGAACGGCAGAAACAGACTAATAAAAAATAATCTCTGTCTAGGCTCCTAAGAGCGAGTCAAATCCTTAGGGCCAACGTCTACTCTATTTTAATTAGGGTTAGGTTTGAATGTGCTTTGGAATGTGATGGCCCCTTTATCTGGGTTATGCCCTTAATGATTGATTGATATGTGTGTGCGTGCACAACCAATGATTTTCAAGCAAGATTATTTTTGGATGTGGTAAATTTTATGGTTTAAATCATGCTTAGTAGCTTTTACGATTCAACTTTAGGTGTATTCAATCAAGTTTAGTTGGCACACTAGTTTTTGAAAGCACAGGTGAAGATGTTTTCCTCTAAAGCTTAGTAAATCCCTAAAAGTTGAACCTATGTGGCAGTTACTTGATGAGTTGATTTTAATTAAAGTGGTGTGGCCCAATCAACTTAAACAATTGGCCTGATATACCACTTAGTTAGGCACACAAATGATTACATAATCTAATTTCTATTCAATTATTTGTTTGAGTGTGTGTACCGGTTCCAAAGATCAGTTTATCAGTTGAGTTTGAAAATCAGAAGAGGTTGTGTACCTCTGTGAGAGATTTTTTAAAATTTTTCTTTTATATGCGGAGGGTGAAGTGGGTGTAGGTGTCAAACAAATAATCAAAATTAACCTTAGAGTTTATGATAACTCCTAGGTTAATTAGGGTTTGTGTTATTAGGTGATGGAATGAAATCTAGTGGGTGGGGAGGTGGGGGTAAACTTACAAACCCTTCAACCGCACTTTACTCCAATCTATTGCTTTTGCTCGCCTCATGAGAGTACCTACAATCACAATAAGAAAGGACAAAAGTGAGGTAAAAGATAAGTAAGGCGAGAAAACGCAAAAAATCAAAGAGTGTCACTTCCCCGACAACGGCGCCAAAATGTTGTATGCGGAAAACTACGTGAAAATGATTGAGTTTTGAAAACCCGTTGTTTTAGTTCAATTTACGAAGCAATCCGTCAACTGATAAAATTTAACCAAAATTTATAAAGAAATTTTGAGTCGAATACAGGGAGGCGGACGTTTGATTCAAAATCGCATTTGTTTAATTGTCACGAAGCAAATTAGTTAATCGAATTGAATCTAAATTAGCCATCTACTTAAAGAATAAAGAATAGAAGATAGAGAGAGAATATTACAAATAAAGAGAAAATAGAGGTAGAATAAATATGGATTTCATAATCAAATGTTGTTCGTTACAATAATCATTAGAAATAGAAAGTAGGAAATCTATGCTAGAAAGCAGTAAATCTAATCTAGAAAGCGGTACAGAGAATGGAGAAAGAAGTATCCTCCTTGACGATTGCTTGGAGGATGAGCCAAACGGAGTGACTCTTAGAAGACGGAGGATAGAGTGGGAAGGAGGACAAAGCGGGAGGAACCGGGGGGAGGTAGGACGTCGTCGTCGTCGTGGGATCTGCTTCCCAAATGGAGTGAGAGGACAACCGCGGGATGCTCCACGAAGGAGGGAGAAGGTGGAAAATTTCTAATTTTTACTCTAGAGGAGCATCCCGGGTTTGGGACAAGCTCTTAGAGCTTTGGAGGGGGTGAGAGAAGAGAGGAAGGGATGAGAATTTCATAGGGTAGGGGTCTCCTTTTATAGTTGCAAGAATTGGGGGCAATTTGGTCATTACATATTTAAAATATTAAATGAGGGGGTCTTTAGTGACAGATTTAAGTGTCAGTAAAGACCCTATGTCGCCGCAACTTCGCGCGTGCCTACCGTCTCCTCTCCCGTGCGCTTAACGCACGCAGACGTCTAAGCAGTCCCAACCGTTCGATCACGAGATCGGACAACTCAGATTGCTCCTCGACTGCTTTAGCTTGACTCACCCGCACGTGAGATCAGGTGTGAAACTGGGCGTCCAATTGCGTGTGTGCCCGATTGGGTGATCTAGGCCATTTGCAGCTGATCGCGTGGTTGAGATCAGCGCGTCTCCACGAGGAGAAGCGCTTCATGGCGGCTCGAACTCACGCTCTTTGCATGAGTAGTGCCTTAACCACTGTGCTACGCAGCGGTTTGAGGTATGGCGCTGCTTTTGCGCTCAGCCAATCTTGGTCGTTGGATCTTCATCGAACGGTCGAGATCTCACATTGCACGAGTTTTCAGGAGTTGAGAGGAGGGGGCGGTCGGGTGCAGATGGTTGGGATGGTGCCATGTGGTATCATCCTGACCGTCCATCTTCTTTGTGTTGTAGATGGTGCCATGGATGTCAGATTGGACTGATTTTTGTGCCGTTGGGCTACAATCACTGTTTCGAACTCATCCGTGCAATCGGATTTGTCGTCTGAAGTGCGGATTGACACCATCTTGGCCCTTGATCTTTGAGCTTCCTTGGACTATATTTGGTGCTACGGATGCCCGATCAGGGCGATCTTGGAGTCGTTGAACTCCAGTCGTTGTCCTGATTAGATCCGTATGGTTGGATCCTTGGTTTGAGACCCTGATTAAAAGTCATCTTGTTCCTGGCCATAAAATGAGACAATTACCATACAATTTATACAATTTGACTTAAATGCATGATTATGCGTGTTATGCAATATTTACAATGCATGATACTAATATAGTACTAAGAACATGCATTAATAGACATTTTTGACTATTTAGATGTATGCACATTAGAATGCAATAACAAACCTATTTTTAAAATTATCAATTCACTGAAATCACCTAGACAAGATAGTGGTAATCGTGCATTTAATTGCTCCCAGAGATGACCTCGGATTTCTTTTCTAATTCGTGTATTAAAAATTCAAATGCTTGATTTGCTTTGATAATTGTACTACAATGCGACGATTTTAAACACAATTAGAGCGAGTCGAACAGGAAAGGCGTGTCACCTTCCCGTAGAGATGAAGCATAAGGCCTATTGGTAAGAATTGGAATACACCGCCAGTTGCAAATGAGCAAGATCGAGGAACTACGCAATGACGCGTACGAGAACTCGCGTATCTACAAAGAGTGGGTCAAATCCTTCCATGATAGGGACATTGTACGAAAAACTTTCCACCCTGGTCAAAAAGTCCTACTCTTTGATGCAAGCTCAAACTCTTTCCAGGCAAACTTAGATCTAAGTTGATTGGACCTTTCTTGGTAAGAAAAATCATTGGAAATGGAGCCATTGAAATTAGTGAACTCAGCCATGATTCTAAACCTTTTGTCGTGAATGGTCAGAGACTCAAATTGCTCATCGAGCTCACCGACCCGAACGTGGTTGAGTTATCTTTTGATCTCCATTCTCCCAGAGCTTATTACACCCAACTGATGGCGTTAAACTTAGTGCTTAACAAGGGGCAACCCATCATCTTTTGAAAAAACCCGAAACCCTTTTTGACATATCTCTTCGCTGAAATCATATTGCACTTTAGGGATCGTCCATTAGAACAACCGACTCCACCTTTGGTACTTGTACTAGAGCTTGAAACCGTCCACAACAGTCATAGCGAAGCGTCCACTGATGAGAACCTCATCATGAACCCTAACTAGCACAATCTAACCCAGATATGTGAGAAAAAGCTCCTACATGACCCAAAGAAAGGCTTAACTCAGAGAATTCTGAGTTTAAGAATAAAATAAATCATAAGGGGTAAAACTGCAATTTCACCAATGCAGTTGCAAACAGGGTAATTGAGGGTCCAAACATAGGTCAAACAAGCTTAACAAGAAGGTAAGTGGGATGATCTGATCTAAAAAGGGTTATATGAACTTCTAGGAATTAAATGACATTCTTTAACCCTAAAACAAATCCACTTCAATTCACGAGGTTCGAGGTAGGATAAAAATCAACTAAACCCTCTAAAATTCATATAAAAATATTCTCTAGGGTTTAGAACTTTCAATTTGGCCTTAGAAACCTATTTTTACCTAAAAAGAGAACCATGCCCAATTAATAACTTAATTTAGGTTTTTACGCAAATTGGTCGGTCAAACATGGTCCAACCTAGAATTAAAATTCACCATTAAAATCCTTAGGTTCAAATTAGTCTTGTAGACAAACTTGATCCTAAGAAGAGACCTCCTTGACCGAATTTACAATTTGATCCTCTTTATTTACTTTTTGACCCTTATCTTTTGAAATCCTTGCATTTAGGTCCCTAACTTTTCATCATTCTTTGCAGAACGATCCTCCCTACAACTTTTGCGCAGCGCCATACTCCGGTGACCTTGCGCGGAGCATGGCGCTGCGCACGGTAGGGCTGCCGTCCTCTAGAACAGAAGCGGGGTTCCTTGCGACGTCCTCTGTCGCAGGGACCCACCCACGACCTCTGCCTACCACCATGCCTTCCGTGCAAACGCGTGGAAGGCATGGGTGTCCCTTCCAACCTTACTCCGGCGAGGCTGGCACGACGCCAGCTCACCCCTCTCTCTGCGCCAAGCCCTTTTTAAGGAGCGGCACACCTTGCCGACTCCTGCAAGCCTCCTTTGACGGAGAACTAGCCCCCTTTTCATCCCTTTCTCCTTCGGTCAGAGAGCCCGAAGCTTCCGGCGAACTCCTCCTCTTCCTCCTCGTCACTCTACTGCCCTACCTGCAGTAGGGTTTCCCCTGCTCTGTCGTCTGCGCCAGGCTGTACCTGCTGGCGCCCTCCGCCTGCTTCCTCATCGTCGAAACCCTCCTCCAGGGCGTCTTCGTCTCCAGCTCCGACAGATACAAGCCGGTTGCTCTACCCTCCCCCTTCGTCAAGTAATTAGGTAGATAGCTTGCTCTCTTTCTCTCTTGTATTTTCCCTCTTCCAATCTGCCCTTTCGACCACCCGCCAGCCACTGTCCAGACTCACCTTCTCCACCACCGATCACCCCCTCCGGCGAGTCCACCCCACGCTTACAGACCCCTTCACACCTCGCCGACCAGCCCAGAAGCTCCTTCACACTCCACTCCACCGATCCCCCCTCTCCATCCACTGCCAAGCGCCACCCAACCACCCCCCGAACAAACCCACCTCTCTGCCCACAGTCTGACCTAGGTCAGCCTCTGCACGCACTCCCGCATCCCGTCGACCACCGCACAAGCTTTGCCACACTCCGGCGAAGCTTCCCACATGTTCTAACTGTGCCGAGAGGCCGTAGCTGTGATTTCAGGTTCGCGCCCTCTCGCCGCCATTGTCGACGTGCTGCAGCAGCTTTACCTGCAGCTGCAGGCATCTTCCAGCCCAGGCGCACGTCCCAGGCTGCGCGGGCAGGAGTCGCGAAGGCACCCAGGCCTGCACTTGGGGCGAAGGCCTTACGGGCTGCATCAATTGGTCGCAGATTGCTCTCCTGCGGGCACCAAATCGGGAGGTGGGACTTTAGTCCCACCTCGTAAGTGCGTGGCCAAGCAGCCTCACTTAAATTGAAAAAGTGCTTAAGCCTTACTACCTTCGAACACAGGGATCAGGTCCCTCTCCCGCATGCAGCGCGCCACGCGCTCGCTCGCCCTCGCCTGCGCTCACGCCCCGCGGGTTTGGGCAGGATTTGACTACCCGAACCAGGCACTCCTCGCCCACCACCGCACGTCGGTGGGCCTGGTCCTAGGCGCGATACCCGCACCCAATTACCCAGCTCTGGGAGAGCAGTCCTAAGAGAGAAATCTGAGAAAGAGAGACGCGGGGAAGGGTAGGGGTAGGTTTTGCTCTGACCCTTGTGTGAGCGTGCAGGAAGAAAAGAAGAAGAAGGCAGAAGCAACCGAAGCCTTAGCCACTCAGGGCTGCTGAAGAAGAAGAAAGGAAAAGAAGGAAGGAGAGAAACAGAAGAAGAAAGAAGAAGGGAGGCACTGTAGCAAGGCCACAGATAAGTCGTCTGAGCATTGCATCAGACGTCGGAATCCCTACAGCCGCAGAAGAAGAAAAGAGAAAGAAAGAAGGCACAGCCGCAAGCAAGGAAGGAAAAGAAGAAAGAAGAAAGAAAGAAAAAGAAGAGGAAGATCACCACTGCCACAGAGAAGAAAAAGAAAAGAGAAGAAGCAAGCAGAGCAGGCAAGAAGAAAAGAAGACTCTGCAGAAGAAAGAAGAAAGAAAGAAAGAAAAGATAGAAGAAGAAGCCAAGAGAACTCTAGCCCCCGCTCTCTCTCTCTCTCTCTTATTTTTGTAACATAATAGAGATTTTATTTAGTCTTCTAGAAACATAGTTGCTTCCTGAGTTCGACCTCGGGAAAACCTTGTTCCGAGTAAAAAAATTTTAATAGTAATCTGGTAGCTGTTTTGTCTTATACTATAACGACTGTACTTAAACTATAATAAACATAAAGACACAACAAGACAGAATAAGGCGGCTTACACCTAGTATTACTATCATTTTGGTGCCGTTGTCAGGGAGCAACAGCTATTCTTGAAGCTATAAAATCTCTATTTATGAGTTTCTAATAATCTCTTCTCTCTTTTGCCCAAGTACAGGAAAATCAAGAAGCAGCCACACAACAACCACTCCAAGGACAGGTAATTTTCTATCCTCTCACTATTAACCCCTAAATTCTAAAGAGGAAGAAAAAGAAAAGAATAAACAATATAGGTATAACCTGTCTTTCATACTTAGTAACAGCTGCATGTTTTCAACCCACTATTCATGTACACATTATTAAGGGTATTTAAGGGCTAACACCTTCTCTCCTGAGCCCTAACTACCTAACAAGGAGTTAACTGGACCAAGTAGAGCCAACATAGGATTTAACATTAGGGTTTTAGAGACACACTCCTTAATCAAGAATTAAGAAAATCTAAAAGAAGTGTGCCTAAGCCATTGATTGAAAATACCTATTCAGAAAAACCCTAAGCAATTGGCTCTCTAAAAACACTTGAACCCTAAAAAGACAAGACCTAATAAGCTCTCAACAGAACTAGCAGGTAAAGTTGACCCCTTGGGTCAACCAACCTTCAACTTAGGTCACTCTTTGCACTCAAAAAGCCTAAAGTTCAAGTGAAAATCTAAGCACCTTGATCTTAAAATAAAAGTGGTAGACTTAAGAGGTCATGATCCCTATTCTGGTCTACCTGGAATCTCAGTGACAAGAGAGGTCGGGTGGAGGAAACCCTGTAACCCGTGGGGACGATCTACCGTGTAGGGGTCTTCGCGGGACTCACCCTCTCTGGCTGCCCAGGTAATTCTTAGGTGGTTGATCTTTTGATCAAGGGGTCCATCTGCCCCGCACCTCTACAGGCACCCAACATTTTGGGTGTCTTGATTGGGTCCACCACCTACTAAACTCATCTTCTCCATCGGTGTATGTTTGGTAGGAGGTCCTTGAAACCTCCTTCAGAACTTCACTCTCCTCGAGGCTGAGCTTCAGTGCCCTTGTTTGAAAAAACAACACTTCACATCGACCTCTCCTCCGACTCCGAACCCAACTCACCTTCTTCTTCCACAATAGCTCAGCCAGTTGAGGAAGAGAATAATCTAGAGCACCAGCTCTAGCGACTCAATGACCTCTTCTAGAACTTTGTGCACCCACCGCAGCGTCCTATGATGCGGGACCATTATAATCCTGCTGTGGTGGCCATTGAGCCTCGAGTCAGAATCCCAACTGGAGGACCTGATTCTGAATTAAAGCCCAATATGATTCATGCCATACCAAAATTTCATGGGCTTAATTCTGAAGACCCCTTCCAGCACATCAAAAAGCTAAAGCACCTGGCCCAAACTTTTGGGTCAGATGCACAAAATCGGGACATACTCCTCATGAAGATGTTCTCCTTCTCCCTTATGGACAAGGCCGCTCAATGGTACCAAACGCAGACCCGACCGATCAACAATTGGGAAGAACTTCAGTTTGAGTTCTTGAAGAAGTTCTTTCCCGTTGGTCGGACCAATGCCTTGCGCCATCAGATTACCCACTTCACTCAGCAAACGGGAGAACCTCTCCATGAGACATGGGATCGCTTTCAGGATCTCATGAGAAAGTGCCCCCATCACAGAGTTCTTAAATGGGAACAAGTCCAGTCCTTTTACCAGGGACTCCGTGAGGATATTAGGCTTTTCGTCAATGCAACTTGCGGAGGGAATATCATGGGTCAACATGAGGACACCGTGTGGGAGATTCTCGAAAACATGTGCGAGAACTCCATCAATAATGACTCCATGGGATTATTCGACAGGACGAATACCCGCGCATCGACGAACCTTAGGGGAGCACACGAGACGCAAGGCCTGTCCGTATCAGTCGACCTGGAATTAATGGCCAGTCGATTGGACAAGGTCTCTATCATCGAGAAGAAGGTGGACGAGCTTACTCAACACTTGTAGCATGCCACCTCTGCGCATAGTTCCTTTGCACACCCTCCTTCCACACAGGAAATTGTGCAAAACATTCTCCATCGACCTTCTCCTGGGATGGATCCGTATCCACCCCCATCTGATTCTCGGATCGGAGGATCCTCCGACCCTTTCTATACTAACCAGGGGAATTCCATTCCCTCATTCTCTGATTCTTTGGAGGTTCCTCAGACCTGCGAGGAACTCAACGCCATCCAGAATGATCCATTCTCCAACACCTACAACCCTAGATGGCAAAACCATCCCAACTTCCAGTGGGCGGGAAATTCCCAAACTCAGAGGCCACCCTTTCAGCCCCGTCCACAACCACCTCATCCTTACCAGCAGCCTTAGCCTCAGCCCAACCCTCCTTATCCATCAGGGCCAAACAAGGACCAAATGTCCCTCATCCTTCAGACTCTGGCTGACATTCAAAGAACGAATGCGGCTATTCAGAAACAACACAAGGACGAACTTACAGAGGTTCGAAATCAACTGACCCAGTTGGCAAATTCTCGCCAGCCGAGCACACTTCCTTCCCAACCTCTTCCTAACCCTAATAACGTGCAACCCAGCGGCGCGTTATGAACCCAAACCCGGGCCAAGCACACGTGATTTATCAGGCCCCCTCTGTTCCTTCACTTGACGGGATGGAGGCATCCACTTCTTATGCGAGCCATCAGTAGCAACCCATCCTATCCAACCCTAACCAAAACCAGGTATGACTAAATTCTATAACAACCCGTAGTGGTAAGGAGACCCAAGATTCACCTTAGCCAGACCACTCCAAGCCTGGTAGTGATCCTAACCCTATGACAGTAATCCAGGACGTTCCAATCCCTGTCCCAGATCAAAGACCTGGACCTATCCTAGAAGAACAACCAAGGTTCCATTTCTTGAGGCCTTGACCAAGGGAAAGAAGACAACAAAGCTCGTGGCACCTGAGGAGGACCTGGTCAAGCTCTTTGAGCAGGTCCAAATAAACATCCCCTTGATAGATGCAATTCGCCACGTACCGGCTTACGCACGATTCTTAAAGAATGTGTGTACACCTCAGCGTAAGCCGCAAACCAAGAGTGGGAGTCCAATTGTACTGTCAAAGCAAGCCAGCTTTGTAATCCTAAGCAGGCTCCCACCCAAGGGAAAAGATCCTGGTACTCCCCTGATTTCCTGCAAAATAGGTGAAACCCAATTCGATAGAGCATTGCTAGACTTGGGTGCTTCCATAAATCTGATACCCACATCCTTAACCATCTAGAAGAATTTGAGCTAAAACCGACTGAGGTGACACTACAATTAGCAGATCGATCTATAAAGTCACCTAAAGGGATTCTCGAGGATGTTATTGTAAGAGTGCGGGATTTCTATTTTCCTGTAGACTTTATAGTCTTAGACATGGACGCACCTGAGAACCCTAAGGATACACCGATCATTCTAGGGAGACCTTTCTTGGCTACTGCTAGAGCCAACATCAGTTGTGAGGAAGGCCAAATAGAGCTCAAATTTGGGAATCAAACCCTCAAAATTGATATATTTAAGGCCCAACAAGGAATCAATTGCGGTGTCATCGAACAAATATGTGATATTAGGGCTCTGGTTGATGAAACGCATTTTGAGAATGACCTGATTATACCTCATCAACCACAAAAAGATCTTGAACTGCAATTAGAGGAGTCAGATCCTAATACAGACAGACCCATAACTCCTATCCTTGAACCTCACACTCACCTTGAACCACCCGCTACTGCTGATAACCCCGTCCTTGAACTGAAATCCCTTCCCGATCATTTGAAATACATCTTTTTAGGTGCTAATCAGACCCTTCCTGTGATTATAAATTCCAAACTTTCTCCTGAGCAGGAATCCCGTCTGATTATTGTTCTCCAGCAACATCGCAAAGCCATTGGATGGACTCTCGATGACTTGACTGGAATAAGTCCCTCTTATTGCACACACCATATTTACTCTGAAGAGGGCGCACGACCTTCCCGTGAAATGCAGAGACGTTTAAACCCCAATCTACAGGAGGTCGTGAAAAAGGAGATCATCAAGTGGTTAGATGCAGGGATCATCTACCCAATCTCCGACAGTCGTTGGGTGATGAGAACCTCATCATGAGCCATAACTAGCTCATTTTGACCTAATACAAAGGATAAAAGCTCCTACATAACTCAAGGAAAGGCTTAACTCAGAGAATTCTGAGTTTAAGGAGAAAACAAGTCATAAGGGGTAAAAATGCAATTTTACCAGTATAATCTGCATACAGGGTAATTCAGGGCCCAAACATAGGTCAAAGAAACTTAATAAGAATAAAAGTGGGATGAAATGATCTAGCAAGGGCTACAGCAATTCCAAGAAACTAAATGATAATCTGTAAACCTAAAACAACCCACTTCAATTCACGAGGTTCGAGGCAAATTAAAAATAGAATAAACCCTCTAAAATTCATAGAAAAATAATCTCTAGGGCTTAGAACCTTCAATTTGGCCTTCAGAACCCATTTTGACCTACATTGAGAACCATGCCCAATTAATAACTTAATTTGGGTTTTCGCATAAATTGACCGGTCAAACAAGGTTTAATATAGAAATGAAATTCACCATCAGATTCCTTATGTCCTAATTAGTCATGTATAAAAACTTGAGCCTAAGAAGAAACCTCCTTGACCAACTTTACACTTTGGTCCTCATATATTTACTTTTTGGCCCTCAACTTTTGAACCCTCACATTTTGGCCCCTAACTCTCCTTCGTTCTTTGCGTTCAGGTCCCCCTGCAAAACCTGCCAGCACCATGCTCCGGCGACCTTGCGCGGAGCATGGCGCCGCGCAGGGTGAGGGGGAGAGCCTGGCAAGTAAATCGGGGGTGCCCTGCGTCGTCAGCCGTCGCAGGGACACCCCCCTGGTCGCTGTAACCCACCATACCGGCCGTGCGAACGCACGGACGGTATGGGTTTCCATCTCCGGCGTCCTCCGGCGAGGGAGACACGTCGTCTCCCTCCGCCTTCCTCCCTGATTCGGTCCCTATAAATACCCCCGTCGCTCCACCGTTCTTCCCAGCTCGGATCTGATGGAGAAAACCCCCAACTTTCCTCTCCTCTCACTCCGGCAGACGCCCACCAACTCCGGCGGTTCCTCCTCCTCCTCTTCGCTCTGCCGCAATACCAGCAGCAGAGACTTCTTCCCCTGCTCTTCCCGCGCCACGCCGCACCCAGCTGGCGCCTCTCCGGCTCTCTACTCGCCGCCGCCCCTTCCCCTGGGCATCTTCTTCTCCGGCGACAGTCGATACAACTGTCGCCCTGCTGCTCCCCCTTCGTCCCTGCAAGTAAGTTAGAACTACTTCCCTTCCTCTCCTCTTTCTTTCCCCGGTTTCAATTTGTTCAATTAAGCCCTCGACCGACCTTGACCATCGTCACCCCCTTCGTCTCCGGCCACCCTCCGGCGAGATGCCCCCATCGCTCCACAGCCTCACACGCCTCGCCGACCCTCACCGAACCTCCGCCTCATCACACTGAGCACCCCCCACCCCTCCACTGCCACTCCACACCTCCGTAACGCTCCCCCAAACAAACCCATTTCTCCGGTTGCAGTCCAACCTAGGGCTGCCGCCAGACACCACCTTGCGGCTTGCCGCACAGCTCCACACCTTCGCCGTGCCACGGCGAAGGTTCCCCAGTAGTTTGATCAGGCCGAGAGACCATATTCGTGTCCGACAGGTTCTGAGGCTCGACCGCCATTAACGCCACATTGAAGCAGCTTCTCCCGCGCTCCAGGCTTGAGGACTCCAGGTCTCCAGCTGCTGCAGATTACGGAGACTCCTACGAAGGCAGCCAGCCAGCAACCGACGCAAATCAAAGCTGCAGCTGCAGAAGCAAGGCCGCGGTCTTGCAGCAGGCGCACGCGAGGAGAGGCCTCCGTTTAGTCCCACATCGGTAAGCCTCACAACTCTTTCACCGTTTAAATTGTTTTTGTGAATAAGCCTTACTGCCTCAGCACACGGGGTGAGGTCCCCTTCACCCGCCCGGTTACCCGGTCTCGTCCGCGCTCACGCCCCGCGGACCTGACCCGACCCGACTTAGACTGACCTGCACTCCTCGCCCACCACGCACGCCGGTGGGCCTGGACCCGGGCGCTACCCGTACCCGGCTACCCGGCAGCTCTGGGAGAGCTATCCTATGAGCGGTTTCTGTGAGAGAGAGACGGAGGGGCGGGGGGGTAGAGTAGGTTTTGCCCTCTGACGTAAACTCTGAAGTGTGCAGGCACAGGTGAAGAAGAAGGACCGCGGAAGAAGAAGGAAGCTGAGGGATACACTGTAGCAACAAGCGGTTTAAGTCGTCTGATTGGAAAATCAGACGACGTCCTGAAGGGAAAAGAAGAAAGAAGGAGAGACGACGTCCTGACAGGAAAAAGAAAAGAAGAAAGAAGGAGATCTGAAGAACAACAGAAGAAGGCGAGGCAGAGGAGAACACAAAAGAACAAGGGAAGAACTGAAAGAAGAAGAGCACGAGAAGAAGATCTGAAGAAAGGAAAAGAAGAAGAACAGGATCGCTATGCAGAAGAAAAAGGAAGAGCAGGAACAGCTGAAAGAAGAAGAAGAACATCACCACTGCAGATAAAGAAGAAGAAGATAACAGAAGATCTGAGACGAAGAGAAGCAAAGAGAAAAGAAGAAAAGACAACAATTTCTTTCTCTCTCTTTCTTTATTTTTGTAAAACAAACTTGTACCCCTAGAATACAACTTGCTCCCTGAGTTCGACCTCGGGAACTCTTTTATTTTCCGAGTAAAAAATTTTTATATTTGAAATGATGGCAATAACTGGCTATACTACAACGCTATAACAATAAAACCCGGTTATCTCTCGAAGCCAGCGTTTCATTGGGTGAGCCCGATTCAGGTTGTGCCTAAAAAGGCAGGGCTCACCACCATTATGACTGAAATCAGAGAAGTCATACCTACCCGATTAGCCAACTCGTGGAGAGTTTGCATAGATTACCGACGACTCAATTCCTCCACGAAGAAGGATCATTTCTCACTACCTTTCATTGATCAGATTCTCGAGAAATTAGCGGGAAATCGATTCTTCTGCTTTCTTGACGGGTACTCTGGTTTAACCAAGTAGCTATTCATTCTGAGGATCCAGAGAAGACCACGTTCGCCTACCCCTTCTGAACGTATGCATTCCGAAGGATGCCTTTCGATCTCTACAATGCACCCGCGACTTTTCAGCGGTGCATGCTTGCCATATTCTCTGATATGGTAGGTGATTATCTGGAAGTCTTCATGGATGACTTCTCAGTTTTAGAGGCATCATTTGATGATTGCCTCTAGCACTTGGTTCATATACTCAGGCGCTGCATCAATGTTAATTTGGTTCTTTCCTGGGAAAAGAGCCATTTTATGGTGTCTGAGGGGATCGTCCTAGGACATTTGATTTCTGAGAAAGGAATCCAAGTGGATCGAGCCAAGGTTGATCTAATTTCTCGTCTTCCTATGCCTAGCTTGATCAGGGACATCCGCTCTTTTCTTGGGCACGTCGGTTTTTACCGTCGTTTCATTCCTGATTTTTTGAAAATCGCGCGCCCCCTCACTACTCTTCTCTCAAAGGATGTATCCTTTGAGATCTCCAAGGAATGCACACAAACCTTTGAGAACCTCCGTGACCGAGTTACCCAGGCCCCGATCCTACAATCCCTTGATTGGTCTCAACCGTTTGAGATCATGTGCGATGCATCTGATTTCGCTGTAGGAGCAGTTCTGGGGCAGAAAGCTGACGGGAAACCCGTGGTCATCTACTACGCTAGCAAGACATTTGACGAGGCTCAACGTAACTATACAGTTACGGAGAAAGAGCAGCTAGCCGTAGTATTTGCCCTTGAAAATTTTCGATCTTATCTCCTGGGCTCCCACGTCATCATCTACTTGAATCACACGGCTGTGAGGCATCTCCTTGCCAAGAAGGACACGAAGCCCTGGCTAATCCGAAGGATCTTGCTATTGCAAGAATTCGACCTTGAGATTCGTGACAAGGCCGGAAGACAAAATGTGGTAGCTGACCATTTGTCCCGCCTTCCTTCTGAGATCATCTACCCTTCTGGACCCATCACAGAGCATTTCCCTGATGAGCACCTACTAGCTGTTGGTACTAGACTTCCATGGTTTGCTAATATAGTGAACTACTTGGCATCTCATCAAATCCCGTCTGATTGGCCGAAGGCCAAGAAAGACAAATTGCGCTCTGATGCCAAGTATTATATGTGGGAAGACCCGTACCTCTTCCGCATAGGTGCCGACCAAATCATCCGGAGATGTGTCTCGGAAGGTGAAGTCAATGATATTCTCTCCTTCTGCTATGACCAGGCATGCGGTGGCCATTTCTCTGGGCACAAAATCGCATCAAAAATCCTCCAGTGTGGCTTCTATTGGCCCACTCTGTTCAAAGATGCATACAATCACTGTAAGGCATGCAGTCGTTGCCAAACTTTGGGCAACATGAGCCATCGAAACATGATGCCTTTGCTGCCGATTCTTGTATGCGAAATCTTTGATGTTTGGGGGATTGATTTTATGGGTCCCTTTCCTGTCGCAGATGGCTTCGAGTACATTCTGCTAGCTGTGGACTACGTGTCCAAATGGATCGAAGCCATACTGACCTGAACCTGTGATCATAAAATTGTTCTCAAATTCATTCATCACAATATCTTCTCACGGTTCGAGATTCCTCATGCTATCATCTCTGACGAGGGGACCCATTTCACGAATGCTCAGTTCAGGTCACTGATGACCAAATACGGGGTGTCTCACCGAATCTCCACTCCTTATCACCCCCAGACTAATGGTCTAGCTGAGCTATCGAATTGGGAGATCAAGAAAATCCTGCAGGTCACTGTTCGGCCTGACAGGAAGGACTGGTCGTCCCGACTTCCGGAAGCCTTGTGGGCCTATAGGACCACCCACAAAACCCAATTAGGCATGTCTCCCTTTAGATTGGTGTACGGGAAGGCGTGTCACCTTCTCGTCAAACTGGAGCACAAAGCCTATCGGGCAGTACGGAGTTGTAATCTAGATCTTTCTAAGACTGGAACCCACAGAAAGCTTCAAATCAGCGAGATCGATGAATTACGCCTTGATGTGTACGAGAGCTCGCAAATCTACAAGGAGCGGGTTAAAGCCTTCCATGACAAGCATATCTCTAGAAAGATCTTTCATCCTGGTCAGAAGGTCCTACTCTTTGATGCCCGACTCAAGCTTTTCCTTGGAAAGCTACGATCCAAGTGGGTCGGACCATACTTGGTCCGATAGGTTTTTGGAAATGGAGCCATCGAAATCAGTCCGCTCAGCCATGATTCCGAACCTTTCATCGTGAACGGTCAGAGACTCAAACCGTTCATTGATGTAACTTCTACTGATTTTGCTGAATCATCATCTATCGACCATTTTCCCTGAACATTTGCGCCCAGCTGATGGCGTAAAACTCAGCGCTCAACGGGAGGCAGCCCGTCATTCTCTTTGAAAACCTAAAACCTTTTCTGACACCTTTGTGCACTTAAGGTTTACCCTTTAGGACAGCCGACTCCACCTCAGGTGCTTGCATCTGAGATTAGAAATCGTCCGCAACAGCCACCCTGACCTATTCACTCATCAAAACATCTGTCCTAATGAATGAACTAAGTTGAATAAAAACCCCCTAAGTCACAATGAGGACATTGCAAATCTTAGGCATGGGGGGGGTATGAAAGTGCAAAACTTGTAAGAAAAGGTTTTAAACGAAAAAATTCACATATACCAAAAACACCATAAAAATTAAAAATTTTTTTTGAAAAATAATAATAAAATGACGGAGGAAATAAATTTTGTGAAGGAGGAAGGAAAAAAGGAATAAAATGGAAAGGAGCACAAAATGAAAGAAAAAGTGATAGTCATTAGTAAGAAACTAAGGAATTAACCTAAGTTCTAGACCTCATTCAAGAAAAGAAATGAAAAGTGCACAAGTGAGATTAGTAAGAACGCGAACCTTAGGCATTCTTGGATAGACTCTTAGTACCCATTAAGATCTAAACATTCCTCAAGAGGTTGAGGAAAATGAAAAGCTTAAGTATTAGGTCTAAGGCTTAGGGAGTATTTGGCCTCGTTAACTAACTTTTGGTTTACGAGACTTAATAACCTAAGCACCCTAACCTCACACACAGCTTGATTCAGTAAGCGTAAAAATCAAAATCACGCAAAAGCGTCGCAAAAATTCTGAAAACAACACCTAGAGTAGGAGCGGCCGATCAACACAACTTGATTTGGACGAGTTCCCAGCGCGGAGAGGTGGAAAATTCCCCTCGAAGATGCGTAACAAAATATCATCTCCTCGGTGATTGTCTCTTAGGATATGTACATATCCTACTGGGGGCATGTAAGCACTCTGCTGGTTCAGATTCCATGGATGGCATTATCACGAAGTGTCAATTGCCAGGGTCTGAATTCGACCACGGAACACCATGGATGGGATTATCTCGAAATCTCAACAGCCAGGGTTCTGAGGGTTACCATGGGTGGTGCTATCTCGAAGTATTTACTGCCAGGAACCCTTGAGGATTGATGATGGGGCAAGGAATCTGATACTGACCGTGTTGAAAAGCCAATCCTAAGCTAGAATTAAAAGGAAAAAGAGAGAGAAAACTCTCCAAACAGATAAATCTTCTACCTCTCTTACAAAAATGCACTGCAAACTGAGATAGGGCTAAAATTATCTAAAGCACGGGTGCCTTAACCATAAAGTCCAATAAACCTTAGGTTAGTTCTTGTAAGCCTTAAAAACCTTTGCTAAGGACTGAGGCTGAGGCTAGACAGATCTGGATCTTGGTTGGTACTAGAGTACCTTTTAGGCCTATGGCTAGCATTCTAACCTAATCTAGGTTTCAAATGAAAAAGCACTTATCTGAAATCATTAAGAACTTCATGGTCTAGAACAAGGGTTGAAACCTTAAGTTTTTTGCTAAGGGACTAGCAAAAGCTAAGCATGGGGGTACGATGAGAACCTCATCATGAACCCTAACTAGCACAATCTAACCCAGATATGTGAGAAAAAGCTCCTACATGACCCAAAGAAATGCTTAACTCAGAGAATTCTGAGTTTAAAAATAAAATAAATCATAAGGGGTAAAACTGCAATTTCACCAATGCAGTTGCAAACAGGGTAATTGAGGATCCAAGCACAGATCAAACAAGCTTAACAAGAAGGTAAGTGGGATGATCTGATCTAAAAAGGGTAATATCAACTTCTAGGAATTAAATGACATTCTGTAATCCTAAAACAAATCCACTTCAATTCACGAGGTTCGAGGTAGGATAAAAATCAACTAAGCCCTCTAAAATTCATAGAAAAATATTCTCTAGGGTTTAGAACATTCAATTTGGCCTTAGAAACCTATTTTGACCTAAAAAGAGAATCATGCCCAATTAATAACTTAATTTGGGTTTTTACGTAAATTGACTAGTCAAACATGGTCCAACCTAGAATTAAAATTCACCATTAAAATCCTTAGGTTCAAATTAGTCTTGTATAAAAACTTGAGCCTAAGAAGAGACCTCCTTGACCAACTTTACAATTTGGTCCCCTTTATTTACATTTTGACCCTTATCTTTTGAAACCCTTACATTTAGGTCCTTAACTTTTCATCATTCTTTGCAGAATGGTCCTCCCTGCAACTTCTGTGCAGCTCCATACTCCGGCGACCTTGCACAGAGCATGGTGCTGCGTAGGGTAGGGCTGCTGTCCTCTAGAACAGAAGTGGGGTTCCCTGCGACGTCCTCTGTCGCAGGGACCTGCCCACGACCTCTGCCGACCACCATGCCTTCCGTGCGAACGCATGGAAGGCATGAGTGTCCCTTCCGACCTTACTCCAGTGAGGTTAGCACGACGCCAGCTCGTCCTTGTCTCTACGCCAAGCCCTTTTTAAGGAGCGACACACCTTACTGACTCCTGCAAGCTTCCTTTGATGGAGAACTACCCCCCATTTCATCCCTTTCTCCTCCGGTCAGAGAGCCTGAAGCTTCCGGCGAACTCCTCCTCGTCGCTCTGCTGCCCTATGAAACGTCGGTTTTGTATTTGTTATAACGTTGTAGTAAGGCCGGTTATTGCCAACATTTCAAATATAAATTTTTTACTCGGAAAATGAAAGAGTTCCCGAGGTCGAACTCAGGGAGCAAGTCGTATTCTAGAGATATACATGTTTCTTTTACAAAATAAAGAGAGAGGGAAAGAATTTGTTGTGATGTTCTTCTTTCTTTAGAGCTCCTTGTTCTTCTTCTTCTTTGGTTTTCTGCCTTGACCTCTCTTTTTTATGGCTGCAGAGCTTCTGCCTTCAGCTACTAAGTCTTCCTTCCTTCTTCTTCTGCTTTGGCCGTTGCTCTTCCTTCTTCTTCAGCCTGCCTTCTGTGTTACTCTGGCTGCTGACTTTCCGTCGTCTGACCCGGTGCTTCGACGACTTAACTGAGCAGTTGCTACAGTGCAGCTCCTTCTTCTTCGCCTGCACTTCTTCCGCGGGTCTTCTTCTTCTTCTTTGGCCTGCACACTTCAAAGTTTTTCGTCAAGAGGCAAAACCTACTCTACCCTCCCCCCCCCGCGTCTCTCTCTCTCTGAAACCACTCTTGGGAAAGCTCTCCCAGAGCTACCGGGTAATCGGGTTCGGGTCAGGCCCGGGTCCAGGCCCACCGGCGTGCGTGGTGGGCGAGGAGTGCAGGTCGGTTTAATCGGGTCGGGCCAGGTCCGCGGAGCGTGGTCACGGACGAGGCCGGGTCGAGTGAGAGGGACCTCACCCCGTGATCAGGAGGCAGACAGCATAAGGCACTTTTTGCCTTTATGCGTCCGCGCGCCTCCGAGAAGTTCCGAGGTGGGACTAAATGTCCCACCCCAATTGAGCGCCCGTCGCGGAGGGAGCAGTGGGCGATCGTGGCTTCACGCGCTGCTTTCGCCCCATCTGCGAGCCTGGGACGTTTCGCGGAGACTCCCTGCGCAACCTGGGAGTCGAACCTGGGCGAAGGCGTGCCTGCACCTGCAGGTGAAGGAGCTCTGCCTGCTCAGTAATGGCGACGGCGGGCGAGTCACCTGGTCACAGAAGAACGGCCTCTCGGCCAAATCAGACAGGCGGGGAACCTTCGCCGTGGCACGGCGAAGGTGGTCAGGGGGTCTGCAGGGGGCGTGATGGAGCCAACAGGTCGTCCTAGGTCAAACTGTGAGCGAAGAAGTGGGTGTGTTCGGTGGATCTGCAGAGGGTGTTTGGTGGGAAGTGGAGGGGCGGAAGAGGATCAGGGTGAGGAGGCGGATGTTCTGCGGTGGTCGGCGAGCCGTGTGGGTCGCTGAGGTGATGGGCGCGGCTCGCCGGAGGGTGGTCGGAGGCGGAGAGGGTGAGGGTGAACAGGAGCGGTCGAGGGTTTAATTGACTAAATTGAAAGCGGGGAAAGAAAGAGGAGAAGAAGGGGAGTAGGTCTAACTTACTTGCAGGGACGAAGGGGGAGGAACAGGGCGACAGTCGTATCGACTGTCGCCGGAGAAGACGATGCTCAGGGAGAGGGGCGGCGGCGAGCAGAGAGCCGGAGAGGCGCCAGCTGGGTGCGGCGTGGCGCGGGAAGAGCAGGGGAGGAAGTCTCTGCTGCTGGTATTGCGGCAGAGCGAAGAGGTGGAGGGGGAGGAAGCCGCCGGAGCTGGTGAGCGTCTGCCGGAGGAAGAAGAGAAGAAAGCTGGGGGTTTTCTCCGTCAGATCCAGGCTGCCCTGGTCGGTGGAGCAGCGGGGGGTATTTATAGGGATGAAACAGGGAGGAAGGCGGAGGGAGACGACGTGTCTCCCTCGCCGGAGAATGGTCGGAACAC
Source organism: Thalassia testudinum (assembly GCA_037157565.1). Classification (NCBI taxonomy): domain Eukaryota; kingdom Viridiplantae; phylum Streptophyta; class Magnoliopsida; order Alismatales; family Hydrocharitaceae; genus Thalassia; species Thalassia testudinum. The sequence goes on along the minus strand of JAZHRO010000077.1, from coordinate 78,022,345 downwards.
GAACCCATATCGTCCGTGCGTTCGCACGGCCGGTATGGGGGGCTACAATGACCATGGGGGTGCCCCTGCGACGGCTGACGACGCAGGGCACCCCCGGTATACTTGCCAGGTCCACCACCTCACCCTGCGCGGCGCCATGCTCCGCGCAAGGTCGCCGGAGCATGGTGCTGGCAGGGTTTTGCAGGAGGGACCTGATTGCAAAGAACGAAGGAGAGTTAGGGGCCAAAATGCGAGGGTTCAAAAGTTGAGGGCCAAAGAGTAAATATATGAGGACCAAAGTGTAAAGTCGGTCAAGGAGGTTTCTTCTTAGGCTCAAGTTTTTATACATGACTAATTAGGACCTAAGGAATCTGATGGTGAATTTCATTTTCATATTAAACCTTGTTTGACCGGTCAATTTGCGTAAAGACCCAAATTAAGTTATTAATTGGGCATGGTTCTCAATGTAGGTCAAAATGGGTTCTAAAGGCCAAATTGAAGGTTCTAAACCCTAGAGATTATTTTTCTATGAATTTTAGAGGGTTTATTCTATTTTTACTTTGCCCCGAACCTTGTGAATTGAAGCGGGTTGTTTTAGGGTTACAGATTATCATTTGGTTCCTTGGAAGTGCTGTAGCCCTTGCTAGATCATCTCATCCCACTTTTATTCTTATTAAGCTGTTTTGACCTGTGTTTGGGCCCAGAATTACCCTGTATGTAGATTATACTGGTAAAATTGCACTTTTACCCCTTATGACTGGTTTTCTTCTCAAACTCAGAATTCTCTGAGTTAAGCCTTTCCTTGAGATATGTAGGAGCTTTTATCCTTTGTATTGGGTCAAAATGAGCTAGTTATGGCTCATGATGAGGTTCTCATCACCCTACCTGCAGCAGGGTTTCCCTTGCTCTGTCGTCCGCGCCAGGCTGTACCTGATGGCGCCCTCTGCCTACTTCCTCATCGCCGAAACCCTCCTCCAGGGCATCTTCGTCTCTAGCTCCAGCAGATACGAGCCGGCTGCGCTGCCCTCCCCCTTCGTCGAGTAATTAGGTAGATAGCTTCCTCTCTTTCTCTCTTGTATTTTCCCTCTTCCAATCTGCCCTTTCGACCACCCGCCGGCCACTGTCCAGACTCACCTTCTCCACCTCCAATCACCCCCTTCGACGAGTCCACCCCACGCTCACAGACCCCTTCACACCTCCCCTACCAGCCCAGAAGCTCCCTCACACTCCACTCCACCGATCCCCCCTCTCCATCCACTGCCAAGCGCCACCCAACCACCCCCCGAACAAACCCACCTCTCCGCCCATAGTCTGACCTAGGTCAGCCTCTGCACGCACTCCCGCATCCCGCCGACAACCGCACAAGCTTCGCCACACTTTGACGAAGCTTCCCACGTGTTCTGACTGGGCCGAGAGGCCGTAGCTGTGATTTCAGGTTCGTGCCCTCTCGCCGCCATTGTCAACGAGCTGCAGCAGCTTTACCTGCAGCTGCAGACATCTTCCATCCCAGGCGCACGTCCTAGGCTGCGCGGGCAGGAGTCGCGAAGACACCCAGGCCTGCAGTTGGGGCGAAGGCCTTACGGGCTGCCTCAGATTGCTCGCCTGCGGGCACCAAATCGGGAAGTGGGACTTTAGTCCCACCTCGTAAGTGCGTGGCCAAGCGCCTGCACTTAAATTGAAAAAGTGCTTAAGCCTTACTGCCTTCGAACACAGGGGTCAGGTCCCTCTCCTGCACGCAGCGCACCATGTGCTCGCTCGCCCTCGCCCGCGCTCATGCCCCGCGGGTCTGGGCAGGATCCGACTACCCGAACCACGCACTCCTCGCCCACCACCGCACGTCGGTAGGCCTGGTCCTGGGTGCGATACCCGCACCCGATTACTCGGCTCTGGGAGAGCAGTCCTAAGAGAGAAATCTGAGAAAGAGAGACGCGGGGAAGGGTAGGGTTAGGTTTTGCTCTGACCCTTATGTGAGTGTGCAAAAAGAAAAGAAGAAGAAGGTAGAAGCAACCGAAGCCTTAGCCGCTCAGGGCTGCTGAAGAAGAAAGGAAAAGAAGGAAGGAGAGAAACAGAAGAAGAAAGAAGGGAGGCACTGTAGCAAGGCCACAGATAAGTCGTCTGAGCACTGCATCAGACGTCGGAATCTCTACAGCCGTAGAAGAAGAAAAGAGAAAGAAAGAAGGCACAACCGCAAACAAGGAAGGAAAAGAAGAAAGAAGAAAGAAAGAAAAAGAAGAGGAAGATCACCACTGCCACAGAGAAGAAAAAGAAAAGAGAAGAAGCAAGCAGAGTAGGCAAGAAGAAAAGAAGACTCTGCAGAAGAAAGAAGAAAGAAAGAAAGAAAAGAAGATAGAAGAAGAAGAAGCCAAGAGAACTCTAGCCCCCGCTCTCTCTCTCTCTCTTATTTTTGTAACATAATAGAGATTTTATTTAGTCTTCTAGAAACATAGTTGCTCCCTGAGTTCGACCTCGGGAAAACCTTGTTCCGAGTAAAAAAATTTTAATAGTAATCTGGTAGCTGTTTTGTCTTATACTATAACGACTGTACTTAAACTATAATAAACATAAAGACACAACAAGACAGAACAAGGCGGCTTACACCTGGTATTACTATCATCTACCTACCCTTTGAACTTGTTATAATGTATGATCTATGCTGAACTTGAACCCACCTAATTTACAATGAGGATATTGCAAATCGTAGGCATGGAGGGTATTAAAGTACAAAATGCTGTGAAAATCAAATCACAAAAGGGTTTTCATAAAAAAAATACACATAAAAAAAAAGAAAAAAAGAGAGGAGAAAAGAGGAGGAAACAAAATGAAAGAAGATCCAATTGAAGAAAATGAGAAAAAGGAGAAAAAAATTGAAAAGAAAAGAAAGGAGTAAAAAGATAAAGGAATAAATTGAGTCCCTTCAAAATGATATGGAACTTACCTAACTTCTAGGTTGGATCGAATGATGAATTAAGATCTGAAAGGCTAAAACTTAAGGGATTAGTGGCAAATATCGACCTTAGGCCTCTTGGATCTGTTCTGAAGATTTAAACACTCACGTACTTGTCAAGATTTGGATTAGTCCTCAAGAGGTTGAGGAAAATGCAAAGCTTGTGTGTTAGGTCTAAGGCTTAGGGATTATTCGGCCCCGTTAACTGACCTCTGGTTTGCAGGTCTTGGCAACCTAAGCACCCTAAAATCACACACAGTCTGGTTCAGTGCACTTAAATATGAAATCATGCCAAAAAGCATTTATGCTATTCTGAAAATGGTCCTAAGATATAGATTAGGAGCGGCTTGAAAACACATGTTGATTTGGACAAGTTCCCAATGTAGAGAGGCGGGAAACTCCCCTCGAAGATGAGTAATAACATATCGTCTCCTCAGTGCTTGTCTCCTAGGATATCTAAATATCCTACCGGAGGCATGTAAGCACCTTATTCTGGTTCAATGTCATGGGCGGCATTATCATGAAATGTCGATTGCCAGGGTCTGAATTTTGCTACAGAATGCCATAGGCAGCAGTATCCCAAAGTGTCGAAAGCTAGGGTTCTGGGAGTTGCCATGGGCGGTGCTATCTCGAAGCATCGATTGCTAGGGACTTTACGAGGGTTGATGGTGGGGACAAGGAATCTGATACAGAATGTGTTTAGGGCTAATATGAGGTTGGATTTAAGGAAAAATATAATGAAAAGAAAAAGAGAAAGAAAACTCTCCATAAATGAAAATTCTTCCATCTCTATCTTACAAAAATGCACTGCAAACTGAACCTAGGCTAACCATGTTACAAGCACGGGTACTTTAACCGCTGGGTCCAAGAAACCTTAGGATAGTTCCTGCGGGCCTTAGAAACCATTGCGACAAACTGAGGTGAAAGCTAGTCAAGTCTGGATCTGGTATGGTACTTGAGTACCTCTAGGCCTATTGTTCGTATTAAGATCTGATTCCAAACGATAGGGCCTAGTAGGGCATCCGGACGGTTACATCTGACCTTGATAACTGGTTTGATTCATAGAATTTTTTCCTAAGGGACTAACAAAAGCTAGGCATGGGGGTATTATGGGAATACCATCATGAGTCCTAACTAGCCGATTCCGGTCGTTCAAAGTGAATAAAAGCTCCTACATAACCATCAGAGGGTCCTAAGTGCTTAATATTCTATTTTGAGAAGAAAAGGTGAAAACAGAGTTATTTATGCAATTTACCATCTTATCACAATTACAGAATAACCATGGGATTTTCTAAGGACGAAATAAAAGTCAAATGGTCATAAAAGTCCAAAAAGAGGGTCAATGTAGAAAGAAACGGTTTTCATGCGTTACGAGAATTAAATGACATCTGAAATCATAAAAACAGACCAGCTTAATTCACTGAGGTTCTGGTTAGGATAAAATTCACTTAAACCTTCTATAAATCATAGAAAAATATTCTATAAGGTTTGGTATCTTTAATTTGACCATTGGAATCCATTTTGACATAAAACAGAGCCTCAGACTGACAGTTGTCTAATTTAGGTTTCTACGCAATTTACTCAGTCAAACTTGGTCAAAACCTAAATCTGACTTCACCATCAGATTCCTTTGATCCAAATTAGGCTTGTACCAAAATTTGGACCCAATCAGAGATCACCTTGACCTAGTTTGGATTCCAGTCCAGACACTCTTTTTATCACACAATGGCCCTTAACTTTTTAAATTCTTCACAAATAGGTCCCTAACATTTTCACCTTCTTCACATTTGCGTCCCTTCTGCCATTGGTGTGAACACACCATGCTCCGGCGAGATTTGAGCGAGATGTTCTCTCTCGAATCTCCACTAAACAATCCCATAATTGAAAGAGAGATTCCTTGAGGAATTCCCTTTCAATTAAACCTGGCCATGGATCCTGATTCATTCCCAATCTCCCATGAGAACGCATGGAAGATGTGGGTATCCAGCTTGTGCGAAATTTTCGAGCTTTGTAAGCTTGTTTCCAAGCTTGGAGCTCCTCTTTTTAGGCCTATGAAAGGGTCAGGAGCAATAACCCTTACTCCTTAGCGAGTTTTGGTTTGAGAAAACCTCCTCTTCTCCATCTCCGGCCACCTTTGAACTTAGCTTTGGCGACTCCCCTCCGCTCTTCTCTTGCGGTCGTCCAACCATCAAATTAGACGGCCGACTAGCTTCCCCTCTTCCTCGCGGTCATCACCAGCGAAAGTGTGACCGACTCCCCTGTCTCCATCCTCATCGTCACCTCATTATCCTTTTCTCCTTCTTCTGCTCCGGTCAATCCACGATCGGTGCTCTCTGTCCCTCTACCTCTCCTCAAATCCCCTCTACTTTTTCCTCTCCTCCACTACATCATTTCCCCTCCGCTTGTACCTTGATTTGACCATCACACCGCTTGCTCCCCGTCATCTTCCTCCTCTCCGGCAGCAACTCCGGTGAGATCGCCACGACACCATACCGTACCATCCACCTTGCCACTACTTCTAGAAGCTTCACCTCGACTCCACCTACAAAAGCCCTAAACCTATTTAGGGTTTTACCCACTCCATCACACCCCCGAACACCACCACCTACGCACCACCTTCTCGAGGTCGTCAGACCACCATAGTTACTTTCACTCCACAAAAACACCACCACTGCACTCGTCGACTACCGGTGAAGCTTCTAAGCCAATTTAATTGGGCCACCAGGCTGTGTTCTTGCTTTTCAAGTGATCGCTGGACCTCCGTCGCCGCCTCAACTCCACCGACCTCATCCGTAGTCCTCTGACCACGATACCTCTAGGCAGCACCCTCAAGCAACACGGTTTACTTCCAGGTGCATCTCCAGGTGCCCGATCAACGCTTGCGTTCAAACCTGCTGCCTCAATTGGATCCTCCGCCATCTGCTGCTCGCATGCGAAGACTGTGGGACATTTAGTCTTACATCATGGAATCTGTAGTCACTCGAGCGGGATAAGAGGAATTCCTGATCCTTGCTGTTCTCCCACGAACACAGGGGTTGGGTCCCTCACTCACTACTGTACACTCCTCACCCACTTTCACGCCGGCAGGTCTGGTCCTGTTCACGCTCAATTGCTCGGCTACCCGGGTCTGGTCTGGTCTGCTTGCTCTGAGAGTGAAAAGAAGAAAGAGAGAGGGGGGTTTGCCCTTCACACCTTTTGCTCTCTATACTTACTCTCTGAGAGGACCTTCGTGCCTCTGTTGGTGCTGTACTGTGTGCCTCTCCCTTGAGGCTTGAAGGAAAGAAGAGGCCTTTGCCTCTGTGCCTCTACTGGTGGTCGATTTTGCTGGTTTTAAACACTGTTGGGATATTTGATTGTTGTGGCTTAGTTAATTCTGCTCACTGTTCATGTATTTAAATAAATTGTGAAGCTTAAACTCAAAGGGTAATTTGGTGATTCAAATCACCATTTTACCCTAATATTTTTGCATATTGATGCTCGATTCACTTTATATATCATTCTGGATTATTCTTCTTATCTTAATTTCTTATATTTCACCTAGAATTGTGATTTTGAGATTGATTTGCTACTTGCTTCCTGCGTTCGACTTCAGATTTCCATTCGAGCATAAATTCTATTTGTTTTTGCACTTTATCGGCTATACTGCAACGTATCATTTTTAAAACCTTTATTTAGAGTAATAAACAATTATATAACTCCTTCTTCTTCTTCTTTGGGGGGAAATATTCCTTGTTCTATTGTGACTAGTCCTCTAGACAGAAAGAAGAAAAAGAGAATAAAGCTACGTCGACGACGTCCTAAAAAGCTCACATCGACTCCTCATTCCGACAAGGAGGTCCTGGATGATCTTAATTCGAGACATGCAAGGTTGGCACAGGTGTATTCTTCTGATCAGGATGATGATGCTCTTTTTCAATGCTAATGTTTCAATGGATGCTCTTTTTGCGTTTGAACGTGATTCTCATTGCAAAGAGGATTTCCTGGATGATGATTTTGATAAGATCCCTCTTAGAGATTTCGTGATTGTTAAAAACCCTCATGCTATAAATGAACCGATTTCGATTGATTTTTCTAATAAGGGAGATGAAGATTTGGGGACATGCAAAGTCTTATCTAATTGTTTAAATGTGGTCCCGAGTTTTGAGCTTCTTAATGTGAAATAGATGCCCTTAAAGACTAATTTTCCTTATGCGATGTCAGCTAATGAAAACGATTAGAATAAGGAAAACTTTCTTTCTAGAAAATCTGGGTTTTATACTTGGGGGATATACTTACCTGTTTTGACCCCCCCGCCACCTGATCCTCCTTTGATCATGGAGATTCATGATGGGGAGGTACATCATTTAGTGAGCAATGATGGAAATTGTGACTGTTCTAAATTGAATGGAGAAATTCAAGGTTCCAATGAATATCTTCTTGTGGATCCTGAACCCATTTAGGAGGAGGCATACAAGGCACACTCACCGATTAGGCATAGAGGAGCTTGTGGAGGTCGCTCCTACAGGGGTACGGGTAGAATGATGAGGAGTTGATCTAAATCGCTTGTTAGAACCAGATCCCAATGAAGGGCCTGTTCTGGAATTGTAGGGGGATTTTGAATTCTCCTACCATCAATCGTCTTAAATTCCTCATTTCTGATCTTGCTTTGAACGTTATTTTTCTTTTTGAACCATTTGCGGATCCTTCTAGTGCTGATGTTCTTAGGTACCTTTTGGCTTTTGATCATGTGATGGTTGATGAGAATGCCCCTAATATTTGGTGTCTTTGGAGACATCCCCTTGTCATTTCTACTGCTCATATTATACCTCAAGTTATTTCTGTTAAATGTACCTTTATTAATTCTACCATATTGGTTTCTGGGGTTTATGCTTCTTGCAACCCGGAGATTCGCCTATTTTTATGGAATCATCTAAGGGATATTTCTGCCTCTTGTAAGCTCCCTCGGATGATAGGAGGGGATTTTAATTGTATTTTGCGTGCGTCTGAGAAGTTAGGGGGGGTTCCTTTTCATGATTCTCAGGCCTGATCTTTCCGCTCTTGGGTGGATTCCTCTACTTTTCTTGAACTCCCTCTAGGTGGAAATCAGTTTTCTTGGTGTAATGGTAGGAAAGTTGCGGCCAAGATCTACTAGAAACTAGATAGAACTTTTTTGAATGCTGATGGGTTAGCTCTTTTTTCGTCGACTAAGTATCTTTCTAGAAGGAATTCTAATCATGCACCTATGATGTTCTCCTTTTCGGGTTGTCATTCCTCGAGACCCCGCCCGTTTAGATTCCAGATCATGTGGTTGAGAGATGGTCGTTTTAAAGATCTAGTTACCCATGTTTGGTCTCAACCTCTCTTGACTACTATCTCCAATCCTATTGCCTTATTCTATTCTAAACTCTATAAGTTTAAAAAGGCCCTTCAATCATGGAATAGGTTGACTTTTGGAGATATTCATGCTATAGTTCGGAACCTTGAAAGATCTTATGAAGATTTGCATAACAGACTCACATCTTGTTGGGATGAAGATACTGCTTCTGAGCTCACAGATACTCGTATCCAGCTAGATGATGCCCTCGCCAAATTAAATGATTTTCTTACTCAAAAAGCTAAAATTGCTTGGCTTTAGAAGGGTGAGGGAAATAATGCCTTCTTCTTTGCCATGATCAGGAAACGCTTAGCTAAAAAAATGAGAACATCTCCTGCGGGGACTCTTGGGAAGGTTCTTGGAACAAAGGTACTATGAAGGCTTCAGACTATTTCCAAAATCTTTTATCTTCTGAGGCTCATGAGGATGTGAGTAAATTCCTTGAGGTCATTCCGTCTATCCTTTCCCATAATGATTCTTCCTCTCTAACCCAACCTCCGACTGAAGAAGAGATTTATGATACCCTTGTTCAAATTCCCAACAACAAAACTCCTGGTCCTGATGGTTTTAGTGCCAAGTTTTTTGCGGGTTGTTGGGACATCATCAAAGTTGACATTGTGAGAGCTATTGTGCATTTCTTTATCTCCAAGAGTGCTCCAAGAGCCTTTAATACTACTTTCATTTCCTTAATTCCTAAGAAACCAAATATCATGGATCTCTTGAATTTCAGGCCTATTAGTCTCTGTAACATCCTTTACAAATTTGCGTCAGCTATTCTTGCCAAGCGCCTTGCTATGGTTATTCCTAGGATTGTCTCCCTTGAGCAGGCTGGTTTTATTCAAGGTCGCTCTATTTTTTATCATATCTCTACTACCTTTGAACTGGTCCAGAGGCTTGATCGTCAGGTCCATGGTTCTAATATAGTTTTACAGTTAGACCTCAGTAAGGCTTATGATAGGGTCGAGTGGGAGGTGCTCTTTTCTATCCTCGATTAGTTTGGTTCTCTACTCAGGCTATTAGTCTTATTAGAGGCTTTATCCAACATGAGAGTTTAACTGTTTTGATTAATGGCAGCTCCTCCTTTTGTAAGGTCACTCGGGGCCTTAGGCAGGGGGATCCTATCTCCCCCTTCCTTTTTGACATCTTCATGGAACCTTTTATCTGGAGCATTAAAGATTTGGCCTTTCATGGTGGCATCTCTCCTTTCTCCATCAATCGTAATATCCCATCACCCTTGGCTCTCTTATATGCTGATGACATCATCATTTGTCTTAATGGTAACATTCGTTCTATTAGTAACCTTGCTAGTTTCATTCAGTCTTTTGAGCTTGCTTTTGGTCAGAAGATCAATCTGCTGAAAAGCTTTTGTTTTGTGGGCAAAAATTTTTCACTTGGCAAACTTACTTGTAGTCTTCAGATTATGGGTCTTCAACTTGGAGCCTTTCCGTTCACGTACTTTGGCTGCCTTATATTTTTGGGAAGAGCCAAGAACATTTACTTCCAAGCTTTCCTTGATAAAATTAGATCTAAACTTTCTGGTTGGAAAGCAAAAATGCTCTTGTCTACTACTAGACTCCTCTTAATTAAACACGTCTTAATGTCCATTCCCATTCATGTGCTCCCTATCTTAGACGTCCCGAAGGCTATCATTAGGAAATTAGACTCCATGTTTGCTAACGTCTTCTAGAATTCCATTGTTGAGGAGCCGCATCACCATTAGGTTTCCTAGAAAACAATTTCTACTCCTCTCTCGTATGGTGGTCTTCGTGTTAGGGATTTGTCCTTTGTCATCAAAGCCTGTCATATGAAGCACGTTTGGAACATCACTTTTGGATATTCCCCCTATTTGCATTTGATGCGTGCTTTGTATGCTCACAAGGATCTTCACTCTAATAGTCTTCCTAAAAGAGTTAAAATTCATGGATCTGCATTTCCGGCTATGAAACCCCTTATGAAATGGGAGGTTCACGAAAGTAAGGTTGATTTTGGAATGTTTTTTGGGTTGGGGATACTCCTTTGAAAGAACTTCTACCCGATAATGTTGTCCCTCCTGCCATTCATGTCCGCAAAGCCTTGGGTAACTTGAGAGAAGCCCAAATTATGAGGTTTATACCTCAAAACATTCGCCATATGATTTCTCAAGTTACCTTCATGGAGGAAAAAGATAAGCCTATATGGACTCCTTCCAACTCGGGAGCCTTCTCTATTTCTTCTACTTATTCCATCAACTTTCCTTCTGGTGATCAAGTGCCTAAATTTACAGCCTTGTGGAAACTTCACTTATCGTTGAGGATTACCCAGTGCGTTTGGAAAATTATGTGTCGTAGATTGCCTACGGATGACGCTATCTGTGGTTTGGGGATCAACATGGCCCCCGCTGTTCCTACTGCCCCCATGCCCCAAGACCAAAATCTATGGACCATCTTTTTAATGAGAGCTACCTTGTTAAGTTTATTGCTATTTGGACCTTTGAGAAAAACTTTATTAATTTCATCAATCCGATTAACTTTTGGTTGATTATTCAAAATCCTAGAAATTCTAGCTATATCAAGAGAATTAAGGAGCTTATTTGTTTTATTTGGTTTAATGTTTGGTGGATTAGTAATAGGGCTAAATATGAAAATTTTCAATTCTCCTCCATTTCACAATTTTTAGATTATAATTGGAGGAACTATGATATGGCTAACTAGCTGTAGTCTAACCGCCCTAAAATCTTCCTGCTCTCTTAGGATTGTCCTAACTTCGGGTTCAAAGCTAATATTGCTGTTATCAGGAATCCCAATTGTATGCTTCTGGGTTGGGTGATTAGGAACAAGTTTGGGGATTTTGTTTTTGCTGCCTATTCTACTATTTCTGCTTGTCAAAAGGAATTGGGTTGCTTGCTGGCTATTCGCCATCTGCTTGGAGAGAGTAATACCTTGCCCTCTCAACTTCAAATCAAGGTGGATTCTACTTTGCTTTATTATTGGTGGAATGGTAAGCTCCCGGTGGCATGGAAGGTTAGATCACTCTTTCAGGAAGTCTGCCGTCTCAGCGATGGACTTCGTGCTTTCACTTTTGTCCACCCTATGGTCAATTTGCTTGTGGGAACTTTCGCTGCTCATAGTGCCTAGGACTGGAAGATCTTCACGTGTGCAGACCTTACTTGTCGCATTCATGGCATTATTAAGTTAGACAAAATTCAATTCCCCAATGTTATATGTGACTCCTGATCGTTGTGCTGTTTGTTTTCCTGGTGGTCTCCTCATGCTCATTGCTGATTTTTTTCCAGGTTTTTTTCTTTTCTGGTTTTGCCTGTACTAGGCCACGAGTCTTGATCTCTTTTTTTTGTGTATGAGGCAAATTTTGGTCTAATCCCTCTGTCCTTCCTTTTTTGATCTCTTGGGAGTGAAAGATGAATAAGATTGACTTCCGTATTTGCAAAAAAAACAAAAATAAATGACCGAAAGGAGGAATCCTATTACAGGGCAGGGGAATTGCTTCATGGGGATGATAGATAAAGGGTTTATGGTTTACACTATCAATCGACCCACAACAAGAGAGACCGAGTCTACAGTCAACAGAAATGGCAGATAAAAATGAAAAGCCTTGTCACCGATTCAAAAGCGCGGTCATCTATTTTTTTGTTAGCTTAGTCATCGGAGTCTCCAACAGACTCCCTGTTTTGCTCAACAAAACAAGTGTACTGCCATCGCCAGAGCTACTCCACGATGAAACCCCCCACAATCAGCACATCCTCCTATGTCAAAGTCGCTCCTCCCACGTCAGTGCCATCTTCGTTGCCCCACGCTGGCATCTTCTTTGTCGACCCATGCCGACATTGAGGATCATCTATCGATGCAGTTGCTTCTCTCGACTTACGCTCAACAATGCTAGAGCTGCTCCTCCTCCTACGCCAGTGACATAAGGATCATCACCACCCCGATCACTTTGCCCCACCCTTCATTAACTCATCCCCAGTAGCTCTCTCCACCACCCTGACCTTCCCTTCACCATCCCAACCTCCCTCCTCCATCACCCCTCTTTACGCAGTAGACTAATGTGAACTAGTGGTGTCTATTGCTGCTGTCAACAGGATGATCGTTTGCTTGCTCGGTGGGAGCTTTTGGGCTCTTTGGTGATTGGGGCGAATTGGGTTGTGCGGGTTTGTGATGTAAAGTTTGGATCTTTTGATTAAGTGGTGGTGATGGAGTGAATGGAGAGAATTGAAAAGGTTTGAGTTGCTTTGTTTGGCTGTTGTAGAAGAGTTGTATTGGTGGTGTTTTGGACTTGGAGACGCTACTGGGTGATTTTTGTTTGTGGAAATTTGTAAGGGTGTTCATAAAGGATTTTTTTTGGTTAATTCATCTTTTAGGTACCATATTATGATATATATATGCAAGAATCGTTGGTATGTAGTTATGGAGGCTTCCTTGTAAGATGAAATATTATGACAATGTACATTGTGACATTGACATTTTCTTGTATAAATAAAATCTTGTCATGCCTATATTTGCATCCCTATATAGACATCAAAGCCAAGGTGTCATTAGTATCTCAACTTAGGTTAAGTCATTCCTTCGAAAAACCCATAGATTGACTCATCCCTCTTTTCTTTTGTCTAGAGGTGTCACTAGCATCTTAGTTAATTCATGCCTTCTATACTTGAGGTGCCACTAGCACCGCATATTATGTTCATTGATCCCTATCTTTTTAAATTGAGGTGCCACTAGCATCTTAACTTAAGTCACGTCATCCTTTTTTTTTTTTTGGTTGGGGTGCTATTGGCATCTTTGAAAAGCCATAAATTGATTCATTTTTATCTTTTTCAGTTGAGGTGCCATTGGCATCTCAAATTACGTTCATTCATTTCTATTTTTTTATGCTTGAGGTGCCATTAGCACTTATCTTATGTTGACTCATCCCCATTTTTTGCTTGAGGTGTCATTGGTATCTCAACTTATACTGATGTCATCCCTTTTTTTCTTCTTAAGGTGTCGTTGGCATGTCAACTTATGTTGGCTCATTCCCATCTTTTTTGCTTGAAGTGCTATTAACATCTAATCTTAGGTTCATTATCAATATCTTTTTTAGTTGAGGTGTCATTGACATCTCAACTTACATTGATTTATCCTTATATTTTTTGCTTGAGATGGCATTTGATGTTCAACTACCTTACGTTGTTAATTAATCGTTGTTAAGTTATAATAAAGGGAGTAAGGTAAAAGTCACATTTTATAATTTTCACTAGTTAAGTCCAAGTCGCTCGTTAGGAGGCTAAATTATGCATATTAATCACCATTTATTCTAAGTTATTTTTTATTCTTAATTACTTTAGTCAATTAACTACTATATATAACTTATGTATATGTAATACATATAGAGAATAATTACTGATTACTATAACTTAGATTACTTTAAGTATACTAAATACTTAGCTTAATATATACTACATTACTTAATTAGATTAAACCTCATAATTACTTAATTAATATGTTAATTATTACTTACTTAAATTACTACTTAAGTTATACTACTTATATTATACTAGTACTCTTGTTACTTAGCTAATATATCATATATTACTCTAATATATAGATTACTACACTAATATTTACTTAATTAGACTAACTACTTAATTAATGACTTAATTAACTATTAATTACCTACAATATGTTAACCACATGGATAATTGCAAAGAAATAAACAATATATGACAAACAATCATCCCATAAGCCAAAATAAATGATTTACATTGAATTAGAAAAAAGAAAATTACATCAAAAGAGTTGTTTTAGAACTTGTATTAAAGCTTAATGTTCATTAACAACTTAGGCACAATTTCATTTGAAACATAGCATAGTGACTCTTTTATTTAAACCTTCGTAGCCTTCACAACACAACACAACACTTAGCTTCTCTTAATAATCCTTCACATCTCAACACTTAACCATTTCCAACACTTAGGCTTAACAAAGCTTTCTAATTTCTCTTTATAACAAAAGGAGGAGATTGGCATGCAGTGTTCGCAAGATCAATAGCTCAGATAAGCCAGATCAACCACTACTGGCCATGTGGTGCAATCTCCACCTTCCACCTGGCACCTAGAGGTTGCTCTCCCAGAGCCCATGGTCAAATCAAAGGTCAATGCATGTCACGTAGGAGTGCACACATCACGTTCGCCCGCGTCATTGTCAATTGATCGGCATATGAGCGTGATTCCTTTTATACCGTCTTAGCGGTTCATCAACCTTCGATATGGGACTATGTTGTCCCCCTTTGTTCTGCACGCGATTGTGTTCCAAGGCTGACTTCAAGCATCGTTTCTTTCTGGCTTAGATGTCTGAATCATGCCATCAAAGGCTCGATTGAAAGCCTTAAGTGTCTATTGTTGATTGCTAGAGCTAATTAGATCAAAGGATCTCATTTGATCTACTGGATTGAGAACTAAAAATGGCTTGATGCCATGAAAGCTCTACTGCAGTTCAATAGAGAAGGTTTCTACAATAAACCTAACAAACCCTAATATTTGTATCAATTAAGTGCTTAGATAGATACTGGAGAGCGTTCCACAGTACATGGAATAGGTTTCGAAGTTTGGGAAGCTCAGGACCACTCAAAAGCTTCAGAGCTTCGGATTGAAAACTCAGAACATTGAATCAGAGGTTCAAACAACTAGGCAGATGGATTAAAGTCACTAGAAATGATATGAATGAATTTAATGGATCAAAATAGGTTGATCTAAGTAGAATTTGAATTAGAATCTTGCTAAAGCAGCTCTAAACATCATTGAGGCTCAGGTTGAACCTACACTATAAAGGAATTTGAAAGCTCAAGAAATCCCAATTAAACACTTCGAAATTAGTTCCAAAAGAATCATAATACATACAGGACTTCAAATCAGCCATAAAATCGAACTTTTAAAGTCTAAAACCCTAAGAACTAGTCTGGGGTGACTAAATTAGGTGAAGAGTTGACTTTGAGAATCAGAGACTTCTAGATCAAATAAACGATCCTATTCAACTAATTTCAACCTCAAAAAATTGTTGCGCACATCAAAATCGAGTTTTGATTACTTTACAAAAGATTTCAGGTAGTTTCGTCTGAGATCATGAAGTGTTTTGTTCGAAAAAACAAATCAGAGTATCTTAGTCCTAATCAAGGACAAATCTTGATTACTTAAGCTCTATTGGTGCTTTTGAATCTATTGCTAGGATCAGACATTCAATGAACAGGTCTCCTTAGCTCCATCGGAGCTGAGGAAGATGAAGATCAATAGCATGAAAAACACATTAAAACACAAGACTATCATGTGGATTCAGATCCTTAGATCTTAGTTAGTTAATCTAGAGTTCTGCAGGAAGTGTGGAAGGCTGTGGATTGCATTGAGACTAGTCGGAGCTCACCAGAGCTTCGTTGAAGGCTAGAATTGGTATCTGGAGATCAAATCTCTATTAAACTTGTCAAGAAGTAGCTCGAAAGACTCTTGATGATCTTAGGATCATCATGAGTTCATCAATTGCCTTAATTGATTACTGATTAATCAAATTGAACTAGAAATCTTCAAGGAATTCAACTTTAGTTTGATAGAACTCAGAAGAGATTGTCCCACCTAATTGAGTGAGGCATTTAGTTCTATAGATGATCGTGAAGATGATAGGTGTTCTATTAGATGACAGACTCTCCTAATCCAGCCATTGACAGTGGAGGTCAAGAGGTGAGATGATTTTAGGTGTTTCTTATATAATAGGTGTTTGCTCTAATTAATAGAGGGAACGGAGTCCTTATTGTGTAAGGAAGCGATGTAGGACCCCTATTGGATGTGATCTAAGCTCCGAGCTTTCGCCATTGATTGTGGAGAGGCTTAGGTGCAGGTGTGGTGGATTTAGGTGTTATAAGTAATTAAACAAGAAATTGAGGTGATAGAAATGATCGTGGAAGTGATGTGAAGGTGAACGATGTGAAATAAAAGCACAATAGAGTCGAATGAAGCCTAAAATGGCTCTGCCAGAGGTGGAGAAGAAGAATTGAAGCACATGCAACTGAACTAACTAACTAAGCTAATGAACTAACTAAGGTTAACCTAAACTACAAAAGAAATATCTACCTACTCTTACCTAGAAGAAGTGAGGGAAGGAACTGATTGCGCAACTATCAATGGTCCTAATCCACCTAAATTAAGTTAGATCCTAACTTAACTTAGGCATTCTTCATACATACGCAACATACTTTGCATCATAGTTTATTTATTAGTTTTGTAAATAATAATGTCATATTATGTTCTAATTGAGAGGTATTAACAATCACAGGTAATTGGAGGCTACGGATGACCGATCCAGTCATATGGATCTGCTCAGAACGACGACGGGAGTCCAACTCCTCTGAGATCGCATCGATCAGACTCCCGTAGCATCCTATGGAGAACGTAGAAGAGCAAGGGCCAAGAGGCAAATAGGCAAAAATCCAGACCTCAAATGTCAAATCCAACCACATGATGGATCTGGAACAATGATCACAACCAACGGTGCAAAAATCATCTCGATCAGAGATCTACAACACCATCTACGAAGAAGAGAAGATGGACGACCACGATGGCACCATGTGGTGCCATCATAGCCGCCGAAGCCCGCCACCCCAATATCTGAAGGAACCTCCCCGTGCATTGTGGGCTGTTGGATTGTCATCCAATGACCACCATGCGTCCACGTCGCTCCTCACCTGCACCTCATCAGTGGATCAACCCATCTCAACCGTTGGATCTCCATCCAACGGCTAATGAAGGCTACACACGAAATTACAAGCGCAAGAATTCGTGTGCGTAGCGCAACGGAGAGTACACTCGCGAAAAAGGAACGAC
Organism: Thalassia testudinum; assembly: GCA_037157565.1. Taxonomy (NCBI): domain Eukaryota; kingdom Viridiplantae; phylum Streptophyta; class Magnoliopsida; order Alismatales; family Hydrocharitaceae; genus Thalassia; species Thalassia testudinum. Next base: position 78,005,233 of record JAZHRO010000077.1, on the reverse strand, counting down.
ATGCTGTCGAGACACAATCCATGTGAAATTGAGGCTGTCACGAGTGCGGGTGAAATCCAGCTGTTGGATCATCAATCGACAATGTGGAATTGAATGCACGGTGAGTGATGGTGCGTCAGATGGCCACACGAGTGACGATGCGCAACCAGACATGCGTAGGTGCGTTTGAAATTCAAAGGCGATGGCTGTGAGGCACTTAAGCCATTTGATTGCAAGATCAGACGGCTGAGATCCAATGCGCACGTATTGCGTGATGAAAGTGCGTGCGGTTGAAGACGCGTTGGCAATGTGGGTGCGCACGAGACCACAGTCATGCGATTTCAGATCGAGGGTCACCAGAGCGCCACGTGTCAGCTCCAGAGGTGATCCGTGCATAGAGAACGATTTAGAAGGCCTTTTGAAGCATGATCTGATCCGTTGATCTCCCAATCGATGGATCTAATCAATCTGAGGTTGTTGCTCGAGTTGGAGGGCTCAAATGCCCACTTTGCCCCTCAAGGAAGCTATAAAAAGAGCCCAGGGCCCCCAGTTGAAGAACAAGTCTCTCTAGACCCTCTCCAATTCTCTAGATCTTCTTCTCCAACTCTCTCCCTCTAAAGTACCCACCAAGCCACCTTGGTGCACCGCTGCCGCTCTCCCCAACCTCTCTAGAAGGCCACCACGGACGACCCATGATGCCCTTATTCTGCTAGATTAGATAGTGATTTTTATTCATGTTCTAGTTTATTTCTGTAACTCAATTGCTTCGTATTGATATTATGATTGACCTTCCACGTCATATATTGTGATTAGCATTTAGCCATATATATATTGATTAGCTCGCAATTAGTAGCATTCTAAATAAGTTTGTGAACTCAAAAGTGCTTTCTGCCTCCCTGAGTTCGACCAGGACTCACCTCTTGTTAAAATTATATTTGTTTCGACGTATTTCGTGCTATACTAGAACGTAATTATTCAAAAACATGATTTTACGACGAACAGGAACTCTGCCGAGGCTTCTTCAGAGGGAAGAAATCAGAAGGTATAAGAGAGAAATTTCGTCGTAGAAGAACTCAGAGTAGAAAGAGTGGCAGATGTCGAGGCCTCGTCGGAAGACATAGTGGAAGAAGAGGAAGAAGTGATCGCCTCGCTTGGAGAAGGAGATAGGGATCATCAGAGTGGACTGAATAGCCTATGGGCAACTCAGCTGTGGGAGAGGGTAGGGAGTTGCTAACGGAGATCAGAGGTATGGAAGGCTATTTATAGGTGTAGGTGGAGGTTAAGGGGGTTGAATCTGGCTGGAAAGGTGTCCAGATGCACCGGAAAGTTCATCATCGTCTCTGACGACGGCGAGCTTTCTAGGTGTCATCTAAGGCATGTGCACAAGATCCAAACCATTGGATCTGTAGAGTTTGTTGTGAGGATACTTGCTGCGCATAGAAAAGAAGAATAGCCCTCTGATGCTACTGACATCGGAGAAGAAACTCAACAGTGAACACTAGTCCTCGGTTCCGATGAGAAGAAATAAAGAAGAAAATATCTAGGGAGTTGATTGCAAATATGAAGGACCTAGATGTATAAAAAGGACTAGAATGCTTTTTCAAGAAAAAAAGGACTCGAATGTCATGAAACTTAGGACTAAAATGCAAAAAGTGACTTTTGAAGCTTATTTTAAATTATTTATTTTTTAACTTTTTATATATTATCATAAATTCAATAAATAATATATTTATGACATAAAATTACATTTTTTCCCCTTTTTTTCTATATTTATTTAAATGATTAACTTAATTAGGTTAATTAACAACTTAAGTTATAAATTAATACAAATTCTATTAAATACTTTATATAAAGCTAAATGGCTATGTTTGAGTCCTAATTATTAAATAAACATTAATTAAACCTTAATTTAGTGATTTTAGCATATTTTCAAGGTCCTTGTTATTTTATCTTAATTAAATAATTAACCCCATATTAATATTTTTCACTATTAATTAGCTTAGGAAAGTAGATAATTAGGGTAAATTCGAAACCATGATGAGTCCATCATCAACATCTCAACTTAGGTTAGTCACCATTCTTGACTTTTTTTTTCGAGTTGGCATTGGCATCTCAAGTTACGTTAATTCATCTCTATGTTCTTTACTTAAGGTACCATTGGCATCTTAACTTAGATTAATTCATCTATTTCTTCTTACTTTAGGTGCTATTGGTATCTTAAGTTATGTTGATTGTTGAATCGTAAATCGCACGATTAGTTAATCTAGTCATAGTATAGGCGTAAAATCCAACTCAAACAAAAATATTAATGAGATGATAAGTCTCAGTTGAACTCAGGGAGGCCTGAGTGACAAATCCGATTTTGATTCTCCACTCGCTTAAAAATGCAATTTGATTTCCAAAATGCATAAATAAAATTCGCCGGTCGCGTTGTTGATACGCAGAACGTGCGTATGAGTCAAAAAGATAATGAAAGTGAATGTGTGAGTTTCCGTTCTCACTTCTTCCACTATTCGCGAGCTACTGACCGAATTCTTATCTACCAAAAATTCATTTATGTTCTTTGATACTAACATGATTATTTGTTAAAAAGAAAAGATGATCCAAATAATAACAGGAATTTTTTTCATTGAATCATCATGTCTACAAACAAAATGTAGAGGAAAGCTTGTACATGGAAATTAAAATCTATTCTACTACATCTAACAGAATCTCATCCCGTTGGGAACACTCGAGGAGCCATCAGCACTGGAGGATGAGGGTGGTGAGACCTTGGGTATGATGGGGGGCTCTTGAGGTGGCGTTGAGAAGACTCTAGAAGAGAGATTCTCTTGGGCATCACCTTGGATGGGAGAAGTGGTCTTCTAGATCTACTTTTGGTGGAGTGGAGTTGGGTGGATGTGGACTTGGGTAGGCTTAGGTTCGCGCCACCGCAAGTGGTTGTGTTGTCACCACTTTAGAGGGAGAAAGGGAAGAGGTGGCATGGACCTAGATTGGGTTGGGTAGACTACTCTAAAGTGGTGGCTAAATGTGTCCTAGGTTGAGTCTAATAGGTCTAGGTAATAGGTTTAGGTGAGGCTCCTAAAATAGGTTCACTTAACCTATTACTAATGTGGTAATTTCAATTAGACTTATCACAAATTTAATTGAGTCATTGTGTGTGAAAATGGAATAAGAAATTCCCAATTAGGTTGTAGGTGAGTCAATTGGACTATGACTAAGTCCAATTGACCTTGAATTGGTTGAAAAAGGGTCCAATTGGGTTCCATGAATCCAATTAGAAAAAACAACTAACCCAATTGACTTGTATTGAGTCAATTAGGTGTAGTGTGAACCTAATTAGGTTTTTAGGTAGGGTTAGTGATAGTGTACTAGGCTTAGGTGGTCTCTAGATAGGTTTCCTAAGGTGTATGGTATGATTCTTCGGCCTAAAGAAGCAAAATATGGCTTCTGATTCCAAAATAGGAACCAGAGAAGACCTCCAGATGTCCAAAAGTTTGGTCTGACGACTTATACTTCAAAGTTGGACGTCTAAGGGATAGGTTGGACATCCAATTCTGTATCAGTGTTGGCGTTAGGTTCTGGCTGGGGTTTCTGCAGAGATTGGACGTCTAGACACACTGTCTGGGCATCTAAAGGTGGGCTGGAAAGTGCAATTAAGGTTTTCTAGGCTAAGCTAACCTAATAAGAAGATGGCTCAGGGAAAGGAAGGTGGATAAGGTATCCTAAGGACTAGGGATAGGGGCAGGGTTGTCCTAAGTTCTTCATTACTTTAATTCTTACATTTATTCCTACAAGTAGTCTAGTATACCTCCTTATTATTCTTTGTCTTCAACTCTGCTTTATTCCTAGCTTTATTCCAAGCTTCTGCTGCAACTTTAGCTCATCTGCTGAGCTTTTTATTATTTGTAAACCCAATTATTCACTAATCAGTATGGACATATGGCATTATTTCACAAACAGCTAAGTAAAGCAATAATAATGTAAGATATGCAGCTGATGAATGTTTTACTTCTAAGTTTTGCTAAGATCTAACTCAATTTAGAGTAATTAAGTCCTATGATTGCTGCGCAATCATACTCCCATGTGTAAATTTTGATAGTCCATAGCAAATGCAAGAATAAAAATGAATGCAAGGTGTATGATCTATGCTGTTTACAACACAACCCCCAAAGGACTGCTTATTCCTTTTTATCAAGGGATTGACAAAAGATTTCTTCTTATCTTATTCCAAAAATTTAAAGATCAAGACAACATGAAAATGTCGTGATAGTAGCCTAAACAACGGATTCAAGTGAAAAGCCAACCTACATTTAAAGTTCGTACTTAACTTTTAGTAAAAATTCTATCAGGATAGGCAAACTTTTTTCCTCGAGGATAACATAGCAAGTAATTTGTGATTTTACCTTAGCTTTTTGGCTTAGGTAGATGTCTGAGTCAAATGTTTTCATATTTGGTGGCTTATACTCATCTGGTGCTATATGTAGCCTAATACTACAAATTCTAGATCTCTAGACTATCAAATAAGTCAACCTAGAGAGAGGCTCAAAATTATGCTCCCTTTTAGTCCCTTTGTGCTCACACTCTCACTTTTCTTTTTTCTTTTCTTTTTTTTAACTTTCCTTTAGAGAGCTCACAATCTCACCAGGTTTGTAGAAGCACTCAATATTTGGTGGGCTCACATGACATCAACACTCCAATTATAATTATGATAATCCTGCAACTAAGTCAAAATCCTTCAACCAGTATTCGAACAGTCAAAAATACTGAAAAAGTAGGTAAGGGTCATATTTTGTAGATCGCAATGGGTATTATTGCCTTAATGAAATCGACATGACAAAATCTACACATAAACATAAATATGAACTTGAACACTCTTTTTTTCTTTTTCTATATATTTTTCTTCTTTTTTCTTTTTCTGTATTTTTTCAATTTTTTCTATATATACATTTTTTTCTTTTTTCGTTCTCTTTCTACCAACACAACACACACAATCACAAACTTTATTTATGAGGCATCATTGGGGAATGATGACATTCAAGAAGATATTGTGTGGCTTATTTAGTGAAAGTACCTATTCTCAGACTGGGAAGGGATGGATAGAACAGGTATAATTCTGACCTTTGGCACTAATACCCTCCTTCAGTCGAGGATTCTATGAAGGACGGTCATAATCATCCATCATAGTCATAGTTTTATTAGAACTTAATCTTTGTGTATTTGCCTTATTTAGTGGCTCTTAAGAATTCACACAAAATGTCCGCACATAGGAACTGAGAGCGAAAACTATGCCTAATTATGAGGTATCATTATCCAATTATCCAGAACTTAAGAGTCCTTACACTAGACTTAAAACACTAGTAGACACTCTACTCTCACCTCACAAATGTTTGGTGGATCTAATGAAAAGTAGTTTACCTGACTCCCTAACTAACTATCCAAGGGCTCAAGAAAAGAAGCAATGCTTCTCCTTGACAAAATAAAAAAGTCTATTAGTTTTCATAATGGATCCATTACACAGTCTACGTGTAATTGAAATAATTATACTGGATTCTAAACTAAGAAATAATTCAAGAAGAAAATCTTCGATAAAACCTCCTTGATAAAAATATTTTATATAAATGCATGAATGCAATATGTATAGATGCTATGTATAAATGCCTCAGGTTTTTCAACAATAACCTTTCATAATTACACTTCAATATCTTCCCTTATTCGGGTTCACATATAGCTTGGTTCTCAATTTTAGAACAGAAAGGTGAGTGGACAAGTCAAAAATGACTGTTGCAGATGATTTCTAACTCCCATGCAAACATTGGAGGTGGAGTTGGCTATTCTTAATTAAGGACCCTAAAGTGCAATTAACGTGATGTTCAAAAATATGAAAGGTTTTTTCTAGGTGTTGGCAGAAAAAATATTTTAGTGTAAGTGTACTACCCCCCTGCCTACTTTCTTGCACGTCCTAATGCATAAATATAACAAAAATAAATACAAGATAAGAGGTATTAAGGATAGAAATCACCTGGAATAGCTCCTGAATTTTTCATTTTGCTTGATGCAACACCTATGATATGATTCAAAATAAAGATGCTACATATAGAATGATATTTACATATTTATAAGTGCTCAGTTTAACGCCTTCAACTAGGCAAAAACTAAATCATACATCCTCGAGAGAAATGATGACTTCATCAGTAGGAGGAGGTTCCTGGGCCATAAATGACTTGAGGTGCTAGCCATTTACCATAGAAAGATGCCCAGTTTTCAAATCCATAATCTGGACCGCCCCATTAAGATAGGAGTGAATCACCATGAACAGGCCAATTAACATGGACTTGAGTTTACCCGTAAAGAATATTAGCTTAGAATCGGATAACCAAACTTACTAGTTGGCCGTGAAAGTTTTTCTCCGAATGTGGCGGTCCAGTGGTGTATGTTTGTGATCTTTTCCAACTTAGTGGGTGATTATTTAGAAGTCTTCATGGATGACTTCTCGATCTTCGAGAGCACATTTGATGCATGTTTAGACCACCTAACCAAGGTCCTGCAAAGATGCATCAATGTGAATCTGCTACTCTCCTAGAAGAAATCACACTTCATGGTACCAGAGAGACTTGTTTTATGTCACCTTATTTCTGAGAGAGGAATTGAGGTTGACCGTACGAAGGTAAAATTGATTTCTAACCTACCATTACCTTTGTCGGTTAAACAAATCCAATCTTTTCTTAGGCATGTTAGCTTTTATCGCCGCTTTGTAGCGGATTTCTCGAAAATAGCTCGACCTTTAACCAATCTCCTTTCTAAAGATGCAGATTTCCAGATCTCTAACAATTGTGTTAGTACATATACGACATTTCGTGATCTGGTTACCAAGGTACCAATACTGCAACCCCAAGATTGGTCTCACCCTTTTGAAATCATGTGTGATGCTTCTGATTATGTAGTGGGGCTGTCCTTGGTTAGAAACTGGATGGAAAACCTACATTCATTTACTATACTAGCAAGACCTTAAATGAAGCATAGAGGAATTACACAGTCACCGAAAAGGAATTGCTAGCAGTAGTATTTGCATTGGAAAAATTTAGACCTTATCTTTTAGGTTCCCACATTATAGTCTACATTGACCACACAGCAGTACGGCATCTTCTTGCCAAGAAGGACGCAAAATCTCATTTGATTAGATGGATCATGCTGTTGTAGAAGTTTGATTTAGAGATTCGTGACAAGGTTGGGAAGTAGTGGTAGCCAACCACTTATCCCGCCTTCCTTCTAAAGAGATCTCTCCTTCACTTCCAGTTACTAACCACTTCCCTGACGAGCAATTGCTAATCAATCATTCTGATCTTCCCTGGTATTTTGACATTGTCAACTACTTGGCTTCTAAAATCGTTCCCTCTGATTGGGTTCGACATCAAAAAAATAGACTTAGATCCAAAGCCAAGCACTATTACTGGGAAGAACCTTGGTTTTTCAAGAACTGTAAAGACCAGCTCCTTTGGAAGTGTGTCCCTGATAAGTAGATAGAAAGCATTTTGTCGTTCTGCCATGACCAGGCATGTGCTGTAAAAATTTTGCAGAGAGGTTTTTATTGGCCCACGGTTTTCAAGGACGCACATGAGTATAGCAGGGCATGTTCACGCTATCAGTCTCTCTGTAGTATTGGCCGCTGAGACATGATGCCCTTGAATCCAACTATGGTGTGCGAAATCTTTAACATATTAGGCATTGACTTCATAGAACCTTTTCCAAATTCTCGTGGCTTTGAGTATATCTTGTTAGCAGTGGATTATGTTTCAAAACAGATTGAAGCCATCCCCCCGAGAGCTAATGACCAAAGAGTTATAACACAATTCGTCCAAGACTTTATCTTCTCTAGATTTTGGGTACCAAAAGCCATCATAAGTGATGGACAGTCTCATTTTAGGAACACACATTTCCAATCCCTACTTCAAAAGTTTGGGGTGACACATAAGATTGCCACACCTTATCACCCTCAAACCAATGGACTAGCTGAATTATCCAACTGAGAGATCAAAAAGATTTTATATACTACCATCAGACCTGATAGGAAAGATTGATCTTCCCACCTTTCTGATGTGTTGTGGGCATATAGAATAGCTCACAAAACTCCATTACTCATGTCTCCTTTTAAACTTGTCTATGGGAAACCCTGTCATCTTCTCATAGAACTTAAGTGCAAAACCTATTGGGTCATCGGGAAGTGTAACTTGGACCTAAAGAAAGCCAATGATCATAGAAGACTTCAAATTTTTGAGCTTGATAAATTAAGGAATGAATATTACGAAAGCTCAAGGATTTATAAGGATAAATTAAAGGACTTCCACTACCGTCACATCCAAAGAAAGTAATTTCACCCTGATCAGAAAGTTCTTCTATTCGACCCTAGACTGAAACTCTTACCAGGGAAACTCAGATCCAAATGGACTAGACATTTTACAATCTTGAGAGTTTTTGACAATATATGTAATGTCCCAAAATTCAGGCTTCAAGTCATTTCAAAGTGGTTTGGGTCAATTCGAATCTGAATACACCGTCAAGGTTTGGCGCTGGTGTTAGAACGCCATTAATTTGCCAAAATCACGTATTTCCAGCCAAACCCTAGACAAACCTTATCAAAAGAGTGTCATATGTGGTATCATTGGATTCCTCTCATCGTAAGCTTTCCGACGACGCTTGATTCATGTGATTTAAAGTTGTATAGATCAAGTTATGGCTAAAAGAAGTCACCAGGGACCTAAATGTAAGGTGAACCCAACCCCAGGGCATTTTGGGTATTTCACCCAACTAAACCTGCTCAAAACTGCTCCTAAGGCCTAGTTAAGGACCCTTTGGGTCCCTTGGGTCGTCATTAGCCTCCAACTCTCTCAAATCAAGAAAGGAAGAGAGAAGGAAAATCTTGGATTTTCCTTCTTAAAAATCAAAATTTTCTTCGTAGGGACCCTCTTGTAATTCTGAGAAGTCCGAGCTTTCCACCGTAAAATTCACAGTGGTGATGGCGGTGCATAGTAAGCGTGCGATTCGTGTCGGTGGCAGCTCACGCGGAGGAGATGTGTGGTGCGGCGCGCCTGCGGTTGACGCACGGCAGCATGATTAAAAAACGCTCACGTGTGTGCATTCATGAGCGGGAGCCTGGTAGATTGCACTGCGTAGCGCAATCTGACGGTGTGGGTGCGTGTGGGTGGTGATCCACGAGCGAACACACGGGCGAATAGGCGAGCGACGCGTAGCACATGTGGTGGCGCATGCGCGGGCGCGTCTAGTGGCGTGTCTGGTTTGACTCTAGACCCCTTCGCACTGTTTCATCTGGTTCAAGGCCATCCTGACCTCGGATTTTGCAAACAAGGCACCGTGGGAATCATATCGACGCGTACCACACGTTGGTGTGATTTATTTCAACTTTTGAATTCGTTCTACTTTTTCAAAAATTAGAAACATAACTAGGTGTCTCTGACCCCATCGTGGGTTCAATTGAACCAAGTCCTCTCCCTAGTGCACGCGTGAATCCCGAGGCAAGCGTAGAGACTATTTCCAGGCCTAGTACACAGTTCGAAATCACCGTGACCCTCTAGTGACATTAACTAGAGTAGTCTATCCTTTCTCGATTTAACCAATTTTTCAGGTAATTGAGAACCCGGCCTGTGCGAATTTCATGCGTACTACCTTGGTCTATGTGCATTGTCTTTTTCTGAGTTGGAACCCTTCAGTGTTTTCCTAATTTCTGGCACTATAAATAATAACAAAAAGGGATTTATGTGAATAATAATGAATTAGCAAGTATATACACCCCTGTTATCGCAGGCATGAAACGAAACCTATTTTCCAAAAAACAAGTTCTATGTCTTTAAATCTATCTAAATAATATGGAACCTCCGGTAAAGATGAGATTTCTTGTGAATGAATAAATTGGAAAATAATATGAGAAATTGTTAACCTTGAAACTAGTAATATGAAATTACTATAGGGTATTGGAATTGACAAGATAAGGAATACAGTTATTTGTAAATGGGATAGATAATACGACAGATATGTTAGGGAAAATAAAAGGATTAGATAACTGGTTTCAGCCCCGCTGCTTGCCGGGATTTCGGCCGTAGCTTTAGGTCTTTTCAGACCAGGTTTAGGGGCTAGTTTAGGGAGTTGTTGGCCTCCCTACGACTTTTTGGTTAGGCTTAACAACCAACTAGGATAGTGGATTCCCAGGGTGCGAGGGTTGGAGCAGTTCTTTCGGCCGGTGGGTGGGTCATTGGCTGTTTGTAGTTTAGCGTACACAGTGCTTGTACGTGTTCACGCTACACGATGTAGCTGCCACCCCTTTTCGCGAAGACCCCAGGGTGACAGAGTGTGGTGACTCGATGGATATAAGTAGCCCTCCTGGCCAGGAGGGTGTCTTATATCAGTCTTGCATCGTAGGAAGTTACACGAAATCGTCTCATGCCCGAGACATTAATTAATAGTTTGAGAACAATAAGAATATAGGCAAATTGCATAAAAGAGACTGGATATAAATAAGCTTGTAAATAGACGAACTATCGAGATAGTGCCTTTTTACTATACTCTGTTACTTGTTTAGTTGTACTACACTACTCAGTTTGCACTGACGTTTGTCTCGGGTTCCGGACTCAGGTGTTGCTGAGCAATTGGGTGCCGCGGCTACTGTTGGTCAGACCTTCAGAAAACCAGATCCTATCTGAGGAGACGATCCATATTGAGCTGGTGGCTCATAGTTGTAGTTACTTTTTCGCTAATAGAATTTTTATTTCCTATCCTCTTGTTATTTATATGAGACTCTCATTTATTTCTGCTCTAGGAGAACTTTACTTTTATTGTTAGCACTTTTGTTTCCTTCATTTAATACTTTATGAATGAATGTTGGCTATTGAAGTTTTATGACTTTATGTTGGGTGGCTATGATCTTGTGGGTTTTCATGCTAGTTGTTAGCATAAGGCGACTTGGGTCTCGTCGGTTGGCGGGACTCGGGTCGTCATAATAGAGCTATCGAGATCACTGAGATTGACAAATCTAAACCTTTCATTAAACCGCATGATCTCAGACTTGTCAATTCTATCATTTCGCTCCAATATTTTGAACTTATTTCTAACCCATCATTTGGGCTTGCACCTAGCTGAAGGCGTAAAACTTAGCAAACCTATCTCTTGTATATAGCTATTTTCATCTTTCTTATTTTCCATTTCTTCCTTAAGTGTCTATCCTTGTATTTTTAGCCTACGTTCATAGTCACATTTGCCATGCTTTTCACTACTTAACCTGACTTTCCATTCTAATCTTATATCAAACTTGAAATCGTCTGCACAGAGATTTTTTTCTCCTCATTTCGACTTCTTTCCGTCACCAAGTCTAAGTTAGTGAAAAGAAGAACATGCATTTCCACCAAAGTACTCACCCATTAAATAAGTGGATGTGTTTAGTCATATTTGCTAGTCTTTAGTCTTGTGTTTAGGAGAAGCTCTTTCCACCAAAGTACTCACCCATTAAATAAGTGTACTCTACCAAATAAAGTTGAAGGAGACATTTAACATTTGTTTTCAAAAAGAAAAAAAGAAAAAGTCAAAGAATTTTGAAAAAAGGACATTCTTTTGACAAACTCAAGTATGCTCTCCAAAGTCCAGTATATATTTTCTACCAAAAATTATTTTCAGGATGCATTACAAATACCCTATTTCCATCGAATATTCTTTGAGCCACAACTCAATAAGAGTTAGGTTTGAGTCTTCTCTCGTTTTTGAGAGTTGATCCAAAGACATGAGGTGAAGCTAGGACAAACCTATACTTAAAAAGACGTGAATCCCCGGGATTGAGTTTTAAGGTTCATCTGGTTAGTCCTAACCATTCACTAAGCACAACCATAACCACTTAGCTTCTGAGCTTTCACTACAACAAATTAGGATTTTGGTCACGATTAAAAATAGTGACCAAATGACTTATAACCGTCACCAATTAGCGACAGGAAAAGTTGCATTGCGGAAGGGTCTTTGGTGACAGTTCCACCTAAAATCGTTACCAAAGGCTTTGGTGACGGTTCCACCAAAAACCGCCATCGAAGCCTCAGGGTTTTGGTGACGGTTTTAGGAGGAACCGTCACTAAAGTGCGGGGCTTTGGTGACGGTTTTAGGTGGAATCGTCACCGAAGCGCGTGGCTTGGTGACGATTCCACTCAAAATCATCACCGAAGCAGGGGTGCTTTGGACATAGTTCCACCTAAAACCGTGACCAAAGCTCTCACCACCGTGACCAAAGCGTCCCTTTGGTCATGGTTTACCAATAGGCACCAAAGATTACCTTTAGTCACGGTTTATAAATCGTTACCAAAGATATCTTAAAGAAAATAATAAATATGTGTTCAAGAGGTCTTACTACCTAGCAATAACTACTCCAATTCAAGTGTATTTCATGTTTCACTTCAAACTTACATTTCACAACAAGAAAAGTACATGGACTTAAATCAAGAAAAGTGCATGGTTGCAACTTTACTACACGGCAAACCAAGTTAATGGTAGTTAATACCTATAAAGAATAAAATTGTTTTAATAAGTAATTTGCAGAGAACAACAAAAAATTCAATTGTCCAAGAGGCTTAAGAGGATTAACTACAACACAAGTAGGTTGATCTGATTTGTTAATGCATCTGGATCTTCTCTCCTAGAGGTTATTGGTTCACCTATGCCAATTTCATAAAATAGTCAGAGTGGTTGATTAAATACATGGTTAACTTCATCATATTTATGTCCATCAAACATGATTTTTTGAGGAGCAACAAACAAAATATGCATTCTATTTGTCAAACACTAACCACAGAAGCATTGCTTATGCAGGTCTCAAGCTTCAATAAAGTCTCCCTGTTCTGTAAGAGATGGACGTGTAAGCATCCCTATTAGACTTTTATGCAAGAACAAGTTCGTAATCTATATCACTTGCAACCCAATTCTATGTATCGTGAATCATTATTCATTCATACTCTAGGCCTAAGTGATCACATGTTCAAAATCATAATTAACTTGCTTATCCTGGCTTATGCATCTGCATTTGTCAGGTCATGCATTTTGCAGCAATTTGAGAGTTCGAAATCAGAATACTCCACCATGTATAGAGAGTTGAGACTAAGAGGTTCTCATGTTATCTCTGGGCATCTAATCTCAACTTAGATCACAAGAGTGGGACTTCATTGAAAGCACTATGATTGTTTCATCATATTTGTAGAAGATAGGCATAGTGTTATGCCTCTAGTCTTCTTTTGCAACATTTGTTTGAAAGAATTCTTAATTATTATTTTTTATGAACAAAGATTATTACCAAGAATAAAGTAGAAATGATTTACACAAGTATTTTTCTTTACATTACAAATAACAGCCCAATGCCAATTTGATTGATTCTATCTCCAAATTAATCAAATAATTCTATTAGATCTTAGTAACTTGCCGTGCATGCTTATTTTAGTTCTACACTCTAGACAATTTGACCTCTTTCATATTCCATAGTTGTACATCAAGTGAAAGACCATTGCAAGTTTTGAAATAAAAAGTGCCATTGCAATTGGGTCATTAAGTACCAATAACACCATACAGCATGATGCACCAAGTACATTAATGCATGCAGGTGATTAATAGCATACCTGCACAGTATCAAAACATCGGCTGTAATTGCATGAAGCCGTGAGTTAGCATATGACGAGGCTAATATGAGCAATTTGATTTTCCAAAGAAGGGCTTCTCTTGGAATGATATCCATCAAATCTTGTTGGGCATGAGGTCAATATTTCAGAAGAAAAACATATAATTCTAACAAGTGCGTTGAGCTACAAATCAAAGGCACAAGGGCAAAAAAATAAGTAATGGAATAGAGGAACAGGACACAATTCACACCTTGTTGAAAACACTACTTGTACAAAGCAAAGCATGATGAAGATAGTTTAATTGACAAGCATTGAAAGCATTATGATTGTTTCATCATATGTGTAGAAAGATCCAAAAACAACTTGAATAATCCATCACATTTTTTATAGCAAATAACTGGGGCAAAAATCTCAGCCAAGAGGTGCTCAAGAATAAAGATTTCCTAGCACAAAATAAGGTAAAACTAGAAACTCTAAATTCTAGGGGAAAACACCCTTCTCCTTGACAGTTAGGACCTGTGCTTCTCTGATATCAAGCAACCTATGATTTTTCTAGAATGATGGTCCAGATCAACTATATTAAGGATGGTTCACTCTCCCTTCCAACTAGGCAAGACTACATTCCATCCTAGCATTCCATCCTGGCATTTACTCTTGGTTTTAACTTCCAAAGGAATCAACAGTTCGAAATGTACCAAAATTTGGCACCCAACTCTTCTTAAAATCTCCTCGAGGTTTCCCTAGTAACAACATCAAAAGCCCTCTCTAAATCAATAAGAACCATTTATACATACTTCAACATCATACATCTTACAAATGTATCACCTCAACAAAGACCAAATAACCATAGGATCAAAGGCACTTGTACGATTTAGCAGAAACCAAAGATTATTAGTTATCGAATACCCACAAATTCCAGAATTCTAATAGCAACTCTTAAGCGTCAAGAATAAAACCACAAATCCCAATATAAGAGAAAAGATGAAAACTTTCAACAAGGAGAAATAAAGCAACCCACACTGATACAATCAAAAGGTAAAACAACCTCTGCATGCAAGTAAGAAAGAAAAAAAGGCAAACGGTGAAACCACAAGCAAGCAGACAGGTAAAGCCAAACCAACTTCTGCAAATTCCCAATTCTTGGATCTCTTAAGAGCAATTCTAAACATCAAGAATAGAACCAAAAATCCCGAACCTATCGATCTAATAGAGAAAGATGAAAGCTTTTGACAAGTAGCATGAAAGAAACCCACATCTCAGCCTCCCTCGAGTAAAAATAAAATACTTGGATGATCTTGTGGGGCAGAGGCTGTGCATTGGGGCCGTTGCGGTGGAGGTCGAGGAACTTCTTGAAGTCGGTGTCAAGGTACTCGAACACCAGGTATATCACGGGCTTCCCATTCTTGTCCACCTGCTCCACGCACAACAACCTACGCAAACAAGAGAACCCACCAAGAGCGGACCATTACCCGTTGCATTGCGAGAGGCGAGACCAAAGCGTGGAAAGGTGCCACCTTTTCCGACAAAAATCAACGAACCTGACGACGTAGATACTCCTAGAGAAGAGCTGGAGGAGGGAGATCATGCGAAGAGCAGTGGGGGGATGCCCTCCTCGTCCATCTCGAGGCGGATCTTCTTGAGGACAAATACCAATACTCATCACTAAGCATGGAATATAACTTAGAGTTCTTGTTTGAATATACCAATACTCATCACTTCTCATAAACGTACACTAAATATCATGAAATTATACAAAATGTCATCTAAATACATGTGAGTGCAAATGAGAGTACAACTGAATACATAGAAGATATTAATACCTCGGCTGTTGCTGCTGCTGTTGATGTGGTAATAGGCATAGGGGTTTGCCTACACCTTCTCCATTGAGGCGGCCCCCTACATCCCCTCCTTGGGGTACTGTTGCCACATCACCTGCTCCTCCACCAGCAACCTCTGCTTGTTCTTTATGTCTGACATCTGCACGTACGCCGGAAGTGCCACCATTGCCGACGCCGAGAACAGGTCCTCCCCGTTTACCCCGATCATCGATGGCACTGGCAGCGCCAGCATCCCCTGCCTTCCCCGCCCCGCGGTTAATGCGATGCTGCTCACGCTCCCCTTATTGAACGCCGTGGGCTGCGCCGCTTGCGGCTGGAGCTGATACATCCCATCTAGACTCAGCAGGTTGAGCTCGCCGCCCAGCGAGGGCTTCTGGTGCGGGAGCATGCTTGCGGACTGCACCGGCGCCGTTTCCCAGATGGTATGGTCGTCGTCCGAGAACGCCTCCCACGGAGGCCCCGCGAAGCCACCGTTCGCCTCCGCCGGGGTGCTGTTGAAGAGCACGAGGGCGAGGTTGCCCGCATGGTCCTCGACGGGGCCAAAAAGCCTCGTGGCCCTGTCATGGGCCTTGTACACCTTCCCGTAGGTGCCCTCCACCACCTTCTCCAACTTCTCGCACTTCTCCATGGTGGAAGGATTTATCCCTTATTAGATCTTGACTTTGGTGGAGTGGATTGGGAGTGGGAAAACAAACCCTAATAAAGTTGGAGAATTTTTGGGAAAAAAATTAGAGGGAGGTGAGGGAGGGTTTTGCAGGTAAATGGTGGTTGAGGTCTTTGGTGACGATTTTAAGTGAAGCCGTCACCGAAGGCTTTAGTTACTGTGTTTAAAATTATCACCAAAAGTTCAAAATATAATCTGGTCTCACTTGTCTTTTTGGTCACGATTTTGGGTGGAACTGTGACCATAAGTTACTTTTGGTGACGGTTTTATAAACTGTCACCAAATAGCCGTGACCAAAACCCATATTTCTAGTAGTGTTTGTAAAACCCTCTTGAGTCCTAGAAATCGCATTTAAAATTTAAATATCAAGAGTCCTAGTTGGTCAAGAGATGGTCTATATCATATCACTCTTAAGTTCTAATAGTCTTCCTAAGCAGCTAGTTCTCAGCTAATAAACACAGTTGACTTTTCATATATAAACACAGTTAAAAAATTTCAACTTAAAAATCATCTCTAAACACTTAAAAAATTGAAAAGGACTAAATAGATATCTCATCACACTTACCTAGCTGATATTTAATTATTTTGCATTGAATGAGTTGTTTGCTAAGGAACTAGCAAAACCTAAGATGGGGGTATGATGAGGTGTGGCTTATCATAGCTAAATACCCAAGTTAAGCTAGAAACTAGGTTAAACACTATATTATTAACATGATAAAAGGGTTACGTATGGAAATTAAGAAAAAGACCTAAAACATCAAATTTGGGTTAAAAATGCATAATTAGGTTAATTAATGAGATATTCCATTCACAAATGCAAAATGATAATCTAATTGCAAATTGAATACATTTCTGAGTTCAAAAGTTCAAATCAACAGTAAAATCATGTTCTAAAAAGTTCAATTAAACTATCAAAAAACTTGGTTGCATTTGGACATCAATAAGACATTACATTTAGAGTTTTACATTTAGGTCCTCATTCCATAACATTTTATTTACATTTATAGTACCAAGGGCCTATTTGAAAACCCGTAAAGACTTTTCTGCAAGCTTACAGGGACCCATTGGTTACCATTTTTCTTCACTTATGGCCTCCATTGCAAAATTCACACCATTTTGCTTCATGGGTTTTCTTGCAAATTACCCAAAGAACCTGATGCAATTCATCTTCACTCAGCAGATGAACCCAAAGCTATAGTTGCTGCTCGTTCTCTTCTTCACTAATCTAACGGTGGATCTTCATCCATTGTTTGTGTGCCCTAGCATAGAGTGTCATCACCTCCTCCAGATCTGATTAGACGATGGAGATTTAGTTCTATTTTTCCCATGCATTGCCTAAACCCTCATCCATTGTTGGTACTCATCTCGTCTAATGACAAGTCGCAGTGTCTACATCACCCAAATCACCTATATAATCACTCCCATAACCTTTGTGCATAACCATCGGCCCCCTCTTACATCTCTTGAGCCGGTCATTCACTTCCCTCTGGTTTCCTCCCCTCACTCTGCCTCCAACGCCATTGCTAATGCGATGGAGCTCCACTTCTCTGACTATCCTCGTCACTAAGGATTGTGTAACACCTGAAGATGACCTAGATCTCCACTAGTGGGCTTTCTCTCCACCGAAGCTCCTCCCTCCCTCTTCGCTGCAACCACTAGTTGCAGTTCTCCTTACAGGTCTCATTCTTCCACTTAGAGTAGGATCTATTGCTTTCTAGGATAGATGCTATTGTAGTGCAGATCAATTAGAGTAGAATTAGATAGTAAATTGATGGATTGATTGTTAGATTTAGGAGTCAATTAGGTTAAATGTAGTTTCACCATTCCACCTCCTCTGATTAATTCAGATCAGAGGAGATGAATTCACTCATTCAATATGTTCATTTAATCTCCCTCTTCACTCCATAACTCACATTCACTCAATTGCTACACATTATATACATTAATCACCCATTCATTAGAGCATTCATCATATCTGATGCTTTAAGCATTCAGATCTGTTGGAGCGCTCAAACATCAATTTGAGGGCATTTCACTTAGCCTAGATATTCGCAAATGCCCTCCTTCTGGTTTGAATTGATCAGATTTGACTGATTATGTTGGGTTTGATTTTGATAACTGATCAAATGAATTTTGGATCAATTGCAGTCTATTTGGATTTAATCAATGAAATTGGGTTTATCTGAGTTTGATTGGATGTGTTGCAAATGTTTTAAGTTCATTTGATTAGGTTTTCATTGCTCAAACTCTCTGTGCCTAATTTTATGTCAGATCTTGATTTTTGTTCATCGCCAAGTAGTTTAGGCCAATGAGAATCAGATGCACTGATTCAAGGCCTAAGCAATGACCTGATGATTTTTAGAGGATCGGCTATCCTTTCTAAACACCAACTAATGGTGTGCAGGAAGTATACATGATTATATCATCTTGGCGAACCTAGATTAACAGGGGCAACATTATGTTCTTGGATTCAAAAGTCTTAATCTACCAATGAGAAGTTAAATGAGGGTTTTAGATCTTCGAAGAAATATTTACGATGACTTAGTTTGGTTTTTGATGGATTTGAAAATGTTTCAGAGCTTTACTCCGGATCTGAGGAAGGCCTTTCAGTGAGTTAATGAATAATTGATCTCTTCTTTTTATGTTGTTTATGGCATAAGAAAATGATTGATTAGGGTTTTATAAGTGCATGATGTTAAATCCTTCTTGGATGATATGTTCTATAGTGTTACGCATTCATGTATTGTTTTAGCTCAGTTCTGATCTGAAAATGGTATGCAATTGATGTCTAAATTTAATGTCAGCTACTTGTGATGGTAAAATCTATCCTAAGTGAGACTTTAATTGAAATTGAGTTGAAAATTGTGTTTGAATGCTCCATTATCTTCCATGTGATGTGATGAATGTGTATGAGTTCTTGAACCACTACTTCAGCCTTTGAAACATCCTTAGAGGCCTTAGGTTCCATAGTTAAACTCCATGTAGGCCTAATTCAGATGAATTTTGTAAATAAATAAAAATCATAAAAAAAAAGGAACCTGTCTTGAGTAAGATCAAGTATTTCTTTAGGTATATGCAAAGTTGCAAAGTATTCTGAACCACCAACTTGATAGAACAATATCAACCGATGATTCGATATACTTTGAAACTTAATAGAAAAACCAAGTTCAAAAATCACGAAAAGAAATTCTTCTCCTCTCATCTCACCTTCTCTCTCTTCTTCTACCTTTATAATACATAGAAGGCTATAAAAATCAGAAAAAGTCAAAAATTGCATAACATTACCATGTATATACTATTTATGGTTGTAAATATAATTAAACACTAAGCTATATGTAAATATTGTAATATAAGAAAATAATCTACATAAATAACTTGTAATTGTATTATATATATTTAAATAAGTATTTAGGATGATTTACTATACAGATACTTTATTATATAATTGTATATTAATTTATATTAGAGTAAATGTATTTACACTAGGGTAATTATAAATAAATAAGAATACTTGTATAATAGTGTCTGATATTGTACATACGTATTTAAATAATTATTATGTACTGTATGATATCTGTACATTAATTTATTTATGTATTTATTGTAGGTAATTAAGTTATTAAGTTAAATAGGTAAACTACAATGTTAAAATAAAATAAATTAGTAAATTAAGTTATTACTGAGGTAATTTATATTGTATAGTTATATATATTATTTTTAAATATTTTCAACGTATTTATAATATATTTATACTATATAATAATATTTATAACTAAGTTATGTGCATATCTATTAATAACATGTACTTAATTATATATAAATTAAAATAAAGGTTCTAAAATAAATTAAAAATGTATAGTAACTATCTTAATATGTTAATTAACTATTTATAAAGTCAATTTAATGATTAAATTATCAATTTGTACATTAATTAAGGATTTAAACCCTAAATTAACGTGTATAAATCCCTAAATTTAACTAATTTTAATATAAAATTAAATAAATTATTTTTATAAATTAATTATATAATCATGTAGCCTTATGTGAGTGCTTTCCATCTATATAATTATTATAAATTTGGAATTAATTTGGACACTCGAATCGAGGTCCAATCTTTGCCTCATAGAATGCAATTCAGCACTTAATTCCACGCAATGTTAGTCCCACATCGTGGAGCTGTGTGCACGCTAAGCGACATAAATTGTTTAGCACCCAACGAATGCTCAGTTGTTAAGCGCTGGGTGCGAATAAAACCATTACCCCATTACCTCTCCTTCTAAGCATACTAATTGAGAATATATTAAATAAGCACGTGGGTTGGGAGCCCGTGTGCACAATATTGGGTCAGAAATGGGCTTGAAAGAATGCACAAAAATGTACTTAAAGAAAATTAGAATCGGGTCTAGTAGTGATCTGGTCCCACCCGTAGGGGTGCTGTGTATTCCACAAAAAACCCAGTTTGCTAATAAAAAAGCACAATTTGTGTAAAGGTGAAAGTAGAATAGCTGCATGTGGTTGAGAAGATGAGCCCTAAAATTGACTAAGTGTTGAGAGTCCTCTGTAGCTAAAATTTGTCTAAATGTAGAGTGTGCGTGAGTGTTGGTGAGTGTGTATACTGTATATGTATAATATGTATACTAAAAGTATATGTATAGAGTATACATGTAAATAGTATATATATAATGTATACGAGCAGACATATAGTATATGTATATATAATAGAGTAAAATAAGATAATATGCACATAAACCTTATTATGTATAAATATTTTTGTAAGGTCTTTTTAGTGACATATATATCCATCACTGTAGGTATATATATTAGTGAATATAATTCTTTTGCCTTATGTTCCACACCTTCTTTTACTAAGGCTATAGCAATACTTCTATATGTTACTGTATATATAATATATGTTATTAGAGTTATTAGTATATGTTAGTATATTTAGTCTAGTGTATATTAGTAGTTACTTTTGTACCTATACTTAGGTATTATTTAGAATAGTTATATATAACTAGCATAGAGTAATCATACTTAGTTTTTGATGACTACTTAGTTGTAAATATGTTTAAGGCATTAATTGATTCTTTTGTACATAATTGACTAATTCCTTCATCCATTAATTCATTGATTCATTTTGTAAATGTAATTGACATTTTTGGAATAAAAGAACATTTTTGAAACATAGAGAGTGATGTAACTGCCTCCCAGTGAATGACCTAGAATAAATCATTACAAATTATATAAATAAATAAAATGACATGACATTTGTTTACATTGTGACATTATACTACGATAACGACACCAGTAAATCATCGTTTTTATGCAGCACGGTTTATCGTCGATCAGCGGGGAATACAGAATGTTGGCTGGGTCAAGCTGAGATAAGTGATCCGCCACTACATTATGTGCTCTGGCTTTGTCATGAATTTCGACATCAAATTCCTGCAACAGAAGAATCTATCTAATCAGACGAGATTTGGCATCATTCTTTGCCAACAAATGTCAGAGGGCAGAATGATTAGTAAATATAATCACCTTCGACCCAAGATGATAAGAACGAAATTTCTCCAACCCAAATACTACGGCTAGCAGTTCCTTTTCAGTAACTGTCTAATTATGCTGAACCTCATTCAGTGTCTTGCTAGCGTAGTATATGATAAAAGGGTAGCGCTCTCGATGCTGGCCTAGAACAGCTCCGACGACGAAATTGGAGGCGTCATACATCATCTCGAAATTGAGAGCCAGTCGGGTGGCTGGAGAATCAAAAACAGCGCTTTGAAATGTCTTGAAAGCCTTGAGATAGGAGGAATCAAAATTGAATGGGGAGTCGGCTACCAAAAGATTCGTCAAAGGACGAGTGATTTTCGAGAATTCTCAAATGAATCTTTTGTAAAATCCAACATAACCCAATAACAATCTAATCTGCTTGACCAAACTAGGTGGAGGTAATCGAGAAATAACTTTTGATTTTTCTCGGTCGACCTCGAGTCCGTTTGCAGAGATCTTATGACCTAGTACTATGCCATCTCTCACCATGAAATGGCTTTTCTCCCATGAAAGTACTAGATTGACTTCAATGCACCTCCTCAGGATCTTAATGAGGTTATCAATACAAGACTGGAAATCATCTCCAAAAATGGAGAAGTCGTCCATAAACACTTCCATGAAATCCCCAATCATATCAGAAAATATGGTCATCATACAATGTTGCAAAGTTGCGGGTGAGTTGCTGAGGTTGAAGGGCATTCGCTTGAAGGCGAATGTACCAAAGGGACACATGAAAGTCGTCTTATCTAGATCTTTCGGTTAAATCACAACTTGATTATACCCAAAGTATCCATCCAAAAAGCAGAAGAAGCTTTGCCCAACTAACCTTTCCAAGATTTGATCAATGAAAGGTAAAGAAAAATGATCCTTTTTGGTAGCCATGTTTAGCTTTTGATAAT
The DNA here is from genome assembly GCA_037157565.1 of Thalassia testudinum. Taxonomy (NCBI): domain Eukaryota; kingdom Viridiplantae; phylum Streptophyta; class Magnoliopsida; order Alismatales; family Hydrocharitaceae; genus Thalassia; species Thalassia testudinum. The sequence continues at coordinate 77,982,654 of JAZHRO010000077.1, read as the reverse complement.
CAATGCAGACCAGCCACAAGGTCGCGGTGTGGGTCAGGATGGATTCACCCTTTTTGTTCTTAATTATGGTGAGTCCCGCCTTTTTAGGCACTATCTAGATGGGACTCACCCACTAGCTATTGGATATGAGATATACAATATTAGTATTCAGCCATTTAATGATCTCCTTCTTGACAACCACAAGCATATTCGGGTTTAGTCGTCTTTGAGATTGTTGAGAAGGTTTCACCCCCTCATCCGTGTATATATGATGAGTGCAATGTGAGGGGCGAATACTGTGGAGATCAGCAATACTCCACCCAATAGCAGCCCTATGTGCTTGAAGTACAGAAATCAATTGCTACTCCTGTTCTTGGGTTAAGTGAGCACTAATAATGATCGGATATGTCTCACTTTCGCCAAAACCACATATTTCAATGAGTCAGGTAAGGGCTTCAGTTCAATCATTGGTGGGGGGCAATAGGTTATGGGTGGGAGGAGAAGAATCATCTACAGCAACCTGATGATCCTGATACGTGTTACCGTTGGTTGATTCCGCACCTGAGAGGAAGTCGGTCGTGGCTGAATCAGCGATTAAACCTTCTGTGGCAATCATGCCATCTTGCACTAGCAAGGGTGAATTAGGAAGTGAGATATCAGGAAAATCAGAATCTGGGGTGTTAAGGTCAGAAAGACACCCCATACAATCAGATCCTTGGTATGAAATGTGCATCGGGGTAGTCTCAATCTCGTGTGGATCAATGTCTAAAGACCTCGATAGTGAAGATGAATGTGACATTGGGTCACTACAGAGAAGCCTAATGTTTCCACAATAAGTTGAGTTCTCACTTCACCATTATCCTCGATAAGATCATAATCAAAATTTCTTGATGCCCTAAAGATATCCAATCTAAGTCTCTCATTTCCTAGGGAAATCTCCATACACTTGGTTGCTCAATCTATGTTCACTCGGGTTGTCGCCAAGCATGGGCAACCCAAATGATCGGTGCATTACAGAGATTAGGAGGAACCTCCATGTCTAGAATGAAAAAGTCCACTGGAAAGTAGAATCCACGAACTTCCACAATAACATTTTCAACCACCCCCTCAGTGTTTTTACCGATCTGTCAACCAACTGAATGGTAATCGAGGTGGGCTTCAACTCCCCAAATCGAAATCGATCAAATACGATAGTGGAAGTCAAGTAGATGGACGAACCCAAATCTAGAAGAGCCCGGTCAAATGGAGAATCCTGCAAAAAGAAGGAAATGAGTGGGGTACCAGGGTCTTTCTTCTTCAGTGGTAAGTTAGCTAGAATAACAGCGCTAGCTTCTTTCGACAGTACCACCCTTTGTCCTATTTTCTGCTATCACCTCGAGGTACAGTAGTCCTTAAAGAACCTAGCGACAGCAGGAACGTAATCAATCGCATCGAAGAGTGGGACCTGAATATGAACCTCCTTAAACATGGCTTTCAAGTGCTCATAATTCTACATTCCCTTTTTCTTTGCTAAATCCCGCATAAAAGCTTCAGGAAAAGGGATGGGAATCTCAGGGTTTAAAGGTCGTTTGCCCTTATCTACCTTAGGTGGCTCCTTAGAAGAAGAAGATGAAACATCTACAGTAGAGGATAAGAAGAATCATGACCCACCTACTTAAATGGTGGATCCTGTGTAGCCTTCCAGCCCCTCAAGGTGACAGCCTTTGCATCGGCGTACTGTCCCTGAGGTGGCAGAGGAGCGAAAGGGGTAGAATAGGTGGGGTTCGACAATAAAGCTGGCTGACCTTGCGCATAACCTGGTGGTGCAGGAGGTGCTTGATGGTAACACCATTATGGGCCCTAACTAGCCACAATTAGTCAAGTTCAAATGGTAAATGCTCCTACTTGATCATCTGAGGGTCATAATTCCACTATAATCTGACTTGAGAAGAAAATAAGAAAACAAGGTTAATTCTATTGTTTTAACAGCACATCACAAATGAATATTAACCATGGGACAACTCAGGGGTTAATTGAAGGTCAATTGAGTATAAAAGTCTAAAAAGTGGGTTCACACTGACTAAATCAGAGTTTCACGCATTTCAAGGGCGAAAAAAGTATTGAAAACCCTAATTTATCAACCCTACTTAAATTGAAGAGGTTTTGATCAGGATAAAATTAATCTAAACCTCCTAAAATTCATGAAAAAATATTCTAAGAGGTTTTGTACCTTTGGTTTTATCATCTTTAACCTAGAATAGAGTTTCAATGGGAAATTACCCTGATTTAGGCTTCTGTGTAATTTACCTAGTCAAATGTAGTGAAAACTCAAATCAAAATTCACCATTAGATTCCTTGGGTTCAAATTAAGTTAAACCAAAATTTGGATCCAATTAGAGTTCATTTTGACCTAGTTTGCATTTTAGCCCTTAGAAACTCTGATTCTCACATTTAGACCCCTATGTTTCGAGTTTATTGCATTAAGGTCCATAACTTCTTCATGTTTTTCACAGTTATACCCCTACTACCATGAACAGTGTGAACGCAGCCAAACCCAACTCCGCCACCTTTGATCGATCTAAAAGCACAACAAATCAACACCAAATCCCACTAAATTTTGTGGGATTGGCATTCACATTACGGGGAATCATATGAACATGATTGTAGACTCGAATCTTGAGCAAGAAACTCTAGCGAATCTAAAGAAATTATGGGAATTTCTTGTTCCCAAATCCGAACCTTGTGCACCTAATTCCCTATTGGAGCTCGAAATCAAGCGTTATAAAAGCTCCTCTACATCCTAGCATTTCCCCCAACCAAGAACAAGCTGGAATAACCCTCTTTCTCCTCCTCTGGCCACCACATCTTTGGCTGCGAAGAACCCTCTTCGACCACCTCCTCCGACCGTCCAACCATCCAATTGGACAGCCCTCCAGCTTCCCCTCTTTGTCGCGAGTCTTGCCACCCAAAGAAAGATCGCTCTTGACCTCTACTTGTTCATCGTCATCTCGCTGTCATTCTCATCTTCTACGTGTCCAACCAGTCAATGCCGGATGTGTGTGTGTGTCTCTCTCCTCATAAGTCACCTCAAGTGCTTCCTCTCTCTCTAGGTCAGTCCTACCTCCTTAGATCCTAGGATTAACTGCCGACCACCGTTCTTCCCCTTCGTCTTCCCCAACACTGGTTGCACCTCCAGCGAGGTCGCACGGACACATCCGACCACCAAACCACTCGCCACCACCTCCACTAGTTTCGCCTCACCTTCACCAACAAAAGCCCTAAACCTATTTAGCGAAGCGACCACTCAACATCTCCACCGAACACACGCATTCGGTCACCTTCTTCAACATCGGTCAGTCGCCACACACACGCACACCACCCATAACCAACACCAGCACACTTGCCGTGGTCTGATGGAGTGTCTGAGCTCTTTTAATTGGGATGCGAGGCCGTGTTCGTGGATTTTAGGTTTCACGGAAGCTTTGTCATCGCCATCAATTCTCAACCTCCATTTGCCACACGCCATCCATCTCCGGCCCTACTTCAACATTAGAGAGTTGTGGATGAACATCCTGAAGATTCTTGGGTCCTCAATTGCAAGGACCTATGCCGACAACAGCTTCAATTCGAAGCTCCAAATTCATAGCTACACGAAGGAGAAAGACCTACCAATTAGTCCCACATCGTGGGCGTCAAAATCATATTACGGCATAAATTGAATTCTCATTGTTAGCTCTTTGCTTCAGTGAGCACGAGGTAAGGTCCCTCACTACACGTGCCCACGCATGCCCTCGCCGCAATACCACGCACGCGAGTCTGGGCTCTAACCCGATTACCCAGTTACTATTCACGTCATATGCCTATACCCTGCTTTGGAAAAGGAAAGAAGGAAATCTGAGGAGGGAGGGGGAGGTTTTGCCTTGGCAAATGTGCACCCATGCCTCAGAGTACGTGCCAAGACGATCAACACGTAGCATATTTTGAGGCTTGCTCCTAAGGCATCTCCCCTCTGCCTCTGACGTTTGACTGTAGCTGGGTTGAGATTATTGTGGAATCATTTGATACTTGGTTTGACGTGGATATTCTTGGTTAATTGCTTAACGAATACTATTGAGAAATTTGATTGGGATTTGTGCTTAATTCTAGGGGTATAATTGGTGGTTGCAACCACCATTTTTAGTCTTTATTTTAATATTTTTGTCCCTAACTTTTGAGATACACTCTTGCTCTTTATTGGATATCATTTTTTATCTGATTCACTTGCATTAGTGTTACTGATTATTGTGATTGGTGATTGATTTGTTGCACTTGCTCCCTACGAACGACCTTGAAACTCACTGTTTGTCGAGCATTATAAATTTAAATGTCATGTCGATTTTTGTCGCTATACTATGAGACGATATTTTCCTAAATATGATAATTTTCGATTACAACAGTGCCTGAAGTACTGCATGCGCCTGTCCTTGTGGTGTCTGGAGCCTAAGCGAGGCACCCTGGTTCTGTACATACCTCGAGTTTGAGATGGGTTGGGAGGGTGTTTGTCGCGCTTTTGTGCGGTTTGTTAAAAGATAATATCGCGTTGTAATATAGCCGCAAAAGCGTTCAAAACAAATAAAGATTTTTATTACTCGAAAACCGGAGTATCCGAGGTCGAACACAGGGAGCAAATGGAATTTACTACTAGTCAAAATGTAATTGAACACTCTAATTTACTCAAAATATCAATTCAAATGTGAATGTATGCAATTAAAAATAATTAGGACAAAAATATGAAATTGGACGTCTGATCACAAGATCAGACGTCTTAAAAGTATTTCTCCTTTTCTTCTTTCTTTCTCGTCTTGCGAAGCCTTCTTCTTCTTCTTTTGATCTTCTAATCTTTTCTTTGCCTCTCGTGTTCTCTGTGTCTTGCTCTTTCTTCTTCTGCTTTCCTTCTTCTCGTGAGAAGGCTTCTTTCTTTCTTCTTCTCTGTCTTTGCTCCTTCTTCCTTCTCTTCTTCGCCTCGCCTTTCCTTCTTCTTCTTCTGTAGCGGCCAAGTCCTTCTCCTGCGTTCAGCCTGGCCTGCACAGGAGCAAAACCTAACCCTTCTCCCTCTACCCACGCGTCTCTCTCTCTCTCATGCAATTCACTCAGGGACTCTCTCCCTGAGCCACAGCCATTATCGGGTCGGATCGTACCCGGGACTAGGCGCACCTGCAGGTGGTGTGATGCGCGAGGAGTGCGTAGGCTTAGGTCGGGTCGGATCCGCCAGATCCGCGTGGTCAAGGCACGGACTAGGCGGGTGTGGGGTCAGTGAGGGACCTCACCCCTGTGCGTACTGAGGCGATAAGAGTATATCACAAAACCAATTTATAGTGTACCTGAGGTTTGTAATCCCACGATGTGGGACTAAAGGTTTCGTCCTTCCCTCACGCGCGCCCGCAGACTCTCGTGTGCAATTGCCCACGCTGAAGGCCCTGCTGGTGCTCCTTGCTGAACTCAGTCACCTCGCAACACTTGCGAGAGTCTGCTGCACCTGCCGCCTGGGAAGCTTGACGCCTGCTGCTGCTCCAAGCTTCCTGCTGCTTCGGCTGTTAATGGCGGCTGGGGCGTTCACCTGAGATTCCACAGAACGGCCTATTGGCCCAATCAGAATAGCTGGAAACCTTCGCCGTAGCACGGCGAAGGCGGTGGGTGATGCTGCAGGTTGCCGGTCGGCCTAGGCGTGCGCGCCTAGGTCAACCTGTGGCCGGTGATGGTGGGTTGTTCGGGGGGTGGTTATGGAGGTCTGGAGTGGTAGTTGTGGGGTGGAGCGAGTTCCTGGTGGTGAGGCGGAGCTCCCGAGGTGGTTGGCTAGCCGTGTGGAGTGCTGGAATGGTGGAAGCGGCTCGCCGGAGGTCGGTCGGTGATGTGGAAGATGAGGGTGGTCAGCGTCGGTCGAGGGGTAATCAAATGAGATAATAGGGGGAAAAGAGAGAGGAGAGGATGGAAAGGAGTTCTAACCTAATTGTAAGGACGAAAGGGGACTGAAGGCGGACAGCAGTACCTGCTGTCGTCGGAGAAGATGACGCCCAGTGGGGGGAGAACAGCGGCGACGACGGGGCTGAGGCGGCGTGCGCTGGTACTGCGCGACGCGGAGGGAGGTCAGGAAGCTAACTCTGCCACTGGTTTTGTGGAAGAGCGAAGAGGGAGGGGAGGGGGGCTCGCCGGAGCTTGCTGGGGGTTTTTGGCCGGGTAGGAGGAGAGGAATTGAAGGGGGAAACTCGACCAAATCAAGCTGAGCCTCTTCGGCCGGAGTTGTGGGTTCTTATATAGGCGCTGGACTGGGTGTGCAGGGCGTGAAGGGCACGTAATTGCCTGAGGTTGGTCGCCGGAGATGGAAAGGAGTTAGGATACCCAAATCTCCCGTGCGTTCGCACGAGAGATTGGGTTCACACCAGAGATTGTAATTGACTTTATAAGGAAGGGAATTCCTCAGAGAATCCTCCTTCCATTTCTGGGAGGGAATCTCTGAGGGATTAGAGAGCAATCCCTCTCCGAACCTCGCCGGAGCTCGGTTCTGCCCTAGCAATGGCGGCAGAACCGGTTTGCAAAGGAGGCGAAGAACCTAGGGGGTTCTCTGCAATGGTATTCAAAAGATAGGGACCAATTTGTGATTTGGGTGTACTAAATTGCAAAGTAGGTCAAGATGACCTCTCCTTAGGTCCAAATTTTGGTATAAACCTAATTTGGACCTAAGGAATCCAATGGCGAAATTGGATTTCAGGTTTGACCTCGTTTGACTGGACATTTTGCGTAAAAACCCAAATTAGGTTAATTGAAGAGCTAGGACCCTAATCTAGGTCAAACTAGGTTCCAAAGGCCAAATTAAGTGTTCTAAACCCTATATTATGTTTTTCCATGATTTGTAGAGGGTTTACTTGCTTTTTTTTTTGACCGAAACCTTGTTAATTTAAGCGGGTCTGTTTTAGGGTTACCAAGTGTCATTTAGTTCTTAGATTGCACATGAACCCATTTCTGATTGACTCAACCCTCTTTTATCTCATTTATACCATTTGACCTCTGTTTTGCCTCTGAGAAATCCCGTTTACGTACTGCAATGGTAAAATTGCAGTTTTAACCTTTATTTCATGTTTTCTTCTCAGAGCACTTGTTCCTTCAGTTAGGCCTTCTTCTAGGTTATGTAGGAGCTTTTATCTTCTTTATTGGGTCAAAATGAGCTAGTTATGGCTCATGATGAGGCTCTCATCAGAGGGCAAGGCTCCCTATAGCTTATGTTCCTACAATAACTGATTCTGCGTGTTCTAGGTATTCTGTATTTGGTCAGCCATGGCTTTCATGATCTTCAGATTATCATGATTTGATTGTCGCATGGACTCTTTTAACTCCTTTTAGTTCCTCCAAAGGGTCGGCTCACTTTGGAGGATGATTAACGGCACAATGCAATGGCTGATAAATGGAGCATGACTGTTGCTGAGATGGGAATGACTACTACCTTGGGTATGTGTTCTGCATATGCCCGTATTGCCTGGTCTGGTGTTGTGGATCTTGATTTGGCCTCTATGCATTACCAAACCAGGAGAAATTTGGATGCTGGCGCTAAATAGAGTTGTATGTCTCCGAGTACGAGTTATTACGCTCGTATCCTTGGATAGCGCTAACATCTTCGTAGGCCGAAGATGTTTGAGACGTATATTCTTCAAGAGAATATACACCATAATCATCATGTGGTGCCTACCCCTTATCATGGGAAACCAAATCTAGATTATTCACTGGTTCCTGATACTCAAGATCCCACGAAGGAGTAGATGGAGAAGATATAACTCGAGTGAGCAGATGTACTCGAGTAGGAGGGCTTGGAATGCAGAGGAAGAGTGGGATGCAGCAGCATTACCGAAAAATCTTGGACAAGCGTGAATCGATTCGTCGAGCTTCTTATCCAACAGATCCACCTTATCCAGCTTCTTGGTGATAATGTCCATGTTAGCTCGGGCTGACTCAACATGAGCCTCTTGGACATTAAATCATTGTTGTCTAGGTCACCGGAATTGGTTCATAAAGGTGGCATTCATGGAGTTCTTTGCTAAAGATTCAAACAACTCAAAGGTGTTGTTCTCATCTTTAGCGAGGAAATTCCCTCCATTAGATGCATCGACCAAGTACCGATGTGTGTCATCTAGACCATGGTAAAAGATTTGGGCTAAGGTCCATCTAGAGATGGTAACACCATCATTCGTCATAACTAGCTTGAATTAGTTGGAACCAAGAGATAAATGCTCCTAAATAATCGCCTAAGGATAATAATTTCACTCAAATCCATTTTGATGAGAAAATAATAAAAAAGGGCTAATTCTACAGTTCTAACATCACATAATGAATCCAAAGTAACCACGGGGTCACCCAGGGGTTACTTGAGGGTTAAATGAGTATTAAAGTCTAAAAAGTGGGTCAACACAAACAGAAACAAGATTTCGTACATTTTGAGAACCGCAACAATACACAAAACCCTAATTCTCAACCCTACGTAAATTAAAGTGGTTTTGGTCAAAATAAAATTCATCTAAACCTCCTAAAATTCATAGAAAAATATTCTAAGAGGTTTGGTACCCTTGGTTTGACCATCTAAACCCATTTTGACCTAAAATAAAGTTTCAGATGGGATTTTACCCTAATTTGAGCTTTTGTTCAAATCTCCTAGTCAAACATGGTCAAAACTAAAATCCAAGTTCACCATTAGATTTCTTGAGTCAAAATTGGGTTAAGGCCAAAATTTGGGCCCAATCAGAGTCCATCTTGACCTAGTTTGCATTTCTGTATCCAAAATCTCTATTTCTTACAATCAGACCCTAACTTTCATGTTCCTTGCGATTGGGTCGCTATCTTTCTTGTCTTCTTCACAAATAGGCCCTTACCGTCATTATTAGGTCAACCAACCTACAACCGACTTTTGACCAACCTAAAATAGCATCAAACCTACACCAAATCCCACCAAATTTGGTGGGATTGATGTTCACATTATAAGGAATCCTCTGATTAGGACTTGGATCCTAATTCGCACCATAGATCTCAGACGAAGCTCTTGAAGCCAGCAAGGAAACCCAAATCAAATCACGATGAATTTCCTATTAGAGCTCGGTTCTGAGATCTATAAAGACTCCTCTATGTCCCAAGCTCTTCTTTAATCCAGTCTAGGCCACAAAACGTCCTCTCCCTCCGGCTGCCTCAGAAGTGACTCCAGCGAGCTCCTCAAATCGCCTTCCTCACCCGCTACCACATACAGTAGGCATAGGGAACATCTTCTCCACCTTCATTCGCGCTTGTTGGGCCAAAGCCAAGGCTGCCTGACCCCTTCTTCCTCTCTGTCCTCATCACCGAAGAGTTCGTCCCCTCCAACGTCAGCCAATCACCGTCGGTTCCAACTCCTTCCCTTTCATCTCGTAGTTAGGTTTAGTTCTCTTCTCTCTCTCCTTAACCTAATTCTATCCCCTTAGAACATAGGATCAATCGTCGAATCACCTCCTACCCCTCTATCTTCTTTGCCTTCGACGTAGCTGTGCGCCCACCATACTCCACCAAATCACCCTCTTCCACCGCCAAAAGCTCTGCCTCATCTCACCCATTAAAAGTCATGAAATTTCACCTTTCATTGACTCCTTCGCCCCTCCGAATAAACTTACCTTTGCATGACCTCTCTGTCATCGGCCAACCACCACACGCATGCACACACCAAATCGACACCACCGTCGCATTCCATGCACCACGGTAAAGGTTCTTAACCATTCTGATTGGGCTAAGAGGTCAAATTCTTACCGCCGTTGACGACAGCTTCGCCTCCATCTGCCATCCTTCGGCCGTCGTACCCATTGCTGCTACCTGCTATCAAAGCGGCCTGATCTCTTGAAGCTTCCAGTCGCTCCAATTGAGCAAACACCAGCAACAATAGCCTCAATTGATTGAGATTTCAAATGCTGTTGCTCGAAGGAGAAAGGTGGGACATTTAGTCCCACCTCATGAGTAGAAGGGCTGCTAACAGCATATAAGGTGTATTCATGCAGTAGCCTTGTCGCCTCTTTACACGAGGAGTGAGGTCCCTCATCTCACTCCTGCTTTCTTACTCGCTCACCATCATGCCTGGTGAGCCTGAACTTGTGACCCAGTACAGTGTAATACACGATTACCTGCTGATGAGAAGCTCATCATGATCTCTAATTACCCCTAATTAACTAGTCTTCCTAGTTAATTAGCTAGAAATATGTGAATATATGGGTTAATTATTAAATAAGGGATAAATAATAAAGGACCTTAAAATAAGTTAAAAATGCTATATTATCATCCAATTTATATTATTAATAATCTAATTAATAATTGGACTCGAAATATTATCAATTATTCATCTAGTTAATGTGTTAACTAACTTAAGCATAATATATACATAAGTATGTAATAACTTAAGTAACATTACCTAATTAAATAAATTAATCTAAGAAGGTAAAAAATGTAAATTCAAGGTCTAAATATAATAATTATCTTATTTATAATCATATATGAAAAGTTGAAAAAGATCTAAATTAAAATAAGCCTTGAAAATCTGAGTTTACATTTTGGTCCCTACAATTCATTCTAATCGGATCCTTATTTTTCATATAGGTCATTAAGTTTTATCACAGCCACGTCCCTGACTCCTTCTTCTTCTTCTTCTCTTCAACTGGTTGAACGGTTGACGACCGAGGGTGCTTCCACAGCAAGATCACCGCCCATCCGACGTCACCTCTCCTTCTTCAAGTTTCTGGAGCTTGCGCTCACCATCCCATCTTCATCCATCGGTTTGGATGACACTTTTATCCTAATTTAGGGTAGGAGATAACTTCACCGTCGTTGGAGAAGATGGCGGTGGTTAACCTCCTCTTAGCCTCATATGCATCCAGATTCCCCCTCCTCCTTTGTCGCCGTCGACTATAAATACCACTTGACCCCCTTGATTTTCTTTAAGTTGGCTCCCTTCCCTCTTCTTCACTACAGCCGACTTCGATAGGCTATTCCCTCCACAACTCTGGCAACTTCCCATCTCATCTTCCGACTTCCTCCATCCACCTTAATCGGCTCAGGAACTTTGTCGAGGTCAGTCGCGTCTCTGGACACAGGCACTGACCAAGGAGCTCCTCTGCTTCACCTCACAATCGCCATCGGAGATCTTCCAACTACCCTCTGATTTCATTCCTCCATTATGAGCTGTTGACGGAGATCCTCTGACCCCTTCGTCCAGGTAACAGTAGATAGGAGTAGGATAGGAGTAGGAGTAGTAGAGTAGTTTAGTTAGTTAGTTAGTTAGGTAGGTAGTTGTAATGTCAGATTTCAGACTTCATCTTCTTTGACTCCGGTGAGCTCCTTGAGCTTGCCAGAGCTTTAATTTTGTCTTTTGAATCCACTGACCACCTTCCTTAATCATCCACAATCATTTCTATCACACTTAATCTTTAATTTGATCACTGATTCGCCTAATTCAAATCCACCTTCATCAACTACTTCTGCTGTCCATGGCAGCAGTAGTTGAGCTAATTCCACATCCATCTGATCCTCCATCACTCACTCATCATTAAAGGATCCTAATTATCATCTTAATTTGATTGAATACTATATATAACTTAAATGCCTAATTCTATTTAAGTTCCTGAGCTCGCTGTCAATGGCGACTCAGGAGCAGTTAAAACCTTAAATTAACTAAGTATTTATCATCGCAATACTTTTCTGACTTGTCTTGACCACTCATTTGAGTGGGAGATCAAGTCCTGTGCCTTAACCAATTTAAATCTTATTCAAACTGAATTTACTGTTTAATCTTACATCTAATGAGTTAATGAGGAATTTAATGCGATCTTGAGGTTCCTTGTGACCTCAAGAACCTTTTCAAATAAAAAATGGCATGATTTTTCTTTCTATACATGAAATTCATCTTTTTCTGGACTCACCGGAGCTCTGGCGAGCTCCGACGAGTCAAATTTGATCTTCAGCTTATATAAGTTGATGAGAAGCTCCAAAATGACATAATTTTGATCACTGATTAGTTTAAGGTTGTTTATTTGGAGTTTTAATAACTAGAGTTGCAGATAGAAGTTCATCTTCTCCAACTCTGACAGAAAGTGAAAAGTCACATTTGAGGGATTCAAAAGCTTCAGTGCAATGCACTGAAGTTGATTTTGTGCTCAAATTAGTGTAACAAACCCCTAACCCTTTTGACGAACAAACCACATTTTGAGTTCAAGAGACGAGCTTGGAACCCTAGAATCCATGGTCCAAACATCTGTCTAAGGGGTTGAGCAAGTTTCTGAGGTTGAGGAGAAGAGATTCTAGGCTTTAATTTCTTGTGAAGAGGCTTAGAACAGAAAGTCAAATTTTGAAGCCTTATAGTCAAACCTGAACTTGAGACCTTGATTTTGAGCTCAATTTGATGAATTAATGAGTCTAAATTGTATCTAAGATGTTGTTGAATGATTTTAAGGAGAATTAGATGAGCTCAGATGTTTAATTCAGTTGAAATTCATTAACTGCCAGTTTGGGTTGTTTTGAACCTAAACTGTTGGCAGTGGTTTTTGGATGAGATTTGAATACGATTTTTGCCCAGACAAGCTTATAACAACCCTTAGAATCTGTTCTGATCGATTAAACACAACTATATATGTCTGTTACAACTTTCTCGGTTCTAATTTGTCTCTGAAGCTTTCAGAGAAGCTTAGAGCTTCTCTGCGTTATCTGAAGCTTTTGAGAACTCAAAACCCATTCTTGAAGCTGCGGAATTACTTGTAGAACCTATTTGGACCCTTACCTAAGAGCTTAAGCCCAGTTTGTGGACTCTGTGAGCATTATTTCATTTCCAGGCTATTAAATACCATAGAAAACCTATAATTTCACCCTTAAAATCAAAGAGCATAACTTTCCTTTCACATTAAATTAACAATACAATCTTGTAGAGCAACTCAAGAGCTTTCCAACAAGCTTTTGTTCGCTTGGATTGGAGCTCTGAGCTAGGAGTTATCACCATTTGAATTTGGCTTTGGAAGGGGGAAACATAGTCCCACATCGATAAACCACAAGCGGCTGCCTTGGTATAAAATGTTTTTGTGCAAAGGGCATTTCAGTCGTCAGCGCTCGGTGCACAATTACCGATTGAGCATGATCTTGTGTGTGTGTGGGCGCGTGTGTGCCTGCGAGTGTGCGCCTGTGTGGGTGTGCAGATGTGTGGCCCTGGGAGGGCGAGGCCTGGGAGGCGTTGAGTCGGTTTGGCTCGAGAAACTTGAATCGGAAATAAACCGAACTAAAATGAACCAGGTGAGGACCTAGTCGGGTCTGGTCCCACCCTCTAAAGGGTGCTGCGTATCCTCGAAAAGTCTGAGCCACAAATTAAAAACCAATATTTGGTTGAAGATAAAAAAACCCGGTTTGGCTCAATAAGAAGTGCTGAAGGAAGAAAGGCTAAGGAAAGGAAAGAAAGAAGGTTAAGGAAGAAGAAGAAAGAGCTAAGGAAGAAAAGAAATGGAAGATAGAAGAAATCGCAGAGCAAAGGCAAGATTGAGCAGGCATTAAGATGCTAAGGAAGGCAGAATAGAAAAGAAGAGAGGGAAAAGAAAAGAGCTCGAAAATATAAGAGAAAAATAAAAGAGAAAGAGAAGATAAAGAGAAATAAAAGAAAGAAAGAAAGAAGAAGAAGAAAAGAGAGAGAGGCTGAAGAATAAAAAGAAAAGAATTTATTTTTTCTTGCTATATTTTAAATTTCTTTTTTCTTTCGATTGCTGTAATAAGACATGTTGTAATTGGAAAAACTCTTATTTGCCTTAACTCTTTTGAAATAAATAGAAAATTTACATGTTTTTAAATGTTGTAAATGTGATTTCATATGGAATTTTGCATATTTCCTCAATTTAAATCATTTTGCAAAATTCATGTTATTAAAATTAACTTAATTATACCTCTTATACCTATAAGATGTTGGTGAATTTAAAATAATGTATACCTCCTAGTGAATGACCTGAACTCAACCAGTTAAAAAAATCTAAAATGTTAGGTTAATTCAACCCTATACTACTAAATCGACACAAATTCGACTTAGCCTAAGTTACTTTATAATACACTTAATTAAGAAAAATTAACTTAATTAACTGTGTTGAGAGATAACTAACAATTTTAATTGTGCCGTTGCCGGGGAGGTAATATTTTGCTTCACCAAAATATTTCCCTGTGCCATAGGAGGTAAATGTAATTATACTCACAAATTTTTACTATTTTTATTGTTTTGTTTTGTTTTCTATTTTCTTTTTCAGGTTTACCTTTACGGGTGATCTCAGGAAGAAGGTGGGTTTTCTTTGTTTAGTTTTCCATTATAAATACCACTGTAAGTATTCTTTTCTTAGTCTTTAGTTAGTTTGAATTGTTGCATTTAGTTAAATAAAAATTAAAAAATACAAAAATACAACCTTTCTAACTAGAAACAGCATATCATAGGCATACACTCTTAGGAGTGCATTCATCTGCTAGTATATCTCTTGCAATCTGACTCGGGAATTTTTACTATTTTTCTTGCATCAGTGGGAAAACACGCGAAAAAAACCACGTAGATCCCTGTTCTGGAAATAATAACAAGACCACATATATTTTTGAAAGTACTTAAAAAGCGATCACTTTAATTCTTTCGATATTTTTTTGAAAAGATTAAGTAAAAAGAGGAAAATAAAAATTGTGACTTAATCTGATTGTAGAATGCATGCGGATTTTTCTATCGCTATCATCTGTTGCATGCTATCGCGCACATAGCGCGATCACTATAGTCACACGAGTCTTAATTTCTATCTCTCCTCTTTGCACCTCTTAGGGCTTTGGTCGAAGATCAACAAGTCTGTCTCACTACTAGAGCCCCGGGGAGCCAGTAGTGAGTGGTCTCAATCTTAGACCTTAGACCTTTGAGCCTTAAGGATATGCACTTGCGTAGACACGATATTAGGATGCGTATTTTGATACTGTTACTCTATTTGTTTGCATCCAAATTACTTTTGCTTATCTTAGGAATCTCTTCTTTCCTTTGAAAGAAGAGCGAAACCCGCATTTTTTGCACTGTTTTGCGGGTTTTCGTGCCACTGTTTTTTCTGTGGTGCGAGTGTGCCTTTGCACATTCATTTCGTTTTATGGACGGGAGGCGATCCTTGCACCCGCCTATTGTAATTTCTTTGATAAGTGATCCTAGACTGGTTGCAGATAAGCAACCATTAATTTTCCTGTCCGATCCATCTAACTCTTTGGAATAATTGCAAAATCAGAATCTCGAGATCCCTTCCTCTTCTGGTCAGGGGGAGATGCCACCTTTTGATGTTCATGAGGTGCTCCTAAACTAGTATCTTAGGATGCTTGAACAAAATAGACAAATTAATCTTTTAACAGCAGCCTTAAATAATTTACAGAATCTTCAAACTCATCCTCCACCTCAACCTGAGGTGGGTTTTGACCTTCCTGATTTGCCAATCAATCATCCAAGGCATCTACTTATAGATTACTACAATCCATCTAATGCACAAGTAGAGCCAAATGTTAGGATTCCTATTAGGGAGAATGATCCTGAATTGAAGCCTAATATTGTAGGTCTAATCCCTCACTTTCATGGATTTGCATCTGAGGATCCATTTCAACACATAGAAGATCTAAAGAATCTATCTCAAACTCTTGGACCTCGAAATCAGAATAGGGAAATTCTACTAATGAAGATGTTCTCTTTTAGCCTTAAAGACAAAGCTGCTTATTGGTATAGAATAATTGCAAGACTAATCTCAACTTGGGCTGAACTCGAATCCGCATTCTTGAAAAAATTCTTTTCTATTGGTCGAACTAATGCTTTAAGGTGAGCCATTACTACTTTCAATCAAAACCAAGGAGAACCAATTCATGAGGCGTGGGAACGCTTTCATGAATTACAAAGGAAATGCCCACATCATGATATCCCTCGTTGGCAACTAATGCAAATCTTCTACTATGGTTTGCAAGAGGGCATTTGCAATCTAGTCGATGCCTCTTGTGGAGGGAATTTTCTAAATCGCAATGCAGAATCCGCTTCAAAATTATTTGAAGGGATGGTGGAAAACTCAATCAACAATGCATCCATGTCGCAATTTACGTAGGGCACAAACACGACTCATCAAAATCTGCATAAGGGCATCACGAGATCGGTAATCCTTCCAATTCAAAGGATTTGGAAATAATTTCAGAGAAACTGGACAAAGTCGATATCATAGCAAAGCATCTCGACGAGGTCAGAAATATGATGAAGACTTTTACGCCTCTACTTGCTACGAATCCCGCGTATTCATCTGTTTCGCAAATTCCCGCAGGGAGGGAATTTGTGAATAATCTGGATTCTAGAGATTCAACTTCCTTGGGTTTTCTATCTACTCCTTCACCAACCCAAGGAGGGACCTTTGTCCCACAATCTTACCCACCCTTTTCCCCACCCTTTCCTGTCGCAGAAAACACGCCATATCTTTTTCGATTACACGCCATCCAGGAAAATATTCCAAGATCAAATCCTTATTCTAATACCTATAATCCTGGATGGAGAAGCCACCCAAAATTTTCTTGGGCTGATCAAAATCAAAATCAAAGACCAAATTATCCAAATCAGACCCATTTAAACCCACCTCCATTGCCTCCTCAGCAACCAAATTTAAGGCCTAATCCTATGGGTTTGCAAAACCCCGTAGGGCCTATTAGAGATACGTAGCTAGACCAGATTTTGAGAGCTGTGACAGAGAGTCAGTGACAAAATGCTGAAGCTCTCGCTGAGATCCAAAGGCAATGTAAGGTAGAATTGGCTAATTTACGAAATCAAATTACGCTTTTGGTTGAGTCTCGTCACCCAGGTACTCTTCCATCCCAGCCAATTCCGAATCCTAGGAATTTCCAAAACCCTAGGCAAAATCAAGGCTAAGTACATTTCATGAATCAGGCCTTTGATTCTAATCAGAACCCATCCTTTATGCTCCCTGAAAATAATCCACCAAACCCGCATCAGCAGCCTTTATTGTATCAAAATGACCCACCTATTATTAAGAATCAAAATTGACTCTACTGATCTTCTGAACTTGGTTGGAATCATTTCTTGTATTGCCTCAATCTTTAATATTCTACATCTCAACCTAAATCAAATAAGATCTTTATGAGATTCACTCTTATCTTTCTGAGACTTATATAGTAATTTGATTTTGGTTCTGCGAAATCTATTCTGGGTAATTTAAGGATGAGTTTTGACCAGGTGGTTTAATCGATTTTCTATTTTTGAATTAATTCTTCCATAACTCCTTTGTTTTTATCATACCTATTCTTTTTAAAAGTTCTTTAATAGGGTTTATGCCTAGCTGAAGGCGTAAAACTTAGCATTTGTACATACCTGTTTCCTACTTTATACTTTTTGATTCTTCTATACTTTGATTTTTCACTTCATATTACACTGATTATCTTCATTTAGTCCGACTGACCACTCTGACCTTTAGTTAGACTTGAAATCGTCTACACAGAGATCTGTGATCTCTTCTATCTGACTCCTTCCATCACCCTATACTAATAAAGTGTAATATATTTTCACCATTCTTACAATGAGTACATTGTAAAATCTTGGCTTAGGGGGGTGTTGAAGTGAAATTTTCACTTAAAGTGTATGTGTAAATAAAAGTGTATATAAAATATATAAAAAAATAAATAAAAATTAAATATCCACAAAATTTAAAAAATAGAAATTCCAAAAATTTTTAAAATTTTCAAAATCGAAAATATCATAAAAATTTGAAAAATTTTGAAAAAAATTCATAAAAATTGGAAAATCTTATAAACATAAAAACAAAAATATATAAATACAAAAACTTGAAAAATGAAATTTCATAAAAATAATAGGAGGGGTATATTCATCTAGAATAAAGAAGAAAAGAAAAAAGAAAGATATATATTTATTTATTTATTATTAAGAGCTTAATTTTTCTTTTAGGTCAGAAACTAAAAATATATAAAATATATATAGAGTATTTAAGAGCATTAAATTCTTATTTAGATTCTTACTTAAAATATTTTGTGAAAACACACTTTTGTTTTCAAAAATTTTAAAATAAGATTTTATTTGAATTAAAATCTTTAAACCATTAAAGCTTTGTTTTTTCTATTCTTACCCTGAAATTAAGAAATTAAGGTGTATTAAGTTTTAAACTTAAGTTTTGGGATTAAATTATAACTTTTTAATCAATTAGATTAAGTAATCCTTTTGCTTTTTAAAAATTTGATTTTATCATAAAGTTAAGTAAAAAGGCTGGATATTCAGAGTTAATTAAATAGAGAGTTAGTAGAATTTTAGTTTACAAGTCTTTCAGGCTATATACATTTGGCTAGACTTGGTAAATTTTATCTTGACAGATCCTATAGGAGGAAACTAAGAATTTTAAGAACCTGAGAGTGAAGGACTTTGTTGTCCAAGCTCTGGTTTGAGAGCTAAGTAACCTAAACATCTAAATTCACACACATAGAATTGTCTTGTTGGCATCTAAGACCGCGAAAACACAAAGGTTAAGAGATTGGTTCTGAATCCTCTTTAGTCCAAGGATTTTTGTGGGGCGGTTCTTGAAAGGGTGAAGGATGTGCCACTCACCTAGAAAAATGATTTGGAGAATAAAGTTGGTAAGAAAAATGAGAAGGGGGAGAAAAGAAAAAAAATAATAAAATAAAACACCCTGCAGTTAAGTGCCTTGTTACAAATGGGAACTTATGCAATTTTCCCACATAAAAAGTAAAAGCATTTCAGTACAAATGGATGCTACCCTTCCTTCCATTAAATAAAAGAACACCTCACTACATATGGGTGTTCTAGCCTATAGACAAAGTTGAAAAAATATGGAGATAAAAATTTTAGGAATAAGAGACCCAGTGGTCCACTGGGGAGATATATACAAAAAGTGTTGACCTCGGGATAGAAAACTAGTGAGGAGAAAGCAACCAAACCTGAGTAATGCTAAGCCAAAGGCTTGAATTTGAATAATTGGGATTGGAAATTGATGTCTTAAGATCTGGATTTTTGTAACTTTGGATGCCTTTAGGACAACTCTCTTCACAAAGCACAGATGTTTTAAAATCATAGCTATTGAACCTTGGTATTGGGCAATGAAGCCTAAGAAATCGGGTTTTGAGGATTTGAAGTTGAGACCTAAAGGAGAGGAATTGACAAAATCCTAGGTCTAGAAGTTGTTTTTAGTATTGTAGGCTAGTAGATTAGAGTTTTACTACTCTAACTTTGATTAATAATGAGTATTTGGTTAAATTTCTTAAACTTATATTGATAAAAGTCAAATATCATAAACAAAGGATTAACTTAAGTCTATTGAGTTTTTGAGTTAAAATTTAATTCCCAACTCTTAGGTTTTGTTTTCTTAAAACACTTTGTATTCTAAGTTTTGGTTAAGAATAGTTACAAAAGAATAAGAGATTTTTGAGAATTTTAATTCTTAATAAAATTCTTGTTAACAACATTATTTTTAAGTGTGTTTTGAAAATGTTTAAAGTATAAGTCTAAGAAAATTTTCACAAATGCTCTGTATATTAATTAATTATATTAAACCTAAAAAAAAAATTTCTGACCTAAGCTTTCCTCTACATAGTTCTTATTTATATTAATTTAAACCCAAGTGCTTTAAATCATCATATTTTTAGTTAATTTTGATAGGGACTAGCAAAACATTGGCTTGGGGGTATGAAGAGAAGCTCATCATGATCTCTAATTACCCCTAATTAACTAGTCTTCATAGTTAATTAGCTAGAAATATATGAATATATGGGTTAATTATTAAATAAGGGATAAATAATAAAGGACCTTAAAATAAGTTAAAAATGCTATATTATCATCCAATTTATATTATTAATAATCTAATTAATAATTGGACTCGAAATATTATCAATTATTCATCTAGTTAATGTGTTAACTAACTTAAGCATAATATATACATAAGTATGTAATAACTTAAGTAACATTACCTAATTAAATAAATTAATCTAAGAAGGTAAAAAATGTAAATTCAAGGTCTAAATATAATAATTATCTTATTTATAATCATATATGAAAAGTTGAAAAAGACCTAAATTAAAATAAGCCTTGAAAATCTGAGTTTACATTTTGATCCCTACAATTCATTCTAATCGGATCCTTATTTTTCATATAGGTCATTAAGTTTTATCACAGCAACGTCCCTGACTCCTTCTTCTTCTTCTTCTTCTTCTCTTCAACTGGTTGAACGGCTGACGACCGAGGGTGCTTCCACCGCCCATCCGACGTCACCTCTCCTTCTTCAAGTTTTTGGAGCTTGCGCTCACCATCCCATCTTCATCCAT
This sequence comes from Thalassia testudinum, assembly GCA_037157565.1. Lineage (NCBI taxonomy): Eukaryota > Viridiplantae > Streptophyta > Magnoliopsida > Alismatales > Hydrocharitaceae > Thalassia > Thalassia testudinum. The sequence goes on along the minus strand of JAZHRO010000077.1, from coordinate 77,962,326 downwards.
CGGTCTGGATGACACTTTTATCCTAATTTAGGGTAGGAGATAACTTCACCGTTGTCGGAGAAGACGCCGGTGGTTAACCTCCTCCTAGCCTGATATGCATCCAGATTCCCCCTCCTCCTTCGTCGCCGTCGACTATAAATACCCCCTGACCCCCTTGATTTCCTTTAAGTTGGCTCCCTTCCCTCTTCTTCACTGCAGCAAACTTCGATAGGTTATTCCCTCCACAACTCCGGCAACTTCCCATCTCATCTTCCGACTTCCTCCATCCACCTTAATCGGCTCAGGAACTTCGTCGAGGTCAGTTGCGTCTCTGGACACAGGCGCTGACTAAGGAGCTCCTTTGCTTCACCTCACAACCGTCGTCGGAGATCTTCCAACTACTCTCTGATTTCACTCCTTCGTTATGAGCCGTCGACAGAGATCCTCTGACCCCTTCGTCCAGGTAACAGTAGATAGGAGTAGGAGTAGGAGTATAGTTTAGTTAGTTAGTTAGGTAGGTAGTTGTAATGTCAGATTTCATACTTCATCTTCTTTGACTCCGACGAGATCCTTGAGCTTGCCAGAGCTTTAATTTTGTCTTTTGAATCCACTGACCACCTTCCTTAATCATCCACGATCATTTCTATCACACTTAATCTTTAATTTGACCATTGATTCGCCTAATTCAAATCTACCTTCATCAACTACTTCTATTGTCCATGGCAGCAGTAGTTGACCTAATTCCACATCCATTGGATCCTCCATCACTCACTCATCATTAAAGGATCCTAATTATCATCTTAATTTGATTAAATACTATATATAACTTAAATGCCTAATTCTATTTAAGTTCCTGAGCTCGCTGTCAATGGCAGCTCAGGAGCAGTTAAAACCTTAAATTAACTAAGTATTTATCATCGCAATCCTTTTCTGACTTGTCTTGACCATTCATTTGAGTGGGAGATCAAGTCCTGTGCCTTAACCAATTCAAATCTTATTCAAACTAAATTTACTGTTTAATCTTACATCTAATGAGTTAATGAGGAATTTAATGCTATCTTGAGGTTCCTTGTGACCTCAAGAACCTTTTCAAATAAAAAATGGCTTGATTTTTCTTTCTGTACATGAAATTCATCTTTTTCTGGACTCACTGGAGCTCTGGCTAGCTCCGACAATTCAAATTTGATCTTCAACCTATAGAAGGTGATGAGAAGATCCAGAATGACAAAATTTTGATCACTGATTAGTTTAAGGTTGTTTATTTGGAGTTTTAATAACTAGAGTTGCATATAGAAGTTCATCTTCTCCAACTCCGGTGGAGTTGGAGAAGTCTGACAGAAAGTGAAAAGTCACATTTGAGGGATTAAAAAGCTTCAGTGCAATGCACTGAAGTTGATTTATTGCTCAAATTAGTGTAACAAACCCCTAACTCTTCTGACGAACAAACCACATTTTGAGTTCAGGCGACGAGCCTAGAACCCTAGAATCCAAGGTCTAAACATCTGTCTAAGGGGTTGAGCAAGTTTCTGTGGTTGAGGAGAAGAGATTCTAGGCTTTAATTTCTTGTGAAGAGGCTTAGAACAGAAAGTTAAATTTTGAAGCCTTATAGTCAAACCTGAACTTGGGATCGTGATTTTAATTTGATGAATTAATGAGTCTAAATTGTATCTGAGATATTGTTGAATGATTTTAAGGAGAATTAGATGAGCTCTGATGTTTAATTAAGTTAAAATTCATTAACTGCCAGTTTGGGTTGTTTTTGAACCTAAACTGTTGGCATTGGTTTTTGGATGAGATTTGAATATGATTTCTGCCCAGATAAGCTTATAACAACCCTTAGAATCTGTTCTGATAGATTAAACACAACTGTATATGTCTGTTACAACTTTGTCAGTTTTAATTTCTATCTCTGAAGCTTTCAGAGAAGCTTAGAGCTTCTCTACGTTATCTAAAGCTTTTGAGAACTCAAAACCCATTCCTGAAGCTGTGGAATTACTTGTAGAACCTATTTAGACCCTTAGATAAGAGCTTAAGTCTGGTTTGTGGACTCTGTGAGCATTATTTCATTTCCAGGCTATTAAATACCGTAGAAAACCTATAATTTCACCCTTAAAATCGAAGAGCATAACTTTCCTTTCACATTAAATTGACAATACAATCTTGTAGAGCAACTCAAGAGCTTTTCAACAAGCTTTTGTTTGCTTGAATTGGAGCTCTGAGCTAGGAGTTATTACCATTTGAAGTTGGCTCTGAAAGGGGGAAACATAGTCCCACATCGATAAACCACAAGCGTCCTCCTTGGTGTAAAACATTTTTGTGCAAGGGGCATTTCAGTCGTCAACACTCGATGCACCGTTACTGATTGAGAATGATCCTATGTGTGTGTGTGGGTGCGTGTGTGCCTGCGAGTGTGCACCTGTGTGGGCATGCGAATGTGTGGCCCTGGGAGGGCACAACCTAGAAGGCATTGAGTCCGTTTGGCTCAATAAACTTGAACCGAAAATAAATCGAACTAAAGGGTGCTGCGTATCCTCGAAAAGTCTGAGCCGCAAATTAAAAACCAATTTTTGGTTGAAGATAAAAAAACCCGGTTCAGCTCAATAAGAAGAAGTGCTGAAGGAAGAAAGGTTAAGAGAAAGGCTAAGGAAAGGAAAGAAAGAAGGTTAAGGAAGAAGAAGAAAGAGCTAACGAAGAAAAGAAATGGAAGATAGAAGAAATCGCAGAGCAAAGGCAAGACTGAGCAGTCATTAAGAAGCTAAGGAAGGCACAACAGAAAAGAAGAGAGGAAAAAGAAAAGAGCTCGAAAATATAAGAGAAAAATAAAAGAGAAAGAGAAGATAAAGAGAAATAAAAGAAAGAAAGAAAGAAAGAAGAAGAAAAGAGAGAGAGAGAGGCTGAAGAATAAAAAGAAAAGAATTTATTTTTTCTTGCTATATTTTAAAATTCTTTTTGCTTTCAATTGTTATAATAAGGCATGTTGTAATTGGAAAAACTCTTATTTGTCTTAATTCTTTTGAAATAAATAGAAAATTTACATGTTTTTAAATGTTGTAAATGTGATTTCATATGTAATTTTGCATATTTCGTCAATTTAAATCATTTTGCAAAATTCATGTTATTAAAATTAACTTAATTATACCTCCTATACCTATAAGATGTTGGTGAATTTAAAATAATGTATACCTCCCAGCAAACGGCCTGAATTCAACCAGTTAAAAAAATCTAAAATATTAGGTTAATTCGACCCTATGCTACTAAATCGACATAAATTCCAGTTAACCTAAGTTACTTTCTAATACACTTAGTTAAGAAAAATTAACTTAATTATCTGTATTGAGAGATAACGTAATCGCCTGCTTACATAATCGGTTCAGGAAGAAAGAGAAAGAAATTTGGGGAAGGTAGAGGTAGGTTTTGCATTTGGATTCATGCCCTGTGCCTCAAGATGCGTGCTGATATGCTTAACACTTAGCATCTCGAGAGGCTTTGCGCTGCTTAGGCTCTGAGGCTCTTGTGCTGTGGTCACTTAAGGCGTCTGCCCCTTATGGCCGACATCTGATTTGGGTACTATAAAGACCCATTCTATTCTGAGCCTTTTAAGATGCCTGAACTGTCGGTCAGACGTCTGGTCAGACGTCTGGAAATTGAAAATTTGTACATAGCTTCGCATCTGTGTGCTGGCTGCGCGTAGGCTACCCTTTTTCCTCTCTTCTCTCTCTTCTTTCTCCCCTACAGAACCCTAGCCCCTCCCTTATATAAGGCCCCTCTTCCCCCTTCCTCTCTTCCCCACTCCACCACAACCACCTTCCTTCCTTCCCCTCCACTGTAGCGAGAGGGGCGAGCGTGAGAGAGGGTGCGAGAGTGAGCGACGAGGAAGAGAGGTGACGTGAAGAGAAGAGGAAGAGCTTGAGCTCGCGAGCTCGAGGGAGCTCGCCGGAGGATGCACAGCCGAAGCGATGCATGCGGGAGGAGGAGCGCGTCGGGGGAGATGTCCTCGACACTTTGCTGTAGGCGAGGAGAGGTCATGGCTGCGCATGGCGAGGAGGAGCAGGAGGTCATTCTGGTTTTGGGATTTTCCCAGAATCAGACGTCTGGCGTGCCGTCCAGATGACGGGTTGGACATCTGGTGACAACACCGGACGTCTGAAAGCAGTGTTCCGCGAAGGTATGTTCCTCTTGCGGTTACGGCCATGCAGGCCGCACCGCAGCTTCGATCTGCATGGCTAAAAGTGGGTGATTCGCCTGTCGCGTGCAGAGATGGCTTCGGGAAGGCGTAGGGCATGGCCTCCCATGTGAGTCAGACGTCTGGACAGCTTACCAGACGATCAAAAGCACTCCCAGAAGACTGCAGGATAGGTCGAACGTCTAGAGTTGGATCCAGATGGTCAAATAAGGGTTTAGACGTCTGAAGTCGATGTAGGAAGCTGAGGTGAGACTCTGATTACTTTTAAGATGTCTGGACCTTGTGGCAAACGTCTGATTTAGGTCTGCAGTTCTGTTTTGACCCGTTTAGGGTCCATTTGAGGTCTGTTTTACGCAAATAAGATATCTATGGATCCCTTACGAGTTCCTCTACATGTTAGAAGGAATTTTATACTATTCTAAACATTCCATTATGTTATGTTCTTTGGTATAGGATTTCGATCTGTTGCGTGTTTGAGGCCTACAGAGGCACGTGAGCCTACCGTTCGAGCCAACAGTACTCCTGGATTGTCTGGTAGAGTGGTTTCCTCCTATTTTAATTATAAAACCTGAATGCATATGTGAAATTGGATAACTAGAAACCTAGGATGTGGCATAACTCCTATAACGAGAAGTACTTGCACTATTTGTATGCATGTTTGAGATTGCAGTCTTAAATGAATGAATAGAAATGTAAACAACTGCCTGTTAATAAACAAGAGCTGCTTGTGAAATATGAAATGCCTGTGCTAGATACCTGTGACATTTCTTGTTGTATATGCAAATTGTGGAAATACGAGCTGCCTGTGTAAAATCTGAGATGGAATTGTGAATGATGAAACCTGGTATGGAATAACATTGGGAATACGAGTATGAACCCTACGGAAAATTAGGAGTAGAGCTCTTATGGATAAATGGAATGGAATTGGAAATGTGAGTGGGAGGTGTGCTGGCCCTTGAGTACATGGTACTAAGGAGAGCGACTGTCTCCTATTTAGTGTAGAGTGGAGCTAGCCGCCCTTGGGTTGTGACCCAGGGTTAGGATTGGCCACTCTGCACCGACTTCTTTGGACCTCGCGTACACTATGCCAGAGAGAGCTACTAGTGTTGGGAAAGAGCTAGCCACCCCATGGGGCCCGAGGTTCAGCTAGCCACCTTACTTCGACTTGTTAGGCCCACTGGGAAAACCGAGGTAGTCAGACGTGGATGCACGGACTGTGGAGGGGTGAGACCCCTGTTTGGTTCTGAGGGGCTAGCCCCTGTTACTGAGGGGGTTAGGCCCTATACTATCCGTGCTGTACTTTGGGCATACCCGCTAGCAGAAATGACTGACTATGTGCCATTGCAGGATAGCTACCCATGTGCTTATTGCGCGTGCAGTAGTCACCGCTACGTCTATCTGTGACCTCGGGGTGGTTGACTGAGTGTAGGACCACTAGGGGGGACTCTCCCAGCCAAGAGAGCACCACGTGTGCCTTCTACTCTTCGGAAAAGACTACAATCAAGATCGTTCCCACGAGGAACATACGAGATCAAGAAAGAGATTTGAAAATTAAACTAATGGGTGAAAAGGAATAACTTGTAAAATAAAATAATTGGAAAAGATAAATTACCTGTTAGCTTTTACTGCTTTAGTTAGTTGGTTACCACTCTACTCAGCGTTCGCTGACTCCGTTTACTTATAACCCTTTTTAGGTCCAGGTGTTGAGCAGCTCGAGTCACTGGCTGTAGAGGGTGCTGGGCCTAGTCGAGCCTAGCAGTAGTTTCCTGTTGTTGTACTTCCTTTTTGTTAGTGAGTTCAGTCTCTTGTTACTGTTATGTTTTTGTAGTTTGTTTCCGCTTTATTGTTGTGGTGGTGATATGTACTGCTAGCAGCTTTTACTTCCTTTACTGCTGTACTCTTTTACTGCTAGTTACTTAGCATAGTGAATGTGGTTTACTTTCCTGCTTTTTACTTATTTCTTTTTAGACGGCTAGATCTTGGGATTAGTCAAGTTAAGCTGGTCTCGTGTCATGTAGGGATTCATGAACCGGGTCGTAACAAGATGGTATCAGAGCAAGGTCGTCCCAAGAAATGAACCAACTAGCTTGAGAATAACCAATTCACGTGCATGTGACTAGAGTAACCACCACAACGTACCGCTTGACATCTGTTCTGAGTTCTTTCACTGAAGTCTGTTAGAGTTGACTTCTTTTTGTTCTGTCTTCCGTGTCTCCTTGCTGGAGATGCCTCAACATGGAGTTCTTGAGGTGGGCTGCGGACACGGCTGTGGACGAGGTCGAAGGGGTGGACATGCCAGGCTTGAGGTGCCAATTGACCTGCCACTTCTTTGCTCAATTGATACGAGACATAGTACGAGAGGAGCTCCACCCTCCTCCACGGGCGCCTCTCCCTGGGGACGTGGAGGGGGAGTCCTCTGTGGGACCAAAAGACCGATGCAATGCTGGACGAGGGGGAGGGGGTGGTCCTCCACTGCCCCCACCGCACTATGACACTTCTGAGCACGAGCCCTCCCTGCCTGGAGGCGTGCCCGTTCCCCCACCACAGCTGCACTACGAGCTTTCCGGACAATTCTGGAAGTTGAAGCCCCCCTCTTTCAAGGGGGATGAGGACCCGTCTGAGGCAGAGGACTGGCTGAAGTAGATTGAGATGGTGTTTGACACCCTTCGCTTCCCTGCGGAGTGCCACGTGGCCTTTGCCACGTACCAGCTAGAGAGTGTGGCACATAGGTGGTGGAGGGCGGTCAGAGGCCAAGAGAGGGGAGAGCCGACGTGGGACTAGTTTGCAACCCTCTTCTGCGATCAATACTTCTAGCAAACTTGGCAGGACCAGAGGAGGCGGGAGTTTCACACTCTCCGCCAGGGGACGATGACTGTTAGCGCGTACCGCACATGCTTCCTGGAGCTGTCACATTTTGTTGTGACAACTGTAGCTACAGAGAGGAGCACCTATGGAGGTTCACTGAGGTGTTCCAGCTTACCATTCGGGGGTATGTCAAATCCCTAAAGCTGCCCACCTTCTCGAGAGTGGTGGAGGTAGCTATGATGTACGAGGAGACCAACTCGGCCGCACGAGACACCGATAGCGGACGGAAGTGGCCCTACCAGCCAGAGTACTCACAAGGCTGATGAGAGAGAAGGCATGCGGCGCCCGCGGGAGAGCCGTCTCATTTTGCGGGGCCGTCAGTGGCCTTTGGGGGCCCCCGATAGGGGCCAACTGTTAGCACTAGACCCCAGCCCAACCGTCAGAAGGGACCTACTGAGGGAGGGAGCTGAGTCCCCCTCTGCTACCAGTGTGGCTAGCCGGGCCACATCAGGAGGGACTACCCGTTTAGGACTGGAGCGCAGTAGATGCTCCCCGCATCGAGCATTGGAGGCCGAGCAGGTGGTCGTGGTTCCCAGGCGACTACCCATCTAATGCAGAGTGTGGCTGCTTCTTTTGCACCAAGAGCTGAGGGGCATATCAACACCCTAACACACAGAGATGTCAGGGCATCAGGTTCAGTGGTGGCAGGTATGGTTACAGTTTCCGGCAAATTAGTTTACGTACTTTTTGATTCCAGCTCCATGCACTCATTTGTTGCTGCGAGTTTTGCTGTCAGTTTGGGACATGACTATGTGTTGTTAGAGGATCTATTTGTGATCAGAGGTTCGGGTGGTCAACTGTTTGTAGCTGAGGAGGTCAACACAGACTATGAGGTCAGCATTGGGGGACACAGCCTCCGTACTGACCTAATCGTGATACCGATGGAGGATTTTGGCATGATTCTGAGGATGGATTGGCTGTCCACTTACCACTCTTTTGGGAGGAAGATCTTCTTCTCCATACCAGAGATGCCTTCCATTGAGTTTCACGGATAGCCGGTGGATGGAGGCTGCAGGTGCATTTCTACACTTCGAGCAGCGAGACTTTTGGGCCAGGGGTGTGAGGGCTTTCTGGCTTGTGTAGTGGCAGAGCCCAGCCCTGTGGCAGACTTTCAGAGCATCCCGGTGGTCAGAGAGTACCCCAACGTGTTTCCAGAGGAGCTGCCAGGACTACCGTCTGAGAGTGAGATCGAGTTCGAGATCTCACTGGTACCGGGGACCAGCCCCATTTCTACGGCACTGTACCGGATGGCGCCACTTGAGTTGCGAGAGCTCAAGTCATAGTTGCAGGACCTGTTGGAGAAGGCTTTGTGAGGCCCAGTGCGTCCCCGTGGAGAGCCCTAGTGTTATTTGTGAAGAAGAAGGATGGTTCCTTGCGCCTTTGTGTTGACTACAGACAGCTGAATAGGGTCACCATCAAGAACAGGTATCCGCTGCCGAGGATTGATGATTTCTTTGACTAGTTACAAGGTGCAACGGTATTCTCCAAGATAGATATGAGATCAGGCTACCACCAGTTGAGGATTAGGGAGACCGACGTCTCCAAGACAGCTTTCCGCACCCGGTACAGACACCACGAGTTTTTGGTCATGCTGTTTGGGCTGACCAACGCCCCCACTGCTTTCATGGATTTGAAGAACCAAGTGTTCAGACCGTATCTAGATCAGTTTGTGGTGGTATTTATTGATGACGTGGTCGTTTACTCGTGGGATCAGGCACAGCACAGACATCACTTGCGGATGGTTCTTGACACTTTGAGACGGTGCAGGTTGTATGCTAAAGATAGCAAGTGTGAGTTTTGGTTGAGACAGGTGACCTTCTTGGGCCATGTGATTTCAGGGGATGGCTTGGCTGTGGATCCAGCCAAGGTTGAGGCAGTACTCAGGTGGGAGAGACCACGTACAGTGATAGAGATACGCAGTTTCTTGGGACTAGCAGGTTACTACCTGCGGTTTATCAGGGGTTTCTCACAGATTGCACGTCCTACGACTCAATTGACCCGGAAGGACGTGCCCTTTGCTTGGACAGACGCTTGTAAGGCGTGTTTTCAGAAGTTGAAGGAGAGACTGACTTCAGCTCCTGTGCTTACTATCCCAGATAGTAGTGGCGGTTTTGTGGTCTACACGAACGCTTCGTTGCAGGGGTTAGGGGGTGTTCTCAAGCAGCGGGGTCACATTGTAGCTTACGCTTCGCGGCAATTGAAGCCCCATGAGCATAGCTACCCTACCCTTGACTTAGAGCTGGCAGTTGTTGTCTTCGCACTGAAGACATGGAAGCACTACCTTTATGGTGAGACGTTTGAGATTTTCATGGATCATAAGAGCCTCAGGTACTTGTTTGATCAGAAGGAGCTTAACATGAGACAGAGACGTTGGTTAGAGCTCCTGAAGGACTATGACTGCAGCATCTCCTACCATCCGGGGAAGGCCAACGTGATGGTTGATGCCTTAAGCCGAAAGGCACCCACCCACTTAGCCAGTTTACAGGCACAGAGATGGAGACTTATGGAGGAGTTAAGCAGTTGGCGACCCCTAAAGTTACAGGGGCTTTGTGGGGCAGTGACGGTGACATGACAGACGAGACCAGAGCTGATAGATCGCATCATCACAGGACAAATGACAAATCCGTACCTGCAGTCGCTATGAGACAGAGTGCTGTTAGGGGACCCAGGAGACTTCTCTTTTACAGACGAGGTGCTATGCATGAGGGGACGTTTGTGCGTTCCCAGGGATGAGGAATTGTTGAGAGAGCTCCTGACTGAGGCACACGGGTCCAGGTTCACCATACATCCCAGGAACACGAAGATGTATCATGATCTGAGACGTGACTTTTGGTGGAGAGGGATGAAGTAGGATGCAGGTGAGTTCATGCAGTAGTGTTTGGTGTGCCAGCAGGTGTAGGCCGAGCACCAGAGACCTGTAGGGCCATTGCAGCCACTTCCTGTGCCAGAGTGGAAATAGGAGAGCATCACCATGGACTTGGTGGTGGGCTTACCTATTACCCAGCGAGGACACGACGCAGTCTGGGTGATTGTAGACAAATTGATGAAGGCGACATGTTTCTTGCCTATTCGAGTCACCTTGGGACTAGTGCAGTTGGCAGAGAGGTATATTCGTGATGTGGTACGTTTGCACGAAGTTCCACGTGAGATTGTACCAGTTTTACTTCCTAGTTTTGGGCTGAGTTCCAGCAGGCCTTGGGAACATGGTTGAGGTTCAGTACGGCGTACCACCCCCAGACAGACGGACAGCCAGAGTGCACGATACAGACACTTGAGGACCTTTTATGCGCTTGTGTACTAGACTGGAGGGGCTCTTGGGAGGAGCACTTACCCCTGGCAGAGTTTGCATAAAATAATAGCTATCACTCGAGTATTTACATGGAACCCTACGAGGCTCTGTACGGATGGAGGTGTACTGTGCCCTTGCGTTGGGTTGAGGTGGGGACCAAGTAGGAGGTTGGCCCCAGGCTGATCCGGTAGAGTCAAGAGGTGATAGAGTAGATTCACAAACGACTTCGCACTGTCAGGAGTAGACAGAAGAGTTATGCCGATCAGAAGCGCAGAGAGGTGCAGTTCAAGGTTGGGGATCACGTCTTTCTTCGCATTTCGCCCATGAAGGGCCTGCAGCATTTTGGGGTGAAAGGGAAGCTTACGTCGAGGTTTGTGGGGCCCTTTGTGGTCCTGAAGTGGGTAGGACCCGTTTCTTACCGGCTTGCCCTTCCTCCCCAGCTTTCTGGTGTGCACGACGTGTTCCACGTGTCCAACCTCAGGAAGTACGTCACCGATCCCAGTCACGTTCTGAGCCACGAGAGTATCGAGGTGGGTAACGAACTAACCTACCCTGAGAGACCAGTGCAGATACTAGAAAAAGCCATCCGGAGTTTGAGACGGAAGCAAGTACCCCTGGTGAAGATCTTGTGGAGGAGCTAGCGATACGAGGAGGCTACCTGGGAGCTTGAGCCAGCGATGAGAGACGGTACCCGGAGCTTTTTGAGGGTGTGTCTTTTCGTATCGGCTTCGGTCCTCTTTAAGTTTGTTATACGTGTATATTTCCTTTTCCATACCCTAGCTAGCTCAAGTTTGAGGGATGAAACTTCCTTTAAGTTTGTTATGATGTATAGACCCATTCTGTTCTGAGCCTTTTAAGACGTCTGGACTGTCGGTCAGACGTCTGGTCAGACGTCTAGACCCCTTTCCAGACGTCTGGAAATTGAAAATTTGTACATAGCTTCACGTCTACGCGTTGGCTGCATGCAGGCTACCCTTTTTCCTCTCTTCTTTCTCCCCCGTAGAACCCTAGCCCCTCCCTTATATAAGATCCCTCTTCCCCCTTCCTCTCTTCCCCACTCCAGCACAGCCACCTTCCTTCCTTCCCCTCCACTGCAGCGAGAGGGGCAAGCACGAGAGAGGGAGCGAGAGCGAGCAACGAGGAAGAGAGGCGGCGTAAGGAGAAGAGGAAGAGCTTGAGATTACGAGCTCGTGGGAGCTCGCCGGAGGACGCACGGCCAGAGCGGTGCGTGCAGGAGGAGGAGCATGTCAGGGGAGACGTCCCCGACACTTTACTGCAGCCAAAGCTGCAGGCGAGGAGGAGAGGTCGTGGCTACGTGTGGTGAGGAGGAGCAGGAGGTCATTCTAGTTCTGGGATTTTCCCAGAATCAGATGTCTGGCGTGCCGCCCAGATGACGGGTTGGACATCTGGTGATGACACTGGACATCTGAAAGTAGTGTTCTACGAAGGTATGTTCCTCTTGCAGTTACGGCCATCCAAGCCACACCGTAGCTTCGATCTACATGTCTAAAAGTGGGTGATTCGCCTGTCGCGTGCAGAGATAACTTTGGAAAGGCGTGGGGCATGCCCTCCAATGCGATTCAGACATTTAAACTGCTTACCAGACGATTGAAAGCACTCCCAGATGACTGGAGGATAGGTCGGACGTCTGGAGTTGGATATAAACGATCAAGTAGGGGTTCAAATGTCTGAAATCGACGCAGGAACCTGAGGTGAGACTCTGGTTACTTTTAAGACGTCTGGACCTTGTGTTAGACGTCTGATTTAGGTCTGTAGTTTTATTTTGACCCGTTTAGGGTCCGTTTGAGGTCCATTTTATGTAAACAAGATATCTATAGATTCCTTATGATTTCCTCTACATGTTAGAAGGCCTTTTATACTGTTATGAACATTCCGTTATGTTATGTTTCTTGGTATAGGATTTCGATCTATTGCGTGTTTGGGGCCTACAGGGGCACGCGAGCCCACCGTTCAAGCCCCCAGTACTCTCGGATTGTCTGCTAGAGTGGCTTCCTCCTATTTTAATTATAAAACCTGAATGCATATGTGAAATTGGATAACTAGAAACCTAGGATGTGGCATGAATCCTAGGACGAGAAGTACTTGCACTATTTGTATGCATGTTTGAGATTGCAGTCTTAAATGAATGAATAGAAATGTGAACAACCGCCTGTTAATAAACAAGAGCTACCTGTGAAATATAAAATGCCTGTGCTAGATACCTGTGACATTTCTTATTATATATGCAAATTGTGGAAATATGAGCTGCCTGTGTAAAATCTGAGATGGAATTGTGAATGACAAACCTGGTGTGGAATAACATGGGAAATACGAGCATGAACCCTATGGGAAATTAGGAGTAGAGCTCTTATGGATAAATGGAATGGAATTGGAAATGTGAGTGGGAGGTGTGCTGGCCCTTGAGTACATGATACTAAGGAGAGCGACTGTCTCCTATTTAGTGTAGAGCAGAGCTAGCTGCCCTTGGGTTGGGACCCAGGGTTAGGATTGGCTACTCTACACCGACTTCTTTGGCCCTCGCGTACACTGTACCGGGGAGAGCTACTAGTGTAGGGAGAGAGCTAGCCACCCCATGGGGCTTGGGGTTCAGCTAGCCACCCTACACCGACTTGTTAGGCCCATTGGGCAAACCGGGGTAGTAAGACGAGGGTGCACGGATTGTGGAGGGCCGAGACCCCTGTTTGGTTCTGAGGGGCTAGACCCCTGTTACTGAGAGGGCCAGGCCCTATACTATCCGTGATGTATTTTGGGCGTACCCGCTAGCAGAAATGACTGACCGCGTGCCAGTGCAGGGTAGCTACCCGTGTGCTTATTGCGCGTGCGATAGTCACCGCTACGTCTGTCCATGACCTCGAGGTGGTTGACTGGGTGTAGGATCACCACGGGGGACTGTCCCAGCCAGGAGAGCACCACGTGTGCCTTCTACTCTTCGGAAAAGACTACAATCAAGATTGTTCCCACGAGGAACATACAAGATCAAGAAAGAGATTTGAAAAGTAAACCAATGGGTGAAAAGGAATAACTTGTAAAATAAAATAATTGGAAATGATAAATTACTTGTTAGCTTTTACTGCTTTAGTTAGTTGGTTACCACTCTACTCAGCATTCGCTGACTCTATTTACTCATAACCCTTTTCAGGTCCAGGTGTTGAGCAGCCCGAGTCACCGGTTGCAGAGGGTGCTGGGCCCAGTTGAGCCCAGCAGTAGTTTCTTGTTGTTGTACTTTCTTTTTGTTAGTGAGTTCAGACTCTTGTTACCGTTATGATTCTGTACTTTGTTTTCGCTTTACTGTTGTGGTGGTGATATGTACTATTAGCAGCTTTTACGTCCTTTACTGCTATACTCTTTTAATGTTAGTTACTTAGCATAGTGAATGTGGTTTACCTTCCTGCTTTTTGGTTATTTCTTGTTGGACGACTGGGTCTTGGGATTAGTCAAGTCGAGCCAACCTCGTGTCCTATAGGGATTCGGGAATCGGGTCGTAACAGGTACTGTTTCTATATTTGAGGCTTGAATTATCTGCTGGCATTTGGGAATAAGTGGTTCAATGACCAATGTTGACATATGTTGGAACCTTGTTCCACATCTTGTTTTAGTGTTAACAAAATTATTACGGATTAATGTTTGCTATTGAGTTCTTTTAAGAATTAGGTGAAGATCAAGGCAAATAGGAAGTGAAGGAGGCATGATGATGACGACAAGGAGGAGGCAAGATGACAAGGATAAGTCGAGGAGAAGATCATCTTCGAACTTTAGTTTTTTAGTTTAGTGTTTTTTATTTACAGAATGTATGCCTCTTAACAAAGGAATATAACTTAGATCGTAGAAATAATTAGAGATAAATTAGGATTAATATTGCGATCATTTTCAAAGAATGTAATTGATTAGATCACTTAAAAAAGGTACATGTGAGTTACAGGTTTGATTTTTTTTTCAAAGAAACAAACTTGTACCTCGCAAGTACTGGTACTCATGATCAGTACCAGTACTAGAGGTGATGAGTACCGGTATTCATGATCAGTACTGTTACAAGTGGGTTACAGATTTATGTTAAGAGTTTGAAACCGAAATCTGGAAGCAACGAGTACTGGTACCAGTTAGCCGTTGGCTCAAAATAGAACTACTGGAATATTTATTTTGATAATGTGACCGTTGGGAATTAAATCTCAATGTCTATTTGATGACTCTCTAAGGTCCTATCTCTATAAAATGAGTCTTGGACTCTTAGTTTGCACATAAGACACATAAGAAACATAAGAGAAATTCTAGAGCTTTGATTTTCATATTTTCCACCATATTTGAAGAAGAAATAGTTTGCAGCTATCAGATTTCTCTACGCTTTTGCAAACACTTTAATGTGTTTTCTTACGCATGTTTCAAGGTGATTCACATCCATTCTAGGCTCTCTACTCAGTAATATTATTCTATATATTGTTGAGAGGCTTAGGTTATTATTGTAAGATTTAGTTTTCTTACACCAGTGCTTATTTATATTTGAGCATTTGCTCGTTGGGTTGTAACAAACCTGTTTTTGTACCTGGGTTGAGGTAACCCGTTAATTACCTCGGTTTAGCAAATTGATTCCCTCAGGGTTGAGGGAATCGAGTTAAAAACCCTAAGCTAGGAGGCTTAGGTAGTGGAGTACCCAAGTGAGTGGAGAACCACTATACATTTTGTGTCCTTTGTGGTTTGAATTGTTTGTGCAAATCTTTCTTGTTATTACTAATATCGTGCTTCAGTGTTTGTGCCCATAGCCAATTCTATCTTTAGATCCTATCAGGTGGTATCAGAGCCCGGTTGCAACAAGACGTAACAACTCGACTTGCGATGGCATCATTCTCAAGGCGCACCGAAGGACAATCTTCTACCTGTCCTCCCTATTTCAATGGGACAGACTTTGGGCATTGGAAGAAGAGGATGAAAATCTTCCGTAAGGCCATAGATGAAGACTCATGGACTCTCATTCAAGAGAAGTACATGGATCTGGAGCCGCAAGAAGGCGTAGTTTGGTCAGCGAATCAGAAGAAGAAGATCGTTGGAAATGCAAAAGCAATGATTGCACTCTATTGTGCGTTATCAAGGGACGAGTTCAACCGTATCTCCACGTGCAAGTTTGCGTACGAGATATGGAACACACTTCCAGTCACTTATGAAGGTACGAATAATGTAAAGGAAACACGAAGCTCAATTCTAACCGAGAGTTATGAGTGTTTTAGGATGGAAGAAGGGGAAACAATCAAGGTGATGTATACAAGGTTTGGGGATATCATCAACCCCATGAAGAATTTGAGAGTAAAATTTACTGAAGAACAACCTGTAAGGAAGATCTTGAGATCTCTTACAAGTGATTGGTCTCTAAAGTCCACGGCAATCCAAGAGGCGAAGGATTTATCCACTCTCCCCTTGGATGATCTAATTGGAAGCCTCATGGCATATGAGGTTCAATTGGAGAACATGAAGAAGAGCGAGGAGAAGTCATCAAGAAAGAAGAAGAGTATTACTTTTAGAGCAATCAAGGAGGACTCGGACTCAACAACCTTGGAATTCGAAGATGAAGAGATAGAGATACTCACAAGAAAGTTACAAAAATTTCTTCAAAAACAAGGTAAGCAATTGAATAAAATTTCATCTGATATTATTTGCTATGAATACAAGAGAAAGGGTCACCTGTGGAAGGATTGCCCCATAAGCAAGAAGAAAGAAGACACAAATGAAGTCAACAAGAAGAACGAAGACAAAAGGAAAGACACGAAAGAAGCCAAGAAGAAGAAGAGAGCTTTTAAAGCAACATGGGATGACAGAAATTTTGACATGGACATCGACTCTAGTGAAACGGATGACGATGAGGTCGCTCATCTATGTTTGGCAGCAACTATGGAAGATATGGATAATGAGGTAGACTCTGATTTCTGTTTTGAAGAATTATTAGAAGCTTATGAAGAACTATATCATAAAGCTAA
The DNA here is from genome assembly GCA_037157565.1 of Thalassia testudinum. Taxonomy (NCBI): domain Eukaryota; kingdom Viridiplantae; phylum Streptophyta; class Magnoliopsida; order Alismatales; family Hydrocharitaceae; genus Thalassia; species Thalassia testudinum. The sequence goes on along the minus strand of JAZHRO010000077.1, from coordinate 77,946,029 downwards.
GTCATTTAAAAAGGAAAATAAGGTTTTAAAGAATAATTATCAAATATTAAATTAGAAAAATCATGTTTAGAAATGGAATTAGAAACATCAAAATAGACTAATAATCAGTTGCATGCAAAAATAGTAGAGCTAGAAGATATTTATGAGCATTTTGAAAGAACTTTAAATAATCTTAAAACAACAACTAGGTTAAATACTGAATTTTGTGATAAACTAAAATCAAAATTTCATAGTAAAAAGAATACACAAAATGAATTACACGCACCTAGACATGCATGGATATACCAAAAGGTCAAAAATCCCAATAATTATAGATCTAACACAAGAAAGGTTTATAAATCTCAGGGTTTGAAAGGTACTATCTTGAAAGGACCCACAAGAAAATGGGTACCTAGAAAAGATATTTTACTTTATTTTGCAAGAATAGATCAAAGAGATCAGTGGATGTTCAAGGCACACAACGAGACACTTCAACCATTCTATAGGCTGAATGAAGACCAAGAACGATGACCTAATGGAGCTTTGTACCCACATTCATCATTCTACTATTGGTAAATGTTATGGTATGATATTCTTTACCCTTTCATTTTTTGATGGTTGACAAAAAGGGGGAGAAAAATAAAGGGAAAATAGTAATATTTTTAGGGGGAGCATATATTGAGGGGGAGGATTAAAGTAAAAGTTCTTTCTTCATATAACATTGTTAAAAATTATTTTTTCTTATAATTATCTATTTACAAGATAGTTTTGTCAACACCAGAAAGGGAGAGATTGTTGGAACCTTATTCTACATCATGTTTTGGTGTTAACAAAATTATTATGGGTTAATGTTTGCAATTGAGTTCTTTTCAGAATTAGGTGAAGATCAAGGCAAACAAGAAGGGATGGAGGTATGATGATGATGATAAGGAGGAGGCAAGATGACAAGGATTAGTCGAGAAGAAAAAGATCATCTTCAACCTTTAGTTTTTTAGTTTAGAAGAAGATCAAGGCAACTAGGTTAGGTCTTAAAGACCTCCTCCCTTGCAAGCACCAACACAAGGGTTGGTGCAGCCAAGCCAACAAGGCTAAGGCCTTGCAATCAAATTGGTCCTTAGAATCAAATGACCTGATTTTTCATTCACGTTTAAATTCTTGAAGAAAATTCATTGTAAAACTAAATGCAAATAATTCCAAATTCTTAAGTTAACCTAGCCAGTTTGATTATGAGGGGACTAAAGGGAAGGTTCTTCCTTTGGCTTACACATCTGGGTCCTTAATACCCCTTAGCTGCGACCATTTGGCTCTACCCTATTGATATAGACACAATTATTGTGGATAAAATGCCTATTCATGCATGTTCCTAGGATTAAATTTGCATTTTATGCATAGCATGCATCTTTCTACATTTAGAGCAGTTGTATATAATTTAGGTTAATTGCATCCTTTTTGTGGTCAGGAGAGAAGGATATTTATTTCGGAGCCTTGAACTGACGATCCAACCGTACGGATCTAATCAAGACAACGATCGGAGTCTAACGCCTCCGAAATCACCTTGATAGGAGTCCCACAGCACCATATGCAAACCAAAGAAGATCAATGGCTGAGGGACTAGGTGACGCAATCTAGAGCATTAAATAACAAATCCGACTGCACGGATAGATTCGGGTCGACGATCGCAGTCCAATGGCGTGAAAATTGACTCAATCCAACTTCTGTAACATCCCCTACAAAGGAAAGAAGATGGACGACCCTGATTGCGCCACGTGGCACAACCCAAGCCGCCCATGCGCACGCACGTGCCACTGCACGCACACAGCAACATGGGTGAGTGCACGTGAGCGGAGGCACGCACGTGCAAGCGCAGTGCGCCCGCAGAGGCAGGGACAACAACGTTGCGTATCTCGCGTGCACGCGTGACAAGGGCGGGAACGGCGCACACCAGCGGTGTGATAGTAAGGGCACGTGAGCGGGATCTTCAGCGACATTTATGGTGGATCTTCAGTGACGTTTATGACCGTCACTAAATGTCTTGTATATGAATTTGATTCTTTCCTCCACTATATAAGGACCCCTACCCCTCCCAATTTTCTTCATCTCTTCCTTTCTTCACCTCACCACCGCCAAGGCTCTAGAGAGAGCTTGTCCCAAGCCTGGGATGCTCTTCTAGAGTAGAAAACCAAAGAGTTTCCCTTCTTTCATCTCGATTCGTGGAGCATCCCTTGGTCGTCCTCTCACCGCCCTTTGGGAAGAAGATCCTCACCGCGACGCCATCCTGCACCATCCTCCATCCTCCAGCTCCATCCTCCTTTGTCCCGCTCCTCACCTCCTTCCTCCAGGCGACGTCAGAGTGAGTCATCCTCCGAGCAATCATCGAGGAAGATTTCTCTCACCTCTTTCTATCTTTTTCTCTTTCATAATATAGATTTTTCCGCTTTCGTAGTTGTAATAGACACTTGCTTATGAATAGATGATTGTTTCTCTCTCTCTCTTTCTCCCTCTCTCTCTTATATTTTCACAAGTAGATTAGCTAGATAAGAAATTGTCGATAAGATCTCAACAAGCTTAGAAAAGATAAAAATGACAAAAAGAAATAAAGTGAAGCTTGGATTTTTATAAAACCAAACGTTCGCCTCCCTATGTTTGACCCGGGACTCACTTTTTGAGTTTCGATTATAAATTTTATTTGATAGACACGTTTTGCGAGCAACGATGATGGGTCCTGCAAACCCTAATTTTAATTCGTGAAACACGCCCTAATTATTTTGATAGAGTAGCTGATTCAGAGGCAGTTGGAAGAATTGCAGCAGATGCAGCAATGGTTCCAACGTATGCATGGTCAGGGCGCTCAGCCCTTAAAGGATTTCTATGATCCTTCAAACTATGGGGAACGTTCTGTTGGTGCTAGAGCACCATGATCATTTATTTTGATGATAACAAAACACCGTATTATTTAACATTTACTCTTGAGTCCTAGTTTTCAAGTCAAATTGCAAATAGAGACAGGTGTTTAGACAGAGTTCGAGCTCGCATCCATGGCAGATTGGAGGAGCTTGACAGAGGCAGAGGAGCTTCGCGAGGAGCGAAAGCTTGAAGATGGAAGGACAAGAAGAATAGGATAGAATTCTTTTTATCTTGTTCTATGTACTTTTGTCTTTTTATCCTTGCTCTTTTATTTCTTATAATATATGTTAAAGAGTCTCAAAGAACCCTTAAAGTAGTCCTAGGAACACCTGCACCACCCTAGGATACTTAGTTTTCCTGTAGAGAACTTAGAAAATCAAAATATTGTTCAGACAGCCTTATCAGACGTCCAATCTGGAAATCAAATGTCTGATAGTGACTTTTAAGACGTCTAACTGTTTGGTCAGACGTCCAAAACATCTAGGCTGGACTTAAAATAGGTTCTGTCTGTTAGAATCAGTCGTCCAGACCTCAGTCAAGACATCTTAGGAGACGTCTGATGCCTTTGCCAGACATCTAATTAGTGGAACGTTGGCTGCCTATGTGAACGTTGAGGAAAATGACCATTATCAGGCATCCGTAGAAGACCCCAGATGTCTGATATGTAACCGTTTTGCCTCGACTGACCCAAAATCTCCTTTGAGAGATCTTATAGTCATTACCCTTCTTGGGAATCCATTTCCGCAGAACAATAGGTTTTCAGATGTCCAGACCTAGTGCCAGACATCCTGTATGTCGTCTGATGGCCATACACTAGAACCCTATTTAGGTCTGATTCAAGTCAGGAAGGAAACCCGCTTAGAATCAGACGTCTGAATTAGTTCTTAGACGTCTTTAACAGGTTTTCCAGATGTCTAATGCCTGGACCAGACGTTTGATAATCCTGTCAAAGTCATGATTATTCCTGATTCTGACTTAATTTGCCTTGGATTTATACCCAACGACTATGGAAGCCTTCCAAGGCCTTCCAAAGCCTTCCTAGGCCCTCTATAAATAGAGGAGAACCCTTGACACACCAAGACACACCTTGCAAGAATATTTCCACTCTCTTGTGTCAACAAGAAGTAGATGATCAAATAGAAGAAGCTCTAGCTCTCCAAGCACTCATTCCACATCTAAGAGCTTCATCCTGTTGTGCACCCACTCTCTTGCCGACATTACGAGAGCGCTATTGTGCCAAAGCATGGTTCACACACCCACGTCAAGCCGACACACTTCCAAGAAAAGGGAAGTCTCTTTACCTATAGTAGCTAGGTTTATTTTGGGGCTCTATAGGTTGTTGTAATCTTTACTTTGTTATTTGGTTGGATATTCGTGTTGCAAATTTTCATCTCCTTCGCGAGACAAAATCCTTCTTGTGAAGAGAAGAGGTTTTGAGGTACACTACCCTCAGTCTAAGTAGTGTTGTTGTAATTGAGGTTCAATCACCCTCATTCAAGTGATTGGGTTTAGTGGATTTGATCGACTTTGTCGATCGGGAAATCCTAACTCAAGAGGGTTAGGTGGTGGTTTTCACCCGGTTTGGGTTTCCACTTAAAAATACTTGTGCCTATTGTGTGATTGCTCATTTTGTGAGATTGTTATATTTTTATTTCGCATTTTTTACGTTACGCACATCTCACCCCCTCCAAGTAGGGAATTCACGTCCCGGCGTCATGATTCCCATCGGAGACATAGACATCAAGCCCCAAGTCTTAAGTTTGATTAAGCATTTCAATGGGCTTGGCTCGGAGGACCCATTCCAGTACTTGGAGGATTTGACTACTTTGGTTCAGACCACCAAAGCAAAGAATGTAAACGAAGAGCAAATGATCATGAGGCTCTTCCCTCACTCTCTTAGGGATAAAGCTGCACATTGGTACCGGACCACAGGAAGGCCGATAGAAACTTGGGCTACTCTTAAGTCGGCTTTCTTGAAGAAAATTTTCCCTATCAGAAGGACCAATGCCTTGCGACGGGCGATTACCACTTTCGCCCAGCGGCCAAGGGAACCATTTCATGGTGCCTGGGAGTGATTCCAGGAACTTTTGAGGAAGTGTCCACACCACATGGTGTCAAAATGGCAACTCGTGCAGATTTTCTATCACGGGTTGGTTGAACAACTCCATAATCATGTGGATGCCTCCTACTGAAGTAATTTCCTCAACAGGGATGCAGATAGCGCATACGACCTATCTGAGGAAATGAGCGAGAACTCAATTAATCACGCCTCCATGGACGCATTCAACCAGTCCCAAAAACCCAAGTTAAATGCTAATGAGATGCAAGATTCTCATTCATTTGACATGGAATTGATTTGTAATAAGTTTAATAAAATGGACTTGGTTACTAAAAGAATGGAAGAATGGATGTCTGAGAATTCGGGAAACACTTCTACACCTACTCAATCCCAGAATTTGGGATTCCATTCCTCATGAGCTCCCACGGGGCAGGAGTTTGTGAACCAACTTGAATCGGCTCATAGGAGGATTTCTCAGAATGTTATGGGTTCCAAACTGGGGCCTTTGATCCCAGTTTTTCTGATCCTTCCTTCTCTCCATCCTCGTCCTATGAGGATGCATATGCAATGCAAGAGAATGTTAAGTCCAACCTGTATTCCAACACTTATAACTCGGGTTGGAGGAACCACCCTAACTTCTCCTGGAAAAGTCAAGGGCAACAGACCCAAACTCGACCCAGCAACTATGCATCTCAAAGACCTATGGGTCAGGGTCAAGAATACACCTAGTTGCCCCTTAGGCCGATTACTCAGCCATCTTGGAATGCCCAACAATCTGCAGGGCAGGCTAATTTAAATCGACAGATGGTGGAAATGCAAGGGTCCATGCTTCCGCTTATGTAGCAAATGAAGACATCATTGGATAACTTGCAATCCGGGTTACATTCTAACACCTGAAAACCCAGATCTCTACCATCCCAACCCGTACCCAACCTGCGCAATGTGCAAAATCAAGGCAATAGAGCCCAAGGGTACGAGAATCAAAGGGACCCACATGCACATGCTCAGGTGGTTGAGCAGGGTCCCTCCTCTTCTTCTTTTAGTTACATGACTAATCGAGACCCTCCAATCTTCACTAACCCACCTCAAGACCCGAATCCATATGCCTCTGCAAACTCTAACACCTTGAGAAGTGGAAAGTAGACCCAGAATCCTAAATTACCTTCTAGATGCTAAAATACTGGGGAGCATGAGAGAGAAAAGGAGGAGATTGAAGAAGACAATAAGGACCAGGGACCGGAAATTGAAAATATCACCCATATCCCATTCCCTGAAGCCCTATTGAAAACCAAGAAGAAGAAAACCCTAGATAGCAACGAGGAGCTCCTAAATTTATTCAAGAGCGTAGAGATCAATATTCCGCTCGTCGATGTTATTAAGCATATCCCGGCTTATGCTAAATTTCTGAAAGAACTATGTACCCAAAAGTGTAAGCTAAGAGAACCCACTCCGAGGAAGGTGATTCTCTCTAAGCAGGAAAGTTCTGTGATCCTACATCACCTTCCTCAAAAGAAGAAAGATCCAGGTGCCCCCTTGATCTCATGCATTATTGGGGTATACACTTTTGATAGGGTACTGTTGGATCTAGGTGCATCCATCAACCTGATTCCGACTTCTCTTTACGAGAGGTTTGGATTAGGTTAACTCAGGCCAACCTCAGTAACACTACAATTAGCAGACCATTTGGTTGCCACACTGAGGGGCATTATTGAGGATGTAATCGTCAAGGTTAAGGATTTCTATTTTCCCGTAGACTTCCTCATCCTTGACATGGATGTACCTAACGATTTGAGGAACACGCCCATCATTTTGGGGCGTCCGTTCCTAGCTACCACCAAGGCCAACATAAACTATGAAAGAGATCGTATGGAGATCGCCTTTGGGGATAAGAAGCTAACTCTGGATATTTTTAAGGTGATAAGAGGATTTGAAGATTGTGGATTCATTGAGGAGCTCGAGGATCAGGATCTTGAGACTTGTATGACAATCAGTGCACTCGAGGACTCCACCAACTTCAGCAAACCCAACCCACAACCCTCCGTGGTAGACTTGCCACATCCTGAAGAGGCTATTGATTTTGTTCATTCCTAGCCTCTTCCACTAGATCGTCCTGATGAATCTTCGTCAACATCCTCCCTACCTTCTATTCTAAACCCACCTCAGCTTGAATTGAAACCATTGCCCAAAAATTTGAAATATGAGTTCTTTGGACCTGAAAACATTCTCGTTGTGATTATTAGTGTTGATTTGACTAAGGAGCAAGGATCGAGGTTAATTAAGGTCCTTAAGAACGACAAGGAGGAAATTGGTTGGACCATCCACGACCTTAGGGGGATCGAGCCATATTATTGTAATCATTGTATTTTTGTGGAAGATGGATCCCACCCTTCTCACGAGATGTAAAGGAGACTAAACCCAAATATGCAAGAAGTGGTTAAGAAGGAGTTAATTAAGTGGCTCAATGCTAAAATTATATACCCAATCTTGGATAGTCCATGGGTTAGCCCCGTTCAGATTGTACCCAAGAAGATGAGAATAACCATTTCGACTAATGAGAAAGGGGAAACCTTCACCACTCCTTCAGCTTCTGCTTGGAGAGTCTGTATTGACTATAGGAAGCTGAACACAACCACTAAAAAGGGTCACTTTCCCTTGCCATTCTTCGATCAAATCCTTGAAAGGTTAGCTGAGCAAAAATACTTTTGATTCCTGGAGGGTTATTTGGGATATAACTAAGTCCCTATCCATCCCGAAGACCAGGAAAAGACAACCTTCACATGTCCGTACGGAACCTTTGCATTCTATAGAATGCCATTTAGGCTTTGCAATGTGCCTGCGACTTCTCAAAGGTGCATGCTGGCCATCTTTTCTGACATGGTGGGAGATTGTCTTGAGGTGTTCATGGATGATTTCTCCATATTGGGAGATTCTTTTGAGTCTTGCCTAGTGAACTTGGAATTGATCCCCCAAAGATGCATTTAAACATGGCTAGTCCTTAGCTAGGAAAAGAGCCACTTTATGACTCAAGAAGGCATTGCCCTGGGTCATGTGGTCTCTAGTCGGGGTATTGAGGTTGATAAAGCTAAGGTGGATGCTATCTCTAGACTTCCTCCACCCACATCCGTAAAATAGATCCGCTCTTTCCTTGGGATGTGGGTTTTTACAGAAGATTCATTAAGGACTTCTCGAAAGTTGCTTGACCCTTGAGTAACCTTCTGGACAAAGATATGCTATTCGAGTTTGATGAATCATGTCATAAGGCATTTGATTTGTTAAAAACAGCAATCACCTGTGCCCCGGTGTTGCAACCACCAGTTTGGACAGCCCCATTTGAGATTATGGCTGATGCATCTGATTATGCTATCAGGGTTGTCTTGGGTCAGAAGATTGAGAAAAATCCCTCTGTGATTTACTACACTAGCAAGACTCTAGATAAGGCTCAGAGGAACTACACCATTACTGAAAAGGAATTGCTAGCTGTAGTTTTCGCTTTAGAAAAATTCAAGGCTTATTTGCTAGGTTCTCGTGTCATCATCTATATCGACCACTCGGCCTTGAAACATCTCTTGGCCGAAAAGGATGCCAAACCCCGACTTATTCGCTGGATTCTGCTACGTCAAGAATTCGATCTTGAAATCAGGGATAAAGCTAGGGCACAAAATGTAGTGGCAAATCACCTCTCGAGAATCCTAATTGATTCTCCTCATTTGGATGTCCCAATCTCTGATACTTTTTTGGATGAGACTATCCTTACAGTCTTGGGTATCCGAACCCCCTAGTTTGTGGATATCGTCAATTATTTGACCGTTGGTTAAATCCCCCAGGATTAAACCAAACAACAACGGCACAAACTTGTGTCTGAGAACAAATATTATTTTTGGGACGATCCTGAGCTGTACTGCATCGGCCTAGACCAGATTATTCGTCTATGCATCCCAGAAATTGAGTTCCATAGTATACTTGATTTTTGTCATACATCTACGTGTGGTGGACACTTTTCCGAGAAGAAGACGACAGCAAAAATCTTGTAATCTAGATTCTATTAGCTGTCATTATTTATGGATGTCCACGAATTCTCAAAGTCGTGCACTCGATACTAGACACTCGGGAACATAGCCAAGAGAGATATGATGCCCCTTAACCCTATACTTTCCATCGAAATTTTTGACATTTAGGGAATCGACTTTATGGGACACTTCCCTCCTTCATTTGGACACCAGCATATTTTGGTCATTATTGATTATGTGTCCAAATGGATTGAGGCAATTCCCACTCGCACCAATGACCACAAGGTGGTCATCAATTTTGTGAAGAAAAATATCTTTAGTCAGTTTGGGGTTGCTCGGGCAATTATCAGTGATGGTGGCACACATTTCACTCATGCCCAATTTCAGAATTTACTGGGGAAATACAGGGTGAATCATCGGATTTCCACCCCTTACCACCCTCAGACGAACGGACAGGTCGAGGTCTCCAATCGGGAGATCAAAAATGTTTTGCAGAAAACCGTTAGGCCTGATAGGAAGGACTGGACCCAAAAGCTAGATGATGCTCTTTGGGCCTACCGTACGGTGTACAAAATGCCTATCGGTATGTCTCCGTTCTGTCTGGTGTTTGGTAAGGCATGTCACTTACCTGTAGAACTTGAACATCGAGCATTTTGGACCATCAGGAAATGTAATTTTGACCTAGTGTTGGCTGGGAAAACCAGGAAACTCCAACTATCTAAATTGGAGGAGCTTCGAAATGATGCTTATGAAAATGCTAGAATCTATAAGGCAAGGACCAAAGCTCTCCATGACCAGATGATTTCATGTAAGAGCTTTGAGCCAAACCAGAAGGTCTGGCTTTTCGATTCTCGATTGAAGCTTTTCCCCGGCAAACTCAGGTCTAAGTGGGATGTCCCATTCGTTATTGAGTGGATTTACCCTAATGGGGCTATCGAAATCTCTAACCCAAAGACGGATAATATCTTCAAGGTCAACGGACAGCATCTCAAACCCTTTGTTGACCATATTCTCCCTGAACCCATCTCGGACAAGGTTGCTCTTACCTTGCCTTAACCATCGCGGGTCGATCATCGCCTAGCTGAAGGCACTAAACTCAGCACATATAAAGACTATTCCGAGCTGACTAGAATCTCACGAAAACCAAGTGTTATTCTTCCACTTCTACTCTCTTGCATGCTTTCATTCTTAACAACGAAGACATTGCATTAGCTAAGCATGGGGAGGTAGGTATTTCTTATGAATCTTTTTGTCACCTGTAACAATAATTTCCTGTTTCTATCTCAACAAAAAAAAAAAAGAATTTGGAGATGAGAACTTAGGCATTAAGAGTTGAAAACTTTAGGAATTGATACTTTGGGACCTGAATACTTAAACACTTCAGATCTTCGGGCTTAATTAGCCCGGGTGTCCACTCGAATGTGGACTTAGTCTCAAGTCCTCGCCAATTCAAATTCATTTTAATTTGGTAAATAAATTGAGATGATAAGTATGCAACTTATCAACCCGCCCTCTGATTTGAGGGGACTTTAAGCCTAAACATCTACACACTTTTTGTACTGACTCACTTTGCGGCGGTTTATTCGGAAATTGGGTAGCTAATGAACCATCTAGGGTGGTATGGCTGGCAAGTTGTCGGTGGTAACAGCTCATTGGCCGGTTATCCAGAGCCCAACCACAGGACCATTTTCGTTGTACTGCCTTTAGGTAAATCTTAGATCAGGGAAGCCACCTACTTAAAAAAAATAAAAGAAAAAAGAAAAAGAAAAAAATAGAAAAAGGATAAAAAATAATAAACAAATAAAACCACACTTCATTGCACGAGTATGGCTGGCAAGTTGTCATGGGTAACAACCCATTGGCTGATTGTCCAGAGCCTAGCTCACAAAAATGCATAATAATTCCCAAAGCACATAGGGAAGAAGCAGGGAAGTAGAATAAATTGGGGAGATATACACTGGGTTCGTCCTTATGTTGACCCCATGAATAAAAGTAGGGAGAAAGCTATCGTTCGAAAAGATAAACCTCTAGGCAAGGTCACCTAGGGTCGTAGAAACCCGAAGTCCCTTTTAACAACCACCTAGTGAGTCTTTCACTCTTTTTACTAGATGCTTAGCACTTAAAGTCATTTTCGAGTCTTGGGTGGGTCGGGTAGCCGTAAAAAGTTATCCTTGAACTCTCAAACTCCAAAAGTACAAAAAAAAAAAGAAAAGAAGAAAAATAAGAAAAAAAATTGTGTATCTTCTGTTTTCAAATAATGCGAGGGCTTGGACGGTCTACATTCTGGTAGACACCTGGGCACTATTGAGTTTTTGTAATTAGGTCATGGGGTTGAGATTTTCTAAAGCAATCGACGAATTTTGCCTAAATAATTGAATCTTGATTCTACTTTTATAAATAGCATTTAGGTTAATTTTGCTAAGGACTAGCAAAAAGTAAGAATGGGGGTATAATAAACATGCAAAAATTCATCGTAAAATGCTTATTTATGATAGTTCCTAGGCCTAGCATTGCATATCATGATATAAATATTGCATAAACATTCATTGCATTGTATTTAGGACAGTTATTTATTATGTACATTAATTCCATCATTTTACATGACCAGGAGGCAGTGTGACATCTTTACGGGCTTTGGATGAAGAATCCGATCATACGAATGGATTCAGAGCGACGATTGCAGTCTGTCAATGCAAGAATAACCCCGATCAGAGCTCTGTAGCACCCTCTGCAAGAAGAAGAAGATGGACAGCCCAGATGGTGCCATGTGGCACCATCTAGGCCGCCCTACCTGAGCCAATGCGTCACACTGCAAGATGAGATCCCAGCCGTTGGATCTCAATCCAACGGCTGAGATGTGCTCTCCACGGCTGAACTCCTCACCCGACCTCAGGCAGCCCAAGGATGGCCTCATCTCGGCCGTTGGATCTTCATCCAACAGTTGAGATGCGTGATTGCACTGCTCCCTCTGCTCGACAAACCGCGGCCTTGGCGCATTGGTGAAGACACGCGCTCGCAAACCGTGAGTGCGAGTTCGAGCTGCGGTGGGGGGAGGCAATCTCGAGAAGAGCGGGTGTAATTGAATTGGGCCTGTTGGATGAGCGTGGGCGCAATCAAGTGGCGGAGCCATCACTATGTGGCACCGTTGAATGAGCACGGATGCTGCACGCGGCCGCCAACACTTCTCGAGAATGCGCCTTCTCACGCACGATCAAGAGGCGCAATCTCCGCACCATCTCAGCCGTTCACTTCTGAATCCAACGGCTGCGACGCATCCAACATCGACGACAGTAAGCGGGAGTGAGAGGCGGGAGTGGGATTTGCAGGGACAGAAGAGCGGGCCTTTAGTGACACAGCTATCACTAAATGGCATGCACAGTGCGTGCGCCAACCAAGGCAATGAAGAGGCGCAAATCTTTTGGTGACAGCTTGATCGGCCCTTAGTGACACTTGTAGCTATCGTTGAATGTCGGTGCGCAGGATGCTCTTCCTCTAATCACTATATAAACACTCTTACACCCCCCCATTCCTCTTCATCTCTACCTACTCTACTCCCACCTACCCTAAGCTCTAGCAAGCCTACCAACGCTCCGTTAGAGCTTACTCTCAAGCTCCCAAGGCGCCTATTAGTGTAGCGAACCTCTACCTCACCAAATATTCCTCCCTCTTCCCATCACCATTCATAGGTCGCCTTGGAGCCGTCCTCTCACCTCCATTCCAGTAGCAGATCATCTCTGCCTCCTCACCTCCATTCCGGGGACATGCTAAAGCTTTCCTCTACCTGACATCCTCCTGCATCTCACCTCCTTTGTCCAAGCTTCTGGCAGGCACCATCGTCTCGCTGAACAGCCGATTCGGGAGATTCCTTCTCACCTCCCTCTCTTTTTATGCTTTCATAGATTACTGTAATAGACAATGGTGAAATATATCATATTTGTTCCATCTCACTTGTGAATTTATTCTGCCTGTCTTTTTACTTTAAAAACACAAACAAAAACAAAACTTCAAAATACCAAAAATAAACAAAACGAAGCGCAGTTTTCAATTAAAGTAAACTTTGTCTCCCTGTGTTCGACCCGGGACTTCCTTCGAGTTTCGGTAAAATTTATTTGATAAATGAGTTTTGCGACTACAACGATGGGTTACTCTTAACCCTGATTTCAAATAAGCGAAACGCGTTGAATCACCTATAGGCTAGACACTGGGTTCGGCTAAGGAAATTGAAATTACCCACTAGTTAAATAACAAATGTAGGTTAATTAAGATTTTACTTTATGATTTTTAACCTTTCTTCAAGTTGTTGAGTTGGGTGAGTGGTCAATCAAGTGACTTGACTCACCAACTAGGCAATGGACTCAATTGAATCCAAGCTAGTCAATTGGTCTCTACAATTGAAAACCCTAAATGTGATACCTCGGGTTTATGCAATTTCTACTCAAATCAGGCAGCAGACCAAGTAATCAAAGTAAAAAACATTCTCCATAACACAAATGGAACCCAAATTGGATTAAAATTTAATGGGATTTTCAAATCATCTTTCTAGAGAATATTTTTTTAAGATTTTTATTATTTTGAGTAATTTTATATTAATTTTTAACTAACAGGAGATCAGATAAGATAGATTGACCCCTTGTTCATTTTTCTACTTGAAACAGTATTAAATAAGATCCAAAAATTTAGGATAAATATGCAAATTAAAGATTGTTTGATCAGCTTTCAAACCCCACTAATTTCAGGTCAATCAGATCTATATGTTGTTTGGAATCTATTTTTGAAGATCAAAAGAAATCAATTTTCAGTCTATTTGACTCCCTGTACTTCACAAATTTTCAAAAATTCTACAGTATGAATTTTTCAAAATGAATGGTGGCGTTGGAAAGCTAGTTTGAAAATCTACGTTCTTCCCAAATTTCAAGATTTTTGGATCAACAGATATTTGGTAAAATAATTTTTAAATCATGGAGAAATTTTCGACCGAATTTTCAAAAATAATAAAGAGGCTTTTCAAGAGGTTTTTGAAAGAGAATAAGCCTTTTACTCAATATATATATTTTCGAAATTTGTATATTTTTTAATCTTTTTTTTTAGATTTTTTTCTCTTTTTTTCAAAAGGAAAACACCTAACCAAAGATTCAAATGAAAATCCTAAGCCTAAGATATGTATTGTGCACCCGAATGTCCTCAACTGTGCCTAATGTGTGCACAAAATCCCTGTTCCATTCCTGCACACCAAAAAACAAGTAGATGCAAATGTGTCAGAAATAAAATTACAAAATAGAAATAAAGCTCGCCTTGCCTCCTCAGCAATGACATCATTTGTTGAATCGTAAATCATGTGATTAGTTAATCCTGTCATAGTATAGGTGTTAAATCCAACTTAAACAAAAATATTATTGAGATGGTAAGTCCCAATCGAACTTAGGGAGACGTGAATGGCAAATCCGATTTTGATTCTCTACTCGCTTAAAAACATAGTTCGATTTCTAAAACGCATAGATAAGATTCGTCAGTCGCATTGTTGATTCGAAGAACATGCATGTGAGTCAAAAAGATAATGAAAGTGAATGTGTGAGTTTCCATCCGCACTACTTCCATTATTTGCAAGATATCGACTGAATTCCTATCTAGCAAAAAATCGTTTATGTTCTCCAGTATTGACATGATTATTTGCTAAAAAGAAAAGACGATCCTAATAATGATAATAGTAATTTATTTCATTGAATAATCATGTCTACAAACAAAATGTAGAGGAAAGCTTGTACATGGAAATTAAAATCTATTCTACTACATCTAACAGAATCTCATCCCATCGGGAACACTCGAGAAGCCATCAACACTAGAGGATGAGGGTAGTGAAACCTTGGGTATGATGGCCCATTAATCAACTTTCTACGACATGTTAATCAATCACTTCACAATAAAATACTTTTGTCGGGTTTTTATCCCCAGCAGCGACGTCAGAAATATGATGCGATCGATCATAGTTCGTATAAAAAAATCGTCGTTGTTGTAGTATATGTCACAAATACAAACCTTTATCGCATCAATTTTATTTAATTACATAATTTTTACTGGTTTATTCCAGGTCGTTCACTAGGAGGCGGTTATTGATGTACGTCACTCTCTAAGTCAAACATTATTCTTTAATTCTAAAAAAATTAATTTTATGTACAATCATAAATGAACGAATTAATGAATGAAAGAATAAACTAATTTATGTATTGAAATGCTTGCAAACATAAATATACAAACAAACATCAAACACTATACTTATATACTATATACTATCTATTGATAACTTATAATACTAATACTTATATATATATACACAATAATAAGTAATAATATATACTATACTAACTTAACTTAGTATATTAACATATATTGTAACATATATAATATGTACAGTGACAGATATAAACATCGCTAAACCTTAGGAAAGAGTATATACATAACCTAAGGTAAAAACTAGGGTCTATAGTGACACTTATTCTATTTACAATGATGGATTAGTCTGTTAGTAAAGCTATTGTGTTATTTATATACATATATAGCTAAAACATTTGTTATACTACATATACTTATTATTTACAGTATACATATATATATACATATACACTATATGGATATACACTTAACTCCTCTCTCTTTTTTCTTTATCATGTTCTTTCTTTCAGGCTTAACTCTCTCTTTTCTTCTCTGTTCTCTTTCTACTCACGGATCTCTCAATCTCTCTTTCAATTTTAACACTTAATCCACAATGACGTGCTTTTCCCTCTTAGTTAACCCCTTATTAACCCTCACTTAATACAAAAATTAGGTTTTCTAATTGGCGAGTGGCTTTTTCGAGGGATACACAGCACCTTCTCGAGTAGGACCAGACGTCTACTAAGAGCCACCCTAATTCGTTAATTAGGCTTCTTAGTCGTGGTTTATGCTTAGTAATGGGTTTAATCAAGCCCTCGCACAGTGCATGGCTCCCAGCTACACACCGCACACCATCATCACACATCAACACAATGCCATAGCCATACATGCTCAGGGGAAGGGGGGTTAGGGGTATAAGGACACTCGACGCTTGATGGCTGAATGGCCATGGGAACAAAATCAATATAAGCACCTCAGAGTGTTTGCGCATTACCGATGTGGCGCTATCCAGCTCGCGTCACAGCATTGGAATTCCAAGGTAGAAGTCTGATTTCGGATTTTTGGCCCTCGATTTGAGGGCCATAATTTATTATAAATTAAAAATAAATTATGGGGAATTAAAGTATTTACATAGTACTACATAATTGTACAATTAATTTATAAAATTAATTATATGTACTGTATAAATAAATTAGGCAAAGTTTCCAATTTATACATATTGTATTTTGGGTTTTATTTCTTAGTTAAGTATAATTAGTTCATTTATGGTCTAATTGACCTTATAAAGTATTAATATACATATTAAGGTATTTAATAAATATTTTTATTGAATTTTACAACATTTATTTCGATTTTATTTTCAATTAAATGGCTTATTTTGTGCTATTTTATATATAAATTAGATATAACTAATATAATACATTATAAATATAGTTAAATTAGACTAATTTACTTAAACTATATTAGTACAAATATGCAGTATAAGTTAATTCAGTTATAACTTAAATTACTAATTTATTTTAATTTAATCTAATAACTTAGCTAGTAACATAATAAATTAATTATTTATTATATATATATATAATTAAATTATGGTACATGGTTCATTATGTACATTATATATACATAAATACGTATGTACAATATCAGTAGTAAATATGTTTATTTACAGGATTTTATTAATTTACTTAGAGTATAGTACATATAAGTTAATATAAATAATAGATAATTATATAAATAAGTTATATACAGTTTAAGTTATCTTAAATATTTAAGTTAAATTATGTAATATATACATAAGTTTTATATATACATTATGTACATATTTTACATTATTTACATATACAGCTTAATATATACCTTATATATACAAGCATATAATAGTATACAAAGTGTTTTTGTGTATTTTTGTGATTTTTCTAACTTTTATGAGTTTTATGTGTTTTATAGAGATAGGGGGTGAGAAAGAAAGAAAGAGATGAGACAGAGATAATGTTTTTGGTGTTTTTGTATTAAGGGGTTTTTATTGAGTTCTAAGGTAGACTGAACCGTCGGCTGGTATGTTCTACCAAGCCGAGGGTTCAGAATGCCTTGAAACTTGGCATAGATATAAAAATTTACCTAATATTCACTATGACATGTTTATTTTATTTTTTTTGATTTTTTATAAATTTTTTATTTATGTGTAAGTGAAGCACATTCTAGGCCTAAAGAGGATTTACTGAGTGAACATAAGGCCTAAAAGTGAACTAAGCATGCTGAACAAAAGGTTTATATAGTTAGACACATTTGGCAAACAACATAGAAAGTGCACAAGTGATTGAATCTGATTTTCAACTTAATTTCATTCAATTTCTACGTATGGGCAATTATATACATAAATAGCTGACAATGGAAGTTGATTAATGAATTACAAACTATTCAAAATGAAGTTTAAGGTCATTTACAATACATGAAAGCTTGTACAGGGAATTATACAACATAATGAAATAGGTCAGCCATTTAAAAAGATCAAAACTCCATCCACTGCCCTAATAATCCAGATAATCCAACAAACAGCTACAGCAGCAGCCACCATATGCAGCAAACAGCAACAGACAGCAACTACAGCAGTAGCTGCAAAACATTTTCAGACGTTCTAGGCAAAGCCCAGACATCTTAACTAGCCTCAGTTACTTGCTACAGTTTACCAAAATCAGAGAAAACAGTTTTTGTAGCAAGTCTGGAACCTCAAGTCAACTCTTATCTCCTGATACTATCATCTGTATCTCAAATTAGACTTGAGAAAGCCTGATCAGAGATACAAAATGACTTGATCAGGAAATAAAAGGTGGATTTGAATTAAAATGTAGCTTCATCATGCAGCAATTTGATATGTATAGCTAGGATTCAAAGTATACAGAAATCTCTAAAACAAATTCTAACAAGGACTGAAAAATAATAGAAAAATCATTCTCAGATGTTCAACTTTCAATCAAAATCCCTTGTCAATGTTTTCACTTCAAATTAGATCAGAAAATTAACTGATCTAACACTTTCTAATGCTATAGATAGCTTGTAGAAAGTGTTGGATTCAGCCCAATAAGTTCAACTTGAATCCCATTATGCTAAAAACCTTAAGAGATACTGAAAACCCCTTAGGTGAAAACCAGATTCGTAGAAAACAAATCCATGAATAAAATCCTTGATAGAGCCTCCAATCAACATAGTTGATTTTCCTTGGCTCTACAATGCATTCCAAACATGAAAACCTTGAATCATGACAAATCTAATCATGGCTCATTTGAGGAAAGATTTTACATCAGAATCATCTCAGGTTCATGGCCTTCCACTGAATTACAAAAATATCTCAATTTACTTGATCAAAACCATTTAAAACTCAATTGATTCAAAATCTTGCAATGTTGTATTAAACCCAAATTCAAAATAGATCAAACAAACCGATTCAATTTTAAACTCAGATCAAGAGTCTTTGTGAACAAACTGAAATGAGTGGGAGACCCCTAAATGGATTTGAGCGCAAATCCTCATCTCAAACTTTGAAAGCAATGAGATGGGGATTTGACTCCAAATGAATGGGTGGATTATGGATCAAATTGCGAGGAAATCAGAAGCGAAAATGGAAAAATGTATAGGAAGAAAACATGATCAGTGTGTGGGTGAAATCGTCCCCCTCTGATCTGAAGTGATCAGAGGAGGTGAAATTGGGCATTCTACTCTAAATCTACTCCTAAACTACGCTAACAGTCATTAGATCAGCTCTAATTACTCCTACTCCTAGAAAGCAAGTAAACTACACTAGGAAAGCAGTAAATCTCGAAATGGAGGAAGATGTCTCAAGTCACCCGTCGGTCGGCTGATGACGACAAATGGGGAGTGGAGACCAACAGCTGACGATGATGTCTCAGGTCCACCACCCGGTCGACTGGCAGCGAGTGAAATTGGGGAGGGAGGCGAGCTTGCCCTGTCACAACAGGCAGACGAACTTGGGATGAGAAGAGCTGCAGGTGTGGACGAAGGGATCGGCTCAAGGGGAGGGAGTCGATCGGTGCGCACGCGATCGGTGGAGGTGCTTAAGTAGAGTGAGAGAGTGAATCTCCTCACCACGCAGGTGAAATTAGGCGCTAAGGGTTTGGGCGGTGAGGGTGAGAGGAGAGAGCGCGCATGAGCTAAAATCAAATAGCGGTCGTTGGATCAAATCTGCAAGGAAAGGTGACCACACACACCGAATCGCGCAAAGGTTCGATTGATTGGCAGCCACAAATCAAGAGGGTCTAGATGATGGACAGCGGGGATAGCGCGTGTTCTTCGCAGCTACAGTGCACCACAAGCTGCAAGTGGACGCTGGGTTCTAATGGTGAATTTGCAGGGAACACCCCTCAGCGAAGGGGTAGAAATATTACGCAGAAACCCATAAGTAGTGAAGAAATGTTTTAGAGCAGTCCTTAAGGCTACAAATATGTCCTTGGGCTTACAAATAAGTCCCTAGAGGTTTTCTAGTGAATGAAATGTAATGTACTAAGGACCT
Source organism: Thalassia testudinum (assembly GCA_037157565.1). NCBI lineage: Eukaryota > Viridiplantae > Streptophyta > Magnoliopsida > Alismatales > Hydrocharitaceae > Thalassia > Thalassia testudinum. Next base: position 77,926,405 of record JAZHRO010000077.1, on the reverse strand, counting down.
AAATGTAAATCTTTATTTGCATGACCCTAATGATGTCCAAATGCACCCAAATTTTTATTGAAGCTCAATTGAACATTTTAAAAGTTAATCACACTTTTGATTTGGAATTTTGAGCTTATTTATGTGTTCAATTTGCACTTGGATCATTATTTAAAATTTATTAATAGAATATCTCATTTAATGACCTAATTATGCATTTTTAACACAATTGATTTTTTTAGGTCTTTTTCTCTATTTTCCACACTTAAACCTTTTTATGTGTTAATTTGATAGTGTTTAACCTAATTTTTAGCTTAACTTAGGTGATTTAGCTATGATGAGTCACAACCCATCACCCATCTACACCACGCAAAGAGCTACACGCCTGGAACCCAGAGAGAACTTAGGCATGCACTTGGGAAGAGGGATCACAACACTATAAAGCAGGAAATCAATGAAATAAATTAAAGCTATGAAGAACTACGATATCTAAGAGAGAGTAGGGCCCCAAGGTTGTGCTTGGTGGCCATGTGGCTTGAGGTGGAGGGAGGGAATCGAGGGTGACCACAGGTGGTGGTGGCTGGTCTCTTAGAGGTGGAGTTGGAGGAGCTTGAGTGGAGGTGTGGGAGCGTTTATATAGAAGATGGGGGGCTCTTGAGGTGGTGTTGAGAAGACTCTAGAAGAGAGTCTCTTGGGCGTCACCTTGGATGGGAGAAGTGGTCTTCTAGATCCACTTTTGGTGGAGAGGAGTTGGGTGTACGTGGACTTGGGTAGGCTTAGGTTGGCACCTCCATAAGTGGTTGTGTTGTCACCAAGAGGGAGAAAGGGAAGCAGTGGCATGTGATGAAGTGACAATAACTGATGAGAACCTCATCATGAGCCATAACTAGCTCATTTTGACCTAATACAAAGGATAAAAGCTCCTACATAACTCAAGGAAAGGCTTAACTCAGAGAATTCCGAGTTTAAGGAGAAAACAAGTCATAAGGGGTAAAAATGCAATTTTACCAGTATAATCTGCATACAGGGTAATTCAGGGTCCAAATATAGGTCAAACAAATCGAATAAAAAGGAAAGTGGGATGATCTGATAAGGGCTACAGCAATTCCAAGGAACTAAATGATAATCTGTAACCTTAAAACAAACCCACTTCAATTCACGAGGTTCGAGGCAAAGTAAAAATAGAATAAACCCTCTAAAATTCATAGAAAAATAATCTCTAGGGTTTAGAACCTTCAATTTGGCCTTCGGAACCCATTTTGACCTACATTGAGAACCATGCCCAATTAATAACTTAATTTGGGTTTTTGCGTAAATTGACCGGTCAAACAAGGTTTTATCTAGAAATAAAATTCACCATCAGAATCCTTAGGTCCTAATTAGTCACGTATAAAAACTTGAGCCTAAGAAGAAACCTTCTTGACCAACTTTACATTTTGGTCCTCATCTATTTACTTTTTGGCCCTCAACTTTTGAACCCTCGCATTTTGACCCCTAACTCTCCTTCGTTCTTTACATTCAGGTCCTCCCTGCAAAACCTGCCAACACCACACTCCGGCGACCTTGCGCGGAGCATGGCGCCGCGTAGGGTAAGGGGGAGGGCCTGCTAGGTCAAATGGGGGTGCCCTGCGTCGTCAGCCATCGCAGGAACACCCCCTGGTCACTGCAACCCACCATACCGGCCGTGCGAACGCACGGACGGTATGGGTCTCCTTCCTCCGTTGTCCTCCGGCGAGGGAGACACATCGTCTCCCTCCGCCCTCCTCTCTGGTTCGGCCCCTATAAATACCCCCGTCGCTCCACCGTTCTTCGGAGCTCGGTCCTGACGGAGAAACACCCTCTTTTCACTCTCTTCCCACTCCGACAGGAAGCCCTCCAGCTTCGGCGGTTTTTCCCTCCTCCTCCTCATCGTTCTGCCGCACTACCAGCAGCAGGGCTGCCTTCCCCTGCTCTTCCCGCGCCACGCCGCACCCAGCGCGCGCCTCTCCAGCCCTCTCCTCGCCGTCGCTCCTTCCTCTGGGCAGCTTCTTCTCCGGCGACAGTCGATACGACTGTCGCCTGTTCCGGCCCCTCCTTGTCCTGCTAAGTAGGTATAACTTCTCACCTTTCTCCCCTCTTCCTTTTCCTCACTTTAAACCCTTACTGTCGCCCTCGATTCCGACCAATCGCCCTCACCTTCTCCACCTCCGGCCACACTCCGGCGACCCGCTCCCATCACTCCAGCACCCCACACGGCTCGCCGACCTGCACATAATCTCCGCCTCCTCACCCTGATCCATTTCCGCCCTTCCAATTCCCGCCACCCGACCTCTGCAAATCCACCGAACACACCCACTTCCCGACCCACAGTCCGACCTAGGGCAGCCCTTGCACGCCGCCCCACGCCTCGCCACCACCCGCACGAGCTTCGCCGCACTCTGGCGAAGCTCCCGGCACCTTCTGATTAGGCCGAGAGGCCGTTTTGCTATGAACAGGTCACCCGTCCTCCGCTGCCATTGCTGTGCAGAAGGAGCTGCCTCCGCCTGCAGCTGCAGCCTCGCTACGCCCAGATCAGGCTCCCAGGTTGCGTGGGGTGTCTTCGCGAAGAGTCCCAGGTTCGCAGCAGGGGCGAGGGCCTCGCGTAAAGCCACAATTACCAGCTGGTTCCTCTGCGCAGGCGCCAAATTGGGGTGGGACATTTAGTCCCACCTCGGAAGGCTCTGGAGCGGCGCAGCGATACAAATTGAAAACGTGCTGGAGGCTTATTGCCTCAGCACACGGGGTGAGGTCCCTCTCACACCATCTCACCGGGCCCATCCGCGAGCTCATCACGCGGATCCGGCCAACCCGACCCGACCCGACTTGTCTGGCACTCCTCGCCCACCACGCGGACCCGGGCGCGACCCGTACCCGACTACCCGGCAGCTCTGGGAGAGCTTTCCAAAGAGCGACTTCTGTGAGAGAGAAACGCGGGGGGGGAGGGTAGAGTAGGTTTTGCCGTCTCTGATTGGAACTTTGAGTGTGCAGGCACAGGTGAAGGGACTGCGGAAGGGCTGAAGAGAAGAAGAAGAAGACTGAAGGAAGAAGAGCAGCCAGGTCGAAGCAAAGAGGAAGGAGAAAGCAAAGAAGAAGAAGACAAGAGAGGCAAAGAAGAAGGCTAACGAAGACTGAAGGAAGGAGCACCGAGCGGCACTGTAGCAGCGGCGACTTAAGTCGTCTGAGTGGAAAATCAGACGACGCTCTGATGGCAGAAAAGAAAGAAGAAGAACATCACCACTGCTGCAGATAAAGAAGATAGAAAGAAAAAGAAGAAAGAAGGAGAGACGACGTCCTGACAGCAAAAGCAGAAGAAGAGCACGAGAAGAAGATCAGAAGAAAGAAGTAAAAAGAAGATCTGAAGAACAGAAGGCAGAAGAAGAAGACCACAAGGAGATAAACAAAGAAGAAGAAACCAAAAGCCAAAGAGAAGAGAAAACAAAGAGGAAGAGAGAAGAGAAGAAGAAGCCAAATTTTCATCTCTCTCCCTCTCTCTCTCTCTCTTTATTTTTGTAATAAGAATTTGTACCCCTAGAATACAACTTGCTCCCTGAGTTCGACCTCGGGAACTCTTTTATTTTCCGAGTAAAAAAATTATATATTTGAAATGATGGCAATAACTGGCTATACTACAACACTATAATAAAACCTAGTTATCTCTGGCCACCATTCTTCATTGGCGCCGTTGCCGGGGAGCAACGGCTATTCTAGAGGTAAACATTCCTGTTTCTTTTTAGTTTCTGATAATCTCCTCTCTTTTGTGCAGCTACAGGAAATCAAGAAGACAAGCAACCGCACGACAACCACTCCGAGGACAGGTAATTTTTTCCTCTCGCTATTAACCCCTAAACTCTAAAAGAGGAAGAAAAGAAAAGAACAAGCAATATAGGGCTAACCTGTTTTCCATACTTAGTAACCATAAAAAGTTGCATGTTTTCAACCCATTATTCCTGCACACTATTAAGGGTATTTAAGGGCTAACACATTCTTGCTTGAGCCCTAATTACCCAGCAAAGAGCTAACTGGACCAAGTAGAGCCAACCTAGGATCCAACATTAGGGTTTTAGAGACACACTACTTAAATCAAGAATGGAGAAAATCCAAAAGAAGTGTGCCTAAACCATTGATTGAAAATACCTATCCAAAGAAACCCTAAAATAAGTTTGGCTCTTTAAACACTTGAACCCTAAAAAGACAAAGACCTAATAAGAAAAACTAGCACGTAAAGTTGACCATTTGGGTCAACTAACCTTCAAATTAGGTCACTCTTTGCACTTAAAAGACTAAAGTTCAAGTAGAACCCTAAGCACCTTGCTCTTGAACTAAAATTGGTAGACTTAAGAGGTCAAGATCCCCATTCTGGTCTACCTGGAACCGCAATGACAAGAGAGGTCGGGTGGGGGAAACCCTGTAACCCGTGGGGATGCTCTACCGTGTAGGGGTCTTTGCGGGACTCTCCCTCTCTGGCTGCCCAGGTAGTTCTCAGGTGGACGATCTTTCTGATCAAGGGGTCCATCTGCCCCGCACCTCTATAGTCACCCAACACATTTTTGGGTGACTTGATTGGGTCCAGCACCTTCTAAACTCATCTCTCCCAACAGTGCATGTACGGTAGGAGGTCCTTAAGACCACCCTTAAGACCTCCTTTAGAAATTCACTCTCGTCAAGGCCAAGCCTCGACGCCCGTGTTTGTGCAGCAACCCCCTCACATTATTCTCTCTTCTGATTCAGAACCAAGTTCTTCTTCTTCCCCCATCATGGCTCAGCCAGTTGAGGAAGAAAACAATCTGGAGCACCAGCTCCAGCGACTCAATGACCTCTTCCAAAACTTCGTGCACCCACCACAGCGTCCTATGATGCGGGACCACTACAATCCTGCTGCGGTGGCCATTGAGCCTCGAGTCAGAATCCCGATTGGAGGACCTGATTCTGAATTGAAGCCCAATATGATTCATGCTATACCTAAATTCCATGGGCTTAATTCTGAAGATCCCTTCCAGCACATCAAACAGCTAAAGCACCTGGCCCAAACTTTTGGGTCAGATGCGCAAAATCGGGATATTCTTCTCATGAAGATGTTCTCCTTTTCTCTTATGGACAAGGCCGCCCATTGGTATCAAACTCAGACCCGGCCGATCAACACTTGGGAAGAACTTCAATCTGAGTTTTTGAAAAAGTTTTTTCCCGTTGGTCGGACCAACGCCTTGCGCCATCAGATTACACACTTCACTCAACAATCAGGAGAACCTCTCCATGAGGCATGGGATCGTTTTCAGGATCTCATGAGAAAGTGCCCCCATCACGGAGTTCCTAAATGGGAACAGGTCCAATCTTTTTACCAGGGACTCCGTGAGGACATCCGCCTTTTCGTCAATGCAACTTGCGGAGGAAATATCATGGGTCAACATGAAGACACCGTGTGGGAGATTCTCGAAAACATGTGCGAGAACTCCATCAACAATGACTCCATGGGATTATTCGACAGGACGAATACCCGGGCAGCGACGAATCTTAGGGGAGCACATGAGACGCAGGGCCTGTCCGCATCAGTCAATCTGGAATTAATGGCCAGTCGATTGGACAAGGTTTCAATCATTGAGAAGAAGGTGGATGAGCTGACTCAGCACTTGCAGCGAGCCACCTCTGCGCGTAACTCCTTTGCACAACCTCCTTCCACACAGGAAACTGTGCAAAACATTCTCCACCGATCTTCCCCTAGGATGGATCCATATCCATCCCCATCTGATTCTCGGATCGGAGGATCATCCGATCCTATCTACACCAGCCCGGGGAATTCCATTCCCCCTTTCCCTGATTCTCTAGAGGTTCCTCAGACCTGCAAGGACCTCAACGCCATCCAGAACGACCCATTCTCCAACACCTACAACCCTGGATGGCGAAAGCATCCCAATTTTCAGTGGGCGGGAAATTCCCAAACCCAAAGACCACCTTTTTAGTCCTGCCCACAGCCCTCTCGTCATTACCAGCCGCCTCAACCTCGGCCCAACCCTACTTATCCATCAGGGCCAAATCAGGATCAAATGTCCCTAATCCTTCAGACTCTGGCTGACATTCAAAGAACGAATGCGGCTATTCAAAAACAACACAAGGACGAACTTACAGAGGTTAGAACTCAATTGGCCCAGTTGGCAAATTCTCGCCAGCCAGGCACACTCTCTTCCCAACCTCTTCCTAACCCGAATAACGTGCCGACCCAGAAGCGCGTTATGAATCCAAATTTAGGCCACGCACAATGGATTTATCAGGCCCCTACTACTCCATCTCCAGATGAGATGGAAGCTTCAACTTCTTATGCGGGATTTCAGCAGCAGCCACCCCTCTTACCAAACCCAAACCAAAATTAGGCTAGATTAAATTCTGTAACAACACGTAGTGGTAAAACAACTCAAGACCCGCATTATCCGAACCACTCCAAGCCTGATAACCATGACCCTAGAATAGTTATCCAAGATACCACTGTCCCAGATCAAGAACCCGGACCTATCCTAGAAGAACCAACCAAGGTCCCATTCCCTGAAGCCTTAACCAAAGGGAAGAGACGAACCAAGCCCGTGGCACCTGAGGAGGACCTGGTCAAGCTCTTTGAGCAGGTCCACATAAACATCCCCTTGATGGATGCAATCCACCACGTACCGGCTTATGCACGATTTTTAAAGAATGTGTGTACACCCCAGCGTAAGCCGTGAACCAAGAGTGGGAGTCCAATTGTTCTGTCAGAGCAAGCCAGCTCTGTAATCCTAAGCAGACTCCCATCCAAGGCTAAAGATCCTGGTACTCCCCTGATTTCCTGCAAGATAGGTGATACACAATTTGATAGAGCATTGCTAGACTTGGGTGCTTCCATAAATCTGATACCCACATCCTTACTTAACCATCTAGAAGAATCTGAGCTGAAACCAACTGAGGTGACATTACAATTAGCAGATCGATCTATAAAGTCACCAAAAGGGATTCTCGAGGATGTTATTGTGAGAGTGTGAGATTTCTACTTTCCTGTAGACTTCATAGTCTTAGATATGGACGCACCTGAGAACCCTAGGGATACACCAATCATCTTAGGGAGACCTTTCTTGGCTACTGCTAGAGCCAACATTAGCTGTGAGGAGGGCCAAATAGAGCTCAAATTTGGGAATCAAACACTGAAAATTGATATATTTAAGGCCCAACAAGGAATCAATTGCGGTGTCATCGAACAGATTTGTGACATTAGGACTTTGGTTGATGAAACACACTTCCAGAATGATCTAATTATACCTCATCAACCGCAGAAAGATCTTGATCCGCAAACTGAGGAGTCGAATCCAGATATGAACAACCCAGTAACTCCTACCCTTGAACCTCACATCTATACTGAACCACCCGCTGCTGCTGATAACCCCATCCTCGAACTGAAGCCCCTTCCTGCTCACTTGAAATACATCTTTTTGGGTTCTAATCAGACCCTTCCTGTGATTATCAATTCCAACCTCAGTCCTGAACAGGAATCCCGTCTGATTGTTGTCCTCCAGCAACATCGCAGAGCCATCGGGTGGACTCTCGATGATTTGACTGGAATAAGTCCCTCTTATTGTACTCATCATATCTATTCAGAAGAGGGCACACGACCTTCTCGTGAAATGCAGAGACGCTTAAACCCCAATCTGCAGGAGGTCGTGAAAAAGGAGATCATCAAGTGGTTAGATGCCGGAATCATCTACCCGATCTCCGATAGTCGTTGGGTGAGCCCAATTTAGGTCGTACCCAAGAAGGCAGGACTCACCACTATAACGACTGAGATCGGAGAAATCATTCCTACCCGATTAGCCAACTCGTGGAGAGTCTGTATAGATTACCGCCGACTCAATTCCTCTACGAAGAAGGATCATTTCCCACTACCTTTCATTGATCAAATTCTCGAAAAACTTGCGGGAAATAGGTTCTTCTGCTTTCTTGATGGGTACTCCGGTTACAACCAGGTGGCAATCCATCCTGAAGACCAAGAAAAGACCACGTTCACCTGCCCCTTCGGAACATACGCTTTCCGAAGGATGCCTTTCGGTCTTTGCAATGCACCCGCTACTTTTCAGCGATGCATGCTTGCCATATTCTCAGATATGGTAGGTGATTATCTGGAAGTCTTCATGGATGACTTTTCAGTTTTCGGAGCATCATTCGACGATTGCCTCCAACACTCGGTCCAGATACTCAGGCGGTGCATCGATGTGAATTTGGTCCTTTCCTGGGAAAAGAGCTATTTCATGGTGCCTGAGGGAATTGTCCTGGGGCACTCAATTTCGGAAAAAGGCATCCAAGTGGACCGAGCTAAGGTTGATCTGATTTCTCACCTTCCTATGCCTAGCTCGATCAAGGACATCCGATCTTTTTTGGGGCATGTCGGTTTTTATCGACGATTTATCCCTGATTTTTCAAAAATCGCGCGCCCCCTGACCACTCTTCTCTCCAAGGATGTACCTTTCGAAATTTCTCAGGAATGCACTCAAGCATTTGAGATCCTGTGTGACCGAGTAACCCAAGCCCCGATCCTACAGTCCCCTGATTGGTCTCAACCCTTTGAGATCATGTGCGATGCATCCGACTTCGCTGTAGGAGCAGTTTTGGGGCAGAGAATTGACGGGAAACCTGTGGTCATTTACTACGCCAGCAAAACACTCGATGACGCTCAGCGTAACTATACGGTTACTGAGAAAGAGCTGCTAGCTGTAGTATTTGCCCTAGAAAAATTCAGATCATACCTTCTGGGTTCCCGTGTCATCATATACTCGGATCACACAGCGGTGAGGCATCTCCTTGCAAAGAAGGACGCGAAACCTCGATTAATCCGATGGATCTTGCTATTGCAAGAATTTGACCTTGAGATTCGCGACAAAGCGGGAAAACAAAATGTGGTAGCTGATCACTTATCCCGTCTTCCTTCTGAAATAATTGACCCTTCCGGACCCATCACTGAGCATTTTCCCGATGAGCACCTGCTGACTATCGGTACTAGCCTTCCATGGTTTGCTAATGTAGTAAATTACTTGGCATCTCATCAGATCCCGTCCGATTGGCCGGAGGCCAAGAAGGACAAATTACGCTCCGATGCCAAGTATTACATTTGGGAAGATCCGTACCTCTTCCGCATAGGTGCTGATCAGATCATCCGGAGATGTGTCCCGGAAGAGGAAATCAGCAATGTCCTCTCTTTCTGCCATGACCAGGCATGCGGTGGCCATTTCGCCGGGCATAAAACCGCATCAAAAGTCCTCCAGTGTGGCTTTTACTGGCCCACACTGTTCAAAGACGCGTACAGTCACTGCAAGGCATGCAGTCGTTGCCAGACTTTGGGCAACATGAGCCATCGCGACATGATGCCTATGCAACCGATTCTAGTATGCGAAATCTTTGATGTTTGGGGGATTGATTTTATGGGCCCCTTTCCTGTTTCGGATGGTTTCGAATACATTATGTTGGCTGTGGACTACGTGTCCAAATGGATCGAAGCCATACCGACCCGAACCTGTGATCACAAAATCGTTCTCAAATTCATTCATCAAAACATTTTCTCAAGGTTCGGGATTCCTCGTGCAATAATCTCTGATGGGGGGACCCATTTCACAAATGCTCAGTTTAGGTCACTGATGACCAAATACGGGGTGTCTCACCGAATCTCTACTCCTTATCACCCCCAAACTAATGGTCTAGCTGAGCTGTCTAATCGGGAGATCAAGAAAATCCTGCAAGTCATTGTTCGGCCTGACAGGAAGGACTGGTCGTCCCGACTTCCGGAAGCATTGTGGGCCTATAGGATCGCCCACAAAACCCAATTAGGCATGTCTCCCTTTAGACTGGTGTAAGGAAAGGCGTGTCACCTTCCCGTAGAACTGGAGCATAAAGCCTATTGGGCAGTACGGAACTGTAATCTAGATTTTTCGAAGGCTGAAACCCACAGAAAACTTCAAATCAGCGAGATCGATGAATTACGCCTAGACGCGTATGAGAGCTCACGAATCTACAAGGAGCGGGTTAAAGCCTTCCATGACAAGCATATCTCGAGAAAAATCTTTCATCCTGGTCAGAAGGTCCTACTCTTTGATGCTCGACTCAAACTTTTCCTGGGAAAGCTGCGATCCAAGTGGGTCGGACCATATTTAGTCCGACAAGTTTTTAGAAATGGAGCTATCGAAATCAGTCCACTCAGCCACAATTCCGAACCTTTCATCATGAACGGTCAGAGACTCAAGTCGTTCATTGATGTGACTTCTACTGATTTGGCTGAAGCATCTTATATCCTCCATTCCCCTTGAGCTTATTGCGCCCAGCCGATGGCGTAAAACTCAGTGCTTAACAGGAGGCAACCCGTCATTTTCCAAAAAATCCAAAACTTTTTCTGACACCTTTTTGCACTTAAGGTTCACCCTTGTAGACAGCCGACCCCACCTCAGATGCTTGCATCTAGGATTAGAAATCGTCCGCAAAATTCAACCCGACCCATTCACTCATCCAAATTTCTGTCTTAAGGAATGAACTAAGTTGAATAAAAACCCCCTAGGTTACAATGAGGACATTGCAAATCTTAGGCATCAGGAGGTATGAAAGTGCAAAACTTGTAAGAAAAGGTTTCAAACAAAAAATTCACATATGCCAAAAACACCATAAAAATTAAAAAAATTTTCGAAAAAGAATAAGAGGAAAAGAGAAGGAAATTTTGTGAAGGAGAAGAGAAAAGAAACAAAAGGAAAAAAGGAGCACAAAATATGAGAAAAAAGTAATAGTCATTAGTAAGGAACTAAGGAATTAACCTAAGTTCTAGACCTCATTCAAGAAAATAACTGAAAAGTGCATAATGAGATTAGTAAGAATGCAAACCTTAGGCATTCTTGAATAGACTCTTAGTACCCATTAAGATCTAGACATTCCTCAAGAAGTTGAGGAAAATGAAAAGCTGAAGTATTATGTCTAAGGCTTAGGGAGTATTTGGCCTCGTTAACTAATTTTTGGTTTACGGGACTTAGTAACCTAAGCACCCTAACCTCACACACAGCCTGGTTCAGTAAGCGTAAAAATCAAAATCACGCAGAAGCGTCGCAAAATTCTGAAAAGTACACCTAGAGTAGGAGCAGCCGATCAACACAAGTTGATTTGGACGAGTTCCCAGCGCAGAGAGGCGGGAAATCCCCTCGAAGATGCGTAACAAAATATCATCTCCTCGGTGCTTGTTTCTTAGGATATTTACATATCCTACTGGGGGCATGTAAGCACTCTGCTGGTTCAGATTCCATGGATGGCATTATCTCAAAGTGTCAATTGCCAGGGTCTGGATTCGGTCACGGAACACCATGGATGGGATTATCTCGAAATCTCAATAGCCAAGGTTCCGGGGGTTGCCATGGGCGGTGCTATCTCGAAGCATCGATTGCCAGGAACCCTTGAGGATTGATGATGGGAGCAAGGAATCTGATACAGACCGTGTTGAAAAGCCAATCCTAGGCTAAAACTAAAAAGAAAAAGAGAGAGAAAACTCTCCAAACAGAAAAACTTTCTATCTCTCTCTTATAAAACGCACTGCGAACTGAGCCAGGGCTAAAATCATTTCAAGCACGGGTGCTTTAACCACAAAGTCCAATAAACCTTAGGTTAATTCTTGTGGGCATTAAAAACCTTTGCTAAAGACTGAGGCTAAGGCTAGACAGATTTGGATCTTGATTGGTACTAGAGTACCTTTTAGGCCTATGGTCAGCATTCTAACCTAATCTAGTTTTAAATGAAAAAGCACTTATCTGAAGCTATTAAGAACTTCATGGTCTAGAACAAGGGTTGAAACCTTAAGTTTTTGCTAAAGGACTAGCAAAAGCTAGGCATGGGGGTATGATGAGAACCTCATCATGAGCCATAACTAGCTCATTTTGACCTAATACAAAGGATAAAAGCTCCTACATAACTCAAGGAAAGGCTTAACTCAGAGAATTCTGAGTTTAAGGAGAAAACAAGTCATAAGGGATAAAAATGTAATTTTACCAGTATAATCTGCATACAGGGTAATTCAGGGTCCAAACATAGGTCAAACAAACCGAATAAGAAGGAAAGTGGGATGATCTGATAAGGGCTACAGCAATTCCAAGGAACTAAATGATAATCTGTAACCTTAAAACAAATCCACTTCAATTCATGAGGTTCGAGGCAAAGTAAAAATAGAATAAACCCTCTAAAATTCATAGAAAAATAATCTCTAGGGTTTAGAACCTTCAATTTGGCCTTCGGAACCCATTTTGACCTACATTGAGAACCATGCCCAATTAATAACTTAATTTTGGTTTTTGCGTAAATTGACCAGTCAAACAAGATTTTATCTAGAAATAAAATTCACCATCAGAATCCTTAGGTCCTAATTAGTCATGTATAAAAACTTGAGCCTAAGAAGAAACCTTCTTGACCAACTTTACATTTTGGTCCTCATCTATTTACTTTTTGGCCCTCAACTTTTGAACCCTCGCATTTTGGCCCCTAACTCTTCTTCGTTCTTTACATTCAGGTCCTCCCTGCAAAACCTGCCAGCACCACACTCCGGCGACCTTGCGCGGAGCATGGCGCCGCGCAGGGTAAGGGGGAGGGCCTGCCAGGTCAAATGGGGGTGCCCTGCGTCGTCAGCCGTCGCAGGAACACCCCCTGGTCGCTGCAACCCACCATACTGGCCGTGCGAATGCACGGACGGTATGGGTCTCCTTCCTCCGGTGTCCTCCGGCGAGGGAGACACGTCGTCTCCCTCCACCCTCCTCTCTGGTTCAGCCCTTATAAATACCCCCGTCACTCCACCGTTCTTTGGAGCTCGGTCCTGACGGAGAAACACCCTCTTTTCACTCTCTTCCCACTCCGATAGGAAGCCCTCCAGCTCCAGCGGTTTTTCCCTCCTCCTCCTCGTCGTTCTGCCGCACTACCAGCAGTAGGGCTGCCTTCCCCTACTCTTCCCGCGCTGCGCCGCACCCAGCGCGCGCCTCTCCAGCCCTCTCCTCGCCGTCGCTCCTTCCTCTGGGCAGCTTCTTCTCCGGCGACAGTCGATACGACTGTCGCCTGTTCTGGCCCCTCCTTGTCCTGCTAAGTAGGTATAACTTCTCACCTTTCTCCCCTCTTCCTTTTCCTCACTTTAAACCCTTACTGTCGCCCTCTATTCCGACCAATCGCCCTCACCTTCTCCACCTCCGGCCACACTCTGGTGACCCGCTCCCATCACTCCAGCACCGCACACGGCTCGCCGACCTGCACATAATCTCCGCCTCCTCACCCTGATCCATTTCCGCCCTTCCAATTCCCGCCACCCGACCTCTGCAAATCCACCGAACACACCCACTTCCCGACCCACAATCCGACCTAGGGCAGCCCTTGGACGCCGCCCCACGCCTCGCCACCACCCGTACGAGCTTCGCCGCACTCTGGCGAAGCTCCTGGCACCTTCTGATTAGGCCGAGAGGCCGTTTTGCTGTGAACAGGTCACCCATCCTCCGCCGCCATTGTTGTGCAGAAGGAGCTGCCTCCGCCTGTAGCTGCAGCCTCGCTACGCCCAGATCAGGCTCCCAGGTTGCGTGGGGTGTCTTCGCGAAGAGTCCCAGGTTCGCAGCAGGGGCGAGGGCCTCGCTTAAAGCCGCAATTACCAGTTGGTTCCTCCGCGCAGGCGCCAAATTGGGGTGGGACATTTAGTCCCACCTCGGAAGGCTCTAGAGCGGCGCAGCGATACAAATTGAAAACGTGCTGGAGGCTTATCGCCTCAGCACACGGGGTGAGGTCCCTCTCACACCGTCTCACCGGGCCCAGCCGCGAGCTCATCACGCGGATCCGGCCGACCCGACCCGACCCGACTTGTCTGGCACTCCTCGCCCACCACGCACGCCGGTGGGCCTGGACCCGGGCGCGACCCGTACCCAACTACCCGGCAGCTCTGGGAGAGCTTTCCAAAGAGCGGCTTCTGTGAGAGAGAAACGCGGGGGGGAGGGTAGAGTAGGTTTTGCCATCTCTGATTGGAACTTTGAGTGTGCAGGCACAGGTGAAGGGACTGCGGAAGGGCTGAAGAGAAGAAGAAGAAGACTGAAGGAAGAAGAGCAGCCAGGTCGAAGCAAAGAGGAAGGAGAAAGCAAAGAAGAAGAAGACAAGCGAGGCAGAGAAGAAGGCTGACGAAGACTGAAGGAAGGAGCACCGAGCGGCACTGTAGCAGCGGCGACTTAAGTCGTCTGAGTGAAAAATCAGACGACGCTCTGAAGGCAGAAAAGAAAGAAGAAGAACATCACCACTGCTGCAGATAAAGAAGACAGAAAGAAAAAGAAGAAAGAAGGAGAGACGACGTCCTGACAGCAAAAGCAGAAGAAGAGCACAAGAAGAAGATCAGAAGAAAGAAGTAAAAAGATCTGAAGAATAGAAGGCAGAAGAAGAAGACCACAAGGAGATAAACAAAGAAGAAGAAACCAAAAGCCAAAGAGAAGAGAAAACAAAGAGGAAGAAAGAAGAGAAGAAGAAGCCAAATTTTCATCTCTCTCCCTCTCTCTCTCTCTTTATTTTTGTAATAAGAATTTGTACCCCTAGAATACAACTTGCTCCCTGAGTTCGACCTCGGGAACTCTTTTATTTTCCGAGTAAAAAAATTATATATTTGAAATGATGGCAATAACTGGCTATACTACAACGCTATAATAAAACCTAGTTATCTCTGGCCACCATTCTTCAATAACCTTGTTGCAAAAAAAATGATGTTTTAAATGTCGTTGTTGTAGTATATTTGTCACAATGTAAACATATGTCACAGTATATTTATCACAAATGTAAACAGATATCGCGTCATTTTATTTAATTATAATTTTTACTGGTTAGTTTCCAGGTCGTTCACTGGGAGACAGTTATTGATATACATCACTCTATGTCCAAAAATGTTCTTTTATTCCAAAAATGTCAATTTTATTTACAACATGAATTAATGAATCAAATAATGAAAGAATTGGTTAATTATATACAAAAGAATCAATTAATTTTATCTACAATGCCTTAAATAAATTTACAACTAAACAGGCACTAAAACTATGCGAAACTACACTATTAATTCTGTTCAACTATCCTGAACAATATCAAGTTTATGTGTGAAAGTAATTACTAATATGTAATATATTAAGTTATATTAACACATACTAATATCTCTAGTAACATATATTATATATACAGTAACATGTACATAAGTCACTGTAGCCTTAGTAAAATATGTACATAACATAAGGCAAAAGAATACGTTTTACCAACATATTTACATATATACAGCGACATACACATACGTCATTGAAGGCTTAAGGTTATTTATATACATATAAGGCTCAAATAAGTATTTACTAGTCTAATTATACGCATACATATATATATATACATTATCTATGTATACGTATACATTATATACATATATCTAATTTACATTTTTTATATACATATATATATTATACTTATACTATACATACTAGTATGTATACATACACACATAGGCACACACACAACACACACTTACACTTCAACACTTAGTCTAAGCCGCTCACACTATCCTCTCCTTTCCCTCTTCAACACTTAGAATTTTTTTTTGAACTCCTCTCTCTCACACAACAGCATTGGTGTACTATTCACTATATCAAAAATTTGGTTTATTAGTGGACGAACCAGGTTTTTCGTGGGATACACAGCACCTCATTGGGGTGGGACCAGACCGCTACTAGACTTGATTCTCATTCAATTATTAAGCATTTCTATTCAATTTAATTTAGGCCCAATTTCAACCCAGCACAGCGCATGGCCCCTTGCCCATCACTGTTCAAATATGCTTAGTGCATCTCGTATCAGATCAGAGGAGAGGAATGGGTAATGGTAATGGTGCACCGAGCGTTGACGACTGAAGCGCTCGGTCACCAAATTTATTTTATATACCTTCAGCGTTTCTCACGCTCACAAGGTGGCACTATCGCCGGCTGGATTTGAGCACAAAGTAGCATTTGCGTGCGGTTCGGATTGCATGATTTCGTGCCTTGATTTGAGTGCCATATTAAGGTTTCATTTAAGATTAAATTATATAAGTTAGAAGCCCTTACATAGGTCTACTTAATTGTACAATTAATTTAGGGAAATATGTTATTTAAACATATATTAAAATTAGTTAAAAATTTGAAAATTTTGTATGTTAATTTAGAATTTAATTTCTTAATTAAAGTTTAAATTGATAACTTAATCACAAAATTGACTTTGTACAGAGTTAATTTATATAATAACTATTTATTATACATTTTTAATTTATTTAAGAGTCTTTAATTTAATTTATTTACATTTGAATACACATTTTAGATAATTATATACATATTTAAGTTGTAAATACTATAGTATAATACAAATACAATATAAATAGATTGAAAATACTTAAAATTACTATATATACATATACGGTATAAATTACTTTATTAATAACTTAATATACTCATTTATTTTATTTTAAGTTAATAATCTACCTAATTAACTCAATAACTTAATTACCTACTTAATTACATAATTAATTTAATTTACAGGTATGGTACGATATATAATAATTAGTTAAATACGTATGTACAGTATTACAGATGGTTAAAGGTATATATCTAGGTATATTACAGATGGTTAATATACATTTAAGTTAATATAAATTAATATATAATTATACAATAAAGTTATATATATAATAAATCATCTTAAATACTTAATTTAATATATAGAATACATTTATGAATTATTTATGTACATTATTTACATATTTTACAATATATACATATAACCTAGTATTAAATTATATTTACAAGTATAAATACACTATACAATGTATTTTAAGGTATTTTTGGGCATTTTCTGATATTTATGGAGTTTTTTTTATTTATAATAGAGGTAGGGGATGGTAGAGAAAGGCTGAGATGAGAGAGTAAAGGCCTCTTTTGTTGGAACCTAGTTCCACTTTTCTTTTATGTTTTGGTGTTAATAAAATCATTTTAAAGTCTAATGCGGTTATGAAGTGTTACAGGACTATATAGGAAATAGAATTTGTGGATGCTAGCAAACAACAAGATAGCATTGAAGATATGAAGGTAGAAGATCATAGACTTTGTTTCATTTATTGTATTTGTATCTCTCCTAACAAGTAAAAAATAATCTAGGAGTTAAAATCAAAGTAGAGATAATTAGGGTTCATATTAACTCTCAAATCGTTTATCGTTTCACTCAAAATCGATTCTTTCAAAATAAAGTCATATAGATTAGATGGGTTTTCTCTAAAAATTGATTTACACTTATTATATTAGGTACTTGTAGCAAGTACCGGTACTGGTCATAAGTACCGGTACATGCTAGGCATAGGTTTGGGCCTAAGTCCCAAACTGTGAACAAGAAGTACCGGTACTCATCGTGAGTACCAGTGCCAAGTGATCATAGTTTGTCACTTGGTTTTGCCTGGACCTTACAAGTGCCGGTACTAATCACAAGTACCGGTACATATAGGTCATAGTCCCATAGCCTGTGAGTCACAAGTACCGGTACTTATGATCAGTACTGGTACCAAGTGGCTTTGTTGGTACTCAACAGAATGCACTGAGTATCGGTACTAGTGATCGGTATCGGTACCCTAAGCACTGTTGAACTTACTGTAGGCAATCAGTACCGGTACCAAAAGTTTAGTACTGGTACCAACTAACCATTATGCTTAATCTGAACAGTTATTTTACAATTAATCTTAATCCTACACTTCCCTTTTTGCCCCTGACGGCTAGTATTCATAGGGGATGTGTTTAGTGGCCTATATATACACTCCTTGAGTATCATTTGCAAATTAATCAACAAGCTAAAAATATTCTCTTTGCCTACACCTTTTTTTTCAATTTTCTAGCTGCAAAGAAGCTTGTTTTGTTGCTCTCTTCACAAGGCTATTCTCTGGTTGCAACAAGTTCCCAAGGTGATTACGTTCTTAGTAAATTGTCCATTTTTGCTTTCACATTCTAGTTAGAATTTATATATCATCTATTAAGAAATACACTTGTTGGATACTTAGGAGTTAGTTGTAAGCTTTTATTTGTATCTTGCTTACACCTGTAATCTTTATTTCTTTTTGTCATCTTGTAATTGGGTTGAGGTAACCCTTTAATTATCTTAGGTTATTAGCAAATTGATTCCCTCCAGGTTGAGGGAATCAAGTTAAAAATCCTAAGTCGGGAGACTTAGGTAGTGGAGTACCCAAGTGAAGGGAACCACTATATATCTCGTATGCTTTTTGTGGTTTGTTTATTCTAGCAATTTTTTATATACCACACTATTCATCCCCCTTCTAGTATGCTTGTGCTTTACAGATCCTACATCTTTTTGGTATTTTGAGTTTGGTTCTTTTATTAAATTCCAAAATAGACTGAACCATCGGCTGATATGTTCTACCAAGCTAGGGGTTTAGAATACTTTGAAACTTAGCAAACACCTAAAGAAACACATAATCCTACTCAAGATAGGTTATTTTAGTTTTTAAGGATTTTTTATTAATTTTATTTATTTACAAAGCTAACCCAAATTAGGCCTTGAATGAGTGTTTTGAAATGAAACTTAAGATCTAAAATGGATTCTAAGGGGTTGGAAAGAGGATATTGAGATATGAACATATCCAATAAACACTATTAAACATGATGGAGCATTAAAACTAAATTCTTCACAAAAATTTGCATTAAAACATTGTTTGGATAGATATATGAAGACTAAACAGCTGACATTGGCTACGGATATGAATTACATGTCATTTCAAATCAAATTGAGATCCAAAACTTGTACATGAATGCTTGTGACATTATCCTATCATTATACACATGCCAGCTTCCTTAACTTGCAAATCAGTTCAATTCCCATTTTAAAAATAGTAAAATAGTACATAGCAGCAAGAAATTTTAGCAGCTACTTAGAATGTTCAGTAGCTTCTACTGCTAGCATTTAAATACCCATTGTGGCTACTAATTCAATAAAGAACATAGCAACATGTGGTTGTTAACTGCTGCTATCGAAGAGGCTCAGATCTAACCCAAATCCATAAATCTCCATTTAAACTCTCGCAAACACCATAAAATAGATCATCCAAGCAAGATTCATCTTCACACAAACATAAAACTTAATCAATCTTTTTCTTATGCCATAGACAACATGAGGAAAAGAGATTAATTAAGTAATAACTCCACTGAAGAACTATTCTCAATCCTAAATTAAAGCTCTTAAACATTTCCAAATCCATCAAATAGCGAACTAAGTCATAGCAAATATTTCTTTGAATATCTGAAATCTTCCAGAAATCAAATTGATGAATATTGCAGCCAAAACCCATTCTGATCAGCCCTTCTTTACCATAGACAGTTCAAGAAGATTGGATCAAATTAGGTTTTGAATTCACTAATGAACCTTTTCAAAATCTTCTTTTAATACCATTAACACTTCATTCATTTTCTCATTGATGGATTAAAACTCTTAAATCCCAAAAACACAATGTCGCCCAAATGGGCTGTTAATCTATATTCACCAAGATGAAATAATCATCTATACCTTTTGCACACCATTAGTTGGTATTTAGAAGGTATATATGATCCTTTAGAAACCATCAAGTCATTGTTTAGGCCTTGAATCATTCCTTCTAATTCTCATTGGCCCAAGCTACCTAGCATTCATTAAAAATTCAAGATCTGACATAGGATAAACTCAAGAGAATATGAGTAACGAAAACTTGACCAAATGCATTTAAAATAATTGCAATATGTCCAATCAAACTTAGATAAACCCAATTTCACTGATTAAATCTAAATAAATTGCAATTGGCTCAAAACTCATTCGATCAATTATCGAAGTCAATCTCCACATATGCAAACCAGAAGGACATTAGTGGATATATGGGCTGAATGGAATGCCCTCAATTTGATGTTTGAGCACTCCAACAGATCTGAAAGCTAATGAGCTTCAGATCTGTTGAGTGCTCTAATGAATGGGTGTTTGGTGACTACATGATGCATTGAGTAAGTGAATGTGATTGGTGAGGTGAAGAGCAAGAAGAATGGATCGCAATGGAGATGGAAAAACACCTCTCTGATCTGAATTGATCAAAGAGGGTGAAATCGATTCTAGACTACTCTACTCTAATCTAGCCTAATCCATCACAAAATTTGGCATCTAACCTACATCTACTGATCCACAGTACACTAATCACTACTTAACACTACTCTATAAAGCAGGAAAACCAAATCTAAAGGGAAGAATGGGACCTGTGGATAGCTGTAGTTGGTGACTGCAGTGAGGAAAGGTGGAGGATCTCCAGTGGTTTGAAAGCTTGCTAGTGAAGCTCAATGTCTCCCTCAGGTGCTACATGGTCCTTAACAGAGAGGAGAGGTTGCAAGAGGTGGAATTCCACCGTGTAGGCGGAGGAACAGGGGTAGTATGGGGAGAGGAAACTGGAGAGGACGAAATGATCAGCTCGAGAAGGTAAGAGGGAACTGATCCTTTGCACGCGAGCCCAAGGAGGTTCTTAAGTGGCCGAAGGAGTCATTCCAATCTCCACAATGGTGAGATTAGGAAAGTTTAGGGTGTATAGTGGGATGGGCACGAGAGGAAGGAGAGAAGGTTTTGGACAAAATCTCACCGTTAGATGGGATCTGGGTGAGGGAATGGTCCTTCGTGCAAAGGCATGGGAAGATTGGATGAAGATTGATCGTAGGATCAGAGAATCAAAGGAACAACAGCCCAGATGGGCCATGTTCTTCGCATGCTAGAATGGTCCACAGGTGTAGGTGATTTGGGTTAATTGCATGAGGCCCTTAAGGCCGAAACAGTTTGAGTTTTATGATGAAACCCGTAAATGCTAGAATAGAATACAAAGCAATCCCTGATCTCTTGCAAAAAGGCCCTTGCAGCTTTCAAAAAGGTCCCTAGAAGGTTTTGTATAATAAAATGTAAGGGAATGGAGGATCTATATGTAATGTCAATAATGTTGGGTGCTAATGATGTCCAATTACCATGAAGTTTTTATTGAGGCTTAATTGAACATTTAAAAAGTTAATTCAATCCTTAATTTGTACTTTTGAACTCAATCATATGTTCAATTTGCAGTTGGATCATCAAATTACACTTTTGAATAGAATATCTCATTAATTGGCTTAATTGTGCATTTTTAACCTTAATTTACTATTTTAGGTCATTTCTTTTAATTTTCACACTTACACATTTCTTGTGTTAATTATATAGTGTTTAACCTAGTTTCTAGCTTAACTTAGGCATTTTAGCTATGATGAGGCACACCTCATCAGCATGAACCTAGATTGGGTTGGGTAGACCACTCTAGAGTGGTGGCTAAATGGGTCCTAGGTTGAGTTTAATAGGTCTAGGAAATAGGTTTAGGTGAGGCTCCTAAAATAGGTTCACTTAACCTATTACTAATGTGGTAATTTCAATTAAATTTATCACATGTTTAATTGGGTAATTGTGTGTGAAATTGGGATAAGAAATTCCTAATTAGGTTGTAGGTGAGTCAATTGGACTATGACTGAGTCCAAGTGAACTTGCATGGGTTGAAAAGAAGTCCAATTGGGTTCCATGAATCAAATTAGAAAAAAGGGCTAACCCAATTGACTTGTGCTGAGTCAATTAGGTATAGTGTGAACCTAATTAGGTTCTTAGGTAGGGTTAGTGGTAGTGTACTAGGCTTAGGTGGTCTCTAGATAGGTTTCTTACGATATATGGTATGATTCTTAGGCCTAAAGAAGTAAAATATGGGTTATGATTCCAAAACAGGAACCAAAGAAGGTCTCCAGACATCGAGAAGCTTGGTCAGATGACTTATACTTTAAAGGTGGACGTCTGAGGGATAGGTTGGACATCTAATTCTATATCAGAATTGGCATTAGGTTCTGGTTAGGGTTTCTACAGAGAGTAGACGTCCAGACACACTGTTTGGATGTCCAGAGGTGGGCTAGAAAGTGCAATTAAGGTTTTCTAAGCTAAACTAACCTAATAGAAGGATGGCTTAGGGATAGGAAGGTGGATAAGGTTATCTTAAGGACTAGGGATAAGGGTAGGGTTGTCCTAAGTTCTTCATTACTTTAATTCTTACATTTATTCTTACAAGTAGTCTAGTATACCTCCTTCTTACTCTCTATCTTCAACTCTTCTTTATTCTTAGCTTTATTCCGGGCTTCTGCTCCACCTTTAGGTCATCTCCTGAGCTTTTTATTACCTGCAAACCCAATTATTCACTAATCAGTATGGAAATATAGCATTATTTCACGAATAGCTAAGTGAAGCAATAATAATGCAAAATATGCAACAGATGCATGTTTTACTCCTAAGTTATGCTAAGATCTAACTCAATTCAAAGCAATTAAGTCCTATGATTGCTACACAATCAATATTGACTCATCCCTATCTTTTCTTAACTAAGGTGCTATTACCATTGTCATCGCAAAAAATCATTTCAATTGCAAATATTTTCTCATTTGTGGGAAAAAATGCTTGTAAGTATTTTATGCCTCAAATATTTGAGTAGGATAATGTAGCTTGGCCATGTAGTGATGATAACTTCCTTTAACCTTAAGTTGCTATTGGTTTATTAATCTAAGTTGATTCATCCTTATGAACTTTTATTCAAGTACTATGGGCATCTCAACTTACGTTAATTCACCCTTATCTTCTTTTCTAGAAGGTGACATTCTGATTTCAACGTAAGTTTATTCATTCATGTATTCTTTACTCGAGGTGCCATTGACATCTTAAATTGTATTCATTTATCCTTACCCTTTTCACTCAGGTTACTTTGATTCATCCTTATCTTTTTGTACTTGATGTGTTATTGGCTTCTCCATGGAAAAAATCATTGTAATTGCAAGTGATTGAGCTTGCAGGGCCCAAAAGAAAAATGGGGAGAAGGTAGAAATGAGGAAGCGCAGGTGTAGAAAGAGTAAGAAATTGGGAATGTGGGAGTTTGGTGACTCAATTCCACTAAATTGGTGTATGTCTGTGGAAGAGATCTAACCCTCAAGTATCCACTAGAGATCCTTTTTTGAGAATAGTGTGTCCCTTTTTTGCACACATGACCCCTCTTCTATAAGGGATTATTGATCACGGTTGAGGTTGGTAATCATTTGCTCCTTTTGGAGCTCAATCATTTTTCAACTCTCCTCGTTGTCCATTTTGTCACCTTGATCTTTGCACTATTGCATCAGTACCTACACCATCTCTTCGATTCTTGTGCCAAAAGACTCAATCGGCCGACTAATGAGTCCATTTTAATGGACTATTGTTACACCTAAGTTAACTTTATTCTTACATTTTATGTTTGTTAATAACTACATTTGGTCATAGAATGATTGCATGCATCATTACTTAAGTTTACATCTATTCCATTGCATTCTATAACTTATTATGTAATTATTTCATGTTTCATTATTGTAGGAATAATTTTGCAAAGAAACTAGGGTGGTGAAAAGAAATTCCCCCCCTCCCACCACAAGGATCTCTCAACCTCCGACCGGCCTCAACAAATCCTCCTCTCAACAGGTGGCCAATTTTAGTAAGGGATTTAAAATCCCTTGATTTGCGCTGGGGAAGAATGGATGGGGAGGAGATAAAAGTCGTAGGGGGGTTCTCTTAGCGGGGATCTCTCCACATTCACCACCGTGAAGGAGGCGAGCACCATGGATCCTGTGTGCACTGTGCAAAAAGCGTGAACTATGGACCACGTACTCCTCTCTCCGCTCTCACCGCCAGCCGCTGCTTTCACTGTGCAGCGCCCTCACCGCGCACAGCACACCACGCATTGCCAGCCCTCGCCTACGCCAACTCACACACGATACCACCAGCAGTAGCACCATGCAAACAAGACAATCGCACCCCCTCCTCTCCTTCTTCGTCTTCTCCGTTAGCCAACAGAGAAGAACCCAATGCCGACGCTGCCCCTCTCCATGCAGCCGTCGCCACAACCATCTGTTCTTCACGCCGTCGACGCCACCAGACTCACCTCGACTCGCCGAGCTCCGCCACATCATTAGAAATGCCGACGGCAATCCACGCGCATGCGCGGAGAAACCCACTGCTGATGACCTCCATCTCACCGTCCGGCCACATCCGGCCACCTCCAACTGCCGCGTCACCACCATCATGTAGCCCTCGTCGAGACGTGCCTTCCCGCAGAGCAGCTCCTCCGACGAAGCCTCCTCGCGCAAGCACCAAGGAGAGAGACCAAATCCCCTATTTTTCTCCATATTAATAATTACAGAAAATGCCATTGCGAAAAACACTATTCATTTATTTTTTGATTTAATATATTATAGTAAATTTGCATGGACATCCCCTGCTTAAATTTGAATTACACATGATTGATTTCTTCTTATGAATGACATACAAATGAGATATTGGTTATAGTAACTTGATGTCATTAGCTAGGAGATTAATATTGACATTGTTTGCTATTACCAAGGTCATTATTTAGAATATTATATTATGGTGATTTTGCATATAAACACCTACATTCCTGATTAATTATTTAGATTAAGAGTTTATGTGAGAAAGTGAGTTGCAATAATTAGTATGTACATTTAATGATATTCCTAAACAAATAAGACATTCAATAGGCTAATTCCTCCGTATGGAGATGACCTAACTCTTCGTGGTTAGTTTTGAAATTATTAAATATTTTTGAAAATTGATTTTCTACCACGTGATTACATACAGCAACATGTCATTTCATGCTAAAGTTTTTATCAAAACCAAAGATCACTCTTTCAAATCGCGCCGTTGCTGGGGAGGAAACATGCCTATTAATTTTTTTAGGAATTTTATGTTATTTTTATGCTATTTTGAAAGCTTTTCTAAATTACTAACTGTGGATCTTCTTCTATGCAAAAACATGCGACGAACGCGGCGGGTGCGCACAGCGGAGACGATATTCTTGGAGGACCTTAACGCCACGTATAGGGCAGAAACAGGAGCACGTAGGCCTTGATCCCACACGTGTGGAAGGAGGATTGGCGACTGGAGATCTGTTTATACTTAGATTAGGCTAGATAGACCTTAGACATTTAGTTTTTGTCTTGTGGACTCATGTTGGGTATTTTCGAGAGCGTGTTCCCATTTTATCTAGATTATAGGATTATTCGAATTGTTTAAACTGCATGTTGGTTAGTTAGTTAGATTAGGTTTTTTTGCTTATTATTATTAAATGTATATATATTCGAATTGCTTGCTAGAAGCTACATATCTATAGGGCGACCATCTAGGATTGAATGAACAGCATCTAGTTTTTCTTTTTGCATTGTAAACATCCTGCATTGAAGAGAGCTGGAGTAAGGTACGTCTTTTCTTGTGCATTAGTTATCTACACACGCATTGCATTTGGACTCAATTAAAGAAGACCATTTAAGCTGATTTGAAAATATTAATCAAGTGGTCACATTATTTCTTGAAAAGAAAGAAAAATATACGGAAGTGTTTGAATAACGTGACTGCGATTTTCAAAAGGAAAAATCACTTTTCGCGGTGTGATACACACTTCTTGCACTGAGCACGCACTATAGGCACTGCACTAGGACTTGGACCTTAAGGCTATAGGCACCGATCTCTTTATCGGTGCAGACCCTCCTATCGTACTTTGTGATGGTGGTACTATCTTTTGACCAAGTGTTTTGATACTTCACGGAGGGAGACACCCCTTAAAGGAACAAAAGGGTAGTTAAGGGGCACCGTATACGCATCGCCTCAAAGGAAGGGTTCACCCTACTTGCATCCCTTTGTTCATCCTTGGAGTAACTTCTCACTTAATCACCTAGGAGTATCATCTAAAGCAAAATATAAGTCCTAGGGCACTCGAAGGTCAATTTAGGGTGCGTAATTGCTTAACAACTTGATTGATCACCCAAAAAGGACTAAAAGTAACCTCAATCTTCTTAACTGTCATTGACTAGAAATTTCAAGTGCCTTATTTCTCTTATACCACTTATGTGGGAATGGAGAAACACTGCTTTGACTATATTTAGCCAAGCTGAAGAGATTGGAAGAGGACTTAAAGAATTTTAAATCAACAAAAGACCTCTTGCCTTGTGTTTGCTTGGCGTGTGCATGATAGAGCTCTCTAGGAAGTTTTCTGTTTAATCTATCTAAGTCCTAAGAGAGTTAAAACATTTAATTAAAAGAAATGGACTATCCTTACTCCTATCATTTTAACCAGGATCCCATGCCCCGAGCGTATCCCTCCTTTGATGGGTACAGTGATAATTCATGGGATCATTCTTATTCTTATCCTAGGAGCATTGGCTCGATAGCTCCCACTTTTGAGCAAAGCCTAGGAGCGGGATTTTCCAACCCTAGAATCCCTATGCAAACACCCAACCTCCCACCCTTCATGATTTTCCGTATCAAGGTTGGACTGATACCCCTAGGCAACCAGAGCCTCAGATTGACTATCTTCCCCAATCTGATAGTACTAGCCTCTCCTCTTTTATGATAGAAATGCAAAAATAATAAAAGGAAATGATGGAATCTATGGGAGAGATGTTGAGGAATAATCAACAATTGAACAATGAAATTAGACAGCTTAGCTACGCTCTTCCCAGTAATTCTGATCCCTACTCATATGACCGTGATCATGAAAATAATTCTGACAAAACCAATGCCAATAGGGATCCCATTTTACGTAGCTATCACTTAGACTCTCCTAATGAGACATGGCCACTAGAGGAGAATAATCCTAGAGATTATCCACCCGAGCTATATTGGAGTCAACAGAAAGGGAATATGATACCTCTTGAGGACCTTGACCCTAATGACAATATTTTTCTTACCCCTGATAACGTGGGTCAAGGTTGTATCGTTCCTATCACTTGCCCTACTAATTATCTGGTGGAATCCCATTCTACCCTTAGTGAGCCTAATCCTGACCCTCCACTTAGGGAATCAACACCTACCATTCAACATCCTGAGGATTTAAATGCACCCAATGAAGGTGACCCTATGGGAATGGAGGATGAATTAGATCAATTTTGGTCTTAGGGATATAAAGAGTCTATTTCAAAGGATGAGGATGCCCCAATGGAGGAACCTGGACTGAAAATCTGGAGTGAAACACAGGGGAATTATTTATTATTTGAGGATTTACCCTCAGAAGATATAAATAATATGGTGAAATCCAGATTCCTCCCTTCTTTTGAGAGTCATCCTCCATCAAATCAGGAGTTGATATTAGAGGAGGACAAACACAATAGTGAGAAGTCTAAAGGAGACTCTCGGGGACAAAACACATCAATTGAGGATTTATGCCTCGAGAAGAACAAAGAATTGCATGATATAGGCTTACTCTAAAACATTAAGATGGATCCTCCGTCAGAAATAATTGATGATATTGAAGCAACTCCTTTCTTTACTAATGAATCACATATACACTCCAACAAAAATTTGAGTGAACCAAAAGAATTCGGGATGAGATTAATGATAATGATTCTGTTGTTTCGACCCTACCATCAAAGGAATATAATTTGGAGTTCATCATTGATTCACATATACTGGAAGGTGAAAATATGACTTCGATCATTAATGCTAGGCAGGGTGACGTGAATTTCTCTACAATTGTTAGGGAGAATACACAATTTGAATCGTTATTGGAATTGAACCTGACACCGACTAAGCCCTCATTGGACTTAATCATTGCCTTCCAACACTACAAACAACCCTTACACTCCCTAACCGATCCTTGGCTCAGATCTCTGCTCATGTACATTCTTTCTGGAGAACATATCAGGCCAGTACATCCTCAGATAGATTGGTAAGTGTGGATTGATGCTTATACTTTTTGTCTCGCCATTCAAAGGTTTGACATAATAATGTTTATATCTTTTAAAACTTGTCCTGCTTTGGAGGGTCCTTGTTATCCTCCACTTATTCCATTTCGGGAGGTCCCTTTTCATATTCCTTTTGTTATTCCTAGACCTCCCCAGGTAGCCAACGAGGTTTTGTGCTTTCATATCTTCTGGCGAGAATTTGGGATTACGTTGCATCATCAGCTTGCCAACATCCATAGCTACCTGTTTTCTAGGCCCACGCTGTTACGCATATTTTTAAGGTCTAGCTTTTTCTATCTGGAACCAGACTTACAGGTTCCTTACAAGTCTAATTGCTGACAGAAAATGTAGTGCTTGTTGGGAGGCAACCCAGCATTTTGAATAACACCGTCATCAGGTGATTTCCTTCCTTTCTCCCCCTATTTTAATTTTACAATGAGGACATTGTAGGATTTAGGCATGGGGGGGTGCATTTTGCATTTTAGGAAGTATTCATGCATTTAGGATAACATATAAAAAAAAAATTCTTTTCTTGAGCTGAATTGGTTAGTCCCTAGCAAAACAGCTTTGTCATGAAGATGTCATTAAAGATTTTTCTTCTTAAAATTGTTTCTTAAGTTTAGAATCCAGTACATTTACTTCACTTGCACGTAGACTGGGTAATGGATCTTTGAATAAAACCAATAAGCATTTTTAATCTACTGAACTCTTGGACAGTTAATAGAGAGTCAGGCATACTATTTTCTAGTAGATCCACCTCATATTTGTGAGAAGAAAGTAGAGAGATTACTGGTGTGCTAAGTCTAGTGCAAGGACTCTTAAGTTTTGGACAGTTAGATGATGATACTTCAGAGTTAGGCATAGTTTTCGCTCTATATTCCTATGTGCGTACATTGTGTGAATTTCTGAGAGTCACCACATAAGGTAGATACACAGAGATTGAGTCTTAATAAAGCTATGACTATGGTGGATGGTTACGACCATCCTTCATAGAGTCCTCGGCTGAAGGAGGGTAGTAGTCTCAAAGGTCTGAAATACGCTTGTCCTATCCAATTCTTCCTGGTACCGAGAGTAGACACTTCTACCAAATAAGTCACATAATATTCTCTTGACCATCATCATCCCTAATAATGTCTCATAAATAAAAGTCCGTGTCGTGTTATGTTGACTTATAAAGAAAGAAAAAGAAAAAAAAAGAAGAGAAATAATTATTTATAAAAAAAAAGAGAAGAAGAGAAAAGAAAGAAAGAAAAGAAAAAGAAGAGTCTAAGTTTACAGTTTTATCTTCATGACAATGTTTCTGAGGCAACAAAAACACCCATCGCGATCCACCAAATACAACCCATACCTACCTTTCAGTATTTTTGATCGCCTGAATACTGGCTGAGGACTCTAACTTAGTTATAGAGTTATTAGGACTTTAGTTGAAGTGTGAATGCCATGTGAGGCCACCAAACAGTGAGTACACTTACTAAATCTGGCGAGATTTGTGATCTCAGAAAGAAAAGAAAGAAAAGAGTAAGCACCAAGGAACATCAAGAGAGCACAGTTGTTTAGTCTCTCTTTGAGTTGACTTGTTTAATAGTCTAGAGATCTAGAGTCAGTAGTACTAGATTACATGTAGCACCAGATGAGTGTGTGCCACCAAATACAATTCCATTCAACTCGATATCTCCTACCTAAGCCAAAAGCCGGGGTCAAATTACAAATTATCTTCTGCTTTATCCCCGAGGGAAGTAGTTCCCGACAGAAATATTTACCAAGGGTGAAGTACGAACTCCTAATGCGAATTGGCTTTTCACTTGGATCTGTTGTCTAGGCTATTACCACTTCACAGTTATATTGATCTCTAAATTTCAAAATAAGAAAAGAAGAAATCTTCTGCTTACTTCTATTATTTTTCATTTTTGTTAGGGACTAGCAAATCTTAGGCATAGGGGTATTTGATGAGTCCATTTTAACGGACTATTGTTACACCTAAGTTAACTTTATTCTTACATTTTATGTTTGCGAATAACTACATTAGGTCATAGAATGATTGCATGCATCATTACTTAAGTTTACATCTATTCCATTACATTCTATAACTTATTATGTAATTATTTTATGTTTCATTTTTATAGGAATAATTTTGCAAAGAAACTAAGGTGGTGAAAAGAAATTCCTCCCCCCCAAAGGGGATCTCTCAACCTCCGGCCGGCCTCAACAAATCCACCTCTCAATAGGCAGCCAATTTTAGTAAGGTATTTAAAATCCCTTGACTTGCGTTGGGGAAGAATGGACAATGAGGAGATAAAAGTCGCACGGGGTGCTCTTAGCGGGGATCTCTCCACATTCACCACCGTGAAGGAGGCGAGCACCATGGATCCTGCGTGCACTGTGCCAGAAGCGTGAACTGTGGACCATGTACTCCTCTCACCACTCTCACCGCCAGCCGCTGCCTACACCGCGCAGCGCCCTCATCGCGCGCAGCACACCACGCACCGCCAGCCCTCTCCTACGCCAGCTCACGCGCGATACCACCAGCAGCAACACCATGCAAATAGAACAATCGCACCCCCTCCTCTCCTTTGTCTTCTCTGTCAACCAAGAGAGAAGAACCCAACACTGATGCCGCCCCTCTCCACACAGCCGTCACCACAACCATCTGTTCTTCACGCCATCGACGCCACCAGACTCACCTCGATTCCCCGAGCTCCGCCACATCATCAGAAATGCCGACGGTAGTCCACGCGCACGCGTGGAGAAACCCACCGCCGACGACCTCCGTCTCGCCGTCTGGTCACATCCAGCCACCTCCAGCAGTTGCGTCACCACCATCACATAGCCCTCGTCGAGGCGTGCCTTCCCGCAGAGCAGCTCCTCCGACGAAGCCTCCTCTTGCACGCACCAAGGAGAGAGACCAAATCCCCTGTTTTTCTGCATATTAGTAATTACAGAAAATGCCATTGAGAAAAACACTATTCATTTATTTTCTGATTTAATATATTGCAATAAATTTGCATAGGCATCCGTTGCTTAAATTTGAATTACACATGATTGATTTCTTCTTATGAATGACATACAAATGAGATATTGGTTATAGTAAATTGATGTCATTAGGTAGGAGATTAATATTAACATTGTTTTCTATTACCAAGGTTATTATTTAGAATATTATATTATGGTAATTTTGCATCTAAACACCTACATTCCTGATTAATTATTTAGAGTAAGAGTTTATGTGAGAAAGTGAGTTGCAATAATTAGTACGTACATTTGATGATATTCCTGAACAAATAAGACATTCAATAGGCTAATTCATCCCTACGGAGACGACCTGACTCTTCGTGGTCAGTTTTGGAATTATTAAATATTTTTAAAAAGTGATTTTCTACCATGTGATTACATACAACAACACGTCATTTCATGCTAAAGCTTTTATCGAAACGAAGATCGCTCTTTCACTGACCCCCGGTGGTTTGCTTGAAATAGTGCCACCTCGATCCTGCCTGTAGGGGGCTTTCCTTGCCTCTAAGTTGGGCTAGCTCTTTTCTTGGGCTTTGCTTGAGCCTGCTCACTTCATGGGCTAGCTTTTGGTAGGCTTGACTTTCTCTCCCTTATCAGTTGCACCCACTCTCAGAGTCTATAATGCCGACTTCAAGAGTGAACTTGTGTCTTTCCTCCCTTTTTTTTTGTTACCTCCCTTTCCCCCAACAACTACCTCTTGGCTCCATTGGGGGGTAGGGTGCTTTCTATTGTCTCCCTTCTACTTAGGGTTAGGGTTGATGATTAGAGAGTTATGCCCTTGCTCCTCTCTCCTCTGGGGGGGGCGGCTGGGGGAGTTTTCTATTGTTTTGGAGGTTTATCTGCCTCATTATTTACACAGTGCCCCCTAGGACCTACCTTTTATTTGTGCATGATGGGTTTGTTGCCACTCTTGGCACTACTGGGACTTACACCCTCTCCGGGGTGATGTTGCTCGTGTTTACGGTATGTCCAAATGTGTTTTAGGGCAGATGGTGGTCAACCATTGCCCCACATCTTTTGTATGTGGTGATTGGGGTAATGATGTGACTACATTGTTCGAGTGTCTCGAGGATTGGGGTATTGGAGGCGCTACATTCTCCTATGCTTGCGGTAGGGCTTCATCTCATTGTATTTAATGTTGACGAGATGGGTTGAGACAACAATTTTTTTTTGCACTTCTTTGCCTTTTTGTTTCCTATAAATGGGAGGCTGGGTAGGGGCATTTACTCACTCCTACCCTTTTTGGGCAAAAGCTGCTACTATTATTCTTTGGCTCTCTCATGCGTTAATGGCATAGCTAAGGCAGTGAACACAGTAGAGCCCTTCCTTACCTAGGAGCAGTGGATGTCATCCATCAATCAAGGTGAGGAGACTTGTTCCTCGGGTCAACTGAGCAAATATACACTTTCTCCTTATAGTTTTTGCTCCTCCCTTTTGCAGGAGGAGGAAGTAGGGCAACTCCTTGGGTGACATAACTTGGGTGGGTTCAGGTATACTGTGGTGGACGACTGGTTGAGCTTGTGCTCGCCTAGTTGGGGGGACAACTTCCTCAATTGTTAGTACGCCATCGAGAATGTCCTCCGCCTCCCCTTAAACCCTTTTCTTATTTCTTTTCTTTCCCACTATGGTCTTTCTCCTTCTCAGCTGGGCCTAAATTGTTAGCCTGTGTTGAATGCCTTCGTGGTTATCTGCTTCAAACTTGAGGTAAGGCCTACCTTGGACCTTTTTCCGTTAGCTTTATGGCCTTTTCCCCTAGAAGGTTAAAAAGGGGCATCCTCCAATTGGGACGTACACTCTTTTGCCTTATAAGCAAGGCTTTTGCTTGTTGAGATACTAGACAGCCTAAAGGGTCAGAACCGACATTTTTTGTTGTGAATAACGGGGATCCCCTTTGGGTTTCGAAACCATTGGTGAGGCCTGCCTGAGTATGATGTCCATTTAGGCCTACCTCCTCAACCGGTGGACAACATGAAGGTCATGGAAGGCTTCAATATTTTGGTTCACCAAGAGCTCGTGCGAGAGGATGTCTAGAAGCTTCTTTCCTAGATCGGGGACAACTATTCAGATGAAAATAACTTGTTGTGAGCATTCTTTTGAGGTGAGGGTGGGTCCTGGTCTACCCAAGAATCTTCTAGTGGAAGAAATCGAGGTCGAGCCTATTAAGTGACCGCCTTAGTGGGATGGTTGGACCAATGTGTTTAGCCTAGTCAAAGCAGGGTGGGGGGCATGTGGCTAGCTAGCTCTGTTCAATCGGAGCTAGTGGGGTTCAAGGATTGGCCTGCTATACCCACGGTACTTTACTCCTTCCCACGTGGGGCATTCAGCCTTCGCATTTTGCACCGATTGGAAATGCAATTATTTGAGGTGGGGGATTCTTCCTCCCAAGCTCTCATTGGGATGCCTTCGACTGAGCAGGGTAAGGCACTCGAGGAACCTAGGAGGGATGTGCCTAGCCTCCCTTCCCGCCTGCCATTTGGAGGGGAGATGTCGAAGTCAAGTGTAGTCCAAAAGGAGTAGGAGTGTGACACTGTCCATGCTTTTGACAATGAAGTAGACTCGACCAAGGTGGCAGAGGTGCTTCAAAAACTGCGAGAGCTACAAGAGTGGGCTTTTAGTGTTCGTTCCCTTAGCGAGGTTTTGGAGGTTTGCTTGGATGCTTTTAAGCGGGTGAACCTCTAGTTAGAGAATAAGGTGCTGGAACTGTTGACCTCTAGCATTGAGTGGGTGACCTAGCCTTGTGCGCCAGCCTACTTGGGGAATGTCTATTGTAACTACCTTAGGATGGAAGTATCCAATTCTTGCAATTCCTGTGCTTACTCTGCTTGGGATTACCCCTCCTTTATTTATCTCTTGTAGGTTGAAGTAATTGAGTAGGACATTCTCTATGGTGGTGCCTTGTCCATGACCTCACCTGTTGAGTTTAGGTAGGTTCTTCCTTTGCTACAGAGCATGTGGTGTCTTGGGCCAACGTCGCCTGTACAGACACTCGGGTTCTCCAAGCAAAGCTAGACGAGGCAGCTACTACCAAGGAGAAGGTTGAGGAGGAACGACAGCAACAGATAGATGGGATGAGATTGCTTGCTTGAAGGAGGCCCTCGCCAAGGTTGTGAAGAAGGTGTCCTTTGTCAAAGAGTGTTGTTTGACACCCAGAGGGCACGCGAAGAGCTCCACCAGTTCGTGAGGCTTGGGTACGAGTGCCTGGTCAGGTTGATCTCCTTGTTGGGGGATCAAACCACTGATGTAGATGGGGTGATTCAGCGGGTCTAGGAACTAAGGGGGGTCATTGAGGGACTGTCCACTTAGTATCGGGCTTGGTGAGAGTTGTTCGAGAAGGCTTGTTCCAACCTTATGACTGTCGTGGATTTGGCTCAAGCATAGCGAGATGAGGCAAAGATGGAGGCATCCTTTCCTTCTTCATGAGGATGTATGGTTTATCTCTTCTTCTTTTACCCTTAGTCGAGTTGCATACGTCCTATTATTATGTTCTTCCCTTATATAGACCCTTCCGATAGAAGTTTACCTTTCAAAGAAAAAAAAAGAAAACAAAGGGTACCATCAAGAATGGGAGGAACCATTCTCCCGAGAGACGATGGTCCGACGTTGGTTCATCAACACCACCACCCTTCCACCTTCCTTGGCATATTAATATTAATTAGAGCAGTATCATGGATGGGTGACGCACAGATGCGGCACAATTGCAGGGTTTGAGAGCCCAAACGATTACGATTTAATAAAACTCCAATAATTAATTTCCCGGCGTTAATGGGAGGTGACAAACTCCCCACACATAATTCTCCAATAATATAAGTGCGAGAGGCAACCAAAGGATTAGCACTTAGTACGTGGCCCAGTACTTCCATGCACTCCCAACTCATCCCCTATATATCTCCCCACTACCTTTCGTCTCCCTCTTCACCCCTCTCTGCTGTTACAAACCCATTTGAATCCTCGAACCCAAAGGCCATCTTCAGAGATGGACGCGACCCACTTGAGGAAGCGTTTCGGTCACCTCCTCCGCTCCTCCCTCGCCTCCGCTGGCGGCTGCTCCCGCTCCGCCATCGCCTCCTCCGTGGAGGAACCCATCTTCCTCTCCCCCTCCTCCTTCGGACGCCTCCCCAGGCGGGAGCTCCGCCTAACCGAGAGAGGCCTCCCCTACCACGCCGGCACCGAGCTAGACGGCCGCACCTGCCCACCCGTCTCACCCGCCTCCCTTCCACCAACCAAGAAGGACCCAAAGGGCAAGTCGAAGCTCCTGCTCTCCAACAACCCCTACGGCTTCACCACCACCTCCGACGACGACCCCTTCAGCTCAGGTTTGGAAGAAGACCACGACGGTTGCCCGAATCAAGTGGAGACGGAGACCCTCTTCTCCTCCCGGAGCTTCTCCTCGGACTCCTCCGAACTCTACTACTATTCCTCGCGAAGGAGGCACCGGCCTCGCCCCAGGAGGAGCAGGAGGAGGAAGAAGAGGGAAGGCGTTTGCTCTGCTTCTACTTCCAGCGTCGATGGGTTCCACCCGCTGGTGTCCCTAGAAGGGGAAGAGGCGACGAGGAAGGAGGAGGAGGAGGGCGGGGGGTTCGCGGTGGTGAAGGAGACGAGCGACCCATATGGGGACTTCAGTAGCTCGATGCTGGAGATGATCATGGAGAGGCAGCTCTTTGGGGCGGACGAGCTCGAGGGCCTGCTGAGGTCGTACCTCTGCCTCAACTCGAGGAGGCACCACGAGGTGATCCTTAGGGTCTTTAGGGACATATGCGAGGCGCTGTTCGGGTGATCCTTCGGCGCTGTTCTGCTGATCCTTAGGTGACTTTAAATATGTTTTCTATATGTGTCGCTCTCTCTCTCTCTCTCTCTCTCTCTCTCTCTCTCTCTCTCTCTTCCGATGTCGTTTCCACCATTGGGGGAGCTGTTCGGGTGCTTGCGGTTCTTCGACTGGTGGGAATTAAATTAAGAAACGAACACGAAGATTTCGGTGTGCTTTCTCTGTTTTGGGTTCTTTGGAGTTACGATATATTCTCGTGTTCGTGTTTAATGGGTGTGGTGGATTTCGGTATCATCTGTTGATCGGATGGGTTGGTTTGTGATGAGGCTTGCAGAGGTTTTTGTTGGGGAGTGGGAGGGCCGAGGGGGGTGTGGAAGGGGGGTGTTGTGTGAGGGGGACGGGGAGAGGAGCGGGTGGTTTGAAGGACCGTTCACAAGGAGGAGCGTAGTTGCATTAATTTTGGGGGTAAATTGCATGGTAAGGACATGAATTTGCAGCCTTTTGCTGAAGCGATCCCACGTATTAATTCATGGTATTTTTTGGTACGGTCTACCGGAAATTAAGTCGGAAGGATACGCGGCTCGGCATTTGCATTAAACGGTATTTTAAAAATGTAAATTACTGTTGAATATCAAATAGCATAATATAGTTAGTAGAAAAGATGCATTTTAAATAATATAAAAAAATATAAAGAAAATTAATTAAAATTGAAAGTTGTGACATATAAATCTTTAAAAAAATTAAAATGTCAAGGTCCTCCCTGCTTCCACCCCTCTGCGTCTCCAACGTCAGTGGCGGCAGATAGAAAGAAACATTACGTTTTTTCTAACCATCTTATCGTCGTCTTCTTATCTCATGTGAGTGTTTGGTTGGATTGTGAGAGGGTAATGGAAGCCAACGATCAAGGTACTATTAACCTATCCGTTGTTTTCGTGTGATAAACGTTACCCAAAAATTTCAGAATGTTGGCTTCGTTTATGTTGGTAATTTAGATCTTAAGCTCCTTAATTGTCATTTTGGGTATGGGTGATTTTTTAAAGTTAAAAGGTAAATAAATATATTTTGTAATACATTGACTTATAAAGTGAGAATAATAATTTTAATTGATATATTTTAATTTTAATTGAAAAAAATTATTTTTTTAAGTGAAAAATCATTTCTATAGATAAAAAAATTATTTATCATAAATATAAAAGTAAAATATATTGGTATAATTTAATTTTTAATTAATATATTTTGATTTTAAATAAATTAAAAATTATTTTTAATCAATATATTCTGATATAATTAATTTTTAATTAATTCATTTTCATTCTTAATCAATTATTTTTATTTTTAACTAATTATTTTAATTTTTAATCAATTATTTTTATTTTTAACTAATTATTTTAATTTTTAATCAATAAAATTTAATCATATTAAAAAATACATTACAATACATAATTCCGCCCTTGCATCCACTTTTTAACGATTACGTGGAGACGAAGGGTCGAATGCTCGATCTGTTAACCCGAGGCATCGATGATGCGGTGGATGTGGACCTCTCGATGCTTTCGTCAGCCTCATTGCCTAAAAGAGATGATTGGTACAGATATGGACCCTTTTCGTAGGAAAACTCTTTCGTGGACACAAGTGTGCATAAATGCGTGTATGGGAATCACTACCCATTTCTGTATAAGACTTTTACACGAATACTCTTGTAAAAATGCAATATTACGTAATTATGCTTGCGTTCTTTCTATTTACGTAAACGCCAAGGCTGGCGCATTTCACACACGCAAACCCTAAGTTAAGTGTGCCCAAGTTAATCCCGAGTAGAGGGTGGTACGAAACTTCACGTTAATTCCAATGTGATGCGGATCGAAGGTCAAAGGGGTTGTTCAAATGGATGAGGACGATGATCGTGAAATAAGAGGTCATGGGAGGTGTTGCAAAGGTAGTGATGGATTGCATGAAAGTTTGAAATATCATTTTTGATATTATTTTGATAAACTTTTAAATGTGTATTTCATTGATACGTCAAGAATATGTGTGTAAGTGTTCATGTTTCAACATCAGATTTCGACGATTTAAATATCTAAAAAATAGTCTATTGTGAAAGTATGCTTAGGGTATACCAAAAGTACACCGATGTATGTTGACAAAAATATCAGAACTTGTCAAAATGATTGAAATTTTAAGAATAATTATTTAAATAAGTAAATATTTCTATTAAGTTCTAAACCATATCTTATGTATACTTCATATTTAAATAGATAATTATTTTTAAAATTAAGGACTACAACAAGAAAATTATTAATATTAATTCGAAGGGGATATATTTGTGATATATTGTTGATATTAGGAAATTTTAAAAAAATTACTAAAAATAACTTAAAATTGATAAAGACGTTACAATTTGAAAAAATATATAGGCTCTAGAAAACTGAAATCATGTTTTCGTACAGTATGGATCATCAATATCTTTCAAGTTAGCGATATACGATACATAATTCATGAAACAGTAACAGTAGTGCAGTATAGCAATAACCAACCAACAGGCAACAATAGCAATGGCATGCAACATGCGTCATGCACGTGCAACCTAACAACAAGCAACAATACAAATCGACATACCATCAGTATGTCGATAATTTCGGTGGTATGCTATCGCCATGCCGCAGACATCTCTATATTTCAATAAGTATATTGTATCGATATGACATCTCATTTTAAATTTCTATTTCACTAACATGCTAGGGGCAAGTCGATGACACTTTAATCATTTGGTTGAATAAGTCTAAGGTAGCGAGAAAGTGGATAAGGACAGCTCGACAGAGAGAGGAGGTGGGATTGCATTGGCATGGGGGTGATAGAAGAGAGAAGGAAGCTTGCCAAAAGTCCCAAGCAAGATTATCAATGGTAACATATATTAGATGAGAGATAGAGCTTGAAGACCTACATAACTTATAACCTGCAAGCTTATTTCTTGACAAGGCACATCGATTTGAGATGGTAGGATAAAAATTCAATAGAATGAATGGAGAGACAGGGAGAGAGAGTTCAACATTCTCGAAACTCCATGCGAAGAGGAAATAGATATCTACTACCTAATCTTTTGCACATACTTTTCGTTTACCATAGCTGTTATCTAAAATTAAGTAGTAAATTTCTAATGTCATATTAATATTTACGCAAACAACAAAATTGAAGGTCGATGTCGCGTCAATTTGCATTGTCAAGCACTTTTAGTCAAATAGGACCTGGAAGGGTAAATCTCAACCACTCTTTCAACCCATCATTCAGGATTTTCAGTAGAGTAGGCATTAAATGACGGATCATTGCAGTTCCTTCTGGACATTATAAGCATCTTTCCTACGATGCTTCCTGTCTCTCAATTAGGAAACAAGTTAAGATACCTATTTAATAAAAAGGTGTCCCTTCTCTTTAAAGCCGTCTTCATGCAAAAAATTTGAAAGTCATGTGCACATGAAGTGGCTAACATCCATAGCTGCGATTGGATAGAGAAGAGTGTACATGTATGTATAAGTTAAAGACACTGCACACGTCGGAGCTTTATCGATCTTCCTAAAAGTTTGCTATTGTTTAAATCACCTTTTGCGCAAATTATTGTTATCCTATTCCATGTTGTTGTCTAGTTATTGGATTTATTTAAAGAGAGACAGGGGGATTAGGTGCACCTCCTTTGTCTTCACTCTAAGGCCTTCGCAAGTAGTTATCTATACCAGTTTTTTTCACTGACATGATGAGGAGAATATAAACAGGGTATACAAATGGAATTCAAACCAAAGAATAGTTTGAGTTACACAAATTCAAATTATCTTGAGGGTATGATTGCTTGACTAGGTAGCTACAGGGCACCAGAGTTCTGCAGACTTTATTTTTGTACGAAAGTGGAAAACTTATGTTACAATGCACATCGTAACGCTTAAACTCCCACACACGTTAGTGGTTTTAGTTGGTGATTTTAATCCATGATTTCAATTGATGTATTTAATTTTTCATCGGTTATAAATTATTTCTCATACATGAAAAATTACTCTCCACACATATGTGAAATGGAAAGTTAAAAGACACTGATATGTTTTTATTTTTTACAGGTGTATTTTAATTTTTTATTCATGAAAAATCACATTAGAATATAAAATATTTTTTTTGTTAAAGTTGTAGGTTAATTGGCAATCTACAATTTCACTTTTTGGTAAAAAAAATTATTTTCTACCAATAAAAAAGTCAAACATATGATTATATTTTTATTTACCATCAGTGTAATTTGATTTTTCAACGATGGAAAATCACCTTCTAATAAAAAATAATTTATTTTGAGTTGAAGTTATAAATTAACAACCTACAACTACACTTTTGGAAGAAGTAGAAAGTTATTTTCCATTAGTGTATTTTGATAATCAATGGATGTATTTTGATTTTTCATTCGTTGAAAATCAAAATAAATTAACTAAAAATCAAAATATAACAATTAAAAATTAAAACATACCATTGTATTTTAATTTTCAACAGAATTTCACCTACACAACATAATTCTTCGAATATAAAATAATTTCTTTTCAGTCAAAATTGTAAGGTAACAACATATAATTTCACCTAAAATACCCTTGTGTTTTTATGCAAAATTACCTTTAAATAATCAAAATTATAAATTGATAACATACAACTTCACCCCAAATACATTGATAAAAAATAATATATTTCAAGTTAAGTGAAAGAATGTGTTGCGTGACACGTTACAACACTTTTTTTTTTTATTTTGTTTACTTTCACTTTATGTTTTTATCGCACCTCGATACTTACGGTATTTAATTATCCTTTCAGTGTCGAAGATCAGTGGGTAAAATGTCACTAAAAATGATATCAGGAGCTTGCAGTTGTCTCCATTAATCAATATTAAGCCAATTAAGGACATGTACATGACGTTTGCCTATTCTTTTTATGGGCATTTTCATTTTTCAGTAGCATGTGCAATCGAAACTCCACGGAAATAGTTTCGTGGTTGAGCACTTAACATTTCTCCCAATCATATCCTCCTTAAAAAATAAGAGGTGCAATGAAACCACCGACAAGACGATAACACATATTTTAGGATGATTCTGTCAAACGATTGCGAAACGAAGATTCTCTTCGCAAAATTCCCGCAGGATCTGGGGGTTTTGGGCTGGGGCATGACGGTAGAGGAAATTTGGGAAAGATAGTTGGAATTCTGAAATAATTATTTGGGAAAGATAGTTGGAATTATGAAATTATTAAAAAGGGTATCATTGGATTATCCAGTGATCTATGACACGGTAATTGTGGTGAGGGAGAAGTCATCAGATGAACTAGCGACCTATCACCAAGGTTTGAAGGTTGGGCAGAGGTTGCTGGATTTGTCAAAGGTTGTTGGATCATCCAACTATCTTTGGCCAACCGTTAAGTGGAGCAGAACGTTAAGTGTAGGTCACTGGATCATCTAACGACCTTTGACAGGATCCAACGACGTATAGGTAATCGTTACCTCACCCTTGTGCCCTTCCCTCCCCAGCTCGCTATATAAACCCCTCCCCCCTCCCCTCTTTTACCACACTTTTCAATCTTTCTTAAGAAATTTTCCTCTTTACCAATTGATTTTGCTGAGACTCTCTCCCCAGTTCTGAATTTTCTTTCACTCCACTCTGACATCTACATTTAGCAATAAGATAATTTTATTTTTTTAAAAGAATAACTAATATCATGTGTAGTTATTTTATATATTTGTACTAATTTATTTTATTTTGATTGCTATAATAATATATAAGATATTAAGAATATATAAGATATACATTTGTACTAATTTTTTTCTCTTATTATATACATCTTTTTTCTCTTATCATGCAATAAGAGATGGCACAGAAGAACATAAGTGATTACGAACTTATCCAGAGAGAACGTCGTCATATCTCTGATCCGGATTGGCTTGACATTACGCAAGTATTACAAATTTTATTATTTAATATTACTCGTTAAGCTTAGTGGCATTGGAGAGAGAGAGCACCCCTTTCCTTTCCTTTTCTCCCTGCCTTCCCCGTCTCCCTTTGCCATTCGTTCCTTTCCTCTCCCCTAGGGCTTTCCCACCCTTCTCTTCTAGTGAGGCCCTTCCTCCTCCCCTCCCCTCAGAGGGGAGCTAGGCGACTCCTCGCCATGGCTACTCCTCCTGGTTAGGAGCAGGGGTTGGTCCTTCAGGGTTGGTACTTTGCTGCTTTTGCTTGTGGTTTTCGCGATCTGTTTCGTTTGATTTTTGTTTCTTGTTTACTATCATTTGTTTTGGTGTTTTTAGTGTGTGGTTCACGTAGGTGGGGCTTATGGCTAGGTCGTGGCTTCTCCTTCGGAGAATTCTTCAGATCTAGTTGCTTCGGATCCCCAATCATCACCGTCGTAGAGGCCTTTCTACACCTCAGTGGTGAACGTGTAGGTTCGTCCCTACCAGGAGGGGTGACGTAATAAATTGCGGAAATAAAAATATAAAGCAATATCACAAGAAATAAGCAATCACAAAATGTACACAGGAATTTTTTAGGTGGAAACCCAAACCGGGTGAAAACCACCACCTAACCCTCTCGAGTTAGGATTTTCCGATCAACCTAGTTGATCAAATCCACTAACCGAATCACTTTGAACGAGGGTGATTCAACCTCAATACAACCACGCTACAAGTACGAGGGTAGCGTTCCTCAACCCCTTCTCTCCACGAGAAGGATTTTGTCCCACGAAGGAGACGGGAATTCGCAAAGCGAATACCCAACCAAAATACAAAAATGAAACAACAGTCCTATAGAGCCAACAAAATTAAACCTAGCTTCTATAGGAAATAGGAAACTCCCCTTTGCAAGGAGTGCGTCGACGATGACGCGGTGCGTGTGCCACGCGATGGCGCTACGTCGCTCTCGTTATCTACGGCGGGAGAGCGGGTGCGCAACGGTTGAATGCTCTCAAGAAAATGGAGCTTGAGCTTGGAGAGCAAGAACTTCTTGGACACAAGAGTGTGAAAATGTGTAGCTAAGTGTATCCAAGTGTATTTCTAAGTGTCTCTTATGTTTCTCTTCTTGTGTGTTTGTGTTACAAAGGTTCCCCTCTATTTATAGAGGCCTTAGGAAGGCTTTGGAAGGCTTGGAAAAGCTTCCATAGCCGTTGGGTGCAAAGCCCAAGAGAATCAGGCTGAAATCAGGACAATGATTGCATTTGACAGGGTTATCAGACGTCTAACTCTGGCATCAGACGTCTGGAAGGCCACTTTAAGACGTCTGATTCCAAGGTCAGACATCTGATTCTATGCGGGTTTCTCCCTGACTTGAATCAGATCTAAACAGGGTTTTTGTGCAAGTCCATCAGACGACATACAGGACGTCTGGTACTATGTCTGGACGTCTGGAAACCTACTTTTACTGTGGGAATTGATTTCCAAACGTTGCAATGGCTAGAAAATCTCTGAGAAGAGATTTTGGTTCAGCCGAGGCAAAACGGTCATTTATCAGACGTCTGGTAAGTCCTAAGGACGTCTGATAAGGCTCTAACGGTCATATTCTTGAGTGTCTTCTAAGCCAGCCAACGGTCCACTAATTGGACGTCTCCTAAGACGTCTGGTCTAAGGTCTGGACGTCTGATTTCATCAGACAGAACTAACTATGTCCAGCCTAACAGTTATCAGACGTCTGAAACAACAGTCAGACGTCTTAAAATTCTTTATCAGACGTCTGATTCGTGAATTAGACGTCTGGAAATTCTGTTTTAACCCTATATTGGTTTTCTAAGTGTTCTACAGAAAACCTAAGTATCCTAGGGTTGTGCAGGTGTTCCTAGGACTACTTTTAGGGTACTTTGAGGCTCTTTAACATAATGTTCTAAGGAATCAAAAAGAGCAAGAAAATAAATACAAGAGATACATGAAAGGATAAAAAAGAATCTATCCTATTCTTCTTGTCTTCTATCTTCAATCTGTCGCTCCACGCGAACCTCCTCTATTTTCCGTCAAGCTCCTCCAATCCGTCCTGGATGCGAGCTCGAACTCCGTCTAAACACGTCCACATTTGCAATTGACCTGAAATCTAGGACTCAAATTGCAAATGTTAAATAACACGTGTTTTGTTATCATCAAAACAAATGATCGTGGTGCTTTAGCACCAACAATCTCCCCCTTTTTGATGATGACAAAACCGTAAATAATAATACAAAAAATCCTCCCCCTTTTTGACATTATCAAAAAGGTTTGATTTTAAATTTCCTATAACTCCCCCTTAAAACATGCTCTTCTATGAATTTATTTTAACAAAGGTGATATTCTCCCCCTTTTTGTAACAATGCGATAGCTATTATTTTTCTCCCCCTTTCTAAAGGAACTTTAGCTACCTTATATCTCCCCCTTAAAAATTGACAATTAGCTCATCATTTTTTAACTCCCCCTATCTAAAAGCTTATAAAAAGATAGGGTTAAGAATTTTACCTCACCTACCATGGCCAATAAAATGGCCCGAATGGTGGTGGTGGATGCCACATCGGATGGGGCTCCCATCCGTAGCTTGGAGGCCCGGGCATTGGCGCCGGTCTCCAATCTGGTGGTCGACGTGCGGCGGGTCCGTTGTTTGCTCGCCGTCTCGTCGATCTTCTTCTTCTCCTCCTTGGTCTACTCATTGGTTCTCCCAACTTAAGTTGACCAGCCTTGAGTTTGTAGGTCCAGTCCTTTATGTTGTAGTCATCCCTGAACCCTACAAAACAAGATTCTAATTTTTTCTTCGGTATCCAAGTGAGCTTGGATCCGGATTTGTTAGAAGGTCTCCTTGATGGAGATCCTTTCTCAACCTTAGGGCTATAAAAATTATCAACTTTGTTGATTAATTTGTTAGAATTTTCCCTAAGACATGCGATTTCTTTTTCTATAATATCCATCTTAGTCTTTAAATCAGAAATTTCTAACTTTAGACTATTATTTTCCTCAATCAATTTATTATTTTCATTGAT
The DNA here is from genome assembly GCA_037157565.1 of Thalassia testudinum. Classification (NCBI taxonomy): domain Eukaryota; kingdom Viridiplantae; phylum Streptophyta; class Magnoliopsida; order Alismatales; family Hydrocharitaceae; genus Thalassia; species Thalassia testudinum. Next base: position 77,881,810 of record JAZHRO010000077.1, on the reverse strand, counting down.
GAGGTCTTGATTATCTAATAATAGGTTATCATCCTTAGGACTAGCTTCTATGTCCTTAAGTTGTTTTTCTAACCTATCATTTTCATTTTTAAGAAAACTAAGGTTCTTCTTCATGCTTTTGTTTTCTATTTTTAGTGATTTACTAATCTCGAATAATTCATTAAAAGCTTCTTGTAAATCAAAATTTACCTCGTCGTCGGAGTCGCTTCCGCTTTCACTGTCGCTATTGGTTCCTCTAGCCATGAAACCAAAGCAAGTGGTTTCTTCTTCTTTTTCTTCTTCTTCTTCCTCCGAGTTGGAATCCTCATGAGTGCCTTCCAACCTCCTCCATATCTCGTGGGCGGTGGTGCACTCTTGGATTTTCTCGAACTCTTCCGGACTCAACGCGCAATACAAGGCATTCATTGCCATTGCGTTGAGTGAGAGATCTTGAATCTGCAGCTGCGAGTAGCCTCCTTGGGGTCGCTTCGGGATCTCGTATGGGGTTTCGCAACATCCCCATAGAGCGAAGTCCGTGGCTTGAAGCCACGTCTTCATCCTCAACTTCCAATATCCGAAGTCCCTCCCGTCGAAATAGGGTGGTCGGACGGTGGATTGCCCTTTGGAGATTCTGACTGCGGCTATGCTTCCCTCCATGATCTAGATCCTCGCCAGTTTGTAACACCGATTACGCGAGACCTGCTCTGATACCAATTGTAGGTTCATCCCTACCAGGAGGGGTGACGTAATAAATTGCGGAAATAAAAATATAAAGCAATATCACAAGAAATAAGCAATCACAAAATGTACACAGGAATTTTTTAGGTGGAAACCCAAACCGGGTGAAAACCACCACCTAACCCTCTCGAGTTAGGATTTTCCGATCAACCTAGTTGATCAAATCCACTAACCGAATCACTTTGAACGAGGGTGATTCAACCTCAATACAACCACGCTACAAGTACGAGGGTAGTGTTCCTCAACCCCTTCTCTCCACGAGAAGGATTTTGTCCCACGAAGGAGACGGGAATTCGCAAAGCGAATACCCAACCAAAATACAAAAATGAAACAACAGTCCTATAGAGCCAACAAAATTAAACCTAGCTTCTATAGGAAATAGGAAACTCCCTTTGCAAGGAGTGCGTCGACGATGACGCGGTGCGTGTGCCACGCGATGGCGCTACGTCGCTCTCGTTATCTACGGCGGGAGAGCAGGTGCGCAACGGTTGAATGCTCTCAAGAAAATGGAGCTTGAGCTTGGAGAGCAAGAACTTCTTGGACACAAGAGTGTGAAAATGTGTAGCTAAGTGTATCCAAGTGTATTTCTAAGTGTCTCTTATGTTTCTCTTCTTGTGTGTTTGTGTTACAAAGGTTCCCCTCTATTTATAGAGGCCTTAGGAAGGCTTTGGAAGGCTTGGAAAAGCTTCCATAGCCGTTGGGTGCAAAGCCCAAGAGAATCAGGCCGAAATCAGGACAATGATTGCATTTGACAGGGTTATCAGACGTCTAACTCTGGCATCAGACGTCTGGAAGGCCACTTTAAGACGTCTGATTCCAAGGTCAGACGTCTGATTCTATGCGGGTTTCTCCCTGACTTGAATCAGATCTAAACAGGGTTTTTGTGCAAGTACATCAGACGACATACAGGACGTCTGGTACTATGTCTGGACGTCTGGAAACCTACTTTTACTGTGGGAATTGATTTCCAAACGTTGCAACGGCTAGAAAATCTCTGAGAAGAGATTTTGGTTCAGCCGAGGCAAAACGGTCATTTATCAGACGTCTGGTAAGTCCTAAGGACGTCTAATAAGGCTCTAACGGTCATATTCTTGAGTGTCTTCTAAGCCAGCCAACGGTCCACTAATTGGACGTCTGGCAAAGTCATCAGACGTCTCCTAAGACGTCTGGTCTAAGGTCTGGACGTCTGATTTCATCAGACAGAACTAACTATGTCCAGCCTAACAGTTATCAGACGTATCAAACAACAGTCAGACGTCTTAAAATTCTTTATCAGACGTCTGATTCGTGAATTAGATGTCTGGAAATTCTGTTTTAACCCTATATTGGTTTTCTAAGTGTTCTACAGAAAACCTAAGTATCCTAGGGTTGTGCAGGTGTTCCTAGGACTACTTTTAGGGTACTTTGAGGCTCTTTAACATAATGTTCTAAGGAATAAAAAAGAGCAAGAAAATAAATACAAGAGATACATGAAAGGATAAAAAAGAATCTATCCTATTCTTCTTGTCTTCTATCTTCAATCTGTTGCTCCACGCGAACCTCCTCTGTTTTCCGTCAAGCTCCTCCAATCCGTCCTGGATGCGAGCTCGAACTCCGTCTAAACACGTCCACATTTGCAATTGACCTAAAATCTAGGACTCAAATTGCAAATGTTAAATAACACGTGTTTTGTTATCATCAAAACAAATGATCGTAGTGCTTTAGCACCAACAGAATGATCGCAGATCCTCTGAGTCCCTTCCTTACGAAGAGCTCTCTATGCCGGTTCGCTTGCCCTCTAGGGTGGACGGTCACCTTTGCACTTCGTTTTCCTCCTCTGAGGTTGCTGATCTCTCTAAGGGTCTGTCTTCTTCAGTGGTTATTTGTGCGATGGGTCCTAAACCCTCTTTTCAAACGGTTAAAGATTTCCTTACGCGTAAGGTTCGGATCTCTGATTTTTCCCTGACCACTTTGGACATGAGGCATTGGTTTGTGAGATGTTCTTATCTAGATTTTTCTAGACTCTTTTCCCTTGGATCTACGATTTTGAACAATGTTCGACTTCAGTTCATCCGTTGGACGCCTTCTTTCCAAACTGACACTTCGGCTACTTTGATGCTTGTTTGGGTTGGGTTCCCTTGTCTCAACTTGCATCTCATTCATCCTAATATGCTTCTTTCTCTTGTATATCAACTGGGTACCCCAGTTTATATGGATCCGAAAATGATGCAAGGCTTGAGACTGGATTATCCTCAGGTGTGCGTTGAGGTGGATCTTCTTGCGGATCACTCTGCGATCGTGTGTATTTCCAACGGAGGTGTTGTGATTCATCAAAAGGTTGTTTTTGAGAGGGTCCCCTTATGCTGTTCATTTTGTTTGAAGCTCGGTCATAGTTTGCATTCCTGCTCTACTGTCTCTATTGCAGGTAATGATGGTGCTCCTGGTTCCTCTCAACCCATCGATAATGGACATCTTGCTACGGCTAATCTGGAGAAGGATGTTGCTCTGACGACATCGGAGGTGGCTCCCTCTATCCAAGATGAGATCCTCCCTTCCTCGACGTCGAAGGACCATGGGGAGGCTAATAATCCAGGTTGTATAACTTCTCATTCTTCTCTGGGGGGGGGTCTAGATCTTTAGGGGGGTCCTCCGGTGGCAAAGAAAATGAAGCATCATGTGCGTATGAAGAAGAAATCGAAGGTGACTTCGTTTCCTTTACACATCGACGACCTGGGGGTGGAGAATATGATGACTAGCTCATCTAAGCTCTCGTCTCCCCAGCAGGTACATCCTCTCCCCTTTGATGATACTCCTTCCCATGAGTTGCCTGTTGATTCTTATCTGATTACTACTGATGATTCCCGTATGCTTTCGGTCGATTCTAAAAACTTTTCCAAAAATTTAGATCGTGTTTATGACCCTGAGATTAACTCGCTTGATGATTCAAGGATGATGGTTTTGCACAAGATTAAAAAATATCCTGAGTTCCAAATGAATTACGGTAAATGCTACGTTAGGTCATTTCCGCATGGTGTTGTTATACCTAATGTGGCTTGTGACTTTGACTATTCAAACACTTTTTGACGTCCAGGCTGTTAACTAATCAAGATAAAAAGCAGGATATCCACGTTTTACTCGATTCAAATCAGACGATTAACCAAAATAATGTGAAGAGCGTTTCCCTTGAAGGCGGATCCTTTTCCTAGGGTATCTACATTCCTTTTCCTTCCCCTACACTCGCTAATCCTGACCCACATTTGATCTGGGAAATCGATGATACTGAGGAGCGTTTTTTAGTGAGCAATGACGACCACTTTCCTGCCTCCAAATCTGAATCGATTTCTTTAGGTTCCCTTGACGATTTAACTTCTGATCTTCCCCACATTCAAGGGGATGCATATGAGGCACACTCTACCGTTAAGACTAGAGGAGCCCGTGGTGGTGGCTCCTTGAGGGGAAATGGAAGGTTGATGAGATGTTGCAGTAAATCACTATCCAAGATTCGATCTCAATGAAAGGGCTCTTTTGGAACTGTAGAGGGGCACTCAATATGCCCACGTCCAATCACATTAAATTCTTGATTCATGAGCAATATTTAGACATCATCTTCCTCCTTGAACCATTTACAGACTCCTCCTTGGCTGTGATTTTCATGGACTTGATCGAATTTTTCCAAACTCACATATCCTCGGTTGCCCCCAACATCTGGTGTTTTTCTAAAAATTCGGTTATCACCTCCTTAATCATTGTTATGCCCCAAGCAATTACTGTCAGGTGTGAGCTTCCTAATGTCACTTGTATCCTCTCTGGGGTCTATGCCTCTTGTGGTACTAATTCCAGGCGGGACCTTTGGAATCATCTCTCTGCTCTTAATGATCCTATCTCTGACCCTTGGATTATACATGGTGATTTTAATTGTATCCTTCATGCTTCTGAAAAAAGTTGTGATTTACCTTTTCACTTGTCCCAAGCCTCTGACTTCCTTCGATGGAGGGATCCTCTTGGTGTTTTGGAAATTCCTATGGAAGGGAATCAATTCTCTTGGTGTAATGGTAGACATGGCAGCGCGTGTATTTATCAAAAGTTGGATCGGATCTTTGTGCCTTCGCCTAGCATGGTTCTCTTGCCCTCTGCATCCTATCTCTCTAGGAGAAATTCAAACCATGAACCCATGCTTTTATCTCTTAACACTGCTAAATCTTCTAGACCTCTTCCTTTCAGATTCTAGAACATGTGGCTTAAAGATCCCACCTCCAAGAACGTTGTTAGTTAGGTCTAGGAACAACAGTCTTGTAATCCCACTTGTAACCCCATTGACAATCTTTACTTCAAACTCTATAGTCTCAAAAGAGCCTTGTAATCTTGGAATAGATGGTACTTTGGCGACATTCACTTGATTGTCAAGGATCTCGAGAATCATCATGATGATTTGGAGGCCAAATTGACGTCCCATTGGGATGATCAAACCTCCTCTGAGCTCATGGATACTCATATCCAACTAGAAGATGCCCTCGCCAAATATTACGATTTTCTGGTGCAAAAAGCTAAGATCAGTTGGTTACTCCATGGGGAAGGAAATAATGCCTTCTTTTTTGCTACTATCAAAAAAGGATTTGCGAAATGAAATCGAAATTTCCTCTCATCCTCCATTGGTAATGACTCTTGGGACTTAGCAGCCTCTGAAGAGACTAATTACTTCCAATCCCTTCTTTCCTCTGGCGGCACTGGTGACATCAATAGATTTCTGGATGTCATCTCTCCCATTATTACCCCTGAGGACTCTTCCACTTTACTGAGTATCCCCAATGAAGGTGAAATCCTTGACACTATTAATGCCATGCTTGCCAATAGCTCCTTGGGCCCTGATGGTTTCAATGCAAAGCTTTGTCATAACTGTTGGGATATTGTTAAAACAGATGTGGTGAATGTCATATCTCACTTTTTCTCTTCTCAGACTGCTCCTAGATCTTTCAACTCTACTTTTATCTCTCTTATTCCTAAAAACCTAGCACTTCGGAGCTGGCTGATTTTTGTCCTATCAGTCTTTGCAACGTGACCTTCAAGATTGCTTCTGGTATCTTTGCGAATCGTTTGGCTAAGTTGCTGCCTAAACTCATATCTCCTGAATAGGTAGGTTTCATCAAAGGCAAGTCTATATTTGACCACATATCCACTACTTTTGAGCATGCTCAAAGGCTCAACCGTAAGGTTTTTGGCTCTAATATCATCATCCAGATCGATCTCCAAAAAGCCTATGATAGAGTGGAATGGGAAGCCCTTTATTGCACTTTATGTAAATTTGGGTTTCCTTCTGAGGTCATTGCTCTTATCAAGGGTTTCGTGGAACATGAAGGATCTTTGATCTTAGTTGATGGTTGCTCTTTGCCTTTCTTCAAGGTCTCTCGTGGGCTTAGACAAGGGGATCCCTTATCTCCTTTCCTCTTTAACATTTTTATGGAACCTTTTATTCAAGGTATTAAGGAGATGGTCTTCTTGGGTCAACTAGAAACCTTTTCTATCAAACGTGGCGTCCCCTCTCTGACTGCTCTCCTCTATGCTGACGACATCATCCTCTTCATCAATGGTAGCCTTAGATCCACTACTAACCTTATGGCCTTCATCCATGAGTTTGAGTCTAACTTTGGTCAAAGATTAAACCATCTTAGAAGTTTCTGCAATGTTGGGAAACATTTTCTTGTGGGTAGATTAACTAGGATCCTCTCTATTACTGGCTTCCAAATCGGGGGTTTTTCCTTCAACTATCTTGGCTGCCCTATCTTCATGAGAGCTAAGACTTCTTATTTTCATGGCCTGATAGACAAAATCCATTCTAAACTCTCAGGCTGGAAAGCCAAACTTCTCTTGTTTGCTACCAAGCTTCTCCTCATCAAACATGTGTTATCTTCTATTCTTATTCACATCCTTTCAGTGATCTATGTTCCTAGGACCATGATCCGCAACCTTGAATCCACCTTTGCCAACTTCTTTTGGAATTCCTCAGAGGAGGAGTGCCATCACCATTGGATTGCTTTGCCTTCTATTTGCAAACCTCTCTCCTCCAGTGGGCTCAGCATCAGGGACCTTTCCATGGTTATCGAAGCCTTCGGGATGAAAAGGATTTGGAATATCTTGTTTGGTAACTTTCCATATTCGACTTTTATGAGAAGTCTCTACGGTCTTTCTCACAACTCCTCCCATATTCATTACAGTAGAATCAAATCCCTCGTCTTGGCCTACAATGATATGAAACCTTTCATCCGCTTGGATGTTAAGGAAGGAGACCTTTTTTTTAGATGGATATCTGGATTGGGGACTCCCCTCTCAAGGATTTCCTCCCGCAAGACATTGAGCCTCCCTTGGTTAAAATCAAAGATGCCTTGGCTCATCCTGATTCGATCAACCATCTTCATGCGATTCCTCCTGACATTCAGTCCAAAATTTTTCAGTCCGCCATTCTTGATGAAAGAGATACCCCAATTTGGACCCCATCTTCTAGTGGCAATTTCTCCATTTTGTCTGCTTACAAAATCAGTTTCAACACTATTCCTCCTACTCCCATCTTTCAATGCCTCTGGACTCTTAAGCTTCCCCTTAGGTTAAGCCTTTTGGCTTGGAGAATTTTCCTTGGAAGGCTCCCTACTGATGACAACATACAAAAGCTTGGCTTCAATCTTCCCTCCAAGTGTGTCTGTTGCCCTACTCATCCCAACCTTGAAACCTGCGTTCACCTATTCTGTCATAGTGATCTTGCTTTCTCTGTGGCCAATTGGACCTTCAGGAATATGCACATTAACCCCATTCCACCTTCCAACCTCTATCACAATTTCCTCAACTCCAATGCCCCTTTTCCTAAAAGGTTCAAGGGTATTACTACCTTCATTTGGCATAAATTTGGTGGATTTGCAATAAGATCAAAATTGACAATTTCAACATTTTGCACATGAGTCACTTTCTGGACCAAAATTGAAGATCTTTTAACATGGCGAATTGGCTTAAATCCCAAAAGCTCAAAGTCTTTGTTGTATCTTGGATTCGCCCAATCATCGAGTACAAGGTCAACTTTGTGGCTATTTTCCATGATGGCTGCTATTTCATCGCTTGGATTCTTCAGGATACCTTTGGCTCTATGATTGAAGCGGCTTCTTCCAAGGTCTCTACCTCTTCTCCCGAGATGGGCATCATTGAAGCTATTACTCACTTCTTACATTCTATGATAGCAACTCGGATAATATATGCTATGAAATGGATTCTTCTATGCTTTATTATTGGTGGAACGGGAAAATTTCAGTTGCATGGCGCATACGTCCAGCCATGAAGGTTGATAAGGATTGTTGTTCTCAGGTAATTAATTTAAGTTATATTTATCCTATGGCCAACAATCTAGCTCGCATGATTGCCTCCTCTACTGTTGGCCCGTGGAGGTTCTTTTACTTGGAGATGTCCCTTTCTGTTAGGTGTTGTAGGTAGTTAAGATTGGATCATATTTAGTTTCCTTACATTATTGGTTAGTTTTATGCTGCTTTGGTTTGTTTTTTGGTTTAAGCTTTTGTACTAGGCCACGAGTAGTGGTCCTTTTTATGTGTATGGAACAAGTTTTGGTCTAGTCCCCCTGTTTCCCCTTTTTATTAACCTCCAAGGAGTGGAGGATGAATAAGAATGACTCCCATATTTAAAAAAAGAAAAAAAATTAATATTACTCATTTATATAAGTGATTTTTGAGAATTTTTTTTAATTTTAAGAGCTTTTATTGTAGGTGAGATTTATTTAGCATATCATAATGATGAATCAAGTACTAAGGGAAAAAAATAATTTAGTGAAAGAGCAGTTGGAGTTAGTGGATTTTGGAGTGACGTCACATTTGCCGAGGCATGTTTTCTAGATCATGCACTTTTTCTCGAGTAACATTTTTTTATGTATATTTGACTAATATTTTTATAAATTTACAGGTATTTATTACTAGTAGAAGATCTTAGAGTATGCGTACAACTAGCCTAGGGAGTTGCTTTACTTGCTCAATTGTACCACCAACTAAATAAAGCAACACATTGTTCAATAACAAACGTATACACTTTTTTTACATGTTACAGGTAATTTTACACTAATTTATATAAAATTTATAAATTTCTTCAAATGTATGTTATAATATTTAAATTGTATTTATAGTTATGGATTTGGGAATACTTCATATTGGAAGGCCAAAAGAAATGTCATTTCCGCCTCATTTGTTACATATTGCACCATTAGGCGTATGGTAGGTTCAAAATATTTAATATAATAATAATTTTTATTAAATTCATTACTCTTTTCTTAACATGATAGTTATGTTTCAGGTGGAGCGGTAGTACAGAATTTAATAATAATGTGAGAACATCAAATCATATTTACTACCGAAATAAGATAGAGACACAACGCATGTACTCATCAAGTAATATATAATTAGTCTAACTAAATTCCATATTATTAATAAATTCTTGATTTAATATGTAATAACAATATTCAAAATGTTTTGTAGGTGATTTGGAATCCTTACACATATGGGAGGACACAATACATTCATCCCATCTGCTTTGTAGATTCGGTGGTTTGGAGATCCAAGACATGTTTGATTTGTTATAATATAGTAGTCATGCATGTTCCTGATCGTGTGATGGTACAGTTCGGGTTGAAGCAACACATACCTGAACAGACGGATAGAATCAGATATGTTGACAGAAGAGTTAGGGGTATCTATTCATGGACGACATATCATGCGGGGTACATTGATCGGTGGACTCAAAGGCTGGAAGCAATTGTTGAGGAACATGATTTACAAGGCATATATAAAAAAGTTAGACAACGTTACTTGCAATGGTATTAGAGGAAGACCAGAATGTGAGCGCAGGAACAGATGTCGCAACCTATAGTCGCATACAAACCTCGAGGCCCAATTAAGAAAAAATTGGTAAGAAAAATATATTTTAAATGAATTACTAAAATTCTAATTTATATATTTTTTTTAACAATACTCACTTATTTTGCTTAATATTAGGTAAGTCTTGTCTTCAAAGCAAAAGAGCAGATGACCAGGTGGTTAAATACACCTCATTTATGGTCAAACGTAAGAGAAAAGGAAATGAAGGACTTAGTTGACCAACTTACCAAGAAGATAGAAGAGCATGGGTTGCATGACATTGAAGACCATGGAGTTGGGAATGAATCTGCGGATGCTATTTCCGAGGAGGATGTCGGCCTACCTCCAACGCAGTAGACCCAACCTTCGGTATACTTTACCCAGTCTCCTTCGATGTTGTTTACCCAGCCTCCTCCGATGGATTACACGGATCAATCGATGGATTATACTTATAACCCGACGCAGTCTACTCAACCATCGTATGCTTACAATCCGTGTGGGGAAGGATCATCGCAAGTTCCAAATTTTGATCTTTCTGGGAGTCAGCCGGGTAGTTTTCTAGATTTACTTTTTACATATCCGATGCAAAATCCATACTTGTTAAGGTAATATGTATCGGGTCCAGGCCCATCTAGACCATCATTTCAACCCCCTTCAATGCCTACCTATGAACATCCGAGACCTCCACAGATTTGGAATGAACTGCGAATCCAACAACAAGAAGGTGACGACACTGAAAGTGATAATGAGGGTTATACATCCGACATTAAAAGCGTACGTGGCCGATCTAATGTTGGCAGTAGGTCTATTCACCTAGATCGTGACGATCTTGTGAAAAGAGGAATGGTTGCACAACAAGATTCGTCACTAGGTAGGGGTGAACTTGGAGGAAGGGAAGGTAGGCGACACTGAGGTTTTTATAGTACATTAAGAAGTGTTATAAGTAATGTTGTTCGATGACATTAATTGTAAATAATATGAGCCGTAAGACATGTTTAGTTAAATATCTCAAATGTTGTATTTTATGCTTTATAATTTAATAGCAATTATTCTTTTCTTCGAGGAAACAATTGTATGTACATTCCTCAAGCTATGTACTTACGTAGAGAAATTATGCTAAATTATCGTTGTAAAATCCTGAGATATTACTATTATCAAAGACAAACAAAAATAAAAAACTTTAATTCCAAACTTCTATTTAACCATTTCCAGCAAAAGATAAACTCAAATTACATGCAGTGACCACTAAAGTCCCAGATACAAGTAGACTAAACACTACACACTACAGGGAAGAACAGTTTTCGCGATGGTTGAAAGCCGTCGCCTATTCCATGCAAACTGTTGCATTCTGTCATCGCGAAAGTGTGTGTCACGTCAATGTATACATGAACCATTATATTTTAGATGACGATTTTAGAAACTGTCGTCTCGTTTAGTGATGACAGTTCTTGTACAAACTGTCGACAATAAGCTCTAAACGACAGTTTGGATCACCATGGTCTACGGTATACGTAAACCTTAGACGACGGTTTTTCAACCGTCGTATAGTTGTATAAACGACGGATCTCTGAGAACTATCGTCTATATAACCACGATGGTTATTCTTAGAATTGTCATGCATATATGTATGTTTTTCTTTTAATATAACATTTATGTTTATAAGATTCTATAATCTTAGAATCTTATAACACCTTAAAACGTATATAACATATAAAACACACACAATATAAGAATTCAACATACGACATGGAACATAAAACATTCAACATTCAACAAATATATATATAAACCTAATGATAAAAGTATATCATACTATCAAAATACAAAATCAAACAAAACAAAAGATAAATAATATAAAGCTATGTTTCAGCTCCTACCCCTTGTCCTGCTCCACCACCTCTGAGGTCGTTGTCGTTTCCGCAAGGCGAGTAGTAATATAAATTATGATCCCGACCACTGCCCCATAATAATGCCATCATCTCTTTCATCTCCGTTCTCTGCTGTTCCATCTCCTCCCTCTACTCCTCCATGAATTTCTTGGCATCTTGCCAAGCTTGAGTATGTTGACGAAACTGTGAGGTGACGTCATGGAGCTGTGTCTGCATCTGCTGGATGACGGCTACTGTTGCCGACTCCTTCCGCCCATACCAGCTGGTGATTGTCTGACTTCTCCCCCCACTACAAACGAAGCCTCCATGCTCCAGAGGCATGGGGCTTATAAAAGCCTCCTTAACTGTCATAGGAGGGTGCTGCTGAGTGCTGGAAGCGGCATCTGTAGGGGGATTGATTAAGTTCATCATTTCTCCCTACAAATTACAATAATTTATTGTCATATTAAAGAAAGTATAAAAATTTAAGTAAATAAATAAATGTTACTTACATGTTTCGTCTGGTAGGTCTCATGTATCCATGTTCTCCTACCATTGGTGGTGGCCTTGCTATGAGTAACCTCATACACACCAACCTGATCGAGCGTAGAACCATCGTATGAATGTACCTGTAAATATATTTCAGAGATTTGCAGGTAATAGTTGTAATTAAAACTTTAATTAAAAACATAAAAGTAACAAAATTATAAGGAATTACTTACATATTTAGCCTTAACTCTATCTATACTGGTTCAACCCAAACAGTGGGTCTGTGGTGGAGCTTTGGCCCTATTTGCTTTGTTTCTCTTTGCCTGATCCTGTATATATAACATATTGTAATGGAAAATAATTGAATAATTTATTTCCAAATGCTATTAAAATTAATTGTAATTACCTCTGTCTTAGGCTAATTCCAATGCTCATAGCATTCTCTCCATACACCTGCTGCTATTGTAGGAGGCATGTTCCTTAATGCCTCCTCATTAGACAACATTGAATAATAATACTAAATTATAGAAATAAATCGTCAAAAAAAATTAATTAAGTAAATAATAAAAAATGAGAAATATTGGAAATTTCACCTTTCTCTTCGTTATCATCCTTTAATCACGATGTCGTTTCGCAGCATGATGAAGAATGTACTCGGTGACATTCATATCGTCACCCAAATCAAAGATCACCTATACTATTACAAATCGTATAAATGAATTAAATATTAATAAAGTAAACTTATATATATATATAATTATTTACCTCCATATTACAAATAAGTTGCCTCTTAATCTCCTTGGAGACCAACCTCCAGTTAAAAGAACAAAGGGGGACGAGCTCCTTTACCATCCTAGACAGTCTGCTAGTGAAAGGAGGATAATCTAGATCTTCTCCAGCTTCGCTGATATGCACTTTGATTCTCGTCCCCTTTGAAAGTGCATCTAGATGTGCATTTCTTGTTGAACCCCTTCCTTTTTTTTATTACCTAATAAGAAAAATATAAATATTAAGAATTAAAATATTATTGATGATAACGTCATCATCAGCTATATATAGCTTTAATTAGTCATAATCAATAGATTAATGCTCTTACAAAACTGCCACAGAACCCTAATTCACTGCAAAACCATTCTGAGAGATAAGCATGAAAACATAGGTAAAAATGCAGTTTGAACATAATATCCTAATTGCAGAATAATCATGAGGTTTCCTAGGGGTTAATTAAAGGTCAAATGGTTATAAATGTCTAACAAGTGGGTTAATGCAGATAGAAACAGGTTTTCACATGTTTCAAGAATTAAATAACATTTGAAAACCTAAAAACAAACCCGCTTAATTCACTGAGGTTCTGGCCATGATAAAATTCACCTAAACCTTTTAAAAATCATATAAAAATATTCTGTAATGTTTGGTATACTTGATTTGACCATTGAACCCAATTTGACCTAAAATAGAGTCTCAGGAATATAATTGCCCTAATTTGGATTTCTTTGCAATTTACCTATTTAAACTTGGTCAAAACCTAGATCTGACTTTACCATCAGATTTCTTTGGTTCAAATTAGGTTTGTACCAAAATTTGAACCCAATCAGAGATCATCTTGACCTAGTTTGCATTTTAATCCTATTCTGACTCTTTTCCTTACAAAGAGCCCCTCAGCTTTTGAGACCTTTACAAATACCCCCCTAACTTCATCATCATCTTCACAAATAGGTCCCCACCAAATTCAGACTCCTAAACTCAACTCCGACGACCTTCAATCGAGTTCTCCTTGATTTCTCACCCAAACCATTCCAAATTTAAAAGAACTCCTCAGATAAGCTCCTTTCATTTGAGCCATTCATTGGGCTCTAATTCCTACTCAAAACCTAATGCGATTCATTTGAAGGATTGGGTCTCCTATTTCACGAAGCTTCCAGGCTTCCAAGCTTGGTCTCCAAGCTTGGAAAGATCTCTTGAGACCTATTTAAGGACCCCTGAGGACAAACCGTCCTCTTTAGCTTGGTTTGGAGACCAGTTCTCCCTTCTTGCCTTCTCCCCGATCTCCACCTCCACCAACTCCAGCGAGCCCCTCCGTCTACCTTCCTCATCCGCTTTCACAGACTATAGAGAGCGGATTGCTTCTTCACACAATCATTCGTGTCTCGTGGTACCAGCAGACGCTGTCTCCCTCCTATCCTCGTTGGTCCTATCATCGGAGGTTTCTCTTCCACGACGCCGGCCACACCATACCCGACGTCCTTCTTATCCTCTTCGACCGTTACAATAGTTAGTTAGGTTCCTTTTAGTTCTTAGGTTAGTTTCCTCTACCAAAAAATCAAAAATAAACCCTCGACGACCATCGCAACCCACCTTCGTCCTCTGCTCTGGCCGAACATCCAATGAGGTCCTCCACATGCTCCACACCTCCAAAAGTTTCACCGACACTCCCAAAAATTTCGCTACACCACCACAACCAAAAGCCCTCTCCTAATTCCATCAATTGCCCACTCAACCACCACCGAACAGCCCATCGTCCGCACCACCTTCTCGCCTCCATCCAACCAACTCACGCCCTCTCACGCCACAAGACCACCACCCACACATTTGTCGTAGTCCAGCGAAGGTCCTGAACTTATTTAATTGGGCCAAGACGCCATGTTCCTCCTTTCAGGTGTTCGCCGTCCTCCGCCCGCTCTGCCATCATCTCCGGTCCCGTGCGTCGACTTCCAACTTGCTTCGATCTTGCTTCAAAGCCCAGACGCAGCGGATTTGCCCCAGGAGCCTTCCTAGGCATTCAATTGCATGAAATCGAAGCTTTAATTGATCCAATTGAAGAAGTCATGGCAGGACTAAGTGGGATTTAGTTCCACATCGTGGATTTAGGAGGCACGACTATGGCATAAAGGGAATTTCTACATATGGCTTGTCGCCTCAAGACACACCGGAGGTGAGGTCCCCGCTCACCCACACTTAACTTGACTCATCTAAGCCCTGTTCACTCCTTTGCTGTGACCCACGCCCGCAGCCCTAGACCCGGGTACGCAAATTCGATTACCCGATTACCCGGATACTTGAGAGAGAAAAGAAGAGGAAGGAGAGGGAGCGGGGGAGGGGAGGGTTTTGCTCTCTTGAGGGTTGGCTGAACACTTAGCCGTGAGTAAGGAAGGAAGGAAGGAAGAAAAGCTAAGGAAGAAAGAAGGAAAAGAGAAGAAGAAAAAAGAGAGAATGCAGAAGAGGAAGAAGAGAAGACAGCTTTGAAGAGCACTGTAGCAAAGAACATTTAAGTCGTCTGATTCTCAGATCAAATGTCTGATCACTATTCCTTTATTTGAGATAATTAAGTAATTAATATATATGTGCTTAGACTAATAATTGGTGATTTCTTAGTTATCTTTTTGGTCTTGAAATACATTGAGCTTCATTGAATATCAAATGTGACAGATTAATATTCATTGATTATCATTATTGTGCTTAGTGGTCATTTATGTTTTAATTGAAGATTAGCGTGTGAATTCCTATTTGCTCCCTGTATTCGACCTGGGACTTCACTTTTAGATATTCGAGTTATAAATTGTATTTGTTGAAGAGCTATTTAGGAGACTTTACTATAACGAGACACTTTAATCTCCTGAATAGCCCGTTCAACAATTATCAATAAATTTTATTGAGATTTTACCGACAATTCATACCAGTGGAACTGGTCCTTGCCTCAGCCTGAGGGTCCTGCTGAGGTGGCCTTTGTACCTCAACATCGTCCTCATCGCTACTGTCACCCTCGTCCTCATCCTCGTTGTCGTCAGGGTAGTGGGCAGCAATCTGGCTCTGGCTCTCGCACTACATTAGTAACCCACCCACTTGCCCTTCTTTTGGTACTGTCGGGCAAGATCACTAGGCCGAACATATTCACACTACCAGATAAATGTGGGATTAGGTATCATGATAATTGGGTGTGCGTGGGGAGTACTTAAAGGGATGTACTCAGGAATGGATAGGGGAGCCTGGGTGCGAGGTGTCTAGGTGCGGGGGGGCTAGGTGCGAGGGGGCTGGGTGGGCTGTGTGTGGGGCTGCTGGGTGTGGGGGAGCTGGGTGGGCTGGGTGCAAGGTGGCTGGGTGCGTGGGGGCAGCGTGGGCTACGTGCAGGGTGGCTGGGTCTCATCCCTACTTGCTGAGGTGCCCTGCTCATCCTTACCCATATTAGTAAATTTCTTGAATTTCATCTGCATAAACAATAAAAAAATTAGTATTTGTATAAATTTTAAGAAATAAATAAATAAAAATAGAAAATCTAAAAAAAGCCAGTAAATTTTTTCCTATATTATGGATATTTTCCAAAATCCTGTAAAAAGGAAATGACACATTCTACATGGTATAAAATCACACATTCCACAGTAAAACAAACATAAACATAATGAAACCTTCAAAACATAAACATAAACATAATGAATGAAAAAAAGCACTTTGAATATTATTCCAACATAAACATAAACATAAAAGTAACTAATTGTTCTTTTTCCAAACCATTGTTTTGTTAGAGAAGTTAATTTGGGTTATATACCCCTAAATGATGATTACTAGCCATTTTCATATGTCATTTTCCTATCCATAATTATGAAAACTTACCATAAATCGAAGAATTTATATAGACAGATTGGCCTTTTGAAGCTGACAACACAAGCCCAGAAGAAATATCTTATTGCCCACAAATATCTTTCACTTCTCCACAAATTTCTTCACTTTTCTAGTCTTCTCCTCCATGACCACAACACCATACTTTGATGGTTCATCCACCTGCATTGTTGTAAGCATGGAGATGGGAATTTTTTTTTACAAAAAAAGGGCATGGAGATGGGAAAATATGACATAAGAAGAAGGCATCAATGTTGCAAAGATAATTATACCTTACATATCAATATCCATTGCACCTGCACCAACTTCTGGTAAGTATTCATGATAAGCATCTGCTTCTACATCATTTTCGACATCTTTTTACGCGTCAAAATATTCACGTGGAATTGTCCATATGGGTATAATCCATCCATTTCTACTGTTGTTAGGGACGAGAAGACTTGAGATACTTGACATGCTAATGTGGATAGTTTGAATCCAATGCCTTCTTTAAACACGTTGACCCAATTGCACTTGAAAAGAACAACTCTACGGTCGTATCTGAAGCTCATCTCAATGATTTCTTCGATATGTCCATAGTAGCCATCACAATCGGTGTTCAAATCGCAACTGACAACAACACCAGCATGCTACGTGGCTTTCGTATCATCTATGGATTTTATCCTAAATCTGAATCCATTTATAATGTAACTTGAATGGTAATGTTCATAACTCAACGGTTGACCCGATATTATGTCGAAGTCCTCTAACCATCGTAGGTCGTTCTCTTCTTTCATTTGCATAACACGTTCTTTAAACCACTCGAGAAAGTCGACCTCGCATGTTTCTGGATGTAAACACTCCTTAAATTCATTATAAAGTGTATCAACTTCTGGAATCTGCTTAAGAATGTATAAGTGAGCTAGACGCTGATTGATTGCAGAGATTGATTTGTACTCTATGTGGAGGATAGACCTTCCTGGAATATTAAATATGGAAAGATAATCTTCATCGTTCTCATTATACCCTCCATCATAATTTCTCTGTAATCGATTAAATCGATTGTATATCTCATCCATATACATGGCATAGAAGTTAATGGACTCTTCTACAAAATATCCTTCTATAATAGATCGTTCAGGCTTAGCCTAATTTAACACATAATCTTTAAGTTTCTTTAATAATCGTTCAACTGGATACATCTAACTGTATTGCATAGGCTCAGCAACTTTGGCTTCATTTGCAAGATGTAGAGTTAAATGAACCATGACATCAAAGAATGCTGGAGGAAATATCTGCTCCATTTTACATAATGTGACGACTATTTGCCTATCCAAATACTGTAATAAATAAGAATGTATAGTTTTCAAACAAATAGCTTTGAAATATCGGCTCATCTCTGTAATTGAATCCATAACTGAATCAAGCAGCACTCCACGAATAGCTAGTGGAAACAAGACTTGCATGTAAACGTGACTGTCGTGAATCTTTAACCCACTAATTTTCTTTTGAGCCTCATTTACACATCAAGAAAGTTGTAAAGAATAGCCATCTAGCACCCGTACTTCTTTCAAAAAGGTGAAAACTTTCTCTCGTTGATCATTGTTTAAGTTGTAAATGGCTTTCGGAAAATCATAACTACGTCTTCTTTTTTAATAACATGTAATTCTGGACAAATGTTATCATGTCTTTTCTCATTTTCACTATATCCTTTGGACTATCCATTAAGTTGAACACATCCAAAATGTTGTCCATAACATTCTTCTCATATGCAACATATCAAGTTTATGTCGAATAGTTAGATCTTTCTAATATGGGAGTTCCATGAAGAAAATGCTCTTCTTTTTAAAATTCATATTTTCAAAGCTATTTAATCTTTCTTAAACAGATGACCTAATCGTATGTTGCCAAGTTGTAATTTCTCCATTATTTGAAAACTTAACAACCTTATTGAATTTGTACTTAACTTATTCCTCAGATTCTTAGAAGAATACCGACAACTTTTACCATCGAACTTGTCCTTAAACATTGTTGTTCGCCATCTACGCTCAACTGGCAGGAATCTACGATGTCCCAAATAACAGAACTTGTTGCTTTCAAGTAGTTGAAGATGTTGAGTGTCATCCATATATACTGGACAGGCAGACTTTCCCTTTGTACTCCATCCCGACAAATTTGCATATGAGGGGAAGTCATTAATGGTCCACAATAATGCAGCATGCATATCAAAGAATTCTTTTTTGTGTGCATCATATGTACGAATGTCGTTACACCACAATAGTTTCAGTTCACCTATCAATGGTTGAAGATAATCGTCAATTGCATTTCCTGGCTACTTTGGACCGGAGATGAGGAGGGTCAACATCATAAACAACAATCACATACAAAGGCACGCAGGTAAGTTGTAAGTTATCATCACAACTAGCCAAATTGAATAGGATGGATACATGTTCTTGAAAGGATTAAACTCATCGCCTGCAAAGCCCAATCTGACATTCCTTACATCCTCTGCAAATGCTAAATGAGTGCTGTCAAACATTTTTCACTCTTCTGAATCTACAGGATGGCGAATGCGACCATCTCGTGACATATTATCCTTATGCCATGTCATCAAATTTACAGTTCTATTTGAAATAAAAAGGCATTGAAGCCTAGGAATCAATGGAAAGTAACGTAGAACCTTCTCCGGCTATTTTTTAGCCCTTGTATTTAGAGGATTTCCCACTTTAAATCTCTCAACACCACATTGTGGATAACTACTCAACTTTGCATATTCATTTCTATATAACACACAATCATTTAGACAAGTGTCAATTTTCTCACAATTTAAACCAAGTCCATAAATCTGTTTCTTTGCTTCATACCATGTCTTTGGATAGCCTTTCGGATAATTTAAAAGCTCTCCAATGAATTCAAGCACCTCGGACATCAATTTAGAGGTCGCTCTATTCATAACCTTCATCCGAAATAACTTCAAAAGAAATGACAACAAAGAAATGGAAGTGATACCGGGAGCAATAGGTTCGTCTGCTACCTTAATAGTATCATAAAACTGATTACAAGTTTCTTAACTAGTCGGATTTTCAACTCCTACTCTCATCTCATCAGGCATTTCATCGATGTCATCAGCTTCAATGTCAACAGCTGTCTCATCAAAATCTATCAGAGATCGTCTTTCTTCCTCTATTTGATCCTCTCCATAGCAATCCAGTTAGTATAATGCTGCCACCAACCGTTGTAAATCGTGTGCCCATATACAGTGTTCCTATCATGTGTATATCCATTCAAGGACCTCCTACATGAGCAAAATATCCTGTCGAACTTGTCTCCTCGTTTAAATGACTTCCTATCATCTTGAAATGCCCAATCAAGGAACTCTTTCACTCCATTCTTGTATCGAGAGTAATCCGAGTTCCTCAAACTAATCTAAGACTTATCCATAATAATCTACAAAAATGAAATAAAACCTCTCAATAATTATAATTAATCTGATTTCATAACAGTGTTTGCATTTTGATTAAGATTTTCACTTAATAGCCCATCCTTGGTAATTTGATCACAACGTTACTTGTTACATGTAACTGATGTCTGGAGAAATTTCGATAGCATCTCCTTGCACTTCTCCAATATACTCATAAGACTAACTTTAACTACATTCCCAATAACTCCCATTTAAGGGTGCATTAGGAACATAGATAAGATCAGTTGGCATACCGGAGAAGAGCGAAAAGATACTATCAAAATTCCTCTAGACATCGGTTCCATGTAACAAGTAACCCTAAGTTGTGATCAAATCTTCAAGAACCCCCCTTTGTTTAGAACTTCTTTGAATAAAGGACGACGACTCTTATGGCATGCTATAAAGACAAAGCTTTGTAATGTGAGGTATACAAGCACTTTGCATTGTCCATATAACATGATCATAAGTATTGACAAGCAAGTATTTTGGCACGATTATCCCCTCCCAAAACCTATCACCTAGGGGTTAGAATACCTATTTTTTGGCCTAAAGTGTATCTAGATTTATGCAAGTGTGTATATCTATGAATTCATTAAAATAATAAAATTTATAATAAAAACAAAGAATTATATACAAGATAAAAATAGATTCTTCTTCTCTTTCCCTCCTCTCCGTCCTCTCCTATTTCCCTGGCTTACCACTTCCTTTCTACTCTCTTTCTCTCTTCTCCCTACCCTTTCTCTCATCCTTCCCTTTCTTTATATTCTTCTCTATGCATCTCTCTCCCTCTTTTTCATCTCCTATCTATTTATTTATCCTCTCTTTCCTCTCTTCTCCCTATCCTTCCTCTCCTCCTTTCCTTCATTAATTCATATTCTTCTTTATCCATCTCTTTCCCTCCTCTTCCTCTCCTACTCAATCTCCTTTCACTTTCCCTCTCTTCTCTCATTACTTCTTCCAAACTTCTTAAATTCATAAAAAAATTTTACATAAGAAATACAATCAAATAATCATTTAGAAATAAGCATCAAGTGTGCACACCCCACATTCATAAAAACATTCACACATCATAATATCATCAAGTGGGTACACCCCACATTCTAAACCTAAGTGGGCACACCCCACTTTCTAAACCTAAGTGGGCACACTCCACATTCATTCACAAATGAATTAAGACAACTTAATTTCATACCTCAATAAAGCGTGTGAATCACAGAGAAGGTGTCCGATGACGCGAGATACCTAAATCAAATTACAAATATTTATAAGTAAATAACTAAAACAAATTTAAAAAATTAATCAAATTTATTATTTACTTAATACGAAATATTTCATAATTAGGGGGAGCAATAGGAGGAGGAGCATGGGGTGCTGTGGATGGGATGAGGAGGAGGAGGGGCTAATCGAGGATGGGCATGAGGAGGAGGTGGGGCTAGGGATGGGGACGAGGAGGAGGAGGGGGGGCTGCAGATGGGAGGAAGAGGGGCTGGGGATGGGGTTGAGGAGGAGGAGGGGCTTGCCGAGTTTGGGGATGAGGAGGAGGGGCAACGTTAGCAAGGAGGAGGAGGAGGATCTGTAGATGGGATTGAGGAGGAGGCAACCGCGACGCTGCTAGAAGGAGGAGGTGGCGGCCGCTGGAAGAAGAAGGAGGAGGATCTAGGGCTGCACGTGGATGGGAGGAGGAGCAGCGACACGGGAGGAGGGGGGGCTGGGGCTGCATGCGAATGGGAGGACGGTTGGTGGCACATGGGAGGAGGATGGTCGGTTGTGTGATGGTGGGGGGATGAGCAGGACGAGGAGCGTGAGCAAAGGAGGATGATCAGGAGGAGGAGCATGCGGCAGCAAGATCTCTGAGGAGGAGGAGAGCCTTACGAGGAGGAGAGATTCACGGAGGAGGAAGAGAGATCTGTCAGGAGGAGTGCACAAGAGAAAGATGAACATCGTACGAGGGGTCGGTCATTGGTTTTAGATCACAGGAACTTTAGACAACGGTTTTTGTAAAAACTGTTGTATAAAGTCGGGTAGGGTGCAAAAATGCCGCCCGACCAAAATTTGCAATCAATATAGACGACGATTACAAGATAGAACCGTCGTCTATAATACGACGGTTTTTATACAAACCATTGTATAAATATATGCAGGTCCACCACTCTTATTGCACGAGATTCGTGGTAAATATATACAATGGTTGTAATTCAAATTGTCATATATATGAAGAATAAGATTGTTTTCAAACCGTCATCTAGGAACTCTCCTATATACGACAGTTTTAACAAAAACCCTCGCTACAAAAGCATCGCGAAAGCCTATTTTTCTAGTAGTGACAACAAAAATCGCTATTGACGACATGAAACTATCCTAGGACAGTATCACTACGCCATTTAGACAAACCTAGTAGTGATCAGTCCACTTTAGTGGAGTGCTAATTAGCCTAAGTAAACTTTAATTACATGTTCATAATATTTAATTATTCATGATTTAAATGACAATTTAGCTTAACCTGCATACATTTTTATGTGTTAAAGATAAGTTAATAACATAATTTTATGATAATATAGGCAAGGAATAAATTTGCCCAGCCTAAATACAGCACTGCCTTCCTCCTCACAACAATTTCCTCCGAGTCTGTCTGCACCGCCACCCAATCCCACTGCGTCACCACTGCCGTTGGAAAAGCCGAGTCCTCGGGGAAAGGAAACATATTAAGAGAGAAAGCTACAACAGTAGGAGGTTTTTAAAAAGAAAAGGCCCAGGCTTCTGAAGGGGGATCTCATCCATCTCCCCCCTGGCGGGGACTTCTTCCTCCACTTGTGTTTCAAGCCTACACCGTGATCAAGCGAACACTGTGGCCTGAAGCGTACCCACCTCTGCCTTCCCCTATCGTGGTGTGCGCGGTGACAGCATGCACACAATCACCACTGCCACCAACTCCTCGCTACACCTCCAGCCCGTGAGCTACCAACGCCCCTCTGCCACACCACCACGCACACGCATGCGCCTCCAGCAGGCCAGCAGCCCACGCGCACAGCTGCACACATGCAAGCCAGTAACGCACTCCCATCAGCAGCCGACAGCCCACGAGCACGCACCTCAAGCAGGCTAGCAACCCACGCGCGTGGCAGCACACACCTCCAGCAACTTCTCTTCTCCGCGTGCCTCCTCGCGTCGCCTGCAGCAAGCAGTAGAAAAGAACCCAACATCGCCGTCGGTTAGCCACAAGCAGCGGCCACCTTCGGCCATCTCCAATCATGCCAGCAAGTTCATCGCAAAGCCCTCTTCCCAACCAATCTCCGAGCTCTGTTCGGTCGGCCAACCTTCTTCCCATGGGTAAGGAGGAAAGAGGAAGAATCCTCTGCTTTTGATTTAATTAGTAATTACATTGATATGCCATTGTTGGGATTTTAATTTTAAATAAAATATTTGATTTATTGAATGCAATTACAGCCAACCCCTTGAGTTTTAGCTATATTATCTGATTGCATTTCTATTCAATCTATTAGCCTCGCGTATATTGCATGTTAAACTATAATTGTAGGCAACATCATGTTGGAATAATAAGATAAGGAATTTGCAAGTTTTATTAGGCTTAAACCTCCTTATGGATACGACATCTTTACTGTGGTTTAAATTGGTATCTATTTTAATCTTTGATTGAGTAATTTTCTATCACGCGACAAAATAAAATGACACATCACTTTATGTTTAAAAATTCAACGAAAGTGAAAATCACCCTTTCAAATGGCACCGTTGCTGGGGAGGCAATGGGCCTAATAAACTTGCACGTTTTTCCTGTTCACATTGATTTGTTATTGATGCTATATATATTGATCTATTTTCTTGATTTGGGTGCGAGGTGTATCACATGGAACCTGGAGAACCGTACTAGACGCATTTTGGTGGGCCTTGATTCCACCTAGCGAGGAGATGAGTAGTTGGGAGATCGAGAAACCTGGAGTTTCATTAAGGACGACTTCTCCTATCCTCCTTCCATTTAATTAGGTGTTAGAATAAACTTTAGACTCAAAATTTTTATTCATTGTTTTCTCGCCCTTGTTCATTAGGGTTGGTTTGCGGGGTTTGTTCCCCAATTTTGTTGGATTGATGGGCCCTTGTTCTGGGGTTTTTTTGGGAGCTTGTCCCATTTCTTTAGTAACTAGGACTATTATTTTATGTGGTTTGTTAGTTGTCAGTTGTTTAGGTTTATTTGAATTGTGTGATAAAAAAAACAAAACAAAAAGAAAAATTCAAATTGCTTGCTAGAAGCTGCATATCAATAGGGCGACCATCTAGGATTGAATGAGCAACATCTAGTTTATATTTCTGCATTGCAGACATCTTGCATAAAGAAAGCTGGAGTATGGTACATCTTCTCTTTAGCATCAAATAGCTGTCATACATCTGCATTGGACTTAAATTCAAGACCACTAAAGTGTTTGAATCTAATTAATTCAGTGGTCACTTTAAAAAAAAATTGGACTACTAAGAGGTTGGACCTTAAAATCTGTGACTTGAAATTGTGTGCAAAAGGATCTTGTTTGCGAGATTTCAAAATTCAAAACACGTATGTGTGTTACACACCTGATACACTGTGCACTTCACACACAAGGTCACTAGATAAATTTCTACCTCTCCTCTTTGAACCACAAGGGAAGTTAGTCGAAAATCAACAAGCCTATCCACCAAGTTACTTCGGTTCCTCAAGCATGGGCTCGATTCGAGACTTCCATCCCTTGCGAGTAGGTTGTAGGCACCAATGAAAGTCAGCCTAAGAAGTGTAATTCTTGCAAAACTTGTTTGGCCACCAACTTGATACTTAATTCTAAGACTTAGAATCTACTAAAAACAGATCCCATTGTATTTGCGTTTGTTTTGACAGTGGTAGAACTCTCTAGGAAGATTCTATTTGTATTCTAATTTCTTATAAATCCTAAGAGAGTTAAATCTGTTTAGCTTAAAGAAATGGATCACCCTTACTATTATCATTTAGATTATTAGAGTCAATACTTCCCATCTTTTAATCAGGATCCCATGTCTCGAGCATATCCATCCTTTGATGGGTACAATGACAATTCATGGAATCAATTCTATTCCTATCCTAGGAGTACTGACTCGATAACTCCCACTTTTGAGCAGAGCCTAGGAGTGGAATTTTCCAATTTGCAAACACCCAACCCTAACATATTTCATTATTTTCCTTATCAAGGTTGGACCAATACCCCTAGGCAACCAGAGCCTGAGATTGATTATCCTCCTCAATCTGATAGCAGTAGCCTCTCCTCTTTTATGATAGAAATGCAAAACCAACAAAAAGAAATGATGGAGTCTATGGGAGAGATGTTGAGGAATAGTCAACGACTGAATAAGGAAATTAGTCAACTTAGCTACCTTCCTATTATTGATTCTGATCCCTACCCGTACAACATTGATCATCAAAATAATTCTGAGCAAACCAATGACAATAGGGATTCCATTTTGAGTAGTAGCTATCACTTAGACAATCCCCATGAAACATAGCCTCTAGAGGAGAACGATCCTAACGATTATCACCCGAGCTATATTGGAGTCAAAAGGACGAGAAGATGGTACCATCTGAGGACCTTGACCTGGTTGACAATATTTTTCTTACCCCTGATGACCCAAGTCAAGGTCGTGCTAGTCATATCACTTCCCCGATTGATCATGTGGTGGAAACCCATTCTACCCTTAGTGAGCCTAATCTTGATCCTCCACCTAGGGAGCCAACACCTCCCATGCAACATCCTGAGGATTTACATATACCTAATGTAGGTGACCCTAAGGGAATGGAGGATGAATTGGATCGATTTTGGTCTAAAGGATACAAAGAATCTATTCTAGAGGAGGATGATGACCCAATGGAGGAACTCGGGCTTAGAGTTTGGAGTGAATCTCAAGGGGATTATGTGTTATTCAAGGACTTACCCCCTAAGGATATGAATGATCTGGTGCAATCCGGACTCCTCCCTTCTTTTGATTTTGAAAGTCATCCTCCCCAAAATTGGGAAGATAGGGAGTTGATGTTGGAGGAAGACGAACACAATAGTGAGAAGCCTAGGGGAGACTCTCGGGGACAATACACATCAATTGAGGATTTATGCCCTGAGAAGAACAAAGAATTGAGTGATATAGGCTTACTCCAAAACATTAAGACTGATCCTCCTTCAGAAATAATTGAGGATACTGAAGCAACTCCTCTCTTTACTGGTGAATCACATATACACCCTGACAAAAACTTAAGTGAACCAAAAGAATTTGGGGATGAAATTAATGATAATGATTCTGTTGCTTCGACCCTGCCATCAAAGGAATTTGATTTGGAGTCCACCATTAATTCATTGGAAGGTGAAAATATGACTCCGATTCTTGAGGAAATCATTAATGATAGGGAGGGTGACATGAATTTTTCTACAACTGTTACGGAGAATAATGTAGAATCTAAATTGTTGGACTTGACACAAACTAAGCCCTCCTTGGACTTAACCATTACCGCCCAACACCACAAGCAACCCTTACACTCCCTAACCAATCCTTGGCTCAGGTCTTTGCTCACATACATTCTTTCTGGGGGGCATATCAAGCCAGTACATCCTCAAGTAGAATGGTGAGTTTGGATTGATACTTGTACTTTTACTCTTGCCATTCAAGGGTTTAACGTACTTATGATTATATCTTTTAAAACCCTTCCTGCTTTGGAGGATCCTTGTGATCCTCCACTTATTCCATTTCGGGAGGTCCCTTCTCATCTTTCTTTTGTTATTCCTAGACCTCCCTAGGTAGCCTATGAGGTTCTCTGTTTTCATGTCTTCTAGCGAGCATTTGGAATCACGCTACATCATCAGCTCACTAACATTCGTGTCTACCTGTTTTCTAGGCCTGCGCTGTTACGCATATTTTTAGGGCCTAGCTCTTTCTGTTTGGAACCAGATTACAGGTTCCCAATAAGTCTGGTTGCCGACAGAAAATGCAGTGCTTGTTGGGAGGCAACCCAACGTCCAGAATAATGCCTCATCAGGTGATTGCCTTCCTTTCTTCCCCTGTTTTAATTTTACAATGAGGACATTGTAGGATTTAGGCATGAGGGGTGCATTTTGCAGGCAGTATTCATGCATTTAGGCTAAATGCATTAGCATAAAAAAAACTCTCTTTTCTTGAGCTGAATTGGTTAGCCTTAGCAAAATATCTTTATCAAGGAGGTGTCATTGAAGATTTTCTTCTTTAATTGTTTCAGAGTTTAGAATTCAATACATTCACTTGCATGTAGATCGGGGAATGGATCTTTGTAGAAAATCAATAAACATTTTTAGTCTGCTAACTCCTTAGGCAGTTTGAAGGGAGTCAGGCAAACTACCTTCTATTAGATCCACCTATTATTTGTGAGGAAAAAGTAGAGAGACTACTGGTATGCTAAGTCTAGTGCAAAGACTCTTAAGTTCTGGATAATTGAATGATGATACCTCAAAGTTAGGCATAGTTTTCACTCTCCATTCCTTTGTGCAAACATTGTGTGAATTCTTGAAAGTCACCAAATAAGGTATACACACAGAGATTGAGTCATAATAAAACTATGACTATGGTGGATGGCTACGATCGTCCTTCATAGAATCCTCAGCTGAAGGTGGGTAGTGGTATCAAAGGTTAGAAATACGTTTGTCCTATCCATCCTTTCCCGATGCCAAGAGTAGGTACTTCTACTAAATAAGCCACACAATATCCTCTTGACCATTATCATCCCTAATAATGCCTCATGAATAAAAGTCTGCATCATGTTGTGTTGAGTTATGAAAAAGAAAAAGAAAAAAGAAAAAAAAGGAAAAGAAGAGAGAGAAAAAGAAGAAAAAAGAGAAATAAAATATATATATAAAGAAAAAAAATGTGTTCGAGTTATATCTTAGGTATCAATTCTATCAGGTGTCCATATCATTGAGGCAATAAAAACACCCATTGCGATCCACCAAATATAACCCATACCTACTTTTTGGTGTTTCTGATCTCCTGAATACTGGCTGAGGACTTCTAACTTAGTTGTAGGGTTATTAGGACTTTAATTAGAGTATAAATGCCATGTGAGGCCACCAAACATTGAGTACATTTACAAAATCTGGCAAGATATGTGATCTCAGAAAAGAAAGAAGAAAAAAAAAGAAGGAAAAAAAGTGAGCGCAATGGAGCATTAAGAGAGAATAGCTTTTAGCCTCTCTCTAAGTTGACTCGTTTGATAGTCTAGAGAGTGAGAGTCTGCAGTAGTAAACTACATGTAGCACCAGATAAGTGTGAGCCACCAAATATAAATTCATTTTACTCTATATCTCCTACCTAAGCCAAAAAGCCAGGGTCAAATCTCATATTATTTTCTTCTTTATCCTCGAGGGAAGTAGTTGCCTATCTCGGTAAAATGTTTACCAAGGGTTAAGTACAAACTATAATTGTAAGTTAGCTTTTCACCTGAAACCGTTACCTAGGCTACTATCATTTCACATTTCTCTGGATCTCTAAATTTTGGAAGACTAAAAGAAGAAATCTTTTTGGTTTCTTCCATTGTTTTTCACTTTTTGCTAGGGACTAGCAAAACTTAGGCATGGGAGTATTTGATCACTCCACTTTAGTGGAGTGCTAATTAGCCTAAGTAATTGTCAATTACATGTTCATAATATTTAATTATTCATGATTAAGCAAACACTGTGGCCTAAAGCGTATCCACCTCCGCCTTCCCCTGTCGTGGTGTGCGCGGTGACAGCACGCACACCATCACCACTGCCACCAACTCCTTGCTACACCTCCAACCTGCGCGCGACCAACGCCCCTCTGCCACGCCACCACGCATGCGCATGCACCTCCAGCAGGCCAGCAGCCCACATGCATAGCCGCACACACGCAGGCCAGCAGTGCGCTCCCACCAGCGGTCGGTAGTGCACGCGCGTGCACCTCTAGTAGGCCAGCAGCCCACAAGTGTGGCCACGCACACGTCCAGCAGCCTCTCTTCTCAGCGCGCCTCCTCGTGTCGCCTACAGCAAGCAGCAAGAAAGAACCCAACACCGCCACCTGTCAGCCACGGGTAGCGGCCACCTCTGACCATCTCCAATCACGCTGGCAAGCTCATCGCAAAGACCTCATCCCGGCTAATCTCCTCCAAGCTCTATCCGGTCGGCCAACCTTCTTCCCTTGCACAAGAAGGAAAGAGGAAGAATCCTTTGCTTTTGATTTAATTGGTAATTACATTGATACCCCATTGTTGGGATTTTAATTTTAAATAAAATATTTGATTTATTGAATGCAATTGTAGCCAACCCCTTGAGTTTTAGCTATATTATCTGATTGCATATCTATTCAATCTATTAGCCTTGTGTACATTACATGTTAAACTATAATTGTAGGCGACATCATGTTGGAATAATAAGATAAAGAATTTGCAAGTTTTATTAGGCTTAAACCTCCCTGTGGATACGACATCTTTACTGTGGTTTAAATTGATATCTATTTTAATCTTTGATTGAGCGATTTTCTGTCACGGGGCAAAATATAACAATACATCACTTTATGTTTAAAAATTCAATGAAAGTGAAAATCGTTCTTTCAAGTAGTCCTAGGAACAGTAGTCCTAAGAACACATACACTATCCTAAGACACTTAGACAAACTCTTAGATAAATCAGAAAAGCAAAATAGGCATCAAACAACCAAATCAAATGTTTATAATGGGCTCTTCAAAGTAATTATGGTAAAAGTAATTTTTCTTGTAGTGAAATGCACATTAATAGGCACTAAATGGAATAAAACAACATCTACTGATAATACATTTTAATTGCAATACTTATGACAATGCACATTACACCCACTTTGACATCTGTACACATTACGTGAGATTTTAAAGGATTTATGTACACAAAAGCGTAATCCAAGAGAATCTGTTTCGAGGAAGGTGGTACTCTCCGAGTAGGCTAGTTCTGTTATCCTGCATCACCTCCCTCAGAAAAAGAGAGATCCAGGTGCTCTGTTGATTTCTTGTGTCATTGAAGATTACATGTTTGATAGAGCACTTCTAGATCTGGGTGCATCCATCAACCTAATTCTGACTTCTCTTTACGAGAAGTTTGGATTAGGTGAACTTCGGCCAACTTCAGTAACGCTACAGTTAGCAGACCGTTCAGTCACAAATCCACGAGGCGTTATTGAAGATGTTATAGTTAAGGTCAAGGATTTCTATTTTCCTGTAGATTTCCTTGTCCTTGACATGGATGTACCGGAAAATCTGAGGAACACGCCCATCATTCTGGGGCATTCGTTCCTGGCTACCTTTAAGGCCAACATTAACTGTGAAAGTGGTAGCATGGAAATCGCCTTTGGGGATCAACGAATGAAATTGGATATTTTTAAGGCGATTAATAAATTTGAGGATTATGGATTTATTGAGGAACTTGAGGAGGATAATGTAAACATTAAAACTTGTTTGATGGTTTCTTCAATTGAAAGTTCCTCCCTTGATGATGAATTGGACCCGCAACCCTCTATGGTAGACCTGCCATCTTTTGAAGAGGTTATTGATTTTGTTCACTCACAACCTCTTCCTCTTGATAAGTCTTCAGCATCTTCCTTACCATCAAAAATCAACCCGCCCCAGCTTGAACTAAAACCATTGCTTGAGAATTTGAAATATCAATTTTTAGGACCTCAGAAGATGCTCCCTATGATTATCAGTGCTAAATTAACAAAGGAGCAAGTGATTAAATTGATCAAGGTCCTGAAGGAACACAAGGAGGCAATTGGTTTGACCATTCATGACCTTAGGGGAATCGAGTCATCTTACTACAATCATAGAATATTCTTGGAAGATGGATCCCGCCCTTCTCGCCAGATGCAGAGGAGATTAAATCCAAATATGCGAGAAGTGGTCAAAAAGGAAATCATTAAGTGGCTCAATGCAGGAATTATTTAGCCAATCTATGATAGTCCCTGGGTAAGTCCCGTGCAAATTGTTCCCAAGAAAGCTGGGATTACTGTTGTGACTAACGAGAGAGGAGAATTTGTCACAACTCGTTCAGCTTCCTCTTGGAGGGTTTGTATCGATTACAGGAAGCTGAACACAGCCACGAAAAAGGATCATTTCCCTCTGCCTTTCATTGATCAAATCTTGGAAAGACTAGCCAGGCAGAAGTACTTCTGTTTTCTTGATGGCTACTCAGGATACAACCAAGTTCATATTCATCCCGAGGATCAGGAAAAAACTACTTTCACTTGTCCCTACGGAACCTTTGCTTTCCGTAGGATGCCTTTCGGTTTATGCAATGCACCTGCAACTTTTCAAAGGTGTATGTTAGCCATATTCTCTGACATTGTGGGAGAGTTTATGGAAGTCTTCATGGATGATTTCTCTATTTTTGGAGAATCGTTTGACTCTTGTTTGGCTAATCTGGAAATGATTCTTAAATGATGTATCAAAACACGATTGGTCCTTAGCTGGGAAAAGAGTCATTTCATAACACAAGAAGGCATCGTCTTGGGTCATGTAATCTCTGAATGGGGAATTGAAGTGGATAAAGCTAAGGTTGATGCTATCGCTAAACTTCCTCCTCCCACATCTGTTAAACAAATCCGATCAATTCTTGGTCATGTTGGATTCTACAGAAGATTTATCAAGGATTTCTCGAAGGTTGCTCGTCCCCTTAGCAATCTTCTCACCAAAGAAACACCGTTTGTTTTCGATGAATCATGTCATAAGGCATTTGATTTCCTGAAAATAGCAGTCACTTGTGCTCCAATGTTGCAACCACCGATTTGGACAGCCACTTTTGAGATCATGATCGACGCTTCTGATTATGCGGTCGGGGTTGTTTTGGGTCAGAAAATAGACAAGAAGCCCTCTATCATTTACTACGCTAGTAAAACTCTGGATGAAGTCCAAAGGAATTACACTGTTACTGAAAAGGAATTACTAGCCATAGTATTTGCTTTGAAAAAATTCAGGGCTTATCTCTTAGGGTTTCATGTCATCATCTATACCGACCACTCGACCTTGAGACATCTCTTGGCCAAAAAGGATGCCAAACCTTGGCTAATTCGTTGGATTCTTCTACTTCAGGAATTTGATCTTGAAATCAAGGATAAAACTGGGGTACAAAATGTGGTGGCAGATCATTTGTCGAGACTTCTAAGTGATTCTTCTCATCCGGACATCCCGATTGCTGACACTTTTCTGGACGAAGCTATCCTTGCAGTTTCAAGTGTCCAAACCCCTTGGTTTGCTGACATTATTAACTATTTGGCCGTTGGTCAAATCCCCCAGGATTGGACCAAGCAACAACGGGATAGACTTAAATCTGAGGCAAAATACTACTTCTGGGAGGACCCTGAACTGTACTGCATCTACTCTGATCAGATTATTCGCCGATGTGTTCTAGAGAATGAATTCAACAGTATACTCGAGTTTTGCCATGCATCTGTGTGTGGTGAACATTTCTCCAGGAAAAAGACTGCTGCAAAAATTTTACAATCTGGCTTCTATTGGCCATCTTTATTTAAGGATGCCCAGGATTTCTCAAGGTCATGTTCACAATGTCAGGCACTCGGGAGCATAACTAAGAGAGATATGATGCCCCTAAACCTAATTCTTCCTGTCGAAATCTTCGATGTTTGGGGCATCGATTTCATGGGACCCTTTCTCCCTTCATTTGGACATCAGTACATTCTTGTTGCTGTTGATTATGTGTCCAAATGGATTGAGGCGATTCCCACCCGAACCAATGACCACAAGGTGGTCATCGATTTTGTCAAGAAAAATATCTTCAGCAGGTTTATGATTTTGAGGGCCATAATTAGTGATGGTGGCACTCATTTTACTAATGCCCAATTCCAGAATTTGTTGGCCAAGTATGGGGTTAATCACCGAATTTCCACACCTTACCATCCCCAAACGATTGGACAGGTTGAGATCTCCAATCAGGAGATCAAGAATATTCTGCAAAAAATGGTTAGGCCTGATTGCAAGGACTCGACTCAAAAGCTTGAGGACACTCTTTGGGCCCACCGTACGACGTATAAAACGCACATCGGCATGTCAGCTACCCGTAGAGATTGAACATAAGGCATTCTGGGCGATCAAGCAATGCAATTTAGATCTGAATTTAGTTGGGAAGACCAGGAAACTCCAACTATCTGAGTTGGAAGAGCTTAGAAATGATGCATATGAGAATGCCAAGATCTACAACGCTCGGAGCAAAGCCCTACATGATCAATTGATTTCCCGTAAGAGCTTTGAGCCGAACCAGAAGGTCTGGTTATTCGATTCTAGACTTAAGCTCTTTCCCGACAAACTTAGATCTAATGGAACGGCCCATTCACTATTGACCAGATTTTTCCAAATGGAGCCATTCAGATCTCTGACCCAAAGATGGGTAACTGGTGACGGGTTTTGTAAAACTGCCATTGGTTTGATTATATTTTATTACTCGAATATAGAAAATCTCCGAGGTCGAACTCAAGGAGCAAAACTTGGTTTTAGAAGCGTAAAAAATCACAATTTACATTGTATACTATTTTACAAAAAGGATTAAAGAAAGGAAAATTGTCTCTTCTTTTCCTCTCTCTTTCTCCTTTTGTCTTCCTTTCTCTCTCTCTTTTCAGACGTCTGATTGCAAGGGTCAGACGCCTTAAATGCCACTTGCTACAGTGCTTTTCTTTTCAGCTGCTGCTGTTGGTTCTTCTTCTCTTTGGCTTCTTCTTCTTCTTTCTTCTCTGGACTGGCTTCTTCTTCTTCCTTGCTGTCTCTACTGCATGCCTTCTCTTCTGACTTCTCCTTCTGCCTCTACTTCTCTGCAGCTACAGTGCCGCCTTCTTCCTCCTCTTCTTTTTCCTCTACTGCTCCAAGTCCTTCTTCCTTTCTTCTTTGGTCACAGCTATCTTCCTGCGGCTAAGTCCTCGCTGCTCCTCCCTTACTTCCTCTCCTTTTCCCTACATAGGCGTCTGATTAGGCAAAACCTAACCCCTACCCTCCCCGCGTCTCTCTCTCTCAAATTCACTCCAAGTTTCGCTCTCCCAGAGCCTTAATCGGGTATGCGGGTCGGGTGACGTGCCCGGGACCAGGTGCACCGGCGTGGGTGGTGCGCGAGGTGTGCACATGCAGGTTATTAGGGTCGGGCTAGGTCCGCGAGGGATAGTCGCGGACAAGGCCGGGTGAGTGAGGGCGGGGGACCTCACCCCTGTGTGACTTGAGGCAATAAGCCTAAGTCACTTTTGTAATTTATGTGCGATGGAGCGCTCACAAACTAATGAGGTGGGACTAAACGTCCCACCTGCTTCTGCGCTTGCGCCCGCAGCAGGTCGTCGCCCAATTGTAGACGCTGCAGCTGCCTTGGCTTCCAATTGATGGGAGGGCTTTGGTCGCGAAGGATGCCCGCGCGTCGAGGATCTGGAATCCTGATTCCTGGGGCCAAAGAAGAGGCTTGCGAGCTTCTTCAAGCTCGCTCCAATGGCGATCGAGGCCCTGTACCAGTCGACAAGGAAAATGGCCTCACGACCTCATTAGATTACTCAGGAAGCTTCGTCATGACATGGCGATGCTGGCCCGGTGGTTGGCATGGCGTAGGGTGGCCTAGGCGTGCATGCCTAGGTTACCCTGTGGCTGTGCAGGTGGGTGCGTTTGGGGGGCATGTTGGGAGGTGCTGGCGGTTAGTGGATCTGCGGAAGGTGATCAGTGGATCATGGCGGAGCTCATGGGGTGACTGGCGAGCCATGTGGAGGTGCGACGTAGTGGCTGCACCTCGCCGGTGGTCTGCCGGAGGTGGAGAAGGTGGCAGTGGATAGTGGCGTAGAAGGGTCGAAAGTGCAAAATTAGAGAGGGGAAATGAAGAGGGGAGAGAGGAGAAGAGTTGTCACCAATTTAACAGACGAAAGGAGGGCGGAGGCGACGAGAGGTTGTGCTGCCGTCGCCGGAGACAAAAGAGCCTAGGAGAAGGGACGGCAACGAGGAAGAGGTGCTGGAGGGCACCTACTGGTATGGCCAGGCACGGCAGACGACAACAGAGGTAACCCTGCCACTGGTATGGTGGCAGGGCGACGAGAGAGGAGGGTCACCGGAGCCTGCGGGCGAATGGCCGGAGGAGGAGGAGACGAAATTTGAGGGTTTTCTTCAGCCAAATCAGGCTTGAAGGAAGCGGCAGGGGTTGCCGTTCCTTAAATAGGTGTTGACAGAGACAGAGTTGCAAGGAGACGAGGGTACCTCACCGGAGGCATGGCCAGAAAAAGACTCATACCTCTCGAGCGTTCGCATGAGAGGTATGGTGGCCGGCAGGGCATGGGAGTCACCCCATGTTGAAGGGGACAACGCAAGGAG
Organism: Thalassia testudinum; assembly: GCA_037157565.1. Lineage (NCBI taxonomy): Eukaryota > Viridiplantae > Streptophyta > Magnoliopsida > Alismatales > Hydrocharitaceae > Thalassia > Thalassia testudinum. Next base: position 77,846,477 of record JAZHRO010000077.1, on the reverse strand, counting down.
TCCTCCTTTCAAATCTGGGGCCAGCCTCTCCAAGTCTGTGCAACGCCATCCTCCGCGCAAAGTCGTCGAAGGTATGGCTTGCGCAAGCGGGTGGTAGAGGGACCCGATTGAAGAAAGAGACGAGAAAGGTAGGGGGTATCTACAAGAGTCCAAAAAGCTAAGGGTCAAAAGGTAATTGTTGAGGACCGTTTTGTAAAGTGGGTCAAGGTGACCTTACCTTAGTTCCAAATTTTGGTATAAACTTAATTTTGATTTAAGGAATCCAATGGTGAGGTTGGATTTTAGGTTTGACCATGTTTGACTGGATATTTTGCACAAAAATCCAAATTAGGTCAAAAATTGGGTATAGTTCTCAATTTAGGTCAAGATAGGTTCCAATGGCCAAATTGAAAGTTCTAAACCTTAGGGGATATTTTTTCATGAATTTTAGAGGATTTCATTGATTTTTATCTTGCCTTAAACTTTGTGAATTAAAGCAGGTTTGTTTTAGGGTTACAGAATGTTATTTAATTCCCAGATTTTATCATAACCCTTTCCTGATCAAACCATCCCACTTTTTCTCTAAGTAAGCCCATTTGACTGTGTCTAGACCCTTAGAAATCCCATTTATGTACTGTAATGGTAAAATTACAGTTTTACCTTTTGTGTATTATTTTATTCTCAGATTTGTAATTCCCAGATTTAAGCCTTCCCTTAGGTTTTGTAGGAGCTTTTGTTCAATTTATTAGGTCAAAAAGTACTAGTTAGGGTTCATGATGAGGTGCTCATCATACCCCCATACCTAGCTTTTGCTAGTCCCTTAGCAAAAATTTAAGGTTTTAACCTCTATTCTAGACTATGAATTCCTTTCAATAAATTTGATAAGTGTTTTTTTCTCTTGTCTCCTTGATTAGGTCAAAATGCCAACCATAAGCCTAAAAGGTACTCTAGTATCAACTAAGATCCAGATCTGTCTAGCTTTAGCCTCAGTCTTTAGCAAAGGTTTTTAAGGTCCACAGGAACTACCCTAAAGTTTATTGGACTCTGTGGTTAAAGCACCCGTGCTTGAGACATTTTTAGCCTTGGTTCAGTTTGCAGTGCGTTTTGTAAGAGAGAGACAAAGGGTTTATTTGTTTAGAGAGTTTTCTCTCTCTTTTCTTTTTTAATTCTAGCTTAGGATTGGCTTCACAACATGGTTTGTATCGGATTCCTCGTCTCCATCATTAATCCTCAAAGGACCCTAGCAATCGATGCTTCGAGATAGCACCGCCCATGGTAACCCCCAGAACCCTGGCTTTCGAGATTTTGAGATAATCCCATCCATGGTGTTCCGTGGCCGAATTCAAACCCTGGCAATTGACATTTCGTGATAATGCCATCCATGGAATCTGAACCAACAGAGTGCCTACGTGCCCCCAGTAGGATATCTAAATATCCTAGGAGACAAGCACCGAGGAGATGATATGTTGTTACGCATCTTCGAGGGGAATTTCCCACCTCTCCACACCGGGAACTCATCCAAATCAACTTGTGTTGATCGGCCACACCTAATCTAGGTGACATTTTCATAATATTTGAAACGCTTCTGCGTGATTTTGATATTTATGTTCGCTGAACCAGACTGTGTGTGTGAATTTGGGTGCTTAGGTTACCGAGTCCCATAAACCGAAGGTCAGTTAACGAGGCTGGATACTCCCTAAGCCTTAGACCTAATACTTAAGCTTTTTATTTTCCTCAACCTCTTGAGGAATATCTAGATCTTAACAGATACTAAGAGTCTAGTCAAGAATGCCTAAGGTTCGCTTTCTTACTAATCTTGTTGTGCACTTTCCCTTTGCTTTTCTTTAAAGTGGTCTAGAACTTTGGTTAATTCCTTAATTTCCTACTAATGACTATCCCTTTTCTTTTTCATTTTGTATTCCTTAATATTCTGCTCTTTTCCTCCTTTTGTGAAGCTTACCAGCACTTTCTTCCCTCCTCCAAAGTTTTTTTTTTTTTTGGTATATGCGGATTTTTTTTGTTGAAACCTTTTCGTGTTATGTCATTTCATTGCACTTTCATACCCCCCCATGCCTTAGGTTTGAAATATCCTCATTGTACATTAGGTGGGTTTTTATTTGGCCAAGTTCAAACATTAGGATAGATATTAGGTGAGTGGATGGGTCGAAGTGACTGTTGCGGACGATTTTTAATCTCAAATACGAGTACCTGAGGTGGAGTCAGTTGTCCTAAGGAATGAACCTAAAGTGCAAAGAAATGTCAGAAAAAGGTTTTGATTTTTCAAAAAGAATGATGGGCTGCCTCCCGTTAAGCGCTGAGTTTTACGCCATCGGCTGGGCGCAATTAGTTCAGGGAGAATGGAGGATAAATGATGACTCAGCCAAATTTGTATTAGTTACGTCAATGAACGGCTTGAGTCTCTGTCCGTTCACGACGAAAGGTTTGGAATCGTGGCTAAGCGAACTGATCTTGACGACTCCATTTCCAAAAATTTGTCGGACAAGATATGGTCCGACCCACTTGGATTGCAATTTTCCAGGGAACAATTTAAGTCGGGCATCGAAGAGTAGGACGTTCTGACCAAGGTGGAAGATCTTTCTAGATATATGATTGTCATGAAAGGCTTTAACCCGCTCTTTGTAGATTCGTGAGTTCTCATACGCATCAAGGCATAATTCATCAATCTCGCCTATCTGAAGCTTTCTGTGGGTTCCAGCCTTAGAAAGATCTAGGTTGCAATTCCGTACTGCCCAATAGGCTTTGTGCTCCAGTTCGACGGGAAGGTGACACGCCTTCTCGTACACCAATCTAAAAGAAGACATACCTAATTGGGTTTTGTGGGCGATCCTATAAGCCCACAAAGCTTCCGGAAGTCGAGATGACCAGTCCTTCTTGTCAGGTCGAACAGTCACCTGCAGGATTTTCTTGATCTCCCGATTTGATAGCTCAGCTGGATCATTAGTTTGGGGGTGATAAAGAGTAGAGATTCGATGTGACACCCCGTATTTGATCATCAGTGACCTGAACTGAGCATTGGTAAAATGGGTCCCTCCATCAGAGATGATCGCACGAGGAATCCCGAACCGTGAGAAGATATTCTGATGAATGAATTTGATGACAATCTTGTGATCATAGGTTCGGGTCGGAATGGCTTCGATCCATTTGGACACGTAGTCCATGGCGAGTAAAATATACTAAAAGCCGTCCGAGATGGGGAAGGGGCCCATAAAATCAATCCCCCAAATATAGAAAATCTCGCATACGAGAATCGGCTGTAAAGGTATCATATCGCGATGGCTCATGTTGCCCAAAGTTTGGCAACGACTGCATGCCTTATAGTGATTGTATGCATCCTTGAAGATAGTGGGCCAGTAAAAGCCACACTGAAGGATTTTGGATGAGGTTTTATGCCCAGAAAAATGGCCACCGCATGCCTGGTCATGGCAGAAAGAGAGAATGTCATTGATTTCGACCTCTGGGACACATCGCCGGATAATTTGGTCAGCACCTATGCGGAATAAGTACGGGTCTTCACAAATGTAGTACTTATCATCGGAGCGCAACTTGTCTTTCTTGGCCTTCGGCCAATCAGACGGGATCTGGTGTGATGCCAAGTAGTTTACTATATCAGCAAACCATGGAAGCCTGGTACTAATAGTCAAGAGGTGCTCATCAGGAAAATGCTCCGTGATGGGTCTAGAAGGGTCGATGATCTCAGAAGGAAGGCGAGATAGGTGGTCAGCTACCACATTCTATCTTCCGCCTTGTCACGAATCTCGAGGTCGAATTCTTGCAACAGCAAGATCCATCGGATTAATCAAGGCTTCGCGTCCTTCTTTGCAAGGAGATGCCTCACCGTTGTGTGATCCGAGTAGATTATGACGTGGGAACCCAGGAGATAAGATCTAAATTTTTCAAGGGCAAATACTACAGCTAGCAGCTCTTTCTCCGTAACCATGTAGTTAAGGTGAGCCTCGTCAAGTGTCTTGCTAGCGTAGTAGATGACCACGGGTGTCCCATCAATCTTCTGCCCCAGAACCGCTCCTACAGCGAAGTCAGACGCATCGCACATGATCTCAAAGGGTTGAGACCAATCAGGGGACTGTAGGATCGGGGCTTGGGTGACTCGGTCACGAAGGATCTCAAAAGCTTGAGTGCATTCCTTAGAAATCTCAAAAGGTACATCCTTGGAGAGAAGAGTGGTCAGGGGGCACGCGATTTTTGAGAAATCAGGGATGAAACAATGGTAAAAACCGATGTGCCCCAGAAAAGATCGGATGTCCCTAATCGAGCTAGGCATAGGAAGTTTAGAAATCAGATTAACCTTGGCTCGATCCACTTGGATGCCTCTCTCAGAAATTAAGTGCCCCAGGACGATCCCCTCAGGCACTCTTTTCCCAGGAAAGAACCAGATTTACGTCAATGCAACACCTGAATATGTGAACCAAGTGCTGGAGGCAATCATCAAATGATGCCCCAAAAATTGAGAAGTCATCCATGAAGACTTCCAGGTAATCACCTACCATATCAGAGAATATGGCAAGCATGCACCGCTAAAAAGTCACTGGTGCATTGGAGAGACCAAAAGGCATCCTTCAGAATGCGTACATCCCGAAGGGGCAGGTGAATGTGGTCTTCTCTTGGTCTTTTGGATGAATTGCCACTTGGTTATAACCGGAGTACCCGTCAAGAAAGCAGAAGAATCTATTTCCCGCTAGTTTTCCAAGAATCTGATCAATAAACAGTAGTGGGAAATGATCCTTCTTCGTGGAGGAATTAAGTCTTCGGTAATCTATGCAAACCCTCCACGAGTTGGCTATACAGGTAAGTATGACCTCTCCGGTTTCAGTTGTGATAGTGGTGAGCCCTGCCTTCTTAGGCACAACCTGGATTAGGCTCACCCAGCGACTGTCGGAGATCAGGTAAATGATCCCTGTACCTAACCACTTAATGATCTCCTTTTTCATGACCTCCTGCAGGTTGGGGTTCATACGTCTCTGCATCTCATGTGAAGGACGTGCGCCCTCTTCAGAATAGATGCGGTGTGTGCAATAAGAGGGACTTATTCCAGTCAAATCATCGAGAGTCCAGCCAATGGCTCTGCGATGTTGCTGGAGAATAGCAATCAGACGGGATTCCTGGTCAGGTGTGAGTTTGGAGTTTATAATCACTGGAAGTGTCTGATTGGAACCCAAAAAGACATATTTCAAATGATCGGGAAGGGGCTTGAGTTCAAGAACGGGGTTATCAGCAGCAGCGGGTGGTTCAGAGTGAGTGTGGGGTACAAGGGTAGGAGTTAGGGGTCTATCTAGATCAAGTTCTGACTCCTCTAATTGCGGTTTTAGATCCTCTTGTGGTTGATGAGGGATAATCATGTTGTCCTCAATTTGTGGTTCATCAACCACGGCTCTGATGTCACAAATTTGTTCAATGACACCATAATTAATCCCTTGTTGGGCCTTAAAGATATCAATCTTGAGAGTCTAATTCCCAAATTTCAGCTCTATTTAGCCCTCTTCACAACTTATATTGACCCTTGCAGTGGCCAGAAAAGGTCTCCCTAGTATGATTGGTGTATCCCTTGGATTCTCAGGTGCGTCCATGTCTAGAACTATGAAATCTATAGGGAAGTAGAAATCTCTCACCCTAACAATAACATCCTCAAGAATTCCCTTAGGTGACTTGATAGATCGATCGGCTAACTGCAATGTCACCTCAGTTGGTTTCAGCTCAGATTCTTCTAGGTGGTTAAGTAGGGATGTGGGTATCTGGTTTATGGAGGCACTTAGGTCTAATAATGCTCTATCGAACTAGGTTTCACCAATCTTACATGAAATTAAAGGATTTCCTGGGTCTTTTGCCTTGGGTGGGAGTTTACTCAGGATCACAGAGCTGGCTTGCTCTGATAGTACAATGGGACTCCCACTCTTGGTTCGCGACTTACGCTGAGGTGTACACACGTTCTTCAAGAATCGTGCGTAAGCCAGTACGTGGCGGATTGCATCCATCAAGGGGATGTTTATTTGGACCTGCTCAAAGAGCCTAATCAGGTCCTCCTCAGGAGCCACGGGTTTAGATGTCCTTTTTCCCTTGGTTAAGGCCTCGGGAAATGGAACCTTGGTTGGTTCCTCTAGGATGGGTCCAGGTTTTTGACCTGGGATAGGGATAGGCACATACTAGATAACTATCCTAGGGTTTGGGTCACTACTAGGCTTGGAGTGGTCTGGATAAGGTGGGTCTTGGGTTGCTTTACCACTATGGGTTGTTACCGAATTTAGTCTTGCCTGGTTCTGGTTGGGTGTTGGTAAGATGGGCTGCTGCTGTTGGTAACCCGTATAGGAGGTTGATGCTTCCATCCTATCAAGTGATGGAACAGAAGGGACCTGATAGATCAAGTGTGCTTGGCCCGGGTTTGGGTTCATAATGCGCCGCTGGGTCGGCACGCTATTCGGGTTAGGAAGAGGCTGAGAAGGAAGTATGCCCAGTTGGCGAAAATTTGCTAACTGGGCAAGTTGGTTGCGGACCTCTGTGATTTCGTCCTTATGTTATTTCTGGATAGCCGCATTCGTTCTTTGAATGTCAGCCAGAGTTTGGAGAATAAGGGACATTTGGTCTTAGTTAGGCCCGGGTGGATAAGTGGGGTTGGGCCGAGGCTAAGGCGGCTGATAAGGATGAGGGGCTTGTGGACGGGGCTGAAAGGATGGTCTTGGGTTCTGAGAATTTCCCACCCACTGGAAATTGGGATGGTTTCGCCATCCAGGGTTGTAGGTGTTGGAAAATGGGTCATTCTGGATGGCATTGAGGTCCTCGTAGGTCTGAGGAGCCTCAGGAAAGTTGGAGAATGGGGGAGTAGAGTTCCCCCGGCAAGGATAGAAAGGATCGGAGGTCCCTCCAGTCCTGGAGTCAGATGGGGGTGGATACGAGTCCATCCCAGGAGAAGGTCGGTGGAAAATGTTCTGCACAGTTTCCCTTACGGGAGGGGGCTATGCAAAGGAGTTTTGCGTAGAGGTGACTCGCTGCAAGTGCTGAGTCAGCTCATCCACCTTCTTCTCAATAATTGAGACCTTGTCCAATCGACTGGCCATTAATTCCAGGTCGACTGATGCGGACAGGCCCTGCGTTTCATGTGCTCCCTTAAGGTTTGTCACTACGCGGGTATTCGTCCGGTCGAATAATCCCATGGAGTCGTTGTTGATGGAGTTCTTGCACATATTCTTGAGAATCTCCCACACGGTGTCTTCATGTTGACCCATGATATTCCCTCTGCAAGTTGCATTGATGAATAGTCTAATATCTTCACGGAGTCCCTGGAAAAAAGACTTGACTTGTTCCCATTTAGGAACTCTGTGATGGGGCCACTTTCCCATGAGATCCTGAAATCAATCCCATGCCTCATTAAGAGGTTCTCTCGTGTGCTGCGTGAAGTGAGTAATCTGATGGCTCAAGGCGTTTGTCTGACCAACGGGAAAGAACTTCTTCAAAAACACAGACTAAAGTTCTTCCCAAGTGTTGATCGGGCGAGTCTGTGTCTGATACCAATGAGCCACCTTGTCCATAAGGGAGAAAGAGAACATCTTCCTGAGTAAGATATCTCGATTCTACGCATCTGACTCGAAGGTCTTGGCCAAATGCTTAAGTTGTTTGATATGCTGGAAGAGATCTTCAGAGTTCAGCTCATAAATTTCGGTATGGCATGAATCATGTTGGGCTTCAATTCGGAATGAGGTCCTCCAGTCGGGATTCTGACTCGAGGCTCAATTGCCACCGCAGCAGGATTATAGTGATCTCGCATCATGGGGTGCTACGGTGGGTTCATGAAGCTTTGGAAGAGATCATTGAGTTGCTGGAGTTGGTGCTCAAGATTATTCTCTTCTTCAACAGACTGAGCCATGATGGAAGAAGAAGGGGAATTAGGTTTAGAGTCAGAAGAGAGGTCTATGTGGAGTGGTTGTCGCACAAACAAGGGTACCGAGGCTTGGCCTTAGGGAGAGTGGATTTCTAGAGGAGGTTTCAAGGACCTCCTACCGAACATGCACTGATGGATTGGACGAGGTTAGAAAGTGTTGGACCCAATCAAGACACCCAAAATGTTGGGTGACTATAGAGGTTCGAGGCAGATGATACCCCTTGATCAGAAGGTCGTCCACCTAAGAATTACCTGGGTAGCCAGAGAGGGTGAGTCCTGCGAAGACCCCTACATGGTAGAGCACCCCCACGGGTTACAGGGTTTCCCCCACTCGACCTCTCTTGTCACTGAGATTCCAGGTAGACCAGAATGGGGACCTTGACCTCTTAAGTCTACCACTTTTAATTAAGATCAAGGTGCTTAGGGTTTCACTTGAACTTTAAGCCTTTTGTGTGCAAAAAGTGACCTAATTTAAAGGTTGGTTGATCCAAGGGATCAACTTCACCTATTAGTTCCTGTGAGAGCTTATTAGGTCCTTTCTTTTATGGTTCAAGTGAGTTAAGAGCCGGATTGCTTAAGGTTTCTTTTAATAGGTCTTTTCAAGCAATGGTTTAGGCACACCTCATTTTGGAATTTTCAGTTCTTAATTAGAAGGTGTGTCTCTAAAACCCTAGCTTGGAATCCTAGGTTGGCTCTAGTTGGTCCAATTAGTTGCCTCATAATTGGGTAACTAGGGCTCAAGCAAGAAGGTTTTAGCCCTAGTTACCTTAAGTGGATATGCAGATAAAATGTGTTGAAATTTAAAAGCAGGCAACTCTGTGAATTACTATGTATAGAAGAAAGGTAACCCTAGATTGATTTTTCTTTTCTTTTTCCTCTTTAGAATTTAAGGGGATTAAGAGAGAGGGTAGAAGGTTACTTGTCCCTTGGTGTGGTTGTTGTGCGGCTGCTTGTTCCTTCTTGCCTTCCTGTGCCTGCACAACAGAAGAAAGATCAAGTCAGTATTCAATTAGAAATTGTGATTTAGTAGCTTCTAGAATGCCTGTTACTCCCCAGCAACAGTGCCAAAAACTGGTGACGGGTTTTGTAAAGCTGCCACCGATTTGATTATATTTTATTACTCGAATATAGAAAATCTTCAAGGTCGAACTCAGGAAGCAAAACTTGATTCTAGAAGCGTAGAAAATCACAATTTACACTGTATACTGTTTTACAAAAAAGGATTAAAGAAAGGAAAATTATCTCTTCTTTTCTTCTCACTTTCTCCTTTTGTCTTCCTTTCTCTTTCTCTTTTCAGACGTCTGACTCCAAGGGTCAGACGCCTTAAATGCCACTTGCTACAGTGCCTTTCTTTTCAATTGTTGCTGCTGGTTCTTCTTCTTCTCTTTGGCTTCTTCTTCCTTGTTGTCTCTGCTGCACGTCTTCTCTTCTGACTTCTCCTTCTGCCTCTGCTTCTCTGCAGCTACAGTGCCGTATTCTTCCTCCTCTTCTGTTTCCTCTACTGCTCCAAGTCCTTCTTCCTTTCTTCTCTGGCTGCAGCTATCTTCCTGCGGCTAAGTCCTCGTCACTCCTCCCTTGCTTCCTCTCCTGTTCCCTGCACAGGCGTCCGGTTAGGCAAAACCTAACCCCTACCCTCCCTGCATCTCTCTCTCAAATTCACTCCAAGGTTCGCTCTCCCAGAGCCTTAATCGGGTATGCGGGTCGGGTGACGTGCCCGGGACCAGGTGCACCGACTTGGGAGGTGCGTGAGGTGTGCACAGGCAGGTTATTCGGGTCGGGCCAAGTTCGCGGGGGATAGTCGCAGACGAGGCTGGGTGAGTGAGGGCGAGGGACCTCACTCCTGTGTGACTTGAGGCGATAAGCCTAAGTCACTTTTGCAATTTATATGCTGTGGAGCGCTCGCAAACTAACGAGGTGGGACTAAACGTCCCACCCGCTTCTACACTTGCGCTGCAGCAGGTAGTCGCCCAATTGCAGACGCTGCAGCTACCTTGGCATCCAATTGATGGGCGGGCTTTGTTTGCAAAGGATGCCCACGCGTCGAGGATCTGGAATTTTGATGCCTGGGGCCAAAGAAGAGGCTTGCGAGCTTCTTCAAGCTCACTCCAATGGTGGTCGAGGCCCTGTACCTGTCGACAAGAAAATGGCCTCACGGCCTCATCAAATTACTCAAGAAGCTTCGCCGTGACACGGCGAAGCTGGCCCAGTGGTTGGCGTGGCACCGGGTGGCCTGGGCATGCGTGCCTAGGTCACCCTGTGGCTGTGCAGGTGGGTGTGTTCGGGGGACGTGTTGGGAGGTACTGGCGGTTAGTGGATGTGCGGAAGGTGATCAGTGGATCATGGTGGAGCTCATGGGGTGACTGGGGAGGCGTGTGGAGGTGCGACGCGGTGGCTGCGCCTCGCTGGTGGTTTGCCGAAGGTGGAGAAGGTGGTAGTGGACAGTGGCGTAGAAGGGTCGAAAGTGCAAAATTAGAGAGGGGAAATGAAGAAGGGAGAGAGGAGAAGAGTTGTCACCTACTTAACAGACGAAAGGAGGGCGGAGGCGGCGAGCGGCTGTGCTGCCGTTGTCGGAGACGAAAGAGCCCAGGAGAAGGGACGACGATGAGGAAGAGGTGCTGGAGGGCGCCTGCTGGTACGGCCAGGTGCTGCAGACGATGGCAGAGGTAACCCTGCCACTGGTATGGTGGCAGGGCGACGAGAGAGGAGGAGGAGGGTCACCAAAGCCTGCGGGCGAATGGCCGGAGGAGGAGGAGATGAAATTTGAGGGTTTTCTTCGGCCAAATCAGGCTTGAAGGAAGCGGCAGGGGTTGCCGTTCCTTAAATAGGTGTTGGCAGAGACAGAGTCGCAAGGAGGAGACGAGGGTACCTCGTCGGAGGAATGGCCGGAAAAAGACTCATACCTCTCGAGCGTTCGCACGAGAGGTATGGTGGCCGGCAGGGCATGGGAGCCAGCCCATGCTGAAGGGGACAATACAAGGAGTCCTTTCAAATCTGGGGCCGGCTCCCCAGGTCTGTGCAGCACCATCCTCCGCACAAAGTCGTCAAAGGTATGACCTACGTAAGCAGGTGGCAAAGGGACCCAATTGAAGAAAGTGTCGAGAAAGGTAGGGGGGTATCTGCAAGAGTCCAAAAAGCTAAGGGTCAAAAAGTAATTGTTGAGGACCGTTTTGTAAAGTGGGTCAAGGCGACCTCACCTTAGGTCCAAATTTTGGTATAAACCTAATTTGGACCTAAGGAATCCAATGGTGAGGTTGGATTTTAGGTTTGATCATGTTTGATTGGATATTTTGCACAAAAACCCAAATTAGGTTCAAAATTGGGTATGGTTCAAAATCTAGGTCAAGATAGGTTCTAATGGCCAAATTGAAGGTTATAAACCCTAGGGGATATTTTTTCATGAATTTTAGAGGATTTCATTGATTTTTATCTTGCCTGAAACTTTGTGAATTAAAGTGGGTTTGTTTTAGGGTTATAGAATGTCATTTAATTCCTAGATTTTGTCATAACCCTTTCCTGATCAAACCATCCCACTTTTTCTCTTAGTAAGCCCATTTAACCTGTGTATAGACCCTTAGAAATACCATTTATATACTGCAATGGTAAAATTACAATTTTACCCCTTGTGAATTGTTTTATTCTCAGATTTGTAATTCCCAGATTTAGGCCTTCCCTTAGGTTTTGTAGGAGCTTTTGTTCAATTTATTAGGTCAAAAAATGGTAGTTAGGGTTCATGATGAGGTGCTCATCAGTAACACATTTAAAGTCAATAGTCAACGTATGAAGCCTGTTATTGACTGTACTCTTTCAGAACCCGTCTCAGGCACGGTTTCTCTAGCCATATCGTGACTTCTTTGGCTAGACTTTGCCTAGCTGATGTCATTAAACTTTGCAATTGTACATATGACACAAAGCTGACTCGAGCTTCATATTCAGCTGATATCTTTCATACTCTACCCTTTCTTTCATGTCTCTTTCTCAATGTGGACATTGCATTAGCTAAGCATGGGGGGTGGATTCATTTTTGAATCATTTTGTTAGCTTTGTGAAATTCTTGTAAATTTTATTTCTCTTCTTATATATACATAAAAAAATTGAATTAGGAACGAATAATTGGACATTAGGACTTTTCAATCTTAGGAAATATTACATTAGGATCTAAACACAAAGACCCTTCAGGTTTTTGGACTTAATCAGCTCATGTATCCACTAAAATGTGTATTTGTTTTTCAAGTCCTCGCCATCTTAACTCTATTGTAATTTGATTAAATAAGTTTGGGTGACACGTACACGACTTATCAACCCACCCTCTGATTTGAGAGAACTTTGAGTCTTAAGTATCTACACACTTTTTTTTACTGACTTGTTGATTGGCGGTTTTAACGGAAATTGGGTAGCTAATGAACCTTCTAGCGTGATATGGCTGGCAAGTTATCATGGGTAATAGCCCATAGGTAAGTTGTCCAGAGCCCAATCACTGGACCATTCTCTTCTTGCTGCCATTAGGTAAATCTTAGACCAGGGAAGCCACCTACTTAAAAAAAAAAAAGAAAAAAAAAAGAAAAGGAGAAAAGAAAAAGAAAACAAAAGAAATAAGCCACACATCCCCACACGAGTATGGTTGGCAAGTTGTCAGTGGTAACAACTCATCGACCGGTTGTCCAGAACCCAGCTCAAGAAATGCACTGAAAATTCCCAAAACACTTAGGAAGAAGCGGAGAAGTAGAATAAATCGGGGAGATATGCACTGGATTCACCCTTGTGTTGACCCCATAAAAATAAAAGTAGGGAGAAAGCTACCGGTTGAAAAGATACACCTTTAGGCAAAACTCTCTTTCTAAGGTCACCTAGAGGCGTAGAAACCCGAAGCATGTTCTAATTGCTGATCAACGAGTCTATCACATTCACAATAACATGCCTAAAACTTAGGATTCTTATCAAATCTTGGGTGAGTTGAATGGCCGTAGAAAGCCACTCTTAAATCCTAAACTCAAAAATAAAAAAAATTAGAAAAGAAGAAAAAGAAAAAAAGAAAATTTTCTTTGAATAAGGTGAAGGCTTGAGGCGGTCTGCATTTTGGCAGATATCTGGGTACTGTTGTGTTTTTGAAAGTTCAGATCCTAAGTAAATATTTTCTTAATGTTGAAAATAACTTATGCCCAAATAATCCAACCTAATTCTTTTATAAATAGCATATAGTTTTTGCTAGGGACTAGCAAAAGATAGCATGGGGGTGTGATGTAAACTTGTTTATATTACATAAAATGTCTATTTATGCATGTTCTTAAGCATAGAATTGCATTACATACTATAAATATTGCATAGCATGCATCATCTTGCATTTAGATTAGTTTGAATAAAATGGAGGTTAATTATCTTCTTTTATGTTCAAGGACAGGGAAACTTTTTATTGGGGCCTCGGATCGAAGATCCAACCGTATGAATCTGATCAGGGCGACGATAGGAGTTCAACGACTCCAAGATCACCCTAATCGAATATCCGTAGCATCAGATAGAGACTGAGGAACCCTAAAAGATCAAGGGCCAAGATGGCATGAATCCACACTTCAGACGACAAATCCAACCACATGAATGGATTTGGATCAACGATCGTAGCCTAACGACATGAAAATCGACACAATCCGATAATTGTGGCACCATCTACATCATCTAGAAGATGGACGGCCAAGATGGCGCCAAGTGGCGCCATCTCGGCTGCCCAAACCGGCCCAACCAATCTTGGAGGCCGCTGCATCCTCACTGCACGATGGATCTTGGCTGTTGGATTGCCATCCAACGGCCATGGATGGCCGCACCTTAATGTTTTGCATGACGACTTCACCGTTGTAGTGCAGCGGTTGAAGGTGTTATCGCGAACAAGAGGCGTGGGTTCGAACCCCTGCAAGCCTCAATTGAGCGTAGACACATGGGATGGCTCAAATTGGGCCATCAGATCTTGAATGAGCGGCAGCGAGGGCAGAGACGTGGCGCGCTCAGAGGCTGCATTGCGCGGACGCGCGATTGGATGCATAGGCGCTCGTTGAGGCGCTGCGGTTAGCAAATCTTAAGCCGTTCGATCTTACGATCGGACGACCGAAGATTGATGAACGTGGGCGTTGCGAGAGACGATCTGATGGCAGGCGCGATGCACGTCGCCCACGACCTGAGCTTTAGTGACGCTTAATTCTATCACTAAAGTCCCCTCATTTAATATTTTGAAATTGTAATGTCCATAATACCCTCACTCCTTGCAACTATAAAAGGAGACCCCCTCCATACGAAATTGGCATCCCTTCCTTCTCTTCTCTCCCTCTCCAAAGCTCAAGAGAAGCTTGTCCCACACCCAGGTTGCTCTTCGAGAGATAAAGTCAAATTTTCGCCCCCATTTCGGAAGCGGATCCCGCAATGACGACGACGTGCTGCCCCGTCCCTTCCTCCTACCTCGACCTCTTTCTTCCCGCTCCATCCTTCGTCTTCCAGGCGTCGTCTCATCCTTCTCGTCCTCCAAGCGATCGTCGCGGAGGATAACTTCTCTCTCCTATTCCTCTTTTCAGCTTTCCAGAGTAGAATTTTCCTGCTTTCTAGTATAATAGATTTCCCGCTTTCTAGTGTAATTTTTCACTGATTTAATTGTATAAACATTTTGAAATATTAAGTGCATGTTTCTCTCTCTCTCTCTCGTTTATTCTAATTGTTTATATTGCTTCATTGTAATTACGTCGCTTCGCTTTTCAACAAAAACCCTAAGAAAATATAATTGCAAATATTGATCGACGTAGCCTCCCTGAGTTCAACCTAGGATTTCTATTCTGGTATAAATTTTATTTGTTGAACACAAGTTCTTCGCTTTCAAACTACAACGACAGGTTTTCAAAATCAAATACGATAGTGTAGCAACCCATAGCTTCAACACTGTACACTCTACTTCCTAAAGTCTTGTTGTGAATCTTCTTTAGTTTTCCATCTTCTCATCATCCAATTCATTCTTTCTCCTCCTTGTTGTTAAGGAAAAAATGACGTCTCATCTTGATCTATCATCCAATTTATCCAATCATTATCATTAGGTAACTAAGGTGCTCCATCCATTGGTTCACCTTCTAAGTTATCATCTTCTAGGTCATTATCTTCTAAGTTATCATTGTCACCATCGTCATCGTCACCCTTGTCATTATCAACATCTTCGTTGCTTTCCACAGAATTTTGATGAGGTTCCTCGCTAGCTACGACATTCATAATGGTTGCTATACCATGATCATTAGGCCCATTATTTTCATTTTCATCACTTTCTTCATGTAAATTACTTGATGAGCCTTAATTTTAAGATCAAAATTTTTGTGTTCTAAAGCAACTATTTTTTACTGGATGTAACTATTTTTCTGATATATGTCTCGGTTCATCCATTGGAATATGTTGCGAGGAACTTAACATCTCATAATATAATGAATATGGGTCACTACTGAAGTAATAATTTGAACATGAACCTATGTTTTCATATTAAGGGTATAGTATTTGACTTCCTAATGGATTCGCTACGACATATAAGTCGATTGTACTGTGCATACTTCCTAATAATTCTAACATCATTTGAGTTGATTCGTCATTCTCAATATCATAAGAAAATGATCTACCATCTTTGTTTATCAACTTGCATATTAACTTAAGCTTATAATATGATTTAAAATATCAACTAATATTATATACAGTAGATAACAAATTTTCGAATGAAGTGCGACAATTAATTGTTGTATTCATCGAATAACCATCAATATAATCAGTACCAAAATAAGTAGATATTACTCTACCATCCCAATAAATCCTAAGTACCACAATATTATCTGCTATGTCTGTATAATCAATAAAATATAAAAGTCTTATTTACTAAAAAAAGTTAACCTCAAAAAGATATTTTTTATTACAAGAAATCTACAACTAATTATTTTTTAAAAAAAGAGCAAGTTACCTTACTGCTAAATGTAAATGTTGGAGTGAAAGAAGATTCAGAGCCTTAATAAATTATAATCTCAATTTCAGAATTTCAATGAGATTGCAATGCGGAGTTTCACCATAATCGCGATCTTAAATCTCAACAAGATGAATGAAGAGGAGCATTTTTATGAGAAAATGGATGAGATTTTTTAAGAGAGAATGGAAGAGAATGTGTAATGAGAAGAGGGGAGGGGGTGTGTTTATATAGCTAAGTGGGAGAGAGGAGGAGCAGCGCATGGGTAACGGTTAGTCAGAGGTCACTGGATCATCTAAAGACCTCCGCCAACGGCTAAAACGTCCAACGACTACTCGAAAGTCACTGAGTGATCTAGCGACCTCCGCAAACGACCATCTCAGGGGCTGGGGTCGCTAGATGATCTGGCAATCTGTCGAAAGTTTATGGTTCAACGGATACCTCACTGGATAGGTCGCTGGATTATCCAGCGACCTATGACCCCATTTTATTAATTTTATGATTCATGCCCTCTATCCTAATTTTTCCTCCTACCCATACCCTTAATGCTAAATTTCCCCATGATTTGCCCAATTTTAGGATATTTTTAGTCAAAGAAACAGCTTTAGAATTAATACCAACGTCAAGCTCCTTATATTTTTAGTTCTTGTTCAGTTCTTTTGGTGTGATCTTAATCATACGTTGCAATCGACTTTCGGATTAGTAGCAAAAAAAAGTAGGTCTCCTTGTATATATGATAGCTAAAATGTGGGAATGTGTAAAAAGTGATATAGGGTATTATTTTCATACTTTATACAGCATTGAGAAGGTTGGTCGACTTGATAATTGATATTTAATATAATTAAATAAAAGAATGTAAGATTTCTTACGTGTTAGTTCTCACCACAATAAAAAAATTCATCACATCACTTTAATATAAAACTTACAGGTAATAAAAACTTTGCATCGATGATAAATTATTCTAAATTGTCTTTGCATCGATGTAATCTTATTTTATATTGGTGTAAAATTATTCCAATTGTAGTTTCACCTATCCAAAGTGATTTTGTATCCGTGTAAAGTAATTTTAACATATGAGTTTAGGATTTATGATTTAGGTTTATGGAAAGTGATTTCACGTATGAGAAGTGATTTTTCACTTGAAAAGTGATTTTTCACCTTAGGATTTAGGGTTTAGAATTTAGTATTTAGGATACCCTAAACCATAAGGTGAAAAGAAACATTTCAAATGTAAAATCACTTGTCATACGTAAAGAAATATTTTAAATTTTATTTTGTACCGATACAATCTTACTATGTACCTGTGAAAAATAATATTACACCAGTGTAAGGTAATTTAAAGTAAAATTGTACCGATATAATCTTACTTTTCACCCATGTAAAATTATTTTGAAGGTACAAAATGATTTTACATAGGTATAAAATAAGATTGTACCTATACAAAATAATTTTACACTAGTATAAAATAATTTTGAAAATAATTTAAATAATTTATATCCATACGAAAGTGATTTATTATTAATTTTAATAGTAGTAGATCCCATAATATATCATTATTTTTTTTACATAAAAAAAATATAAATTGAGATCATATTTACGGATAAGTATCAATTTTCACGTCAATTTTTATATATTTTTTTAATCCATCAGAACTAAGAATTAAAAAAAAAAAAAAATAGATGACGAGTACTTCGCTATCTTGGCGATATCCCCCTCAAATCAAGGACTAATTGATCAATTTTTTTTATATAAATAGAGTACTTTTCGATACGTCGGATTGAAACCTGTCAACTTCCCTTTTTGTCTTTCACGCATCTAGAAATTTTGAGTCCAAATTTCCAAACATGGAGAGATTCTGGGTGGCGGGGGTTTTGGGTCGAGTAGCTCCCAAATTTAATTGAATCGCGCACGAAGATCATTATCTTTGCCATTACGCTTTAGTAAAAAGGTTTTTGGACGTGAGTTACGAAATGTAATTATTGGTGTAAAAATTGACGTACAGTGACATAATCTTGATCTTTATTTGATATATTTTTTTATGTAAAAAAATATTAATATATGATGAAATTTATTATTATTGAAATTAATAAAAAAATCATTTTTGTATAAATATAAATCATTTAAATCATCATCATAATCATTACATCGATGTAATCTTATTTTATAATGGTGTAAAATTATTTTTTAACTTCAAAATAATTTTATATGAATATAAAATAAGATTGTACTAGTATAATTTTATTTTGAATTACTTTACACTGGTATAATATTATTTTACAAAGATACAAAATAAGATTATATTGGTGAAAAATTAAATTTCAAGTATTTCTTTACCTATAATAAGTAATTTTATGTTTAACATGTGATTTTTCCACCTTAAGGTTTAAAATTTAGTATTTAGTGTTTATCTTAAATCCTAAATCCTAAATCTTAATGTGAAAAATCACTTTTTAAGTAAAAAATCACTTCTTATACGTGAAATTACTTTCCATAAAACTAAATCTTAAATCATAAATTTTAAACTCAAATTTAAATCATTTTTTACATATGAATTCATTTTTAGAATAATTTTACATCGATACAAAATCACGTAAAATAATTTTTTACTGATATAAAATAGTTTATCTCCGATGTAAAATTATTTATCACTTATAAAATTTAAGTTAAAATAATATGATAATTTTTTTAAATATAATGAGATATACCACGTAACAAACTTTATATTCTTTTATTTATTTACATTAAATATTAATTATTCATCAGATCCACATTCACAATACTGTAAAACACCATAGCAGCAACCATAAATTTTCCCACGTCACTTCTAAGTCAATATCCATATTTTCCAGACGTTTTGACAAGGTTTTTATCGTGGAAGCGAAGTGCTCTTTTTCTAAGTAATTCTTAAGTATTAATACATGACAGACCAACGATGTTCACAGCTTCTCAAAATGTTTGGACCGAAGCCCTTCCACAAAGGTGAGCGATGTTCTGGGTAGCATGATTCAGGTCATGGAGAATGCAGCTGTAGTCGGTGCCAGCGGTGCCAGCATTAGAGCTTAACATATATATATATATATATATATATATATATATATATATATATATATATATATATATATGCGTGCAGTAATTTAGCATGTCCCTAAGTGATTGGAGCTTTTCTTTAGCCAGTTCTATTGGGTTCAAAACAAAAGACAATCAGAGATTTAATAACTTAGTTTTCACCTAGATACACACATGGAAAGAGTACTGTATTACTCTCGAATATGCACTAAATCAGTTGGCAGTATAAGAATTTATTCTCTTTCTCTCTCTAGCTATGCCCACGTGCCCCCATTGGGTGGGTCTCTGCTTGTGTAAATAATTGAATTCCCTGTAACGTGTGAGAGTCCATCACGGCAAGATCAACAGGACGTGCTCGTAATGGTCAGCTAAGCTGGAGAAACGTTGTGCATGTTATGGGACTCGTCGCGCACGTTCCACGGTGAATGTGGAGATAGAGCAATGAAGAAAGGAACCGTCGTCTGGCTGGATTATTCTGTCTGGCTAACTGCTGGCCTTTGTGTTGAGTCATTTAGTCAAATTAAGTTCCGCCTTCCTGGCAAGTCCCTCAGACGGACTGGCAAGGCACCTGTCTGATTGGCCATTCAGTCAAGCAAGAAGGTAAAGTCTTTCTGGCAGGCTTTTCAACTGGTTTGGAAACTTTGTATATCCTCCGATAACCATAGGTGGACATAAGAGGTTTATCCTTTCTGCTCATGAATTATCCGATTAATAAGGCATTCGTTGAGTCGGATTGTTAGTAGCGATCTGTCCATTTATTAAGCGACTATCCATCTCTTTAACTTAGTCGGATCTTGTCATGTTCGGCTTTTCACCCTTTTTTAGTTGGGCCTCTTTAGGCACCTTTTTGGACCTTTAAATAGCCTAGTCGAGAGAGATTCCATGGTTGGAGCGCCCTTGTGTTGGAAATAGTTAGTAGTATGACCCTTGGTTCAACCATCTCTATCGATAGGCCCCAAAATTTGCTTTCAGCATCCACTTTAGAGCCCCATCCTTGTCCAAATAGTATGTTGTGCCTCGTATAAAATCAATGGTAGAAGCTGCAACAACATATATAGAATAAGACAAGATTTTGTCGATGTGATTCAAATAATTCCTAGAGTCAAGAATAGGGGCTTCGTTGTAGTTAAGATAGTCTTGGCGATTGTTATAGCTCTGGATAGCTAAAGATGTTATTGATGACTATCATTCTACCTTCGGCTTTTTAGCTTACACTTGCCCCACCAAAGTGGATGTACCGTATTGAAGACTTGACGTCGTGATCCAATCCTTTTAATAATCCCATATTTAAGAATGAGTAGCATTGTGCAAAACATCTCAAAAATTTTTCTCAACTACTTTTATTAAAACATATGAAATTACCATCAATATTTTACGAAACTGAACCATGCAACATGAAATAAATTATGACCAAACGAAGCTACAAAGTATTGGGAAAAGGTACATATCTGTTATAAAGAAAGAAGTGACAACAAACTCGTCCCTTGGTCAGTCCTCCATTGCCACCTAAATGCTTGACAAAACCCATACATAAAAAAGAGTAAGAAGTGAAGTTAAAGCTTGGTAAGGAAAGACAAGATAACTGAAGGATAAAAGTAGATACTATTGCATATACGCTCTCACTCGGCTCTTAATTTTGTAATAATTTTATTTTCTGATTCTCATCTTTTTTATGATTGGCGATCCAATCCAACTATCCTAACCAATAATATTGATCATTTTACATGCTTGTATCTTTTCTTTATTTGTGTGTGTTCTCTAGCCCATATCCATAACCCATCATTTCATAGTTAGCATGATTTAGAATAGGCTCTCCTAGGTTTATCGCTAAGGTGCCGTTGCAGGAAACTTTGCTATTCATATGGGAAACCTATCAAGTCTCCTATTATTTAACTTCCCCACTTCTTCCTATTACTCACATCACTACAGCATGGCGTACTTTTGCCATCGATTCAAATAATCGATGGAACTCAGTGACGTCATTATTAACGTCGCTATTTCGCTTTGCCGTCGGTTAGAAGGTTAATTCGACATCAAAATAATGTTTGATCATCGGACGGATTGGATATTTTGATGTCGTTTCAAAATCGACGGTAATTGTTTTTGCCGTCAAATATATAATAAGAGACAATATATATAAATCACTGTTCCCCACCTTTACGGGTCATTTTTTATTTTCGCCGTTGTTTAAGTAACCTTACTGTCGCTCGGCAAAATTTTTTTTTACCGTCATTTGTATTAAAATCGACGGTATACATGTAACTGCAAAAAGATTTTTGCCATCGCTTATTCAAATGAGCGACAACAGATATGTGACGGTAAAAATATTTTTGTCATCGCTTATTCTAAGAAGCGACGACATAAAATGGGAATATTGATTCTTTCGAATCTTCTATGTCGTCGGTTATTAGATAAACGACGACAAAAATATTTTTATCGTCACATATGTAGTTCCCTACTTGTACTAGGAGGGGTGAGATCAGCGTGACAAAAAAAATGCGGAATTGAAAATATAAAGCAATCTCACAAAAATAAGCAATCGCACAATGTACACAAAAATTTTTAGGTGGAAACCCAAACCAGGTGAAAACCACCACCTAACCCTCTCGAGTTAGGATTTTCCGATCAACCTAGTTGATCAAATCCACTAACCGAATCACTTTGAACGAGGGTGATTCAACCTCAATACTGTAGGTCCCCTTCTAGGAGGGGTGACGTAAAAATATGCGGAAATAAAAATATAAAGCAATCTCACAAAAATAAGCAATCACAATGTACACAGGTATTTTTTAGGTGGAAACCCAAACCGGGTGAAAACCACCACCTAACCCTCTCGAGTTAGGATTTTCCGATCAACCTAGTTGATCAAATCCACTAACCGAATCACTTTGAACGAGGGTGATTCAACCTCAATACAACCACGCTACAAGTACGAGGGTAGCGTTCCTCAACCCCTTCTCTCCACGAGAAGGATTTTGTCCCACGAAGGAGACGGGAATTCGCAAAGCGAATACCCAACCAAAATACAAAGATAAAATAAAACAACAGTCCTATAGAGCCAACAAAATTAAACCTAGCTTCTATAGGAAATAGGAAACTCCCCTTTGCAAGGAGTGCGTCGACGATGACGCGGTGCTTGTGCCACGCGATGGCGCTACGTTGCTCTCGTTATCTACGGCGGGAGAGCGGGCGCGCAAACTGTTTGATGCTCTCAAGATGTAGAGCTTGAGCTTGGAGAGCAAGAGAGTCTTTTCTTTGGACACAAAAGGTTTGAAAGTGTATTGCAAGGTGTGTGTCTTAGTGTGTATATGTCTCTCTAGGTGTGTATTGTGTTACAAAGGTTCCCCTCTATTTATAGAGGCCTTAGGAAGGCTTTGGAAGGCTTGGAAAAGCTTCCATAGCCGTTGGGTGCAAAGCCCAAGAGAATCAGGCCGAAATCAGGACAATGATTACACTTCACAGGGTTATCAGACGTCTAACTCTGGCATCAGACGTCTGGAAGGCCACTTTAAGACGTCTGATTCCAAGGTCAGACGTCTGATTCTATGCGGGTTTCTCCCTGACTTGAATCAGATCTAAACAGGGTTTTTGTACAAGTCCATCAGACGACATAGAGGACGTCTGGCACTAAGTCTGGACGTCTGGAAACCTATTTTTACCGTGGGAATTGATTTCCAAACGTTGCAACGGCTAGAAAATCTCTGAGAAGAGATTTTGGGGCAGCCGAGGCAAAACGGTCATTTATCAGACGTCTGGACAGTCCTATGGACGTCTGATAAGGCTCTAACGGTCATATACTGCCGTGCTTGCTAAGTTAGCCAACGGTCCACTATCTGGACGTCTGGCAAATCCATCAGACGTCTTCTAAGACGTCTGGTCTAAGGTATGGACGTCTGATTTCATCAGACAGTACTAACTATGTCCAGCCTAACAGTTATCAGACGTCTGAAACAACAGTCAGACGTCTTAAAATGCTTTATCAGACGTCTGATTTGGGAATTAGACGTCTGGAAGTGCTGTTTGAACCCTATATTGGTTTTCTAAGTATTCTACAGAAAACCTAAGTATCCTAGGGTTGTGCCGGTGTTCCTAGGACTACTGTTAGGTTTTTTTGAGGCTCTTTAACATGAAATATCTAAGGAAATAAAGAGCAACAAAAGAAATGAAAAATACAACAAGTACAAAAGAAAGAATCTATCCTATTCTTCTTTTCCTTCCATCTTCACTCTGTCGCTCCACGCGAACCTCCTCTGTTTTCCGTCAAGCTCCTCCAATCCGTCCTGGATGCGAGCTCGAGTTCCGTCTAAACACGTCTTCATTTGCAATTGACCTGAAATCTAGGACTCAAATTGCAAATGTTAAATAACACGTGTTTTGTTATCATCAAAACAAATGATCGTGGTGCTCTAGCACCAACAATCTCCCCCTTTTTGATGATGACAAAATCGTAAATAATAATGCATAAAAATCCTCCCCCTTTTTGACATTATCAAAAAGGTTTGATTGATTTTAAATTTTCTATAACTCCCCCTTAAAACATGCTCTTCTATTTATTTTAACAAAGGTAATGTCCTCCCCCTTTTTATAACAACAAGATAGCTATTATTTTTCTCCCCCTTACTAAAGGAAATTTAGCTACCTTATTTCTCCCCCTTAAAAATTGACAATTAGCTCATCATTTTTTAACTCCCCCTATCTAAATGCTTATGATAATAAGATAGGGTTAAGAATTTTTACCTCACCTACCATGGCCAATAAAATGGCCCGAATGGTGGTGGTGGATGCCACATTGGATGGGGCTCCCATCCGTAGCTTGGAGGCCCGGGCATCGGCGCCGGTCTCCAATCTGGTGGTCGACGTGCGGCGGGTCCGTCGTTTGTTCGCCGTCTCGTCGGTCTTCTTCTTCTCCTCCTTGGTCTACTTATTGGTTCTCCCAACTTAAGTTGACCAGCCTTGAATTTGTAGGTCCAATCCTTTGTGTTGTAGTTATCCTTGAAACCTACAAAACAGGATTCCAAATTTTTCTTCGGTATCCAAGTGAGCTTGGATCCGGATTTGTTAGAAGGTCTCCTTGACGGAGATCCTTTCTCAACCTTAGGGCTATAAAAATTATCAACTTTGTTGATTAATTTGTTAGAATTTTCCCTAACACATGCGATTTCTTTTTCTATAATATCCATCTTAGTCTTTAAATCAGAAATTTCTAACTTTAGATTATTATTTTCCTCAATCAATTTAGTATTTTCATTGATTAAATTTTTATTTTCTAAAAGCAGGTTATTAGGACTAGAGCTACTTTCTAGGTCCCTAAGCTTTATTTCTAACCTATCATTTTCACTTCTAAGAAAACTAAGGTTCTTCTTCATGCTTTTGTTTTCTATTTTAAGTGATTTACTAATCTCGAATAATTCATTAAAAGCTTCTTGTAAATCAAAATTTACCTCGTCGTCGGAGTCGCTTCCGCTTTCGCTGTCGCTATCTCCGATTGCCATGAAACCAAAGCAAGTGGTTTCTTCTTCTTTTTCTTCTTCTTCTTCCTCCGAGCTGGAATCCTCATGAGTGCCTTCCAACCTCCTCCATATCTCGTGGGCGGTGGTGCACTCTTGGATTTTCTCGAACTCTTCCGGACTCAACGCGCAATACAAGGCATTCATTGCCTTTGCGTTGAGTGAGAGATCTTGAATCTGCAGCTGCGAGTAGCCTGCATCCGGTCGCTCCGGGATCTCGTATGAGGCTTCGCAACGTCCCCATAGAGCGAAGTCCGTGGCTTGAAGCCACGTCTTCATCCTCAACTTCCAATATCCGAAGTCCCTCCCGTCGAAATAGGGTGGTCGGACGGTGGATTGCCCTTCGGAGATTCTGACTGCGGCTATGCTTCCCTCCATGATCTAGATCCTCGCCGGTTTGTAACGCCGAAAATGCGAGACCTGCTCTGATACCAATTGTAGGTCCCCTTCTAGGAGGGGTGACGTAAAAATATGCGGAAATAAAAATATAAAGCAATCTCACAAAAATAAGCAATCACAATGTACACAGGTATTTTTTAGGTGGAAACCCAAACCGGGTGAAAACCACCACCTAACCCTCTCGAGTTAGGATTTTCCGATCAACCTAGTTGATCAAATCCACTAACCGAATCACTTTGAACGAGGGTGATTCAACCTCAATACAACCACGCTACAAGTACGAGGGTAGCGTTCCTCAACCCCTTCTCTCCACGAGAAGGATTTTGTCCCACGAAGGAGTCGGGAATTCGCAAAGCGAATACCCAACCAAAATACAAAGATAAAATAAAACAACAGTCCTATAGAGCCAACAAAATTAAACCTAGCTTCTATAGGAAATAGGAAACTCCCCTTTGCAAGGAGTGCGTCGACGATGACGCGGTGCGTGTGCCACGCGATGGCGCTACGTTGCTCTCGTTATCTACGGCGGGAGAGCGGGCGCGCAAACTGTTTGATGCTCTCAAGATGTAGAGCTTGAGCTTGGAGAGCAAGAGAGTCTTTTCTTTGGACACAAAAGGTTTGAAAGTGTATTGCAAGGTGTGTGTCTTAGTGTGTATATGTCTCTCTAGGTGTGTATTGTGTTACAAAGGTTCCCCTCTATTTATAGAGGCCTTAGGAAGGCTTTGGAAGGCTTGGAAAAGCTTCCATAGCCGTTGGGTGCAAAGCCCAAGAGAATCAGGCCGAAATCAGGACAATGATTACACTTCACAGGGTTATCAGACGTCTAACTCTGGCATCAGACGTCTGGAAGGCCACTTTAAGACGTCTGATTCCAAGGTCAGACGTCTGATTCTATGCGGGTTTCTCCCTGACTTGAATCAGATCTAAACAGGGTTTTTGTACAAGTCCATCAGACGACATAGAGGACGTCTGGCACTAAGTCTGGACGTCTGGAAACCTACTTTTACCGTGGGAATTGATTTCCAAACGTTGCAACGGCTAGAAAATCTCTGAGAAGAGATTTTGGGGCAGCCGAGGCAAAACGGTCATTTATCAGACGTCTGGACAGTCCTATGGACGTCTGATAAGGCTCTAACGGTCATATACTGCCGTGCTTGCTAAGTTAGCCAACGGTCCACTATCTGGACGTCTGGCAAATCCATCAGACGTCTTCTAAGACGTCTGGTCTAAGGTATGGACGTCTGATTTCATCAGACAGTACTAACTATGTCCAGCCTAACAGTTATCAGACGTCTGAAACAACAGTCAGACGTCTTAAAATGCTTTATCAGACGTCTGATTTGGGAATTAGACGTCTGGAAGTGCTGTTTGAACCCTATATTGGTTTTCTAAGTATTCTACAGAAAACCTAAGTATCCTAGGGTTGTGCCGGTGTTCCTAGGACTACTGTTAGGTTTTTTTGAGGCTCTTTAACATGAAATATCTAAGGAAATAAAGAGCAACAAAAGAAATGAAAAATACAACAAGTACAAAAGAAAGAATCTATCCTATTCTTCTTTTCCTTCCATCTTCACTCTGTCGCTCCACGCGAACCTCCTCTGTTTTCTGTCAAGCTCCTCCAATCCGTCCTGGATGCGAGCTCGAGTTCCGTCTAAACACGTCTTCATTTGCAATTGACCTGAAATCTAGGACTCAAATTGCAAATGTTAAATAACACGTGTTTTGTTATCATCAAAACAAATGATCGTGGTGCTCTAGCACCAACAAATACAACCACGCTACAAGTACGAGGGTAGCGTTCCTCAACCCCTTCTCTCCACGAGAAGGATTTTGTCCCACGAAGGAGATGGGAATTCGCAAAGCGAATACCCAACCAAAATACAAAGATAAAATAAACAACAGTCCTATAGAGCCAACAAAATTAAACCTAGCTTCTATAGGAAATAGGAAACTCCCCTTTGCAAGGAGTGCGTCGACGATGACGCGGTGCGTGTGCCACGCGATGGCGCTACGTCGCTCTCGTTATCAACAGCGGGAGAGCGGGCGCGCAAACTGTTTGATGCTCTCAAGATGTAGAGCTTGAGCTTGGAGAGCAAGAACTTCTTGGACACAAGAGTGTGAAAATGTGTAGCTAAGTCCATCAGACGACATACAGGACGTCTGGCACTAAGTATGGACGTCTGGAAACCTACTTTTACTGTGGGAATTGATTTCCAAATGTTGCAACGGCTAGAAAATCTCTGAGAAGAGATTTTGGGTCAGCCGAGGCAAAACGGTCATTTATCAGACGTCTGGAAAGTCCTATGGACGTCTGATAAGGCTCTAACGGTCATAATCTTGAGTGTTTGCTAAGCCAGCCAACGGTCCACTAATTGGACGTCTGGAAAATCCATCAGACGTCTTCTAAGACGTCTGGTATAAGGTCTGGACGTCTGATTTCATCAGACAGAACTAACTATGTCCAGCCTAACAGTTATCAGACGTCTGAAACAACAGTCAGACGTCTTAAAATACATTATCAAACGTCTGATTTGGGAATTAGACGTCTGGAAAGTCTATTTGAACCCTATATTGGTTTTCTAAGTATTCTACAGAAAACCTAAGTATCCTAGGGTTGTGCCGGTGTTCCTAGGACTACTGTTAGGGTTCTTTGAGGCTCTTTAACATAATTTTCTAAGGAAAATAAAGAGCAAGAAAAATAAAGATAAAAGTACATGAAAGGATTAAAAAGAATCTATCCTATTCTTCTTGTCTTCTATCTTCAATCTGTCGCTCCACGCGAACCTTCTCTGTTTTCCGTCAAGCTCCTCCAATCCGTCCTGGATGCGAGCTCGTACTCCATCTAAACACGTCCACATTTGCAATTGACCTGAAATCTAGGACTCAAATTGCAAATGTTAAATAACACGTGTTTTGTTATCATCAAAACAAATGATTGTGGTGCTCTAGCACCAACAATCTCCCCCTTTTTGATGATGACAAAATCGTAAATAATAATGCATAAAAATCCTCCCCCTTTTTGACATTATCAAAAAGGTTTGATTGGTTTTACATTTCCTATAACTCCCCCTTAAGACATGCTCTTCTATGAATTTATTTTAGCAAAGGTGATATTCTCCCCCTTTTTGTAACAACAAGATAGCTATTATTTTTCTCCCCCTTACTAAAGGAAATTTAGCTACCTTATATCTCCCCCTTAAAAATTGACAATTAGCTCATTAATTTTAACTCCCCCTATCTAAATGCTTATGATAAAAGGATAGGGTAAAGGGTTTTACCTCACCTACCATGGCCAATAAAATGGCCCAAATGGTGGTGGTGGATGCCACATCGGATGGGGCTCCCATCCGTAGCTTGGAGGCCCGGGCATCGGCGCCGGTCTCCAATCTGGTGGTCGACGTGCGGCGGGTCCGTCGTTTGTTCGCCATCTCGTCGGTCTTCTTGTTCTCCTCGGTCTACTCCTTGGTTCTCCCAACTCGAGTTGACCAGACTTGAGCTTGTAGGTCCAGTCCTTTATGTTGTAATTATCCCTGAACCCTACAAAACAAGATTCTAATTCTTTTTTCGGTATCCAAGTGGGCTTGGATCCGGATTTGTTAGAAGGTCTCCTTGATGGAGATCCTTTCTCAACCTTAGGGCTATAAAACTTGTCTACTTTGTTGATTAATTTGTTAGAATTTTCCCTAAGACATGCAATTTCTTTTTCTATAATACTCATCTTAGTCTTTAAATCATAGATTTCTAACTTTAGACTATCATTTTCCTCAATCAACTTATTATTTTCATTGATGAGGTTATGATTTTCTAATAATAGGTTATCATTTTTAGGACAAGTTTCTAGATCCTTAAGTTTTATTTCTAACCTATCATTTTCATTTTCAAGAAAACTAAGGTTCTTTTTAATGCTTTTATTTTCTATCCTAAGTGATTTACTAATCTCAAAAAGTTCATTAAAAGCTTCTTGAAGATCGAGATTTACCTCGTTGTCTGAGTCGCTTTCGCTTTCGCTGTCGCTTCCTCTGGCCATGAAGCCGAAGCAAGCGGTTTCTTCTTCTATGGTCTTTTCTTCTTCTTCCTCCGAGCTAGAATCGTCCCAAGTGGCTTGGAACGCCTTCTTCTTAGATTTCTTCTCTTTTTCCTTCTTCTTCTCCTTTTTGAGAAGAGGGCATTCTGGTCGCAGATGCCCTTTCCCGTTGCAGTGGTAGCAACGTCTCGGGCTTTCCTTCTTCTCCTTTTTTCTCTTTCTTTAATTCCCTACAAAACTTTGAAAAATTTTTAAGTAAAATTCTAAAGTCTTCGTCGTCGGAACTTACCTCGCTATCCGACGTGGCTCTGAAGGCGAGAGTCTTCTTTAGTTTAGGCTCCGGTGTATCCTTCTTCTTCTGCTTCAACTTAGTCTCGTAGGCCATCAGATTGCCTAGGAGATCTTCCATGTTGAGCTCCTCCATTTCGTTCACCTCTTCGATGGCGGTGACTTTCTGTTCCCATTCCGGTCCAAGGGAACGAAGAAGCTTCCCTTGAAGCTCCCCCTTGATGAAAGTCTTCCCTAAAGCTTTCAAGTTATTTACTATGAGAGTGAACCTAGTGTTCATCTCACTTAAAGTTTCGTTAGTTTTCATAGAAAAAGCCTCAAATTCTTGTGAAAGTAAATTGAGTTTAGAAGTTTTTACCTTAGAGGTACTTTCATGAGTTACCTCGAGTGTGTGCCAGATCTCGTATGCGGTGGCGCATTGCGAGATTCTATTGAACTCCTCCGGGCTGAGTGCGCAATACAACGCGTTCATTGTTTTCGCGTTGAGAGAGAGCTCCCGGATCTGTTGCTGCGAGTATCCTCCGGCGGGTTTTTGTAGGATGTCGAAGGGGGTCTCGCACCTGGCCCAGACTGTGAAGTCGGTGGCTTGAAGCCACGTCTTCATCCGCAACTTCCAGTAGGGGTAGTTGCTCCCGTCGAAGAACGGCGGACGGGTTGTGGACTGCCCCTCGGAGATCCTGATTGCTGATGTGCTTCCCTCCATTTGATCTCTTGCCGGGTTGTTACGCCGAAATAGCAAGACCTGCTCTGATACCAATTGTAGTTCCCTACTTGTACTAGGAGGGGTGAGATCAGCGTGACAAAAAAAATGCGGAATTGAAAATATAAAGCAATCTCACAAAAATAAGCAATCGCACAATGTACACAAAGATTTTTAGGTGGAAACCCAAACCGGGTGAAAACCACCACCTAACCCTCTCGAGTTAGGATTTTCCGATCAACCTAGTTGATCAAATCCACTAACCGAATCACTTTGAACGAGGGTGATTCAACCTCAATACAACCACGCTACAAGTACGAGGGTAGCGTTCCTCAACCCCTTCTCTCCACGAGAAGGATTTTGTCCCACGAAGGAGACGGGAATTCGCAAAGCGAATACCCAACCAAAATACAAAGATAAAATAAACAACAGTCCTATAGAGCCAACAAAATTAAACCTAGCTTCTATAGGAAATAGGAAACTCCCCTTTGCAAGGAGTGCGTCGACGATGACGCGGTGCGTGTGCCACGCGATGGCGCTACGTCGCTCTCGTTATCAACAGCGGGAGAGCGGGCGCGCAAACTATTTGATGCTCTCAAGATGTAGAGCTTGAGCTTGGAGAGCAAGAACTTCTTGGACACAAGAGTGTGAAAATGTGTAGCTAAGTGTATCCAAGTGTATTTCTAAGTGTCTCTTATGTTGTCTTTCTAAGTGTGTTTTTGTTACAAAGGTTCCCCTCTATTTATAGAGGCCTTAGGAAGGCTTTGGAAGGCTTGGAAAAGCTTCCATAGCCGTTGGGTGCAAAGCCTAAGAGAATCAGGCCGAAATCAGGACAATGATTGCATTTGACAGGGTTATCAGACGTCTAATTCTGGCATCAGACGTCTGGAAGGCCACTTTAAGACGTCTGATTCCAAGGTCAGACGTCTGATTCTATGCGGGTTTCTCCCTGACTTGAATCAGATCTAAACAGGGTTTTTGTGTAAGTCCATCAGACGACATACAGGACGTCTGGCACTAAGTATGGACGTCTGGAAACCTACTTTTACTGTGGGAATTGATTTCCAAACGTTGCAACGGCTAGAAAATCTCTGAGAGGAGATTTTGGGTCAGCCGAGGCAAAACGGTCATTTATCAGACGTCTGGAAAGTCCTATGGACGTCTGATAAGGCTCTAACGGTCATAATCTTGAGTGTTTGCTAAGCCAGCCAACGGTCCACTAATTGGACGTCTGGCAAATCCATCAGACGTCTGGTATAAGGTCTGGACGTCTGATTTCATCAGACAGAACTAACTATGTCCAGCGTAACAGTTATCAGACGTCTGAAACAACAGTCAGACGTCTTAAAATACATTATCAGACGTCTGATTTGGGAATTAGACGTCTGGAAAGTCTGTTTGAACCCTATATTGGTTTTCTAAGTATTCTACAGAAAACCTAAGTATCATAGGGTTGTGCCGGTGTTCCTAGGACTACTGTTAGGGTTCTTTGAGGCTCTTTAACATAATTTTCTAAGGAAAATAAAGAGCAAGAAAAATAAAGATAAAAGTACATGAAAGGATTAAAAAGAATCTATCCTATTCTTCTTGTCTTCTATCTTCAATCTGTCGCTCCACGCGAACCTTCTCTGTTTTCCGTCAAGCTCCTCCAATCCGTCCTGGATGCGAGCTCGAACTCCGTCTAAACACGTCCACATTTGCAATTGACCTGAAATCTAGGACTCAAATTGCAAATGTTAAATAACACGTGTTTTGTTATCATCAAAACAAATGATCGTGGTACTCTAGCACCAACAACATATATGTCGTCACTTATTTGAATAAGTGACGGCAAATGTATGGGTTTTTTTAATTACCAAATGATGGAAACTACCTACGCAACCTATTTAAAAGTCTTGCTTTTATAGAAAAATAAGTAATGAAAATGAACAGAAATTTATATTTCATAAATATAAAATCTAGTACATTAAAAGTTTGAAAATGAAATATTTACATAAAAAATGTTACATGAAAAATATAAGAAAAGAAAATTGATAGAAATCAAAATACAGCTATCTCAATGCCACCAGCTCCACCTGCACCACCCATGGAGTCGTCGTCATCTCGTCTATAGATGCTGGGATATATGGAAGGCAGATGCTCTAATTGACCTTTCTTCTGAAGAATGGTTATAAGCGTCTGAAGCTTATCATCCATGACATACATCTTATTCTTCATCTCTACCTATCTCTTCTCTCTCTCTGCCTCTCTCTTCTCCCTCTCCTCTCATCTCTGTAATGTGTCAATCTTTTGATGTATCTGATCGACGACACTAGATAAGACGACACTTTTCCTCCTATACCAGGTGGATAACGTGTATACCCTCCCTACACTATGAATGACACCATCGTGGTCCGGTAGCATCACTCTTCTAAATGCCTCCTCTGCATCCAAAAGCTACTGGACGCTGTTGGAGGCCTTGTTAGTGGGGGGATGTACTAATTATACCATTTGGTCCTAAATATATTAAAATATATTATTATATTATATATATACAAAGTGATAAATTTTTTGAGTTTAGGAAACTTATGTGTTTCTCCTAGTATGACTCATGAAGCTACTTACGAGTACCCTTAGCTGTAGCCTTACTGTGGGTCACCTCGTAAATATCTATCCTAATTATT
Source organism: Thalassia testudinum (assembly GCA_037157565.1). Taxonomy (NCBI): domain Eukaryota; kingdom Viridiplantae; phylum Streptophyta; class Magnoliopsida; order Alismatales; family Hydrocharitaceae; genus Thalassia; species Thalassia testudinum. The sequence continues at coordinate 77,813,988 of JAZHRO010000077.1, read as the reverse complement.
TCCATCCCATCATGTGCAGTGAACTATAAATATAAAAATGATACAATTAGGTTAAATAACTTTAAAATTAAGTAATATTTAATTGAAAAGTAATTTCAATACTTACATAACGACTCCTAACTGTCTCGATGCTTCTTCGACCCAAACAATGGATCTATGGTGAAGCTTTAGCCTTATTGGCCCTTTTTTTTTTGCTTGCTCCTGTAGACATATACAATAATTTTTTTTATAAATTTAAGATATATGAAATTAATAAAATAATTTTTAATCACTTACTAACCTCTATCTTCGGATCCAGTCAATACTCAGATGCCTTCTTCCAACCATCAGGCATGACATCAAAAGGACAATTCGCCATTACCTCATCGAGTGAACTACAGTTCAAAAAAAACTAAATGCCAAATATAAATTGTTAGAAATAATATATGAAATTATGTATATAATAAAAATGTAAATATTTAAAAAATATTACATTTCTCTTAGTCTCTGTGGATTTTGGCGACATGCTTAAGAATATATCGGGAGACATTAGGATCGTCACCCCAATCGTAATTTGCTTGCGTTAATTTTTTTAAAAAAAATGTCAATCTTACTTTATAATAATTTTAAGATAAAGTTATAAAAGAAATAACTTTGATAAATGAACTTACCTCCAATCGACGGAGGAACTGCCTCTTAAGCTCTGCAGGTACCTTCCTCCAGTCGAAGTAGTAAATAGGCACAATGGACTTAACAATTATGCTCACTCGACTGATGAAACCCTTGTAATTCTCCGCCTCCCCTATGGTTCTAAGCCTGATCGTTATTCTCAAGCCCTTGAGGACACGTTGGAGGTCCAGATTCTTTGTCTTCCCCCGTCCTCTTCTTACTTTACAGGTGTAAACATTAATCATATTCATTATATATTTCTGAAGTTATAATAAACTTTAAAATATATAAGTAATTTTAAACTTAAAGGTATATGAGTTCTTACCCCAACTTGTGCACATCGGTAAGTGATTCGTATGAACTGGGGACATACTCCCCACCATCTCATCCTCCGCCTCCTGCCCCTCCTCCTTTCCCGCCTCCTCCCCCTCCTCCTCTCCCATCTCCTCTCTCTCCTCATCTAATACTCCATAATCTGGATCATCCTCTACTTGCTTTGGCAAGATCTGAGTAATCTCCTTTTCCTTCCCCCAACATGTAGTAATCGTGCCATTTCCCCTTGACGTACAAAACGTGACTGGGGGGAGCCTACTGCCGGGGGGGTGGCTGAACCTGCTGTCAGGGGGTAGCTGAGCTTGAAGAAACGAATCAGGCTACGTTAATGGCTGTCTCAGGAGGATCCTTTCTTTTGGGATTTTTCTTAAATGACTTCATCTGTAACAAGTATAAAATGCAATAATTAATACAGTTGTAAATAATTAATATATAAATCATCAATGAAAAAGTTTGCAAAAAAAAAGAAATATTTAAAAATTTCGGGAGAGCTTCCCCTTAAATTTGGAGGTTTCTCTATAAACCTGCATATTAAAATTAAAGTGGGCACACCCCACGTAGAAAAAAAGTGCAAAGACAAAGCACAAGTAGGTACACTTTACATCCATTTAAATAAAATATGCAACACAAGTGGGTACACCCTACATTTATTTAATGAAATAAAAATCATATGTGGGTACACCCCACATCTAGCAAAAACATATAATTTCATTCAATTAAATTTAAGGCATTGAAATTATAACTTTAAATACAACAGCCTACGAGTATGCCCATCACCAATAACCTGTAATTTGAAAAACAAAAGTAATTAAAATGCTAGTAGAGTAAGAGTAACAAATTTTGAATATGTGTATGTGATTAGTTTAAGTTTAGTTATTTATAATATATAGAAAATGCAGTTGTAGTTTAGGTTTCTTTAATTTGAATATGAATTTAATATAAACAGAAATTAAAAAAAAGTAAAGAAATTGTTACTAACCTTAGATGTTCACATCTACTGCAATTGATTCTATATGACCTTCTTCCATTAATTCTTGGTATGCTTCAGACTATGCGTCAAAATGATTGTGCGTACTATTCTTATTGGTATAACCCATCCCCTTTAGAAATTATCAGGGATGTAGAAAACTTGTGCTGCTTGACATGGCAATGTGAATGATTCATCAGACTGAAGAATTTGATGATTAGGATTTAAACTCAAGAAATTGTGTTTCTTGTCAATTTTGAAACCAGTGCCCTCTTTAAAAACATCAAACCAACAACATTTAAATAGGACAACTCTGCGATCATATCTGAAACTGATCTCCACAATTTCTTTGATTTTACCATAGTATACATCTGGACCAGTGGAAAAATCTAAATTAACAACTCCGGCCTGTTGTGTAACTTTCTTATCATTAATTTCTTTTATTCTGAATCTGAACCCATTTATTATATACTCAGAGTGGTAATGTGCATAATGTAATGGTGAATCGGTAATTACATCAAAATCCGATACCCATCGTGGGTCATTATCCTCTTTCAGTTGATGAACTCAGTCTTTAAACTAATCTAAGAAGCCAAATTCAGTTGTCCTTAAAAGAGGTAATTATTCGAATTCCTCATAAAATGGATCAATTTTAGGAATTTATTTTAAAATATATAGATGCGCGCAACATCTGTCATTTTCTGAAATAGCCTTATACTTTGTATAAAGGATCGACCTTCCTCTGATATCAAAAATTGACAAAACATTCTTCATCACTGTCATTGTATTCCCTCTCATAATTCCTTTGAAGTTTATTAAAGCGGTTGTCTATTTCATTCATGTACATTGACGTAAAATTAATATACTCCTCCATGAGATAGCCTTCTACAATTGATCCTTCCAGCTTTACCTTGTTCAAAACATAATCTTTAAGCTTTTTCAAAAATCGCTCCACAAGATACATCCATCTGAATTGTATAGGTCCACCGATTCTCGCTTCATTTGCAAGATGCAATATGAGATGGACCATTACATCGAAAAAGGCTGGCAGAAGAATCCGTTCCATCTTACAGAGAATAATGACTATTTGTTTATCCTAGTAATCCAGTGTATCATTTTGTAGTGTCTTCGAACAAGTAGCTTTGAAAAACCTGCTCATCTCTGTGAATGAATCAACAAGTAGCTCTGCCAGTATCCCCCGTATCGCTAGTGGAAACAATACTTGCATATAAATGTATGAGTCATGACTTTTCAAGCCGGATATCATTTTCTACTCTTCATTCACACAATGGGAAAGCTGCAAGGAAAACCCATTTGGCACCCAAATTTCCTTTAAGAAAGAGAGTAGTCTACTCTTCTGATCCTGATTCAAGCTGTAAATAGCAAGTGGGAAGTAGCCATCATCCTCAAGAATATGTAGCTCCAGACGTATCCCCAAACTCTCCATGTCTTTTCTTGTTTTCACTGTATCCTTTGGATCATCGGATAGATTTAATACGTCTAAGATGTTATCCATCACATTCTTTTTTATGTGCATAATATCTAAATTATGACGTATTGTAAGATCTTTCCAGTATGGTAGCTCCATAAAGAAAACGCTTTTCCTTCAAAATCCAGAATTCCTCAAGGCCATTTTGTCTTGTTTGAATGGTCGACCCAACTGTATCTCACCATTTCTTGTAATCTCTCCATTATAACCTGACTCAACAACCTGATAGAATCTATACTAAGCTTATTTTTTGTATTTTTCTTTGAATACAGATACGTCCTACCATCAAATTTACTCCTGCATTGTGACGTTCTCCATCTATGTTCAATAGGTAGAAATCTGCGATTTCCTAAGTAACAGAATTTCTTACTTTCCAACAGTTGTAGGTGATGAGTGCCTTCTATACGGATTGAGCAAGCAAGCTTTCCTTTAGTGCCCCAACCTGACAAATTTGCGTACACCAGGAAGTCGTTTATGGTCCACAACAATGTTGTATGGATATTGTAAAATTCTTTCTTTTCTACATCATACGTCTTCACGTCGGAAAACTACAACTGTTTTAGTTCATCGATTAATGGCTGGAGATAAACATCTATTGCATTTCCTAGTTGTTTTTGATCGGGGATTAATAGGATCAACATCATAAATGACGATCTCATACATAATCACGGAGGTAAGTTATAAGTGACCATTACCATTGGTCATATAGAATACGATGGGTACATACTCTTAAATGGGTTAAATCCACACTTGCAAGACCCAACCGCACGTTCCTTTCTTCTAAAGTGAATGAATTATTTTTTTCTTCAAATCTCTTCCACTGCTCTGAATCAATAGGATGATGTTTTCTTCCATCTTGAGATTTCCAATCCTAGTGTCATGTCATCCACCGTGCAGTTTTAGTTGATATAAAAATGCGTTGAAGCCTAGGTGTCAGTGGGAAGTAATGAAGAACCTTATGAGGTTGTTTCCTCTTACTTTCATTTTTATGTTCCTTATATCTCTCAAATCCACATTCGGGACAGTCACTCAAGTTTGCGAATTCATTTCTGAAAAGAATACAGTCATTCGGACATGCATCGATCTTCTGATAGTTCAAACCAAGCCTACAAATTTGTTTCCTTGCCTCATACTATGAAGATGGAAAACCATTAGGGTTATTCAATAGCTCAGCAAAAAACTGAAGTATTTCTGACATGAATTTAGCACTAGCTCTATTAATAACCTTTAGTTGAAACATCTTCAACAAAAACGACAACTTTGACATTTTCGTAACACCGGGAGCAATAGGATCCTCAGCCGCCTTAACAGCATCATAGAATGGATCACAACTGAACGGATCTTCCTCATCTGTATTTATATCCTCTCCTACTCTCATCTCGTTCAACATTTCTTGTATTTCTTCACCTCCACTATCACCAATTTCCTCGTCGATCTCTTTGTCAATAATGTTCTCATTGTTTATGACTTTCTCAGTCAACTCCTCTCCATGAGGTACCCAAGTAGTGCAATGCTGCTACCACCCATTACAAATCAAGTGCTCGAGCACAATATTACGATCATGCAAGGAACCATTCAGACATCTTCTGCATGGGCAGAAGATATTATCAAATTAACCTCCTCGCCTAAATATCTTCCTATCATCATCAAAGGCCCAATTCAAGAATGAAATTACTCCATCCTTATATCTGGTGTAATCTGAACCCCGCAATCCAGTCCAAGATTTATCCATTGTAACATAAATTTAATATAAACAAATCACTTATTAGGAAGGGAAACGACTGAATGATGTGTATCTTGATTAAGATTTTCACTTTATAGCCCATCCTCAAAGATTTGATGACAACTTAGGTTTGCTCGTTACATGTAACCTTAATGCAGTGAAATTTCGACAGCATCTCCCCGCACTTCTCCAATATATCTCTCAATACTAACCTTAACTAGATTTCCTTTAGCACCGAATTAAGGGCACCACAGGAAGCTAAATAAGATTAGTTGGTATACGAGAGAAGAGCAAAAAGAAGCAACCAAAATTTCACCGCACAAGGTTATATATAATGAGCAAAACTAAGTTATGATCAAATCTTTAAGGACTTTCTTTAGTTCGGTACTTCACCGAACTAAAGTCAATCGAGTCTTATGACATGCTACAAAGACAACACATCAACATGTAAGTGAGGTATATATACACTTCCTACATTATCTATATAACATCATCATAAGTCTCGACAGGGGAGTAATTTGGACACAATGTGACTCGGAGGACTTTTACCCTAGGGTTAGAATATCTAATGTTTGGCCTCGCGTGCATATATTTTCTTTAGCAAGTGTGTGCATCTCAACAATATGTAATTTGAACATTAAAGAAATTCAACAAAAAACTAAAATATCAATTAACTAAATTAGAAAGATTGAATGCATATATACCTTTAACTACTCAAGCCTCCAAGTGTACCTGACACTGATAACCTGCAATTTCAAAATCAAAATTAATTAAACAACAGATTATAATCCCAAATGTTAATAACAAATGCATTCCCATTCTAAGAACTTAGTAAAAATTTACGGCTGATCATATATATCCTCTCAAAATGCACATCCGTTTAGGTGAAATCGAATCACCAAATCATTATCCTAAGTGTGAATATTTGTTCTTTTGAGCGAACCTTTCCCCTATCCACAAACCCTATAGAGCTCAATAAAGAAGGGCTCCGATCAATTTTCTTCCTAATAATCATACTTGTAATTAGGTTGTAAGTTGTTCCCCTTATTTCTAGACCTTCAACTTAAGAGTCAGACCATGAAGGCCACGCTTAAATGGAAGACAAAAGGATAATTTAAGAATGATTTATTAACCATAACACCACCCGAACTAACCCAACACAACCACATTCCTAAACCCTAACCCAAACCAAACGTGCAAACCATAGCCCAAGTCAAATCCTAAACCCTAACCCAAACCAACCATCCAAACCCTAGCCTAAGTCAAATCCTAAACCCTAGCCCAACCCAACCAACCTAACCATCCCCCAACTCAAACCCTAAAACCCTAGCCAAAGAATCATATACACAACCTAATACCAAACCTAAACAACATATATTAAACCCAACTAAACCTAGGAACGCAATGTTCTAAGTCCACCGCCTAAATTCTAAACATGAAAACAATTTTCAAAAAAATTTGACAGAGTTTCCCCTTATATTTTAAAGTTTTCTATAAACCTGTATAGCAAAATAATACTCAGCATAAAAGTGGGCACACCCCACATTCACAATAAATCATGCATCCATTCATTCACAACAATATGTGGACACACCCCACATCTAACAAAAGCCTAAAATATCATTACAATAAATTAAAAATATTAAAATTATACCTCAAATGACTATAGCTTCTGAGAATGGTCGTCACCGAGAACCTGTAATTTCAGAAACACAATTAATTAACATATTATCATGTTATTCAAAAATTCAGAACTTATAAAATATATTTGGCAACGACGACAATAAGAGGAGGAATGTGATAGGAAAAGGAGAATGAGAAGGGGGCAGGAGGAGGAGGAAGAGGAGGAGGCCGGTAGTAGGAGAAGGAGAAGGAGCAGGGCAACAGGTTGGGGAGGAGGAGGAGGAGGGGGCTGGTAAGATAGAGAGGAGGAGGGGGTAGGCAAGACGAGGAGGAGGAGGAGAGGGGTGGTCAGGAGGAGGGGGGGTGGAACCAAGGAGGAGGAGGAGGGGGCAGTGTGGTTAGGAAGTGGAGGAGGATGGGGGGAGCTAAGGAGGAGGAGGGGGGGTTCATGTGGAGGAGGATGGGAGGAGGAGAAGGGCGGCAAGAGGGGGAGGAGGAAGAGGAGGGTGGCAGCGGCAAGGTGTTGGGGAGGAGGAGGGCAGTGGCGCAAGGGGGTCTGGGAGGAGGAAGGTGGCGGTGGGAGGGGGTGGCGAGAGGGGGTTAGCGAGGATGAGGAGGATGGAAAGAGAGGGGGAGGAAGGGGAAGAGGAGGGGGTGGTAGGAGGGGGTCGGGGAGGAGGAGGACGGCAATAGGGTGTTGGGGAGGAGGAGGGTGTCCGAGAGGAGGAGGACGATGAGGAGGAGGTCGACCCCATCAGAAAAGGAGAAGGAGGACGGCATCGCAAAGGGAAAGGAGGATGACGAGGCTACCGGGGATGGAGAGGAGGACGACGAGGAGACCGTCGGAGAAGGAGGAGGAGGGTGTTGGGGAAGAGGAGAAGATACCTGAGGAGGTGGAGGAGGAGGGGTGGCGACAAGGGCTCCAGCGGCGTTGTGGGAGGAGGGCTTCGGATAGGTGTTGGGGAAGATGAACAATGATGGGAGATCGGCCTATGCGCGATAGATGATGGAGGGCGAACGGCGACGTCGTGGGTTGAATTGAGGGATTAAAGAGATGAAAAGAAAGTAGAGGGAGAGGGGAACCTAACCAACCTAATCTAATCGGATGAAAAGGGAGGAAGGCATCGGTTGTGGTATGGCCGACGCTAGAGAAGGTGAAGCATCCGGTGGGGAAGAACAGCGAGAAAGACAGAGGAAGGAGAAGCCTACTGGTATTGCAAGACGCGGAAGAGCTTGAAGAAGAGGAATCAACCCACTATTGTCTATGGCGGCCGGCGAAGAAGGTGGACGGAGTAACTTGACAGAGCTTGCAGAGAGTTTGGCCGGAGAGAGGAGAAGAAGGTGGAATCCGATCCAAAACAAAGCTAAGGAGGTAAGGAAGTCGATGAGGGTCTTTTATAAGGCATTATACGAGCTTCCAAGCCTGGAAACAAGCTTGAAATCTCAAGAAATCATGGATTGGGATTTGGAGCTTCCAAGAGTTCGCAAGAGATTCGGACACCAAGATTGGATTCAGATCGAAGGGAATCTCTTGAGGAGTCTCCCTTCCAATTTTGAAAGGGTTTGGGCGTGAAATCAGGGAGAAATCCCAGATGAAAGGTCGGTTCTTGATGGGTTCACACGGAAATGGCAGTAGGGGCCTCTTGGTGAAGATGATGATAAGCGTCGAGGGCTAAATGCAATAGATTTTGAAAGCTAAGGGGCTATTTGAGAGAAAAAGAGTCAGACTAGATCAAAACACAAACTAGGTCAAGATGATCTCTAATTGGACGCAAATTTTGCTAATAACCTAATTTGGACCCAAGGAATCTGATGGTAAAGTTGGATTTTGGTTTTGACCAAGTTTGATTAAGTAATTTACGTAGAAACCCAAATTAGGGCAACTTGTCATTTGAGACTTTGTTTTAGGTCAAAATAGGTTTCAAAGGTCAAATCAAAGGTACCAAACCTTATAGAATATTTTTTATGAATTTTAGAATATTTATATGAATTTTATCTTGACCAGAACCTCCGTTAATTAAGCAAGTCTGAAATTAGGGTTTCAGGTGCTGTTTTGACTCTCAAAGTGTGTGAAAATCCGTTTCTATCTATATGGACCCTCTTATTAGTCATTAATGAACATTTGACCTTATTTTAACCCCTGGGAAACCCCATGATTATTCTACATTCATGATCTTTTGTTAAAACTGTAGATTTAACCCTGATTTAATGTATGTCTCTCAGAAAGGATATTCAGTAAATTACAACTCTCTGGAGATTATGTAGGGGCATTTGTCTCTTGATTCTGATTAATTAAAGTTAGCCATGGTTGATGATGATGTTATCATCAGTCTCTTATTAAATCGACGACGAATATTAATGACAACCATGCCCAATCGCTTTTCTTCAACTGATAGTAGGTCGAGTACAGGCCTTCACCGTCACTTAGTTGAATAAGCAACGGTAAAAATAATTTTGCCATCGATTTTATAGACCAATGAAAAGTAACCGATGAAGAATCCCATTTTTCTAGTAGTGCATCCAAATGTGCTACATAGAAGACTATCCACCTTGAGCATGACTCATAGCGTGGTACATTTCATAGTATCCTTCCACACAATTATGATCTAATTGGAGATTTATAGCATACTACAAGTGACAGAACTCTCGGATGATTAATCTAGACACCATAGAGCCTCTACCTCTATAAAACCCAACACCACACTCGGTAGCTATCAAGTGTAGCATAACTATCGTCACTCTCAATGAAATGTCATATGCCATACAGTAATAATCTATCTAGTAAGATATCTTATCCCCATAAGGTACTAGGTTAATAGGTTGTGCTTAGATAAGAAGAGGATATGAGTCCTCATGATTTACTTTTTGATTCGCATCTTGAGATACCCATCATATAATCTTTTTTTTTAGGTTCAATCATGATCTAGGGATCCTGATCGAATATCAGTGAATCCAACATCTATATTCCATACTAAATCAATACCCATTTTTGTGAGAAGAATAAGTTCTGTGACTATATCGCATATCAACCAAATCTCATTCCAGGTTTCTACCTTAGTACCTGACATCTACTTATTTAGGATTTCTTTCTTGGTATCCATGTGTATTTTCCTTGGAAATATCATTCCTATAGCTTTGGCACTTTAATAATCTTGTTTCCTTATGTTATAGCTTCCTATGATATTCATTTAGTTTTATAACTTAGTTTGTGCATGCAACCAATCGCCTTGGTCGCCTAAGCCTTGTTTTATCGTTATTTAGTTCCCAATCTGATTTGGGTGCCCCGATCAACAAGACCAACTGCCAAATGTCCATCTTCAACCTCCAACCTAGGTTTTAGGTTTAAGCACCCAAACAACCGATTTGGTTGTCCAAACCTATAATAGAGCAAGCCTTAGTGAAGAACCATGCATTGTTCTTCAATTTGAATAACATGGATTTCCTTATAACTTCTTTGTACTTCTAAATTAAGTTTGTGGTAAAATTTGGACTATGAATTCAAGCTTAATTAAAGGAATAGTATATGATGGGAACACCATCATAGGCCCTAACTAGCCCATTTTAGTATGGAATAAAAGATAAAAGCTCCTATGTATCCATTAGAGGGTCCTATATGCATAATGTTCTATTTTCAAAAGAAGAGAAGAAATCAGGGTTAATTTTGTAATTTTAATAGTAAATTATGAACAAAGAATAACCAAGGGGTTGGCTAGGGGTTAATTAAATGTCAAATGAGCATTAAAGTCATGTAAGTGGGTTCATGCAGACAGAAACAGGATTTCACGCATTTTAAGAATAAACAGCAACCCAAAACCCTAATTTCAGATCCTCTTAAATAACAAAAGTTTTGGTTAGGATGAAATTCACCTAAGCCTTCCATAAGGTGTGGTATCCTTAATTTGACCATTGGAACCCATTTTGACCTAAAATAGAGTCTTAGACAGAAAGTTGCTCTAATTTGTGTTTCTACATAAATTACCTAGTCAAACTTAGACAAAACCAAAATCCCACTTCACCACTAGATTCCTTGGGTTTAAATTAGGTTTTTATCAAAATTTGGGCTCAATCAGAGATTATTTTGACCTAATTTGCATTTTGGTCCATTCAGACTCTTTCTTTCTCACATACACCCCTAATTTTCGAAAATCCTTACAAAACCCCCCTAACTTTGTTGTCTTTTTTGCATTTGGGTCCCTACCGCCATGGCAGGTGTAAACCCACGCAGCTGAGCTCTCAATCAAAGATTCCTCCCTGATTACTTAGCCAATCCCTCTTAAAATTGGAAGGGACAACCTTAAGGAGATCCCTAATCGATTAAACCTAATCCTAATCTCCAAATCCATCTAGGTTGCTCATGTGAATCCAAGGATTTCAAGAATCTTCCTTCCTGAGAAATTGAGCCTTTCAAGCTTGCTTGAAAGCTTGGGAGCTTGCTTGAATGCCTATAAATGACCCTCATGGACAACCTTACCTCCTTAGCGAGTTTTTGGGCCACAAATCTCTTCCTTTCTCCCTCTCCGGCCTGCTCCAAGCTCCACTCTGAGGACCTTCCTCCCCCAATCACCTCGCCTACCACCACGTACAATAGGCGGCAAGATCTTCTTCCCTGCGTCAATCCGCATCGCACAATACCAGTGCGGTGCTCTCTGACCCTCTCTTCGTCACCTTACCCCTCCTCGGAGCATTCACCTTCTCCGACGCCAGCTCATCACAGCCGATGCCTTCTCAGCATCCTCCTTGTCCACTAGCTACCCTCTTCGACTCTTCTTCATCCACTGATCCTCCCAGCATCATCAAACTTCAATTGGGACCACAAAATCACCCACTCCACTGTCATCTTCCAAGTCGCCAGCATACCTCCGATGACATCCACAGCACACCACACGCCATCAACTCACCCCTACCACTTCCTACACCTCCACCGTGTCCACGCGAGGAAAACCCCTCAAGAAATTGAGGGGATTGCTGCGCCCATCACCTCCCCGAACACCCCCACCATCGCACTCATCTTCTGCCTTTGCCATGCTCACACGCGCCCTTCCACAGCACACCACTGCCACCACCGCCCTCGCCGCACTCACGCAACACTCCTAAGTGCTTCTAATGTGGCAACAAGGCCATTTTCATCTTTGCAGGTGTTCGTGGTCAGCCGCCATTGATGATTCTTCGCACAACCTTAGGTGCCCAGCTTCAGCACATTCTTCCTTGCATCCACCTCCAGGTCACGTGGAAGCCTTCCAGGAACACACTTAGGTTGTCAATTGGAGGAGTCGCCCTCTCCTTTGGCTGCAATCAAGAACTTCAGAAGCTTCTACAACGTGCGAGGGACAGCAAGGACTATAGTCCCACATCGGCGCCTGATGAGCTCTTTGCGCAACATAAGAGGAATTTCTCCCCATGACCCGTCGCCCAATACACAAGGGGTTGAGTCCCTCATCACACCATCTTCACTCCTCACCTATCTCTCACACCCGGTTGCCCTGGTCTCCTGCCCGAATCCATATACTCGACTATGGTTGGGTTTCTGAGAAAGAGAAGAAGAAAGAGAGAGGGGGGGGTTTTGCCCTTGCTCCTACCCTCTCTGTACTTAGCTGCTGAGAGGCTTTCATGCCTCTGATTAGTGTTGTGCTTTACCTCTCTCTTAAGGCTTGAAGGAAGGAAGAAGAGGCCTTTGCCTCTCTGTTGAAGCTACTTCTCCTGGACACTTAAGGAGTCTAGGGCTTATTTCTGTCGTCTGATTTCTGAGGCATTTGATTCTGTGGTTGAGCTTACTATTCGTATATTTGAGTATTTGTGAGGTTTAAACTTAAGGGGTAATTTGGTGATTCGAATCAGCATTTTATCCTAATCTTTTTGCACATTGGTATTTGGATCTATTGATATATTATTCTGAATTGTTCTTCTAATCTTAATTGCTTATATTTTGCTTAAAATTGTGATCTGTTAGATTGAATTGCATTATTGCTCCCAGTGAACGACCTCGTACTTGCGAGTTATAAATTTTAAGTGTTTTCGAGTGATTTTGACTTGCTACGACGATTACATCCTTTAAAAACATCAATTTCACCTCAATTAATAGTATATTAAAATTCTATGAATAGGGTATCATGAATATTTTGCTAAAAAATTTATTCTACTCATAAAAGACTAGGAGATTAAATTCAAAGCATGAGGTCTCTTATAACACCCAAGCCCTATCACATCCCTACTATCTTGACAAGAGCCAAAAGTACATTGACCTTCGAATAATAATGTAAGCTTTGAAGAGGAATAGTTCCTTATCTCGTTCACAATCCTCCAAAGTGAGATACTGCTTGCCTAGCTCTTCTCGTCTCCTGACCAACGACACATACTTTGGTCCATGACTTTGCCAAAAATCACTACTGAGGACATGATGGTCATCTAGATCCATTACTTCCATTAATGCAAACTATACCTTCAAATGTCCCATGTAAAATTCCCTCTAGTTTGCAACCTCAAAGGTTATATATAAACAAGTCTCATCATCAAGAATTGGTCTCCAATTAGCTGGACAAAGGCATTAACAATGCATAATTTGTTGTGGGAGACTATTAAGTCATTTAGGCACCCACTATGTCAGGGCATTCAAACCCAATCCATGTTCACCCTAAATCAAACTCTATGTAAGGTACACCCAAAGCATCCCCACCCAATTTAGTCACCCCAACTCAACATTAGGTGCCTGATGTAGACACATCTATTTAAGTTAAAATGCCTATTCATGCATGTTCTTAGGCTTAGTTTTGCATTTCATGTTATAAATATTGCATAGCATGCATCATTCTGCATTTAGAGTAGTTATATATATTTTAGGTTAATTAGGTCCTTTTCATGCTCAAGAGAGAAGAGGATTTATTTCAGGGCCTCGGATGGACGATCGGACCGTATGGATTTAATTAGGACAACGATCGGAGGCTAATGCCTCCAAAATCGTCTAGATTGGAGTCCCATAGCATCATATAAGTCCAAGGAAGATCAGTGGCCAGGAGGGCAATGCGACATCCTTACAGGCTTTGGATGAAAAATCCAACCATACGGATGATCCGGAGCGACGATCGCAATCCGGCAACATGAAAATCAACTCAATCCAAACACTGTGGCACCCTCTGCAACAGAAAGAAGAATGGACGGCCCAGATGGCGCCACGTGGTGCCATCCAGGCCGCCCAACATCAATCAGCAATGCCCGCTCCCACCTCTCCATCATCCGCGACCTTCATTCCCAGCCGTTGGATCTTGATCCAACAACTGAGAAGCTCTCCTCCACCGCGTGCGTTAAGTCGTCCTCTTGACACATCCAACGTCTTGGTGCATTGGTTGGAGAGAGGCACTCCCAAAGGAGGGGCGCAGGTTCGAATCCCTTAGCCCCCCCAATTCCTCAATTAAGCTGGCACACGCATGGACGCGTGCGCACAGCCACCCGCACCGAGCGCACGCAATAGCAGCGCAACGTAAACGCCAGTGCACGCGCCCGTGTGACACGACACGTGATAGGCCTGCGAGCACAACACCAGTGAGGCATGCCAGCGGGGGAGGGCGAATCTTTAGCGACGCGGGCCTTTAGTGATGCTTGCAGCTGTCACTAATGGCCCGTGCACGCTAGCAAAGGAATTGAAGGCGCATATCTTCAGCGACAGAAAGGGTAGATCTGCAGCGACATTTACGAACATCAGTAATGGCCCAAATGCAAAGTTGTTCTTCCTCCACTATAAAAGGACCTACCCACCACCATTCCAAACCATCTCTTCCTTTCTTCCTCTAACCACCTCCAAAGCTCTAGAGAGAGCTTGTCTCAAGCTCGGGATGCTCCTCTAGAGTAGAAAATCAAATAGTTTTCCCTCCCCTCATTCCCATTCGTGGAGCATCCTGTGGTCGTCCTCTCACCACCCTTTGGGAAGAAGATCCTCGCCGTGACGCCATCCTGCCACATCCTCCGTCCTCCGGCTCCATCCTCTTTCATCCCACTCCTCACCACCTTCCTCTAGGCGACGTCAGAGCAAGTCATCCTCGAGCAACCGTCGAGGGGGATTCTCTCACCACTCTCTATCTTTTTCGCTTTCGTAGTATAGATTTTTCCACTTTCGTAGGTTTAACAAACACTTGCTTATGAATAGATGATTGTTTCTCTCTCTCTCTTTCTCCCTCTCTCTCTTATATTTTTGCAAGTAGATTAGCTTGAATTCATCGACCTGATCTCTTGCCCTATTAAAATACCAAAAAAATTAGAAAAGATATAAATGACAAAAACAAATAAAGCGAAGTGCGGATTTTTCAAAACCAAACACTTGCCTCCCCATGTTCGACCTGGGACTCACTTTTCGAGTTTCGATTATAAATTTTATCTGATAGACATGTTTTGCGAGCTACGATGATGGGTCCTCCAAACCCCAATTTTAATTCGCAAAGCACACCACGATCAATGCCCAAAATCACAAAAAATACATTTTTTTATTTAAATCATGATTTCTATTTTCCATTCGCCTCCACTGCCTAAATTGACTTCCTCAAGACACTTAAAGGAATCTTTAACATCAATTTATCAGGGTTTAGGTTAAAGAAAACTCCTAGTTATTACATCCTTCCTTTGAGGAAATTCATCCTTGAAATTCAAACTCTATCGTGTAAGGAATATTTTGCTAGGAAACTCTTGATAAAGCTAATAGGCATGACAGTCTTTTCATCCTTACAAAGATGCCAAAATGCATCCACCTGTGTCATCGATTAACAAATTCTTAACCAAGAAACAGGAACCCTCTAGTTGGTGTGGCTTCATTTGTTTCTCATACCTTAGGTGAATTTAACTATCAGCAACAGGAATATCATCCTTAGTTGATTCCCAATGTATTTATTTCATTAAGGTCTTTTGTGTTTATGAGAGTCATGAGAGTAATTTTTTGTAGTCTTTAAGCTCTTTGCTTAATGGTCATCGTCTATTTTCTTTACACCCTCTTGGATAATACCATACATGAAAAATCATGCCTAAAACATCTTGAGAACAAATAAGTGATCATAGTCATCTTCTTCATGATGATTGTTGCTAGCTTGATGTGGCAATCTTGGAAGACCCCATGGATATTTACATATCCTATTTAAGATCATCCAAGCCATCATTTGTTAATGCTTCATAATCACTTTAGGATTATGGGGTCTATAAATACCCCTTAGGACCCCCCATCAAACACATATCCTCCATTCCCTTCTGTTGCTTGCGTATTCATCGAGTGTTAAGATGTGCATTATAGTACACTCAATAAAGATGCAACAGCATTAACAATTTATAAAGCTCGAAAATAGGAGATGAGTCCTAGGTCATTCGTAGGGAGCAACATAGCAATTTTAATCCACTAATCACAATATCAAAAATAATATGCAATTGAAACCAATGAAATACTTAAAATAATATTTCAATAAAGATCGGAGAGTTATTGCAAAAAGATAGGGTTAAAATGGCGATTTAAATCACCAAATTAACCCTTAAGTTTAAAGCTCTATGACCACTTAAATAATTGAATAGTAACCGCAATTAAGTATCAGAATAAATATCTCCACAATAGGTCAGAACTAATCAAGTGCTAGATTAGATGACAACAGAAGGCTTCAGACGCCTTAACCAGCAGAACCAACACAGCAGAGGAGCCAAGACACTGCAGACAGAGGCACATGGACCTTAGGAGGCTAAGTATGGGGTGCCCTACATGCACCCCAAGGTCAAAAGACCTGAAGCAAAACCTCCCCCCTCCTCCTCAGCTTCTTTCTTTCTCAAATCAAGTCAGACTTAGGTATTCGGGTAAACAAATTCATCACCCAGACCCTTGAGGTGTGAGTGCGGGCGAGGGCACATGGACCAGCACATGTAAAGCATGTGCAATGGGCATGCGTATGGGGACCTCACCCCCATGCTCACTGAGGCAAACAACCTCTGAGAGTTTTTCCTTTTATGTGCTGTAAGGCACTTCAAATCTTCTGATTGGGGACTAAAGTCCCCTTCCTTCCTTCACGAAGCTCTGCATGAGCTGCAGCTGAAACTTGCGTTAAATCGAGGCAACTGATGGTGCGTGCTGCTTCGATTGTATTCTGGAATCACATCAGGACCTGGAACCGCATCAGGTGAGGGCTACAGCAGGACGTTTGAGAGCTGGAGATGGGCGGTCGGTGTCAGAGAAGACAACGACGATGGTGGAGCCTCAACGAAGTCCCTGAAACATGAAAACAACCTCTCGGCCCTGTCAGAAAATCTCAGGAGGTTCGTTGTGAAGAGGAAAAGGTGATGGCGGTGTTCTTTTGGTGCGAGAGAGTGTGAGGTGGCCTGACGATGACGGCGGAAGTGACTGTGAGTAGGTCAGTTCGGCTGGTGGTTCCAAAGGTCAAGAGCTCCAATGACCTTGGGGATTTGATCTCTGGAATGTATGGAAGGTGTGGGTGGAAGTGGTGGGGTGTTTGGTGGCGTGTGTTGGCTCGGCAAGCTCATCAGAGCTTCACCAGCCGTGGAGAAGATGGGGGGAGAGAGGGTGATGTCGTGCATGAACTTAAAGTCTGAGGGGTTGTAGAGGATCAAGAAGGTGAGAGGAAGAGAAAGGGGGGATTTAGAGAGGGGGAGAGTGGACGGAGGCAACCAACTATGATAGGTCGGTGCCAGAGAAGGTGAAGGCTCCGATGAGTGAGGTCGGCAATGTCGAAGGGAGAAGGAGCTCCTGGCAGGTATGGCGAGGAACAGACAACGAAGGGAGGAAGTTTCCCACTGCCTATAGTATGTGGTAGAGGATGAAGAAGCTTGAGTAGAGGGGTCACCGGAGCAAGTCAAAGTAGGCCAGAGGGAGAAGAAAAAGAGTTTTTTTGCCTCAAAACTTTTTAAGGAGCACGACCTTGCGAATGAGGTCTTTAAAGGCCTCAGGAAGAGCTCCAAGCTTTGGAAAAAGCTTGAGAAGCTCGAGATTTTAGGGCAGAAGATCCTTAAAATTTCTTGTGTTCTCTTGATCTGAGGAGCTCAAATCAGGGTTTAAGAGGCGGCGCAATCGATTAGGAAGGTCCTCAGGAACAATCCCTCCAAATTTGGAGGGATTCGGTTGAGTAATCAGAGAGGAATCTCTGATTGAAGGTTGGCTACTTTGGGTTCACACCTGCCATGGTGCTAGGGACCTGTTTGAAGAAAATGACAAATAGTTAGGGGGCAAATGCAATTAATTTGAAAGTTAGGGGCTTGATTAAAAGAAATAAAGACTTAATGGACCAAATTGCAAACTAGGTCAAGATTGACTTTGATTGGGCCTAAATTTTGGTACAAACCTAATTTGGACCAAAGAATCTAATTGTGAAGTCGGATTTGAGTTTTGATAATGTGTTTCCTGGGTAATTTGCACAGAAAGCTAAATTAAGGCATAATTCCGTCTGCGACTCTGTTTAAGGTCAAAATAGGTTCAAATGGTCAAACTAAGGGTACTAAAACCTCTCATAATATTTTTATATGAATTTTAGGAGATTTAGATGAATTTTATCATGAATAGAACCTCTTTAATCTAAGATGGGTATGAAATTAGGGTTTTTGTGTTGTTGTAGTTCTCGAAATACGTGAAACCCTGTTTCTAACAATGCTGACCCACTTTTTAGACTTTTAAGCTCATTTGACCTTCATTTAACCCTGAGTGACCCCGTGGTTAATCTGTGTTTGAGATGTGCTGTTAAAATTACAGAATAACCCTGATTTCCTATTTTCCTCTCAAATCAGAATAACATGAAATTATGTCCTTCAGATAATTATGTAGAAGCATTTATCCATCAAACCTGACTAAAAGTGGTCAATTAGGGCTTATGATAGTGTTCGCCTCACCTTCCCCTTTATCTATCTTTGGAGCATGGGAAACCTCTGGTGAATTCCTGTCTTTCCTCCACTGTAGTCAACGTCCATGCCACCTCCTGCTTACCACCATCGTGTTGAGACCTTCTTCTTGCTCATTCTCTCTTTTATTCTCTCTCTACTTATAATTTAACATTATTTAGTATTAATAAAATTTTATTTTGGTGATTTATTTTTATTTGCATTAGTTTCATAGTTTCTAATTGGCAGTTAGTTTATTTTTTAATTTTCATGCACTTTTATTTTGTTAATTTAGGACTAGTTGTTAGAAACAAGCATACTTCTTGTATCTTGTTATAAAATTATAAAGAAATCTAAAAAAATCTCAAAAATCTAAAGAAAATTAGTTTAGATTAGTACAAAGTAATTTAGACAATTTTGCATCCATGAGGATGACTCAAACTCCCACTATACTTATTTGTATTTCTTTTTGAGAGTTGGTAATTTTTATAAACAATCGTATCTTTGCGTACGACACTCTTTACGACCTTATGGATCACACGATAAATATTTGGTGCCATTACCGAAGAGGCGATAGATCTCAATTACCTTTTACTACATTTTATGCATTTAGTTAGATTTTTTGTAATCAATGTTATTGATTCATCTGTCTCGATTTTAATTTATACATTTTACAGGTAAAGACCTTGGGTCAATCCAAACTGGCCCAACAAGTAAGTTGACTCATCTTATCGCATAATTAGTTTAGGACAATTATCTTTCAAAAATAACCTAAAAAAGGAAAAACCAAAAAAAATCCTACCTTAAAACCTGCATTCTATTAAAAGTTATTTTGTTATTAGAGCACTCATTCTAAGGTTCATCTACCTTTAGAGGATTCTAATACTTTGTGATTAATTTTCCTAAAATTGTACTCACATTTACATTGAAATTTTAATTAAAGGAAGAGACAACACTAACGACATTGCTTGAAACCCTAAAAGAGGCAAGAGGAACCCTAAAACCCATTTAATAAAGGTAGAACTTTAAAAGACGAGAATTTTAAAATTAAAGGCTTTGTTTGCTTAGTTGTTGCATTTGCAAATCAAATTAATTTTTAAGGGCACAACCACCTAAAATGCCCATCACATTCTAAGAATCTATATTGCCAATGCCCTAAAATTGAGTATATGTTGGCCCTAAGGTTAGATAATTTCTAGTCGTAAGGATTCGATTTTGGTTTGTCTAAGTGGTTTGCCTTAATTTGTAAGGTTAAATCTAGTGTCTAGGCTATGGGTACAACAGTCAAACGACTTATGTGAGTTAGATGTTACTTAATTGGCACCATAGTGAAAGCTTTGGAAGCACTCTCTGTACTCCACCCATATTCAACCCAGCTAAATTGACTTTAGGAAAAGATATGTAATTGCTTGCTAATGAGCGAGGTTTTATGTGAGAAAAATTGAGTTAAGAATCTCGGTCGCCGCAATCGCAAAAAATCTGTTAATCAAATAAATTTACCAAAACTCAAGGTGAGTCCCAGATCCAACACATGGAGGTGAACATTTGATTTTGACAAATTCGCATTTGCTTTTATTTATTTTTAGTATTTTTGTGTTTTTCTTTTTTTTGTATTTTTATCAAGCAGGAGATCAAGTCAAAATATCTAGCTAATCTACTTGCAAATAACAGAGAGAAAGATAGAGAGAGAGAAAATATCAATCAATATATGTCTAAACAGATTTTGCTACAAATAGTAAAGCAGGAAATTAAAACTACACTAGAAAACAATAAAAGAGAGAAAGGTGAGAGAAATTCTCCTCAATGGCTTCTTGGAGGATGAGCTTTGCTAACAGAGCACCCGGAAGAGAGTGGTGAGGAGATAAAAGGAGGACAAGTCTAACGAATCGGGGATGAGACAGGGTGGCATCACAGCAGGATGTGCTTCTCGAACGAGGTGAGAAGATGGCCACGAGATGCTCCACGAACGAGGATGAGAGAGAGGAAAAATATTTATATTCTACTCTAATGGAGCATCCCAGGATTGGGACCAACTCTTTAGAGCTTTAGAGGGGGTGAGGAAGAAGTAGGAATAGATGAAGAGAAATGGGAGGTAGGGGGTTTATATAGGTGTAGGGAGGGGTTAAAATCGCTCATGGGCTTTAATGGGATGCATGGGACATGGTGCATGTCCCACGCACCTGTTGATGGAGAAATGAAGGCCACCCAGCTAGTGGATCATGATGAAGAAGCACAGCCATTAGATCCTTGATGTACGGTGTGGGCTGCATGGAGATCTCACCTACGGCTTCTCCAATCATGCATATCACGCCTTAAGCGCATATGATCGCGCGGGAGTCAATGTAGGTCGTTGGGTCGAAGATGAAGGGCTAGGGACACACGTGGATCAATGCTTCAGATTGTTGCCTAGCGCCACGTGTGATACCGCACGTACATGCATCACTCTCATTTGGTGCATGGGACTATCCGTGTGGCATCTCCAAGTCCACTCGATGGAGATCGAACGGATGAATTTGACTATACTGTGAATTGCGCTACTCAGTGAGTTTTAAAGTTATGTCTGCCTCTTGGGAATGCTCTTCCCAACCGCCATGCTAAGGGTGAATTGTGTCGAGAAGATGATGAGGTGCACATGCGATCTTGACCGTTGGATCTCGATCCAGCGATCGAGATTTGGCATGGCATTCTCCTTCAACTCATGAGGCACGGCAGAGGATGGGTCTTAGTCGTTGGATTGAGATCTAATAGCTGAGATTAAAGGATGAGTGCACCTTTAAGGAGGGGTGGCAGTGCTAAGGGTGGATTGGATGGATGGTGGCACCATCCTCGCCGTCCATCTTTTTCTACTTGTAGATGACACGACAGATGTTGGATTGGACCAATTTTCACATAGTTAGGCTGCGATCGTTAATCCGAACCCATCTGTGTGATCGGATTTGTCATTTAAGGTCCAAATCTATGCCACCTTGCCCCTTGGCCTTTAATCTTCCTTGGACTACGAAAGTCTGATTAAGGCAATTTCGGAGGTGTTGGACTCCAATCGTCATCCTGATTAGATCCGTACAGTTGGATCTTCAATCTGACTCCCAAAAATGAATCGTCTTCTCCCCTAATCGCCAAATAGGTGAATTAATAGATTATTTACAAAAATTATTCTAAATGCAAAATGATGTATGTTATGCAATATTTATAATGCATGATGCTTCTATAATTCTAGGAACACACATAAATAGGCATTTTATGCGGAATAGATGTGTCTACATCACTTGTAGGCCTTGTCGTGCCTTTTAAGACTTGTAGGTTCCATGGGGTTAAACATTTTTAAGTAAGATTGGATTGCTTATTTGTGTAGATAGGGTACATCTTCTCTCATCCATCTCTCTTCACTTCTCCATATTTCTTCTAATGGCACACACACATGAGATGACTTATTCTTACCATAATCAAGGCCAAACCCTCAGTTTAAATACTGCCCATCTATTAACACCCTTATAAATGACTCCCCATCTAAACCATATGAATCACCCACTCTATACAATTCTAATTTGGCAAATTCATATGGGTACAATAACTTCTCTAGAGACCACCAAAATTACTCAGTTCCTCCTCAATTTTCAAGCCCATCTCCTATGCTCTCCCACAACTTTAACTTTGATTTGGGTTTAAGCTTTTTGATGTTACATTTCAGATGAATCATCAAACCAAGGTTGGACTAGTAACTTTAACTTTGGCTCAACCCCATATAGTTCATCCAACAATGAGTTTAATTAGACTACACCTTCCTACAACCATAGTTGGTCAAGTCAATCTACTTACTCAACTATGCCACATATGATTCAAGCCATATTGAATGGATCACATTATGATAGTCTTTCCATAAGTAATCCTAGTAAAGGTTAAGTTGTTTATTTGAATGATTCTTACTAAAGTCATGTATCAAAATCGACAGTATGAATGTGATTTCAATTCTATCAACCCTTCTTCTCTACTTGATTGCTAATCAAACTCAATTAATTTCTTGGACTCAAATGGAAATGATCAATCTACTTTTGAGATCTACATTGAACCTGAACCTTCACCTGAATTTTCTACAGCAAAGTAAATGGTAGATTAGTGCCTTTTAAGGAATTAGATCCATATGGTACCATTTTACTTTCTGAAGGACCTAATGGCCCCATCCTTAAAAGTCTACCTGTTGAACTAAACTCAAATCCAAAATTGACTCAAGATCTACATTAGCAAAATAATTCATACCAAGAATAATTAAGGTCTCAAGTAGCTGAGAAACTCAAAAGGATGATGTATGACATCAATCAAACATTGTTGCACCTCTTAAAGAGGATGGCAGAAAAATAATGACAAATCAACCTTGCGAAGATCAATGAGGCTTGCCTAGAGAGAAACGTAAGAAACCTGGAATTTGAGTTAAATGGTAAGGAACCCAATGAAATTGAAACTGAATCATATAAGATACTTGGGGATCAATCAAGTGAATTAGGGGTAGAGTCAAACCAAGATTTTAAACAATCATGTGAGGAGATTAAAAAGGAATTATTTCCTTTTAATAAGGCTTGTGTTAATGATCTAAAGTTCGAACCATACATTGATCTTATGACTTTTCGAGATAAGTTGCCAAATGATTTTAATGAAAAGCCTGAATATAAGGATCAAGAGCTTAAGGCAGAGAATAAAGAAGACTAGGACCTTGTACTTGAGTCTAATCCTTATCAATGTAATCAAATTAATGAAAAGGTCTCATTGAAGGGATTGGATTTTGAGGATATTGTTCAAAAGAAGGATCTTCTGGTGGAAACAGAACCTAAATATGAATCATTTCATTTTGAGAATGATACAAGCATTAGCCCTGATTATCATAAATTCATTTTTGAATTGGATGAAAATTTCTTTATTGATTTAGGTGAAGTTAATGAATTGCACTTTGAGCATGATGATACTTGGATCACTAGCTTTATCTTTACATCAACTCTTGATGAACTTGGAATTGAATCATTTATTCCTAAGATTAAATGCAAGTTTGATGTAACCAAGTTCAAACTACTTCCTTAAGTCTTGAGAGACTTAAATTTCATGGAAGGTGTTGAAAAATTAAAGTCATTTCATGTGAAGAGTTGAATGAAACCTGAGTTTACGCAATCACGATATCTTCATCCTAAGCTTCAGTATCAATGGACACAATTACTTTACATAATGCATTTATCAAGTGTCCAACATTTTAAACTTGAGTTGGATGTAACTAAACCAAGAATCACTCACCATGTACTTAAGCTTAAAAGACATTGGATACATGACTTCGACCTTCATTATTTAATAAGTATCCAACCTTTTGGAATAAGGTTACATCATCAACCAGTCCATATTGATGGACACCTTGATGAGAGCCTCATCATGAGCCATAACTAGCTCATTTTGACCCAATAAAGAAGATAAAAGCTCCTACATAACCTAGAAGAAGGCCTAAATAAAGGAATAAGTGCTCTGAGAAGAAAACATGAATTAAAGGTTAAAACTGCAATTTTACCATTGCAGTACATAAACGAGTTTTCTCAGAGGCAAAACATAGGTCAAATGATCTAAATGAGATAAAAAGGGGGTTGAGTCAATCAGAAATGAGTTTATGTGCAATCTAGGAATTAAATGACATTTGGTAACCCTAAAACAGACCCGCTTAAATTAACAAGGTTTCGGTCAGGATAAAAATCAAGTAAAACCTCTAAAAATCATGGAAAAATATCCTCTATGACTTAGAACACTTAATTTGGCCTTTGGAACCCAGTTTGACCTAGATTAGGGTCCTAGCTCTTCAAGTAACCTAATTTGGGTTTTTACGCAAAATAACCAGTCAAACGAGGTCAAACCTAAAATCAAATTTGACCATTGGATTCCTTAGGTCAAAATTAGGTTTATGCCAAAATTTGGACCTAAGGGGAGGTCATCTTGACCTACTTTGCAATTTAGTACACCCGAATCACAATTTGGTCCCTATCTTTTGAAATCATTGCAGAGGACCCCCTAATTTGCTCGCCACCTTTGCAATCAGGTCCTGCCGCCATTGTTAGGGCAGAATCAACCTCCGGCGAGGTTTAGAGAGGGATTACTCTCTGATTCCTCAGAGATCCGCTTCCAGAAATGAAAGGGAGATTCTATGAGGAATTCCCTTCCATCTACGGCCAATCACACAACCTCTGGTGTGAACCCAATCTCTCGTGCGAACGCACGAGGGATTTGGGTATCTTAACCTATTTCCTACTCCGGCGATCCATCAGAGGCAATAGGCGTGCCCATTCCGCCTCTCCACACGGCCCAGTGACTATAAAAGAACCTCTAAGCCTGGCCGCAGATCTTTAGCTTGATTTGGCCGAGTTTCCACCTCCAATTCATCCCCTCCTGTTCGGCCAAAGTTCCCAACAAGCTCCAGCGAGCCCCCCTCCCCTCCCTCTTCGCTCTGCCACAAAACCAGTGGCAGAGTTATCTTCCTGACTCTCCTCCGTGTCGCGCAGTACCCGCACACGCCGCCTCAGCCCCGTCATCGCCGCCGTTCTCCCCCACTGGGCAGCATCTTCTCCGGCGACAGCAGGTACAGCTGTCCGCCATCCGTCCTCCTTCATCCCTACAATTAGGCTAGAACTATTCCCCGTAGTCCCCTCTCTCTTTTCCCCCTGTTATCTCATCTACTCGACCCTCGACCGATGCCGACCACCCTCATCTTCCACATCATCGACCGACCTCCGGCGAGCCGCTCCCACCATTCTGCCCTTCCACACGGCTCGCCAACCATCTCGTAAGCTCTGCCTCACCACCAGGAACACATTCCACCCCTCCACTGCCACTCCGCACCTCCACAATAGCCCCCCGAACAACCCCACACATCCGGCCACAGGTTGACCTAGGCACGCACGCCTAGGCCATCCTGCGGCCTGCAGCATGGCTCACCACCTTCGCCGTGCTACGGCGAAGGTCCCTAGCTGGTCTAATTGAGCCGAGAGGCTCACTTTGTATCTAACAAGATTTCAGCTCCTGCCGCCATTGACGAAGGTTGAAGCAGCTTCGCAGCAGCTCCAGGCGTCAGTAGCTCCAGGCTTCAGGTGTTGCGTATTCGGGAAAGCGTCGCGAAGCCCTCGGGGCCAGCAAGTCGCTCTGCGAAGCTCCCAACCTTGGCCATAGCACGAAGAGAGCTCTGCGGGCGCGCGCGAAATCAGGGCAGAACCTTTAGTTCCACATCGTGGAATCGCGAGGTGCGGGTATGCTATAAGTTGTTTTTGTGATATAGCCTTAACTCCTCCGAAAGCACAGGGGTGAGGTCCCTCACTTGCCCTCACGCCCGCCTCGTCCGCGGTTTCATCTCGCGGATCTGGCGGGATCCGACATGACCCTAACCTGACCACTCCTCACACATCACCACCTGCAGGTGCACCTGGTCCCGGGTGCGAATCCGACCCGATTACCCGTATGGCTCTGGGAGAGCGTCCCTAAGTGAATTGCTGAGAGAGAGAGACATGCGGGTAGAGGGAAAGGGGTAGGTTTTGCTCTGTGTAGGCACAGGCTGAACGTTGAGGAAGAAAGACCTTTGGCCGCGAGAAGAAGGAAGGCAAGGCAGAAGAAGACTGCAGAGAACGAAGAAAGGCCAAGTGAAGACTGCAAAGATCAGAAGAAGAAGAAAGAAGGAAGAGCAAGGCAGGAGAAGAAACAAGAGAAAAGAAACAAAGGCAGGAAGAAGAAGCCTTCGCAAGAAAAGAAGCAAAGCAGAAAGAGAGAAGAGAAAGAAGAAGAGAAGCCAAGATAGAGGACGAAGAAGAAAAAGAGTCTGCAAAAGAAGAAAGAAAGCAAGAAGAAGAATAATCAAAAGGAAAAGGGAAAACACTTTTAAGACGTCTGATCTTGGGATCAGACATCCAACTTGACTCTTTTGCCTAAATTATTTTTTTTAAATACCTTTGAATTCCAGTTTTGAGTAAATTAGAGTGTTTAATTACATTTTGATTAGTAGTAAATTCCATTTGCTCCCTGTGTTCGACCTCGGATACTCCGATTTTCGAGTAATAAAATTCTCTATTTGTTTGAATGCTTTGTCGACTATACTACAACGTGACATCCTTTAAAACCTACAAAAGCGTTGCGAACATTTTGGCGCCGTTGCCGGGGAGCAACGTGCAATTTACCACTAGTCTCTACATTCTTTTCGTCATATTGAACACTAACTTGCCCTACTTTGCTTTGATGTGATCTTACAGGTATTTCAAGAGAAAATCCCTCCCGCAAGTCAACCACTCCAAGGCAGGTAATTTCTTTTCTTCCTTAATCATCCCCTAATTCTAAAAAGACAAAAGGAAGAAAATCAATTTAGGAATCAATTGCCTTCTTTATATAGTAATCACCATCTTTAAGGCAAACCTTTCCTAATTTTGCGAAATTTTTCAAATCTTCTTGAAGTTGGAGCAATGTTTTTTTTAGATTCCATCCCACAAATTCATGTGCCTAATAGAAATAACGCTTAATCTCTGTGGACAACACATTTCTTGCTTTTAAAGTCCAAAGAGAACCTTGTGAAAAAGAAAAAAAGGATTGGAAATAGAACCAAATTAGGGTTTCTACAGTAGGATCTTGGAGTGTTAGTCACACATGCCTGCATAAAAGGAAATAAACCCTCCCGCATCAGTGAACTACCCAAGACCTTGATTGAAGAGATTTTAACAAGCAAACCCTAAAAAAAAAAATTGAGCTCTAAAATCACTTGAATCTTAAAATTTTTTTGAACCTAATAACCTGGGAGTCAAATCAGGATGATCTCTAGGCTCTAAACCTAGAATCATTCTGCCATCTATAGGATAGGTCAGGTGAAGTTGACCTCTTGGGTCAACCAACCTCTAAATTAGGTCACAACATCAACACATCTAAAGTTCAAGTGAGAACCCTAAAAGCACCTTTGAAATAAAAGTGGTAGACTTAAGAGGTCAAGGTCCCCATTCTGGTCTACCTGGAATCTCAGTGACAAGAGAGGTCGGGTGGGGGAAACCCTGTAACCCGTAGGGACGCTCTACCGTGTAGGGGTCTTTGCGGGACTCTCCCTCTCTGGTTGCCCAGGTAATTCTCAGGTGGACGATCTTCTGATCCAGGGGTTCATCCGCCCTGAACCTCCACAGTCATCCAAACATCTTTGGGTGTCTTGATTGGGTCAAGAACATCTCCAGTCCCTCATCATTTCTCTTTAGAGCACACATACACATTTTCAGTGGGACTCGTTATTCAGATCTGATCGCTTCATAACACATCGTGATTCATAACTTGATTCTACATCTTGACTCCACCATCTGATCCAAATATGCAGCCAAACCACCTAGGACTACCATTCAAGAAACCTGAATATCAGAGATCCATGAGAGATAAAATGATTGAGGATGCCATGAAATTCTATGAAAATGAAGAAACCTCAACAACAATAGGAAACATTCAGGTTGATGTCCCAACAACCACAACCTTTGTCATAACTTGTGCCTAAGTACTATTAGTAGAAGCCAACAAAGGATCAACCCGTGACTTGCTCATTACTGCATACATTAAGATAGAAAAATTGCACAATAATGAATACCTTCAATGTATGACAAATCCTCGACTTTGGAAGCAACACCAAGATAGTCTTGAAAAATGGGAAGAGATAATGAAATTAATAAAACAAATGATTGATCAGAAATACCCGTACATACCACCAACAGAGGATGAACTATCTTGGGACAACATCGAGGATAAATCTGATCTCGGGTTTGAGGCACAAAATGGTTGTGGATTCCCAACCCAGATGGAGTATAATGCACCTGACATTGAAGAAGGTTGGGAAGCTCCAAATGCAGGAAAAGACCATGATGAGCCCATTTTAGAATCCCAAAACTCCTGCAAGTATGAGAGTAGAACTGAACCTCTCGAGGGTATAAATTCCGTCCCTTATTCTGATAAGGTGACCCTCGAAGGTTATTCAAACCTAGATTCTAGTAATTCAACCCACATCCTAAGCCTAGAACCTAGATCTGAAACATATTTTGAAGATTGCAAGGCCCCAGATGAAGAAGATCAATCTTTTAATGAAGAATATGATTTTGGGCCTCGATTTGATGAATATCCCTCGCCAACCTCCTCAGAGGAACAAATCAATTTTTCGAAAGTCATGCCAATCTACGACACAAAAATCGAGGAGTTGGACGAGCAGGGTTTCAATTGGGTTGGCCATACTAGCTTAGAATCTGAGCCTCTACCAGATAAGGATACCCTTTTAAGCTCAGGATTAACATTTAGGCTAGATCCCAGTCAAGCTGCTGAATATACAACATATGATTTATTCTATGGTGGAACTCATGATCTGGAATCTCATTCAAACTTTGATTTTCGCAAACTCTCCGACAATCTCGAATTTAACCATAACACCGGAGAAAATCTGCTTCCTGATTATAACAAGCCAATCTTCTTTGAAGCCACCTGCTCCACATATACAGAACCAATCAAAACCCGTTCCCCACCCCGACCCGCAACTGGACTCAATTTCTATTCCGATTCACCTCTCACTGAGCCGTTTGCAGATGATTCAACTCCATATCTAGACCGGGTATCGGGTACTGATCAGACCACAAATCAGGAGCCTCCATCCTTTGATCACCCCTGTAGGGATTCCACACCTTACATGGATAATTTTTCGGAACCCTACTTTGACCAGGCTGATTCGACTCAGCCTGAACCCGAGTTTTCACTTCCATATCCATCAGAACTTCACTGCATATGGTGAGTTCCGCATCTGCTGATCTACATCTATCAACCCACTAGACTTATTGGGTTTGGGCTGCATCATCAGCCCACTGATCTTAACAAGCACCTGGTTGGACCAACCAGGCTCTTAATCAAGGTGCTTGTTTTCCAGAATTCCATTGATTTGACCACTCCCTCTCCACCCCATTTTCCGCTTGGCTGAAGGCATTAAATTTAGCGCTTAACGGGAGGCAACCCGTCATCCCAAAAACAGAGACCCATATGAGTATCCGTCCGTACTCCACGTCTATTGCACCTTGAGTTCAGCCTTAGACAGATGATCCCACCTCTGGTACACATATCAGAGCTTGAAATCATCTGCATCAGTCATTTTCGACCCATTCACCCACCCGATGTATCCTGTTCTAAGTCCCTGACCTCCCCACTAATTCACACCCTCTGTTTACAATGAGGACATTGCAAAACTTAGGCATGGGAGGGGGTGATAAAGTGCATACATACAGAACCAATAAAAAAGTCAGGAGTCTCACACACAAAAGATTTGCATATGTCAAAAACACAAAAAATTGAAAAATTATGAAAAAGAACAAAAAAAATGGGGGAGGGAGGAAATTTTGTAAGCCAAATATTCATAAGGAGGAGAAACATAGCAAAAATGACAAAAAGGAGCACAAAATGAGAAAGAGAAAAGAAATAGTCATTAGTAAAAGATTAAGAAATTAACTGAAGTTCTAGACCAGATCAAAAAAAGAAAAAAAAGAAATAGAAGAAAAAGTGCTAAGGCAACACAACAAGAGATTAGCGGGAACACTGGTCTTAGGCCTCTTGGGCTAGATTCTTTAGCTTAAAAATTCACGTATCCATTAAAATCTGGATAATCCTCAAGAGGTTGGGGAGAATGCGAAGCTTAAGTATTAGGTCTAAGGCTTAGGAAGTATTCGGCCTCGTTAACTGACCTCCGATTTGCGGGATTTGGTAACCTAAGTACCCCAAGTTCACACACATTCTGGTTCAGTGAGCATAAACATCCAAATCACACGAAAAGCGTTTAATGTTCTGAAAAAGTCACCTAGATTAGGAGCGGCCAATCAACACAAGTTGATTTGGACGAGTTCCCAATGCGGAGAGGCGGAAAATTTCCCTCGAAGATGCGTAACAACATATCATCTCCTCGGTGCTTGTCTCTTAGGATATTTAAATATCCTACTGGGGGCATGTAAGCACTCTGCTGGTTCAGATACCATAGACGGCATTATCACAAAATGTCGATCGCCAGCGTTTGAATTCGGCCACGGAACGCCATGGGCGAGATTATCTCGAAATCTCAAAAGCCAGGGTTCTGGGGGCTACCATGGGTGGTACTATCTCGAAGCATCGATAGCCAGGAACCCTTGAGGATTGATGATGGGGACGAGAAATCCGATACAGACTGTGTTGAGAAGCTAATCCGAAGCTAGAAATAAAAAGAAAAGAGAGAGAAAAGCTCTCCAAACAAATAATCTTCTATCTCTCTCTTACAAAAATGCACTGCAAACTGAACTTAGGCTAAAAATGTCCTAAGCACGGGTGCTTTAACCGCGAAATCCAACAAACCCTAGGTTAATTTCTGTGGGTCGTAGAAACCTTTGCGGAGGACTGAGGCTAAAGCGAGTCAGGTCCGGATTTTGTTTGGTACTTGAGTACCTCTAGGCCTATTGTCAGCATTCCTACCTAATCACAAAAGAAAAGGAGAAGCACTTATCATGATTGTTGACAGACACTCTAGGTCTAGAACGGAAGTTAAAACCTTGAAATTTTGCTAAGGGACTAGCAAAAGCTAGGCATGGGGGTATGATGAGAGACTCATCATGAGCCATAACTAGCTCATTTTGACCCAATAAAGAAGATAAAAGCTCCTACATAACCTAGAAGAAGGCCTAAATAAAGGAATAAGTGCTCTGAGAAGAAAACATGAATTAAAGGTTAAAACTGCAATTTTACCATTGCAGTACATAAACGGGTTTTCTCAGAGGCAAAACATAGGTCAAATGGTCTAAATAAGATAAAAAGGGGGTTGAGTCAATCAGAAATGGGTTTATGTGCAATCTAGGAATTAAATGATATTTGGTAACCCTAAAACAGACCCGCTTAAATTAACAAGGTTCCGGTCAGGATAAAAATCAAGTAAACCCTTTAAAAATCATGGAAAAATATCCTCTATGGTTTAGAACACTTAATTTGGCCTTTGGAATCCAGTTTGACCTAGATTAGGGTCCTAGCTCTTCAAGTAACCTAATTTGGGTTTTTACGCAAAATGTCCATTCAAATGAGGTCAAACCTAAAATCCAATTTCATCATTGGATTCCTTAGGTCAAAATTAGGTTTATACCAAAATTTGGACCTAAGGGGAGGTCATCTTGACCTACTTTGCAATTTAGTACACCCAAATCATAATTTGGTCCCTATCTTTTGAAATCATTGCAGAGAGCCCCCTAATTTCCTCTCCACCTTTGCAATCAGGTCCTGCCGCCATTGTTAGGGCAGAACCAACCTCCGGTGAGGTTTAGAGAGGGATTACTCTCTGATTCCTCAGAGATCCTCTTCCGGAAGGGAGATTCTATGAGGAATTCCCTTCCATCTACGGCCAATCACAACCTCTGGTGTGAACCCAATCTCTCGTGTGAATGCACGAGGGATTTGGGTATCTTAACCTATTTCCTACTCCGGCGATCCATCAGACGTGCCCATTCCGCCTCTCCACACGGCCCAATGCCTATAAAAGAACCTCTAAGCCTGGTCGCAGTTCTTTAGCTTGATTTGGCCGAGTTTCCACCTCCAATTCATCCCCTCCTGTCCGGCCAAAGTTCCCAGCAAGCTCCGGCGAGCCCCCCTCCCCTCCCTCTTCGCTCTGCCACAAAACCAGTGGCAGAGTTATCTTCCTGACTCTCCTCCACGTCGCACAGTACCCGCGCACGCCGCCTCAGCCCCGTCGTCACCGCCGTTCTCCCCCACTGTGCAGCGTCTTCTCCGGCGACAGCAGGTACAACTATCCGCCCTCCGTCCTCCTTCGTCCCTACAATTAGGTTAGAACTATTCCCCGTAGTCCCCTCTCTCTTTTCCCCATGTTATCTCATCTACTCGACCCTCGACCGACGCCGACCACCCTCATCTTCCACATCATTGACCGACCTCCGGCAAGCTGCTCCCACCATTCCGCCCTTCCACGCGGCTCTCCAACCATCTTGTAAGCTCCGCCTCACCACCAGGAACACATTCCACCCCTCCACTGCCACTCCGCACCTCCACAGTAGCCCCCCGAACAACCCCACACATCCGGCCACAGGTTGACCTAGGCACGCACGCCTAGGCCATCCTGTGGCCTGCAGCATGGCTCACCACCTTCGTCGTGCTACGGCGAAGGTCCCTAGCTGGTCTAATTGATCCGAGAGGCTCGCTTTGTGTCTGACAAGATTTCAGCTCCTGCCGCCATTGACGAAGGTTGAAGCAGCTTCGCAGCAGCTCCAGGCTTCAGGTGCTGCGTATTCGGGAAAGCGTCGCAAAGCCCTCGGGGCCAGCAAGTCACGTTGCGAAGCTCCCATCCTTGGCCATATCACGAAGAAAGCTCTGCGGGCGCGCGCGAAATCAGGGTAGAACCTTTAGTTCCACATCGTGGAATCGCGAGGTGCGGGTATGCTATAAGTTGTTTTTGTGATATAGCCTTAACGCCTCCGAAAGCACAGGGGTGAGGTCCCTCACTTGCCCTCACGCCCGCCTCATCCACGGTTTCATCTCGCGGATCTGGCGGGATCCGACATGACCCTAACCTGAGCACTCCTCGCACATCACCACCTGCAGGTGCGCCTGGTCCCGGGTGCGAATCCGACCCGATTACCCGTATGGCTCTGGGAGAGCATCCCTGAGTGAATTGTTGAGAGAGAGAGACACGCGGGTAGAGGGAAAGGGGTAGGTTTTGCTCTGTGTAGGCACAGGCTGAACGTTGAGGAAGAAAGACCTTTGGCCGCGAGAAGAAGGAAGGCAAGGCAAAAGAAGACTGCAGAGAACGAAGAAAGGCCAAGTGAAGACTGCAAAGATCAGAAGAAGAAGAAAGAAGGAAGAGCAAGGCAGGAAGAAGAAGCCTTCGCAAGAAAAGAAGCAAAGCAGAAAGAGAGAAGAGAAAGAAGAAGAGAAGCCAAGACAGAAGACGAAGAAGAAAAAGAGTCTGCAAAAGAAGAAAGAAAGCAAGAAGAAGAATAATCAAAAGGAAAAGGGAAAACACTTTTAAGACGTCTAATCTTGGGATCAGACATCCAATTTGACTCTTTTGCTTAAATTATTTTTTTTAAATACCTCTGAATTCCAGTTTTGAGTAAATTAGAGTGTTCAATTACATTTTGATTAGTTGTAAATTCCATTTGCTCCCTGTGTTCGACCTTGGATACTCCGATTTTCGAGTAATAAAATTCTCTATTTGTTTGAACACTTTGTCGACTATACTACAACGTGACATCCTTTAAAACCTACAAAAGCATTGCGAACACACCTCATATTTGAGTTGCACGAGCACATCTCTATTTTAATGTTTATTATTTCAGTTGAATTAAATGATACACCTTTGTTAAGGGTTTCATCTAACTAAAGATGTCAAACTTAGCACTTGTTGGATGGCAACCCAACACAGTTTTTCTTATATTTATTAGGCTAATTTTGTAGGTCTAAAGCTAGAATTATTCATGTAATATCTTCCCTTTCTCATGTATATTGAGTATAATGAGGACATTGCATGAAAGAGGCATGGGGGTAGGTAATTTTTCATTGAGTTTTCAAATATATCTAGTCTTCAGAAATTTTACCAAATTTCTGGAAAAAAGAAAGAAGATTTGAAGCGATTTTGTTCGAAATTTTGTCAAGTACTAAGTCAGGGAAGGATGACTCTACTTAGGTTCTTAAGAGTCACTGACCATAGGAGTATATCAGAGATCTTTCACCTAGACTCTTCATATTATTTCTGACTTAATTAACTCGAGTATTTACTAAAATATGAGTTTGTTTCTGAGTCCTTGAAGAGTCTGATTTGCTAAGGAATATATTAAATCAACAGTATGGAAAGTACATGGCTTATTTTTCTTCCATCCTCTAGCTTGAATGTTTTTGAAGCCTGAGCATCTCATTCTTTACACTAACACATTAACTAACTAACTTGTGGGCAAGTAACGATAGAAATCTAGGTTTTCTAAGAGATGTGAGATCTGAGGGTCTATTCTTTAAAATCAAAATTAATTTTTTATATAATTCTAAGACCCTCATAGGTATAGCTAACATATTACACTAGATTCCCCCAAAATGTTAAATGTTTAGATCCCAGTCTTGCATGCTAATGATAACGTCGTCATCATCCATAACTAGCTTTAATTAGTCAGAATCAATTGACAACTGCTCCTACATAATTGCTGGAGAGTCATAATTCATTGCATATCCTTTCTAAGAAGAATGCATTAAAATAGGGTTAAATCTGCAGTTTTAACAGAAGATCATAAATGCAGAGTAATCATGGGGTTTCCCATGGGTTAAATGAAGTTCAAATGAGCATTAATGACTAAAAAGAGGGTTCATGCAAATAGAAATAGGTTTTCACGTATTTCAAGAATTAACGACACTCGAAACCCTAATTTTAGACCTGCTTAATTAACAGAGGTTCTGGTCAGGATAAAATTTACCTAAACCTTCTAAAAATTATATAAAAATATTCCATAAGGTTTGGTATCCTTGATTTGACCATTGAAATCCATTTTGACCTAAAATAGAGTCTTAGATAGGAAGTTGCCCTAATTTGGGTTTCTGCACAAATTGCCCAGTCAAGCTTAGTCAAAACCAAAATACAACTTCACCATCATATTCCTTGGATCAAAATTAGGTCTGTACCAAAATTTGGGCCCAATCAGAGAATATCTTAACCCAGTTTGCATTTTGGTCAAATCTTACTCTTTTTCTCTCAAATAGTCCCTCAGCTTTCGAAATCTATTACAAGGACCCCCCTAACTTCATTGTCTTCTTCACTAATAGGTCCCTACCGCCATTGGAGGTCAACTGACCTCCATGCTAGCGTTGACCGGCCTAAATCCTACTCAAATGGCAATCAAATCCCACCAAATTTGGTCGGATTGATGTTCACTCATAGACGAATCATCTGGGATCAATTTCGAGTTCCAAATCCCCATAGATTGCTCATGCGAATGCACAAGAATCATGGGTCCTATTTTTTCAATCCCAAGCCATGGAAATCCTTCTTTCCTAATCAAAAGCTCTCCCTGAAGCTCTATAAAGAGCCGGTGTGCACAACCATTCTTCTTTAGCTTGGTTTGGTCGCACCTCTTCACCAAAGACCTCTCCCTCTAGCCTCCTTCGACTAGCTTCAGCAAGCTCTCTTCCCCAACTTCCTCGTTTGCTGCCACATACCATA
The DNA here is from genome assembly GCA_037157565.1 of Thalassia testudinum. Taxonomy (NCBI): domain Eukaryota; kingdom Viridiplantae; phylum Streptophyta; class Magnoliopsida; order Alismatales; family Hydrocharitaceae; genus Thalassia; species Thalassia testudinum. The sequence goes on along the minus strand of JAZHRO010000077.1, from coordinate 77,778,170 downwards.
GGCAACGAGACTGCCTTCCTTTCCTTCGTCTGCTCCGATCCTCTCTTTCCTCACCGCCCTCTCACCGAAGATTTCATCTTCCCCGCGACTGGCCAATCAAAGCCGGTGCAAACCTTCACCCCTTCATCCCATAACTAGGTCTAGCATCTTCCTCTTAACCTCCTTAATCTCCTTAGCCCTTAAAATCTTATTTCGACCAACGACCACGCTTCTCCCTCTCCGTCTTCTCTAGCTCCAGCAAAGCTCTAGCAACGCCTCCCTGATGCTACACACCACCAAATACGCCCACTCCACTTCCAGAAGATCCGCCTCACCTCACCGCACAAAACCCCTCATCTAATCCCTTGATTCACCCATTCGAACACCCCACCAAACACACTCACCTCCGCTCATGTAAAGACCCGTCCCACTTTTAGCCTTTTAAAACGTCTGGAGTCTCAGTCAGACATCTGTCTAGATGTCTGGACCCTTTCCCAGACGTTTGAAAATGAAAATTTTTGTATGCACTACGTTCTGCACGCAGGTGGTGCGTAGAATTTCTTTTCTCTCTCCTTTCTCCTTCCTAATCGAACCCTAATCCCTCAACTATAAAAAGCTACCCTCCCTTCCTCTCCTCTCCACTCCACCACCACCATCACACCCCACCTTCACTACCGCGAGCAAGGGTGAGCGAGAGAGAGAGCGAGGAAGAGGAGAAGTGTGAGAGGAGGAGGCCAAGGTCGGGAGCTTCGGTGGAAGCTCGTCGGAGCTCGCATAGCCACTGCAGGCACGTGCGGGAGGAGGGAGTCTGGAGCGATGCCCTCGACCACCTGCAGCAGCTGGAGCTACGACAGAGCAAGGAGAAGCAAGGTGGAGCACAACGAAGAGCACTAGAAGCGCGTTCTGATACTGGAAATTTTCCAGTATCAGACGTCTGGAGTGAAGTCCAGACAACTGGCTGAGCATCTGAACATCTGGGGTCAAGACCAGATGTCTAAAAGCACCTGTATTGCAAAGGTACGTTCTTTCCGCGGTTACGGCCATGTAGGCCTCACCATAGAAGAAATGCTGGCCTAATTTTGGGTGGTTGCTTTGTCGTACGCAGGAGCAGCCTTGGGAAGGTGCACGGAATGCCCTCCATGCACTTTTGAACATCTGATCAGCTCACCAAACAACCGAAGGTGCTTCCAGACTACCGGAGGATTGGTCAGACGTCTGGAACTACTTTCAAAAGGTCGCAGGGGAGTCCTGGATGTTTGAGGACACCGCAGGAACTTGAGGTGAGGTTCTGTATCTTTTAAGACGTCTGGACGTATTTCCAGATGTCTGATTTTGGTCAGCAGACACGTTTTTGACCCGTTTGGGATCCAATCAGGATCCATTTTACGCAAATGAAGTATCTGTAATTTTCTTGTGAGTTTCTTTATGTACTAGAAACATTTATACACTGTTCTGAATCTTCCTTTGTGATGTATTCCTTGGTATAGGATTTCGACCTGCTGCATGTTTGGAGCTCGCAGAGACTCCTAGGTTTGCAATTCAAGCCTCCATTACTCCCGGATTGTCTGGTAGAGTGGTCTACCCCTGTTAATCTTATTAAATAAGAATGTATTTGTGGAATTAGCCAACTGGAAACCTAGGATGTGGCATGAACTCTAGGACAAAGAAATGAATAAACCAATTGTACTACATGATTGTATTTGTATACATGAATTAGTTAAACTGCTAGCCAATGCCTATAATAAAGTTATGAGCTGTCTGTTAGAATATGAGCTGCCTGAGATAAATGAACAGTTACCTGTGAAATTATCAGTTGCATGTATTAAATTGTGGAAACACGAGCTGCCTGTATGTAAACTAGAACTGAATTGTGAATGATGGAATCTGGATCAGAATAATGTGGTGAACATGAGCATGAACCCTACAAGGAGTTAGGAGTAGAGCTCCTGTGGTTAGATGGAAAATCTGGAATGTGGACGAGAAGTGTGCTGGCCCTTGAGTACGTGGTACCAAGGAGTGCGACTGTCCCCTTTTTGTGTAGAGCAGAGCTAGCCTCTCTTGGGTTGGGACCCGGGGTTAGGATTGGCTACTCTACACTGAATTCTGTTGACCCTCATGTACACTGTACCGAGGCGAGCTACTAGTGTAGGGAGGGAGCTAGCCACCCCACGGGGCCCGGGGTTCAGCTAGTCACCCTACACCAACTTGTTAGGCCCTCTAGGCAAACCAGGGTAATCAGACGAGGGTGCGCGGACTGTGGAGGGGCAAGACCCCTATTTGATTTTGAGGGGCTAGAACCCTGTTTCTGAGAGGGTTAGGCCCTATACTGTTCCGTGCTGTACTTTGGGCGTACTCGCTAGTGGAAATGACTAACCGCATGTCAGTGTAGGGTAGCTACCCGTGCGCTTATCATGCGTGCCGTAGTCACTGCTACGTCTTGACAGTGACCTCGGGGTGGTTGACTGGGTGTACGACTACGATGGGGGACTCTCCCGGCCATGAGAGCACCACGTGTACCTTCTACTCTTCAGAAAAGACTGCAATCAAGATCGTTCCTATGAGGAACATGCAATATCATGGAAATCTGAAAGTTGATGAAAAGGGGTGAAAAGGAAATGCATGTAAAATAAAATAACTAGAAAAGATAATTAAACCTGTTACTTTTACTGCTTTAGATAGTATAGTTACCACTCTACTCAGTGTTCGCAGACTCTGTCTCTTTCATAACACTGTTCAAGTCCAGGAGTTGAGTAGCCCGAGCTTTCGGCTGTGGAGGGTGCTGGGTCCAGTCGTAGTTTTTCTGCTCTTCTTTTTGTACACCCTTACTGTTGTAGTGAGTTTCTGACTTTTAGCTGCTATTGTTGTTTCGGTTACTTTCGTTTTCGTTGTCTCTGTTGTTGTGGTAGTATGTATTGGAACAGCAGTTTTACTTTCCTTTACTGCTTTGCTCGTTTTTACTGCTTAATTATATTGCATATGTAAATGTGGTTTACTTTCCTGCTTTTTGGTTATTTCTTGTTGGACGACTGGGTCTTGGGATTAGTTGAGGCGAGCCGATCTCGGGTCCTGTAGGGATTTGGGAACTGGGTCGTAACAGCTCACCTCTTCTGAGTTCGCCAGACCACCATACGCTTCCACTAGCCATATGGACACCGCCATCGCACTCCACATTTTTCGATGACACTTTCGAGCCATCTAACTGAGGCTTTTGAGCCCGTATGCTTGTTTCAGGTGTCCACTACAACACCAATTGGGCTTCACCTCAATAGCCAGCTGCAACACCAATTGGATTCGCAAAGTCCTCAACAGCTCCAATCAAGCAGCATCTTCTCTTGCTAGTACACTCGGAGAAAGGAAGAGTGGGATAGTCCCACATCGGTAGATGAAAGCCTCGCGACTACACATATATTGATTTTGTGCATAGGCTCTATCGCCCAAGCATTGAGGAGTCGGGTCCGTCATACCCCTTCACCCGCTTACTCGCCTATCTCACTCCTCAGTCACCACACATGCTGGTGACCCTGGACACTGTACATGACCCGATAATCTGAATATCTAGATTCGACTATGCGCTAGGTTTGAGAGAGAAGGAAGAGGAGGAATTTGTGAGAGAGCGGGGGAGGGTTTTGCTCTCTAGAGCTTAGTCTCCTGTGCTGTGAAGGAAAGAAGGCTTGGAGAAAGCCTTAAGGAAAAGAGAAGAAGAGGCTCTGAAGAAAGGAGGGCTCATGCAAAAGTAAAGAAAGAAGAGAGAGAGAGAGAGAGAGAGAGAGAGAGAAGCTGAAGTGAAGAAGGAAAGCAGAAGAAGAAGCGAAGGAAAGGAAGGAAAGCAGAAGAAGAGAAGAAACAAAGAAAAAGGCTTTAAGAGCCTTGATCACTTAAGTCATCTGGTGCTTGATTCTGTCGTCTGAATTCTGAAACCTTAAGGGATTAAGGCTCTAGATTAATTTGGCCACTTATCTTGCGTGACATTTCTTATTGATGATATTGTTCAAATATTTGAGTAGTTAAAATATGTTTAATTAAGGCTAATAATTGATGATCTAAATTACCATTATTTTATCTTAGATTTCTTTTTATCATTGTGATCTATTGAAATACTCATGCTTATAATTGACTATCAATTTGAGTAGATATTATTCATTGAATATCTCTTTTGTGTTTCGATTATAGTACTCATTTATATGTAATTAAATATTAGCGTGTGAATTCCATATTTGCTCCCTGTGTTCGACCTCAGACTCTATTCTAGATTCTAAGTTATAAATTTTATTTGTTTGAGGGCTATTTGTCGACTATACTACAATGCAATTTTCCTAAACTCGACAAAAAGTTCGAAAACACATGCTAATCTTCTTTAGATTCTTGTTTAGGATGCATTCACAAACCATATTCAAATCAGCGGCCTACTCTAGAAAAATGAGTAGAAAATGGAGTGGAAAATAAAAAGAGAGAGCTACAATAATAAAAAAATTGAAGAAAAAAACAAAGAAAAGAAAAAGGAAGAGGTAGCGAGAAATAAAAATAAACTACAACATGCTAAATGGCATAGCTGAGCAGATATACACTTATTTCGATCTTGTATTGACCTAGAGATGAAAATAAATGAGGAAGAAATCTACCAATTTGTGGTATGGCAAATTCAAAACAGGGTCGGTGAGAAATGAAGGGTAATCTTGCGTTTCAAAGAAAACTTGCTTTTCTAGAATGTGTTGCCCACTTCTCTCGCCAATATCATATACATAGATGCTTAGTCCTTCCTACCCTATTCAAACCCTTAAATGGATTTTCGAGTCATAGAAACCTATACTTGAGACCCAAGTCTGAGGCTAATTAAGATCTCACTGGATAAGGCAATTCATATTTTGGTCGATACTAAAGTATTATTAAGTCTTTGTATTTAGATTTCATGTATATTGTCTATGGTTAATGATGAATGAAATGACCTGACTTATACAATCCTACTTAGACTCATCAATTGTCAATTTTGTTTTTGAGTTTATGGGTGTATCACTTGCAAAACCTCAAGAGACATTACTCCTACACTATGACAACCTAGTGGTTTAAGGCCTTATTGCATATGTTAAATGCAACTACAATTCCTACAAAAGTGAGTTAAGTTTTTCAATTTTGTTTTATTTCATTTTATTTTTCTCAAAGACTTGCAAAATGTAGGCATGGGTTATGATCACATCACAAATTTGCATAATATTTTTCCTATTTTTCACTTTTTTCTAGGTATTTTTTATATTTTAATTTTGCATTTGTAAATAATTTGATTTATTTAATTTTTAATATTTGGGGAAAAAATTGTAAGAAAAATATACCAAATATTAATCTCATCTGAAAAAGCACGAGGATAAATTTCAAAAACGACTATCGTGTAAGCTGCAACAGAGAAATAAATAAAATCAAAGAAAAGGACAGAAAGGTGCTGATGTCAACGAAAAACTCTCCTCTCAACTCCCCCGCGAACCCAACTCCAACGTGCCTCTCTCCACGCACTCTCTCTCTCGACAGCCGACAGCCCAGCAAGGAAATGAGCTTGGAAGGCGGGGGTGGGGCGCAGGAAAAAAGAAATAAAGCAAAGCCCAAATGAGATTCCCACTTTAAAAAAACCATGGTTTAATCCTATTCGTAGTGGGGTTAGTTTCCTGATTCCGCAAAAAAACCTAAAAATTGAGGTCATAAATTTTAGCATAATTTCCAATTATTTTAGGATTAGGAGATCTATAAATAACCCTTTAGACTCCTCCATCCAAAACATCTCTCCCATTCTCTTCTTTTCATCCTCTCTCCTAAGCACAAGGAACCTCTAACAAATTCCTGCATTTCCTCTGCCACAATCAACGGTCAACCTCGTCCCCTACTTTCCACCATCGCGTCGAGACCTTCTCTCTTATTCTCTCTCTCTCTTTATTTTCTCTCTCTACTTGTAATTTGACAATATTTAGTATTAATAAAATTTGTTTCGATGAGTTATTTTTATTTACATTAGTTTCATAGTTTCTAATTATCACTTTGTTTATTTCGTGCTCTTGTTTTTTTGTTAATTTAGGATTAGTTGTTAGAATTAGCAATACTTCTTGTCTTTTATTATAAAATTCCAAAAAATTTTGAAAATTTTTCAAAAATATAAAGAAAATTAGTTTAGATTAGTAGAAATTAATTTAGTCAATTTTGCATCCTTAAGGATAACTTGGACTCCTGTTATACTTATTCGTATTTCTTTTCGAGAGTTCGGTAATTTTTTATAAGTGATGATGTTTTCACGCACAACATTTTTTACCACCTTGAGAATCACACAATTAGCTTTCATATCGTGGTGTATGTGTTGGGAAACATGGTGTAGGACCTGCAAACATTCAAGGGGTCGTGGCGACTCGAACAATTCGATCCCTGATTCTCAGGACATCACAAAAGCGTGAGAAACATAGGCGTTAAAAAATTTTCTGCAAATCACAAATTCGAGTCGATGCCCATAAAAACCCAAATAACAGAATCAAGAAACTGCAACAACCTATGTAATCGAAACCACTTGGAGAGATCTATAAGTGCTGCCTATAGGAACTCCCTCTCCCTCTTAGCAGGTGAATGAGACCCTTCACGCCAAGAAAAATTGATTCCTTCATGTGCGACGCGAACGCTTCGCACCTCATGAACTGGGAGACAACCCTCATCTCAAAATCCACCAAAATAGACCCTAAAGGATCAAATCCCCTCAGCTCAATATAGGCAAGTCGACTTATTCTATCCTTTGGTCAACTCTTTACACCTAGGGATGTCACCAGGAGCAAGTCACGGCCAAATCAGGGATCAAATCCATGATTATAGTACTTGCAGGTCGACCCAGCTCCTTCCTAATCAGTGCCCAACTACTTAGGTGACGAGATCAGGAAGAGGATGCCACCCAGGGATCAAATCCCTTGATCCATGTTGTATCCAGTTGTCCAGTGCAAGCATTGGTCGACGCCCTACAACTAGGGAAAAGGAACGGGGAGATGTCGCAACCATCAGGGATCAAATCCACAAATCCCTACACAAGCAGGTTGATAGTATTTTATGTGAAAATGCCTATTATGTAGGTTCCTTAGTAATTTATTTGCATCTACATTGTAAATAATGCATAACATCCATCATCTTTCATTTAGAGTAATTTATGTAAATTGTACATTAATTTACGTCTCCTGATGGCTAGGACTTAGGGAGACGTACATCCAAGCTTCAAATGACAAATCCAACCATACGGATGAAATCAGGGCGACGATCGCAATCCAACGCCGCAAAAATCAAGACAATAGAACCCCTGTAGCATCCACTACAAAGCAAAAGAAGATGGATGGCTTAGATGGTGCCACGTGGCACCATCAGAGCCACCCACAGTCGCTCGCACTCCCTCTCACCCACGCCATCAGATCTCTGTCATTGGATCGCCATCCAGCAACCACTGTAGTGCCACGTCGCTCGCCTCGACGCTTGCCTAACATCTCTAAAGGCGGATCCATCGCATGCTCTCGGTCATTGGATGCTCATCCAACGGCTGAGAGTGTGTCCCTACGACCATTGCACAATGGGTGAGAGAAGTGCTCAAATGCAAGGGACAAGAATTTGAGCCTCAATCCGCAGCAGGCCCTCGCGTGTGCGCGGGCTAAATCGAGTTGCCTGATCACAATTGAGCAATAGAGATGGATCCATGACAACACACATGCGCACTTCACAATTCCAGTGCATGGCTCGCGGCCGACAGAAGCCGTTCGATGTGCCATGGATGGCTATAGCACTTCCACATGGCGCAACAAATGCTTGAGCACGCCTAATGCGCAATCATGAATGCGCCTCCCACACGATCGTACGCTCACTACACGCGTTATGAGAAGAGCGAGCTTGAGCACTCTTAGCCCTCCGATCTATGACGAACGGTCCTCAAAGCTCACCACCATGCCCACATAATGCCAACGCGAGGACATAGCTGCGCGCGGCACGTGTCCCATGCTCGACCTTGAATGCCCGTGCACGCAAATGGCCTTTTTTCCTCTACTTCACCTAGAAAAGGCCTACCATCCCTCTGCTCCTCATCCCTTCCTAGCTTCACCTAACTCCCTTTAGAGCTCAAGAGCTTCTTTTGAGCTCAATTCTAGTGCTCTTAAGCCCTTGGGAAGCTCCACTAGATTAAAAAAAAAAAAATTGTAGTCCTACCTCTCATCCCCCTTCATGGAGCTCCCACCAGCTGTCCTCTCACCCCAATTCAAGGAAGCAGATCATCTCAATGTTGCGCCACCTCTTGTCTTCCTCCTCCAGCTCCGTTCTCCTTCCTCTGCCTCTGTCCTCCTTCGTCTGGGCATCATCCAAGCAGTCGTCTCCCAAGCAGCCATCGAGGGGGATTCTCTCTCTCTCTTTTTCTCACTTTTTAGTGTAGTTTATTTTTCGTAATAATCATTTATTTTGTACTAAACTTTTTTTTCGCTTTTAATATATTTATTTATTATCTCTCTCTATCTCTCTCTCTCTATGCTACTTAGATTAGTTTTACTCTACTATTCTACCTATATAAAATACCCAGAAAAATTCATATAGCCAAAATTACCAAAAAGAAATAAATCAAGCACGATTTTCAAACGATCACCTTCCCATGTTCAACTTAAGACTCACATCTCGATTATTTTATCTAATAGCGGGATTTTGCAAATACTACAACATGGGTTTCTATTTCTCGAAACCCTAATCCTTTCGTCGCAAAATTTTTGCTCATCATAGATCATCCAAAAAGATTATTGGACGATGCCCTTGTGCTTGGGTGGTCAGCTGGCACCATCCTTGGCCGGTGCCCTTGTGCTTGCAGAGAAGAGAGGGCCTAGCTGATGGCCTTGAGGGTCAACCTTCTTCTTCTTGTTCAACTCTGCAAGAAGAATATGAAGAACAGGTGACAACCTCTTCCCCTTTTCTCTCTCGATGGTGGGCGAACACAAGTAGGTTTTAATAGGGTTTCCTTTATAGGTTTAGGGAGATATATAAGGATCCAAGGGCTAAACCTAATAAGATGGAGACCCTTAGATCTCCATTTAAGGGTGGGAAACTAAATCTATTTGATAGAACTTTATAGGATTGTCCCATAACAACTAATGTGGTGTTTTGATTTAGTACCAAAACATAAATTAATTACAATCCAACCCTTGGATTTTGTACCTAATCAAATTAGGTGTAATTAATCACCAAATTGAAACTGATTTAACTCCGTAAATCAATTAAATCAATCCAATCAAATAAGAACCCATCTAAATGATTATTGGTTTCATCATGCCAAGAATCAAGGATTTAGGTTTAGTGGATTAATGGCGCTACACCGCCCTCAAGCATTCTGAATACCCGTGAATCCTTCACACTAAAAGACATATGTAACTCCTAGGATTAAATCCTAGATTCACTGTCCATCCCATAATGGATTACATACTTTTCACATTCTCTTTGTATCATTAAGATGAGAACGAAGATCATATCCTTTCTCAAAGGGTTGTCTTCCTCTCTTCATCCATAGGTTTAATCAGAAGTCGTACAACCATGCATTGAATTTCATACTTTCCTAATATATGCGGAGTAAACTTGAGTCTCTCTATCTACCGCGTACACCTACAACAGTGGATCTGTGTGATCCTTTCAAGAGATCATGTGTCTCATGTCCCTTCCCACATGCACTAGCTTTCCAATATTGATAGTAAAATGGTTGCTCGACTAACAGTACACTTAATGCATGTGTTTGTGAACAAAGACACATATTTGTCTCAAGTCGACGGATGCACCTTCTTCGCGATAGTAATAAAAAAATGACTTCTGCATCTCCATCTCGTCTAATCAACTCCTTGATTCAAGCTGCATGACAGCCCAAAATCTCTATTTCTATGTAGAGGATCTGCATCATTGGCATTGGTAAGGCAACAATCTCTAGAGAGGCTTGTCACTCTTCTTAGACTAGAGACAATAATTAGACATCATGATGATTCTTGATGACTTACCAAAATTCCCGATCCAAATCATTTGTATCCAACATGGCACAATACATTATCCCAATTGTACTAAGGAACCCATCTAACCATATTAGTGTGTCCACATGATCTAAAACTCATATCTGAATCACCGATATTGCGATTCAACTCAGGTTGGTTTGCTCAGGGCATGTAACTCCAATAGTGTGTGCTTTCAAAGCAAATATTGCACCACACTGAATATAAGTGGCTTTTACGTGGACCATCCACATTAGACTACAAACATTGTATTCCAACACATTGAGATCAATTGAATGTGATATGTTCAAATTTATTTACATAATTTATGTCTAACTATTGTTAATTAAGGGTAAATTAGGTCACATTGTTTTAGATTAGGTTAGATTGGTCAATTAGCATCATTTTATAAATAATTCATTCTTATGGGTTTTTATGTAATATTTCCATTATCTATATATGGTGCATTGATGCCATTATTTATATGTGTGCAGGTACCAAGTGTAGGACTAATTGGAGCTTTGCAAAAAGGAGAAACCAAATTGAGCTCAATTGTGTAGAGGAGGTTGAGCCAATTCCTAACCTAAACCCTAACCTAATTAGACCATAGTCCTAGCCTATTTAGGGACCTAATTTTTCTAGATTAGAACCAAGCTAACCTAGCCCAATTCCTCACCCTATATGGTCGGCCATGCACCTTGATTTTTAGCCTATGCTGGTCGGCCAACCACTTGATTTATCCACCCACAAAACCTTAATTTAGTTAGCCAACAATTAGGATTAAATCTTAACCCTTACACAACATCTAATGGCCTATTTTCCACCACTATATGGCCAGCCATCTAACCTAGAAACTACCTTGATTGGCTAGCCACATCATGGCCTTTAATCCTCACCACACATCCTACATCCTAAGGCCTTAAATCCCTACCTAAACCTAAAACATATCCCTCAACAACCCTATACATGGTCGGCCATATCCTCTCCAAGTAAAACCCTAAGGCCAACCACCATAACTCATTGCCACCCTCCATCCATTACTCCATCACATCTCCACCCTTGATTAAAAACCTAAACCAACCCTAGCCTATCCTAAAGGCCACGTCAACCCCTCCTTTGATCTTGCCCCTTCATCTTTTTTAGCCTCATCTTGACCATCCAAATCCATGATCCATGGCCACTTGGATCCACCAATCACAAACCTTCTTGCCTTCTTTAAAACCATATGGCCACCCCCACCCCTCTCTTCATGTGCCTTTAGTCTCTCACCCTCGCCGCCATCTATAAGCTTTCCTTTAGAAACCCTCACCACCATCTATAAGCTTTCCTCTAGAAATCCTTACCACCTTCATCTTCCTCCATTAGCCTAGGTTCTCATCTCCATCATCTCTATGCCACCCTCACCCTCACCACCTTCTCCGTGGTCGACCTCCTCACCTCTCTAGTCATTCTTCCTCATCTCTGACTCTTCTTACTGGCAGCTGCTTCCTCAGACTACACTCTAGATCTCCATCTCTACTTCCTCTTCTTTTCTTTCTCTATTTTTATTATAGTTTTCTTCTTAATTGTAATAGTTGAACTTTTATTATTAGCAATAAAGATTTGTTTCATGTTATATTATTTTGAAATCCATGCTTCTCACCCCCCTTCTAATTTCAAAGATTATTGGTTCGATTCCTTCTTCTCACCATCTTCTCTTTATAAAGGAATATTAAAAAAATTAGTTCGTAATTGCATTACATTAGATCAATTCCTTACCTCTTTGTGTTCGACCTGAACTCACCAAAGATCCAATTATTATTTTGATCATGAAAAGAATGCTACAACAGTTGAATATTAATGTAAACAATTTTCACGAGTCATTAATGCATCTCAACTCATTGAGATCACCTTTTCAAGATTTCATTTCTTTCACAAGGAATGTTACAACAATTTGTCATCTCATCCAGAATGTCCATGACTTGTGGATTTATAACATATTATCCTCTTAGCAACAGACATCTTTACTTGGAACTATGATTGGTATGTGTGCATTGCAGACATGCATCTTGTTTTCTTTCTCTCAACCCTTTAGGTTGACATCTTCTTCACAAGGAGATGTCAAAAAAGAATGCATATATACTTTCATCATATGAAAATCTACCAAGCATTTCATGCTCCAGAAATCTTCAATTGATCCTTGAAAACATTTTTCCATCAAACATTCAGGTTTCAATTTTTCGATATTGTTGTCTCATCTTATGAGTACAACTGCTATCAGCATATGGTACCATTAATATTCTCCCACTAAACCATACATTAGTCTAGGTATCATCAAGGTTTGAATGCATCCATAACACCTTATGGATCATTCAACTCTAGATGCCTTTATTTGGATTATGACATGACTCAAGCTAATAGCTCTCACCCAATCCTCATGTTATGATACTCATGACTTCATCATTTGAAGGCAAATCATTCTCAAACTCATTTGAGACACGAGATCCAAAATTTTTATGTGCGGGTTTTACTATCTTCAAACTCTTTCAAGTAGTTGAGCAAATTTGTCAAAGTTGATTCTCTTCATATTTGGTTTTGGATCTTAACTAGGTTCCAGCAACCTTCTAAGATTTCTTGCTTCTCTTGGTCTAATTCTCATTCCAAATATTTATCTCATGGAATCCAATATCCCACAAGTTGAATACTTCTTGAGAATTCTCATTCAAAAATAGAAACATTTCTGTATCCCATATGACCATTGAAACTAATAATTGCATGTATTATCCAACTAGCTTGGATATATTATGGGCCCAACAATTGATTTACATGGCTTGTTCAAGATGAATTCTGCAAGTCTACTGGCATGCATCATTCTTGGATTGAATCTCAATTGGACATTCATCATTATAGAATCTAGCATCCCACAAGTCAAAATCACCCTTTTGAAATTCTCATCACACCATTCAAAGGTTTCATTACAACCCAACTTAGTCTACCTATTATGGTGTCCTAAGCCAATGTACAAGTACTATAGAATCCAAGTCTCCAAAATCTTCTCTTGCAATTGATTTGTGCTCTCTATATTGTATTGGATACTCTCCCTCTAGTAGTGCCCTCCAAATAGGTTCATAGAAAGAGTGATCTAAACCTTGATTTTATTTCTTATCCTTTTCAAAAGGTTCTTTGGGATAATGATTGCACAGCAATCATACGACCTAATCTACCTGAATTAAATTAGATTCTAGCATAACTTAGGAACAATGCATGCATAAGCATCACAATTTGCATAGTAGTTAGTTTGGTAGCTTTATAGATAATACTACCATTTTATGCTAAAAAAAAAAGATGATATTAATTACAAATGATTCAGGGCCGCAAATGATAGATCAGGCTGTACAGATCTAATCAAGATGATGACGAGAGTCCAACGCTTTCAGAATTGTCTTGATCAAACATCTGTAGCATCACATATAGCCTGTAGAAGAACAAAGGCCAAGGAGCTGAAGGTTTCGCCCTAGGAGGGGGTGACGTAATAATTGCGGAAATAAATAATAAACAATCTCACAAAAAGACAATCGCACAAAGTACACAAAGATTTTTAGGTGGAAACCCAAACCGGGTGAAAACCACCACCTAACCCTCTCGAGTTAGGATTTTCCGATCAACCAAGTTGATCAAATCCACTAAACCAAATCACTTTAAAACAAGGGTGATTCAACCTCAATTACAACCACGCTACTTAGACGAGGGTAGCGTACCTCAACCCCTTCTCTTCACGAGAAGGATTTTGTCTCGCGAAGGAGACGGGAATTCGCAAAGCGAATACCCAACCAAATAACAAAGATAAAATAAACAAGTAATCCTATAGAGCCAACAAAATAATTTTTAACCTAAGCTTCTATAGGAAATAGGATGCTTCCCTTTGAAAGGAGTGCGTCAACGATGCGAATGTGTGTACCACGCGACGGCGCAATGTCACTCTTGTGAACAACGGTGGGAGAGCGGGTGCGCAACAGCTTGATGCTCTCAAGAGAATGGAGCTTGAGCTTGGAGAGCAAGAGCTAGCTAGGACACAAGAGAGTGGAAAGTGTATTACAAAGTGTTTCTTATATATCTTGGTGTGTCTTTTGTGTTGCAAAGGTTCCCCTCTATTTATAGAGGCCTTAGGAAGGCTTTGGAAGGCTTGGAAAAGCTTCCATAGCCGTTGGGTACAAAGCCCAAGTGAATCAGCCTGAAATTAGGAACAATCATTGCACTGACAGGCTTATCAGACGTCTAATTCTGGCATTAGACGTCTGGAAGTTCACTTTAAGATGTCTGATTCCAAGGTCAGACGTCTGATTTTGGGCAGGTTCCTTCCTGACTTGAATCAGATCTAAACAGGGTTCTTGTGCAAGTCCATCAGACGACATATAGGACGTCTGGCACTATGTCTGGACGTCTGGAAACCTACTTTTTCTGTTGGAATGGATTTCCAAACGTTGCAGCGGCTAGAAAATCTCTGAGATGAGATTTTGGGTCAGCCGAGGCAAAACGGTCAATTATCAGACATCTGGAAAGTCCTATGGACGTCTGATAAGGCTCTAACGGTCGTATCCTTGAGTGTATGTCAAGAGAGCCAACGGTCCACTAATTGGACGTCTGGCAAAAACATCAGACGTCTTCTAAGACGTCTGGACTAAGATCTGGACGTCTGATTTCATCAGACAGAATACTACGTCCAACCAAATAGTTATCAGACGTCTGAAACAACAGTCAGACGTCTTAAAATACTTTATCAGACGTCTGATTTGGGAATTAGACATCTGGAAACTCTATTTGAACCCTATATTGGTTTTCTAAGTTCTTTACAGAAAACTTAAGTATCCTGGGGTTGTGCGGGTGTTCCTAGAACTACTGTTAGGGTACTTTGAGGCTCTTTAACATAATTTTCTAAGGAAATAAAGAGCAAGAAAATAACGACAAAAGTACATGAAAGGAATAAAAAGAATTCTATCCTATTCTTCTTGTCCTTTCATCTTCAATCTATCACTCCTCGCGAATCTCCTCTGTTTTCCATCGAGCTCCTCCAATCCGTCCTGGATGCGAGCTCGAACTCCGTCTAATCACGTATCCATTTGCGATTGACCTGAAATCTAGGACTCAAAGTGTAAATGTTAAATGACACGTGTTTTGTTATCATCAAAACAAATGATCGTGGTGCTCTAGCACCAACAGGAGCAAGATAGCAGAGATCCAAACCTAAGATGTCAAATCCGACTGCACCAACTACAAAGGATCAACCCGATCGAAGCTCTGTAGCACCAACTACAAAGGCAGGAAGATGAACGGCTAGGATAGTGCCACATGGTACCATCCCAGTAGCCCCTCACCGCGCCCCCAATCACTGAAGGGGAAACAAGGGTCATTGGATCATCATCCAATGGCCATGAAGAAGCCACGTCACCCCTCCATCGCGCCTTCATCATTGGTTGAGAACGGTCGTGCTTAAATCCTAACCGCAACACAAAAGTAAGTGCAACACATTGGTTAACACACTCGCAATCAGAAGAGGCAGTGCGCCTGGATGAAATAGGATCGTGAGATGGCAAACGAGTAGCACAAATGCAGCCACGTGGCGCGAGGATGATCATTGGATGAGGCAGTGCAATGCATGCATGCTCTAACTCCCCGATCCACGTGCTCAAACAAAGGTAGTGCGGCGCATGACGAGAGCCATTTGATCATCAGATCAGATGGTTGAATTTGAAAGCGCACGTATGTGCATGCGATGGGAGAGAATAGGCAGTGCAATGATCGTTTTAGGTCGTTCGATCTCAAGATCAGACGGCTGAGAGTGCTAGTGTGGGCAAGGAGCGCGTGGAGGCACATGGATCTGATCGAACAAGCGGGGGCATGCCACGTGTCAGCAGCAGGATAAATCCGTGCATTAGAGGTTGGATTGAGGTGCAATATGATCCGTTGATCTCCCGATCGATGGATCTGATCGATCCAAGGTTGTTGCATGAGTTGGGGAGCCAAAATACCAACTTTGCCCCTCATTGAAGCTACAAAAAGAGCCCCAGGGCCCCCAATTGAGAGCCAACTTCCACCAGATAAATCTCCAGCCTCTCTCTCTCTGCAACTTCTCTCTGGTCTTCATCCCGGCGCTCTAGATCTGAGGTGCTGCCGCACTTCACACAAGCATCCCACAAGTAGTGCCATCCTTCATCTACTTTTCCCTCTCTTTATTCTTTAGTATAGTTGTTTTAAATTCTAGTTTGAAAATTGTTTCTAAGTAGCAATAAAAATCTGATTCTATAAATATCTTGTCTCTATTTCCATGCTTTCATTAGGTTAGATTAGTTAATACAAAAGGCTTTGAGAATCTTGTTTTGCCTCCTTGCAAACAACTTGGTACTTATTGAAATATTTATAAATTTATTTGTTTCGACGTGATTTGCACTACAACGATAGAAATAATCTTTAACGTGTTTCACAATAGACAGATAACTTTGTACTTTTACTTATTTTCTTAGTCTACTTTGGGTACTTGGGTTGTGGATTTCTCTTTTCCTTTGAAGAAGGGGAGATAAAGCCTTCTTGAGGGTTGTCCAAGAAAGGGGAAGTGTATTGAGGAACACTACCCTCATTGTTTAGTAGCATGATATGTAGATCATCCAACTTAATTGGAGGTAAATCCTACATTAAAAAATGTGCGTAGAAATTTTTTCTTTAAAAGGGTTTCCTCTCTAAATCTAGTGTTAGTTTCTCTAAGATTGTTTTGCACTTAATATTTTTATCTTGTGCACCATTCCTCTGCCTTCTTGTGCTACTTTCAAACCTATCATACACTACAATATTTATAATTCCTCTAACTTAGAACATCTTAGACCTACCTTACTTACCTTCACCCTAACATCAACCACCCTTTTTCTATCTTGTCCAGTCTTGATCATAATGTTGCCTTGGATTACCTTAATTATATAGCCTAGAAATTTCATTATCACACTTGCCCACTTGGTGTCCTTTCTTAATCAACATCTCTTGCTCGACCAAGTGCTTCAGGATGTTCCAGCAAGCCTACCTTTTTTCCTCCATCAACCAGCTTTTATTGGTTTGCCCAACATTAACGTAGTCGTGCACCAGGATTAAGTGAGCATCTGAAGCGATCTTCCTTCTATACATTATGGTAGAAGACTTGGGAATTACTAATATGAACAACTTCGATGTACATGGCAAATTAAAGACTAGTCTCTCTGATGTCCTAAAATACCTACTAAGCTGAGGAAGGGAAAGTGGGGATAAGGAAAAGGATGAAAGTACAATTGCTCACTACCATGAGTTATCACTCAATTGGATGAAAAAGATGCAGTTAGATCCATATTATGGCATGTGTTTATCTTTTACTTTCCATTATAGCACCCATTGTGCTTTCTTTCTCCCCTTATCTTCTCTTCTATATAAAGGAAGTAAAGCTTGGGATAAAGACAAGTTTTAGAACTATAAGGCACTATCATACTCTTAAGAAGGTGTTTTTGATGTTAATAAAATACTGACAATCTCTTTTTACATATAATCTCCTTAATAACAATTGAGAAAAATGAACCATGTAGTTTATTATGAAACCTTATACCTCAATATATAAAGATGTGGATAAAATATAGAATAGTCCATACAAAATAAGAAAACCACAAAAGAGGACATATAAAACATAACTTTGATAAACCACATAACTCTCAACACTCCCGCTCAAGCTAGAGCATGGATATCAATCATGCTCATCTTAGAACAACATTTGCCAAAGAGAGCCCAAGGAAGTTGACAAGTCCATTTTCGTGCATTTTGAAATTATCAGAAATCGTAGTATAGTAGCGCTAAACCCTTGATCAAAATATTTAATTATTTATGAAACTCGCGTAGATTTTATTCATTTTAGAACTTGAGTCTTGATCGTTCGTCTCTAAGAGGCGTAAGAGCAAGTCGAGATTTGAATCAACTTTTCTAACCTAAGTCTAACCTAATATTTTTTGTCTTTTTGTCTTTTGCACTTTTTTTTGTGTTTTTTATTTTTATTTTGAAAAGCGAAACGAAACCTAGATCTAGATAAAGTAGCAAAAACCTAAGTGACTATGTGCATCTAAATGAGCCCATGGTGGTCGTGCATGGTGTAATCAAACCTAAGTATCATATAGGCAAGCAAACATGAGGACAATCAACCATAGAAACATCATGATATTATTTATGCATAATAGATTATCACATATCATCTACACTAGAAAGCAAATAAATAGAAGAAATCTCTCACGCCGGAAAGGTGCCACTAGGGCCATTAGCCTTGTGTGAGGGTGTAGGCAAGACCTTGGGTATACAAACCTGTCTACACGCCTACCAAAAGTGATGACCAACCACAAGAGGCTATGGGTGAGCCTTCATGGTCATCTAAGGAGAGAAGAAGATGGGGGGAGCATCCTCTCTAGGAGGAGAAGGTAGAATGCCCAAGAGAGAAGAAGAAGAGAGGGTGGCATGGACCCTTCTTCTCTTCTAGTAGCCGGCCTTGCAACTTGGAGGAGCCTCTTGCTACCCACCCATGGAGGAGCTTTGGTGGAGGAGGACAGCCTTGAGAGGAAAGGAGGAGAGGTGTGGTCGCAAGTAAGAGGCGGAGGATGATTAATTTCGTGGGTCCACTTTTTGTCCTTATGGGAAGGCTCCATTTGGTTGCCACTTTTGGTGGCTCCAAAAATAGCTAATGCCACATTTTTAGGATCTAGGTTTGACACAAGTTTTAGGGTTTCCAAGAGAGTGTGCGTGGGTTTGGTAGGGGTAAAATAGGAAGGTGTGTGTGTGTGTGTGTGGGTGTGTGTTTTTCGTAGGGCTAGGTTGTGGGTTTTGGTAGGATTAGGTGCTAAATAGGCTGGGTCAATCTAGATTAAGTGGGTGTGGACCTAATTAGGCTTAGGAAAGTCTAATTGGATAGGAGTGATCCTAATTAGGTCTAGGTCAAGTCTAATTGGATGTGTGCATGTGATTAGGCTAGGGTAACCCTAATAGGTATGAGTCAATTAGATCCTAGGTGGATCTAATTAGGCTCAGGTGCACCCAATCAACTATAGATGCACCCAATTAGGTATGAGATGGTTCAATTGGGTTAGGGATAGGATAAGTAGGGCTATGGATAATGGACAAGGCTTAGGAGGTCTCTAATTAGGTTTCCTAGGGTGTCTGGTGGGGTTCCTAGGTCAAAATAGGCAAGCTAGGGCTTCCAACACCAAAATTAGGAACCAGACAGCAAAATCAGACGTCCAAGATAGTGGTCAAACATCTTATACTACAAAATTGGACGTCCAATTATGTGTCAATATGAGTTTTGGCTTCCTGGATTGATATTCTGCAGAAATCAGACATCCAGCCAAATGTCTAGACGTCCTAAAAGGTGTTGGAGAGTGGGTTTTAGGTTTTCTAAGGTGGGTTTTGGTTCCTAAGTGTGTAGGAGAGGGATAGGGTGGATAAGAACATGGATAGTGTTATCCATGTTTGAGTTTTGAGGCTATGGTATCCTAATGGAGGTTGTTTTGGGTTTGGGAAGGTTGTCCTAGGGTTTCTAAGGGTAGGGATAAGGCTATCCTCCTCACTCCTCTTATCTGGATCAATCTTCTTCCTTTATTGCTTTATTCCACTATCTCCTTCATCTTGGATCACTTTATTACCTGCAAATAGTAATAAAAACTATTAAATAGCAGGATATCTCATCTTATTCTAAATAAACTAATGCAATGCATGATATGCAAGATATGAGTGCAATATCCACAAAATAAGCTAGGTTCGGACATTATTTAGGTTGATTAGGACCCATGATTGCTGTGCAATCAGAAGTGCCTTAGTAAAGATATCTACAGTCTAGTCCATAGAAGCCTCATGAGTCATACGAATAAATCCTCACTGGATCGAGTCACATGTATATAATGGCAGTCAACCTCCATGTGCTTGGTCCTCTCATGGAACATGAGATTATTCGCTATATAAGTGACAACCTAGTTGTTTCACCTAATCTCTATCGAAGACTCAACTAAGACATGTAGATCTACCAGAAGAGATCGTATCCACATCACCTTAGTAGCAGTTTGGGCCATTTCCCAATATTCAGATTTTGCACTAAACCTGGAGACTACAGTCTACTTCTTGCTCTTCCGTGTGACTAAGTTTCCAGCCACAAAAGAACAAAAGCCTATAGTGGACTTCAAGTCAACAATGCACCCTGCATAGTCTGCATCTGCATATGCCACAATATTTAGAGAGATGCCTTTTGTAAATAGAATCCCCTTTCTCGGAGAATTTTTTAAGCACTTTAGTACCATTGTAGCAGCATCCCAGTGCTGCTTAATGGGCCTGTCCATAAACTGGCTCAACTTCTCAACTGCTAGAGAAATATCAGGTCATGTGATCATCAAAGAAAGAAGCTTCCCAACTAAAACTCTATATCGATGTGTGTCTACTACCTTGGATTGTTCATCATTGTAGGTGTGCTTTTGAATCCACAGGTATTTTCTGTAATTTACCCTACGAGAGGGGGTGAGATTTGTGAGATATTTAAAAATCTGTGGAAATATAAATAACAATCTCACAAAATTGCAATCACACAAGTACACAAATATTTTTAGGTGGAAACACAAACCTGGGTAAAAATCACCACCTAATAGGATTTTCCGATCGACCTAGTCGATCGGATGCACTAACTGAATTATTTGAACAAGGGTAGTTCAACCTCTTACAACCGACGCTACTTTGAACGAGGGTAGCATGCCTCGAACCCCTCCTCTTCACGAGGAGTATTTAGTCTCTCGATGGAGACGAGAATTCGTAAAGCAAATATTCAACCAAAGACAAATACAAAATATCCTATGGAGCCACAAAGAATGTAAATGAAACTAGCTACTATAGGCAAAGATAACTTCCCTTTGATGGAAGTGTGTTGGCTAGCAACACGTGTGCGTGAACCACGCGAGCATGACGACGCTCTCATATTCGACGACGGGAGAGCGGGTGTGCAGCAAAGATGAAGCTCTTAAGAGTGTAGACAAGGGTTTGGAGAGCAACAACACTTCTAGGTGATTCCTTGGTTTTCTTGAACACAAAAGATGTGGAAATGGATTCTCAAGGTGTGTCTTGGTGTTTCTTAGATGTATGTAACAAAGGAGGGCAACCCCTCTATTTATAGATGGCTTAGGAACCCTTAGGAAGGCTTCTATAGCCATTGGGAACAAACCCAAGGCAGATTAAGCCAGAATCAAGGTCATTAATGATTCTGACAGGGTTATCAGACGTCTAGATCTATATCAGATGTCTGGAAAACAAGTATAAGATATCTAATAATCAAATTAAACATCTAATACTAGATGAGTTCCCTTACTGATTTAGTTAGACCTAAATAGGGTTCTAGTGTAAGTTGGTCAAACGACTTGTCGGACGTCTAGCACTAGGTCTGGACATCTGGAAACCTAGATAACTGCGGGAGTGGATTTTCTGAGGCACAAATGGCTAGAGTACTGAAGATAAGTGATTTTGCCTTAAACGAGGCTTAACGTCTATATATCAGACATCTAACGTCCTCTACGGATATCTGATAGAAGATTAATGGTCAATCCTCAACAATTATATTTCTAAGCCAACGTTCCACTAATTGGACGTCTGGCAAAGACATCAAACGTCTGCTAAGATGTCTGGACTAAGGGCTGGACGTCTAAATCTGGCAGACAATAAGTGGTTCTCCAGCCTAAGTGTTTTGGACATCTGATTAAACAGTCAGACCTCTTAAAAGTCAAGATCAGACGTCTGAAGTCCAGATTGGACGTCTAATCAGGTTGTCTGATGCCTATCTTAGTTTTCTAAGTTCTCTAAGAGTTGTCTAAGTATCCTAGCATTGAGTAAGTGTTCCTAGGACTACTGTGATGATACTTTGAGGCTCTTTAACATATTATCTAGACAAATAAAAGAGCAAAGAATAAAAAAAATAATTACAAAGTACAAGACAAAAGAACATCTATCCTATTCTTCTATCTTCTAGCTCTCGCTCCACGTGAAGCTCCTCCAATCCACCATGGATGTGGACTCTTCACACTTCACCTTCGAACTTGTATCCATTTGCAAATAACCTGAAAGCTTAGACTTCAAATTAAAATGTTAAATACAAGTGTTTTGTTATCATCAAAATTACCGATCATGGTACCCTTGCACTAACAATCATCCCCTTTTTGATGATGACAAAACCATAAATATAAATCCAAAAATTCTCCCCCTTTTTGACATTATCAAAAAGGTTTCATCAATTTTAAATTCTCCTATGCTCCCCCTTACAACATGCTCTTTCAAATTTTGGGTTAATTTCCTCTTTTTAACAAGAGTAACAATCTCCCCCTTTTTATAATATCAAGATAGCTATGTAATTAACTCCCCCTATCTAAAGGAAATATAGTTAACTTTTAAGTCCCCCTTAATGATGGACAATTAGCCTATCAATTTTAACAACTCTCCCTATCTAGATGCTATTAAAAGAGAATAGGATTTAGAGTGTACCTCACTTACTAAGGCCAATAGCATGGCCCAAAGGGAGGTTGCCAAAATGGATGAGGCTCCCATCCGAAACTTGGAGGTCTGGGCATCGATGCCAGTCTCCAATCTAGCAGTCAACGTGTGGCGGTTTGATCACCCGCCAATCTTCTCGTCGATCTTCTCGTCTTCCTCTTTGGTCTACTCCTTGGTCCTCCCAATTTGAGTTGACCACCCTTGAGCTTGTAGGTCCAATCCTTCAAATTGTAATCTCCCTTGAAACCTACAAAACAAGAGTCTAATTGATCTTTCGGTATCCAAGTTAACTTGGATCCGAATTTGTTATTGCGTCTACCAGAAGTCACAAAGGTGCCAAGCATAGAGCAGAAGCCTCTCAGAGATGCTAAGTGTTGGGCATCTAGGCACAAATGTCGAGGCACAAAACCTACCCCTACCCTCGTCAAATTTTGTCTTCTTTTCCCTTTCAGAAGCGAGTACAGGTTTAGGCGAGTAAGCGAGTATACGGGTAATCGGGTCCAGACTCACCAGGTGTGGAGGTGAGCCAGGAGTGAAGGGCATGTGAATAAGGAATGCGGGACCTCACCCCTCCATGTTGAGGAAAGCAACCAATGGCACGAAAACACTTTATCCGGCATGGGTAGCTATTCTACTTAAGTGGTGGGCCTAAATGTCCCACCTCTTCCTTCTCATGTTAAGCTCTGGGCATCCTTCGAGTTGCAGTGGCTACTACCGCTCCTTGCTTCGATTGTAGCTGCAGATGAATGCATGGATGGATTCCGCAAATCCTGGAGGTGGTAGCAAGGTTGGAGAAGGTCAGAGTGCGGTGGACAAAATTAATGAAGGTGAGGGTGACAACGAAGCTCCGACCAATACCCGTAATCACGAATACGAGCGCTCGACCCCAATTAGATTGTTCATAAGCATCGCCAAGATGGTGGAAGGTGATGGTGGTAGCGGCAAGATGAATAGTGAACGAAGACAGTCGGACAAAGTCGAGATGGTCGGCGGAAGAGTGGGTTGTTTGTCGGGGAAAAGGAGTGGTTGGGAGTCCAAATTAGGTTGGGTCTTTTGATGAGGGTGACGTGGAGAAGGTTTTGGTGGTGGTGGTGATGTGGCGTTTGGTAGTGTGATATGGCCGGGTGAGCTCACCGGAGCCTCGCCGGCCGTGGGGAAGATGGTGGGGGAGGAGATGATATGTCGGTTGAATTAGGAGAAGGGGCTAAGAATTACCTAGAGAGATAGTGGGAGAGTGAGAGTAGGAGGATATCCTGCAGATCGCAATGTATACTAGAGGGGAGGGGTGAATAGTATCGCCTTTAAAAAATATATACACAGATCAAAAATAAATCACAAGAGATTCAAGCACAGAGTACACCTGATTTATAGTGGAAACCCAAACCGAATAAAAATCACTACCTAAGCCTCCCAGCTTAGGATTTTCCAACTAGTCGAAGCTAGTCAATCCACTAATCGTACCACTTAAATGAGGGTGGCTTAACCTCTGACAACCACTTCTCTTTTTATCCTGAAGAGAAGAAAAAACAACAACCATGGATCTTCCCAACAATCTTGGAATCCGTAAATCAAAGCAACAAGATAGAATAACAAAAATAACTTCTATGGAACCTCAATAAATGATCAAACCGAATTTTCGTAGAGGTTCAAGGCGTCGTGCTTTTGAAGAACGTGAAGAATGGGGCATGAAGGCCTTTGGAATAAGCACGAGAAGCTCTACCTTTTGAAAGGTATTTTCTTGAAACTTGTGTGTAGATGGGCTACGTACAACCCTATTTATACTAAAAGTTTTGCCTGAATAGGAAGTTAAATCGGACGATCAATTAAGGTTAATTAGTTGATCAAAAGGCAATTTGGTCGATCAATTAAGGTGGTTGGTCGATCACTAATTGATCAGTCAATTTACTTGGTTGGTCGATCAAAAGGATATTTATCAACTTCCTAAAATGGGCTGATTTGATCGGTTAATGAAGTTGGTTAGTCGATGAAAGTATTTTGCTCGATCAAATAACTAATTTGGTCGATCAATATCCCTAAAGACTTGGTTTTGGAAAGATACACAAAAATCCATTTTTGAGTTTTATTTAAGGTTCCTTACAATAATGTCCTAGACTCAAATAACACACATCAGCAACTATCTGCACTTGGCTTGAAAGACACTTTAATTTGAGATAGTCCTGAAATGTTAGTCTAGCAAGAAGCATAATTTTGGTACATCAAAATAGAGGTGCTTACAGAGAGAAAGAACCTATTTTAACAGATGAAAGGGGAGGAGTGACGTTGGCTTGATTGGTCGACACCGGAGATGGTGAATTCTCCAGTGGGAGAGACGGCGAGGAGGAAGGGGGTAGGCGGCACTAGCTAATGTGCACTAGACTTGGATGAAGTTGGGAAGATGTTCCCTCTGCCTATTGTATGTGGCAGAGGGCAACGACAGAGATCAAGGAACTAACTGGAGTCACGGCGGAGGTGGCCAGAGGAAGAGAAGGAAGAAAAATTTTGGGCCAAACTAGACTAAGGAGAATGGTGGAACCTTCAAGAGCTTTTATAGAGCTTAAAGCCAAGGTCTAATTAAGGAAGGAGGCTTGATTGGACCTTGGTTTGGAAGCAAAGAATCCCACAAATTCTATGGGTTTGCATGAGCTTTCCGCCTCGAATCAAAGTCTAAGATTGTGTTCACATGAATCTTCGTCGTCTGAACTCCAATCACACCAAATTTAGTGGGATTTGGAGGTGATTTGATAAGGTTTTAACTTAGTCAAAGTTGGCGCTTACCCTGTTGACTCATCAATGGCGGACAGGACTAAATTGTGAAGGATAGGAGAAGACTAGGGACCCTGTTGACTCATCAAAAGTTAGGGGCTTAGATGTGAAGAATAAAGATTTTAGGGATTAAATTGCAAATTAGGTTAATATGAACTCTGATTGGACACAAATTTTGGTGCTAACCTAATTTGAACCTGAGAAATCTAATGGTGTAATTGGATTTGAGTTTTGACCACGTTTGATTGGAAAATTTGCATAAAATCCCAAATTAAGGTAAAATTTCATCTGAAATTCTATTATAAGTCAAAATAGGTTCAGGTGATCAAATCAAGGGTACCAAACTTTTTAGAATATTTTTCTATAAATTTTAAGAGGTTTAGATGAATTTTATCCTGGCCAAATTTTTTGTTCTGATTTAGTTCTCGAAATACGTGAAATCCTATTTCTGTCTATGTTGACCCACTCATAGACTTTAATGCTCATTTGAACTTTAATTAACCCCTGGGTAACCCCATGGTTCTCTACATTTATGATGTGATATTAAAAATGTAGAATTAACCCTTTTATTATTTTCTTCTCAAAATAGATTTGAGTGGAATTACTATCCTCAGGCAATTATTCAAAAGCATTTGTCACTTGATTCTTACTAATTTAATCTAGTTGTGATGAATGATGGTGTTACCATCATACCCCCATGCCTATCTTTTGCAAGTCCCTAGTAAAGTCTTATAGAAAGAACCAGATCTCTAGACCATGCATTAATGTTCAAATGCCTGATTTGTACCTCTCTAAAAATTAGAATAGAATGCCAATAGGAGGCCTAGAGGTACTTAAGTACCAGACAAGATCCAGACCTGACCAACTTTAGCCTAGGTCTGTTGCGAAGGTTTCTAAGGCCTGCAAAAACTACCCAAAGGTTCGTTCACCCTAGCAGTTAAATCACCCATGCATTAAACGTATTGAGTCCAGGTTCAGTTTGCCAGTGCGCTTTGATAAGAGAGAGATAGAGAGGGATTTTTTCATTGTGAGAGTTTTCTCTCTGTTCTTTTTATATTTCCCTAAATCTAGCCTCAAATTGACCCTAAACACAGTCTGTATCAGATTCTTTGTCCCCACCATCAATCCTCGAAGGGTCCCTGGCTTTCAATGCTTCAGGATAGCACCGCCCATGGCAACCCCCAGACTCCTAGCTTTCGACACTTCTAGTTAGTGCTACCCATGGCGTTCTATAGGTAAATTTATGCCTTGGCAATCGACATTTCAGGATAATCCCACTCATGGCACCTGAATCAGTACAAGGTGCTTACATGCCCCTGGTAGGATATTTAGATATCCTAGGAGACAAGTACTGAGGAGATGATATGTTAATATGCATCTTCAAGGGGAGTATTTTTCATTCCACCTCTCTACGCCGGGAACTCGTCCAATCAATTTGTGTTTTCAAGCTGCTCCTAAGCTAGATCTTCGAGATAACTTTTCATAATAGAACACTTCTAGCATTATTTCTTCATTAAGCACACTAAACCAGACTAGTGTGTGGATTTTGTGTGCATAGGTTAACAAGTCCCGCAAACCAAAGGGCAGGCAACGAAGCCGAATAATCCCTAAGCCTTAGGTCTACTACATCAGCTTTGAACTTTCCTCAACCTCTTGAGGACTAATCCAGATCTTAACGAATACGTGAGTGTTTAAGCCCTAAAACAAGCCCAAGAAGCCTAAGATCATCACTCTTTACTAATCTCCTTGTCTCTAGCACTTCAGGACTTAATCCTTATTTTGATTTGGTGTAGAACTTAAGTAAATCCCATAATCAATTGGTATGACTATCATTCTTTTCTTAATTTTGCTCCTTTTGACATTTTGTATTTCCTGATCTTTTCCTCCTCAAGAAATATTTTTAATCATTAAAAAAAATTTTCCTCCCCTTTCTCCATTTTTTTTTGAATATTTTTGTGATAACCCCTTAGATAATTGAATTTCTATTTGTTTGCACTTTAACACCCCCCCATGCCTAAGTTTTGCAATGTCCTCATTGTAAACTAGGTGGGTATGAATTTAGCTTGCTTCAAGATTTAGAAGGGTGGTGAACAGGTCGGGTTGACTGTTGTAGACGATTTCAAGCTTTGATACAGGTATCAAATGTGGAGTCAGTTGTTCTAGAGTTGAACCTTAAAGTGCAATAGGAGTGTAGCTCAAAAAGATAGTAAGAAGAGTCTCTGATTTTTGGAATGACGGGTTGCCTCCCGTTAAGCACTAAATTTAATGCCTTCAACCGAGCAGAAGGTGGTCAAAGAGAAGGGGTGGTCAAATCGAAGGAATTTTGTAGAACAAGCACCTTGATGAGTAGCTTGGTTGGTCCAACTAGGTGCTTGTTCAAATCGATAGGCTAATGATGCAGACCAAACCCAATCAGTCTGGTGGGTTAATGGATGTGAATCAATAGGCATGGAGCCCACCAAATACTTTGCGGCTCGAAAAGATGTGAAAATCTAAATCTAGGGTTTGGCTAAATCAATTTAGCCTAATCAAAGTAGGGGTCCTCAAATGATAATGGATTTGTGAAAAATGTAGGAACCCTACTGGTGAGATCAGAGAAGGATAAGTCTTGATTATTAGCCTGATCAATGTCCGATTCCCGATCAAAAGATGGAGGTGAATCAACCAGATCAGAAAGAGGTAAGTCAGAATAGAAATTGATTCCAGTGGCAAGTCAAGGTTGGGATCAAGTTTTGAAAGGCTCTGTGATAGATGTGGCTGCTTTGAGGTTCAAATCATCAGCCTCAAAATCAAAATCAAAGAACGGATCATGGATATTGAGGTCATAAACTACCTCATAATCGTCAAGAAACAAAGGTTCTCCGAAATCAGAGTATGATTCAAAATTATCGAAGAATCTGCGAAAATCAATTTCTGAACTTGATTCATGATCAAGATTTCCACCACTAAATAAATCATGATTCATGTAGTTATCAACCTAACCTTGGTCTAACCTAGTCTCGGATTTCAAGCTCAAAGAGGTGTCCTTATTAGGCGTAGGCTCGGGTTCTTAGCTCTTAGGGTAAATCCAATCAAATCCCAACTCTTCCAACTCCTCTAATTCTGTATCGTAAATCGATGTGACTTTCAAAAAATCAATTTGTTCCTCTGAGGAGTCTAGAGAGGTATGATAATCAAATATAGGCCCAGAATCATAGTTAAGATCTAAAATTTGATTCTCTTCACATTGGGCCTCATAATCATCCCAAATAGGTTCAGATCTAGATTCTAGGTCAGGGGTAGGAATTGGGTCACTAGAATTTGGACATGGTTCTATTGGGATGTCAGACTCACTTTCGAGGATTACCTTAACAGGATAAGGTGCAAGAATTACATCCTCGAGAGGTTTTGACTCAAGCTCATTACAAATGTTTGGTAAATCAAGGCATGATGGACCAGCTTCATGGCTCTCTATGGCTGGTTCATAATCGGGAACACCTGCAACTGCATCCACCCAACCCAGATTTTGATCAGGTATGTCATTCAACACAAAGTTTGAATCTGATTCCATTTGGGTTAAGGGTCCACAACAACCTCTACTTTCGAACCCAAACTCTGGGAAATCGTATTGATCCTCAACATTGCTCCAAGATTCATGATCAGTTTATGAGTGGATGTATGGGCATTTTTTATCAATGGCTTGTTGCAACAAATTTAATATATTTGCTCGTTTCTCAATGTCATCTTGGTGTATCTTCTAGAGTGGTGGATTTGTAATACAATGTACGCCCTCTATGCTATGCAATTGCCACAATTTACTGAATTTTGTTATAAAGGCATCTCGGGTTGAACCATTTATCGGTTAAGTCAACAATAGATGGTCACGGTTCACAATGAGGTTTGTTGTTTCTAACACATTAACCTGAACTCTGCTAAATGGATCTGAGGTCCTGTAAAATTCTTCCCTATGTTTAAGGGCAGCCTCGATCATTTTCGCTTTCATGCTCACTTGGGATTCAGGTTTATTGAAAATCTTTCCCATGTTGTTAGGTTGCATTTTCAAATTAGGTGGTGGATCAGGATATAAAATCAAATTCAGTTCCAAATCGAATTGATTAGATTAGATCAGATTTCCCCAAAAGATCAGCTCTAATGGAGGCCTCTTGGTCAAACCTAAGGACATTTCCTGTGTATGTGCATTACAGAATAGATAAGGGACTAGATGCGAATTGGACCCAATCAAGGCACCCAAAAATTTTTGGATGACTAAGGCTATTTTGAGGCGGATGATACCTCTGAATTAAAAATCCACACACCCGAGAATTACTTGGGCAACCAGGAAGGGAGAGTCCCGTAAAGACTCCTACACGGTAGAGCGTCCCCACGGGTTACAGGGTTTCCCCCATTCGACCTTCCTTGTCACCGCGGATCCAAGTAGACTGGAATGTGCAAATTGAAACCTTAAGTCTACCAATTTTAACCCTAATTTGTGCCTTGAATTTCACTTGATTTAGAAGTTGATTCAATTTGCGACCTAATTTGGAGGTTGGTTGATCCACAAAGTGGGCCAACTTCACCTGACCTACCCTAAAGTTGAGGATGAAGTTTGGGTTATGACCCAAAATATCATCCTGAATTAACTCTCAGGTTATTAGGCCCAAATTTTAGGATTCAAGTGAATTTACAGCCTTGATTTTAGGGTTTACTTGGATAGATCTTTTCAAACAAGGGTCTGGGTGGCACACAAATGTGGGAAGATTAGTTTCCTTTATTGCAAGAAAATGTGTACTAACACTTCAGAACCCTAATGTGGAAACCCTAATTGGCTCTATTCTCAAGTCCAATTTGATCTTAAATATGGCACCTTGGACTCAAATAAGAATGTGAATAGTCCAAGATGTCAAGAATTTAAGCGTAAATCCCAAATAGGTATAGGAAACAAGGATGGGGATCTCTAATCAAAATTATCTCAACTTCAATTAGATTTCAATTTCGCAAATCAGGAAACATTTTTCCTTTAAGTGATCTTACTAAGAAAATATGGCAAGTGAATCCTAATTGATTTTTGTTTCCTTTTCTCTTTCCCAAGATTAAGAGATGATTAGGGAAGAAGAGAAATTTTACCTGCCCCTAGAGTGGTTGATAGCATGGAAGATCTTCTTGTGATAAACCTCGCAAAATCAAAGCAAAGCAGATAAGGTAAGTTAGAAATCAGCTCAAAAAAGATAAGATTAGTAGTGAATTGCACATTGCTCCCTAGCAACGGTGCCAAAATGTTGCATCGCTTTCGTCGAGTTTTATGAGATGTGCGTTATAGTATAGTCAACAAAAATGCTACAGTATTTAAATCTGTAAAGTACTCGAAAATAAAATTGAGTCTGAGGTTGTTCGCGGGGAGCAAATGAATTCACCACTAATTGTAATTAATAACAGATGAGCATAATAATGAATTGAAAGCAAGGTATTCAATGAATAATTCACTTCAACAATATATTCAAAGATAAGCCAATTTGTATCTCAAAAGTTGTTGGGATAAAAGGAATATAAAAGCCTAATAAAATGGTGATTTAGATCACCAAGGATATCCCTCAAGTTAAGCACATATCAAAGCATTCAATTTCCCAAATTTTCCAATAGTGGTCTTGAACTAGTTATTCCAATATCCATGTCAGCATGTATATCAAATAACTCCATGGTATTAGAGTTCCAAGCCAAATCAAACGTCGGGCATAACCCCCAGATGACTTAACCAATCAAACCACAGAAGTCACAAAGGTGCCAAGCACAGAGCAGAAGCCTCTCAGAGATGCTAAGTGTTGAGCGTCTAGGCATGAATGTCAAGGCACAAAACCTACCCCTACCCTCGTCAAATTGTCTACTTTTCCCTTTCAAGATTGGGTACAGGTTAAGGAGAGTAATAGAGTCTAGATTCACCAGGTGTAGGGGTGAGTAAGGAGTGAAGGGAATGTGAGTAAGGCATGAGGGACCTCACCCCTTCGTGTTGAGGCAAGCAACCAATGGCATGAAAACACTTTATCCGGCATGGGTAGCTATTCTACTTACAAGGTGGGACTAAATATCCCACCTCTTCCTTCGCGCGTTGAGCTCTTGTCCCACCTCTTCCTTCACGTGCTGAGCTCTGGGTGTCCTTTGAGTTGCAATGGCTGCTACCACTCCTTGCTTCAATTGAAGTTGTAGATGACTGCTTGGATGGATTTCGCAGGTCCTGGAGGTGGTAGCAGGGTTGGAGAAGGTTGGAGTGTGGCAGACGAAACCGATGAAGGTGAGGGCCACGATGAAGCTCCGATCAATGCCTATGATCATGAATACAAGTGCTCGGCCCTAATTAGATGGTTCATAAGCATCACCAAGATGCGTGGAAGTTGATGGTGGTTGCAGCAAGGTGAATAGTGAACGAAGACAGTCGGACGAAGTCGAGATGGTGGGTAGAAGAGTGGGTTGTTTGTCAGGGAAAAGGAGTGGTTGGGAGTCCAAATTAGGTTAGGGCTTTTGATGAGGGTAATGTGGCGAAGGTTTTGGTGGTGGTGGTGTGGCGTTTGGTAGTGTGATGTGGCCGAGCGAGCTCACCGGAGCCTCACTAACCGTGGGGAAGATGATGGGGCAGGAGATGATACGTCGGTTGAATTAGGAGGAGAAAAGGCTAAGAATTACCTAGAGAGATAGAGGGAGAGAAAGGACCTATTTTAATAGACGAAAGGGGAAGAGATGGAAGAAGAATTTTGGGCCAAACCGAACTAAGGAGAATAGTGGAACCTTCAGGAGCTTTTATAGAGCTCAAAACCAAGCTCTAATTTAGGAAGGAGGCTTAATTGGACCTTGGTTTGGAAGTAAAGAATCCCACAAATTTCATGGGTTCGCATGAGATTTTGGCCTCGAATCAAAGTTAAGAGGCTTAGGTAGTGGTTTTCACCCGAGAAGGGCTTTCGTTGTAAATCCAGGTGTCTTCTATGCATGAATTTTTGTGGTTTGATTTGTCTTTGCAATTACGATATGTAACTTTATAAAAGATGATACTATTCACCCCTCCCCTCTAGTACCCATTAAGATCCACAAGAACCCTCAAAAACCTCCCCCTTCCCTCCTCAGAAACCTTCCTTATTTTTCCTAATCGGATCTCTAATCGGATAATCAGGTCGAGTATAGAGGACCAGACCCGCGGGTTGTGGTTGCGGGTGAGGTGTGAGAGAGAGAGAGCGTGAGGAGACCTCACCCCCTGTGTTGAGGCAACGAAGCCTCAGCATGAATTCTTCTTATTTTGGTATTTTGGTTTTGAAGCATATGACGTGGGACTAAACCCACGTTCTTCTTTGCACACAACTGCCGATGCAATTGGCGTTGTACGTGCTGCCTCTACGTCGATTGAGGGTCTAGAAAAATTCATGAGGTTGCTCCACAGCTACTGGATGTGGAATCGAAGGTTGAACTCAATGTACAGCAGTAGATGGTGGCAGCGAAAGGTGGGGATGGAAGCAGCTTCGGCGAGACCTGAAGTACACGAATACAGGCTAAAAGCCCCAATTAAAGGGTTTAAGAGACTAGCCATGATGCGAGGAGTGTGTTGGTGGTGGAGATTTGATGAATGGAAGTCAGACGTGGCCGGACGGTGGTGTGGCAATCGATGGAGTGGTGGGTTGTCCGGTCGAGTGATCGTCTAATCAAAACCCTCAATTTATTGAGGGCTTTAGTTCGTGAGGTCACGGTGAGGCTTTTGGAGGTGGTGGCGAGGTGATTGGTGTTGTGTGGCACCGGTGTGAGCTCATCGAAGCTTGTGCCAGTCGTGGAGAAGATGAAGTGGGAGGCAATAATTCAGCGGTGGAATTGAGGTCCTAAGAGGCTAAACCTAACCTAGGGAATAAGGGGAAGTAGGAAACCTAGTCTATTGGGTCAAAGAAGGTGGGAACCATGCCAACGTGGCTTGTCAGGCACAAGGAAGGTGAACACGTCCGGTGAGGGTGTTTGGCGAGGACGAAGGGGCAGGCTGCTTCTGCTTTGGCCAGTGAGAAGTAGAGGAGCTTGAGGAAGAAGGTAGGTTACTCGATTTGATCGTCAAGTGGCTGGAGGAAGAAGATTGAGGAGGCTCGCCGGAGTCGCGGTGGAGGCGGCTAGAGAAGAGGAAGAAGAGGTCATTTTGTTCTGTGATCGGACTCAATTTGAACGCTAATCCCTATGGAGCTTATATAGAGCTCCATTAGGGTCTCAAATTGGAAGTTTACATGCATGGGAGTCGAATTTGGAATCAAGAAGAACCCATGCTTCCTTGAATTTGCATGACCTTTTTACTCCAAATCAGGGTCTAAGATCTTGATTAAATGGTTCTCCACCATCTGAACACCAATCCCACCAAATTTGGTGGGATTTGGTGATGATTTACTAGTGTTTTGAGTTGGTCAAAGGTGGCAATGCTACCACCATTCACACTATTCATGGCAATAGGGACCTAAATGTAAATAAGTTGACAAAGTTAGGGGGGTCTTGGCAATAAACTTGAAACCTAGGGGTTTGAATGTGAGAAATAGAGTTTTTAAGAGCTAAATTGCAAACTAGGTCAAGATGGACTTTGATTGAGCCCAAATTTTAGTATTAACCTAATTTGGATCCAAGGAATCTAATGGTGAACTTGGATTTGAGTTTTGACCATGTTTGGATGGGTAAATTGCATAAAATTCCAAATCGAGGTAAATTCCCGTCTAAAACTCTATTCTAGGTCAAAATGGGTTCAGATGGTCAAACTAAAGGTATCAAACTTTTAGAATATTTTTCAATAATTTTTAGGAGATTTAGATTAATTTTATCTTGACCAGAACCTTTCCAATTTAAGTAGGGTTGATAATTAGGGTTTTCAGTACTGTTTTGGTCCTCGAAATAGGTGAAACCTTGATGCAGTCAATGTAAACCCACTTTTTAGTCTTTTATGTTCATTTGACATTTAATTAACCCCTATGTAACCCTGTGGTTAATTTACATTTGTGATTTGTTTTTAAAATAGCAAAATTAACATAGTTTTCTTGTCTTCTTGTCAAATCATATTATTCTGGAATTATGATTCTTAGGCTATCATTTAGGAGCATTTATCTCTTAATTCCAATTAATTCAAGTTAATTATGACGAATGATGGCGTTACCATCAAGGAGGATGAACTTTGTACACAAGACAAGGATCATGAAACACAACTGGCTCAACGACAAGAAGAGCCTCTAAAAGGGTAGAAGGTATTAGCATAGGTGCCATGTCAAGAATTTCATGAACTCATCTCCTAGTGGTGGAGAAGGTACAAACTCATGAAAAGTGACATCAACACTAACATAATGATGCCAATGTATGGGATCAAAACAACGATACCCCTTCTTGGTA
Organism: Thalassia testudinum; assembly: GCA_037157565.1. Lineage (NCBI taxonomy): Eukaryota > Viridiplantae > Streptophyta > Magnoliopsida > Alismatales > Hydrocharitaceae > Thalassia > Thalassia testudinum. The sequence goes on along the minus strand of JAZHRO010000077.1, from coordinate 77,743,548 downwards.
CATGAATACCCCAAAAAGACACACTTGACAAATTGAAAGGCTAACTTGTCATGATCGAGAGTAGAGCTATGGACAAAAGCAACACACCCAAAGACATGAGGTAGCACATGGAATAAGTTCCCATTAGGATACAAGATCTATAATGGAATTTTCTTATGTATAGCAAAGAAGGGCATGCGGTTGATGAGGTAACAAGCAGTCAAGACTACATCACTCTAGTAAGTAGAAGGGACATTGTTTTGGATTAGCAGAGTTCTAACAACATCCAAGAGATGACGATGCTTGATGAATCCATTTTGTTGGACTATTATTAGGCCTAAATATAATAGTCTCGATTGTTTATAGTTCTTAGCATAAGCATCTTATTATATATTAAATGTAGATGGATTAATTTATGTTACATGCATTTATGATGCATGATTTAGATTGTGAATAAATAGTTTTCGTGTAATTTCATATATTTTATAAATAATTATGTTTTGTGTGAAATACAAGGAATAACTATCGATGGAGAGGGAAAGACGTGATCATGTCTATGTTTAGGTGGAGTTAACTGCAGCCGTGAGAAAGGGAGAGGAGGAGGAACAGATTCACGAAAACTTTAAAAGCTAGGGATCTTCTCCTTCGAGGGGAGGGATCTCTACCCCACCCCCTGCAGGGACTCTCACCAACGTAGAACCTGCTTACACCGTGAACATGGCGTGCACCGTGGCTTGAAGCGCACTGCCTGCCTCCCCCGCACCACTGCAAGTGCTCGTGGTGACAACACGAGAGCCACCATCCCCACCCTCCTCTGTTTCCCAAGCCCACGCACCGAGACCCATCGCCTTCTTCCATGCCTAACCAAGCCACCACCATCATCCTCTCCTTCCTTCTTTTCACCACCAACTCCAACCCAGCGCATAGCCATCATCGACCCATCATCCTCTCACCATCCAGACCTCCACTTCACTTCAAACCCCATCACCGACCACACCCCCTTCTGTTTCCTCTTCTTCAACCTCCTACCTCCTTCCCTATTTCACCGCAACACCACACCACCACCTATCCTCTTTCTTCTTCTTTCTCCTTCATTATCTTCTTCATCTTCCACTCTTCTCCCCTGTTCTCCCCATCCACAAAAGAACCCAAAGACGCCACCACCTCAGCAGCTCTCTCTAACCACCATCACCACCGCCAACCCCTCACCACCATTACCCACGCCCTCATCATAGCCACCACAACCACCCCTTACAGCCACCCATCGCCTAAACCTCTTCCACTTTTACTCCATCTTCCTCAACCTCCAAAGGAACCCATAACCATAGCCAGCGACTCCTCCATCGGACCTCCCTTCGGCCTCCAAACCTCAACCCAAGCGTCCTCGCCAACCTTAAGCACCAGTCGAACACCTCCACCGCCACCTGTGATGATGCACTACCACCGATCTCCTCCGCCTCCAGTCATCGTCACCAACCACCTCATGTTGAGCCAGCACCGCAACGTGTAGCGCATGCTTCGAAGATCCTCCATGTGTGACCACAATGACAACAACGCCCTCCTCCTCACACACCAGCCACCAAATCCTCCTCCCCTATTTTGTGCCTATTAAAATTTATTATATATGCCATTGCCAGTTACACTGTTGAATTATTTGATGAACTAATTTATTGAGTTGAATTTGTGCTCATGTCCTCACGTCTTCTCTCTTTTTTCCTCACACACTCACCTTCTCCCTATATTCCATTATTTTCTCTATAAGTACCTAACATAATTTCATGAAATAATCCTTTCAATAATTTTCTGGTGATTTTATGTGAGCATGATTTATTGATATATTTGTGAGTTTATTAGCATGTTCCTCCCTGTGGATACGACATTCTAAATCAATATGGTTTATTACATTAATTATTATTTTTTATTGAGAGATTTTCCACCACATTAAATACAATGAGAAATCAGTTTTTTGCTATCATCTTGTTAAGCGAGAATCTCTCTATCAATGCTTTTGCTCTACAACTCCATTTTGTGGAGAGGTGTGGGGACAAGTAGTTTGATGTATAATACCCTGTGACTTAGAGAAATCACATAAGTAGTGAGTACAAAATTCCAATCCATTATTTGAATGAACAACTTTAACAGTGGCATCGAATTGCATCTTTATTTCCAACACAAAGTTTCTAAGAATGGAACTAACATCATGACGTGCGGTTGTGCGTGTGTGTTAAGAAGTGTCGTTATAGTCACACTTGCAATGTCGATTTTAAAATAAGTAAACGGAGATGAGTCCGAGTGTCGGTCTCAGGGAGGCATGAAAATCGTATTTTACTTATCACTTGTTGTCACGGAAAGTGCGGAGTTTTGCTTGCGAAAGGTGCGGTTTTGAAAAGCGAGAGAGAGATAGAGAGAGAGAGATTAGGGTTAGAATGTTCCTTGTTTGATCATGCAACTTAAATAGAAATTAAAGTGACAACTGAACGGAAAATAACTTTATTAATCATCCACTTTTAGTTCATAGCTTACAACATTAAATACATGCTTCAAACAAAAGTAATAGAAAGCTTAAAAGAGAGAGAGAGAGAGGGTGGAGAGCGACGAGGTAGCCACGGTGGTGGGGGAGGCTCCGTCGGTGGCTCGTCGTCTCCGACGATTACAAGAGGGCCTAAAGCTAGCTAAGAGAGGGGTGGAGTAGTTGCAAGGGAAGTGAATTCCTTGAATGAGTGGTTGGAGGGGGTTTAAATAGGGTTAAGGGCTTCCTAAAAGAAGAAGGGACTTTAGCGACGTCCAGAACGTCGCTAAAACCACTCCAAAAGCGTCGGTGAAGCCCTCCAGCCCGTTGGTCAACCACCCGCTCTGTTTCTTCTACACGCGCGATCCGTGGCCGCTGCGTGAGAGTCGTCCGATCGAAGATCAGACGGCTAAGATCTCTCCTCGGTTGCGCTTGGATCGCTCCTTGGGCGCACGTGTGCACGGACGTCATCGCCCGACGTGTGCACGTGCGTGGGCGCCCTGAGCTGTGGCCGCGTCGCGTGGCGAAATCTTGGCCGCCCGCTGCTGATCGGGCGGCCCAATTTCGCCACGCACAACCTTCGTCTTCGAATTCACGCTCCGGGTGGCTCGAAACCGCGTCGCCTGCGTGCGGCCGTGCACGCTAATTGTTGCGCCACGCCCACGCTTTGTCGCAGCGACTGCGGATAGGCACACGAGTCTTGGCCATTCAATAGAAGATCGACGGCCGAGATCTGATCTCGGCTGGATGAAGAGGCGGCGTGAGATGGAGCGGGGGTGACGTGGTGCAATGTGGGTCGTTGATCTCCAAATCAATAGTCAGAGCTTCTTAGGCCCATTGTAGGAGTTCCGGATGTCGGATTTGGCCGATCTTGAGTCTGTTGGACTCCGTTCGTCGTTCTGAATCCATCAGTGCGGTCCAACCGCTCATCTGAGGCCTACTTTGACAAATGCTTACACAAATGGCCATTAATACAGCTTTAGAAGCAATCTTGGTACATGATGCATGCAATGCTCCCATTCTACTTATGTTGTGCCTTTTATTCTTAAGATGGGCCATAGTCAACATAATTATCACCCCCTTGTGCAGTGTTATCATACCCCATGCTTACTCCTTGCTAGTCCCTAGCAAGTTTTATTCTAGCCTTTATTTCCTTTCAGAATTTAAGAAGTAATTACTTAGACACTTCGTCACTTGTCAATAGGAGGAAATATATAAAGATCTTAATCTACAAAGACTAAGCAGTGCCCGGGTGTCTGCCAAAATACGAATCGCCCGAATCCTTGCTTTAATGTATATAACTATACATATGTAAATTTATATATATTTTTTAGAATTTTTTCAGAATTCAGTGTGGGTTGGTAACTTTTTACGGCTACCCAACCCACCCAAAACTCGGTCAAAACCCTAAGTGCTAAGCATCTTGGTGTGAATGTTGTGATAGACATATTTAACGGTAATTGAGACAGACTTCGGGTTTCTACGCCTCTAGGTGACCGGAAAAGGAAATAAATTTGCCTGAAGGTGTATTTGTTCGATTGGTAGCTTTCTCCCTATGTTTGTTTTAATTGGGGTCAACACAAGGATTTTTCCAGTGTATATCTCCCCGGCTTGTACAACTTCCCCGCTTCTTCATTAAGTGTTTTGGTCTTTTTGTACAGTTATTGAGCTGGGCTCTGGACAACCGACCAATGGGCTGTTACCGACGATCACTTGCCAGCCATACTTATGCAGTGAAGTGTGGTTTGTTTTGTTTTCTTCTCTTTTTTTTTTTGTAGGTGGCTTCCCTGATCTCAAATGTACCTAGAGACAATGAAGAAGAAATGGCCTGTGGATGGGTTCTGGACAACCTGCCAATGGGCTGTTACCCACGACAACTTGCCAACCATACCACCCTAGAGAGTTCATTAGCTTCCCAATTTCTATCAAAATCTTTGAGAAGTGAGTTTGTGCAAAAATGTGTGCAGATGCTTAGACTCAAAGTTTTTCTAAGTTAGAGGGTGAGTTGATAAGTCGTATACTTATCACCTTATTTAGTAGGTGGATTAGAATAGCTTAAGGTTGCAAGGATTCGAAGCTAAATTCATATTTTAACGGACACCAGGGCTAATTAAGCCTGAAGGCTTGAAAAGTCTGAGTGTTTAAATTCTTTTTATATTATTTCCTACAATTAACAAGTTTCTAATGCCTAAGTTTTCTTCCTAAATTCAATTATTTATTTATTTATTTATACAGATTGATTAAATGAGCTCAGGATTATGCAATTTACCACCCCCCCCCCCCCATGCTTAAGTTGGACAATGTCCTCATAAGGGTTCAAAAAGATAGTACCTGATTGATGTAAACTACCGGATCAGTCTGAATCCTCTGGGTTGCCTCCCATGAAGCGTTGAGTTTAATGCCTCCAGCTGGGCGGTGCTCTGTGTCAGCCCTCAACGAGGGTGACACTTTCCTTTGGGGGAACCTGGGCCAGGAAATGCTTCAATCTTTGACCATTAACTGTAAAAGTGTGCCCAGTCTTAAGATCAGCGATTTCAATTTCCCCATTAGAGTAGGGCTTAACCACCTGAAATGGCCCAGTCCATTTGGACCTGAGTTTCCCCGGGAAGAGTTTTAGGCAGGCGTCAAATAGCCAGACTTGTTGGTTAGGCTCAAAGGTTTTTCTATGAATGAGTCGATCGTGGACGGCCTTCATTTTCTCCTTATACAGTCGACTATTGTCAAAGGTGTCCCGACGAATTTCTTCGAGCTCAGATAATTGGAGCGTCCTCTGCGCACCGGCTAACTGGGGATCCATGTTACATTGCTTGACAGCCCAGTAAGCCAGGTGTTCCAATTCAACAGGAAGATGGCAGGCCTTGCCAAAGACCAGGCGATAAGGTGACATGCCTATCGAGGTCTTGAAAGTAGTCCTGTATGCCCACAGGCCATCGTCAAGTCGTGTGAACCAGTCTTTCCTGTCAGGTCTCACAGTCTTCTGTAAAATGTTCTTGATTTGTCTATTGGAGACCTCAGTCTGCCCATTTGTTTGTGGATGATATGAGGTAGCAATGCGGTGGTTCACCCTGTATTTTCTAAGTAGGGCACGGAATTGGGAATGGATAAAATGGCTTCCACCATCACTGATCATGGCCTTGGGTATTCCAAACCGGGAAAAGATCTTCTTCTTAACAAAGTCCATGACAGTCCTGTGATTGCATCGGCGAGTGGCGACGGCTTCAATCCATTTAGAAACATAGTCTACCGAGACCAGGATGTACTCGAAGCCATTGGATGGTGGAAAGGGGCCCATAAAATCGATTCCACAAACGTCGAAGATTTCGATAATCAAAATAAGCTGAAGGGGATCATATCTTTCTTGGTCATGGTCCCCAACGTTTGGCAGTGTGAGCAAGTCTTGGCAAAGTTATGTGCATCCTTAAATAGGGAGAGGCAGTAAAATCCAGACTACAACACTTTTGCAGCTGTTTTCTTTCCAGAGAAGTGGCCGCCACAAGCCTGGTTATGACAAAAGGAAAGTACACTCTGAACTTCGTCTTCGGGGATACACCTCCTGATGATCTGGTCAGCACAGAGGTGAAACAGCATGGGATCATCCCAGAAATAGTGCTTGGCCTCAGCCAAGAACTTGTCCCATTGCTGTCTGGACCAGCTGTGCGGGGTTTGTTCTACAACCAAGTAGTTGACGTAGTCAGCATACCATGGCATTTTCTTATCTTGCACGGCCAGGATGTGTTCATCAGGGAAGGCGTCAGATAGAGGTAGGGAGGGTCCAATGTGGTCTGGATGAAGTCTAGACAAGTGGTCAGCCACCACATTCTTTGATCCGGCCTTGTCTCAGATTTCCAGGTCAAATTCCTGCAAAAGCAGGATCCATCTGATGAGCCTGGGCTTTGCGTCCTTTTTGGCCAACAAGTGCCGGATGGCTGAATGGTCAGTGTAAATAGTTACGTGGGATCCCAGCAAATATGATCGGAACTTTTCAAGTCCAAAGACTACAGCGAGCAACTCTTTCTCTGTGACCATATAATTACGTTGGGCCTCGTCCAACGTTTTGCTCGCGTAGTAGATCACCACGGGCTTCTTGTCTTGCCTTTGTCCCAGGACAGCACCTATGGCAAAATCTGATGCATCACACATGATCTCAAAGTCCTGGGACCAATCTAGGGGTTGAAGTACAGGTGCGGTGGAGACTAAGTCCCGAAGGGTGTGATAAGACTGGATGCAATCAGGAGACATGTGAAATATGGCGTCGTTGGCTAGAAGGTTGGTCAAGGGTTTGGAAAGCGTGGAAAAGTCTTTAATGAACCTTCGGTAGAAGCCAACATGTCCTAGGAAGGAGCGAATCTGTCGGACCGAGCTAGGTGGAGGAAGTTTGGAAATTAAATCAACCTTAGCCCGATCTACCTCGATTCCCCTATACGATACGATGTGACCGAGGATAATTCCTTCTTGAACCATAAAATGGCTCTTTTCCCAACTTAACACCAGGTTAACCTCGATACATCATTTCAGGATTTTCTCCAAGTTGCTCAGACAATGGTCGAATGAATTCCCGAACACCAAGAAATCATCCATAAAGACCTCTAAGTATTCACCCACCATTTCTGAAAAAATGGCTAGCATGCAATGCTGGAAGGTCACAGGTGCGTTGCATAACCCGAACGGCATTCGACGGAATGCAAACGTGCCATACGGGCAAGTGAATGTGGTCTTTTCCTGATCTTCCAGAGTAATTGCGACTTGGTTATATCCTGAATATCCATCCAGGAAGCAAAAATACTTCTGCCTTGCCAATCTTTCAAGGATTTGGTCAATGAATGGCAAGGGGAAATGATCCTTCTTAGTGGCTTCATTGAGCTTCCTATAATCAATGCACACCCGCCATGCGGTGGTGGTGCGGGTGGGGATGGATTCGCCATGATCATTGGTGACAACAGTGAGCCTAGCTTTCTTGGGAACCACTTGAGTGGGTCTCACCCAAGGGCTATCGGAGATAGGGTAGATGATGTCGGCATCAAGCCACTTGATAATTTCTTTTTTAACGACCTCCCGCATGTTTGGGTTTAAACGTCTCTGCATCTGGCAGGAAGATCGGGCCCTATCTTCCAGGTAAATCTTATGGGTGCAATAGGTGGGGCTAATTCCTCTTAAATCTGAAATGGTCCAACCAATGGCGGCCCGATGTTCTGAAAGGGTTGCAGTCAACTTGAGTTCCTGATCCTTGGTTAGATGAGAATTAATAATCACTGGGAAGGTCTGGTCAGGTCCCAAGAAGACGTACTTGAGATTCTCGAGCAATGGTTTAAGTTCAGGTGCGGGTGGAACCACAGTCGATGGGAAGGGAAAGGGCGGGAGTTGATCAACATCGATCTCTTCAAATGGTGTCGTGTGATGGTACTCAACCTTATAGAGGTCCACAGGTAATGATGGTGACGGGTCAGCACAGTCACTACGGGTTTGGTGGTCTGATACAGAACTGAGGGTGAGGCATTCCTCGATCAGAGTTTCCACGGGATCATGTTCCTCAATGCAATCGCAATCAAAAGACTTTGTCGCCCGGAAGATATCCAATTGCATTTTCCTGTCCCCGAAGGCGATTTCCATACATCCCATGTCGCAATCAATGTTTGCCTTAGCCGTAGCTAAGAAAGGTCTGCCTCAGATTATGGGTGCGTTCTATAATTTTTCAAGGACTTCCATGTCGAGCACCAAAAATTCAACCGGGAAATAGAAGTCCTTGACCCGTAAAATCACGTCCTCGACAACCCCCTTCGAGGTTTTCACTAATCTATCAGCCAGCTGGATGGTGATAGGGGTTGGTGTCAGCTCTCCAAAACCAAATTGGTGGTACAGGGTTGTTGGAATCAGATTGATAGAAGCACCTAGGTCCAAGAGCACTCTATCAAACGTCATGTCCCCGATATTGCAGGAAATCAAGGGCGCTCCTGGGTCAGTTCTCTTGAGTGGAAGGTTGCTTGATATTACGGAACTTGCTTGCTCAGAGAGTACAGCCTTCCTAGGTGCTTGAGGTCTCGGCTTACGCTTGGGTGTATAGGCATCCTTTAAAAACTTGGCATAAGCAGGGATGTGTTTGACGGCTTCAAGGAGTGGAATATTAATCTGTACTTGCTTAAAGATTTCCAACAGCTCCTCAGTTTCCACAGCATTCTTCTTTTTCTTGATTGTTTCCAAGGCCTCAAGGTAGGGTGTCTGAATGTGGATTGGTTCCATGTTTGGGTCCTTGGTTGGTGCCTCTTCTGAGTCGGCTATTTCAGCGGGTGAAGTCTTGGGGAGAGTCGGCCATTTGGGATCCTGGGTTTTGGTGCCGCTTCTCAAAGTCACAGCATTTGCAGAGGCATTGGGGCCATGGGTTGATCCTTGAGAAGACGAGGACTGACCGGTCGATCTTTCGCTTTTAAGTCGTTTGTAGTTTAATGTGGTGGAAAAATAGACTAATCAATTTTTAACAAGAAATAACCACTCGCAGAGGAGCGGGTCGTATCCACAGGGAGACAATAACGTATTAAAATTCGCGCCACTTAAAAATGTTTGTTCGGAGTCAATTTGGACAAGAACCAAGCCAAGATTGCCTTTAGATTAAGGTTTAAGCAAGAAATAATGCTGAAATGGCAATTATGAGAAACTACAGGATATTTTCCGCAATGCAGAGTGAATAGAATATGAATAAAATCTGGCAATGGCAGAAAATGTAAATTTTAATCAACGTTTTACTGTAGCAAAACAGGGGAATTGTTCCCCGTTGTCTTGCGCGACGAGGAGCCGATGGCCGGGCGCAGGAAGCTCGGAGGAGGTCCCTTGGATCAAGGGCTTCGAATCGGTGGTGACGGCGAGTCGCGCGGCGGCCGGAGGTGGCCGGACGAGCTCCGGCGGAGGTGCTGCAGGCGGTTGTGCGTGGGCGCGCGGAGGGTCTGCGGAGGGCGCTGGCGCGCGGAGGCGTGGCTGCGGTGGTCTGCAGGCGGGCGCTGGCGTGTGCTGTGGAAGCTGCAGAGGTCGGTTGCTGGCGGTTCTGCAGGAGGTTGTGCGTGGGCGTGCGGAGGGTCTGCGGAGGGCGCTGGCGCGCGGAGGCGTGGCTGCGGTGGTCTGCAGGCGGGCGCTGGCGTGTGCGGTGGAAGCTGGCGTGGGCAGAGGGTCTGCAGAGGTCGGTTGCTGGCGGTTCTGCAGACGCAGTGGTGAACGGCGTGGACTGCAGGCGGTTGTGCGTGTTTGAGCTGAAGGTTGACGGACGTGGGTGCGCTGAAGGTTCTGCAGGTGCGGGAAGGGGTCTGCAGGCGACTTCAGGCGTGTGCGGTGAAGTGAGCGGGTAACTTCAGACGTCTGGGAAATTTCCCAGACGTCTTAAGTTACTGAGAGGGTGGCTGATCAGTAGGTTGGTGACGGTGGTCGGCGATGACGGCGAGGGAGTTTCACGCTAAGGTGCTCACGGTAATGCGGGCGAGCTCCGGATGGCGGTGTGGCCTGTCACACCACACGCCCACGGTGGTGGAGACTCGCCGCCACGGTAGAGGCCGGCAGTGTGGAGTGGAAGAGAGAGGATCTCTCTGCACAGTGGTGGGTCGGTGGCGGAGGCCTCCTGAGCTCGGCTGCCTCCGTGCTCCTTTTGTAGTGTCTTGAACAATTTTGAAATCAGCCGCCGACCAGATCCACCGTATCCGCTCCCCCTTGAATGGCTTTCACTGCATCACGCGGACGTTGGAGCGGCAGCCAGCCGTTCTGAAAGAAGACGAATAAAGAAAATATTATTAAAATATTAGGGTTATTTATGTATAGACCCTCAACTTCTATGTTAATAAAAACAATATACCTAATTGGTTATCTAATTAGATGAATGCTATTCTAAGCTAATTCTAAATGCACTTAAGATATGAATGCAATGTATGGATTATGTAATTAGATTAAAACTATGAATTAATCTATTTACATCCTAATTTATACTAAATAAATGTCAGAATTAACCTAATGTGTAGGCACTTAAATACTTAAATAGCCCACAACTATGGGCTAATCAAATACCCCCATGCCTAGTTTTTGCTAGTCCCTAGCAAAATTAAGCGAAACTAGCACTCTAAGTAGACTAGTCAACTCACTTAGTCTTCCTTCAGAAGCATATTAAGTTCAGGTTCTAAACCCAAGGTTCCTAAGTAGTTGCTAAGTTACAGACTAGGTCGGCTAAAGACAAGTTGCAAGCACAAGTTTCCCTGATTTCTGACTCTACACTAAAGTTTATTGATCCCTGAGATTAAAGCATCCGTGCTTGTGCATTGGTCCGAGTTATTTGAGTTAAAGGAAAATTTTTTTTTATATATACACCCTTTTTTTTTTTTTTTTTTGATTCTTCTAAGTCTAACCTCAGATCAGCTATCAACATGGTCTGTGTCGAATTCATTGTCCCCATTACCATACCTCGAAGGGTGCCTGGCTTTCGATGCTTCGAGATAGCACCGCCCATAACGACCCCAAGAACTCCTGGCAATCGACACTTCGGGATAGTATCGCCCATGGATTTCTTAAGCGAATTCAGGCCTATGGCAATCGGCACTTCGAGATAGAGCCGCCCATGGTACCTGAACCGCGCAATGTGCTTACATGCCCCCAGTAGGATGGATATCCTAAGAGACAAGCGCCGAGGAGGTAATATGTTATCATCGCATCCTCAAGGTGAGTATATACTCGACCTCTCCTGCGGCGGGAACTCTTCCAATCAAAATGTGTTTTCAAGCCTCTCTTAAGCCAAAACTAAGAGAACCAAATCTCTTTTCAGAAATTAAGTTTATTACCAGACCAAGTGTGAACAATTTGGATGCTTGGGTTACAAGGACCCGTAAACCAAAAGGTAGAATAAGACTCCAGGTACTACCCCACCTTTTAACTCAAACCCTAGCTTCCCTTCCTCAACCTCTTGAAGAATGGTCCGCAACTTAACTCCTACTTAAGTTTTTAAGTCCACAAAGGACCCTAAAGGTCTAAAGCTAGTAGCTTATTTAGCTTCTAAAGTTTGACCCTAGAATTAACTTAGTCTACCCTAGAGTTCTGATTTGCTTAAGACGGCAAGATCTAGCCAGTTAAGCTCAAAACCTCTCTTTTTTTATATATATATATTTTTTTTTTTTTTTTCTTTCTTCTTTTTTTTTTTTTTTATAAATGCATGCTATAAACAAAATGCCTCAGGTCCTCTCCCCCATGCCTGGTTCAAACAATGTCCTCATTGAAAATCAAAAATAGCTAAAGGAAGATATTACCTGAGGCGGAGAATAGTAGGAGCTAAGGCTCCTCAAGAGTGACTTCGTCAACTAAATGGCCATCTAAAGTTATGTACGGTTTTAACCGTTGACCGTTGACGATAAAGGGAGTTGCTGAAGAAGAAGGATTTTTGATCTCCACAGCTCCATGGGGGAATACTTTGGTGATTATGTAAGGCCCATCCCAACGAGATTTTAATTTCCCAGGAAAAAGCTTAAGTCTGGAATTGAAAAGCCAGACTTGTTGGTTGGGTTCAAAGGTCTTTCGAAGAATAAACTTGTCATGCAAGACCTTAGTTCTTTCTTTATAAGCTTGAGAGGTGTCATAAGCATCATTCCTCAGCTCCTCAAGCTCACTTAATTCTAGAAATCGTGCCTTACCTGCCTTCTCTAAATCCATGTTAACACTTCGAATAGCCCAAAGTGCTTTATGTTCCAACTCAACAGGTAAATGGCACGCTTTTCCATACACAATCCGAAAGGGAGAAGTACCCAAAGGGGTCTTATAGGCCGTTCGATAAGCCCACAAAGCATCATCGAGCTTTTGGGACCAATCTTTCCTATCAGGTCTAACGGTCTTTTCCAAAATATTTTTTATCTCCCTATTTGATACTTCAACCTGACCACTTGTCTGAGGGTGGTAAGGGGTAGCAACCTTGTGAGTCACTCCCAAACTCTTAATTAACCGATTGAAGTGGTGGTTTCGGAAATGAGGTCCCCCATCACTTATAATAGTCTTGGGGCAGCCGAAACGGGATATGATATTGGCCTTCACAAATTTCAAAACCACAGAGTGGTCATTTGTGCGCGTCGGAATGGCCTCTATCCATTTAGAGACATAATCAACTGCCACCAAGATATATTCAAAACCATGGGACGACGGGAAGGGGCCCATAAAGTCAATTCCCCACACATCAAAAATTTCAACAGATTGAATAGGATGTTGAGGCATTTCATTCTTCTTCCCAATCGTTCCAGTCCGTTGACATCTAATACAGGCCTTAACAAAATTATGAGAATCCTTAAATAAGGAAGGCCACCAAAAACCAGACTGGAGAACCTTAAAAGCAGTTTTCTTAGCACCAAAGTGTCCTCCACAATGAAGTGCATGGCAAAATGTCAGCACACTTTGTTGTTCCTCTTCAGGCACACAACGTCTCAAAACTTGGTCTTGTCCAATTCTAAATAATTCTGGCTCTTCCCAATGAAAATATCTTGCTTGAGAAATGAATCTCTTTCTTTTCTGCTTATCCCAAGAGCCAGGAGTTTGTCCGGTGACCAAGTAATTTACAATGTCTGCATACCAAGGTAAAGTTGGTGTTACCGCCATCAGAGTTTCATCGGGGAATGTCTCGCGAATGTCTTCAGAAATAGAGTCGTTAAGAGGAAGACGAGACAGGTGGTCAGCCACAACATTTTCTACTCCTTTCTTTTCACGTATTTCCAAGTCAAATTCTTGAAGGAGTAAGATCCACCTAATCAGACGTGGCTTAGAATCTTTCTTAGCAATGAGATGTTTCACTGCTGCATGATCAGTAAAAATAACCACCTTAGACCCAAGTAAATAAGACCTAAACTTCTCCAGAGCAAAAACTACAGCAAGTAATTCTTTTTCAGTGACGGTGTAGTTTTGCTGAGGTTCAGTTAAAGTCTTGCTTGCATAATGCAGCACATGAGGTCTTCCCTCAACCCTTTGTCCAAGGACTGCTCCCACTGCATAATCCGAAGCATCACACATAAGCTCAAAGGGGAGTGCCCAATCAGGAGCTTGGAGAACAGGCGCAGAGATCAAGGCCTCCTTTAGAGTTTGAAAGGCCTCGGCACACTTTGAATCAAAACTGAAGGAAGATTCCTTCGCCAATAAGTCACAAAGTGGCCTAGAAATCTTACTAAAATTTTTAATAAAGCACCTGTAAAAGCCAGCATGGCCCAGAAAGGATCTAATCTGTTTGACATTCGTAGGCAATGGAAGTTTGGAAATAGAATCAATCTTGGCTTTATCTACTTCCAAACCTTGCTCAGATACAACATGCCCAAGTACAATTCCTTTCTGTACCATGAAGTGACTTTTCTCCCAGCTGAGGACTAAACCAGTCTCCTTACATCGTTTCAACACATTCTCCAGGTGCAGGAGACATTGGTCGAAAGACGGGCCATAAATAGAGAAGTCATCCATAAATACTTCGACACACTCGTCAATCATGTCCGAAAAGATAGACATCATACACCGCTGGAAAGTTGCAGGGGCATTACATAATCCAAACGGCATACGCCTGAATGCAAAAGTACCGTAAGGACTCGTGAATGTCGTCTTTTCCTGGTCATCAGGAAAGACTGCCACCTGATTGTACCCAGAATATCCATCGAGAAAGCAATAATACTTATTCCCTGCCAATTTTTCGAGAATTTGATCAATAAAAGGCAAAGGAAAGTGATCCTTCTGGGTAGCGGTGTTCAGCTTGCGGTAATCAATACAGACCCTCCATCCAGTTGAGGGTCTAGTGACAACTTGTTCACCTTGGTCGTTGAGTTCCACAGTAAAGCCTGCCTTCTTTGGCACCACATGAATGGGACTGACCCATTTACTATCAGCAATGGGATATATGATCCCAGCGTCCAACCACTTCAGGATTTCCTTTTTTACAACCTCCCTCATATTAGGGTTCAGACGTCTCTGCATGTCCCTAAAAGGCTTGATGGAATCATCAGTATAAATGTGGTGCATGCAGAGTGTAGAGTCTATACCCTTAATGTCAGCAATGCTCCAAGCAATAGCTTCCTTATGCCTAGACAGGCATTCAATCAAGGCTCCCTCCTGTGCCTCAGACAGCACAGCCGAAATGATAACTGGGAGCGTATCATTGGCACCTAGGAAAACATACTTGAGAGTGTCAGGGAGGGGTTTCAACTCAAGGTTGGGGGCTTGTATGGTTGAGGGTTTCATAATAGATGTCCCCATCTCAGGTAGCAAATCTGCCTTCGGTGGAAATGATGGGGGAAGAGACTCAGCAGAAACTCCTAGCAATTCCTCTAGTTCTAGTATATCCCCTTCACATTCCTCCAAGAGATGGGAATGCTCATTTAGCATGACATGCTGAAGGGGGTCATCACATAACATTGCAGGAGTTGCCTCTTCAATCAGGTCATCTATCACCTCAACTTGAGAACAATCCTCAAGTCCAGCTTGTTTGTAAGCATCAAACACATTAAGCCGGATTTTCCTATTCCCAAAGCCCATTTTCAATGCCCCAGTATTGCAATTAATTGAAGCATGGGAAGTTGCAAGGAAGGGGCGGCCCAAAATGATGGAGGGTTTGGTTGGCTTGTTGGTAGGGTCAGTGTCCAAAACTAAGAAGTCAACGGGAAAGAAGAAATCCTCCACTCTTACGAGGACATCTTCCAAAATTCCCCGTGGTGTCTTAAGTGATCGATCAGCAACTTGAAGGATTACAGGGCTAGGCTTCAGATTGCCTCCCCCAAGTTGTTCATATACATAGCTCGGAAGGATGTTCACCCCCGCACCCAGATCAAGCAAAGCCTCATCAATTTGTAAGTCACCAATAACTACAGAGATATATGGGGCCCCTGGGTCCTTAAGTTTCGGAGGTGTGCCATGTTGAACAATTGAGCTAACAGAATCAGGCAGGACAACTTTAGACTGGACCTGTTTTCTAGATTGCCGCTTTTTCGTGCACAAGTCCTTTAAGAAGCGGGCATAAGACGGAATCTGCCTGATAGCTTCAAGCAAAGGCAGGTTAATCTGCACTTGCTTGAAAGTTTCCATAATCTCATCCGTCTTATCTTTGGCTCCAGATGAGCCAGCAGAAGTCTGCCCAGAGGTGGATAAGCGCTCTGGAAATGGCACTCTCGATCTCTGGGTGGAAGGGTTGTCATGTCGAGTAAGGGGTGGAACGGGGGCAACTTCTTCCGGTGAGGTGATTTCAAGCGGAGAAGATTTGGGCAAATCTTCTTCGGTGGGGGTGAAAGTCGGGGTGGATGTTTTTTTAGGGGGTGAGACTATAGGAGCATCGGGTTTGGAAATTTCTTTCCCACTCCTCAGAATAGTCACCGCCTGAGCATGCTCCCTAAAGACAATCCCTTTTCCTTTAGGATTTTCCTCAGCAGCACTTGGAAACTTCCCAGTCTCCCTCTGTCTAACGGCCTCAACAAGGTGTCCAATTTGTGATTTCATCTCATGTATAGCCTTGTCATGAGATTGGATGATGGCACTTTGACTTTCTTGCATAGTTTTCAAGATCGCCTTCAATTCATCCATCTCAGAGGTTTTAGGTTGGGCAAAGGTCTGAGGTTGGTTCATTTGATGGTTTTGAAAGGATTGCGGTTTGTAATTCCCTGAATTTGAGACATTTCCTTGTCTCCATGAAAAGTTTGGGTGGTTCCTCCATCCCTCATTATAAGTGTTGGAGAAAGGATCATTACGAGGTCTTGGACGGAACCCTTGAGCGGCATTCAAATCTGCTTGTACAAGCTCAGGGAATTGGGAGGCCAAGTGGCAATCCACAGTGGCGTGTGTATTGCCTTGACAAATTACGCATTCGGAAGCTTGGGAATTGGAGGTGTTAGGTGTGAATGAACTCGGGTTCGACATAAGCCTTTCCATGTTTTGATTTAGTAATTGAATTTGATAAGCTAAATTCTAGGTGTCCCTTGCTTCATTCGCCTCCAACTTTCTTTGCATGAGAGTGGGCTTTCTATCCATGTAGGCAGAATTCAAGTGAATAGAATTCTCACTCAAAGTATCAAATAAGTTCCAAGCTTCATCCTCAGTCTTAGATAGAAAGGTTCCTGCACAGGCACCATCCACAGTTTGCCTATGCGAATCATTAAGTCCGGTGTAGAACCTTTCAACCAGTTGCCATTTAGGCACCTGGTGATGTGGGCAAAGTCTCAGCAAATCGTTAAAGCGCTCCTACGCATCATGGAAAGCTTCCCCATCCTTTTGAGCAAAACTCATGATTTCCCTCCTAAAGTGATTTGTTTTGCTCATGGGGAAGTACTTCTTCAAAAACTCCTTTTTCAGGGCATCCCAAGTATTTAAATTATCAAGGGTGTGATACCAATACTTGGCTTTGTCCTTTAGGGAGAAGGGAAAAAGGGTCCGCATTTGAGCGTCATCAGTAACGCCCTGCAGCTTCACCGTGGAACAGACCTCGGTGAATTCCTCAATATGCCTGTAAGGGTCTTCCTTAGTAGTACCATAAAAAGAGGGTAGCAAGGATATGGTACCACTTTTGATCTCATATGGATTATCCCCTCCAGGTCTACGTAGTGCTGGGCCAGCTTGGTTGGTTGGGATGAAATATTCCTTAAGGCTCCTTTGACCGGCCATTTCTACCCTTGGGAGGTCTTTTCTTAGGATTCTTTCTGGTTCAGGATCAAATACAAGTTGTCTCCTAAGAGAACGCCTACCAAGCATGCACTACAAACACAATTCAAACGGACTTGTTTGGTCTTTACAGATTTAGGCTTTTGAATTTAATTCAAATTGTAGGTGACAAAACAAGTTACCCAATCAATTACGCGCCTATTGTCAACCTACGGCTCGCCTAAAAAGACCTAGTTGGAACTTAGGTAATCTTCCCTAAATCTCAAATGGTCAAGTAAATCCAAAGACGGAAGATCGAGGGATGCAAGTAGGCCTAAGCCTTCCTTTGAAGCTGTGCTTTCGCGGTGCTCCTCAACTACCCCCAAAAATCCGTGACAGGGTATCCCCCTCTTTGGATTTACAAAACCTTTGATCTCAAGTTCCGAACACTTCAAAATCCAACGAAAGGAGGGCTCTTGTCCTAGTATTTCCAAACCTAAGGAGTGTCTAGAAACGTGCCGTGGTGCAAGTGAAATAAGTGTGCATACACCGTCAAAGATTTTGAACTTTGAATCGCACGCCAAGTTTGAAAATCAAATCCTTGGTTTTTAAAATGTCCTTCCTTTAATTAGTCCTTTTTCTAAAGAAAATATGTGACCACTTGTTAGATTTATTCAGTACAGATTAGGTGGTCTTCGCATTAAATCCCAAATGCGATGCGTGATCAAAAATAGGATGCAAAGTAAGAGAATGCGTACCTTGCCTCCAGCGATCTTCGATGCAAAAATGCACGCAATGCAGAAAAGCAAATCTAGAGGCTACTCATACAGACCTAAATGGTTCGTCCTAGGGCAGGCAGCTTCTAGCAGGCAGCTCATTTTTATTCTTTTTTTTTCTATTTTTTTTAGAACTACTTATGCACAAGCAAATAAAAGAAATAATAATAATAAAAAAAATAAACCTAAATCTAAAGAAAAGGGAACAGGCTCCCAAAAATTACCCAACACGGGTCCAAAACAAAATCAGGGAACAAACCCCTCAAAATTTGCCCCAGAACAAGGGTTTCAAACTAACTGTAATGAAAAATTAAGTCTTCAGTCTTAATTCTATTCTAATTAAATTAGCGATTAAATACAGTGGTGTCTGTCGCGTCCTCGTCCTTCTCCTCCTTTCAAAATTGCTTGTCCACTTCTCGTCTGGCGACGTCAAGGGTCGCCTCTCACAGTGGCTGATTCTTGCACAAAATTTCTCGCACAGAAAAGAAAATAATAGATGGTCAAATCTCTGTGCAATTGACAAATAATCAAAATAAAATTAGGCGAAATTATTGCATCTGTTGCCTCCCCAGCAACGGCGCCATTTGACCGGTCGATCTTTCGCTTTTAAGTCGTTTGTAGTTTAATGTGGTGGAAAAATCGACTAATCAATTTTTAACAAGAAATAACCACTCGCAGAGGAGCGGGTCGTATCCATAGGGAGACAATAACGTATTAAAATTCGCGCCACTTAAAAATGTTTGTTCGGAGTCAATTTGGACAAGAACCAAGCCAAGATTGCCTTTAGATTAAGGTTTAAGCAATAAATAATGCTGAAAAGGCAATTATGAGAAACTACAGGATATTTTCCGCAATGCAGAGTGAATAGAATATGAATAAAATCTGGCAATGGTAGAAAATGTAAATTTTAATCAACGTTTTACTGTAGCAAAACAGGGGAATTGTTCCCCGTTGTCTTGCGCGATGAGGAGCCGATGGCCGGGCGCGGGAAGCTCGGAGGAGGTCCCTTGGATCAAGGGCTTCGAATCGGTGGTGACGGCGAGTCGCGCGGCGGCCGGAGGTGGCCGGACGAGCTCCGGCGGAGGTGCTGCAGGCGGTTGTGCGTGGGCGCGTGGAGGGTCTGCGGAGGGCGCTGGCGCGCGGAGGCGTGGCTGTGGTGGTCTGCAGGCGGGCGCTGGCGTGTGCTGTGGAAGCTGCAGAGGTCGGTTGCTGGTGGTTCTGCAGGAGGTTGTGCGTGGGTGCGCGGAGGGTCTGCGGAGGGCGCTGGCGCGCGGAGGCATGGCTGCGGTGGTCTGCAGGCGGGCGCTGGCGTGTGCGGTGGAAGCTGGCGTGGGCAGAGGGTCTGCAGAGGTCGGTTGCTGGCGGTTCTGCAGACACAGTGGTGAACGGCGTGGACTGCAGGCGGTTGTGCGTGTTTGAGCTGAAGGTTGACGGACGTGGGTGCGCTGAAGGTTCTGCAGGTGCGGGAAGGGGTCTGCAGGCGACTTCAGGCGTGTGCGGTGAAGTGAGCGGGTAACTTCAGACGTCTGGGAAATTTCCCAGACGTCTTAAGTTACTGAGAGGGTGGCTGATCAGTAGGTTGGTGACGGTGGTCGGCGATGACGGCGAGGGAGTTGCACGCTAAGGTGCTCACGGTAATGCGGGCGAGCTCCGGATGGCGGTGTGGCCTGTCACACCACACGCCCACGGTGGTGGAGACTCGCCGCCACGGTAGAGGCCGGCAGTGTGGAGTGGAAGAGAGAGGATCTCTCTGCACAGTGGTGGGTCGGTGGCGGAGGCCTCCTGAGCTCGGCTACCTCCGTGCTCCTTTTGTAGTGTCTTGAACAATTTTGAAATCAGTCGCCGACCAGATCCACCGTATCCGCTCCCCCTTGAATGGCTTTCACTGCATCACGCGGACGTTGGAGCGGCAGCCAGCCGTTCTGAAAGAAGACGAATAAAGAAAATATTATTAAAATATTAGGGTTATTTATGTATAGACCCTCAACTTCTATGTTAATAAAAACAATATACCTAATTGGTTATCTAATTAGATGAATGCTATTCTAAGCTAATTCTAAATGCACTTAAGATATGAATGCAATGTATGGATTATGTAATTAGATTAAAACTATGAATTAATCTATTTACATCCTAATTTATACTAAATAAATGTCAGAATTAACCTAATGTGTAGGCACTTAAATACTTAAATAGCCCACAACTATGGGCTAATCAAGGACAAAGAAGCACCAAACCCAGGAGGTGTTTGCAGGGCTGGCTGGACCATGTGAGCCTGCTCGGGGTTGCTTTGGAATCCTTGCGAATTGGGGCCTCTGTTAATTATGTTTGCGGGTTTGGTTATGGTTGAGAAGGTAGGGATCCTTGTTGTTTACAGTCCAAGAGTTGGCTTAACTGTCCATTTACCAAGGCCATTTCCTCCTGATGTTTCTGGTTTATGTTGGCCATCATCTTTATTAGGGTATCCATTTGGTTTTGTGGGGGAGGGGCCACCCTATTCTGATTATATTGGGGTCTAACTGGTGGTCCTTACTGATAGGGGGCAAGTGTGGCTGTTGGTTTGGTTATGTAATGCGGTGGTTTCTGGTTTGTCCAACCAAAGTTGGGGTGGTTACGCCAGCCAATGTTGTAAGTGTTGGACAAAGGGTCTGGTTTCGCATAACCTTGGACAGCTTGCACATCTTCAAGGATAGCCGATGTTGATGGAGAGGGAAGGGAGTAATCAAGGGTTGAGGGAGAAAAGGTCCCTCCTTGGAACGTGGTCAGGGGTTGTTCCAGGTTCAGTTGGGTGAAGGGCTGGACCAGGTCAACATTATGTGCTCCTTTTGCTAAGGAGAAGGTCTGCAAGGGGTTCCTGATCTGGTTCAGTAGCTCATCAATCTTTTTGTCCACCAATTCCACTCGATCCAATTTCTTAGCGATGATGTCCATGTCGACCATTCCAGAATTTGCTTGCACCTCATAAATCCTGCCACGGGGTTGACTGAACCAGTTAAACTGGTTCATGGAGGCGTTGTTGAGCGAATTCTTGCTCATATACTCAAAGAGCTCAAACGCACTCTCCTCGTCTTTGTTCAGGAAGTTTCCCCCACATGAGGCATCGACGAAGTTCCGTAGGTTGCTGTCCAAACCGTGGTAGAAGATCTGGGCCAATTGCCACCTTGGAACTTCGTGGTGTGGCCATTTCCTCAAAAGTTCATTAAATCTTTCCCATGCCTCATGAAATTGTTCCCCACCCTGGAGTGTAAAGGTAGTGATAGCTCTTCTAAGGGCATTGGTTTTTCCTATAGGGAAGAATTTCTTTAAAAATGCATGCCTCAGTTCTTCCCAGGTGGTGATGGGTCTACCTAGAGTTCTAAGCCAATGAGAAGCCTTGTCTCTTAATGAGAAGGGGAACATCTTGATTAGAACAATGTCAACGCTAATGTTCCTAGGTTTCACAATTCGTGCTATGCGGTCGAGATCCTCTAGGTGCTGAAAGGGGTCCTCATTTAAGCTTCCATGAAAGTGGCTTTGGATCAGACTTAAGACATTCGATTTTACCTCAAAATCATCTCCCCCCTCGGGGATCCTAAGGTGTGGCTCGACTCTAATAGCAGAGGGATTATAGAAATCGCGGAGGGGCCTCGGCTGATCCTGAAATGGCGGTAAATCAAGTGGTGGTTGCCCTGGTATGTTTTGGAAAGGTGGTGGTGGTTGTTCTTGTGGGTTCTGTAACCGTTGTATGGCTTGCATGATGGTGTGGATTTGTTGTTGCTGAAGCCGGTGGTTAGCATTAATTTGAGCTTGGATGATGGCCATAGCGTCTGGTGGGGGTTGATCCTCAGCCTCATCTACCTTAGGTTCAGCCATGTTTCCAACAGAATTACGTTGCCTAGATTCCTGCCCCAAAACACACAATTCGGGATGCAGTGAGAGTCTCCCGTGCATACACTAGAGAAGAACAGGAGGGGATGAGGAGGATGATAGATGCGAGAAATGTGTTTCAATCAAGCACACAAGCCTAGTCCT
Organism: Thalassia testudinum; assembly: GCA_037157565.1. Taxonomy (NCBI): domain Eukaryota; kingdom Viridiplantae; phylum Streptophyta; class Magnoliopsida; order Alismatales; family Hydrocharitaceae; genus Thalassia; species Thalassia testudinum. The sequence continues at coordinate 77,721,687 of JAZHRO010000077.1, read as the reverse complement.
TATGGTGTATTCCTTAGGAGACCTAGAAATCTCACAAAGGGTGATTAAGTCCATAAGCACTGGACTCCCCTTCCCAAGGCTAATCTGGCCAGGTTGATTACGAGGGGATTGCAGGGAAGGTTCTTCCTTTGGCTTGCGCCTCATGTTCCGTACACCCCACAACTGCTGTCGTTTGACACTGCCCCACAGCCTAGTCAACAGATTCTACCAAGGGAATGAAAGGCAAGTGCCTAGCGAACAAAACCTCACCTTTTGAGAATTAACTCAGTCCTACCTAGGGCACGTCTACTCAATTTTAAAGGGTTAGGATAGTGCGTGTGCTTAGGGTTATGTGATGAGGCGTTGATTGGCGTGGTGCCTCTTAATTTTCCACTTTCAAGGTGTGTGCTTCTAGCAAAACATGGTTTTCAAGCAAGGATTTTTTTTAAGATGTGATGTCTTTTTGTGTTTCACCCTTACTTTAGTACTTTTTAGGGTTGATTTGTCTTAATGTTTTCAAACAAGTTTCAGTGGGCACGTCAAGTTCTGCACACAACTCGGTGAAAGTAGATTTCCTTTTATTCTGTAGAGGCTCTAAAACCCTAATGTGCTCATCCTAATGATCATGCAGCTTCTATTAGATGAGTCGGTTTTAGGGTTGAGTGGTGCGGCCTAGGTCAACTCACGGTGGCTTCGCAAACACCACTCAAGAAAAAGAAAAGAACACTCCAAGAATTTATTCAGAATGTTAGAGTGTACATTTTTTTGTATGGGGTGATGTGTTAAGGATGTGGGTCAAGCAATCATACACCATGCCAATTTTTTTCAATTTTTACAATTTCTTTTTAGTTTTTTTTCACGGAATCAAATAATCATAAGCGAGGAATTACTCACTATCGGTCCTCGTAGTGCCTACTCCCTTGCTACCGTCGTGGGATGCGTCGCTTCGCCGTCCACGCACCGAATTCCTGCAACCATCAAGTAAAAAGGAAAATGGGGCATTAGACGATGTGAGAATAAATGTGGAATGGAGGTGATAAAACAAATCCGTTGCCTCCCCGGCAATGGCGCCAAAAACTGACGTGCGGTTGTGTGTGTGTGTTAAGAAGTATCGTTATAGTCGCACTTGCAACGTCGGTTTTAAAATAAGCAAACGGAGATGAGTCCGAGTGTCGGTCTCAGGAAGGTGTGAAAATCGGATTTTACTTATCACTTGTTGTCACGGAAAGTGTGGAGCTTTGCTTATGAAAGGTGCGATTTTGAAAAGCGAGAGAGAGATAGACAGAGAGAGAGATTAGGGTTAGAATGTTCCTTGTTTGATCATGCAACTTAAACGGAAATTAAAGTGGCAACTGAACGGAAAATAACTTCATTAATCATGCACTTTTAGTTCATAGCTTACAACATTAAATACATGCTTCAAACAAAAGTAATGGAAAGCTTAAAAGAGAGAGAGAGGGTGGAGAGCGACGAGGCAACCACGGTGGTGGAGGAGGCTCCGTCGGCGGCTCGTCGTCTCCGGCGATTACAAGAGGGCCTAAAGCTAGCTAAGAGAGGGGTGGAGTAGTTGCAAGGGAAGTGAATGCCTTGAATGAGTGGTTGGAGGGGGTTTAAATAGGGTTAAGGGCTTCCTAAAAGAAGAAGGGGCTTTAGCGACATCCAAAATGTCGCTAAAACCACTCCAAAAGCGTCGGTGAAGCCCTCCAGCCCGTTGGTCAGCCGCCCGCTCTGTTTCCTCTTCACGCGCAATCTGTGGCCGCTGCGTGAGAGCAATCCGATCGAAGATCGGACAACTGAGATCTCTCCTCGGCCACGCTTGGATCGCTCCTTGGGCACGTGTGTGCACGGGCATCATCGCCCGGCATGCGCGCGTGCGTGGGTGCCCGTGAGATGTGGCCACGCCACGTGGCAAAATCTCAGCCTCCCGCTGCTGATCAGGCGGCCCAATTTCGCCGCGCATAGCCTTCGTCTTCGAATTCACGCTTCGCGCGGCTCGAACCCATGTCGCGTGCGTGCGAGCGTGCGTGCTAACCGTTGCGCCACGCCCATGCTTTGTCGCAGCCACTGTGGGCGGGCTCACGAATCTCGGCCGTTCGATCAAAGATTAACGGTCGAGATCTGATCTCGGCTTGATGAAGAGGCGGCATGCAGTGGAGCGGGGGCTTACATGGCGCAATATGGGCCGTTGATCTCCAGATCAACGGTCATAACTTCTTGGGCCCATTGTTGGAGCTCTGGATGTCGGATTTGGCTGATCTTGAGTCCGTTGGACTCCGTTCGTCGTTCTGAATCCATCCGTGTGGTCCGATTTCTCATTTGAGGCCTACTTTGACAAATGCTTACACAAATGGCCATTAATACAGTTTTATAAGCAATCTTGGTACATAATGCATGCAATGCTCCCATTCTACTTATGTTGTGCCTTTTATTCTTAAGATGGGCCATATTCAACATAATTATCACCCCCTTGTGCAGTGTTATCACATCAGCCTTTTCTTTAAAAGAAAAACCCAAGGCAAACTTGAAAAATCATCGACAATGACAAGATAATATCAGTGGCCTAGCCTACCAAGAACACAACTGAGACTGCAAACATCAACACGGAACCAGGACTTTGCTAGCAGAATAAGTACTTCAGTGATGCTTTCCAAGTTGACAATCATCACAATTGATGCCCGCAGTAGGTGATATTTATGGGATGCACAATGAAGCATGTTTAATGATAAATGACTCAAACAAAGATGCCATTAAAAAGGAGATCTAGCAGAAGTGGTGACCTCACCAAAACTCGCTACAACAAAAGAAGACTAGAATGGGCGATAAACACCCCCTTCTTCACGGTCACCACCAATCATCCTCCCTGTTAGGATATCTGGAAAGGTACAAGTCACCACATAAAATATGACCTGGAAGTTCAATTCTTTTGTAATTTAACTAACTGAAAGCAAATTGATCAAAAAATCAGGAACAAGAAGGATATGAGTTAATCACATGTTGGTGGTGACAATAAACTCCCCCTGACCGATGATGGGTGAATGCCTCATTGTTGATAGGGCCAGATAAGAGGTTTAAAGTCATTTCGTTGTAAAAAGTCTCCTAAATAGCTTGATCAACAAATATAATTTATAAACTCGAAATCAAGAAATGAAGTCTGAGGTCAAACACAGGGAGCAAGTATTGTAATTCACATGCTAATCGAAATGAATATATAAATGAGCACAAGAAATCAAACCAATAATGATATTCAATGAATAATATCTACTCAAAATTGATCTTCAATAGAGAACATGAATATTGCAAGAGTTGAAGAGGACAAAAAGATATCTAAGATAAAATAATGGTGATTTAAATCACCAATTATTAGTTTAGATACACATATATTAACTACTTAATAGATGAAATAAATGCATGGTATCTCAAACCGCTTAAGCCAATTTCCACGCCATCCAAATAGATCCACAATGCTTGCTATCAGAGCTAATCAAACATCGGGTTCTCAAGGCAGACGACTTAAATGTCGTTGCTACAGTGCTCTTAGAGAGCCTTTTCCTCTTCAAGCTTTTCCTCTTCCTTCTCTTTTCTTCTGTTCTTCTGCTTTTCTTCTTCTTCTCGAGTCTTCACCTTCTTCTTTTACAAGCCTTCTTCTTTCAGAGAGCACAAGGGTTCTCTCTCATAGCTAAGTGTTGGACAAGGTTAAACATCAGAGAGCAAAAGCCTCCCTCCCCCGCTCTCTCTCTATTTCCTCTCCTCAAATAACCGAGTAGCCAATCGGGTATTCGGGTTTAAGCAGTATTAGGTCCAGGGCTACTGGCGTGGGTAGTAGCTGAGTGAGGGCTTAGGTGGGTACGAGTGAGCGAGTAAGGGGACCTCACCCCATGTTCTTGAGGCAGTAAGGCCTTAACACAAATTCCATTTATGTGCACTCAAGTGCTCTTCTCCCACCGATGTGAGACTAATCCCACTACTCTTCGCGTGCGTGCATGTAACTACTAGAGGTCTATCCAATTGAAGGTGCTTGCTACTGTTGGGAAACCAATTGGAGACGCGGAAGATGTCGTGGAGTGAAACTGCATCTCCCGATGTTGGAGACAGATGGTTTGGCCACCGGAGGACTACGAATGAAGGCGGAGATGGAGGCGGCGGCGGAGCACAACGGCGAGAACCTGAAATTGTGAATAAGGCCTCACGGCCACATTAGAATATCTTAAGAGCTTCGCCAAGTGTTGGCGAATGTGGTGGTGGTGGTCTTATGGCTTGTGAGTGCATGCGGCGGTGTGTCGGAGTCGAAGGAGGAGCGTGAAGGTGGGTGAGTTCGGTGGGTGGTTTGGGTGGGCGAAAGGGCAAAATAGGAGAGGGCTTTTGGTCGTGGTGGTGTGGTGGAGGTTGTGAAGGTGTTGGCGAGTTGTTTAGTGGGTTTTGGATGTGGGGCAAACTCACCGGAGGTGCGGCCAGGGATGGAGACAAAGGTGGCGTGTGGTAGCAGCGTGGGTCGAATTGAATGATAAATGAGATAAAAAGAAAGTAGAGAGAGGAAGGAGCCTAACTAATCCTAAACTAACGGTCGAAAGGGGAGAGAGATCCTTGCCGGTGGTACGCTGGACTTGGAGGAGATGAAGTCTCCGATGGGTGAATTGGCGAGGATGAGGGGAGGTAGGCAGCTCTCACTAGTATAGCGACACGTGGAAGAAGCTGAGGATGAAGGAACCGCCGCCTATTGTACGTGGTGGACGGCAAAGAAGGTGATCGGAGAGGGTCACTGGAGTTGATGAGATGGAGGTCAGGGAGAATGGAAGAGGGGGAATCCAACCTCCAAACCAAGCTAAGGAGGTCGGCTTGACCTCAGGGAACCTTTTATAGGCTTCATTAGAGCTTTCCAAGCTTGGAAATCAATCTTGGAAGCACGTGGTTCTTGTGCGACAAGGAGACTTGAACCTTTGAAAGGTTCGCATTAGGTTTTGAGTAGGATTCAGAGCCTAATGCGTGGCTCAGATGGAAGAGGATTTCATCAGGGATCTCCCTTTCTATTTTAGGAGAGATTCATCAAGAAATCAAAGAGAAATCTCTGATTGAAGGTCGTCGGAGTAGGAGTTTCTCCACGATAATGCTGGAGGGACCAATCTGTAAAGAAGATGACAAACTTAGGGATCTTTACACAAATAATTCAAAAAGCTAGGGGGTGTGTAAGAAAAAGAGTCAAACTAGACTAGAATGCAAACTAGGTCAACATGATCTCTGATTGGGCCCAAATTTTGGTACAAGCCTAATTTGGACCCAAGGAATCTGATGGTAAAGTCAGATTTTGGTTTTGACTAAGTTTGACTAGGTAATTTATGCATAAACCTAAATTAAGGTAACTGTCTGTCTGAGACTATTTTAGGTCAAAATGAGTTCCAATGGTCAAATCAAAGGTACCAAACCTTATAGAATATTTTTCTATGACTTGTAGAAGGTTTAGGTGAATTTTATCCTAACCAGAACCTCTGTTAATTAAGCAAGTCTGAAATTAGGATTTCAGATGTCCATTAATTCTTGAAATGCATAAAAACCTATTTCTGTCTACACGGACCCTCTTATTAGACATTTATGACCATTTGACCTTTAATTAACGCCTGGGAAAACCTGTGATTATTCTGCATTTAGGTTATACTGTTAAAACTGTAGATTTCCCCCTATTTTATTATTTATCTTTCAGAAAGGATATGCAATGAATTACGGCTCTTCAATGGTTATATAGAAGCACTTGTCTGTTGATTCTAACTAATTAAAGCTAGTTATGGCAGATGATGACGTTATCATCACTCATGTCGACCACATGTACTATATGTTTGAGGGAAACTAAGCAGAGATGACAGAAGTGTCACCGATCTCCACTTAAGTGACGTGATGCTCCTGAGTCCACTAGCCAATATGCATCACATAAATCATCACTTTATGTAGAGAATGGCTATACTTGATGAGGTGGCCAAGGCAACTATATCAAAGGAAAAAGACATGACGAAGGCAATAGTGTCAGACATAGAAGAAGTATCCTAAGAGAACCAAGAAAGCTGTTGAAGAAGCTCATCATAGTCAAACCAAGGTACTGATACAATGTCTCTGGGTTGCTCTCTGGTGAGAAGCGCCTAATTGCAGATAGTGGTTGTCCATGCTTGGTACAACAAGTCCTCTTAGCATGACCAATCTTTTCACAGTATGTGCAAGATATGTTCCCTCTGCCCTGAGCACCACTCCCCCAACCTGTCCCTTCAGTAGAGAGTGTACCTCGTGCATAACCTTGGGTAGCAAACAAGGTAGAAGTTCGACCTATGGACTCCTCAATCGTGAGAGAAATGGAGATCCTACTCAGCCTAATGCATGCTTCCTCAAGACTAGGAAGCTCTAAATGTAAGCATCTAAGAATAAGTAGCTGCATACACAGACCCTGAACCAGCCAGATATTGCAATACTACAACTTCCCAGTGATACACCTTCTATGTGTCATAGGTACAGATTGGGTTACATGCAGTGCACTTCTCAGAGAAGGCCTTAAGCGTAAAGTAGTACTAAGATAACATGCGACCTTCTTGCCTAACGTGCAACATCTCACTGTAGATCTGAAAAACCCTACTGGAATTCTACTCATTTGAGTAGGTGTCTCTCAAGCTATCCACATCTCCTTAGCCATCTGGTAGTAAATAATCTCATCCCTTATCCTTGAGATGATCGAGTTCATGATCCAAGCATAAACCATGGCATTATCTCTCTTCAATGTGTCGTTCTTACCACTCTTCTCCACAAGCTCTGGCTAAAGAAGCACATACTCATTATCATGACCCTCCACCATTATGAGGAAGTCTGCAACCAACAAGCATAATTGGTTTCATCTAATTTCACCATGGGACTAAGAAATGTTTCTTGTAGGCCCCTGTCTCCATAAAATTCTTTGATGTCACCTTAGAAGAGGTTTCAGATGCCATTCTCTCTTCAACCAGGGACCGAACAAATCAGAGAACGTAGGATCTAAATCAAAACATCAAAATACACAAGATCAATTCACCTACTGATAAACACACATAAATTCATGATAAAATGCTTATTTATGATAGTTCCTAAGCCTAGCATTGCATTCCATAAGTATAAATAGTGCATAACATGCATTACATTGCATTTAGGATAATTTATGCATATTGTATAGTAATTCCAACATTTTATGGCCAAGAGGCAATGAGACATCTTTATGGGCTTCGGATGAAGAATCCGGCCATACGGATGGATCCGAAGCGACGATCACAGTCCGACAATGCGGCAATCACTTTGATCCGAGCACCGTGGCATCCTCTGCAAGCGAGGAAAGGTGGACAGTCTAGATGGTGCCACGTGACACCATCTAGAGTGCCCAAGGTCACCCGCCATACTTCCAAGGGCCACCCAACAAGCAATCTCAGCCGTTAGATGAAAATCCAACTGCTGAGAGCTCTCCTCCATCACGCACCCACAACACATCCTCTCGACAATCTCGTTGGCATGGCGCAATGGTAGAGGTGCTTGATCCCAAGGGAGTGGCACGGGTTCGAAACCCGCAGACCCCCCCAATTTGCCAATTGAGTGCATGCCAGCGTGCACTGCCAACGCACACCAGCACGCACCAGCAGGGCCTTAGGGCAATCCGCGCGCATGATGGAGGGGCAACACAACTCGCACGTGGGTAGACATGAGGTGGCTACAGCAACGCTTGAGCTGGACCTACAGCGACATCCTAGAAGTCTCTAATTACCCTGTGTCCATTTTTAGTCCCTTCCCATCCACTATATAAAGACATACACACCTCCCTTGCCTAGCCATCTCCACCTACTCTACTCTCACCTACTCCTAAGCTCTAGTAGCCTACCAAAGCTCCATTAGAGCTTATTCCCAAGCTCCAAAGGCCTCCTATTAGTGTAATGTTCCTATACCCCACCAAATATTCATCCTCCATCTCACCACCTTCATAGGAAGCCTCGAAGCCCTCCTCCCACCTCCATTCCGGTAGAAGATCACCTCCAACTCCTCATCCCCATTCCACAGCCTTAGTGAAGCATTCCTCTACCCGGCATCCTCCTGCATCTCACCTCCGTCGTCCAGCACCTCACCTCCTTCATCTAAGCTACTGCCAAGCGCCGTCGTCTCACCAAGCAGGTGATTTGGGAGATTTCTTCTCACCCCTATCTCTTTTGTATTTTTTAGTTTATTGCAATAAACAATTGCATGATATATCAAATTTGTTTCCATCTCATTTTGTGACATTATCTTGCCTGCTTCCTTATTGCAAAACAAAAGAAAAAAATCACAAAACCCTAAAACCTCAAAAAGAAACAAAATGAAGTGCAGATTTCAACGAAAGTAAACGTCGCATCATTGTGTTTGACCTAGGACTCCCTCGGAGTTTCAGTTATAAATTGTATTTGATAACGCATTTTACGAGCTACGACAATGAGTTCTTGAAACCCTGATTTTTCTTCACCAAAACCCGTTCATCATTTTGGAGCCGTTGCCGAGGAGGCAACGGAATTTGCTTTCTTGTCTTCCGTGTTTCTTTGCATTTACTTATTATTAACCCCGCTTGCCTCTGATTTACTATCTTGCAGGTACCCTAGCAAGGAGATCTGAGTGCAGTTGACCAGAGTAAAGTGCAGGTAGAGTAATTTGTAAGTGTCCCCACATTTCCCCCCACTAGTTTCATTTCGCCACATCAATAACCAAGACCTAATCAACTTAGGTGTTTGCATAAACCCTAGGATAGAATTTGTTTGTCTTGTTTATCACCTCTACTCATCTCACCCTCACATATTATAAAAATAAAATGAAAAGATACTTCTTGTGGGACAAATCAACATACACATTACATACACCCACATTTGAGGCACATAACCTAACTTGATTTTTATCTACTCAACTAGGATTCCAACCTGTGGAACCGGTACACCAATTAAACACATAAAGGAGTAGAAATCATATTAGGTTAATCACCTTTTTGTGTGCCCTAATTGGTGGTGCATCTGGGCCAGTTGATTGAATTATTTGGGCCGCACCACTTAATCTAAAAGGAATTCATTTTGTAGCTGCCCCATGTGATTCAATAATTAGGTTAAGCCAGGCACTCCATATTTTTCTTAATTTGTAAGGGAAAATACTTGAACTCAAGATTTCAAACTTGGTTTGCCTCCTGAAAATTTGGTTGAATATACCTAATATTTAAATCCTAAAAGCTACTAAGCAAGATTCGAATCCTAAAACTCACTTTGTTATTAATAATCTTGCTTGAAAACTTTTTGGTTGTGCACATACATACATTTTCAACGAATCATTAAGGGCCAATCACATTCTGAAAGCACTAAATATCCCAAGCCTAACTAAAATTTATTAGACGTTGGCCTTAAGGATCGATTTACTCTTTGGGACCCAGATTGAGATTGTTCACGATTAACCTGCTTATACTAGTCAATCTGATGTCCAGCTAAGGGAGTAGCGTCAAACGACCGTGGCTGTGGGGTACACTAAGAACCAGAGGCGCAAGACAAAGGAAGAACCTTCTCTCCAGCCCCTCCTTCTAACTGGTTGGATTGACTGGAGACAAGTAGAGCAAATCGTCTATAATCTTAAGATGAATTCTGAGAGTCTGTAAAACTTTAGGCTACCCAACCTATGGACAAGCTTGTATTTTTTGTGCTGATGGGTCCCTTCTCTTCCCCGTCCTTCCGACTTTCTTCCAATGTATGCTTGGAAGAAGGTCATTGAACCCTCGTTTGGAAGGACCTATAGACGATTCCCAATGGTGGAGGTTGAGTTATAATCAAGTAGATCCCATGGCTGATCAACAACCACCTCCCCCGCCCCCGAACCAACAAGAGCTGATTCAAAGGCAGTTGCAAGAATTGCAGCAAATGCAGCAATGGTTCCAATGAAGGAATGGTCAGGGCACTCGGCCCTTGAAGGATTTTTATGATCCTTCGAATTATCAGGATCGTCTCGACGTTATGATCCCCACCGGTGATGTTGAGATCAAGCCCCAAGTTTTGAGTCTAATTAAACACTTTCACGGGCTTGGCTCAAAGGTCCCATTCCAACATTTGGAGGACCTGATCACTCTGGTTCAGACCACCAAATCGTGGAATGTGGATGAAGAACAGATGCTCAAGAGGCTTTTCCCCCATTCACTCAGGGATAAGGCCGCACATTGGTATCGTACCATTGGAAGATCGATTGCTACCTAGACAACTTTGAAATCAAACTTCCTAAAGAAATTCTTCCCAATTGGGTAAACCAATGCATTGCAACGGGCAATTACCACTTTTGCCCAACAGTAGGGGGAACTATTTCATGGGGCCTAGGAGAGATTTCAGGATCTGTTGCTGAAGTGTCCACACCACGAGGTGCCTAAATTGTAACTTGTGCAGATTTTCTATCACAGGTTGAATGATCAACTCTGTAATCATGTGGATACTTCTTGTGGAGGCAATTTCCTCTCAACAAAGATGCAGATAGTGCGTATGATTTGTTTAAGGAAATGAGCGAAAACTCTTTAAATCACGCCTCCATAGAAACCTTCAACCGATCCCAACAAACTAGATCAAATGCCAATGAGGTCCAAGATTCTCATACATTTAATATGGAATTGATCTGCAATAAATTAGATAAGGTGGATCTGGTTGGTAAACGATTGGAAGAGTGGATGTCCAGAAACTCTAATTTTTCTAGATCCACTCACTCTCAAGGCTCGGGATTCCATTCTTTGCAAGCTCCTACAGGACAAGAGTTTGTAAACCAGCTAGAGTCAGCTCGACCCTCTAGCCAGCTCTTCTCGAAACCTTATGGGTTCCAAACTGGGGCCTTTGATCCCAATTTTTCTGATCCTTCTTCATCCTCATCTTATGAGGATGGTCATGTTGTGCAAGAGAATGTTAGGTCCAACCCTTACTCGAATTCCTACAATCCTGGTTGGAAAATCACCCTAACTTCTCTTGGAAAGATCAGGGGCAACAGACCCAATATCGACCCAACAATTATGTACCACAAAAACCAATGAGTCAAGGTCATGTATATACTCAGTTGCCCCCGAATTAGGTTAATCAGTCCATGTGGAATGCTCAACAACCCACTGGGCAGGCTGATTTAAACCTGAAGATAGTAGAAATGCAAGGGTCAATGCTCCAGCTCATGCAACAAATGAAAACCCAGATCTCTACCATTAGTGCAAACATTCAACACCTTGCAATCCGGACTTAGTGCAAACATTCGACAACCCAGATCTCTACCATCACAACTTGTACCAAACCTAAGGAATGTACAGAAATGAGGTGTTAGGCCTCAAGGGTTTGGTAATGGTGGGGAGTCTCTTGCTCAAGCTCATGCTATCTATCAGGCTACCCCAACCCCTCCCGAAATGAACTAAGTTCCCACCATAATCAACCAGGAGCCTGCTATTTTGTCCAACCCTCCCCAAGGCACTAAACAACATAATTTTGCCACTACAAATACCATCACCTTGAGGAGTGGTAGTAGACACAGGGGACCTACCCAACCCCATGTCAACACCATTAGGCCCCATAGGAAGAATTCCAGACTCCCAGCTAAGAATGTGATCAACAAAACATCAGAGTATGATTTAGGAGTATGTTGTTGTATGGGCAAACAAAAAAATTCAGAGGAGAAATTGGAGGAAAGGATGTCCTTACTTCAGGCTTTCAAATTGACAATCATTTTACTACTCACGGCTATCGGATCAATCCCTGCCTATGCCATAGGTTTATTGAATTCATATAAAGAAAAGCGTAGAGCGGAATCTAAAAACAATAGGAGAGTAGTCTTATCTGATAACACAAGCACATTGATCTTAAACAAGCTACCTCCTAAGAAGCAGGACCCAGGAGCCCCACTGCTTTCCTGCACGATAGGAAACATTACCTCTAACCGGGCTGATAGACACACATGAATTGATGATAAAATGCTTATTTAAGACAGTTCCTAAGCTTAGCATTGCATATCATGTTATAAATACTGCATAGCATCCACTGCATGGTATTTAGGGTAGTTGTGTATTATGTACATTAATTCTTTCATTTTATATGGCCAGGAGGTAGTGCGACAACTTTATGGGCTTCAGAAGAAGAATCCGACCGTACGGATGAATCTGAAGCGACGATTGCAGTCCGTCAGCGCGAAAATCACCCCGAACAGAACTCCGTGGCACCCTCTACAAGAAGAAGATGGACGGTCCAGATGGCACCACATGGCACCATCCATACCACCCGACTTGAACCATGGCCGCCCCAGCCTCATGCATGGAGAAATCTCAGCCATTAGATCTCAATCCATCGACTGAGGGACGCTCTACATCGCCTCACCTTCACAAGAGAAGAACTTAAGATTATATCATGACCGTTGGATGAGAATCTGATAAATGCCAGTTTATCATCATTCTTATGCATTAAAACAAACCTAGCTCTTAGGATTTTACTCCGCAAACAGGTTTTTGGGTTGCATTTAGGCATAAAATAGGTTAGGCATGCATTGCATTTTTTATTGCCTTTTTAATATGTTTTTGTGAGTGTTAGGGATGTATAGATATATAGATACCTAAAACCCTAGCACTCAAGAAGGCAAATGGTGAAGGAGAAGTCCAGACTAGCTGAAACTCAGCCTGATCCAGCTCACCTCAGCTTGATCCAGCTCACCGCAGCTGGAACCTAGCTCACTTGAACTAGGGTTAGCTCATCCCAACTCCATTCAGCTAATCTCAGCTGAATGGTAGCTCAAGAGAGTTCATCTTAGCTCACCCTAGCTCAAGTCAGCTCAGATCCAGCTCAACTTAGCTGAGTCTAGCTCATCTCAGCTCCCACTAGTCCACAAGGAGCTCTAGCTAGCTCAGCTGAGTTGACAGGAGTTCACCCCAGCTCAGATCCAGCTACATCCAGTTCCACTCAACTCCAGCCAGCTGAAGAAGAACTCATCCCAGCTCAGGAAGCTCAAGTCCAGCTCCCGGGGACTCAGCTTAGCTCAACTCAGTTGAGCTAAGCTACCTTAGCTGCCTCAACCAACTTGACCCTCCCCGGGAGCACCAGACCCAGCTCACCTTAGCTCATTGTGATAGAAGCCAGCTCACTTTAGCTTGGCTTAGCAGCTAGAAAAGAACTAGCAAGCTAAGCCAGCTAGAGTAGCTCCATGCCAGCCTCTTCAGCAGCAGCCAGCTCCAGTTTCAGCTCCTGACTTCTCCTCCTCAGCTCCTCCCTCCAAACCCTAGCTCCAACACCTTCTCCTCTACTCCTCCATTAGCTAAGCTAGCTTAGCTTAGCTAGCAACCAGCTCCTTGGCCATCCACCACCTTCAAAGTCAACCCTAGCTAGCTCCACCAACTTAAGCCTACCTAAGCTAGCTACCCTACTCAAGTTGGCGCCACCTCCTAGCCATCCCTTCACCCTATTATCACCACCAAAAGACACCTTAAGTTGGCGCCAAAAACTACCCCTAACCACCTCTATATTGGCGCCAACTTTCAGCCCTTAATCCACCCTACACCTACCCACATAAGCCATCCTAGCCATCCACCTACCCCTCCTTCTAGAATCCCTCTTGGCGCCAACTTAGACCACCTTCTAAAACCCTTTTTGGCGCCAACATCAAGGGGTGTCAACACCCATAACTACCCCCTTGGTGTCCCTTAAGGTGGCGCCAACTCACCTTGGCCATAGGATCTTTAACCACCTCCATCTCTTCATCTTGGCCCTTCATTTCAAGGGACACCTTAGCCCCCTTCCTATTCTATAAAAACCCACCACCTACCACCATTTTAGAGCATCCTCCATTAGTGTAATTTGCTACCTAAACCACCTATACCTACGGCCAAGAAGAAGGAGTAGAGAAGGAGATTAAAGGGGCACATCACCAACCCTTTTGGTGCCTTCTTCTCCCCACTCTCTTCAACTTGGGCCAAGCCAAGGAGGAGGACTCTTCCACTTCAAGGAGGACGGCCAGGCAAGGGAGAAGGACCTTGGGTGAACATCCACCCTTGGAGAGAAGCTTATGGCACGCCCCCTTAGGGCTTGCCTTGGAGGACATTACCTTGGCGGAGCACTGCAAGGAAGGAGTTGAAGGATTCTTTTCAAGCTTGGAGCAAGAAGCCCTCTTCTTCACCATCTATCTAGAGGATTTGTGCTTGCTTTTCTTTATTTTAATTTTTCTAGTAGTAGAAGCATTCCTCTACTAGGCTTTTTTGTAAAACACTTTTCATCAATCTAAGTTGCCTTCTTTGCAATTTTCTATTTTGCATTTCTACTTGCTTTGTTTAGCATTTTCCACTCCCTCTCCCTAACTATTCTAGGCCTCCACTTACCTAGAGTGAGCTTAGGAAGAGGATCTACTTGCCACTTAGAAGTAGTAGTTAAATTGAAGTGTAAATTACCTTCCCGCCACCATTTCGCATGTTGTCTTAATTGAAAAATGAAAAAAAATGATATATTGAAAAATACCAAAAAGAAAGTTGAGATTTATTCCAAGCAAGAGAATCACTATTGCAAACATTTGGCTTCCTTGGACGACCCTAGATACTCCCCTATCTAGGTTTATAAATTTAAAAGCGTATGCGAATTCACGTGTTACAACGACATTGAAAACCCACTTTTACAAATCACGCGTAATCCGCTATCAGAATCCAACAGCCACGATCGCATGATCAGCAGACACCACATCACCCTCCACTCGACCATCCACCGCCTTGGCGCAACGATGAGGCACCCGCTCCTCAAACGAGAGGCGCGGGTTCGATCCCCACAACCTCCCCAATTCACCAATTAGCGCATGGTCGCGCATGCGCACAAAAGTGCAACGCACAGCTGCGCATGCACGTAAGGGCACAGCGCATAGCCAACCCCAGCACAGCGCCAGCGTGCAAGCACGCGCATGACAAGGGGCGCATGATGCGCGAGCCAGCAGGAGAGGTGGGGGCACGAATCTTCAGCAACAGGCTGGGCGGACCTTTAGTAACGCTTACAGCCATCACTAATTGCTTGTAGGTGCAAGGCCAGCTACGGGCGTCAATGGTGGGGGCGCAATCTTCAGCGACAGCTACATGGGGCCTTTAGTGACACTTGCAGCTGTCACTGCAGCCCTCTACACAAATTTCTTCTTCTTCCCTCCACTATATAAACACCCCTACACCCCCCATTCCTCTTCATCTCTACCTACTCTACTCCACCTACTCCTAAGCTCTAGTAGCCTACCAAAGCTCCATTAGAGATTACTCTCAAGCTCCAAAGGCCTCCTATTAGTGTAATGATCCTACTTCCCACCAAATATTCATCCTTCATCCCACCACCTTCATAGGTTGCCTTAGAGTCGTCCTCCCACCTTCATTCCGATAGAAGATCGCCTCCGTCTCCTCACCTCCATTCCAGAGCCTCAGCAAAACATTCCTCTACCCAACGTCCTGCATCTCACCTCCATCGTGCTGCACCTCACCCTCTTCATCCGAGCTTCCACCAGGCACCGTCGTCTCGTCGAACAGTCGATTCGGGAGATTTCCTCTTACCTTTATCTATTTTATGCTTTAATAGATTATTGTAACAAACATTTTCATAATATATCATAGTTGTGTTCAATCTCATTTTGTGAACTTGTCTTGCTTGTCTTTTTATTTCAAAAAACACAAAAAATAACAAAACCTCAAAATACCAAAAAGAAACAAAACGAAGTGCAATTTTCAACCAAAGTAAACGTCGCCTCCCTGTGTTCGACCCGAGACTCTCCTACAGTTTTGGATATAAATTGCATTTGATAGACACATTTTGCAAGCTACGATGATGGATTCTCCAAACCCTAATTTCAATTCACGAAACACGCCTAATCATTTTGGCGCCGTTGCTGAGGAGGCAACAGAATTTACTTTCTTATTTTCTGCATTTCTTTGCATTTACATATTATTAACCCCGCTTGTCTCCAATCTACTGTCTTACCCTAGCATGGAGATCCAAGTGTAGTAGACCGAAGTAAAGTGCAGGTAAAGTAATTTGTAAGTGTCCCCCACATTCCCCCCACTAGTTTCATTTCGCCACATTCATAACCAAGACCTATTCTACTTAGGTGTTTGCATAAACCCTAGGATAGAATTTGTTTGTCTTGTTTGTCACCTCCACTCATCTCACCCTCGCATATTATAAAAAATAAAAAAACAAAAAGACACTTTTTGTGGGACGAATCAACATACACTTTCTACACCCACATTTGAGGCACATAACCTAACTTGATTTTTATCCACTCAACCGGGAGTCCGACCTGTGGAACCGGTACACACAAATCAACACATAAAGAAGTAGAAATCAGTCTAGGATAATCATTTATGCATGCCTAATTAGTGGTGCATCTGGGTCACTTGATTTAATTATTTGGACCACACCACCTAATTTAAAACTAATTCATTTTGTAGCTGCCCCATAGGATTCAATATTTAGGTCAAGCCAGGCACTCCATATTTCTTTTTGACTTATAAAGGAAGAACACTTGAACTCGTGATTTCAAATTTAGTTTGCCTCCTGAAAACTTGGTTGAATACACCTAATATTTGAATCCTAAAAGCTACTAAGCAAGATCTATATCTTAAAACTCACTTCATTCTTAATAATCTTGCTTGAAAACTTTTTGGTTGTGCACATACACACATTCTCAAACAAATCATTAAGGGCACAACCCATTAAGGGCCCATCACATTCCAGAAGCACCAATATCCTAAGCCTAACTAAAATTGATTAGATGTTGGCCCTAAGGACTGGTTCGCTCGTCGGGATCCAGATTGAGATTGTTCACAATTAACCTACTTATAGTAGTCGATCGGATGTCTAGCTAGGGGAGTAGCGTCAAACAACTACGGTTGGGGGGTACACTAGGAACCGGAGGAGCAAGCCAAAGGAAGAACCTTCTCCCCAGTCCCTCCTTCTAACTGGTTGGATTGCCTGAATATAAGTAGAGTAAATCATCCATAATCTTAGGACAGATTTTGAGAGTCTATAGACCTTTAGGCTACCCAACCTAAGGACAGGCTTGTATTTTTGTGCTACAGGGCTCCTTCTCTTCCCTGTCCTTCTGACTTCCTTCCAGTGTATGCTTGGAAGGAGGTCATTGAACCCTAGATTAGAAGGACCTTTAGACCATTCCCGGAGGCGGAGGTTGAGCCATAGCCAAGCGATCCCATGGCTAACCAACAACCACCTCTCCCGCCCCCGAACCAGCAGGAGCTAATTCAGAGGCAGTTGGAAGAATTGCAGCAGATGCAGCAATGGTTCCAATGACTGAATGGTCAAGGTGCTCGGCCCTTGAAAGATTTCTATGATCCTTCAAACTATGGGGAACGTCCTGGCATCATGATTCCCATAGGAGACATAGAAATCAAGCCCCAAGTCTTAAATTTGATTAGGCATTTCCATGGGCTTGGCTCGGAGGACCCATTCCAGCACTTGGAGGATCTGACCACTTTGGTTCAAACCACCAAAGCAAGGAATGTGAACGAAGAGAAAATGATCATGTGGCTCTTTCCCCACTCTCTCAAGGTTACGACCACACATTAGTACCGTACCTTCGGAAGGTCGATAAAAACATGGGCTACTCTTAAGTTGGCTTTCCTGAAGAAATTCTTCCAATCGGACGAACCAATGCCTTGCGACAGGCAATTACCACTTTCGCCAAACGGCCGAGGGAATTGTTTCATCGTGCCTGGGAGTGATTCCAGGAACTTTTGAGGAAGTGTCCACACCGCGAGGTGTCGAAATGGCAACTCGTGCAGATTTTCTATCATGGGTTGGTTGAACAACTCCATAATCATGTGGACACCTCCTGCAGAGATAATTTCCGCAACAGAGATACAGATAGCGCATACGACCTATTTGAGGAAATGAGAGAGAACTCAATTAATCATGCCTCCATGGATGCATTCAACCGGTCCCAACAACCCAACTCAAATGCTAATGAGGTCCAGGATTCTCATTCATTTGACATGAAATTGATTTATAATAAGCTTGATAAGATGGACTTGGTTGCTAAAAGAATGGAAGAATGGGTGTCTGGGAATTCGGGAAACATTTCTACACCCACTCAATCCCAAAATTCAGGATTTCATTCCTCACGAGCTCCCACGAGGCAGGAGTTCATGAACCAACTTGAATCGGCTCAACCTATGAGGCAGGATTTCTCGGAACCTTATGGGTTCCAAACTGGAGCCTTTGATCCCAATTTCTCTGATCCTTCCTTCTCTCCATCCTCATCCTATGACGATGCGTATGCACTACAGGAGAATGCTAGGTCCAACCCGTATTCCAATACTTATAACTCAGGTTGGAGGAACCACCCTAACTTCTCCTAGAAAAGTCAGGGGCAATAGATCCAAACATGACCTAGCAACTATGCATCTCAAAGACCTATGGGTCAGGGTCAAGTATACACCCAGTTGCCCCCTAGACCGGTTACTTAGCCATCTTAGAATGCCAAACAATCTATAGGGCAGGCTGATTTAAACTGACAGATGGTGGAAATGCAAGGGTCCATGCTTTAGCTGATGCAGCAAATGAAGACATCATTAGATAACTTGCAATCCAGGTTAATTGCTAACACCCGACAACCCGGATCTCTACCATCCCAACCTTTACCCAACCTGCGCAATGTGCAAAATCAGGGCAATAGAGCTCAAGGGTACGGGAATCAAAGGGATCCACACGCACATGCTCAGGTGGTTGAGCAAGGTCCCTCCTCTTCTTCTTCGGGTTACATGACCAATCAAGGCCCTCCAATCTTCACTAACCCACCTCAAGACCCGAACCCATATGCCTCTGCAAACTCCATCACCTTGAGAAGTGGAAAGCAAACCCAGAACCCTAAATTACCTTCTAGAAGCCAAAACCCTAGGGAGCTTGAGAGAGAAAAGGAGATTGAAGAAGACAATAAGGCCCAAGGACCAGAAATTGAAAATACCATCCACATCCCATTCCCTGAAGCCCTATTGAAAACTAATAAGAAGAAAACCTTAGATAGCAACAAGGAGCTCCTGAATTTATTTAAGAGCATAGAGATCAATATTCCACTCCTCGATGCTATTAAGCACATCCCAGCTTATGCTAAATTTTTGAAAGAACTATGTACCCAAAAGCATAAGCTGAGAGAACCCACTCTGAGGAAGGTGATTCTCTCTGAGCAAGCAAGTTCTATCATCCTGCATCACCTTCCTCAAAAGAAGAAAGATCCTGGTTCCCCTTGATTTCATGCATTATTGGGGAAGACACTTTTGATAGGGCACTGTTGGATCTAGGTGCATCCATCAACCTAATCCCGACTTCTCTTTATGAGAGGTTTGGGTTAGGCAAACTTAGGCCAACCTCAGTAACACTACAATTAGCAAACCGCTCGGTCACCACACCGAAGGGCGTTATTAAGAATGTAATCATCAAGATCAAGGATTTCTATTTTCCCGTAGATTTTCTAGTCCTTGACATGGATGTACCTAATGATTTGAGGAACACGCCTATCATTCTGGGGTGCTCGTTCCTAGCTACCACCAAGGCCAACATAAACTGTGAGAGCGGTAGTATGGAGATCACCTTTGGGGATAAGAAGTTAACTCTTGATATTTTTAAGGCGATAAGAGAATTTAAGGATTGTGGATTCATTGAGGAGCTCGAGGATCATGATTTTGAGAGTTGTATGATGATTAGTGCACCCGAGGACTCCACCAGCTTTAGCGAACCCAACCCACAACCCTCCATGGTAGACCTACCATATTCCGAAGAGGCTGTTGATTTTGTTCATTCCCAGCCTCTTCCACTGGATCGTGTTGATGAATCTTCATCAGCATCCTCCCTACCTTCTATACTAAACCCACCTTAGCTTGAATTGTAACCATTGCCTAAAAATTTGAAATATGAGTTCTTAGGACTTGAGAACACGCTCCCTGTGATTATTAGTGCTGATTTAACTAACGAGCAAGAATTGAGGTTAATTAAGATCCTTAAGAACAATAAGGAGGCAATTGGTTGGACCATCCACGACCTTAGGGGGATCGAGCCATCTTATGTAAACATCGTATTTTCATGGAAGATGGATCCCTCCCTTCTCATGAAATGCAAAGGAGAATAAACCCGAATAAGCGAGAAGTGGTCAAGAAGGAGATAATCAAGTGGCTTGATGCTAGAATTATATTCCCAATCTCGGATAGTCCGTGGGTTAGCCCCTTTCAGATTATACCCAAGAAGGCGAGAATAACCATTACGACTAACGAGAAAGAGGAAACCTTCACCACTCATTCAGCTTCTGCTTGGAAAGTTTGTATTGACTATAGGAAGCTGAGCACAGCCACCAAAAAGAATCACTTTCATGTCCCTACTGAACCATTGCATTCCATAGAATGCCGTTCGGGTTTTGCAATGCACCCACGACTTTTCAAAGGTGCATGCTGGCCATCTTTCCTGACATGGTGGGAAATTATCTTGAGGTGTTCATGGATGATTTCTCCATTTTCGGAGATTCTTTTGAGTCCTACCTAGCTAACTTGGAATTAATCCTCCAGAGATGCATCAAGACACGGCTGGTCCTTAGCTGGGAAAAGTGTCATTTTATGACTTGGGAAGGCATTGTCCTGGGTCATGTGGTTTCTAATCAGGGTATTGAGGTTGATAAGGCTAAGGTGAATGCTATCTCTAGACTTCCTCCACCCACATCCGTGAAACATGTCCGCCCTTTCCTTTGGCATGTGGGTTTTTATAGAAGATTCATCAAGGACTTCTCAAAGGTTGCTAGACCCTTGAGTAACCTTCTGGCCAAAGACATGCCGTTCGAGTTCGATGAATCATGCTGTAAGGCATTTGATTTGTTACAAACGGCAGTCACCTGTGCCTCGGTGTTGCAACCACCGATCTAGACAGCTTCATTTGAGATTATGGCTGACGCATCTAATTATGCTGACGGGGCTGTCTTAGGTCAGAAGATTGAGAAAAAGCCCTCTATGATTTACTACGCTAGCAAGACTCTGGACGAGACCCAGAGGAACTACACTGTTACTGAAAAAGAATTGCTAGCTGTAGTTTTCGCTTTAGAAAAATTCAGGGCCTATCTTTTAGGTTCTCACGTAATCATTTATACCGACCACTCGGCCTTGAAACATCTCTTGGCCAAAAAGGATGCCAAGCCTCGGCTTATTCGCTAGATTCTGTTACTTCAAGAATTTGATCTTGAAATCAGAGATAAAGCCAGGGCACAAAATGTAGTGGCGAATCACCTCTCGAGAATCCTAATTGATTCTCTTCATCCGGATTTCCCTATTTCAGACACTTTTCCGAATGAGACTATCCTTATAATCTCAGGTATCCGAACCCCCTGGTTTGCGGATATCGTCAATTATTTGGCCATTGGTCAAATCCCCCAAGTTGGACCAAACAATAACAGGACAGACTTGTGTCTAAGGCCAAACATTATTTTTGGGACGATCCTGAGCTATACCGCATTGGCGCAGACCAAATTATTCGTCGATGTGTCTCGGAAATTGAGTTCCATAGTATACTTAAGCTCTACCATACATCTGCTTGTGGTGGACACTTTTCCGAGAAAAAGACAGCAGCAAAAAGCTTGCAATCTGGATTCTATTGGCCGTCATTATTTAAGGATGCCCAGGAATTCTCAAAGTCGTGCACCTGATGCCAGACACTTGGGAACATGGCTAAGAGAGATATGATGCCCCTAAACCCAATACTTTTCGTCGAAATTTTCAACATTTGGGGGATCGACTTCATGGGACCTTTTCCTCCTTCATTTGGACACCAGTATATTCTGGTTGTTGTTGATTACGTGTCCAAATGGATTGAGGCAATCCCCATCCAGACCAATGACCACAAGGTGGTCATCAATTTTGTGAAGAAGAATATCTTCAATCGATTCAAGATTCCTCGGGCGATTATCAATGATAGTGGCAGACATTTCACTCATGCCCAGTTTCAAAAATTACTGGGGAAATACAGGTTGAATCATCGTATTTCCACACCCTACCACCCTCAAACGAATGGACAGGCCGAGGTCTCTAATTGGGAGATAAAAAACATTTTGCAAAAAATCATAAGGCCTGATAGGAAGGATTGGACCCAAAAGCTAGATGATGCTCTTTGGGCCTACCGTACGGCGTACAAAATGCTTATCGATATGTCTCCGTTCTGTCTAGTGTTTGGTAAGGCGTGTCACTTACCCATAGAACTAGAACACCGGGCATTTTGGGCCATCGGAAAATGTAATTTTGACCTAGAGTTGGCCGGAAAGACCAGGAAACTCCAACTATCTGAGTTGGAGGAGCTTAGAAATGATGCTTATGAAAATGCCAAAATCTGTAAGGTAAAGACCAAAGCTCTCCATGACCAGATGATTTCACGTAAGAGCTTTGAGCCGAACCAGAAGGTATGGCTTTTCGATTCTCGACTAAAGCTCTTCCCCAGTAAGCTTAGGTCTAAGTGGGACGACCTGTTGGTTATTGAGCGGATTTTCCCTAAAGGGGCCGTCGAAATCTATGACCCATAGACAGGTAATTACTTCAAGGTCAACGGACAGCGTCTCAAACCCTTTGTTGACCATGTGCTCCCTAAACCCATCTTGGACAAGGTTGCTCTTACCTTTCCTTAACCACCGTGGGCCAATCATCGCCTAGCTGAAGGCGCTAAACTCAGCACGTGTAAAGACTGTTCCAAGCTAACCAGAATCTCACCGAAACCAGGTGTTATTCTTCCACTTCTACTCTCCTACATGCTTTCATTTTTAACAATGAGGACATTGCATTAGCTAAGCATAGGGGGGTGGATATATCTTATGAATCTTTTTATCAGCCGTAACAGTAATTTCCTGTTTTTCAAGAAAAAAAAAGAAGAGAATTAAGAGATGAGAACTTAGGCATTAGGAGTTGCAAACTTTAGGAATTGATACTTTTGGACTTGAATACTTAGACTCTTCAGGTCTTCGGGCTTAATTAGCCTGGGTGTCCACTTGAATGTGGACTTAGTCTCGAGTCCTCGCCAAGTAATTCTATTTTAAATTGGTCAATAAATTGGGTGATAAGTATACGACTTACCAACCCGCCCTCTGATTTGAGGGGACTTTAAACCTAAGCATCTACACACTATTTACACTGACTCACTTTTCGGCGGTTTCTTCAGAAATTGGGTAGCTAATGAACCGTCTAGGGTGGTATGGCTGGCAAGTTGTCGGTGGTAATAGCTCATCGGCCGATTGTCCAGAGCCCAGCCACAAGACCATTTTCTTTGTATTGCCCTTAGGTAACTCTTAGATCAGGGAAGCCACCTACTTAAAAAGAAAAAAAAAATAAGAAGAAAAAAGAGAAAATAAAAATAAACAAAACCACACTTCACCTCACGAGTACAGCTGGTAAGTTGCCGTGGGTAACAGCCCATTAGTCGGTTGTCCAGAGCTCAGCTCATACAAATGCACAATAACTCCCAAAACACTTAGGGAAGAAGTGGGGAAGTAGAATAAACCAGGGAGATATACACTGGGTTCGCCCTTGTGTTGACCCCATAAATAAAAGTAGGGAGAAAGCTACTGTTCAAGAAGATAAACCTCTAGGCAAGGTCACCTAGGGTCTTAGAAACCCGAAGTTTGTTTTAACGGCTACCTAGTGAGTCTTTCACTCTTTTCACTAGATGCTTAGCACTTAGAGTCCTTTTCAAGTCTTGGGCGGGTCGGGTAGCCTTAAAAAGTTATCCAGAAACTCTCAAACTCCAAAAGTACAAAAAAATTAGAATAGAAGAAAAACAAAAAAAATTGTGTATCTTTTCTTTTCAAATAAGGCGAGGGCTTGGGCGGTCTGCATTCTAGTAAACACTTGGGCACTGTTGAGTTTTTGTAATTAGGTCTTGGGGTTGAGATTTTCTAAAGCAATCAACAAATTTTGCCTAAGTAATCAAATCCTGATTCTACTTTTATACATAGCATTTAGGTTAATTTTGCTAGGGATTAGCAAAAAGTAAGCATGGGGGTATGATAAGCACACATGAATTCATGATAAAATGCTTATTTAAGATAGTTCATAGGCTTAGCATTGCATATCATGTAATAAATACTGCATAGCATCCATTGCATGGCATTTAGGGTAGTTGTGTATTATGTATATTAATTCTTCCATTTTATATGACCAGAAGGTAGTGTGACATCTTTACAGGCTTTAAATAAAGAATCCGACCATACGGATGAATTCGGAGCAACGATCACAGTCCGTCAACACGAAAATCACCCCGATCAGAGCTCCGTAGCACACTATACCAGAAGAAGAATATGGACGGTCCAAATGGCACCACGTCGCTCCATCCAGACCGCCCAACTTGAACCACGGCCGCCCCAGCCTCACACATGGAGAAATCTCAACCGTTGGATCTCAATCCAACGGCTGAGGGGCACTCTACATCGCCACAACTTCACAAGAGAACAACTCAAGATTATATCATGACCATTGGATGAGTATCCAACAGCCACGACCACACCAATAGCAAATGCCACATCACCCTCCACTCGACCATCCACCGCCTTGGCACAACGGTGAGGCGCCCGCTCCTCAAACGAGAGGCACGGGTTCGATCCCCACAACCTCCCCAATTCGCCAATTAACGCACGGTTGCGCACACACACAAGGGCGCAACGCACAACCAATCGCAATGCAGTGCCAGCGCACCTGACAAGGGGCGTGTGATGCGTGGGCCAACAGGAGAGGTGGGGGGGCAAATCGTCAGCAACAGCCTAGGCAGACCTTTAGTGACACTTACAGCCGTCACTAATTGCTTGTAGGTGCAAGGCCAACTGCAGGCACGAGCAATGGGGGTGCGATCTTCAGCGACAGCTGCATGGGGTCGCTAATGACGCTTGCATCTGTCACTACAGCCCTCTAAACAAATTTCTTCTTCCCTGCACTATATAAACACCCTTACACCCCCCATTCCTCTTCATCTCTACCTACTCTACTCCCACCTACTCCTAAGCTCTAGTAGCCTACCAAAGCTCCATTAAAGCTTACTCTCAAGCTCCAAAGGCCTCCTATTAGTGTAATGATCCTACTTCCCACCAAATATTCATCCTTCATCCCACCATCCTCATAGGTTGCCTTGGAGTCGTCCTCCCACCTCCATTTCGGTAGAAGATCGCCTCTGTCTCCTCACCTCCATTCCAGAGCCTCGGCGAAGCATTCCTCTACCCAGCGACCTCCATCTCACCTCCATCGTCCTGCACCTCACCCTCTTCATCCGAGCTTCTGCCAAGCACCGTCGTCTCGTAGAACAGCCGATTTGGAAGATTTCCTCTCACCCTTATCTATTTTATACTTTCATAGATTATTGTAACAAACATTTGCATAATATATCATAGTTGTGTTCCATCCAATTTTGTGAACTTGTCTTGCTTGTCTTTTTATTTCAAAAAAACACAAAAAAATAACAAAACCTCAAAATACCAAAAAGAAACAAAACAAAGTGCGATTTTCAACCAAAGTAAACGTCGCCGCCCTGTGTTCGACCCGAGACTCCCCTAGAGTTTTGGATATAAATTGTATTTGATAGATGCGTTTTGCGAGCTACGACGACGGGTTCTCCAAACCTTAACTATAATTCGCAAAACACGCCTAATCACGAGCCCTCCTCGACTTGGGTTCTTCCATTAATGTGATCCCCATCTCACTACATATGGAACTGGGTCTAGGCTACCTGAAACACACTGACTTAACCTTGCAGTTAGCTGATAGATCCATTACAAAACCAAGGGGTCATTTGGAGGATGTTTTAGTCAAGGTTAATGATTTGCATTACCTTGCTGATTTCATGGTCCTGGACATGGAAGCACCAAAACAGCTTAACCACACCCCAATTATTTTGGGAAGACCTTTCTTAGCTACCGCCAAGGCAAGGATTGATTGTGAATTGAGAAATATAGAAATGGCCTCTGGGAATAAAATAAATCGATTTAATATTTTCGAGGTCTCAAAGAAGGATAAAATTAGGTGTGATTTAATGGAGGAGCTTGGCAAGATAGAGGAGATAATGGCCATACATACCTTAGACAACCTTTTAATGGTTAACTTAACCCAAACTCAGGAAGAAAATCACCCAGTTGCAGGGATAATTGAAGACAATAAAGACATACAACCAACTATGGCAACCTGGGATGAGGAAGATATTTATGAAATTGGAAATTTGTTGGATGATTCACATGATCAAAGTTAAAACCCAACAATGTCCTCATCATGAATTTTTGGAGTTTGAGGTTCAACTTTTGGGTGGGAATCATGAGGATCAGAATGGATGGATTAATCACCCTGATTGTGAGGATAAAATTGAACTTTAGGGAGAAACTGTTGAAACGTTAGGTATTCTAGAGTACCCACAAACCCCCAACACATCACAAAACCCTCATCATCTTTGTTCACCCAACCATTGCATAATTTCTATATCCACCCACACCTCCTCTTTACTAAATCAACAAAACTCCTATTGGAGACCATTTGGGCTATCCCTGCACCACCAGCTTGCCACTTTCATTAATCATCTCTTTGGCAAGCCCATTTTCACTCTCCAAGACCCATATCTAGGGGCCTGGAAACTGTGTTATTGCATCCTCAATGATAGTTATTTTTTATTGAGGACATCGCCTAACTAAAGGCACTAAACTCAGCATGTGTAAAGGATGTTTCGAGCTGACCAGAATCTCACGGAAACTAGGTACTATTCTTTCAATTCTGCTCTCCTGCATGCTTTCATTTTAACAATGAGGACATTGCATTAGCTAAGCATGGAGGGTGGATATCTTATGAAATAATCTTTTTGTCAGCCGTAACATTAATTTCCTATTATTTTATTTTTAAAATAATAATAATAATAAAAGTAGAAGAAGAGAACTTAGGCATTAGGAGTTGCAAACATTAAGAATTGATACTTTAGGACCTGAATACTTAGACTCTTCAGGTCTTCGGGCTTAATTAGCTCGGGTGTCCACTCGAATGTAGACTTAGTCTCGACTCCTCCCCAAAAAATTTTATTCTAATTTGGCTAATAAATTGAGGTGATAAGTACACGATTTATCAACCTGCAATATGATTTGAGGGGACTTTAAATCTAAGCATCTACACACTATTTACGCTAACTCACTTTTCTACGGTTTCTTTGGAAATTAGGTAGCTAATGAAATTTCTAGGGTAGTATAGTTGGCAAGTTGTCATAGGTAACAGCCCATTGACCAATTGTCCAGAGCCCAACTACTTGAATATACTCATTCTACTGCTTTTAGATAAATCTTAGATCAAGGAAGCTACCTACGTAAGAAAAAAAAAGGAAAAAAATAGAAAAAGAAAAAATAGAAAAAGGAGAAAATAGAAAAATAAACCATACTTCACCGCGCGAGTATGGCTGGCAAGTTACCTTGGGTAACAGCCTGTTGGCCGGTTGTCCAGAGCCTAGCTCACAAAAATGCACAAATAATTCCCAAAACACTTAGGGAAGAAACGGGGAAGTAGAAAAAATTGAGGAGATATATGCTAGGTTTGCCCTTGTGTCGACCCCATAAAAAAAATTTTTAAAGGTATGGAGAAAGCTACCATTCGGAAAGATAAACCTTTAAGCAAAAACTCGTAAGGTCACCTAGGGTCGTAGAAACCTAAAATCCGTTTTAACGACCGCCTAGTGAGTCTTTCACTCTTTTCACAAGATGCTTAGCACTTAGAGACCTTTTCGAGTCTTAGGTGGGTTGGGTAGCCGGAAAAAGTTATCCTGAAACTCTCAAACTCAAAAAGTCCAAAAAAATTAGAAAAGAAGAAAAAACAAAAAAAATGTATCTTCCTTTTTCAAATAAGGCGAGGGCTTGGGTGGTCTGCATTCTGGCAGAGACCCGGGCACTGTCGAGTTTTTGTAACCAGGTCTTGGGTTGAAATTTTCTAAAGCAATCAACAAATCTTGCCTAAGTAATCAAATCATGATTCTAATTTTATACATAGCATTTAGGTTAATTTTGCTAGGGACTAGCAAAAGTTAAGCATAGGGGTATGATAAACACGCATAAATTTATGATAAAATGCTTATTTATGATAGTTCCCAAGCCTAGCATTGCATTACATAAGTATAAATAGTACATAACATGCATTACATTGCATTTAGGATAATTTGTGTATATTGTATAGTAATTCCAACATTTTACGGTCAAGAGGCAATACGACATCTTTACGAGCTTTGGATGAAGAATTTGACCGTATGGATGGATCCAGAGCTATGATCGCAGTTCAACAACGTGGAAATCACTTCGATCCGAGCACCGTGGCATCCTCTTCAAGCAAAGAAAGGTGGACAATCCAGATGGTGCCACGTGGCACCATCTGGAGAACCCAAGGTCACCCGTCATACTTCCAAGGGCCACCCAACAAGAGATCTCAGCCGTTGGATGAAAATCCAACGGCTGAGAGCTCTCCTCCATCGCGTGCACACAACACATCCTCTCGACAATCTCGTTGGCATGGTGCAATGGTGGAGGTGCTTGATCCAAGGGAGTGGCGTGGGTTTGAAACTTGCAAACCCCCCCAATTCACCAATTTAGCGCACGCCAGCGCGCATGCCAGCACGCACCGCCAGCGTGCACCAGCGCACACCAACAGGGCCTTAGCGCAATTCGCACACGTGATGGATGGGCAGCACAGCTTGCGCGTGGGTGGACGTGAGGTGGCTACAGCGACGCTTGAGCTGGACCTACAGTGATGTCCTAGAGGTTGCTAATTACCCTATGTCCATTTTTAGTCCCTTCCCATCCACTATATAAAGACCTACACACCTCCCTTGCCTAGCCATCTCTACCTACTCTACTCTCACCTACTCCTAAGCTCTAGTAGACTACCAAAGTCCATTAGAGCTTATTCCCAAGCTCTAAAAGCCTCCTATTAGTGTAATGTTCCTATACCCCACCAAATATCCATCCTCCATCTCACCACCTTCATAGGAAGCCTTGGAGCCGTCCTCCCACCTCCATTCCAGTAGAAGATCGCCTCCATCTCCTCATCCCCATTCCAAAGCCTTGGTGAAGCATTCCTCTACTCGACATCCTCCTTCATCTCACCTCTGTCGTCCAGCACCTCACCTCCTTCATCCAAGCTGCCGCCAAGCGCCGTCGTCTCACCAAATAGCTAATTTGGGAGATTTCTTCTCACCCCTATCTCTTTTGTATTTCTTAGCTTATTGTACTAACAATTGCATGATATATCAAATTTGTTTCCATCTCATTTTGTGGCATTATCTTGCCTGCTTCTTTATTGCAAAACAAGAGAAAAAAATCACAAAATCCTAAAACCTCAAAAAGAAACAAAATGAAGCATGGATTTCAATGAAAGTAAACGTCGCCTCCCTGTGTTCGACCCGAGACTCCCTTGGAGTTTCGGTTATAAATTGTATTTGATAACGTATTTTGCAAGATACGATGATGGGTTCTTAAAACTCTAATTTTTCTTTGCCAAAACCTGTTCATCACCTACTTCCCATTCAAGGGAAATCAAATCCTGTAGTGTGACTTGTAAATGCCTAGGAAACAACAAAGGGGCCTTCGATCCACAAGGCAATTCGAGGGAGGCACCACAAAGATGTAGCAAAACCTATTATCAATGCCACGTGAACCAAGGAGGTGATAGCAAGCATCAAGCAATGCAACCAAAGGCAAACCATCCTCGAGCAGTGCACTAGGGTTGGTGACACCACTGCAGGCGGTGCATCCCACAGGCAACGTTGCTAAGGCCAAAAGTGGCACTAGTGGAGGTGAAGCAACCCCCCAAGTGGAGTTGCAGGAGTTGCACAACACCTCAAGAGGAGGCTCAACCCTAAAGTGGCGCTCAAAGGAGGTGTAGCTCATAAACTATGTTGCTAAGGCCAGGAGCGACACTAGTGGAGGCAAAGCAACACCCCAAGTGACGTTGCGAGAGCTATGTGACACCTTAGGAGGAGGCGCAACTCTCAAGTGGCGCCCAAAGGAGGCACACCGACGCCGTGGAAGCACTATCAAGCCACAAAGAAAGGCTCGAAGACGCTGTAAGGAGCACTACAGTGGTGCGACTCAAGATCAGAGAAGAAGAAAAGACCCTAATTGCTATGGAGCACACCACTCAAGAGAGAGAAGGTCAACCACTTGCTAGTCCAAAGTCCGACAATGGCAGTAATGTTGAATCGAAATTCGTCGTAGTATAGCGACGAAAACTGAATCGACATTTAAATTTATAAAGCTCTAAAAACATGAGTTCCGAGGTCATTCGAAAGGACAAAATAATCACCAGTCAATCACCAATCAAGTATGCAAACACAACTCAACATATTCAATGAATAACAAACCTATATATCAATGTCAAATAGACAAAAATAAGAGAGAGAATAAAAAGATCGGTGGTTGAAACCACCAATTTAACACTAAAGCTTATTCTCAACTCAAATCACAAGTATTAGCCCTTCCCCTTCCCTTCTTTATTTCTCAACACTTAGCCAAATCTCAAGTCAAACTCTTAGCCACAATTTCTCAAATCAAACATCTCATAGTTGCTATAAACGGCTTATCTTTTGAAGTCAAACCTGAGATCAACCGTCTGGTTGCAACTCAAAGCAAAAGCCCCCTTTCTCTCTCAAATTCTCTCCATTCTCTCAAACCCAAACCAAACCCAATTCAGACACGGTTCAAACCGGCCCAGGCTTGCATGCGTGTAGGCATGGGCAAGGGTGTGCGTATGGCATGGTATAATAAGGACCTGACCACCTATCTCGAAGGCAATCAAGCTATGCACTCAAAACATTAAGTAGCCAAAATAAAATCAAAATGCCACAATGTGGCGCTAAAAGTTCAGGTTTTCTTCGCGTTTTGCTGCAGATGTGCCTTTGTTCAATTATTGTTGCTGCTGTGTTTCCTTCTTCAAATTGAGGCTGCAGGTGCCTTTGTGATGTCAAGCCGTAGCTATTGATTGGTGTGGCAGTGGCGATGATGGTGTGACGACAGCGAACGGAAGCAGCGAACAATAGAGATTCGGCGAACACCTACGGAGAAGAATATGGGCTAAAAGCCCTAATTAAACAGCTCACAAGTCTCACCGTAAAGAGAAGAATGCAATGGCAGAGTTAATTTGGCTTTTCGTGTGACGCAGATGGCTGGATAGTGGAGGGGTGATGGTATGTTGATGGGTATGTTTGGCCAAGATCTCCAGAGGTCAAAAGCTCCAATAACCTTGGGGCTTTTGATCTCATGGATGAGAGGAAGGTGTGGGTGGTCGTGGTGTCATGTCTGGTGGACTGTGGAGCTAACATGAGCTCGCCAAAGCTCATGCTAGAGGAGGAGAAGACGAGGGAGGAGAGGTGTGTGTAGTGGGTGGTCCTAGGAGCTAAAGGCGTAGAAAGGAGTTGGGGAGCAAGAGGAAGAAAAGGGGGAGCTTATTTGGATGATAGGGTAAGGGAGTCAGTCCGGCGTGACTTGCTAGAGTCGAAGAAGATGATGACCTCCGGTGATGAGAAGTGGCAATGACAAAGGAAAGAGCTCCTGCTATGACTAGCAAGGAGCGAAAGAAGATGAGGAAGAAGGTAGGACGTCCAATTTGGCCGTCGGATGTCCTGAAGAGAGGGATTGAGTAGGTTGCCGGAGCCAATGGAGTTTGTGGCCAGAGAAGAGGGAAGATGGGGAATTTCAGCGTAGAATCAACTACCCTTGATTGTGGAACCTCGATGAGCTTATATAGAGCTTAATTACGAGCTCAAATTGGAAGGATTCATGCAAAGGATTCAAGATTTTTGGAAACTCTGTGATTAGGATTTCAATATTTGCTGGAGCTTTGTGCCTCAAATCAAGAGTCAAGACTTTGTTTGAACGATTTCCCACAATCTGAACACCAATCCCACCAATTTTAGTGGGATTTGGTGGAGAAATCATGTTGATTTCCTCCTTTGGAAGACGATACGTGTGGGTTTTAGGCTTCTGATTAGGAAACTTGTTAGAATCAGGAAGTTGGGACCTGATTGTAAAGAATACGAGGAAGTTAGGGGGGTGTATGTAATAAAATGTGAAACCTAGGTGTTTAAATGTGAAAAATAGAGATTTTAAGGGTAGAAATGTAAACTAGATCAAGATAGACTCTGATTGGGACCGATTTTTGGTGTTAACCTAAATTTGACCCAAAAAATATAATAGTGAACTTGGATTTGGGTTTTGACCATGTTTGACTAGGTAAATTGCATAGAAGCCCAAATTAGGGTAAAATCCCGTCTAAATCTTTGTTCTTGGTTAAAATGGGTTCAGATGGTCAAAGTGAAGGTACCAAACCTCTTAGAATATTTTCCAATGATTTTTAGGATGTTTAGATTGAATTTATCTCTACCAAAACCCATTTATTTTGAGCGTGACTAATAATTAGGGTTTTTAGTACTGTTTTAATCCTCAAAATGCATGAAATCCTGATTCAATCAATGTAAGACCACTTCTTGGATATTTAAGTTTATTTGACCCTAAATTAGCCCTTAATCAAACCCTTGATTAATCTATATTTGTGATGAGATGGTAAAACAACAGAATTAACCCTATTTTCCTGTTTTCTTCTCAAATCAGCTCAATACGGAATTACGATCCTCAGACAATCATTAAGGAGCATTTAATACTTAAATCTGACTAATTTCAGTTAGTCATGACGAATGATGGTGTTACCATCAAGCAACAATACCACGAGGTGTTGGTGCAAGGGCACCACGATCGTTAATTTTGATGATAACAAAACACTTGTGATTTAATATTTGCATTTGAGTTTACAAGTTTCAAGATAAATGCAAATGCATACAAGTGTGAGGGAGCTCAAGCTCGCATCCATGGTGGGTTGGAGGAGCTTGATGGAGGAGAAGGAGCTTCTCTTGGAGCGAGAGCTTGAAGAAGAGAGGAGATGAAGAATAGGATAGAAATATTCTTTCTTATATTTTGTATTCTTGTATTTATTTGTCTTATACTTTGCTCTTTTATTCTTTAGATTCTTGTAAGGAGCCAAAGTACCCTACCTTAGTCCTAGGAAACCTTACACCTTATTAGGACACTTAGACAAACACTTAGATAGATCATAAAACCAAATTAGGCTTCAGACAGCTTAATCAGACGTCCAATCTGGACGTCAGACATCTGATCTTGATCTTCAAGATGTCTGACCTTTTGTTCAGACATCCAAACACTTACGCTAGACTCAGTGCTTTCTATCCGTTGATTTCAGACAACCAGCCCATAATCCAAATGTCTTAGAAGATGTCTGATGCCAGTGACAGACGTCCAACAATAGGACCGTTGGACTGTTAGCAAATGATCTTTGGAGATTACCTTATAATTAATTCTATAACACTTTCAAACATCCATAGATCATTCCAACTGTCTGATAAATAGACATTAGGCTAAGATCTAGCCCAAATCACTTTTGTCAAAGGATTTCGCCATTAAGCCTCTTAGGAAATCCATTCCCACAAAGGATTGCCTTTCCAGACATCCAGAGACTTTGCCAGATGATTGACTTATTGTCTGACCATAAAGACACTAGAACCCTGTTTCGATCCTGTGAGAACAGGAAGAAAGCCATGTTAGGATTAGACGTCTAATTAGTATCCTAGACGTCTTAAAAAGTATTCTTAGATGTCCATCTTGATCTAACTCAATTCAGATCATCAACCCTTCTAGATCAGACGACCAACCTTTAGTCAGACGAAGACCCAGACATCTGACCTTAAGTACAAATGTCTGACAGCCCTGTCAGAATCATAAATGACCCTGATGTCGGTGGAATTTTGGACCACTCTCTTGAGCCTTGTTCCCAACAGCTATAAGAGGCACCCAAGGCCGTCCAAAGCCTTCCTAGGATTTCTATAAATAAAGGAACACCCTTCCTAAGCTAAACACATCTTGACATACTACTTCCACATTATATTATGTCCAAGTGAAGAAGAAAATCAGCTAGAAGTTTTGTTTCTCTCCAAGATCATCCTACACACTTGAGAGCATCATCATCGCTGCACACCCGCTCTCTCACCTTCTCATACAAGAACGTCATCATGCCGTTGCATGGTTTACGCACTCCGCGTTCCTAGCCAATGCACTTCCATCAAAGGGAAGTTTCCATTGCCTATAGTAGCTACGTTTATTACATACTTTGTGGCTCTATATGATATTTTGTATATTATCTTTATTTGGGTATTCGCTTTGCAAATTCCCATCTCCCTCGTGAGACAAAATACTCCTTGTGAAGAGGAGGGTTTGAGGTACGCTACCCTAGTACATAGTAGCGTGGTTGTAAGAGGTTAAGTCACTCTCGTTTAAGTGATTTGGATAGTGGATTTGATCGACTAGGTCAATCGAGAAATCCTAAGTCGAGAGGCTTAGGTGGTGGTTTTTATCTGAGTTTGATTTTCCACCTAAAAATACTTGTGTGCTTTGTGAGATTGGCTTTTGTGTGATTATGATATTTTATTCAGCATTATTTCATTTATCATGCTTGATCGTACCCACCACCCCCCCTGTAGGGAATTACACGAAGCCCATTTCTCAAAGTTAGGGTTAGGTTTTTTTATTTTGGTGAAAGAGAGAAAGGGGTATGAGAATCAAGTCAAGTATAGATCACCAGCCTAGGACCACTGTTCTAATACCAAGTTGATAACAATGAATCGAGTACTTTATTATAAACCCTACACCTCAATATATAGAGATGTAGATAAAATACGGAACAGTCCATATAAAATAAGACAACCATAAAAGAGGACACATAAAACATACTCTCACAAACCACATAACTCTCAACATTAACATTCCAAGATGTCAAATATGTCAGATGATAACCCAACAACTATGGTGCTAATGTTGGCTTATTAACAAAAAGAGAAAATGAGCATTATCACTTTAGTTCATAGAATTTATTCTTGTAATGGAACATCATAGATGCTCTAGGAGCTAAGGTTCTTTGTGACGAAACTCAATTTTCCTTAAGAACCAAACTCCATGATATTTCAAACTCTTATTCATTCATGTAAAAGAGGAAGCTTTCAAGTGCTTTTGATTAAAAATTCAATAAATGTCTATTAGGTATAAGCTCAAATTAAATTAGCTAAGCAAAGCATGAAGATGATTTTTTAAGTATTTTAATCGATCAAAATATTAATCAAATCAATCAATTATCAACTACAAATTTAATAAGCAATTTACTTAGCTTTGATCAACAAAATCAAATCGATAGATCAAACCTACAAAATGATTGATTACTTGTTGAGGGGACCCAGCTAGAAAAAGATCCTTGATTTGATCAACCAATACTTATGTTGATCAATCAAAAGCACCATTGATCAATCCATAGTAACCTTTAATCAATTTACCTATGCAACTTATCATTTCTAAAAATCCCTAGATTTAATCAATCAATTGAGGATTTGTTCAATCAATACATTTATTTGATCAATCAAAATTAAAGAGGCATGAAAAAAATCTTTACAAACTTTGATCGATCTACAATGGTCAAGTCTAACAAATTTAGAAACTTCTAGCCATTGATTTTACCTTATTTCGCTAAATTTGAATGCAGGAAGTCAAAAGGAACTCCATAAAAATATTATTGCTTAGCCTCCCATTAAACAACACTCAATAATTTCCTTTGGTGATCCAATCTTCATATAGGGTGTTCTTCCCTCTTCTCACACTTTCGACGATCATTCGAAGAGCATTTCAGCTACGTCATGCTCCTATGATCCATCTCGACAAGGCAATACGATCTTGGTTTGATCATTTACAATATCTTTTAGATCATTCTAAGCTTCCTATGTGCTCTCATGAGGTTTGGTAGGATTTATTTCTCTTTTTTTTTTTCTTTTTTCAATTTGAGATTTGTGTAAAGGTACCATAGGTTGTTGAGAGACCTTTCCCTACTAGAGACGTAGGGGAAAAATTCTCTCCATCAAGTTAGGAGAGGGACTTGTAGAAGGTTGCATCACCCTTAGTTAAGTGTTATGAATTTTTAGTACATTTATTAGCGACGACTACTTGAAGAAGTCCTAGTTTGAAGAAACTTAGATGGTGATTTTCACTTTAAAAAAATTCACTATAAATCTTGTGTCTCTATCTTACATTTTAATCTTATCATCTTTAACATTTTTATTTGACCAATGTTTTGAGAACTACAATGTTCACCCTCCGTTAATGAAGATAAGCGATCATCAGGGAATTTCAAGAGGGACCTTTCTGCTTTTATAATCAACCTCCACCTCTACTTTCTCTCTACCATATACAACACCCTTATGAAACTTCATACATTTGTCATTCGTTGAGCAATGTAGGGCATCAAACCTACCAACCAGTACTAGTGCCGTTATTAACAATCATGGTCTTTATGGATGACCCAGCAGCACCCACCACCTTCCCCCAAGATACTCCTAAATAAAGTTCTCCAATGGGGTTGAAGTCTTTGTAGTGGGGGCTTCTTTCACGTATTGATCAAAGCACTTGTCAGCCTATAGATGCCTGCATTGAAAGTTAAGCAAAAGAAAATCTTAATGTTGTAGAAATCCACGATACAACCATATAGGTTAAAAGGACCACAGGTGGTTACGATCTTTGGCATAGATGAATTCTAATCTAATTCTAGTATGGTGGTCCATGGAAACTACTACGTGGAATTAGACAACATCAAAAAAAAAAAACAAAACAATCCTGTATCCTCCACTCATGAAGGTGAGGGGCGTGGATTAATATAAGGGTTGATGGCTTAGTATTTCATAACTTGTGCTTTGCGCACGTTGGGTGATTTTCCTAAGGCCATTGGACCAAAACCAAATAATCGTCAAAAAAAGTCTTTCTTCATTAAACCCACCTTTAACCCAAAGACGTCAAACTAGGAATTAATAAAACGTGCATGGTTATGGCTTTGATGGTATACATATTATATCGGATACAGCATGGTAATAAAAGAATACTTGTATATTTGGGTTATCATGCGTAGAATGTGCGAAAAAGAATATTACCCGCTAAAAAAAGAAGTGCTAAATTATTGATATGTTTTTATGAACCAAAATTTCCATATGGGCCAACTAGGGGTGACCACTGCCTGCAATCGCGATCACACCTATAACTGGCGAGGTTGGGATCTGATGGGTGGTAAAAAAAACTCCTTAAACTTAAAATTATGTGCAAAGTCTAAGAAAAAGGATCCAACCTGTCTATATCTGGAAACACTCGGATATGGGTGGCTCTGAAAATCTGACCCGCCTACAACTGGAAAGACTCAGATATGGGCAAATCTAGAGGACTTGACTCGCTTAAAAATTTGATGCCAATAAAGAGACGACAGAAAAAGTTCAACATGGCCATGCCTCTAATAAATGATGGCATGGTCACTATAATTAATAACCTGACAACATACATATCCTAACAATGGGCGTATCCAACCAGAAGATCTCGCAAAAAAATCGACCCCAGCCCTATAAATAGCAAGGAGAGGCCCTCCAGGCCGGGGGTCAGGCAATTCGAGAGAGAAAGATATATTGTAATATTGTTTCTTATTAATGCATGTTTGAGAACATCATCTTCCCCCCAGACGTACACCCTTTGTGGTGGAACTAGTTAATGAACTTCTTTATCTCCCGCGTGATTTCTTGAGTTATTGAGTCAGACCCTCCAATCAATTAGAAGGTCCGATCAATTGGCGCTATCTGTAGGAACGATTATTAGTTGATAACGTTTCCTGGCTCTCGGGGTCCTCCCAATGGTTCCTACAACTCGCAACTCCTCCTGTGTCGGCCCCAAGAAAGCATAGCCCAAGCTAAATCCAGTGTTTCAGTGTCCAAGAGACACCCTCAACCGGCCAAGCCAAGCAAGGAGAAGTAGGGAGTCCCCAACCGACCGTAGGAGGACCATGAGCATGACCCCCTCCTGGAATTGCAAGCGAGGGAGAAGCAGTATCAGGCTAAGCTGGCAGCTCTTAGGGTTAAAGAGATTTCAGTCACGGAGAAACTCCTGGAGATCAAACAAATCCGAGAGTTCGTCAAATTCCCTCAAAGGGAGCCCCAATAGTCAAGCCTCAAAGACAAGTAGCAAAGGTGTCGTCACACCATGGAGGATGAGATCGCCTGTCTACGCAAACAGCTCAAAAAATTAAAACGAGAGCTTAACAGTCGAAAGGTAGAAGCTCCACCTGACTCGCCTAAAGTTCCTCGTCCACCTTCGTCAAAGAACTCAGGGGCTCAACCCCTGGCGACCAGCAGTGAAGGCTCGATCCTTGAGATCGTCACCAGGGCAATGTAGGGTATACATCCCTAGGCCCACGTCACCACCTACCCCTTCACTGAGGAGGTGATGACAGCCCCCTACCGGAGAAATTCAAGCAACCCGTCATGGCCCAATATGATGGGATGGCGGATCATAACGACTTTGTCTGGAGTTACCACCAGATGATGTTGGTGCATCGCTACCCCAATGGGGTACTCTGTCAAGTATTCGCATCCTATCTATCCGATATGGCCCATGAATGGTTCAATCAACTACCAGCCGGACAGATCACGTGCTTTCAAAAGTTGGCGGACAAGTTCTGCCAAAACTTTGCCAGGTAGCAGAGGGTTAGAGACAACCCTAAAAGGCTATCGGAGATCCGGCAACGAAAAAACGAATCCTTCCAATCGTACCTAGACTGGTTCAAGGCCCAGTATTTCAAATGTAAGTGGTCTCAAGATGCCATCGCCATCCAATACTTCAAGTCATGGCTCCTGACTCAGAGGTTTTGGTATGAAATCGATGATTTCCCACCTAAAGATATGGCGAAGCTCTGAAACAGAGCTACAAGGTTCACCAAGCAGGATGGCTCTTTTCGCTCCTACAGTCAGCTGACAGAGGGATATGGAGATGATGCCAGTCCGGTCGAGGAGGGGCAGTCCCCGGTAGAATCCACCCCCGTCTCCATCTGTGGAGGTAGCCGCTTCAACAAGTGCAATGCTAGCTTCCCAGAGAGGAGGAATGTTCGGCCAACTAAGTACCAAAACAGTGGACCCTACTAGCCTAGGCGGAATTACTTCGAAGAGTACACTCCCTTAGTCATGAACCAGGTGTATGTGTTGACGAAGGTATGGTCTATAGATAAAGACCTATTACCCCTACCCAAGCCGATGAAGAAAAAGGCCGACTCCAAGCCCTACTGCAAGTACCACAAGGCCCGGGGGCTCGCCACTGAAGAGTGTCGGAACCTACGAGACCAGATCGAGTCCCAGATCTAGCATGGAAATCTGTCCCACTTCGTCAGGCGGAATGATGACCAGGATAAGCGCAAAGGGCCCATGGAGGGCCTAGAGGACTACCACAAGGAGAAGCTTCAACAATTCCACAAGGTCAACATGGTCCTTGTCAAGGACTGAGAGCCCAACAACATCGTGGACCGCCACCACGAACAGGCGGTGTTATGACCTGGTTCCCGAATCCCTACAGGACCCAAAATCGGCTCGACTCGACTAATCCCAAGACCGAGTTGTCCAACAAGAAATAACCAAAAAGCAGGAAAGTAAACCACATTCACTATACTAAGCAACTAACAGTAAAGGAGTACAGCAGTAAAGAAAGTAAAAGCTGCTACAGTACATATCACCACCATAACAGTAAAATAGTAATAAGGTACAGGAATGTAAATGTACAG
The DNA here is from genome assembly GCA_037157565.1 of Thalassia testudinum. NCBI lineage: Eukaryota > Viridiplantae > Streptophyta > Magnoliopsida > Alismatales > Hydrocharitaceae > Thalassia > Thalassia testudinum. Next base: position 77,682,029 of record JAZHRO010000077.1, on the reverse strand, counting down.
AAATGTAAAGGTACAAGAGTCTGAACTCACTACAACAGAAAGTACTACAGAAAAAGATTACTGCTACTGGGCTCTACTGGGCCCAGCACCTTCTGCAGCCAAAAACTTGGGCTGCTCAACACCTGGACCTGAAAAGGGTTATGAGTACACAAAGTCAGTGAACGCTGAGTAGAGTGGCAACCAACTAACTAAAGCAGTAAAAGTGAACAGGTAATTGTCTATTCCAATTACTTTATTTTACAAGTTATTCCTTTTCACCCATTGGTTTATTTTTCAGATCTCTTTCTTGATCTCGAGTGTTCCTCGTGGGAACGATCTTGATTGCAATCTTTTCTGAATAGTAGAAGGCACATGTGGTGCTCTTCTTACCGGGAGAGTCCCCCGTGGTGATCCTACACCCAGTCAACCACCCCAAGGTCACGGACAAACGTAACGGTGACTACAGCATGCGCGATAAGCGCACGGGTAACTACCCTACATTGGCACATGGTCAGTCGTTTCCGCTAACGGGTGCGTCCAAAGTACAACACGGAATAGTATAGTGCCTAGCCCTCTCAGTAACAGGGGTCTAGCCCCTAAGAACCAAACAGGGGTCTCGCCCCTCCACAGTCCGCGCACCCTCGTCTGACTATCCTGATTTGCCCAGTGGGCCTAACAAGTCGATGTAGGGTGGCTAGCTGAACCTCGAGCCCCGTGTGGTAGCTAGCTCTTTCCCTACACTAGTAGCTCTCCCCGGTACGGTGTACACGAGGGCCAAGAAGTCAGTGTAGAGTGGCCAATCCTAACCCTGGGTCCTAACCCAAGGGCGGCTAGCTCTGCTCTACACTAAACAGGGGACAGTCGCTCTCCTTGGTACTACATACTCAAGGGCCAGCACACTTCCCCACTCACATTTCCAGATCCATTCCATTTATTCCCAGGAGCTCTACTCCTAACTCCCCGTAGGGTTCATTCTCATATTTCTCATGCCATTCCATACCAGGTTTCATCATTCACATTTCCATTCTCAGGTTATACACATGCAGCTCGTATTTCTATCATTCACATTTCCATTCTCAGGTTATACACATGCATCTCGTATTCTAGCATTTAACATATACAACAGGTAAGGTCACATGTAACTGTTTAACTAGCATAGGTAATTCATATTTCACAGGCAGCTCTTATTCATTAACAGGCAGTTGTTTTCTATCTACTCAATCAAGGCTGCAATTCAATCACGCATACAGACATTTCAAGTGTTTCTCATCCTAGGATTCATGCCACATCCTAGGTTCTAATCATTCATTCCACACATGCTTTCAGGTTTATAATTAAATTAGGGAAAGTCACTCTACCAGACAACCCAGGAGTATTGGGGGCTCAAACGACAGGTTCACGTGCCTCAGGAAGCCCCGAACCCGCAACGGAACGAAGTCCTATAACAAGGAACAATCATAATAGAACATTCAGAACATTATAGAAAGTCTTCTAACAGGTAGAGGAACTCATAAAGAAAACACCAATATCTTGTTTGCATAAAATGGACCTCAAACGAACCCTAAACGGGTCAAAAACAGAGTTACTGACTCAAATCAGACATCTGGCACAATGTCCAGACATCTTAAAAGTGTCGACCTCAGGCTCTGCGTCGACCTCAGACGTCCAGGACCTCTTCTGGACCATCTGGACCTAGCTCTAGACGTCCGACATCCTCTCCGGATATCTAGGAGTGCCCCCAGCCATCTGGTAAGCTACCCAGACGTCTGAAACGCGTGAGAGGGCATGTCCAATGCCTTCCCGAAGCAATCTCTGCACCCGACAGCAAAATCTCCTAAAATTAGCCATGCAAAGCATAGCTACGAAGTGGCCTGCATGGTCGTATCCGCAAAGGGAACGCACCTTCACGAAGATCTATCTTCAGACGTTAGGAGTCGCCTCCAAACGTCCACTCCGTCGTCTCGACGTCACTCCAGACATCTGATTCTGGGAAAAACCCAGAACCAGAACCTCCTCCTGCTCACCCTCGCCACGCGTAGCCACCCTCGCCTCCTCGCTTGCAGCTCAGGCAACAGCAGTGTCAGGGACGACTCCCCCGTCGCTCTCCTCCCGCACGTGCCACTCTGACCGTGCGCCCTCTGGCGAGCTCTCACATGAGCTCACGAGCTCAAGCCCCTCCTCCTCTCCTTACGCTGGCTCTCCTTATCGTTGCTCTGATGCTCTCTCTCTCTCACTCACTCCTCTCACTGCAGTGCGAAGGAAGAGAAGAGGGTGGCTATGGAGTAGGGAGAACGAGATAGGAGAAGTGGGGTTTATAAAGAGGTGCATTAGGGTTTATGTGGAGGAGAGAAGAGGGAAGGAGAGAGAAGAAGCGTATTGTTTGCGTGTAGCCTGCACGCAGATGCGAAGCTCGTACCCAAAAATTTTGATTTCCAGACGTCTGGAAAGCGTCCAGACGTCTGACCGACAGTCCAGACGTCTTAAAAGGCTCAGGACAGAATGGGTCTTTACATCATAACAAACTTAAAGGAAGTTTCGTCCCTAAAACTTGAGCTATCTAGGGTGCGAAAAAGAAATATATATGCATAACAAACTTAAAGAGGACCAAAGCCGATCCAAAAGATGTAGCCTCAAAAAGCTTCGGGTACCGCTCTCGCATCGCCGCCTAAGGCTCCCAAGTAGCCTCCTCATACCTCTGGCTCCTCCACAAGACCTTCACCAGGGGTACCTGCTTCCATCTCAAACTCCGGACGGCTCTGTCTAGTATTTGTACTGGTCGCTCAGGGTAGGTCAGGTCATCACCCACCTCGACACTCTCGTGATTCAGAACGTGACTGGGATCGACGACGTACTTCCTAAGGTTGGACACATGGAACACGTTGTGCACACCAGAAAGCTGAGGAGGAAGGGCAAGCCTGTAAGTAACGAGTCCTACTCGCTCCAAGACCTCAAAGGGCCCCACAAATCTCGACACAAGCTTCCCTTTCACCCCAAAACACTGCAGGCCCTTCATGGGTGAAACGCGAAGAAAGACATGATCCCCAACCTCAAACTGCACCTCTCTACGCTTCCGATCGGCATAGCTCTTCTGTCTGCTCCTGACAGTGCGAAGTCATCTGTGAATCTACTCTATCACCTCCTGACTCTGCCAGATTAGCCTGGGGCCAACCTCCCACTTGGTCCCCACCTCAACCCAACTCAAGGGCGCAGTACACCTCCGTCCGTACAGAGCCTCATAGGGTGCCATGCCGATACTGGAGTGATAACTGTTATTATATGCAAACTCTGCCAGGGGTAAGTGCTCCTCCCAAGAACCCTTCCAGTCCAATACACAGGCATGCAAAAGGTCCTTAAGTGTCTATATCGCGCGCTCTGACGTTTTTCCATCTGGGAGCGATACGCCATACTGAACCTCAACCGTGTCCCCAAAGCCTGCTGAAACTCAACCCAAAACGAGGAAGTAAAATGGGTATCTCAGTCGATACAATCTCATGCGAAACTCTGTGCAGACGTACCACGTCACGAATATACCTCTCTGCCAACTACGCTGGTCCCAAGGTGACTCGGATTGGGAAGAAACATGCCGCCTTTGTCAATCTGTCTACAATCACCCAGACTGTGTCGTGTCCTCACTAGGTAACGAGCAAGCCCACCACCAAGTCCATGGTGATGCTCTCCCACTTCCACTTTGGCACAGGAAGTGGCTGCAATGGCCCTGCAGGCCTCTGATGCTCGACCTTCACCTGCTGGCACACCAGACACTGCTGCATGAACTCACCTACATCCCGCTTCATCCCCCTCCACCAAAAGTCACGTCTCAAATCATGATACATCTTCGTGTTCCCGGGATGTATGGTGAACCTGGACCCGTGTGCCTCAATTAGGAGCTCTCTCAACAACTCCTCGTCCCTGGGAATGCACAAACGTCTCCTCATACGTAGCACCTCGTCTGTAAAGGAGAAGTCTACTGGGTCCCCTGACAATACTCTATCTCGCAACGACTGCAGGTACGAATCTGTCATCTGTCCTGTAATGATGTGGTCTATCAGCTCTGGTCTCATCTGTCGTGTCACTATCACTGCCCCACAATGCCCCTGTAACTCTAAGGGTCGCCAACTGCCCAACTCCTTCATAATTCTCCAACTCTGTACCTGTAAGTTGGCCAAGTGGGCGGGCACCTTCCGGCTCAAGGCGTCAGCCATCACGTTGGCCTTCCCCGGATGGTAGGAGATACTGCAGTCATAGTCCTTCAGGAGCTCTAACCAATGTCTCTGTCTCATGTTAAGCTCCTTCTGATCAAACAAATACCTGAGGCTCTTATGATCCGTGAATATCTCAAAAGTCTCACCGTACAGGTAGTGCCTCCATGTCTTCAGCGTGAAGATGACATCTGCCAGCTCTATGTCATGGGTAGGGTAGCTATGCTCATAGGGCTTCAGTTGCCGCGATGTGTAAGCGACAACATGACCCCACTGCATGAGCACACCCCCTAACTCCTGCAACAAAGCGTCCATGTAGACAACGAAACCGCCACTGCTGTCCGGGATGGTAAGCACAAGAGCCGAAGTTAGCCTCTCCTTCAACTCCTGAAAACACGCCTCACAAGCGTCTATCCAAGCAAAAGGCATGTCCTTCCGAGTCAACTGAGTCATAGGACGTGCTATCTGCGAGAAACCCCTGATAAACCGCTGGTAGTAACCTGCCAATCCTAAGAAACTGTGGATCTCTATCACTATATGTGACCTCTCCCACCTAAATATGGCCTCTACCTTAGTTGGATCCACAGCCAAGCCATCCCCTGAAATCACATGACCCAAGAAGGTCACCTGCCTCAACCGAAACTTACACTTGCTGTATTTGGCATACAGCCTATGCCATCTCAACATGTCCAGAACCATCCGCAAGTGTTATCCATGCTGCGCTTGATCCCGCGAGTAAATGAGCGCATCATCAATAAATACCGCCACAAACTGATTCAGATACAGTCTGAACACCTGGTTCATCAAATCCATGAAGGCAGTGGGGGCGTTGGTCAGCCCAAACGGCATTACCAGAAACTCGTAATGTCCGTACCGGGTACAGAAAGCTGTCTTGGAGACGTCGGTCTCCCTAATCCTCAACTGGTGGTAGCCAGATCTCAAATCTATCTTGGAGAATACCGTGGCACCTCGCAACTGGTCAAACAAATCATCAATCCTCGGCAGTGGATACCTATTCTTGATGGTGACCCTAGTCAACTGTCTGTAGTCCACACAAAGGCATAAGGTACCACCCTTCTTCTTCACAAATAACACCATGGCTCCCCACGGGGACGCACTAGGCCTCACAAAGCACTTCTCCAATAGGTCCTGCAACTAGGACTTGAGCTCTTGCAGCTCAAGTGGTGCCATCCTGTAAGGTGCTGTAGAAATGGGGCTAGTCCCCGGTACCAGTGAGATCTCAAACTCGATCTCACGCTCAGGCGGTAGTCCTGGCAGCTCCTCTGGAAACACGTCGGGGTACTCTCTGACCACCGGGATGCTCTGAAAGTCTGCCACGGGGCTGAGCTTTGCCACTACACAAGCAAGAAAGCCCTCACACCTCTGGTCCAAAAGTCTCGCCGCCCGAAGTACAAAAATGCACCTGTCCATCCATCGGTTGTCCGTGAAACTCAAAAGAAGGCATCTCCGGTATGGAGAAGATAATCTTCCTCTCAAAATAGTCCACCAAAGCGTGGTAAGAGGATAGCCAATCCATCCCCAGAATCACGCCAAAAATTCTCCATCGGTATCACAATCAAGTCAACGGATAAGCTGTGTCCCCCAACACTGACCTCACAGTCTATGTAGACCTCCTCAGCTACAAACAGCTGACCACCCAGACCTCTGATCACAAAAGGATCCTCTAACAACACCTAGTCCTGTCCCAAACTTACAGCAAAACTCGCAGCAACAAACGAGCGCATGGTGCCGGAATCAAAAAGTACGTAAACTAATCTGCCGGAAACTGTAATCATACCTGTCACCACTGAACCTAATGCTCTGGTGTCTCTGTGTGTCAGAGTGTTGATACGCCCCTCAACCCTCAGTGTGGAAGAAGCAGCCACACTCTGTGTCGGATGGGTAGCCACTGGCCGATACCCTCCTTACGACTGCTGTCCACCCCCACGTGCCTGGGAACCACGGCCACCTGCTCGACCGCCAGCACTTGGTGCAGGGAGCATCTACTGCGCTCCGGCCCTAGATGGGCAGTCCCTCCTGATGTGGCCCGGCTGACCACACTGGTAACAGAGGGGAACTCAACTCCCGCCCTCGGTAGGTCCCTGCTGACGGCTGGGCGGGGTTCTAGTGCTAGCAGCTAGCCCCTGTTGGGGGCCCCCAAAGGCCACTGATGGCCCCGCAAAGTGAGAGGGCTCTCCCGCAGGCACCGCGTGCCTCCTCTCTCGCCAGCCTTGTGAGTACTCTAGCTGGTAGGGCCTCTTCCATCCGCTGTCAATGTCTCGTGCGGTCGGGTTGGTCTCCTCATACGTCATAGCTGCCTCTACCACTCTCAAGAATGTGGGCAGCTTCACGGGTATGACATACCCCCGAAAGGTAGGCCAGAGCTCCTCAGTGAACCTCCACAGGCACACCTCCTCAGTAGCCACAGCTGTCGCAGCGAAACGTGACAGCTCCAGAAAATGCGTACAATACGCGCTAACAGTCATCGTCCCCTGGCGGAGAGTGTGGAACTCCATCCTCCTCTGATCCTTCCATGTCTGCGGGAAGTACTGCTCACAGAAGAGGGTCACAAACTGGTCCCACGTCGGCTCTGCCCTCTCCTAGCCTCTGATTGCCCTCCACCACCTGTGTGCCGTGCTCTCCAACTGGTGGGTGGCAAAGGCCACGCAGCACTCCGCAAGCGGCAAAGGGTGTCAAACACCTTCTCAATCTGCTCCAACTAGTCCTCCCCCTCAGTCAGGTCCTCATCCCCCTTGAAGGAGGGGGGCTTCAGCTTTTAGAACTGTCCGAAAAGCTCGTAGAGTCGTTGTAGTGGGGGAACAGGCACGCCTCCAGGCAGGGAGGGCTTGTGCTCGGAAGTGTCAGAGTGCGGTGAGGGCGATGGGGGACCACCCCCTCCCCCACGTCCAGTGCTGCATCAGTCTCGTTGTCCCACAAAGGACTCCCCCTCCATGTCCCTAGGGAGAGGCACTCGTGGAGGCGGGTAGAGCTCCTCTCGTACTATCTCCCGTATCAACTTGGAAAGGTCCTGGGCCTGAACGCCCGGAAGAAGTGGCTGGTCCACCAAAACCCCAAGCCCAGCACGTCCGCCCCTCCGACCTCGTCCACGGCTGCGTCCGCAGCCATCCTTAAGGACTCCACGTCAAGGCATCTCCTGCAAGGAGACGCACAAAACAGAACAAAAAGACGTCAACTCTAATGGACATTCAGCAAAAGAACCTCAGAACAGATGTCAAAAGGTATTTATGTGATGAGAGCCTCATCATGAGCCATAACTAGCTCATTTTGACCTAGGAAAGAGAATAAGAGCTCCTACATAACCTAGAGAAGGGCTTAATTGAAGGAATAAGTGTTCTGAGAAGAAAACATGAAATAAAGGTTAAAACTGTAATTTTACCATTGCAGTACATAAATGGGATTTCTCAGAGGCAAAACATAGGTCAAATGGTCTGAATAAGATGAAAAGTGGGTTGATTCAATCAGAAATGGGTTAATGTGCAATCTAGGAATTAAATGACATTCTGTAAGCCTAAAACAGACTCGCTTAATTCAACAATACTATGGTCAGGATAAAAATCAAGTAAACCCTCTAAAATTCATGTAAAAATATCCCCTAGGGTTCAGAACCTTCAAATTGGCCTTTGGAACCTGTTTTGACCTAAATTGGGGTCCTAGCTCATTAATTAACCTAGTTTGGGTTTTTGTGCAAAATATCCAGTCAAACGTGATCAAACCTAAAATCCAACTTCACCATTGGATTCCTTAGGTCCAAATTAGGTTTTTACCAAAATTTGGACCTAAGGGGAGGTCATCTTGACCTACTTTACAAATTAGTACACCCAATTACATTTTGGTCCCTATCTTTTGAAAACCATTGCACAGACCCCCTAACTTCCTCTCCACTCTTACAAACAGGTCCCTCCACCATTAATGGGGAGAAATCCTACTCCTGCGAGGAATAGAGGGGGAATACTCCCTGATTCCTTAGAGATCTCCTCCCATATTTAGAAGGGAGATTCTCTGAGAAATTCCCCTCCATCTGAGCGTGGTCCTGATCTATGATTTGCACCCAATCTCTCGTGCGAACGCACGAGAGATTTGGGTCTCTAACTGCTTCCTTCTCCGACGAGGACTACCGCACTTAGAAGCTTGTCTTCCAAGCACAGGAGCCCCTGCCAGTGCCTATAAAATGATCCTCAACCCTGGCCGCACCTCCTCAGCTCGACTAAGCCAGAATTCCATCTCAATTTCTTCTTCTCCTTTGACCAAGTGGTCCAGCGAGCTCCAGCAAGCCTCCCTCCTCTTTCTAGTCGCTCTGCCACAATACCAGTGGCAGAGCTGTCCTCACCATCCTCCTCCGCATTGTGCAACACCTACGCGAGCATCCCTAACCCCGTCGTCGCAGCCGTCTTCCTCTACTAGATGCCTTCTTCTCTGGCGACAGCAGGTACTGCCAGTCGCCCTCTCTCCCCCTTCATCCACTTAATTAGGTTAGAACCACTTGTCTCTATCCCCTCTTCAATTCCCCTCAACCTATTTCACAAAACACCCCTCGACAACCACTGTCCACCGCCATCGTCCCCATCTCCGGCCAACCTCAGGTGAGACACATCTGTCGCTCCACACCTGCACACGTCTCACCACCAACCTCACAACCTCCACCACAATCCACTGAACATCATCCACCCACTCACAGACTGCCTACACCACCACAAACGCCCCTCGACCTAACCCATAAACCCAGCCACAGGGCGACCTAGGCACGCACACCTAGGCCACCCCGTGGTCTGCCACCTACTACCTCACCTTCGCCGTGACACGGCGAAGGTCCTCCTATGGTCTGATAGAACCGCAAGGCTCCTTTTGTGTCATGCAGGATCTGAGCACCAGCCGCCATTAGCGATGACTCGAGAAGGTCGCAAGCATACTCCAGGCTGAAGCACTTCAGGGTCCCAGGTCCAGAAGGCTTGGGGTAGTCTCGCGCATTCAGCTGTCCAGGTAATTAGCGCTGCGAGGCCTATAGCTGCAGCAATTGGAAGAAAGAGCTCCTGCGGGCGTGCGAGCAAAAGCAGGTGGGACATTAGTCCCACCTCATAAACGTCTGAGTGAGGCACGTGCAATATTTTGAATTTGTGTTTTAGTATCTTCACCTCGAGCAGGCGTTTGCACGAGAGATTGGGTGCAAATCATAGATCAGGACCACGCTCAGATGGAGGGGAATTCCTCAGAGAATCTCCCTTCCAAATATGGGAGGAGATCTCTGAGGAATCAGGGAGTATTCCCCCTCTATTCCTCGCTAGAGTAGGATTTCTCCCCATTAATGGTGGAGGGACCTGTTTGTAAGAGTCTAGAGGAAGTTAGGGGGGTCTGTGCAATGGTTTTCAAAAGATAGAGACCAAAATGTAATTGGGTGTACTAATTTGCAAAGTAGGTCAAGATGACCTCCCCTTAAGTCCAAATTTTGGTACAAACCTAATTTGGACCTAAGGAATCCAATGGTGAAGTTGGATTTTAGGTTTGACCACGTTTGAATGGACATTTTGCACAAAACCCAAACTAGGTTAATTAATGAGCTAGGACCCCAATCTAGGTCAAAACAGGTTCCAAAGGCCAATTTGAAGGTTCTAAACCCTAAGGGATATTTTTACATGAATTTTAGAGGGTTTACTTGATTTTTATCCTGACCATAACCTTGTTGAATTAAGCGAGTCTGTTTTAAGCTTACAAAATGTCATTTAATTCCTAAACTGGACATTAACCCATTTCTGATTAAATCAACCCACTTTTTATCTTATTCAGACCATTTGACCTATGTTTTTCCTCTGAGAAATCCCGTTTATGTACTGCAATGGTAAAATTACAGTTTTAACCTTTATTTCATGTTTTCTTCTCAAAACACTTATTCCTTCAAATAAGCCCTTCTCTAGGTTATGTAGGAGCTCTTATTATCTTTCCTAGGTCAAAATGAGCTAGTTATGGCTCATGATGAGGCTCTCATCATACCCCCATGCCTAGCTTTTGCTAGTTCCTTAGCAAAATTTCAAGGTTTTAACTTTTGTTTTATACCCTTAGTGTCTGTCATCAGTTGTGATAAGTGTTTTTCTTTTTCTTTTGTGATTAGGTCAGAATGCCAACAGTAGGCCTAGAGGTACTCAAGTATCAACCAAAATCCAGACCTGACCCACTTTAGCCTCAGCCTTCCGCAAAGGTTTTTAAGGCCTGCAAAAACTATCTTAGGGTTTGTTGGACTCCGCGGTTAAAGCACTCGTGCTTGAGATATTTTTAGCCTAGGTTCAGTTTGCAATGCGTTTTTGTAAAAGCGAGACAGAGGATTTATTTGTTTGGAGAGCTTTCTCTCTCTTTTCTTTTTATTTCTAGCTTCGGATTGGTTTCTCAACACGGTCTGTATTGGATTTCTTGTCCCCATCATCAATCCTCAAGGGTCCCTGGCAATCGATGCTTCGTGATAGCACCGCCCATGACAACCCCCAGAACCTTGGCTTTCGAGATTTCGAGATAATCCCACCCATGGCGTTCCGTGGCCGAATCCAGACCCTAGCAATCGACATTTCAAGATAATGCCGCCCATGGTATCTGAACCAGCAGAGTGCTTACATGCCCCAGGTAGGATATTTAAATATCCTAAGAGACAAGCACCGAGCAGATGATATGTTGTTACGCATCTTCGAGGGGAATTTCCCGCCTCTCCGCGCCAGGAACTCATCCAAATCAACTTGTGTTAATCGGCCGCTCCTAATCTAGGCAACATTTTTCAAAATATTAAAACATTTTTTGCGTGATTTTGACATTTATGCACACTGAACCAGACTGTGTGTGAATTGGGGTGCTTAGGTTACCGAATCCTGCAAATCGAAGGTCAGTTAACGAGGCTGAATACTTCCTGAGCCTTAGACCTAATACTTAAGCTTCTCATTTTCCCCAACCTCTTGAGAATTATCCAATTCTTAGCGGGTACATGAATTTTTAAGCCTAAGAGTCTAGCCCAAAAGGCCTAAGATCAGCATTCCTGCTAATCTCTTTTTATGTCTCCTTAGCACTTTTCTTTCATTCTTGATGTGGTCTAGAACTTCGGTTAATTCCTTAATCTCTTACTAATGACTATCTCTTTTCCTTTTTCATTTTGTGCTCCTTTTTGTCATTTTTGCTCTTTTTCCCCTCCTTATGATTATGTGGCTCACAAAATTTCCTCCCTCCTCCATTTTTTTGTTCCTTTTCATAATTTTTCAATTTTTCTGTGTTTTTGTCATATGTGAATTTTTTTGTGAGAATCCTTCTGACTTTTTCTTGGTTCTGTATGTATCCACTTTATCATTGTGGTGGTTACTCTAGTTACATGCATGTGAATTGGTTATTCTCAAGCTAGTTGGTTCATTTCTCGGGACGACCTTGCTCTGATACCATCTTGTTACGACCTGATTCCCGAATCCCTATAGGACCTGAGACCAGCTCAACTCGACTAATCCCAAGACCCAGTCGTCCAACAAGAAATAACCAAAAAGCAAGAAAGTAAACCACATTCACTATGCTAAGCAACTAACAGTAAAAGAGTACAGTAGTAAAGAAAGTAAAAGCTGCTACAGTACACATCACCACCACAACAGTAAAACAGTAACAAGGTACAGGAACGTAAAGGTACAGAAATGTAAAGGTACAAGAGTCTGAACTCACTACAACAGAAAGTATTACAAAAGAAGACTACTGCTACTGGGCTCTACTGAGTCCAGCACCCTCTGCAGCCGAAGACTCGGGCTGCTCAACACCTAGACCTGAAAAGGGTTATGAGTACACAAAGTCAGCAAACGCTGAGTAGAGTGGCAACTAACTAACTAAAGTAGTAAAAGTGAACAGGTAACTGTCTATTCCATTTACTTTATTTTACAAGTTATTCCGTTTCACCCATTGGTTTATTTTTCAGATCTCTTTCTTGATCTTGAGTGTTCCTCGTGAGAACGATCTTGATTGCAGTCTTTTCCGAAGAGTAGAAGGCACACGTGGTGCTCTCCTGGCCGGGAGAGTCCCCCATGATGATCCTACACCCAGTCAACCACCCCAAGGTCACTGACAGACATAACGGTGACTACGGCATGCGCGATAAGCTCACGGGTAGCTACCCCGCATTGGCACGTGGTCAATCGTTTCCACTAACGGGTGCGTCCAAAGTACAGCACGGAACAGTATAGGGCCTAGCCCTCTCAGTAACAGGGGTCTAGCCCCTAAAAACTAAATAGGGGTCTCGTCCCTTCACAGTTCGCACACCCTCGTCTGACTACCCTAGTTTGCCCAGTGGGCCTAACAAGTCGATGTAGGGTGGCTAGCTGAACCCCGGGTCCCGTGGGGTGGCAAGCTCTCTCCCTACACTAGTAGCTCTCCCCGATACGATGTACACGAGGTCCAAGAAGTCGATGCAGAGTGGCCAATCATAACCCTGGGTCCCAACCCAAGGGCGGCTAGCTCCGCTCTACACTAAATAGGGGACAGTCGCTCTCCTTGGTACTACGTACTCAAGGGCCAGCACACTTCCCTACTCACATTTCCAAATCCATTCCATTTATTCCCAGGAGCTCTACTCCTAACTCCCCGGAGGGTTCATGCTCATATTTCTTATACCATTCCATACCAGGTTTCATCATTCACATTTCCATTCTCAGGTTATACACATGGAGCTCGTATTTCTATCATTCACGTTTCCATTCTCAAGTTATACACATGCAGCTCGTATTCTAGCATTTAACGTATACAACAGGTAAGGTCACATGTAACTGTTTAACTAGCACAGATAATTCATATTTCACAGGCAGCTCTTGTTCATTAATAGGCAGTTATTTTCTATCTACTCATTCAAGACTACAATTCAATCACGCATACAGACATTTCAAGTGTTTCTTATCCTAGGATTCATGCCACATCCTAGGTTCTAATCATTCATTCCACACATGCATTCAAGTTTATAATTAAATTAGGGGAAGCCACTCTACCAAACAACCCAGGAGTATTGGGGACTTGAACGGCAGGTTCACGTGCCTCAGGAAGCCCCGAACCCGTAATGGAACGAAGTCCTATAACAAGGAACAATCATAATGGAACATTCAGAATATTATAGAAAGACTTCTAACAGGTAGAGGAACTCATAAGGAAAACACCGATATCTTGTTTGCGTAAAACGGATCCTAAACGAGTCAAAAACAGAGTTACTGACCCAAATCAGACGTCTGGCACAATATCCAGACGTCTTAAAAGTGTCCAAGAACGCACCTCAGGCTCTGCGTCGACCTCAGACGTTCAGGACCTCTTCTGGATCGCCTGGACCCAGCTCCAGACATCCGACCTCCTCTCCGGACGTCTAAGAGTGCCTCCAGCTATCTGGTAAGCTGCCCAGATGTCTAAAATGTGTGGGAGGGCTTGTCCCGTGCCTTCCCAAAGTAATCCCTACACGCGACAGCAAAATTTCCTAAAATTAACCACGCAAAGCGTAGCTGCGAAGCGGATTGCATGGCTGTATCCGCAAAGGGAACGCACCTTCGCGAAGATCTGTCTTCAAACGTCTGGAGTCGCCTCCAGATGTCCACTCCGTCGTCTGGACGTCACTACAAACGTCTAATTCTGGGAAAAATCCAGAACCAGAACCTCCTCCTGCTCGCCCTCGCCGCAAGCAACCGCGCCTCGCCTCCGCACTTGCAGCTCCAGTTGCAGCAGTGTCAAGGACAACTCCCCCGACAATCTCCTCCTCCCGCACGTGTCACTCCGGCCGTGCGCCCTCCGGCGAGCTCCCACATGAGCTCACAGGCTCAAGCCCCTCATCATCTCCTCACGCCGGCTCTCCTCCTCGTCGCTGCTCTTGCGCTCTCTCTCGCGCTTACTCCTCTCACTACGGTGGGGAGGAAGGGAAGAGGGTGGCTGTGGAGTGGGGAGAACGAGAGAGGAGAAGTAGGGTTTATAAAGAGGTGCATTAGGGTTTATGTGGAGGAGAGAAGAGGGAAGGAGAGAGAAGAAGCGTACTGTCTGCGCACAGCCCACGCGCAGATGCGAAGCTCATACCCAAAAATTTCGATTTCCAAACGTCTAGGAAGGCGTCCAGACGTATGACCGACAGTCCAGATGTCTTAAAAGGCTCAGGGCAGAACGGGTCTTTACAGGTGGTATCCCCTTACTCTCCCCGGCTAAGTACCACCACCAAGTCCTCGTGGCTATGCCTAGATTTTCCTAAAACACTCACCACCCATCCTCCGCTGGCTCAGAGGTTGAAGTGATTTTCAGGGTCAATGCCACCCCGAATCAACAACTCACCCCCTCTAGGCAGGCAACCCATGGTGTATTCCCCACTCTCCAATGGGGTGAGAGAGGCCCCATTAAGCAGCCGGCCTCCCGACAGTTTGCCTCCTACCAAATCTGGCAGAGCACATTGACCTGTTTCTGATGACACTCCTGCTGGCTGGACAACAGCAACCCCAGCTCCTCGTTGACGAGGGCAGTGTCGTGGACGTCCAATTCTCCAAAACACTACGCCGATTGGGTTTCATGGAAGAGCACCTCTCCCTACCAACTCACCCATTTGTAGGATTCGACAACCACAAGGTGATGTCAAAAGGAGAGATCAGCCTCCCCCTATCCGTCTGCGACGAGGACAGGCACCTCAACCGAATGGCCACGTTTATAGTGGTCGGATTAACGGCGGCATTCGACGACATCCTCGATCATCCAACTACCCACGCCTACCAATTGATCCCGTCGTCATATTTCCAATTTATGCTTCTCCAATCTCCGCATGGAATAGGAATAGTACACGAGGATCAGACAGCCGAGCGCGAGCTCCTCAGGATTGAGCTTGAGCGGTCCATGGAGCCAAAGCCCCCCAAACCACAAAAATTGGGAAAGAAAAGAAACCAAGTCTAGGCAATCCAACAGGAGGTAATTTCAGTGGATTCACCAGCGACTTCAGGACTACAGCCAGGCTCTTCAACCATGGCCATATAAACGTATCCCAACAATGCTACCAAGCTTGTCTTGGTCAGAGCAGACCTTGCACCCTCCGAGGTACAAGAGTTGCTGCTTTTGCTCCAGGCCAATGTAGACAATTTCGCTTGGTCCACCGACTTTCCTGGAGTAGACCCGTCCCTGATTCAGTACCATCTGAACATCCAAGAGGGCACTCGCGTGGTCAAGTCCAAAAGCTCTTGGAAGCAAGATTCATCGAAGGATCCTGTACCCGGCATGGCTCTCGAAAGTGGTAATGGTGAAGAAGGCCAACGGCCAATGGCGCATGTGCGTTAACTTCACCAACCTCAGTGAAACCTACTCGAAGGACAAGTTCCCCCTGCCCAAGGTGGAAGACCTAGAGGACTCCTATAGCGAACAATCCCACATGTCCTTCTTGAACACTTACAGCAAGTACCACCAGATCAGCCTTGCTCCAACAGACAGGCCTCACACCTCCTTCATTTCCGATAGAGGTCTATTTCAGTATAGAGTCATACTTTTTGGCTTGAAAAATGCTAAAGCAACTTACTAGTGCCTTGTAAATACAATTTTCTCAAAAATAATAGAAAAATCATTTGAAGTGTACAGAGATGATATGCTTATAAAGGGATCCAATATTCCCCAACACCTGGAATATTTGACAGAGGTATTCCAAATTCTTAGGAGCACCGCCTCCTCCTGAACCTTAACAAGTGTACCTTTGGGGTCTCAACCGGTAAGTTTCTAAGGTTCTTGGTCTCCAACTATGGAATCGAAGCCAACCTGGACAAGATCTAGGCAATCGTAGACCTGCAACCACCAGGCACCTTGAAAGGGATGCAGTCGTTAGTCGGCAAGATCGCCTTGTTAAGATAATTCTTGCCTCGATCTTCCGACAAATGCCTCGTTAGGACGATTCTTCAAGTGCATAAAGAGGGCAAAGGCTATAGTGCTACCCACTAGACCCCTCACTGCTAGAAGGCCTTAGAGAAGGTCAAAGCCGCACTCTGAAGTCCCCCTGTTTTAACGGCTCCCCAACCCAGGGAGATTCCTTCACTATACCTAGAGACATCCGTGTCTACCATCAGCATCATTCTAGTCGGCAACCGAGGGGGAAAATAGCGACCTATATACTTTGTCAGCAAAACCTATCAAGGTGCAGAAGCTAAGTATACGGTAGTTGAGAAACTAAGGCTAGCTCTAGTCACTGTAGCCAGGAAGCTACGCCCAAACTTCCAAGCCCACACTATAATGATCCTGTCATACTACTGATGAGAACCTCATCATGAACCCTAATTAGCACATTTTGACCTAATAAATTGAACAAAAGCTCCTACATAACTTAAGGAAAGGCCAAAATCAGGGAATTACAAATCTGAGAATAAAATATTATATAAGGGGTAAAACTGCAATTTTACCATTGCAGTACATGAACAGGATTTTTAAGGATCTATACACAGGTCAAGTGGACTTAATAAGAGAAAAAGTGGGATGGTTTAGTCAGAAAAGGGTTATGACAAAATCTGGGAATTAAATGACATTCTGTAACCCTAAAACAAATCCACTTTAATTCATAAAATTTCAGGTAAGATAAAAATCAACTAAATCCTCTAAAATTAATGAAAAAATATCCCCTAGGGTTTAGAACCTTCAATTTGGCCGTTGGAGCCTATCTTGACCCAGATTGAGAACCATATCCAATTTTTTACCTAATTTGGGTTTTTATGCAAAATATTTGATCAAACATGGTCAAACCTAAAATCCAACATCACCATTGGATTCCTTAGGTCAAAATTAGGTTTATACCAAAACTTGGACCTAAGGGAACGTTGCCTTGACCCACTTTAAAAAATGATCCTCAATAATTACTTTTTGACCCTTAGCTTTTTGAAACCTTGCAAAGTCCCCCCTATCTTTTCCATCATTTTATTCAATCTGGTCCCTCTGATGAGAACCTCATCATAAACCCTAACTAGCACAATCTAACCCAGATATGTGAGAAAAAGCTCCTATATGACCCCAAGAAAGGCTTAACTCAGAGAATTCTGAGTTTAAGAATAAAACAAATCATAAGGGGTAAAACTGTAATTTCACCAATGCAGTTTTCAAACAGGGTAATTAAGGATCCAAACACAGGTCAAGCAAGCTTAACAATGAGAGAAGTAGGTTGATCTTATCTGAAAAGGGTTATAGCAACTTCTAGGAATTAAATGATATTCTGTAACCCTAAAACAAATCCACTTCAATTTACGAGGTTCGAGGTAGGATAAAAATCAACTAAACCCTTTAAAATTCATATAAAAATATTCTCTAGGATTTAGAATCTTCAATTTGGCCTTAGAAACCTATTTTGACCTAAAAAGAGAACCATGCCCAATTAATAACTTAATTTAGGTTTTTGCATAAATTGCCCAATCAAACATGGTCCAACCTAGAATTAAAATTCACCATTAAAATCATTAGGTTCAAATTAGTCTTTTATAAAAACTTGAGCCTAAGGAGAGACCTCATTGACCGACTTTACAATTTGGTCCTCTTCAATTTACTTTTTGACCCTTATCTTTTGAAATCCTTACATCTAGGCCCCAAAATTTTCATCGTTCTTTGCAGAACGGTCCTCCCTACAACTTCTGCACAGCGCCATACTCCGGCGACCTTGCGCGGAGCATGGCGCCACGCAAAGCAAGGTTACCGTCCTCTAGAATAGAAGCGGGGTTCCCTACGACGTCCTCCGTCGCAGGGACCCGCCCATGCCCTCTGTCGACCACCATACCTTCCGTGCAAACGCGCGGAAGGTATGGGTGTCCCTTCTGGCCATGCTCCGGCGAGGCAGACCCCCTTCGCACCTTGCCCCTCTCTGCGCGCCAAGCCCTTTATAAGGACCGGTAGACCTTGCCGGCTCCTTCAAGCTTTTCTTTGGTGGAGAAACACCTCCTCTTCATCCCTTCCTCCTCTGTCAGAGGGTCCGAAGCTTCCGGCGAACTCCTCCTCTTCCTCCTCGTCGCTCTGATGTCCTACTTGCAGCAAGGTTTGCCCTGCTCCGTCGTCCGCGCCAGGCTATACCAGCTGGCGCCCTCCGCCTACTTCCTCGTCACCGAAACCCTCCTCCAGGGCATCTTCGTCTCCAGCTCCGGCAGATACGAGCTGGCTACTCTACCCTCCCCCTTCGTCGAGTAATTAGGTAGATAGCTTCCTCTCTCCTTCCCTTGTATTTTTCCCCTTTTAAACTGCCCTTTCGACCACCCAACCGCCACTATCCAGACCACCTTCTCCACCTCCGATCACCCCCTCCGGCGAGACCATCTCATGACCACAGACACTCTCACACCTCGCCGACCAGCCCAGAAGCTCCCTCACACTCCACTCCACCGATCCCCTCTCTCCATTCACTGCCCAGCGCCACCCGACCACCCCCCGAACAAACCCACCTTTCCGGCCACAGTCTGACCTAGGTCAGCCTCTCCACGCACTCTCGCACCCCGCCGACCACCGCACAAGCTTTGCCTCACTCCGGCGAAGCTTCCTACGTATTCTGACTGGGCCGAGAGGCCGTAGCTGTGATTTCAGGTTCGCACCCCTCGCCGCCATTGTCGACAAGCTGCAGCAGCTTCACCTGCAGCTGCAGGCAACCTCCAGCCCAGGTGCGCGTCCCAGGTCGCGTAGGCAAGAGTCGCGAAGACACCCAGGCCGCAGCTGGGGCGAAGGCCTCACGGGCTGCCTCAATTGGCAGCTGAACGCTCGCCTACGGACGCCAATTTGGGAGGTGGGACTTTAGTCCCACCTCGGAAGTGCGTGGCCAAGCGCCCGCACTTAAATTGAAAAAGTGCCTAAGCCTGATCGCCTTCGAACACAGGGGTCAAGTCCCTCTCCCGCACGCAGCGTGCCACGCGCTCGCTCACCCTCGCCTGCGCTCACGCCCCGCGGGTCTGGGCAAGATCCGATTACCCAAACCGCACACTCCTCGCCCACCCCCACACGTCGGTGGGCCTAGTCCTGGGCGCGATACCCGCACCCGATTACCGGCTCTGGGAGAGCAGTCCTAAAAGAGAAATCTGAGAAAGAGAGAGACGCGGGGAAGGATAGGGGTAGGTTTTGCTCTGACCCTTGTGTGAGCGTGCAGGAAGAAAGGAAGAAGAAGAAGGCAGAAAGGAAAAGAAGAAGAAGAGAAGCGGCCGAAGCCTTAGCCGCTCAAGGCAGCTGAAGAAGAAGAAGACAGGAAGGAAAAGAAGAAGGAAGGAAGGAGAGAAACAGAAGAAGAAGAAAAGAAGGAAGGCACTGTAGCAAACCCACAGATAAGTCGTCTGAGCACGACATCAGACGTCGGAATCACCACAGCTGCAGAAGGCAGAGAAGAAAAGAAGAAGAAAGAAGAAGAAGATCACCACAGCTATCGGCCAAAGAAAGGAAGGAAAAGAAGAAGGCAAGAAGAAATGAGGAAGAAAAAGAAGGAAGAAGACATTACCGCCAGAAAGAAAGAAAGAAAGGAAAGAAAAGAAAAAAACAGAAGAAGAAGAAAAGAGAAAGAGAAGAAGAAGAAGCCAAGAGATCTCTCTCTCTCTCTATTATTTTTGTAACCAAATTGAGAACCTTTTACTTCTAGAATTCTAGTTACTCCCTGAGTTCGACCTCGGGAAAACTTTGTATTCCGAGTAAAAATTTGTAGTAATCTGGTAACTGTCTTGTTACATACTATAACGACTGTAACTTAAACTATAATAAACATAAACAAAACCGTTGACTAGTTACTATTTTTAGCGCCGTTGCCAGAGAGCAACAGCTATTCTAGAAGCTATAAAATCTCTATTTGTGAGTTTCTAATAATCTCCTCTCTTTTGTGTGCAGGTACAGGAAAATCAAGAAGCAGCCACACAACAACCACTCCAAGGACAGGTAATTTCTATCCTCTCACTATTAACCCCTAAATTCTAAAGAGGAAGAAAAAGAAAAGAATAAACAATATAGCTATAACCTGTCTTTCATACCTAGTAACAGCTGCATGTTTTCAAAATACTATTCCTGCACACACTATTAAGGGTATTTAAGGGCTAACACCTTCTTTCCTGAGCCCTAATTACCCAACAAGGAGTTAACTGGACCAAGTAGAGCCAACATAAGACTCAACATTAGGGTTTTAGAGACACACTCCTTAATCAAGAATTGAGAAAATCCAAAAGAAGTGTGCCTAAGCCATTGATTGAAAATACCTATTCAGAAAAACCATAAGCAATCGGCTCTCTAAAAACACTTGAACCCTAAAAGACAAGACCTAATAAAGCTCTCAAACAGAACTAGCAGGTAAAGTTGACCCCTTGGGTCAACCAACCTTCAACTTAGGTCACTCTTTGCACTCAAAAAGCCTAAAGTTCAAGTGAAAATCTAAGCACCCCGATCTTAAACTAAAAGTGGTAGACTTAAGAGGTCAAGATCCTCATTCTGGTCTACCTGGAATCTCAATGACAAGAGAGGTTGGGTGGGGGAAACCCTGTAACCCGTGGGGACGCTCTACCATGTAGGGGTCTTCGCGGGACTCACCCTCTCTGGCTGCCCAGGTAATTCTCAGGTGGTCGATCTTTTGATCAAGGGGTACATCTGCCCCACACCTCTATAGTCACCCAACATTTTGGGTGTCTTGATTGGGTCCAGCACCTGCTAAACTCATCTCTTCCAACAGTGTATGTTTGGTAGGAGGTCCTTGAAACCTCCTTTAGAACTTCACTCTCCTCAAGGCCGAGCCTCAGAACCCTTGTTTGAGAAAACAACACTTCACATCGACCTCTCCTCCGACTCCGAACCCAACTCACCTTCTTCTTCCACAATGGCTCAGCCAGTTGAGGAGGAGAACAATCTGGAGCACCAGCTCCAGCGACTCAATGACCTCTTCCAGAACTTTGTGCACCAACCGCAGCATCCTATGATGCGGGACCATTACAATCCTGCTGCGGTGGCTATTGAGCCTCGAGTCAGAATCCCGACTGGAGGACCTGATTCTGAATTAAAGCCCAATATGATTCATGCTATACCGAAATTTCACAGGCTTAATTCTGAAGACCCCTTCCAGCACATCAAACAGCTAAAACATCTGGCCCAAACTTTTGGGTCAGATGCACAAAATCGGGACATTCTCCTCATGAAGATGTTCTTTTTCTCCCTTATGGACAAGGCCGCTCATTGGTACCAAACTCAGACCCGACCGATCAATAATTGGGAAGAACTTCAGTCTGAGTTCTTAAAAAAGTTCTTTCCTGTTGGTCGGACCAATGCCTTACGCCATCAGATTACCCACTTCACTCAGCAATCGGGAGAACCTCTCCATGAGGCATGGGATCGCTTTTAGGATCTCATGAGAAAGTGCCCCCATCACGAAGTTCCTAAATGGGAACAAGTCCAGTCTTTTTACCAGGGACTCCATGAGGATATTAGGCTTTTCATCAATGCAACTTGCGGAGGGAATATCATGGGTCAACATGAGGACACCGTGTGGGAGATTCTCGAAAACATGTGCGAGAACTCCATCAATAATGACTCCATGGGATTATTCGACAGGACGAATACCCACGCATCGACGAACCTTAGGGGAGCACACGAGACGCAGGGCCTGTCAGCATCAGTCGACCTGGAATTGATGGCCAGTCGATTGGACAAGGTCTCTATCATCGAGAAGAAGGTGGACGAGCTGAGTCAGCACTTGCAGCGAGCCACCTCTGCGCATAGTTCCTTTGCACAGCCTCCTTCCACACGGGAAATTGTGCAAAACATTCTCTACCGACCTTCTCCCGGGATGGATCCGTATCTACCCCCATCTGATTCTCGAATCGGAGGATCCTCCGATCCTTTCTATACCAGCCTGGGGAATCCCATTCCCCCATTCTCTGATTCTTTGGAGGTTCCTTAGACCTGCGAGGACCTCAACGCCATCCAAAATGACCCATTCTCCAACACCTACAATCCTGGATGGCGAAACTATCCCAACTTCCAGTGGGCGGGAAATTCCCAAACCCAAAGATCACCCTTTCAGCCCCGTCCACAACCACCTCGTCCTTACCAGCCGCCTCAGCCTCGGCCCAACCCTCCTTATCCATCAGGGCCTAACCAAGACCAAATGTCCCTCATCCTTCAGACTTTGGCTGACATTCAAAGAATGAATGCGGCTATTCAGAAACAACACAGGGACGAACTTACAGAGGTTCGAAATCAACTGGCCCAGTTGGCAAATTCCCGCCAACCGGGCACACTTCCATCCCAACCTCTTCCTAACCCGAATAACGTGCCGACCCAGCGGCGCATTATGAACCGAAACCCAGGCCAAGCACACATGATTTATCAGGCCCCCTCTGTTCCTTCACCTGACAGGATGGAGGCTTCCACTTCTTATGCGGGCTATCAGCAGCAATCCATCTTATCCAGCTCTAACCAAAACCAGGCAGGACTAAATTCTGTAACAACCCGTAGTGGTAAGGAGACCCAAGATCCACCCCATCCAAACCACTCCAAGCCTAGTAGTGATCCTAACCCTAGGACAGTAATCCAGGACGTTCCTATCCCTGTCCCAGATCAAAGACCTGGACCTATCCTAGAAGAACCAACCAAGGTTCCTTTTCCCGAGGCCTTGACCAAGGAAAAAAAGACAACCAAACCCGTGGCACCTGAGGAGGACCTGGTCAAGCTCTTTCAGCAGATCCAAATAAACATCCCCTTGACGAATGCGATTCGCCACGTACCAGCTTACGCACGATTCTTAAAGAATGTGTGTACACCTCAGCGTAAGCCGCGAACCAAGAGTGGGAGTCCAATTGTACTGTCAGAGCAACCCAGCTCTGTAATCCTAAGCAGACTCCCACCCAAGGCAAAAGATCCTGGTACTCCCCTGATTTCCTACAAAATAGGTGATACCCAATTCGACAAAGCATTACTAGACTTGGGTGCTTCCATAAATCTGATACCCACATCCTTACTTAAACACCTAGAAGAATCTGACCTAAAACCAACTGAGGTGACACTACAATTAGCAGACCGATCTATAAAGTCACCTAAAGGGATACTCGAGGATGTTATTGTAAGAATGCGGGACTTCTATTTCCCTGTAGACTTTATAGTCTTAAACATGGACGCACCTGAGAACCCTAGGGATACACCGATCATTCTAGGGAGACCTTTCTTGGCTACTGCTAGAGCCAACATCAGTTGTGAGGAGAGTCATATAGAGCTGAAATTTGGAAATCAAACCCTCAAAATTGATATCTTTAAGGCCCAACAAGGAATCAATTGCGGTGTCATCGAACAGATTTGTGATATTAGGGCTTTGATTGATGAAACGCATGTTGAGAATGACCTGATCATACCTCATCAACCACAGAAAAATCTTGAACCGCAATTAGAGGAGTCATATCCTAGTTTAGACAGACCCATAACTCCTACCCTTGAACCTCACATTTACCCTGAACCACCTACTGCTGCTGATAACCCCATCCTTGAACTGAAACCCCTTCCCAACCATCCAAAATACATCTTTTTGGGTTCTAATCAGACTTTTCCTGTGATTATAAATTCCAAACTTTCTCCTGATCAGGAAGCCCGTCTGATTACTGCTCTCTAGCAACATCGTAGAGCCATTGGTTGGACTCTCGATGACATGACTGGAATAAGTCCCTCTTATTGCACACATCATATTTATTCAGAAGAGGGCGCACGACCTTCTCGTGAGATGCAGAGACTTTTAAACCCCAATCTGCAGGAGGTCGTGAAAAAGGAGATCATCAAGTGGTTAGATGCAGGGATCATCTACCCGATCTCCAACAGTCGTTGGGTGAGCCCAATTCAAGTCATGCCTAAAAAGGCAGGGCTCACCACCATTACGACTGAAATCGGAGAAGTCATACCTACCCGATTAGCCAACTCGTGAAGGGTCTGCATAGATTACCGACGACTCAATTCCTCCACGAAGAAGGATCATTTCCCACTACCTTTCATTGATCAGATTCTCGAGAAATTAGCGAGAAATCAATTCTTCTGCTTTCTTGACGGGTACTCTGGTTATAACCAAGTAGCTATTCATCCTGAGGACCAAGAGAAGACCACCTTCACCCGCCCCTTCGGAACATATGCCTTCCGAAGGATGCCATTCGGTCTCTGCAATGCACCCGCGACTTTTCAGCGGTGCATGCTTGCCATATTCTCTGATATGGTAGGTGATTATCTGGAAGTCTTCATGGATGACTTCTCAGTTTGCAGGGCATCATTTGATGATTGCCTCCAGCACTTGGTTCATATACTCAGGCGCTGCATCAACGTTAATTTGGTTCTTTCCTGGGAAAAGAGCCATTTTATGGTGCTTGAGGGGATCGTCCTAGGACATCTGATTTCTGAGAAAGGCATTCAAGTGGATCGAGCCAAGGTTGATCTAATCTCTCACCTTCCTATGCCTAGCTCGATCAGGGACATCCGTTCTTTTCTGGGGCACGTCAGTTTTTACCATCGTTTCATTCCCGATTTTTCGAAAATCGCGCGCCCCCTGACGACTCTTCTCTCTAAGGATGTACCCTTTAAAATCTCTAAGGAATGCACTCAAGCCTTTGAGAACCTCCGTGACCGAGTCACCCAGGCCCCGATCCTACAATCCCCTGATTGGTCTCAACCCTTTGAGATCATGTGCGATGCATCTAACTTCGCTGTAGGAGCGGTTCTGGGGCAAAAAGTTGACGAGAAACCCGTGGTCATCTACTATGCTAGCAAGACACATGACGAGGCTCAGCGTAACTATACAGTTACGGAGAAAGAGCTGCTAGCCGTAGTATTTGCCCTTGAAAAATTTCGATCTTATCTCCTGGGTTCCCATGTCATCATCTACTCAGATCACACAGCTGTGAGGCATCTCCTTACCAAGAAGGACGCGAAGCCCCGACTAATCCGATGGATCTTGCTATTGCAAGAATTCAACCTCGAGATTCGCGACAAGGCGGGAAGACAAAATGTGGTAGCTGACCATTTGTCCCGCCTTTCTTCTGAGATTATCAACCCTTCCGGACCCATCACGGAGCATTTCCCTAATGAGCACCAAATGATTATTGGTACTAGACTTCCATGGTTTGCTGATATAGTAAACTACTTGGCGCCTCATCAGATCCCGTCTGATTGGCCGAAGGCCAAGAAAGACAAATTGCGCTCTGATGCCAAGTACTACATTTGGGAAGATCCGTACCTCTTCCGCATAGGTGCCGACCAAATCATCCGGAGATGTTTCTCGGAAGGTGAAGTCAATGATATTCTTTCCTTCTGCCATGACCACGCATGCGGTGGCCATTTCTCTAGGCACAAAACCACATCGAAAATTCTCCAGTGTGGCTTGTATTGGCCCACTCTGTTCAAGGACGCATACAATCACTGCAAGGCATGCATTCGTTGCCAAACTTTGGACAACATGAGCCATCGCGACATGATGTCTTTGCAGCCGATTCTCGTATGCGAAATCTTTGATGTTTGGGCGATTGATTTTATGGGCCCTTTTCATGTTTCGGAAGGTTTCGAATACATTCTACTAGCTGTGGACTATGTGTCCAAATGGATCGAAGCCATACCAACCCGAACCTGTAATCATAAAATTGTTTTCAAATTCATTCACCACAATATCTTCTCACGGTTCGGGATTCCTCGTGCTATCATCTCAGACGGGGGGACCCATTTCACAAATGCTCAGTTCAGGTCACTGATGACTAAATACGGGGTGTCGCACCGCATCTCTACTCCTTATCACCCCAAACTAATGGTCTTGCTAAGCTATCAAATCGGGAGATCAAGAAAATCCTGCAGGTCACTGTTCGGCCTGACAGGAAGGACTGGTCGTCCCAACTTCCGGAAGCCTTGTGCCCCTATAGGACTGCCCACAAAACCCAATTAGGCATGTCTCCCTTTAGACTGGTGTATGGGAAGGCATGTCACCTTCCCGTCGAACTGGAGCACAAAGCCTATTGGGTAGTATGGAATTGTAATCTAGATCTTTCTAAGGCTGGAACCCACAGAAAGCTTCAAATCAGCGAACTCGATGAATTACTCCTTAATGTGTACGAGAACTCGCGAATCTACACGGAGCGGGTTAAAGCCTTCCATGACAAGCATATCTCTAGAAAGATCTTTCATCCTGGTCAGAAGGTCCTACTCTTCCATGCCCGACTCAAACTTTACCCTGGGAAGCTGCGATCCAAGTGGGTCAAACCATACCTTGTCCGTAAGATTTTTGGAAATGGAGCCGTCGAGATCAGTCCACTCAGCCATGATTCCAAACCTTTCATCGTGAACGGTCAGAGACTCAAACCGTTCATTAATGTAACCTCTACTGATTTGGCTGAATCATCATTTATCCTCCATTTTCCCTGAGCATATTGTGCCTAGCCGATGGCGTAAAAATCAGCGCTCAACAGGAGGCAGCCCATCATTCTCTTTGAAAACCTAAAACCTTTTCTAACACCTTTGTGCACTTAAGGTTCACCCTTTAGGACAGCCGACTCCACCTCAGGTACTTGCATCTGAGATTAGAAATTGTCCGCAACAGTCACCCCGATCCATTCACTCATCACAACATCTGTCCTAATGTATGAACTAAGTTGAATAAAAACCCCCTAGGTTACAACGAGGACATTGCAAATCTTAGGCATGGGGGGATATAAAAAGTGCAAAACTTGTAAGAAAAGGTTTTAAACAAAAAAAAGTCACATATGCCAAAAACACCATAAAAACTAAAAAATTTTTTGGAAAAAGAATAATAAAATGAGAGGAGGAAAGAAAATTTTGAGGACTCTACAAAGGAGGAGGAGAAGAAAAAGGAACAAAATGAAAAGGAGCACAAAATGAAAGAAAAGTGATAGTCATTAGTAAGAAATTAAGGAATTAACCTAAGTTCTAGACCTCATTCAGGAAAAGAAATGGAAAGTGCATAATGAGATTAGTAAGAACGTGAACTTTAGGTATTCTTGGATAGACTCTTAGTACCCATTAAGATCTAGACATTCCTCAAGAGGTTGAGGAAAATGAAAAGCTTAAGTATTAGGTCCAAGACTTAGGGAGTATTTGGCCTCGTTAACTAACTTTTGGTTTACGGGACTCAGTAACCTAAGCACCCTAACTTCACACACAGCCTGGTTCAGTAAGCATAAAAATCAAAATCACACAAAAGCGTTGCAAAAATTCTGAAAATGACACCAATAGTAGGAGCGGCCGATCAACACAAGTTGATTTGGACGAGTTCCTAACGCGGAGAGGTGGGAAATTCCCCTCGAAGATGTGTAACAAAATATCATCTCATAGGATATTTACATATCCTACCGGGGGTATGTAATCACTCTACTGGTTCAGATTCCATGGATGGCATTATCACGAAATGTCAATTGCCAGGGTCTGAATTCGACCACGGAACACCATGGATGGGATTATCTCAAAATCTCAATAGCCAGGGTTCTGGGGGTTACCATGGGCGATGCTATCTCGAAGCATCGACTGCCAGGAACCCTTGAGGATTGATGATGGGGACAAGGAATATAATACAAACCGTGTTGAAAAGCTAATCCTAAGCTAGAATTAAAAAGAAAAAGAGAGAGAAAACTCTCCAAACAGATAAATTTTCTATCTCTCTTTCTTACAAAACGCACTGCAAACTGAGCTAGAGCTAAAATTATCTCAAGCACGGGTGCTTTAACCACAAAGTCCAATAAACCTTAGGTTAGTTCTTGTAGGCCTTAAAAACCTTTATTAAGAATTGAGGTTGAGGCTAGACAGATCTGGATTTTGGTTGGTACTAGAGTACTTTTTAGGCCTATGGTTGGCATTCTGATCTAATCTAGTTTGCAAAAGAAAACGTACTTATCTGAAATCATTAAGAACTTCATGGTCTAGAACAAGGGTTGAAACCTTAATATTTTGCTAAGGGACTAGCAAAATCTAGGCATGGGGGTATGATGAGAACCTCACCACAAACCCTAGCTAGCACAATCTAACCCAGATATGTGAGAAAAAGCTCCTACGTGACCCAAAGAAAGGCTTAACTCAGAGAATTCTGAGTTTAAGAATAAAACAAATCATAAGAGGTAAAACTCAAATTTCACCAATGCAGTTTGCAAACAGGGTAATTAAGGGTCCAAACACAGGTCAAACAAGCTTAACAATGAGAGAAGTAGGTTGATCTAATCTGAAAAGGGTTATAGCAACTTCTAGGAATTAAATGACATTTTGTAACCCTAAAACAAATCCACTTCAATTTACGAGGTTTGAGGTAGGATAAAAATCAACTAAATCCTTTAAAATTTATAGAAAAATATTCTCTAGGGTTTAGAATCTTCAATTTGGCCTTAGAAACCTATTTTGACCTAAAAAGAGAACCATGCCCAATTAATAACTTAATTTAGGTTTTTACGTAAATTGGCCAATCAAACATGGTCCAACCTAGAATTAAAATTGACCATTAAAATCCTTAGGTTCAAATTAGTCTTGTATAAAAACTTGAGCCTAAGAAGAGACCTCCTTGACCTACTTTACAATTTGGTCCTCTTCAATTTACTTTTTGACCCTTATCTTTTGAAACCCTTACATCTAGGCCCCCAAATTTTCATCGTTCTTTGCAGAACGGTCCTCCCTGCAACTTCTGCACAGCGCCATACTCTGGCGACCTTGCGCGGAGTATGGCGCCGCGCAGAACAGGGTTACCGTCCTCTAGAACAGAAGCGGGGTTCCCCGCGACGTCCTCCATCGCAGGGACCCGCCCATGCCCTCTGCCGACCATCATACCTTCCATGTGAATGCGCGGAAGGTATGGGTGTCCCTTCCGGCCATACTCCGGTGAGGCATACCCCCTTCGCACCTCGCCCCTCTCTGCACGCCAAGCCCTTTATAAGGACCGGCAGACCTTGCCGGCTCCTTCAAGCTTTTCTTTGGCAGAGAAACACCTCCTCTTCATCCCTTCCTCCGTCAGAGGGCCCGAAGCTTCCGGCGAACTCCTCCTCTTCCTCCTCGTCGCTCTGCTGCCCTACCTGCAGCAGGGTTTGCCCTGCTCCGTCATCCGCTCCAGGCTGTACCTGCTGGCGCCCTCTGCCTGCTTCCTCGTCATCGAAACCCTCCTCCAGGGCGTCTTCGTCTCCAGCTCCGGCAGATACGAGCCGGCTGCTCTACCCTCCCCCTTCATCGAGTAATTAGGTAGATAGCTTCCTCTCTCCTTCCCTTGTATTTTCCCCATTTTAAACTGCCCTTTCGACCACCCAACCGCCACTGTCCAGACCACCTTCTCCACCTCCGATCACCCCCTCCGGCGAGACCATCTCACGACCACAGACACTCTCAGACCTCGCCGACCAACCCAGAAGCTCCCTCACACTCCACTCCACCGATCCCCCTCTCCATTCACTGCCCAGCGCCACCCGACCACCCCCCGAACAAACCCACCTTTCCGGCCACAATCTGACCTAGGTCAGCCTCTCCACGCACTCCCGCACCCCGCCGACCACCGCACAAGCTTCGCCTCACTCCGGCGAAGCTTCCTACGTATTCTGACTAGGCCGAGAGGCCGTAGCTGTGATTTCAGGTTCGCACCCCTCGCGGCCATTGTCAACGAGCTGCAGCAACCTCACCTGCAGCTGCAGGCAACCTCCAGCCCAAGTGCGCATCCTAGGTCGCACGGGCAAGAGTTGCGAAGACACCCAGGCCACAGCTGGGGCAAAGGCCTCACGGGCTGCCTCAATTGGCGGCTGAATGCTCTCCTGCGGATGCCAATTTGGGAGGTGGGACTTTAGTCCCACCTCGGAAGTGCGTGGCCAAGCGCCCGCACTCAAATTGAAAAAGTGCCTAAGCCTGATCGCCTTCGAACACAGGGGTCAGGTCCCTCTCCCGCACGCAGCGCGCCACGCGCCCGCTCGCCCTCGCCCACGCTCACGCCCCGCGGGTCTGGGCAGGGTCCGATTACCCAAACCGTGCACTCCTCGCCCACCACCGCACGCCGGTGGGCCTGGTCCTGGGCGCGATACCCGCACCCGATTACCCGGCTCTGGGAGAGCAGTCCTAAGAGAGAAATCTGAGAAAGAGAGAGACACAGGGAAGGGTAGGGGTAGGCTTTTCTCTGACCCTTGTGTGAGCGTGTAGGAAGAAAGGAAGAAGGAAGAAAGGAAAAGAAGAAGAAGAGAAGCGGCCGAAGCCTTAGCCGCTCAGGGCAGCTGAAGAAGAAGAAGACAGGAAGGAAAAGAAGAAGGAAGGAAGGAGAGGAATAGAAGAAGAAGAAGAAAAGAAGGAAGGCACTATAGAAAAGCCACAAATAAGTCGTCTGAGCATAGCATCAGACGTCGGAATCACCACAGCTGCAAAAGGCAGAGAAGAAAAGAAGAAGAAGAAGAAGAAGATCACCACAGCTGCCGGCTAAAGAAAGGAAGGAAAAGTAGAAGGCAAGAAGAAAAGAGGAAGAACAAGAAGGAAGAAGACATTACCGCCAGAAAGAAAGAAAGAAAAGAAAAGAAAAGAAAAGAGAAAGAGAAGAAGAAGAAGCCAAGAGATCTCTCTCTCTCTCTATTATTTTTGTAACCTAATTGAGAACCTTTTACTTCTAGAATTCTAGTTGCTCCCTGAGTTCGACCTCGGGAAAGCTTTGTATTCTGAGTAAAAATTTGTAGTAATCTGATAGCTGTCTTGTTACATACTATAACGAATGTAACTTATGTTGGTGCTAGAGCATCACGATCATTTGTTTTGATGATAACAAAACACGTGTCATTTAACGTTTGCACTTGGAGTCTTAGATTTCAGGCAAATTACAAATGGAGACGTGACCAGACGGAGTTCAAGCTCGCATCCAGGATGGATTGGAGGAGCTTGATGGAAAATAGAGGAGATTCGCAAGGAGTGATAGATTGAAGAAGGAAGGAGATGAAGAATATGATAGATTTCCTTCTCTTGTACTCCTTGTATTTTTCGTTTCTTCTGTTGCTCTTTATTTTTGTTACTTAGATTCATGTTAAAGAACCTCAAAGTACCCTAACAGTAGTCCTAGGAACACCGACACAACCCTAGGATACTTAGGTTTTCCGTAGAAAACTTAGAAAACCAATATAGGGTTCAAACAGCCTTTCCAGACGTCTAATTACAATATTAGACGTCTGATAATGTATTTTAAGACGTCAGACTGTTGATTCAGACGTCTGATAACAATTATCCTGGACATAGAAGATCTGTCTGATGAAAATCAGACGTCCAGACCTTAGTCCAGACGTCTTAGAAGACGTCTGATGTCTTTGCCAGACGTCCAATTAGTGGACCGTTGGCTGGCTTAACAAACACTCAAGGAGATGACCGTTAGAGCCTTATCAGACGTCCTTAAGCCTTTCCAGACGTCTAATAGGTGACCGTTTTGCCTCGGCTGACCCAAAATCTCTTCTCAGAGATTTTCTAGCCGTTGCAACACTTGGAAATCCATTCCCACGAAAAACTAAGTTTCCAAACGTCCAGACATAGTGCCAGACATCCTATATGTCGTCTGATGGACTTGCACTAGAACCCTGTTTAGATCTAATCCAAGTCAGGAAGAGACCCGCCCAAAATCAGACGTCTGACCTTATTTTCAGACGTCTTAAAGTGATCTTCCAGACGTCTGATGACAGGATCAGACGTCTGATAACCCTGTCAGTGCAATCATTGTTCCTGATTTCGGCCTGATTCTCTTGGGCTTTGCTCCCAACGGCTATGAAAGCTTTCCAAAGCCTTCCTAAGGCCTCTATAAATAGAGGGGAACCTCTTGCACATTAAGACACACCAAGATACACCTAGAGACACCAAAATACACTTTGTAATACACTTTCAAACCTTTTTGTGTCTCTTGATCCTAAGAAGAAAAGCTCTTGCTCTCCAAGCTCAGGTTCTACATCTAAAGAGCAACAAGCTGTTGCGCACCCGCTCTCCCACCGTAGTTCACGAGAGCGACGTTACACCGTCGCGTGGCTCACGCACCCGCATCATCGATCCGACGCACTCCTTGCAAAGGGGAGTTTCCTAATTCCTATAGAAGCTAGGTTTAAATTACTTTGTTGGCTCTATAGGATTGTTGTTATTTTATCATTGTTATTTGGTTGGGTATTCGCTTTGCGAATTCCCGTCTCCTTCGTGGGACAAAATCCTTCTCGTGAAGAGAAGGGGTTTGAGGTACGCTACCCTCGTATAAAGTAGCGTGGTTGTAATTGAGGTTGAATCACCCTCGTTTAAGTGATTCAGTTAGTGGATTTGATCAACTTGGTTGATCGGAAAATCCTAACTCGAGAGGGTTAGGTGGTGGTTTTCACCCGGTTTGGGTTTTCACCTAAAAATTATTGTGTACTCATGTGATTGAATTTTTTGTGAGATTGTTTATATTATATTCCATAATTTTTTACGTCACGCTGATCTCACCCCCTCCGAGTAGGGAATTACAACTTAAACTATAATAAACGTAAACAAGACCGTCGGCCAGTTACCACCCTCTGCCACCCGCTGCGTAGGCCATACCTCCGGCGACTTTGCGTGGAGGATGGCGCCGCGCATGCATGGGGAGCCGACCCCAGATTTGGAAGGGGAGCTCTCTACGAAGCCCCCTACCGCATGGGTCGGCTCTCATGCCCTGTCAGCCGCCATACCTCTCATGCGAACGCGTAAGAGGTATGGGTCTCCATCTGCCCACTTCTCTTGGGGGGTTTTTCCCGCCGCTTTCAGGCACTTCACGGCCGGCCGACGCCAATTTAAGGAGCGGCACCCTCTGCCTCATCCTTCAAGCTTGCTTTGGCCCAAGATCTCCCCTCCTATTCGTCTCTCACCAACTCCGGCCAACTGCCAGAGCTTCCGGCGACATTCCCTCTCCTCTCTCATCGCCCTACCACCATACCAGTGGCAGGGTTAACTCCATCGTCTTCCGCCGCTCCATGCCATACCAGCGGGCGCTCTCCAACCCCTCTTCCTCATCACCGTTCTCTCCCCCTGGCACCTTCGTCTCTGGCGACGGCAGCACTAGCTGCTCGCCACCTCTGCATCCCCCCTTCCCTCTGGACTTGTAGTTAAGCTCTCCTTACTCTCCCTTTTATTTCCCCTCTATCAATTGGTTATTTCGACTCCTCGATAGCACTATCCACCATCACCATCTCCACCTCAGACCACCAACTCCGGTGAGGCCATTTCACCACCACAGACAGCTCCACCCCTCGCTAACCGGTCCCTGAGCATCACCTCCACCCACTGATTACCCTGCGACCCTCCACTGACCGCACCACCCATTGTCGCCTCCCCTCCAACAGACCCACTCACACAGACTCAGATCGACCTGGGCACGCACACCTAGGTCACTTTGAGCCACGCCAACCCCTGCAATATCTTCGCCGTGCTCTGGCGAAGATCACCGAGCGTTCTGACAGGGTTGCAAGGCCGTATTCTTGATTTCAAGTCCCGAGCCCTCGCCGCCATTAACAAGCAAGCTTCGAGCTTGCTCGCAGGCTCACTCCAGGCACCCATGTCCCAGGTTGGAGTCCCAGGCTACGCGGAAGAGCCTCGCGCACGGTCCTAGGTCCCTAATTGAAGATGCAAACCTCACGTCCCGCTGCAATTGAAAGGGCACCTCCTGCTGTGGGCACGCGAGAAAGGAGGGGCGCGAATAGTCCCACATCGGTAGCTGTTGACACCGCGAGCCCGCATAAATTGTAAAAGTGATTAAGGCTTATCGCCTCAATCACATGGGGTGAGGTCCCTCTCACCCGCTCACTCGGCCTCGTCCGCGACCACCCAAGGTGGACCTGGCCTGACCCGATTACCCCACCTGTGCACACCTCACCCACCACCTCACGCCGGTGGGCCTGGTCCCGGGCATGTCGCTCGACCCGCATACCCGAACAGGCTCTGGGAGAGCGAACCCTAGAGTGAAACAGAGAGAGAGAGACGCGGGCAGGGTAGGGGTTAGGTTTTGCCTAACCATGTGCCTGTGCAGGGAACTGAAGAAGAAGAAGGAAGCAGAAGAAGAAGCAAGGAAGGAGCAACCGAGGACTTAGCCGCACCAAGGAGCTGAGGTAGGAGAAGAGGAAGAGGAGAAGCAAGCTGAAGAAGGAGACGCAGCTCAAGAAAGAAGAAGAAGAAGACCAAGCAGGAAGCCAATTGAAGAAGGAAAAGGCAGAGACAGAGCGAAAGGGAAAAAAAGAGAAGGAAGCTGCCGTAGAGAGGAAGGCCAAGCAGCTAAAAGAAGAGAAAAAGAAGCCAAGAAGAAGAAGAAGAAGCAACAGCAGCTGAAAGAAAGAAGAAGAAGGAGAGCACGAGCACTGTATCAAGTGGCTACTTAAGGTGTCTGATCCATGGAGTCAGACATCTGAAGATAGAGAGAAAGGAGGACAAAAGAAGAAAGAGAGAAGAAAAGAGAAGAGACAAATTTTTACTTCCTCTCTCTAATATTTTTGTAAAACAGTATATAATTGTAAAGTGTGATTTTCTACGCTTCTAGAATCAAGCTTGCTCCCTGAGTTCGACCTCGGAAAATTTTTGTATTTGAGTAATAAAATCAAATCAGACTGGTCGATTTTTACCGCACACCAACTACCCCCTGCGGCAAATGCTACATAAGCCCACGGGGTCTGCACGACAGATCAAATGGGCTATGGAGTTGGCGGAATTCAATGACAAGTACTAGCAAAGGAGAGTCATCAAAGGATAAGTCCTGACGGATTTTATGGTGGAATTCACAGACCCCAATGCCTCCCTCACACTCCCTTAGCAGCTGTATGTTGACGGCTCGTCTATAACAACCGGGATAGCTCTGACCGCCCCAAACAGCGTTACCCATAAGTACGCCATCAAATTCGACCTCCCTCCATCCAATAACCAGGCGGAGTACGAGGCCATGATGGCAGGCATCTAGGTAGCCAAATCCACAAGAGTCACCTCGCTAGAGGTTTACATGGACTCCTAGCTAGTCGCCAACCAAATAAGTGAAGAATACCAAGCTCGAGATCTAAGCATGATCTTGTATGCTAACAAGGTCAGAGAGGAGCTGACGGACTTCAAGACCATCTCGATCAGGCGGGTACCCCGAGTAGACAACCCCCTAGCAGACGCGTTGGCCAGACTAACTCCTGCCATCTCTTGAGGACAAGAGGAAGATATCTGCCTCCAAACCTTGAAAGAGCCAACTATCCTTACTCCCAAGACGTTCACAATAGAGCAATCCATCTCTTAGATGATGCCTATCATTACCTATCTGAACTCTTGCGATCTACCCCCGAGAGAACTTCAGCCCAAGGGCTTCCAGCTGAAAGCCTCAAGGTACACCTTGATAGAGGGGTAGCTATAAAAGTGGGGGTATTCCACCCCCTTGCTGCACTGCCTAACACAAGAGGAAGCAACCCAAGCCCTTCGAAAAGTCCACGGAGGCATGTGCGGAAATCACGAAGGGTACAAGGAACTTCTAGACCGACTATTCTAGGTGGGCTACTTCTAGCCCCAGATGAAGCAACACTACAAGGACTTCGTGCGCAAGTGTGACAAGTGCCAGAGGTTCGGTACCCTGCACCAGTTGTCGCCTGAAAAGTTAATGCCTGTAATGTCACCCATCCCCTTTGTGAAATGGGGCATGGACTTCACTGGACCATTCCTACCAGCCTCGGCTCAGAAGCGGTTCATATTGATGGCTGTTAATTACTTCTCTCAGTGGGTTGAAGTTGAGGCCATGGCCAACCCAACAACTGATAGAGTTATATCCTTCATCTACAAAAGTATTATAGCTCGATATAGGATACCCCATTACATTGTCATAGACAACAGAACCCAGTTCACCTGCAAAAAATTCAAAGAATTTTACACCAGTTGGGATATCCGCCTATGCTTCACGTCTTTGGGACATCCCCAGGCGAACGAACAAGCGGAGATGACCAACTGCACCATCATCTAGGTGCTAAAATGTCTGCTGGATTCAGCCAAAAGAAGATGGATAGATGAGCTACCAGACGTTCTTTGGGGTTACAGGACTTGCTAGAGGACTTCCATAAGCCACACACCATTCAGCCTGGTATACGGCATGGAAGCCCAGCTGCTTATCCAAACAGTCCTCCCCACTTACAGGACACAACTCTATAACCCTGCTACCAATGATGATCAAGTTCGCCTATCATTAGACCTCTTAGATGAGCTAAGAGATAAGGCATCAAAGGCAACTCTCAAACATAAAGAAGTCACCGCTGCCTCCTACAATAGGTGGGTTCGTAAGCGAACATCCTCCCAAGGAGACCTATTCCTACGCAAGTGCGAAGTCTCCATGCCAAATCAGTCAGGTAGGAAGCTAAACCCTCACTAGGAAGGGCCTTATAAGATTCATAAAGATAGCCCAGGAGACTTCTATGAATTGCAAACCCTAGGCAGCAAAGACATCCCCTACACTTGGCATCCGAGTAACTTACGTTTGTACCATGTATAAATACAAACAACCAATAAAGATATAAATTTTCCTTGTCTTTATTCAAAAAGAGTGTTGCCTATTACATTTCAAAAAAAAAAAAAAGGCAACACCAACTAAGAGCTTAGGGACTCTTCCCTCATGGCCCAAAAATGTCTCCCCCAGATGCAAGCAAGAGGTGGAGCAAGCAAATCACCCCTAAAGGCAGTTTGGCAACCTCCGACAACCCTGGCTGGTTAACCTCCTCCTTAGGAGCCAGTTGGTCTGCAAGCGACCCCACAAGTCTTTTGTCGACAATAAGACCAACAGTTTTTTGATGATCGAACTCCAACAAAAATTGATCAATAGACCAGTTACATAACTCCTCAACAGGAGTATGCTTCCCCGCAAGAAGGGACTGCACAACAGCCAGTGTATGCTTCCCAACCTCCTTCGAGAGTTCCTCCTAGCTCGCCTCCATAGACGAATCTGAGGCGTAAAATGCCATCACCGTCTCTGCATCCAGCTCCGGCTACGCAGCTTCCTCCAACTCTGCCACCTGTTGGCCCCTCTCCTTCACGAGCTACTGAGCCTTACTAAGGGCGGTCCTCAAGTCCCCTACAATCGCCTCTGCCTTTTCCAGACTTGCTCACATAAAAACAAGTCTATCACTTGAGGCACTCAGGCGAACATGCTCTTCCTCAATAGCCCTCTCGTACCCCTCCACAGACGAGTGCTCAGCCCTAAGCACTTACACCTCCTCCTTAAAGAAAGGATGTTGGCGCAAGCAGTCGAGAGGCATTCAAACAAGCCCTCTGAGCCACCATGTCAGCCCTGTGCGCTCTAATGAGGTTTTCCTCCAACCCCTCACCAACATGGAGGGCCCTCCGCAGAGCAAGGTAGGGCTTCTTCAGCTTACCCTCCAGTCGGCCCACATCGCTGGCCGCCTGCTGCTGGGAACGGAGCTTTCGCTCGGCCTCCTCTGCCGCCATCTCCCGGGCGGCAACGGCCTCCGCCACTTGGTGGAGCAACTGCCTCTACTCTGCCTTGGCCATGACGGCCCACTAGGTGGCCATGTCTGCCACGTCAACATTGCCAGTCAGGCTAGGGAGCTCTAGAGGAGCGTCGTCATGCGAAATGAAGGATGTCCCAAGCATCTCAGCTTGTAACCCACGAGAGCGTCAGAATATAAAAAGCTCTGGCCAAAGAAAAAATTGATAGAAGACAGCCCCAAGAGCTTACTGCACTCATATAGTAAAAGAAGACGTGGTTGAAGTTCATGCCATTAGGCTTAGAAGTAGCCCAAGACAGGGCATCATTCAGGTGCCTTAGAACCTGCCATTCTAAAACAGGGAGATGAGAGCCACATCATGAGCCATAACTAGCTCATTTTGACCTAATAAAGAGAATAAAAGCTCCTACATGGCTTAGAAGAGGGCTTAATTGGAGGAATAAGTGTTCTGAGAAGAAAACATGAAATAAAGGTTAAAACTGCAATTTTACCATTGCAGTACATAAATGGGATTTCTCAGAGACAAAACATAGGTCAAATGGTCTAAATGAGATAAAAAGTGGGTTGATGCAATCAGAAATGGGTTCATGTGCAATCCAGGAATTAAATGACATCTTGTAACCCTAAAATAGACCCGCTTAATTCAACAAGGTTCCGATCAGACGTGGTCCTAGCTCATCAATTGACCTAATTTGGGTTTTTACGTAAAATGTCCAGTCAAACATGGTCAAACCTAAAATCCAACTTCACCATTGGATTCCTTAGGTCCAAATTAGGTTTGTATCAAAATTTGGACCTAAGGGGAGGTCATCTTGACCTACTTTGCAATTTAGTACACCCAATCACATTTTGGTCTCTATCTTTTGAAAACCATCACATAAACCCCACTAGCTTTCTCGCCAATCTTACAATCAGGTCCCTCCACCATTATTAGGGAGAGATCCTACTCCGGCGAGGTTTAGAGAGGGAATACTCTCTGATCCCTCAGAGATCTCCTTCCAGAATTGGAAAGGAGATTCTCCGAGGAATCCCCTTCCATCTGAGCCCAGTCACAACCCCTGATTTTCACCCAATCTCTCGTGCGAACGCACGAGAGATTTGGGTATCTAACTACCTTCCATCTCCGGCGAGACGTAGATGGCAGAAGACGTGCCCTCCACGCACCAAAAGCATGGCCAGCACATATAAATTAAACCCCAACTTCGGTCGCACCTCCACAGCTCGACTTGGTCGGGATTCCACCTCAAATTCATCTTCTTCTCCAGCCAAGGGGTCCAGCCAGCTCCAGCGAGCCCCCCTCCTCTTCCACGACGCTCTGCCACAAAACCAGTGGCAGAGCTATCTTCCTCATCCTCCTCCGCATCGCGCAACACCCGCGCGAGCTGCCCTAGCCCCGTCGTCGCTGCCGTCTTCCTCCACTGGACATCTTCTTCTCCGGCGACAGCAGGTACTGTCGGCCGCCTCCTCATCCCTTTAGTTAGGTTAAAACTATTCTTCTCTATCCCCTCTTTCATCTCCCTCATTTTATTTCATCAAACATTCCTCGACCGCCACTGTTCACCACCACCTTCCTCATCTCCGGCCACCCTCCGGCAAGATGCTCCAATCGCTCTGCAGCCCCACACGCCTTGCCGACCATCGCATAACCTCCGCATCACCTCACTGGATAACCTCCGCCCGTCCATAGTCCCTCTACACCTACCCAATAGCCCCCCGATCACACCCATCCATCCGGCCACAGAGCGACCTAGGCACGCACGCCTAGGCCGCCCCGCGGCCTGCCACCTAGTGCTTCACCTTCACCGTGACACGGCGAAGGTCCCCCGGTGATCTGATTAAGCCGCAAGGCTCTTTTCTTGTCTGACAGATTTCACCCCCCGGCCGCCATTAGCGGTTACTCGAAGAAGCTTCTTGCCTGCTCCAGGCTGCGATTCTTCAAGGCTCCAAGTCCAACTAGCTCTGGGAGGCATCGCGAAGACAGTCGACCCAGCAGGTGACACTGCAGAGCCTGCAGTTGTGGGAATTGAAGGCATGGTCTGCTGCGGGCGCACGAGAGAAGGCAGTGGGTATTAGTCCCACATCGTTAACTCACAAAGCGCTGGAGTGATTTATAATGTTTTTGTGTTATGAGCTCGTTGCCTCCGAACGCACTTGGGGTGAGGTCCCTCACCTATTCTCACTGCCTCGTCCGTGACTTCACCACACGGATCCGGCGACTCGACCCGACACTACCCTGAGCACTCCTCGCGCACCACCCTCACGCCGGTGCGCCTGGACCTGGGCGCGCAATCCGACTCGTTTACCCGGCTCTGGGAGAGCGTGCTGAAGAGTGGTTTACACAGAGAGAGAGAGACGCGTGGGTGTGGGTAGAGGGATAGGTTTTGCTTTGCTGTGGTTTGTGCAGGGAAGGCAGACAGGAGAAAAGAAGCTAACACTTAGCCGCTGCTAGCAAAGGAAAAGAAGAAGAAGGAAGGAAGCAATTGCAGAGGAAAAAGAGAAGGAAAGGAAGAGGCGAAGGAAAAAGTGAAGAAGAATTGAAGAAGAAAGAAGAAATAGAGAAAGGTAAGGACAGGCAAAAGAAGAAGAGGAACTGGAAGCAAAGGAAGCAGAGCCAAGGAAGAAGAAGACCTGCAGAGAGAAAGAAACTACAAACTAAAGAAGACAGAAGAAAATAGAAAGAAAGAAGCAAGACACTATAGAGAAGAAAGAAGAAGCACAAAGAAGAAGAAAGGAAGAAAATCAGAAGAAGAACAAAAGAGGAGAAGACATCTTTTAAGACATCTGATCCCATGATCAGACGTCCAAATTCTTCTTTTTGCCACAATTACTTTTCAAACTCATGAATTTATATTTGAATTATGTTTTGAGTAATTAAGTGTTCAATTACATTCTTGAGATTAGTAATAAATTCCAATTGCTCCCTGTGTTCGACCTCGGATACTTAGGTTTTCGAGTAATAAAACTTTTATTTGTTGACAACAATTGATCACATATACTACGACGTAACTAACTGTTAGAACACGATCGAGACCACGTCAACATTTTGGTGCCGTTGCTGGAGAGCAACGTGCAATTTATCACTAGTCTCTACATTCTTTTTATCATATTGAACACTAACTTGCCCTACTTTGCTTTGTTGTGATCTTGCAGGTATTTCACGAGAAAATCCCTCCGCAAGTCAACCACTCTAGCGCAGGTAATTTCTTTTCTTCCTTAAACTATTCCCTAAGTTTTGAAAGACAAAAGGAAGAAAATTAATTTAGGAATCAATTGCCTTTTTTCTATAGTAATCACCATCTTTAAGGCAAACGTTTCCTGATTTTGCGAAAATTTTTCAAATCTTCTTGAAGTTGGAGCGATTTTTTAGATTCTATCCCACAAATTCATGTGCCTAATAGAAATCACGCTTAATCTCTGCAGACAACACACTTCTTGTTTTTAAGTCCAAAGAGAACCTTTTCAAAAAGAAAAAGAGGATCAGAAATAGAACCAAATTAGGGTTTCTACAGTAGGGTCTTGAAGTGCTAGTCACACATGCCTGTATAAAAGGAAATGAACCCTCCCGCATCAGTGTGCTACCCAAGCCCTTGATTGAAGAGATCTTAACAAGACAAATCCTAAGAAAAATTGAGCTCTAAAAGCACTTGAATCTTAAAATCTTGGATCTAATAACCTGGGAGTCAAATCAGGGTGATCACTAGGCCCCAAGCCTAGAATCATTCTGCCATCTATAGGATAGGTCAGATGAAGTTGACCCCTTGGGTCAACCAACCTCCAAATTAGGTCACAACATCAAAACATCTAAAGTTCAGGTGAGAACCCTAAAGCACCTTTGAAATAAAAGTGGTAGACTTAAGAGGTCAAGGTCCCCATTCTGGTCTACCTGGAATCTCAATGGCAAGAGAGGTTGGGAGGGGGAAGCCCTGTAACCCGTGGGGACACTCTACTGTGTAGGGGTCTTTGCAGGACTCTCCCTCTCTGGTTGCCTAGGTAATTCTCAGGTGGACGACCTTCTGATCCAGGGGTACCATCCGCCTCGAACCTCCATAGTCATCCAAACATCTTTGGGTGTCTTGATTGAGTCAGAAACATCTCCAGTCCCTCATCTTTTCTCTTTAGAGCACACACACACACATTTTCAGTGGGACTCGTTATTCAGATCTAATCGCTTCATAACTTGATTCTACATCTTGATTCAAACTCTGATTCTACATCTTGATTCCACCACCTGATCCAAATATGCAGCCAAACCACTTAGGACTACCATTCAAGAAACCTGAATATTGGAGATCCATGAGAGATAAGATGATTGAGGATGCCCTGAAATTCTATGAAAAAGAAGAAACCTCAACACCAGTAGGAAACATTCAGGTTGATGTCCCAACAACCACAACCTTTATCATAACTTGTGCCCAAGTACTATTAGCAGAAGCCACAAAAGGATCAACCCGTGACTTGCTCATTACTGGATACATTGAGATAGAAAAATTGCACAATCTTGAATACCTTCAATGTATGACAAATCCTCGACTTTGGAAGCAACACCAAGATAGTCTTGAAAAACGGGAAGAGATAATGAGATTAGTAAAACAAATTATTGACCAGAAGTACCCGTATATACCACAAACAGAGGATGAAGCATCTTGGGACAACATCAAGGATCAATCTGATCTCGGGTTTGAGGCACAAAATGGTTGTGGATTCCCAACCCAGATGGAGTACAATGTGCCTGATATTGAAGAAGGTTGGGAAGCTCCAAATGCAGGAAAACACACTGTTGAGCCCACTCTAGACAATGAATCACCAGGCTTAGAATCCCAAAACTCCTACAATAATGAAAGTAGAACTGAACCTCTCAAGGGTGTAAATTCCGTCCCTTATTCTGATAAGGTGACCCTCGAAGGTTATTCAGACCTAGATTCTAGTAATTCAACCCACATCCTAAGCCCAGAATCTAGATCTGAAACCTATTGGGAAAATTTCAAGGCCCCATATGAGGAAGATCAATCTTTTAATGAAGAATATGATTTTGGGCCTCTATTTGATGAATATCCCCCACCAACATCCTTAGAGGAACTAATCAATTTTTCAGAAGTCATGCCAATTTACGATACAGAAACTGAGGAGTTGGACGAGTGGGGTTTCAATTGGGTCAGCCCTACTAGCTTAGAACCTAAGCCTCTACCAGATAGGGATACCTTTTTAAGCTCAGAATTAACATTGAGGCTAGATCCCAGTCAGGCTGTTGAATCTACAACATATGATTTATTCTATGGTGGAACTCACGATCTTGAATCTCATTTAGATTTTCGCAAACTCTCTGACGACTTCGAATCTGACCATAACATCGGAGAAAATCTGCTTCCTGATTATAACAAGCCAATTCTCTTTGAAGTCACCTGCTCCACATATACAGAACTAATCAAAACCCGTTCTCTACCCCGACCCGCAACCGGACTCAATTTCTATTCTGATTCACCTCTCACTGAGCCGTTTGTAGATGATTCAACTCCATATCTATACCAGGTATCGAGTATTGATCAGACCGAAAATCAAGAGCCATCATTCTTTGATCACCCTTGTAAGGTTTTCACACCATACACTGATTATTTTTCGAAACCCTACTCTGACCAGGCTAATTCGACTCAGCCTGAACTCGAGTTTTCACTTCCATATCCAACCGAGCCACATTGCATATGGTGGGTTCCGCATCTGTTGATCTACATCTATCAACCCACCAGACTTATTGGGTTTGGGCTGAATCATCAGCCCACTGATCTTAACAAGCACCTGGTTGGACCAACCAGGCCCTTAATCAAGGTGCTTATTTTACAAAATTTTGTTGATTTGACCACTCCCTCTCCACCCCATTTTCTGCTCGGCTGAAGGCATTGAATTTAGTGCATAACGGGAGGCAACCCGTCATCCCAAAAACAGAGACCCGTCTGATTATCCGTTCATACTCCACGTCCATTGCACCTTGAGTTCAGCCTTAGACAGTTGATCCCACCTCTGGTACACGTACCAGAAATTGAAATCGTCCGCATCAGTCATTTCCGACTCATTCACCCACCCGATGTATCCTGTTCTAAGTCCCTGACCTCAACATTATTTCACACCCTCCGTTTACAATGAGGGCATTGCAAAACTTAGGCATGGGGGGGTGATAAAGTGCATACATACAAAACCACGAAAAAGTCAGAAGGATTCTCACAAAAAAAAAATTCACATATGTCAAAAACACCAAAAAATTGAAAACTTATGAAAAAGAACAAAAAAATTGGGGGAGGGAGGAAATTTTGTGAGCCACATAATCATAAGGAGGAGAAAAAGAGCAAAAATGACAAAAGGAGCACAAAATGAAAAAGAAAAAGAGGTAGTCATTAGTAAGAGATTAAGGGATTAACTGAAGTTCTAGACCAGATCAAGAAAAAATAAAATAAAAGTGCTAAGGAGACATAACAAGAGATTAGCAGGAACGCTGGTCTTAGGCTTCTTGGACTAGATTCTTTAGCTTAAAAATTCACGTATCTGCTAAGATCGGGATAATCCTCAAAAGGTTAGGGAAAATGCGAAGCTTAAGTATTAGGTCTAAGGCTTGGGAAGTATTCGACCTCATTAACTGACCTTCGATTTGCGGGATTCGGTAACCTAAGCACCCCAAATTCACACACAGTCTGGTTCAGTGCGCATAAATATCCAAATCATGCAAAAGCGTTTAATGTTCTGAAAAAGTCACCTAGATTAGGAGCGACCGATCAACACAAGTTGATTTGGACAAGTTCTCGGTGCGGAGAGACGGGAAATTCCCCTCGACGATGCGTAATAACATATCATCTCCTCGGTGCTTGTCTCTTAGGATATTTAAATATCCTACTGGGGGCATGTAAGCACTCTGCTGATTCAGATACCATGGGTGGCATTATCACGAAATGTCGATCGCCAGGGTCTGAATTCGGCCACGGAATGCCATGGGTGGGATTATCTCAAAATCTCGAAAGCTAGGGTTCTAGGGGTTGCCATGGGCGATGCTATCTCGAAACATAGATAGCCAGGGACCCTTGAGGATTAATGATGGGGACGAGGAATCCGATGCAGACAGTGTTGAGAAGCTAATCTGAAGCTAGAAATAAAAAGAAAAGAGAGAGAAAGCTCTCCAAACAAATAAATTTTCTGTCTCTCTCTTACAAAAATGCACTGCAAACTAAACCTAAGCTAAAAATGTCTCAAGCACGGGTGCTTTAACCGCGGAGTCCAACAAACCCTAGGTTAGTTTCTGTGGGCCTTAGAAACCTTTGCGGAGGACTGAGGCTAAAGCAGGTTAGGTTCGGATTTTGGCTGATACTTGAGTACCTCTAGGCCTATTGTCGACATTCTGACCTAATCACAAAAGAAAAAGAGAAGCACT
This sequence comes from Thalassia testudinum, assembly GCA_037157565.1. Lineage (NCBI taxonomy): Eukaryota > Viridiplantae > Streptophyta > Magnoliopsida > Alismatales > Hydrocharitaceae > Thalassia > Thalassia testudinum. The sequence continues at coordinate 77,637,075 of JAZHRO010000077.1, read as the reverse complement.
TATCATAATTGATGATAGACACTCAGAGTCTAGAACGAAAGTTAAAACCTTGAAATTTTGCTAAGGGACTAACAAAAGCTAGGCATGGGGGTATGATGAGAGCCTCATAATGAGCCATAACTATCTCATTTTGACCTAATAAAGAGAATAAAAGCTCCTACATGGCTTAGAAGAGGGCTTAATTGGAGGAATAAGTGTTCTGAGAAAAAAACATGAAATAAAGGTTAAAACTGTAATTTTACCGTTGCAGTACATAAAAGGGATTTCTCAGAGATAAAACATAGGTCAAATGATCTAAATGAGATAAAAAGTGGGTTGATGCAATCAGAAATGGGTTCATGTGCAATCCAGGAATTAAATGACATCTTGTAACTCTAAAACAGACATGCTTAATTCAACAAGGTTCCGGTCAGGATAAAAATCAAGTAAACCCTCTAAAATCATGGAAAAATATCCCCTAGGGTTTATAACATTCAATTTTTCCTTTGGAACCTAGTTTAACCTAGATTAGGGTCCTAGCTCATCAATTGACCTAATTTGGGTTTTTACGTAAAATATCCAGTCAAACATGGTTAAACCTAAAATACAACTTCACCATTGGATTCCTTAGGTCAAAATTAGGTTTTTATCAAAATTTGGACCTAAGGGGAGGTCATCTTGACCTACTTTGCAATTTAGTACACCCAATCACATTTTGGTCCCTATCTTTTGAAAACCATCACATAAACCCCCATAGCTTTCTCGCCAATATTACAATCAGGTCCCTCTACCATTATTAGGGAGAGATCCTACTCCGACGAGGTTTAGAGAGGGAATACTCTCTGATCCCTCAGAGATCTCCTTCCAGAATTGGAAGGGAGATTCTCCGAGGAATCCCCTTCCATCTGAGCTCGATCACAACCCCTGATTTACACCCAATCTCTCGTGTGAACGCACGAGAGATTTGAGTATCTAACTACCTTCCATCTCCAGCTAGACGTCGGTGGCAGAAGATGTGCCCTCCACGCACCAAAAGCACGGCCAACACCTATAAATTAAACCCCAACTCCGGCCGCACCTCCTCAGCTCGACTTGGTCGGGATTCCGCCTCAAATTCATCTTCTTCTTCTCCGACCAAGGGGTCCAGCGAGCTCCGACGAGCCCCCTCCTCTTCCTCATCGCTCTGCCACAAAACAAGTGGTAGAGCCATCTTCCTCATCCTCCTCCGCATCGCGCAACACCCACGCGAGTTGCCCTAGCCCCGTCGTCGCCGCCGTCTTCCTCCACTGGACGTCTTCTTCTCCGGCGACAACAGGTACTGTCGGCTGCCTCCTCATCCCCTTTGTCCCTTTAGTTAGGTTAAAACTATTCTTCTCTGTCCCCTCTTTCATCTCCCTCATTTTATTTCATCAAACATCCCTCGACCGCCGCTGTTCACCACCACCTTCCACATCTCCGGCCACCCTCCGGCGAGATGCTCCCATCGCTCCGTAGCCCCCACACGCCTCGCCGACCATCGCATAACCTCCGCCTCACCTCACTGAATAACCTCCGCCCATCCATAGTCCCTCTACACCTACCCAACAGCCCCCCGATCACACCCATCCATCCGGCCACAGGGCGACCTTGGCACGCACGCCTAGGCCGCCCCGCGGCCTGCCACCTACCGCTTCACCTTCGTCGTGACACGGCGAAGGACCCCCAGTGATCTGATTAAGCTGCGAGGCTCTTTTCGTGTCTGACAGATTTCACGCCCCGGCCGCCATTAGCGGTGACTCGAAGAAGCTTCTTGCTTGCTCCAGGCTGCGATTCTTCAGGGCTCCAGGTCCAGCTAGCTCGGGGAGGCATCGCGAAGACAGTCGACCCAGCAAGTGACACTGCAGAGCCTGCAGTTGTGGGAATTGAAGGCATGGTCTGCTGCGGGCCCACGAGAGAAGGCAGTGGGTATTAGTCCCACATCGTTAACTCACAAAGCGCTGGAGTGATTTATAATGTTTTTGTGTTATGAGCTCGTTGCCTCCGAACGCACTTGGGGTGAGGTCCCTCACCTATTCTCACTGCCTCGTCCGTGACTTCACCACACGGATCTGGCGACTCGACCCGACACTACCCTGAGCACTCCTCGCGCACCACCCTCACGCCAGTGCGCCTGGACCTGGGCGCGCGATCCGACTCGTTTACCCGGCTCTAGGAGAGCGTGCTGAAGAGTGGTTTACACAGAGAGAGAGAGACGCGTGGGTGTGGGTAGAGGGATAGGTTTTGCTTTGCTGTGGTTTGTGCAGGGAAGGCAGACAGGAGAAAAGAAGCTAACACTTAGCCGCTACTAGCAAAGGAAAAGAAGAAGGAAGGAAGCAATTGCAGAGGAAAAAGAGAAGGAAAGGAAGAGGCGAAGGAAAAAGTGAAGAAGAATTGAAGAAGAAAGAAGAAATAGAGAAAGGTAAGGACAGGCAAAAGAAGAAGAGGAACTGGAAGCAAAGGAAGTAGAGCCAAGGAAGAAGAAGACCTGCAGAGAGAAAGAAACTACAAACTAAAGAAGATAGAAGAAAATAGAAAGAAAGAAGTAAGGCACTGCAGAGAAGAAAGAGGAAGCACAAAGAAGAAGAAAGGAAGAAAATCAGAAGAAGAAGAACAAGAGAGGAGAAGACATCTTTTAAGACGTCTGATCCCATGATCAGACGTCCAAATTCTTCTTTTTACCACAATTACTTTTCAAACTCATGCATTTATATTTGAATTATGTTTTGAGTAATTAAGTGTTCAATTACATTCTTGAGATTAGTAATAAATTCCAATTGCTCCCTGTGTTCGACCTCGAATACTTAGGTTTTCGAGTAATAAAACTTTTATTTGTTGACAACAATTGATCACATATACTACGACGTAACTAACTGTTAGAACATGATTGAGACCACGTCAACACAGGGGCATTGCTTGATGCCCCTGGCCGAACCGACACCACCCGATCGGGTACGGGGCCACTAAGAGTGCCCTCCGGCACAGATCCAGCAACGGACCCGACTGTTTGGTCGATCATCCCTGAGCCCCCCCAGCCAAAGGGATCCACCAAGACCCTTACACCTATAGAGCTTTGTCTATAGTACTGTTGCCAGTGGCACCCACCTCTTGCACTGGCAGAGCAAAGGCTCCAGGAGCAGTCGACAGAGCCGGGAAGCCGACAGTACCCCCTGCACGAGTCACCTCCAAGGGCATCTTCAGAAGGGAGTCACTCAAGGTAATCGCCTTAGGCAGCCCAGACGTTTCAAAGCGGGCTCAGGGAACACCTTCCCCCTCAACCTCGTTAGGACTCCGCAGAGAGGACGTCGTTGACTCCTCTTGCAAAAGCACCACACGAGGACCCTTCATGGCATGCCCCAAGGGGACCTCCAGCTCCTCCACAACCTCTTCGAGGGCCTCCTCTTTCCGCTTCAGCCCCTTCTGATAAGCAGGTAGACTCCCTTCTCCTCGCTCCAAGGGCCTCCCCTCCCCCTGCTCCACTAGCCTTTCCTCGCCATGTCGTGACCCATAGCGAGTCGATCCACTGCCTCGACGCTTAGGCGCGACCAACCAGGCGAACCACCCGAAATCTGTAGCCAAAAGAACCCAAATACCGAATAAATAAGTAACCAACGGGTGCAATACGTGATACCAAAGCTATGGCCTGGGCAACGAGTCCACCACCCATGACAAAGCCTCCCAGATGTCCTTCCACCTAAGTTCCCATCGGGAAATCAGACCAAACTTAATTATTTTGTCTACGTCCTCCCGCAGAGATAGGTCAAGCTCCCCTAGTTGGGGCGGCTGGTCCCTCTCAGGCGAGGCTTGCCAAGTATAGGGAACTTCGATGTCGTCGATATTAGAAAGAAAAAAGAAATAGTGGTCTTGCCCCTTCAAACTATCCAAGAAATCCACTATCCGGTATTCGGTCTGCCAGCTGTACAGGTGTAAGTGCTTAATGGAGGCATGCCCTTCTTCACCTTCAGGGGCATCAGCCCAAAAAGCAGGCGGCATAAAACAAAGCAGCGGACAATCCTTAAGTGAAGGCAGATAGCAGTAAAAGCATTCAAAACCAGCTAGCAATTAAGGCTGAGTTGTGAAGGGGTGAGGTTGTAAAAGGAAAGGAAGGAAGACAAAAAAAGGTTCAAAGGTACCCGTAGACCGTGCTCTATGGCGTATCTACCAACTATAACATGTCCCTCACCCCGTCCAAACATAGGCGGGTCTAGGATTGTTACGACCCCATTCCTGAATCCCTACAGGACATTAGACTGGCTCGACTCGACTAATCCCAAGACCCAGTCGTCCAACAAGAAATAACCAGAAAGCAGGAAAGTAAACCACATTCACTATGCCAAGTAACTAACAGCAAAAGAGTACAAGCAGTAAAAGAAGTAAAAAGCTACTAACAGTACATATCACCACCACAACAGTAAAGCGGAAACAAGGTACAAAACGTAAATAGTAACAAGAGTCTGAACTCACTAACAAAAGAAAGTACAAACAACAGGAAGACCACTGCTATTGGGCTCTACTGGGCCCAGCACCCTCTGCAGTCGGTGACTCGGGTTGCTCAATACCTGGACCTGAAAAGGGTTATGAGTAAACAAAGTTAGCGAACGCTGAGTAGAGTGGAAACCAACTAACTAAAGTAGTAAAAGCTAACAGGTAATTTATCTTTTCCAATTACTTTATTTTACAAGTTATTCATTTTCACCAATTGGTTTATTTTTCAGATCTCTTTGTTGATCTCGACTGTTCCTCATGGGAACGATCTTGATTGCAGTCTTTTCCGAAGAATAGAAGGCACACGTGGTGCTCTCCTGGCCGGGAGAGTACCCTTGGTGATCCTACACCCAGTCAACCACCCCAAGGTCACAGACAGACGTAGCAGTGACTACGGCATGCGTGGTAAGCGCACGGGTAGCTACCCCGCATTGGCACGCAGTCAGTCATTTCCGCTAACAGGTATGCCTAAAGTACAGCACGGAACAGTATAGGGCCTAGCCCTCTCAGTAACAAGGGTCTAGCCCCTCAGAATCAAATAGGGGTCTCGCCCCTCCACAGTCCACGCACCCTCGTCTGACTACCCTGGTTTTCCCAGTGGGCCTAACAAGTCGGTGTAGGGTGGCTAGCTGAAACCCAGGCCCCGTGGGGTGGCTAGCTCTCCCCCTACACTAGTATCTCTCTCCGGTACAATGTAGGCGAGGGCCAAGAAGTTGGTGTAGAGTGGTCAATCCGAACCCTAGGTCCCAACCCAAGGGTGGCTAGCTTCGCTCAACACTAAACAGAGGACAGTCGCTCTCCTTGGTACCACATACTTAAGGGCCAGCACACTTCCCACTCACATTTCCAGATCCATTACATTTATTTCCAGGAGCTCTACTCCTAATTCCCCATAGGATTCATGCTCGTATTTCTCATGTCATTCCTTACCAGGTTTCATCGTTCACAATTCCATTCTCAGATTTATACACATGTATCTCGTATTTCCATCATTTACATATACAACAAGTATTGTCACAAGTAACTGTTTAACTAGCACAGGCATTTCATAGTTCACAGGTAGCTCTTGTTTATTAACAGGCAGTTGTCCGTATTTCTATTCATTCATGTAAGACTGCAATTTCAAACACTTATACAACAGTGCAAGTACTTCTCATCCTACGATTCATGCCACATCCTAGGTTTCTAATTATCCAATTTACATATGCATTCAGGTTTTATAATTAAATTAAGGGAAGACCACTCTACCAGACAACTCAGGAGTATTGGGGGCTCGAACGACAGGCTCACGTGCCTCAGCAAGCCCCTAGCCCGCAACTGATCGAAGTTAACATTCAGAATAGTATAAAAGGCCTTCTAACAAGTAGAGGGACTCACAAGGAAACACTGATATCTTGTTTGCGTAAAACGAACCTCAAACGAACCCTGAAAGAGTCAAAAATAAGACTGCAGACCTAAATCAACCGTCTGGCACAAGGTCCAGACGTCTTAAAAGTAACCAGAAACTCACCTCAGGTTCTGCGTCGACCTCAGACGTCCAGAACCTCTTCTAGACTGTCTGGACCCAGCTCCAGATGTCCGACCTCTCCTCCGGACATCTGGGAGTGCTTCCGGTCATCTGGTAAGCTGTCCAGATGTTCGAACCGCGTGGGAGAGCGTGCCCAGTGCCTTCCCAAAGCTGTCTCTGCACGTAACAGATGAAATCCGCCACTTTTAGGAATGCAGATCGAGGCTGCGGTGTGGCCTACATGGCCGTATCCTCAAAAGGAACGTACCTTCGCAGTAAGCTACTTTCAAACATCCGGTGTAGTCATTAGACGTCCGCCCCGTCGTCTGGACACCACGCCAGACGTCTGATTCTGGAAAAATCCCAGAATCAGAGCAACCTGCTGCTCTCCCTCGCCGCGCACAGCTGCAACCTCACCTCCTCACCTACAGTCCGGCTGCAGCAAGTGTCAGGAACGTCTCCCCCGACGCGCTCCTCCTCCCGCACGTGCCGCTCCAGCCATCCGTCCTCTGGCGAGCCCCCACAAGCTCGCAAGCTCAAGCTATTTCTCCTCTCCTCACGCCGCCTCTCCTCCTCATCGCCACTCTCACACTCTCTCTCGCCCTCACTCCTCTCGCTGTGGTGGAGAGGAAGGGAAGAAGGTGGCTGGGGTGAAGTGGGGAAGAGAGGAAGGGGTGAGGGCCTTTTTATAAGGTGTGTTAGGGCTTTGGATGGAGGAGAGAAGAGGGAAAGAGAGAGAAGAGAGGTACTGTCTGCGCGCAGCCCGTGCGTAGACGCGAAGGCTCATACCAAAATTTCGATTTCCAGACGTCTGAAAAGAGGTCCAGACGTCTGACCGTCAGTTTAGACATCTTAAAAGGCTCAGGACAGAATGGGTCTTTACATCATAACAAACTTAAAGGAAGTTTCATCCTCGAAACTTGAGCTAACTACGGTGCGGAAAAAGAACTATATACGCATAACAAACTTAAAGAGGATAGAAGCCAGTCCAAAAAGACGTACCCTCAAAAAGCTCCGGGTACCGCTCTCGTATCACCGCCTCAAACTCCCAGGTAGCCTCCTCGTACCTCTGGCTCCTCCACAAGACCTTCACCAGGGGTACCTACTTCCGTCTCAAACTCTGGACAGCTCTATCTAGTATCTGTATTGGTCACTCGGGGAAGGTCAGGTCGTCACCCACCTCGACACTCTGTGGCTTAGAACGTGACTGGGATCGGCGACGTACTTCCTAAGGTTGGACACATGAAACACGTCGTGCACACCAGAAAGCTGGGGAGGAAAGGCAAGCCAGTAAGCAATGGATCCTACCTGCTCCAAGATCTCAAAGGGCCCCACAAACCTCTGCGTAAGCTTCCCTTTCACCCTAAAATGCTGCAAACCCTTCATGGGCAAAACGCGAAGAAAGATGTGATCCCCAACCTCGAACTGTACCTCTCTGTGCTTCCGATCGGCATAACTCTTCTATCCGCTCCTAATAGTGCGAAGTCGTCTGTGAATCTGTTCTATCACCTCCTGACTTTGCCGGATCAGCATGGGGCCAACCTCCCACTTGGTCCCCACCTCAACCCAACTCAAGGGCGCAATACACCTCTGTCCATACAGAGCCTCGTAGGGTGTCATGCCGATACTCAAGTGATAGCTGTTATTATATGCAAACTCTGTCAGGGCTAAGTGCCCCTCCCAAGAACCCCTCCAGTCCAGTACACAGGCACATAAAAGGTCATCAAGTGTCTGTATCATGTGCTCTAACTATCCGTCCGTTTGGGGGTGGCACGCTGTACTGAACCTCAATCATGTCCCCAAAGCCTACTGAAACTCAACCCAAAATTGGGAAGTAAAACAGGTATCTCGGTCGGATACAATCTCACGCGAAACTCCGTGCAGACATACCACGTCACGAATGTACCTCTCTGCCAACTACACTAGTCCCAAGGTGACTCGAATCGGCAAGAAACATGCCGTCTTCGTCAATCTATCTACAATCACCTAGACTGCGTCGTGTCCTCACTAGGTAACGGGCAAGCCCACCACCAAGTCCATGGTGATGCTCTCCCACTTCCACTCTAGCATAGGAAGTGGCTGCAACGGCCCTGCAGGCCTCTGATGCTCGGCCTTCACCTGCTGGCACACCAAACACTGTTGCACGAACTCACCTACATCCTGCTTCATCCCTCTCCACCAAAAGTCACGTCTCATATCATGGTACATCTTCGTGTTCCCGAGATGTATGGTGAACCTGGACCCGTGTGCCTCAGTCAGGAGCTCTCTCAACAACTCCTCGTCCCTGGGAATGCACAAACGTCCCCTCATGCGCAACACCTCATCTATAAAAGAGAAGTCTCCTAGGTCCCCTGACAGTACTCTGTCTCGCAACGACTGCAGATACGGATCTGTCATCTATCCTGCGATGATGCGGTCTATCAGCTCTGATCTCATCTGTCGTGTCACTGTCACTGCCCCATAATGCCCCTATGACTCTAGGAGTCGCCAATTGCCCAACTCCTCCATAAGTCTCCAACTCTGTGCCTGTAAGCTGGCCAAGTAGGCGGGCGCCTTCCGGCTCAAGGCGTCAGCCACCACGTTGGCCTTCCCCGAATGGTTGGAGATGCTGCAATCATAGTCCTTCAGGAGCTCTAACCAACGTCTCTGTCTCATGTTAAGCTCCTTCTGATCAAACAAATACCTGAGGCTCTTATGATCCGTGAATATCTCAAAGGTCTCACCGTAAAGGTAGTGCCTCCATGTCTTCAGCGCGAAGACGACAGCTGCCATCTCTAAGTCATGGGTAGGGTAGCTATGCTCATGAGGCTTCAGTTGCCGCGAAGCGTAAGCGACGACGTGACCCCGCTGCATGAGCACGCCCCCTAACCCCTACAACAAAGCGTCTGTGTAGACAACAAAACCGCCGCTAGTACCCTTCCAGTCCCAAGAAACTGTGGATCTCTGTCACTGTACATGGCCTCTCCCACCTGAGTACTGCCTCTACCTTGGCTGGATCCACAGCCAAGCCATCCCCTGAAATCACATGACCCAAGAAGGTCACCTGCCTCAACCAAAACTCGCACTTGTTGTATTTGGCATACACCCTGCGTCGTCTCAACATGTCCAGAACCATCCGCAAGTGTTGTCCGTGCTACGCCTGATCCTACAAGTAAATGAGCACATCATCAATAAATACCACCACAAACTGATCCAGATACGGTCTGAACACCCGGTTCATCAAATCCATGAAGGCAGCGGGGGCATTGGTCAGCCCAAACATCATGACCAAAAACTCGTAGTGTCCGTACCGGGTGCGGAAAGCTGTCTTGGAGATGTCGGTCTCCCTGATCCTCAACTGGTGGTAACCTGATCTCAGATCTATCTTGGAGAAAATCATGGCACCTCGCAACTGGTCAAACAAATCATCAATCCTCGGTAGCAGATACTTGTTCTTGATGGTGACCCTATTCAGCTGTCTGTAGTCAACACAAAGGCCAGGGTACCATCCTTCTTCTTCACAAATAACACAGGGGCTCCCCATGGGGACACACTGGGCCTCACAAAGCCCTTCTCCAATAGGTCCTACAACTGGGACTTGAGCTCTCGCAGCTCAAGTGGTGCCATCCTGTACGGTGCCGTAGAAATGGGGCTGGTCCCCGGTACCAGTGAGATGTCAAACTCGATTTCACGCTCAGGTGGTAGTCCTAGCAACTCCTCTGGAAACACGTCGGGGTACTCTCTAACCACCGGAATGCTCTGAAAGTCTACCACGGGGCTAGGCTTTGCCACTGCACAAGCCAGAAAGCCCTCACACCCTTGGCCCAAAAGTCTTGCTGCCTAAAGTATAGAAATGCACTTGAAACCTCTGTCCACCGGCTATCCGTGAAACTCAAAGGAAGGCATCTCCGGAATGGAGAAGACGATCTTCCTCTCAAAACAGTCCACCAAAGCGTGGTAAGCGAACAGCCAATCCATCCCCAAAATCACGCCAAAATCCTCCATAGGTATCACGATCAGGTCAGCGGGGAGGCTGTGTCCCCCAACATTGACCTCACAGTCTGTGTAGACCTCCTCAGCTACAAACAGCTAACCGCCCGGACCTCTGATCACAAACGGATCCTCTAACAACACGCAGTCCTGTCCCAAACTGACAGCAAAACTTGCAGCAACAAACGAATGCGTGGTGCCAGAATCAAAAAGTACATAAACTAATCTGCCAGAAACTGTAACCATACCTGCCACCACTGAACCTGATGCCGTGGCGTCTCTGTGTGTCAGGGCGTTGATACGCCCCTTATCTCTCAGTGTAGAAGAAGCAACCACACTCTGTGTCGGATGGGTAGCCGCTAGCTGGTACCCTCCCCGTGACTGCTGTCCTCCCCCACGCGCCTAGGAACAACGACCACCTGCTCGACTTCCAGTGCTCGGTGTGGGGAGCATCTGCTGCGCTCCACCCCTAAACGGGCAGTCCCTCCTAATGTTGCCCAGCTGGCCACACTGGTAGCAAAGGGGGACTCGACTCCCTCCCTCAGTAAGTCCCTGTTGAAGGCTGGGCGGGGGTCCAGTGGGGGTCCCCAAAGGCCACTAACGGCCCCGCAAAATGAGATGGCTCTCCTGCGGGTGCCATGTGCCTCCTCTCTCGTCGGCCCTGTGAGTACTTTGGCTGGTAGGGCCTCTTCCGTCCACTATCGGTGTCTCACGCGACCGGGTTGGTCTCCTCGTATGTTATAGCTGCCTCCACCACTCTCGAGAAAGTGGGCAGCTTCAGGGGTTTGAAATACCCCCGAATGGCAGGCCGGAGCCCCTCAGTGAACCTCCATAGGCGCTCCTCCTCTGTAGCCACAGCTGTCACAGCAAAACGTGACAGCTCAAGGAAGCGCGTGTGGTACGCGCTAACAGTCATCCTCCCCTGGCAGAGAGTGTGGAACTCCCGCCTCCTCTAGTCCTGCCACGTCTGCGGGAAGTACTGCTCACAGAAGATGGTCACAAACTGGTCCCACGTCGGCTCTACCCTCTCCTGGCCTCTGACTACCCTCCACCACCTGTGTGCCGCACTCTCCAGCTGATACGTGGAAAAAGCCACGCGACACTACATAGGGGGCGAAGGGTGTCAAACACCTTCTCGATCTGCTCCAGCCAGTCCTTTGCCTCAGACGGGTCCTCATCCCCCTTGAAAGAGGGGGGCTTCAGCTTCTAGAACTGTCTAAAAAGCTCGTAGTGCAGCTATAGTGGGGGAACGGGCACGCCTCCAGGCAGGGAGGGCTCGTGCTCAGAAGTGTCAGAGTACAGTAGGGGCGGTGGAGGACCACCCCCTCCCCCTCATCCAGCACTACGTCGGTCTCTCGGCCCCACAGAGAACTCCCCCTCCACGTCCCCAAGAAGAGGCGCTCGTGGAGGCGGGTGGAGCTCATCTCGTACTATGTCTCGTATCAACTGAGCGAGGTCCTGGGCCTGAACGCCTGGGAGAAGTGCCTGGTCAACTGACGCCTCGGGCCCAACACGTCCACCCCTCCGACCTCGTCCACGGCCTCGTCCGCGGCCCACCTCAAGGACTCCACGTTGAGGCATCTCCTGCAAGGCGACGTGAAAACAGAACAAAAAGGAGTCAACTCTAACGGACTTCAGCGAAGGAACTCAGAATAGATGTCAAGCGGTACGTTGTGGTGGTTACTCTAGTTACATGCACGTGAATTGGTTATTCTCAAGCTAGTTGATTCATTTCTCGAGACGACCTTGCTCTGATACCATCTTGTTACGACCCGGTTCCCAATTCCCTACAGGACACAAGATCGGCTCGACTCGACTAATCTCAAGACCCAGTCGTCTAACAAGAAATAACCAAAAAGTAGGAAAGTAAACCACATTTACTATGCCAAGTAACTAACAGCAAAAGAGTACAAGCAGTAAAAGAAGAAAAAAGCTACTAACAGTACATATCACCACCACAACAGTAAGCGGAAACAAGGTACAGAACGTAAACAGTAACAAGAGTCTGAACTCACTAACAAAAGAAAGTACAAACAACAGGAAGACTACTACTACTAGGCTCTACTGGGCCCAGCACCCTCTGCAGCTGGTGACTCAGGTTGCTCAACACCTGGACCTGAAAAGGGTTATGAGTAAACAAAGTCAGCGAATGCTAAGTAGAATGGAAACCAACTCACTAAAGCAGTAAAAGCTAACAGGTAATTTTATCTTTTCCAATTACTTTATTTTACAAGTTATTCATTTTCATCAATTGGTTTATTTTTCAGATCTCTTTGTTGATCTCGACTGTTCCTCGTGGGAACGATCTTGATTGTAGTCTTTTCCAAAGAGTAGAAGGCACACGTGGTGCTCTCCTGGCCGAGAGCATCCCCCGTGGTGATCCTACACCTAGTCAACCACCCCAAGGTCACGGACAGACGTAGCGGTGACTACGGCATGCGCGATAAGCGCACGAGTAGCTACCCCACATTGGCACGCGGTTAGTCGTTTCCGCTAATAGGTACGCCTAAAGTACAGCACGGAACAATATAGTGCTTAGCCCTCTCAGTAACAGGGGTCTAGCCCCTCAGAACCAAACAGGGGTCTCGCCCCTCCACAGTCCGCGCACCCTCGTCTGACTACCCTGGTTTGCCCAGTGGGCCTAACAAGTCGGTGTAGGGTGGCTAGCTCTCCCCATACACTAGCAGCTCTCCCCAGTATAATGTACGCGAGGGCCAAGAAGTCGGTGTAGAGTGGCCAATCCTAACCCCGGTCCTAACCCAAGGGCGGCTAGCTCCGCTCAACACTAAACAGAAGACAGTCACTCTCCTTGGTACCACGTACTCAAGGGCCAGCACACTTCCCACTCACATTTCTAAATCCATTACATTTATTTCCAAGAGCTCTACTCCTAATTCCCCGTAGGGTTCATGCTCATATTTCTCATGTCATTCCTTACCAGGTTTCATCATTCACATTTCCATTCTCAGATTTATACACATGTAGCTCGTATTTCCATCATTTACATATACAACAAGTATTGTCACAAGTAACTGTTTAACTAGCACAGGCATTTCAAATTTTACAGGTAGCTCTTGTTTATTAACAGGCAGTTGTTTGTATTTCTATTCATTCATGTAAGACTGTAATTTCAAACACGCATACAACAGTGCAAGTATTTATCGTCCTAGGATTCATGCCACATCCTAGGTTTCTAATTATCCAATTGACATATGCATTCAGGTTTTCTAATTAAATTAAGGGAAGACCACTCTACCAGACAATCCGGGAGTATTGGGGGCTCGAACGGCAGGCTTACGTGCCTCAGCAAGCCCCGAACCCGCAACTGATCGAAGTCCTATAACAAGGAATATACCAAAATGGAACATTCAGAATAGTATAAAAGGCGTTCTAACAAGTAGAGAAACCCACAAGGAAAACGCCAATATCTTGTTTGCGTAAAACGAATCTCAAACGAACCCTGAACAGGTCAAAAACAAGATTGCAGACCTAAATCAGACGTCTAGCACAAGGTCCAGATGTCTTAAAAGTAACCAGAAATTCACCTCAGGTTCTGCGTCAACCTCAGACATCCAGAACCTCTTCTAGATCGTCTAGACCCAGCTCTAGACGTCCGACCTCTCCTCCGGATGTCTGGGATGCTTCTGGTTGTCTGGTAAGCTATCCAGACATCCGAACCGCATGGGAGAGCATGCCCGACGCCCTCCCAAAGCTGTCTCTCCACGCAACAGACAAAATCCACCGCTTTTAGCCATGCAGATCGAGGCTGCGATGTGACCTGCATGGCCGTATCCACAAAAGGAATGTACCTTCATGATAAGCTGCTTTCAGACGTCCGGTGTAGTCACCAGACATCCGCACCGTCGTCTGGACGTCATGCCAGATGTCTAATTCTGGAAAAATCCCAGAATCAGAGCAATCTGCTGCTCTCCCTCGCCGCGCGTAGTTGTGGCCTCGCCTCCTCACCTGCAGCTCCTGCTACAGCAAGTGTCGGGGACGTCTCCCCCAACGTGCTCCTCCTTCCGCATGCGTCGCTCCGACCGTGCGTCCTCCAACGAGCCCCCACAAGCTCACGAGCTCAAGCTCTTTCTCCTCTCCTCACGCCGCCCCTCCTCCTCGTCGCTGCTCTTGCACTCTCTTTCACGCTAGCTCCTCTCACTGTGGTGGAGAGGAAGGGAAGAAGGTGGCTGGGGTGAAGTGGGGAAGAAAGGAAGGGGGAGAGGACCTTTTTATAAGGTTCGTTAGGATTTTGGATGGAGGAGAGAAGAGGGAAAGAGAGAGAAGAGAGGTACTGTCTGCGTGCAGCCCACGTGCAGACGCGAAGGCTCGTACCAAAATTTCGATTTCCAGATGTCTGAAAAGGGGTCCAGACATCTGACCATCAATCCAGACGTCTTAAAAGGCTCAGGACAGAATGGGTCTTTACAAGGATCCACAAGCATGAAACGGTACTCCACCGAGTCCGTACTCCAAAAAAGACACAATCGCTAACCGACTACGAAAGTCCGACGAAAAACAATACAAATCCCTTGTCTCAGTGGAGACCCTAGAAGAGGAAGCAATGGACTTATCCTTGCTTGCAAGTCCCGACATGATGATGCTTCCTCTAGGAAACCTTGAGGTGAAGATGCTCCGAAGAAGGGCACTCTCTCACAGCACCCCGCTAAAATTGAATACCATGCACAGTGCTCTCCAAGGTAGGTGGGGCATTATCTATGACCCACCTCCCCTATATATACCCACACGGAGGGCGATTATCCCCTTGTGAGGCATACGTTTCGAAAAAATCAAATCCCGCCGTATCCAGCACGAATTCCAAATATACCTCCAAGAGCGAAAAATACCTCGACCATCATTACGGGCATTAAATATCCCCTGTGCACATATCCACTACTATAGAGAGGGTAGTCTCATCAATGGCAGGCACGATACTTGAGGTCTTTGCCTCATCATAACAGCAATTAATGACGGTCTTGTCACACCTAAGCCAAAAAACCAATTCCCACGGTGACTGGCCATCACTAGCGGAAGGTGGCACTTACGCCACACCATTTCCTGGGTAGCCGCCTCTTAAGGCTGACAAGGACCAGGAGCCAATATGCCTTCGCTCTCTCAACAGGTCGCCTCTTCAGGTCGGCAAGAACTTAAGAGGACGCGCCTCACGTTCCTTTAGCATTGCCACCTGTTAAGGCCGACAAGGCTCCTCTTAAGGCTGGTAGTACGACAAGCGTGCGTGCTTCCATCCGCCTCTTAAGGCCAACAGAAATACACGCAAATACGCCTCCAACCGGCTCTTATGGCTGGCAATACAACAAGGGCACATGCCTCCAACTGCCTCTTATGGCCCATAGAAATACAGGCAAATACGCTCCCAACCTCCTCCTAAGGATGGCAGTACACAAGGCGAATGCCCCTAAAGCCACCTCTTAAGGTCAAGCAACATAACAGGCGGGCATTCAAGGCAAATTCTGCTCCATAACAAATGCTCCCCCGCTTAAACAAATAGCCAGGACAACATTTTGGGACATTACCTATCGTAGAGTTTTTAACCACTGTAGTTACTCTCTCAACAAGCATCCACTAGTTAGAGAGTAAGAGACATATGATGAGAGGTAAAAAATGCCCTCGTACTCAAAACTCCACGAAAAGCCCAACAAGAAGGATCCGACCCGCCTACATCCAAAAAGACTCAGATACAAGCGGGTCCGGGGATCCCACCCGCCTACATCTAGAAAGACTCGGACACAGGCAGGTCCGGGGTTCCGACCTACCTACACCCGGAAAGGCTTGGATATGGGCAGATCTAGAGGACCCAACCCACTTAAGGATTCGGTGCCAACAAATAGACGAGGAAAAAAGTCGAACACGGCCATGCCTCTAATAAATGATGGCATGGCCGCCGCAATTAATAACCTGACAAAATACATACCTTGGCAACAAGCATATCCAGTCAGAAGATCTCGTAAAAGGATCGACCCTTTCCCTATAAATAACAAGGAGAGGCCCTCCAGATCGAGGGTCAGGCAATTTGAGAGAGAAAGAGATATTGTAATCTTGTTTCTTATTAGTGCATATTTGGAAGTATCATCCTCCCCCCAGACATACATCCCTTGCAGTAGAACTAGGTAACTAACTTTTTTGTCTCCCGTGTGATTGCTTGAGTTAAGTCAAACCCTCCGATCAGGACCAACCAGCGAGCCTAACCAGCAATTATTGAATTCATTCTCAAGTTCTACAACATCCAAGTGATGATCTTGGAGTGCTTAATTGCATCGACTCAAAAATGTAACATTCAGCCCGACATGAAGTGTGCGTGCATTATGCATGGTAATCGTAGCCCAATCTTTTTTTTATAAATTTTGCATAAATAAAATAGGATAAGAGTACATAAATGTATTTTGAAACATAAAATGTAGCGTAGAAGTAAGAATCAAATCATATATCACCTTTATGGAAAAAAATAATGTGCATGTTGGCATTTAATATATGAATTTATTAGGTATACCTCATACATGAAAAGTAAAATAAGTAATGTCACCTGATAAGATCCAACACTACTCAAACAGACACCTCCACTTGTGAGTGAATAAATCACCACTGATTTTTTATTTTACATCGATACATTCTAATTCTAGACGAAGGAACTCCTGTAAAAGATAATTTCACATTGATACAAAATATATAACTCAGAGTTATGTAAAATAATTTATAAGTTTGATGACTTTTTCAACATAATTTTAATTTTACATAGATGTGAAATAATTTTAAAATGAAAGAAAATTTTGTGAATGATGGTGGATCCCACCGTGCATGTAACTTGTCACTTCTTCGATACATTTTACCTTATAAAATAACAGAACAATCGCGAAATCCATGTATCACATCTTGCACTAAAAAAATGTACTGCCATGCATGTATCAATTCCCATTTTTATATCTATGTATCTGTGTCAGCAGATTCACATATCACTTAGACCATCGCTAAAAAGATTCTACCATATTGTAATATCGGTAATACATACATGAACATGCAATTAGCTATAGCCACACCTAAGGACAAAAGAATCCACTTCAACCGACCATTCCGCAACATACCATAAAAGGCCGTTTTAATTGGAAGAAGATGGATCTTTTCTAGCTAGTTGGAGTCCCGCTCCAAGACACAATTTCCAGATCGATAGTCCCAACTTATCAAGTACAGAATGGAAGCAAATCATCTTAACAAGTAGGTTTAAGGGTTGAATCGCATCGCATGTACGTTGGTAGGATTAATTAGAGGAATTTGATCGGAGCCATTCCCAATCATCCTGATCAAACTTCCCGCTGCCACCTACGCTCAAAATAGCCAATTTTCATCCATGTGCCGATGGTTCTGACCCGCACCGACACTTTTACTTCAGAGAGGGATTATCGTCATTCGGAACAAACCATGACATCCATCATTAAATCGACAATGTCTTCTTGCTGCATGAATATAAGAGACTTCCATGTTAAGAAAAGCGACAACTCTTGAATTGCTTCACTTCTTTTCAATATTCTAAGAATTTGATCCGCTGGTTTGATTGTTCGGTAGTACAATTGATAATCTATACCGGTTGAACGGGAGATGACGTTCTCACGTGAAAAAAATAGAAAAATTTAAATTATAATTTTTTTTAATTTAATTTATAATATAAAGTATTAGTAAAGATGTGTAGTAGAAAAATTTTTTTACAATTTTAATTATATTAAAAGTGACGTACTTTTAGATAATATTAAATAAAAATAAAAAATATAATTAAAATTGAGAATCTAACATTAAAAAAAATATAAATCTTTGAATTTTTATTTTCAAATTTTTATTTTTTTTGGTTAATTTTTTAACTCTTAAAAGAAAATAATAAAATTAATTGATTAATTTAAATTCAACCTATTTTTTACTGATTCACGGTAATTTTAACTTTTATTACCGAAACAGATTGATTCAACTGATGAAGCACCAGTTTCCCACCGAATCCGCCGGTCTAATTCAATTTTTAAAATATTGTTTCTTTTCACCGCATGTAACGGACCAGTGTGTACCAAGGAGTAGTCTAATTCAATTTTTAAAATATTGCTTCTTTTCACTGCACGTAACGGACCAGTGTGTACTAAGGAGCAGAAGAACCAGTGAATGAGATATCCATAACGAAAGAACTCATCTGCATTTATTTTTTTTATTTTATTCTCATCAATTAAGTCGCTTCATAATCTTTTCGTGGCACATGCAATTGCGTCCTGCGTCATTGCTTGCATGTTTTTTCCCATGCCATAAAGTTAATCTATTTGTCAAGTGTCGAGTCATGAGCCCGTTAGATTTAAGAGCTAGTATTGCTGCCTCCTTTTTTCTATTCTCAAACACTGTATACTTAATTATATTCTGTAAAAAGAAATATAAAAAAAACAACATGTTCAAAATAAAGGAGCACTACTGCAGAGTTAGCAGGTTGGGAGCCAGAGTCTCACCAACTTCCCCTCCATGGATCTCTAATAAATGCTACTCACCTCACCTGAATCCTAATTAAAGCCAATTAAAAGGGAATGCCGATCTCTCCCCCCATCATTCACCAACCTACACATGGAGCCACTGCCACACACAGCAGCTGCCCACACGACACCCCCACCCACCGGTGGTAAAAGCTGCATGCATGCACTCCCCTCACAAGGCCACAAAGCCACCACATACACACCAACGTCAATCCCCTTCTCCATCAATGCGCACCTTTAACTCTTTCCTACAGATGCTTCCACTTATAAGGACATGATCCATACATATCACTCAGGCCCAGGCCCTTCCCTTCCTTCTGCAGCACCTGCCAAACCTCTCCCTCTCACATGGCTGCAAAGATAAGGGAGTAATGGAATGTTAAATGGGGCCTCCTTCCTTGGCTGTAGCCCAAATGAGGGATTTATTCCTCTGCCTCTCTCTGGATCGAGCGCACACACTGTGTGGTGTGGGGCTCCCACAGTTACCAGTCTCTCCCTCCCGCACATTCGATTTGCATCTCTTACTACTGCACCGCATGGAACATGTTGCGTGCGAACATGTGGATGTATATGGATCTGTCGTAACGGATATCGAGGCAAGAGGAAGAAGGCAATAGAGTTACGAAGGGAAGCCCGTGAAGTGCAGAGCTTTTGGTTTTTTTCGTTTTTCTTTTGAAAGGTAGATGAGGAAGCGTAAATTTATTACTGCGTGGAGCGAAGTCCCCAGTCACGAAAAGAGTATATTCATGTATTTAAAAAACAAAACAAAAAAAAATTACTCCTATTGATAGGCTATGTAATATCCCGATTTCCTGAGTATGATTTTGGTATATATTTCTAGTTTATCATCCAGGCAAGAATTGAAGATGAACATGTGGCCTTTGATTTGATTTTGCTGATGGCCTCCTATAAATAAGCCATTTACATGCCTTTTTTGTTACAGCTCTCTTTACGAGAGACTAATCAGATTCTTAAATAAGGAAAGGGTCTACGCAAATAAAAAGTAATAAACAATCACGTAAAAAAAAAAAAATTAGTAATTCAATCTTACCTTGTACATGTGTG
This sequence comes from Thalassia testudinum, assembly GCA_037157565.1. Taxonomy (NCBI): domain Eukaryota; kingdom Viridiplantae; phylum Streptophyta; class Magnoliopsida; order Alismatales; family Hydrocharitaceae; genus Thalassia; species Thalassia testudinum. The sequence continues at coordinate 77,617,551 of JAZHRO010000077.1, read as the reverse complement.
CATCTGGAAAAGTTATGCAAGCCCACGAAATTGGACCGAGGAAATATGAGGACATACATCTTGCCTTGAGCATGCGCATGTGTCACATATGTGGACAACGTCTCACTTGCGTAGTGTAAATTTTCGTAATATAGGTATTGACTATCTTTCATGATATTTAAGATTTTGTAGTAATAGTCAAACAAATTGATATCATGTCAAATGCGTTTAGACATACGTTACTTACGTTTCTCAAGAATCATGGCAATGATGTAACAAATATTGTTACTACTACTCAATAGACATCTATCAAATAGAGTTATCCATTTGTTCAACTAGTCTCATAGTCGACTCTAATCATCCATCAATTTCTTTAGTTAAATATGCTGGATTTATATAGTTGACTTGGCTGAATTATCTAATTAACCGTATATTTCTTTAGCTAGATTGTCATCTAGATCCGTCTAATCAAGCAAAAATCCATATGATCCTTTACAAGTGAGATAGATATTGAGCTTTTTGTTTTATATGTTACACAAGCCTCTACGCACTTTTTCTTGAGCCTTCGTGAGACTTATTTTTGCTTCGTCACTTTTCATGTAAGCCTAGATCCGATAGCTAATCAGGTAAAAGTTAAATACTTATACCTGTAAAACAGGTGATCATGTTCTTTCCTTCGTAAAGGAAAAGCAAGCTACTCTAGCCTCAAGAGACCATGCATGCAATCGGAAATCAAAGTTCACGTCTAGGCAACTCCAAAAAGTGCAGCAGACAAATTTCGGTACCCCTTGTAACAACCCAGGTAGGTCCAAAGCCAAGTTAAAAACCAACTGTGTTTGGTATAACCAAATGCACAAGAAACAAGAAAGCCACGGCTAATAAAAGTGAACTAATTTTTACGTAAAGAGTGAAACATTAAAATTATACTATAATTTTATTATTTAAAAAATTATTATATTATCTGTATTTTACTTTTCAATTAACATATTTTAATTTTCAATTAATAAAAAATAAAAATTGTCGATAAAAAAATCAAAATATACATTATATTATAAATATATTATTTAAATATATCTTAATTTTCGATCGATAAAAATTAAAAAATATCAATTAAAAATTAAAATATACTACTATATATTGTAAATTATATTTTTTAATATATTAAATATACTACTATATATTGTAAATTATATTTTTTAATATATTAAATATACTACTATATATTGTAAATTATATTTTTTAATATATTTTAATTTTTAATTGATATAAAATAAAAATTATATATCAGGTTGAAAAAATACTTGTACAAAAGAATTTTTTTTTTTCCTATCCTCTCCGGTGCCGCCGTCGGTAAGATTTAGACAAAAAATCACAATGTCAACTGATTGCTGTCACGGCCACTGCGACTGTCGAAAAGATTTTTAAAAAATAAATAAATAAATAAACAGTACGAACACAGTAAACAATCGGCTGCTGTCGCTGTCCAAAAGATTTACAAAAGAAACAGCCAACCGCTGCCAGAAAGATTTAAAAAATAATAATAAATAAATAGAATGAGCTACGATAATCATAAGATTTTTGTTAAATAAATAAATAAGTAAATAAACAGTAAAAGGTACAATAACCGCAAAATCTATTTCCACAAGCATCTTAATAGATTTATAGATTGAAGTGACCAGCCAGTTGCTGCCACTACCGGAAAGATTTTTTTTAAACAAAATAAAAAAGTGAATAACATAAGTTTTTTTTTCCCTAAAAAAAGACATTTTATCGTAGGAAAGATCCCGATATAAGAGATGAATTTCAGAGGAGAAGAAAAAAAGATAGAATCCTAATCCATAAAGAAGAAAATACATCCCATAAAAACGGGAGAATGAACGATACAAGCTATACTTACCACTCGATGACTGCCGCTGTCGGAAAGATTTAAAAGAAAATCAACCGACGGCTGCCGCTGCCGAAAATCAACAGAAAAGCTACAGTGACTATAATACTTATTTCCACATGCAGCTTAATAGATATATATATAAAAGTGATCAACTGGTTGCTGCCGCTGTCGGAAAGGTTCAAACAAAAAAACAAGAACAACCAGCTGCTGCCGCTGCCGGAAAAATTTTAAAGAGAAAAAAATGAATAGGATAAGTTACAGTGACCATAAGATTCATTCTCATACACGACTTAATAGATATATAGATTATTAGATACATAGAAGTAACCAATTGGCTGCTGCTTCCAGAAAGATATAACAAAAAAAATCAATCAGTCGTTGCCGCTGCCAAAAAGATTTAAAAACAAATAAATGAACAGAACTACAAGGAGCACAAGATTCATTCCCAAACATGACTTAAAGGATAGATAAATGTGGAAAATCACTCTGAAGCGAAGGATAAGACCCATTAGCAAAAAAAATGATTCCATATACGAAGATGAAGAATGAAACAAAGCTATAACTATATAGATCCTTGGGTGGTGATGCCTTCCTAAATGTGAATCTCAATAATTTTAAAATTTGCAAATCTCAATACAGCAACCCATAATTTGCCTGGAAAATAGGACTAGAGCACTTGGATCTTTTTGATAGTATAATCAAATCCATATGGGATTCTAAAATTTTATACCCGACCGTTCCACTGGCCACCGCATAGATCACGTGGTATCCATGCTCGTTCTCCTCAGTTTGGAAGTACTCGTCTTCATCTAAGACATGATTGACAAACCCCACCTTACCTGAAAAAATTATAATTAATAGCTTGATGAATTTGAGCCGAATTAATTACCTAAATTGCTTATACTCAAGTTATTAAATAATCTTCTACACTTATAATCACATTTCATTCTTTGCGGGTTTCTAATGCAATACTATTTTCTAGGTTTTGTCATCATTCCCACTTTAAAGCTTGACATCCTTGTTAGTATTTATCCTATTTATAAATTAATTAATTACCAAGCAATGCTAGACTTTCAAAATGATGCATCTAGATTTTAAAATGTCATTTTTTTGGATGTAGCACTAGTCCCTACAACACTTAGGTCCTACGTTCAAAACACATCCATGGTTATGGTACCATTTATAACAATCAAGTCAATTTGAAAATACGATAGCTTGTTAGGTTTGGATGTAATACATTAAATTCAACTACCAAAAATAGTTGAACACTAGTTATCAAATAGCAATCATAAACACTTATACCCACATCTCATTTTTCATGACTTTCCAATATAATACCATTATGGTGATATTATACCAATAATGATACTAAAATTACTTCATGTTGTGAGATTTCAGGAAATCACTCCTAATTCAACATGTTTTGGCAAGGGTTAGCTAGTTTAAAACATACTTGCTAGGTCTATAATACTTGCTAGCATGTATGACATTTAACAGCTCTAATGACCTTGAAGTAAAACGTTTTTCACTACAACCACCTCCACTCCCATTGATGGTTGAAAAGAAAAGGTTAAATAGCAAACCAAACTAACCCAAACCATAAGCCTCTTCTCCACCGCCTTCAAAGGTCACCTTCCTTGCTTTCCACCAACAGTATGCTCATACTGAATGAAGATCTTGGCCTTTGTCTCCTTCTCCACTCCACTCTCCTCCCTCTGTGATCATCCTCTACCAACTCCACCACCACCATTGCCTGCAACAATAGCAACCCCCCACTAGCAACTAACACACCCCACTCCAACAACAACAACGACTGTAACAATTAGACGAACTTTATGAAGGGGACCCCTTTTGTACACTGATGTGGAATGCTTGCATACTTCTACTTGGTGATTTTCTGAAACTATCGTTCTATTTACGATATAAGTTGTTAACATGAAAATCACTACTTCTTGAAGAGTTTAATTTCAATTTTTAGTAAGTGGGGATCATTGGTGTTGTGGATTTTGTTTTTATTGCCCGAAAGATTATAGGGGCCTAGGTCAAAAAAATGATCAGCCATCTAGATTGCATGTTAATTAAGATTAATTAATCAAGTCGTATTGTAATATAGAAGCAATCCAGACGGAAGTCATGTCATTTATTTAATTACAATTTTTATTGGTTAGTTTTCTAGTCGTCCACTGGAAGCCAATTATTGATATACATTACTCTCTATGTTCCAAAAATGTACTTTTATTTCAAATTTGTTAAATATATTCACAAATGAATCAAAAATGTTAAGTATATTCCAACACTTAGCCAAATTCATGGCCTTTAATCCACCTCAACACTTAGGCTTAACAGGAGCCCAACTATACAAAGAATTAGTAATTAGCAGGGCCAACCTTTTTCACAAAATCAACAGCCCATTGGATCAAATCAAGCACTATTAGGGTAAAGCCTGTAGTTATTATTTAGGTATATTTTTGCACAGTTTTGGGCCCATTCAAACCCATAATAGCTCACAGCCCAGCCGCACACACACCCAACAAGGGGCACACAGACACTCGCTCACATGCTGGTATGTCAAATCATCAACACAGTTAATTAAGTTATTTAGGCTTAATTAATTACATAAGAAAGTAATTTAGGTTAACTCGAATTAATGCCGTGATTGTAGTATATGGTCAAGTTAACCTAACATTTTATATTTTTATTTTTTTTTAACTGGCGTTCACTGGGAGGCATAATAGTAAGTTTAATTCACCATTAATTCCTAAACATAAATTACTAACTACTTAATCAATCATATTATAATTAAAATACTTTAAGTACATTAATAATTGCACAAGAAATAGATCAAATTAGCACATGCCATTATTCCAAATAAGAAGGAACACATTTATACATATGATTTAGCATTAAAAATTAAGTAATGTGTTTATTACATCAATTGTAGATTTTTTTTTTCAAAAGATAAAGGCAAGAAATTGTTTAACAATTGAATACAATGCCTTTATTTCATCACTTAAAGCGTAAAGCAATAAAAGAGAATAAGATATATCAATGAATTACAAATTAGACGTCTAAAATTAACAACCGTCTTAAAAATGAAGATTGGAAGTCTGATAGAAGGCTTAGACGTCTGATTCTCTCTTTCTATTTCTTTCCTTCATTCTTACTTTAGCCCTTTCCTTCTTCTTTGTTATTTCCTTTTTTCTCTGTCGTTGCTCTCTCTCTCATTCCCTCTCTTTTCCTTTACCCTGTCTCACTCTCTTTTTCTTCTCTCATTCTTCTCTTCTTCTTCTTTTAATTCTCCTTAAGCATTTTTATCCTCCGTTATCTTTTCCTTATCCTCTTCACTATGTCTTATGTGCACACTTAGCCATTTTCACGCCAACACTTAACCCATTTAATCGTCAATTATAAAAATTAATTTTTAATGGGCAGGCCAAGCTCATTCAAGGATACACAGCACCCAATTGGGTAGGACCAGACCCTACTTGAGCTCGGGCCTAGTTCTTAATTGGTGGATTTTAGTCAGTTCAAGTCCATGCATAGTCTCCAGCCTCCTAGGCCCACACGCTCACAGGCGCACGCACACACATACCCATGTGCAAACACGTGCATCGCACGCACCCACGCCCATACTCATTTCATTTCGCGCCCTACGCTGACGACCGAAGTGTCGTACGCAGTTTTCGTATTATACCAGTGCGACACCTCACAGATTACCGAGGTGGGATATCTATGTCCACTCCAGGCTGATCTTCAAGACTCAATTCCGACCGACTCCATTCACCAAATCGATCGAGTGAAGGCTCGATCAAAAGCTCATGATCTACTCTACATGATTGGAACACCAATTTGGTGTTCGGATGGCAATTAGTCCTTTAATTTAAAGGGAGACGGTGAAGCTTCAGTATAGCCATCAGTGGTTGCAAAGGAGACTCTTCAGGTCAGATCACCTTCAGACAAGTTTTAGACCTCCAGGTGAGGTCCGGATCACCTTCAGTAGATGATTCCGCAGTGAATTAATGGAGAAAGGGGTTCTATAAGGCTTCTGGAAGAGGACTAAGCCTTAGAGCTTCATACTAATGCTTTGGAGCTCCAATTTGAGGACTAATTCGACCAATAGAGAAGTAACAACCTCCAGCAATTGATTAAACAACTTCTGAGGGTTGTTGCGAATAGTTCTGGGCTAATTTGATTGTTGAAATTCGCCAAGAACACACTGAAAGCAGTATGGGTTCGAACACAACCCATACTGGACGGAGACCTGATTTGGTTTAAAACCTCAATAAAACAACTTAAAGTTGATTCTAACAACCTTAGAATCATCCTAACAACAGATTCAACTCATCAAACCTCAATTTTAACCAAAAATTCTCTAAATCATACCTGAGGTTGACTGTAAAGCCCTAGAAGTTGACTTTTTGAATTAACCAATCTCTGACCTAATTGAAACTCTAGATCTGCTCGACGTCATCACAGAAAATGATTCAGATCATCAAAACTAAGTTTTGAGCTAGAATTCTAGGGTTTCAAGTTCATCGCCTGAGATCCTGAAGGGTTTTGTTCGGCAGAACAAGTCACAACTCTACTAAGCAAATAACCAACAGGAATGACATCATCATGCTTCACTTATGCTTCTAAACCTCTTAGATTGAATTAAATCCTAGCGAAGATGTCTCTCCAACTTCGCCGGAGTTGGAGAAGACAAAAGCCTAGGTCAAGCTCCAAGCACCAAAACATCAAATTGATGATAGATACATAATCCTTAGGTCATAAGGAGTCATTCTGGAGCTCTGCACGGAGTTCTATGGGCTGAAGATCAATTTTGACTCGCCGGAGCTCGCGGTGAGTCTAGTTTTGATACGCAGTGATGAAAATCGCATCAAATTGGGTCATTACTGACCTGTGGAGTTCCCTAGGGTCTAGACAGATCCTAAAAACTCCCTAATTGGCTCAAAGAATGATCAGAACATAGGATTCATCATGGAATTCGAAAATTGAGCATTCTGAGTTCGACAGAACTCAGAATGCTTTCTCTCACTCAATTGAGTGAGGGAAAGTATTCTAAGGGGTGAGGCGACACTAGTGGATTAATTAATTAAGTGAATTACTCATCTCTGAGCCGCCATTGACAGCGAGCTCTGAAATGAGGGGGAATTTGGGTGTTTCTAGTAGGAGGCTCTAAAGGAACAATTAATGGAATTGCTAAGGTCCTTAGGTGTTAGAGGGTGATGCAGGACCTTAATTGGGTGTGAGACTAGCTCTGGACACTTCACCATGGACAGTGAAGTGTCCAGGTTCGTGTGAAGTGGATTAGGTGGTTAGATGGATAATTAGGGTAAATCGGGGGTTGGGAAGGGTCCTAAGGTGATGTACAAGTGTTAGGAGACCCTATTGAAGGTGGAGAAGGCTCGATGAACTCCACCATAGACAGTGGAAGTCGTCGGTGACGGTGAGTTGGTTTAGGCGGTATAGGTAATAATAGTGAGTGGAAGAAAGTGCAAATGGATTGTGGAGAGATAAGAAAAGTGAGACAATTCCTGGAAGTCCGAACGAAGGCCCAGCGAAGCCGGACTTGGCCTCGCCAGAGCTGGAGACGAAGCTACTAGAGCTAACTAAACTAAGCTAATTCTATATAATTACCTAGCTAAACCTACACCTAAGAGTTAGCTCTACTTACCTGACAAAGGAGGTGAGGGATCTCACCGTTGGTACGGCGAGAACGAGATCGAAATCTAGACTGGGTGAGAAGAGAAGCTCCAGCTTATCGAAGCGGAGATCAGAGGGAAGATGGCATGCTCAATCACTGTGGGTAGGGCGAAAGAGAGGAAGAGGTGGTGAAAGAGGCAGCGCATCCTCGGCGGTCGTGCTCGAGAAGGAGAACGAAGACGTCGAAGTTGCGGAAGAACCTACTGACCAGCTACAGTGAGGTGGAGAATGGAAGGGAGCTGATCAAGCTCAAATTGTAGGGGTCGAAGGGTATTTATAGGTTGCGGCAGCTATGAAGGAGGTTGTAGCTGGACGGGAATGCGTCGAGGTGTAGGGTAACCACCGGCGTCTTCTCCAACGCCGGTGAAGTTATCTCTGATCCCTAAATAGGATTTAAGGGTCATCCAAACCGTAGGATGGAATGAAAAGGGTGAGCGCAAGCTTCAGAAGCTTGGTGAGGAAGGAAGGACATCGAATGTGAGGTGATTAGGTGGTGTCTCCACCACCGCTCGTCAACTGTTGAAGCGGTTGAAGAAGAAATGAAGAAGAAGAAAAGTGTTCACAGGGACTGGTATGTAATAAAAGCTAAGGACCTAAATAAAAGGAAACTACTCAAATGCAATGAATCCTAGAGACTAAAATGTAAACAGAGGCCATTTAAGTTAATTTTAATTTAATTCTTTTCCAACTTTTTATATATAATTATAAATTAGCTAAATATTATAATAAAGCCACGTATTCACATTTTTGACCCATTTATTTATGTTTATTTACTTATTAACTTAAGTTATTAAAGACTTAGGTCTTAAGTTACACTTAAGTTAAATAAGATATTAATTAGGTAGATAATTAGTGATATTTCGAGCCCATTTATTAATTAAATTATTAATAATATTAATTGACTTATAATTTAGCATTTTAAACTTATTTTAAGGTCCTTTAATGATTTGTCCCTTATTCTATAATGAACCCTTATATATGCATATTCCTAGCTAATTAACTAGGGAAACTAGTTAATTAAAGGCAATTAGAAGCCATGATGAGCCTCTCATCACATGCTCATGAATTGCACCCTACGTTGACGATAGATTCAGCATGTGGCGCAGTTCTTTATATATGCGTGCATTGCTTCCTCCACATCCGATGTGGGACTAACAAGTCCTTAATTTCTTCATACACCCATCAGTGCTCCAGGCCAAACTTCATCAGCTGATTGCCAGCTACTCACAGTTCCAAATCCTAAGGTTAAGAGCTCGATCGAAAGCCTTATGTGTCCAGTATTGATTGCGACTCTCAATTGGATCAAAGGATCACAATTGATCCTTTGATTCAGAGCTTAAACTTGGCTTCAAACCATGAAAACTTTGTTGTGTTCCTTACTAACCCTATCTAAACCTTATCTCTTTCTCAATTAAAGGCTTTGCTGGGTACTACAAACTATTATGCAGAGTTTGGAATGGATATTGAGGTATGGGGAAGCACAGAAATGCTCCAAATCTTTAGAGCATTCGTTCTCAAGCAAGAACAGGCAGATCTCAGGTCTATATAACCTGACAGATAGATTTCAACCTCTATAAATGGTCTGTATCAACTCAATGGAACAAATAAAACTGGACAAATTTTCACTTTAAATCTCATCAAAAAGCTATTAAACTCGACTACAGCACAGTTTGGACCCAAAGTGTGAAGAGAATTGAAAATACACTAAACTTCCATAAAACATAATCAAATTAGTTCCAAAAGATTCGCAATAATCACAGGAACTCAAATCAGCCATAAAAACCAAGTCTTGAGGTCAAGAACCTTAAGAACATGCTTGGGTTGACCAAATTAACCTAAAAGTTGACTTCATGAATTAAGGGATTTAAGATCAAAGAAACTATCCTATTTGGCTTAATTCAACCCAAGGAATTCATTGCACGCCTCAAAATCATGTTTTAATTACTCCATATAGGATCTCAGGAACTTCCACCTGAGATCAAAAGGTGATATGTTCGGCAAACTAAATCAAATATTCTTAGACATATCCAAAGGCAATTCCAGATTGCTTAAGCTCTATTGAAGCTTAACAACCTACATCGCTAAGGTCAGAAAAAACCCGGAGAATTCTTAGCTCTACCGGAGCTAAGGAAGACAGAGATCAGCAGTATACTCTAAACATTAAAACTCAAGTTCAACAGGTGGATTCTGATTCTTAGATCACAAAATAGTGATCTGGAGCTTTACAGACAGTTTTGAAGGCTATGGCTCAGATTTGGACTTGCTGAAGCTCACCAGAGCTCTGGTGAAGGCTGAAATTGATCATCAAAGACCAAATCTCCATGAAATAGCTCAAGAAATGATTCAAAAGATTCTTGATGATCTCAGGATCATCAGGAACACATCAATTAATCTAATTGATCATTAAATTCAAGAATTTGTCAAGAAACACTTGTGGAATCAAATCTGAGTTGACAAGAACTCAGGGAAATAGATCTCACTCAATTAAGTGAGGGGAAAGATTTAGGAGTTGATTGTGAAGGTTCATTTGTGTGGAATTAGACGAAGAACTCCTCTGGAGTTCTGCCATAGACAGTAGACTCCAGAGGTTGAATGATTTGGGCATTTTGTGTATAGATGATTATAGAACTAATTAAGAACTCGAATGGGGCCCTATTAGTGTGAATAGGTGGTGGAGGACCCCAATTGGGTGTGAGTATTTTGAGGCTCTGCCATAGACAATAGAGCTCTTAGGTGGAGGTGCTCGTGTATTAGGCGATTTAAGTGATTAAACAAATAGATTGTAAGGTGGGATGAAGTTGTGGTGAGGTAAAAAAGGTGATTAAGTGATTAGAAAGATGAATTGAAGTCCAACGAGCCGAAATTGGATTGCTAGAGTTAAAGAAGGAAGAGAGAAGTATGGACTAATCATGGCCTACTCCTAAGCATTAAAGATCTAAATCTAAGCTAGAGTCTAGACTAAAGTTCTAGAGCTACTTACCTAACGAACTGGGTGAGGGATCTCACCTGTGGTAGGGCGAGAACACGAAGAATTCCGATGATAATCAAAGGAAGCTCCGACAACGATCGAAGCGAAGAGGAGGAAGAAATGGAGTGCTCCTTGCTCCTGTCACGGCCACTAGAGAGGAAGAGGTGGTGAGAGAGATGAGTTCTCCACCGAAGAAGCTCCAAGAAGAGGAAGAAGAGTCGCCAGAGATGGAGGAATAGCCTATTGTCAACCTCATGTTAGGGAAGAGGGCTAGGGGGTCGACCTTGATCATTGGCGGGGTAGGGGATATTTATTGGGAGAGAGGAAGGTTAAGAGCTAGGGATTTAGACGTAAACATGTCCAGATTCACCGGGATAAGGATCTTCATCTTCGATGATGGTGGACTCACTGTGCCAAAGTTTGCTAGGATATGGATCATCTGGTTCGTTAGATGTAGAGGAGGCAGTCAGTATAATTATGACGCCAACGTCGGTGGTTGTATAGCACCAGATAAGTGGTGATCGAAGAGGTGTTGTCGCCAGAAGTTGTGAATCGTCTGTGAAGATGAAGAAGAAGAGAGGAAGAGAGTCTACACAGGGACCTATGTGCAAATAGAAAATGACCTAAGTGAAAGGAAAAGGACTCGATTTATATGAAAGATAGGGGCATAAATGCAAACAATGGATTTTTAGGCTTATTTTACTTTATTCCTTTTTCACCTTTTTATATATAATTATAAATAAAGTAGATAACATGTTTATGCCATTAAATTACATTTTTTCCCATTTTAGATATATTTATTAAAGTGATTAACTTAATTAAGTTAATTAACAACTATAGAAGTTATATATAATGCTTTATATATAGCTTTTTGGTCTTGATTTGAGTCTATTAACTAATTAAACTTAAGTTAACACAAATTAAACCTTAATTAAGTTGTTTAAAATATTTTCAAGGTCCTTGCTATTTCATCTTTATTATATAATTAACCCTTTATTAATGTTATTCACTATTAATTAACTAGGGAAACTAGCTAATTAGGGTAAATTAGAAGCCATGATGAGTTCCTCGTCATAGGGTGTACTAACGCCATGAGGTACCAAATCACGCATTTCATATAGAATGCGGGGGAACCTCTTCATGAAGCATAGGATAGATTTTAAGATCTCATGCAGAAATACCATCATCACGGAGTTCCTAAATGAGAACAAGTTCAGTGTTTTTACTAGGGATTTTGTGAAAATATCAGACTCTTCATTAATGCAGCCTATTGACGTCGTGAAACACATTAGGATAAGTAGTTTGTTGTACATGAGTACGAGTGTCGAACACAGAGTGGCAAGAAATTAGATCAATTAATCGCTTTAATGTCACAAAATACATCATTCGGTTTGCTTGCGAGAATAATAGGGAGAGAGAGAAAAGGGTTAGAAATCTGTAGTAGAGCAATGATATCTAACCATGCTTGAAATGTAGACATGATGAGCATAATAGAATCTAGCATAAGATGATAAAACCATATAATGAATAGGTAAAATTGTTTCGCAACTACAATGCTATAGGAAAGTTTAAAATAAACATTAAGCTAAGGAAGAACAAATGTGACAATGGAGAGGTGAGGCAACCACGGCGGTGGAGCGGCTTCCTTTGGCAACTCGACAGCTCTGAGACCTTTCTTGGACACTCTAAGGAGGTGGAGGATGGGCCTGGTAGATGATATCAAGAGATCCCCAACAATGGAGGAGTGTAGGTCCTTTTATAGTGGCAAAATCCGTTCTTAAGTCAATAGCGAAATCAAAGCCATCGCTAAAACTCCACCTCAAACATCGCTGAAGACTAGCTCACACACGCCCATCCTACGCACTATGTTGCTCGCTTCGCGCCAGTGTGTGCTAGCACTACATTGCATGCTACACTCTACCTACGGGCATGCGTCATGTGCGTGCCGGTGCCATGCGCTCCGTGCTAAGTAAATTTTTGAGCCTCGCGAGGGCTCAAACCTGCATCTGCTAGTCTAGTGTTGAGGTGCGGACCAACGTGCTACCCTTGCACATTGGTCGAGTTCATGGGCCTTTGCCCACGTGCTCTCAACCATCTGATCAAGGATCGACGGCTGAGATCGCTTGATAAAGGAGCGCCAAAGAGAGAGCGGTGACTGAGGGCGCGTGGATGCACGACACGTGGCTAGGTTTGGGTCGTTGATCATTAGATTAACGATCAGAACTTCTCAAGCTTGTTGTGGGAGCTACAAAGGTCGGATTCAGGTGATTTTGAGTCCGTTGGAGGTTGATTCGAATTGGGTAAAATTGGGATAGTTGGGATAAGAGGGGTCTTCCAGATATCCAGGTCCTAGATTATATTCCCAACTAGGTGGCCGGTTATCCCAAGTAAACTGTGGATACAGTCTACTTGCGTTAAAATACAAATTAGGTTGGGGATAGTTTGGGAAGGAAGGATAGGTATTGAAATCCATAATTTGGAAGAAGTTGAGGGATGAGCAAAGAACAGATGAGAGAATTAAGTGTGTACAATCAAGCAAACAAAATTAAGCCCTATAGTGTAGACCTAGGTGACCTATGCTTTAGGAATAAACTCTAACCACACGATGAATTTGGTGTTGTCCTTACTCCCGAAGGTGGTAAAGTTGGGAAGGTGAAGCAAGGGGAGAGTGTTCTGAGAGCCGCTAATTATGCCAAACTCCTGCTTACTTAAGTCGTTTGACAATCGGACCTCCCAACTTAGGATTTTTTGAAGCAAGCAGACGTCACTAATTCAAAATGCGTTCAAGAAAAATACCCTGAAACAGACTCAATGAATCCTAGGGCCAACGTCTACTCAATTTTAATTTGGGCTAGGTCAGTGCTTATGCTTAGGGATTATGTGAAGGGCATTAGGGGGGTCGATGCCCTTAAAACTTCCAATTAATGTGTGCACAATCGAGTACAAGGACCCAATGCCAAAACAAGTGTTTGTTTATCAAGCAAGATTGAGATGAATGACTTTTAGAGTTTGAATCTTGCTTTATTGGATTTTAGGATTCCACTTGTTTACATATTCAATAAGGCACAAAGATGTAGTCACATAGTTGGTGAAGATTGATTTTCTTTAGGGTCTCTTGTGTGACTATGAAGTTGAAAACACCTTAGTGTGGAAGATCCTAGGGCATGCAACTACTACTGAATAAATCTTTTAATTCAGACTTTATCAAGAAGGGTTCAAACAAAGCAATCTGTGACCCTATCCTAACCAAAATCAAACGAGCTTTCCAACAAAATCAATTTCAGAATTTTTTTAGGACGATAGATCACCCAAATTCACGTTTTTCCAAGAGGGCGTCAATTTATCTAGAACCTCTAGATCAGTGCGTGAGTTTAGGAATTGAGTCAGAACATGCACTAATATTTTTCAAACGTAGAAAGTCTTCAGAAAGAGTGTAGAGCACTTCAAGATATTTCCATGAACATAAATCTCACACAAATCCAAGCTATGTGGAGTTTGCAGCAACAGGAACAACTTTCGAGTCTCCAGAACTTAGGACAACCTTACGTACTTCCAATAGGAAATTTCTCATGACCAATCCACAAAGAGTTTGACTATGAAATTTTAAGTAGAGTTTGCCCACTGAAAGGAGCACCTCTTAGATTTTTTAGAACTTTTAGAGGTGTTAAGGGTCCTGTAATTGTGTGCTCAAAACAAGTCTAGAAAATAGTGTTGCGAAATTGATGGGTTGAGAACCTAGTGGGGGTGTTTTCTTCGACAAACACAAGAGAGGTTTTTCTCTTTTTTTAAGCACCACCACTTACAAGTTTTATTTTTAGTATTTTCCTTAGTCCACGGATGAGGGGATAGCTTTGGATCATGGGAAGACAATATATCAAACTTCAGGTTATTAGTAGTCTTCTCTTGCGCTTCCTTCGATCTAATCTACTATCTTCCTCCACGCTCATCCTGTCGCCAATGCACGAGATTCCTGCAACCAATAAGTAGGAAGAAAGAAAGGCGAGTACGAGTAATGCCCAAGGAAATGAGAGCGAATAAAAGATTTGTTGCCTCCCCGACAACGACACCAAAAATAGACTTCGTGAAACGCGTTAAGTAGTTCGTTGTACCATGCGCTTACGACCTCAATTTTAATAATAATAATAATTGTACATGAGTACGAGTGCCGAACATAGGGAGATAAGAAATCGAATCAATTAATCGCTTTAATGTCACAAAATACGTTGTTTGGTTTGCTTGTGAGAAGAATAGAGAGAGAGAAGGGTTAGAAATCTGTAGTAGAGCAATGATATCTAACCATGCTTGAAAAGTAGACATGATGAGCATAATAGATTATAGCACAAGATGATAAAATCATATAATGAATAGGTAAATTATTTCGCAACTACAATGCTAGAGGAAAGCTTAAAATAAACATTAAGATAAGGAAGAACAAATGCGACAAAATGGAGAGGCGAGGTAGCCACGGCGGTGGAGCGGCTTCCGTTGGTGGCTCGACAGCTCTGAGACATTGCTTGCACACTCTAAGGAGGTGGAGGACGGGCTTGGTAGATGATATCAAGAGATCCCCAACAATGGAGTGTAGGTCCTTTTATAGTGGCAAAATCCATTCTTGAGTCAGTAACGAAATCAAAGACATCACTAAAACTATGCCTCAAACGTCGTTGAAGACCAGCTCACGCACACCTGTCGGGCTTGCGCTACGCGCACCGTGTTGCTCACTTAGTGCCGGTGTGCTCTGGCGCACAGGCGCTGCGCATTGCCTGCGGGCATGCGTCACGTGCGTGACCGTGCCATGCACTCCGCGCTCAACAGATTTTTGAGCCTCGCAAGGGCTCGAACCCGCATCTGCTAGTCTGGTGTTGAGGCGCAGACCAACGCACTACCTTCGTGCATTGGTTGAGTGATGCAAACACATCCATTTAGGTTAAAATGCCTATTTATGCATGTTCCTAGGCTTAGATTTGCATTCTATATTATAAAAATTTTATAGCATGCATCATTCTACATTTAGAGTAGTTGTGTATATTTTAGGTTAATTGCATCCTTTTTGTGGTCAGGAGAGAAGGAGATTTATTTCGGAGCCTCGGATTGACGATCCGACCGTACGGATCTGATCAGGACGACGATCGAAGTCCAACGCCTCCAAAATTCCTTGATCGAAGTCCCGTAGCACCATATGCAATCCGAGAAACGGCCAAGGGACTAAGTGACGTAATTCAGAGCTTCAAACAACAATTCTGACCATGCGGATAGATTTGAGTTAACGATCGCAGCCCAACGGTGTGAAAATCGACTCAATCCAACCTCTATAGCAGCCCCTACAATAGAAAAAAGATGGATGGCCCAGGTCACGCCATGTGGCACAACCCAGGCCGCCCATGCGCACGCATGTGCCACTGCACAGCAGTGTGGGTGCTTGCGCGTGCGCAAAGGCATGCACGCAAGGCAACACAGCGTGCAAGGCAGCAGCAACAGCAGCAGCGTGCGCTTTCGTAGTATAGATTTCCCGCTTTCTTAGTTGTAATAAACATTTGATTATAAAAATACATGATTGTTTCTCTCTCTATCTCTGTCTCTCTTTGTTTATTTTGCAAGTAGATTAGATAGAATTTATCGACCTAATCTCTTGCTTGCTAAAAATATCAAAAAATTAGAAAAGACAAAAACAACAAAAACAAATAAAAGCGAAACGCGGATTTTCAAAACCAAACATTCGTCTCCCCGTGTTCGACCCGGGACTCACTTTTCAAGTTTCAGTTATAAATTTTATCTGATCGATGGATTTTCTCACGAATCGAACTACGACAACGGGTTTTCCAAATCAAATCCTTTTCGTGTGTGAATCCGCCGTAATCATTTTGTGACCGTTGCCGAGGAGGCAATGCTCTTTGGTTTTTTCTCGCGTTTCCTACATTACTTACATATTTTTCTAACCAATCTTTCTTCTTCGATTTATTGTCTTGCAGGAACCCAATCGAGGAGCCGAAGGTAGTAGATTGGAGTAAAGTGCGTGTGAAGACATCTATAAGTTATTCCCCCCCCCCCCACCCCCCACCTACTAGATTTTCATTCCATAACCTAATAACTCAAATCAACGTAGGTGCTTGCATAAACCCTAGGATAGATCTGATTGTTTGATTGTCACTTCGCCTCATCTCCCCCACCCGCATATATTAAAAAAATAATAAAAAAAATACTCTTCTATTGTGTGATTTTCGGAAAGAGACACACATTAACACCCACAACTCTTGACTTAAGGTGCACCACTTCACATCGATCTACCACTTAACAGGAATCTGACCTATGGATCCGATACACCCTAACTCAAAAAACCAATAAGTGAGAAGAAATCTGAATAGGCCAAACATTTTTGTGTGCCTTAACTAAGTGATGCAACAAATCAATTGATTGAACTGTTTGGGTCGCACCACTTAAGATAAAAGTGATTCATCAGTAGCTTGCCACTTAGAGTTGATTTTTAGGGTGGAACCAGGCACTCCACATTTTTTTTTGGATTTCTAAAGGAATACATCATCACCAGTGCTTGTAAAACTTGGAGTGCTCTACTGAACTCTGATTGAACCAACCTAAGGATTAAACCCTAAAAGCTACTAAATAAGGTTAAACCCTGAAAGACACATCATCAAATAACCTTATTTGCAAACCCTGGTTGTGCACGCACATACATTTGAATTGATCATTAAGGGCCCATCACATTCCAAGAGCACAATCATCTCAAGCTTAATTAAAACTGAGTAGATGTTAGCCTTAAGAATTGATTCGCTCTTCGAGGCTCAGACTAAGATTTTTTTCGATTAATCTACTTATGCTGGTCCATTTGATGTTTAACTAGGGGAGTAGCGTCAAACGACCGTGGCTGGGGTACACTAAAAACCAGAGGTGCAAGCCAAAGGACGAACCTTCTCCCCAGCCCCTCCTTTTAACTGGATGGATTGACCCGATAAAAGTAGACCAAATCGGTTATAATCTCAAGATGAGTCCTGGGAGTCTGTAGGTCTTTAGGCTAACCCACCTAAGGACAGGGTTGATTGCTTATATTGTAGGACTCCTTTCTCTCTTTTGATTTCCCTCCTATTCTACCACGTATCCTTCCACTCCCTACACTCATTTCTCATCCAACCCTCCTACCACCACTTATACCCAAGATGATTACTATCCCGACTCAACTTATAATTACCCATCCACTAACCGGGATAACTTTGATTGGGGATACGATACCGGACCTCAGTGTCTAGGGCCTAACCCTGGACAACAAGACTATGATTACTATCATTCTTAGAGCTACAATGATTATAGATCTCCACCCTTTGATCACCGAACTAACACGATCTACAATCAAGAACGATATGTTGATTATAACACTTACCCTCCCCAGTATTCCACTGAATATAGGTCACCACCATTCTTTGAACAACTCGAGATGACCTACTATCAGAGAGGAACCCAAGAACCTTAATATCTTGACTCCCCTAGAATGAACCCAAACCCACCCAACCCTGAACAGAACCATTCGGTTCAGGTGAACCAGGTCCAAGACAGGGTGTTGGCTAACTTGAGAAACACCATCCAATCTTTAGAGGCTCAGCCAACACAATGCACTGAAGCATTGGAGCCTATGTTAAAAATGATTGATGAGCTGAATAGCTCTTTATTGGATTTGCTCCAACATGTTAGGGATAGGGGCCTGGGTGAGTTTCTACTTGAGAAATTGTCGAGGTTGAGAATAAAATTCGTGGTTGCCTTAGTCCAATCTTAGGATGATTCCCAAGATGAACCCCCTTCAGAAGAGCCAATGTCTGAACTCGCTCAGGCGCCTATCCAAGGGGATACATGTTCTGAGACCAGAGATGACCAAGTTGGGCTAGAGAAACCCATTGAGGATGAACTGAGTTTCTCACACAAGATTCCAGAGCCAAGGAATGACGAAAAATATGTCTCCATGGACCATGAAATGACATATGATTTTGAGACATATATAAATGAGGATCATGAATTCTTTGATTCTAAGGGTGAGGAATCTCTTAGTGAAGTCTCACTAGAGCTTAAGCCGAATGATTTTAGCGAGACTAATGGGCTCGAGGAGCAAGATGAACCATTTGATAGCCCAATTATTGAAGATTATGATCATGCTGGGCTAACTTGGATGATCTGAATCCTAATAATTCAATTAGTAGCCCCATTGCTCAACCACACCCTGAAGAGTAGAATTATGATATTTTTGAGATCACCAGACCCAAGTCAATCCTGATTCAGCCACAATTGTTGGACTTGGGTATTTTAGATGAGGTGTACAACGATCTAGAGGTCCCAGAAACCTTGATCTTGGATGATAGGAAGTTGGAAATAAAGATCTGGGAAGCTACTTCTGAGGGAACTACGATTTTGGATCTAAGGGTATCAATTGACTTGAAACCACCTACTTTCTACCAGGACCCTTATGATATCTTTCATGTGCAACCTAAGCTCAGAATCATTGATTATCCTTTTGAGTTCAAATCTAAAAGGACAACCGAACCTATTGAACCATCTTTACACATTGTCCGACACTTTAGTCTTGGGTTCCACACCACCAAACTGCAGGCCTAGCCCCGTATATACAATAATCTTCGGTTCTAGGTGAATTTCATCCAGAACCTTAGAACCACTCGACCCTAGGGCATGGGTCTGCACCACAACTTGGTTCACATCTGTGGACATCTGCTGGCAGGTTTGAGGATTAATCTTTTGATTTTGATTCTGACCCGCACTTGTGAATTCTCCATTTCATCCTTGTATGTATTTTATGCCTAGCTGAACGTAATAAATTTAGCATGTGTGTATATTCCACGTTCTCTGCGGAGCTGATCAGATTATCACGAAATTCAGGTGATATTCTGTTTACTCTGCCCTTTTCATGCCTTTATTTTTACAATGAGGACGTTGCATCATTTAAGCATAAGAGGTGGATAATTAATTCCTGAAATCATTTTGTTAACTCCATAGAATTTCTTTTAGTTTCTTAAAAAAATGAAAATTCAAAATGAAAAAAAAAAGAAATTAGGAGAAGAGAACTTAGGCATTTGGAAGTTATTAACTTTAGAAAACAAAACGATAGGGCCTGAACACTTAGACTCTTCAAGTCTTCGGGCTTAATTAGCTCGGGTGTCCACTTGAATGTGGACTTAGTCTCGAGTCCTCGCCAAGTAATTTTACTTTAACTTAGTGAATAAATTGGGATGATAAGTAGACAAGTTATCAACCCACCCTCGGATTTGAGGGGATTTTAAGTCTAAGCATCTACACACTATTTGCACTGACTCACTTTCTAGCGGTTTTTACGGAAATGGGGTAGCTAATGAACTGTATCAGGTGGTATGGCAGGCAAGTTGTCGGTGGTAACAGCTCATCGGCCAATTCTCCAGAGCCCAGCCACACAACCATTCTCTTCATACTGCCTTTAGGTAAATATTAGATCACGGAAGCGACCTACTTAGGAAAAAGAAAAGAAAAGTACCCAAAAAGAAAAAAAAAAGAAAAAGGAGAAAATATAAAAATATAAAAATATAAAAAACATAGAGAAAGGAGAAAATAAAATCGTACTTCATCGCACGAGTATAGCTGGCAAGTTACCGTGGGTAACAGCCCATTGGCCGGTTGTCCAGAGCCTAGCTGACAAAAATGCACAAATAATTCCCAAAACACTTAGGGAAGAAGCAGGGAAGCAGAATAAATCGGGGAGATATACACTGGGTTCGTGCTTGTGTTGACCCCATAAAAAATAAAAAAAGTAAAGAGAAAGTTACCGATCAGAAAGATAAACCTTTAGGCAAAAATCTTTAAGGTCACCTAGGGTCGTAGAAACTTAAAGTCCATTTTAACGGCCACATAGTGAGTCTATCACCCTTTCACAAGATGCTTAGTGCTTAGAGTCCTTTTCGAGTCTTGGGCGAGTCGAGTAGCCGTAAAAAGTTATCCCGAAACTCTCAAACTCCAAAAGTTCAAAAAAATTAGAAAAGAAGAAAAAATAAAAAATGTATCTTCCCCTTTCAAATAAGGCTAAGACTTGGGCGGTCTGCATTCTGGCAGACACCCGTGTACTGTTGAGTTTTCATGGTTTAGGACCTTAGTTGAAATTTTCTATTGTTAAAAAACGACTTAGGCCTAAGCGATCGAGTCCTAATTCTATTTTTATACATAGCATGTAGATTAATTTTGCTAGGGACTAGCAAAAGATAAGCATGGAGGTATGATGTAGACACATTCATTTAGGTTTAAATGCCTATTTATGCATGTTCCTAGGCTTAGATTTGCATTCCATATTACAAAAATTTCATAGCATGCATCATTCTGCATTTAGAGTAGTTGTGTATATTTTAGGTTAATTGCATCCTTTTTGTGGTCAGGAGAGAAGGAGATTTATTTTGGAGCTTCAGATTGATGATCCGACCATACAGATCTGATCAGGACGACGATTGGAGTCCAACGCCTCTGAAATCGCCTTGATCGAAGTCCCATGGCACTATATGCAATCCGAGGAAGATCAACGGCCAAGGGACTAGGTGACATAATCCGGAGCTTCAAACAACAAATCCAACCATGCGACTGGATTCAGGTCGACGATCGCAGCCCAACAGCATGAAAATTTAGTCAATTCGACCTCTGTAGCAGCCCCTACAACAGAAAGAAGATGGACGACCCAGGTCGCGCCATGTGGCGCCACCCAGGTCTCCCATGCGCATGCACGGGCACAGCAGCGCATGTGCGCTTGCACATGCATAGGCATGCACGTACGCAGGCACAGCAACGCTAGTGCACACGCGCGCGCGAAGGCAAGCACGAAAGGCAGCGACAGCAACGCACGCAGGCGTGAGGCACGTTGGCGGATATCCCACGTGCACGCGCAACAAGGGAGCGTGGAGCGCGCGCCAACGGTGTGGCAGCAAATTCACAAAGCGCGCGCTAGCGCAACAACAGTGTGGGCGCAAATCTGTCTTCAGTGACTTTTACAGCGGATCTTCAACGATGTTTATAACCTCCACTAAATGTCCTGTATACAAATTTGATTCTTTCCTCCACTATAAAGGACCCCAACCCCTCCCATTCTTCTTCATCTCTTCCTTTCTTCTCCTCACCACCTCCAAGGCTCTAGAGAAAGTTTGTCCCAAGCCCGGGATGCTCCTCTAGAGTAGAAAACAAACATTTGTTCCCACCTCTCATTCCCCTTCGCGGAGCATCCCATGGTCGTCTTCTCACCTCCCTTCGGGAAGAAGATCCTTGTCGTGACGCCTTCCTGCCTCACCCTCCATCCTCCAGCTCCGTCCTCGTTCTTTCCGCTCCTTACCACCTTCCTCTAGGCGACGTCAGAGCGAGTCGTTCTCCAAGCGACCGTCGAAGGGGATTTATGTCACCTATCACTATCTTTATTACTTTCGTAGTATAGATTTCCCGCTTTCCTAGTTGTAATAAACATTTGATTATAAAAATACATTATTGTTTCTCTCTTTGTCTCTATCTCTCTCTATTTATTTTGCAGGTAGATTAGATAGAATTTATCGACCTAATCTCTTGCTTACTAAAAATATCAAAATATTAGAAAAGACAAAAATGACAAAAACAAATAAAAGCGAAACGCGAATTTTCAAAATCAAATGTTTGCCTCCTCGTGTTCGACCCGGGACTCACTTTTCAAGTTTTAGTTATAAATTTTATCTGATCGACGAATTGTCTCGCGAATCGAACTACAACGACGGGTTTTCCAAATCCAATCCTTTTCGCGTGCGAATCCACCATAATCATTGAGTTCATGCGCCTTTGCCCACACCGTCCGATCAAGGATCAATGGCTGAGATCGCTCGATGAAGGAGCATCGGAGAGAGAGTAGTGGCCGAGGGTGCATGGATGCTCAACACATGGCTGGGTTTGGGCCGTTGATCACTAGATCAACGATCAGAACTTCTTGGGCTTATTGTGGGAGCTACGAAGGTTGGATTGAGGTGATTTTAAGTCTGTTGAACTCCGTTCGTTGATCTAGATCCATCCGTAGGTCTGATTACTTATTTGAGACCTGTTTCATTATGCACTTGTGCACATGGTCACTAAACATTGATTCTAAGCAATCTTAATATAAAATAATGCAGAATGCATGCAATGCTCCCAAACCCACTATAATATGACATTAATGGACATGTGCTCTTGAAATTAACTCTAGTTGATAATATTAACACTAATAATTGTAGAGTCATCACCTGTGATGGTAAATTCATGGGTAAGGATGAGGATACCATTTGGGAGATTCTCAAGAATATGTGCAAGAACTCCACAAACAATGAGTCCTTGGGTATGTTCAACCAGACGACTACCCGCGCAGTGACGAACACACAAGGAGCAAACGAGGCTAGAGACCTATCCTCTTCCGTCGATCTAGAATTGGTGGTCAGTCGATTGGATAAGTTCTATTATTGCAAAGTTGGACGATTTGACTCTCCAACTCCAGAAGGCCACTTCTTCTCAACAAAGCATGTATGCACGTCCGCCCACAGGGAGGGAGGTCGTGCATAACATTCACCATCACTCTAGGATGGATGCTTATCCATCCACTTCTAATCTAGGTTTTAGGGGAAACTCCGAACCCTCTTATTCTAGTTGGGGAAAATTTCACTTGCAGAAAAATTATGTCATTGCAGTAGTGGAAATCGTGGTGGAAAATCCCGAACAAAAATATATATCAATGAAAACTAACCACGGTGGATTAGATCGTATCCACAGGGAGGAACAAGGCCAATAGATCTACGAATATTTCCAGTGCAATATTTGGACACTTTGTACAAGGCTAATATGATGCAAACTAAATTTGTCATAAAGTTGTAGCATCAAATGAGATGAAGAGTGGCTTGAATTAGCATTAACATGAAATGTAGAGAATTAGGAGGGTTTGAGAAGCGATTACCCATAATATAAAATAATATCTCAAAATTTCCACTTCTTCAACCAATCCTCATTTAACTTAATACCCCTACAATACAAAGCAATTACCCACAATGTAGAGAATTAGGAGGCTAAAGGTGTAGGTGTGCACATGGTGTCGAGGTGAGGTCAACGGCATCAACGGAGTAGAGGGTGGTGGTCAAACGAGGTGGCTTCAGGGAGAGGGATGGCCGAAAACTTTGGGTTCTTCTTGGAGAAGAAGAACAATGAGTGTAGGTGGTCGAGTGTTGGGGAAGTTGGCCTGCTGGGTGTCGGCTTGCTGGCCATGCAGTGGTTGCGTGCGGTGGCACAAAGGCACTGGTGGGCTCGAGGATGCACGAGCACGCAAGGGGTGCCGAAGGTAGCCGAAGGTTTGGTGGCGCGTGTGGAGGGTCGTTGACGGTCTAGGAGAAGGTAGCCGTTGTTGGGTTGGTGTTGAAAAAGAAATAGAGGAAGAGGAATGCGGGCGTTCGCTGTGGTGGCTGTCTGGGCAGTGGGCGCTCTGGCTGAGGGGCGGAGCATGCGATGGTGGTTGGCGCGTGGTCGGTGGACGTTATGAGGGTGCAGGTGCTCTGGCCGAGACGAGGAAGCTCAATGGTCTCTCCTCTGTCCTTGCGTGAGGCGATGGCTCGCAGTGGTTTGTTGGGTGGAGGAGATGCAGCCGCAGAGGAGGTTGTCACAGTCATGGTGATGGTCTGTGGTCTGAGAGAGGGTAAGGTGTAGGGTGGTGGTGGTCTCTATCAAAGGCAGACACAGTTCTTGGTCAGAGATGGAGGGAGCCGCGGTGGTAATTCTATTGGCTGGAGCAGGCACGAAGATGAAGAGGAGCATGGAAGTTGAAGGTGGAGGGGAGCCCCCTGTTGGGTGCCGTCTGTTTTGGAAGGAGATGGTGCACCTCAATTGGTCTTCCTACCTATTATAAACAAAGAGAGAGAAAATCAAAGAGAATAACCATGACTTTATGTTACCAAAAGAAGAAGAAAGAGATTTGAGGAAAAATAAAAGGAAAGGAATGCCCTTGATTGATTTGAGAGCCATAAAGGGATGCAAAAAATGATTCCTTTGCTATATTTTACTAGAACACAATCCCAACATTATGGTATATCAAATTGAGATTTGATGTGGTGTCCTTGCCTCTAAAGTAAATAATTAATCCCTCCAAATTAATGCAATTAATGCATGAAATGATAAATCTAAAGCACACATAATTTTGTCAATACCATGTATGATTTAAATTAATTTCTTCTTCCAATAACAAAATTCTTAGGCTCTAATTTAGTCCACTAAAGTGGACCTATCAGGTGACACTACAATTGACAGATAGATCAATTAAGTCACCAAAATGAATTCTTGATGATGTACTAGTTAGGGTTTGAGATTTCTATTTCCTGGTGGATTTCATTGTTCTGGATATAGATACTCCTAAAAATCTTAAAGATACGCCTATTATCTTAGGGGGACCGTTCTTAGCAACTGCTAGGGTAAATATTGATTGCAAAGAGAGCAAGATAAAATTGAAATTCGAGGATAAAACGTTGAGGATTGATATCTTTAAAGCCCAAAAAGGAATTAATTGTAGGGCAATTAAGGAAGTATACGATATAGGTTCTTTGATTGAGGACTCAATTACGGAGGAAGGCTCGATTTTTCAAGAGCCTCAATTACAAGAGAATCCCAACCTAGAAGCTAGGGAGCTTGAAGTTGATTTAGACCAACCCTTAGCTCCCACCTCCTCTTCTAAGACCAACCCCGAACCTCCAGTTACTGCTAATAACCCAATTATGGAGTTGAAACCAATCCCCGACCATCTAAAATATGTATTTTTGGGCTCCAATCAGACATTTCCTATGATTATTAATTCCCGCCTGACCCCTGATCAAGAAACGAAATTGATTTATGTTCTCTAGTAACATCGTAGAGCCATAGGTTGGACTCTAGATGATTTGACTGGAATAAGTCCCTCGTATTGTACTCATTGAATCTATATCGAAGAGTACTCACAACCTTCTTGCAAGATGCAGAGAAGACTTAACCCAAATCTCCAAGAGGTTGTGAAAAAAGAGATTATTAAGTGGCTCGATGCGGATATTATTTACCCCATCTCTGATAGCTGCTGGGCGACTCCCATTCAGGTTATGCCTAAAAAGGTGAGACTCACCATTATTACCACTGAATCCGAAGAAACCATTCTAACTCAAATTACTAACTCATGGAGAGCCTATATAGATTATCAAAAATTGGATACCTCCACGAAGAAAGACCATTTCCCTCTCCCGTTTATTGACCATATCCTTGAGAAGCTGGCAGGAAATAGATTCTTCTATTTTTTGGATAGCTACTCCAGATATAACCAAGTAGCAATTCATCTTGAAGATCAAGAGATGACCACCTTTACTTGCCCCTACGGAACTTATGCATTCTGTAGGATGTCATTCGGGCTGTGCAATGCACCTGCCACTTTGTAGTGGTGCATGCTAGCCATTTTCTTCAATCTGGTGGGTAAATTCCTTGAAGTCTTCATAGATGACTTCTCGATTTTTGTTTAAACTTTTGATAATTGCCTCCAGCACTTGGTTCAAATCCTCCGGCGATGCATTGAGGTGAACCTAGTTCTTTCCTTGGAAAAGAGCCACTTCATAGTTCCTGAGGGCACGTTCTCGGACACCTTGTATCTGAGCAAGGTATCCAAGTTGACTAAGCAAAGGTGAATCTAATTTTCAAACTTCCTTTGCCTTCCTCAATCAAAGATATTTGATGTTTTCTGGGGCATGTCGAATTTTATCGACAGTTTATATTTGATTTCTCTAAAATTGCACAACCCTTGACTAATCTTCTCTCAAAAGACACTCCCTTTGAGTTGATTAGTTAGTGTGTTCGTGCATTTGAGATCTTGCGCAATCGAGTAACCCAAGCTCCGATCCTACAATCTCCTTACTGGTCTCAACCATTTGAGATCATATGCAATGCGTCTGACTATGCGGTAGGAGAGGTGCTTAGGCAAAAGATCGATGGGAAACCAGTGATGATATATTACGTCAACAAAACATTGGATGAAGCTCAGCGTAATTACACAATTATGGAGAAAGAGCTGCTGACTGTAGTATTTGGTCAAGAGAAATTCATATCATACCTCTTGGGATCTCATGTTACTATATACTCGGATCACACTACTGTGAGGCACTTACCAGTGAAGGACGCCAAACCAAGGTTGATTAAATGGATCTTGCTTTTGCAAGAATTCGACTTCAGGATACTCAATAAGGCGGGGTAAGCAAAATGTAGTTGCTAACCATTTATCCCATCTTCCTTCTTCGATCATTGACCCATCGGGACCTATTAATGAGCATTTGTCGGATGAACATCTTTTGATCATTAATGGACTTCCCTGGTTCCCTAATATTGTGAACTACTTGGTCATTGGGAAAGTCTCATCTGATTGGGCCAAGACCAAACGGGACAAGCTAATTTTCGACACCAAGTATTATTTTTGGGAAGATCCCTATCTCTTTAGCATAGGTAATGACCAAATTATTAGAAGATGCATTCCTAATAATGAGGCAATGATATTATATCTTTCTGTCATGACTAGGCCTACCGTGGCCATTTTTTTGGGCGTAAAATTACTGTGAAGATCCTCCAATGTAGGTTCTTTTGGCCGACACTATTCAAAGACGCACAAACCTATTGTAAGGCATGTACCCATTTCCAGACCCTTCGCAATAGGGGTCTGGAATTATTTATCCAATCTCTGATAGTCCCTGGGTAAGTCCCGTACAGATTGTTCCGAAGAAAGTCGAGATTACCGTTGTGACTAACAAGAGAGGAGAATCTGTCACAACTCGTTCAGCTTCCTCTTGGAGGGTTTGTATTGATTATAGGAAGCTGAACACAGCCACTAAAAAGGATCATTTTCCCCTGCCCCTCATCGATCAAATCTTGGAAAGATTAGCCGGGCAGAAGTACTTCTGTTTTCCTGATGGCTACTCGGGATATAACCAAGTTCCTATCCATCTCGAGGATCAGGAAAAAACTACTTTCACTTGTCCCTACGAAACCTTTGCTTTTCGTAGGATGCCTTTCGGGTTATGCAATGCACCTGCGACTTTTCAAAGGTGTATGCTAGCCATATTTTCTGACATGGTGGGAGAGTTTATGGAAGTCTTCATGGATGATTTCTCTATTTTCGGAGAATCATTTGACTCTTGTTTGGCTAATCTTGAAATGATTCTTAAGCGACGTATCAAAACACGATTGGTCCTTAGCTGGGAAAAGAGTAATTTCGTGACCCAAGAAGGCATCGTTTTGGGTCATGTAATCTCTGAATGAGGAATTGAAGTGGATAAAGCTAAGGTTGATGCTATCGCTAAACTTCCTCCTCCCACATTTGTTAAACAAATCCGATCATTTCTTGGCTATGTGGGATTCTATCGAAGAATCATCAAGGATTTCTCAAAGGTTGCTCGTCCCTTGAGCAATCTTCTTGCCAAAGAAACGCCATTTGTTTTTGACGAATCATGCCGAAAGGCATTTGATTTCCTCAAAACGGCAGTCACCTGTGCTCCAATTTTGCAACCACCAATTTGGACAGCCCCTTTTGAGATCATGACCAACGCTTCTGATTATGGGGTCGGGGCTATCCTGTGTTAGAAAATTGATAGAAAGCCCTCTGTCATCTACTGCGCTAGTAAAACTCTAGATGAAGCCCAGAGGAATTATACTGTTACTGAAAAGGAATTACTAGCTGTAGTGTTCGCTTTGGAAAAATTCAGGGCTTATCTCTTAGGGTCTCATGTTATCATCTATACCGACCACTCGGCCTTGAGACATCTCTTGGCCAAAAAGGATGCTAAACCCCGGCTTATTCGTTGGATTCTTCTTCTTCAAGAATTTGATCTTGAAATCAAGGATAAAATCGGGGTACAAAAAGTGGTAGCGGATCATTTGTCGAGACTCCTAGGTGATTCCTCTCGTCCGGACATTCCTATTGCTGACACTTTTCCGGACGAAACTATTCTTACAGTTTTAGGTGTCCACACCCCATGGTTTGCTGACATTATTAACTATTTGGCCGTTGGTCAAATCCCCCAGGATTGGACCAAGCAACAACGGGATAGACTTAAATCTGAGGCCAAATACTACTTCTGGGAGGACCCTGAGCTGTACCGCATTGGCTCTGATCAGATTATTCGCCGATGTATACCGGAGAATGAATTCAACAGTATACTCGAGTTCTGCCATGCATCTGGGTGTGGTGGACATTTCTCCAGGAAAAAGACGGCTACAAAAATCTTGCAATCTGGCTTCTATTGGCTGTCTTTATTCAAGGATACCCAGGATTTCTTAAGGTCATGTTCTCGATGTCAGGCACTCGGGAGCATAACTAAGAGAGATATGATGCCCCTAAACCCAATTCTTCCTGTCGAAATTTTCGCTGTTTGGGGCATCGATTTCGTGGGACCTTTTCTCCCTTCATTTGGACATCAGTACATTCTTGTTGCTGTTAATTATGTGTCCAAATGGATTGAGGTGATTCCCACCCGAACAAATGACCACAAGGTGGTCATCGATTTTGTCAAGAAAAATATCTTCAGTAGGTTCGGGATTCCGAGGGCTATCATCAGTGAAGGTGGCACTCATTTTACAAATGCCCAATTCCAGAATTTATTGGCCAAATACGGGGTTAATCACCGAATTTTCACACTTTACCATCCCTAGATGAATGGACAAGCTGAGATCTCCAATCGAGAGATCAAGAACATTCTGCAGAAAACGGTTAGGCCTGATCGCAAGGATTGGACTCAAAAGCTTGAGGACGCTCTTTGGGCCTACCGTACGGTGTATAAAACGCCCATCAGCATGTCTCCATTCCGTTTGGTGTATGGAAAGGCTTGCCATCTACCCGTAGAGATTGAACACAGGGCATTCTGGGCGATCAAACAATGCAATTTAGATCTGAATTTAGCTGGGAAGACCAGGAAACTCCAACTATCTGAGTTGGAGGAGCTTAGAAATGATGCATATGAGAATGCTAAGATCTACAAGGCTCGGACCAAAGCTCTACAAGATCAATTGATTTCCCGCAAGAGCTTTGAGCCGAACCAGAAGGTCTAGTTATTCAATTCTAAACTTAAGCTCTTTCCTAGCAAACTTAGATCTAAATGGAATGACCCATTCATAGTTGACCAAATTTTTCCAAATGGAGCCGTTCAGATTTCTGACCCAAAGACGGGTAACACACTTTAACTCAGCGGTCAACGTCTGAAGCCTGTTATTGACCGTATTCTTCCAGAACTCGTCTCAGACACTGTTGCCCTAGCCATTTTGTGACTTCTTTGGCTGGACTTCGCCTAGCTGACGGCATTAAACTTAGCAATTGCACATATGACACAAGGCTGATACGAGCTTCAAATTCAGGTGACATCTTTCATATTCTACCCTTTCTTTCATGTCTCTTTTTCAATGAGGACATTGTATCAGCTAGGCATGGGGGTGGATTCATTTTTGAATCATTTGGTCAACTTTGTGAAATTCATGTAAATTATTTTTCTCTTCTTATTTACACATAAAAAAAATCAAAATTAAGAAGGATTAGTTGGACATTAGGACTTTTCAATCTTAGGAAAATTTACATTAGGATCTGAACACAAAGACCCTTCGGGTCTTTGGACTTAATTCACCCGTGTATCCACTAAAATGTGGATTTATCTTTCGAGTCCTCGCCATCTTAATTTTATCGTAATTGGAGTAAATAAGTTTGGGTGATAAGTACACGACTTATCAACCCACCCTTTGATTTGAGAAAATTTTTGTGTTTTAAGCATCTACGCACTTTCTTTGCACTGACTCGTTGTTCGGCGATTCTAACGGAAATTGGGTAGCTAATGAACCTTCTAGGGTGATATGGCTGGCAAGTTATCGTGGGTAACAGCCCATAGGTAGGTTGTCCAGAGCCCAATCACTGGACCTTTCTATTTTTGCTGCCTTTAGATAAATCTTAGACTAGGGAAGCCACCTACTTAAAAAAAAAGAACAAAGAAAGAAAAAAAAATCAAAAAGAAAAGGAGAAAAGAAAAAAAAAGAAATAAACCACACTTCGCCGCATGAGTATGGCTGGCAAGTTGTCGGTGGTAACAGCTCATCGATCGGTTGTCCAGAACCCAGCTCAATAAATGCACTGAAAATTCCCAAAACACCTAGGAAGAAGCGGAGAAGTAGAATAAACCAGGGAGATATACACCAGATTCACCCTTGTATTGGCCCCATAAAAAAATAAAAGTAAGGAGAAAGCTACCGGTTGTAAAGATACAAGTTTAGGTAGAATTCTTTTTTAGGTCACTTAGAGGCGTAGAAATCTGAAGTCCATTTTAACTGCCGGTCAACGAGTCTATCACATTCACAATAAGATGCTTAAAACTTAGGGTTCTCATCAAATCTTAGGTGAGTTGAATGGCCGTAGAAAGCCACTCTTAAACCCTAAAACCTGAAAATAAAAAAAAAATTAGAAAAGAGGAAAAAGAGAAAAAGAAATTTTTTTCTTTGAATAAGGCGAGGGCTTGAGGCGGTCTGCATTTTGGCAGATACTCGGGCACTGTTGTGTCTTTGAAAGTTTAGATCCTAAGTATACAGTTTCTTAATGATTAAAAATAACTCATGCCCAAATAATCCAACATAATTCTTTTATAAATAGCATATAGTTTTTGCTAGGGACTAGCAAAAGATAGGAATGGTGGTATAATGTAAACACGTTTACACTACTTAAGATGTCTATTTATGCATGTTCTTAAGCATAGGACTGCATTGCTTGCTATAAATATTGCATAACATGCATCATCTTGCATTTAGAGTAGTTTGAATAAAATGGAGGTTAATTGTCTCCTTTTATGTTCATGGACAGGGAAAACTTTTTATCGCGGCCTCGGATCGAATATCCAAACATACAAATGTGATCAGGACGACGATTGGAGTTCAACGACTCCAAGATCGCCCTAATCAGGCATCTGTAGCATTAGATAGTGACTGGGGAACCCTAGAAGATCAAGGGCCAAGATGGTGTAAATCTACACTTTAAACGACAAATCCGACCACACGGATGGATTCGGATCGACGATCGCAGCCTAACAGCATGAAAATCGACTCAATCCGACAACTATGGCACCATCTACATCATCCAGAAGATGGACAGCTAAGATGGTGCCACGTGGCGCCATCTCAGCCGTCCAACCGGCCCTCAAGACCGCCGCTACCTCTCCAAAGGACATCCAACCCACGATTTGGGCCGTTGGATCTTCATCCAACGGCTGTGGATGCGGCGCCTTAAATCGTTTGTGTGACCTTCTCGACTGCGTAGCGCAGCGGAGACGACATTGCGGGCGAAGCACAGGTCGCGGGGTCGAGCCCCTGCGAGCCTCAAATAAGGAGCGGACGAGCGGGTGCGTAGAGCGTCGGATCGCGATCGAACGGTCACACGCGCCCAATAGCGCCCATGCGCTAATGCACATGTGGCGAAGACACAGCATCGTACGCGGGTGGGCACGCGTTGAGGAGGCAAGCGTAGCGCGATCTGAGCCATCCGATCTCGCAATCGGACAGCTGAGGATGGATGAACATGCGCGTGCGTTGCGCACGTGGGGAAGCGAGCAGGCGCACAAGCGTCGCCCACTACACCCACGTTCAGACCTTTAGTGACGGTTTTATCCGTCACTAAAGGTCCTTGCAACTATAAAAGGAGACCCCTCCACACGAAATTCTCATCCCTTCCTTCTCTTCTCTCCCTCTCCAAAGCTCAAGAGAAGCTTGTCCCACACCTGGGATGCTTCTCTCGAGATAAAGTCAATTTTTCGTCCTCCATCGAAAGTGGATCCCGCGACGACGACGACGTGCTGCCCCGTTCCCATTCTTTTACTTCGTCCTGCTTCATCCTCCTTCGTCCAGGTGTCGTCCCGTCTGGCTCGTCCTCCAAACGACCGTCGAGGAGGATATTTCTCTCTCCATTCTTTTAATGCTTTCTAAAGTAGATTTACTGCTTTCTAGAGTAGATTTACTGCTTTCTAGTGTAATCATTTTCCCGCTTTCTAGTGTAATGAACAATCGTTCTAATGATGAAATTCTATATTTATTCTACATCTCATTTTGGTTTTTATTTGTAATATTCTCTCTCTCTCTCTCTTTTCTATTTATTGTAAGTAGTTAGATCGTTCTAATCAATTGAATTATTTCGTGACAAATAAAATCAAATGCGTAGTTTTTAAATCAAACGTCCGCCTCCCTGTGTTCGACTCGGAATTTTCATTTTGGTATAAATTTTATTTGTTGAACGCGAGTTCTTCGCTTTCATACTACGACGACAGGTTTTAAAAACCAAACACGTTAGTGTAGCAACTCGCACGTTCAACAAGGGGCCCTCGCGATATGATGCCCCTGAATTCGATTGCTGTTTGCGAGATTTTTGATATCTGGGGGATTGATTTTATGGGATCTTTTCCTGAATCTAACGGCTTCAAGTATATCTTACTCTCATTGTTGATTATGTCTCAAAGTGGATCAAAGCCATCCCTACCCAAACTAACGTCATAAGGTGGTTTTCCACTTCATTCAGGAGAACAACTTTTCCAAATTTGGGGTTTCTAAAGCTATCATTAGTGATGGTAGGTCCCACTTTGTGAATGTGTACTTCAAGTCCCTGTTGAAGAAATATGGGATGTTACACAGAATTTTGACTCCATATCACCCACAAATCAATGGACTGACCGAGTTCTCCAACCAGGAGATAAAAAAGATTTTTTCTTTTTTTAAACTGGAGATAAAAAAGATTCCTCAGGTCACCATTCGACCTGATAGAGAAGATTAGTTAACCCAGCTTCCAGAAGAATTATAGGCTTATAGGATTGCCCATAAGACCCAGTTAGGTATGTCTCCATTCAAACTAGTGCATGGGAAGTCATGTCACATTCTTGTAGAGTTGGAGCATAAAGCCTACTGGGCAATATAGAAGTGTAACTTGGATCTCAAGAAGGTCGGAATCCACTATCGATTGTAGATAAGCGAGATCGATGAAATACGTAATGATGCGTGCAAGAACTTAGATCTACAAGGATCGGATTAAGGCCCTTCATGACAAGCACATTTCATGTAAAACTTTCTATCCTAGTGAGAAAGTGCTTCTCTTTGTTGCTCGACTTAAGCTCTTCCCGGACAAACTGAGATCGAAGTGGATTGAACCCTTTTTAGTCTGGAGGATCTTTGGAAATGGAGCCATTGAAATAAGTGAACTCAATCAAGATTCAAACCATTTTGTTGTGAATAGATAAAGGTTAAAACCTTTTCTTAAGCTAATTGATTCGAACTTGACTAAGGAATCTCTTGATCTCCATTCCATCAGAGCTACATTGTGCCCAACTGATGGTGGTAAACTTAGCACTTAATGGGAGGCAACCCATCATTTTTCAAAAACCTGAGACCTTTCTTATTCTCTTTGAACACCATTCCTATTGCACTTTAAAATTTATATTTCAGAACAGCCGACTCCACCTCCAATCTTCATAGTGGAGCTTGAAATTATTCGTGATAACCATTTCTGACCTGCCCACTCACACTTATAAATCTGTTCTAAAATTATGAACTAAGCTAAATTCGAACCCATCCTTTTTGCAATGAGAGCCTTCCAAAACTTAGGCATGGAGGGGTGTTAAAGTGCAAATGATTAAAATTTTAATTTCTTTCAAGGGTTCTCACAAAAAAAAAATGTAATAAATCTAATGAAAGGAGGGGAGAAACTTTTTGAATTGAATTTCAAATTTTTAATGGCAAAGAGGAAGAAGAAAATGTGTTGAATGATTAATTTTTAAAGTTTCGGTCTTGTTTTAAGTTGTTTGTGCTCTAGTCTAGTATCAGGACACCCATATCCTCGACCTTAGATTTTTCGGGCTAACTAAGCTTGAGTAAGCATGGCTTAATTTGCTCGACTGAGCAAAGACGGAATATCTGATTTCTGGGACTAAGGGCACGAGTGTTTAAACCAGTCTCTTTGTGACTTTTGGTCTAAGAGTTTGAAGAACCAGAACATAACCTCACATGCACATATTGAGTTTTAGGACCCGATGTTGATGAGGATTTGTTGAGTGTTAAGAGATACACGTTGGAGTACACTCAACAAAAATACAACAACACTTAAAATTTATAAACTCAAAATCGATGTGAGTCTGAGGTCGTTCGTAGGGAGCAAATATGGAATTCACAACACTAATCGCATTCAGAAATAATGAGCACAATCATAGATATATGCAATAAGAATTAATAATAATAAAAAATGCAATATTAACCCAAATTGAATCTCACAAAGTCATGGGATAAAAAGAATAAAAGGTCAAAACAATGGTGATTTAAATCACCAATTATTACCTTCAATCCTAGCATTCAATTCAACCAAACATTTCAACAGTAATTCAAATCATATGCCAGCCAAGAACTCAAATATGTCCACAGTAAACCTTAATCAGACATCTCACATAAGGCTCAGACGCCTTAAGTGATCACAAGGAATAGCAGGAGCAACCCCACAGAGGCACGATGCACAGCTAAGGCACAAGGGCAACCATAGAGTAAACCTTCCTCAGAAGCTAAGTGTTCAAATTTTAAGCATGCATGCCGAGGATCCACAGTGTAAAACCCTCCCCCACCCGGCTCAGTATTTCTCCTCTTATCTCTCTCTAATCGAGTAAACAAGCATGCACAGTAATCGAGTAATCGGGTCATAAACAAGGACTAGGCTCACCAGCAGTGGGTGATGAGCAAGGTGTAAAGTAGGTCATGTGAGTGAGGCATGAGGGACCTCACCTCTTCGTGTCAAGGAGATAAGCCTCAGGCACTTTTTCAATTTATCTGCTGCGCCCGCTTTGTAGACGCACGATGTGGGACTATATCCCACCTTGTTTCTTCGCACAACAGCAGCAGGGTTCTTCACCTCAATTAAGCTGCTGTTGGAGCTCTTCTCATCAATTGGGAGCCTGGATAGCTTCATGAAGGTGTTCTACTCCAGTTGAGAGTTGAGTGGTAGCCGAAGATGGTCGGATGACGTTGGTTAGCAGTGGAGGAGACGATGGTGACGGCGGAGGTGCCAGCAAAGAAAACACGGCCCTAGGGCCCAATTAAGAACATGGAAAGCTTCGCTGAAGTGAGGTGAAGCTAATGGTGTGGGTGATGGAGTGATTAGAGGTCTATGGAGGATAGTCAAAGTCGGATTTCGCGTGGCTGTGGTGGGGTGATTGATGATAACGTCATCATCAATCGTATCTAACTTTATTTATTCAATTTCCATCTATAAATGCTCTTACATAACCATCAGAAGGCCATAATTCATTACAAATCCTTTCTAAAAGAAATACAAGAGACCAGGGTTAAAATTGTAATTTTACCATCATATCATGAATGCAGAATAACCGCAGAATTAAGGTTCAAATGATCTTAAGAGTTTAACATGTGGGCTTGTACAGACAGAAAAGGGTTTTCGCGCGTTTTGAGAATTAAATGACACTTGAAACCCTAAAAGCAGACCCGCTTGATTCATCGAGGTTCTAGTCAGGATAAAATACACTTAAACCCTCTAAAATTCATAGAAAAATATTCTCTAGGATTCAGTACCTTCAATTTGACCATCAAAACCCATCTTGACCCAAGATAGAGCCACAGACAAACTTTTACCCTAATTTGGATTTTTACATAAATTACCCATTCAAGCTAGGTCAAAAATAAAATCAAACTTCACCATTGGATTCCTTAGGTCCAAATTAGGTTTTTACCAAAATTTGGGCCTAATCTAAGATCATCTTAACCTAGTTTATAATTTGGTTCTGTCTGACTCTTTTATCTCACACTCATGCCCCTAACTTTTGAATTTCTTATAAATAGCCCCCCAACTTTGTCATCTTATTTACAAATAGGTCCCTGCTTCTTGCAGTTTCCTAAATCCTACTTCGACGACCTTCAAATGGGAAGGTCTCCCTTATTTCTCGCTCAATCCCTTCCAAAATTGGAAGGGAGATTCCTAAGAAGATCTCCTACAATTTGAGCCACGTGTTGGGATTTGACTTGCGCCTAAATCCTCATGCGAATGCTTCAAAGAGTTGGGTTTCCAACTTTGATGACCTTCCAAGCTTGGGAAGCTTGCTTCCCAAGCTCTAATCACCCTCTCACGACCTATATAAGACTCCCTAGGGCAGACCGTTCTTCCCACGCTAGATTATGGCCTAGAACACCCCAATTTCGTCTCTCCACATCCAGCCGAAGCTCCTCGATGTCCGGCGACTTCCTCTGTCTCCCCTCGTCGTGTGACCACAATACCGGCGGTAGATCCTTCTTCCTTGCCTTCCTCCGCACGTTGCAATACCCGCGGCCACTCCAATCT
The DNA here is from genome assembly GCA_037157565.1 of Thalassia testudinum. Lineage (NCBI taxonomy): Eukaryota > Viridiplantae > Streptophyta > Magnoliopsida > Alismatales > Hydrocharitaceae > Thalassia > Thalassia testudinum. The sequence continues at coordinate 77,580,645 of JAZHRO010000077.1, read as the reverse complement.
ACGACTTCATCGCCGTCCTACCCTCACCGGAGCATCTTTCTTCCCTGACGCCGGCCATAGCATAACCGGCACCACTCCATCCCCTTTGTCCAATAGATTAGGGTTAGATTAGTTTATTTTATCTTGTAGGTTAGTTTCTCACTCTTCTTATCCCTGTTTCGACCCTTGACACATGCTATCACCTCCATCTTCCCCGTCTCCGGCAATCCCACCGGTGAGGCATTTGATGCATTACTTTACTCAACTCAGTAATTAAGTTAATTTTACCTAATTTAGAGTAGAGAAAAGTCACTTAGGTTAACTCAAAGTTATGTCGGTTGTGTAGTATAGGGTCGAATTAACCTAACATTTTAGAATTTTTACTTTATTTTCTTTATAAGTTTAGGATGTATAATTAAGTTAATTATAAAAGCATGAATTTTGCCAAATGAATTAAACTTTAAGAATATACAAAATCCCATATGAAAACACATTTACTCAAATGATGTACTTTATTAACAAGTAAACATGTTAGTTTTCTATTTTATTTCAAAGAAATTAAGGCAAAAGAGTTCTTTTATTAAAACATGACTTATTACAACATTTAAGAACAAAAAGAAATTTAAAATAATGCAAGTAAAATAATTTATTTTTTTTACTTCTTCAGCCTCTCTCTTCTTTCTTTTTCTTCTTTTCCTTTAATCTTTTATTTTATTTTTTTTCATTCTCTCTCGAGCTCTTTACTTTTCTTCTCTTCTGCTCCTGCCTCTTCTTTTCTCTTCCCTTAGTCTTCTTCTTAGTTCCCTTAGTCTTCTTTTTCTTTTGTTCCTTAGTGCCTATTCTCTTCCTTTTTTCCTTAGTACCTATTCTTTCTTAGTTCCTTTCTTTCTTAGCCATCAGCTCTTTCTTAATTAAGCTTTCCTTTGAACAATCAGTTGAATCAATTTTTTTTTATTTTTAACCAAAAATTATTTATTTGCAACGAGGTCCTTTCGAGGATACACAGTACCCTTAGATCAGGGTGGGGCCAGACCCTACTCGATCCTCGTCTGATTTCAATTAGGTTTGATTTCAGTTTATTTTTTCAGTTCACAGATTCAATCCACTCCGGCTCAACCGCCTCCCAGGCCTCGCCCCCCCAGGGCCACACTTGCTCATGCCCACCCACAGGCACACACCCACAGGCAAACATACATGCTCAGAAGGTTCAGATGCTCAGTTCAAGCCCAGTGCTTGACGAGTGGGGAGCCTATACAACAAATCACTTTTATTCCAAGGCACACGCTCGTCGTTAACCGATGTGGGACTATGTTCCCCCCTCCAGACCCGACTTCAATCGACCATATCTCTTAGCTCAGAGCTCCGTTCCAAGTGATTCAAGGCTTGTTAGAAAGCTCTAAGGTTGATCTTTAAGGTTGCAGGGTCAATTTAAAGTTAAGAGGATGTTTTCTTCTTCAATTGAAGAGTGAAATGAAGGGGTTCCTATGGGTTATAATGCTTAGAAATGGTTATTACGCTTACAGAGTCCACAGAAGGACTTTTCTCTCTTACCTAAAGCTCTGAATAGTGTCTAAGGTTAATTCCGTAGCTGCAGAAGTGAGTCTTGAAGCTCTTAGAGGCTTCAAGAACAATAGAGAAGCTTCAAGCTTCTCTGAAAGCTTCAAAGAACGAATTTACAACTTAAAAATGTGTAACAGACACTTAGGAACAAATCTGATCGATTTCAACAAGTTCTAAGGGTTTCAACAAACTGATCTAGGCAGGATTTAAGATCAAAACTCATCAAAATTCCATTGCTGTCAGTTTGGGTTCAAAAATAACCCAAACTGATAGGGTTTGAATTCTCACCAAAATACAGGTTGAGCTCAATAAAATCTCTTTCAGGTCATTCAAAAGAATCTCAGAATCCATTTAAGCTTCTCAAATCATCAAATCGTGCTCAGAACTCCAGAATCAGACTCAGTTTGAATGTGAAGGCTTAAAATTTGACTTTATGATTTAAACCTCTCCACAGGGAATTAATGCCTAAAATAGCATCTCTTCAATCTCAGGAACTCATCCAACCTTTAAAAATGATGATTAAACCCTAGAAATTAGGGTTCCAGGCTCGCCACCTGAGCTCCTAATGGTGTTTGTTCATCAGAGTACTTGAGAGGTTGTTTCACAGATTTGAAGGCATGAATAGCTTCAATGCACTGCACTAAAGCTTCTAGGTTCCTTAAATGCTCTTCAGATCTATCTGGCAGACTTCTCCAACTCTGCCAGAGTTGGAGAAGATGAACCTCAATCTACAGCTCTAGTGGTTAAAATTCCAACTAAATGACCTCAAATTAATCAGTGATCGCACTTATATCATTCTGGAGCTTTTCACCAGGTTCCTCAGGCTGAAGCACAGTTTTGGCTCGTCGGAGCTCGCCGGAGCTCCGGTGAGTCCAATAAAAGGTGAATTTTGTGCACAGAATGGTAAAATGTGTCATTTTAATCTGAGAAGGTTCCTGAGGTTGCAAGGAACCTCAAGAACTTGATCAATTCTTCATTATCTCATTAAAACTAAGATTTAACAGTAAGTCCATTTCTTTAAAAATCTGATTTGGATTAGGCTCAGGACTTGTTTTACCACTCAATTGAGTGGTCAAAACAAGTCAACAGATAATAGCAATAATAAATATGTAATTAATTAAAGGTTTTAACTACTCCTGAGCCACCATGGACAGCGAGCTCAGGAGCTTAATAAAAAATAGGGCGTTTAAGTTATATGTGGTAATTATACATATTAAAGTATCAATTAGGGTCCCTAACTGATGAATAGATGATGGAAGACCCTATGAAGGTGAATCTAAGGCCGCTATTGTCGCCATGGACAATGACAATAGTCGGTGGAGGTGGAAGGTGAATTAAGCGATTCAGTGATTCAATTAGTGATTAAGTGGATTAGAAATGGTCGTGAGAGATAAAGAAAGGTGGACAGCGATTTCAAAAGACAAAACTAGGGCTCTGGCGAGCTCAAGGAGCTCGTCGGAGTCAGAGAAGATGACATCTGAAATCTAGAATTAACTCTAATCTAACTAACTATCTAACTAACTAAGTTAACCTACTCCTACTCCTACTCCTAATCTACTATTACCTGGACGAAGGGGTCAATAGGGTTCCGCCGAAGGCTCATGGCGGATGACGAAATCAGAGGGTGTAAAGAAGAATCTCCGGCGAGCGGATGTGAGGTGAAGCGGAGGACTCCTTGGTCGGCGCCTATGTCCAAAGATGAGGCAGACCACAGCGGATCTCCTCGGCTGATCAGAATGGATGGAGGAAGTCGGAAAGTGAGATGGAAGGTCGCCGGAGTTGCAGACGAATAGCCTATTGGGTCGGCTCAGTGTTAGAAGAGGGAAGGGAGCCAACTTGAGTTAAATCAGAGGGGTAAGGGGGTATTTACAATGGTTGGCAGCGAAGAAAGTGGCGAGGCTTGGCCGAAGGAGCTTGAGGAGCTTAACCTCCAACGTTGTCTCTGACAACGGTGAGGTTATCTCCCACTGAAAATTAGGATTTTCGGTTTATCCAGACAGGTGGATGAGAATGGAGTGGTGAGCATAAGCTGCAAGAGCTTGGACAAAGAAGGGTGATGTCGGCAGGGCGGTGATCGTGCAGTGGCGTGACTCTCCGTCGCCAGCCGTCCATTCGGCTAAAGAAGAAGAAGAAGAAAAGGGACTTAAATGTAATGAAACTTAAGGACTTGTGTGAGAAATAAGGACCCGATTGCAATAAATTTTAAGGACCAAAATGTAAACCCAGGTTTTGAAGGTTTATTTTAACTTAGATCTTTTTCAACTTTTTATATATGTTAGTAAATAAGGTAAATATTATGTTTTCATCTTTAATTTACATTTTTGACCTTTTTAGGTTAATTTATTAGATTAAGTAAAATTACTTAAGTTATTATATACTTAAGTACACATTATGTTTAAGTTACTTAACTTATTAATTAAGGGAATGGTTAATAGGATTTTGAGTCCAATTATTAATTAAATTATTAATAATGTTAATTGAACGATAGAATAATACTTTTAACTTATTTTAAGATCCTTTACTAAATATCCCTTATTTAATAATTAATCCTTATAAATTCATAACCTTAGCTAATTAACTAGGAAGACTGGTTAATTAGGGATAATTAGAGATCATGATGAGTCTCTCATCAGCGTCCATGCCGCTACACCCTTCCATCCGCCTCGCCGAAACTCTCATAAGCTCCGCCACACCACCTTCTACAAAACCCCTATTCTATTACGCCGATTCCATCTCTCAAACCACCTACCGAACACCACCACGTTTGTAGCTTCGCCCCGACCTCGTCCTACACACACATGCACCACCACAGCATGCCGCCGCCACCACCTCACTCGCCACTCCCTTGCGAAGCTCCTGAGTATTTTTAATGCAGCCGAGAGGATTTCTTCTTGTTTTCAAGAGCGAAGAGATAAGCCACCATTGACGATAGCTTCGAGCGAAGCTTGAAGCTTGTTCTCGCCACAGTAGCTCCAGGTGAAACCTCCAGGCAACGCGGATTTATTCCAGGAGCACGTCCAGGCTTCCACTTGGGAACATCGAGCAATCCTTCCGTCCCAATTGCAAGCATCATCCAACTGCAGCTTCATGCAACAAAGCTGTGGGATTTAGTCCCACCTCGGAAGTGCATGGGCATTTGCAGATGAATAAATTGGATTTCTGCCTCTGGTTGTTTGCCTCAAGTTACTGAGGGTGAGGTCCCAGCTCACCCACTCTCACCTAACCTCCCTAACTCGAGCACACCTCAGCTACGACCCACGCTGGCAACCCTGGCCCCGGGTACGCGGATCCCTGAATACCCGATTACTTGTTATTGTGGAAGGCTCTGGGAGAGCCGAACCTAGAGAGAGAGCACGGGGACAAGGGGCTTTTTGCTCTCTCTAGTACCTGTGCGACCCTTAGTCACAGAAAGAAGCAGAGAAAGAAAGGAGAAGAGAAGGAGAGCAACAGAAAGGCAAAGAAGAAAGAAAGAGTTCTGAAGAAGAAAGGAGAAGAAAGAAGTGGAGAAGAATTGAGCCAAGGAAGAAAGAAAAGAGAAGGAATAAGGGCCAGTGCATGCAAGGAAGAAGAAGAAGAGGACCGTGAAAGAAGAGAAAAGAATAAGAGACAGAGTTGAAGAAGAAGAAGAAGAATAGCAGCACAAAAAGAAAAAGGAAGGTCGAATAATTGTCACCGTAGCAACGTCTTTTAAGACGTCTGATTTCATCTGATCACATATTCCTTTGATTATATTGAATAATGGTTTTATGTATTAGACTCATAATTTGTGATCCAAATCACCATTATTTTGTCTAAGATTACTTTTTACTCTTCATATACTTATGTTCTACATTGCAAATTAGACTTTGAGTAATATATTGTGCTCATTTACATTAATTGTTGAGATTAGTGCATGAATTCTTATTTTCCCCTAGTGAACGACCTCGGACTTTCATTCAAGTATAAATTTTATTTGGTTTTTCGCACTGATTCGATCTTTACTGCAACATGGCAATTTTTAAACCTGTTTCAGAGCGACCTAAACAGTGATGGAGGAAGCAAAGCTCCTAATTAGGTTAGAGCTTTTACTCATGGAGTCACGGTGAAGCTAATGGAGGTGGTGGTGTGGAGTTTGGGGCAGTGTGGAGGCGTAGCGACCTCAGTAGAGGTGTGTCGGTAGTGGAGAAGACGAGAGGGGAGAGCTTGATTCAGTGGTCGATTTAGAAAGATAGAAGGTTAGGGAGACGCTAGAGAGAGAGCGAGAGGAGAGCTTATCTACGGATGAAAAGGAGGGAGCTCCACGCCGACTTTGATTGGTCGACACCGGACGAGACGAAGGCTCCGATGGGAGAGCGACAACGAGGAAAGGGTCGAAGGCGGCAAAACTTTGATGGGTTCTAGTCGCGAAGAAGAGAGGAAGGCCTTAGTGCCTCCAATTTGTCCATTGGAGGCTTTGACGAGGGAGAGCGAGGAGGCCGTCAGATTCGCAGTCGGAGCTGAGCAGAGAAGAGGAGGAAGAGCTTTTTTTAGGCCAAACTGGACTAGAAAGGACAGCTGAAGCTCCAGGAGCTTTTATAGAGCTCAAACATGGCTTGAATTACCCTAAATTAGCGTGGATTCCTCAAGAAATTCGTAAGGAAAATCCACTAAATTTTGAGGGTTCATTAGAGCATTTGGCTTGCAATTGAGCTCTAGAATTGGGTTCAATGGGCAGAGAATCTCCTAAGGGTCATTTCTTCCAAATTTGAGAGCACTTGATTGAGAAATTAGGGAGTTCTCCAAGTTTGAAATTTGGCAGGTCGTTGAAGAGATTTTGTTCAGACCTCTAATGGTGGCAGGGACTTTTCTGAGAAAAAGATGAGAAGTTAGGGGTGTAAATGCAAGGAACTTTGAAACTTAGGGGCTAAAATGTAGGAACAGAGCTTTTTAGGGATTGAAATGCAAACTAGTTCAAGATGGAGTCTGATTGGATCTAAATTTTGGTAATAACCTAATTTGGACCCAAGGAATCTGATGATGAAATTGGATTTCAATTTTGACCATGTTTAATTGAAAAATTTGCACAGAAGCCTAAATTAAGGTAGAATTCCGTTTGAGACCATCATCTAGGTCAAAATGGGTTCAGATGGTCAAACCAAGGGTACCAAACCTCTTAAAATATTTTTATATAAATTTTAGGATGTTTAGATTAATTTTATCCTAACCAAAACCTCTTCAATTCAAGTGGTTCTTAAATTAGGGTTTTGTGTATTGTTTTGGTTCTCGAAACGTGTGAAGCCTCGTTTCTGTATGTGTAGACCCACTCTTAGGACTTTAATGTTCATTTGACCTTTAATTAACCATTGAAAAATCCCTTGGTTACTTTGCAATTATGATGTGATGTTAAAACTGCAGATTTAACCCTATTTTAATATTTTCTTCTCAGAATGAATCTGAGTGGAATTACGGCTCTCATAAGATCATGTAAGAGCATTTATCCACTAATGATGGTCTTACCATCACTTGAGTAGAAGGTTAATAAAACATTGGACTTAGGTAGAGTTAGAAAATAACTCTTTTATAGCAACCATCCCTTGAATGGTGGAGAGCCAGTTCCCTAATAAGGTGCACACACTTTAATTTTTGTTTCAGTGGGGCTTGTATACATAAGTCTTAGTAAGCAATATACCCGTCCTCACGAACCCAAAAGGCTTACAAATGCCTCACACACCTGCACGACATAAAAAAAGAGTATAAAAAGATAAAAAAGATAAGATGAAGAAAAGAATTGTGCTAGACACTTATTTTTTCTTTCCCGAGACATATACTTAGAAGTTGACCTCAGCGGGAGGCTAGAAAGCTGCGAAATTCATGTGAGAGCAGCTGATTGAGCCTAATACGTTATTAACTCGACACAAAGGACCTTTAACTCAATTCACTTCCACTACATGTGTTCCAACCCTAATAACAAGGAAACTAGGAGTGAAACTAAGGTCAACCTGAACCGTGTGCCCCTATGTTTAAAAATCAAGAGTCAGGGGAAATTAAATTAGGGAGTTGTTAGATCTTAATGTCTTGAGGAACCAAGTTGTCCAACATCCTAGGCGTAAGAGCACTATTGTCCGTATGACCAGGATTAACAAATTGAATTATTTAAAATTATTTTTAAACTAAATCTCAAAAATACCCTTGAGTTGAAAATATATTTTGAACTCTGAGAATTTGCTAAGAGACTAGCAAATGTTAGGCATGGGGGTATGATGGTAACACCATAATCCTCCATATCTGGCTCAATTTGGCCAAATCGTAAGGTTAAATTTACTTAATTAATTATTAAGAGGGTATAATTCAATCTTGGACTAATTAAGAGGAATGAATGAAAATTGGGTTAATTTTGTTATTTTAATGGGCATTTACAAGTGCAGATTAACTAAGGGGTGAATTTATGATTAATTAAATGTCAAATAAGCTTAAATGTCCAAGAAGTGAATTCATATTGAGTAATTTAAGGTTTCTAATAAAATTGAAGAATAATTCTTAATTAAAAGCCCTAATTTTAGCCTCACTTTAATTTAAAGGGTTATGATGAAAATAAATAAAATTTAAACCTTCTAAAAATCATTGAAACATATTTTATAAGGTTTAGAATAATCAATTTTATGTAATGAATCTAATTTGACCTAAAATAGAGACCAAGCTTAATATTTAATATATTTTGAGTTAAAATGTAAATTGACTAATCAAACTTCATCAAAACTCAAATTGAAGTCACCATTAGATTCATTGGGTCTAAATTAGGTTACCATAAAAAGTTGAGACCATTTGGACTTTATCCCAACTGACATTGCAGTTTGGCCCTTAACTTTTAGATTCCTTGCATTTAGGTCCAAAATCCTTTCATTATGACCCTTGGCTGACATCATGATGATGTCAGCATCTTCTTCCTCCTCTGCCAACAGCAACACGCAAGCTTCTTCTTCATGCAAAGTTTCAGGGATCAAATCCCCTTGATTCCCTTGGTAAAATCCTGCGAAACTTGGCATATTTACTTCTTGATCGACGCAGAGCATCATGGCGATCTTTCCATCTCTAGATGCCATGTTTGGCATCCATAAATTTTGAGTGAAATCCTTGCCGGAGTTCACCCAAATCAACCTTTTATGGGTCGTGAATCCGCTCCATTTCTCGCGATTGTCCATCTATAAAGCTTCGTGGTTCTACACCAGTCTGGCTTGTCAAGTCCCGGCGCATTCGCACCTCCTCTTTCTCCTTCCTCAATGTCACTGTCGACAAAGACCTTGGAGCTCTTCAACCTCCCTCATTGCCTCTTATCACTGTCAACCAAAGGCGTAGTTTCCTCCTTTGCATCCTTGTCGAGCTTCCCAACACCGAAGCTGGAGTCTCCATCCCCTTCCTTGATCCAAACTCCCTTGCCGGAGTTGTCTTCTCCTCCAAGTCCGGTTGGCCATGGCCAAGCATCTCCTCGCTTCCTCGTTGTCTCTCAAGTACTCTCTTTCTTCCTCTCTTCCTATAGATTATCTTAGGATCCTTAGATGTAGATTTCAACCCCAAACTCCTCCCCCTTTGTCATTGTCTTCCTCACCTCCGGTGGAAGCTTCGGCGACGGCCAACCACTCTCCCTTGCTCGTCACTAACGATCTCAAGACCTCCGCCTCATCGCCAAAAGTAAAACCCCTCATCTTATTAAGGGGTTCCACGCCTCACAAGCTCCACCAGACCCTCGCCTTCACGGTCACCTTCTTCAAATTCGATGCTCCTCCTCCAGCATCCCCACAACAAACCACCATCACCATCACGTTTGCTGACCGCAAGCGAGGCTCCTGGGCTACTGACTTGAGGTTGGAGCTCTCTCCTCCACCCGGTTGACTTCCGCTGCCATTGTCACTTCTTCCAACCTCCACAGTCGGCCAATGACCTCCTCCGAGCTTGCAAGCTTCACGAGAAGCTTTGTGGAACTACAACGAAGCTTCCCATCTCCACCATATAGCCTGAAGACCCTTGAAGCTCCTCCGGATACTTGCCAACATACCCCCTGCAGTAACCCGCACGCACGAGGAGAAGGTTGTTCCCTGCAACTGGCAAGGACTAACTTGAAGAGAAAGAAGTCCCTCCAAGGACCTATCTGTAATTTTCTAGGGACCATATCATAGGAAAGAGTTTATTCTAAGGACTAAAGTGTAATCATTGCTTGAATTAGTTGATGAGTTATTTCTCTAGTGATTTTATTGCAAAACTTTGTTCAACATTATTGATAATTGATTACTTAGTGCTTAAGCTCTTCTACACTTGATAACTGTGTTTTATTGAGCTTAAAAAAAAAATCATTTAACATTTACACTTGAGATTTAGTTTTCATCTATTTATTTCTAAACAAAAAAACACAAGTGTGATGTTGGAACTTGTTCGCTCTTTGAAAATCCACACTTAACACAAGTTCATCAAATTAGATAGTAGTTTTCGCGCAATAAAATTGCTGCTAGCGAACGACCTCAGAATACGTTTTATGTCAAAAAATTATATAATTTAAAAGCTGATTATGTGTGTTTCGACTACACTACGATGTGATTTTACAAAAACACGATTCGCACATGCAGGCATGTCCCGAATCATGTAACGACATAATTCAAAGAGGCATAACATCTTCCAGATTTGATGGAGATCCTTCCCTAAGAAGATGATCAAAATTGTCCAAATGCAAATTGGGCTTCAAATCACACCCAATATATCCAAGTAGGGTGGAGCATTGGGTCAAGCCGGCTCGATCCCAGCCCGAACCCGATTTGAAAAAGTTCGACTCAGCCAAAGCTCGAAGATTATACAGGCCAGACCTGGGCTTTAATTTTTTAAAAAATTTGGATTTAGGCTCGACTCAAACTTGAAAAAACCCAAATAAGCCCGTTGGGCTCATTTATATATAATTTTGTGGTGTTATTTTGTAACATGTAATTTTATATGTGTAAGTTTTAAAGTATTATTCTTGAACAAGGATTGCAAATAGTTGAGATGTGGTGACTATTTAGAAAAGGTATAATTTTAGTAAAAATTTTGATATGTTTATTTTTTTCTAATTTTTATTGAGTTTGTTTAATACGAAATAATTATTGTAGGTTAAAAAAAGAAAGTTGCTTCATTACACAAATTTTCTCTTTCAAATTTTCATTTGTTAAATGAATATAACCTAAAGTTGTAAGATAACGTGCTTAGTTGAGTTATATTTTGTTCATAGTGGTATATTTTATTCATAATAATATTTATGAAGTTGTAAGGTTATCATAGAAGTACTGCATTTTGAAATTATTATGATTATAGTCATCCAATTTCAACTTTAAATTGGATCTAAACGAGCTTAAATGGGCCTTACTTTGATTACAATAAAAAAAATAACTTTAGTAGACTTAAGTAGGTCTTATTTAAAAATTAATGACAATAGTTCCTAATAATTTTTTTATGCTTTAACGGGCTTTTTTGGGCCTAACTCGAAAACTCGACCCAAACAACAAAATCGTGCCTAGCTCGACCTAACCCTAGGCCCATAAACATGGGCCTTGGGTCCAACCCGGGCTTTGATGGGCTTTCTCGAGTTTGGCCCAGGCCATGTTGGGCTTGGCCCAATGCTCCACCCTATATCCAATGATGGAATGATTGATATGAATTCATCTTTCAAGAACATTTAATTCTTGGCATATAGATAGACATACGATAAATAGGTTTATACAACAACAACTGTTACCTATTAGAGTTTCCTACGAACCACAAGGATCTACAGAGAGTGAATTGGTAAGTATAAAAGTTTTAAATTTTAACATCACATTTTCATTGAAAAATTATGTTAATTATACCTTACAGTTATGTTTTGCAGGGCTAACTTGCATTTTTGCACTAGAGATAAGATTAGGTAGTAGATGAGGAGATCATATTGATATAGATTTTATGCAGTTTGTAAATTATGCGAAATAGTGTTGTTGTACGCATAAATCCACAATCAACTTTTAAAATTTATATTCCTAGATAGGGCGAATATCTAGGGTCGTTCAAGGAGGCCAATTTGTTAATCACAGGAATTGATTCTCTCTCTTGCCTCTCAAATCCACACTTATGTTTTTATGATTTTGATTTATATTATTTTTAGGGCTTTGGAAACAATCAGGTATTTGATGCGAAGATTAACTGTTGGTGTAAGGACGCCATGATCATTAATTTTGATGATAACAAAGCACTTGTGATTTAACATTTGCATTTGAGTTTATGAGTTTTAGGAAAATGCAAACGGAAACAAGTGTGAAGGAGTTTAAGCTTGCATCCATGACGGATTGGAGGAGCTTGATGGAGAAGAGAAGATGGAGCTTTGCTTGAAACGAGAGCTTGAAGAAAGAAGATGAAGAATATGATAGATGTCTTCTCTTGTACATTTTATTTGTTGTTCTTCGCTTTTTCATTTCTTTAGATGATTGTTAAAGAGCCCAAAGTAATAAACAGTAGTCCTAGGAACACATACACAACCCTAGGATACTTAGAGAAACTCTCAGATAAATCAGAAAATCAAAGTAGTCATTAGACAGCCTGATCAAACATCAAATCTGGACATCAGACATCTGATCTTAGACTTTAAGACATCTGACCTTTTGTCTAGACGTTCAAAACACTTAGGCTGGTAACCTACTCTTTGTTTGCCACCTTCAGACGACCAACCCATAGTCCAAATGTCTTAGAAGACATCTAGGGACCTTGCAAGACGTTCAACTAGAGGACTGTTGGCTTGTCAGACTTAATCTTTGAGAATTAACCCTTAATCTGATTTACATCTACTTTTAGATGTCCATAGAGCATCCTTGATGTTTGATAAATAGATGTTAGGCGAAGATCTAACCCAAATCACCTTTTGCTAGACCTAATAGCCATTTAGCCTCAGGAAATCAATTCCTGCAGAGAATCCTATTTCCAAACGTCCAAACTTATTGCTAGACGTCTGACCTATCATTTGTGAAACTTAACATTAGAACCCTGTTTCCATCTTGTGAAAATAGGAAGGAAACCATCTTAGGATTAGATGTCTGATTAATATCCCAGATGTCTTATAAGATATTTATAGACATCCGTCTTGATACAACCTTGGTTAGATTTTCCACCCTTCTAGATCAGACGACTGATCTCTAGATCAAACGATGACCTAGATGTCTAACATTAAGTCTAGACATCTAATAACCCTGTCAGAATCATAAATGATCCTGATTTCGGTTTGTTTTATCTTGGATTTGTGTCCAACGGCTAATTAAACCTTCCAAGACCTTCCTAAGGGTTCCTAAGCCATCTATAAATAGAGGAGGACCCTTCCTTTGTTAAAAACACCTAGAGAAACTACTTCCACTCATATTGTGTCTTTGAAAGAGAAATTCCAAGTGCTAGAAGTGCCATTTGCTCTCCCGTCTACACAATCTTTATCTGAGAGCACCAATCCACTGCGCATTTCACTTCCATCTCAAGGAAGTAACCCTTGCTTATAGTAGCTAAGCTTTAAGACATTTTCTTTGTGGCTCTATAGGATATTGTTACATTGTTCTTGTTCAGGTATTCACTTTGCGAATTCCCATCTCCATCACGAGACAAAATACTCCTCGTGAAGAGAAGGGGTTTTGAGGAATGCTACCCTCGTACATAGTAGCGTGGTTGTATTAAGGTTGAATCACCCTCATTTAAGTGTCTCGTATAGTGGATTTGATCGACTAGGTCAATCGGAAAATCCTAAGTCGAGAGTCTTAGGTGGTTGTTTTTACCCGAGTTTGGGTTTCCACCTAAAAATACTTGTGTGCTTTGTGAGATTACTCTTTTTGTGTGATTGATATTTTTTTTCCATTGTATTTCGTATCACGCATATCTCACCCCTCATCCGGTAGAACCTACATTAACTATGCTAAACCTATGCCTAGGTGATAAGAATGAAACCCTCTCTTCTAAGCTCACCTTAGGCAAGTGAGCCTGAGGTAATTAGAAAAGGAGAGTGTAGTGTGCACTACACTACTAACAACATGAAAAACACACTAAGATAACAACATAAATTGGAAGGTAAATGGAAATCTTGTATTGCTAGAATTTGGAGTACATGTAGAGGAATGCTTCTTGCAAGAATAATAAAACTACTAGCTAATGTGAGAGATAAAGAGGAAGATAAAGAAGAGGAAATCCTCTGGTTGAAGATCTAGTTGGCTCTTGCTCCAAGTGTAGTTGCCCTACACTTGAAAATGGTTCTCCCTTTCTTCTTGAAGTAGTCCTCCTCCAAGCTCCCTTCTCAAGGTGGGCGTCAACCACCTTAAGGTTCCTCCGCTGCCTGGCCGTCTTCTCTATGTAGATGACCTCCTCCTTGGCAAGGCACAAGGGAGAAGAAAGAAAGGAAGAAGGCACCAAGGGGGTGGGTTGTCCCCTTGATCTTCTTCTTCCTCCTTGGCGTGGGATATGGTGGTGTAATGGTGGACCTAACTATTGGAAGAGATGAGAATTATGTGGTGGTAGGGTAAGGTATTTATAGGATGGGAAGGGGGATAATTATGGTATTTTTTGGAGCAAAATGAAGAGGTGCTTGGATATTTTTGGGGGGGAAAATGAGAGGGAAATGAAGAGGTGTCTTGGTTTTCCCTCCAAAAATACCTTATAGAAGGTGTTGATTTTGCAGGGAAAAAATGGAGGGTGGAGATGGGTTGAAGGGGTAAGTGTAGGGTTGGATTTCAAGGGTTTTGGAGGGAAAAGGTTTGTGCCATTTCTAGGTGGTTTTGGAGGGAATTTGGTGGTGTCTTTTGGTAGTAGAGAGGGGTGAAGGGATGTGTAAGGTTGGCGCCAAGATTGAGGTGGAGTGGTGATAGCTTAGGTGGACTTAGGTAAGGTTAGCTGGTGGAGCTAGTTAGGTGGGTTTTAGGGTTAGGTTTTGGTGGCCAAGGAGGTAACTAGTTAAGCTAAGCTAGCTTAGCTAGCTTAGTTAGTAGGGAGTAGGGTAGAGAGGTAGAGGGAGCTAGGGTTTTGGAGGTGATGAGCTGGAAGTAGCTGGAAGGAGCTGTACTGGAGCAGGTGGCTGCTGAAGGGGTAGGTGGGTCTCCACGTAGAACCCATCACCAACACCCCCACAGTCGACTCCATGCTCACCGTCTAGTTTCCTCTCTCATCAACGACACCACCGCTACGACGCCCATGCTTCACCAACGTCCACGCAACATCCACGCTCAACTCTAAGCCCTCTAGAAGCACCTGCGAAGGACCCAACACCACCAACGTTCTCCTCGCCGGCCGGCCACCTCCAGTGACCATCGATGGCGCCACCAACACCATCTCAAACTCCTCCTCCAGCGATCTCAGCTAGCAACCGCGATACCAGCCACCGCCTCTCCCTCGCGTGCGAGCCTCCACTGTGATTTCCACTGTTTTGCAACAGTGATTTGGGTATTAGTATTTACCATGTATGCCATTGCGAAAACCATTGTCGATTTATTTATCTGATTATTATATTAAGATAGATTTTCATGAATATCCCTCTGATTTATTTAAATTACAAATAGTTGGATTCATTTCATGAATAATAAAATATGACTTTTAGTTATAGTGAATAAGCTCTATTTTGTTGGAGGTTAATATATACGATGTTTACCAGTATCACAATCACTATTTTACATGGTATTATATTATGGTGATTTTGCACATACATACTTACATTATTGATTAATTGTTTAGAATGAGAACTTATGTTGACAATAAGTTGCACTAGTTAGTATGCGCACCTATTGATGTTCCAGAATAAATGAGGCACCACTCACGAGTCTAATAGGCTAATTCCTCCCTGTGGAAATAACCTAACTATTTTCGTGATTAGATTTTGAGAATTAAATGTCTTGAAAAGCGATTTTCTACCACGTAATTAAATACAACGACGTGACATTTTATGTTAAAATTTTTATCGAAAACGAAGATCGCTCTTTCAAATGGCACCATTGCCAAGGAGGAAACATGCCTATTAAGCTTTTCGGGGAATTTAGATTATTTTTATGCTATTTTAAAGGTTTTTTTGAATTACCGGCATTGGTTCTCTTCGTGTGCATTAAACGAACAACGAACGCGACGGGAGCGCACGATGGAGACGATATTTTTGGTGGACCTTGACGCCACCAGGAGGACAGCAACAAGTGCCTGTGGGCCTTGATCCCACACACGTTTAGGCGTACGGAGGAATAATCAGGACTGCTTCCCTGATTTCATTGTTAGATCTTAGTTTAAATAGATATTAGAACTTAATTTCTATTTTGTGGACCCTTGTTGGGCATTTTTGGGAATGTGTTCCCAGTGATTTTATTGCTTATTGCTCTTGTATGTGGGGTCGTCTTTTCAGGAGCGTGTTCCCATTTTATTTAGATTATAGGTTTATATGAATTGTTTGAATTGCATATTAGTTAGTTAGTTAAATTAGATTAGGTTTGTTTGCTTCTTATCATAAAAAAAAAAAATTCAAACTGCCTGCTAGAAGCTGCATATTTATAGGGCGACCATCTAGGATTAAACAAGCAGCATCTAGTTTATATTTCTACGTTGCAGACATCTTGCATTGAAGAGAGCTGGAGTAAGGCACATCTTTTCTTGAGCATTAATTACCTATCATGCTTCCGCATTGGACTTAAATCTAAGACCACTAAAGTGTGTGAATCTAATTAAGTTAGTGATCACTTTAAGAAATTGGGACTGCTAAGAGGTTGAACCTTAATATCAGTGACTTTAATTGCATGCGAAAGGACTTGATTACGAGATTTTAAAACACAAAATGCGTACGTGTGTTGCACACCTGAGACATTGTACACATCACACATAAGGTCACTAGATAAATTTTTACCTCTCATCTTTGCACCGCAAGGGAAGTTAATTGGAAATCAACAAGCCTATCCACCAAGTTACTTTGATTCCTCATGCGTGGGCTCGATTTGAGACTTCCATCCCTTGTGAATAGGTTGTAGGCACCAATGAAAGTCGACCTAGGTAGCGTAATTCTTGCAAAACTTATTTGTCCACCAATTGAATACTTAATTCTAAAGACCTAGAATCTACTAAAAACAAATCACATTGTATTTGCATTTGTTTTGACAGTGGTAGAACTCTTTAGGAAGTTTCTGTCTTTATTCTGATTTCTTCTAAGTCCTAAGAGAGTTAAACCTGTTTAGCTTAAATAAATGGATCACCCTTACTCCTATCATTTAGATTATCAGAGTTAATACTTCCCATCGTTTAATTAGAATCCCATGCCTCGAGCATATCCATCCTTTGATGAGTACAATGATAATTCATGGGATCAATCATATTCCTATCCTGGGAGTACTGGCCCGATAACTCCCACTTTTGAACAGAACCTTGGAGCGGGAATTTCCACCCCTGGAATCTCCACTATTATGCAAACACCCAACCCTCTCACCCTTCATGATTTTTCTTGTCAAAGTTGGACTAACACTCCTAGGAAACTTGAGCCTGAGATTGACTATCCTCCCCATTCTGACAGTAGCCTCTCCTCTTTTATGATAGAAATGCAAAAACAACAAAAAGAAATGGAGTCAATGGGAGAGATGTTGAGGAATAGTCAACAATTGAATGAGCAAATTCGTCAGCTTAGCTACTCTCTTACTATTGATTATGATCCCTACCCGTACAACCGTGATCATCAAAAAGATTATGAGGAAACAATGGATAATAGGGATCCCATTTTGAATAGCTATCACTTAGACTCTCCCCATGAGACACAGCCACTAGAGGAGAACTATCTTAATGATTATCCACCCGAGCTATATTGGAGTCAAAAGAAAGGAAAGATGGTACCACTTAAGAACCTTGACCCCATTGACAGTATTTTTCTTACCTCTGATAACCCGGGTTAAGGACATATTATTCATGCTACTTCCCCTATTAATCATGTGGTGGAACCCCATTCTACCCTTAGTGAGCCTAATCCCAACCCTCCACTTAGGGAACCAACACCTACCATTCATCATTCTGAGGATTTACATATGCCCAATGAAGGTGACCATAAGGGAATGGAGGATGAATTGGATCAATTTTGGTCTCAGGGATACAAAGAGTCTATTTTAGAGGATAACCTAATGGAGGAACCCGGACTTCGAGTTTGGATTGAATCTTGAGGGGATTATGTGTTACTTGAGGACTTACCTCCCGAGAATATTAATGATCTGGTGAAATCTGGAGTCCTTCCTTCTTTTGATTTTGAAAGTCATCCTCCGCAAAATCAGGAAGATAGGGAGTTGATGTTGGAGGAGGATGAACACAATAGTAAGAAGCCTAGGAGAGATTCTTGGGGACAATACACATCAATTGAGGATTATGCCTCGAGGAGAACAAAGAATTAAGTGATATAGGCTTACTCCATTAAAACTGATCCTCCTTTAGAAATAATTGAGGTTACTGAAACAACTCCTCTCTTTACTGGTGAATCACATATACACCCCGACAAAAACTTAAGTAAACCAAAAGAATCCGAGGATGAAATTAGTGATAATGATTTAGTTGCTTCGACCCTGCCATCAAATAAATATGCTTTGGAGTCTACCATTGATTCACATATACTAGAAGGTGAAAATATGACTTCGATTCTTGAGGAAATCATTAATGATAGGCAGGGTGGCATGAATTTTTCTACAACAACAATTAGGGAGAATAATATAGAATCTGGATTATTGTTGGAGCAGGACTTGACACGGACTTAGCGCTCCTTGAACTTAATCATTACCTTCCAACACCACAATCAACCCTTACACTCCCTATCCGATCCTTGGCTCAGGTTTCTGCTCACTTACATTCTTTCTGGGGAGCATATCAAGCCAGTACATCTCCAAGTGGAATGACGAGTGTGGATTGAAGCTTGCACTTTTAGTTTTGCCATTCAAGGGCTTGAAATAATTATGCATACATCTTTCAAAACCCTTCCTGCTTTGGAGGATCCTTGTTATCCTCCACTTATTCTATTTCTGGAGATTCCTTCTCATGTTCCTTTTGTTATTCCTAGACCTCCCCATGTTGCCTACGAGGCTCTCTGTTTTCATGTCGTTTGGCGAGCATTTAGGATAATGTTGCATCATCAGCTCGCCAACATTCGTGGCTACTTATTCTCTAGGTCTGCGCTTTAACACTTATTTTTATGGCCTAGCTTTTTCTGTTTGGAACCAGACTTATAGGATCCCTATAATTCTGGCTGCCAACAAAAAATGCAATGCTTGTTGGGAGGCAAC
Source organism: Thalassia testudinum (assembly GCA_037157565.1). Lineage (NCBI taxonomy): Eukaryota > Viridiplantae > Streptophyta > Magnoliopsida > Alismatales > Hydrocharitaceae > Thalassia > Thalassia testudinum. The sequence continues at coordinate 77,561,875 of JAZHRO010000077.1, read as the reverse complement.
CCAACGTCCAAAATAATGCCTTCATCAGGTGATTTCCTTCTTTTCTCCCCCTATTTTAATTTTACAATGATGAAATTGTAGGATTTAGGCATGGGGGGTGCATTTTGCATTATTCATGCATTTAGGTTAGGTACATAGAAAAAAAAAATCTTTTTTATTTTCTTGAGCTAAATTGGTTAGCCCTAGCAAAACATCTTTATCAAGGAGGTGTCATTGAAGATTTTCTTCTTAAATTATTTCTAAGTTTAGAATCCAGTACAATTACTTCTCTTGCACATAGATTAGGTAATGGATCTTTGTAGAAAACCAATAAGCATTTTTAGTCTGCTGAATTGTTGGATAATTTGAAGGGAGTCAGGCATACTATCTTCCATTTGATCCACCAAACATTTGTGAGGAAAAAGTAGATAGACTACTGGTGTGCTAAGTCTAGTGTAAGGACTCTTAAGTTATGGATAATTAGATGATGATACCTCAGAGTTAGGCATAGTTTTTGCTCCCTATTCTTGCGTGCGAAAATTATGTGAATTCTTGAGAGTCACCAAATAAGACAGATACGCAAAGATTAAGTTCTAATAGAACTATGACTATGGTGGATGGTTACAATCGTTCTTCATAGAATCCTTGGCTGAAGGAGGGTATTAATGTCAAAGGTGAGAAATACGGCTGTCCTATCCATTCCTTCCTGGTGTTAAGAGTATGCACTTCCACCAAATAAGCCACACAATATCCTCTTGAATATCATCATCCCCAATAATGCCTGCATCTTATTGTGTTGGTAGTTATAAGGAAAAAAAAAGGGAGGAAGGAAGAAAAAAAATGAGAAAATATATATACAGAAAAAGAATATATGCAAAAAAAATGAAATGAAAAAAAAAACAAAAAAGAAAAAGAAAAAAAAATGTTTGAGTTTATAGCATGTTTTCGTGTAGATTTTATCATATGTCATTGTTGTTGAGGCAACAAAAACACCTATTGCAATCCACCACATATAACTCATACCTACCTTTTTGTATTTCTGATCACCCGAATATAGGCTGAGGACCTCTAACTTAGTTATAGGGTTATTAGGAGTTTAATTGAAGTGTGAATGCCATGTGAGGTCACCAAACATTGAGTACATTTACAAAATCTGGTAAGTTATGTGATCACAGAAAAGAAAGAAGACAAAGAAAAAGAAAGAAAAAAGAGAGTGAGTGAGTGTAATGGAATGCCAAGAGAGCACAGTTTTTAGTCACTCTCTAAGGTGACTCATTTGATAGTCTAGAGATTTAGAGTCTGTAGTACTAGACTACATATAACACCAGATAAGTATGAGCCACCAAATATAAATTCATTCAACTCAGTGTCTCCTACCTAAGCCAAAAGATCGGGGTCCAATTATAGATCATTTCCTGCTTTATCCCTGAAGAAAGAAGTTGCCTATTCTAATAGAATTTTTATCAAGGGTAAAGCACGAGCTTTAGTTGTAAGTTAGCTTTTCATTTGGATCCGTTACCTAGGCTACTATCACTTCACATTTGTCTGGATCTCTAAATATTTGGAATAAGAAAAGAATAAGACTTTTGACAGCATCATACACCTTTCATTCATTTTTTTTGCTCGGGACTAGCAAAACTTAGCCATGGGGGCAACTGGTACCATTGATGAGTACCGGTACTAGAGCCCCTATTTTGTCCTAGAATTGATCTCTTCCTTGCCTTAATTCAAAGACTTAATGTGGGACTGTAGACCATGATATGGGGTACTAATTAAAGGAAGGTTCAACTCACCTAATGCCTGGACAATCACTACATGAAGTGAGTGCTTGATAAGCCGAAAGGTCGAAATAAAACCCTAAAAGTAATTGACCAAGTATAAAGTGAAACCCAATAGACGTAAATCAAAGGACTTTTATGGAGTCTTACTAAAGGACAATTTGGATCCTATGGCCTGAGGGTAGACCCTAGGTGATCTGCTAGGTCCTTAGGATTTCGTTCTAGACATGGAACCAAATGGGCTAAAAGCTAGTAGGTTTGTTAGGTGAGCATGTAAGGTTACTCCTTTAGACTTGGTGAACCCTTGGTTCATTGCTCGGGTTGAAGGCCCGAGATGATATGGTAGCTAGAAGCTACCAGGGATCTATTGATCGTCAACAATTGTGTTGCAATAAAAATGATATTTTAAATATCGTTATTGTAGTATAATTGTCATCATGCAAACAGATGTCGCGTCGTTTTATTTATTTACATAATTTTTATTAGTTTATTTCAGGTCGTTCACCGAGAAGTAGTTATTGATATACATCATTCTCTATGTTCCAAAGATGTTCTTTTACTCCAAAAAATGTTAATTTTATTTATAATATGAATCAATGAATTAAATAATGAATGAATTGGTCAATTATGTACAAAAGAATAAATTAATGTTCACTGCAATGCCTTAAACATATTTACAACTAACAGACATAAAACACTATGTATAATCACAGTATGTTAGTTACATACAACTATTCTAAATAATACCTAAGTATCGGTACAAAAATGATTACTAATATACACTAGACTAATTATGCACATATAATATTAACTTAAATAACATACACTATATATTGTTATGACCCAGTTCCCGAATTCCTACAAGACACGAGAATCGGACCGACTCGACTAATCCCAAGACCCAGTCATCCAACGAGAAAGTAACCAAAAAGCAGTAAAATAAACCACATTCACCATGCAAGTAACTAACAGTAACAAAAGTACAGCAGTAAAGAAAAGAACTACTACAGTACATACCACCACAACAGTAGAGAATTAAAAACAGGTATAGAAATATGAAGTTTACAATAAAAGAGTACAAGGTGTAACAGAAATACTGACTACCACAGAAAATGGGTACAACAAAAGTACAACTACTGGGCTCTACTAGGCCCAGCACCCTCCGCAGCCGTAGGCTCTGGCTACTCAACACCTGGTCCTGAAAAAAGTGACAAATATGACACGTCAGCGAAACGCTGAGTAGAGTGGCAACCAGCTAGTTAAGAAAAATAGTAAAGGTGGACAAGTAGCTATTGTTTTTAATTTCTTTCTTTATTTCTCTATTTACTCTTTCTTGAATTATTTCTCAGATCTTTCTCTTGATCTCGAATGTTTCTCGTGGGAACGATCTTGATTGCAGTCTTTTCCGAAAAGTAGAAGTAGCACGTGATGCTCTCCTAGCTGGGAGCGTCCCACGTGGTGGTCCTACCCTCAGTCAACCACCCCAAGGTCGTTGACAGACGTAACGGTGACTACAGCACGCGCGATAGACGCACGGGTAGCTACCCCGCATTAGCACGCGATCAGTGCCTTCCGTTAACGGGTGCGCCAAAAGCATAGCATGGAACCAGTATAGGGTAGAGCCCTCTCAATAACAGGGGTCCAGCACCTCCACAGTAACCAAACAGGGGTCTTGCCCCTCCACAGTCCGCGCACCCTCGCATGACTACCCTGGTTTGCCTAGTGGGCCTAACAAGTCGGTGTAGGATAGCTAGCTGAACCCCGGGGCCCGTGGGGTGGCTAGATCTCTCCCTACACTAGTAGCTCTCCCCGGTACTGTGTACGCGAGGGCCAAAAGTTGGTACAAAGTGGCCAGACCTAACCCCGGGTCCCTGAGGCGGCTAGCTCCGCTCTGCACTAAATAGGGGGACAGTCTCTCTCCCTGGTACTCCGTACTCAAGGGCCAGCACACTTCCCCATCCACTTTCCCAGTTCCATTCTATTTATTTTCTAGGAGTTCTACTCCTAATTCCCCGTAGGGTTCATACTCATATTTCTCAGGCCAAGACATACTAGGTTTCATCATTTCAGTTTTATTCGCATATAGCCCGTGTTTCTAACATTTAATCTCAATTTATATATAAGCAGCTCGAATTTAGTTTCCCAACAACAGGAATTACTTGTAGCAGTTACTAGCAACAGTACTCTACATTTCACAGGCAGCTGTTATCCAATTATAGGCAATTATCATTATTCTATCTACTTATCCAAGACTGCAATTCAGGTATTCAAGACATTCGTTTCAGTGTTTCTGTTTTTAGAATTCATGCCACACCCTAGGATCTATCATTCAATCTAGTTTTCAGGTCCTAGGATTCATGCCATACCCTAAGATCTATCACTCAATCTAGTTTTCAGGTCCTAGGATTCATGCCATACCATAGGATCTATCATTCAATATAGTTTTCAGGTCCTAGGATTCATGCCATACCCTAGGATCTATCATTCATTTCAGAGATGCATTAATGTTTGTAAATAACTAAGGGGAGCCACTCTACCCACAAAACCGGGAGTAATGGGGGCGTGATCGGCAGGTCCACGTGCCTCCGCAACCCCCAAAGCTGCAACAGAACAAGGTCCTAACACAAGGATCAATCACAAGCAACCACTCAGAACAGGATACAAGTATTTCAAACAAGTAGATGAACTAATTATGAGAAGAACGAAATCTTAAATGCGGAAATCGGACCTCGAACGGACCCTAAACAGGTCAAAAACGACAACTCTGACTTAAAACAGACATATGGAACACCTTCCAGATGTCTTAAAAAGTGGTTCAGGTCATACCTCACTCTGTGTTGCTCCTCAGATGTCCAGGGATCCTGCTGAATCGTCTGGACCCAGTTCCAGACGTCCGACCACCTCTCTGGACGTCTGGAGATGCTCTCCGTCGTCTGGTGTCGTGCCCAGATGTCTGAACAGCGTGGGAGGGCATGTCCCCGCGCCTTCTCGAAACGAAACCTACACGCGCGACGAAAACCTCCTCAACATGACACGTCTCAGAACCTCGGCGGAACGGCCTGCATGGCCGTATCCACAAAAAGGAGGTACAGGAGAAATTTCGTACCTCCCAGTCGTCTGGAGCTCCCTCCAAACGTCGCTCGTGTCGTCTGGATGTAGGTCTAGACGTCTGATTCTGGGAAAAATTTCCAAAATCAGAACCTCTGCGTCTTCTTCCCACTGCGCGCGAGCTCGCCACGCAGCTGCTCGTTCGCTGCAGCAGCACCAGGGGAGATCTCCCCAGCACGACGCTCCTCTGCGTGCACGCCGCCCGGCCTCAAGCTGCTCCGGCGGGCTCTCTCTCTTTCTCGCACGCTCTCCCTCTTCTTCCCTCTCGCTGCACCTCTCCTCTTAGCACTACACTCGGCAGCAGCTGCTGCCCTCACTCTCGCTCTTGCGCTCACGCTGGAGGAAGGAGACAGTGGGGTGGTGAACTTGGGAGAGGGGAGGGGGTATTTGAAGGCGTGGGGGAAGGCGTCTGCAGGTCGGCGAAGGGAGAGAGAAAAAGAAGAGGCGGCAGGTTTCAGTTTGCGCGCGGCACGCGCGTAGACTCGCGATCGTACGCATGCCAAATTTTATTTCCAGATGCCTGGGAAGGCATCCAGACGTCTGACCAGACGTTTGGACCAACTCCCAGACGTCTTAAAGTGTGTTTGATGTCTCGGGTCTTAACACATATACAGTAACATTTACATATGTCGCTATAGCCTAAGTAAAATATTTACAAAACATTAGCTAAAAGACTATGTTTACTAACATATATGCTATATATAGTGATGGATACAATAGTCACTAAGGCTTTAAACAACAGAACTATGTATACAACATAAAATCTCAAGCAATAGTCTATTTACATATATATATTTACATATATTACCTATGTATCCATATACATTATATACACATTTTATTTATTATATATTTACATATATTTTATATTATATACATACGTACTATTTACATACTATACATGTACATACACACACATGCAACATCTCACAACACTCACAGAGCTTCCTCCACACTTAGATAATTTTACACCCTTTTCTCCTCTCTTCTTTTAACACTTAGTTTTTTCTTCTTTGGATCTCTCTTCAACTCTTAGGTTCACTGTTCATTCAACCAAAAATTTGATTTTTTTATGGGCGAGTCGGCCTTTCATGGGATACACAACACCTATGAGGGTGAGACCAGACCACTACTAGGCAGGCCCTAATTCAATTAGGGTGCATTTTTTTTTTCAATTTTATTTTAGGCCCATAATATGCCCAATATCAAGCCTAGTACAGTGCATGGCCCCTGGCCCACACTTCACAAATATGCTCATTCATATGCTCAGGAGAGAGAGGAAGGGTAATATGCTCATTATTTCTCATTTCAACGTGCCAAGGCAATGCACGTGATTCCTTTTATACTGCTTCAGCAGTTTTATGCCATACGATGTGGCGCTATCTTACAGCGCTCAATTGAGCTGATGATTTCTAGTGCTCCAATAGATCTAAAAGCTAATGAGCTTTAGATCTGCTGAATGCTTGGGTGAATGAGTGCTTGGTGATTTAAATGCGAGGAAAATGCTTAGAAACAAGTGTGAAATGCTGAGGGAGATCAATGGATTGGTATGATGGTGAAAAACCACCTCTCTGATCTGAATTGATTAAAGAGGGCAAGATCAATTCTAACTACACTACTCTTAATCTACACTAATCCATCATCAAATTCATCATCTAAACTACACCTAACTAATCTATAGTATACTAATTATCACTATTTCTAATCTAGAAAGCAAGAAAAACCTAATCTAAGTGGACGAATGGGACCTCTGAGATGAATTACAGCTGGTGGCTGCAGCGACAAATGGGGGAGAAGCTTCGGAGGAGGGAAAGCCTACTAGTGAAGTTCAAAGTCGCCCTCAGGTGTCATGTGATTCGTAGCAGCGAGGAGAGGTCGAAGTAAGCAGAGTTCCACCGGTCAGGTAGAGGAATAGGGGGTTGATGAAGAGAGGGAACCAGAGGGGAAGAAAGGATTAGCTCAAGGAAGTAGGAGAGGGGCTAATAGTTGCGCGTGAGGGTATGGGTAGTTTCTTAAGTAGGCATGAGAGTGGATCAGAGCACCACTAGGTGCGATTAAGCTAGATTAGGTTTAACGGTGGAGATGGGAAGATGGAAAGGTGGGAAGGTTTAAATCAAAAACCCACCGTTGGATGAGATCTAGAAGAGGCAAGGGTCTTTCGCGCGAAGGCGTGGAATTAGAGGTGGATGATCGGCCGTTGGATTAGAAGGAACAAGGAATCAATGATCTCAACTTTTTGAGTTCTTCGTGTGCTACAGTGAACCATGGCTGCAGCAGGTGTGTTTGAAATTTTGCAATAAAGCCCACAAAGTTTGAAGGGGTAGAACATTTATGAAAGGACCCATTAGAGAGTGGAAAGATGGCAGCGTGGTCCTCAACTTTTTCAAAAAGGTCCCTGATAGCTTTTTAAATAGGTCCTTGGGTGTTTAAATTTGAATAGATGTAAATGGAGTAAGGACCTATATGTAAGGTCATTATACATGATCTTAATGTTGTCCAAATGCAATGAAGTTTTTATTGGAGCTTAATTGAACATTTAAGCACATGATTTCACTTTTAATTTGAACTTTTGAACCTAAAGATGTGTTCAATTGGCAATTGGATCATCATTTTGTATTTAGTAATAGAATATCTCACTTTATGACCTAATTATATGTTTTTAACCTCAATTTGCTGTTTTAGGTCATTTCTGTTATTTTCCACATTGAACTAATTTCTTTTGTTAACAATATAGTGTTTAACCTAGTTTCTAGCTTAACTTGGGCATTTTAGCTATGATGAGCCACACCTCATCATCTACCTCAGAACTTGGAAAGTTCCTAGGTATGGTAACATGTCACGGGTCGTCGTTAGAATGACATACTTAGATGTACTTGAATCTGATTCAGTGTAGAGGTACTTGGAGCAAGAGGCTCACTAGGCGCTTGTGCGTACAGTGGTCGCTAGGGTACCATGAGGGGTTGGTTGAGATCTTATTCGATAACGGATTAAGAGGGCATGCTTGGAGACCACGTTCCTAGCAGGAGCATTGGTGTGACTTGATAATTTTGGCCAACCTTACGACATGATCTGGAATCTGGAATGATTAATGACTGGACCTTGCTGGACTCTAATTGAATTTGCTCTTCGTTGTCACGAGGCATAAGCCTAGGTAGCTGACGTGGTCTTGTGCGTGTGTGTTAAGAGGTGTCGTTATAGTCGCACTTGATACGTCGGTTTTAAAAGAAGTAAACCGAGGTGAGTCCGAGTGTCGGTCTCAGGGAGGCGTGGAAATCGGATTTTGTTTACCACTTGTTGTCACGAAAAAGGTGGAGTTTTGCTTGCGAAAGAGACGATTTTGAAAAGCGAGAGATAAAGAGAGTTTAGGGTTAGAAAGCTCTTGGTTTTGATCATGCACTTTGAACAGAAATTAAAATGGCGATTGAACGGAAAATAATTTCATTAAACATGCATTCATAGTTCATAGCTTACAACATTAAATACATGCTTTAACAAGGGTAAATGAAAGCTTAAAAGAGAGAGAGAGAGAGGTAGAGAGAGAGTGGAGAGCGACGAGGCAGCCACGGCGGTGGAGGAGGCTCCGTCGGCGGTTCGTCGTCTCCGACGATTACAAGAGTGCCTAAAACTAGCTAGGAGAGGAGTGGAGTAGTTGCAAGTGGGAGAGTATGCCTTGAATGGTGGCAGAAGGGGGTTTAAATAGAGTTAAGGGCTTCCTAAAAGAAAAATGTGCTTTAGCGACATCCAGAACGTCACTAAAACCGCTTCCAGATACGTCGGTGAAGCCCTCCTGCCGCCGATCAGCTGTCCGCCCCGCTCTCTCTCCATGCGCGATTCGTGGACGTTGAACGAGAGCTGTCCGATCGAAGATCGGACGGCTGAGATCCTCCTGCGCCCGCACTGAGATCGCGCCTCGGGCACGCGTGCGCGCACGCATTTCCGCCCGGCGTGCGCACGCGAGTGGGCGCTCGGGAGCTGTCGTCGCGCCGCGTGGTGCGATCCTGGCCGCCCGCTGCTGATCGGGCGGCCCAATTTGTCCGTGCTCGTTGCTCGCCTTCGGTTTCAGCTCTGCGTGGCTCGAACGCGCGTCGCTGCGATGCGGGCGTGCACGCTAATCGTTGCGCCACGCCCGCGCTTTGTCGCGGCGACCGCGAGCGAGTGCGCGGATCTCGGCCGTTCGATCGAAGATCAACGGCCGAGATTCGTCCTTGGCTGGCTTGAGGGTGTGCGAGCAGCGGGGGCGGGGCGATGTGGCGCTCTCTGGGCCGTTGATCTCCAGACAACGATCAAAATTTCTTAAGCCCATTGTGGGAGCTCCGGATGTCGGATTTGGCCGATCTTGAGTCCGTTGGATTTCGTTCGTTGTTCTGAATCCATCCGTGCGGTCCGATTGCTCATCTGAGGTCTGCTTTGACAAATGCTTTACACAAATGGCCATTAATACAGTTTATAAGCAATCTTGGTACTTGATGCATGCAATGCTCCTATTCTACTTTATGTTGTCCCTTTTATTCTAAAGATGGGCCATATTCAACCTAATTACTACCCCCTTGCGTGGTGTTCCTAAGAGACTCGACTCTTCTAATTAAGGTCAACAATGTTCTCGACATGTCAAGAATGGGTATGCTTTTCATGAGGGTCGTCGGACTTGCTAGCCTATCCCCTAATCAAGGGGAGATTACTAGGATGGGGCCTGAGGGAAGGCTACATCTTAATCTTCTTTAATAGAGAGGGGTGATCCACCAATATCTGACTTCTAAGGCGAGAGAGAGAATTTATTAAATAATAATAATACATGGGATTGAATGAGGGTAAATGGGGGATTAGCCAGTAGATAGTCTGTGTACTACCCCCTTTTCTTGTACGTGCTTACATAGTTTTGTCTCTACTGAGCTGTTTAGCTCATCCCTAGATTTGTGACCAATTTTAGGTTTCGATGTTGTGAAGAGGCACCTTCCAAATGAGCAGAGCGAAGTGAGGCAGTTTGGAGGTGGCGATGTGCCATTTCTAAGCAGTGTTGTGGGGGTGTGAGAACTAGGATGAGGGAACCTTTAGCCTTGGTCTAGCCCCAGGACCTCACCACTGAAGACTAGTGGGTAGTGCTACACAAGCTGATGACTACGGCCTACCTCCTGCACTGGGTAATCTGCAAGGCGGGATATGCCTTTGGCTAGTGGACAATTGTAGCCTTTAGTGTTCAATTTCTTTTTTTTTGGGTTATGCGTGGAAATGACTACTATTAGCCCCTTTTGTATATCTGTAAACATATTACCTTTGATGTTGTGGGAACATATGTTGTATATATGTATAAATGATGAACACTTTTGTACGTATATGGTTGTGAAAGTCAGGTCCTAAATGATGTAGTTTTTGATGTATAAAGAATTTGTACAGTTAAAACGTGAACGCTTATATTTATAGTGATGACATTGGTTGCTGGTTTTCCGTGTTTTATCGCTTGTAGAAGCAGTGCGTACTTGCTTGTTTCAAGATGTCGTTTTACTCCGTTTGTGGTGATTGTGGGTTGTACGTACCTTATTGTTTTGTGGTATCCATGCATAGGTGCCATTGCAAGTATAAATTTTTAGGGGGTATTGAATAAACAAGGAAAATCCTATCGATTTTTGACAGATTTCGACCCTATGCTTTTAAATCGATGTTTCTAAAATGTACCTAATTAAATCAAACTATATTGTTAACCCTAATCGTCTTGTAACTAGGATCAATTTTCACTCACACCGCTAGTAGTCTATTCTTGATTTGTCGAGAAGATTATCTGGATGTGATCGATATTAATTAGATATTTTCTTTATTAAAAAAAAATACAAATCTATAAGATAAATTAATTTTTATCCGATCAAAATAAAAAAAGGGTCATTGCTGACGAGATGGATTGATGGAAGTCGATAAAAAACACTTACAACGACCTGGGTAAACCACTACTCTTCCAAATTTCCTCCTCTTTGTCATGGAGGCCTAAAAAAGGTACACGCTCTCTTTTATATTTATCCAAGACAAGGATATCAGTGTCATTCCCCGTCCCCAAATAAGCTTAGGCTGGGAACTCCTCTGCACGCAGACGGGAAAACCACACCCGCATCCGCTGGACCCCACCATGGAGGATCCCTTCCCCCTCCGCCTCGCCGGCGACGCCTCCGTCCCCTCTTCCCCACCTTCTTCACCTCCATCCCCCGTCCATCTCCTCCACTCAGCGGCCGCCTCCCTCCTCTCCCTCTTCCCTTCCCCCTCCTCCCCCAAGAACAACCCCCTCAAACCAAACCCTAACTCCAACCCCAATACCGTCGAGCCTTCCACGTCCTCCATGATCCTCCCCTTCCACTACAACACCCACCGCTCCCTCCCCCGCCGCCACGGGCGCTCGTCCCCGCCTTTGCCGACCCTCGGGACCGTCAGGATCGACGGACTCGATAGCGGCGCTGGCAGCAGCAGCGGCGGCGGAGGAGGGCCGGCCTTCGTCGGGCAGGTCTTCAGCATGTGCGATCCCTTCGGGAGGGGCCTCATCTCCGTGACGAGGAAATTCGACATCCCGTTCTTGTCGAACAGGTGAGGACCTCTATTCTTCGATGCATCATAATCCGCTTGTCTGCTTTGGTGGTTGTTAATTGGATGCGTGGAGTGTATTTTCTGGAGAAAAGTTTGGCTCTTTGGTTGATTGGAGGTCGGGATATTCGTAAAGTTGTGATCTTTTTCGAGATAGAGGACTATATCCGGAATTCTCTGGCACTTTGAAGTGATTGTCATTGTTGCCAGGAATGCAGGATTATGTTAGCTACATCTGCTAGATTCTTCATGGTAATTGGGCCTGTGCGTGTAGAATGCCTTTACTTGATGCGTTATCTATATGGAAGGCCTGATGGAAAGGTGGAAGACCGGGAATGTGTGCAACTGTTTTCTGTCAACATGGTTTTTGCATGTGGGAGGATGGAGAACGAAATTTGTGCACTTGCTGGTTTTTTGTGCTGGCAGATTGTTTAAGTGGAGGAGGATCTTCCAAGTAATTTGGAGTTGTGGAAAATATTGGACAACCTACTTAGTGATTTAGACAGAAACTATATGCACAATCCTTATATCCCTGTAAGGGATAGCTGTAGGAAGCCATATCTTTGCATCAAGTTCCGAGACACAGAGGCCTTGAAGGGAAAAGCACCTTGAATGCTTGAACCCACAGCTAAAGGAATTCAGAGGACAAATGAGAAATTCATATTTGAATTGTCTTGCCAGAAGATGTGCCACTAGAACTAGAAGAAGTCTACAGGAATGTAGTCTGTTCTTCTGAGGAGTTTTCTCATTATTATTTTGCTACTTAGAAAATCAGGGTTGATGTATTGCTTGCGTGTAAATGTATATTGTTGGGTTTTAGAATGTGGCTACATGCCACCAATACACACCTCATGTATATTTGTAGTTGTTTGGGAGGAAGAAGCTAGCAAGGGGATTGTGACCCTGGGCAACCTCAGTGTCAGTCATCTTTCCATTAAAATTAAATTTTTATATGTGTTTGAAATCTGACACAATTAATTAACCCAATTAATAGATTTGTGCAGTGACTCAGTGCTTTACGATGTTGAGTTTATCCAAGGCATGCATTGCTAAAATCCATAAAAGATCTTTGGCTCCTTTTTGGGGCCTATTCTGTGTTAGGTTTATGATTAAACAAAATCAGAACCATAAAATTTTGTTGAGAAACTGGAAATTCATGATCAGCAGAGAAACATTGCATGTCTTTATACACAGGGACACAAGGGAAAAATTACAAAGGACCCCATAAACAAATAGTAAAGAAATATAAAAAGTATAAAGACTCTTATTTTTTCAACTTTTATGTTGACACTTCCTCTCAAGTTGGAGCATAGATATTTTTCATGTGCAAAGGACAATGTGGAAAAGCTTTGGTGGAAATGTTTGCCAATTGTTCTTGTTGGAGCCATATGTTGGACATGTGGTGCGTCTGTGGTGGTCGAGTAGAGATCACGTGGATCTCCATGAGATCTTGATGGGTTGAGTTATCTTATTTGTCAAGTCTATTATTGCTTGTTGGTTAAGTGTTTTAGGAATGCCTTGTTAGTCAAGTAAAGAGTCCTATTAGGAAAATGATTTGTTAGGATTTACTTTTTCACAATTTACCATTTTTAGCTTGATGATTGGATCTTATAGAGACCAATGCAACATATTATTTTTTGAGTTCTAATAAGAAAAATATCTTTAATTATCACATGGACTCCTCTCCCCCTTCTTGCACACGTGACTCTCTCTCTCTCTCTCTCGCCTCTCTCACATGTCTCGTGCCACATGCAACATGCCATTGTATTTCGTGACATGGTATTAGAGCAGGCGATCTTGTATGCTTGAAGCCATGAGATCTGCGTGGAAGATCTCTTGCGCATGGTGACCAATCTCCACGTGTGAGAGAGGAGTTGTGCATCGCTTTAGTCTTGTTTGTGAAGAAGAGACCATGCGCCCTCTTTTTCTTGTGCGTGGGATACCCCTCACATGAGGAGGCCTATCTCCACGGGTGCCTGGGTTTTTTTGTTGAGAAGTCCCCTCGATTCCTACACCAGGTTTTCGTGTGCACATACTAGTGCGTGTGGCCATGGCGGATGCTGATTGCTCAATCACCTTAGAGGTGAAGATCTTGGTTCAAGGCACTACCATAAAGTTGATGGGAGCCTCAGACTATATCCTGTAGGCATGTGCCTTCAGGATCTTTGTCAGTGGTCAGGAGAAACTACATATTCTCATCGACAAACCTCTTGACCAGTCGAAGATGAAGTGGGAGAAAGAATCATCTACTTTGGCCATTGTGGCAACCATTGCAGAGTGCAGAAGTTGCCAAAGGACTCTCTGCAACTCCTAGTTTTAGTGGCCCAGAAATTGAAAATTTGGGTCGTTTCTTCTCCATTGAAGACGATGAACAATGGTGGGGCAATTAAGCCTCATTGTAACTTCTTTGCAAGTTCGACCTCCTCTTTGGGAGCCCAACTTGGAGGGGAGTGTTGGAGCCACGTGTTGGACACGTGTAGGGATGTAAGTTTTGGTAACTCGACCCAAACCTGACCTGACCCGAAAAGAATGGGTAAAACTTGACTTGAACCTGATCGGGTTTGGGTATGGGTTTTATCCAAAAAAACCAACTGGGTTTGGGTATAGGTATGGATCTATACCCAATTGCCCGACTCAAGTACCTGAATAAAATCCCCATTTACTTGAGATATGAAAGTTCCACCCCAAGTTTTTCATTCTTCTAACCTTAATCTCCTTCATGATTCCCTTCACGACTTTGAAGGTTGGGAGTGCTTCTAAAGTTTCCATTGAACATTTATTTTAGTGATGATGATCTTTTTGTTTGAAATGTACTTATATATTTTTGTTTTTGTTTGTATTTTTTATTTTTTATTTTTGATGTATTCCCCTTGAGGGGCTTTTTTGTAATAATTTCAGTGGGATCAATTTTAGTAGCTTGAGCACCTATGTTTTGGGATTTTTAAAAATAAACAATTAATGAATCATTTTATAGATTTTTTCTCTTGTTTGATTCTAATTTGAGTACGATTTGATTGTAAGATCAATTTATAAATGGATACTTGATGGGTAAAGGGATACCCAATGGATAGATGAGTATGGGTATGAGTTTGGATTTGTGTATCCAATGGGTAAATGGATAGGGTATGGGTATGGATTTTGTAAATGGATATGGGTTTAACCAAGCCCAACCTGAACTCGACCTATTTGCATCTCTAGGCACGTGGTGTGTCTGTGGTGGTTGAGTGCAGATCATGTGTATCTCCATTATGAAATCTATGAGATCTCCACAAGATCTTAGTGGGTTGAGTTGTTATCTTAGTTGTCAAGTCTATTATTACTTGTTGGTTAAGTTTTATAGGAATGTCTTGTTAGTCAAGTAAAGAGTCCTATTAGGAAAATTATTTTTAGGATTTGCTTTTTTCTAATTTACTATTTTTAATTTGGTGATTGGATCTCTTTATATAGAGACCAATACTCCATATTGTTTTATGAGTTCTAATAATAAAAATCTCTCTAATTATCACATGGACTCCTCTGCCCTTCTTCCACACATGACTCCTCTCTCGTGTGTCTTGTGCCATGTGCAATGAACCATTGTATTCCGTGATAGTTCCTTTGTATGTATGGTGCAAGGTTCGAAATGCCGATTTCGATGTCGTACCGATAAAATTTAAAGTGTGCATGCTGTGGAAATGCCCGTTTTTTGATGGCTATGTCTATGGGCATGTCGAGGGCACGCTGTGGGAATGTCGAGGGCATGCTGACGACTTGCCGACAAAAAGTCACAAAAATATTAAAAATAATGTAAAAATTCTCAAATTTCACTCAAATGTGTGTGTGTTTTTCAGATTTCAAAATTTCCGCCACCAAAATCCAGTCCTGTCACCCATTTCAGATTTCATAATTCAGGTCCGCCTCTTTTCAGGCAGCACCGACCGGCATGCCGCCAAAATCGTCGGCAGCTATCGGCATGCTGGCGGCACACCTGCAAATCGATACTATTCCCATGTCAGCACGGTCTCCTCCCAGAAATAGCCTGCATTTAAATCACTAGTATGGTGTAGGGGTTTTGTCAAATAAGGCAGTGTCTCTAGTAGAATGATAGTTTGCCTCAATCAAGGTTCGAAATGTCGATTTTGACATCGTACCGATAAAATTCTAAGTGTGCATTTCATGGGCATGCCGAAGGTATGTCGTGGAAATGCTCGTTTTTCGATGGCTATGCTGAGGGTACGCCGTGGGAATGCTGAGGGCATGCCGACAACATGCCGACAAAAAATCCCATAAATACTCAAAATGATATTAAGCTACTCAAATTTTCTATGTGTGTGTGTGTGCGCGCGCGTGTATGTGGGGTGTTTCCCTGCATGCGTGCGTGCGAACCCTTACCCAGACCTTGCCCATCTAGACTTATAGACCCTTACTTGGACCTTACTCATTAGCCGACACCTTAGATCATGCTCATCCAACGCAAACCTCACCAGACTGGTCGACATTTACCGACATGTTGACCATACCATTGGCATGCCGGTGAAATCCCAGCATTTCGACATCAGATGCATATCGGCATGGAGCTCTTTCAAAAAGTACCTTGCCAGCAGTATGCCGTCGGCATTTAAATCACTGATCTCAATATACTTCATGCACTCATGAAATGTTGGATCATTTGCAATAAAGGTTGTTTCCTTATTGTCACAATGCATGAAAAAATTAGTAATGAATATAGATGCTAAAATCTTTGAGAAGAGAGACAACCCAAAAGAGCTTACAAGCAGTATGCACCATGTCTCTGTATTTTGACTTAACACTAGGACGCAAAATGAGATTTTGCTTCTTGCTATACCAAGTATGTTATTACCTACATATGTACAAAAGCTAGTAGTGGAATTCCTCTCTTCATGAGCGTCCACATGGTCTGCATCAAAATAGTCCTACATGTCAAAAAGGCAATGCTTTACCTTTCAAAAAAAGTGACCATGTTTTATGGAGTGAAGGCCAGATTTTGGTGATGACTTTAAATATCTGAGTACCTAAAATACACCAACTCAATTTTCCTCTCTAGGATGTTCCATGAATTGATTTTGCCATCCAACTATTACAAAAGAGATGTTTGGTCATGTGACTTTCATGTAGAGAAGTTTCTCAATAATGGCTCGGTATCATGTCACATTTTGAAGCTCTGGACTCTCAAAATCACCAAGCGAAAGTTGAGTCAAAAGGAATGCCTGTTAGCTTACAACCAACCATGTCCAACTTATGAAGTAGGACAAGTACATACATTCCCTTGAGAGAGAACTTCATCGATGTGGTTCACCTCAATGCCAAAGAAATAACTAACAAAGCCAAGGCCCTTGGTGACAAAATGAGAATGTAAAAACCCCTTCCAATATACCATTTTGATCATTGCTTGCAAAATGTCATCAACATACACAATCAAAGTCCTTGACCCTTCGGGGGATGTAGCATGAAGATTGAGTGGTTAGATAAAAAACAAGCGAAGCCAAATTGTTGTATAGCTTAGCTAAATGTATCAAACCATGCGTGGGTGCTCTAGTTCAATTTATATATGGCCTTGTTGAGTTTGTAAACTTTGTAACATTCCCTTTAACCAACAAACCTAGATGGTCGTTCCTTGTAAACTTCTTGAGTTAGCTCATTATATAAGAATGCATTTTTAATGTTAAGTTGAAACCACTTGACAGCTAGAGTTTATTGCCATAAATATTAAGATAAGCATAGAATCCATGTGTCATTGGAGAAAAGTCTAAAAAATAGTCAAAACCATATGTTTGTGTATATTTTTAGCTGCCAATTGAGTCTTGTAAGTCTTAATAGACCCATCAGCTAAGTACTTGAGGGTAAACACCTATTTGCATCCCATAACTGTAGCATTTGGGGTTAGGTCTACTAGATCTAATGTTTTGAAAAGTAGAGTTAACATTTTCTCTTCCTTGGTTGCCTCCCATGAAGGATGCTACAATGCCTCTACATTACTTTAGGGAACTTGGTGATTGTAGTGCTTTTAAAGGAGAAAGGTGCTAAAAGGTAAGAGGGGTCCAAAACGCTTAAGGCACTCGACTTTTGGTTAAGAGCTTGTCTTAGAAAAATGAGGTGCTATATATATACATGTGTATGTATTTTATATGCTTATGTTGACATGTACGTATATACATACATATATACACAAACATGCAGAATGTGTGTATATTTGTATGTATATATGTATCTATTTATATGTACATATCATGTATGTATATGTATGTATCTATGCATATGTGTATATATGTATGCATGTGTATGTGTTTAACTAAGAGAGAGTATGTAATAATTAGGAAAAAAGAAATTAAATCTCTTAAAAATATAAAAAATGAAAAACCTTCAAATTTGGTTTAGGTGCTTACTCGATGCGCTTAGTACCTTATCCCAGGCACTCGCTCAGGTAGTGCC
Source organism: Thalassia testudinum (assembly GCA_037157565.1). NCBI lineage: Eukaryota > Viridiplantae > Streptophyta > Magnoliopsida > Alismatales > Hydrocharitaceae > Thalassia > Thalassia testudinum. The sequence goes on along the minus strand of JAZHRO010000077.1, from coordinate 77,544,023 downwards.
TTAAACAAAATAGGTGAGGCAAGGCTTGGCGAGGCATTAGGGTCTTGCCTTGCCTCAACTTGGTGCCTAGGTGAGTGCCGTGACAGCATTGGGTGATTGTAAAGAAGGATTTGAATATTGTGACATATTGTCGGTATATCGTGTATCACCAAGTCAAGAGATATCGATATGCCAGTAGCATCATTTTTGTTGGATATTGTTGATATATCGGTGATATTGATGATATCATAGATGTTGACAAGGTTGTACGAACGTCACTATTCTCAAATTTAGCTCTTTGCATTAGCATTGTTGGTGTTTTTTAATTCCGTTGCCGTCTTTGCTCGTGGTCAAAGCTCAGATGTATCGTTTCAACTCAATTCTTTCATTGAAATAATATTTTATTGTGATTTTGGTTTCTAAATTTGTAAATAAACTCTTCTTTTGTTTTTTTTTGTTTTTAAGTTTTTTATTCTTAATCTCAAGCTTAAAACATATGTTGCTGTTTATTCTAAGTTTGGTCTCTTCATTTGTTGAGTAGATTAACGTTCTCTACCTACTATATTAGGCAAATGACAAAATGATTTTTGAGTTCGTTATGATTTTGTTGTACTAAGTCTCATCTCAAAACCAAAATTGTTATTAGTTTTAAATATTATTAATTAAAATTCTTCAATTATGCAATCTTATTAGTCAAATAATGAATTGATCTTCTATTTAAATTTCGCTCTTCTATTACTATGGCATGCAATGGAGCACCATGTTTGTGGCCGTATACTATGGCACCTAAAATCCAAGTGGAAAGACTTGGATTTTAATGCATTTTGAGAAGAATAGTATTCGTTGTTTATATCAAAAGTAAGCCTTAGCCCTCTTTATATAGAGAGAGGCCTTAGGTATAAAAGGAAAAATAATAAAACATAATAAGACACAATAAGACACTTACCAAGATAAGAGAAAGTTAAAAATAGCATGACAATCAAACTTAACTAATTTGACCTTAAAATATCTAATCTAATTTATTCTCTAACCCTCCTCTTCAAGTTGGGATGTAGATTTCTTCGTGACCCAACCTGTCACATAAGAATAGGAACCTCTTCTTGGTGAGCGCCTTTGTGAGTATATCCGCAAGCTGGATCTTAGAAATGATGTGGGGGGTAATAATTTTCCCCTTACAGACTACATTCCTTATAACGTGGCACTCTACTTCTGTGTGCTTGATCTTTTCATGAATTGCTGGATTGGATGCAATGTAGGTAGTCTATTTATTGACATAATACAATGGAATGAGCATCTGTGTAGAGATCCTAAGATCCTTGAAGGAGACCACCGACATAACTTCACAAGCTGTATGAGCTATAGCTCTATACTCTACCTTTGCATTAGAATGAGCCACCGTAGCTTGCTTCTTGCTTTGCCATGAAACAAGGTTCCCTTTAAGGAAACCAACATAACCTGTAATAGATCTATCCTCAACTGCTTCGGCATAATCTGCATTTAAGTATGAGGAGATATCTGTAGAGCCATTGTTTTTGTATGTAGGCCCTTTACAGGATTCCCCTTTAAGTCTTTTAATATTAGGCATTATGTCTGTAGAGCCATTGTTTTTGTAATGCAGGCCCTTTCCCGGATTCCCCTTTAGGTCTTGTAATATTAGGCACATGTCATGCCAATTACTGTAGGAGGGTTTCTCCATGTACTAATTGGCTCTACTTACAGCAAAGCTAATGCGTGTGGGCAAGTGACTTTCAAATATAGTAACTTGCCTGTTGTGCTCCTATATCTTGTAACTGTAGTTTTCCCTACTAGGAGGGGGTGACGTAATAATTGCGGAAATAAAATATAAACAATCTCACAAGATGCAATCACACAAAGTATACAAAGTATTTTTAGGTGGAAACCCAAACCGGGTGAAAACCACCACCTAACCCTCTCGAGCTAGGATTTTCCGATCAACCAGTTGATCAAAATCCACTAAATCGAATCACTTTAAAACGAGGGTGATTCAACCTCAATTACAACTACGCTACTTAGACGAGGGTAGCGTACCTCAACCCCTTCTCTTCACGAGAAGGATTTTGTCTCGCGAAGGAGACGGGAATTCGCAAAGCGAATACCCAACCAAATAACAAAGATAAAACAAGTAATTCTATAGAGCCAACAAAGTAATATTTAACCTAAGCTTCTATAGGAAAGATGATGCTTCCCTTTGAAATGAGTGCGTCGACGACACGGATGCTTGTGCCACGCGACGGCGCAACGTCGCTCTCGTGAACAACGGCGGGAGAGCGGGTGCGCAACAGCTTGATGCTCTCAAGAGAATGGAGCTTGAGCTTGGAGAGCAAGAGCTAGCTAGGACACAAGAGAGTGGAAAGTGTATTACAAAGTGTTTCTTGTGTATCTTGGTGTGTTTTTGTGTTGCAAAGGTTCTCCTCTATTTATAGAGGCCTTAGGAAGGCTTTGAAAGGCTTAGGAAAGGTTCCATAGCCGTTGGGTGCAAAGTCCAAGAGAATCAGGCCGAAATCAGGAACAATCATTGCACTGACAGGCTTATCAGACGTCTGGAAGTTCACTTTAAGACGTCTGATTTTGGGCGGATTCCTTCCTGACTTGAATCAAATCTAAACAGGGTTCTTGTGCAAGTCTATCAGACGACATATAGGACATATGGCACTATGTCTGGACGTCTGGAAATCTACTTTTTCTGTGGGAATGGATTTTCAAACGTTGCAACGGCTAGAAAATCTCTGAGAAGAGATTTTGGGTCAGCCGAGGCAAAACGGTCAATTATCAGATGTCTGGAAAGTCCTATGGACGTCTGATAAGGCTCTAACGGTCACATTCTTGACTGTTCGTTAAGCCAGCCAACGGTCCACTAATTGGACGTCTGGCAAAGTCATCAGACGTCTCCTAAGACGTCTGGTCTAAGGTTTGGACGTCTGATTTCATCAGACAGAAGTAAATATGTCCAGCCTAATAGTTATCAGACGTCTGAATCAACAGTCAGACATCTTAAAACACTTTATCAGACGTCTGATTTGGGAATTAGACGTCTGGAAACTTTGTTTGAACCCTATATTGGTTTTCTAAGTACTCTACAGAAAACCTAAGTATTCTAGGGTTGTGCCGGTGTTCCTAGGATTACTGTTAGGGTACTTTGAGGCTCTTTAGTATAATTTTCTAAGGAATATAAAGAGCAAGAAAATAAAGACAAGAGTACATGAAAGAAAGAACAGAATTCTATCCTATTCTTCTTGTCCTTCCATTTTCAATATATCGCTCCTCGCAAATCTCCTCTGTTATCCATCAAGCTCCTCCAATCCATCCTGGATGCGAGCTCGAGTTCCGTCTAAACACGTCTACATTTGCAATTGACCAGAAATCTAAGACTCCAAGTGCAAATGTTAAATGACACGTGTTTTGTTATCATCAAAACAGATGATCGTGGTGCTCTAGCACCAACAGTAACATCCTCAAACGATGAATCGTCCTTAAATAACAATCTTCTTTTGGTATTCGACTGGGACTCTAGACAACTTTGCCCTTGGTAATCTTGCTTCCTTTAGAATGTGCAGCGTATACTTCCATTGAAATAATATAGACTAGTATCCTATTGTCCTGCTTTTATCGTAAGGAAGTATCTTAAGTACCCAAGATCCTTTGTAACAAAGGTCTTGTGTAAGAACTCCTTAGTTTGTTGCATGCCTTCATGATCATCATTAGTTGGATCATATCATCTACATAAACAACTAAAATAACTATCCCATGTGTATGCCTTATGAAGATCGGATGATCTGAGGTCAATGCTGTCAATGCAAAAGGCGATAGCAAGGTGACAAGGCTCAAAATCGCCCAAGGTGAGAGGCGACAAAAAGGCGACAGCCTGAGTGAATTAAGGCGATCATCTTTTATTGGCATATATATGTCTTATTAACTCAATTTAATAGCACTTAGTTTATAAAAACATGTCTAATAATAATTTTGGAGACTTTAAATAGAAGAAAATGATGACAATTGTATTGCCAAAAACTGTTTCACATAATTTCAAATGGTAAAGAAAGAAAAGTTTCTATACAATTAAGGTAGAAAAACATAAAAATCAAATTTGTCATTAAAGTGAACAATTGTCAATTCTCAAATAATAAAACACATCAGTGATCAGAATCATCTTCAAGATTCAATTCGTCATTGTCATCGTCACCAGCAACTTCAATCTCCTCTTCCTCTTCCTCTTTCTCTTCCTCATCACTGTCTACATACTCTTCCTCTTTTTCAATAACTATTGGAGCTTTCCCTTTTCTCTTAGCTTTCTTAGGACCATTTTCTTTGTAGTAGCACAAACCTGAGTACGTTGAATAGCCTCTTGGTCATTAATTCCTAATGCAAGTTCAACCATGCCCTAAGTGAGATCATCATCACCAAACACAAGATCATCACCTGCATTTTTCTCTTCTTCCTCCATTCTCCCTAATAACTATTCATTTGAATCATCAATTTCCTGGAGGGAAATGGGATCAAGATAATCCCTATCTTCATATCGATCCCTCAAAGTTTCGTTGTACTTAACAAACACAAGATCATTCAACTTTTGTTGCGCCAACGGATTCCTTTTCTTTGAGTGAACCTATATAGATTTCCAAAATAAACGGATTAAAATAAAATTACCTGATAAAATTAATGCTATGTATACTATGAATTGATTTGTAACTTACATTTTCAAATACACTCTAATTCCTTTTGCATACCGAGGCACTACAAGTAAGACCTAGTACCTTTAGTGTCAATTTTGCCAAGTTAGGTGCAGACCCACCAAAGAGATTCCATCACTCCACTGTAAAAAGATAATAAGTTATATAATATTAATAAGCAACTGGAAATGGAAAGTTACTCTAAAAAATTTGTACTACTTGACTACCTGGGGCAATGATTTTCCTTTGTCTAATAACCATAGGTGTTCCAAAGAGTTCTTGTGCATTTCTATAAATGGAAATTTCTTGTGTTATTTTATCTTGCATACTCTCATCAGGCTTTAATTTTGCCAAGACGTTGTAAAATCCATTCATAATCTCTGAATCAAAATCAAGATTTTGATTTTCATAAGAGAAATCAGGATTGAGGAAAAATCCTGCTGCATGTAGAGGCTTATGAAGCTGACAATCCCATCTCTTATCAATGATGTCGCAAATAGGTCCAAACTTTTTAGCATTATTGTTGAAAGCCTTCATGACAGCTTCCTTAGCTCTATCCATTGCTTCGTATATGTATCCCATTGCAAGTCTCTTCTCTGAGTCAACAAGATGAAGCACTCTCACAAGAGGAGACAGCCTTCAGAATGTATACAACCTTATTCCAAAATGAAGGCATCATGATGATTGTTGCCACTTTTTTTCCCTTGTCTTTTACATTTTTAGAAGTGATCTATTTATCGGAAGTGAACATCTTCCTTAAATTTGCCTTATGTCTATGAATGCTCTGTAAAGTGAGGAAAGATGTAGCAAATCTTGTAACTGTAGGCTTAAACAACTCCCTACTTGTGAATTGCCTCATCAAATTTAAGACTGAAGGATGCATGTATATATAACTATTCAGTTGCATTGCATGCTTGAGTGTCTTTTTTACATCTCTAACTTCCCAAAATCTTCCAACATCAGATCAATGCAGTGTGCAGCACAAGGAATCCAATAAACTTAAGGATGCTTAGTCTCCAGTAATTTGCCTATGGAAAAGATAAATGATATTTTTTATATTTTACAATGCTTACAATATTAAAGAAAAGACGTATACTGAAATAAATAAAGTCTAAAGATTTATTACCAGCAAGAACATAATTCGATGCGTTGCCACTGACGACTTGAATCATATATTCCTCCCTGACGCGACTGATCATGCCACTTATCAGTTCACAAAGCTTCTTCCCTGTCTTTACGTAGCTTGAGGCATCAATGGACTATAAGAAAACAGTTTCCATAGGAGAATTGACGAGAAAATTTATAAGCGTTCTGCTTTTCCTATCTGTCCAACCATCTGTCATCAATGTGCATCCATATTTCTTCCAAGTATCATGATGTTTGGTGATGAAATCCCGAGTCTTGTTCACATGATATCTCAATAAAGGAACTCTCACTTCATGGTAAGGAGGCTTCAATCCAGGGCTAAAACGACCAATTACTTCAATCATTATCTGAAACCAAATATCTTTAACAGCATTGAATGCAATATTGTTACGGTACATCCATTTTGCAATGATCCGTACAACTGCATCTCTTCCCTCCTTTTTGAAAACCTCAGAAATTGTAGTTTGTTTTGTCAACAATCTCTTTTTTCATTCTCGAACCACCTTCTCAGGATCAACTTTTGTAAACTTATCTATTGGTCAATGAAACTTCTTCATTAGAGGAAGTCCACCACTTCCATTTCCACTAGCCCCCATTATGATTCGAGCCTTCTTTGCATGTGACTGTGTAGGATTTTCTACTATTCTTTTAGTTGTGAATCTATCTATTGGTTCTCGTAAGACATTCACTTCTATTTCATCTTCATCATCATTAAGCAGCTCATTGTAAACATCTTTCATGAACTTTTCTTTTTCTTCGTTTTTAGATTGTCGATATTCTCCTAACTTTTCTTTCACATGTTGTGGAGCTTTTAGACATATTGCTGTGTTCTTATCACCACCAGTAATATGTCCAGTAGCTCTATGAATCCTGCTTTTCACTATCTTACCACAGAAAATACACTTTGTATCATTAGTCTTTTTTGGATCCTCTAATGTGATATACTTCCAACATGGGTACTTCCTCTTGTTTCAACCATCTACATAATTTAAAACACATGTTAGTTTTATACATTATTACAAACTTACAATGCACATGCAAAGTTAGTTAATATAACAATATACATATGTAAACACATGCAAAGATGCTAGTTATATACATAGTTACATACAAATATAATAGAATAGTATATACTATATATATGATTTATACATATACATTATTATATATATATATTTATTGATTATACAACAGTATATAATTATATATACTTAACAGTATATAATATATACTTATATATATAGTGTATACATCAGTATAACTGTTGTATACACTATATATATAAGTATATGTTATATACACTATATATATAAGTATATGTTATATACTGTTAAGTATATATAATTATATACTGTTGTATATATATATATATATATATATATATATATATATATATAATAGAATACACACACACACACCAGTTTGCATATATATAACACACACACACACACACATATATATGGGGCCACTTCACAATTTTGTCACTGCAACCTTGTCATCATCATCGAACTCAGGTGATGAGGTGGCGAGCGCGCCACCGTCGAACTGAGACAAGCGGCGGTGCACCACCGTCGAACTCAGAGAACCTTGAGCGGAGGAGATACCTAGGCGATCGAGGTCAAGGAGGCGTCGCAAATGGCAAGCGGTGAAGCTCGGGCGGCGATGTTGATCGACGAAGCTCCAGCGGAGGCGATAATGGCGTGAGGCAGTGATGGTTGGCGTGGAGATGAGACGCACGTAAATAGACTCTCGTATGGAAGGTGAGAGGTCGTCGAGGGCAAGAATGGTAAGTCCATTTCTTGCTTTTTCAAAAAAAAAAAAAGTTGCGATGGACCTAAGGTTTAGGCGATGAGGCGGCGAGGCGAGGAGGCGCCACCTGAGTTGAGGAGGCGCGTCACCTGTTTGAAGCAACTCGCTTGGGACTTCCTCGAGGCGATGAGCTCCTTAGTCGCCTTGCCTCGTCGCCTCATCGCCTGAGGCGACTGCCTCAACAGCGCTATCTGAGGTAGACTTGCTAAAACCCAGTTGTCATACCTCTGAACTTAGCCTCTTAAACCAGGCTATGGGGCTTTGTTTAAGGCCATTGATGGCCTTTTTCAACCCGCAAATACACACCCCCTCAACCTCATAACCCTGGGGCTGATGCATATAAATCTCCTTTTTGAGATATCTACAGTACCATTAGCCTGGTTGTTAATTGTGTAGACAACCATTTGCACTCAACCAGGGTTGTGCTAGGTGGATAGGGTACCAAGTCCCAAGTGCCATGTGAGACCAAGGTTGTCATCTCATCATCCATTGCTGCCCTCTAGTGGGGATCCTATGAAGCGTCAATGTAATCTCGGGGTAGTATAGTGCTGGTGAGCACATTGGTGAATCGTTGCAAGTCACTATCCAAGTGGGTTGTGGTCGTATAGTTGGAGAGTGGATGTAAAGTGCATAATTTGCTAGACTTCCAAAGAGCAATAGGATGATCATCGATATTCTTTTGGTCTACTGGTGGAGACGCTCGTAGTTGATGATCCTTTGTGGAGGGATTAAAAGCAGTCGGCAGTGGAGTATGCTACCTATGATAAACCTGAGTCTCTAGAGGAGCTAAGCCAATGCTAGCTCCTTCGAAGATCGCCTATGATAAACCTGAGTCTCGCGAGGAACTAAGTCAATGCTAGCTCCTTCAGAGAAGAATGGTACTACCTTAAAGAGAGTTACATATGCGGTAATAATGTATCACTTGTTTATTAGATCATAACATCTGCATCTTTTCTAGGTATGATAGTATGCTAGAAATGCACACTTCACTGCACGAAGGGAAAATTTATCCTGTGAGCCAAAGGCTTGGACAATGCATGCGCACCCAAATATACGTAGGGGTAGGGAAAATGGTTGCTATGAATCTGGATGTAACACTTGATAGGGAATCTTGCCATGACGAGTTGTTGATTAGGTAAGTAGTCAGGATTGCATTTCCCCAAGTTGCTTAGGTACCCTCATGAACACAAGAGGAGTCCTAGTAATATCTTAGTATGTGTCAGAGTTTTTGCTTAGCGACATTATTTGTTATGAAATATTATTGCATGATGTTTAATGAAGAGTCCCTTTATTGGCAAAGAAGGTTTGAAGATGTGCCTTCATAAACTCTATTGCGTTGTTGCTTCTGAAAATCTGTATGGATGACGAGTATCCAATTTGCACCTTCGTAAAGAATCATTGTATAATGTTGGGGATCTTAGATCTTCTCTTCATCAAAAAGACCCAGGTAGATCGACTATAATCATCAACGAATATAACAAAGTATTTGTCCTCTTACATTGGTAACTCTGATAGCGCTTTACACATGACAATGCATAATACAAAAGGGAGAGGTGCTTACCCCTTCAACACGATGGGGAAAAGAGCTTCGATGGTGCTTGCCTACCTAACCTAACAGGTCTCATAGTCAAAGGTGGTACTAGGCAGAAGATTTGAGAACATTTGCTGCATTTTGCCCACAGATGGATGACCAAGGCGTTGATGTTAAGCGGGAATGAATGGTGATGGGATATCAAGAAGGTACAATTCATCCTTCTCCATATCCCCACCAATAATTTCATTAGTTTGTTTATCTTGAAAGTAATAGTACTTGTCATCAAAGATAACTCTGCATTGGAGGTCTTAGCACAGTCTACTGACATGCATTCATAGGAAACTTCCGAGCACAATGTACCTTTGGCAATTGCAATGTGGATGATATTTAAACATCACCAATTGTAGTCACTAAAGAATGAGAGCCATTAGCTACCTCTACTGATGATACACATCTAGCCTATTTAGGTGCCTACATGTTGATATTCCCAGTGACATGGATTGACGCTTATAAGTTAATTACCCATTGTTCATGCGTAGACATGATCTTTTGTACTTTGTTTTTGGCAACTGTCATGGCTACATTACAACACAATGACTTTTTGTGCAACCATACATATGTAGCTCAACCTTCAACTGACAGTATAATACTTAGAGGGAAGATCGGTAGGTTTCGAGAGATGATCCCAAGCACTAAATAAATTAGGGTACTAATTATATCCATTGATGCAATAAGAACAACAGAAACAACACTAGCAATCGCCACCAATGGCAACAGATCTGGGCGATACACCAATGGTCACTATCGTCCAACAGACATCAGCAGGTCGTGATGCAACAACAAACCGAGCCACACAACCTCAGTGGTAGCTTCCGTGCATAAGACTATCAGTAGTGATGCACCAATAGATCTGTAGCACCAACAGTTCTGGCGACGATCAGGTCAGATCCTTACCGTCGATCAAATCAGATTCAATGATGATTTGATGCAGCGAGAGGGTAGATCAGATAAGTGTATCCTCACCATCGATCTCTTTTGTTGTGGCTGCTACTATTAATGGGAAGGGCAGATGATTACATGATCATTGTACGCGTGTGGAAACAAGATACGGGGAGGATATTTGGTGGGATATTAGATCGTTGGTCTAGGATCGTCGCTCTGATACCATGTTGAGAAAAATAATATTCGTTGTTCATATCATAAACAAACCCTTGGCCTTCTTTATATAGAAAGAAGCTTTAGGTATAAAAGGAAAAATGATAAAACATAATAAGATACAATAAGACACCAAAATAAGAGAAATCTAAAAATAGTATGACACCCAAAGTTAACTAATTTGACCATAAAATATCTAATCTAATTTATTCTCTAACAATGTAGAAGAAACATGGGAGAGTCAAAGATTTAAATGTCATGATACATTGATGGTATATCACCAATATATCACATATTGCCACAATGACCCATATCGATGATATTTGGTTTAGAACTAAAATATGACTGGGCTATGTCTAAATATCATTGGTGATATTTAGTTCAAGGGGGATAAAAGGGTCAATATATTCCTAACACTTCATGAATCATGGTTTAGTGGTACTAGTATTATTTTATTTCATTCATGGTGAGTGTTATTATGAACATATTAAGTTATTATCATATTATGTGCCTTTTCTTTTTAATGTTATGCCTAACGATGATTATTGATATGTTAGTAACACATTTATATTATGTTTTCATTCAAATTTATGATTTTTATCTTCTAAGCATTTCTATATGCATGTAGTCGTTATTAAAATTTTAATTTTATTAAATTTGTGACATTTTGAGTCATTTTCCTGAAATATTTAGATATCAGCGATGTATTAGTAATGTATCATCAATGTATTCCTGATAGATCCCATTTTTTACATGCCAATACAAAAATGATATAGACATTTAAAACCTTAACCGTTCATGGAAAAGCAGAATTATTGAGAGGTTACCGAATGCCATATATATATATATATACGAGGAATGATAGGATCGATATTGTTTAGTGGTTTTCTAGAAGCAAATAATGAAGGTTGTCTACATGGTAAATGAAGGGTTGGTGGGGAGGATGTCAATGGGGGTTGTGGTGTCAAGGAGGATGGCAGTGGGGGTTGTGGTGTCAAGGAGGATGGCGATGGTGATAGTTTGGGTTATGATGGTGGTGGTTGTTAAGAAGATACTCGTGGATCAAAGGAAGTTGGTAGGGGCACTTCACCGGTGGTAGTGGTTTTGATTTCTTTCCCTTCGGAGGGAAAGTGTGGCTTATATTGAAAGAATGTGGTCTCTTTAGACACATCCGATATATTCTAAGAATGTGATATTGGCACTGATATATGATTGATGTGTGGTTGGGTTATAACAGTGATATCCTTTCTGAGTTCTTGAATAACTGAGAGACATGCACTTAACATTACAAGGAGCCAATTTTTCTGCTTGAAAGAGATGTACAAAACTAATACCTTGAAGCATCTACCAAGGCAAAGGAAATAGCTCTTTGTTAGTAGACAAAGAGAGTATGGAACTTCTCCTTCGAGGATAGAGGATGAGATTTGACTTATAAGGAATGTAGTTGTAAGATCAACATCAACCTAATAAGACATAGGGACACTCACCTAGAACATGATAGTGTATGATGGCGATTTACATTTGGAAACACTTTTTTTTTTGGAAAATTTTTAAGATATCGTGTATGATATAACACACCCAAGGAAGAAAGGGCAAAAAGTCATTGTTTATGAACTCCAAATTGACTTTTGAAAACATGGATAGATGTAGAATATTGTGTTTTTATTTATTTAGGAGTTTCTCATTTTTCTTCATTATAAATCCATGACACCTTTGTATAAAAATCAACCAAACTTGAAAAATACCAAAACCCCCTCAAAGTCCATATTATATGAATCCTAAAGGTTGACGTGAACCAAACAATAAGGAATACCTTCTCTTTAATTGATCCAAGAATGAAAAGATGATTTATGATGCTTGTCAAGTTGACAATGTCTATACAAGAAAGATGCTAGGTTGATCCAATTGTAAATGAAGTTATGGGGAAGTAGTTTAGGTGTATGTAGAAGAGATGACATGTAATGAGATGAAAGGCCTAGGTGGTGGCTTAATACCTACAATGATCAGCTTCATTGCTTGGAGATCCTGCAAGACATCCAGAAAAGATAACCTCATAGTTTAGAGGCTTAGTGATCTGACAATTAGAAATTAGGTTCATGGCAAACTTAGGAGAATGTATAACATTGGTGAGGGATAGAGAATTAGTAAGAGATACATTTCCTAGTTCCATAATATGTGATAAGGAACCGTACGCGACACACATATAAAAAGGACTAGAGAGTAGTTGTAGATATTGTAATAGTGAGGCATTTCTGGTGATGTAAGGGGAGGTGTCATAATTTGCAATCTAATTAGAAACATATAAACTAGTAGATAGAGCATGGGTACCTAAATGCCCAACCACTGAGATAGCGGTAGAGAGTGGTGGATGAGATGTATCTATAGCACAATGCCAAGAATATAAGTGGGGCTTGCTATTCTCCTCTCTAGGGATGGTAGCTATTGAGTAGTCCTCTCGTTTACTACCATGACCAGTATTAGTGGGTTGACATTCTCGAGCTTTATAGAAGCACCAATGCATAAGATGATAGGTGTTTCTGGTGGTAGAATGGCCCATAGAGTCAATGGAGATTGTTTGATATCAGCTATACATTCACTGTAGAGAATCGACGTAGTTCGGAGCGTGGAGACTTCGTGTGTGTGGGAAAATAGTCCACGTGTGGAACATGGAGAGAGGAGGAGAGCAGTCAGTGGCTGCTTGAAGGTGGATCGACGACCTTGGGTGGTCAGCTGGGTTGACCAGTTGCTCTTGGTGGTCGACATGCCTTGTGGAGAGAAGAGAGAGAGATGATGAGCCTTGAGTTGATTGGAAATATTATTAATGCTCAAGAGAAAATATAAGGGAAGACTCTCTTTATATAAAGAGAACATGTCCCTATACTTGGAAATAAATCATATCTCTAACAAGGAAAGATCTTATCTCTAATAAAGAAATCAAATCCCAACATGTTTTCCTAAAACACATTTACTAAAAATAACCAAACTTGCACTTAAAACAAAAACTCTAAAATTGATCCCTTGGACCCTTAACTACCAGCCCTACTGGGCCTTCTAGAAGCTACCATGCGGACAGTCCATGTGGCCTGTTGATTGCCATATTTCTTGCCATCCTAACACTCTCCCATAAGTCGAAGGCCGGGAGGCTGGCAACTTGGTCTTCCACTTGTGAGGGTAGACGCCTCATCATTCATCTTCTTCGAGAGCCAAGCTCTCAGTTTTCTTCTTCGAGAAGTTAATGGTGGATCCTTTTGCGACCTTCAGAGTTGTTGCTTCGTGGCAACCTGAGTAGTCGTTGTGACCGTTGCCGTTGACTTGTCTTCTCGAAGTAGATCCTGTAGCTTCTTAAGATCTTCATAGGTTAGGGAGTCCACATGTAAGGTACTAGTAGCCCCACATAGTGGTTTCCCGGACTTCTCCCAACACTTATCTTGTGGATGATTATCGCGTTCATAATGTTGGCACTTCGGGTAGACGTGGTCAGGTCCATGTCCACATCCACGTCCTTGCCCCACACTTGCTTCTGGAATAGCAAGTGCGGAGCTCTTGCCGTTCGACATGTCTTCATCTTCGGGGATCTCGATCTTCAGGTGACAACAGAAGATGCTTTCAAGATCCATCTTCTCGTCAGAAGCAAGGATTTGATCTTGGGCGGCTCGATAATGGGAATGGAATCCCGATAAATATTTGGTGAATTGCCAAATCGCTCGTGTCTCCCCTTATTTGTTGCAACATAGTGGCTCGTAGATCTCTAACTCCTTAAACAATGACTCCATCTTCTCGTAATATTTGGTCAAGGAAAGATCTTAACTTGTTGTCCAAATGCGAGTATAGAGACCAGTAATACGTGCATTATTTGAGGGATCTTCAAAACACCAAGATTAAAGATAATCAGCTTCAAGGCATCAATAACAAGGGCTACGAGTCTTGAACAAGCCAAAGAAACTATTAACCCAGGTCGACAGAAGCAAGGCAACACTAAAATAATTATGTCAAAGGTTGGGTGGCGCCTTCAATGAGGCGTCGGTGGTCGGGTAAGGATATATTATTAGTCAAAGGATACTTTTCAGGAAAAATTATTAGTCAAAGGATAGCACTGTAGTTGCTCCAAGCAACAGTAGTAGAGGAGATAAGGCCATTGTTGGCAGTGATGGGCCTGGTTGCTAGCACTAGAGCCGACTATGGTTGTTGGTGGCGGTTGGGCGATGTAGTTGGCGGTGTGAGGAAGATTGATTGTTGGGTTCTTTCCCCTTTCTTTAGCTGCCAATTTTGACAAAAGGAAGGAAAAAAGGAAAAAAGGGAGAATGGGATAAAGGAAATAGAATAAGGAAAAGTGGAGGATATCAAGCATGAAGAACGTAGGGCACTTGCTTTAGTATCATGTTAAGAAATTGGGAATTCATTGATTGTTAAGTGTCTTTGTATAGAGAGACATGGGTGAAAACTTACATGCAAACCCATAGTGAAACAATAAAGAAATGGAAAATACAAAAATTCTTTATTTTTTTCCCCTTTTATTCTAACCGGCTTCTTTAGATTTTCGATTTGGAATTATTTTATTTATGACATAAATTCCGATTACACCTTGTGCACCATGATGTTCAGGGTAATGGGCTTGGTTGTCATCAACCTCTTATTACTGTGACGAGATTGTTAAATGTAGTAGTTAAGATGGTGAACTATGCTGACATGTGCATATATCCCACACAAAGAAGCAATTTTATCTTCCAAAGATGTGAAATTCTCACACCATTGCTTTTCTGGAGATGCATGATACTGTGCTGGAAGTTATTTTACAGACTCTGTAGTTAGCCGTAGGAATCTTATGTACAATTTCATTTCTCTGCAGATATCATCATGTTATAATAAGATTAGGGATGGAGTCACTGAAAATAGTGGACACTAGGGAGAGGCTTTGGTAGTTAAAAAGATTTCTATTGATCATGTCCAATGAATACATGGATACGAGTTTTGCTTTGGAGATCTACAGAAAGAGAAATGTAGATAGTCTTATTTCTTTTTCAAACAGGATTGAGTAATTGATAATATACAGAAAATCAATGCAGTGCGGGTGTACCCTGCCTTAAGTTGCAATCTCTTTAAAGAAGGTTGTGAGAATGAAGGATCGCTGGTCTTGGGTGATTCCTTTTTACTTTTCAAAAAAAGATTGCAATGCAGTTGTGGAGAGGAGATTCAAATGCTTTATTTGTCCTTTTCAAAAAAAAAAAAAGCTTTACTTGTCAGAAACATCTTTGGAAGTGAAGGAAAGATTGTACAAAGTAGTAGGGAAACTTGCCATGTTGTATGGTGAACAAGTTTTACACTGTCATCTTGTCAAATATAAGTTAAAATGAGGAAACTTTGGGTGTTTTAGGTACTTGTAGAGAGGTAAATCATTGCTTTGCCTAAAGGTGTAAGATATTGGACATTAGCATTGCAGGAGTATAGAGGAAGACTAAAGAAGTATCGGAGGGAAAATATTAAGAATGGTCTTGCTTGCTTGGATCATAGTCTGACTATGACCCAAGATGGTTGTGAATGGAGGTAACAAGCCATGTAGAGATCCCACCCTTTATGGTAAAAGGTATAAAAAGTAGATAAATACATAGGTCACAATAGTCAAATGTTATGAACGAGCTATATACCATGGAGGTTAATGGAAATAATCAAAGGGCATTCTGCCTTGAGGTCAAGTTGGAAGGTGTTTGTGACAAGGGTTTAATTTGGACTCAAGAGTCAGACTTTTGGTATCTTTGGGATCTGATTCCTACTCTTTTTAGGCTTAATGGTTTGTTATGTTTTTGAAAATATTAATTATGTGTCTTTTTTGAAAGAAAAAAGGATGATCACATAGGATTAGTGATCATCCCGCTGAATAATTGTGTGTGATGCGAAAACAAAGTAAATAACACATTTCCGTGGTGATTCACTTCATTAAAACATTTAAAGGACAAAATTATAGATAAATAGTGAGTCCAAATCTCCAAAATAAAGGAGATTGAAAACACATAATAAAAAAACATCACATAGAAATGTCCAAGATCATACAAGGACATTGAAAACATAAAATAGAAGGATAATTTAGCGTTCTAATGAAACACCACCAATGTCAATCTCTTCTTCCTTATCACTACTTCCAATCAGGTCCTCCAGCGAATTGTCCATGTACTTTATTCCTGCATTGTCTTTCACTCTCTTCATTAGTATCCCCCTCACTTTCATGGAACTTCTCTTCAACATCAATGATACCTATATATACATGTGTGATATAATGGTAAATAATTTCAAATCATTTTTTTTCTTCAAATGCTATCTTTGGGAGGCTCATAGAAAAATTCACACCCAGATGCACTACAAGTTAAACTTAAAATATGCTTGGCAAAGTCTCTTCGGAGACACCCAATGAGAAAAAAAAGCATGGCACATCTTTTTAAAAAATCCCCATGGCAAGCCCTTTTAACTTAGATGTCACATCTCCAAATGCTCCCCACCGATCTGTTATGAATAATAGCATCTTCTTAGGAAAGAAGAGCTTCTGAATTTACATGTAATGATCATGAAAGATAGAAATATATCCCACAACTTCTCTTCTTGTGAGTGTTAATAGCATTTAACCCTCCAAATAATCCTCTAACGCTTAGAAAAGCATCTTTCTGCAAATCAACTTTAGCCTCTTACCCTTATAAGTGACCGGCCTTGGCAGACAAGAATATGAGAATGTTAATTCATATTGTCACTAAGGATTGATATAGTAGGCAACAACAGGCAAATGTGTATGAAGCTGTTTGTGCCATCTTGAGCCCACAGTATCACATGCTGACTTGTATTTCATCATTTTGCAAATTTTGAGCAATTTCTTCTTCAGCTTTATCCATAGCTTTGTAAATAAATCTCAATGGTGGATGTTTTTTAGTATCTACCATTCTCAACACCATCACCAATAGCTTGAGTATCTGAATCATATTAGCAACACTAGGCCAAAATCATTTGCTTTTTATGGTAATACTATGTACACTTCTATTTTGACATATAAAGGGAAAATTGTTAATGTGAGAATTTCTTGAAATGTAGAAGAGCCCTTCTCCTTGTAGGTGGCATGTGTAGAGAGAAGGGAGAGAGAGAGGACAGTGGTGTGAGAGAAGGGGAGAGAGGAGTTCTTAGTAGGAAATATTATTATTGGAACTTAAGAAATAAAAGGAGGATTTGGTCTTTATTTAAAAAGATCCAATCCTAATTACAAACCCAACAAATTTAGGATTTGGAATCCAGAAATTTCAATCATTTTTTCTAAAACAAACTTAATTAAATCCAAATCAACTATGCCTAAATTGACTCACCAAAAGCCTAATTAAATGAAACAAACTTGAAAACAAACCACACCAAACCCTAAATCTAATCACACACACAGGCGTACACATTCACGCACAATGTGGGCACACGACAGATTGCCATGTGGCATTACCATGTGGTTTATTCCATGAACTCTAACTTGCCCCCTCAACTTGAATGTCAGAGATAGTGAAGACTTGTGTGATTTCAAACTTTTGTGATGCTAGATGGCCTATCATTGGTCTTTATCATCTGCATCCATGTATGCTCCTAGATCTTTATTGAACGAATCTTCTAGTGCAACTGTGAGTTCATTTGCAACCTCAGAAGTCGTTACTTCTTTGGCAGCCTTGAAAGTTGTTGCTATGGCCACAGTCGTCTTCTTTTCTTCTTTGAGTCATGTTTGGAGCTTCTTTAAATCTGTGGATGTAAACAAGGCCTCTTGTGGACATGCGGTAGACATGTATCCACATGGGGGCCTTCCATGCTTGTCCCAACATCTCTCATGGGGATGATTGGTTTTGTTGCAGTGTTGGAAAGGGGGGTAAACTCGACCAGAGCCATGACCTCTACCTCTTTCATGTCCAGAGCCACCCTCAATAGCGGTTAGAGTAGTTCTGTCTGTGGCATGATTGGGGTAGAACTTCTTGGATCTACGATCTCGAGTTTCTTGAGGTGACTATAGATAATCTTGAGGTTGAGATCCTCTTCGATAGTGAGGATCTGGTTTATGCTGCCTGATATTAGGGGTGGAGACCCCCAAGAAACTTGCACGCTTGCCAACATGTAGGTGACTCAGTCTGTTTATCACAACAAGTTGGCTTGTAAATGCTAAGCTCTTCAAAGAGACTCTCCATCGTCAAGAAGTACTTGCCAAGAGGAAGATCCCCTTGACTTGAGTTCTAGATGCGCAAATAGATGCCAGTGAGTTTGGCGTAACTTGTCTTCTTGGAAAATCTTTTTTTGAGTGCGTACTACATATCCTTGGCTGTGTTTTTGTACAACATATTGGCTGCAATAGAAGGGTCAATAGAATTCATAAGACAATATATTACCATGTAATTCTCTTTCTCCCACTTCTTTGCCTTTGTTCCCTTACGATTTTCAGGGGCTTTCTTTAGGATAACATGGAGCTTGTCGTGTCCACCAAGGAAGATCTTGAAGGCTCTTGCCCACAAGATGTAGTTGGACGCACCCATCAATTAGATGGTTGTGCCCTGGACAAGCACTTTCACCTTCATGGTGATTGGGGCTTCTGCGCCAGCCATAACTTCAAGTTGTGGAGATCTCTGTGCCTCTTCTTGCATGCCTAGGAGTCAGGTGCTATAGTTTGGCATTTCCTAATGCGTAAGAGGTTCACGTGCTCCCTTAACTTGGACTTTGAGGTTTCTATGCTTCTTCTTGTATGCCCTAGAGCCAATGTCCTTTGCTTGGTTTTCTTAGGTGCGTGAGAGGTTCACGTGCCTCGAACTTGACTTGAACTTGAATTTAGCTTAGCGCTCGACCCTCGACAGGACTCCACGTTTTCCGCACGTGCACGCGTGCATGCGTACACACACACACACACACATAGAGAAAGACTTCTGTGCGTGGAGAGAGATCTCTCATTTACTCGTGTGAGATCAAGGGGTTAGGATGATCTGCTTTGATACCATGTGAGAATTGCTTGAAGCGTAGGAGAGCCCTTCTCCTTGAAGGTGGCATGCGTGGAGAGAAAGGGGAGAGAGGGGATGGTGGCATGAAGAAGGGGAGAGAGGTGAGTTCTTAGTAGAAAATATTGTTATAAGAACTAAAGAAATAACATGAGGTTTGGTCTTTATTTAAAGAGATCCAATCTTGATTACAAACCCAACAAATTGAGGATTTGGAATCTAGAAATTTCAATTCTCTTTCCTAAAACAAATTCAATTAAATCAAGTCAACTATTCCTACATTGACTCAAATCACCAAAACCTACTTAAATGTAACAAACATGAAAAACCAAACCCTAAAGCTAATCACGTACACATGCACACATTCACTCCCAACCAGTTTTGTAAAAGTCGATAGTTAGTATTTGGTCGGTCAGGTCATTGGCTAAGGAGTATACGGTATGCAGAGAAGTAGTTGGGGAGTACTCAGTTGAGTATTTTTTAAATATTTAAATAAATAAATAAATATAGCAAATAAAATATACTATTACATAAAAGTAAATCATTTTCAAGCTCAAAATTATGAAAACAAGGTACAAACTCTAAGTCCAACGAAAGAAAAGCACAAGTTTTAAGTGCTGAAGGAGCCAAGCAAGAGAATAAAATCATAAGTCAACTTTCTATGGAGAAATCAGGCACATAGTTGGCCAAGTAGACTGACTACTCGATTGAGTAGTTGGGCCTACTGACTATGTTCTCGAGTATGGGTTATTCAGTCGGTTAGGGGACCGACTAGGAGTAGTCGGCCGACTACTCAATCGATTTTTATAACAGAGCATCCAATGTGGGCACACCACAAGCTATCACACGGGTTATTCCATGAACTCTAACGATTGCATTTCAATTCCTTTAAAGTGAAGAGATTCAAGCAAATCCTTTGCTTGAAGCAATCTCTCAATGTAAGAAAAGTGGTATCGAAGCAAGTGGCAATGGGGCCTTTCTGCGTCCATCTACATGTTTTTGTACCATAGCTATCAATCAAGCATGTGCATAAATATTGTTGATAATATGCTTTGCCTTCTTGAAAAATAACTCAGGTAATGGTAATTTCAAGATATCTTCCAATGTGAAATCAAGTCCATGCCTTATATAAGGAACTAATATAAATCTAGCCTCTTCTCCAATTTTTTTACCTCCACTTTTATAGGCCGTAGAATTGCTCATGGTAGCTTGAATGCCATTTTTTCTTTGACTTCTTGAACAACCTCATTTCACAACTTGAAAAGAAAATAAAAAATCTTCGCTTCCAGAAATTTCAAAAATTACGGACCTTTTGTGATGTTGACCGACAAGTTAATGAAGATATGGCATTTTGTGTTGGTCTAGTCATTTGACATTATGCTACATCCTATTTCTTCTCATGAAACCTTTGTTCCTTGGCCATGTCTACTAAGCCACTTATGGCCTCCACTTTAGCTTTTAGGCTCCAAGTTCTCCGATCATATGGTGTTGGTCCATTTAATTCCCTTCCATAACTAGAAACATCTTTAAGCATTTTCATAATTGAAGGATTGTTTGCCGAAGTAAATGGCGACCCATTTACTATAAGAAATGTATTAGTACTATGATAAACTTTTTTTCTTTCTTCCTTCTTGCAAATTACATTCATTGTGATTTGTTTCTTGCACAAAGGACTTTAGTTAGTTTCGTCACTTCCACTTCCATGTGTAATAAACATATGCATTGGTCTTGTAACTTGTATGCCACTTGATTTCATAGGTACATTCTCGTCATAACCTGGTATTGCATTGATGCAATGAATCTTTTCTATCGCTTCAAACATTCTTTATCATCATCCTTCTTTGCCAAGCCAGCCTTAATTTTATTTCCTACTTTGATTGGCACATACTTGCAACTTTCAACACCTTGAATAACCTCCCTTTTACCTCTCAAATAGTTTTGTAAAGGTTAGTAGTTGGTATTTAGTCGATTGGGTCACTGACTAAGAGTATATAGTATGTGGGGGAGTAGTCGGGTATTTTTAAATATTTAAATATTATTCAAAAAATATATTGTTGAGAGTTGGTTCTTTCCATGTTTTCTTAATTTTTTTCTTATTTTTGGAGGGACCACTTGTAATTTTCCCACCCTCTATAGTGAGGATTGGGATCTTTCAATGAATAACTGATTTTTTCTCCAAACATGAGTGAGAAAGAGAGTGAGAGAGAGCGAGAGGAGGTGTGCGGGGCGAGTGACGGGTGAGGGGGGGAAGACGGCGCTGGTTGGACGGAGGTGAGGAGGTCGTGGAGGGGAGCGACGCAGGTGAGATGTTTCAAGTGCCTCGAGAGGGGGCATGTGGCGGCGGGCTGCAGGGACCTAGTGAGATGCCTGCACTGTGGTGGTCTGGGTCACCGAAGGTCGGCCTGTGGGCTCTGTGGTCCGGGCGGTGGGGTCTCTTCGAGGAGGGTGGGGACACCTCCACCCGCCCCGAGGGGGCGCCTCTCGTGGAGGTTGAGGCGCCGTGGTCGGAGGAGATAGGGTCGCTGGAAAGAAGGTTGGCGTCGGCTATGGTGGCGGTGGTGCTGGAGGGGGAGGTGGATGTGGGAGCTCTGAGAAGGGTGGTCGTGGCCTTCTTGGGGATTGGCTGGGGTTCCTTTGGGGTGGCTTCCCTCAGGAGTGGGTGCTTGGTGCTGCTGGGACTCGGTTGGGAGGAGTTGCAACGTCTGGCCTTCAAGGTGTTGCGGTGTGGTTGAGGCGTGGTGAGGTGTCGTTGGCCGGTGAGATCGGATGGCGCGTTGGAGGAGCGACTGCCGACTGGCGTGAGGCAGAAGGTGACGATTGAGGGGGTTCCCCTCTTCCTTCGCACGGTGGAGGTGGCGACGGCGGAAGTTGCCCTTTTTGTGAGGCTCCGGGGCTGCGAAGGCCTGGGCCTGAGGTCGGAGGACTTGTCGCAGTTCGAGGCGTGGGTGGAGATGAAACCGGGGCGGCAGCTTGTGGAGAGGATGGCCCTCAGATGGGGGAGCTCCTCCTGGCTGGTTCGCGTCTCGCGAGGATCTGGTAGACCTAAGTCCTTTGTTGAGGCGGTGGTTGGCGGTGCGGCGGCGGTGCCTGGAGGCGGAGGTGGCAGGCGAGCGGACGAGGGGCAGGCTGCTTTTAGGAAGTCCGATGGTTGCGGCGAGGATGGTGCGGCGATTGCGATCCCCGAGGCACGATCTGGGGAAGGTGAAAGGGCAGGGATCTCGGAGGTCGGTGCGGGTCTTGCGGAGGAGATTGTGGAGGAATTCGCGACGCTGAGGGAGGTCTTTGTGAAGGAGGCCTCGGGTCTTGTGGAGGGCGGTTGCGGCGGACTCGGGTTGAGCGGGTTGGACCTGATTGAGGGGGGCGGTGGACCCGATGGGGTTGTCGGTTCGAACTTTGCCTTGCGGGAGGATCTGACGCTTCGATCCAGTGAAGTTAGCGGATTGGGGGCTGCGGTTGGAGGCCCATGACGTGCCCTCGATAGACCGGACTGGGTAGCGGGATGCGGTGTGGTTGGCGAGGTGGGGAGCGCGCGGAGGTGGAAGCCGAGGATGCCTGTGCCGCAGCGGCTTACCTACAGGCCGAGGTGGTTCCACCGGAGGGGGCGCGCTGTGGCGGCTTCGATTGGGAGCGGAGTTGGGGAGAGTTGACGTCGGAGACAGGTGGAGATGGGCATCGCTTCGCCTTCCGGAGGGCATGGCGAGGTGTCGAAGGTGAGCCTAGTAAGGGGCAGGGGCACGGCGAGGGCCGTCTTGAGGGTTTCTGGTGACGAGGAGGGGCAGCGAGTGGTGGGAGCTGGTGGAGAAGCTGGGGCGGTGGAGGGTGCAGTGGAGGCGCGAGGGGCTGATGCGGAGGTTGTGTGGCTGGTAGAGGAGGTCTTGTCGCAGGGGGGCGCAGGTGCTGGCTGCGGACATGGGGGTGACTGCGGGGCAGGGTGGACCGGGGGGCGATGGTGCGGGGGGATCACCTGGTCGGTGTGTGGTGCTGAAGGAGGGAGAGGTGGATGAGGTGGCTGCGGAGATGGGGTTTAGGCAGTCGACACAGGGAGGAGTTTCCCGGGGTCCTTTATGACTAAGGCTCTGTCGTGGAATGTGAGGGCTTTGAATGACCCCTTGAGGCGGGCGGCTTTGCGGGGGTATTTGCAGAGGTGAGGCCCTGACGTGGTCTTTCTCCAGGAGACGAAATGGGGGAGCTATGATGAGAGGCTGTGGAGGGAGGTGGATTTGGGGGGTTCTTGGCCCTGGATGCGGTTGGAAGCGCAGGTGGAATTGTTGTGGGATGGAAGGATGATGCTTTCTCCTTGCTGGACTCGGTGGGGTCCCATGTTGTCTTTGTCAGATTACAGAGGCGTCGGGACAATACGTGTTTGCTCTTTTCTTTGGTTTATGGCCTGACGGAGGGTTGGAGGAGGCATGCTTTGTGGGAGGATCTGAGCCAGGTTGCGGCAGCATTTCAGGGGATTCCTTGGTTGATAGGTGACGATTTTAATGTCACTTTGCTGGTAGAGGATAGATCGGATGGCCGTGGGGGAGTGGACCAGGGGTTTGAGGCGTTTATGGGCTTTGTTGCAGAGTAGGGGCTGGTTGACATGCCACCTTCGTCCTGTCATTTCACTTGGAGGAGCTCTGGAGGACAGCGATCCCAGATCGATAGATTTTTCGTCTCGATGATGTTGGTTGAGTTGTTCCCTATGGTGGAGGTTAGACCCATGGAGCGGTCGTTCTCGGACCACACTCCCTTGTTGTGGTTGATGAATGAGGATTGGAGGCATGGTACATATTTTAAGTTCGACCGGGCATGGCTCCTCGAAGAGGGGTTCAGGGGGTTGGTAGAGGAGCGGTAGAGGTCGATTCATGTGGATGGCTCGGCGACGGTCAGATTGGAAGCTAAGCTGCGGGATTTGAGATCCTTCTTGAAGATCCATAAGAAGCAGATTAGGGAGGAACGTGGGAGGAGAGATGAAGCTCTCGGTGAGATTGCACGACTGGATGGGGTGGAGGATGTTGGTCTCCTTTCTGACGTTGATAGGGTCAGCAGAGCGAGATAGCTACAGGTAATACAAGAGGAAGATCGGATGGTGGAGTTGGAGTGGAAGGTGAGATCCGGGCAGAGATGGCTAAAGGAAGGCGATTCTAACACTCGATTTTTTCATATGGCTGCATCAAGAAGGAGGAACTGGATTGACAGGTTGGTGGTAGATGGGGAGGAATTTATGGGAAGAGCGGCAGTGGGGGGGCAGTTGCGAAGTATTTCAGAGAGTTTACCGGGAGACATGGGGGAAGGTGGAGATGGTTGGGGTCTGAGATATCGTGGATCGGGGATACAGAAGCTGGTTTCTTGACTGGTCCGTTTGAGGAGGATGAGGTCCACAAGGCAATCTGGGGGCTGAACGCTGATGGTTGTCCGGGTCTGGACGATTTTCTGGTCGCCTTCTATAAGGAGTTCTGGCCGGTGGTGAAGGAGGATGTGATGCAGGTCGTGTAAGAATTTAGAGCTGGAAATTCGGGCTTTAACAGGTTGAACAAGTTCTACATGTTCCTGTTACCAAAGGAGGGTGCTGAGGAGATCCAGGAGTATAGACCGATAGCGCTCTTGAATGCTATCTACCTGATTATGGCGAAGCTCCTGACGAATAGATTGAGGAGGACCCTGGCTGGGATTGTAGACTCGGTGCAGACAGCTTTCGTCCCTGGCAGGAATATTTTGGAAGGTTATGTGTTGGCCTCGGAGATTCTGTCGTCCTGGAAGAGAAGTAAGAAGAAGGCGTTCTTGTGGAAAATTGATTTCAGCAAGGCTTATGACTCGGTTAAGTGGTTGTTTCTTTGGGCGTCCTTTATGAAGAGGGGCTTCCCGCCAGTGTGGATTGACTGGATGAAGAGATGTGTTACCACGACGTCTTTATCGGTGCTTATCAATGGAAACCCGGCAGGGGGTTGGATTCAGCCGAGGATGGGGTGAGGCAGGGGTGTCCTTTGGCCCCGATGCTCTTTGTTATTGCAACAGATGCACTTGCGAGGGCGACCAAGAGGTCGTGTGAGAGGAACTTGGTGAAGGGTTTCTCTCTGAGAGACGGGACGAGTATTCTGCTGCTGTAGTATGCGTATGATATGATTTTCTTCATTGAAGGCGGGGAAGCGGAAGCTAGGGGAATGCGGATTTTACACTTCTTGTTTGGTGAGGCCTTGGGGTTGCAGATCAACCTGTCTAAATTTGATTTTGTCCCCTTCAATTTGACTGAGGCGGAGGCGAGGGGGTGTAGTTTGGGTCTTGGCATAGAACAGGTGAAGCTTCCGATAAGATATTTGGGTTTACTGCTGATGGATGACAGGATTCTGGTTAGTAACTGGGCTCCCCTTGTGGAGAGGCTGGAGGGGAGATTGGCAGGATGGGCATCTAGGCTTCTGTCAAGGGGTGGAAGATTGGTCTTGCTCAAGGCGGTTTTGGCAGTGATGTCGTCGTATTTCACGTCTGTCTTGAAGATGCCCAGGCAGGTTGTCTTGAGAATAGAGAGGCTTATGAGGAATTTCTTCTGGTCCAACTAGGGGACGAGTGGACCTGGTGCCAGGTTGGTAGCATGGGAGGAGGTTTGCAGGCCGGTGGACGAGGGGGGACTTGGGGTGAGGGACCTGGGGAGGTCTAATGATAGCCTGTTGGTGAAGTGGGTGGGGACCATCTTGGAGTACAGGGAGGATTTGGTGGGCAAGGTGTTCGGGATGGCTTATGGTGGCCCGGTGCGGTGGGATCTTTTGATATCTCCGCCGAGGGATGCTTCGCACTTCTTGAAAGGACTGTCGGCGGTGGCTCCTAGGGTGCAGAACTGTTTTGTTCCGATGGTGGGAACGGGGGAGATCTTCAGGTTCTGGTTGGATGATTGGACGGGGAATGGTGCGCTTGTCGGAAGATTTCCGAGATTGTTTGCTTTGTCGCAGAGCAAAGTGGTGTCGGTGGTTGAGGTGTGGGAAGGTGGGTGGTGCCCGT
The DNA here is from genome assembly GCA_037157565.1 of Thalassia testudinum. Taxonomy (NCBI): domain Eukaryota; kingdom Viridiplantae; phylum Streptophyta; class Magnoliopsida; order Alismatales; family Hydrocharitaceae; genus Thalassia; species Thalassia testudinum. The sequence continues at coordinate 77,517,759 of JAZHRO010000077.1, read as the reverse complement.
GCTTTGTTGGAAACCTTTCAGATGCGAGAGCTCATGATTTCCAGAGACTGCTTAAAGAGTTAGAAGGGTTGCAACCGGCTTTCGGTACTGATATGTTTGGCTGGGATGAGGGTGATTTCTCGGTGGGGGCTGCCTACACGAGATTGTCCAGCGGAGACTCCACAGGTGATTTGGATCTGGTGAGGGATTGCAAACAGGTTTGGAAGGCCGCATGTCCTTTAAAGGTCAAGATCTTTGTCTGGCTGCTTAGGAGGAGGAGACTTGTGACAAAGGTTTGGAGGGCGAGGTGGGCTCCTGGAGAGGGTAAGGTGTGCCCTTTGTGTGAAGGTGGGGAGGAAGAGATTGACCACCTTTTTTTCACCTGCTCGTTTGTGGTGCAGATATGGAGCTGGGTGGGAGCGGGGTGGTGGAAATGCTGATCTTTTGAAGAGTTTTGGCACAGTTTCAGAAGTGGAGGAGGTGATGTTGGTCAGATTGTCTTCCGTACGAAGGAGAGGGTTAGGCTGTTGGCAATGTTATGGGGCATTTGGTTGGGCAGGAATGCTGTGGTCTTCAGAGGCTAGAGGCCTTATATGGAGAATTTTGTGGAGTCTGTAATTTCTTTGTTTAATCTTTGGAGTGGATCCTTGTGAGTGGGGGACCTTGGGGTTTGCCCTTGGTATTGGCGGAGGCTGTTGTCTCTCTAATTGATATATTTGGGTAGTTATCATCCTGGATAACTACCGTTTCCTCTTTCAAAAAAAAATGAAGTTGATCTGATCTTTTCTTCTAACTTGGTATTAGAGTAGTGGTCTTAGGTCTGGAACCCTTTTTGATTCTCATTTCTTTTTTTTTCTCCACAAAAAAAACCTAAAATGAAGAGGAAAAAAACCCTAAAAACTAAGGCTTAGAGTCCCAAACAGCAACCACTAGCTTTGGGGTCGTCGGATTGACCATCGATCAGCTAGGCCACAACGCCCTATCACTGTCATTGGCCCCAACCAATGACCACCAACCCCAGCTAATGACCATTGACCAGATCTCCTCTAGATCCAATGCTAATAGGGCTGTGATGACCTTGTTTTAGTTGTTGCTGCCACTGTTGACCCTTGTCGGCCACAGTCGAGGTTTGACTAAGGTCGTCGGCCTCTGCTCCGACCAGCTAGGCCTTGCTAGCCACTGGTGGCTATTTGGTGGGATCGTCGAAGGGACTTTTGTGGTTAGATTTGGCCAGTTTGATTGGTTTTTGGTTGGATTTGAATTGTTTGATTGTTGTTGGAGTATGTTGGGACACCATTGACCCTTGTTTGATGCCTATGTGATTTACTGGCTCTGTTTGGTACTGCTTTGATGTACTAGATAGTCGTTTTCGCTTCGTTTCTTGGTACTTCTTAGTTATTTGTGGCTTTTGTTGGGGAGAAAATGGCTTTTGAAGACTTGTCAGAGGTGACGTCGGTGCAAATGATGGAGATGGGGGCAGATGAGAGCCACATCTTCGATTTCTTGTTGAGGTTGGATGAGATTCACCATGCATGATGGTCACAAACCTTTAGGACGATAGTAGAAGGTTAGGACAAGAGGCACATTTTGCTCAAACTAGAGCTTGTAGAGAAGGGTAGTGAGAATGCATGGAGATAGTTCCATAACCTTGAGGTTGTGTGCATGCAAGAGGAGAGTTCTAGTCATGTTGCTGTGTCTGTTTAGATGGATAATACACCTAATTTTTATTGGCTTGTAGATTCGGGTGCAACACACCATTTGTGTGGTGATCATCATTGCTTCAATTGTTTTCAACAGCTTCCGATGGATAATTAAGGTGGCAGATGGGAGACATTTTCTCATCATTGGTCGGGGGGGGGGGGTCGTGGATGTCAGGCATACTACATGTTCTTGACTTTCCCATTAGCCTACTTTTAGACAACAAAATCACAGAAGAGTTGAATTGTCGTGCTATCTTTGATGGTGTTTCATGCATATTTCAAGACATCTTGATTGGGAAGATCATTGGTGAAGGTTGGAGGAAGGAGTGTATCGGCTACTTTAGTCTCCATTTGTTGCCCATGCTGCGGTTCCTACATCGTCAGCATCCACTCTTTAGTGGCACTTGTGACTAGTCCATCTTCACTTTTGCAAGCTTCGTCGTGTCATTCCTCAGATGTCTCTAGGTGCAAAGATTGAGTGTGAAGTATTGCATTTAGGGAAGTACCACCGAAGTACATTTCATCTAGTCAGATAAGGAAATTAGGATCCCTATTTGAGCTCCTTCACATCGATGTTTGCGGTTCCAGTTGTGTTCTTGATGGATTGGGGCATCGCTACTATCTAGTGAGTGTTGACGATTACGATAATTTTCGCTTGGCTTGGGTGTTCCTGTCAAAGTAGAAATCTGATGTAGGGATGATTATTGAGAATTTTTTTTGGAAATGAAGACACAATTTGGGCCATCACCAAAGTTGCTTGTTCTGACAATACCGTGGAGTTTTTCTTTTCAAAAAATAATACCTTGGAGTTTTGCACAATGTTTCGTGTCTTCTACAAGTCATAGGGGATAATAAACTAGATTATTTATCCACATGCTTCTCAAGAAAATGGTGTTGTTGAGCGCAAATACCGGTACATCTTGGATATGGCTAGGACATTATTAATCCATAAGTATCCCTCAAACATATTGAGATGTGATTCTTACAACATGTTATCTTATTAACTGCGTGCCTTTTTGAGTACTTGATGAATAGATTTAAATATAGCTGTTATATCTTGGTGGAGAACTATTCTCTATTCAGCCTTACGTATTTGGATGTGTGGTATTTGTTCATCTTCATGGTCTTCGTAGAGCCAAGTTGGCCCCTCGAGCAGTGAAGTGTGTTTTTCTGTAATACTCTAAGTTGCAGAAGGGCAATCGTGTTATGATCCTCTTCAGCGACGCTATTATGTTAGTGTGATGTGACATTTTTTTGAGTCCATTCCATATTTTTTAGTGTAGGATCATGTCTACATATGGTTCCTGTTATGGTGCCTATGCCAGTGCCTCCTATCCTATTGGAAGAGATTCTTGATATGGTCCCTATGTAAGTGTGTTCTACCCCTTTGGAAGATATTCCTATTGTTGTCACACCAAATCCTGAGCACAACGAGCCTCAGGAGATCTCTAGTCATCTTCCTTTTACTCTTGGTCTACATGGTTCAGATGTTCTGGTGGTGGATGATGTGCCAGATACCTAGGTGATAGATAATTCACCTCAAGTTTCGAAATGTTGATTTCGACGTCGTGCCGATGAAATTGTAAGTGTGCATTTCGCCGGCATGTCGATGGCACATCGTGGAAATGCCCGCTTTTTAATGGGCATGACGAGGGTAAGCCGTGGAAATGCTCGTTTTTATGATTACGTTTGTTAGTGACGTAATCATTTCATTCGTTGCATTTTATTCTTTATTGAATTTTTATAACCGTCGGTGCACGAACAAATTCGTTGATTATTATTTTATAGATTTTTTATGATTATGTTCGTCGGTGACAACATGTCGTTCTTTGTGAATGTACAAGTACAACTCGCTGTATATTGTACAACTCAACGATTATTCAATGATGCATTGAATGATTGAAGGATATTTTTGGGGATTAAAAATGTTGTGATTTGGTCTTACAGGTATACAAAAGGACATTTTTGTCCACTTTTAAAAAGTTGCTGCTTTTAGTTTGGTGTAAAAAGATAGGGTGCACGTTAATTATAGAGGACCAGATGAACATGTTTTGAACTTTAGGATAACATGAAAGCTTAATATAAATTTGAAGGGAAAGGAGGATTGGTGTTGCAGTGCAAAAGGTAGAGCGGCATCGGCATGCCGGCGACATTCCTGCTTCTCGACAGCTATTTCATGTCGACATGGCCATTCCCACAAAAATGCCATTTCGACAGCATGCCAACGGCATTTAAAGCCCTACTACACCTGTAGATAAGTAGGTAGGTGTTAGTGATGTCATTAGGATAGAACAGATTGGGATTGGCTAACTGCTATATGGAAGGGACGTTATACTTGCACATACATCATGCATCTCATTTCCAAGCATATATCTATGGCGTGTCTCGGGCTCTCATTCAGGAGGTTCTCTTTGATACTATCTGTGATGCTAATCCCTACATTTCACCATTAGACCTTGTTAGACCTATGATGGAAACATGCTATGGAGGAGATGTTTGCCTTTAAGTCCCGTGGTACCTGGGAGCTTACTAAATGACCATTTGATGCCACTGTGCTAGGGTCTAAATGGGTCTTCACAGTTAAGTACATTCCATATGGATCAGTTGTGACTTGCGAGATACAAGGCTAGGCTTATTGAAAAAGGATTCACCTAGAATTATGGAGTGGGTTTCTTTAACACTTTCTCACCAATGGTCCAACTCCTTATCGTCTGGATTTTGCTTTCTGTGGCAGTCCACTGGAAATGATCTCTTGTTGGATACGAAGAATGCCTTTTTTTATGGCTATTTAGAAGAGGTGGATTACATGCAGTGGCCACCATGTTTGAGTCTCAAGGGGAGTGTTAGAAAGTATGCTGCCTTCGCAAAGCGATTTATGGCTTGAAACAAAGTCCTAGGATATGATTTTAGAAGCTATCTGAGGTGGCAGAGACTCTTGATTTTTGTAGATCTTTCGGAGATCATTCCTTATTTGTTAAACAGACATTTCAAGGGATAGTGGTGATGTTGGTTTATGTAGACATCATTTTTACTAGTGATGATACTCAATGAATCTGACTTAAAGAAATGCTTGGTTGAGAACTTTGTGATGAAGCACTTAGGTACTTTCATGGAATCAAAGTTACCTGTAGCAAACAGGGTATAATGCTATCTCAGAGAAAGTATGTTATTGATCTCTTACAGGAGATTAGTATGCTAGGGGTGCAACTAGCACATATTCCTATCGATCCAAAAGTTTTTCTTTATGATGAGAATGTGACACTTGTTGATGCTTGCTAGTTTGGAACTTTAGTGAAGAAACTTTTATATTGGATCATAACACGTCCAAACATCACATTCGCAATTGGGAAGTTGAGTTAGTTCATGCATAAATCAACTAAAGTATATTGGAATGAAGCTATGATGGTACTTAGGTACCTAAATTTGTTACTAAGAAAGGATCTTTTATTCACAAAGGCAACTCTCTTGGCATTGTTGCTTACACAGATGTGGACTATGCAGGATGTATAGAGGACAAAAAGTTGACGATAAGATTTTGCATGTATGTTGTTGGGAATTTAGTGACTAGGAGGAGCAAGAAGCAGAGAGTTGTGTCTAGAGCGAGTGTTGAGTTTGAGTATTGTGCCATGCTTTAGATTGCTGTAGAGATGATGTGGATATGATCTGTACTATGTGACTTGCATATTTCCATGAGTTCTTTCATGAAGTTGAGATGCGACAAGAAGTTTGCTACCTATATTGCAAATACTTGTATTTTTCATGAAAGGACTAAGCATGTTGAGGTGGAGTGCTATTACATAAGAGATCTTATTCAGAAGGAGCTCATTCGAACCATCCATGTCTGTTCTTGAGATCAGACACTAAATATCTTTACCAAAGCATTTCTTAGGCTTGTATTTGATAGATGTTTCAAGTTGAGTATGATAGATATCTATGCTCTAACTTAAGGGAGGGTATTGAGAGTTGGTTCTTTCCATGTTTCCTCATTTTTTTCTTATTTTCTTATTTTAGGAGGGTCCACTTGTAATTTTATCATCCTTTATGTATTAAGGATTAGGATATTTCAATGAAGTTGATTTCTTCTTTTCTATATTTACTTGTACAATTTAAGATTTCAACAAGTAAAATATACCATCATATAAAAGTGAGCTATTTTCAAGTTCAAGATTATGAAAATAAGCAACAAACTATAAGTCCAGACGAAATGAAAATACAAGTTTAAAATATCAAATCATTAAAACTACAAAAGCCACATCCAAGTTCAAAGGGCCTAAGGCTTGGGTTTTGAAGTAAATCAATGAGGTTGGGGAGGTGGTTCTTTGTTATTCGGGTCGGGTATATTTTATCCGGATCTGAAAACCCTATGAAAATCGGCCGCTTACTCAGCCGAGTAGACCGACTACTCTATTGAGTAGTTGGGCTTATCAACTAAATACCTGAGTATGGGTATTTGGATTGGTTAGGTGACCGACTAGGAGTACTCGGCCGACTACTCAGCTAAGTTGGCCGACTTTTACAACAGACTAAAAAAAGGTAGTATGTGATCAAATGAAATTGGGATAAATAACTCAAAAGATCCCCGCAGCTGCTGGTTGATGAAAAAAATATAAAACATAAAATTAAATAGTTTTACTATCTTTTTTGATGTCTTTGATCACCAGCAATAGGATCCCTCTCAAATGAAAAAAAGGGCAAGGGCGGTGTGGATTAAGTTTCTGCAGTGGGGTGGTGATGAGTTGGGGAAGCAGCGGCATGTTGAGACTGGGGTATCAGCAGTGGTAGTGAGTAGGGGAGCCAACGGGGCAGTGGGCGAGCGAACTGCTGGGCTGCTGCAGTGACGAGTAGCTGCTGCTGTGAGGAACTGCTAGGCAGAAAATGACATGTTGCAGTGTATAGCTAGGCAGCAGCAATGAGGATGTGAGACCGTGATAATTACAGAGCTTACTAGTGTAAGGGATCAAAATGTAATTAGACCCTAATTAAGCTAGTAGAGCTCAATTGGTGATTGTTAAGCATCCATACGAGGGCAAACTTAGCTTAACTAGCCAAAATGTGGCTCAAATGACCTTAGCTCGTACTAATGCCATTAACAAATGTTGCCTGAGAGGCATTTTGGCTATGGAAAGAAGTGTTCTAGACATTTTAATAACTTTGGCTATTAGGTGGGAGGGCATGGCAGCAATATGTCTATTCCATATAAAATGATACCCATGAATTGTGTTGGGCAAAAGCAACCCAATGTAAGGCATCCTCCTCCTTATCAATTGCCTCTCCACTGACCTTCCCTTCCCTTTACCTTCCACTCCTCCAAGCTGCAGTAAACAAGGTAAATCGAGAGCTCCATTGGGGTCCTCATTGAAGGTAAGCCCTTCTCGCTTGGTCTCCATCTTTAAAGTTTGATCATAATCCCTGTTTTCTTGGGTTTCAAAGGGAATTGAGGGGATGAAGAATGATAGGAGGTCGCTGTTGCTGTTAGGGGAAGATCTGGGAGAGGCACGTCTACAGAAGAGGATTCGGGACATGGCAAGGAGGGGGAACAAGGAAGAAGGGGTTGCTGCAAGAACTCTTCAAGAATAAGAGGAATTAAGGGCATAAATTGAGATAGGGATATCTTCCCCCTCTTGTTAAAGGTTCTCTTGATTTCTATCCTAAGAACTCTTCAAGAATGCTATTGCATGTGCAAGTAAGTGTGGTAAACTACAACTTGTTGATATAATGTTTGCATGTTTAGATCAAGCCATGTATGGGGTGATTTGGGGGGAATTTCAATGGCATTGATAATATGATGGATTCAAGGCTTATCTTAGCATATTTACATGAGGATATTTCTGATGAATCATGTTTAGAATCCCTAGAAATCGATTAAGGGTGTTTGGGATCATGGGAATGGAGTTTGGGGGCAAGAAGAGGCCAATTGCAGCCAACTTCTTGTTTGTAGGAAATATCTAATGTTAGGTCTGATATACCTAGCGTTAGATGTGCTGAAAAACCCCAAATCGAGCTGTCCATCACTCATCGAGTGCTAGGTAAAAAATGCCTAATGTTAGATGGGTTGGAATATGAATTTTTGTGAAGAAACTAAGGGAAATGACCCATATTATTGGTACCTAAATCCCTTGGGTGCTTAATGAAAATAATTAGCATTTTATTTCTCTGGTTTATTGATGAACTTATTGGCCTAATTAAAGAGCAAGAATTCCCTTTAATGAAGGAGCATTGTATTTGGGATTTAAGGTCTTGAAGCATGTTTAATGACTTAACTCCGTACAATAATGTTTTCGGGTATCATGAATAGTGGATAGTTTGGATCCAATCATAGTGATAGAATGGATTGCATACCCTAGAGGATAAACTAGGTGTTAATAAGAGGAAGGTCTTGGAAGACCTTCTATCACCATATTTCATTTTTAACACTTGGTCTTAAATTGGTTGGATCTATTCGGACTCCAATAAATTGATGGATTGTTATGGATGATTTTGGATTAAAAACCAAGTGATTCGTATGCATGTGAGGTGTCTCATAGTAAGATCATTAAAGGCACAAGAGAATCACTTAGGAGTGATCTTAGACGAGGGATCTAAAGTGAAGTCGAGAAAGTGATGGGATCTTCTCAGTAGAGAGAAAATGGGTACACTAAAGTTACCTGAAGACTTACGGGATTAGGCTATTTAGGGACTTGAGACTGAATGCTTGAGAAGCTGTATTCGATGCACGGGTCACGTTTATAAAGAGAAATGGAGTAGCCCATATAGGGGTGCTCGACGATGTCATGAGGATTTCACCTAAAAGCGAGAATGTGGTGAACATTCTTTGAGTGGCTTGCGAGTGCTAATCCTGAATAGTCCTTGGTTGTGAGCTAAAGTTGGTGTTGCTACCCTTGCCAAGTAGCGCATCCTTGCGGCTCGACATCCCTTAACTATTCCTAAATCTCCTTGGTACGAAGATTGAGGGATGATTTTTGACATGAGCATAGCTATTCTTCCTTAAACCATGAGTGATCCAATTACACTTTTGATGAGTGAACTTGATCCCATTCTGTATTAATAATGGGATTAAATGCACGATGGGAAATTTAAGCTAAGTCGCTTGCTAATGAGTAGTGATGTAAGAAACCAAATGGATGTCATATTATCTGTCTATTTTTGCTAAACCACTACATACATGCTTTATTAAGCCACTTGGCTCACCCTATTTTTGTTACTCATCTTCAGTAGTACATAATGCTAGGATTCCTAGTTCCACGTTGCCTAAAGTTCAAGGTGCTACAACATGCATAGTGCTCCCATGAATGTCTTGGGGTGGCATGTGTCCTGTTACCCGTCCCCAATAAGCAAGAGAGCTATTTTGGGAAGGTATCAGCTTTTATCTTTATCTTGTGAAATGTCTTCCTGGTTAAGTATTATCAAACACTTAATATACTTGTGGTGTTACTAGTGTAGGGTCTCATTTTGGCATCATATATATAGACCCTACCCTTTTTGTAATCTTAAGTCTGTATGTGAAAATAAGATCGAGTAAGCTATGTAAAATTTTGTTGTGGTTAGCTTGATATTGAGAATGTTGATTGTGGGGTGTCCCCACTTGTATTTGATATAGCATACATTGCGTGCGTAGGTTGTTCTTGTATAATAATATAGGTGCAAGCATTCATCTGCAACATGATTTGATAGGTCAGGTGCATTGGGCAATATGGATCGATACCCAGTCGTTAACTATACTTGCCCTTAAAGTGAGGTTTAATGGGGTGGGATGTTACAAAGGAGCTTTTGGTAAGAACTTTACTAGCAAACAACAGTGTAGTGAGGAACTTTGGCAGCAAATGGTTGTAACAGTGAGGATCTCAAGCGTAGGGTTAGGCATGGGTTTGGCTAGGTTTTAAATATTGATATCGATGTGGTATTGACAAGTCAAAACGGGGATATGTCGATGATATCTAGGAATTTTGGGGAAATCGTTCAAAATGTTATAAAGTTGATGAAATTAGCATTTTAATAATCACTACATGCATAAAGAAGTGTTTAGAAGATTAAAATAATAAATTTTGAATAAAAACATAATATAAATGCGTTCGTCATAACATTGAAAAGAAAAATCACATAACATGATAATAACATAAGATGTTAATAATATTCACTAGAAATGAAATATAATAGTACTAGTACCACCAAACCATGATTCATGAAGTGTTAGGAATATAAAATGACCCCTTTACCCCTGTGAACTAAATATTATCGGTGATATTTAGGTATGAACATGTGATATTTTAGTTATGAACTAAATATCACCGGTGATATGTGATATATGATATATCAGTGATGTATCATGACATTTAAATCCTTGATTCTCTCATGTTTCTTCTACATAATAATTCGAGTTTTCTCACTTGGATTTCAAGGTGCAATAGTAGGAGTTGAAAAAAATGAACTTTCTTAATTTACCAAGCCGTCCATACATCTCTATATATAGAGAGGTGAGGTAAAAGTTACATCATAAGCCCAACACTAAAAAATAGAAATGATAACCATTCCCTCAACAATAAATCGTAATTCAACATTTCCCCTCAAGCTGGAGCATATATATTTATCATGCTCAGCTTGTTTCTACATTTCTCAAACTGGAGGCGAGGCAGTGGCTTGGTAAACATGTTAGCAGTCTGATCTGAGGAGGCAAGGCAGGTAGTATGAAGCAGACTCTATTGAATCAAGCTCTTGGTATAATAACAATCTACTTTCACATGTTTCGTTCTCTTGTGGAACATAGGATTGTTTGCAATATACGTTGTAGTCTAGTTGTCACAGTGCATCTTCATAGGCTCCTGAATATCAACATGAAGATCTTGTAGCAGAGGTATGATCCATATCATCTGAGCTGCAGTGTGTGTCATGGCCGGTACTCAGACTCAGCACTAGAGCGTGAAACAACACTCTGTTTCTTGCTACTGCAGGTCATCAAGTTTCCAGCAATAAACATACAGAAGTTGGTAGTAGACCGCCTGTCTTTAACATCTCTTGCATAATCTGCATTAGAGTAGGCAACCACAGACATAGGAGCCTTCTTCTTCTGGAATAGAATGCTTGTACTTGGACATCCCTTGATGTACCTCAACACCTGCATAACAGCTTGCCAATGAACAACAGTGGGCTTGTCTAAGAACTGACTTAGCTTACCTACTGCAAGACTGATGTTTGGCCTAGTGATGGTTAGATATAATAGCTTCTCTATCAACTGTCGATATGCCTTCTTGTCCTTCAGCTTCACTGTATCATCAAAGAGATGAACTTTAGGATCCATAGGAATATTAGCCTCCTTGGATTCTAGCATGCCTGTCTCCTAAAGAATATTAAGAGCATATTTCCTCTGAGAAATTACTATACTATCTCTTGCTTACTTGTGGCAATCTCAATGTCTAAAATATATCTCAACTTCCTAAGGTCTTTCATGACAAGCTGGCATGCCAAATAGTTCTTCACCTGAGAAATGCCATCTGCATCATCACCTGTAAGAATAAGGTCATCAACATATACAAATAGAGCCACAATGTCAGTATTGGTTTTCCTGACAGAAAGGGAATGATCAGATGAGGATCTCTGCATCCCGACAATAGATAATGCCTCAGACAGGTGCTGAAACCAGGCTCGGGGGCTCTGTTTATGTCCATAAATGGCCTTACGAAGCCTGCACACACACTCCCCTTGAACCTCAACGCTAGGCGGCTATTGCATGTAGATCTTCTTCAAGTTTTTATATAGGAATGCATTTTGACATCCAGCTGGTGTAGATGCCATTCATAATGAGCTGCAACAGGGACAAGTATGTGAATAGTGGAGAGTCGTGCAACTGGGGAGAAAGTGTCAAAGAAATCCATTCCATAGGTCTTGGTGGATCCTTCGACCACAAGGTGGGCCTTATATCGAGAAATAGATTCATCCGGGTTGTATTTCAAGGCAAAGACCCATTTGGCTCCAACAAGGTGCGTGCCAGATGGTAGAGGAGACAGCTCTCAGGTGCCTCTGTTAGTAAGGGTAGACATCTCTTCCTTCGTAGCTGCATTTTAGTGTGGATGTAGTATAGCTTGCTGGTATAAGGTAGGAATCTTAGCATTGGAGACTGTAACTGTGAATGCATGAAACTCCGATCCCAGAGAATCAACATAAACACTCCCAGCAACACGATACTGTGCATTAGATTGTGAAGCCTTCCTATAGCAATAGGGATATCCTCATCCGTATTCATGGCAAGACCTGGAGAAACATCCACAGGCGATGTATTCTCAACCTCTACACCTATTGACACTGTAGCTGAAGGAGCCTCTTGAGTAGAAGTAGCCTCCAGGTTATCAACATAAACCTGAGGAGACTATAGAATAGATGGAGGGGGCTTTGCCTTATAGACATTTGGTAATTGAAAGTGTGACCCTTGAAGATCCTTTCATTTGCTGGTACTGGCCTGAATGTGCTGGTAGATGGCTCAGTAGCCTGAGAAGAGCTACTACTATCTGTGAATACATTAAATGGTATAAGAGAAATTGGCATAGGAGCATACTCTGGCACACTTTGCACCTGTCTGGCAGCAGTAGAAAAGTATGTATAGCTTCATGAAAGGTGATATCTGCACTAATGTAGTACCTCTGGTGTAGGGGATCAAAATACCGATATCCTTTCTGAGTACGAGAATAGTCAAGGAACACACACTTGACTGCTCTAGGTGTTAATTTCTCACCCAAGTCCAAGTAGATGTACAAAAGTCATGCACCCAAATGTCTTGGTTGGAAGATCAAACAACTCATCATCTAGATAGAGCACTTGCCATGGTATCTACTCGTGAATCACTGAGGGGGGCAATGTATTAATAAGGTAACAAGCTGTGAGAATTGCATTTCCTCAATAGTTATGTGGCACACTATTATGAATAAGAGCTCTGGCCATATCAAGGATGTGTTTGTGCCTCCTTTCCACAACCCCATTTTGCTGAGATGTGAGGACATGAGGTCTGATGAATTATGTTATGCAAGCCATAGAAATTTGCCAGTCGGCGAGTACAAAACTCCAATGCATTATCAGATCTGAGTTTTGATGCAGACATCAAACTGATTCTATCATTAATACAAACTTCTTAATCAGGGGACCCACTTCGGACTTGTTTTTCATGAGAAATAACTAAGACAACCTGGAAAAATCATTAACCATAATCAAATAATACTGATGCCATACTCTATCAAGAGTCTTAGGGCCCTAAACATTGAGATGCACCAACTGAAAGCGTGAAAATGAACGTGGTCCAGTAGCAACTGAGAAGGAAGACTTATGGTGCTTCCCAAGTTGACATGCATTGTAGGAGAGCTGTTTTGTTGGGGACACATGTGGAATAAGCCTGCGTAATTTTTCCAAAGAAGGATGACCCGACTATCTATGCCACTGTAGAGCATTCCCTGAAGAAGTACTAATCTGACATGCTGCAGCTTTGGGACCCTACTGAAGTCGGTGAACACCTCCTTCATATCCAGTATTAATAGTCTTCCCTGTCATTCGGTCTTGGAAAATACATCCACGCTTATCAAAGATGACATGACAATTAATCTTCTTGATAATTTCACTGACAGAGAGTAAATTCATAAACAAATCTGGAACAAACTGGACACAGTTAAGCTGCATAGAAGGGGTAATATTAATTTCTCCCTGACCACTAATAGGAGCAAGTCGCTCATCAGCCACTTGTATGGTGCGACCTTGAGAAACAGGTTGAATCTACTCAAAACATTGCAGATTACCGGATAAATGATTGGAGGCACTTGAGTCAAATCAACTACGTCACACCAGTAGTTGAAGTATCACCCACGATAGTGCCTAGTACAATCTCTGGCTGAGATGCTACCATGTTCATAGAACTACACTACCCAAATCTGATTTCCATGCAACATAGAGGAGTACACATCCTTGAACTTCTTCACATGCAGATTTGGGTGCATGACACACCCCAACAAATGCACTAAATACACACCCCAACAAATGCACTAAACAGGGAATACACACCTTAAAGATCTTTGCTTACATGGGGTTAACAACCAAAAGGGAATACACACCCCAAAACATGCATCAACAAGGGGGATACACACTCCAAAATAGAATAGAAAATTCTGATTTGATTATACCATCAAGAAGAATGTCCAAACTTCTTTCCGGAAGATTCTTGCTTCAGAACTCCATCATCAACGTGCAGAGGATCTTCCTAGACCTTGAAAACAAAGGAGATTGGGGTCTACAACCCTCTCCTCACTACTGGAAGGAGCCCAATAGTAAGGGGAGGGTTGTGGAGAAGAGAAGAGGCGATGTGCCCCTCTACTGCTGCTGTCGCAACCGGTGGTGGCGGTGGCTGCCCAGCGACGATGTTGCTGCTGTTGTTGTTGCTGCTGCTATCGCCAGCAGTGGCAGCGAGGGTGACGGGTTTGGTAGTAGGGTTAAGATTTTCTCGGTGGAGTCCTCAAATTGGCTTTGATACCAAGTTGAAGAAAATGAACTTTCTTAATTTACCAAGCCATCCCTACACCTCTATATATAGAGAGAGGTGAGGGAAATGTTACATTATAAACCAAACATAAAAAATAGAAATGACAACCAACTTCTCAACAATAAATCATAACACAACGGTATGCGGTCATGGCCTATAGACATGGTTTCTTGGTGCATGCTATAGCACTCGAAGATAAAAATTTAAATAGAAGATCAATTCATTATTTGACTAATAGGATAGATAGAGAACCTTAATCTACCCAATAATTGAAGAAATCTCATTAATTAAATTTGGAATGAATAATAAATTTGATTTTGAGATGAGATTTAGAAGAACAAAATCATGATGAAATCGAAGATTATTTTGTTATTTGTCTAATATAATGGGTTGAGAATGTTAATATTCTCAATAAATGAAGTGACTAAATTTAGATTGAATAGGAACACATGTTGTAAGCTTGAGATTGAGACAAAAAGTTAAAAAAAAATCACAAAAGAAGAGTTTACATGAGGATTAACAAATTAAAAAACTCAAATCACAATACAATTATTATTTCAATGAAAGATTTAAGTTGAAATGAGATATCTGTGCTTTGACTGCGAGCAAAGAGGGCAATAGGATCAAAGAACACTAATAATGCTAATACAAAAGGTTAAATTTGAGAATAATGACATTTCTACATGATATATCCACATATTGGTATTATATCTACTAATTTATGAAATATTGATACTACAACCTTGTCGATATCTGCAATATCATCGATATCACTGTTATATCGGTGATATCCTGAAAATATGATACCACTGGCATATAGATATCACTTTGACTTGGCGATATGCAATATGTTGGAGATATGTCACGATTTTTAAATTCTTTGGAGAGCCACGTATAGAGGTTTGGAACCCATTAGTAGGTTTATGAGAATGTTGGAGGAGGTTTGTCCACCGTTAAAAACACGAAAAGTAAATGAAATGGACTTTGACAAAAAAATTTCTATTGAAATCCCAGTGTTTGTGCATTTTGTGAGATTTCCCATGGATTCCTCTACTTTCCTTGGTATAAAAGGTGATCTTTCTAATAATTTCCCCGCCCAAAGCCTTCGAAATCTATGAAAACCTTTGGAAAGTATTTTTGCACTTGCAAATTTTTATTATATCCGATTTGCCTTTATTTTTGTTGGAAGCACATGCATATTGTTTTCATTTTTCTTTAATTTTCATTGGGGCACAAATGTACTGTTTGTACTTTCCTTTTGGTTCTTGCAAAATCACAAACATCCAAAATCTTGGTCAAAGGAAATATAATTTCCTTTTTTTCTCATTCCTTTGATTTCCATATAAATCCCAAAATCACTTTCCTTCCGTTTCTAATGCACAAACGACCCTCTTACGTAAAACTTGGGTGAAAGAAACCCTAGCCCTCTTTTTTAGAAAAGAGGAATAGGCAAATTTCATAAGTACCCCATAAGAAATAAATAAATATCAAACACATTCCTGTAACCCAACACTCTTTTAAGTCAGTATATATATATATATATATATATATATATATATATATATATATATATATATATATATAAGGCCCAACTTACTACTAAGAAAATTATGGTGCTTCTTCAATGACTTAGCGAGAATATCTGCCAATTGAAGTTCGGAGAATATGCATGGGGGTACTGATCTTTCCTTCTAAACTTGCATCTCGTATAAAGTGACAGTCAACCTTAATATGTTTGGTCTTCTCGTGGAAGATTAAATTCAATGTAATGTAGGTAGTTGACTTATTGTCACAGTAAATTGGGATAGGCATGTCAACCCTTATCCTCAAGTCTTGTAGAAAACTGACCATCCATATATTCTCACAAGCTGCCTGGGCCATAGATAGATTTGTACTTTGCTTTTGCACTGGAGCGAGCCTCTACATTTTACTTCTTGCTCCTCCAAGAAACTAAGTTACCTCCCAAGTAGACTGCAAAACTTGAAGTAGACCGTCTGTCTTCTATAGATCCTGCATAGTAAGCATCTGAATAAGCCAGAAGATCAAGAGATCCACTCTCTCTATAGTATAAACCTCTACCTGGGTTGCCTTTTAGGTATCTCAGAATGAGACACACTTCTCGGCAATGACTGTATCGTGGATTCTGCATAAACTGACTAGCTCTACTAACAACAAAATTGATATCAGGTCGTGTAATGGTCAAATATTGTAAGCGACCAACATTACTACAGTATCTAGTAACATCCTCAAACAAAGGATGTATCTCATCTATACTATGACCAGACTGTGGTTCTACTGGTATCCTAGATGACTTGAATCCAAGTAACCCAACCTCCTTAAGGATCTGCAAAGTATACAGTCTCTGAGAGAGGGATAAGCTGGTGCCCTGGCGGATGGTTTCAATCCCCAAGAAGTATCGAAGGTCACTTAAATTCTTGGTGACAAAGGTAGACTATAGAAACGCTTTCGTTTGCACTATCCCATCTGCATCGTTGCTAGTTAGGATCATGCCATCAACATAGATTGCCAAAATAATAGTTCTCCAGGTACCACCATACTCTGTCCTCCTGGTAAAAATAGAGTGGTAAGTAGTAGACAACTGAAACCCTATCTTCATGATCTCTGAATTGAGCCTCTCCAACTAGGCTCGTGGACTCTACTTTAGGTCATAAATAGCCTTCCGTAAGTGACACAGAAGCTCCCCTTGAACATCATATCCTGGCGGTTGTCTTAGGTAGACCTTAGCTAGATCCCTATATAAGAAAGCATTTTTAATATCAAGCTGGTATAAGGGCCACTTCTGGATCACTGCCACAGAAAGAATAATCTTGATGGAGGTAAGGCGAGCAATAGGTGAAAAAATTCAAGGTAATCCACCCCTTATGTATGGGTGAATCTGTTGGCAACAAGTCTAGCCTTATATCTATCAATTGTCCCATCAGATCTGTACTTTATGGTATACACTCATTGACAGCCAATTCCCATTTCTTTTTGAACTGTAATGATTGATTTCCTCATCCATAGCAGTTCTCCACCAGGATTCTGAGAGGCTTGGATAAAATCTCTGAGGACAACAGTGGTAATAGCTGAGGTAAATTGTTTGTCTTCCTCCTCCGGATGGGAAATCGCAGTGTACTGTCCATCCGATTTGCCCTTGTCTGAAGACATAGGATCTTGTATAGGCTCACCTCCTTAGGAATTGTTTAACTGCGGTCTCCTGTGATATATCTATGTCTCCTGTATGGCAACCTCTATAGATGATCCTTCTTTTGAGAAGTAGGGAATCTTCGCAAAGAAGGTCGCATCAGCGGTAACAACATATCTCCTATTGACTAGATCATAGCATCTGTAGTCTTGTCTTCGAGTAGCCAAGGAAGACATACTTCGTTACGTAGGGAGCAAACTTGTCCCGGCTGCCATGATTCTGCATAAAGCATATACACCCAACTACTCGCAAGGTAAAGAAAACTGCCTGATACATTTTGGGTATATAATCTAATATGGAATTTGACCATGAAGCTCGTCTGATTGATTAAATATGCTGTTGTGAGTATGTCATCATTCCAAAATTGCCTAGGAACCTTCATATGAGACATTAAGGTCCTAGCAATATCAAAGAAATGTTGCAACTTGCACTCACCAATCTCATTCTGTTGGGAAGTATGAGCACATGAAGTTTGGTAAATGATTCCCTTAGAGCGGAAGATATCTTGTAGATCTTTGTGCATAAACTTAAGTGCATTATCACTACAGAAGACTCGAATTGGGGTATCATACTGGGTCTGTACCTCAGAAAGAAACTACTGCATAACAAAGGGAATCTCGTTGTGGGCCTTCATTAGAAAGACCCAGGTAAGGCGACTGTGGACATCCACAAATATTACAAAGTATCTGTGTCTACCTAGAGTGACAACTCTAAATGGCCTCCAAACGTCACAATGTACTAGGGCAAAAAGCACTGAACTGACTCCATCATCTCTCTGAATAATTGCTCTTATGGTGTTTACCTAGCTGACAGTCCTCGCACTTTATAGTCAAAGAATTTGACAACCCTAGGTACGCCTGTAGAATCTTCTCAACTAAGGGGTGCCCAAGCCTTCCGCGCCATAGCATTGGATCACAGCTGATGGAGATCGCTCCAACAAACAAGGTGGGCGTGTCAAGACGATACAGTCAGTCTCTCTCTATGCCTTCCCTTACAATCTCTCCTGTTTGATGGTCTTGGAAGTAGCGGTGTTTCTCATCAAATCTAATCAGACAAAAGATCCCTGCAAATGCGACTTATTGACAAGAGATTCGTAGAAAACTTGGGAGCGTGGTATGCCTTCTTAATCTTCATCTTTGCAGTCGCATCTACATACCCAACTGTAGTGATTGGAGAAGTAGCCCCATTGGCCACCCTTACATCTCTTATCCCCTTTGGAACTACAGGGTCCATTAATCGGTCTCTGTCTCCTGTGAGATGAATAGAGACACCAAAGTCGATCACCCATGCGCTCCTGACCCGCTTCTACATAACTTGGGCTGCATACACAAGCCCAATAGAAAAACTGAGGTTGACCTTCTTGGATCGAATCTGTCTATCAAAGGCAAAAAAAGACTCATTGCCACTCAAATCAAGCGTAAGAGAAGGCTCATCATACAAATGAAAATTCCAGCCGTAGGAGATTGACAACCACCTCCTATGGTGGCTACTGCAGGCGCTGCTGGCCCCCCACTGGCGGTGTTGGGCCTGCTGAGCAGCCCAGCGTTGCGTAGCCATCGCTGCTGGTTTGTCCGGTGATGGTTGTAGCGCTGCTGCTGCTGTCGCCATCAGTGGTAGTGGCAGCGCGGTGGAGACCTTCCTTCGTCGAATAACCTTTGAGTTGGTGATTTGATCATTTCATGGAGGATTTTTCGGTGGGTTATCGGAGCATCAACCTGGGTTCGTTGCTCTGATACCATGTGGAACTAAACGATATGCATTAATCTCAAAAGAAACTCTAGTCCCTCCTTTTATATAAAAGAAGATTTGTCAAATTACATAAGTACCCCACAAGAAATAAATAAATACCAAACACGTCCCTATAACTCAACAATTCCAAAAATGTTTTATTTCATGTGAAAATTGCATTTTGGACATTAGATGCATCCCTTATTACTCTCCTACCTGGAGTCGAGAATTGTTCTCGTGTCAATGCTGCAGTGGCTCTACTTGTCACCCATTGGGGTGGACGCATCACTGACCATTGTCCGAGGTGCTTGCCTCGAATTTGAGCACCTTGAGGCATGCTTTTTTAAACAATAAGCCATTGTTGTATTCTCATTCCATAAATATCATTTTATAAAATTACATGGGGCGTCTGTATGGGTTTTTACTGTCCCATTGGACAATTATCTGATACTTATATCATACTCAATTGGATAGGCTTTCAGAAAATGCCGAACTGCATTGTTTTTAGCAAATTTTGGTAGTTACTATTTTGTATTTTTCCTGTAGCTAATTTTCAAACTCCAGGTAGATTATTGAAACATTCAGTCGTGGAGCTTACTGCCTGTACAATAGCGTGAATTCTTCACTTATAATCACGATCTATTTTAGGGAATATGCTTTTCTGATCCTTTTTTTTGGATGTAAAATTATAAGTTGTTGCTAAAAATGTCAGCATATATGTATAACATTCTAATTTGTGTCATTTTGCTGTTGTTGCAGAATGTCTGATTGGGTCAAAAATATTTTTAAGTTCAATAAGCGTGAAAACCCTGGTGCTGTTTTCCGTTTTTTTGTGGATTTTAATGATGCAGGTATTACTTTTGCTCTAATCAGAACTATGGTCATGTCCGTATGAAGAATTTATTATAAATTTTGCATTCAAATTCTCACGTGTTCATTTCTATGCCTATGTGTAATTTTATATCTATGTGCAATGTTGTATTGTCCAAGGAAGATATCAGGATGTTTATAGGGGCATATATGTGAAACATCTTATATTTGATTGATTCCCTATATCATATGTTTTGAATGGAATCAGAATGGAGTGTAGATTTTTGGAATGAAATAGACATTCTCTCCATTCTCCATTTGCATCTTCTTATCCATCACTCAAGAATTCTGGAACCACTTGAAACACAGGGAATCATTTGCTTGTCATCACTGCCATGTCGTCTCATTATACAAAGTTTTGGGCTTTCAAGTGCTTTTGGCACTTGAGGCAACAGAGAACATCAAAATTTAGAAGCAAACTGAGTAAGTTGCATGGAAGTCTTTGAAACATTGGAAATCTATGGAACAAATGTAAATCATGACGTGAACATTTAAGAGTCTAATGCCTTAAGTAAAATTACATTTGGACGAATCCAAATAGCTGTAGCGAGCTTTTTTGCACTTGATATTGTGCAAATTTTCGAAACTCAGACTATCACATAAAGGCATCATTACTCCAAATGAATATTATTATGGTAGGTACTTGATTTTAAGGAAGATGTGAATTTATTTCATATAGTGGGGCTTCAAATTGATGGAATTTCTTAGATTTTTAATGCTCTCCCTTGGAATGACTTCGGCAGGATTTCCCCATGTTATGAGTTAATAGGAAAATGGGCTTATGAACCTGAGAAAAGTTTGCACAACAATATTAGGGGCATGAAAACCCAAGATAAGTTTGCACAACAATATTAGGGGCACGAAGATGGAAGCTTTTTCTAGTTATTGTCTCCTGTCATTGACTGTCAGGAAATAGAGTGAGGGGTGTGAGTTTTATAGGTTTTCATGCTCATCTTCTCTTCACTACAACTCGGTCATCTTGAACGGTACAATGTCATCAATCTCAAAGTACCATTCTCTCCTAAAAGGAAGTCGATTTTGTAGTGAAATTCATTACAGGAGAGCCTTCAAGCATAATTTGATGCAGAGATCTGAAAAAAAAGTCCAAGTTGGTTAAGTAAGGTCAATTGATGCAGGGAAGAAGCAACTTGTTTGTTTGTGCAGTTCCCTTTTTTTTTGACTCAAATGACTTTTTTGCATGCACTTTATGAGCTTTTGGTTTGATCAACTTAGGCTTGATTACTCTATGATCCACCTTCAGCCCTCTCATCAACCTTTTCGTTGTCTTCTGTACTCTTTTCTTGGTTTATAACCTTTTCAATGTCTTCTTCATGTCTATTATTTAATTTTTGGTCGAAATGTGTTGGATTTTAGGAGGACAACATACCAAATTGACATCTTGTTCACAATGTCCGCTGGTTAAATTAGAGTCCATTTTGTGCATTTTAAAGGAGATGAGCGTTAAACATGGGCATGCTCATATTTACACAGACATTGTGTATAGTGTGTGGATTAGCCCTATTTTGTGGGTACACACATCACTGATATGTGACCTGAGTAGTGAATTGATGGGCTTTCTTCTTGCAAAAAGGTATTTGAGTGGGCTGTTTGAGAGAGCCATTTCAGTAATGCTTAAGTTTTGATGTCTCTGTTCTTGAGGTATCAAATGTAAGCAAGCAACTGGGTGCAGTTCAGGTATGGATGTAGATGATGGTAAGGTGCAGGAAGAAAATGTTATGCCATCTTCACTTGGGGGAAGTGAGGATTTCACATGGTGACTTCTTGATCTCTTATATTCAACAGTTCGTTATCTTAATTTTAGACTTGTGGATGATGGGATTTCTCTCTATAGTGCTTGTGACTATGGTGCTACTTGGGAGGGGTTGATGAGCTTTTAATCAAGGCTCAGACTTATCTGCCTGCAAGAGAAAACCTTCATGGTGCTTTATCTTCATGTGATTCGTGTGGTATAAGTGATTTATAATTGTAGTTTGTAGAGTTGTTTGACTGGCGAGATTCAGATTGGGCATCTTTTTTTGGTGAACATGGGGGTGGGGTTGCTAACACTCCTTGCCCTTTTGCAGCAAATGTTTGGATTTTGGAACTGCTTGAATTTCTACTTCTTGTTCTGGTTTGTAGAAGATTTATGGAGGCTGATATCTTGCAAGAGGTTCTTTTAGATATAAGCATTAGAGTTGCCAAATGATCTCTCTTTCTTCTCTTTTTTTTGGGTGGGGTGGGATTATCTAGCTATGAAGCAATGGCATCATGTTTGGAGAGGGGCCTTCCTTTGCCAATGTGACTTGGAATGCCTAATCGTTGATTGGAATTTCTGCACATTCCTTTTTTTTTTTTTTTTTTTTCAATTTTTTAATCTCTATTGATGAGCAATGTGGATTGTTGTTGGCATTAGTAATAGTGTTTTTTGAAAGGAGAAACGACGCTTCTCCAAAATTTTGCCTCCACACGTGTGTTGAGAATGTGCACCCAAAGAATAGATGTTCAATATCTTCATCTGCCAGTTAGCAAAGTGGACACACCTTATCTATCTTTGCCACCCATGTAGCTCTCTAAACTTTTGTCACCGGTCTTCCTCTTATGAGCAGCCATGCAAAAATTTTTGTCTTCAAAAGGCATGATGGAGACCAAATTTGTCTACAATCCCTAAAAAAATCATCAGCCAACACCCTTCCATTGCCTAATCTTCCATACACCTTCCTAACAATGAACTCTCCATCCCACATGAAAGTATCTCTACCATTTTCAGATGGTACCCTTGCAGCTCTTGCCACAACAACTACAATTGGAGTTCTTGAATTCTCTAGTCAGAAAGGTTTCCCACAAAAGTGGGATTCCAAGAACCCTCCCAACAATCAATGGCCTTTGCCTTTTGGTTAGTAGCCAACACGAATAGTCTAGGGAATTGATCCCTAACCTTTCCATGTTCCATCCAGTCATCCAACCAAAATAGAAAGGAATCACCCATGCCTACCATAGGGGAGAAGAAATTTTGCACCTTAGGCATCACCAAAGACAAGCACTTAAGGAAATGAGAAGTTCCAACTTGAGGTGACTCCAACAGGTTCCAACTCTTAGAGGTTCCATAGCAGGCCTCAACAACCCTCCGAACTAGATCCATTTTGCGGCCTAAAAGCTTGACCATACATTTTATCACTAGCCACTCTTTCACTTTTCAAAAAAAAAAAAACATTGTCACAGGACTATAATTTGTTTGCTGCAAATCTTTAACTCCCAACTCTCCATTGAAAGGTTTGCACTTTGCAAACATCCTCTCAAATAACCATCCTGGCTCCTTTCCCAGTTGAGCAATAACTGGTCCAAAAGAAGTCTCTCATCAAGGCAGAGATCTTTTCAACATTCTGTGGAATCTGTAAAACGGATGTAAAATAAGAGGGCATTGAAGCTAACACAATCTTCAACAAAATTGGTCTTCCTCCCTTAGAAAAGACCTTAGAAGCCCAACTAGCTAGCCTTCTCTCCATCCTTTCAAGCAAAGGCTTTCATTCTTGTAAAGATAGTTGCTTCTTTAACAGCGACAGTCCTAGATAAGAAGTTGGTAATGACCCCTCCTCAATGTGTAACTCCGCACTACAACCACTAGCCTCTTAGGTGGACATCTGAAATGGAACAAAAATAGAATTGGAGAAATTAATCTGCAGCCCTAATGACTCGCCAAAAGTCTCCAAGAGAATTCTACCCTTTATCTTCCGAGCCTTCAACAAAAAGAGGTTTTCATCTCCATACTGTAACACTTGGATCTGACTCCCATTCTTTGCAGATAAGCGCTTAAACAAGTTTTTCTTAGAAGTGCTGGTTGCAGATCTTGCCAAAGCATTTGCTGCAAGCATAAAAGGCGTTGGTGCCAAAGAGCACCCCTATTTAATCCCTCTTCTAGGTTGAATCCAAGAACTTGCCGAATTACCATTGATGAGAATGGAGGAAGAAGTTGTAGTCACACAACACTTCATCCAGTTTACCCATCTAGAGGAGAACCCCCTTCTAATAAGAGAAGCCTAAATGAAAAACCACTGAATTGAGTCATATGCTTTATTGAAATTAACCTTCCAAAGGAACACCTTCTTCCTCGTCCTTCTCCAAAAAGCCAAGATCTTTGAGGTGACCACATATCCATCTAGAATATTTTTGCCTAGAACAAAAGCGCTTGCATAGGAGCAACAATCTCTCCCAGAACACTTCTTAATATGTTCGTGAGGACCTTCGCCACAATAAGATAAATGATATTAGACAATGCAATGGGCATGTACTCCTCATTAGCTTCCACACCTTCCTTTTTTGAGAGAAGAAACATGGAAAATTTCTTAATTCTGTTAAAACCCTAATTGCCATCGGCAAATTCATGTATCACCTGCATAACATCGTCTTTAATTAGTGATCGGAATTCCTTATAAAAATGGACATGAAACCCATCCAAACCAAGACATGCATCAACATTTAACCCCTACATTGCCTTCCTAACTCCTCCGAGAAAGGTGTAATAATCTCCTTTGCCCGCTCCCTGGACCCTCCCATCATCCCTTTGTCAGAATAGTCAATGCCATTTGCACTCGTCTTTTCAATCCAATTTCTTCATCTCCTACTAGAAGCCATCAAATGGAAGAATTTAGTATTTGAATCCCCCTCTTTTAGCCAACTCTGTTTGGACTTAGTCATCCATTCCATCTCTACCTTTTTATCTTCTAGTTGCACCATATGTATGAGTGTCGCTTTGCTTCCTTGCCCCTCCTTTGATGGGACCACCATATCATCCTCCATGTCTAGGCGAGAGATCTCCGCTAAAGCCTCATTCTTCTTACTATTTCTTCTTGTCTTGTTTTCTATAGGTCCTCAGAAACATCCTCAATCCATGCAATTTGTCTTCTAATTTAACCGCTACAACCCTTTAGGTTGGAGCTCCATTACTTCTCCACCTTACCCATAAATCTCTCCTCCAGGAGCCAAGACTTGTCAAATTTGAACTAGGTCCCGCATCTCTGCTCTTCCTTCGATTGCCACATTAAAGACGTATGATCTGAAAATGAACTATCCATTGACTGAACATCTCCCAGGGGAACGGCCTGAAGTAGCTCCATAGAATCAAAGAATCTGTCAATACGAGACATGTGCTCGGTAGAACTCCTCCAATTGAAAGCACATGAACTAGGCAACAGATCTACTAGGCCATGCATTGAAACGAAGTCAGCAAAAGCCTTTGATCCTTGATCTCTGCCCCCATACCATCTGGTCTGTCTTCCTGAAGCAAATTAACATTAAAGTCACCTCTTATAAGCCAAGGGCAACTGTGAAATTTCTTAGCCACATGTATAAGATCTTCCCATAGCCCTACGCGTGCT
Source organism: Thalassia testudinum (assembly GCA_037157565.1). Lineage (NCBI taxonomy): Eukaryota > Viridiplantae > Streptophyta > Magnoliopsida > Alismatales > Hydrocharitaceae > Thalassia > Thalassia testudinum. Next base: position 77,492,400 of record JAZHRO010000077.1, on the reverse strand, counting down.
TCATCATTGTTAGGACCATATACTGCAGATGTAACCAGCTTCATATTGTCTTGTAGCCTCAATAGGTGCATTGTCACCACATAAGAACCCAATAAAGATTCTACCAGATTAAACTTGTCCTCTGCCCAACCCAGTATAATCTCTCCAGATCTTTTGATTGCATTCATGGTGTAGAAACCTTCCAAATGGCCACCACCAATCTCCCTCCAAATTTGACTAGAGACCTGCTCCAATTTGGTCTCTTGAAGTAGAACCATCCCTAGCCCCCACGATTGGAGATATCCTTTAAGTGCTGACCATCTAAAGGGGTCATTTAAAGCCCTTATATTCCATGAGAAGACCTTCATCTTTGGGCATTGGAGTGAACTCCCTTCTCTGTGCACTTGAAGCCTGCTACTTTAGCATCACACACTCATTCTGCCAAAAATCCATCATCGCCCTTGCTCCTTGATTCCACTTGCTCAGCAATAGTCGCTGTAGCTAGCTGATCCTGATCAAAGTCCTCCTCATGCTTCATTTAGCCACCTCGCTCTGCCTAAGGCACCACAACTCCCCTATCCTCGATCCCTGATGAGGGAGCCCCCATCGCGTTGGACAACTTCTTCCTCAACGTCCCTCCAAGGTCCACTATGGGCGATAGAGGACTCGAGGCTAAGGGGTAGTGGTGATCTGGTTTGCTCCATTTGAGTCACGTTCCAACCTCTCATTGCTTCTCCATCGATAGCATCATTATTGTCATTCGACCTCCTTTCGTGTGAAGTTGGGTTCCGGAATGGAACCGAATCGTGAGAGGGAGAAAAGAAAGGGTTGCGGGTCGCTTCAGCCTTCAAATCTGGATCTCTATCGCTTTTGGACCCTAAAATGGATTCGATAACCCCTTGTGCAACATTAACTAGTGAGGGCTCTCCTTCGAAATCACTGTAGAATCAGAGGCGAGAAGATCAGGATCGCCGCTTGCCTCCTTGACTTCTGCACCCCCATTAATGCCATCTTCTTCAATCTCGGGTGTCGCCAATTTCGGCATAGACCTTTCTCTCACCTCACCATCAACGTCGCGACTTCTCACCTTCCAAGTTTGCTTTGGTCACTTTGGTGCAGTGTCGCCACTCGATTTTTCGGTGACTCAATTGATAACCAACCTTCGGCCACTTGCCACAAGGACTTGGGCATAAGATCTTCTGTCCTTCTCAACTTGCTCAATAGCCACCACCCACATTGCTTTGTCGGGACGCAATGACACCTTTTCATGGATCTTCATTCTGACTATTAATTGAACGGTTGCACAGATACGCAATAGGTCTCCTTCTACGAGCCCAAGGTCGGAGCAAGCTTTGAGCATCGCAAAAGGCGCCAACACTACCTTCACAACCTCCAAAATCCTCAACCGTAAGGGGATCCTTGAGATGATGGCCATCGCCACTGCACACCTCCATTTTTTATCTTGATGACGCCAAACACTAGCTGCCTCGTCTCCTCCGGCCGTAGACCAAATAAAAGGAACTTCTTGCATCCCATCGTTGCCATCTTGATCTCCTATCTTTGACCTAGAAGTTGCCACATCTCCTTGGCCTTTGCCACTTCGACCTCCCCTTGGACAACCTCACTAATCAAGGTCCTCAAGAGAGCCATTTCTGGAGGTTGCACTTGTGGCGACTAAGGTGCTTCGACCTCAAACCATAGGAGCCATTGCTGGGGGGTGGGGGAAGGCTTGCAGTCTCTCTTACCTCTGGCGGGAAGTTCCTCGCACGACAATGTGCTCTATGATGCCCAAGGACGTGCATCTCAAACAACAAACGGGGTCCCTACACTCCCCTGCGAGATGACCCCAACCAAGGCATTTGAAGCACTTGGGCCTCTCTTGTTGCCTTCGCCTCTCTCCGGTGACTGACGGTCACCCAATCACCATCACCCCCTGGTTTCTCTCCCAATGCTCTCCCACTCATCTCTCCCTAAAGCTTAGCAAAATGCTAACTACTTTGATCACTAAAATACCATTGTAACCCTAGCTCTATTTCTAGCATTAGGAATATTCTCTTAAGGGTTATGTTTTTTGGATTCTCTCAACTAGGTAGGAGGGGATTCTTGGTGGTTTTGAATGATGTTTGCCTTTTGATTGGTGAAGGGGCCCTTGGTCTCTATCAACTGAGGGCGATGAAGGAGGCTCTAGTGGCAACATGGTGTTACTGGATAGTGAATGTTGATAACAAGGTCTCTTTTAGAGTCTTGTTGGAGCTTTATGGCATATTGTTGAGTTGGGAGGATTGATGTATACTTCGTGGTTGATGCTTGGCTTTCTGGAAATTGCTCTTATAGGTCTTCCTCAAACTGGAGGAATACTTTACTCCAACAGTAGGAACATGTTGTGTGTTCTGACTTGGGAAGGATAGTTGGAGCACCTATTTCCCCCTTCTTGTGGAGTTTCCTTGTCTTTATGTGTTGCCACGCTATCAGGCAGGTTCTCTTTGTGATTGTTGGAGCAGTTCTTGTGATTCTGCTAGTTGTAGCTAGATTCCCTCTTTTTGTTGCGATCACTCGTGGAATGGTTGCAGATGCTGGAGATGATTTCTGCAGGTACTTTACATAATGATATTTCTGATGGCTAGGATTCAGAAGATGGTGAATTTATGGTGACGGTTTATAAGGCCTTGGTGCCTCCTTTAGGATTGCAGACTTTTGTGGAAAGTAAGGGCACTATTAAAAGTGTGGTTTTGTGCCTGGAAATTTTGTAGAAAGAGGATTTCCATGAAAACGCAAAAAGGGGGAACGAAGATTTCGTTGCTACATGTTCCCTTTTTGGTGATGATGACAGATGAGTGAAATGATTTCAAATTAGCATTAACTTGTGATCATTCCCAAGGCACTCGAATATATTTGAAGAGTTAGAAAGTGGCTTAGTTGTACCATTTGAAGGTTCTTGACCTGGTTGGCAAAAGTTGGAATGGTTGAAATTTGAATTTCTTCCAAAACTAGGTTTCAGTATGTGGTAGCTTGTATCATTGATAAATTGGTTGGTCCAAGCTGTTTAGTTGATAAGAAACTTTTGTAAATATGATTCACTTGACCCAATTACATAGAGGTACTATAAATGTCTAAATTGATTAATTTGAATTTGATATATTTAATGAAAATTCACATAGATTCTAATGGCTCGGTTATGGTGGCGGTTGTCCCTCGAAAGAGGAGATAACCCCTATTTACCAAGCATGGTAAAATAGCTTGAGTTTGAGTGTCAATTCAACTTTGCCTAAACTTGTGATGGAAGGGGGGGTTAATCCCCCCTTCAAGGGATAGCCGCCATTTTCCCATTTATGTGAGGAGATATCCCCAACCTTCAAATGCATGGTACCTCATGCTTGTTAACTTGCCATGTAAATGGAAACAAGAGATATCCCCTCTTAACACATATATGTCAATAGGGGCTATCCCCTGTTTTCACTTTGCTACTTTGGGTTGGCTAGTGCTCAATGTAATGTAGCCCTAAACCTTCTTTGCCTTGAGCTCTATGAGTTGACTCATGTTACAACTTCATTTTGAAATGTCTCTATGCTATGTAATCCTACAATATCTTCACAATTGTTAGTCTAATTTGATTGCCTCATGTATGCCTTGACGTCTAGGTGATCAACTTCTATCTCATGTTGCTTTGGCTAAATAATATGATATTATCTACATCTCAAGGAAAATGATTGCTATTACATTTTATTTTGTAAGCATCAAAATCCTATTCATTAGTATTTTAATCTTGCACTAATATTCTCCCCCTTTTTACGAAATATGCCTAAATTTGTTGAAAATTTATTTTCTTCGGATGGATAAAACATTTCCAAATTCTATATATTTCTCATCCTTGACAACAATCAAGAAGAATATAAACTTACCTTAAATTGGCGATGATAAGGTAGCAGTGTTGCACATATAGTGTTAATACCGAATGCAATACCGAATCTGATGTAATATCAAGTGATTCATATGTAATGTACTGCATTTTCAATAAAAGTTATATCAAAATTGACCTTTTAAATACTACTATGAATAATACAGATTGAAAATCAGTTGCCTAAACTACTTTTGTAATATTTCGGTGATTGGTCATTTTGCACAATCCTAATTTTCTTTGATAAAACAAAAATCTTTCAAGCAAAGATGAATGTTTGCTGAACTTGAGAGGATGAGTGATGGAGAGTAGTGTTAAGGGGAAGGTGGATGTGGAAGGTGGAGAAGTTGGGTTTGAAGGTGTTGGGGGCTTGGGAGAGGGTGGGCCAAGGGTTTGGAAGAGCACAAGATGCTGTTTCTATGATGGACCTAGTTACTTTGCATGCGTCTGTCACAACCCTGTGGTGTTAATTGCATGTGGTGAGGTTGGACGTAGGTAGTTTATGTGTCTGATGGGGAGAGGTTCCTTTCGCTAGTGGTGCGAGGGGAAATCTTACGACAGTCACTTGTAATGGTAGAAGAGGTTGTTGCACCTTTGTCAATGACAGTGAAATATAATAAAGTGTTTTTGTCTTTCTTCAAAAAATAAAGCATTTTTATTGGAGAGTTTGGTGTTTGATGTTGTCCAGGGGTTGCCAACATGGCATTGTTGAAGGAAGGTGCAACTTTGAATGTGGGAAAATTTTGATACCTTTATTTGCTTAAAGGACATTTGAAATATATGGTCAAATGGTGGCGAGGTCTCTCGCTGCGTTGACCAATATGACCTCGGCTTCCTTTTGAGATTATGGGTTTGCTGTTGTGATGGTGCTGCCTAGAGATGGTGGAAACGGTGGTAGCATCATTTAGACGTCTAGTTCATTGCAGTGAACTTGATTTGAGATCTAATCTATGGATGGTGCCATTGGTTGATGTGACAGGTGTTTTTTTTTTGAGAAGTGAAAGGGTAGTTATTCAAATGATAACTACCCATGCAATTTCATTAAAAAATTGTCACTAGGCCATATCACAAGTTATAGCTCTAAACAGATAACAACAATAAAATAGATTCCACAAAATTCTTTACATAAGGACGTTGACACTTAAAGACAACCACATTCTTATCGAGCCAAATGCTCCACAAAATAGCAAGGGGCCACACCCTTTCTTTCTTCGTTTGGAAAACACCCCTCCATTTCTACTGCCACATTCGTAGGATCTCCAGAAGTAGTCAGAAGACTCCTGAGACCACCACCCATCACTGAATCGCCTCCAGATTTATGCCACCACAGGGCACGTGAAAAATAGATGATTTATGTCCTCCATATCTTAGAGGCAATGACTACACGTCGTGTCTGCCCTATGAGCCTACTTGGTTCTCCACGCTTTCGTCAAGACTCTACCTCTCCTAAGCAACCAGGCAAAGATCTTCACCTTCAGAGGGCACGTTGCCTCCCAAACCTGCCTGCAATCTTTGCTAAGATCAATATCCTCCATTATAACATTCCTGCCCAGCCTCCTGTATGCACTGTGGACTAAAGAATCCCCTTCCTCCCACCTAAAGGCATCCTCCCTCACCTTAGGCTGAAAGCCCTCCAACTCCTGCAAAAGCTCCTGCAGATCCTCTATCCTCTGATATGAAAGGTTCCCCGCTAAGTTGGGACATCGACAACCATCCTAGGCATCTGCCCAAAGCTGCAAGCCTAGGAAACCAGTCACACAACCTTCCCTGTCCCGTCCAATCGTCTGTCTAGAATCTAAAGTGTCTACCCTCACCAAGAATCGGCATGAAGAAATTCTGTACCCTAGGTGCCTCCAGAGACAATCCCCTAACAACGTGCGATGCACCCCTCGGAGGAGATGCCACCAACTCCCAAAACGGGGTATCCCCATAGCATGAGTGAAGGATCCTCCCTACCAAACCAACCTCCCCTCCAAGTTGATGTGACAGATGCTCAGGTGCTTCCTGGAGGTTCTTGCATGCTTCTTAATTTGAATAATGGTAGCATGATTTTGGATGCTTAGGGGAGGCTTTCCTCATCTTGATGGTTGTCAAAGGGTAGCATGGTAACCAAAATTAAGGTTGGTGGACAGCAAGTTAGTGAGGGGGAATGCATGGGCATAAAGGTAATTTCCACTATTCAACTGAAAATAGGCTGACAAAATCAATGTAAAGCCCCTTTTCAAAAAAAAAATCAATGTAAAGTCCATTCATTGCCCATGGTTTGGAGGTGAATCAAAGGGGATTAATTTTTCTACCATTTTGACATGAAAATTAAAACAAGGGTGTAGGTAGAGTTGAGAATGTCACAAGGGCCATTTTTTTTCTTTGACAACAATTCGGGATGGGAGGTGCTCAACTCCATCGAGCCTGGATCCTCTTACAAACTCATTAATTCCTCAATTGGATGGGGGTGCTAATTCCTCATTTGGGTTCGATTTCTAGACTAGGAGCACTTTGGAGAGGTTTCAGTCAATTACCTCTTCTAGTAGGGAGACGAGGGGAGTGATGGGGTTAGGAGCCGTGGTCTGTTTGGATGAAAAACAAAGAAGTGACGTGTCTATATATGCTGTGAATGCAGCACTGATAACAGGGAGTGCGGTCAAGGAAGTTGGCAGCAATGGTTTGTGGTCATGAGGCTGACTTTGTAGGAGGCCAGTGGCAGCCTATTGCAGGGGTCTTCAGCATGGATACAATGGTTGTGGCGGGAAAGGCTCTAGGCTATGGGTCGAGGGTGCCAATTGGTGGGTTTGAGTAGGAGTTGGGTACCATGGGAAGCATGTTCTTAGACCCTATTGCAACAATGATTGGATTGGTCAGGTTGAAGTGGTTTTTAAGGAGGTCTTGGAAGATTTCCTGTGGATATTTTGCCTTGGAATGTGAGGGAGATGAGGGGTGGGAGGAGAGGGGTCTTAGGGGATTATTTATAGAGGTGGGGGTTGATATAGTGCTGCAGGAAATGAAGTTGGGGGCTTATGGAAGGGGTGAGTTGAGGGAGCTGGGGAAAGGGAGATTTGGAAAGTTGTGGTTGTGGATGTAGTTGGGATGTCTGGAGGCTTCTTTGTTGCATATAGGGAAGGTGTGTATATGGAAGTTTTTTTGTTGAAGGGCTCAGGGATTGCTTTGGTGTTGTTGCATAGATAGAGGAATGGAGTTCAGTTCCTTGTCACTAGTGTTTCTTGACATATGGTAGAGGTGAGACAATTGTTTCTGGAAGAGCTTAGGTGAGTCAGCTTAGCGTTCCTAAAGGTGCCATGGCTAGTAGGAGTCCATAATTATGTCACTTTGAACTTAGGAAGATAGATTGAATATGGTCCTTATAGTGGCTTGGCCAGTCTTTGGGAATTAATCATGGATCTTGGTTTGTAGGACTCGGCTACTTCAAACTGCTTGTTTACATAGACGAGCATTACCTTTGAGTAGCAAGAATCGAAATAATAGGTTCTTATGTCTATGTACTTTTTAGAGTTGCTTCCTTTGGCAAATGTAAGTGCACTTTGATCGTCCTTTTCTGATTATACTCCCTTGCTTTGGGACTTAGATGAGGAATTGAAGCTGAAAACTTCATGTTCGAAAAGTCTGGTTGTTGGACGATCATTTCAAGTAGAAATTTAGGAATGGTGGCATGTAGTGCCAACCTAAGTCATGATGCCTGGTACTTCGGCAAATTGGCTATAAGGCTTGAGGAAATACCTAATGTATCACACAATGAGGATCTGAAAAGAAAGACAGAAAGACAAAAGATGCTTTGAGTGAGATTAGAAAGCATGATACATTGGAGGACTTGAGGGCTCTCATGATAGAAGAGGTGGCCGATAGAAAAAGGTCATGGTGGTGTTTTGTGAGGACTTTAAGGAAGTAGTTGAATGGAGACAGAGGTCGAGATGGACTTGACTAAAGGAGGGGGACTTAAATACTCTGTTTTTTCATATGGTGGCCAATGGGAGATGTAAGGTAGGTTAGATTGATATTTTTCTAAAAAAAAAAAAGGTAGGTTAGATTGATAAGCTCTAAGTGCAGAACGATGGGTAGGGCAGATAGTTGGTTGAAGAGGCCTTGATGAGTCTTTTTTGTCTTTTACAAGAAGGGGTCCTGTATAATGTTGAAGGTAGCTTTAGTAGATGTGACTAGGCTGTTGTAGGAGCAAGCAATCACTTTGGAGATTGTTTACTTTGGAGGAAGTTCTTTGCAGGTGTTGAGGGGCTTGGACGTAGAAGGGTCAATTGGGCTGGATGAGTTTCCTGTTTTCTTCTTGAAGAAGTTTTGGTCAGTTGTTGGGAGTGAAGTGATGAGTACCCTAGAGGAGTTCGTGGCTGGCAATAGTGGCCTTGAGAGGTTTAGTAGATCACATCTAATTTTCTTTCCCAAGGAGTTTTTAGAGTATGGATGATCATAGACCCATTCTCTGTCCAACTCCATTTACCTCATCATCTCCAAGGTGTTGGCCGATTGATTATGGGAGGTGATAGTTGGCTTGATTTGTGAGGTCTAATTTTCTTTCATTAGGGCTAGTAATATGCTAAATAATGTTGTTATGGCATCGAAGATAGTCTCCTATCAGTGTGAAATGGGGGCGAACGGTTTCCTATGGAAGGTGGATTTCTCCAAGGCTTATGCTTCTATATGGTGGCAATTTTTGTGGTTTTGCAGAAATGAGGATTCTTGGATAGATGGATTACTTGGATGAAGAGGTGCATTGCCACTTCGTTCTCAGCCTTAGTGAATGGAAGGCAAAGAGGGTGGATTTGATTCAGAGGGGGGTGTGCCATGGGTTACCCCTTTCACCCTTGCTTTTTGTACCGGCAGATGGTGCATTGGCTAGATGCTTGTTTGGGGTATTTGAGGAGGGCTCGTTTCAAGGCTTCGAGTCATTAGGGGCAAAGCGCACATTGATTCCAGTTTTACAGTTTGTGGATGATGCATTGTTTGTTGTGGGATTAGAGAAGGCAGCAGGGAAGGCACAAAGCTGTTGGAGCCATTTTGGATAATTTCTACTTCCTAGTCTATTAATTTATAGGGAGAAATCTTCATTTGTCTTTTATGATATAAGTGCATAGGAGGCCGAGTGCTGTGCAGTTGTTTTGGGTACAACAACATGACAGTTATCATTAGCCTACTTCAGATCGCCATTGATGATGAGTCCTCGTAGGGTGGAGTGAGGATGAGCAGTGAATAGGATAAGGTGGTTGGAAGATTAGTGCTCTAAGCTTCTTTCTTGAGGGGGGTGCTTGGTTCTCTTGAGGTTTGTCCTGGCAGTGATTTTCTTCATGTCTGTGCGTCACTTTCCTAAGAAACTTGAGGATAGTTTATGCAGGATGCTTAGATGGTCATTTCAGAAAAAAAAAAAAAAGATGATGAAAAGGTTCTTTCGTGATGGGCTGACAGTGAGTGTGAAGGGAATGCATCTGGTTAACTGAAAGGAGGCCTGCAGCCCCCTATTTAAGGGGGGCTTAAGGGTGCTTGACTTGAGGATGGTGAATCAGGCATTGCTTACTAAATGGGTGCTGAAGGTTATAGCTGGAAACCGGAGTCTTTGGTAGATGTTTTATTTGCTTGTTATGGCCATTGGCTCTATTGGGAAAAACAGATGACTTGGGGCAGCTTCTCCATTTTGGAAGGAGTTAATCCATTTAGTGCCGCTGATTTTGCATCTCTTTCAGTTGAGGCTTTGGGATGGTTCTGACTTGAGATTTTGGTTTGGTGATTGAATGGGCCATGGCATTTTCTTTCATTTGTACCCAAGGTTGTTCTCTTTCTCTTCATTTTAATGGTTCTGTGGATTGTTATTAGGATTCATTTGCATGCAGTGGTACTGGTAATTGGATGGCAATCATTTTGTCAAACTTGTCTGATTAAAGTGTGCGGGAGTTAGTTTAGCTGCAGGATGAAATTTAGCAACTTTTAGCCTTTTGCCTGAAGAGGTAAGTCAATGGGTGTTATGAGATGGAAGGCGATAGGTTAAGGATGCCTAAAGATTGCATTATAGCTTGTTTGGGATGGATAGAGCTTTGATTGGAGACATCAAGTTATTTGGGAAAGCAAAATGTCACTCAAGGTAAGAATTTTTGCGTAGCTTTTGAGAAGGGGAAGGTTGATGACAAAGTCACATAAACGAGGGATTTTTGACTTGGATGACATGACATGTGTGCATCAGAAGGATGCTATTGATGATTCTGCCCACCCCTTTACTTACCCGTTTGCTACTGCAATTAGGGAGAAGATGAAATTGGAGAAGGTAGATTCTTCCTCAGAATCTTCCTTTTGGGATCCCTGGAGACAGGAAGGGTCGAATTGGGTGGTGCTTTAGGTTCAAGATTCCTTGTCTTGTGGTGGTGTTGAGGTTACGATGGAATAGTATGGCAAGGGGTGCGAGGTAGTGTGGATGGGTAGGTGTGTGACACTCTTGGTGCTTTGAGATTATGGGGTAACTTTCTGTAAGAAGTGAAGTAGTAGTTTCTCTTAATAAATTGAGGACAATCACTAGCTTTGTATGACTACCACTTACTTAGAAAAAAAAGAAAAAAAGGAAATCTTTCACATTCAATGGCTTTATGAAGATAGTTGCATATTCTTTAAAAAAATGAAGATAATTGCATACTGGTAGAAATAAATTCTAAATTGATTCCACCTTTAGTCAATTATCTCTTAGAATATGTCTCACATCAAAATGTTTTGTATGTTTTATTAATTACTAGATAAATTAATAGTACTCATCACAAAATATTTGAGGGCTTTTTAAAGGTCATAAAATGGGCTTATGGTCATTTTATATCAAATGCTTTCTTCAAAAAATCGAAAAACATCAAAAACCATTTAGTCACCTATGATAATGGTGCAGCAAGAACACATATTGACTATTTTACTTTAAGATGACGTCAATTGTGTTGTAAGGATTGCAACATTATTCCAAGAGAGAATTTACCTCCTCAACATCGTTTATTGGTAATGGATATATGCATATAAAGAAGTTAAAAAAGAGAAAATTGGTATTTGAGAATGTAGAGTTTTAAGGAGATGTTTTTTCTTTGAGAAGAGTTTTAAGGAGATGTTGTTGCAAAAGACTTGGGAATTTGATAGAAACATGTAGGTGGAGATGGAACTTGTACTAAAAGGGGTACACCTAAGGAGGTGCTAGGCATTTCGAAAGGAGCACTAGGGAAAAAGTAGGCTTGGTGACGGCAGGGAAGTGTAAGAGAAGTTTGGAGTTAAATGGTGTGCTTTAAAGCCTCATGTCGAGAAAAGACCGATGAAAACTTGGCAAATTAAAGAAGAACAAAGATACGCAAAGAAGGTAGTTAGTGATGCAAAAGTAAAAGCTTGGGAGCATATTGATAGGAAACTTGATTCTAAAGAAGGTGAGGGGGATATCTTCAAGTTAACTGGAGTAAGAGAGTGGAAAACGAAGGACTATACACTTGTAGGGTGTATCAAGGATGAAGGGTGCTTATACCCAACAAGGATATAGAGGCAAGGTGGATTTTTTTTTATAAGCTTTTTAATGGAAATTAGATGGGTGATATTGCCATAGGAGAGTTGCCAATTTAGAAGATTACCTGCATTGGGAAAACTACCTAAGAATTCAAAAGAAAGAAATAATAGATGCTTCAAAGACAATGATAATTGGGTTTGGATTTATGCTTAAGAAGTCTATTATTGAAGGAATGCAACTTTTAAGCTATATGATAGAGATTAAAAGAAGGATTTACATGTGGTTTTTATTGATGTGAAGAAATGCCATGACTCTGTTCCAAAGGATATTTAGAAAAGAGATAGGAACGTTTTTTGTACATCAATCTCATCAAAGATGTTATACGACAAATTGCAGCTTATGTAAGGCTAAGGTTGAATTGATGGACTACTTTGGTATCACAATTGGTTTGCATCATAGAAACAAATATCTCGATATATCAACGATATATTGACGATATATCCATATCTCAGCATGATTGATATCGATATCACAAGAATATCTTTTTTCAAGATATCGATGATCTATCGTTAATATTAGTGAATCTTGATTGATATCCCTAAATTTCAGGGGATATTGATGCAAATATTCCATAAAAGAAGCAATATTGGGTGATATGTCTTCGATATTGTCATGTCCATTATATTGTTTTCAGGTCCGAAGGTTTGTTAGCTTTGGTTTGCAGTCTTTGAGCCTCTTCTCTGGTATCTAGCACTTTCCCTTCTCTAATATCTTCAAATTCTCCACTATCTATATGATTTAAGGTTCTCTTAATCTATGCTTCGCTCATGTTTATACCTATGTTGATCATCATAATCAACTATATGTGTAATTAAACTACACTAACATTATTTTGGCATACTATTACCGATTAATTCATACTATACATGTAAAATTATGCTAGTGCTTAGCTCATATTTGGGCTTGTCTTCTAGTTTTCTCTTGTCTTCATTTATTCCTTATGGATCGGTTCATAAATATTACACTTAAAATCTTAGCTCATGGTCTCATCATAAGTAGTAGATTACTAATATTGCAAGTTCTCTACGATCATTAAAGAAATGGTTGTCAACTTTTAGCTATCTTCAAAATTTTTTTTGGCTATCTTCATTTTATGGTAAGTTATAAGTTATCATGTCTTTTATTTTTCCTTTTAAATGTTATGAATGTAGCGTATGCTTGGCCATTTAAAATTTATAATTAAAATCATTATTTTATACACTATCCATAAAATCATAATTTTATAAATTTGTGACATTTTGAGCTGTTTTGGACCTTTTTGAGCTATTTCCCCAAAATTCACCGATATCAGCAATATATCTCTGATATATCCTCGGCATATCCTCTTTTTGACTTGTCGATATGACATCAATATCGGCATTTAATACGTTGGTTTGCATCATGGATTTGCTTTAAGCCCTTACTTCTTTACCTTAGTCATGAATGAGTTTAAGTTTGTCTTCCTTGTCACATTAAGAGCATCCAACATGAAAGCATGCTTCAAATTAAGTGCATGACCTTCACATTAGTAAAAGAAGCACATTTAAGATAAGGTGCCTAGTTGTATACTTTTTGCTGATAAGATTGTGTTGGTTGATGAGATGGGATGGAGTAAACATAAAACTTAGCTTGGAAAAAGGCCTTGGAAGCAAGGCTTTCATCTAAGTGGGATAAAGGAATGTAAGTTTAGTGGTAGATGGAACAAAGAGAGGATAATGTGAAAGTTGTAGTAGTATCCATTCTAAAAAGAGATGTTTCCAAATACTTGAGGTCCATTTTTTAAGTAGATGGTGAAATTGATGGAGTTGTTATATATGGAGTTAATGCAGGGTGACTAAAATGGAGGGGAGCATCTGAATTTTTTGTAATGAAAGGGATACCTTAAAAGTTAAAGGAAAGTTTTATAAAGCCGTTGCAAGACTTGTTGTAATCTATGGTTCTAAGTGATGTGCTATCAATTGTAGGCATGCATAAAAAATGTATGTGGCATAAATAAAGATTTTAATGTGGGCATGGTCATGAAAGGAAGGATCATATTTCTAAAGAGATTGTTAGGGAAAAGTTCGGGTGACATCGATAGAGGGTAAAATAGGAAGGACATGTTTAAGGTGTTTTGGACATCTGAATGGATGGCTAGTTAATCACTAATTAGGAGGGTGTAGGGATTGCTAAAGAAGTGTTGGAAGTTAATCGGCAGATATTTTAATTTAAGCCTATGAATGGTCTAAAATAAAACTCAGTGGAGGCAAACTATTCATGTAGCTGACCCCACAGTATTGGAGAAGGATTTGTAATTGTTGTCACATGGGTGTAGCTGAAATCTTCTACGATAACACATATCCTTGATTTCTTACTATTTACATAGATGACCCTTGAAAAATCTATCTTAGTTACACCTATATTTTTCAATTGCCAAAGTTGATGGAAGATTGGATGCTAAAGTATTTTTTGCATTCAGTGTTATATTTATTCTCTAACCTTAACCTCTTTGTATATTTCCTCCTTCTTTGCATCAACAATCTCATATCTCTTCCATGGTGAGTCCACATTCGTATGTGAGCATTGTTAGAAGCCTTGCACAGATCTTACTTGGCCGAATTAATAAGTGCAAGCATAAAAATCTTTGCATGTGATGCAAAGATATGTTATACAAAGTAAACGACTTATAATGGGAAATCCCTTCTGGTAAAAACCACTAAGCTTAGGATTATTTTGATTGATCCATACCAATCAAATTCACTAGTTCATGATAGTTAACAGGCTATCTCAACCCAATATAAAACCCTAAGGTGAAGGTTGGGTCACCTTAACCCAATACAGCTCTGAGACAATTATTTGGTTATCTCAACCAAATACAAATAAGAAAGTAAGAAATACAATGATTGACGTAATATAGAACAAATTAAAATATTTTTACAATATTCCTATGTCTCTAAGAGATGCTTATGAACAAATTTGGCTTGGGTGGAGGTAAGGCTTAGCTCGAAAGAGAAAATGAAGAATTGAATGAGCAAAGCCTCAATCTTTGAGTGTGTATGATGGTATGTTGTTATTGTGTGTTAGAAGGGTGGCAAAAGGTTCTATTTATAGGTTTCCATTGGTTCGAATACTAGCCGTTAGAAATAAATTAGGAACAAATCAATTTAGATTAGGAAATTGGATTTGCTCCTGTGGTTTCATGTACGGAATAGATTCATGTGCATCGATACAAGGAACATACAATTTGAGGCTTGTCCAAAAATTATCTCAAAGCTTTAACCCTCTTGCACCGGTAATCTAGGTACATTATGCTCATAGAGCCACTACTTTTGGATTGTGGCATACATGTACCGGTGCAAAATATTTGTATCGGTACATATGTACCATATGTACCTATGCAAAAGTTTTGTACTTGTACACAACACTTTCTGTTTACAACTTAGAAAATTGATTTTAGGTCATCTTTAAATCCTTTTTTAGTCCTTTTTAGGGTGTTTTAGGACATTATTAGGCTATTTTTAAGGACTCTTTGGAGGCTTAGAAAAACTCTAAAATTCAAAAGAAAATCCTAACCTAAGAAAGGTCTTGAGCTTGATCTCGAATACATTTAGCTTTATTCTTGAGCTTTTTTTCTTTCTCTTTCATCTTCTTCCTGCATTCTCTTTAACTTTCATTTTGAATATTGGCTTGAGCTTGCTTGGCCTCTATACTATTTTGCTAACCTGCATACATGCTAGCTTATACAAAAATAATTATGTAGATTCATTTTGTAAACACCAGAACATAAATAAAGCTTAGCTCCAACATTCAAATGGATCATGGGTCCTCAACATGTGGAACTCATATACATGGAAACTTGAATGCAAAATTTCCTTGTAAGCTTAATTCCGTTAACATTGATGGAATACCCAAGCTGAGGGGCATATAGGATATTAGGACAAGTGGACAAGTTTCTAAGGGTATTTGCATAAATTTTAAGCAGTCAAGGGTATGTGTGTTATTGTAAAAGATTCTAGGGGCACCCATGTAAAAAATAGGTTTGTGAGTAACTCGAAAAATTCAATAAAGTTTTTTTCGCATAAAACTTGAGAACATGCTAAAGTAACAATGAGCTTTTCTTAGGTTGTGGATAAAGTTATTCAGTTTAGTTACTTGGAAAGCTATGACATCAATGAGTCGCCAAGAACTTGACAAGTGCCATTAGTACTTTTGCCATTCGACTTACTTCCAACATATTCAACTTCACAATTTGGAGTGGGAAGGGAGGCGGTGGGGGGCAGTTGCGAGTTATTTTAGAGATTTTACTGGGTGGAGACGGGGGAAGGTGGAGATGGTTAGGGTCTGAGATACCACAGATCCGGGAGATAGACGCCAACTTCTTGACGGGTTCTTTTGGGGAGGATGAAGTCTGTGAGGCAGTTTGGGGGTTGAACGCGGATGGTTGTCCAGGGTCGGATGGCTTTCCGGTTGCCTTCTACAGAGAGTTCTGGCCGGTGGTGAAAGAAGACGTGATGCAGGTGGTGCAAGAATTTAGAGCGGGTAACTCGGGATTTAATAGGCTGAACAAATTCTACATGTTCCTGTTGTTGAAGAGGGAGGGCGCTGAGGAGATTCAGGAGTACAGACCGATAGCTCTCTCGAATGCTATCTACTTGGTGGTGGCGAAGCTTCTGGCAAATAGATTGATGAGGACGCTGGGTGGGATTGTAGACTCGGTGCAGACGGCCTTTGTTCCTGGCAGGAATATTTTGGAGGGTTTCGTGATGGCCTCGGAAATCCTTTCGTCCTAGAAGAGAGATAAGAAGAAGGCTTTCTTATGGAAGGTCGATTTTAGCAAAGCTTATGACTCGATCTAGTGGTCGTTTCTTTGGGCGTCTTTGGTGAAGAGGGGGTTCCCGCCGGTGTGGATTGACTGGATGAAGAAGTGCGCCACCACGACGTCTTTCTCGATTCTTATCAATGGAAATCCAGCTGGGGGTTGGATCCAACCTAGGAGGGGGGTGAGGCAGGGGTGTCCGTTGGCCTCGATGCTCTTTGTGATTGCCATGGATGCTTTTGCTAGGGCGGCGAAGAGGTCTTGTGAGAGAAACTTGGTGAGAGGTTTCTCCTTGAGGGATGGGACGAGTATCCCTTTGCTTCAATATGCGGATGATACGATCTTCTTCATTGAAGGTGGAGAAAAGGAGGCCAGAAGAATGCGGTTCCTTGTTTTCTTACTGGGTGAGGCATTGGGATTGCAGATTAACCTAGCTAAGTCAGATTTTGTCCCTTTCAATATGACTAAGACGGAGGCGAGGGGGTGCAGTTTGGGTCTTGGCACTGAGCATGGTAAGCTTCCGATTAAGTATCTGGGCTTACCGTTGTCAGATGGGAGGATTCTGGTGAGGGACTGGGCCTCCCTGGTGGAGAGGTTGGTAGGGAGGTTGGAGGGGTGGGCGTCCAGGCTACTGTCTAGAGGTGGGAGATTGATCCTGCTCAAGGTGGTTCTGTCAGCAATGCCGTCGTACTTCATTTCCGTACTGAAGATGCCTCAACAAGTGATTGCAAAGATTGAGTGAGCTATGAGGAGTTTCTTTTGGTCTAATCAGGGGATGAGTGGATAGGGTGCCAGGTTGGTTGCTTGGGAGGAGGTCTGCAGACCGTTGAAGGATGGGGGGCTCGGCGTGAGGGATTTGGAGAGGTTTAATGACAGTCTGTTGGCGAAATGGGTGGGGTGCCTGTTGGAAGGAAGGGGGATTTGTTGGGCAAGGTGTTCGAGACGGCGTATGGTTGTTCGGTGCGGTGGGATCTCCTGGTGTCTCCGCCTAAGGATGCCTCTCACTTCTTGAAAGGCTTGTCGACGGTGGCTCCTAGGGTGAGGAACTGCTTTGTTCCTGTGTTGGGAACATGGGAGATTTTCAAATTTTGGCAGGATAACTGGATGGGTGATGGAGCGCTTTGCAGAAGATTTCAGAGACTGTTTGCTTTGTCCCAGAACAAAATGGCGCCTGTGGCTGAGGTATGGGAAGATGGGTGGTGGCCGCGCTTTGTTGGTAGTCTGTCAGATGCGAGAGCGCATGAATTTCAGGTCTTACTTGATGAGTTGGAGGGACTGCATCCGGCGGCTGGTACGGACATATTTGGTTGGGACGAAGGTGAGTTTTCGGTAGCGGCTGCATACAGGAGATTGTCCGCTGTTGGTCCTGGGGTGGAGCTGGATCTGGTGAGGGACTGTAGACAGATTTGGAAAGCTGCGTGTCCGCTGAAGGTCAAGATTTTTGCCTGGCTGCTTAGGAGGAGAAGGCTGGTGACTAAGGCGTGGAGGGTGAGGTGGGCTCCTGGAGATTGTAAGGTGTGCTCTTTGTGTGGGGGTGGTGAGGAGGACGTTGACCACCTTTTTTTCACTTGCCCTTTTGTGGTGCAGATTTGGGGTAGGATGGGCGGGAGGTGGTGGGAGTGTCGGCTGTTTAAGGAATTCTGGCATAGTTTTAGAAGTGGAGGTGGTGTTGGTGGACATTTCATTTTCCGTACGAAGAAAGAGAAGGCCAGGCTGTTGGCAGTTCTTTGGGGTATTTGGTTGGGCAGAAATGCGGTAGTTTTCACGGGCCAGAGACCTTACGTAGAGAATTTTGTTGAATCTATTAACTCCTTGTTTTCTCTTTGGGTTGGATCCTTATGAGTGGGGGACCTTGGCGTCTGTCTGTTGTAATGTTGTTTATTGTTGATTCTATTATATATATTTTTGGGTAGTTATCACTCTGGATAACTACCCTTTCCTTTTTCGAAAAAAAACTTCACAATTTGGAATTAAGTTGATACTTGTAGTTTTTGGTTAAAATAAACCATAATTAGATGTACTAGCAAGATATCTAAATTTTTCAGAAAGTTCTTTTTATCTTGAAATCAAATTTTGGAGGCCTGCTGGCCTTGCGCAGTTTTCCTTTCATGTTTCGGGAAAAAAAAAAGTGTAATGCTTGATGACTAGATTGAAACATTGCATATAGACATGTTTAAAACATAATTTTGGGTCTACTTTTCTCAAAAAAAAAAAAAAAAAAAATCAAATCTACTCACTGTCAATTATCAGATATAATAATTACCTAGGGTAGCTCTATATTTCTTTTGATTTAACCTCCTTATCATCCTCATCCAATTTTTGAGTGTCTTGTATTGATTGCTGCACTCCATTTTGAAGTATCCAAACCAAATTTGTCAAGTATCTTCTTAGATTACTTTGGTTGACTTTTAAAAGTTTCATTTTGTCTGTATTAATTTAAGAAAAAATTTATGTCTCATCGTGCTCATTTCAATTTTTTTTTGAATTATTTTAGCAAATTCATTGATTAAAGCTTCTTTGGTAGATCTTTTTTCTTTTTTTGTTTTTTTTTTGAAAAAGGAAAGGATGATCACTGTCACTTGTTAACTTGAGTCAACTTGAGCTCTAGATTTGAACATCCAGGCTTCTTTGGTAGATCTGAACATAATCTTTTTCAAAAAAAAAAAAAAAAATCTACATAGATTTATACAAATCATTATTTTTTCTGTTAGTGAAGATCATTGAGTTAACTTGAGCTCTAGATTTATACAAGTCATTATCTTTTCTTTTAATTTAAAGCATGAGTCAACCTGATCTATTTGAAATTCTATCTTAGACATTGTACGTTTTATGTACTTTTGACCGGCACTTTCAAAATGAGGACGTTGTTTCACATAAAATTCTTTATCAAAACCATTCAAAGCAGCAATTTTCACACCCATTTGAAATTCAGATAGCATGCAACGTTAAGAAGCATTTGAATTAGTTCAAGTTGAGAAATAGCTGCAAGAAGTTTCATCAAACTCAATTCCTTTTCCTTGAGTATATCATGTGCAACTAATTTTTCTTTATTTTGACAATGTTTCCAAACTCATCTAGTTTTGTAGAGATCCATTTTGTACCAGTGGTGGTTTGGTCCTTTGGTTTCAAAACTAAATCCTAGGCTCCATTTCTCTTAAATTGGTTGAGTTGAGTTCTTCTTGAAAAGCCAAAAATCAAGACTTATTGATGCATGCCTCCTCATTGGTCCTTGGCTCTATTCATGATACAAATGCATCATAGAAATCTTTTTTTTTAAAGGAAAAAATGGAGTTAACAAGTGTTGTTAACCCTCCAACATTTTATTAAGAAAGGAGAGGTAGGTACATCAATAGTTACATAGGATGTCAAAGTGATATAGAGTATCCTCCATCAAGGTTCTCATCCCCTAAAGATAACCTTATTGGGCTCTAGTCAAATATATTAAAGCAAGATAAAGGCTCTCTTAATATTTTCCTTGTCAGTCAATGTCTCATAGAGACTAGACTAGAAGTTTAACTGCAAATTGTAGCTAATAGACTAGCTGGAGCCATGGTTCAAAGTGTCGATATCGATGTCGTGATGATAAATTTCCAACTGCGCGTATCGTGGGCATGCTGTGGAAACGACCGTGTATCGATGTTTGGTTATTGATGACCCAAAATTATATGTATCAATATTTTCCATGCTGAAGATCTAATCCACTAGGCTGACCGATAGCAGCAGTAGCAATAGTCGCAAAGTGCGCTAGCAGCAGCAATAGCAACACAACCGATCTTACCGGTGGTACGTTAATGGTTTCATCGGCATGCCGGTGAAACACCTGCATATCGATAACTTTTCCGTGTAGATATGCCTATTGCCCAAAAATGGCCATATCGCTATCAGCATGCTGTTGACATCTAAAATGGAGCTTCTCTTCAAGCAACACTTAGCAAAGATGTAGCTAAAACATAGGTGGTTGGAATCTTCCACTGCATCATCGTACAATGGCATTTGCTTTCGGAGCCCAACAACTTCTATAATGACAGGTTACCACCATGTGTTCCTTAGGAGCCATAGGAAGAACTTCACTTTTAATTTCACTTTGCTCTTCTAGATTTTCCCTCTGTCTACAACCAAACTATGATCAATGTGAAGCATGTTACCCGTATGTTTTAAACATTTTTGATTGAAAATTGTTCGTCTCCCCACACCCACATGTCTTTGCCTTGTCTTGGTTGAGCATCATGTAAAGTTTGCAATTGAAGAATAAGGTAATTCACCCAGGTGTCAGACAAGGAATGAGGCAAAGGGGGTGCCCAACTCCCATTTGCAAAGCATTCTACAACTTTGGCTAGCTGATTAGTGGATAAAGCTATTAACTTTAGATAAGATTTTGCAATACTCGTTGTAGGGAACCACTAATGCGTTAAGAAGAGGAAGCAAGGATCGCCTCCTAACAAAATTTCGCACTGTAGCTTGACTTCCTCAGAGTCTTCTTTAAGACAATCCAAATATGTGAAGCACCGAGGACATTGGTCCTCCTCATGCCTTAATCAACCATATCGTTGTAAGAGTCACAAAGGACCCTTTTCCATAGGAGGATGTTAGGACCTGTGAGTGTAAGAACCCACTATGTAAGGAGGGCCTTGTTTATAACTTGAAACTCCAAGACCCCCAATCCACCAACCCCTTTCGGGTTGCAAACCTCCTGCCATGATACCAATTCATGGTATCTGTTATCGAAGTTGGAAGCCCAAAGAAATCTCTATCTGATTGCATTGAGTCTTTTTAGGACCGTAGAGGGCATCCATTTCATAAGGGAAATAAAATAGAGGGGTAAGGCTGAGAGCACTGAGAAAAGATTGAGCCATCCCCTTTTTTTTTGGAGAGGAGGTGGGATGCCCAACCCTGCAAATGCTTCTCCATCCTTTCGACATTTGAGTTCCAATCCCTTGTAGTAATGTGACTCGAGGTGAGTGGAAAGCCAAAACATTTGAAGGGCACTTGTAGTTGTTGTACCCTTAGGATATCCGCACACTAAGTTGCTCTTTGAGGTGGCATGCCAAAAGGAAGGAACTTGAGTTTAGGAGGTTTATCTTAAGATCGGATGTGTCCGTGAACACTTCCAACAAAGGATTAATATCCTGCACCTTCTGGAGTGTCATTAGTAGATTGCACAAGGGGGATGACCATACTACTCAAGCAAGAACCAAATCCTCTAATCTCTCCAGCATCACACTATGAATTCTATATAGAATGCATGAACCAGAGAATCAATTGCAAGGACAAATATAATTGGCTCTAGAGGATAGTCTTGTCGCACCCTTTTCCTAGGCTGGATCCAATTTCCCTCGAGTCCACCGTTTACAAGAATAGAGTACGAGGCCGACATTACACAAGTTTACATCCATTTGATCCATAAAGGTGGAAAACCTCTCAACCACAAAGAAGGCTAAAGAAACTTTGAATGAGATTGTCATAGGCCTTCATGAAGTCCACTTTCCAACAAAAAGCTTCTGGTTTATCTCTCTTTTAGGATGATAGAACTTTTTATGTTACTATGTGACTCTCCATAATAAATCTTCCCTTAATAAAATCATATTGGACAGGATTGATCAAATAATCCAATAGATCCGGAATGTGATGTGGCAATGTCTTGACTGCAACGAGTTAGATGGAGTTAGAGAGAAGGCTATAGGCTTGTAATCATCGGTTGTTTCCACGCCTTACCCTTTAGGAAGCAAAAAGAGGAAAAAGCGATTGATCCTTGAAAAGTTGTCACAAGTCCTTAAAGATTGAAAAATTTCCATCACCTCCTTTTAACCATAGGATAGAATTCCTTTATGAAAAGCATGGGGAAACCATCAAGTCTCGGTGAAACCCTCCTGCTTTACAGAAGGCATTGCACCTAACACTTCTTCCTCTGTAATAGGTTGAACTGGTGAAAGCATGTCTTCCTCTTGAAGATGCCTTGGAGGGTACCCTCCCAAGTGCCAAATTCTCTCATGTTCTTGGTAGAATAGTTGGCGTTAGAAGTCTACAAATGCCTTGCTAACCTCGTGCGTCCTTGTGTGTACCTCCTGACCATACGAAATTGAGCCAATCTAGTTCCTCCTACTACCATTGACAAAAAAGTGGAAGAACTACTATTGGAGTCACCCTCCTTTAGCCATAGCTATTTGGACCTTTGCCTCCATGCAATTCCCTCTTTCTTGTCTTCTGACTAGACTTTTTGTTGAAGTTTGGTCATCTCCTTGTCCTCATCAGTCGATAGGTTGTCTTCAATGTGGTTAAGTTGGGAGATACCAGCTAGGGCCTCATCTCTGTTTGGCGCGATCCTCTCGTGGTTGTTTCCTGAATTCTCTTCACATTTCCATCAGGAATTGAGTCTTCTTTTGATAGATCTATGCTGGGTGGCCCTGAGCATCTCATTGTTGCTATCATTGCTCCAACTTCTTACAAAAGCCCTCTTTTAAAAGTCACAATCTCTTAAACTTGAAGTAGGTGCCAAAGTGGGCGTTCTCTTTTGAATCCCAATCCATAGAAGTATGATCAGAGAAGGGTCTTGGGGAGTCCTTTAAGCAATCAAGTCTAAGGGAAATTTCTTGCTGGAGCTAATAGAAGCACAAATTGATCTATTCTGGACGTAGATCTTTCATCTCTAGAGCTCCTTTTGGAAAATTTGCAATTGGGAGCCAAACTCTATTGCACCTATGGTGGAAACCTAGTCTACAAAGTCATTGGCATGCTTGTCTCTTCTTCATAAGTTGTTTGGATGGTTTTCCAAGCTCAAAGTAGAGTTGAAATCTCCAGCACTTAACCAAGTATCACCATCCACAGGCTTTCGCAAGCTTTAACAACTTTGGCTAAAATCCTGTCCTGTCTTCCAATCTACATGGATTGCAGACATGTACCACCTTAAACATGAAATCGTCACTTTTCTCTAAGTTCATTGCTAAAGAGTAGGTGCTCTCCATGATATCAACCATAGAAAAGTTGTCCTTGTTCTAACCAATAGGTAGCCCTCTAGATCTCCCCATAGATCTAGAGGAACAAATTCATCAAGTCTCCCACCACCAATCTTGGCCCAAAGATGAGGCCTACGTTGCATTATTGCAGCTTTGTTTTTTGTAGGAGCAAAATATCCACCTTCCATTCCTAAAGATACCTTTTGAGGATGCCTTGCCTATTCCTATCCCTCCAGCTTGACATTCCAGGTTACTATCTTCATTTCGTCTTAGTGATGGCCCTCCTTGTCACCTCTATTCTTCACAACTTATCATGCACAATGCACCTATCGATGGTGCGTAGTCCAGATGATGAGCTTTTGGTCTTGAGGTGGTGGATTTGATGGAGCTATAGAGGCACAATGTGCTTGACTACCTAAACCTCCTCAACCATTCCTCCTACTTCGGGGGAGGAAAGCATATCTGCTCCTTCTATAGCCCCTTTGCAAATACACAAGCTTTGAGTTTCTGAAAGCCAGGGTGGTGGTGAGTTGTCTAGCTATCCTTGGAAGGAGTCTTTTTTCAATTTGGAGACATGGTCAACCACAACAACCAACAAATGAGCAAGAGAACACTAATGGAATAGAAGTGGTTAAAGGTGTAAAACCACTTGCAAGAAGAGTTTACGAAGAAATGCAAGATGGTCGAGCTTTTGAGGATGGTGAGTGGAGTCCATGGCTATTTTCCTTCTAAGAACCAAGGTTTGAAATGTCGGCGATATATCGATGATATATCGTCGATATGTCGATGTTGATGGGTTGGAGGAAATCGACACCTTGTGCCATGCCTTTTTCCTTGATATTGGTCAACATATCACTGATATCGAGGGATATCGGTGATATATTGCAAAAAATGAAGCACTGCACCACAAATTTTCCATGAAATTGGTAATATGTGATCGACATAGGGATATGTCGGTCACATATCTCTATTTGCTGTGGTGGAGTCTCCGAAAAGTAAGAAGAGGATCACTTGAGGCTAGTGATGCTGTAAGTTGATTAATAATAAATCATTGCTTACAACATCTGAAGGGTGCACCTGCCAAATCATTGCAAAATCTATTGCAACTCCTTAAAAGATCAAGCTTCAAACAAAATATTATCCACATACAATTGCTCCCGTCTAAGGATAACCCCATTTTTTTTTTGTAACCACAAACATCATAACACTACTGAGAGATATGCCCTTTTCTTGGATCTGAAAATGCCATAATTGAGTGAGCTCCAAAAAGTCCCAAATGATGAGTGATTAATCCACTCAATGTTAGCATACTTCCAAACCTCTATGGCTATTGGACAGTGGGAAAAAGATGCTCACAATCCTCGTCCTCCTCGTTGCATAGGGAACATTGTAGCCACATCTGGAATAAATTTTCTACGGTAGTCACCAACCTTATTCTTAGTGATCATGCAAAAGTTTGATCTTGAGACCATCTTCCAAATCATCTTGCATTTCCTTAAAAAGGCCATATATTGGATGGAGCCATCTCCTTGCAAGAGCTTATAAGTTGGTTTAATAGAAATTTTTTTTTTGAAAAAGGAAAGGGTAGCTATCCAGATTAATAACTACCCAAATATATTAAAGAGAGCCAACAGCCAACGCCAATACAAGGGGCAAACACTAAGACCCCTCACTTACAAGGACTCACTCCAGAGTTTAAACAAAACAGTAACAAACTCCATAAAATTCTCCACATAAAGCCTTTGTCATCTAAAGATGGTAGCATTCCTACCCAACCAGATGCCTCACAGGACCTCCAACGGTCTGGCCCTCTCCTCCGTACGGAAGACATTCTGCCTAGCATTACCCCCTCCACCTCTATAGCTGCACCAAAATTCATCAAATGACCAGCAATTCCACCGCCCCGCTCCCATACGGCTCCAAATCTACACGACAAACGGGCAAGTGAAGAAAAGGTGGTCAACCTTTTCATCATCATCGTCGCACAACGGGTAAACCTTACTCTCCCCAGGAGCTCATCTCGCCCTCCAAACCTTAGTCACGAGCCTCCTCCTCCTAAGCAGCTAAATAAAAATCTTGACCTTCAACGGACATGCGGCCTTCCAAACCCGTCTGCAATCTCTCACCAGATCCAAATCACCCGTGGGACCCCCGTCGGACAATCTCTTGTATGCAGCCCCCACTGAGAACTCACCTTCATCCCAACCAAACATATCATTTTCGGACGTCGGCTGCAGACCTTCTAATTCTTCAAGCAATCTCTGGAAATCGTGAGTTCTCGCACCTGAAAGATTCCCTGTAAAGGATGGACACCAACCACCTTCTCAAACATCGGCCACAGACGTCTCTTTACTCTGGGACATAGCAAAAGGTCTCGGAAATCTTATAGCGAGCTCACCCTGCCCCGTCTAATCATCCTGTCAGAACCTGAAGATCTCCCCTGTCCCCACCACCGGTACAAAACAATTCTGCACCTTAGGAGCCACCATCGACAAACCTTTCAAGAAGTGAAAAGCATCCCTTGGTGGAGATATCAGGAGATCCCAACGCAGCGGGCCACCATAAGTCGTCCTAAAAACCCTGTTCACCAAATCCTCCCTACACTCCAAGAGACCCCCAACGCACTTCGCCAACAGGCTATCATTGGACCTCTCTAGATCCCTCACCCCAAGCCCGCCTCCTCCACCGGTTTGCAACCTCCTCCCATGCTACCAACCTGGCACCAGGTCCATTCGACCCCTGATTGGACCAAAAGAAATTCCTCATAAGCCTCTCCATCCTCAAGATGATCTGCCGGGGCAACTTCAGGGCAGAGGTGAGATACGACGGCATCACCGTTAGAACTGCCTTGAGCAAGACCAACATTCCACCCCTCGACAAAAGCCTCGACGCCTACCCCGCCAACCTCCCCTCCAGCCTCTCCATCGGGGGAGCCCAGTCCTTCACCAGAATCCTACCATCTGTCAACGGCAAATCTAAATATCTGATCAGTAGCTTCACCTGCTCTGTGCCAAGACCCAAGCTACAGTCCCTCGCCTCCACCTCCGTCAAATTAAAAGGGATAAAACTTGATTTAGATAGGTTAATCTGCAGACCTGAAGCTTTGCCAAACAAGAAAAGCAAGATCAGCATCCTCTTGGCTTCCGCTTCCCTGCCTTCTATAAAAAAAATCGTATCATCCGCATATTGCACCAATGGGATGCTCGTCTCATCTCCCAAAGAGAAACCCCTCACCAAGTTCCTCTCACAAGATTTCTTAGCCGCCCTCGCAAGTGCATCTGCTGCAATAACAAAAAGCATCGGAGCTAAAGGACATCTCTGTCTCACCCCCCTTCTCGGCTGAATCCAATCCCCTGTCGGATTTCCATTGATAAGAACCGAGAACAACGTCGTGGTGACACACCTCTTCATCCACTTGATCCACATAGGTGGAAAACCCCTCTTCATCAAGGATGCCCAAAGAAATGACCACTGCACTGAGTCATATGCCTTACTGAAATCGACCTTTCACATGAAAGCCTTCACCCTACACTTCTTCCAGGGTGACAGGATCTCCGAGGCCATCACGTACCCCTCCAAAATATTTCTGCTAGGGACAAAAGTCGTCTGTACCGGATCCACAATCCTTGCTCAGGTTCTCCTCAGCCTATTTGCCAAGATCTTAGCCACAATTAGGTAGATAGCATTCGAGAGAGTTATCGGCCTGTACTCCTGGATCTCCTCTGCACCCTCCTTCGGCAACAGGAACATGTAAAACTTGTTCAATCTGTTGAAACCCGAATTTCCATCTCTGAACTTCTGCAAGACCTGCATCACATCCTCCTTCACCACCGGCCAAAACTTCTTATAAAAGGCAACCGGAAAACCATCCGGGCCTGGACACCCATCAGCATTCAGCCCCCAGATTGCCTTATGAATCTCATCTTCCTCAATCGGACCTGTCAAGAAACCCGCTTTAGCATCCCCGATCCGTGGCACCTCGAATCCCAACCACCTCCATTTTCCCCCTTGCCTCCTCCCGGTAAACTCTCTGAAGTACCTTGCATCCACCCCACCCACCGCCTCTCTTCCCACAGACTCCTCCCCTTCCACTACCAACCTATCAATCCAGTTCCTCCTCTTCCTCCCTGATGCAGCCATATGAAAAAATCAAGTGTTAAAATTGCCCTCCTTGAGCCACCTCTGCCTGGATCTCACCTTCTACTCCATTTCCACCTTCCGATCTTCCTCTTGTATCACCTGTAAGTACATCGCTTTGTTCACCCTGTCAACATCAGAAAGGAGACCAACATTCTCAGCCAAGTCCAGTCATGCAATCTCACTGAGAGCTTCATCTTTCCTCTTCCCACGCTCCTCCTTAATTTGCTTCTTATGGACCTTGAGGAAGGACCTTAAGTCTCACAATTTAGCTTACAATTTGGCAGCTGCCGAGCCATCCGCATGAACAAATCTCCATATCTCTTCCACTAGCCTCCTGAATCCCTCTTCAAGGAGCTAGGCTCTGTCGAACTTAAAATACGTTCCATGCCTCTAACCCTCATTCGTCACCCATAGCAAGGGAGTGTGGTCCGAGAACGGTCGCTCCAGGGGTCTAACCTCTGCCATAGGGAACGTCTCTGCCATCGTCGTCGAGACGAAAAATCTATCAATCTGAGACCGTTGTCTGCCATAACTCCTTCAGGTGAAGTAGCAGGAGGAGGGTGGCATGTCAACCAACCCATGTGCCGCAACAAATCCTGCAAAAGCCTCAGAGCCTTGGTCCACCTCCTCACGGCCATCTGGTCTATCCTCCGCTAGCAAAGTGACATTAAAATCACCTCCAATCAACCACGGTATCCCCTGAAGTGCTGCTGCGACCTGGCCCAAATCCTCCCACAGTGCGTGCCTCCTCCCACTATCTGTCGGATCGTATACCGAGGAGAAGAGCATGCAAAGATTGTCCCGACGCCTCTGCAGCCTGACAGTAACAACATGGGACTCGACCATCGAGTCCTGCAAGGAGAAAGCATCTTCCTTCCACCCAACAACAATCCCACCCGCACTTCCAATCGCATCAAGGGCCAAAAACTCCCCAAAATCGCTCCCCCTTACCTCCTTCCATAATCTCTTGTCACAGCTCCCCCACTTAGTCTCCTAGAGAAACACCACCTAAGGCCCCACCTCTGGATATATCCACACAAAGCTGCCCGCCTGGAGGGGTCGTTTAGTCCCCTCACATTCCACAAAAGGACCTTAGTCATGGAGAAATTCGGGAGACTCCCCCTCGCATCATGCGCCTGAACTGCACCTCTGCAACCACCTTGTCTACCTCCCCCTCTTCCACTTCATCAACCCTACCGGGCAGGCCCTGCTGTATCTGCCCCCCCCCCCCCCCCCCCCCCCCCCCCAAAAGCGAGGCATCCCCCTCCACAGCCTACACCACCTCCTCACTAGCCCCTCCCTCCTCCAATAGACCCTCCTCAGCCCCAGCACCTCCTCTAGCTCCAGCCACCTGCTGCCCGTCATCGCCAGCAGCAACCACCGCCTCAACCCCTGCATCACCTCCGCCACCCACTAAGCCCATCGCCGACTCCTCCCCTCGCCTACCAGCCAACGCATCGACGCCAACCACCACCATCCTCCGACGTTGGACATCCCCTACCTCTCTCCTAGCTGGAGCGGTCACGACCCTCCCCCTTCGATAGGACCATCTCGACTTGTACGTGAGCCGCTGTGATAGAGGCTTCCCTCGGCCTCCACCTCTGCACGCGCATCACCTCCCCATCCGCGTCGCTCATCGCCGCCCAGTCTGTTCGGTTGAGATCATGTCGAGGGCTTGCCTCTAAAACCCCCCCGACCGTGGCTAGCGCTGGAGGTCTGTCCCGGACCCTCGCGCGAAATGAAGCCCGACCCAGAGACCCCTCTGAAGCCATCTATCCCCGCCTCCAGATCCGATCCGCCCAACCTGGATCGGCCACGAGAGCACCCCTTAAAACCCTGCTCCACCTCAGCAGGGTCCTCCGCCCACAGCACCGCAGACTCCATCGCCTCCGCAAATCTCGCATTTCCATCCGAAACCCTCACCCTCTCGTCTGCCTCAGATCGCGCTATGGGGATCGCAACAGTCGTGCCATCATCACCGCGATCTTTCGCCTTCCCAAAAACAGCCCACCCTCTGTCCGCCCGCACGTCACCTCTAACGCCAAGCTCCGCCGTCGCACCGCCAACCACCGCCTCAGTGAAAGATGGAGGTCTTCCAGGTTCCCGCGAGACCCGAACCAACCAAGAAGAGCTTCCTCATCTGAGGACCACCTCCGCAAGCTGCATCCCTGGTTTCATCTCCACCCACGCCCCGAACGTCGACAAGACCACCGATCTCAGACCCAAACCTTCGCAGCTTCTGAGCCTCGCAAATGGAGCAACCATTGCTGCCGCCACCTCCACCGTACGGAGGAAGAGGGACCCCCTCAATCAACACCCTCTGCCTCGCACCAACCGGCGGCCGCTCCTCCACGGCCCGATCCGACCTCACCGGCCATCGCCACCTCACCACACCCTGGCCACACGGCAGCTCCTTGAAAGCCAGGTGTCGCAGCATCTCCTATCCAAGCCTCAACAGTATCAGGCAGTCGCTCCTGAGGGATGCCACTTCAAAGGTCCCTTTTCCGATCCCCAAGAACGAAGCGACCGCCCTTCTTAAGTCCCCCACACCCACCTCCCCTTCCAGCATCACCGCAACCAGAGCCGCCGCCAACCTCCCCTCTAAGGTCCCGATCTCCGACCATGGCACCTCAACCTCCACGAGAGGCGCCCTATCCAGAGGAGGTGGCAGCACCCTCGTCTTCCCCACAGAAGCCTCGCCAACCGGCTCACGGAGCCTGCAGTCCGCTCGCCTATGTCCGCGGCCACCACATCGCAGACACCTCACCCGCTCCCTACAGTTCACCGCAAAATGCCCCCTCTCGAGGCACTTGAAACATCGCACCGGTTTCGCCCCCCTCTGCGACCTCCTCTTCACCGCCGACCAACCAGAACCATCCCTCTCCCACCCGCGCGCTTCCCTCCTCGCGCTCCCCCTCTCGCTCCCCCTCTCACTCATTTTTTTCTCTATCTCGAATGGAGGTTTGTCGAGCTATTTAATAGAAAAATTATCATCCTCCCTTTCCCAACTCTCTTAAACATTCTTTGTGGGTTGAAAATCATTCGACTCCTGCTGGAGTAATAGGAATGGAAACCTTCTGCCATTCTGCAGTAGTAGGAATGGTAACATTCCTATTACTCTTGATGTAGTAATGGGTGTGAGTGCATTATTTATCTTCTTGGAAATAAGAAACTCTCCGTAACAACTTGTCCTAAAAGAAGTGAAGAAATCTCTTTGATCCCCATGGTCCTCGCCACCACTTTGAGAGAAGTGTGCAATTCATAGACCTCAAGTGCAATACTCCCAATCCCCATCAAAAGTAGGCCTATAGGCTTCTTTGCATGCTACCAAATACACCCTTCTACTATTAGGATTTGCTCCTTTTCAGAAGAAGTTACGACAATTCTTTCCAATCTCCTCTCAATTCTTGATAGCATCAAGAAGATTGATTATAAAAGAGTGGGATGATGGTAAGTATGGTTTGAAGAAGCACTAGATTAACCTCCCTTAGATAGGAGCCTAGATCTTCAGCCTTCTAATCTCCTTTCCATGGAAGCAATAAGTGGCATCCAATCTTCTAAGATGAGACCTCTATATGTCAAGGGCAGGCCAAGATATCTAAGGGGCAGCACACTCGGGCGTATGTATGCTTTCTAAGCACTGGATCTCCTCCTCTTCAATCATCCCAAATGTATGGGTCTAGACTCTAGATCTGTGTCTTAACCATACGGATAGTTTTTGGAACCAAGCTTGAGAGCTTTGCTTCAATCCATATATAGCCTTTCTCAGCTTATACACCTAAGAAGATTCCCCCCCCCAAAGTTTAAAATGGAAAGCTTGGTGCATGTACTACTTCTTCTAAATCTCCATTAAAAAAGGTTGACATTGGCATTGAGCTGATATAGATGTCAATCATATGACTTTTCAATATGACATGTTATGTGCACATTCTTTTCAATATATGACTTTGTTAATATGCGATTAGCGTATTTCTACTATATTTTCATTCAAAATTTATGATTTTGTTCTTCTAAGCATTTCTTCATGCATGTACTAGTTATTAAAATATTAATTTTCATCAAATTTGTGACATTTTGGTCCTTTTTGGAAGATTTCCCCAAAATTCACTGACGTCAGTGATATATCCCCGACATATCCCTTTTTTGGCTTGTTGACACGACATTGATATCGACATTTAAAACCTTGCTAACAACAACCTCTCATCTCAACTCTGATGGTGTGGTAGAGCTTCAGTGGGTAGTTTGTCGAAGGAGATGGATGACCACATCAAATAGACATTGAGGAAGTGTTTTGTTGCTGAAGTGAATGAAAACCTTCATAAGGGTGGTGCCTAATTGTTTCAATGAGGTGGCAACATCAATGAGCATAAGGAGATGGCCCAAACCTCTAGTGACCTTGGCCTTTGCACCTCCTAGGATGGATTGAACAACCTTTGTAGTGGTTGTGAAAGTGGCCTTATGATTGACTAAGGTGGCTTTCAAGGCTCGACAACTTGACAATTTGACCTCCCTTGTAGTTTCAATGCTGGTGCTACACCCATCAGCACTGGGGCAAGTCATCGCAAAGTGGCTTATATCGGAGCAAAGTCAGCACACTGTCTCTGAGGCGTAGCTTTTTGTGAGATGGCCATAATGCACCTAAAACATCTAGTATTGGTTTTAATCTTGCGACTCCCATGATGATGGAAACACAACACTATAGTCCATCCTTGTTTGTTTGTAGAGATTGTGAGGCTGAGGGTGGTGAGGGCTGTGGTTTTTGCCCCACATAGTTGTTGCTTGTAGCATCCTCTGCTGCTAGAGATTGTGGCTTTTCGTTAAGAAGCACCTACTCTTTGGTGTCGATAGAGACGCTGCAAGCAGGGGTGGTACCTTAAAGGTGCACTGTTTTGAGGCTGTAGTGGAGAGAACCTTGCTTGCCTTTGGTGCAACAAGTGATGGAGTAACACCCGGAGTTGGGGCGAAGGCACATGGAGGTGAGTGGAATGGAGGTGGTGGTGGGGTTGGAGGTTGGGTTGCTCGTCCTCCATCATAGACAATTATTTGTTATTATGGATCTAGTTTGAACTTATTTACTTACATCACCCAAATTAAGTCTTGTGGATGATCATGCATAAAAGTGAGTTCTTTAAGTAAGTTGTCTACATTGCTATAATACGTAGTCACATCTTGTTTATTACCAATAGTTGTTGGTGTAGATGTAAAAATTTCATCGGAAGGTATATGTAATATCTCCTCATTCACTACTACTAACGTATTTTGTTAAGAATCTCATAAGCTTTATTTTTGTTAGAGTAGCCAGTAAAGATTTGTTCGACACTTTTACATAGGTTATCTTTCGTATTCAGAAGTAAACACTTAAAACCAACATTTAAAAAAAAACTTAAAACCAAAAACTCTCTGAAGTATGCAGGTACTTTAGTTGAGGATTTTCCTTTTTTTAAGCTATGTTCATTGATTGATAGATTGGCGAGGGATTTCTGGTGGGGGATGGAGGACGGCGCCAGGCATTTTTATCCAAAAGCATGGCTTTCACTTTGCCTGCCTAAGCATCTAGGTGGGCTGGGATTTAGAGACACTCACCTGACAAATATGGCATTTCTAATGATAATGGGTTGGAAGCTTCTCACCCAAGGAGATGGCTCTTGGCAGACACAATTGAAGGCAAAATATTTTCCTTCAGGGGACTTCTGGGACTATTCTCCAAAGCTTGGGGACTCCCCCTTCATTATAGCCCTTCACTTTATCCAAAGCTCACTCTTTGCTAGATCCTCCTGGCTGATAGGCAACGGGGAAAAAATCAACATCTAGAGGGACAGTTGGGTGAGAGATGGAGATGGACCCATCTTGCCCCAATTGATCTCTGCTTCTTCCTTCACCCTGGTCAAGGATCTTATCAACTGCGGAGAACACAAATGGAACTCTGATGTGGTTGGCCAGATCTTTCCCCTTAACATTGTCCTCCAGATTTCCAATACGCCTATCCATTGGGAAGACGAGGATAAACTAATATGGTTAGCCCACCCCAGGGGTGAATTCTCCATTAAATCAGCATATCAATCCCTCTTACGTCACTTCAGAATGTCCCTGTCAAATTCCCTTCAGCTGGCTCGACGCAAATTGGTCTGGACCTTTGATGTTCCACCAAGAATTAAGAATCTTCTCTGGAAGGGAATAGCAGGGTCTTTGAATGTTAAGCACCTACTGGCCAGTAGAATAGATGGTATTGGTGCTACTTGCGTGATCTGCAAACAAGGAAGAGAGGATGTTGATCATATCTTCCTAAATTACCCCTTCACAAAATCCATCTGGTTTCTTCTTGGCTTCTGTCTGTGTGAAGGAGTTACGGGCTGGTTTGATGAATATCTTAGAATCACTCAGCAAATGATCCACTTTAATTTTTCTTCCTCTCTACCCTAGTTTGTTGTCTATGCCCTTTGGTGCAACAGGTGTAATGTTATTCATGGGAGGCCAATTACTGAGCTGATCTACCTCATGAATCAGATTCTTGCTTCCCTCAATCGCTACTACAGCACCAACCTCTTTTCTATTGCGGGGATGCAGCATACAGCTCTGCAGGATCCACCAGCAGATGTTGCACCTCAGTCGGTCAGCCTTCCTCTGCTGTCAAATGACGCTACTATCAGAGTAGATGCAGCTGTCTCTATGCATCACTCTATTGCTGCAGTAGTGCTCCTGAGCCACAGTGAATCTATCATAGCCACCCAAGCCTTAAGATGCGATACAATACATAGCAAGGAAGTAGAGACGTGCAATACTTCAAGGATTCACGTTTGCCTTGAGTTTGGCTTACACACAGGGACTCCTACGTAGCGACTTGCTATCCCCTATAACCTAATACTTAGATCACAACAACCTTCCTGGAGAGCCTTTCATGCTATTAAATCCTGCCAGAAAATCATGCTCGACTTCCCTGATTTCACTCTCACTCATGTTAGGAGATCGGGGGTTCGTTTGGCCCACAACCTGGTGAATTTCTGTAAATTAAGGGGTCTGATTGGTGTTTGGGATGGTTCCTCCATCCCATCTCTCTTGAAATGGTTGCTCAATGAAATGAAACCTCTAACTTCAAAAAAAAAAAAAAGTTGAGGATTTTTTTAGTAAAATCAGTTGGATTGAAGTTTTATTTAAAACATTACCTGTAATATTTATATCTTCAACCAAAAGATATGTTGATAAATCAAATTCTATAAGAATCGTTTGAGAAGAGGTAATAAACCAACCCAGAGTTGTATCACAATGTTAGAGTCTTGGAGACTAGAGTTTCAGGCAAAGTTGACCATGAATGCAGTAGGCTGACGTTCATTATCCTTAGAAAAAGCAACAAAATCGAATATCTCAAAATGAATGGTAATCATACAACTAGACATCACACAACACTTTGCACAAAAGTGACAAGAAATGAACACCCTGTATGCTGTAGCTTGATCTTTGAATGCGTGCATCATCCACCTCGCTCCCCCACAAAAAAAAGAAAAACCACCAGCACCCCAAAAAAAAGAGTACGATCAAGTTCCATTGCTAAGCCTTCTAAAAAAAAAGTTCTGTCGCTAATGTTGGAGTATTAGGAAAGTAGTTAGAATATTTAAGATTAGGATTGAGTCTATTTTTAGTAAGTTAGGAGTCCTAGTTAGTTTTATATTCCTATTTTATCTACGTTTGGTTTATTTAGTTAAGTTTGAGAGTCTTAAGTCCTTTCAGTATTCCTGTTTGCTATTTCGTATTCCTGTTGGGTCGCTTATGTAATATTTCTAACCCAACTCTCTATATAAAGGGGGTTAGGGCTTTTGATTTCAATGACAAGATGAGTATGTTATCCAACTTGGTATTAAAGTGGGACTTTTAATCCTTGGGAAGCCTACCAAGGCTATGCCTCCCACTTGCACGCCAACTTCGTGCTTGCCTCTGCACGCGTGTTGCGTCTCTTTCCATGTTGTTGCTCTATGTGTGCCAACCTCTCTACACATGGCATCTTTGCATGCACATCGTGCCATTATGCCATTTCCTTGCCTATTGCATGTGCATAGTGCATGGCTTCTACTGGGTCTTATGCGCATATGAGCGTGCACTTCCCTCCTATAGTATGCAACCTACACACTTGCCTTGCCTGCACCACATGCACACCATGTGCACTTTGCTGTCAGCTAGCGTGTGGCTTGGTTGCCCTATTGTGTGCACATAATGCGTGGCTCTTGCCCTGATCACGCATATACCTACTTACAAGCGTGCCTACTACGTGTATTGCTTTGCCGCATGCTCATCATGCATGCACTCCTCTTCTTCCATGCCCTTCCCTCGCATGGCTTCTCCTGCCTGTTGCAAGCATCTCCTGTGCTGTGGTTGATGTTGTCATTACTGTTGTTGCTGCTGTTAATGTTGCTATTGCTGTCGATCATCCTCGCAGCCCAGTGGTGTTGTCATTTGCTATTTCAGAATCGGCAAAGTTTTAGTGACCCTAGCAATCGGTCTTGTGCGTTCCTATTGTACTGTGGAGTTGCAAACTTCGCTTGCTTGGTTTGACAACTTGGGATCCAGGTAGCTTCTTGTTGTGGTTTCGAACCACCTAGATGCTGCCGTGATTCCCATCCTCTTGCCTATCGTTGCATGTATGCGCGAGATTGCACATCTTTGAAGACTACTTGATTTCCCCTCTTCCTGTATTGGTGGGGCTTTGAGTGAGGTCCTCGTCTCTCCATCTTTCCTGCTTGGGATCGTCTCCCGCTTTACTATTGCCTTTGCTTGGGATTGACTCCTATTGCTTGCCTGCCTATACTTTGATCTGTTTCTTGTCTACTTCTCCAGATGTTTTCATTTAGGGGGGGTCCAATTTTGTCTATTGTAATAAGTTGGGTGTTATACACGCTCCAACATGGTGGGGAGTATTAG
The DNA here is from genome assembly GCA_037157565.1 of Thalassia testudinum. Classification (NCBI taxonomy): domain Eukaryota; kingdom Viridiplantae; phylum Streptophyta; class Magnoliopsida; order Alismatales; family Hydrocharitaceae; genus Thalassia; species Thalassia testudinum. The sequence continues at coordinate 77,456,227 of JAZHRO010000077.1, read as the reverse complement.
AGTATTAGGGAAGTTGTTAGAATATTTCGGATTAGGATTGAGACTATTTTTAGTAAGTCCAAGAGTCGTAGTCAATTTTATATTCCTATTTTATTTAGGTTTAGTCTATTTAGTTAAGTTTGAGAGTCTCGAGTCCTTTCAGTATTCCCGTTTGCTATTTTCTATTCTTGTTGGATTTCTTATGTAATTTTTTTAACCTAACTCTCTATATAAAAGGGGTTAGGGTTTTTTATTTCAATAACACATAGAAGATTCTATTTTCTCCAGCAACTATCATATTCCCGAGAGATTTTTGTAAACCAATTGCCCGTTCTTGGCTTAATTGGTGAGGACATTGAACCAAATGGAAGATAACTGAGAGAAGAAAATGTTGGTTCATGTTTGTTGGACATTACCTAGGCATTTAGTTCTAGTTTAGGATGCAAGTTATGTAACAAAGTTTTGCTAACATTTTGTCTTACAACGTTTATTGGAGAGTCAATTCTACTATTTGTTCTTTTCCCTTTTTAATTTGAGACTTTGGAACAGTTTCACTAGGCTTTATTTTTTTCCTTTGAAATGGATAACATGTTGGTTGGCTAGTTTTTTTTTCAAAAAAAAATGGTGTGGTTGTTATTGTGTATTCTCACCTCCCTGAATACATTTTTTTATACTTTTAGTTGCTTATGTGAGAGACTTGAAGATTCCTGCAGGCACAGTGGGCGCTTGTCGCCTCCATTATGCATATGAAAATTATAAGGTTCGTCTTTTATTCTAGAACATTCATATAATATTTTTTGAGATTCCACATGTGCTACCTGCATGGCCTTTTAAAACTGATAGAACCTGCATGAAATTTATAATTCATATTGCATGAAATTGAGAGTGTGATATTTTTGTGTGTGTGTGTGTTTGTTTTTTTTGTGGGGGGAGGGGGGAACATATTTTTGGTTGAAGAATTTTTGAACTAGTTTTTTTGTTAAATTTAGAATGAATGAATAGAGAAATCCCTAATCCCTCTTTATATAGAGAGGAGATATAAAGAGATAAAATAACTTTTACCTAATTTATTTTAGAAACAAACTCAATCACATCAAATCTTGATTAAATCAAATCCCTATAAACTAGAAAGAGATAAAATAACTTTTACCTAATTTAACTAATCCTAAAATATATCCTTCCTAATTCTCTAACATATTTATTTCAAGAAGAATCTCTAGTTGGCTGTCTCAATTAGTTATACGTAGTTTTCTTCAATTTTTTATTGGGACTATAGAGTGTGAATTCAATAATCAATCTTTTTAGCCACCTAAGTAAAATATTGTCTTTTCACTTCTTGGTTTATGGTTTTTTCTTTGTTTTCTTTATTTAGCTTTGAACTTTGAATTGGCTTTTTTTTTTTTTTTACTTTTGACTTTTAAACTATTCATATTTGATTTTTTTTTTCTTTTGTTTTTTTACAGGAACAGCCTCATAAGTTCAAGTTTGTACCAAATGCAATACAGGTTGGCAACTAGTTTCTCAGATTGCTACTCTTTGAGTTTCTGATGATGTAGTCATGTTGTGATTCTCCAATGTTTTTCAGGTCAAGGCTGCCAATAAACTTTTAAAGGCCAATCGAAGAAATGGAAGAAAGAAACTAGATGGTGTACCTGTGTTTAGTGCAAGGAATCTAAATATCGCAATAGCTACCAATGATGGCATTAAATGGTGAGAGATTGTTTAAATTTATCTAGTGTTATTTTATTTCTTCACAATACAGGCTTTTTAGGATCTATTTTGACTTTTGTTAAAACGTGTACTGGGGTATATGATGGGTGGTTGATCCATGTAACCTCTAGGTCTATAAATATTGTTGTCATCCTCTCTTTGCTTGCTCCTGTCGTTTCCCCCTTCCATAGAGGGGCTATGTCAATCCTTGTGTCTCATGTTCTATTGATTGATTTGTGTGCTTGATTTCTGAATTCTACATGGTCTCATAGTCAGGTTCTGTTCCATTGTGATTTTAAGTAACTTAGCAATTCTCCTTTTCTATTCATTTCAGGTAATAACATTTTTAGGCTTTGGTTTCTATTGTGACTTGATGTCCTGAGCATATGTGGTTCTGCTTGTGATTGTTTTTCTTGCATTTGGATGTTCTGGTCATGTGTGAGAGCCTGTGGCTCTAATTGTTCAGGCTGTTCCGCATCAAATGAACTTGGCTGGAACAGTTATCCATGCAACTGAACATTGCCCTTGAGACTGCCTGTGGCATGGTAGTGTGATCAACTGATCATGCTGTAGCTGTTGCATGTTATACTGGTGCCTGTTGCTGTTTCCTGTGTGTGAGGCTCATACTACTCGGTGGAGCCTTGGAGCACCTGTCTTTGCTGTTGTAGTTTTTTGCCTGCTGTTGCTGCTGTGGTTGCTACAGTGGTCGTGTGGGGTGTGGTTGCTGCTGTGCATTGCATCTTGGCTGTGCTGGAGGTTCCACGTTATTTGAGCAGGATTGGTTATTGTGTCTAATTTGTTGTCAATGATTGCTGGTGGTGGATGCTTTTTCTGTTGACTATATGCTGTGAAGTTTTGATGGGTTTAATTGCTGCTAGTTTAAGCATGATTTGTCATGCATGTATCAAGTGGTCTGTGGTCCCTTGAATGCATGTGTAGCTTGTGCTGATGGTTTGCTATGCTTGTCTCTGTTTTATGTATGGTGTTTCAAGTTGCTATTAGTTCTTTGCTGTCCTGTTATGTAAGCATTGTTTGGTATCTTGTGATGCTGCTGGTTGTCTCCTCTAGCTACCTGTTTCACTGTGGATGGTGCTTCAGTTGATGCTACAGGTTACGAAAGTTGTGGTAGTATGTGTTGCTACTAGTTATGCAATTTGCCATTGTGGAAAAATAAATGCCATGTGGACTGCCACCTGGCACAGTTATCACATAGACAGTCCACATGGCATTGAGTCAGCAAGTCGGTGGCCGTGTGGCCTTTAGGATTTTAGGAGTTGAGTTTGGCTTGCATGCCAACCTTTGTACCATGTGGCAAGTTATTTTAATTAATTGTTGAGTCAAAATTAGGATTGAGTCAAAATAGGAATAGTTACTTGATTGCGATTGAGTTTCTTTAGGATATGCAAATCCTAAATTTATTAGGATTGCATTTAGGTTTAGGTTTAAGTTTGGTTCTCTTTAAATAGAGACCAACACCTACTTGGTTTATTTGAGTTGCAATAAACAAGTTATTAACTTCAACTCTCTCCATACTTCTTTGATGCTCTCTTTCTCAATCTCCACGCTCCATGCGTGGGCATTCCACGCACCTACGCACGCTCCACGCTTTGCAATTCTCCACAGCCATGTTTTCGTTGTTTTTCCTCTTATTCTTGCATTTTTATTCCCTGTTGGTGATTTTGTAGCTTCTAATGAAACTAGAAATAAGGATGTGTATACAACTTCTGATCCTAATGATGAGTGAATTCTTGATAATGTTGTCAATAATCATGTGACTGGAAATGTAAAAGCTTCATTTAAGAACATGTTTCCATCGCAGATGTCTCTCATGTGATTGGAAAAGGATAGTGGTCCTTGATGGTAGCCTTATGTGGCCTTGTTCTGAGAAATCTGGATTTGGGGTGGGAGATTGGAATTGGTTTGGGGTTTGATGGCCTATACAAACCATGGCTCTTCTGTTGGCACTTGGGTCTTGTGAAAATAATAATAGAGAGATAATTCTGATTTTCTTGGGCATCTTAGCTTTTGTTTCTTGTAGAGTTTTCAAGAGTTATTTTATGGAATGAATTTGCATTCCTAGAAATATGAAACTTGTTTTCCGTCAAAGGTTACATTAGCACTTTTAAGAATCAGATAACAAAAGCTCTTTTCATCTGTATGTGTTGCCCTAGATGATATCCATTCAACAGATGATCATAAATGTTTTTTTGATGGCTATTAATGACTTCTCTCGTTTCCATTTATATTTATTTGAAGAGGACTAGGATGGAGGTCCAAGGAATTGTGCAAACCTTTCTTTAATATAGCCGGAAACCAAGTTAATGTCACCATTTAGAAATTTCATTCCAACTGTTGGATTTTGGGGAAAATATGGGCTTTTATTTATTTAAAACAGAGGCTTTAGACTTTTTTATATAGAGAGAGGGCTTTGACATACAAGGAAATACACCACAAATTTACTAAAAATAATAAGGACCTAAATATGGAAAAATACCTAACACAATCCTAATTTATTCCCTATGATTTATTTCCTAACTCTCCCCCCCAAGTCGAGACACGGAAGATAGCGAAGACTTGGATCTTTAAGGTAGTGGAGATCAACTCTTGTCGACGTAGAAGTCCCTTCTTCGTGTTTTCAACCTATGTCTCTTCTTGTACGTCCTCACAGAGTCAATTTACGCTTGGTTTCTCTTGAGGTGTGTGAGACCATTGCTCGTACACTTGACATCTTGAGGCTGCTCTCATTTTTATTGTTTCTTTCACTCAAATATATGAAGACCCAAACAAGACTTAACTTTTAAAGAAAATAGAAAATTGGACTCAATAATAAAATAACCCTTTTTTTTTTTAAATGGAAACTCCAAGCTCTATTTAAAGAGGGTTTCTTCCTCTTCTTTCTTCTCTGTCGGCACCCGTCTCCTCTGTGGGGCATGTAACAACAACAGCAACATCGACAGCAGCAGCAGCAATTGCTGTTGCAACCATATATACCTGGGTGGTGCTACAGTAGTAGGGAGATGCACAATAGAGCTTTGGTAGGCCGGAGGAGGATCGGGTCATCTTGTTCGAGTAGAGCAGCCTCCATGGAGTCAACTGGTACCCTCAAAACCTTGAACAAACGAGGTTTAGAGTGGTCGAAACAAAGATTTGAGCCTCATGGCTCATGGGTGGTGCTGAAACTTGAATGGTTTGCTGCTGGCGACTTCGCTGGCCAATGGTCACCAGAGGGGGTGCGGTCGGTCAGTGATGGGCCGACGACGCACCCCTCCAAGTTTGACTGTGATCGGTGCAACGACGGTGGTGGTGACGATAGTTTGCTTCGGTGTTAACAAGAGGAACGAAGAGAGAAGGGAAAATCAAAGGAGGAGATGACTTAGAGAGGAGAGGACTCTTCGGAGGCTCGTCGGAGATTGGCGGCATTGCCGAAGGCCCTCTCCCCTCTCTAGGGATTTTCTTTTCCTAAAACTAGGTCACAATGATCGGTGGCGCTGATACCATATTGGATTTTGGGGAAAATATGAGCTTTTATTTATTTAAAATAGAGGCCTCTCTTTATATAGAGAGGGCTTTGACATACAAGGAAATATATCACACATTTATTAAAAGTAACAAGGACTTAAATATGGAAAAACACCTAACACAATCCTAATTTATTTCTCAACACCAATAACTGCGGTTATCTAAATGGTACTCTGGTAAGGTTTTTTTTGGATAAAGGCATCATTCATTGGATATCATGTAGTTATACTCGCCTTTTGATTCTGTAGCTGAACTCTAATTGCTAGGGATTACATGTGTCCTCTTGCTTGAAAGAAATCTACCTAAGTGATATTGGGCCAATGCCATCTTCACAAGTGCTTTATTATGAATAGGATGCCATCTTGTGTCATATTGCTCCTACTTTCTCTCCCATCAAAGAATTTGTCTGTCTTTCAAACATTGCTTGCACCATATAGATTGATGCCTTGGTTACCACTGCTTGCTTAGAGTATTGGGGTTATTGAGCTCTAGTGCTTTCTTTTCTGCAGCATTCTCACCGTACCATTATGTGAGCTTGAATTGTGTCTTTTCACCATGTGTTTGTCTACCCATTCACTTGTATAGTATCCCTGCATTTATTTGAGATAGCATCTAGCAAAGAGTTGCTTTTCTATCTATGTTGGTTTGTATCGGTATTAAGTTCACTATTATTTATTATGTTAGAGTCTTATCATGCTTCAATAGGGGGCAGCTACTATCAACTCCTTAAGCCATATTGCCACCATCCATATGTTGCTAATTTGGGGGGTGTGTGTGTGTGTGTGTGTCTAGATATTTCTTTTACTTGTTTGCGAGGAAGGTTTCCTTTAGAAGGTGGATTTTGTAAGGGCTAGATCGTTCTCTTGGTCATACTTGTGGCATGCTTTGAGAAGGAGGGGGAGTTTCCAAATCGTTGGATAGCTTAGATGAAGCTGTCTGTCACTATAATATCCTTGTTGATGTTCATTAACGGAAGTCAAGTGGATGCTTGGATATAGCCACAATAATATGTTGGTCAAGGTTGTAAATACTGATGATGTCCGTCCTTGCTGCTGATGCCTTGATGGTATGCGGCTTATGCCTTTTAGGCATGTGATGATGGCCTTTTCTCTAGGTTCCCTCTTGCCCTTGATCAGTATACACTATACACTGGTTTCTTTGCTTCAATTTAGTTGAGGGAACCCTGGTGGTCTTCAGGTGTTTCAGTTTTGGTTTACCTTTCTACTGATTTTTGAGGTTTGCAAATAAATGATGCTAAGTTTGCATTCTTTGCCCTTTTCTATGACAACAAAGGAAGCTGCAGATTCTGCTGCAAACTTTGAATATACCAGACGGTTCTCTTTCCGTTACTTGTTTGAAGTTGCCTCTTGTAGACGAGTACCATCCTTGATGGGAGTGTGATTCACAGACGAGGAAGTGTTGGAAGCGGAGATACTTACGGCTAGTTTACTTAGGGTGGTAATCCCTGTTGTCAAAATCTGTGATTTGGTGTGAAAACCTCGGTTATGCAGAACTCAGGTAAGAGATGTTGTTAGCCTCCCATGTTTTACCTCTCCCTCCTTTAGCACCATAGGTTAGCACCTGTTTCAATCAAACAGAAATGGATATTAACCCTCCTAGTTAACACTCTTGTAAATTAAACAAGAAAAGGGTTGACACCACTTTCGCATTTGAAAGCTGGGTGTTTCTAACACCTCAAGTAAACTGGCAATTATGGAAAAGATAGACAAAGGGCTGAGGAGTGGAGATCAAAGCTTCTCTTTTAGGGACAGATTGATGTTTTTCAACGTAGTGCTTTCAACTATTCAGTTGACTTTTGAGGAATGTGGACCATGTGGTTGGACAAGGATTTTTGTAGAAAAGCACTGATTCTATGGGTTTATTCATAATTCATTCACTTGGTGTCTTGAGAGGATATTTGTTGGCTGGTTGGGCAGAGGGTTGTTTGGGGGGTTTTGCACTTGTGCGGAGGTAATGATGCTTTACTAGCAATGTGGGCGGTAAAGTTTCTAGATGATGATCTTGATCTTTGGAGTGAAATTCAACTGCTTTTCATACTAAAGTGGGTGGTAAAGTGGCCGATTCTACATAAAGAGGTTGCAGATGCTACATAGTGTATTGTTAGTCTCTTTTCTTCTGGTGTTGGGTAATGGTTAAATCTTTTTTATGGGACAACTGTTTGAATGGGTGGGAGTTTTATCAGATTTGTCTTTGAGGCCTTTTGGTTTTGTAGAATCAAAAGTCAGAGATGTCACACATTGTAGGATGTACATTGGAGCATGGTAGGGGATGCTGGTTACCACAGTTGGGGAGCCTCTTTTGATGCCACATTTCAGCAGTTGCATACTTTATTGTCGGCTTTGGAGACTTTATGCCTTTAAGGATGAGTCTGATGCTTTGGCATGGTCTATCGGTAATCTATCCATGGGTTTGATTTATTCTACGCTGCACATAGAGGCCGTCGACAATTTCATAATGGATAGCAAACTTATTTGGAAAACAAAGGTGCACCACAAGATCACATTTTGGTTGGTTGTTTAAAAGGAGGTTGGTGACAATGTATCTAGGAATATGTAGGTATCAGGAAGTTTTGCCTCATGGTCATGTTATAGAGATGGACAGTAGGTTGTGGACCACTTATTCTTTGGGTGCACTGTTGGGGATTGCTTGGCAACAGTTACCATGGCAATCCGTTTTGCTTCTTTTGATTTCTCGGGGGAGACATTTGGAAGTTTGGTAGATGAGGTAGCAAGGCAACAGCAAGGATAAGGCAGTCCTTTGCTCATTGTGGTTGTAGAGTAGTATGTTTTTAAAGGGGAATTGACTGAAACATGGAGTATGTATCACGTGGAATTTTTTCCTTTTCAACAAGTAGGAACTGATTTATTTAATTTTGTGATTAGTCAATTAATTGGATGTCTACTTTCCTCTATAAGTCATTTTTTAATTCTTCAAAAAGAAATCAACCAGTTGTTGCAGAAAAATTCTCAAACTATCTGTAATGTGCTGAAAATTGTAGGAGTAATTGAGAATTCAGATAAGGTCATCATAGTTTTTCCAATGAAGAAAGGACAAGTACAATTTTAATACGACAACTGGGGGATGGAGGGTATCTAGTGCAAACCCTTCATCTCATGTTATTTAAGACGGGCTGCAGTAAAATTGTTAAAATATTCTTGTACATTTTCCTCCAGCTTTATATACTTGTATATTCTTCAAGAAAATGTTTGTGATGTTAGGACTAGCTTATTTTGCTTTCTTCATATCCAGAGTAAGGTCTATATTATCATTTCTGTTAGGTACATACCTTATTTCTTCGACAAAAGTTTGCTAGACAACATTCTTGAAGCCTCAGTTGATCGATACTTTCAGACGCTGATTCATACTCGACATAGTCAAAGGCGGCATGATAGCTTTGGTGATGACATGAATGAAGGATTCGTAGATGGTGTATTTGAACCTCCGGAGGTATTTCTCATGGATGGTACTGGCTCTGCAGTATTCTTTTTTAAAGAACTTTGCAGTCTATTTTAATTCTGTCAGATTCTTATTTCCCGTTTAACTTGAAATGGGCATGTAGAATGGTTGTATACCCTAGTTTTCTCTTTCTATCACGATGAAGCTATTAAAATTTTGAAATAATGGCTTGTAGGTTGATGAAGTTGCTGAAGAAGTGGTTGAAGAAATAGTTAATGAAATGGATTTTCCAGAAATCCCGTTGAACGTCATGTCCAAGGTTGCAGAAATTCATATTCTTGATGTTGTTGACAGAGTTATTCTTGGGAACAGGTGGCTGAGGAAGGCCACGGGAATACAGCCCAAGTTCCCTTATTTGGTTGACTCATTTGAGGCAAGGTATATTTTATCGACCAATTTTGACTTTGGTCCTAGAAATGTTTTGTTTTTCACATTGGATTCTTGAAGGATTATGCTCCATACTTTGTAATTTTATAAGTTTCTAAGTCACTTTTGAGCGATTGCTAAGTTTTACTTGAATTTTACAATGAGTTCTGATGCCATTTTGGATGATGTTGATAGGAAGAATATGCAAATAATTTATTCTTTGTTCAATTATATAGTTACATTTTACCAGCAACTTCAGAAATCTGTACCTGATGAATAGAATTGTTCAAGTTTAATATTCTAAGGTGCTTATTGAATATTTTTTGATGTTTTTTTATAAGGGTAAATTTGCATTCTTGTTTCGGAGGGAATGTGAAATGCTAGCTGCTCAACTATTTGATTATTTTTGCTTGGTGGGTTTGGAACTATTTTGAGTCTGTCCATTTGTTTATTGATGAATTCCATTCCACTTAAATTGACATTGGAATTAAGTTGAGCAATAACTATCTTCTAACTGGTGCAAGAAATGAAAAGGGAGTGTTGGGATGTTGAGATTAGTAGTTACGGAAGTGCAAGAGAGGGGCTGTGCTTGTTGTTTTGGGGAACTGAGGTTGTTTTGTTACAAGGCGTAAAGTTGGAATCTTGTAATCAAAGGGAAAACTGTGTAGACTGGAGCAAGCAAGTTGGGAGAATTTGTGACTTGTGATGCGGTTTGTCTCCCAGGGTTTGCTTGTGGTGTGGAAAGGAGGCCTTTTTGAGAAATGGATACTTTAGTTGGAAGGTGTTTCGTTTCATTAGTGCTGAGGAGGCAATGAGATGTTGTAACCTTTGCCGTGCCTTTTGTTTGTGGGCTGTGCTTAGGTGAAGGATCAAAATGTGGGGAGATGAATCATTGGTGCTTGAAAAATTCTCTGGAGTGTCTTTGTTGGTCAGTGGAATTTTTATGTTTCTCTAAATGAGGATAGATCATAGGGAAGGAGGGGTGGGGGGATGGATTTAGGCTTAGAGGATTTTTGGTAGACTATTTTTGATCTTGGAATTAAAGGATTACCCATGTTTGGTTGGCTTTCTACTTGGAGAAAGTGGTATAGCTGGTGGCTCCTCTTTGAAGATGACAGAGTTTTCGGGTTTGTGGATTTCTCAAGGATCTTTCCTCTTTCGTGGATGACTACTTTGGATTGCCATCCGTTGGAACACTCACCACTCACCTGATACTCCAACAAAAATTTGTGGCCTTCTACTTATTTCAAATATGTGAAATCTTGGTTTCTGGAAGTAGCTTTCTGCAATATAGTGGCATATTGATGGATATCACAACTACTTCAGCTACGAGCACTTTGACAGAAAGTTGGAGAGATTGAGACTGTTACTAGGATTAGAAGGAGTGGGTAAAATAGGAGACAAAAATTAAATTGTGGCATCATAAGCACTTTCCAACTTGATAGAAATCATAGAATTGAAGGTGAGTTGTCCTTAATAGAATGGAAGGTGAGAAGCAATGCCAATGATTCATTTTAGAGGACTTGAATGTAGATGTGGAAAGAATGCAAAGATCAAGATATATGCCGTTGAAGGATGGGGATGCTAATACTAAGTTCTTCCACATAGTTACTTATTGACGCTGTAGAATGAACATCATTGATACTCTGCAAGTCCAGGGAAGGGAGATGAGGGGAAGTCTAGATGTTGAAGCAGCTTTAGCAGATCATTTCAGGTAATACATAAAGGATAATCAAAGGGGGGTGCTTGCAATTGTAAAAAAGTAGGCTGAGTTGCTGGTTTATCCCTTTTCACATGAGGAGGTAGAGATGGCTTTGATGGGACTTGGTGTTGAAGGGGTGCCTAGTTCAAATGGATTTTCAATTTTGTTCTTCAAACAATTCTGGTTGGTTGTTTGCTCGAATGACATGAGAATAATGAAAGAATTCTATAAGAGAAATTTTGACTTTTGGAAGATTAATGTTCTCTCCTATCAATTGATTTCTTGTTAGCGATGTCAAGGATGACAAGTTGGGCGTTAGGAGAGAGTGGGAGAGGAGATGAGGAGTGTGACACATTGATGATTGAGTCTTCTAGTAATCACTCTAATTAAGTAGATAATTACTCATACATAAGCAAGACACAGAGTTTGTAGCTTAGTTCCACCTGTACGTTATACGTCTGGGGAGGGGATCTAACCCTCAAGAATGCACTAAGAATTTTTTTGAGTATAATAGGTGATCAACCTTTTCATATGCACATTGGGTCTTTTTTATAGGGGGTTCTATACCTTATTAATTACATGTAATCATTTTCTTTTTGAGGAATGTAATCGTCTTCATTTCCTGAGGACTCGCCTCGTCGTTGCGTCGTTTTACCTTTTGGGTCAATGTTGCCTAAGGTTCACTATTTTGGTGTTTGAGTGGGAATCGTGCTCTACTTGGATATCGAGCTGACTCTCTTCTAGACGGTCCCCGTGGGCTCATGTAGTCTTGCCCAGGCTCTTGGTTTGGCTCCATCGTCGGCACTCTTGGCAATCCTACTCTATCTAGGGGTCTCTTGCTGGCCCTTCTACCGGTTAGTTGGTCGGGCCAGCTGGTGAACTTGTTGGCTCGGGTTTGGTTCTCTTGCATCAGATTAGTTTCTTCTGGGCCTTAGGCTAACTTGTTTTTGGGTCCATTGAACTTGTTGAGCTGGTTGCTTGGGCTTGACTTTTCTTTCCTCATCAATCTAGTTATCTAGAAGTTGAGTTTGTAAATCGGTTAATCTGGTATGAAAGGAGCAAGATCACCATCTGCTATAACTTGCAGACCTGATAAGAAACCCTTGTCACTAGCATTCTCTACTTGTCCGAGTTTTCCCTAGTTGATGTCACAGCAACCAAACTGTAGAATTGTTGAATTTGCCTCCGAAGTTTTATTCAAATACCAGAATGGGGGGCATACTTGTACTTTATTGAAGGATGAGCTGTTGAGCTTTTAAATAAATGCAAGTCCTCTACGCTGATATTAGTTATTTGTTGAATGTTGATCTGGATTTCAATGCTTGTATACATTAAAGTAGCATTTCTGCTGGCACTGCAGGAGTGCGGCATCCATTTTAAAAGCCAAGGGCTTGACAAGCTCTGATCCTGATTCAGATAGCAGCAAATGTATTGAAAGACCACATAATTCTCATGAGACGGGCATGAAGGAATGCAAGCAAGGTGTTCAAGCAGTAAGTCAAAGGAACGATGGTTTCAGGATCCCATTTTGGGATTGGTCTCCTAATCCATGGTTGAAACCACCCAGAATATCTGATTGCGGTGAGCCCACAGAAAGGTCTGGTTGATACTTTTTACCATGCATCTGGATATATTTCTTCATTTCCGTTGTAACATGTTTCTTGTGAACAGATTTCAAGCCGAGGATGGAGATAATATGCAACAACAATGGGCGACAAATCCATTTCTTCCAAAGATCACAATGGTTGGCATTTCGAGTGATAAAGGGGGAAATGTGAGCAAAGCAAGCTTCAAGAAGACTATGTCGAAACTTACCCAAGAGTTGGAACGGAATAATCTGAGTGTTCCGGACTTCAATGACAAAGATCCTCTATTTGTTGCGAATATGGGTGACAACCCCACCACCATCTTACGGGTGAGTACTGCCTAGCATCTATCCACATGGTCATGAACAGTTTTGATAATGCACCAGAAGCCCATCCAATGGAAGGGGAGCCCAATCTCTGTGGAGAAAGGAACAAGGTAGGCTTGGGAACGAGGTATACAACTTGGAATAGTGAAATCACATTGCGATGATGGGATAAGTGGTATAGGATTGAAAAGGAGAGCCCCAACCAATGTAAACAAGAGAGGAGAATGCTATATCCAGATCGCCCTTGTTTATAAATTGATCACTTTGATAAGGTGAGGCTGACTGTAGCTGTAGCTATACGTTTGCACCTGCAAATTTGTAACAGATCAACCTTGGATCCAGATCATCCAGGTGAAATCTTGATGATCCTTTTCTCTGAATGAGATTATAACTTGGAGGGTTTCGGTGAGGGAATATTTTTAGTGTTGGCAGAGCGTGGATTTGCATCGTTGCTTCCTAGCATGGCACCCCTATAAAAACTCTAGTATTTTTGGTTCTTATTCAGCAGATGCAGTCCATGCAAGGCATTACTAAAAGTGGAGATCACTACAAAACGATTCTGAAATTCTTCTAATAACTACTTGGTGGATAAATGCATGGTAAATATGATTTCTATGCTTCAGTTGCTTTTAGATTTTCAATATCAACAGAGAATTAAATGTTTAAGATACCTTTTCAGGGTACCCTTTACACTGGGTTTGTACAAACTATGCTTTGATGTCACTTTCGTGAAGTATTTGACTTTACGAGTCCATTCCGGTGAACCACGAATGCATCCTCCTGTCAGAGTTATGCTGGTTTATAGACGTTCTACAAATTTTTTTACCCGCCTCCAGCATACCCGAAAAATTAGTGCCCGGGATTGTTCTTTTAAGATATTCTCCAATGTTTGAGGCTCAAATTTCATTTTAGATGTCTTTTTAGGGTTTTATACATACACAACGTTAAGAATTTTTGAAATTACTTAAATTATATAGGAAAATCTTTGTTTATATAAATGCTATAAAGAAGTTTACATCGTTTGCGTAAGTACTAGTTTTGTCTCAATTCCCATGTTCATCAAGAAGAAGTGGTTCACACTTTCAGATTAACAATGATACGGGGATTTATGTAAATATAGATTTGATATGATCTAGATTTCATCGTTATTGGCATGGGGATTGATATAGAAATCTATATTTATGGTATTTATGTAAATATAAAATTTCTTATGTAATTTAAGTAATCTTGAAAATTTTTTATGACAGTTATATAAATTATTATTATTATCTTTGGTTAATCTTTTCACGTCAAGATTTCCGGCCTTGTCTTTGTAACGCCTACCGATATTTACTGTCTCACTATGGGGGGGCATTAGCCTCTAGACGAACTCAAGTCTCTGTATCAAAGCTTTTAGATCCCATAATGTCAAACTAATCGGTCAAATTTATTCGTAGAAAAGAAATGATGGATGAAGTAGTAGGGGCCTGCACTCCTCCATGCATGATATGTGGTAATTTAACTGCTTGATATCGTTACGAAAGGAAAACGATTGAGCATGTCAAATGGTTGGAAACGTGTTGGAGATGAAAGAGGGGAAGAAGACACTATGGATGGTCTTATGCAAGATAACATACAAGCCATTCGCAAAGCGTGGCATCTTTTTTTGTAAATCCTGCTGAAACGTAGAAGAGCGTCTCTGTCTTAAAAAAGGATTTGAAGAATGCAAAAATAACGTAAAATTATGGTAAAATTCATAAAACTCGACCCTTTTAATCTATGAACAAGGCAGCTATAGTCGGAAGAGATACTCTAAAGCAAACAAGTGGAATCTAATAGGTCGTCATTATCGTCGTTGTCCCCCATACACTCAAAATAGTTTCAACTTGGTAGGATACCCCAATAGCCAACTTCGTGCGTGGAAATGGTATGGCACTTCGAAAAGCTAGTCATGGGGAGACACGTGGCAGTCCCTTTTGGATGCCCAAGAGATGGTTAGTGGTGCACCTTTGATGGATGTGTTGGGAGATGGAGAGGGGGATGACCATTCATCACAAACGAGTATAGGGCCTGGGCAAGAAGGTTGGGTGCTTCGCTTTCTAGTGGCATTCTTGCGTTTGTCGATGTGCCACGTTGTCAAGTAGATCCCTATGTCGTGCTTGAGAGGGTGATACAGTTGGGGAATTAGGGTATGCATCTTTACTTGATGCCGTATTCTTAAGTTTACCCTCCCTTTTCTGTTTTCGTTTTGCAACATCAGCATCGAGAGATTTGCGTCTTGGTGGAATTATTAGAACTTCAATTTCTTTTCCATTTAGGTTCCCAGTTAGTGCGTATAAGTGTTCACAAAACTGTATGAATTCTTGTGATTTCTTTATTGCCTTGCGCTTCTTCCTTAGAAAGATGATTTAATTTTTCTAAGTAGTTGAAAGTCATTTGACTAGGTTTTTTTTGGGTTAAACTAAATGACAAATAGCTCATTTTTATACTTGACTTTACACACATCCCTACTATTATTAAGGTCAGCAAGTTGTTGATATCAAAATGTGATGAGGATGGTAGAGCAATGTTGGGATGTTGTGCTACATTGAATGTTGATTTATAGTATTGTGACAATATTTTAACATTGGACGCATGCATTATCATATAGATTCAGAGGAGTGGATTGCATTTGATGACAAGTACAGGGAATTTGCTAATGAGATGCATAATGTAAGGTTGGCTTTTGCTGGTGATGGATCCAATTCTTTTAAGAACATGTCTTCCTCGTATTTGCTGTGGCATGTAGTTATCATTATGTATAACTTGCTTCCTTGATGTACATGCAATCATCTTTTATGATGTTGATCTTTTAATCCTAGGCCCGAAGGTACTGAACAATGTGATCGATGTCTACCTTGAACCTCTCATCAATGAACTGAAATTGTTGTGGTATGAAAATGTTGAGACATACAACGTAGATTCTTGACGGTTCTTTCAAATACATGTAATATTGTTGTGGACAATCAATACCTTTCTAACCTATACAAATTTATATAGTTGGAGTATGAAGGAAAAGCTGACATACCTAATATGTATGGATGATACTTATCATTAGTGTTTGCCCAAAAGCAATAAGTTCACTTACTTAAGGCACTGTAGGTTCTTACTCATCTATCATAGGTGTCACATGTCCTAGTATAAGGACAAATTTAATGGGAAGATATGTAGATATTCAATGAAGAATTAGAAGAACCTTCTGAGGTAAATTAGGTTGCTTGGGTATACAATCATGGAGAGGTTACAACAAATTGGTGATATCCATTTGGGTCATTTGCTTACGAGCGAGTCCAAAGCTCGTAGATTCAAACAGAAGAGCATCTTTTTCATAAAGCTTCCTTATTGGCAAGACCTTACAGTTCATTACAACCTCGATGTCATGCATATGGAGAAAAATGTTGTGGATAACATTATGGACTTGCTAAACATAATGGACAATCCAAAAGACACATTGCAGACAAGTTTGTTATGGAGGAGCTAGGTATTTATCTAGAATTGTATGTAAAGTAGAAGAATGATGGTAGTTATGATTTTTCAAAGGTAGTACACAACATAACTCTGGGGCAAAGAGAGAAGATATTCTCATTTTTGATGAGTATAAAGGTGCTTGATGGATACTTGTCGCAACTGTCACGCTATATCAATGAAGCGAAGAAAAAAAAAGTAGATTGAAAAGTCACCATAGCCATGTTTGCATGCAAGTCTTCCTTTTGCTAGTTATCCGTAGAGTACTTCCTTAAGTAGTTGTCGATTGTATAACAAAGATGAGTTGTTTTTTCAAGGTTATCTACTTTAAGACACTAGACTCACATTTGTTAAGCTACTGGAATAAACAAATTGTGATCCTATTATGTAAGATGGAGATGCTCTTCCCTCTTGCTTTTTTTGATGTCATGGTACGTCTCACCATTCACCTGGTGAATGAAGTTAGAATTGCTAGATTGATTTAGTACAAATGGATGTATCCTATAAATCGATACCTTAAGAAACTAAAGGATTATGTCTCCATCAAAGCAGAGCCAAAAGGTTCAATTGTTAAGAGTGCAAAATTTTTTGAATATTGTACTTGGATGGTCTAGACAATTGTTTCAATAAATTGGAAAGGAATGACAAAGGGTTAGTTGATGAGAATGTAGAAGATTGCCCTTTTCTATTTGACATTCGCAAAAGGGCAATTCCAAAAGTTGATCGCATGTTAGCCCACTTGTACTTGTACCTTTCTATAATGAATCCAAACATTCTACCCACACTTATAGATGCGAACAAGACTTCATTGAATGGTTTTAGAGACATGTTATTCAAATGAAGGGAGACAATGACCATAAAGGGATAAAAGATTTCAACATAATATCCTTGAGACCTTTGAGCCATGCACATTATCGTTCAAGATACATAATCAATGAGTTCAAATTTAGAGTGAAATCGATCGATGGCACAAAGGCTACACAGCAGTTTGGTGTTATTGTTAAGTGTGAATTAGCATCAACTTGCAAAGGTTTTTACAACCAAATTAATGAGATTGTTGAGGTAGGCTTTTAATACCATTGTAGAGTGGTCTTTTTCAAGTGTGATTGATTTGATGTTTTTCAACCAAGAAAGTGGTTACAACCTAGATAAAAAATATGATATTATTAGCTTGAATTAGAATGGTCGACTCCATTGGAGAATTGGACCTTTTTCATTGATTATCAAGTTGAACAAGATCAATAATAGCAAAAGAGGGCGGATAATATTGATAAGATCACTACCTCGTAATTTTTTTGAAATTGCACAAGAGGAAGAAGGGTAGGTAGATTCTAAAGCCTAGCAATAGATTCCACAACTTAAAGACTACCTTTGAATGCATTGGAGAATGATGATTTTTAAGCTGATGATCTATTCTTTACCTCTTGCAAATTTTGCACTTATATCATCTACACATGCAATCTACCTTTTAAAGCATTGCATTCATTAACTAGACTTACATAAGTCACATTAACTTAGCACTAGTGATGTTTGAGTTGTGAACTGAATATCACCAATGATATTTGAAATATCATGAATTTTTTTTTGAATATCACCGGTGCAATATGAAAAATATCACTGATGATATCCACTTTTTTTCGAGGTATTCCTTTCACGTTTCTTTGCATTTCAATGCATGTAAATTTTTTATATTAGCAAGCATACATTGTACTAACTAACTTATCTTCAATTATTAGCATGCACTCATTTGTTTAACAATCACTTTACTTCTTACCATGCATTCATTTATTTCTTATTCATATATCCTACATGTAATCAATTTCTTTTTTTCTTTTTACAAATGTAGATGTCTCCCCAAAAGTTGAAAGCAAGGAGACAATTGAGGTTTCAATACAATCTCTAAAAGGACTTTAGTGTTGGGGATGATGATGACCCTCATGCCCCCTCAGACATCCACTCCCAGCTCGACACCTAGCTACACTCCCACCATGACCTAGGCCCTCCATTGACCAAACACACTACATCTTAGAGCCATTACTATTCTACTCGATACTCTTAGTCAGTCTAATTATCAGTCATTAGTTGGACAACATCCCTAGCCTCCTTAGTCTGCATTTGGTCATGTTCCTTCTTCTACACCAGGCTAGCCTAATGATCTCCCACCTAGTCCCCCATTGAAGGGTGAGGCCATGACCCATGGTCCCTCCAACTTCAGGTCCCCTCATTACCGCATTGCATCTTTGACCCCACCCAAGTGTACTTAGGTTGATGGACCTATCTATCGTCCTACACCATCTTTCCCAGGTTGGGCTCAAGTTTCTCCTATACCATCTTTGTCAGAGTCCCACGCATAGGAGGGGACATCAGATCCTTCCTTAGACCTTCCCCCTTCTAGCGTGATTGCACTTTATTTTTATTACACACTGTTCAACACCCCTTCTAGTGTGTGCGCGTAGCATTTCAGATCCTACACCTTAATATTCCTATGCCACATTCATGATTCTCCTCAAGCTTATCACTATGTATGGTACCCCATTTTATCTTTCTTACGAGATACTTTCTAGATCTGCGACCTAGACACTTATAGCTTATCTAATAGCTATAGATCACTAAATCCTTTAATCTTATCATTACTAATTATAGAGGATTTATAAACTTGTATAATTCTCGAGGTCTTTCCATATTAAATGGTGTCAATCTTCCTTAGGTAACCATCCAACTGTTGTTGTAGCATACCAACATGATATGTCAGGTAGACCTCTTAGGTCCCCTTCTATTAGGTCCCATCCAAGACAATTGACCACTAGTACTATAACATCCAAGACCAAAGGATATAAACATGTAAGTCATGGCCAATGGACAAATGTGTGATGTTGATGCATTTATCCAAAGGAAGCTCCACCTGAGTCTTGCCACTTTTTTGATGGCCCTCAACCATGATGCCTCAAGGCCTAGAACCTCTGTAAGAGGTCGCCACCTTTAGGGGATGTAAGTATCCAAAAATTTGAAAACCGGTAAACTACGTGATTTCCTTTGATTATGTGCAAATTTTGGGTTGTGTCTTAACTAAGCAAATTGAGAATCCCACTCTATAATGTCATTATTTTATTCTCGGATATCAAATCATGAGTCATGGATTGATTTCAGATATAAATCAAAGTCATAATTTCTAACTTAATAATTTGCATCTACACATTTCAAGATCCCTTCCATTAGGATCCATGTCTATGATTCTTAGAGGTACCTCTTTCATATCATTGATGCATTAATGATCTTGTTTTACAACAAAAAAGGTAGCGTACACCAACAGTATATCTACACTGACATCTAATATATGTCGCTATAGGCTCTTTTATAAGTTCCTACTGTTCCATGCTTAACCAGTGGGCAACTTTGAGGAAAAAAAAAAAAATGAGGGCAAATGCGTCTCTTTGTTTCACTTGCACTTCTATTAACCCTAGAGCTATGCCGCTTCTCCCTGACGACTATACTTGTATCCTCGACCTCAAAGTGACGCCTCTTGACGTCGAATATTATCCTCAACGCGACCTCAGAGTGATGCCTCTCGACCTCGGATGTTATCCTCGACGCCGACCTCAGAACGACGCCACTCTTATCCTTGATGTTGACCTCAGAGCGAAGCCAGACCTCAGAGCAACAGCACTCGATGGAGTTGATGCTTCTTCACGATCAAGCTCAGAGGCCACATCGTTGTCACATTCTCAAACCTCAGAGTCGCCGCCCCTGATCAAGCTCCCCATTCTCGTCGACTCAGGTTAGTTAAAGCTCTTGATCTCTCACATGCCAATTTGTCCTCGTCGAAGATCATTGAAGGTGGAGGTTTCTTTTAGGGTTTTGGATTGATCTCACACTCAAATTTGATCTTGTGCTCAGATTTTTCCTTTTCGAATCGATCCTTCACTTTCTTGATCTTTCTCAATGTTCTATTGATCGGATTCTACTCGATCAAATAATCTCACCCACTTGATTATATCTCTTTTACTCAATTTCTCTCTATCATTCTTGCTCACTAATCCTTCGATCAGATCTATGATCGATTAGACCTCTCCCACTCGATTCTCTCATTTAATCACTTTCTCTCTCTCTCTCTCTCTCTCTCTCTCTCTCTCTGTGTATGTATATATATATATATATGTGAAAACAAAAGGCAAGGAGCAGTAACATATTTAGATCAATTCCGAAAATCTAACCTTCCTGTCACCAAGTATGGGCGTCAAACTCCTAAGATCTTTCTAATTGAATCTTTCCTATCAGCAAGATTTGGAAGCCTTGATTTCAAGTTGAAGTTTGTTGAGATATTATGACCTTATTGCATATTTGGATGTGAAATCTATATGGTGTATCTCTTGGGAATGGCAATGAATCTCTAGATTTGTAATTGAAAATGTCAATATGAAATGTTCAGAATGGCATTTTACTTTTTTCTTGCTTATTGGTTATTTAGTGGTCATTGGCCCATTCCAACTCATTATTTAATACTGACAATAGGTTTTTTAATGTTGGTACTAGCATAACTTGTAACTTAAAAACTTTGTAATTATTATTATGACACTGCAATTAACTGACTTATTTTCATGGGATTGGATTGGCTTCATGTGATCAGTTTTGACTAAAATAAACTAATCATGTCATATAGTTGTATCTCGATCATGCTTGTCGAACCTTTCATTAGCAACATTTGGCCTGATGATAGCTAAAAGGACACTCACTAGACAATTCATAAATCTAAATTAATATGGAAAACATATGAGGTCACAATAATTTCATGAAATACCGGCACCTCACCCAAAGTTGTGTCTACTGTAAGATAAGAACCTTCCTTGGTCCGTTGAACAGAGCATATGCTATCTCTTGGTCCTAAATCACACAACTTCCTCACCTATAACCCCATTTAATGCTCAAATCCGGAGATAAGTTCCTGCAACTAGAATTCTGCCATGCCCACTAACGTAGGGATCAATGACCTCGATGGCTAGCATCCTAATCGACAGTCTACAGACATGTCGATGCCTGGGCTTCTGGAACTTGGCCAGCACAACTAGCTCCTCAGAGGTAGCAAGGATGGTAGAAGGAATCTTGCAGACATTTAAAGAGTACTGAAACATTCGAATGCCATTTTCCCATTAGCATAGCTTAAAAGGAAAAGGATAAAATGGTGAGGTGTTGCAAGGCATCAATTTGGAGAGGCTCAACCTACAAGATGCTAGATACTTAATACAGTATCTAGGAGAGGAGAGGATCGGTCAACAAAAGGCATATGTCTGGTGACGAAAGGGCTCATCACCAAGGGATCCAACTCTACTGATGCTACCTTGAGCTAAGGACGTGCACAATGCGCAATTCATCATTGAGTGCACTGCATGAGCCTTCAGGTCATCAAGTAAGTAGAGATCATCATAGCTCCGACCTTACAAGAATAAAGAGTATGAGTAACAAGGATAGCTAAATGTCCTTTCTCATTGTCACATAACAAAAATATTCACAATATAATAACCTCAACAACATCTATGGCTAGGTCCTATATTCATTTACTTATTTTTCTTGTATATTTTTTTATTGTGTATAACATCTTCATTTTTCTAAAAAAAGCATCATACATGTTCATCTACATTCAAACCTAACCAGTTATCCAATTACTCGTATTCTCTTAAACTGGAAAGAGCATTTTGATTTTATAAACAATGACTACTGATTCCTAAGGGCCACACATGGAAAATATCCACATATAAGACATTTTCACCAAAAGAGATATTTAACTTGGTCATTTCAGAAGCAAATTTAGTAACACTGAGCACACATATAATTGTTGTATCTCATAATTTGTACTGACCAATTGGGCAAGAACTTAGTTGAATCATATCAATTCTTGGTCTGACCAAGGCATTGCAACCATTCAACTTCTCGAATTAATGATGTGAAATTGTCCCTCTGCTCCTAAGGCTAAGTCCATAGTGCCTCTAGCTTCTGTCGACATGAGGCTATATGGTTTCGTCTTCTGCTATAGAAAGAAAAAGACCAACTGATGCAGCATAACACGGTGACTTGAAGAATACCCATTTTCATTTTGGTTGATACAGAAAGTTCCAATCAATTCCACATGACTTGTTTATATCCAAACCGTAGTGAATTCAAGCCCACATATGTAAAATAACCACACTCATACAAAGGTCCATCCATTTAAGCAATGCCAAGAGTAAAACCAACTGCTCTAGAGTCCTTTGGTTCATTTCTGGTGTTTTCTATGTCTTTCCAAAACAACACGTGCGAACAACAAAGAGACATCTCCTTTCTTTTTCCAAAAAGTAATGGTCCTCTCCATTTTAACAACTGTGCTTAACATATGTGTGACATCTCCACCAGCAAACCTATCTTGCAGAGTTTAAAAACCAACCATAAGCATTTAGAACTTTCTTCTCTATGCTTAATTTGACATTCCTAATTCAAAATTCCCTTTTCATTGTTTTTAAAGGAAAATTCCCCTTTTCTGGAAGGGCAAAGGGTATAAGTAGGCAGCCCATCAAAAAAGCATCATAACTATCCACAATAGGACTTGCTTTTCATAAACATGAAATTTTGTTGGTTCACATCTCTGCACATATTCACCAGCAATGTGGGTTGAACATTTCGTGGCTGGAATTTATTTAGATTCCCAAGTATTCCATTCTTTTGCAAATCTCAATTAGCACCGGAGTATTTCCTTTCCAATTTTGTATTTTGATCATCAAAATCTAAAAATATTGATAACTCTAGTCATATGGTTATATCTTTTAACACACAATGGATTGTTGTAAGGAAGGAATTGGAGAACCTAGCGAAAAAAGCAAGCTTTTCCCCATAACATAATTAGGTATTTACAAAATAAAGTTTGTAGCAAAATTTCACAAGGGTCCAAATCTTTAAGATTTCCCTTTACATGGCATTAGTTTCAAAGTCCTCTAGATGTGTTATGATAGCTCAAATTAAACTTTTAATCTCAAAAGTGCCCTTTGGACCTTTTTCTTGTTGGGGTCCTTTTTCTTTCTTGTAAATTACTTCCATTTGTATCTATACAAAAATTCATGAACTTTTGGTCACTTTTTTTATATCTTTTTCCATTTGTTTTTGCCATGGGAAGCCAGTTTGATTATTAGTAAAATTGCAAGTTAATATGAAATTGCCCTATTTCATATAAATAGGTTTTTGCCATGGGAAGTTCATATCTTTAGCACAAATTGCCATTTTGATTATTATTCGAAATCACTCAAATCGTGTCTTAGATCTAATCTCTCTCTCTTAGATCAAACTCACTCAAATCCCGAGGATGGGATCTCTTTGCGATTTGCTCAGTTAGGGGTTAGAGTCAAACCTATCATTGGATTTGTGCTAAAGATTTGCCACTCAATCTCCCTTGATATTTGTGTTGATTCTTGCAATCGATTAGCTTTGTTCTTTTTTTTCCCTTATGTGATTCATAATAGTTTGTGCAGTGGCTTGTTATTTGAGGCAGATCGCTTATAGCATCTTTCAGAGCTATGGAGAAGATCTTGCATGGTAAACACTACATTAGATCTGTTTATGGTAGTTGTTACTACAAGTGTGAGTTTGTGAAGAGTAGATTTGCTTGTGTGACTTGCGACCTTGTGATAGCTGGGCATGTCTAGGTTCACATTATGTAATGAGATTGGAGTGTTGAGTTAGGATTAAAGAGATAGACACCCCTCCAACCCCCAAAATTGTCACCATTGTTAAAAATTAAAAGGAAAAAGTTCTCCTCTCCCAAGCAAAAATCAATAATAAGAATGACTTAAATTTAGGCATGGGAAAGATCCATCATTTTTTTTCTTTGTCGTCCAAAATCTTCCTACAAGCCTCACAGCACATGAATGAAATCCCAGCAGCTGGAACGAACATCATGCAGCTTGATACTAATCCTTTGGAGAGACCACCAATACCTTCTCTCTCTAAAATGCTCAATAAGGAATGAAGCACATCTACTCTTATAAACTTGCCTGCCACCTACTGCCTCTATTTGTATTTGTGTGCGGGCTACCTCAAGAGGAAACGTAGCAGTGCTCGAAATGACACCTGCAGCTGATCCTATCAGTAGAGTCTGAACATTGCCGATATCCTCTTGCCTGAAAACTTTGTTGTATGCCTTTCTCGGTGCATCGTAGGCATAGTAATTAGCGGAAACATATGGTATTACTCATATTATGCTGGGAGCGAGGCCCCTGTTCAGCTCCCCTTGCTCTTCATCCCACACAATTTTAATGAGAGCATCCAAGAGGCTGTTATATGCATCCCCATCTAAACGAGTGGCAGCCTATATATATATATATATATATATATATATATATATATATATATATATGTATGTATTGAAAAGCTAAAGGATGGTTATCTGGATGACCTCCACCCAAATTTAATTACTGAGGGGGCCAAAAAACGAAGAGTGGTAGCATATTGTGGATCATAAGCATTAAAACTCTTGTTCATTGAATAAATGCTCCCAGAGGAAACGGAAATATTAGGAATCTTGAAGCGATTGAGCATCTTTGAATCTTTGATAAGCATCATGAACAGTGAATTCACCATGACCCCCTTATCATATCATCCATCCCTTGCTAGGACGAGCTTCCCGCGACAGCTGAAGCAGTGCGATAATTTCCTCTGCTCTTTGATCTGGAAAATATGGCAATAAAGGAAGGGGCCTAAGCACCCAATTTGCCATCAAATGAGCTTGTCCATCTGTCTTTAGTTGACACATCTTTGCCTGGAACCAAAACAAAAAAACGAGGAAACAAGGAGGCAATTGATCCAACCAAAGATCAATGCCCTTTCAAAAGGTAAAAAAATCCTGCCAATCATACAAAAAGGACACAATGTTGGAGCTATTCTAACATTTGAATCATTTGAATAACCAAATGATTACACTACTGGAAATCTTTAGTAGAAATTGTTGTAGGTACAAACTGTTGAATCATTTGAATCGAAACGAACCGATGATGACATGTTGGAGCTAGCTATTATAACCAACTCTTTAGAAGTTAGCACTACTGGAGGTCCAAATTTAGTTTGCTGCAAGGATGAATAACGACACAACTCCAATTTAGTAGTTAGCATACAAGAATCAGAATCTTTGGCTTTGCACTACTGGACCTCCAATTCCAGTAGTTATATCTTTTGATAGTGGACCTTGGTTTGTGGTTTTTATAGGGGGCAGTTTACAACCAGCAATGAAACAGATCTTCATGTATCAGTGTGATAAAGACTTAGAATAGGAAAGAATAAAGAATTTGCAAATCAATGGTCAACAAACAACAATTATCCAGATCATTTAAAAAAAAAAAAAAGAATAAAGAATTTGCAAATCAATGGTCAACAATCAACTACATACCAATTCATAATAGTTTGGACCATGCTTAGATATGAATATTACTGTCCATTTTGCAAATCAATAAGCTGATAGCAGACTTATTACTGTCCATTTTGGTGTAAATAGATCTGATGTCTGATTTTACGATGTAGTTAATTTTTGTAGAAAGTTTAATGATAAACAATGAGAACAGTTAGTTCAGACAGTTTGCAATGACCATCTTTTCTAGTAATATCGGAATATGAATTATTGTGTGGACAGGAAATTTAGATATGTTTATATTTTTGGGTTAAGAAATTATCCTTAGCTAATTAGTTGACTTATTCAGTGTTGTTTTAAATAAAGAAGAACGTGAATTCTCCTCAGGTTTTAATATTCAATGTATAAAACTACTAAACTGACATGTGATTCTCCAGACTGTTGCCTCTTACCGATCGCAATGGGGTCCTGAGCCAATTTGTGATGAATATTATGGTAGGAGAAAAATATTATAATCAGTAATATTCCAATACGATTAAAAAATTGTGACCATCATAATTATGTGTTGGATCGTAATTGTAATTGAAATCATTTTAAAAATGTGGGTAAGTAACTAATCTGTATGTGTTAGTTGTGCTTTGTGGGTAGTAGATGGTGGGACTGGAAGGCTAAGAAGACATGAGGTAAATGTTGTTGTTGTTGTTATATGATTACCTTTGAATGGTTGGTCTGATTTAGGATGTCAGTGGTTGGTTGTGGAAATGGTGAAAGCTCAGGTCCTTGTTCCAAAAACTAGAGTGGTCACCTTCTTTGAGCATGCATAGTGCTCTGTGCTCCTTTAGGTGCCTTCTTATAGCCTCAAGTAATTTGTGAAGCGCTTAACTCTTGCTAAAGTTTTAGGTAAGCATGTGATGCTTTAAATGTCCTACTCCTCTCTATTTTAAGTAGGAGACAACAGGAAGTCCACTCCCTTATAGAGTAGCCACTTCCCATGGGTTGTACTTATTTGAGACACATAAGGAAAAAGGACCTAAAGAGTCACTTCAAGGCTTTTATCTTGATTTATATGCATCCCCATTAGCCAAAATTTCCCTGGATGTACCTGTCACATAGAGTGGAATCCTCGAACTTTTCTTACTGAATCAAAATGAAAATTACAATAAAAAAATCCCAATAGGTTCATCTTTCCTGTGCATGTTTCCTTTGATGATCAGTCTAGAAAACCCAGGAAAAAAAATCTTCTTGTGAATTTCTCCCTAGTTTAGACCAAGTCAGAATTATGGATACAGTTCGTTGTTTGGTAGCAGTTGCTCCTTCCAAAAGCTTCAAGACCACAACATCCCCTCAATCAAATATCCATGAGACTTTGAATGGACTTTTCAGGATTATTTTGGGGATGGTCTAAATGTTGAAAGAACAATTTTCCAATGCCAACATGGATGATATTATGCAACATGCAAGACAATTGGCTATGCAGGTATGATTTGATACATTTATTTGACATATGTGATATTCGTGAATTTTAATATGATTTGAATGTTTGTTTTGCACATATATGTAGAGGCAGGACAAGCAGAGGTATCCATTATTTTATTTGTATAAAAGACATGAACCTTTTGTTATGTAATTATCTAATTTGACCGTGTTTGGTAATTATCTATTACTTCACAGGTTTCTCATGCTAGAAGTGTACCTAGCAACTCCCGTGGAGAAAAAGGGTCTTCATCAATATTTTTGTTTACTGAAAAAATCCGTTGTTCTTGTACATAGCCTAGACTTCACCATCCACTGTTCTTGCCATAGTCAGCCGCTACAATAAATTAATAGTACATGATACTAGTGGCCATCACATTAAATCCCATTATTATTTACAATGTATGAACTCATCAATTATATCCACCTTGGTTCATTTTTGTTCATACACTATTTATTATACTAGTAACTATGACATCACATTTTTAGTATGGGCAAGTCGGATAGAGATTGATCCATTTTTGTTTACTCTATTCATCAGCCAGACCTGAATGGTGAAGTCATCCCATTCCCCTACTAACTTACAGGCTTCATCCAAAGAACACTGGGGGTTATTGGGATTCACAAAATGCAGTACCTTTAAGAAGTTCACAGTTGTGGACTTTTGTTGCTACTTATTGCACTTTCAAACTAATAGTGATTTGCATTGGAGGGGAAAGTCGAGTATATTTCTTGAAATGCATAAGTACCTAATATTTCCTATGTTACAGTTTCCTTATATGCACAAATACCTAATTTTTTTCTAGTTTGGTTACATGCACAGCAGCACAAGTACCTAATATGTTCCATTCAGAGTTGCATGCAGGTGCCTTCCTAAAATTTAACACCATGACACTTTAAATAGGTGTGTTGACTCTGGTTATTATTCTGGAATTGGCAATAAGAGCTCAGGTATCCGATTTACCTGTCCTTTTTTCCTTCTTTCACCCTTTTTTGTTTAACTCAAATTTGTGGTGTTGTTCTTTTTTAGCGGTTATTGATTTGCTAATAGAATTATGATATCTCACTGCTAATGGCAGGGCTTTAGACCAACAAAGCCAAAAAACTAAGATGTTTCATTAACTGTGGCTGTTGGGTATTTTCTTTCTCCTCTTTTTAATTTAATGTCAGATCTTCACGGAGCATGTGGTTAATTGATCACTGAAGTCGCACTGTTGTGGCCTTTTGCTGCTGTTTTGGCTATATTTTGTGGATTTCAGTGAAGCCCAACAGCAACTTTCAAAGCGAACCCAAAATGCAAAATTATTTTCTGATATAGGGAGGAGAACGCCAAAAACCTGGGGCTTAGAGTTGTCTTGCTCCGTTGAAGGACGGGTACTTTTCTCATTTTCAGTCATGTTCTTTTTATCTAGATGAAACAAATGATCCCGCTTAAAATAATTAAGGATTTTTGAGTTAGAAAAACCCATTGCATATGCAGGACTCCTACTGGACTGTAGAGCCCACTCAATGACTTTGCAAATGTGATAAGAAGCCTCTGTAAAGAGCTCTGACTGCTTAGATTCATTTGTCTAAATCCATAAACTTGACAAAACTTTCCTGGTAAGTGATCTGGGTTTGTGCTTTCTCTTCTAGAAGCAAATGACCTAGTTTATCTTTTTGTTTTGAAACTTGAGTCGACATGATTTGGTTCCAGTTTATCTATGAAATGACCCTTCCCAAGGGTCGTGGGGCCATTTTCTAAAATTTAAGAGGGTTGCTATAATTTATAACCCCTGGATTTCTTGTTTTGGGGGCTCTGCGGATAAAAGAGGCTCTTGCAGGGCATTTCATGCAAAATGCCCTGGTCCCACCCACACTCATGCACACCCACACCCCTAAACCCTAAACCCCCTATTCTATTTAAACCCCCTTGCCTCGAATCCCGAGCCATCCACCTTCTCCCATTTCCTCCCTCGACGCACACCAGCAACTCCCCTTTCCTTCCTTCCTCTCCATGTCCTCCCTACCCGCACAAGGAGCTCCCACTGCGGGAGTTTTGAGTGCGTAAGGAGGAGCTTGGGTGAGCTGGCAACGGAGCTTGGAGGGAGGGCGTTCGTGCGGAGCTGAGGGAGTGTCTTTGCTGCAGCAGCACCTGGTGAGGGGGGGTGTTTTCGTGAAGAGAAAAGGCTTGCGAATGGTTCTGCTGAGTTATCTTTCCGCAGAACCAGACGTCTGGGGAGTCCAACAGACGTCTAGTTGGATGTCCGGAGTTGCCATCGGACGTCTGATACCGCGCAAAATATGAGGTAACGCACTGTTCGAGACTTGTATGCAATGTTCGGCGTATTCTTCTCTAAACAGTCTGAGCGCCTTGGTGTGTGTGTGCTGCACAGGGCGTGGGCGCTTTCCACGAGGAGAGGAAGGCTCGTGAAGGGCTCTGAGGAGATTTTTCTCCGCAGATCAGACGCATGTACCTCTCAACAGACATCTGGAGGTAGCACCAGATTTTTGATAAAGCAGATTCAAATGGTAAGGTCCTGTCTGCCTGTATATTTCGTATGTATTGTCTGCGAGTGATTGTACATCACTGTACGCATGTAGGGCCGTTGGGAAGAGGTGCTGGCGTGGCTTCCTAGACACTTTAGGACGTCTGGACGTCTCTCCAGATGATTGATACTCGTCCTAGACGTTCAAGGGCACTGCCAGATGTGTGGAAGGACCCTTAGACGACCACGAGGAGTTCCAGACGTTCGTTTTCAATGTAGAACCCAAGGTGAGCATTCTGGTGTCATTTAAGATGTCTGGAAGCTGTTCTAGAAGTCTGATATCAGCCTGTTTGGAATTTTCCAGGTATCAGGCGGCTGGTCCAGTTGGACCAGCCTACCTGGTCCAGTTCAGGTGAATCGGGAAGTGTGTTTGGGCCGATTCAGGACCCAAACGAAGTTGGGTTTTTCGCAAACGAAGTACCATTGGCTTTTTGTCAGATTTTCCAATGCGATGGAGCTGTGTTCTAATTGTTTTGAGTACATTCCTGTCATGTGAGATGTTAGAAATGTGTGGTTTGACTGTTCGTGGTGTGCACAGGACCTATGGAGGCTGCGAGATCCGCCGTTTGTGCCCCCAGATCTACCGGTTACCCTGGTAGAGTGGTTTTGCTATGCCCTGTGAATGACATAATTGAAGTGCATGTTACATTAGAACTATTGATTGAACCCTTAGGATGTGAAATGAACCCTAGGGCTGAGATAGAGGAATATGCATTATTTGAATACTTAATCTATTGTGATGTTTCCTGAATAAATCATGAGTTGTCTATTTATAATTATTGAACCATGACTTGAATTGAAATACATGTCGTATCCTGTATAATTGATTGCTGAGATAATTGTCTGATTGTGAAACCATAAGCTACCTGCTATGTGTTTAATGAATCATGACATGAATAGAGATATATGGATGCTACGGAAATAAGAAAATCTATGCATGAACCCTACGAGGAATTTGAAAGGAAACTGAAATCATAATGTGGAAAATATGTGGAATGATGGAACATGTTGTGTTGCGACCTGCTCCCGGCTCCCTATAGGACCTGAGAACGGCTCGCCTCGATGAACCCCAAGACCTAGTCGTCCAACAAGAAAGAATCAATTGCCATATTCATTCCACAACCGTACAAGTAATGTAACTAAGTAGGAAAAATATATTACTGAAAATAAAGGAAAGAAATAGCAAACCACCAGTATCTTACACTATATAGCGAAAAGTATGATTATAAGCACAACCATTACAATAGAAACTGGTACAGAATGACAGAAATAACTATGAGGAACAGGTACTCACTACTACAAAATACTCTGTAAAAGAATGAAAGGAAACTATAGCTTGACTCGACTGGGCCCAGCTCCCTCAGCAGCCGGCGGCTCAGCTGCTCAAATCCCTGACTTGAACAAGGTTATAAAATCGGTGGTCAGCTAATGCTAAGTAGAGTGGTGGTTATAAAATTTAAACAGGTAGCTAACTAAACATGCATTTAACAGTTTACTAGTTATTATCCATTTCCAATTATCATTTTTCTGCTCCGAGTACTCTAATCAGGTTTCAGACATTTCTAAATCTTCTTGTTCCCTAGGGGAACGATCTGGCTTGTAGTTTTCCCGCGATGCAAGATGTACATGTGGCACTCTCCTGACCGAGAGAGCCCCCGTGGTAGTCCTACACCCGGTCTACTACCCCGAGGTCACGGTTGTGACGTAGCGGTGACTACGGCATGTGTGATAAGCGCATGGGTAGCTACCCCGTAGTGGCACTCAGTCAGTCGTTTCTGCTAATTGGTACGCCCAAACGTAGAGCACGGAACAGTATAGGGCCTTGCCCTCTTAGAATAATGGTCTCGCCCCTCAGAAATAGGGGTCTCGTCCCTCACAGTCTACGTACGCTCGTTCGACTATCTCGGTTTACCTAACGGGCTAACAAAAGTCGGTGTAGGGTGGCTAGTCCTAACCCCAGGCCTCATGGGGTGGTTAGCTCCCTTCCTATACTAAGTAGCTCACCTCGGTACCACGTACGTGAGGGCCAAGTAGGAGTCGATGTAGAGTGGCCAAACCCACCCAATGTCTCAACCTAAGGGGCGGCAAGCTCCGCTTTACTCTAAAGGGATAGTTGCTCTTCTCGGTACCACGTACACGAGGGTCAGCTCACTTCCCTTAACCAAAATTGTGTTCCCAAAACCGTCAGGTTTCCCGTACTATCGTATTCCTAGTTTCTTTCTACATTCCCCGTAGAGTTCGTACATGAACTTTCTTGTTTCCATATCTGGTTCGTTATACAGGCAACTCGAATTCCACCATCAATTATTTAGTACAAGCAGGCACGACGTAGTTCATTATAGGCAGTTCATGGTTTATTTCTTTCCAGGAAATAATAATTTAATCATTCACTAAATGTACATTCATTTCTTTCAGCCCTAGGGTTCATTTCACAATCCTAGGGTTCGATTCTATAGCAGCATGCATTTACCTCTTTTCAGTCCTAGGGTTCATCTCACAACCTAGGTTCAGTTAATTCTATGCAATTTAATTTTTAACTCCGAGGTTAATGTAAGAACCATTCTACCAGGATAATCAGGAGATATGGGGACACAGTCGACGGAGTTTGCAATCCCCGCAGGTTCCGTGCATACCACGAACGAACGACCTATAACATTGACCCATATGTCAAAATGAGCTCAGAACTGTATAGACAATGTATCACTACGTAGAGAAACTTGAATGGAAACCATCGACGTTTTGTTTTTGGAAAATCGACTCCGTTTGGGTCCTGAATGGGCCCAAAAACACAAACCCTGATCAAAATTAGAAGTATGGGAAGAGCCCCAGACGTCTTAAACGAACTCAGGGACTCACCTTGCTCGGGGCACCTTTTCCGGACGTTTGGAACTCCGTGCAGACGTCCGAGGGTGTCTTTAGACGTCTAAAGACTCTTCTGGACGTTTGAAATTGCCTCGGTCTTCTCACTGGCGCGCTTCCTAATCCTCAGACATACTCGTGCACACGGTCAGAACTTTGGTAGGAAAAATAATCCAGGAAATGTACTCTCAGACTCCTGAGATTGCCTTCGGACATCCGACCTGACGTCTGGAGGTTACTTTGGACGTTTGATTCTGCAGAAAAATGATTTCGCAGAACCATTGCGAGCCTTTTCTCGCTGTAGAAGTTACAGCAACAGAAGCACTACCTTGTCTCTCCTCGCAGTGCGCTGCCCCCCGACTCCCTCCCAGGCCCTCCTATCTCCTCTGCTCTCCGCTCTCTTCCTTGTTCCCGGTCAGTTGCGGTGGTGTGGGAACAAAAACGAGAGGAGTTTATATGGAGAGATGAAGTATGGAGGAGGGGATGGTGGAGAGTGAGGGAGGTGAGGGTGCCGCAGGGGAGGGTGCGGCGTGTGGGTGTACGTAGGGGGATGGTGTGTGGGTGTGAGGGGTGAGGGGAGTGGTGGTGGAAAAATTGCGGGGATGCCTGGTCAGGACTCGGATAGGTTGTGTTAATATGGTGAAATTAGCGTTGAAGTGAGTATAGTGGTTAACCTAAATTGAGCTTAACCATCTTTTTACAATTTTTTTTTTTAACCTGGCCTACTTGATTTTATCTTGGTCACTTTTAGGCCCAGGGTCGAACTCAGGGAGGGGGGATTAGAGGTGAATAAGTTTTTACGCCTTTCCTACAACGAATCTCTTCCGTTCGTTTATTATGTTTTTGATGTTTTTCTATTTAAGATTTTTTTATGATAATTTTGTCCTTAGGTACACCCTCAAAATCAGGTCCTTGGCTTAGAGCCAAATTATTCTTGGCTTTGAGCCAAATTAGGGTTCTAAAACTAGTCTTACTATTCGCAAGACCGAGTACCTGCAAGATAAGGATTATCTTTTCTCTTTTACTATTTTTTTAATCTTTTCAATAGCAGGAAACAAAAGAGAAAATAGAAACAAGGTAATAAAGATATATATATATCTAAAATGTCCTCAGCTGGACTCAGAATGAGGCACGACATTAGTTACCTTTCAGCAGGGCAACAGTTTCTCCAATGGGGGCAGGTTCGTGAGTAAGATAAGGTTTCAAACGCTGGCCATTGACCGTAAATTTATGCTCAGATTTGGGATCTTCAATTTCAATGGCCCCGTTGGGAAATGGTCTCGAGACCAGGAAAGGACTAGTCCATTTGGACTTCAATTTCCCAGGAAAGAATTTGAGCCGGGAGTTGTAGAGCCAAACTTGCTGAGATGACTCAAATTCCTTCCGTCGAATACGGTTGTCGTGAAAAGCCTTGGTACGTTGCTTGAAAGTTAAGGCAGAATCATAGGCTTCACGATGTAGCTCTTTCAGCTCTTGGAGTTGGAGTTTCCTTTCTCGACCACACAGGTCTGGGTCAAGGTTACATTGGCAAATCGCCCGCGCGGTGCTCCAACTCCACGAGCAAATGACAAGGCTTCCCGTAAATGATTCTATAAGGAGACATACCAAAGGGAGCCTTGAAGGCGGTCCGATACGCCCAAAGTGCGTCAATCAGCTTGTCGGACCAATCCTTACGGTCAGGTCGAATCGTTTTCTGGAGAATGTGCTTGATTTGTCAGTTCGACAATTCTGCCTGGCCGTTCGTCTGAGGATGATACAGAGATGCGATACGATGGACTCCATATTTCCTCAGAAGTGCCAAAAAAGAAGCATGTGTAAAGTGGCTTCCTCCATCCGAGATAATGGCTCGAGGGATCCCAAAGCGTGCAAAAATGTGATCTTTGACAAATCGAGTGGTTATAACATGGTCAGCATGACGCGTGAGAATAGCTTCGATCCATTTCGAAACATAATCAACAGCCACGAGGATATATGCGAAGCCGTTGGAAGGATGAAAGGGACCTATGAAATCAATTCCCCAAATGTTAAAAATTTCAGCAGCTAGGATGGGTTGCAAGGGCATCATGTCACGACGTGACATTGACCCTAACGACTGGCACCTAGTGCAATGTTTGGCATAATTGTGTGCATCCTGGTGAAGGGAGGGCCAGAAGAAACCTCACTGCAACACCTTGGCTGTAGTTTTCCTCCTAGAGAAATGGCCTCCGCAGGCCTGATCGTGGCAGAAGGATAACACACTGGGGAATTCGCTGTTAGGAATACAGTGACGGATGATTTGATCAGCACCTATTCGGAAAAGGAGTGGATTATCCCAGAAATAATACTTTGCTTCTACCATGAGACGCTCGCGCTGGTTTTTAGGCCAGCCACGTGGAAGGGATTCAGAAGCAAGGTAATTGGCAATGTCGGCATACTAAGGTCCACTTGCCACATTAATTGCCAATAGGTGTTCATCGGGAAAAATCTCATTAATCGGCAAAGTAAGTCCAATATGGTCAGGGTCCAGTCTAGAAAGATGATCAGCTACAACATTCTGGGCTACGGCCTTATCGCGGATCTCAATGTCAAATTCTTGGAGCAGAAGGATCCAATGAATCAGTCTAGGCTTGGCATCCTTCTTGTGGATGAGATGGCGAATGGCCGCGTGATAAGTGAAAACAATAACATGTGAGCTCAGAAGGTAAGAGCGGAATTTCCCCAGCCCAAAGACGACCGGCAGTAGTTCTTTCTCAGTGGTAGTATAATTATGTTGGGCCTCGTCCAACGTCTTACTGGCGTAGTACACCACGAAGGGGTGTCTATTGCGTCTTTGTCCCAGGATGGCTCCGACTGCAAGGTCGGAAGTGTCACACATGAGTTCAAAATCGAGGGACCAATTAGGTGGCTGGAGAACGGGGCCTTGGTGACAGCATCACGCAGCTGCGTGAATGCTCGTATGAAGTCGGGGCCCATATCGAAGGGCACGTCGGTCGATAGGAGATGAGTTAAAGGTTGAGAAATCTTGAAGAAGTCTTTGATGAATCTCCTATAGAAACCGACGTGACCCAGGAAGGAGCGGATTTGTTTGACAGAGCCAGGCACAGGTAAATCAGCAATCACATCAAGCTTAACTCTGTCAACATCGATACCCGTCGGAGATGATATGCCTGAGAACAATTCCCTCGTGTACCATAAAATGACTTTTTGCCCAGGAAAGCACGAGGTCCACATCAATGCATCTCCTAAGGATACGGGTCAGGTTGGTAAGACAGTCATCGAAAGAGGGTCCAAAGATCGAGAAATCATCCATGAAGACCTCGAGAAAGTCACCCACCATGTCATGGAATAGCGCCAGCATACATCTCTGGAAAGTTGCTGGTGCGTTACAAAGTCCGAACGGCATCTTTCTAAATGCAAAGGTGTTGAAGGGACAGGTAAAGGTAGTTTTCTCTTGTCCCCGGGGGTCAATTGCCACCTGGTTATATCCTGAGAATCCATCCAGGAAACAGAAAAATTTATTTTCCGCTAAGCACTCCAGGATTTGGTCGTAGTGAAAAGTGATATTTCTTAGTTGCAGCATTGAGTTTCCTATAATCCACACACATTCTCCAAGATGTAGGAGTGCGTGTAGGGATGGATTCGCCCCTATCATTGACACGGATGGTGAGTCTCGCCTTTTTGGGCATGACGTGAATCAGACTCACCCAGGGGCTATCACTGATCGGGTAGATTATACTCACATCCAGCCACTTAATAATTTCCTTTTTAATGACCTCCCGCATGTTAGGGTTGAGACGTCACTGCATCTCACGGGAAGGTCGAGCTCATCCTCTGTATATATACGGTAAGTGCAGTAGGAGGGGCTAATGCCAGTTAAGTCTGATAAAGACAATCCAATGGCTGCCTTGTGTTCCATAAGGACCTTTGTTAGTTTGCACTCTTGCTCCCTAGTCAGTTTTGAACTAATGATTACGGGGAACGTTTCATTTGGTCCCAAGAAAACATACTTAAGTGTACTAGGCAACTCTTTCAGCTCGGGAGTGGATGGTGAAAGATCTGGCATTTCTTGGGATACGAGTGTCCCAAGTGGATCGGAAAACAAGTCAGGAGGAAGAAGTTGGATCTCAGATTGGCCAAAAAGAGGGGCCTCCTGGATAGATGGATCCGAAAAGGAATAGCCCCAGTGAATAGTATGTGGGCTCAAGGTCCCAGTGTGGAGTTACAAATCCGCCTGATTTGGCGGGAAAGAAAGGGCAATCCGGTCTTCAAGAGTGTGGACCGGCGGTGAGTAGCCCAGATATGACTCAGACCATGAGGTATGGGAAGCGGAAAAAATTTCGTCAGAATTCTGGTTAGGAGAAGGTACGGGAATAGGGAGGGATGGGAGAACGTCACAATATGTGTCGGTCAGGCAATCGTCAGTGTTTAAAGGCAATCCGCAGCAGTCAGAATAGGTCCCAATTAGTCCGATACATGCACTGACGGCCGTGTCTTCGTCAGACGTGTCATCCCCGATGCAATCGCAATCAAAGTTCTTGGCTGCCTTGAAGATGTTAAGCTTGAGCTTCTCAGATCCAACGGCAATCTCAATACAGCCTAACTCGCAGTCGATATGGGCGCGGGCTGTGGCCAAGAAAGGTCGATCAAGGATGATCGGACAATCAGAAAGTGAGCTAGGAACTTCCATATCTAAAACAAGAAAGTCAACAGGAAAACAGAGACTGTTGACCCTAACCACGTCTTCCACCACATCCTTTGGAATTTTGACAGAACGATCCGCCAACTGTAACGTGACAGGGGTGGGTTTCAGATTTCCCAAAGAAAATTTTTTGAGCATGATGGTTGGTATAAGATTGATGGAAGATCCTAGATCAAGCAGGGCACGGTTAAAATTGCAGCCTTGAATGCTACAGGAAATAAGCAGTGTACCTGGATTTTTCTGCTTCAGTGGTAGATTTGGCAGTATAGCACAACTCGCATGAGGCGAGAGAACCATCGGATTCTTCGTTTTCTTTGACTGTCGCCTGGGGGTAGTGTAGGCTTTGAAAAATCGGACGACAGTAGGTATGTGGTCGATAGCCTCTAACAGGGGTACCTTGATTTCAACATCCCTGAATAAATTATGCAGGCTATCAAAGGCCTGCATATCCTTTTTCTTGCCTTTTGGCTCCCTCAGTAGAGCCTCAGGGAATGAGACTGATTCTGGCACCAATTTGGGTATATCGTCCTCTCACGAATGCAGTGCGCATCCCGAATGAGAGGGCGATGAAGAGGACGGGCCAGGATCAGGTCGAGGTGGATCGACGGTTTGCTTACCGCTCCTCGTAGTAATCTCATTGGACGATGCGGGTCCAGTGGGATCATAAGGCGGAGGAGGGTTTGCAATAGGGGCATAAGAGAGGTGCTGCAGCAGGATTAGCCTGAAATCCCGGTGGAATGCTCGGAGCCTGCAGAATCTAATGAACCTGCCCTTGAGAAGGTCGTACCTGTGGTTGAGGACCACAGAGTACGAAATTTTGCAGGTTGGGGACATGTTGGGCTGGAAGAGTGTCCTGAGATCGAGTCGCCATGTGTAGTTGACTGATCTCAGCATTCTTTTGTGCCAATTGGTGCTGAAGAGAGGTCATGTTCTCTTCATGACGCTTTGACATTTCCGTCATCATTCGCATCAATTTCTTAAGAGGGCCTGATGCGTGTTCTGTTTGCGGTACGCAAGGACCCGATGGCGGATTCGCCATAGGATTAGACTGGGTCCTTGGGATGACGAGTGCGGACGGTCGCATTGGTCCACCTGCGGAGTTTTGGCGATGCGGGTTGCTGGACCATGCGAAGTTTGGATGATTTCGCTACCCTGGGTTATAAGTGGCAGAGAACGGGTTGTTCCCCAGGGCGCAAGCATCTTCTAAGCCGGAAGACGAGTCCGCATGTAAATACGCATCCGAGCACACGGAGGCTTGGTCCTCCGTGTCAAAATACTAGCTTGCAGAAGCCAGATCCACATGACTTATCGAATCGCTCGGTGCGACACTCTGTAAGGAAGATCTCACGGGGTTTTGGAGATAAGCTCGGTGTTGGAAGAATTGGGATTGTGACGATGTGGTGAGGTGGGGGTGTTTGCCATAGAACGGGCAGGATTGGCCAGAAGCTTGTCCAGCTTCTTGTGCACGACGGAGACTTCATTCAATTTCTGTGCGATAAGGTTAAGATCAGTGGATGAATGGGAGGGTCTCGTGTCAACTTTGTGAACGTTACGAGGCAGGCTGGTATGATTAAAGGCGACAATGGAAGTATTGTTCATTAAGTTTTCGCTCATATTTTCAAATAATTCGAATGTTCCATTCTCGTCTTTATTCAGGAAATTCCCTCCGCAGGAAGCGTCTGCAATCTGCTTCAAAGTCTCATTTAGCCCATAATAGAAAATCTTGGCTATATGTCACTTAGGCAGACCGTGGTGCGGACACTTCCTGAGGAGGTCATTATATCTCTCCCATGCCTCATGAAACTGTTCGCTATTTTGTTGCGTAAAGGAAGTGATAGAACGGCGAAGCGCATTGGTTCACTCGATTGGGAAGAACTTCTTGAGAAACGCTGTTCGCATCTCTTCCCAAGAATGGATGGTTCTCCCAAGGGTGCATAACCATTGCGACGCTTTATCCCGCAACGAAAATGGGAACATTTTCATGAAGACAATAGATAACCTGATGTTTCTTGGTTTAACTGTTTCAGCCAATCGGGTTAGGTCTTCCAAATGGAGAAAATGATCTTCACTTGCAAGACCATGGAAGTGAAAATTTATCAGGCCAATTATATTTGGTTTTTGTTCAAAATCGTCCCCGCCCATGGGGACCTGAATTTGTTCTATGGTCTCTGTAGCAGCGGGATTCTGATAGGAGTTAAGAGGCCTAGGCTCCTCCCGTTCGGGAGGGTTCTGCATTTCCTCCAATGTTTCCCTAATGGCTTCAATTTGTTCATTATACATTTCCATTTGGGCTTGGAGGCGGGTTATGGGATCCAAGGCTCCACCACCTGGTGGGTTTTGAGGGCGGTTTCCTCCTTCAGGATTTGGGGGTGGGCGTGCAGCCATATTTGTGGAGGAGGATGACGATTCGGCCTCTTTTCTAAAATTATCAGACAATTCAAACAATTCAGGGTTCTGTGACCTCCTAAACATATACTACCGCAAGAAGAATTGGGGGGATAAGAAGGGAAAAAGAGATGAGAGAAATGACGTCGCAAAGGTACACTTGATGACAAATCAAGACAATCAAATTCATAACCTCTACAGTGTGCCCTTAGACCTAAAGATTTAAGTTACCTACTATCACGACCTACGGAACCAAATGTGAGCATCGCGGAACCATCGGGCCAGATTGAAAGGCTGTTTGCCCCAGTTTTAGACACCTGATAGCACGCAGGAACCCTCATTAGCACATAAGCACTACACGCAGGTAGTTTGACCTCCAATCCTTAATAAGGGTCAAGTTGCTACCAGTTTTAGTTAGAGGCTTAGGATCAAGTGCTTCTGGAATGTGAAGGGCGTTATTTATGGGTAATGCTCAAGTGGTTTGTTTTTAGAGAGTGTGTAAACCAAGCATGCAACGGGGAAATCTCCTCAAATGGAAGTTTTAATTGGTGAATGATTTTTAGAGTTTCACCCTTAAGTAGTATGGATTTTAGAATTTCTCTGAATTACCAATTCAACCAATCTTCGGGTTATGAGAGAATATAAGTTCTTCTAAGTCGAACAAACCCTTCTTCAATGTCAGTTGGTTAATGCATGCTAAAATGCAATGGGCTTCCCTAGATGGAGATTTCTATTTGTGGATGCACGAGTTAATTTTAGATTAGTGTGAAAGGGAGCCAAAACACTTCAATTCAAGTGCTCCTAATCACCGAAATGATCTTCCATACACAAGGCTCAACCACAAGATAAAGAAAATCAAATTGTTGGGGTTGAAGTATTCGGGATCAAATCTTAGGCACATGAAAGGTCGTGGTGGGGTTGGAATCAACTCAATTCCAAATCTCCCCACCAAAAGTGTGATCCCAAATTGTGAATGAATGAGGCAAGGAGGGGTGGCAGTTAATCTTTTTATTTTTGCCTCACAGAATACTTCACACGGCGAAAGATTCAAGAATCAAGATTCTTGGATCTTCGCTATGCGAAGTTTGGCAGGAATTCCCAGGGCGATGGGAGTGATGGCAAACAATTAAGCAAGTGATTTTTAGTCAACTTTCCCCAAGAAATCCCAAGAAGTTTTTTTTTTTTTTAAGGTGACTAAGTTGCTAAGAGAGAGACTTACCTGTTCAGCAATGTGGGCGAAGTTCCAGTGCGGTGTCGGCGACTTCTCGTTCTCGTTCCCACCTTGGATCTACCTACGTC
Organism: Thalassia testudinum; assembly: GCA_037157565.1. Lineage (NCBI taxonomy): Eukaryota > Viridiplantae > Streptophyta > Magnoliopsida > Alismatales > Hydrocharitaceae > Thalassia > Thalassia testudinum. The sequence goes on along the minus strand of JAZHRO010000077.1, from coordinate 77,415,502 downwards.
TCCGACTTCCTCTGCTTGCCTCTTCCTTGCAACTGGTTCACCTGCACACCAGTAAACAAAAACACCCGTGAAGATTAGGGTGTGAGAAGAGAAAACCAAAGGAATGGGGTAGAAACTTTACCTCAATGCGCACTTCCTTGGCAACGGCACCAGAAAAAGTATGGTTGGGACCCGGATAGGTTGTGTTAATATGGCGAAATTAGCGTTGAAGTGAGTATAGTGGTTAACCTAAACTGAGCCTAACCATCTTTTTACAATTTTTTTTTTTAAACCTGGCCTACTTGATTTTATCTTGGTCACTTTTAGGCCTAGGGTCGAACTTAGGGAGGCGGGATTAAAGGTGAATAAGTTTCTACGCCTTTCCTATAATGAATCTCTTCCATTCGTTTATTATGTTTTTGGTGTTTTTCTATTTAAGATTTTTTTCTGATAATTTTGTCTCTGAGGTACACCCTCAAAATCAGGTCCTTGGCTTAGAGCCAAATTGTTCTTGGCTTTGAGCCAAATTAGGGTTCCAAAATTGGTCTTGCTATTCGCAAGACTGAGTACCTGCAAGACAAGGGTTATCTTTTCTCTTTTACTATTTTTTTTTATCTTTTCAATAGCAGGAAACAAAAGAGAAAATAGAAACAAGGTAAATAAAGATATATATATATATATTATATAGGGTGGGGGTGGAGGTGGAAATGGTGTGTAGCACGGTGTCGAGTTGATCAATGTCTAGAAAGACGCAACCAACAGGACGAAGTGCCGTGTGTAGTGTAGGATGGGTTGGTGGAAGGTGTGTACGGAGACGCTTTCTGTACGCAGGTATCGGGGAATATCAGCAACTGGTGCGGATATTCCCGCGATATAACGTGTGGTAGGTGATATGAATATAAGTATATATTTATATGTATATATATAGATAGGGTTGTAATTATATAGGTGTATATGTAGTTATATATATATATGTATGTATTTATATCTATGTATATATGTATGTATATATGTATATATATATATATATGTATAAATATATGTATATATATATGTATATATATACGTATATTTAGTTATATAGGTAATAATATGTATGGTGAGAGTGGCTGCTGGAGAGAGGGCGCTGGCTTTTAAGTCGTTCGGAGGCTGCAGTCGACGTCTGGTGGTGCGTGCAGGGGCATGCACGCGCAGGCGCAGGTGTGAGGGAGGGCGTGCGTTGGAGGCTGCAGGTGTGAGGGAGAGAGCAGCGCAGCGCGCTGCGGGCTGGAGTGGACGCAGGCGAAGACGCGGATGCGAGCGCGGGCGGGTGTAGACGTGAGTGCAGGTGCTGGAGCGGGTGCAGGCGCTGACGCGGGCGCGGGCTGGAGGTAGTTGTGGCGTGGAGAGAGAGCACGCGGTGACCGGATAAGTGAGAAACTTTCTGATCACCGCACTGTAGCTACAGTGTTCCGCAGAAACGCGTGAACAGTAGCTACAGTGTGCGCGTGGCGCGGACAATCGGCTGCGGCCGGTTCTACGTGCGCGGGCACTGTGGAGCGAGCCTGCGCGCGCGGAAGGAGATGGCGCCAGCTGCTGGTGTGTGCGCAGGGGCTTGCGCGCTGCGTGGAGCTGCTGGTGCCGTGCTGCTGCTGCGGTTGAGCTTTAGAGCTCGAGTCTGCGGCAATGGCGTGAAGGCTTTGAGTGGTGGAAGGAGAGAAAGAACCCACCACGCTCACCTGCTCTTGGATGAGCTGGGCAGTGGTGGAGCTTGTAGTGGTGGTCATGGACCATTGTGAACCTACTGCTCACAGCGTATCTCTTCAGTGGAAGAGGTGCTGCGCATGGAGGGGAGAAAGGGAGGAGATGGCTTGGAGGAAGGGGCTGCTGTGTGTATTTGGACCAGGCTGCCGCGCAAGGAAGATGGCTGTGCCTTTTTAAAGAAGAATGAGTCATGCACAGCCATGCCCTGGGCTGCATGCATGGCTAAGCATGCGGCTGGCAGAGCATGCTGTGGCAGAGAATGGCGCCAAGAAGAAGCCATGCCTTGCAGCCATGCGGGGAAGAAGATTTCAAAGCAAAATAAAAAATGAAGATGGTGAAATTGCGATGCAACCCTTGATGAAGACATTAATTACAAGGCTAATTATTCACTTTCCTCCCCTCTCAATTAAATGCATGCATGTGTTAATTTTTAGAAATGCAACTATGGCTACCTAATATGCAATGGCAATGCTAGGAAATAACATAAGATGACATTTTTATTGGTGTATTTTTGCTGTGCAATCAATGGCCCTACAATTATCCTCTCTCCCTCACAAACCCTAAGATAAAACCCAGGGGGGTTGCACAAAAACCCTTAACATTCTGAAAAAATGTCAAACGACCCTAGGAAAGGGTCATTTCATATTGCTTATGGGCGATTGTTCAGACTTAGTAAGGGAAGTGAGCTGGTCCTCGTGTACACGGTACCGAGGAGAGCAACTATCCCTTAGTATGGAGTGAGCTGGCCCTCGTGTACATGGTACCGAGGAGAGTTATTGTTCCTTTTGTGTAAGGGGGAGCTAGCCACCCCATGGGGCTCGGGGTTAGGATTGACCCCCCTACACGGACTCCTGTTGAGGCCCACTAGGCAAACTGGGATAGTCGGGCGAGGGTACGCAGACTGTTGAGGGGCAAGCCATGTTCTGTTTTGTGCTATACATTTGGGCGTACCTGCTAGCAGAAACGACTGACATCGTGCCAGTGCAGGGTAGCTACCTATGCGTTTATTGCGCGTGCCGTAGTCACCGCTACGTCGCGATCGTGACCTCCGGGTAGTAGACCAAGCGTAGGACTACCACGGGGTGCTCTCTTGGCCAGGAGAGTGTTACGTGTACATCCTGCATCGCGGGAAAAACTGCAATCAAGATCGTTCCTTTAGGGAAGAGGAAGATTAAAAGACACTGTGGATCTTTGTTAGAGAACCGACTCATGAACCCTTAGTAGTTAAACTAACTGTATGATTGGATAATTTAATAAATGCATGTATAAAATTACTATTCTTTATTGTCTTTAAATGCCATAACTGTTTTATATATACCACTCTACTCAGTGTTAGTTGACCACCGTCATATAGAACCGTGTACAGGTCAGGGAGTCGAGCAGCCAGCACCATCGGCTGTAGAGAGTGATGGGCCCAGCTGAGCCCAGCCATAGTGTTGCTTGTGCCTTTCCATTTCCGCTACTTTCTGTTGTTAGTGAGTACTTCTGTTTTATGTTGAGAACTATTATCGTTATGCCTTTTTGCCTTGGTTGTGATGGCTAGTAACTATGTTTCTCCCTATGACATGGTATCTTTCTAGAATCTAACTTATATTTCCACTGTTGGCTTTATTTAAATTGCTTAGCTACTTGCATGTGTGGTTTGTGGTTTGTTTCGTACGTTTGGGATAGTCTCTCGTTGGACGACTGGGTCTTGGGGTTAGTCAAGGCGAGCCGTACTCGGGTTCCCAAAGGGGTCAGATTCGGGTCATAATAAGATGGTATCAGAGTAAGGTCGTCCTGAGAGATAACCTAACGGATTGAAAGTAACCACACATGTGCATGTAGCTAGGATAGCCATCACGTCTTCTTGAATTACGCGTCTGAGTCATATTTTGGACTTGTATCTTTGACAATCTCTGTTTGTTTCTCTTCCATCTCCGTGTAGGAGATGCCTCGTCACAGAATTCATGGAGCTGGTCATGAGCGTGGCAGTGGACGTGGTCGCGGAGGCGGGCGTGCAGGTCCTGGTGCAGGGGTCGATCCACCCATTCTTCCTGGAATTCAGGCTCAGGACCTCGCCCAGTTGATTCGCGACATCGTTCGGGGGAGTTCCAGCAACCTCCTCCTCAACCACCTCCTCTTGAGGATGGGGAGGGAGAGTCCTCTGTGCGGCAGGGGAGCCTCTGTAGCGCTGGACGAGATGGAGGGGGAGGGGGTGACCCTCCACCACCCCCACCACCCTCAGACACTTCTAAGCACGAGTCCTCCCTGCCAGGAGGCGTACTTGTACCCGTGTTGCGGCTCCACCATGACCTGTTCGCTCAGTTCTGAAAACTGAAGCCCCCCTCCTTCAAGGGGTAGGAGAGCTCGTCTGAGGTCGAGGACTGACTGGAGTAGATGGAGAAGATATTCGACACACTCCAACCTCCTGCAGAGTGTCGCGTGGCCTTTGTCACGAATCAGCTGGAGAGCACAACCCACAGGTGGTGGAGGGCGGTTAGAAGCCAGGAAGGGGGAGAGCTGACATGGGATAGGTTTGTGGCGCTCTTCTGCGAGCAGTACTTTCCACAAACTTCGCAGGACTAGAGGAGGCGGGAGTTTCACACTCTTCGTCAGGGGGCGATGATGGTTAGCACGTATCGCACATGTTTCTTGGAGCTGTTGCGTTTCGCCTCGTCAGCAGCCACTACAGAGGAGGAGCGCTTGTGGAGGTTCATTGAGGGCCTCCGGCCTGCTATTCAGGGGTATGTGAAGCCCCTGAAGCTACCCACCTTCTTCCGTGTGGTTGAGGTAGCCATGACCTACGAGGAGACTAACCCAGCCGTTCAAGACATTGATAGAGGAGGATGGAAGAGGCCCTACCAGCCTAAGCACTCTTAGGGCCACCAGGAGAGGAGGCACGTGGTGCCTGCAGGGGAGTCGACCTGCTCTGTGGGGCCACCAGTGGCCTCTAGGGGCCCTAGACAGGGGCCAGCTGCGTGCACTAGACTCCCGCCCAACTACTAGCAAGGACAAATCGAGGGAGGAGGTCGCGCCCCACTCTGCTACCAGTGTGGCTAGCCAGGCTACACGAGGAGGGACTGCCCGTTTAGGGCTGGAGCACACCAGATGCTCCCCGCTTCGAGCATTGGGGGCCGATCAGGCGGCCGTGGTTACCAGACTCATGGAGGACAGTAGCCACGAGGATACCGGTCAGCTGCTACCCATCCGGTCCGGAGCATGGCAGCGTCTTCCGCGCCCATAGCTGAGGGGCATGTCAACGCCCTGACTCACTGAGACGCCAGAGCATCAGGCTTCGTGGTGGCAGGTATGGTTCCAGTTTCCGGAAGACTTGTTTACGTACTTTTTGATTCTAGTGCCACACACTCTTTCCTTTCCATGAGTTTTGTTGTTAGTTTGGGGACGGGCAACACTTTGTTAGAGGATCCATTCTTGATCAGAGGCCTAGGTGGGTAGTTGTTTGCAGGTGAGGAGGTTTACTTAGATTGTGAGGCCACCATAGGGGGACACAGTCATCCTGCTGACCTGATTGTGATCTAGATGGAGGATTTTGGCGTCATTCTCAGGATGGACTGCCTGTCCGCCTATCATGCCCTGGTGGACTGCTTCGGGAGGAAGATTGTGTTCTCCATACCTGAGCTGCCTCCCTTTGAGTTCCACGGTCAGCTAGTGGATGGAGGGTTCAGGTGTATCTCCGTGCTTCGGGCAACAAAGCTATTGAGTTAGGGGTGTAAGGGTTTCCTAGCTTGTGTTGTAGTGAATCCCAACCCAGAATTGATCTGCAGAATGTTCCGGTGGTCTGTGAGGACCCCGACGTTTTTCCAGAGGAGTTATCAGGACTGCTGCCAGAGCGTGAGATCGAGTTTGAGATCTCACTGGTATTGGGGACTAGCCCCATCTCTACTGCACCGTACAGGATGGCCCCGCTTGAGCTGCGAGAGCTCAAGTCCTAGTTGCAGGACTTGTTGGAGAAGGGCTTTGTGAGTCCCAATGCATCCCCGTGGGAAGCCACTATGCTATTCGTGAAGGACGGTACCCTTCAGCTTTGTGTTAATTATAGACAGTTGAATCGGGTCACTGTCAAGAGCAAGTACTTGCTGCCTCGTATTGATGACCTCTTCGACCAGCTAAGAGACTCTACGGTGTTCTCTAAGATAGCCTTGAGGTTGAGTTACCATCAGCTGAGGGTCAGGGAGACAGACGTCTCCAAGACAGCTTTCCGTACATGGTACGGTCACTGTGAATTCTTGGTCATGCCGTTTGGGCTGACCAACGCCCTTGCTGCTTTCATGGGCCTGATGAACCTCATCTTTAGACCGTACCTAGACCAATTTGTGGTAGTATTCATCGATGATGTGCTAGTTTACTCTCGGGAACAGGCGTAGCATGAACAGTATCTACACATGGTTCTGGATACCCTGAGATGGCGCAGGCTGTACGCCATGTATGGTAAGTGCAAGTTCTGGTTGAAATAGGTCACCTTTTTGAGCCATGTGATCTCGGGAGACGGATTGGCTATGAGTCCGGTCAAGGTTGAGACAATACTCAGGTGGGAGAGGCCACGCACAGTGATAGTGATATGCAGCTTTTTAGGATTGGCAGGCTACTACCGACGGTTTATTAGGGGATTCTCTCAGATTGCGCATCCTATGACTCAGTTAACCCGGAAGGACGTGCCTTTCACCTGGACAGACGAGTTTGAGTTGTGCTTTCAGGGGTTGAAGGAGAGGCTGACTTCAGCTCCTGTACTTACCATCCCGGATAACAGTGGCAGGTTTGTGGTCTACACTGACGCCTCGTTGCAGGGGTTGGGTGGTGTGCTAATGCAGCGGGGTCACGTTGTTACTTACGCCTCACGACAACTCAAGCCCCATGAGTATAATTACCCCACCCATGACTTGGAGCTGGCAGCAATTGTCTTCACACTGAAGATCTGGAGGCACTACTTGTATGGTGAGACTTTTGAGATCTTCATAGACCATAAGAGCCTCAAGTACCTGTTTGATCAGAAGGAGCTCAACATGAGACAGAGAAATTAGTTGGAGCTCCTGAAGGACTACGACTGCAGCATCTCCTACCACCTAGGGAAGGCCAATGTGGTGGCTGACGCCTTGAGCCGGAAGGTGCTTGCCCACTTGGTTAGTTTACAGGCACAGAGTTGGAGACTCATGGAAGAGTTGGGCAGTTGGCGACCTTTGGAGCCATGAGGGTACTGCGGGGCTGTGACAGTGTCGAGGCAGACACGATTAAAGCTGTTGGACCGTATTATTGATGGACAGATGGTCGACCCGTACCTACAGGCACTATGAGACAGAGCGATGACAGGGGACCCAGGAGACTTTACTTTCACTGATAGAGTCCTGTGTATGAGGGGACGTTTGTGCGTTCCTAGAGACGAGGAGTTGTTGAGAGAGCTCTTGACCGAGGCACACAGGTCCAGATTCACCATACATCCCGGGAACATGAAGATGTACCACGATCTATGACGCAACTTCTGGTGGAGTCGGATGAAGCGGGATGTTGGTAGATTTGTGCAGCAGTGCTTGGTATGCCAGCAGGTGAAGGCCAAGTACCAGAGGCCTGCAGGGTCGCTACAGCCACTTCCTGTGCCTGAGTAGAAGTGGGAGAGTGTCACTATGGACCTGGTGGTGCAGTTGCCTGTTACACAACAAGGACATGATGCAGTCTGGGTGATAGTGGACAGATTAACGAAGACGACACAGTTTCTACTGATTCGAGTCACTATTGGATCAGCGCAGTTGGCAGAGAGCGCTACATCAGAGATGTGGTGCACCTTCACGGAATCCCTCGTGAGATTATTTCAGATAGACACTAGCTTCACTTTCCAGTTCTGGGCGGAGTTTCAGTAGGCTTTGGGGACCCATTTGAGGTTCAGTACCGCTTACCACCCCTAGATCGATGGACAGTCGGAGCGCACCATTCAGACATTGAAGAACCTTCTACGCACTTACGTGTTGGACTGGAGGGGCTCGTAGGAGGAGCATTTATCCTTGGCAGAGTTTGCATACAACAACAGCTACCACTCTAGCATTGGCATGGCACCGTACGAGGCTCTGTACAGGAGGAGGTGTATGGCACCCCTGAGTTGGGTTGAGGTGGGGACCAAGTGGGAGGTTGGTCCTAGGCTGATCTGTCAGAGTCAGGAGGTGATAGAGTAAATCCACAGGCGACTCCGCATAGTCAGGAGTAGACAGAAGAACTATGCTGACCTAAAGCATAGAGAGGTACAATTTGAGGTTAGGGATCACGTCTTTCTCCGTGTTTCACACATGAAGGGCCTGCAGCATTTTGGAGTGAAGGGGAAGCTCGCACCGAGGTTTGTAGGACCTTTTGAGGTCTTGAAGCGGGTTGGACCCGTTGCTTACTAGCTTGCCCTTCCTACTCAACTTTTTGGAGTACACGACGTATTCCATATGTCCAACCTCAGGAGGTACGTCGCCGATCTCAGTCATGTTCTAAGCCATGAGAGCATCAAAGTGGGAAACGACTTTACCTACCTTGAGAGATCGGTTCAGATACTGGATAGAGCCATCAAGAGTCTGGGACGGAAGGAGGTGCCACTGGTGAAGGTCCTGTGGAGAAGCCAGCGACACAAGGAGGCGACTTAGCCCGAGGCGGCAATGCGAGGCCGGTACCCAGATCTCTTTGAGCGTATGTTATCTTTGACCTAGTTTGATCCTCTTTAACTTTGTTATGCGCATGTTGTTTATACCTACATCCTTTTTTGACCTAAGTTTTGGGGACGAAACTTTCTTTAAGTTTGTTATGTTGAAATAACCCTTCCTAAGGGTCATGGGGTCATTTTCTAAAATTTAGGGGGGTTGCTGTAATTTGTAAACCCTTGGATTTCTTGTTTTGGGGCTCTGCGGATAAAAGAGGCTCTTGCGGGGCATTTCATGCAAAATGCCCTGACCCCACCCACACTCACGCACACCCACACCACTAAACCCTAAACCCCTTATTCTATTTAAACCCCCTTGCCTTGAATCTCGAGCCACCCACCTTCTCCCGTTTCCTCCCTCGGCGCACACCAGCAACTCCCCTTTCCCCCTTCCTCTCCGTGTCCTCCCTGCCCGCACAAGGAGCTCCTGCCGTAGGAGTTTGAGTGCGTAAGGAGGAGCTTAGGTGAGTTGGCGACAGAGCTTGAAGGGAGGGCGTCCGTGCGGAGTTGAGGGAGCGTCTTTGCTGTAGCAGCTCCTGGTGAGGGGGGGTGTTTTCGCGAAGAGAAAAGGCTCTCAACCGATTCTGCGGAGTTATTTTTCCATAGAACCAGACGTCTGGTTGGATGTCCGAAGTTGCCATCGGACGTTTAATACTGTGCAAAATCTGAGGTAACTCCTTGTTCGAGACTTGTATGTGATGTTCGGTGTATTCTTCTCTACACAGTCTGAGCGCCTTGGTGTGTGTGAGTTGCACAGGGCGTGGGCACTTTCCGCAAGGAGAGGAAGGCTCGTGAAGGGCTCTGAGGAGATTTTTCGCCGCAAATCAGACATCTGTACCTCTCAAATGCGATGGAGATGTGTTCTAATTATTTTGAGCGCATTCCTGTCATGTAAGATGTTAGAAATGTGTGGTTTAACCGTTCGTGTTAAATAGGTCATCCGTTCGTGGTGTGCACGGGACCTGCAGAGGCTACGAGATCCACCGTTTGTGCCCCCACATCTCTCGGTTACCCTGGTAGAGTGATCTTGCTATTCCCTGTGAATTACATAATTGAAGTGCATGTTACATTAGAACTATTGATTGAACCCTTAGGATGTGAAATGAACCCTAGGGCTGAGATAGAGGAATATGCATTATTTGAATGCTTAATCTGTTGTGATGTTTCCTAAATAAATCATGAGATGATTGTTTATAATTATTGAACCATGACTTGAACTGAAATATATGTCGTATCCTGTGTAATTGATTGCTGAGTTGATTGCCGGATTGTGAAACCATGATCTACCTGCTGTATGTTTAATGAATCATGACAGGAATAGAGATATATGGATGCTACGGAAATAAGAAAATCTATGCATGAACCCTATGGGGAATTTGAAAGGAAACTGAAACCGTAATGTGGAAAATTTGTGGAATGATGGAACTTGTTGTCTACGGGCGGTTGTTCGGACTTAGTAAGGGAAGTGAGCTGGCCCTCGTGTACACGGTACTGAGGAGAGCAACTGTCCCTTAGTATGGAAGTGAGCTGGCCCTCGTGTATGTGATACCGAGGAGAGCTATTGTTCCTTTTGTGTAGGGGGGAGCTAGCTGCCCCATGGGACTCGGGGTTAGGATTGGCCCCCGTACACCGACTCCTATTGAGGCCCACTCGGCAAATCGGGATAGTCAGGTGAGGGTATGCAGACTGTTGAGGGTGAGAGCCCTGTTCTATTCTGTGCTGTACATTTGAGCATACCTGCTAGCGGAAACGACTGACCGTGTGCCAGTGCAGGACAGCTACCCGTGCGCTTATTACGCGAGCTGTAGTCACCGCTACGTCACGATCGTGACCTCGGGGTGGTAGACCAGGTGTAATACTACCACGTGGTGCTCTCCCAACCAGGAGAGTGCCACGTGTACATCTTGCATCGCAAGAAAAACTGCAATCAAAATCGTTCCCTTAGGGAACAGGAAGATTAAAATACACTGTGGATCTTTGTTAGAGAACCGACTCATGAACCCTTAGTAGTTAAACTAACCGTATGATTGGATAATTGGATAAATGTATGCATAAAATTACTATTCTTTACTGTCTTTAAATGCCATAACTGTTTTATATATACAACTCTATTGAGTGTTAGTTGACCACCGTCATATATAACTTTGTACAGGTTAGGGAGTCAAGCAGCCAGCACCACCAGCTGTAGAGAATGCTGGGCTCAGCCGAGCCCAGCCATAGTGTTACTTGTGCCTTTTTGTTTCTGCTACTTTCTGTTGTTAGTGAGTATTTCTATTTTATGTTGAGAACTATTAATGTTATGCCTTTTTGCCTTAGTTGTGATGTCTAGTGACTATGTTTCTACCTATGACATGGTATCTTTCTAGAATCAAACTTATATTTCCGTTGTTGGTTTTATTTAAATTGCTTAGCTACTTTCATGCATGGTTTGTGATTTGTTTCGTACGTTTGGGATAGTCTCTCGTTGGACGACTAGGTCTTGGGGTTAGTCGAGACGAGCTGTACCCAGGTTCCCAGGGGGTCAGATTTAGGTCGTAACAATTTATACCATAAGGAGCAAAGGGTGTACGTTCTGCATCTTCAATTGTTTGTTTGACATGTATTACACGAGAATGAGATGGCCAGTGTCTGAGTATTAGATTTGCTATAGACAGACATGCAGCCTCATCCCCTATAACAATGAGTACCTAAATCAATCAATAGTGTGGTTTGGCTACACCAGCATATCAATCAAGCAACAAAAGCTTTGGTAAAGCATGTGATGCTACATCTGATTATATTCTGGCTTTTGGTAGCAAAAATAGTACTGCTGATATTATTTGCGATGATGTAAACTTGTGTCTTAGCCCAACCACTCCTTGCCAGGACCAAGCTATAGAATTGAAAAGCCCCTTCCCCTATATATGTAGCCCAACCACTTTTTAACGTAAACTTGAAGCCCACCCCAATTTACATTTCATCGCCATTACATCAAGTAGTGATCGATCACATATATATATATATATATATATATATATATATATATATATATATATATATATACTTTGTAGAAGGATGCTCAAAATGTGGCCATGAGAGATGGAGATAAAATCCTGGGTAATGCTCCATCAATTGACCTCATCTATGGGATATCCTTTGAACTCCATGCAGTTCCTCCCCTTTAACAATGAAATCTGAAGCCTTGTCCATTGGTTGCTCCAATACCCGAGATTTATTTCAGTTCCCTTCACTTGGCATTAAGATTAAAAAATCTAGTTGGGAAGTGAATTACGTGGATATGCATATGGATGTCCTTATCTAGTTATCTTTAATTTGTTTAACATGTTTAACAAGTAGAGGAATTAAGCCACAGTTAGCCTAAAAAAAAATGTGTGATAAATTAACTCAAGTGATATCCAAAGATATAGAATTCATATCAAGTGGTGGTTAACTTAGTTGTTGATAAGGGGGCTTATATATTTTCAATATAGAATAAATAAATGATGATACTCATCAGATATTAACTCTTGCAAGTTTAGCTTCTGCTATATCATGAAAAAAATGTCTCTCTTACATGTGCAAACTTAATTTCATCTCCATTCACTTTGTATTAAAGCTGAAAGAACTAATTCATATAGCACCTCCAAAGATTATGAATGTTCTTTTTCTCTTTTGATAAACACACAGGTGCATTATCTATTACTAATAATATCCTCTAAAAAAAATATATCTATTAGTAAGAAACCTTTAGTACACCATATAAAGAAGGGGGTATGTGGGGTGCAGCCCATAAACCATACAGTTCACAATTAAAACCAACACACAAGCCTCAATTGCAAGCTAGTCAAATGACAATGCACTAAACTAACAAGTTCTAGAGTGTCTTAGCTATATAATAGATAGTACAGTTGACAAGATATGCTAATCAATGTTTTTACTTTGATTATTTTATTATTAGTGCATAACATATAGTCATGCATTGATAATTGAACCACATCAGTTGATTTACAAATTGATTATGCTCTGTAAATTTGACCATCAAACTTTGTTTAATTCCTACCAATCCTCGATTACTGATTTTAATTTTTATTTTTTTCGAATAAGATTTTACTTTTTATTTTATTGTTCTTTATGCCACTGATTGCTCATTTTGTTACTTTAGAAATGAGAAACTAGAACTTACCATGATTTAGGGTCTGAATCTATGTCGCTCTTCATTTTAGTTATTTCAATATATAACACTGACAACTAATATAGCCATTGAGAAAGTTGGGAGTTTCACATGTTGATGGAAAAAATATTAACCTGTCAGTAGTTTGAGAAGTACAATGCTGCAAATGCAAGAGTAATAAATGCACTTCAACATGTTTGTTTTGTTGTACTACACAAGTGATTTTTCATGTACTAGGAGAACATCTTGCTATGGGCCTTGACTAGTATCCTTTTTTATTCTTTGACTTTTGACTTTGTGTCATGTTTTTGCTTAGAATTTTAGCTACTCCTCTTCATTATTTTTCTTTCAAGAATTATCTTACATTGTGAAGCTGGATATCAAACAGTTTCTTTGCTTAAGGGTTTCATTGTGAAGCTTGGGAGAACTGGTACACATATTTATCTTCGTTGGATTGAACTTGAAAGTTTTAATGAATTGTCAATTCCATCCCTTCTATAGGCCCATAGATATGGCTCATTTCTTCTTCTTTAGTCAATGCTAATTCGCTACAAGTTTGTGGAACTAGGTGGGCTCTTTTGTTACTGAATCATGCATGGATAGCAAGAAAGTTAAATGGATGAAGAATGTTCAGATGCCTCTCTTTGAATTTGGGGAAGTACCTTCTGTGTAGCATAAAACTTTGAAAAATTAGATACATGTGCGCTTCAATCTAGGTTCGCCATTTCTCTACAAACTATTTGACTATAATTTCAGGCCTCTTTTAATATAAGGAGCTGACTATAATTTCAGGCCTCTTTTAATATAAGGAGCTGCTGAAGGCATGGTGAGAGAAGGTGTTAGAAAAGAAAAAGTAGATTACAATGATAAACTGCTGCAAGGTGATGTTACTTTTGCAATTTTTTTTTGAATGAAATATAGTATGCTTGACAAAAGCCAGAATCACTCATCACCACCAAGTAACCCTCTTTGGATAGCATATGCCACCCATCAAGAAGACCAAAGTTCAAATCTTACCTTACCAAATAAAAAAACAAAGAAAGAACCTTAATGTATATCCCTATCTTGTTTTCTTGCATAAAGAGCAAGACTAAGATTAGCAATGGCCAACCATCCCAGATTGGTAGCTTTCCTTGGAACTACCCACAGATTGACATGAACTTGGCTCCTGCTTAGAAAGTAGGTTCTGAATGGCAACAAGTTATTGTTTTTCTATCCATTTCTTGATGGAGTATTGCATAATCAAACGTGTGTTTGTTGTTTAGCCAGATGGCTATACACACTAATCATGAAAAAGAAAAGGAAAAAGGATGCATTGTTCCTTTTCAAAGAAAAAAGGATGCATTTCATGAATCCTGATATATCCATGAAAATGAGGTGATGAATACCATGGAGATCATACCCCTTTTCTGATACATTGTTTGTTTGTTTGCATTTTGTTAATCACATTTCCTGATTAATGTGCAGTCTTGGTGGTAAAAACATGGCCTTGCTCAATAGGAGTAAAGAGTCTTCCTAAGATAAAACACCATGAGGAAGTAAGTAAGCTCTTTTCACATTGTATTATAATTGTGCAATTACAAATAACTGCATGTGACTTAATTTTATGGAGCTGCTTTAATGCCAATGTTTAATTTTCCCTCTTCCTCACTAGTAATCCTGGCAAGAACGAGAGCCAACCCTGAAATGATGGAATCGACTACCATCCCTCAGAATAATCTATCATCCATAAATCTTTGAAATGAGCTTTATCTCAAGGTGGCAGTACTCACAAACCCTCTTTTCTTTTCACAAGTCTAATTGGCATCATTGGTGATGAGTAGATCAATGCACAGGCAATTGCAAGCCTTTCACTGTGATATTGCAATGCATTCTCCTCGTCCTCCTCTATGTTAGCCAACACATTGGTTGTACTAGCCATGTGCCCCTCTCGCCTCAATCGCTCTCCGATTTCATTGACCTTCTCATATATCTCATCTCTCTCTGGTTGAGATCGATCACCCACTACAAACTCGTAGACTCGATTTCCTAGCACAACAATGGTATACCTAGGTGTCTTTCGAACTCCACCCTTTATCATTTTCCTTCGTATGCACTAGACATCGGCCCACTGTCCCTTGGATGCATAAAGATTTGATAATAGAACATAATCCCTACAATGCCCGGGATCCAATTGCTCAAGATGTGCCCAGGTGACCTCTCCAAAAGCAATCTACTTGTGCACGGCAACAACACCTAGAAGTGATGTCCATACCACAGCATTAGGCTTGAGCAGCATCTTAATGATGAATCTAAATGCCTCTCCCACACGCCCTGCACTTCCCAACAAGTCCACCATGTAGCCATAATGCTCGATCTTGGGCACAATCTCATACTCCATTCTGAAGAATAATCTGAACCCTTCCTGCAATAATCCACAATGGCTACAAGCATAAAGAACATCGACGAATGTGATCTCCGTAGGGACCATTCCCACTTTCTCCATCACATTGAACAACCCCAACACATTCTCTCCCATCCCGTTCAAAGCCAACCCCACAATCAGAGAATTCCATGAGACCACACTCCTTGTCCCCAGCTCGGCAAACACCCTGCGCCCATCCTCGATGCCCCCACACTTTGTGTACACATCAATCAGTTCATTATCCACATGCACATTCCCATCCAAAGCCACCTTAAACACATATATAGGAATTTGTCTTTTTTGCCTCCATTTTTAGTTTCATGAATAGCTATTTCTTTTTCATATATAGGATTTTTATGTGTGGTTTGATGAAAAGTAAAAATATCCAAAAAGGTATTTAGTACTTTTCAGGAATTGGAATTTACCTCTTGTCATTATTTAATAACTAGAAGCTAGCTATTCTGGTGTCGAACATGTAGTTTCTTTGAAACAAATCTGTAGTGGTAATGTCTATGCTTCTCTTAAAGGTGGATTCAACTCATTATATAAATCTACAGTCTGGCTGATGTTCTTCTCCCTTAAAGTACATGCAGTAGTCATTTGTTAACACATTAGGCATGTCTCATGCATGATGTATGCTGCATATGTAAATGCCTATATCATTTCCTTTAAATTCAAGCTGTCACTGATATCATGATATGCCTTTTTGTGAATTACATACACCTTGTCTAGTTATTACTCTGATACTTGTGCTATTGTTCTAAATTTCAACACACATAAGTAATTGACTACAATAGATAATAAGTTTTAGTTGGTTATTAAAAAAAAAATGTTTTTGGTTGTTAGAATCTTTAGTAGGAGGTATTGTTCTGCATTATTGTCAATAAGGTGGCATTTCATACTTATGTTACTGATGCTCCTATTTTAAATTTTAGGTGATGTTTCCTTGTACTCTTCTTGGAATTGGTGAGAACTGGACAATGATGAAAACAACCCTTTGCTCCTGTAGTCCACTCTCTAAATCACCCCTTTATTGTTCATCTTTTCCTTCCATATGCCTATTCTAATTCAAAACAACTTGCTATTGGCTATGAGTTTGTTGCTTCCCATTCCTTATGTCACTATTAGAACATGGTCCCTTAAAAAGATGCTTCCTAGACTTCCTTGAAAAATTGGTTAGCTCATCAATTCTCCCCTTAGAATTACCAAATGGCAGCTTTGGAGTAGTGCTATTGGAACTTCTAACTCAATTTGTTGACATCATTTCCCTCTGCATTCAGGTATATTGCTCTGCATTGCAATCTCAGTGATGCTGAAATGCAAGATCCAGCTAATTTTTTTAATCAATTTTGGTTTGTTTACATTAGCTCCCTTAATCAATTAAACTCATGGTGTTTAAATGTTTGCCTTTCATGAATAATGATGCATTATATTATTACTACTTGCAGCCACAGGCTGAATTCCAAATGCCTGAGGATCCACACTTGAATGATGCATTATAGGATGGTAGGTGGTATGATCAAAATGCTTGATGTTGTCACTATCCAGCAAAAAGCTAATCCCAAGCAACTTGGAATATGATTTAATAAGCATCTGTTATCTGTTTAAAAGAACAACCAAAGACAATGGCTTCTTATTTTCTTTTGAGTGCAATTCCATCTCCGATTTCAAAGGAGCCAGCTCTTCTTTTAGTTGACTAGCATGGATGCTTCCACTTTATTCAAGAAAAATACTAAATACATTAGTTCCAACTTCTAGGAGTTTTAGGATATATCCACGAGCTTGGGATCACCTTGTGTGGTCAAACTTGAACATGGTGTTTCCTTTCTACTGATGCCATTCTGGCATTAAACTCTGAACTGAAGTAGTATCCCTGGATCCGGACTATTGCTAAGTTCAAACAAGATACCAATCTATGTTATAAAAGTACTTTATTTGTTAGTCTCAAGGAACATGTTACCTAAATTTTTATGTTGTCCCATGCAAAAGAAGAACTATGGTGTCTTTCTAGATAAATCTAGATATTTGTGTTTTGTAATTCTTCTGCTACTTAAAATTACAGAGAAATACCATGGCCAAAATGGTGAAGGTTGTCCAAATGATCCTTGGTATGAATAGATTTGGACCTCTTCCTACCATGCGTGGAAGCCAACTTGCTGGTGATATTGAAATTGAGGATGATGCACCAAAAAGAAAACCACCATTGGAGGAGATTAATGCATTGGAGGTGAGTACTTTGTTATAACCCTACACTTAAAAATTTTTTTTAATGTCTTTCATTCTTTACCATTAATATTGCATCTGAGAAATATCCTTTTGTTCCTTTATTTTCTTCAATGTATCATTCATACAAGGTAGAACACAGAAATACGAAACAAGTGGTGCATATTAAATATTTCTTTCATCAAATTTTGTACTTGTCGGTGTGCAACTTCATGTTAAATGCTTAGTGTCTGATTATCCAAGTCAGGCAAATGTAAGTGGAAACTACATGACTGGGATAACATGCCATTGACGTTGGTGCTTTTGAATACCTCTTTTTAACACCTATTGCTAGCCATAAGCATAGGTTTATAGCCTCTTGTGTTACAAGTTTTGACTATTAGCCAGTTTAGCACCTTAATTTATTCCTATGAAAGCCACGTGCAAGTCATGTTGAAAAGCTTGCATGCTTTGGTGTCTAATAATGAATAAAGTGGTGCAACTCCTTCCCAAAAATGGAAAGTGGGATGGATGAAATTTGTTGGTCAATCGTGATGGCCACCAGTCAGATATTATAGTAAACAAACCAAAACCAATTGGCTATGTTGAGAAATTGGACAATAATGCCTCAAAGTGGCATATTCCAGTAGTGGGTCTATTGTAAATTTGTGCTCCTCTTATAATTTTTTCATTTGAGTTCACATTCAATAGCATATATGTATTTTAAATTTAATGAACTTCACATTCAATAACATATATATGTTTTAAATTTTATCAGGAAGTACAAATGGCCATTGAGTACATAGTTATACTTGGTGGAGAATCAGTGGAGCTCCTTCCAAGGTGTTCAGAGATAATAGCTTGACAGCTGGAGCTTGTAGAAAGTTATCAGCTTACAGCTGAGAAGTCAGATACAAAATCAAACTCTAGGTTGCAGATCCTTCCTAAGAAGTTAAATAGGAGGATGACATCTAATCAGTAGCTAGGCTGCAATGCTCATGGTAGCAATGATGATATAGGTGCTACTGTCACTTGGCTGCCCCTCCTACTTGAGTGGTCAGATTTCTAATTATCACTAGGTAAATATTTCACTTAATAGATATCGTGTCTTGGATAAGCTTATGAAATCTTTATGTAACACAAAGGTGATGCACATATGATTCATCTCATTCTTTTTGAATTAAAGAAAGTTCTTTCTATGCACTGGTGTGGAATCATAGGACAAGGAAAAAGGGCCCCTCATTATGAAAACTAAGTGATAAACAACCAACTTAATGGTGAACTTATGTTTAGTTGGATCTTTTACAACTAATCTCACTCTATTTTTTATCATGGGTTGGATTAATTAATGCATGATTTCCTGTTGCTCTTGCTCTTTTAAACCACTCTATTGATTTAATTGCTGCTACTAAATTTGATTCTCCATAGCATCAAATCATTTACCCTCATGCTACTCATGTGTTGCTGGTTTGATTTTCGTTTTTGCAATCAGTATGTATATTTACTTTTTTTATTACTCGAAAATAGAAAATTTCCAATTTTAGAAGCGTACAAAATCATAATATAGATATATACTATTTTACAAAAAATAATGAAAGGAAAGCTTGTTCTTCTTTTCTTCTCTCTTTCTTTCTCTCTCCAGACGTTTGACTCCAAGGTCAGATGACTTAAAGTCCACTTGCTACAGTGCTTCTTCTGCTGGTTCTTGGCTTCTTTTCTTCTTCTCTGCTGCTTCTCTTTTTCTTCTGTGCAAGGCCTTCTTGGTCTTCCTCTTTGCCTTAGGCTTCAGCTGCATCTTCAGCTTCTTCCTTGGCCTCTCTTTGCTCTAGCTTCCTCTTCTACTGCAACTCCTCCTTGGCTTCTTCTTCTTCTTTCTTTTCTTCAGCCGCATCTCTTCTTCTTCTCTCTGCTACACTCCCTCCTTCAGCTTCTACTCCTCTGTGCGGCTAAGTGTCCTTCGCTGCTTCCTCTTCTTTCCTTCTCTTCTTCTCTGCTGTTGCACTATCTCCTTCTGCTCCTTTGTGCGGCTAAGTCCTCAGCCGTACCTTCTCTTTTCTTCTTCTCCTGCTTCCCTACACAGTGTAAGGTTAGGCAAAGCCTAACCCCTACCTTCCCCGTGTCTCTCTATTTCTCTCTGGTTTGCTCTCCTAGAGCCTTCGCGGGTATACGGGTCGGGTGTACGCGCCCGAGACCAGGCTCACTAGCATGCGGTGGTGGGCGAGGAGTGCAGGTCGGGTATACGGGTCAGGCCAGGTCCGCGGGGGGTGGTCGCGGACGAGGCCGGGTGAAGCGGGTGAGAGGGACCTCACCCCGTGTTCTGAGGCGGTAAGCTTAATTCACTTTTTCAATTTAAACGCCCCCTCCTGTTTGTCAGCTTTCGAGGTGGGACTAAACGTCCTACCTTAGTTTCGCGACCGCCTGCAGCAGATGGTTCCCTCAATTGGTGAGGCTGCAGAGTCCTTCAACGCTAATCAGTAGCCTGGATGCATGTGTGACTCAATTCCGTGCTGCCTGGGACTTCAACCTGGGACTGCAGAGGCCTGAAGCTGCTAACAAGCTTGCTCCAAGCTCGACAGCAATGGTGGCGAGCCTCTGAACCTGTAGTCATGCAAACGGCCTCGTGGCCATGTCAGAATGCTTAGCCAGCTTCGTCGGAGCATGGAGAAGGTAGCTCGGGGGTCAGTGAGGTGTGAAGATGCCTGTGCGCGTGTGCCTAGGGCACACTGTGTGCGTGCAGATGGGTTTGTTCGGGGGATGGTTTCAGTGGGTGGCACGGTGAGTGAAAGGGCGAGAGGTGATCAGTGGTAGGTGGTGAAGCTCAGGGAGCAGTTGGCGAGGCGGATGGAGGTGTGGAGCGACGGGGACGCCTTGCTGGAGGTCTGGTCGGAGGTGGAGATGGCGATGGTGGATAGTGGAATCGAGGGGTACTTTGTGAAATAAATTGAGGGGAATTGAAGAGAGGATAGAGAGGAGTGTGTCTAACCTGATTAAGTCGACGAAGGGGGGGAGATGGCGACTGGCGGTACCTGCTGTCGCCGGAGAAGACGATGTCTAGTGGAGGGAGACGATGGCGATGACGGGGCTAGAGATGCTCGCGTAGGTGCTGCACGAAGCAGAGGAAGATGGTGAGGACAGTTCTGCCACTGGTATTGCGGTAGAGCGATGAGGAGGGTGGCTCGCCGGAGTTTGCAGGACCACTTGGCCAGAGGAGAAGAAGACGAAATTGGGGAGGAACTCTGGCCAAGACAAGCTTGGGAGAAGCGGCAGAGCGTGCTGCTTCTTAAATAGGCGAGGACAGGCCGACAAGTGTGCGAGAATGGGGGAAAAACACCGCCGGAGACGTGGGCAGTCGGAGACCCATACCTCTTGCGCGTTCGCACGAGAGGTATGGATGTCGGCACGGCATGGGAGATGGTCCATGCGGAAAAGGACAACGCAGGAGACCCTCCTCTCGTTTCTAGGGCTGGCTCCCAAGCCCTGCGTGGTGCCATCGTCCGCGCGAAATCGCCTGAGGTATGGCCTGCAGCTGCGGTGGTAGAGGGATCGGTTCACAGAAAATGACGGGAAAGTTGAGGGGGTAAATGCAAGAGTTCAAAAAGTTAAGGGTCAGAAAGTAATTATTGAGGAGCAATTTGTAAAATGGGTCAAGGCAAACTTTCCTTAGGTCTAAATTTTAGTATAACCATAATTTTGACCTGAGGAATCCAATTGTGAAGTTGGATTTTAGGTTTGACCACGTTTGACTGGATATTTTGCACAAAAATCCAAATTAAGTCAAAAATTGGGTATGGTTTTCAATTTAGGTCAAGATAGGTTCCAATGGTCAAATTGAAGGTTTTAAATCATAGGGGATGTTTTTTCATGAATTTTAGGAGTTTAATTTATTTTTATCTTGCCTGGAACTTCGTGAATTAAAGTAGGTTTGTTTTAGGGTTGTAGAATGTCATTTAATTTCTAGATGCCGCTATAACCCTTTTTAGACTAAATCATCCCACTTTTTCTCTTATTAAGCCCATTTGATCTATGTATAGACCCTTAGAAATCCTGTTTATGTACTGCATTGGTAAAATTATAATTTTACCCTTTGTGAATTATTTTATACTCAAATTTGTAATTTCCTGATTTAGGCTTTCCCTTAGGTTTTGTAGGAGCTTTTGTACATTTATTTAGGTCAAAATGTGCTAGTTAGGATTTTTGATGAGGTTCTCATCATGTGTTAAGTGTTGCTTCATTCTCTATCCCTCTACTACTACTCTATTTCCTCAACATTCCTACCCATTTGGTGTTGCCCATTAGAAATTTAGAAGTTTGCCCATTTTCTTTACCCAATTGCTACTGCAAATTTTTTTGATTGTCACATTCTCAAAAACTTGTCCTTTTGTTGCTCGTTGCTAGTTGTAACATTTAAATACCCATGATGCCTCCCTTGATCAAGCTTTGGCTACCACTTCATTGTCCCACCATGATAATGCTGTTGTACATAGTTCATTTTAATACTTTTCTTCTCAACCACAAGTTCTTATGTCCTATATTTTTGTCCATTTCTCTCAATCCCAATTTGTTGCTCCCTATTATTCCTCGTAATCCCAATTTCTTGTGAAGGATTTCAAGATTATTCATTTTCAAACTAGTCTTAGTTTGTATTAATTTAGGTTATTGAAACATGAATAGCACCAATAGTTTAGTGGTAAAATGGTACCTTTCCATGGTATGGACCTAGGTTCAATTCCTGGTTGGTGCATCTTTTCTTTAGTTCAAAGTTAAAGCATTAATTGTTTAATCTTTATGTTTCATGATTTTTTTTATTGCAAGCACAAAAATGGGAGGTTGTTCAAGGTTGGAGTTATAAAGTTCAATAGAATTATCATTAAACTAATGCTACTTTCATGCATGTTTCGTGACAATCATGCAACTTGTGTTTATGTAGGAAAATTGTATCATTTTTTTTACAAGGACTATAACATGCATCATGTTTAATGATTTGCAGTTGTGCATCACCTCAAGTTGATTGAGAATCTTCGCAAGCTGCTCAAGATCTCATATATAGTTGAGGTACCTAGAAATCAATAAACCATTGGAGCAATTGGAAGAAGACCCAAGGAGGGCTTACATTTTGATGAACTTCTAGGATAGAAGTTACTTGTACCTTCTAGCCTTAGGCTAGAATGTTGTTTACCAATTTACGAGTGTATAGAGCGTGTTCGAAGGATACTTGTGGCTCATGTTGTTTGTAATGCTTGTAGGCACAATTTCCTTTTAGAATTATATGAGAAAATTATTCTATTGGATGCATATCTATGATTTATAAATACTTTAATTTGTTATTTTAAAAGTTATATCTTGTATATTTTTCTTTAATCTTATTTGAATAAATGTAAACATTGTTGTTGATGATGATGTAAGATATTAAAGGATCATAAAATTGAATAAGATCTAGTAGTCAAGATCTTCATATCTACACCAATCGATTTAGTGACAAATAGTCATGTTAGTATTGTCTTCTAAATAAAATTGGAGTTATTACCTATAGTGACAGTTTTATTGACATTTTTATCCTACACCGATGGATAAAATTGTCGCTGTTGCCACTATCACAAAAATTAGACAACTTTAGACATGCGACCATCGCTGTAGTTGTATGTACAACATCGACGATTTTTACTGTCGGTATAGGCTATAGTGATGCCTCTTAAGACAACACCCCATATGACCGTTGGAATAGCTCTTTATACTTATAGTGACGGTCATTTCAACCTATATTGACGATTATTGACTGCTGGTGTAGGTGTAAACTGTTGTATTTCCTAAGTCATAATATTCTAATCTATCCTTTTATAAATTTAATCCTGAGTAGGCAACTTGCTTTGGGTGCCCAACTTTCTAGTTTCGTTTCTTAAACCCAAACTTATTTTTATTTAGCATATTCTTTGATTTAGGCACCTAACAAAGAAATTTGGTTGCTCAAATCATTGTCTTCAACTCTCGATTGTAGGTCCAGGTTTGGGAGCTCAAATAAGCATGTAACAAATAGATTCTAGTGATGAACTATGAACTGTTCTTTGATCCCCCTCTTCATTGACTTTCCTATATTTCTAAATTAAATTTATAAGTTTTGAGTCACTAAATCGAGCTTAATTAGAGAAAATTATAAATTAAACTTCTGCAAATAGAGAATTATGGAATTTATATCAAAAAATCAATTCTGGTCACAAAAAAAGTATGAGCTCGAATACATGTGTATGGGAGTCTCCTTTTAACACCTAAGGGTTCTTCAAACCCTAAGCACATGATAGAATGCCAAATTTAAGTTGGAATTGAAGTTATTTTTTTTTTCCAGTCCAAAGGTGCATAAAATTTTGGAGTGAATAGTTCCTTCACATGCTATTACCATGATGAGGTATTCCTCGCAAAATCCCTCAAATGCTCTTTCCAATGCCATCTTCTACTTGTCTATCAACTTGTCATATCTCCTAAACTCCAACTCCTACTTTAAACCTGAAGTCATGATTGAATTTCCTATGTAAAATCTGTAGCCTTTAAGGCTTATATCCCAACACTCAGCCTCAAAGGTTAGCTTTCGATTGACTAGTTAGAGGTGTTAACAACACGGATTTCATTGAGAAAAATCATTGGGTGCTTTAGTCATCTGCTAGGTTTGGGCACCTACACATAAGTTTTCTTTACTTAAATAAAGTGGACATATAAGGTTGAGGCCTGTCTCTATTTGATGTGCACCTAACACATCCCTACCCAAATTTGGTCATTGAAACTTATCATTTGAGTGCCAAAAACTGTCTAAAGCATGTTTTACATATTTAAACTCAAATTTCGCTTTTCTAATCCCTTTCTGTTCTTAAGCATAGACTTCTTAACTTCTAATAACACCCATTATATGAGATTAATATTATTAAAGTCTAAATTAAGATCTATGTATTAATTAAAATTTCCATTAAGTTTATTGATTCCATTCCTCATGATATATGAAATAACAAAAAGTCAAAATTAGGCAATCTTTATACGTGGAGATGTTTAGAATACTAGCCTTAAATTAGCTTAGAAATGCTTGACTACTAAACAAAAATGTACATATTCACAGGTTACTTTGGAAAGGTCAACTGGTATAAGTTTTCCCATAGACAAAAAAATTCAATTCAGAGTCATGATGCTAGGAATTTAGAATCTAGAGGAAAAGAGTAGGAAATAAAGGAGTTTGAACTAATACTTGTATTTCAAGATATTGATGTTGACTTTGAATTGGACTAACTTAAAGGGGATGATGTTCATTTGGAATTGAAAAATAAACTTGTAAATTATCATAAGCTTTTGGAAGAAATGGGTGAACCTTAGTGGTCTACATACAATAAAAAAGAGACCCATAATAGAACTTGAGTGGATGAGTAACTATTATTTATATCGGTGAGGATTGTTGTTTTATCACTGATGAGCATGTAGCAAATTATGCCATTGTCTTTAAATGAAGAAATTTCCCTAGAATCAAAGTCATGGATAGTCTCCATTAGACATGAACTTTTCTTAGTTGAAACAAACATTGTTTATGAACTATGTGCCATACTAGAAGGTTATAGGTCCATAGGATATAAATGGTTGTTGAAAAAAGAATTGTTGTGTTGATGGTAAAGCAAGATTGCTGGTGAGGATTATAGGCAATAGGAAAGATGTTCTCTTATTTCCAAGTTTTGCATTATTTAGTAATTTATGATTTGTTATTGCATCTATGAAAATAGAATTATTTGAGATGGATAATTGAAGGGAGTAATATGTGCATGCATGCATGTGTGCCTAGGTGTGTGTCAGCTTGATGGTTTCTAGGTTGAAGGTAGAGAGATTAAGGCTTATAAGCTAAAGAAATCCCTTTAGCATTTAAAACAATCTTGATGATAATGGCATCTCAAATTTGACAAGAGAAATTTTAACCTGTGTTTGTTGTGAATAAGTTCAATAATCGTGCGAGATTGCCAAGGACCGTGGAAACGGATCCTTTTCCACAGGACAACATTCTTTGTGTGCTCTCCCCTTCACTCTCCTCTCCCCTCCGCTCCCCTCTCCCCTTTTTCCTTCCCTCTCTCGTTGCTTTTCTTTGTTCTTTTGCTCTTGTGTCTGGAGTGTCCTCCCTTCCTCTGTTTCTAGTGAGGTCCTTCTCCTCCCTCTTCGGAGGGGGGGCCGTGAGGCTCCTCTCCTTTACGATGCCTTTCCTTAGGTATTCGCGATTGAGAAGGCGTGTTGGGCTATGGGAGCTTTTCCTTTTTGCCGTATGTTTTCCCTCTTTGGGTTTTGTTTTGTTTGGATCGTTTTGTTTCCTCTTGATCGTGGTTTTTGGTTTGTGCTTTTTGGCCTTTTGGGATTTGGTGCTTTCTTTTGGGGCTCTTGCATGTTCTTTTGGGGCCTGATTGTGCTTTCTAGGTGTTCTTAGCCTTGGTTAGTCCTCTTTGGTGCTGTGCTTTTCCCCCTTTTTTCTGCTTCTTGGTTTGGGGTGCTTTTGTTGTTGGCCCTCTAGGTGAGCTTGGTGGCTTCGTGCTGCCATAAGTGAGGATCCCCCTTCCCCTTGGATTTCACCCTCCCTCGAGAAGGCACCTTCTATGAAGCCTTCGTTTGAGTTGGTGGTTTCTGGTTCCTCTTGTGCTCCCCCTTCGGGGTTTGTGGAGCTCTCACTCTCGGTGAGGCGATCGGAGACTCGTGAGGCTATCTTAAGGATGACTTTTTCTATGGAGGAGGTTTCTGAGTTGGGCCATAGCTTTTTGTCTTCTCTGATCATTCGTTCTTGGGGCCTAAAACCTTCCTAGGTTTTGTGTGAGCTCATCTTGAAGGAAGTGGTTTTGAGTGCCTCTTTTGCGATGGTTTCCTTAGATTCTAGACATTGGTTACTTCGCTGTGATTCCTACTTCGACTTTTGTAATGTTTATTCCCTGGGTTCTCTTATGATTCAAGGTGTCTGCCAATAGTTTATCAAATGGACTCCTCATTTTAGGACGGACTCCCCTATTTCTACTGCCCCAGTGTGGGTTGGATTTTCGGGTTTGAATCTGCATTTGAACCAGCCTAACACGTTGTTGTCTATTGCTTATCAGTTGGGTGACCCTATCTTTATGGATCCCCGCATTGTGCAAGGACATCGAACGGGGTATCCGAGGGTTTGTATTGAGATGGATTTCCTTGCCTCTTTTTCTGATCATGTTTGGATTTTTAATGGGAATGATAGAATTAAATAGAGGGTGGTCTTCGAACGTTTTCCTCTTTTGAGTTCTAAATGTGTGAAGTTCAATCATTCCTTGCTTCGTTGCTGGTATTGGTGATTGTCTCCTTTTGGATTTGTTCCTTCCCTTTTGCAGGTGGATAAAAGGACTCCATATTTGAGTTTGCCTAACCCTCTATCTTCCTGATGGGAACACCATCATGAGCCATAACTAGCTCAATTTGATCTGGTTAAGTCATTAAATGCTCCTACATAACCATCAGAAGGTCATAATTCATTGCAAGTCCTTTCTGAGAGAAAGATAAGAAAATAGGGTTAAAACTGTAATTTTACCATCATATCTTAAATGCAGAATAATCGTGGATTTTCTCAGGGGTTAGATAAAGGTCAAATGGTCTTAAAAGTCTAACAAGTGAGTTACAACAAGCAAAAAAGGGTTTTCGCATGTTTTGAGAATTAAATGACTTACCAAAATCCTAAAAATAGACTCAATTAATTGAGGTTTTGGTCAGGATAAAATTCACCTAAGCCCTCTAAAATTCATAGAAAAATATTCTCTAGGGTTTGGTACCTTCAATTTGACCATTAGAACTCGTCTTGACCTAAAGTAGAGTTCTAGATAGATATTTGCCCTAATTTGGGTTTTTACATAAATTACCCATCCCAACTAGGTCAACAGTAAAATCCAACTTCACCATTGGATTCCTTAGGTTTGTACCAAAATTTGGGCCCAATCTGAGATCATCTTAACTTAGTTTGCAATTTAGTCCTGTCTAACTCTTATCTCACACATATGCCCCTAACTTTTGAATTTTTTACATTTAAGTCCCTAACTTTATCATCATATTCACAAAAAGGTCCCTGCTGCCATGAAGTCCTAATCCTACAAACTCCGGTGACCTTTAAAGGGCAAGATCTTTGTGATTTCTTTACGAATCCCTCTCAAAATTGAAAGGGAAATTCGTCAAGTAATTGCCTTCCAAATGAGCTCATTTAGGGATCCTAAATCCCTCTAGAATCCTAATGCGAATGGTTTGATTGATTGGGTATCTTACGTCGGCGAGAAGCTCAGAGGTTCTAAGCTTGTTTTCCAAGCTTGGAATTTCGTCTAAAGCCCTATAAAAGGACCCCCGTGGCCTTGTGCATTTTCTCAGCAAGTTTTGGTGTGTCAACCACCTTTGATTCTCCTTCTCTGGCCACCAAAACCCTTGCTCCGGCGACCCTCTTCGATCCTCCTCCTTCGGTCGTCCAACAACCAAATTGGTCAGCTTCCTCGACTCCTCTCTTCCTCGTGACCCTCCCCAGCCAAAGGGAGGGCGTTTCTCCATCTGTTTCATTGTCGCTGTCTTGTCGATCTCTCCTTCTCTGGCGTCGGTTGACCAAAATCGGCTGGCTTCGCCTCTCTTTCACCTAGCTAAGTCCCTCTATCGCTCTCTCTCTCACTCTATTTCTCTCTCTCACACTTACGACACACGCACGATCGCCAACCACTTCCCTCGCACTTCATCTTCACCTCCGACCACATGTCCGATGAAGCGTCTCCACCGCTCCACAACTCCATCTGCTTCGCTAACCGGTCCAAAACCTTTGCCGTAGTCCTCTCATCCAAAGCCCTAACCTATCACACTCCACTGTCCACCCAAACTGCCTACCGAGTAACCCACCTTCATGCGACATACTCCATCATCGATCGACCACCTCCATGCACCAAAATCCATGAATCCATCACCGTTGCACTCGCCATGGTTCGACGATCCTTCTGAGCTTGTTTGACACGGCCGAACGGCCTTGTTCCTATTTTCAGGTGTTGCCCGTGCCACCACATTAGCAAAGTTCCACAAACGCCTTGACGAAGGTGTTCTTGCATCAAGACCTCCCAGGCACTACCTCCAGGTGGTGCGAGACTACGTGCTCTAGACGCCCAGACCTTCAATTGACATCATCATACATGACTACTGCTTCAATTTGGCAAGGGAAGTCCACCTGCAATTGCGCGAAGATCAGGGGGACAACTTAGTCCCACATCGGAAACAGATGGGTGCGCACAGGCGCATAAAGGGGAAAAGTGCTATTGGCTTATTGCCTCAGCACACACAGGGGGTGAGGTTCCCTCACGCACGTGCATATGCACGCCCTTGCCTGCGCTCATGCCTCGTGGGTTTGGGATCAGTCCGTTTACTCAAATACCCGGGTCTGTTCTGGTTTGGTGGTTCTGAGAAAGGAAGAAGAGAAAAAAGAGAGGAGAGGGGGGTTTGCTTTGCCTTATGCCCTCTCTACACTTGCCCGATTAAGAGGCGTTCGCCTCTGATGCTGCTGTGCCTATGCCTCTCCCTGAGGCTTGAAGAGAAGAGAGGAAGAGGCCTTTGCCTCTATCTTACTGAGCATCGATTAAGGTGTCTGAGCACCTATTCTGTCGTCTGATATCTGCTGATACCTTGGTTCTGTTGGTTAAATTGAGATTTTCTTGGCTTATATAATTCTGTTACTTTGAGTAACTTGCAAAGCTTAACATTATTGGGTAATTTGGTGATTCAAATCACCATTTGACCTTCTCTTCTTTTTGCACATTACTATTGGAATTTTTGCTATATCATTTTGAATCAATATTGATTGCAATCGCTTATATCTTTTACCTAGAATTGTAATTTTGAGATTGAATTGCCACTTGTTCCTAGTGAACGACCTCGGATTTCTTTCGAGTATAAATTTTATTTGTTTTTCGCACTGATTCAAATTATACTACAACGCATTGATTTTAAAACCCAATTCAGAGCGAATAACACTTCCCTGTTCCTTTTAGCTGGTTTGGGGTAGGGTGAGGATCTGGGGACAGGCTCTGCGAAGATGCCTTCCCCTTTAGTCGAGAATGGGTCTCCTCAGTGAGTGATTTTGGATGGGGGTTCTCCTTCCTTATGTAATATGGCCTGTAATATTCCTCCTTCTTCTTTAGGGGGTTTTGGTACTATTGAAAAGATCTCAGAGAGGAGACGAAAGAAGGTTCGCTTACACTGCTGGCGTGAACTGAAGATCCGTCTTGCTGGTGATAAGGGGAAGGAGATCCTGGTTGACTCCACTCCTGGACCATCTAACCCCGCTAAGGTAACTTATCCTCCTGTTCTTGTGGCAAATGATTCCCATGCTGACTCTCCTAGTGTGGATCTTGTGGTGCATGAATCTTTTGCCTTCCATCCTAACTTTGTTTCTGATTGCATTTTTACGCTAGATAATCCTCGCCATTTTTCGGGTAGTCAAAATTCTTGCTCGTTTTCCCCGATTGAGGGCTTTTGCTTGCATGATGATATTTTCCAAAAAATTTCTGATGTGTTTGAAGGGATTTCTTCAGATGGGTTTCGTATTTTAAATTCCTCTCAATTTTAGCTTTTGGATTTTGAAAATACGCATTCTTCTAGGAGGCATAATGGATCTGATTCAGACTTGGAGGGTGGGGAAAGCGGTAATATAGTGAATCCCATCAAGTAGGGTATATATCTTCCGCTCCCTTCCCCTCCTCCTGATCCTATCCCCCCATTGGTGGAGGAGCTTCAGGAAGTGGAAAAGGTTTTACATTTGAGCAATGATGGGAATAATGACGTTGTCAGATCTGATGAGGAGTCTCTTGGTTCACCTGATTTTTGTGTTCCTGAAACTCTTTCTCCTCTTGAAATGGCATATGTGGCACACTCTCCCCTCAGGGGAGGAGGAGCTCGTGGGGGTCATCCTAGGAGGAGTTTGAGTAGGGTCACCAGAAGTCATTCTAAGGCCCATTCGCACACCTTTTCTTAATGAAGTGTATCTTTTGGAACTGTCATGGAGTTCTTAATACTCCTACTATTAATCATCTTCATTTTCTGATTTCTGATCTTCGCATTGATCTCCTCTTTTTGTTAGAGCCTTTGAGGATCTATCGGAGGCCCCTCAAGTTGTTGATTTAATCCGTATGGATCATTATTTAGTGGACAATTTTGCTCTTAATATCTGGTCTATATGGAACCATTATGTGATCGCTATGCCTTGTAGTATCATATCCTAAGTTGTTTCCCTTTCTTGTTCTTGTCGAGGCAAAAACTTTAATATTACGACTGTTTATGCCTCCTATGAAGTCGATTTGATTGATCAACTTTGGTCTCATTTGAACTCTTTGCCTCGTAATAACTCTCTTCCTTGGGTTATTGGTGGGGATTTTAATTGTATTCTTAAGGCTTCTGAAAAAATTGGTGCCATTCCCTTTAGAGATAGTCAGGCTACGTCCTTTCTTAATCGGATTGATTCCCTTGCCTTGATTGACCCCCCTTTATGTGGTCCTCAGCTCTCTTGGTGCAACAGTCGTCGTGGTAGTGCTAGGATCCATGAGAAGTTGGATTAGATCCTAATTAACTCTAAGGCCCTTGATTTATTACCCACTGGCAAATATCTTTCTCGGTGTAACTCTAACCATGTCCCTATGCTTTTATCTTTTGAAGGGGGTCCTGTTGGCCATCCCAAACCTTGTAGGTTTCAAAATATGTGATTTCGTGATCCTTTATTCAAAGATCTTGTGTCTTCGATTTGGTTGCAGCCTTTGAACCAGTTGACCCCTGATTCGATATTTAATCTTTACTCTAAGATGTCTAAGCTGAAACGTGTGCTTAAGTCTTGGAATTGGAATATGATGTAAACACATTTACACTACTTAAAATGTCTATATATGCATGTTCTTAAGCATAGGATTGCATTTCATAATATAAATATTGCATAACATGCATCATCTTGCATTTAGAGTAGTTTGAATAAAATGGAGGTTAATTGTCTCCTTTTATGTGCTTGGACAGGGCAAACATTTTATCGGGGCCTCGGATCAAAGATCCAACCGTATGAATGTGATTAGGGCGACGATTGGAGTTCAACGACTCCAAGATCGCCCTAATCAGGCATCCGTAGCATCAGATAGAGACCGGGGAACCCTAGAAGATCAAGGGCCAGGATGGTGTAAATCCACACTTCAGATGACAAATCCGACCGCACGGATGAATTCGGATTGACGATCGCAGCCCAACGACACAAAAATCGAGTCAATCCGACATCCGTGGCACCATCTACAACTTCCAGAAGATGGACGGCCAAGATGGCGCCACGTGGCGCCATCTCAGCCGCCCAAACGGCCTCATGCATCTTGTGAAGACCGCGCACCCGTCTCCTCTCCGCCGTTGGATCTCGATCCAACGGCTGTGGCCGCCCGGGGCTTAAAACATGCGCTCGACCATCCGCGCCCCGCAGCGCAGCGGTCGAGCGCGCTTACGCGAGCGCGGGGCGCGAGTTCGAGCCGCGGCGAGGGAGCGGAAGGCGCGATTGAGCGGGCGTGGATGAGCGTCAGATGGAGATCCAACGGCCGCGCGCGCTCAATCAGGACGACGCGCGATTGGACGCCCGCGTGGACGCGCGATCGCACGTGCAGGCGAGCGGGCGGCAGCGGTGAAGGCGCGATTTTAAGCCGTCCGATCTCGCGATCGGACGGCTGAAAATCAATAGAAGCGCGTAGGTGTTACATGCGCGGGCGGCTGAGCGGGCGCGCATGGGCGCGAAAGAGACGCCCGCGCTGGGGGCTTTAGTGACGGTTTCATCCGTCACTAAAGACCCCTCATTTATTGTTTTGAAGTTGTAATGTCCATTTTGCCCCCACTCCTTGCAACTATAAAAGGAGACCCCCTCCATACGAAATTCTCATCCCTTCCTTCTCCTCTCTACCTCTCCAAAGCTCAAGAGAAGCTTGTCCCACACCCGGGATGCTCCTCGCGAGATAAAGTCTAAATTTTCGTCCTCCTTCGGAAGTGGATCCCGTGACGACGACGGCGTGCTGCTCCGTTCCCGCTCTTCTGCTTCGTCCTCCCTCGTCCTGCTCCGTTCTCGTTCGTCCAGACGTCATCTCGTTCGGCTCGTCCTCCAAGCGACCGTCGAGGAGGATAACTTCTCTCTCCCATTCTTATTTACAGCTTTTCTAGTGTAGAATTTTCCTGCTTTATAGTGTAATTGATTTCCCGCTTTCTAGTGTAACTTTCATTTCATTTGCTTGTATAAACAATTAAAATATTGAATGCATGTTCTCTTTCTCTCTCTCTCTCTCTCTTAGTTTGATAGCTCAATTGTAATTATTTCGCCTTGTTTATCAAAAATCCTAAAAAAAAACATAATTGCGAATATAGATCAACGTAGCCTCCTTGAGTTCGACCCGGAATTCTTTTTCGGTGTAAATCTTATTTGTTGAACACGAATTCTTCGCTTTCGAACTACAACGACAGGTTTTTTCAAAACCAAACACGTTAGCGTAGATTCGTAATCGTTCAACATTTTGGCGCCGTTGCCGGGGAGGCAACGATTTCCGATCTTTTCTTCGCATTTCTTGCACTTTATTTGTTTTCTAACTAACTTTCTCTTGTGTCTATTGTTTTGCAGAGACCTCCATCAAGGAATCAACAAGCGGTAGACTGGAGTAAAGTGCAGTTGAAGACAACTGTAAGTGCTCCCCCATTATTTCCCCCTCCATAGATTTCATTCGCCACATTAAATCCAAATTCCAATTAACCTAGGTGTTTGCATAAATCCTAGGAATAGTTTGGTTGTTTGGATTTCTACTCACACTCATTTCACCCTCATTCATAAAAAAAAAAAAATAATAACAAAAAGATAATTTTGTGGGGTAACTTTCGACAAACACACAACACACACCCACATTCAAGGCACTTGATTAGCTTGATTTGTTTTCTACTCAACCGGGTTCTGATTTGTGGAACCGGTACACACAGAGCAACACATAACAGAGTAGAAATCATTCTAGGTTAACCATCTTTGAGTGCCTAACTTAGTGGTGCAATTGTGGCCAATTGTTTGAGTTGTTTGGACCGCACCACTTTATTTAAAACCAACTCATCAAGTAGCTCCTCCTTAGGGTTTTTCAATCTAGGTATATTCCAGGCACTTCGCTTTCTTTCTGATTTTAAAGGAAAACTATCTTCACCCGTGTTTTACAACTTGGTTTGCCTAGAAATTTGATTGCAATTCACCTAATTTGAAACCCTAAAAGCTACTTAAGCAGGATTTGAACATTAAAATTCACACATTATAAATAATCTTGCCTGAAAACCCTGGTTGTGCACGCACTTACACAAATTTCAATCAATCATTAAGGGCACAACCCATTGTAAGGGCCCATCACATTCCATAAGCACCACAATCCCAGGCCGTAATAAAATTGAGTAGACGTTGGCCCTAAGGTTTGATTCGCTCTTTAAGGCTTAGTCTGAGATTGTTTTTGATTAACCTACTTGTACTGATTAATCTGATGTCTAGCTAGGGGAGTAGCGTCAAACGACCGCGGCTGGGGGGTACACTAGGAACCGGAGGCGAAAGCCAAAGGAAGAACCTTCTCCCCAGTCCCTCCTAACTGGTTGGATTATACAGACGCAAGTAGAGTAAATCAGTTACAGTCTTAAGGCTGGTGTTGGGAGTCAGTAGATCCTTAGGCTACCCCACTTAAGGACAGCCTTATTTTGTTGTGCTGCAGGGTCCCTATCCCCGGTCCTTCCGACCTACTCCTAGTTTATGCTGGGAAGACGGTCATTGAATCCCCGATTGGAAGGACCATTGGAACATTCTAGGAGGCGCAAGTTAGATTTTGGTCAATTTGATCCCATGGCCGAACAACAGCCTCCTCTGCCTGGAAATCCACAGGAAGAATTTCGAAGGCAGCTGGAACAAATGTAGAGAGTGCAAGAATGGTTCCAGAGAATGCAGGGCGCTCAGCCCTTGAAGGATTTTTATGATCCTTCAAATTACAGGGAACGTCCCGGCGTCCAGATTCCAGCCGTGACGTAGAAATCAAACCCCAGGTGTTAAGCCTGATTAAACATTATCATGGGCTTGGCTCCGAAGATCCGTTTCAACACTTGGAGGACTTGACCACTTTGGTCCAGACCACCAAGTCTCGAAACGTAAACGAGGAGCAAATGATCATGAGGCTCTTCCCCCACTCTCTTAGGGATATGGCCGCGCATTGGTATAGGACAATAGGAAGACCAATTACAACTTGGAATGAGTTGAAATCGGCCTTTCTGAAAAAAATTTTCCCAGTCGGTCGTACCAATGCTTTGAGATGGGCAATCACTACTTTTACCCAGCGGCCGGGGGAGCAGTTTCATGTGGCCTGGGAGCGATTCCAGGACTTATTGCGGAGGTGTCCACACCACAAGGTGCCGAAATGGCAACTCGTGCAGATTTTCTATCATGGGTTGACTGAGCAACTCAGAAACCATGTGGATGCTTCTTGCGGAGGCAATTTCCTCAATAAAGATGCAGATAGTGCACATGATTTATTTAAGGAAATGAGTGAGAATTCAATTAATCATGCCTCCATGGATACTTTTAACCGGTCCCAACAACCCAGATCAAATGTCAATGAAGTCTATGACTCTCATTCATTTGATATGGAATTGATTTGTAATAAACTTGACAAAGTGGACTTGGTTGCTAAAAGAATGGAAGAGTGGATGGCTGGCAATTCTATGAACAACTCTCAATCCACTCAATCCCAAAATTCGGGATTCCATTCTTCACGAGCTCTTTCTGGACGGGAGTTCGTGAATCAACTCGATGCGACTCAACCTATGAGTCAGCATTTCTCGGAACCCCATGGGTTCCCAACTGGGGCCTTTGATCCCAGTTTTTCTAATCCTTCCTTTTCTTTCTCTCCATCCTCACCCTATGAGGATGTCTGTGCTGTACAAGAGAATGTTAGATCCAACCCCTACTCGAATGCTTATAATCCAGGTTGGAGAAACCACCCTAACTTCTCTTGGAAAAATCCGGGGCAACAGACCCAATTCCGACCTAGCAATTATGCTCCGCAATGACCAATAGGTCAGGGTCAAGTATATACTCAGTTGCCTCCGAATCAGGTCAATCAGCCAGCTTGGAATGCCCGTCAACCCGCAGGGCAGGCTGATTTGAACCGTCAAATGATAGAGATGCAAGGATCTATGCTCCAGCTCATGCAGCAAATGAAAAACCCACTGGACAACTTGCAATCCGGGCTCATTGCTAACTCTCGTCAACCCGGATCTCTACCATCCCAACCCGTACCCAACCCACGAAACATTACGAATTCGGGCAATCAAGCCCAAGGGTACAGAAATCAGAGGGACCCACACGTGCATGCTCAGGTGGTTGAGAAGGGTTCCTCGTCTTCTTCTTCTGTAAATCAACAATTCATGGTCAATCAAGCCCCTCCAATCTTTCCTAACCCTCCCCAAGACCCAAATTCTTATGCTTCTGCAAATTCTGTCACTTTGAGGAGTGGTAAGAAGACTCAGGATCCACAACCACATTATTCTAATCTTTTGAATCCTGAAGAATCTGAGGAGAGAGAGGAGAATTCTAAAGGAAAAATCAAGGCTCAGGAATCCGATTCCAAAGATCTGACTCGTGTTCCTTTTCCTGAAGCCTTAACCAAAGCAAAGAAGAAGTCTGTTGATAGCAATGAGGAGCTTCTGAATTTATTTAAGAATGTTGAGATCAATATCCCGCTCCTTGATGCTATCAAGCACATACCGACTTACGCAAGATTTTTAAAGGAATTATGTACACAAAAGCGTAAGTCGAGAGAATCTGTTCCGAGGAAGGTGGTACTCTCCGAGCAGGCTAGTTCTGTTATCCTGCACTACCTCCCTCAGAAAAAGAGAGATCCTGGTGCTCCTTTGATTTCTTGCGTTATCAGAGATTACACATTTGATAGAGCACTTTTGGATCTCGGTGCATCCATCAACCTAATTCCGACTTCTCTTTACGAGAAGTTTGGGTTAGGCGAACTTCGGCCAACTTCAGTAACGCTACAGTTAGCGGATCGTTCGGTCACAAATCTGCGAGGCGTTACTGAAGATGTTATAGTTAAGGTCAAGGATTTCTATTTTCCTGTAGATTTCCTTGTCCTTGACATGGATGTACCAGATAATCTGAGGAACACGCCCATCATTCTGGGGCGTCCGTTCCTGGCTATCGCAAAGGCCAACATTAATTGTGAAAGCGGTAGCATGGAAATCGCCTTTGGGGACCAACGTATGAAATTAGATATTTTTAAGGCGATCAACAAATTTGAGGATTGTGGATTTATTGAGGAACTTGATGAGGATAATGTTAATATTGAAACTTGTTTGACAGTTTCTTCAATTGAAAGTTCCTCTTTGGTTGATGAATTTGACCCGCAACCCTCTGACTTAACATCTTCGGAAGAGGTTACTGATTTTGTTCACTCACAACCTCTCCCTCTTGTTGAATCTTCAGCATCTACCCGACCATCAATCATCACCCCACCCCAGCTCGAATTGAAACCATTGCCCGAGAATTTGAAATATCAATTTTTAGGACCTCAGAATACGCTCCCTGTGATTATCAGTGCTAAATTGACAAAGGAGCAAGAGATTAAATTGATTAAGGTCCTAAAGGAACATAAGGAGGCAATTGGTTGGGTCATTCATGACCTTAGGGGGATCGAGCCATCTTACTGTAATCATAGAATGTTCTTGGAAGATGGATCCCGCCCTTCTCGCCAGATGCAGAGGAGATTGAATCCAAATATGCGAGAAGTGGTCAAAAAGGAAATCATCAAGTGGCTCGATGCAGGAATTATTTATCCAATCTCTGACAGTCCCTGGGTAAGTCCCGTTCAGATTGTTCCAAAGAAAGCCGGGATTACTGTTGTGACTAATGAGAGAGGAGAATCTGTCACAACTCATTCAGCTTCTTCTTGGAGAGTTTGTATTGATTACAGGAAGCTGAACACTGCCACTAAAAAGGATCATTTTCCCCTGCCCTTCATTGATCAAATCTTGGAAAAATTAGCCGGGCAAAAGTACTTCTGTTTTCTTGATGGCTACTCGGGATACAACCAAGTTCCTATCCATCCCGAGGATCAGGAAAAAAACTACTTTCACCTGTCCCTACGGAACCTTTACTTTTCGTAGGATGCCTTTCGGGTTATGCAATGCACCTGCGACTTTTCAAAGGTGTATGCTAGCCATATTTTCCGACATGGTGGGAGAGTTTATGGAAGTCTTCATGGATGATTTCTCCATTTTCGAAGAATCATTTGACTCTTGTTTGGCTAATTTGGAAATGATTCTTAAGCGATGTGTCAAGACACGATTGGTCCTTAGCTGGGAAAAGAGTCATTTCATGACCCAAGAGGGCATCGTTTTGGGTCATGTAATCTCTGAACGGGGAATTGAAGTGGACAAAGCTAAGGTTAATGCTATCGCTAAACTTCATCCTCCCACATCAGTTAAACAAATCAGATCATTTCTTGGCCATGTGGGATTTTATCGAAGATTCATCAAGGACTTCTCGAAGGTTGCCCGCCCTTTGAGCAATCTTCTTGCCAAAGAAACGCCGTTTGTTTTTGACGAATCATGCCGAAAGGCATTTGATTTCCTAAAAACGGCAGTCACCTGTGCTCCAATTTTGCAACCACCTATTTGGACAGCCCCATTTGAGATCATGACTGATGCTTCTGATTACGCGGTCGGGGCTGTCCTGGGTCAGAAAATTGACCGAAAGCCCTTTGTCATTTACTACGCTAGTAAAACTTTGGATGAAGCCCAGAGGAATTACACTGTTACTGAAAAGGAATTACTAGCTGTAGTATTTGCGTTGGAAAAATTCAGGGCTTATCTCTTGGGGTCTCATGTTATTGTTTATACCGACCACTCGGCCTTGAGACATCTCTTGGCTAAAAAGGATGCTAAACCCCGGCTTATTCGTTGGATTCTTCTTCAAGAATTTGATCTTGAAATCAAGGATAAAATCGGGGTACAAAATGTGGTGGTGGATCATTTGTCGAGACTCCTAGGTGATTCTTCTTGTCCGGACATTCCGATTGCTGACACTTTTCCGGACGAAACCATTCTTATAGTTTTAGGTGTCCACACCCCATGGTTTGCTGACATTGTTAACTATTTGGCCGTTGGTCAAATCCCCCAGGATTGGACCAAGCAACAACGGGATAGACTTAAATCTGAGGCCAAATACTACTTTTGGGAGGACCCTGAACTGTATCGCATCGTCTCTGATCAGATTATTCGCCGAT
Organism: Thalassia testudinum; assembly: GCA_037157565.1. NCBI lineage: Eukaryota > Viridiplantae > Streptophyta > Magnoliopsida > Alismatales > Hydrocharitaceae > Thalassia > Thalassia testudinum. The sequence continues at coordinate 77,377,043 of JAZHRO010000077.1, read as the reverse complement.
GCATACCGGAGAATGAATTCAACAGTATACTTGAGTTTTGCCATGCATCTGGGTGTGGTGGACATTTCTCCGGGAAAAAGACGGCTGCAAAAATTTTGCAATCTGGCTTCTATTGGCTGTCTTTATTCAAGGATGCCCAGGATTTCTCACGGTCATGCCCTCGATCCCAGGCACTCGGGAGCATAACTAAGAGAGACATGATGCCCTTAAACCCTATTCTTCCTGTCGAAATTTTCGATGTTTGGGGCATTGATTTCATGGGACCCTTTATCCCTTCATTTGGACGTCAGTACATTCTTGTCGCTGTTGATTATGTGTCTAAATGGATTGAGGCAATTCCCACCCGAACCAATGACCACAAGGTGGTCATCAACTTTGTCAAGAAAAATATCTTCAGTAGATTCGGGATTCCGAGGGCTATTATCAGTGATGGTGGCACTCATTTTACTAATGCCCAATTCCGGAGTTTATTGGCCAAATACGGGGTTAATCATCGAATTTCCACACCTTACCATCCCCAAACGAATGGACAAGCCGAGATCTCTAATCGAGAGATCAAGAACATTCTGCAAAAAACGGTTAGGCCCGATTGCAAGGATTGGACTCAAAAGCTTGAGGACGCTCTTTGGGCCTACCGTACGGCGTATAAAATGCCCATCGGCATGTCTCCATTCCGTTTGGTGTATGGAAAGGCGTGTCATCTACCCGTAGAGATTGAACACAGGGCATTCTGGGCAATCAAACAATGCAATCTAGATCTAAATCTAGCTGGGAAGACCAGGAAACTCCAACTATCTGAGTTGGAGGAGCTTAGAAATGATGCTTATGAGAATGCCAAGATCTACAAGGCTCGGACCAAAGCTCTACATGATCAAATGATTTCCCGCAAGAGCTTTGAGCCAAACCAGAAGGTCTGGTTATTCGATTCTAAACTTAAGCTCTTTCCTGGTAAACTTAGATCTAAATGGAATGGCCCATTCATAATTGATCAGATTTTTCTAAATGGTGCCGTTCAGATTTCTGACCCAAAGACGGGTAACACCTTTAAAGTCAACGGTCAACGTCTGAAGCCTGTTGTTGACCGTAATCTTCCAGAACCCGTTTCAGACTCTGTTGCTCTAGCCATTCTGTGACTTCTTTGGCTGGACTTCGCCTAGCTGACGGCATTAAACTCAGAAGTTGTACATATAACACAAGGCTGATACGAGCTTCATATCCAGGTGACATCTTTCATATTCTACCCTTTCTTTCATGTCTCTTTTTCAATGAGGACATTGCATCAGCTAGGCATGGGGGGGTGGATTCATTTTTGAATTAGTTGGTCAGCTTTGTGAAATCCATATAAATTGCTCCCTTTCTAAAAAAAAAAAAAAAAATTAGGAAGGATTAGTTGGACATTAGGACTTTTCAATCCTAAGAAATTTTACATTAGGATCTGAACACAAAGACCCCTCAGGTCTTTGGACTTAATTAGCCTGTGTATCTACTAAAATGTGGATTTGTCTTTGAGTTCTCGCCATCTTAATTCTATTATAATTGGAATAAATAAGTTTGGGTGATAAGTACACGACTTGTCAACCCACCCTCTGATTTAAGGGAATTTTGAGTTTTAAGCATCTACACACTTTCTTTGCACTGACTCGTTGCTCGGCGATTCTAACGGAAATTGGGTAGCTAATGAACCTTCTAGGGTGATATGGCTGGCAAGTTATCGTGGGTAACAGCCCATAGGTAGGTTGTCCAGAGCCCAGTCACTGGACTTTTCTCTTTTTGCCGCCTTTAGGTGAATCTTAGACCAGGGAAGCCACCTACTTAAAAAAAAAAAACTGAGAACAGGAGAAAAGAACAAAAAGAAATAAGCCACACTTCGCCGCACGAGTATGGCTGGCAAGTTGTCGGTGGTAACAGCTCATCGACCGGTTGTCCAGAACCCAGCTCAGAAAATGCACTAAAAATTCCCAAAACACTCAGGAAGAAGCGGAGAAGTAGAATAAACCGGGGAGATATACACTGGATTCACCCTTGTGTTGACCCCGTAAAAAAATAAAAGTAGGGAGAAAGCTACCGATTGTAAAGATACACCTTTAGGCAGAATTCTGGTTAGGTCACCTAGAGGCGTAGAAATCCGAAGTTCGTTCTAACTGCCGGTCAACGAGTCTATACAATCACAATAAGATGCTTAAAACTTAGGGTTCTCATCAAATCTTGGGTGAGTTGAATGGCCGTAGAAAGCCACTTTTAAACCCTAAAAGTTGAAAATCCAAAAAAAAAAAAAAATTAGAAAAGAGTAAAAAGAGAAAAAGAAATGTTTCTTTGAATAAGGCGAGGCTTGAGGCGGTCTGCATTTTGGCTGATACCCGGGCACTGTTCTGTCTTTGAAAGTTCAGTTCCTAAGTAGACAATTTCTTAATGATTGAAAATAACTCAGGTCCAAATAATCTAACTTAATTCTTTTATAAATAGCATATAGTTTTACTAGGGACTAGCAAAAGGTAGGCATGGGGGTATGATGTAAATACATTTACACTACTTAAAATGTCTATATATGCATGTTCTTAAGCATAGGATTGCATTTCATAATATAAATATTGCATAACATGCATCATCTTGCATTTAGAGTAGTTTGAATAAAATGGAGGTTAATTGTCTCCTTTTATGTGCTTGGACAGGGCAAACATTTTATCGGGGCCTCGGATCAAAGATCCAACCGTATGGATGTGATCAAGGCGACGATTGGAGTTCAACGACTCCAAGATCGCCCTAATCAGGCATCCGTAGCATCAGATAGAGACCGGGGAACCCTAGAAGATCAAGGGCCAGGATGGTGTAAATCCACACTTCAGATGACAAATCCGACCGCACGGATGAATTCGGATCGACGATCGCAGCCCAACGACACAAAAATCGAGTCAATCCGACATCCGTGGCACCATCTACAACTTCCAGAAGATGGACGGCCAAGATGGCGCCACGTGGCGCCATCTCAGCCGCCCAAACGGCCTCATGCATCTTGTGAAGACCGCGCACCCGTCTCCTCTCCGCCGTTGGATCTTGATCCAACGGCTGTGGCCGCCCGGGGCTTAAAACATGCGCTCGACCATCCGCGCCCCGCAGCGCAGCTGTCGAGCGCGCTTATGCGAGCGCGGGGCGCGAGTTCGAGCCGCGGCGAGGGAGCGGAAGGCGCGATTGAGCGGGCGCGGATGAGCGTCAGATGGAGATCCAACGGCCGCGCACGCTCAATCAGGACGACGCGCGATTGGACGCCCGCGTGGACGCGCAATCGCACGTGCAGGCGGGCGGGCGGCAGCGGTGAAGGCGCGATTTTAAGCCGTCCGATCTCGCGATCGGATGGCTGAAAATCAATAGAAGCGCGTAGGCGTTACACGCGCGGGCGGCTGAGCGGGCGCCCGTGGGCGCGGAAGCGACGCCCGCGCTGGGGGCTTTAGCGACGGTTTCATTCGTCACTAAAGACCCCTCATTTATTGTTTTGAAGTTGTAATGTCCATTTTGCCCCCACTCCTTGCAACTATAAAAGGAGACCCCCTCCATACGAAATTCTCATCCCTTCCTTCTCCTCTCTACCTCTCCAAAGCTCAAGAGAAGCTTGTCCCACACCCGGGATGCTCCTCGCGAGATAAAGTCTAAATTTTCGTCCTCCTTCGGAAGTGGATCCCGCGACGACGACGGCGTGCTGCTCCGTTCCCGCTCTTCTGCTTCGTCCTCCCTCGTCCTGCTCCGTTCTCGTTCGTCCTGACGTCGTCTCGTTCGGCTCGTCCTCCAAGCGACCGTCGAGGAGGATAACTTCTCTCTTCCATTCTTATTTACAGCTTTTCTAGTGTAGAATTTTCCTGCTTTATAGTGTAATTGATTTCCCGCTTTTTAGTGTAACTTTCATTTCATTTGCTTGTATAAACAATTGAAATATTGAATGCATGTTCTCTTTCTCTCTCTCTCTCTCTCTCTTAGTTTGATAGCTCCATTTTAATTATTTCGCCTTGTTTATCAAAAATCCTAAAAAAAAACATAATTGCGAATATAGATCAACGTAGCCTCCCTGAGTTCGACCCGGAATTCTTTTTCGGTATAAATCTTATTTGTTGAACACGAATTCTTCGCTTTCGAACTACAACGACAGGTTTTTCCAAAACCAAACACGTTAGCGTAGATTCGTAATCGTTCAACAGAACACTTTTGGTGACATTCAAAAATTAGTCAGGGACCTTGAGGCTCGGTTTGTGATACAGATTTTACGCGGTTTGTAAAATTAGATGTTGTTGCAATGCATAAAATCGATTGCTTTTAAAATTTATATTCCTAAATAGGGTGAATATCTAGGGTCATCCAAGGAGGCCAATTTATTAATCACAGGAATTGGTTCTCTTTCTCGGCTCTCAAATACACACTTGTCTTGTTGTGAATTTGATTTTTGTTATTTTTATGGTTTTGGAAACAATCAGGTATTTGAAAACGAATATAAACTATGCTAAACCTATGCCTAGGTGACAAGAATGAAACCCTCTCTTCTAAGCTCATCCTAGGAAAGTGCGCCTAGGGTAATTAGAAGAAGAGAGTGTGGTGTGCACTACAACTAAAAGAGATGAAAGAAAAAACACACTAAATTAAAACATGAACTTGGAAGGAAAATATGAAAACTTGTATTACTAGGAGAGTTGATGACAAGTAGCTGAATGCTTCTTACAAGAAAAAGAGAAACTACACTAGCTAATACAAAAAAAAAGAGAGATAGAGAAAAGTCATCCAAAGATGGTGAAGGAGTGATCCTTGCTCCAAGCACAACAGCTCTTGTGCTTAAAAAGAATTCCTCCTTGCTTCCAATATGATGACTCCTCCAAGCTTTCTCCTCCAAGGTGGGCGTCAACCACCTTGATGAATATCTCCTCCTTGCATGGATGATGGGAATATTATCATGAGCCCTAACTAGCTAACAAAAGCTTCTACATAACCAACTGGAGGTCCTAATTCAATGAATAACCATTTTGAGAGAAAAGTAAGAAACAAGGGATAAAAATGTAATTTTTACATTGTAGCATAACAACGGATTTTCTCAAGGGCTAAACACAGGTCAAATGGTCTTAACAAGATAAAAAGTGGGTTGGTTCAAATAGAAAAGGGTTTGTGTGAATTTTGGGAATTAAATGACTTCTTGTAATCCTAAAACAGACTTGTTTAACTAAATAAGGCTCTGGTCAGGATAAAATTCACATAAACCTTCTGAAAATTATAGAAAAATATTCTCTAAGGTTTAGAACCTTCAATTTGACCATGGGAACCTATTTTGACCTAAAATGGAGTCTCAGACAAATATTTACCCTAAATTAGGTTTTTACGTAAATTACCCAGTCAAACGTGGTCAAACCCAAAATCCAACCTCACCATTGGATTCCTTAGGTTCAAATTAGGTTTGTACCAAAATTTGGACCTAAGGGGAATTCATCTTGACCCACTTTGCAAATAGGTCTAGCCCAATTACATTTCTACCCCTAGATTTCAAAAACCCTTACAATTGACGTCCTATCTTCTTCTTCGTTCTTTGCAATTAGGTTCTTCTACCATTATAGCGGAGGGAATCCTACTCCAGCGAGCTTGAAAGGGTGATTTCTCCTTGCTCTCTCAGAGAATCCCCTTCAAAATTGAAAGGGAGATTCTCAGAGAAATCTCCTCCAATGTGAACCCATTTAGAAGCCCTATTTGGTACCCAATCTCTTATGCAAATGCATGAGAGATTTGGGTCTCTCTCAAGTTTCCTCTGCCGGCGAACTTACTGTGCTTGGAAGCTTGGCTTCCAAGCACAAACTCGACCTCCAAGGCCTATTTAAGAGACCTCAAATCGCCTCGCATCTCCTAAGCTTGAATTCAGCCGGAGAAACCCCTCAATTTCATCTCCTCCTCCGGCCGATCTTCTCATCAAGCTCTGGTGACTTCTCCTCCTCTCCCTCATCGCCTAGCCACAATACCGGTGGTAGGCTCCTTTTCCTCTCGATCATCCGCATCGCGCTACACCTGCCGACGCTCCTGCCTCCCCTTCGTCCTTGCTGACCTCCCTCACTGAGCACCTTCGTCTCCGGCGTCGGCGATACGAGCCAGACGCCATCCCTGCATCCCTCTTTGTCCCTTCACTCCCAGATAAGTCCTCTCACCCTCTACTCTATTTTCCCCTTCTTTATTCGCTCGAACGACCACTGCTGCACTCCACCACCATCATCCCCTTCACCTCCAGCCACCACTCCGGCGAGTTCGCTTCCCTTCACAGACCACCTCCCTCCTTGCCGACTAGTCCATAAGTACCTCCTCACCTCACTGATCATAACCCCCACTCACAACACTCTGCCACTCTCCCACAAGTGCCCCCGAACACACCCACACACACAGTCGCAGTGTGCCCTAGGCACGCTACTTCAGGCGGTCCCACGCCACGCCAACCACCTCTACAAGTTCGCCGCACCTTGGCGAAGCTCCCTGAGCTTTTTAACATGGCTGTGAGGTCGTGTGTGTGATTTCAGGTCCAGGGGTTCGTCGCCATTGACGCATAGCGGGAAGCTTGCTTGCAAGCTTCTCCAGGCCGTGCCTGCTTCAGGATCTAGTCCCAGGCTGCACGGGGTACTCTCTCAAACATCTCCAGGTGGCCAATTGAAGGGAAGAGCCATCCACGTAGCTGCAATCGAGCGACGCCTCTCTACTGCAGGCGTACGTGAAAGAGGCGGGAAGATAGTCCCACCTCGGAAACATCTGGCAAGCCGCAGCCGCACAAGTCGAATTTCTGCATTGGGCTGATTGCCTTCTACTCACGGGGTGAGGTCCCCTCTCACCAGACTCGACGCCTCGTTTGCATCCACCCCCCGTGGACCTGGTGACCCGACCCGACCGCACACCTCGCCCACCACCGCACATCGATGGGCCTGGTCCCAGGCACGTATCCGACCCGATTGTCTGAGAAGTGGCTCTGGGAGAGCGAACCTAAGAGAGAAAAGGGAGAAGAGAGCTTGCGTGGGTAGGGGGCAGGTTTTGCTCTGCAGGCTGAAGAAAAGAAGAAGGAGAAGGCAAAGGAGGAAGCCGAAATCAGAAGCTAAGGAAGGAGAAGGGCTACAGCAGAGAGAAGAAGGAAAAGGCTAAGGCAGAAGAAGGAGCTGAAGGAAAGAGCAAGGAAGGCAGAGAAAGAAAGAGAAGAAAGGAACTGAAGGAAGAAGAAGCTGAATGCAAAGGAAGAGAAAGGCTAAGGCAAGGAATCAGAAGAAGATAAAGAAGAGAAAGAAAGAAGAATATTGAAAGCAGTCACCAGAGACAGAGAAAAGAAGGAGAAGAAGAAGAGTCAAGCACTGTAGCATCCACATTTTAAGGCGTCTGATTCACAAATCAGACGTCCAATTTTGTGCTTATTCACATACATTGATTTCTTTAATATTTTGTGCTTACATTTATTCCTATCTTCTTATAACATTGATCTTATTGCATATTATGTTATTTCAAATTCTCAAGTTTTGATCTTGATTTCTAAACCCTAATTTGCTCCCTGTGTTCGACCTCAGACTTTCAAATTCGAGTAATAACTTGTATTTGTTTTGAATGCTTTTTCGACTGTACTACAACACGACTTTTTAAAACTCGATCAAGCGTCCACAAACAATGGCTATCATTCTAGAGGTGACCTCCTCCTTGGCGTGGCACAAGGGAGAAGGAGAGGAAGAAGGCACCAAGGGGGTGGGTAGGTTGCCCCCTTGATTCTTCTCTTCTTCTTCTTCCTTGGCATGAATGAAAGGGGATGTAGGGTGGTTTGGGTGGAACCTAAACTAATGGAGAAGACGATTTTTGGGTGGTAGTTAGGTGGGTTATGTATAAGGTGGAGCATTGGGTCGGGTTGACCCGATCTTGGCCCGAACTCGACCAGAAAAAGCCCGATCCGGCTCGAGCCCGAATATTACTTGGGTTGGGCCTGTGCCTTAATTTTTTTAAAAATTTGGGTTTAGGCTCGACCCAAACCTGGAAAAACCCGAAAAGGCCCATTGAGCCTTATTGGAGGGGATCTTAGATAGGAGTTTTGAATGTGTCTCATTATAGTAAAGTTTCCTAAATAGATCTCTCAACAAATACAATTTATAACTCGAATATCTAAAAGAAATCCGAGGTCGAACATAGGAAGCAAATATAGAATTCACACGCTAATTTCAATTAAAATATAAATGAGCACAAGAAATAAGTCAAGAATAATGATATTCAATGAATGCTAATCTGTCACATTAGATATTCAATATATAACATGAGTATTTCAAGACTTTAAGAGACCAAAAAGATATTTAAGATAAAATAATGGTGATTTGAATCACCAATTATTAGTCTAAGCACATATTATATCATCTACTCAATGAATATGAAATAAATGAACAGTGATCAGACGTCTGATTTATCAAGTCAGACGACTTAAATGTCACCTACTACAGTACTTTTCCTCTGATCTTCAGTCTGTCTTATTCTCTTGGCCCTTTCTTCTTCTTCTCTTCTGCTACCTTTCCTCTTCCTTTGGGTCATTCTCCTTTAGCTCCTTCTCACACATAAGGGAACTCACCTTCTCAGTGACTAAGTGTCGCTCAAAGCTTTCAGGAGCAAAACCCTCCCCCCTCACCCACTCTCTCTTTCTTTCCTTCTCTGCTTTCTCAGAAATCTAGACCTTAGTTGGGTATTCGGGTATGCGTAACCGGGTCCAGGGCTACGTGCATGGGTGTTGTAGTTGAGGAGTGAGTAGGCAGGTCAGGTGTGTGTGTAAGGGTGAATGGGACCTCACCCCCAAGTGTTCTGAGGCGATAAGCCATACGAAGAAAAACAATATATGCACCGAGGTTGCTTCCAATTCCCACAATGTGGGATAATCTTGCACAACCCCTTCACGTGTCAGTTGCGAAGGCTTCTTCCTTCAATTGCCGCAACTACAGTGTGCGTGATCTTCGATTGACCACCTGGGAGAATGCCTAGAGCCAAACTGCACAGCCTGGGACCAAGACCTAGAGCGAATGCGGCCGAAGAATGCAAGGCGTGTTGGAGAACTTGAGGGCGACGGTGGAGCTTCGACGTGGTACCTGAAATCAAGAATAAGGCCTCACGGCCACATTAAAATAGCTCAGGACCTTTGCCGGACCACGGCGAATGTGTAGGTAGTGGTGGCGTGGCGTGTGAGGGTGTATGGTAGCCGGATGAAGTCGGGGATGAAGGTTTATGATGGGTTTGTTCGGGGGGTTGCATGAGTGGATGGAAAGGTAAATAAAGATGAGGGTTTGGTTTGTGGAGGTATGGTGGAGGTTGTGGAGTAGGTCGCGAGACGTGTGGTGCGGTGGGATGATGGGAAGGCCTCACCGGAGATGTGGTCGGAGCGGAGGACGAAGGTGGTGTGTGTGGAGGTCGAGGGGGTATTTTTGGGTTTTGAAGATGGGAAATTAGCCTAAGAACTAAAAGGGATTTATCTACCTACTCTAATTGGTCGAAGGGGGTAGGATGGTGCCGGTTATGGTATGGCCAGCACCGGAGAAGGGAAAACCTTCGATAAGGGAGAACGGTGAGGAAGAGAAGGGAAGGTGGCCCTCGCTGGTATTACGAGTGGCAGAGGAGCAACCGGTTGGCTATATTCTATGATGGCCGGTGAAGAATATAGATGGGGAAGCTCGCAGGAGCTCACAGAGCTTTTTGCAGGAGAGAGGAGAAGAAGGTGGAGAAACCAGCCAAAACGAGCTAAGGAGGACGGTTTGTCCTCAGTGGTCTTTATATAGGCCTCAAGAGAGTGTTTCAATCTTGGAAAGAAGCTTTCAAGCTTGAGAGCTTTGCGTACAAATGATACCTGAATCTTTCCTGCGTTCGCATGAGAGATTGGGAAAGACTTGGGGTTCAAGGCCGAATTTAATTGAAAGAGAATTCCTTAAGGAATCTTTGGTTCAAATTTAGGATTAATTGATTGAGAAATGAGCGAGAAAATCTCGCTCGAATCTCGCTGGTGAGCTGCAGCTATTTCTAATGGAGGTTGGGACCTAGATGTGAAGGTGATGACAAAGTTAGGGGGTTCTCTGCAATGATTTCAAAAGTTAAGGGCATATGTGTAAGGAAAAGAGTCAAAACAGGACTGGAATGCAAACAAGGTTAAGATGATCTTTGATTGGATCCAAATTTTGGTACAAACCTAATTTGGACTCAAGGAATCTGATGGTGAAGTCAGATTTAGGTTTTGACCAAGTTTAATTGGATAATTTGTGTAGAAACCTAAATTAGGGATACTTATCTATCTGAGACTCTATTTTAGGTCAAATCGGGTTCCAATGGTCAAATCAAAGATACCAAACCCTAAAGAATATTTTTCTATGATTTTTAGAAGGTTTAGATGAATTTTATCCTGACCAGAACCTCAGTGAATTAAGCCGGTCTGTTTCTAGGGTTTCAGATGTCCATTAATTCTCGAAACGCGCGAAAACTTGTTTCTGTCTACAAGGACCCTCTTATTAAACATTTATGAACATTTGTCCTTTATTTAACCCCTAAAAAACCTCATGATTATTCTGCATTTAGGATATTTCGTTAAAACTGCAGATTTACTCATACTTTACTGTTTATCTCTCAGAGTGGATATGCAGTGAATTACAGCTCTTTGGTGATTATGTAAGAGCATTTATTTGTTGATTATGACTAATTAAAGCTATATATGGCTGACGATGACATTATCATCAGGCCTCACCCACCCCACCCAAGTTCCTAACCTTTTTTTCCTTTTTAACTAAAAATTAAAAAAGGAATTCCAACCGTCACCTTCCCCAGTCCCCCTCAATCTCGCTCACTGAATCAGAATCCCTACTCCCCCGTGGGGCCATCCTCATGGTAACTCCATCAAGGCATCAAGTTGCCTCACGCCCTCTCCATCTCAATCATCTATTGATGAGTCTTGCTGAGTCTCCTATCCTCTCCAACTGATCTCTCACCGGTAGGTCATCACCGATGACGACATTATTTTGTAATTTGTATCGTATGGGAACTTTGTGTGATGCAAGTTATGTTAAATAATATTGAATCATGATATGTTTAATCCCTACTTTGAATAATATTTATAATGAAGTAACATAAATTTAAATTACTAGTTAGGAGATGCAAGTACTGATTTCAAGTAAGTAATTTCATTATATATCAAAGTCTAGCATTTTTGAGGAAAATAGCAAGGTACATTTTTAAGGCTAGTTTATTTGGTTGCTGGGTTGATGTAGACACAATTATTGAGGGTAAAATATCTATTCATGCATGTTCCTAGGTTTAGATTTGCATTTCATATTATAAATATTGCATAGCATGCATCATTCTGCATTTAGAGTAGTATATAATTTAGGTTAATTGCATCCTTTTTGTGGTCAGGAGAGAAGGATATTTATTTCGGAGCCTCGGATTGACGATCCGACCATACGGATATGATCAAGACGATGATCGAAGTCCAACGCCTCCAAAATTGCCTCGATTGGAGTCTCGCAACACCATATGTAGTCTGAGGAAGATCAACGGCCAAGGGATTAGGTGACATAATTCGGAGCTTCAAATGAAAAATCCAACCACATCGATGGATTTGGGTCGACGATTGCAGCCTAACGACGCAAAAATCGACTCAATTTGATCTCTGTAGCAGCCCCTACAACGAAAAGAAGATGGATGGCCCAAATTGCGCCACGTGGCGCAGCCCAAGCCGCCCATGCGCATGCACGCGCCACCGCACGCACGCGGTAACGTACAGCGCAGCACTAGCGAGTGAGCGTGCACACATGCGGAGGAGCGCATACGCACAGTGCAACGCTAACGCGTGAGCATGCGCGCATGCGGCAAAGAGAGGCACAGCGTAGCACTAGCGTCGCATAAGCTGGCCTACAGTGATGCATGAGTTAGACCTATTGCGACGCTTACAGCTGTCGCTAATTCTTTGCGTGTAAGCAAAGCCAGCTGTGGGCTTGAGCGGGTGTAAGCTGGCATGAACTGCCTACAGCGACGCTTTCAGCAATCGCCTGGATGTCACTAATGGTCTTATACCTATTTTTGCCTTTTCTCCTCTACTATAAAAGGACCTACATCCCCTCCCTTCCAAGCCATTTCTACCTACTCTACTCCCACCTACTCCCAAGCTCTAGCAAGCCTACCAACGCTCTGTTAGAGCTTGCTCTCAAGGCGCCTATTAATATAGCGAACCTCTGCCCCACCAAATACTCCTCCAACTTCCCATCCCAATTCATAGGTCGCCTTGGAACCGTCCTCCCACCTCCATTCCGGTAGCAGATCATCTCCACCTTCACACCTCCATTCCGGAGCTACGCTGAAGCTTTCCTCTACCCGATGTCCTCCTGCGTCTCACCTCCGTCGTGCCGCTCCTCACCTCCTTCGTTTGAGCTTCCGCCAGACGCCATCGTCTCGCCAAACAGCTGATTCGGGAGATTTTCTCTCACCTCCCTCTCTTTTTATGCTTTCTAGAATATTGTAATAGACATTCATGATATATAAAATATTTGTTCCATAACTCTTGTGATTTATTCTGCTTGTCTTCTACTTACAAAAACACAAAAAAATAACAAAATCCTAAAATACGAAAAACAAACAAAACGAAGTGTAGCTTTCAATTAAAGTAAACATTGCCTCCTTGTGTTCGACCCGGGACTCCTTTGGAGTTTTGGTATAAATTTTATCTGATCATGAGTTTTGCAACTACGACGACGGGTTACTTGTAACCCTGATTTCAAATTTGTAAAACACGTGCGATCATAGGTCTTATTTAAAAACCCAAAAAAAAATTGGCCCTAATAAAATTTTTGGGCCTTAATGGGCTTTTCTGGGTCTAACCTGAAAACTCGACCTGAAAATCGTCTAGGCTTAACCCAAATTAGGTTTGTACCAAAATTTACGCCCAATCAGAGTCCATCTTGATATAGTTTGCATTTCAGTCTATTAAATCTCTATTTCTCTCAATCAAGTCCCTAACTTTCAAAATCTTTACAGTAAGGCCCTAACTTTCCCATCTTCTTCACGGATAGGTCCCTACCGCCATTAGAGGTCAACCGACCTAAGCTCCAACTTTGATTGCCTCAAAACCTAATCAAATCATCATCAAATCCCATTATATTTGGTGGGATTGATGTTCACATGGTAGGGAATCACATGAATGTGATCTTGGACTCTGATTTATGGTAGAGAGACCGTGTGAACCCACAAAAATATGTGGGGATTCTTGATCCCAAACTGAGGCACAATCAGCCTCTTTATTCATTTGGAGCTTGGTTATGAGCTCTATATAAGCTCTAGCTCTTTAGGTTGTGTTCTTTAGCTCGATTTTGGCCTTACTTCTTTGAATTCTTCTCTCTCTAGCCACCTCCACCACAGGTTCGGCGAACCTTCTTCCCCAACGTCTTCACCCTCTGCCACATACCATAGGTAGAGGGACTTGCCTCCTCTCCTTCATCCGCTCCTCGTAATACCAGCAGGAGCTTCCTAGACCCTCTCATCGTCGTTGTTTTCCCCACTGGAGGAATTCACCTTCTCCGCGACCGGCCAGTCAAAGTTGATGCAATTCCTTACCCATTCATCCCTAACTTAGGTTCCTTATCTTCCTCTCCCTCTCCAGATCTTCCCTAACCCTTTTCCCTCTTATTTCGATCGTTGTTTCACCAGTCTCCCTCACCATCTTCTCCACGACCGGCCACGTCACCGTGTGCCCATTATAGCCCACCAAATCACTCGCCACCACCTCCATTGGCATCGTCGTACACCTTTAACAAAAAGCCCCAACAAAATTGGGGCTATTGGCCACTCTAGACCCTCATCGAACAACACACCTTCTGCTTGCCTTCCTTGACTTCAACCATCCTCCACATGCACGCTCGCACCAAATTTCCACCACCAGCATCTTCGCCTCCACACGACGAAGCATTTGAGCTGTTTTTATTTGGCTGCGAAGACATATTATGTATTTCAGGTGTTCGCTGGATGTCGACTGCCACCGGTCATCTTCTCCATCAACAACCGCTACCAACCATCCACCTCTGACCTCGTTATCACTTCCGGGGTGCGGATTACATCCACGTACCCAGCTGCAGAACCAATTCGAAGAAAGGACCACTCAAGGAGCTCAATTGAACGAGCACATCCTCACGGCTGCATGTGAAGAGAAGACACCTCTTTTTAGTCCCACATTGTGTGGGACAAAATCATAATGGTGCATAAAATGTAAAAGTGAAAAGGGCTTGTTGCCTGAAACACTCAGTGGTGAGGTCCCCGCTCACCTCTCCACTCCTTGCTCACCCCCACACCTAGTGAGCCTGGACCCACGACCTGATTAATGCCCAGTTCTAAGAGAAGAAGAGAAATTGTGAGGAGGAAGGGGGAGGGTTTTGCATCAGGCACTGCTGCCTCAGGGTGTGTGCTGAAGAAAGGATAACACTTAGCCTCTGAAAGGTTTATTTTGTGCTCTGTGGCCCTGTACTTGAGTAAAGTGTGAGGCTTGGTGCCCTTGTACGCCCTACTGTGGTTCTCAGGCTCTCATAGTTAAGTTGTCTGTGAAACATTGGCGACGTTTGATTGAGGAGTACTATAGCTTTATTTGAATACTTGATTCGAGCTACTATTAGATTATTTGGTTAAATTGAATACATGAGATGCATGCTTAATAAGAGAATTAAGTGGTGATTTAAATCACCATTGTTTTGATTCTCTCCTTATTTTTATCATAGTGATTTCTTGAGATATTATTGAATATATTCTTGAGTAGATTATTCATTGTAAATCTTTATCTTGTGCTCATTATTTCTGAATACGCTTAGTGCGTGAATTCCATATTTGCTCCCTACGAATGACCTCGGACTCACATTATTTTCGAGCTTTATAAATTTAAGTGTTTGTTGCATTTTCATTGACTATACTACGACACATACATATCTTACTATCGACGATTTCACACGTAAACAGTTAGGATTATTTTTGGTGGTTGGTTGGTGATCCTATGGCCTAGGATAGTTGGTGCCAATCCTAAGGGTGCTATAGGTGTAGTTGTGGGTGGTTACCACCCTTGGTCGCTTTTGGTTTCAGCGCCAAAGTGGGTCATCTAGAAGGGGTCCTCAGTGGTGCCAAGATTGGATGGGTAGGATAGGTTTAGTTGTTGGATGAAGGGTTAGAATGAGAGGAGAGTTGGCACCAAAAACCAAGGTGGTTATGGGATGGTTTCGATGCCAACAAGTGGTGCCTTTTTGTTGTAGGGAAAATTAGGAGATTTAATATGCGTTCATTGTAGTACATTCCTAAATTGCACAACAAAACACTTGAATTTATAAAACTCAGATTCTAATTGGAGTTCGAGGTCATTCGTAGGGAGGAAATGTGGGATTCACACATTAATTTTCATTCAGAATAAATAAGCACAGTAAATCAAGCACAATAACAAGTAATCAGTGAAACAACTTGTCAAATTAGCATTCAAACATAGATCACTGTATCTTAAAAGATCATGGGATAAAAAGAAATAGAAAGACAAAACAATGGTGATTTGAATCACCAATTATTCATCTTAATTAAGCATATACCTAAGCATTTATATCATTCAAATAATCCAAAGTGCCTCAATTAGATAACTTAGGTACTTAAATGATTCAACAGTAACCAGAACCAAAGGTCAAATGTCTCCTCACAGAACTAGACGACTTAACCTTCACGTAGCAGAGCCTCATAGAAGGCGCAACATCAATAGAGCACAAGGCTTCTCACAGGAGCCTTTCTTCTTCTTCTTCAAGCCTTTCAAGAGCAAGGACTTTGAGCACAAACACACGGCTAAGTGTTAGCCTTCCTTCCTTCAGCACATGCCCAATGCACTTTAGAGTAAAACCTTTCCCCCTCCTTCTCACAAATCTCTCCTCTTTATTCTCTCCTAAACCAAGGGGTAATCGGGCATGTATGCAGGTTATCGGATCAGGACAGGGGACCAGGCTCACTAGGCGTGGGGGTGAGTGAGGTGTGCGAGCATAGGTAAGTAGGGACTTGACCTTAGGTGTCTTGGGCGATAAGCTGAGATCACAAAATCAACTCATGTGCGTGCGGGAGCCCTTCACGTTACGATGTGGGACTAAATGTCCTTGCCTTTCTTCGTGTACAACTGCAAGTGATGCTGCCTCTAATTGGATATGAACACATCCTAGCAGTAGCAATTGAAGGCCTGTGGAGGGTCCTGGAATTGAGCAATAGTTTCTAGAGGTGATATCGCAGATGAAAGTGGCCGGAGGACTACAGCTAGAACCGGAGAAGATGGTAGTGGCCGCGAGCGACGGCAAGCGCCTGAAAAAGAGAATAAGGCCTCGTGGCCATGTCAAAACAGCTCAGGAGGGTTGCCGGAGGTTGGTGAAGGTGATGGCGATGTTCTTGTGCTATGTGAGTGCGTGTAGTGGCCTGACGAAGTCGGGGAAGAGGTGCGGTGGAGGTGGTGTTCGGTGGGTGGTTTTGATGGTCAATCCCCTCAATTTCTTGAGGGGTTTTGGTGGGTGTGAATAGGAAAAGCTTGTAGAGGTGATAGAGGTGTGTTTAGTGGTTTGTGGCTTTGGGGTGGCCTCGCTGGAGCGCGGTCGGAGTGGAGGAAGATAGAGAGGTTGAGGTTGAGGGTGTGTCTATGGTCAAAATAAGAGAGGGATGAGTTAGGGAGATTCAGGAAAGGGATAGGAATAGGTTGGACCTAACTAAAGGACTAAGTGGAGAAGATTTGGCGTCGACTATGGTAGGGCAATGCTAGAGACGAAGAAAGCTTCGTTGAGAGGAAGTGGCAACGACGGAGGGGTAGATGACCTCTACTTTGGTTGGCGAGAGGTGGAGGAAGGAGAGGAAGGTCAGGGCCGAGCCAATTTGGCTGTTGGCTGGCCTGAAGAAGCTGTCGAGGAGAGTCATTAGAGTCAATTTGAAGGGCGGTCGGAGAAGGGAAGAACTGGAGTATTTTTGGCCTAAACTCGACTAAGGAGCATGGTGGGAAATGCTAGAGCTTAAATAAGGCTCAGCCATGTTTCAATCAGGAGGATTAATCGCGATTTCTCCGTGGTTTGGCTTGGGTTTCAAGTAGATTTTTGAAGCTTCGCTTGAGCTCCACGCTTCGAATCTTGACTCAAGATTGCATTCAAACGTTCTCTCTTAGTCTGAACATCAATCCCACTGATTTTGGTGGGATTTGGCGAGGATCTGATAGAGATTTAGTTGATTCATCATCGGTGGAGTTGGGTTTAGGAGTTTAGGTTGAGAATCAGGCAGCAGGGGGCATTTGGTGAAGAAGATGACAAAGATATGGGGCTGTTTGTAATTAATTTGAAAGTTAAGGCCTAGATGTAAGGAATAGAGATCTTAGGGACTAAGTTAAAAACTAGGTCAATATGGACTCTGATTGGGTCCAAATTTTGATACAAGCCTAATTTTGACCCAAGGAATCTGATGGTCAAGTTAGATTTGAGTTTTGACCAAGTTTGAATGGAAAATTTATGTAGAAACCCAAATTAGGGTAGAAATTCGTCTGAGACTTTATTCAAGGTCAGAATAGGTTCAAATGGTTAAATAAAGGATATCAAACCTCAAGGAATATTTTTCTATGAATTTTAGGAGTTTTAGATGAATTTTATCCTGAGAAAAGCCTCTGTAATTTAAGCAGGTCTGAAATTAGGATTTTGGGTGCTGAATTAGTTCTCGAAATGCGTGAACCCTGTTTCTGTCTGTGTGGACCCTCTTATTAGACTTTAATACGCATTTGACCTTCAGTTTAGCCCTAAAAAACCCCTTGGTTACTCTACTTTCTTAATGTGATGTTAAAATTGTAGAATTAACCCTAATTTAGTATTTTTCTCTCATAAAGGATATGCAAGGAATTATGGCTCTCAGGTGACTATGTAGGGGCATTTGTCACTTGATTATGACTAATTGAAGCTAGTTATGGTTCATGATGATATTATCATCATACCCCAATGCCTAAACTTTGCTAGTCCTTTAGCAAAATCTTATGGAAAGAACTAAATCTCTAGACTATTCATTGAAGTTTAGATGCCTGATTTGTGTTTACTCTCTAGAAATTTGGTTAGAATGCCAACAATAGGCCTAGAGGTACTCAAGTTTCAATCAAGATCCAGACCTAACCAACTTCAACCTGAGTCTTCCGTGAAGGTTTCTAAGGCTTGCAAAAACTACCCAGAGGTTCGTTGAATCCAGCGGTTAAGGCAGCTATGTGTGGACGTAACATGTCTAGGTTCAGTTTGCCAGTGCATTTTTGGAAGAGAGAGTGGTAGCCTGTGGCCGTTTTGCGTCTTTATTATAGTACAATCGTTATAGTATAAGACAAAACAGCTACGGTTATCATTACAAAAGATTTTTTTACTCGGAAGTTGTATTCTCGAGGTCGAACTCAGGGAGAAACTAGAACTCTAAAAGTATAAAAGCTCTCAGTTATGTTACAAAAAATAAGAAGAGAGAGAGAGAGTTTTGTTGGCTTCTTCTTCTTCTTCTCTTCTTTCTTCTCTTTTCTTCCTGGCCGTTCGTCTTCTTTTTCTTCTTCTTTTCTTCCTGTCTTCTCTCTTTTCTTTCTTTCTTTCAGCTGCAGAGTCTTCTTTTCTTCTTCCTCTTCTCTACTTCCTTCTTCTGTTCTTCTCTTTCTTTCTTTTTCTTTCTTTCTCTTTCTTTTTCTCTGGCGAATATGTCTTCTTCCCTCTTCTTCTTCTTCTTTTTCTTCAGTCTTCTTTTCTTGCTTTATCTCCTCTGGCCGCTGCTCAACCGTCGTCTGATGCAGTGGTCAGACGACTTAACTGTAGGTTCGCTACAGTGCTCCTCTTCTTCTTTTGTTTCTTCTTTCTTGCTTCCCTTCTTCTTTCTTTCTTCTGAGCGGCTAAGGCTTCGGCTGCCTTCCTTTCTTCTTCTTTTGCTCCTGCACACTCACACAATGGGTCAGAGCAAAACCTACCCCTACCCTTCCCCGCGTCTCTCTTTCTCAGATTTCTCTCATAGGGTCGCTCTCCGAGAGCCGGGTATTCGGGTACGGGTATCGCGCCCGGGACCAGGCCCACCGACGTGCGGTGGTGGGCGAGGAGTGCGCGGGTTTGGGTAATCGGATCCGGCCTAGACTCGCGGGGCGTGAGCGTGGGTAAGGGCGAGAGAGCGCGTGGCGCACTGCGTGCGGGTGAGAGGGACCTGACCCCTGTGTTCGAAGGCAGTAAGCCCTAAACACTTTTTCAATATAAGTGTGGGCGCGCAGCCGCACACTTACAAGGTGGGACTAAAGTCCCACCTCCAAATCTCGCACCCGCGGCTGAGGGAGTTGCGGTCAATTGCTGCCGTGTGCGAGGCTTTCACCCCAGCTGCAGGCCTGGGATGCTTCGCGGGGGCAAGCCGCGCGTCCTGGAGTGCGAGCCTTGGCGAGGGCGAACCTGCAGCTGTAGGTGAAGGAGCTTCACTTGCTCAGCAATGGCAGCGAAGAGGGCGTGACCTGAAATCAAGAATACAGCCTCTCGGCCCAGTCAGAGGATGCAGGGAGCTTCGCCGGAGTGCGGTGAAGCCAGTGCGGGTGGTGGCGAGGCGTGAGGCGGCGTATGGTGGCAGCCCTAGGTCAGACTGTGGTTGGAGAAATGGGTTTGTTTGGGGGGTCGTTAGGTGGCGTGTTGCAGGGAATGGAAAGGGGGAAGCTGTTGAGTGGAGTGAGGGAAGCTTCTGAGGTAATCGGCGAGGGGTGAGAAGGTCTGTGGAGGTGGGATGAGCTCGCCGGAGAGGGTGGTCGGAGACGGAGCAGGCAGAGATGGAGGTCATGTGTGGTGGCGCGAAAAGATAAATTGACAGAGGGGAAATTTAAAGGAGGAGAGGAAGCTTTTTACCTAGGTTTTGGATGAAGGGGGAGGGTGGAGCCATCGGCTCGTACATGCCGGAGCTGGGGAAGAAGAGGCCCTGGAGAGGGGTGCGGCGACGAGGAAGCAGGTGGAGGGCGCCGGCGGGTACAGCACGGCGCAGACGAGAGGGCAAGGAGAACCCTGCTGCAGGTAAGGCGGCAGAGCGACGAGGAGGAAGAGGAGGGAGTCGCCGGAAGCTGCGGGCCGTCTGACGGAGGAGGAGAGGACGAAGTGGGGGGTTGTTCTCCGTCAAAGAAAGCTTGCCAGAACCGGTAGGGGGTGTTGGTTCTTATAAAGGGAATGGCGGAGAGGGAGGCGCGAGCTGGCGACGTGACAGCCTCGCCGGAGCGTGCTCGGAGAGGAGACCCATACCTTCCGTGTGTTCGCACGGAAGGTGTGGGGGTCGGCAGGCAGCATGGCCAGGTCCCTGCGACAGAGGATGTCGCAGGGAACCCCGCGTCTGCTTTGTAGGGCGGTCACCCATCTTTGCGCGGCGCCATGCTCCACGCAGTCGCCGGAGCATGGTGCTGCGCAGAGTTTTGCAGGAGGGACCGTTCTGCAAAGAACGACGAGAAAGCTGGGGCCAAAATGCAAGGGTTTCGAAAGATAAGGGTTAAAAAGTAATTGAAGAGGATCAAATTGCAAAGTCGGTCAAGGAGGTCTCTTCTTAGGCTCAAGTTTTTATACACGACTAATTTAAACCTAAGGATTTTAATGGTAAATTTTATTTCTAGGTTGGACCATATTTGACTGGTCAATTTACGTAAAAACCCATATTAAGTCATTAATTGGGCATGGTTCTCTTTGTAGGTCAAAATGGGTTTCTTAGGCCAAATTGAAGGTTCTAAATCCTAGAGATTATTTTTTTATGAATTTTAGAGGATTTAGTTGATTTTTACCCTGCCTCGAATCTCGTGAATTGAAGTGGGTTTGTTTTAGGGTTACAGAATGTCATTTAATTTCTTGAAGTTGCTGTAACCCTCTTTAGATCAGATTATCCTACTTTCCTTCTTATTAGGCTTGTTTGACATGTGTTTGGACCCTTAATTACCCTGTTTGCAAACTGCGTTGGTGAAATTACAGTTTTACCCCTTATGACTTGTTTTCTTCTAAAACTTAGAATTCTCTGAGTTAAGTCTTTCTTTGGGTTATGTAAGAGCTTTTTATTACATATCTAGGTTAGATTGTGCTAGTTAGGGTTCATGATGAGGTTCTCATCAGAGAGATAGAAGGATTATTTTCATTTGGAGAGTTTTCACTCTTTTCTTTTTAGATTTCCCTAGATCCAGTCTTGAATTGGCCCTAAACATGGTTTGTATCGGATTCCTTGTCCCCATCATCAATCCTCGAAGGGTCCCTGGCTTTTGATGCTTCGAGATAGCTCCACCCATGGCAACCCCCAGAACCCTTGCTTTCGACACTTCAAGATAGTGCTACCCATGGCATTTTGTAGCTAAATTCAGGTCCTGGCGATCGACACTTCGGGATAATCCCACCCATGGCAATTGAACTAGCATAAGGTGCTTACATGCCCCAAGTAGGATATTTAGATATCCTAGGAGACAAGCACCAATGAGGCGATATGTTATTACGCATCTTCGAGGGGAATTTCCCACCTCTCTGTGCTAGGAACTCGTCCAATCAACTTGTGTTGTTGAGCCACTCCTAATATAGATCTTTGAGATAGCTTTTGAGAATAGAATACTTTCGGCATGATTTTCTTTATTAAGCGCATTGAACCAGACTTAGTGTGTGATTTTTGGGTGCTTAGGTTACCAAGTATCGCAAACCAAAGGACAGGCAGCAGGGCCGAATGATCTCTAAGCCTTAGACCTACTACATCAGCTTCACATTTTCCTTAACCTCTTGAGGACTAATCTAGATCTTAGCTTTTGAGAATAGGAGAATGTTTAAGCCCTAAAATAAGCCCAAGAGGCATAAGATCAACACTCAGACTAATCTCCTTGTCCTTTTCAATTCAGGACTTAATTTTCTTTTGATTAGGTTTAAAACTTAAGTAAATTCCATAATCAATTGCTATGACTATCATTTTTTTTAATTTCTGCTCTTTTTTGACATTTGAATTTTCTCCTCTTTTCCTCCTCAAGAAAGATTTGCAATCATTTCTCAAAATTTTGATGATAACATCATCATGAGTCATAACTAGCTTTAATTAGTCAGGATTAATTGAAAAATGCTCCTACATAGTCGCCTGAGAGCCATAATTCCTTGTATATCCTTTTTGACAGAAGAACACTTAAATAATGTTAATTCTACAGTTTTAACATCATATCATTAAAGCAGAGTAACCATAGGATTTACCAGCAGTTAATCTAAGGTCTAATGAGCATTAAAATCTAATAAGTGGGTTGACAAAAACAAGAACAGGGTTTCACGTGTTTCGAGAATCAGTACAGCACCCAAAATCCTAATTTCAGACCTGCTTAAATTATTGCGATTATGGTCAGAATAAAATTTATCTAAATCTTCTAAAAATCATAGAAAATATTTATTTAGGTTTGGTATCCTTTATTTGATCATCTGAATCTATTTTGACCTTGAATAGAGTCTCAGACAAATTTCTACGCAAATTATCCAATCAAACTTAGTCAAAACTCAAATCAGACTTCATCATCAGATTCTTTGGGTCCAAATTTTGTTTGTACCAAAATTTGGGCCCAATTAGAGTCCATCTTGACCTAGTTTGCATTCTAGTCCCTTAAAACTCTACTCTTCACATATGAGCCCCCAGCTTTTGAATTATTTGCGATTAGCCCCCCAAGTTTGTTGGCTTCTTCACGAAAAGGGCTTTGCTGCCATTGGAGGTCAACCGACCTCCAGGTTGGCTTTGACCGCACCTAATCCTACTTAAATCAACACCAAATCCCACCAAATTTGGTGGGATTGGTGTTCACATTGTGAGGAATCATTTGAAGGCAATTTAGGATCCCAAATCACACTTATTTGCCTTAGAGAACCCATGAGATTCGTGGGTATCTTGTTCTGCAATGACAAGCCAAATTGGGCTTGTTTCTTGATCTAGAGCTCGGTCAGAAGCTCTATAAAAGCTCCAGAATCTCAAACCATGCTCCTTAGTCAAGTTCAGGCCAAAATCCAGTCTTCTCCTTCAACTCCAGCCACCTCCAACCTCGACTCTAACAACCCTCTCCTCCGTCCTCCTACGGCCTCCCAACCAACAAATTGGGAGTGCCAAACTCTTCCTCATGCTTGTCTGCGCCTGGTGGGCCAAAGCTAGGGCTTCCAACCCCTTTCGTCTCGCCGTTCCCTACTATCGGAGGTCTTCATCCCCTCCGCGATCGGCCAATCGCAGCATTGCAATTCTCTCTCTCTTCGTCCACATATAGGTTCAATCTCTTCTACCTCTGTAGATCCTCATCGACCCCTCTACCTCTCAATTCGACTGACAACTCGCCCTCCACCACTCCATCTTTCTCTGCTTCGACCGTGCTTCGGCAAGGTCTCTCCGATGCCACAAGCCACCAAACAACCCGCTACCAGTCCCATAAGCTCTGCCACGCTTCCACTAAGAAAACTCCTCAAGAAATTGAGGGAATTGATCACCCAAACTACCCCCGAACACCACCTCCACCACACACCATCTTTGACTTCGCCCGACCATGACACGTACCCAAACGCCATGAGGACACTGCCATCGCATTCGCTGTCCTTAGGTGACCCTCCTGAGATGTTTTGATGCGGCTGCAAGGCCTTATTCTTTGTTTTAGGTGTTCATCGTCACTCGTCGTTGCCACCATCTCTCGCCGTCCTCGTTCGCCGTGCTCCAAGCAGCTCTGACCCTGCTACCACCTCTAGACAACACGACCCAATCCCAGGAACCTATCCAAGGTTTCAATTGAGTAGAAAAGCCTTCGCAGCTATTCCAATTGGAGAAGTACCCTTTGCTGCACTTGCACGAAGGAAGGGTGGCACTTTAGTGCCACATCATGAAGCTACAAGCAGTCGACAACTTATAAGTAGGTTTTGTGATATCCGCTTATCGCCCAAGTCACTAGGGGTTGGGTCCCCTGCTCACTCGCTCACGCACACCTCACTCACCCTCATGCCTAGTGAGCCTGGTACCCTTCCTGGATCCATTAGCCCGTGTAGATGGCAGATTACCCTCGAGTTTGAGAGAGAAGAAATAGGAGAGAATTCTATGAGAGGACGGGGTGGGTTTTGCTTTGAGGAAGTTGGCCTTATGTTGAAGAAAGGGAGGCGTACACTTAGCCTCTGAAGAAAAGAAGGCTTGAAGAGGCCTTGTAATCGCGAAGATCTGAAGAAGAGAAAGCCTTGAAGGAAGCTTAGGCCCCTGTGTGTGCCATCTATGAGGCTTTGTGTTGTGCAGTTAAGTCGTCTGATCTACATAGGCGGCGTCTGGTTGAGCCTTTGATTCTGGTTGCTATTGGATTATTTAAGTACATAAGTTAACGTTGATTAATTGATTGAAGGTACTATTTGGTTATTTGAATAAATTGAATATGAGATGCATGCTTAATTAGAGGGATCTAAATGGTGATTTAAATCATCACTTTTTAGGTTTTCTCTCCTTTTTATCTCATGATCATTGGATTACATTGAATATTAATCTGACAAGTTGTATTCATTACATATCTATTATTATGCTTATTGATTGTAAATGAAGATTAATGTGTGAATTCCATATTTGCTCTCTGCGAACAACCTCAGACTCTAATTAGAATCTGAGTTTATAAATTTAAGTGTGTTGTGCAATTTAGGAGTGTACTACAAAGAATGCATATTTAAAATCTCTTCGATCTGCAGCAACATTTTGGCGCCGTTACTGGGGAGCAACACGCAATTCACCATTAGTCTTATCTTTCTTGATTTTTATCTGAGCACTAACTTACCTTATTTGCTTTGCTTCTGATTTTGCGAGGTATATCATGAAGAGATCTTCCACGCAATCAACCACTCTAGGGGTAGGTAAACTTTCTCTTCTTCCCTAAATCAACCTCCTAATCTTGGGAAGAGAGAAAAGGAAACAAATCAATTAGGACCTAGCTGCCTTATTTTCTTAGTAACTATCATTTAAAGGCAAGTTTCCGGATTTGCGAATTCAAATCGATATCTGATTGAAGTTTAGATGATTCTGTTTAGAGATCTCTACCCTAATTTTCTGTACCTACTAGGGATTACGCTTAATTTTTGATCATCTGGAACTACGCACTTCTTATTTGAAGTCTAAGGTGTACATTTTGAGATCAAATTGGACTTGGAATAAAGCCAATTAGGGTTTTTACTCTAGGGTTCTGAAGTGTTAGTTCATAATTGTCTAAATTGAAGGAAATTGATCCTCCACATTTGTGTGCTATCCAAACCCTTGCTTGAAAAGATCTAATCAGAAGAATACTAAAATCAAGCTCTAAATTCATTTGAACCCTAAAATTGTGAACCTAATAACTTGAGAGTCAATTCAGGGTGATCTTTGGGTCTTGACCCAGATTTCATTCTTTATCTTTTAAGGCAGGTTAGGTGAAGTTGATCTACTTTGTGGGACAACCAATTTCCAAATTAGGTCACAAATTGAATCAACTTCTAATCAAGTGAAATCCAAGGCATAAATTAGGACTAAATTGGTAGACTTAAGGTCTCAATTCGTACATTCCGGTCTACTTGGAACAGTAGTGACAAGGAAGGTCGGGTGGGGGAAACCCTGTAACCTGTGGGGTCGCTCTACCCTGTAGGGGTCTTTGCGGGGCTCTCCCTTCCTGGCTACCCAAGTACTTCTCGAGTGTATGGATTTCTGATTCAGAGGTATCATCCGCCTTGAAACAACCTTAGTCATCCAAAAATCTTTGGATGCCTTGATTGGGTTCAATTTATATCAGTCCCTCATCTATTCTTTAGAACACATACATAGGAAAGGTCCTTAGGTTGTTAACTTAGAGGCCTCATTAGAGTTGATCTTCTTGGGGATTTTTGATCTGATCCAATTACTTCAATCTAAACCTGAATTTGAGTCTACATCTTGATTCTATCACCTGATTTGAAAATGCAACCTGACAATTTAGGAAGAATTTGTAGAAAACCTAAATCCCAAATGAGCATAAAAGAGAAAATGATTGAGGCTGCCCTCAAACATTACGAGGATTATGACAAAACCTCAGATCCATTTAGGTACATAGGTTAATGTTTAAAAAATAACAACCTTCATTACAAATCGTGTCCAACTGATATTGACACAAATGACAAATAGTTCAACCCATGATACTCTCATGATAGGATACATTGAAATAGAAAGATTGCATAATTTTGAGTATCTTCAATGTCTGACAAATCTACGACTTTGGGAAAAGCACCAAGATGACCCTGAGAAATAGAACTTGATAACTATGTTGAAACAGGTCATCAATCAAATTTACCCATATCAACGGTCAGAAATTGATGAGAATAATGATGAAAATCAAAATGATCTCCCAAATCTCAGATTCGAAGATCAAGGTTATTGTGAACCCCCAACCTAAATGGAATCTGATTCAAATTATGTGCAGAATAACACACTTGATCTTGACATGGGTTGGGAGGATTTGATTGCAGGTGTTCTCGATTCCAAACCAACCCTAGAAAACTATGAAGGTGATTCATCAAGCCCAGATTTCGCAGACACCTGTGATGATAAGCCTGAATCATAACCTCTCGAGAATGTAATTACCGAACCTTATCTTATTAAGGTAATTCTCGAGAATGATTCTGACATCCCAATTGAGCTTAGCCTAGATTCTAGTGACCCAATTCCTACCTTTGACCTAGAATCTAGATTAGAACCTATTTGGGATGATCATGAGGCCCAATATGAAGAGAATTAGATCTTGGATCCAAACTATGATTCAGGGCCTGTGTTTGATGATTATACCTCTTCGGACTCCACAGAGATATAAATTAATTTTTTGCAAGTCGAATTGATTTACGATACAGAAATTGAGTTGGAAGAGTTGAGATTCGATTGGGTTTACCCTAGGAGCCAAGAACCCGAGCCTATGCCTAATAAGGATACCTTTTTGAGCTTACAATTTGAGATTAGGTTAGATCCAAGTTAGGTTGTTGATTCTACACAATGATTCATTCTATGGTGGAAATCCTGATCTGGAATTAGGTTCAGAAATTGATCTTTGCAAATTCTCCGATGATTTCGAATCATACTCTGATTTCGAAGAACCTATGTTTCCTGGTGGTTACAAGCCAATTTACGGCCTTAGCATCCATGATCCATACTTTGATTTTGAAGCTGAGGCCAATGATTTAGACCTCAAAGAAGCCACACCTTCTGATACACATACAAAGCCTTCCAAAACCCAATCTCAACCCCAACCTGCCATCAGAATCAACTTCTACTCTGATTTACCTCTCTTTAATCCTATTGCGTATGATTCTTCTCTATCTTTTCATTGGGTTTCGGACATTGATCATACTGTTAATCACTTCTTATCCTTTTCTGCTCCTATCAGTAGGGTTCCTACATCCTCCATAGATCCATTTTCTTTTGAGGATCCCTACTTTGACCAGGCTGAACCGATTCAGCCAAACTCTAGATTTACATTTCCATATCTCTTTGAACCTCAAATTATCTGGTGGGCTCCATACTTATTGATTCACATTCATCAACCCACCAAACTGATTGGATTTGGTTTGCATCATCAGCCTGTCGATCTGAACAAGCACCTGGTTGACCAATCAGGCTATTGATCAAGGTGCTTGTTCTACAAAATTCCTCTGATTTGATCACCCCTTCTCCTTGACCACCTTCTTCTCGGCTGAAGGCATTGAATTTAGTGATTAACGAGAGGCAACACATCATTTCAAAAACCTGAGACCCTTTTGATCTTCTTGTGAGCTACACTCCTACTGTACTTTTTGAGTTCAACTTTAGAACACCGACTCCACCTTTGGTACTTATATCAAAGTTTGAAATTGTTCGCAACAGTCATTTTGACCCGTTCACCTACCCTTTGATCCTGTTCTAAATCGTGAACCAAATTGATTTTTGTGCCCTCCTAGTTTACAATGAGAACATTATAAAACTTAGGCATGGGGAGGTGTTAAAGTGCAAACATATGAAAATTTAATTCTCTGAGGGATTCTTACCAATATATATATATATATATATTCAAAAATGATAAAATAAAGAAAGAAAAAATAGATTTGGAGAAAGGGGAGGAAATTTTGTGAACTAATTGCAAATCTTTCTTCGGGAGGAAAAGAGGATGAGATTCAAATGTCAAAAGGAGGAAAATGCAAGAAAAAATGATAGTCATAGCAATTGATTATGGAACGTACTTAAGTTCTAGACCTAATCAAAAGAAAAATTAAGTCCCGAAATGATAGAGACAAGGAGATTAGTATGAGTGCTAATCTTAGGCCTCTTGGGCTTATTTTAGGGCTTAAACATTCACGTATTGGTTAAGATCTAGATTAATCCTCAAGAGGTTGAGGAAAATGCGAAGCTAATGTAGTAGGTCTAAGGCTAAGGGATTATTCAGCCCCGTTGCGTGCCCTTTGGTTTGCAGGACTTGGTAACCTAAACACCCAAAAATCACACATTAAGTCTGGTTCAGTACGCTTAATAAAGAAAAATCATGCCAAAAGTGTTCTATTCTAAAAAGCCATCTCGAAAATGTAGCTTAAGAGCAGCTTGTCACAACCCTATCCTAGATCCTTACAGGACACGAGACCGGCTCGCCTCGACTAATCCTAAGAACCAGTCGTCCAACAAGAACTAACCAAATAACATGCATCAATCTACAACTACATAAGTAATATAACTAAGTAGAAAGAAATTGACAACAACAGGGGAAAGGAACAGTAATACTACAATATTACATGTCATCAAGAACATAATATAGTCATCACAACAAAAACGAGTACATATAATGGAAACAAGGCTATAGAAACTCACTACACCTAAACAGTAGAAACTACAGCTGGGCTCGACTAGGCTCAACGTCCTCAACAGCTGGTAGCTCGGGCTGCTTAAATCCCTGACCTGTAAAAAATTATAACTGGAGTCAGCTAATGCTGAGTAGAGTGGTGGCTAAACATAAAAATGCATTTAACAGGTAATTTAACATATTACTTTCCGATTCATTTTATCCTATCACGGTTTCTATATAGAGATCTCTAATTAGGGCTCATTTCATTACTTAATCTTCTTGTTCCCTAAAGGAACGATTTTGCTTGCAGTTTCCGGTGATGTAGGATGCACACGTGGCACTCTCCTGGACGGGAGAGTCCCTTC
The DNA here is from genome assembly GCA_037157565.1 of Thalassia testudinum. Lineage (NCBI taxonomy): Eukaryota > Viridiplantae > Streptophyta > Magnoliopsida > Alismatales > Hydrocharitaceae > Thalassia > Thalassia testudinum. Next base: position 77,347,889 of record JAZHRO010000077.1, on the reverse strand, counting down.
GTGGTAGTCCACACCTGGTTTACCACCCCGAGGTCACGGTTGTGACGTAGCGGTGACTACGGCACACATGATAAACGTGCAGGTAACTACCCTGCATTGGCACGCGGTTAGTCGTTTCCGCTAGTGGGTACTCCTTAACATACAGCACGGAACAGTATAGGGCCTTGCCCAATCAGAATAGAATAGAACAGGGGTCTCGTCCCTCCTCAGTCCGCGTACCCTCATCCGACTATCTCGGTTTGCCCAACGGGCTAACAAGAGTCGGTGTAGGGTGGCCATACCTAGCCCCGGGCCCCCTGGGGCGGCTAGCTCCCCCCTACACTAAGTATCTCGCCTCGGTACCATGTACATGAGGGATAGCATGAGCCGATGTAGAGTGGCCAAACCCACCTTGGGTCTCAACCAAAGGGTGGAAATCTCCCCTCTACACTACAAGGGATAGTTGCTCTCTTCATTACCATGTATACGAAGGTCAGCTCACTTCCCTTAACAGCTGCCCGTGGGCGGCAAACTCCATAACCATCCGATTCTCCGTACTACAGTATTCTGGTCTACATTCCCCGTAGGGTTCGTACAGGAGTTTTTCTACATCCGGGTTGGAATATATAGAACAAGCAATTCAATTTCCATGTTTATCACAGTATGTCGTCCATTCTAGATAATATAGGCAGTTTTTGATTACTCAATCATTCACATGTATTTTTCTTTAGCCCTAGTGTTTGTGCCACAACCTAGGGTTCAAAAATATACTCTAGTGCATGCGTTTATTCCTTCCTAGGGTTCATCCCAAATCATAGGACTAACTACTTGCATGTATTAATTTAGAGATTTATGGTTATAACCACTGTACCAGGGTAACCGGGTGGAATGGGGGCTCGTACAGTAGCTCCTGACGTCTCCGCAAGTCCCGTACACCCGACAGACTGGAGACCTAAAAGATGGATCGATAGGCTAAAAAGGTTCAGAATGATATAGACAAGGTATCATTACGTAGAGAACCCAGTATGGAAAGCAAAGACGTTTTGTTTGTGGAAAACTAACACTAAGGCCTTGTACGGGCCCAAAAACATGTGGTCAGACAGAAATCAGATGTATGGGAAAGGTCCCAGACGTCTTAAAACAGTTCTCAGGGATACCTCCCTCGATGTGCCTTTATCAGACGTCTGGAATTCAGTACCGACGTCCGAGGGTTCCTTCAGACGTCTGTAGATGCTTCTGGACATCTGAAAATGTCTCGGTCCTCGCTCCGCCGCGCTTCCCAATTTCTGACACATGTGCGTGCATTGTCAGAACGTGTAGAGAAAAATACGAAATATAAAACTTAGACCAGATGTCTCATACTACCTTCGGACGTCCAGCCCGATGTCTGGAGGTCACTCCGGACATCTGATTCCGCGGAAAAAGAAACTTCCGTGGAACCACCCTGGGCTTCGCTCGCCACTGATCAGAGCAGCAGAGCGCCCTCCGTTCTCTGCTCAAACTCGCTCTCGCCCCCGCTCTACTCTCCATTCTCTCATCCTGCTGCGGGGTGTGCGACGACGAGGAGGAGAGGTTATAAAGGGAGAGGAGGTGAGGGGGGTGAGGTGGCGAGGAATGGCGAGGGATGGTGCGAAGTGACGAGGAATGGCCGTCGTAGGGATGGGGCAGTGAGGGAAACGGCGTGGCGTGCGTACGACGCGCACGAAAAAGAAAAAGTACTTTTAGACGTCCAATGCCCTTTACCAGACGTCTGGACAGAAATCTGATGTTCTCTCCAGACGTCTGGTGAACACTCTAGACACCTTAAGCTATAACAAGGTGTTGGGTCATTTCAATATAACAAACTTAAAGGAAGTTTCATCCCTGAAACTTAAACTATCTAGGGTGTAGAAGGTTACGTAGCAGTGTATAACAAACTTAAAGATGATCGAAGTAGGTCCGAAGAGTCATACCTTTGAAAAGTTCTGAGTGCTACTCTCTCATTGCCGACTCAGGTTCCCAAGTCGCTTCCTGATACCACTGGCTTCTCCACTGGACTTTCACCAGGGGTACCTCCTTCCGTCTTAGACTCTGAATGGCTCTGTCTAGTATCTGTACCAGCCTTTCAGGATAGGTTAGGTCATCTCCAACCTCGATGCTCTCGTGGCTAAGGACATGGCTGGGGTCGGCGATGTATCTTCTGAGATTGGACACGTGAAATACATCATGCACTCCAGAGAGTTGGGGAGGGAGGGCAAGCCTATAAGAGACAGGCCCTACTCGCTCCAAGACCTCAAAAGGTCCCACAAATCTCGGTGCAAGCTTCCCTCTCACCCCAAACCACTACAAGCCCTTCATGGGCGAAACATAGAGGAAGACGTGATCCCCAACCTCAAATTGTACCTCTCTACGCTTCAGATCAACGTAGCTCTTCTGCCTGCTCCTGACAGTACGTAGTCATCGATGGATCTGCTCAATCACTTCCTGACTCTGGTGTATCAGATAGGGACCAACCTCCTACTTGGTCCCCACCTCAACCCAACTCAAGGGAGCCGTACACTTTCTCCCGTATAGAGCCTCATATGGTGCCATGCCGATGCTCGAGTGGTAACTGTTGTTGCATGCGAACTCTGCTAGGGGCAAATGCTCCTCCCAGGAGCCTCTCCAATCTAGTATGCAAGTGCGTAGAAGGTCCTCAAGGGTCTGATTGGTGCGCTTCGATTGTCCATCTGTCTGGGGGTGATAAGTTGTACTGAACTTCAGACGAGTCTCTAAAGCCTGCTGAAACTCCACCCAAAACTGGGAAGTGAAACGAGTGTCTCTGTCTAAAATAATCTTGCGGGGGACCCCGTGAAGGTGCATCACGTCTCTGATGTATCTCTCGGCCAACTGTGCTGGTTCAAAAGTGACTCGGATCGGCAGAAACCGTGCCGTCTTTGTCAATCTATCTATAATCACCCAGACTGCATCGTGTCCCCTCTGTGTCACAGGTAACCCCACTACCAGGTCCATAGTGACACTCTCCCACTTCCATTCTGGTACGGGAAGTGGTTGCAATAGCCCTGCAGGTCTCTGATGCTTGGCCTTCACCTGCTGGCATATTAGACACTATTGAACGAAAAGACCAACATCCCACTTCAAGCCTCTCCACCAGAAATCATGTCATAGAACGTGATACATCTTCGTGTTCTTGGGATGTACAGTAAATCTGGATCTGTGTGCCTCAGTCAGGAGCTCCCTTAATAGCCCCTCGTCTCTAGGAACACACAAGCGTCCCCTCATACGTAGGACTCCGTCAGTGAATGAGAACTCTCCTGGGCTCCCTGTCAATACTCGATCTCGCTGCGTCCATAGGTATGGGTTTGCCGTCTGTCTAGTCATAATGCGATCTATTAGCTCTGGTTGTGTACGCATTGCTATCGTCACTGCCCCGCAGTACCCCTGCGGCTCTTGGAGTCGCCGGCTGCTCAGCTCCTCCATGAATCTCCAACCCTGTGCATGTAAACAAGCCAAGTGGGTGGGTGCCTTCCGACTCAAGGTGTCAGCCACCACATTGGCCTTCCCTTGGTGGTACGAGATGCTACGATCGTAATCCTTTAGGAGTTCTAGCCAGCGTTTCTATCTCATGTTGAGCTCCTTCTGATCAAACAAATATCTGAGGCTTTTATGGTCAGTGAAAATCTCGAATGTCTCTCCGTACAAGTAGTGCCTCCAGGTCTTTAGTGCGTGGATGACTGCTGCAAGCTCTAAGTCATGGGTGGGGTAGTTATGCTCGTGGGGCTTCAATTGCCGCGAAGCGTATGCGACAACGTGACCCCGCTGCATGAGCACTCCCCAATCCCTGCAACGAGGCATCTGTGTAAACGACGAATCCTCTACTACTGTCAGGAATGGTGAGTACAAGGGCTGAGGTCAACCTCTCCCTCAGCTCCCGAAAGCATGACTCACACTCATCTGTCCATGTGAAGGGTACATCCTTTCGAGTCAACTGAGTCAGAGGACGCACAATCTGCGAGAATCCTCGGATAAATCGTCTGTAGTAACCAGCCAGCCCCAGGAAACTACGAATCTCTGTCACCGAACGCAGCCTCTCCCACCTGAGTACGGCCTCTACCTTGGTTGGATCCATAGCTAAACCATCCTCTGAGATCACATGGCCCGAGAAGGTGACCTATATCAACCAGAATTCGCACTTGCTGTATTTGGCATACAGCCTGTGCCGTCTCAAAGTATCCAAGACCATGTGAAGGTGCTGCTCATGCTGTGTCTGATCTCGAGAGTAAATGAGTACGTCGTCAATGAATACCACCACGAATGATCCAGATACGGCCGGAAGATGCAGTTCATCAGGTCCATGAAAGCGATAGGGACATTGGTCAGCCCAAATGGCATGACCAAGAACTCATAGTGACCATACCGCATGCGAAAGGCTGTCTTGGAGACGTCGGTCTCCCTAATCCTTAGCTGATGGTAGCCTGACCTTAGATCTATCTTGGAGAATACCATGGCATCTCTCAGCTGGTCGAAGAGGTCATCTATGTGTGGCAACGGGTACTTGTTCTTGATGGTGACATGATTCGGCTGTCTGTAGTTGATGCATAGTCGAAGAGTACTATCCTTCTTCCTCACAAACAGGACGGGGCTCCCCATGGTGAGGCACTGGGCCTCACGAAGCCCTTCTCTAGCAGGTCCTATAGTTGTGACTTGAGCTCACGCAGCTCAAGCGGGGCCATTCGGTACGGTGCAGTAGAAATGGGGCCGATCCTCGGTACCAGCGAGATCTCGAACTTGATCTCACGCTTAGGTGGCAATCCTGGTAGCTCCTCTGGAAGGACATCGGGGTACTCATGAACCGCCGGAATACTCTGTAAGCTGACAACGGGGTCGGGCTCTGCTAGGACGCAAGCAAGGAAGCCCTTGCACCCCTGGCTCAGTAGCTTCGCTGCCCGAAGTGCGGAGATGTACCTGAAACCTTCGTCTACTGGCTGGCCGTAGAACTCGAAGGGAGGCAACAGTGGTATGGAGAAAACAATCTTTCTCCCGAAGTAGTCAACAAGGGCATGGAATGTGGCTAACCAGTCCATCCCCAAGATCACACCAAAATTTTCCATCGGGATCATGATCAGGTCAATCGAAGACTGTGTCCCCCTATCGTGACCTCACAGTCAGCGAAAACCTCCTTAGTAATAAACACCTGCCCACCTGGTCCTCTAATAAGGAAGGGCTCCTCAAGAAGTACACTGCTCAACCCCGTGTAGAAAGCAAAACCCATAGAAACAAGCGAATGTGTGGCTCTGGAATCGAAAAGAGTGTAAACGAGCCTGCTGAAAACAGTAACCATACCTACTACTACGGAGCCTGAAGCTCTAGCATCTCCGTAAGTCAGGGTGTTAACATGCCCCTCAGCCCTCTGTACAAAAGAAGCAGCCATGCTTTGGGTCGGGTGGGAGATAGTGGGCCGGTACCCTCCTTGCGACTACTATCCTCCTCCTCGGGCCTAGTAACCACGGCCGCCAGATCGACCTCCATTTCTCAATGCTGGGAGCGTCGATAGCGCTCCGGTTCCAGATGGACAATTCCTCCGTATGTTGCTCGGCTGGCCACACTGATAGTAGAGGAGTATGCGACCACCTCCCTCTGTCTGTTGTCCCTGCTAGTGACTGAGCGGGGGTCTGCTGCAGTCGGCTGATCCCTGTCGGGGACTCCCGAAGGTCCCTGGTGGACCCATAGAATGGGACGGCTCCCCTGCTGGTGTCTGGTGCCTCCTCTCTCGACAACCCTATGAGTGCTCCTATGGGTAGGGCCTCTTCCGTCCTCCATTGACGTCTCGCACCGATGGGTTAGTCTTCTCGTAGGTCATGGCAGCCTCGACTAAGTAGGAGAAGGTAGGTAGCTTCAGGGGTTTTACATACCCCCGAATGACAGGTCGGAGGCCCTCGGTGAACCTCCACAGGCGCTCTTCCTCGGTGGATGTGATTGTTGGGGCGAAGTGGGACAGCTCTAGGAAATGCGCAAGGTACGCGTTAACTGTCATGGCCCCCTGGCGGAGAGTGTGGAACTCCAGCCTCCTCTGATCCTGCCAAGTCTGTGGGAAGTAATGCTCACAGAAGAGCGATACGAACCGATCCCACGTCAGCTCTCCCTCCTTTTGTCCTCTGATCGCCCTCCACCACCCGTGAGCTGCACTCTCTAGCTAATACATGGCGAAGGCCACGCGGCACTCTGCAAGAGGGCAGAGGGTGTCAAAGATCTTCTCCATCTGTTACAGCCAATCCTCCGCCTCAGATGGGCTCTCCCCGTTGAAAGAGGGGGGCTTCAGCTTCCTGAACTGGCTGAAGACCTCATGGTGCAACCGCAATGGGGGAATGGGTGCACCTCCAGGCAGGGAGGACTCATGCCCTGAAGTGTTTGAAGGAAGTGGGGGCAGTGGAGGATCACCCCCCTCCCTCCTACTCGTCCAGCGCCATGGCGGCTCGCCTGCCCCACGGAAGACTCCCCCTCCGCATCCCTAAGAAGAGGAGGCTGATGGAGCTCCTCTCATATGAGATTTTGAATTAGCTGGGCAAGGTCCGGGGCCTAAATGCCCGGAAGGAGAGGTGGAGCGACCCCATCCTCTGCCATCGCTCGCCCTCCCCTGCAACCACGGCCACGACCACGTCCGCAGCCCACTTAAAGTGCTCCCTGACGAGGCATCTCTTGTACGGAGATCGAGAAAGATACAGAATTGTCGATAATGGTTTGATTACAGAGGAAAAGGACTCGGAAGTGACAACCAAGATAATACGTTGTGATGGCTATCCTAGTTACATGTACAAGTGGTTATTTTCTAGATTATTTGGTTCATTTCTCAGGACGACCTTGCTCTGATACCATCTTGTCACGACTCGATCCCAGATCCCTACAAGACCCGAGACCAGCTAGCCTCGACTAATCCTAAGACCTAGTTGTTTGACAAGAAATAACCAAATAACATGCATCAATCCACAACCACACAAGTAATGTAACTGAGTAGAAAGAAATTGACAATAGGTTGAAAGGAATAGTAGTACTACAATATTACATGTCATCAAGAACATAATATAGCCATCACAACAAAAATGAGTACATATAATGGAAATAAGGCTATAGAAACTCACTACACCTAAACAGTAGAAACTACACCTGGGATCGACTAGGCCCAACGTCCTCAGTAGCCGGTAGTTCGGGCTGCTCAAATCCCTAACCTATACAAAATTATATAACTGGAGCCAGCTAACGTTGAGTAGAGTGGTGGCTAAACATAAAAATGCATTTAACAAGTAATTTAACATATTACTTTCCGATTCATTTTATCCTATCACGGTTTCCATGTAGAGATCTCTAATCAGGGCTCGTTTCATTACTTAATCTTCTTGTTCCCTAAAGGAACGATTTTACTTTCAGTTTCCCATGTTATTGGATGCACACGTGGCACTCTCCTGGCTGGGAGAGTCCCTCTATGGTAGTCCCACACCTGGTCTACCACCCCGAGGTCACGGTCGTGACGTAGCGGTGACTACGGCACACATGATAAACGCGCGGGCAACTACCCCGTACTGACACGCGGTCAGTCATTTCCGCTAGCGGGTATGCCTCAACGTACAGCGTGGAACAGTATCAGGCCTTGCCCTCTCAGAACAAAATAGGCGTCTCGCCCCTCCTCAGTCCGTGTACCCTTATTCGACTATCCTGATTTGCCCAACGGGCTAACAAGAGTCGGTGTAGGGTGGCCATACTTAGCCCCGGGCCTCCTGGGGCAGCTAGCTCCCCCTACACTAAGTAGCTTGCCTCGGTACCATGTATAGGAGGGCTAGCATGAGTCGACATAGAGTGGCCAAACCCACCCTGGGTCTCAACCAAAGGGCGGCAAGCTCCCCTCTACACTACAAGGGATAATTGCTCTCTTCGGTACC